>CM077663.1:400449120-405449120 GCA_039707655.1 Elymus sibiricus
CTTACACAGTGTCATGCCACGACACATATATGGTCTGCATTTTTTTGACGACTTTGGGACAAATATTGGGACATGCATCTTACAAGCCAAAGCTTATTCAAGAAGCCTTGTGATTTCGATAGGGAACGTGTCACCTTTGTTAGTGAAACTACATTCAATGCATCGTCTAGTGCACCAATTCAGCCCCTTTTATACATTAATTGAGTTTTCTAGGGATTTAATTTGTGTAGTTCAAATTTTGAACTAGAAGCACATGCTCTGACCTCGTGGTTGACGTGGCTTGAGACTGCGTCAGTATTTTCCCAAAGAGGAAGGGATGATGCAGCACAGCGACGATAAGTACTTCCCTCAGTTATGAAACCAAGGTTATCGAACCAGTAGGAGGATCACCACCACCCAATAAGCAGCACCTGCACACAAACAACAAATACTTGCAACCCGACGCGAAAGAGAGGTTGTCAATCTCTCTACGGGAAAAAGATAGATTAGGTAGTGATGGATACGAGAGATAGATCTCTCAAGAACACAAAATAAAAAGGGCAAATAAAATATGCAGCAATATGTTTTTGGGTTTTTGGTTTTGTAGATCTGAAAACAAAGATGCAAAAAGATAGATCTGAAAGCAATATGTTGGAAAAGTAGACCCGGGGGTCGTAGGGTTCACTAGTGGCTTCTCTCATGAGTATAGCGCACGGTGGGTGAACAAATTACTGTTGGGCAATTGATAGAAAATCAAATAGTCATGACAATATCCAAGGCGATGATCGTTATATAGGCATCACATTCAAGATAAGTAGACCGACTCCTGCCTGCATCTACCACTATTACTCCACACATCGACCGCTATACAACATGAATCTAGTGTATTAAGTTCATGGAAAAACGGAGTAATGCAATAAGAACGATGACATGATGTAGACAAGATCTTTTCATGTAGGAATAGATCCCATCTTGTTATCCTTAATAGCAACAATACATGCGTGTCTTGCTGCCCCTTCTGTCACTGGGAAAGAACACCGCAAGATCGAACCCATCACAAAGCACCTCTTCCCATGGCAAGAAAAATCGATCCAATTGGCCTAACTAAACCAAAGATTCGAAGAAGAAATACGAGGCTATAAGTAATCATGCATATAAGAGATCAAAGAAGACTCAAATAATATTCATGGATAGAAACTGATCATGAACTCAAAATTCATCGGATCCCAACAAACACACCGCAAAAGTTTACATCAAATAGATCTCCAAGAGACCATTGTATTGAGAATCATAAGAGAGAGAGAGAGAGAGAGAGAGAGAGAGAGAGAGAGAGAGAGGAAGCCATCTAGCTACTGCCTACGGACCCATAGGTCTATGGTGTACTACTCATGCATCATCGGAGAGGCACCTATGAGGAAGATGAACCCCTCCGTGATGGTGTTTAGATTGGATCTCGAGGTTCTGGAATTTGCGGCGGCTGGAATTGGGTTTCGTCGACTCCCCTAGGGTTTTTGTAATATTTGGGAATTTATAGGCATTAGAGGAAGTGGAGAAGGGCCCCGAGGAGGGCACAACCCATCAGGGCGCGCCGGGTCCCCCTGGCGCACCCTGGTGGGTTGTGGTCTCCTCAGCCCACTTCTCTGGTACTTCTTTGGCCCACTGGGTGTCTTCTGGTCCAGAAAAAATCTCCAAAAAGTTTTGTCGCGATTGGACTCCGTTTGGTATTTTTTTTCTGCGAAGTAAAAAACAAGCAAAAACATCAACTGGCACTTTGGCACTATGTCAATAGGTTAGTCCCCAAAAAATGATATAAAGTTGTTATAAAATGATTATAAACATCCAAGAATGATAATATAACAGCATGGAACAAGCAAAAATTATAGATATGTTGGAGACGTATCAGCATCCCCAAGCTTAATTCCTACTCGTCCTCGAGTAGGTAAATGATAAAAACAGAAATTTTGATGTGGAATGCTGCCTAACATGTTCATCATATTCTTTTCTTTTGTATAGCATGGACATTTGGACTTGTAAATGACTCAAAGCAATAGTCTAGCTTTAACATAATGACTTCAATACTCAAGCATGTCAACAAGCAACCATGTCTTTCAGAATATCAACACTAAAGAAAGTTATCCCTAGCCCATCATGCTCAATCATTGATCCATTCATGAAACACACTCAAATATTAGCTATACCCAATGCTCAAGTACGATCATAGTGCCCCCTAGTTGGTGCTTTATAAGAGAAGATGGAGACTCAAAGTAAAAATAAAAATTGCATAAAGTAAATAGATAGGCCCTTCGCAGAGGGAAGTAGGGATTTGTAGAGGTGCCAGAGCTCAAAGTTTTAAATTGAGAAAGAAATTTTTTTGGGTGGCATGCTTTTCCTGTCAACGAAAACGACAAAGTAGCTCACAATACTTTCCATGCTAGATATATCATAGGCGGTTCCCAAACAGAAAATAAAGTTTATTCCTTTTTCCACCAAACTTTTCACTTTGCATGCCAGGCCGTATCCACGGTTGCCTTCCATACCAACACTTTTCAAGGAATTTATTATTTGACAACATAAAGTAAATATTTTTTTTTCTTTTTCATTTCGGGAATGGGCATCCCTATTACCGCCGCACTCTCATGCAATGACAAGTGAATAAACACTCATCTTGAGAATAACACATCTAGCATGGAAAAATATTGGACACTCCCCACCGTTTCATGAGCGGTACGAGCACACAAAAGAGAAAATTTCTTTTGAAAATTTAGAGATGGCACATACAAATTTGCTTGGAACGGCATGGAAATACCGCATATAGGTAGGTATGGTGGACTCATAAGGCAAAACTTGGCTTAAGGATTTTGGATGCACAAGTAGTATTTCTACTTAGTACAAATGAAGGCTAGCAAATAGATTGAGAAACAACCAAACCAAGAAACGAAAATTCACATAAGTGAGCATTGAGCATAACTAACACCGAATAATGCACCACAAGTAGGATGTAATTTCATTGCATAACTATTGTATTTCATACTTGCATAGGGAATCACAAACCTTAACACCAATATTCCTACTCAAGCATAATTACTCACTAACATGACTCACATATTACTATCATCATCTTTCAAAACTATTACAAGGAATCAAGTTTAATTTGCCCAATGATCTTCATGAAAGTTTTTATTATATCCTCCTTGGATATCTATCACTTTAGGACTAGTTTCATATATTGCCATTGCTTTTTGGCAAGCTCAAACAAATTTAAGTGAAGCACATGAGCATAGAGATTTCATCTCTCAAAAAGATATAAGTGAAGCATGAGAGGATTTATTCAGAATTTACCTACTCTCAAATTAATATAAGTGAAGCATGAGAGTATTTCTACAAAAAAATTCCAAGCACACCGTGCTCAAAAAGATATAAGTGAAGCACTAGAGCAATTCTATAGCTCAAAAAGTTTAAGTGAAGCATAGAGAGCAATTCTAACAAATCATGGCATAATATTGGCTCTCCCCAATAGGTGTGTAAAGCAAGGATACAAAGAAAAAAAAACAAGCAAAGCAAGCAAATATACAAGACGCTCCAAGCAAAACTCATGATATGTGACGAATAAAAATATAGCTCCAAGTAAAATACCGATGGTCGTTGGAAGAAAGAGAGGATGCCACTCGGGGGCATCCCCAAGCTTAGTTGCTTGTTACTCTTTGGATATATCTTGGGGGTGCGGTAGAATCCCCAAGCTTAGGATTTTATCACTCCTTATTCCTTCATCCATCGTGATCTCACCCAAAACTTGAAAACTTCAATCACACAAAACTCAACAAAATCTTCGTGAGATTCGTTAGTATAATAAAGCAAATCACTACTTTAGGTGCTATTGCAAACCCATTCAAATTTTATTATTGAATTATACCTACTGTATTTTAACTTTACCATGGCTCATACCCTTCAATATAACCCATAGATTCATCAAAACAAGCACACAATGCAACGAAAACAGAATCTGTCTTAAACAGAATAGTCTGTAATAATCTGTACTCTAACCATACTTATGTAACTCTAAAAATTCTGAAAAATTAGGACAACGTAAGGAATTTGTATAGAAACACTGTGTTAAAATTTAAGCTCCATATCACGTTCCAGAAAAAAACTAAAATTCATATACTGGATGCAAAGTTTCTGTTTCAGATTCAGCATCGCTTCTACTCATCCTATGAATCATCCTAAAGGTTCTACTTGGCACAAACACTAAATAAACCATAAAAACACAATCATAATAGAGGCATAATTGTGTCAACACTCAAAAACAGAAAGGAAAAGAGCAAAAATTTATTTATTCATTGGGTTGCCTCCCAACAAGCGCTATCGTTTTACGCCCCTAGCTAGGCATAACACATAGATTCAAGTATTTTTCATCTTTGGTTTTGGCAACTTTTGTGAGGGCTTTCTCAAATCCGGGGGGGGGGGGGGCTCTTTACGCTTCCCCAAATTTACAGGAGAAGAAACCATCTTGAGATCCAAAATATCCAAACGCTTGTTGCAAAGAGTAATCAAAGTATTCAAGCGATTGAGGTTCCCACTAATATGTTTGAGAGGTTCGTTATACTTTTGCAACTCAACCAAGTGCATATGTAAGTCACCCAATTTGTCAAGAATTTGAACCCCTTCTTGTGTGAAAGAAGGTCCCTTTTTTAATGGAGGAATCCCCAATATTCCTTCCAAAATTTCATAAGCGGTGTCTGCATCAAGCTCAATAAAATTCCCTTTAGCGGCAAAATCCAAGAGTTCTCTATGATGCAAAGCTAATCCTATGTAAAAAATTCTAAGCAAAATTTTTGCGTCTCCTTTTAGATTGGAAATACGATAGGATTCCGTTAGCCTATACCAGGCATCTTTCAAATTTTCCCCTTGTCTTTGTTTGAAGTGTAGAACTTCAAAGTCTGGTGACAAAGGGGGAGTAGTAATGCTAGTCATAGCAACAAGCAAGAGATCCGGCGAGAAAAAGGCAAACGAAAAAGAGAGCGAATAAAACGGCAAATTGGTGATGTAGGGGAGAGGAAAACGAGAGGCAAATAATGTAATTCCAAGGAGATGAGATTTGTGATTAGGAACCTGGTAGATGATGATGGAGTCCCCTCGGCGCCTACGATAGGCACGTAGAAGAGACCGCTTCCTCCCCGGCAACAGCGCCAGAAATTCCTTTGACGTGGCTTGAGACTGCGTTGGACCGTTGGTATTTCCCCAAAGAGGAAGAGATGATGCAGCACAGCGACGGTAAGTATTCCCCTTAGTTATAAAACCAAGGTTATCGAACCAGTAGGAGGATCACCACCACCCAATAAGCAGCACCTGCACACAAACAACAAATACTTGCAACCCGACGCGAAAGAGAGGTTGTCAATCTCTCTACGGGAAAAAGATAGATTAGGTAGTGATGGATAGGAGAGATAGATCTCTCAAGAACACAAAATAAAAAGGGCAAATAAAGTATGCAGCAATATGTTTTTGGGTTTTTTGGTTTTGTAGATCTGACAACAAAGATGCAAAAAGATAGATCTGAAAGCAATATGTTGGAAAAGTAGACCCGGGGGCCGTAGGGTTCACTAGTGGCTTCTCTCATGAGTATAGCGCACGGTGGGTGAACAAATTACTGTTGGGCAATTGATAGAAAATCGAATAGTCATGACGATATCCAAGGCGATGATCATTATATAGGCATCACGTCCAAGATAAGTAGACCGACTCCTGCCTGCATCTACCACTATTACTCCACACATCGACCGCTATCCAGCATGGATCTAGTGTATTAAGTTCATGGAAAAACGGAGTAATGCAATAAGAACGATGACATGATGTAGACAAGATCTATTCATGTAGGAATAGACCCCATCTTGTTATCATTAATAGCAACGATACATGCGTGTCTTGCTGCCCCTTTTGTCACTGGGAAAGAACACCGCAAGATCGAACCCATCACAAAGCACCTCTTCCCCTGGCAAGAAAAATCAAATCTAGTTGGCCTAACTAAACCAAAGATTTGAAGAAGAAATACGAGTCTATAAGTAATCATGCATATGAGAGATCAAAGAAGACTCAAATAATATTCATGGATAGAAACTGATCACGAACTCAAAATTCATCGGATCCTAACAAACACACCGCAAAATTTTACATCAAATAGATCTCCAAGAGACCATTGTATTGAGAATCATAAGAGAGAGAGAGGAAGCCATCTAGCTACTCCCTACGGACCCGTAGGTCTATGGTGTACTACTCACGCATCATCGGAGAGGCACCTATGAGGAAGATGAACCCTTTCGTGATGGTGTTTAGATTGGATCTCGAGGTTCTGGAACTTGCGGCGGCTGGAATTGTGTTTCGTCGACTCCCCTAGGGTTTTTCGAATATTTGGGAATTTATAGGCATCAGAGGCGGTGGAGAGGGGCTCCGAGGAGGGCACAACCCATCAGGGCGCGCCGCCCCCCCCCCTAGCGCGCCCTGGTGGGTTGTGGTCTCCTCGGCCCACTTCTCTGGTACTTCTTTGGCCCACTGGGTGTCTTCTGGTCCAGAAAAAATCTCCAAAAGTTTCGTCGCGATTGGACTCCGTTTGGTATTGATTTTCTGCGAAGTAAAAAACAAGCAAAAACAACAACTGGCACTTTGGCACTATGTCAATAGGTTAGTCCCAAAAAATGATATAAAGTTGTTATAAAATGATTGTAAAACATCCAAGAATGATAATATAACGGCATGGAACAAGCAAAAATTATAGATACGTTGGAGACGCGTCAGTGGTTTCGATTGGGAACATGTCACCTTTGGTGGCAAAACTACATTCAATGTGTCCTCTAGTGCACCAATTCGGCCCTTTTTATACATTAATTGAGTTTTCCAGGGCCCTTTTCATATGAATGTGAATGAATTAGAAACATTTAGGCATGATAGCTCGACCGCAATCATTGATAATATTGGTTTATTGAATTCCCGTAAATACAAAACTTGTATGATAACCATTTGGTGCCCCGCGTCCAATTTTTTGTATTCCCTCCGTTTCTTTTTAGTTCACATATAAGATTTGGTCAAAGTCAAGCTAAACATAGTTTGACTAAATTTATACAAAAAACATATCAACATCTACAATGCTAAGATTATATAGTATGAAAGTTAATTTGACGATGCAACTAATAATATTGATTTTAAATTATAAATATTTATATATTTTTCTATAAAGCTAGACAAACTTTAAATTTTTTGAATTTGACCACATTTTATAGGGACAAATGCATTTTTGCCCCTAGTTGGAACCTACCCACGGGATTTGCCCTTACTTTTCGATTCTGCTCAGTTTTGCCCTTAGATTTGACTCCGAGGTCGCCCGTATGCCCTTTGACCGATTGACCAATACTTTGAAAATTCATAAAAAATTCATATGAACTCAGAAAAATGAAAATAAGATATTGAAATGTTTAGATAAACATTACCTGTATGTTTATATCATTTGCATTCTGGAGAAAAGTTAGTTTGAAATACTAGAGGTTATTAATGCTATTAACATTATTCAAAAAAAAGGTATAAACAATACTTTTTCCATGAATAAAAATTACATGCAAATGTAGGTTATGTTTACTGAACATCCTGGTATCTTATTTGCATTTTTTTGAGGTCATATCAACTTGTTATGAAGTTTCAAAATAATGATCAAAGTCGTTTGGACATTCATAACAAGTTGATATGAACACAAAAAAATGCAAGTAAGATATCAGGATGTTAAGAAAACATCACCTACATTTGCATGTAATTTTTATTCATGAAAAAAGTATTGTTTATACCTTTTAATTTTTAATAATGTTAATAATATTAATAACCTTGGGTAGTTTAAATGAAACCCTTTGTCCTGAATGCAAATGACATGCCCATAAAAGTAATGTTTATCTAAAAAAATTGATATCTTATTTGCATTTTTATGAGTTCATATGAATTTGCTATGAATTTTCAAAGTATTGGTCAAACGGTTAATGGGCATTCACGCGACCTTGGGTGCAAACCTAAGGGCAAAACTGAGCAGAGTCGAAAAGTAAGGGCAAACCTCGTGGGTAGGTTCCAACTAGGGGAAGAAATGCAATTGTCCCAATTTTATATGCTAACTAAAAAGAAACGGAGGGAGTACTTGATATGGGGGTGCCGTGCGTGTAGCTGCAGGTTGATGACAGGATGCATGCGAGCTTTCCGCCGCGCAGGCTCGACGGGACGCGTGCGGCTGTCCGCCGCGCAGGCTTGACAGGATGCGTGAGAGCTGTCCGCCGTGCATGCTCGACGGGACGCTTGAGAGTCTACTGCGTATGCTCATCGGGAAGCGATACTTTGACCTTCACCCCCCCCCCCCCGCCGCTCGCCTCGCTCCCAACTTCTGAATTAATGGCGTCCGACCCGCTGTTTATCATGTGGTTAATGCGCCTGGACGGAGGGACTAGTTTGCTTGTGATCACTGTTTTGTTCGTGCCCCGCCGAGAACTTTGACGTTTCGTCTGTTTTCGACTCGTATACATGTACAAACGAACGAAATAATATAACAACAAATTCGCACCGGCAAAGGATAATAATTCTCTTACATATGCATGATAATAAAAAATGCCACATGCGGAAACTCCCCAAAGACACAGGGGGAAAAGAAAAAGGAAGAGATTGAAGAAGGAAGACAAAGAAAACGATCTGGCCCGCTGCTATCTAATTCTTCATGGATTGTTGGGCATGGAGTTCCTCAATCTCCTTCTTCATCGCCTCCACGACCTCCATCTCCTCTCGCCTCTCATCCGACATCCTCCGTATTGTGGCCATGGCGCGGGCTCTTTGCTCGAGAGCGTCGATGGTCTGCGTCGCGTACGCATGAAGTTTCTTCACACGCTCCATGGATTCCTTCACCAGCCCCTCGCGCTCGATGTAGAGCTTCGCCAAGTCCTCCCAAAGTTCCGCGGCGCCACCGGACATCTCTACTGCAGCCAAAGCGGTGTGGCTGGAGCTCTCTGGCGCTTCCGCGGCGCGGCTGCGGGACCTCTCGGTTGCTTCCGCGGCTTTGGTCTTTCTTTGCTGGTTATATCTCGACCCAGAAACCCACCCTACCGGCCATGGAAGACAGAATGAAGGACTAACAAAGAAAGGCCTATTTTTTTGGTGGCGGGGGTGAAGAATGTGCGGTAATTTTTGAGTACGAGTTTGTGTTTTTATAGCCTACTACAGTAAACAGCTGCTAAGTGAGAACACGTTTAGGTTTGGTAGGTGTGAACTGATTTGCGAAAAAAATTAGCGCGTGGTAATTTGGAATGTGAAAGGAAACAAGCTCAATATTTATTGATGGTTTTAGTTCCCAAGCACGGAACGCTTTATGGCTTTTAGAAGCCGTTTGGGAATGGGCTCATCGAGCAGACGCGTGGCCCTGCCTCTATGAGAGGTGGGCCCTGCCTGTGCTGTGGGTGCAGGTTTGATTAGACGGGATGTGCGCGAGGAGTCCGCCGCATAGGCTCAAAGGATGCGTGCGAGCAGTCTGCCGCGTAGGCGCAGCTGGCTCACCGGGAATCAAGCCCTTTGACCTCGGACTACCACCCACAGCCCTTTTCTCTCCCAAGTTCTCCATTAGTGCTACACCTTCTCCTCCGGTCTTATCTATATGGGCCGCCGCCGCGGATCGCCTCCTTTTTCGATGGACGACGAGGCGGCCAACAAGCGGGGGCGGGTGGAGGCTGAACCACACGAGCCTCCGGCGAGCGTGGACTTCATCAGCAGCATCCCCGACGAGATGTTGGTAACCATCATGTCCCTCCTCCCCATCAAATCTGCCGTGCAGACCACCATCCTCTCCAGGCGATGGCGCCCCCTATGGCACTCCACCCCCCTTGACCTCCTTGACGACGACGAGCTCTACAGCGGGGATCGCAAACGCTTGGACGCATTGTCCCACATCCTCGCCACGCACACTGTGCCAGTCAGACGCCTTGCCATCGGCACTTTCCGTTCAAACTGCAAGGCCGAACCCAAGTTTCACGAGTGGTTCTTATCCCCCGCCCTAGATCAGCTCGAGGAGCTCAACTTTGTTGTTGGACATGGGCGCTCGCTGCCTCCGTCCGTCCTCCGCCTCATGCCCACGCTGCGCCGCGCTACGTTCATGCGGTGTCTTTTCCCCAAGATTAATGTTGCGCACGCTCTTCATCTCCCTAAACTGAAGCACCTCGAGCTCATTGGCGTCAGCATCTCGAAGTCGGATTTGGAGCGCCTGCTCGGCGGCTGTACAACGCACGAGTACCTTCGTCTTCATATGATGTTTGGGTTCAGTGGCCTCCACATCGCTACGACGAATCTCCGTACGATTTATGTGCATGGCTGGTGCCATAACACGCTGTCAGTTGGGGAGTTTCATGATATGGTCATTGAGAATGCGCCTTTCCTAGAGAGATTGTTTGTACTTGATAAAGAAGGTCGAACAAGAATCAGGGTCATTGACGCACTGAAATTGACAAATTGGGCTATTCGTGTGCTGAATTCTCCAAACTTGTTACAGCTGGATCCATACCCGTTCAGGTACAACAATCTTCTTCTCATTCTTATTATTGTACATCATATTTTATCTAGTTTTTGTTGATCTATGTTCGGCTGTCATCCAGAAAATGATTCCCACAAGCCTCGCATTGTCTCTGCGCACAGTGAAGATCTTAGCACTACAATCTATTGGCCCCAATCAGGATGAAGTTGTTAAGTTCCTTATATGCTTTCTGTGCACGGAGAAGCTATACGTCGAGGTGATGTTCCTTTCCTGTTAATTGTTAACCACAACGGAGTTCAATTTGTTGGTACTTTTACCCATGATTACAATGATAGATGTACTATACATTTTTTTTGAGATGTTAATCATGAACGATCGAAGAGGGCATGTCAATCTATTAGTGTATTTTATAAATCATGCAAATCAAAGAGGCCCGTAGTGTTCAATACTGCATCTAAGCATTGATATGTTGTCATCATTTGCAGATACAAGCAGGACTTGGAGTGGAAAAGGTGGCGCAATATAACAATCCCATCGAATGCCTTGAATTCCATCTCGCAGAAATTACTTTGAATGAGTACCGAGGCACCAATCCAGAGATTCAATTTGCTAGTTTCTTTGTTCAGAAATCAAGGGTGCTCAAGGTATTGAGGTTTGCACTATATTTAGTGCGCCATAATAGATGGTTTACTGACCAGCGGAGGCGTCTACAACGAAATGGAAAAAGGCTCTGCAGAAGCTGATTTTCACTTTGGAAGTTCATATGACAGATTATTCGGAAGCGATTCTATCGAGCCGATATATGACTTCTCGGTGGATGATCACTTCGCAGAAATATCTCATCCCATGGATCCTGAAGATTGGATTTGATTTCTAATGTCAGTTTGTACCTTGTAATCTTTGAATTTGGGCCTTGTTATGCTGAAATTTGAACCTTGTAATATTGCTGGTATTTTGGATAGAATATTTGAAATTGCATTGTGTTCTTTTTTGTTTATGAAATCATGTTCTTATAAGTACACATGTTGTTGTTCTGTAGGCAGAGCATTGATGTTGTGCAGACCGAGCAAATCACAATACACACGGACTAAACTACGAAACCCGTCGGTGATGATTTCATCAATCGCTGACAATTGTATACCAACAAACGTTTTCCCACAACACACAAAGGTTATTAGCACCAATCGTCTGTGTTATTTCTGGTGTTCGCACACAATTCTCATTACTCACCTGTTTGCTGTATATCGCACACATCTTGCTATGCCGAATCGTTTGTGTTCTGCTGTATCAGCGCACACAGTTTATCCGATTGAACTGTATGCCGAATCGTTTGTGTTCTGCTGTATGTAGTTTTGCTAACCGTTTCTGTTATCTTCGCTAATCACAAACGGTTCATATATAAGAACAAAATGTCTGCCGTAGATCGCACACGCAACTACTTTATGAATCGTATTTGATGGATCCACCTTCGCACACAGTTCGTGCCATTAGCGACGGAGCTTGAACTATACCATTTGCGATTCATGCATCGCACACAGTTTCGTCGAAGGGTCTCTGATTGATGTGTCGTCTTTCGACCATCCTGCAGTAGTGATTTGATATGTGGGTGGACCGGTGGTAAGGCGTTGTTCTTACTTGAACAAACAACCCACTTATGATTACCACCTCTCACAAGCATCCGCAACTACGGAATAAGAATTAAGATAAATTTAACCATAGCATGAAACGCGTGGATCCAAATCAGCCCTTATGAAGCAATGCATAAACTAGGGTTTAAGCTTCTGTCACTCTCGCAACCCATCATCTAATTGTTACTCCACAATGACTTCCCTTAGTCCCATAACATGGTGAAGTGTCATGTAGTCGACGTTCACATGACACCACTAAGAGAAGTAACAACATAAATATCATCAAAATATCGAACGAATACCAACTTCATATGATTACTTATAATAAGACTTCTCCCATGTCCTCAGGAACAATAGTAACTACTCACACCTCACCAACATGTTCAAGATCAGAGGTATAATAATGATGGTCAATGATTTGAACATAATATCTTCCACCAAGTAAACCAACAAGCATCAGCTACAAGATGTAATCAACACTACTAGCAACCCACAGGTACCAATCTGAGGTTTTGAGACAAAGATTGAATACAAGAGATGAACTAGGGTTTGAGATGAGATGGTGCTGGTGAAGATGTTGATGAATATTGGTCCTCCCACGAAGGAGGAAGCATTGGTTATGACGATGGCTTCGATCTCCCCCTCCCGGAGAGAAGTTTCCTCGGAAGAATCACCCTGCCGGAGTGCAAAAGGGCATCTGCCCAGGTTTCTGCCTCGAGACGGCGGCGCTTCGTCCCAAAAGATTGCTTATGATTTTTTCTAGGGTAAAACACATCATATAGGAGAAGAGGTGGTCGGGAGACCTGCTGGGGCCCCACAAGCCATCAGGGCGCGCCTGTTGGCTTGTGGCCAGCAGGTGGCCCCCCCTCGGGTATATTTTCGGCCCAATAATTATTAAATATTCCATAAAAATTCTCCGTGAGGTTTTAGGTCATTTGGAGTCTGGTGATTTTTCTGCCTTTTTCTTGGTTTCCCGGTCCAGAATTACAGTTTCAAAGATTTCCCTCTTTGTGATGTACCTTGCATATTCAGATAGAAAAGACATAATAATTGTATGATAATGAGGAATAATGGACAAGGATAACATAAATATCAATAAGAAATCATGATGCAAAATGGGCGTATCACTCCCTGGTGCAGCCGATATGGATGCATACTTGGAAAGAACGGAAGGAAAGAGTATTCAGGGGATATTGCTCGACGACGGCTCAGGTGCTTCACCAGCTAAGGGAAGACCTTTGGCTTGGGCATGTCGTGCACCGTTCTAGAATCTTCATCATGCTAATGCTACAACGGCCAATAGAACCTGATTGAGAAATCATCGTTTTCCTTCCCAGTCCTCTAGTGATTTTTAGTGGGGCAATCCATTGTTGTTGTAGGTACATTATGTAAAGCATGTACTCCTTTTTCTTCCATTATTGTTCAGCTGCAGATGCAAATCATCAAATGGGTAAGATGTATTTTTTTGCCACACCAAAAGAGGATGTAGTTACTTACCATCCTACCATCATTCGGTTACACAACAACCGCGATTACACTACAAGAAATATGTCAACTTGTGACCTTCTCTTAGTGACCTCAGCTGGATTGGTCGTAAATCTACGGCCATTCCTCTAGGAAGGGCTCAAACCCGGAAATTGCCTTACACCAAATGGTCATAAAGCAGACAACAGTGGTCGACGACCTTATTTCTACCTGATTACGACCAATATAAATGGTCATCAGGTTGTGAACGTGGATGCATTGGTACTTAAGGCCACCTCCTTTTTATATGTATACAAAGAATGTACACTGTGCAAAACCAAATATAGACATCAAAACGTATGTATGAAAATATATTTTTTGTTGGGAATATAAGAAAAGATGTTGATCATGTATTTTAAAAAATGTTAAACATAAATAAACAATCCATGTGAGCTCACAATCCAATCTTTGTTTCTGGTAATATTTTCAGTCTCTGAAGCAACTATATTTTATATTGCTTTATAATTGCAGAAAATTTACGAGGACATGACCCTGCCCACCAAAGTTTAGCTCATTTAATTTATCCAATTTCCCTCAATATTTTTCCTAATTTTCTGTTCAGTGGAGAGCATTGTGAAAGAACTACCATTTTTATTTATCCAAATGGTATGAAATTTTTAGAGTGCCTTCATATACCCAAATTATCATCCTTCTCCAAATTGCAGCTCAATCCAATCATCTATGTTAACCCAACATCAATTTCTATTTTTTGTCCAGATTGGCACATTGCAAAGCAAGTGCTATATAGACCCCTCCTATTTCCCTCAAACTTTCTGGACTCTCTTACATATTCAAATCACTGCCACATACCAATATTCAGCTCCATTTGCCTAGTAAATCTTCATCAGCAAATTTCCAAAGTTTCTATCTAGAGGGAAGCTTTGTGAAGAAAGTACTGGCTAGGATTATCTAATTGATCTGAGATTTTTCCAAATGTTTCAGATACTCAAATAATCACTCTGCACAAAATTTGAGATTTATCCAGCAATCCATGTGAGCTCATCATCCAATATTTTATTCTGGTCATATTTTTAGTTTGTGAACCAACTATATTTTATATTGCTTAATTGTTTATGAAACTTTATCAGAGCATGTTTCTACCTATATAACTTGCCTCCACGAAATTTGAGCTCATTTCATTTAGCCAAATTATCTCAATAATTTTCCCAAGTTTCTGTCTAGAGAAGAGCATTGTGAAGGAAGTACCACTTTTGCATGTCCAAATGGTATCAAATTTTTACAGTGCCTTCCTATTCCCAAATGACAATCCTCCACAAAATTTGATCCCAATCTAATAATCCATGTGAGCTCACCATCCAATCTTTGTTTCTGGTAATATTTTCAATTTGTGAAGCAACTATATTTTATATTGCTTTATAATTGCTGAAAATTTACCAGGACATGACCCTGCCCATAGATAGTCCCTACACCAAATTTTATGTGATTTTAATATAGCCAATTTTCCTCAATATTTTTCCCAATTTTCTGTTCAATGGAGAGCATTGCGAAGGAAGTACCATTTTTATTTATCCAAATGGTACGCAATTTGTACAATTCCTTCATATGCCTAGATTATCATCCTCCTCCAAATGTCAGCTCAATCCAATCATCTATGTGGGCCCAGCATCAATTTCTATTTTCTGTCGCGAGAAGAGCATTGTGAAGGAAGTACCACTTAGGCATGTCCAAATGGTATCAAATTTTTACAGTGCCTTCCTATGCCCAAATTACTATCGTCCACCAAATTGCAGATCAATCCATTTATTCATTTGAGCCCATCTTCAACATTCATATTTCTGTCCAGTGTGGTATTTTGTAAAGCAAGTGCCACTTAGGCTCCTCCATTTGAGCTAAAAATTTACTAAGACAATCTCCTTAGTAGATGACCATCCTCAGCCAAAACCCAGGCCCATTGGCCATGTTCATTTCCCCCACCTCTAATCAAACACTTGGCTGCTAATTCATGTTTCAGCTTAGTTTAGTCTCCTCGTGAGATTCTTCTGTTGTATTCTTCTTCCTAGCACCTAACGGGGGAGTGCCCAACCCATCAGACATGCCTAGGCCGACCAGAACGCGTGGAAACGCTAAGGTCACGCGGTGACCACGCGGTTGGCAAGCCAGTTTGCGCGCTCTGGAGTTGGGGCCATCGTCCACCGTCCAAACCTCGATGTCTCTCCACCAAACCATGTATCTCTTATTAAATAGATACTTATGTACCTATAAATTATTTTTGGAAAAAATCATGAGCAAACTATAAGATGGCTGCAGTTCAAATTTGACCCGCTTCCTACTGAATCGGGGGAAATTTGTCTTTTTCACGAGAGGTGGCTCAAAACTTTTGACACCCAACCATTTAGTAAATTGTACATTAAATATGACCTAATATTTTAGAAAAATGATTCGGTCCAATTTTGCAACAAATATATGGTAGGTCATTCACAAAAAAACTCATTTTGGGCACTCGAAAAATGGAAAATGAATTTTCCGTCCAAAGAAAATGAAAACTTCCTTAGGCAACATTTTTTTTCATTCCAATATGCACCCTTGTGCACAATATTAGATCATTTGAGCAAACTATGCCATGAATGTGACCATAAGATTGATCATTTGGCTTGAAAGCCATGAATCTTCACACATGATAGCTCATTTTTTAGAACAATTTTTTTTAAATAATTTTCGTATTACAAGTTTATTATTTTTCCTGGTAACTTGGTCACATATAATGACACAATGTGAAGGTTTTTCAATTTTTTGAATTGTTTTGAATATTTCATGCCCACTTCAAAATGCGGTCAAAACGGCGGGCATGCCCGTTCCTCGCTAGTGGTTGAATCTTGGAAAACTTTTGGCGTTTCTATGATTAAATAGATACTTTTGTACCTAGAAATGATTTTTGCAAAAAATAAAAAGCAATCTATGAGGCAGCTGCAGTTCAAATTTGACCTGGTTCCTACTGAATCGGGGAAAATTTGTCTTTTTCACGAGAGGTGGCTCAAAGCTTTTTACACCCAACCATTTAGTAAATTGTACATTAAATATGACCTACTATTTTATAAAAATGATTCGGTCCAATTTTGCAACAAATATATGGTAGGTCCTTCACAAAAAAACTCATTTTGGGCACTCGAAAAATGGAAAATGAATTTTCCGTCCAAAGAAAATGAAAACTTCCTTAGGCAATATTTTTTTCATTCCAATATGCACCCTTGTGCACAATATTAGATCATTTGAGCAAACTATGCCATGAATGTGACCATAAGATTGATCATTTGGCTTGAAAGCCATGAATCTTCACACATGATAGCTCATTTTTTAGAACAATTTTTTTAAAATAATTTTCGTATTACAAGTTTATTATTTTTCCTGGTAACTTGGTCACATATAATGACACAATGTGAAGGTTTTTCAATTTTTTGAATTGTTTTGAATTTTTCATGCCCACTTCAAAATGCGGTCAAAACGGCGGGCTTGCCCGTTCCTAGCTAGTGGTTGAATCTTGGAAAACTTTTGGCGTTTCTATGATTAAATAGATACTTTTGTACCTAGAAATGATTTTTGCAAAAAATAAAAAGCAATCTATGAGGCAGCTGCAGTTCAAATTTGACCTGGTTCCTACTGAATCGGGGAAAATTTGTCTTTTTACGAGCGGTGGCTCAAAGCTTTTTACACCCAACCATTTAGTAAATTGTACATTAAATATGACCTACTATTTTAGAAAAAATGATTCGGTCCAATTTTGCAACAAATATATGGTAGGTCATTCACAAAAAAGCTCATTTTGGTCACTCGAAAAATGGAAAATGAAATTTCCGTCCAAAGAAAATGAAAACTTCCTTAGACAACATTGTTTGTCATTCCAATATGTACCCTTGTGCACAATATGGGATCATTTGAGCAAACTATGCCATGAATGTGGCCATAAGAATAATCATTTGGCTTGAAAGTCATGGATCTTCATACATGATAGCTCATTTCTGAGAACACTTTTTCAAGACATTTGTCGTAGTCCAAGTTTGTTATTTTTCCTGTAAACTAGGTCATATATAATGGCCCAATGCGAAGGTTTCTAATTTTTTTGATTTTTTTTGAATTTCTCATGCCCGTTTCAAAATGCGGTCAAAACTGTGGGCATGACCGTTCGCAGCTAGGGATTGAATCTTGCAAAACTCTTGGTGTATGTCTGATTAAATAGATACTTATGTACGTAGAAATGATTTTTATAAAAAATAAAGAGCAAACTAAGAGGCAACTGTAGTTCAAATTTGACCCGCTTCCAGCTGAATCGGCGGAAATTTGTCTTTTTCACAAGAGGTGGATCAAAAGCTTTTGAGACCAAACTATTTGGTCAATTTTACATTAAATATGGCCTAATGTTTTATAAAATTGATTTGGTCCAATTTTGCAACAAATACATGGTAGGTCCTTCACAAAAAAACTCATTTTGGGCACTCGAAAAATGGAAAATGAATTTTTCGTCCAAAGAAAATGAAAACTTCCTTAGGCAACATTGTTTGTCATTCCAATATGCACCCTTGTGCACAATATGAGATCATTTGAGCAAACTATGCCACGAATGCTGCCATAACATTGGCCATTTGACTTGAAAGCCATGAATCTTCACACATGATAGCTCATTTCTGAGGTAAAATGCTCTTTGGAGGACGAGCTCCATGGAGTTCTTTTTTTGAAAAATTCGAAAATTATATTTTAAGTTCAAAAAATTCTGAAAAAATCATACACGTTCATACGGATGTATAATACATGTGTGTGAAATCTGACGATGAAATACATTAGGGTGAGAGCTACACAAAAAAGACAAAATCGTGTTTTTTGAAAGGGTGAACAGTACATTCACTGTTCACCGAAAAATGGAGGAATTTGTCTTTTTTATGTAGCTTGCACCATAATGTATTTCATCGTCAGATTTTACACACATGTAAAACACATCCATATGAACGTGTATGATTTTTTTCAGAATTTTTTGAAACTTAAAAATATGATTTTTGAATTTTTCAAAAAAACGAGCTCCATGGAGCTCGTCCTCCAAAACGCCCCACTCATTTCTGAGAACACTTTTTTAAGACATTTGTCGTAGTCCAGGTTTGTTATTTTTTCCGGAAACTAGGTCACATATAATGACACGATGCGAAGGTTTCCAATTTTTTTTAATTGCTTATGCCCGTTTCAAAATGCGGTCAAAACGACAGGCATGACCGCTTGTAGCTCGGGGTTGAATCTTACAATTTTTTTTGGAGTAACTCTGATTAAATAGATACTTATGTACCTCTAAATGATTTTTTTTTAAATAAAGAGCAAACTACGAGGCAACTGTAGTTCAAATTTGACCCGCTTCCTACTGAATCGACGTGAATTTGTCTTTTTCTTGAGAGGTGGATCAAAAGCTTTTGAGAAACAACCATTTGGTTAATTTGACACAAAATGTGGTTTAATATTTGTGAAAAATGAAGTGGTGTGGTTTTGCAATAAATATTTGATAGTTTCTTAAAAAAAACCGTTTTCACACTCGAAAAATGAAAAATGAATTTTTTGTGCAAAGAGAAAGAAAACTCTCTTTGGCAACCTTTTGACAAAAAACCATTTGAATTGTAAATTATATATGGTCTAATGTTTTTGAAAATTGATGCGGTCCAGTTTTGCAACAAAATACTTGGTAGTTTTTTCATAAAAATATCATTTTTAGCACTCCGAAAATAAAAAATGTTTTTTTGCTAGATATTTGATTTATTCCAAGTTTGTTATTTTTCGTGAAAACTAGGTCACAATTGATGACACAATAGAAGATTTTCCTTTTTTTTCTTTTTTCCTAAATTTTCTAGATCATAAAATATCTCACATGATTTAGCACCTTATTTTTTATTGATTATGACAAATTTAAATGGTCATAAAGTTGTGTCCGTATACTGCATTCTGATTGGTCCATGGACAACTCACGCGGATCATGCATTAAACACCGTCGGATGCTTCCGGATCCGACGGCAACCGTCACCCCCTCACTCTCTCACCCTAGGTAGCGCAACACACAGCCACACACTCCTCCCTCGTCTCCATATCTCTCCCGCACGACTCTCCTCGCCGCCGCCACCAACGGCACCCGATCCCGGCGACCTCCTCCGTGAATCGATGGTGCCAAGCACACGACATGGATCCCCTCGCTCTACTCCTCCCTCCTGTCCGGAGAAATCTTGCGTGCACATCCTCTGGCGCCACCTGTGACCGTCTCCGGTGCTAGGGTTTCGTCCGGCGTGGCTCCGACGACTCAGATCCGTCCCTCCACTCCATCTCCTCCTCCTCACAGCACTCCCAATGACCGCCACCCACCACCGGCCCCTCTAGGCCCTCCTCGGTGGCGAACCTGCTCCTCTGAAGGCGGAGGAACACCTCTGCGGAGGCTGTCACGTGGCCACGACCGTCTGGTTCCTCTTCAAGCGCACCTGGTACGGCCTCGCGGCATCTCGCGGAGAAGCTCGAGGCGGCGGGTGGCGGCGGCAGCGGTGGGGGGCTGCTGAACCCCTACCTGACGATGCACCAGCCGTGGGCGTCGCTGCTGGTACACGGCATCAAGCGCGTGGATGGCCGCTCCTGGCCGTCGCAGGTGACCGGCCGCCTCTGGATCCACGCCGCCTCCAAGGTGCCCGACCACGACACCGTCGCCGCCATGGAGGACTTCTACCGGGAGATCCACGCCATCGACGGGGTCGACCACATCGACTTCCCCCAGCACTACCCCGTCTCCCGCCTTCTCGGTCTGTATCCCAGCCTTCCTTACGCCAGTACTACTGCTGCTGCTGCTCCTCAGCCGGTGCGTGCTACGCTGACGCCATTGCCGATTTCTCAGGGTGTATCGATGTGGTCGGCTGCGTGAGGTCAGAGGAGCTGGTCTGCTGGGAGGACGTGCCTCAATCAGTAAGAGAATGCCCTTCCCTCTCCTACCCAGAATCCATTCCATAATTTGTCATGGAGTGCAACTCAAGCATAGCTACATATGGTTCTTGAATTGATTGACTGTAGCCTTCCTTCAGTCGGTAGCCTCATGGATGCCAGCGGCCACTCAGTCTGATTGAAACTGCAATCAGTAGTTCAGAACACCTCCCATTCTGCTGCATCAACTATCGTGGGATAGTGAATAAGAATAACTGTTGGATTGCACTTCAAGCTTGGGCAAAACGTGAAAGATGCTTCACTAGATCGTACCTTTTTTAGATTCCTTCGATTGTGGATGGTACATGACATAGTTCTGGCAGCCTACGTGATATTTTGGTCCGTCCCTTGTAGTTATTATCGCCGCTGCCGCAGGCCAGCATATCCAGCAACATACTATGTAACTTCTTCTCGTCCCCTGATGTCCCCTTATTCCAGCAGCAATTTTTTCCTCAAGCTGGTGTGGCAAGGCAACCATGGCTCTCCTTACATGACTGATCGTGGATTAATTAAGTACCCCAAAATAGATGGATTTCAGTAAGTCCGTTCATGGCATATGTTGTTACTGAAGTATCCAAATCAGCAAAACTGAAGTTATCAATTAAGATAAAATTAGTAACCTACATCTCAGTCTACAGTTTCAAGAAAATTCCATTGGCCGCCATATACCACCTGAAAAATATGTGAAAATATGCATGCATATTAAAGAGAAAAATATCAAATATATTTCTGTAGTTTGTAACATATAGCTGTGCATAGTCACTGTTTCTTGCGTTTTGATTCCACATCTTGTATCACTTCTAGATGGAAAGGTGTGCGGAAGGGATTTATACCAGTTGACCGAGTAGCAATTGAACGGAAGCGGCTTAGCAAGGTAATCTGTTGCTAACTACAACCGGAACACGGAATTTTACGCTCTAGATTAATAAGCTGTTGTGTTATCAGGATAAAACAGTGGAAGAGCACAAGAAGATGCTTGAAGGAATTGTAAAGCGGGATGAGAAGCGTCGCAAAAGAATCAAGGCTGCTGGTATCGATTACGAGTGTCCGACCCTTGCAAGTAACACTTGCTGCTTTATCCCGCTTTAATAAATTGGTCTTACTTAACCAGATAAGAATTAGTTCAGCAATTTTCCTACAAATTTCAACCTTTTTTATTTACCTGGAGCAAAAGGCACACGATTGTAGTGTCCTAGAGCCAGTTTTGCCATGTATTACTTTGTAGGTTGTTGATAATTATAGTAGTGCTTATTTGTTCTTATCTACATCCGCTTACTGGATTCAAGTAATTTATGAAATAGCACCAATGTTCATCCTAGGCTTTGCTTAATCATATTTTGTGTTGTGCCTCAATTTTTTTTTGTTTCGTGCCATATGCGGCCCGTACTCTGTGGACAACTGGACATAGGTTGCAAAGGATAAGTAGTTCATAATTGATCAGTACATCAGCTTTTGCTTTCTGCCTTTCTCATTTTAGCTAAAAGATTGATCGGTATGATTTTTTTCAATGATTGTATGCTGTGTGAGATGATGACAAGATATTTGGCTGGTTGCTAATGTGCCACCGGCCCACGCCCGCGCGCCACCAGGTCTCCTGCGCAATACCCTCCTCCCCATGGCCGCCAGTGAATTCGTCCGTGGATCAGCCGTGCGTGCGTTTTTTTTTTGTTCGTTCTGTTCAGTTCCTCAACCCTACTGAATCGGTTCAGCGGATAACTCCAGCGGCATTTCCGATGAACTGGCTAGGTCCGTGATGATGATTCCTGCGTCGTGGAATCAACAGTTCGAATCCACAAGCCGATTGATTATTGATTGATCATCTGCTTGGAAACTCGGAATAATCTTTCGTGCAACCTATCTATGGTACTACTATATATGCTCCAGAATAGTATCAAATTGAAACTGGTGCAGGTGTCCAAAATATTACCTGCTTCTTCATTTTGCGAACGAACGATCAGTCTACTGCTCTTGCTATGGTTGTGGCGGCATTGCGCCATCTTGGTATTTTTTCTGTTTGCTGCACATGTGCTGAAACATGAGGGCCAATGTCTCAGGTAGTTCGTCTGCATTATGCCTTTGCTTCCGCCGGACTGGACTGACACCATATATTATAGAAGCGGTCCGTTGTATGCAGCTTCTCTTCGTCGTGAATAACTTCTGTGTTATCCATAAAAGCATGATGAATGACTTCAGGTTGTGGTATTTCTGTTTGTTGCACATGTATGTACCGAAACACGAGGTCTGGGTCCCAGGTAGTTTATCTGTATTTGACTATTTGTGCCTTGCTTCTGCTGGACTGAACTCCATATATTTGGCTGTAGTCAAACTTGAATATCAATCTGTATAGCTCTTTATTGTTCTCAACAGAAATTCTAGACTGTATAGCTCTTTATTGTTCTCTTCATTTATTTGTACAGCCAAGGATGCTTACTTAACTGTATAGCTCTTTATTGTTCTTTTCCAGGTATTCTATTTGTGCTCCATCTCGAAATCTATTCTGCACTGCCAAGTCCATGAGGCGAAGCGCTCATTGCTCGACCATTTCTTTACTGAACTGAGAGCAACAGAGGCGAGATATTCAAAACAAGCTGAAGTCCTTTTGATTCTTGATTTCTATCATACACATGCAACCTGATTGGTGATGTTACTGTAGATATGATGTAGGTTCGGTGCTTACTATTTTTCGATGTGATGCATGTTACTTTCGTTTCTGTCTATGCCTTCTTTAGTGTTTTGCCAGCCAACTAGTCTATTGGGCGTTTCGAAATATGAAGATGCATGTAAGCACTGTTGTTGGCAATCTGGCATATCATATCAGTCTCATCCCTTGTTCTGTCACTAGCATACACTACAGTTTTACATAAAAGGGGCATATCATTTGCTCTATATAATGACACAATGTTGATTTTGTGCTGATATGAACTTACAACAGTATTACATTGTAGTGTTTTCTACATGTTGTCGTATCACTAGTTCCATGCTGCCTTCACATTTGAGTCTATTACTTGTTTTTGTTTTTATCCTTGATTAGTATCAATTGTTGTACTGTAGACTTAAAATTGTGGTGGTTCCTCTTTTATACAGAAGCTGAAGTGTGAAGTCGTGAAGTGTGGAGCAAGTGCGAAGCCGTGAAGTGTGAAGCCGTGAAGTCCTACCTAGTGAAGAGTAGCATATTGTAGCATATCTGTGTTGTAAAGATTGTAATAGATTTATTTAGTGGTATATTTGATGAATCTTATGTGTTCTTTGTTCCATTTGAAATATTGATTATGTATGTGATTTGAAAACTTCTGAAATGGAAACATGACCAGTGGGGCCAGCTTGAATATATAATGGCTTAAAATAGAAAATCAATAGACTATAAAAGGCTACGGCCTAGAAAATAAAAAAGGCAGAACTGTTGGGCTTGGGCCATGTGGCTGACCAGAATTAACAGAAAAAATAATATTAAATGGGCTGAATTAGTGGGCTTGGCCCAAGTAAAGCGTCGAACCGGACCGGGCTGATTCTAAGCAACGACCTTCTCATTTGGTCGTAATTTTGCCACGTCGGATCCGACGTGGTGTGGGCAGATTGCCAGTGACCAAAATAATTGGTCGTAGAACCGACGACCTTTCATTTTGGTCGTTAAGTTTCATTAAAGACGGCCAGCTTTTGACCAACTGTTTTTGGTCGCAAAAGGTCGCAAATGAAGAACAATGACCATTCAGCGACCAATATTGATGATCGCAAGTTAGCATATTTCTTGTAGTGTTAGGAGAAGTATGATATCCCCTTCTGTGAAAGACAAAATGTTTAGAAGTATTAGTCCGGCTTGGACCATATTTTCTTGTTAAAAATCTATTATTACTTAAAATGTAAAACTTCTTTGTTTTCACATCCAATTATTGGGAAGCACCAAACAATATTATGTATGTACTAAAGAAAGAAGCGCAAAACCTAAAAGGATTAAGTTATTGGTGCCTGAAAGTCATCAAGGTAGATGACTATGATTGTAGCACTCAGCAACCAGCATTCCGAGGCGATTTACTTCATACAATTCATCTACTACATGTGTGTTGCGTTTCAACATCAATACCACTTTTATTTGTAACTGGCATATTTATAGGACATGTTCTATAATACATAAAAACCCTTGGTCTAATACTACATTTTAAATTGTGAGAAAGGAAATACATAAAAGCATCTTTTAAATTTTATCCATGTTTCTGTTTGAAGTAGACGACTTAAAATCAGGGGAGAGCGGAGAAATAGTGGAACTAGACATAGTGAGAAGCAAGCAAACAAGCAATCAAAAATATTTTGTGTTTTTTAGAGAAGTGGATGGAGATGAAAAAGAGAGCCAAAGGCAAAGGCAAATAAAAAACCAAATAAAATTTAGAACAAGTGGATGATAGTTTGTATGTAGGAACCTGGTAAGAATTTGATGATGTCCCCCGACGAAAATTATTTCCGCTACTTGTGAGCTGCGTTGGGATTTTCCAAAAAGAGGAAGGGTGAAGCAATATAGTAA
The DNA here is from genome assembly GCA_039707655.1 of Elymus sibiricus. Taxonomy (NCBI): domain Eukaryota; kingdom Viridiplantae; phylum Streptophyta; class Magnoliopsida; order Poales; family Poaceae; genus Elymus; species Elymus sibiricus. The sequence continues at coordinate 400,474,232 of CM077663.1, forward strand.
CGGATAAGTATTTCCCTCAGTGAGAACCAAGGTTATCGAACCAATAGGAGAACCACACAAATTTTCGTCGTTAGCACCTACACAAAAGCAAACACTTGCACCCAACACGGGTAAGAGGGTTGTCAACCCCCTTGAACTCGTTACTTGAAAGGATTAATTCTGATAATGATAGATAAATAAAAATAAAAGTAAAAAAGAAAGTAAATAAATTACATCAAGGTATATTTAGTTTTTAGCAATATGATTAAGTAGACCCCCGGACCATATTTTTCATTGGAGGCTTCTCTCTCGAACACATAGTATAGGTGGGTAGACAAATTACTATTGGGCAATTGATAGAAAAGTGCATAGTTATGATGTTATTCATGGCAATGATCATATATATAGGCATCATGTCCGTGACAAGTAGACCGACTCATGCCTACATCTACTACTATTACTCCACCAATTGACCGCTATCCAGCATCCATATATGGTGTTAAGTTCATGATAAACATAGTAATGCTTTAAACAAGATGACATGGTGTAGACAAAGTAAACCCAATCAATATGAATAAACTCCGTCGTTTTATCCTTAATGGCAACAACACAAATACGTGCCTTGCTACCCCTTCTGTCACGAGGTGAGTACATCGCAAGATTGAACCCATTACAAAGCACCTCTCCCGCTGAAGATAAATCAATCTAGTTGGCAAACCAAACTGATATATTAAAGAGAAATACAAAGCTATAACAATCATGCATAATAAAGTTTCAAAAAAACTCAATTAATTTCAATGAATAATCTGATCATAGACCCACAATGCATCAGATCCCAACAAACTCACCACAAAAAAAGATTACATCGGATAAAACTCCAAAAAGATCGAGCAGAACATGGTCTTGAAGATCAAAGAGACAGAAGAAGACATCTAGCCACTAGCTATGGACCCGTAGGTCTGTGGTGAACTACTCACGCATCATCATGGAGGCAACAAGGTTGATGTAGATGGCCTCCGTGATCGATTTGCCCTCCGACAGAGTACCGGAAAAGGTCTCCAGATGAGATCGTGGAAGAACAGAGTCTTGCGGCGGCGGAAAAGTGTTTCAGGTGTCTCTCTGTTGGTTTGGGAATATTTGAGAATTTATAGAGGTGGAATTAGGTCAAATGGAGTTACGGGGGAGTCACAAGCTCGGGGGCGCGCCCTACCCCTGAGGGTGCACCGTGTGAGCTCGTGGCTCTCCGGTACGTCTTCTGGCCTCCTCCCAAACCTTCTAGGGTCCCTTTTGGTCCAGAAAAAACCACCGTAAAGTTTCATCATGTTTGGACTTCATCTGGTATTGATTTTATGAAAAGTGTAAAACACGCAAAAAACAGGAACTGGCACTGGGCACTGGGTTAATAGGTTAGTCCGAAAAAATGATATAAAATAGCATATAAATGCATATAAAGTATCCAAGATTGATAATATAATAGCATGAAACATTAAAAAATATAAATACATTGGAGACGTATCAAATATCACCATGATAATTCTGCTGAAAACAACGTCAGTCCGGGATAATTTTGGTCAAATCATGCAAATTAGAGGGCAAAACAATGGCAAAAGAGGTTGGAAAAGATATATGTTTGAGATGTATCAATATAACTTTGAACCATTTATATTGACGTTCCTATAATGACAATGAAACATATTAAAAATCTACAAGAAGGGAAAATTTGGAAGGAAAAACATTTACCGCTCTCTTCGCTACATAAATATTAACAATGCACATGAGTTATTATGATGCATCTCTGGTAGCATGCTCAATTGCATGTGCAACTTTGCATCTTGTGCACTTATTTTATCATTAATCTTTTTGAGATCATGTCACATATGTTAGGGTGTTGTTGGTTTATGAGGAGAGATCTGTTGTCATAAGTTCTCATTGCATACATATTATTATTCATTGCATGACATTATATACTTTACTCTACTTAACACATTCGTGTATTAACTAGCAGCGGTCCCGGTTTCACGACAATAGTCCCATGACATGGGGTCGATGGAAACTGTCGCGAAGAGTCTACGTCTAACTAAGAATTTTCTTTTTCGATTCTGGTGTCCAACATGTAAAGGGCTATATATTGTTTGATTTACTATCTTATGTGGCATTCATACGTTTTTGCTTGTCACTCATGTTTTTATTATATATTGTAATAATTTGCTACCGAGCACACTCCTAACTTAGTTATGACATTTTAATTACCCGTAAATAAATTACAATAATGATCGTTCATCTATTATTCAAAGAGAGACATTAATAAATCTTATTATCTAAGTAAAGGAAAATAAACATTTTAGTATAGTAAAATGTAATGCACAAGAATCTTTTCGAACATTTTGCACATGGCATAAATCAGATTGACTTATTCATGACTTATGCGTAGTAATTACATCAAAATGTGTGTACCATCCTTATATGGTTTCTGAGAAGCTGATATGACCCCCAACACATTTCAAAAGAAAGGGTGTCATGCCAAAAAAGAAACAACGAAGCCACCTCAAAGACACTATCGAGTAAATCATCCCTCATAGCTAAATGTCAAATTTGATGATCATAACTAAAGATTAATTTGCAGAGATGCTAATGTTAGTTATTTGGTTATGTTACAATGATCATGAGAAACAAGTGAATTTATGTAGTGTTTCACACATATATCACTGATGGTACGACCAAGGGACTCTCATATATTATTTTTCTGACAAAAGGGACCCTCATATTAGTGGGTATTATTCTTATTAAGTCAAGAAAGAAGATATGCAGGTGTATTTCTTTAGAAACAAATATGAAGGTGCACAACTGATGTCTAAATATAAGCGATGTTAGTTTACATAGCAGAAAATGTTAGTTCTTTGGTCATCCAACGACAAGCATGAGAAACAAGTGAATTCCATAGGGCCAGTTATTTTCACGCCTTACAAAATAAGCCACCTCCTCCCTATCTTTTTTCATAAGCTGTTTGTCTTATTCATTAGGGCTTATAAGCTAATTAAAGGATAATTAATTTTAAAGTCTCAACAAATTTAGGGATCAATTTATTTTTTTAACTGGGAAGAGGCAGCTTATTTTTTAAGCCGCCCAAAAAAACTGATCCATAATGTTATGAACTCGAAAACGGCGGTAATGTGTTCTGTTGTTGCTCTCAAGATGCCACCTATAGGGACCCACATAGTTCTCCGTAATTTCTATAAAGTGGAAAATAAAGATATGCAAATATAGTTTTTTTTTCTAGAAGCAAATATGCAGGTGTACTACTGATGTCTAAGATAAGTGATGGTGCATACCAATAATAGATACATCATGGGGAAATGTACTGCAGGAATGTACACACAATATAAGGATAAGGAGTCATGGCATGACAACAAGAGGAAAATGATTACACAGTTTCAGAGCAGGCCAGTTAGCTAGCTAGGTAAACAATTGTCAATTGATGAAATGCAAGAACAAAGCAGAAAAAAAGTACTAGATCGAGCTCAAGCACATATTTATAGTACTCCCTCCGGTCCTTTTTAGTCTACATATAAGATTTGTCTGAAGTCAAACTTCTTAAAATTTGACCAACTTTATAAAAAGAAATATCAACATTTACAATACAACATCAATATCATTAGATGCATAATTAATTCAATTTTCATATTATATAACTTTAATATGGTAGATGTTGATATTTTGGTATATAAATTTGGTCAAAGTTGACAAAGTTTGACTTCAGACAAATCTTATATGCGGAGTAAAAAGGACCGGAGGAAGGAGGAAAGAGAAAAGAGATTCTACCATGCACGGTATCTGTATCAGCCACTCATCATCTTTGAGATTCCGACTCATGCGTGCATGTATTTACTGCAGTGCTTAGTTCATCTCAATCTGTGGCCCCCAGTTTCAGTAGTTAACGTCATGTCAATCAGTCACCTTTTCGCATGTGCACATAACTTTCCTCTCTGCCCAAAGAAACGATGCACTTGTATTTCACTCATCCATGCTTTTTTGTATGATTCCAAAGATTAAACCCAGTTTAGTTTTTGAATCGTAAGTCCGATGATACGTTTACAAACCATATGTGCTTATTTCATTTTTGTAGACTATAGTCACAGTGTATTTGAGCCGTAAGAAAAAATAGTTCTCAAAAAAATATTCAATATCGGTCATGTTTTAAATATCTCGTCAAAATAAACACATTTGTCCAGATAGAATGTATGACACACTTTTGTATTAAAAGATATGAGGTATTTAAATCGTTTACATAGAAAGAGATAATATATTCCCTGATAGAGTTGCAATGAGGGGCACAGTCATGCACAGGCAGAACATTACTGTATTTACGAAGAGCACTGACACACACAACCTGAGCATGTGACAGGAGGGGTGGTGATTATTGGTTTGCATGCACATTGATTTCTTTTGGGCGCAAATCTTGGTAACAAAATGAGTGGCAGATCAAGGCACGGTATATACCGTGCACGGTAGTTTTGCCGCTCTTGACATGTCCCAGTTGATGCAAGTTTTTGCACACACCACCCTCGCAACATGCATGCATCCATGCTAAACCCTGAAGAGAACCTCACAAGCTACCCAAGATAGATATATACTCCCTCTGTCCCATAATATAAGAACATTTTACAAATTGTTTTAGCTTGCAAAACGTTCTTATATTATGAGACGGAGGGAGTATAGGGCAGAGCCACCAACAAGCAGCCATCATCATCACCACTACACCATTCTTGTCTCTTTGTAAGCTGTAAATATAACACATATTGCCTAATATATAGATGCAAAATGACACGTCTACACCTAATGCATCATCTATGCTGCCACTTTGCTTTCTCGGGGTACTACGCACCAAGAAAATTTCAGTTTCCTTTGCTATTGTTGCAATGTACTTATCGATCACATGGTTAGTGCGTACCCCCTGTGGCCGGCGCTGCCTCGTTTGTTTCAAACGGTTTCGACGGCCTCGACGGCGGCGGCAGTGAGGCTCTTGTGCACGCTCTCGCCGTCGTCAAGTGCGCCGGGGAGGGTAGTAGTGTCCTCGTCCTGATAATCGGCGGCTTTTTTCTTGTTCTTGGTGTACTCGCCGTAGAGGTAGGAGGACAGGCCCAGACGCAGAGCGCGGTGGCGACGGCCTTCTCAGCGCCGAACGGGTCGCCGAATACCACGACGCCGCCAATGACATTGGCCGTGAGCACCGCCGCCATGCACACGCCGCTGTGGAGCGATGACGTCAAGTAGATCACGCCGGCGGTGCCCATGAAGCACGCCTGCCATGTCACGACCAACGTTGCCACCACGACCCAGTAAACGGCGTGGGACCCCTTCCAGTGGGCCACGTCGTTGGCGAAGCCGCCGGACGCCGCGAGACCGATCGCTGCCACGACGGACGCCATGGCCTGCATCACTGCCTGCACCTCCACCGCCAGGATGAACCCGCCGGACACCGCCTCCCGGTACAGCAGCTCCATCACCGGCAGGTATGCAGAGAAGAGCCCTGCGGCGCCGAGCGTGACGACGAAGCCGATGATGTACCCCTTCCGGTCCGGGCTCTCGCCGGCGTCACCCGACCGGAGCGCGAGGAGCACGGAGCAGAGCGTCATGAGCACGACGGCGTTGAGGTTGACGAAGGTGAGCGGGTGGCGGACGATGGCGACGGCGAGGACGAGCGTGAACGCGAGCTGCGAGGAGAGCAGCAGCGACGAGGTGGACACGGGAAGGAGCGAGGAGCTGTAGGAGAAGAGAAGGTTGTTGACGCCCATGACACCGCCGATGACAAGGCACACGGCCAGGAACCGCCGCGAGAACCAAAGAAACGGCCGCGGCACGGAGGCGGGGCGGCCGGCGAGGAACACCGCGACGACCAGCGTCGGGAACCCCGCGGACTGCACCAGCGTGACCACCCACTTGTTCTGCCCGCCATGCTCGAAGTAGAACCTGGACAGCAGGCTCGAGGCCACCGACCCGACCAGCAGCGCCGCGTAGTTCACCATCAGGAGCACCGTCGATCTGCGGCGCCGCGGCACCACCGGGGCCGAGGAGATCGCCATTGCCGCGCGCTCGGTCGTTGCCGCCGTCGTCAGGGAGGAGTAGGAGACAGTCGATGGCGATGGAGATGGGGAGGGGCGTCGCGGTTTGTATGTAGGCGGCATGTATGCATATGAGGTAGCAGCTGGGGATTTTGTGGTTGGCGGCCGGAGGCAATGAGATAAAGGATGCTAATTTGCGTAGAGTGAGGAGAATTCAGGGAAGGTTTTACACGGCGGCCTCTTCCGTTTCTATGCTTTTCTTGGTGGCCGGATGTGAAAAAGATAGGCGTCAGTTATGAAACGTTACTAGTATTATTTTGGCACGAACTGACCACGGCAAAACTGGGAAAATTACTGATTTGAACAGAAGATTACAACTTTTATTTGCTAGCAAGTACTAGTAGATAGAGATATCTACATCATGAAGGGGTATCCATTACTTGGAAATATATTTTTTCCGAGAAGACCTGGAAATAATTAACGTGGTCTTATTTTTCAAAATAATAATTTTAAAAAGTTCAATGTGCTCTTGTGCATGTACTACTATTTTTTAACAACCCAAACCCTTGTGCATTTCAAAATGCATTATGCATTCATTTTTATTGGGTGCACAAGGCTTGGAACCAAATCGAGCAGTGTATAGTAGGAGTATTTGATTGATGGATTGATTGTTGGTCCATGTGGGAAGAAAATCCATACGTATTATTGATCATGCATTAATCAGTTGATGCAGAGCAATCGTGTGAAACTGTGCAAGAATATATATGGCTGATCGATCGGATCCATTCTACGGCGTGAAAAACGGTTTGTTTCGGATTGGGATCGTTGAGAATGTGCTGGGGTTGTTTAAGGAAATGAAACGAATGCAATGGGACTGGAATCCACATTTTTCGGTTTGTTACCTATCCACGATTGACCCGTAGCCATTTCTAGAGCTGGGGTTATGGGTTAACATGGGAATTATTGGCGGCTCGATGGCCTAACATCCACATGCTGTGTTCTGCGGCTATGTGCATGTGCTTAAACACTAGGCCTGAAAACTACCATGCCTTTCTCTCAAAGAGGTGATTGCCTAAAGATAGAGGACTCAAACCTTATCTCAATTATTTGCACACTTACATTGTCACATAAGTCATACAAGGGCATCCATAATGACGTAGTGTATACTTAGGGCATCTTGAACGCGCCTCACCAAATCGCCCTTATATGTCAGGATCGAATGGTCCAGACACTTTTAGGCCTCCGGATGTCTGAAATCCCCCAAGCCAGCCACACATATCATTGGGGGGGGGGGGGGGGGGGGCTTAGGGGGAGTCTGAAAATCAAAACGCACCCAAACCCTCGGCCGGTTCTAGAACCCTTGCCGCATTCACACCAGCGAGCGGCCACCCGCCTGTCCACATTGATGCATGGCCGACTGACACACCGCCCGAGAAGTCTACTCTGGCTTTAAAGGTACCCTACCTCCCCTCCCCAATCCCTATCCACCAACCCCCTCCCACAACCGCAAAAGCAGCACACCACACCTTCACCGGCCGCCGTGAAAGGCAAGATGAAAGCACATTTGCTCCCTTGGTGGTTTTGGTAATTAATAACAACATATAAGTCATTGGACTAATGTTTCCACTAAGCATATTTCAGGAAAAGTTCAATGATAGGATTGGCAAAAGGATTGTGGAGATTGTGGAGATACCCCAAGATGCAAGGAAATGGATTGGCAAAGCTTCAAGCAAGAGGACTCTACATTTTACTTTGTGAGAAATCACTTTGAGTCTATAGGAAAGCCAATACTATTAAAAGGGGGTAAGGTATTGTTGGTGAACAAAATGCTCATACGTGCACAAGTGATAGTCACCAAAAACACCCAAAAGCTCTTCCATAAAAGTCTGTCCAAAGTCAAATATCCAAAATCGGTGCAACCAACACTTTCCACTCGGTGCCACCGATTCCCATACTCAGACAGACCTAAGCCAAACCCTAGCCTTTCGGTGCAACCGATTTTGCTTCGGTGTCACCGAGTTTGGGTTGCCAACTTTCTGTTACGCAGTTTCACAAAATTGGTACCACCGAGTTTCTTGAATCGGCGTCACCGAGATTGGGCAATCTGACCATAGATCACCTTATCGGTGCAACCGAGTCTTATATATCGGTCTCACCAAGATTCAAAAGTTGCTACCTTTGGAGCAACTCGGTACCACCGAGATTCACACATCGGTGTCACCGAGTTGGTCACTTTAGGTGTAACGGTTGAATTTTTGGAGATTCCTATATATACCACTTCACCACCACCTACTCGAAAGAGAAGCACTCAGAACTATTCCATACTTGCCCCATCCAGTTTTCTGAGAGAGAGCCACCTACTCATGTGTTGAGATCATGCCATTCCATTCCAACCATATGAATCTTGATCTCTAGCCTCCCCAAGTTGCTTTCCACCAATCCCATCTCTTTCACCAAGCCAAATCTGTGAGAGAGTGATTGTGTGTTGAGGAGTCTATCATCTTGAAGCACAAGAGCAAGGAGTTCATCGACATTGCCGAGCCTATTACCTTTTGGAGGGTGGTGCCTCCTAGATTGGTTAGGTGTTGCTTGGGAGCCTCCTACTTCGTGTTGTGGAGTGAACCAAGAAGTTTGTAAGGGCAAGGAGATCGCCTACTTCGTGAAGATCTACCCATAGTGAGGCTAGTCCTTCATGGACGGAAGTCGTTATGGAATAGTCAAGGTTGCTACTTCGTGGACCCTTATGGGTGGAGCCCTCCGTGGACTCTCGTGACCGTTACCCTCCGTGGGTTGAAGACTCCATAAACGTAGACGTACGATAGCACCACCTATCGGAACCACGGGAAAAAACCATCGTGTCTACAATTGCGTTTGATCTTCCAACCCTTCCTTTCTACTCATGCTTGTTGTTACTTTTCGCTGCTGTACTCGTAGACATGCATGTGTAGGGTGTACTTGACTTGCTATGAATGCTAAAATCTGCCAACACTAAAAACTGGGAAAAGGCTAGATTTTTATTTGGTCAAGTAGTCTAATCACCCCCCCCCCCTCTAGACATACTTTCGGTCCTACAAGTGGTATCAGAGCTTTGGTCTCCATTGCATTGGTCTCACAACCTAGGAGAGTATGGCGTCTAGTGAGGGAAATTATCATCGTAGAGGTCCGTACTTTGATGGCACTAATTTTGCTAGTTGGAAGCACAAAATGAAAATGCATATTCTTGGTCATAACCCTGCCGTATGGGCTATTGTTCGTGTTGGCTTGCAAGGTGAATTCTTTACTGATGGGAAGGAACCGGATCGTGAAGCGACCGCGGATGAATTGAAGATGTTGCAATACAACGCTCAAGCATGCGACATTCTCTTCAACTGCCTATGCCCCGAAGAATTCAACAAAATCAGCCGTCTTGAGAATGCAAAAGAGATTTGGGATACTTTGGTTGATATGCACGAAGGAACCGAGTCCGTGAGAGAATCCAAGTTGGACGTTCTTCAAAGTCAGCTTGACAAGTTCAAGATGAAGGATGGTGAAGGAGTCACGGAGATGTACTCTAGGCTAGCTCTCATCACCAATGAGATTGCCGGCTTAGGAAGCGAAGAAATGACCGACAAATTCATCATCAAGAAGATACTTAGAGCTTTGGATGAGAGATATGACACCGTGTGCACATTGACCCAAATGATGCCCAACTACAAAGATCTCAAGCCTACGGAAGTCATTGGAAGGATTGTTGCTCATGAGATGACACTCAAAGACAAAGAAGAGCTTCACAAAAAGTGTAGCGGTGCTTACAAAGCCACAAGTGATGCTCCCGCAACTTCAAGCGACAACCTTGTCACCAATGAAGAGATAAGCCTCATGGTCAAGAAATTCAACAAGTTCTACAAGAATAGAGGCAAAGAACGAAGCTCCAACTCAAGATATGATGAGAAGCGTTCGTCAAGTCGTGACCGCAGTTGCTACAATTGTGGGAAGCCCGGACACTACTCCAATGAGTGCACGGCTCCCTACAAACGAAGAGAAGAGTCACCTAGAAGACGAAGCTCAAGGAATGAATCACCTCAAAGAGAGAGAAGGAGTAGAGATGATCGTTATGAACGAAGACCCTTAAGGAGAAGTAGGGATTCGGAGAAGAAGGACAAGTACACCAAGAGCTACACAAGAAGAAAACATCAAGCTCATGTTGGTGAATGGGTTTCCGGCCAATGACATTGACTCATATGAAGATGAATCCCTAGCTTTGGTGGAGTGGGTTCCCAAGGATACTTCAAGCTCAACTTCTACAAAGGCTACTTCAACACCAAGGATCCCCATCAATTTGATGTGGGTCCCCAAGAAGAAGAACTAGAGAAGTTCTTGAGGGGTGACTCCGCCAATGAAATTCACTAACATTCATTATTGGCAAGAACTATTTGCAATCAACATCAACTCTATGCAATAGTTCAAGGAGTCACACATTCCCTCAAATGTAAGCAAGGGACAAGGTAATCATCAAATCAATGGACATCATCACACATGCTTTGCACTTCATGTCCATAGATATCCTTGTATTTGTCTCTTGTGTGTTGGGACTAACCCATGAAGGTGAGAAGATTAAGGAAACAACAAGGATGCTCGCAACTCTTGGTGATCTTCATCAACCTTGAGCATCCACCACTACCTCACCAACATGAAGTCTTCATCGACAAAACCCAAGGTTAGTTTATCCCTCCCATGGGGGGATGTCACATCAAGGGAGAGCTTTACTCTAAGACTTGAGTTAAGGCATCTCTTAGTATGTGACAACATTAAATGCTTTATGTAAAAGTGGTAACCCCACTTGTGCTTAAACGATGAGTATGACCTATGATCAAGTATTCTTACTTGGCTCCTAAGTCAATATACTCATATATAGATGACTCCGTCATCGCCAAAGTGCTTGTTAGATGCTAGTATGTATGTGCATGTTTGCCATGATTTCATTTGACATCTTATTGTGTGAGCATGTTGGTCTGCATTTATTTTTCCCATTCGAGGACATCCAATTGTTGCTATTTGATTTTGATTTATCTTTTGCCAATTGGATGGACAAGAATGCCTAGGACCACTCTCTAGCTATCTATGTTTTCTCACCTCATATTATATTCATGCTGCATCACAAAATTTGAACAAGTACTTTTCGATCCCTCTGTGTGTGGAGCACTCGGAGTTCCGTATCGACAAAGGACTGACCATTAAAACCTCCCAAGTGCATCTCGGTGGAACCAACCCAAAATTCTCGGTCTCACCGAATGCCTAGGGTTGATCTGGTTTTCAATCTTGGTACTACCGATTCCATATTCTCGGTTACACCGAGTTTCCCTGTCAGCTGACAGTTGTGGAACTCGGTGACACCGAAAATTTAGAATCGGTCTCACCGACAGCGAGGGGTATATATGCCGTGGACCCGACGCTTTGAAAATCGATCTTCAAACCGTCGCACCCCAAAACCCTACGCTGCCGATTCGTGACCCCTGGTCGTTGCCCTTGCTTCCCCGTGTGTCTCCGCCGCTGGGATCCTCGCTGTCGACAGGCATCTTCACCGCCTTCTTCGCCGTAGCGGATCTGTCACCGAGCTAGGGTATGGATCCGGCCCTCCTTGCGCTCCCCATCCAATTCTCGCGCATTGGAGTTGATTTTATCGATAATCCACCATGTGCAATCCTCTCTATCCTCTAAAAACTCCTGTAGATTAGCGAATCAAAAAAATTTAGGTTTAGTTGCCCGCAAAATCGCATCTCGGTGATACCGAGTCAAAAAAATCGGTTCCACCGATTTTGTTTTTGTGCTATTGAGGACAGTACTCGGTGAAACCGAGTGGCAGTTTTCGGTCCCACCGAAACTGTTGCCAAGTTTGTTAAGAGTATTGTGAGTCTCGGCAGCACCGAAAATTTTGACTCGGTGACACCGAAATTCTTTTTTGCTGTGAACTATATCTAAGATTTTTCTGTTCAATCTTTCAAAAACAGCTGCATTTTGTGATGACTCATCTTCTTTTGCTCCTCTATACTATATTCACAGGGTCAGTATGTCAGATGCTGAGGACAGTGAGAACAACTTCGGAGAGGAGAATATTGTCATGAGTTCAGGCACTAGTCCTGAGTCTAGTTCCTCTTCAGATCCAGGCACCCCCAGTTCTCATGGGTTGCCCAAGGCTGCTACTAGGGCCAGGAAGAAGCTAAATTCAGATGAGGAGGACTCAGATTTTATTCCAGAGGAAGTTCTTGCCAAGAAGCAAGACAAAGCTGCTAAGAAGTCTGCTAATGAAGCCACCTCTTCCAGAAGAACTGTTAGTAAGGTTTATGCCAGCTCTAAAGCCATGAGAGCACCTGAGAGTGCTAGGGCTACCATGACCATTGAGCCCCCAAGGAAGTCATTGCCTAAGAAGGCAGGAGAGAAGAAGGCCAGAAAAGGATTGTCTATGTCACTGGCAGGCCTACATCCATGTATGAGGACCCAGAGGAGACTGCTGGTGCTGCTGCTGAGGAGGAGGAGGAAGAGCAGGTTGTCAAGGCCCCTCCCAAGAAGAAGCAAAAGAAGCTTTTGGCAGATGCTATGCCAAAGCTAGGTCCCTCCAAGAGCACCAAGTCTGCCCCCAAGAAGGCTGCTGCTGAAAAACCCAAGAGGACATCCAGGCAGATTCCAGCTTCTGAGAAGAACAAAGGAACTACCTCCAGACTTGAGGATGAGGATGCCATGTCTGCTTTGATGAAGCTTAGACCACACCTTCCTGAACACAATGCCAGCCATCCACTTGCTAAAGACATGAAGAAGAGGAAGGATTCTGGTTTGAGGGCATGGAGAGCTATTGATCCTTATGCCCAGAGGAGAAAGACAGCTGTGGACTACAGGTTCTACACCAAGGAGCAACATGATTTCTATGAGACTGTGCTGCTTGACAAGAGTCCAGCTGTGAGCGATATGAGATATGTTGATTGGAAGTACATCAAGCCTAATGAAGATTTCTTTCCAAATGTTCAAGACAACTTTCATTGCATTGGCTTGGATGAGTTTGTTGGCAAAGAGTTCACTGCATGGAACGACGAGATGATCATGCAATTCTACTCCACTGCTCACTTCTATGGAGATGGTAGAATTGTATGGATGACAGAAGGAGCAAGATACGAGTCTACTGTTGATGAATGGGCTGCCATCTTAGGAGTCCCAGAGGTGCAGGATGGTGACTTGGATGTCTACTCTGAATCCAAGGAGAGCCATGATGCTATGAAGGACATGTACAATGCTATCCCTGCTGCTAACTTGAAATCTCACAAGTTAGGATTTATCTACTTCCTCCAGGCTGGCCTCCGCACCATGAACACCATTTTGAGGCATACCTTGATGCCCAAGTCAGGAGATGAGAAGATGATTCGAGGCCATTCAATCAACATGCTGATCCATCTTGACACACACACCAGGATTCGTGTGATGGACTTGATAGTAGAGACAGTGAAGAGGGTTGCTGCTGATCAGAAGCGCTCATGCTGCTATGCACCCTACATTCAGATGCTCATCAACTCCAAATTGGAGAAGCACATCTTTGCTCTGGACAGACCCCATTTGCCCCTACAGCCAGATTTAGAGGACAACATTGTGGTGATGGACCCAGAACATCCCACATCAGCTGCAGCTCAATCACAGGCAGAGGCAGAGGCAGCTAGAGCCACTAGTGCTCGGGTCCCTAGATCCAGGAACGAGCAAATGGATCTTTTAATCTCAACAGTTCAAGGCATGCAGAAAGACATCAAGGACATTCTGAACAATCAAAACAGTCTTGTCAGGATCTTTGAGAACAGAATCAAGACCCTTAATGACAAGGTAGATGGGCTGACCAAGACAGTCAATGAGCTCAAGAAGGAAGTTGACTCTGTGCCTCTTCCTCAGTCTTCTGATGATGATGATGAGGAGGATGACTCTCCTCTCAGGCCAGGCACACACTTTACTACCCAGGCCAGATCAGCCACAGTGCCAGCTCCAGATTTGAGGCCATCTTCATCAGCACCTGCTACTGTCACCTCAGCTCCATCAGCTCCAGTGCCTCCAGTTGCCACACCAACTCCATCCAGGACATCAGCTGAGATCTTCGCCGACGCAGTTCTCTCGACTCCTTCATCAACAACCGGAGGAGATCAGCCCAAGAATGCTTAGCTATATCTCTTTGAACTTTTTGGTAACTTGTTGCCAAAGGGGGAGAAGTGTATATAGATCTTTAGGCTTCGAGTGAGAGCGTTTGGTTTTTATCGCCTTTTTCAAAAACACTTGATCTTTTAACTTGTTTGTGTTTGTGTTGAACTATGTGGTGTTTTGATCATATGCTTAATGTGTGTTGCTACTATTTCCTATCATTATGCTGCTTATGAGATGATCATTCACCTTTGCTTGATTGTGTTGTGCTATGATATTAACTCTTATTACTCTCGCACACCACCAAGTTGTATGTGACATGGAAGAAGTGCCCCATGTACCTAATCGATTGTGCATTTGCATTCAAACGCAAATCTCAAAATAATGCACAAATTTAGGGAAGCTCTTGCTTATCACATACTTCTCAAAGCGACGATTATATTCATTGATTATATCTTTGTCGAAGCTTTGATCTATATGTTGTCATCAATTACCAAAAGGGGGGAGATTGAAAGCACATTTGCTCCCTTGGTGGTTTTGGTAATTAATAACAACATATAAGTCATTGGACTAATGTTTCCACTAAGCATATTTCAGGAAAAGTTCAATGATAGGATTGGCAAAAGGATTGTGGAGATTGTGGAGATACCCCAAGATGCAAGGAAATGGATTGGCAAAGCTTCAAGCAAGAGGACTCTACATTTTACTTTGTGAGAAATCACTTTGAGTCCATAGGAAAGCCAATACTATTAAAAGGGGGTAAGGTATTGTTGGTGAACAAAATGCTCATACGTGCACAAGTGATAGTCACCAAAAACACCCACAAGCTCTTCCACAAAAGTCTGTCCAAAGTCAAATATCCAAAATCGGTGCAACCAACACTTTCCACTCGGTGCCACCGATTCCCATACTCAGACAGACCTAAGCCAAACCCTAGCCTTTCGGTGCAACCGATTCTGCTTCGGTGCCACCGAGTTTGGGTTGCCAACTTTCTGTTACGCAGTTTCACAAAATTGGTACCACCGAGTTTGTTGAATCGGCGTCACCGAGATTGGGCAATCTGACCGTTGATCACCTTATCGGTGCAACCGAGTCTTATATATCGGTCTCACCGAGATTCAAAAGTTGCTACCTTTGGAGCAACTCGGTACCACCGAGATTCACACATCGGTGTCACCGAGTTGGTCACTTTAGGTGTAACGGTTGAATTTTTGGAGATGCCTATATATACCCCTTCATCACCACCTACTCGAAAGAGAAGCACTCAGAACTATTCCATACTTGCCCCATCCAGTTTTCTGAGAGAGAGCCACCTACTCATGTGTTGAGATCATGCCATTCCATTCCAACCATATGAATCTTGATCTCTAGCCTCCCCAAGTTGCTTTCCACCAATCCCATCTCTTCCACCAAGCCAAATCTGTGAGAGAGTGATTGTGTGTTGAGGCGTCTATCATCTTGAAGCACAAGAGCAAGGAGTTCATCGACATTGCCGAGCCTATTACCTTTTGGAGGGTGGTGCCTCCTAGATTGGTTAGGTGTCGCTTGGGAGCCTCCTACTTCGTGTTGTGGAGTGAACCAAGAAGTTTGTAAGGGCAAGGATATCGCCTACTTCGTGAAGATCTACCCATAGTGAGGCTAGTCCTTCATGGACGGAAGCCGTTATAGAATAGTCAAGGTTGCTACTTCGTGGACCCTTATGGGTGGAGCCCTCCGTAGAATCTCGCGACCGTTACCCTCCGTGGGTTGAACACTCCATAAACGTGGACGTATGATAGCACCACCTATCGGAACCACGGGAAAAAATCATCATGTCTACAATTGCGTTTGATCTTCCAACCCTTCCTTTCTACTCATACTTGTTGTTACTTTCCGCTGCTATACTCGTAGACATGCATGTGTAGGGTGTACTTGACTTGCTATGAATGCTAAAATCTTCCAACACTAAAAACTGGGAAAAGGCTAGATTTTTATTTGGTCAAGTAGTCTAATCACCCCCCCCCCCTCTAGACATACTTTCGGTCCTACAAGTGGTATCAGAGCTTTGGTCTTCATTGCATTGGTCTCACAACCTAGGAGAGTATGGCGTCTAGTGAGGGAAATTATCATCGTAGAGGTCCGTACTTTGATGGCACTAATTTTGCTAGTTGGAAGCACAAAATGAAAATGCATATTCTTGGTCATAACCCCGCCGTATGGGCTGTTGTTCGTGTTGGCTTGCAAGGTGAATTCTTTACTGATGGGAAGGAACCGGATCGTGAAGCGACCGCGGATGAATTGAAGATGTTGCAATACAACGCTCAAGCATGCGACATTCTCTTCAACTGCCTATGCCCCGAAGAATTCAACAAAATCAGCCGTCTTGAGAATGCAAAAGAGATTTGGGATACTTTGGTTGATATGCACGAAGGAACCGAGTCCGTGAGAGAATCCAAGTTGGACGTTCTTCAAAGTCAGCTTGACAAGTTCAAGATGAAGGATGGTGAAGGAGTCGCGGAGATGTACTCTAGGCTAGCTCTCATCACCAATGAGATTGCCGGCTTAGGAAGCGAAGAAATGATCGACAAATTCATCATCAAGAAGATACTTAGAGCTTTGGATGAGAGATACGACACCGTGTGCACATTGATCCAAATGATGCCCAACTACAGAGATCTCAAACCTACGGAAGCCATTGGAAGGATTGTTGCTCATGAGATGACCCTCAAAGACAAAGAAGAGCTTCACAACAAGTCTAGCGGTGCTTACAAAGCCACAAGTGATGCTCCCGCAACTTCAACGACAACCTTGTCACCAATGAAGAGATAAGCCTCATGGTCAAGAAATTCAACAAGTTCTACAAGAATAGAGGCAAAGAACGAAGCTCCAACTCAAGATATGATGAGAAGCGTTCGTCAAGTCGTGACCGCAGTTGCTACAATTGTGGGAAGCCCGGACACTACTCCAATGAGTGCACGGCTTTATGATCAAGTGGTAACCCCACTTGTGCTTAAACGATGAGTATGACCTATGATCAAGTATTCATACTTGGCTCATAAGTCAATATACTCATATATAGATGACTCCGTCATCGCCAAAGTGCTTGTTAGATGCTAGTATGTATGTGCATGTTTGCCATGATTTCATTTGACATCTTATTGTGTGAGCATGTTGGTCTGCATTTATTTTTCCCATCCGAGGACATTCAATTGTTGCTATTTGGTTTTGATTTATCTTTTGCCAATTGGATGGACAAGAATGCCTAGGACCACTCTCTAGCTATCTATGCTTTCTCACCTCATTTTATATTCATGCTGCATCACAAAATTTGAACAAGTACTTTTCGATCCCTCTGTGTGTGGAGCACTCGGAGTTCCGTATCGACAAAGGACTGACCATTAAAACCTCCCAAGTGCATCTCGGTGGAACCAACCCAAAATTCTCGGTCTCACCGAATGCCTAGGGTTGATCTGGTTTTCAATCTCGGTACTACCGATTCCATATTCTCGGTTACACCGAGTTTCCCTGTCAGGTGACAGTTGTGGAACTCGGTGACACCGAAAATTTAGAATCGGTGTCACCGACAGCGAAGGGTATATATGCCGTGGACCTGACGCTTTGAAAATCGATCTTCAAACCGTCGCGCCCCAAAACCCTACGCTGCCGATTCGTGACCCCTGGTCGTCGCCCTTGCTTCCCCGTGCGTCTCCGCCGCTGGGATCCTCGCCGTCGACGGGCATCCTCACCGCCGTCTTCGCAACATGGGGAAAAATACCACCACAACATTCAACCATGAGCAACAACATCAATTCTAGGACTTGAACAATGGTGGACTGATTCCACCATGAGGAACTCAACCATCTGAGTTGTGGTTATTTTGCAATGGACTCTTCTTTTAGTTCACTACTAAGTGACGGTATGCATTGTGGCAACACGTTTTGGTGGGAGTACAATAACGTCGTGTAGCTATATGTCACCTGCTTGCATAATATTTCCGTTGTACGTTAGACATAACTGTCAAAGCGCTTGACTTTTCTTAAGTTTTAGTCTTGTCTGTTCAATGTCGTCCCAATTACTTTTCTGAAGTTTCATTTTATAAAATTCGTTCTATATATATTTAGTTTTATATTTTTTTTTCTAAATGGCACCTCCTTTAGGGATGTAAATGACAAATAAGTGGCAGCCACAAATCCCATTATTTAGCTTTTTGTAGCTCCACAGTTCATTTTTCTTAAAAAAATAAATTTTTGAACTAGTTCCCATCCCTAACCTCCTTCCCCAATGTTTTCCATATTTTTGTTGTTAAACCTTTTTATGCAATTGTATTCTTTGCAGTTGCACTTTAGTGAAGGAAAACTGTGGATGGAAATCCTATATACCTAGGAGGCTCATCCCTCCTAACTTATTTATCTCAACATGCAAGTATACCACCTCAGCATACAATTATGAACGAGCTAAGGCCCACCTCAACATGTAATGCAGCATGGGGAAAAATACCACCACAACATTCAACCATGCATGAGATTTTTTTTCCATTTAATTATTCTACTTATATTCAATAAATATTGTTAGAACTATACAATATAGTAAGTCATATATATTATTAATTTTGGTTCTCATGTTATCATCAAAATTTTGATCAATCAACCCCGCAACAACACATGGGGTATCCTCTAGATTTTAAGCAATGCTTCTCTTTTTAATTTAGGACAGTAAAACTGGGCACCTTTCTAATCCTCTCACATTACTAGTGATATTGACCATCAGATCACGAGTTTAGATTGTTCCTGGCCGTCTGGTCATCATTAGGATCTAACTTGGACCACTTGTCGTCGAACCTTCACCCTCATGAAGCCCATGAGCATCTCCCGTCTTCCCATCCCCATTCCCCCCCCCCCCCCCCCCCGCCCCCCCGCAAGGGCTATGTCTCGCCTACCACAAGACGATACTCCATCTCGCCGTAGGAGATCGCCAGTTGGGCCAGCTCAGTTTGATTTTTAAGCTTTTGTGTGGTTTTTCTTTCTTTTTCTTTTGCGTGTTTACTGTGTTGGTTTTTTTTTTTTTGACTTTTTTGTTTCTTTATTAGTTTTCTGGGGCTTTTTCGGATTTCCTTTTCCTTTTCGTTCCTTCTTTCTTTTTCCTGTTCAGTACATGTCCACATTTTTCTAATACATGTTCTACCTTTTTGTATATGTCCGAAACATATTTTTGATACACGTTGAGCCTTTGTCAAATGCATGAAGCACAGACTTTAAAATAGATATTTTGAAAAAAAAATGTGTTAAATAGTTTTTTTCAAATACACATTGAACATGTTTTTAATGATACAGAATCATTTTTTAACTATGCAATATTTTTTACATTGTACAAACTTTATTTTTTAAATTTCATGAACATATTTTTGAAATGCGTGAACAATTTTTCTAATTTCATATGAAAAAATTGAATGGTACAATTATTATTTTTAGAATTGCACGCGCATATTAAAAAAAATTAAACTTTTAATATGCATTGAATATTTCTTTGAATGAAAACGAAAAAAATTAAACTACGTGATTTTTATTACATTTTACAACTATTTCTTGAAAAATGTCATGAACATATTCTTGAAATGCATGAACATTTTTTAAAAGTCACGGAACTTTTTTTTTTGATTCATATAGAACATTTGTAAAAAAATCTGTGAACATTTTTTACATTTTATAAACATTCCATTCGGGTGCACTCCTATGGATTATACAGTATTTCCCTCAGCTTTGAGCTTAGAACTCTTGTAAGTTGATGAGATGTACTTCTAGGTAGGAATGAAAACAGAGAGAAAACGGAAAAAAATGGGTGCTATCAAATTTGTGTTTTAAGAGAAAAATAATACAGAAACCCCGAAAATGAATATTAATACAGATACTACTGGATACGAACAGGAGCAGACACAACAACTAAAGCGGGGTGTTGCCCGAAACTTATAAATTCCTTGAACCATGGGGGGGAAAACATAAGCAAACCAACAAACTTAATCAATTGTGAACATAACTACAAAAAGATATGATTAGGTTAGCGACTTAGCATAGTGTTGTAAAAGTACTCGGCAATTTTGTATAGAATCTAATTAAGTACATGCGTGATAGTAGAAGTTGGGTCCCACATGGGCCATTCTGCTCACTGTATCATTATGTGTTGTTTGGTGATTGTGCTATGAAGAGGCAACCACTCAAAAAAAAATGCTTACAGTAAAAACGCAAATTCCATATTCAGGGAAACAGAATGTTCCGTTCATGTATCTGTTCTTGCTAGTGCTATATGTTTTCTCTCGCTTTTATATTTTCTCTTCAGACAAGCTTTGCAATTTTTTCCTTATTTTAAACTTTCTGAATAAATTTTAATTTTGCAAATATTTTGTCAGATTGATGAATATTTTCCAAAGTCATGAACTTTTTTCAAAGTCACCAAAATTAACATATTTTTTATTTCAGAATTTCTTTTGAATTAACATATTTTTATAAAAAAATCACGAATACTTTTCAGAATTCAAAAACATTTTTTATATCCGGGGACATTTTTGTAATTTATGAGCCTTTATGTAATCCAGGGGAAAGAAATTAAATTCTTGGCAAAAACATAAACATTTTTTGAAATTCAATTTTAGTTAGTAAACGTTTTTTAAACTCATGATTTTAATTCACAATACTTTTAGAAACCATTGAAGTTTTTCAAAATTCGTGAACATTTTGTAAAATCCACGAACCTCTAATGTTCTCTAGATTTTAAGTAATGCTTCTCTTTTTAATTTAGGAAAGTAAGACTGGGCACCTTTCTAGCCCTCTCACATTACTAGTGATATTGACCATCGGATCGCGAGTTTAGATTGTTCTTGGCCGTCTGATCATCATTAGGATCTAACTTGGACGACTTGTCGTCGAACCTTCAACCTCATGAAGCCCATAAGCATCTCCCGTCTCTCCCATCCCCATTTCCCCTCCGCGGGGCTATATCTCGCCTACCACGAGACAATACACCGTCTTGCAGTAGGAGATCGCCAGTTGGGCCAGCTCGGTCTGATTTTTTAAGATTTTGTGCGGTTTTTTTTTTCTTTTTATTTCCCCTTTTTTCTGTGTTGGTTTTCATATAGTTTTTTATTTTGTTTCTTTACTAGTTTTCTAGGGGGGGGGGGGGTGTTTTTCCTTTACTTTTTTGTTCCTTCCTTATTTTTTCTTTTCAGTACATGCCACATTTTTCTAATACATGTTCTACCTTTTTGTTTTGAAACATATTTTTGATACACGTTGAGACTTTGTCAAATACATGATGCATAGATTTTCAAATAGATGTTTTGGAAAAAATTAATATGTGTTAAGTACTTTTTTATAAATACACGTTAAACATGTTTTTAATGATACAAAAGCATTTTTTAACTATGCAATCTTTTTGACATTGTACAAATTATATTTTTATAATTTCATTAACATATTTTTGAAATGCGGCAACATTTTTTTCTAATGTCAAGTAATTTTTTTAATGGTATATATTTTTTTTAGAATTGCACGTGCATATTAGAAAATAAATAAATTGAACATTTCTTTGAATGACATGAAAAAAAAGTGCATGATTTTTATTACATTGTACAACTATTTCTTCAAAAATGTCACGAACATATTCTTGAAATGCGTAAACATTTGTTTAAAAGGCACGGAACTTTTTTTGACTCGTATAGAACATTTTTTTCAAAAGTAGGTGAACATTTTTTACATTTTATAAACATTCCATTCGGGTTCACTCCTATAGATTATTCAGAATTTTCCTCAGCTTTGAGCTTAGAACTCTTGTAAGCTGATGGGATGTAACTTTGTTTTATCTTATCTGTACTTCCAGGTAGGAATGAAACAGCGCGAAAACGAAAGAAAATGGGTGCTATCAATTTTGCTTTTAAGAGAAAATGAATACAGAAACCCCGAAAATAAATATTAATACATAGACTACTGGATACGAACAGGAGCAGACACGGCAACAAAAGCAGGGTGTTGCCCGGAACTTAAAAACCCCTTGAACCACAGGGGAAAACACAAGCAAACTAACAAACATAATCAATTGTTAACACGACTACGAAAAGATATGATTAGGTTAGCGACTTAGCTTAGTGTTGTAGAAGTACTCGGCAATTCTGTATAGGATCTAATTCAGTACATGCGTGATAGTAGAAGTTGGGTCCCACATGGACCATTCTGCTCACTGTATCATTGTGTGTTGTTTGATGATTGTGTTATGATGAGGCAACCATATGCCTATGGTAAAAACGGAAAGTTAAGTTTGTGTGTCTGTTCTGGCTCGTATTATAAGTTTTCTCCTAGTTTTTAAAGTTTCTCTTAATAAATGTTTTTATATTATATTTTCTTATTTTAAAATTCCTGAATAAATTTTAATTTTGCGAATATTTTAGATTGATGAATATTATTCAAAGTCACCAACATTTTTTATTTCTGAATTTCTTTCGAATTAGCATATTTTTATTAAAAAATTGAGAATATTTTCAGAATTCACAAACATTTTTTCATATCCGGGACATTTTTGGAATTTATGAGCCTTTATGTAATTCAGGGGATAATTTAAATTCTTAGCGAAAACATAAACATTTTTTGAAATTCAAGTTTAGTAAGTAAACATTTTTTAAACTCATGATTCTTTAATTCACAGTCTTTTTTAGAAACCTTTGAATTTTTTCAAAATTCCTGTACATTTTGTAAAATCCACAAACTTCTACTGTTCTTAAATATCTTTTTAGTGTATTTTAATAGAAATCTGTTTTCGAAACAGCAAAATCCAGCCTAGGGAAAACGCTAATAGGTTGTTTCTTTCGAGAAGAATGCCCAACAAGCTAGTGGATAGAATCCGCTTAAAAAAGCTAGTGGAAAGAAAGAAAAGATGGGGACCCGAGTCCGAACCGGAGCCGAGTCCGACCCGAGGCGGCTAAGCTAGGGTTTGCCTGGACATATATAAGGTTGCAAGAAAAGCTTGAGACTCGTGAGTTGCTCGAGATCGACTCGTCTTTTAGCTTGACTCGAGATTGACTCAAAAATAAATGAGCTGAGTTTGAGCACTTTGTGCGGCTCGACCGAGAAACAAATCGATCTTGAGCCAATGCTAGCTCGCTCAAATCTAGCTTGATAGCTTGACATAATATTATTATGTTAAATGATCATGCCATATATTAAATGGAAATAAGATAATATATTACCGTGTATGTTGTCCATGATTTATTTTATTTTATTTACCAGCAAACATGGAAGCTTAATTAAGTGCAGAGAGGATTTATGTCTTATTATGGCTATTGGCAAATAATTTGGTTTCCCAATTATATGTCTGTCGTGAATTATTATTTATTTTTATACTAAACTTTTGTGAGAGAATAAGTCATGCTAATTTGAAGAAATTTATATTATCATCGATTTGATTGGAATAATATATTTTTAGTGTTTTCTTATGTGAGCCTTATCTAGTTGGAATAATCACCATAGATTTATAATTTTTACCACCTCATTTAGCTCGAAACTACCTCAAGATTAATTTGATATCGTTACAAGCTGAGCATGAGTCATGTTCTATAGCTCAACCTTGAGCTTCACTCAGTTTGAGCTCGCTCGACTTTTTTTATGAGTTGCTGATCCAACTCCAAGTCGCTCGAACTCGGCTCGATCGCAACCCTACATATATACGCCAGCCGCCTCCCGTTAGATCCACCGAGCGAGAAATCCCGAATCCACCAAACCGATCGGCGAGAGATCCAGCGATGGTCGTCGATAAGCCCAAGGTGAAGAAGGGCAAGGCAGAGGAGCCGTCGTTCGACATTAAGGCGGGGTGTGACTCCAAGACGAAGGCGTCAGACAAGCTGTCGTTCATGGTGCTGGCGGGACGGAGGGGCGCCGGTATGCCGGAGCCAGACGAGGTGGAGTACTCGTCGGACGAGGAGTTCGCCTCGGACGAAGACCCGGAGGTGAGCTACGCCAAGAACTGTGATCGGTTCGAGCGGCGCACAAGGAAGATGCTTGCTGCCCTCCCCTGGCTGACATTCGAGTCCAATGCCTCCTATGAGATTATCAAGTTTACCAGACTTGACTCAAGTATCTTATGTTATCTACACCGTATACTCGTGTTATCATCTGACTAAGTATGTTACTGTGATATAGTATATGTGAGTGTTTCTCATGCGATGTGATTGTTTCTGAGCTGTGCCCTGCTTGTTGGATTGTTTCAACCACAAGGTCGTCATGAATTTCTCATTCGCGCACTTGCTTATGTGGTCGTTTATTGTTTGTTTTTTGGTTAATGTCATGGTTGAGAGCCATTCCTATTATGTGGTGTTCAATGTTTTTTGGCTGCATAATCAGGATTGATCTATGCGGCTAGCCATCTTACATGTTGTACTGGTGCATGTCAGACCCAAAATTTCCTATGCAGATCTTGGTCTCAAGCCTCAACTTGCAGGTTCCTTCTTCACCACGGGTTGCTTATCCTATTTAATGTTAATCAGTTTTCAGGCAATTATTCAATGCCGTTGGCATCCTCTGTTTGAACATTTAGCTTGCTTTTGCTGCTTGCACCATTGCCTACATCTTCCACTTAACCATCTTTTTTTTTTTGAGGGGGAAACCTGCTGCCATTCAATTTAATAAAACAGTCTCGTCCGCAATTACATCACTAATACAAACAGGAGGAATAGTAAACTAAGTTTTGCAAATCTTATTAAGGCAGCCTTCCCTCGCTAGACAATGCGCAGCCCTGTTTGTAGAACGTCTAGCCCATACCACTTGTACTTCATCCATCGATGAAAGGAGTCCCTTGATTTCTTTGATGAGAGGCCCCAGCCTGGACCTGTTCAGTTCTTGATGCGTCAGCTCCTGCATGGCGCCCTTATTGTCCGTCTCCAAGATCATATGGCGTGCACCCATTTCCACCGCTAGCTGAACACCACGCCTACAAGCCAGCAGCTCAGCATGATCAGGGTCAGACACCGAAGGAAAAAATGTGATGCTCCTCCCAAGAACACCCCATGATGGTCGCGCACGACCACCCCTCCTCCGCCTGATCCATCCGTCTTTGCCGTGGCGCCGTCAGTGTTGACCTTCAGCCAACCTTGGTCAGGAGGGCGCCATGACTCCAGTGGCCTTCCTCCCCGAGCGGACACCGGTGAAGCGTGAGCCTCGACCCACTCATCCAGCAGCCTCCAAACACATTCGACCAGAGAGCGTGCATCCTCAATGGGCTTCCCATCTCTTGTATCATTTCGAGCAAGCCACATATGATATAGTATCATGATCATGACTACTTTATCACCTTCCTTGGCCTGACCAAACCAGTCCAGAAACCACATCTTGAGTTCCCTCTGCGAAGCCCCCATCGGTGGAGGGCTGAAACAGTCGTCCCCTCTTGCATTGTTAACAAGTGCCCAGCAGTGCCGTGCGTACGTGCAGAACCAAAATCGGTGAAGAGTTGTCTCCTCTCTCTCACATGTTAGGTAATCCAAACGTGAGGTAATTTTAACTAGGTAAGTTTTAATTAAATAAGTCAAATTGTGTTGCGTTTGGCTTGCATGCCATCTTGCAATATGTGCGTGTTGATTCCGGTTGGGATTAGTAGTGTGATCAGCGTCGCCGGTGATTAGTTTAGGCAAGGTTTAGTTCCTGTCCGTGTACAAGGTCGAGTACTAGTCTGTGTACTAGTCAGTTTCCAATAGAGTTGCCTTAGACCGTGTCCTGGATAAAGTCGGTTTGGATAGTTGAGTCGGTCTGGTTGCCAGTTCAGGTTTGCATATATATATATGCATCGATGGGGCGCAAGTTGTAACCTGAGATTTGTATCGAGTTGAGAAAATAGAAAAGCAATAAAGAGAGGAATTAGAGGGTGCGAGACGCACCCTTGGCTAAAAGTGTTTATCGCGTGTGTTCGTGATATTTGTTGATGTGATCGATCCGTGGGCGAAAAGCCAACATCACAAACTGGACATACAACCCCCGCCTTGATGTTTCTCCGCTGTAACTCCGAGCCCACCGCTAAACCATTCTGAGCAAGTCTCCAAATGTGGATCTTGGCTTTAGAAGGAACGTTGGTGTCCCATAGTTGAGCCACCCTTTATGTCCAGCCACTGACGAAGTCGATTCAGGCTTGTCCGCCTTCAGGTGCTTCATGTCCAGTTCTTGGTATAATTCCATGCATAGAAGTCTTCCCTGTTTGCACCACCAATTGGGATCCGCAAGATATCCTCCACATCCCCAGGAAGGAGCGCTCTGTTTAGCTCCGCCACATCCCACTCCTTGCCTGAATAGTTCAAAAAGTCTACTACCTTGGTGATGTTACTTCTATCCAACGCTCCCACTGGCTTCAGCATTCCTTTCCTCGGGATCCAGTTATCAGTCCAAACATCAATTTTCCTACCATTCCCTATGCGCCAAATAAGCCCAGCTTGAAGAAGGTCTCTACCAAACAAAATACTCCGCCAAGTATAGGACGCACTCTTGGGGCAACTAGCATGAAGAAAATCTGATGTAGGGAAATAACGAGCCTTCAAGACCCTTGCACACAAAGAGTTAGAATTAGTGACGATCCTCCACGCTTGCTTGGCTAGCAGCGCTTGATTGAACGCTTCGAAATCCCTGAACCCCATGCCACCTACTGTTTTACTCTTGCACATTCTGTCCCAACAGATCCAGTGTACCTTTCTCTTACCATGCTCAGCTCCCCACAAGAATTTAGAAGAGATAGAAGTCAGGTTCCGGCACGTTTTCTTGGCGAAACAGAAGCAGCTCATGGAAAAGGTAGGTGTTGCTTGAAGGACCGATTTAACTAGAACTTCTCTGCCCGCTTTAGAGAGCCCTTGGCCCTTCCATCCACACGTTTTTGCGGCTGAGCGCTCGGTCACATATTTAAAACATCCATCCTTAGAGCGGCCAACCAGTGTTGGCAGCCCAAGGTAGCGTTCAGTCAGCGCCTCACTATGAATTCCCACTGAGTTCATCAAACTTTCCTTTCTTTGCTCATCGCACCCCTTCCCAAAGAAGATGGAGGAATTTTGATAATTAACTTTCTGACCAAAGGCTTGCTCGTACGTGTTGAGAATAGAATGAAGCTCCAACAAGCTCTCCTCTGAAGCTTCTAGGAAAACAATGCTATCATCGGCAAAAAGAAGATGGGTGATGTGAGGGCCGTCCCTCCCAAACTCAACACCTCTGATCCTTCCCTCATCCTAGGCCTTCTTCAGAAGCGTGAAGAAACCCTTGACACAGAGAAAAAATAAATAGGGCGAGAGCGGGTCCCCCTGCCTGAGACCCCGTGAGGGAATAAAAGAAGCCGATGTGTCACCATTCAGTCGAACAGAAAGCCTTACCGAAGTTATGCACCTCATAATAATAGTGATCCACTCCTGAGAGAAGCCCATTTGACCCATCATCCTCTCTAGAAATACCCACTCAATACGGTCGTAGGCCTTCATCATGTCCAGTTTCACTGCACAAAGATATTGTTTCCTTTTCCTCTTTCGGATCACATGCGTACACTCGTAGGCAATGAGAACATTGTCCGTGATTAGACGACCCGGGACGAATGCACTTTGTTCTTCCAAAATAAGGATAGGAAGGATGGATTTTAATCTATTGGCTAATACCTTGGCAGCTATCTTGTAAAGGACGTTGCAGAGGCTAATCGGCCTGAACTGTGAAAGAAACTCCGCCGAGTTAACCTTCGGAATTAGCACCAGCACAGTTTCATTAAAATCAGCCGGTAACTCTTTGCCATTCAGAAAATCCTTAATAGCTGTACACACTTCATGTTTAACGAGAGACCAGT
The DNA here is from genome assembly GCA_039707655.1 of Elymus sibiricus. Lineage (NCBI taxonomy): Eukaryota > Viridiplantae > Streptophyta > Magnoliopsida > Poales > Poaceae > Elymus > Elymus sibiricus. The sequence continues at coordinate 400,502,218 of CM077663.1, forward strand.
GTCTTTGATAAAACAACGTCGGCAGGCCGTCCGGTCCCGGCGCCTTCGTAGGGCCCATCTGGAAAAGGGCGTGTTTGATCTCATCGTCCTTCCAAGTTGCTGTCAACTTAGAGTTCATGTCGTCCGTGACCACCTCTTGTACATACTGCAGTATAGACTCAATGTTGGTAGCACCTTCAGGCGTATACAGCCCATTGTAGAAGTCGCTCGCCATCCGCCTCATCTCTTCATCAGTAGACGCATAGCTCCCATCAGCCTTTCTTAGTTTGACTATAGTGTTTTTACGCCTCTTGTGTGATGCTTTACCCTGAAAGAATTTAGTGTTCCGGTCTCTAGCCTTCAACCAATCGACTCTGGATCGATGTCCCTGCATCACTTCTTCTCGATCATACATAATGTTCAGTTCCTTTTCAATCCGCCGAATCTCTAGTGAGACCTGCGGCGAACGACCTCGATGCCTAGCCGCATCTAATTTCTGTCGGAGTTCCTTGATATTTCTATATGGACAGATCCAAATTCAGTCCCGGCCCATCGCTGCATGTCGCGAGAGACTCGTTTCAGCCGCGAGCACATGTCCAGGACCCCCGAAGATGCATGTACGTGCATATCCCATGCAGATTTCAGCATGTCATCAAAACCCTCATGCATAGTCCACATCTCTTCAAACCTGAACTGCCTTGATCGCCTTTGCCGATTTCTCTCTTCCTCCGCCACCCGTATGACGAGTGCCATATGGTCGGATTCCTCAGTCGCCACATGCTCAACCAACGTATGCGGGAACATCTGTAGGAACGCGTCATTGCATGTACCTCTATCCAGCCGTACCTGCACGTTAGCAGCAGTATTTTAGTTGTAAGCACTACACACTACGATCTCTGCCAAAACAGGCATGGTTACTCTCAAAAAGACGGTAAAAACCCCATGATAAAAGTGGACACGAGTTAATCAGTATGACCTTGTTTATCCCTTCAAGGCGCAACACGCTAGCCCATGGGTGGCTTGAGACTGCGTCGGTATTTCCCCAAAGAGGAAGAGATGATGCAGCATAGCGACGGTAAGTATTTCCCTCAGTTATGAAACCAAGGTTATCGAACCTAGGAGGAGGACCACACAATGCTATGTAAACGGTACCTGCACACAAAGAACAAATACTTGCAACCCGACGCGTAAGAGAGGTTGTTAATCTCTCAACGGTAAAAAGATAGATTAAGTGTAGTAGATTGGATAAATAGATCGCACCAGAACACAAAATAAAAGAAGCAAATAAAAGGTGCAGCAAGGTATTTTTAGGTTTTTGGAATAATAGATCTGAAAATAAAAAGCGGCAAAAGATAGATCGAAAAGAAATATGTTGGAAAAGTAGACCCGGGGCCGTAGGTTTCACTAGTGGCTTCTCTCATGAGTATAGCACACGATGGGTAAACAAATTACTGTTGGGCAATTGATAGAAGATCAAATAATCATGATGATATCCAAGGCGATGATCATTATATAGGCATCACGTCCAAGATTAGTAGACCGAAACGATTCTGCATCTACTACTATTAGTCCACACATCAACCGTTATCCAGCATGCATCTAGTGTATTAAATTCATGGATAAACGGAGTAATGCAATAAGAACGATGACATGATGTAGACAAGATCTATTCACGTAGGAATAGACCACATCTTGTTATCCTTAATAGCAATGATACATGCGTGCCTCGTTGCCCCTTCTGTCACTGGGAGAGGACACCGCAAGATCAAACCCATCACAAAGCACCTCTTCCCATGGCAAGAAAAATAGATCTAGTTGGCCTAACTAAACCAAAGATTCGAAGAAGAAATACGAGGCTATAAGTAATCATGCATATAAGATATCAAAAGAAGACTCAAATAATATTCATGGATAGAAACTGATCATGAACTCAAAATTCATTGGATCCCAACAAACACACCGCAAAAAGTTATTACATCAAATAGATCTCCAAGAGACCATTGTATTGAGAATCAAAAGAGAGAGAGAAAGCCATCTAGCTACTGCCTACGGACCCGTAGGTCCATGGTGGACTACTCACGCATCATCGGAGAGGCACCAATGAGGATGATGAACCCCTCCGTGATAGTGTTAGATTGGATCTCGCAATTTTGGAACTTGCGGCGGCTGGAAGTGTTTTTCGTTGACTCCTCTAGGGTTTCTGGAATATTTGTGTATTTATAGAGCTCAAAGGCGGTGGAGAGGAGTCCTGAGGCCACCACAACCCACCAGGGCGCGCCGGGGGCCTCTAGCGCGCCCTGGTGTCTTGTGGGCGCCCTGGGCCTCCTCCCAGGCACTTCTTTCGCTCCCTGGATGTCTTCTGGTCCAAAAAAATCTCCAAAAAGTTTCATCGCGATTGAACTCCGTTTGGTACTGATATTCTGCGAAGTAAAAAACAAGCAAAAAACAGCAACTAGCACTTGGCACTATGTCAATAGGTTAGTCCCAAATAATGATATAAAGTTGCTATAAAATGATTGTAAAACATCCAAGAATGATAATATAACAACATGGAACAATAAAAATAATAGATACGTTAGAGACGTATCAACCCACATTCTTTCCAGTGGGAAGGAGGAATTCAACAGCAAGAAGCGGACTCCAAGATAAGTAGTGGGGATGTCTCAAAAAAAAAAAGATAAGTAGTGGAGAATGATACGTCTCCAACGTATCTATAATTTTTGCTTGTTCCATGCTGTTATATTATCAATCTTGGATGTTTTACAATCATTTTATAGCAACTTTATATCATTTTTTGGGACTAACCTATTGACATGGTGCCAAAGTGCCAGTTGCTGTTTTTGCTTGTTTTTTAGTTCGTAGAATATCACTACCAAACGGAGTCCAATCGCGACGAAACTTTTTGGAGATTTTTTTTGGACCAGAAGAAGGCCAGTGGGCCAAAGAAGTTACCAGGAGGGAGCCCAGGCCGCCCACAACCCACCAGGGCGCGCCAGGGGCCCTTGGCGTTCCTTGATGGGTTGTGGCCGCTTCGGGAGTCCCCTCCACCGCCTCTGATGCCTATAAATTCCCAAATATTCCAGAAACCCTAGAGGAGTCGACGAAAAACACATCCAGCCGCCGCAAGTTCCAGAGCCGCAAGATCCAATCTAACACCATCACGGAGGGGTTCATCATCCTCATTGATGCCTCTCCGATGATGCGTGAGTAGTCCACCATAGACCTACGTGTCCGTAGGCAGTAGCTAGATGGCTTCCTCTTTCTCTTTTGATTCTCAATACAATGGTCTCTTGGAGATCTATTTGATGTAAACTTTTGCGGTGTGTTTTTTGCGATCCGATGAATTTTGAGTTCATGATCAGTTTCTATCCATGAATATTATTTGAGTCTTCTTTGATATCTTATATGCATGATTACTTATAGCCTCGTATTTCTTCTTCGAATTTTTGGTTTATTTAGGCCAACTAGATCGATTTTTCTTGCCATGGGAAGAGGTGCTTTGTGATGGGTTCGATCTTGCGGTGTCCTCTCCCAGTGACAGAAGGGGCAGCGAGGCACGCATGTATCGTTGCTATTAAGGATAACAAGATGGGGTCTATTCCTACATTAATAGATCTTGTCTACATCATGCCACCGTTCTTATTGCATTACTCCGTTTTTCCATGAACTTAATACACTAGATGCATGCTGGATAGCGGTTGATACGTCTCCAACGTATCTATAATTTTTGATTGTTCCATGCTGTTATATCTTCATTCTTGGATGTTTTACAATCATTTTATTACAACTTTATATCATTTTTTGGGACTAACCTATTGACATAGTGTCAAAGTGTCAGTTGCTGTTTTTGCTTGTTTTTTTTACTTCGCAGAAAATCAGTACCAAACGGAGCCCAAACGCTGCGGGGATTTTTGTGGATTTTTTATGGACCAGAAGAAAGAAGATGGGGCAAAAAACACCAGAAGAGGGGGCCCAGGGTGGCCATCCCCCACCAGGGTGCGCCAGAGGCCCCCTGGCGCGGACTAGTGGAGGATGGGCACCTCGGGCACACCCTCAACCGACTATCAAGCCTATAAATTCCCAGAAAATCCAAAAACCCTAGAGGACTCGACGAAACATAATTCCAGCCGCCGCAAGTTCCAGAACCGCGAGATCCAATCTAAACACCATCACGGAGGGGTTCATCTTCCTCATAGGTGCCTCTCCGATGAAGCGTGAGTAGTCCACCATAGACCTACGGGTCCGTAGGCAGTAGCTAGATGGCTTCTTCTCTCTCTCTTATGATTCTCAATACAATGGTCTCTTGGAGATCTATTTTATGTAAACTTTTGTGGTGTGTTTGTTGGGATCCGATGAATTTTGAGTTCATGATCAGTTTCTATCCATGAATATTATTTGAGTCTTCTTTGATCTCTTATATGCATGATTGCTTATAGCATCGTATTTCTTCTTCGAATCTTTGGTTTAGTTAGGCCAACTAGATCGATTTTTCTTGCCATGGGAAGAGGTGCTTTGTGATGGGTTTGATCTTGCGGTGCTCTTTCCCAGTGACAGAAGGGGCAGCAAGACCCGCATGTATCGTTGCTATTAAGGATAACAAGATGGGGTCTATTCCTACATGAATAGATCTTGTCTACATTATGTCATCATTCTTATTGCGTTACTCCGTTTTTCCATGAACTTAATACACTAGATGCATGCTGGATAGCGGTCGATGTGTGGAGTAATAGAGGTAGATGCAGGCAGGAGTCAGTCTATCTATCTTGGACGTGATGCCTATATAATGATCATCGCCTTGAATATCGTCATGACTATTCGATTTTCTATCAATTGCCCAACAGTAATTTATTCACCCACCGTGCGCTATACTCATGAGAGAAGCCACTAGTGAACCCTACGGCCCCCGGGTCTACTTTTCCATCATATTGCTTTCCGATCTACGTTTTTTTGCAATCTTTATTTTCAAATCTACAAAACCAAAAACCCAAAAACATATGGCTGCATATTTAGTCTTTTTATTTGTGTTCTTGAGAGATCTATCTCTCCTATCTATCACTACCTAATCTAGCTTATTACCGTAGAGAGATTGACAACCTCTCTTTCGCGTCGGGTTGCAAGTATTTGTAGTTTGTGTGAAGTTGCTGCTTATTGGGTGGTGGTGATCCTCCTACTGGTTCGATAACCTTGGTTTCATAACTGAGGGAAATACTTACCATCGATGTGCTGCATCATCCCTTCCTCTTTGAGGAAATACCGACGCAGTCTCAAGCCACGTCAAAGGAATTTCTGACGCCGTTGCCGGGGAGGAAGCGGTCTCTTCTACGTGCCTATCGTAGGCGCCGAGGGGACTCCATCATCATCTACCAGGTTCCTAATCACAAATCTCATCTCCTTGCAATTACATTATTTTCCATTTGCCTCTCGTTTTCCTCTCCCCCACTTCACCAATTTGCTGTTTTATTCGCCCTCTTTTTCGTTTGCCTTTTTCTCTCCAGATCTCTTGCCTTGTCACTATGGCTAGTTCTTCCTTTATTGCGCGTACCCCCGATAATGAGGTTCTTAACTTTAAGCAAAGGGGAGGGGAGAATCTAAAAGATGCTTGGTATAGGATTTGCAATGCTCATAATAGATCTATCCATAAGCAATCTACCGTTGTTCTTCTTCGCAGTTTTTATGTTGGCATCACCACTTGGTATAGATTCGTCCTTGATACGATTACCGGTGGGAATTTCTTGATGTGTCCTTCGTTAGATGCTTTTAATGCTTTGGGAAGTTTAGTGGGATCACCACCTATCATGATCAATGAAACAACTTTAACTCTCGAGCATGTTATGGAGAGATTAGATGCTATTGAAAAGAAGTTGATTACTAAAGAACATCTTGATGATCTAGATAAAAGGATGCATAATCTTGCTAAGAAAATTGGGGCTAAGGTGGGAGATGCCATTAAATTGCTAAAAGCGAAAGAAACCGTGGTTAACGAAAGGGTAGAAGAAAGTCCTTACCATATTGATAAGTTGGAAGAGATTTTTAGTAATTTGGGTTTGGCTTTTACTTCTATCAAAACTATTGGAAAAACTTCCGTAAAGATTGGCAAGACCACGCAAGTCACTAAGAAGAAAGTTGCTACACCTAGTAGCCACAAGGGGGGTCTTAAAATGATTAGTATTCATCCCGACTTGGTTGAAATTATAAGAGACCCTATTTATAAGAATGAAATTTTTGGTTTCCTTCCTAGGAGTGTTGTCATAAAAAATATGCATGCTAAATCCTTGAAGAAATCTACTTGTGTGATTGAGGAGTTGAAAACCAAGAATGACAATACTTGAATCTATCCATTATGCCTAGCTAGGGGCGTAAAATGATAGCGCTTGTTGGGAGGCAACCCAATGAATAAATAATTTTTTGCTTTTTCCTTCCTGTTTTTGAGTGTTGACACAATTATGCCTCTGTTATGATTGTGTTTTTATGATTTATTTAGTGTTTGTGCCAAGTAGAACCGTTAGGATGATTCATAGGATGAGTAGAAGTGATGCTGAATCTGAAACAGAAACTTTGCATCCAGTATATGAATTTTCATTTTTTTACTGGAAAGTGATCTTGAGCTGAAATTTTAACACAGTGTTTCTATACAAATTCCTTACGTTGTCCTAATGTTTTAGAATTTTTAGAGTTACAGAAGTATGGCTAGAGTACAGATTACTACAGACTGTTCTGTTTAAGACAGATTCTGTTTTCGTTGCATTGTGTGCTTGTTTTGATGAATATATGGGTTATATTGAAGGGTATGAACCATGGTAAAGTTAAAATACAGTACGTATAATGCAATAATAAAATATGAATGGGTTTTCAACAGTACCTAAAGTAGTAATTTGCTTTGTTATACTAACGGATCTCACGAGGATTTTGTTGAGTTTTGTGTGATTGAAGTTTTCAAGTTTTGGGTGAGATCACGATGGATGAAGGAATAAGGAGTAGTAAGAGCCTAATATTGGGGATGCTACCGCACCCCCAAGATATATCCAAAGAGAAACAAGCAACTAAGTTTGGGGATGCCCCTGAGTGGCATCCCCTCTTTCTTCTAACGACCATCGGTATTTTACTTGGAGCTATATTTTTATTCGTCACATATCATGTGTTTTGCTTGGAGCGTCTTGTATCTTTGCTTGCTTTGTTTGTTAGTTTTTCCTTTGTATCCTTGCTGTACACACCTATATGAGAGAGCCACAATCATGCTATGATTTGTTAGAATTGTTCTATGTGCTTCACTTAAACTTTTTGAGCTATAGAATTGCTCTAGTGCTTCACTTATATCTTTTTGAGCACGGTGTGCTTGGAAATTTTTGTAGAAATACTCTCATGATTCACTTAGATTAATTTGAGAGTTAGTAAATTTTGAAGAAATCCTCTCATGCTTCACTTATACCTTTTTGACAGATGAAATCTTTATGCTCATGCGCTTCACTTAAATTTGTTTGAACTTGCCAAAAAGCAATGTCAATATATGAAACTAGTCCCAAAGTGATAGATATCCAAGGAGGATATAATAAAAACTTTCATGAATATCATTGGACAAATTAAACTTGATTCCTTGTAATAGTTTTGAAATATGATGATAGTAATATGTGAGTCATGTTAGTGAGTAATTATGCTTAGTAGGAATATTGGTGTTAAGGTTTGTGATTCCCTATGCATGCACGAAAGTCAATAGTTATGCAATGAAGTTACATCCTACTTGTGGTGCATTATTCAGTGTTAGTTATGTTCAATGCTCACTTATGTGATTTTTCGTTTCTTGGTTTGGTTGCTTCCCAATCTATTTGCTAGCCTCCATTTGTACTAAGTAGAAATACTACTTGTGCATCCAAAATCTTTAAACCAAGTTTTGCCTTATGAGTCCACCATACCTACCTATATGCGGTCTTTCCATGCCGTTCCAAGCAAATTTGTATGTGCCATCTCTAAATTTTCAAAATAAATTTTCTCTTTTGTGTGCCCGTACCGGTCATGAAACGGTGGGGAGTGTCCAATATTTTTCCATGCTAGATGTGTTATTCTCAAGATGAGTGTTTATTCACTTGTCATTGCACGAGAGTGCGGAGGTAATAGGGATGCCCATTCCCGAAATGAAAAAGAAAAAATATTTACTTTATGTTGTCAAATAATAAATTCCTTGTAAAGTGTTGGTATGGAAGGCAACCGTGGATACGGCCCGCCATGGAAAGTGAAAGTTTCGTGGAAAAAGGAATAAACTTTATTTTCTGTTTGGGAACCGCCTATGACATATCTAGCATGGAAAGTATTGTGAGCTACTTTGTCGTTTTCGTTGACAGGAAAAGCATGCCACCCAAAATATTTTTCTCTCTCAATTTAAACCTTGAGCTCTGGCACCTCTACAAATCCCTACTTTCCTCTGCGAAGGGCCTATCTATTTACTTTATGCAATTTTTATTTTTGCTATGAGTCTCCATCTTATCTTATAAGCACCAACTAGGTGGCACTATGATCGTACTTGAGCATTGGGCATAGCTAATATTTGAGTGTGTTTCATGAATGGATCAATGATTGAGCATGATGGGCTAGGGATAACTTTCTTTAGTGTTGATATTTTGAAAGACATGGTTGCTTGTTGACATACTTGAGTATTGAAGTCATTATGTTAAAACTAGACAATTGCTTTGAATCATTATAAGTCCAAATGTCCATGCTATATAAAATAGAAGAATGTGATGAACATGCTAGGCAGCATTCCACATCAAAAATTCTGTTTTTTATCATTTACCTACTCGAGGATGAGTAGGAATTAAGCTTGGGGATGCTGATACGTCTCCAACGTATCTATAATTTTTGCTTGTTCCATGCTGTTATATTATCATTCTTGGATGTTTTACAATCATTTTATTACAACTTTATATCATTTTTTGGGACTAACCTATTGACATAGTGCCAAAGTGCTAGTTGCTGTATTTCCTTGTTTTTTTTTACTTCGCAGAAAATCAGTACCAAACGGAGACCAAACGCTGCGGGGGTTTTTGTGGATTTTTTATGGACCAGAAGAAAGAAGATGGGCCAAAGAGCACCAGAAGAGGGGGACCAGGGTGGCCATCCCCCACCAGGGCGCGCCAGAGGCCCCTTGGCGCGGCCTGGTGGAGGATGGGCACCTCGGGCACCCCCTCAACCGACTATCAAGCCTATAAATTCCCAGAAAATCTAAAAACCCTAGAGGAGTCGACGAAACACAATTCCACCCGCCGCAACTTCCAGAACCGTGAGATCCAATCTAAACACCATCACAGAGGGGTTCATCTTCCTCATAGGTGTCTATCTGATGATGCGTGAGTAGTCCACCATAGACATATGGGTCTGTAGGCAGTAGCTAAATGGCTTCTTATCTCTCTCTTATGATTCTCAATACAATGGTCTCCCGGAGATCTATTTGATGTAAACTTTTACGGTGTGTTTGTTGGGATCTGATGAATTTTGAGTTCATGATCAGTTTCTATCCATGAATATTATTTGAGTCTTCTTTGATCTCTTATATGCCTGATTGCTTATAGCATCGTATTTCTTCTTCGAATCTTTGGTTTAGTTAGGCCAACTAGATCGATTTTTCTTGCCATGGGAAGAGGTGCTTTGTGATGGGTTCGATGTTGCGGTGTTCTTTCCCAGTGACAGAAGGGGTAGCAAGACACGCATGTATCGTTGCTGTTAAGGATAATGCGGTCTACATCATGTCATCGTTCTTATTGCATTACTCTGTTTTTCCATGAACTTAATACACTAGATGCATGCTGGATAGCGGTCGATGTGTGGAGTAATAGAGGTAGATGCAGGCAGGAGTCGGTCTATCTATCTTGGACGTGATGCCTATATAATGATCATCGCCTTGGATATCGAAATGACTATTCGATTTTCTATCAATTGCCCAACAGTAATTTGTTCACCCACCGTGCGCTATACTCATGAGAGAAGCCACTAGTGAACCCTACGGCCCCCGGGTCTACTTTTCCATCATATTGCTTTCCGATCTACGTTTTTTTGCAATCTTTATTTTCAGATCTACAAAACCAAAAACCCCAAAACATATGGCTGCATATTTACTCTTTTTATTTGTGTTCTTGAGACATCTATCTCTCCTATCTATCACTACCTAATCTATCTTATTAGCGTAGAGAGATTGACTACCTCTCTTTCGCGTCGGGTTGCAAGTATTTGTTGCTTGTGTGCGGGTGCTACTTATTGGGTGGTGGTGATCCTCCTACTGGTTCGATAACCTTGGTTTCATAACTGAGGGAAATACTTACCGTCGCTGTGCTGCATCATCCCTTCCTCTTTGGGGAAATACCGACGCAGTCTCAAGCCACGTCAGCGGTCGATGTGTGGAGTAATAGTAGTAGATGCAGAATCGTTTTCGGTCTACTAATCTTGGACGTGATGCCTATATAATGATCATCGCCTTGGATATCGTCATGATTATTTGATCTTCTATCAATTGTCTAACAGTAATTTGTTCACCCACCGTGTGCTATACTCATGAGAGAAGCCACTAATGAAACCTACGGCCCCCGGGTCTACTTTTCCAACATATTGCTTTCCGATCTATCTTTTTGCCGCTTTTGTTTTCAGATATATTATTCCAAAAACCCAAAAATACCTTGCTGCACTTTTTATTTTCCTCTTTTATTTTGCGTTCTTGAGAGATCTATCTATCCAATCTATCTTATCCTAATCTATCTTTTTACCGTAGAGAGATTGACAACCTCTCTTTCGCGTCGGGTTGCAAGTATTTGTTCTTTGTGTGCAGGTGTTGTTTACGTTGTGTTGGTGATCCTCCTACAAGTTCGATACCTTGGTTTCATAACTAAGGGAAATACTTACCGTCGCTGTGATGCATCATCCCTTCCTCTTTGGGGGAAATACCAACGCAGTCTCAAGCCACGTCAAAGGAATTTCTGGCGCCGTTGCCGGGGAGGAAGCAGTCTCGTCTACATGCCAATCTCTGGCGCCGAGGAGACACCACCAACATCTAGCAGGTTCCTAATCAAAAATCTCATCTCCTTGCAATTACATTATTTGCCATTTGCCTCTCGTTTTCCTCTCCCCCACTTCACCAAATTTGCCGTTTTATTCGCCCTCTTTTTCGTTTGCCTTTTTTCTCGTCAGATCTCTTATTGGTTTACCTTGTCGTTATGGCTAGTTCTTCCTCTATTGCGTGTACTCCCGAGAATGAAGTTCTGAATTTTAAGCAAAGGGGAGGGGAGAACCTAAAAGATGCTTGGTACAGGATTTGCAATGCTCATAATAGATCTATCCATAAGCAATCTACCATTGTTCTTCTTCGTAGTTTTTATGTGGGCATCACCACTTGTTATAGATTCGTCCTTGATACGATTACCGGTGGGAATTTCTTGATGTGTCCATCTTTGGATGCTTTTAATGCTATGGGAAGTTTAGTGGGATCGCCATCTCTCATGATTAATGAAACAACTTTAACCCTCAAACATGTTATGGAAAGGCTAGATGCTATTGAAAAGAAGATGATTACCAAAGAACATCTTCAAAATTTGGATAAGAAAATGCATAATCTTACTAATAAAATTGGGTCAAAAGTGGGATATGCCTTTAAATTGTTGAAGGAAAAGGAAACCGTAGTTAATGAAAGAATAGAAGAAAGTCCTTACCGGATTGATAAGTTGGAAGAATTTTTTAGTAACTTGAGATCGGCCTTTTATTCTGTTACAACTAATTAAAAAACTCCCGTAAAAATTTGCAAGACCACGCAAGTCACTAAGAACAAAGGTGCAGCATCTAGTAGCCACAAGGGAGATCTTAAAATGATTAGCATTCATCCCGATTTTGTTGAAATAGTAAAAGACCCTATTTACAAGAATGAATTTTTTGGTCTTATTCCTAGAAGCGTTGTCATCGGGAGTATGCATGCTAAATTCTTGAAGATATCTAGTTGTGTGATTGAGGAGTTAAAACCCCAAGATGACAATACTTGAATCTATGCCTTATGCCTAGCTAGGGGCGTAAAACGATAGCGCTTGTTGGGAGGCAACCCAATGAATAAATTTATTTTCTTCTTTTTCTTTCTGTTTTTGAGTATTGACACAATCATGCCTCTGTTATGATTGTGTTTTTTATGTTTTAATTAGTGTTTACGCCAAGTAAAGCCTTTAGGATGATTCATAAGATGAGTACACAACGCTGAATCTGAAACATAAACTTTGCCTCCAGTGTGCGAATTTTCATTTTTTACTGGAATGCGAAAATTAGCTGAAATTTTAACACAGTGTTTCTATACAAATTCTTTATGTTTTCCTAATTTTTCAAAAACTTTACAGTTAGAGAAGTATGGTTAGAGTACAGATTACTACAAACTGTTCTTTTTAAGACATATTCTGTTTTCGTTGCATTGTGTGCTTGTTTTGATGAATCTATGGTTTGTATTGAAGGGTATGAGCCATGGTAAAGTTAAAATACAGTAGGTATAATGCAATAATAAAATATGAATGGGTTTGCAACAGTACTTAAAGTGGTGATTTGCTTTATTATACTAACGGATCTCACGAAGGTTTTGTTGAGTTTTGTGTGATTGAAGTTTTCAAGTTTTGGGTGAGATCACGATGGATGAAGGAATAAGGAGTGAAAAGAGCCTAAGCTTGGGGATGCTACAGCACCCCCAAGATATATACCAAGAGAATCAAGCAACTAAGCTTGGGTATGCCCCGAGTGGCATCCCCTCTTTCTTCTAACAACCATTGGTATTTTACTTGGATCTATATTTTTATTCGTCACATATCATGAATTTTGCTTGGAGCGTCTTGTATCATTTCAGACTTTGCTTGCTTTGCTTTTTAGTTTGTCACTAGTATCCTTGCTGGACACACCTATTTGAGAGATCCAAAATTATGCTATGATTTGTTAGAATTGCTCTATATGCTTCACTTAAATTCTTTGAGCTATGGAATTGCTCTAGTGCTTCACTTATATCTTTTTGAGCACGGTGTGCTTGGAAATTTTTGTAGAAATACTCTCATGCTTCACTTAGATTAATTTGAGAGTTAGTAAATTTTGAAGAAATACTCTCATGCTTCGCTTAGATTAATTTGAGAGTTAGTAAATTTTGAAGAAATCCTCTCATGCTTCACTTATACTATTTTGAGAGATGAAACCTTTATGCTCATGTTCTTCACTTAAATTTGTTTGAGCTTGTCAAAAGCAATAGCATTATATGAAACTAGTCCCAAAGTGATAGATATTCTAGGAGGATATAATAAAAACTTTCATGAAGATCATTGGACAAATTAAACTTGATTCCTTGTAATAGTTTTGAGACATGATGATAGTAATATGTGAGTCATGTTAGTGAGTAATTATGCTTTAGTAAGAATATTGGTGTTAAGGTTTGTGATTCCCTATGCAAGCACAAAAGTCAATAGTTATGCAATGAAATTACATCCTACTTATGGTGCATTATTCGGTGTTAGTTATGCTCAATGCTTGTTTATGTGAATTTTCGTTTCTTGGTTGGTTGCTTCTCAATCTATTTGCTGGCCTCCACTTGTACTAAGTAGAAATAGTACTTGTGCATCCAAAATCCTTAAACCCAGTTTTGCCTTATGAGTCCATCATACATACCTATATGCGGTATTTCCATGTCGTGCTAAGCAAATTTGTATGTGCCATCTCTAATTTTCAAAGTAAATTTCCTTTTTGTGTGCTCGTACCGCTCATGAAACGGTAGGAGGTGTCCAATATTTTTCCATGCTAGATGTGTTATTCTCAATATGAGTGTTTATTCACTTGTTATTGCACAAGAGTACGGCGGTAATAGGGATGCCCAGTCCCGAAATGAAAAACAAAATTTACTTTTTGTTGTCAAATAATAAATTCCTTGGAAAGTGTTGGTATGGAAGGAAACCATGGATACGGCCAGCCATGGATTGTGAAAGAATGGTGGAAAAAGGAATAAACTTTACTTTATGTTTGGGAACTGCCTATGATATATCTAGCATGGAAAGTATTGTGAACTACTTTGTCGTTTTCGTTGACAGGAAAGGCATCCCACTCAAAGATTTTTCTCTCTCAGTTTAAACTTTGAGCTCTGGCACCTGATACGTCTCCATCGTATCTATAATTTTTTGTTGTTTTATGCCATTATTATACAACTTTCACATATTTTTGGCAACATTTTATATGATTTATTGGACTAACCTATTGATCCAGTGCCCAGTGCCAGTTCCTGTTTGTTGCATGTTTTTTGTTTCGCAGAATATCCATATCAAATGAAGTCCAAAGGCGATAAAAATTTATAGAGATTTTTTTGGAATATTTGTGAATTTTGAGAAGTGGAATCAACGCCAACGGAGGCACACAGCCCCCACGAGACACCAGGGCGCGCCCTAAGGGCCCAGGCGCGCCCTGGTGGGTTGTGCCAGCCTTGTACGTCGGTTGTAGCTTTCCTTCGGGCGCAAGGAAGCTAATTTTTGGATAAAAATCCCCTCAAAATTTAAGTCCGATCGAAGTTACGGATCTCCGGGAATATAAGAAACGGTTTTTGGCCAGAAAACAAGAACGTGAAACAGAAGAGAACAAAGAGGGAGATCCAATTTAGGAGGGGCTCCTGCCCCTCCGCTGCCATGGAGGCCATGGACCAGAGGGGGATCTCTCCTCCCATCTACAGGGGAGGCCAAAGAAGAAGAAGAAGAAGGAGGGGGGCTCTCTCCCCCTCTCTCCCGGTGGCGCCGGAACGCCGCCGGGGCTATCATCGTGACGACGATCTACACCAACAACTTCGCTGCCATCAACACCAACTCTCTCCCCCTCTATGCAGCGGTGTAACACCTCTCTTCACCGCTGTAATCTCTACTTAAACATGGTGCTCAAATCCATATATTATTTCCCAATGATATTTGGCTATCCTATGATGTTTGAATAGATCTCTTTTGTCCTATGGGTTAATTGTGGTATGATGTTATGGATGTGACTTGTATGTTGATATGGTGCTGTCCTATGGTGCCCTCCGTGTTGCACAAACATGAGGGATCCCCGCTGTAGGGTGTTGCAATATGTTCATGATTTGCCTATGGTGGGTTGCTTGAGTGACAGAAGCATAAACCCGAGTAGGTGGGTTGTTGCGTATGGGAGTAAAGAGGACTTGATACTTAATGCTATGGATGGGTTTTACCTTAATGAACTTTGGTAGTTGCGGATCCTTGCTAGAGTTCCAATCATAAGTGCATATGATCCAAGTACGAAAAGTGTGTTAGCGTAGGCCTCTCCCTCATTGCATATGACAAGTATCTATCATATTATATTCAATTGCCTAGGGACAATCTTTCTCTTGCGTTACACAAAAAGCGTTCTACTAAGTTATTTACTTTTATTGTTCTTTTATTAAATCAGCACCTAACTTTTATTTCCACGTTCTTTATTATCTTGCAAAGTACTTCTAGTTTTATTCCCGCAAAGTAGTTTCATACTTGTTCTAGGTAAAGCAAACGTTAAAGTGTGCGTAGAGTTGTATCAGTGGTCGATAGAACATGAGGTAATATTTGTTCTACCTTTAGCTCCTCGTTGGGTTCGACACTCTTACTTATCGAAAAAGGCTACAATCGATCCCCTACACTTGTGGGTTATCATGACCTTTTTCTGGCGCCGTTGCCGGGGAGCAATAGCGTGGGGTGAATATTCTCGTGTGTGCTTGTTTGCTTTAGCACTAAGTAAAAAAAATTCTGTTATTAGTTGTTTTATATCTTTAGTTATGGATATGGAACACGAAATACCCAAAAAAAATAGTGGTACTTGCTACTCATGGAGATGGGGAACCTCCTAAAACCCTCGATGCTAGTTATGTGAAACACGTTAATTACTCCTTTGATAATCCTGAGAAATCCTCATCGAACTTTATAATGGGAGACACGTTGGATCAACGTGAGTAATTTAGGGATTATCGCTTGTCTCAAAAAGGGAAACACTTATGGGATCAAATTAGAATATTGCAATGGTTTGCTTGGGATGCATGCTCGAGATGTGACTTTACTTGTTGCTCTAAGATAGAAGCTCAACACCTTCCCTTTCAATGTAAATTCTATAATAGTGAAACCTTGGCTTCTTATGCTAAAGGTATTTATGATTACTATGATGTGGAACGAATAGAAGAATTTGTTGCTTTTAAAGGTGCTTATGAAATTTCTTGTTTGCTTGAAAAGTATGATGATGACGTTCCTTACGAATCTGAAATTTTATCCATACTTAAATATTGCTATGAGAACTATGAATACAATTATGATATTATTGAATTTATTGAAAGAATGACCGCTGCCTTGGAAGAGACTAAAATTTTGCAGGAATCTATGGAAGAAGAAATTGCTGAAATTGTGAGCTCATTAGATGAAAAAGATGAGGAGGAGAGTGAAGAACAAAAGGAGGAAGAGCGGATTGATCACCCGTGCCCACCTTGTAATGAGAGTAACTCTTCAACTCATACATTGTTTAATTACCCTTCGTGCTTACCAAAGGATGAATGCTATGATAATTGCTATGATCACGTGGATTCATTTGAAATATCCCTTTTTGATGAACTTGATGCTTGCTATGCTTGTGGCCATGATGCCAATATGAATTATGCTTATAAAGATGAACTTGCTATAGTTCCTTATGTTAAGCATGAAATTGTTGCTATTGCACCCACATATGATAGTCCTATTATCTTTGTGAATTCTCCTAACTACACTATATGGGAGAAGTTTGCTCTTATTAAGGATTACATTGATGTGTTGCCTTTTTCTACTACACATGATGATTTTGATGAATATAATATGTATGTGATTGCTTCTCCTACTTGCAATTATTATGAGAGAGGAACTACATCTCCACCTCTTTATGTTTCCAATACTATGAAATTGCAAGAAACTGTGTATACTATGCATTGGCCTTTACTTAATGTGCATGAATTGTTCTTGTATGACATGCCGATGCATAGGAAGAGAGTTAGACTTCGTTGTCACATGATATATATCACTTTGTGCTCACTACTAAATTACAAATCATTTTTAATTAAAATTGGCTTTGATATACCTTGGGATCCGGGTGGATCCATTACTTGAGCACTTTATGCCTAGCTTAATGGCTTTAAAGAAAGCGCTGCCAGGGAGACAACCCTGAAGTTTTAGAGAGTCATTTATTTCTGTTGTGTGCTTTTATAAAGTTTAAAAACAAAAAAATATGGAGGGGAACCTAAAACTTCACAAAAGGAAAGGTGAAAGTGAGAGAGATGATGAGCATCGTTGAAGTGGGGGATATCCTTGAACTTTGTTCATGCCCATGGAAACTTTGTGAGTTTTGAATCACGAAAACTTTTCCAACAAAAATAATTATCCCCTTGTACAAATCCATTGTATTATAAAAATAATGTGCCAAGATTTTCCTTTAGGATGATTAGATTGCGTGTTGGTATGTGCGGTGTAAATGCACAAACTTTATCTGTAGTGCGTGAATTTTAATTTTTTACTGGAATTTCAAAAGTTTCTAAAATTTTTACACAGTATTTCTATAAAAAATTTTTATTTCTTCCTAATTTTGCAGAATTTTTGGAGTTACGGAAGTATGGTGAAAGTTCGGATTACTACAGACTGTCCTGTTTAAGACAGATTCTGTTTTTGATGCATTGTTTTGCTTGTTTTGATGAAACTATCGATTTTATCGGTGGTATAAGCCATGGAAAAGTTATAATACAGCAGGGATAATGAAAATATAAAATATGAATGGGTTTGCAACAGTACTAAAAGTAGAAATTTGCTTTATTATACTAACAGATCTCACCAGTCTTCTGTTAAGTTGTGTGTGGATGAAGTGTTCGAACATCGAGGAGGTGTCGATATGAGGAGAAGGAGGAGAGGCAAGAGTTCAAGCTTGGGGATGACCAAGGCACCCCAAGTAAATATCCAAGAAGACTCAAGCGTCTAAGCTTGGGGATGCCCCGGAAGGCATCCCATCTTTCTTCAACAAGTATCGGTATGTTTTCGTTTTCGTTTCGTTCATGTGATATGTGTAAATATTGTAGCGTCTTTTGTGCTTAGTTTTCACTTTTCTTTTATGCACCATGCTGGTATGAGATAGTCCATGGTTGATTTATAGAATGCTCATTGCACTTCACTTATATCTTTTGAGTATGGCTTTATAGAATACTTCATGTGCTTCACTTATATTATTTGAAGTTTGGATTGCCTGTTTCTCTTCACATAGAAAACGGTTATTCGTAGAATGCTCTTTTGCTTCACTTATATTTATTAGAGCATGGTCTTTTGTAGAATGAATTAAAATATCTTGCTTCACTTATATCTATTTAGAGAGTCAAAAGGAATTGGTCATTCACATGGTTAGTTATAAAATCCTACATAAAACTTAGGGATAACTGAATATAATATGTTTGATTCCTTGCAATAGTTTGGTGATATAGAGATGATAATATGTGGGAGGTACTAGTGGATGATCGTGTTTAGTAAGATATTGGTGTTAAGGTTTGTGATTCCCGAAGCATGCACGTATAGTCTACCATTATGCTAGGAAGTTGGAGCACAATTTATTCTTGATCGTCTATCTTTGTGTGAAGGTCGGGGGCGCGCGATGGTTAACTCCTACCAACCTCCCTCCTAGGAGCATGCGTAGTAATACTTTGCTTCGAGAGAGCTAAAAAAACTTTTGCAATAAGTATGTGAGTTCTTTATGACTAATGTGAGTCCATGGATTATACGCACTCTTACCTTTCCGCAATTTGCTAGCCTCTACGGTACCGTGCATTGCCCTTTCTCACCTCGAGAGTCGGTGCATCCAAACCTCGTGATATGATACGCTCTATCACACATAAGCCTTATTATATCTTCCTCAAAACAGCTACCATACCTACCTATTATGGCATTTCTATAGCCATTCCGAGATATATTGCCATGCAACCTCCACCGCCTCCGTTTTGATGACTTGAGCATTCATTGTCATATTGCATTACATGATCGTAAGATAGCTAGCATGATGTTTTCATGGCTTGTCCTTTTTTTGATATCTTTGCTACGCTAGATCATTGCATTCATATAGGGTCATACTTTGTTCTACTATCGTTGTAGTATTGAGTTGTAAGTAAATAGAAGTGTGATGACCATCATTATTCATTATTAGAGCATGCCCCAGTGATGAAAGGATGATGGAAACTATGATTCCCCCACAAGTCGGGATGAGGCTCCGGACAAAGAAATAAAAAATAGAAAAAGGAAAAAAATAGAAAAAAAGAAAAAGAAAAAAAGAAAGAAAGAAAAAAATGAAAGAAGAAGGAATAGGGGCTTGCTAATTCCACATTTGTGCTTCAAAGTAGCACCATGTTTTTCATATAGAGAGTCTCCTGTGTTGTCACTTTCATATACTAGTGGGAATTTTTCATTATAGAGTTAGATGCACACCCACTTAGTTTTCATATTGAGCTTTCATACACTTATAGCTCTTAGTGCATCCGTTGCATGTCAATCCCTACTCCTCGCATTGATATCTATTGATTGGCATCTCCATAGCCCGTTGATACGTTGAGTTGATGCGAGACTTTCTTCTCTACTTTTACCCCTTTGAAACCTACCACCATATTCTATTCCACCCATAGTGCTATATCCATGGCTTGCGCTCATGTATTGCGTGAGAGTTGATAATGCTGAAGCGCGTTAAAAAGTATGAACCAATTGCTTGGCTGACATCGGGGTAGTACATGATTTATACTTTGTGTTAAGAAGACAGAGCATGACAAGGCTATATGATTTTGTAGGGATAGCGATCTTTAGCCTTGATATTTTGAAAGACATGATTGTTTGTTGGGATGCCTAAGTATTAATGTCTTTATGTCAAAACTAGACCATTGCTTTTCAATCACTAGTGTCTTAATATTCATGCCATGATTAGATATATGATCAAGATTATGCTAGGTAGCATTCCACATAAAAAATTATCTTTTTTTATCATTTACCTACTCGAGGACGAACAAGAAGTAAGCTTGGGGATGCTGATACGTCTCCGTCGTATCTATAATTTTTGATTGTTTCATGCCATTATTATACAACTTTCACATATTTTTGGCAACATTTTATATGATTTATTGGACTAACCTATTGATCCAGTGCCTAGTGCCAGTTCCTGTTTGTTGCATGTTTTTTGTTTCGTAGAATATCCATATCAAACGAAGTCCAAACGCGATAAAAAATTACGGAGATTTTTTTGGAATATTTTTGAATTTTGATAAGTGGAATCAACACAAATTGATCCCTGGTGGGTTGTGCCCACCTCGTACGTCGGTTGGAGCTCTCCTTCGGACGCAAGGAAGCTATTTTTTGGATAAAAATCCCCTTAAAATTTCATCCCAATCGGAGTTACGGATCTCCGGGAATATAAGAAACGGTTTTCGGCCAGAAAACAAGAACGTGAAACAGAAGAGAACAGAGAGGGAGATCCAATCTAGGAGGGGCTCCTGCCCCTCCGCCGCCATGGAGGCCATGGACCAGAGGGGGAACTCTCCTCCCATCTAGGAGGGAGGCCAAAGAAGAAGAAGAAGGAGGGGGTCTCTCCCCCCCTCTCTCCCGGTGGCACCGGAACGCCGCCGGGGCAATCATCGTGACGGCGATCTACACCAACAACTTCGCCGCCGTCAACACCAACTCTCTCCCCCTCTATGCAGCGGTGTAACACCTCTCTTCCCCGCTGTAATCTCTACTTAAACATGGTGCTCAACTCCATATACTATTTCCCAATGATATTTGGCTATCCTATGATGTTTGAGTAGATCTGTTTTGTCCTATGGGTTAATTGTGGTATGATGTTATGGTTGTGAGTTGTATGTTGATATGGTGCTGTCCTATGGTGCCCTCCGTGTCGCACTAACGTGAGGGATCCCCGCTGTAGGGTGTTGCAATATGTTCATGATTTGCCTATGATGGGTTGCTTGAGTGACAGAAGCATAAACCCGAGTAGGTGGGTTGTTGCGTATGGGAGTAAAGAGGACTTGATACTTAATGCTATGGTTGGGTTTTACCTTAATGAACTTTGGTAGTTGCGGATGCTTGCTAGAGTTCCACTCATAAGTGCATCTGATCCAAGTACGGAAAGTGTGTTAGCGTATGCCTCTCCCTCATTGCATATGACAAGTATCTATCATATTATATTCAATTGCCTAGGGACAATATTTCTCTTGCATTACACAAAAAGCGTTCTACTAAGTTATTTACTTTTATTGTTCTTTTATTAAATCAGCACCTAACTTTTATTTCCACGTTCTTTATTATCTTGCAAAGTACTTATAGTTTTATTCCCGCAAAGTAGTTTCATGCTTGTTCTAGGTAAAGCAAATGTTAAAGTGTGCGTAGAGTTGTATCGGTGGTCGATAGAACTTGAGGGAATATTTGTTCTACCTTTAGCTTCTCGTTGGGTTCGACACTCTTACTTATCGAAAAAGTCTACAAACGATCCCGTACACTTGTGGGTTATCAACACCTCTACAAATCCCTACTTCCCTCTGCGAAGGGCCTATCTATTTACTTAATGCAATATTTATTTTTTTGAGTCTCCATCTTCTCTTCTAAAGCACCAACTAGGGGGCACTATGATCATACTTGAGCATTGGGTGTAGTTAATATTTGAGTGTGTTTCATGAATGGATCAATGATTGAGCATGATGGGCTAGGGATAACTTTCTTTAGTGTTGATATTTTGAAAGACATAGTTGCTTGTTGGCATGCTTGATTATTAAAGTCTTTATGTCAAAACTAGACTATTGCTTTGAACCATCCAAAAGTCCAAATGTCCATGCTACAAAAGAAAAGAGTATGTGATGAACAGGTTAGGCAGCATTCCACATCAAAAATTCTGTTTTTATCATTCACCTACTCGAGGACGAGTAGGAATTAAGCTTGGGGATGCTGATACGTCTCCAATGTATCTATAATTTTTGCTTGTTCCATGCTATTATATTATCAATCTTGGATGTTTTACAATCATTTTATAGCAACTTTATATCATTTTTGGGACTAACCTATTGACATAGTGCCAAAGTGCCAGTTGCTGTTTTTGCTTGTTTTTTACTTCGCAGAATATCAGTACCAAACGGAGTCCAATCATGACGAATCTTTTTGGAGATTTGTTTTGGACCAGAAGAAGGCCAGTGGGCAAAAGAAGTTACCAGGAGGGAGCTCAGGCCGCCCACAACTCACCAGGGCGCGCCAGAGGCCCCGGTCGCGCCCTGATGGGTTGTGGCCGCCTCGGGAGTCCCCTCCACCACCTCTGATGCCTATAAATTCCCAAATATTACAGAACCCCTAGAGGATTCGACGAAAAACATATCCAACCGCCGCAAATTCTAGAACCGCAAGATCCAATCTAACACCATCACAGACGGGTTCATCATCCTCATTGGTGCCTCTCCGATGATGCATGAGTAGTCCACCATGACTACTGCAGGATGGTCCAAAGACGACACATCAATCAGAGACCCTTCGAAAAAACTGTTTGCGATGTACACCATAGCGTGTGTGATGTAACATTAGGAAAAAAGCGTTTGTGATGTCGTAAAATCACACACATTTCGAAAATATAATTGTGTGCGATGTCGCGCAAACAGTTTTTCCAAAAAATGTGTGTGTGATGTTGTCTATTATTGCAACCAGTTTGAAAAAAGGTAAACGTGTGTGATGCTTTGCACATGGTTTTTACAAATGATGTGTGTGTGATGTACTATATCAGTGCACACAGTTATTATAATGCAACCATGTGTGATGCCATGCACACAGTTTTTGCAAACAGTGTGTGTGTGATGTAGCATATCACTACACACGGTCTTGAAAATGCAAACGTGTGTGATGCCCTGCACACGCTTTTGCATACATTGTGTGTGCGATGTAGCTTGTCATCGCACACACTTTCATAAATGGAACCGTGTGTGATTCCTGAAATTATTATTTTTCCAAAGATTAATGGTTTGCGCGATATGTTTGAAGGCGAACTAACATTTTCCTTCGTCGTTTGACTTATAATTTTTTCTACACTTAACATGCACCATAGAATCCTCCCTGTTAAAATTTCGCATTTTTCAGAGCTCATTTGCTACATTTGAGTCATTAACTACATTTCCAGTCATTTAATGGATATAATTCAAATTTGAACTGCAAATGCAGGAAACAGTATGCAAAAATGATTTGAAAAATCATATTTAGGGTATTGAGTATATTTGTATCTCTCATACAAGAAATGAATATAGATTTATAAGACATATACGGCAAGAATCAACCGCGAACATGGAGTTTATTGGTATTGAAATTATAAAAATTGTAAATGAAGTCTGAAAAATATGAAACTTGACATAGTGTCATGATATGACCTCACAATGATGTGGTAAAAATTTGAGAAGGTTTCACATTTTTTTTATGTACACCCTTTAGAAATCTGACAACCTCTGAGGAACGATCATGGTTTCGAGAGTGAATTCACCAAATTGATGACGAACTTATGTTTTCCTTTATCATTTGACCTTGAAGTTTTTTCTACAGTTAAGATACACCATAGAATCCTCCACATTAAAATATGGCGCTTTTCGGAGCTCATTTGCTATATTTGAGTCATTAACTACATTTCTAGTCATTTAACGGATACATTCAAATTTGAACTACGAGTACAGAAAAAAGTATACAAAAATGACTTAAAAAATCATATTTAGGGCAGCGAGTATATGTGTGTGCCTCATACAAGAAATAAATATAAAATTCAAATATCTATGTGGCAAGAATCAACCGTGAACATGAAGTTTATTGGTATTTTAATTCTAGAAAATGTAAATAATGTCTAATAAATACGAAACTTGGCATGGTGTCAATATAAGACCTCAGTATACTGTAATGAAAATTTGAGAAGGATTCACAATTATTTTGATGGTGTAAGGGCAAAAATCAAATGGCAAAAAAGCACACATATGTGTACTAAATTCTAATTGGTGAAGAGATTGAAGCCTTGGATCGATGACATGGCATGAATCTATCCGTCCATACTTCACAGCCAAGAAAAATATCTAGCATTATCTCCTCACCACGTACTCTACCACATCGACACATATATCTAATTAGCATCAATCCAGCCTCCAGTAAAACCACAGACATAACACACACTTCTTCCATGTCATTGCCGACGAGGCAGACGATGCCTGCTCCAAGCTCCGACTAGGAGGAGGACATGGCGGGGTCGCTCGGCGTCGGGCGGCCGTGCGTGAAGCGGGTGCCATGGACGCCATGAGGCTCGTCGTCGGCCGTAGACGCGAGCACGAGCACGAAGCGGTCGTACAGCTCCGGGATCTCTATCTGGTGGCACAACTGCTTCAACAAGGTATGCATCCCGAGAGGCAGCGTCATGGAGGTGCAGTTCGTGGCCATGTGAGCTAGCTTCCCGTGCATCTCTTTCCAAGAATCCATCCACCAGGCTGGCTGCTAGCTAGCTTGCCGGATAGTACTAATCCAATCTTGTTTTTTGTATGTCTAAGTATGATATCTCTAGCCATCTAATCGATTCTTGATTCTTCTTATCCATCAAGATTCTCCAAGATATTAAACTAATCACAAAATCTCTCTTGTGAAGTCCTGAACTTTCTCTTGCTATACTTTTTGAAAAAACAATTATGCATAACTAGTATAAGAACTAATTTCAAGTAGGATACTTGAGTATGTAATGTAAAAAAATCATTAAAATAGAAATAAATTTCAAAAAAATCCAATTTTTTGCCTGTTAGATAATTTAGTGCCTAAGGTACGCTCCAAATTTCAGCTCATTTGGACATTTGAGTCGTTGTCGGCAAAAAAGACAAATTGGGTCAGAACAATACATGAACAATAAACATTTTTATAGACCCCAAATTTGTCTTTTTTGCCGAGGGACACTCAGATGTTCAAATGATCTAAAATTTGGAGCGAACCTGACACACCAAATTCTCTACCATGCAAAAAAATGGAATAATTTTAATTTTTCTAGAATTTGTTTTGATTTTTTTATGATTGAAGGTGCAGATGAGCCTCAGCACTGAATCCCTGCTCTGTGTAAGGATTTACTTTTTTTTGACCTTGTAACCCTTTTCTCTTGGTTTTTTAGGCAGATGAGCCTCAGCACTGAAGTGTGGAAAAAGATAGTAGCATTGTCCCTTCTCTCTTTCTCTCATTTTTTTCCTTTCCTTTTATTTTATTTTGGTGGGCATCTTTGGCCTCTTTTTTTTATTTGGGCTTCATTGGCCTCTTTTATTATTTGTAAAGTCCGGAGACTCATCCCAACTTGTGAGGGAATCATAGCTTCCATCATCCTTTTCTCTCACGGGATAATGCTCTAATAATGAAGATCATCACACTTTTATTTACTTACAACTCAAAAATTACAACTCGATATCTAGAACAAAATATGACTCTATATGCAATATGAAAGTGATGGTGCGTGTCATGAAAAAACGGAACGGTGGAAGTTGCATGGCAATATATCTCGGAATGGCTATGGAAATGCCATAATAGGTAGGTATGGTGGCTGTTTTGAGGAAAGTATATGGTGGCTGTTTTGAGGAAGGTGGGTTTAATGCACCGGCGAAAGTTGCGCGGTACTAGAGAGGCTAGCAAAGGTGGAAGGGTGAGAGTGCGTATAATCCATGGACTCAACATTATTCATAAAGAACTCACATACTTATTGCAAAAGTCTATTAGTTATAGAAGCAAAGTATTAGACGCATGCTCCTAGGGGAGAGGTTGGTAGGAGTTAACCATCGCGCGCTCCCGACCCTCACACAAAGGTTGACAATCATTAAACAAATAATGCTCCGACTTCGTTACATAACGGTTCACCATACGTGCATGCTACGGGAATCACAAACTTTAACACAAGTATTTCTTCCAATTCACAATTACTCACTAGCATGACTCTCATATTACCATCTTCATATCTCAAAACTATATGCAAGGAATCAAACTTCTCATAGTATTCTATGCACTTAATATGAAAGTTTTTATTATATCCCTCTTGGATGCCCATTATATTAGGACTAAATTCATAACCTAAACCAATTACCATGCTGTTTAAAGACTCTCAAAATAATATAAGTGAGGTATGAGAGTTCAATTATTTCTATAAAACAAAACACCACCGTGCTCTAAAAACATATAAGTGAAGCACTAGAGCAACATTGCCTAGCTCAAAAGATATAAGTGAAGCACATAGAGTATTCTAATAAATTCACGATTAATGCGTGTCCCCCTCAAAAGATGTGTGCAGCAAGGATGATTGTGGCAAACTAAAAATCAAAGACTCATATCATACAAGACGCTCCAAGCAAAACACATATCATGTGGTGAATAAAAATATAGCCCCAAGTAAATTTACCGATGGATTGAAGACGAAAGAGGGGATGCCTTCCGGGGCATCCCCAAGCTTAGGATTTTTGGTATCCTTGAATATGGCTTGGGGTGCCTTGGGCATCCCCAAGCTTAGGCTCTTGCCACTCCTTATTCCATAGTCCATCAAATCTTTACCCAAAACTTGAAAACTTCACAACACAAAACTCAACAGAAAACTCATGAGATCCGTTAGTATAAGAAAAATAAATCACCACTTTAGGTACTGTTGTGAACTCATTATTTATTTATATTGGTGTAATATCTACTGTATTCCAACTTCTCCATGGTTCATACCCCCCGATACAACCCATAGATACATCAAAATAAGCAAACAACACAAAGAAAACAGAATCTGTCTAAAACAGAACAGTCTGTAGGAATCTATAGACTTCGAATACTTCTGTAACTCCAAAAATTCTGAAAAATTAGTAAAATCAGGGAAATTTGTATATCAATCTTGTGTAAAAATTTCAGATCAAAAGCACGTTCCAGTGAATTTACAAAATTCCTGGACTGAGAGCAAAAGATTCTGTTTTTCAGCAAAATCAAATCACAAACACCGTAGACCATCCCAAAGGTCTTACTTGGCTCAAACACTAATTTAAACAAGAAAACACAATTACTACAGAGGTAATAATGTGCAAAACACTCAAAAACAGAAGCAAAAACAAAAGCATAAAAATAAAATTGGGTTGCCTCCCAACAAGCGCTATTGTTTAACGCCCCTAGCTAGGCATAACGCAATAGATCTAGGTATTGTCATCTTTGGTATGCAACTCTTCAATTGCACACTTATAAACCCTAGGAGATTCTTTGGTTTTGTCAATAATCACACTCCTAGGCAAAAAATCAAGAAATTCACTTGTAGCAATTGGTTCCCTAACAATATTGATAAAGCTAGGGTGAACACTTATCATCTTAAGATCTTCATCCCCTTTTCTAGAGGATTCACCCTTATTTTTGGGAACATAAACAAACTTGGCAGTCTTAGAAGGAGGAAATTTTGGAGTGGTTTGAACAGAGGCAAAAGTGGAACCCCAAGTTGGTAATAATGTCCTCTAGCTTTCCAATTCTAGAGGAATCTTGATACAGTTTTTCATTAACTATGGGTTCCTTTTCCCTTAGGTTTTTTAAAGTAACTCCTACCTTGGATCCATATTGAGTAATATGATTATGAATCTTTTTATCCAAGTTTTCAATGAGATCTATAGTAGCAACTTTATTTTCAATAATATCAAGCCTTCGCATCACATGTTCCAAAGTTAAGATTGTTTCATTAACCATGAGTGGGGGTGAACCTACCAAATCTGTCATAGCATTATAAGAATCAAAGGTATGGCTACCCAAGAAGTTTCCTCCCATAATGGTATCGAAAACATATCTATTCCAAGGAGAGACACCCACATAAAAATTGTGAAGGAGAACGGTAGTAGATTGCTTACGAGTAGATCTATTTTGAGCATTGCAAATTCTATACCAAGCATCTTTTAAGTTTTCTCCCTCCCTTTGCTTAAAATTAAGAACTTCATTCTCGGGAGTACTAGTGATAGTAGCAAGGCTAGCCATGAGTTTAGGCCATCTAACACACAAGCAAACAAAAAGCAAACGAAAAGACGAACGGAAGAAGGGCGAATAAAAAGGCAAATCTTTTTGGTTTTTCTGAAAATCGTTTTAGAAGTGGGGGAGAGGAAAACAAGAGGCAAATGGCAAATAATGTAAATGCAAGAGATGAGTTTGTGATGGGTACTTGGTAGGCTTGATGTAGATCTCCCCGGCATAAGCGCCAGAAATCCTTCTTGCTACTTCTTGAGCTTGCGTTAGTTTTCCCTTGAAGAGGAAAGGGTGATGCAGAAAAGTAGATAAGTATTTCCCTCAGTTGTTCAGAACCAAGGTATCAATTCAGTAGGAGATACAAGCAAGTCCCCAATCTTCGCACCTACACAAACAATCAAACTCTTGCAGCCAACGCTAAAAGGGGTTGTCAATCCCTTCACGGTTATTTGCAAGGATGAGATCTGATAGAGATAGATAAAAAAGATTGCTATAACGTAAAGTAAAACAAAAGTAAAAATAATGCAGCGAGATATTTTTGGTATTTTTGGTTTATAGATCTGAAAATATAATATGGAAAATAGAC
Source organism: Elymus sibiricus (assembly GCA_039707655.1). Taxonomy (NCBI): domain Eukaryota; kingdom Viridiplantae; phylum Streptophyta; class Magnoliopsida; order Poales; family Poaceae; genus Elymus; species Elymus sibiricus. The sequence continues at coordinate 400,530,769 of CM077663.1, forward strand.
CCGGGGGCCATAGGTTTCACTAGAGGCTTCTCTCATGAAGGAAAATAATACGGTGGGTGAACAAATTACTGTCGAGCAATTGATAGAAAAGCGCATAGTTATGACGATATCCAAGGCAATGATTATGCATATAGGCATCACGTCCGTGTCAAGTAGACCGAAATGATTCTGCATCTACTACTATTACTCCACACATCGACCGACTCCTGCCTGCATCTAGAGTATTAAGTTCATGAAGAACAGAGTAACGCATTAGGTAAGATGACATGATGTAGAGGGATAAACTCAAGCAATATGATGAAAACCCCATCTTTTTATCCTCGATGGCAACAATACAAATACGTGCCTCGCTACCCCTACTTTGTCACTGGGTGAGGACACCGCAAGATTGAACCCAAAACTAAGCACTTCTCCCATTGCAAGAATTACCAATCTAGTTGGCCAAACCAAACCAATAACTCGAAGAGACTTGCAAAGATATGAAATCATGCATATAAGAATTCAGAGAAGATTCAAATAATATTCATAGATAAGCTGATCATAAACCCACAATTCATCGGATCTCGACAAACACACCGCAAAAGAGTATTACATCGGATAGATCTCCATGAAGATCATGAAGAACACGGTATTGAAGAACAAATAGAGAGAAGAAGCCATCTAGCTACTAGCTATGGACCCGAAGGTCTGTGGTAAACTACTCACGCATCATCGGAGGGGCAATGGAGTTGATGTAGATGCCCTCCGTGATCGAATCCCCCTTCGGCAGATTACCGGAAAAGGCTTCAAGATTGGATCTCACGGGAACAAAGGCTTCCGGCGGCGAAAAAGTATTTTTGTGGCTCTTTTTGGTATCTAGGGAATATTTGGGAATTTATAGGCCGAAGAATAGGGTTAGGAGGGCTGCCGTGGGGCCACAAGCCAGGGGGCGCCCCCCCCAGGGCGCGCCCTGGTGGCTTGTGACTCCACGACAGGTCTCCTTCCTTCATATCCAAGTCTGCAGGGTTTCTTCTGGTCCAAGAAAAATCATTCTGAAGATTTTATTCCGTTTGGACTCCGTTTAATATTCCTTATCTGCAATACTCAAAAACAAGGAAAAAACAGAAACTGGCACTAGGCTCTAGATTAATAGGTTAGTCCCAAAAATAATATAAAATAGCATATTAATGCATATAAAACATCCAAAACAGATAATATAATAGCATGGAACAATAAAAAATTATAGATACGTTGGAGACATATCAGGCACCCCCTCAACCGACTATCGTGCCTATAAATTCCCTGGAAATCCAAAAACCCTAGAGGAGTCGACGAAACACAATTCCAGCCGCCGCAAGTTCCAGAACCTCGAGATCCAATCTAAACACCATCACGGAGGGGTTCATCTTCCTCATAGGTGCCTCTCCGATGATGCGTGAGTAGTCCACCATAGACCTACGGGTCCGTAGGCAGTAGTGAGATGGCTTCTTCTCTCTCTCTCTTATGATTCTCAATACAATGGTCTCTTGGAGATCTATTTGATGTAAACTTTTGCGGTGTGTTTGTTGGGATCCGATGAATTTTGAGTTCATGATCAGTTTCTATCCATGAATATATTTGAGTCTTCTTTGATCTCTTATATGCATGATTACTTATAGCCTCGTATTTCTTCTTCGAATCTTTGGTTTAGTTAGGCCAACTAGATAGATTTTTCTTGCCATGGGAAGAGGTGCTTTGTGATGGGTTCGATCTTGCGGTGTTCTTTCCCAGTGACAGAAGGGGCAGCAAGACACGCATGTATCGTTGCTATTAAGGATAACAAGATGGGGTCTATTCCTACATAAATAGATCGTGTCTACATCATGTCATCATTCTTATTGCATTACTCCGTTTTTCCATGAACTTAATACACTAGATGCATGCTGGATAGCGGTCGATGTGTGGAGTAATAGAGGTAGATGCAGGCAGGAGTCGGTCTATCTATCTTCGACGTGATGCGTATATAATGATCATCGCCTTGGATATCATCATGACTATTTGATTTTCTATCAATTGCCCAACAGTAATTTGTTCACCCACCGTGCGCTATTCTCATGAGAGAAGCCACTAGTGAACCCTACGCCCCCCGGGTCTACTTTTCCTATCATATTGCTTTCCGATCTACGTTTTTTGCAATCTTTGTTTTCAGATCTACAAAACCAAAAACCCAAAAATACTTTGCTGCATATTTACTCTTTTTATTTGTGTTCTTGAGAGATCTATCTCTCCTATCTATCACTACCTAATCTATCTATTTACCATAGAGAGATTGACAACCTCTCTTTCACGTCGGGTTGCAAGTATTTGTTGTTTGTGTGCAGGTGCTGCTTATTGGGTGGTGGTGATCCTCCTACTGGTTCGATAACCTTGGTTTCATAACTGAGGGAAATACTTACCGTCGTTGTGCTGCATCATCCCTTCCTCTTTGGGGAAATACCGACGCAGTCCAAGCCACGTCAAAGGAATTTCTGGCGCCGTTGCCGGTGAGGAAGCAGTCTCTTCTAAGTGCCTATCGTAGGCACCGAGGGGACTCCATCATCATCTACCAGGTTCCTAATCACAAATCTCATCTCCTTGCAATTACATTATTTGCCATTTGCCTCTCGTTTTCCTCTCCCCCACTTCACCAATTTGCCGTTTTCTTCGCCCTCTTTTTCGTTTGCATTTTTTCTCGTCAGATCTCTTGCTTGTTGCCATGACTAGCGTTACTACTCCCCCTTTGTCACCAGATTTTGAAGTTCTATACTTCAAACAAAAACAAGGGGAAATTTTGAAAGATGCCTGGTATAGACTAATGGAATCCTATCGTATTTCCAATCTGAAAGGAGATGCAAAAGTTTTGCTTAGAAATTTTTATATTGGTTTGGCTTTGCATCATAGAGAGCTTTTGGATTTCGCCTCAAAGGGCAATTTTATTGAACTTGATGCAAACGCCGCCTATGAAGTCTTGGAAGGAATCTTGGGGGTTCCTCCACCAAAAAAGGGGCTGGCTTTTCCACAAGAGGGAGTTCAAATTCTTGACAAATTGGGTGACTTACATAAGCACTTGGTCGAGTTACAAAAATATCATGAACCCCTCAAGCATATTAGTGGGAACCTCAATCGTTTGAACACTTTGATTACTCTTTGCAATAAGCGTTTGGATATTCTGGATTTTAAGATGGTTTCTTCTCCTGAAAATTTGGGGAAGCGTAAAGAGCCCCTTGGATTCGAGAAGGCCCTCACAAAAGTGACCAAAACCAAAGAGGACAATACTTGAATCTATCCAATATGCCTAGCTAGGGGCGTAAAACGATAGCGCTTGTTAGGAGGCAACCCAATGAATAAATAAATTTTTGCTTTTTCCGTTCTGTTTTTGAGTGTTGACACAATTATACCTCTGTTATGATTGTGTTTTTATGGTTTATTTAGTGTTTGTGCCAAGTAGAACCGTTAGGATGATTCATTGGATCAGTAGAAGTGATGCTGAATCTGAAACAGAAACTTTGCGTCCAGTATATGAATTTTCATTTTTTGCTGGAACGTGATCTTGAGCTGAAATTTTAACACAGTGTTTCTATACAAATTCCTTACGTTGTCCTAATGTTTCAGAATTTTTAGAGTTACAGAAGTATGGGTATGGTACATATTACTACAGACTGTTCTGTTTGAGACAGATTCTGTTTTTGTTGCATTGTGTGCTTGTTTTGATGAATCTATGGGTTATATTGAAGGGTATGAGCCATGGTAAAGTTAAAATACAGTAGGTATAATGCAATTATAAAATTTGAATGGGTTTACAACAGCACCTAAAGTAGTGATTTTCTTTCTTATACTAACAGATCTCACGAAGATTTTGTTGAGTTTTGTGTGATTGAAGTTTTCAAGTTTTGGGTGAGATCATGATGGATGAAGGAATAAGGAGTAGCAAGAACCTAAGCTTGGGGATGCTACCGCACCCCCAAGATATATCCAAAGAGTAACAAGCAACTAAGCTTGGGGATGCCCCCGAGTGGCATCCCCTCTTTCTTCTAACAACCATCGGTATTTTACTTGGAGCTATATTTTTATTCGTCACATATCATGTGTTTTGCTTGGAGCGTCTTGTTTCTTTGCTTGCTTTTTTTGTTAGTTTTCCCTTTGTATCCTTGCTGTACACACCTATTTGAGAGAGCCACAATCATGCTATGATTTGTTAGAATTGCTCTATGTGCTTCACTTAAACTTTTTGAGCTATAGAATTGCTCTAGTGCTTCACTTATATCTTTTTGAGCACGGTGTGCTTGGAAAATTTTGTAGAAATACTCTCATGCTTCACTTCGATTAATTTGAGAGTTAGTAAAACTTTGAATAAATCCTCTCATGCTTCACTTATACCTTTTTGAGAGATGAAATCTTTATGCTCATGTGCTTCACTTAAATTTGTTAGAGCTTGCCAAAAAGCAATGGTAATATATGAAACTAGTCCCAAAGTGATAGATATCCAAGGAGAATATAATAAAAACTTTCATGAAGATCATTGGAAAAATTAAAATTGATTCCTTGTAATAGTTTTGAAACATGATGATAGTAATATGTGAGTTATGGTAGTGAGTAATTATGGTTAGTAGGAATATTGGTGTTAAGGTTTGTGATTCCCTATGCATGCACGAAAGTCAATAGTTATGCAATGAAGTTACATCCTACTTGTGGTGCATTATTCGGTGTTAGTTATGTTCAATGCTCACTTATGTGATTTTTTCGTTTCTTGGTTTGGTTGCTTCCCAATCTTTTGCTAGCCTCCATTTGTACTAAGTAGAAATACTACTTGTGCATCCAAAATCTTTAAACCAAGTTTTGCCTTATGAGTCCACCATACCTACCTATATGCGGTATTTCCATGCCGTTCCAAGAAAATTTGTATGTGCCATCTCTAAATTTTCAAAATAAATTTTCTCTTTTGTGTGCCCGTACCGCTCATGAAATGGTGGGGAGTGTCCAATATTTTTCCATGCTAGATTTGTTATTCTCAAGATGAGTGTTTGTTCACTTGTCATTGCACGAGAGTGCGGCGGTAATAGGGATGCCCTTTCCCGAAATGAAAAAAAATTTACTTTATGTTGTCAAATAAAAAATTCCTTGGAAAGTGTTGGTATGGAAGGCAACCGTGGATACGGCCCGCCATGGAAAGTGAAAGTTTGGTGGAAAAAGGAATAAACTTTATTTTCTGTTTGGGAACCGCCTATGACATATCTAGCATGGAAAGTATTGTGAGCTACTTTGTCATTTTCGTTGACAGGAAAATCATGCCACCCAAAATATTTTCTCTCTCTCAATTTAAACCTTGAGCTCTGGCACCTCTACAAATCCCTACTTCCCTCTGCGAAGGGCCTATCTATTTACTTTATACAATTTTTATTTTTTTGCCTTGAGTCTCCATCTTCTCTTATAAGCACCAACTAGGGGGCACTATGATCGTACTTGAGCATTGGGCATAGCTAATATTTGAATGTGTTTCATGAATGGATCAATGATTGAGCATGATGGGCTAGGGATAACTTTCTTTAGTGTTGATATTTTGAAAGACATGGTTGCTTGTTGACATGCTTGAGTATTGAAGTCATTATGTTAAAACTAGACTATTGCTTTGAATCATTTACAAGTCCAAATGTCCATGCTATACAAAGAAGAAAAGAATATGATGAACATGTTAGGCAGAATTCCACATCAAAAATTCTGTTTTTATCATTTACCTACTCGAGGACGAGTAGGAATTAAGCTTCGGGATGCTGATACGTCTCCAACGTATCTATAATTTTTGCTTGTTCCATGCTGTTATATTATCATTCTTGGATGTTTTACAATCTTTTTATTACAACTTTATATCATTTTTTGGGACTAACCTATTGACATAGTGCCAAAGTGCCAGTTGCTGTTTTTGCTTGTTTTTTACTTCGCAGGAAATCAGTACCATACAGAGATGAAACGTTGCAGGGATTTTTGTGGAGTTTCTACGGACGAAAAGAAACCAGATGGGCCGAAGAACACCACGAGAGGGGGCCCAGGGTGGCCAGCACCCACATGAGCGCGCCAGAGGCCCCCTGGCGCGCCCTGGTGGGTGCTGGGCACCTCCGGCACCCCCTCAACCGACTATCGTGCCTATAAATTCCCTGGAAATCCAAAAACCCTAGAGGAGTCGACGAAACACAATTCCAGCCGCCGCAAGTTCCAGAACCTCGAGATCCAATCTAAACACCATCACGGAGGGGTTCATCTTCCTCATAGGTGCCTCTCCGATGATGCGTGAGTAGTACACCATAGACCTACGGGTCCGTAGGCAGTCTAGATGGCTTCTTCTCTCTCTCTTATGATTCTCAATACAATGGTCTCTTGGAGATCTATTTCATGTAAACTTTTGCAGTGTGTTCGTTGGGATCCGATGAATTTTGAGTTCATGATCAGTTTGTATCCATGAATATTATTTGAATCTTCTTTGATCTCTTATATGCATGATTACTTATAGCCTCATATTTCTTCTTCGAATCTTTGGTTTAGTTAGGCCAACTAGATCGATTTTTCTTGCCATGGGAAGAGGTGCTTTGTGATGGGTTCGATCTTGCGGTGTTTTTTCCCAGTGACAGAAGGGGCAGCAATACACGCATTTATCGTTGCTATTAAGGATAACAAGATGGGGTCTATTCCTACATGAATAGATCTTGTCTACATCATGTCATCGTTCTTATTGCATTACTCCGTTTTTCCATGGACTTAATACACTAGATGCATGCTGGATAGCGGTCGATGTGTGGAGTAATAGAGGAAGATGCAGGCAAGAGTCGGTCTATCTATCTTGGACGTGATGCCTATATAATGATCATCGCCTTGGATATCGTCATACTATTCGATTTTCTATCAATTGCCCAACAGTAATTTGTTCACCCACCGTGCGCTATACTCATGAGAGAAGCCACTAGTGAACCCTACGGCCCCCGGGTCTACTTTTCCTATCATATTGCTTTCCTATCTACGTTTTTTGCAATCTTTGTTTTCAGATCTACAAAACCAAAAACCCAAAAATACCTTGCTGCATATTTACACTTTTTATTTGTGTTCTTGAGAGATCTATCTCTCCTATCTATCACTACCTAATCTATCTATTTACCGTAGAGAGATTGACAACCTCTCTTTCGCGTCGGGTTGCAAGTATTTGTTGTTTGTGTGCAGGTGCTGCTTATTGGGTGGTGGTGATCCTCCTACTGGTTCGATAACCTTGGTTTCATAACTGAGGGAAATACTTACCGTCGCTGTGCTGCATCATCCCTTCCTCTTTGGGGAAATACTGACACAGTCCAAGCCACGTTAGCATACTGGATAGCGGTCGATGTGTGGAGTAATAGTAGTAGATGCAGAATCGTATCGGTCTACTAATCTTGGACGTGATGCCTATATAATGATCATCGCCTTGGATATCTTCATGACTATTTGATCTTCTACCAATTGCCCAACAGTAATTTGTTCAGCCACCGTGTGCTATACTCCTGAGAGAAGCCACTAGTGAAACCTACGGCCCCCGGGTCTACTTTTCCAACATATTGCTTTCCGATCTATCTTTTTGCCACTTTTGTTTTTAGATCTATTATTCCAAAAACCCAAAAATACCTTGCTGCACTTTTTATTTGCCTCTTTTATTTTGCGTTCTTGAGAGATCTATCTATCCAATCTATAGAGATTGACAACCTCACCTTCGCGTCGGGTTGCAAGTATTTGTTCTTTGTGTGCAGGTACTATTTACGTTGTGTTGGTGATCCTCCTACTGGTTCGATACCTTGGTTTCATAACTGAGGGAAATACTTACCGTCGTTGTGCTGCATCATCCCTTCCTCTTTAGGGAAATACCAACGCAGTCTCAAGCCACGTCAGGGAACGGGGTGGATGCCGTTTCTACAGTGAAGGTGAATTGTGGTGATTTTGTGGCAGGATTTTAGGCACCTCAGGCACGATGACCCGGCTGGTGAGTGCAGGGGATTTTCCCCATCTTCGCCTCATCTGCCGGTGGGTCCTACCCTGAGAGCCTATAACCCTACTAGGAAGACGGAAAAGGTGGTTACACGTTCTCGCGTTCCGTGTGACCTAGAAATTGAGGAGTATTTTGGCCAGATCTGGCTTATCCCTCCCCCCCCCCCTGCGCCGCCGTCAACATTCCCCTCCCCCTCGCCCACAACAAAACACAAACCCTTCTGGGTGCCTCTTCTGGATCCGGCGAGACCTTCCGAAGCCGGCTCCTTTACGGCTGCGGACTGCCACCCCGCGACCCGCCGCTCCTTTGACCCTCCCCCACGCTCGATCAAGCTGGTGGTGGAGGGATTGGGGCCGGGATCTCGCTCCTTTGCCGAAGTAGTAAAGCAAGGGCCCTGATACGTCTCCATCGTATCTACTTTTCCTAACTCTTTTGCCCTTGTTTTGGACTCTAATTTGCATGATTTGAATGGAACTAACCCGGACTGACGCTGTTTTCAGCAGAATTGCCTTGGTGTTATTTTTGTGCAGAAATGAAAGTTCTCGGATTGACCTGAAAATTTAAGGAGAATATTTTTGGAATTAATAAAAAATATTGGCGAAAGAATCAACCGGAGGGGTTCCACCACCTGGCCACAAGCCAGGGGGCCCCCCCCCCCTAGGGCGCGCCCCCCTGTCTTGTGGGCCCCCTGAAGCTCCTCCGACCTCAACTCCAACTCTATATATTCCTATTCGTGGAGAAAAAAATCAGGGAGAAGAGTTCATCGTGTTTTACGATACGGAGCCGCCGTCACGTCCTGGTCTTCCTCGGGAGGGCAGATCTGGAGTCTGATTTGGGCTCCGGAGAGGGGAAATCGACGTCGTCGTCATCACCAACCATCCTTCATCACCAATTTCATGATGCTCTCCGCCGTTCGTGAGTAGTTCCATCGTAGGCTTGCTGGACGGTGATGGGTTGGATGAGATCTACCATGTAATCGAGTTAGTTTCGTTAGGGTTTGATCCCTAGTATCCACTATGTTCTGAGATTGATGTTGCTATGACTTTGCTATGCTTAATGCTTGTCACTAGGGCCCGAGTGCCATGATTTCAAATCTGAACCTATTATGTTTTCATGAATATATGTGTTCTTGATCCTATCTTGCAAGTTGTAGACACCTATTACGAGTTATGATCCGCATCCCCCAGGGTGACAATAACTGGGATTCTTTCCGGTGATTACCGTAGTTTGAGGAGTTCATGTATTCACTAAGTGCTAATGCTTTGGTCTGGTTCTCTATTAAAAGGAGGCCTTAATATCCCTTAGTTTCCATTAGGACCCCGCTGCCACGGGAGGGTAGGACAAAAGATGTCATGCAAGTTCTTTTCCATAAGCACGTATGACTATATATGGAATACATGCCTACATTACATTGATGAATTGGAACTAGTTCTGTGTCACCCTATGTTATAACTGTTGCATGATGAATGCCATCCGACATAATTATCCATCACCGATCCATTGCCTACGAGCTTTTCACATATTGATCTTTGCTAAGTTTCTTTTCCGTTGCTACTATTACAATCCCTACAACACTGCTACTGTCACTTTGCCATTGTTACCGTTACTTCCATACTGCTTTGCTACTGAATACTTTGCTACAGATACTAAGTCTTTCAGGTGTGGTTGAATTGACAACTCAGCTGCTAATACTCGAGAATATTCTTTGGCTCCCCTTGTGTCGAATCAATAAATTTGGGTTGAATACTCTACCCTCGAAAACTGTTGCGATCCCCTATACTTGTGGGTTTTCAAGACCTTTTTCTGGCGCCGTTGCCGGGGAGCATAGCTCTATTCTCTGAGTCACTTGGAATTTATATCTGTTGATCACTATGAAGAATTTGAAAGATGCTAAAACTAAGATCTACCCCTCAACTACGAGGACAGGTAAGGAACTGCCATCTATCTCTGCACTTGATTCACCTTCTGTTATGAGTAAATTTGCGACACCACCACCTGCTATTGATTCTGATATGTCGCAAGTAATTGATGATGCCACTTCTGCTATGCATAATGCTTATGATGATACTTTGCTTGATAATACTGTGCCACTGGGTGAATTTCTTGATGAACAAATTGCTAGAGTCAATGCTGCAACTGATGATATTTCTGAAACTGATGAAATTATTGAAACTGAACACTATGAGACACCTGCTAGACCTAGCTCTCCTAGATATGAATTGCCTAATATACCTAAGGGTTATGTTATGGAGGGAGAGGTAGCTAGGGACTTTCTTGCTTGCAAGGATAGAGATGATCATAAGAAATTACTATGCAAGTGGAAAGAAAAATCTTTGAATGCTAGAATACAATATGATCCCAAGTTTGCTACTTCACCTATCTTTGTTACTGATAAGGATTATGAATTCTCTGTCGATCCTGAGTTAATTACTTTGGTTGAATCTGATCCTTTCCATGGTCATGAATCTGAAACTGTTGTGACACATCTTACTAAATTGAATGATATAGCCACCCTATTTACTCATGAGGAAAAAATCGCTATTACTATATTCTTAAGCTGTTTCCTTTCTCATTAAAGGGTGATGCTAAGATATGGTTTAATTCTCTTGCTCCTGGTTGTGTGCGTAGTCCCCAGGATATGATATATTACTTCTCAGAAAAATATTTTCCTGCCCATAAGAAACAAGCTGCCTTGCAGGAAATATTTAACTTTGTGCAAATTGAAGAAGAGAGTCTCCCACAAGCATGGGGGAGGCTTCTCCAATTACTTAATGCTTTGCCTGATCATCCTCTCAAGAAAAACGAAATAGTTGATATCTTTTATAATGGACTAACCGATGCTTCTAGGGACCACCTAGATAGTTGTGCTGGTTGTGTTTTCAGGGAATGAACTGTTGAACAAGCTGAACTACTATTGAATAATATATTGAGCAATGATAATGATTGGTCTATTCCCGAACCACCTCCAAAGCCAACTCTGAAGAAAAGAGGTATTCTATTTCTCAGTCCTGAAGATATGCAAGAGGCAAAGAAATCTATGAAAGAAAAAGGTATTAAAGTTGAAGATGTTAAGAATCTACCACCTAATGAGGAGATACATGGTCTTGATAACCCGACACAGGTAGTAGAGGTAAATTCTCTCTGTAGATTTGATGAAGGTGATATTCCTTATAATAAGTCTGCTAGCCAATGCTTGGATGAGTTTGATAATTTATTGTTAAGCAAGAAAATTTCAATGCTTATGTTAGTAGACAATTGAAACATAATGCTTACATGCTTGATCGCTTAGGTGATTATATGAGTAGAACTGTTAATGACCTTAAGCTTATTAGTGAACATGCTTCCATGGTAACTACTCAAGTAGAACAAGTACTTAAGGCACAAAATGATGTGCTTAATGAGATGATTAGTAAGAACAATGATCATTCTGTTAGAGTTGTGACTAGAGGTGGTAGAATGACTCAGGAACCTTTGTATCCTGAGGGCCATCCTAAGAGAATTGAGAAAGATTCTCAGAGAGTTAATACTGATGCACCTAGTCATTCTAGTAATAAGAGGAAACAGAATGATGATAGAACTTTGCATGCTGCTAGTGAACCTGTTATTGTTACTCATGAAAACCCAAATGATATTTCTATTTCTGATGTTGAGACACAATCTGGTAATGAACATGAGCCTAGTGATAATATTGATGATGATGTTCACGTTGATGCTCAACCTAGTAATGATAATGATGTGGAGATTGAACCTGCTGTTGACCTTGATAACCCACAACCTAAGAACAAAAGATATGATAAAAGAGACTTTGTTGCTAGGAAGCATGGTAGAGAAAGAGAACCATGGGTTCAGAAACCCATGCCCTTTCCTCCTAAACCATCCAAGAAAAAGGAAGATGAGGACTTTGAGCACTTTGTTGAAATGCTTAGACCTGTCTTTTTGCGTATGCGCTTGACTGATATTCTGAAAATGTCTCCTTATGCTAAGTATATGAAAGATATTGTGACAAATAAAAGAAAGATACCGGAAGTTGAGATTTCCACCATGCTTGCTAATTATACTTTTAAGGGTGGAATACCAAAGAAACTAGGAGATCCCGGAGTACCTACTATACCTTGCTCTATTAAAGGAAATTATGTTAAAACTGCCTTATGTGACCTTTGAGCTGGTGTTAGTGTTATGCCTTCCTCTTTGTATCGTAGACTTGATTTGAATAAGTTGACACCTACTGAAATCTCTTTGCAAATGGCTGATAAATCAATTGATTTACCCATCGGTATTTGTGAGCATGTGCCTGTCATAGTTGCAAATGTCACTATCCTAACGGACTTTGTTATTCTTGATATTCCCGAGGACGACAGTATGTCGATCATCCTTGGTAGACCCTTTTTGAACACTGCAGGGGCTGTTATTGGTTGCAACAAGGGCAATGTCACTTTTCATGTTAATGGTAATGAGCATACGGTACACTTTCCGAAGAAACAACCTCAATTTCATAGTATCAACTCCATTGAAAAAAATTCAACGATTATTATTGGAGACTTGGAATTCCCTCTCCCTACTGTCAAAAAGAAATATGATATACTTATTGTTGGGGACATGCATATCCCCATTGAGGTAACCTAGTGTTATTCGAAAATTCTCCGGTTCCGTGTCATTCGAAAAAAGTTTGTCAATAAGACTTGATCAACCTTATTGATGGATTCTTTTTGATGAGCATGAGATGGATGAATTTAGAAAGCACAAACTTCTATACCCAACTCTTACTTTATGTTCTTTAGACTTAATTTAGTAAAAATGCTATTATTTTTCTGTTTTCCGATTTATCCGTGCAATAGAAAAATGACATGAAAATAAAAGTTCTCAGAATGCCCTGAAAATGTAGTATGATTTTTTCTGGAATATTTAAGAATTTTTGGCACTGAAAACATATCAGGGGGCTGCACCAGTGGGCCACAAGCCTGCAGGGCGCGCCCACCCCCCTGGGCGCGCCCCCTGGCTTGTGGGTCCAACGTGGGCCCCCCTCACTTATTCCAGCACCCATCCACTTCGTCTTCCTCCAGAAAAAATCCCACCATTGCTCAAACCCGTGTTCTAGCTCATCTTGCTGCCATTTTCGATCTCCTTGCTCAAAGCTCCATTTGCAAAACTGTTTTGGGGGATTGTTCTTCGGTATGTGACTCCTCCAATGGTCCAATTAGTTTTTGTTCTAGTGCTTTATATATTGCAAATTTTTGCTACTGTGGTGACCTTGTTCTTGAGCTTGCATGTCAAATTTGTATGGTCCCAAGTAGTTTTGATGCATGATATAGCCTCTAGGCACTTGTGGGAGTAGTTGCTATAAGTTTTGTTGAGTTTTGTTCACTTTTATTTTGAGTCACTAAAAAATTCAGAAATTTTACAGAAAAGAAATGATGAGGAGATTGTTAAGAGGCTCTTCAAGCCGGGGTTCTAAAGAAAATGAAAATGAGAAGCCTAGATACAATATTCCTCGCACCGCGAGGTTCGGCCATGTGAATGGCCAAGTGATGCAATCTTGAGGGCGGCTGGAATTTATGAAGATTTCTATTATTTGGCAGAGAATGCAGGCATCACCGAGTTCCTCAATGATAAGTGTGACCAGTACCTCCTACTCACTAATATTTTCGTGCAACATTTTCACTTTTATCCTAGGAAGAATCCTCCCATGGTAGAATTTTACTTATATGATGTGCCTAAGGAAATGTCACTTTACGATTTTTGCAATATTTGCAAAATACCTTATGAGGGCAGTATCAGTGAGCCACGTCCTAGAGACATGGACGACTTTATTACCGCAATCACTGTGGGGGAAGAGAGAGGGGTGTCAAAGGCCAGAGCAGCTAGTTTGCATTTTCCAGTTCTACGCTATTATTCATTATTTGCGGGGAGATGTCTCGTTGGTCGAGGGGAGAGTGGAAGCCTTAGTGCTCCCGACCTCGCCATTCTGCGCCACACTTTACTTGCTGATAGAACTTTTAGTCTGGGCGCTATAGTGGCCCAACGGTTGAACTTAAACCGTTCTAAGGGCCCCATATTCGGAGGTATCTATGCATCTCATCTAGCCAAACACTTTGAGATACCCATTAGGCTTGACGAGGAAGAAGAAATGCTGCTACCTACGAGATATTTAGACTATTACAGCATGGTAGCACATGATTTTATTAGGAAAGATAATGATAAGAGGCTGCTTTACAACTTAGTATTTAGTCAGTGTACTTGTGAGATTATTGCTTTGCCTGCTTCTTCTTTGTTCGATATTCGTTCAGGCAGGTACACTATTATGCCCGAGGACATTTACAGATATTGGGGCCTGTCGCAACCCCCAGCACCTGAGCCGGCACCATCCCTTGATCCGTATCAGAATCCAGTTTTTCAGTGGGAGCCACAGGAGCTCGCCAACCAGTGGAACCCTCGGTATCCTCCGGAGTATCCAGGAGATGGTTATTTCCAGCCGTGGCCCTAGACCAACTTAGGCCAAAAGCCTAAGCTTGGGGGAGTACGTATTTCTCACCGACATTACATTCATGTTCACACACTCATTCCAGTTGTCGGTGTTCATACTTTTTCATTGTACCATCCATGGTAGTTAATTTCTTCTTTTTGCTTTCTTCTTGTGTGTTTAATTAACCTTGAGAAAATCCAAAAAAAAATAGTTCTAGCTTTACCTTTTAGTTTGTTTAGTTGTAGCATTAAAAGAAAACCCAAAAATATTTCTCGTTCTTCTTTTGCTTGTTGGGAGCTTTCCCGTGTAAATAGTTTTCCTTTCTTCTTTGGGTCGTAAGGAGAAGACCACGATGAAATGTTGAGTGGCTCTCATATGCATTATTGTTTATCTTACAGAGGGCCCATATTACCTTGCCTTCTCCTTTGAGTTATTGTTTGCAGATTCCAACTTAGTCCAATGCACGTGCACTCTTATTATTATTCACACTGTTCGGTCGTGCAAGTGAAAGGCAATAATGACGATATATGATGAAGTGATTGAGATGGAGAAAAGCTGGTATGAACTTGACCTATTTTGTTTTTGTAAATATGATTAGCTCATCGTTCTGGATTCAGCTCGTTATGGATTTAACATGTTTGCAATGACAATTAGAGATTATAGTTATTCATGCCATGCTTAATTAGCTAAGAGTGTATAATGGTTTGTCTTGAGTGCCAACATGCATTTTAAAATGGTTGTGATGTAGTATGATAGGATGGTATCCTCCTCTGAATGATTCAAGTGGCTTGACTTGGCACATGTTCATGCATGTAGTTGAAACAAAACCAAGATAGCCTCCACGATGTTTATGTTCATGGTGATTTATATCCTACTCATGCTTGCATTCAATGTTGGTTAATCTCAAAGCATGTTTATGACTGTTGTCGCTCTCTAGTTGGTCGCTTCCCAGTCTTTTGCTAGCCTTCACTTGTACTAAGCGGGAATACTGCTTGTGCATCCATTTTCATAAACCCAAAGTTGTTCCATATGAGTCCACCATACCTACCTATATGCGGTATTTACCTGCCGTTCCAAGTAAATTTGCATGTGCCAAACTCTAAACCTTCAAATAATACCATGTTTTGTATGCCTGAATCGCTCATGTAGTGACTAGGGGCTGTCAGTATCTTCCATGCTAGGTGGGTTATTCTCACGATATGTGTTGATTCACTATCATTCACGAGAAAGTGGCTGGTATTCGGGATGCCCAGTTCCATGCTCAAAAAAATCAAATCAAAGTATAATGAAACAAAACTCCCCCGGGATTGTTGTTTGTATGAACGGTACCCGTGGATTCGGCCCGCCGTGGAGTGTGATCGATTGGTGGAGGGGGAGTAAAAACTTTACTATTCTGTTTGGGAACCGCCTATAATGTATCTAGCATGGAAGATATCGAGATCTCTTAGTTGTTATGTTGACAATGAAAGCATACCTCCCAAAATTATGATTCATCCCTGTTTTAAAAGCTCCAGCTCTGGCACCTCTGTAAATCAATGCTTCCCTCTGCGAAGGGCCTATCTATTTTATTTACTGTTGAGTCATCCTCCTCTTTTAAAGAGCACCAGTTAGAGAGCACCTCCGTCATTTGTATGCTTTGTTATTAATTGATATTGAGTATGAGTGTGACTGGATCTCTTTTACCATGAATTACAATGTCTAGTCAGTCCTTGTTCTTCAGAGGTGCTCTGCATTTATGTTTTGCGGTCTCAGAAAGGGCTAGCGAGATACCATTATATCATATTGTATCATGATTGTTTTGATAAAATTGTTGTCATCCGAGACTTATTATTATTGCTCGCTAGTTGATTATGCCAATGATATGAGTAAATGTGAGACCTAAATGTTATTGTGAATGTGGTTAGTCTATAATCTTTGCTGAAAATTTGAATATCAGTTAGACATATTTACAACAGCAAGATCAAACAGAATTTGTAAAAGTTTTTCTTTATCACTTTCAGTTTATCAACTGAATTGACTGAGGACAAGCAATGGGTTAAGCTTGGGGGAGTTGATACGTCTCCATCGTATCTACTTTTCCAAAGTCTTTTGCCCTTGTTTTGGACTCTAATTTGCATGATTTGAATGGAACTAACCCGGACTGACGCTGTTTTCAGCAGAATTGCCTTGGTGTTATTTTTGTGCAGAAATAAAAGTTCTCGGATTGACCTGAAAATTTACGGAGAATATTTTTGGAATTAATAAAAAATACTGGCGAAAGAATCAACCGGAGGGGGTCCACCACCTGGCTACAAGCCAGGGGGGCGCCCCCCCCTAGGGCGCGCCCCCCTGTCTTGTGGGCCCCCTGGAGCTCCTCCGACCTCAACTCCAACTCTATATATTCCTATTCATGGAGAAAAAAATCAGGGAGAAGAGTTCATCGCATTTTACGATACGGAGCCGCCGCCACCTCCTGTTATTCCTCGGGAGGGCAGATCTGGAGTCTGATTTGGGCTCCGGAGAGGGGAAATCGGCGCCGTCGTCATCACCAACCATCCTTCATCACCAATTTCATGATGCTCTCCGCCGTTCGTGAGTAATTCCATCGTAGGCTTGCTAGACGGTGATGGGTTGGATGAGATCTACCATGTAATTGAGTTAGTTTCGTTAGGGTTTGATCCCTAGTATCCACTATGTTCTGAGATTGATGTTGCTATGACTTTGCTATGCTTAATGCTTGTCACTAGGGCCCGAGTGCCATGATTTCAGATCTGAACCTATTATGTTTTCATGAATATATATGTGTTCTTGATCCTATCTTGCAAGTTGTAGACACCTATTACGAGTTATGATCCGCATCCCCCAGGGTGACAATAACTGGGATTCTTTCCGGTGATTACCGTAGTTTGAGGAGTTCATGTATTCACTAAGTGCTAATGCTTTGGTCCGGTTCTCTATTAAAAGGAGGCCTTAATATCCCTTATTTTCCATTAGGACCCCGCTGCCACGGGAGGGTAGGACAAAAGATTTCATGCAAGTTCTTTTCCATAAGCACGTATGACTATATATGGAATACATGCCTACATTACATTGATGAATTGGAGCTAGTTCTGTGTCACCCTATGTTATAACTGTTGCATGATGAATGCCATCCGACATAATTATCCATCACCGATCCATTGCCTATGAGCTTTTCACATATTGATCTTTGCAAAGTTACTTTTCCGTTGCTACTGTTACAATCCCTACAACACTGCTACTGTCACTTTGCCATTGTTACCGTTACTTCCATACTGCTTTGCTAATGAATACTTTGCTGCAGATACTAAGTCTTTCAGGTGTGGTTGAATTGACAACTCAGCTGCTAATACTCGAGAATATTCTTTGGCTCCCCTTGTGTCGAATCAATAAATTTGGGTTGAATACTCTACCCTCGAAAAGTGTTGTGATCCCCTATACTTGTGGGTTATCAGGCCCAAGATGTCCGATCGTCGGGGTGGTAACGCCAATGCTGGTAGCGATGGCCCATCAAAAGCAGCGGTGCAGAAGTCGACTTCTGGTGGAGCCAGGAAGCAGGCTCCCTCCCAGAACCCAAAAGACCCAGCTCCAGCGCCGCGACCAACAAAATCTACTGCCTCCACTGCTACCTCTTCTCAGGTCCACTCTTCTCAAGCTGCAGATGTTGAGGTGGAACAAGTGCTTGACCCCAGGTATACGGATATGATTTGCTTCAATTGTGGGAGCCTGGACACTATGTAGGTAACTGTGTGAAACCCAAGTCTTGTTTCATTTGTCAGCAGAATCACAATGTCAACAACTGTGCTGCCTGGTCCAATGTTCAGCCCACTGCCTCTTTCTTTGGCAGTGGTGCTAAGGGTCTTGGTTCTACCATGTGGATGTGCCTGTTGCTAATGAGTCTAACTGGCTGAATTTTCAAAACTATGTTGTGGTGAACATCATTAAGGGTGAAGTGGATAAGGCACTACTGTTGAGTCTTTTGACTGATACCATCTGCAAATCTAAACAGTGGCCTTGGCAGATCATGGATCTGTCTAGCAAAACATTCTTGGTCAGGTTCCCTCCATGGAAAAAAGTTGAAGACCTCACTGAGCTACCAGGGTTTTGCCTTCCCCAGGATGTTGCAGTTAAGATGACTGAATGGAAGGGTGCTTGTGACCCTTTTGGGGAGCTGATTGAAGCATGTGTTCTCATTGAAGGCATTCCCCCTAAATGGTACACATGGAAAGTGTTTGTCCAGATAGCCTCAATGTTTGGTGTACTCACTGATGTTGATTGGAATGGGATGTTTAGAACCTTTTTTGAGAATGTTAGGGTTAAGATTGCTTGCAGAGATCCTACCAAAATTCCTTTTGAAAGGTTGATTGAGATGAAAAAGAAGCTTTTCCTTCTTGGTTTTACCGTTGAAGGATATGAGCAAATTGGGGGTCTTGATTCTGTAATCAATATTGAAACTGATGAGGAAGAGGGTGATGGTGATGGCTTAGAGGAAGGGCGGGACAAAACTGAAGAAGAGGACTACAAAGACAAAGAGGACCTGTCTGATGATGACCCAGTCATTGATGCACTAGATAAAGCTAACTTTACACAGAAGAATACTGATGGGCAGGCTGGCAAATCCAAGGTGTATACCTTCTCTCATGTACCTCCCTCTGATACTGATCATGAAGCCTTTGTTATGGAATGTGCTACTGCTGGGATTATGATTGATCAGGAGTTCCCTGC
Source organism: Elymus sibiricus (assembly GCA_039707655.1). Classification (NCBI taxonomy): domain Eukaryota; kingdom Viridiplantae; phylum Streptophyta; class Magnoliopsida; order Poales; family Poaceae; genus Elymus; species Elymus sibiricus. The sequence continues at coordinate 400,549,944 of CM077663.1, forward strand.
TGTGTTGGATTCCGGTCTGGATATGCTGAACAACTCCCCTTGTGTTTCAGCTTCTGTTGAAACTCCTACTCCCCTGCCCCTGATGAAACTAAGAGTATAATGGATATGAAGAATTCTGGTAACATTGATTACTGTGAGAGTCTGTTGAAATCAATGGACATGGTGGTTTCTGAAGATGAGGAGGAGAATGAGGAAGCTGATGATTTGGGGATTCTTCCCCTTGAGACAGTTCAAGTTTTGCAGAACAGCCAGTTGCAGAGATCTCTCTTGGATTCTTTGGACAAATCTATTTCTGATACTAAAGCTCCTGCCAAGAATGCCAAGTGGGGGCCTGTCCTTGCTTCTAAACATGCGACCAGGGGGCATGGTAACATCAACATCATGGAGAAGGCTGCTGCTTATAAGATGAAGAAGAACCTGGAAATTCCTAAGACTTTTAAAGGTAAATCCTTCTCTTCCACCAACCCTTCGTCCCTATATGAGCAAAGCACTAAGATTGGCTTAGTTTTTGGTGGGGATAAAAATGATAAACTTGCTATTGTGGAAGACCTTGTGGTTGGTGAGCAGGAAAAATGTTTAACTTTTGCTAATGCTCATCCTGGAATTGCTTTACCTGATAATATTGATATTGATGTGAATGATTTAGTTGGGACTCCAACTGGTCTGGTATCTAACAATTCATAAGGCACTGCTGATCTTGTTAATGCCACTCCTTTTGTTCCTACTAAGAGGATGCCTTATGGCTTGTCCCATCCTTTTAAGATAGCTTGATCATGATAGGTCTTATATGGAATATTAGGGGTTTAGGTCAAGCTGGAAAAGTTCAGTGCCTATGTGACATGTTGGTTAAAACTAATCCAGATTTTATTGGCTTCCAAGAAATTAAAAAGGAGATCATTTCTGAGGGTTTCCTCAAAGCTCTAGACAAGAAGGGGGGTTTCTCTTGGCAATTTCTGCTTGCTGATAATACTGCTGGGGGTATTCTTCTTGGTGTTAAAAAAGATCTATTTGAAATTGTTGGGTTCATTAATCATAAATTTTCTATTAAAGCTACTATTAAGAATAGAGATGATGGATTTATATGGCATCTGGTAGTGGTGTATGGCTCTGCCTATCCTGAATTTAAAGTTGATTTTATTGCTGAACTGCATGATGTTCTTGAGGTGGCTTCCTATCCTATTATTTGTTGTGGTGATTTCAACCTGGTTAGGAGTGACCAAGATAAAATCAATGGGGTAATCAATCCACATATTGCCTTCCTATTTAATGACTGGATCAATAGATGGAGTCTGCTAGAGATTTCTGTCTCCAATAGGAAAATTACTTGGTCTAACAATCAAGGATCACCTATCTTTGCCTTGCTGGACAGGGTGTTCACATCTGTGGACTAGGATGCCCATTATCCTTTATCCTCTCGCACTGCCCTTCCTAGGATTGGTAGTGATCATGCTCCTTTAGTGCTGGACACTGGGGCTAGAAAAATTTCCTGCCCCAAGATGTTCAGGTTTGAGAAGTGGTGGTTGTCCCAACCTGACTTTGCTCAGGTTGTCAGTGGTGTCTGGGGCTCGGTTTATGCATCCTCCAGTTCTGTGGATAAGTGGAAGGTCAAAACCAGGACCCTTAGGAAAAAATTGAAAGCTTGGAGTATCAATATTGAGGCAGATATGAAGAAAAAGGAAAAAGCACCCCTTATGGAGTATGACATCCTGGATGTGTTGTCTGAATCCCAACAATTATTTGTTGGTGATTTTGACAGGATGAAAAACTTGAAAAAGGACCTAGAAGAGATCTGGAAGAAGGAAGGAAACTGCTCTTTGGCAAAGATCTAGAGATAAGAAAGTTTTAGAAGGGGATCGTAATAATGCTTATTTCCATGCTCTAGCCAATCATAGACATAGAAAGAATCATCTTTCTGAGCTGGTTGGCCCTGATGGGGTGGTTACTGATACCCAAGATATGCTGAAAGTGGCTACTGATTTTTATAAAAATATGTTTGCCTTTGAACCCAAGCCTGACATCCATTTAGATTCCAACTTTTGGGAGGAGGGAGACATGGTTTCTGAAGCTGACAGGTGTAACCTTGAGAGACCCTTCTCGGAAGAGGAAATTAAGCAGGACATTATGAGCTCTTATGCTTGTGGAGCTCCTGGTCCTGATGGGTTTTCTTTCCTCTTCTACCAAAAGTTTTGGGACCTTATTAAATCTGACTTCATGTGGATGGTTAGTGATTTTGAGGAGGGTTCCTTGGACATCCATAGACTTAATTTTGCTCTTATTACTCTTATTCCCAAGGTGCCTCAAGCTAGGGATATGAAAAACTTCAGACCTGTTAGCCTTAGCAATTGTGTTGTCAAGATTTTCTCTAAAGCTATGAATTCCAGAGCTTCTCCTTTATGTGACAAGCTTATTTCCTTCAACCAAACTGCTTTTATTAAAGGGAGATTTATCCTGGAAAGTGTTGTTATGGCCCATGAAGTTATTCATGAGGTACATAAATCTGGTGAAGGTGGTGTTGTGCTTAAACTTGACTATGAAAAGGCTTATGATAGAGTTAGTTGGGACTTCCTTAAAGAGATGCTCCTTTCTAGGGGTTTTGGTGAGAAGTGGGTTGGTTGGATCCATAGCACTCTTTACCAAGGGACTTTCCAGGTTAGGATTAATGACACTAATGGTCCTCACTTTATGGGTGGAAAAGGGCTTAAACAAGGAGATCCCCACTCTCCTCTAATGTTCAATTTGGTTGCTGATGTTTTCACTAAAATGTTGTCTAAAGCATCTAATCGTGGTCTGATTGCTGGCTTACTTCCTCAGGTGATTCCTAGTGGGATCATCAGCTTACAGTATGCTGATGATACCATCCTGTTTCTGAAAGACTCTCTGGAGTATGCCAAAAATCTGAAATGGATTCTTACTTGTTTTGAAAAACTGTCTGGTTTGAAAATGAACTTTCATAAAAGTGATCTACATACCTTGAATGTGGGGGAGGAGCTATCTAAAGACTTTTCCCAGATCTTTTTCTGTCAATTTGGGGATTTCCCCTTCAAATACTTAGGAGTTCCCCTGCATTTCAAAAAGCTGAGAAGGGAAGACTTGCAGCCTATCATTGATAGGATTATTAAGAACATTGCTGGGTGGCTCGGTAAATACCTCTCTTATAGAGGCAAACTTATTCTCCTTACTACTGTATTGCCAGTATTCCCACATATCTTATGTCTGTTATGAAATTCCCCAAGTGGGCTATTGATGCCATTACATCTCAAATGTCCCATTTCTTTTGGGGGAACATGGGGGAGGCACATAAATACCACCTAGCTAATTGGGGTCTGATTTCTAGGAAAAAAGAATTTGGGGGTATGGGTGTCCCTAATCTTAGGGAGTTTAATATGGCCTTGCTAGCCTCCTGGGGTAAGAGATACTATGATGGTTCTGACAAGGACTGGAAAAAAATCTTAGGTTACAAGTATGATGGGGACAAACCCAATATTTTTTGGTCTAAACCTGGTGTGGGCTCTCCTTTTTGGAAGAGTGTCACATGGGCCATAGGGGCTGCTAAGAACTTCTGGAAATGGTCTCCTGGGAATGGGAGGTATATTTCCTTTTGGCATGACATCTGGTGTGGAGATTGCTCTTTAAAAACTCTGTTCTGGGATCTCTTCTCAATCTGCCAACAACAAGATGCCTCCCTGGCTCAGGTATGGGATGGTGAAACTCTTCAACTAACCTTTATGAGGTGTGTTGATGAATATTTGATGGGGAGGTGGTTTGCCCTGGCCGATTTGGTTAGGTCTTGCGCTCTTTCGGATGTTGCTGACTGTCCTGTATGGACATTGGAGCCATCTAGCAAGTATATGGTTAAGTCCTTTTACAATCTCATTAATTTGGGGGGGGTGTCTTCTGACATTAATAACTGCATCTGGAAAATTAAAGTTCCCCCAAATATCCATGTCTTTCGCTGGTTAGCCTTCTATAACAAGTGCCTGACCAGGGATAACCTAGCCAAACGTAGACATGTTGATGATGCTACTATTCAGCATCTTTTCTTTGACTGTGTTGTTGCACGTGAGACGTGGTTGGTTATTGCTGATATATGTGAAATAAATTTGCCTTCTGGCTTTTCTAATCTGACTAATTTTTGGAAGAAAAGGAAACAATGTGAGGCATTAAACCTGTTGACTTCTGCAACTTTGTGGAGCTTATGGTTGCTACGAAATGACTTTGTCTTTCAGGGGAGGAAATGGCGCAGTATACGTTGTGCTATGGATTTGGTGGGGGCTATGGTCAGGCGATGGAAAATCCTATGTTCAGAGGATCAGGGTGCTCTTCTTCTCAGATGCATAAGGTTGCTGGATCGGCGGAGAGGGGAGCTGCTTAGGATCGCTTGGTAGCATAAGTCCTGCTGGAGGGAGGGTGTGGTTTTGTGTTTGTCATGCTATATCTTGCTTTACCCCTCTCTCTCAGCGTGTTATGGTTGTGTATAAAAGACTTGTAATCCTCGCTGAGCAAACCTGTTAGTGCTCATTGCCTTATGTCTGTGACAGTTACTTCTGGCTGTTGCCGAGAACTACTATGTTTTGGTTGTGTTTTGCCTTGGCTTAATAAAGTTAGGGCTGGGGGCGCGGCCCCTCTCATTTCAAAAAAAAGTAGTGGGGAACGAGCCTAGCTTACATTTCAAAATATTAGTGATACAAACTTTTCATGGTTAGGGCAACCCACCACAAACGCCTCGCTCTTACTAAGATTGATTTTAAGGCCACACATCGAATCAAAGCATAGAAGAATGAACTTTAGGTTCTCGAGTTAGAGCATCTACAACCGGAACGCCTCAAACAACCTCCCATACGTCCGCGGACGTGCCCGGTCAGTGACCGGACAGGAGAGGAAAGGAAAAAAAATGACCCAACCGGACCCCTCATATCATCCCTATACGTCTGGGTTGTCCGCGAACACTCATATCCATCTCAAATATAGAAAGGATATGAGGGCTCACGGACGTGCCCGGTCAGCCCGCCACGTAGGACGCGACCCAACTCTGGTCACCTTCTCTTTTTCTTTATTCATTCTTTTCTTTCCCTCTCTTCCTCTCCATCAATCACGTGCAAGTGACCGGACATATGAGAAAGAAAATGAGGAGTGTGGCTCCGCAGACGGACAAATAAGTGACCGGGCGCGTCCACTAGCGTTTAGGGAGGAGGCATATTTGCTAAGTCCGGTTGTAGATGCTCTCAGAGAACGTTTTCCCTTTCCACCCCCCCCCCCCCCCCCCCCCCCCCCCGGTTTTCATGTAGTTCTTATACCGAACTGTTAGACTGTTTCACACCATTTTGTACCGAACTATTACAGCATCAAGAGTTAAGTGACCATTTTTCTGTTTTTTTTTCAAGTTTATGAATGTATCTGTTAACGTCGCGCAAGTTCTTAAATTGATGGTGATATTAACTTTTTTTAATCATGACCAATGTCGCACACAGCAAAAATAAAAATAATATAAACCAAATCTGCACCTTCTTTTCATTGTCCAACTTATTCTCCCAAAACAAAAAATAGTGTGCTAACTTAGAATAATATAAACCAAATTAATATTTTTTTCCTTCATCCTACGCATTCCCTCGCTCAACTCGTTTGCTGTTTTTTCACCTGTGTCTATCCCAAATTAGAACGATCTAGTAGTAATATGAGCACTATTTTTTTTTCGTTTGGCATTGAAACGTTGTAGTCCTGACTTTGTTCCCCATATTATAAAGAAATAAAATATCAGTCCGGCTGTCCTGCCTATTTCATTAGTGAAAACCATTTGATAGTACTACAAAATATTCTTAGGACAACTCTAACCAATCCTCAGAAACCGGTTAAAGAAGTAAAAATTCGGTTTTACTTCTCTAACCGGCACCTACCCGATCCCCAATCCGCTAGTGAAGGATAAATTATCGTCAGCCGCCTTCTATTTTTACTCCTTCGCTCGACAGCCAAGTAAAAAAGTGGGACTTCTCTGCCTCTTCCTCTCCGCCTCCTCTGCCTCTTCTCCTTCCCCATCTCTGCCGCCGGCGACTCCCCCCCCCCCCCTTCCCCGCCGTTCCCCGACGCCCCTTCTCCCAATGACCGGAGATCGTGGCCGGCGCTCCCCGCCGTCGATCCATAGCGTGAATCCGCATCGTCGGGACCGTGATTCTTCCTCAAGTGGCGGGTCCTCAAGCCGTTGTCGCCCCCCGACCGCCCCATCGCGGACTTCCCCGGACTCCCCCCGTCGTGGCAACCGCAGAGGACATACCACGACGTCCGAAAATGGGCGTGGGGGACATTGGTGGCTGAGATCACCGACCACGAGACCCACAAAAAAATGGCTCGGGCCGTCCCACACGGCGGAGCTCGCCGCCCTGGAATATGACTGGTGACAGGTGAGGTTCCACGACGCGGAGGTGCGACTCAACTTCCTGTGGGGGACAGGGCCTCACGATATCCTCCCGACGCCGCGGGGGTGGTGGATGCGGCGACAGCTCAGGAGGACCGGGAGGCACGGGAGCGCATCGCAGCGGAGGCCGTTGACGAGGAGTACATGGTGGACCTCCGCCTCCAGTACCGCGAGCTCATGGAGGCGTAGCGAGCGATCTTCGCGGAGAATGCGGTCAACTGAGAGCTCATCAACATCTCCGACGACAAGGAGCAAGGGGGGCGACGACGGCAACGCGGAGGAGTTCGACGTTGCGGAGTGGAGGAGCATCTTTCCCGACTCCGACGATGATGGCACCGGCCCGGACCCAATGGGCGGTGGCATGTCGATGCAAGATTGGCTCGACCTCTACCATGGCATGATTGGCTCGACCACGGATGAAGATTGGTTTAGTTTAGGTTAAACTTTAAATTTATGTTTAAATTTCAGTTGTCAAGACTAGGTTGAAGCTATGTTGAAGCTAGGTTGAACTTATGTTGAAGCTATGTGCGGTACAAATTAGGAAACAGAGTCGACACGCGCGCGCGCGCACACACACACATGCATGCATGCGATACTTGAGATGACAAGGAAGATGGACTGACATCATATGCATTTGTTTCACCATGGATATGTTGGGAAGGGGACATGACAGGAGGGAGGGAGACATGCCGAGGATAAGCAGGGCGCGTGCGTACGCTGAGAAGAGATAGAGCCGGAAATGCATGCATGCATGGAAGGAGACAAGAGCGAGCATGCACCTACCACTACGAACGTACTACACTTGGCGGCACGTTGACATCATCTGCAGTTTTGTTACGTTGGAGAGCTGCCAAGGCGGGGGGAGTGTGCCCGGCCGGCCGCCCGACGCTTGTCGTGGCAGCCAGGAGGAAACGGCCCAGGCCGGAAAGGGTCGGTGGTGGTCGACACTTGTCGTGCCATGTACGTGGCTTGCTTGAAACCGGATTAGATCGACATGCATGGGGTCGACGACCGATGTGACCCCTGTGCACGGCAGGGCTATAGCCTGGCTATTCGTGGATGTCATGTGTATATCCATTGAGGACTTCAATACGTGTCTAGGACTTCAGCTAATATCCTTAGATGCTCACGAGTCGCGACATGCATGTATATGTATGGTTGGGGTATGGTTGTAGGTTTTCTCGTTGTGGGGGTCATATATATGGGTGCGTGTGTGTGTGTGAACAGATAAAGGTTCGACCAGTCATCTAGTTTTCTTATTTAAATCACACACTTGGTCCTTTTAATTGCTGGATCTTCTTAATACATTGGTTCACGTTAATTTCTCACGTTTTCTTCATTTTTACAGTATAATCATGTTGTGTTCTCTCCAATTAAATTTTGGTTTTGTCGTCCTTGGATGAACACATTTAACCTAACACGCGACTGCTCCGACAAGACGTCCACTTCTGTGACAACTAATGGTTGGGATATATATCTAACATGTTCTACTTTTTATCTAAATCGGATGTATATATACATGTTTTAGTGTGTTTGTTTACTAATTTTAGTCCGTATATAGTATATTAAGATAACCAAAACATCTTATATTTGTGAATCGTTGGGAGGAATACCTGAACTAGCCACTAATGGATATTGATATATCAACTCGTTCGAACTCTAGATAGAAACACAACGAAAGATACACTTCATCCACCTTAGAACTTTTACTTGTTCACATTACGTACGTTGGAACCAACCTTGAATTTGATGCTGTTTCTCCGGGTTTATGTGCGTGCAGAACAAGCATGCAGTCTCTATATAGATGCACAGAGCACAGTTGCACACATTGGGCTGGGATATGGATCATACTATACTGTGTTTATCTACATAAAAATGCATGAGCGCCATATGATGCAACAGCGACGTGAGGGCCGGTGACGGATCACGCGGTAAGTACATGTAAATAAAATTGGTCAGCGAAGCCATTTACTATGCACTAGGTAGGCGGCCAAAATAGAAACCGATCGATTAAATGCCAAACGACGCGGCTAGCAGTCGACAAGCACTCCATCCACTACGTTTCATATTTGGCAGGGTGTGTTGCTGTGATTGAGGCTGACATACGTGCTGGACATCACTGTTCTTGTATGTCTTTGAGAGTGATGAGCTCTGGCTATCGATATCATTTTCATGATAAACATGTCGTTTTTTTCTTCCACTTTTTGAGAAAAATAAAAAATGTTTATTGACTAGTGCTGATCCGTCATCCCACACACACCGACACACGGATTGGCAAACTATCACAGCGCGTCGGTGTGCATTGCAAGAGATTGCATAAAAACATGTAGGATGGGTTGCTCCATCACACAAGATTTGTCTGGAAAGAAGCATACGTGAAGGAGGGTGCCATCACACACAGTTTGATTCAATAAAACGTGCATCCATCTCTCACGATTAGTAACAATGAAATGTGTGCGTTTGTGGTTTCCATCCACATATATAGTTGGGTACATTGGAACGTGTGAGATGGGGCATCCATCCCACACGATTAGTAACAACAAAACGTGCAAGTTCGTGGTTCTAATTGTACACCGTTGCTTACAAGAGAACACGTGCGTTGCTGGCGCCCATCGCAAATGGGTTGTTAAGGTGGAACGTGTGTGTTGGTTTGCCATCGCAGAATCTGCCTATATGGCATAATCGTGTGTGGTGTAGGTGTTCATTGCACAGAGTTGGTTGTCCTGAACAATGTACACTGTAACTGATGATCAATATAGGAGGTTTATTTTCTCATAAATCCCTGCAAGTAAACCAACCAGAATTTGGATTTCAACATAGCCACCACAACATATTTCATATCCAACATATGTTCAACCACCATTGCATAAGTGACATCACAGTAGAACCATATGAATTAGTACAAAAATATACAAGGACTAAATTAAACAAGCATTACAATAGCACTTCACATTGGACATCTAAAACCTTCGAAAAGGAGCATCACAAACGGTGAACAAACATATGAAGCTTATTCGGTAGATTGTAGAAGAGAAAGACCCATATTATGTCTTCATGGATGTTGAAGGTCCGCACAAATTCAGTCCAACGCCGGTGGATGACCGATCGCCGTATTCACCCTATTGAGGAAGATTTAAAAAATATACAATGGATGTTGATACCTCCCTTTTGTCATGACCATGAAAGTGATTTGCGAGGTGGTCCACAATGAACTGTTTTGAAAATCACTGAAATAAAAAACATTTAGAAATTTGTTGTCTAAATATTCAAATATACATTGTGCATAGGTCAAAACAAGGTAACCAAGTTAGTACAATCACATTCCCAAGGACTAGCAATTATAAATCCACACAAAGAAAGGGTGATGTGCCTAAAAGAAAACAAGAGGCCTTCTGAAAGAGTTTTTTGGAGAATATATCCTATCTATGAAGCTCAGAATGTCAATTATGATAACTCGGTTATCTAACAAGGAGCGTTGGAAACAAATGGACTTGGGCGTTTGCTGCTTCCAATAGTGCTATTGTGTTCCTTTGCTACTCGATATCACTAACAATACGGGGTTGGGGACCCATCTATTAACAAGCAACCTTCCTAACAAGTTAGGAATAAATATACATGTGGACTACTGATGTCTCACGAGTAAGTATACGTGATGGTCCAATACGAATAACAGACATAATGAGAAAAGTACAGCAAGAATGTACACAACCATATTAAGATAGGGAAACGCTTTGCATCAGGCGTCTGATCCCACGCCCGTGCCAGACCACTTCCCTTCCGTTGGATTTCATGAAAGGATCCAACGCCTTGTAGCTTCTCTATAAAATCCTATGCAGCCCCACGTCCTCCTGGCCGTGACCTAGATAGGTAACCACCACAGCCGCCATCAATCCTAGAGCTTTTCGCATGTTATCGCTGCCGCCGGCTATGGTGACGAGGATCAACGGGGAGCGGAAACAAGGAGCACGTCGGCATGTCGATGAGAGCACCGACGAGAGGGCGTCATGGACGTGATCCGATGAGGCGCCAATTCTCGACGACGCCGTGGCCGTGATCAGGCACAATTCTCCACGATGTTGTGGCCATGATCCGGCGAGGTCGACGAGGGGCGGAAGAGCACAAAGGTGCCGACGATCGTGAGTGCGGCCATTGGTGAGCCCGAACATATCAGCATACGGATCTCGTCACCGTCATCGCTCTCTCCACCGACGAGATTGGCACCTGTATTCCATGGTGACATGGCGACGTCCCTCTACACGGTGCCCTCGTTCGAGTTGGCATCGTCTCTATGCTTCTTGCCATCGGCACCACCGGTTTCTTGACGTATGTACACCAAAAGTGGGAGTGTGGTGCCTCATTGTCACAGATGTAATGCTTCAGCGTGTGTATCAGGATTCCTAGTGCCTATGTACGTATGCCAATATGTGATATGATCCCAACTTCTGTATATTATAGTTCCAAGTATTTACAGGATTGCTTCCTTCTTTCTAAACAACCAGGCGTTGACAATGCTTCTGTACTATTTTAGTCCTGCTTCAACATTATAAAATATGTTTCCAATGTCTCACCAAGACATAAAATGCATCAATATTGTAAGTGTCATGCTTCCAGCATCATAAATTTGTGCTTCGCAATACAAGAACATGTGCTTCATAGCAGAAATCATGATGCATTGTTTGTAGCGCTGGAAGCATGTTTATGTTACCATGGAAACAAGTATGAAATGAAAGGAGGAATGTGTGGTTATATGGACCTGGGGTGAATATCCGGATCATATACAAGAACGTGATGAAAGGAAGTTTGCGTTTATTTTGGAAGCATATTTCTAGAAGAATTGAAGCAAATTTTCATTGCACAGAATCATCGTCAACAAATACTAGAAGCAAAATAAGCCTTCATGACGATTGGAATGTCATTACGCTAAGTAATTAATTATTTCCTTAAAACATGTAATAATTAGTTTCCATAAAATCAGCAACGAAGAGTGATTAACGGAAGCTAGCACCCGCTGATTGATTTGTACTTGGTTTGGAAAGTCCCGCGCAGATGGACTACATGCAGCCTTGCTCCATCCACCATTCATTTAGGATTGCATCCAACGGCCTATGACTGGTCTGATAAGAAGCAAAAATCAGTAGTCTGATGCCTAGTGCTCCCCAGATAGATAAGGAGTACTACTTGACAACAAGGAGGGGGGGGGGGGGGGGGGGGGTGATTACACAATCATGAAGGGCGAGCTATTAATATCAAGATAATATCAAATGCATACGCCCATACTCTGCAACAACATGATGTCACGATCTCAATGAGGTCAAATTACTTTGAAAAAGAAATAATACAAATAAAACCCTTGACCGAAAAGGCAAGCCGAAGCGATTCCTTGTCAATTGATTCATCTTCGAAAGAAAGCAGGAAAAAAAATACTAGAACGATCTCAAGCACAGATATATATAGATGGCATGTCCCCGTTGATGCCTTGATGGTACTACATTAATGTGCTAGTTTTTGGCACACCCGTGCAACATAGGCATGCATCCATGCTCTGCTAAACCTGAAGAGAACCTATTTTCATTTGCGAATAACCCTCAAGAGAACCTTACAAGGCAGAGCCACCAAACAAGCATCCATTCTTGTCTTTTTTGCAAGCTGTAAATATAACACATATTATCTAATATATAGATGCAACATGACACGTCTACACCTAATGCATCATCTATGCTGCCACTTTGCTTTCTCGGGGCACTACGCACCAAGAAATTTTTCGATCACATGGTTCGTGCGTACCCCCTGTGGCCGGCGCTACCTCGTTTGGTTCAAACGGTTTGGACGGTCCCGCCGGAGGCTGCGGCCGTGAGGCTCTTGTGCACGCTCTCGCCGTCGTCACCGGCGCTGGGGAGGATGGTGCCATCGTCCTGATCATCGGCGGCTTTCTTCTTGTTCTTCCTGTACTCGCCGTAGAGGTACGAGGAGAGGCCCCAGACGCAGAGCGCGGTGGCGACGGCCTTCTCGGGACCGAACGGGTCACCGAACACCACGACTCCGCCGATCACGTTGGCCGTGAGCACCGCCGCCATGCACACGCCGCTGTGCAGCGACGATGTCAGGTAGATCACGCCGGCGGTGCCCATGAAGCACGCCTGCCAGGTCACCACCAGCGTCGCCACCACGACCCAGTACACGGCGTGCGACCCCTTCCAGTGGGCCACGTCGTCGCTGAAGCCGCGCGAGACCGCCAGCCCGACCGCCGCCTCCACGGAAGCCATGGCCTGCATCACCACCTGCACCTCCACCGCGAGGATGAACCCGCCGGAGACCGCCTCCCGGTACACAAGCTCCATGACGGGGAGGTACGCCGAGAAGAGCCCCGCCGCGCAAAGCGTGACGACGTAGCCGATGATGTATCCCCTCCGGTTCGGGCTCTCGCCGGCGTCCCCCGACCGGAGCGCCAGGAGCACGGAGCAGAGCGTCATGAGCACGACGGCGTTGAGGTTGTTGAAGGTGAGCGGGTGGCGGACGATGACGACGGCGAGGACCAGCGTGAAGGCGAGCTGCATGGACAGCAGCAGCGACGAGGTGGACACCGGCAGGAGCGACGTGCTGTAGGCGAAGAGCAGGTTGCTGACGCCCATGAGCGCGCCGATGGCCAGGCACACGGCCAGGAACCGGCGCGAGAACCACAGGAACGGGCGCGGCGCGGAGGCGGGACGGGGGCGGCCGGCGAGGAACACGGCGACGACCAGCGTCGGGAACCCCGCCGACTGCACCAGCGTGACCACCCACTTGTTCTTGCCGCCGTGGTCGAAGTAGAACCGGGACAGCAGGCTAGACGCCACGGACCCGACGAGGAGCGCCGCGTAGTTCGCCATCAGGAGCACCGTCGACCTGCGGCGGCGCGGCGCCACCGCGGGCGGGCCTGACGCGCCGGAGGAGATAGCCATTGCTGCGCGCGCCATCGTGGTCGAGGACGACGAGGAGTGTAGGGACTAGCTAGGGAACGATGGATGGATGGTGAATTGACGACGAGCAGGACACGTTTATATTGGCAATGGAGAGAGACCACGTTTATATTGGCAATGGAGAGAGACCAGGAGAGAAAGGGCCAGCTAGCTAAAGATTGCGTAGAGTAAGGAGGATTTATGGGACGCGGACGTTTGGTCCATGGGGACATATACACCCTATATGGAAAAAAAATAGCAATTCAATAAAAAGTAAAAAAATTCTGAAAATATTTTTGAAATAAACTTGACCTTCCATTGTATATGTGAAAAAAATTCCACAAGAAAATAATTACACTTTGACTTCTTTTCAAAAAAGACAAATTTTCGGTCAAAATAGCATGAATAGTTACCTATAATAGCAAATAAATTTTGTCTTTTTTGCTGTGAAGTCAACGGTGGGTTCTTTTTGTGAAAATTTATATACTAGTACAAAAGTAACTCAAGTTTATTCTCAAAATAGTTCATAAGTATTTTGACTTTTTATTTAATTATTAAAAAAATTCCCCATATAGGGTGCATATACAACCAGGAACCAAAGTGTATTTCCCGGATTTATGGAAGGTTTTCCGAATGGCTGGATGTGAAAAAAGGCCAGCTATAGTATATACGTATGCTTTATCACAGCAAAGCTGGAAAATTAATGATTAGCAGAAAAGTATAAAATTTCCTAGCTAATACTGTACATGACTAAACATTGCATGGATATGGAAATCGAAAATGCGCTCGATCTCGTGCGTTTCAAAGTTTGCTTGCCGTATACATGGATGTATTCTCGCATTCATTAATAATCGAAGCATATCTCTTAAAATTGATACATACTTCCTCTGTTTCAAAATGTTATGTACTCTCTAAAGTTGTATTAAAGCATCGTCAATTAATATAGAGCGAGAGTGGTATATATGCCAAATTTATAGAAATGATTACTATTAATATCCATAATAGTAAGTAAAAAGAATATATATAATAATACATTTCATGATGAATCTGATGATACTGATCATATCTCACTTTAGTCATTTGCGTGCGCGTGTGTACTGCTCCTTCGCACAAAAAAGTGCAACCAAACAAAAAGAAAGGTAATTAAGAAAATTAAATATTCAATTAAAGAAACTTATTTATTGTTATGACCTATTATGCGTGAGGTAATGTTGGATGCACCGTTGCTGGTGCATAATGACGTCCAACAATGACCATATAATGACGTCCAACAATGGCCATATAATGACGCTATATTTTTGCATCAATAAAGATTGATTTGGAACTATGCTTGTGTGTAAGAAGTTGCAAGAGACGTAAGAGCTATATAGCTGGGGGGTACTGGAATCAAAGGGGGAGCATTGTCATGTTCTTGACAACAATTGACTACATTTGTTCACAAGTTATCGCATAAAAGGAAAGAAACATAGATTTGCAAATTGAAGGATGGGAAGAAGTGCACGTTAGAAGCTGTACACGATTAAACGGTGCATCAGTGGGTACACAATTAAATTCAGACCGGTGGTGCTGATTAACGCTTACCATATTTGTTTGGCCCTGCGTTCGTTGGGAAGGAGACAGGAGGGAGACATGCCGACGATAAGGAGAGCGGTGCGCGCTTACGTCGAGCCGGATCATCGGATGGATTTTTTTCGAAAAGGAGGATGACCCCCGGCCTCTGCATCTGGAAGATGCATGCAGCCATTTTATTCATTATTCACAAAGACCTTACAAAGTAGTACATCAGGAAGCCTGAAGCCACCCTTAGCAACAACTGTCGCGTCTTCTTCCCCTCGCGCGATGGGGCAGCGGCGAGGGAGGGGGAGGCAGGAGGATGCGACCTGCGGCGGAGATCTGAGATCCTGAGGCGGCGTGGGAGGGTTAGGTCGGGAGGGTCGGAAGGTTGGCTGGGCGTCTTTCAAAAGCCTAAAAAATTGGGGCTGATCATCGGATGGATGGATGCACTTACTCCTACGTACGTACTTCACTTGACTGTGTTGACATCACCAGCTTTGTACATGTGGTTTTGCGTGGGGAGCCGCGTGCCTAGGGAGTGTGCATCATCACCAGTTGTGTGTACGTACGTACATGTGGTTTCGTACTCGGTCGACACTTATCGCGGGAAGTAGCGGGTCAGTCGACACTTGTCATGGCAAGTAGAACAAGTCATATATGGCATGTACGATGTATCTACCCATCGGGTGTGTCTAGGACACATCTAGATGTGACATAGTTATTGCACATCTAAATGACTAAAGCAAACATAAAAAGGAAAAGAAAAAGAAAAGAAAAATACTCACACGAATCTTCACGCAAGATCAATGATATAGGACTTAGATGTGCAATACTTATGTCACATCTAGATGTGCTTTAGCAAAACCGCTACCCATAACCATGTAGATATAGCATGTGTCTAGGCGTCTAGCTAGCTGTATATAACAACAAGGATCGATCCAACCAAGTTTAGGCTCCCACAAAAAGAAGTATAGGCTGATAGCAGCAGAGATGCAGGCTTTGGTTTTGGCAAGGACGTTACTTGTATCGATTCTCCCCGTTTTTGTGAAACTAATCGACGCGTCTACTCCATTGGGGGTATGCGGACACATTTTTAGCAAGGCTCATCCCCCCATTTTCGATTAAAGATTCTTACAAGAAAGAAAGTAACGGACTGAAACTTAAAAGAAGGAAACACGCTTGCAGAAAAGAGAACACAAGTTGTCGCCATCGACATTCCAGCAATCCCTCGACTTTCATCATCATCCTCAAAAAGATGTGTGCGCCACAAGCTATACTCAAAGTTATATCTCGCAACATGGCACATAAAGAGCAAGTGATCGATGGTTTCATGCGCTCCACAGAACACACACAATTCATCTTCACCTTACCACCCATATATGCATGTTTGTTGGAATACCTATGTTCAACACTGACCAAAGAAGAGCACCTTAAATTTCATAGGAAGAATTTGTGAGGAAAGCCTAACCATTCCATTTCAGACCTCTCTAGAAAGACTTAACAGAAAAGCCTTTTGTGTCAAATTGTTGTACGAATGGCTAAATTCCACTTAATCCTACATGGAAATATTTGTCAACATCAAATCAGATCAACAAAAGTTCAAGCAATTGGTCATCGGCAACAAGTCAAAGAAGGGAAAGGGATGAAAGACAAAGTCAGGTACGAAGGCAAGAAACAAAGGAGCCAGATCTGGAAGATGTCCATCAAGCCAAGGCATCTCACGACCCCCGCGTCACCAACCCTAGGCGACACGGGGGGAGATCGCGCCGCCGTCCCTCGGCCTCCTCTCCTCGGTCCCTCCCTCCCGCCGCCGCCGAAGATCACGACGGGCGTAGCTTGTGCTGTGGGCTATCACTAGTAGAAAACAGACCTTTTGTGCCGGTTCGTAAGGGCCTTTAGTGCCGGTTCTCCAACCGGCACTAAAGGGTGGCGACTAAAGCCCCCCCCCCCCCCCTTAGTCCCGGTTCAACACGGCCCAGCACTAAAGGCCCACCACGTGGCACCTGCCGGCGCCGTGGGCTGGGGACCTTCAGTCCCGGTTGGTAACACCAACCGGGACTAAAAGTATTTAATTCTTTTAATTTTGGTTTATTTTTCCTTTTAATCCTTTAGAGGTTTATGAATTAATTATGGTTTATTTTTCCTTTTAATTATGTGTTTTCCATTTAATTATTTTTTATTTCAAACATATATTACGCTACTACGTAGTGTACACGTTGTGCATATATATAAATAGAATTTCTCGTAGAACCGATCATATATATATATCATCGAATTTCTCGTACGACGACCATTCACATATATATATATATATATATATATATATATATATATATATATATATATATATATATATATATATATATATATATAATTTGGTATATACAATTTCTCCTACAATTTACGGATCATTACATATGCAGGCATTACTGCTTGATCTTGTAATGGTATTCTCCTTTGGGATCTATGACCTGGTCGATCAGAAATCCAGCTATTTCCTCTTAAATTGCTCGTACGCGAGCCGTTGGTAGGAGCTGGCCCCGCATCTCCGTCAGCTATAAGAAGGAGATCAAGATGAATATATTAGTTGTGTGTATATATATTAACTAGATCATGATAAAAAAAATTATGGATAGTGTTTTGGCAAACGTACCCAAAGATTTCTTTCGTTTCTGCTCCTTTCAGACGTGATCATGCGAATGTTCTCGCAAACGTAGTATGCGCATAAACTATTCCCCTGCTCCTGCCTCATGCACTTTACGAGAATAAAATTCAATCAGGTAATAATTAATCAAGCATGATAATGGTATTGAAACTAGAATTAAAGAGATGCACGGACGTAGCTAGCTAGTACTACTTAATTACCTTGGGTCGCACCCATGTCAGCTTTTGTTTCCAGTCGCCTAGGACCAGTTTGACGAACTTGGCCCAAGCCCTGCCCGCCGGCAAAGAAAATGAATAAAGGAGTTATTAACTAGTTGATATCAGGAAATGAAGTAAAGAGGCCGACATAGTGCGATAATGATTGAAATTACCTGTCGACCATCCCCTCACGGTTGCGTATTCGGATGGATTCTTATATAGTGAGTCCAGTACTTCAACTTTTCCCTTGTCAACTTCAATCATTAACAAGATCCAGTGGTAACTGCATGCGCACACGTTTTGTATAATTAAGCGGGCATGTGCATAACTCATCAATTACACTTATTAACATCTAGTAAGCAAAAAATAGAATTTGTAGTACAAGATATAGTAACACGCACCCGAAGTTGTAAGGAAGTAGTATTTCTGGTTGGGTGTTTAGTTGCTTCAAAAACTCTAGCAGGAATTTCTCTGTGTCTTTTCTCGAATATTCATCTTCCCATATCGCCTGATTAACCGTATTTGAGTCAATGAACCCAATGCCATAGCGTCCAGCTTTTTTCATTTCATACATCTTCATTCTGCATAATACCACAGAAAAGAATATAGTGAGGATAATTAAAGGTAATGAACGAGAGCACAGCTAGCTAGCTAGAGACTTCAATTATAGAAAAAATCACTTACAGACAATAGCAACTAACGATAGATTTGTCGAGTGCGTCTTGATTGAATAACTGAAACAACTCTGAATAATGAATCCACAAATCTTTTTTATGGAAGTAATGCTTTTTCTTGACTTTCACCATGAGGGACTCTTGATTGGTATTTGTTGTTTCTTGCATGTACCACGTATGCAAATTGTACAATCTCGTTGGTAGAAGCTTGACATCGTCAGGCTTGACCAGAGGTTTGCCGCGGACATATTGGTATTTTACTTCCTCCTCTGTAATTCCGGGGATTTCCTCAAGGCCTAGGAGTTGTTCAACAGTGACACCGGCCTCTTTAGCCTGCCTTTTATGATCGTCGGTTATTACCAGCCGATCGGCGGTAGTCACAGGTGTTTGTACAATGAGCAGGGGGATCGATTGCACTGCCTGTTCTCCCAGCTGGGGAACAGTTTTCCCGCTTTTTTTGCCAACTACTTGGCTCGAGCTCGAGCTCGACTCCTTTTGTCCTGCAAAATATGACTTCTTGATAGACCGCACATAGTCGGAGTCCTTCTGATTGTCAGCCGGTCGAGCCATATCAATAAAGTGTTGTGAGACATGCTCAGGTACTTTCTCCTTTGGCGGCGGGGGCGGTTTCGGTCCAAAATGGGCCTTCACTTTGGCATCCACTACGACGTCGAGTTCCTCCTCAGTCAGGTGGTAAGGCAACTTCGGAAGAGGCTTAAGGTTTGGACCATATTTGAATTTCTTGCCTGTGGTACCGCTAGCCGTCGTAGCTGCGGCCTCTCTCTTCCGCTGTTGCTTAGGCAAGAGAGCACGCTGAGTCGGCCGAGATGGCAGACGCGGTGCCGGACTTGGAGGAGGAGGAGTCGGGTGACGCCGTGCCGGACTTGGAGGAGGAGTCGGCTGACGCGGTGCCGGACTTGGAGGAGGAGGAGTTGGCTGACGCCGTGCCGGACTTGGAGGAGGAGTCGGCTGACGCGGTGCCGGACTTGGAGGAGGAGGAGTCGACTGACGCGGCGACGGACTTGGAGGAGGAGTCGGTGGCCTTGGAAAGACGATGCAATCCTTTTTCCATAGAATGATACGATGTATGGCCTCTCCCAGTGTTCTCTCCTCGTCACCTCCAAGAATGTCAAGTTGTAGCTCGTGATATCCTGACATCACTTCATCAACCCCGACACGAGCATAGCCAGCTGGAATGGGATTGCAATGGAAGGTTGCTTCAGGGGGATTTGCTAAAGCATAGCCATCCGCCACCTTCATGGATAAGTTCTTCACTTTCATGTGTAGCTCACAATTAGTCCTGTCTTTGATATCATCCACAGGGTAGCTAGCTAGAAGTGCATCATCGATATCGGCCGGGGCGGAACCCACGCTGCTTCTCGGCATAGATGGGACAGTGCTATCCAATGCTGGATCGATCTGCTCATGCTGCCGCTGAGACGCCCTTTCCTGGCTGAGTGAGTCGATCTGCTCCTGCTGCCTCCTGAAAGCGCGTTCCAACTCCAGGTGCTTTGATTCTAGGCCTTCAAGGCGGAGTGCTTCCTCCTTCTTCTTCTGCTCCTCCTGCTTCTTCTTTCTCGCACGGCTTCTGTAGTTGTCGTTCCAATCCGCAAACCCCTCAAACCACGGAACAACGCCTTTGCCTCGTGTTCTTCCCGGGTGTTCAGGATTCTTCAGGGCGCGCATAAGCTCGCCGTTCTCTCTGTTGGGCGTGAACACCCCCATTCGAGCTTCTTCTATTGCAATAAGCATTTCGTCTGTTGCTTCTTTAATACTTGCCTTCACCATAACCAGCCCTGTCTCTGGGTCCAACTTCCACCCATGCGCATAAAACCATGTCATGCACCTGGGGGGCCATGTCAATGTAAATGGAGTGACCCCTGCACTAATCATCTCTTGCTCAGATTGATCCCACTTAGGCAGGGCCACCTGGTAGCCACCTGGCCTCAGAGTATGGTGCCACTTCTTTTTCGCAGCATTAATCTTGTTTTTTCTCGACCGTTCCTTAGCTTCTTCCGATTCCTTGAACTTCACGAAAGCGTCCCAGTGATCTTTTGCCTTCACCAGTGCTCCCTTGAATTCTGGAGTCTTCTTTTTTGCTTTGACATACGCAGTCCATGTATTTTTTTTGAAGGTGTTGAATGCGATCGCCATCTTTTTAAGAGCATAGTTTATGACTTTCTTCAGATCTGCATCTGTCAAATTATCTGGTAGGGTGAAATGCCGCATGAGCGAATCCCAAAGCACATCTTTTGCTCTTTCGTCGACAAAAGTAACTCCTGCTCGATCTCTCTTTGCTGGCTTTTTCCATTCTTGAACGGAGATCGGGATTTGGTCCCTGACAATAACTCCGCATTGATTCTTGAACTTGGTCGCATTTTTCCTAGGTTCAAGCGGTTCGCCATTTGATGTTTTGATGGAATCGATGTTGAACTTTACGCCAGGGTCCAACTTTCTGGCCGGGCCTCGAACTACCCTGTCGCTTGTAGAAGATTTGCTCGATCCGGAGGCCTAAAAGAAGAAAGATCGATTCGTTAATACATACAAATCAATTAAGACATGTAATGATCACCGGATGGCTTATATAATAAATATACCTCGCCGGTCTTTGTTATTTGAAGAACATTTTCTTCGTCAACATCGTTGTCGTCGCCTTCATCTATTCGTTCGTCTTCATCAAATATCATACAACCCTCACCGGAATTGTTCAGATATTGCGAGCCGTCATCATCTTCAGGTTCATGCTCTGGGCTCGGGGAGCGTATGATGTCGAACAGAGCCTCTTCTCCTTCTCTGCCGGTATTGTCCATAGCTTTTATTTAACTAATCCAGAAGAAAGATAAAACAATTTAGTATTCAAATTATAATGCATGCAATCAATAAGGAAAAACTTAATCATAGTACATAATATGCATCTCGAATAATTCATATAATATGCATCATCGAATATAATCTCGAATAAATCGTCTCGAATATTATCGAATATAATCTCGAATACATCTCGAGTATTATCACTAATACATCTCGAATATTATCATATATATAACATCACTAGCTAATACAGATCGAATATTATCGAAGAATCTAGTTCACTCGCGGTTCCTGAGGCGCAGGCGGTGGACACCCAAAGAGAAGGAACCATCACAGGATCATAGCTCGGGTGAGATCCCTGAAGAACCTGCCAGGTATTGGAGAACCTGACGTCCAACGCATCCATGTAGCGACGGACGTGCTCGTCCTCCTCCCTGACACGGCGACGTACCACCTCCGGCGGGGCCGGCTGCATCCGCACCGAAAGTGGCCCACACGAACGCCACCAAAGAAGCTCCGGGTCGACGACGGGACCCGGGGCCGGGTTCCTCACCAAGCTGCGCACCCCTGAAGGTAGCACCTCCCAGTGCCAGCCCGACGGAGCCCAGTCCCGAACGTTGCCCCTCTGAAGCAGGACGTCGTCGCGAACGAGTCGACGAGGAGGATGCGGGCCGGGCATCGTTGACTCCGAGAAGAAATTCTTATGAAAAACAATTCCTATATATGCAATGTCATTTTATTAGGAATTTTGAGCAAAATATCCTCTTTTCAATTATAATGTCCCATTCCTAGGTTATAACTACCCTAATAATATTCTTTTCTCAAAAAATTCCGAAACTTTTCCCACTTATATATAGTCCTCTAACAAATATATATATGGTCAACTTTTTCCTATGCAACTTTTTTCTATACTATGATATACAACATTATATAAAATTAAAAAACAGAAAAAGAAACACTAATTAAGCATACTTCTATACATCCATTAAAAAACAGAAAAACAACATTATATGAAAAAAATTCTATACTAATTAAACACTAATTATATCCATCTAACATGCATTCATAAATACATATATACTAGTGAAAAAATAATCATCTAAAACATCTAAACTAATTAATTTCTATACATACATATATACTAATATACTAATTAATTCCTCAAATGTCAAAATTCCTCAACTTTTTTCTATACATACATATATACTAATATACCAACATGTATAGTGAAAAAATTTGTATAGATACATATATATTAAATAATCATCTAAAACAACTAAAACATCTAAATAAAACATCAAAAATATTCATCCATACATGTATAAAAAATACTAGTGAAAAAAAATCGCCGGAGGGGGCGGCCGCGCGAGCTCACAGCGGACGGACGGCGGCGTCGAGGTGCGGCAAGGGCGCGGACGGACGGACGGCGATGTCGAGGGGCAGGGGCGCGGACGGACGGCGACGGCAACGGCGCGAGGTGCAGGGGCGCGGCGGCCATGACGTCGAGGTGCGGCAGAGGCGCGGACGGACGGCGGCGTCGAGGGGCAGGGGCGCGGACGGACGGACGGCGACGTCGAGGGGCAGGGGCGCGCGGACGGACGGTGATGGCGAGCTTCGGCAGCCTGGCGGCGTGGTGATTCGGCGTCGTCAAGAAGATTTGGGGAAAAATTCGTAAGTGCTGCTTATATAGGAGCCACCAACCGCGACTAAAGTTATTTTTCGCCGGGCGAAGCGGCGGGAAGCGCAGACCTTTAGTCGCGGTTGGTGGCACCAACCGCGACTAAAGGTTACCTTTAGTCGCGGTTGCAGCCACCAACCGCGACTAAAGGTCTCATGCTGCCACAGTCGCGGTGCAGAAAGTTTAGTCCCACCTCGCCCAGCGAAGGGCAGCCGCACTGGTTTATAAGCCCCGCTGCGGCTGCTCCCTCGAGCTCCTCTCTAAGCAGGCCTGTGTGGGCCTATCGAACCTATGCTGCCCTGTTGGGCCTACTGGGCCTTGTGAGCCTGCGGTTGGGGCCCAGTAGGTGGGTTTTTTTTTTTACTTTTTAGTTTTTTTAATTTCTGTTTTATTTATTTTCTTTTGTTTCTGAGTTTTTTTTTTGCTTTATTTAGAGTTAATGAGTGAATCTTTTTGCGTTAGGTCAAAAAAATTATAAACTTTCTGTTAGTGGCAGTAGTTTTCAAATTTGAATAGTTTAAATTCGAATTATTGGAAATTTGTGTACATCACTAATTTGTGAATAACTTTACTTTAGAAATAGATTTTGCAGTGATTCTTTTTTCTGCTGTTTAATATTAGCGTGTTTTATCATTATATTCAATTTGGTAATTCTAAGGTTATTTAAAAAATGAAATGCCTTTGTAACAGACGAGTTGTCGTCTGAAACCCTTATACTTCGAAAGAGATTGTCCATTTTGTACACGAAGTGTATCCAGTTTTTGCCGTAACCCTCCCAACCTTTTAGCACATGCTATGTGGGTGAAATGATGATACCATGCCAACTTTCAACCTTTTCAGAGTTCATTTGTAGTGCTTTTCAATTCCAGGGTCATTTAGCTCAAAAAAATCAGTAAATGCATAAAAAATAGCAAATGAAGTCAGAAAGGGTTGAAATTTGATGACGTGGCTCTGGACATAATATTTCGACGCGTTTCAAATGCCAAAACACATAAGTACACTACTATTACAAAGATTCCCTCCGGTTTGTCCGAAGTGGGACTTTCCAGATATATAAGTCCGGAAACTAACTAGAGAAGCCGGTCACATCCCAGAGTTGGATCTTTGGGTATAAAACTTTTTCTTCGCGTGTGTCCCTTTGCGTCGTAACCATGGACAATCTTCATCGTTTAACTTGATGCTCGGGTCAACATTCACTCTGAAGGGAGCAATTTCATGAATTTTTTCATAATCTTCTGACATGTCTGTCTTGTCCTCCACTCCCATGATGTTTCTTTTCCCTGAAAGAACTATGTGGCGCTTTGGCTCATCGTATGATGTATTCGCTTCCTTATCTTTTCTTTTTCTCGGCTTGGTAGACATGTCCTTCACATAGAAAACCTGCGCCACATTATTGGCTAGGACGAATGGTTCGTCTGCGTACCCAAGATTGTTGAGATCCACTGTTGTCATTCCGTACTGCGAGTCTTCCTTTACCCCGCCTCCTGTCAGATTGACCCATTTGCAGCGAAACAAAGGGAGCTTCAAACCAAGTCCATAGTCAAGTTCCCATATCTCCTCTATGTAACCATAATATGTGTCCTTTGGCCTATTGGTGTTTGCTGCATCAAAGCGGACGCCACTGTTTTGGTTGGCGCTCTTTATATCTTGGGCGGTCGTGTAAAATGTATTCCCATTTATCTCGTACCCTTTGAAAGTCAATATAGTCGAAGATGGTAACTTGGACAGCAAGTACAGGTCATCTGCAACAGTGTCGTCATGCATGAGACGTGTCTGCAACCAACCGGCGAAAGTCACCGTTTGTTCATGTGTAATCCAGTCGTCAGACTGCTCCGGGTGTTTGGAGCGTAGAATATTCTTGTGTTCCTCGATATACGGAGCCACCAAGGCGGAACGTTGTAGAAATGTGTAGTGTGCTTGCGCCAAAGAATGCCCGTCCTGGCATATTACTGAATTCTTTCCTAGCGTGCCTTTTCCACCCAGTCTGCCCTCATGCCGCGATTCAGGAACACCAATCGGCTTAATGTCAGGAATAAAGTCAACACAAAACTCAATGACCTCCTCTGTTTCATGGCCCTTGGAGATGCTTCCTTCTGGCCTAGCACGATTATGAACATATTTCTTTAAGACTCCCATGAACCTCTCAAAGGGGAACATATTGTGTAGAAATACAGGACCCAGAATGGCAATCTCCTCGACTAGGTGAACTAGGACGTGCGTCATGATATTGAAGAAGGATGGTGGGAACACCAACTCGAAACTGACAAGACATTGCACCAAATCATTCTCTAACCTTGGTAGGATTTCTGGATCGATTACCTTCTGAGAGATTGCATTGAGGAATGCACATAGCTTCACAATGGTTAATCGAACGTTTTCCGGTAGAAGCCCCCTCAATGCAACCGGAAGCAGTTGCGTCATAATCACGTGGCAATCATGAGACTTTAGGTTCTGGAACTTTTTCTCTGCCATATTTATTATTCCCTTTATATTCGACGAGAAGCCAGACGGGACCTTCATACTGAGCAGGCATTCGAAGAAGATTTCCTTCTCTTCTTTGGTAAGAGCGTAGCTGGCATGACCCTGAAACTGCTTTGGATCCATGTCGTCTTCTCCGTGCATACGTTGCTGGTCCTCCCGTGCCTTCGGTGTATCTTTTGTCTTCCCATACACGCCCAAGAAGCCTAGCAGGTTCACGCAAAGATTCTTCGTCACGTGCATCACGTCGATTGCAGAGCAGACCTCTAGGTCTTTCCAATAGGGTAGGTCCCAAAATTTAGATTTCTTCTTCCACATGGGTGCGCGTCCGTCAGCGTCATTCGGAACAGATTGTCCGCCAGGACCCTTTCCAAAGATTACTTTTAAATCCTTGACCATATCAAGTATATCATCACCAGTACGGTGGCGAGGCTTCTTCCGGTGATCTGCCTCACCTTTGAAATGCTTGCCTTTCTTTCTTACGGGATGCCTGCTCTGAAGAAATCGACGATGCCCCAGGTACACATTCTTCTTACATTTATCCAAATATATACAGTCGGTATCATCTAAACAGTGCGTGCATGCGTGGTATCCCTTGTTTGTCTGTCCTGAAAGGTTACTGAGAGCAGGCCAATCATTGATGGTTACAAACAGCAACACATGTAGGTCAAATTCCTCCTGTTCTTTCTCATCCCACGCACGTACACCTTTTCCATTCCACAGCTATAAAAGTTCTTCAACTAATGGCCTTAGGTACACATCAATGTCGTTGCCGGGTTGCTTGGGGTCTTGGATGAGCACTGGCATCATAATGAACTTCCGCTTCATGCACAACCAACGAGGAAGGTTATAGATACATAGAGTCACAGGCCATGTGCTATGATTGCTATTCTGCTCCCCAAAAGGATTAATGCCATCTGCACTTAAACCAAACCATACGTTCCTTGCGTCCTTTGCAAAGTCCTTCCACTTTCTCTTGATTTTTC
The DNA here is from genome assembly GCA_039707655.1 of Elymus sibiricus. Classification (NCBI taxonomy): domain Eukaryota; kingdom Viridiplantae; phylum Streptophyta; class Magnoliopsida; order Poales; family Poaceae; genus Elymus; species Elymus sibiricus. The sequence goes on from CM077663.1 coordinate 400,576,328, forward strand.
TCCACTGCGATCCGTCAGCGGGTACTCTCAACTTCCCGTCTTTCTTACGGTCTTCGTTGTGCCATCACATCAACTTGGCATGCTCTTTGTTTTGGAACAAACGTTTCAACTGTGGTATTATAGGAGCATAAAACATCACCTTGGCAGGAATCTTCTTCCTGGGGCGCTCACCCTCAACATCACCAGGGTCATCGTGGCCGATCTTATAGCGCAATGCACAGCATACCGGGCATGCATTCAAATCCTCGTACTCACCGCGGTAGAGGATGCAGTCATTAGGGCATGCATGTATCTGTTGAAAATATGCCCTAGAGGCAATAATAAATTGGTTATTATTATATTTCCTTGTTCGTGATAATCGTTTATTATCCATGCTATAATTGTATTGATTGGAAACTCAAATACATGTGTGGGTACATAGACAACACTGTGTCCCTAGTATGCCTCTAGTTAACTAGTTCGTTGATCAAAGATGGTCAAGGTTTCCTGGCCATAGACATGAGATGTCATTTGATAACGGTATCACATCATTAGGAGAATGATGTGATGGACAAGACCCAAACTATAAACATAGCATATGATCGTGTCAGTTTATTGCTATAGTTTTCTGCATGTCAAGTATCTGTTCCTATGACCATGAGATCATGCAACTCACTGACACCGGAGGAATACCTTGTGTGTATCAAACGTCACAGCGTAATTGGGTGACTATAAAGATGCTCTACAGGTATCTCCGAGGGTGTCTGTTGAGTGGGCATGGATCAAGACTGGGATTTGTTACTCCGAGTGACGGAGAGGTATCTCAGGGCCCACTCGGTAATACAACATCACAATAAGCCTTGCAAGCAATGTGACTAAGTGTTAGCCACGGGATCTTGTATTACAGAACGAGTAAAGAGACTTGCCGGTAACGAGATTGAACTAGGTATAGAGATATCGACGATCGAATCTCGGGGAAGTAACATACTGAAGAACAAAGGGAACAGCATCCAGGATTAACTGAATCCTTGACATAGAGGTTCAACCGATAAAGATCTTCGTAGAATATGTAGGAACCAATATGGACATCCAGGTCCCGCTATTGGTTATTGACCGTAGAGGTGTCTTGGTCATGTCTACATAGTTCTCGAACCCGCAGGGTCTGCACACTTAAGGTTTGGTGACGTTTCGGTATAGTAGAGTTATGTATGGTGGTGACCGAACGTTGTTCGGAGTCCCGGATGAGATCCTGGACGTCACGAGGAGCTCCGGAATGGTCCGGAGGTAAAGATTGATATATAGGAAGTCCTATTTTGGTCACCGGAAAAGTTTCGGGTATTTCGGTAGAGTACCGGGAGTGCCGGGAGGGGTACCGGGGACCATCGGGAGGGGTGTCTCGACCCAAAGGACCTCGTGGGCTGTGGGAGGAGTCAAACCAGCCCCTAGTGGGCTGGCCTAACCCCCCCACTAAGGCCCATGTGGCTTTGGGTGGAAAATATCCAAAGGAGGAAAGGTGGAAAGGGTTTCCAAGTGGAGAGGAGGAATCCTACTCCTAATAGGATTGGAGTAGGACTCCTCCACCTCCAATTTCGGCCAAACCTTGAGGGTTTGAGGCTGCCTCCTCCCCTCCCTCCCTCCTATATATACTAGAGGATTTAGAGGGGAGAGCTAACCCTAATTGCCATGTGCTCCCTCTACTTCATCTAGATCGGTTTCTCCTCTAGTCTAGTTTCAGTGGTGCTTAGGCGAAGCCCTGCCGGAATTGTTCCACCACCATCGCCGCCGCGCCGTCGCGCTGCCGGAGAACTCTTCTACCTATCCGCTCCCTCTTGCTGGATCAAGAAGGCGGAGATCGTCATCGAGCTGTACGTGTGCTGAACGCGGAGGTGCCGTCCGTTCGGCGCTAGATCGGAAGGACCGTGATCAGGATAGCGAGACGATTCGTGATTTGATCGCGGGACGGATCGTGATGGGATCGCGGGACGGATCGAGATTGGATCGCAAGATGGATCGTGATGGGATCGCGGGACGCTCGGCGATTTGGATCGCGAAGACGTTCGACTACATCAACCGCATTTCTTAACGCTTCCCGCTTAGCGATCTACAAGGGTATGTAGATCCACTCTCCCTCTCGTAGATGCTCATCACCATGGATAGATCTTGCGTGTGCGTAGGAAAATTTTTGTTTCCCATGCAACGTTCCCCAACAGTGGCATCATGAGCTAGGTCTATGTGTAGATGAGATCTCGAGTAGAAAACAAAGGAGTTTGTGGGCGTTGATATTCAGATTGCTTCCTCCCTTGGTCTTTTCTTGATTCGGCGGTATTGTGGGATGAAGCGGCCCGGACCAACATTACTCGTACGCTTACGAGAAACCGGTTCCATCAACTGACATGTAACTTCGTTGCATAAAGATGGCTGGCGGGTGTCTGTTTCTCCCACTTTAGTCGGATCGGATTTGACAAAGGCGGTCCTTGAGAAGGTTGAATAGCAATTTTTGTATCACCGTTGTGGTTTTTGCGTAGGTAAGAATTGTTCTTGCTAGATACCCGTAGCAGCCACGTAAAACTTGCAACAACAATTAGAGGACGTCTAACTTGTTTTTGCAGGGTATGTTGTGATGTGATATGGCCAATTACATGATGAGATATATGTGATGTATGAGATGATCATGTATTGTATAGAATATCACGACTTGCATGTCGATGAGTACGACAACCGGCAGGAGCCATAGGGTTGTCTTTAATTATTTTCGCCGTTTTTGCTTTACTTTATCGCTATGAGTTAGCAATAGTCGTGGAAGCAACAGTCGGCGCGACAACCTCATGGCGACACATTGATGGAGATCAAGATGATGGAGATCATGGTGTTATGCCGGTGACGATGGAGATCATGCCGGTGCTTTGAAGATGGAGATCAAAAGCACAAGTTCATGGCCATATCATGTCACTTATGATTTGCATGTGATGTTAATCCTTTTTTGCATCTTATTTTGCTTAGGACGACGGTAGCATTATAAGGTGATCCCTCACTAAAATTTCAAGATAAAATTGTGTTCTCCCCGAGTGTGCACCGTTGCGAAAGTTCGTCGTTTTGAGACACCACGTGATGATCGGGTGTGATAGACTCTACGTTCACATACAACGGGTGCAAGCCAGTGTTGCACGTGCGGAACACTCGGGTTAAACTTGACGAGCCAAGCATGTACAGACATGGCCTCGGAACACAAGAGACCGAAAGGTCGAACATGAGTCATATAGTAGATATGATCAACATGAAGATGTTCACCATTGAAACCACCTCAACTCACGTGATGATCGGACTTGAGTTGCTGGATTTGGATCATGTGTCACTCGAATGACCGGAGGGATGTCAATTTGAGTGGGAGTTTTTAAGTAATATGATTAACTAAACTCATTATCATGAACATAGTCAAAATGTCTTTGCAAATTATGTTGTAGATTACTAGCTCGCGTTGTAGCTCCCTTGAATTTTTATATGTTCCTAGAGAAATAGAGTTGAAAGATGATGGTAGCAATAATGCGGACTGGGTCCGTGATCTGAGGATTGTCCTCATTGCTGCACAGAAGGCTTATGTCCTTAATGCATCGCTCGGTGCGCCACCCCCTCAAGCGTCGTCTGTAGATGTTGTGAACATGTGACAGGCACGTTCTGATGACTACTTGATAGTTCAGTGCGTCATGCATTACGGCTTAGAATTGAGGCTCCAAAACGTTTTGAACGTCACGGAACATATGAGATGTTCTAAGAGCTGAAATTGGGATCTCAGGCCCGTGCCCGTGTTGAGAGGTATGAGACCTCCAACAAGATTCTTTGCCTGCAAGATGAAGGAGAATAGCTCAATCGGTGAGCATGTGCTCAGATTGTCTGGGTGCTACAATCGCTTGAATCGAGTGGGAGTTGATCTTCTAGATAAGATAGTGATTGATATAGTTCTCCAAGTCACTGTCACTAAGCTACTAGAGCCTCGTGATGAACTATAAAATGCCAGGGATAGAAATAATGACCCCTGAGCTATTCGCGATGTTTGACACTGCGAAGGTAGAAATCAAGAAGGAGCATCAAGTGTTGATGGTTATTGAAACCACTAGTTTCGAGAAGGGCAAGGGCTAGGAGGGAAACTTCATGGATGGCAAGTCAGTTGCTGCTCCAGTGAAGAAACCCAAGGTTGAACCCAAACCCGAGACTAAGTGCTTCTATTATGAGGAGAACGGTCGCTGAAGCGGAACATCCCTAGATACTTGGTAGATAAGAAGGCTGGCAACGTCGATAGAAGTATATTTGATATATGTGTGTACCTTGCTAGTACTCCTAGTAGCACCTGGGTATTGGATACCGGTTCGGTTGCTAAATGTTAGTAACTCGAAATAAAAGCTACGGAATAAACGGAGGCTAGCTAAGGGTGAGGTGACGCTGTGTGTTGGAAGTGTTTCCAAGGTTGATGTGATCACCATCGCACGCTCTCTCTACCTTCGGGATTAGTGATGAACCTAAATAAATGTTATTTGGTGTTTGCGTTGAGCATGAACGTGATTAGATCATGTTTATTGCAATACGGTTATTCATTCAAGTTAGAGAATAATGGTTATTCTGTTTACATGAATAATACCTTCAATGGTCATGCACCCAATGAGAATGGTTTATTGAATCTTGATCGTAGTGATACACATGTTCATAATATTGATGCCAAAAGATACAAAGTTAATAATGATAGTACCACATACTTGTGGCACTGCCGCTAAATGTCATATTGGTGTAAAACGCATGAAGAAACTCCATGCTGATGGATCTTTGGACTCATTCGTTTTTGAATCGGTTGAGACATGCGGACCATGCCTCATGGGCAAGATGACTAAGACCCCGTTTTCCGGTATGATGGAGCGGGCAAGTGACTTATTGGAAATGATACATGTTGATGTATTCGGTCCAATGAGTGTTGTAGCGTGCGGTGGATATCATTATTTTCCTACCTTCACTGATGATTTGAGTAGATATGTTGATATTTACTTAATGAAACACAAGTCTGAAACATTTGAAAAGTTCAAACAAATTCAGAGTGAAGTTTGAGATCATCGTGACAAGAAGATAAAATATCTACGATATGATCGTAGAGGTAAATATCTGAGTTACGAGTTTGGTATACAACTTAAGACAATGTGGAAGTTGTTTCACAACTCACGCCACCTGGAACACCATAGTGTGATGGTGTGTCCGAACATCGTAGTCGTGCTCTATTGGATATGGTGCGTACTATGATGTCTCTTATCGATTTGCCACTATCGTTTTGGGGTTATGCATTAGAGACAACTACAGTCACTTTAAAAAGGGGCACCATCTAAGTCCGTTGAGATGACACCGTATGAATTTTGGTTTGGCAGAAACCTAAGCTGTCATTTCTTAATGTTTGGGGCTGCGACGCTTATGTGGAAAAGGTTTTCAACCTGATGAGCTCGAACCCAAAGCGGACAAATGCATCTTCATAGAATACCCTAACGTAACAGTTGGGTAAACCTTCTATCTCAGATCCAAGCACAAAGTGTTTGTTGCTAAAATGGGTCCTTTCTCGAGAAAGAGTTTCTCTCGAAAGAATTGAGTGGGAGGAAGATAGAACTTGATGAGGTTGTTGAACCTTTGTTTCAACCAGAGAGTAGCGCAGCGCAGAGAGTTGTTTCTGTGGAGCCTACATTAGTTGAAGAGGAAGTTAATGATGATGATCATAAAGCTTCGGATCAAGTTACTATCGAACCTCGTAGGTCGACAAGGACGCGTACTGCTCCTGAGTGGTACGGCAACCCTGTCTTAGAGGTCATGTTGTTGGACAACGATGAACCTACGAGCTATGGAGAAGCGATGATGGGCCCGGATTCCGAGAATTGGTTAGAGGCCATGCAATCCGAGATGGGATCCATGTAAGAAAACAAAGTATGGGCTTTGGAAGTATTACCTGAAGGGTGAAAGGCCATTCAGAACAAATGGATCTTTAAAAGGAAGACGGACGCGGATGGTAATGTCACCGTCTATAAAGCTCGACTTGTGGCAAAGGGTTTTTCACAAGTTCAAGGAGTTGACTACGATGAGACTTTCTCACCCGTAGTGATGCTAAAATCTGTTGGAATTATGTTAGCAGTTGCTGCATTTTTCGATTATGAAATCTGGTAGATGGATATCAAAACATCATTTCCTTAACGGTATCCGTGAGGAAAGGTTGTATGTGATACAACCGGAAGGTTTTGTCAGTTCTAAGGATGCTAAAATATATGCAAGCTCCAGTGATCCTTCTATGGAGTGGAGCAAGCATCTCGGAGTTGGAATATACGCTTTGATGAGGTGATCAAAGTTTTTGAGTCTATACAAAGTTTATGAGAAACTTGTATTTACAATAAAGTGAGTGGGAGCACTATAGAATTTTTTATAAGTATATGTGGATGACATATTGTTGATCGGAAATGATGTAGAATTTCTGGAAAGCATAAAGGGTTGTTTGAAAAGGAGTTTTTCAAAGGAAAACCTGGAATGAAGCTACTTAAATATTGGGCATCTTGATCTATAGGGGTAGATCAAGACGTCTGATAAAACTTTCAATGAGTACATACCTTGACAACAATTTGAAAGAGTTCAAAATGGATCAGTCAAAGAAAGAGTTCTTGCCTGATTTGTAAGGTGTGGACTTGAGTGAGACTCAGCTCGACCACGGCAGAAGAAAGAGAAAGGACGAAGTTCGTCCCCTATGCCTTATCCATAGGCTCTGTATAGTATGCCATGCAATGTACCGCACCTGTGTGTGCCTTGCCATGAGTCTGTCAAGGGGTACAAGAGTGATCCAGGAGTGGACCACTGGACAGCGGTCAAGATTATCCTTAGTAACTAGAGAACTAAGGAAATATTTCTCGATTATGGAGGTGATAAAGAGTTCGTCGTAAAGGGTTACGTCGATGCAAGCTTTAACACCAATCCGGATGACTCTGAGTAGCAATCCGGATATGTATAGTGGAGCAGCCATTTGGAATAGCTCCAAGTGGAGTGTGGTAGCAGTGTCTACAGTATGACATAGAGATTTGCAAAGTACACACGGATCTGAATGTCGCAGACCCATTGACTAAAGATCTCTCTCACATGCAAAGCATGATCGAACCCCAGAACTCATTGGGTGTTAGATTCATAACAATGTAAAACACATGGTGATGTGAACTAGATTATTGACTCTAGTGCAAGTGGGAGACTGTTGGAAATATGCCCTAGAGGCAATAATAAATTGGTTATTATTATATTTCCTTGTTCGTGATAATCGTTTATTATCCATGCTATAATTGTATTGATTGGAAACTCAAATACATGTGTGGGTACATAGACAACACTGTGTCCCTAGTATGCCTCTAGTTAACTAGTTCGTTGATCAAAGATGGTCAAGGTTTCCTGGCCATAGACATGAGATGTCATTTGATAACGGGATCACATCATTAGGAGAATGATGTGATGGACAAGACCCAAACTATAAACATAGCATATGATCGTGTCAGTTTATTGCTATAGTTTTCTGCATGTCAAGTATCTATTCCTATGACCATGAGATCATGCAACTCACTGACACCGGAGGAATACCTTGTGTGTATCAAACGTCACAACGTAACTGGGTGACTATAAATATGCTCTACAGGTATCTCTGAGGGTGTCTGTTGAGTGGGCATGGATCAAGACTGGGATTTGTTACTCCGTGTGACGGAGAGGTATCTCAGAGCCCACTCGGTAATACAACATCACAATAAGCCTTGCAAGCAATGTGACTAAGTGTTAGCCACGGGATCTTGTATTACAGAACGAGTAAAGAGACTTGCCGGTAATGAGATTGAACTAGGTATAGAGATACCGATGATCGAATCTCGGGCAAGTAACATACCGAAGAACAAAGGGAACAGCGTACAGGATTAACTGAATCCTTGACATAGAGGTTCAACCGATAAAGATCTTCGTAGAATATGTAGGAACCAATATGGGCATCCAGGTCCCGCTATTGGTTATTGACCGTAGAGGTGTCTTGGTCATGTTTACATAGTTCTCGAACCCGCAGGGTCTGCACACTTAAGGTTCGGTGACGTTTCGGTATAGTAGAGTTATGTATGGTGGTGACCGAACGTTGTTCGGAGTCCCAGATGAGATCCTGGACGTCACGAGGAGCTCCGGAATGGTCCGGAGGTAAAGATTGATATATAGGAAGTCCTGTTTTGGTCACCGGAAAAGTTTCGGGTATTTCGGTAGAGTACCGGGAGTGCCGGGAGGGGTACCGGGGACCATCGGGAGGGGTGTCTCGACCCAAAGGACCTCATGGGCTGTGGGAGGAGTCAAACCAGCCCCTAGTGGGCTGGCCTAACCCCCCCCCCCCCCCCACTAAGGCCCATCTGGCTTTGGGTGGAAAAAATCCAAAGGAGGAAAGGTGGAAAGGGTTTCCAAGTGGAGAGGAGGAATCCTACTCCTAATAGGATTGGAGTAGGACTCCTCCACCTCCAATTTCGGCCAAACCTTGAGGGTTTGAGGCTGCCTCCTCCCCTCCCTCCCTCCTATATATACTAGAGGATTTAGAGGGAAGAGCTAACCCTAATTGCCACGTGCTCCTTCTACTTCACACTACTAGAAAAAAGGCTATTAGTGGCGCACCTGTTTTTGCTATTAATGGCGCACTATAGGTGCGCCACTATTAACACGCCATTAGTAACAAATAGTAATGGCGCACCTCTGGTGCGCCATTAGTAATCCAGATAGTAGTGGCGCACCACCTAGTGCGCCATTGATAGTTCTCCTAGTGCGCCACTAGTAATGCTGTTGGGGGGGCCTGGTAACCCTACAGGTGCGCCACTAATATCCATACAGGTGCGCCACTGCTATTTGGAAGGGTGCGCCACTAAAGTGCAGGATGGTGCGCCACTACTATTAATTCAAGCAAAGATTATTTTTTGCTTTTCTGGTATTTGCACAGATTACAAAATACAATATACAGCACACAATAATATGCACAGAATATTCAACCTGATAAATAGATAAACTCCCATTTATACAGTACAATACAGCACCACAATTAGTCAAGTATAAACAGCACATATATAATACAATTCTTCACATTAGTCCGAATTCAAAATAGTGAACAAAGTTCAAACAGTAGACAAGTTTAGGTCTCGAGACCGAGTAGCGAGTTTGTCGTCACATTACAAAGTCGATATCATCTAAATAAACTACCATCACATAGAAGAGAGTTGCGGTCACAATGATCAGTAAGATCTGATAGGATGTCCTTGTCCTTTGCCTGGTCAGGAAGATCAAAACATTTAACAGTGTAATGGTGAAAATTTTCATGTGTTCTACTTCTAACATGACATTCCAAGCAAAACATTTTGCATTTGTAGCAGTTGCAATAACCACAAAGTCAGGGTCAGACAAGTCACCTTGGTTATTACTCAAGGATCAGCAGAGGAACAGAGAAGGAGTAGTAGAGGGGGATGTTGAGCAGCAGCAGCTTCTCCAGGATCAGCAGACCACAATTGCACAGCTGAAAGTAGCACAGAAAAGGATAATCAATTTGAGTAGCCAGGATAATCACCTCAATTTTAACAAAATCACCTCAGCATCCCAAACAAGTATCATGTTGTGATTCTCCCAAAATGCCTCATCTCAATTTTAACAGTTTCAGTTTCAGTTTCAGTTTAAAGCTACTCAGATAGTTGTGATTATCCTGGCCTATTATCCTGGCCTATTCCAAACACTGAAATCTCCTTAGCTAAATGAAAGCAATTTGAGTACTCCTACTCCTACTCAAGCAAATGATGACATCGTAGACACGCAATTATCAAGCATTTGGCAAGACAAATCAACAAAGGTTCATGAGCAACAGATTAGCAAAATGGCTTTGACAAGCATCTAAAAGTTCAGTTGTTGGTTGTAATTTTTCTTATAATAATCACTATCAGATCCTTTGCATGTAAATCCACATTACATCCTCCAGGTGTGTTGGCTGGAATGCTTTGTAAAATTAACATGCAGACTTATACTGACAGGCATAGAGGCCAAAGCAACTGCTCGTGTCTATCTAAAAACATAGTTGTGTGAAATCTTTTGAATGTTTATATAGCATTAATAAATAACAAATATTCTGCACAGGCAAAAAAAACAGAGGGGATTCATAAGAGAAATAGAAGTGCCCAGAGAGCCCACATTAAACTGGTTGCAGCTGTAACATAGTTGTGAGAAATGATGTATGTGCATGAACAGGATAAGTAAATACTGGTGAAAAAAACTGAAGTTTGGAAGTTTCTTGCTGGTCTCCTGATGCAGGTATTGGTTGGTTCATCCAGTAGCATGAATCACAAACTGAAATAAATATGCTACAACAAGTACTCGCTGGTCCGGTAAATTGTAGTGAGGTTGTTTCTCATGGACTAATACTTGCTAGATCGAATCACAAACAGGAAAAATCCAGCATGAAGAAATGGATAGAGGAGGAGGAGGGTTTGTGGCGGGGGCATCGGGGATGGAGGTGACGGCGCAGGGAAGGTAGTGGGGCTGGGGACGCGGCGTACCGCCGGGGAGAGAGAGGAGGACGGGTGGGGGGCAGCTCCAACCAGCAGCAAGTCCAAGCAGAGGTATAGGAGCAGCAACTCCAGCTCCAGATCGTCCGGCACGGCAAGACACGACACCTGCAAGAGGGAAATACAGTGAGGCATGGAGTTTGATCTCAATTGCACTCCACCCGACGAAGAGGACATACACATACCTAAGGAAGATGCTGGTGAATTAAACATGGAAGATGCTGGTGAATTAAACATGGAAGATCTTGGTGAATTGAACATTGCTTCTGGTGGTGAAGATCATGGTGAGCACAATCTTGTCCTGGTGAATTCAACATAGCACTACTTTTACTCATAGTACAGTAGTAAACATGATCAATTCATTACAATCTCAGCAAGAGTAAATTAGTACAGTAGTAAAAGAACAGTTTCATCTAATTTAAATTAAGAGAAAAGGTTACCCTGGGGACAGGCGGCGGCGGCGCACGGATCTGGTCGCGGGGAGGGGTGTTCTATATAGAAATGCCAAATGCACCTACAGTTTGATTATCAGTGTATCTATACAGCTTACTCCTTGTGTGCACTTTTCTAACATGAACAGAAGGCCACCATGCACAGAAGGCCACAGCGAACAAGCTCCAGTTTCAATAGGACAAGTTGCCACACTCCTGGTATAATTACAAAAATAACATCCAACACAGTACAAATTGATCCTAGATGTCATAGCATAATGATTCTTCATCCATAAGTCTAGTACAAATAAAAACTTGAAGAAAAATGAAGTACAAAACTTAAAAGACATTACCTCGAACACCTTGTGCGCAGCAGGGCGTCGGATCAGCAGCTACCAGACATGGGCATGTCTGGCGTGGGTTGGGGATGGGGGGATCACCGCTGATGTGTTCGTGGCGTGGACCACTTGCTCCTCCTCCTCCTCTCCGAGCCTGGATCTCCCCTTCTTCTTCACCGCGCCCACTGCAATCCCACCCCGAGATTGGGGACGAGCGAGGGAAGGCACGGAGTAGGGATGGAGCCGGTGCACGGCGAGGGCCTGGGTGGCCTTGGGGAGGTCCGCGTACCCGTGGCGCCCGGCTGAGGTCGCGGCGGCGAAGGGCCGGCAGCTGTGGCGGCGGCTATGGCCGTGAGAGACAGGCCAGGGTGGGGGCTGCGGTGGATCTGGCCGGCGACAGTGTTCGATGGGCAGGAGAGGGGAGGGAGGGGGTGGAGTCCGGCGGCGAGCTGGGAGGCGACAAGGTGGATGGCGGCACGATGTGGGAGGACGAGGGGAGGAAAGGGATCGGGGTGGGAGACGAGGCAGGGGAGAGGGAAAGCTGTGTAGTGTGGGGGAAGGTTAACAATGGCGCACCTAGTAGGGATGCGCCATACATACATATAGCAATGGCGCACCTTTACCTGGTGCGCCATACATGCCCGTATCTATAGCAATGGCGCACCTGGTGTGTGGTGCGCCATTACTAGTTTTGAAAAAAAAATGTTAGTAGTGGCGCACCGTGGGTGTGGTGCGCCATTACTAGTTAAAACTAGTAATGGCGCACCACACCCCGGTGCGCCACTGGTAAGTCTGGGGAGGGGGGTGTGCCCAGGAGAAACTTAGCAGTGGCACACCAGGTGCGCCATTAGTAATATGGCCATTAATGGCGCACCCATATCTGGTGCGCCACTGCTATATAGCAGTGGCGCACCACATACATGGTGCGCCATTAATGTCCATATTAGCTATAGCCGTTTTTCTAGTAGTGTCATCTAGATCGGTTTCTCCTCTAGTTTAGTTTCAGTGGTGCTTAGGCGAAGCCTTGCCGGAATTGTTCCACCACCATCGCCGCTGCGCCGTCGCGCCGCCGGAGAACTCTTCTACCTCTCCGCTCCCTCTTGCTGGATCAAGAAGGCGGCGATCGTCATCGCGCTGTACGTGTGCTGAACGTGGAGGTGCCGTCCGTTCGGTGATAGATCGGAAGGACCATGATCAGGATCGCGAGACGATTCGTGATTTGATCGCGGGACGGATCGTGATGGGATCGCGGGACGGATCGAGATTGGATCGCGAGATGGATCGTGATAGGATCGCGGGACGCTCGGCGATTTGGATCGCGAAGACGTTCGACTACATCAACCGCATTTCTTAACGCTTCCCGCTTAGCGATCTACAAGGGTATGTAGATCCACTCTCCCTCTCGTGGATACTCATCACCATGGATAGATCTTGCGTGTGCGTAGGAAAAATTGTGTTTCCCATGCAACGTTCCCCAACAGTATCTTTTGCGCCTCTAATCCTAGAGGGCAGACAACCTTCTTTGCTTCGTACGTACTGTCGGGCAATTCGTTGTCCTTTGGTAGCTTCTTCTTTAACATTATCAGCAACTTTTCAAATGCCTTGTCAGATACACCATTCTCTGCCTTCCATTGCAGCAATTCCAGTGTGGTACCCAGCTTTTTCTTGTCATCTTCGCAATTTGGGTACAACAATTTCTTGTGATCCTCTAACATGCGCTGCAACTTCAGCTTCTCCTTTTCACTTGCGCAGTTTCTCTTTGCATCGGCAATGGCCCGACCAAGATCATCAGCGGGCTCATCTGATGCCTCTTCTTCAGCTCCTTCCCGCATTGCCGGCTCAGCTTCTTCCCCCATTGTTGTACCATCGTATTCATGGAACCCATGGCCAGGATAGCTGTCGTCATCCTCTTCTTCTTCATTCTCTTCCATTAGGACCCCTCTTTCTCCGTGCTTGGTCCAACAGTTATAGCCGGACATGAAACCGGACTCAAACAGGTGGACGTGAATGGTTCTTGAGTTAGAGTAATTTCCATCATTCTTACAGCCAGCACATGGACAATACATAAAACCATCCGCCCGCTTGTTTGCCTCAGCCGCAACCAGAAAAGTATGCACGCCATTAATGAACTGGGGAGAGCATCGGTCATCGTACATCCATTGCCGGCTCATCTTCATTACACAACACCGAAAAGACCAAATTAATACAAGTTCATACATAAAGTTCATACACACTTGTTCTCATAAAACAACATACAAACTCTCTAGCTAAAGCATTTAAATGCAACAACAAATGCGATCAAGATCGCAACTAAGGTAACAATTGATCCAACAGCATAGTGATACCAAGCCTCACTATCAATGGCATATTTTTTAAATTTTCTAATCTTCAAGCGCATTGCATCCATCTTGATCTTGTGATCATCGACGACATCGGCAACATACAACTCCAGTTTCATCTTCTCTTCTTCAACTCTTTTCAATTTTTCTTTCAAATACTCGTTTTCTTTTTCAACTAAATTTAACTTCTTGACAAGAATATCTATGTCGGTTGCAATTTCCGGTTCACATACCTCCTAGATAAAAATATCTATGTCAACTTGATGGGCATAATTGTCATAAACACGAAATGCAACAAATAGTTATAAAAGAGAGTATATACCACATCCGAATCATAAACCGGACGAGGGCCGACGGGGACGGATATCAAAACCATGCCACTATGTATAACAAACAACCATATAGGTAAGAAAACTATACAAGTAACTATCTAAATCTTACAAACATGATTTTTTTTAATAAAAAGGATAAGAACAAGAGGCTCACCAAGGTGGTGCCGGCGACGGGACGGTGCGGGCGATCGACGGTGGTTAGGACGGGGACGGGAAGGCACTAAGTAAACCACACCTACACATGCAAAGTAAGCAGTTAATTTGAGCTCAAATTGCATATAAATCAAATAAACTACCACATATAAATACTCCCAAACTAAAACCCACAAATCACTATACTTATAGAGCATTGCAAGAGCTAATCTAGCAATGAGAGATGAAAGGACAAAGTTGCTAACCTTTGTGAACACTTGGATGGATGGGGTGCCTCCAAATCTTGACAAATTTTGGCAAAAATGGAGGTGAGCTCGAGCAAGGGGAAGAACAAAGGAGAGGAAGAAGGGGAAAAACAGGGAGGAGTGTGCTCAGGCTGGCCGAAGGGTTCATATAGTGGATCTTTAGTCCCGGTTCGTGACACAAACCGGGACTAAAGGTGAGCCTATAGTCCCGGTTCATGCCACGAACCGGGACTAAAGGTGATCGTGGGGCCCCAGGCTGACACCAGCCTGCCACCACCCCTTTAGTCCCGGTTCGTGTTACGAACCGGGACTAAAGGTCCGGAACGAACCGGGACTAATGATGCCCGTCCCGAACCGGGACTAATGGTCACATTGTGCCGGTTCAAAACCAGACCGGGACTAATGCTTTGGACAAAAGGTATGTTTTCTACTAGTGTATGACGGCGGTGGGGGGGCATTTCTCCCTCGCGCAGAGGCACCGGCGACATAGATCACGACGGCGATCCGGCGGTAAGGAGCGGCAGGATCCCGGTGGTGTGTGTGGCGACGGCGGCGGAGGTGCGGTCACCCTGCGCCGAAGGCGCTCCTGTAGTGGCGGCCGGGTTCGCGGATCTCGCCCGACCTAGATGGGCTTGGGCGAGCCGATGGCTTGGTTATGCGGCAACAGGCTAGCGCCGTGGGCCTGATCATGCCGTCTGCTTAGGCACCATGGTGGTGCCGTGATCGGTCAGGTGGCGGCGGCTGGACCCTCTCGTCTAGTCCCCGTAAGAGAAGGCGGCGATCGGTGCACAAGACGCTTGATGGAGGTTCTTCGAACAGATCTGGATAAAAACCTGCTCTCGGCTAGCTGCCAAGGCCGGCGATGGTGGTGCTCTTCGGTGTCGTTCCCTTCTTGAAGACGGTGCTCTTGTGTCGTTTCCCCCTTGGGGGCGTCATTTTCGGAGTTGTACACGGGCTCAAGGGACCAGTGGACGGCATCTTTGGTGGAGCAGTGCTTCATCCTACATATTGATGGCAGCGGATCTTGGTGGCGTGGCGCAGTGGAGACTCGGCATCCGATGTGCAGCGATGGACTCGCGCAGGAGGACGACGCTTTCTGGCGTCGTGGTGGCGTCGATGGCAGAGAGGCCTAGTAAGGCCGATGCATCAGTATTTGCTCTGAAGATGGATGGTTGGAAGACGGTGGTGACGGCCCTTACAGCGTGCGCATGTGGTGCCCACTGAGAATGCGTCTGGCCGATGTGTGACCCAGTCCCGGCATTGTGGCTTGGATGGGGTACCCAGCTTTAGATGTTAGGCTTTGGTGTGATGTCTATTTGGTATTCGACTCGGACATTCGGCACCCCCTTCATCAAGGGGGTAGGAGTAGCGACATGTGTTGCCAAGATGGAGGCTTCGGGCTTACTAATGTACTGTATTACTTTGTAATGTCCTTGTGAATAATTAATAAAATGATTGCATATCGCCCAGATGCAGAGGCCGGGGGTATATCCTCCTGTTCTAAAAAAATCAAGCCAAGGCATTCATAAATGAAAGAGGAGTGGATCCACATGAGTTCGGTGCGGTGGCGACGACAGACACGGCGACAAGCAAGACACCCGACGGCGGCATAGAGTATGATATGCATCGTCGGAGTCGATATCGGCACGACACAGGTAGTTAATTAGGGTAAAAATATGATACTCCAATACATATCAATACCCTGTTCGGCAATCCATCAACTTCCGAAAATCTCAAGATCTGTGGAGCTAGGAAACAAGGGCTCCGTGATTTTAAACTACAGCTCCGTCTGCTCCGGGAGCTGAGTTGTGAAGCGGAGGGACTCCGAACACGACCTAATTGTGTAGATTTAGTAGTCTAGAGAGTAATCGCTTTCGAATGGTAAAAGAGCAATGCATTTTGAAAGCGCCACCCACTCAACTCTAATCAAACCGCTTATTTTTGTTTTCTTTTCCGTCGACAAATGGTGACCACACCGACCTTTCTCCGGGCCCGGAGCCCCCGTTTCTTCCTAGTACTTGCCATGACAACTTGACAAGTTTCGAGCAAGCGGCCGGGCACCCTCCCTGCAACGGAAGCCCTCCACGTACCACGTACAGAGCCAAGTGTACGTAGTGGTAAGTGCATGCTGGCTCGTGCGTCCATGCATGTTTTCCCGGGTACGCCAGCATACGTAAAAGCGCGCCCGCCCTGCCCTGGCCCTCCTTATCCTCGCCGTGTCTCCCTCCTGGCTGCTTTGTGCCCTTCCCAACAAAGTCTCCCATGAGACGAATGTGCAGTGGCGGAGGACGGACGGACAAAAATTGAGGTAGGGCGAGTTTTGGTCACTCGCCACCAATAACATCGTCGCGCCGACGCGCCGCCTTGCACCTAGCGGCCAAATCAAGATAGGGCGGCCGCCAGGCCTTACCATACCGGGTCCTCCGCCACTGCGAATGTGCATGATATCAATCCGTCTTAGTAACTAGTTCTAGCTGTCGAATACTCTATTTCCTTAGTATTTTTATCACACACAGAAATGCATTTAATATTTTTACTGGTTAGCAGTGGCGGAGGTTCACGCAAATTGCTGAACGGGCCGGCCGGGCCTAGCCGAAGGAAATAACTACTAGGATGTTACTTCATGGCAAGGTATTAGGTGTATACCACAGAGATTTGCATTGGCTGGGCAGGCCAGGACACGTGTTTGCCCAGCCGTAGCTCCACCACTGCTGGTTAGTACAATACCGAAATCACTAATTGAGGAGTATTTCTTTCAAAAGTAACTCCTACCTTCTCAAGTTGTGACAAGTGGCGCACTGTGTGTGTCACTTGTCGCAACCTGGAGTTTCTCTTTTTTTTCGTAGATCCGTTATTTAAAAAAAATTATCTCTTAAACCGTGCGTTCAAATCATGAACTGATTTTACCGTTGTATTCTTCGCGTCGAGATCTTCAAAACTAGATCCCATGTTGATAGGTTTTGACGAACTTTTTTTACGAAAAAAACCGGATGAAAAAAACGTACCTCTCGCGCAAGGAAAAAGAAGGAAACACGTTTTTTTTTTTTCGTTTTCCAAAAGGCACGGATGTGCCTACCGAGGAAGCAAATCAGTGTCTCTCGCAGAATCAAAACCAAACCGTGCCTCTCGAGTAAGGTTAAAACACATTTTTATTCGTTTTCGAGAGGCACTGTCATGCCTCTCGCGGAAGCAAAACCGTGCCTCTCGAGGAAGGAAAAAAAACGTGTTTTTTCTTTTCCAGGAGGCACGGCCGTGCCTCTCGCGAAAGCAAAACAGTGCATCTCGAGGAAGGAAACTAAAAAAGAGAACGTTTTTTTTCTTTCAGAGAGGCACGATCGGAAGCAAAACCGTGCCTCTCGGGAAAGAAAGAAAAAAATAAAACATGTTTTTTCGTGTAATTTTTTTTAATATCTTTCCGTCGAAAAGCTAAGAAAGACTGATGAAAATCCGAAACGCCGAAGAAACCAGGAAAAAAAGCCATCTAAAAAGCCAAAAACGCATGCGAAAAAACAAAGAAACAAAATTCGAAGGGAACGGCCACATCACGACATTTGGCGGCGGCTGAGAACGTGCCAAGTGGCGACACCTGAGAGTGATCCTTAAAAGGCTTTGAAGGAGCGCTCCTCAAATAGTACCTCCCGTACCGGCACCTGCAAAATGAACTGCTTCGCACACAGATCAGTAGCCAGCAAACTACAAATTGGCCGGTCCAATTAGGTATGATTTTTCTCCCCACCGCTTTTCCTTTTTATTTTTTTCCTCACTGGTTTTTTTTCCTCCACTCTTTATATTTTCTTTCAAACAAACAAATTCTCTTATTATTTTATTTTATTTTTCGTTTTTATGTTTCTTTTTCATGAATTCATAACTAAAATTAATAAATTTAAAAAAATCAATTTTCAAAATTGAATTTGAAATAAAAAATTTGTAAAAATGTTTGAAAGTTCCAAAACTTGTTCATGTTTTTAAAAAAATGTTCATATTTTAAAAAAGATTCTTTTTTAAATTAATCAAAAATTTTAAAATTGTTTGCATTGCCAATTTTTTGTTCGGAGTTTCAAAACAATGTTCCAATTTTCCATTATTGTTGGTAGATTCAAAATTTATTTTTTTTAACAAATTGGTGTCTCAAAAAATGTTCATTTTGTCAAAAAAAATCAATATTTTAAAGAAATCCGTTTTTCAGAAAATATTCATAGATTAAAAATGTTCGTGATTTCATAAAATCATTGAGTTTCAAAAAATTCACAAATTTGAGAATGTTCCTGTTTCAAAAATATTTGACTTATTTCCAAAAAAAATGTGTTTTAGTTTCATAAAATGCTTTAGCTTTGTCGTTGTTGATAGTTCTTATGTCTCTTCACTGCCTATTACACACCAAAGGTCAATCCATTGGCTAGCCGCTATCATTCACCAGTTGGAGGTCCTAAGGACTCTTCGAATGCAAGTTTCTTAACACTGTTTCATAGGTATTTGGCTGATATGGCATAGTTGTTAATGAAGAAAGAGAGAGAGGTTGTAGCTTAGCTAAGATACAACCCTTGCACGAGGCCAATCACATGTATGCATGTTCCCCAAATCATCAAATTTAGATAAAACCCCTAAGAAATAATGCATTGAGCTAGTTGTCTATTAAGTTTTTATATCTTCTATGATAACGTGCTAAGAGACAGTGCTTTGGGAGAGCCCTAAGCTCGATTCTTCATAAACATGTTAATTTTTCCGCCAAACTAGACTTGCTCATGGGCAACACAGGCCGATGATCCCACCCTAAGAAAACCCGACTTTAGTCTTGGGCTCACACTTCAACTTTTGCCCAAAGCCCGACCGAAAAGCCTGAAAAGCATGAAATGATAAGAAATATATATTTTATCCAAAAAAGACATAATATATTATTTTTATACCCCAGAATTGTTATTTTAATCAATACATGCCATTGTTCATGTGTTTTGGGCCACGCTCAAGCTTGGGATTTTCGGATCGACCTTTGTCAAGCCCTACGTGAAACCCGGCCTGGCCCGGAGTATGATCGGGTTTACGCCGAACGACCTGTCTGAGCAACCATATCAACTCCCATGACTCCATCACTATCAAGCCCCTCTTGCATCGTTAGGGTGAAACAAGTGTATGATCTTGGCACCATCTCACTTGATATATATGTATCGACGCCTTTTGTTCCTGTTATAGACATGATCAAACTGACTTGAATTGATTCTAGCAAGCAAAATCAATGTTTCACCTTATATAGTTGGTAAATTTGTACATCACTCGTTTTAGATTGGTGGCACAATAAAGCATGTGTATTTTTTTTATTTGGGGTTCTTTGTACTACCACGACATATGATTAATAAATTGAAAGTTTTCTCACAAAAAAAATCCTGTGTGCATTTCTACCATACTCATGTGCTTGGAATGAACGGGGGCGGTGGCGGAGCTTGCACGGTTGCACTCAACAACAAGCAGTGCCCAACGTAAAAAAAATAAGCATCTAGTTTTGCAATTTAGGGAAATGAAGTCAAAGCTTAGTCGCTAAAATATTACGGATATCAACACCGTTCAAAAATAAAGGTGTGTTCGACACATAAGGGTCTTTGTAAAGTTTAATTGTGGGTTTCTTGAGGGAGAATACTATCATCATATGTATTTTTAATCCATTTTATCTTTGCTTGATAATCATGCAAAGACCCTAAATAGAAATCTCTCCATCCTGGCAGACAATGGTGAATTGGTCATAATATAAGATAACTAAATTATTAAGGGAAATAAACTAAACTTAAAAACAGATGTGTTTTCAACCTATCAACTCTCTAGTGTATACTTTTAGATCCATTGCCACCATTTGGACTAACTCATGGTTCTAAATCCTTTGTGTCCTTTCCAATATCAGTACATATGAAAAGGAGGAGTGCTGAAATATTCTCAGTCACATTTTTCATTCATTAAAGTGTACTTGAGAGAAACTACATTTGCACATAAAAAATAATAACCTAAAAATGCGCGAAATAAAGAAGGAAGTGCAATTTGGAAATATATTACACAAATAGAAAAGTAAAAAAGTAAAAAAAAAACACTAACGAACAAAACAAGAAGGCCCAAATTTCTCAAAAATCATCGCGCTTTAGCTCTTCTGTATAATAAATATTTTTTTGCAGAGTGAAAGAAAGTTGTATTCCATAGGATCAAATTTACAGTCAGCTGGCAAAAGCTCATCGGAACAAGGTAGGAAATTCTATAGCCAACAAGTCGTACTACACTTTAATCTCCCGTAGTTCTCTAGGAGATCTGCTACTCTGATTTGGGATCTAGAAAATTTCAAAGGAAAAAACTCTCTACCAGCTAATAGATGCTTAATCTCCGAAACTAAATGACATATACCAACCGATCCTGAGTATGTGAGGATAATGAAGCAAGTACCATTGAAGAGAATTAGAATGGATTACCATCGGTAGGTTTGATCCCTCCAAGGTGATCGCAGTACCCTCTCTTAAAGCATGTAGTTCTGCTTCAAGAGCATCATTACAAAAGAAAAATGTATCGGTAGGCTGCAAAGATCAATCTGCCGTCCGAATTTCTGAGGATTATCCGAGAACATGCAGTTCCATCCGAGGAAAACGAGCCATCGACCGACAAGTTGGCCTGCCGAGTAGCCAGAGCAGGCCATGGTTTAGTCTGTGTAGGCACGTCGTTCATGGGTTCATATACAAACTCGGGCTCCGCCATCTTGCTTTTAATCATCTCGTTTGTGTTGTACTTTTTTACATGCCAAAGTGAGTTTAGATAGCTATTAAGAAAATCCACTCAGATGTGTATCGGGATGTGGTGTTTTCCATTCAGTGCGTTAGTCCTCGGATTCCATATTCTCCAGATTAAAATAGGACGCCAATATATGGCAACCGTGCTCCGGCGGATGTGGTCCGAGCGAACTAAACGTTCCCTCGGGGGAGGGAAGAAACATTTGCTGGAGAGGAACCCTCCCAGCGAACCCCTCTTCCCCCGTCACGTAAGGCAATAGGTGGGCCAAAAAAGTGAAAAACCCCATTTTTCTACAAGCACTGCTACAAGCTTTGGAAATCTGATATTTTGTGTCTTATTTTTAAAACGTTAAAACACAGTAAAAAAACTGTAGGCATCTTAAAAAAATCATCGGTTAGGGGTGAATCAAAAACTTTGGAACTAGATATGGTATGGAGCCGTTGAATCTATTTTTTTCCCCATGACAGTAATATACAAATGACATCAATTACCACAAAAAAATTATCCTTACCAAACTAGTGAAACTAAAACTTTGAAAACAAGCCATGTGATCATCCATATGTAACGAGGGACACGATTAAAAATGCCAGGTCAAACAATATATCATGATGAAAAATAGATTAAAATACCATCTAATTAATAGAAATTGTAAAATTTTCCATGATATGAATAAATAAAAACGCCATGCTATCAAAAAATATAAAAATGACATGCTATGAAATAATAAAAAATGACATGCTCTTAACCAAAAAATGCCATGCTCATAATAGTAGAAATGCCATGATTTTAAATAATTAAAATGTCATTCTCTCAATAAAAAAAATGTCATGTTCCCAATAAATAAATAAAATGACATGCTCTTAAAAAGTAGAAATGGCATGCCCTCAATAGTAGAAATGCCATGCTTTTGACAAAAAAAATGTCATGCTCTTAATAGTAGATATGTCATGATCTCAATAGTAAAAATTCCATGGTATTAAGAAAAAATGCCATGCTATTAACATAATAATGCCATGATCTCTTAAAAAGTAGAATGACATGGTCTTAATAGTAGAAAATATCATGTTCATAAAACTAGAAATGCCATGCTCTCAGCAATAGAAATTCCGTGCTCCTAAAAAATATGTCATGGCGAGAAACTATGTTTTTTTCATTGCAATGAAAAAAACACAAGGATTTAGGGGCACAGTGGTGGCAAGTGTCATGCTGCTAAATAACAAAATTGCCATGTTATTGGAAGAAAATCATTGTAGAAACCACCATGACAAAAACAATGTAAAAATGCCATGTTCTGACTTCTGCCATGTCACCTATTAAAAAAATTATGCCACTAATTAACAAAATGCCATGTCTTTTTTGAACAATTTTAGAAAACAAAAAAATCAGGAATGTGCCATGACATTTTGGAAAAAATGCCATGGCAGAACGGTACCAATAAAAAATGCCATGAAAATACATTGTTTCATTTTGCTAACATACATGCTTGATTTGCCATGGTATAAACATTGACAATGGCATTGTTTCTACAAAAATGCCATGGTTTCTGCAAAAATGCAATGGTATAGACATCGCAAAAATTGCCATGGTTCCTACATAATTACACGGGGACAACAGGCCTAAATGTCTACAAAAGTGCCATGTGGGTAAGATAGAAAATCTGAAAAAGTCTACAAAGGGAGATGGATTGATCAAATGCCATGCTGCTAAATAGCAAAATTGCCATGTTTTTTAAACAAAATAATGTAGAAACTGCCATGACAAAAACAATGTCAAAATGCCATGTTCTCGCTTCTGCCATGTCACCTATTAAAAATTCTAATGCCATGATTTTTTTTTGAAAAATTCAGGATTGTGCCATGACACTTTGCAAAAATGTCATGGCAGAATGGTGTCCCTAAAAATGCCATGACAATTCATAGTTCATTTTACTAAGCACACATGCTTGATTTGCCATGGTATTAACATTAAAAAGGGCATGGTTTCTACAAACAAAATGTCATGGTATACACGTCACAAAATTGCCATGGTTTCTACAGGACTACACAGGGACACAAGGCCTAAATGTCTACAAAAGTGACATGTGGGTAAGATACAAAAATCTGAAAATGTCTACAAAGTGAGACGAATTGATCAATTTTTCCACTATGTCTAAATGTCAACCTTCTGCCATAGGGGGCACTCAAACAAATTCTTCAAAAAAATGCCATGGGCTTGATCAATCCCACATCAGAATCCTCAAACACTACAAAAAAATGGGAGGATAAAAAATGCTGTGGGGCACCCCAATAAAGCAAGTTCAATCGCATACCAAAACTGCCATGGAATATCAAAAAATATTGTGTGAAGTAGACTAATAATTTATAAATTATCAGGGTTTGAAATTGTGTATTCCAAAAAATACCACATACACCACTATCCAGCACTATTAGGAGGAATTCTGTAGTAAAAGTATAGAGACAGTATGGGGTTCGCAAGGTCAACTCACATAGCGGGGGAAGAGAAATGGGAAAAATTCCCCACTAGAGATGAGGCCGTCCATTGCCGCGCGATGGAGATGTGGCTGCAGCGCAGAAGCTCCCCTCATGATGGTGCTATCACAGTAGCCCCCCCCCCCCCCCCCCCCCCCCCCCCCCCCCCCCAGCATTCCCCACAATACGCAGCACCAGCCGCCGTCCAGGCCCCATTCGTGAGGTGGGGACGATGGATTCAAGGCAAGAACGACGGGTTCGAGGCGGCGACGCCTGTGGCAGCTCGAGGTAGCCAGATCAAGAGTGCAGCGTCGTCGGTGAGGTCGAGCGGGAGCTCCGGCGGCTTGGTTGTACAACAGCAGCGGCCTGTGGGGGGACTTCAACGGTCGTTCGATGGAAACTGGCTAATATCTGACGAACGCCAGTTAAGATTTCCGTTAAAATAAGTACCATGTTCCATACCCTCTCATTACAATTTGCAAGTAACATTAAGCAACCATTCCTTTCCAGAATCAACAAGATATACTATCCAAGAACGTGACATATAGCCACACGACATTATTTTACCCACGGCAACGTGTTGCGCCATGACATGTCGCCACTTAGTGAATTGGAAAATAGTCTACTTAATAACTTATACGTATTTATTATTTTATCTTTTGCTTGACGGCCCACACCTTAAGACCATGTTAGGGAGATATACACTACGCGCTATGGATGCATGCCCTTATGATATGTGACAATGTACGGCTGCGCTAATAATTTTGCTGAGGTTTGAGCTTTCTGTCTCTAGTTAAGCACTTCTTTGAGAAAGACCTTGTAGCTTTCAGGTCTAGGGATTAAACACATGCTTTGCATTGCACATGGGCGTAGAACACAGCATGTGGATGTTAGGCCGTCGAGCTGCCAATAATTCCTTTCATTTCGGTATGTAAAACCCCACTCCAATAAAAAGACAATAATTGGAAAGGTAACTAATCGGAAAAGGTGGATTCCAATCTCATTGCATTCTTCCCATTTCCTTAAATAAACAGCCGCCTCCACATGATCCCAACGTTCCCAATCTGTAACGAATCATATTTTGCGCCATATAATGGATCCGGTCCATCGGCCATGTATTTTTTTGAACTTCGGCGACCTTTATAAACAGTAACCATGTCTGTTACAAGAGAGGATATTAAGAAATCAGGGGGATGCTCCCGCCACTCCCCAGTATGTTTCCCCGTGTAACTCGCTCGACCAAGACAATGCGCGGCGGCATTCACTAGTAGAAAACGGGCCTTTAGTGCCGGTTCTCCAACCGGCACTAAAGGGTGGGGACTAAAGCCCCCCCCCCCCCCCCCCTAGTCCCGGTTCAATACGGCCCGGCACTAAAGGCCCATCACGTGGCACCTGCCGGCGCCGTGGGCTGGGGACCTTTAGTCCCGGTTGGTAACAACAACCGGGACTAAAAGTATTTAATTCTTTTAATTTTGGTTTATTTTTCCTTTTAATCCTTTAGGGGTTTATGAACTAATTATGGTTTATTTTTCCTTTTAATTTTGTGTTTTCCATTTAATTATTTTTCATTTCAAACATATATTACGCTAGTACATACTGTACACGTTGTGCATATATATATAAATAGAATTTCTCGTAGAACCGATCATATATATATATATATATCATCGAATTTCTCGTACGACGACCATTCACATACATATATATATACAATTTGGTATATACAATTTCTCCTACAATTTGCGGATCATTACATATGCAGGCATTACTGCTTGATCTTGTAATGCTATTCTCCTTTGGGATCTATGACCTGGTCGACCAGAAATCCAGCTATTTCCTCTTGAATTGCTCGTACGCGAGCCGTTGGTAGGAGCTGGCCCCGCATCTCCGTCAGCTATAATCAGGAGATCAAGATGAATATATTAGTTGTGTGTATATATATTAGCTAGCTCATGATAAAAAAATTATGGATAGTGTTCTGGCAAACGTACCCAAAGATTTCTTTCGTTTCTGCTCCTTTCAGGCATGATCATGCGAATGTTCTCGTAAACGTAGTATGCGCATAAACTATTCCCCTGCTCCTGCTTCATGCACTTTACGAGAATAAAATTCAATCAGGTAATAATTAATCAAGCATGATAATGGTATTGAAACTAGAATTAAAGAGATGCACGGACGTAGCTAGCTAGTACTACTTAATTACCTTGGGTCGCACCCATGTCAGCTTTTGTTCCCAGTCGCCTGGGACCTGGTTGACGAACTTGGCCCAAGCCCTGCCCGCCGGCAAAGAAAATGAATAAAGGAGTTATTAACTAGTTGATATTAGGAAATGAAGTAAAGAGGCCGACATAGTGCGATAATGATTGAAATTACCTGTCGACCATCCCCCTCACGGTTGCGTATTCGGATGGATTCTTATATAGTGAGTCCAGTACTTCAACTTTTCCCTTGTCAACTTCAATGATTCACAAGATCCAGTGGTAACTGCATGCGCACACGTTTTGTATAAATAAGCGGGCACGTGCATAACTCATCAACTACACTTATTAACATCTAGTAATTAAGCAAAAAATAGAATTTGTAGTACAAGATATAGTAACACTCACCCGAAGTTGTAAGGAAGTAGTATTTCTGGTTGGGTGTTTAGTTGCTTCAAAAACTCTAGCAGGAATCTCTCTGTGTCTTTTCTCGAATATTGATCTTCCCATATCGCCTGATTAACCGTATTTGGGTCAATGAACCCAATGCCATAGCGTCCAGCTTTTTTCATTTCATACATCTTCATTCTGCATAATACCACAGAAAAGAATATAGTGAGGATAATTACAGGTAATGAACGAGAGCACAGCTAGCTAGCTAGAGACTTAAATTACAGAAAGAAATCACTTACAGACAATAGCAACTGACGATAGATTTGTCGAGTGCGTCTTGATTGAATAACTGAAACAACTCTGAATAATGAATCCACACATCTTTTTTATGGAAGTAATGCTTTCTCTTGACTTTCACCATGAGGGACTCTTCATTGGTATTTGCTGTTTGTTGCATGTACCACGTATGCAAATCGTACATTCTCGTTGGTAGAAGCTTGACATCGTCAGGTTTGACCAGAGGTTTGCCGCGGACATATTGGTATTTTACTTCCTCCTCTGTAATCCCGGGGATTTCCTCAAGGCCTAGGAGTTGTTCAACAGTGACACCGGCCTCTTTAGCCTGCCTTTTATGATCTTCGGTTATTACCAGCCGATCGGCGGTACTCACAGGTGTTTGTACAATGAGCGGGTGGATCGATTGCACTGCCTGTTCTCCCAGCTGGGGAACAGTTTTCCCGCTTTTTTTGCCAACTGCTTGGCTCGAGCTCGAGCTCGACTCCTTTAGTCCTGCCAAATATGACTTCTTGATAGACCGCACATAGTCGGAGTCCTTCTGATTGTCAGCCGGTCGAGCCATATCAATAAAGTGTTGTGAGACATGCTCAGGTACTTTCTCCTTTGGCGGCGGGGGCGGTTTCGGTCCAAAATGGGCCTTCACTTTGGCATCCACTGCGATGTCGAGTTCCTCAGGAGTCAGGTAGTAAGGCAACTTCGGAAGAGGCTTGAGGTTTGGACCATATTTGAATTTCTTGCATGTTGTACCGCTAGCCGTCGTAGCTGCGGCCTCTCTCTTCCGTTGTTGCTTAGGCTGACGCGGTGCCGGACTTGGAGGAGGAGGAGTCGGCTGACGCCATGCCGGACATGGAGGAGGAGTCGGCTGACGCGGTGCCGGCGGACTTGGAGGAGGAGGAGTTGGCTGACGCCGTGCCGGACTTGGAGGAGGAGTCGGCTGATGCGGTGCCGGACTTGGAGGAGGAGGAGTCGACTAACGCGGCGGTGGACTTGGAGGAGGAGGAGTCGGTGGCCTTGGAAAGATGATGCAATCCTTTTTCCATAGAATGATACGATGTATGGCCTCTCATAGTGTTCTCTCCTCGTCACCTCCAAGAATGTCAAGTTGTAGCTCGTGATATCCTGACATCACTTCATCAACCCCGACACGAGCATAGCCAGCTGGAATGGGATTGCAATGGAAGGTTGCTTCAGGGGGATTTGCTAAAGCATAGCCGTCCGCCACCTTCATGGATAAGTTCTTCACTTTCATGTGTAGCTCACAGTTAGTCCTGTCTTTGATATCATCCACAGGGTAGCTAGCTAGCAATGCATTATTGATATCGGCCGGGGCGGAACCCACGCTGCTTCTCGGCATAGATGGGACGGTGCTATCCAATGCTGGATCGATCTGCTCATGCTGCCGCTGCGACGCCCTTTCCTGGCTGAGTGAGTCGATCTGCTCCTGCTGCCGCCTGACAAATCGTTCCAACTCTAGGTGCTTTGATTCTAGGCCTTCAAGGCGGAGTGCTTCCTCCTTCTTCTTCTTCTCCTCCTGCATCTTCTTTCTCGCACAGCTTCTATAGTCGTCGTTCCAATCTGCAAACCCCTCAAACCACAGAACAACGCCTTTGCCTCGTGTTCTTCCCGGGTGTTCACGATTCTTCAGGGCGCGCGTAAGCTCGTCGTTCTCTCTATTGGGCGTGAACACTCCCGTTCGAGCTTCTTCTATTGCAATAAGTATTTCGTCTGTCGCTTCTTTAAGACTTGCCTTCACCATAACCAGCCACGTCTCTGGGTCCAACTTCCCCCCATGCGCATAAAACCATGTCCTGCACCTGGAGGGCCATGTCAATGTAACTGGATTGACCCCTGCACTAATCATCTTTTGCTCAGATTGATCCCACTTAGGCAGGGCCACCTGGCCCCAGAGTATGGTGCCACTTCTTTTTCGCAGCATTAATCTTGTTTATTCTCGACCGTTCCTTAGCTTCTTCCGATTCCTTGAACTTCACGAAAGCGTCCCAGTGATCTTTTGCCTTCACCAGTGCTCCCGTGAATTCTGGAGTCTTCTTTTTTGATTTGACGTACTTAGTCCATGCATTTTTCTTGAAGGTGTTGAATGTGATCGCCATCTTTTTAAGAGCATAGTTTCTGACTTTCTTCAGATCTGCATCTGTCAAATTATCTGGTAGGGTGAAATGCCGCATGAGCGTATCCCAAAGCACATCTTTTGCTCTTTCGTCGACAAAAGTAACTCCTGCTCGATCTCCCTTTGCTGGCTTTTTCCATTCTTGAACGGAGATCGGGATTTGGTCCCTGACAATAACTCCGCATTGATTCTTGAACTTGGTCGCATTTTTCCTAGGTTCAAGCGGTTCGCCAGTTGATGTTTTGATGGAATCGGTGTTGAACTTTACGCCAGGATCCAACTTTTTGGCCGGGCCTCGAACTACCCTGTCGCTTGTAGAAGATTTGCTCGATCCGGAGGCCTAAAAGAAGAAAGATCGATTCGTTAATACATACAAATCAATTAAGACATGTAATGATCACCGGATGGCTTATATAATAAATATACCTCGCCGGTCTTTGTTATTTGAAGAACATTTTCTTCGTCAACATCGTTGTCGTCGTCTTCATCTATTCGTTCGTCTTCATCAAATATCATACAACCCTCACCGGAATTGTTCAGATATTGCGAGCCGTCATCATCTTCAGGTTCATGCTCTGGGCTCGGGGAGGAGCGTATGATGTCGAACAGAGCATCTTCTCCTTCTCTGCCGGTATTGTCCATAGCTTTTATTTAACTAATCCAGAAGAAAGATAAAACAATTTAGTATTCAAATTAGAATGCATGCAATCAATAAGGAAAAACTGAATCATAGTACATAATATGCATCTCGAATAATTCATATAATATGCATCATCGAATATAATCTCGAATATTATCGAATATAATCTCGAATACATCTCGAGTATTATCACTAGTTAATACAGATCGAATATTATCGAAGAATCTAGTTCACTCGCGGTTCCTGAGGCGCGGGCGGTGGACACCCAAAGAGAAGGAAATATCACAGGATCATAGCTCGGGTGAGATCCCTGAAGAACCTGCCAGGTATTGGAGAACCTGACGTCCAACGCATCCATGTAGCGACGGACGTGCTCGTCCTCCTCCCTGACACGGCGACGTACCACCTCCGGCGGGGCCGGCTGCCTCCGCACCGAAAGTGGCCCACGCGAACGCCACCAAAGAAGCTCCGGGTCGACGACGGGACCCGGGGCCGGGTTCCTCACCAAGCTACGCGCCCCTGAAGGTAGCACCTCCGAGTGCCAGCCCGGCGGAGCCCAGTCCCGAACGTTTCCCCTCTGAAGCAGGACGTCGTCGCGAACGACTCGACGAAGAGGATGCGTGCCGGGCATCGTTGACTCCGAAAAGAAATTCTATGCAAATTTAACATTTTTATAACTAAAAGTATAAAAAACTAACATTTCATCTAAAAGTATAAAAAATGTCAAAATTCCTCAAAATTTCTATACATACATTATACTAATTAATTCCTCAAATGTCAAAATTGCTATACATATATACTAAAACATACAAAAATACATATAAATCATCTAACTTAAGAAAATGTGTGTGTGTGTGTATTAGATGAAATGTTAGATGTATAAAAAACATACATATATTTCTATACATACATATATACTATATAATCATCTAAAACAACTAAAACATCTAAATAAAACATCAAACATTCATGCATACATGTATAAAAAAACTAGTGAAAAAAAAATCGCCGGAGGGGGCGGCCGCGCGAGCTCGCAGCGGACGGACGGCGGCGTCGAGGTGCAGGGGCGCGGACGGACGGCGACGGCGGCGTCGAGGTGCAGGGGCGCGGACGGACGGCGACGGCGATGGCGAGGTGCAAGGGCGCGGACGGACGGCGACGGCGATGGCGAGGTGCAGGGGCGCGGCGGCCACGACGTCGAGGTGCGGCAGAGGCGCGGACGGACGGCGGCGTCGAGGGGCAGGGGCGCGCGGACGGACGGCGGCGTCGAGGTGCGGTAGGGGCGCGGACAGACGGACGGCGACGTCGAGGGGCAGGGGCGCGCGGACAGACGGCGATGGCGAGCTCCGGCAGCCTGGCGGCGTGGTATTACGTTCGGCGTCGTCGATTTGGGGAAAAATTCGTAAGTGTTTGTATACATAGGAGGCACCTTTAGTCGCGGTTGGAGCCACGAACCGCGACTAAAGGTCGATTTCGCCAGCCCAAGCGGCGGGAAGCGCAGGCCTTTAGTCGCGGTTGGTGGCTCCAACCGCGACTAAAGGGGGCCTTTAGTCGCGGTTGGAGCCACCAACCGCGACTAAAGGTCTGGCTTCCCGTGTCGAATGTTTAGTCCCACCTCGCTAGTTGAGAGGAGCTCGCACCGGTTAATAAGCCCCGCCGCGGCTACGGTGTCGAGCTCCTCTCTAATGCAGGCCTTCTGGGCCTACCGCACCTGTGCTGCCCTGTTGGGCCTACTGGGCCTGCATCCTGGCCCAATACGCCATGGTGGCCCAGTAGGCGGGCTTTTTTTATTTACTTTTCAGTTTTTTTTAATTTCTGTTTTATTTATTTTCTTTTGTTTCTGAGTTTTTTTTTGCTTTATTTAGAGTTAATGAGTGAATCTTTTTGCGTTAGGTCAAAAAATTTATAAACTTTCTGTTAGTGGCAGTAGTTTTCAAATTTGAATAGTTTAAATTCGAATTATTTGAAATTTGTGTGAATAACTAGTTTGTGAATAACTTTACTTTAAAAATAGATTTTGCAGTGATTCTTTTTTCTGCTGTTTAATATTAGCGTGTTTTATCATTATATTCAATTTGGTAATTCTTAGGTTATTTAGAAAAATGAAATGCCTTAGTAACAGACGAGTTTTCGTCTGAAACCCTGATACTTCGAAAGTGATTGTCCATTTTGTACACGAAATGCATCCTGTTTTTGCCGTAACCCTCTCAACTTTTTAGCACATGCTATGTGGGTGAAATGATGATACCATGCCAACTTTCAACATTTTCAGAGTTCATTTGTAGTGCTTTTCAATTTCAGGGTCATTTAGCTCAAAAAAATCAGTAATTGCATGAAAAATAGCAAATGAAGTCAGAAAGGGTTGAAAATTGATGACGTGGCTTCGAATGGTGCATACTGAACACACAAAAAGTCTGGAGTTGAAATAAGTTTAAAAAAATGAAATGCCTTAGTAACAGACGAGTTTTCGTCTGAAACCCTGATACTTCGAAAGAGATTGTCCATTTTGTACACGAAGTGCATCCAGTTTTTGCCGTAACCCTCTCAAATGCCAAAACACATAAGTACACTACTATTACAAAGATTCCCTCCGGTTTGTCCGAAGTGGGACTTTCCAGATATATAAGTCTGGAAACTAACTAGAGAAGCCGGTCACATCCCAGAGTGGGATCTTTGGGTATAAAACTTTTTCTTCGCGTGTGTCCCTTTGCGTCGTAACCATGGACAATCTTCATCGTTTAACTTGATGCTCGGGTCAACATTCACTCTGAAGGGAGCAATTTCATGAAATTTTTCATAATCTTCTGACATGTCTGTCTTGTCCTCCACTCCCACGATGTTTCTTTTCCCTGAAAGAACTATGTGGCGCTTTGGCTCATCGTATGATGTATTCGCTTCCTTATCTTTTCTTTTTCTCGGCTTGGTAGACATGTCCTTCACATAGAAAACCTGCGCCACATCATTGGCTAGGACGAATGGTTCGTCTGCGTACCCAAGATTGTTGAGATCCACTGTTGTCATTCCGTACTGCGGGTCTTCCTTTACCCCGCCTCCTGTCAGATTGACCCATTTGCACCGAAACAAAGGGACCTTCAAACCAAGTCCATAGTCAAGTTCCCATATCTCCTCTATGTAACCATAATATGTGTCCTTTGGCCTATTGGTGTTTGCTGCATCAAAGCGGACGCCACTGTTTTGGTTGGCGCTCTTTTTATCTTGGGCGATCGTGTAAAATGTATTCCCATTTATCTCGTACCCTTTGAAAGTCAATATAGTCGAAGATGGTAACTTGGACAGCAAGTACAGGTCATCTGCAACAGTGTCGTCATGCATGAGACGTGTCTGCAACCAACCGGCGAAAGTCACCGTTTGTTCATGTGTAATCCAGTCGTCAGACTGCTCCGGGTGTATTACTGAATTCTTTCCTAGCGTGCCTTTTCCACCCACTCTGCCCTCATGCCGTGATTCAGGAACACCAATCGGCTTAATGTCAGGAAAAAAGTCAACACAAAACTCAATGACCTCCTCTGTTTCATGGCCCTTGGAGATGCTTCCTTCTGGCCTAGCACGATTATGAACATATTTCTTTAAGACTCCCATGAACCTCTCAAAGGGGAACATATTGTGTAGAAATACAGGACCCAGAATGGCAATCTCCTCGACTAGGTGAACTAGGACGTGCGTCATGATATTGAAGAAGGATGGTGGGAACACCAACTCGAAACTGACAAGACATTGCACCAAATCACTCTTTAACCTTGGTAGGATTTCTGGATCGATTACCTTCTGAGAGATTGCATTGAGGAATGCACATAGCTTCACAATGGCTAATCGAACGTTTTCCGGTAGAAGCCCCCTCAATGCAACCGGAAGCAGTTGCGTCATAATCACGTGGCAGTCATGAGACTTTAGGTTCTGGAACTTTTTCTCTGCCATATTTATTATTCCCTTTATATTCGACGAGAAGCCAGACGGGACCTTCATACTGAGCAGGCATTCGAAAAAGATTTCCTTCTCTTCTTTGGTAAGAGCGTAGCTGGCATGACCCTGAAACTGCTTTGGATCCATGTCGTCTTCTCCGTGCATACGTTGCTGGTCCTCCCGTGCCTCCGGTGTATCTTTTGTCTTCCCATACACGCCCAAGAAGCCTAGCAGGTTCACGCAAAGATTCTTCGTCACGTGCATCACGTCGATTGCAGAGCGGACCTCTAGGTCTTTCCAATAGGGTAGGTCCCAAAATTTAGATTTCTTCTTCCACATGGGTGCGCGTCTGTCAGCGTCATTCGGAACAGATTGTCCGCCAGGACCCTTTCCAAAGATTACTTTTAAATCCTTGACCATATCAAGTATATCATCACCAGTACGGTGGCGAGGCTTCTTCCGGTGATCTGCCTCACCTTTGAAATGCTTCCTTTCTTTCTTACGGGATGCCTGCTCTGAAGAAATCGACGATGCCCCAGGTACACATTCTTCTTACATTTATCCAAATATATACTCTCGGTATCATCTAAACAGTGCGTGCATGCGTGGTATCCCTTGTTTGTCTGTCCTGAAAGGTTACTGAGAGCAGGCCAATCATTGATGGTTACAAACAGCAACGCATGTAGGTCAAATTCCTCCTGTTCTTTCTCATCCCACGCACGTACACCTTTTCCATTCCACAGCTGTAAAAGTTCTTCAACTAATGGCCTTAGGTACACATCAATGTCGTTGCCGGGTTGCTTGGGGCCTTGGATGAGCACTGGCATCATAATGAACTTCCGCTTCATGCACAACCAAGGAGGAAGGTTATAGATACATAGAGTCACAGGCCATGTGCTATGATTGCTGTTTTGCTCCCCAAAAGGATTAATGCCATCTGCACTTAAACCAAACCATACGTTCCTTGCGTCCTTTGCAAAGTCCTTCCACTTTCTCTCGATTTTTCTCCACTGCGGTCCGTCAGCGGGTACTCTCAACTTCCCGTCTTTCTTACGGTCTTCGTTGTGCCATCGCATCAACTTGGCATGCTCTTTGTTTTGGAACAAACGTTTCAACCGTGGTATTATAGGAGCATACCACATCACCTTGGCAGGAATCTTCTTCCTGGGGCGCTCGCCCTCAACATCACCAGGGTCATCATGGCCGATCTTATAGCGCAATGCACAGCATACCGGGCATGCATTCAAATCCTCGTACTCACCGCGGTAGAGGATGCAGTCATTAGGGCATGCATGTATCTTCTGCACCTCTAATCCTAGAGGGCAGACAGCCTTCTTTGCTTCGTACGTACTGTCGGGCAATTCGTTGTCCTTTGGTAGCTTCTTCTTTAACATTATCAGCAACTTTTCAAATGTCTTGTCAGATACACCATTCTCTGCCTTCCATTGCAGCAATTCCAGTGTGGTACCCAGCTTTTTCTTGTCATCTTCGCAATTTGGGTACAACAATTTCTTGTGATCCTCTAACATGCGCTGCAACTTCAGCTTCTCCTTTTCACTTGCGTAGTTTCTCTTTGCATCGGCAATGGCCCGACCAAGATCATCAGCGGGCTCATCTGATGCCTCTTCTTCAGCTCCTTCCCGCATTGCCGGCTCAGCTTCTTCCCCCATTGTTGTACCATCGTATTCATGGAACCCATGGCCAGGATAGCTGTCGTCATCCTCTTCTTCTTCATTCTCTTCCATTAGGACCCCTCTTTCTCCGTGCTTGGTCCAACAGTTATAGCCGGACATGAAACCGGACTCAAACAGGTGGACGTGAATGGTTCTTGAGTTAGAGTAATTTCGATCATTCTTAGAGCCAGCACATGGACAATACATAAAACCATCCGCCCGCTTGTTTGCCTCAGCCGCAACCAGAAAAGTATGCACGCCATTAATGAACTGGGGAGAGCATCGGTCATCGTACATCCATTGCCGGCTCATCTTCATTACACAACACCGAAAAGACCAAATTAATACAAGTTCATACATAAAGTTCATACACACTTTTTCTCATTAAACAACATACAAACTCTCTAGCTAAAGCATTTAAATGCAACAACAAATGCGATCAAGATCGCAACTAAGGTAACAATTGATCCAACAGCATAGTGATACCAAGCCTCACTATCAATGGCATATTTTTTAAATTTTCTAATCTTCAAGCGCATTGCATCCATCTTGATCTTGTGATCATCGACGACATCGGCAACATACAACTCCAGTTTCATCTTCTCTTCTTCAACTCTTTTCAATTTTTCTTTCAAATACTCGTTTTCTTTTTCAACTAAATTTAACTTCTTGACAAGAATATCTATGTCGGTTGCAATTTCCGGTTCACATACCTCCTAGATAAAAATATCTATGTCAACTTGATGGGCATAATTGTCATAAACACGAAATGCAACAAATAGTTATAAAAGAGAGTATATACCACATCCGAATCATAAACCGGACGAGGGCCGACGGGGACGGATATCAAAACCATGCCACTATGTATAACAAACAACCATATAGGTAAGAAAACTATACAAGTAACTATCTAAATCTTACAAACATGATTTTTTTAATAAAAAGGATAAGAACAAGAGGCTCACCAAGGTGGTGCCGGCGACGGGACGGTGCGGGCGATCGACGGTGGTTAGGACGGGGACGGGAAGGCACTAAGTAAACCACACCTACACATGCAAAGTAAGAAGTTAATTTGAGCTCAAATTGCATATAAATCAAATAAACTACCACATATAAATACTCCCAAACTAAAACCCACAAATCACTATACTTATAGAGCATTGCAAGAGCTAATCTAGCAATGAGAGATGAAAGGACAAAGTTGCTAACCTTTGTGAACACTTGGATGGATGGGGTGCCTCCAAATCTTGACAAATTTTGGCAAAAATGGAGGTGAGCTCGAGCAAGGGGAAGAACAAAGGAGAGGAAGAAGGGGGAAAACAGGGAGGAGTGTGCTCAGGCTGGCCGAAGGGTTCATATAGGGGATCTTTAGTCCCGGTTCGTGACACAAACCGGGACTAAAGGTGAGCCTATAGTCCCGGTTCATGCCACGAACCGGGACTAAAGGTGATCGTGGGGCCCCAGGCTGACACCAGCCTGCCACCACCCCTTTAGTCCCGGTTCGTGTTACGAACCGGGACTAAAGGTCCGGAACGAACCGGGACTAATGATGCCCGTCCCGAACCGGGACTAATGGTCACATTGTGCCGGTTCAATACCAGACCGGGACTAATGCTTTGGACAAAAGGTATGTTTTCTACTAGTGTATGACGGCGGTGGGGGGGCATTTCTCCCTCGCGCAGAGGCACCGGCGACATAGATCACGACGGCGATCCGGCGGTAAGGAGCGGCAGGATCCCGGTGGTGTGTGTGGCGACGGCGGCGGAGGTGCGGTCACCCTGCGCCGAAGGCGCTCCTGTAGTGGCGGCCGGGTTCGCGGATCTCGCCCGACCTAGATGGGCTTGGGCGAGCCGATGGCTTGGTTATGCGGCAACAGGCTAGCGCCGTGGGCCTGATCATGCCGTCTGCTTAGGCACCATGGTGGTGCCGTGATCGGTCAGGCGGCGGCGGCTGGACCCTCTCGTCTAGTCCCCGTAAGAGAAGGCGGCGATCGGTGCACAAGACGCTTGATGGAGGTTCTTCGAACAGATCTGGATAAAAACCTGCTCTCGGCTAGCTGCCAAGGCCGGCGATGGTGGTGCTCTTCGGTGTCGTTCCCTTCTTGAAGACGGTGCTCTTGTGTCGTTTCCCCCTTGGGGGCGTCATTCTCGGAGTTGTACACGGGCTCAAGGGACCAGTGGACGGCATCTTTGGTGGAGCAGTGCTTCATCCTACATATTGATGGCAGCGGATCTTGGTGGCGTGGCGCAGTGGAGACTCGGCATCCGATGTGCAGCGATGGACTCGCGCAGGAGGACGACGCTTTCTGGCGTCGTGGTGGCGTCGATGGCAGAGAGGCCTAGTAAGGCCGATGCATCAGTATTTGCTCTGAAGATGGATGGTTGGAAGACGGTGGTGACGGCCCTTACAGCGTGCGCATGTGGTGCCCACTGAGAATGCGTCTGGCCGATGTGTGACCCAGTCCCGGCATTGTGGCTTGGATGGGGTACCCAGCTTTAGATGTTAGGCTTTGGTGTGATGTCTATTTGGTATTCGACTCGGACATTCGGCACCCCCTTCATCAAGGGGATAGGAGTAGCGACATGTGTTGCCAAGATGGAGGCTTCGGGCTTACTAATGTACTGTATTACTTTGTAATGTCCTTGTGAATAATTAATAAAATGATTGCATATCGCCCAGATGCAGAGGCCGGGGGTATATCCTCCTTTTCTAAAAAAATCAAGCCAAGGCATTCATAAATGAAAGAGGAGTGGATCCACATGAGTTCGGTGCGGTGGCGACGACAGACACGGCGACAAGCAAGACACCCGACGGCGGCATAGAGTATGATATGCATCGTCGGAGTCGATATCGGCACGACACAGGTAGTTAATTAGGGTAAAAATATGATACTCCAATACATATCAATACCCTGTTCGGCAATCCATCAACTTCCGAAAATCTCAAGATCTGTGGAGCTAGGAAACAAGGGCTCCGTGATTTTAAACTACAGCTCCGTCTGCTCCGGGAGCTGAGTTGTGAAGCGGAGGGACTCCGAACACGACCTAATTGTGTAGATTTAGTAGTCTAGAGAGTAATCGCTTTCGAATGGTAAAAGAGCAATGCATTTTGAAAGCGCCACCCACTCAACTCTAATCAAACCGCTTATTTTTGTTTTCTTTTCCGTCGACAAATGGTGACCACACCGACCTTTCTCCGGGCCCGGAGCCCCCGTTTCTTCCTAGTACTTGCCATGACAACTTGACAAGTTTCGAGCAAGCGGCCGGGCACCCTCCCTGCAACGGAAGCCCTCCACGTACCACGTACAGAGCCAAGTGTACGTAGTGGTAAGTGCATGCTGGCTCGTGCGTCCATGCATGTTTTCCCGGGTACGCCAGCATACGTAAAAGCGCGCCCGCCCTGCCCTGGCCCTCCTTATCCTCGCCGTGTCTCCCTCCTGGCTGCTTTGTGCCCTTCCCAACAAAGTCTCCCATGAGACGAATGTGCAGTGGCGGAGGACGGACGGACAAAAATTGAGGTAGGGCGAGTTTTGGTCACTCGCCACCAATAACATCGTCGCGCCGACGCGCCGCCTTGCACCTAGCGGCCAAATCAAGATAGGGCGGCCGCCAGGCCTTACCATACCGGGTCCTCCGCCACTGCGAATGTGCATGATATCAATCCGTCTTAGTAACTAGTTCTAGCTGTCGAATACTCTATTTCCTTAGTATTTTTATCACACACAGAAATGCATTTAATATTTTTACTGGTTAGCAGTGGCGGAGGTTCACGCAAATTGCTGAACGGGCCGGCCGGGCCTAGCCGAAGGAAATAACTACTAGGATGTTACTTCATGGCAAGGTATTAGGTGTATACCACAGAGATTTGCATTGGCTGGGCGGGCCAGGACACGTGTTTGCCCAGCCGTAGCTCCACCACTGCTGGTTAGTACAATACCGAAATCACTAATTGAGGAGTATTTCTTTCAAAAGTAACTCCTACCTTCTCAAGTTGTGACAAGTGGCGCACTGTGTGTGTCACTTGTCGCAACCTGGAGTTTCTCTTTTTTTTCGTAGATCCGTTATTTAAAAAAAATTATCTCTTAAACCGTGCGTTCAAATCATGAACTGATTTTACCGTTGTATTCTTCGCGTCGAGATCTTCAAAACTAGATCCCATGTTGATAGGTTTTGACGAACTTTTTTTACGAAAAAAACCGGATGAAAAAAACGTACCTCTCGCGCAAGGAAAAAGAAGGAAACACGTTTTTTTTTTTCGTTTTCCAAAAGGCACGGATGTGCCTACCGAGGAAGCAAATCAGTGTCTCTCGCAGAATCAAAACCAAACCGTGCCTCTCGAGTAAGGTTAAAACACATTTTTATTCGTTTTCGAGAGGCACTGTCATGCCTCTCGCGGAAGCAAACCGTGCCTCTCGAGGAAGGAAAAAAAAACGTGTTTTTTCTTTTCCAGGAGGCACGGCCGTGCCTCTCGCGAAAGCAAAACAGTGCATCTCGAGGAAGAAAACTAAAAAAGAGAATGTTTTTTTTCTTTCAGAGAGGCACGATCGGAAGCAAAACCGTGCCTCTCGGGAAAGAAAGAAAAAAATAAAACATGTTTTTTCGTGTAATTTTTTTTAATATCTTTCCGTCGAAAAGCTAAGAAAGACTGATGAAAATCCGAAACGCCGAAGAAACCAGGAAAAAAAGCCATCTAAAAAGCCAAAAACGCATGCGAAAAAACAAAGAAACAAAATCCGAAGGGAACGGCCACATCACGACATTTGGCGGCGGCTGAGAACGTGCCAAGTGGCGACACTGAGAGTGATCCTTAAAAGGCTTTGAAGGAGCGCTCCTCAAATAGTACCTCCCGTACCGGCACCTGCAAAATGAACTGCTTCGCACACAGATCAGTAGCCAGCAAACTACAAATTGGCCGGTCCAATTAGGTATGATTTTTCTCCCCACCGCTTTTCCTTTTTATTTTTTTCCTCACTGGTTTTTTTTCCTCCACTCTTTATATTTTCTTTCAAACAAACAAATTCTCTTATTATTTTATTTTATTTTTCGTTTTTATGTTTCTTTTTCATGAATTCATAACTAAAATTAATAAATTTTAAAAAATCAATTTTCAAAATTGAATTTGAAATAAAAAATTTGTAAAAATGTTTGAAAGTTCCAAAACTTGTTCATGTTTTTAAAAAAATGTTCATATTTTAAAAAAGATTCTTTTTTAAATTAATCAAAAATTTGAAAATTGTTTGCATTGCCAATTTTTTGTTCGGAGTTTCAAAACAATGTTCCAATTTTCCATTATTGTTGGTAGATTCAAAATTTATTTTTTTTAACAAATTGGTGTCTCAAAAAATGTTCATTTTGTCAAAAAAATCAATATTTTAAAGAAATCCGTTTTTCAGAAAATATTCATAGATTAAAAATGTTCGTGATTTCATAAAATCATTGAGTTTCAAAAAATTCACAAATTTGAGAATGTTCCTGTTTCAAAAATATTTGACTTATTTCCAAAAAAAATGTGTTTTAGTTTCATAAAATGCTTTAGCTTTGTCGTTGTTGATAGTTCTTATGTCTCTTCACTGCCTATTACACACCAAAGGTCAATCCATTGGCTAGCCGCTATCATTCACCAGTTGGAGGTCCTAAGGACTCTTCGAATGCAAGTTTCTTAACACTGTTTCATAGGTATTTGGCTGATATGGCATAGTTGTTAATGAAGAAAGAGAGAGAGGTTGTAGCTTAGCTAAGATACAACCCTTGCACGAGGCCAATCACATGTATGCATGTTCCCCAAATCATCAAATTTAGATAAAACCCCTAAGAAATAATGCATTGAGCTAGTTGTCTATTAAGTTTTTATATCTTCTATGATAACTGTTGGAAATATGCCCTAGAGGCAATAATAAATTGGTTATTATTATATTTCCTTGTTCATGATAATCGTTTATTATCCATGCTATAATTGTATTGATTGGAAACTCAAATACATGTGTGGGTACATAAACAACACTGTGTCCCTATTAAGCCTCTAGTTGACTAGCTCGTTGATCAAAGATGGTTAAGGTTTCCTAGCCATTGACATGAGATGTCATTTGATAACGGGATCACATCATTAGGAGAATGATGTGATGGACAAGACCCAAACTAAGAACGTAGCATTTGATCGTGTCAGTTTATTGCTATTGTTTTCTGCATGTCAAGTATCTGTTCCTATGACCATGAGATCATGCAACTCCCTGACATCGGAGGAGTACCTTGTGTGTATCAAACGTCGCAACGTAACTGGGTGACTATAAAGGTGCTCTACAGGTATCTCCGAGGGTGTCTGTTGGGTTGGCATGGATCAAGACTGGGATTTGTTACTCTGTGTGACGGAGAGGTATCTCAGGGCCCACTCGGTAATACAACATCACAATGAGCCTTGCAAGCAATGTGACTAAAGTGTTAGCCACGAGATCTTGTATTACGGAACGAGTAAAAGAGACTTGCCGGTAACGAGATTGAACTAGGTATAGAGATACCGACGATCGAATCTCGGGCAAGTAACATACCGAAGAACAAAGGGAACAGCATACGGGATTAACTGAATCCTTGACATAGAGGTTCGACCGATAAAGATCTTCGTAGAATATGTAGGAGCCAATATGGGCATCCAGGTCCCGCTATTGGTTATTGACCGTAGAGGTGTCTTGGTCATGTCTACATAGTTCTCGAACCCGCAGGGTCTACACACTTAACGTTTGGTGACGATATAAGTATAGTTGAGTTGTTATGTTGGTGACCGAAAGTTGTTCGGAGTCCCGGATGAGATCACGGACATGACGAGGAGTCTCGGAATGTCCGAGAGGTAAAGATCGATATATTGGACGATATGTTTGGGCCAAGAGGTGAGACCCACGGGGCGTTAGCAAAAGGCAGTTTTGCAGAGGGCAGGGTCCAGACGCCAGGAACCCTGGCGTCTGGCCCTGGGCCAGACGCCGAGGCCCATGGCGTCTGGGCCAGACGCCGGGAACCGTGGCGTTTGGTACTGGAATCCGAGAAGGACTCTTCCTTTTGTTCCAAACCGACTTTGAGGAGGCTCTTTCTCCAAGTTTCGACCCCAGGGCTCAACATATAAATAGAGGGGCAGGGCTAGCACCCCGTATACATCAAGTTTTCCCCAAGCCGTGTGCGGCAACCCTAACCCTCTAGTTCCTCCGTCATAATCTCCGTAGCGCTTGGCGAAGCCCTGCAGAGATTGTTCCTCACCACCATCACCACGCCGTCGTGCTGCTGGAACTCAACCACTACTTCACCATCGCTCGCTGGATCGAGGAGGTGAAGGCGTCATCAAGCCGTACGTGTGTTGAACGCGGAGGTGCCGTCCGTTCGGCGCTAGTTCGTGATCGGATCGAGGGACGACTTGCGATTTGGATCGCGGAGACGTTCGACTACATCAACCGCGTTTCTTAAACGCTTCCGCTTAGCGATCTACAAGGGTATGTAGATTTACTCTCCCTCTCGTAGATGCTCATCACCATGGATAGATCTTGTGTGTGCGTAGGAAAAATTTTTGTTTCCCATGCAACGTTCCCCAACAGTGGCATCATGAGTCAGGTCTATGCGTAGATGAGATCTCGAGTAGAACACAAACGAGTTGTGGGCGTGGGTGTATACATATTGCTTGCCGTTACTAGTTGATATTTGATTCGGCGGTACTGTGAGATGAAGCGGCCCGGACCGACATTAC
This sequence comes from Elymus sibiricus, assembly GCA_039707655.1. Classification (NCBI taxonomy): domain Eukaryota; kingdom Viridiplantae; phylum Streptophyta; class Magnoliopsida; order Poales; family Poaceae; genus Elymus; species Elymus sibiricus. The sequence continues at coordinate 400,618,927 of CM077663.1, forward strand.
GCGTACACTTACGCGAGACAGGTTCCTTCAACTGACATGTAACTTCGTTGCATAAAGATGGCTAGCGGGTGTCTGTCTCTCTCACTTTAGTTGAATCGATTTCAATGAAGAGGGTTCTTTTAGAAGATCAAAAAGCAATCACTACACCACGTTGTGGTTTTGCGTAGGTAAGAACGGTTCTTGCAAACCCGTAGCAGCCACGTAAAATTTGCAACAACAATTAGAGGACGTCTAACTTGTTTTTGCAGGGTATGTTGTGATGTGATATGGCCAATTACATGATGAGATATATGTGATGTATGAGATGATCATGTGTTGTATAGAATATCACGACTTGCATGTCGATGAGTACGGCAACTGGCAGGAGCCATAGAGTTGTCTTTAATTATTGTATGACCTGCGTGTCAATCATTAAGCGCTATGTAATGCTTTACTTTATCGCTAAACGTTAGCAATAGTCGTGGAAGCAACAGCCGGCGCGACAACCTCATGGCGACACGTTGATAGAGATCAAGATGATGGAGATCATGGTGTCATGCCGGTGACGATGGAGATCATGCCGGTGCTTTGGAGATGGAGATCAAAAGCACAAGTTCATGGCCATATCATGTCACTTATGATTTGCATGTGATGTTAATCCTTTTATGCATCTTATTTTGCTTAGGACGACGGTAGCATTATAAGGTGATCCCTCACTTAAATTTCAAGATAAATTGTGTTCTCCCCGAGTGTGCACCGTTGCGAAAGTTCGTCGTTTCGAGACACGCCATGATGATCGGGTGTGATAGACTCCACGTTCACATACAACGGGTGCAAGCCATGTTGCACACGCGGAACACTTGGGTTAAACTTGACGAGCCTAGCATGTACAGACATGGCCTCGGAACACAAGAGACCGAAAGGTCGAACATGAGTCATATAGTAGATATGATCAACATGAAGATGGTCACCATTGAAACCACCTCAACTCACGTGATGATCGGACTTGAGTTGGTGGATTTGGATCATGTTACACTCGAATGACCGGAGGGATGTCAATTTGAGTGGGAGTTTTTAAATAATATGATTAACTAAACTCATTATCTAGAACAATAGTCTAAGTTGTCTTTGCTATATTTATGTTGTAGATCATGGCTCGCGCAGTAGCACCCCTGAATTTTAATGCGTTCCTAGAGAAAGCTAAGTTGAAAGATGATGGAAGTAACTTTGTGGACTGGGCCCGTAATCTAAGGATTATCCTTACGGCTTCCCAGAAAGCTTATGTCCTTGATGCACCGCTTGGTGATCCACCCGCTCCAGTTGAGTTTCTAGACGTTGTGAACGCCTGGCAGGCTCGTTCTGATGATTACTCAATAGTTCAATGTGCAATGTTGTATGGCTTAGAACCGGGACTTCAAAGACATTTTGAACGTCATGGAGCATATGAGATGTTCCAGGAGTTGAAGTTTATCTTTCAGAAGAATGCCCGGATCGAGAGATATGAGATCTCCGATAAGTTCTATGCTTGCAAGATGGAGGAGAACGGGTCTATCAGTGATCACGTGCTCAGAATGTCTGGGTACTCCACCCGTCTGGCTGAATTGGGGATGCCCCTTCCGCCAGAGGCTATCACTGACAGAGTTCTTCAATCATTGCCACCTAGCTACAAGAGCTTCGTGTTGAACTATAACATGCACGGGATGAACAAGTCAGTCGCCGAGCTGTTTGCGATGCTGAAAGCCGCTGAGTCTGAAATTCAGAAGGAGCATCAAGTGTTGATGGTCAATAAAACCACTAGTTTCAAGAAAAATGGCAAGGGTAAGAAGGGTAACTCCAAGAAGAGTGGCAAAACAGTTGCTCCTCTCGTGAAGAAACCCAAGGCTGGACCCAAACCAGAAACTGTGTGTTTTCATTGCAAGGGAACTGGACACTGGAAGCGGAACTGCCCCAAGTATTTGGCTGACAAGAAGGCGGCCAACAACAAACAAGGTATATATGATATACATGTTATTGATGTGTACCTTACCAACCCTCGTTGTAGTGCCTGGGTATTTGATACCGGTGCGGTTGCTCATATTTGCAACTCTAAACAGGAACTGCGGAATAGACGGAGGCTGGCAAAGGACGAAGTGACGATGCGCGTGGGAAATGGTTCCAAGGTTGATGTGATCGCCGTCGGCACGCTCGCTCTTCAATTACCGTCGGGATTAGTGATGAACCTAAATAAGTGTTATTTGGTGCCTGCGTTAAGCATGAACATTATATCTGGATCTTGTTTTTTGCGAGACGGTTACTCATTTAAATCAGAGAATAATGGTTGTTCTATTTATATGAGTAATATCTTTTATGGTCATGCACCCAATGTGAGGGGTTTATTCTTATTGAATCTCGATAGTAATGATACACATGTTCATAACATTGATGCCAAAAGATGTAGAATTGATAATGATAATATCACTTTCTTGTGGCACTGCCGTTTAGGTCATATTGGTGTAAAACGCATGAAGAAGCTCCATGCTGATGGACTTTTGGAGTCACTTGATTTTGAATCACTTGACACATGTGAGCCATGCCTCATGGGCAAGATGACTAAAACGCCGTTCTCTGGAACAATGGAACGGGCAAGTGACTTATTGGAAATCATACATACTGATGTGTGTGGTCCGATGAGTATTGAGGCGCACGGTGGTTATCGTTACTTTCTCACCTTCACTGATGACTTAAGTAGATATGGGTATATTTACTTAATGAAACATAAGTCTGAAACATTTGAAAAGTTCAAACAATTTCAGAGTGAAGTTGAGAATCATCGTAACAAGAAGATTAAATTCCTACGATCTGATCGAGGAGGAGAATATCTGAGTTATGAGTTTGGCAGTCACTTAAGACAATGTGGAATTGTTTCACAACTGACACCGCCTGGAACACCACAGCGTAATGGTGTGTCCGAACGTCGTAATCGAACTTTATTGGATATAGTGCGATCTATGATGTCTCTTGCCGATTTGCCACTATCGTTTTGGGGTTATGCATTAGAGACAGCTGCATTCACTTTAAATAGGGCACCATCGAAATCCGTTGAGACGACGCCATATGAACTTTGGTTTGGCAAGAAGCCAAAATTGTCGTTTCTTAAAGTTTGGGGATGTGATGCTTATGTCAAAAAGCTTCAGCCTGAAAAGCTGGAACCCAAAGCGGAGAAATGCGTCTTCATAGGATACCCAAAAGAGACAGTTGGGTATACCTTCTACCTCAGATCCGAAGGCAAAGTGTTTGTCGCTAAAAACGGAACATTTCTTGAGAAAGAGTTTCTCTCGAAAGAATTGAGTGGGAGGAAGATAGAACTTGATGAGGTTGTTGAACCTTTACTTCAACCTGAGAGTAGCGCAGTGCAGAAAGTTGTTTCTGTGGAGCCTACATTAGCTGAAGAGGAAGTTAATGATGATGATCATGAAGCTTTGGATCAAGTTGCTATCGAACCTCGTAGGTCGACAAGGACGCGTACTGCTCCTGAGTGGTACGGCAACCCTGTCTTAGAGGTCATGTTGTTAGACAACGATGAACCTACGAGCTATGGAGAAGCGATGATGGGCCCGGATTCCGAGAAGTGGTTAGAGGCCATGAAATCCGAGATGGGATCCATGTATGAAAACAAAGTATGGACTTTGGAAGTATTACCTGAAGGGCGTAAGGCCATTCAGAACAAATGGATCTTTAAGAGGAAGACGGACGCGGACGGTAATGTCACCGTCTATAAAGCTCGACTTGTGGCAAAGGGTTTTTCACAAGTTCAAGGAGTTGACTACGATGAGACCTTCTCACCCGTAGCGATGCTTAAGTCCGTCAGAATCATGTTAGCAATAGCTGCCTTTTTCGATTATGAAATTTGGCAGATGGATGTCAAAACAGCGTTCCTTAACGGTTACCTTAAGGAAGAGTTGTATATGATGCAACCAGAAGGTTTTGTCGATCCAGAGAATGCTGACAAAGTTTGCAAACTCCAGCGATCCATTTATGGACTGGTGCAAGCATCTCGGAGTTGGAATCTTCGTTTTGATGAGGTGATCAAAGCGTTCGAGTTTATACAAGTTTACGGAGAAGCTTGTATTTACAAGAAAGTGAGTGGGAGCTCTATAGCGTTTCTAATATTATATGTGGATGACATATTACTGATTGGAAACAATATAGAAATGCTGGAAAGCGTAAAGGAATATTTGAACAAGAGTTTTTCAATGAAGGACCTAGGAGAAGCTGCTTTCATATTAGGCATCAAGATCTATAGAGATAGATCGAGACGCTTGATAGGACTTTCACAAAGCACATACCTTGACAAAGTTTTGAAGAAGTTCAAAATGGATCAGTCCAAGAAGGGGTTCTTGCCTGTATTGCAAGGTGTGAAGTTGAGTAAGACTCAATGCCCAGTGACTGCAGAAGATAGAGAAAAGATGAGTGTCATCCCCTATGCTTCGGCCATAGGCTCTATCATGTATGCAATGCTGTGCACAAGACCCGATGTCAGCCTTGCCATAAGTATGGTCGGAAGGTTTCAAAGTGATCCAGGAATGGAACACTGGACGGCGGTCAAGAATATCCTGAAGTACCTGAAAAGGACTAAGGATATGTTTCTCGTTTATGGAGGTGATCAAGAGCTCGTCGTAAAGGGTTATGTCGATGCAAGCTTTGACACTGATCCGGATGACTCTAAGTCTCAAACCGGATACGTGTTTATTCTTAATGGGGGTGCGGTTAGCTGGTGCAGTTCCAAGCAAAGCGTGGTAGCAGATTCTACATGCGAAGTGGAGTACATCGCTGCCTCGGAGGCGGCGAAGGAAGGTGTCTGGATGGAGTTCATGACAGATCTTGGAGTAGTGCCTAGTGCGCTTAACCCAATGACTCTGTTTTGTGATAATACTGGTGCCATTGCTCTAGCCAAGGAACCAAGATTTCACAAGAGGACCAGACACATAAAGCGACGTTTCAATTCCATCCGCGATTACATCAAGGAGGACGACATAAATATTTGCAAAGTACACACGGATCTAAATGTTGCAGATCCGATGACTAAACCTCTTCCAAGGGCTAAACATGAACAACACCAGAACTGCATGGGTGTTCGATTCATTACAATGTAAATCACATAGTGATGTGAACTAGATTATTGACTCTAGTGCAAGTGGGAGACTGTTGGAAATATGCCCTAGAGGCAATAATAAATTGGTTATTATTATATTTCCTTGTTCATGATAATCGTTTATTATCCATGCTATAATTGTATTGATTGAAAACTCAAATACATGTGTGGGTACATAAACAACACTGTGTCCCTAGTAAGCCTCTAGTTGACTAGCTCGTTGATCAAAGATGGTTAAGGTTTCCTAGCCATTGACATGAGATGTCATTTGATAACGGGATCACATCATTAGGAGAATGATGTGATGGACAAGACCCAAACTAAGAACGTAGCATTTGATCGTGTCAGTTTATTGCTATTGTTTTCTGCATGTCAAGTATCTGTTCCTATGACCATGAGATCATGCAACTCCCTGACATCGGAGGAGTACCTTGTGTGTATCAAACGTCGCAACGTAACTGGGTGACTATAAAGGTGCTCTACAGGTATCTCCGAGGGTGTCTGTTGGGTTGGCATGGATCAAGACTGGGATTTGTTACTCTGTGTGACGGAGAGGTATCTCAGGGCCCACTCGGTAATACAACATCACAATGAGCCTTGCAAGCAATGTGACTAAAGTGTTAGCCACGAGATCTTGTATTACGGAACGAGTAAAAGAGACTTGCCGGTAACGAGATTGAACTAGGTATAGAGATACCGACGATCGAATCTCGGGCAAGTAACATACCGAAGAACAAAGGGAACAGCATACGGGATTAACTGAATCCTTGACATAGAGGTTCGACCGATAAAGATCTTCGTAGAATATGTAGGAGCCAATATGGGCATCCAGGTCCCGCTATTGGTTATTGACCGTAGAGGTGTCTCGGTCATGTCTACATAGTTCTCGAACCCGCAGGGTCTACACACTTAACGTTTGGTGACGATATAAGTATAGTTGAGTTGTTATGTTGGTGACCGAAAGTTGTTCGGAGTCCCGGATGAGATCACGGACATGACGAGGAGTCTCGGAATGTCCGAGAGGTAAAGATCGATATATTGGACGATATGTTTGGGCCAAGAGGTGAGACCCACGGGGCGTTAGCAAAAGGCAGTTTTGCAGAGGGCAGGGTCCAGACGCCAGGAACCCTGGCGTCTGGCCCTGGGCCAGACGCCGAGGCCCATGGCGTCTGGGCCAGACGCCGGGAACCGTGGCGTTTGGTACTGGAATCCGAGAAGGACTCTTCCTTTTGTTCCAAACCGACTTTGAGGAGGCTCTTTCTCCAAGTTTCGACCCCAGGGCTCAACATATAAATAGAGGGGCAGGGCTAGCACCCGGTATACATCAAGTTTTCCCCAAGCCGTGTGCGGCAACCCTAACCCTCTAGTTCCTCCGTCATAATCTCCTTAGCGCTTGGCGAAGCCCTGCAGAGATTGTTCCTCACCACCATCACCACGCCGTCGTGCTGCTGGAACTCAACCACTACTTCACCATCGCTCGCTGGATCGAGGAGGTGAAGGCGTCATCAAGCCGTACGTGTGTTGAACGCGGAGGTGCCGTCCGTTCGGCGCTAGTTCGTGATCGGATCGAGGGACGACTTGCGATTTGGATCGCGGAGACGTTCGACTACATCAACCGCGTTTCTTAAACGCTTCCGCTTAGCGATCTACAAGGGTATGTAGATTTACTCTCCCTCTCGTAGATGCTCATCACCATGGATAGATCTTGTGTGTGCGTAGGAAAAATTTTTGTTTCCCATGCAACGTTCCCCAACAATAACGTGCTAAGAGACAGTGCTTTGGGAGAGCCCTAAGCTCGATTCTTCATAAACATGTTAATTTTTCCGCCAAACTAGACTTGCTCATGGGCAACACAGGCCGATGATCCCACCCTAAGAAAACCCGACTTTAGTCTTGGGCTCACACTTCAACTTTTGCCCAAAGCCCGACCGAAAAGCCTGAAAAGCATGAAATGATAAGAAATATATATTTTATCCAAAAAAGACATAATATATTATTTTTATACCCCAAAATTGTTATTTTAATCAATACATGTCATTGTTCATGTGTTTTGGGCCGCGCTCAAGCTTGGGATTTTCAGATCGACCTTTGTCAAGCCCTACGTGAAACCCGGCCTGGCCCAGAGTATGATCGGGTTTACGCCGAACGACCTGTCTGAGCAACCATATCAACTCCCATGACTCCATCACTATCAAGCCCCTCTTGCATCGTTAGGGTGAAACAAGTGTATGATCTTGGCACCATCTCACTTGATATATATGTATCGACGCCTTTTGTTCCTGTTATAGACATGATCAAACTGACTTGAATTGATTCTAGCAAGCAAAATCAATGTTTCACCTTATATAGTTGGTAAATTTGTACATCACTCGTTTTAGATTGGTGGCACAATAAAGCATGTGTATTTTTTTTATTTGGGGTTCTTTGTACTACCACGACATATGATTAATAAATTGAAAGTTTTCTCACAAAAAAAATCCTGTGTGCATTTCTACCATACTCATGTGCTTGGAATGAACGGGGACGGTGGCGGAGCTTGCACGGTTGCACTCAACAACAAGCAGTGCCCAACGTAAAAAAAATAAGCATCTAGTTTTGCAATTTAGGGAAATGAAGTCAAAGCTTAGTCGCTAAAATATTACGGATATCAACACCGTTCAAAAATAAAGGTGTGTTCGACACATAAGGGTCTTTGTAAAGTTTAATTGTGGGTTTCTTGAGGGAGAATACTATCATCATATGTATTTTTAATCCATTTTATCTTTGCTTGATAATCATGCAAAGACCCTAAATAGAAATCTCTCCATCCTGGCAGACAATGGTGAATTGGTCATAATATAAGATAACTAAATTATTAAGGGAAATAAACTAAACTTAAAAACAGATGTGTTTTCAACCTATCAACTCTCTAGTGTATACTTTTAGATCCATTGCCACCATTTGGACTAACTCGTGGTTCTAAATCCTTTGTGTCCTTTCCAATATCAGTACATATGAAAAGGAGGAGTGCTGAAATATTCTCAGTCACATTTTTCATTCATTAAAGTGTACTTGAGAGAAACTACATTTGCACATAAAAAATAATAACCTAAAAATGCGCGAAATAAAGAAGGAAGTGCAATTTGGAAATATATTACACAAATAGAAAAGTAAAAAAGTAAAAAAAAAACACTAACGAACAAAACAAGAAGGCCCAAATTTCTCAAAAATCATCGCGCTTTAGCTCTTCTGTATAATAAATATTTTTTTGCAGAGTGAAAGAAAGTTGTATTCCATAGGATCAAATTTACAGTCAGCTGGCAAAAGCTCATCGGAACAAGGTAGGAAATTCTATAGCCAACAAGTCGTACTACACTTTAATCTCCCGTAGTTCTCTAGGAGATCTGCTACTCTGATTTGGGATCTAGAAAATTTCAAAGGAAAAAACTCTCTACCAGCTAATAGATGCTTAATCTCCGAAACTAAATGACATATACCAACCGATCCTGAGTATGTGAGGATAATGAAGCAAGTACCATTGAAGAGAATTAGAATGGATTACCATCGGTAGGTTTGATCCCTCCAAGGTGATCGCAGTACCCTCTCTTAAAGCATGTAGTTCTGCTTCAAGAGCATCATTACAAAAGAAAAATGTATCGGTAGGCTGCAAAGATCAATCTGCCGTCCGAATTTCTGAGGATTATCCGAGAACATGCAGTTCCATCCGAGGAAAACGAGCCATCGACCGACAAGTTGGCCTGCCGAGTAGCCAGAGCAGGCCATGGTTTAGTCTGTGTAGGCACGTCGTTCATGGGTTCATATACAAACTCGGGCTCCGCCATCTTGCTTTTAATCATCTCGTTTGTGTTGTACTTTTTTACATGCCAAAGTGAGTTTAGATAGCTATTAAGAAAATCCACTCAGATGTGTATCGGGATGTGGTGTTTTCCATTCAGTGCGTTAGTCCTCGGATTCCATATTCTCCAGATTAAAATAGGACGCCAATATATGGCAACCGTGCTCCGGCGGATGTGGTCCGAGCGAACTAAACGTTCCCTCGGGGGAGGGAAGAAACGTTTGCTGGAGAGGAACCCTCCCAGCGAACCCCTCTTCCCCCGTCACGTAAGGCAATAGGTGGGCCAAAAAAGTGAAAAACCCCATTTTTCTACAAGCACTGCTACAAGCTTTGGAAATCTGATATTTTGTGTCTTATTTTTAAAACGTTAAAACACAGTAAAAAAACTGTAGGCATCTTAAAAAAATCATCGGTTAGGGGTGAATCAAAAACTTTGGAACTAGATATGGTATGGAGCCGTTGAATCTATTTTTTTCCCCATGACAGTAATATACAAATGACATCAATTACCACAAAAAAATTATCCTTACCAAACTAGTGAAACTAAAACTTTGAAAACAAGCCATGTGATCATCCATATGCAACGAGGGACACGATTAAAAATGCCAGGTCAAACAATATATCATGATGAAAAATAGATTAAAATACCATCTAATTAATAGAAATTGTAAAATTTTCCATGATATGAATAAATAAAAACGCCATGCTATCAAAAAATATATAAATGACATGCTATGAAATAATAAAAAATGACATGCTCTTAACCAAAAAATGCCATGCTCATAATAGTAGAAATGCCATGATTTTAAATAATTAAAATGTCATTCTCTCAATAAAAAAAATGTCATGTTCCCAATAAATAAATAAAATGACATGCTCTTAAAAAGTAGAAATGGCATGCCCTCAATAGTAGAAATGCCATGCTTTTGACAAAAAAATGTCATGCTCTTAATAGTAGATATGTCATGATCTCAATAGTAAAAATTCCATGGTATTAAGAAAAAATGCCATGCTATTAACATAATAATGCCATGATCTCTTAAAAAGTAGAATGACATGGTCTTAATAGTAGAAAATATCATGTTCATAAAACTAGAAATGCCATGCTCTCAGCAATAGAAATTCCGTGCTCCTAAAAAATATGTCATGGCGAGAAACTATGTTTTTTTCATTGCAATGAAAAAAACACAAGGATTTAGGGGCACAGTGGTGGCAAGTGTCATGCTGCTAAATAACAAAATTGCCATGTTATTGGAAGAAAATCATTGTAGAAACCACCATGACAAAAACAATGTAAAAATGCCATGTTCTGACTTCTGCCATGTCACCTATTAAAAAAATTATGCCACTAATTAACAAAATGCCATGTCTTTTTTGAACAATTTTAGAAAACAAAAAAATCAGGAATGTGCCATGACATTTTGGAAAAAATGCCATGGCAGAACGGTACCAATAAAAAATGCCATGAAAATACATTGTTTCATTTTGCTAACATACATGCTTGATTTGCCATGGTATAAACATTGACAATGGCATTGTTTCTACAAAAATGCCATGGTTTCTGCAAAAATGCAATGGTATAGACATCGCAAAAATTGCCATGGTTCCTACATAATTACACGGGGACAACAGGCCTAAATGTCTACAAAAGTGCCATGTGGGTAAGATAGAAAATCTGAAAAAGTCTACAAAGGGAGATGGATTGATCAAATGCCATGCTGCTAAATAGCAAAATTGCCATGTTTTTTAAACAAAATAATGTAGAAACTGCCATGACAAAAACAATGTCAAAATGCCATGTTCTCGCTTCTGCCATGTCACCTATTAAAAATTCTAATGCCATGATTTTTTTTTGAAAAATTCAGGATTGTGCCATGACACTTTGCAAAAATGTCATGGCAGAATGGTGTCCCTAAAAATGCCATGACAATTCATAGTTCATTTTACTAAGCACACATGCTTGATTTGCCATGGTATTAACATTAAAAAGGGCATGGTTTCTACAAACAAAATGTCATGGTATACACGTCACAAAATTGCCATGGTTTCTACAGGACTACACAGGGACACAAGGCCTAAATGTCTACAAAAGTGACATGTGGGTAAGATACAAAAATCTGAAAATGTCTACAAAGTGAGACGAATTGATCAATTTTTCCACTATGTCTAAATGTCAACCTTCTGCCATAGGGGGCACTCAAACAAATTCTTCAAAAAAATGCCATGGGCTTGATCAATCCCACATCAGAATCCTCAAACACTACAAAAAAATGGGAGGATAAAAAATGCTGTGGGGCACCCCAATAAAGCAAGTTCAATCGCATACCAAAACTGCCATGGAATATCAAAAAATATTGTGTGAAGTAGACTAATAATTTATAAATTATCAGGGTTTGAAATTGTGTATTCCAAAAAATACCACATACACCACTATCCAGCACTATTAGGAGGAATTCTGTAGTAAAAGTATAGAGACAGTATGGGGTTCGCAAGGTCAACTCACATAGCGGGGGAAGAGAAATGGGAAAAATTCCCCACTAGAGATGAGGCCGTCCATTGCCGCGCGATGGAGATGTGGCTGCAGCGCAGAAGCTCCCCTCATGATGGTGCTATCACAGTAGCCCCCCCCCCCCCCCCCCCCCCCCCCCCAGCATTCCCCACAATACGCAGCACCAGCCGCCGTCCAGGCCCCATTCGTGAGGTGGGGACGATGGATTCAAGGCAAGAACGACGGGTTCGAGGCGGCGACGCCTGTGGCAGCTCGAGGTAGCCAGATCAAGAGTGCAGCGTCGTCGGTGAGGTCGAGCGGGAGCTCCGGCGGCTTGGTTGTACAACAGCAGCGGCCTGTGGGGGGACTTCAACGGTCGTTCGATGGAAACTGGCTAATATCTGACGAACGCCAGTTAAGATTTCCGTTAAAATAAGTACCATGTTCCATACCCTCTCATTACAATTTGCAAGTAACATTAAGCAACCATTCCTTTCCAGAATCAACAAGATATACTATCCAAGAACGTGACATATAGCCACACGACATTATTTTACCCACGGCAACGTGTTGCGCCATGACATGTCGCCACTTAGTGAATTGGAAAATAGTCTACTTAATAACTTATACGTATTTATTATTTTATCTTTTGCTTGACGGCCCACACCTTAAGACCATGTTAGGGAGATATACACTACGCGCTATGGATGCATGCCCTTATGATATGTGACAATGTACGGCTGCGCTAATAATTTTGCTGAGGTTTGAGCTTTCTGTCTCTAGTTAAGCACTTCTTTGAGAAAGACCTTGTAGCTTTCAGGTCTAGGGATTAAACACATGCTTTGCATTGCACATGGGCGTAGAACACAGCATGTGGATGTTAGGCCGTCGAGCTGCCAATAATTCCTTTCATTTCGGTATGTAAAACCCCACTCCAATAAAAAGACAATAATTGGAAAGGTAACTAATCGGAAAAGGTGGATTCCAATCTCATTGCATTCTTCCCATTTCCTTAAATAAACAGCCGCCTCCACATGATCCCAACGTTCCGAATCTGTAACGAATCATATTTTGCGCCATATAATGGATCCGGTCCATCGGCCATGTATTTTTTTGAACTTCGGCGACCTTTATAAACAGTAACCATGTCTGTTACAAGAGAGGATATTAAGAAATCAGGGGGATGCTCCCGCCACTCCCCAGTATGTTTCCCCGTGTAACTCGCTCGACCAAGACAATGCGCGGCGGCATTCACTAGTAGAAAACGGGCCTTTAGTGCCGGTTCTCCAACCGGCACTAAAGGGTGGGGACTAAAGCCCCCCCCCCCCCCCCCCAGTCCCGGTTCAATACGGCCCGGCACTAAAGGCCCACCACGTGGCACCTGCCGGCGCCGTGGGCTGGGGACCTTTAGTCCCGGTTGGTAACAACAACCGGGACTAAAAGTATTTAATTCTTTTAATTTTGGTTTATTTTTCCTTTTAATCCTTTAGGGGTTTATGAACTAATTATGGTTTATTTTTTCTTTTAATTTTGTGTTTTCCATTTAATTATTTTTCATTTCAAACATATATTACGCTAGTACATACTGTACACGTTGTGCATATATATATAAATAGAATTTCTCGTAGAACCGATCATATATATATATATATATCATCGAATTTCTCGTACGACGACCATTCACATACATATATATATACAATTTGGTATATACAATTTCTCCTACAATTTGCGGATCATTACATATGCAGGCATTACTGCTTGATCTTGTAATGCTATTCTCCTTTGGGATCTATGACCTGGTCGACCAGAAATCCAGCTATTTCCTCTTGAATTGCTCGTACGCGAGCCGTTGGTAGGAGCTGGCCCCGCATCTCCGTCAGCTATAATCAGGAGATCAAGATGAATATATTAGTTGTGTGTATATATATTAGCTAGCTCATGATAAAAAAATTATGGATAGTGTTCTGGCAAACGTACCCAAAGATTTCTTTCGTTTCTGCTCCTTTCAGGCATGATCATGCGAATGTTCTCGTAAACGTAGTATGCGCATAAACTATTCCCCTGCTCCTGCTTCATGCAATTTACGAGAATAAAATTCAATCAGGTAATAATTAATCAAGCATGATAATGGTATTGAAACTAGAATTAAAGAGATGCACGGACGTAGCTAGCTAGTACTACTTAATTACCTTGGGTCGCACCCATGTCAGCTTTTGTTCCCAGTCGCCTGGGACCTGGTTGACGAACTTGGCCCAAGCCCTGCCCGCCGGCAAAGAAAATGAATAAAGGAGTTATTAACTAGTTGATATTAGGAAATGAAGTAAAGAGGCCGACATAGTGCGATAATGATTGAAATTACCTGTCGACCATCCCCCTCACGGTTGCGTATTCGGATGGATTCTTATATAGTGAGTCCAGTACTTCAACTTTTCCCTTGTCAACTTCAATGATTCACAAGATCCAGTGGTAACTGCATGCGCACACGTTTTGTATAAATAAGCGGGCACATGCATAACTCATCAACTACACTTATTAACATCTAGTAATTAAGCAAAAAATGGAATTTGTAGTACAAGATATAGTAACACTCACCCGAAGTTGTAAGGAAGTAGTATTTCTGGTTGGGTGTTTAGTTGCTTCAAAAACTCTAGCAGGAATCTCTCTGTGTCTTTTCTCGAATATTGATCTTCCCATATCGCCTGATTAACCGTATTTGGGTCAATGAACCCAATGCCATAGCGTCCAGCTTTTTTCATTTCATACATCTTCATTCTGCATAATACCACAGAAAAGAATATAGTGAGGATAATTACAGGTAATGAACGAGAGCACAGCTAGCTAGCTAGAGACTTAAATTACAGAAAGAAATCACTTACAGACAATAGCAACTGACGATAGATTTGTCGAGTGCGTCTTGATTGAATAACTGAAACAACTCTGAATAATGAATCCACACATCTTTTTTATGGAAGTAATGCTTTCTCTTGACTTTCACCATGAGGGACTCTTCATTGGTATTTGCTGTTTGTTGCATGTACCACGTATGCAAATCGTACATTCTCGTTGGTAGAAGCTTGACATCGTCAGGCTTGACCAGAGGTTTGCCGCGGACATATTGGTATTTTACTTCCTCCTCTGTAATCCCGGGGATTTCCTCAAGGCCTAGGAGTTGTTCAACAGTGACACCGGCCTCTTTAGCCTGCCTTTTATGATCTTCGGTTATTACCAGCCGATCGGCGGTACTCACAGGTGTTTGTACAATGAGCGGGGGGATCGATTGCACTGCCTGTTCTCCCAGCTGGGGAACAGTTTTCCCGCTTTTTTTGCCAACTGCTTGGCTCGAGCTCGAGCTCGACTCCTTTAGTCCTGCCAAATATGACTTCTTGATAGACCGCACATAGTCGGAGTCCTTCTGATTGTCAGCCGGTCGAGCCATATCAATAAAGTGTTGTGAGACATGCTCAGGTACTTTCTCCTTTGGCGGCGGGGGCGGTTTCGGTCCAAAATGGGCCTTCACTTTGGCATCCACTGCGATGTCGAGTTCCTCAGGAGTCAGGTAGTAAGGCAACTTCGGAAGAGGCTTGAGGTTTGGACCATATTTGAATTTCTTGCCTGTTGTACCGCTAGCCGTCGTAGCTGCGGCCTCTCTCTTCCGTTGTTGCTTAGGCTGACGCGGTGCCGGACTTGGAGGAGGAGGAGTCGGCTGACGCCATGCCGGACATGGAGGAGGAGTCGGCTGACGCGGTGCCGGCGGACTTGGAGGAGGAGGAGTTGGCTGACGCCGTGCCGGACTTGGAGGAGGAGTCGGCTGATGCGGTGCCGGACTTGGAGGAGGAGGAGTCGACTAACGCGGCGGTGGACTTGGAGGAGGAGGAGTCGGTGGCCTTGGAAAGATGATGCAATCCTTTTTCCATAGAATGATACGATGTATGGCCTCTCATAGTGTTCTCTCCTCGTCACCTCCAAGAATGTCAAGTTGTAGCTCGTGATATCCTGACATCACTTCATCAACCCCGACACGAGCATAGCCAGCTGGAATGGGATTGCAATGGAAGGTTGCTTCAGGGGGATTTGCTAAAGCATAGCCGTCCGCCACCTTCATGGATAAGTTCTTCACTTTCATGTGTAGCTCACAGTTAGTCCTGTCTTTGATATCATCCACAGGGTAGCTAGCTAGCAATGCATTATTGATATCGGCCGGGGCGGAACCCACGCTGCTTCTCGGCATAGATGGGACGGTGCTATCCAATGCTGGATCGATCTGCTCATGCTGCCGCTGCGACGCCCTTTCCTGGCTGAGTGAGTCGATCTGCTCCTGCTGCCGCCTGACAAATCGTTCCAACTCTAGGTGCTTTGATTCTAGGCCTTCAAGGCGGAGTGCTTCCTCCTTCTTCTTCTTCTCCTCCTGCATCTTCTTTCTCGCACAGCTTCTATAGTCGTCGTTCCAATCTGCAAACCCCTCAAACCACAGAACAACGCCTTTGCCTCGTGTTCTTCCCGGGTGTTCACGATTCTTCAGGGCGCGCGTAAGCTCGTCGTTCTCTCTATTGGCGGTGAACACTCCCGTTCGAGCTTCTTCTATTGCAATAAGTATTTCGTCTGTCGCTTCTTTAAGACTTGCCTTCACCATAACCAGCCACGTCTCTGGGTCCAACTTCCCCCCATGCGCATAAAACCATGTCCTGCACCTGGAGGGCCATGTCAATGTAACTGGATTGACCCCTGCACTAATCATCTTTTGCTCAGATTGATCCCACTTAGGCAGGGCCACCTGGCCCCAGAGTATGGTGCCACTTCTTTTTCGCAGCATTAATCTTGTTTATTCTCGACCGTTCCTTAGCTTCTTCCGATTCCTTGAACTTCACGAAAGCGTCCCAGTGATCTTTTGCCTTCACCAGTGCTCCCGTGAATTCTGGAGTCTTCTTTTTTGATTTGACGTACTTAGTCCATGCATTTTTCTTGAAGGTGTTGAATGTGATCGCCATCTTTTTAAGAGCATAGTTTCTGACTTTCTTCAGATCTGCATCTGTCAAATTATCTGGTAGGGTGAAATGCCGCATGAGCGTATCCCAAAGCACATCTTTTGCTCTTTCGTCGACAAAAGTAACTCCTGCTCGATCTCCCTTTGCTGGCTTTTTCCATTCTTGAACGGAGATCGGGATTTGGTCCCTGACAATAACTCCGCATTGATTCTTGAACTTGGTCGCATTTTTCCTAGGTTCAAGCGGTTCGCCAGTTGATGTTTTGATGGAATCGGTGTTGAACTTTACGCCAGGATCCAACTTTTTGGCCGGGCCTCGAACTACCCTGTCGCTTGTAGAAGATTTGCTCGATCCGGAGGCCTAAAAGAAGAAAGATCGATTCGTTAATACATACAAATCAATTAAGACATGTAATGATCACCGGATGGCTTATATAATAAATATACCTCGCCGGTCTTTGTTATTTGAAGAACATTTTCTTCGTCAACATCGTTGTCGTCGTCTTCATCTATTCGTTCGTCTTCATCAAATATCATACAACCCTCACCGGAATTGTTCAGATATTGCGAGCCGTCATCATCTTCAGGTTCATGCTCTGGGCTCGGGGAGGAGCGTATGATGTCGAACAGAGCATCTTCTCCTTCTCTGCCGGTATTGTCCATAGCTTTTATTTAACTAATCCAGAAGAAAGATAAAACAATTTAGTATTCAAATTAGAATGCATGCAATCAATAAGGAAAAACTGAATCATAGTACATAATATGCATCTCGAATAATTCATATAATATGCATCATCGAATATAATCTCGAATATTATCGAATATAATCTCGAATACATCTCGAGTATTATCACTAGTTAATACAGATCGAATATTATCGAAGAATCTAGTTCACTCGCGGTTCCTGAGGCGCGGGCGGTGGACACCCAAAGAGAAGGAAATATCACAGGATCATAGCTCGGGTGAGATCCCTGAAGAACCTGCCAGGTATTGGAGAACCTGACGTCCAACGCATCCATGTAGCGACGGACGTGCTCGTCCTCCTCCCTGACACGGCGACGTACCACCTCCGGCGGGGCCGGCTGCCTCCGCACCGAAAGTGGCCCACGCGAACGCCACCAAAGAAGCTCCGGGTCGACGACGGGACCCGGGGCCGGGTTCCTCACCAAGCTACGCGCCCCTGAAGGTAGCACCTCCGAGTGCCAGCCCGGCGGAGCCCAGTCCCGAACGTTTCCCCTCTGAAGCAGGACGTCGTCGCGAACGACTCGACGAAGAGGATGCGGGCCGGGAATCGTTGACTCCGAAAAGAAATTCTATGCAAATTTAACATTTTTATAACTAAAAGTATAAAAAACTAACATTTCATCTAAAAGTATAAAAAATGTCAAAATTCCTCAAATGTCAAAATTCCTCAAAATTTCTATACATACATTATACTAATTAATTCCTCAAATGTCAAAATTGCTATACATATATACTAAAACATACAAAAATACATATAAATCATCTAACTTAAGAAAATGTGTGTGTGTGTGTATTAGATGAAATGTTAGATGTATAAAAAACATACATATATTTCTATACATACATATATACTAAATAATCATCTAAAACAACTAAAACATCTAAATAAAACATCAAACATTCATGCATACATGTATAAAAAAACTAGTGAAAAAAAAATCGCCGGAGGGGGCGGCCGCGCGAGCTCACAGCGGACGGACGGCAGCGTCGAGGTGCAGGGGCGCGGACGGACGGCGACGGCGGCGTCGAGGTGCAGGGGCGCGGACGGACGGCGACGGCGATGGCAAGGTGCAAGGGCGCGGACGGACGGCGACGGCGATGGCGAGGTGCAGGGGCGCGGCGGCCACGACGTCGAGGTGCGGCAGAGGCGCGGACGGACGGCGGCGTCGAGGGGCAGGGGTGCGCGGACGGACGGCGGCGTCGAGGTGCGGTAGGGCGCGGACGGACGGACGGCGACGTCGAGGGGCAGGGGCGCGCGGACGGACGGCGATGGCGAGCTCCGGCAGCCTGGCGGCGTGGTGGTACGTTCGGCGTCGTCGATTTGGGGAAAAATTCGTAAGTGTTTGTATATATAGGAGGCACCTTTAGTCGCGGTTGGAGCCACCAACCGCGACTAAAGGTCGATTTCGCCAGCCCAAGCGGCGGGAAGCGCAGGCCTTTAGTCGCGGTTGGTGGCTCCAACCGCGACTAAAGGGGGCCTTTAGTCGCGGTTGGAGCCACCAACCGCGACTAAAGGTCTGGCTTCCCGTGTCGAATGTTTAGTCCCACCTCTCTAGTTGAGAGGAGCTCGCACCGGTTAATAAGCCCCGCCGCGGCTACGGTGTCGAGCTCCTCTCTAATGCAGGCCTTCTGGGCCTACCGCACCTGTGCTGCCCTGTTGGGCCTACTGGGCCTGCATCCTGGCCCAATACGCCGTGGTGGCCCAGTAGGCGGGCTTTTTTTTATTTACTTTTCAGTTTTTTTTTATTTCTGTTTTATTTATTTTCTTTTGTTTCTGAGTTTTTTTTGCTTTATTTAGAGTTAATGAGTGAATCTTTTTGCGTTAGGTCAAAAATTTATAAACTTTCTGTTAGTGGCAGTAGTTTTCAAATTTGAATAGTTTAAATTCGAATTATTTGAAATTTGTGTGAATAACTAGTTTGTGAATAACTTTACTTTAAAAATAGATTTTGCAGTGATTCTTTTTTCTGCTGTTTAATATTAGCGTGTTTTATCATTATATTCAATTTGGTAATTCTTAGGTTATTTAAAAAATGAAATGCCTTAGTAACAGACGAGTTTTCGTTTGAAACCCTGATACTTCGAAAGTGATTGTCCATTTTGTACACGAAGTGCATCCAGTTTTTGCCGTAACCCTCTCAACTTTTTAGCACATGCTATGTGGGTGAAATGATGATACCATGCCAACTTTCAACATTTTCAGAGTTCATTTGTAGTGCTTTTCAATTTCAGGGTCATTTAGCTCAAAAAAATCAGTAATTGCATGAAAAATAGCAAATGGAGTCAGAAAGGGTTGAAAATTGATGACGTGGCTTCGAATGGTGCATACTAAACACACAAAAAGTCTGGAGTTGAAATAAGTTTAAAAAAATGAAATGCCTTAGTAACAGACGAGTTTTCGTCTGAAACCCTGATACTTCGAAAGAGATTGTCCATTTTGTACACGAAGTGCATCCAGTTTTTGCCGTAACCCTCTCAAATGCCAAAACACATAAGTACACTACTATTACAAAGATTCCCTCCGGTTTGTCCGAAGTGGGACTTTCCAGATATATAAGTCTGGAAACTAACTAGAGAAGCCGGTCACATCCCAGAGTGGGATCTTTGGGTATAAAACTTTTTCTTCGCGTGTGTCCCTTTGCGTCGTAACCATGGACAATCTTCATCGTTTAACTTGATGCTCGGGTCAACATTCACTCTGAAGGGAGCAATTTCATGAAATTTTTCATAATCTTCTGACATGTCTGTCTTGTCCTCCACTTCCACGATGTTTCTTTTCCCTGAAAGAACTATGTGGCGCTTTGGCTCATCGTATGATGTATTCGCTTCCTTATCTTTTCTTTTTCTCGGCTTGGTAGACATGTCCTTCACATAGAAAACCTGCGCCACATCATTGGCTAGGACGAATGGTTCGTCTGCGTACCCAAGATTGTTGAGATCCACTGTTGTCATTCCGTACTGCGGGTCTTCCTTTACCCCGCCTCCTGTCAGATTGACCCATTTGCACCGAAACAAAGGGACCTTCAAACCAAGTCCATAGTCAAGTTCCATATCTCCTCTATGTAACCATAATATGTGTCCTTTGGCCTATTGGTGTTTGCTGCATCAAAGCGGACGCCACTGTTTTGGTTGGCGCTCTTTTTATCTTGGGCGATCGTGTAAAATGTATTCCCATTTATCTTGTACCCTTTGAAAGTCAATATAGTCGAAGATGGTAACTTGGACAGCAAGTACAGGTCATCTGCAACAGTGTCGTCATGGATGAGACGTGTCTGCAACCAACCGGCGAAAGTCACCGTTTGTTCATGTGTAATCCAGTTGTCAGACTGCTCCGGGTGTATTACTGAATTCTTTCCTAGCGTGCCTTTTCCACCCAGTCTGCCCTCATGCCGCGATTCAAGAACACCAATCGGCTTAATGTCAGGAATAAAGTCAACGCAAAACTCAATGACCTCCTCTGTTTCTTGGCCCTTGGAGATGCTTCCTTCTGGCCTAGCACGATTATGAACATATTTCTTTAAGACTCCCATGAACCTCTCAAAGGGGAACATATTGTGTAGAAATACAGGACCCAGAATGGCAATCTCCTCGACTAGGTGAA
The DNA here is from genome assembly GCA_039707655.1 of Elymus sibiricus. Taxonomy (NCBI): domain Eukaryota; kingdom Viridiplantae; phylum Streptophyta; class Magnoliopsida; order Poales; family Poaceae; genus Elymus; species Elymus sibiricus. The sequence continues at coordinate 400,639,689 of CM077663.1, forward strand.
CTAGGACGTGCGTCATGATATTGAAGAAGGATGGTGGGAACACCAACTCGAAACTGACAAGACATTGCACCAAATCACTCTTTAACCTTGGTAGGATTTCTGGATCGATTACCTTCTGAGAGATTGCATTGAGGAATGCACATAGCTTCACAATGGCTAATCGAACGTTTTCCGGTAGAAGCCCCCTCAATGCAACCGGAAGCAGTTGCGTCATAATCACGTGGCAGTCATGAGACTTTAGGTTCTGAAACATTTTCTCTGCCATATTTATTATTCCCTTTATATTCGACGAGAAGCCAGACGGGACCTTCATACTGAGCAGGCATTCGAAGAAGATTTCCTTCTCTTCTTTGGTAAGAGCGTAGCTGGCATGACCCTGAAACTGCTTTGGATCCATGCCGTCTTCTCCGTGCATACGTTGCTGGTCCTCCCGTGCCTCCGGTGTATCTTTTGTCTTCCCATACACGCCCAAGAAGCCTAGCAGGTTCACGCAAAGATTCTTCGTCACGTGCATCACGTCGATTGCAGAGCGGACCTCTAGGTCTTTCCAATAGGGTAGGTCCCAAAATATAGATTTCTTCTTCCACATGGGTGCGCGTCCGTCAGCGTCATTCGGAACAGATTGTCCGCCAGGACCCTTTCCAAAGATTACTTTTAAATCCTTGACCATATCAAGTATATCATCACCAGTACGGTGGCGAGGCTTCTTCCGGTGATCTGCCTCACCTTTGAAATGCTTGCCTTTCTTTCTTACGGGATGCCTGCTCTGAAGAAATCGACGATGCCCCAGGTACACATTCTTCTTACATTTATCCAAATATATACTCTCAGTATCATCTAAACAGTGCGTGCATACGTGGTATCCCTTGTTTGTCTGTCCTGAAAGGTTACTGAGAGCAGGCCAATCATTGATGGTTACAAACAGCAACGCATGTAGGTCAAATTCCTCCTGTTCTTTCTCATCCCACGCACGTACACCTTTTCCATTCCACAGCTGTAAAAGTTCTTCAACTAATGGCCTTAGGTACACATCAATGTCGTTGCCGGGTTGCTTGGGGCCTTGGATGAGCACTGGCATCATAATGAACTTCCGCTTCATGCACAACCAAGGAGGAAGGTTATAGATACATAGAGTCACAGGCCATGTGCTATGATTGTTGTTCTGCTCCCCAAAAGGATTAATGCCATCTGCACTTAAACCAAACCATACGTTCCTTGCGTCCTTTGCAAAGTCCTTCCACTTTCTCTCGATTTTTCTCCACTGCGGTCCGTCAGCGGGTACTCTCAACTTCCCGTCTTTCTTACGGTCTTCGTTGTGCCATCGCATCAACTTGGCATGCTCTTTGTTTTGGAACAAACGTTTCAACCGTGGTATTATAGGAGCATACCACATCACCTTGGCAGGAATCTTCTTCCTGGGGCGCTCGCCCTCAACATCACCAGGGTCATCGTGGCCGATCTTATAGCGCAATGCACAGCATACCGGGCATGCATTCAAATCCTCGTACTCACCGCGGTAGAGGATGCAGTCATTAGGGCATGCATGTATCTTCTGCACCTCTAATCCTAGAGGGCAGACAGCCTTCTTTGCTTCGTACGTACTGTCGGGCAATTCGTTGTCCTTTGGTAGCTTCTTCTTTAACATTATCAGCAACTTTTCAAATGCCTTGTCAGATACACCATTCTCTGCCTTCCATTGCAGCAATTCCAGTGTGGTACCCAGCTTTTTCTTGTCATCTTCGCAATTTGGGTACAACAATTTCTTGTGATCCTCTAACATGCGCTGCAACTTCAGCTTCTCCTTTTCACTTGCGTAGTTTCTCTTTGCATCGGCAATGGCCCGACCAAGATCATCAGCGGGCTCATCTGATGCCTCTTCTTCAGCTCCTTCCCGCATTGCCGGCTCAGCTTCTTCCCCCATTGTTGTACCATCGTATTCATGGAACCCATGGCCAGGATAGCTGTCGTCATCCTCTTCTTCTTCATTCTCTTCCATTAGGACCCCTCTTTCTCCGTGCTTGGTCCAACAGTTATAGCCGGACATGAAACCGGACTCAAACAGGTGGACGTGAATGGTTCTTGAGTTAGAGTAATTTCGATCATTCTTAGAGCCAGCACATGGACAATACATAAAACCATCCGCCCGCTTGTTTGCCTCAGCCGCAACCAGAAAAGTATGCACGCCATTAATGAACTGGGGAGAGCATCGGTCATCGTACATCCATTGCCGGCTCATCTTCATTACACAACACCGAAAAGACCAAATTAATACAAGTTCATACATAAAGTTCATACACACTTGTTCTCATAAAACAACATACAAACTCTCTAGCTAAAGCATTTAAATGCAACAGCAAATGCGATCAAGATCGCAACTAAGGTAACAATTGATCCAACAGCATAGTGATACCAAGCCTCACTATCAATGGCATATTTTTTAAATTTTATAATCTTCAAGCGCATTGCATCCATCTTGATCTTGTGATCATCGACGACATCGGCAACATACAACTCCAGTTTCATCTTCTCTTCTTCAACTCTTTTCAATTTTTCTTTCAAATACTCATTTTCTTTTTCAACTAAATTTAACTTCTTGACAAGAATATCTATGTCGGTTGCAATTTCCGGTTCACATACCTCCTAGATAAAAATATCTATGTCAACTTGATGGGCATAATTGTCATAAACACGAAATGCAACAAATAGTTATAAAAGAGAGTATATACCACATCCGAATCATAAACCGGACGAGGGCCGGCGGGGACGGATATCAAAACCATGCCACTATGTATAACAAACAACCATATAGGTAAGAAAACTATACAGTAACTATCTAAATCTTACAACTTGATTTTTTTTATAAAAAGGATAAGAACAAGAGGCTCACCAAGGTGGTGCCGGCGACGGGACGGTGCGGGCGATCGACGGGGATTAGGACGGGGACGGGAAGGCACTAAGTAAACCACACCTACACATGCAAAGTAAGAAGTTAATTTGAGCTCAAATTGCATATAAATCAAATAAACTACCACATATAAATACTCCCAAACTAAAACCCACAAATCACTATACTTATAGAGCATTGCAAGAGCTAATCTAGCAATGAGAGATGAAAGGACAAAGTTGTTAACCTTTGTGAACACTTGGATGGATGGGGTGCCTCCAAATCTTGACAAATTTTGGCAAAAATGGAGGATGAGCTCGAGGAAGAGGGGAAGAACAGAGAGGAGAGGAAAGGGGGAGAAGAGAGAGCTCGGGGTAGGGTTTATATAGGGGCATCTTTAGTCCCGGTTCGTGACACAAACCGGGACTAAAGGTGAGCCTATAGTCCCGGTTCATGCCACGAACCGGGACTAAAGGTGATCGTGGGGCCCCAGGCTGACACCATCCTGCCACCACCCCTTTAGTCCCGGTTCATGTTACGAACCGGGACTAATGATGCCAGCCCCCCTAGCCGTTGGAACCGGGACTAATGGTCACATTAGTGCCGGTTCAAAACCAGACTAGGACTAATGCCTTGGACAAAAGGTCTGTTTTCTACTAGTGATTGCTTTCCTGAGCACAATGCACTATCGTCGCCCTGCCAAAAGAATTCATCAACTTTCGACAGTCATCTGTAACCACCGCTGCGGAAGCACGGTACTTTGACAGATCCAATATAGCCTGAATAATCTCCAAAGAGTCACATCCGATGGCAATTGAGAAAATCCCCATATATCATCTGCTAGACGCAAGCCTTCCAATAATGCTTGTCCTTCCATCGTGGCCATGTATTCATACAGAGTTTCACAATTGTTCGGCATTTTTTTGACACTAGGCAATGATCGATATGGATGATCTACCCCCAAAACCAACAATCAGTTCACCAGATAACATACTATCAGATATTGATCGATTTAGTTTCAAGCTTTTAGCACCGAACGAATGCAACATGTATTTTGAAACGCAGAGGGATTTGGCTCTAAAAATATTTCTAATTCAGAAGAGCACACCGATTTTCTAACAGATTTGCTAGATGAGAATTAGCGAAATCTCATCAAACTCATATGCTTTCTCGATCTTATGTGGAGATTCGTGCGGGTTTTTCTTTTTTCTTTTTTTTCACGCTCTTTTCAACAAAGAATAAATTTTACTTACACAAAGTGAAGTATCAAGTGGATACAAATACAATAAGTATACATCCGACCTCTGCATAATTAGAATGCGTACAACTAAACAAGTGCACACGCAATTAAACATGCTGGCAAATAGCATAGTCATCTATAAGACTAAAGCTATGTCTTAGCGTGAAAAGGAAAACTAAAGCGATCAAAATATCAATCGACAAAATACAACTTTAACCATATCCGCACCAATCATGTATAGACACCATAAGGACTTCATGATTCTTCTAAAACCATGCCTTCAAAAAGGGAACCACGCTGAAGTGCCACCATCACTAGAGCCAACAACTAAAGGTCATATACTAACCGTGAATAATAAGTCTGACCATATCGGACAAATGCCTTCAACAAGGTCACGACGGCAAAAAATCGTCAGTGCCAGGTATAACCAACTCGGGTTAGATGTAGGATCTGCACCCCAAAACTCGAGACCGGGTACCCGAAAAGCACCACCCAATTGAAATCAATCATGTGAATCTCACCACGCCGCTGCACCACCATACTCTCTGTGTCAAGTCATCGTCCACAAAATGCATTGCATCGTCGAAGATAAACTAGCCAGAGTGAGAGCCGTCAAAACCCATAGTGGAGCCTTCCGACTGCATCCTGCAACCTCGCCAATACGAGTCGTCGGTCAGTGTCACCATAGTCCGATTTGAGGGAGAAATCCTCCAAAATCAAACACCATACCGAGACGTTCACCGATCTGATCGGATACAACCACCAGCGAGGAAGGGAGCGACCAGCCGCGACCCTCACTATCAGCCGCCGCCTGCACCACATCCAGCACGGCCCCGTTCAGGCCAGATCCGGCTCCCATGCCACCGCATAGCAGCACGAGATCTGCGACCAACATGACAAGCAGTGGGGGCTAGCTGGGCCGCGCAGCATCGGGAGGGAGCGGCGAAGAACCGGAGTACCAGCATCCGCGACGGACCTCGATAGGGGTGGGCGGAGGAATGCGTGATGTTGATGAGGTGAAAATCCCGCCACCACTTTCCTCGAAGCCTCTGTGTGCTTCGCTAGCGGCTCCTCCAGTGCCGGCGAGACATGAGGGAGGCATGAGGGGGTAGCGGCGATTGGGTGCCAACCCGAGCCGCCTAATGAAGGTGACGCAGGGGAATGATCCTTTTTTTCAGGACACGGGCGTAATATGTTTTTTTTCTAATGAAGTTATAGGACTACTTTTTTTTCACGTTAATACTATCACTTAGATGAGACTTCGTTAATTCTCATCTAGAAAAGCCAGGCACAACCATCTTCTAATGATCATTATTTTTGGATTTGGTTGCACTTTTGTGTGCCAATGGCAGATATGCACATGATTGAGGCACTGAGATGAGATATGCTGATCAGTTCTCTATCTCTGAGCGAAGGACACGTACCGCGTGCGTTTTTTCAGATCTTGGGTTTAAACACATGCATGCTTGCTTTGCATACACACATGCATGACCGGAGAACAGAACACTGCATGTGAAGGCTAGGCGAGCCGTCGATAGCTCCCGTACGTTGGTTACTGCGTAGTCATCCGGCCCACTCCCAAAATGGATACGGGACAATCCTGGACACGAAGCAAATAGAGAAAGGCAGATTCCAATGCGTTGTTTTCCTCTTACAGCCCCAGCACCATCTCAACGACCCCTATGCATCTCGACCAAACCGTTGTGGCTTGTGGGGGGGGGAAACACATGTGCAGTTTCACACAAATGTTCAGCAACTAATTCAGGGATCTTCTGCGATATATGCTGTGAACCAACAATCAATCCATCGGTTTAATTAATTTGGAGATATATGCAGAGATATACTGTTCCACTACATTAAAGGACATTGTCGATTAATTGGCTCCTACTACTTCCTTATTTGGATTTGAGCAATGAAGGCATGAATACATCCATATATACATGTAATTTTGTACTCGTTCTGTCAACTAATATAAGAGCGTTTGGATCATTAAGTGGAGTACTATTTATTATTTCAATGCAAATATGCAATGCTTACTCTACTGATCATTATTTTTCTGCTGATCATTAATTTGGATTTGAGCGAAGAAAATCTTGTATTTTTCTGCTGATCATTAATTTTCCAGCTTTGATGTGATCCCAATATACACGAGTATATACTGTTCAAAAAATATTAGTATTAATTTCAAAAAAAAAATTATTAGTATTTGACTAGTAACGTATTGTAACTGACGCCTAGCTTTTTCACATCCGGCCGCCCGGAAAAGCAAGAAACGGAAGGAGCAGCAGTGTAAAAAACTTCTATAAATCCTCCTTACTCCACGCGATTCATGGATGGCATTTTGTGATCTCTGATCTTCCCCAACAAAAAAAATTGAAAGAATTGACGATAACCCCCCCTGTTGGTCTGCCTTTGATCATAAGCCCCCCCTTGTGTCACTGACGTGTGGGACCGCACACGTCAGTGACACAAGGGGGGGCTTATGATCAAAGGCAGACCAACAGGGGAGTTATCGTCAAATCTCCCAAAAAAAATTCCCCCTACCCGCCCGATATATACATGCCGCCCATGTACAAGCTCCGTCGCCCATCGCCAGTCCGCCATCCATCCAACGAGCCCTCCTACTCCTCCTTGGCGACGGCGGCGACGGCGCGCGCGGCAATGGCGATCTCCTCCGGCGAGGCGGGCGCGGCCACGGCGGCCCCGCGCCGCAGGAGCAGGTCCACGGTGCTCCTGATGGCGAACTACGCGGCGCTGCTGGTCGGCTCCGTCGTCTCGAGCCTGCTCTCCCGGTTCTACTTCGAGCACGGCGGGCAGAACAAGTGGGTGGTCACGCTGGTGCAGTCCGCGGGGTTCCCCACGCTCGTGGTCGCCGTGTTCCTCGCCGGCCGGCCCGTTTCCGCGCCGCGGCCGTTTCTTTGGTTCTCGCGGCGGTTCCTGGCCGTGTGCCTGTTCATCGGCGGGCTCATGGGCGTCAACAACCTGCTCTTCGCCTACAGCTCCTCGCTCCTGCCGGTGTCCACCTCGTCGCTGCTGCTGTCCACGCAGCTCGCCTTCACGCTCGTCCTCGCCGTCGCCATCGTCCGCCACCCGCTCACCTTCGTCAACCTCAACGCCGTTGTGCTCATGACTCTCTGCTCCGTGCTCCTCGCGCTCCGGTCGGGCGACGCTGGCGAGAGCCCGGACCGTAAGGGCTACATCATCGGCTTCGTCGTCACGCTCGGCGCCGCGGGACTCTTCTCCGCGTACCTCCCCGTCATGGAGCTGCTGTACCGGGAGGCGGTCTCCGGCGGGTTCATCCTGGCGGTGGAGGTGCAGGCCGTGATGCAGGCCATGGCGTCCGTCGAGGCGGCGATCGGACTCGCGGCGACCGGCGGTTTCGGCAACGACGTGGCCCACTGGAAGGGGTCCCACGCCGTGTACTGGGTCGTGGTTGCAACGCTTGTTGTGACGTGGCAGGCGTGCTTCATGGGCACCGCCGGCGTGATCTACCTAACGTCGTCGCTGCACAGCGGCGTGTGCATGGCAGCGGTGCTCACGGCCAATGTGATTGGCGGCGTCGTCGTGTTCGGCGACCCTTTCGGCGCCGAGAAGGCCGTCGCCACCACGCTCTGCGTCTGGGGCCTCTCCTCCTACCTCTACGGCGAGTACACAAAGAACAAGAAGAAAGCCGCTGATGATCAGGACGACGACACCATCCTCCCCGGCGCCCGTGACGACGGCGAGCAGAAGAGCCTCACCGCCGGCAGCCGCGAGCCAGGAGGCGACGCCACCGAAAGTACCGTCTGAAGCAAACGGGACAGCGCCGGCAACGGGGGGTACGTACGAACCATGTGATCGATAAGTACGTTGCAACAAATGCAATGGAAACTGAAAATTTCTCAGTACACCCAGACGTGTAGACGTGTCATGTTACATCGATTAGGCAAAAGAGTTGTATTTACAGCTTACAAAGAGACCAGAACGGTGTGGTGATGATGACCGATGCTTGTTTGGTGGTCTGCTACTATGTATCTTGGCGTCGAAGATTTATCACAGAATGGATGCATGTTGCACTAGCTTGCATGGGTGTGTGAAAAACTTGCACATTAATGTAGTACCATCAACAGGGACATGTCATCCATATGTATCTCTGCTTGAGATCGATATGGTATTTTTTTTTCCTGCAATGCATCAATTGGCAATAGTTTACCTAGTTAACGAGCTAGCTAACTGGCCTGCTCTGAAACTGTGTGATCTTTCCCCCCTTGTTGTCATGCCATGGCTCCTTATCCTTATACTGTGTGTACATGAGGTACCGGTTATTGGTATGGACCATCACTTATATTTAGACACCAGCAGTATATGACTGCATCTCTTAATATTTTTACTTGATATAGGAAGAAATGCGAGGGTTTCTGGGGGCATCCCCGATATTGACTACTCCCTCCGTACCGGTGCACAAGTCATCTTACGAAAATCAAATAGTCTCAAAACACTTAGACACAATGCATTAACTCTCACCTCGTTCTTGTTTCTTGACATGAATAAATAAATTAATCAATAAGAGACGTGGGGCGCGTATGTTTTTAATGACTTAAGACTACCTAGCACGGCATGCAGTGGTCAGTTCATTGCATGCAATGGTATTAATTAGCAAATAAACATTAAGTTCTCTTGTTTTCCGCTCCGTCTTAAGTAGCAATAAAACACATTTCCACCGTGTGTGGAGTGGCAAACACCTGGATTTACTTCTTTCTCATGCTCGTTGTCACATGACCAAACAGCCAACATTTCCGCTACACAAATTAATCTCTGTTAAATTTAGACTCCAACAACACATGTGCCTTTTTCCTTCAACAAAAATACCATGCACGTCTTCAGTTTTGCCTTGATAGGACAAGGGTCCCTTCCTTTTGACAAAGAGTGGATTTTATTAACTCAAAACTAAGCATTAAGGGAATACAAACACAATAAGCAAAGAATAACACATACACAAATATGCACACAACCAACATCAACACATACACGAGAATCACGCATGCAAATAGCAAAGTCATATAAGAACATGTAAGATGCACCGCCGGTCATTATCAAAGGAACATGTCACCACTCACCACTGTTACATGTCACAAGCTCTACCTGAATGCACTTGTTTCTCATACTCGTTGTTAGATAACAAAACTTCCAACATGAGCTATCCTCTTGTCACGATCACCAGAATAGGGGCGCCTCCGATATATAGAATTATAACCTCGAAGGTGGTCTTCTAGGGGACTTCCTCGTTTCCATTTTCGCCATGACACCCTTTCTTTTGAAGAGACTCACTAGACTCCCTATTCCGAAAAATATTCACGTATGGGGAGAGATGAGGCAAAAAGCCTAATCCAGCGGTTTGAGAGAGAGAGAGAGGGAGAGGGAGAGAGAGAGAGAGATGTTTATAGGAAAACTGCTACACCCGCACACCTTTCTCTCTCAATAAATTTATTGAGAGAGTCCTTAAACGCACATATAGGGTGAAATCTGGAGATACTCAGCTGTTACTTGTTTGTAATGTGATGGAGGTGGATATCTTCCGCCCACCAACATATAAGAATGCTACACACATTTGCTTGTAATTGCTACAGTCGACGATGAGCAAGTCAAACAAATTTACGGCGCCATGTGCATAATGTTCGAAAGCTTCCCACGCACTAGATATTACTATGAAAACACCGTAAATAAAGAACCATTGTTGTAACCTTTTGCAGGTAATTACATCGCCATAACTAATGCACTATTGTTATAGTATATCACAACTGCATGAGCGACAAGAAAAAAACATGTGTGTCAGATAAGAAAAAGAACATCTATCCAATTATACACTTGCCACACAAAACATGAGAGAAACTTTCTAGTAAGGGCGTGTATAATGGTTGATAAGAGAGTCTTATCTTAAATCTTGCATGTAATTTAGAGATGACAAAAACATGTCTACAATGGGTTATCTTTAGCATTATCTTCAATAAAAGAAGACAAGTCTTTTCTTACGATTTCTCTCTCCTCCACCTCAGCGTTTATCTTGCGTGACACTCCTAAGATAGCACCATTGTACATGCCCTAAGACACTTGAGCCTCTTCGCCACAATTTCCATCCTTATCTTGTTACTATTGTAATGACAGTAAGGATCGCTAACAGTTAATACATGAGTATATCAACTATAATAAAGTATATAATTCCTGCAAAGAAAAATATCATGTAAGTGATGAGAACACCACAAGAATTCTGGCGATCCATGTGTTCCCGTCCCATCAAATCATCCAAAACCATCATAGAGGTTTATTCCCTGCAATAGATTAGCTTGTGTGACGGATTTTCGAAAACCGTCATGGATCTGCACATCAATAATGTTCCATGGCCACCATAGATCGACTCGAGGTCCGTCTGGCCTGTACTAGGCCTTGTGAAGGAACAAACTGTCATATATATAGATCCACATGATGTTGTTTCCAACGTGGATCCAACATGGTAGACCAAAAATATGGCCCATTTACGTTTTTAAACCAAAATATTTGACCACCCAATCCATTATTTATTTGGCCATGACCATTTTTCTGGTTGTTTTATTTTTTTGAATAATTTTCCTTTTTTGGTAGTTGTCATTTCGCCCATTTAGTCACGCTCAACTGTTTACAGAATATTTCATTAGAATTAATGGCCACATATTTGTCACATGGATACTAATTGGGCGCGTCAATTCAGCTTCATCAAGCAGAGTACATGAACAAAAATTCTACAAATATAAGATTATATACAAGCATCATAATGATTTTGATAGAATACTACACCATTCCTCCAACAGAATTATAAGAACATCAAAGTACCACCATATTTATATCCACCACCAAAACAAACTGAATATATTGTTCTGCCTTCATATTTTCACATCTTCTTATTGTTCGCTTGGCCTTGCATAAAAGAATGCCGTAGTTCTCATAGGTACTGAGTTGCAGTACACATCTTGAAAGTGAAATAACTAGTCAAAGCAAGATAACTAGAAAGCTAAACTTGACTGAAACTGACAAACAAATATTATGCATGATAGGTCAAACTTAATCTATTTCTTTGAGATTCCTTTTATCATGAAAATCGTCTCCATTTCATTTCCTCTCTGAGCTTCATTGGTTCTAGCTGCCTTCCGTCCTCGATCTGTTCCAAATGTCACGAATCGAGGTCCTCACAGTGGTCTTCAACCGTGTACCACAATCAAGCTCGATCCACGTGAAATTCCTTCACCGTTGAAGGTGGGGATAACATTGAACGTTCCATAAACCATGCTGCTTTGAAAGCATTCGTAGTCTCACTTGAAATGGGACTTTCCTATAGTTCAATGGTTGAGACAGAACACGGAGCGGTGTAGCCTCAGCGTATGTGACAACTATATTGTTCGTTGGTTGTACTACAGAGGCAGGACAGTGTAAGCACATAGTGGTTATCGTATTCATACTTTTTTCACTTGTTTTATGACGCAGATACACACCTATGTATTTTAGTTGTAAACTAACAACACAAACACTCATTGCATGCAACGTCTCGAGGCCAGAAGAAGCCACCGAGATGGTGGTGTCGTCACAAGTGCTAATGCTACTAGCCTGGGATCAAACTTAGACAAGAGTTAGTAATCTTGCCCTAAACTTTTATACCAATAGAGATTGCGACACCAAATGTGAGGACTAGAATGAGGACTGCATATGATGCCTCATGCTGTCGAGTGTTCCGTGTTGGCATTCGATTAAGGAGTGCTAGGCAAGTTTCTCCCCTGCAGCCTCAAGTTCATGTCTCAATCGGCCAAGGAATTACATGTGTGAAATAATGTTTAATACGGTTGCGTGTTACATGAATTCAACTATTTTCAGTGCAATTTGAGTATAAAAAAACTGTTTTTATGCACACTTATTCTTTTCCACACATATATATCGGCATCATATTTGTGCAAAATTGGTTAGATTTTATGCAAATGCAACTGGTTTCTGGGTGATAGCCATGGCTCAAGATTTAACTTGAATTGGGGCTTGAGATTTAAGTTGAATTAGGATACACCTTGTTTCTTCTACTCAGACAGTTACGTCTCACGTCCGCATTAGCATTTGTCACGCTGCCATCACCCGTTATGCCCGCCAAGAGTGAGTAAACGCTTTTGTCACGAAGAAACCATTAAGCGACGTGTTCCCATTAAACTTCACCTATTGCATGTTCCAATTTTCCGGCCGAGAAAAGTGTCTCAACGCCATGGCCATGACAACAGAGCTCTATCGCTATAGAGGAGATGGAGTTCGAGAGCAGGGATGCAGAGATCTCGAGATCACATGATTTGACTCCAACTTTACCAATCTCCACATCACCAATGGTCAGTAAGGTTAAATTATGTTAGGGGGTTAACTATGCCTAAGAAAAAGGTTAGGGGAATTGTGTGACAAATTCGATAGTTTGGGGTGTCTAACATACTTATCTGGTAGGTACCAAATTCGATAGGCCCTCGATAGCAGCAACAACAAACAGTTGGCTGAAGAATCCCAAAGAACGCCCCTAAATGAGAGGGTGATAAACTAACGTGAATGCCGAGCTGACTAGAGCATAGTTAGCAAAGGGTCCTTTTCCGGCTTACACCGCTCCTTCATCCGCATGTATAGAAAAATAATGAGATCCTCGTGAAATTCAACGAAACTAATATTGACCGAATATCACTAGCCCTTGTTAAAGCGGTCGCTAAGTCAACAAGAAGTTTAAATCTAGCAAGGTAGACATGACATCAATATCTCATCCCCTTGGTGCTTTTGACAACACAAAGCAAATGGTTCCTATAAAATAGAAACTCGGGAGAAAAAGCACCAAATAGATCCTTCAAAATAAAAATTCAAGATGCATGATGCAAATTGGTAGCTGAGTAGCATTCCTAAACCATTATCGGGTAGCATAAAATCAATGTCAGAAGTTCTTTTTTGCTTTTTTGTTTTGACTCAAACTCATGGAATGCCCATCCATGATCACTATCTTCAACCTCTCTTTTTCCTGCCACTCCTCCTCCCGGCGCTTCTCCTCAGTGGCAACACCAAAATATCCTTTTCCCCGCTGCCATGTCGTCGTCAGAGTCGCGCCCGAGCTCCTCTTCAAGCTCAATCGGAGTCATTATCATCCATCGCCATGCCTTTTAGGCCGCCCACGCGCTGCAGAACAACAAAAGCTCAACAAGGTGAGAATTCATTTTGGCTACACGCCAAGTCACTGCCGCGTGAAAAGAGAGAAACTGAAAGCCAAAAACTCTGAAAGTAAAACGCGCAACAGGCTTGGCTTGAATTTTGCCCCAAGATGGTACTAGAAAAATTAACTGTCTTCAATACAAAGTATTGTCTCCGTCCAGATTTTGTTAGTCTCCCTCATATCTTAGACAATTTTCAATATAGATTTCACTTCCAAAATATTAGTGATATACTTTTGTGTTAAACATATAGGATTTCTATATAACTCATATTTTATAAGTTGAGTTTATGATAGAAATTCAACCCAAACCTTAATGATATACATGCTCCAGCGACCCACCTCAACCCCTCCCACTTGAGCACACACCTTTCCACGACCCACACACATTGTAAACTGCCAGAATATCAATTGGTATGTGCTTTTACCGTCATATGATATCAATATAACATGACCTCCCGGTCCCACGTGTAAGAGCACCTTTTTTTTTTTTTTGAGACGTGTAAGAGCACCTGTGCTAGGAGATGGGCACATGGGCCACCCTCTACCCCCTCAGACGCATGTGCGTCGGCAGTCACAAAAGCAACCCAGGCCGAATTGCACAGTGATCAATGGGCTGGGCCCCACGTTGACATGGGCTGAGAGAGGGACGAAGCGAAAAGGGAAAACCGGCTACTTCTTTGGCCTATCCCACAAACTCCACACCGCAAAATCAAACTACAATGTGAAATATAGAAATAACATACACAGTTGGATATAAATATCTAATCATTTAGAAATAATTATAGTCCTAACGAAGTGAATCATAATCAAATACTCCATTCGTTTCAAAATAAATGTCTCAATATTAGTATAACTTATTGGGACGAAGATGATCATCTGCTACAATAATGGAGATGCAGTGAGGCGCAAAGAGCAGTGGCCAAGTCAGTCAGTACCTTGGACTTTTTCTCGGTGACTTTGTACCTGGCCATGTTCACCTGCGAGAGCCGCTGCCCCGGATAGATGTTCTGCACGCACGAACAGATCATGTCAGTGATACCAAAACGAGTGCATGAAACAAAGATTTTATTTTTAATGAAAAAGCTTTGGGCATGCATGCATGCGTACGGCGACTTGCTCCTGGACTATCTCGGGGCGCCTGTGGTGGCGCCGCGGCAGCTTGGTGCCCGTCATGGCCAGCCAGTCCTCCTCCTTCTCGTCTCGCGTCAGCTGCGTGACGATCCGCGGCACCACCGGCCTCGCCATGGCCGCCTTCTCCTCCTTCTCCTTGACGTCCGGCGGCACCTCCACCATGGGCGCCTTCTCCTCCTTCTCCTTGACGTCCGGCGGCACCTCCACCATGGGCGCCTTCCCTTTCTGCTTCTCTGTCGCCTTGATCGATGCCTGACGCTGCTGCTGCTGCTTCTGAGGCTCCCCGTTGGGCGCTGGCTGCTGCTTCTCCTCCTCCTTCGCCGCTGGCTGCTGCTTGCCGGTGGCGGTGTGGGGTTCCTCCGAAGAACTGGTTAACATCATTTTTGGCATCAGTAGAACGATCGACGACACGACCAGAACTCAAAAAAGTGTATCTCCTACGGCACCGTTGTTGGGTTGAAAGGGAGGGTCTGGTGACACGACCAAAACAATCGAACACATGAAAGAGGAAACAGAGCAACAGAACTAACGCAGGCAAAACAAAAAATTGCGCGGTTGCGCTAGGTACCGGCAAGGTGGTCTCCAATAGGAGCTGACATCTAACACTCACTATGTGGCCAATCCCTCAAAAAAAAATCTAACACTATGTGGCAATGTATCTTTGTATTGCATTTTTATTTTTGGATTTTCCACATTCGTATTTCTACTCTCTCTCTCTCTCTTCAACAGCTAGCCTCACCAATGTACTTCACATGCATGCATGACAGGATGGCAAAACCACTTTCTCTCCTCGCATTCAATAAATCCAATCATTTCTTTCCCCTTCACTAATATAAAACATCCATATCTTTTAAATCATATATTCGTTTTTGAATTATTATTTTTATATTTGAACTCCTTGCATCAAAACCTTTCATATGAGATCAATCTTCGAAATTTTTGGATCACGTTTAAATTCAAACATATATTTCACATTTTAAAAATAATCAATTGCACAATGATACATTATAGATTCACTTTCTGTAGTCACTATTGCACAATTCAAAACCTACATTTCACTTTCCATTGCCTTATTTCACACAAAAAAAACACCTATTTTCAATTGCACATTTTTCAAATAACATATGTCACTCATTTTTTTGGTTAGTATTTCCCAATTCAGAAGCTGCATTTTACATTTCACTGCCCTGTTTCACAAAAACCACATATATTTCATTTTCACATTTTTGAAATAACATATTTCACTCTTTTCTAAAAATAAGTTTCACATTGATATATTATAATTTTACTTTTCGTGGTTACTATTTCACAGTTTAGAACGTACATTTTATATTTCACCACCCTGTTTCAAAAAAATCACATCTATTTCAGTTACACATTTTTGGAATAATACATTTCGCTCTTAAAAAATAACTTTAAAATTGATACATCATAATTTCACTTTTTGTGATTACTATTTCACAATCACAACCTACATTTTACATTTCACTGTCCTATTTCATAAAAATCACATCTCTTTCAATTGCACATTTTTACAAATAACAATTTTACTCTTTTGAAATAAAGTGTTACGCATTTTTAAATAATAAGTTTCACAAAGTTGACATTTCAATTTCTTATTTAGGTTAAATAGGTTTCTTTCAAATAGGTTGATTTGACATATTTATATTGAAATATATATTTTTCCAAAAAATTCTAGTGAAATAGGTTTGTTTCAGTTATGGAATGTGAAAGGATGAAATTTAAATGTGATTGAAATGTATCCAAGATTGGCCTCGTTTAAATGGCTGTGACGCCAGGAGTTCAAATATATAAAAAACTTCAAATAGGAACTTATGGTTTAAAAGGTATGGATGATTTAATTTAGTAAACGTGAAATAAAAGGTTGGATTTAAGAGAAGAGAAGAGAGAGAGAGAGAGAGAGAGAGAGAGAGAGAGAGAGAGAGAGAGAGAGAGAGTAGACCGTCACATTCCTACCATGCATGCAAGCAATGACAAAATGATCGGGACCACTAGTTGTATTTTGATTATGTATATGTAGTGTATAGAAATGAAAATAAAAGTGTCCATAGCTAGTAGCTAGATGGCTTCTTCTCTGACTTTGATCTTTAATACCATGTTCTCCTCGATCTTTTTTGGAGTTCCATCCGATGTAATCTTCTTTTGCAGTGTGTTTGTTGGGATCCGATGAATTATGGATTTATGATCAGATTATTCATTGAAAGCAATTGAATATTTTCTGAACTTTATTATGCATGATTGTTATAGCTTTGTATTTCTCTTCGATCTATCTATTTGGTTTGGCCAACTAGATTTATTTATCTTCAATGGAAGAGGTGCTTTGTAGTGGGTTCAATCTTGCGGTGCTCTATATCCCAGTGACGGAAGGGGCCAAGACATGTATTTGTATTATTGCGATTAAGAATAAAATAACGGGGTCTAAACATATTGCTTGTCTTACTTTGTATACATCATGTCATCTTGTTTAATGCGTTACTCTGTTTGTCATGAATTTAATACCGTAGCTGCAAGCACGAGTCGATCGATTGGTGGAGTAATAGTAGTGATGCAGGATCATTTCGGTCTACTTGTCACGGACGTGATGCCTATATACATGATCATTCACTACTGGAATCTGATAATTTGCCATCTGCTGCCTCTTTGCCGTCTGCCAGCTGAAGGCAAAGGCAGACTTTGCCGTCTGCTGTGAGAAAGCGGACGGCAAAGAAAGTACTGATGGCAAAATTCAATTATGCCGTCTGTCCTTTCTTTGCCGTCTGCTAGCGGACGGCAAAGATGCCAATAGCAGACGGCAAAGAGGACGGTGGGCCCCACGGGGGCACGGCGTTGGCTAGGTCACCCCTTTGCCATCTCCTAACAGACGGCAAAGAGGGTCCCCCTGCCCTCTTTGCCGTCTGTTAGCAGACGGCAAAGAGGGCGTTCCCTTAATGGTAAGCCCGCGCCCCACCGTTCCCCACTCCCCCCCCCCCCCCCCCCCGCGCGCTCATCTCTCTCTCCCTCTCCCTCTCGCCGCCGCCCTCGTCGCCGTCGCCGCCGCCGCCCCGCCTCTCCCCGCCCAGCTCCGCTCGCGCCCCCGCCTCGCAGCTCCGCCATCGCCGCCGCCGCCCCGCGCCCTCTGCCCCGACGCCCCGTCGCGGCGCCCTCTGCCCTGACGCCCCGACGCCGGCCGCCCCGTAGCCGGCCGCCCGACGCCCCCCTGCCCGCCCCCCTCTGGTGAGCTCCTGCCCCGACAGGGCTCTCCCCCCTTTTTTTCCTGTTTCTTTTTTCTGTTTTTTAATAGATGTTTATTAGTTAGTTTATTTAATAGATGTTTTTAGTTAGTTTAAGTAGATAGTTAGTTTTTTAATAGATGTTTATTAGTTAGTAATTTCCGTGCAAGTAGATAGTTAGTTTATTGCCATGAATAACGTCATAATTATGCGCTTTTCTATCAATTAACCAACAGTAATTTGTCTACCCACCGTATGCTATGTGTTCGAGAGAGAAGCCTCTAGTGAAAACTATGGCCCCCGGGTCTATTTAATCATATTGCTAAAAACCAAAAATACCTTGCTGCAATTTATTTACTTTATTTTTACTTTTAATTTTATATATCTATCACTATTAGAATTAAACCTCGCAAGTAACGAGTTCAAGGGGATCAACAACCCTCTTGCTCGCGTTGGGTGCAAGTGTTTGCTTTTGTGTGTGTAGATGCCGACGACGACAATTTGCGTGGTTCTCTTATTGGTTCGATAACCTTGGTTCTCACTGTGGGAAATACTATCCACTACTATACTGCTTCACCCTTCCTCTTTGGGGAAAATTCCAACGCAGCTCACAAGTTGCAGGAAGTGCTCCATCCAACTTCTGCAATTGGAGCAGGGACTCATGTTGGGCCAGGGGAAATTAAGAAGCACATCTATGATTTCTACATTAGTTTGAAGGGCTCGGATGACTCCAAACTGGTCGTGCTTCGCTTTGATCTGTGAGTTCACTCGCAGTGCATTTCGCAGGAGGAGAATGTTGAACTTATGTGCTCCTTCCTGCCTAAAGAGATCGCCATGGTGCTTCACTCCATGAAACTGGATACAGTGTTGGGTCCAGACGGTTGGCCAGTTGCCTCTTCCACATGTTATGGATTTTTCTGAAGGGACCTTTGTTTTCCATCTACACTGGTTAACGCTCGATACGTTGACATATCTAGGTTGAATTTTGGCATTCTTCCATTAATTTTGAAATTCCAGTGGGCTAATAACATTCGCAATTTCGCTCGATAGCGTTGAGCAACATTCATTTTGGCTTATGCCTCGTGTCTCTCTCCATTGACCCATAGCATCATAAACAGATGTCAATCCGCTTTCATCGATGGCCATTACATCTTTTAAGGATTAGTGGCGTTACAGGAGATAATGCATGGAGTTAAGCGATGTAGACAACAAGCTATCCTGCTTAAGTTAGATATCAAAAAAGCTTATGATTGTGTCAGTTGGGCGTTTCTCCGTGAGGTTTTGGTTCGCAAGGGTTTGGAGGCTAGGTGGGTTCATCGTATGATGCAGTTGGTCTCGACGGGGGGGGGCAAATTTCCATATCCATAAATGGGGAAGTTGGGAAGTTCTTTCAGAACAAGCGTAGGTTGATACAAGCCAAACCTAGTGCTCTTTAACTACGTTGCTGGCACACTCTCAACAATGTTCGATAGGGCTCAAATTGATGGGCATATTAAGGGGGGATGGACCACCTTATCCCTAGGGGGCGTTGCATTGCAATACGTAGACAACACGATGTTGCTATTCCAACCGGACCAACTCAGTATTGCCTCGGTAAAACTAATCCTTCTCTATTTTGAGGCAATGTCGGGGCTCAAGGTTAATTTCCATAAGTGTGAGGTGATTGCCATGGGGATGGATCAGTAGGAGGGGCATCGGGTTGATATTCTCCTTAACTGCAAGCTAGGAACCTTTCGAATATCGTACTTAGGCCTCCGATTTCTAACAACAACCTTGCAATCTCTGACGGGAAGCCGTTGTGTACTTCGGCAACTAAGTGGGTTTGCCCGTGGCATGTCAAGTTCATGTCTACGGGCGTCGGGTTGATCCTAACAAATTTGAGCCTCTCCTCTCTTATGTTTTTCATGATGGACTTGTTATGTCTGGCTGATGGGGTTCACGCCAAACTGGACACGCCGCACCCCAAGTTCTTTTGGGAAGGAGATGGAGCCAAGAGAAAATACCACATGCTTAAGTGGGCAATAATTTTCCGTACGGAAAAGTTAGGAAGCTTGGGCATAACAAATTTGAAACTTGTGAATATCCAAGTGGATTTGAAAGCTTTCCCAGAATGCTAGTGGGCTTTGGGCTGAGCTTTTCAAGGCAAACTATTTCCCAAACGGCTCGTTTTTTTGAATCAAAAGTCTATGGCTCCCCGTTTTGGAATGTGATCCAAGCAGCTAATCCAGGTTTCACTCTCGGGGCAAAGAATCTGTCTGGGAATGGCAAGTCCGTCCATTGTTTGTTTGACTCCTGGATGGATTTACAGCCACTTTGGATGGAATTCCGTGATCTGTACTCCATAGCAGTGGAGCCGGATATCTCCGTAGCCGAGGTGTTGCTCTCCTCCCCCTCCTAGTCGTATCCTTTCATCATCAGCTAACCCCTACCGAGACTGCTAGCTGGAACCCTCTTTGCGACAGGCTACAATGCATGCTCCTATCCAGCGATGAGGACGTGGTTATGAGGAAGATTACTAGCTCTAACAAGTTTTCGATAAAATCACTCTGGCACAACTATCCAAAACATCCTGACTTTCTATCGTGTTCCATATTTGAAAGGTTAACATCTTCGTGTAGCAAATGTATGGAAAACGCCTGCCGATGTCTAACGTAAGCGCAATGGCCCTTTGGACGATAATTGTACTTTGTGTGTGGTGTCGGAGGATGACAACCAAGCTTATTTAGATGTCCTTTGGCATGCTTTGGTGGAGTGTGGTCCGTGAAGCTTCGAGGACACATTGGCATCTAGCTTCTGGTGGGGAGTTGATCTCGCTGCTGAACTTGTTGTGTGGCATGTCTAAACGCATAATGTGGCCATGTGTAGGGGCACCGTTATGGGCAATTTGGCAAATCTGCAACAAAATTACGATTGAGGCTATTTCCCCCTTCACCTGGCTAACTACTTTTTCAAATGCAATATTTACCTACAACAGTGGATGCCGCTCACGAAGCGAAGGGTCATTGATAGCATGGTGTTGGCGATCAGCAAGTTGCGAAAGGTCTACGCGATGGCTCATTCTTCTCCGTCAGTGTCTTAAGGGATTGGCATCCTTTTTTATCCTCCTTGTCCCTGTGTGCACTGTCCGGATTTGATGCCCTAGTGATTTATCTTATACTCAAGAATCCTGGTTTGCTCTGTGTACCGTAACGCGTAGGATGCTGCTTGTGTTAGGCTTTGTTAAGTTAAAGCCAAAGGTTTTTTGCTCTGTATTCTAGGAAGAACATTCCATTTCTCATTCCAAATTTCCCACACAACGAGCATAATGGTGGAGGCTATGTCTTTCCTCATTTGGCCACGGCCAAGAGTACCGTGGCAGTCCACCCCACAGAGCGATGTGCAACTCTGGGGAGGCAAGCCATGCCTTTAAAACCTCGCAAACACAGATCGAAGGTTTGCACTTGAACAAAATGTGCATAGTGGGATCAAGCTCCCTCTTGCAAAGTTGACTGGGGCTGCGATTTGGACATCCTCTCCTCTTATACGATCGACGGTCCAAAATCTTGTTCTTGATGTGAGTCATGCAAAGAACTTGCACTTGGGCGGCACTGAGTTATCAAATACTGCAAACTTCATGGAAATGGTGATGGACCCCTCAAATTGACCCTTATAAGCTAAAGCAGCGAAGTATATGCCATTTTCCGCAAGCTTTGAAATGATGTTATTGGCAGTCTCTTGGTAAAGATGAACATGATCAAGCATAGCCCACAAAGTGCAAAATTTACGGATATGATAAACCATGAGTCACCTAGACATGCCAATTCTCCTCATCCAAGCATTGTCGTGGAGAGTGTGATGAAGGCCGAACCTCGAGGCAAGATCAGATCAGTCGTTACAGCCCGATCTTTCACGGCACTCCACCTTCAATGCAGTAGCCTCTAGCCTGTGCACACGGTGTACACGAAGTAGAGGGTTTGAACCTTGCGGTTCAACACGATAGAACCAATCTAGAAGATTAAAACATACACACAAGACAATTTTCTACGCAAAAATCACAACACAGAGGTTTTCTAAAGATTCCTCCAAAACATAGGAATTTTTAGAGAGCTTCCCCCAAAACTCGATGCGATATTTTCCTAATACATGTCCATTTCCTCAAGATGACTTGTTATTACATGAGACACAACATAGGCTTTAATAAAGGCCAGGAAGATTTTTTTACCCTAGATATGAAGTAGTGTTTCAATCAACATCTTAATCATGTATCAGTCGATATTAGCATCCATCAGGACTCCGTATCAAGGAAAAAAGACACCAGTAGATTAGTGGGATGGGTTCCCACCTTAGACCACCGCCACCGCCATTGGGGGAGGGGGGGGGCATGTCTCGGTGTGAAAATGACCGTTGTCACTCCACACCGCCATGATTCATACGGCAGCCTCCAACATACTGTGGGAGCCACTACACCGGTGAGAGATGTCGACACGGAACTCTGAGTCGCCCCTTACTCATATGCGTCAGAAGTTGTGACTCGCACCTTGAACTTCCTCGTACGATAGCCACTACAATCGCACAAGATGAAAATGACCTTTTTGTTGTAATCGAGAGGCCACAACGGCGCTTGCAACAAATGTTGTTGTGCTTGGAGATATGCCAACACGCTTGCAGATGCATCGCCATGGCCCTTGTTCTCCTTGTCATGGTTGCTGAGGATTGTCGGCCTTGTTGTGGTGGCCAGCAGAGGCCGCTTCCGCCACCGTGACTAGTCCTCTTGAGATATGGGAACCGCCTCTCGTGTTGTTGCATCAACGGAGGCCGCCACCGCCATCACCCCCAGTCCTCCACTTCTCATCGAGGCTGCCATTCTCCCTATGCCTTCCCAGCCGCTCGACGATGCCTCATCCGCACGGCCCTCCCAATGGAGTGTCCTGCAATGTGGATGAGGCGACACCTGGACCTCCATGTGCGTCGAGGCTTTCACGTTCACCTCTGGCTCAGAGTTTGATCTGTGAGAGAGTTTCGCGATCGTCGACAGCTGTGTTGCGCATCTGCACATGGGAGGTCCTCATAACCTCCTTGTCATCCTTGCCAATCTCAACTTCCAACAGGATAGACTCCGGCGACCTGACTTCTATAAAATAGGAAACCAATATCTCTCCTTGTTCATCTCCAATTCCCACTTTATAACAAGTTATTGGGTTTCCTCGTACAAACTTGATTGATATAGTTGACGTGGAATGAAAAATAGAAGCACGGCTGACCTAGACTTTCCTTGTTCTTGGCTCTCACGCAAGCAGAAATACATGATTTCTTCCTGCTCCCAATTAATGTCGTTTTTGTCGAATCAATGACAAATACATTAGTTCTTGCGTCCAAATCATGCAAAGAAGATGCATGGATACAAGTTATTAACAATGTGTACTTTAGCGCTTCAGCATCATAAACCAAAATAACGACAATAGTATCAAGGATATGTGCGGGTGTCTTATCATCCAAACCTTAAAAGGAAATTATCCTAGGTTTCGAGTTGATCTGTAAGGAAAATTGCTCTTCTATCAGGGCAGTTTAGCCCCCTGACGTTACAATTAATGATGGTCAGGGTGTGTTCTAACATTGCTAAGAAAGGGTAATCAAGGGGTGCACAAGAAGGAACACTTGCACTTGAAGAAACAATGGACTACAAACAAGTTTAGACCATCTCTGACCACAACCTTATGCAACACAGAAGAACAACAAGGTCCAGTAGAATGCCCTTCCCTCGAGACAGAAAACAAAAGGCTTGCTAGCATCTGGCACTAAAAGAACTCTAGCAACGACATGTACAAGAAGTTAGACCACAACTGTGGTTTTGACCGATTCCTTTATTTACCAATCGAGTCTCTCCTGGATCCCATGCAGGATCAGAGCATCCTCCATCGTGATAGCCAGGTCGCAGTCCCACCCAAAGAGTGCACGGAGCACGCTGACGGCAACCAGCGACAGCTTCCCCTGGAACAGTTTAGTATACTTGGAGATAGCGATCTCAGTGACATCCTCGCCCTCGGCAATAGTGCCTGTACGGCGATACGTGATGTTGGCAATCATGCCACCGGGGTGGACCTGTTCTTGGACTTGAGGTGAGCGTCCTTGCGAAGAAGCAACACACCGTCGGGCTCCAAAGTCTCCTTAGAGGCCTCGGTCTTTAGGGTTGAGGAGTGGGACCGGAAGTGGCAGAGGCTTGTGGCCGATGATAGACAATCTGTCTGATGAGGTTTTGACATTGTGGAGTCTAGGGGCTTGGTTCTCATGCTTGTGCGCGAGATCCGACATGGACTCGACCATCAGCGGTGACGTAGAGGCCACACGTGGCGGCGTTGTTCCCAACACCAGAGTAGGTGTACTAAGGTCATGCACATGCGTGATTGGTGAGAACGTAGCAGGTTCCAGTGATGATAGCTCCTGGCATTAGAAAAGCAGGCCCACAGTTGGTGAAGCATCGAGAGTGTCGTGCAGTCGTTGGGCGAAACCAACCGACACCATGGCTTAGTATGCACCCTCTCACCTTAGGGTGTGAGAGGCAGGGTCGGGACAGTCTTGCCCGCTAAGGATGAAGCTGTGTAGGCGCGCGAGGGAGGGTTGGTGACGTTTTTTCCAGAAGCCGACGCAAGGCCATCATGGGATGAGCGGACGCGCTAGACCCGTGCCGCGTGGGGGGAGCGGCAAATAATGGTTTTAGGTGGTAGTACTTCGAGGTAAATGCACTAGCGGTGTTTGAACTTGCCATGTATGTTTCGCTTTGGTGCCCCTGGTTGCAAAATACCAAAACCGGTGTAAAAAATTGGCTTTTGCGTGCAATACAATGCAATCATCGTCACAAGATGTTATTGCATTGGCGGGGCATTGTATTTCCGTTTGGAGGCGTCTATTGTTCCTTCGCCGCACCGAGTGCATCCTACTTGCCAGTCCATGAGGATTTTTTTTCATGACACTAGGTTGGTCCTATTTGTCACCTAAGACAAAAAAATTCCGATTGTGAGTCCATGAAATGTGGGTCCCACTTAGCTCAATGGAAAAAACAAACTCAATAGTAAAATCACCGTTGCCGATGGTCGAACCTAGGACCTTATAGCGAGCTCGAGCACGCTACCCACTCCACACAATAAACGTTTTGTCAATTATGGACATAAATTGGCTTGCTAAAAATCAGTCGACTGAGACTTCGCGAAGTCTCAGTCGATACTATAATCCCTTGATCTTGCATCGAGATTCGTGCAAACAGTTTTTTTTTAGTTTTTTTTTCTTCTTGCATACTATACTACTTGACTGAGACTTCGCGAAGTCTCAGTCGACTGAGACCTAAATTCTTATAGTGGGTTAGTACAGACTGAACAATATATTTGTATGTATCCAGAATGCATGCCCAATAGATGGCTGTGAAGATCATATATGTATGTGTCTACGTGTCTATCTATCCTTTAGTAGACACAAACAAGGACAATGGAAACTATTCATGGCATTGTTTAATGTGATGTATTGCTGCTTAATGTGATGGAACTAAACATGCTTAATGTGCTCAATGAGTCCAAAAAAGTTTAACTGAGTGACGCTCTAAAGAAAGATACAACTGCATGCAACAGGAACCAGTAGAGAACTGCAACAAAACATGCTAGTAGTGATGATGAGTACGGAAAAATATAGTTTGGCGGAGGGACGTGCGTACCTACGGAGCGAGAAGGTGACGGCACGAGGAGGGAGCTGCAGGGTGGCGATGAGGTTGGGGTCGCGGGTGCCCGACGGCAGCATCATCTTCACCGCCGCCGTCTGCGTCTGCACGTCGGTGGGAGTCAACTCCGGTTCAGGCGCAGGAGTGTGCGTGGGCGCCTCGCGGCGGCTGCGCGAGCGCTTGTTGTGTCCCCACCGAAGCGGCACATGGGCGTCCGGTGCGGCGATACCTTCGCCGCCGACGCTGGGTCCCTGGGACTGGGAGGCGTGCATGGCGACGTTGTAGAGAGGGTGGCTCAGAGGGGCAGCTGGTGAGTACGCCGGTTGAGGACGGTGCGGAGCGTGACCCCATGGCCTTTGCTGCTCGAGCGAGGTGCGGGCAATGCCGCTGCCACCGCCGCCACCGGCGTTGGGTTCCTGGTATGCGTGCATGCCGACGTTGTACAGACGGTGGCTGACGAGGGCAGCGGATGAGGACGTCGGGTGCCCTCGTGGCATGTGCTGCTCCGGCGAGGTGCCGGCAAAGTACGGCGCGAGGCATGAGGTATCAACGACGACGAGCGGGGAGCGCCCGTGCTTGCTCGGTGTAGGGGCCGACGTCGGTGCCAATGGCTTACGGGTCAAGCTGCTACCGGCGCCACCAGCAAGAGAGAAGGAAGCCGGAACGATTCTTGGGTACCTGCACAGAAAACAAAATCAAACAAACGAACGAGAGATGATGTTAATTAGCGAGCGATTGGATAGCAACAGAAGTTACAGAACCAAGTCGAAGATTTGGATATAACATGAAATGAACATAAAAAACTTCTTCCCGGCCCTAACCAAAACCAGTAAATGAAAACAAGCACGTTTACAAACTGCAAAATTGACGTGCAAACTCCAACAATGAGACGAGACAGTCAAGCAACATAACAGCCAGATCAGATGACGCCATCAGGAACATCAGTGTATCTAGCATGCATGCACAGTACTGTAGATGGCTATGAAGATCATATATGTATGTGTACATGTATCTATGTATCCTGATTGTTTAATGTGATGAATGATGATTAATATGTGAATGTGATGGATGCCAGTGCTAGCATGGAAACAAAACATGTTGTTGGACGTGTCCAAAAAAAGTGTAGTTGAGTGACGCTATGAAGAAAGATAGAACTGCATGCGACACGAACCAGAGAGAACTGCGACAAAATAACAGATAGTACAGCCAGGGCGGAGGCGCGTGCGTACCCGTGGAGCCAGAGGCTGCCGGCGCGAGGAGGGAGCGACGGGGCCGCGCCGAGGTTGGGAACGCGGGCGCCCGGCCGCGGCGGCATCACCGCTCGCGCCTGCGCCTTCGCCGCCTTGCGGTACCTGAACTTGAGGGATGCCCGACGGCGCACCTCGGCGGGGGTCAGCTCGGGTTCGGGCGCGGGAGTGGGCACGGGCGCCTCGCGACGGCTGCGCGAGCGCTTCCCGTGCCCCCACTGGAGCGGCATGAGAACAGCCGGCGAGGCGATGCCGCTGCCACCGGCGCCGCCGAGGTTGGGTCCCTGGGAGTGGGACGTGTGCATGGGCATGGCGACGTTGTAGCGATGGCGATGGTGGTGGCTCACGAGGGCAGCGGATGAGGACGCCGGACGATTCTCGAGCGAGGTGCGGGGGAAGTAGGGCGCGAGGCGTGAGGTGCCAGTGACGACGTCACGGGCGCGCTCGTCCTTGCTCGGTTTGCGGGCAGGCGCCGCTGGCTTCCGGCTCGCGCCGCTGCCGCCGCCATCGGCGGGAGGGAGGGAGACCGGGTTGATTCTCTGGGACCTGCACAGAAAACAGAATCAAACAGACGATCGAACATTCGGATGCAGAACCAGACGAACAGCAAAAACGTGTTCTTCCCATCGTCGCGAGGGGAGGATTCTAAATCAAAATCAGTATAGAAGAAGAAGAAGAAAACCACGTTTACAAACTGCAAAACTGAAGTGCCAGCCCCGAGCATTCGAAGATCCGTTCGACGGAAATCCACACAAAAGAGCACGCGCAGAAACAATCGGGCGAAAGCATGAATCCGGACTCGATCAGAAAGAAAGAAAACATATATAAATCCGGAGCAAAATCCCAAGAGCAACCCAGAACACGGCACCCGAAGAACCCCAAGAGCAAAATCGCGGCGGGATGAGGAGAGGTATAGGGCTACCTCATCGTGTTATTCACGTCCATTTCGGCGGGCCGGGGTTGGTTCTGGAGAGGGGCTGCCGATCACCACACACACACACTCTGCCTTGTCACTGCGACTGCTCTCTAGCCTCCACAGACTGCTCTCTAGCCTCCACAGAGCAGTCGCAGTGCTGTGTGATTAACGGGGTGCTGCTGGGGCTTGGGCTAAACGCGCGCGCACCAGCGGCGGGGGACCCAGTAGGGCGAGGCAGGGCGCCCGCCCTACCTTGATTTGGCCGGTGCAGGCAGGGCGCAAGGCGGCGCAGCCGCGCAGCGGCGTTGCCGGTGGCCGAGTGCAGGCAGCCCGCCCTACCTCAATTTTTATGCGTCCTCCGCCACTGCGCGCACGCACCCGCCGTTGTCCCCGCGCCGTGCGCAAAGCCTCACGTGACCAACCCATCAACACTTGAGGTGTGGATATAGACATGCTTATCTATCTATACATGTGCTTCCAACCAAAGCGGCAAAGATGTGATAGCATCTCTAATCTTGTACCCATTAACATTTTTATATGCTGGAAAATGGAGAGGAATGGCTGCTACATTTACTAAGCAGGAGTTCGCAGGATGTGCGTGATATGATAATTATGTTAATCTGGCGAGTATGGCAGCTTCGTTCGGATATAGCACATGGGAAAGAAGTACCACTTGTTGATGTCACGGTGGATTACTTAGATAGCTACTACAAATCCATCAAGCTTGCTGGCCGGTATTCTACGGAGGAGATACTGAAAGGTAAAATGCTAGTTTCGGCTGATGTCGAGGAGCCGGTGGTGCGAACACGCTCCTCCAATACACCTTGGCCTGCGCCTGGGCCTGATAAGGCTGCCCTGTCTTTGGACGGTTCCTTCAAGGCATCGGATGGGACAGCGGCGGCTGGCATGGTACTCAGAGACAGTGCGGGTCAAATTATCTTTGCAGCTTATAGAGTGATATTTCATTGCAATGATGCATTGGAGGCGGAGTTGCATGCAATTATGCAAGGGATGGCTTTGGCTATCCAACATACACAACTCCCGGTGGTGGTCCAGTCAGACTCTTCGGAGGCACTTTCAGTTCTATCAAGCAATGCATTGGCTCGCTCGGCGTATGGACATTTAGTTTTAGAAATTAGAGATTTGATGTGTAGTAGGGAGTTTTTACCACAGAAGTTACACCGTAGTCAAAATAGAGTTGCAGATCGGTTGGCCAATTATAGCCGCTCTGAGTTAACCACGGCTGTGTGGGTGAACTCGGCTCCACCTTGTATCGAGGATTTGTGGCCTCTTGATTGTAACACTAATACCATGCAATAAAACTCCCTTTACCCCGCAAAAAAAAACATTTTTATATGCTAAAAGCACCATCGTTCTTACATCTAAAATGGACATATATACGCCTTTCACTTCTATATAGGTTCGAACATAGATATGTTGGATGTATATATCATGCCTGAATTAGAAATATAATTAATTTCCTTTTTGTGGCATGGACTGGCAAATGTTCGAACATAGTATATGTAATATACTAGTGTCATTGTTTACATATAAAAGGAAAAATGCCTTCCACATCTCTAAAAATGATACTTGGGGCGTCTCTTGTGCTCCGGTGAAAAGTTTCTTTTTTTGTTCTGAAGTGCGTGAAAGCTTGGCTTTATAAGCTACAAAAAGGATCACCCTTTCTGTTATGAATATGTCAAACAATTTGGTATATATGACACTACAAGTAAGGATTGATTTCGTGACATGGTAGGGAATATGACAAAAGCACAACAACCTCTCAGCTGATTAGATCCATCCAAATGCCTACCAAAATGTTCATTTGTAAGCAAAGGCAAAACAGTACAATAAAACTAGCCAGCTTTTGGAGATACCAACAATGGCGCCTCTTGTTTTTCCAGAAAATAGTTTGCCACTTTGCTAACAGAATTTGGTTGCTCTGGACAATACCGAATAGACAAGCGTGTGGAATAGCTAATCTCAATATCAAACAAGTAAGTAATGCAGACAATTTACCCACCAGTGTATTAGCGCTTTTTTCCATGAGAAATTTATGGGTCATTGCACTATTGGGTTGCAAACATAAATTCCTAACACTGTCCGGTAAGGTAGAACAATTTTATCTCTTGCAAAGTGGAAAAGCTAGCCTGGAAAATGATGTCTCATTTTTCTATTTAGATTCTTACTCGGACGGCCAAAGTTTCGTTGTACCAAATAAAAGAACTAATATATTAGATTATGGGAGTTAGCGCTGATTCGACGAAAAGTTTTCCTACCCCTCCTCCTGATTTCATGCATCCACCCGACGCCACTGCCAATCTGCCTCGTCTCCTCTGGCGTTTGGGCCATGGAGGCATGGTACATCTCGGACCTTGCCGACTGGAGGTCTCCGTTTTAGGTGTTTTTTTAGTTTATTTAGGATTTGTCTCCTACTCAGGACGGTGAGGCGCCGGTGGCTCCCAGAAGATGCAATAAGGTTCTTCCTACCTAGACCTAGTCCCAGCGACACTTCTAGCGTCATCAGAGGACATGTGGACGTGTGTCTTGGGCAGATCTTGCGAGATTCAAGTGGTTGTTGTCCCTCGTGGATCTGCTTGGGTCATGTCTTTGTTCATCCGCATTTGTGTGTTCACAGGTTCGATCCTTCCAACCACGCTTATCTTCATTGACGATGGTTGTTATTTTGATGTGCTTGTTATTTGAGGCCTTAGCACAACGACTTCCCGAATGTCTACTAAAACAAGGTTTACCCGACTCTAATGAGGTTGGGGCGATGACAGCGGCGTGCCTTCGGCTCGCTCCACTGGCTGTAGTCGTCGCTAGGTGGTCTACAAACATGGATGTACTTTTAATTACTTTTTGTGTTCTTTGTACTATCATGATGCTTGGTGAATATGTTAGAAATTTTTCACTAAAAAAGATTATGCGAGATAACTAAACATGATAAACAACATACACATTTGTTGTTTGGTAGAGAGATGCACATCAATTCTATGACTGGAGTACCAATGTGTAACTTAACTAAAAAGTAATAGAATAAATACACAAAGGAAAATGGTGATAAAGAAGATAGAGCTAAGTATATGAGGTACCATTCCTTTTGATGTTAGCCGCATTATATATCCTTATTCCAAATGTGTGACACCCAAAAAAAAACATGTCATTGGTTTTCTCCAATACCTCCATCTCACACATACATACACTACAGGAATCAGGCTCTTTGCCGTCTGCCATGGCGGACGGCAAAGGGACAACCACGGACGGCAAAATTTTGGGCCGAATAAACTCCGGCAAAGGTGTGCTTTGCCGTCTGCCACGGCAAAGCGGACGGCAAAGTTTTTTTGCCGTCAGCCTGCAGACGGCAACGCGGCTGGACTGCGTAGTACTGACGTTACCACCGTTAGGTGGATAACGGCCCCCACCAAGCCCTTTGCCGTCTGCCCCGGACGGCCCCCACCAAGCCCTTTGTCATCTGCCCCGGACGGCCCACACTCAGCCCTTTGCCGTCTGCCCCCCGACGGCCCCGCCCAACCCTTTGCCGTCTGCCCCTGACGCCCCCCCCCCACCCAGCCCTTTGTCGTCTGCCCCGGACGGCAAAGAAGACAAATGGCCCCAGGCCTGGCGCTCCCAGGTTTAACAGGTGGCTGCCACGTGGCCGCTTTGCCGATGGTGGCCGTCGGCAAAGAGGTCTTTGCCGTCCGGGGCAGACGGCAAAGAGGCTGTATTGCCTCTTTTTTGCTTGTTTTTCTTATATTCAACAATTTTCACAGGCAAATATATGATATGTATATATATATTTCACAGAAACAATATCCCTGCCATATGGATATGATCAACCAACAATTATACCAAATTAAAAGTATCAAATGTCACATTGTTCACCATATTACAATAGTTTCATCCATACATACATAGTCTCATACATAGGTAGAAAGTTTCACGTAAGTTCATTGATACAAAATGAAAACAGAAAGTAAACACTAGCACTACATCAAAGCAAGCTGCCGTGAACTCAATCAAATCTGCAAAATTGGAAATAAGAAAGTTAGAATAAGAATACTAGAAGAAGTAGAAGATCTAGAAGTAGAAAAAGATGTAGAAGAAGAAGATGATGAAGAAGCGTTTTTCTTCTCTCTCTCTTTCTCCTCTTGTTTTTCTTCTTATTATTGCTTATTTGTGTCATTTTAGAGCTAACCTAGGTAATTATCACATTTTTGACCTAACTAAGCTTATTGTGTCATTTGGCAAGAAAATAAGCTAAGTCTATGGCATCTATGAGGTTACCAAGTCTATTATGCCATTTTTGAGTTAACTAAGCTTATTATGTCATTGTGGAGGAAACAATGCTAAGTATAGGTCATTTTAGAGCTAACTTAGGTACAATATGTCATTTTGGAGGTAAGTAAGCTTACTATGTCTTTTTAGAGGAAACAAAGCTAACTTAGGTAAAATATGACATTTGTCTAAGTGCTAAGTTTGTCTTTGTGCTAAGTTTGTCTTTGTTTGAGAAAATGAGCCTAGTAAGTGGCATATTAGGGCTTACCGTCCTCGTCATCACGGAGGTGAAGCACCGGGGTTGCTCGGGCCGGTGTCACCTGGAGCACTACTTGGCCCTGGAGAATGATCGTGCGATGCGGCTCGGGAGTTATGCTGCACCAAAGATCATTTGCGTTAGCATGATGACGCTGAAATGTTAAGACTACTAACTAATGAACATTGAAATGAAACTCACCGTTCCAGCCGTGGTAATGACTGGCATCTGCGGAGGGGTCCGGCCGGTCTTCTCGCACAAAGACTGCACATTTGGTTTTGACAAGTCAATCATATTGGTTATTAATGAAACGAACATGTAGTGCATGATTTGGCTAATATGAAGAAGAAACTTACCACGAGGAGCTCGTACATGGCCCGGTGAGACGCATCGTTCCGTGCCCTCTCCTCCTCCAACAACCTAGCCGTCCTCTCCTCCAAATCCCTCTTCTCCTCCGCCGCCTGCCGGGCCTGTTCCGCCAGAAGCGCCTGGGTTGCCTCTCTCTCTTTCTACAGAGCAGCCTGCAACACAACTCCTCGTTAGCATTGTAATCATCTTTGTTCGCACACACAATGTAATGGAGGAAAGCTATCTGAGTCCGTATGACTAACCTCGATGGCGAGCTGGACTGGCCGTGGACGAGGCATTATCTCAGGACAGGAGCTCGTTTGGCGCGCCTTGATCTGCCGGATAGTGCGCGAAGACCGTATAAGTCCATCTCCAATGGCTATATGGCCATGGGGCCTCCCGCCGCCAGCTATCATCACCAGCTCTGGATCAATATTGTCATCATCGCGTCGTAGCATTCTCTGCCCAGGTTGAACTGAGCCTTCAGAGCCATTACTTGCGCGATGGCATCCAGCTGACAAAGCTCAGTGTGCTCGTGGAGAGGACGTTTTGAAGACTCCAACATTTCATAGAAGGCCTTTGCAGATTCCTCCATCTCATCGTCTGAATCCCGAGCATCATCAAAGTCTTGCACCATGTCTTCGATCCCGGTACCATGCTCGTCGGTGCGACGACGAACCACCTCAGCTCTGGCACGTTGGGCAGACTCACCATGAAATCACCACACCGTATAATCAGGCGTAAAACCACACTTCTGCAAGTGTTTACCCATTTCATCCCGTGTCCACTTTTTATGGTTGTCGCACCGGACACAGGGGCACCAGGTTATTTCCTGGCCATTTGCAAATGTAGCTCTCAGAAACCCCTTGGTTTTTGTTAACCATTGAATGGTCATGTCTTTCTGACTAGGGTGACCGGTGTACATCCACGCACGATCACTCATCTTGCCTACCTACTAAACACACAAGAAATATATATATAATTCATCATCTATATTCATCAGTTAATCAAGTTTGTCAGTTTTATTACGTCCATGCAACCTACACGCTAATAGGTAAAGATAGGTCCTAATCCCACTCGAGTATGTGTAGATTGGGTTCGTTTTCCCATGCTCTGCTCGAGATCCGACGCAGAATTTCAGTAGCACCTCCCCGCTGTTCTCCTGATACACGTCTCGGCAATAAGCAGAGAGGATGTGTACCTGGAGAACAACAGGGAGGCACTGACGAATTCCGCATCGGATCCGGAGCAGAGCATAAGGGAAAACGAACCCAATCTACACATACTCGGGCTGTCCATGGATAACGTTGGACAATTCGAAAGGATGGCGGTTATAAATATGCAAAGACATGCATATTTATAGATGCCGCCCTTTCGAACGGGAGACGCATACTGGTCATGCATACTGATGATTGAAGACACCTATAGCTAGCAAGTTTCATCGGCACGAAGACCGGAACAGAGCAAATTAAGGGGGGGAGGAGATGTCATTTGTGCTCACCCACGAACGCGTCGGGGAGCTCGTCAAACGCACGGGGAGGTCGTCGAACAGCAGACCCTCACAGCGACGAAACAACTGCACATTGACATCCACCCGATCAACACAAATATGATGTTTTTCATAACAGCTAGAATCGGAATATATATATGACCTAACTCATAATTTACATCGAGGGTCGGGGGTCAGTGGCATCGGGGGTCGGGGGTCAGTGGCGTCGAGGGTCGGGGGTCAGTGCCGTCGGGGGTCGGGGGTCAGTGGCGTCGGGGGTCGGGGGTCAGTGGCTTCTTCTTCCTCTTCTTCTTTTTTTCCTTTTCTTTTTCTTCTTCTTCTTCTTCTTCTTCTTCTTCTTCTTCTCCTCCTCCTCCTCCTCTCTTCTTCTTCTTCTTCTTCTTCTTCTTCTTCTTCTTCTTCTTTTCTTCTTCTTCTTCTTCTTTTATTCTTCTTCTTTTACCTTTTTCATTTTTTCCTTCTTCTTTTCTTCTTTTTTTTCTTCTAACCTAACTAACTAACCTAAACTAACCTAAGCTAACCTAACTAACTAACCTAAACTAACCTAACTAACTAACTAACCTAAACTAACCTAACTAACTAACTAACCTAAATTAACTAACTAACTAATTAACATAAATAAAAAACAGAAAAAAAACAAAAAAAATTACCTTTGAAGGTGCCGGTGGAGGAGGGGGCGGTGGAGTGGACTGGGAGGGAGGAGGTGGGGCGCCGCGGGGAGGGGGCGCTCGCCGTAGGGGCGGCGGGACGGCGGGGCGGCCGGTGGGTGGGGGCCGTGGGGAGGGGGGCTCGCGGCGGGACGGTGGGGCGGCCGGTGGGTGGGGGCGGCGGCCGGTGGGCGTCGGGGAGCGGCGGGAGGGAGGGAGAGGGAGGGAGAGAGAGGGAGCGCGGGGCGGCGGGGTGGCCGGTGGGTGGGGGCAGCTGCCAGTGGGCGTCGGGTCGGGGCGGGAGCGGCCGAAGGGAGAGAGAGGGTGGCGGCACGGTGGTGGGGGCGGGATGGAGATGCGGGAGAGTGAAGGGGGGTGGAGGTGGATCCGGCCGTTATGGGGGGCGGGCTCTTTGCCGTCTGCTAGCAGACGGCAAAGAGGGGGGGGACGGGGGGTGGGGCCCCGCCGTGACCGTTAGGGGGACATCCTCTTTGCCGTCCGCTAGCGGACGGCAAAGAGGGGGGAGGCAGACGGCAAATCTTACCCGACGGCAACGATGTACCCAGGGTGTGGTGGGGCCCGCCCGTGACCTTTGCCATCTGCCTGCCCAATCTTTGTCGTCCGCTAGCCGACGGCAAAGGGTGGGCTGATGGCAAAGGCTTTCTTTGCCGTCTGCCCACCCTTTGCCGTCCGTTTTCTGCAAGCTGATGGCAAAGGCTTCCTTTATCGTCCGCCAGCAGACGGCAAAGAGATGGCGGACGGCAAATGACCTGATTCCAGTAGTGATAGGGCTAGGATGCTTCAATTTATTTTAATGTGTATGGAAAATAATAAGAA
This sequence comes from Elymus sibiricus, assembly GCA_039707655.1. Lineage (NCBI taxonomy): Eukaryota > Viridiplantae > Streptophyta > Magnoliopsida > Poales > Poaceae > Elymus > Elymus sibiricus. Next base: position 400,675,111 of record CM077663.1, read on the forward strand.
ACGCTTTTGTCTGATAAAAAAAATTAGGATATAAGGAACATAAAAAAGTTTAGTCTCAGTCGAGACATGAAGACAATATTCAATGACTTATAACGATGAGTAAGACTGCTATAAAATATATGAATTGTAGAATAGTAACAAATCTTGTTAGATCGCGGAAAATATCTAGTGCAAAAATGAGAGAAATCGTTTGTCGGCATGATGTGTAGATAGTGGAAGAAGCTTGGGCCAAGCACGTAGATCAAATAGAGCAATTCTGAGAACTACTCTTGATAGATCAATGACAAAGAGTTTGGCAAAATAAGATTGGGTGGATGTGTGGCAGCTCCACGCGATGCCGAACCGGACTAGACTAGACGTGACCCAATCGCAGGGCAACAGCTCTAAATGGACTGACTGGACCGAGAAAGGCATGAAGGAAGGGCTCGTCCCATGGTCCTTTGAACACTCCTTTTAACTTTGAACATGTATACAATGTTGAATAATAGCCAATGTGTACAACACTATGAGCCCGCGGGGAGTGCTTACCTGTAGAGTGAGAGGGTGGCGGCACAAGGAGGGATGGGCGAGGTGCAGCAGAGGTTAGGACCATTGGTTCCCGGTGGCGACATCAGTTTCTCCATCTCCCCCCATGCCGACACCTTCGCCACTGTGACACACATATGTGGGGGTCAGCTTGGATTCGGGCGCAGGAGTTAGGGGCACCAACTTCTCCGTCTAAGTTGTGCGAGGCCTGGGCGGACAGCGCGGGGGAATGTGTTGACTTGCGTGCGTGATCATAGTGAAATGGCAGCAAAGAAGGAGGCACGGAGGAGGGTGCTATAAGAGAGACGTTGGTTCGATGCAAGGCTCCTCTAAATGAAGGCACTCACAGTTGCTTTTTGTAAGCCTAAAAAATAGGTGCATGTAGTGAGATTCGAACGCTCCACCTCTGCGTTTACTTTCACCCGTCGTAAGCCCGTAACAAAGTAGGAAAGCTCACTTGATGCGTCTAGTGACTTTCTTTTTTCTTCTTGTGCGGGTTTTCTCTGTCTATTTTTTTTGTCATTTTTTCTTTGGTTTTATTCTTTTTTCTGTGTTTTCTTTTCCATTTTCTTAAATTCATGAACTTTTTTAAACTCGTTAACTTTTTAAAATTCGTCAGCATTTTTTCAAAGCCATAAACATTTTGTTAAACTCGTGAACTTATCTTTGAATCCATCAACAAAGACATGAATGTTTCGTAAATTCTTGAACTTTTTCATATTCATGATTTTTTTGTCAAATTCATAAACTATTTTTCAAATTGATAAACTTTTCTCAATTTTGCGAACTTCTGTCAGATTTGTGAACTTTTTTGTCAGATCGAGTGATTTTTTTTCAATTTCATGTATTGTTGTCAAATTCGGGAACTTTTTTATAAAATTATTGAAAAAAATTCAAACCAAATTTTGTTTTTAATTTAATGAACTTTTTTCAGTTTAATGAACTTTTTCCAAATTCGTAAACTTTTTTTCAAATCGATGAACCTTTTTCAATCTCGCATATTTTTTTCAAAAAAATATGAACTTTTTTGCAAATTTATGAACTATTTTCAAAAGTCAATGTTCAAAGGTCGCCCGGTCATCGTTTCACCAGTCAACAGAACCATTCAATCAGTCAAGTAAGCTAGGGAAGACCGAGCGGCTCCAACGAACGAGCGATGATAGGAGAGCGCTAATGGGCTGGGCCCAACTGATACGCACGTGAGCACCAGAAACTCTAATCGACGCCTTTATCGCCAATTAGGAGTACTCACCAGTTTAGCCCTTTCCTTGCGAGCTAACGTCTCGAATATGTACAACCTTGGACTGCGTTGCATGACCGCGAGATTGATCTCTCCCGACTTTCGCATGCAGATCGCTAGACCAGTACCATGCCATGCGTGTCGTGTTGTATGTGGCTAAAATGAGACAACCCACACGTCTGTGCTTCATCACGCATTGGGAGCTTCCATTAGAGTGTGGTACGTGCGAAATATGTAGCCATCCGTCTCGGCCTTAGCAATAATGCTAAACACGAGCAAGTCCTAATGGATTGTCCGGGGTAAGAAACATGTCATCTTATAATTGGCCACCTTGAATTTCACTGGTGGGTCTGCTTAGATTATTTTTGAGAAACTGCACCTCATAATTAAATCCCAACCAATCACTCTTAACCAGCCCGTAAATCCCCCACGTGTCTAGCATTGTTGATGGCCTCAGCTAGTGACCAAAAAGAAGAGGCGTGTGTGCTCAGGAGCCATTTGTTGCCCGCCGCAAGAGTAAGTAAGTCTCGCCTCAGGCGTGAAACTAGACGGCCGGCCCAATCCTGTAACTGCCGCACAGTTTTTTTCTTTTGGTTTTCTTTATTGGGTTTTCACTGATTTGTACCATCTTTCTTTGTTTTTTAATATATTTTTCTTTGATGTTCATTCGTTTCCTCTATTTCTTTCTTTGGTTTTCACTAGTATATTTTTTGTTTTCTTGACTTTCCTCATTATTAATAGATAGCAGTTTTTTCGTACGTATTGTACATTTTTCATTAACATCAGGAACACTTTTTACGTTTAACATTTTTCAAATACATTATTAACGTTTTTCCAAGGAAATGTTTTGATGCCTACTTTTTTCATACACATTGTAAATTTTTCGTGCACATCTGAAATCTATTTTAATACATGTTTAATATTTTTCAAATAGATAATTAAAAAAAATAGTACATGTTTTTGAACATTTTTTCAAATACGTGTCAAACATTTTCAAATACATATTGAAATATATTTTTTGAACTATCCAAAACATTGTTTTTGAAACTATGGCAAAATTCTTTTACATTGTCTAATTGTACTTTTGTCTATCACAAACAATTTTTGGGAATGAATGAACATTTTTTAAATGTAAAGATGAAGGATTGAAAGATGATGATCACCCCTTTCATTTGGGGCACCCCTTCTCCCGAAGTTACGGGGTTATTTTGTCGAGTTTCTTAGAGAGAGTTGTCTCGCACCCCTAGGTATTTTTTTGTTTTGTATGAAACATTTTCTATGACTACATATACATATTTTTAGATCGTGTAATACATTTTTAAAATATCGTACATATTTTTTGAAACACGTTAATATATTTTAAATCTTGGATACACATTTTTTATTGGTACAAACATTTTCTAAAAGTTGAGCGGACATTTTTTTACACTGCATAATTTTTTTTATATGTGCAATGAACCTTTAGAAAATGAAGTAAATTATTTTTTCTGTAATATAGGTATTTAGTAATTTAAAAATGTAAACATAAGTTAAAAATATGCATGTAACATCAGCGTGACAAACCCACATGGCTACTCAACTGGCCGACTACCGAATCCTTGTATGTGAGGCCAGTTTTTTTTTTTTTAGAGATCCCAAACTTTGTTAAAATTGAACAACATTCCGCGGGATACAAAGAGGGTCATGGGGGATATAAGCCACATATGGCGACTCTGAGGAAGCGATACAACAAATTTTGCAAGATTGTGTGCCTCCAGATTCAAAGCTCGACCTTCAAACATAAAATCACAGCTAGCAAAACAGGCTCCTCTCCTGTTTATCTCTTCCACAATAGCTATGTGAGGGCTTCCCAATGCCTTTTTCACGTCGTCCACAATTGGTTTGCAGTCGCAGGCAATTACCAAACGGTCCAAAGATAGATCGACTGCAAGTGCCAAGGCCTCGTGACATGCTATGGCCTCGAGAACTATTGGATTAATAACACCACGTTCAACAATAGCTGAAGACCCAAGGTATTGACCATGTTCATCTCTGCAAACTGCAACAGCGGCTCCAGTAATCCCATCAGGAGACAATCCACAGTCTACATGGATTTTAACATGGCTGATCGGCAGTGGCGGAGCTATAGGGTGTCCAGGGTGGGCCGCGGCCCATCCTGGATTTAATAATCAACATTTATACTATAGCAAAACAGCTAGAATAAACAAATAAAAATAAATCTTTATGAGTGGATGCACTGTTGGCCCACCCTGGCCCAGTGGGCTGGGTCCGCCACTACTGATCGGAGGCGGTTCCCAAGCTCTTTGCATATTGACAATATAGGTGTGTCTCGCCGGATTGATCAAACTTGCCATTGTGTTCAAACCATCCAACTCATAGATGAATTTTTCGATGAATAGATGAGTTGACAATGGGCTCTGAAAATTTGACTCATGAATAGCTTTTCTACGTGAAGTCCAGATTTCTCAAAGTGTGACAACCATCTTCACAAAGTCCACATGCGAGGCCAGCTAATAAAAACGAGACATAGCCACGCCCTCATGTGTGGGCATCGTGTTGGGTCTGCAAAGGAGCCGCTAAACCGCTCACATGTGCTAGGCGAACCAACCCGTGGTTGGATGGTTAGAGGGACTGTGGTATCCCCAGCCCACCAGGGTTCAAATCCTGGTGCTCGCATTTATTTCTGGAATTATTTCAGGATTTCCGGCGACACGCATTCAGTGGGAGGAGACGTTCCCGTCGACGACGGGGTGCCTACGGTGACCTCGTAAATTTCAAGATGATATGCCGGCTCAGTCTCTCGGAGGTGCTCATAGGGGTAGGGTGTGCGTGTGTGCATTCATAGGGGTGAACGTATGCGCGTGTATATGAGCGCTTGCGTCTGTACTGTGTTAAAAAAAACCGCTAGAAAAAAAAAAGTGACCCACTCTGTTAGAAAATCTGGCTATTTTTTTAAAAAAAATATTTTTTCGTTATAATATAAATCTCCATTTTTAAGAAAACATGACTACTAAATGATATTCATGAATTTGAACAAATATTCACTAATTTTATAAAAAAAATCATATTTTATGAAATATTCGTGGATTAAAAAAGTTCATGTATTAGAGAAATGAGAAGGGAAAAAATAGAAAAAAAAACAAGGCAGGCCAAAAAAAGAAGAAAAATCCGAAAGAAAACCTTGGTAGTTTTTTCGAGCTTGGGTTGCTTACCACGAAACCCAGAAGAAAGTTGCTAGAGAAAAAATAGAAATAAAGACCGCACAAAAAAGATGGAAGGCATAATCCATGCACGTATTAGAGCATCTCCAATAGCTTGTCTATATGGACGTCTATACTCGTTTTCCACGACGTGAGCCCAAAACAGGCGTCCAACAGCTTGTCTATATGGTCGTCCAAACATACACATCCTCTAAATCGACCTCGACAATGTCAACGCCTGGACAATGTGAAGGCATCGTCCAAACTCAGCTGCAGCCATGATTTCTCCCTCTTCCCGGCGGCGGCCCACTTGTCATGGTCCCATATATAGACGTTCTGATGTAAAACTGGACGTGTATATAAAGGAATCTTTTTAGACCATTGTCTATATGAATATATAGACATCCAAATATACACATGCTATTGGAGATGCTCTTAAACTTACTTACATGAGCCCAGGTGCCTCTGTTGTTGAAACTATCAAAGCTTCGTATGGCTGCAAATCGCCTAATTGCTTCTGCACCTCCTTGATCTTGTCAAGGCTTCTCGTTCTGTCGAGGATCTCAACAACTAGCACTTCCATGCACATCACTTCTTTAGTTGCCGCGTCACGAATTTGGGCTTGACGAGGTAGTCTCGTAGATCCAGCGTAGGAAGTAGGCTTTTGATACTACTTTGTTAACAACTTGATCTTAGGTTCATCTTAATTGACTTCAACATGCAATGATCTGATACAAGTCACTAGATTTGAGAGTCGTGGGTGGAGAAGAACGGTACAAAAGGGGGAGGGTGGCCATCGCAGCACAGTGTGTGAGCAATCGATGCCTTCCTCAATGTGCTAGATAATAGGACTAGTTGGTTTATATTGTTTAGCTGCTTGCTGCAACCTCACCACCTTATCCACATCCAACCCATAAATATCGTTAGTTTTAATACTCTTGGTAACGTACTTACTGAATCCAAACGACTCACCGATACATCAACACCCCCACTGGTCCTTCTTAACAACATTATGAATGACACTAAACTATGGAGCACTAGGGACGATCATTTGCAAGGATAATCATTCATGCGTTGTACCGAGGGACACTTGTGAAATTCTACCCTATCCTTAATTAACAAACGAGGCAAATCTTATGCCTTCATTTGGAAAAAATATAAAAACAACATTTTTCCATATGGAACTAAAGTTTTTGCCATCAAAGTTGTTTTTTGAATAAAATGGCAGATTTAATATGCATTTTCCATGGCAATTTCTGCCACTGGCACCACTATCGAAACAAATGATTTTAGCCATATGTGATGAACATTTTTTTTTTCATACATGGCAAATTTCTTATACAAACCATGGCAATTGTAATTAACAAACCATGGCAAATTATTTTACATACATGGCAAATTTCTTATACAAAGCATGCCATTTTTAATTAAAATACCATCAAATTTCTTAATATACATGAGCCATTGTAATTGTGGTCATAATTTGTGTTATTTTACATACTTGGAAAATTTTGTATACAAAGCATGGCAATTTTTATTTAAAAACCTTGGCAATTTTTAATATACATCTGCCATGGTAATTGTGGTCATAATTTGTGTTATTTTACATACATGACAACAATATTATATAAATTCATGGAACTTTAATTAAAATACCTTGTAATTTTTTATATACATCTGTCATGGTAATATTGGTCATAATGTGTGTTATTTTACATACATGGCAACAATATTATATAAAATCATGGAAACTTTAATTAAAATACCTTGTAAATTTTTAATATACATCTATCATGGTAATTTTGGCCATTATTTGTGTTGTTTTACATACATGGCAAATTTCTTATGCAAATTATGACAATTATAATTAAAATATCATGGAAAAATTAATATACATCTGACATGGCAATTTTGGTCATACTTTATTTTTCTACTATTCATTCCACTTTTTACATGGTACTTTTTTTTGTCATGGCAATTCTTGAATATTGCCATGTGAGCATTAACAGAGATGTTAGAATATTTTTGCAATGCTTTTTTTAGGAATCAAAATGTTTGCAAAGATTGCCATTTTTTAAAAATAACGTCATTACAGATTGTTAAATATTTTGTTTTACTCGAATGGCAAAATTTGACGTCCGCCCTATATTGGGGTCCAAAGTAATAATTGTTTCTAAACTATGGTGCGGCCCATAGTCCAGTTCGCTACACCTTCTTTTATGGGCCTAATGCACGTGAACTCATAGCCCAGCCCACCGGCGGAGCAACGAGGCCCGTCCCCACACGTATAAGATCTACCACGCCGTCTCCATTCCGAGACCTCTCGCCCGCGCCGCCGCCTCCCTGCCCTCTTTGCCGCCGCCGCCGCCGCCGCCCGTTGCCGCGGACGCCTCCTCCTCGCCGGCGAGATGGTACGGTCTCCCCTCACTCTCATCTACGATGGCTCTGATCCGTGCTCCTCTGGATGCCGAGTTTCAGCTTTTCGTGCCTGTCTGTGGGGTCTAGAAAGCATCTAGGTTTGGGATCGTGTGAGTGGCTTGCACACGGGGATCTAGAAATAAGGATTCGAAATTACTAGTTTTTCTCGTGATTTTGGTCTGTTTCGCTGACAAACCATCCTTGAAGCCGTAGCATCTGTCAGATCTGGAGCGAATTTGCCGGCGGCCCTTTTCCTGTTGCTTGGCTCGCTCGAACCATACTGTATTATTATTGCGTTGTCAAAGAGGATGTTAAGATGTTGCTGTAGTTTGATTTTCCACTTATGGGACCGGTTTCACTAGTATGATATGATCACTGGTGGAGTAATTGGCATAGAATGGAAGTATGAAACCTGATGCTATTCTTGATTTGTTACAGTTATCTATCAGTATGTCTGCAACTTCTACCGTTTGCTACAATATTTTACACTAGAAATCCGACCTTTCAACCTTCATTTTCCAAAGCTCGATTGGTTAGCACGAGGCCTTGGGCACCACTAGTTCCTTCCTCACTATTGGGTGTATTCCATGACATACATTGCTAATTTGCCATGATCTACATCATGCTTGTCATACAACTCATAATACTATCCTGATGTTTTATGTATGACTGGTAATACATTGATGTTGCCTGTATCAACTCCATATGTGAAATTTCTGCATGTTTTGTTATGCCGCCTTTGTAGATAGTAGCTCACATTGCTGTTTGCTATACTTGTGGAAAAATGTTTTAATTTGTTATGTTTCGGATGTATGTGCAGACGAAGCGCACCAAGAAGGCTGGAATCGTTGGCAAATATGGTAAAAAAATTGCAGCTGCCCAGATCATTGTTCAGTGATCTCATAAATGTATCTAACTGTTGTGCTCATGTATCCTTGTTATGTCAATGTTGTGTAGGTACCAGGTACGGTGCCAGTCTGCGTAAGCAGATCAAGAAGATGGAGGTCTCCCAGCACTCCAAGTACTTCTGTGAGTTCTGTGGCAAGGTAAATCTGTCAATGGTTTTATCGATTACTTGCGTTGTTTTTAGAATGGTAAAGTGTCTGCTTGTGGTTCAACTGTGCGTCTATGTTGTATGACCAGTGTTATGGGTATTTGGCTAGATTGAAATTAGCATATTATCTTTCTCTGAGTACAAGAAACAGCATAATGGTATAGGTTATTTGCTCTTGTTTTGCATGATGATGGTTTAGAGGATTACTACTTTTTAATATGCTGAATTGCTGGTTGGCAAAACATAAAGAATTTATATTTTAGGCTGTTGCAACCCTTTGCATTGTCATGAGTTGTTTGAGTTTAATGCTTGCTGCGTCTTTTAACCACTGTGGCCTTCTAGATAGGGAACAATGAATAACAGTTTTTGGTTGTTTTGTATGATGAACGTTTATAACTCTCAAATGATTTAGTTTAATATCACCAAATTGCTGATTGGCAGAATATAAAGAATTATTATTGCAGGCTGTTGCAGTCCTTTGTATTGTCATTGGACATGCATATGGATTTTGTAACCTCTTAAGTTTAATGTTTATTGCTTCTTTTAACAATTCTAGCCTTCTAGATATGGAACAGCGCCCGCCAGCTCTTTAATTCTGTCACTTTAGACAATTCTAGCCATATGGAAATGATGATAACATTGATAACTCATAGATAGGTCAATGGTGATAACATGTTAGTCTACTTGCTTGACTCAATGTTTCTTTATATTAACTCGTTCTTGATGATTCACAGTTTGCCGTGAAGAGGAAAGCAGTTGGAATCTGGGGATGCAAGGACTGCGGGAAGGTCAAGGCTGGTGGTGCCTATACCATGAAGTATGTGCTGATGTCAATTACACACTGTATATTTCAAAATAGCTCCTTGTCCTGTTTCTCATATATGCCTGCTCATTCTGTTGTTGTGCATTTCCAGCACCGCCAGTGCGGTCACCGTCAGGAGCACGATCCGTCGCCTGAGGGAGCAGACTGAGGCTTGATCGCGGTCAATTTGACAAGGAGCCTTTGGATTTTGTAGTTCAGACTTGAGACGAGACTCATTCGAAGCAATGTAGCTAAATTGACAACATACAGTGTTATTTATCGGCTTGTTGGGTTCTGATAGTATCAGGCTACATTACAATGTGTATCTTGTTTATCGTGCTTATTTGATCGTCTGACGATACTCTTTATCTGTGTTCGGTGTTGGCTCTTGAATCTTAATATTACTGTCATCTGCCACTGGATGGAACTAGCAGCCTAGCAGGGTAGACTAAATGAGCGTCTAGATTTTATATAGAGATTAGTTTTGGGGACGTTGCTGATGGAGCTCGGTCTACATGGAACCTCAATTTTTGAAAAAATCGAAATTTAACTGTGTAACTTTCAACGTATTCTGATTTCTGAAACTAAATAATTGCAAGTATACATGGAGATGTATACTTAAATGTCTAGTTTTTGATGATGTGATCTACACAAAACAACAAACAAAACCATGGATTTTTCTAGCACATGTACAACTCATCACTAAATTTTTTGATGATTTTGTTTTTCTGTGTGATATAAAAAAAGCTCAACGGCTCCACTTCCCAGTTCACATCCTGCTTTCCATCAAGAAAAATATATTTTGAATCGGGCATCGTCGGTCCTGGTCAGACCACACTACTCGCCGGACCGACTCCCCACCACCGCAATCCCACTCCGCCGCCATGCCACTCCTCCGGCTGCCGCCGCCCGCCCCCAGTCCCTCGGCCGCATCCCTCCCGCGCCACCACCTCCACCTCGCCGCCCAGCACAGACACCACGCCAGGCCACATCCCTCCTCTCCTCCCCTTCCCCGCCTCCGCATCAGCGCAGCCCCCACGGTCCGCCCCCTCCGCGGCATTCCATCGAGCAGGTGCCATGCGGCGGCGGGAGATCCGGCGCAGGCGCCCTCTCAGGCGCCTGCCGGCGGCGGCGGCGCGCGGGCCGCGCTGGTGCGCGTCGGGGAGGCGCTGTCACTCGGCTTCCCGCTGTGGGTCGCGTCGGCCTGCGCGGTGGCGCTGTGGCGGCCGGCGTCCTTCCTCTGGGTCACCCCCACCGCCCAGATGGTCGGCCTGTCCTTCACCATGCTCGGTTCGTGCCCTGCCCTCCATTCATGGCTCTGTCCCCTGCTTCTCCATTACTTCCCTGTCTTTTGTCACCATCATTACTAGGCTTAAGAGTTCTTAGCTCAACTTACATTGCGGAACTGTTACACATAAGGGCTGCTATCGACGAGGCTTGATTAAAATGCGCTTCGAGGTTTGCATCGCTTAGATAGAAGGCCTTCTTTATGGATCTGCGCAACTTAGTTGAACCGCATTCGGTCATTCAGAGATGTCTGAATTTTATGGCACGACGGCTGAATTTCATGACTGAAATGTAGCTCTGATCTCCTTGTACAGGAATGGGGATGACATTGACGCTTGATGACCTGAGAACCGCGCTGTTGATGCCCAAGGAGTTAGCAGCTGGGTTTCTACTTCAATACACTGTCAGTTCTCCAACTTCTTCAGTGTTTCATGCAACAATCCCTGTAGCCATGTTTTCACTTTTCCATGTTAGATGCGGTGTTAAAAAAATTCTGTTACAAACTGCGTAGGAATATTATACCCTAGATATTAAACAAGATTGTCATTTTCATTTTGTTATCCTGCTGCAATGTTGTCCGTTTGGATGAACCATAAATATTTCTTATCTGAAATGTTGGACTGGACGGCGCATCTAAACTTCATGATCCCTCAGAAAGAAAGAAAAGCCATTGTTCTACCTGTGGTTTCGCTACTTTACCGTTTGTGGTTTACAAATATTCTGTTTGCTCCAAAATTTTGAAGTGGCTGGTTTATTTACAGGTGATGCCACTGTCAGGATATCTCATCAGCAAGCTATTGAACCTGCCATCCCATTATGCCGCTGGACTGATTTTGGTTTCCTGTTGCCCTGGAGGTAAGCTTTGCATTTTCCCTTTCTTTGTTTATAGATTGTCTGCTAGTTACACTGAAATGGAGCTACTCTCTGCAGGCACAGCAAGCAACATTGTTACCTATTTAGCAAGGTAATGACCAAAACACATAATGTTATGCTGAGAATATAACGACCTGCATATACTCACAAGTGTTCTGGAACAAAGTTCTGGGCCTCTAGTTGAAAATAATTCGTTCTGAGCTTGTTCATATAGTTATGATATTTATATGGGTTCTTGAGAGTATTTCTTTTTAAGACTTTTGAATGACCAAAATTTCAAGCTGGCCTGTCTAATGTTGAGTGTTGACTGCTAACAGAAATTGGTTGCATGTGACGAAAATCATTAATCCCTTTGTGCCAAGAAATCGTCTGAAATCTACTAGTAATGTTGTAGTCTGCTTCGACTACAGCACTATAGTTACTGAAGAAGTGTAGCGAGTGAAGAATTGATGATTAGACAGTACTAAAGGGTAGAGGTGAAGCATGGGTAGGCAACATATGATTCATTGTTTTGCTTTCAATAGGTTACACACTGCTGCTTTTATAGAGCCTGACTCAAACCTACTTCTACTTGGGAAGCAGCCAACATAAACCTTACTAGGACTCCTCTAACTTACGACCTATATTATTACTAACTGGCGTGATAGATTCCTCATGGACCTCTTTGGCTCGATCTGGCTTCCTTCTGGACCTCTAGACAAAATTCAATTCAAGCTTTGGATCAATATTCTATCTCCAACTCAGACTGCTACCAGACTGGTACTTGACAAGTAACCGACTCAGCCACCAGATGTCTGCTCATCCGCCAAATCAGCATGTCTTTGTCTCTGCACTCTGATAGCGCTTTCCCCAGTAGGAGTCTGCACCAGTTAACAAGCCTATCCCACCTATACTGGTCCAACCGAAATGAAAACAAAACCACCTGATCCTGATCATATTTAGTCATGTGGGACATTATGCAAGATTTCTCATTAAGTTTACATATAAATTTACAATGTAGTTTTTTTTGTTAAGAGTAAACATTAAGGTGGAAACAGGGTCAGGTTCCATATGAACATATGCTTGTGCTTGGTTTTATCTTTGATATCCTTATAGAACATAAAAGCAACTTTTACTGGCCAGTAATGAATGGTCGAGTGACCCATTCAGTGCATCACTATATATTGTTATTATTAATTTATCCCAAGCATCCTAATAATATGGTTGAACTGAATACTTAGTGATGCAGAAGTATCAACAGAACAAATTATTTTCTCTTTGACTAATAAATTTTATTGTTGTAAATATCTCTAATTCTTCAGTGGAGATCACTGTCTGTTATGAAAGTGGATCTGAAACCAAATGCATTGCTACCTATATGTATAGAAATGAAAGAGAACACAACTTTATGCATCTTTTTATTTTTATTTTTATTACTATCAAAATATGTAGTGTACACTAATTTGTATCCTTGTGCTGCAGGGCAAATGTTGCTCTTTCTGTGCTGATGACAGCAACAAGCACTTTTGCTGCAGCGGTAATGACTCACTTACACCAATTACTACATTCCAGTGGAGCCGAATAACCTTTTTTTTTCGTAATGCAGTTCATGACTCCTCTTTTGACATCTAAACTGGCTGGGCAATATGTCGCAGTAGACCCTATGGGACTGTTTGTGTCGACATCTCAGGTGCTTACAGTTTCTGTATAACTTCAAGTTCCCCTAGTTCTGGGCTTCTGGCCAAGGTTGATATGTCTGAATGCAGGTTGTCCTAGCGCCCGTTCTTTTGGGTGCTCTACTCAATCAGTACTTTGGCCGTTTGGTTGAGTTGGTTTCCCCATTGATGCCGTTTGTTGCTGTAGCAACAGTAGCCGTTCTATGTGGCAATGCGATTGCACAGAACGCTTCAGCCATCCTGGCATCTGGCCTACAGGTGGTGCTATCTGTCATCTTGTTGCATGGATGTGGCTTCTTCTTTGGCTATGTTCTATCAAGGATGCTCGGTATCGACATCGCTTCATCGCGAACAATCTCGATCGAGGTTGGCATGCAGGTTATCCATTGTGCCTTCTTAACAGATTTTTACCACAGAGTGTGTCCCATTGCATTCTCATCGATGCAACCAAGGAAGCACATAATCGATGCTGTGCCCTTTCTCCCGTTGCATACCCTTTCATTGTGTACATTAGTTATTGTAAATTTTTTGTTGTAGAAGTTCCAGGTTGTGCGTCAATCATACTGGTTTTCTTGTGAATGCAGAACTCGGTGCTGGGTGTAGTTCTCGCGGGCAAGCACTTCGGCAGCCCTCTCACGGCGGTTCCGTGCGCGGTCTCGAGCATCTGCCACTCGGTCTATGGTAGTCTCTTGGCCGGGGTCTGGAGGTCCATGCCCCCAAACGACAAGCAGGGAGCATGATGGATCAGACAGACCGATACTTTAGTAGTAGTCGCGGGAACTCGGGTTACGAGTTATTCGGAACTGTGCTTGTGAGAGAAATATTTGACCATGAAAACCAAGTCAGCAACGTGCCCGCCCCTTTTGGTTTCACTCCCCAAATGACCATTGGTTTCTACTTCTACTGCTTTTGTGCCTCGGCTATGTTGCAGGATAAAGCAAGAAATATGTTGATAACACATGTGCACACACACCTATTTTGCTCGCGCTTATATATAAGTAAACCAAACAATAAACTCTTGAGGGATCAGAGCACGGAGCCCAGCTACAATGTCTACCATGGCCTTGATCTTGGGGTGCACCGTACCGACTGGAGAACGGTTAACCGTGGGATAGTTAACTCACAAGCAATCCAAGACCGATGATCGCTGGCCGATTGTACTGTAGTTGTTTGCCTTCCACATTGTGCTCTCCTGGGCAAGTTGGTCTGAAGGTGTTACGCTCAGCATTTTTTTTTTTTTTTTGAGAAGTACGCTCAGCATATTTGGTAAGATAATAAACGAAGACATGTGGCGGAAAAAGTTGAGTTGCAAATGACGATTTTGTACAGCGTATCTATCTAATGCAAAAAAGAAACAAAAAAAAAATATTATGTCTAAGCCCAGGTTCGAACTGGGGACCTTTAGTGTGTGAGACTAACGTGATAACCAACTACACCACCCAGACATCTTGCTTTTGCTGCTGGAACTTTGCTATCTATATCTGCACCTCACTATCTGTTTCTTTGTACAAGCGCTACCAGCCTACCAACACCAAGGTACTATTTCATCTGACTATAGTTTATCTTTTTTTTTTTTTGCGAAACCTGACTATAGTTTATCAGTCGCGTGTTTTCTTCAGTGGAAACGACGAAAATACGTATAAATATGACACGGCGTAGTTTCCTCCAAAGAACACAAATTTTGGCAAGGGGGCCATGGTACACGAAATTGATTTCGGTGCCATTGAGGTCGGTTGGCCTCAGGAACGGGAAAAAGAAACACGGAGTAGGGGTACTATCCAGACACACTCAACTGGGCATTCTTTTTTTTACAGGATGTGCACTGCCTCTGGATACACTGCGGAGTTACACATTAGGAAAGATAGCTAACTCACACGAACGAGCTAAAATATGAGCCGCGACCTTTTCTTTTGGTCGATAAACATGACTAACCACCTGTTCGGCAATCCTCCTGTTCCGTGAAAATTGAGAATCTGCGGAGCACCTGTTCCCCCGCTTCGGATTTTTTAACCTCAGCTCCGCCAGCTCCGGGAGCTGAGTTGCGGAGCGGAGGAAAGCCGAACAGGGCCTAAAGCTGCCAGAAGAGAAATTGTATGCCATGGCATTGATTTCAGCAATCATCACAAGAGTGAAGAACGATCAACTACAAGGTCGAAGAGTTAACTCTCTGAATATCTGACAAGCAATTTGAGAGAAAGATGGCCTTTTCTGAAACGGATGAGAATGTGAGTGACCTTGTGGTGGAACGTGAGCGATTGCCTCAGCTAGATCCGGCGTGGTAACCTCATTCATTCGCCTTTGGCAAAGCCAGTAAGCAAAACACCCACGGGATTGTCTTTTCGCTAGGTGGTCTACGAACCTAGATGTAACTTTCATTTTAATGCTCTTCGTATTGCCTTGACAGATGATGGATAGATAAGAAAACCCAGGATAGGTAAAAATGCCTGGTGCTGATTTTAGGGATTAAGAAGAGTTCAAGGATCAATTCCAATGAGCCATATGAGTTCGAAAACGACATCCTTCAGCCGGGTGATGCACGCACAACGTCCGCCGCCTGCATAGCCATCGAATTGATCTTGATCGAACGCTCGCGCTGGCCACAAGCCCTGTGCAACCAGTTTTTTTTTTATGCAACAAGCGTATTGTTTCAGAAGGTTTTTGAAACATAGGTCTTGTTTCAGAAAGAAAAAAGGGTTTGGTTGTGAAGTTTACAACAGGGTCTAGTTTTAGAAGGTTTCTACAACAGTGGTCTTATTTCATAGTAAAAAAGAAAAAAAATGATTCGGCGATGAATATTTTTTCTTCTGCAACAGGGGCCTTGTTTCAGAAACATAGCCACGGTTGCAGAAAGCGCCGGAGGAGCGCCCGACATTAAAGCGTACGAGGCCAAGCATTGCCACACGACGCATGCTTTAGAAACATAGCTCCGGTTGCTGAAATCGCTAGAGGAGTGCCTGACGCGAGAGCTCGTCGTCACCATGCTGGAGTAGAGGCAGCTGCTCGGGGTGCTGGGTCGGAGTAGGCGCGACAATTCCGGCGGCCGGTGGCTCTCCATGGCCGAGGCGCTCAGGCCATGGCAGGGCAGCGATGCTGCCTCGGTTGACCTTCTTGTTGCAAACCTCCCGAGCGCAACAAGCTCGCTGTTGCAAAGGTCCTCAGTTGATTGGGGCGGTGGTTCGGACGGCTATTTCGGGCGGCATCCGACGGCTGCAGAGGCGGCCGATCTAATCGGTCTATCACTCGACGGACGCGTAGTGCTGCTCATATGGGTTTTGGGTTTGTTTTAGACTTTTCTCGATACCGATTTATGGTACCCACCGTGAGTTACTAGCTAAGTTACTCAACATTAAGCATGATGCAGTCCGACTATGACCAGCCTTAAACACAACATTAAGCATGCAGTCCGACTGTTCAGACCGTCCTTCGGCTACTGGTGCGCGCGTGCGTGAACTGGGCGGGGGAGAGGAGACGAGTCAGGGTCTCCCTCCCCGTGGGCCCCTTTCCCGGTCAATCGAAGCTGATTCCTTCCTTTCCCCCGGTCCAATTCGGCAGCCGGCTGCCCTCCCTCCCTCGCCCGAAGATTCCTCCTCCCACCACCACCACCACTATCATTTACATTTACACACATATAAACCTCCCCGTGAATGGCGACCGCCCGGCCCCAGATGCCGCCCCCGCCGGCTCGCCTCCTTTACATGCCGTGCGTGAACCCGCAGCCATCCGTCGCCCCTTCGTCTCCCGCAAGGCACAGAGCTAGACACTAGGCAGCTAGGAGGGCGGCCATGAGCACAAAGAACAAGCATAAGGAGCAGCAGCAGCAGCAGCGTGCCGTGGCGCAGATGGTGGTGGCGGCGGCCATGGCGACCCCGTGCCCCACCAAGCCCCTGCTCGTCGCCATCCCCCTCGCCCTCGGCTTCGCGCTCGGCATCGTGGCCACGCTCTCCCTGATGGGCTCCACGGCGTCCTCGGCTCTGCCAGGTGCCGCCCTCGAGCTCTTCTTCCCGTCGCCCCCGGTCAACGTGTCCACCGAGGTGCGGCGCCGGCAGTCACAGGCGGCACCGGCAGTCAGCGCCTCGTATCCTTCGTCGCCGCCGGTGGCCGACGCCGGCATTAGTAGGCATGCGGCTCTGCCGGTACAACGACGGGCGGCACCAGCAACCGGCGTCTCGTCTCCGCCGTCGCCTCCGCCGGTGGCTGACGCCGTCAGTGGCAACAAGCTCGCGGCTCTGCATCATGTGAATGCGAGCACTGCCGAGAAGGAGGGTGAACGGCGGCCGGTGGTCGAAGACGACGACGACCGGCTGATGGCGCTGGCGGCGGCGGCGCCGAGGGCGGTGCGCGTGGCGGCGGGGGGCGCGCCCAAGGTGGCGTTCCTGTTCCTGGCCAAGTGGGACCTGCCGATGGCGCCGCTGTGGGAGCGCTTCTTCGAGGGCCACCGCGGGCTCTACTCTGTCTACGTCCACACCGACCCGGCGTTCAACGCCTCCGCCGCCGCCCCGGACAGCGGCTCCGCCTTCCACCGCCGACACATCCCCAGCAAGGTACGTGCGTGCACATCATCATCAGTTCATCACCATCACGCGTACGCCCAAATCCAATGGGCTGATCGATGTCTCAGTTTATTTCCCTTCTCACTTTTTTCTCTCTCCATAAAACAAGTACAAATACAGAAATACTACTCGATCGGGTTCTTGGATGGATGGATGCATGATGCATCCATTGACGCCGCCTCTTGCACATGCATGCATGCATGGCTTGACCCTGTAATTCAGTACTAGTAGTAAAACGAGTCGTGATTTACCCCGCAAAAAAAAAAAAAAACGAGTCGTGATTTTTTTCATACCAAAGTGGCACCCTTCTCTTGACTTGACGCGATGGCGCGGAGAGATCCGGGGCGTCGTTTTCCTTGGAGAAGGATAAGAAAGTAATTAGTCCATAAGCCAGCCAGCCAGCCAGCTAGGTGTCGGGAGGAGATGCATGGTAAACTCAACTTAAACTAGTAGTACTACTGTACGTATTACCACTGTGCATGCTCCGTCCTTGATGTCGCCACTATATAATTTGATTGGCATCGTCGACGCGATCACGTGGGAAGCGCGGAGTCCCACACGGGACGTATGCGGGATCGCGCGATGCATCCGAAGAAGATGATGCTTGCAACGACGCTAGCTTTCGTTTCTTTGTTTGCATTCGAAGAAGCTGGACTCTTTTTAGTACTATATATACTGCCCTGGCAAGAATCTACTGTGCCTTGTTTTGCTTAGTTAATTATATCGTTAGTTCCTAAACCCGTCCGCCATGCCGCATCACGTGCACGACGTACGTGCCTCGGGCGCTTCGTCGGCCGAGCCCATCTAATCTAATATAACCTAGCCAACGACAACAATGACACGTAAAGCGGCACAGCTAGCGCACGCAGCTGCCTCACGTCACGGCACGGCGCTCACGTGGGCCTGACTTCCTCGCCATCCATCAACCTCTCCGACAACCCCACAGTTGAACACACAGAACCACATGAACGGACGGGCATTTCTGAAATTTTCTTGTGCGACTAGTAGTACTCCATGGCAATTTCCTTCCATTTGTTTTTCCATGAGAACAAATTTCTTTCTTTTTCAATGTGCACACGACGCAATGGCGCATTGGTTCCACGGTGATCATTCATGTAAACACAGCCAAATTTGTAGGAAAGCGAGTGGTCGTTGTCCCGGTGCTCTCCATCGAAGCCATACCTTTCTTGCATGGCATGCCTCGTGATCATCGACCTTCCCTCTTGCCATGCCAACAGCCCCATTGTCTGCGCGCGGCATGCATCTCCACCACACAGGGCACCGGCGGCCTCACGGCAATTCACGCCTGCCTTCCTTGATCCTTCCTTCCAAGTTGTTGTAAGACTTGCTGTGTTCGTCAATGGCGAAACTGGAAGGCGATTGGTCGACAAAACATGTGGTGAACTGATCCAGTCCAAGCATGCCTGACATACATACCTGTACCAGTAAACATGCAGGCCTAGACTCGTACATCTGGAGAGGAAATATCCTGTGCACTTTGCGTACGGGGACTGTGACCATGCATATACACGTACCCTTTTCTAGCAAATCTTCCCTGAAAGAAAAGAATATCTTGTACACTTTGCGTATGCATGCAGGTGTACTTGGGCCTTGTCAATCGTCTTAGTTAATTATCTCATCCTCCTCCTCCGTTGCTCACGTATACGTATGCATGGATGTGTACGCAAAGATAAATAGTCCAAGGTTTTTAAACATAGAGCTATGTTGGGCTTGAACACCATCTACACGATGAAAAAATCACTTTATTTTTCACGGAATGCGCTATATAATAAATCTTGTGAAATTTTCATATTATTAAAATATCACTACAAATATTTGTATCACAATATTGTACCAGTATTGATCTCACATGATGAAAGTGAAACATAGCAACAAAGTTTGACCGCGTGTATTCTAGGACAAAATCTATCTGGGATACAAATGGTAATTTTCTTTTTAAAGAGAGCATACCCTATTTGATTTCATTTAACCGAAACCGTTGTCTTTTTTTTGCGACTAAACTGAAACCAATGCCTTTGCGTGCCTTCCCACAAAAAAAAAATGCCTTTCTCTACATACCCGGAAAAATGAAACCACCAAACTAGCTAACAATTACAAGAGCCGTACAACATATAGCGTATGAAGTGATTTTGACTACAGATCATCGTATCATGATATATTGTTAAAGAGAGCCTGTAGTATTTGTAAGCATACGCATTCATTAACACATGGTGCCATTGTTACACAAGCAGGAGGTAAAATGGGGCCACATAACCATGGTGGAAGCCGAACGGCGTCTCCTGGCGCACGCACTGCTGGACCACTCTAACGCCCGCTTCATCCTCCTGTCGGAGTCGCACGTACCGCTCTTCGACTTCCCCACCGTCTACTCCTACCTCATCAACTCGACCAAGGTGTACATGGAGTCCTACGACGAGCCGGGCGGGACAGGTCGGGGCCGGTACAAGCGCGGCATGGCACCCACCATCACCCCTTGGCAGTGGCGCAAGGGCTCGCAGTGGTTCGAGCTGGACCGTGCCCTTGCCGTCGACGTCGTTGCCGACGATGTATACTTCCCGGTCTTCAAGAAGCTCTGCAAGCGCAACTGCTACACCGACGAGCACTACCTGCCGACGTTCATTCACATCCGGCACCCTGAGGCGGCCGCGGGACGAACCGTGACGTGGGTTGACTGGTCCCATGGCGGGCCCCACCCGTCGAGGTTCACGAGGATGGAGGTCACGGTGGACTTCCTGCGGTGGCTCAGAGGCGGGACGACATGCGAGTACAATGGGAGGACCACCACCGTTTGCTTTCTTTTTGCAAGGAAGTTCCTGCCCAACTCGCTCACCCGCTTCTTGAGATTCGCGCCGAAGGTGATGGGATTTGGATGACTGGATCGATGCATGCATATACGGGACTAGACAATGAACACTTTTACATTTAATTTTTTAGGAGGATACATTATCACACAATTCTTTGACTCATGTTCACATTTCTGTAAAGCAGCTCTCTATACTATGTATACTTAAGAATAGTCGTTCATTTTATCTGTTCCATCCTTTTAGAATTCATTTTGTAATAACCAATGCACATAACTGTCTCCATGAATTTGGGCCCTCAGGCAAAATGTAAAGTGGGGCTCTAAAAATTGAAAAAAATCATATGACTAAATCATACCCTCTCTTAATAACATACCTTCAAAATGCGTTACTTCACACAATATATATAAATATATCAGATATTAGTGCTAAAACAGTACAGGTAGTAACCAATAAATCGACCTCCTGTTCTACAGGAAAGCACAATCCCTTAGTATTTCAGGAAATGAAATCTTCGATTATAACTCCGTAATTAATCTTCTCCCACACATCATTTTCACGTGTCATTGTCACCAATCCATTGAGTATTTCTTGTAGGTGGTGTGGTGGATATCGGTTTGAGGTTGTATGTCTCCCTGTGATTTGTGTACTTTTTTCTCCCATCTTAATGAAATGACGCGCAATTCTCTTGCGTGGTAAAAAGTAGAACTTGCCATGTCATGTCATAATTAAGCATATGACCACCTCCTCCTCCGGCCGACCTTAACCTGGGAGAGCTGGGGTTCCTATGTCATACGGAATAAAGTAATAATTGAAGTTGTTATCAATTCATTTTGTGGCGGCCCTCCCTGCTAGGATGCTTAATGTGGATAACCGCGTAAGGCAAAGCAAAGTGACACACATTTTTATGTTTTGATTTCTCTTAATGTCAATGCTCAAGTCACGTGTTCATTATTTTTCGTAACAAGTTAAATGTCGAGTGCTTTAGGAGTTGTGTTGTTTCTTCTAGTCGTGTATCTCTGATTATGTTCCGACGCAACGCTAGCACAGTTTTTATCCTAAAATCAACGGCTTTGCGCTGTAATTTGCTAGTATTGTTGTCATACAGTAAGTGCACACTAAGTTGATACTATTTTCAGAAGAACTCGATTTGTTGCTAGTATCGTGTAGACTCAATTCAACAACAAAATAAATCGTAGTTGAAAACATCAAAGATGTGACTGCGCTAATAACATGCCAGTATTTTTCTCTGAAATCTTGAGCTTACGGACATCTGTCCGGTATGCGGCATGGATGGAGAAGATACATACCATGTGTTGTGCTGCTGTCCTAATGCTAAGAGACTGTCAGATTTGTGGTTCCTTCTGAAACTCAAGGACATTCAGAATACAGGCCCCGAATGGATTCTACATGCTTTGTGTCACATGCCAAAGGGACAACGTCTAAACTTGTTATGGAGGATATGGACATATGGTATGCGCAAAATAAGGCAGTTCGTGACAAATCTGCACCACCAGTTGACGTCTCGGCACGTTTCTTGTGTATGCTTGCAATTCAACAAGAACTAGCAAGAGATCCGCTTAAAGGAAAGTCTGTTTTGGTTGACAGCGCACTTTCCAAAGAAAACTCAGGCTGGTCATTGACGACTTCGATCGTCAGGTCTTTAATTGGTAGAGCAACTGGCCGTACGTACCATGGTGTGGCTAGGCTCAGCACCTGACAAAGTCGTCAATCTTGCTTATTACGTTAAACACGTAACTGTTTTTTTTTTTTTTTTGCGAATGTAAAACACGTAACTGGTTAACGGTAGTTGTTTCTTGTAGACGTGGCACGTTGAGTCAGCACCAAAATTGGGGAAATACTAATTGGGTAAATATGGCACAGGTTTGCTTAAATGTGGTATTAATTGGGATTTTTTTGATGAATGGGGTAATATGAGTCGCAAACGTGAAAATTGAGGGTAAAAAGTGGGAATTAACTCTTTTAGTTAAGTTATGGGTTGTTGAATGGAAAATTGAAATATCGTGACATGGTAAATATATGTTTGTATCTTTCCGCACTAAATAAATTTATATCTAAAACTTTATTTTTAGCGCCTTTGAATATTTTAAATTTCAAATTCAATTGTTTTGCTTTCAATAACTATAAACCAATTTATAAAATCATATTTAGTTGATCACATGATTTACATGAAACTCTTTAAAAAGTAGATGAAATACTATGTTTTACTGTCTACAGAAATATTGACGTTTGTCGAATAATGTTCATGAGTGCTAAATGTACTTTTTTGCGTGAATTGCTAAATGTACTTTTTTTGCGTGAATTGCCAAATGTACTTGTATGTGAAACAAATGTCTACTTAACTCCTGAAAATCATTTCAACATGAAAACATTATGTCAGGAGGAAATCATTTTTATATGTTTCACCTCTTGTTGGAATTTTCTGATGTATGTCAAATAAAATCTCCACGTATGGTAAAAACGACCAACTTTTGAATATGTTCACATTAATCATTAAAAAGTTTTGTACAAAATAAAAAAAACTTCTGTACAGAAAAAGCGATGAATAACTTATTTTATTTCTCATCATTCAAGAGAAATTGATATAAAAAAAGTTGCATGGTCAGGTAAACAAAAAGAACAGCTTAATTACATGGATATATTCTTGTAAGACGACATCAACATAATCCCCGCAAAAGCTAGAAAAGGACAGCAACAAATAATATATTAGGACTGAAAAAGAAATATAAGAGGAAAATGCTAAAAAGGAACAGAGAATGTGCACCATTACTTGACGCTTTGGGCAAACATGGCCAGCTTAATTAGCCACGCTGATACTTGCAAAGTATGTGTGGCTTTGGTACATTAGCAAACTGCCCTTACAACTCTCTCTGTATTTCTTCTCCAAAAAAAAAAAAAAAAAACTCTCTGTATTTCTCATTCTTTTCTTGTTGGCAATTGGCTCCGTTGTTGCTGTCACGACGCCGTTCCTGCACTCCAAATCGGCGTTGATTCTGCGGATCGGAATTATTACATCAACCAAGTAACCAAGTAGGAAGATGGAATCAATGGATAGATTACTCAGACTACTTTGTGATGGACTGCTTCCATTCATTCAGATGAGGTGGAGATAGTGAAGGACCTGGCCGAGACCGCCACGTGGAGGAGTTGGCCACGGCGGCCGAAAAGGTGTCGCCTGCCACGTGGAGCACCTCCTGCCAACCCCCTGCAGTGTCCGCCTCTTGTTGCATGCAGCCATGCACAACCCGACGGAGTCGACGATCTTGGTGGCAGCCGGCGGCGTCTGGGGGGCAGCTCCTCTTCACTATCCTTGTCGATGTCCTCGTCGGCCATGGAGGCCCACAAAAGATGGCGCGGATCGCGGGCCAACTCATCCTCGATGCCATTGACCGAGGCAAGCAGACTTGGGCACTCCAGGGGCTCCGGCATCACAGCCGGCAGGAGCACGGGAGGGACCACCTGGATGGCCTCGTCGAGGCGCGGAGGTGGAGGCTTTGGGGTCGGAGTCCGGAGCTGCAAAGGAGATGGCGGCAACGGCTGGAGCCGCGGAGATGGAGGCGTCGGGAGCTTCAAATCGGAGCCCATGTTCGTTGCGGGTGGGATGAGCAACGGTGGTCGGCGGAGCAACCGATGCTGGTGGGAAGCCGAGGAAGCGGCGAGCGCGCCGCCGATGGAGGCTTCACGCAGAGCCGAGAGCTCAGAGCATCTCCAGCGGTTCGGCCCCCAAAGGGCTTCAAATAGCGTCGCTTGGGGGCTAACCGGCGCTAAAATCGGCCTGGGGGGCTTGGGTTTTCAGCCGTCCCCGCAGGTCGCTCCAGACGCCGATTTTCAAATGCAAATCTGGACGAAATTCGAAGAAAACGACTTGATTTTGGACGAAATTAGGTGCTTTCATTCAAATTTGTACAAACTTAAAGGAATACATAAAAACATAAAAAAACTACGCCGTGGCCGCCGCCCCGAGCCTAGTTCATGCCAAGGAGCTGATAGAAGGTGGTGTAGTCGCCGCCGTCGTCCTGCGCGCCGCCGTCCTTGCTGCAGCCCTGCCCTGGATCGCCGCTGCGGACGGGGTCGGTCTGCGCCGGCGCCTCCTCGTCGCTGTCGGAGAGGACGATGACGCCGCCCTCTTCACGGCCGCAGCGTCGCTCGGCGATCACCTCCAGAGCGCGGCACTGGCGCTCCATCTCCTCCTGCACGTAGTCGTCGCGCGACCATTTCAGGCCGGTGTCGAGGTCGGCGGCCATCTCGATGTGTTCTTTCTTGACGACCACGGGCGTCACCGGCTCCTCCCTCGGCCTGACTAGGCGAAGGTGGCCACGGGGAGGTGAAGGTTGGCGGCGGCCCTCGTTTATAACGAGGTTGCCGCCGCGACTGTGCCGGCGTTCCGACGTCTCCTCGGACTCGGTCTTGACAGCGGCGAACGGCGTCGTACCGGAGGAGCGGGAGCCGGAGGACAAGGAGGACGACCCCGCCATGCACCTCGGCAGCCACGAGCTCCCGCTCCGGCGTGAGAACGATGGCATCTGGTACTCCAACGGCGGCCCGTTGCCTCCCTCGATGTGCTCGAGGATGGCGTGGAGCATGTGCCCGGGTAGTTGGCCTCGTGGAGGACGCGCGCCTCCCACTCGTGCAGCGGCCGGCGGCCGAAGCCGCTGGCAGCCGCTCCGTCGCCGGGGAATCGCTCTGCCATGGCCTTCGGGGGAAGTTTCTTCGGGGGGAGTTTCCGGTGATGGAGGCGAGGGAGAGGGGGAGATGAGGATGGAGGCGAGTGTGTGTCGAGCGGTGGCGAGGCGCGGCTTTTATAGCCAGGAATGGGCGGGAGCGGTGTGCACGCGTGGCAGGAAAGGGCGGGACGCGCAGCGGCTCACCATCACTGCGCCGCCAGACCTTGGAAACCGGCGCATTGAACCTGCGCGGGAGCCAAGGCGATGAGGAGGACGAAGGTTCTCGGCGACGCCCAGTCTCGCTGACTCGGCGGGTCCATGCGGGAGGAATTTGGCGCGGTTTGTTTTCGCGCCAAATTTCGCCAGACGCCCCCTGGCACCCGCAACGTGCTGGGTTCGGCCTGGGTCCGCCGACGCTAATTTCGGCCCTAACCGGCAAAATTTGGGCTCCTGAGGGCGCGACGGGGCCATTTTTTTTAAGCCGGCGATAAAAAAGGGGCCTGGGGCTGTTGGGGGGGGGGGGGGGGGGGTCGTGGAGATGCTCTCATTCCCGCCTCTCACACCGCTCCCATTGGCATAGGCCACCGTGCGCAGGGGAGAAGGAGAGAGCAGAGTCAGGGCTGGATCCAGGCACGATGGGCGCATAGATGGACGGCTCCAGGCGCCACAGACGAGGAGGTGGTCGGAGCAGACAGGTCCGGCCGGCCACGGCAGCGTGAGCGGCGATGGGCGTAGACGCGAGAGCCTCCTTATCCATGTTCCTCCCCTTTTTTTTGCACTTTTTACTATCCTCTTTGGTTTACTACGAAACCAGTTCGTGTAATGCTCTCAACAAGACGGCGAGTTAAATTCTAGCGGAATAACATATTAATTGTTACAAGAAATGTGTTCATGTTGCACATGAAACATACATGAATTTTGAGATCATGTGTGACTTGCTTAAAGAGAACTGGGAGAGGAAATGGAACATTTAAAGGAAAAAAATTGGGTGGAGACGGGTTGCAAACCCACGCCTGTGCGTACCCGCTCTAATCTGTTGCCACGTGTCCCTGCTCCCCATCTGATGCTATCCGTTCATCCGGCCCTGTGCGTACGCTTGTCGGCTCGAGTACTTGGCATCGGCTCCAGGAAACAACTAATCGGCTCGTATCAATCACTTCCGCGGCAATCAGGTTTCAATGGCCGAGCGACTGGAGCCCTCTTCTCCACGCAAACTGGTGCGTGTGGGTTCCCTGGTTCGGCGATGGCCGCCGCGTCGCCGACCTCTTTCTTCGACTGCCGCATCGAGCCGGAACGGCAGCCATGGCCGTCGCAGGTCGTGCCCCCTCTGCATGATGTGCCGCCTCCGTCGAGAAGGACGGGAGTCGCGATGCCGGAGGCGGGCACTATCGCCGGTTTAGATCATGTAAACCACGCGGATGACGACGGTTGCTGCTCCACCTCATACCACCCGCTGCCGGCAGGGACGCTGGACGAGGTAACATGTGACATTGACTTGCCGCCGCGGCACGTAACGGAAGGCCGGGAGTACGACACAGCCGCCATGACTGGAGAAGGAGGCCAGGAGGACGATGTGATCGCCGGTGGTCGTGGACCTGTTTGAGAGGAGACACCACAGGACACAGGTACAGTCGTTGGCTCGTTGCCTGTTTCTTCAATTGGAGCAATCTCAGCATGCATGTGTACAGTATATTGTCATGCCAGAAGCTAGATCAGGAACTCAAGATAAGATTTTTTTCTCTCTAATGAACAACTTGAGTATGACATATTAATAATTTTCTACACAATGATTTTCTGATATTTAGCTTGATAGCAGAGTAGCTTGTTCAAAACAAAGTATTCCTTCCATGACGCACTTAATGTGAACTAATGTATGCTGATATTTGGCTTGATAGCAGAGTAGCTTGTTCAAAACAAAGTATTCCTTCCATGACGTACTTTGTGCCTTGTGGGAAAGAGCATCATATATATTTCACAATGTGGTAGTATAACTTTAATTCTCAAACTTTTTTACCGCAGGTGGTTGATAGAGTTGGGCAAGCTTGATCGTCCCCAGAGTGAGAATGGCTTTTGATTCAGAGGACAAAGCATATGACATGTACAACACATATGCTGGCAAGATTGGTTTTAGCATTAGAAAGAGCCAGACAAAGCGCTGCCAAGATCAAACTATATACTAGAAATATATAGTTTGCAGTCATCAAAGGCCACTACAAGAACATGTTGTGATGCTCGTGTTCAATTTAGTGTAAGTAGAGAGGGGATTTGGACAATGTTAAAGGTTGTAACCGGTCACAATCATTAACTTGCTAGGGATTTGGACCTATAACATGTCAGTGTGACATGGTTGAAGTTTGACGATTTTTCACATGCTTTCAAGAACAATTTGCTCTATCATTCTGATGGAGTGCCAAATCATGAAAATATGGAACCTTGCTTTGTACTCCATCAGAATTATCATGAACAAGTACTATCTACAGAATTATCTATTTATTCTCATAGGGCTGCTTTAGTGCAATGCTACTCCTTAATGTTTAAATTTCAGTCCGACTTGAATACATTTGCAATCACTTTCCAATCACTCGTAAAAGCTAGCAGGACCTAGCTGCGCTGTCCTGTTTGCAACAAAATCAAATATGACCATGTAAAAGATGATACTCCCTCCGTCCCAAAATAAGTGTCTTAGGCTTAGTACAACTTTGTACTAGAGCTAGTATAAACACTAGTAGAAAAGGGCCCATTTGTCCCGGTTCCAGAGGCCCATTAGCCCCGGTTCTGGAACCGGGATTAAAGGGTCGGGACTAAAGCCCAAAACCTTTAGTCTCGGTTCGCTTACCAACCGGGACAGAAGGGGCTCCACGTGGCCGCTACGGGGAGCCCAGGCAGGAGGACCTTTAGTCCCGGTTGGTAACACCAACCGGGACCAAAAGGCATCCATGTGGCCGCTGCGGGGAGCCCAGGCAGGAGGACCTTTAGTCCCGGTTGGTCACACCAACCGGGACCAAAGGGCATCCACGCGTCAGCATCTGGCAGGAGCTGGGGTTTTTTTTTTGAAGGGGGGGGGGGGGTTGGGGGGTTTTGGAGGGTTAATTTAGGGGTTTCATATTGTGTTAGCTAGCTAATAGAGAGAAGTGTCCTCTCTTTCTCCGTGCTTGGTCGACGCTAGCTACTATACATATAGAGAGAACTCAACGCTAGCTAATAAGAAAATGAAGGAAACCATTAATTACACAAGATCGTCATGCCGAACATATATAGAGAGAAGTGGCATCTCTTTCTCCGTGCTTGGTCGAACAACAAGTTTTCGTATATCTATTCGACGGTACTACATATATACAATATAACATCTTTTACAATCCCTAACATCATCTACCTAAGATCCAATCACAAATCCGCATGGTATTCTCCGTCTTTAGGTATGACGTGGTCAAGAAAGAATCCCGCCAATTCCTCTTGAATTGCTCGTATGCGATCATGTGGTAGGAGTTCATCCCGCATCTGCCAGATCTAATTTAAAGAAGGGGGTCAATACATGCATATATATGAATAAAACTCAACACAATTGATGGTAATATATAAAATAAAATTGTGAATATTATTTACGTACTTCAAATTGTTTGTCAGAGAAGCCCCGCTCAGAGGTCGAGTGGCGAATGAACTCGCATACGTACTATGCACATAAAACAGTCCCTTCTTTCTGGTATAAGCACTTTACGAGAATAGAGTTCAATCAAACTGATAAGCAAGCATGGTAATGATATATTGATGAAAATTTGAATCAATTAGAGATGTGCGGAACTAGCTAGTACTACTTACTTTGGGGTGCGTAAATCGCAACTCTTTGTTTAGACCGGGAACCTTTCGGGTGAACTTCTTTCAAACCCTGTCAGGCAAAGAAAATGATTACTTGATATCAGAAAATTAACGAAAGTTGCATGCCGATATGGTCCCGGTATTGACTGAACTTACTTCTTGAGCATTGCAGTCATGTCCGCATAATTCTCGGGATCTTTACGTCTCGAGTCTAAGACAGTTACTAATGCCCCGTCTTGAGCAAGTTGCTCGTCCGTCCAACGGCACTTCCCTGTTTCAGGGTCCAAAGTTCCCCCAACCCCGAAGAACCAAGTCCTTGAACGGTCTGGCCAGTTCAATGTCTGTGGTTCGACCCCTTCAGCTTTGTCCCACAACGGCCGGGCTTTGAGGTAGCCACCTGACCCCGTGTGATGTTGATACTGCTTCTTTGCAGCATTGTTCTTGTTTGTCTCTGACATTTTCTTACTCTTGTCCGATGTCTTGTAGGCCACAAATGCGGGCCAGTGATCTCTTATCTTCTCAAATCGGCCGATGAATTCTGGAGTCTTCCCTTTGTCGACAAACTTTGATTTCAACTCATTCTTCCACCTCCTGAATAGATCTGCCATCTTCTTAAGAGCACACGCCTTGACCAGTGGCTCTATAACTGGCTTATTCGGATCCTCCTCTGGCGGTAGGGTGAAATTTTCCTTCAGCGCGGTCCAAAGATCATCTTTCTGTCTATCGGTGACATAATCACCCTAACAATAGCTCCGCACTGAGCAGCAAATGCGTCCTTGGTCCGCTTGGGTTCAATCGGTAGGCCATCGTCCGCGAGTGCTGTGATCGTGAACCTTTCATCCTTGCGCAACCTTCTCTTCGGGCCTCGTCTCGTTACCGAAGTTTGGCTCGATCCGGAGGGCTATAAAAGAAGAAAGAAGAGTTAATATATGTACATACCAAAACAATTAATGCATCAATTAGCTAGTCAGCACAGGCTTAATTAATATATATACCTCGCCGGACTTTGCAACAGCTCCCTCCTCCGTTCGGTCACCGGAGCCGTCATCATGGTCTCCTTCTTCCTCCGGCATTCGGTCACCGGAGCCATCATGATCATGTCCTTCCTCCTCCATTGTTCGATCACCGGAGCCGTCATCCTCTCCTTCCAGACCATCGGTGTCGTTGAGATACGACAAGACATCACGTCCGGCGAGGATTATCTCCCCCAACAACTGTTCTTGTTCCAAGTCTCTTTGATCCATAGTTTCTGCAAATATTACAACATGGCAA
This sequence comes from Elymus sibiricus, assembly GCA_039707655.1. Lineage (NCBI taxonomy): Eukaryota > Viridiplantae > Streptophyta > Magnoliopsida > Poales > Poaceae > Elymus > Elymus sibiricus. Next base: position 400,705,307 of record CM077663.1, read on the forward strand.
TTAATATAAAAACATGAATGTCCGACGTCCGGACCGCCTCTCTCATGAATGTCAAACAAGGGATTCTCTTAACCTTTAAGGGATTTAATTAACAAAATGGCGCCATTCTGGATGTGCAGAAAATGGTCCATATTTTTCCTGGTCTCATCTACCCTTCTATATGTCACGTTGTCTAGTGTCAAAGGATTCAAGAAAACCATGGCTTCATCATTAGCCGGAAGTAACAGGCGCATAATGGTACGAAGCTCTCCAAAATTGTTTTGGAACGGAGTCCCGGATAGGATAATTAATTAGCTTTTTGGTACGAAGTTCAGCAAGAGCCTTCCGAATATCGCTATTTGGAAGGCCTTTGCTGAAATTCGTACCAAAAAGCGAATTATTCTATCCGGAACTCCGTTCCAAAACAACTTTGAAGATCTTCGTAGCATCATATGCCTGTTACTTCTGGCTAATGATGAAGCCATGGATTTCTTCAATACTTTGACAGACAACGTGACATAGAGAAGAATATATATATAGATGAGATCAGAAAAAAATTGGATCAACTTATGCACATCCATAATGGGGGCATTCTTGATAAATCTATGTTACCGGAGTTTTCTATATGAACAAAAAAAATTCCACATGACATGTACGACGTCCCCCCTCATGTCGAAGTTATCGGGGAGGGGGTAGACGACAACGACGCTCACCCCTCATGTCATGTCCGACGTCCCCCCTCATGTCGAAGTTATCGGGGAGGGGGTAGACGACAACGACGCTCACCCCTCATGTCCGACGTCCGACGTCCCCCCTCATGTCATGTCCGACGTCCCCCCTCATGTCGAAGTTATCGAGGAGGTGGCCTCGACAACGCTCTTTTAACTTGGTAAATTTGGGTGGCCTCGACAACTCTTCTAGGGTTTGGGCTGGCCTCAATATATCTAGACTTGTTCCGGTTTGGGGTGGCCTCGAGAGTTGGCCGGGCGAGAGGGGGTTGATCGACGTCCCCCCTCATGTCAAAGTTACCGGAGTTTTCTTCTAGGGGTTTGGGTGGCCTCGAGAGTTTGTCGGGTAGGGGCGGGAGGGGGTAGGAGATCGACAACGCTTTTTTTCTAGGGTTTGGGTGGCCTCGAGATTTGGTCGCTCGATATGTCCGACGTCCCCCCTCATGTCGAAGTTACCGGAGTTTTCTTCAAGGGGTTTGGGTGGCCTCGAGAGTTTGTCGGGTAGGGGCGGGAGGAGGTAGGAAATCGACAAAATATTCTATCAACAAAAAAAATGCTATCCATCCATACATACATAGCCACATACATACATGGAAAAAAATACATATATGAACAAAAAAATGCTATGAACAAAAAAATACATATAGCCACATATATGAAAAAAAATACATATATGAACAAAAAAATGCTACGAACAGAAAAACATCATATATACATCCATCCATCCATACATATAGCCACGTACATATATACATTATATATGAACAAAAACATTCATCATATAAAAAAATCAACATATATATAAAAAAAATTGCACAGAGCCGGGGCGGCGGCGGCTCACAGCGAGGGCGAGGGCGAGGGCGACGGCGGGGGCGGCGAGGGCGCCGGCGCCGGTGACGGCGGGGGCGGGCCGGGGCAGGGGCGCGGCCGGGCGCGCTCGGGGGTGGGGCAGGGGCGTGGGCTCAGGGGAAGGGCAGGGCCGCGGGCTCGGGGACGACGACGGTGACGGCGACAACGGGGAAGAGGCGATGGCGAGCACGACGGGGGCGGCGGGCGAGGGCGACGACGGCGAGCGACGACGGGCGACGACGAGGGCGGCGAGCGACGGCGACAACGGGGGCGGCGGGCGGTGGCGACGGCTGGGGCGACGGCGACGGCGGGCGGCGGGCGGGCAGCCTGGCGGCGTCGATTTCGTCGGCGTCGTCGGGGGCGAGATGAGAATGCTGAAAATTCCTAAGTGTTGGCTTATATATGGAGAGCATTGGTCCCGGTTGGTGGCAGCAACCGGGACTAAAGGGGTGCATTGGTCCCGGTTGGTGCCACCAACCGGGACCAAAGGTCAGTTTTCAGCAGCCCAAAGGGCGGGAAACAGGGACCTTTGGTCCCGGTTGGTGCCACAAACCGGGACTAAAGGGGTGCATTGGTCCCGGTTGGTGGCACCAACCGGGACCAAAGGGTGGTTCTGCCCGGGGCCAAATTTTTAGTCCCACCTCGCTAGCCGAGAGAGCTCGAGAGTGGTTTATAAGCGCTGCTGCGCACACCCTCTCGAGCTCCTCTCAACTGCAGGCGTCCGGGCCTAATCTGTCACTGCCTGTGGGCCTATTGGGCCTGAATCCTAGCACAACAAGCTGGTTGGGTTTCTAGTCATATTCAGGCCGTGGTGGCCCAGTAGATGGCATTTTTTTTTTTAAAAAAATCCAGTGTTTTGTTTTGTTTTTTGCTTTATTTATTTTATTTTGTTCCTACTTACTGTTTTTCAGTGATTCTTTTTGCTTTTAGGTCACAAAAATTATAAACTTTCTGTTAGTGCCATTAGTTTTCAAATTTGAATAGTTTAAATTTGAATTTTTTGAAATTTGTGTGAATCACTAGTTTGTGAATAACTTTACTAAAAAAATAGATTTTTGAGTGATTCTTTTTCCTGCTATTTAATATTACTGTGTTTTATCATTATATTCAATTTGGTAAGTTTTAGGTTATATTAAATGTCTGTTTTAATCAAAAACAGATTTGGTTATTTTAGTTTGCTATTAAAGTTTCTAACAAAAAATTTCTTTATGAAAATTCTTTTTGCTATTAATGTTTTGAACCAAAAATTCTTTGATAATTTTAGTTGCATAAATTTTATATAATTTTAGTTTCAAAAATACTAGAGGTTTATAAAAGCTTTTTAGTTGATTCCTTTTGCTATTAGAGTTTTATAAAAGCTTTTTAGTTGATTCTTTTTGCTATTGAAGAATATTATAGTTTTGTTTTAGTTGATCATAACAGAATATTTTAATTGATTATTTTTAGTTCATTCTTTTTGCTATTAGAGTTTCATAAAAGTTTTCTAGTTCATTCTTTTTGCTATTAGTTCATTCTTTGAGCTAAATGACCCTGAAATTGAAAAGCACTACAAATGAACTCTGAAAAGGTTCAAAGTTGGCATGTTATCATCATTTCACCCACATAGCATGTTATAAAAAGTTGAGAGGGTTACAGCAAAAACTGGATGCACTTCGTGTACAAAATGGACAATCTCTTTCGAAGTATCAGGGTTTCAGACGAAAACTCATCTGTTACAAAGGGATTTCATTTTTTTGAACTTATTTGAACTCCAGACTTTTTGTGTGTTCAAAATGCACCATTCAAAGCCACATCATCAATTTTCAACCCTTTCTGACTTCATTTGGTATTTTTCATGTATTTACTGATTTTTTTGAGCTAAATGACCCTGAAATTGAAAAGCACTACAAATCAACTCTGAAAAGGTTGAAAGTTGGCATGATATCATAATTTCACCCACGTACATAGCATGTTATAAAAAGTTGAGAGGGTTACGGCAAAAACTGGATGCACTTCGTGTACAAAATGGACAATCTCTTTCGAAGTATGAGGGTTTCGGACGAAAACTCATCTGTTACAAAGGGATTTCATTTTTTTGAACTCATTTGAACTCCAGACTATTTGTGTGTTCAAAATGCACCATTCAAAGCCACATCATCAATTTTCAACCCTTTCTGACTTCATTTGGTATTTTTCATGCATTTACTGATTTTTTGAGCTAAATGACCCTGAAATTGAAAAGCACTACAAATGAACTCTGAAAAGGTTGAAAGTTGGCATGGTATCATCATTTCACCCACATAGCATGTTATAAAAAGTTGAGAGGGTTACGGCAAAAACTGGATGCACTTCGTGTACAAAATGGACAATCTCTTTCGAAGTATGAGGGTTTCGGACGAAAACTCATCTGTTACAAAGGGATTTCATTTTTTGAACTTATTTGAACTCCGGACTTTTTGTGTGTTCAAAATGCACCATTCAAAGCCACATCATCAATTTTCAACCCTTTCTAACTTCATTTGGTATTTTTCATGCATTTACTGATTTTTTTGAGCTAAATGACCCGGAAATTGAAAAGCACTACAAATGAACTCTGAAAAGGTTGAAAGTTGGCATGGTATCATCATTTCACCCACATAGCATGTTATAAAAAATTGAGAGGGTTACGGCAAAAACTGGATGCACTTCGTGTACAAAACGGACAATCTCTTTCGAAGTATCAGGGTTTCGGACGAAAACTCATCTGTTACAAAAGGCATTTCATTTCTTCACATGTAACTGTAATGATATAGTTGTGGAGAGAAAGTCTTCACTTTTTCTTCGCTTGTGTCCTTTGCTTATTGCGCCGTAACCATGGATAATCTTCATCGTTTAACAGGGTGCTTGGGTCAGCCTTGACTTTGAAGGGAGGAATTTCATGAAACTTTTCATAATCTTCAGACATGTCTGTCTTGCCCTCCAATCCCACGATGTCTCTTTTTCCCGAAAGAACTATGTGGCGCTTTGGCTCATCGTATGATGTATTCGCTTCCTTATCTTTTCTTTTTCTCAGTTTGGTAGACATGTCCTTCACATAGAAAACCTGCGCCACATCATTGGCTAGGACGAATGGTTCGTCTGTGTACCCAAGATTGTTCAGATCCACTGTTGTCATTCTGTACTGTGGGTCTTCCTGTACCCCTCCTCTTGACAGATTGACCCATTTTCACTCAAACAAAGGGACCTTGAAATCATGTCCATAGTCAAGTTCCCATATGTCCACTATGTAACCATAATATGTGTCCTTTCCCCTCTTGGTTGCTACATCAAAGCGGACACCGCTGTTTTGGTTGGTGCTCTTTTGATCTTGGGCGATCGTGTAAAATGTATTCCCATTTATCTCGTACCCTTTGTAAGTCAATACAGTCGAAGATGGTCCCCTGGCCAACGAGTATAGCTGATCAGAAATAGTGTTGTTACCCATGAGACGTTTTTGCAACCAACTGCCGAAAGTCCTGATGTGTTCATATGTAATCCAGTCGTCACACTGCTCCGGGTGTTTGGAGCGCAGAATATTCTTGTGTTCATCGACATACGGGGTCACCAAGGTAGAATTCTGTAGAACTATGTAGTGTGCTTGAGACCAAGAATGCCCGTCCCTACATATTATTGAGTCCACTCCTAGCGTGCCTTTTCCAGTCAGTCTCCCCTCATACCGCGATTGAGGGAGACCAATCTTCTTAAGGTCAGGAATGAAGTCAACACAAAACCCAATGACATCCTCTGTTTGATGGCCCATGGAGATGCTTCCTTCTGGCCTAGCGCGGTTACGAACATATTTATTTAAGACTCCCATGAACCTCTCAAAGGGGAACATATTGTGTAGAAATACAGGGCCCAGAACGACAATCTCGTCGACTAGATGAACTAGGACGTGCGTCATGATATTGAAGAAGGATGGTGGGAACACCAGCTCGAAACTAACAAGACATTGCACCAAATCACTCCTTAACCTTGGCAGGATTTCTGGATCGATCACCTTCTGAGAGATTGCATTGAGGAATGCACATAGCTTCACAATGGCTAATCGAACGTTTTCCGGTAGAAGCCCCCTCAATGCAACCGGAAGCAGTTGCGTCATAATCACGTGGTAGTCATGAGACTTTAGGTTCTGGAACTTTTTCTCTGCCATATTTATTATTCCCTTTATATTCGATGAGAAGCCAGACGGGACCTTCATACTGAGCAGGCATTCAAAGAAGATTTCCTTCTCTTCTTTGGTAAAAGCGTAGCTGGCAGGACCTTCATACTGCTTTGGATGCATGCCGTCTTTTTCATGCACACGTTGCTGTTCCTCCCGTGCCTCCGGTGTATCTTTTGTTTTCCCATACACTCCCAAGAAGCCTAGCAGGTTCACGCAAAGATTCTTCGTCACGTGCATCACGTCGATTGCAGAGCGGACCTCTAGGTCTTTCCAATAGGGTAGGTCCCAAAATATAGATTTCTTCTTCCACATGGGTGCGCGTCCCGCATCGTCAGTCGGAACAGATAGTCCGCCAGGACCCTTTCCAAAGATTACTTGTAAATCATTGACCATATCAAGTATGTGATCACCAGTACGGAAGGCGGGCTTCTTCCGGTGATCTGCCTCACGTTTGAAATGCTTTCCTTTCTTTCGACATTGATGGTTGGTCGGAAGAAATCGACGATGCCCCAGGTACACATTCTTCCTGCATTTGTCCAAATATGTGTGTGCATGCGTGGTATCCCTTGTTTGTCTGTCCTGAAAGGTTACTGAGAGCAGGCCAATCGTTGATGGTTACAAACAGCAACGCATGTAGGTCAAATTCCTCCTGTTCGTTCTCATCCCACACACGTACACCTCTTCCATTCCATAGCTGTAAAAGTTCATCAACTAATGGCCTTAGGTACACATCAATGTCATTGCCGGGTTGCTTAGGGCCTTGGATGAGCACTGGCATCATAATGAACTTCCGCTTCATGCACAACCAAGGAGGAAGGTTATACATACATAGAGTCACAGGCCATGTGCTATGCTTGCTGCTCTGCTCCCCAAAAGGATTAACGCCATCTACACTTAAACCAAACCATACGTTCCTCGGGTCACCTGTAAAGTCGCTCCACTTTCTCTCGATCTTTCTCCACTGCGACCCGTCAGCGGGTGCTCTCAACTTCCCGTCTTTCTTACGGTCTTTTTTGTGCCATTGCATCAACTCGGCATGCTTTTTGTTTCTAAACAGACGTTTCAACCGTGGTATTATAGGAGCATACCACATCACCTTGGCAGGAACCCTCTTCCCGGTGCGCTGGCCCTCAACATCACCAGGGTCATCTCTTCTGATCTTATACCGCAACGCACCGCATACCGTGCATGCGTTCAAATCCTCGTACGCATCGCAGTAGAGGATGCAATCATTAGGGCATGCATGTATCTTCTGCACCTCCAATCCTAGAGGGCATAGAACCTTCTTTGCTTCGTACATACTGCCGGGCAATTCGTTATCCTTTGGAAGCTTCTTCTTCATTATTTTCAGTAGCGAACTAAATCCCTTGTCAGATACACCATTGTCTGCCTTCCATTGCAGCAATTCCAGTGTGGTACCGAGCTTTCTGTTGTCATCTTCGCAATTTGGGTACAACCTTTTTTTGTGATCCTCTAACATGCGATCGAACTTCAACTTCTCCCTTTCACTTTCGCATTCTCTCTGTGCATCAACAATGACCCGGCGAAGATCATCATCGGGCACATCGTCTGGTTCCTCTTGATCTTCAGCTTCCCCCATTGCAGCATCACCGTATTCAGGGGGCGGGTAGTTGTCATCATCCTCTTCTTCTTCGTTGTCTTCCATCATAACCCCTCTTTCTCCGTGCTTGGTCCAAACATTATAGTGTGGCATAAAACCCTTCTCAAGCAGGTGGAAGTGAAGGGTTTTAGAGTTGGAGAAAGCCTTCGTATTCTCACAGACAGTACATGGACAATGCATAAAACCATTCTGCTTGTTTGCCTCAGCCGCTTCGAGAAAATTATGCAGGCCCTTAATATACTCGGAGGTGCGTCGGTCACCATACATCCATTGCCGGTTCATCTGCGTGCGTTATATAATAAAGTGTATTAAAAACCATTACAACATATCATAAATAGAGAAGTGACCAAATTAATAGAAATTAGTAGTGACCAAAATAAATACATAACGTTCATACATAGTTCTCATTATTGAACAACATATAGCTCTCTAGAGCATGTAATTAAAACATACATTGAAACTATAAAATTTAAATGCAATAACAAATGCGATCATAACCGCAACTAAGGTACCAATTGATCCAACGGCATAATGATACCAAGCCTCAGTATGAATGGCATATTTTCTAATCTTTCTAATCTTCAAGCGCATTGCATCCATCTTGATCTTGTGATCGTCGACGACATCGGCAACATTCAACTCCAATTTCATCTTCTCCTCTTCAACTCTTTGTAATTTTTCTTTCAAGTAATTGTTTTCTTTTTCAACCAAATTTAACTTCTCGACAAGAATTTCTATGTCGGTTGGAATTTCCGGTTCACATACCTCCTCGATTAAAAAATCTATGTCACGTTGGTCGGCATAATTGTCATAAACACTAAATAAAACAAATAGTTATAAAAGATAATATATTCCACATCTGAATCATAGACAGGACGAGGGCCGACGGAGGCGGATACCAAAACCATCGCACTATATAATAACAAACAATAATAAAAGTAAGAAAATTACACAAGTATCTATCTAAATCATACAAGTAAGAACTTTTTTCTTTTAGAAAGAAGATAAGAAGAAGAGGCTAACCACGGTGGTGCCGGCGCCGAGATGTGCGCAGGCAATCGACGGCGGTGAGGACGGGGACGGGATAGGACGGACCGCCAAACCTAGACAAATCTTGAGGAAAATGGAGCTTGGACAAGGAGCTTCGAGAGGAGAAAGCTTAAGTGTTGCTCGGGCATTTCATCGAACACCTCATGTGCATAGGAGGTGAGCTAGAGCACCACAAAGCTCTCCCACGGCCGACCAAAAAAACAGAGCAGTGCACTGCTCTGCTCGCGGGCAGGGGGTATATATAGGCCAACCATTGGTCCCGGTTTGTGGCTGGAACCGGGACTAAAGGACACCATTTGGTCCCGGTTCCAGCCACAAACCGGGACCAATGGTTGTGGGCCAAGAGCAAGGCCCATTGGTCCCGGTTCGTGTCTGGAACCGGGACCAAAGGGGTCAGACGAACCGGGACCTATGGCCCACGAGGCCCGGCCGGCGCCCTGGCCTCACGAACCGGGACCGATGCCCCCATGGGTCCCGGTTCGTGAGTGAACCGGGATTAATGGGATTTCAGGCCTGGACCAAAGCCCTGTTTTCTACTAGTGAAAGTTTAGACAGTTATTTTGGGACGGAGGGAGTATAAAACATCAGGTTCTCTTTTAAATTTATAGATGATTGCAAGTATCTATCTTTTTAAAGATCAGAAAATGTACAATCAATAATTCTAAACAATTTACCATAGAGTATCATCATTGTTTTCATCATAAGCTTCTGAATCTTGAAATTCCCTGAAGAAAGTACTACATTGTAACCAAAAGAACATGCTTCCTTGCAATCCATTGAGCAGAACATCAACGAGCATTTTGACATCTTTTCTGACCTCATAGCAGGCCATGAAATGCAGAAATAATACAGTCTACTTAACACGGTCTACTTCGTGTTCTTGGTCACCGGCTTCTCCATTAAATTTTCTTATTCCCTCTTTCTATCCTAGCTCACTACCGGAATTTGCCTAACTGCCGACGGCCTAATCTATGCCGACGGCCCCCGTCGGCATAAATGGACATATCCCGATGGTCTACGTAGAACCGTAGGCGTAGGGAAGCCGTCGGCATATTTCCACCTATGCCTACGGGGGCCATCGGCAAAATGGGGCCGTCGGGAGAGCCGACTGTATCCCTACGGTCACCGTCGGCATATGTAGGCCCGTCGGCATAGACGCGGGCCCGGCTACATGATAAGCGACGACCGTTTGACGGCGTCAGCCCTACACTGACGGGTCTAACGGGGGCCGTCGGGATAGGTATGCCGACGGCATAACCGTCGGCATACCGAGACCGACGTCATCGATCCGTGTCCTCTCCACGTCATCGATCCGGGCCCGTCGGCGGTCCGTCGGGTGGCATAAGTATGCCGACGGCCTAGCCGTCGGCACAAGTCTGGCCCATGGCCTCTGCCACGTCATCGATCCGCGTCCTACGCCACCGCATCGATCCAGGGCACCGTCGATCCGTGGGCGTAGATATGCCGACGGCCTAACCGTCGGCATAGATTTTGTGCTAATTTTTTCCTATTTTATTTATTTTCTCTTATTTATTTATTTTTCTTTTTTTTCAAAACTTAAATGTGCCTTATCTAAACAAAAAACATACCTCAATTATATCCCGACTGCCCCCCCCCCCACGCACACGGACGTCATTGCCACCGTGTCAAGGAGGGGGCAAACGGCCGACACGGAGGGAATCAGGTTTAGATGGGACGGGGTACCTGGGGGGTAGCAATGCCGCCATGTCTTGTGGCGGGCCGTCCTACGCGTGTGGAAGCGTGGTGGCAGGCGAAAGCACCCGGCACGCGGCTCATTGGTGTGCCCCCCCTCACGGGCGTCGCTGCCGCCGTGACTTGGAGGGGGGAAATGGCCATGTCGGGCCGACACGGAGGGAATCTTGGGGTGGGTTGGGCCCGGACCGTGTGCGGGGGTGTAGCTATGGGCTAGGCTATGACAAACCGGTGAAAAGGTCCATCGGTCAAAGCCCGTCCGGCGAAAGTCAAAGGGCTAGATCTCCTGGTCAACGGGGCTTCGTGGTGGCCTTCCGGGGGTAGCAATGCCACCGAAACACCGCATCGGGTCCTCTTGCATGTGTGAAAGTGACGTGGCATGCGTAGACGCCCGTCTTGGGGCTCCGGGGTGTGGCCCCCCTCCACGGACAGCACTGCCGCCGTCACTTGGAGGGGGGAAACGGCCACGTCGGGCCAACACGGAGGGAATCTAGTGGTGGGTTGGGCCCGGACCGTGTGCGGGGTGTAGCTATGGGCTGGGCTATGACAAACCAGTGAAAAGGTCCATCGGTCAAAGCCCGTCCAGCGAAAGTCAAAGGGCTAGATCTCCTGGTCAATGGGGCTTCATGGTGGCCTTCCGGGGGTTGCAATGCCACCGAAACACCGCATCGGGTCCTCTTGCATGTGTGAAAGTGACGTGGCATGCGTAGACGCTCGTCTTGGGGCTCCGGGGTGTGGCCCCCTCCACGGACGGCACTGCCGCCGTCACTTGGAGGGGGGAAACGTGCGCGTCGGGTAGAACTGGAGGGAATCTAGTGATGGGTTGTGTCCAGACCGTGTTCGGGGATGTTCCTATGGGCTGCCCTATCGCAACCGGGTGGAAGAGTCCACTGGTCAAAGCCCGTCCAGCGAAAGTCAAAGGGCTAGATCTCCTGGTCAATGGGGCTACGTGGTGGCCTTCCGGGGGTAGCAATGCCACCGAAACACCGCATCGGGTCCTCTTGCATGTGTGAAAGTGACGTGGCATGCGTAGACTCCCGTCTTGGGGCTCCGGGGTGTGGCCCCTCTACACGGACGGCACTGCCGCTGTCACTTGGAGGGGGGAAACGGCCACGTCGGGCCAACACGGAGGGAATCTTGGGGTGGGTTGGGCCCGGACCGTGTGCGGGGTGTAGCTATGGGCTGGGCTATGACAAACCAGTGAAAAGGTCCATCGGTCAAAGCCCGTCCAGCGAAAGTCAAAGGGCTAGATCTCCTGGTCAATGGGGCTTCATGGTGGCCTTCCGGGGGTTGCAATGCCACCGAAACACCGCATCGGGTCCTCTTGCATGTGTGAAAGTGACGTGGCATGCGTAGACGCTCGTCTTGGGGCTCCGGGGTGTGGCCCCCTCCACGGACGGCACTGCCGCCGTCACTTGGAGGGGGGAAACGTGCGCGTCGGGTAGAACTGGAGGGAATCTAGTGATGGGTTGTGTCCAGACCGTGTTCGGGGATGTTCCTATGGGCTGCCCTATCGCAACCGGGTGGAAGAGTCAACTGGTCAAAGCCCGTCCGACGAAAGTCAAAGGGCTAGATCTCCTGGCCAACGGGGCTTCGTGGTGGCCTTCCGGGGGTAGCAATGCCACCGAAATACCGCATCGGGGCCTCTTGCATGTGTGAAAGTGATGTGGCATGTGTAGACGCCCGTCTTGGGATTCTGGGGTGTGGCCTCCCTCCACGGACGGCACTGCCGCCGTCACTTGGAGGGGGGAAATGGCCACGTCGGGCCAACACGGAGGGAATCTTGGGGTGGGTTGGGCCCGGACCGTGTGCGGGGGTGTAGCTATGGGCTGGGCTATGACAAACCGGTGAAAAGGTCCATCGGTCAAAGCCCGTCAGGCGAAAGTCAAAGGGCTAGGTCTCCTGGTCAACGGGGCTTCGTGGTGGCCTTCCGGGGGTAGCAATGCCACCGAAACACCGCATCGGGTCCTCTTGCATGTGTGAAAGTGACGTGACATGCGTAGACGCCCGTCTTGGCGCTCCGAGGTGTGGCCCCCCTCCACGGACAGCACTGCCGCCGTCACTTGGAGGGGGGAAACGTGCGCGTCGGGTAGAACCAGAGGGAATCTAGTGGTGGGTTGGGTCCAGACCGTGTTCAGGGCTGTGTTGGAAATATGCCCTAGAGGCAATAATAAATTGGTTATTATTATATTTCCTTGTTCATGATAATTGTTTATTATCCATGCTATAATTGTATTGATTGGAAACTCAAATACATGTGTGGGTACATAGACAACACTGTGTCCCTAGTAAGCCTCTAGTTGACTAGCTCGTTGATCAAAAGATGGTGAAGGTTTCCTGGCCATGGACATGAGATGTCATTTGATAACGGGATCACATCATTAGGAGAATGATGTGATGGACAAGACCCAAACTGTAAACGTAGCATATGATCGTGTCAGTTTATTGCTATTGTTTTCTGCATGTCAAGTATCTGTTCCTATGACCATGAGATCATGCAACTCCCTGACATCGGAGGAGTACCTTGTGTGTATCAAACGTCGCAACGTAACTGGGTGACTATAAAGGTGCTCTACAGGTATCTCCGAGGGTGTCTGTTGGGTTGGCATGGATCAAGACTGGGATTTGTTACTCCGTGTAACGGAGAGGTATCTCAGGGCCCACTCGGTAATACAACATCACAATGAGCCTTGCAAGCAATGTGACTAAAGTGTTAGCCACGAGATCTTGTATTACGGAACGAGTAAAGAGACTTGCCGGTAACGAGATTGAACTAGGTATAGAGATACCGACGATCGATTCTCGGGCAAGTAACATACCGAAGAACAAAGGGAACAGCATACGGGATTAACTGAATCCTTGACATAGAGGTTCGACCGATAAAGATCTTCGTAGAATATGTAGGAGCCAATATGGGCATCCAGGTCCCGCTATTGGTTATTGACCGTAGAGGTGTCTCGGTCATGTCTACATAGTTCTCGAACCCGCAGGGTCTACACACTTAACGTTTGATGACGATTAGTATAGTTGAGTTATTTTGTTGGTGACCGAAGGTTGTTCGGAATCCCGGATAAGATCCCGGACATGACGAGGATCTCCGGAATAGTCCGGAGGTAAAGATTGATATATGTGATAATAGTGTTTTGATCTCCGGAAGGGTTCCGGAATTCACCGGAAGGAGTTACGGATGTTTACCGAAGTGTTCGGGTGTAGCAACACTTTATATGAGCCAAAGGGGTAAAGCCCACGAGGTATTGGAAAGTGCAAAAGGAAGTTTTGCTGCTGCCTTAAGCGGTACTACCGCTGGTAAGGCAGTACTACCGCGTAAGCGGTACTACCGCTCATGTGAAAGCGGTACTACCGCTCAAGCGGTACTACCGCTCGTGAGCGGTACTACCGCTTGTACGCGGTACTGCTGGAATCCGAGTTGGACTCTTTCCGTGCGGGCCAAACCGACCTTGTGCGGGCAAAACCGACCTTGTGGAGGCTTTCTCTCCAAGTTTAGACCCCATGGCTCAACATATAAATAGAGGGGCAGGGCTAGCACACGGGACACATCAAGATTTCCCAAGCCGTGTGTCGGCAACCCTAACCCTCTAGCTCTCCCGTCATAATCTCCGTAGTGCTTGGCGAAGCTCTGCAGAGATTGTTCCTCACCACCATCACCACGCCGTCGTGCTGCCGGAACTCATCTACTACTTCACCATCGCTCGCTGGATCGAGGAGGTGAAGGCATCATCAAGCCGTACGTGTGTTGAACGCGGAGGTGCCGTCCGTTCGGCACTAGTTCGTGATCGGATCGAGGGACGACTTGCGATTTGGATCGCGGAGACGTTCGACTACATCAACCGCGTTTCTTAACGCTTCCGCTTAGCGATCTACAAGGGTATGTAGATTCACTCTCCCTCTCGTAGATGCTCATCACCATGGATAGATCTTGTGTGTGCGTAGGAAATTTTTTGTTTCCCATGCAACGTTCCCCAACAGTGGCATCAGAGCTAGGTCTATGCGTAGATGAGATCTCGAGTAGAACACAAACGAGTTGTGGGCGTGGTGTATACATATTGCTTGCCGTTACTAGTTGATACTTGATTCGGCGGTATTGTGAGATGAAGCGGCCCGGACCAACATTACTCGTACGCTTACGAGAGACCGGTTCCTTCAACTGACATGTAACTTCGTTGCATAAAGATGGCTAGCGGGTGTCTGTCTCTCTCACTTTAGTTGAATCGATTTCAATGAAGAGGGTTCTTTTAGAAGATCAAAAAGCAATCACTACACCACGTTGTGGTTTTGCGTAGGTAAGAACGGTTCTTGCAAACCCGTAGCAGCCACGTAAAATTTGCAACAACAATTAGAGGACGTCTAACTTGTTTTTGCAGGGTATGTTGTGATGTGATATGGCCAATTACATGATGAGATATATGTGATGTATGAGATGATCATGTGTTGTATAGAATATCACGACTTGCATGTCGATGACTACGGCAACTGGCAGGAGCCATAGAGTTGTCTTTAATTATTTTTGCCGTTTTGCTTTACTTTATCGCTATGAGTTAGCAATAGTCGTGGAAGCAACAGTCGGCGCGACAACCTCATGGCGACACGTTGATGGAGATCAAGATGATGGAGATCATGGTGTCATGCCGGTGACGATGGAGATCATGCCGGTGCTTTGGAGATGGAGATCAAAAGCACAAGTTCATGGCCATATCATGTCACTTATGATTTGCATGTGATGTTAATCCTTTTATGCATCTTATTTTGCTTAGGACGACGGTAGCATTATAAGGTGATCCCTCACTTAAATTTCAAGATAAAATTGTGTTCTCCCCGAGTGTGCACCGTTGCGAAAGTTCGTCGTTTCGAGACACCACGTGATGATCGGGTGTGATAGACTCTACGTTCACATACAACGGGTGCAAGCCAGTGTTGCACGTGCGGAACACTCGGGTTAAACTTGACGAGCCTAGCATGTACAGACATGGCCTCGGAACACAAGAGACCGAAAGGTCGAACATGAGTCATATAGTAGATATGATCAACATGAAGATGTTCACCATTGAAACCACCTCAACTCACGTGATGATCGGACTTGAGTTGGTGGATTTGGATCATGTTACACTCGAATGACCGGAGGGATGTCAATTTGAGTGGGAGTTTTTAAGTAATATGATTAACTAAACTCATTATCTAGAACAATAGTCTAAGTTGTCTTTGCTATATTTATGTTGTAGATCATGGCTCGCGCAGTAGCACCCCTGAATTTTAATGTGTTCCTAGAGAAAGCTAAGTTGAAAGATGATGGAAGTAACTTTGTGGACTGGGCCCGTAATCTAAGGATTATCCTTACGGCTTCCCAGAAGGCTTATGTCCTTGATGCACCGCTTGGTGATCCACCCGCTCCAGTTGAGTCTCTAGACGTTGTGAACGCCTGGCAGGCTCGTTCTGAAGATTACTCAATAGTTCAATGTGCAATATTGTATGGCTTAGAACCGGGACTTCAAAGACGTTTTGAACGTCATGGAGCATATGAGATGTTCCAGGAGTTGAAGTTTATCTTTCAGAAGAATGCCCGGATCGAGAGATATGAGATCTCCGATAAGTTCTATGCTTGCAAGATGGAGGAGAACGGGTCTATCAGTGATCACGTACTCAGAATGTCTGGGTACTCCACCCGTCTGGCTGAATTAGGGATGCCCCTTCCGCCAGAGGCTATCACTGACAGAGTTCTTCAATCATTACCACCTAGCTACAAGAGCTTCGTGTTGAACTATAACATGCACGGGATGAACAAGTCAGTCGCCGAGCTGTTTGCGATGCTGAAAGCCGCTGAGTCTGAAATTCAGAAGGAGCATCAAGTGTTGATGGTCAATAAAACCACTAGTTTCAAGAAAAATGGCAAGGGTAAGAAGGGTAACTCCAAGAAGAGTGGCAAAGCAGTTGCTCCTCTCGTGAAGAAACCCAAGGCTGGACCCAAACCAGAAACTATGTGCTTTCATTGCAAGGGAACTGGACACTGGAAGCGGAACTGCCCCAAGTATTTGGCTGACAAGAAGGCGGCCGACAACAAACAAGGTATATATGATATACATGTTATTGATGTGTACCTTACCAACTCTCGTTGTAGTGCCTGGGTATTTGATACCGGTGCGGTTGCTCATATTTGCAACTCAAAACAGGAACTGCGGAATAGACGGAGGCTGGCAAAGGATGAAGTGACGATGCGCGTGGGAAATGGTTCCAAGGTTGATGTGATCGCCGTCAGCACGCTCGCTCTTCGATTACCATCGGGATTAGTGATGAACCTGAATAAATGTTATTTGGTGCCTGCGTTAAGCATGAACATTATATCTGGATCTTGTTTATTGCAAGACGGTTACTCATTTAAATCAGAGAATAATGGTTGTTCTATTTATATGAGTAATATCTTTTATGGTCATGCACCCGAAGTGAGGGGTTTATTCTTATTGAATCTCGATAGTAATGATACACATGTTCATAACATTGATGCCAAAAGATGTAGAATTGATAATGATAATACCACTTTCTTGTGGCACTGCCGTTTAGGTCATATTGGCGTAAAACGCATGAGGAAGCTCCATGCTGATGGACTTTTGGAGTCACTTGATTTTGAATCACTTGACACATGCGAGCCATGCCTCATGGGCAAGATGACTAAAACGCCGTTCTCTAGAACAATGGAACGGGCAGATGACTTATTGGAAATCATACATACTGATGTGTGCGGTCCGATGAGCATTGAGGCGTGCGGTGGTTATCGTTACTTTCTCACCTTCACTGATGACTTAAGTAGATATGGGTATATTTACTTAATGAAACACAAGTCTGAAACATTTGAAAAGTTCAAACAATTTCAGAGTGAAGTTGAGAATCATCGTAACAAGAAGATTAAATTCCTACGATCTGATCGAGGAGGAAAATATCTGAGTTATGAGTTTGGCAGTCACTTAAGACAATGTGGAATTGTTTCACAACTGACACCGCCTGGAACACCACAGCGTAATGGTGTGTCCGAACGTCGTAATCGAACCTTATTGGATATGGTGCGATCTATGATGTCTCTTGCCGATTTGCCACTATCGTTTTGGGGTTATGCATTAGAGACAGCTGCATTCACTTTAAATAGGGCACCATCAAAATCCGTTGAGACGACGCCATATGAGCTTTGGTTTGGCAAGAAGCCAAAGCTGTCGTTTCTTAAAGTTTGGGGATGTGATGCTTATGTCAAAAAGCTTCAGCCTAAAAAGCTGGAACCCAAAGCGGAGAAATGCGTCTTCATAGGATACCCAAAAGAGACAGTTGGGTATACCTTCTACCTCAGATCCGAAGGCAAAGTGTTTGTCGCTAAAAACGGAACATTTCTTGAGAAAGAGTTTCTCTCTAAAGAATTGAGTGGGAGGAAGATAGAACTTGATGAGGTTGTTGAACCTTTACTTCAACCTGAAAGTAGCGCAGCGCAGAAAGATGTTTCTGTAGAGCCTACATCAGCTGAAGAGGAAGTTAATGATGATGATCATGAAGCTTTGGATCAAGTTGCTATCGAACCTCGTAGGTCGACAAGGACGCGTACTGCTCCTGAGTGGTACGGCAACCCTGTCTTAGAGGTCATGTTGTTGGACAACGATGAACCTACGAGCTATGGAGAAGCGATGATGGGCCCGGATTCCGAGAAGTGGTTAGAGGCCATGAAATCCGAGATGGGATCCATGTATGAAAACAAAGTGTGGACTTTGGAAGTATTACCTGAAGGGCGTAAGGCCATTCAGAACAAATGGATCTTTAAGAGGAAGACGGACGCGGACGGTAATGTCACCGTCTATAAAGCTCGACTTGTGGCAAAGGATTTTTCACAAGTTCAAGGAGTTGACTACGATGAGACCTTCTCACCAGTAGCGATGCTTAAGTCCGTCAGAATCATGTTAGCAATAGCTGCCTTTTTCGATTATGAAATTTGGCAGATGGATGTCAAAACAGCGTTCCTTAACGGTTTCCTTAAGGAAGAGTTGTATATGATGCAACCAGAAGGTTTTGTCGATCCAGAGAATGCTGACAAAGTTTGCAAACTCCAGCGATCCATTTATGGACTGGTGCAAGCATCTCGGAGTTGGAATCTTCGCTTTGATGAGGTGATCAAAGCGTTCGAGTTTATACAAGTTTACGGAGAAGCTTGTATTTACAAGAAAGTGAGTGGGAGCTCTATAGCGTTTCTAATATTATATGTGGATGACATATTACTGATTGGAAACAATATAGAAATGTTGGAAAGCGTGAAGGAATATTTGAACAAGACTTTTTCAGTGAAGGACCTAGGAGAAGCTGCTTTCATATTAGGCATCAAGATCTATAGAGATAGATCAAGACGTTTAATAGGACTTTCACAAAGCACATACCTTGATAAGATTTTGAAGAAGTTCAAAATGGATCAGTCCAAGAAGGGGTTCTTGCCTGTTTTGCAAGGTGTGAAGTTGAGTAAGACTCAATGCCCAGTGACAGCAGGAGATAGAGAAAAGATGAGTGTCATCCCCTATGCTTCAGCCATAGGCTCTATCATGTATGCAATGCTGTGCACAAGACCCGATGTCAGCCTTGCCATAAGTATGGTCGGAAGGTTTCAAAGTGATCCAGGAATGGAACACTGGACGGCGGTCAAGAATATCCTGAAGTACCTGAAAAGGACTAAGGACATGTTTCTCGTTTATGGAGGTGATCAAGAGCTCGTCGTAAAGGGTTACGTCGATGCAAGCTTTGACACTGATACAGATGACTCTAAGTCGCAAACCGGATACGTATTTATTCTTAATGGGGGTGCGGTTAGCTGGTGCAGTTCCAAGCAAAGCGTGGTAGTTGATTCTACATGCAAAGCGGAGTACATCGCTGCCTCGGAGGCGGCGAAGGAAGGTGTCTGGATGAAGGAGTTCATGACAGATCTTGGAGTAGTGCCTAGTGCGCTTAACCCAATGACTCTGTTTTGTGATAATACTGGTGCCATTGCTCTAGCCAAGGAACCAAGATTTCACAAGAGGACCAGACACATAAAGCGACGTTTCAATTCCATCCGCGATTACATCAAGGAAGACGACATAAATATTTGCAAAGTACACACGGATCTGAATGTTGCAGATCCGATGACTAAACCTCTTCCAAGGGCTAAACATGAACAACACCAGAACTGCATGGGTGTTCGATTCATTACAATGTAAATCACATAGTGATGTGAACTAGATTATTCACTCTAGTGCAAGTGGGAGACTGTTGGAAATATGCCCTAGAGGCAATAATAAATTGGTTATTATTATATTTCCTTGTTCATGATAATCGTTTATTATCCATGCTATAATTGTATTGATTGGAAACTCAAATACATGTGTGGGTACATAGACAACACTGTGTCCCTAGTAAGCCTCTAGTTGACTAGCTCGTTGATCAAAAGATGGTGAAGGTTTCCTGGCCATGGACATGAGATGTCATTTGATAACGGGATCACATCATTAGGAGAATGATGTGATGGACAAGACCCAAACTGTAAACGTAGCATATGATCATGTCAGTTTATTGCTATTGTTTTCTGCATGTCAAGTATCTGTTCCTATGACCATGAGATCATGCAACTCCCTGACATCGGAGGAGTACCTTGTGTGTATCAAACGTCGCAACGTAACTGGGTGACTATAAAGGTGCTCTACAGGTATCTCCGAGGGTGTCTGTTTGGTTGGCATGGATCAAGACTAGAATTTGTTACTCCGTGTAACGGAGAGGTATCTCAGGGCCCACTCGGTAATATATACAACATCACAATGAGCCTTGCAAGCAATGTGACTAAAGTGTTAGCCACGAGATCTTGTATTACGGAACGAGTAAAGAGACTTGCCGGTAACGAGATTGAACTAGGTATAGAGATACCGACGATCGAATCTCGGGCAAGTAACATACCAAAGAACAAAGGGAACAGCATACGGGATTAACTGAATCCTTGACATAGAGGTTCGACCGATAAAGATCTTCGTAGAATATGTAGGAGCCAATATGGGCATCCAGGTCCCGCTATTGGTTATTGACCGTAGAGGTGTCTCGGTCATGTCTACATAGTTCTCGAACCCGCAGGGTCTACACACTTAACGTTTGATGACGATTAGTATAGTTGAGTTATTTTGTTGGTGACCGAAGGTTGTTCGGAATCCCGGATAAGATCCCGGACATGACGAGGATCTCCGGAATAGTCCGGAGGTAAAGATTGATATATGTGATAATAGTGTTTTGATCTCCGGAAGGGTTCCGGAATTCACCGGAAGGAGTTCCGGATGTTTACCGAAGTGTTCGGGTGCAGCAACACTTTATATGAGCCAAAGGGGTAAAGCCCACGAGGTATTGGAAAGTGCAAAAGGAAGTTTTGCTGCTGCCTTAAGCGGTACTACCGCTGGTAAGGCAGTACTACCGCGTAAGCGGTACTACCGCTCATGTGAAAGCGGTACTACCGCTCAAGCGGTACTACCGCTTGTACGCGGTACTGCTGGAATCCGAGTTGGACTCTTTCCGTGCGGGCCAAACCGACCTTGTGCGGGCAAAACCGACCTTGTGGACGCTTTCTCTCCAAGTTTAGACCCCAGGGCTCAACATATAAATAGAGGGGCAGGGCTAGCACACGGGACACATCAAGATTTCCCAAGCCGTGTGTCGGCAACCCTAACCCTCTAGTTCTCCCGTCATAATCTCCGTAGTGCTTGGCGAAGCCCTGCAGAGATTGTTCCTCACCACCATCACCACGCCGTCGTGCTGCCGGAACTCATCTACTACTTCACCATCGCTCGCTGGATCGAGGAGGTGAAGGCGTCATCAAGCCGTACGTGTGTTGAACGCGGAGGTGCCGTCCGTTCGGCACTAGTTCGTGATCGGATCGAGGGACGACTTGCGATTTGGATTGCGGAGACGTTCGACTACATCAACCGCGTTTCTTAACGCTTCCGCTTAGCGATCTACAAGGGTATGTAGATTCACTCTCCCTCTCGTAGATGCTCATCACCATGGATAGATCTTGTGTGTGCGTAGGAAATTTTTTGTTTCCCATGCAACGTTCCCCAACAGGATGTTCCTATGGGTTGCCCTATCGCAACCGGGTGAAAGAGTCCACTGGTCAAAGCCCGTTCGGCGAAAGTCAAAGGGCTAGATCTCCTGGTCAACGGGGCTACGTGGTGGCCTTCCGGGGGTAGCAATGCCACCGAAACACCGCATCGGGTCCTCTTGCATGTGTGAAAGTGATGTGGCATGCGTAGATGCCCGTCTAGGGGCTTCGGGGTGTGGCCCCCCTACACGGACGGCACTGCCGCCGTCACTTGGAGGGGGGAAACGGCCACGTCGGGCCGACACGGACGGAATCTTGGGGTGGGTTGGGCCCGGACCGTGTGCGGGGGTGTAGCTATGGGCTGGGCTATGACAAACCGGTGAAAAGGTCCATCGGTCAAAGCCCGTCCGACGAAAGTCAAAGGGCTAGGTCTCCTGGTCAACGGGGCTTCGTGGTGGCCTTCCGGGGGTAGCAATGCCACCGAAACACCGCATCGGGTCCTCTTGCATGTGTGAAAGTGACGTGACATGCGTAGACGCCCGTCTTGGGGCTCCGGGGTGTGGCCCCCCTCCACGGACAGCACTGCCGCCGTCACTTGGAGGGGGGAAACGTGCGTGTCGGGTAGAACCGAAGGGAATCTAGTGGTGGGTTGGGTCCAGTCGGTGGGGCTTCCGGGTGTAGCTATGCCACCGAAACATCGCACGGGTTCTTCCAGTTGCGGTATTTCACCCAAAAAAAGGTATATACATGTACCCGCTCTCTTGCGTTAATATTTTTCAAGAAGTCAAAATCCAACACCTGAGAACTAACTCACAAATCTTTATGTTCTTTCTTCTTCTTTCGGCAGCTCTTGAAGCTAAGCATGATACTATTTGTTCAAATAAAATAAGAATTATTCAGATCTGACGAAATCACTAATGACATAACTGAAATAAGTAATCATGTGTACTAAAAAAAAGGTATGCCGAAACCTATGCCGACGATTACACCGTCGGCATACCGCCCACCTTATCCACTCGATCGGCCGGCCCCTCCCCCACACCCCGCGACCACTCGTTCCCCGCCTCCTATCCACGCACGCGCCGCCGCTCGATCCACGCACGGGCCGCCTCTCGATCTCCCCCGTCGCCGCTGGCTCCGGCCCGCCGCCGTCGCCCCCTTCTGAGCCGCCGCCGCCCCCGCCCGGGCCGCTTCGCGGCGTCCCCGCCCCGCACCGCTCGCCCCCGTCCCCGCCCTTCACCAGGCGCCCCCGTCCCCGCTCCGCACCGCCGCCGGCCGTCCCCGCCCGCCCCGCATCGCCGCCGGCCGTCCCCGCCCGCCCCTGTCCCCGCACCGGCCCGGTCGTCCCCGCCCCCTTCCCGGCCCCGTCGTCCTCGCCCCCTTCCCGGCCCCGTCGTCCCCGCCCCCTTCCCGGCCCCGTCGTCCCCGCCCTCTTCCCGCCCCGCAGCTGCTGGTGAGCTGGCCGCAGCCGCGGCTCCGGCGGTCCGGCGCCCCCTTGCCGGCCCTCTGCTACTGGTGAGCACCGGCTCCGGCGGTCCGGCGTCCTCTGCTGCTGATATTTTCCTTTTTTTAGCTTTTTACCTACTGTTAGTGCTTGGATAATAAGTCAATTTGATATATATGTAGGAGTATAGTTAGTTTGATCACAAAAAGATGGATATGTACGACTTGGACTGCTAATAGAAAGTTTCTCAATCGGTGTAGATATATAGACCGAAATCGTCGAGTAGGTGGTGTTGTATTAATTTCATTAAATAAATGAAGGGGATAATTATTAGTGAGCTGATGTAATATGGAGTGGAATTGGTGGTGTTGTATTTATTTCATTCAAATAAATGAAGGGGATAATTATTAGTGAGCTGATGTAATTAGTTCGTGATCTAAGTTTTTGACACTTGATGATCTAAGTTTTTTTGTCGGTAAAATTTACAGGCTTTGTGGGGTTGCATATCTTTGGAGTCATCGTCGTCGAAGGCATTGGTCCGTGATCTCGTCGCTGTTTGACTACTTCCTCTACAGCCGAGGGTGAGCTACGAATCCACCTTAACCTTGTACACTCTTTTAATCATGTCACTAGATTTTCTTTTCTCGTCAAGTCGCGTAACCTAGGCGTCTCCCGTACGAAATGGTTGCATCGATAAATATGCATTGAATTGCATATTTATCACCGCAACTTTTTCGGATTGTCCAGCGTTTTCCACGGACAGCCCGAGGATGTGTAGATTGGGTACGTTCTCCATGCTCTACCCCGTTCCGAGACAGGATTTCGGCGGCGCCTCCCCATTGTTCTCCAGAGCATATTCTCTCGGCTATTTGCCGAGACGTGTATCTGGAGAACAGCGGGGAGGTGCTGCCGAAATTTTGTCTCGGAACGGGGTAGAGCATGGAGAACGTACTCAATCTACACATCCTCGGGTGGGATTAGGACCCTCTTTACATATTAGAGATGTAGGTGGATTCAGTGCCGTTTCTCGTCAACCCGGTAGAAAATAAAAATTGTATGTGATTAATTTTAATGAATCCATAATTTTGTTGTGTGGCTCGTGATAAAGCAGAGGATGGCAGATAATCAGTGGATGTACAATGGTTTTATCCGTCGGAATCAAGTGACAACAGAGTGGGTCGAGAAAACCGATGTGTTCTTAAAGGAGATATTACGTCCTCCAATGATAATTAACCCAGAATGCCCCTGTGCAAAATGTGAAAGACGTCACCGTAGAGCTCAGGGAGAAATGACTTTGCACCTTCGCACGTTTGGATATATAGAAGACTTTAACATGCCCATAAACTTTGCCGAGCGGGACCATGGTAGAGAGGAGGTGATGCGACAACGCATCGGTGGTTATGAGGACGATGGGGTTAGAAACATGCTAGATGATGTCTTTGCTGCCGAGACGACACATACAACACCTTCAGAGAATGAACCGGAGGAGCCGGAGGCAATCGGAAAGGCCTTCTTGGAGGTCTTGGCCTCGTCAAAGAAACCTCTTTATGCGGGTGCCAAAATTTCTCAGTTGGATGCCATCTCGCAACTGATGGCAATCAAGGCTGAGTACGACAGCACCCAAGCTTGCTTCGAAGCATTTCTGGGAGTATGGGCTAACAGCCTTCCTGAGGGTCATGAACTGCCGAAAAGCATGTACGCTACGAAGAAAATCATGAAGGCACTATCTATGAAATATGAGAAAATAGATGTTTGTCCGAAGAATTGCCTTTTGTTTAGGCACGAGTATGCCGGTGACAAGTACTGTAGGGAGTGCGGTTCCTCTCGGTACCTTGAGGTGGTCGATGAGCATGATGAGAAGAAGCAACTAGACATCCCCGTAAAGATTCTTGGGTATCTCCATTTCATAGAAAGACTGCAGCGCCTTTTCATCGTGGAGGAGTCTGCCAAAATGATGAAGTGGCACAAGGAAGGGAAAATCTACGATAAAAAAATCGTACACAAGGAAGGGAGTGTTCTATCAAGAGCAACTTGATGATGTTGATGTGGTTCGATACAATGACGCTGATGCCTTGGGTGATGTTGATGTGGATCCAAACGATGACGATGCACGGAATGATGGCGAGACCATTGTGAACGACCAAGACATACTTATGCTAGAGAAATTAAATGAATACGCTGAAGACGAGGAAGAGCCTGCACCTACGTCAGACAACGAAGATGATATGCGTGATAGTGACGATGAGACCGGTCGAGGAAATGGTTACAACAGTGATGATTCGTATGGGTTCTAGCAGATGTATGTTCCATGTCTTATTTGTATGTTCTATTAATATGTCTTTTTTTATATGGTTTATTATTATGAATGCGCTTTTTTATTCCTTTTTATTATGTCTACTCCTTCATTATTAATACACTAACTTTTTATTCTCTTTTCAATGCAGGTTCACTAAGTATGGGAAAGGGCAAGGCCGATGGTACTGGTTTGCTAAGCAAACTCGCCGCGAAGGTTAGTCGGAGTGGTCGACCCCGTAATGTCCCCTCCCGACTACTTGACGATGAGTTCTCATAGGGAGGTCGAGGGAGAGGTGCCCCTAGAGGAGGACGTGGTGGGGGGAGAGGCCCAGGGGGACGGTCTCGGGGCCAGAAACTGCGCTCTGTGACCGACATAGGGGGTCGTCTTCGCGACCCTTCTCTAGTGAGGTAACCTCTGAGGAGGAGCAGGAGGTTGGGGAGGAGGAGGAGGAGCAGGAGGTTAGGGAGCAGGAGGAGGAGCAGGAGGTTAGGGAGGAGGATGAGGATGGTGGCGAGGAGGGGGATGGTGGCGAGGAGGAGCATATATGCTGTGTATATGCTGTGTATTTGAACCAAATAATTTGGAAAAAAATTCTATGGTACCTATCCCGACGGCATAACCGTCGGCGTAGATGGCACGAGGCACCAGGTTTCGCCACGTGGCAGCTCCTGGTGACCTTCTACGCCGACGGTTATGCCGTCGGCATAGTTTTCTCTGTATGCCGACGGCCTAGCCGTCGGCGTAGTGGGCCACGTGGCCGCTCTGCGCAGCTCCTGGTGACCTTCTACGCCGACGGCTAGGCCGTCGGGATATAGAGAAAACTATGCCGACGGCATAACTGTCGGCGTAGAAGGTCACCGGGAGCTGCGTGGAGCGGCCACGTGGCGACGCCTGAATGGACGGCTTCGCCGTCAACGGCCGCCAGTCCCAATTCGTTGCCGAGGGGGTATCTACGCCGACGGCTGTACGGAAGCCGTCGGCGTACATGCCTATGCCGACGGTTTTTGTATGCCGACGGCCGCCCGGGGGTACGCCGACGTTCGAGTTGCCGACGGAGGTACGCCGACGGTCACCGTCGGCATAGCCCTATGCCGACGGCTTTTGGGCCTATGCCGACGGCCTTAGGTGGTTATTCTGGTAGTGGCTACCTATCAATCCAAGATCACCATTAGGCCAGTCTAAACCTATTTGCCAACCTGAACTATGAGTGCATCAATTATAATTCAGAGAAGTTCAAAAAACTCTGACATCTAAATTGTAGGAGGCTTCGTGGAACAAACAAGTTGCGTGTGATGGTGCCGGCAGCATAGAGCACATAACAATTCATTCCAAGAAACTAACATGAACAGTTGCTGCAAAAAAGGGAACATATTTTTGCTTACTGATAATTAGGAAATATAGTGTGAAATCAAACAGAGTTGAAATTTGAAAATTATACTCGTTGAACTATTGTACAGTCATGCTCTAGGGAGAGAGGGTATTACAATTGCAATGCCCATTGACAAGAAAGTTGCTACGACCACAAAGCTAGAAAATCAAACTATCATGTAAGGCGCTGGTTCATCAGTGAAAAGCTGCTCTCTCTTTTTTAATCGTTAAAACGAATTCATTCAGTTGTTGGTTTACAAACGAGTGGGTGCGCACGGATATCAGATCCGGCTAGCTCATGGCCACGAGAGCACGCCGGCGCCATACACGCACGTACTCGCCGAGCGGTCGCTGCACGCCGTCAGCCAGCAGGGGCTCCTCCACGTCCAATTTTGGCCACCACAGCGGCTGTCAATCTGATCTGGATCTTTTGACGCCGGCAAATCGAGCAGCTCTCCCACGAACGCACACCACCCACGATGCCTCCTGGCCCGCCGTCGCCGCCACTCCGCTCCGCCGGCATCGCTCGGCCTGGGCTGTCCGCTGGGCGTGGAACCAGATGGGGGATCGTATTCAGTTTTGTGAGCCGATATAACAACGTACCGATCGAGCCGAGCGGAAGCGTTGTTTTGTGATGGAACGAGCCGAAAAAAGGAGCGCTAGAGCGGATGCCGTGGGATGCAGATAGGGGACAGGTGGCACCATCTCACGTCGGGTCGGGTACGCAGGAGACGGTCTCCACCCAATTTTTTTCCCATTTAAAGAGTTTTTCTCCCATGAGGTTGGGGCTTATATTTAGGTTTCTCCAAACTTTGTTGACGTCTTATCTTCAAAAAAAAAGAAAACACTTTTGATGCAATTCTATGATCTAAAGGTTAGGAATAGACTATATTTTCAAATGATTGTACTCATATGTATTCATTTTAAGATTCTTTGATCCAAAAATACCATGAGCTGATACATCTTTTTAGTTTCGATTAATAGATTAAATTGGTTCTTTGTCCTTAATGAAGTGAAACACAATATACATCATTCATTCCCAGGGTGCCTGAGATTTTCTTAAAACTACCTTTCAATCGGAAGATATGCGTACCATAAGCTTGTAGGTAAATCTGGCCCAACCCGGCCCGAAAAAGCCCGACCCGACCTTGCCCATGGGCCCGGGCTCGGGGCTAGCGATTTTGCAGTTTACGAAAGAGGCCTGACCCGAGACCCGAGGCCCGACGGGTTTTTTTGACCAATGGGTCGGGCTTGGACCTGATTTTTAGGCCCGACGGCCGGGCCGGGCTGGGCTCGGGCCTAAGTTTTTTGCATCGGGCTTTGGTAGGCCCGGCCAAAAACCCGGCTCGGCCTGAAGGATGGCCAGGTATACTTGTAGGTGTGAGGACTACATGCCAAACATATAGGGCGAGGCAGCGATGATGTCTACAGCTCTTATTCCCCCGCCTTAAGTGCCGGTTTTAGTTATGTATGCAAACCGACGCACACCCCTCCTCCACTTAGGCTCGTCTCATTTAACTTTTTTGCCTTCTTCGACTCACATTCGTATGTGAAGCTATTTTGTTTTCTCCGGAACCGGAAGCGAACCCAACCAGTTTTGTGAAGCTTCCAGAAGCTTCTGATCGTTTTCTACTTCTTTTTACGGATTTTGGTCAATTTGTATACGGTTTTCTATTCTTCTTTTCTTTTTTTCCTTTTTAAATGCGTCTACTTTTTCAAATTAGAAATATTCTTCAAATTCATGAACTTGTTTCCATGTTCATGCTTTATTTTTCAAAAAACTTTTTCCACATTCGTGAACTTTTTTTTAATTCATGATTTTGTTTTTCCAATTTGTGAACTTTTTTTCAAAATCGATGAAAATTTTCACGATCCAAAATTGGTGAACTTTGTTTTTAAAAATTCGAGAGCTTTTTTCAAATTCATGAACTTTATTCGAAATTTTCCATTATATTCCAAATTCACAAACTTTTGAAATATTTGAACCTTTTCATATTCCTATTTTTTTACTATTTTTGTGAAATTTTTCATTTTCTTGTTTTTCAAAAAGTAATGAACTTAGTTCGAATTTTGTGAACTTTTCCATTTTTGCAAACTTTTTTAAAATTTGTGAACCTTTTTCATAAGTCAGCGGTCAATGGTCAAAGGTTAAAGAATTGGTTATCGATAAAAAATCAATTGTCAGGTGTCTTGTGGGCTGCGTCCCATTTAGCACGCCTGTGAGCTCCAACTTCCTTAGCGGCTGCTACAGGGCCGTATTTGAGGGAGCTCCTATTGGGCGCTTTCAGGCGCCGGAACTCCTCCCTGGAGAGCAACTAATTAGGGAGCATTTTCTTGAAAGCTTCCCAACAATCACTTTCACGCGTCGTCACTTGGTGCGTTCTCAGCCGTCGTCACGTGTCGTGTTCTGAGTGTTTTCTTCGAATTTTATTTTTTTATTTTTTCGCCAGCGCTTTTGGCTTTTTAGATTGGTTTTTTCTAGGTTTTTTTTTTGTGTTTCAATTTTTCATCGGTCTTTCTTAGCTTTTGGACGAACAAAAAATATTAGAAAAAATTGCATGCAAAAAACGCATTTTTTGTTTTTTTTGCAAGATGCACGGTTTTGCTTTCGCGAGAGGTACGACCGTGCCTCTCGGAAAGGTAAAAAACACGTTTTCTGTCTTTTTTTTGCGAGAGGCACGGTTTTGCTTCCGCGAGAGGTACGTTTTTGCTTTCGCGAGAGGCATGGCCGTGCCGTACTTCATGTAAATCGTTCGGCTAACGTTCTGGCTCATCTTTGTGCTAAACATGCCTGCACATTGAATGTGACCGACTGCTGGATCGATGTGATACCTAGCTTCCTAGTGACCAGCTTGATGGCTGATTGTCCTAGGTCTGCTGTGATTTAATAAAGCTCTCTTGATTGCCGAAAAAAAAAGGGAAAAACAGTTTTCGTTTGTTTTTCTTTTCGTGAGAGGCACGGTTTTGCTTTCGCGAAAGGCACGGTTTTGCTTTCACGAGAGGCACGACCGTGCCTCTCGGAAAGGAAAAAACGCGTTTTTTTCGCGAGAGGCACGGTTTTGCTTCCGCGAGAGGTACGGTTTTACGTTCGTGAGAGGCACGGTCGTTGTCGTGGGAACGAGTCTGACAGTAGAAGGTAGGGGTACGTAAGGAGAGGGCAGAGTCCTAGCTACGGCGAGGGTGTACACACAGATGTATGAGTTCAGGCCCCTCTCGTGGAGGTAATAGCCCTACGTCTCAGGTGCTCGGGAGCTCTTTGTCGAGTGTAATTGGAGTATCGCTACAGGGGGTGCGAACCAACCAACCCTTATGCCAGAGGGGAGGGGTGGCTTATATAGAGTGCGCTGCCCCTCATAAGTGACCGGCGTTTAAGGGTCAGATCGTGGTTATAAAGATGTACGTTACTGGTAACGTACAACATAAATGCTATTAATGGTCTTGATGAATGCCTGCCCGTTAGCCTCCCTGGGGTGACTTCTGGGCTTCTGTGGTCGACTGTCTTCTGGTCCTTCCGAGTGAAAGGTAAGCGTCGAGTGAAAGGTACCTCCGAGTGTATATTGTCGAGTGACTTGTATGACTTGGTGATTTCAGTCGGAGACTTCCTTGTAGCTCTTAAGCTTTCTGGGGTAGTGTCCTTAGGTAGGGCATGTAGGTCAGGCCTATGACCCTACCCTAGGTACATATCCCCATCATTAGCCCCCGAATGGATCAGGGTTCGAATGTAAAAAGTGTCAATGCAGGTTCTGACAAGACACAAAAATTCCGAGTGCATTTTGAGGCTTCTTAGAAATCTGCGTCGATTGGAACCTTTATCGTTCGCCCTGATCGATTCTGTCTTGAAGCATATCCGAGTGAAACTGAGCTCGAAATCAGGTCCGAGTGAAACTGAGCTCGAAATCAGGTTCGAGTTGTCTGCAGAGTCTTCTGATGTGACGGTTCGCTCCGTCGGGTCCGGATTTTACGGGATTCGAAAATCGGATAAACGCGCGCCGAGCGGGGATGACGCAACCGCAAAGGCAAGTGAGGGCCCGACGCCTCGAGTACCGCGCCGCCAAAATCGCCACGTACCGCGCCTCCTCTGGATTCGGGATACCCAGAGATCTGACGGGCCCGCAGGTCAGTGACCCACACGGGCGGATATAAGGGACGACGACGCCGGTGCTTGGTACAGTATTCTTCCCCCAAATCTGCTCTTCTCCTCCTCTTCCTCTGCTCAGCTCCGCTCCGACGACCGCCGTCGTCATGACGAAGGGCAAGACGGAGAAGCTCGAGCGCACCAAGAAGGGAGGAGCCAAGGCAAGGAAGCCGTCGGGCGCCCGGTCGACGGTGCCGCCGGGGTGGATCCAGGGGGATTTCCTCCAATCGACGGTCACAGCGGAGGATGTGCAAAATCTCGTCGTTGACGGGTTGATAGCTGCGGAGTCCTGGAGATTGCCGAAGGGGGAGACCGAACCAGAGCCTCGCGACGGCGAGCGAGTTCTGCTCCTCACTCACATCGAACGAGGTTTCTCCATGCCACCCCACCCGTTCATCCGCAGTTTCCTGAACTATTTCGGGGCGCAGCTCCACCATTTTCCTCCGAATGCGATTGCCTATCTTTCCTGTTTCATAACCCTGTGCGAATGCTTCTTGGGCTGTCCTCCGCATTGGGGTTTGTTTAAACACATATTCTCTGTTAGATCTCAATCCGTCAAGAAAGCCAATCCCAGTGATAGCAAAACCAATGTAATCCAACTGTGTGGTGGCTTAGGGATCCAAAAGAGAGGTAGGAGTGCATTTCCCTCTATGACCTTTCCTGATTCTGTCCGGGGTTGGCAGTCGACATGGTTCTATTGCAAGGATGTTGCATCACCAAATATGTCGACTGGACTTCCTCCTTTCACCTTGGATCGACCTACCACTCCCAAACCACTGTATGTGACAAAGGTAGAGAACATCCAGGTAGGGATCCTAGTGAACGCTGTATCTGATCTCATCCGCGGCGGAGTGACTGGCTTGGATCTCCTTGAAACGTTTCTCAGTCGACGGATCCAGCCTCTCCAGGCCCGGGATCACACCATGTGGCATTACTCGGGCCCTGAGGATACCACTCGGACTCATCCTGAAGAAGTTTCCGACGAGACCGTCTCCCAGTGGCTCAGGAGCATCACCGGAGCCTGTGACAATCCCGAGGGAGCGAAGCGAATTCTGCCCTTTTCTGCTTTGAACCCTCCGAAGAATCTTGTGAGTTATACCTCCGTCGATTATTTTAATATCTGTCGAGTAACTGGATCTTCGGTCGACTGACTTTGAAGCTTGTATCTTGCAGGAATTTACAAACATGTACTCGCCCGTGCCAAACGGAGAACAGTCTGACGAAGAAGAAGGGAGCGTAGATGACAGCGCAGACGGCGATTATGCCAACGACAGCGAGAGCAGCGATGACGACCTGGAGGAAGGCGAGGTGGAAGCTCAGGTCCCTCTGCGCCCTGGGCGTCGCACCAAGCAGCAGGAAGACCCAGAGGTTGCCCCGAGCAAAACTGTGGCGTCGAGCACAAGGAACCCAAAACGCGACCGCACCGCAACACCGGGGTCGACTGAAAAAGCTGCGAAACAACTCAAGCCGGACGCGCCAAAACCTCGGAAGGCCCTGCCTCGCATCAAGATTGCTGTGCCTATTGCCTCAACGTAAGTGTTTATTTCCCGCAATTGTGATTGTGGCACTTCACGTCTCTGCTGACCGAGTGGAGTTTATCCGCCAGAGCCGCTACCTATGTGACGTCGCCCCAGCGAAATGATGGGGACCATATGGAAGTGGACACTCCTGATGCGGCCACCTCCCAACGAGGTATAACAAACCCACACTCTACTCTGTTTTTTGAAGAATAATCGTCGAGTGACTTGATTAAAATTGCCGATTGATAGCTGACGAAGTCATCGATTTGGAAGATGACGAGGAGCTGCAGCGAGGAACTCAAGATGAAGCTGTGCCTCTGGAGGCTCCACACGTACACACTCGGAGAACATCGTCAGGACAGACGCCCCATGGGCCGACTGCTGCGACGCCTCCAGCCCTTGTGGCCCCGCTGTCGAGTGCTCCGCCAGCCACTTCAATTCTGGTGGCTTCAGCACCTATTGGACAACCTGAAGCACCACCTACTGCCTCAGTTACAGCACCAACTCATTCGACGCCCGCATACCCTTTGTATCACGTCCCGGAGGACCAAACTGGAGCTGCCAAGGAAGCTATGATTCAGGCTGGGCAGATGATGCTGCGAACAAAGGAGGCGTATGAAGCCAGCAAGTTAGCCTATGATGCCAGCTCAGCGCTTCAAGCCAACGTCCGAGTAAGTGCTATTGTAAGTTCATTTCCGATTGAATTCCTGTCCATCTTGATTTTACACCCAGTGGGTGTTTTCTTCGCAAGTAGATCAGGTAGTCTCTGGTCCAGTGGGGGCACGCTGAGTGCACCCACTGGGTGTAGTCCCCGAGACCGCCGTCGAGTGCGTGCATCGGCGGGGGTCTGATAGAAACAATGTTCGCTTGCTTGCTTCTTTTATACTCTGATAGGCCAGACCTGGTCGAGTGTTTTTGTATCCAGTGGGGGCACGCTGAGTGCACCCACTGGGTGTAGTCCCCGA
Organism: Elymus sibiricus; assembly: GCA_039707655.1. Taxonomy (NCBI): domain Eukaryota; kingdom Viridiplantae; phylum Streptophyta; class Magnoliopsida; order Poales; family Poaceae; genus Elymus; species Elymus sibiricus. Next base: position 400,738,217 of record CM077663.1, read on the forward strand.
GACTACTGTCGATCGTTGACGATGGGCAGTAGTCTTAAGAACCATTCTGCAGGTTTCATGGACATCATTTCCATCAACCATGATATGACGCTGTATAGGGTTGTGGGGTGGAGCGGCGGGCAGCCTTTCAGTTGACTGCACTTGTACTTTTCCACTCGGGAGTAGAGAAATATCCATGTCGACTGTGCCCCTTCTTTGCTGATTTCAGAAAGCCTGTGGGCTCGGGACCAAGTACGTCGAGCTGGAGAAGGAAAAGAATCGACTTCTGCTGGATCTGGAGCTGACGAACAACAACTTGGACCGTGCACAGACCGAACTGAAGACTTTTGGAGGTAATCTTTGTCGATCAGTTGCATTATCACTTTCATCTTCCATCCTTTGAACCGAGTGAATCCACTCGAACAGACGTACGTGACGAGAACCGTCGTCTCCGAGCGCGACTCAACAATGTTATTTCTTTAGATACCATGAAGAAGGCGCTCGAGGACAAGGACAAATCACTTGCTAATGCTCAGAAGGAAGCGAAGGAGAAAACTGAAGCTGCTGAGAAGAAACTTGCTGCAGCCAGTAAACTGGAAGAAGAGAACGCCAAACTCAAGCAGGAACGATCCGACTGGATCAAGAAACTTGAAGTGCAGACCAAGGGAAAGAGTGCTCTGGAAAAACACTTAGGAGACTTTGCGAAGAAAATGTTCACCATGCTTGAAGGTGACTTTCTTCTGTCGAATGAATTTCTTTGATTTCCTCAGAACGGCATTGTGATCACCTTTTCTCTTTCTCTTCACGCAGAATTCTGTCAAGACTTCGAGAAGAAACCGAAGAAATCGAGCCCAATCTAGACCCCACGGAATCACTCGTCGGAGACGCCGTGGCCATGGATATGTTTCGACTCGAAGCTCGTCTTAAGAGTGTCCAAGGATATGTCACTCGGCTGAAGGCTGCATTCGAGAAGGTCGACAAGGAGTTGTGGCCTGAAGATTCTCTCCAGACTGACCTCGAGTCTATGATGACTCGCCTCAACGAAATTCCCAGTCGAGTACAGGCGTGGAAGAAATCCGCTGCTCGTTGTGGTGCTGATGTGGCACTTTCACTCGTCAGGGTTCATTGCAAGGAGGCCAGGGAGGACAAACTGAAGGCTCTCCGAGTGATCAACACAAAGAAACTGCAGTTTGAAGATTTCATGGAGACTTTCAACGAAGCAGCCACTCGGATCGCCGACGGAATTGACCTGGATACTTTTGTCGAGCCTTCAAGCCCTACCGGAGCTTGAAGAAGTATGTTGTTTTCAGTTAAAACTTTATTTGCCTCGGTATGCCGAGTGATGGTGTAACCGATTAAAACTTCTTTCAGGCCTTAAGCCTGAGAACTTCCCTTTGCGCGAACAAGTTTTTGCTGCGCTAGAGATTCTAGTCTTACTCGCATTTTGCTTTCCGACATTTTGCTTGGTTGAATTTAGGACTTAGGCGAAGACTGGTTCGCAACTAAGTTCCGAGTGTTAGGGATACCTTACACTCGGCAGGATTTTTTAACTTAGGTGAAAACTGGTTCACAGCTAAGCCCCCGAGTAAGAGGATTGCTCTTCACTCGGAGAAGTTTTCTGAACTTAGGCGAAGACTGGTTTGCGGCTAAGTCTCCGAGTGTATTGAATGTTATACGCTCGGAAGGGTTTTTAACTTAGGCGAAACGGATTCGTAGCTAAGCCCCCGAGAGAGAGGGTTGCTCTTCACTCGGAGAAGTTTTTTTTGAACTTAGGCGAAGACTGGTTCGCGGCTAAGTCTCCGAGTGTATTGAATGTTATACGCTCGGAAGGGTTTTTCACTTAGGCGAAACGGATTCGCAGCTAAGCCCCCGAGAGAGAGGGTTGCTCTTCACTCGGAGAAGTTTTTGAACTTAGGCGAAGACTGGTTCGCGGCTAAGTCTCCGAGTGTATTGAATGCTATACACTCGGAAGGGTTTTTCACTTAGGCGAAACGGATTCGCAGATAAGCCCCCGAGAGAGAGGGTTGCTCTTCACTCGGACAAGTTTTTGAACTTAGGCGAAGACTGGTTCGCGGCTAAGTCTCCGAGTGTATTGAATGCTATACACTCGGAAGGGTTTTTTACTTAGGCGAAACGGATTCGCAGCTAAGCCCCCGAGAGAGAGGGTTGCTCTTCACTCGGAGAAGTTTTTGAACTTAGGCGAAGACTGGTTCGCGGCTAAGTCTCCGAGTGTATTGAATGTTATACGCTCGGAAGGGTTTTTCACTTAGGCGAAACGGATTCGCAGCTAAGCCCCCGAGAGAGAGGGTTGCTCTTCACTCGGAGAAGTTTTTGAACTTAGGCGAAGACTGGTTCGCGGCTAAGTCTCCGAGTGTATTGAATGCTATACACTCAGAAGGGTTTTTTACTTAGGCGAAACGGATTCGCAGCTAAGCCCCCGAGAGAGAGGGTTGCTCTTCACTCGGAGAAGTTTTTGAACTTAGGCGAAGACTGGTTCGCGGCTAAGTCTCCGAGTGTATCGAATGTTATACACTCGGAAGGGTTTTTCACTTAGGCGAAACGGATTCGCAGCTAAGCCCCCGAGAGAGAGGGTTGCTCTTCACTCGGAGAAGTTTTTGAACTTAGGCGAAGACTGGTTCGCGGCTAAGTCTCCGAGTGTATTGAATGCTATACACTCGGAAGGGTTTTTTACTTAGGCGAAACGGATTCGCAACTAAGCCCCCGAGAGAGAGGGTTGCTCTTCACTCGAAGAAGTCTTTGAATGTGAAATTGTGCGATCGGAATCGACAATAGACTGCGGAAGTCATAACTTAACAAACGACATCGTCTGGAGCACTCTTATTACATCAAAACAACCCAGTCGTCAAGTATAAAAGCGTCGAAGCAAATCCGCGTTCCAGGCGCGTGGCTCATCAATATTCTTCTTCAAGTTGAAAAGATGGTACGCCCCGTTGTTCAGCACCTTGGTGATGACGAATGGGCCTTCCCACGCTGGGGCCAATTTGTGGGGCCGCTGCTGATCCACTCGGAGCACCAGATCACCTTCGTGGAATGAACGGCTTTTGACGTGTCTCGCATGGAAGCGGCGAAGGTCTTGTTGATATGCAGTCGACCGGATCAGGGCCATCTCTCGTTGTTCCTCTAGGAGATCCACACCATCTTGTCTAGCTTGCTCAGCTTCGTCTTCAGAGTATAGATCCACTCGGGGGGAATTGTGAAGGACGTCACTTGGCAGAACGGCTTCAGCTCCATACACAAGGAAGAAAGGAGTGCGTCCAGTCGACCGGTTAGGAGTCGTCCTCAAGCCCCACAGGACAGACGGCAATTCAGTGACCCAAGCTCCAGCAGCATGATCAAGATCTCGCATGAGCCGAGGCTTCAGTCCTTGGAAGATAAGGCCATTCGCTCGCTCAGCTTGACCGTTAGACTGGGGGTGCGCAACGGATGCGTAGTCCACCCGAGTGCCTTGAGAGGAGCAAAAGTGTCTGAACTCTTCCGAGTCAAAGTTAGAGCCATTGTCTGTAATGATACTGTGGGGGACTCCATACCGGAAGGTTATTTCTTTCATGAATTTGATAGCAGTGCGGGCGTTTAGCTTCTTGATGGGTTTAGCTTCAATCCACTTAGTGAACTTGTCAACTGCAACCAGTAAGTGAGTGAATCCACTCTGGCCTGTTCTAAGGGGTCCAACCATATCCAAGCCCCATACAGCAAACAGCCAGACGAGTGGAATAGTCTTCAAGGCAGACGCAGGTTTGTGTGACAGGTTCGAATAAAACTGGCATCCTTCACAGTGATCGACTATATCTTTGGCCATCTCATTGGCGCGTGGCCAAACGAAACCTGCTCGGTAAGCTTTGGCAACAATTGTCCTAGAGGATGCATGATGACCACAAGTTCTCGAGTGAATCTCCTCCAAAATCAGTCGACCTTCTTCAGGAGAAATACACCGCTGAATCACGCCAGTCACACTTTCTCTGTAGAGTTGTCCATCCATAACAGTAAAAGCCTTGGATCTGCGGACTATCTATCGAGCTTCATCTTCATCATCTGGGAGTTCTCGCCTCAGAATATACGCAATATAAGGAACAGTCCAGTCGGGGATGATCACTAAAACCTCCATAACCAAATCAATAACTGCTGGGATGTCGACTTCAGTCGGATCTGAGGCGCTCTTTGCTTACGGGGGCTCTTCAGTGAAAGGATCTTCCTGTACCGAAGGAGAATGAAGGTGCTCGAGAAATACATTGCTGGGGACAGGTTTCCGAGTGGATCCAATCTTTGCCAGCTCATCAGCTGCTTGATTCTTCACTCGGGGAACATGATGGAGTTCCAAGCCTTCGAATTTCTTCTCAAGTTTCCTTACTGCATTGCAGTATCCTGTCATAGCGGGGTTCCTGACATCCCACTCTTTCATCACTTGATTGACCACCAAATCAGAGTCGCCATATACCATCAGGCGCCGGACGCCGAGTGAAATGGCCATACGCAACCCATACAAGAGTGCTTCATATTCAGCTTCATTGTTGGAGAAATCAAAGTGAATCTGCAAGACATATCTGAGTTTGTCGCCTTTTGGGGACACCAGTACTACGCCAGCACCAGACCCATTCAGCATCTTCGAGCCGTCAAAGAACATGGTCCAGTGTGCCGAGTAAACTTGGATCGGTTGCTGCTGTTCAGTCCACTCGGCCAAGAAATCAGCGAGGACTTGAGACTTGATTGCTTTCTTTGCTTCAAACTTGATGTCAAAATAGAGGAGCTCAATAGCCCATTTGGCCACTCGACCAGACGCATCTCGATCTAGGAGAATTTCAGACAATGGAGCATCACTGACGACTGAAATTGAGTGATCTTGAAAATAATGTGCCACCTTCTTAGCTGACAGATATATACCGTACACAAGCTTCTGGTAATGTGGATATCTTTGCTTTGAAGGAGTCAACACTTTAGAGACGTAATAAACAGGACGCTGGACTTTGTAAGCTTTACCTTCCTCTTCCCTCTCGACAGTGAGAACTGTACTGACGACCTGATTAGTAGCCGCTATGTACAATAGCAATGGCTCCGTACTGCGCGGAGCAGCAAGCACCGGCTGGGTGGAAAGCAGAGCTTTGAGCTCGACAAACGCTGCTTCAGCTTCAGAAGTCCACTCGAATGTATCAGACTTCCTCATCAGTCGGTATAAAGGCAATGCCTTTTCACCGAGACGAGAAATGAATCTATACTCTCGGCAAGGTAAAAAACACGTTTTTTGTTTTTTTTTTCTATCGCGAGAGGCACGGTTTTACGTTCGTGAGACCGTGCCTCTCGGCAAGGAAAAAATGTGTTTTCTGTTTTTTTTCTATCACGATAGGCGTGGTTTTTTTGTCCTTTTTTTCTGAAAAAAAGGTTTGTCGGAACCTATCATCATGGGATCTAGTTTTGAAGACCTCGACGCGACGAACCCAACAATGAAAACGGTTCGAGATTTGAACGCACGGTTTAAAAGATAAAACGTTTTAAAAATACGGATCTACGAAAAATGCAAAAACTTCCGAGTTGCGACAAGTGGCACACATGCAGTGCGCCATTTGTTGTAACCTGAAGAGGTGGGAGTGATCTTTAAAAGGCGTACTCATCAATTAGTGATCTCGTCCTTCCTGGCCCTCACTATATATCTCAGTTGGGCCGGCCCACGAAAGGCGCAGAGCAGCGAATGCATAGCACAGATTCCCTTAAAGAATATGCATAGCACGAAAAAACCCGCAAAAAATAGTTATTTTTGTGAACTTTTTCATTTCCTTGTTTTTCTAAAAGTAATTAACTTAATTCGAATTTTGTGAACTTTTCCATTTTCGCAAACTTTTAAAAAATTTGTGAACGTTTTCAAAAGTCAACATTCTGCAGTCAATGGTCAAAGGTTAATGAAGAATTGGTTAGCGATAAAAATAATCAATGATCAGGTATCTCGTGGGCCGCGTCCCATCTAGCACGCCCGTGAGCACCAATTTCCTTAGCGGCTGCTACAGGGGCCGTATTGGAGGGAGCTTCTATTCGGCGCTTCAGGCGTCCGAACTCCTCCTTGGCGCTCACTACAACTCTCAGTTTAGGCCGACCCACAAAACGCGCAGAGCAGCGAATGTATAGCGCAAATCCCTAAAAGAATATGCATAGCACGGAAAAAAACGAAAAAAATAGCTATCTATAGGTTTCGAACTTATGCCCTTCTATTAAGGTACGGGTTCTATTAACTACTGGAGCTAATTGCCTTTAATGATTGGTCACAGCACCATTTCATAATAACAATGTCGCTGTGCTATTTATTTGCAAAGAACCATCTACTGCATATCTTATTCTTTTTGAATTATTTGAAAAATGAATCATGATTTGAAAAAAAATCATGAATTTTGAAAAAAAACATCATTTTCGAAGAAAATTTCCCTGACTTGAAAAAGTTCATCGGTTTAAAAAAATCATCAAGTTTGAAAAAATGTCCCTTGATTTTTTTAAAGAACTACTAATTTGGAGAAAAATGGAATTTGAAAAAAAAGTTCATCCATTTTGAAAAAGCTCATCAAAACTGGAAAATAGTTCTTGGATTTTTAAAAAATGCTTAAATTTGAAAAACTGTTTATTGAAAAATTTAAAAAGGTCATGGATTTTGAAAAAAACATCAATTTTGAAAAGAGTTATTGGAATTTGAAAGAAGTTAATTGATTTTGGAAAAAATGTTCATTGAATTTTAAAAAAGGTTCATCACTTTATAAAGGAAAATTCGTCGTGCGTGTTGGAAAAAAAATCGGTGCATTTAAGAAAAGAATAAAATAAAAAGAAAAGGAATAAAAAAAGAAAATAATAAATAAAAACTTACGGGAACTCAACAGCCAACTGGGAAACCGAGGAAGGTAATAAAAGGTAGAAAAAAAGTAATTATGCACAAAGCGGGGGGAGCTAGCCTGGGGGTTACTGCTATTATCTTGGAACGCAGGGGTTCCTAGTTTGATTCCTATCGCCTGCACCTTTTTAGAGGTTTTAAAGAAAAAAAGATGGTATATGTGCCGGTCCAGCTTGGAGGGGTTGAGGCGCCCATTTGCATAATGCACAGTAACAAACGCATGAAGCATCAAATAGGATGCGCCAGTATTGAAGCTCTCAGGGATGACGTAATGATGTTTGGATGAAGTTCCAAGCGAATAATGTCCGGACCGCTTCGTCAAACAGGCCCCTTTTGGCCCAGGCCCCACTAACGGCCTCCCCTTGTTCGGCCTCATTCCATCTACCGACCGGCCGAGAGACGGTAGGCACACCCAAACTCAAGCCGAAAAGCGATGCGCGCCCAAGAGTTAGCCCAGATTTAGACAGAAAGTGGGGCGACTTCTCCCTTTTTTCAAATTTCTGGTTTTCGCCTCCGTTCCTAGGAGGACTGAGGCCGGTTTTATTGATTTTCGCCCACATTTAGGCTGGTTTCCCCAGTTTCTTCCTTTTCCTAGCCGATTTGAGGTTCGTTCATGAATCACGTACAGGCCTAGCGTTGGCTACTTTTGTGTATCTTCCCACCGCTTTCTTACTTTTCTCAAATGCGAATGGAAGTACGTACCGGATGTACACGAAACGCGCACACACATATATACACTAGTGTGTATACACATGCAACGCACGTCCTAGTATAACATGAGCATCAAGCGCGCACGTACATAACCTGGACAGGCTCGGCTAATATGATTTATCTGGTATACAGATAATGTGTTAGGGTAATATAAGAAGAGATAATTTGTTAACCAAATATGAGCTGTATTTATCATGGAAATAGTATATGTTCTGAATGGAAACATAGGAACAATTTGTGAGATTTTTTATTCTTATGAAAATAACAGTGTCTTTGAAGCAGGAGGACAACAATAATTTGCCAAATTTAGGAATAATTAAATATTTCACGTGAATGGTCTCCATGATATTTGGGAATAGTATGTCGCAAAGTAATGAATATTCATGGTGTATTCTAAACTAGTTGTATGAAGTTGTGAATCAATCGTTAAATATTCATGTTCACATCAATTGCATTGCATAAGAAAAATGAGTGTAAAGTTTTTGTAAAAGCCCTAACAGTATGGACGAGAGAACCGAAATTGTACGAAGATAGCATGTGATATACGAAGTACTGTGGTAGGGTAAGATTGAAGATATGAACTTGGAGACGTCTTGGCTGCAGAAAAAAGAGATCTCGCCCGACCCAATCCCCCGAGCCGGGGGGGGGGGGGGGGGGGGGGGGGGGGCGATAACCTACCTGCGCCGCCGCCGGGACCCTCCTTCGGCTCCTCTCTCCCTCGCCGCCGCCAGAGCACGCCGCCGGGCAAAGGCCGGCCGGTGTCGGCGGCGGCGGGGCCCTGTCTCCCATCCCGTGAGGCGGGCGGTCGCGGGGCGGCCCCCTTCGGCTGAGGCGTCGCGCTGGGCGGGGCGCGGCGGCGTCGCGCCGGCAGTCTCCATGGCGACGGCGGAGGCTGGCAGAGGCGGCGTGGAGGGCTGCTAGGTAGCTTCGGCGGGGGTATGCCCTGCGGGCGCTGCTCCTCCCTGGAGTGGTGGCGGGGGGCGACGCGTACGCCCCGGCGAATCTGAGCTTCCGTCGGGGGGCCGCCTTCGGCCAGGCGTGGGGCTCGGCTGGCTTGGGCGGCGCTCGGCTGTTCCGGCTGGCTGGGGCTCGGGCCGGTGGCCGGCGACCTGTGGATGCGCTGCAGATCTTCCCGCGGGCGTGGGGGCGAGGATGGGGTCAGTTGGTGGAGGCCGAGGCGTGGTCGGCGGAGATGTGGCGTCACACGGGGAGTCAAGGTGGGGCGGAGTCGCCGGGCAGCTGCTAGATGGCCGGAGTTGCCAGCTGTCCTATGCAGCCCCGTGCTTGGGGCCGGTCTCCGCCTTCAACGGGTGCGGTTGCTGGCAATAGGTCTGCGTCGCGGACGGGCCGCCGGGCAGGAGTTTGACATGGTCCTCCTGCCGAGGGCTTGTTACTCCTTGTGTGAGGTTGGGTCGATGCCGGCGAGGCCAAGGTGGGTGCTTGTGGTCCGGTTGGAGAGGCGTCCTCACGTTATGGCGTCGGTGGAGGTCTCCGGTGGTGGTGGATGGGACATCGGTGTGCCGACAGTTGGATCGGTGCTTCAAGCCTTGGACTTGGCGTTGTCTGAGCTGGTTCCTCAACAACGGCCGTCGGCAGTCACCAAGTCATGTCCCCGCGATCCACTGGGATTAGTGGGGATACAGGTGTGGGCGCCCCGACGATGGCGGCGCTGACCCTGGCTCGGTGGCTCATGCCGGGCTTTTCCTACCGAGGTTTGTGCACCGTGAAACGGGCGGTAGTCGATGTCTCGCGGTGTGGACACCGGGGCGGCGGTCCTGGAAGGTGGTCCGCCTGGTTGGCTCTCCGGCAGGCACCATGGCGGCGGTGGTGCACTAGTAGAAAACAGGGCTTTGGTCCAGGCCTGAAATCCCATTAATCCCGGTTCACTCACAAACCGGGACCCATGGGGGCATCAGTCCCGGTTCGTGAGGCCAGGGCGCCGGCCGGGCCTCGTGGGCCATTGGTCCCGGTTCGTCTGACCCCTTTGGTCCCAGTTCCAGACACGAACCGGGACCAATGGGCCTCGCTCCTGGCCCACAACCATTGGTCCCGGTTTGTGGCTGGAACCGGGACCAAATGGTGTCCTTTAGTTCCGGTTCCAGCCACAAACCGGGACCAATGGTTGGCCTATATATACCCCCTGCCCGCGAGCAGAGCAGTGCACTGCTCTGTTTTTTTGGCCGGCCGTGGGAGAGCTTTGTGGTGCTCTAGCTCACCTCCTATGCACATGAGGTGTTCGATGAAATGCCCGAGCCACACTTAAGCTTTCTCCTCTCGAAGCTCCTTGTCCAAGCTCCATTTTCCTCAAGATTTGTCTAGGTTTGGCGGTCCGTCCTGTCCCGTCCCCGTCCTCACCGCCGTCGATCGCCCGCGCCCATCTCGGCGCCGGCACCACCGTGGTTAGCCTCTTCTTCTTATCTTATTTCTAAAAGAAAAAAGTTCTTACTTGTATGATTTAGATAGATACTTGTGTAATTTTCTTACTTTTATTATTGTTTGTTATTATATAGTGCGATGGTTATGGTATCCGCCTCCGTCGGCCCTCGTCCTGTCTATGATTCGGATGTGGTATATATTATCTTTTATAACTATTTGTTTTATTTAGTGTTTATGACAATTATGCCGACCAACGTGACATAGATTTTTTAATCTAGGAGGTATGTGAACCGGAAATTCCAACCGACATGAAATTCTTGTCGAGAAGTTAAATTTGGTTGAAAAAGAAAACAATTACTTGAAAGAAAAATTACAAAGAGTTGAAGAGGAGAAGATGAAGTTGGAGTTGCATGTTGTCGATGTCGTCGACGATCACAAGATCAAGATTGATGCAATGCGCTTGAAGATTAGAAAGATTAGAAAATATGCCATTCATACTGAGGCTTGGTATCATTATGCCATTGGATCAATTGGTACCTTAGTTGCGGTTATGATCGCATTTGTTGTTGCATTTAAATTTTTTACATAGTTTCAATGTATGTTTTAATTAGATGCTCTAGAGAGCTATATGTTGTTCAATAATGAGAACTATATAACGCACGCAGATGAACCGGCAATGGATGTACGGTGACCGACGCACCTCCGAGTATATTAAGGGCCTGCATAATTTTCTCGAAGCGGCTGAGGCAAACAAGTAGAATGGTTTTATGCATTGTCCATGTATTGTCTGTGAGAATACGAAGGCTTTCTCCAACTCTAAAACCCTTCACTTCCACCTGCTTGAGAAGGGTTTTATGCCACACTATAATATTTGGACCAAGCACGGAGAAAGATGGGTTATGATGGAAGACAACGAAGAAGAAGAGGATGATGACAACTACCCGCCCCCTGAATACGGTGATGCTGCAATGGGGGAAGCTGAAGATCAAGAGGAACCATACGATGTGCCCGATGATGATCTTCGTCGGGTCATTGTTGATGCACAGAGAGAATGCGAAAGTGAAAGGGAGAAGTTGAAGTTCTATCGCATGTTAGAGGATCACAAAAAAGGGTTGTACCCAAATTGCGAAGATGACAACACAAAGCTCGGTACCACACTGGAATTGCTGCAATGGAAGGCAGACAATGGTGTATCTAACAAGGGATTTAGTTCGCTACTGAAAATAATGAAGAAGAAGCTTCCAAAGGATAACGAATTGCCCGGCAGTACGTACGAAGCAAAGAAGGTTCTATGCCCTCTAGGATTGGAGGTGCAGAAGATACGAGCATGCCCTAATGACTGCATCCTCTACCGCGGTGCGTACGAGGATTTGAACGCATGCCCGGTATGCGGTGCATTGCGGTATAAGATCAGAAGAGATGACCCTGGTGATGTTGAGGGCCAGCGCACCGGGAAGAGGTTTCCTGCCAAGGTGATGTGGTATGCTCCTATAATACCACGGTTGAAACGTCTGTTCAGAACCAAAAAGCATGCCGAGTTGATGCAATGGCACATAAAAGACCGTAAGAAAGACGGGAAGTTGAGAGCACCCGTTGACGGGTCGCAGTGGAGAAAGATCGAGAGAAAGTGGAGTGACTTTACAGATGACCCAAGGAACGTATGGTTTGGTTTAAGTGCAGATGGCGTTAATCCTTTTGGGGATCAGAGCAGCAAGCATAGCACATAGCATGTGACTCTATGTATGTATAACCTTCCTCCTTGGTTGTGCATGAAGCGGAAGTTCATTATGATGCCAGTGCTCATCCAAGGCCCTAAGCAACCCGGCAATGACATTGATGTGTACCTAAGGCCATTAGTTGATGAACTTTTACAGCTATGGAATGGAAGAGGTGTACGTGTGTGGGATGAGAACGAACAGGAGGAATTTGACCTACATGCGTTGCTGTTTGTAACCATCAACGATTGGCCTGCTCTCAGTAACCTTTCAGGACAGACAAACAAGGGATACCACGCATGCACACACTGTTTAGATGACACCGACAGTATATATTTGGACAAATGCAGGAAGAATGTGTACCTAGGGCATCGTCGATTTCTTCCGACCAACCATCAATGTCGAAAGAAAGGAAAGCATTTCAAAGGTGAGGCAGATCACCGGAAGAAGCCCGCCCTCCGTACTGGTGATCACATACTTGATATGGTCAATGAAGTCAGAAAGGGTTGAAAATTAATGATGTGGCTTTGAATGGTTCATTTTGAACACACAAAAAGTCTGGAGTTCAAATAAGTTCAAAAAAAATGAAATACCTTTGTAACAGATGAGTTTTCGTCCGAAACCCTGATACTTCGAAAGAGATTGTCCGTTTTGTACACGAAGTGCATCCAGTTTTTGCCGTAACCCTCTCAATTTTTTAGCACATGCTATGTGGGTGAAATGATGATACCATGCCAACTTTCAACCTTTTCAGAGTTCATTTGTAGTGCTTTTCAATTTCATGGTCATTTAGCTCAAAAAAATCAGTAAATGCATGAAAAATACCAAATGAAGTCAGAAAGGGTTGAAAATTAATGATGTGGCTTTGAATGGTGCATTTTGAACACACAAAAAGTCTGAAAAAGAATCACTCAAAAATCTATTTTTTTAGTAAAGTTATTCACAAACTATGATTCACACAAATTTCAAAAAATTCAAATTTAAACTATTCAAATTTGAAAACTAATGGCACTAACAGAAAGTTTATAATTTTTGTGACCTAAAAGCAAAAAGAATCACTGAAAAACAGTAAGTATTTAGCTGTAAGTAGGAACAAAATAAAATAAATAAAGCAAAAAACAAAACAAAAAATGGACCACTTTAGTCCCGGTTGGTGCCACCAATCGGGACCAAAGGTCCCTGTTTCTAGGCTGCTGAAAACTGACCTTTGGTCCCGGTTGGTGGCACCAACCGGGACCAAAGGTCCCTGTTTCCCGCCCTTTGGGCTGCTGAAAACTGACCTTTGGTCCCGGTTGGTGGCACCAACCGGGACTACAGGGGTGCATTGGTCCCGGTTGGTGCCACGAACCGGGACCAATTCTCTGGGTATATAAGTAGCACTTAGGAATTTTCAGTTCTCATCTCGCCCCCGCCCCCGACGACGTCGACGAAATCGACGCCGCCAGGCTGCCCAGACGCCGCCCGCCGCCCCCGCCGTCGTCATCGCCGTCGTCCCAGCCATCGCCGCCGCCCGCCGCCCCCGTCGTCGCCGTCGCTCGCCGCCCCCGTCGTCCGCTCGCCGCCCCCGTCGTCGCCCGCTGCCCGCCGCCCCCGTCGTCGCCGTCGCCCCCGCAAGTCGCCCCCGCCGTCGCCCGCCGCCCCCGTCGTCGCCGCCGCCCGCCGCCCCCGCCATCGCCGTCACCGTCGTCGCCCGCCGCCCGCCGCCCCCGCCGTCGTTGTCACCGTCGCCCCCGTCGTCGCCCGCCGCCCCCGTCGTCGCCGCCGCCCCCGCCCGCCGCCCCCGCCGTCGCCGTCACCGTCGCCCCCGCCCGTCGCCCCCGCCGTCGCCCCCGTCGTCGCCCTCGCGTCAATATTTGGTCAATATTTTTTTTGTTCATGACAACTTGGTCAATATTTTTTTTGTTCATACAATATTTTTTTTGTTCGTAGAAATTAGTTAAAATGAGGGGGGACGTCGGACATGACATGAGGGGGGACGTCGGACGTCGGACATGAGGGGTGAGCGTCGTTGTCATCTACCCCCTCCCCGATAACTTCGACATGAGGGGGGACGTCGGACATGACATGAGGGGGGACGTCGGACGTCGGACATGAGGGGTGAGCGTCGTTGTCGTCTACCCCCTCCCCGATAACTTCGACATGAGGGGGGACGTCGGACATGACATGAGGGGTGAGCGTCGTTGTCGTCTACCCCCTCCCCGATAACTTCGACATGAGGGGGGACATCGGACATGACATGAGGGGGGACGTCGGACGTCGGACATGAGGGGTGAGCGTCGTTGTCGTCTACCCCCTCCCCGATAACTTCGACATGAGGGGGGACGTCGGACATGACATGAGGGGGGACGTCGGACGTCGGACATGAGGGGTGAGCGTCGTTGTCGTCTACCCCCTCCCTGATAACTTCGACATGAGGAGGGACGTCGGACATGACATGAGGGGTGAGCGTCGTTGTCGTCTACCCCCTCCCCGATAACTTCGACATGAGGGGGGACGTCGGACATGACATGAGGGGGGACGTCGGACGTTGGACATGAGGGGTGAGCGTCGTTGTCGTCTACCCCCTCCCCGATAACTTCGACATGAGGGGGGACGTCGGACATGTCATGTGGAATTTTTTTTGTTCATATAGAAAACTCCGGTAACATAGATTTATCAAGAATGCCCCCATTATGAATGTGCACAAGTTGATCCAATTTTTTTCTGATCTCATATATATATATACATTCTTCTATATGTCACGTTGTCTGTCAATACATGCACAAGAGAGACGCCGCCGCTCCGGCGGGTAGCAGTACAAGCAGAGGCGGGAGGCAATTCAGATACGGTCCATCTCTCAAGGCTCTGGAAAAGTTACCATATGAGAGGACCGAGAAGGAAAACGAGGACATCTGTCGTGCCCAAGTGAGGGACCATTTTGCAAAGAAAACTCCACCTCCGAAGGAGAAGCCAGATCCGGTGAAAGTGAAGCGCACTATCGATGCCCTGAAGCGACCACCACCGCCTCCGCTGCCATCAAACTATGACCGCTGTATTATAAAGACATATAATGAAGCGCAGCGGTCGGGAAGTACTTCTAGTGCTGCAAGAGTCAAAGAACGAAGAAGTGGGAAAACAATTCCCCAGCTCGGCGAACAGGAGAAGCAATCGTGCCCCCCGCTCAAGGTGTCTAGCGATATTGCTAATCATCCGGTGCTACTGCCCGGTACCAAACTTGGTGATTACTTGGGGGATGTTGTAATTTTTGAAACGGCTGAGGTAACAAAAGAAGAATATAAATACGTGCACGGGAAGCCTCTCGTCAGACCTGATCATCCTCCTCTAACAACGATGATGTACAAATTGCATGAGTGGTACATGAAAACCTGCAGGGAGTCTGGGAAAGACACTATGTATGTGGCAGTGAAACCAGAGCACGAATTCATTGGACTCAGCGTGATGCCTATTGAATTTGTGGAGTTATTTCAGTTATACAATCAACTGGCCCTCGACAAACAACTCATGACTTCCTACTGTCTGTAAGTATTACTTCTATAGTTAAGTCTCTAGCTCAGCTCGTTCATTGCATGTATATATAATTATCCTCACTAGATTATGCAGATTGAAGATCGTCGAATGCAAAAAAGCAGGAATCTTCGACGTTGGGTTCATTAGCCCAGATGCCGTAAATGAATGGACGGTACGAAATGAAATCAAAGAGACCGAGGAGAACTTGCTAAAGTCGTTCCTTATACATCAAAACAAAAGGGAAATACTCTTTCCTTACAACTTCAAGTGAGTGTTGCTGTCTTCTCTGTATACTCGGTTTCGCTTACTCGAGGTTAAGTAATGTAATTGATGAGTTATATATGCGTGCGCAATTACCACTTTATTCTGCTATCCATTAAGCTTGACGGGGCATTAGTAATTGTCTTAGACTCGAGACGTAAAGATCCCGAGAATTATGCGGACATGACTGCAATGCTCAAGAAGTAAGTTCAGTCAATACCGGGACCATATCGGCATGCAACTTTTGTTAATTTCCTGATATCAAGTAATCATTTTCTTTGCCTGGCAGGGTTTGGAAGAAGTTCACCCGAAAGGTTCCCGGTCTAAACAAAGAGTTGCGATTTACGCACCCCAAAGTAAGTAGTACTAGCTAGTTCCGCGCATCTCTAATTGATTCAAATTTTCATCAATATATCATTACCATGCTTGCTTATCAGTTTGATTGAACTCTATTCTCGTAAAGTGCTTGTACCAGAAAGAAGGGACTGTTTTATGTGCATACTACGTATGCGAGTTCATTCGCCACTCGACATCTGAGCGGGGCTTCTCTGACAAACAATTTGAAGTACGTAAATAATATTCACAATTTTATTTTATATATTACCATCAATTGTGTTGAGTTTTATTCATATATATGCATGTATTGACCCCCTTCTTTAAATTAGATCTGGCAGATGCGTGATGAACTCCTACCACAGGATCGCATACGAGCAATTCAAGAGGAATTGGCGGGATTCTTTCTTGACCACGTCATACCTAAAGACGGAGAATACCATGTGGATTTGTGATTGGATCTTAGATAGATGATGTTAGGGATTGTAAAAGATGTTATATTGTATATATGTAGTAGCGTCAGATAGATATACGAAAACTTGTTGTTCGACCAAGCACGGAGAAAGAGATGTCACTTCTCTCTATATATGTTCAGCATGACGATCTTGTGTAATTAATGGTTTCCTTCATTTTCGTATTAGCTAACGTCGAGTTCTCTCTATATGTATAGTAGCTAGCGTCGACCAAGCACGGAGAAAGAGAGGACACTTCTCTCTATTAGCTAGCTAACATAATATGAAACCCCTAAATTAACCCTCCAAACCCCCCCCCCCACCCCCCCATTCAAAAAAAAAACCCAGCTCCTGCCAGATGCTGACGCGTGGATGCCCTTTGGTCCCGGTTGGTGTGACCAACCGGGACTAAAGGTCCTCCTGCCTGGGCTCCCCGCAGCGGCCACGTGGAGCCCCTTCTGTCCCGGTTCGTAAGCGAACCGGGACTAAAGGTTTTGGGCTTTAGTCCCGACCCTTTAGTCCCGGTTCCAGAACCGGGGCTAATGGGCCTCTGGAACCGGGACAAATGGGCCGTTTTCTACTAGTGGTGGCTATACTTCTTGGTCGTGTGGGCGGCAAGAGGGGTAGCGGCGGGTGGCCCGGGTGAGTCCATTGTCGTTGGCAGTGGCGGAACCCCGATCCGGAACTGGGGATCTAGACGCGTCGTGCTCCTCTTGAAGACCTCATGGTGGCATGGAGGAGCTTCCGAGCGAAAGCTCTGCGCTTTGTCGCCGACGACGGCGACGCTCACGGGCGCCGTTATCTTCTTGAAGACGTCGTCGTGGTGCTCCTCACCATGCCATGGTTCCGGGTGAAAACCCTTGTCCGGTGTGGACTCGACAGCGGCGACACTTGGTGCCGTTCCCCCTCCTGAGGGCGTTGTCGTGGAGCTTAGGTGTACTAGGGCGTAGTGTGGCGTGGTTCTCAGGTCTTCCTGTGTTATCTTTCGGTAGCGTACTTGTTTACATGGGCCGACTATCTTGGGATCGGCTTTGTAAGAGGGTTACCTCACCATCTTGTATCGTTTGGCCGTGTACTCTGTGTGGTTGTTGCTTTATATATAAAGCGGGGCGAAAGCCTGTTTCGAGAGAGGGTAAGATTGAAGCCGTCCCTGGACGAGGCCGCACAAACGTTTTGAGTCCTTGCACGTTGGGTTTTACGAATGAGAACCCTAACGTCAGACCAAGAAAAGAAAATGCATGCCCCACTATTCTGATGGACGGATTACGAATATGAATACAACATTGAGGAGGAAGAAGCAGATCACCCTGATTTGAAGGAGATTAAGTCAGATACACGGAAATTTACCTGGTTCTCATGCTCAGAATTCACCTCATTGGGGTTCTCTTGCCTACAGCGAGTGCGGACGGCAACAACAGACGAACGGCGGCAGTAGCTATCATTGGTGCCTACTTCCTCGACGGCCTCCTGAAATGGTGAAGGACCATAAGTCCATAATAAAGGAGATGATGGAGCAGAAGAGGCAGAGGAGAATCTATGTTTAATAGCAGGACCTAAAAACGCCCACCTTCTCCACCATGGCCGCCTGACCACGACAATGTTGCCGTGTCGGCCCTCGTGCTTGCTGTTGTGATGTCGCACGCTCGCACGCCATGCTCGTTTCCTTGACCCATCCCCCGCATGCGCTACTCCACTACTGTAGGGTACACTGATGGCATCACCGACTCGCCGAGGATGCTAGGTTCATCCGCAAGGCACACACACAGTGATTGTTTTAATGCGTGGGATGAGAATCTCACATTTAGTTTGTGTTTCTTTCTTGGACCTGGGGCGTTCTAAAAATTGTTTGAGAAAATGCCAACAATTATGTTTGATGGCATATTGCATATTAAAGCATCTCCAATAGAAGATGTAAATACAAAAATATCTAACTTTTGCAACTCTGAGGCCAAAAAACAGCTCTTCAACTGATGATGTAGATGCAAAAAAATTACATCTTTGGGAGATACAACATCTCGAGATGCAAATATACATCTCCGGGTGCAGGAGATGTAAAACAGTCGGTCGCGCGTCAACCGTCCAACTGCTCTCATTCCCTTTCAGTCCGGCCGCCCCCCGCCGCCGGCTGATTTCGGCCAAAATCGACGACGCCGTCGCCCGCCCGCCCACCTCCGACCCGCCACGTCTCCGCCGGCTCTTCCCCGCCGCCTGCCTCACCGGAGTAGCGACGGCTAGCCCCCGCAGCCGCCGAATCGATTTCGGCCGCCGCTTACAATCCAAGCATCGCCGGAGGTCTGGCTGCCCCTATGGCTACGACGGCGCGATCGTGGAAGAGCTGTCCATGCTTCTAGCCTCTAGCCATCGCCGGAGCTAGGGAAGGTGCGACTCGCCGCCCGCCTGAAGGTCACCCGCCTCCGCGATTTCTTCGGGTCGCGCAAAGCCACCCCGCCCGCACCACAGAGCTCCGACCGCCTTTTGCAAGACTGTGTCCGTCTCCTGTGTCACTTCATCGTCGATTGGGCGAGCTGCCACCGAACGTCTGCCCATCCCCCCGGGCCGAATCCTTCCACCTCGCCCGCAAGGTGTTTGACGAAATTCACCCAAGGTAAAAACCGTGCAAACCATGAGTTTTTTCTCGGCCGTGATGCTGTAGGTTGACGGTGATTTTCATATTGTAGATGAGCCCGTGTGATTCCTCTTACGTGCATGATTCCTCCTCTGATGAGAAATTTGATTTGACCGAAGAAGAGGACATTGCTATGCTAGCTGATGTTAGAATTAATCTAAGGTACGCATCTTCGATCATCCGAGGAGAAAGCAATTACACGAGGCATGACACCGAGATTTGTTAACGAGGTTCACCGATATGGCTACATCCCCGGGCCTGACTACGGGCTCTCCTCCCTGTGACACCGTTAGAATACTGCACCCAGGGTTGACCGACGCCAGTACACGCCGCCGGCTCCCCCTGCATGCATGTGCTATTATGTTGGCATATGTTACATCATGTGTCTACCCCCACTATATATGAGAGGCCCAGGATACAAGTGTCCTACTTGGACACGACTCCATATCCTATCTAAACACAATACAACTACAAGTCCGACTGTAACCTACCTTGTACACTATATTCGACACAATTCCAACAAATTCCACCTTGGCATATTCTCCACCATCCCGAATTCCATGTGTCAAACTTTCATGTACATTGGACTTCAACTTATCTCATGAGCATCACTGCTACTCCAAGACTCCATGTGACTCCACCTGCAACTTGTAGTCCTTTTTTCTTGACCACAGTCAACGCTCGAGCGAAATTAAATTCCACATTACTCTAGTTTGCACTCCCACCTTCCAGAATATCCGTTCAACACCATCACACACCGATCACTGACCCGCGTGAAAGTGAACAATTCACATATTGGGTGTCACACATAAGAGTTACCTGAACTCAACATCATCGCTCTTACTTGAACACCTGTCTAAAACTTGAAGGAATTTCACCATTGCTTGTAGTCATCCCGAGTCAAATTCACAGTTGCCTCACCACATGTATGAACACCAGAGCCATGGCCCGTCTCCATGTCCCGTGCGTACCACACGCCTTGCCGCTATTACCGGTCAAGCCTCAAGGGCCACGGACCCACACCACTCAACCCCCACTGCAGAGTACCACCGATCATCGCCGACCGATGACGAGTTTCACATTTCCATCATACCATTGGGCTCCAGTCCAAACCACGTGTCACTCGCTTTTTTCCCAGCTGAATAGGCTTCGATTCTCTGGATCCTTACACCGTAGCCCCTCAATCAGCACCGAGTGAAGTCTTCCAGACTCCAGCCACCTTCAACATGACTCCATAGTAGATGATCAGTCTACCCTCGCGCCCCGTCGATTTCAAACTCCGCCAATACACCACCTTGAATCAACCCCGCACCATAGTCTCGTCGAAGCCACATATGCACTCGGGACTGCGCCACGTGTTTCCACGCCCAGAAGTCGGTCACCATCAGCATCACGCTCCTACGTCATCGTCGTTGAAATCACCACCGTCTTCTATACCGACCGACTCGTGTCGATCCATCAGACTGTCTAGTCCGATCCAGCCGAACTTGTTCGACTACAACCATGCTCCACCTTGCGTCGTCCGTCTTGCACATCTCCGTGCATTACTTGACGCCTTGTATATGCATGATCCTACCACGATGCACTTCCAGACTCTTACGAATCTTATACGCACCTCCATCCTTGTTATATACTAGATCATTGATGGCGCGCGTTGCTGCGCTCGTCTATTTTGGCTCTTAGTTGTTAGGTTAGGGATATAATGTGGTTTGTATATATTTGCTTGCATTGTTTTGAAATATTATGATTTCCTATAATTTGTATTTTTATTTATTTAAAAAAATAATGGTATGTAAATAAAGAGAGGAATCTGATTGTTCCTATAGCTCTTAGTAAGCTCATCTTAACTTGGGGAGACACTACAACTTCCATGTGAACATAAGCTTACATATAAATGTTGGCAGTGACATAAGCCAATCTATCCATGGTAAAAAGTTATGGCTCTATGTACAGTTTGGTTCAAGCATACAAGCTTGTTTGCAATTGCATACGAATGTGGAATTAAACATAATATAAAATTGCAATGTATAATGGTAGAAGAAGGCAGCATGGCAGTAAATACTTTGAAAATAGATTGTATTGCTGCATAGAGCGAACTGGAGAAGATGCAGACCTCAAATAGGCACCAGAAAACACAAAATATTCTATAATTATGGATACATCTAATAGGACAGAGGAAGGGCGAATTAAAATCATACTCCCTCCGTAAAGTAATATAAGACGTTTTAGATGGACATGAAGTTTCTGCTCCCGAGCTCAAATGAGCTCGGTGAACAGTAAAATCGAAAAAAATTCGAAAAATGTTCAAAAAAATCTGAAATTTTTTCGTGAACAACATTGACAAAATATCTAAGTGCTTGCAAAAATTTGGCCTGAAATAACATTCCTCTAAGGCCTGGAAAAAAAACAAAATCGATACTCTGAAAATGCGCATAAGTACTACCTCTATCCCACAATATACGATGTTTTTGCAAGCTAAAGTAGCTTGCAAAAATGTGTTATTATGGGACGGCGGCGCCGGGGGGGGGGGGGGGGGGGGGGGGGGGTACGATATATTGTAATGCTCTAAAAATAGGATTGAACTGTGGGGTGCTCTTACCTAGGTGAATCTTCGTTGGTAGCAGAAAATAGGAGATGGTGGAGCCAGCCAATGCTGCTCCACGCTGTCCACGTGAATAAGACCCCGTGCCACCTCCATGGGCTGGTATGAAGATTCTCCCAACAAGCAATTTGCGCCTGTCTGCTCAAGTGATTCAAACAAGTGAAACCAAAGGGGAATCGTTCCAAAAAGGTGCACCTTGGGAAATCGACATGCAGAAATTGAACAAAGGGAGAGGTGTTGCAGAGGAGCATAATAGCAGGTAAACATAGAAAACGAGAACCTGAATTGTTTGTGAGTACAAAGAACAGTATAAAAACAAATTCCAAAATGGGATTGGATGAAAATCAGGGGAAGAGGGCATCTGGGCATGTACGAACGAACCATCACCAGTGGCAGCAGCAGAATTGTTTGCAGAAGTGAGGGGAGCGGGGAAGGAGCAGAGGCACCGTGGAGATTATATGGGCGCTCGTGAATTAAAGCCCAAACATGAATCGACATTTGTATAATTGACCTGTAATAATCTCCAGTTTAGCTGGTTCATCGATTATCATTAATCGGTCCTGATTAACGCCTTAGACTACCCACAATGGAAAGTAACATAGAGTAGTAACATGCATATGTTACTAGTCTAAGTTACTAACTTCACAGTGGGTAGTAACATAGGGGTAGTAACATTGAGCCTTTCATTTATTAGCTTATAGACTCATCTTGTCTTGGTATGTGTTATGTTACTCATAGTAGTAGTAACATAGTATGTTACTCAATTCCTCTCTCTTCTCATTAATTAGCTGCCACATCATATTTTTTATTTAGGTGGCATCTATGTTACTACCTATGTTACTCCCACTGTGGGTAGTCTTAATGAATCGAGGGTGAGTGAAGATCAATCGACAAGATGTTCGCTACCCATATTAATGAATCGAGGGTGAGTGAAGATCAATCGACAAGATGTTCGCTACCCAGATTGTTGTCCTGTGGCTGTCCACTCGCCCAGCGAGGAGCCCCGTGGTGAGACACCGTCGGTCGCGTCTGTCCTACCCCAACGCGGTCGCCCGCCCATGAGGCGCCGTCAAGCGAGGTTGCGAGCGAATCTGACCAGGGTCGCGACCGTCTAGGTGTTTTCTACATTTGTGTTTTTTTAGACAAGTTTTCTACATTTGTTGTGTGGGACATAATCCTAGTACAGGCCCAGTAAGCTCAATTAAATCTCGGATGCCCAAAAAAGCCACCGGAGCAGCGGCCCGTGTCGTGGGAGCGATTCCGACAGTACAAAGGGGGTAGGGTAAAGGAGCATGATCTACCGAGATGCAAATGGGTGACACGGTGGTTTTAGCGAGTTCGGGCCTCTCACGGTGGAGATAACAGCCCTACGTCTCGTGCTCCGGAGAGGCTTTGTTTATCTGTCGAGTGGAATATGAGTATCCTTACAGAGGGTGCGAACCCTTGTGCCAGAGGGGAGGGGCGGCTTATATAGAGTGCGCTGCCCCTCATAAGTGTCCCGCGTTTAAGGGTCAGATGGTGGCTATAAGGACGTACGTTACTGGTAACGTACGTAATAAATGCTATTAATGAGACAGACGAACGCCTGCCCGTTGGCCTCCCTGGGGTGGCTTCTGGTCTTCTGCGGTCAACTGTCTTCCGGGTCTTCCGAGTGAATGGTACCCGTCGAGTGAAAAGGTAATCTCCGAGTGGATATTGTCGAGTGACTTGTATGCCTTGGTGATTTCAGTCGGAGATCTCCTTGCAGCCCTTAAGCTTTCTGGGGTAGTGTCCTTGGGTAGAGCAGGTAGGTCAGGCCTATGACCCTACCCTAGGTACATATCCCCATCATTAGCCCCCGAATGGATCGGGGTTCGAGTGTAAAAGGTGTCAATACAAGTTCCGACAAGACACAAAAATTCCGAGTGCATTTTGAGGCTTCTTAGAAATCTGCGTCGATTGGAACCTTTATCGTTCGCCCTGATCGATTCTGTCTTGAAGTATATCCGAGTGAAACTGAACTCGAAATCAGGTCCGAGTGAAACTGAGCTTGAAATCAGGTTCGAGTGGTCTGCAGAGTCTTCTGATTGTTTGTAAATTCATTTCCGATTGTATTCATGTCCGTCTTGACTTTACACCCACTGGGTGTTTTCTTCAGATGCGTACTTGCTTGTTTTTTCCTCGAGTAGATCGGATCTTAGTCGAGTCGTTTTTGGTCCAGTGGGGGCACGCCGAGTGCACCCACTGGGTGTAGTCCCCGAGACCGCTGTCGAATGGCGGTGACACCGGCAGGGGTCTTAGATTTGCTTTGATAGTCGCTTGTCATTCGACAGGCCGGACCTGGTCGAGTGATGACGTCGAGTGCCGCCGAGACCGCCGTCGAGTGCTTGCATCGGCGGGGGTCTGATAGAGACAATGTTTGCATGTTTGCTTTCCAATCCTTTGCTTGGCTAAGTTTGTTTGGTTTCCGAGTAAGATGGATGATCATTACTCGGAAGAATATTGAACTTAGGCGAAAGCTTGTTCGCAACTAAGTTTCCGAGTGAAGGTGTTGCCTGTCACTCAGAACAACCTTTAACTTAAGCGAGGTCTGACTCGCGGCTAAGTCCCCGAATGAGAGGAATGCTCGTCACTTGGGAGAGTTTTTAACTGAGACGAAGACTGGTTCGCAGCTAAGTTTCCGAGTGAATGGGATGCTATTCACACGGCAGAGTTTTTAACTTAGGCGAAAACTTGTTCGCGGCTAAGCCCCCGAGTGAGAGAAGCGCTCGTCACTCGGAAGAGTTTTTAACTTAGGCGATACAGAATCGCAGCTAAGCCCCCGAGTGTGGATGATGTCCTCACTTGGAGTGGTTTTTAACTTAGGCGATACGGAATCGCAGCTAAGCCCCCGAGTGTGGATGATGTCCTCACTCGGAGTGGTTTTTAACTTAGGCGATACGGAATCGCAGCTAAGCCCCCGAGTGTGGATGATGTCCTCACTCGGAGTGGATTTTAACTTAGGCGATACGGAATCGCAGCTAAGCCCTCGAGTGTGGATGATGTCCTCACTCGGAATGGTTTTTAACTTAGGTGATACGGAATCACAGCTAAGCCCCCGAGTGTGGATGATGTCCTCACTCGGAGTGGTTTTTAACTTAGGCGATACGGAATCGCAGCTAAGCCCCCGAGTGTGGATGATGTCCTCACTCGGAGTGGTTTTTAACTTAGGCGATACGGAATCGCAGCTAAGCTCCCGAGTGTGGATGATGTCCTCACTCGGAGTGGTTTTTAACTTAGCCGATACGGAATCGCAGCTAAGCTCCCGAGTGTGGATGATGTCCTCACTCGGAGTGGTTTTAACTTAGGCGATACGGAATCGCAGCTAAGCTCCCGAGTGTGGATGATGTCCTCACACGGAGTGGTTTTTTAACTTAGGCGATACGGAATCGCAGCTAAGCTGAGCGATGGCGCGCGGGGCGGCCGATGATGAAGACGTGTCTCGCCGAGTGGCGACGTGCGGAGCTGTCGAGTGTCGAAGGAGCGTCCGACTGAATGGCGATGCGCGGAGCTGCCGAATGTCGAAGGAGCGTCCGACTGAATGGCGATGCGCGGAGCTGCCGAGTGTCGAAGGAGCGTCCGACTGAATGGTGATGCGCGGAGCTGCCGAGTGTCGAAGGAGCGTCCGACTGAATGGCGATGCGCGGAGCTGCCGAGTGATGACGACGCGTCCAGCGGAGTGGCGACGCGCGGAGCTGCCGAGTGACGATGGAGCGTCCGACTGAATGGCGATGCACGGAGCTGCCGAGTGATGACGACGCGTCCAGCGGAGTGGCGACGCGCGGAGCTGCCGAGTGACGATGGAGCGTCCGACTGAATGGCGATGCGCGGAGCTGCCGAGTGTCGAAGGAGCGTCCGACTGAATAGCGATGCGCCGAGCTGCCGAGTGATGACGATGCGTCCAGCGAAGTGGCGACGCGCGGAGGTGCCGAGTGACGATGGAGCGTCCGACTGAATGGCGATGCGCAGAGCTGCCGAGTGTCAAAGGAGCGTCCGACTGAATGGCGATGCGCGGAGCTGCCGAGTGTCGAAGGAGCGTCCGACTGAATGGCGATGCGCGGACCTGCCGAGTGACGACGTCGCATCCAGTAGAGTGACGGCGCGCGGAGCTGCCGATTGACGATGGAGCGTCCGACTGAATGGCGATGCGCGGAGCTGCCGAGTGTCGAAGGAGCGTCCGACTGAATGGCGATGCGCGGAGCTGCCGAGTGTCGAAGGAGCGTCCGACTGAATGGCGATGCGCGGAGCTGCCGAGTGTCGAAGGAGCGTCCGACTGAATGGCGATGCGCGGAGCTGCCGAGTGTCGAAGGAGCGTCCGACTGAATGGCGATGTGCGGAGCTGCCGAGTGTCTAAGGAGGCGTCCGACTGAATGGCGATGCGCGGAGCTGCCGAGTGTCGAAGGAGCGTCCGACTGAATGGCGATGCGCGGAGCTGCCGAGTGATGACGACGCGTCCAGTAGAGTGACGGCGCGCGGAGCTGCCGATTGACGATGGAGCGTCCGACTGAATGGCGATGCGCGGAGCTGCCGAGTGTCGAAGGAGCGTCCGACTGAATGGCGATGCGCTTAGCTGCCGAGTGTCGAAGGAGCGTCCGACTGAATGGCGATGCGCGGAGCTGCCGAGTATCGAAGGAGCGTCCGACTGAATGGCGATGCGCGGAGCTGCCGAGTGTCGAAGGAGCGTCCGACTGAATGGCGATGCGCGGAGCTGCCGAGGGTCGAAGGAGCGTCCGACTGAATGGCGATGCGCGGAGGTGCCGAGCGTCGAAGGAGCGTCCGACTGAATGGCGATGCGCGGAGCTGCCGAACAATGAAGATGCGGTTGACTCCGTAGGTTCGCGATCGTGGTTGTTGTCGATGATGTTCTGGATGTTAGCCGGTCGAGTAGAAAAAGGCGAACCGGCCAAGTGAAAACAAGGGATTCACAGTCGAGTGTGCGCCGTCCGAATGGACTCCTCATCCGAGTGCACCTGCTGGTCCGAGGGCACCACAACTGGGCTGCGATCCAGTCGGTGTGGGCCGGCTAGGCAGGTCGACGCGGAGTGCTGGGCTCGGAGCGTCGGGTGAGGTTCGGCATGGACGTGCCCACGAGCGCACGAGCACTGCCCCGTCCGATGGAAGCAGGCAGCCTTATCACTTGCAGGCAGACATGATCCAAAGTGCATGCGAGGAGTTCCCCTCGTCTAGTGCCGAATTAATCTGCATGCAAGTGGTGTTAACGCTAATTAAGCGAGAGTTAAAGCCATTCATGCGTGTAATAGACGTTTTCCCACGGCCATTTATCTCCTGCATGCACGACATAAATGAAAAGGATTAAGATTGGAAGGAAAGTGGAAGGTGGGGCGCAGAGCTCCCTGGTCGGCCATGGCGGCTGCCGCGGATTTAGCACGAAACCAGCGCGGCGTGTCCATCGTCGGAGGGGGTGATGAAGATGGGCCGCACGGAGTGGTGATACGCGGGGGATCGAGTGAAGTAGATGCGTCTGGCTGAATGACGACGCGCGGGGCGGTCGAGTGATGAAGACGCATCCAGCGGAGTGGCGACGCGCGGAGCTGCCGGGTGATGACGACGTGTCTCGCCGAGTGGCGATGCGCGGAGCTGCCGAGTGTCGAAGGAGCGTCCGACTGAATGGCGATGCGCGGAGCTGCCGAGTGTCGAAGGAGCGTCCGACTGAATGGCGATGCGCGGAGCTGCCGAGTGACGTAAAGGCGTCCTGCGGAGTGGCGACGCGCGGGGCGTCGGAGTGGAGTAGATGCGTCTGGCTGAATGACGACGCGCGGGGCGGTCGAGTGATGAAGACGCATCCAGCGGAGTCGCGACGCGCGGAGCTGCCGGGTGATGACGACGTGTCTCGCCGAGTGGCGATGCGCGGAGCTGCCGAGTGTCGAAGGAGCGTCCGACTGAATGGCGATGCGCGGAGCTGCCGAGTGTCGAAGGAGCGTCCGACTGAATGGCGATGCGCAGAGCTGCCGAGTGACGTAGAGGCGTCC
Organism: Elymus sibiricus; assembly: GCA_039707655.1. Classification (NCBI taxonomy): domain Eukaryota; kingdom Viridiplantae; phylum Streptophyta; class Magnoliopsida; order Poales; family Poaceae; genus Elymus; species Elymus sibiricus. The sequence goes on from CM077663.1 coordinate 400,765,664, forward strand.
TGCGGAGTGGCGACGCGCGGGGCGTCGGAGTGGAGTAGACGCGTCCATGTAACGATGCACGGGATGGTCGAGTCGGGAAAGTTGATGATGACGCGCCTGACCACGTGGCGATGCGCAGGGCGGCTGAGTTATCCAACGCTCGTCCGAGTGCGTAGAGTAGGACCTGTACGTCATGCATGTCCGAGTGGTGTGCCTCAACTCGTCCGAGTGAAAAATACACAGGAGACCTGGTGCAGATGCCGGAGGAGGGCTCCGCCGCTGCAGAAATGGCCGATCTGGCCAGAACCAGAAGGCAGCCGAGAGGTGGCGATGAGGAGGACGAGCAGCTGACCGCGGTCCAGTCGTGGGCCGGCGCAGCCAAGGGCGAGGCCGGCGCGAGCGCTGGTGGTTGCGTTTCACTGCTCGGGGAGCCGGAGCTGTGCACAGGTCGGAGTCGTGCTTCGACGCGTGCGGAGCTGGGTCGAGTGCCGTCGGCCGGGCCTTGTCGCCTGAGGAGCCAGGTCGACTGGACCACCGGTCGACGTGTTCAACCGGCCGGGGAACCAGGCCGAGCGTTAGCGGCTGTGCGTGTGTGGGCGCTTGGCAACGGCGTCGCCGATGAGTATGCGAGATGATGACGGGCGGACGATGACGCTTCATCGTCTGGGAGCCGAGCCACCAATCGGAAAAAGGGAGGCGTCCTTTTGTATGAGCTCGTGTGCATACAGAAAAAGAACAAACCATAGTTAGATCATTGCAATGTTTGATTGTAAAGAGGGCAAGTTGAGATGAGCAACTCCCTGATCCTTTTGTATGATGAGGAATATTTTGTGTGATGGCCGGGACTCCAATAGTCAAAATTGGTAGCGGTGATTGTTTGATCTCGGGAGATCATCCCAAGAAAGCTTGGGTTGCCTGCAGAAATTAGTCTGTTGCCGGCGATTGAAGAAAAAACCATATGCATCATGGCTCGATAGACGTCAGGCCCCACGGTGGGCGCCAACTGTCGTGGGAGCGATTCCGACAGTACGAAGGGGGTAGGGTAAAGGAGCATGATCTACCGAGATGCAAATGGGTGACACGGTGGTTTTAGCGAGTTCGGGCCTCTCACGGTGGAGATAACAGCCCTACGTCTCGTGCTCCGGAGAGGCTTTGTTTATCTGTCGAGTGGAATATGAGTATCCTTACAGAGGGTGCGAACCCTTGTGCCAGAGGGGAGGGGCGGCTTATATAGAGTGCGCTGCCCCTCATAAGTGTCCGGCGTTTAAGGGTCAGATCGTGGCTATAAGGACGTACGTTACTGGTAACGTACGTAATAAACGCTATTAATGAGACAGACGAACGCCTGCCCGTTGGCCTCCCTGGGGTGGCTTCTGGTCTTCTGCGGTCGACTGTCTTCCGGGTCTTCCGAGTGAATGGTACCCGTCGAGTGAAAAGGTAATCTCCGAGTGGATATTGTCGAGTGACTTGTATGCCTTGGTGATTTCAGTCGGAGATCTCCTTGCAGCCCTTAAGCTTTCTGGGGTAGTGTCCTTGGGTAGAGCAGGTAGGTCAGGCCTATGACCCTACCCTAGGTACATATTCCCATCAGCCCGGGAAGTTCAGCGCTCGTGACGAAGCTTGTACGTGCGATTTAGGGCGATTAAGAGCAAATCTGACGGCAAAGAAAGCCTAAAGATGATGATCCAATGGCTAGAAATGTAGCCTGAGCAGGCAGGAAAAGTGCTTAGTTATAATTTATCTAAATACGCGCTCCAAAACCTCTCAGCAAACCTGACCCAAAAGGAAAACACACCGTGCAAAATTGACCATAAAAGCTCCTCCTCTGCACAATTGTCCTTGTTGTAATGCCACATGCTAATAGCTTCTGCACTGCATGTATTACCAAGGAGCCTTTTTTTCAAACAAATCTCACGTCCTTCCAACAGCCAAAACACGAGCTTCGATCCAACGTGCCTCCACATGTTCCTGGACGGACACCAGGCTCAGCTCATGGCCTGCTGCATGCGCCTTCTGCAGCCAAGGATCATGGCCTCCTGCGACTGGGCCTTCCTAGGCTGCGAGCCAGCACTCGCCCTGATTCAATTTGCACGTTTCCCTGCTGTACGCGCTCGCCCGATCGATCCACCGAGGAAAAAGTCCATTTTAAACCCTGAACTCGTAGACGTTCGGCGAAACGAACCCTCAAGTCGAAATCCCGGTCGATTGCACCCTGAACTATGCAATCCCGGTCTAAATTGAACCTTCGAGTCGTTTGGATGGCCGGGATTGGTGGGATTTCGCTGAGGGCGCACACCTGCACCCCGCTGGACCGGCCCGCTTTAGTTTTTTTCCGTTAAGAAATAAAAATTCACAAAGGGCGCTACACCTGCTCCTGCTGGGCCGGCCCGCTTTTGTTTTTTCGTTAAAAAAAAAGCACACGGTGAGGCTCGAACACGCGAGCCAGTTGGTGTGGCTCGAAAAGCAATTGCGCGTAAGCCGGCCAGGGGCTTCCTGCTGAATTCGCTTCCGTATTGGTGCTGTGGAATGTGTTCCGTTCTGGAAAGACGAATCCAGTTTCGGGTCAACCTGATCTACCTAGCAACTGTACCTACTGCTGGCCGGGATTGCTTGCTTGCTTGCTCCAGTTTCGGCTCAGCTTTGATCCAGTTCCGTGTGGTTTACCTCTCCTGAACTCATCTCTGTCCAGGCAACAACTCGTTGCCATTTTTATTTTGTCCAGGCAATAACTCATCTCTTTAAGTATGTATTTTTAAATTTCCTCTAAAAGAAGTATGTACATCCTTTTAAGTATGTACTTTTAAGAACGGAGGGAGTACCTTTTAATGCAACGACAGACATGCATGGTGGGGATTTTTTAAACTATATAAAAACCGGTGGCTATCTTAGTAGGAAATAGAGTTCCTTATTTTGAAAATTTGTTCAGAATGTTTTCGTTCTATATTTCTTATAACTTTTTAAACAAATGTTCGAGATTTAAAAAAATGTGTTTGTTTCAAATATTGTTCACAAATTTAAAAAATATTCGTGTGTTCTAATTTTGTTTCGGAGATTCAAAAAATATTCCTATATTTCACAAAATTCTACATATGTTCGTGTTTTCAATAAAAAATCAGTAGTTTAAAAAATGTTCCCATTTCAAAATTGTTTGCAAATTTTAAAAAACGTTCGTGTTTTGAAATTTTGTTCGGGAGTTTTGAAACATGTGCATGTTCCAAAAGTTTGCTTGAATTTTCCAAATTTAGTTTGGTAAATATGTTTATAAATTTGAAAAGTGGTTGCTTTTCATAAAACACTCATCTTTTTTTTTCAAAAAAATATTTTGAGTCCGAAATTTTAAAAATATTCGAGTGTGGAGATGATTCTTATTGTTTTGTGCTGCTACATAAACAGATTTGCTAGCTAGCTCAAGTGGTAGTACCACTTCATCTGTAGCTGCAGATCCTGGGTTCGAAACTAAGCGTGCGATTTTTTAGTGTTACAGGCTCTTCCGCCTGTGCGTACGTCCACAATTCTGCCCAAAGAGCGACAGAAAAATAAAGACAGATTTTTTTGAGCAAACAAAAAAAATAAATGGGTTGGCCAAGCGCAGAGGACGGGTGCTCCTTGGCCCACCAGCTAGACAAATCCCGGTTGACATTTGCCAGGGTTTGATTTAGACCGGGATTGCATAGTTCAGGGTGCAATCGACCGGGATTTCGACTTGAGGGTTTGTTTCGCCGAACGTCTACAAGTTCAGGGTTTAAAAGGACTTTTTCCATCCACCGATCGACCGCCGCACTCTCGTCCGCTGTTGGCACACGCACACGTGCCTGCTGGTTCCGATCTCAACCACGGACTCGGCATCGGCGAGCACGCTTCCGATTGATCCGATGGATCAGTTCCCCTGCCACGCATTGCACCACCACCGCTTCCAATCGTTACCAAGCAAAGAATCTTCGCCGCAAGCCGAACTTTTCTGTCGCCACATGCGAGCTTGTCGGATTGCACAAATTCTCTCGCTCCTTCCTCCGATCCACGACCTTCGAACAACCTACTTCATGATACCACTTGTTAGAATTAATTCGAGATACGCGTCATCGATCATTTGAGGATCAAACAATCACACGAGGCACGACACCGAGATTTGTTAACGAGGTTCACCGTTATGCTACATCCCCAAGGTCTGACTATGGGCGCTCCTTCTCATGACACCGTCACAATACCGCACCCTGACTGTTCGGCGTCGGCACATGCCGCCAGCTCCCCTGTTGTGCTATTATGTTGGCATATGTTACATCGTGTGTCTACTCCCACTATATATGAGAGGCCCAGGATGCAAATGTCTTACTTCGACACAACTCCATATCTTATCTAAACACAATACAACTACAAGTCCAAATATAACCTACCTTGTACACTACATTCGACACAATTCTAATAGTTGCGATGCACAAGAGCAAGAAACCGAAGCACGACGGTTCCGTGTTTGGCTGTGCGTTCATCCGGAGAGAACACGGGTTGATGCGCACGAGAGGTTGATGCGCAACTATTTTGCTCAATTCTAATAGTTGCGATGCACAAGAGCAAGAAACCGAAGCACGACGGTTCCGTGTTTGGCTGTGCGTTCATCCGGAGAGAACACAGGTTGATGCGCAACTATTTTGCTACACCACCTGTTTCCCCATAGAGGTACTTTCGACGCCTTCAGAATGTCCAAAGATCTGTTAATCCATATTTGCAATTCCGTGAAGCGGCATGACCGGTCTTTCGAGCAGAGGAGGAATTGTGCCGGGATGCTTGGGCATAGCACCGAGCGGAAGGTCACTGCACCATGTTGGGTGTTCGATCTGCACTAGAGGGACGTAATCAAGCAGCCTCCTTCCCACCGAAAAATATGCATAACACACCCTACATTATTCTATAATTGATCGAGAAGTGCATATCCCTTCGTCATGTTCGCCTCGTACTCGATCCTTCTCGTTCCCCACCGCCGCGAGCATATCTGGTGATACGGCTCATGTGATGATACGTTGATCCCGTAGTATGTTGGGCGTTCGATCTGGAGTAGAGGGACGCGACTGAGCAGTCTCTACCACCAGGCTCTTAGCGCATGCCCAACCAATGCTTGTGAACATGAACAACGGACAACGAGCGCACACCACATGGGCGACCAAGCGTTCAACAAGATGGATAACGGGCATGCTTTGCAGGATGTCCACACAATGACGGTTGCCCAACCGTTTGCGCGCAAGGTCGACAGTCGCTTTCTTGAGTATGACCAAGCGCTAACGGCCGAGGGCTCCATACCACTCCTTCGAAAACAATGGTGACAACCGAGGACAATCAAATACTACGAAATTTCACGTGCGGAGATACACTATTAAAACCCTATCGTTACAACAAATATGATTTGTCCGCGGCAGAAAAGTCCTACCATGACAATGCATCTCTACTCCTGTGGAAGAAAACGCTAGCCTACGAAAATTCTACCATGAAAACGAGTTGCTTTGCAACGTGAGCATACATGACAACACTAGGGGTCAGCCATCCGATCTTTCATGTCCGTCGTTTCTTGATTCTCCTTTCCGAGGACATCGCTTCCGCATGGCTACCATTCTCATGTGTGACTTGTGCATCTACCCAGGACCTCGTAGCACCTATAGCGACGACACAACATCACCACTTCCCCTTTCTCACACACGAAAATCACGTGTAACGGTGGTGTGCAGGTCTAACAAGCAGACTTGCAGGATCCCTCCGCACAATTCGAGAAAGAGGGTGTGAGTCGCTGACTTCTAGCTTTGGTGGCGTCCCTTTCAGCATCGCCGCGGCTCCACTTGTCCTTGCTCGCCCGCTCGTAATGCTAGATACATTAGCTTCCAGATGCTATCTGATTGAATCATTGCTGTTTGATGAAATTATCTAATTGATTGATCCTCTCATACAGATAAACATTTGTATCATCGGCTAAACGAGCGAGTATTTTTGGCACGGTGACCAAGTCATGTAATTGAACAGAAGTTGAGACAAAATTATTTGTACTCCCTCTGGTCCGTTTTACTCTGCGTAGTAGGTTTTTGACAAGTCAAACTTTATAAAGTTTGACCACATTTATATTAAAAAATATCAACATCTACAAATATATATATGATGAAACTACATTTCACAATGAATCTAACAATATTAATTTGACATTGCAAATGTTGATATTTTTTCCTATAACTTTGGTCAAAGTATAGATACTTTGACTTCAGACAAAACTTATATGTAGAGTAAAAACTGAAACACATGTTGCATGCCTGCTCCAGAGCACGCATTTTATGTTTGCATTCCTATTTGAGTGTGCCCCTCCCTCCTATTTGGTTGGAAGTTTCCTGCTCAAGTTGAGAAAGCAAGGGCTGACCGGACTGTTTGGAAAACAAATGATTCGATGGCCCATGCGCAATTTATTGCATGCACACGTACAAGATCTCTTGCTCATTTTTTAATCTTTGTAATAACAACAAATCAGAAGATTTTACTCACGGAAACCAATCAATAGGTTTTTTTTTGAAACACAGTACAGACGCAAGCGCTCATATACACGCGCATACACTCACCCCTATGAACGCACACACGCACACCCTACCCCTATGAGCACCTCCGAGAGACTGAGCCGGCATATCATCTTGAGATGTACAAAGTCATCGTAGGCGCCTCGTCGTCAACGGGAACGTCTCCTCCCACTGAAAGCGCATCGCCGAAAATCCTGAAATAAATCTAGGAATAATGCAAGCACCAGGACCTTAACCCTGGTGGACCGTGGATACCACTGTCCCTCTAACTATCCAACCACGGGTTGGTTTGCAACCAATCAGGAGGTTAACATGTACCAAAAAGAGATTCAACCGTTATCTGTACTAAAAGCAACGGAGGGAGTAATTGCCAATTGCATCAACACTTATTGGAAAAAGTCCAAAACAAACCTTGAAATTATAGGCGAAAGCTAAATCAACCTTGAACTTCGAATCCCGGAAATTGGCACTCTGAACTTGTAATCCCGATCTATTTTAGACCCTAGACCTGTTTGACACACTGGAAATACTACAATCCCGACCGGGATAACCTGCTACTCTCACGTAATGAGAATTTGGGCCGGCCCACTATACCGCAACAAGAATTCCTGAAGTTTAAAAAATGTTTGCACATTTCTATAATTGTTCAGAAGCTAAAAAAATGTCCCTATTTTCTATTTTTGGCACAAATTTAATTTCGTAAATTATTTTTTCTAAAATTGTTCATAAGTTAAAAAATGTCCTTGTTTTCTTTTTTTCTAAATGATTTTTTTTAAAATTGTTCATAAGTTAAAAAATGTCCTTATTTTCTTTTTTTCTAAATTATTTTTCTAATAATATTATTGCAATTTCGTAAATTAATGTTGTTTTGTAAAACACCGAAGTGTCGAACTTCGGAAACATTTTTTTGGGGCAAACAAATATTGAAAACGTAAACAATTTTGGAAATGTCCGCACATTTTATAAAGTGTGAGCACTTTTTGAAAATTCTGAGTACTTTACAAAAACAACTGTTTTTGAAAAACAATCTATTTTGGAAAAGCGAACACTTTTATAAAAAAAACTTTTTAAACCGGAAAAAAATTAACATGCGAACACTTTTTGAAAATTGAAAAAATGGAAAAAAAAATAGAAACCAGAACAAATGTGTAAAAATATGTTTGTGACATCTATAAAATATCACGAGTTTTATGTACGTGGCATTTCAAAAAAAGTATCTAAAATGTATATAATATTCGTGTGATTCAAACAAATGTTTCATCCATTCAAAAAAGTGTAACATTGCAAGAATGTTCACGAGTTTCAAAAAATGTGCTTGTGATATTTCAAGAAAGAAGTGTATACAATGTAAAGAAAAGGTTACGTGATGTAAAAAAATATGTCATACCCTTACAATAATATATGTGACATGTGTTTGAAAAAATTGTATACAATTTTAAAAATGTGTAACAACGTAAAAAATGTTCATGTGGTTTTCTAAAAAAAATATTGACATTAGGAAATGTAAAACGTGTATTTGAAAAAATATTACCATGTGAAAGGAACAATATGACGAAGGAAAAAAATGAAGAAAATCAAGAAAGAAACAAAATAAAGCAAAAGTATAACAAAGAAAGAAAACCCAGATAAAACCAATGGAAAAACAAAGTATAACGAAGGAAAAAAAACCAAAGAAAATAAATAAAGAAAACCATACCAGCGCGAGAGACTGCGCTAATGGGCCGGCCCAATTCAGCGAATACCGTTCAAATCCTCTCAAGGTTCAAAATAGACCGGGATCACAGAGTTTGGTGTGCTGATTTCAGGGATTGGGAGCTTAGGGTTTGATTTAGCTTTCGCCTACAAATTCAAGGTTTGTTTTGGACTTTTTCCGCACTTATTTGGTAGTCCAATAAAGCAAATAAGACACGAAAAAAAGAGGTGATGGGAAACAAATTAGGTTGGGGAGGAGTGGGTCGTACCTAAGACGGGAGAGAGAAGACGGAACCTTACATACTTTTAATTTTTTGAGAAATTTTGTTCCATCCCGTAGCAACAAGCTAGTAAATGAAACACATCCTACCGTGTATGAAAATGTCCATCTTTTTCAAATAATGTTTTCCATTGCCTCAAATTTTACAGTAAAAACATTATTTTTATTCAGAACAAATTTGTGTTATTTGTTTACATAGGTTTGTAAAGAAAGAATATCTTACATGGATATTTTGAAAAACGACAACAATAAGGTACTATAAAAATAATAGTAAAAGAGTGAAAAGGAAAAATGAAATATGACGTTGTGTTGTGTGTAAGATGTATGTGGCCCATTACTTGACGCTTTGGGCAATCATGGTTAGCTTAATCAGCCATGCTAATTCTTGCAAGGGAAGGTATGTATGCGAGTATACGCGCTGCCGTGCACACTGCGTGCCGATTCATCATCCACCAGCTCGATAAGACATGTCTTTCAGGCTAACAAGCAACATTGCAAAGTGCCAAAGCCTATATATGTGCGTATGAAAAAGAAATATGAAGGAGAAACGCCCCTCCCCCACGCTCCTGCGACGCGCCGCCCCGGCGCCCGCAGCCACCCAAGCCGCCGCCGCTAGCCCTCCGCCTGCCCCGCCCTCCCCTCCAACGCCGGTCTTCCCTCCCGGATTCGCGCTCCCTAGGTACGGGCGGGAGGCGCTGGTCCTCTCCCTCTTCCCGCAGCTGGCACAGGAGGTGCCAGATCTGGATTCGCCGCTGCGCGAGGCTGCTGATTCCAGCAGCTCCTTCGTCCCAGATTCGCAGCCGGATGCGGATCCTCGCGGATCCTCTGCTGCCCCTGGTGCGGCGGACGCGGAGCGCAGGGTCAGGTTCGCCCTCAATGCGACCCTGCTGGAGTCCACCCCACCTGCGCCCATCCAAGGTGCTCTCCGGCCCTGCATCAAGTCGACGTCTGACCGCACCTTCAGTTTGCCACTCCCCTCGAGCCCTGCGCTGCACGCGCCGCCTGCGCCCAGTGTGTGTGAAGGAGCGAGCAGTGATGAGGGGTGGCAGCTGGTGAGGCCGCCGTACTGGTGGAGGACCCAATCCCACAACCAGCAACATTCAAGAAGGAGATCCTCTGCTTCTTATTCTTCCTCCAGCCGTGCGGGTTTCGTCAAGCTCAAACACCGGGTTTGCCATCGATGCTTGGACAGAGGGCACTGTAAGGCCAGCTGCCGCAATCCGTTCAGGTGCCTCCGCTGTCGGCGGTTTGGGCACCGGGCGCGGCACTGCTCCAACCCCCCAGCGTGGCGCTGCGGGACTGTCGACGGCGAGGCGCGCTCTCGCGACCACCACCAGCCGACGATCCGCCGCCGCGAGGACAGAAACAGACACGATGGCGGCCATGATGATGATGATGACCGCCGTGGGCACCGCGACGGCCAGGAGGGCATGCGATCCTCTTCGCGTGATCGCATCTTCCGTAGCAGCTCCAGGGCTCCCGAAAGGCGACGCGATGATGACCGGCGCGACGATCGGCGCGACTCGCGCCGCAATGACTGCGGCGACGGTGAGTCAAGAATGCGAGACCGCTCGGAGGTGGCCGGGCGGAGAAGGGATGACGACCAAGACCGCGACCGCCGCGATGACGATGACGACCGCGGACGTCGGGGCCGTGAGGATCGTCCCTCCTCCTGGCGTGTGCGCCTCTTCCGCAGCCGGTCGCACGCTCCGGCGCGCTGCGAGGACGAAGACCGTCGTGGCTCCCGGGACAGCCGCCGTGAAGACAGGGGAGGCCGCCGTGACGACCATGACGGCCGGGACGGACGCCGCAGGACCACTGGCACCCCTGACACACGCAAGATCGACTGGAAGCAGGTCCAGCGCCTTCCAGATGGTGCTGTCATACCGGCCTCGGGCAGGCGTGGCCGTCGTCGCCCTGAAGATCGAGGCACGCGCTCGGCGCGCTCGGGCGGAGTGGCCAGCCCTGTCTGCGAGGACATGCGTGGCCGTTCTCCTCCTGCCTCGCTTTCTCCTTCGCCGCGTACCACATCCTCGGACATCATCGAGATCAACACCGCCTCCTCCTTCTCGTCTTGGCTACGCAAGGCGACGTCCTGCTTTGGGACGCAAGTGCAGCCCTCTTCGACTCTTCAAGATCCTGCAGAAACAAGTCAGACTGAGGAACGCACACACTCTGAAGAGCAGACTCCAGCAACGCCTGTTCACGCGCCTCGTCTGGTGCAGCTGGCCTCCTCTCAGTCCGCTGCTGATTTGGGAGGGGGGGCTACTGACGAGCCGGCCTTGTGCTCCCCTGGCACGCCTCTGTTTGTGCTGGTGCAGCCTGCGATCCTGCCTGACCCGGGCTCTCCACCGCCCAGACCGCCAAGCAGGAGGAGGAAGACCCTGGCTGGGGTCATCGGTTTCGACCTGAGCCGCCGGAGCCCTCGCATCCGTGACAAGAACAGGGCAATGCCTATTGCCCAGTTGGCGGAAAAGCTACTCTGCCAGAGGATGGGCATAGTTGGCGAAGGCGAGGAGATCACAGAGGAGGCAATTGGTCGTTTTGTGGCAATGTTCAAGGGTCAGCTACCTGTCTTGGCGGTTGCAGGGCTTCGAGCTTTGTTCAAGATGGACTGTGACCTTGCAACGGCGGTGGAAGACGCTCTGCTGCTGCATGGAGGCGAGGGCGCGGCGGAGACGACACCTGCGGCCGGCGAGGCCGGGCTGGAGTAGACTGGAGCTCCACGTTGAGTTTGTCGACGTAACTAGTTTCCTATGTTAGTCAAAATCATCTATGTACTAGGCCTGTTTGTAGCTGCTATTGCTGGCTACCACCCCAATGTGCCCTGGCAAGGCTATTTGTGCTATGTGTTGAACGACACTATGGATCACCTGATGTTGTCTAGCTTACTCAATGACTAGTCTTAATTTAAGTGTCCTTAACTGGAATGTACGCGGTCTGAACTGCCCCAATAGAAGAACCACCGTCAATGCCACCATTGCAGCTTCAACATGTCACTTGGCTTGCCTCCAGGAATCAAAACTTGAAGATGTAGATGCCTACACTGCTGCTTTTCTCGGTGGATATAGATTGAAAGGCTTTGCTCAGCGCCCTGCTGTTGGAACGCGGGGTGGAATCCTACTTCTCTGGAACGAAGACCATGTCCGCGTTGAAAGCGTCCAATATGGCGACTACACCCTCTCGGCCACTGTCACTATCATCAGCTCCAATGTTTCTTTCAAGCTAACCACCGTCTACGGCCCAACTAGAAGCAACTTAAAAGATGCATTCTTCCAGGAAATGAAGGACCAAAAGCCAGCAAATAATGTGAGGTGGCTCGTCACGGGCGATTTTAACCAAATCTACAGGGCTAGAGATAAGAATCGTCCAAATGCTAACCGTGGCCGAATTGTGCGATTCCGAAACACCCTCAATTTCTGCGAGCTTAAGGAAATCCACATCCAGAATAGAAAATTCACCTGGAGTAATGAACAAAGCAACCTGACAATGTCCAAACTGGATGGGTTCTTCTGCAATGAGGAATGGGATATCGCTTTCGATAAACACATCCTTCATGCCTTGTCGTCCTCTCTTTCGGATCACTGCCCTCTGCTCCTCGCCAATGAAGATGGACCTCGGCGGCCGCGGACTTTCAGATTTGAAAACTTTTGGACCAACATGCCGGGCTTCCAGCAGGTCGTCCAAGAGGCTTGGAACGAGACCTCCGCACACACTGAGCCGTATCAAAGACTGTTCCACAAGCTAAAAAAGACAAGCCTGAAGCTTCGCTCCTGGAGCAAAAACCTTTTCTCTAATGCCAAAGTCCAACTGCATATGGCTCTGGAGGTCATCCTAAGACTTGATGAGGCCCAGGACCTTCGAGCTCTTAGTCCAGCGGAGTCGGATCTTCGGAAACGACTCAAGAAAAAGGTGGTGGGCCTTGCGGTGATGGAGCGTGCACGAAAAAGGCAAACCTCGAGGATCACCAACATAAAAGAGGGAGACGCGAATACCCGCTATTTCCACCTTAGAGTCAATGGCCGGAGGAGGAAAAACCTTATTCACCGCCTAAAGCATGGCCAGGGTTGGGTTACGGATCATGACCACACGAAATCTATTGTCCACTCTCATTTCAATGCGATTATGAAAAAGGGCGCTCCACGTTCGAAGACCATTAACTGGGCATCCATCCCACCTACTGATCTGGACCTTTCCGCGCTTGGTGATCCCATTTCGGAAGAAGAAGTCAGAGCTGCTGTCTTTTCTCTTCCTTCTGACAAAGCGCCGGGCCCGGATGGATTCACCGGAAAATTCTTCAAGAGTTGTTGGAATATTATTAAGGATGATATCATGCTTGTGATCAGCAGCTTCTCCAACCTAAATGCCGGAAATCTGCACTGGCTCAACTCGGCGAATATCGCCCTCATTCCCAAGAAGGATGGTGCCGAGGACATCTCTGACTTCAGACCCATTAGCCTGATTCATGCCGTGGCCAAGCTCATTGCCAAAATTCTTGCCACTAGACTGGCCCCTCATATGAATGCCATCGTCTCCACTGCGCAAAGTGCCTTCATAAAAAAAAGAAGTATTCACGACAACTTTATGTATGTCCGGAATCTGTCCAGAAAGTTTCACCGCACGAAAAAGCCTATGCTTCTGTTCAAATTAGACATCAAGAAGGCTTTCGACTCGGTGAGATGGGACTACTTGATGGAGGTGTTAAACCATCATGGCTTTCCTACCCGCTTTCGTGACTGGGTCTCGGCACTTCTTTCCTCTGCGTCCTCGAGAGTGTTGCTAAATGGTATTGCTGGTGACCCAATCAAGCACGGTCAGGGTCTCAGACAGGGGGATCCGCTTTCACCGCTCCTTTTCGTGCTTGCCATAGACCCACTACATCATATCCTCAGCAAAGCCACAGCCCAAGGAAAGCTACACCCCTTGCCCGGGAGACAAACGGGGAGAATTCGTGCCTCGCTCTATGCTGACGACGCCGCCATTTTCTGTGCCCCCATTAAGGAGGACGTCCAATACCTTACCAGCATGCTTTCCTCCTTTGGTGAATCTACTGGCCTCTCCACAAACTGCGCTAAGAGTACCGTGGCCCCCATCAGATGTGCCAATGTGGACCTAGATGATGTTCTCCAGTCATTCCCGGCTTGTCGCTCCTCCTTCCCGATCCGCTACCTTGGGCTCCCCCTCGCGGTCAAAAGATTAAGGAGGGTACATCTCCAGCTACTGGAAGACAAGGCTGCGGGCAAATTGGCGCCTTGGAAAGGAAGGCACGTTGCTATTGCGGGTCGTATGACCTTGGTGAAGGCAGTCCTTACGGCGGTGGCCATTTATCACATCACGCCGCTCGACATCCCGGTGGAGGTTCTCAAAGCGATTGACAAGTTGCGGCGTGCCTATCTCTGGGCAGGATCGGACACGGTTAGTGGTGGCAAGTGCAAGATTAACTGGGAGCACGTCTGCAAGCCAAAGGAATATGGGGGCCTTGGCATTTTGCACCTTCGCAAGTTTGCCGCCGCCCTCCGGTTGAGGTGGCTATGGCTTGAGTGGGAGGACCCACCCCGTGCGTGGTGTGGATTGGGGACGCCTTGCACGGCATCTGACCGTGACCTTTTCGCGGACTTGACTGAGGTCACGATCGGCGATGGACAGAAGGCTTCCTTCTGGGAATCTTCTTGGCTTCAGGGCGTTCGGCCCAAAGACATTGCGCCAAAGATTTTTGATATTTCACGCAAGAAAGGTGCTACGGTCGCCATGGCCTTAAGGGATGGGCACTGGATAGAGCAAATCAATATTGACACTGGCCTCACTCTAGAACATCTTCAACAATTCTTGGTCCTTTGGGAGAAGCTAGCGACCATGACCATTCAGCCGGGTGTCCAGGACTCTATCGTGTGGAAGTCAACCAATGACGGGCAGTACTCAGCAAAGTCTGCTTACTTGGCGCAGTTTCATGACCTCCCGCACTCAAGTTTGGCTGCTACGGTCTGGAAGGCGTGGGCTCCCCCCAAATGCAAATTTTTCGCCTGGCTTGTTATCCAAAACAGAGTTTGGACGGCTGATAGGCTTCAGAGGAGAGGATGGCCAAATTGCGACAAATGCCCACTCTGCAGTCACGTGCAAGAATCTGCAGCACACCTGCTCTTCAAGTGCCGCTTCTCTGTTCGGATTTGGAACACGGTCTTCTCATGGCTTGGGCTTGCTATCCCCACGGCCCCGTGGCTCCTGTTTGATTCGGTGAAATCTTGGTGGGATGCGGTCCTCTCTGATAACGCACACCCGACGAAGGCCCTGTCTTCTCTGTTACTGCTTGTGGGATGGGAGATCTGGAATGAAAGGAATGCTCGTGTCTTCAGGAACAAAGCGGCGCCGGTGGCGACTGTCATGCGACGCATCAAAGAGGAAGTTTCTATTTGGGCCACTGCGGGCGCTAAGCATTTGCGTAATGTAATGCCGCGAGAGTAATTGTTTTGTTTTCCCGCCGCTTGGCGACGTCTGTTCTGAAACCTCTTCTTAATCAATGAAAATGGCAAGTCTTTTGCCTTGTTTCAAAAAAAAATATATGTGCGTATCGCTTGATCGATGCCCCCAACACTCCAGCAGTTCGTTTTCAAGCATCGATCATCTGAAAAAAGATAGGAGAAAAACAAAAGAATTGTTGAGCAGCTTCGATCCGGTGGGCGGTGGACATGTCGTCTCCTTTCGGCTCGTTCGCGTCGCTGTGCCTCCACAGGGTGATCCGCTGCACCACCCGCCTCGGCTGCGACAACCGTCGGCCCGCCACGCCGGCGCGCTTCGTGGCGTTGGATCCGCGGAGATCGTTGTCATCCTCTCGCCTGCGTCGTGGCGTGAAACAGGACCTGTTGCTGCGGTGGTTCAGACAAACTACCAACGCAAGCAGCTGCAGCGGCGGCGGCAGTGGCGGCGGCGCAGGTGGCACAGGACGACCTGCTGAAGGTTTCTCCACCTGGTAATGTAATCAGCTTTCCATGACCTTTCTTCTTCCATTGAACTTTTCATGACCTTGCCCAGAACTTCCAGCATGTACATTGGCAATAAACCCTAACTACTCTTTTTCTTCTTCTTTGTTCTTTTCTTGTCAGGGCACGATTGGCAATTGGCTCCGCGGCCGCTGTCACGGCGCCGTTCATGCACTCCAAATGGGCGTCGTTTCTGCGGATCCAAAGTAAGTACGTACGTCAACCAAGTAACCAAGTAGCTAGGAAGATAGAATCAATGGATAATAATATTTGTCATGGACTGCTTCCATTAAGATGAGGTGGAGATGGTGAAGGATGCCGCCGAGACCGCGACGGAAGTCGTGGAGGAGGTGGCCACGGCGGCCGAGAAGGTGTCGTGCGAGGTGGCCGGGCATCTGCCGGAGGAAGGCAGGCTGAGACGCGCCGCGGTGATGGTGGAGCACGCCTCCAAGGAGGTCGCGGAGGAGGCTCATCGTGCACGAGACATCATCCACAAGGTAGTCCCATTGCTTTTTGAGTTTCTTGCAATCTTAAGCAACTCTTTTTGGTCGATTGGAAGTGAAGTGATAGTGCTCCGTGACTTGAAGCAACATCCCTGTTAAACTTAGGGTTTTGGGAAACTGCACGACACACATAACGGGTGTGGCTATCTCATATATATAAAGGGTACACAGAAGTGTACAATACAATATACAAGATCTATACAGAGGCTACGTATAAATACAGTCTAACATCCTCCCTCAATCTTAACTATGCCCTGAAGTACAAAGTATGTTAAGATTGCGCCTGCAGCCTACAAACTGAGGTTGTGGTAGAGGCTTCGTGAAGATGTCAGCAAGTTGATCTTTGGAAGAGATGAACTTGATGTGGAGTAGCTTCTGTGCAACACGTTCCCGCACAAAGTGATAGTCAACTTCAATGTGTTTCGTTCGAGCATGAAACACTAGATTAGATGACAGATATGTAGCACCAATATTGTCACACCAAAGGACAGGCGGCTGAGCTTGAGGAACTCCCAACTCTCTCAATAAGGACTGTACCCATATGATCTCAGCCGTAGCATTTGCAACTGCTTTGTATTCAGCTTCAGTGCTACTCCTGGACACTGTAGCTTATTTACGAGCAGTCCAGGCGATCAGATTAGGACCAAAGAAGACAGCATGTCCCCCCGTGGATCGCCTGTCATCTGGATTACCAGCCCAGTCTGCATCTGAGAAAGCAGAAAGCGCATCAGACGGTGCTGGCTGAAGGAGCAAACCATACGAGGCAGTAAAGCAAACATAGCGAAGAATGCGCTTCACCGCTGTCCAATGAGAAGTTCGAGGAGCATGAAAAAACTGACATACACGATTGACTGCATAGGAGATGTCAGGCCGAGTGATAGTCAGGTACTGCAGGCCACCAACAACACTGCGGTACTCAGTTGCGTCATCGGAAGTGAGAGGATCTCCATCAGAAGCAGACAAACGATCAGTAGCGGACATAGGGGTCATGGCATGTTTGCACTTCAGCATACCTGCCCGTCGCAACAAGTCCATCGAGTACTTATGTTGTGTGAGTGTCAAGCCGGTGGAGGAACGGGAAACTTCCAGACCAAGGAAGTAATGCAATGGGCCTAAATCCTTCACCGCAAAATCACCACTCAAGGCAGAGATCAGACGATCAGCAGCCGCATCGGAAGAGCTAATGAGGATAATGTCATCAACATAGACTAGTAGATACATCGTCACCTCAGGCCGATGCAGAAGAAAGAGCGACGTGTCAGCAGTGGATGGAACAAAGCCAAGTGCCCGAAGAACGGAGCCAAGCCTGGCATGCCATGCACGAGGAGCCTGCTTCAACCCATAGAGCGCCTTGACCAGGCGGCACAGATGATGAGGGCGAGTAGGATCAACAAATCCCGGAGGCTGACGCATGTAAACCTCCTCATCCAGAACACCATGTAGAAAAGCATTCTGAACATCCAGTTGACGAAGAAACCAGCCTCGAGTAACAGCCAAGGACAATAGAAGCCGAATAGTAGTCGGCTTGACAACCGGGCTGAAAGTATCCTCATAGTCAAGACCATACCGTTGCTTGAACCCTTTCGCCACTAACCGTGCCTTATAGCGCTCAATGGAACCATCAGCATGCTTCTTAACTTTGAAGACCCACTTGGAATCAATGACATTGACACCAGAGACCGGAGGAACTAGCTGCCAAGTACCATTTGTCAACAACGCCTGATAATCTTGTTCCATGGCCTGGCGCCAGTGAGGAATCCCAAGGGCAGCCTGGAAGTGACGCAGTTCAGCAGAGGGATCTTCCTTTAGCTGAGCCACACAGGCCGCAAGCCAGGCAACCGTCCCGTCGGTGCGTTCCTTGGGACGAGTAATACCGGACCGGCTGTGTGTATGCGGTCGATGAGCAGCAGCAGCCGGTGGTGCAGCAGGTGGTGACGGCACCAGCGATGAAGACTCGGTCGGCGAGGCAGCTGGTGACAGGGCGTCTGCTCCTGGCAGAGGCGAGGCGGAGCCAGGCGATGCGACAGGAGATGCCAGCACAGGTGACGGGGCGGGCGAAGCCAGCACCAGAGCAGGCGTCGCAGGTGAAGCCGGCTCGGGCGCGGCCAAATCTCGAGAGATCGGCTCAGGGGAGACCGGCATGGGCGAGGCTGGCACTGAGGAGGTTGGTCCAGTGGCGGCCGACGCAGGCAAGGGCGGGCGAGGCGTGCATGGCACATGCACTGGACCGCTACCCACGTCAGGTGCAGCCGACGGCTCCTGTTCCTCCAGCAACTCAAGACGAGCTCCACGACCAGTTCCTGCAGCATGATTAGGCAACAACGCAGGAGAGTATGCAATATCAACAAATTGAGCAGGCAGTGGAAGGGTGGAATGCGAGGGTGAGGCCGGAGGGGTGGGAGCTAGTGAAGGAGATGAAAACGGGAATACATTCTCGTCAAACACAACATCACGCGAGATGTAGACACGATTAGATGGAATATGAAGACACTTGTACCCTTTGTGAAGAGAGCTATACCCAAGAAATACACAAAGTTTTGACCGAAACTCAAGCTTACGCTTATTATAAGGGCGAAGATGAAGCCAGCACGCACAGCCAAAAACTTTGAGAAAGGTATAATCTGGAGATTCATTAAGCAATAGTTCAAGTGGTGTTTTCATCCCAAGGAGTCGTGTAGGAATCCTATTTATAAGAAAACATGCGGTGGAAAACGCATCACTCCAAAACCGGAAAGGTACTGACGCATGGGCAAGTAAAGTGATGCCAGTTTCAACAATATGACGATGCTTACGTTCAGCCGCGCCATTCTGCTGATGTGTATGAGGACAAGACACACGGTGCGAAATCCCAAGCTTATTAAAGAACGCATTGAGGTTGTGATACTCAACCCCCCCCCCCCAATCGGACTGGACATGGATAATTTTATGCTTAAGAAGACGCTCAATGTGAGCTTGGAATTGTAGAAACACATCGAACACATCAGATTTGCGCTTGATAAGATAAAGCCAGGTAAACCGACTATAAGCATCAATAAAACTGACATAATAATTATGACCACTCACAGAAGTTTGGGCATGCCCCCATACATCAGAAAACACAAGCTCAAGTGGATTTTTAACGACATGACTCGACTCTGAAAACGAAAGCTGATGACTCTTGCCTTGCTGACAGGCATCACAAACTGTGGCAGCATCTTTATTGGACACAACTGGAAGATCATGACGATAAAGAACACTACGAACTATGGGGGTGGCAGGATGACCAAGCCGGGCGTGCCAATGAGTAGGCGACACACGGACACCACTGAACGCTCGGGGAGCAGACGGCATATCAAGTGCATAGAGTCCATGGCGCAGGCGACCTCTAAGTAGAACGTCCCTCGTGTCCCGATCCTTGATAAAAAAATAAAAAGGATGAAACTCAGTGAAGACATTATTGTCACGAGTAAGTTGAGGAACAGACAATAAGCTACGGGTAGCAGAAGGGACTCTAAGAACATTGCGAAGATGGAGGGATTTCTGTTTATGAGTTAGAAGCGAGGCCTGACCAACATGTGATATGTGCATACCTGCTCCGTTGGTGGTGTGAATCTGATCATGTGCACGATATGGCTCCTGGGTGGAGAGCTTACCCATCTCGACCGTCAGGTGATGAGTAGCGCCCGTATCCATGTACCATGTTGGATCAATGGGATACGATGGAGTGTGCCCATGCTCGTGAGTGGCCAAGGCAGCCTATTTGTCGTTGCCTTTGCCGTTGTTGCCGATGCCGAGGAAGTCCTGCTTGAAGCGGCGATGGCAGCGGGATGCTATGTGGCCGGAAAGACCACACAGCTGACAGGGGAGCTGGACGCCGCATGGGGGGCAGCAGGCACACGGGCGGCCACCCCCGGTCGTGGGCATGGAGCCAGCGGCGGGCGGCCGCTGAGCCTGTGGAGTCGGCGGTACTGCCTTGCCTCCGGCGGGTGGCTTGAAAGGCTTCCCTTTTCCGCGAGTGGCAGCATTTGCAGAAGCAAAACTCGGGTTGGAACGGTGGGACTTGACACGCTGTTCCGTGGCGAGGAGGCGTGAGTAGAGCTCACGAGGTTGGAGCGGAGTGTCACGACCGTTGATGTTCTCGGCAAGGTTATCATAGTCGTCGTCCAGCCCGTTCATAACAAAGGTGGTGAAGTCCTCAGGACGGAGTGGCTGGCCAATGGAGGCCAGGGTGTCTGCGAGGCGCATCATCTTGTTGAAGTAGTCGGTGATGCTGAGGTCAAGGAGCTTGGTCTCCCCCAGCTCCGTGCGAAGGGCGTGAGCACGCGTCTGCTGCTGAGGCGCGAAGCTCGTGTGCAGAGCAGACCACGCCTCCCGAGATGTGGCAGCGAAGAGGACCAACGAAGACACCCCCTCGGTGAGCGACGACTGGATCGCAGAGAGGATGGCCTGATCTTGAGCCACCCACGCGTGATACGCCGGGTGATGCGGCGGAGGGCACGGCAGGGTACCATCGACGTAACCTTCCAGGTAGCGACTGCGGAGAAGCGGCAGCACCTGCGCACGCCACGACAGATAATTATCCGTCGTGAGTTTCACCGGGATGAGATGCGCGAAGTAAAACGGCGGAGGAGCCGCAACATGATCAGCAGCAGGAGGCGACGTGTAGTAACCCGGGTGCGAGAAGCCACCGGGTGCGCCATGACTCAGCTCCGTGGAGGTAGCTACAGCTGGCGCAGGAGCTCCATAGTATGGCGCAGCCGAAGGGGGCGGGTAGTACCCGCCGTAGGCCGGCGGCGTAGAAGCTCCATAGGGCACCGCGGGCGCAGCGCCGTAAGGAGCCGCGGTCGCAGCCTCGTAGGGCAACGGCGGCGATGGGGCGGTGTAGGCGGCCACGGGAGCAGCCGCGTAGGGCACCGCTGGCGACGGATGGACCGGTGGAGAACCCATCCAGGGGCCGGCAGGATCGGCGTACGGGGGGTGGGCACCCGCCCCAGACGGGGGAGGTGCGGACGTAACCGGCGGCGGCGGCGGCCGATCCGAAGAAGTGCCGACCATAGACGACGGGCCGGTGTAGACAGAGACCAGCGGATGCAAGGAGAGGAACGGCGAGGCACTGGTCGTGGCAGAGACCGGCGCGGCGGCGGCGGCAGGGGCCGACGCGGCGGCGGCGGCAGAGATCGGGCTAGGTGGGGCAGCGGAAGACATAGGACCGATCTGGGCTGATACCATGTTAAACTTAGGGTTTTGGAAAACTGCACGACACACATAAAGGGTGTGGCTATCTCATATATATAAAGGGGTACACAGAAGTGTACAATGCAATATACAAGATCTATACAGAGGCTACGTATAAATACAGTCTAACAATCCCAATGCTGTTTTTTGTGTTTCTTGCTGTCAGGGTGCTTAGTTACCACCCTTATGAAGCATCAGAATACTATTACTACTCCCCCTCAGCATGCAAAATGTTTATGCAGGTTGATGAAATTGAGGAGGACGTCAAGGCAATTATCGAAACGATTATGGATCATGGGAAGCATGAGAGGAAGCATTTAGAAAAGTAGATTTTCCTTCTTTCTTTGCAGCCTAGATTCATCTGGGCCGGTCACGCTGTCTCATTGGACTGCGGAGACAACATAGCAGCATTCTATAAAACTGCATTATTCATGTCGAATTCATTTTTACAATATTACGAACCAAGAATTCAGTAAAATATTTACAATATTACAATTATTTTGGTTCGTAGTATTGTAAATATATTTGTTATTTTATCTATATTATTAAGTATTTAATGTACAATGATTTGTTGGGGGAGGGGGTTGAAGGGCGCAGTTTCACTCAGTGAATCTTCATGGGTAAAGGCTTCCTAAAAGGTCTTCGTGTACGCATGCGCGACGGTTGTGCACACATAAAAGGTCATGTATGTGGCAGTCATTGTCGACGATGCATCATTTGTGACACAATTTCTTAAATCATTGTGGATGGAGTGTCATATTTGACCCGACCTGCACTGGAGATGCACCCAACTTACATGAATTCATTTTTTGCGGGTATAAGGGTATTTTCAACGTTGACCCGTAAATTTGCTCCCGCATTCGTTCGTGAACAAGGGGACCAGTCCACGAACACGGATGCGGGAGCCGGCCTTCAACGCTACACGCATACAATTCAAACAAAGTTTAAAATAACCAGACGAATTACATGCAAACCAGACATTTTTCATTCAAACCGGACAAAAACATTTACATTTCGGACTTATTTAGCTATACTAGACTATAAATCTAGGCTAAAATGACCGTCAGCGTCCGTTCACCATCTTCGGCTGGCCATGAGCCCTGAATAATGAAGCCCCGCCTCCATAGCCATGAGCCTCGAGAACCGAAGTCGCCTTCACGTTGCCGCCAAGCGGCTAATAGGTCGACGTTGTTGAGCCCACCAAGCTCGGCTTCAACGGGAGGGGACGAGCGGTCGCCTTCTTGGGACCTGACCGTCGGCGACCTCCCATGTTCTACTCTTCCTCGTTGTCGGCGGCAGTCGCAGACGTGCCCGCTTCATAGTCATGACGGCGAGGCGCGGCTGTGGCGGAGCTGGCGATGTCCTCCTCATCGTCGCTCTTGTCGAACACCTCATTTGTTGCCTCGTCCATCTCCTTATGCGCGGCTTCTAACTCCGCCTGGCGTTGGCGGTACCGCCAGCGATCGTGGCGGATCTCGCGGGCGAACCGATAGGACTTGAGCAGCACCTCCTGCTCGGCACGTCCACGTCTGGTGTGATGGCCGTGCCGGCGTTAAGTAGCTCATCCGCACGCTAGTGCTCGTGGATGAGGCACATGTTGTAGGCCTGGTCGGCCTCCGCCTGCTGGAACGCGGCCTCCCGCTCCTCCAGCACTATGTCCGTGTAGTGGGCACGGGCCTTGCCCATGGTGATGCCGGCATGCACCAGCGAGGAGGGTGGCATCGGCTCGTCCTCGGCCGTGTCATCCATTCGGACGTCCGCGGAGCTGGACTCCGTCTGCCTGCCGGCATGCCAGTCGGCTACAATGGTGGCAATCTCTTTTTTCTGCTCGGATGAGAGGCTATACCAAATGGCTTTGGAGCTCGAGGAGACCATGGCGGGCCTCGTGATAGGAGGAAGAAGGCAGAGGATGATGGATGCGGCTATGGTTGCTCATCGTTCCTCGGCAACCGCACACATGTTTATTGCACGCGGGTGGACGGACGGACTGTCATGTGAAGCGGGGTAGCCGCATGCACCGGGAAGCGACGAGAACGTCGCTCTCGGCCGACGCACCGGTTCAATGCCTGAGCGCTGTGACTACACCTGGGCATACCCCAGGCCGGGCCGGGTTTCGGGCTGGGCTTTACAAATCCCGAACTGGAAATCCCAAGCTCGAGCCCGGCCCGGACCAGCCAGAAAAACCTATATCCAGGCCTGAGCCCGGCCCGAACTGCTACCTGAGCCTAGTGTGCAAGCCCGAACCCGACCCGAACGTAAAGTCCGGCCCGGCCTGGGTTTTTAGGGCCGGGTCGCCGGACCGGGCCTTCGTGTAAAATGCCGTTTTTGATGAGCCCGAGCCCGGCCCGAACTGCTACCTGGGCCTAGTGTGCAAGCCCGAACCCGACCCGAACGTAAAGCCCGGCCAGGCTCGGGTTTTTCGGGCCGGGCTCGGGCTGGGTCACCGGGCCGGGCTCGGGCCGGGTCACCGGACCGGGCTGCCCGTGTCCAGGTTTAGCTGTGACAGGTCGCGTCACTCTGAGCCGGCATGAATGCGACACTCGTGCTTTGGAGCGGTGCTGTCCTTTTCGGGTGGGAACGTGCGCTGCCGCAGGTGGGAAGTTTTTGGTAGGCCAGGGCAGTTAGGAGCGGGCGTGGAAGCGGTCCGGATGCCCACAAACCCACCCCCACAGTCACTAGTAGAAAACGGACCTTTTGTCCGCAGCTTTAGTCCCGGTCGGGTTTTGAACCGGCACTAATGTGACCATTAGTCCCGGTTCAGGACGGGCATCAGTAGTCGCGGTTCGTTCCGGACCTTTAGTCCCGGTTCGTAACACGAACCGGGACTAATGTGGTGGTGGCAGGCTGGTGTCAGCTGGGGCCCCCACGAGCCCCTTTAGTCCCGGTTGGTATCACCAACCAGGACTACAGGGCCCCCCTTTAGTCCCGGTTCGTAACACGAACCGGGACTAAAGGGTGGTGGCAGGCTGGTGTCAGTTGGGGCCCCCACGAGCCCCTTTAGTCCCGGTTGGTATCACCAACCGGGACTAAAGGCCCCCCCTTTAGTCCCGGTTGGAGATACCAACCGGGACTAAAGATCCCCTATATGAATTCGGCCAGCCCGATCACAGTACTCCTCCCTTTTTTTTCCCTTCTTCCCCTCCTTTGTTCTTCCCTCTTCCTCGAGCTCATCCTCCATTTTTGCCAAAATTTGTCAAGATTTGGAGGCATCCCATCCATCCAAGTGTTCACAAAGGTTAGCAACTTTGTCCTTTCATCTCTCATTGCTAGATTAGCTCTTGCAATGCTCTATAAGTATAGTGATTTGTGGGTTTTAGTTTGGGAGTATTTATATGTGGTAGTAGTTCATTTGATTTATATGCAATTTGAGCTCAAATTAACTTCTTACTTTGCATGTGTAGGTGTGGTTTACTTAGTGCCTTCCCGTCCCCGTCCTAACCACCGTCGATCGCCCGCACCGTCCCGTCGCCGTCACCACACCTTGGTGAGCCTCTTGTTCGTTCTTATCCTTTTTATAAAAAAAATCTTATTTGTATGATTTAGATAGTTAATTGTATAATTTTCTTACATGTATGATTGTTTGTTATACATAGTGCCATGACTTTGATATCCGTCCCCGTCGGCCCTCGTCCGGTTTATGATTCGGATGTGGTATATATATTCTCTTTTATAACTATTTGTTGCATTTCGCGTTTATGACAATTATGCCCATCAAGTTGACATAGATATTTTTATCTAGGAGGTATGTGAACCGGAAATTGCAACCGACATAGATATTCTTGTCAAGAAGTTAAATTTAGTTGAAAAAGAAAACGAGTATTTGAAAGAAAAATTGAAAAGAGTTGAAGAAGAGAAGATGAAACTGGAGTTGTATGTTGCCGATGTCGTCGATGATCACAAGATCAAGATGGATGCAATGCGCTTGAAGATTAGAAAATTTAAAAAATATGCCATTGATAGTGAGGCTTGGTATCACTATGCTGTTGGATCAATTGTTACCTTAGTTGCGATCTTGATCGCATTTGTTGTTGCATTTAAATGCTTTAGCTAGAGAGTTTGTATGTTGCTTTATGAGAACAAGTGTGTATGAACTTTATGTATGAACTTGTATTAATTTGGTCTTTTCGGTGTTGTGTAATGAAGATGAGCCGGCAATGGATGTACGATGACCGATGCTCTCCCCAGTTCATTAATGGTGTGCATAATTTTCTGGTTGCGGCTGAGGCAAACAAGCGGGCGGATGGTTTTATGTATTGTCCATGTGCTGGCTGTAAGAATGATCGAAATTACTCTAACTCAAGAACCATTCACGTCCACCTGTTTGAGTCCGGTTTCATGTCCGGCTATAACTGTTGGACCAAGCACGGAGAAAGAGGGGTCCTAATGGAAGAGAATGAAGAAGAAGAGGATGACGACAGCTATCCTGGCCATGGGTTCCATGAATACGATGGTACAACAATGGGGGAAGAAGCTGAGCCGGCAATGCAGGAAGGAGCTGAAGAAGAGGCATCAGATGAGCCCGCTGATGATCTTGGTCGGGCCATTGCCGATGCAAATAGAAACTGTGCAAGTGAAAAGGAGAAGCTGAAGTTGCAGTGCATGTTAGAGGATCACAAGAAATTGTTGTACCCAAATTGCGAAGATGACAAGAAAAAGCTGGGTACCACACTGGAATTGCTGCAATGGAAGGCAGAGAATGGTGTACCTGACAAGGCATTTGAAAAGTTGCTGAAAATAATGAAGAATAAGCTACCAAAGGACAACGAATTGCCCGACAGTACGTACGAAGCAAAGAAGGCCGTCTGCCCTCTAGGATTAGAGGTGCAGAAGATACATGCATGCCCTAATGACTGCATCCTCTACCGCGGTGAGTATGAGGATTTGAATGCATGCCCGGTATGCTGTGCATTGCGCTATAAGATCGGCCACGATGACCCTGGTGATGTTGCGGGCGAGCGCCCCAGGAAGAAGATTCCTGCCAAGGTGATGTGGTATGCTCCTATAATACCACGGTTGAAACGTTTGTTCCAA
This sequence comes from Elymus sibiricus, assembly GCA_039707655.1. Classification (NCBI taxonomy): domain Eukaryota; kingdom Viridiplantae; phylum Streptophyta; class Magnoliopsida; order Poales; family Poaceae; genus Elymus; species Elymus sibiricus. Next base: position 400,791,873 of record CM077663.1, read on the forward strand.
AACATAGAGCATGCCAAGTTGATGCGATGGCACAAAGATGACCGTAAGAAAGACGGGAAGTTGAGAGTACCTGCTGACGGATCACAGTGGAGAAAAATCGAGAGAAAGTGGAAGGACTTTGCAGATGACGGAAGGAACGTACGGTTTGGTTTAAGTGCAGATGGCATCAATCCTTTTGGGGAGCAGAGCAGCAATCATAGCACCTGGCCTGTGACTCTATGTATCTATAACCTTCCTCCTTGGTTGTGCATGAAGCGGAAGTTCATTATGATGCCAGTGCTCATCCAAGGCCCCAAGCAACCCGGCAACGACATTGATGTGTACCTAAGGCCATTAGTCGAAGAACTTTTAGAGCTGTGGAATGGAAAAGGTGTACGTGCGTGGGATGAGCACAAACAACAGGAATTTGACCTGCGAGCGTTGCTGTTTGTAACCATCAATGATTGGCCTGATCTCAGTAACCTTTCAGGACAGACAAACAAGGGATACCACGCATGCACGCACTGTTTAGATGATACCGACAGTATATATTTGGATAAATGTAAGAAGAATGTGTACCTGGGGCATCGTCGATTTCTTCAGAGCAGGCATCCCGTAAGAAAGAAAGGCAAGCATTTCAAAGGTGAGGCAGATCACCGGAAGAAGCCTCGCCACCGTACTGGTGATGATATACTTGATATGGTCAAGGATTTAAAAGTAATCTTTGGAAAGGGTCCTGGCGGACAATCTGTTCCGAATGACGCTGACGGACGCGCACCCATGTGGAAGAAGAAATCTATATTTTGGGACCTACCCTATTGGAAAGACCTAGAGGCCCGCTCTGCAATCGATGTGATGCACGTGACGAATAATCTTTGCGTGAACCTGCTAAGCTTCTTGGGCGTGTATGGGAAGACAAAAGATACACCGGAGGCACGGGAGGACCAGCAACATATGCACGGAGAAGACGGCATGGATCCAAAGCAGTTTCAGGGTCATGCCAGCTACGCTCTTACCAAAGAAGAGAAGGAAATCTTCTTCGAATGCCTGCTCAGTATGAAGGTCCCGTCTGGCTTCTCGTCGAATATAAAGGGAATAATAAATATGGCAGAGAAAAAGTTCCAGAACCTAAAGTCTCATGACTGCCACGTGATTATGACGCAACTGCTTCCGGTTGCATTGAGGGGACTTCTACCGGAAAACGTTCGATTAGCCATTGTGAAGCTATGTGCATTCCTCAATGCAATCTCTCAGAAGGTAATCGATCCAGAAATCTTACCAAGGTTAGAGAATGATTTGGTGCAATGTCTTGTCAGTTTCGAGTTGGTGTTCCCACCATCCTTCTTCAATATCATGACGCACGTCCTAGTTCACCTAGTCGAGGAGATTGCCATTTTGGGTCCTGTATTTCTACACAATATGTTCCCCTTTGAGAGGTTCATGGGAGTCTTAAAGAAATATGTTCGTAATCATGCTAGGCCAGAAGGAAGCATCTCCAAGGGCCATGAAACAGAGGAGGTCATTGAGTTTTGTGTTGACTTTATTCCTGACATTAAGCCGATTGGTGTTCCTGAATCGCGGCATGAGGGCAGACTGGGTGGAAAAGGCACGCTAGGAAAGAATTCAGTAATATGCCGGGACGGGCATTCTTTGGCGCAAGCACACTACACCGTTCTACAAAGTTCCGCCTTGGTGGCTCCGTATATCGAGCAACACAAGAATATTCTACGCTCCAAACACCCGGAGCAGTCTGACGACTGGATTACACATGAACAAACTGTGACTTTCGCCGGTTGGTTGCAGACGCGTCTCATGCATGACGACACTGTTGCAGATGACCTGTACTTGCTGTCCAAGTTACCATCTTCGACTATATTGACTTTCAAAGGGTACGAGATAAATGGGAATACATTTTACACGATCGCCCAAGATAAAAAGAGCGCCAACCAAAACAGTGGTGTCCGCTTTGATGCAGCAAACACCAATAGGCCAAAGGACACATATTATGGTTACATAGAGGAGATATGGGAACTTGACTATGGACTTGGTTTGAAGATCCCTTTGTTTCGGTGCAAATGGGTCAATCTGAGAGGAGGCGGGGTAAAGGAAGACCCGCAGTATGGAATGACAACAGTGGATCTCAACAATCTTGGGTACGCAGACGAACCATTCGTCCTAGCCAATGATGTGGCGCAGGTTTTCTATGTGAAGGACATGTCTACCAAGCCGAGAAAAAGAAAAGATAAGGAAACGAATACATCATACGATGAGCCAAAGCGCCACATAGTTCTTTCAGGGAAAAGAAACATCGTGGGAGTGGAGGACAAGACAGACATGTCAGAAGATTATGAAAAGTTTCATGAAATTGCTCCCTTCACAGTGAATGTTGACCCGAGCATCAAGTTAAACGATGAAGATTGTCCATGGTTACGGCACAAAGGGACACACGCGAAGAAAAAGTTTTATATCCAAAGATCCCACTCTGGGATGTGACCGGCTTCTCTAGTTAGTTTCCGGACTTATATATCTGGAAAGTCCCACTTCGGACAAACCGGAGGGAATCTTTGTAATAGAACTCCGACTTATGTGTTTTGGCATTTGAAACGCGAAGAAATATTATGTCCAAAGCCACGTCATCAATTTTCAACCCTTTCTGACTTCATTTGCTATTTTTCATGCATTTACTGATTTTTTTGAGCTAAATGACCCTGAAATTGAAAAGCACTACAAATCACAATCAGAAAAGGTTGAAAGTTGGCATGGTATCATCATTTCACCCACATAGCATGTGCTAAAAAGTTGAGAGGGTTACGGCAAAAACTGGATGCACTTCGTGTACAAAATGGACAATCTCTTTCGAAGTATCACGCTTTCGGACGAAAACTCGTCTGTTACAAAGGCATTTCATTTTTTTTAAATAACCTAAGAATTACCAAATTGAATATAATGATAAAACACACTAATATTAAACAACAGAAAAAAGAATCACTGAAAAATCTTTTTTTAAAATAAAGTTATTCACAAACTAGTGATTCACACAAATTTCAAATAATTCAAATTTGAAAACTACTGGCACTAACAGAAAGTTTATAATTTTTTTGACCTAAAGCAAAAAGATTCACTCAGAAACTCTAAATAAAGCAAAAAACAACCAAGAAACAAAAGAAAATAAATATAGAAGAAAACAAAAAAAAACTGAAAAGTAAAAAAAAAGCCCGCCTACTGGGCCGCCACGGCCTGCATACGACTAGACACCCACTAGTTGGGCCAGGATGCAGGCCCGCAAGGCCCAGTATGGCCCACAGGGCAGGAAAGAACGGTAGGCCTTGTAGGCCTGCTTTAGAGAGGAGCTCGAATGAGCTACCGCACCGGGGTTTATAAACCAGTGCGAGCGCCCTTCGCTGGGCGAGGTGGGACTAAACATCCACCACACTGCGCCGTGCCAGGAACAGGCCTTTAGTCGCGGTTGGAGCCACCAACCGCGACTAAAGGTGTAACGATCAGTCGAAGAACACCATGCATTGATGGGTGTTGAGGGCCCATATTGACTATCATGAGATCTTTTCTTGTAAGCGGGTGGCCTTTAGTCGCGGTTGGAGCCACCAACCGCGACTAAAGGCTCTCATATATATAACTCCACTTACGATCCTCTCCATTCTCTCGACGCCAAACACAGACGACGCCGCCAGGCTGCTGCGCGCCGCCGCCTGCCCCGATCGACGCCGTCGCCGCCCCCGACGCCGGCCGCCCGTCCCTCCTCGTCGACCCCTACTCCGGACGCGCCCTTCCTCGCCGATCCCCGACGGCGCCGCCGGCCCGCGCGCGCGCGCCCGCTCCTCGCTGCGGCGCCGCCTGCCCCGACGCTGTCGCTGCCCCCGATTCGCCTCGCCTCGCCGTCGCCCCGCTGTGAGCTCAGTTCCTCCCTCTCCCCCCCCTCCCTCGCCCCCTGCCGCGCGCCATGGCCGCCCGTCCGGCCCCGAGCCCCTCCCCCCCCCCCACACACACACACACATGCATGAACACACACACACACACATTTTCTATTTAGATGTTTTAGTTGTTTTTCACTAGTATATATGTATGTATGAATGCATGTTAGATGGATATAATTAGTGTTTAATTAGTATAGATTTTTTTATATAATGTTTCTTTTTCTGTTTTTTAATGGATGTATAGAAGTATGCTTAATTAGTGTTTCTTTTTCTGTTTTTTAATTTTTTATACTTTTAGTTATAGAAATGTTAGATGAATGTTTTTTAGTTTTTTATACTTTTAGTTATAGCTAGATAAATGTTAGATATAAAAACGTTGAGGAATTTTGACATTTGATCCAATGTATAGCAATTAGTATTTGCAAAAGTTGCATATTTTAATGTTGTATTTGCAATAGATTTTCTTAGTCCTTTAAGGGATTAATTATCAGGAATGCCCCCATTATGGATGTGCACAAGTTGATCCAATTTCTTTCTGATCTCATGCATCTACCTTTCGGATCTCTGAATACTAAATTGTTTTATCTTTCTTCTGGATTAGTTAAATAAAAGCTATGGACAATACCGGCAGAGAAGGAGAAGAGGCTGTGTTCGACATCATACGCTCCACGAGCCCAGATGATCATGATGACGGCTCGCAATATCTGAACCCTTCGGGTGAGGGTATGATGTTTGATGAAGACGAACGAATAGATGAAGGTGACGACAACGATGTTGACGAAGAAAATGTTCTTCAAATAACAATGACCGGCGAGGTATATTTAATATATAAGCCATCCGGTGATCATTACATGTCTTAATTGATTTGTATGTATTAACGAATCGATCTTTCTTCTTTTAGGCCTCCGGATCGAGCAAATCTTGTACAAGCGACAGAGTAGTTCGAGGCCCGGCCAAAAAGTTGGACAAAGGCGTAAAGTTCAACATCGATTCCATCAAAACATCAACTGGCGAACCGCTTGAACCTAAGAAAAATGCGACCACGTTCAAGAATCAATGCGGAGTTATTGTCAGGGACCAAATCCCGATCTCCGTTCAAGAATGGAGAAAGCCAGCAAAGGGAGATCGAGCAGGAGTTACTTTTGTCGACGAAAGAGCAAAAGATGTGCTTTGGACTACGCTCATGGAACATTTCACCCTACCAGATAATTTGACAGATGTAGATCTGAAGAAAGTCAGAAACTATGCTCTTAAAAAGATGGCGATCGCATTCAACACCTTCAAGAAAAATGCATGGGCTAAGTACGTCAAATCAAAAAAGAAGACTCCAGAATTCACGGGAGCATTGGTGAAGGCAAAAGATCACTGGGACGCTTTCGTGAAGTTCAAGGAATCGGAAGAAGCTAAGGAACTGTCGAGGAAAAACAAGATTAATGCTGCGAAAAAGAAGTGGCACCATCGTCTGGGGCCAGGTGGCTACCAGGTGGCCCTGCCTAAGTGGCATCAATCTGAGCAAGAGATGATTAGTAAACGGGTCAGTCCAGTTACATTGACATGGCCCCCCAGGTGCAGGACATGGTTTTATGCGCATGGGGGGAAGTTGGACCCAGAGACAGGGCTGGTTATGGTGAAGGCAAGTCTTAAAGAAGCGACAGACGAAATACTTATTGCAATAGAAGAAGCTCGATCGGGGGTGTTCACGCCCAACAGAGATAACGACGAGCTTACGCGCGCCCTGAAGAATCCTGAACACCCGGGAAGAACACGAGGCAAAGGCGTTGTTCCGTGGTATGAGGGGTTTGCGGATTGGAACGACGACTATAGAAGCCGTGCGAGAAAGAAGAAGCATGAGGAGCAGAAGAAGAAGGAGGAAGCACTCCGCCTTGAAGGCCTAATATCCTTGCACCTGGAGTTGGAACGATTTGTCAGGCGGCAGCAGGAGCAGATCGACTCACTCAGCCAGGAAAGGGCGTCTCAGCGGCAGCATGAGCAGATCGATCCAGCATTGGATAGCACCGTCCCATCTATGCCGAGAAGCAGCGTGGGTTCCGCCCCGGCCGATATCGATAATGCACTGCTAGCTAGCTACCCTGTGGATGATATCAAAGACAGGACTAACTGTGAGCTACACATGAAAGTGAAGAACTTATCCATGAAGGTGGCGGACGGCTATGCTTTAGCAAATCCCCCTGAAGCAACCTTCCATTGCAATCCCATTCCAGCTGGCTATGCTCGTGTCAGGGTTGATGAAGTGATGTCAGCATATCACGAGCTACAACTTGACATTCTTGGAGGTGACGAGGAGAGAACACTGGGAGAGGCCATACATCGTATCATTCTATGGAAAAAGGATTGCATCGTCTTTCCAAGGCCACCGACTCCTCCTCCTCCAAGTCCGCCGCCGCGTCAGTCGACTCCTCCTCCTCCAAGTCCGGCACCGCGTCAGCCGACTCCTCCTCCAAGTCCGCCGCCGCGTCAGTCGACTCCTCCTCCTCCAAGTCCGGCAGCGCGTCAGCCGACTCCTCCTCCAAGTCCGGCACGGCGTCAGCCAACTCCTCCTCCTCCAAGTCCTCCGCCGCTTCAGTCGACTCCTCCTCCTCCAAGTCCGGCACCGCGTCAGCCGACTCCTCCTCCAAGTCCGGCACGGCGTCAGCCAACTCCTCCTCCTCCAAGTCAGCCGACTCAGCGTGCTCCGCCTAAGCAACAGCGGAAGAGAGAGGCCGTAGCTACGACGGCTAGTGGTACAACAAGCAAGAAATTCAAATATGGTCCAGACCTCAAGCCTCTTCCGAAGTTGTCTTACCACCTGACTCAGGAGGAACTCGACGACGCATGTGATGCCCAATTGAAGGCCCATTTTGCACCGAAACCGCCCGCGCCGCCAAAGGAGAAAGTACCTGAGCATGTATCACAACACTTTATTGATATGGCTCGACCGGCTGACAATCAGAAGGACTCCGACTATGTGCGGTCTATCAAGAAGTCATATTCTGCAGGGCAAAAGGAGTTGAGCTCGAGCTCGAGCCAAGCAGTTGGCAAAAAAAGCGAGAAAACTGTTCCCCAGCTGGGAGAACAAGCAGTGCAATCGATCCCCCCGCTCATTGTACAAACACATGTGAGTACCGCCGATCGGCCGGCAATAACCGACGATCTTAGAAGGCAGGCTAAAGAGGCCGGTGTCACTGTTGAACAACTCCTAGGCCTTGAGGAAATCCCCGGGATTACAGAGGAGGAAGTAAAATACCAATATGTCCGTGGCAAACCTCTGGTCAAGCCTGACGAAGTCAAGCTTCTACCAACGAGAATGTACGAGTTGCATACGTGGTACATGCAAAAAACAGCAAATACCAATGAAGAGTCCCTCATGGTGAAAGTCAGGAAAAGGCATTACTTCCATAAAAAAGACGTGTGGATTCATTATTCAGAGTTGCTTCAGTTATTCAATCAAGACGCACTCGACAAATCTATCGTCAGTTGCTATTGTCTGTAAGTGATTTCTTTCTGTAATTTAAGTCTCTGGCTAGCTAGCTAGATGTGCTCTCGTTCATTAACTGTAATTATCCTCACTATATTCTTTTCTGTGGTATTATGCAGAATGAAGATGTATGAAATGAAAAAAACTAGACGCTATGGAGTTGGGTTCATTGACCCAAATACGATTAATCAGGCGATATGGGAAGATCAATATTCGAGAGAAGACACAGAGAGATTCCTGCTAGAGTTTTTGAAGCAACTAAACACCCAACCAAAAATACTACTTCCTTACAACTTCGGGTGAGTGTTACTATATCTTGTACTACAAATTCTATTTTTTGCTTACTAGATGTTAATAAGTGTAGTTGATGAGTTATGCACATGCCCGCTTATTTATAAAAAACGTGTGCGCATGCAGTTTCCACTGGATCTTGTTAATCATTGAAGTTGACAAGGGAAAAGTTGAAGTACTGGACTCACTATATAAGGATCCATCCGAATACGCAACCGTGAAGGGGATGTTCGACAGGCAATTTCAATCATTATCGCACTATGTCTGCCTCTTTACTTCATTTCCTGATATCAACTAGTTAATAACTCCTTTATTCATTTTCTTTGCCGGCGGGCAGGGCTTGGAAAAAGTTCATCGAAGAGGTCCCCGGCCAATGGAAACAACAGCTGAAATGGGTGCGACCCAAGGTAATTAAGTAGTACTAGCTAGCTACGTCCGTGTATCTCTTTAATTCTAGTTTCAATACCATTATCATGCTTGATTAATTATTACCTGATTGAATTTTATTCTCGTAAAGTGCATGAGGCAGGAGAAGGGGGATAGTTTATGCACATACTACGTTTGCGAGAATATTCGCATGATCACGTCTGAAAGGAGCATAGATGAAAAAACTCTTTGGGTACGTTTGCCAGAACACTATCCATAATTTTTTTATCATGATCTAGCTAATATATATACACACAACTAATATATTCATCTTGATCTCCTGATTATAGATGATAGAGATGCGGGGCCAGCTCCTACCAACGGCTCGCGTACGAGCAATTCAAGAGGAAATAGCTGGATTTCTGGTCGACCAGGTCATAGATCCCAAAGGAGAATACCATTACAAGATCAAGCAGTAATGCCCTGCATATGTAATGATCCGCAAATTGTAGGAGAAATTGTATATATATATGTATGTGAATGGTCGTCGTACGAGAAATTCGATTTATATATATATGCACAACGTGTACAGTATGTAGTAGCGTAATATATGTTTGAAATGAAAAATAATTAAATGGAAAACACAAAATTAAAAGGAAAAATAAACCAAAATTAAAAGAATTAAATACTTTTAGTCCCGGTTGGTGTTACCAACCGGGACTAGTCCCGGACCTTTAGTCCCGGTTGGTAACACCAACCGGGACTAAAGGTCCCCCAGCGAACGGCCCCGGCAGGCGCCACGTGGTGGGCCTTTAGTGCCGGGCCGTGACGAACCGGGACTAGGGGGGGGGGCTTTAGTCCCCCTCCTTTAGTGCCGGTTGTAGAACCGGCACTAAAGGGCCTTACAAACCGGGATTAAAGGCCCGTTTTCTACTAGTGAGTGTCTACGGTTTGCGGGAAAAAGCGTCCGGACCGGTCCGCGGACTGATGCAAGACCGCCAGCTTGGATGGAAAAACACGTCCGGACCGCATGGTCCGGACGATTGCGGACGGTTTGAGAGTTGGCGTTGAAGATGCCCTAACTTACATGAAAGTTGGTTCAATGTAATGGTCCTTATGGTATCCGAAAAGATTTAACTGGAAATGATATTTGACTTCTAAATGCAATGGCTTATCATTAATTACATATGCAATTGTAACAAAAGGATACATCATGCATAAGGTACAAGACAACCATACAACAAGGTGCATATATTCCCCTCTTTACGAAGATTTTACTGAAACTATGCTAGTACTACTATACATGAGTACATTGCCACAACACTCTCAAGTCCCCCAAGGCTCCAACTGCAAGCACGGTTCAATATATCAATACACTACTAACTTGTAGCACGTGTACATCATACACATGTCACTGCGTACATTCGGTCATTGAATCTCAGTCGCCTCTGGTTCTCAGCAGGAAGAGGCTGAGCTCCTGCGGCGGACTATCGCCGGCGGTGCGCGGGCTTATGAGATGGTACGACACCGCGTCCTTGGAGCCCACGACCCTCTCGTACGTCGCCCTCATATACATCACCTCCTCGTTGATCCCTTCCTGCGCCTCCGCGGCCGGCAGCGCCCCGACGCCGGCAGTCATCGTCCGCATGCTCTCCAGCACGCCCCGCTCCCACTCCGTCGGCGGCCGCCGCACGGCATGTCCCGCGTCCCGGCCGTTGCAGGACGCCGTCCAGACGTTCCTCGGGCGGGCAGCAGCATTTTCGCCGGCCGCACCGGACGCGGACGACCTGCCGCTGGAGCGGTGGCACTCGAGCGCGATGCGGAGAAGGCCGGACGCCATCTCGGCGGCGAGGGACTGCATGGGCACGGAGAGCTCGAAGAGGAACGGGGGCGGCACGGCGGGGTCGCGCTGCACGCAGAAGGTGACGCGGCCGCTGCGGCTCCCGAAGATGGTGCCGACGATGACGGCGCAGTGCGGCTGCTGCTGCTGCCGGCCGTCACCGTCCTTCCTGGCCACGACCGAGGCGGCCGGGTCGATGATGCTCTCCGGCTGGTTCTTGTCCGCGAACGAGAAGCTGAGCCGGCTCGTGGCGGCATCCTCGGCGCCGCCGGGCTGCTGCCTGGCGGAGGGGACGCACGCGGCGAAGATTGGCGCGAGGCAGCCCGTCGTCTTCTTCTTGTTCTTCATGCTCACATCCACTTCTCCTTCTCGTGTGCTGATAAGGTCAAGTGAAGATCTTGTTGTTGGCTGGCACCACGATCGGGTGAGGCGATGATATATGCGTAGCGTCGGCGAGAAGAGCCATGCATGCAGATGTGGACGCACGGCACAAGAAGATTGGAATCCTAACTTAAAGAAACATGCATTGTTTTAGATGTGTCTTCTTGTTGGACAGATGCGTCATGCCAAATTTTGTGTTCTTTGGAGGAAACTACGCCGTGCTGTGTTTATACATCTTTTCGTCGTTTCCACTGAAGGAAACACGCGACTGATAAACTATAATCAGATGAAATAGTACCTTGGTGTTGGTAGGCTGGTGGCGTCTGTACAAAGAAACAGATAGTGAGGTGCAGATACAGATAGCTATGTTCCAGGAAGAGAAGCAACATGTCTGGGTGGTGTAGTTGGTTATCACGTTAGTCTCACACACTAAAGGTCCCCCAGTTCGAACCTGGGCTTAGACATATAATTTTTTGTTTTTTTATCAGTTTTTTTGTTTGTTTGCATTAGATAGATACGTTGTACAGAATCGTCATTGAGACGATCCGTTTTGTTATGACCAACTCGCCCATGAGAGCATAATGTGGAAATGAAGTTTTAATTTACGGATTTGCTATTTTTCAGTCGAGTGTTTTGCAATTGGCTGTCATTCAAATCTGTGTCCGTTCGATCTCGCGCTGAGATTCGCGCTGTTTTTGTTTTTTCCTCCTGCTTGCGTTCCGGTTGTTCGGGTGGTTTTATTTGTCGGGTCGGTTTTTTTAGTCTCAGCCCGTTATCGCCCACTGGTCCGGCGCTGTTTGGTTTTTGTCCTATTTGAAATTTGGAGTGGGTGTCGTTCCCCTTTCCCGTTTGGTCATTCTGTTTGGATAAGGCCGAGGGAGAGAGCCCGAGCGGCGGAGGAGGCGACGCGATTCCATGGCGATTCCGAGCTTTCCCTCTCCTCGAGCTTGATTTCCCCTCCGTGTTCCTTCGATCCCCGGCTCCCGTGGTTCGTTGCTGTTGTTTCTCGTGGTTCCCCGTTTGTTTTTGCTCCTGTTGTGGTCATGTTTTGCCAGATCTAGGTGAAATTCGTGTCCGTGGATTCGGATTTCGCATGTTTTTGCTCGTGGTTCCCTGTAGCGGTGGTATGTGATGTTGTGCTGTTGTTGGTGGATCCGTGGAATGGGTGCTCAAGTCCGCCCTCCTCGTAGTTCGCCATTTTCCCCTCTGATCCCGCTCGAGTGAGTTGTGTTGGAGCTTGTAGCTGCGGTTGTTGGCGCCCCCCTTGCTTGTAGATGTGATTTTAGCCTTAGATTGCTGCTGTAGGTGGTGGATGTCGTCCTAGTGGTAGTTGCAGGGTTGATTTCACTACCATTTTTTTAGTTGGAGATGCTCCGGCCTTGTAGTTGTAGTTCTAGGTGTTGTAGTTGTAGGTGTGTCTGAATTTTTTCAGCTACTGTAGAATTTCTTCAGCACCTGCTTGTAGTTGTTGTAGTTGTAGTTGCTTGTAGCTGCCTGTAGTTTCAGCACCTGTAGAATTTCTTCAGCACCTGCTTGTAGCTGCCTGTATGTCTTGGATGTATGTATTTGATTGTGTTTGCCAGTAGTATTCCATGCCGTTGTATTCTACTTCATTGCACTGTAATATTCATTTGATTTTGCAGTGCAATTCCCATGCTCAGTGACTGTAATTTTTATTTATATTTCGCTGTAATTTACCCAGAATTCCACTGTAAATCATATGAATTTCATGCTTCATCACACTAACATTCAAGAATTACACTGCTTTTTTGTGTGTGTAATTATCATGCTTATTTACTGTATTTTTTGGTATATATCAAGAATTACATTTGTAAGTCCAATGCTTCTTTTTTGTAACTATTGTTATACTCTTTGTGACTGTAATTTTCAGCTATAATACAGTGTAAATTTGGGGTATTGTTGCACTGTAAGGACATTGTAATCCTCATTCATTTGTCACTATAACTTCAGTTAAAGTGTAATATAATCACACTGTTTTTTTTGTGTATTTTACACTGTAATTCCCATGGTTTGTGACTGCAACTTTCAGTTATAGTGTTATATAATCAGATTTGCTATTTTACAGTTTTCTGTTTTTCAATTGGCGAACATTCAAATCGTTGTCCGTCTGCTGTTGCGCGAAGCTTGCCGTGTTGTTGTAGATTCGTGGTAGGTGCTTGTAGTTTTACGAGATGTTTGTTCTGCTTCGTGTTGTCTGCCCAATGGTCGCTCGTGCTAGGCACATGCGTGATTCAGTTAGCTCTTTGTTTCTCCTCTGGCTGTGTGAGATGTTAGTTGTTGTGGTTAGGGCTTTGTTATTTTGCCTTGGTAGGTGGTCTGTTTGTTCTGTGGTAGATGGGTGTTCCTCCTCTGGCCTTGTTGGTTTTAGGGATTTATATGTTTGTATTTACATTTGAAATTGGTAGGTTTAGATGCCCTGGGTGATTAAACTGTATGTGAGGAATAATTATGTCATAGTTACAGTGTAACTTTCTCAGTTTCAGTGTAATATACACTAAAATTACTGTGTAATTTGCCTCATACGTACTGTGTAATCCCCATAGTTTCAGTGTAATATACAATATAATTACTGTGTAATTTGTCTCATACTTCCTGTGTAATTTGCCTTAGTTTCGGTGTAATTTTTTCTAGAATGTAGTTTCAGACTAGAATTACAGTGTAATTTGTGTATAGTTTTTGTGTATTTTGCACTAGAATTACAGTGTAATTTGTGCCAGAGTTACTGTGTAGTGTAATTCACTCTAGAATTACAGTGTAATTTGTACCAGATTTACACTGTAATTCACTCTAGAATTACAGTGTAATTTGTACCAGATTTACAGTGTAATTCTCACCAGATTTACAGTGTAATTTTCCCCAGATTTACAGTGTAATTCTCACCAGATTTACAGTGTAATTCTCACCAGATTTACAGTGTATTTTGTGCTAGAGTTACTGTGTAATTGTATGTTACTGTGTAATTCCTGAAATTTTCTATGGGTTACAATGTAATTTCACCAAGGTTTACCATGGTTTCCGTGTAATTACTCTATAATCTCACCAAGGCTCTGTTTACGGTGTAATTATTCTATAATTCCTGAATTTTACAGTGTAATTCTAATGTTTTCAGTTATGCAATTCCTGAAATTTTCTGTGGGCTTTCTTTACAGTGTAATTTCACCAAGATTTTACTATGGTTTCTATATGTAAATTCAATGTTATTCTGATGTTTTTTAATTATGTAATTCCTGAATTTTTTTTATGTGGGATCTGTATACGGTGTAATTTCCCCAACGGCGCTGCTGACTGAGACCTAGACACACCCTTTACCCAAGGATTACTGTGGTTTCCATATGTAATTACACTGTAATTCTGGAATTTTACAGTGTAATTCTAATGTTTTCAGTTATGTAATTCTTTAAATTTATTACGGGCTCTGTTTTCATGATTCAGTTATATAATTCCTGAATTTTGCCTTTATTCTGTATGTATTACACTCTCATATGTCTTACCAATAATTTCAGTGTATCCCTAGTTCTATTTCTAATCGCCTTTCTTATTATGTGTATTTTCAATGTAATTTTCACCTTTATTTACAGTGTAATGTTCATGCTTTAGCTATGTATTTTATAGGTTTAGTTTAATGGGTAAGCTTCGGAAAGTCTCTCACAAGGACGTTCCGTTAGTTTCATCTTTTGAGAGTGCAGATTCTATTCATGAACCATTCGTGCCTAATGACTTTGCGGAAGATGGATCGTACCCATTGTCTACGGTAGTTATTTTTTGTTTTATTTTTCTAGTTATATTTTCATTTTCAGTTTTATTTATTTTGGTTGTGTTGTCTTTTTTTTCCAGGAACTTTCTGGTGACGAAGGACCCTTTGACAAAGCTCTTTTCAAGTTTTATATTAATCAAGTATGTTTTCTTTAATCTTTTTCATGTGTCTGTTGTTTATGTTGCTGGTTATTTTCTCTTGTTGAGGTGACTTTTGTTTTTATGTTTTTCAGAAAGTAAAATCATTGAAGAGGAAGTTAACTTCTGCTGGAAGAAGAAATGTTGTTAGTGCTCCTTCTTTTGCCATGCTCTCGTTTCGTTTTAGCTTGTTCACTTTATTAATTTCTGTTTTGTCTGCATTATTTGAGTGATGTAGTAGTGTTTTTTAAGTTCTAACTTTTGTTTCTGAATTTGTATTTTGATCTCTGTTTCTTTTTGTTTGTTGTAGAGGCAGAAACGTTCTACTGATTACCCAACTTGTTCGAACTTCACAAGATATTCTGGAAAGTTTTTCTCTGGAGTAGTTGACGACATGTGTCCTCGGTATAAGGATGTGATACAGGCTTATGGCATGGGTTGTCTTCTTAATTTGTCAGTACCGAGGTTCCTTTGAGGCTAGTTAAGTGGCTTGCTAGTAGGTTTGATGTACTTGCTTCTGAGTTCCAGTTAAAAAAGAAGTTCATTCCAGTTACCAAATATGACATCCACAATATCCTTGACCTCCCAGTAGATGGTGAGCGACTTTTTTGTGATCCCGAGTCGGGCCGTGATTTTGTCCTTTCTCATTTCAATCTGTCAAGTATTCCTCCGGTGTCATTCTTTGCCAACAAGCTCAAATCTTCCGAAGTCGAGTTGTCTGATGATGACATTTTCATTTGCTTCATGATTGTTGCTTTCTCCTCATTTCTATGTCCAAACTCCAGCCTCAGTCCTAGTCCAAAGTATCTGCATATCTTCAGGGATTGTCATTTTGTTTGCAAGTTGGATCTGTCCCAATTTGTTTATGAGTGGTTGCTGTCCAGCATTAAGAAATTCAAGGATTCTTCTAAAGTTGCTTCAAAAAGATCTGTGACATTTGGTGGCTGCCACTACGCCTTTGCTGTAAGTTATTGTATATTTAGCCTGTTTTCATTTCTGTAATGTCTTTTTTCTTTTTTTCACTCTTTTTATGTTTGTTTTTATAGGTTTCTTACCTTGATCATCTCAATTTTGGTCTCCACTCTGTCCCTGATGTCAAGCCTCGTTTACTAGCATGGAGAGGTAACAAAGTCAAGCAGTTCGCAGAACTTGATAGAAATAACAGTCGCTCCTATGGGAAGAGGCCGCTTAAGCCTTTTTGTCCTTCGGTGCATTTGCAGGGTTTTTTTTTCTTCTTTTTTTCATTTTTCCTGGTGCTTGGTAATGTTTTAATTTCTATCTGGGTGTGAACTTGTTTCTAATTTTCAGGAGTCTGTTGACAAATCTACAGCAAGTAAGGATGTTGAACTTCATCCCCCGAATGGCTTGTTTGCAGTGACTGTTCAGAATTCTTTCGGTCCTCGCTTTGGCCTTGAGGTAATACTTTGGTTATGTAGATTTATATGTGCAATGGTTTAGATTTTTTTGTATATTAATCAGTGTTTATTGTGGTTGTTTGCATTTGGATTGGTTGTCTAATTTTGTGGGTTGTTTCTTTTTGTTCAGACCGCTCAGGAACTTATTGAGCTTGTTCAGGACAGGAACAAAGACAAGCCTAAGATATTTATTGATTGGTCAGTCTCTTATTATTGATGTGTTGGAATGTTTGTTGCGGTGCCCTTTGCACGCAAACACTGGTCCTACAACAAAAGTTTCTGGCAGCGAGGATAATTCACAGAATAAATTTTCTTTTGGTTAGTTCCTTTATTTCCCCATTGTTTTTACTTCATTTTATGTGTTCATTTTTTATTTTTTTATTTTGTTTTTGTGTCTTTGTTTACTTTATCTCAGTAGTTGCTTGTTTCGAGTGGTTGTGCAGGCAACAAGTCTGTTTCTATACAGTCTGTTATCCATGAGAGAACTCGTGCAAAGATTGATGATATTCCATCCAATGAAGTCCATGTAGAATTTCAAAATGTAGACCAAGCTACTCCTCCTGCTGCTGGTGTTGTTACTGATGGTGATATTTAGAATCCAGTTTTAATCTCTAGTGCTACTACACCTCCTAAGGTATTTGATCATGTGTTTTTTTCTTTGTCCTTTTTACTGCTGATGCTAGTTCCAGTTTTTTTCTTCTTCTAATTGATTGTTTCCCTTGTTTTTTTGTAGACTGTGGTAAATCAAGACGCAGTTCCTTCTTTTCCTATCTTCGGTGAAGCTAATGCTGAAGCAGGTACTTCGATGCAAATGTTCTCGGCCAAAGCTGTTTCTTCTCATGGTATTGCTTTGAATTTATTTGCATTTCTTCTTCATCCCCTGCTTTTGTTGCTGCATTTTGATTTTTTATCTTCTTATGTTTTTTCGTTTCTTTTGTAGGTATATGTCCTTCATCAACTGATTGTGGTATTCCTGTCTTTGATTCTAGTTTGTTGGAATCAAGTATTCCTTGCTATATTTTGTTTCTACATATAGGCAAAAAAAATTGCTCATCTTCATTGTCTCTCTTGTGTAGCTGGTCCGTTTAAGAAGTGTGAGGCAAAATCTCATGTCTGCGATTTTCAAATCCTTTCTGTCGCTGCGTTAAATCACTCTATTGGTATTGATGATGTCAAGCATGCCATGAAGGATGCCCGTTATTTTAGGCCGCTGTCGCCTCTGGTTCCTATCCATTTGTCCCATCTTTTTCAGAATGAGGTTAGGTTCTAGTTTTTGTACATGCTTTATTGTATGTCTTTTTTCCCTTGTTATAGATGCATTTTGTTCCTCTCCGCAGCTTGGTGATGTTGAATGCTCTCAATATGTTGCTGAAAAATTTAAGAAATCAATGGAGACTCCTGCTGTTGAGGTATTTACTTCTTTATAGTTTATTATTTGTTCTTTATTCATAGTTGTTTTTATTCTTCCATGTCAGCTAACTCTTCCTTTTCTTGGTTTGGTTTTGTTTTCTCCCAGGATTGTGTATATACGGTTACTCTTCCTGATCCTGAAATTTCTAAGTCAGCTAACTCATCAAGGCGCTGTACTGTTGACCTTTGTTCCCCAATTGTTTCTAAGGAAACTTCTAATGTTTCTTCGAAGGTCTTGTCTCTTTCTTTTTATTTTTATTTCTTCCTTTTTATTAATTTTTGTAATATGTCTTCTGATTCTAGTTCATATTGAATGTTTAAGCATTTGTAGGTTAATCAGCCTGAGGATGATGTTCAAATTGTTGGCACTTCTAGCTTTGTTGTTAGGTGTCAAGACCTTTCAACATCGCTTGATGCTACTTACAACAAGATGAAGAATTTCTCATCATCTGCACCGATGAGTCATAATGCTAAGAAGCCCCAAGTATTTTTTTTCCTTCTTGATTTTTTCTCAATGTCTATGTTGTATGATCTTTCTTATCTTCAACCTTCAGTAGTATTTGTTGATGTTGATTTTTTTGTTTTTTGAATTTTAGGCTGCTTCTAGTCCAGAAGTAGAATTTGTATCAGAGAGAGTTGCTTGTCCTTCCATGGCTGCGCCCAAAGCTCCTGCTTCCAATGCTCCCACTGCAACTTTCATTTTTCCGAGTGGTTCTGCAGCTAGTTCATCTGGAACTCATGCAACTCGTAGGATTGTTTATCCTGGTAGATACAATTCAGAACCGTATGTTGCACCTCAAGTTAATCGCTTTGTTCCAACTCAATTAGAAAGGCGTCACTATCTTGCAATGACTGAAATTGGAAAGCATGAGATTTGGTGCAAGTATGAATTTTGTTCCTCTCCTTTTTAAAATTTCAGTGTTATTTAACTGTTCGTTGGAGTTTCTGATATTTTTCTTCTTTTTATTTCTTTTTTACTTGCTGATTTTAGGTTGTATATTTGGTGTTTGAATATTTTGCAGGTTTGAAGCAATAAGATATGACAAAGCCTACTGTAGTTACCGTTCTCTGGCAACTCTAAAGTCAAGAGAGCACGTAGATAATTTCTTAATCTTGTGTGTGTGTCGGTTTCTTTTTATTCAGTCCCATCCATCAGTTTCGAAGAAACATTTCTTCTTCTCTTACATTGGGGTATGTACTATTCTTTTCTGATCAGATCTTTTTGCATACTTAATTGTAATTATTTTCTAAGTTATAATTAATTATATTCTTGTATCATGTAGTGATTGTATTTCCCTTTTGGCTGGATCCGTGATTTGTTCTTGATCTGCTCTTTCTTCTTCTCCAGACCCTTCTTCCATGGCCGCCGGCCTGATTTGTTCTTGATCTGCTCTTTCTTCTTCTCCAGACCCTTCTTCCATGGCCGCCGGCCTGATTTGTTCTGTGTTGTGTTTTTGCGTTAGGTGGGATCTCTGCTGCTATGTGGAAGAAGGGTGGAGATTTTCCAGGGGGTTTGCCTTGCCCTTTTCCACGGCCTGATTCGTGGGACGCAAGTTGGTGGCCAGCTGTTACCTGTGGTCCAGGGAGGGGGGTGGTGCCGGTTTAGCGGGTCAGAGTTTGCCCGACCCGTTTATTGAGGAAAACGAAACTATACAGTGGCCGGTGGAGGATTTTGGGGACAGACAGTTGTCATCTATTGATTTGCTAGAAAATTCGATTGTTGTTCAATTGAAAAACAGTCAATCTTCAAATAGACACTCCCATTTAAGACTAACCCACCCTTGGCTGGCAGTATTATTGGTTCAACGGTGCAATCCGTGTTCTTTCCGGAGAAAAAAAAAGACCCCACTACCTCTCACTAGCATAATTCGCATGTATGGACAGCACCTCTTATGAATGTTTCAAAATTCAAAATTCAGCCATTCAAACCTCATTTCCATGTATCATGCTCAAGATTTTACCGTGGTGAATATTTACATACACACAGCTACTCTCGTGATGAGCTAAATCAGCTTATCTTCTGTCTTCTATTCCTAAATAGTTATAACCCACTAGCTAATATTCCTAAGCATGCAACTATGCCACATCATCACCTACGCATGTCAACCACAAATCATAAGTTACATTTATTTACATGCATTCCACTACCTAATTTTTTTAAGCACGCAACCATGCCAAATCAACACCTATGAATGTCAATTATAAGTTACACTTCTTGCATTAATTTGCACATGCAACATTGCCACATTAGCAAGCCATACTTGTCGTCTGTAAGTTATATTTTTGAGTTAATTTTATATTTTCACATATGACATATGTGTTGGATACTTGGAGCATACGTATGTAGTTCATGATTTGCACTTTTATAGATAAAAATGGTATTTTGTTAACTACAATGTAAATCAAGAATATTTTTACATTTTTTGCATTAGTTTACTTGTTTTTAGCAACTATTAAACAATTAATTTAACAAGGTTACTGCGGCACGCGCGCGGCATAGTCTAGTAATTAAGATTAGATCAACACTGAGATTATTCTAGTAATCACGGTCCTTTTCTTCGAGCAAAAGGAACCTGCTACAAAAAAAAAACAGAGTCATATGTTTCAATTAAGTTTAAGATTAACATATATTTCACTAGATATTATAGATACTCGCTTATATATTAGCCGTAATGATGTTCTAATTTAACCGTCTTACATGCATCGCAAGGGGTAAGTGATCAAACTACAATGAACCAACAAGTTTCGTATATAGTGTGTACACCAAGATATCGAAGAGCCTGACTGAAACATGACATATATCGGCAACAATTAAGCTCTATCATTTTCTTGCATGATTATTCACTTGACAGACATTGCATGGACAGTAGCTCCATAAAGTTAATTCAAGTATCACCTTTAATTCCATGAAGTGTTGAGCTACCATTAATTGTAAGATTTCCCCATTACTAATCTATAATCTCAGAATTACTTTCATGGGCTAGAAACTACTAAATGAAACCAACAATAACTAAACAGGAAGCACTAATAATACAGTATTGGGTGCCCATAGCATTGTCGTCAGTTACACTAATTGTTTTGGCTCTACCCCAAACCGTGAAAGGGGAGCTACACTCCTAATTAAAGATCATCAAGAAGAACAAACTCATATCAATGGCCCGGGAATAAAAGAAAAATCAATGGAACACCAACCCCACCCGGACGGAGGCGAGATGCCCAAGTGGGGAACACGACGTAGAAACTAGGCTCGAATTCGACGAAGCTCGATAGTCGGTACACTATTACAAAAAAGAAATAAAATGATTTTTTTTGCAAACTTTTATTTAAGTTTTCATGGTGATTGGGAAGATATAGCTAGAATAGCAAGGTAAAAACTAGTTCTACCTCTATTTAGTGGCAGATTTACCGGTAAGACTTCATCAAGCTCTAGTCTATCATTTGTCATATTTTCAACCACGGAGGGACAGAGTTCAAATGCACAACTCTTCTCTTCGGTAGGCAACGCTAGTGAGTAGTGACCATGGCTTGGGCTCCTAGCCCTATGTATCACTCACTACGAGACATTTTTACATTACATGAACATTTTTTAATTCACAATATATTTTTTACAATTAACTAAATTCATTTAAAAAATGGATTTTTTTAAATGGACAAAAACAAAGGAACAAAAGAAGTAAATGAGCCGTTTCGGATTGGGTCAACCCATTTATGGCATCCCTTGAGGCGAATGGCTCTACCGTCTCACAACAGGTGAGACATACAGGCTTTCGTGAACAATTTTTTAATTTGGGGACACTTTTTAAGTTCATGAACATTTTTCTAAATAACAAAAAAAATGGAAATTTGGAAATATTTTCTGAATTGATAATTTTGAAAAAGCATGAAGATTTTAAAATATTTTAGACAGAAAATGAGCAGGAAATCAACCCGAAATAAGAAAAACCTTTTGAAAAGACGATAAAAGGCCATACATTCTACAATAGCCTCACTATCCTAACTGGGTCGGCCTAGTTAGCGCCAGGGTGGAGGCCAATGATTGTGCGGTTGCTCACCCCCTCCGCTCCTTTCCCACAACGACTTAGGCCCTGTTTGGAACCACAATAGATTATGATAATCTGGATTATGAAGATAGATTATATAATCAGGTATATAAAAATAATCTAGGTGGGCATGTTTGGAGGCCAGATTATATAAACTGCAATCCAGGTTTTTACATTGCATAATGACTTGTCTACCCTCTGCGCTGAGGAGAAAAAAGGAGGAGGGTGGCGGCGGTAGAAATTAGTAATTACCTCACTTTACAAGGATAATGGGTCATTAGCAATCCATAATCTGGTTTTATCTGGGGTAGAGTAGATTGTGAGTTTTTAATAATCTGTCCATCTAGTTTTTATAATCTACAACATAATTTGTCCTGTTTGGAGACAGTATAGATTATAAAAACTGGATTATCATAATCTGAGTGGTTCCAAACAGGGCCTTAGACATGTTATAGGATGTCCCGGGATTAGGCCAAGAGGAGCGGAAAAATCAATATGAGATAATAACTGTCATAGTATGAACCAATCACACAGGTGTGCGCTAATGTGCCCGGCCTTTAGAAGGTTCTTAGCCTTTTTTTCTTGCATTATTTTATTTATCCGTTTTCTTCTTTCCTTTCTTTTCGCTTGTAATTTTTTATTTTAAAAATGTTTAGCTCTTTAGAAAAATGTTCAAACATTTCAAAAATGTTCTCAAATCTTTTCTTTTAAAAAGTCAACTTTCCAAAGAATATTTAGAATCTTAAATTATGTTTAAAAATATTTCACAAATATTCATGTCCATTTATAAAAAAATGTTCTCGAAATTAAAAAAATGATTTTATTTTCAAATCAAATATTCTTTTTTTCAAAACCAAATGGAAAAACCCGACCTAAAACAAATAAACCAGAGAAAGCAAAGAACACTAGCTGCTCGTAGATGAAAAAATCATGTGTTTTTGTCACTCACGGCAAGCCAGTCGACCCTAGACCTTTGACGTTACATCAGCTCTTCCTAGAAATATAGCTCCACTAATCTTTCGCTAGTTTTCAACTCTCTATCGGCCTTGTCGTAGCAGGGTCATTCTGAAACCTTTTGATCTCCCTGTTTAGCTTCTTGATCTCGCCTTTTACACTATCAAAAGTTGCTCGGTAGAAACTAGTCAGTGTGGGAGCGAATCACACGAGTCAAGCGGGCGAATAGGCGCACAGCTATGTGCCGCTCGCTGCGAGTTTGGGCCGGCCTAGTTTCAACCGCGCGTGTGCTGACGTCCAGTTGCTTTGCTTTGTGTGTGTGCGCGCGCGCGTGTTTCGTTTTTATTCATCAATTTTGTTTTCCTTTTTGAAACTTGTTTATTTTGAAAATTCAATAAAGTTTTAAAAATGTTAATTTTGCATTTAATTTTTTTAAATGTGTATAGAGATTTTTTTAATGAATTTAAAATGTACAATATGAATCAAAAAATAGAAAACGCTAATCATATGTATGATTTTTTTTAATTATATGTAAAAAATGTTTACACATTGTCAAAACATGTTCGTATAATCCAGAAAAATGATTTCATACATTAAAAATTTATACATTACATTTAACAAAATGTACAAGTTTCAAAAATGTGTTCGAGAAATTTTTGAAACATAATTTGTACATTGTTAATATTGAAAAATATTAAACATGTATAAAATAAATGTCTATGCCATATATGAAGAATATATAAATGTGAATGTAAAAAGTTAAAAAATATGTTAATCATTTATACAGAAAATATTACCCATATGTACCAAAACTTTCACACATATATACAAAAAATTGCGACAAATATAAAATGTCTCACATTTCAATTTAAATTTATGTGAATTTTTTTAAAAGTGATACAAATGTAAAAAAAATGTTTGTGCAATTCAACAAAAAATATTTTGTACATTCAAAAAATGTACATCACATTGAAAAAAATCTTCCCAAGTTTCACAAATGTGTTCGTGACTTTTGTAGAAGATATTTGTACAATATACTAAAAATGTTGACATAGTGCAAAAACAAGTTTTTTATCATTCATAATATGTTTCAACAATTATTTGAAAAAGACTCAAAACATGTTTCTGTAAAAATATTAAATATGTATTTGATAACTTTTAAACAGGTATAAAACAAATGATTTAATTAATACAAAAAAAGGTACAACCGGTATGAAAAAAATACATCTAATGAAAAAAACATTGAAGAATGACAAAAGAAATAAATATGAAAGTGAAGAAACAAAAAAAAAAGAAAACCCAAAAGTAACAAAGAAAACAAAAGTATAAATAAGAAAAAGAGAAAACAAAATAACCATGAAAAAACTGAAGCATTAAAGGAGACGAAAAAGGAAAACAGAAAACCGGTGAAAAAAAATCCAAGAGAAAACAAAAGAAAACGAAAAAGAGCGAGCGAACTCTACTGTGATCGCTACGAACCAGAATTAGTGCACAACACCACGCTACAAAATGGGTAGGCCAGCTATTGTCGCCCATAGACAATTCCTATTAGAAATCAACACGGGTGCCATATAGCCATGGCGAGCAAATAGCGCCAGCGGGCGAGCAATGTGAGCCGACTGTCGTGGCCTGCTAGCATAACGTGCGGGAGCCGACATGGTAAGTGGCACTTGAGGCGCTAAAGAAGACCCCTTATTGTCGGGGATAAGGGCATCTCCAAAATGGACTCTTAAATCGCCCGCAAACGTCCGGACCGAGCTGTACGGACGCATTTTGCCATCCAACGTCATCCCCCATCAGTTCATGGATCACTCTGCGCGTCTCTTTTCTTGCAAGTCGGAAGCAAACCAGGGGGCTTTGTGTTAGTCCATATCTCCTCCACGTAGGACTCGACACCATCTGCCCACCCAAAAACACATCGGACCTCATGTATCCATCCCTTTCCTCTTTCTCTGCAACTAATTTCTCCTGGTCGATGATGCCACCGTACCACCCCGGTTACCCGACAAGCCCTTGTCTGACCTCTGCGACCTTTGTTGCTCCACCCGATCACTTTGTCAGTTTGCCTATGCCGTCGTTGCACACCTCTCGTCAGTCCGCCGTGCAGGTACCATCTGTCCTCGTGGATGTCGTCTGTGGGGTTACCACGACCAATAAGTCTTTGGTAAAAGGACCCCCCAAAAGTTTTAACATTTTTTGTCCCTTTTTTGAACCAATGAATTCAGACATGGAGAACATCTACGAGCACTATATTGTATCGTTTGACGACTCGTCCGACGAGGAGGACTATGCGGACGAGACGGTAATGATGCAAGCGGTCCTTACAAATGTAGAGCGTGCGGAAGAGCATGTGTCCTAATTTCAAGGGATCGATTTTATGTTTGAACAATTTTACATTTGAACTACTATCCATTTGAATATTTTCATTCACGGAAGATTTGATATGCTATTATGTTGAGTGTTAAAGGGGACAGCTTTGAATGGCTGGTTCTCTGTCTGCACACAAGTCGTTTAGGGTGTGTTTTTTTCTCAAATGGTGTGTCCAGATGCCCTAAGCCCGGCCCACCCAGTGTATTTTCCGCGGCCTATATCCCTTCAGCCCACCAGGGGTAGAATGATCGCACTTGTGGAATTTTCCTTCTCTCAAAAAAGAAAAAGAAAACTCGTGGAATCATCCCCAGTCTCACTCTCGTGCGTCTCTTCTCTCCATGCTCCACTTCGAGGCGACAAGGCGGCGGCGGGGACGGAGCGGACGACGGCGTTGTCGGAGTGGACGGCGTCGGCGACTCTCCGGTGGGAAGCTCCCAGCGTAGGCTACTCTGCGGATTGAAGCTCCCAGCGTCGACGACCTGCCACGTAGCCCGGCCGAAACCCTAGCTCCCGCTTCGTGCCATCTCCCCCGCCGCCTCACTCCAGAGAAGACGAAGCTGCCGGCGACAAGATCACCAGGTGGGCTCCCCTCTCTCTTGCAGTGGGGTTGAACTACAGGATTTGGTGCGCCCTGTTCAGAATTGAACTACAATTTTTTCTGATCTCCCTTTGGTGTATGCGGGCTTTAATCGCACTGAAAAACTGTTTTTCACTTGCAGGTTGGTAGATCTGGGAGAGATTTGGTTGACCACCTTGGTCTGGCTGTGAATCTGTTCACCTGCGAGGATCGGCGTAACTTGTATGCAATTATTTTGCAAGATTGTTGTAGCTTTTTCCTATTACCCCTTTTTCTGCTATGACAAAATACCTTTTTTGTTTCAATTTGTGTGTTAGTAACTGGTTCGTTGGCCAAAATTAGTGTTGCTTTCTTCGTAATGATTTTCCAGATTTATGTTGCTTGACCTGTTATTAATGTAGAAAAAAATGCATAAAATTGACATAATTGTTTAGGTATTTCAGTGGTTGAACTTACTGTGTGTAGATTTTCATATGGCTCAGTCTTGTGCAATGTGCTCGAGATGTAAAAAGTTTACAGTTCTTTGCTGCTCAAATTTGTATGTTTGGTAATGAAGCTTTCAAGAGAATCCACAATTTTTCCATTTGTTTGTGCGATTGTTTTCACCAAAATTTCAGTCTTTGGCAGTTGAATTGTGCTAACACCCACGAGGTGCATGTTGCAATTGTAATCAATTGCAATGTCAAGTTTTGCTAGGACAAAAAATTTCTGTGTGCAATCTCTTCGTCTCTACATTCTTGATCTTGTTTGGGTGTTGTCGTATGGTGAAAATTATTTCTGCATCATACAAGTGTTTTGGACGTTGAACGCTGCCAACTATTGTTGGCAATTGATGTCTGGTGAACTCTTTTCGTTTCTTTGAGTAGATCTGGATTTCCTTTCTCTCTTTGTCCAGTTTCAGATTGTGCTTGTGTCCCTGTTGTACGATGTGCTGCTACTATAAACCTTTTTTGTAGTTGATGCTGCTATATACTTCTGTGCCGCTGTTGTACGTTGATGGGTCGCTGCTGCTGAGGGGGTTAACCGAATGCTGCTGGGTAAACAGGGATTTTAGGGGAAGTGTCTAGTGGGAATTAGTGGGGGTATTGAATGGAGGGAGGTGGTTCACTCAGTACCTGTAGGGATTGAAAAATACTAGAACATTTCTTTTTAGCAAAGACTTAATAATTGGCATTAAGACCATAATTACTTGTGGATGAATGTACATCTATTTGATTCTAGTATCTAAGATTGTGAGACTAACACAAACAACTATCTGACAGGACAGTTCATTCTCGGCGTTGAAGTTTATGATGGACGGACGCAAGGTGGTCATGCTTGTGATGATGCTTGGATGCATCGTAGCTTTGTCAGATGGTAAGTACACAACATACACCTGGCTCAGTCAATTATGTGGTGTTCTTATCGATATGACTTGGTAGCTAACGGTCTCAACTACAAGTCTACCATGTCTTGCAAAATTTGATATAGGTTTCTCTCGATATCTGATTGACCTGAACACCCATATTTCTATGCAGCTCGACCCATGGGTCAGATGAACGACAGCAAGCTTGAAATCTGCATATGCCCCAAGTATGGACATGTCTTTTGTTGCGCGGATAAAACGGACCCCTGCTTTCCATCCAAGTTGGAGTGCATTAAAGGTTGCAGATGCTCCGCGGACGCGCAATCCACTCCTCATGCCCTGCCATGACCTTCTGGCTTAGTTCTGATGGTGTTTGGTGCTTCCGTGAGGAAGAAATAATGATGTAATCGAAGTTGTGAATAGAGAACCATGAGGCGCAGTCATATACTACTATGTTTCGTGATCATGTGTGGTGATGGCGTGGACCCCCTGTATGAATGATTATATTATTTGTCCAGCAATGTATATTGGGATGCTAGAATTTGATGACCTTACAAAGGCTGAGCCAAGGGACAGTTCACTATTGTGGATCTGAAACCTAGTATGTCGTCCACTAGAAGATATGCATGCATGGATTCAGTCTTTTCAGAGAACTGATTCAGTTGAATTGAATAGAGAATGTGATAGCTATGAGGTGTTCTCCATCTATTGGTGCAATCGTATACTATACTGCCACATGATTTCAGCAATGCCCTGTTTCTCCACGAGGTGTCATCGATGGCAGCAATCGATCGAGGAGGCTCTTCGCTGGTGCAGGTCGCCTGTGCAACCAGGTGCTGGTTGTGTCGTCGCAACAGGCAACAGCTGCCCTATCCATGCGTGGCAGACGTGGGGGCTGCAACTGGGGTATAAGCATTTGGTCGGATCGTGTTCGTGTCTGGCTGAACCAAATGGTGCATTGCAGGAAAAACCCAGTGGTAGGAACCTGAACGATCTTCTCAGTTCAACATCCGTCGTGTGTATTCGGCAATGGAGGAAAATCTTATGCATGCACTAATCCATTGCTCTCATGCTAGGATGTTTTGGGATCAAGCTCAAAAATGGTTTGATTTCAAACTTCCCAGACTCCATCCTATGACTTGGGCACGAGATGTTGTGTGTGACCCAAGGTTCTCTGATCTGATGACACGAGAGCCAAAATTGGGTCAGTAATGTGGTCCATTTGGCCCTCCAGGAACAGATGGACGCACGGACAGGACAAGTTTGATCCTGCAAATTCGATGAGGATTATCAAGGAGACACTCGCTATACTCGAACCCCCTCGAGATCAGGCCCTGGTTTTACCAGGCCATGGTTGGCGCCAAGGCCAGTGCATCAAGATCAATATTTAAGCTGGAATTTGGTCAGATTTGTCCAACAAAGGGGCGGTGGGAGTGGCTTGCTCGGCTACAGGGTTTTGGGGAGCTTGGTGCAAACCCCGTGAGGGAGTCACAGACCCGATGATCGCTCAAGCCTTAGCACTCAGTGATAGCATCCGTTTGGCGAGACTCGGGATTCAAAGATGCCGTTATGGAGATGGATTGCTCGGAGGTGGTTGACCTCTAGAATACTCGCCATGACCCACGTTCTGTTGTGGCCCCTCTTTTGCTGGAAATTGGAAACTTAGCTTCATATTTCAGTTCATTTACTATTCAACATGTTTCTAGATCTTCAAATCTCGCGGCTCACCTATGTGTCATGCATGACAATAAATGAGACCACTTAAGATATTAGTTTATGATACTCCCCGATGAGACGAGCCTTAATCATCCGCGAGAACACCAAAGCACCGACTGTATCTGCAACAGCATTATGTTGTGCAGTTCGCACGGATACAAACATGGGGGACGGTGACACTATCAGAGCCCTATGGTGGCTTGCGTGGAGTCAAGCATGGATGCGGGTGGCATGTGTGCTAGGTCGGGCTTGCTAGTAGACCAACACTGGGCTAGACAGCGGTCAAGGGTAGAATGGCTCAGGGAAGGAGATCGTAACACCTCCTTTTTCCATGCCCGAGCTCGGAAGGAGATCCTTCGAAAAACTGATGGATCTAGGTGTGAAGACCCCGAAGGCATCAAAGGTATGGTATATGATTTCTATACCTCACTTTTCACCTCTGAACCTTCAGTTTCAATTGATGCAGTACTTGAAGCCATACCAGAGAAAGTTACTGAAGAGATGAATGAAGCCCTATGTCGAGGGTACACAGCTGATGAAATCAAAACTGCTCTTTTCCAAATGGGACCCACCAAGGCCTCGGGGCCTGATGGTTTCCCGACATTTTTTCTCAAAAACATTGGGACATACTGGAAGAAGACATATGTGTTGCTGTAAAAAGGATTTCTTATGGGCCATGACATTCCAGAAGGTTTTTGCGATTCGGTAATTGTTCTAATACCAAAGTGCAACAATGTCAATTCGCTTGCTAATTTCCGGCCAATAAGTTTGTGCAACATCATTTATAAAATTGCCTCTAAAGTTATTGCCAATAGATTAAAGCCCTATTTGCCAGAGTCGGGGACGGAAATACCATTAAAATCCTTAGAGATATTGATGTCTACTACGCAACTTTATTCTTGTAGACTTTGTTGGGCCTCCAAGCGCAGAGTTTTGTAGGACAGTAGCAATTTTCCCTCAAGTGGATGACCTAAGGTTTATCAATCCGTGGGAGGTGTAGGATGAAGATGGTCTCTCTCAAACAACCCTACAATCAAATACAAGAAATCTCTTGTGTCCCCAACACACCCAATACAATGGCAAATTGTATAGGTGCACTAGTTCGGCGAAGAGATGGTGATACAAGTGCAATATGGATGGTAAATATAGGTTTTTGTAATCTGAAAATATAAAAACAGCAAGGTAGCAAGTAACAAAAGTGAGCACAAACGGTATGGCAATGCTTGAAAACAAGGCCTAGGGTCTGTACTTTCGCTAGTGCAATCTCTCAACAATGCTAATATAATTGGATCACATAACCGTCCCTCAATGTGCAACGAAGAATCACTCCAAAGTTCTTATCTAGTGGAGAACATACGAAGAAATTGTTTGTAGGGTACGAAACCAACTTAAAGCTATCCTTTCCGATCGATCTATCCAAGAGTTCGTACTAAAATAACACCAAGTTATCCTTTCCGATCAATCTATCTAGAGTTCGTACTAGAATAACACCATATGATACGCATCAACCAACTCTAATGTCACCTAAATACTCCAATGTCACCACAAGTATCCATGAGTTAATTATACGATACACATCAAATAATTTCAGATTCATAATACTCAATCCACACAAAGAACCTCAAAGAGTGCCCCAAGATTTCTATCGAAGAATGTAGGACAAGAACGTGCATCAACCCCTATGCATAGATTACCCCAATGTCACCGCAGGAATCCGCAAGTTGAGTACCAAAACATATATCAAGTGAATCAATAGAACACCCCATTGTCACCACGGGTATCCACATGCAAGACATATATCAAGTGTTCTCAAATCCAATATTCAATCCAACATAACGATATCTCAAAGGGAAAGATTCAATTCATCACAACAAGATAGAGAAGGAATAACATCATGTGATTCGACTATATTAACAAAGCCCGTGATACATCAAGATCATGACGTCTCAAGAACACGAGAGAGAGAGAGATTGAACACATAGCTACTGGTACATACCCTCAGCCCCGAGGGTGGACTACTCCCTCCTCGTCATGGCCTCCGCCGGGATGATGATGATGGCCACCGGAGATGGATTCCCCTCTCCGGCAGGGTACTGGAACGTCTCCAGATTGGTTTTTCGTCGATACAGAGAGTTGCGGCGGCGGAGCGGAGAGTCTAGGGTTATTTCTGATGGTTTCTATATTTATAGGATTTTTGGGCGTCGGTTTCACGCCAAGATGGGCCACGAGGAGGGCACGATACACCAGGGCGCGCCTGGGCCCTCTAGCGCGCCCTGGTGGGTTGTGCCCACCTCGTGGCTCTTCTCCGGTGGTTCTTCACTCCAATATTTCTTATTTGGTCCAGAAAAAATCACCAAAAAGTTTCGGGCGATTCCGAGAACTTTCATTTTCTGCACAAAAAACAACACCACGGTAGTTCTGCTGAAAACAGCGTCAGTCCGGGTTAGTTCTAAATAAATCATATAAAGTGCATCAAAACCATATAAAAGTATTGTAAACATAGGTGAATATGGCATGAATACTTCATAAATTATCGATACGTTGGAGACGTATCATCATCCCCAAGCTTAATTCCTGCTCGTCCTCGAGTAGGTAAATGATAAAAGAACAAATTTATGAAGTGTGAATGCTAGCATAATATATAAGTTTGATCATTGATAATTTCAGTCAATTTTCTAGCATCATAACCAGCAACTTTTTCTCATAAAAATCATCATGATAGAGTAGCAACCAATTCTCATGTCCTGGTTCAAACAATGAATTCTCTTGAAACTTAACAACCTATGTTCTTAGTCACCAAACAATTGCAATTCAACTTATTCTCAACAAAGTCTAAGTAAGAGCTCCACATACTCAATCATCATATAGTCTTCTATGATTGCTAGTACTCAAAGCATATTTTTAGAACAAATGGCATCCATCGAACACAGAGAAAGATAGGGGCTTAATGTTTTGCCTCCCAACTCATTTATCATAGAGATAATTGTCAACAATAATAAATCATGATCAAATATATTTGACTGGATATATATGTTTGGATCTTTCCCCACCACATGATGCTTGCCAACTAATAGACCGAGGTTGGAATAAGAAGTTGACTCAACAAGAATAGTAAATAACATGAAAGTAAATAGATTGTTCCTTCGCAGAGGGAAGCAGGGATTTGCATATGTGCCAGAGCTCATTGTTTAAAACAGAGATAAATATAATTTTGGGAGGTGCACCCTTCCTGTCAACGTTATGACCAAGAGTTATCAATATCTTCCATGTTAAACACATTAGCGGCGGTTCCCAAGCGGTAAAAGTAAAGGTTTACTCCCCGTCCACCAACAAACACACTCCACGGCTAGCCGAATCTGTCGGCGTTCTGGGAACGGGGGTACCCAGACTTGCCTGCCTGCGGCCCAGGGCATGGCCCACTTGACAGACCGTACGGCCCTAAGCGGCTTCACTCAAGACAAGACCCTCGCGAGAGTCCCACCCTCGCGAGGAGGACAACGCCAAGGCTCCCGGAAGGAAGAGGCCTCCCCAGACCCCCTCCTGAGTGGCGG
This sequence comes from Elymus sibiricus, assembly GCA_039707655.1. Lineage (NCBI taxonomy): Eukaryota > Viridiplantae > Streptophyta > Magnoliopsida > Poales > Poaceae > Elymus > Elymus sibiricus. The sequence goes on from CM077663.1 coordinate 400,823,427, forward strand.
AGATCTCTATGCAATGCTCGGCCTCGGGGGGTCAAGGGTGATGCCAGCCAGGCCAGGCGGGCGCCAGCGCGCCAGAGGGGACAGTTTCCTCTTTGGTGCAAAGGAGACAGGGACGAGCGCAGGTTCCCGAGGCGCCCCGCCAAAGGTTTCCATCCCGGTGCAACGAGACCAAGCCAGCGGGCGTGGCAGGACGGATGTCACCAGCGAGCCCACCACCGCGTCACCACCACCTACTTTGCAGGCGAAGACCACCTTTCGTCAGGATAAGATGTACCTCCTGTCCCCTTTCGAATTTGGCCGTTGTGGGATCCCTTCCCGCCATTGCGATAGGGGGAGAGGACCCGGGCCACTATAAATAGAGGCTAGGCTGCCCTGTAGGAGGGGAGGCCACCCAAACGCACTCGCGAGGCAACTCACCACTGTACTAGTTCATCCACAAACCTCCTCGTGAGGCAATCCACCAAAAGCAGGAGTAGGGTTTTACGCTTCGCAGCGGCCCGAACCTGGGTAAACTCTCGTGTGCTATCTTCTTCCTCACCATCGAGCGAGGTTATCGTGTTGTGAGCTTGGAGGGGGTGAAGCTGTTGGTGATCTTCGCAGACGCCCCTGAGTTCAAACTTCTTAGGGTTTTTGCGGAGCCCGAAATCCGACATTTGGCGCGCCAGGTAGGGGGCGTGTCGAAATCTTCCTCAAGCCTCGCTCTTTCTCCGCCTCACCGCTCTGATGGCTGACGCTCGCCGAGCCCGCACCGTGCTGCTCGCGTCGCCCAGACAGCGCCCGTGGGCCGCACCGCCGCGCGCCGGTCCGCCTCTCCTGTGGCCAACGCCGCCACGAGCCCGGAAGCCCACGAGCAGCAAGACTCGTCACAGCCGGTCACCGCGCGGCGCGACGGCCGCACCGCTACTCTGTCGATCCTTTCAGCTACTGGGTCGTCCTCCCACGCTCGCCCCGGGCCGGCGCGTGGGTCGGGCGCACTCCTCATGGCGCGCGAGCTGCTGCGTCACCGCCCTGCCCCCAACCGCTACGACGACTGGCTCGGGCGCATTGCAGAGCTCGTCAGCGCCGCCGGCGACGCCTCGGCGCTCTCCTACTTGTTCCGGCCCCAGCCCTCCCTGGCAGGCGACGAGGCCCATGATGTGCCGCCTCCTCCTCCCCAGTGCGACGTCGACCCCGAGCCCAGGCGCGAAGCACGCCCGCGAGACCAGCCGCGCGGGCCCCCGGCGAGGGTGAGAGATGAAGTAAGCTGCCAGGTGGTGCCGCGGCCGCGCGCTGACGCGCGTGCGCTCCCTGCGCCGCTGCATCAGCGTCGCGACCGGGCGCCCTTAGAGGCAGCTGTGCAGGAGCATCAAGACCGGGTCCCTCCCGTGCGCGCGGCACCCGCGGGTCCAGTGGGTTGCCGCACCATCGCCCCGGAGCTCCATCCGACCGTGTGGCCTTGCAAGTTCAAGCCTGACCTACCTCCTCGCTACGACGACACCCCAGATCCCGCCGAGTTCCTACAGCTCTACTCGCTGAGCATCCAGGCGGCCGGCGGGGACGACAAGGTCATGGCAAGCTGGTTCCCTATGGCACTCAAGGGTGGTGCGCTCTCCTGGCTCCTCAACCTCCCGGAGGGATCGATCACCTCCTGGGAAGACCTGCGTGAGCGCTTCGTCGCCAACTTCCAAGGCACCCGCGACCGCGCCCTTGGAGTGGGTGACCTGCATCACGTGAAGCAACAGCCAGACGAGACCTTGCACAAGTTCATACAGCGCTTCGCGATTGTCCGCCTCAAGATCCCGAGGGCGTCGGATGAGGCCATCATCTCGGCATTCGCCGACGGTGTCAGGGACCTCAGGATGAGGGAGGAGCTCGCTATCAACGACGACCTGAGCACGGCTCTGGAGATGTTCAACCTGGCGAACAAGTGCACGAAGGCCGAAGAGGGCCGCCTCTCACTCCGCGAGCTTCCGGAGGCAGAACCCGAAGACAAGAAGACCAAGACCAAGGAAGCGAAGTGCAAGGCCCCCGCGGTGCTGGCGGCTGAGCCTGAGGCAAAGCGCAGTCGAGACGAGGAAGCCCCCGCGGGAGGGCGACCGTTCTGCATCTTCCATGGCACCAATAGCCACAACACCATCAACTGTCAGGAGCTCAGGGTGGTCCGTGACGAACATTTCGGTCGGTGCCCTGGGCATAGCGACCGTGGCTATGGACGCGGTGGAGGCCGCGGCGGAGGCCGCTGGGACAATCGAGACCCGTGCCAGGAGTGGCGAGACCGGCCTCGGGAGGACCGCTGGCGCGATCAAGCTCGGGAGGACCGCTGGCGCGACGAACCTCCGGAGGGGTCACGTCGTGGACAGCCTCGTGAGGCCCGCCCTCGTGAGGCCGGCCTTCCCCCGCTGCCGCCACCACCCAGGAGCAAGGAAGAAGACAGGCAGAACGACAGGGCTGGGGGCTTCCAGGAGGTCAGGGCAATAGCTTGCATCCTGGGCGGCGCCCAAGCCCCAGCATCGAACCGTATCTTCAAGAAGTTCTCGCGGGAGGTAAACGCGGCTCTCCCGAAGCTCGAGGCTGCGCGCCCCCTCAAGTGGTCCCAGTGCGCCATCACCTTTGACTCCAAGGATCAACTCAGGTGTTTAGCCATGGCGGGCGCACTTCCCATGTTGTGCACGCCTACCATCAGCAATGTCCTCGTCACCAAGACCCTCATCGACGGCGGCGCGGGGCTCAATGTCCTCTCCATCGAGACGTTCGAGATGCTCCAAGTGCCTTATAACCAGCTCATGCCAACCAAGCCTTTCTCAGGGGTCACTGACGGCTCCACAGTCCCCATCGGGCAAGTGTGCCTGCCCATCACCTTCGGCGGGCGCAACAATTACCACACCGAGCTCATCGTCTTTGACGTCGCCCACATCCACCTCCCGTACAACGCGATCCTTGGGTACCCAGCCCTCGCCAAGTTCATGGCGGTGACTCACCATGGTTACAACATCCTCAAGATGCCGGGGAGTGGTGGCGTCATCACCGTCGCCTGCGATGAGAAGGACGCCGTTTTCTCCCTCGAGCGCGCCTACCGTGCCGCAGCGGCCGAGCACTCAGACGACGAAGGAGACGTCCTGCCTCGCGAGGATGTCCCCAGGAAGAAGAAGCAGCTCCTTTCCAAGGGGCGCCAGGGGGCTGAAACCTCTAAGGACGGCGCCTCAGGCTCCGCGCCTAGGGCCAAGGCCCCTTCCTCCCTCGCATAGGAAGGCGCGCCCGACGCCTCCCTTGGGTCGGGCTTGGGGGCTTCCACCCGGAAGGCTACCAACCTGACCAGCGAGACGAGGGAGGTGCTCGGGCACAACTTGGGGGCGTGTTTCGGCGCGCATCCATCCAAGCAAGGAGCACGGCGCGAGGCACCAAGTTCGCGGGAGTTCGTCACCAGAGCAATCGAGGAGCTTCGGGAAGCACAGGCCATGCGAGGCGGGCGCGGCCCTGCACCACCGAGTGCAGTCGCCGTCGTCGACTCGGGTGGCATGCCGCGCGTCTGCGTCAACGTACCCGGCATCAACAGGGCCGCATCCCAGGACATCTTCTGGCTGACGCGCGTCGGTCGCGGCGGGGTCTACCCGTGCAACTACATCCGCATGCCCTTCGGTCTGGCGAACGCGGGCGCCACGTTCCAGCGCCTTGCTTAGGCCATGCTCGCGCCTTACCGGGCCAGGCACCGCGAGGAGTTGGAGGAGGTGCCGGGCCCGAACGAGTGCCCCGAGCCTCGTGAGGCGCCAGGCTCGTGAAGGCCAAGCTCGCGGAGACGCAAGGCCAAGCTCCGACGACTACCTCCACGCTTCAGCGGTATTGCCGCCAGGTGATTCTTCTTTGGTCCATACCAGGTAACTTTTTGGTTTGCTCAGTTTGAGGGCGCCCATCGGGCTGCATTATCCTCAGGTGGCCAGGGCTCAGCCCAGCCGCGTCGTTTTTGCATGTATCAGATCCTTTCATGCATTTGATCTATTTCCTAAATATTCCAACCTGCATGCTCGGTGCTTCGCCGCCATGAATGTCGCCGCGCCCTAATGATCCTGCCCTCGACCGCCTCATGATTAAGGGCTGGCACGACGTCTGTGCTCGGGTCCGTCCCTGCAGCGTCGACAAATCCAAGTGGTCGAGCTCTGTCTCGCGGGCCAGCCCCGCGCACGTCACCTCCCATGGCCCTCGGTGCTTCGCTCTCGCATGAGCTAATCGGGAGTGGGTGAGTCAGGGCGCGCTGCACGGTTCCTACAACCACAGTCAGCCTTTCACCGCCGTGGGAGCCGCCCGCCGGGTGTTTTCTCCTCGGAGTTGTCGCATGAGAAGACTGGGCACGGCGTCTGTGCTCGGGTCCGTCCCTGCAGCGTCGACAAATCCAATGCCTGAGCTCTGTCTGGTGGGCCGGCCCCGTTCACGTCACCTCCTGGGGTCATTGGTGTTTGGCCTTCTCATGCGATGGCCCTTGGAAATCCATTCGGCGCAGGTTTCTCAAAATATACAGGACTTCAAGCGGCGCTTTCTACCGGAAGACTCAGGCGCAACCCGCCTTTGAGGTAGGGCCTCGTGAGACCCGAGCTGCCTCACGAGCGCCCAGATACACCTCCCAGTTCTACCGTGCAGGCCACGTGTACAAACTTATTGGGCTGTACACGCCCGGGGGGCTCAGGAGCCGGGCCCCCCCATTCCCACGCCCAAGTGGAAGCCCCATGCTCCGCGCTGGCGGACAACACTGTCGCCCAAGCGGCTATGCCCACGCAACGTGGAAGCCCTATGTTCCGCGCTGGGGATAAAGAACTGAGGGCGCCCTAGCGGGTGCATTCAACCTCAGGACGGCCCCTCGCGGCTCCATCTCGCAGCATTCCCTTGGGATGCATGCGTGAGGGGGCTGCATGAGGGCTACGCGCAGGCCAGGCCTGGCGCACGCCACCTCCCCAGGTCCCTGGTACCTGGTCTTCACGCGTCCCTCTCAGATGAAAGCTGGCGAGGAAAGGTATGGGAGCCGCTCGTACGTCAAGGGGGACTCCTGAGCATCGTGACTCAGGAGCCTCACTGGTCACGTAGCCCCTCGCCCCTTGGCACCGTCCTGGTGATCCGGACGCCCCAACGGCGGTTGAGGTATGCGTGGGACCGGGCCCTGCCAACGCAGAGCACTACAGCAAGCAGGAAGGAAATGAGGCGAGGAAAGAAACCACACAACTGAGCAGTCATTACAAGCATTAAAATGTCTCCGGAAATGCAAACAAGTCTAATGCCTCCACGAGGCACGATGAACATTACAGGAAAAGACCCAGGAAGAGGAACTAGGAGGAGCTGGCGCCGCCACCCGTCCCGACCGCGGGGAGCTCGTCATCGATATCGCTGTCATTATTATCGTCGTCACTAACCCTTGCAGCAGCAGGAGGAGGTGGGGGAACGGCGACGCAGGCGAACTTCTTCAGTAGCGCCTCCACGGCCGTCGCCGTGGCGACGCGAACCCCAGGATCAACCGGACGGATCACGGAGCCGAAGTCGAAACTCGGCTCACGAAGGTAGAGGTGGCTGAAGACGCGCGTCGCGGCCGCGGAGAAGAGGTCGCAACACTCACTCTCCAAGACGTTCTCCACCCTGGCGACGGCACCCTCAAGCACCTCGACGAGCTTTGAAGAGAGCCCCACGAAGCCGCTCTCAGGAGCCACCAGGGGTTCCGTGAATCCCCCCTGGCAGATGGACTACAGTGCCTGGCGGAGCCTGAGTTCGACGGAGGGGAGGGCGTCGAGCTCCGCAGCCTTCCCCTCCTCAGCCGCGGCGAGGGCCTTCTCCCTGGATTCAAGCCGAGCCTTTTCCGCAGCTAGCTCCTCCTTCACCCTGTCCAGACGCTCTCGCTCCGTGGCTTGGTTGGCCGCCGCCTTGGACAGTGCGGCGTCATGATCGGCAAGCTTGGCTTCGCAGGTCTTGAGATCCTCCTCCCGCTGGCGAAGCTGATCTGTGAGCGCAGTCTTTTCCTCCTGAAGAGCCTTCAGGCGAACCTCCGCCTCGTCGCAGCGCTTCACGACGGACGCTGCGTCAGCCAGCGCCGCGTCACGAGCTGCCTTGGCTGACGCGGCCTCCTTCCTCCTCTCGGCCGTGGTGGCCTCGGCCTGGCTCCAGACCGCCACGACAGAAGCATCGGCCCGGAGCCACCCGGAGAGGAGCCCCAAGCGCTCCTTCGCGAGGCGACTGTCGGCGCTCCCGAGGGAGCCCCGGACCTGATCCAGAGCAGCGTAGGCCCCATCCAGGGTGCCTGACTCGACCAGAAGGCCGCAGGTCGGAGGAACCAGGGCCCGGCCTGGAGGTGGCGCCTGCGCGGCAGCAGGAACCGCCTCCAGGGGGGCAGAAGCATGGAGAGCAGAAGGCGCCGGGAGCTACGCTACTACCACAGACAAGGCAGAGATGGACGGTCCTACGGCCAGCTGGCCCTCGGGGGCTGGCCCTTCAGACAGCGGCGCGAACGCGCCCCCAAGGGAAGAAACGGCCTCTCCAACGGGCGCCGGGGCCTCCGCGGCCGTGACAGGGAGAGTCGCCCCGCGAGCCCCCTCACCCGCGACATCTGGCGCCTCATCAGGCGTCGGCAGGGCACCAGGAACGGGCGTCGCGTCGGAAAGCACCTTCGGCTTGATGCCCGCCTTCTTCTTCCTCGCCTTCAGCACGGCAGCACTCCTAGTTGCCAAGCAAAGGAGGGACCATCAGCACGTAAGCCACCGGCAGGCGGCCAAAGCTAAGCAGGATTACTTACTCTTTGACGTCGACCCACTTCCTCTTCTTCTCCACCTCAACGAAGGTGGGAATGCCCTCGCCCTTCTCCGGGGAGGCGCCACCGCGTGGGGGAGCAGGGGCACTGTCCGCAAGGGCCGCGGCCGGAGAGGCCATTCCGGCCCCAGACATGTCCGCCTCGCCCACAGGCTGCAGTTCAGGCAGGGGCGAGGTGGGCGCTTCGGCCACTTTGCTGGCACGAGCAGGGCACTCCGGAGGGGGCCCAGCCTCGCGTTTCCTCGGAGTTGCCTGGCCAGCGGACCGAGCGGCACGAGGAGTGGGCCCCGGCCCCCTGAGGACCCTGGCGAGACGCGGAGGACTTACAGCAAAGGCTTCGCCGGCATCATCGTCGTCTTCGAAGCCGCGGAGAAGCGCGCTCCGCGACGGAGGGGACACTTCCTCCAGATCGTCGTCCGGTGTCCCCTCCGAGTCTTCCCCGTCCGCGGCGTCGCCGGAGGACACCGCCACTGGGGAACCAGAGCACTCGGCCGGGGAGAGCCCCAGTTCGTCAAAGGTGGGCATCGTGGCGACCAGATCAGCCTTGTCGTCGCGGCAGTACAATGGGGCATAGGCCTCGGGAAGGTCCCCGGGGTCGCCGTTGAGCAGGGTCGCCATAGCCCTGTTCAACTCCCCGAGGGTCAGGCGTGCGGACCGAAGCCTGAATGTTGTCGCCGCTGCCCTGATAGTCCCACATGGGCCTCGAGTGAGACTGGTGGGGCGCCAGGCGCTGCGCCAGGAACTCCTTCACCATCATCCCCCCGGTCAGCTTCCTGGCGTTGATGTCTCGAGAAATCCGCTCCATGACAGGCTTGGCCCGGGAGTCGGAGAGCTTCGCGGAGCTCCACGCAAGAGTCTTCTCCGGCAACCCCTTCGGGAGATCCAAGCGGGAGTTGACGCTCTTGAGATCCAAGAAGACCCAGCGGTGCCTGAAGTTCTCCACCTTCTTCCCGGCCTTTAAGAGCATGTTCCCGCTCTGGACCGCGACGAAGGAGACGCATGCTGACCGCTGAGCGCCGTCATGAAGCCGCAAGCTGAAGAAATGGCGGAAGAGGGCCACCGAAGGTTTCACGCCTACGAAGGCCTCGCAGTAAAAGGCGAAGACGGACAAGAGCAGGATGGAGTTGGGTTGGAGATGGAGAGCTTGGATCCCGTAGTGCTCAAGGATGGCGGTGAAGAACTTGGAGAAAGGCGGAACGAGCCCAGAGAAGATGCTATGGAGGAAGAAAGGGTAGGACGACTTGGCCAGGCGATGCCTCTCCGCGGAGCCGCACCATATCAAGGTCCACCCCCACTCATTGGTACCATCCGCCGTCGACGGAAGCACCGGGGCGAGGTCCCCGTCCTTGGCTATGGTGGACTCTGAGAGCGCCGGCGAGATAGAAGCGGAAGCCGAGCTCTGAGCTTCAGGTTTCGACTTGCCGGCGGGAGCCATCGAGAAGACTTTGGGGCCGACGAAGCAAGAAGGAAGACGGTGCGGTGCTGAGATCTGGAGAGGTTCTCACAAAGGATGGAGATCTGGAAGGAGGAGCAGGAGCGCAGAAGAGGAAAGCAATAATGGCTCAACACTGGACGTCAGGCTTTTGTCGGTTCGGGCAGTTGCCGAGGAGACACGGGAGTGGGGACGCCCGCGTCCAACTGCGCACCGCACGCCAGACCTGGCCCGCAGGCAATAAGGGCTCGCGGCGCTCTGGGCCATCTTCTTCGGCTTCACCTCGAAGCCAACTCGAGCGCGCCTAGGGCCCGGGGGCTACTGTCGGTGTTCTGGGAACGGGGGTACCCAGACTTGCCTACCTGCGGCCCAGGGCATGGCCCACTTGACGGACCGTACGGCCCTGAGCGGCTTCACTCAAGACAAGACCCTCGCGAGAGTCCCACCCTCGCGAGGAGGACAACGCCAAGGCTCCCGGAAGGGGGAGGCCTCCCCAGACCCCCTCCTGAGTGGCGGAGATCTCTATGCAATGCTCGGCCTCGGGAGGTCAAGGGTGATGCCAGCCAGGCCAGGCGGGCGCCAGCGCGCCAGAGGGTACAGTTTCCTCTTTGGTGCAAAGGAGACAGGGACGAGCGCAGGTTCCCGAGGCGCCCCGCCAAAGGTTTCCATCCCGGTGCAACGAGACCAGGCCAGCGGGCGCGGCAGGACGGATGTCACCAGCGAGCCCACCACCGCGTCACCACCACCTACTTTGCAGGCGAAGACCACCTTTCGTCAGGATAAGATGTACCTCATGTCCCCTTTCGAATTTGGCCGTTGTGGGATCCCTTCCCACCATTGCGATAGGGGGAGAGGACCCGGGCCACTATAAATAGAGGCTAGGCTGCCCTGTAGGAGGGGAGGCCACCCAAACGCACTCGCGAGGCAACTCACCGCTGTACTAGTTCATCCACAAACCTCCTCGTGAGGCAATCCACCAAGAGCAGGAGTAGGGTTTTACGCTTCGCAGCGGCCCGAACCTGGGTAAACTCTCGTGTGCTATCTTCTTCCTCACCATCGAGCGGGGTTATCGTGTTGTGAGCTTGGAGGGGGTGAAGCTATTGGAGATCTTCGCACACGCCCCTGAGTTCGAACTTCTTAGGGTTTTTGCGGAGCCCGAAATCCGACAGAATCCACGGGTACCGTCCATACCAACAACATTCCTGGGGGAGTTTTGTTTAATTATTTGCATTTTTTTTATTTTGGGACTGAGAATCCCTATTACCTCCCCTCTCGTGCAAGGACGAGTGAATAAACACTCATCATGAGAATAACCCGCTTAACATGGAAGATACTGACCGCCCCCTGTCGCTCCATGAGCGGTCCAGGCACACAAAACAGATGTTTATTTGAAATTTTAGAGGTGGCACGCGCAAATTTACTTGGAATGGCAGTGGAATACCATATATAGGTAGGTATGGTGGACTCTTATGGAAGAAACTTGGCTCAAGGATTTTGATGCACAAGTAGTATCTCTACTTAGTACGAAGTGTTGGCTAGCAAAAGGTTCTAAACAAGCACCACATGTTGGAGGATCCATAACAATATAACTTCTATGCAAATATACACAACCATAACTCATTACGTTGTCTTCCTTGTCCAACTTCAACTAATTTGCTCAAGTTTGAAAATAATTAATGGGTATTCACAATCATAGAAGATGTCCAAGATAATATATTTGTATGTGAAAGTTCTCTTCCTTATACTAATCATTCAAGAGTTGCTTGTATGACCAATATTGTGATTGTCAAACTTCAATAGATTTTACTTTCTAAACCAGATGTGAAGCTACTACTAAGCATAAAGCACATTGATAATTTTATATTTATGATATTCAATTCATTCACAATTTACTCATAGGATGTAAGTGAAGCACAAGAGTAAAAATCAAACTACTCTCAAAAGATATAAGTGAAGATCAATGAGTAGGTAAACAATCAAGTAGCTATGTGAGGGCTCTCTCTCAATAAATATTTTCAGATCTGATTATTTTATTCAAACAGCAAACTAAACAAAAAAAGAACTCCAAGAATAGCACACATCATGTGAACGAATAAAAGTTTAGGCTCAACATAGGCTAACCGATAGTTGACGAAGAGAGGTGGGATGCGTAGCGTCCCCAAGCTTAGATGCTTGAGACTTCTTGAAATATTTACTTGGGGTGCCTTGGGCATCCCCAAGCTTGAGCTTTTGTATCTCGTTCAATCCTCTCATATCCCGGTTTCACCTATTCTCAAAAACTTCATCCACACAAAACTTGAAAAGAACTCGTGAGATAGGTTAGTGCACATAATAATAAATCAACTCTTTATGTACTGCCAAGACAAGTTGCATAATAATTTCCAAACATTATCTACTGTATGCTATCATTTCCACAATTTATATCTACCAATATAGACTATGGAAACTATAGGATAAGTAGATAACAAAACTATGACAGCAATCTGTCGAAACAGAACAGTCTGTAGCAATTTATGAAAACAGTGTACTTATTTAACTCAAACAATTATGAAAATTTAGGACAGGCTAAATAATTTATATGAAAATACTGTGTAAAAATTTCATAAACTTTCCACGTTCCAATAAAATATGAAAATTCAAACACTACAGCAAAAGTTTCTGTTTTTACACAACACACATCAAAACATGCAATGCAAGCATCCTAAGACAATTCTTGGAACTTTTTATTGAAAAACAAGATTATAAATAACACCTAACAGAAAATAACAAAATAAAATGACGCTCCAAGCAAAGCACATATTATGTGAAGAATAAAAATATAGCTCTAAGTAAGATATACCGATAGTGTTGAAGACGAAAGAGGGGATGCCTTCCGGGGCATCCCCAAGCTTAGGCGCTTGAGTCTTCCTTGGATATTACCTTGGGGGTGCCTTGGTCATCCCGAAGCTTTAGGTTCTTGTCACTCCTTATTCTCCTCATATCGGTGTCTCACCAAAAACTTGAAAACTTCAATCACACAAAACTTAACGGAACTTCGTGAGATGGGTTACTATAATAAGTAAAGATCATTCACTAAGGTACTATCAAGACAAGATTCATAATTTTTCTCACATCATACCTACTGTATTCTATCATTCCCACAATTTATATCACTAAATATAAGCTATGGGAACACTAAAACAAGCAAACTATGCATGCAAAACAGAATCTGTCAAAAACAGAACAGTCTGTGAAGATCTGTAGTGTAACCATACTTCCCTGTCTCTAACAATTCTGAAAAATTAGGAAAACCTGAATAATTTGTATATGAAGACTGTGTAAAAATTTCAGATCATTATCACGCTCCAGTAAAAAATTAAAATTCCTGTACTGGAGTCAAAAGTTTCTGTTTTGGTTCAGCATCAATTCTACTCATCTTGTGAGTCATCCCAAAGGCTTTACTTGGCACTTTATTGAAATAAAAGGCACAAAACATTATTACTACAGTATCTTAATCATGTTAACACACAAAAATAGAAAGTAAAAGTGTTGGGTTTTCTCCCAACAAGCGCTTTTCTTTAATGCCTTTTAGCTAGGCATGATGATTTCAATGATGCTCATATAAGAATAGTAGTTGAAACATGCAAAAGAGCATCATGAATCTCATGGAAAACACATTTAAGTCTAACCCACTTCCTATGCATAGGGATTTTGTGAGAAAATATGGGAGCAATAATCATCTAGCATAGGAAGGCAAAACAAGCATAACTTCAAAACTTTGAACACATAGGGAGGAAACTTGATATTATTGCAATTCCTACAAGCATATGTTACTCCCTCATAATAATTTTCAGTAGGATCATGAAGGAATTTCACAGTATAACTATCACATAAAGCATTCTTTTCATGATCTACAAGCATAGAAAATTTATTACTCTCCTCATAAGCAAATTTCTTCTCATTCATAATAGTGGGAGCATCAAATGAAACTCGAATACTATAAATTGTTACCACATTAAAAGAGTAATGTTCAGTAAAAGGATATTCAAAATTATGACAATAATTATCACTAATTTTTATAACAGAAGTATCATCACAATAATCATCATAAGTAGCAACTTTGTTCTCATCATAGTCAAGTGAAACCTCTTCCGAAATAGTGGAATCATTACTAAATAAAGTCATGACCTCTCCAAATCCACTTTTATCTTTATAATAAAATTCAACACCCTCCAAAATAGTGGGATAATAATTATCTAAAGTTGACACTCTTCCACACCCACTTTCATAAATATCACAATCATCATAAATAGGAGGCATGCAATCATCATAACAAATTTGACCATTCAAAGTAGGGGAACTAAAAAGATCATCTTCATTAAGCATAGCATACCCAAGCTTGGGACAAACATTAATTGCAGCAAATAAATTCTCAAACATGTCATTCTCATCAAACATAGCATCCCCAATCTTGTGGCTTGGCATATCATAAGCATAATCACTCTCATCATCAATAGTATAAATAGCATCAATAGTATAAGCTTGAAAATCAGTAAGATAAAGTGTCTAAAAATAGAATAAAAACTTTTGAATTACAGTTAAACATATCATTTTGAATAAAAATGTGAAGGATGACCAACATGAATATATGATGTGGCAGCGTTACATGCATAGACTAATGCAAAAATAACTGTAATTTATAAGTGAAATGCATGTCTCGCTTATGCGGCAGATTTTTCATGATTTAGTGGGAGTGAAAACTTAAATGCATTGTTTAGTGCGATATTAAGGTTGACAATTTGCATGTTGAGAGAATTGAAACCAACTTCTTAAAAATGTAAGATTCCAATCGCCAAACTAGTCCAGAGTCATTTATTTCTCTTTCATGACACGGATGAGACCTTCCACAAAAGCATGTATCAACAACCTGATTTCCACAAACAGAAACTCCCATGTCTCCATTAATATCTCTACCCATTACGTAGGCATAATTATCCCCCAATAGTTGGACGGAGACCCTTATCTCCCATGTCTCCCAATCCACGGCACATCTTCTTCTCCACTGCTTCCGATCCATGATGCCACCGAGCTCTGGTTCCACGACGCCGCACCATTATTCTCTCATGTGACGCCCCAATTTTCTCCAACGGCCCAACCCAGGAAGCCCCCATCCTTCCGCGTTGAAGCGCCACCCTCACAGTAGGCGGCCGTGATGCTCATCACCAGCCGCTGGTGTTGTTCCCTCACCCGGCGATCCGAATTATCAACAACGGCGTGGGTCAACAACCGACCTTTTTCGATGGTCTTTTATTCCTCGTTCATAGTCTCGTTGTGTGGAATCAATGATAATATGTGCGACATATTGCACAAAATATGTTGAGATCGCATTGGTATGGTGCTTTCTAAATTTCCATGCTTCATATATATCATGTGTGTGCTTCTTCGTTGTGTATTATTTGCTTCATACGCACCATAATTGTGCTTCCTCAGTGTGTACAATTTGCTTCATATTTTTCTTCATACTTGTGCTTCCGCATTATGATAGTTTTCTTCATATGTTTCAGACTTTTACTTCTACATTGTGTTCACTTTGCTCCATTTTCATGCTTCATATTAATTGTTTTGTTGGTGCCGTGTTTGTATTTCAACCAAACAACACATGCACCACACATTTCTGCGGTGTTAAGAACATGGTTTGCTACGGTGAGCATGACACAGTGGGTAATGGTGGACATGACGTGGGGCATGAGATTGAGCATCTTTTTGCCTTGTGTTTTTGGGACAGGGATCCAGTGACATGCCTACAACATGTCACGGCGTAACATGGCCACCGGATCCAAATCGGAGGGCCTAGATTGCATAATGTAGCAGGAAGTACTGTAGATGCGCACAGCGTGGGTTCCCTGTTCAGCGGCCACTGTACCGTTAGCACTGTTCATGCATTGTTGCCCTGGGTGCTGTTCGCATCGATCTCTCCGTTGATTCTCAATCGGACGGTGAGAAATAGGGGGCATGTTATGGTACTGTTCACCGGTGACATGCTCATGGCATGTCACTGGATCTCAATCCGTGTTTTTGTCATCAGCCAGGAAGCAAACGAGCTGGGAGGAAAACATTAATTATGGTTTATGAAGCATGATTCATAGCGCTGGAAGCATACCTTTTGCTTGATGGAAGCAAATTGAGCAGATTTGTATTTCTTGGAAAGATGCCCCTAATGTGCTTGAAGCATGTGTACTCATGATAATGGTTTTTGTTTTAATTGAAAGAAGGTCTTGTTTGATTAGAAGCAATTTTCTAGTCGACCAAAACAAGATTTTGATGTTTTGGAAGTAAAAATATTCAATTCCACAAGAAACAAATTTCTATTAAACGACGATGTAAGCTAAGTCATTGTTAGATGGAAGCATCCTTAATTCATTGTGAAAGAAGTTCGAGCGCTGCAAAGAAAACAAAGCAATACATTGGCAACATGTTTGGAAACAACTTTGATTAAGCAAACCGATGAAAGAGGAAACTCATTTCAGAACTGAACTTAAATAATAATGTAAATACCGTGACATTGGACGCAAGTATATGTCATATTGAGGCACATTTCGGGACTAATGGAAGCATATCTTCTATGGATGGAAGCAAATATTATCTTGGCACGTGGAATAAATATTCTTACGTCGAGACAAATTTCATTTGCACAGGAAGAAAATTATACGAAGCCTTTCCTCCCTTTTTTTTGATTGATCAAAGCAAATTTTAGTTGCACGTTGAAAAATTCTCAAGTTTTGCTAGAAAGAAGGAAATTTAACCTGCGCTGGACATAAATTTTAGTATCAGTAGAAAAAAAATCCCTGAGTAGAGGGTATTCTGAAGTACGAGAATATGAAATAAAATCCCCCTAAAAAAGAGAATATAGAAGAAAAATAATACATACATACATACATACATGAAATAAACAGAATTATGGTTTCAGCCTCCACTGGTGTGGGTCCATACATACATACATACATGAAAAAAAAGGGTGAGAAGAACAATGATTTTAGGCCAACTCCAGCGCACGACCCCAAACGGACGTCCGTTTTGCCCGGATTCTGTCCGTTTGGGGCGGGCAATGGGGTCGTGTCCGGGCCTTTTCTGGGATGCGGTGGCCGTGCGCCCAACGCGCGGACGCATCCTTTGGCCCCATCCTGTCCGCCTTCTTTTTCGAACGCAAATACATGAATAAACCACGGCCTGTAGTTCATGCCAACGGCCCTAGTTCACGCCGACAACACAGCCAGCCTACACGCCCTCGCCGGCAACACAACCAGCGACCGGCAACACAGCCAGGCTCCAAAATGAATAGTTTTGTTGCCGGCAACACAGCCAGCAGCCGGCAACACAGCCAGCCTCCAAAATGAATAGGTTTGTTGTCGGCAACACAACCAGCCTCCAAAATGAATAGGTTTGTCGCCGGCACACAACCAGCGGCCGGCATCCATGCCAGCCTTCAAAAAGAACGGCCACAGCCGAACAGACCACCTAGTTCAGGCCGTCGGCGTCGAACATCTCCTTCTGTCGGGCCTCAAACCAGCTCCTCGTCTTCTAGCTCATCTTTCTCAAGTCGACGCTCATGATCGCTAGCGCCACCTCCTTTGCTTTGGTTGCTGCATTGGCGGCCTCGATGTCGATCTGCCTCTGCCTGGCCGCGGCATTGGCGGCCTCGATGTCGAGCAGCCTCTGCCGGGACGCCTCCTCCATGTCGATCTTCCTCTTCTTGGCCGCCTCCTCCATCTCAAGCTTTTTTGTTTGAAGCTCCAGGTATTGCTTCATTTGCTCCTCCTTGCCTTGTCGCTTTCTCTCGTCCCTAACTTCTTTTTGAGACATCATGCCGTGCAAAGTCTCATGCAAGGCAAAGGATGCCGCATCATGCTTGTCGTCCATCTTGGAGTTGGTCTTGCCCCTCGGCCTCTTCAAGGCCTCACCATCTCCACCTCCGGCCAACGCGGCCGTCTTCTTGCCTCTCTTCCTTTGAAGTTCGCGGTATTGATCTTTGAACTTAGGGCAATTGTTGATGAGCGTTCAACAATGCGTAAGAGTGAATGGCTTGCCATTGTGCCGGGCCTTGAATGCTTCCAAAGATTGAAATGCCTACACGATCAACAACAATTGGACATGCAAACATAGAGAAGGCCGAAGTCTCGGCCGTATCAACGAAAGATAAGAGACCATACCATGTCCCCAATGCCGAGACCACTCACGGGGCATGCTTCAACGCTTTCAAGTGCGGCACAATACTTGTTGCATTCTTGTTGGATGAACAACCACCTCTTTTGAATCGAGTTGATGCTACGATCGCTCGTAAATTGGTAGGGCGGAAACAATTTTCTTTCATGGAATGTTTTGTGAACTCTTGTCCAAAAAACAAGTCCCTTTTGTTGCGCACCGACCCTCGGATCTTGGCCAACCTCCATCCAACTATCGCAAATCAACTTGTCCTCAGCTTGTGTGTATGATCCCGTACGAATGTTCTTCTTCCTCTTTTGTGCTTCCGCTCTTTGGGTGAGCTCGTCGATGAACAATGGCTCGCCCCCAATATCGACGCCTTCCTCTTCTTCTTCATCACCTTCACCTTCGGAATAGATGTCATCATCTTCATGCCATGAGTCACCATGGTCGTCGGCCTCAAAGTCTTCATTGGCAACGTACTGGCCACGACCATCCTGACTCTGGGTCTCCTTGGGATCGAAGGCATCGCCATGCCCACCCATCTGGAAGGCCTCGCCACGGCCCTCGTAGATGACATTCTCCATGAACTCGTTGTAGTCGGGGTCCTCGACCGTCGACGTTGGTGTTGCCATTCCGCCGAACAGGACGCGGGGCGACGACATGGTGGCCGTAGACGGCGGCCGTGCTTGCTTTCTTTGCATCTCGACGGACGGGCGGCCGCCGCTGCTGGACCCCGGTGTGACGTTGAGGTCGATGACAGCCGAGGGGCGCGGGGTGGACGGCGCTATCACGCCAACGTCCGACGACCCCGAGAAACGGGTCTGGCCTTTGTACCTTGGCGGCAATGGGGTGGTCCTCGATGTCGGCGAGGGGCACTGCGGAGGCCGGGCGACCGACGAGCCTGTGCTCGCCGGGCCGACGGGAGCTGCCGGGAAGCTCGTCGGACAGCACAGCCCAAGCATGAGGAGGGCGTGCGCTTTGTTGACGATGGCATCCTTCTCGTCGACGTCCGCCTTGTGCCGCGCGGCCTCCAACGCAGCGCGCTCGGCGGCGAGCATGGCCGCGGCGTTCTTGCCCTTTTGCACCGCCCGCCGGTTCCTCCTCTTGGCCGATTCCGCGTCCAACTTTGCGAGCTCCGCCGGCGTGAGTTCCGACCGAGACTTCTTCGGACCCTTGGCCGCCTTCTTCTTCACCTTTCGGGGCGGGTCGACGGCCTGGCCGCCGGAATTCGGCGAGTCATCGGCCATGGCGGGAGGGCGGTGGGCGAAGGGGAAATCGAGACGTGGGAGGGTTTTGGGGGGGGGGGGAAGGGAGGGGAAATGGCGCGAAATGGGGCGCCGGGGCGGGTGCTTTGTGCCACCGACGGGCGGGCCAGGGGAGGACAAGCGCGCGTCCCGCCCGTCCGCGCGCTGTCCGTTTCACCCCAAAGGCGGCCCAAACTTGGGCCGGGGATGGGTCAAAAGCGGACAGAAAACGGACAAAAGTCCGTTTGCGCCCGCGCGCTGGGCCGTCTGGTATGTCCGTTTTGCCCCAAAGGGACGCACCTGACAGGATGGGTCGTGCGCTGGAGTTGGCCTTAGCCCGGGCCCGGCCACAGCCCACTGGTGTGCCTCTCGGCCCTTTCAACGGCCCACCTCCGGGCGCCGCTCTGGTCTCGTCGCGGCGGTCGCAAAGTCCCACCTCCTCCCGCCCGCCGCCACCGCCCCTTTGCCTTTCCACCTCCGCCGCGCCGCACATGCTCCCCCGCCGCCTCCTCCTCCCGGCACCTCGCGCCCTCTCCACCACCACCACCACCACCGTAACAGTGCCGGCGCCGCTCTCCGCCGGGGAGCTCGAGGCCCTCCTCCGCCGCGACCACTACTCCGCCTCCACCCGCCGGTTCCACTCCCTCCTCCCGCTCCTCTCCCACCCCTCCTTCCTCCTCGCCTCCGCCCTCCTCCTCCGCCACCGCTCCCACCCCTCCCTCCCACTCCCCCTCTCCGCCCAGCCCCCTCCTCTCCCCACCGCCGCCGGGCCGCCCTCCCCCTCCTCCCACCTCCGCCTCATCCTCCCCTCCCGCCTCAAGGGCCGCCCGCTCCCGCTCCCGTCCCTCCCCCTCCGCCTCGCCATGCTCTCCGCGGCCTCCGCCCTCGACGCCGTCTTCGCCCCGCGCGCCGCCACCTTCGCCTACCGCGCCCGCCACGCCGCCATCCGCTACCTCCGCTCCATCCCCAACGCCACCTGGTTCTTCCGCGTCGCCATCCCGCGCCAGCCCTTCGCCCCCCGCCACGTCCGTCGCCTTCTCGACGCCATCTCCGGCAAGGTCGACGACCCGGGGTTCCTGGACTATCTGCGCGAGCTCTTCCTTTCGGATGCGGTAGCCTTCGAGCTCGGCGGCTCCGACCTCTGCCGCGGGCTCCCTCAAGAGTCGGAGCTCGCCAGCACGCTCCTCAACATATTCTTTGATCCTGTGGATAGAGAGGTGATGGCCATCCGGGAGGAGGTGCACAAGAAGAATCCTAGAGTCAAGGATGAGAGCGTTCGGCATACGCCTGTGAGAGTGTATGCGGTCCGCTATCTCGACGAGACGATGGTTGTCACGTCCGGGTCAAAGATGCTTACACTTGAGGTCAGAGATAGGATCCTCACAGTGTTGGAGAGGGACTTGGAAGTGAAGGTTGACAGGTTTGGTAGCTCACTCCACAGTGCAGTGTCAGAGAAGATGGAATTCCTGGGGATGGAGTTCCAAGCTGTGCCGCCATCAGTATTACACCCTCCCATGTCTGAGAAGGCCAAGAGGGCAAGAAAGATGTATCTGAAGAGGAAGGCAGCAGAGGCACAGGAGCTGAAGAATGCCCGGGAGACGCGGAGGAAGAAGCTTGGGTTGAAGATACTGAACCACTTGTTCAAGAAGGTGAGGCGTGGGCATGAGTTCGAGGTTGGCTTCCGAATTGAGGATGAAGTGTGCCAGGAGTTCAAGGGTTGGGCAGAGGAGACAGTGGTCGAATACTTCAAGTCACAGGAGCATCGCCGTTATTGGCACCGATTGTTCACGTCCGGTGACTTCTTGTCCCTGAATAGGGTTAGAGATCAGTTGCCACCAGCATTGGTGGACTCCTATGATCAATTACAGGAAACACTCGACAGGTTCTTGATGCCGAGGAGGGGCCATGACATGACTGAGGATGAGGAGATGCTAGCAGAGGAGGAGGATGAGAGGCAATACGAGAAGAGGATTGTTGAGGACTTGACAGAGTTGAAGATGAGGGTCAATGCACCAATTGAGCTTGTAAGAAAGGCGGTAAAGTTGGCTGGATTCACTAATTCCATGGGACGGCCACGACCAATAAAACTACTCATCTGTCTGGATGATGCAGATATCATCAAATGGTATGCTGGTGTGGGGAGGAGGTGGCTAGATTTCTTCTGCTGCTGTCGGAATTTCAAGATGGTCAAGATTGTTGTGAGTTATCACTTGAGGTTCTCCTGCTTCTTGACATTGGCGGAGAAGCACGAGTGCACCAAGAGGCAGGCAATTAGCCATTATACAAAGGATTTGAAGGTGACAAATGAAAATGGAGTGGCAGAAGTGTACTTCCCAACAGAGAGGGAGATCAAGATGATGGGTGATAAGAATCTCTCTGATCCAAAGCCTGTGGATGGAGCCTTGACAATGATCTTGGTCAGATTGGCAGTCGATGACACCTCCCTTCCGTGCCTGGCACATTTTTGTGCTGGAACAGAAACTGCCCTTTACCGAATACGTCTTCTGCAGAATCGCCTAAATGTAGACCCTTTGAATGAAAAGAAGTGGGTCCAAGGACTAAGTGCCATTCATGAGAGCCTGAACAAGAAATGCCTCCCACTGTGCTCCATGCATGCAAGCGATCTACTTCTTGGCAAGATTACTCTTCAAGATATTGATTGTACTCAGTTTGTTGATGTGGTGTGAAATGAAAAAAAAAAACCCTCCACATTACCTCGTTCAAAACACACAGCTCACATAAAGATGCAATACTGCAGTGCTTGCCAAATGTATTTAGTGTTGATTGCATTTGGTGGAGTTAGATCAGCATTGTACACATCCTGAATATCCATCCTGTCATTGGGTAGAACAAATACGGATTAGTATTTTTTTCCAGAGGTATGTGTTCCTCATTCATGAATGTCCTGATCGGGAAGTGCTACATGTCACAACATCATTAGCTGAATCTTTGATTCTGTTGTTTATTTTCTGTTCAGGAATGATGTGGCATGCTAGACCACTGCATGTGCGAATTAACTTCATATCAATGTTACTCAGGTATTTCTCTCTTTCAACAGCTCTGTTCAAATAACATGCTAATTGTTTTCAACTCACTGTACATTTTTTGTATAGATACGTTTGTTTTGAGCGTAATTTCAACCTACGAAATATTTGGGTAGCTAAAATTTCGGCCAAGGTTTTGCTCGCGTATGATTTGGCCAATGTTGACAAGAAAATGGAGTAGAGTCGGCAAGTTGGTATTGGTGTGCCAATTTTTGTTTCTGGCCATGACCAAAAAATTGGTAGGGCTGGTTGAGGATACCAACCAAACATACCGATATACCTTCCTAGAAGTAGCAGAACATATGCCACCTGAGAAAGATTTATTACTTATCATGTCTGTTATTATGAAGTATACCATATGCTTGATTATCTCAATCTAAAAAACTCTGGTTATCACAGGTTTTGCCTTTATGAAGGAAAGGAGCCTATTGAGTTTTTTTTATATATTTAAGAACTTGGTTATATTTAAGGTCAGACTTTTACTAACTCATTCTGTTAAGCTTCACTGCCAAATATATCATTTTACTGTGACAACATATGCACCCTTACATTGTGAAAAATGTCAACAATGCAGGGTGGTGCTAGTACTGGTTATAAGAAATATGTCTTGGAAAATGGCACTGAGGATGATACATATTCAGAAAACAGGGTTGCACTTTTCCGGGTTCAAGTTCAGGACCAGAAAATATGCAAGCAATTCTAGTTGCCACGGTACATTCTGTTTCAATCTATCTTCAATGGACATGGCATTGTCTTTGTGTTATGGCACTTCTCTTAGCTCCTATATTTATGCCACATGTTGTAAGTTTGATATTGTACTTCTTACCAGGCAGCACCATCGCTGAACTCTTCTTATTGTTACATACTACACGATGGAGACACGGTAATTACTTGGGTTGGGAACCTAAGCTTGTCAATGGACCACGGGCTTGCTGAGAGGCAGCTAGATGTGCTCAAGGTATGACCTACAAGGAGTGCTCTTCAAGACCATCATGTCATGGGAATGTGTTTGATCGTTCAAATGAGCTGCTGTGCTGCCACATCACCCTGATTCACTAAATAAGATAGTTAATTTATATATATTTGTTTCTATTTCCCAATCTTATCTAGTTTTCATTTAAAAAATGTTATGGACAGTTAGTTACTACAAGCATCTGTACCATGTTGTGGACATGATTTATATTTTCTTGTTTCTTTGGTGAAAATTGACAATTCTGATCTTGCCACGAAACTTCAGCCAAAAATAACCCCTTCCTGAAATTTCAGCCAAATCTGACCCTTTAGGTCAGTGCTAGCCACCCTGGCGTTGAGGCAGCACAACCCTAGCACTACTTAGCACCACGGTCAATGCTGATGAGGCGCCCAGCGTCGCTGGTGGCCGGGACGGTTGACCTTTCTACGTGTATAAGTTCAGCGCCATCAAGCCTGCCTTGACCTACCCGACCTAAACGCCAAGGATCCTAGCCCTTACCCCGACCCTTGCAGCACGTAAATGCCCCGTGGGGCTGCTGGCAGGCCACCCTTCCACTCATGCAGCCCCCATGCGTAGCTGAGAGAATACCCAGTGGAAACCAAGTTTTGGTGGAAACAGTTGAAAATCAATTGAAAAGCATTGTTCTAATGTTTCCAAATTTCTGTAAAAAATACAGTTTAACATGCTTCACGGACATTGTGAAATTTCAAAATCAAATTTGATTTCAGTCGTGAGTGTCAGTCTCTGAATGCAGAGACGGTTAACTGAAGAGTGTTGAAGTGTAGCAGCGATGGAAGTTCAGATAACGAATGGCTGAGATGAAGGCGGGGTGATAAGTCAGGATCAACGGTTCTAGTTTGAGCTCCACTTACCGCTGTGTGATTTACCTTGTCGTAATTATCAAAGAGGTACTGGCAGCTCCTTATTACTCGCTGTGACTTGAACCCTCTTTACATGTTGATCGGCTGGAAATGAGAAGAGAGAAAACTATCAATTTAGTTTATCATAGCATAGCGTAGTTACTCGCTTCGGTCCACTGCAATCTCAACTACCCACGAGCCCTACTTCTAGCGACCAAAATTCCCCCAAATTCATCCAAATCCGCGAGCGGGGCGTGAGAAAGGTATCCAGAGGAAGTGTTCCTTGGCGGCGATTCGGGCTGGGAGGCGCGGTGGTTCTCCGATCTGGTAAAATCCCACCCTTCTCTCCCCAATTTTGTGGTGGTTCTCCGATCTGGTAAAATCCCACCCTTCTCTCCCCAATTTTGTGGCGGCGGTGGTGTGATCTGGTGGCGTTCGGTGGTGGTAGAAAATTCAGGTACAGAGTGAGCGTCTAGAACAGGTTGTGGGCAAACCTTTTGCTCGTGGTGAAATCCCTGGTTCTATCTTACTCTGTGTGCCATAGGAGGCGATTGTTTGGCGGAAGCAGGATCTGATCTTGATTCGGGTTTCTGGAAATCTTCCAGTGTAAAATTCTTCTTCAAGTCTCAGATCAGGAGATGGGGCAGACGCGCAACCAAGCTGCGCCTGGTGGCGTTGTTGATGTGCAGGCAGCTACGGAGAAACTGGAAGCTGATCTTGAAGTAATGAAGGAGGATATTTCTGGGCTTCAGGAAGCGGCAGCAGACATTTAGGATATTCGTGCACAGATGATTACTGCCGACACTCTTGATTCTTTGATGCAGAAGTACATAGTCACACAAAATTCACACTCTGAAGCCACTGTGACTGAAACAGAAGGTACACCCCAAACAAAATCTGCTAGAGTTACTTTATCAGTTCTGGAGAAAGTTCAGTTAACAACAGCTACCATTCTAACTAGTGTCCATCCTGCATGTCCACCACCTTACAGGATGCCACCAACTTTACCCATGTCACAAATGCATCAGGCTAGTATGATTGATAGTGTTACCTTCTCTGTCAGAACGGCTCAAGGTGAGTTCCCTAGTATTCATACTATTCAGCCCAACGGATTACATGTGCCAGGCCATTTTTGAATTCCACCTATTGTACAGCCAAATCTATAGGTCTTTGATAATTTCGAACAACAATCTGCCCCTATGGGTTGGCCTCCTAATACTGTTCCACAACTGGCTTGTAATTCAAACAAGCCTCCTGCACCTCCACATCATTTTGATCATGTCACTGGACAGTTTATTCCTCCACCACCTGTCACTGTTGGAGTTCAACAGAAAACACCTATGTTCAGTAATCCTTGCATAGAAATTGACAGAAATGAGAGAGTACACCAGCTTAGGGCGTATTTCTTATTATGCTGGTGCTGTTTTAAAAGGACCCAGGTTGGAAATACCTTTATTTGCTGGCGATGGTCCCATTGGATGGTTGCAACAATGTGAGAACTTCTTTGGCATGTCTGGTACTCCATATGAACAATGGGTTAACATTGCAACTGGACATTTTTATGGCAGAGCAAATGTGTGGTTAAAGAATATACGTGTCCAATGGAAAATGATAAAAAAAAGAAAAAAGAACCATGCAGGAGATCTGCATGTGATATATTAAAGAGGAGGCAAAAGCCGGGGAAAGAACCCCAAAGTACAGATACTTACATGACCAGAGTACGACCTCAGTCTCAAAATCGGAGAAAAGAACCCCGAAGTACAAACGTTTACATGACCAGAGTACGACCACAGCCTCAAAACCAAACCCCAGATCACTAGCCTACCCACGAGAGTAGGGACCAGTAAGGAGGAGAGAAATTAGGGAATGCACCTAAACCAAAAACTAATCTCCTCCTCGACCTGGCTGATGAACACATTCTATTGGAGTGAAAATTTTCTCAAACACGCGACCGTTTCTCTGTCTCCAGATTGCCCAAACAGTCAAAACGCAGAGGCAGCTGACTTCCTTCTTGTCTTTCCCCTGATACATGTTCAAAGCAGCCCTCCACCAGTCCAACACACTCATATCTGTCGTGGGGATGGAGGCCTGTAGGTTTGCCCAGTGAAGAAGCATGTTCCAAATTATGTTGACGGCCGCACATTTCATAAAGAGATGGTCGCAATTCTCTTGCGAAGAGTTGCACCACACACGCTTCATTGTGGGGGTAAACCTCTTTTAGCAAGTCGATCAGCAGTCCAGACCCTTCTCCTGTTCACAAGCCACATGTTGATTTTGCACTTGAGAGGGGCTTTAGCTTGCCAAATAGCATCAGCCAAACTGCATCAAGTAGTAGCCGCAAAGTGTGCCTCGTAAACTGATTTGGTTGAAAACAAACCATTTGATTCCCATGTCCACGACCAAGAGTCCTCGACCTCCGGATTCAAAAGCACCTGGTGCAAACTCTCCCAAATATCAATAATCTTTAGAAAAACTCTTATATTTGGGCACCCTTTGATATCCTTCATCCAGGTGCTATTTTGCAAGGCACCAGCAACCGTCTTAGTAGCCTTAATTCCTGGCTTGATGATCTTGACGACTTCAGGAGCAAACTCACAATTGGAACTATGGAAGCGCCAAAAAACCATTTGTCCTTCCAGAAAAGGCAACTTTTACCATTACCAATCGTGAGCTTGGTGGTAGCATTGAAAATAACCGTGGCTCGCTCATCAACCTGGGAGCCAATTTTAAACCTCATTTGCCTATTGGCAGTTCTGTTCCTCCAAATTCTTCGTGCCAACAGAGCCATATGCATAATGTCCAGGTTGAGAATGCCAAACCCACCCAATGATTTTGGCCGACAACATGTGACCCAGTTAGCAAGACAATGTCCCCCCAGCGACCGAATCTGTACCTTTCCAGAGAAAGGCATGGTGAATTTTGTCGATGGCCTTGAAAAACCAAGGCGGTGGCTCGATGGACATCAACTGAAAGATAGGGATGGCAGTTAGCACTGTTTGCACCAGAATGAGCCTTCGCCTTGGGTAAGAAAACAAGTTCTCCAATTGGCAAGCTTGTTCCGTACGATGTCAATTAATGCTCTCAGGTCTGCTTTTCTAATCTTTGTAAAATGAAGAGGAAGACCAAGATATCTGATGGGAAAGTGCTTAACTTGACAGCACAGAATATTGCAAATGTCCTGCGCCAAGTCGCCTTGCGTCAAGATGGGCGAGATAGAACTTTTGCTCAGGTTGCAACATAGGCCAGTGGCGCCCCCAAATATGTCCAGCAGTTCCTTCACCACATGGGTCTTATTGACGGAAGCCTTAAGAAAGAGAATGAAATCATCCGCGTAAAGGGACATATAATGAGGGATGTGCAGCAGCTTGCAGAGGAGGCCCTCCATCAGCCACGGCAAATGATCAGTTGGCAAGATTTCTGTAATATGATTGTAGATAGATTTACTCAAGCAAATGCACATGAAGCTGTGAAGTTATTGAAGAATATACAGCAGCAAACAACTGTACTCACTTATATTGATCAATTTGAGGAGATCATCCCTATTTACAGGAGCCTTTTCTTTTGAGTTGTTTCATAGGAGGACTACGAGCAGATATAAAGCATGATGCCAGTGGACAAAGACCTAGGGGAATATTAGAGGCTTATTGGTATGCCAAAGTTTATGAGAACTCAGCTGCAGCAAAAAAAGGCATACTATCAGTCCTCCAACTGGAGACCCAGGCCACATTTTCAACAGCAATATAAATATCCTATTAATAGGAACAACAATATTTCAGCTGTAGAAAAAGGAACTTGTAACAACAACAATGGGGGCAGACCAACTAGACAATGTTGGTATTGTAAAGGGCATTGGAACAGGGAGCACAG
This sequence comes from Elymus sibiricus, assembly GCA_039707655.1. NCBI lineage: Eukaryota > Viridiplantae > Streptophyta > Magnoliopsida > Poales > Poaceae > Elymus > Elymus sibiricus. Next base: position 400,849,781 of record CM077663.1, read on the forward strand.
GTGTCGACAAGGGAGAACACTACACATTATGCAGGAATTAGATGATAACCCAACTGAATCTACTGAAACTGAAGCATCTCCTACAGCAGAGGCTGTTTTTCATACAGCTCCTAACACCCCTGAACATCCTGAACAGAAGCAGAGGTGATGTTGTTAACCGCTCACGCTGTAGAAGGTACTGCAAGCCCTGCTACATTTTCCTTGCTTTTAATCATTGGTGGCTATAAAGCAGCGGCATTAGTGGATAATGGCACCTCCAACACATTCATGAGTTACAATTTTGCTAAATCTGCCAACTGTCAACTCAACCCTACCAAAACCAGAACTGTCTCAGTAGCGGGAGGAGGGCAACTCAAATCTATTGCCACAGTACCTCTTACTGCTTATTATATACAAGGGCATAAATTCTCTTCTTTTCAAGTCCTTCCACTGCAGAGTTATGACATCATTCTGGGGTGTGGTTGGATATACAAAGCCAGTCCTATTGGTTTAGACCTACCACTAAGAACCTTGACTGTTACAAAGAATGGCAGAGTCATTACTGTTCTATGATAGTCAGTCTAACACTGTCATGTCTGATCCCTGTTGTGTTTGCATCAGTCTGTTGTCCTAGCACCATCTACAAAGAGCGAGAAGAAAGTAAGGAACATCTTGGAAGGGCTATGCGTCAATTCCAACAGGTAAATTCCATGCCTAGGCTGCAGTCCATTGGCGTTGTTACTCGCAGCCTGCTCATGTCTTTCTCTAACCGAACCTTTGAATTGCAGCAGCTACTGGATATCCGAAGACGACGTGGGCATGGCTGCTGGCCTGGGAAGCGAGACAGAGTCCCACCCTTACGTCTCCTTCACCATAAACTTTGTCTGAGGGTGTTTGATGTATGTTATTTTGTGACACCAATTCTTTCATGGTTTGTCGGTTTCGGTTTATACTTCTGTAGTAGATGATCCGCGCGATCAATAATGTAGTGTTTCGGAGAACCTCGAACGTATTCTGGCACAAAGTGGGACTTGTCTTTTTTTGTTCTGCTACGCTGTTGCAACTGTTTACTTTTTGTGCAGTGTTGTATTACTGGGTACATTATTGTAATTTTGAGTAACCAGAATCTATGAAAATAAAATCAAGGTGAATAAGCTGGGTAATATGAACAGTTATGTTGTTCACTGGTGTGAATTTGTTTGACAAGGAGATGATCTCTTTGCCCCCTTATTGGTTGTCATGTGTATTGGTCAGCCAAAAAATCAAATACACAAATTTGCATACTTCCAAATTGAAACGTTCAATATGCTGGGAGCAGAGATTGTATTGAAGAAAGTGTTCTCTTCATTACTTCCTTGCCTCTGAAATATGAGTAGTTGATAACTGTTTTGCCTCTCATCAATAGGTGACAACATTGATGATCACCAATACAAAGTGACATTTAGAAAACATTCATACAAAGTTTTGTTTTCACTAAATTCTACTTCCTCTGTCAGTAATCTAAATGCTCTTATATTTCTTTGCAGAGGGAGTATCTAACAAGAAGTTGCTCATACATGGAAATACATTTCGCCGAAAGGTAATAAAAATGTACTTCAGCAAAATCAGTCCGTACATCTTATGATCCAAAATAACCATCTAAGCAAGCAATGGGACCTTGCACATTACATTGCATAAGAAGTCCAAGTAGTTCTGAATAATATTACACCATTAAATTTATGAAACGGAACCTTGTGGCATGCACAACTACCACCGACGATTCAAAGATACAATACAATACATCAATAAGTTCTAATGGTAAAGTGTTTGACAATACAATATAGCAATAGTTTCTTCAGGCCCTTGTAGGGGCATCTTTGGTAGTTCTTGCTTAATTCACACCCGTGGTCCGAACCATTTTTCCCAAGTAACAACAGAAATGACATACAACCTATCATATAGGCTGTCGAGTAGCCCAAAATAAGCATACCTCCATCTCTTGAAGAAGAGAAGTCCAAAGAACATCATCCAAGCGCCCGCCACAAAACCAATAATTGATCCAAGAAGAAAATCTATTTGAGACAAGCCATCTTCAGGCAACCTTGTTGGATCTCCGTTGGTTGGAGGACCTCTAGGCGAACCAGGACATTGCATCTGAACTGGATGTCCACAAAGACCAGGATTTCCAACGTACATAGAGGCTGGATCATCTGTATTGAGGTTGCCCAGTTGATGCCCCGTGGGTATTCTTCCAGACAGTTTATTGTATGACAAGTTTAATTAGCTCAGGTATGTCAAATCTGATAAGCTCCAAGGGATTTCACCACCTAGTTTGTTCCTCGAGAGGTCAAGAGACTCCACTAATCGAAGTTTTCCAAAATTATACGGGATATTTCCACTCAACAAGTTTGATGATAAATTCAAACTTATGAGACCAACAAGGGAGCTTAGGTTCTCTGGGATTTCTCCAATCAATTTGTTGCAAGACAAATCAATGCTCATCAAATATGCAATATTCTCCCCATACTCAAGCACTTGTCCTTTCATCACCACCGTGAAGCTATCATTAGCCGTTTCCATATAAAATGAACGGTACTCACCACTATCTTCTTCAAAAGGATCACGAAATATTGTATCAGTGCTACTCAAAGCTTTCAAGTTTTCTATATATGGTGGTATGGCCCCAACAAAGTTATTATCGGATAGATCAAGGATACAAATAGCATGAAGTCCCATGATTTCAACTGGAATGTGGCCAGAAAAGTTGTTCGATCTTAACCGTAGCATAACCAAACCGGGCATGGCTTTGCTGATCCACCCAGGCAGCTCTCCAGTGAATCTATTTTGAGTTAGATCGAGGAAAATAAGACTCGGACATTGTCGTAGGAGCAAAGGAAATCCACTTGAAAAATTGTTGTTGCTTAGGAGAAGAGTAGTGATTTTCAAACTGAAGGAACTCACTGAAATGAATTTTGTAGAGTTATTGCCTGATGGGTTCTGCTGTTTCAGCTCTTTTTGGCCACAATCAGGAAGTTCCTTTGAAAGCAGATTATTTGAAAGATCTAAGATCCGCAATTTCTGCAATCGACAAATCGACGTCGGAATGGTCCCGGATATAGCATTGGAAAACAGAACTGCAACTTGCAAATTCTGAGCTCCTAAATCTTCTACAAACCCATTTAAGAAGTTTCTGGATATGTCCAATACCTTAATTGTGCTTGGTAACTTGGGTATCAAACCAGTCAGTAGATTTGACTGCATAAAAAGTGTAATCACTGACATGAACTCCAGATTGACTGGTAAGTCGCCGCTTAGTTGATTCAGGGAGATGTCCAACCATGTAACTTCAGAAAAGGTAGTCCAAAACCAATCTGGTACCCTATCAACTAGACTTGTGTTTGAAATAATAAGTTGACGAATGCCCTTCTGCCATCGAAGCCATTTAGGAAACTTGGGACCCAAACGACAAGATGGTAACCATGCTGATTCCAAGTTGAACGGAGGTACCCAATGCGAGTCAATAATAACTTCCAAATTATTATCAGAAAAGTCAATCTACTTTAAATTCATCAAACCAACAAAATGATCTTCTGTTATCACACCGCTTAAGGTGTTGTTTCCAAGGTCCAAGTAAGTCAATTTTGTAAGCGTGCCAATCTCCACAGGAACTGAACCGCTCAAGTTGTTGTGCCTAAGGTCTAAGTAAGTTAAATTTGCAAGCACGCCAATCTCCACAGGCACTGAACCACTCAGTTTGTTGTGACTGACACCAAGCATGTTTAAGCTGGTTAGATTTGATACAAAATGTAATGTCGTGCCAATGATGTTGGCATCGTCAAGAATCAACTGTTGCAAATTCTTCCAAGAGCAGTTGGGTATCGAGTGTATCACCTCTTTCATGTCCGTGCTGATATTGTTCATGCTGAGATCTAGAGACCTCAGATTACACATTTTTTGCAGTGCTCCTGGTATTAACCCATCAAAGTTGTTGAATCCAAAGGCAAAGGTCTCTAACAAGGTCAAGTTTCCCAGCTTGTTAGCAAACGTGCCTGATAATCCACATCCCACTAACCGTAGGCTCCTGAGGCTAGTTACACCCCCTAACCAGTTGGGTGTATCTGGACTGCTGAATTGGTTACCAGTGAGGTCAAGCTCTTCAAGATCTGTAAGGTTGTGGTGTACAAACGACGATGGAACATTACCCTTGGTAAGGCCACACCAGACCAAAATAAGTACAGCCAAATTAGGAAGTGCGTCGACCGTATGGACCCAGTCAACAACTCCGGTGAGGTCGACCCAGCCCATGTTGAGATGCTCTAGCGAGCGGAGACGCGCCAACCAAGATATATCATTGGAGTAACAGCCAAAAATATCGCCTTGTAGTATGTCAAGCTGTACTAGGTTGGAGAGGTTGCCTAGCTGAGGAGGCACTAGACCATGAAAATCCGTGTTGGAGAGGTTGAGATAAGTCAAACTATGAAGAGAGCCCAAGAAACCCGGCATAGGCTTTGCATCTCCGAGGAGATAGTTCTGGCTAAAGTCGAGATGCTTGAGGCGTTGGAGAGCAAGCAACGAAGGAGATACCTTTCCGCGTAACGAGTGATTTTCAGGGTCATCATCGGATAAATAATCCTCTACTGGATCATCATAGCGGAGGTCGAGCTTGAGGACGTGGCCTGTATGGCGGCTGCAGGTGACACCGCTCCACCGGCAGCAGTCATGTGCACCTTGCCGCCATGAGACGAGACGATTGCCAGGGTCACCTGTGAGGCCGGCCTTGAAGGAGAGCAGTGTGGCCCTCTCGGCCGGGATGCAGCCCCCGTTGGATGTTCGGCTCGCGTTGATGGCGACGGAGGAGGTGGCAGTGGTGTCGGTTGTAGCTAGGATGATGGTTAGCAAGAGGAAGCTTGCTGGAGCCATTTCGTTGCTCCTGGCTCGGCTGGAGGGGACGCCGAATGGAAACATGGTGGAGGTGGTCATGGTAAGTGTGTGTCGAAGAAGAAAACCGTAGAGCCTGCCACAACTTTTGGTTGGGTGATACGCTAGTTGCGCCAATCAGTTAGAGCATCGTGTGGTCATGGACTCATGGTAGAGTTTGCACCAGATGAACAGTCAAATCATAGTAGAAAAAATTGGCCGGATGCCATGTCTTGTAGGGGATACGGGCTACCACAACTTTGGATGGGTGACACACACACACACACACACACACACACACTAAATTGGGCCAATCAGCTGCAGCTGTGGCTGTCAGTGCGTCACTCTCCTATTGACCGGGTTCATGTTTCAAGCCAATCAAATAAGTTAGTGGATGAGTTCACGGAAGACCTAAACATTCATATGTTGCAATCAGACCGAACTAACTCCCGACCTATTTGAATCAGCACGGCAGATTCTTAGAACACGAGAGATGGTTCAGAAGACAATTCAGATGCTATTCTGAATCCTCAAAAATAATGAAAAGGGCATGGGTGCCCCAAAAGATTGGCACGCTGCCATGTCATGACCCACTACAGTCAGATCGAACGGCTCCAGCTCGCTCCGACGCCAGTTCGTCGCACGACGGCTGAGATTACCTCTGCTTGATTTACTGTTTGGTTAATTAGTTTTACCGCGCTTACCAAGGCTTCGCCTACTTAAAGCCGGGCTGTGGCTAAAGATGCTTATGCTGTCATTTTCCCAATTCGGCCTCCATGGCTAGAACACGCTAGATATAAACCCTAGAAATATATACATCGGGCCACCTAATTCGGCCGATTGCTTCCATATACTTGCCCAGATCTAACATATACAGATCATACATCCATCGATCCATAGCTGGGTCCTGACATTGCAGCTATAGTCTAACTGAAAGCCCCAAATGTTGCGCCCAGGCTTCCAGGGAGGCCTTGTCTGAATCGTTATCTGCTCGGCATGTCCAAAGTTTCAAGTCATCTCCAATGCGCTGTGCGATCAGGTCGGACGGCAGTATTCTGTTATTGAATATCCGTTCATTTCTTCTATTCCAGAGATTTACTGCACAAGCCGCAAGGACAATCGGCCATTGCTGGTGTTTGATGAGATGCTCGGCTTCATGCCTGAAGAGAACCAAGGCAAGCTCGTCCGGCAATGTGCTGCAGGTTTATACGGTGCCAGATGAGCTGCGCAGCTTTACAATGTAGCAGAATGTGGTCGATCGGTTCTATGGCTGGGCAAAGGGTCCTGAGTCCACTCTTAGATGTGTATAGTCCTCTTTCGGTATATCCCCATTGTATAAGGGGTTTCTTGCACTTTACCACACATGTATATGTATGGCCTTTGGCCCTCAGTGAATGTCAGTTGCTCACTTATCTAACATGGTATCAGTTGCTAGGTTGGCCTCCCGCTCGCTGCAACTCCGTGCTCCCTAGCTGGCCGCCGCCGCCGCCGGCTGCCTCCTCCCTGGCCGCTGCCGCCGGCCATCTCCTCCCTGGCCACTGCCGGCTGCCTCCTCTCTGGCCGCTGCCGCCGGGCCTCTCCTCCCTGGCCGCCGCCGGGGCCCTCTCCTCCATCGGCCGCCTCTCCCCTGCCGGCCTGTCCGCCCGGCTGCCTCCGCCCACCCCACCTCCTCCACCGTGACGGCGAGGCACCGCCTCTCCTCCACCGGCCGCCTCTCCTCCGTCGGCCCGCCTGCCCGACTGCCTCCGTCGGCCTGCCCGCCCGACTGCCGTCGCCCCTCGCTCGCCCCCCTGCCCGATCCCGCATCGGGGGCTACCTCGAGCGCGTGAGCGCCTGCCCGATCCCGAATCGGGGGGTTGCCTCAAGCGCGTGAGCGCCTGCCCGATCCAGATCGGGTTCTTTGGTTGACTTCCAAAAAAAAGAGCTTCTCATGTCTTCTTCGGGCTATGTTGTTGTTCCTAGGTGCCCGGTGATCTTCGATGGCACCAACTATGCTGAGTTCGTGGGTTTCATGCGCATCCATATGCGCAGCCTTCTTCTGTGGGGCGTTCTCTCTGGCGAGGTCCCCTGTCCGCTGTGTCCTGTTGCTCCAGTGGCTCCTACACCACCGGTGCCGCCGGTTCTTGCTGCTGACGCTTCCCAGGCTGATCGAGATGCAACTAAGGCTCTTGATGATGCTGCGGTTGACACTTATGATCAGCAGGTATCAGCTTACTCAGATGCTCTTTCAGTCTACCGCGGTGATCTGTCTGCTTACACTCAGTGGTGCCATGATGATGCTCGGGCTGCTGCTGTTCTCACTGCGAGTGTTCTCCCTCAGTTTGCTTCGGAGTTCATGGGCCTCGGCACCGTTGCAGCAATGTGGTTGTATCTCTGTCATTGCTATCAGCCCTCTGGTGATGCTCTATATTTGTCTGTGGTGCGTCAGGAGCACGCTCTTCAGCAGGGCGACTCGTCTGTTGACGAGTTCTACACTCAGTGTTCTGCCATCTGGCGTCAGCTTGACTCTCTTCTCATAGTTGCTTGTGGAGCTTGCCGTTGCTGCCAGACTACGCGGTCCGACTTGGAGTTCCAGCGTGTCCATGAGTTCTTATCTCGCCTCCGTTCCGAGTTTGAGCCTCGACGTGCTCACTTACTTGCTCGTGGTCGTGTTCCTATCTCGGAGGTGCTTGCTGAGCTTCGTGCTGAGGAGACCCGCCTTTGTTCTGCTGGGTTGCTTGTGGTTCCTTCTGTGTTGGCTGCCAGGGCTCCTGTGTCGTCTGCTCGTCTCACCGCTCCATCGCTCCTACCCACACCTTCAGGGGGGGTAGGTCGCCCTCCTTATGCTGAGAAGGGCCGGTCGCGGCGTGACACCTTCTGTGGCTACTGCTCCCGGCAAGGTCACCCAGAGGCTGATTGTCGCCAGAAGTAGCGAGACCAGAGGCGCTCCTCTTCCAGTGGGACTCATGCATCTCCCTCGACCCCGTCACTCACTGATCAGGACATTGTGAGGCTCAAGCGCCTCTTGGCTTCCTCTGGCTCTTCATCGACTGGTTCTGCTGCTGCTGTGACTGCTGCCACCCCTCCATCACCACCGGCACCTGCACCGTCAGGTACATCTTCGTGGGTTCTGGATTCTGGAGCTTCTTTTCATATGTCTTCTGATTCTTCCGCATTGTCTTCTCTCCGACCTCTTGATTCTCCTATTAATGTTCTCACTGCCGATGGTACATCCCTTCCTGTTGCTAGTCGTGGCACTCTTTCTACTCCGTCTTTTTCAGTTCCTAGTGTTTCTCATGTTCCACGTCTTACCATGAATCTCTTTTCCGCTGCCCAACTTACCGATTCTGGTTGTCGTGTAATTCTTGATCCCGACTTCTGTTCTGTTCAGGATCTCCGCACCAAGGCCCTGGTTGGTTCTGGCCCTCGGCGCCGTGACTCAGAAGGCCTTTGGGAAGTTGACTAGCTTCATGTTCCTTCCGCTGCCACCACCTCTGTCGGTTCCCATGCTCTCGATGTCTCCTCTTCTGTGTCCTTCCAGTAGTGGCATCACCGACTTGGTCACATCTGTGGCTCCCGCTTATCGTCGTTGGTGCGTCAGGGTGTCTTAGGGTCTGTCTCTGGAGATGTTTCTTTACATTGTGATGGTTGTAGACTTGGAAAACAGACCCAGTTACCGTATCCTCATAGTGAGTCGGTGTCTCAGCGTCCGTTTAACTTAGTTCACTCTGATGTATGGGGTCGTGCTCCCTTTGATTCGAAAGGTGGTCATCGCTACTATGTTCTGTTTATTGATGATTTCTCTCGCTACACTTGGCTCTACTTTATGAAATCTTGCAGTGAGGTTCTCTCCATATACAAACGTTTTGCTGCCATGGTTCACACCCAGTTTTTCACGCCTATTCGTACTTTTCGTGCTGACTCTGCTGGAGAGTTTATCTCCCAGATGTTGCGTGGTTTTCTCGCGGAACAGGGTACTCTTGCCCAGTTCTCCTGTCCTGGTGCCCATGCTCAGAATGGCGTTGCGGAACGTAAGCATCGTCATCTGCTTGAGACGGCTCGTGATGATCGACGCTTCCCTCCCACCTCACATTTGGGCCGAGGCTGTGTCTGCATCCACCTACCCTATCAACATTCAGCCATCGATTGCCTTGCAGGGTGGCATTCCTATGGAGCGTCTCACTGGTCGTTCTCCTGACTACTCCGCTCTTTGAATGTTTGGGTGTGTGTGCTATGTTCTTCTTGCTCCACGAGAACGCACCAAACTGACTGCTCAATCGGTTGAGTGTGTTTTTCTTGGCTACAGTGACGAGCACAAGGGCTATCGATGTTGGGATCCTGTTGGTCGTCGGCTGCGCATTTCGCGTGATGTGACTTTTGATGAGTCTCGTTCTTACTACCCGCGTCCTTCCTCCTCGAGCTTCTCCGTGGATGATATTTCTTTTCTTCTTCTTCCCGATACATCCTCCCCCGTGCCTCATGTTTCCTCCCTTCCTCCGGCACATCTCACTCTTCTTCCTCCATCACCGTCCCCACAGCCACCACCTTCACCTCCATCCACCTCTCCCCCATCCTCTCCAGTCTGTCGTCCTCTCTCTCCTTTTCCTCTTCACTACACTCGTCGTCCTCGTTCTGAGGATGATTCTACTGACGCCCCCTCCACTTCCGGAGCCACTCCTTCCACGCCTCCCCCGGTTCATAACCTCCGTGCCTGGCCTCGCCCCCCACCTGATCGCTACTCTCCTGACCGGTATGGTCTCTCTGTTGTTGTCGAGCCCACCTCCTATCGGACTGCCATGACTCAGCCTGAATGGCAGCTTGCGATGGCCGAGGAGCTTGCTGCTCTTGAGCGCTCTGGCACATGGGATCTGGTTTCCCTTCCTTCTGGTGTTCGTCCCATCACCTGCAAGTGGGTCTATAAGATTAAGACTCGCTCTGATGGATCTCTTAAGCGCTACAAAGCCCGTCTTGTGGCTCGTGGCTTTCAACAGGAGCAGGGACGTGACTATGATGAGACCTTCGCTCTTGTGGCCCATATGACCAATGTTCGCACTCTCCTTGCTCTGGCCTCTGTTCGTCATTGGTCAGTATCTCAACTTGATGTCCAGAACGCTTTTCTCAATGGTGAGTTGCGTGAGGAAGTTTATATGCAGCCACCACCAGGGTACTATGCTCCTGATGGCATGGTATGTCGCCTTCGCCGTTCCCTCTATGGCCTTAAACAAGCTCCTCGCGCCTGGTTCGAGCGTTTTGCCTCTGTGGTCACTGCTGCCGGCTTCTCGCCCAGTGACCATGATCCCGCGTTGTTTGTTCACACGTCTCCTCGTGGTCGGACTCTTCTCCTTCTATATGTTGATGACATGATCATCACTGGTGACGACTCTGACTACATTGCCTTTGTTAAGGCTCGCCTTCGTGACCAGTTCCTCATGACTGATCTTGGTCCTCTTCGCTATTTTCTTGGGATTGAGGTTTCTTCGACCTCTGATGGCTTTTTCATCTCCCAGGAAAAATATATTCAGGATCTTCTTGATCGAGCTGCTCTCGGCGATGAGCGCACTGTTGTGACTCCTATGGAGCTCAACGTTCAGCTTCGTGCTTCTGATGGTGATCCTCTTCCCAATCCCACTCGCTATCGCCACCTCGTTGGGAGCCTTGTCTATCTTGCTGTCACGCACCCTGACATCTCCTATCCTGTCCATATCCTCAGTCAGTTTGTTTCAGCCCCCACCTCTGTCCACTATAGCCATCTCCTCCGTGTTCTACGATATATTCGTGGCACGATCTCTCATCGCCTTTTCTTTCCCCGCTCCATCTCTCTCGAGCTCCAGGCCTACTCTGATGCTACCTGGGCTAGTGATCCCTCTGATCGACGCTCGCTGTCTGCTTACTGTGTTTTTCTTGGTGGCTCTCTTATTGCCTGGAAGACAAAGAAACAGACTGCAGTTTCTCGCTCGAGTACAGAGGCTGAGTTGCGAGCAATGGCTATGTTGACGGCTGAAGTGATCTGGTTACGGTGGTTACTTGAGGATTTTGGTGTGTCTACTACTACCTCGACTCCCTTACTGTCAGACAGTACCGGTGCTATCAGTATTGCACGTGACCCGGTGAAGCATGAGCTCACCAAGCACATCGGTACGGATGCCCACTTTGTGCGTGCTGCTGTGCAGGATCAGACTCTTGCTCTTCACTATGTGTCTTCTAAGTTACAGTTGGCGGATTTCTTCACGAAGGCACAAACTCGAGCGCAGCATGCCTTTTTCCTTTCCAAACTCAGTGTTGTTGATCCACCATGAGTTTGAGGGGGGGTGTTAGATGTGTATAGTCCTCTTTCGGTATATCCCCATTGTATAAGGGGTTTCTTGCACTTTACCACACATGTATATGTATGGTATTTGGCCCTCAGTGAATGTCAGTTGCTCACTTATCTAACATCCACATCTTTTGGTGGCATTGTCCTTGGTGTTGAGGCGACCTCTGAATGCCAGCCATAAGAAGGCCTTGTGCCTTAAAGAAACGATTGGTAGCCTAACAAACCGAGCAGCTGAAGAAATCACACCCCTGAATGTCAAAAGTTTGTAGAAGTACTTGAGGTTTTCCCCTGATCCTGAGTCTCCATCCGTATTTGGGCTAGTAACATTAAGAAGCAGCAGCAGCTGATCCAATTCGATTGCAGCAGTAGCGGACAACACTGTTTTAAGTTTCAGATCCCATGTGTAACCTGTATATTTGAACTGGACCGAGCAATATTTATCAAAGGCAAGGTGAACAGTACAGGAAAACAATCCATCAACCGCTGCTCACTGCACCATATATCAAACCAGAATAAAATGTTCCGGCCTCCTAAATGTTCAGTTGGTTGAATAGCATTTCCATCAACCGCTGCTCACTGCACCATATATCAAACCAAAATAAAATGTTCCGGCCTCCTAAATGTTCAGTTGGTTGAATAGCATTCACGGTTGTTTTTTCGTCTCCCACTTTCGCATGGTTTTTTCTCGTCTCTCCTACCTCCACCCCCCACCTGGTTCATCAGTTTATTTTTCTCTCCATTCTTTATTACAAATTAGGACTTTCCTAACGTATAACAAATCATGAATCTAACTTTCCTAAGTTATCCAAATCAATCGATCTCTCTTATTAATGCAATTTGTTTTAGGAAACAAATAACAGATTTTAATCTAACTTTCCTAACTTATCCAAATCAACCGATCCCTCTCATTAGTGCAATTTTTTTAGGAAACAAATAATAGATTTTCAGGAAACAAATAACGAAATTTAAGGATATTAACATCTAAATCATGACAAACAAATCCGCCTCCACCTACCACGATCGAAGCAAGGCATCACCCCATCGATTTCTTTCCAAACGCATCGATCTAAGGACTTCCCCTCAACCGATTTTTCTCCCCTTTTCTGGTTCTTTTCACGATATAGAAAACCAAAAAAAGCAACAACATAAACCTACGCACACATGAACCATCCTCCCAGCGCTGCCACCCTCTCGGAGTCTCGCGTCTCTCCCTCTCTCGATCTGGAGACGCCGCCGACACCGCCAACAGTCCCATCTTTCAACGCCGCCACCCTCTCCCTCCCCCTCTCCCTCTCAGTTGTTCCCTCCCCTCCCATGGCGACCCATCAGCGGGCGGGGCGGCCGATTTGCAGCGGGGCGGTGTGAGAGCGGCAACCTACGGGAGGTACGCGGAGAGCTGCTACGGCGACTGTTGCTGGTACGATATCCACTCCTCCCTTTGCATATTTAACAGAGTATAGAGGAGGTTCAGTGGGGATTGATCTGCAGATTTTGTTTTCTATGTGTGGAATTTTCGATTGTGAACAGGGAGCAGGTTTAGTATTTGTTACGGCTCCGACTATGGCTTCGTGCTATATACCTAGATTGCACAAATTAGATAGCATCACTTATCCATACACGCATATCTTCCTTGGTGTGGCTAATTTGTACTGCCTTCTTTATGACGAAGAATTCACAAGCTACCTTGAGAAGTATGCAGATAAATTCAGGTTACTAGACCTCTTCCGTCTGCATATCCTTTTTGTGTTATTGACCTACATGCTTCTGTCATTGTAGAACATTATTAATGATGCTGGGTGTGCCTCTTACGGCGGCGGTGCCGTCGCCCCGTATGACTCCAAACCTACGCGCTGCCGGTTGTTCCCTGCTCTCCACCTCCGGCTTTGTCATCCACCGCGAACCTTCATTTACCGTTGTCCCGTGGTCATGGAGCGGTCGTATGCGTAATGCCGGCAGCGGGACCTGCCAGCTCTATGTTGTGATGTTGGCGTTCATAGCGTACCTACTCCACCTCTTGCTCTCAGAGGGGCTAGACCCGACGACGACCATCCGGTCCGTCGCCAAGATCCAAATATCCTCGCCGCGGCTCGCGAAGAACGCGCTGGAGGCGCCAGCGTTCAGCATCGCTGTCCTCCTGGGTGGATTCAAGAACGACTTCTTCTACCTGGACAGCCCCTATCGTGGCTGTTGATTATTTTCCCAAAATCTGGTACATAGTCACTGTGAATAGCCTTCATTCCTTTATATATAGTGTGAGTTGGTTTTATGATTGTATGCAGTCTCAGGGACAAATTAGGAGGTTGGAGCATGAGTATTTCAGACCAGGTGGATGGTGCGCGATCTACCTATGGGAGAAGGTGAGGAAAAGAGTCGAGAAAGTGCAGGGAGAATGCGTTCTGCCAATCCTTTAGTTTGCCTCTACCATGATACCCGCGGAACTCCACCATTGGCCAGCCGCTGAACCAATGCAGCTTGGTTCCATCTGGATCATAACCTGATAGTGTGCTAGCAGCAACTTATTTTCAGAAATAAGCTTTGATCAGGCATTATCTTTTTCGATTCGAAAGAGAAGGCCAGAGTGGTTTCATTATGGTTGTTTCTGAAGGAATGACAAGGCCATTGATGCCGTCAAGATCAGTGTAGGTACATGCTTTATTTTATTGATGCTTTTCAACGGATACAAGTGAAAGTATTAGTGTTGGAAAAAGTTAAGCATGAGTATAAAGCTTCAGAATGAGATGGTCCTCTGTCAGAAATTTACTGATAGATCAAACATTGTGTCATTTCGATTTCAGGTTTTGGACTGAATAAGGAGCCTCTTTCAGAGAGAACCACATCATAATGCATCCTACATAGTTGCCATGGATGAATTATGGTACAACTTCAGTCTTCTTTTCACCTATTTGTTTACTGACTATGTCTGCCCTTTAGACGAATTGCTTAGACATTCAGATAGCTAGCATTATTTTTTACATATTTCTTCCTCATGTACTCGTAGATCATATTGTTCTTTGCTATCAGTGGTTGCTTTTGTTTGTGCTATGAACTTAGTTAATCATTATTTGCGCTATCAGCTTGGTTATTCATTCTTTGTGCTATCAGCTTTGCCTAATTCACCTAGACTGTTTTACATGTCCATTGTCGAAAATTTCAATTTTCACCTATGACTACACTTGCAATTTTGAAATATTAATGTAGCTGAATGCATTTTGACAGAAGAAGTGAGGTGCCAGCAATGGACTTTCTATGATCGCTTATTCTTTGCAGAGGAGTTCAAGCAGTTCATTTTTTTAGTCTTTTTTCTTTTCTTTTTGGAATATGCTAACTTTGTAATCAACTGTGTTTACATATTTGCAAAGATTTGGTTTCAGGTTGGGTGTCCCTATCTTATTGTTGATTCCATTTTATTTTTGTAGTATATACGTATATTTAGTCTAATTGCCGATTCAGAATTCAGAAGTCATCTAGGGAACAACATGCACACTTGTTATCATGTTGTGTGGGTTAACAACAGATTTAGTAATTTACTGTTGATGGCGGTTATAAAGCTTAGCCAAAATTTCTTTGTAAGTCATGTTCTTCAGTTAACTTTTGGCACCAGAGTGAAATAGTTACTTTCCAAATGTTAAACAGTTTTTTTTTAAATAGACATATAAATGTCAGAGTCCTTCGTGTGCTTGACAAATTTCATGGAATAATAATTAAGGGGGACGAGGTTAGGAGGTAGCATGCTCAGGCGAGAGGAAGATAACGATTTATTCTTTACCTCCAAGTGCTCTGGTGGTGGCTGGCCAGCCACTCCCTCCAAATCTTGTAGCTGTGTATGGGTTCGATTGACGCGTGCGCCGACTCAGACAGACGGACTCCACGATCACCATGTCTGCCTTCAAGGCTCGCTGTTGGCAGTTACCGTAGCCTCAGTGAAACTGAGCCCACAACAGACCATCACCATCGTCTCATTCCTGTGGTCGTTCTTCCCCTCCCATAAAGTATTTGTCAATTTTATTCATCGTTGCAGTCAAACTGAACAGTTATCTATGCTATAGCAGGTGTCTTCCTTCTACTAATAATTCATCTCTTTCTATTTGAGCACGATTATTTTCCTTCTGCATGAACATGGTACTTGATTTTCCTTTTTTTTTTCTTATGCAAACGAGTACCAATATCATGATCTGTAATACAACAAGCTACTATGAGCTAGAAATTTAATTTTTCTAATGATAATTTCTTGGGCTACAAACTTACTAATATATTAGCATTCAACATATACGCATTTTCGTTTGCAGCTACAGTTTCAGCTACTTGAAATAACGTACAGTTTCAGAGGGGAGAATTGTTGGACAATTACATCAACGCATTGGAGATTATATTGGTACGGTTGCTTGGTACACATGCCTTCTATATACGGTTCATTGTAAAATGTGTTTCTTATGATTAACATAGTATGTCATGTAATTTGAGCTAACGATGAGCAGCCAATGAATGTTGTCTGAATGAATCCAGAATGTGTTGGAAGCAACAAAGGCACAACAGGCGAGGGAGCGGTCTCTGGAGGATTCCATCGAACTAGCACCTGCCAGCTTTCAACATTTTGTTGAAACATGTTGAGAAAAAAATTCTAAAACTAGAGTTGCGTGATCCTAACTGACATGTTAAGAACGAAAGGAAAATTCAGTACTAGATGTTTGAATTTTTAGGTATAGATAATCTAAATTATAATTAAGAAGCATATTCTATGCTTGTCTGATGCCGCACTAACTGTTTTAAGAAATTTCTAGAGGACAACATTGGCGTGATCTCCCCTTTTATTTTAAGAACTGATGATGCATAAGTGAAGCCTAATGATCTGAAATATAGTTAGGCTCAAAACCATGACCTTGGCCCTCTCCGCACCCTCAATATTCCAATTTAGATTTGCTTTGCAAAACTTGGTGTTTTATCTCGTTAAACATGACCTACAATTAAGCTTTCTCAGCCGTATTCTCCTCCTCCCAGTTCTGTTTCGATGGCAACTGCCATAGACTATTTGCAGTAAAATACTAAGAAATAAGATAATAAATATTCATTCAGGATCATCTATGGATCAATTGAGGAAGCATAAATGAGGAGGTGGTAAGTGAGGACCATTTTGTAGATTTGATGAAGTTTTAAAAAGTTGCAATGTGAGATGACAAATTTCTAAAGTAGTGGCAATGCAAAATGAGCAAATGGCAAGTCGGGACTATTGGTAGAGTTGCTGAAGTTTTAAAAGGTTGCAAGATGAGATGAAAAACTTCTGAAGTGAGGACAATGCTCTAGAGTTAGGGTGAATGAGGAGAATAAAAAAATGAAAGGGAAGGAGGGTTAGGGATAAAAACGTTGTTTTCTCCTCTTGAAAGGAGAGGGTGATAAGGAATGATGAGAAAAATGTTGTTATGCTCGCTGCAATTTTTTTATTTAGATAATTAGTTTGTCTGTATAAAGATGTATGTCTCTTTCTAATGATTTGTAGATTGCTCACCAGACTTGTTGCGAGGTTTATAAAAGCCTATGTCATATAAGGTTTTTGAATCATTAGATTTTTATTTTTAGGAATAAATCGTTAGAATATATATGTTCCGCTTGCAACGCATGTGCAATTGAATATTTTAGAAGAAAAGAGGCGAAAAGATCGCACGAGCAATAGTAAAGATGTTGCTTACATAATACCAAAGGTGCATTTCTATACATATTTATTTTTGCAGAGTATGAGAGAGATGAAGATGGATTAGGTTGACGTTTAAAAAAAATCCATCGACAATGGTCCCCAGGCAATGTTGTTAGAAGGGGAAAAAATTCATCGAGTTATATGTAACGATATGAGGCGACTAGAACAAATATTAAAAGGCCCGTAGCAACGCACGGGCATTCTACTAGTTTTGATAACAGATCAGTGGTAATTTTCGGTATTATTACTTAGATCCTGTCTGTCATTAGCCTAGACGTTTTTTCTTTCGAGCTTAGCGTAGACGATTTAATTAGGCAAATGATACCTCATTCATAATTGACTGAAACTCTGTACCGTGACAGCGCCCTGCTACGGACATGTGCCATAGCATGCTTGATACCTCGCGCAAGTTCATGGTCTCTCGATCTAAAAAAAACAAAAAGCCTTCCTGGTCTTTCTTCCTGGGCCGTAGAGTGGCATATAGATGATTCAAAAAATAAATAGGTAGTGGGCCGAAGATGACGACGGCCCACTCTAGGAACGAACTAACCGCAGCGCCTGGTATCCCGATGTTTAATACCACCTCGCTCGTCTAGGAAGGGCAGTCGCCAAGGACGCAAAGCTCATTCATTAGCTCTGCCGAGGCAAAGGGCAGTCGCTACGTACTTCTGGCCGGGCCTGTCCTGTGGGCCTGTTACCCCAGGTCACCCTCGCTGTGTGTGGGGGGTTAGAAGTACGGTGCGATGTCAGTCTCTTTTGACGTTTATTTTTTAATTTTTTTCATTTTAGTGCCTTCTCTTCTGGTTTATAATTCTTTTTGTTATAATATTTTTTTCATTTTATTTCTTTCTCTTCTGTACTACTTTTTTTTCATTTTTGTGTTCTATTTTTTCGTTTTCGATGACTCCGAGTTTTTTCTCTTTCGTGCTGATTTTTTTGTTTTTCCATTTTTTTGACATATTTCACTGCTCAGAGGTTCATCATTCTTTTTGAATTAATATTTTTTTTCATTTTAGTGCTTTCTCTTCTATTTTACATTTTCTTTTTCATTTTCATGGTCTATTTTATTGTTTTTTCATTTTTGTTCCATTTGTTCTAATATTATGCTATTTTAGTGCTCTATTCAGAGGAACGCGATGTCCTATAACATTTGCTTTTTATTTTATCATTGTTTTCCTTTTTTATTACAATATTTTTTGATTTTAGTGCTCTATTTTTTCAACACCGCAGTGAACTCGTAGCTTCGTCTAATACTTTTTACAATTTTTTCTTCTGCTTCACTATTTTTTTTTCCATTTTAGGTTTATTATTCTTTTTGTTCTAATATTTTTTCCATTTTAGTATTTTACTTTGTTCACACTGTAATGAACTTACAGCTTCCTACAATACTTTTTACTATTTTTTTTCATTTTCGTTGTCTATTTTTTCCCTTTCGCAGACTCTGAGTTTTTTTTTCCTCTATTGTGCTATTTTAGTGCTCTATTTTCTTTTTCTTTTGCTTTGAATGGTTCAGAGGAAGGCGTTGCCCTCTAACTTTTTCTTTTTCTTTTATTAGTGTTTTAATTTTTATTTATTTGTTTTGACACTGGAGTGAACTGCAACTTTCTCTAATACTTTTTACAGTTTTCTCTTCTGTTTTACTAATTTTTTTCCATTTTCGTGGTCTATTTTTTCGTTTTCAATGACTCCGACTTTTTTCTTTTTTGTTCTAATATTTTTCCATTTGTACTAGTAAACTGTAGTGAGCCGGAATCAGGTGTTGTGATGCCGGGGCCTTCGCTGGCAGGGGATGCCCTCTCGGAACGCCCGGGAGTGCTGAGCGCGTCAGCCACGGCGGAGCTGGACGCGCCGCCGGAGGAACCGGCTTGGGCGGTCGCCATCGCCGAGGACCGGGCCCGGTAGTACACGTCCCTGTCCTTGAACACGTCGTAGGGGTTTGCAGCGGACGGGATGGACGCCGCGCCCCTGGTTCCCGTCGCCACAGCCCACCGTCTACACGCCCACCTCGACGCATCGCTGTTGGGAGCTTGACACGTCGACGACCAACAGGTGCTCCACAGAATGTTGAGACGACGATGCCAGCAGCGGTGGTGCATGCGAGCATCGTCTCTTCTCTTGAGTGTGTCCCCTCCCCTTCAGCTGCCGGCCGTGTCGCTCGTCACATCTACTTCAAACCCACTATGCCATTCGCGGCAGTTCCGGTGCATGCCAACATGGACGACGTCGTTGCCGGCCATGTGGTTCGACCAAGCGCCGCAGCAGAGCACGTCGGAGTTGACTGGCAGCTGATCTAGCCAAGACCATGCATGGCCGCTGTTCGATCGAGTCCACTCAAGGGAAGATGCAGCTCAAGCTAGCTACCGTGCTCACCACCTTGGGGAAATGCTGGCATGTTCAGGCAAACGATTCAAGTACGAAGGAAGATGACAGTAGTACTCAAGTGCACTATGGTGAGTCTTCAAGTGATTGCATCTTCTAAAATCTAAATTTATGGGATCCTGGGGAGGCTCGATCGGCTTCATCAGCTCAGCACTAACACAATGCTCGATCGGCGACCCTCGTTCGAGCTTAGCACGCTGCGCCAGCATCGATCGTGGGTGACCAAGGCGAGGACACACATGTCGTCAGCCTCGTGGGTGAGCAAGTCAGGGCCGTCGGAGCTCAGCCCTCTCAGCGAAACCCCAACATGGGCAGGCTCACCGATGTCATGGCAGCCACCCGGTGAGTGACCAGACCAGCGTGGTCGCTCGGGCAGGCGACGTAGACAAGCGCGGCATGGCGGGTGACGTTGCCAGTATATAGCATAAAACTACCACATTACCAGTTAGGGTTATACTAAAAAAAAATATTACTTTTCCTTTTTTATGAGAAAATTATTGCTTTTCTTAAATTTTCAAGATGATATCACTATTTTGGTTGTCTGTTCCAAAAAACACTAGTGACTGAATGGTTATATTTATGACAGGGAAGGTCCACGCATCAGGAGAAAAAATCATTTCACCGTTTGTCAACTGTTAAGTTTAATGTGGAGCCCACATGTCAGGGTCAACCTTCTCCTCCCACCTCCGGCCACCGGGGGGAAGAGAGCACCCCGATTGAGCGGGTTGACCTCCGCCTCGCTGTCGCGTGCTCGCCGGCGAACGCTGCCGCCATCCGGATAGGCGCCCCATACCTCCAGCCCTCCTCTCTCCTCCCCCCGGCTCCATGGACGAGCAACGCCACCGCCGTCGCCATCCCTGTTGCATGTAGCAACGGCCTGCGCCACCATGGTGTGCGGGTCAGCGGAGGTGTGCTTTGCTTGTGGGTGTGGTGTTGGGCGGTGCTCCGGGCGAAAGTTTGCTGCGTCTTACCGGCCGGCGGCGTCGGCGTCCGTGGACGTCGTGTCGATCACCTCCTTGGAGGCGTCGTTGTGGAGTCCACCCCCTGCACACCCTCGGTTCCACCTCTTCGGGTGAAAGCCTAAGGCCCAGTCGGGTCGGGCGACGGCGTCGGCATCGTCGCTTCATTCTTTGAGGCGTCGTCTTGAAGAGCTTTGGACCCCGTTTGCGCGCTCCATGGGCTGGACGCTCGCGGCATTGCGTTCGGCAGGTGTCCGTCCGGCAATGGTTTTGTGGCGCGACTTCTTGTGTGGCTATGATGGCGGCTGTGAGCGGAGTTGGGCTGTTGCTGGGCTCTGGTAGTCGGTCTCTTCCGGCGTGTTCGAGGGGTTGCCGTGCCTCACTTGTCTTCCTGAAGTCGAAGCTGCAGAGGAGGTGCCTCCGCGGTGACGATGACAAGAGACGGGTGGTCGGTTCCGGTACCGGCTCGGCACAGGTCCAGCGCTTTTTCCCTGCAATGCTCGTCGACAGAGTCGGAGCTGCCTGGTAGTTGGCGCGTGTGGTTGACTGTTTGGCATAGGCCGGCGCAGGCCTCGGCGTTTGCTTGCGGCGAGGGCTACTTCGATGCTCTTCGATGGTGGAGTCGGAGTCTCCCTTGTGGTGGTGTGATGGCGATGACACTGGCTTGCAACATCGACGGTGTTCTCTCCTCGGTGACGGGTGTGCGTTTTTGTGTGGGTTGCCAGGTCGCCCTGTGTGTCCTGTGTGGACGTGTTGTAACGGGTTTCGCCCGGTTTTCCGTTAATCAACCGGGCAATTCTCTTCTTCTTTATTAGTGAGATGAGACAAAGCTTTTGCCTCCGTTTCGAAAAAAAATGAAGATGAGCTACAACACCATCTCGTCGGATGCTGGAGTGCAGCCTCGCCTCCGCACTGCCCGACGTCCATGGCGTGCAGACTCGCCCCCGAGGAGCAGCAACGACAAGGGCCAGCAAAAGGAGCAGCAGTAGCCGTGCTGCATGTGAGCTCCCGCTGGCAAGGAGCAACAGCAGCTGCGCGCCGCTGCAGGTGCACGCGGGGCCGCTCGAGGTGGCGGCGGGACGAGGAGGTGCTCCGTGGCGGTGGCTCCTGCGTATAGAAAGACGGCTGCAAGGCGAGGGAGGTGCTCCGAGGTGACGGCGGGTGCGTGCAACAGGACGGCAGCGAGGCGAGGGAGGTGCTCCGGGGCAGGGCGGAGCTCCAGATCCGCATCCATGGCAGCGGCTCCTGCGTGCAGCAGGATGGCGGCGAGGCGGGAAAGGTGCTCCAGGGGGCGTCGGGACGACATCGCCGGAGAAGACCGACGAGGTCGGTGCACGACCGAGGCCGGCGAGGAAGGCGCCCTCGAGCTCTGGCTCGAAAGAGCTCTGCCTCGAGGGAGGTCGTGGATGGAAGGGAGTGGCGGTCAACCTTTTTTATTTATTTTAGATTTTTTAGGAGATTCCACTGACAGGTGGGCTTGGCTTTTTTTTGCGTGGACCCAACTTAACAGTTAACGGTCAGTGTTTATGAGTGGGCCCCAGCTATCATAAAATGGTTTAAAGGTTAATCACCCAAAAAATTGTTTTTTTATTGAACAGCCAACCAAAACAGTGGTAGCAATATTTTTTTTTTAAATGGCATTTTTTGTAACCATAACCCGTAATGTGGTAGTTTCTTTTGCTATTTACTCGGTTCACACGCTGGACGTGGTCCATAGTGCCATGTACTTGGGTCAAAGGATGGACGCTGAAACAGAGCGGTCGATCTGGCAATATATACATGTGTTTTGTCCTTTACGTCTCCTCTGAATGTTGTATGACCAATCAACAATGGGAGTAGAAATCACAAGCGAAAGTGCTCTTCTCAGCCCGAGCTCATGTGAGCTCGGGTGAACAGTAAATTGTAAAAAAAATTAAAAAATTCTGAATTTTTTTCGTGAGAAACATTGATGTTTTTTCTACATGCGTGCAAAATTTCGCTACGAAATCACATTCGTGTAGGTGTGAGCAAAAAAAACAAAATCGATGCTCCAAAAAGGCTGAAGCATCGATTTTGTTTTTTTTACCCACACCTACACGAATGTGATTTCGTAGCGAATTTTTGCACGCATGTAAAAAAAACATCAATGTTTCTCACGAAAAAATTTCAGAATTTTTTGAATTTTTTTACTATTTTTTTATTTTACTGTTCAACCGAGCTCACATGAGCTCGGGAGCACTACTACTCCCTCCGTTCAGGTGCATAGGACATCTTATGAAAATTCAGTATTTCAAATACTGCAAGTCACCATACATAAAAGGAGCTCCTCATTCCCCGCGACCATTAATTTTCATTTTACATGCTATTAATTTCATTGGTTGACACATTAAATAAGATTTGCATGTTGCTCTTAAGGAATTAATGACATGGAAAACCAACATAGTGGTTGGCTCTTTCCAATTTTCCAAGCGGGCCAAAGAAGAGTAATTATGGTCATTGATTTTTGATTTAACATCCTTCATCCAATCTCCACACATCTAGGTTACGATGCAGCTCCTTACATGCCCTATGCACCTGGACGGACGGAGTATGATAATATGTTATGGGTTGAACGTGACATTCAATAAGGATTATAACATGGGAAATGAGTAAGATGACATTGATCATAAAGGAGTACAAAATGCAAGTGTAATCAAGTACTCCTTACAAAATGCAAGTGTAATCAAGTACTCCTTTATGATCAATGTCCAAAATCAATCAAAATTATAGCAACACAAACTATCCAACCAAATTGACATCCAATCATACATGCGCTTTGGAAGAAACCTCCGTTGGGATGGGTGAAATTAAATGTAGATGGTTCATGGCGAGACGAGGATATCTCAGGTGGAGCCGACATGCTGCTCCATGATCATACATGCGCTATAATCTTTGCATCCCGTAGTTTTATCCAGCGGTGTGCGAATGCTCTAGAAGTAGAGATTGTAGCAATCCTGGAGGGATGATTAAGCCCCAGGTTCCTGATATATCCTTGCTAGCTCCCATGGTGAATGACATCAAGCAACTCCTAGCTGGTAGGCCACATGAAATAATAGCCAAGACGACTGTCTCGTTGCGCTGTGCTCCGGATGAGGTCGAAACTATCCGTCGATTCGAGTGTAATGACTCTGGTTAAGTAATGGAAGTGTTTTTATTCGGAAAAAAATACTTTCAATATATAATAGATACGTGCACAAGGATTAAGAACATGAGAATGGGCAAAAGGGCCTTGATCGACTTTTCATGGATCTAGGATATAGCTGACGACCTCTCAATCGTTGGACAAACCTAATGTGTCAATCTTAGGCATGCTATCTCTAGTGTCCGCTTCCGAGATGTGCCTTGTATTTGTAACTGTTGGTCAGCACTCAAATGCAAGATCTTCTTTTGGCTAGATCTACAATACAGACTTTGGACCCTTGACATATGTGTTCGGCATGGATTACATAATTAGGTAACAGCATGCTATGTTTGCCTCCAGGGAGAAGACACGGCAGACCGCACACTAGTGCAGTGCATGGTGGCCAATGAGAGGGACAAGACAAGGTGGGCCATATACTAGTGAAGTGCATGGTGGTCAGGGAGAGTTGGACATAGTGGCGGAGCTTCATGGGGGGCATTGCCCCCCCCCCCCCCCCCCCCCCCCCCCCCCGGCACACACTACTCTACAAAGATATTAAGGATATCTATGAAGTTTGAATAGATAAATTTAGTATTTCTAGATATAGGCCCGGCTAAAATTTTATAGTAAGTACTTTTACTAATCTCCAAGTATCGTTACCCGTTGCCCGTTGCTTAGCCAGGCAAGGCAGTATACAGATTGGTCCCTCTGCAAACATTGTTTTCATAATATTAGAGACCAACAAATTAGGTAACATATATCAAGCTAAAGAAAACTTAATAATGGGAGATTTGGGACTTATAGTACTTAGCTAATTTCTTGGCCCCAACTTGGTAGTAGCACCACCCACAAAGTTCAGAGTCACATTCGGAAACGAATCAATGCTAATTGAGAGGAACAAGTCAGTGTAAGAAAATCAATAAAACAATGTTGATCCCACACTCTCAACTATAGGGTAAATGGATCATTAGTTTCGAAGAGAAAGTACCTGCAGAAGCAACAAAACAGTGTTGATAGCCACTCTGGACTGTACGGGTGTGCAAAGGGAGGGATTGCAGCAATTATCTATAAAAAAACCAGACCAATAAACTATTGCATCACAAATAGGAGTAGTCCGCATCAGCAAGGTACACTTATGTAGGTTTGTTTATACGCTGGCTATCTTATCGCACAAATAAATGTTGTATAAGCATCATCTGCAACTTACACTAGCATTGTCCCTGAGTCTGCCAAAGTCACATATCTAGCTGAAGGTAAAAAACCGAGGGGTTAAGTAGCAGCCGTTGACTAAAGACAAGGTGGACCATATACTAGTACAGTGCATGGTGGCCACAGAGAGTTGGACACATGGCAGAGCTTCATGGGGGCCAGTGCCCCCCGCCCCCACTCCAAAGATATGTCGCGCTTTTGCATTACTATTATTAAGGATATCTCTAAGTTTGAGTAGATAAATTTAGGATTTCCAGATATAGGTCTGGCTAAAATTTGATGGTAAGTATACTTTTACTAACCTCCAAGTATCGTTACCCGTTGCCCGCTGCTTAGCCAGGCAAGGCAGTATACAGATCGGTCCCTCTGCAAACATTGTTTTCATAATATTAGAGACCAACAAATTAGGTAACATATATCGAACTAAAGAAACCTTAACAATGGGAGATTTGGGACTTATAGTACTTAGCTAATTTGTTGGCCCCAATTTCATAGTAGCAACACCCACAAAGTTCAGAGTCACATTCGGAAACGAATCAATGCTAATTGAGAGGAAAAAGTTAGTGTAAGCAAATCAACAAAATAACGTTGATCCCACACTCTCAACTGTAGGGTAAATGGATCATTAGTTTCGAAGAGAAAGTACCTACCAGAAGCAACGAAACAGCAGTGTTGATAGCCACTCTGCATTATAGGGTGTGCAAAGGGAGGGATTGAAGTAATTATCTATAAATACCAGACCAATAAACTATTGTATCACAGATAGGAGTAGTCTGCATCAGCAAGGTACAATTATGTAGGTTGGTTTATATGCACTAGTAGAAAACAGGGCTTTGGTTGAGTCAGGATAAGGGCATTAATCCCGGTTCACTTACGAACCGGGACCAAAGGGTGCACCAGTCCTGGTTCGTGAGGCCAGGGCGCTGGCCGGGCCTCGGGGGCCATTGGTCCCGGTTCGTCCGACACTTTTGGTCCCGGTTCCAGACACGAACCGAGACCAATGGGCCTCGCTCCTGGCCCAGCACCTTTAGTCCCGGTTGGTGGATGGAACCGGGGCCAAAGGTCGGTCTTCCGTCCCGGTTCTAGCCACCAACCGGGACTAATGATAAGCCTATATATACCCCCGCCCCTGCCCGCTCACTCTGTTTTTTGGCCGGGTGCCGTGTGCAGGTGTGTGTTGCTCTAGCTCTCACCTCCTATGCACATGAGGTGTTCGATGAAATGCCCGAGCCACACTTAAGCTTTCTCCTCTCCAAGCTCGACTTCCAAGCTCCATTTTCCTCAAGATTTGTCTAGGTTTGGTTGTCCGTCCTGTCCCGTCCCCGTCCTCACCGTAGTCGATCACCCGCGCCGATCTCGTCGCCGGCACCACCGTGGTGAGCCTCTTGTTCTTATCTTCTTTCTAAAAGAAAAAAAAATCTTACTTGTATGATTTAGATAGATACTTGTACAATTTTCTTACTTTTATTATTGTTTGTTATTATATAGTGCCATGGTTTTGGTATCCGCCCCTGTCGGCCCTCGTCCTGTCTATGATTCGGATGTGGTATATTATCTTTTATAACTATTTGTTTCATTTAGTGTTTATGATAATTATGCCGACCAACGTGACATAGATGTTTTTATCTAGGAGGTAGGTGAACCGGAAATTCGAACCGACCCTCTTGTCGAGAGGTTAAATTTAGTTGAAAAAGAAAACAATTACTTGAAGAAAAAATTGAAAAGAATTGAGGAGGAGAAGATGGAATTGGAGTTGCATGTTGCCGATGTCGTCGAAGATCACAAGATCAAGATGGATGCAATGCGCTTGAAGATTAGAAAGATTAGAAAATATGCCATTCATACTGAGGCTTGGTATCATTATGCCGTTGGATCAATTGGTACCTTAGTTGTGGTTATGATCGCATTTGTTGTTGCATTTAAATGTTTTACATAGTTTCAATGTATGTTTTAATTAGATGCTCTAGAGAGCTATATGTTGTTCAATGAGAACTATGTATGAACTTTATGTATTTATTTTGGTCACTACTGTACTTTTGTTTTAATGTGATGATGAACTTCTATTAATTTGGTCACTTCTCTATTCATGATGTTCTGTAATGGTTTTTGATACACTTAATTATATAAAGCACGCAGATGAACTGGCAATGGATGTACGGTGACCGACGCACCTCCGAGTACATTAAGGGCCTGCATAATTTTCTCGAAGTGGCTGAGGCAAACAAGCAGAATGGTTTTATGTATTGTCCATGTACTATCTGTGGGAATACGAAGGATTACTCTAACTCGAAAACCCTTCATGTCCACCTGCTTGAGAAGGGTTTCATGCCACACTATAATGTTTGGACCAAGCACGGAGAAAGAGGGGTTATGATGGAAGACAACGAAGAAGAAGAGGATGATGACAACTATCCGCCCCCTGAATACGGTGATGCTGCAATGGGGGAAGCTGAAGATCAAGAGGAACCAGACGATGTTCGCGATGATGATCTTTGCCGGGTCATTGTTGATGCAAAGAGACAATGCCAAAGTGAAAGGGAGAAGTTGAAGTTCGATTGCATGTTAGAGGATCACAAAAAAGGGTTGTACCCAAATTGTGAAGATGACAACACAAAGCTCGGTACCATACTGGAATTGCTGCAATGAAAGGCAGACAATGGTGTATCTGACAAGGGATTTGGTTCGCTACTGAAAATAATGAAGAAGAAGCTTCCAAAGGATAACGAATTGCCCGACAGTACGTACGAAGCAAAGAAGGTTCTATGCCCTCTAGGATTGGAGGTGCAGAAGATACATGCATGCCCTAATGACTGCATCCTCTACCGCGGTGCGTACGAGGATTTGAACGCATGCCCGGTATGCTGTGCATTGAGGTATAAGATCAGACGAGATGACCCTGGTGATGTTGAGGGCCAGCGCACCGGGAAGAGGGTTCCTACCAAGGTGATGTGGTATGCTCCTATAATACCACGGTTGAAACGTTTGTTCAGAAACAAAGAGCATGCCAAGTTGATGCGATGGCACAAGGAAGACCGTAAGAAAGACGGGAAGTTGAGAGCACCCAGTGATGGGTCGCAGTGGAGAAAGATCGAGAGAAAGTGGGGGGACTTTACAGGTGACCCAAGGAACGTATGGTTTGGTTTAAGTGCAGATGGCGTTAATCCTTTTGGGGAGCAGAGCAGCAAGCATAGCACATGGCCTGTGACTCTATGTATGTATAACCTTCCTCCTTGGTTGTGCATGAAGCGGAAGTTCATTATGATGCCAGTGCTCATCCAAGGCCCTAAGCAACCCGGCCATGACATTGATGTGTACCTAAGGCCATTAGTTGATGAACTTTTACAACCGTGGAATGAAAAAGGTGTACGTGTGTGGGATGAGCATGCACAAGAGGAATTTGACCTACGAGCGTTGCTGTTTGTAACCATCAATGATTGGCCTGCTCTCAGTAACCTTTCAGGACAGACAAACAAGGGCTACCACACATGCATGCACTGTTTAGATGACACCGAAAGTATATATTTGGACAAATGCAGGAAGAATGTGTACCTGGGGCATCGTCAATTTCTTCCGACCAACCATCAATGTCGAAAGAAAGGAAAGCATTTCAAAGGTGAGGCAGATCACCGGAAGAAGCCCGCCCTTCGTACTGGTGATCACATACTTGATATGGTCAATGATTTACAAGTAATCTTTGGAAAGGGTCCTGGCGGACTATCTATTCCGAATGACGCTGAGGGACGCGCACCCATGTGGAATAAGAAATCTATATTTTGGGACCTACCCTATTGGAAAGACCTAGAGGTCCGCTCTGCAATCGACGTGATGCACGTGACAAAGAATCTTTGCGTGAACCTGCTAGGCTTCTTGGGAGTGTATGGGAAGACAAAAGATACACCGGAGGCACGGGAGGGCGAACAACGTGTGCACGAAAAAGACGGCATGCATCCAAAGCAGTATGAAGGTCCTGCCAGCTACGCTCTTACCAAAGAAGAGAAGGAAATCTTCTTTGAATGCCTGCTCAGTATGAAGGTCCCGTCTGGCTTCTCGTCGAATATAAAGGGAATAATAAATATGGCAGAGAAAAAGTTCCAGAACCTAAAGTCTCATGACTGCCACGTGATTATGACGAAACTGCTTCCGGTTGCATTGAGGGGTCTTCTACCGGAAAACGTTCGATTAGCCATTGTGAACCTATGTGCATTCCTCAATGCAATCTCTCAGAAGGTAATCGATCCAGAAATCCTACCAAGGTTAAAGAGTGATTTGGTGCAATGTCTTGTCAGTTTCGAGCTGGTGTTCCCACCATCCTTCTTCAATATCATGACGCACGTCCTAGTTCATCTATTCGACGAGATTGGCATTCTGGGCCCTGTATTTCTACACAACATGTTCCCCTTTGAGAGGTTCATGGGAGTCTTAAAGAAATATGTTCATAACCGTGCTAGGCCAGAAGGAAGCATTTCCATGGGCCATCAAACAGAGGAAAGCATTGGGTTTTGTGTTGACTTTATTCCTGACCTTAAGCCGATTGGTCTCCCTCAATCGCGGTATGAGGGGAGACTGACTGGAAAAGGCACGCTAGGAGCGAATTCAATAATATGTAGGGACGGTCATTCTTGGTCTCAAGCACACTACACAGTTCTACAGAATTCTACCTTGGTGACCCCGTATGTCAATGAACACAAGAATATTCTGCGCTCCAAACACCCGGAGCAGTGTGATGACTGGATTACATGTGAACACATCAGGACTTTCGGCAGTTGGTTGCAAACACATCTCATGGGTAACACCACTGTTGCAGATGAGCTGTACTCGTTGGCCAGGGGACCATCTTCGACTGTATTGACTTACAAAGGGTACGAGATAAATGGGAATACATTTTACATGATCGCCCAAGATCAAAAGAGCACCAACCAAAACAGTGGTGTCCGCTTTGATGCAGCAACCAACAGGGGAAAGGACACATATTATGGTTACATAGTGGACATATGGGAACTTGACTATGGACATGATTTTAAGGTCCCTTTGTTTCGGTGCAAATGGGTCAATCTGTCAGGAGGCGGGGTAGAGGTAGACCCGTAGTACGGAATGACAACAGTGGATCTGAACAATCTTGGGTACACAGACGAACCATTCGTCCTAGCCAATGATGTGGCACAGGTTTTCTATGTGAAGGACATGTCTACCAAACCGAGAAAAAGAAAAGATAAGGAAGCGAATACATCATAGGATGAGCCAAAGCACCACATAGTTCTTTCAGGGAAAAGAGACATCGTGGGAGTGGAGGGCAAGACAGACATGTTTGAAGATTATGAAAAGTTTCATGAAATTCCTCCCTTCAAAGTGAAGGCTGACCCAGCACCCCGTTAAACGATGAAGATTATCCATGGTTACGGCGCAATAAGCAAGGGACACACGCAAAGAAAAAGTGAAGACTTTCTCTCCACAACTATTCTGTAACAGATGAGTTTTCGTCTGAAACCCTGATACTTCGAAAGAGATTGTCCAGTTTGTACACGAAGTGCATCCAGTTTTTCCCGTAACCCTCTCAACTTTTTAGCACATGCTATGTGGGTGAAATTATGATACCATGCCAACTTTCAACCATTTCAGAGTTCATTTACAGTGCTTTTCAATTCAGGGTCATTTTAGCTCAAAATAAATCATGAAATGCATGAAAAATAGCAAATGAAGTCAGAAAAGGTTTGAAAAGTGATGATGTGGCTTTGAATGGTGCATATTGAATGCAAAAAAAGTATTGAGTTCAAATATGTTTAAAAAATTGAAATCCTTTTGTAACAGATGAGCTTTCGTCTGACACCCTGATACTTCGAAAGAGATTGTCCAGTTTGTACACGAAGTGCATTCAGTTTTTCCCGTAACCCTCTCAACTTTTTAGCACATGCTATGTGGGTGAAATTATGATACCATGCCAACTTTCAACCATTTCAGAGTTCATTTGCAGTGCTTTTCAATTCAGGGTCATTTTAGCTCAAAATAAATCATGAAATGCACGGAAAATAGCAAATGAAGTCAGAAAAGGTTTGAAAAGTGATGATGTGGCTTTGAATGGTGTATATTGAATGCAAAAAAAGTCTTGAGTTCAAATATGTTTAAAAAATTGAAATCCTTTTGTAATAGACGAGTTTTCGTCGGAAACCCTGATACTTCGAAAGAGATTGTCCAGTTTGTACACGAAGTGCATCCAGTTTTTCCCGTAACCCTCTCAACTTTTTAGCACATGCTATGTGGGTGAAATTATGATACCATGCCAACTTTCAACCATTTCAGAGTTCATTTGCAGTGCTTTTCAATTCAGGGTCATTTTAGCTCAAAATAAATCATGAAATGCATGAAAAATAGCAAATGAAGTCAGAAAAGGTTTGAAAAGTGATGATGTGGCTTTGAATGGTGCATATTGAATGCAGAAAAAGTCTTGAGTTAAAATATGTTTAAAAAATTGAAATCCCTTTGTAATAGACGTGTTTTCGTCCGATCAAAGTTATTTAATTTAATATTATATAAAATTTATGCAACTAAAATTATCAAAGTTATTTTTGTTAAAAACTTTAATAGCAAAAATAATATTCATAAAGTATTTTCTGTTAAGAACTTTTAATATGCAAAAAAATAGCAAAAGTAAAAAAAGATGCGAATTTATAGAGAAAAATCAACCTAAATTCAAAGTGCTGAAATTCAATCTTAATTCAAATTTAGGTTGAAATTGAGCACTTTGAATTTAGGTTGAATTTTCTCTATAAATTCGGATCTATTTTTTAGACCCACAGGCCTGCTTTAGAGAGGAGCTCAACGTTGCAGCCGCGGCGGGGCTTATAAACAGGTCCGGGCGCCCTTCGCTTTGCGAGGTGGGACTAAACATCCACCGCACCGCGGCTGTGCCAGGCACAGGCCTTTGGTCCCGGTTGGTGGCTCGAACCGGGACCAATGCCACCCTTTCGTCCCGGTTGGTGCCACCAACCGGGACCAATGCCACCCTTTAGTCCCGGTTGGTGCCACCAACCGGGACTACAGGGCTGGGCTTCCCGCCCTTTGGGCTGCTGAAATTGACCTTTAGTCCCGGTTGGTGGATCCAACCGGGACTAAAGGGGGGCATTAGTCCCGGTTGGAGCCACCAACCGGGACTAAAGGTGTTCGCATATAAGGCTGGACTTGTCGAATTCTCCCCCAACCTCTCCCATTCGCCCCGACGCTGACGCCCTGCCCCGACGCCGCCAGGCTGTCGGAGCTCGCCGCCGCCTCTGAGCCCGTCCTCGTCGCCGCCGCCATCCCCGAGCCCGTCCTTGTCGTCGCCGCCGCCCCCGAGCCCGTCCTAACCGCCGCCCCCGAGCCCGTCGTCGCCGCCGCCCCCGAGCCTGACCTCGCCGCCGCCCCGAGCCCGTCGTCGCCGCCGCCCCCGAGCCTGACCTCGCCGCCGCCCCGAGCCCATCCCCGCGTGCCTCCTCGTCCTCGTCGACGTCATCGCCGCCCCCAACGCCGGACGCCGCCCGCGCCACCTCCCCGAGCCCTGTCGTCGCCGCCCACGCCTCCTCCCCGAGCCCGTCGTCGCCGGTGAGCTCTTGCCCCCTCCTCCGCGGCCACCGCGGCCACCGCGGCCGCGTGCGCCGGCGCCGCTGGCCTGTCCCGGCCCTCGCCCTCGTTTTAGCTTTTTTAGTTTGTTTTAGTTTTTTTATTAGTTGTTTTAGTTTGTTTTATTAGTTGTTTTAGTTTGTTTTATTAATTGTTGTTTTAGTTGTTTTAGTTGTAAAAAAGTTTTAGTTGTTTTAGTCGGCGAACCCCGAGGAGTCCCCGACGATCGCCTGGGAGGAGTCCCCGACGATCGCTTAAGTAGAAAATGTGTCATTGTTGTTAAATATGTTATTATTGTCATAGTTGTCAAATGCAATCATCTTTATTAAAGTTTATTAAATAGTAGGAATTTAAATAGTTGTAAAATTTGTTCTCGACGTCGACGATGCCCGGCCCGCATCCTCGTCGTCGACTCGGCGCCGGCGACCACCTGCTTGAGAGGCGACATCATGTCCGGGACTGGGCTCCGCCGGGCTGGCACTGGGAGGTGCTGCCTTCCGGGGCGCCCAGCTTGGTGAGGAATCAGGGTCCCGTCGTCGACTCGGAGGTTCTTTGGTGGCGGTCGCGTGGACCACTGTCGGTGCAGAGGGAGCCGGCCCCCGCGGAGGTGGTACGTCGCCGTGTCAGGGAGGAGGACGAGCACGTCCGACGCTACATGGCTGTGTTGGACGCCAGGTTCTCCAATACCTGGTAGGTTCTTCAGGGATCTCTCCCGAGCTATGATCATGTCATAGTTCCTTCTCTTTGGGTGTCCACCGCCTGCGCCGCGAGACGTCAACTATATCTGTATTAGTGATATTATATAATAATATTCGAGATGTATTAATGATAATATTCGATGATGTATTAGCGATACTATTCGATGATGTATTAGTGATATTATATGATCGTATTGTTGCATTCTATTGATTTGCATATCTCATGTTTGTATATTGCCATGTTGTAATATTTGCAGAAACTATGGATCACCGAGACTTAGAAAAAGAACAGTTGTTGGGGGATATAATCCTCGCCGGAGGTGATCCTTTGTCGTATCTCAACGACACCGATGGTCAGGAAGGAGAGGATGACGGCTCCGTTCATCCATCAATGGAGGAGGAAGGAGATCATGACGGCTCCGGTGACCGAATGGCGGAGGAAGGAGATCATGATCACGGCTCCGGTGACCGAACGGAGGAGGGAGCCTCAACTGCTGCAAAGTCCGACGAGGTAAGGAGACGAGGCCCGAAGAAAAGGTTGCGCCCGGATGAAAGGTTCACGATCACAGAAGTCACGAAAGATGGCCAACCGGTTGCTCCCAAGCGGACCAAGGATGCATTTGTACATCAGTGTGGAGTTGTTGTTAGGGAGTATGTCTCGATCAACACCCAGCAATGGAATAAGAATAATAAGGACCCTGAAGTTTCTTATGTCCATGATAGACTGAAAGATGATCTTTGGACCGAGCTGATGACAAATTTCAGCCTACCGCGAGAGGAGGATCCGAATAACCCAGTTATAGAGCGAAAGGTCAAGGCGTTTGCTCTTAAGAAGATGACAGAACTATTCAGGAACTGGAAGAAAGAGTTGAACACAAAGTTTGTCGAGAAAGAGGAGACTCCGAAATTCATCGGTCGATATGAGAAGATAAGAGATCAATGGCCCAAATTTGTGGCCTACAAGAAATCGGAGAAGGGTAAGAAATGGTCACTGACAAACAAGAAAAATGCTGCAAAGAAGAAGTATCACCATCACACGGGGTCAGGTGGCTACTACAAAGCCCGGCCGTTGTGGGACAAAGCTGAGCAAGACCTGCTTGCTAAGAATGTCCAACCAGCGACATTGCACTGGCCAGATCGTTCAAGGACTTGGTTCTTCGGGGTTGGGGGAACTTTGGACCCAGAAACAGGGGAGTGTGTTTGGACGGACGAGCAACTTGCAATACCCTTCCGGAAGCTTCAGGCAGCAATCAAGGCAGCGCAGGAAGGGACGTTCATTCCCGACAGAGAGAAGGACGAGCTGACAGAGGCCCTCGGGAATCCTGAACACCCTGGACGAACACGAGGCACACCAGGCTCCGTTCCGTGGAAGCATGGGTTTCCCGACAGCGGTGGTTATAGAAGCCGAGAGAGAAAGAGGAAACAGGAAGCAAGCAAAATGCAGAAGCTCAGTGCAAGATTAGCAAAACTAGAGGAACTTGAGAGCCAGCGAGCTACCAGCCAACCATCTGAGCGGCACGAAGATCCTTCCTTCGACGCTGCCCCAAAAGCTACCCCACCATCTCAGCGGAGAAGCAGCGTGGCTTCCACGGAGCTCGTTCAGCCTGATTTCACGGCTCCTCGCTACCCCGTGGATAGTATCACGGAGGCTGAACATTGCGAGCTAATGACGAAATGCCAGAACCTGACCTTCAAGGCGGCGGTCGGCTCTGTTGTACCTTCTCGAGCTGAGGGAACTTTCCATTGCCGTCCGATTCCACATGGCTATGCTGTTGTGACGGTGGATGAAATAATGGATGGATTTCACGGGCTGGAGCTTGACAACCCTACAGGTGAAGAGGATATTATTCTTCTGGAAAATGCTTTGAGGAGTACCTGTCTACGGAGAAAGGAGTACATCAAGCTTCCAAACTGGACGCCTCAGCAGACTCAGCCTCCTCCGGCGCGTTAGGGCACTCCGCCTCCTCCTCCTCCTCCTCCGGCGCGTCAGGGCACTCCGCCTCCTCCTTCTCCTCCTCCGGCGCGTCAGGGCACTCCGCCTCCTCCTTCGCCTCCTCCGGCGCATCAGGGCACTCCGCCTCCTCCTCCTCCTCCTCCGGCGCGTCAGGGCACTCCGCCTCCTCCCGCGCGTCAGCAACGGCGGAAGAGAGTCGACGCCGCCGCTCCGGCGGCTAGAAGTACAATAGGCGGGAAGAAATACAAATTTGGTCCAAGCCTCAAGCCTCTTCCAAAGTTACCATATGAGAGGACTGCCGAAGAAAGCACTGAAATCAGTGCAGCCGAAGTGAAGGCCCATTTTGCACCGAAACATCCACCTCCGAAGGAAACGGTAGATCCTGTGAAAGCGAAGCGCACTCTGCGTGCCCTGAAGCGACCACCACTGCCTCGGCTATCCAACTATGACCGCATAATTACAAAGACATATGATGAAGCGGTGCGGTCGGGAAGTACTTCCAGTGATGCAAGAAGAGACAAAAAACGAAGAAGTGGGAAAAAATTTCCCCAGCTCAGCAAACAGGAGAAGCAATCGTGCCCCCCGCTCAAGGTGTCTAGCGATATCGCTAATCATCCAGTGCTACTGCCCGGTACCACTCTTGGTGATTACGTGGGCGATGATGTACAGTTTGAAATGGCTGAGGTAGTAGCAGCAGAGGACTTTAGATACGAGCACGGGAAGCCTCTCGTCAAACCTGATCATCCTCATCTAACAACGATGATGCAAAAATTGCATGAGTGGTACATGGCAACCTGCAGGGAGTCTGGGACCGACAGATTGTTTGTCGGAATTAAAAAAGAGCACGACTTCATTGGAGTCGACCTGCTGCCTGTTGAATTTGTGGAGTTATTTCAGTTATACAATCAAGAGGCCCTCGACAAACAACTCATCACTTGCTACTGTCTGTAAGTATTACTTCTATAATTAAGTCTCTAGCTCAGCTCGTTCATTGCATGTATATATAATTATCCTCACTATATTATGCAGATTGAAGATGGTCGAATGCAAAAAAGAACAAATCTATGACATTGGGTTCATTAGCCCAAATACCGTAAATGAATGGTCGGTACAAAATGAAGCCAAAGATACCGAGGAGAACTTGCTAGAATCGTTCCTTAGACATCAAAACAAAAGGAAAATACTATTTCCTTACAACTTCTAGTGAGTGTTACTGTCTTGTGCATATTCGGTTTCGCTTACTCGAGGTTAAGTAATGTAATTGATGAGTTATGCGTGCGCAGGTTCCACTATATTCTGCTATCCATTAACCTTAACAGGGCATTAGTAACTGTCTTAGACTCGAGACGTAAAGATCCTGAGTATTATGCGGACATGACTGCAATGCTCCAGAAGTAAGTTCAATCAATACCGGGACCATATCGGCAACTTTCGTTCATTTCTTGATATCAAGTAATCATTTTCTTTGCCGGGCAGGGTTTGGAAAAAGTTCACCACTATGGTTCCGGGTCTGAAGAAGGAGCTGCGATTTAAACACCCCAAAGTAAGTAGTACTAGCTAGTTCCGCGCATCTCTCATTGATTCTAGTTTCATCAATACCATTATCATGCTTGCTTATCAGTTTGATTGAAATATATTCTCGTAAAGTGCTTGTACCAGGCACCCGGGAATCATTTATGTGGATACTACGTATGCGAGTTCATTCGCCACTCGACCTCTGAGCGGGGCTTCTCTGAGAAACAATTTGAAGTACGTAAACAATATTCACAATTTTATTTTATATATTACCATCAATTGTGTTGAGTTTCATTCATATATATGTATTGACCCCCTTCTTTAAATTAGATCTGGCAGATGCGGGATGAACTCCTACCACATGATCGCATACGAGCAATTCAAGAGGAATTGGCGGGATTCTTTCTTGACCACGTCATACCTGAACACGGAGAATACCATGTGAAATTAGATCTTAGGTGTTAGGGATTGTAAGAGATGTTATATTGTACATATGTAGTAGCGTCGGATAGATATACGAAAACTTGTTGTTCGACCAAGCACGGAGAAAGAGATGTCACTTCTCTCTATATATGTTCATAACGATCTTGTGTAATTAATGGTTTCCTTCATTTGCTTACTAGCTAGCGTCGAGTTCTCTCTATATGTATAGTAGCTAGCGTCGACCAAGCACGGAGAAAGAGAGGTCACTTCTCTCTATTAGCTAGCTAACACAATATGAAACCCCTAAATTAACCCTCACAAACCCCTAAACCCCCCTTCAAAAAACAAAAACAAAAACCCCAGCGCGTGCGAGCTGCTAACGCGTGGCTGCCTTTTGGTCCCGGTTGGTGTTACCAACCGGGACTGAAGGTCCTCCTGCCTGGGTGCCCCGCAGCGGCCACGTGGATCCCCTTTGGTCCCGGTTCGTAAGCAAACCGGAACTAAAGGTTTTGGGTATTAGTCCCATTTGCTTTGTCCCGGTTCCAGAACCGGGACTAAAGGCCCTCTGGAACCGGGACTAGTACCCTATTCTCTATCAGCGCTGGTCATCTTATCGCACAAACATATGTTGCATAAGCATCATCTGCAACTTACACTAGCATTGTCCCCGAGTTTGGCAAAGTGGTATATCTAGCTGAAGGTAAATAAACCCAGGGGTTAAGTAGCAGCCGTTGAGTACTTACATTGATGCTCTTCACATTCACTTCGTAAGATTCCTATATTGAATCAACAAGATAGGGTAATACACACTATATTGACTTCATACATTATTCTATCAACTAGGAAAGTGGCCCGCTCGATGCGCGTGTTGGTAATTTTTTAAATTTAATACTTACAATATATTATTTGAGTTGTTTAAAAAACCCAGAACCAAATGTGATAACACTTACAAATATAAGACTTCTACAGATATAGTTTTGTCTTCGGTATGGTTGGGCTTTTATTTTTTATACTAATATATATGTTATCCACGTGTCATTTACCTTCTAATTAAGCATGTCGTACAAGTTGTACTTATTATGATTAATTGCATTGTGCAAATTATATTTGTATGATTTTTTCAGTATTTTTATTATGTTGCATTGTAATATTATTTTTAAAACACAAATTGTAATACTTCTTATTGTTTTCATGTAGGCATAGGTAAATTTGCCAATGATGTACAAGATTGCCATAATAATTTATATTAGTACTGATTTATTTCTCTATGTATGTTTTTAATTTGGTATATGAAGTAAGGTGCATATATATATATATATATATATATATATATATATATATATATATATATATATATATATATATATATATATATTAAGTATTTGTTTCCATGATCATTTAATTTAGTTAAGACACATGCACTAAGCATGACCAACGATGGAAAAGTGACCAAACTTTCTAGAAAGAAACTATTGAAGAACATAGGAATTGGTGATGACGTGCAAATTCCCGAAGCTAGGTATTATCTCCCAGCCACATGAGAATAATCCCCTCGATTGAGCACCGAAAGTACGATGCCTCTATGGTATCCGCGCATACCATATCAGTGTTTCAGTAACACTTGTCGTTCAGAACAAATTGCTACCGAAGAACTAGAGAAGGAGCAGCCTTCCGCGCGTGGATGGAAGAGAGATGGCAGAAGGGAGGGGCGCAACCTTGGATCAACTAGTGTCTCACACTTGTGTTGTATCATGTGTGGTTTTGGGCTGCCCTCTCCCATCTATATATAGAGGACCAAAGGGGTTTGCAACTTGTCCCCCGAGGTTCTTGGTCTGTTGGTCCCCAAGGTACATGGCCTCCAAGGCACCAGGTACTTAGTTCCCAAGTCACCAAGGTACTTGGCTCTTAAGGCACCTACTTGCCTTCCCACTTGGCGGGTGTGGGGCACAACATTGTCCCTGCTCGTCCTACTAGCTGCTTCCCTCTTGTGCAAGCCAAGGGGCAGCCAACTAGGACATCCTAGAACCTTCTGAGAACCTTTCAGGACCCTTTCGGGCACTTTTGGGACACTCACGATATCACCGGGACCTCCCGAAACACTTCTGAAAATAATTTCTAATACTCCAATCATCTCGTATTGCTCTATCATACCAATGACCGTTCAACGTGTGACCCCGTAGGTTCGTTAATACATGAACATGAGCTGGAACACCTTCCTGTCAATACTTAACAACGGACCACATGACACCATGACATATAACTCCCACATATACACGAACATCTTTTATCGAGCAAACCTTAGTTTAGCGTACACGGTTCCTTTTGCTTCATGATACATAACAAAACCCGAAGTGAGACTTTTATAGGTATCCTCATGAAGCAACTCTTGATCAGTATACCAAGTTATACGTGTTACCTGGTTTTGTTCCTTTTCTTCATTAGATATTCCGGTATGTCCGTGATCACTATCACATATTGTCTGACCAGACGATGATGGATACTGTAATACCGAGTAGGCCTCAAGAGTATCTCACCATCGTCGGAGGAGCAAATCCCAGGTAGTCTTGTACTATAGAGTCCCTTTACATACTATCCAGTTACCATTAGTGATGGATAGCCCCAAAGTGGTCGTCCGGTATGAAGGTTCAACAATATTCTCATGGTCTAGGGACATAAGTATACATTAACATTATGATGATACCAACAACAAAGTTGACGATGAATCTCATAGTATACCATAACTCGGGTCTGTCCAACACCATTGTTCTGCTAATAATGTCTCCTCATTATTGTCGGCAACCTTGTCACATTAACAGTGTCCATGATCAGAAAAACATAATCATCAACAATAGGTGAGCTAGTCTTAGAGGCGATACTAGGGATCTACTTGGTGTTTATTTTCCACACATGCAAATGGGCAATCTTTCGAATCTCGTTTATATATAGACTCGAGAACCATTCTAATTATAGCACGGAAACATAAATATTAATTATGAACATTGAAATAAACGATAAAATTTATTACTG
The DNA here is from genome assembly GCA_039707655.1 of Elymus sibiricus. Taxonomy (NCBI): domain Eukaryota; kingdom Viridiplantae; phylum Streptophyta; class Magnoliopsida; order Poales; family Poaceae; genus Elymus; species Elymus sibiricus. The sequence continues at coordinate 400,889,527 of CM077663.1, forward strand.
ACTCTAGGATATATTTTCAACAAAAACATAGTCCACACTACTTCACTAAAAAACAGTGTGCATGCTGCCATGTATAGAGAGACAATGGTTTCATGGGTCCCACCCGGCCGATCTTTCACTTTACACTTTCTAATGTCTGCTTGTCTTCTCAGTGGCTCCCAGCCATGAAAGTAGCCGATCCTGATTTTATCCACATCATGAGAGGATCACTTCGAAGGTCCCCTAGTTTTTTTGTTTTTGGTCTTCACACGCACGACCCACCGGCTCAGGCCGGGTGTATGGCCACGGGCTGGCATTCTATGGAGACTTTTTTTTTTTGACGCTGCTACGGCGGGCAAAAGCCGGCCTGAACAATTTTCATTTTCAAAACCAAGATCGAGATACAAACGCAACGGCTACATCAAGTAGCACCCAGACCACAAGAAAGGAACAAGGAACAACAAAAGATGAAGAACCAGAAGCAAGCTACGGCAAGCAGCCGACACCAAGAACTTAGCATCCATCATCAGTAGGTAGACCGAGAAGAGCGGGAACTAGCATTGTTGGATCAGACGAAGGGAGATCCGACACCGAGAAGACGTTGAGAAGAAGTCGTCTGCTGCCCTGCGATCACTCAGCACCTTGAAGAACTAGGAGAGTCGCAGCCACCGTCGAAGGGTTTTTCATTGCCTAGCCACGACGCGACAGAGAGGGTCGCTGACCGTGCCGAAGGGTAATGTTCCGCCGAGACAGCCCTGCACCTCCTCTGAGCCACACCACGGCCTCCATCACAAATAGAGAGAACCAGAACACTATGCAAGGCAACAAAACCTCACGCATCTTCGAAGGGCACCAAAAATCCGAGTCATCACCGCCGCCACGAGCCCCAAAGAGAGAGATCAACCAACAGCCCCAAGATGACCAAGGCAAAGGCCGCCGCCACATATCACTTCCACCGCCGCCACCAAGCAGACCAACAAACCAACAACGCTCCAACCGAGACTCGAAGCAACCCACGATGGATACGTGGCTCCAAGACTATGCCCCCAAAGGGGAAACGACATCAAAGATGCCGTCATCGTCCAATCCTGGGAAGGATTTTAGGCTTTCGCCCGGAGCACACCAAGAACGGGCGACGAAGCTTCACAATGACGCCTTCAAGAAGGGAAGCGACGTCTGAGGGCGTCGCCATCATCGCTGCCGACAAGGTCAACAGTAGGCTTTCGCCCGAAGCTTCACATCCTGGACCTCACCGCCGCACACAGGCCACCGAGTCCGGCAAACACATGAGCGCGAGACCTCACCGCCCCTATCAGACCACGAAAGCGTCCCACCGGGTCCAAAAAAGGGGCCCCCCTGCAGATGCCCTTGCTCACCATGAACACTGACGCTGACGGAGGGGGGGATCAATCTAGGCCGCAGCACCGGCACCACCACGGACAGCGCCAGATCCGTGCCCCCCTCAGCTGGCAGCCAGAGCGGAGACGACCCTGCCGCCGACCACACCAGCTGCTTGCCAAACCTCTGCCGGCCTGTAGCCTCCACCAGCAACCTCCGCCGACCGCCCCACGCCAGGGCCCCGGATCTGGACGTCGTCGACAGCAGCCGCCGGAGGCTCCACCACCCAAGCAAGGGCGCAGCACCTCCAAACAATCCCTGCCCCGCAGCCCGAGTCCGCCGCCGTCCACCTCGCCCGCCTGCGGCCCTCGCCGCCGAGCACCACCGCACCGCCGCCGCCCACCTCGCCCGCCCGCGGCACTCGCCGCCGCGCACCACCTCACCGTCCCCGCCCACCTCGCCCGCCTGCTGCCCTCGCCGCCACACACCACCTCACCGCCGCCGCCCACCTCGCCCGCCTGCGGCCCTCGCCGCCGCACACCACCTCACCGCCGCGGCGGCGGCAGCGCAGACCTGGGGCGCCGCATCTGGCCACCTCATGCCAGATGGGGAGTTGCCCCGCCGCCGCCGTCCCCGGATCCAGGCGAGCTTCGCCGGCCGGAGCCTCTGGCGGCGGCGAGACTGGGGGGTGGAGGTGTGAAGGTGTGGCGGCGCTAGGGTTTCGCCCCCCGAGTCACGAGGGAGAGCGACGCGGCAGTCCTTGTCAATCTCCCTGGCCGGTCAACGATAACTAATTAAGGTTGTGTTCACTAGTAACATCTTTATTCGTTTCAATTGACACGATAATAACTTATTTTGTGTTTGACGTAACATGCTACTAATTTATTTGGATGGAAAATATGAAGATGCCATTGACAACTTCGGTTACGGTTATGTCAAACTAGCTAGTACAAACAAACTCATGTTAGTAGAATAAACCAAAAGTTTCAAAGTTTTCTTTGTGATTCAAATTTATAAATAAAAATTAAACTTGAAACTGAAAAGTTATCTGGGTAGACGGACACATGCACACTGCAATTTTGCAAACCGGTTTTGTTACATGTGGTGTATCGTATTCTTCATGTACACATGAAAATGAGAATATAATACAAGTGGCCATACCGCAAAGTTGTCACAATCCAGCTTAATCAGTCATATCGACCAGGGAATAGTTCCAAACACGCAACATGCATGCTTTGACTGAGTTCATACCAATTGAGCCTGGAAGTGAATGGTATAAATCCATGATCGTTTTGGATTTGCTTGTGTAAGTAGTTGTGAGATAGGCAGGCACATCGGTCGATCATTGTGTTGTTGGCTCAAACTCCATTGGACGTAACCGAGAACGCAAAAACCATGTGTGTGCACTGCATGGATAGCCTACTTATTAACTGCAGTAACATTAGTAGCTCGATCACCTTTTAGTCTCCTTGTTCTGTATCGACATATGCACATCACTTTCAGTCCAAATGCACGTCAGAGTTAAAAAAAAAAGGTCAAGGAAAACACTGAACTTGCAGGAGGTGAATCTTGGAGTACTTCCCTTGTCAGTTGTCACATTTCCACATCCACCAAGTTCAGAACTCATAAAGAAGCATCTAACTAACCAATTAACTGATAATAGAACCTAGGTCGGAACATGAGCGTGCAGTTGTCCATTCATGGTGGATGGCCAACTTTTATGCGCGCTTCAATGTCGAAGCCCACATTGCAGGTGGAGGAGCAGCCATTTCCACTTCAGAGCTTGCACATGCCGCACTTGGTTTGGGACTCTTAACTGAAAGAATACAGCCAAGCGAACAATCTCACCCGCTTATTGTACTCACCGTACTTGAGAACGATGATGTATCATGATAAGATATATTCATATACGTATGGACTTGTCTTTGGCTGCATTCTCTTGGATCTTAGGTGATATATTCCACAAAGATAAGATTGTCTCTCGTCTCTACTCTCTACTCTGTCCGTACTAGTCACCTACCAAGTGCCAACTAAGATCCAGAGTGTGTACACCCGGCACCACCAGGCAAACATCCTTCCGACCAGTGGCGTAGCCAGGCCCCGGGCAACAGGGGCGTTGGCCCGGGGCGTGGTAACCAGTTTCTTCGTTGACTGTAGATGTATTGGCACTGTTTGGTACTGTTACACACTGTAGCGCTGAAGGTGGCCCGGGGCGTGGAGCTGGGCTGGCTACGCCATTGCTTCCGACTGACTCCAAGCACTGAGACACTCAGGTTATAGCTTGTTAATCCTTTAACTATAATTAATCCTTTAATTAACTTAGCCCTTCACATCAATCAATGGTTCTCTAATGTTTATTCTTCACGGGATTCTACAGCTAACAAGCTTGTGACTTTTGTAGGTTGTGACCATATATCACTTTTATTCTAGGATCGACACTGCACCAAACATGTGGCGGTGTGTGGGTCTCTGCAGTCAATGGGTCATTCGCTGGAAACGGAGAACAAAATGGTCCATCGGAGCTAGTGGCCGCTCCTAGCCTCCCTTTTCTTTTCATCATCGCCATGTGCTTCACTTCCGGTCCAACAGTCAGTCCATCATCTGCAATCACGGCCAATACCTCCACCATCCGCAGTCCCCTTTTTCTCGCCATTCAATTGTTATTGCGTTTTAGTTTGGGAACTTGTAGTGAACAATTAAACGTGCACGCCGTGTGCATACACATGTGGTGCGGCTGGGAGTGTGTAGGATCCGCTACGTGGCTAATTTGGTGGTTTTATCAGGTTTATTTAGCCGGTGAGGAAACATGAAAATTAATAGAGGTGGGCGATGCAGCTCAGAGAAGACTATTTTGCAGCTCATGCATGCAGTGTCAGTGTCATAGATCCCGTTGTTCCGTAGCGTTTGTGATTTCAGTAGTTGGAAATTGTAGCATGGCATCATAATCATAGTGATCACGAACGATGCCGCAAAGAGCCAAAGAAGGAAGCCTAGTGGAGCAGAGCACATAGGAAAATCACGACAACAACAATGCATGCATGCATGGGATTCAAGTGATCGTACTTATGCCAGGCCGATCAAGGCATGCATGAACGCGAAAACTGCTGCCAGCACGCTAAATTGGTAGCCCGGGCCCAGCCAGACAGACATTGAGACGACGAAACGGAGAAATTGTTAGCAAAATCCATCCATGATGAAAAAGAGGCGAGCTGTGTCCTGTCATGACAGAATAGAGAGGTACATACACCGAGCCCACCTGACGTCGCCATATCAACACCGAGTCGTTTGGAACTAAAGACTTGACGACTCAACCATATATTACAGCCCCGTCATCCGGCCGCAAGCATGCAGTGTGTGTGTGCCCAGTTGCACTTGATAGGGCCCCGGTGGGCTACGAGCGAGTAAAGTCTTGAAAAAACCTTGAACTCGTAGAGCCAGTCAGAATCAAACCTCGAACTCGCAATCCCTGAAATCAACACCCTGTACTCAGCAATCCTGGTCAATTTCAACCCTAAATCGATCAATGTTCTTTGTCTTACCGGGAAAAGGAGGATGCCAGCTGGGATTATCGCTTCTTTCACTGACTATGCGGTCCTACATGTCATCTTTATCTTCTTCCCCCAATCTCTCTCCTTTCTCCTTGCCGACGAGGTGTCCATCTTCATGACGCGTGGCATGATGCAGACACATCGCTACGGCGGCAGCGCCACACCCAGCGAGCTGGCCACCATGGTCAGCTCATGTTCGACCCGAACGGCCGAACCTCTGCACACCGTTCTCCTCCATTAGCGTGTGATTCATGGATGATGAGCAGCCGCACTCATTCTTTGAGATGTAGGACGGCGAAGAGATGCGAGACAGGATCCGCCTCACGTCGTCGCGGAGGCCCCGCCTACGGTGAGGAGCGGTTCATCTCCGACGTTATGTTCCCGCAGCAAAAGAACTAACCTAAACAAGCAAGCAGGTGGATTGATTCCAAAGTTAGCCACATAATTTATTTATGAGATTACAGACAAGTTGCATGGGCATAAACATTAGCTATTAGCCATCGCACCAGACGGGGCCGCCGCGGACACGAGCTGGAGCGGGCAGACGCCAGCGAGGCGATGTCCTCAAGCGCAGGGTTTTCAGGCGCTCGGCCGCCGTGGAGATGGGGAGGTACTGGATGAGGATCGGCGCTGATTGCAGGAGAGCGAGAGAAAAGGGGCTGGGGAAGAAGATGGATATGGCATGTGGGGTTATGCTTGTCAATGAGAGTAATCGCAATCCTAGCCGGGGTGGACCTTATCCCGGTACGCCAAACAACTCCAAGGTAGGACGTCGACTTTGAGGGAGTATTTAACCAAAAATTATCACAATTCGTGGAACCGTGCCTACAAACTATCACTTTACGATTTTGTCCCGAAAACTATTACTTTTTTGCTAATCTGTGACTAAAAACTACCATGTGTGTAAATCAACCAATTCATCCATTTTAAACGCGTTTATGATAGACCTGGCCCGCATGTAAGTGCTGACATGGCATCGTAAGTCAACGCCGTTTGGTTGACCGTTAAGTCCGGCCGCCGGAGTGCAGCCCCACGCCGCAGGCGGCGCATGCCTCTCTTGCTCGCACCCGTCGACTCCAACCACCGGCGGGCACGGCGAGGCCAGGGGCGCGGCCACGAGCGGGCGACCATGGGCGCGGCCACGGGCACGGCCACGGGCGCGCAGCCACTAGGCTCGGCCACGGGCGGGCCACGGGCACGGCCAGGCACGCGGCCGCGGGTACGGCCAGGCATGCGGCCACGGGCGGGCGGGCACGGCCGGGGTGCGGGCAGGGAGCCGGGCGCCCCGCGGGCGAGCGCGGCGGGGCCAGGGGCGGGCGGGCGCTGCCACGGGCGGGCGGCCACGGCCACGGGCACGCGGCCACGGGCGAGCGACGGGCAGGCGGCCACGTGCACGGCCAGGCACGCGGCCACGGGCGGGCGGCCACGGCCGCGGCGCGGGCAGGGAGCGGGGAGCCCGCTGGAGAGCGCGGCGGGGCCAGGGGCGCGGCACGGGCGGGCGGCCACGTGCACGGCCACGGCCGCGCAGCCACTAGGCTCGGCCACGGGCGGGCGACGGGCGGGCGACCACGGGCACGGCCAGGCACGCGGCCACGGGCGGGCGGCCATGGGCACGGCCAATCATGCGGCCACGGGCGCGCGGCCAGGGGGCTCGGCCGCGGACGCGTACTCCGGTCACGGCTGTCGAGCTCCTCCTGAGCGGGCAGTCGCAGGTGCCGGTGCACATCAAATGTTCGATAAAATGTCTATATGTCACTTAACAGTCAACACAAACGGTCAAACAACCGAATGCCCTGTTAGCCCTGACGAGTGGTCCCATCCTTTCATAATCAGGTTTAATTTTTTGCTAATCAGTCATTAAATCGATGTGGTATTTTTTAGTCACAGATTAGCAAAAAAGTGGTAGTTTTCGGGACAAAATCGTAAAGTGCTGGTTTGTAGGCACGGTTCCACGAATTGTGGTAGTTTTTGGTTAAATACTCACTTTAAGGATTAAGAGGTTGAGGTTTGATTTTGACGAGCAGTATGAGTTCAAGGTTTGAAACAAACTTCGTGGGACGACCGCGAGTCTACGTATGCATGCCCAGTGCACATGCAAGGCGGGCCGGCGGTCCCACGCGACATTGGCAGGGCCGGGTTTTCATCAGCCGTCAACAAAATGGTGGCTGCCCGTCTCGTGCGTGCATGGCGCCAGCCAGCCATATGGGTCTACGTCGTGTCGGCCGCCTCTTGACGCGCGCCGTCCGGCCAGATCAAAAAATCTCCGCAACAATTTGGTGTGCACGCGCGCGCGTAGACGTCGCCATGAGGCGGGCCATGGCTTGTCATCCAGCCGGAGTGAATTGACCATGGTTCAAGATTTTGGCACGTAGGTGCATACAACCCCACGACCGGCGAGGAGCTGTAGCATGAGCACACCTGAGGTGGCAGATGTTTACGTGCACGGCCCCGTACGTTACGGCCGACTTGCCTTGTGACACACGCGAACCGTCCTTTGACTCAAGGCAGCGAAACACACACGAGTTGTAGATCATACGTGTCATTCGCTCATGACACGCCAGTCACTTAACCTCCTCGTCACTGCATGCATCAAAACGTGTGGGTCGACCAGCTGCCATGTGTCGGACAAGTGTCAAAGTAGTCAGAATCTGTGTCGGCCGATGCGTACGGGAAGAACCATGACAGGCATACGTGAGACGGACAAGTGTCAAAATTGTCACAGCTTGACGGTGCGTATGTGTGAAAGTACAGTGAAAGTCAATAGCTTGCATGGTTCAATTAGCCACGGTCCTCTACTCTACGAATAGGTTCAATCAACAGATTATGCATGTGGACAAGGCAACGAAGATCAGGGCACACAGTCGTGAGGGCACATGTGTACGAGTTGGCTTATAGATGTTGAAACAAATCGGAGTAAATCGGAGTTGTTCGATCTGATTGGAAATTTGGAATTGCCAATCAAGGTGCGCATCTCTGTGACTACCGTGCAATCGACAATAGTCAAGAGACCTACACACTCAGTGAATCTTTAGTCTTACAAAGGGGAATAGATCACCTCTTTCATTCAAAACCTTTAACACAATAGACTCCTAGACATGCTATGGAAGATTTGGGATTTCACGGAACACACTTCCGCAATGAGCTACACTACTCTTATAAACATCATTGCTGATTACACCCTTGAGTTCTAGATTCAAATGAGTAGCAAATGAAGTTTTCGGTTTCGTCAAAAGGTTGGAGGCTAAGAATTCGTCTTATAGCTAATTATCTCAAGAAAATGAAGTGCCTTTCCCACTATTGGGATTCACCCTAGAATCGAGCAATAGAGGTGGCACCAAAAGACGGTGGCATGGACATGTGGGCGGCGACAGAAAGAAACGTGTGTCCTGGAATATTGGTGGCTCCAATATTTGGGTAGATAGAAGGCGCTACATCACCTCGTCCAAACGATAAATATGGAAGCTCATGAACTCGACTTGAATCGGCCTCTAATAAATTATGTCAATCACGCAAAGACGATTCTGTTAGAGCGATGATTGAACAATATTTTCAATCAAATCCTCGTAATAACAGTTATTACGATGATTGAACAATATTTTCAATCAAAATCGTCGTAATAGTAGCTATTACGGCAATCCAAACGACACACGACTCTCCTAAAATTTCTCTTAGCTTGCTAGGCATGAGGCCACGCGTTCGGTAGAGGGTTCTGCAGCATGACGTGGCCAGCTAGGTGCCTAGGCCGTAGCCCCGCTGGCTGGAACGGTAGCTTCTTGCATAAGCTTCACCCTACCTCGTCGCATTCAAGTAAATTCTGCCATTTGTCCTTCCTCTTCACACCGCTGCCACATGTGCGTCAATGAAGCACGCAACGAGCTAGTATCACCCCATGCCGCTCCCATGAAAGTGCATGTTGTTGGGTTATTCGTTGCTCATCTATTGTTATTCTGTCCTCCAACATCATGTAGTGCGATGAATAGGTGTTAATGAGTTGTTTATTGTTATTCTATCATTGCCCCAGCTTTGAAGCTGTCACTGCAGATATAGGTTGGATACTAAATGGTTAATGAAGAGAAAAACCGTTAAACTGGTGGTTTAATAATTTTCATGAAGTATATTTAAGCCTTCTAAATTTTTTAACTGCAGAAACATGTTTATCTGGAAAAAGATGTCGACGCGGCAAAAGGAAGGCTTTTGAGACATACAATGCATATTCATCATATTGGAGAATGAAATTTAGCAATAGTACAACATCCATGCATGTAATAACACAAAGATACCCCAGAAGGCTTGGTTAGGAGATTCATTTCCTCCATTTGACAAGTGGAAAACACATAACCTGCAAGATCACCAAACATATGTTCTCATCAAAACCATACGTAATTTACCAACAGTTCAAAATAATCATGCTATAAACCATGATCTTGAATACGAACATGAGAGCTATTTGTAATGGTTGGTGCCGAAGCGACTGCACTATTAATTGCTAACGGAAAGAAGCAGAAAAACCAACCGACACACTCTGCAGTTTCTAGATTAGTTGTCTTCTATAAAGATTTAACATTGAGGAAATTTTGTGAGCCCTTAAGAACAATATGTACCATTGCAAAGAGTATAGAGGTCACTTGATTACTTGGTAGAACAATCGGGGAGATGATGTGAAACACATTAGTTTCACTTTCACATCATCAAAATATTCTCCACTTAAGCACCCTCGATAGGAACTCATGTGTGTGACCTCCGTGCACATATTTGAAAAGTTTGGCTTAACTTATGTCTCCCTTGAGTCAGAATCACAAATATCTTGTCGAGACATGACATAAAATATGACAGAAACAAAGCTAGGTGATAGAAATTTAACAGACATATTTGCTCGTTCTCTTATTTGTGATGCCAATTGAAAAGTATTTGCATATTAATCTAGCCGGGCATATTAAGAAAATTCTTAAACCCAAAAATGAACCAATGTATGATTTAAATGTGGTGCAAATTAGTGATACATCAAACTGGCTCTCAAACCAAAACATACACAATATAGGCAGCAATTCATAAAAAGTGAATCAATCAATTTTATCTCGAAACATGATATTAGCAACACAACATGCACACAAAATTGTCGTGACCTATTTTTTACTTTATTTTCTTCTATCTTGAACATGGAGGGTGTTTGCATAAAAACAATTATTTTTAACATAAAAGTGTTTATCTGGTTGATTTTGAGGAATAGTGTGCTAACCAAAGATTTTTTTTCTATAGAATTTAAAAATTAAGGAACGAGGCATATTTTGACAGCAAACTGGCATCTGAATCATTTGTGTTCATTCATATTGTTGCATAATAGCCGAATGCTTGGTCTACAATGTAGAAAATAGGAAACAATATGGTATCAAGATGAGGAGTAATACTCTTCAAATGAGTAGCAAATGAAGTTTTCGGTTCCTCGCAAGGTTGGAGGCTGGGAGTTCGTCTTATAGCTAATTATCTCAACAAAATGAAGTGTCTTTCCCACTGTTGGGATTTTCCCTGAGGATCTTGGTTCGATCATCAAGTTAGACAAACACGTGCACACAAAATTGCCGTGACCTCTTTTTTTACTTTATTATCGATTCTCTTTATTTGTCATATACAATCTCACGCAGCGTTATGCATACATAGCACAAGAAGCCCACTTAAAACAAAATTCCAACTGCACTCAGCCTAAATTCCTATTAGGAATAGTCTACGGGCAAGCGAATCAGGCCGGCCCAATTGTGTCCCAGTTATTCGTGTCACTCTATGGTTCGCTCTACTCCGGTTTTTTTGGTTTATTTTCTTTTCTGTTTTCATTTACTTCTGATTTTCATTAGTTTTCTTTTTTTCTTTGTTATACTTTGGTTATCTTAAAAACTCACTTGTTTTCATTGCCTTTTTTTCTACGTTATAATTTGGTTTCCCTTGTTTCTTTCTTCATTTTGTTCGGTTTTATTTTTTGTTTCTTTGTTGGTATTTATCATTTTTTCTAAACACATGTCTATTTTTCAGTACACAATTTTAATTATCTAGCACACATCTGAAATATTATTTTGATACATGTTGGGCATTTTTCAAATACTTGTACATTTTTAAAAATTACATGTTTTGAATACTTCTAATGGCAAGAGACATTTTTTAAACAACATGAATATTTTTATATTATATATATATTTTTAAAATGTTCACAAACACTTTTTGGAATCATATTAATATTTTTTTCCAAATGTTGCGTAAATTTTTAAAGGAAATAAAAAAATTGTAACCTACGGGATGTTTTTCATATCACATAAACATTTAAAAAAATGATAAGACCGTTTTTGTGAATCGCGGGAATTTTCATTTGAAATGTCTCATGCACTGTTTTAATGGTACAAAACATTTGTTTAAAATATGCATACATTTCTACAAGGTATACACGTATTTTGAAAATGTCATGAACCCATTTTTAAAACCTGTAAACATTTTTTTAATGTAACGTACATTTCTTGGAAGGCATGAACATCTTTTTTGTAATTACGTGAACACTTTTATTACATTTTAATTACGTGAACATTTTTCTCAATTCCACATATATTTTTATATGAGAAAATGCCACAAACAATTTTTGTACACATGATTAACACAGTCTACTTTTTTCTTCAGATTGTACATTTTCATGCATCAGAAACATTTATATATATACCTTTTCAAATGCATGATTAACATGCAAGATTTTATGTAAAGTGTCTTTTGTAATGTATATATTTCTAATTTTATTTACATCAAAAATATAAACTATAGTAAAAAGAAAGCAAAAAAAGAAAACAAAAATATGAAGAAAAACAGAAAAACATGGGTGACATCTGCATGACGTGTACTATGCCAGCGCTGCAATGGCTCCTTGCTGGCGAGCCTGTGCTAGGGGTCGTTGTGGGCGGCACATAGCCACACCCCTACTATGATAGGACACGTCCGACTCCATCTTAACTTGATCAAACTCTACGACAACTAGTACTGGTCAAACACGTAGACACTAGCTAGGACACCAAGTAAAAAAAATAGTACAAATAAATCTAAACAAGATTATGCAAACACCCACGCCCCTCCTCAAAATGTGCCTTTTGGAGCTGTGTCATCACATATGGCACTTTGGTGGTCTCCCTAGACTACAAGTTCTTCACGCGGGGGTCTTCCTTCCTTGCACCGATACTTTTTTTTTTCCTTTTCCGAGGAATCCCTTGCCTTGATACTAGTCTGTGGTTGACGCTTGTTCATGTTGTGTTGGGTTGTGACATCAAAGGTTTCAAGCCGATAAAGTCATTTGTTGTGCTACCTTGTTCTTGTGTTCTGCTTGGTGCATGTAGAAAACTGATTGGTTTCATAGAATGGAAATCTAAGAGTGAAACTTTTTCTTAAATGTTGGCTTGGCATAGGTATAAATTTTCAAGCAGTCATCGACCAAAATCCTTGCATAATGAAATACAGCCAATCTTGTAACTAACTAATTAAGTGATCACAGAACCTAGGTCGGAACATGAGCATGTAGTTGTCCATTCATGGTGGATGGCCAACTTTTATGCGCGCTTCAATGTCGAAGCCCACATTGCAGGTGGAGGAGCAGCCATTTCCACTTCAGAGCTTGCACGTGCCATACTTGGTTAGGGACTCTTAAAAGAATACATCCAAGCAAACAATCTCACCCGCTGATTGTACTTGCTGTACTTGAGGATGATGATGTATCATGATAAGCTATATTCATATACGTATGGACTTGTCTTTGGCTGCATTCTCTTGGATCTTAGGTGATATATTCCACAAAGATAGGATTGTCCCTGGTCTCTACTCTCTACTCTGTCTATACTAGTCACCTACCAAGTGCCAACTAAGATCCAGAGCACGGGGAATAATCACTGTTTTGACCTTTTGACTAAGTTTAGCATGATTTTACGTTGTTTAGAAAAATAATAATCCCCATCTGACCTTTTTCGGTGATGCCAAACATTTTGCTCGTATGGAAGACGCCATGGTCCATGGCATTTTCAAAAGATCAGATGAGGATTTATTTTTTGAGAAAGAGGATCAAATCGTACTAAACTTAGCTAAAAAACCAAGAACAGTGATTTCATCCCAGAGTGTGCACCACCTGGTCAGCTTGGTAAGCTATCAACAAAATTTGCAACCAGGCAAACATCCTTCCGAAGTAGTACGTACTGACGCACCGAGGGACTTGAGGTAATAGCTAGCTAGCAACTCTATGCGAGTTAAATATATTCAATCCTTTAATTAACTTAGCCCATCACATCAATCAATGGTTCGCCAATGTTTATTGTTCACGGGATTCTACAGCTAATAATCTTGTGACTTTTGTAGGTTGCGACCATATCAACTTTATTCTAGGATCGACATTGTACCAAACATGTGGCGGTGTGTGGGTGTCTGCAGTCAATGGGTCATTGGCTGGAAACAAAGAACAAAATGGTCCATCGTAGCTAGTGGCCTCCCTTTTCTTTTCAATCATCGCCATGTGCTTCGCTTCCGGTCCAATAGTCAGTCCATCGTCTGCAGTCAGTCAGGGCCAATACCTCCACCATCCGAGGTCCCCTTTTTCTCTCAATTCAATTGTTGCTGCATTTCAGTTTGGGAACTTGTGGTGAATAAGTAAACGTGTATGTATGTCGTATGTATGCACATGAAGTGCTGCTGGGAATTTGTAGGATCAGCTACGTGGCTAAATTATCAGGTCGGCAGACTAAAGAGACAAAATCATAAGGGATTATGTACGTACGTTCAAATTCAACACACACGTAGGATATATAGCACGTACAGAACAGCAATAGCTAGTACTAGGTACTACAGTGATATATTCTACTCGATCGGTCCGTTTATTTAGCCGGTAAGAAGACATTCGAATTAATCGAAAATTCTAAACTCACGCATGCATGGGCGATGCAGCGCAGGGAAAACTATTTGAGCTCATGCATGCAGTGTCATGGATCCCGTTGTTCCGTAGTGTTGTGATTTTAGTGGCTGGAATTCAAGCATGGCATCATGTACGTACGTACACATAATCATAGTGAATATACACGATATCTCAAAGAGCCAAAGAACGAAGCCTAAAGGAACTGAGCACCTAGGCAAATCATGACGACGTCGATGCATCATGCATGGGATTCAAGTGATCATACTCATGCCAGGCGGATCCACGCATGCTGATGCAGGGACGCAAAAACTGCTGACAGCATATACGTATAGCAAATTGTTAGCCCGGGCTCGGCCAGACAGATACTTTGCCGACACAGAGAAGTTGCTAGGGATACGCATGATAAAAATGGAGCGAGATCTGTCCTGTTATGATAGAATAGAGATATACACCGAGGCCACCTCACCATATCACCACCGATTCACATAGTCGTTTGGAGTATAAGAGCAATTTCAGCATAATCGTCATATCGTGTTGATCGGTTTACTAACCGATGATATGATGATTTCCCCCTAAAATGACACTCTAGCCTAGCTGAGTCTTCGTGTGCCTTTGGATCGTGGTATTTTATAGAGAGCGCTCCCTGTCGAGTCTGTGAGCCTCCATATTTGGAGACCAGGGACCGTCGATATGAAACGGCCTCCATCCACAACCACTCGCATGGGAGAAAAGTTTCAGCCAGGCCTCTTCCTCCGATGCGCAACGTCATCAATGCCATTGTCGTCCGTACATCTGCCGCTTCCGCCCCGACCAATGTCGTTGACGCTTTTTCATCGAGAAGAGCGTCAATTCATGGTCGCCGCCACGTTTTGCACCCGTTTCCCACCAGCACACGGTAAATCCGCTCCCTCTTTTCCCACGGAAACACGCCCATTCATGGGTACATAAAAGCCCTACCCCCTCCCTCTCATCATCATTGCCGACACACTCACCATCATCCCCCCCTAAGCCGGTCACCGCCCTGTCCCCATCTCTTCGCCCATTCCCGTCGCCAACACAATCACCCCCATCGACCAGGTCAATGAGACCACGCCCTCCCCACGGATCTTTCCCTGGTGAGACTGAAGAGGACCGCGTCGAGAGAGAAAGAGAGCGAGAGAGCGAGCGAGCGAGCGAGCGAGAGAGAGAGAGAGAGAGAGAGAGAGAGCATGGGACTACTCCGATTGTGTCGAGGATGACTTACATTGTAAGGCTGAGTCAACCATCGGCCGTGCCCGCTTCAGAACCACCCTCGACTACTTCGACCGCATGTCGGCGGTCGTCTATGTAGAAATGGGAGCCGCACTCACGTCGATCTTAAAACAAATGTGGCCGTATCTCGCATCCGGGACATACAGGAGTTCGTCGACCGTGTATCCATGGGAATCGCGACGGCGGAAACCTCCCCCGCATGCGAGGTCACTTTCAAGAGAAGAGCATGTAGTTCAATTAGTAGAAACCTCCCCCGCATGCGAGGTTAGTACTAACGATATAAGTACTAACCTCATCATCCTGCCACGAGCATTGCTTGATCAGGTCCCGGTGGGCTACGACAGCTACAGGGCCGGGTTTTCGTTAGCCGTCGACAAAATCATAGCTGCAGCTCGTGTCGTGCATGCATAGCATGGGTCTTAGCTGTGGCGGCCGCCTCTTGAGTCTTGACGCGCTCCGGACCAAAATATCTCCTCAGCTCCGCGTGTCATCGCATCAATTTGGTGTGCACACCCGTGGTGGCAGATGTTTATGTGTACGGCCCCGTTACGGCCGACTTGCCTTGTGGCACACGCGAGCCGCCCTTTGACTCAACCATCAAAACACACACGAGCCGTAGATCATACGTGTCATCCGATGATGTGACACGCCACCCGCGTAACCTCCTTGTCATTTTTTATTTTTTTTTGCGGGGAGAAAGGAAATTTCATCAAAAAGGGTGCGTCGACCAGCTGCCACGTAACAGACAAGTGTCAAAGTAGTCACAATCTATGTCGACCGATGCATGCTTACGGGAAGAACCATGACACGCAAACGTGACGGACAAGTAGTGTCAAAATTGTCACAATTTGCCGGTGCGTATGTGTGGAAGTGTAGCGACAGTTAGTCTGTTAGTGTGGAATAGCGTGCAGAGTTCAATTAGCTAGCCCCAGTCGTCTGCTATATGAATGTGTGATTGCAGATTAGGTTCAGTCAACAGATTTTGCATGTGGCTACGGCAACGAAGACCATGGCACATGTGTACGTTGGCTTATAGATGTCGAAACAAATCGGAGTTGCTCGATCTGATTGGAAATTTGGAATTGCCAATCAAGGTGCGCACCTCTGTGACTACCGTGCAACCGATAATAGTCAAGAGACCTACACACTCAGTGAATCTCTAGTCTTACAAACAGGAATAGATCAACCTTTAATACAATAGACTCCTAGACATCCCATGGAAGATTTGGGATTTCAGGGAACACACTTCCGCAATGAGCTACACTACTCTTAGAAACACTATTGCTGATTACACCCTTTGGAGTTCTAGATTCAAATGAGTAGCAAATGAACTTTTCGGTTCGTCACAAGGTTGGAGGCTGGGAGTTCATCATATAGCTAATTATCTCAAGAAAATAAAGTGTCTTTCCCACTGTTGAAATTCAGCCTGAGGATCAAGCAACCGAGGTGGCACCAAAAGGCGGCGGCACATGGAAATATGGGCGGTGACAGGGAACGTGTGTCCTGAAATATTGGTGGCTCCAATATTTGGTAGATGAAAGGCGTTATATCACCTCGTCCAAACGCTAAATATAGAAGTTCGTGAACTCAGCTTGATGCGGCCTCTAATAAATTATGTCAATCGCAAGAAGATGATTCTATTAGAGCAACATTTTCAATCAAAATCATCGTATTAACGGTTTGTGATCGAACAATATTTTCAATCAAAATCATCATAATAATAACTACTTCGACGATCGAACTATATTTTTAATCAAAATCATCATAATAACAGTTATTACGACGATCCAGACGACACATGACTTTCCTGAAATTGCTCTTAGCTTGCTAGGCATGAGGCCACGAGTTCGGCAGAGGGCGCTGCAGCAGGACATGACCAGCTAGGCCGTAGCCCTACTAGCTTGAATGGTAGCTTCTCGCATAAGCTTCACCCCACCTCACGCATTCAAGTAAGTTATGTCATCTGTCCTTCCTCTTCACACCTTTGCCATACGTCTGCCCATGAAGCACACAATAAGCTAGTACTACTCCATAGTGGTCTTCTATTTACTAGCAGTGGAGAAGTGTGGCGTCACGCCATGCCGCTCCCATGTAAGTGTCTGTTGTTGGGTTATCTGTTGCTCATCTATTGTTATTCTTGTCTGAAAGATCATGTAGTGCGATGGATAGGTGTAAGTGAGTTATTTATTGTTAGTCTATCATTGCCCTAGCTTTGAAGTTGTCACCGTAGATATAGGTTGGACACTAAATGGCTAATGAAGAGAGAAACCATTTAACCGGTAGTTTAATAATTTTTATGAAGAAGATTTAAGCCTTCTAAAATATTTCACTATAGAAACATGTTTATTTGCAAAATGACAGCGATGTGGCAAAAGAAAGGCTTTTGAGACATACAATACATATTCACCATATTGGAGAATGAAACTTAGCAATAGTACAACATCCATGTAATAATACAAAGATGCTTAGGAAATGCAGAACCATGGATTCATTTCCTCCATTTGACAGCAAAAAACACATAACCTGCAAGAGCACCAAACATATATTCTCATGAAAACCACATGTAATTTACCAACAGTTCAAAACAATCATGCTGTAAACCTTGATCTTGAAACTAAACAGGAGAGCTATTGATACGTCTCCGTCGTATCTACTTTTCCTAACGCTTTTGCTCTTGTTTTGGACTCTAATTTGCATGATTTGAATGAAACTAACCTGGACTGACGTTGTTTTCAGCAGAACTGCCATGGTGTTGTTTTTGTGCAGAAATAAAAGTTCTCGAAATTGGACGAAACTTTTTGGAGAATTATTTTACAATAAATAAAAATACTGGAGCCAAGAACCACTGGAGGGGGTGCCCTGGCTGGGCACGATACACCAGGGCACGCCACCCCCTCCAGGCGCGCCCTGGTGGGTTGTGGTCACCTCGTGGCCCCCCTGACCCTAATTTCAGCACTATAAATTCCTATTTTTGAAGAAAAAAAGGAGAGGAAGTTTTATCGCGTTTCACGAGATGGAGCCGCCGCCACTTCCTGTTCTTCACCGGGAGGCCAGATCTGGAGTCCGTTCGGGGATCCGGAGAGGGGAATCTTTGGTCTTCGTCATCACCAACCCTCCTTCATCGCCAATTCCATGATGCTCCCCACCGGGAGTGAGTTATTCCTTCGTAGGCTCACTGGTCGGTGAGGAGTTGGATGAGATTCATCATGTAATTGAGTTAGTTTTGTTAGGGCTTGATACCTAGTATCCACTATGTTCTGAGATTGATGTTGCTATGACTTTGCCATGCTTAATGCTTGTCATTAGGGCCCGAGTGCCATGATTTCAGATCTGAACAGTTTATGTTATCACCATTATATCTATGTTCTTGATCCGATCTTGCTAGTCATACGCACCTGCTATGTGCTATGATCCGTAAACCCCAGGGTGACAATAGTCGGGATACTTTCCAGTGATGACCGTAGTTTGAGGAGTTCATGTATTCACTATGTGTTAATGCTTTGTTCTGGTTCTCTATTAAAAGGAGGCCTTAATATCCCTTAGTTTCCTTATGGACCCTGCTGCCACGGGAGGGTAGGACAAAAGATGCCATGCAATTTCTTTTCCGTAAGCACGTATGACTATTTACGGAATACATGCCTACATTATATTTATGAACTGGAGCTAGTTCTCTGTCGCCATAGGTTATGACTGTTATATAATGAATATCATCCAACGAATTCACCGATACAATGCCTACGAATTTTCCACATATTGTTCTTGCTAAGTTACTATTGCTACTGCTACTGTTACACTTTCTACGAAATCATTGCTATCACCATTACCGTTACCGTTACTGTTACTACTGCTATCAAAACTATCATATTACCGTGCTACTGATCACTCTGCTGCAGATATTTAATCTCCAGGTGTGGTTGAATTGACAACTCAACTGCTAATACTTGCAAATATTCTTTGGCTCCCCTCGTGTCGAATCTATAAATTTGGGTTGAATACTCTACCCTCGAAAACTGTTGCGATCCCCTATACTTGTGGGTTATCAAGACCTTTTTCTGGCGCCGTTGCCAGGGACCATAGCTATATTTGCTGAGTCACTTGGGATTTATATCAATTTATCACTATGAAGAATCTGAAGGATACAAGAACCAAGATTTTTTCCTCTAAAATGAGGGGAGGTAAGGAATTGCCATCTAGCTCTGTACTTGATTCACCTTCGGTTATGAGTAAACTTGCAACACCACCACATGCTATTAATCCTGATATGTCGCAAGTTATTGATGATGCTACTTCTGCTATGAATGATGCTTATGATGATGCTAGTACCATGCCTGATGATAATGTGCCACTAGGTAAATTTCTTGATGAACAAATTGCTAAAGCTAAAGAGAATGAAATTACTGAAACTGATGAAATTACTGAAATTGATGAAGTCCTTGAAACTGAGAACTATTAGACCTAGCTCTCCTAGATTTGAATTGCCTAAGATACCTGAGGGTTATGTTATGGATGGAGAAGTAGCTAGAGAAATCCTTGCTTGTAAGGATAGAGATGATCTTAAGAAATTATTATGCAAGTATAAAGAAAAGACTTTGAATGCTAGAATGAAATGTGATCCTAAGTTTGCTACTTCACATATCTTTGTTACCGATAAGGATTATGAATTCTCTGTCGACCCAGAGGTAATTACTTTGGTTGAATCTGATCCTTTTCATGGCTATGAAACTGAAACTATAGTGGCACATCTTACTAAGTTGAATGATATAGCCACCCTTTTTGCTCATGATGAGAAGATTCGCTACTACTATATTATCAAATTATTTCCGTTCTCATTAAAGGGTGATGCTAAGATATGGTACAATACTCTTGCTCCTGGTTGTTTGCGTAGTCCCCGGGATATGATTTACTACGTCTCTGAAAAATATTTTCCTGCTCATAAGAAACAAGCTGACTTACAGGAAATATTTAACTTTGTGCAAATTGAAAAAGAGAGTCTCCCACAAGCTTGGGGGAGGCTTCCCCAATTGCTTAATGCTTTGCCTGATCACCCTCTTAAGAAAAATGAAATACTTGATATCTTCTATAATGGACTAACTGATGCTTCTATGGACTTCCTAGATAGTTGTGCTAGTTCTGTTTTCAGGGAACGAACTATTGAACAAGCTGAGGAACTATTGAATAATATATTTAAGAATTATGATGATTGGACTCTCCCTGAACCACCACCTAAACCCACTCCGAAGAAGAGGGGTATCTTATTTCTCAGTCCTAAAGATATGCAGGAGGCAAAGAAATGTATGATGGAAAAAGGTATTAAAGCTGAGGATGTTAAGAATTTACCACCTATTGAAGAAATACATTGCCTTGACACACCACCACCTCAACAGGTGGTAGAGGTAAATTCTCTATTAAAGTTTGATGAAGGTGATATCCCTTACAATAAACATCCTAGTCAATGCTTATATGAGTTTGACAACTACATTAGGAAACAAGATCGCTTCATTGCAAATGTTCTGAAACAATTGAAATATAATTCTGATATGATTGCTCGCTTGAGTGACTTGTTATTTAGAATTAGTAATGATGTTAGAGGTGTAGGAAAACATGCCTCTATGGTTCAAACCCAGTTAGAACAAGTTGCTAAATCTCAAAGAGAATTGCTTAATGAAATGAATAATAATATGAATGATTTAGAGTAGCAACTAGAGGAGGTAAAATGACTCGGGAACCACTTTATCCTAAAGGACACCCTAAAAGAATTGAACAAGACTCTCAGAGAATTAACACTGATGCACCTAGTCCTTCTAAAAGGAAAAAGAAAAAGAAAAATGATAGGACTTTGCATACCTCTGGTGAACCTGAGATAGAAAAACCTCCTGAAGATAATGATGTCTCTATTTCTGATGCTGAAACTCAATCTGGTAATGAACATTCACCTAGTGATAATGAAAATGATAATGATGATGTTCATGAAGATACTCAACCAAACAATGATAAAGAACCAGATAATGATGTTGAAATAGAACCCGCTATTGATCTTGATAACCCACAACCTAAAAATAAATGATATGATAAAAGAGACTTTGTGGCTAAAAAACATGGTAAACAAAGAGAGCCATGGGTTCAGAAACCCATGCCTTTCCCACCTAAACCTTCTAAGAAAAAGGATGATGAAGAATTTGAACGCTTTGCTGAAATGATTAGGCCTGTCTTTTTGCGTACCCGCTTAACTGATATTTTAAAGATGGCCCCTTATGCATAATACATGAAAGACATCATCAGTAATAAAAGAAAGATACCTGAAACTGAAATCTACACCATGCTTGCTAATTATTCTTTTAAGGATGGAGTACCTAAAAAACTTGCAGATCCTGGAATACCAACTATACCTTGCTCCATTAAAAGAAATTATGTCAAAACTGCTTTGTGTGATTTGGGAGCTGGTGTGAGTGTTATGCCTTTCTCTTTATATAAAAGACTTGATTTGAATAAACTCACACCTACTGAAATATCTTTGCAAATGGCTGACAAATCAACTGCCATACCTATCGGTATTTGTGAGGATGTTCCCGTTGTTGTTGAAAATGTTACTATCTTAACAAACTTTGTTATTCTTGAGATGCCCGAGGACGACAACATGTTGATTATCCTTGGTAGACCCTTTTTGAATACTGTAGGGGCTGTTATTGATTGCAATAAAAGCAAAGTCACTTTTCATATCAATGGTAATGAGCATACGGTGCACTTTCCGAAGAAAGAATTCCAAGTGAATGGTATAAATGTTATTGACAAATCTCCGACACTCACTATTGGAAGTTTTCAACTACCTCTACCTACTGCCAAAAAGAAATATGACATGCTTATTGTTGGGGATATGCATAAACCCGTTGAGGTAACTTACTGATTTACGAAAATTCTTCGGTTTCATGCTAATCGAAAGTGGTTGTTAATAAGACTTGATCAACCTTATTAATGGATCATTTTTAAGAGGTATGCAGTTAATGAATCTAGTAGGCACAGCCTTCTGCTCCCACCTTTTGGTTTCTATTCTTCTTAGTCATATAAAATAAATTGTCATGTTTATCCTGTTTTCTGTTTTCTCCATGCAAGAAAAAATGACCCAAAAAATAAAAGTTCTTGGAATGTTCTGAAAATTAAACACGATTTTTGTCTGAATATTTCTGAATTTCTGGTGCAAATAACATCAGAGGGGGGGTGCACCTGGTGTCCACAAGACACCAGGGCACGCCAGCAACCCCAGGTGTGCCCTGGTGGGTTGTGGTCCCCACGTGGGTCCCCTCACTTATCTCGTTAGACCATTCCATCTCCTACCTCCAGAAAAAAAATCACCATAGCTCTCTCTCTCTCTCATGTTCTTGCTCTGAAACCCGCGGATTTCGATCTCTTTGCTCGAAGCTCCGTTTCCGAAACTGTTTTGGGGGATTGCTACTTGGTATGTGACTTGTCCATTGCTCCAATTAGTTTTTGATTTAGTGGTTTATTTTTAGAATAATTAGCTACTCTTGGTGCTGCTGTAGATGGGCTTGCATGTTGAATTCTTAGAGTTCTAAGTAGTTTGAATGCTTAATATGGCCTATAGGCATACTTAGGAGTAGTTGCTATCAATCTTACGAAGTTTTGTTGACAAAAAAGTTTTGGGACCAATTTTTTTCCAGAAATTTGTACATGAATAAAATGAATTTCTTTGGAAGGAGTTCTTCGAGGAGAAAGTCCTCGGAGGCATCATCGAGTAGTGGCTCAATACGACGGTCTTATGTTGAGCCAAGTGCAAGCTCGATGCGGAATGCTGCTACCAAATCATGCTTATGGCCATGTAACGAATTCATGGTAGGTGCGGGTATCAAGGAGGAATTCGAGCAATTTATCCACAACGCAGAACTTGCACCCTTCATCGCAGATGAGTGCACTCAACATCTCGACCTCACAAAAACATTCACAAAGAAATTTAAATATTTTCCTCGTGAGTCTAGAGTTTCATTAACCTTTATGACCATCCCTTTACCATGCCTTTAGATGTGTTCTGTGAAGCGTGCAAAATTCCATATTGGGGTTCGCAAGACGAACCACCAAAATCTGAGTATGAGTCATTTTTGATTAATCTTTGCTATGGTGAAGATAGAGGAGTGGCATAGGGTAGAATAAAAAGCAACCATTTTCCATCTATACACTACTTTGCACTCTTTAATGGCAAATGCATCATAGGCAAGCAAGATTGCAGCACACTATGTGCCCCTGATTTGAGTCTTATACACACTGCTATAACAGGAATTAAACGTTATAAACTTGGAGCGATCGTTGCACGGAGATTGCAACACAACACTACTAGTGGTCACATTTATGGTGGGATCTATGTTTCCCGTGTAGCTAAGAAGCTACGTGTATCACCTTGGCCTAATGATCCCATTTTACCTACTCAGTACTTAGACTTTGAGGCCATGAAACGTCATACGTTCCTTAAGGGCACAGTCTCTAATTATACTTACAACTTGAGGTTCAATAAAGATCCCATTGTACCTGTTGTCTTGCCTGCTCCTTCTCTCTTTGATTATCACAGTAAGAGAAGATACTACGTTCTCGAGAGCGAGGCCTGCGCGTACAATGCGGAGGTTGAAGCTGCCGGACGGGCTGAGGAGGCTGCACCAAGAGCCTCGGTGGGCTATCACTCAGACTATTATCCAGGCCGCGAATGCTGATTACCAAGCTAAGCCAAAAGCCTAAGCTTGGGGGAGTACGTATTTCCACCGACATTATATTCATGTTTACACATTTCATTCCAGTTGTCGGTGTCTACACTTTTTCATTGTATTATCCTTGCTAGATTTATTTTCTCGCTTTCTTCTTGTGTATTTGAAAAACTTTGAGAAAATCCAAAAATATTTCTTGCTTCTTTTCGGTTTTTCTTTCTAGTTTAAATTAATTGTAGTAGCAAAAGATACCCAAAAAGATTTCTCGTTTCTTCTTTTACTTGTTGGGAGTTTTCCCGTGTAAATAGTTTTTCTCGTCTTTGTTTTTCCTTCTTTGATTTGCTTTCCTTCAGAAAAACCAAAAACTCTAAAAAATATTTCAGTGTGTTTCTGTGAAATTCTTTTCCTTTTATTTGAGTTGTACCAAGGAAAGGACCACGATGAAAATGTTGAGTGGCTCTCATATGCATTGTTGTTAATCTAACAAAGGGCCCAAATTACTTTGTCTTCCCCTTGTGAATAAAATGTTTGCAGATTCCAGCTTAGTGCACGACACTCTTGCACTGTTATTATTTTTATATCATTCGGTCGTGCAAGTGAAAGGCAATAATGACGATATTTCATGAAGTGACTGTGGCAGAGAGAAGCGGGTATGAACTCAACTTGTTTTTGTTTTTGTAAATGTGTTTAACCTAGTATCCATGATTCAGCATATTATGATCAAACATGTTTGCAATGACAATTAGAGATTATAGTTGCTCATGCCATGCTTAAGTAGCTAGGAGTGGACAATGATTTATCTTGGATGTCAACATGCATTAAAATGGTTGTGATGTAGTATGATGATATGGTATCCTCCTCTGAATGTTTCAAGTGGCTTGACTTGGCACATGTTCACGCATGTAGTTGAATCAAAACCAACATAGCCTCTACGATATTTATGTTCATGGTGTTCATATCCTACTCATGCTAGTATTCAATGTTGATTATGCATAACGCATGTTCATGACCGTTTTCGCTCTCTAGCTGGCCGCTTCTCAACCTATTTGGTAGCCTTCACCTGTACTAAGCGGGAATACTGCTTGTGCATCAAAATCCTTAAACCAAAGTTATCCCAGATGAGTCCACTATATCTACCTATATACGGTATTACCCTGCCGTTCCAAGTAAATTTGCATGTGCCACCTCTAAAATTTCAAATGAACATCTGTTTTGTGTGCCTGGACCGCTCATGGAGCGACAGGGGGTGGTCAGTATTCCATGTTAAGTGGGTTATTCTCATGATGAGTGTTTATTCATTCGTCCTTGCACGAGAGGGGCGGTAATAGGGACTCCTAGTCCCGAAATCAAAAATTGCAAATAATTAAACAAAACTCCCCCAGGAATGTTGTTGGTATGGACGGTACACGTGGATTCGGATAGCCGTGGAGTGTGTTTGTTGGTGGAGGGGGAGTAAACCTTTATTTTTACCGCTTGGGAACCGTCGCTAATGTGTTTAGCATGGAAGATATTGATAACTCTTGGTCGTAACGTTGACAGGAAGGGTGCACCTCCCAAAATTATATTTATCTCTGATTTAAGCTTTGAGCTCTGGCTCCTCTGCAAATCCCTGCTTCCCTCTGCGAAGGGACTATCTATTTACTTTTATGTTGAGTCATCATCTTCTCAAATAAGCGCCAGATCTGAGAGCACTATTGTCATCCTCATGCATTGTGTATAGTTAATGTTGGATGCAGCATGACTGGATCTTTTCTACCATGAATTACAATGTTTAGTCGCTGCTTGAACTTTGGAGGTGCTCTGCATTTATGTTTTGCGGTCTCAGAAAGGGCTAGTGAGATACCACTGTTGTCATATTATATCATGACCGTTTTGACAAAGTGTTGTCACTTGAGATATTTTATTATTGCTCTCTAGTTGATTATGCCATTGATATGAGTTAATATAATTCCTAAGAGTTATTGTTGACATGGTTAGTCATGATCTTTGCTGAAAACCTGGGCGCTACTTAAGCATATTTATGTAAACAAGAACAAAAGAGTTCGTAAAAAAATTTCTTTTTCACTTTCAGTTTGTCAACTGAATTGCTTGAGGACAAGCAATGGGTTAAGCTTGGGGGAGTTGATACGTCTCCGTCGTATCTACTTTTCCTAACGCTTTTGGTCTTGTTTTGGACTCTAATTTGCATGATTTGAATGAAACTAACCCGGACTGACGCTGTTTTCAGCAGAACTACCATGGTGTTGTTTTTGTGCAGAAATAAAAGTTCTCGGAATTGGATGAAATTTTTTGGAGAATTATTTTACAATAAATAAAAAATACTGGAGCCAAGAACCACTGGAGGGGGTGCCCTGGCTGGGCACGATACACCAGGACGCGCCACCCCCTCCAGGCGCGCCCTGGTGGGTTGTGGTCACCTCGTGGCCCCCCTGACCCTAATTCCAGCACTATAAATTCCTATTTTTGGAGAAAAAAAGGAGTGGAAGTTTTATTGCGTTTCATGAGACGGAGCCGCCGCCACCTCCTGTTCTTCATTGGGAGGCCAGATCTGGAGTCCGTTCGGGGCTCTGGAGAGGGGAATCTTTGCTCTTTGTCATCACCAACCCTCCTTCATCGCCAATTCCATGATGCTCCCCACCGAGAGTGAGTAATTCCTTCGTAGGATAGCTGGTTTGTGAGGAGTTGGATGAGATTCATCATGTAATCGAGTTAGTTTTGTTAGGGCTTGATCCCTAGTATCCACTATGTTCTGAGATTGATGTTGCTATGACTTTGCCATGCTTAATGCTTGTCACTAGTGCCCGAGTGCCATGATTTCAGATCTGAACTGTTTATGTTATCACCATTATATCTATGTTCTTGATCCGATCTTGCTAGTCATACGCACCTGCTATGTGTTATGATCTGTAAACCCCGGGGTGACAATAGTCGGGATACTTTCTGGTGATGACCGTAGTTTGAGGAGTTCATGTATTCACTATGTGTTAATGCTTTGTTCCCATTCTCTATTAAAAGGAGGCCTTAATATCCCTTAGTTTCCTTATGGACCCTGCTGCCACGGGAGGGTAGGACAAAAGATGGCATGCAAGTTCTTTTCCATAAGCACGTATGACTATTTATGGAATACATGCCTACATTATATTTATGAACTGGAGTTAGTTCTGTGTCGCCCTAGGTTATGACTGTTATAAGATGAATATCATCCAACGAATTCACCGATCCAATGCCTACGAGTTTTCCACATATTGTTCTTGCTAAGTTACTATTGCTACTGCTACTGTTACACTTGCTACGAAATCATTGCTATCACCGTTACCGTTACTGTTACTATTACTACTACTATCAAAACAATCATATTACTGTGCTACTGATCACTATGCTGTAAATATTTAGTCTCCGGGTGTGGTTGAATTGACAACTCAACTGCTAATACTTGCAAATATTCTTTGGCTCCCCTTGTGTCGAATCTATAAATTTGGGTTCAATACTCTACCCTCGAAAACTGTTGCAATCCCCTATACTTGTGGGTTATTAGCTATTTGTAATAGTCGACTGCACTGGTGTCTACGGACGAGAAGTAGCAGAACAATCAACCGATCCACTCTGCAATTTTTAGACCAGTTGTCTTCTAAAATGATTTAATATCAAAGAAATTTTGTGACACCTGAAGAACAATATGTGTCAGTGCAAAGAGCATAGAGGTCACTTGATTACATGTTAGAACAATCAGGGAGATGATGTGAAACACATCAGTTTCACTTTCACATCATCAACAAATTTTTCCACTTAAGCATGTGTATGGCCTCTGTGCACATGTTCTAAATGTTTGGTTTAACTTCCGCCTCCCTCGAGTTTGGATCACAAATATCTTGTCTAGACGTGACACGAATAACAACAGAAACAAAGGTAGGTGATAGAAATTTAACATCTATATTTTCTCGGTCTCTTGTTTTTTGTGCCAATTGAAAAAATATTATGCTGTTTGAAAAGTATTTGCAGATCGATCTAAGACAAATCTTAAACTAAAAAGTGAATCAATATATATTTGAAATGCAGTGCAAATTAGTGATACAAGAAACCGGCTCTTGATGTCTACTACTCCACTTTATTCTTGTAGACTCGTGTTGGGCCTCCAAGCGCAGAGTTTTGTTGGACAGTAGCAATTTTCCCTCATGTGGATGACCTAAGGTTTATCAATCCGTGGGAGGTGTAGGATGAAGATGGTCTCTCTCAAACAACCCTGCAATCAAATACAAGAAATCTCTTGTGTCCCCAACACACCCAATACAATGGCAAATTGTATATGTGCACTAGTTCGGCGAATAGATGGTGATACAAGTGCAATATGGATGATAGATATAGGTTTTTGTAATCTGAAAATATAAAAACAGCAAGGTAGCAAGTAACAAAAGTGAGCACAAACGGTATTGCAATGTTTGAAAACAAGGCCTAGGGTCCATACTTTTGCTAGTGCAATCTCTCAACAATGCTAATATAATTGGATCACATAACCATCCCTCAACGTGCAACGAAGAATCACTCCAAAGTTCTTATCTAGCGGAGAACATAAGAAGAAATTGTTTGTAGGGTACGAAACCACCTTAAAGTTATCCTTTCCGATCGATCTATCCAAGAGTTCGTACTAAAATAACATCAAGTTATCCTTTCCGATCAATCTATCTAGAGTTCGTACTAAAATAACACCATATGATACGCATCAACCAACTCTAATGTCACCTAGATACTCCAATGTCACCACAAGTATCCATGAGTTAATTATACGATACGCATCAAACAATTTCAGTTTCATAATACTCAATCCTACACAAAGAACCTCAAGAGTGCCCCAAGATTTCTACCGGATAACGTAGGACAAGAACGTGCATCAACCCCTATGCATAGATTACCCCAATGTCACCTCAGGAATCCGCAAGTTGAGTGCCAAAACATACATAAAGTGAATCAATAGAACACCCCATTGTCACCACGGGTATCCATATGCAAGACATATATCAAGTGTTCTCAAATCCAATATTCAATCCAACATAACGATATCTCAAAGGGAAAGATTCAATTCATCACAACATGATAGCAAGGGAATAACATCATATGATCCGACTATATTAACAAAGACCGTGATACATCAAGATCGTGACATCTCAAGAACACGAGAGAGAGAGAGAGAGAGAGATTGAACACATAGCTACTGGTACATACCCTCAGCCCCAAGGGTGGACTACTCCCTCCTCGTCATGGCCTCCGCCGGGATGATGAAGATGGCCACCGGAGATGATCTGGCCTCTCCGACAGGGTACTGGAACGCCTCCAGATTGGTTTTTCGTCGATACAGAGAGTTACGGCAGAGAAACTCCTCATCTAGGGTTATTTCTGATGGTTTCTATATTTATAGGATTTTTTGGCGTTGGTTTCACGCGAAGGTAGGCCACGAGGTGGGCACGATACACCAGTGCGCGCTGGGGGGCCTGGCGCGCCCTGGTGGGTTGTGTGCACCTTGTGGCTCTTCTGGCCCTCCCACGAAGCATCTAGTACATCTTTAGTTCCAAAAAAATCATCAAAAAGTTTCGGGTGATTCCGAGAACTTTCATTTTCTGCACAAAAACAACACCACGGTTGTTCTGCCGAAAACAGCGTCAGTCCGGGTTAGTTCTAAATAAATCATATAAAGTGCATCAAAACCATATAAAAGTATTGTAAATATAGGTGAATATGGCATGAATACTTCATAAATTATCGATACGTTGGACACGTATCAGCATCCCCAAGCTTAATTCCTACTCGTCCTCGAGTAGGTAAATGATAAAAGAAATAATTTATGAAGTGTGAATGCTAGCATAGTGCATAAATTTGATCAATGATAATTTCAACCACTTTTCCTAGCATCATAACAGCAACTCTTTCTCATAAAACTCATAATGATAAAGTAGCAACCAATTCACATGTTATGGTTCAAACAATGAATTCTCTTGAAACTTAACAACTTATGTTCTTAGTCACCAAACAATTGCAATTCAACTTATTCTCAACAAAGTCTAAGTAAGAGCTCCACATACTCAATCATCATATAGTCTTCTTTGATTGCTAGTACTCAAAGCATATTTTTAGAACAAATGGCATCCATCGAACACATAGAAAGACAGGGGCTTAATGTTTCGCCTCCCAACTCATTTATTATAGAGATAATTGTCAACAATAATAAATTATGATCAAATATATTTGACTGGATATATATGTTTGGATCTTTCCCCACCACATGATGCTTGCCAACTAATAGACTGAGGTTGGAATAAGAAGTTGACTCAACATTAATAGTAAATAACATGAAAGTAAATAGATTGTCCCTTCGCAGAGGGAAGCAGGGATTTGCAAAGTTGCCAGAGCTCATTGTTTAAAAACAGAGATGAATATAGTTTTGGCAGGTGCACCCTTCCTGTCAACGTTACGACCAAGAGTTATCAGTATCTTCCATGTTAAACACATTAGCAGTGGTTCCCAAGCGGTAAAAGTAAAGGTTTACTCCCCCTCCACCAACAAACACACTTCACGGCTAGCCGAATCCATGGGTACCGTCCATACCAACAACATTCCTGGGGGAGTTTTGTTTAATTATTTGCATTTTTTATTTCGGGATTGGGAATCCCTATTACCGCCCCTCTCGTGCAAGGATGAGTGAATAAACACTCATCATGAGAATAACCCACTTAACATGGAAGATACTGACCGCCCCCCATCGCTCGATGAGCGGTCCAGGCACACAAAACAGATATTTATTTGAATGTTTAGAGGTGGCACATGGAAATTTACTTGGAATGGCAGTGAAATACCATATATATGTAGGTATGGTGAACTCTTATGGAAGAAACTTGGCTCAAGGATTTGGATGGACAAGTAGTATCTCTACTTAGTACGAAGTGTTGGCTAGCAAAAGGTTCTAAACAAGCACCACATGTTGGAGGATCCATAACAATATAACTTCTATGCAAATATACACAACCATAACTCATTACGTTGTCTTCCTTGTCCAACTTCAACTAATTTGCTCAAGTTTGAAAATAATTAATGGGTATTCAAAATCATAGAAGATGTTCAAGATAATATATTTGTATGTGAAAGTTCTCTTCCTTATACTAATCATTCACGAATTGCTTGTATGGCCAGTATTGTGATTGTTAAAATTCAATAGATTTTACTTTATAAACCAAATGTGAACTTGCTACTAAGAATATAGCACATTGATAATTTCAGATTTATGATATTTCATTCATTCACAATTTACTCTTAGGATATAAGTGAAGCACAAGAGTAAATGACAAGCTACTCTCAAAGGATATAAGTGAAGATCAATGAGTAGTCAAACAATTAAGTAGCTATGTGAGGACTCTCTCTCAATAAAGATTTTCAGATCTTAGTATTTTATTCAAACAACAAACAAAATGAAAATTCACTCCAAGAATAGCACATGTCATGCGAACGAATAAAAATTTAGGCTCAACATAGGCTAACCGATAGTTGACGAAGAGAGGTGGGATGCGTAGCATCCCCAAGCTTAGATGCTTGAGAATTCTTGAAATATTTACTTGGGGTGCCTTGGGCATCCCCAAGCATGAGCTTTTGTATCTCGTTCAATCTTCTCATATCCCGGTTTCACCTATTCTCAAAAACTTCATCCACACAAAACTTGAAAAGAACTCGTGACATAGGTTAGTGCACATAATAATAAATCAACTATTTATGTACTGAAAAGACAAGTTTCATAATAATTTTCAAACATAATCTACTGTTTACTATTGTTTCCACAATTTAGATCCACCAATATAGGCTATGGAAACTATTGGATAAGTAGATAACAAAACTATGACAGCAATCTGTCCAAACAGAACAGTCTGTAGCAATCTATTAAACCAGTGTACTTCTGTAACTCAAACAATTATGAAAATTTAGGACATGCTAACTAATTTATATGAAAATACTGTGTAAAAATTTCAGAAACTTTCCACGTTCCAGTAAAATACGAAAATTTAAACACTACAGCAAAAGTTTCTGTTTTTACACAGCACACATCAAACATGCAATGCAAGCATCCTAAGGCAATTCTTGGAACTTTTTATTGAAAAAAAGATAATAAATAACATCTAACAGAAAATAACAAAATATAATGATGATCCAATCAAAGCACATATTATGTGACGAAAAAAAATATAGCTCTAAGTAAGATATACCGATAATGTTGAAGACGAAAGAGGGGATGCCCTCCCCAAGCTTAGACGCTTGAGTCTTGCTTGAATATTACCTTGGGGGTGCCTTGGTCATACCCAAGCTTAGGTTCTTGTCACTCCTTATTCTCCTCATATCGGTGTCTCACCCAAAACTTGAAAACTTCAATCACACAAAACTTAACGGAACTTCGTGAGATGGGTTAGTATAATAAAGATAGATCATTCACTTAGGTACTGTCAAGACAAGATTCATAATTGTTCCCACATGATACCTACTTTATTCTACCATTCCCATAATTTATACCACTAAATATAAGCTATGGAAACACTAAAACAAGCAAACTATGCATGCAAAAAAGAATCTGTCAGAAACAGAACAGTCTGTGAAGACCTGTAGTATAGCCATACTTTCCTGTCTCTAAAAATTCTGAAAATTTAGGAAAACCTGAATAATTTGTATATGAAGAATTTGTAAAAATTTCAGATCATTATCACCCTCCAATAAAAAAATGAAAATTCCTGTACTGGAGTGAAAAGTTTCTGTTTTGGTTCAGCATCAATTCTACTCATCTTGTGAGTCATCCCAAAGGCTTTACTTGGCACTTTATTGAAATAAAAGACACAAAACATGATTACTACAGTAGATTAATCATGTGAACACACAAAAACAGAAAGGCAAAGTGTTGGTTTGTCTCCCAACAAGTGCTTTTCTTTAATGCCTTTTAGCTAGGCATGATGATTTCAATAATGCTCACATAGGAATAGTAGTTGAAACATGCAAGAGAGCATCATGAATCTCATGACAAGCACATTTAAATCTAACCCACTTCCTACGCATAGGGATTTTGTGAGCAAACAATTTATGGTAACAAGAATCAACTAGCATAGGAAGGCAAAACAAGCATATCTTCAAGATTTTCAACACATAGAGAGGAAACTTGATATTAATGCAATTCCTACAAGCATATGTTCCCCCCTCTTGATAAATTTCAGTAGCATCATGAAGGAATTCAACAATATAACTATCACATAAATCATTCTTTTCATGATGCACAAGCATAGAATTTTCATTACTCTCCACATAAGCAAACTTCTTCTCATTCAAAGTAGTGGGAGCAAATTCAACAAAATAACTATCATAAGATACATGATTGACATAACCACTTTGAATATTAAAATCATGATTACAAGGTTCATGGTTATCATCACTGTTTATAGCATACATGTCATCATCATAATCATCATAGATAGGAGGCATGCCATCATCATAATAAATTTGATCGTCAAAACTTGGGGGACTAAAAATATCATCTTCATCATACATAGCATCCCCAAGCTTGTGGCTTTGCATATCATTAGCATCATGGATATTCAGAGAATTCATACTAGCAACATTGCAATCATGCTCATCATTCAAGGAATTCTCATTAATTATTTTCATAAACTCTTCCTCTACCAATTGAGCACAATTTTCCGAACCATCATTTTCACGAAAGACATTAAAAAGACGAAACAATTGAGGGAACCAAAACTCCATTTTTTGTAGTTTTCTTTTATAAAACCAAACTAGTGAAAAATAAGAAACTAAAAGATTTAATTTCAATATCTAAAGATATACCTTCAAGCACTCACCTCCCCGGCAACGGCGCCAGAAAAGAGCTTGACGTCTACTACGCAACTTTATTCTTGTAGACTCGTGTTGGGCCTCCAAGCGCAGAGTTTTGTAGGGCAGTAGCAATTTTCCCTCAAGTGGATGACCTAAGGTTTATCAATCCGTGGGAGGTGTAGGATGAAGATGGTATCTCTCAAACAACCCTACAATCAAATACAAGAAATCTCTTGTGTCCCCAACACACCCAATACAATGGCAAATTGTATAGGTGCACTAGTTCGGCGAAGAGATGGTGATAGAAGTGCGATATGGATGATAGATATAGGTTTTTGTAATCTGAAATGTAAAAACAGCAAGGTAGCAAGTAAAAAAAGTGAGCACAAACGGTATTGCAATGCTTGCAAACAAGGCCTAGGGTCCGTACTTTCGCTAGTGCAATCTCTCAACAATGCTAATATAATTGGATCACATAACCATCCCTCAACGTGCAACGAAGAATCACTCCAAAGTTCTTATCTAGCGGAGAACATAAGAAGAAATTGTTTGTAGGGTACGAAACCACCTTAAAGTTATCCTTTCCGATCGATCTATCCAAGAGTTCATACTAAAATAACATCAAGTTATCCTTTCCGATCAATCTATCTAGAGTCCGTACTAAAATAACACAATATGATACGCATCAACCAACTCTAACGTCACCTAGATACTCCAATGTCACCACAAGTATCCATGAGTTAATTATACGATACGCATCAAACAATTTCAGATTCATAATACTCAATCCAACACAAAGAACCTCAAAGAGTGCCCCAAGATTTCTATCGGAGAACGTAGGACAAGAACGTGCATCAACCCCTATGCATAGATTACCCCAATGTCACCTCGGGAATCCACAAGTTGAGTACCAAAACATACATCAAGTGAATCAATAGAACACCCCATTGTCACCATGGGTATCCATATGCAAGACATATATCAAGTGTTCGCAAATACAATATTCAATCCAACATAACGATATCTCAAAGGGAAAGATTCAATTCATCACAACATGATAGCAAGGGAATAACATCATATGATCCGACTATATTAACAAAGTCCGTGACACATCAAGATCGTGACATCTCAAGAACACGAGAGAGAGAGAGAGAGAGAGAGATTGAACACATAGCTACTGGTACATACCCTCAGCCCCGAGGGTGGACTACTCCCTCCTCATCATGGCCTCCGTCGGGATGATGAAGATGGCCACCGGAGATCTACCCTCTCCGGCAGGGTACTGGAACGCCTCCAGATTGGTTTTTCGTCGATACAGAGAGTTGCGGCAGCGAAACTCCTCGTGTAGGGTTATTTCGGATGGTTTCTATATCATATAAAGTGCATCAAAACCATATAAAAGTATTGTAAACATAGGTGAATATGGCATGAATACTTCATAAATTATCGATACGTTGGAGACTTATCAGCTCTCAGACCAAACCATACACAATATAGGCAGCAGTTCATAAAAAGTTCATGCTCCCACCCAGAAAACAACCTGCAAAGTCATCATCATCGCCCCAACAAAGAAGTGAAAAGTATGTGTCTCAGGATGCCATCAGTCAACGAGTGTTATGATCGCACAAGGGTTCATCTTCGGCATCAAACGTGACACGAGTTAGATGAAAGTGAGAAGCTCAGTTTTCTGGATATACTTTGTGTATCGCTCGTCATACTTCAACTTGTCATGAACTGCACCGGAGCTTAAGTGAAGCTGATCAAAAACCCTTCCTTCATCTACCATGTACCGTCCACGATGTAATCGTACGATGGATGGATAAGAAAATCCATTATGAAAAATTGCAATGTGTCCTAATCCTCGTTTTCATTGTGCAAATATCCGCACAAGTCCAAATGCATAATGCATGTGCAAATGACCATATACATACACAAAATTTTCTATACACCAAATGAATACATACATCCATGTGTAGGCATCAATGTAATACAAGTGCATACTCAACAAATACAAGTCCTAAACCATACCTAACAAATCCCTACACATACTAATCTTAACATATCCCTAACCATACCAGACACCAAATCCCCAACCATACCTAAAAAATTCCTCACCATACAAATACTAGCAAATCCCTATCAATACACCACCAAATACCTAACAAATCCCCATCCATACACCAAAACCCTAAAAAAGAGCATGAACTAGGGTTTCTCCAATGTGAAGATTTTGACCAATAAAAAGAGGGTAGAGGGAGAGGAATACCTTGAGTATCGGAAGGGGAAGCAAATCCATATTTTTTAGCTCTAATCCATCACTTTTGGCCACTGATTTGAGAGGAGGGAGAGAGTGCAGATCGAAGGGGGGAGGGGGGATGTGGACACTAACAAAAGGAAAACAAAGCCTCTGGCTTGGGTTGCGCTCGGGCTAGGGGTTATCTCTAGCGAAGGAGCATGGGCGCTCCGGGCTAAGGCGCCATCCTAGGCACCATTGCGCCCTGACTGGGCATTATGCGCCATCAGCTAGGCCCGCAGCCAACCAACGTGGCGGGTCAGTGGCGCTTTATGGAGCCCATGACCAGGGCGTCATGGTACGTAGCATGGCGCCCCAGAGGCATCTGATACGTCCATTTTGCATCATTATTTCCTACTGTTATTTATAATGTTTTGATGTATAATAATGCTTTAGGGAGTGATTCTAATGCCTTTTCTCTCATAATATGCAAGTTTTACATAAAGAGGGAGAATACCGGCAGCTGAAATTCTGGACCTGAAAAAGCACATCAGAGATACCTATTCTGCACATCTCCAAATAAGCTGAAACTTTACGGAGAATTATTTTGGAATATATGAAAAATACTGGAGCAAATAACTAACGGAGGGGGCCCACCTGGTGAGCACAAGACACCAGGGCGTGCTAGGCCCCCCAGGCACGCCCTGGTGGGTTGTGCCCAGCATGGCCCACCTCCGGTGCCCATCTTCTGGTATTTAAGGTCTTTTGACCTATAAAATATAAGGAGAGGACTTTTGGGACGGAGCGCCACCGTCTCGAGGCGAAACGTGGGCAAGAGCACTTTTGCCCTCTGGCGGAGCGATTTC
Organism: Elymus sibiricus; assembly: GCA_039707655.1. Lineage (NCBI taxonomy): Eukaryota > Viridiplantae > Streptophyta > Magnoliopsida > Poales > Poaceae > Elymus > Elymus sibiricus. The sequence goes on from CM077663.1 coordinate 400,926,195, forward strand.
GCCGGGGGAACTTCCCTCCCGGAGAGGGAAATCGAAGTCATCGTCATCACCAACACCCCTCTCATCTTTGGGAGGCCAATCTTTGTCAACGTCTTCAACAGCACCATCTCCTCTCAAACCCTAGTTCATCTCTTGTGTTCAATCTTTGTACCGGAACCTTAGATTGGTACCTGTGGGTGACTAGTAGTGTTGATTACATCTTGTAGTTGATTACTATATGGTTTATTTGGTGGAAGATTATATGTTCAGATCCATTATGCTATTCAATACCCCTCTGATCTTGAGCATGAATATTATTTTTGAGTAGTTACCTTTGTTCTTGAGGTCATGGGAGAAGTCATCTTGCAAGTAATCATGTGAATTTGATATGTGTTTGATATTTTGATGATATGTATGTTGTGATTCTCTTAGTGGTGTCATGTGAACGTCGACTACATGACACTTCACCATCCTTGGGCCTAAGGGAATGCATTGTGGAGTAGTTATTAGATGATGGGTTGCTAGAGTGACAGAAGCTTAAACCCTAGTTTATGCGCTACTTCGTAAGGGGCTGATTTGGATCCAAACGTTTAATGCTATGGTTAGATTTTATCTTAATACTTTTCTCGTAGTTGCGGATGCTTGCAAAGGGGTTAATCATAAGTGGGAGGTTTGTTCAAGTAAGAATAGCACCCAAGCACCGGTCCACCCACATATCAAATTATCAAAGTAGCGAACGCGAATCAAACCAACATGATAAAAGTGACTAGATGAAATTCCCGTGTACCCTCAAGAACACTTTGCCTATTATAAGAGACTGTTCTGGCCTGTCCTTTGCCACAAAAGGATTGGGCTACCTTACTGCACTTTATTTACCGTTACCGTTACTTGCTTGTTACCAATTACCTTGCTATCAAACTATCTATTACCTACAATTTCAGTGCTTGCAGAAATTACCTTGCTGAAAACCGCTTGTCATTTCCTTCTGCTCCTCGTTGGGTTCGACACTCTTACTTATCGAAAGGACTACGATTGACCCCCTTACCTTGTGGTCCATCAAGACACTTTTCTGGCGCCGTTGCGGGGAAGTGAAGCGCTCTTGGTAAGTGGAAATCGGTAAGGAAAAACTTATACTACATGCTGAAATTTATTGTCACTTGTTACTATGGAAAACAATCATTTGAGGGGTTTGTTCTGGGTATCTTCACCTCGACCGGAACCACAATTAGTTGCCCCGCAACCTACTGCACCTACTGAAAATATTGGTTATGAAATTCCTTCGGGTATGGTGGAACAACTGCTAGCTAATCCTTATGCAGGAGATGGAACTGAACATCCTGATATGCACCTAATACATGTGAATGAAGTTTGTGGATTATTGAAGCTTGTAGGTTTACCCGGAGATGAAGTTAAGAAGAAGGTTTTCCCTTTATCTTTGAAGGGAAAAGCATTGACATGGTATAGGCTATATGATGATATTGGATCATGGAACTAGAATCTATTGCAATTAGAATTCCACCAAAAGTTTTATCCCATGCATCTAGTTCATCATGATCGGAATTATATATATAATTTTTGTCCTTGTGAAGGAGAAAGCATCGCTCTAGCTTGGGGGAGGCTTAAGTCAATGTTATTTTCATGCCCCAATCATGATATCCCGAGAAAAGTTATTATTCAGAATTTTTATGCTCGGCTTTCTCATAATGATCAATCCATGCTCGATACTTCTTGTACTAGTTCTTTTATGAAGAAGACTATTGAATTCAAGTGGGATCTCTTAGAAAGAATTAAACGCAACTCTGAAGATTGGGAACTCGACGAAGGTAATGGGTCAGGTATAAAGCTTAAGTTTGATTGTGTTAAATCTTTTATGAATACCGATGCTTTTCACAAGTTTAGCACTAAATATGGACTTGACTCTGAGGTAGTAGCCTCTTTCTGTGAATCATTTGCTACTCATGTTGATCTCCCAAAGGAGAAGTGGTTTAAATATCATCCCCCTGTTAAAGAAGAAATTAAAGAACCGATAAAAGCCAAAGATGAAACCATCATTTACAATGTTGATCTAGTTGTGCGTACTGCTTATATTGAAAAACCACCTTTCCCTGTCAGGATAAAGGAACATGCTAAGGTATCAACTGTGGTTCGCAAGAGTAATATTAAAGCACCTAAGCCCTCTGAGCAAGTTAAATTAGAACCCAGTGTTGCTATGGTTAAAGATCTCTTGGTAGAAAATATGGATGGGCATGTTATTTACTTCTATGATGAAGCTGCTAGAATTGCCAAACCCGATGAAAAGGATAAACATAGACCCGTAGTGGGCATGCCTGTTATCTCAGTCAAAATAGGAGATCATTGCTATCATGGTTTATGAGATGTGGGTGCTAGTGTGAGAGCTATCCCTTTTACCTAATACCAAGAAACTGTTGAAATATAGCACCTGGTGAAATAGAAGACATTGATGTTACTATTAAACTTGCTAATAGAGACACCATCACACCGCTTGGGATTGTTAGAGATATTGAAGTCTTGTGTAGGAAAATAAAATACCCTACTGATTTTCTAGTTCTTGGTTCCCCACAAGATGACTTTTGCCCCATTATTTTTGGTAGACCTTTCTTGAACACCGTCAATGCTAAGATAGATTGTGAAAAACAAATTGTCGATGTTAGCTTTGGTGATGTGTCTCATGAGTTTAATTTTTCCAAGTTTAGTAGACAACCTCGTGATAAAGAATTATCTAGTAAGGATGAAATAATTGGTCTTGCTTCTATTGCCGCACCTCCTACTGATCCACTAGAACAATATTTGCTAGACCATGAAAATGATATGCACTTGCATGAAAGAAATGAAATAGATAAATTTTTCTTTGAACAACAGCCTCTCCTAAAACACAATTTGCCCATTGAAACCCTTGGAGGTCCTCCTCCACATAAAGGTGATCCTGTGTTCGAATTAAAGCAATTGCCTGATACTTTGAAGTATGCTTATCTTGATGAGAAAAATATATATCCTGCTATTATTAGTGCTAACCTTTCAGAACATGAAGAAGAAAGATTATTAAAAATTCTGAGGAAGCACCGGGCTGCTATTGGATATACTCTTGATATCTTAAGGGCATTAGTCCCACTCTATGTCACCACATGATTAATATGGAACCTAATGCTAAACCCGTTGTTGATCACCAACGGCGATTGAATCCTAAGATGAAAGAAGTGGTAAGAACTGAAATATTAAAGCTTCTTGAAGCAGGTATAATCTATCCCATAGCTGATAGTAGATGGGTAAGTCCCGTTCATTGTGTCCCTAAGAAGGGAGGTATTACCGTTGTTCCTAATGATAAAAATGAACTCATTCCACAAAGAATTGTCACTGGCTATAGAATGGTAATTGATTTTAGAAAATTAAATAAAGCTACTAGAAAAGATCATTACCCTCTGCCTTTCATTGATCAAATTCTAGAAAGATTATCTAAGCACACACACTTTTGTTTTATGGATGGATATTTTGGTTTCTCTCAAACACCTGTATCACAATCTGATCAAGAGAAAATCGCCTTTACTTGTCCTTTTGGAACTTATGCTTATAGACGTATGCTTTTTGGTTTATGCAATGCACCTGCTACCTTTCAAAGATGTATGCCTGCTATATTCTATGATTTTTGTGAAAAGATTGTGGAGGTTTTCATGGATGATTTTTCTGTTTATGGAACTTCTTTTGATGATTGCTTAAACAACCTTGATCGAGTTTTGTAGAGATGTGAACAAACTAATCTCGTCTTGAATTGGGAGAAGTGCCACTTTATGGTTAATGAAGGTATTGTCTTGGGGCATAAAATATCTGAACGAGGTATTGAGGTGGATAGAGCTAAAGTCGATGCAATCGAGAAAATGCTATGTCCTAAAGATATTAAAGGTATCTGGAGTTTCCTTGTTCATGTTGGTTTCTATAGGAGGTTCATTAAAGACTTCTCTAAAATTTCTAGGCCTCGTACTAATCTTTTACAAAAGGATATTCCATTTGTTGTTTATGACGATTGTGTAGAAGCCTTTGAAACACTCAAGAAAGCCTTAACTTCTGCACCTATCGTTCAACCACCTGATTGGAACTTGCCTTTTTAAATTATGTGTGATGCTAGTGATTATGTTGTTGGTGTTGTTCTAGGACAAAGAGTTGATAAGAAATTAAATGTTATCCATTATGCTAGCAAAACTCTAGACAATGCCCAACGAAATTATGCTACTACTGAAAAAGAATTTTAGCCGTTGTGTTTGCTTGTGACAAATTTAGATCTTACATTGTTGATTCCAAAGTCATTGTTCACACTGATCATGCTGCTATAAAATATCTTATGGAAAATAAAGATGCTAAACCTAGACTCATTAGGTGGGTTCTTTTGCTTCAAGAATTTGATTTACATATAATTGATAGGAAGGGAGCTGAGAACCCCGTAGCTGATAACTTGTCTAGGTTGAATATTCTTGATGACCCACTACCCATTGATGATAGCTTTCCTGCTGAACAGTTAGCTGCAATAAATGTTTCTCAAAACACTCCTTGGTATGCTGATTATGCTAACTACATTATTGCTAAATATATACCACCCAGTTTCACATACCAACAAAAGAAATAAAAATTCTTCTATGATTTGAGACTTTACTTTTGGGATGACCCACATCTTTATAAAGAAGGGGTAGACGGTATTATTAGACGTTGTGTACCTAAGCATGAACAGGAACAAATCCTACGGAAATGTCAGTCTGAAGCTTATGGAGGACATCATGCGGGAGATAGAACTGCTCACAAGGTATTGCAATCTTGTTTTTATTGGCCTACTCTCTTCAAGGATGCCCATAAGTTTGTCTTGTCTTGTGATGAATGTCAAAGAATTGGTAATATCGGTAAGCGTGAGGAAATGCCTATGAATTATTCACTTGTTGTTGAACCATTTGATGTTTGGGGTTTTGATTATATGGGACCATTTCCTTCCTCTAACGGGTACACTCATATTTTGGTTGTTGTTGATTATTTCACTAAGTGGGTAGAAGCTATTCCAACTAGTAGTGCTGATCATAAAACCTCCATTAAAATTCTTAAAGAAGTTATCTTCCCGAGGTTTGGAGTCCCTAGATATTTAATGACTGATGGTGGTTCATGATACGTCCATTTTGCATCATGATTTCCTACTGTTATTTATTGTGTTCTGTTGAATAATAATGCTTTAGGGAGTGATTCTAATGCCTTTCTCTCATAATATGCAAGGTTTACACAAAGAGGGAGAATACCGGCAGCAGGAATTCTGGACCCCCGAAAAGCACATCAGAGATACCTATTCTGCACAACTCTAATGAAGCTGACATTTTACGAAGATTATTTTTGGAATAAATAAAAATTACTGGAGCAAAAAACTACCGGAGGGGGCCAACCTGGGGGGCACAGGACACCAGGGCGCGCGAGCCCCCCCTGGGCGCGCCCTGGTGGGTTGTGCCCTCCTCGGCCCACCTTCGTTGCCCATCTTCTGGTATAAATTCACTTTTAACCTAGAAAAAAAATAACAGGAGGACTTTCGGGACGAAGCGCCGCCGCCTCGAGGCAGAACTTGGGCAGGAGCACTTTTGCCCTCTGGCGGAGCGATTCCGCCGGGGGAACTTCCCTCCCGGAGGGGGAAATCGAAGCCATCGTCATCACCAACACCCCTCTCATCTTTGGGAGGCCTATCTTCATCAACATCTTCAACATCACCATCTCCTCTCAAATCCTAGTTCATCTCTTGTGTTCAATCTTTGTACCGGAACCTCAGATTGGTATCTATGGGTGACTAGTAGTGTTGATTACATCTTGTAGTTGATTACTATATGGTTTATTTGGTGGAAGATTATATGTTCAGATCCATTATGTTATTCAATACCCCTCTGATCTTGAGCATGAATATTATTTGTGAGTAGTTACCTTTGTTCTTCAGGTCACAGGAGAAGTCATTTTGCAAGTAATCATGTGAATTTGATATGTGTTGGTTCTTCTTGTGTTGGTTCTTATATGAAGAAGACTATTGAATTCAAGTGGGATCACTTAGAAAGAATTAAACGCAACGCTGAAGATTGGGAACTCGACGAAGGTAATGAGTCAGGTATAAAGCGTTATCTAGTAAAGATGAAATAATTGGTCTTGCTTCTATTTTCGTGCCTCCTACTATTCCATTAGAACAATATTTGCTTGACCATGAAAATGATATGCACTTGCGTGGAAGAAATGAAATAGGTCAAATTTTCTTTGAACAACAACCTCTCCTGAAACACAATTTGCCTATTGAAACTCTGCTGCAGATATTTAATCTCCAGGTGTGGTTGAATTGACAACTCAACTGCTAATACTTGCAAATATTCTTTGGCTCCCCTCGTGTCGAATCTATAAATTTGGGTTGAATACTCTACCCTCGAAAACTGTTGCGATCCCCTATACTTGTGGGTTATCAAGACCTTTTTCTGGCGCCGTTACCAGGGATCATAGCTATATTTGCTGAGTCACTTGGGATTTATATCAATTTATCACTATGAAGAATCTGAAGGATACAAGAACCAAGATTTTTTTCTCTAAAATGAGGGGAGGTAAGGAATTGCCATCTAGCTCTGTACTTGATTCACCTTCGGTTATGAGTAAACTTGCAACACCACCACATGCTATTAATCCTGATATGTCGCAAGTTATTGATGATGCTACTTCTGCTATGAATGATGCTTATGATGATGCTAGTACCATGCCTGATGATAATGTGCCACTAGGTAAATTTCTTGATGAACAAATTGCTAAAGCTAAAGAGAATGAAATTACTGAAACTGATGAAATTACTGAAATTGATGAAGTCCTTGAAACTGAGAACTATTAGACCTAGCTCTCCTAGATTTGAATTGCCTAAGATACCTGAGGGTTATGTTATGGATGGAGAAGTAGCTAGAGAAATCCTTGCTTGTAAGGATAGAGATGATCTTAAGAAATTATTATGCAAGTATAAAGAAAAGACTTTGAATGCTAGAATGAAATGTGATCCTAAGTTTGCTACTTCACATATCTTTGTTACCGATAAGGATTATGAATTCTCTGTCGACCCAGAGGTAATTACTTTGGTTGAATCTGATCCTTTTCATGGCTATGAAACTGAAACTATAGTGGCACATCTTACTAAGTTGAATGATATAGCCACCCTTTTTGCTCATGATGAGAAGATTCGCTACTACTATATTATCAAATTATTTCCGTTCTCATTAAAGGGTGATGCTAAGATATGGTACAATACTCTTGCTCCTGGTTGTTTGCGTAGTCCCCGGGATATGATTTACTACGTCTCTGAAAAATATTTTCCTGCTCATAAGAAACAAGCTGACTTACAGGAAATATTTAACTTTGTGCAAATTGAAAAAGAGAGTCTCCCACAAGCTTGGGGGAGGCTTCCCCAATTGCTTAATGCTTTGCCTGATCACCCTCTTAAGAAAAATGAAATACTTGATATCTTCTATAATGGACTAACTGATGCTTCTATGGACTTCCTAGATAGTTGTGCTAGTTCTGTTTTCAGGGAACGAACTGTTGAACAAGCTGAGGAACTATTGAATAATATATTTAAGAATTATGATGATTGGACTCTCCCTGAACCACCACCTAAACCCACTCCGAAGAAGAGGGGTATCTTATTTCTCAGTCCTGAAGATATGCAGGAGGCAAAGAAATGTATGATGGAAAAAGGTATTAAAGCTGAGGATGTTAAGAATTTACCACCTATTGAAGAAATACATTGCCTTGACACACCACCACCTCAACAGGTGGTAGAGGTAAATTCTCTATTAAAGTTTGATGAAGGTGATATCCCTTACAATAAACATCCTAGTCAATGCTTATATGAGTTTGACAACTACATTAGGAAACAAGATCGCTTCATTGCAAATGTTCTGAAACAATTGAAATATAATTCTGATATGATTGCTCGCTTGAGTGACTTGTTATTTAGAATTAGTAATGATGTTAGAGGTGTAGGAAAACATGCCTCTATGGTTCAAACCCAGTTAGAACAAGTTGCTAAATCTCAAAGAGAATTGCTTAATGAAATGAATAATAATATGAATGATTTAGAGTAGCAACTAGAGGAGGTAAAATGACTCGGGAACCACTTTATCCTAAAGGACACTCTAAAAGAATTGAACAAGACTCTCAGAGAATTAACACTGATGCACCTAGTCCTTCTAAAAGGAAAAAGAAAAAGAAAAATGATAGGACTTTGCATACCTCTGGTGAACCTGAGATAGAAAAACCTCCTGAAGATAATGATGTCTCTATTTCTGATGCTGAAACTCAATCTGGTAATGAACATTCACCTAGTGATAATGAAAATGATAATGATGATGTTCATGAAGATACTCAACCAAACAATGATAAAGAACCAGATAATGATGTTGAAATAGAACCCGCTATTGATCTTGATAACCCACAACCTAAAAATAAATGATATGATAAAAGAGACTTTGTGGCTAAAAAACATGGTAAACAAAGAGAGCCATGGGTTCAGAAACCCATGCCTTTCCCACCTAAACCTTCTAAGAAAAAGGATGATGAAGAATTTGAACGCTTTGCTGAAATGATTAGGCCTGTCTTTTTGCGTACCCGCTTAACTGATATTTTAAAGATGGCCCCTTATGCATAATACATGAAAGACATCATCAGTAATAAAAGAAAGATACCTGAAACTGAAATCTACACCATGCTTGCTAATTATTCTTTTAAGGATGGAGTACCTAAAAAACTTGCAGATCCTGGAATACCAACTATACCTTGCTCCATTAAAAGAAATTATGTCAAAACTGCTTTGTGTGATTTGGGAGCTGGTGTGAGTGTTATGCCTTTCTCTTTATATAAAAGACTTGATTTGAATAAACTCACACCTACTGAAATATCTTTGCAAATGGCTGACAAATCAACTGCCATACCTATCGGTATTTGTGAGGATGTTCCCGTTGTTGTTGCAAATGTTACTATCTTAACAAACTTTGTTATTCTTGAGATGCCCGAGGACGACAACATGTTGATTATCCTTGGTAGACCCTTTTTGAATACTGTAGGGGCTGTTATTGATTGCAATAAAAGCAAAGTCACTTTTCATATCAATGGTAATGAGCATACGGTGCACTTTCCGAAGAAAGAATTCCAAGTGAATGGTATAAATGTTATTGACAAATCTCCGACACTCACTATTGGAAGTTTTCAACTACCTCTACCTACTGCCAAAAAGAAATATGACATGCTTATTGTTGGGGATATGCATAAACCCGTTGAGGTAACTTACTGATTTACGAAAATTCTTCGGTTTCATGCTAATCGAAAGTGGTTGTTAATAAGACTTGATCAACCTTATTAATGGATCATTTTTAAGAGGTATGCAGTTAATGAATCTAGTAGGCACAGCCTTCTGCTCCCACCTTTTGGTTTCTATTCTTCTTAGTCATATAAAATAAATTGTCATGTTTATCCTGTTTTCTGTTTTCTCCATGCAAGAAAAAATGACCCAAAAAATAAAAGTTCTTGGAATGTTCTGAAAATTAAACACGATTTTTGTCTGAATATTTCTGAATTTCTGGTGCAAATAACATCAGAGGGGGGGTGCACCTGGTGTCCACAAGACACCAGGGCACGCCAGCAACCCCAGGTGTGCCCTGGTGGGTTGTGGTCCCCACGTGGGTCCCCTCACTTATCTCGTTAGACCATTCCATCTCCTACCTCCAGAAAAAAAATCACCATAGCTCTCTCTCTCTCTCATGTTCTTGCTCTGAAACCCGCGGATTTCGATCTCTTTGCTCGAAGCTCCGTTTCCGAAACTGTTTTGGGGGATTGCTACTTGGTATGTGACTTGTCCATTGCTCCAATTAGTTTTTGATTTAGTGGTTTATTTTTAGAATAATTAGCTACTCTTGGTGCTGCTGTAGATGGGCTTGCATGTTGAATTCTTAGAGTTCTAAGTAGTTTGAATGCTTAATATGGCCTATAGGCATACTTAGGAGTAGTTGCTATCAATCTTACGAAGTTTTGTTGACAAAAAAGTTTTGGGACCAATTTTTTTCCAGAAATTTGTACATGAATAAAATGAATTTCTTTGGAAGGAGTTCTTCGAGGAGAAAGTCCTCGGAGGCATCATCGAGTAGTGGCTCAATACGACGGTCTTATGTTGAGCCAAGTGCAAGCTCGATGCGGAATGCTGCTACCAAATCATGCTTATGGCCATGTAACGAATTCATGGTAGGTGCGGGTATCAAGGAGGAATTCGAGCAATTTATCCACAACGCAGAACTAGCACCCTTCATCGCAGATGAGTGCACTCAACATCTCGACCTCACAAAAACATTCACAAAGAAATTTAAATATTTTCCTCGTGAGTCTAGAGTTTCATTAACCTTTATGACCATCCCTTTACCATGCCTTTAGATGTGTTCTGTGAAGCGTGCAAAATTCCATATTGGGGTTCGCAAGACGAACCACCAAAATCTGAGTATGAGTCATTTTTGATTAATCTTTGCTACGGTGAAGATAGAGGAGTGGCACAGGGTAGAATAAAAAGCAACCATTTTCCATCTATACACTACTTTGCACTCTTTAATGGCAAATGCATCATAGGCAAGCAAGATTGCAGCACACTATGTGCCCCTGATTTGAGTCTTATACACACTGCTATAACAGAAATTAAACGTTATAAACTTGGAGCAATCGTTGCACGGAGATTGCAACACAACACTACTAGTGGTCACATTTATGGTGGGATCTATGCTTCCCGTGTAGCTAAGAAGCTACGTGTATCACCTTGGCCTAATGATCCCATTTTACCTACTCAGTACTTAGACTTTGAGGCCATGAAACGTCATACGTTCCTTAAGGGCACAGTCTCTAATTATACTTACAACTTGAGGTTCAATAAAGATCCCATTGTACCTGTTGTCTTGCCTGCTCCTTCTCTCTTTGATTATCACAGTAACAGAAGATACTACGTTCTCGAGAGCGAGGCCTGCGTGTACAATGCGGAGGTTGAAGCTGCCGGACGGGCTGAGGAGGCTGCACCAAGAGCCTCGGTGGGCTATCACTCAGACTATTATCCAGGCCGCGAATGCTGATTACCAAGCTAAGCCAAAAGCCTAAGCTTGGGGGAGTACGTATTTCCACCGACATTATATTCATGTTTACACATTTCATTCCAGTTGTCGGTGTCTACACTTTTTCATTGTATTATCCTTGCTAGATTTATTTTCTCGCTTTCTTCTTGTGTATTTGAAAAACTTTGAGAAAATCCAAAAATATTTCTTGCTTCTTTTCGGTTTTTCTTTCTAGTTTAAATTAATTGTAGTAGCAAAAGATACCCAAAAAGATTTCTCGTTTCTTCTTTTACTTGTTGGGAGTTTTCCCGTGTAAATAGTTTTTCTCGTCTTTGTTTTTCCTTCTTTGATTTGCTTTCCTTAAGAAAAACCAAAAACTCTAAAAAATATTTCAGTGTGTTTCTGTGAAATTATTTTCCTTTTATTTGAGTTGTACCAAGGAGAGGACCACGATGAAAATGTTGAGTGGCTCTCATATGCATTGTTGTTAATCTAACAAAGAGCCCAAATTACTTTGTCTTCCCCTTGTGAATAAAATGTTTGCAGATTCCAGCTTAGTGCACGACACTCTTGCGCTGTTATTATTTTTATATCATTCGGTCGTGCAAGTGAAAGGCAATAATGACGATATTTCATGAAGTGACTGTGGCAGAGAGAAGCGGGTATGAACTCAACTTGTTTTTGTTTTTGTAAATGTGTTTAACCTAGTATCCATGATTCAGCATATTATGATCAAACATGTTTGCAATGACAATTAGAGATTATAGTTGCTCATGCCATGCTTAAGTAGCTAGGAGTGGATAATGATTTATCTTGGATGTCAACATGCATTAAAATGGTTGTGATGTAGTATGATGATATGGTATCCTCCTCTGAATGTTTCAAGTGGCTTGACTTGGCACATGTTCACGCATGTAGTTGAATCAAAACCAACATAGCCTCTACGATATTTATGTTCATGGTGTTCATATCCTACTCATGCTAGTATTCAATGTTGATTATGCATAACGCATGTTCATGACCGTTTTCGCTCTCTAGCTGGCCGCTTCTCAACCTATTTGGTAGCCTTCACCTGTACTAAGCGGGAATACTGCTTGTGCATCAAAATCCTTAAACCAAAGTTATCCCAGATGAGTCCACTATATCTACCTATATACGGTATTACCCTGCCGTTCCAAGTAAATTTGCATGTGCCACCTCTAAAATTTCAAATGAACATCTATTTTGTGTGCCTGGACCGCTCATGGAGTGACAGGGGGTGGTCAGTATTCCATGTTAAGTGGGTTATTCTCATGATGAGTGTTTATTCATTCGTCCTTGCACGAGAGGGGCAGTAATAGGGACTCCTAGTCCCGAAATCAAAAATTGCAAATAATTAAACAAAACTCCCCCAGGAATGTTGTTGGTATGGACGGTACCCGTGGATTCGGATAGCCGTGGAGTGTGTTTGTTGGTGGAGGGGGAGTAAACCTTTATTTTTACCGCTTGGGAACCGCCGCTAATGTGTTTAGCATGGAAGATATTGATAACTCTTGGTCGTAACGTTGACAGGAAGGGTGCACCTCCCAAAATTATATTTATCTCTGATTTAAGGTTTGAGCTCTGGCTCCTCTGCAAATCCTTGCTTCCCTCTACGAAGGGACTATCTATTTACTTTTATGTTGAGTCATCATCTTCTCAAATAAGCGCCAGATTTGAGAGCACTATTGTCATCCTCATGCATTGTGTATAGTTAATGTTGGATGCAGCATGACTGGATCTTTTCTACCATGAATTACAATGTTTAGTCGCTGCTTGAACTTTGGAGGTGCTCTGCATTTATGTTTTGCGGTCTCAGAAAGGGCTAGTGAGATACCACTGTTGTCATATTATATCATGACCGTTTTGACAAAGTGTTGTCACTTGAGATATTTTATTATTGCTCTCTAGTTGATTATGCCATTGATATGAGTTAATATAATTCCTAAGAGTTATTGTTGACATGGTTAGTCATGATCTTTCCTGAAAACCTGGGCGCTACTTAAGCATATTTATGTAAACAAGAACAAAAGAGTTCGTACAAATTTTTCTTTTTCACTTTCAGTTTGTCAACTGAATTGCTTGAGGACAAGCAATGGGTTAAGCTTGGGGGAGTTGATACGTCTCCGTCATATCTACTTTTCCTAACGCTTTTGGTCTTGTTTTGGACTCTAATTTGCATGATTTGAATGAAACTAACCCGGACTGACGCTGTTTTCAGCAGAACTACCATGGTGTTGTTTTTGTGCAGAAATAAAAGTTCTCGGAATTGGATGAAATTTTTTGGAGAATTATTTTACAATAAATAAAAAATACTGCAGCCAGGAACCACTGGAGGGGGTGCCCTGGCTGGGCACGATACACCAGGACGCGCCACCCCCTCCAGGCACGCCCTGGTGGGTTGTGGTCACCTCGTGGCCCGCCTGACCCTAATTCCAGCACTATAAATTCCTATTTTTGGAGAAAAAAAGGAGTGGAAGTTTTATTGCGTTTCATGAGACGGAGCCGCCGCCACCTCCTGTTCTTCATTGGGAGGCCAGATCTGGAGTCCATTCGGGGCTCTGGAGAGGGGAATCTTTGCTCTTTGTCATCACCAACCATCCTTCATCGTCAATTCCATGATGCTCCCCACCGGGAGTGAGTAATTCCTTCGTAGGATAGCTGGTTGGTGAGGAGTTGGATGAGATTCATCATGTAATCGAGTTAGTTTTGTTAGGGCTTGATCCCTAGTATCCACTATGTTCTGAGATTGATGTTGCTATGACTTTGCCATGCTTAATGCTTGTCACTAGGGCCCGAGTGCCATGATTTCAGATCTGAACTGTTTATGGTATCACCATTATATCTATGTTCTTGATCCGATCTTGCTAGTCATACGCACCTGCTATGTGTTATGATCTGTAAACCCCGGGGTGACAATAGTCGGGATACTTTCTGGTGATGACCGTAGTTTGAGGAGTTCATGTATTCACTATGTGTTAATGCTTTGTTCCCGTTCTCTATTAAAAGGAGGCCTTAATATCCCTTAGTTTCCTTATGGACCCTGCTGCCACGGGAGGGTAGGACAAAAGATGGCATGCAAGTTCTTTTCCATAAGCACGTATGACTATTTATGGAATACATGCCTACATTATATTTATGAACTGGAGTTAGTTCTGTGTCGCCCTAGGTTATGACTGTTATAAGATGAATATCATCCAACGAATTCACCGATCCAATGCCTACGAGTTTTCCACATATTGTTCTTGCTAAGTTACTATTGCTACTGCTACTGTTACACTTGCTACGAAATCATTGCTATCACCGTTACCGTTACTGTTACTATTACTACTACTATCAAAACAATCATATTACTGTGCTACTGATCACTATGCTGTAAATATTTAGTCTCCAGGTGTGGTTGAATTGACAACTCAACTGCTAATACTTGCAAATATTCTTTGGCTCCCCTTGTGTCGAATCTATAAATTTGGGTTCAATACTCTACCCTCGAAAACTGTTGCAATCCCCTATACTTGTGGGTTATTAGCTATTTGTAATAGTCGACTGCACTGGTGTCTACGGACGAGAAGTAGCAGAACAATCAACTGATCCACTCTGCAATTTTTAGACCAGTTGTCTTCTAAAATGATTTAATATCAAAGAAATTTTGTGACACCTGAAGAACAATATGTGTCAGTGCAAAGAGCATAGAGGTCACTTGATTACATGTTAGAACAATCAGGGAGATGATGTGAAACACATCAGTTTCACTTTCACATCATCAACAAATTTTTCCACTTAAGCATGTGTATGGCCTCTGTGCACATGTTCTAAATGTTTGGTTTAACTTCCGCCTCCCTCGAGTTTGGATCACAAATATCTTGTCTAGACGTGACACGAATAACAACAGAAACAAAGGTAGGTGATAGAAATTTAACATCTATATTTTCTCGGTCTCTTGTTTTTTGTGCCAATTGAAATAATATTATGCTGTTTGAAAAGTATTTGCAGATCGATCTAAGACAAATCTTAAACTAAAAAGTGAATCAATATATATTTGAAATGCAGTGCAAATTAGTGATACAAGAAACCGGCTCTTGATGTCTACTACGCCACTTTATTCTTGTAGACTCGTGTTGGGCCTCCAAGCGCAGAGTTTTGTTGGACAGTAGCAATTTTCCCTCATGTGGATGACCTAAGGTTTATCAATCCGTGGGAGGTGTAGGATGAAGATGGTCTCTCTCAAACAACCCTGCAATCAAATACAAGAAATCTCTTGTGTCCCCAACACACCCAATACAATGGCAAATTGTATATGTGCACTAGTTCGGCGAATAGATGGTGATACAAGTGCAATATGGATGATAGATATAGGTTTTTGTAATCTGAAAATATAAAAACAGCAAGGTAGCAAGTAACAAAAGTGAGCACAAACGGTATTGCAATGCTTGAAAACAAGGCCTAGGGTCCGTACTTTTGCTAGTGCAATCTCTCAACAATGCTAATATAATTGGATCACATAACCATCCCTCAACGTGCAACGAAGAATCAGTCCAAAGTTCTTATCTAGCGGAGAACATAAGAAGAAATTGTTTGTAGGGTACGAAACCACCTTAAAGTTATCCTTTCCGATCGATCTATCCAAGAGTTCGTACTAAAATAACATCAAGTTATCCTTTCCGATCAATCTATCTAGAGTTCGTACTAAAATAACACCATATGATACGCATCAACCAACTCTAATGTCACCTAGATACTCCAATGTCACCACAAGTATCCATGAGTTAATTATACGATACGCATCAAACAATTTCAGTTTCATAATACTCAATCCTACACAAAGAACCTCAAGAGTGCCCCAAGATTTCTACCGGATAACGTAGGACAAGAACGTGCATCAACCCCTATGCATAGATTACCCCAATGTCACCTCAGGAATCCGCAAGTTGAGTGCCAAAACATACATAAAGTGAATCAATAGAACACCCCATTGTCACCACGGGTATCCATATGCAAGACATATATCAAGTGTTCTCAAATCCAATATTCAATCCAACATAACGATATCTCAAAGGGAAAGATTCAATTCATCACAACATGATAGCAAGGGAATAACATCATATGATCCGACTATATTAACAAAGACCGTGATACATCAAGATCGTGACATCTCAAGAACACGAGAGAGAGAGAGAGAGATTGAACACATAGCTACTGGTACATACCCTCAGCCCCAAGGGTGGACTACTCCCTCCTCGTCATGGCCTCCGCCGGGATGATGAAGATGGCCACCGAAGATGATCTGGCCTCTCCGACAGGGTACTGGAACGCCTCCAGATTGGTTTTTCGTCGATACAGAGAGTTACGGCAGCGAAACTCCTCATCTAGGGTTATTTCTGATGGTTTCTATATTTATAGGATTTTTTGGCGTTGGTTTCACGCGAAGGTAGGCCACGAGGTGGGCACGATACACCAGTGCGCGTTGGGGGGCCTGGCGCGCCCTGGTGGGTTGTGTGCACCTTGTGGCTCTTCTGGCCCTCCCACGAAGCATCTAGTACATCTTTAGTTCCAAAAAAATCATCAAAAAGTTTCGGGTGATTCCGAGAACTTTCATTTTCTGCACAAAAACAACACCACGGTTGTTCTGCCGAAAACAGCGTCAGTCCGGGTTAGTTCTAAATAAATCATATAAAGTGCATCAAAACCATATAAAAGTATTGTAAATATAGGTGAATATGGCATGAATACTTCATAAATTATCGATACGTTGGACACGTATCAGCATCCCCAAGCTTAATTCCTACTCGTCCTCGAGTAGGTAAATGATAAAAGAAATAATTTATGAAGTGTGAATGCTAGCATAGTGCATAAATTTGATCAATGATAATTTCAACCACTTTTCCTAGCATCATAACAGCAACTCTTTCTCATAAAACTCATAATGATAAAGTAGCAACCAATTCACATGTTATGGTTCAAACAATGAATTCTCTTGAAACTTAACAACTTATGTTCTTAGTCACCAAACAATTGCAATTCAACTTATTCTCAACAAAGTCTAAGTAAGAGCTCCACATACTCAATCATCATATAGTCTTCTTTGATTGCTAGTACTCAAAGCATATTTTTAGAACAAATGGCATCCATCGAACACATAGAAAGACAGGGGCTTAATGTTTCGCCTCCCAACTCATTTATCATAGAGATAATTGTCAACAATAATAAATTATGATCAAATATATTTGACTGGATATATATGTTTGGATCTTTCCCCACCACATGATGCTTGCCAACTAATAGACTGAGGTTGGAATAAGAAGTTGACTCAACATTAATAGTAAATAACATGAAAGTAAATAGATTGTCCCTTCGCAGAGGGAAGCAGGGATTTGCAAAGGTGCCAGAGCTCATTGTTTAAAAACAGAGATGAATATAGTTTTGGCAGGTGCACCCTTCCTGTCAACGTTACGACCAAGAGTTATCAGTATCTTCCATGTTAAACACATTAGCAGTGGTTCCCAAGCGGTAAAAGTAAAGGTTTACTCCCCCTCCACCAACAAACACACTTCACGGCTAGCCGAATCCATGGGTACCGTCCATACCAACAACATTCCTGGGGGAGTTTTGTTTAATTATTTGCATTTTTTTATTTCGGGATTGGGAATCCCTATTACCGCCCCTCTCGTGCAAGGATGAGTGAATAAACACTCATCATGAGAATAACCCACTTAACATGGAAGATACTGACCGCCCCCCATCGCTCGATGAGCGGTCCAGGCACACAAAACAGATATTTATTTGAATGTTTAGAGGTGGCACATGGAAATTTACTTGGAATGGCAGTGAAATACCATATATATGTAGGTATGGTGAACTCTTATGGAAGAAACTTGGCTCAAGGATTTGGATGGACAAGTAGTATCTCTACTTAGTACGAAGTGTTGGCTAGCAAAAGGTTCTAAACATGCACCACATGTTGGAGGATCCATAACAATATAACTTCTACGCAAATATACACAACCATAACTCATTACGTTGTCTTCCTTGTCCAACTTCAACTAATTTGCTCAAGTTTGAAAATAATTAATGGGTATTCAAAATCATAGAAGATGTTCAAGATAATATATTTGTATGTGAAAGTTCTCTTCCTTATACTAATCATTCACGAATTGCTTGTATGACCAGTATTGTGATTGTTAAAATTCAATAGATTTTACTTTATAAACCAAATGTGAACTTGCTACTAAGAATATAGCACATTGATAATTTCAGATTTATGATATTTCATTCATTCACAATTTACTCTTAGGATATAAGTGAAGCACAAGAGTAAATGACAAGCTACTCTCAAAGGATATAAGTGAAGATCAATGAGTAGTCAAACAATTAAGTAGCTATGTGAGGACTCTCTCTCAATAAAGATTTTCAGATCTGAGTATTTTATTCAAACAACAAACAAAATGAAAATTCACTCCAAGAATAGCACATGTCATGCGAACGAATAAAAATTTAGGCTCAACATAGGCTAACCGATAGTTGACGAAGAGAGGTGGGATGCGTAGCATCCCCAAGCTTAGATGCTTGAGAATTCTTGAAATATTTACTTGGGGTGCCTTGGGCATCCCCAAGCATGAGCTTTTGTATCTCGTTCAATCTTCTCATATCCCGGTTTCACCTATTCTCAAAAACTTCATCCACACAAAACTTGAAAAGAACTCGTGACATAGGTTAGTGCACATAATAATAAATCAACTATTTATGTACTGCAAAGACAAGTTTCATAATAATTTTCAGATCCACCAATATAGGCTATGGAAACTATTGGATAAGTAGATAACAAAACTATGACAGCAATCTGTCCAAACAGAACAGTCTGTAGCAATCTATTAAACCAGTGTACTTCTGTAACTCAAACAATTATGAAAATTTATGACATGCTAACTAATTTATATGAAAATACTGTGTAAAAATTTCAGAAACTTTCCACGTTCCAGTAAAATACGAAAATTTAAACACTACAGCAAAAGTTTCTGTTTTTACACAGCACACATCAAACATGCAATGCAAGCATCCTAAGGCAATTCTTGGAACTTTTTATTGAAAAAAAGATAATAAATAACATCTAACAGAAAATAACAAAATATAATGATGATCCAATCAAAGCACATATTATGTGACGAAAAAAAATATAGCTCTAAGTAAGATATACCGATAATGTTGAAGACGAAAGAGGGGATGCCCTCCCCAAGCTTAGACGCTTGAGTCTTGCTTGAATATTACCTTGGGGGTGCCTTGGTCATACCCAAGCTTAGGTTCTTGTCACTCCTTATTCTCCTCATATCGGTGTCTCACCCAAAACTTGAAAACTTCAATCACACAAAACTTAACGGAACTTCGTGAGATGGGTTAGTATAATAAAGATAGATCATTCACTTAGGTACTGTCAAGACAAGATTCATAATTGTTCCCACATGATACCTACTTTATTCTACCATTCCCATAATTTATACCACTAAATATAAGCTATGGAAACACTAAAACAAGCAAACTATGCATGCAAAAAAGAATCTGTCAGAAACAGAACAGTCTGTGAAGACCTGTAGTATAGCCATACTTTCCTGTCTCTAAAAATTCTGAAAATTTAGGAAAACCTGAATAATTTGTATATGAAGAATTTGTAAAAATTTCAGATCATTATCACCCTCCAATAAAAAAATGAAAATTCCTGTACTGGAGTGAAAAGTTTCTGTTTTGGTTCAGCATCAATTCTACTCATCTTGTGAGTCATCCCAAAGGCTTTACTTGGCACTTTATTGAAATAAAAGACAAAAAACATGATTACTACAGTAGATTAATCATGTGAACACACAAAAACAGAAAGGCAAAGTGTTGGTTTGTCTCCCAACAAGTGCTTTTCTTTAATGCCTTTTAGCTAGGCATGATGATTTCAATAATGCTCACATAGGAATAGTAGTTGAAACATGCAAGAGAGCATCATGAATCTCATGACAAGCACATTTAAATCTAACCCACTTCCTACGCATAGGGATTTTGTGAGCAAACAATTTATGGTAACAAGAATCAACTAGCATAGGAAGGCAAAACAAGCATATCTTCAAGATTTTCAACACATAGAGAGGAAACTTGATATTAATGCAATTCCTACAAGCATATGTTCCCCCCTCATGATAAATTTCAGTAGCATCATGAAGGAATTCAACAATATAACTATCACATAAATCATTCTTTTCATGATGCACAAGCATAGAATTTTCATTACTCTCCACATAAGCAAACTTCTTCTCATTCAAAGTAGTGGGAGCAAATTCAACAAAATAACTATCATAAGATACATGATTGACATAACCACTTTGAATATTAAAATCATGATTACAAGGTTCATGGTTATCATCACTGTTTATAGCATACATGTCATCATCATAATCATCATAGATAGGAGGCATGCCATCATCATAATAAATTTGATCGTCAAAACTTGGGGGACTAAAAATATCATCTTCATCATACATAGCATCCCCAAGCTTGTGGCTTTGCATATCATTAGCATCATGGATATTCAGAGAATTCATACTAGCAACATTGCAATCATGCTCATCATTCAAGGAATTCTCATTAATTATTTTCATAAACTCTTCCTCTACCAATTGAGCACAATTTTCCGAACCATCATTTTCACGAAAGACATTAAAAAGACGAAACAATTGAGGGAACCAAAACTCCATTTTTTGTAGTTTTCTTTTATAAAACCAAACTAGTGAAAAATAAGAAACTAAAAGATTTAATTTCAATATCTAAAGATATACCTTCAAGCACTCACCTCCCCGGCAACGGCGCCAGAAAAGAGCTTGACGTCTACTACGCAACTTTATTCTTGTAGACTCGTGTTGGGCCTCCAAGCGCAGAGTTTTGTAGGGCAGTAGCAATTTTCCCTCAAGTGGATGACCTAAGGTTTATCAATCCGTGGGAGGTGTAGGATGAAGATGGTATCTCTCAAACAACCCTACAATCAAATACAAGAAATCTCTTGTGTCCCCAACACACCCAATACAATGGCAAATTGTATAGGTGCACTAGTTCGGCGAAGAGATGGTGATAGAAGTGCGATATGGATGATAGATATAGGTTTTTGTAATCTGAAATGTAAAAACAGCAAGGTAGCAAGTAAAAAAAGTGAGCACAAATGGTATTGCAATGCTTGCAAACAAGGCCTAGGGTCCGTACTTTCGCTAGTGCAATCTCTCAACAATGCTAATATAATTGGATCACATAACCATCCCTCAACGTGCAACGAAGAATCACTCCAAAGTTCTTATCTAGCGGAGAACATAAGAAGAAATTGTTTGTAGCGTACGAAACCACCTTAAAGTTATCCTTTCCGATCGATCTATCCAAGAGTTCATACTAAAATAACATCAAGTTATCCTTTCCGATCAATCTATCTAGAGTCCGTACTAAAATAACACCATATGATACGCATCAACCAACTCTAACGTCACCTAGATACTCCAATGTCACCACAAGTATCCATGAGTTAATTATACGATACGCATCAAACAATTTCAGATTCATAATACTTAATCCAACACAAAGAACCTCAAAGAGTGCCCCAAGATTTCAATCGGAGAACGTAGGACAAGAACGTGCATCAACCCCTATGCATAGATTACCCCAATGTCACCTCGGGAATCCACAAGTTGAGTACCAAAGCATACATCAAGTGAATCAATAGAACACCACATTGTCACCACGGGTATCCATATGCAAGACATATATCAAGTGTTCGCAAATACAATATTCAATCCAACATAACGATATCTCAAAGGGAAAGATTCAATTCATCCCAACATGATAGCAAGGGAATAACATCATATGATCCGACTATATTAACAAAGTCCGTGACACATCAAGATCGTGACATCTCAAGAACACGAGAGAGAGAGAGAGAGAGATTGAACACATAGCTCTTGGTACATACCCTCAGCCCCGAGGGTGGACTACTCCCTCCTCATCATGGCCTCCGTCGGGATGATGAAGATGGCCACCGGAGATCTACCCTCTCTGGCAGGGTACTGGAACGCCTCCAGATTGGTTTTTCGTCGATACAGAGAGTTGCGGCAGCGAAACTCCTCGTGTAGGGTTATTTCGGATGGTTTCTATATCATATAAAGTGCATCAAAACCATATAAAAGTATTGTAAACATAGGTGAATATGGCATGAATACTTCATAAATTATCGATACGTTGGAGACGTATCAGCTCTCAGACCAAACCATACACAATATAGGCAGCAGTTCATAAAAAGTTCATGCTCCCACCCAGAAAACAACCTGCAAAGTCATCATCATCGCCCCAACAAAGAAGTGAAAAGTATGCGTCTCAGGATGCCATCAGTCAACGAGTGTTATGATCGCACAAGGGTTCATCTTCGGCATCAAACGTGACACGAGTTAGATGAAAGTGAGAAGCTCAGTTTTCTGGATATACTTTGTGTATCGCTCGTCATACTTCAACTTGTCATGAACTGCACCGGAGCTTAAGTGAAGCTGATCAAAAACCCTTCCTTCATCTACCATGTACCGTCCACGATGTAATCGTACGATGGATGGATAAGAAAATCCATTATGAAAAATTGCAATGTGTCCTAATCCTCGTTTTCATTGTGCAAATATCCGCACAAGTGCAAATGCATAATGCATGTGCAAATGACCATATACATACACAAAATTTTCTATACACCAAATGAATACATACATCCATGTGTAGGCATCAATGTAATACAAGTGCATACTCAACAAATACAAGTCCTAAACCATACCTAACAAATCCCTACACATACTAATCTTAACATATCCCTAACCATACCATACACCAAATCCCTAACCATACCTAAAAAATTCCTCACCATACAAATACTAGCAAATCCCTATCAATACACCACCAAATACCTAACAAATCCCCATCCATACACCAAAACCCTAAAAAAGAGCATGAACTAGGGTTTCTCCAATGTGAAGATTTTGACCAATAAAAAGAGGGTAGAGGGAGAGGAATACCTTGAGTATCGGAAGGGGAAGCAAATCCATATTTTTTAGCTCTAATCCATCACTTTTGGCCACTGATTTGAGAGGAGGGAGAGAGTGGAGATCGAAGGGGGGAGGGGGGATGTGGACACTAACAAAAGGAAAACAAAGCCTCTGGCTCGGGTTGCGCTCGGGCTAGGGGTTATCTCTAGCGAAGGAGCATGGGCGCTCCGGGCTAAGGCGCCATCCTAGGCACCATTGCGCCCTGACTGGGCATTATGCGCCATCAGCTAGGCCCGCAGCCAACCAACGTGGCGGGTCAGTGGCGCTTTATGGAGCCCATGACCAGGGCGTCATGGTACGTAGCATGGCGCCCCAGAGGCATCTGATACGTCCATTTTGCATCATTATTTCCTACTGTTATTTATAATGTTTTGATGTATAATAATGCTTTAGGGAGTGATTCTAATGCCTTTCTCTCATAATATGCAAGTTTTACATAAAGAGGGAGAATACCGGCAGCTGAAATTCTGGACCTGAAAAAGCACATCAGAGATACCTATTCTGCACATCTCCAAATAAGCTGAAACTTTACGGAGAATTATTTTGGAATATATGAAAAATACTGGAGCAAATAACTAACGGAGGGGGCCCACCTGGTGAGCACAAGACACCAGGGCGTGCTAGGCCCCCCAGGCACGCCCTGGTGGGTTGTGCCCAGCACGGCCGACCTCTGGTGCCTATCTTCTGGTATTTAAGGTCTTTTGACCTATAAAAAATAAGGAGAGGACTTTTGGGACGGAGCGCCACCGTCTCGAGGCGAAACTTGGGCAAGAGCACTTTTGCCCTCTGGCGGAGCGATTTCGCCGGGGGAACTTCCCTCCCAGAGAGGGAAATCGAAGTCATCGTCATCACCAACACCCCTCTCATCTTTGGGAGGCCAATCTTTGTCAACGTCTTCAACAGCACCATCTCCTCTCAAACCCTAGTTCATCTCTTGTGTTCAATCTTTGTACCGGAACCTTAGATTGGTACCTGTGGGTGACTAGTAGTGTTGATTACATCTTGTAGTTGATTACTATATGGTTTATTTGGTGGAAGATTATATGTTCAGATCCATTATGCTATTCAATACCCCTCTGATCTTGAGCATGAATATTATTTTTGAGTAGTTACCTTTGTTCTTGAGGTCATGGGAGAAGTCATGTTGCAAGTAATCATGTGAATTTGATATGTGTTTGATATTTTGATGATATGTATGTTGTGATTCCCTTAGTGGTGTCATGTGAACGTCGACTACATGACACTTCACCATCCTTGGGCCTAAGGGAATGCATTGTGGAGTAGTTATTAGATGATGGGTTGCTAGAGTGACAGAAGCTTAAACCCTAGTTTATGCGCTACTTCGTAAGGGGCTGATTTAGATCTTACATTGTTGATTCCAAAGTCATTGTTCACACCGATCATGCTGCTATAAAATATCTTATGGAAAATAAAGATGCTAAACCTAGACTCATTAGGTGGGTTCTTTTGCTTCAAGAATTTGATTTACATATAATTGATAGGAAGGGAGCTGAGAACCCCATAACTGATAACTTGTCTAGGTTGAAAAATATTCTTGATGACCCACTACCCATTGATGATAGCTTTCCTGATGAACAGTTAGCTGCAATAAATGTTTCTCAAAACACTCCTTGGTATGCTGATTATGCTAACTACATTATTGCTAAATATATACCACCCAGTTTCACATACCAACAAAAGAAAAAAAAATCTTCTATGATTTGAGACTTTACTTTTGGGATGACCCACATCTTTATAAAGAAGGGGTAGACGGTATTATTAGACGTTGTGTACCTAAGCATGAACAGGAACAAATCCTACGGAAATGTCATTCTGAATAATAATGCTTTAGGGAGTGATTCATGATACGTTGTGTACCTAGATATTTAATGACTGATGGTGGTTCATGATACGTCCATTTTGCATCATGATTTCCTACTGTTATTTATTGTGTTCTGTTGAATAATAATGCTTTAGGGAGTGATTCTAATGCCTTTTCTCTCATAATATGCAAGGTTTACACAAAGAGGGAGAATACCGGCAGCAGGAATTCTGGACCCCCGAAAAGCACATCAGAGATACCTATTCTGCACAACTCTAATGAAGCTGAAATTTTACGGAGATTATTTTTGGAATAAATAAAAATTACTGGAGCAAAAAAACTACCGGAGGGGGCCAACCTGGTGGGCACAGGACACCAGGGCGCGCGAGCCCCCCCCTGGGCGCGCCCTGGTGGGTTGTGCCCTCCTCGGCCCACCTTCGGTGCCCATCTTCTGGTATAAATTCACTTTTAACCTAGAAAAAAAATAAGAGCAGGACTTTCGGGACGAAGCGCCGCCGCCTCGAGGCAGAACTTGGGCAGGAGCACTTTTAACCTAGAAAAAAAATAAGAGGAGGACTTTCGGGACGAAGCGCCGCCTCGCCGCCGCCTCAGGTATAAAGCGTTATCTAGTAAAGATTCCCTTAGTGGTGTCATGTGAATGTCGACTACATGAAACTTCACCATCCTTGGGACTAAGGTAATGCATTGTGGAGTAGTTATTAGATGATGGGTTGCTAGAGTGACAGAAGCTTAAACCCTAGTTTATGCGCTACTTCGTAAGGGGCTGATTTGGATCCAAACATTTAATGCTATGGTTAGATTTTATCTTAATACTTTTCTCGTAGTTGCGGATGCTTGCGAGGGGGTTAATCATAAGTGGGAGGTTTGTTCAAGTAAGAACAACACCCAAGCACTGGTCCACCCACATATCAAATTATCAAAGTAGCGAACGCTAATCAAACCAACATGATAAAAGTGACTAGATGAAATTCCCGTGTACCCTCAAGAACACTTTGCCTATTATTAGAGACTGTTCTGGCCTGTCCTTTGCCACAAAAGGATTGGGCTACCTTGCTTCACTTTATTTACCGTTACTGTTACTTGCTTGTTACCAATTATCTTGCTATCAAACTATCTGTTACCTACAATTTCAGTGCTTGCAGAAATTACCTTGCTGAAAACCGCTTGTCATTTCCTTTAGCTCCTCGGTGGGTTCGACACTTTTACTTATCAAAAGGACTACGATTGACCCCCTATACTTGTGGGCCATCAAGACTCTTTTCTGGCACCGTTGCCGTGGAGTGAAGCGCTCTTGGTAAGTGGAAATCGGTAAGGAAAAACTTATATTACGTGCTTAAATTTATTGTCACTTGCTACTATGGAAAACAATCCTTTGAGGGGTTTGTCCGGGGTATCTTCACCTCGACCGGAACCACAATTAGTTGCCCCTCAACCTACTGCACCTACTAAAAATATTGGTTATGAAATTCCTTCGGGTATGGTAGAACAACTGCTTGCAAAACCTTATGCAGGAGATGGAACTGTACATCCTGATATGCACCTTTTATATGTGAAAGAAATTTGTGGATTATTTAAGCTTGCAGGTTTACCCGGAGATGAAGTTAAGAAGAAGGTTTTCCCTTTATCTTTGAAGGGAAAAGCATTGACATGGTATAGGCTATGTGATGATATTGGATCGTGGAACTGGAATCAGTTGCAATTCGTATTCCACCAAAAGTTTTATCCGATGCATCTAGTTCATCGTGATCGGAATTATATATATAATTTTTGGCCTCGTGAAGGAGAAAGTATTGCTCTAGCTTGGGGAGGCTTAAGTTAATGCTATATTCAAGCCCAAATCATGACATTCCGAGAGAAGTTATCATTCAGAATTATTATGCTCGGCTTTCTCATAATGATCAATCCATGCTCGATACTTCTTGTGTTGGTTCTTATATGAAGAAGACTATTGAATTCAAGTGGGATCACTTAGAAAGAATTAAACGCAACGCTGAAGATTGGGAACTCGACGAAGGTAATGAGTCAGGTATAAAGCGTTATCTAGTAAAGATGAAATAATTGGTCTTGCTTCTATTTTCGTGCCTCCTACTATTCCATTAGAACAATATTTGCTTGACCATGAAAATGATATGCACTTGCGTGGAAGAAATGAAATAGGTCAAATTTTCTTTGAACAACAACCTCTCCTGAAACACAATTTGCCTATTGAAACACTTGGAGGTCCTCCTCCACCTAATGGTGATCCTGTGTTTGAATTGAAACAATTGCCTGACACTTTGAAGTATGCTTATCTTGATGAGAAAAACATATATCCTGTTATTATTAGCGTTAACCTTTCAGAACATGAAGAAGAAAGATTATTAAAAGTTCTAAGGAAGCACCGGGATGCTATTGGATATACTCTTGATGATCTCAAGGGCATTAGTCCCACTCTATGTCAGCACAAGATTAATATGGAAACTGATGCTAAACCCGTTGTTGATCACCAACAACGACTGAATCCTAAGATGAAGGAAGTGGTAAGAACTGAAATATTAAAACTTCTGGAAGCAGGTATAATCCATCCTATTGCTGATAGTAGATGGGTAAGTCCCGTTCATTGTGTCCCTAAGAAAGGAGGTATTACCATTGTTCCTAATGATAAAAATGAACTCATTCCACAAAGAATTGTCACTGGCTATAGAATGGTAATTGATTTTAGAAAACTAAATAAAGCTACTAGGAAGGATCATTACCCTCTGCCTTTCATCGATCAAATGCTAGAAAGATTATCTAAGAACACACACTTTTGCTTTCTAGACGGATATTCTGGTTTCTCTCAAATACCTGTGTCACAATCCGATCAAGAGAAAACCACCATTACTTGCCCTTTTGGAACCTATGCTTATAGACGTATGCCTTTTGGTTTATGCAATGCACCTGCTACCTTTCAAAGATATATGATTGCTATATTCTCTGACTTTTGTGAAAAGATTGTGGAGGTTTTCATGGATGATTTTTCCATTTACGGAACTTCTTTTGATGATTTCTTAAGCAACCTTGATCGAGTTTTGCAGAGATGTGAACAAACTAATCTTGTCTTGAACTGGGAGAAGTGCCACTTTATGGTTAATGAAGGCATTTTCTTGGGGCATAAAATATCTGAACGAGTTATTGAGGTGAATAAAGCTAAAGTTGTTGGAATTGAGAAAATGCCATGTCCTAAAGATATTAAAGGTATTCGCAGTTTCCTTGTTCATGCTGGTTTCTATAGGAGGTTCATTAAAGACTTCTCTAAAATTTCTAGGCCTCTTACTAATCCTTTGCAAAAGGATATCCCTTTTGTTTTTGATGATGATTGTGTGGAAGCCTTTGAAACACTCAAGATGGCCTTAACCTCTGCACCTATCGTTCAACCACCTGATTGGAACTTGCCTTTTGAAATTATGTGTGATGCTAGTGATTATGCTGTTGGTGCTATTCTAGGACAAAGAGTTGATAAAAAATTGAATGTTATCCATTATGCTAGTAAAACTCTAGACAGTGCTCAACAAAATTATGCTACTACTGAAAAAGAATTTTTAGCGGTCGTGTTTGCGTGTGATAAGTTTAGATCCTACATTGTTGACTCAAAGGTTATTGTTCACACCGACCATGCTGCTATAAAATATCTTATGGAAAAGAAAGATGCTGAACCTAGACTCATTAGGTGGGTTCTCTTGCTTCAAGAATTTCATTTACACATCGTTGATTGGAAAGGAGCTGAGAACCCCGTAGCTGATAACTTGTCTAGGTTAGAAAATATTCTTGATGACCCACTACCTATAGATGATAGTTTCCCTAACGAACAGTTAGCTGCAATAAATGTTTCTCAGAACACTCCTTGGTATGCTGATTATGCTAATTACATTGTCGCTAAATATATACCACCTAGCTTCACATACCAACAAAAGAAAAAATTCTTCTATGACTTGAGACATTACTTTTGGGATGACCCACATATTTATAAAGAAGGAGTAGATGGTATTATTAGACGTTGTGTACCTGAGCATGAACAGGAACAAATCCTACGGAAATGTCATTCCGAAGTTTATGGAGGACATCATGTTGGAGATAGAACTACTCACAAGGTACTGCAATCTGGTTTTTATTGGCCTACTCTCTTCAAGGATGCCCGTAAGTTTGTCTTGTCTTGTGATGAATATCAAAGAATTGGTAATATCGGTAAGCGTCAAGAAATGCCTATGAATTATTCACTAGTTTGTGAACCATTTGACGTTTGGGGTTTTGATTATATGGGGCGTTTTCCTTCCTCTAACGGGTACACTCATATTCTGGTTGCTGTTTATTATGTCACTAAGTGGGTAGAAGCTATTCCAACTAGTAGTGTTGATCACCACACCTCCATTAAAATGCTTAAAGAGGTTATCTTCCCGAGGTTTGAAGTCCCTAGATACTTAATGACTGATGGTGGTTCACACTTTATTCATGGTGCTTTCTGTAAAATGCTTGCTAAATATGATGTTAACTGACGTGGCTTGAGACTACGTCGGTATTTCCCCAAAGAGGAAGGGATGATGCAGCACAGCGACGGTAAGTATTTCCCTCAGTTATGAAACCAAGGTTATCGAACCAGTAGGAGGATCACCACCACCCAATAAGAAGCACCTACACACAAATAACAAATACTTGCAACCCGACACGTAAGAGAGGTTGTCAATCTCTCTACGGTAAAAAGATAGATTAGGTAATGATAGATAGGAGAGATAGATCTCTCAAGAATACAAAATAAAAAGTGCAGCAATATATTTTTGGGTTTTTGGTTTTGTAGATCTGAATACAAAGAGGCAAAAAGATAGATCGGAAAGCAATATGTTGGAAAAGTAGACCCGGGGCCGTAGGATTCACTAGTGGCTTCTCTCACGAGTATAGCACACGGTGGGTGAACAAATTACTGTTGGGCAATTGATAGAAAATCGAATAATCATGATGATATCCATGGCGATGATCATTATATAGGCATCACGTCCAAGATAAGTAGACCGACTCCTGCCTGCATCTACCACTATTACTCCACACATCGACCGCTATCCAGGATGCATCTAGTGTATTAAGTTAATGGAAAAATGGAGTAATGCAATAAGAACGATGACATGATGTAGACAAGATCTATTCATGTAGGAATAGACCCCATCTTGTTATCCTTAATGGCAATGATACATGCGTGCCTTGCTGCCCCTTCTCTCACTGGGAAAGGACACTGCAAGATTGAACCCATCACAAAGCACCTCTTCCCATGGCAAGAAAAATCGATCTAGTCAGCCTAACTAAACCAAAGATTCGAAGAACAAATACGAGGCTATAAGTAATCATGCATATAAGAGATCAAAGAAGACTCAAATAATATTCATGGATAGAAACTGATCATGAACTCAAAATTCATCGGATCCCAACAAACACACCGCAAAAGTTTACATCAAATAGATCTCCATGAGACCATTATATTGAGAATCATAAGAGAGAGAGAGAGAGGAAGCCATCTAGCTACTGCCGACGGACCCGTAGGTCTATGGTGGACTACTCACGCATCATCGGAGAGGCACCTATGAAGAAGATGAACCCCTCCGTCATGGTGTTTAGATTGGATCTCGAGGTTCTGGAACTTGCGGCGGCTGGAATTGTGTTTCGCCGACTCCCCTGGGGTTTCGGAATATTTGGGAATTTATAGGCATCAGAGGCGGTTAAGGGGGCTCCCGTGGAGGGCACAACCCATCAGGGAGCGCCGGGGCCCCCCTGGCGCGCCTGGTGGGTTGTGGCCTCCACAGCCCACCTCTCCGGCACTTCTTTGGCCCACTGGGTGTCTTTTGGTCCATAAAAAATCTCCAAAAAGTTTCGTCACGATTGGACTCCGTTTGGTACTGATATTCTACGAAGTAAAAAACAAGCAAAAACAGCAACTGGCACTTTGGCACTATGTCAATAGGTTAGTTCCAAAAAATGATATAAAGTAGTTATAAAATGATTGTAAAACATCCAAGAATGATAATATAACAGCATGGAACAAGCAAAAATTATAGATACGTTGGAGACGTATCAGCATCCCTAAGCTTAATTCCTACTCGTCCTCGAGTAGGTAAATGATAAAAGTAGAACTTTTGATGTGGAATGCTGCCTAACATGTTCATCATATTCTTTTCTTTTGTATATCATGGACTTTTGGACTAGTAGATGATTCAAAGCAATATCTAGTTTTAACATAATGACTTCAATACTCAAGTATGTCAACAAGCAACCATGTCTTTCAAAATATCAACACTAAAGAAAGTTATCCCATATTCTTTTCTTTTGTATATCATGGACTTTTGGACTTGTAGATGATTCAAAGCAATACTCTAGTTTTAACATAATGACTTCAATACTCAAGCATGTCAACAAGCAACCATGTCTTTCAAAATATCAACATTAAAGAAAGTTATCCCTATCCCATCATGCTCAATCATTGATCCATTCATGAAACACACTCAAATATTAGCTATACCCAATGCTCAAGTACGATCATAGTGCCCCCTAGTTGGTGCTTATAAGAGAAGATGGAGACTCAATGTAAAAATAAAAATTGCATAAAGTAAATAGATAGTCCCTTCGCAGAGGGAAGTAGGGATTTGTAGAGGTGCCAGAGCTCAAAGTTTTAAATTGAGAGAGAAAAATATTTTGGGTGGCATGCTTTTCCTGTCAACGAAAACGACAAAGTAGCTCACAATACTTTCCATGCTAGATATATCATTGGCGGTTCCCAAACAAAAAATAAAGTTTATTCCTTTTTCCACCAAACTTTCACATTCCATGGCAGGCCGTATCCACGGTTGCCTTCCATACCAACACTTTCCAAGGAATTTATTATTTGACAACATAAACTAAATATTTTTTTCATTTCGGGAATGGGCATCCCTATTACCGCCGCACTCTCGTGCAATGACAAGTGAATAAACACTCATCTTGAGAATAACACATTTAGCATGGAAAAATATTGGACACTCCCCACCGTTTCATGAGCTGTACGAGCACGCAAAAGAGAAAAAATATTTTGAAAATTTAGAGATGGCACATACAAATTTGCTTGGAACAGCATGGAAATACCGCATATAGGTAGGTATGGTGGACTCATAAGGCAAAACTTGGTTTAAGGTTTTTGGATGCACAAGTAGTATTTCTACTTAGTACAAATGGAGGCTAGCAAATAGATTGAGAAGCAACCAAACCAAGAAACGAAAATTCACATAAGCGAGCATTGAGCATAACCAACACCGAATAATTCACCACAAGTAGGATGTAATTTCATTGCATAACTATTGACTTTCGTACTTGCATAGGGAATGACAAACCTTAACACCAATATTCCTACTCAAGCATAATTACTCACTAGCATGACTCACATATTACTATCATCATGTTTCAAAACTATTACAAGGAATCAAGTTTAATTTGTCCAATGATCTTCATGAATTTTTTTTATTATATCCTCCTTGGATATCTATCACTTTGGGACTAGTTTCATATATTGCCATTGCTTTTTTTACAAGCTCAAACAAATCTAAGTGAAGCACATGAGCATAGAGATTTCATCTCTCAAAAAGGTATAAGTGAAGCATGAGAGGATTTCTTCAAAATTTACTAACTATAAAATTAATCTAAGTGAAGCATGAGAGTATTTCTACAAAAAATTCTAAGGACACCGTGCTCAAAAAGATATAAGTGAAGCACTAGAGCAATTCTATAGCTCAAAAAGTTCAAGTGAAGCATAGAGAGCGATTCTAACAAATCATAGCATAATTTTGGCTCTCCCAAATAGGTGTGTACAGCAAGGACAAAAATGAAAAACTGACAAGCAAAGCAAGCAAAGATACAAGACACTCCAAGCAAAACTCATGATATGTGACGAATAAAAATATAGCTCGAAGTAAAATACCGATGGTTGTTAGAAGAAAGAGGGGATGCCACTCGGGGGCATCCCCAAGCTTAGTTGCTTGTTTCTCTTTGGATATATCTTGGTGGTGCTGTAGCATCCCCAAGCTTAGGCTCTTTTCACTCCTTATTCCTTCATCTATCGTGATCTCACCCAAAACTTGAAAACTTCAATCACACGAAACTCAACAAAATCTTCGTGAGATCCGTTAGTATAATAAAGCAAATCACTACTTTAGGTGTTGTTGCAAACCCATTCATATTTTGTTATTGCATTATACCTACTGTATTTTAACTTTACCATGCCTCATACCCTCCAATATCACCCATAGATTCATCAAAACAAGCACACAATGCAATAAAAACAGAATCTGTCTTAAACAAAACAGTCTATAGTAATCTGTACTCTAACCATACTTCTGTAACTCTAAAAATTCTGACAAATTAGGACAACGTAAAGAATTTGTATAGCAACACTGTGTTAAACTTTCAGCTCAAGATCACGTTCCAGCAAAAAATGAAAATTCAAATACGGGGCGCAAAGTTTCTGTTTCAGATTCAGCATCGCTTCTACTCATCTCACGAGTCATCCTAAAGGCTCTACTTGGCACAAACACTAAATAAACCATAAAAACACAATCATAACAGACGCATAATTGTGTAAACACTCAAAAATAGAAAGGAAAAAGAAAAAATAAATTTATTCATTGGGTTGCCTCCCAACAAGCGCTATCGTTTTACGCCCCTAGCTAGGCATAACGCATAGATTCAAGTATTGTCATCTTTGGTTTTGACCACTTTTGTGAGGGCCTTCTCGAATCCGGGGGCTCTTTACGCTTCCCCAAATTTTTAGGAGATGAAACCATCTTGAGATCCAAAATATCGAAACGCTTATTGCAAAGGCTAATCAAAGTATTCAAGCGATTGAGGTTTCCACTAATATGTTTGAGGGGTTCGTGATATTATTGTAAATCGACCAAGTGCTTATGTAAGTCACCCAATTTTTCGAGAATTTGAACCCCCTCTTGCGTAAAAGCAAGCCCCTTTTTTGATGGAGGAACCCCCAAAATCCCTTCCAAAACTTCATAAGCAGCGTTTGCATCAAGTTCAATAAAATTCCCCTTAGAGGCAAAATCCAAAAGCTCTCTATGATGCAAAGCCAATCCAATGTACAAAATTTCTAAGAAATTTTTTTGCATCTCCTTTTAGATTGGAAATACGGTAGGATTCCATTAGCCTATACCAGGCATCTTTCAAATTTTCCCCTTGTTTTTGTTTGAAGTATAGAACTTCAAAATCTGGTGACAAAGGGGGAGTAGTAGCGCCATCCATAACAACAAGATTGACGAACAAGGGATCTGATGAGAGAAAGGCAAACGAAAAAGAGGGCGAATAAACCGGCAAATTGGTGAAGTGGGGGAGAGGAAAACGAGAGGCAAATGGCAAATAATGTAATTGCAAGGAGATGAGATTTGTGATTAGGAGCCTGGTAAATGATGATGGAATCTCCTCGGCGCCTGAGATAGGCATGTAGAAGAGACTGCTTCCTCCCCGGCAACGGCGCCAGAAATTCCTTTTGACGTGGCTTGAGACTGCGTCTGTATTTCCCCAAAGAGGATGGGATGATGCAGCACAGCGACGGTAAGTATTTCCCTCAGTTATGAAACCAAGGTTATCGAACCAGTAGGAGGATCACCACTACCCAATAAGCAACACCTGCACACAAATAACAAATACTTGCAACCCGACGCGTAAGAGAGGTTGTCAATCTCTCTACGGTAAAAAGATAGATTAGGTAATGATAGATAGGAGAGACAGATCTCTCAAGAATACAAAATAAAAAGGGCAAATAAAACGTGCAGCAATATATTTTTGGGTTTTTGTTATAGTAGATTTGAAAACAAAGAGGCAAAAAGATCGATCGGAAAGCAATATGTTGGAAAAGTAGACCTGGGGGCCGTAGGATTCACTAGTTGCTTCTCTCATGAGTATAGCACACGGTGGGTGAACAAATTACTGTTGGGCAATTGATAGAAAATTGAATAATCATGACGATATCCAAGGCGATGATCATTATATAGGCATCACGTCCAAGATAAGTAGACCAACTCCTACCTGCATCTACCACTATTACTCCACACATCGACCGCTATCCAACATGCATCTAGTGTATTAAGTTCATGGAAAAACGGAGTAATGCAATAAGAACGATGACATGATGTAGACAAGATCTATTCATGTAGGAATAGATCCCATCTTGTTATCCTTAATGGCAATGATACATGCGTGCCTTGCTGCCCCTTCTGTCACTGGGAAACGACACCGCAAGCTCGAACCCATCACAAAGCAACTCTTCCCATGGCAAGAAAAATCAATCTAGTCGGCCTAACTAAACCAAAGATTTGAATAAGAAATACGAGGCTGTAAGTAATCATGCATATAAGAGATCAAAGAAGACTCAAATAATATTCATGGATAGAAACTGATCATGAACTCAAAATTCATCGGATCCCAACAAACACACCGCAAAAGTTTACATCAAATAGATCTCCAAGAGACCATTGTATTGAGAATCATAAGAGAGAGAGGAAGCCATCTAGCTACTGCCTACAGACCCGTAGGTCTATGGTGGACTACTCACGCATCATCGCAGAGGAACCTATGAAGAAGATGAACCCCTCTGTGATGGTGTTTAGATTGGATCTCGAGGTTCTGGAACTTGCGGTGGTTGGAATTGTGTTTCGTCGACTCCCCTGGGGTTTTCAGAATATTTGGGAATTTATAGGCATCAGAGGCGGTTGAGGGGGCTTCCGTGGAGGGCACAACCCATCAGGGCATGCCGGGCCCCCCCTAGGGCGCCCTGGTGGGTTGTGGCCTCCACAGCCCACCTCTCCAGCACTTCTTTGGCCCACTAGGTGTCTTCTGGTCCAGAAAAAATCTCCAAAAAGTTTCGCCGCGATTGGACTCCATTTGGTACTGATATTCTGCGAAGTAAAAAACAAGCAAAAACAGCAACATGCACTTTGGCACTATGTCATTAGGTTAGTCCCAAAAAATGATATAAAGTTGTTATAAAATGATTGTAAAACATCCAAGAATGATAATATAACAGCATGGAACAAGCAAAATTATAGATACGTTGGAGACGTATCATTAACCATAGAATTGCATCACCCTATCATCCTCAATCTAGTGGTCAAGTAGAACTTAGCAATAGAGAAATAAAATTAAAATTACAAAAAACTGTCAATAGGTCTCGTAAGAATTGGTCTAAGAAATTAGATGATGCACTTTCGGCCTATAGAACAGCTTATAAAAATCATATGGGTATGTCTCCATACAAAATGGTATATGGAAAAGCTTGTCATTTGCCTCTAGAAGTAGAACATAAAGCATTTTGGGCAATTAAAGAACTCAACTATGATTTGATATTAGCTCACTTGATGAATGGAGAACCCAAGCCTATGAAAATGCCAAACTATTTAAAGAAAAAGTAAAAAGATGGCATGACAAAAGAATCCAAAAGCGTGAATTCAAAATAGGAGACTATGTTCTTTTGATCAACTCTCGTTTAAGATTTTTTGCAGGAAAGCTTATCTCCAAATGGGAAGGACCTTATAATATCGAAGAGGTTTATCGCTCCGGAGCTATCAAGAGTAATAACGCCGAAGGTACTAACCCGAAGGTGGTCAATTGATAAAGAATTAAGCACTATATCTCAGGTATGCCTATTAACGTTGAAAGCAATGTTATCCAAACCATGACACCGGAGGAAGACATAAAAGAAACCTTCCGGAACACTCCAGAATTCTGAAAATTGGAGGTACGTGATACGGTAAGTAAACGGACTCCGAAAAATCCGCAAAACATATTTTTTGTCAGTTTTGGAATATTAGAAAATTTTGGAAATAAAGAAATAAACCGGAAGGTGATCGAGGTGAGCACGATACACCAGGGCGCGCCAGGCACCCCTGGGCGTGCCCTGGTGGGTTGTGCCCACCTCGGACACCTTCCCGAATCCGTTCTCCATCCATATGCTTGTTTCCCAATAAAAAAATTCTCTATATATACCCCCGACTGTTTTGACGACCGCATCGCAAAAAAATCCTCTGTTCTTGTTTCGTGTTGTTTTCCTGACAGATCTAAAAATATGTCGTCTCAAGATTCGGAGGGGAGAGCCATGTTGATCACTATGTTGCAGACCCAAAGATCTTTAGGGAAATTTACCCCTATCTATGGACCTCAAAGGAGGAGGAAGATGCTACCATGAAGGAAACAAAGGATGATAGCTCTGAGGAAGAGGATGATCCATTACCTCAGCCCGGAGACATGCATGTGGAATTCAAGAAGTCAAGCCTCCCTAGAAGATACAAACCTGAGGTCCAATTTATCCCATCTCGTTTTCTGTAGGAGAGCAAGGCGGCATTATGCAAAAAGATATTAAAGCTTGAGTTGGAGAATGATGATCTAAGGGAGGAAAATTTTATGCTTAAATATAAGTTGAAGAAGAAGACTACATCATCACCACCACCTGCTTCATCACCACCACCAAAGGAGACTTGAGCACACGGGTATGGGCACTCCCCTTGGCTTGAGCCAAGCTTGGGGGAGGTGCCCCGGTATCGTATCACCATCACTTTTATTCACCTTTACCTATTTTAGTTCGATCTTTAGTTTCCCTTTGCTTTAGTTGAATAAAAGTTTAGCATGATCTATTTTCGTGTGTTAGTTTCGTGTCCTATCTATCTATGTAATCCAGTGAGAGTTATATAATAAAGTTTAGTTTGAGTTTTTGCCTCTCTACTTTCTTGTTGCAGTGAAATAAAAGAAAAGAGAAATAAATGAAAAGAATCATATGTTAATCTTATGGTGAGTAATGACATCACATAAGGAAAAGTATAAGTAGTAAAATTTATTGGAGATTGACAAACATAGCATTGGTCAATGATGCAATTCATGAAAGAATTAATAAGGGAAGAGAAGATTCACATGCAAATACACTATCTTGGACATCTTTTATGATTGTGAGCCCCCATTAAATATTATATGTCAAAACGGTTGACGTTGGACAAGGAAGACAACGTAATGATTTATGTTTGTTCATATCCACATAGAAGTTATATTGTCATAGATCCTTCAACATGTGGTGCTTGCTCAATATATTTGCTAGCCAAAAATTCCACACTAAGTAGAGATACTACTTGTGCATCCAAAAAACCCAAAACCAAACTCATTCTTTGAGAGTGCACCATACCTACCTATGGATCGAGTAAGATCCTTCAAGTAAGTTGTCATCGGTGCAATAAGGAAATAAAAATTGCTTCTAAAAGTGTTTTGTTCAATTAGTGTAAGAGAAAATTGAGCGCTATACGAAATTATGATGGCAAAGTAATAAAAGCGACGGACTGCATAATAAAGGTTGCTATCATAGGGGGCAATATAGCGTGGCGTTCTTTTACATTAAGGGATTGGGCATACAAACCAAAATGCGCATGACAACCTCTGCTTCCCTCTGCGAAGGGACTATCTTTTACTTTTATGTATTTACTTTTATGCAAGAGTCAAAGTATTCTTCCCTATTCCTTTTTACTTTTTCCTTTTGCAAGCATCATGTGGTGAGGAAAGATCTACACACATATATCCAGTTGGATATGAGTGGGCATGATTTATTATTGTTGACATCACCCTTGAGGTGAATACGTTGGGAGGCGAAACTATAAGCCCCTATGTTCCTATGTGTCTGGTCAAAACTTTTTGCTCATGGGTATGCTGTGAGTGTTAGCAATCATAGAAAACTAAATGATGGTTGAGTATGTGGACTTGCCAAAAGGCTCCGACATGAGACCCTTCCTAAAAATATGATGAATTGTAGTTGCAAAGTTGACTGAGAACACAGTTTGTTGGTTTTCAATAAGGTTTATGCTTCATCCTTGTATGTTGTGATGAATTGTTACTTGTTCATGAGAAGTTATATGATAAAAGTGTATGAATAAGTTTTATGATAGAGTTTGTTGCTGTTATAATAATAAGCATGATGCTACTATGTCCGTATTTTGTTTTTATAGACACCTCTCTCTCAAACCATGTGGACATGCTTTTCAATATCGGCTTTCGCTTGAGAACAAGCGAGGTCTAAGCTTGGGGGAGTTGATACGTCCATTTTGCATCATGATTTCCTACTGTTATTTATTGTGTTTTGTTGAATAATAATGCTTTAGGGAGTGATTCTAATGCCTTTTCTCTCATAATATGCAAGGTTTACACAAAGAGGGAGAATACCGGCAGCAGGAATTCTGGACCCCTGAAAAGCACAACAGAGATACCTATTCTGCACAACTCCAATGAAGCTGAAATTTTACGGAGATTATTTCTGGAATAAATAAAAATTACTGGAGAAAAAAACTACCGGAGGGGGCCACCCTGGTGGGCACAAGACACCAGGGCGCGCCAGCCCCCCTGGGCGCACCCTAGTGGGTTATGCCCTCCTCAGCCCACCTCCGGTGCCCATCTTCTGGTATAAATTCACTTTTAACCTAGAAAAAAAAGAGGAGGACTTTCGGGACGAAGCGCCGCCGCCTCGAGGCGGAACTTGGGCAGGAGCACTTTTGCCCTCCGGCGGAGCGATTCCGCCGGGGAAACTTCCCTCCCGGAGGGGGAAATCGAAGCCATCGTCATCACCAACACCCCTCTCATCTTTGGGAGCCAATCTTCATCAACATCTTCAATAGCACCATCTCTTCTCAAACCCTAGTTCATCTCTTGTATTCAATCTTTGTACCGGAACCTTAGATCGGTACATGTGGGTGACTAGTAGTGTTGATTGCCTTGGGTAGTTGATTACTATATGGTTTATTTGGTGGAAGATTATATGTTCAGCTCCATTATGCTATTCAATACCTCTCTGATCTTGAGCGTGGTTATTATTTGTGAGTAGTTACCTTTGTTCTTGAGGTGACAGGAGAAGTCATGTTGCAAGTAATCATGTAAATTTGATATGTGTTCGATATTTTGATGATATGTATGTTGTGATTCCCTAAGTGGTGTCATGTGAACGTAGACTACATGACACTTCACCATTCATGGGCCTAAGGGATTGCTTTAGGGAGTGATTCTATTGCCTTTTCTCTCATAATATGCAAGGTTTACACAAAGAGGGAGAATACCGGCAGCTGGAATTCTGGACCTGAAAAAGCACATCAGAGATACCTATTCTGCACATCTCCAAATAAGCTGAAACTTTATGGAGAATTATTTTGGAATATATGACAAATACTGGAGCAAATAACTATCTGAGGGGCCCCACCTGGTGAGCACAAGACACCAGGGCGCGCCAGGCCCCCCAGGCGCGCCCTGGTGGGTTGTGCCCAGCACGGCCCACCTCCGGTGCCCATCTTCTGGTATTGAACGTCTTTGGACCTAGAAAAAATAAGGAGATGAATTTCGGGTCGGAACGCCGTCGTCTCGAGGCGGAACTTGGGCAGGAGCAGTTTTGCCCTCCGGCGGAGCGATTCCGCCGGGGGAACTTCCCTCCCGGAGGGGGAAATAGCCATCGTCATCACCAACACCCCTCTCATCTTTGGGAGGCCAATCTTCATCAACATCTTCAACAGCACCATCTCCTCTCAAACCCTAGTTCATCTCTTGTGTTCAATCTTTGTACCGGAACCTCAGATTGGTACCTGTGGGTGACTAGTAGTGTTGATTACATCTTGTAGTTGATTACTATATGGTTTATTTGGTGGAAGATTATATGTTTAGATCCATTATGCTATTCAATACCCCTCTGACTTGTGCATGAATATTATTTGTGAGTAGTTACCTTTTTCTTGAGGTCACGGGAGAAGTCATGTTGCAAGTAATCATGTGAATTTGATATGTGTTCGATATTTTGATGATATGTATGTTGTGATTCCCTTAGTGGTGTCATGTGAATGTCGACTACATGAAACTTCACCATCCTTGGGACTAAGGTAATGCATTGTGGAGTAGTTATTAGATGATGGGTTGCTAGAGTGACAGAAGCTTAAACCCTAGTTTACGCGTTACTTCGTAAGGGGCTGATTTGGATCCAAACGTTTAATGCTATGGTTAGATTCTATCTTAATACTTTTCTCGTAGTTGCGGATGCTTGCAAGGGGGTTAATCATAAGTGGGACGTTGTTCAAGTAAGAACATCACCCAAGCACCGGTCCACCCACAGATCAAATTATCAAAGTAGCGAACACGAATCAAACCAACATGATAAAAGTGACTAGACGAAATTCCCGTGTACCCTCAAGAACACTTTGCCTATTACTAGAGATTGTTCTGGCCTGTCCTTTGCCACAAAAGGATTGGGCTACCTTGCTGAACCTTACTTACCGTTACCGTTACTTGCTCGTTACCAATTATCTTGCTATCAAATTATTTGTTACCTACAATTTCAGTGCTTGCAGAAATTACCTTGCTGAAAACCGCTTGTCATTTCCTTCTGCTCCTCATTGGGTTCAACACTCTTACTTATCGAAAGGACTACGATTGATCCCCTATACTTGTTGGTCATCAGTTCACACTTTATTCATGGTGCTTTCCGTAAGATACTTGCTAAATATGATGTTAACCATAGAATTGCATCACCCTATCATCCTCAATCTAGTGGTCAAGTTGAACTTAGCAATAGAGAAATCAAATTAATATTACAAAAAACTGTCAGTAGGTCTCGAAAGAATTGGTCTAAGAAACTAGATGATGCACTTTGGGCCTACAGAACAACTTATAAAAATCCTATGGGTATGTCTCCATACAAAATGGTATATGGAAAAGCTTGTCATTTGCCTCTAGAGTTATAACATAAATCATTTTGGGCAATTAAAGAACTCAATTATGATTTCAAACTTGCCGGCAAGAAGAGGTTATTTGATATTAGCTCACTAGACGAATGGAGAACCCAAGCTTATGAAAATGCCAAACTATTCAAAGAAAAGGTAAAAAGATGGCATGACAAAAGAATCCAAAAGTGGGAATTCAAAGTTGGAGACTATGTTCTTTTGTACAACTCTCGTTTAAGATTTTTTGCAGGTAAGCTTCTCTCCAAATGGGAAGGACCATATATTATCGAAGAGGTTTATCGTTCTAGAGCTATCAAGATCAATAATGCCGAAGGAACTAACCCGAAGGTGGTCAATGGACAAAGAATTAAACACTATATCTCAGTTATGCCTATTAATGTTGAAAGCAATGTTATCCAAACCATGACACCGGAGGAACAGATAAAAGAAACCTTCCGGAACACTCCAGAATTCTGAAAAAAGAGGAGGTACATGATACGGTAAGTATACGGACTCCGAAAAATCCGCAAAAATATTTTCTGTCAGTTTTGGAATATTTCAAAAATTAGGAAAATAAGAAATAAACGGGAAAGAAACCGAGGTGAGCACGATACACCAGGGCGCGCCAGCCTTGCCAAGCGCGCCCTGGTGGGTTGTTCCCACCTCAGACACCTTCCCGACTCCGTTTCCCTTCCATATTCTTGCTTCCCAAGATAAAAAATTCTCTATATATACCCCCGATTGATTTGACCACCACATCGCAGAAAAATCCCCTGTTCTTGTTTCGTGTTGTTTTCCTGGCAGATATGAAAATATGTCGTCTCAAGATTCATAGGGGGAGAGCTATGTTGCTGACTATATTGCAAACCCTAAGATCTATGGAGAAGTAGAGCATTATGGATGGACCACAGACGAGGAGGAAGACGCTGCCATGAAGGAAGCAAAGGATGATAGCTCTGAGGAAGAGGTTGACCCACTACCTCAGCCCGGAGACATGCATGTGGAATTCAAGAAGTCAAGCCTCCCTAAAGGATACAATCCTAAGGTTCAGTTTATTCCATCTCGTTTTCTACAGGAGAGCAAGGTAGCATTATGCAAAAAAGATATTAAAGCTCGAGTTAGAGAATGATGATCTAAGGGACGAAAATTTTATGCTCAAATATAAGTTGAAGAAGAAGGCTATTTCATCACCACCACCTTCATCATCTTCACCACCAAAGGAGACTTGAACACACGGGTATGGGCACTCCCCTTGGCTTGAGCCAAGCTTGGGGGAGGTGCCCCGGTATCGTATCACCATCACTTTTATTCACCTTTACCTATTTTAGTTCGATCATTAGCTTTTTCATGATTTAGTTGAATAAAAGTTTAGCATGATTTATTTTTGAGTGTTAGTTTCGTGATCTATCTATCTATGTAATCGAGTGAGAGTTATATAATAAAGTTTAGTTTGAGCTTTTGCTTCTTCACCTTCTTGTTGCAATCAAAATAGAAAGCAAATAAATGAAAAGAATCATATGCTAATCTTATGGTGAGTAATGACATCACATAAGGAAAAGTATAAGTGGTAAAATTTATTGGAGATTGACAAACATAGCATTGGTCGATGATGCAATTCATGAAAGAATTAATAAGGGAAGAGAAGATTCACACGCAAATACAATATCTTGGACATCTTTCATGATTGTGAGCCCCCATTAAATATTATATGCCAAAATAGTTGACGTTGGACAAGGAAGACAACGTAATGATTTATGTTTTCCCATATTCACATAGAAGTTATATTGTCATAGATCCTTCAACATGTGGTGCTTGCTCAATATCTTTGCTAGGAAAAAAAATCCGCACTAAGTAGAGATACTACTTGTGCATCCAAAAACCCAAAACCCAAATTCATGTTTTGACAGTCCACCATACCTACCTACGGATCGAGTAAGATCCTTCAAGTAAGTTGTCATCGGTGCACTAAGGCAATAAAAATTGCTTCTACATGTGTTTGATCAATTAGTGTAAGAGAAAATTGAGCGTTGTACGAACCTATG
Source organism: Elymus sibiricus (assembly GCA_039707655.1). Taxonomy (NCBI): domain Eukaryota; kingdom Viridiplantae; phylum Streptophyta; class Magnoliopsida; order Poales; family Poaceae; genus Elymus; species Elymus sibiricus. Next base: position 400,970,031 of record CM077663.1, read on the forward strand.
ATGGCAAAGTAATAAAAGCGACGGACTTCATAATAAAGGTTACTATCATAGGGGGCAATATAGTGTGACGTTCTTTTACATTAAGGGATTGAGCATACAAACTAGAAAGCGCATGACAACCTCTGCTTCCCTCTGCGAAGGGCCTATCTTTTACCTTTATGTATTTACTTTTATGCAAAAGTCAAAGTATTCTTCCCTATTCCTTTTTATTTTTTCCTTTTGCAAGCATCATGTGGTGAGTAAATATCTAGGCACATATATCCAGCTGGATATGAGCGAGCATGAGTTATTATTGTTGACATCACCCTTGAGGTGAATATGTTGGGAGGCGAAACTATAAGCCCCTATCTTTCTATGTGTCCGGTTGAAACTTTTTGCTTATGGGTATGCTGTGAGTGTTAGCAATCGTAGAACACTAAATGATAGTTGAGTATGTGGGCTTGCCAAAAGTCTCCAACACGAGACTCTTCCTGAAAATATGATGAATTGTAGTTGCAAAGTTGACCGAGAACATAGTTTGTTGGTTTTCAATAAGGTTTATGCTTTATACTTCTATGTTGTGATGAATTGTTACTTGTTCATGAGAAGTTATATGTTGAAGTTAGATAATAGAATTTATATGAATAAGTTCTATGATAAAGTTGTTGCTGTTATGATAATAAGCTTGATGCTACTATGTCTGTATTTTGTTTTTATCGACACCTCTCTCTCAAACCATGTGGACATGCTTTTCAATATCGGTTTTCGCTTGAGGACAAGCGAGGTCTAAGCTTGGGGGAGTTGATACCTCCATTTTGCATCATGATTTCCTACTATTATTTATAATGGTTTGATGTATAATAATGCTTTAGGGAGTGATTCTAATGCCTTTTCTCTTATAATATGTAAGGTTTACACAAAGAGGGAGAATACCGGCAGCTGGAATTCTGGACCTGAAAAAGCACATCAGAGATACCTATTCTGCACATCTCCAAATAAGCTGAAACTTTATGGAGAATTATTTTCGAATATATGACAAATACTGGAGCAAATAACTATCGGAGGGGCCCCACCTGGTGAGCACAAGACACCAGGGCGCGCCAGGCCCCCCAGGCGCGCCCTGGTGGGTTGTGCCCAGCACGCGCACCTCCGGTGCCCATCTTATGGTATTGAACGTATTTTGACCTAGAAAAAATAAGGTGATGAATTTCGGGACGGAGCGCCGTCGTTTCGAGGCGGAACTTGGGCAGGAGCACTTTTGCCCTCCGGCGGAGCGATTCCGCCGGGGGAACTTCCCTCCCAGAGGGGGAAATAGCCATCGTCATCACCAACACCCCTCTCATCTTTGGGAGGCCAATCTTCATCAACATCTTCAACAGCACCATCTCCTCTCAAACCCTAGTTCATCTCTTGTGTTTAATCTTTGTACCGGAACCTCAGATTGGTACCTGTGGGTGACTAGTCGTGTTGATTACATCTTGTAGTTGATTACTATATGGTTTATTTGGTGGAAGATTATATGTTCAGATCCATTATGCTATTCAATAGCCCTCTGATCTTGAGCATGAATATTATTTGTGAGTAGTTACCTTTGTTCTTGATGTCACGGGAGAAGTCATGTTGCAAGTAATCACGTGAATTTGATATGTGTTCGATATTTTGATGATATGTATGTTGTGATTCCCTTAGTGGTGTCATGTGAACGTCGACTACATGAAACTTCACCATCCTTGGGCCTAAGGTAATGCATTGTGGAGTAGTTATTAGATGATGGGTTGCTAGAGTGACAGAAGCTTAAACCCTAGTTTATGCGCTACTTCGTAAGGGGCTGATTTGGATCCAAACGTTTAATGCTATGGTTAGATTTTATCTTAATACTTTTATCGTAGTTGCGGATTCTTGCAAGGGGGTTAATCATAAGTGGGAGGTTTGTTCAAGTAAGAACAACACCCAAGCACCGGTCCACCCACATATCAAATTATCAAAGTAGCGAACGCGAATCAAACCAACATGATAAAAGTGACTAGAAGGAATTCACGTGTACCCTCAAGAACACTTCGCCTATTATAAGAGACTGTTCTGGCATGTCCTTTGCCACAAAAGGATTGGGCTACCTTGATGCACTTTATTTACCGTTACCGTTACTTGCTTGTTACCAATTACCTTGCTATCAAACTATTTGTTACCTACAATTTCAGTGCTTGCAGAAATTACCTTGCTAAAAACCGCTTGTCATTTCCTTCTGCTCCTCGTTTGGTTCGACACTCTTACTTATCGAAAGGACTACGATTGACCCCCTATACTTGTGGGCCATCAGCATGCGTCATGCAAATGGGCTAGTTTGTGAATTTTTTTTCAAATTGGGTTCATTTTGTGCTGAATTTTGCGAAAATGGCCAATTTTGTCGTTTTTCACGCGATATACAGAATTCATTGACTCACTCAGTGTTCAATCTGATAAAACGGCCGCAAGCTTGTTCTGTAGGCGATGATCTAGGGCTGTAATGCCATGAAAAACTCGACATTGCACAAAGACATAAGCACGGCCACTAAGTTTTTTACATGAATGCAGATTCAGGAAGCGGTCCCTAATAAATTATGAAAATCATGGGACGACGATTCTGCTAGAGCAACTTTTTCAATCAAAATCGTCGTAATAACGGTTATTATGATGACCGAGCAATATTTTCATTCAAAATCATTGTAATAACAGCTATTACGACGATCCAAACAATACACGACTCTCCTAAAAATGCTCTTAGTTTGCTAGGCATGAGGCCACGTGTTTGGCAGAGGGTGTTGCAGCACGACGTGACCAGCTAGGCCGTAGCCCTGCTAGCTTGAATGGTAGCTTCTCACATAAGCTTCACCCTACCTCACGCATCACGCATTGAAGCAAGTTATGCCATCTGTCCTTCCAATTCACATCTCTGCCACGCTTATGTCAATGAAGCACTCAAAAAGCTAGTACTACTCCATGCTCGTCTTCTATTTACTAGTAGCTATTTACTAGTAGTGCAGAAGTGCGGCGTCACGCCATGTCATGCCCATGTAAGTGATAATTGTTGGGTTATTTGTTGCTCATTCTGTGGTTATTCTTATTTGAAAGATCAAGTAGCGCGATGGATAGGTGTAAATGAGTTGTTTATTGTTAGTCTGTCATTGCCCCAACTTTGAAGGTGTCTTTGCAAACATAGGTTGTACACTAAATGGTTAATGAAGGAAGAAACCATTTAACTGCTGGTAGAGCTCTTGGACAGTGACGGGCTCTAGTCGATTTAGATTTGCAATACTTAATTCTCATCTAGATGTGCTTTACCAAATCCCTTTTTTATATCTGTTGGATTACAATTGTTCATTTCCCAATGATAAGTATTTTCAAATAGGCCAGTGTCCTTTAGGAATAAAAGTAACTAGTATGTTCATCACCCAAAATTACAATGAAGTATTTCTCACTGTGCCTGTGTTTGTTAGGTAGTTAAATATTCAAATATATTCAATTAGTAGGCCACGGTGCATGCAAAACGGGCACGCGCCAGATTGCTCATTTTTATAGGAGGTTGTTTCATAGCCAGTTAGCCACGGGCAAGAGTATCCACTAGTCAAACACCCGATTAGACATGGGAGTACATACTCCTGGGAGTATAAAAAATGAGTCCTATATATATATGACAAATTTTTTCTACTACCGGGTTTAGTTACTCCCACTTTGGTTTCGTACGTTGTAGGTAGTATCTATTATATTGGAGAGTACGTACGTGTAGTATGTAGTATGTAAGAATGTTTGGGTAGTATATATACTATTTTTTAGGTAGTATGTACCATATTTTGAGCATACTCCTTTTTACGTACAAATATGTACGTATTTCACAAATATGATAAAAACATGGGCTTACATGCAATTTTTTCACATAACTCGTTTTGGAGTATCTTAGATATAGTATATGAACATATTAAAAATAATAAAGTAGTATATATACTACCACATGGTAGTATATAAGATATGGGTGTAACTACACCCGGTAGTAGGATGCATTTTCCATATATATATATATATATATATATATATATAGACACACACATATTTATTTGGTATTGTAGATGTTGATATTGTTTTTGACCGTGCAGGCACCGATCGACGCATTCTGTTTCAACTTGAGATATATCTTCATCGATCCCATGCATTTCATTAACACTTGCTTATGGAGAAGAGCCTTACAGAACGAGCGAGACCCTTACGGGAAAGAAGAAGGAAAACGGAACGAGAAGAAATGACTAACAGAACAGTTGCATGCCTAATTAATTAATTAATGTGCACACCGACTCTCCTGAAACCTAAGCCAGCGGTTGGCGAGGTCGAACTCCCAGAGGTGCTCCTGCTGCAGGATGTTGCCAATGACCGACACCCCGGGCCACACGCCCTCCTGCAGCCCGATGCACTTGACGCCGGGCGCCGCGTCGATCACGTAGCTCTTGGTCGGCGGCTGAAGCCGCGCCGACCCCGCGAACCGCACCTCCAGCCTCGGGACGGCCGGCGGCGTGCTCGTGGCCGTCCAGTTGTAGCAGTACTCGAACGGGTCCATGGTCACCCGCGGCACGCCGGCGAGCTGCTTGCTCAGCGCGGCCACGACCGCCTTGTACGCCGGGGCGGAGAGGATGGTGAGGCTGGTGCCGGAGTCGAGAATCGCGCCGCCGTTCTTCTTGACGTCCCACACCTCGCGGGGGATGTCGAGCGCCTGCCCCGCGACGGAGACGGCGTCGACCGTGACGGCGTAGAACGGGGCCACCTGGGCGTCGAGCAGCAGCGGCGTCCTGGACGGCGACGGCGCAGGCGCGGCGCCGTTGGTGGCGTCGGGGCCGAAGGTGAGGTAGCTGGTGGCGTTGCGCGGGGCGAGGTGGTCGACGAGGCAGTAGGAGAAGCGGCCCCCGAAGCGCTAGTATATGAACATATTAAAAATAATAAAGTAGTATATATACTACCACATGGTAGTATATAAGATATGGGTGTAACTACACCCGGTAGTAGGATGCATTTTCCCTATATATATATATATATATATATATATATATATATATATATATATATATAAGATGATGATGGAAACACCACTACATGTCAAGGGTGAAAACTCTAGTTATGTCATTTTTATTTTGTTAGAAAAAAGGCTAGGTCGAGCCCGATATAAGGCTCAAACCTAGCCCGACTTCATATTAACAAAGCCATGTCCTTTATTGGTTGAACTTGACAGCGATGAATTTGTGTCATTACTTTGTTGGAGGCATTATCTCGTCCATGTTGATGTTCTCGCCTTGGTCTTGGTATCCGAGATATAAGTCCTTGTCTTGCCGTTCATCCCTACTTGAAGGGTATGTGGCGGGAAAAAAAACTAGTCGTATGTGAGTACTTCATATGTTATAATACTTCTGTCATAGCGGTTTGTGTACTCTGTTTGTTGATGACTTTGACTTTGTTACCATGCATCATATTGATATCGGCACGATTGGTTTCAACCTCATTTTTGAAATAAAAGAACGTTTGGGAAGGTGCACGCACTGCTAATAAGATTACGAAGAACGAAGGAATTGAACCAACAAACAGTAAATACATATTCCTCTTGAACCTAATGTAACTAGTTAATACAGCATGTTGTTGCGGGAATGTTCTGCAATATATTTCTTTGAGATTTGATTGTGAGTAATAATATGAAAAACTAAAAGTAAAAATACATATGATTTATTGTGTTTGATTATTGTATAGTTGTAGGTTGCGACCATGTCACTATTATCCTAGGATCGACCCTGCACCAAACATGTGACGGTGTGTGGGTGTGTATAGTCAATGGGTCATTCGCTGGAAACACACAACAAAATGGTCCATCGGAGCTAGTGGCCGCTCCTAGCTAGCCTCCCGTTTATTTTTATCATCGCCATGTGCTTGGCTTCCGGTCCAATAGTCAGTCCATCATCTGCAGTCAGCCAGGGCCAATACCTCCACCATCCGAGGTCCCGTTTTTCTCTCAATTCAATTGTTGTTGCATTTCAGTTTGGGAACTTGTATTGAATAATTAAACGTGTACGCCGTATGTATACACATGTGGTGCGGCCGGGAGCGAGCGGGATCCGCTACGTGGCTAATTTGGTGGATTTATGAGGCCTGCAGACTACAGAGACATGGATTATGTATGTTCAAGTTCAACCCACACGTCGTTAGTACGAACGGAACAACAACAACCCAATAGCTAGTTGGCAGTTGGTACTAACTAGAAGGGCAATGCGCGCTTTGCCGCGCTGTTTATATTCTTGGGGTTGTACATGTTTTATGTAAATTTTTTGAAGTTATGAATAATATTTACGTATTAGTAGGTTTGGCGTGTGGGGATACAATGAAGTGCATTTTTTATCAGATATGTTACTCCTATGGACAGATTTTACGAAATTATGCTTACAGATGGATACGTCAATTTATGGTCAGAGATTAGGGAAAAGGCGGACCAACGGTGCAAATCGGTGAAGTGATTGGTGGGACAATGTTTGGTATGACCAATCCGTAGCAAATCGTTCGTCAGTTTATCATTTTTCTTTTTTATTATTGTGTTGTTTGGGTGGATGTTTTTAACCGTGTGATTGGAGGACATCTTTTAATTAATACAAAAACATGAAAAAGTTACTTACGTTGTTGGACACGTGTATTATGCTGGTGCTAAACGTGTCATGGGTGACACTTCCGTTTTATCACCCATTCATCGAGAGATCCCACCATGAAGCCAGGGTGAACGACCCAATCAGTTATGTATCCAATTTGAATTGAAGAGTTGAATGAGGGACTTTAAAACGGGATAGCTTAACGAAGTTAGAGATTTCATTGCTACAACAAAGGCTTGACGGAGTCAAAATCAAGGATTGGCGGGAGAAGCTTTAAAATTAAAGAGCATAGTGTATTAAAAATGAATGAGAGGGTTCATTGTGAAATTGTTGAGTTGAATGAGGGGTTTTAAAACGGGATAGCTTAACGAATTTAGAGATTTCATTGCCACAACAAATGATTGATGGAGTCAAAATTAAGGAGTGACGGGAGAAGCTTTAAAATTAGGGAGCGTGGTCTATTAAAAAACGAATGAGAGAGCTCATTGTGAAATTGTTGACTCGGTCAAAATTGGATGACCCAACTTCAAATAAAGATCTCAATTGATTGTAAGGCCTTAAAAAATAGGAAGCTTAGTGTTATAGAGAATTAAAATAATTCAGTGAAAATTTATTGACCCGGTCAAAATCGGTGACCCAATTTTAAATTGGTGACCTCAATTAAATGAGAGGGAAGGATTAGTGATATAGTATATGTACTGTATATTATACTCGATTGATCGGTTTATGTAGCGGGTGAGGAAACACGCAAATTAATACAAGTGGGCGATGCAGCGCAGACAAGACTATTTGCAGCTCATGCATGCAGATGCAGTGTCATGGACCTCGTTGTTCCGTGGTGTTGTGATTTTAGTAGTTGGAATTGTAGCATGGCATCATAATCATAGCGATCATGAACGATGCCGCGAAGAGCCAAAGAACGAAGCCTAGTGGAGCTGAGCACCTAGGCAAATCATGACAACAACAATGCATGCATGGGATTCAAGTGATCGTACGCGGATCAACGCATGCAGGGGCGCCAAAACTATATATATGGGCTCAGCCAGACAGACATTGAGACGACGGAACGGTGACATTGTTAGGGCATTTCCAATAGTTTGTATGTAATTTTGTTGGTAAAATTAACCATATCATCAATCAACAAGGGATCATACAACTTCTTTCATGGTTGCCATCTTTATTATTCAATAGGAGAAGAGAGAATAAATGCGATTGCTTTCTATTTAACCTTGGAGCTTGTGCAAGAGCTGTTGGTTAATCTACATACAGTTTTCCTCTCTCTCCTCATTTATTTATTGCCACATCATCATATATCCTAGGAGGCAAAGTTTACCAACAGCTATCTTACAACCATTGGAGATGCCCTTAGTAAAATCCAACCATGATGAAAAAGAGGCGAGATGTGTCCTGTCATGACAGAATAGAGGTATATACACCGAGCTGTGTCCTGTTGTGTGGCCATATCAACACCGAGTCGTTTGGAACCGACGACTTGACGACTCAACAACGAGCCTACGAGTGAACCAACATGTGGTTGGGTGGTTAGAGGGACTGTGGTATCCCCAACCCATCAGGGTTCAAATCTTGGTGCTCGCATTTATTCCAGGAATTATTTCAGGATTTCCGGCGATGCGCATTCAGTGGGAGGAGACGTTCCCGTCGACGACGAGGTGCCTACGGTGACTTCGTAAATTTTAAGATGATATGCCGGCTCAGTCTCTCGGAGGTGCTCATAGGGGTAAGGTGTGCGTGTGTGCGTTCATAGGGATGAGTATATGCGTGTGTATATGAGCGCTTGCGTCTGTACTGTGTTAAAAAGAAAACGAGCCTACGACGCGACAGCAGAGAAGGAGCAGCACAGTTGGATCTGATCGTGGGACGACCACCAGTCTACGTAGGTACGTCCAGGGGCGGAGCTACGTTGGGGCAAAACCTGGCCGTGGCCCGCCCAGGGTAACACCAAATGGTGAAGATTAAGGGGCCCTTAATAGATTAGTTTGTAACGCTAGCTTTAATCTGGCCTGCTTGGCCCGCCCAAAGATTTTACCGTAGCTCCGCCACTGGGTACGTCGCACGCATGCCCAGTGCACTGTTGGGGAACGCAGCAGAAAACAAAAAATTTCCGACCTACGCACCAGCCCAGGACCACTATGGAGACTGCATACAAGGCTTGATCATTATCGTTACCGACTCGTAGCGCAGCGGAAGTAGAGTCGATGACGATTGGCGGTGCAGATCCCCGCAGCTAGGATTTTACAACCTCCCAACCGCGAGGATGTATACCCTCATCTGCCCCGCGGACAGCCCTCCGGGAGGCGGTCACACAGTCCCCCGGACGGTGTCGCGGACAGCCCTTCGGGAGGACCTCCGAAACTCGGACTGTCACTCGGACAGCCCTTCGGGAGGACCTCCAAAACTCGGACGGTCACACGGACAGCCCTTCAGGAGGCACTCTCGAACTAAGACCGAAACTACGATCTCTCTACAGAGTTGCACACATACGGTGTCATCTATCCGGCAGGGCTTCGCCGTCCAGAACTAGTTCCTGCCGGAACCCAGACAGCCTTTCGGCTCTACGAAACTATTTCGCTGGGAGGGAGAGAAGAATGCCAGATCATGCATGGCTTTGTGTATGAGAGCAAGAGTGTGTCTTATGGCAGCCCACACACCCCCTATTTATAGGAAACCCAAGGGTAGGGTGGTTTTACAAGAAAACCCAAAACACACATGGAAAGGAGTCCTTCCCAAGGACCTAAAAGGTGAAACCAAGGAACAAGGGGGACTCCATGAAGGAGTCCACCATGTGGCCGGCCACACCCTCATGTGGGGCCCCAAAATTGGCCCCTATCCATCCATGTCATCCCCAAGATCTTTTGGAGCAAAGCCCCAAAAGGTGGCTTTCCAAAAATATCCCAAAAAGCACTTTCACTATTCACGACGACATTTTTCAGCGTCTGATCGAACTGAAAATATTCATGTGGGCTTAGAACAATTCTAGTACCCACCAAAATAACTTTCAACGTGAGCCGGAACAATTCCGGTTTAGTGATTTCATCTGCGAAAAGCATCTGAAGCGGTTTCGACAGCTCCGGAACATTTCCGGTTTTCATCCCGGAAAATTCCAGAAAGTTTCCGGAATGATTCTGGCACCCTCCAAGAATTATCAGGCATGTGCCAAAACCAATTTGACTTTATGGTATCCTCTGAAACAACTTTTCAGTTTCACCGGAACTCATCCGGTGACCTCTCTGCGGAACTTTTCCGCTGTCCGAAACTTTTCCGGCGTCCGAAACTTTTTCGGTGATTTTCTCTCAGACTCCTTGTCTAGTATTCAGCAGATAGATGACCCTTAAGCGTGTGACCCTATAGGTTCGGTGAAGCATAGACATGACCCGGAACCCCTTCCGATCAATGATCAACATCGGAGCCGTGGACACCCATATCGATCCCTATACCCACACGAATAAATATTCGAGTGAACCTCCAGTTGCCGTGAGCTATTCCTGTTGCTTCGCGATATGTTACAATTACCCGAGGTGAGAAACATCGGCATCCTCGTGGATCAACACTTGTCCACAATGCCAGTTACCTCGTTGCCGGTATTGTTCTCTTTTCTCGTTCCCGTGTTCCGGCATCCCTGTGATCAAATCACCCTGTGTCTGGCCAGACGATGATGGATACCGTAACACCGAGAGGGCCCAGAGATATCTCTCCATCGTCGGAGGAGCAAATCCCAATCTTGAGCTATCAAGTCCCTTGACATACTTTTCCATGAACCCGTAAGCCGCCGTAATAGCCACCCATTTACGGATGACGTTTAACAAACCCCAAAGTTCATGAAGCAAGCATGAAGAAACTCGACACTCTCATGGTCTAAGGAATTATGCAAACATTAACTTGCTGTGTTATTAACCATTAACTTATGACGAATGTATCTCATAGCATAACATCAATTTGGGTCGATTCAACACAAGTGTTCTACCAACAATTGTGCCCTCAAAATTGCCGGCATAGCCATGCCCATGATCAGGAAAACAGGATCATCATGCAATACTTGAGCCAGTCCTAGAGGCTTGACTAGGAATACATTTTACCGTTTATTATCCCACACGTGCATATGAGTCTTCCTCCGAGCCTCGTGGTTATTGCAGACTCGAGAACCATAGCAGTTATAGCATGGAACATAAACCTAATTATGAACAGGGAGATAATCAATAACATTTATTATTGCCTCTAGGGCATATCTCCTACAGACTCCCACTTGCACTAGAGTCAATAATGTAGTCAATGCTAATGCAGTTTACACCTATGGCATACTGGTGTAAAATATGCTTCGCATGTGGTATAGCCTGATATCCAACGGATCTGACTACTTCAGCTCCGTGTGTTACTTTGCATATCCTTGCGTTTTCACGCTTTCACAAAATTCACATTTTGTCTGGACTTGGCCTTGCATATGTGTGAATCATTGGTCGAAACCTGATTCCTCAGACTGAGCTATGGAGCACCTATCTGCAATAGTATCCCATAGACCAAAGCCATCTTGGAACCATACTATGTTCATGAATGAACTATATGATTCAACAACTTCTTTGTCGCTTCTAAAGCGTCAACATACTTAGCCTTTGTTATAGAATTCGCCACAGTATCATGTTTGGAACATCTTCCAACTACTGTGCCACCATATTGTGTATTACACAAAACCCTTAACTTAAATCGAAAATCGCATGGAGCATTGATGAAGACTGTATCGATGTAATTACTTACAATGAGCACTTCATAATCTCTGCTTGCGAGAAAACATGTCATCAGTACTACTCTTAGTACTCAATGACATCTTTCACTGTTGTCCTATGACCAGTACTTTGATCACTTTGGTATCCATACTCGCAACATCTTTGGAGTATCGGACATATCTGGTTGGTTTTACATACCATGGAATACATGATTAATCCAAACACAAGAGTGTGTGGAATCACCATCATGTATTTTTCTCATCAGTGTTTTGAGACACCGAGTCTTGCAAAACTCTTTCCATGTGACTTTGGCAAGAATCACTCCTTGGCGTTTTAAATGCTAAAAGGTTTTAGCACCTTGTCAATATGTATTCATTGCTTAGCCCTATTATGTAAATCTATCTCCATAGATTATCATGCCTAATTTGGAGGCTATTTAGCCTAAGCACTTCATCGAAAAACTATTTTAAATGAAGTCATAATTCGTGTCAAGAAATTTATTTCCAATTAACAATGTGTCAAGTACACAAGGTTTTTAGAAATATTATTATGCTCCCACTTACTTTCTTGAATCACAAGCATCTTCGATGCCCATTTGATGAAGTCAAACCCCTTTGACCATTCCATCAAAAAACGAAGATTCCAACTCCACTTTGCACTCTTCTGTTCATCGCTGGAACTCTGAAGTTTGCATACTTACTAGCATCCTCTGGATCGACAAATTACTTTGGACTGTATCACATACAAGTCCTAGGTTTCATTTCCATCAGATGGAAATCCTTTTGTCATCCATGTTTCATATCTCATGATTGAAATATGTATTAATTGCTAGTTCAACCCGAACCGACTTCAAGCATCGCTACGGTGAGACAATCTCATCGTAGTCAACTCCTTGAACTTGTTATGGCAACAAGTCGAGCTTTATGGATAAAACATTTTATCCGTATCAGTTTTTAGTTCCATAAATATTCGTTAGACTCTAAGTCTTCCGAAAGGTGTATCAAGATTTTAATCTCGAATCACTTATATGGAAACTATCTCGGATTGTATTGGCATTTAGCCAATTCCGGAGTCAGGGCCCATCACCGCTTCCTTGTGTATCGTAGGTATACTGTTGTCCAACAACAATATCTCGTTTGCGCACCTGAGAGGTTTGCACGAGCCTTGCCTACGGGGTTCAGCTGCAAGTTCGACCGAAGTCCATACATTTTATTGTAGAGACTTCCGTATCAGTCGCAGTAGGAAACTCCGGAATTACTTCCAAGGTCTCTTTCCTTTGATCTGATGACGAAGATACTGTTTATCTCGTCGAGTTGCACTGTTCTCCCACTCACCTTTTTGAAAGAACCACTTTCTTCAAAAAGCATACCGTTCTTTGTGGCAAACCTATTTGCCTCGGTATAGTGGTGGGGAAATACCCAATGACTTGGGATAACCTACAAAGTAGCACTTGTCTGATTTGGAATAGGTTTGTAACCTTTTACACAAGCCCCATATTCCAAATGTTAAGAAAAGATATAACATGGTTGGGCGTACCATACCATGGCGTCATTTCAACAGACCCGATGGAGCTCTTTTCAGTGAAAAAACCGCAGTCTCTAAAGCATCACTTTTAAAAGGGATAATGGCAAATTTATTTATGTCATCTTTGATCTTACCATGTCATAAATGGTTCGATTACATCTTCACGGACTTTCCACTTGCAGTGGTGTTCCGGGAGGTGTAAGTTATGAAACCCCTTTCACAACTCATCAGACATTCGCTAAACTTGTAACTCAAATATTCCTTTCTGCAATCGAATTGTAGAAACATAATTTTCTTGTTACAACAACTTCTACTTCATTTTTGAAAACCTTCTGAATGAATTCAAAAGATCCAGACTTACGTCTCATCAAGTAAATATCCATATATCTACTTGAGTCATTTCTGAAGATAGATAAATCCACTACTTGCAACAACATTTGTTGGACTTTCACACATCATAATGTATGATCACCAATATGTTCTTTGCTCGTTCCTTATGGCCTGTGAACGGTATTTCAGTCACTTCACTTTTCAGAGGAAAGTTGCAAGTGTCAGATGATTCAAAATCAAATGACTTCAAAAATCCATCATAATGGAATTTCCATGCAGGTTTCTCCAATGTGACCAAATGCAGTGACACACTTGTGCGGTATTCTTTTAGTCTTGCGACATTTAGCGTCAGGGTTTATGGATGTATCATATTTCCATCAATATTCATAACATACATCCCATCTAGGATGGAAGCATGGCCCTTCATGTTATTCATAACACCGAACATCAAAAGTTTTCTTATGAACAACCTTCTTGCAAGATACCTTATGCAAAGGGCTAGAGTGTGAAACTCTAAAATGAATTATGAAAGTAAACCCAGAGGTAATGTATTATTTATCAATATTCATAACACACGTTTCATTCATAATGAAAGTATGGCCCTTATGTTATTCATAACACCGAACATCAAAAGTTCTCTTATGAACAACCTTCTTGCAAGATACTTTATGCAAAAGGCTAGAGTGTGAAACTCTAAGTGAATTATGAAAATAAATACATAGGTAATACACCGATGGAAGGTATAGTAACTTTTACTATGTTCCCAGCGTGTATCAAGACCTCATTCCTGGCTAGTCTTTCAGGCCATAGTAGTTCTTGCTTCGAGTTGCAACAGAATGCAATCGAGCGGGTATCTTTGTGATTAACTCACAATACCCAAGAATTAGTGATTAACATGTTTAACCATAATTCCCAAGAACTATATCTTTAACCAGCCTTCTATACATCAAAAACCTGTATGACATTCATACATGAGCTGGATATTCCAGTCTTCTATCCTTTTGCCATTATACTTCTAACAGTTTAACTTTTAGTATTTCTCCTACTCTCAGAAGAAGCATCCAACTTAAGAGTGGTGTTAGCCCCGGACTTCCTAGGCGTGAAAGTCTTACTAACACCCTTCGGACACTTCCTTTCTCTTTAAGTTGTGGTTTTATTCACCTTTCATCATATGACAGGCGTTCTCCTGGATCCCTCTCTTATCAGTCTAATGCATAGTAAACTCCTTTACTAACAGTTTGCAAATAAATATTGCTTTGGATATCTCATATCTTTTAGCTTTTGTCTGTCTCTGAAAATGATTTTCAGATTCCATGAATATCACATAACTATCCAAACTTTCGAAGTTCGGGTCTCATGGAAGCAAACATATTGCACTTTGACTGAAAAGGAATTCTAGCTTTTGGATCGAAGGACGAGAGTCACATGATCCATAGCATTAGCGGGAGAATACCGAAAGCATGCGATAGGACAAAGTCCTTCTCGGCACACTTGAGGACAATCCTCATATTACGTTACCAACCGTAAAGTTATAACCAGATATTTAACAGCTATTCAATTTTAACAGGGAAGGTGGAAACGCGAGCCATTATTCTACAACTATTATGCAAATCACACTTAGACATGGTTCATAATTAATTGCACTGAGAATTAAACAAGTTAATTCTACAGTGCGCTCCCACTCAAATCAATATCTCTCATAAATAATTTATGTGATACAAGATCCAGACTTCAATTCATCGCCATAGAATCATCATCTCATGACGGGAATTTTAATCGGTAGGCCAACTTGCCGATCACATCTCCATGTGACTCTTGTTCATCTTTCGATGCGTGTGTTCCGAGCTCATGACACTCATGCCTGAACGTCAAGACAACCAAGTGATCTCGCTGCGAGGTCTCAACTCACCCGCCTCACACATCCCTAATCGTACGCACCCATGCATCCATGGCGTACCCCGAAAAGTTAGGTGCCGTGACGGTGCTACACTTGGGAGAACACTATCTACTTGATATTTTTGTGAGAGATCACCCTAATAAAAGCGACTACCGCGCAATCAAGAAGGGTGCATCATAAGGGATAAACATCTCAGGCAATTCATAATAGCATGATATGGTATAGCCCTTTCTGACGGAGAAGTCTTTCATTTCTTCGTCTTCGGCATTCGCGTTGGTGTTCACCTTCGCGAAGATTGCCACCACCTTGTCGATGCACCAGATAATATTGCTATCTCTATAGCTTAATAAAAATAAGTGCATTACATAAGGTTGACACGCAGGTCATTAAAGTGCAATCATATGGCTCCAGCCATCATGCCGAATCATGACACGCAGGTCATGTTAATCAATTTACATCATATAGTCATCTCAAACATAATCAAATTATTATGAACACTGCTATACCACATCACATGCACATGCAAACCATCCTGCAAAACCAAGTTAGACGCCTCTAATCGGTCCATGCAAAATTTTATTTTACGTGGCTTCTAAGGTTTCGAAACAAACCAAAGCTACCAACGTCCATCATCAAGCATGATAATCCAAGTCGCTAGATTAACATTCCAGGGTGTATGAAACACGAGATAATAAAATCTCGAGCCCCATACTAAACTTCGTCATACGCGTGACCCCCCATGCAGATCACATCTGCATTGCCCTTTCGTCTGCAAAATTTCATCTTTCTTTTTAACTACGGTGGAATTCAATGAACTGTTAGCACTTCGTTGATCAATCAGGATCGCGGATTGCCAGAACATTGAAACTCCACCATACTGTTATCAAGATCAGAAATATGCAAATTCGAGGGAAGCAACAAGAACATCGGGTAACAGACTTCATCTGCTACCCGCACAAATAATTTTCAGCAATAGATCTCATCTACTACCTAATTATATTGTGCAACACCCATACATCTCTATGTATTCTAGATCGCAACCTGCATCTACGCATAGCACGGCTCTTGATGCCACTGTTGGGTAACGCAGCAGAAAACAAAAAATTTCCGACCTACGCACCAGCCCAGGACCACTATGGAGACTGCATACAACGTTTGATCATTATCGTTACCGACTCGTAGCGCAGCGGAAGTAGAGTCGATGACGATTGGCGGTGCAGATCCCCACAGCTAGGATTTTACAACCTCCCAACCGCGAGGATGTATACCCTCATCTGCCCCGCGGACAGCCCTCCGGGAGGCGGTCACACAGTCCCCCGGACGGTGTCGCGGACAGCCCTTCGGGGGGACCTCCGAAACTCGGACTGTCACTCGGACAGCCCTTCGGGAGGACCTCCAAAACTCGGACGGTCACACGGACAGCCCTTCAGGAGGCACTCTCGAACTAAGACCGAAACTACGATCTCTCTACAGAGTTGCACACATACGGTGTCATCTATCCGGCAGGGCTTCGCCGTCCAGAACTAGTTCCTGCCGGAACCCAGACAGCCTTTCGGCTCTACGAAACTATTTCGCTGGGAGGGAGAGAAGAATGCCAGATCATGCATGGCTTTGTGTATGAGAGCAAGAGTGTGTCTTATGGCAGCCCACACACCCCCTATTTATAGGAAACCCAAGGGGTAGGGTGGTTTTACAAGAAAACCCAAAACCCACATGGAAAGGAGTCCTTCCCAAGGACCTAAAAGGTGAAACCAAGGAACAAGGGGGACTCCATGAAGGAGTCCACCATGTGGCCGGCCACACCCTCATGTGGGGCCCCAAAATTGGCCCCTATCCATCCATGTCATCCCCAAGATCTTTTGGAGCAAAGCCCCAAAAGGTGGCTTTCCAAAAATATCCCAAAAAGCACTTTCACTATTCACGACGACATTTTTCAGCGTCTGATCGAACTGAAAATATTCATGTGGGCTTAGAACAATTCTAGTACCCACCAAAATAATTTTCAACGCGAGCCGGAACAATTCCGGTTTAGTGATTTCATCTGCGAAAAGCATCTGAAGCGGTTTCGACAGCTCCGGAACATTTCCGGTTTTCATCCCGGAAAATTCCAGAAAGTTTCCAGAATGATTCTGGCACCCTCCAAGAATTATCAGGCATGTGCCAAAACCAATTTGACTTTATGGTATCCTCTGAAACAACTTTTCAGTTTCACCGGAACTCATCCGGTGACCTCTCTGCGGAACTTTTCCGCTGTCCGAAACTTTTCCGGCGTCCGAAACTTTTTCGGTGATTTTCTCTCAGACTCCTTGTCTAGTATTCAGCAGATAGATGACCCTTAAGCGTGTGACCCTATAGGTTCGGTGAAGCATAGACATGACCCGGAACCCCTTCCGATCAATGATCAACATCGCAGCCGTGGACACCCATATCGATCCCTATACCCACACGAATAAATATTCGAGTGAACCTCCAGTTGCCGTGAGCTATTCCTGTTGCTTCGCGATATGTTACAATTACCCGAGGTGAGAAACATCGGCATCCTTGTGGATCAACACTTGTCCACAATGCCAGTTACCTCGTTGCCGTTATTGTTCTCTTTTCTCGTTCCCGTGTTCCGGCATCCCTGTGATCAAATCACCCTGTGTCTGGCCAGACGATGATGGATACCGTAACACCGAGAGGGCCCAGATATATCTCTCCATCGTCGGAGGAGCAAATCCCAATCTTGAGCTATCAAGTCCCTTGACATACTTTTCCATGAACCCGTAAGCCGCCGTAATAGCCACCCATTTACGGATGACGTTTAACAAACCCCAAAGTTCATGAAGCAAGCATGAAGAAACTCGACACTCTCATGGTCTAAGGAATTATGCAAACATTAACTTGCTGTGTTATTAACCATTAACTTATGACGAATGTATCTCATAGCATAACATCAATTTGGGTCGATTCAACACAAGTGTTCTACCAACAATTGTGCCCTCAAAATTGCCGGCATAGCCATGCCCATGATCAGGAAAACAGGATCATCATGCAATACTTGAGCCAGTCCTAGAGGCTTGACTAGGAATACATTTTACCGTTTATTATCCCACACATGCATATGAGTCTTCCTCCGAGCCTCGTGGTTATTGCAGACTCGAGAACCATAGCAGTTATAGCATGGAACATAAACCTAATTATGAACAGGGAGATAATCAATAACATTTATTATTGCCTCTAGGGCATATCTCCTACATGCACATGCACGGCGGGCCGGCGGCCGCGTGATCGAACCGAATCGGATAGCACGGTCCCACGCGACCGACATGGCCGGGTTTTCGTTGGCTGTCGACAAAATCATGGCTGCTCGTATCGTGCGTGCATGGCGCCATATGGATGTGGTCTTCGTCGTGCCGGCACCCTCTTGACGCGCGCCGGCCGGACCAAAAAATATTTTTTTGAAAAGAGAGGGGTTTCCCCCTGCCCCAACTTTATTAAGCCAAGGCGAGACCAAACCAGGTTCAGTGACAGCTCTCAGTGGCAGCTAGAGTAGCAACCACATGTACTATAGGGTTCAAAAGCTAGCCCTATTACATAGCCAGATTCACATTACATGCAGAGAGGGAGAAACGATAGAAATGACATGGTAGAACACAAAATTATCCACCTCTACTGCCAGAGACCAGCAACTACCAAGCTATTCTAAGCAACTCCGCTCTTCGACGATCCAAAAGTCTTAAGCACTGGAGAAGTAGAGCACCCTGGGAGTCCGAGCATAAAACCTTCCATTGTCTGATCAAACCCCCCACCAGATCCAAAATGCAGCGCATATTCCTCTATCTCCTCCCCTGGAAAACAAAGTCATTGCGCAAAAGCCATAAGCCCCACAAGGTGGCAGAAGAAACAATGTTAACAGCCTCACGGTGGTTTTTCTTTTTCCAGTGAACACTTAAGTCATCAATAGAAGATGGAGCAGGAAAATTGAATGCCATAGACCAAATTGACCAAATCTCTCTAGCCACAACACAATCAAAAAACAGATGTTGTATGTATTCAAGCTCACAGCAAAACACACAGGTCATATCATCAACATGTCTTCGTTTAGCCAGGTTGTCTCTAGTCAAGCATTTGTTATAGAAAGCAAGCCAGAGGAAGACATGAATATTAGGAGGTATTTTAATCTTCCAAATGTAATCTTTAAGGTCAGAAGACACCCCTCCAAAGTTAATCAATTTATAAAAGGATTTTACTGTATACACTCCAGAGGGATCCAAATTAAGTCCAAACAGGAGTGTCCCTAACATCTGAGGGATGAAAGTCTTTAACCAGATCCAATAACTTGTACCAGGTATTCATCAAGTCAGCATCTACACATCTCCTAAATGTTAGTTTTAGGTGCTCCCCATCCCAAACCTGGGCAAGGGAGGCATCCTGTTGATGACAGATATCAAAAAGGTCCCAAAATCTAGTTTTAAGGGAACATTCCCCAATCCAAATGTCATGCCAGAAGGCAATATGATTACCATTCCCAGGGATCCACTTATAAAAGTGACCAGCAGCTCCCAGAGCCCAAGTGACACTTTTCCAGAATGGAGAACCTAAAGAATTCCTAGCACAGAAGATATTAGGTTTATCTACCCCATATTTATGCCTAATAATTTTCTTCTAGTCTTTAGTAGACCCATCATAAAACCTTTTGCCCCAAGAAGCTAACAGTGCCATATTAAACTCTTTCACATTTGGTACTCCCAAGCCACCAAACTCTTTCTTCTTGGAGATCAAGCCCCAATTAGCCAAGTGATACTTGTGAGAATCCCCAACATTTCCCCAGAAGAAATGTGACATTTGGGATGTAATGGCATCAATAGCCCATTTGGGGAACTTCATAATGGACATCAAATAAGTAGGAATGCTTGCAATACAGGTAGTGAGCAGAATTAGCTTGCCCCTATATGATAAATTCCTACCCAACCAACCAGCAATGTTTTTAATAATCCTGTCAATAATGGGTTGAAGATCCTCCCTTCTAAGTTTTTTAAAGTGAAGAGGGACTCCCAGGTACTTGAAGGGGAATTACCCAAATTGACAGCAGAAAATCTGGGCAAACTCTTTAGAAAGATCATCACTCACATTCAAGGTATGAAGATCACTTTTGTGAAAATTGATTTTCAAGCTAGAAAGCTTCTCAAAACAAGTTAAAATCCATTTCAGATTCCTAGCATATTCCAGGGAGTCTTTCAAGAACAAAATGGTATCATCAGCATATTGTAGGCTGATGACCCCCCCAGGTATCACCTGTGGGAGAAGCCCATCAATAAGACCATGGTTGGCAGCCTTAGTAAGCATCTTAGTGAAGACATCAGCCACCAGGTTAAACAGCAAAGGAGAGTGAGGGTCACCTTGCGAAATGAGGGCCATTAGTGTCATTAATTCTAACCTGAAAAGTTCCTTGAAATAGAGTACTATAAATCCATCCAACCCACTTTTCACCAAAGCCCCTAGAAAGGAGCATTTCTTTGAGAAAGTACCAGTTAACTCTGTCATAGGCTTTTTCATAATCAAGTTTCAAAATGAGCCCACTATCTCCAGTCCTATGTACTTCATGAATGACTTCATGAGCCATCACAACACTTTCTAGGATGAACCTCCCTTTGATAAAAGCAGTTTGATTAGAGGAGATGAGCTTGTCACAAAGTGGGGAAGCCCTAGTGGTCATGGCCTTAGATAGGATTTTAAGAGCACAATTGCTAAGACTAATGGGTCTAAAGTTTTTCATGTCTCTAGCTTGGGGAACTTTAGGAATGAGAGTAATAATAGCAAAGTTAAGTCTATGAACATCTAGAGTACCACTTTCGAAGTCCCTGACCATCCACATAAAATCATTTTTAATAAGATCCCAGAATTTCTGGTAAAACAGGAAGGATAAACCATCAGGGCCAGGGGCACCACAAGCATAAGAACTCATGATTGCTTGTTTAATCTCATCCTCAAAAAAGGACCTCTCTAATTGTCTACTATCATCCTCAGAAACTAAGTCAGTTTCCTCCTAGAAATTCACATCCAAGTGAATATCAGGCTTAGGTTCAAAAGCAAACAATTGTTTATAGAAATCAGTAGCCACCTTGAGCATGTCGTGTGTCTCAGTAACTACACCATCAGGGCCATTCAGTTCAGACAAGTGATTCTTCCCATGTCTGTGGTTGGCCAAGGCATGAAAGTAAGCATTATTTCGATCCCCTTCTAAAATCTTCCTATCTCTGGATCTCTGCCATAAGGCAATCTCTTCTTTCTTCCAAATCTCATCAAGTTCTCTTTTAATCTCTTTCATCTTATCAAAATCAGCAACAGACAACTGTTGAGATTCAGCTAGAACATCAAGAGCATTAAACTCCAAAAAGAGGGACTTTTTCTTTTTCTTCATAGCAGCTTCAAGGTTTATACTCCAACCTTTCAGCTTTTTCCAAAGGTTCCTGGTTTCAACCATCCAGTTCTCTACAGAATTAGCCGAGGAGGAAAAGGCATTCCAGGCCTCATGAACCACCTGCTCAAAGCCAGGTTGAGTTAACCACCATTTCTCAAATCTAAACATTTCAGGGCAGGGATTATTCCTGGCCCCAGTGTCAAGCACCAGAGGAGTGTGATCACTACCCACCCTAGGAAGAGCAGTTAGAGTAGATAGAGGAAAGCGAGCATCCCAGTCCACAGAAGTGAACATTCTATCCAACAAAGCAAAGATAGGCATCCCTTGGTTGTTAGACCAAGAAAATCTTCTGTTAGAAATAGAGATTTCCATCAGCCCCCATCTATTAATCCAATCATTAAAAAGGAAGGTAAATTGTTGATTAACCACACCTTTACTTTTATCTTGATCCCCTCTAACCAAATTAAATTCCCCACAACAAAGGACAGGGTAAGAAGCAGATTCCATTATATCATGTAATTCAGCAATAAAGTCCATCTTAAACTCAGGATATGCAGAACCATAAACCACCACCAGGTGCCAAACAAACCCATCACTTTTGTTTTTAATGGTGGCTTTTATGGAGAACTTGTTATTAGAAAAACCAATGATGTCAAACAAATCCTTCTTAATGCCAAGGAGGATACCTCCAGCAGTGTTGTCAGCAGGCAGAAAGTGCCAGGTAAAAGCATCTCTCTTATCTAAGAACCTGAGGAAATGATGTGACGGCGGCCCGATCTTTCGATGAGAGTGGGGATAACTATCGATTTGGTGGATTTTGACCTTGACGATCCGGCTATACCGTACCCGACGATACGCCTCGACAATCGCTAAACCAATCTCCGATGGTTATTGACCTTGCCGTAGGCACGATCAACCTGAACAACGAGGTTCGAGTTCCTGCAAGCAACCGAAGAACCGGCAAGAACAATGGTAATTGCAATCTGAAATTGCGGATAATAAACTGAGCACACGAAATAGATGAAGAAGTTGGGGTTCCACTGTGGATCTAACAAGGCGGTAGTCCTACACGTCTCGTAGATGCGATTTGTAGCAATAGCTAGACAATACAATAAAACCCGAGTCTAACCCTAGAGGCAGACTAATTATTTATAGTAGTATGAAGAGGAGCCGCCGCCTTGATTCTGTTGTTCGACGAAGTAGTCGTGCGTTGTACAGATGTAGTTGGGCGCTCGCGTGACCGGCGTTGCACGTGGCCTACTCAAGCCCATGTGTGTGTGGGCTGAATTGCACGCATGCATGCATCGTGTGACATGCATCACATATGGGCCTGGCCCTCCTCCTCTTTGCATGCATGTTGCACCATTGCATGGCTGCACCAAGTCAGCTGTATCATACGGATGTGTGAACACACAAGCATGTATTTGTATATACACAAGCAACCGTATCTTAACACGTGGTTTGAATAAATCTTCGATAACCCTGCATGAAATAAATGAAGATGTAGTAATTTTGTCTTTAATAACTAAATAATATATTTTATAATTACTACTAGAATTCACCTGTAAAATATGAATGGGTGCAATAGTTTTGGCCGTATTTGAGGCAGCTATGTCCACATCAGGAAACCCTCAGAAATAACCTCTTTCTTAGTCTCTTGAAAACCAATGAAATCAGGGTTAGTTTTATCAATCACATCACAAAGGCACTGAATTTTACCAGGTTGGCTAAGACCCCTAATAATCCAAATCAACCCTATCATAATTAAGAAATTCTAAAAGGATGAGACAAGCCACAAGGCTTCCCTTTGGTATGTGCAATTGGAGTAACCCTAACCCCCCCCCCCCCCCAGCAGTGCCAACTGGAGGGATAGGGGTACTCACACTTGCAGATCCAACCACATCTTCAAAGCACACATCAATATTGTTAGGTAAGACAATTTCAGGATTTTCATTAGCAAAGGCTAAACATCTTTCTTGTTCCCCTACTACCAAGTCCTCCACAATTGCAAGTTTCGAAGATAAGTCCCCACCAAACAGCAAACCAACTTTGGTACTTTGATCATGCAAGATAGAAGGTTCATTAGAGGGGAATGATTTACCTTTAAAAGTTCTTGCGATTTCCAGATTTTTCTTCATTTTGTATGCAGCAGCTTTCTCCATGATGTTGACATGACCATGATTTCTAGTTCCATGTTTAGAAGCCATCACAGGGCCCCATTTAGCATTTTTGGTAGGGCTCTGAACCTCTGACTTGGATTGATTCATAGAGTCCAGCAAGGATCTCTTGAGCCCACAGCTCTGCAGCCCTTGAATAGTATCATAGGGAAGAATCCCCAGCTCTCCATCCACGTTTTCTTCTTTCTCATCATCAGACATTACCATGTCCACAGATTTTAGAAGGCTCTCACAGTACTCCAGACCCACAGACTTCTCATTTTCCACACTTCTTTCCTTTATCAGCATCTTAGGGGTAGCTACTATCTCACATTCATACTCTCCTTTTCCTCCCCCAGGCCAGAATTGCAGCTTGAGATAGGATCAGGTCCATCATTCTCCCCCCTAGAAGGGAGCCCTTGAACTGAGTGTTGATCAAAGCCAGAACATTCTCTAATGAATTCCTCCTGGTCAGCATCAAAATAGTTCAGATATGTTAAGGCAGAAACCTTAGACTTTCCAGAAAAACTAGCATAGTTTTTGGAGTAAAGTTAGCCTTGTCCAACTCATCAATGGTTGGATCTTCCTCAGTATTATCATCCACAATATCATTTGAGTGTGAATCCTTTCCATATTCCTCATGATCACCCTCAGCACCATCACCTTCATCACCATCCTCATCAGTCTCAATGTTAATTACAGAGTCAGCCCCTCCAATTTGTTCAAAGCCTTCCACAGTAAATCCAAGAAGGGCATCTTTTTTTCCATCTCAATCAACCTTTCAAATGGAATTTTGGCAGGATCTCTACAAGCAATCTTAATCCTAACATTCTCAAAGAAAGTCCTGAACATACCATTCCAGTCAACATCAGTCAAAACACCAAACAGTGAGGCAATCTGAGCAAAGACCTTCCAAGTGCACCATTTAGGTGGAATCCCCTCAATCGGGACCCATGCTTCAGTTAATTCACCAAAAGGCTCACAGACACCCTTCCATTCAGTCATCTTAACAGACACATCCTGAGGCCGGCAGAAGCCGGGAAGTTCAATTAGGTCTTCCACTTTCTTCCATGGGGGAAATCTGACAAGGAAGGTTTTACTTGATAGCTCCCTAATTTGCCAAGGCCAATGTTTAGATTTACAGAATGTATCAGTCAGAAGACTCATCAACAAGACTTTGTCAACCTCCCCTTTCAGGATATTAACCACAGCACAATTTTGGAAATTTAACCAGTTAGATTCATTGGCAACAGGCACATCTACATGGTAAAAACCAAGACCTCTAGCACCACTTCCAAAGAAGGCAGCAGTGGGTTGGACTTTGGACCAAGCTGCACAGTTGTTAACATTATAGTTTTGCTGACAGATGAAGCAGGACTTAGGTTTCACACAATTACCCACATAGTGACCAGGACCACCACAATTAAAGCAAATCATATCCTTGTATCTAGGATCCAGCACTTGTTCCAATTCCACCTTTGCAACCTGAGAGGATTGGACCTGTGAGGAAGTTGCAGTAGAGGCTATGGATTTGATAGGTCTGGGAGCAGGGGCAGCATCCTTAGGCACTGGCGAGCACCACCTGAGACAGTTTTCTGCACTATGGCCCTACGGACCAAAAAATCTCCCCAGCTCCACGTGTCCTCCCATCATTTTGTGTGCACACGCGCGCGCAGACGTCGCCATGGCTTGTCATCCAGCCGGAGTGAAGACCATGGTTCAAGATTTTGGCACGTACGACCGGCGAGGAGCTATAGCATTCATGAGCACACACACCTGAGGTGGCAGATGTTTGCGTGTACGGCCCCGTTACGACCTACTTGCCTTGTGGCACACGCGAACCGCCCTTTGACTCAAGGCAGCGAAACACACACGAGCGTTGTCGATCATATATATGTGTCATACACGCCAGCCACTTAACCTCCTTGTCACTGCGTGCATCACAACGTGTGCGTCGACCAGCCGCCTCGTGACGGACAAGGGTCAAAGTAGTCACAGTCAGGCATACGTCACGGACAAGTGTCAAAATTGTCACAATTTGCCGGTGCGTATGTGTGGAAGTACAGTGACAGATAGTGCGGAATTGCCTGCAGAGTTCAATTAGCTAGCCACAGCCGTCTACTCTATGAATGTGTGATTACACATTAGGTTCAATCAACAGATTATGCATGTGGATGCGGCAACGAAGATCAGGGCACATGTGTAAGTTGGGTCGTTGGCTTATGTTTGTTGAAACGAATCGGAGTTGTTAGATCTGATTGGAAATTTAGAATTGCCAATCAAGGTGTGCATCTCTGTGACTATCGTGCAACCAACAATAGTCAAGAGACCAACACACTCGGTGAATCTCTAGTCTTACAAAGAGGAATAGATCAACTCTTTCGTTCAGAACCTTTACAGCATCTACAACCGGACTTGGCAAATCCGACCTCTCAAACGCCCGCGGACACTAACCGGTCAAACCTTAATAACGCATTCTACAACCGGATACCTTAAATTAGAAACTTCAAATTCATACTATTACATGCAACTCAAACCTAATACTAAGCGGAGCTCGTCCGGCTCCGTCGTGCCCATGTCCGGCGGCTGCCTGCGTCCCTTGTAGTGTCGGTCCAATCGCCAGCGAGGTAGAGTAGGACATGGGACACTAGTCGGCTCACGGGAGTCGAGCTCCCGCCGTCTCACATGCCCTGCTCTTCCTCGTCGGAGCACGTAACCCTGACGGTGCCGGTGGACGTCAAGTCGATGACGAATCCCTCCTGGGAGGAGTCGATGTCCACCACGATGCGGTTGCGGCACCCGCACTGGTTCACCATATGGGGCGTCGGAGAGTGTGACTCCGCCTCTCCAACGTCCACCGCCGCGAGGTCCTCCGCTGCCTCCCGCGCCTGCTGCGCGCGCCATGTTTGCGTCTGCGGACGCCCATGGTGCGTCCTTGATGCGCCAATGGAGGGGTTGCGTGTACGCCACGACGGACGGACGCCAGACGGACCGCACCACCTACGGTGAGGCAGCGACGTCGGATCCATGTACCGGTTGTGCGGACGCAATGGACTCCCGACGTTGCAAGTCCGAGCGCTACCGTCGGGTGGCCGCCTCCCGGGAGCGGCGGAGCGCAAGCTAGACGGCCATATCCTCCTCGGGGTCGCGTGGGATGAGCTCGTGGTCGACGGATCTGAAGGTGAAGGACTCAAATCCGCTGCCCGCCATGCCGGAGAAGGCTGGAGATCGCCGAAGATGAGCTTGGGTGGCGGATGGGAGTGGAGTGAAGTGGTTAGGGTTTGATCCGGCGAACGGATGGGGACGAATATATGTGGCGTCGATGCGGTAATGAATTTTGCATGTTGAGAGAAATAGGTAATGAATTTTTTAATGAGAAATAGATAATCGGGGCTAGCTATTTCGATATAGAAAAATATTCAAGTGAGGGATGTTTGCAATCGATCCATGAGGGTCATTCTTATTCTTGATTTATTCTGCAATCTTTTCTCAAACATCTTTTTCATTATGTCGATATAGTCATATGCAATCTTCTAGATAATTATTTATATTCATATAGGATTACGATTGTTTATTTCTCATTGATAAACATTTTCAAATAGGTGGAAAAAGGAACTACGAGCTATGGCACTAACAAATTTACGAACTCAGAAAGAAAGGGCGATAGTTTAGGCGACGGTTCCCCGTCGTGAACTCCGGCGAGGAAATGGTTTCCACTCCCTTTGTCCGCTGCTCTAGTGGCTGGAGGAGGGGGTGGGCTCTCATTTTTCTTCATGCTTGTTCATAGAGGTAAGAGAAGGTATTCGAGTGGTGGCGCGGGTATGGTAAGGGCTGCGCTGCGTCGAATAAAGTGTCCTCGATCTCTCCTTCATCATGACGACACTCTCCATGACGGCCTCGAGGAGAGGATGGTCTTGTGTGCTTGCCATATGTTCGGGGCGGTGATCTTTGTGTCCATGTTCGTGTTCGGTTGTTGTCTTCTATGATGGCGCCACCAACCGGAAGAAAAATTGGTGATCCTGGAGCACGATTGAAGGTCAGGCAGTGGCGGATCTGACGTTCTTTAGAAGATACCGCATTAGTTTGTATTTATACTCTGTTTTCTGATCAATGTTGGTAAGCCCCCAGGTCTTTTTCAGTATGCATATAAGTTTTACTCAAAGTCAAAGTATATCTATTTTAACCTAATTTATAGAAGAAAGTATTAACATTCACAATGCCAAATCAATATTGTTAGATTTATTATGAAATGTGTTATATATATATATATATATATATATATATATATATATATATATATATATGAAAATGGGTTGGTACTCCTAGGAGTACGTACTCTCCTGCTACGTGGCTGTGATTCATTCGTTCGCAGCGCAATAAAGGGTTGAAACAATTAAACCAGTTCACCATTTATGTAAATGGATAATTCGTGGGAAAAACACATCCAATCTTAAGTCGTTAGTGATCCTATTTTTTGGGGGTTTGTTTATTCACCTCATTCCACGGAGCGCACGCGACATGTCCTTCTCTACTCCCGCGGCAGTCTACGGCGGCGGCGATGGCGACATCAACAACTTGATATGCACCTGGCCGCGGCATCGCCGGACGCGCGCATGCATCCAGACCCGAGCACCGAGTTGATCCTAGTGACCAAGTCGAACTTAAAGCATCAACATCATCGGCAAGCAGCGGCTATGGATTCCACCAATCACAAGATACGTACATGCTAGGTACGTGATTGATTTGTCCCATCAATCTGCATGCATGCATAAATTCCTAGCGGCATCAATTCTGTAGCAATTTCTTTGATGTAAGAGGTGAAAATCACTGCATATTAGGCATATAATAAGTCTATAAAATGGTTACGTGCTACTTCTTTTTCTGATAATGTACTTGTAATTGTATGATTAGTAAATAATGGATATGCGCATATCTTGTTTAGTGAGATTGTCAGAGTATAAGGGCGTGTTCGGGAGCCCTCCAACTCCTGGCTCCTTCGGCTCCAACTCTGAAGTTTGACCGAACGCTCCAGCTCCTGGAGTTTAGCGAGAGAAGCTGGCGGCGAGCGCAGTGTAAAAAACGAGGATTCGCGGAGCTGGACAAACCGAGCTCCCAGAAAAAAGAGAAGCTGGAGTTGATGGATATTACCAGCCCCTGCCACCGCCAAGTGAGTTCCTCACGTACCGGTTCGCTCGCCAAGTGAGTTCCTCACGTGCCGATTTGCTAGCCGACAGGGCCTATGGGCCATCCCCAGGCCTAGTACCCTAAACGAGGCCAGCCCAAACGAACAGGACGCTGGCTCCAGGTTTTGGTGCACCGAACAGATCGCTGGCTCCAGAATTTCACATGAGAAGCTGGCGCTCGGAAGCTGGCGGTGGAGTTCAGGATTTTGCGGCCACGGAGGAGTACCGAACACGCTCTTATCCCTTCTTTCATCTCGTTAGTGGATTTTAATAAAAGATGAGTATATACATTTATTTGTGCATAAACCCATTACTGTTTTGATTAAAAAATACACCATACTGATTCCGATCTTGTACCCAAATTAATTCTTGCAGCCACCGGCCAATTGATTGAAGAAACAGAGAAGAAGCACCTTGTGTCACCCAGTTACCTTGTGCAAATTGATTGAAGGATTCATGTGACCGAGGATCGTCCATTCAAATTTTCTTGAAGTATATTTGGTGTCATGTGGACCTTGATGGAAAATACTATCGTTTTTGTACACCATATGTTTCTAGCATTTAATCCTTCTTAAAGATGTAAGAGTAGTTGCATGTTCTGATCAAGATAAAATTTATTATAAGATACAAGTTCTTGTACCTCCACCAGAGAAATATGTATATTGTTGTTCGCCACTTGACAAGTATATACCCCCTTCCCAAGAGGCAGTATAAACCCCTTTAAAATTATAAGTATTTGCATTCTTGAAAATATTTGTTATATGATACAACTTCTTGCAGCTCTACCTTAAAAGTATGTATCCTGTTGACCGCCAATTCACAAGTATATACTTCCTTCCCAAGAGGCAGTATATACTCCTTCGGTATTTACATTGTAAAAATATTTGTACATATTTCTTGACGAGGGAGGTACCTATTTTCTTTCAGTTCTAATAAGTATATACTTCCAATTCAACAAAATATAAAATAAGTATACACTTCTTAGAAAAACACAACATCGCATGTATACCACCAGTGAACAATAAATTATCTGAGATCCCGCTAAAGTATATACGGCTTTCCAATCTAATGACGTATATACTACTAATCATCCAATGAAGTATATACTACTCCTGTACTCCATATACTGCTTTTCTAACAAAGAGAGTATATACTACTTTACTCTTAATCCAATGAAGTAGCATATAGCACGTAGGAGTATCACCCAATGGAGTGCATACTGCTTTTGTATTTGGAGTACTTGCTTTTTAAACGGGGAGAACATATACTGCTAGCTTAAATGAAGCAAGGTATATACTCATCCGATGTAGTAGATACTCATTCTTGTGTTTGTTAGGTAGTTAAATATTCAAATATATTCAATTAGTAGGCCACGGTGCATGCAAAACGGGCACGCGCCAGATTGCTCATTTTTATAGGAGGTTGTTTCATAGCCAGTTAGCCACGGGCAAGAGTATCCACTAGTCAAACACCCGATTAGACATGGGAGTACATACTCCTGGGAGTATAAAAAATGAGTCCTATATATATATGACAAATTTTTTCTACTACCGGGTTTAGTTACTCCCACTTTGGTTTCGTACGTTGTAGGTAGTATCTATTATATTGGAGAGTACGTACGTGTAGTATGTAGTATGTAAGAATGTTTGGGTAGTATATATACTATTTTTTAGGTAGTATGTACCATATTTTGAGCATACTCCTTTTTACGTACAAATATGTACGTATTTCACAAATATGATAAAAACATGGGCTTACATGCAATTTTTTCACATAACTCGTTTTGGAGTATCTTAGATATAGTATATGAACATATTAAAAATAATAAAGTAGTATATATACTACCACATGGTAGTATATAAGATATGGGTGTAACTACACCCGGTAGTAGGATGCATTTTCCCTATATATATATATATATATATATATATATATAGACACACACATATTTATTTGGTATTGTAGATGTTGATATTGTTTTTGACCGTGCAGGCACCGATCGACGCATTCTGTTTCAACTTGAGATATATCTTCATCGATCCCATGCATTTCATTAACACTTGCTTATGGAGAAGAGCCTTACAGAACGAGCGAGACCCTTACGGGAAAGAAGAAGGAAAACGGAACGAGAAGAAATGACTAACAGAACAGTTGCATGCCTAATTAATTAATTAATGTGCACACCGACTCTCCTGAAACCTAAGCCAGCGGTTGGCGAGGTCGAACTCCCAGAGGTGCTCCTGCTGCAGGATGTTGCCAATGACCGACACCCCGGGCCACACGCCCTCCTGCAGCCCGATGCACTTGACGCCGGGCGCCGCGTCGATCACGTAGCTCTTGGTCGGCGGCTGAAGCCGCGCCGACCCCGCGAACCGCACCTCCAGCCTCGGGACGGCCGGCGGCGTGCTCGTGGCCGTCCAGTTGTAGCAGTACTCGAACGGGTCCATGGTCACCCGCGGCACGCCGGCGAGCTGCTTGCTCAGCGCGGCCACGACCGCCTTGTACGCCGGGGCGGAGAGGATGGTGAGGCTGGTGCCGGAGTCGAGAATCGCGCCGCCGTTCTTCTTGACGTCCCACACCTCGCGGGGGATGTCGAGCGCCTGCCCCGCGACGGAGACGGCGTCGACCGTGACGGCGTAGAACGGGGCCACCTGGGCGTCGAGCAGCAGCGGCGTCCTGGACGGCGACGGCGCAGGCGCGGCGCCGTTGGTGGCGTCGGGGCCGAAGGTGAGGTAGCTGGTGGCGTTGCGCGGGGCGAGGTGGTCGACGAGGCAGTAGGAGAAGCGGCCCCCGAAGCGCGCGGCGGCGCGGGAGGCGAAGGAGATGTTGCTGTTGCCGAGGCTGAGCACGCCGTCCGAGGCCTGGAAGCTCTGGCCGTCGTAGGAGGTGGTGCAGCCCAGCACCACCTCCTGCAGCTTCGCCTTCCTGTCCGCGCCGTTGGAGCCGGAGAGCGCGATGGTCGCCGCGTCCGTGCCCACCACGCCGCGGGCCGACGAGTTGTCCTTGTACCTGCAAGCCACACGCACGATCATGGAACGTCAGTTGACAGTTGGTTACGATCGATCATCAGTTGGGTGGGTTAGCAGTTGGTCGGCACATGCAGAGATTCGAACAGAGTAGAACACAGCGCACACGGAAGAAAATTGAAAACACATTATGATCGAGTTGACCCACTCCAGCTAGAACACGATGTTTGGTGGTGAGATCATGGGCCTAATGTGTTTATCTGAATTCTGAAATCGTACGTACAGCTTAATTACAAGTGATGGTGTGGTGGTGACACGGGGACCGTGCGGCGCCAAAGGTGTTCGACAGAACCAGCTTGCAAGTAACTACACAACTCATCTTCTATATGCTCCATACCAGAATCATCATTTAGAAAGATAATATGTCTTGGTCATGATCTGTAAAGCAAAAAGGAGCTTATTCCTAGGTGGACCTAAGAACAGTGGGGGTGCATGATTATCGATCCTAGCTCAACACAATTTTGCAGCCAGGTGACACAGTCTGTTTTAGGCAAAGAACAGTGATGCACCAATATGAATGTCAATCAACCGCATGAGCTAGGTAGGCAGGCAGGCGCGCCCCCATAGTAGTAGGCAAGAACAGAGTACAACGTCTAGCCAATCATTTTCTTAGTTAGGATTAGTACAGCAGCGCATTGGACCTACTTGTGTTAATCGCCTGCAAAGCAGGTGCTAAAGATCGAGATCGGTGACAGATCATATCATATGCTGGCGGAAAGCTGGGCTGGATAAGGGCGAACATGGCCAAGATTCAGATACGGCGCGTCGATCCCTAAATGAGCTGCAGAATGTTACATTTCTCTAATCGCTCTTTTAGCGAACCTAGCCGTTAACTGTAAAGCGGGCGCTAAAGCGATCGGTGACAGATCGATGGGCATGTTACCCAAAAGCTTGTGGCCGAACATGGCAAAGGTTCGGATACAGTCTACTGGTCAACCTGAGGGTGGTGCCACTTGTGGTAATAGTATCGTGACTGCAGCTAGCAGGAAGGAGCAAGCGGTACTTAGTATACGTATGAACGACAGGAAGAACAAATCAACAGTCTTAACAAAAGACAGAGGAGCTCAGGAGTTGTTCAGGACTGAGCACTGCATTTGTCTGAATTTTAATCATCGCTCCCGGAGAAGCACACATAGTATTTTTTTTATTTTTATTTTTTTAAAAAGCACACATAGTATAGCTGTACGTACGTGCAGGCGCACATGGCGCGCCACCCCAGCGTTCGACCCACCGTTCGGCGCCATCTACCATTGCCGAGCAACCTGCTCCATTTTTTTTATAGTAACGACGACAGTGCATCGTCGCTGGCTGCGTGCGCGCGCCGCCGCCTGGCTAGGCGAGACGACAACGTGCGCGCGGCGTGCCACCGGCGGAGCCCAGAGCGCGCACACCCACGCAGCGTGCATCCAAATCTGGCGCGCGCGACAAGGTGACGCGGCCGTCTGACGCCAACGATTAAATACGGCGACCGCCTCGCCCCGCCTGTCCGGGCTCGGAGACTGTGCATCCTCCCGATCAAAACCAGAGGAGAAAAATGCAGGAAAAATGGACACAGACACTGCTGGACGCCACAGTGGAGTTGGTGAAAATCCAATGAATGCGGAGTGAAGAACGAGCGGGGCAGACGGAGGCCGATCGGCGCGACTGGCTCTGGCCCGTACCTCGTTCGGACATGCTCGCCGTTCGTTCGTTCGTCCACCTACGCGGGCGCGCGCAATAAATGGCCGTAGCGAACGCCGCAAAAGCCGAAGCAGGCAGGCCAAAGCTCGGGGCTTCCGCCTTCCAGAATGAATGCTGCCCCATGCCCTGCTCTGCTACGGCGAGACGACAGCAGTCACCACGGCCACAACAAATTTATGGCCCTTCCCTGCGCGCGACACCCACCCAGCAGCCAGGCCACTATGCCAGCCACGGGAAGCACTTACTGCGCACACAGCCCGGCACCGCGAACCACCGTGTCGCACGATCCAGAGCGAGCTAAAATGGAGAAGCGACTACTACAGTACTTGAGAAGTTGACAATGGTGGTGGCACTGACCTGTAGTCGTAGGCGCAGGGGGCGGGCGGGGTGGTGCCGGGGGAGCAGTTGGCGAGCGAGAAGGGGACGTAGGACTTGCACGTGTCGGAGGAGCACGGGATGGGCGCCCACGACTTGGAGTCCGCCGGCCGGAACACGCGCGGCGAGGATGATGGAGACGCGGCCGCCGAGGACGCGCCGGCGCCGCGGCACTTGACCCAGGTGAGGTCGCTGCCGGTGTCGGCGACGAGCACGAAGGGCTGCGCGGGTGTGCCCACGCGGAGCCGCACGAAGTACTGCCCCGTGCCCGTGTACGCGCCCGACGTCAGCGGCATCGCGAACGCCGACGCCTCGGGCCCCGGGGCGGTCGACGACTCGGCCGCACGGCGCCGGCTTGGCGACGCCGACGCCAGCCTCGCGGAGATGTAGGCGTGCCGGTGCCGGTCGTCCTGCGCGCGCTCTGCCAGCGACGCGCCCGGAGCGGCGGGCACGAGCTGGAGCCGGGCCGACGCCTTGCTCCCCCGCCGGTGCTGCCGATCCCCACCGCCAGCAGCCGCAGCAGCGACACAGGCCAGCACGATCAGCGCGAGAACGGCGAACCCACAACGCGCCATTGCTCCTGCCTCCTTTGCACCTTCACCGGACGACAATGGCGAGCGGAGCGGAGCTTGGCGGCCCCTGCTTTTTGGCAGTGTCCGGCAACGGCGAGGGGAGGCGGCTTTTATAAAAGTCGCCTGCGCTCTCCATGGATGGATATAACGCGGTTGATTGCGTTGGGTGCTTGCTTCGTTGCCGATCGCGGGTCGGCAATCATTTGCTGCCCGATTCGGCTCGACCCGTTAATCATGCAGCCACGAGCGGTGTGTCAGTCGGAGGACAGTGTCTGCGAATTAGGCTACCGGGCGATATCTTGCCAAAATAATGCTATCTGCTTTATTAGGGTGTTTAGCACGTACTCCCTCCGGTCATTTTTAGTCTGCATATAAGTTTTGGTCAAAGTCAAAGTATCTCTACTTTGACCATACTTATAGAAAAAATTATTAACATTCACAATGCCAAATCAATGTTGTTAGATTCTTTATGAAATGTAGTTTCATAGTATATATATTTGGTATTGTAGATATTGATATTTTTTAATATAAATTTGGTCAAACTTTGCAAAGTTTGACTTGACCGAAATATAATACGCGGAGTAAAAAGGACCGGAGGGAGTAACTATTATATGGTTCTATGATTTGTGAAAGAAATCATCTTCTAGCCAGTGCTTGTAAATTAGGCAACTCGAGAAAATCAAGAAATATTTTATGGTTTTATATTATTATGCAAATTTTCAAGGGGAACAATATTGGTATTAGTGTTTGCTTAATCGAGCGTAATCAAATAAATTATTACTGTAGGGGCTGCAAGATAACAAGTAAATCTGTACTATTAAAGGAGAATCCATTCGTCGTCGCCATTTGCACACAGGGATTAATGCGAAAACAGTTTGAAAACCGAGCGCCGAATCAATTTGGATATCAACTCATTGATTTAATTAGCTAGATAGTGAATTGCGTGCGCAATAAATTAGGTCCACTTCAGCAAGGAGTATTTTTGCACCAAATCAGTTCGGAAACAAATGCATTAATGTAATTTATTAATTAATCATGCAGAAAAATAGAAGTATGGATTCTTTTCTAATTAGACATATAATTAATTAATACTAATATTAGTGTTTGCTTAATCGTAAGTAACCAAAAAAATTATTAATATCGAGGCTGAAAGATAGCAAGTAATTCCTGCAAAAAAAAGAAAGATAGCAAGTAAATCTTAAAGAAAAATAGCAAGTAAATCTCTACTATTAAAGGAGAATACATATGTCGTCGCAGTTTGCACGTCAACATTAATGCGAAAACAGTTTAAAAACCGAGCGCCGAATCAATTTAGTTATCAAGCCATTTATTTAATTAGCTAGATACTCATAAACCAAGGCATACATGCAATTAATTAGGTCCACTTTAGTAAGGATTTTTTTCACACCGGATCAATTTGTAAACCTAGGCATTTATGCAATTAATTAATTAGGCATGGAAAAAATAGAAGTAGGGATTTTTTTCCAATTAGACAATTAATTAATTAATTATGTAAGCAGTTAATCTTGTCCCGCTCGCGGGCGAGGACGGCCAGCAGGCTCCCTCTAATGTTGGCGGCTGCCAGTAGTCTCTCGGCGACGTGGACGACCAGCGCTTGCCAACATGGACACCGACCATCATGCACTCGCGGCATGGGGGCGACCAAGCGTTTCGCAAGATGGATGACGACCATGCTCTGCATGACGTCTGTTTGCCAAAGTTAGAAGTAATTAGGGTGATTTGCACATAACTATTATGTTTTATGATTTGTGAAAGAAATTAACTTCTAACCAATGCTTGCAAATTAGGTAACCGGAGAAAATCAAGATTTTTCTTTTAGGGTTCTATGTTATTATGTAAATTTTTTAAGGGGAACAAAACTATTAGTGTTTGCTTGATCGTAAATAATCGAGTACGAAAATTAAAGAAAGGGGGTTTGCTGCCCCATTTTTATTAGAATGAGGCAACAAAAATAACTCGATCGTTCCGGCTCGAGAGCCTAGCTAAAGTAACAGGGCCATAATGAGAAAGTATCAAGTTTCACAATAGCTATATGTAAATCGTCTAGATTAATAATTTGGGTTAGTCAACTTTCATGTGAAGGAAGGAACGACTGGACAGAAGGAATGAGCTCGCTTGACGAGACCACTTGATCTATCTTTTGGTTGTAGACGACCCCGATATCTATCTTAGGATGGCATGAGGACCCCATTATCTATCCTAGGGATGGAGGAGGGCGGTGCAAGTTCGACGAGAAAAAAACTGGTCATTGCTGGGATTAGAGGGATGGCCAGGGTCGACGGCAGCACGACGGTTGAGGGGAGGGCAGGGTGGCGAGGTGGTCACGGGAGCACTAGAGACAGCAAGTGATGGAAGCAAGTGATTCGACCGATGGTTGTGGGTGTTTCACACCGAGAACGTGACGAAGATAATGATGAACAGTATATTCGGGAAATATAAGAACATATGACGGTTCCTTTTCCATCCCACGGCTGGAAACAAATTGAGTGACCCATTATTCTAAATTAAGTCGACTGTCCCTAGCCATTCCCATCAATTTTAAGACAAGCAACAGGCAAGCGCAAACAGCAATAAAACAACAACATTACACATGATATTTCGCTAAAAAGGCTCCTTGCAGTAGCAAGATGGCGGTAGAGGTTGCAATATGGCTTGCAAATTGGTCTCCAAGGTGCAAGATTTATTTGATTTGTTTTGCTAAAACACATTCAGATGTGTTCTAATTATTATACATCTAAGTTCTAACTCATTGGTTTCACGCGAAGATTGAGTTGGCACCGACACCATATATTCCCGCGGCACGAGTGAATTGCAAAAGACCATCACATTCTAAGTTTTGACACGGAATTGCCACCACAAATCTAGGACACCCCAAAAATCGACCACAATGCTTGTAAAATTTTGCAATAAAATCAAATGACCAATTTGAGGCTGTTAACATGATATCTGACATGGCGGGCCCACTGGTCAGGTGCCATGTCGGACACAACTGACGACAACTGGTGGAAGGCCGTTAGGTCTCGCTCGGTAATACAAGAGCCCAGGTGCCCAATCCACTCCACTCGCTCACTCTCTCACTCACTGTCCCTGCCCTGCTCTCTCCCCTCCGTGTCACCGCCATAGTTCACCGTCGTCGATAAGCAGGCCCTCACCGCCGTCCGCCATCGACGATGCAGTCGTGGAATGATGGAGACGAGAGCAGCGAGGAGGAGGAGCTGGTCGACATGGACATGAAGACATGGGTAAGTGCTCTGCTTTGTAGCTAGGGATAGGGTTAGGGTTAGGGCTCATGTGTTCTTGGAGTTGAGACCATCTTTTGAGTTCGTAGTTGAAAAATGCTTGAAATATGCGGTTAATTAGTGTGCTACATCTTGCCCCATGCTTGAAATATGCAAGAGAACCCTGTCACCACGATAGATGCATCCTTCTATGGTAGAGCTGCAGATCCAAGCATCAAATGCAGGCTTCACCTTGCCCCCTGCTTGAAATATGTTGCATTTGAAGGGAAGGACACTGGCAGGAGGTTCTATGGATGTGGGGTTCTGTGGCACCCCGGCTCAGAGAAGACCGGAACGCCCCGTATTCCAGCCCAGGGACAAGTCTTCTGGAATATGGCACTGCTGGCATAGAACAAATCAGCTCTTTATTACAGTGGATATAGCTACAAGGGTACAAGGATTACATCGGCACGGCGACACTACGCCTGCCCAGGGTAGTTCTACGCTAGCAGCGGAACAACGACGGCGGTGATGGACTCCACTCCGCAGGGACTCTGGCTGGAACACGTATCCTAGCTCGCAAACTCGGGATCCTCGACAAGCAAGCAATCATGGCATGACCTGCATACTGGCATGACACACCAGGTGAGTACTTTGAATGTACTCGCAAGCTCACAACAAACATCAGTATTAAGGCAAGACAACATCATAGCAATCAAGATTAGGTAAAGATTTATCATTACCGAAGGGATAGTTGAAAATAACAATAACAGGCTATTCTCCCTGTACTCTGGTGACCAACTCGTGATCACTCCAAGAACATCCAGCGAATATCCTCAAGATTGTTACCAAGACTTGTCAGTGGCATGATGCCCAACGGCTACCATACTCAGACAAGTTCTTCCATCATTATTATCAGTATTACGGTTGACCACCTAGTGAGGCCTGGACGGACTGTCCAATACCGTGGACGCGGCTATTCGAATAGATTTTACACTCTGCAGAGGTTGCGTACTTTACCCACACCATGGAGCACCTGACCTCGTGATCCCATTCGGGTGGACCAGCGTTGCTCCAACGAAACCCGCCTGACTCGTGACTCTCCCATCGTACCACCGGCAATCATCCTCCCCCGGAGTCCTGCCCTGGGTGGCCCCTGTGTCACCTCGTGACACCTGCGACCGTCGTGGCCAAACAAACTGTCCCAACCGGGGACCTGGATCCAAATAACTCAACTGGGCTCACAAGGTTATCGCCGCCTACCGGGCCAGGGTAGCACACGCGCATAACCTTCCCTATTTGGTGGTACCGATAAAAGAGCATGAAGCCAGACCAAGTCAAGGCCATCCCATACCGGCAAATGTGGCTGCACGGATAAGTCCGGACAGGTGACACTCAATCAACCATGAAGTATCCTATTCCTGAGTGATCGTTCCGTCATAGCTGACACTCCGATATCACAGTAATCCAATAACCAATATGCTCAAGCCACTGCTACTGATTCATCCCCACAAACTGCCGGATGAAACCCAAAATAATCATAGACAGTAATCTCTTAATCCAACCACATCATGGCATCATCAAGCGGTTAAACAACTAGCCACTAGCAATCCAGTCCTTAACATGGTAGTCACCTATTCAAGAATTTACTCAAGCATTGCATAATCTAATCCACTTCACAAATAATCATACTTGCTATTAAAGTAATTAGTTTAACTATGATATTGCAATGCAATTATGCAGATGAGGGTTGTGGCTTGCCTGGGGATGAAGGAACCATCGGGAAGAAGTGCGGAGAGTCCGCGGAAATGATTGCCGGAAACAGTTCTCTCTCAGAGGGGGCTGTTTACGGGCAAGGGCAAAATGGTCATTTTCACTATGTCAAAACAGTATGAAAATGGTACCAACATGACGGGCTCGAAGAGACGAAAAAGTGGGCTTTGGAATCACCTCGATCGGAGTCTCGGTTAAAAAGATATAGTGGTTTTTCTGCCAAGGACCTTTCTGTAAATACTTTATTCACATTTGGGTCCTTGCCAGTAATCCCACCGATAAATGAGAAAGTGCATTGTGCACTCGGGCCGTTCTGGGCCGAAAGCGAACAGCGCCTGGGCGCTGGCCGGGCCACGCGGCTGCTGCTGTACCACTTGGGCCGGCCCAACCGCTGTCCCTCTTTAAAAAAAACGAGGGCCTTCGCTGGGTCACTGGCGAGCCAGGCCCACTGGCCGGTCTCCTTCTCCCTCCCGCCGGTTGCCCGCAGAACAGAGGAGGGCGGCGCGCGCCAGCGTTCCCCGGCGGCACAGGCCGTCTCCGGCCGAGGTCCGGCCACCGGCGTGAACGGGGCGACGAGCCGCGTCCATCCCGGTAGGAGGCAGACCTCGAGGAGAGCGGAGACGAGCGCGCCTACTGCCGCGGCGGATGACCGGCTCGGCCGAAGCTAGGCTCACAGCGACGGCCACCGGAGAGGGAGAGGAAGGGCAGAGGAGGGTCGCCGGAGCCCGTGGGCTTCACTGGTGGTGGAACGGGGAGAAAGGACTCGGCCGGCTTGAATTTGAGCGGCAGTTGACGGCGGCCGTGGTGGCGATGGGAGGCGAGGAGGGCTCCCCGAGCTCCATTGACTGGCCGGGGAGGCTTATAGGGGAGTGGTGAGGAGGAGGGTGAGCTCGAATGGGCTCGGGAGAGGCTATATATAGCCGGACGGCGCGGGTGGCCGAGCACGGCCGTGGCAACGCGTGCGCCGCGCGCCGGAGCTTCGGGAACACGCGGTGAGGAGGGGAGAGGCGTCCAGAGGACTCACGGAGAAGCAGAGGAAGCTCGGGCGTGCTCGGGAGGGTTCGGGAGCGACGCGGTCGACCGGCCACAGTGGAGCAGACCACGGACGCGGTCGCCGTGCCGTGTCGAGCAAGAGATAGGAGGGGTAGAGGGATCCAGGACGAGGGTGAGTCCAAGGGGAAGCTGCTGGACACGGTGGGCCCCAATGCACAGAGCGCGTGCATTGGCATGCCAAACGCGTGGTCACCGCGTGAACTGGCGCACGCAGTGCACCCTGGCATGCAGCATGTTGTCTAGTAGAGAGTCCTTCCAAGGAATAGCCCCTTTGAGGTGATAGATCGCCAAAAGAAGCCAAGCATGGATGTGAGGCTTCACTGGAAGTTTTCTGTAGCAAACTTGGCCATACCACTGTGATAAACAGAGAAGTGATAAGGGCCAAAGCTGCTGTCTGGGAGGTTTAGAGTAGGAAGGACTACAATCCTGTGAAGTTTGAGAAGAGAAGGACCAAGATTTAATAGGGTTGCTTTGCAACTGACCAATCTGGTCCAGAAGACAAATCTTGATGTGGCACTCACATAACAACTTAGACGGAGCTGAACTTTGGAGGACATGAGTTATATAGGCACATGAAGATACTGTATAAATTTCATACCATTTGGGTAAACCAAAATGGTACTTCCTTCACACAGCACACCACTGGACAGAATCTTAGGAAAATTCTAGAGAATTATTGGGTGGATTAAATGAGCCCAAATTTGGTGGAGAGGTGTTATATAGGTAGGAGAATGTCCTGGTAAAATTTCAGAAATTATGGAGCAACATAAAATATAGTTGCTTCACAACCCAAAATTATGACCAGAAACAAAGATTTGATGCTGTGGTCACATAGTTGAAGGGATGATGCTCAAATTTTGTGGAGAATGTTAATTTGAGCATATGAAGATGCTTGCTAAATTTAAACTCATTTGGATACTTTTAGCTAGCACTTGCTTCACAAAGCTTCCACTAGATCAGAAACTTTGAAAATCTGCCAAGAAATATTTACTATCCAAATTGAGTTGAATTTTGGTATGTGGCAATGATATGGATATGAAAGAGTTCCCAAAAAGTTTGGGAACAAGCAAGCAAATATAAAGGGTACTTGCTTCTCAACCTGACAGCTAGGGCAGAATCAGAAAAGAAATATTGGTGAAATATTTTTGAACATGGCAAGGAAAGATTTTGCCATATTTGAGGGATATATGACCCAAAGGATTTATGAGAATTATGTCGGAATTTTTGGAATGATGGGGATGTGGGTTGCTTCTCAACCCAGAGCAAACAGGGTTATTCCTTTAATAGAAAAAGGAATATTCCCAAGAAAAAGATTACTGGGATTGGTTCAAGATGGAAATGACAAGGTCTTGGGATGGTTTAGAGGTTGGCAAGCCACTAGGGAATAGGAATCAAGGGTGATCCCTCCAGGTTGCAAGACCACTGAGTCACAGAAAAGGCAAATCCAAACCAAAATCAAAAGGAAAAAAATGGGCAAAATCCAGGGTGTTACAGGTTCAGGTATGTGTTAGTGGCATTATTCGTCAGAAAATTTAGTTAAAAGTAGTGGTAGTTGTACCGTTTGAACTATTGCAGTGTGTTGTAGTTTCAGTTGATTAGTAGTTGATTAGATATGCTTTTAATTAATAGTGATGTTGAAATGCTAGTATGTTGTCCGAATCACATTTTTGCTTTAACTGAATTGTAGTTTAACTCATAGTTGTCTGAATCTCTGCTGTAACTAAAGCTCTGCTAGAACTGCAGGTGTTACTTGATACGTCTCCACCGTATCTATAATTTTTTATTGTTTCATGCTATAATATTATCATTCTAGGATACTTTTAAGGCATTTATTTGCTGTTTTATATTATTTTTGAGCACTAACCTATTAACCCAGTGCCAACTGCCAGTTGCTATTTTCTGCATGTTTTTGGCTTTTCAGGTTTACAGTACCAAACAGAGTCCAAATACCCCGAAACTTTTTGATGATTTGTTCTGGACCAAAAGAAGACCTGGAAGCTTCGAAAGAAGACCGGAGGCCGCATAGGGGGCCCACAAGCCAACAGGGCGCGCCTAGGGGGTGGTCACGCCCTGTTAGCTTGTGGCCCCCTCCCGGCTCTCCCGACCTCGTACTCTGGCTTATAAATTCACATATATTCCAAAAATCCTAGGGCTGC
Source organism: Elymus sibiricus (assembly GCA_039707655.1). Classification (NCBI taxonomy): domain Eukaryota; kingdom Viridiplantae; phylum Streptophyta; class Magnoliopsida; order Poales; family Poaceae; genus Elymus; species Elymus sibiricus. The sequence goes on from CM077663.1 coordinate 401,012,754, forward strand.
TCTTGAAACACTTTTTCCACCGCCGCAAGTCTTTGTTCCGCCGCGATCTCATCTGGAGCCCTTTTTCGGTGCCCCGTCGGAGGGGGGGATCGATTACGGAGGGCCTCTACATCATCCTTGTTGCTCCCATGGTGATGTGTGAGTAGTTCATCACAGAGCTATGGGTCCGTAGTTAGTACCTAGATGGCTATCTCTCTCTATCTCTATGTTCTTCATTGCCATGATCACCGCGATTCCTGCGGTGATCTATCTTATGTAATCCATCTTTACGGTGCGTTTGTTGGGATCCGATGAATTGTGGGTTTATGTTCAGATTATTCACGAAAAGATATTGAATACTTGCTGGTATTTTATTTGCATGATTATTATAGCTTCATAATTCTCTCTGATCTATCGGTTTAGTTTGGCCAACTAGATTGGTTTATCTTCAGTGAGAGAGGTGTGTTGTAGTGGGTTTAATATGGCGGTGCTCTGTATCCCAGTGACATGGTAGGGGACAGGACACGTCTTTGTATTGCTGTCACTAAGGATAAAACGATGGGGTTTATTCATATTAATTGAGTTTACTTTGTCTACATCATGTCATCATTCTCCAAGCATTACTCTGTTTTACTTAATACTCTAGATGCATGCTGGATAGCGATCGATGGGTGGAGTAATAGTAGTATATGCAGGCAGGAGTCGGTCTACTTGTTTATAGACGTGATGCCTACATGCACATGATCATTGTCGTGAATAAATATTGCATAACTATGCGCTTTTCTATCAATTGCCCAACAGTAATTTGTTTACCCACCGTATGCTTTCTTCGAGAGAGAAGCCTCTAGCGAACACTATGGCCCCCGGATCTATTCACAAATATATTTACAAACGCTCTCAATACCTTGCTGCCATTTATTTGTTTTCCTTTTATTTTACGATTTATAATTATCAACTATCATCTACACTACTTATCGTTTGCAAGTAACGAGTTCAAGGGGATTGGCAACTCTCTTGCCCGCGTTGGGTGCAAGTGTGTGCTCTTTTGTGTGTAGGCACTGAAGATGGGAAGTTGCGTGATCCTCCTATTGGTTTGATAACCTTGGTTCTCACTCAGGAAAATACTTATCTATACTGTGCTGCATCATCCCCTCCTCTTCGGGGAAAAACCCAACACATATCACAAGTATCATTACTGAATCTTTACATGTTGTCTGAATCACATCTTTGCTTGAACTGAATTACGCTTTAAGTGCTAGTTTTCTGAATCTCTGGTGTAACTGAATCTATGCTAGAACTCTAAGTGTTACTGAATCTTTGCATGTTGTCTAAATCTCTGCTTGAAATATGCAGGATGGTATTGACTGTGGAGTTGCTCAGTGGGTTCATGCCCCATGGCCATCAATTCCGCAAAGATGCTTGGTGAAGATATGGGAGATGTTTCATGAGGAGAACTTTTGAAGAGTTATGGACCATGAGAAGCACAAGAAAGAGTTGGCCAAGGTGAACAAGCAGTTGGAACAACTTGGGGATCAGTACAACCAGCTGGTTGAGGATGTCACCAAGATTTTTGATTGGGCAGACATGAACAATAAGGAGCCGGGTGATGAAGAGCTCAAGCAGAAGGAGATGGATGTGGACAAGGACATGGAGAAGCTAGCTATCAGCAAGGTGAAGGAGAAGGCTGTCATTGAAAAGATGAAGGAGATGCAGAAGCTGGCTGAGGAACACAAGGAGCTTAAGTGCATTGCTAGATCTCAGGGAGAGATCATTAGGAACACCAGAAAGGAGAGGGGTGAGATACAGAAAGAGAGGGACTGGCTGAAAGAGGAGGAGGAGAAGCTATATTTTCTGGTTGGTGATCTTATGAAAGATGGTCACGGCAACAAGGACAAGCTTGACAAGATAAAGTCAATCCTTCATGAGTGAACAATTATGTTCCTCGACTCAGTTACTAGTTATGTTAAGTTAATATGTGGGTGATACGTCTCCAACATATCGATAATTTATGAAGTATTCATGCCATATTTGCCTATATTTACAATACTTTTATATGGTTTTGATGCACTTTATATAATTTATTTAGAACTAACCTGGACTGACGCTGTTTTCAGCAGAATTGTCGTGGTGTTGTTTTTTATGCAGAAAATAAAAGCTCTCGGAATCGCCCGAAATGTTTTTATGATTTTTTCTGGACAATATGAGAAATACTGGAGCAAAGAACCACTGGAGGGGAGGCACCTGTGGGCCACAAGCCAACAGGGCGCGCCCACCCCCTGGGCGCGCCCTGTTGGCTTGTGGGGCCCACGTGGCTCCGGTTGACATGATTCCAACACTGCAAAATCCTATAAATCCAGAAACCCCCGAAAGTTGACCTAGAACTTCTGCTCCGCCGCCGTAACTCTCTGTATCGAAGAAAAACCCATCTGGAGCCTTTCCAGTACCTTGCCGGAGGAGGAAAACCATCACCGGTGGCCATCTTCATCATCCCGGCGGAGGCCATGACGAGGAGGGAGTAGTTCACCCTCGGGGTTGAGGGTATGTACCAGTAGCTATCTGTTTAATCTTTCTCTCTCTCTCTCTCTCTCTCTCTCTCTCTCTCTCTCTCTCTCTCCCTCTCTCGTGTTCTTGAGATGGCACGATCTTGATGTATCACGGGCTTTGTTAATATAGTTGGATTATATGGTGTTCTTCCCTTGCTATCTTGTTGTGATGAATTGAATCTTTCCCTTTGAGATTTGTTATGTCGGATTGAATATTGGATTTGAGATCACTTGATGTATGTCTTGCATGTGGATACCTGTGGTGACAATGGGGTATTCTATTGATTCACTTAATATATGTTATGGCATCAACTTGCGGATTCCGGTGACCTTCGGGATCTATGAACAGGGGTTGATTGCATGTTCTTGTCCTACCTTCTCCGATAGAAATCTTGTGGTACTCTTTCTAGTTCTTTGTGTTGGATTGAATATGATGAATCTGAAATTGTTTGATGCATGTCAATAATTAACCCACGGATACTTGAGGTGACATTGGAGTATCTAGGTGACATTAGGGTTGATTTATATGTATCATTGGTGTTATTTTAGTACGAACTCTAGGGTGTTTGTGACATCTATAGGAATAGCCCAATAGATTGATCGGAAATGGTAACTTTGAGGTGGTTCTTACTACCTACAACAATTTCATCTTATGTTCTCCTCTATATATGAACTTTGGAGTGATTCTTTGTTGCGCGTTGAGGGATGATCATATGATTATATTATGTTAGCATTGTTGAGAGATTGCACTAGTGAAAGTATGAACCCTAGGTTTTCTTTCCAATCATTTATACAACATTTTTCTCGCTGTTTGTCACTTGCTACCTTGTTGTTTTTTATATTTTCAGATTACAAAAAACCTATATCTACTATCCATATTGCACTTGTATCACCATCTCTTCGCCGAACTAGTGCACCTATACAATTTTCCATTGAATTGGGTGTGTTGGGGACATAAGGGATTTCTTGTATTTTATTGCAGGGTTGTTTGAGAGAGACCATCTTCATCCTACACCTCCCACGAATTGATAAACCTTAGGTCATCCACTTGAGGGAAAATAGCTATTGTCCTACAAAACTCCGCGCTTGGAGGCCCAACAAAGTCTACAAGAATAAAGTTGCGTAATAGACATCAGTGGCCTTGTAAAAATATAGCTGGCCTTGGGAATGTACATTTTGGGAATCCCCTAGTTATGTTATGAACTGAGTAATGAGTATCTGCAAAATTATCCCTAGTTAAGCTATGTAATGACTGCAAAACTATCCCTAGTTATGTAATGACTTGTTGATGTAGTAGAAGTACTGCTCCAGCATCATATTGAGTACTTTGCTATTACGAATGTATATATGTTTGTTATTTGAAAACTCCAAATGGACCTGGCCAAATGGACAAAACCAAATGGACAGGACCAAATGGTCATGAACCAAATGGACAGAACCAGGATGGCCCTGACCACATGGTCAAAACCAAATGGACGTGACCAAATGGACATAACCAAATGGACATGACCAAATGGTCTCAACCAAATGGACAAAACAAAATGAAAAAGTGCAACACAGGTTCATTTTTTCAACATCACAACATGTTCATAGTTCAACACAGAATGCAACATCATAGTAGGTTAATTTTAGCAACATCACAACAGGTTCATAGTTCAACACAGAATGCAACATCATAGCAAAATACTTAAACATAGTTCAACACAAAATACTGAAACATAGTTCACACATCATAGCAGGTTCTGAGATACAGTTCACACATCACAACAGGTTCCTTGATGTCTACTACGCAACTTTATTCTTGTAGACTTTGTTGGGCCTCCAAGCGTAGAGTTGTGTAGGACAGTAGCAATTTTCCCTCAAGTGGATGACCTAAGGTTTATCAATCCGTGGGAGGTGTAGGATGAAGATGGTCTCTCTCAAACAACCCTGCAATCAAATACAAGAAATCTCTTGTGTCCCCAACACACTCAATACAATGGCAAATTGTATAGGTGCACTAGTTCGGCGAAGAGATGGTGATACAAGTGCAATATGGATGGTAGATATAGGTTTTTGTAATCTGAAAATATAAAAACAGCAAGGTAGCAAGTAACAAAAGTGAGCACAAACGGTATTGCAATGCTTGAAAACAAGGCCTATGGTCCATACTTTCGCTAGTGCAATCCCTCAACAATGCTAATATAATTGGATCACATAACCATCTCTCAACGTGCAACGAAGAATCACTCCAAAGTTCTTATCTAGCGGAGAACATAAGAAGAAATTGTTTGTAGGGTATGGAACCACCTTAAAGTTATTCTTTCCAATCGATCTATTCAAGAGTTCGTACTAAGATAACACCAAGTTATCTTTTCCGATCGATCTATCTGAGAGTTCGTACTAGAATAAAACCATATGATACGCATCAACCAACTCTAATGTCACCTAGATACTCCAATGTCACCACAAGTATCCATGAGTTAATTATACGATACGCATCAAACAATTTCAGATTCATGATACTCAATCCAACACAAAGAACCTCAAAGAGTACCCCAAGATTTCTATCGGAGAAAGTAGGACAAGAACGTGTATCAATCCCTATGCATAGATTACCCCAATGTCACCGCGGGAATCCGCAAGTTGAGTACCAAAACATATATCAAGTGAATCAATAGAACACCCCATTGTCACCACGGGTATCCACATGCAAGACATATATCAAGTGTTCTCAAATCCAATATTCAATCCAACATAACGATATCTCAAAGGGAAAGATTCAATTCATCACAACATGATAGCAAGGGAATAACATCATATGATCCGACTATATTAACAAAGCCCGTGATACATCAAGATCGTGACATCTCAAGAACACAAGAGCGAGAGAGAGATTGAACACATAGCTACTGGTACATACCCTCAGCCCCGAGGGTGGACTACTCCCTCCTCGTCATGGCCTCCGCCGGGATGATGAAGATGGCCACCGAAGATGATCTACCCTCTCCGGCAGGGTACTAGAATGCCTCCAGATTGGTTTTTCATCGATACAGAGAGTTACGGCGGCGGAGCGGAGAGTCTAGGGTTATTTATCATGGTTTCTATATTTATAGGATTTTTGGGCGTCGGTTTCACGCCAAGATAGGCCACGAGGAGGGCACGATACACCAGGGTGCGCTTGGGCCCTCTGGCGTGCCCTGGTGGGTTGTACCCACCTCGTGGCTCTTCTGGCCCTCCCACGAAGCGTCTAGTGCCTCTTTTGTTCCAAAAAAAATCGTCAAAAAGTTTCGGGCGATTCCGAGAACTTTCATTTTCTGCACAAAAACAACACCACGGTAGTTCTGCTAAAAACAGCGTCAGTCCGGGTTAGTTCTAAATAAATCATATGAAGTGCATCAAAACCATATAAAAGTATTGTAAACATAGGTGAATATGGCATGAATACTTCATAAATTATCGATACGTTGGAGACGTATCTGCATCCCCAAGCTTAATTCCTACTCGTCCTTGAGTAGGTAAATGGTAAAAGAACTAATTTATGAAGTGTGAATGCTAGCATAATATATAAGTTTGATCATTGATAATTTCAGTCAATTTTCTAGCATCATAATCAGCAACTTTTCTCATAAAAATCATCATGATAGAGCAATCAATTCACATGTCATTGTTCAAATAATGAATTCTCTTGAAACTTAACAACCTATGTTCTTAGTCACCAAACGATTGCAATTCAACTTATTCTCAACAAAGTCTAAGTAAGAGCTCCACATACTCGATCATCATATAGTCTTCTATGATTGCTAGTACTCAAAGCATATTTTTAGAACAAATGGCATCCATCGAACATAGAGAAAGATAGGGGCTTAATGTTTCGCCTCCCAACTCATTTATCATAGAGATAATTGTCAACAATAATAAATCATGATCAAATATATTTGACTGGATATATGTGTTTGGATCTTTCCCCACCACATGATACTTGCCAACTAATAGATTGAGGTTGGAATAAGAAGTTGACTCAACATGAATAGTAAATAACATGAAAGTAAATAGATTGTCCCTTCGCAGAGGGAAGCAGGGATTTGCAAAGGCGCCAGAGCTCATTGTTTAATAATAGAGATGAATATAGTTTTGGGAGGTGCACCCTTCCTGTCAACGTTACGACCAAGAGTTATCAATATCTTCCATGTTAAACAAATTAGCGGCGGTTCCCAAGCGGTAAAAGTAAAGGTTTACTCCCCCTCCACCAACAAACACACTCCATGGCTAGCTGAATCCACGGGTATCGTCCATACCAACAACATTCCTGGGGGAGTTTTGTTTAATTATTTGCATTTTTTATTTCGGGACTGAAAATCCCTATTACCGCCCCTCTTGTGCAAGGACGAGTGAATAAACACTCATCATGAGAATAACCCGCTTAACATGGAAGATACTGACCGCCCCCTGTCGCTCCATGAGCGGTCCAGGCACACAAAACAGGTGTTCATTTGAAATTTTAGAGATGGCACATGCAAACTAACTTTGAATGCGAGTGAAATACCATATATAGGTACGTATGGTGGACTCTTATGGAAGAAACTTGGCTCAAGGATTTGGATGCACAAGTAGTATCTCTACTTAGTACGAAGTGTTGGCTAGCAAAAGGTTCTAAACAAGCACCACATTTTGGAGGATCCATAACAATATAACTTCTATGCAAATATACACAACCATAACTCATTACGTTGTCTTCCTTGTCCAACTTCAACTAATTTGCTCACGTTTGAAAATAATTAATGGGTATTCACAATCATAGAAGATGTCCAAGATAATATATTTGTATGTGAAAGTTCTCTTCCTTATACTAATCATTCAAGAATTGCTTGTATGACCAATTGTGATTGTCAAACTTCAATAGATTTTACTTTCTAAAACAGATGTCAAGCTACTACTAAGCATAAAGCACATTGATAATTTCATATTTATGATATTCAATTCATTCACAATTTACTCATAGGATATAAGTGAAGCACAAGAGTAAACATCAAACTACTCTCAAAAGATATAAGTGAAGATCAATGAGTAGGTAAACAATCAAGTAGCTATGTGAGGACTCTCTCTCAATAAATATTTTCAGATCTGAGTATTTTATTCAAACATTAAACTAAACAAAAATAGCACTCCAAGAATAGCACGCATCATGTGAACGAATAAAAATTTAGGCTCAACATAGGCTAACCGATAGTTGACGAAGAGAGGTGGGATGCGTAGCATCCCCAAGCTTAGATGCTTGAGACTTCTTGAAATATTTACTTGGGGTGCCTTGGGCATGCCCAATCTTGAGCTTTTGTATCTCGTTCAATCCTCTCATATCATGGTTTCACCTATTCTGAAAAACTTCATCCACACAAAACTCGAAAAGAACTCGTGAGATAGGTTAGTACACATAAGAATAAATCAACACTTCATGTACTGCCAAGAAAAGTTGCACAATAATTTTCAAACATCATCTACTGTTTACTATCATTTCCACAATTTATATCTACCAATATAGGCTATGGAAACTATAGGATAAGTAGATAACAAAACTATGACAGCAATCTGTCCAAACAGAATAGTCTGTAGCAATCTATTAAACCAGTGTACTTCTGTAATTCAAAAAATTATGAAAATTTAGGAAAATCTAAAGAATTTATATGACAACACTGTGTAAACATTTCAGAAACTTTCCACGTTCCAGTAAAATATGAAAATTCAAACACTACAGAAAAAGTTTCTGTTTTTATACAGCACACATCGAACATGCAATGCAAGCATCCTAAGGCAATTCTTGGAACTTTTTATTGAAAAATAAGAATATAAATAACACCTAACAGAGAACAACAAATTATAATGACGCTCCAAGCAAAACACATATCATGTGACGAATAAAAATATAGCTCTAAGTAAGATATATCGATAATGTTGAAGACGAAAGAGGGGATGCCTTCCGGGGCATCCCCAAGCTTAGAGGCTTGAGTCTTCCTTGGATATTACCTTGGGGGTGCCTTGGGCATCCCCAAGATTATGTTCTTGTCACTCCTTATTCTCCTCATATCGGTGTCTCACCCAAAACTTGAAAACTTCAATCACACAAGACTTAACGGAACTTCGTGAGATGGGTTAGTATAATAAATAAAGATCATTCACTTAAGTACTGTCAAGACAAGATTCATAATTGTTCTCACATAATACCTACTTTATTCTACCATTCACATAATTTATATCACTGAATATAAGTTATGGGAACACTAAAACAAGCAAACTATGCATGCAAAACAGAATCTGTCAAAAACAGAATAGTCTGTGAAGATCTGTAGTACAGCCATACTTCCCTGTCTCCAAAAAGTCGGAAAAATTGGGAAAACCTGAAGAATTTGTATATAAAGACTTTGTAAAAAATTCAGAATTTTTTGACACTCCAGTAAAATCATAGAAATTCTTTACTGGAGGCAAAAGTTTCTGTTTTTGCACAGCATCAAATCAACAAGTACCCATACTATCCCAAAGGCTTTACTTGGCACATTATTGAAATAAAAGGCACAAAACATGATTACTACAGTAGATTAATCATGTGAACACACAAAAACAGAAAGGAAAAGTGTTGGGTTGTCTTCCAACAAACGCTTTTCTTTACAGATTTTTAGCTAGGCATGATGATTTCAATGATGCTCACATAAAAAGTAGTAATTGAAACATGCAAGAGAGCATCATGAATCTCATGACAAGCACATTTAAGTCTAACCCACTTCCTATGCATAGGTATTTTGTGAGCAAACAATTTATGGGAGCAAGAATCAACTAGCATAGGAAGGCAAAACAAGCATAACTTCAAAACTTTGAACACATAGGGAGGAAACTTGATATTATTGCAATTCCTACAAGCGTATGTTCCTCCCTCATAATAATTTTCAGTAGCATCATGAAGGAATTCAATAATATAACTATCCCATAAAGCATTCTTTTCATGATCTACAAGCATAGAATTTTCATTACTCTCCACATAAGCAAATTTCTTCTCATTCATAATAGTGGGAGCATCAAATGAAACTCGAATACTATAAATTGTTTCTACATTAAAATAGTAATGTTAAGTAAAAGGATATTCAAAATTATGACAATAATTATCACTACTTTTTATAACATAAGTATCATCACAATAATCATCATAAGTAGCAACTTTGTTCTCATCATAGTCAAGTGAAACCTCTTCCGAAATAGTGGAATCATTATTAAATAAAGTCATGACCTCTCCAAATCCACTTTTTTCATTATAATAAAATTCAAAACCCTCCAAAATAGTGGGATAATAATTATCTAAAGTTGACACTCTTCCAAACCCACTTTCATAAACATCGCAATCATCATAAATAGGAGGCATGCAATTATCATAACAAATTTGATCATTCAAAGTAGGGGAACTAAAAAGATCATCTTCATTGAGCATAGCATCCCCAAGCTTGGGACAATCATCAATTGCAGCAAATAAATTCTCAAACATGTCATTCTCATCAAACATAGCATCCCCAAGCTTGTGGCTTGGCATATCATAAGCATAGTCACTCTTATCATTAATAGTATGAATAGCACCAATGGTATAACAATTATTACCATCATAATTTACCAAGTTGGTGCCAAAAAGATTTTCAAGATTATAAGTAGTATCATTGTCTTCCCAATCATAGTCATCACAACAAGCAATTGGCATATCAAAATCATCATCAAGTGTATCATCTTCCACAATTATTTTTGATTCATCCTCGTGAGGCACAAGAATAATAGGAGCAACATCATTTGGAAGAGATACCTTTTTACCTCTACTCTTTCTTCTTTTCTTCTTCTTCACCACATCATGTGTGGGTTTAATTAATTTTTTCGAGCTTCTTATTGATGAGATTGGTTGAATAGGGAGCTCCTCCTCATCACCTATTACATCATGAGAGACAATAGGAGGGAAAGTGGAATTCTTTACCCTTTCATTAGTATTCCTTTTATATTCTATTGGTTTTCCCATCTTTCTATAGTTGGCAATATAAGCATTCTCATTGCAATTTACCATGCAAAACATATAGATATTTCTTAGATTAGTTTCAATATCGTCCGTGAGAATGAATACTTCAAACCAACTATTTTTATGTGTCAATTCTTCACTCCCTAAAAATAGAGAAAGCTCATCATAAAGTTCAAGGGTGATCAAGTCATTACAATATTTGTCAATGATTTGATCATGAAAAAGTTTGCATTGGAAATTAAGATGACCAACTTTATTGCAAAGTTCACAAGTAATAGGACAAAAAGAACATAATTTTGTAGCAAATTCATCTATCACTTTGAGCAAAAAATTGGTTCTATCATGTTTATGCTTCTTACAAAATCTATCATCCCTATAAGGCACGTCTTCACAAACTTTATCCACTCCACAAAAATTGACATGCTTATAAGAAACATTTTTGTCATGACTAGTGCAATCATCATTAGTATTTTGAATATTCATAGAATTCATACTAACAACATTGCAATCATGCTCATCATTCAAAGAATTCTCATTAAGTATTTTCATAGTTTCTTCCTCTACCAATTGAGCATAATTTTCTGAATCCTTATTTTCACAAAAGACATTATAAAGACGAAACAAATGGTGCAACCTAAACTCCATTTTTTTGTAGTTTTCTTTTATAAAACCAAACTAGTGAAAAACAAGAAACTAAAAGATTTAATTGCAAGATCTAAAGATATACCTTCAAGCACTCACCTCCCCGGCAACGGCGCCAGAAAAGAGCTTGATGTCTACTACGCAACTTTATTCTTGTAGACTTTGTTGGGCCTCCAAGCGCAGAGTTTTGTAGGACAGTAGCAATTTTCCCTCAAGTGGATGACCTAAGGTTTATCAATCCGTATACCTATACTAATCAGGCACTCCCAAGAAATTCCCACGTTAATTAGAATTTATGAACCGTTAATCTGGTGGGGCCAAATTATTACGGTGTAGATCAACCTATCAAACCCTCCGCCAGAAAAAACACTCGGAAGGCCCAAAATCCTTTCTCACTTGTAAAAAAAATATCATCTCAATCTATCTACCACGGCTTAGATTTAAAAATAAAATCTGGTAAAAAAAGTTCCGGTTTAAAAACGTGCAACAGAAGAACTCCTTTTCCCATCAGTACAACCTGTGGTTGGATGGTTAGAGGGACTGTGGTATCCCCAGCCCACTAGGGTTCAAATCCTGGTGCTCGCATTTATTCCTGGAATTATTTCAGGATTTCCGGCGATGTGCATTCAGTGGGAGGAAACGTTCCCGTCGACGACGAGGTGCCTACGGTGACTTCGTAAATTTCAAGATGATATGTCGGCTCAGTCTCTCGGAGGTGCTCATAGGGGTAGGGTGTGCGTGTGTGCGTTCATAGGGGTGAGTGTATGCGCGTGTATATGAGCGCTTGCGTCTGTACTGTGTTCAAAAAAAAAAACAATGTACGCATCCACGTGAATACAGAAGAGGGAATGAAACAAACTATATCTCTTTAACCAAATCTCTTCTTTTAAGATAATGATGCCGTATTTATCTCCTAAACGCGTGCAAGGCACAAACTACCTTTCCCATGGCATGCAAGATTAATCTGCATGCCCTCCACGGTCAAAAACATGAGCCGAAGCGAGGAAGAACGAGCCTGTGCCTTACTGTCGCCGCGTCCTGCTCCTCGATTCTCAACGCCATGTCCTCACTCTTGTTATTTCACGCTTGGTAGGCCATCACATGCATCAGCATCAGCTGGATGACCAGCGCAAAGGCGTGCTCAGCGTCAGCAACCCGACTCTTGCATAGATGTCACAAAGGCCGCCATCATTACCGTGTTGTGTGCTGCCTCATGCCGCTCGCGCCCAGGTGCGTGTGAACATCAGCGAGATCAATGGACGAGTGATGCACGTGGCGCCCGCGAGGATGCGCTGAGGCGGGTGGAACATAGAGCGACCTGGATGGTGGTGAAGGTGGAGGATGTGACCACGGTGGTGCTATAGCTGGAGCCAGATGAGGCCAGGTAAATGACCGACACAAAGATTTTGACTTCGATCTGTCCTAACAGCTAAGGCCGAGCATCCAACTTTGCTGTATATCTGGGTTTTCTTGATTTCTTCTTCAGCCAGTCAATTCCAAGATGATTAATGCACATCGATGAGCAATTGCCATCTGAACTAGACATAAAGGTTGTCATCGTCCGGGCTGTCCTCCCCCACCTATAATACATGACCCTCGGCACTAGAGCAAGGAGAAGATATACATGACCCCCAGCGACACATGATGTGTCCGGCGGTAGCATCACATCGTATAGATAACCGTCACACTTGATATAATTGTTTTCTTAAGTTGAATCTTTTTTAGTAGTCACGTCCTCATAGTCACATGTCTGTTAATGTTTTGGCCTGTAAACAGGACACATTTAACTCTATTGCTGCTAATGTCACTCTGTATCATTACCATCTAGCTCCATATTTTACATCTTTTTTCATTCGAGATTTTATGTTCTGGGGTGTTTCCTTTTGACATGTTTGCATTTAGCTAAAGGGGCACATTGCTGGAATTAGTCACATATGGGTGTGCGCTGTAAGAGTTGGAAGGATAGCATGCCATTTGTGTACGCAATAATAGAGTGGTTTAAATTATGGGAAGTATTACCTATGCTTTGTGATATTGTTAGGATCTGCCTACTAGGTCATCACTCTGTTGTACAAAAGGTAATAATAGCAGGATTTTTGCTACTGGAGTTCGCCGAGGTGTTAATTCTCAACATGATATTTGGACTTAACTAATAGTTATTCAATCATCAGCTTGGTATGCGCTTTTCGTTCTTCTTTTTGTTGTGTTTATATTGGATGGCCAGCATGGGCGCTTTGAGAGTATGCACGCTTTTAATGTATATAACGTTCACTCATTATAGTATCTACTCTAATGTATTTTATAATTTTTTTTGTGATCTACACTAAACATTTTTTTTATATTTACTTTACGTTTGACTAAACAAATAGATATGTATGTTGAGTTTGTCCGCTGACTATCTTCCTCAGTGTTGCAAGAGGTAAGGTTTTTGTTCACATCTATGCCATACTGTCCTTTGCGAAGATCCTCCCATATTTGAGATGGTTAAAACTGATGCTCCTGCCATACTTGACCATAGTGTGTCTAGATTTTTTTTCCGTTTCTCCAACAGAGATTTACACACTGTTGGTTCATCTTTGTTAGATTTTGGCCATTTCCGTGCCATACGAGGAATGCAAAAAAAAAAAGTATGTTAGTAGTGTCATGATAAACATGACATTTCAGACATAATTCTTTTGCTCTTTAATTATTTTCATTTGTATGTTTGTTCTCTTTATTTTTATTTGATTATCTTAACTTTGTATTAAACACAAATATGTCCAGAATAATAGTTATTATCTTTGGTAAGAATTAAATTTTGATTAAATCCTCCCACTGAGTAGTCGAAGAATATTTGCACAGAATTTAGAGTGAGATTTCAATAGTTCACGTATAAATAATGTTTTAAAACATTTAGGATTATATGGTAGTGATAATGTCGTGCTCGGACCTTTCCCAAGAATATTCACTACCTTCCCGCCATACCTAATACATATTCTTACATTACGTGGTATAAGTTATGGTTTGCGCTTGGATGGTAGCAGCATCAATTTTTTTCCTGAACAATATATATTTAAATATTAATTATGCTTAAATATGGAGTTGCGCAATAACAACACCACGAAAAGTCATAAAATTTTACCAAGCACTGAATACTAAAATTACAAAATAATCTAATACAAGAAATTTATAAATTTTAACACTATGTATTACGGTGTTGACTATTATATTTTTTACTAGGAAATCTTACAAGTATATATTTATAGATACTGTTATGCCTCAGATCGTAAAATACTTTTAGACTGGTATAATTGTTATAAATTTCAAGCCTCCGTGTTCTCTTCAAGCAAGCCTCATGTACATTATCCCCGGAAACACGTGCACTTTCATTCTCTTCTTGAACATAACTCAGAGCGGCATATGCATAGTAAATTGGTATTTGGGCATCACTATAAGTCTCTGTCCTACTACAGGTGTTGCGACAATTCCTTTAGCAGTTCCAAACGATTGTGGACCGCACCAAATCCGCTGATCTGCTATAGAAGCACAAACCTTCGGCACGGTATAATTTTTTTGCGGGTATATAATTCTATAGTACCCCAAAGGCTGAAATATAGTTAACCAAGCAGTTGACCATTGCTGAGTTCACAAACAATATAGAGCTGGGGTAGGGGTTTTCCCCACATTATAATCAAAATAGTTTGGTCACTAGGTTTTACACAGTGGATTTGGTAAGCACACAAGATTTAATCACACTATTAATGAAAGGAATAGATAGTACATTTTTGGTAAGGAAAATGTACTTATCTTTTTTTCTCAAACTATGATACCCAGTTATTATTGCAATGAATAAGTTAGAGATATAGGAGACTCGGTTAGTAAATACACAAAGGAAAATGAATATATCATTCATGTATTCATGTACTAACTTTTCCTTTAATTGATATTGTGAGAATAGATTTACTAACAATCCCGAAAACTATAACAAGAAAACAGAATAATAGTGTAATGTAATTTGTAAAACATGTGGCTATGTAATTTATGGAACAAATGGATGCTTTCCACCACAAGAAAAGTAACTAATTATTATTTCAATGAATAAATTAGAAATCCTATTTCTCTTTAATTTTTATCTTATGAAGGCTAGCCCGTGCGAATGCACGGGTTGACGACTAGTGTCACCTAGATACTCCAATGTCACCACAAGTATCCATGAGTTAATTTTACGATACGCATCAAACAATTTCAGATTCATGATACTCAATCCAACACAAAGAACCTTAAAGAGTACCCCAAGATTTCTATAGGAGAAAGTAGGACAAGAATGTGTATCAACCCCTATGCATAGATTACCCCAATGTCACCGCGGGAATCCACAAGTTGAGTACCAAAACATATATCAAGTGAATCAATAGAACACCCCATTGTCACCACGGGTATCCACATGCAAGACACATATCAAGTGTTCTCAAATCCAATATTCAATCCAACATAACGATATCTCAAAGGGAAAGATTCAATTCATCACAACATGATAGCAAGGGAATAACATCATATGATCCTACTATATTAACAAAGCCCGTGATACATCAAGATCGTGACATCTCAAGAACACGAGAGAGAGAGATTGAACACATAGCTACTGGTACATACCCTCAGCCCCGAGGGTGGACTACTCCCTCCTCGTCATGGCCTCCGCCGGGATGATGAAGATGGCCACCGGAGATGATCTACCCTCTCCGGCAGGGTACTGGAACGCCTCCAGATTGGTTTTTCGTCGATACAGAGAGTTGCGGCGGCGGAGCGGAGAGTCTAGAGTTATTTCTGATGGTTTCTATATTTATAGGATTTTTGGGCGTCAGTTTCACGCCAGGATGGGCCACGAGGAGGGCACGATACACCAGGGTGAGCCTGGGCCCTTTGGCGCGCCCTGGTGGGTTGTGCCCACCTCGTGGCTCTTCTGGCCCTCCCACGAAGCATCTAGTGCCTCTTTTGTTCCAAAAAAATCGTCAAAAAGTTTTGGGCGATTCTGAGAACTTTCATTTTCTGCACAAAAACAACACCACGGTAATTCTGCTAAAAACAGTGTCAGTCCGGGTTAGTTCTAAATAAATCATATGAAGTGCATCAAAACCATATAAAAGTATTGTAAACATAGGTGAATATGGCATGAATACTTCATAAATTCTCGATACGTTGGAGACGTATCATTCCTCCAACACACATCATAGCAGGTTCCTCAAACACACTTAAACATCACAACAATTTCTAAATAAAAGTGGCACTAGTTGCCACTGGCATAAAGGTAACCTCTCATCCTTGTGTTTTGTGGAACCTCTTCCTTTTGGACCCAACTGTTGCTACCTCTGATGCAGTTGCAACCCTAGGTGTTGTATATGGCCTCCACCTCTCCTACTAGGTGCATTGCTTGAACCTCAAGCTCTAGTTGCAGCCTGTGTAGGAGAAGTAGAATCGGTTGTTGTAGTTCTTGCCCTTGTAGCAGCAGTTGAACTTCTTGGCCTTGTAGATGCAGCAGATTGTACAGGAACAGTAGAAGAAATTATTGTTCTTTTTTACCTTGTAGAGGCAGCAGGTGGTGCACTGGATGCAGGCTGTGCATCTGGTGTAGAAGTGGCATTAGCAGCTGAAGAACTGCCTCCAGCATCATGGTAGTGTGTTCTGGTTGTCTATTTGCAACAGTTAGGAGTAAATAGATTATGCAACAGTCAAACAAAATGTTAAAAGAAAAAACATGAAGGACTTGTTCTTACTGCCACTAAATAACTTATGCTTGTTCTGTCTTGCCTGAAGATGAGGCTTCAGAGGCTGAGGACAGTAGGTGTATCTATGTTTCTGCATGTTGCAGTTGTTGCAGGTGATAGTTGCCATCCTTGATGTGTCTTTCTTTGCTAGAACCTCAAACTGTCCCTTTCTTCTAGCTGTTTGCTTCCTCCCCTTCTTGTCCTCGAATACTAGTGGATCTATGTCTACAATGGGTGTCCTAGGCCAACAGTCAGGTCCTGGCACATGGTAGATTATGTGCTTGTAGGTTTCCTTGTGTAATAGTTTTTTGAAGAACTCATGCACAAAGTCCTCTGGTTGGAACTTCACTCTTATAATGGCAGAAAGTACATGGTTACAGGGCACACCACCTATGTCCCATTTCCTACAGTCACAAGTCCATTTCTCAAGGTTGACACAGTAGGTAGACTCCCCACTAGTGACTTGCCAAATACTAGGACCTGCCATGTATGCAGTACAATGCCTAGAGTACTTCTTTGACTCCTCCAATTTCTCCATATATGTGGGTGTTATCTCCCACCTATTGTTCTTTGTCTTCTCTCTAATTGCTTGGTATTTTGTCATTAGCTTAGTTCTATATCCATCAACACAACTATAGATTGGCTTGTTCCTAACATCTAATATCATCTTGTTCAAAACTTCACTCGGGTTGTTCACTACAAGGTCTATCTTACAGTTGTGATCCATAGCATGCCTAGCCCATGTCTCTTTTGGTATATTAGACAGCCACTTCCAAGCTTCTTCATCCTCCCTTTTCAGTTCATTCATTGCAACCTCAAAACCATGTTTGGTATATGAGTATGCAACATTGTCCATGTGCTTCTTAAGTTCCTGACTCCTATAGCCAGCTGACTGGAAATTTGGATAGATATGTCTAAGACAATATCTTTGAGGTGAGTGTGGGAACACATCTTGTATAGCATTGAGCAACCCCTATTTGCATGCATAATAAATACATACTCCCTCTATACCATAATACTTATAGTTGGGTAGAACTAGTCTAGTTCTCCCCAACAACAAGTATTTAGGTACGGAGGGAGTATTACTTTTGGAGCCCTATTTGCATAGAGTATTGCATGTGTAAATAAACATGGGATTGAATCCTGCATACCTTTTGCCTGTCAGAGATGATTATGTATGTGCCCCATTTGTTACCCTCTCCAATGCAAGCTCTTAATTGGCTCAGAAACCAAGTCTAACTTTCGTTGTCCTGCTTGTCAACAATGCCTATAGCAATAGGGAATATGTTATTATTACCATCCCTACCTGCGGCAGCAAGTATTTGCTGCCGAGTGGTCAGTTTGATAAAGCAACCATCTAAACATGTAAGATTCAAAATAAACAGTTAGTAAAACAAATGAGAAGATTAATAAGATATACACCAATGATAAGAACAACTCATACCTAGGGAGGGCCTACACCCATTCAAGAAACCCTCTTTTGAAGCATTCAGACAATAGAACATGTAGTGGAACCTATGATTTGGACTAGGATGAAGTTCAACGTGTGTGGTGATGACAATGCATCTGCTCCCAGGGTTAATATCAAGCACTGATTGCAGATAATCCCTAAACCTTGTGTATTGTGCCTTCATGTCACCTTCCACCACTTCAAAGGCCAGTGACCTTGCCCTGTAGGCCTTGGTCTTTGCCACTTCCACCCCATACTTTGTTTTTGTTCTTTTTAAGATAGCATCAACTCTAGCCCTTGGATTTTCTCTCAGTTGTTGCTCACAGGTTCTGGCCATCCAATCTACTGTCACTTTGTTTTCTCTCCATGTGCACCACATGTGTGCAACAACTTAAGCTTCTTGATGCAGAATGTCTTCTCATGGGCAATTTTTGATGCAATCATGGAAAATGGACAACCACTCTCCCTTTCTATGCAATGCACAATGATCCTATCTTTGCAGTTCATGTGGTAGTGGAAATTTCTAAGAATTCTGATATGGAAATTCCTTAGTGCTCTTCTAAATTGATAAACATTAGTGAAGCACAAACTCAAGCAAAGTAGATCATGAGCATATGGCTTGCTCTCATCATACCATTTCCTAGTCTTGGCTCTCTTGGCTTGACTCTTCCTTCCACAAGGAAGTGGGATAGAATGCAGGCATGCCTCATCATCTGAATCACTAATTCCATAGTCTCCAGGGAAACAACCAGAATCATCTAATGGAATGAAATCAGGAATTACCTTCATGTCATCTTGATGGTGGGATCTTGTAGT
Source organism: Elymus sibiricus (assembly GCA_039707655.1). Classification (NCBI taxonomy): domain Eukaryota; kingdom Viridiplantae; phylum Streptophyta; class Magnoliopsida; order Poales; family Poaceae; genus Elymus; species Elymus sibiricus. The sequence goes on from CM077663.1 coordinate 401,031,939, forward strand.
GGGACCTGCATTTCCTACTTTCTTGAATGTTTGAGGAAATGGTGACTCGGGATCTGTGTCTGAGTCCTTTTCCTCTGGGCACATCTCTTCCACTTCTGTGTCTCCTTCAAAGCGAAGCATATGATTGATACGTCTCCAACGTATCTATAATTTTTGATTGTTCCATGCTGATATATTATCATTCTAGGATACTTTTTGGGTCTTTATTCACCAATTTATAATATTTTTGAGCACTAACCTATTGACCCAGTGCCCAGTGCCACTTGCTGTTTTCTGCATGTTTTTGCCTTTTCAGGTTTACTGTACCAAACGAAGTCCAATTGCCACGAAACTTTTTGATGATTTTTTATGGACTATATGAAGACCTAGAAGGTTTGGAAGAAAGCCAGGAGCTGCACGAGGGCCCCACCACACATCAGGGGGCGCCCTGATATGTGGTGGCCCCTTCGGGCGCCTCCCGACGTCCCTCTTCGGCCTATAAATTCTCTAATATCCTAAAAACCCTGGAGGCAGTCCCAAAACACGTTTTCCACTGCTGCAAGTCTCTGTTCCGTCACGAGGCCATCTGGAGCTCCGTTCCGGCACCCTACCGGAGGGGGGATTGATCACCGAGGGCCTCTTCATCAACCTTGCTGCCCTCATGATGATGTGTGAGTAGTTCACCACAGACCTACGGGTCCATAGCTAGTACCTAGATGGCAATCTCTCTCTCTTATGATCTTCAATACAATGATCATCGCATCTTCGCTTTGATCTATCCGATGTAATCCTATTGTGCGGTGTGTTTGTTGGGATCCGATGAATTGTGGATTTATGTTCAAATTATTCATGACAAGTATTTGAGATGCCTCTGAATTATACTATCTCTTAAGTGCATGATCATTATAGCTTTGTAATGCTCTCCGATCTATTGATATACTTTGGCCAAGTAGATTGATATTTCATCGGTGGGAGTGGTGCGTTGTGGTAGGTTCAACCTGGCGAGTTTCTATATCCCAGTGTCAAAGTAGGGGACAAGATGCGTCTTTGTGTTGTTGCTACTAAGGATAAAACGGTGGGGATCATTCATATTCTTTGAGTTTACTTTGTCTACATCATGTCATCGTTCTCCAAGCATTACTCTGTTTTACTTAATATTCTAGATGCATGCTGGATAGCGGTCGATGAGTGGAGTAATAGTAATAGGTGCAAGCAGGAGTCAGCCTATTTTCTTACGGACGTGATGCCTATATATACATGATCATTGCCGTTAACATCGCATAACTATCCGCTTTTCTATCAGTTGCCCAACAATAATTTTTTACCCACCGTATGCCGCCTACATGAGAGATGCCGCTAGGGAAAACTATGGCCCCCGGGTCTATTCACTTATATATTTACAAACGCTACAATTACCTTGCTACCTTTATTTACTTTTTATTTATTTTTCAATTTATATCTATCAACAATTATCTACACAACTTATTTGCTTGCAAATAACGAGATCAAGGGGATTGACAACCCTCTTGCCCGTGTTGGGTGCAAGTTGTTTGTTCATTTGTGTGCAGCCGCTGAAGACGGTTGAGGATTGATATTCCTATTGGTTCGATAAACCTTGGTTTTATAACTGAGGGAAATACTTATCCGCTTTGTGCTGCAATTACCCGTTCCTCTTCACGGAAAACCCAACGCAGATCACAAGTATCAATGATCCTCTCCCTGCTTCCTGTTCTCCTTCAACTTCTCAATTATCTCATCTTCTGCCTCAATAGCTTTCTCATGATGTTCCTATCTGTACTCACACCAATTGAAATCAACAAAACCTTCATCATCAGAGGGGCCATAATAGTCCTGTACTTTCTGCTTGCCCCTTGCCTTTTGCAAATTCAAGCTCTCTTGTGTGTTAATATAAGCAGGCTCTTCACCTAGCTATCCAGTAGCAATTGGCACAACATACAATTCCCGACTACTAGATTGGACAACGGGGAACAATACTCCTGCCTCATCTATACTAATAATGTTGGATTCCCCGACCTGGCCTATTGGCACTTGTTCCTCCACAAAGTTTGCCCTATTCAAATCTCCAGGATTAGGCTTAGTGGCCTTAATTACAGTTATGTTGAGAACCTTCTGTTCAGCATACTGGTCAAGCATCTCCTCTACCCTCTCTTCACTGTCAATAACATGCATACCCGCTGCACCCTTTCCCTCTTCTTTCACATAGAACATGTAATCAACTTCTATATATCCCTCTTCAGTCTCCATCAGTGCTAACATGTTAATGAAAGTGATTTCTGAGAGTGAAATTGTCCTTTCCAAGTTGTCTTTTCCTTGAAAATGGTACCTTATTTCCCATATCTCATCATCCAAACTACAATAAGTGTAGGAGATTTAATAATTGATTGATTCAGTTCTAAATTATGTTAACTGTTTCAGATACAGCAATTTCAGATAACTATTATGCCAATACTTCAGTGGATTAACCATATGCACTAAACATTTCAAATAATGTCACAAGGAACCATAGTTCATATCATCTCATCTCAGAAGCACTAAGCTCAAATTCTAGAAAAAAAACACTAACCCTAACTGTTCATATCATGTCAGATGGAGGAGGGAGGCCGGAGGAGGAAGAAGAACACTTACCACACGTCGCCGAACCCACTCATGGCCGCCTCCCACGTCGGATGCCCTTATCTTGCGTGCCAGAGTGGCCGCCACCCGCCGTTCATTGTCCCACTCTGGTGGTGAAGGCGGCGAAGGGGAACGCGTCAGGGAAGGGGCTTGCTGCATCGGCAAACTGTGGCTGCCAACCAGCTGCCCACCTCGGAGAACCCATCACCATCGCCTCCCATCCCTCCGTCGCCACTTGACTCGCCGTCGCCGCCGCTAGGTTTAGCAGCTGCCACCATCGCTAGAGAGACAGAGAGACAAGGGGAAAGAGGAAAGGGGTGAAGTGGTAATCGAGGATGACGGTCCGAGCTAGCGAGCGTGGCCTAACGGCCATCATCCAGTTGTCGTGAGTTGTGTCCGACGTGGCACCTGACCGGTGAGCCAGCCATGTCAGAAATCATGTTAACAGCCTTAAATCGGTTATTTGATTTTATTACAAAAATTTACAAGCATTGTGGTGGATTTTTGGGGCGCGGCAATTCCATGTCAAAACTCAGAATGTGGTTGTTTTTTTGCAATTTACTCCCCGGCATTGATTTCATCAGAGATACGCGAGCATAGAGCGACGCACCTTCGGTCGATCGATGATTCCAAAATCCCCAATCAGAGCCAACAGCTCCGATCCTCGCCGGTAAACACATACGCCGGTACATGTTACATGTACACCGAACCAGCACATTTACACGTGCGTGCGCCCTGATTACGTGCCACTGATTGATTTTTGTTGCCATATGCGCGCGCGAACATTGATCTGTTGAACGTACTAATCAGACGTTCACAGGTACCATAACAAAATCGCCCAACTAGTTAGTACTCCATGTCGATCGCCTATGGTAGCAATGGCGCATTGCGCACGAACTGGCCCATGTCATCCTTGCTCGCCACGTGGCAGCTCGATGATACACACGTTTCCTTATGCTGATGCATGCATTGCAAAGACTAGCTACGTAGGAGCTCATATAGAACAGGTGGCCGGCTAGTCACATCACCAGATGACACGTCCGCATACCGATCACGTACGTTATTTTCACTGCATCAGTCATTGGCCGGCTCTCGTGCCGGTCTGGCTTTGGCCCACACAAATTATGTCGGCCGTAACGCGGCCGTACACGTAATAGTTGCTTATCCACATACGCGAGAAAATGGAGATTGAGAGGTAACTCGTCAAACCCATGCAATTAACCATGCACACGTCAACTGGACGGCGAGCGCGCACCAATCTGCCAAATCGCGCGCTAACCACAACACGGCCACCGGGCCACGTAGTTACATAGTGTTAGGTTACGTGGAGCATGCATGCATGGTACAAGTAGTACCAGAATGATGCAACCAACATTTTTAAACTTATTAGAGGCAACTATGTTAGGAGAATATGGCCAGCTGGATAGCGACTTATAGTTAGCGCGCGCTAGCTTAGTTGCGTTGAGTTGAGCCCGCCGGGTCCGGGTCGGATCGATCCATCCCGCCGTGTGATCGGTTGGTCGAACTGGAACCGCTTTGTTTATTTATAGAGGGGTTTTTAGGGTAGGGTTTTGTAATGGGCCGTGACGGTCAGGTGTGTGTCTGAACATCCGTAAATCATTCCTCATTTGTATCTGTTATTATGCAGGATTTCTGGGAAGTGCAGCTGGCCGTCAGACATGAGCATGGTGAAGACGGACGAGCTTCACTTAAATATCGTTTTACGTTGCATGTAATAGTGTGGATTTGAGTTTTTCAATTTAAGGTGTCCGACTGTAAAATTGATTATTTAAGATTTGATCAATCATTGTCCGCGGACACGTCCGAACGCGTTCGCGGACGTTTGCGAGATTGGATTTGATAAATCCTGCTCTAGATGCTCTTAGCTGAGCCCGCTGGGTCCCGGTCGAATCGATCCATCACGCCGTGTGATCGGGTGGTCGAATTGCACGTACGGTGGCCGTGGCCCGTGGACACAATCATATATGCTCCGGTCAAAATATCTTCGCTTTCTCTCCACGAACCTGCATGCAGCGACGCTACCGCGTCCGCGCGAGACACCGAGACCGCCGTGCAGATGTGCACTGGTGGAGTGGGCGCACGATCAGACTCCTCTTGCTGGATCGGGCGTGGTGGCCGGCAGCACCGAGACCAACTGGGCCGATTTGTGATGACGTGCGGCCAGGCCTGATAGGCTCAGTTCTATTTCACCACAGAGCATCCACAGAGAGGATAAAGGAAAAGATGGATGAGGATCCAAGGGTTCAAAAGATCAGACCATGACGTGAGGAAATCATTGTAAGACAGAGCTCTGCTTACCTGTTATTAGTACTGCACAATCTATAGATTTTCCCTAACAGATTGCATGCCTCTCTGGCCGGGGCCCCTTTTTGGTACGTCGCTCGCTGCATGCGCTCATCAGTCATCATCTGTCTGGCTAATATCATGACGATCACTCTTTCATCATTGACTCAGTCCTATGCATCCACCGCCATAATTCGTCATAGGTGTTCCACCCACTAATAAGCTTTGGTTCCATGCGGCGCCGGTCATGAGCGTAGCGTCGATGCCATGCCATGCTGGAATGAATTCCAACTGCTAAATCTGCTTTGTTCTACCCCGTGTACTGTACTGTACATGTTCAGCATGCGACTGAACCGATCGAATGGAACACTGTACCTAGCTGACAGCCGTAGCTCTTAGCCTATGACACGGTCTGGTCACTAACCGGTCACACAATCTTGGTCAAGATGGGCTTTTCATATTGGTTCTATATAAGTCTATGCTATTTTTATTGACCGGCATCCTTCATATCTAGTTCAAATTTAAAGTGCATTTGAGAAGGCCCGAACGCGCCAACCACATCGAATTTGGTCCATGCCCACTCCAACCCCACATATATTCGTTACCATCCGTATCCCGGATCAAACTATAGCCACTCCACTCCCTCCTAATCTCCTTCTCGGCGATCTTCGGTATGGCGGGCAGCAGATCCGACTCCGACCACTCCCAGCCCGTCGACTAGGGCATCGTCCCGTGCAGGGACGAGAAGGCTATGGTCGTCTGCATGGCCCTCCGTCGCTCCCAGGAGGAGTGCGCCCGACCGATGTCGGATTTGATCCGACGAGAATCCATTGCGTCGGTGCAATTGACGCTTGGCTCCCTAGTGCTAGAGGCTCGAGATCCATCTTCCACCCCATTATCGATACAGAAGTGTATGAGTGTTACAAGGACCGATGTGCCTGTCGTGAGAAGCAAAAGGAACAGGAGGCAGTGGCCTGTCTCGTTGCCGACACTGCGGATGCAACGTCGCCCGCTGCCTTGGACGAGGAAGCCGTATGTGCCCGCATCCTCTAGAAGCAACACAGGGGAACATGCGTGCCCTCCTCCGAGAGTAAAGTTGTGTGGTCCCTGCCATGACCGTGGACTGCCCCCCAAAGAGGAGAAAGAGGACAGTGACCGGTCGGACAACTCCGGCAATGAACATACCCGGCTTGATGCATTTCGCGTCTCCAAGTGCTACTTCCTCAACAAAGACGCCAAGGGCACTGGCAAGGGCAACTGTGGATGTTATTTGTACATAGCTTACAATGTATGTAGAATATGTCATTTTTAATAGTCCGATGTCATTGTACTGATGTAGTAGCCAAACACTGTGTGGGATGCTGGAGCTAGTTTATGATATACTCCCTCCGTTCCATAATGTAGTGCATATAGATTTTTAGGAAAGTCAAACTTTACAAACTTTGACCAAATTTATAGAGAAAACTATTTATATCTACAATATCAAATATATACAATATGAAAGTACGTCTTGTGATGTATCTAAGGATATGCATTTGGTATTCTAGATGTATATATATTTTCCTACAAACTTGGTTAAAGTCTATAAAGTTTGACTTCTCAGAAAATCTATACGCACTACATTGTGGAACGGAGGGAGTATGTGATTATATGGATTTAAGGTTTGCCAAATAAGATACCGGTTGTGGAAACGAAAAGTTGAGAACTGTCCGTGGATGCTACAGGGACGGGATTAGCTATAGGTCCGTCCGCGGATATTTGAAGGGAAAGATTAGCTATAGACGTGTTCACGGGCATTTGGGGGACGAGATTAGTGGCTGTAGAGACTTTTACTGTTCTTAGTTATGCCTACCTATGTTAAACATGCTCTCCTACCTATGTTAGGCCTGCATGATGATGGAACGAAGCTGTACCGCAGTTTGCCAAATTAGTCAGGTAGCATGTCTTATCCCTAGCTGCACTTTCATGTATACACTTCGCTACAAGTTCCCGAAAGGACAACGCCACGTAAGTACGATTGGCAATTGGAGATGACTGCAGACCGGCCACATGATGAAATAGTGGATTGGAACTTGGGAGGGACGCACATGGCACATGATGAACAGAGAAGGAGAGGTAGTAGGAGCGGGCACTAGCTGGATGGATGATTTGTGCTCTTCTTTTCCAGCGAATCATCCATTGACAGCAGACCGGCCACACCGCCACATGTTTGGTACAGTGTCGACCCTAGACTAGAATAAAAGGGATATGGTCGCAACTCGCAACTTACAAAAGTCACGGGACCTCGAGTCGCAAACTTATTAGCTGGAGAATCCCATGAAGAATATCTAGTAATGATGTACGTAGCGAGTTATGTTTATTACAGGCTTCAATTAATTTGCCTATTTGCGTAGAGAGCATAGCTGTTAACCTGGTGAACTTCCCTGGTCAGAGCTAGGAGCATCTTTGCCTGAAGGATGTACACACTAGGGAATCTGATTCTTAGTTGTCACTTAATTGGTAGGTGAATAGTACAGAAGTACTTGCTGAGTAGAGCAGAGACAATCTTATCTTTGTGACCTAAGATCCAAGAGAAAGCACACAACGAGTTCATATATATATGTACACAAAGTACCGAAGATTATTCTATCTTTGAGACACTAGATGAACATGACATTAGTTGATAGATATTATGATACTCATCAAGTACAGTAGGCACAATCAGCCGGTGAGACTGTTGGCTTGGTTGTGTTCTTTTGAAGCCCCAAACCAGGTGCAGCACATGCAGGCCCTGAAGTGGAAACGGCCACTCTTCCACCTGCGATGGGGGCTTCGACTTTGAATTGTGCACAAGAGTTGGTCGTCCACCATCAAGAGTTGGTAGTAGCAGATTCCTGTTCTAAAGTTCAAAATCTCTTCCCTATCTTTAAAAGTCAAATTTCTTATGGGATTAAAAAAAAATCTCATCTAGCGGGGTCCCTAAAACTTGACCTCTTAAAAACTTTCATCATATCCCCCCCCCCCCCCCCCCCCCCCCCACACACACACACAAATTGATTAAAATACATATTTAGACTACTTCATTTCATAATTAAACGGTGATACTATGATAACATCAAATCTAGCATACCAAAAAAGTTCATTGCCTAGTACATTGCTACTACATCGAAAACTAAGCTAGCAAAAACATTACTAGACATAGATAAAATCTATTGCCCGTCGGAGGAGAAGTTGATCACCCCCGTGCCGAAGGGCATTTTGGTAGAGGTGTGAGCGTCTGGGTGGGCCTGTGGGTTGATGTTGACCCGACCCATCTTGTCAACCACGAAGGTGAGGGAGCTGAAGATCAGGCTTGCTCCTGGCGAGAGGTCGCCGGAAGATGGGAAAGATCTGATCCGAGATCGATCTCGAGCCGGCTCCACCCATGCATGGCGCACCAACTGATGGTGCAAAATATCATCAGATCCCTCGGTAGGGGTCCGAGCGCAGCCGCGAGTCTTGGATCAGAGGTCGCACAAAGATTTTACCCAGGTTCGGGTCTCCGTAAGGTAATACCCTACAGCCTGCTTGCTTTTGTCATTCATGATGGAGAGATATCTCGTGCGAGGGGTTACAATGGTGTATGAGGTTGCTGTTGGGGAACGTTGCATGGGAAACAAAAATTTTCCTACGCACACACAAGATCTATCCATGGTGATGAGCAACTATGAGAGGGAGAGTGAATCTACATACCCTTGTAGATCGCTAAGCGGAAGCGTTAAGAAACGCGGTTGATGTAGTCGAACGTCTCCGCGATCCAAATCGCAAGTCGTCCCTCGATCCGATCACGAACTAGTGCCGAACGGACGGCACCTCCGCGTTCAACACACGTATGGCTTGATGACGCCTTCACCTCCTCGATCCAGCGAGCGATGATGAAGTAGTAGATGAGTTCCGGCAGCACGACGGCGTGGTGATGGTGGTGAGGAACAATCTCTGCAGGGCTTCGCCAAGCACTACGAAGATTATGACGGGAGGAACTAGAGGGTTAGGGTTGCCGGCAAACGGCTTGGGAAATCTTGATCTGTCCCGTGTGTTAGCCCTGCCCCTCTATTTATATGTTGAGCCCTGGGGTCTAAACTTGGAGAGAAAGCCTCCACAAGGTCGGTTTTGCCCGCACAAGGTCGGTTTGGCCCGCACGGAAAGAGTCCAACTCGGATTCCAGCAGTATCGCGTACAAGCGGTAGTACCGCTCACGAGCGGTAGTACCGCTTCACACAAGCGGTAGTACCGCTTACGCTGGTAGTACCGCTTAAGGCAGCAGCAAAACTTCCTTTTGCACTTTCCAATACCTCGTGGGCTTTACCCCTTTGGCTCATATAAAGTGTTGCTGCACCCGAACACTTCGGTAAACATCCGGAACCCCTTCCGGTGAATTCCGGAACCCTTCCGGAGATCAAAACACTATTATCACATATATCAAACTATACCTCCGGACTATTCCGGAGATCCTCGTCATGTCCGGGATCTCATCCGGGACTCCGAACAACCTTCGGTCACCAACACAATAACTCAACTATACTAATCGTCACCAAACGTTAAGTGTGTAGACCCTGCGGGTTCGAGAACTATGTAGACATGACCGAGACACCTCTACGGCCAATAACCAATAGCGGGACCTGGATGCCCATATTGGCTCCTACATATTCTACGAAGATCTTTATCGGTCGAACCTCTATGTCAAGGATTCAGTTAATCCCGTATGCTGTTCCCTTTGTTCTTCGGTATGTTACTTGCCCGAGATTCGATCGTCGGTATCTCTATACCTAGTTTAATCTCGTTACCGGCAAGTCTCTTTACTCGTTCCGTAATACAAGATCCTGTGGCTAACTCTTTAGTCACTTTGCTTGCAAGGCTCGTTGTGATGTTGTATTACCGAGTGGGCCCTGAGATACCTCTCCGTCACACGGAGTAACAAATCCCAGTCTTGATCCATGCCAACCCAACAGACATCCTCGGAGATACCTGTAGAGCATCTTTATAGTCACCCAGTTACGTTGCGACGTTTGATACACACAAGGTACTCCTCCGATGTCAGGGAGTTGCATGATCTCATGGTCATAGGAACAGATACTTGACATGCAGAAAACAATAGCAATAAACTGACACGATCATATGCTACGTTTATAGTTTGGGTCTTGTCCATCACATCATTCTCCTAATGATGTGATCCCGTTATCAAATGACATCTCATGTCCATGGCTAGGAAACCTTCACCATCTTTTGATCAACGAGCTAGTTAACTAGAGGCTTACTAGGGACACAGTGTTGTCTATGTACCCACACATGTATTTGAGTTTCCAATCAATACAATTATAGCATGGATAATAAACGATTATCATGAACAAGGAAATATAATAATAACTAATTTATTATTGCCTCTAGGGCATATTTCCAACAGTTGCTACCAAGAGTTGTTATCTGAGATTAGATGAATGATAATCCCCCGGCTTCCCTTTATATAGGCAGGAGAGGCTTATGGTTTTACAAGGGGAGCATATAGATCTATACCGCCGTCGTCCTTCATCTTGGGGGGCAAGAAGGTCGCCGAGCCTCCCCTTAGGGTTCCCGTACTCCCTTGGGCCTTGTGGCCCTGGTCATTGTGGGGAGGCCTTGCCCGTATCCATAGGCCACCCCTCGTCCTTAACACTGTCACTAGGACATGCACCTCTGAACCAATCTGCACGACGTCTCTTGAAAACCAGCGCGGCTCCGTCACCGTGCTCCTTGTATGGTGATCGAGATGTCCACAGATTGCACACCAGTCTGACAATCTCTCGAATTTTATCTTGAAGATTTATCCCTGCCCCTTGTGCACCAGAGTTACTGCATTTTTTAGTGGCTTGGACGTTGATCTGCACCCGCATTTTGAAATTTTTTCCTTCAAAATCCTGTGATTTGGGTTCAGAATAGATAAACTCCCCAATTTTCTTGGCTAAGGGTTTAAGCATAGGATAGAAACCATCAGGCATGTTATGAACTTGCATCCACAACTCGAGGGTGTCTAGCTTGATCATCGAGGGTTATTAAATCCATCGTAGGCGCCATGATCACCGCGTTCCCACTAAAATTCCATGGACCCTCCTCCATTGCCCGTTCCCATCGTAGAGCGGATTGTAACGTGTATAGGTTCTCCTCAAGCGGTCGGATGTGCACCTGCTGAGCAAGATCCCACGCTGTATGCATGATTTTGAAGAATCCATACTGGTTGTACTTCTCTCTGTGTGCATTCGGGCTATTACCATCCATCTAGTCGCTGTCGGTGGCAGAGTCTCCTCCTGTTCAACCACCACATCATCTAGGTCTTCTTCCCGACGACCCAACTCGCTCATCAAAGCCTCAAAGTCTGCATCTCCTTTGGACTCGAAGCCGTCGCCATGTCTACTCACTGACCCATAGATTCGATATTCCGGGTGCCTTACCAAGCCCTAGCGACCTCCTACCCTGAAACTAGCCTGCCAAGACTGAGCGGGGATGCGGGATCACCCCTGGATCGGTCTGAATGAGTTGGCCGGAGAAGGAGGGAGGGCAGCGCAACTCTACGACAGTGTACGTTTTTTCGAAGGTTACCGCGACTCTGCCGAGAGGAGGGTAACCCTAACACGAGGGTAGTTTTGAAAAAAAAGGCAGTGTACGTGTTTTTTTTTTTTTTGAGAGACAAAAAGGGCAGTGTACGTGCAGCTGCCCCCTGGAGCAGAGTCACTTAGGTGAGCCCACAGCAAATCTAGCCCAGCAGGGCCTGTAAGATGCCGGTCCAGGTTTAGATACCGACGTCTAATCTAATCCCCAAACAAACAGAAAAAAAAGATACCGACGTCTTGTATACCTAAAATACTGTGTATAACTGGAGCCCATCTCCTCCTTTACACGCACGCCGCCGTCTTCGTTCGCATCACCTTCTCCGACGCCGTCGAGGTTCACGCATCCCAGCCTCGCCCCGCGATCGGGGAGAGCTGGGCGCTCAAGAGTTGCGAGAGACGTTCGATCTGCAGCCCGGTGGGCCGGCGGCTGCGGCGTCGTGGGTGGTGAGGCGGATGGGATGAACGCGCATCGACGACGATCCCGGCCGCCGACGTCTCCGTCGAGTACCGCTTCGACGCCGACGAGGTCGACGCGCTCGAGCGCCTGCTAGCCCACTTCTTGCCGCAGGTTTGGTTCCGAAATTCCCTTCTCGCCTATCGTATCTCTCGTGCCGTCGATCCCGATTTGCATGCTGCCTAGTTGCCCATCTTCCTATACCTCCTCCTCTACGCCGAGAAGCAAGCCGCCTCATTCCTGTCCTGTGATTGATTGAGCCTTGTCGGATTAATCACACACGTACGTGAGCTAAGTAAAATACGGAGAACCAATCTGTTCTTTACCAGATGCAAATTCGTGGATGCTTGAACTGGACCATGAATTTGCTTCAATTGCATATTTCTGTGTGCAGACTTGTTCCTTGTGAAGTTCATGTTTGTCTGCGGAGAAATTTGTTTTTTAGCCTGAATTCCTTTGTGACGGCTTCAGTTTTCTAGGGTTTTATGTATGATATGTTGATAGCGCAAAGTCATTTCTACCGGTTCCGGTAGCTACCGGTGGCGTTGCTACCAATGAGATACTGCCATATGTAAAGTTATGGGACCATATGCATGTGTATATAAAAGTATAGTTCAAATTATCTCTTGTATTTTTGTTTTTAGTCAAATCATAGTCACGTCAGTGGGGCCATGTCAGTTGAAAGAGAGAGTCTCACCTGACGTTGCATGTGGTGGAGTGATATAAATCCTTTCCTTTTATTTTCTCTTTAGCAATTTCATTCATTCGTATCTTTTAAACTATATTGTTATTTTTGAAATATTTTATATATTTGAATTCCTGACACCAAGAGCTTTAGATTAAGATCAAACTTGGATGCATTTCAACATGTTTTAATTTCAACATTTCAAATGAATGAAATGAGAGTTCGGAAATAAGTGAAATCATTGTGAATGAGTGAAATCGTTTCTTGAAATTAGTCAAATATAATTTTTTAAGGTCTTCTCAAATGAGTGAAATATAATCGTTTCTGAAGGTCTTCTCAAATGAGTGAAATATGTTTTCTCAAATGAGTGAAATATGTGTTTTAAAATCAGTAAAATGAATGTTTAACAATGAGTGAAATAAGTTATGGAATAGTGAAACACTCTTATGTTTTATGAAAGTTATTTCAATTAAGATAATTGAAATATATAAAATAAAAAGTAGCTTAAATATATCCAAGATTGATCTTGAATTGAAGGTCTTGTCGCCACGATTTCAAATATATAAAAGATTTCAAAAATGAACATTCGGTGTAAAACATATCAATCATTCAAAAAATAAGAAGGAAATAAAATGCATGACATTATGTGAGGATAGACAATGCATGCATGCGCCGGTCCCTGTACACTGATGGTTAGAACGTTCTCTCTCTTCTGCCAAAAAGACTGACATAGTCAGACATGTCAGACGTATTTGCAAAGTATAGCAAGGGAATGGATTCACGGGCTTATATGCACTGCTGGCGCACGAATCTTGACCAGAAAGATGAATGGGGGATTGAACACCGGTAGCTACCGGAACCGGTAGAATTACTTATTGGATGTTGATAGCCCTTTCACAGGACATTGATTCATCAAGATTTTCCTATAGTATGTCAGATCTAATTTTTCTTTTTCTTTCTAACCGATTATAATTTTAATACTTGGTGCTATTCTAATAGGGGACATTCATTTGTTGCAACTTGCATGTAATAACTAGTAACCATGGAGTCTCTGGAAGATGCCAAGTGAAACCCTCCATGATTTACGGAAAAGTTATATCTTAAGCCGCTTTTGCTTCATGACGAGTGTTCTGTTTTTTGTTGTTGCTAACATCATGTAGCTTGTATATTTTGTAACTACTAGAGCACCCTTTTGGAATGTCCAGAACACCTACATACTGTGTATAAGTAAGGCATATCTGATGAAAAATCATGACCCTCATATTATTCAGCTCGCTAGAATTTACTGTTCTGTCTCTGTGGCTCTGAAACCACTGATAGTATCAATTGTGGACGCTGCATTTCCTTATATGGTGCTCTGCAATTTTTCATTTCTAATTTGCTCCTCCTGAGCAGGTACAAGGTTATTGCGTATCTGCTGTTAAGAAATAAAAGATTCACGTGGTTGCCCTGGGTATATAATTCCCTGACTGCTTCAAGGCCATCAATCTTGGCGATAATGCTGCTTCTGGTGATGATCAGTATTCACGTACTGTTGTCATAGAAAATAGGAACCCATTGGTATCGACTCCTACCGAGACGACTTCTCATCTGGAAAAAAAAAAAATACCCAGGAAAGTCTGCAGAACAGGGCTAGCTTTCAGGTAACTTAGCCTGATTTATCCGACATAATTTCCTTTTGAATTTTGGAAACATCCTTACGTTTTTACAGTCATGAATTGATATCATGCATTTCTTAGTTTTATTTCTGTCCTTTGCCCTCTGCTTAAGAGGAGTTAACTGCAGCTCCTGTTCGTCAATCGGTGCCATCTCAGGTATATTCTTGCCCCTGCCGATTATAATCCTCTTCCTTCTACATTTGCATTTGTGTGCTATTACTTGTTTATTTAGCGCCATAGGCCTGTGCTGGTGGAAAATACAAATCATTTAGAAAAGATGTAAAGTGGAAGAACGATACAACGCAGAGGAGAAAAAATACCTAGGTCGCGTTTGGTTCACATCTCTGTTTTAGGGCATTTTGCATACTTGTCCCAGTTGGGCCTGTTTGAGCTAATGCATGCTAAAAACCAACATCTACATGTAGTTTGGTTGCCTACATTAGTCTCCCTGCATGAGGGAAGCAATTTCTACCACGCTGTTTGGTTGGCTACATCTCCGTTGTTAGACAAACAACACATTGTTTGGTTGCAAATGGCATACACTACACCACAACACCAATGCAATGACATATAATGTGTCAGGAGAACGCACTTAAGAGGGTAGATAAACTGCCGGGACAGCTATTCTCCCGGCAGATAGAACTGCCACAGCAAGGGCTGCCGGGGATTACTTGTCCTGGCAGATAAAAAATCCCTAGCAGTTTCTTTGCCCCGGCCATTATATCTGCCCACAGTTTATTTTCTCCCGGCAGATTCATCCTAGGATAGGAATTGCAGTTTACCAGCAGTTTCAGTGCCTTCACAAGCACGTTTTCCCGGCAAGTAATATGCCATGACGTGCTTTTTCACAAGCAATCTCAATTGTTCTGGGCAGGATATCTCTAATTTAATATCCAATCATTGTGTTCAAACAATCGATCATGACAGATCACACAACTTATACATACAGTTCAATCAAATTACACAAGGCATCATTCAATAACATAATGTACTAAAAATATAATTTTCTTATGGATGCATGAACCGACCATATACAAGGACAAGGAAAAGAAATGGTGCCACACAACCAAAATTAGCATACAGTGGCTTGTGTGCTGAAACAACCACCAAAATGCAGTGTAAAACTCAATGTCTCGAGGTTCAACAAACAAGGCATATTGCATGCAACTTGTAGATCTTCCAAACCCCCAGCAACCTGTAGATCTTCCAAACCTCCATCAACTTGTGTATCCTTGAGAAACCTGCAACAAATCAGAAATTCAAAAATGGTTCTATCGTTTTAGATTTTAAATCAACATATTATAGATGTCGACGTGATGCAGTCGGTAGCATAAAACTCTTATAAATGTGCAACGCTTAATCATCACCATAGGCAATGATTATTACGGACATAATTAGATCAAGCAGAAATATTTGCGCTTCACATACAAAAATCTTCCATGGGCAAATATGGCAAAACAAGAATTTGTACCATTATTACTTGCTTCACAAAACCATACGCTCCAAGTGCATCCAAAGGAACAGATTGCACTTATTTTATCAATGAAGTTTCGGATATGAAAGAGTCAACCTAGAATAAAAGAAAGAATGCGCAAAACAAAATTGAAGAACCAGACGATTGTACAACAAAAAATATAGAGGTAAAAGTTATATCCTAAATGATATGCACGGGTGAAGAATCAAACGAAACAAATAAGCACAACGAAAACTGACTAACAAGGCCATCAGGAAGCAGAGAACTGATTAAAAGAGAACCAGATAGTAAAGTATCATCAGGGACGGGACTGATGATACACATATCACATACTCCTATAAATACATGTACCGGGAAACAAGCATCAACAGACATTGGCTCCTACTCGTGGTAATACACATATCACATAACAAATCGACAGGTTGTATGTGTAGAAACAAACCTTTGATCCTCTTGTATCTAGTCTTGCACCGGGACGGCATTGGTTCCTTTCCTTGCATTCGTACTCATAGCATGGGCAGCAGACCGGGTAGGCATACTCGTCGCAGGCGACAAAGACACAACCGTTGGCCGAAATGCCTACAACGTCCACAATTTTTGGCAGACCCACTGCCCGCTCACGCCTTTGGCCTGCTGCTTACCCTGCACTGCATCAGTGAGATAAAAATAAGGTCAGTACACACCTATACGCTATACATAAAACCAAAATCACACAACTAGCCATGAGACAAAGCAATTCAGTTCAGATAAAAATAAAGTCAGTACACACCTATAATGACAGTGTAACGGCCAGGTTGGTTAACGAGGAACATGATATTTTGTGTAAGCATGCAATCAGAAAAGGAAGCAAGTACTCCTTGGTACTCCTTAGTTCAGAAATGAATTTGTGTTAATTTTAACTAAAAGAGAAAGTTTCAGTCAATTTAAATTAATGGAAATTCAAGGTTTCAGTTAATTTTATTTTAACTGAAGTACTGCTGCACTTACTACTGCAAATTTTGGTGGCAAGTTCAAAAGAAAATTTATCTTATCATCCATCTTTTCTTTTCAGTTAACAACACAATTTAACATCCCACAGTAGCACCAAACTTTTCAGTTTACTCCACATCACCTTTTCAGTTAACAAGTTCCAGTAAGCCTCTTAGTAAAAGTAGCATCAATCTCATCTCTCAGCCGTAAATTACTCCAAGGCTTAGTTGCTGGGATAGTGACAGTGATTAATTACCGCTCACAGCTTCGAAGTCGATTGAAGGTTGACCCGACCGCTGGACGTCGTCGTGCAGGAATACCCTTGGCTTGGTTGGCTTCTGGTACTCGATGCTTGGTGCTTGCAAACACACAAGAACACATTTAGTCTGATTGTGATATTGACAGTTTAAAGCATTTTGGCAACACACATTGTGAATGATGGCATGGTCTTACAGTAGTTCATGTCTTTGTCTCCCATGTCGAGGCTGCCACAGAACGAGTTGGTGCCGCCATTGATCTCGTCGTCATCTTCGTTGCCAGTTGGAGCTTCCAAGAAACTCAGAACATGCTTTTATGATAATATCTCAGGAATTAGAACAAGATACCATATTTGGTTGCTTGGCTAGCTACTTTCTGAAAAGAAAAGTGAAGTCAAAAGATATTATTCCTTTCAGTAGGATGCCCAAATAATAATTGGAAACAAGAATCACTTTACAAGCAGAGTTTCAGTAGAATCTCAAGATTCATAGTAGAGTGTGAGAATCCATCATCTGATATCTGGAAGATTGGTGAACACTGAACATTTGATGGAGTTACATAAATCCAAAGCTATACCAAGTTACCAGCAGCAAGAATCACTTTATAGCACAACAAAAATAATGATAGCAACCATAGTACACAAAACATCCAACCATCAACTACTCATATATCAGCAGCTACATAGCAAAACTACATGATTTTTTCTGCAAAGAAACAGAGGATGTTCCTCACCTTGCTGACGAGCTCATGCTCGGGCTCCAGGCCTAGGACTGGGAGGAGGGCAGGGGGAATGGGGATCCGTCCGCCAGACTGGTGCGTCAGCCAGAGTGAGTGCGGCGTTCGCTGGAGTTGTGCGCTGGCCGGACTGCTGTTGGAGATGGGGGCGGCGGCCTGATGGGTCGAGGCAGAGAGAGGAGCAGCGGTGGGAGATGGGAGGCTACCCGCCGGCCATGTAGCCGGAGATGGCCGCGGCGGGGAGCAGTTCAGCCAGGGAGGAGGATGCAGCCCCGCTCGATGCTCCGATGACAACTGATGCTCAGGCAAGAAAGCTCGCGGAATTAGGTGGTCGGTTGTGGAGTGGCTCGGCGACGGGGCCGACCGGCATCGGCTTAGATACATGTCAGTTGGTGCTCGGCGGCGCTACGGTGGGGTGCTGGGGGCGACGACGGGATGGGTCGGAGTGGAGGGTAGTCGACAGTGGTTGCGGAGTGGTAGCAAGGGGCGGTGGTTGGGGGCTGCTGCGAGAGCACATCACGCTTGGGGGCGGCGGCGAGGGCACATCGGACTCAATTTGGGGGCGATTTGGACGAGAGTCTGGGAGATTGTGGTCGAGTCCACACTTTGTTCGGTGCCAAAATTTTCGCCTCTCGCGGGCTTTCTCTCGCTAACGCGCGCTTTGGCCCAATATTATTTCGGTTTCGCGCCAAAAGATAGTCCCGGCAGTAAATAAGCCATGGTTTGGTTGTCCCGGCAGATTATGCGCCCTTTAATGTGGACATGATTACCGGCAGTTTATGGGCCCTTGTTCATCAAGTTTTATCGGCAGATTTTCCGCCCTACAAACTTCTATCGGCAGTAACAATCTTCTCGGCAGAAATTGTGCCTTTGTTCACATACTTCTCCCGACAGTTAATTGCCCCTAATTAAGTGTTATGGAGTAGTGATAAGGTGTTATCACCGCTTTTCACTAGTGGTGAACTTGCCACACGCACTGAACATCGTCTTGTCCTAGCTAGGAAACAAATGAGAGTTTATCCTAGCTACTAATAAACGGTGGTACAAATTATTAAGAGCCATATGATTGAAAATGGGAAATTTCATCGATGCGAACTAGGTGGAGGACCATCCTCTTCTTCTGCTTCCGCTACTTCTTCTGATGTTGCTGTTGTGCTGCTTCTTCTTCTTCTAATAATAGTGCCTTTTCTTCCTTTTCAGATTCTTGTATGGCCTTTGTTATCCCACATTGCATGAGCTCACTCCAACCTTTTGTTCTTTCATGCTTCGTTGTCGAATGCCTTCACACTATGACCGGAGCTGACCACCACATCGGGCGTCAAATATTCCTTCACCGGCAAAAGATTATCACAACCCCATTGCAGGATCCAGTTGTGAAGGATGCAACATGCAAGAACAAGCTTAACCTGGGTGGGGTAAGGGTGGGATGGCTTCTGATCCAGAATCTTAAACATATTCTTTAGAGCTCCAAATGCCCTCTCAACCGTTACTCTAAGGCTGGAGTGTCTGAGATTGAACCTCCTGAGGAGTACTAGGATAGTTCCTACCAGAGAACTCGTTCAGATGGTACCTGGTTTTCCTGAAGGGTGGAAGAACACCTGGCCAGCATGCATAGCCAACATCTCCTAGGTAGAACTTGCCATCAGGTATGTTGATGCCATCAGGTCTACACATGCTATCACTTAGAATGTTAGCATCATCTGATGATCCTTCCCAGTCAGCCAATACATATGTGAACTTCAGATCGAAGTCAATAGCAGCAAGCACATTCTGGCTTGTGTAGTGCTTCCTCCCTCTATATGTCGCAGATTGTGACCTTGGCACTCTGGCAGTGACATGAGTATCATCTATTGCCACAACGCAATCCTGAAATGGTATTACAAGATGGTGTTATGGCTATACCAGACCAATCAATAACAGCATATGAAGGCATGAACTACATGCTGTCAGTGCTCACCTTCACATATGGATACCATCTTGGAATAGTTCAAATCTTGGTAAGAGTCCGTCTAGTTGGTGACACGATCATCTCTCCTTTGAGTTCCCCAACAACAAAGAGCACTTGCCTGAAGTACCTGAAGATGGTTTCCATTGATCTCCTGAAGGTGTCGTGCATAACCCTGGACCTCTGGTTATGACCAACAACATGAAGGAACATGGCCACTTGCTCTTCCACACTAGTGTGGATGCTATCTTGTAGCAGCCCCCTACTCTTGAAGGTCTACACAAGTCTAGAAAATGGTGGTCTTTTCATTCAAAGCATCCACAGTCTCTGTGACGTTGCAGTTGTAGATGTAGTTCATACTCGCTATCCTCTCCTGATCTTGGATTAACATCAGACCATACATGATGAGAGGTTTCTCATTCTGAAGAAAAACTCTCTTATGGACCAACATGATTAAGGCCTGAACCACAGCTATCAACGCTGCTACCTGAAATAAAAGCTTCATTTGTTCATCCACAACCTAACTGACATCCATGATGCAGTCAACAATGGTGCAATCGATCCTAAACGGCCCTATCGAACTACCTAACAGAGAAGGCAGGGGGGATAGCTTAACAACACTTTAGATTGATCAAAGTGGTATCGTGGCGTTGATTTCCACATATGGATGACCATTTAACCTTTTTTACTTTTAAAAAGAAATCTTACAATTTTTGGTTAAGTAGATTAATATTTTTGTTAGACTCGTGAAAAGAATGAACCTAGGACGTTGCAGCGCCGAAGCCTCTACAATGAATCCCTCTCCCCAACAGCTCTCATCCGCCCCAAATCCCTCTCTCAGGCCTTTCCCTCCCTATTGTCGCCGTCCATCGTCGGCTCAGGCCTTCCCCTCCCTTTCGCTGACGTCCATCGCCGGCTCAGGCCTTCCCCCCTTTCGCCACCGTCCGCACAACTGTCCCCACCTTTGCCGCCATCCGACCCATCCCATCCGGCAGGGAGCCTCGCCTCCGCTGCCCCACCGTGGTGCTAGTCGAGGTGTGGTCGCGCGCCCACTCCAGTCCTGTCTACGTCTTCGCGCACCCCCACTCCATAGTCGTCGTCTTCCTGGTAATTTTCCCAACCTAAACCCCCTAAACTGTTACTTGCTCTTACCGTTTCTTACTAATTTGATTCATTTTAGGTTGTATTGGTTGGATATTTTTTATAGTCCGTCTTACTGACCTAAGACTAGTCTGCCACTGGCGCTTTAATAAGTTTTAGTGTTTGCTCGAATAACCTGACATAAGGATTCTCTGTTCATGTCATCAACTGTTTGGGCAACCTTACTTGCTACTCTATTTGTATGTAGTTATGTGTATCTTGCAGCTTGCTACTTAGACTCGTGTCATCAGTAGCAATAGAACTATTTTCTGTGTGATGGTTTCAAATTCTATTGTCAAATACATGTATTTGTATGAATTTGTATTTTTGGTATAATTTTTAGGCCATATATATACAGTTTTTGCCAAAATGTTGTGTACCACAGCCAAAGCGTGGTGGAGATTTGAACGATGTGCACACTAGACCACACTCATCCAGGGGCTAGAGAAACTGTTTCCGAGATCACTAAAAGATGTTTAGTTCAAACAAAGACAATGTATACAGAGGGAACATTACTTAAGCTAGATCTTAACAAATAAGCCTAATGGCCTAATGCGGCCGAAATACATGTGATTTCTGAATTTCAGAGTGTCCGCATAAAAGCTGCATTGATCATATTAATCCCAGCATTCTTTGGATCGCCTTTTTTTCTATTGCAATATTAGAACTACAAAGCATGTTCCACTAATAGTCATCAAAACACTGTAAACAACTACATTTAAAAACTAACATGCCATATTGATAGGGCCATTGTTTACATGTGCAGTGCAGTAGCATGGAGATATCATGTCTAAGAGGGGCCCGACAAGAAAGGTCACATTCGCCTCTTTCGAGACGACACCCCAGTCGGCGCTGACGTCGGTTTCCATAGGAAAAGGCCAAAGAGCAAGAAAAAGGCCAAAACGATCGACCTCCAGTACCTCTACAGTTCCTCACGACAATGAGATCAATATAGGAAAAGGCCAAAACGGTAGCCTTCCAGTACCTCTGCATTTGCTCAGGACAATGAGGATGCAGTTGTTCAGAACAATGTAAGAAAAGGCCGACATACAAGAAAAAGAACAAAACGATCGACCTCCAGTACATGTGCAGTTGCTCAGGACAATGAGGATGCAGTTACTAATAACAATGTGGATCCGACCCCGACAAGAAAGGTCACATTCGCCTCTTATTTGCTCAGAACTTGTTCTTATCTTTCTTACTAATCTGATTCATTTTAAGTTGGATTGGTTGGATATAAATTTTTTAGTGTTAGCTGTAGGCCGTCTTACTGATATGGGACTAATCTACCACTACCGCTTTAATAAGTTTTAGTGTTAACTCGATGCGCACACCTGACCTCACTCATCCAAGGGCTGGAGAAACTCTTACCAAATCACTAAAAGATGTTTAGTTAAGCTAGATCTTAACAAATAAGACTCGTGACCCCGGAATGAAAGCACTTTGTGTTGGGGAAAGAAGGAATTAGACCTACAAAGGCTATCTAGGTACATGTGGCAATAAATAAAATATACTTCTATGTAGGTATATGTCGCCAGAACATCCAATTAGTAATATACTGCATGTATTCAAGTGCATTATCAGTAATCATCCGCCCCAAAATGAAAGCACTTTCTGTGGGGGAAAGAAGGAATTAGAAGTGCAAAGGCTATCTAGGTATATGTGGCAGTTACAAAAATATACTGCTATGTAGGTATATGTCGCAAGAACATCCAGTTAGTTAATATACTGTATGTGGTTCTGCAAGCAGTTTGGACCTATATTTATCTTCATTACGTATGTAGTTCTGAACACGCTCTTTAGTTACATATGTAGATATGCACTATATTTATGATATAGCTTGCTCATTTCAGGTGAAACACTGCTGCAATATCACATTAGCTTCAACCTCTATCAGGACTTTGGCACCAAAATGGAAGTAGTATGTTGAAAACTCGTGTTTTGGGCAGTTGTCCAATATGCTCAACGATGAGAAGTATGGGTTAGACGACTCCATCGCTGAACTTCTTGAATATTTTGATACTTCAACTGAAGAGCTTGAAGTTCGGAGTGGGGTCTATTGAAATTTAAGAGCTAAGACACCAAGTTCATTCGACTTCAAGCACGACCTATTCCAGAGAAATACGAAAGATACAAATAAACATTTGGATTTTGTGAAGAAGAAATACGAGTTGGATCTGAAGCCATACATGAAGAAATCTGGAACAATTTCTAAATTGTGGACAAAAATTACTACAAGGGATATGTCTGAGCCACAAATTTGTATTTAATATACTATTGCATTGACAAGCTCAGTTTTGGCTCCAAATTCATCCCAAAGAGGGAATCTTGATATTTTGAGAGATATCATTCCATTTGAACGGATAAGAACATTGAGCTGGGATGACCTTGTTGTTGATAAACTTGTTAGCGGAGCCTGTCGTGGCAAATGATGTTTTTACCTACTGCATATAAGTTCAGTTTATGTGTTTTGTACATGAAATTTTTCTGTTTTGTACATTCCTTATGAATATTAATATATGTTTTTGCACATATATGTCAAAGAAGGTATATGTGCAGGTGAAGCCACCACGAAGATTCTCCATCTCAAATGGCACGCTCCTTAACTTGACAATGTGTTTGTCTTCCTTATTAAGCAAGTAAATATACCTCTGAAACTGCCTGGTTATGCGTAAATATACCTCTGAAACTGACCGGTTAAGCAAGTAAATATACCTTCGAAAGTTTAGTAATAATTTTTTTCAAGTGGATGACACATGGTGGAGCTTTCAGTGGTAGCATCGCTGTGTATGACGAGAGTCTGAATTCGTCAGTCAAGAATGAACTTCACCTTCTACAGGAATAATTGGAACATAGATATAACATTTTCCAACTGTTAATGGATAATGAGTTTTTAGGACTTGATGACCAAAGCGATGTGGAGATAATTCATGTGAAGGAAAATGAGAACAAGATGGTACACATGGTGCTAACCAATGCAACGAGTGTGCAGGATATAACGTAGACTGTGATGGGGATGCAACCAATGACCATGATGAAGAAGAATATGGTGATGATGACGCCATCTACATAATTTTATTTATCTCTAAAGTTCTGCATGGTATATTTCATTCCAGCTTCTAAATATCATGAATTTGATATATGCATGTTCTCACATCTTTGGTAGAAGAACTTGAGGACCAGCTCCCTTGGACGATAACCAAGGCACTGAGGTGGACCAAAGACATGGGGAGTACCAAGGTGATGACAGCTACCCCATATCTGATCTGCACGGTGTATTTCATTCCAGCGAGCTTCTCATTACTTGATATCTACATGTCCTCATGTCTTTGGCAGCAGCACATGAGGATCAGCAGGCATTGGGAAAAAAGATATGCAAGTCGACAAAATTCGGAGATGACTAGCTTTCTGTTGACCATCCTTTGTACCCTTCTGCGTCTTTGCCTTTTCTTTTCTTTTCCTTCCCTTTCTTGAGGTACAAAGGATGGTCAGTAGAAAGCCAGCTATCGCCGAATTTGGTCGGCTTGCTTATCCTTTTTCCCAATGCCTGTTGATCCTCATGTGCTGCTGCCAAAGAAAGGAGGACATGCAGATATCAAGTCATGAGAACCTTGCTTGAATGAAATACACCATGCAGATCAGATATGGGGTAGCTGTCATCACCATGGTTCGCCCCATGTCCCTGGTCCACCTCAGTGCCTTGGAAATCATCCGAGGGGAGCTGGTCCTCAAGTTCTGCTACCAAAGATGTGAGAACATGCATATACCAGAGTCATGAGAAGCTTGTTGCAATGAAATACACCATGCAGATCAGATATGGGGTAGCTGTCATCACCTTGGTCCTCCTCATGTCCCTGGTCCACCTCAGTGCATTGGTCATCGTCCAAGGGGAGCTGGTCCTCAAGTTCTTCTACCAAAGATGTGAGAACATGCATACATCAGATTCAAGATATTTAGAAGCTGGAATGAAATATACCATGCAGAACTTCACAGATAAATAAAATTATGTAGGTGACGTCATCACCATATTCTTCTTTGTCCTGGTCATTGGTTGCATCCCCATCACGGTCTATGTTATGTCCCGCATGTTAGCACCATGTGTACCATCTTGTCCCGCATTTTCCTTCACATGAATTATCTCGACATCGCTTTGGTCATCAAGTCCTAGGAACTCCATATCCATTAACAGCTGGAAACAGTTATATCTATGTTCCAATTCTTTCTGTAGAAGGTGAAGTTCATTCTTGACTGACGAATTCAGTCTCTCTTCATACACAACGGTGCTACCACTGAAAGCTCCACCATTTGTGTCATCCACCTGAAAAATTTTATTGCTAAACTTTCAGAGGTATATTTACTTGCTTAACTGGGAAGTTTCAGAGGTATATTTACTAGCTTAACCGGGTAGTTTCAGAGGTATTTACCTGCTTAATCGGGCAGACAAACACATTGTCAAGTTAAGGAACATACCATTTGAGATGGAGAATCCCGTGGTGGTTTGTCATTCACCTGCCCATACACCTTCTTTGTCATCTATGTGCAAAAACATAAATTAACATTCATAAGGAATGTACAAAATAGAATGATTTCGTGTACAAAATAGATAAACAGAACTTACGTGCAGTTGGTACAAAACTGAACTTACGTGCCACGATAGGCTCCGCTAACAAGTTTATCAACAACAAGGCCAGCCCAGTTCAACGTTCTTATCTGTTCGAATGGAATGATATCTCCCAAAATATCAATATTCACTCTTTGGGATGAATTTGGAGCCAAAACTGAGCTTGTCAATGCAAGAGTATATTGAATAACAAATTGTGGCTCAGACATATCCCTTGTAGTAATTGTTGTCCACAATTTAGAAATTGTTCCATATTTTTTCATGTATGGCTTCAGATCCAAATCGTATTTCTTCTTCACAAAATCCAAATGTTTATTTGTATGTTTCGTATTTCTCTGGAATAGGTCGTGCTTGAACTCGAACGGACCAGAAGGCAGGTGCAATAGACTTGGTGTCTCAGCTCTTAAATTTAAATAGACCCCACTTCGAACTTCAAGCTCTTTAGTTGAAGTATCAAAATATTCAAGTAGTTCAGCGATGGAGTCGTCTAACCCATACTTCTTATATTTGAGCATATTGGACAATTGCCCAAAACACGAGTTTTCGACATACTTCTTTTGTTTTGGTGCCAAAGTCCTGATAGAGGTTGAAGGTAATGTGATATTGCAGCAGTGTTTCACCTGAAATGAGCAAGCTATATCATAAATATATTGTATATCTACATATGTAACTGAAGAGCATGTGCAGAACTGAATATATAAATGAAGATAAATATAGGTCCAGACTTCTTGAATACATACAATATATTAACTAAGTGGATGTACTTGCGACATATACCTGCATAGCAGTATATTTTAGTAACTGCCACATATACCTAGATAGCATTTGCACTTCTAATTCCTTCTTCCCCCCACACAAAGTGCTTTCATTCCGGGGCAGATGATTACTGATAATGCACTTGAATACATACAATATATTACTAACTGGATGTTCTTGCGACATATACCTACATATCAGTATGTTTTAGTAACTACCACATATACCTAGATAGCCTTTGTAGTTCTAATTCCTTCTTTCCCCAACACAAAGTGCTTTCATTCCGGGGCCATGAGTCTTATTTGTTAAGATCTAGCTTAACTAAACATCTTGTAGTGATCTGGTAAACAGTTTCTCCAGCCCCTGGATGAGTGTGGTCAGGTGTGCACAACGAGTTAACACTAAAACCTATTAAAGCGTCAGTCGTAGACAGCAAGACGGCCTACAGTTAACACTAATTTTTCTATATCCAACCAATCCAACTTAATATGAATGAGATTAGTAAGAAACGGTATGAACAAATTCTGAGCAAATAAGAGGCGAATGTGACCTTTCTTGCCGGGCCCGGATCCACATTGTTCTGAGCAACTGCATCCTCATTGTCCTGAGTAACTGCAAAGGTACTGGAAGTCGGCCGTTTTGGCCTTTTTCTTGCCCATTGGCCTTTTCCTACATGTTTCTGAGCAACTGCATCCTCATTGTCTTGAGCAACTGCAGAGGTACTGGAGGTCGACCGTTTTGGCCTTTTTCTTGCCCTTTGGCCTCTTCCTACGTTGTTCTCATTGTCCCGAGGAACTGCAGAGGTACTAGAGGTCGACCGTTGTGGCCTTTTTCTTGCCCTTTTGCCTTCTCCTATGGAAACCGACATCAGCGCCGACTGGGGTGCCGTTTCTCCAAGCTACTGCACTGCAAATCTAAATGATGGCCCTATCAGTATGGCATGTTAGTTTTTAAATGTAGTTGTTTACAGTATCTTTGTGACTATTAGTGGAACATGCTTTGTAGTTCTAATATCGCAATAGAAAAACAGGTGATCCAAAGAATGTTGGGATTAATATGATCAGTGCACCTTTTATGTGGACACTGAAATTCAGAAATCACATGTATTTTGGCCGCATTAGGCCATTAGGCTTATTTGTTAAGATCTAGCTTAAGTAATGTTTCCTGTGCATACATTGGCTTTGTTTTGAACTAAACATCTTTAGTGATCTGGAAAACAGTTTCTCCAGCCCCTGGATGAGTGTGGTCTGGTGTGCACATCGATCAAACCAGTGGCGGAGCCACGCTTTGGCTGTGCTACACAACATTTTGGAAAAAAAACTATATATATATGGTCTAAAAATTATACCAAAAAATACAAATTTCATACAAATACATGTATTTGACAACAGAATTTTAAACCATCGCACAGAAAATAGCTATATCATTACTGATAACGCGAGTCTAAGTAGCCAGCTGCAAGATACACACAACTACATACAAATGCAGTAGCAAGTAAGGTTGCCCAAATAGCTGATGACATCAACAGAGAGTCCTTATGTCAGGTTATTCAAGCAAACACTAAAACTTATGAAAGCGTCAGTTGGTAGACTAGTCCCAGAGTAAGACGGCCTACAGTTAATACTAAAAAAATTCATATCCAACCAATACAACTTAAAATGAATCAGATTAGTAAGAAACGGTAAGAACAAATGACATTTTGGGGGGTTTAGGTCGGGCAAATTACCAGTAAGACACAAACAAGACTGGAGTGGGCATGCGACCACACCTCGACTAGCACCACGATGGGGCAGCGGAGGCGAGGCTTCCCGCCGGATGGGATGGGTCGGACGGCGGTGAAGGTGGGGACAGCTGTGCGAACGGCGGCGAAGTGAGGGGAAGGCCCGAGCCGGCAATGGATGGCAGCGAAAGGGAGGGGAAGACCTGAGCCGGCGATGGACGGCGGCGATAGGGAGTCAAAGAAGAAGGGTAGAAGGCGTTGTTGCCACCAACGCCGCCACCGCTGTTACCGCAAATCTGAATCGTGGCTGCCGCCGGTTCTAAGAACAAAGAAGGGCTTGTCCTAAAGCCAGGGGTGAGCGAGAAAATAGGTGGGCGTGAGGGTATATTTCGTGCCATCCCGTCTCCGCCGATTTCCCTCTCCCACCTTTTCCGCTCGAATCCTCCCTACACCAAGTCCTACGCCGGGACTAGCTTTTGCGCCCGAGTCGGCCTGGCTGACTGGAAACGGCCCATTCGAGCATTCCCAGCGAGCCAGGATCTGGGGTACTTTAAGTTTCGTGTCGATGCGAGCTAGGCCTCCTTGCGCGCAACCAAACGGGCCTTTTTCATCCCGCCTGGGCCTGGTTGGGTTGTATGCAACCTACCAAACGTGTTCCTAGATAACGAGCATACAATATGTACATAATTACATCCAATTGTTCCTTCCCTTTTTAATCTCTGTTTTATACTTGCAAGAACATCCATTAAAACTAATCCTCTTAGGAAAGCCTTCTAGAACTAATTATTCCATAACATCCTAGCTCTCTTTCTAGATGGAGGTAATTATCTGAATGTACTATATGCAAGTTATTGTTTGTCCCTTCTCAGCTAGTTGTAGGGAAGAATAAACTATTAATATTTTGACTTATAGGCCGTAGAGATTAGCTACTTTTTTATGTGTGAGAATATCAGGAATGTGTCTATATGTGCGTAGATTTATTTGGTGTGCCCACTGTGTTTCACTTTCATTGCTCTTTGTTGAATGTTGAATAAACTGAGAAATTCTTGATTATTTTCATGTTATTTCTTTACATGAAGGGTCCAGATTAAAAGCTAATGTGTTATTCTTGCTGGCTTAGTCTAAACAAATGCATTTTAGATCAGCTACTTCTCAGTTCATGATTTTTCATTCGGTGTATTGCAGTTAATTGCCACACTGATCTGCCATGCCGCTCTCCTGTTATTACACGCACTGCTATTTTAACTCTAAAGGTTTCTATTATATACATGCCAATTTGTTTAATTTATCTTCCCATTGTATTTGCTTGCTCACAAAAATTAGAGCCGTTGCAATCCTAATTGATAACTGCTTACTAGCACGATGCTTAAAAACTACACCGAGATCCATTAGTTTTCAAGACCTGGCTGCCATTATGTTTGGTTGTCCTCACCCTTTGTGCTTTCCTTTTCATACTCATGGAAAATATAGTGGTCTGATTCTACCCCTAAACAAATTATGTCTCTCCATGCAGATCGCTATGGAGATGATTGATCTTTCTGGAAAGTTCCTGCTGCAGGCTATGTTCGAGAAGCTCGACCTGCCTCAGCCACGCGATTACACCCTCACTCTTGAGCAAGGCGGGTATCTGCCAGAGTTTGAGTTCTACCCCTCGACAGAACTGCTGGACCATAGATGTAAACCAGTGTCCATGACAAGTTCTGTCGTGGTTTTGTCACGGCAAGATGTCCTCGTGAGAGAACTTAGGTGTGAGGCCATCGCAACTATGTGGCGGCTTGAGAGGGGTTGGTCGAAATCGAGAGACGCGAGTTTACCCAGGTTCGGCCCCTCCGATGGAGGTAAAAGCCTACGTCCTGCTTTGTGTGTATTGATGATGAGGGCGATCTCGATTACAAGGGTGCTATCTTGCTACCTCTAATCTATCTATCTCTAATGACTTGAACTTGTCCCTCTTGGGGTGCCTTACCCCTCCTTATATAAGTTGAAGGGATAGGTTTACATGTAGAGTCCTACTAGGAGTAGGATTAGGACTAGTCTCTCTTGAATCCTAATCCGGGTATTGTTTCCTTTGTGAGGGAATCCTTCCTCGCCTTGGGCCTTCTCTGTGAGCCGGCCCTCCAGGCCCGTCCATGAGCCGCCTTGCGCCGGCTTGCACGCTAGGCCTTGGGCCTAGTCGTCCTGCGACCCGGTAATAGATGTGACCTATGAGCCGCCATACGATGGGCCGGGTCATACCTCCTACCGGGTCACCAATGAGTCGCCAAGCTCGGCGGGGGCATCAGTGAGTCGCCAAGTCCCGGCCGGGTCATACTTCAGGCCGAGTTATATCGCGGGGTAATATCCCCGACATTAGCCCCCAGGTTAGCTTGAATTTATTCGTGGTAAGCTCCTGAAATAAGAATAATAAATATGTTAAGTGACCGGCTTGCTCCACTGACCGGCTTGATAAAGTAACTCCTTGAAAATCCGGGTTTCTTCTTCATATTAACTAGCCGTCTTCACAAACATCTTGCAGGTCCATGTCCTTTGCAAAATATTGGGAATAAAACACTCATATGCCGTTGAGTCGGCCTCCAATGCTTTGGCTTGATGAAAAATATTGGAGATAAGAAAACCATATGAAGTTGAGCCGGCTTTCCGTTGCTTTGATTGGGAATAGAAAATCGTCCATTGTTAAACCACTCTTAACTTGTGAAGCCGGGTTGCTTATATAGACTTTGTCGGGTTATGATCTCTTGATAATACCGGGTCATGATTTGTAGGTGACACCGGATCAAACAACTGGACTCCAGTTGACTTAATAAAATTATTGGGAATAAAGAAATCCATGTGATATTGAGCCGGTCTTTCAATGCTTCAGCTCCATGAAGAAATGAGACCTAGCTCACTCAAAATTTTGATAGCTTGAAAATGTTCTGCTATTTTTTTACCTCCATATTACCTGTAGCCCCCCAAGCTCCAAGTTTATCCATGGTGACTTGGTGCTTTGCAATAATATATTGGACTGTGTAGCCCCCAAGTGTCGGGTTGTCTTGCCTGCAGCAGCTTGGGACTTGTAACTGTCTTCTATTTATAAAGCTTCAGCTGGTGTAGCTCCCAAGGGCCGGGTTGTCTTGCCTGCAACAACCTGGGACTTTGAACTTAGTGTTGAATGTTTGAGAAAATCTGGGTTGTCATCTGAGTCACCAGATATGGACTGAATGTCTTGAATTTCACATGTATAGCCCCCAAGGGCCGGCTCATCAGTATGTGATGGACCGGGTCTTCAATTTTGGACCTTATAATCTGTTTGAACAGCTGAATACTGTAACCCCCAAGTACCGGGTCATTATGCAATAATGAGCAGGGACTTCTGCAGAGCTGATTATGTAGACTTGATGAGCAATGTGTAGCCCCCAAGGGCCGGCTCAGTAAAATAATACTGGGCTGAGATTTAGAAAATGATTGAAGGCCGACTCATCTCCCTGAGATAACCGGGTTCGTTGATAATGTAATGAGTTGAAAAGCAACTTGCATTAGCCCCCAAGTGTCGTGGCGCATGCTTGCAGCTTCATGGGACTTGCATACTTGATATAAACTGGACTTGAATAATGTAGCCCCCAACTGTAGGGTCGTATGCCTGCAGCGACTCGGGACTATTCTTTCCATTGCAGGATAAATCATATCCATTATATGGACGATATTGCTAAATGCTTGGCATATCAATGTTGAACCGTGCTCCCTGCTGTGAGCTGGTATTTTTGGATGAGGGAATAACAGCCATTACTCTGAAGGGGCTTTAAAAACCTCAATCATCCAATATAGGTTATGATAACCATAATAAAAATCCAGCCACATTGGCTATTTAAGATTTGAATAATATAACCCGGTTTGAAAACCTGCTCCTGCAACATAAACCAGGATATCCATGCATATATGATGCATGATATGATGATGCAATGATGATGCAATGTATGATGCAATGTATGATGATGTATGTGTATGATAACAGAGTATAAAAATGTCGGCTTTCAAGGCTCGACAAAAAGAGACTAGCTCTGTTCTGTTTTTTGAAAAACTCAAGGTTTTTAATCCCGTAGGCTGGCTCTCACGTGACATAAATCCGTCGTTCTAACCTTAACAAGTTCAGGGTCTTAAAAAGATTGACTGTTAAGAGTACGAACGGGCCACATAGCGGAGAGACTACAGCGGACAGGTGAGTTTATCCTAGCTCACTGTAAGCCGGCTCTCTCGTGATAAGAACCGCCGTTTTAACCTTGACAAGTTCAGGGTCTTTGTGCGAGATTGACTATGGAGTTCAGGGTCTCTTAGTAAGATTGACTGTCAAGAGTTCGGCGGGTCACCTGGTGGAGTAGCAAGTTGCAAACAGGCAGGTTTAACTCATATGTGGCATGGAAGCCGGTCAAGAGGGTATGAAAGCTAAACTCAATGAGTTGGAAGCCCCCAAGTGACTTTATGAAACTAGTAGAAAACAGGGCTTTGAAACGGGCCAGAATATTGCATTAGTCTCGGTCGTGTTACGAACCGGGACTAATGTGAGTATTAGTCCCGGTTCGAGCTGCTAGGACGCCGGTCGGGGTTCGTCACGCATCAGTCCCGGTTCGAAGGGGACCTTTAGTCCCGGTTGGTGACACCAACCGGGACTAAAGGGGTGGTGGCAACCGTTTGCCTGGCGCGAGCCCTTTTAGTCCCGGTTCGTGTCTCAAACCGGGACTAAAGGTCCCAACCGTTCAAATCCCCCGCCTTGGAAGTTGTTCCGCGAGAGATGGGAAACGCTACAGTATCGCGACCGGCCTCCATTTCTGTTCGTCTCCCTCTCCTCTCTTCTTCCCCATCCTCCACCATGATTCCAAGAACTCGCTAAGGGAACGTGCTCGCACATGGCACGACCAATCTCCATGTCGTCTACACGAACGACACCGCCAAAGTGGAGGGTTTTCTTTCCAGGTTCGAGGAATGGCTTCAAGAGGAGAAACACAAGTTCATGGGCCTCGATCTCGAGTACACGGCCGATGGTCGCAATGTTGCCGTCGTCCAACTTTGTTTCAAGCAACATGTCATGGTCTTCCAGTGGGCAAGGTAATACGAAACTTGTCATGGTTTTAATTGGGGCTTTTCTTTGATTCATAGGATAGGAAAATTGCATAGGAATAGGAGGATTGGGAATGTCGAGAACATGTCATAGTTTTCTTGATTCATAGGAAAAATGCATAGGAAAATTGGGGCTTTTCTTTGATTCATAGGAAAATCGGGGCTTTTCTTTGATTCATAGGAAAATTGCATAGGAATAGAAAATTGCATAGGAATAGGAGGATTAGGAAAATTGCATAGGAATATAGGAATAGGAGGATAGGAATAGGATAGGAAAATTGCATAAGAATTTTCCTTGTAGTTGCATATTGGCCATCGTGGGAGAACATGTCATAGTTTAGGGGCTTCTTTTGATTCATAGGATCGGATAGGAAATGCATAGGAATAGGAAATTTGCTATGATTCTTATTATACTTGTTATGATTCTTATTATACTTGTGCCGAATTATACTTGTTATGATTCTTATCATACTTGTTCTAAATTATACTTGTTATGATTCTTATTATACTTGTTCTAAATTATACTTGTTATGATTCTTATTATACTTGTTATGATTCCTATTATACTTGTGCCGAAATATACTTGTTATGATTCTTATTATACTTGTTCTAAAATATACTTGTTATGATTCTTATTATACTTGTTCTAAAATATACTTGTTGCAGCAGTATTTAACATATTTGTTCCATTTTGTTGTTGCAGTAGTGACAAGCACTGTCCAAAACTCATGGAGTTCCTTCGCCGCGGCATATATTTTGCTAGCGTTTATATAACGAATGACAAGATCAAGATGAGGCGCACCTGGGGTATTGAGATACCAGCTGAATGCCACATTGATCTTCAGGACATGTTCAGGCTTGAGCATGACAAGACTTCAATGGCTGATATGGCAACCGCCCTGATCGACGAGGACTACGCTGATATGAAGACAAAATTCCCTAACTCAGGGCACAAACATTGGGAGAAGACCCCACTTGACCCTATCAACATTGAGTATGCAGCAAAAGATGGGTACGTTGCATACGAGTTGTACCGCAGGATTCGAATCTTCAATTATGGGCAGCGTCACCTCGTACCGCTAGTACCACCATCAGTGCCCCATGGGTCGTCTCCTGCTTGGGGGTATTCTGATCCGGACGACGAGTAGTGTTTGGAATGGCGAACACTTTTATCTCTATTCTGTAATGGATATCTGAACTATTATTTCTACTATGTCCCTGTTTAAGTACGGTTTGTGTGTAAGAATATTTAGTATGATGTGAGCAAGCTTTCTGAAGCATTGTGCTGTATGTGATGAAGATTGTCCATGGTTACGGCGCAATAAGCAAGGGACACACGCAAAGAAAAAGTGAAGACTTTCTCTCCACAACTATTCTGATGATGGCTTTGATCTACAATATCACTGCAGTTAAATATAATATTAACTAAAATTATCAAAGTATTTATTTGTTAAAAAGAATGAACTAAAAAGAATCAACTAAAATATTAACTAAAAAGAATGAACTAAAAAGAATCAACTGAAACATTAACTAAAAAGAATGAACTAAAAAGAATCAAAATAATATTAACTAAAATTATCAAAGTATTTATTTGTTAAAAGGAATGAACTACAAAAATCAACTAAAATATTAACTAAAATCACCCACATAGCATGTGCTAAAAAGCTGAGATGGTCTAGTTTGTACACGAAGTGCATCCAGTTTTTGCCGTAACCCTCTCAACTTTTTAGCACATGCTATGTGGGTGAAATGATGATACCATGCCAACTTTCAACCATTTCAGAGTTCATTTGCAGTGCTTTTCAATTCAGGGTCATTTTAGCTCAAAATAAATCATGAAATGCATGAAAAATAGCAAATGAAGTCAGAAAAGGTTTGAAAAGTGATGATGTGGCTTTGAATGGTGCATATTAAATGCAGAAAAAGTCTTGAGTTCAAATATGTTTAAAAAATTGAAATCCTTTTGTAACAGATGAGTTTTCGTCCGAAACCCTGAGACTTTGAAAGAGATTGTCCAGTTCGTACACGAAGTGCATCCAGTTTTTGCCGTAACCCTCTCAACTTTTTAGCACATGCTATGTGGGTGAAATGATGATACCATGCCAACTTTCAACCATTTCAGAGTTCATTTGCAGTGCTTTTCAATTCAGGGTCATTTTAGCTCAAAATAAATCATGAAATGCATGAGAAATATCAAATGAAGTCAGAAAAGGTTTGAAAAGTGATGATGTGGCTTTGAATGGTGCATATTGAATGCAAAAAAAGTCTTGAGTTCAAATATGTTTAAAAAATTGAAATCCTTTTGTAACAGATGAGTTTTCGTCCGAAACCCTGACACTTCGAAAGAGATTGTCCGGTTCGTACACGAAGTGCATCCAGTTTTTGGCGTAACCCTCTCAACTTTTTAGCACATGCTATGTGGGTGAAATGATGATACTAGGCACGACGGCCTGCTTACAACGGCCTAATAGCAAAAGGAATCAACTAAAAAGAATCAATAAAAAGAATTAATAAAATGAATCAATATAAACTCTAATAGCAAAAGGAATCAACTAAAAAGAATCAATAAAAAATAAAACTTATGCAACTAAAATTTTATAAAAAAAATAACATTAAAAATCATAATATATGCAAAAAAAGGCCCGCCTACTAGGCACGACGGCCTGCTTACGACTAGAAACCCTACAAATGGGCCAGGATGCAGGCCCGAAGTGCTAGCAGTCCCAACAGGGCGTCAAATAGGCATGTACTGCCTGCATTAGAGAGGAGCTCGAGACGGCAGCG
Source organism: Elymus sibiricus (assembly GCA_039707655.1). Classification (NCBI taxonomy): domain Eukaryota; kingdom Viridiplantae; phylum Streptophyta; class Magnoliopsida; order Poales; family Poaceae; genus Elymus; species Elymus sibiricus. Next base: position 401,067,745 of record CM077663.1, read on the forward strand.
GCAGCAGCGCTTATAAACCACTCCGAGTCCCTCTCGACTAGCGAGGTGGGACTAAACTTTTGGTACGGGAAGCACAACCCTTTAGTCCCGGTTGGTGGCTCCAACCGGGACTAATGCCCCACCAACCGGGACTAAAGGTCTCTGCTTCCCGCCGTTTGGGCTGCTGAAATTGACCTTTAGTCCCGGTTGGTGGCTCCAACCGGGACTGAAGGAGGGGCATTAGTCCCGGTTGGAGCCACCAACCGGGACTAAAGGGGGGGCTATATAAGCGGGACTTAGCAGTTTTTCCAATCCATCTGCAGTTTCTTCTCTCCTCTCCCCCGACGGCGCCGACGACGACATCGATGCCGCCAGGCTGCCGGATTTTGCCATCGCCCTCACCGTCGCCCTCGCCGACGCCCTGCCGTCCCAGAGCCCGCTGACCATCGCCGGCGCCGGACCTCCTCGCGCGCTCTCCGCCCCGTCGCCGCGTGCCCCCGAGCCGGCCCTTGTCGACGTCGCCGGCCTCCAGCTCCATCGCCGCGCCCCCAGTGAGCTCCCCCCCCCTTTCCCAAGGCCTCCGCTGCCGCCGCCGCCGCCCTGCGCTGCCGCCGCCATTGGCACTATTTGTGTATGGCACTATTTTTTAATGTATGTATGTATATATGTTTATGTATGTATGTATGTATATGTTCTGTATATGTATGGCACTATTTTTTTTCATGTATGTATGTACGTATATGTTCATGTAATAGTGAGATTTTTATCCCCATTGATGATAGTGAGATTTTTAAAAAATTGCCGTATCCCGTATCGCCGTACCCGTATCACCGTATCAATGTCGCTTTATCGGTGCTTCGTAGGTTGCCAGTCCCACCATATATATGAATAATGCACTTGAGATTTTTCATATGTTCGTAGAATGATAACATCGACATGAGGGGGGTGGGGGTCCGCAAGTATCCTCGACGACCATGAGAGAGGCGGTCACGGGTTCAAACCCGTTTCAGTAATACCCGAACCCGAAACCCGCCATCCCCGTCAAAATACTACGCTAAGCATATTGGGCCATTCGGCCTTCACTACAAATGACCATGAGAGAGGCGGTCCGCAAAGTATCCTCTCTCGAAAGATAGGACGACTCATCAGACATGAGGGGGGAGGAGTCCTCGACGATCGTCTGAAACTGACTGTTATAAAACTTGTGAACTTTGCATGATGTTTGCCACTAATCCATGCATCTCTCATGGTTGTATATTGCCACATTGTAATATTTACAGAAACTATGGCGGACAGAGACTTAGAAAAAGAAGAGTTGTTGGGGGATATAATCCATGGCAGAGGTGATATCGATCTCAACTGCTTGTCGTTTCTCAACGAGACCGATGGTGAGGAAAGAGAGGATGGCGGGTCCGGTGAGGAGGAAGGAGATCATGACTGCTCCGGTGATCGAAATGGGGACGAAGGAGAACATGACGGCTCTGGTGATCGAATGGAGAAGGGAGCCATAACTGCTTCAAAGTCCGGCGAGGTATATATTAATTAATCCTCTGCTGACTAGATGCATTAATTTTTTTGTATGTACATATATTAACGCTTCTTTCTTCATTTAATTAGCCATCCGGATCAAGCTCCACTTCGGTAAGGAGACGAGGCCCGATGAGAAGGTTGGACGCGCAAGAAAGGTTCACGATTGAAGAAGTCTCTCCAGAAGGCCAACCGATTGCTCCCTACCGGACCAAGAACAAATTTATACATCAGTGCGGAGTGGTTGTTAGGGACATCGTCCCGATCAGCTGCCAAGAATGGAATAAGAAGAAGGACCCTCAAGTTCCTTATGTCAACGATAGACTGAAAGATGATCTTTGGACCAATATGATGAGAAATTTCAGCCTACCGCCAGAGGAGGATCCGAATAACCCAGTTATACAGCGAAAGGTCAGGGCGTTTGCTCTTAAGAAGATGGCAGAACTATTCAAGAACTGGAAGAAAGTATTGAACAGGAAGTTTGTCGAGAAAGACAAGACTCCAGAATTCAGAGGTCAGTATGAGAAGATGAGAGATCACTGGCCCGCATTTGCGGCCTACAAGAAATCGGAGAAGGCTAAGAACAGGTCACTTACAAATAAGAAAAATGCCGCAAGGAAGGAGTATCACCATGTTACGGGGTCAGGTGGCTACAGCAAAGCCCGGCCTACGTGGAACAAAGCTGAGCAAGACCTGCTTGCTAAAGATGTCCAACCAGCGACATTGCACTGGCCAGATCGGGCAAGGACTTGGTTCTTCGGGGTTGGGGGAACTTTGGACCCAGAAACAGGGAAGTGTGTCTAGACGAAAGCTCAACTTGCAATACCATTCAAAAAGCTTGAGGAAACAATCAAGAAATCGCTGGAAGGGACGTTCGTTCCCGACAGAGAGAAGGACGAGCTGACAGAGGCCCTCGGGAATCCTGAACACCCTGGACGAACACGAGGCACATCAGGCTCCGTTCCGTGGAAGGTTGGGTTTCCCGACAACGCTGGTTACAGAAGCCGACAGAGAAAGAAGAAAGAGGAAGCAAGCGAAATGCAGAAGTTGAATGAAAGATTAGTGAAACTAGAGGCACTTGAGAGCCAGCGAGCTACCGGCCAACCATCTCAGCGGCACGAAGATCCTTCATTGGAGACTATCCACGATGCTACCCCACCATCTCAGCGGAGAAGCAGCGTGGCTTCCACTGAGCTCGTTCATCCTGATAGCACGGTTCCTCGCTACCCCGTGGATGGTATCACGCAAAATCAACATTGTGTGCTAATGGCGAAATGTCATAACCTGACCTTGAAGGCGGCGGTCGGCCATGTCTTACCTCCTTGACCTGATGCAACTTTCCATTGCACTCTGGTTCCAGCTAGCTTTGCTATTGTCGGGGTGGATGAAATAATGGACGGATTTGATGGGCTGGAGCTTGAGTACGCTACAGGTGAAGGGGAGCTTCTTCTTCGATATGCCTTAAGGACTACCTGTCTATGGAGAAAGGAACACATCGTGCTTCCATACTGGACGCCGCCTCAACAGACTCAGGCGGAGGAGGCCCCGGTGCCTAAGTCGTCTCCGGTGCGTCAGCCGTCTCCGCCGCCTCAGCGGACTCCGACGGAGGAGGCCCCTCAGCAGAATCCTCCTCCGCCTCAGCTGTCTCCGCCGCGTCATCGGACTCCGCCTCCTCCGCCACCTAAGCAACATCGGAAGAGAGTCGCCACCGCTCCGGCGGCTAGCAGCAGTACAAAAACGAGGAGATTCAGATACGGCCCAAGCCTTAAGGTTCCTCCCAAGTTACCATACGAGAGGTTTGAGGAGGAACTCAACGAGATCGTGGATGCCGATGTGAAACGTCAGCTCGCACCGAAACGCCCACCTGAAGAGGAGAAAATAGATCCGGTGAAAGCGAAGCGAACTCTGGATGCCCTTAGGCGACCACCACCGCCTCCGCTGCCATCAAACTATGACCGATGTATTCAAAAGAAATATGATCAAGCGAGGCGGTCGGGAAGCTTAAGTAGAAGTGGGAAAACAATTCCCCAGCTCGGCGAACAAGAACTGCAATCGTGCCCTCCGCTCAAGGTGGTTACCGATATTGCTAATGATCCAGAGAAAGCGGCCGATGGTCTTGCTATCACTGCTGATGATTACTTACCCGATTCGGTACAGTTCGAAATGGCTGAGGTAGTACCATCCTTAAGCTACGAGCACGGGAAGCCTCTCGTCACACGTGAGGAGTTCAAGGGTCTACCAACGAGGATGCGACATTTGCATGAATGGTACTTGCAAGCCTGCAAGGAGGGGAACAACAATATCTTGGTGGGAATAAAAAATGAGCACTTCTTCAATGGAAAGCAGATGTTGTTCGTTGAATTTGAAGAACTTTTTTACTTATACAACCAAAAGGAGCTCGACAAAACTATCGTCAGTTCCTATTGTCTGTAAGTATTTTTTCTGTAATTAAGTCTCTAGCTCAGCTCGTTCATTGCATGTATTAATTATCCTCACACTATATTATGCAGAATGAAGATCCTCGAATGCAAACAACTACAAATCGATGACATTGGGTTCATTGACCCAAATTTCATAAATGAACGTACGTTACAAGATTTTCCCGCCGATACAGAGAAAAACTTGCTAGATGCGTTACTTGGACAACAAACCAGAAAGGAAATACTATTTCCTTACAACTTCAAGTGAGTGTTACTATCTTGTGCACATTCTGTTTCGCTTACTCGAGGTTAAGTGCAATTAATGAGTTATGCGTGCGCAGTTTCCACTTTATTCTGCTAGACATTCATCTTGAAGATGGAAAAGTAACTGTCTTGGACTCGAGACGTAAAGACCCTAAGGAGTGGACGAGCATGAGGCAAATGCTTCAGAAGTAAGTTCAATCATTATCGCACCATATCGGCAACTTTCGTTCATTTCCTGATATCAAGTAATCATTTTCTTTGCCGGGCAGGGTTTGGAAAAAGTTCACCAAACAGGTTAAGGGTGTCAAATAGAAAAAAGAGCTGCAATTTTTACACCCCAAAGTAAGTACTACTCTAGTACCGCGCATCTCTCATTGATTCTAGTTTCAATACCATTATCATGCTTGATTATCATTTTGATTGAACTCTATTCTCGTAAAGTGCTTGTGGCAGGCACCCGGGACTAATTTATGTGCTTACTACGTTTGCGAGTTCATTCGCCACTTGACCACTGAGCGGGACCGGGGCATATCTTTAGAACAATTTGAAGTACGTAAACAATATTCACATTTTTATTTTATTACCATCAATTGTGTTGAGTTTTATTGACCCCCTTCTTTAAATTAGATCTGGCAGAAGCGGGACGAACTCCTACCAACTGATCGCATACGAACAATTCAAGAGGAATTGGCGGGATTCTTTGTTGAGCATGTCATACCTAAAGACGGAGAATGCCATCAGGATTGGTAATAGAAGTTAGGATCGTAAGAGATGTTATATTGTATATATGCATGAACGTGTACTATATGTAATAACGTTGAATAGATTTACGAAAACTTGTTGCATATTGTTCGACCAAGCACGGAGAAAGAGAGGTCACTTTTCTCTATATATTGATCATGACGATGTTGTGTAATGGTTCCTTCATTGCTATATGTAGTAGCTAGCGTCGAGTTGAATGAAAAGCATAAAATAAAAATGGTAAACACAAAAATAAAAGGGGGAAACACAATAGGAAAACCCCTAAACCCCTCCTTTCAAAAAAAAAAAAAACCCCAACGCCTGGCAGGTGCTGACGCGTGGCTGCCTTTTAGTCCCGGTCGGTGTTACCAACCGGGACTAAAGGTCCTCCTGCCTGGGCGCCCCGCAGCGGCCACGTGGAGCCCCTTTGGTCCCGGTTCGTAAGCAAACCGGAACTAAAGGTTTTGGGTATTAGTCCCGTTTGGTTTGTCCCGGTTTCAGAACCGGGACTAAAGGCCCTCTGGAACCGGGACTAGTACCCTGTTTTCTACTAGTGTGATGATCCAATAAATCAGGGCACCCATGTTTGAACGGCGCATCATGGCGGCTCATCCTCTTGGGCAACTTATAACCTTTTTGCCAATAAAGCAGGGCACCCATGTTTGAACGGTCGCATCATGGCGGCTCGTCCTCTTGGGCGACTTTAAATCTTCCGCCAATAAAGCAGTGCATCCATGTTTGAACGGTCGCATCATGGCGGCTCGTCCACTTGGGCAACTTTAAATCTTCCGCCAATAAGGCAGCAACCCCCGAGACCGGGTTATCTTCCCTGCAATGATCCGGGGTTCGAGAATATTTGAGCCCGGTTGAATCTGCCGAGTCATGTCTGTGTAGCCCCCGAGTCTTAAGACGACTCGAGGAGTTGGCTTGAGATTCTTCACACTTGACCGTGGCATAAGCCGGCATATGGTTGACGGCTGATAACTGAAATTTATTGAAGCCAAAAGCGTGTGACGAGTTGATGATCTTCGCGATACTCATTGTATGTCCTTGGCGTTGATAACGCAACATGAACCCGCGGGAGGTTGAGATGTCGGGTTATAAATGATCCCATATGGGTTTTGTCAGTAACCCGGCCGATGGTTCGACCCGGCTGGTTTGTTGAAGTTAACCAAACCGCAGTGGCGGCGACTTGTGCGCTTGCCCATTGAGCCATCTGATGCGAGCAGAAGCTGATAATATATTGTTATTTGCTCCAGAGTTGTTGCGGTAGACTGTCCGCAGGGGCGGCGACTTGCGCGCGCCCGCTGAGCAGCTTGTGCGGATGGGCGGCTTGAGCGAGCAAGCACGACACCGGCGTGTCAATGTAGACTAGACCGCAGAGACGGCAACTCACGAGCGTCTGTTGGGCGGCTTAAGTGAGCGGGCGTGTCACCAGCATGTCGATATAGACCGGACCGCCGGGCGGCGAGTCGCCCGCGGCGTTGTAGGCCAGCGCGGACGGTGAGTCGGCCGTGGCGTTGTAAGCCGGCGCCGACGGGAGAGTCCGTCGCGGCGTTGTAAGTTGGTGCAGTCGCGAGAGACGGCCGCGGCGTTATAAGCCGGTGCGGTCGCGAGAGGCGGCCGCGGCGTTGTAAGCCGGTGCGGTCGCGAGAGGCGGCCGCGGCGTTGTAAGCCGGTGCGGTCACGACACGGACGAACACTGGTCCAGACTGATGTTGATGCGCTTCCGTCTCCGTGGTATAAAGCCACTTGAATAATCGCCCTGCGTAAAAATACTGCAGGCCAAAATAATTGCTTTCAAAGAAATTTAATATATATGAAAAAATAGATAGGGGAAACACCACCTAGTATTTTTGTCTATCAGATGAACGCGGACACTGATATTAAACAATGCTGGATGCAGTTGGACAACCACATCTCATTTACTTGGGGAGTTGGGTTTCGCAAACAGCTTCTTTGGTAGTCTATCTTTAAAGTGCCACCGCATTTTCGGGTGAGGCACATGAAGGCGGCCGGAGCGTTACGGGCGCGCGCGGTCGGAGGCCGGCGTCGCGGCGGCTCAAGGCGCCGCGGCGGCTCGAGGTGCGGCGCGTGTGTCTGTGACTCTGTGTGCACATCTGTTTCCAGGTCATGGCTGGCTTGGTGAATCCCTGTCCGTGTCCACCTCCAAGTTGTAGCCGGATTCGCAAATTTCTGCATCCATTGTCCACAGGGATGTCTGATTGATGTGATTCGCCCAGCGACGACCCGGCAGACGGCAGTAGCTCACGGATGCTCTTGTATATATGAAGCAATACTCCCAGTATACGTATTAGCATTTATCCCTCAAATACAACTCGAGTCGCTCATGCATGTTGTTGTCTCTCCTTTTTTCTTCTTGGTCTTCAGATCAAGAAAGGTAATAAGCACATATGACTAATACGGTGCTATTATCCATCAACCGCTCCGTCTTCGTATCGTCGTCTCGCGCGGATCAGATCGATCAGAGTGCTCGGCGGCTACGTACGTAAGCTAGCCTCCATGCAAAGCATCCACCTCTCTGCCTGCCTGCTTAGGCTAGTTCAGTACGCGCGTATTGTAGTATACTAGGACCCGTCCATCGTCTACGTACGCCATAGTGGCGGAGGCGTGGTGGAGCCGGCGGGCCGGCGTAGGGCGGCGAGCTGGCTGGGCGCGCAGGAGTCGGTGCTGAGTGGGGCGCACGGAGGCGGGAGTCGCCCGGAGCAGTGGCGCGTGGAGGCATGGCGAGGCCAGCAAGGCGCGCGGAGCCAGCATGGGGGCGGCTTCGAGCGGCGCGGCGCATGAGGCGCAGCAGCGGCAAGCCAACGGCGGGGTGAGGCGGCTTGGCGAGACCGGCGCGAATCCAGGTTACAGGCGGAGCGAGACCACGACGGCGGCGGATCATGGCGGCGGCTCGACGCGGCGAAGGCGGAGCCGGGGGCGACTCAGCCGTGCGGCGATGCGGTGGAGGCGGAGCCAGGGCGGCGGCTCAAGGCGAGGCCGTGGGGGCGATGGTGAGACATGGTGGGAGAGGCACGGAAGGCCGCAGTGGCGGAGACCGAGTCCGGGCTGACCGAGTCCAAGGCCGGCTCGGTTGTGTCCTATGACCGTATCCTTCTCTCTCTCCTTTTTTTTTTCTTGATTTCTTGATCCCGATTTGGTTTTGCTGATCGGATCGTACCAAAGTGGCCGATGACTTCTAGTTTCCTTCTGTAGATACACGCGGGTAGAATCGCATGACACGTAGATTGGATCTAGCCCGCCTTATTGTTTGATTCAATGGGGTTTGTTGTGCATCATCGCATGACAACCAACGCAGATTGGACCAAAATTATAGAGATCGTCCGTAGCAGCATGACAATCTATTTCTTCGATCTTAATTGACGAGGTCAGAGTTGATGTAGATCCTTCTGCACCGGCTCTTGCTGATCCGGCGGGTCGCAAACTTCCCGATCCCTAGGAGAGATCCTTTCAAGAACACATCACCACCGTGCGCGAGCCCCACGGTGGGCGCCAACCGTCGTGGTTTTGTCACGCAAGATGTCCTCGTGAGAGAACTTAGGTGTAAGGCCATCGCAACTATGTGGCGGCTTGAGAGGGGTTGGTCGGAATCGAGAGACGCGAGTTTACCCAGGTTTGGCTCCTCCGATGGAGGTAAAAGCCTACGTCCTGCTTTGTGTGTATTGATGATGAGGGCGATCTCGATTACAAGGGTGCTATCTTGCTACCTCTAATCCCGAGAGCCTCTAATCTGTCTATCTCTAATGACTTGAACTTGTCCCTCTTGGGGTGCCTTACCCCTCCTTATATAAGTTGAAGGGGTAGGTTTACATGTAGAGTCCTACTAGGAGTAGGATTAAGACTAGTCTCTCTTGAATCCTAATCCGGTTCTTATTTCCTCTGTGAGGGAATCCTTCCTCGCCTTGGGCCTTCTCTGTGAGCCGGCCCTCCAGGCCCATCCATGAGCCGCCTTGCGCCGGCTTGCACGCTGGGCCTTGGGCCTGGTCGTCCTGCGACCCGGTAATAGAGGTGACCTATGAGCCGCCATACGATGGGCCGGGTCATACCTCCTGCCGGGTCACCAATGAGTCGCCAAGCTCGGCCGGGGCATCAGTGAGTCGCCAAGTCCCGGCCGGGTCATACTTCAGGCCGGGTTATATCGCGGGGTAATATCCCCGACAAGTTCCTTGTGCAATGACAGAGCAAGTTCACTTAACAATGTAGCAGCAAAAGCAATCAGCTACATGGAAAGGTGCTGCCAGAAGGTGATTGTCGATTACAATTACACAAAGCTGCAACAAGCACAAGAGATCAATGCAAGCCTCGCAAATTCAGTGACTCAGAAAGACAAGGTGATAAAGGAGCAAAAACAAAAAATTGGAGACTAACCATCTCATCAGATTCATCAACTTGCTGTGGCTGGTTTAGACCCACATACTCAAGTGACCAACCATCATTTCTGGAAAGCTCTTGCGGAGGTTCATGATAGTATATATAGTTGCACTACAACAACTTACTGGTATGGCATCCCTCTCGCTGCAGAAGGTCAAATGTTCATATGACGTCGAGTATGGTTCAGCTCACGATAGAGCTTCGGTTGATGACCTGGCTGATGGCCTTCCTATGTTTTAGACAATTTAATTATGAATCATGTATGTTCTAGCTGTTTCTATCGCTTTTATTGTCCCGCATTTTATTTATGCCTGCCTAACTACCGATGTAATGGACCTGCTATAAGAAAAATTTGTGCATAGCTATATATATCTACGTGTCTGTTATACTGATGTATTGCCTATACTGTTAGCGGATGTATAGCGTGCGTGCGTGTAGTTTTCCCTAGTCAACACCCACGTCCAGCACTTGTAGATCGTGGCCCATGCACGACTTGCATCGTGGACCGGTACTCCTATAAACCTGTATAAGAGGCACCTCAAGCAATAGAATCACTGCGTTCAATCTCATCTTTGCTTTCAATGTTGAATACCGGTGTTGTGCCTTTCCTTATAATACCGGTGTTGAATCGAACATATAAATGACGCCGTGCTACCCGCCATCCTGGGGCACTTGCGAGCGCTTTGACCTTCCGCATCGTTTGATTCTTTTACTGTGGTACGGTTGCACCCCGCGGTGAATTTTGGACCGTTAATTTTGGTAAATTCTGGTGTACATTCGTCAGACCTCGTTGGGTCAATGACCAGTGGGCCGCTCTGTGTGTGGGCCATAAGAATTGACATGGGTTCGCTCCATTTTACGGTGCGTGATGTTTCACGGAGGAACGAAATGCAGTGGAAACCTAGCCCAATCCCCACCCGACCCTTTCTTCCACCCGCAGCCGATTCCTCTCCTCTCTTCTCTCTTTCCTCCCTCGCGCAGTCGCCGCCTTCGCCTCGTCCTCCAGCCAAACGGTCGCTCGCCTCCTCCTCTTCTCTTCCTCCATCTTCCCCATCTCTTGTTCGGGTCCGGCGCCATCGCTTGAGGTGGTCCGGCGATGGGGGGAGGAGTAGGGGAGGCCGGTGATGGGTTAAGAAGAAGCGATGCCGGTAATGGGGGGAAGAGCAGGGGCGGCAGGGTCTTCCGGCGATGGGGGTGGAGCAGTGAGTCCGGAGTTGAGGCACCGGCCACCGGTGACCTACAGCCCTCCTTCTCTGAGTCATCGCTCGCACGGGGGAGAGGACTGGGAGTGGAGACGACATCATCTACCGGAGAAAGATGAGGGCCGGTGTGCATGACAGGTACATCTCCAAGTTTTGCCATTTTATATTGTTTTGATATGCATGATGGTTGTTTCCCTTTGATATATCTCTATACATGCTCCTGCTAGGTTGTTGTTGTTGTTAGATTCACTCATAATTAGGTAGTACACAGGGCACTGATATATATTTGGAAGCGGACATCCGAGTAACTATACATAAAGTGGATAGGTTTACCTCTCTGCTTTTATTCTTATATCCTAAAAAGAAAACAACATCCAGTTTACACACATGAACTTGACTGTAAATACTGTAACCAATAACCAATCTATGTGCTACAAACTCACAAAGTCAAAGGAAACAGTGAATATCCTAGGGCTAAATAATGCAGGCAGCTAAATAATGTGGCAGTTCTAGAATATTCTTGCCTTTCCTCCCTGCTAAGAATCACACATGTCCCTCCGCCCTCGAAGGATCATTGATACCGAAGTCGAAGAAGACTAACCTAGGAAGTAAAGGACACACAATTGCACAAGAAACATAGTTAGTTCAGTCAGAAGTTACAAAAGGAGTCACAACTCTAGCTCACACGCTATGTCGCAAGATTGTTGCCTCAGAACTTTAACACAACTTTTGAGGCATAGATATACACTCGTAAACAAAGAAGGAAAAAAGTTAACCTGAATCTTACCTACCAAAGGTCATAAAAAACAATAAGCTGGCCTCATAGCACTATTCTATCACCTCACAGGAGATTCCTACAGTAGACTCCTCATATACTAAATACACACAATAAATTAAATATACATGGACGCAACTACTAATGCAGAAACCGAAGAGGTGACTCGACTAACCGAGGACATGAAAAACGTAGTTAGAAAGTAGAGCATGCACAATTCTGAACCAAGTAGCAAGATTTAACTATTCTCCAATTCTGAACTAAATAGCATGGTTTAACATGATATATATGGTACGAAAATTTATTAATTCAATGTCAGATCTCATAGAAATAGAATTTAGACATGCTCTTCACCTAATATTCAAAGGAAGAATAACTTCAACCTGTCAATAGAAGAGCAAAGTAGAGTTGAAATTCCAATACCTAGAGCTAGAGAGAATATCTGAATACTGCAAGCGTCCTACTTTTCTTAGGGAAAAACATGTGAGACACACACACACACACACACACACACAGAAGGAGAGAGTGAGATACACACACACACACACTTTCCAATTGTTATTGCAGCCATGATTCTATAGAAGTGAGGGTGTTTGCTACTGATCATGTCCATCTATCTGGTGGTTGCTTGGTATTTGTTCTGTTTGTTTCCCTCTATGTTGCAGGCCCTGCTGCTGTTCCCCTGAGCTGCCACCTCGAATGCCGGCTTCTGCTTGCTAAGATTTCAGCTTTGTCCGCCAGCTACTCCCTGCTAAGGTTTCAGCTTTGAAGCTTTACTTTGTTTTGCTCCTTTCATATACGTTGGCTAATTTTTTTCCTTCCGCAGGAAGATTACATGTGCACAGGAAACATTACCCTGCCACCAAGCTGGATCAACGGCTCGCATTTGCTTGCTTCTAACTGACCCTTCATTTCTTTTCTTACACTAGCAATCTACTCTCTGCTCAGACGACACTGGCTGGAACCTCCTATTTGTGACGCCGTAGCCCCAAATGTAACCTCCATTCTCTCCCAAATCTGATTCTTTGTGTTTTAAGTTTGTGTATGCTTGCGATTGTTTGCTCTCTGTGCACTGGTAGAAGTGATAGAAAGGTTCAGAGGGGATAGAAAGTGCTAAGAAAAGACAGTTAGGCTACAGGTCATGGCCTGTTAAAATTGAATGCTCCTCTACTTGTTTACTGAAATATGTATGGGGTTCTTTATATTAGGTGGTTATAGGGAAAACAACTTACTTAGTGCCAGTTTAATTTTAATCCACGCTTTTGTCAACTGAACTGAACAAATTTATTTTAGTTCGCCTATTTCTGAATTTACATTTCAGTAATTTTATGGCTTCAGTTTGTCTTGCACATGTATGGGTCTCACTGGTTGTCATTTTCAAAAGCCTGTCTACTGAATCTTTACTGTCGAGCTTTTTATTTTTATCTTATTATAGTATACACCTGACCTTCACATTCATCTTTTCATGCTTATGGAAAATGTAATGCTCAGCGGTTCCTATGTAGATGGTTGATCTTTCCCGCAGGTTCCTGTTGGAGGCATTGTTTGAGAACCTTAACCTCCATAAACCACTATTTTACGGATGAGCTTGAGCAAATATATCAGTAGTTGAGTTTTACACCACAAGAGAGGACCTGGACATTGCATCTGGCTGGAAATCGCTGTCAAGTCCCATATGCAAAGATGGAGCAACCTCGATGAAGCGCAGCAACCTGAGCAATCAAGTTCATGGAAAATAGGCGGCAGAAGGTGCTTGTCGATTAGAACTATGAGCAGCTGAAGCAAGTGAAAAGAAACAATGCAAGCCTTAGACTCGGTAGCCTAGAAATAGAAAAAAATTAAAGAGCAAAAGGTGGGTCATAGCAGAGATAAGTAAGGAATGGTCAGACTATCTAGAAGCGGTTCGTGTTGCATCTAGCCAAATCCATCAACTTGCTGGGGCTGCTTTTGACTTGCTGAAAGTGTAAGACTGAAGCTATAAACCTGTAGATGAATCTTGGCACAAAGTTCAAGCACTAACTTTATCCGCTGTTAGAGATGTTTGTTGTTAGTCATTGGGTTTTGTTATAAAATGATGGCTTTTATAGTCTGTTTACAGTGTCATCTATTCAGAATCATGCAAATTTGGGCTTCTACAAAACAATCAGGCTGAGACTATGTTTGCTTGCTTCTGTGTTTACTTTTTCCTTCTGCTTGGATTAGCAAGTTTCGTTATGCCATCGGAATACATTATTACAAAAATGACAGTCTGAAACAAAAAAGAAAATACATGACGAAAGAAAAGTAAATAACTTGAGTAGCAAGGGCTCGCATTCTAAATATGTTTCCTTACCATTTCAGTTATTTTATGCACTTGGTGAAGATGCTGCAGACTATGAAGTTTTCAGAGCTCAAATATAAAACAGTGCATATTTTTTGCGTTTTTTTTTGCTTTGTTTTGCCCCAACCATCTTGATAGAACTTTGGGATCACCTAAAAGTTACAAAAGGCATGCTTCCTGATTTGTTCCAATGATACAAAATCATAAATTGTTTTTATTATTGTCGAATGTAGGCAGCTATACTGTTGCAACATTCAAGAGGGAAGTCTGCACTCATTTCCCGTTCTACATGAAAAGGTGCACAAGAAGCAGCACAGTGCCTCTGAAAAACTGCAGAGTCTCTTGGCTATTGAACAAATCCATTCGTGAAATCGATGCAGCAGTATGAAGATCTATGAGAGGCTTCCTTAACCTGTAGTAACAAGCAGCTGCAATCTTGTATCGTACATGGAGGTTATATTGAATCTTCTTCTTTGGGCACCCTTCACCTTCCTAATTTTGCTACTGATTACAGTGTTTTTGACTTCTTTTCTGGAAACTCATGTTAGGCGTTGCCTAAATTTACACTGACGTAGTCGTATTTCGAAATTTCGGTTGGTTTTCATAACAGTCATCTTTGCTTAAAGGATTGGAGACATGTTCAGGGGTTGTTCCTAAAGGATCTTCAAATTCTATGCACAGCGAATACTTTGGCACAGGGCATCACCTTACCTGCACATACAGTAGTGACGAAGAATTGTGAGAACCAATTTTTTTTAATATGACAGCATTCTACCTACCCTCTGTTCTCTTTTATGATATTTTTTTTATCTTCATACATTTTGTAGCAACGAAGAGGAGGGATCTTACGTAGAACATGCGACATCCATGGTGCTGAAGGTGTTTGTTGCTCCTGCAAAATAGCATCTTAATAAACAAAGGATATGCACCGCCAAGTAGTTTGTTGTGTATTTTTTTCCTTCCAACCTTATTGATATGCATGTTGTGTATTTTTTTTCTTCCAATCATATGCATGTTGTGTATTCTTTTTTGGGCTTTCTATTCTTGTGCCCCTGGTTCCTTAGTTGTACTCATTCATCCCCACGCTCTTAACTTTTGCTAACTTTTTCTCATTCCTTAGTCCGAAACCCTCAGAAATGGTCACACGGGGGAATGCCGTCGGGTCAATGGTTTGACCGTTAACTCTGGCGTTTGGGGCCGCGCTGGACTGTGTCGCCCGTTGGACCTGCCAAGTGGGGCCGCGTTGGAGTGTGTCGCCCTCCTTTGACCATTCTGACGTGTGGGGCCGCGCTGGACTATGTCGCCCGTTTGGACCTGCCAAGTGGGGTCGCGTTGGACGGTGGCGCTGGTTGGACCGTTGGGCCATGGTTTCGTTTGGGCCGTTGCATTAAATGCCCGCGTGCATGCGCTGATGCACGCCGCCACGATAAGCCAGCTATGCATGCGCGACATGATCCAACCAGCCTGCCTGCTTGCGCCGATGTGCGTCGCCACGGACGCAGCCTTCCTGTGAGCCGCCACGGACGCAGCGTCTGTCGTTGCTGCCGGTTCGTCCCTTCTCGCACGCGCCTCCTCGATCGATTCACAGTTCACACCGTCTCAGCCTTTGACCTCCGGCAGCATCAATTCAGCGTGGCAATTAAAGTCTAGGGCATACCGATCGACATGCGGCGTTTGAATGTAGCAAACATGTGGCTGATGCCCTTATTTAAACCGCCCACCCCTCCACCTATTCTCCACACATCCATTTGCGCCGCTCCCCTTCTCTTCTTCAACCGAATCCAGAGCACTCTCCATGCTAGGTGAAGATGCAGTACTATGGCCCCACCTTCCAGATGCCACCAGTTAGGCCGGAGGCGCGGTACCCCGCCGGCGTCGTCGTCAAGAAGACGCTTCGCGTGTGGACGATCTCACACTGGAGGACTGGCTGGGATTTGGCCCACTGGCTCCTCCGTGCGGGCTTCGCCCACCTCCCGGCGGGCTCAGCGGTCATGTTCCGACTGGAGGAACTGCGTCCAAACTCAAGCTCTCCGCCGTCAGGGCTCATCGCCACCTTCAACAACAGGTTCGATGCGTTCCACCTGCTCGGGAAGGTGTTTTGGTGTGGGTGCGAGCTCATCGCATTCACAACCTACAACATCTTCACGTATGTGGATATGATCTTCTCCGACCACAACGTCATCCACAGCCTCCCCTACCTCCTTGGCGAGAACGGCAGGGAGGCGGAGGAGTGAAGAGGAGGCGCGAAGCAGCGAAGAGGAGGCGCGGAGAAGCCTGTCTTGCCCTAGGGTGTTAGACCCTAGGGCTTTATTTCTATGTTATTTTATATATGTCGTGTTATATAATGTTTTATGTAAGAACTATCTATCTATGTTATGCTTGCTACCCTAAATGAAGAACTATATATCTATGTTATGCTTGCTAGTTTTCTTTGTTATTTTGTAGCCCATTCGGTGATATTTAGACCTTGGCTTCAAACAACGCATAAAACCTGTTCCCTCACTATATCAAAACATCAAGCAGAGGAGTCCTCTTCTTCAAAAATGATAAGACCTCAAAACATCACCGTATCAACGCATAAAACCTTTTGGCACGCGCGGCTAATGGGCTAGTTGAAGTGTAAAAAATGATAAAAATGAGCCATGTCGATGTTGAAAAGAAGAATAAAAAAAAGCTAACTTTTTTGAACTGTCGCCGGCAGTCTAGGTTTGTAGATCCTGCCGGGGGTGGAGGGGACAACTGCAGGCTGGGCTTTGGAAGGGTGGAAGCTAACCCCTCTGTCCAGTCATTTGCATACAACCTGTGCATGCGAATGGCAACCGGTAGTGCATTGTCACAAAATTGTTCATTAAGTGCGCGTAAAAACATATGCTAATTAATGTTTTCAGTCCAATCCATACCATACACGCCTAGGCTATGCACCTGGACGGAGTACTGTCCACGGTTTCCACTCAAAGAAGAACGACGACCAAACATGGGTGGCTGACTACCGGGGCCCGCCGCGCGTGCGCATTTACTTCGGGCTGTGGGTGTAGTTGGAAGGCCGCCACGCGTCCCCGAGGCGGACCAGGAGAAAGCGCGTGCACGCACGAATCAAATCAGTAAGCCAAAAAAACAGAGCCAGCGCGTGCACTATTTTGTAGGCCTCCTTTTTCTTTGGGCCTTCGACATCCAACGCCATGCGACGGTCCAACCAGAGCTTTAGATAGTGACATAGTTTTAGCAACCGAGAGAGCACATGATCCACAAATTAAGCTTACACCACAATAATAACATCTCTAACGAGTGATGACCAGCAAGTAAGCAAATCCTAGGGAAACTATACAAAAATAAAATCCTAAAGCTATCAGATTCGCCTGCTTGTTCAATTGAATCATCTGCCTCAAGTTCTTGTTCATCTTCTTTAATTCTCCCTTTAGATCCGCATCCCCAACTGTCGGAGCAGCACTTTCAGAGACCAAATTCTGCACGGCTGACGACAGATTTAGCTCCCGGGTTGCGGCCCCATTGAATTGAATCAAGCCCTCCCCTTGAAGCCTTAGAACGTAGTCATCCAGCCATTCAAAATGTGTGCACTTCTTCACGATCTGAAACGAAATCATGAGCCCTAAATCCCAGATCCAACGAAAAAGAATTAAAAGCAAAGAGGAAAATCATGAGATCTAACCTGCCCCTCTGGCTTGCTCTTGCATTTCACGAATTCGCGCCCAAAGTTGCCGTTCCTGTCCTCCTTCGAAGTCAACCGTTTCAGTGGCACGGTGCGTGGGCAGTCAGGACATGGCTGCATGGGCAGTTGACCATATTGGGTCCACGCGGGGCGGGAGGCTGAGGTGGAGCTCGACATATCTCGTCGCCGGGGAAGACGAACCAGACGAGGGGCTCATGTCATTGCCGCAAAAGAAGAAGCAGAGGAAAGGGGAGGCAATGCCGCATTGGTGGGCGAGCAGAACCAACCTCTCGCCGTCTCGTGGATCGCCCAACGATCCAACGATGCGGAGCAGTCCATGTGATCCAACGGCGCGCAGCCTGCCCTCAGAATTCCTTCTAGAAGGCCATATCTGAGGACTGACGCTTGGCGCTAGGGTATGATCGGACGGCTGCAGTTCGACGCTAGGGTTTGGAGAGATGCTGCGGGGTTTTGAGCCGGTCACCGGGGTTATTTTAGGTTTGACCAACTTTTCAAATGACCTTAACTAAATAAAAAAAATCCAAAAAATATGAAACCTTCGCGAATCGTCGTTTTATAAGACATATTTACCATTAAAAAATATAAACTTGGTTTAGTACCATTTTTATGATAAATCTTTTTTTGAGGTGAGCTACCATTTTCAAGTTCAAATGAGCATAACTAATTCAAAAAAAATGAAAAAAATGGAAGACCTGCGCACAATGCCGTTGTATGTGACATGGTTATGACAAAAAATAATAACATTGGTTTATGAACATTTTCATGAAAACTCCTTCACAAAAATGAGCTATCACGTACGAGGTTGTATAGAGTTCGAGAAGAGAGTGATAGTGGGTTTAGGTTTGCGATTTTTTTTAAAAATCAAGAAAATCACCAAAGCTTCGTCTCAGTGTCAATAAGAAGGATCTGAACTTATTTTTTCATTATTCAAATTTTGTCACGTGTAATAATTCAAAATTTACCGACATCATCATCATCAACAACAACAACAAAGCCTTTAGTCCCAAACAATAATTCAAATTTTGCAAACATCACATCACAAATGGACTTCAAATGTTGTCTTCAATTTCGAATTATTACAAATCCTTAAAATTGAAAGGTTAGTTCAAATTCAAATTTAAGGGACCAAATTTTGAATTATTACAAAGCCTAAAAGTTCAATGTTTACAACTCGCATTCAATGTTCAAAGTTCACATCTTTGCCTTGCTCCTTGTGTTCCTAGACGGTTTAACAGACTTGCTCTTGGTTTCCCTAGCTGGGATATCCACCCTGTTCTTATTCCTTTTGGTCTTCACTTCGGTTGGTTGCTGTCGAGATGATGGCTGAACCGAAGTTTCATTCTCTCTCGGCCTTTTCTCTCATTTTCCTTTAATTTCCCTAGAGCTAGATCAAACAGAAAAAAGAGTATAAGCCATCGATAAAAAACAGAAGAAATGCACAAAAAGGGATGGTTGTTGCACACATACCAAGCTGCCGGCAGTGCTAATTTAGTTGCTTCATTCTCCTCTAATGCTGCATTATCCTATGGATTAGCTGCAATCTGCTCTATTGCTTCATCCTCCTCTGGATTAGCTGCAATCTGCTCTAATGCTTCATCCTCCCCTGCATTAGCTGCAATCTGCTCTAATGCTGCATCCTCCCCTGCATTAGCTGCAATCTGCTCTAATGCTGCATCCTCCCCTGCATTAGCTGCAATCTGCTCTAATGCTGCATTATCCTCTGCATTTGTTGCTGCCCATTGTTCCTCTTCTCCGAATGAAGCATCCACTGGATTGGTACATTTCCTAGTAATGTGCCCTAGGGTTCCACATTTTTTGCACTTACGTTGTCTTTTTACACGACCCTCTTCACCTCTTCTGTACATGTTCTTCCTTGGTCTTCCTGGTGGCTTAGTCAGTACAGGAGAATGTAGTTTGAACCCTGGATCTACTATGTTCCATTGGTCTTTTCCCAAGAGTGCATGCACATTGGAAGCATAAGCAGCCCTAAATCTGGCAACAGAAATATATTCAGAGATGTACTGATCAACTTCACCATCTTCACCACCGATAACAGTCATCAGATGTAGGGCATGTATGCATGGCTTCCCACGGAGCTGCCATTGCCTACAACTACATTCCCTAGTTGCTAGGTTAACTGGATACCTCCATTCCCTGTTTTTACTGTCAGTATATGTTACCTCAGCCTCGTGTGTTGCCGCTCGAATGCATTTCATTCTGCTCAGTCCTCTTGCCTTGGCATGCAATGCCTTAATAAGAGATGGAAGCATGAGATGGCCAACATATTCTGTTTCTGCGATTCTTTTGCGAAGAGCCATCTTTATCATGATCATCTGCCGAATCTTATCAAATATTTGCCATATCAGAAGCCCTTTCAATGACTTAATCTTTGAATTGAAACACTCTTCCAGGTTGTTTTTCACATAGTCAACTTTGCATATTGTATTGAATTTGCTTCTTGACCACAACTTTCCATGATGTGCATCTAGGTACTCCTTCACCAGAGGATTGTGAGCATACAACACTCTCAAATGATGCACATGCTTCCTCTCATTGCATGTGTATGATGCTGGCCATAAGTTCTCATCATAAACTTTACCTTTGAATTTGCTTCTGAAATTCTGCGCTAGGTGTCGCATACATTCCCTATGCTCCACTCCAGGGAATACAATTTCCACTGCAGTCTCCAAACCCTTGCAAGCATCTGTGTGTATAGCTAAACCTGGGGTGTACCTATAAGGTTGCGCAAATGCTGCAGAAACCAGACCCAACTTTCCTCGGACTCTGCCTCCACCACACCAAATGCAACTGGGAATAGCCAGTTGTGT
Source organism: Elymus sibiricus (assembly GCA_039707655.1). Lineage (NCBI taxonomy): Eukaryota > Viridiplantae > Streptophyta > Magnoliopsida > Poales > Poaceae > Elymus > Elymus sibiricus. The sequence continues at coordinate 401,087,884 of CM077663.1, forward strand.
CCATCAACTGCAGAAGCTGCCACCAGTTGGCCTCTCCACCTTCCATTCAAAGCAGTTGCATAAATAGCCAAATAGGGCCTGCAACCATCCAGAAACCCCTGTCAACAAGCCTTGAAACAAACAAAATCCCTCCTGAAGCACTCCTTCTCAAATGACTTCCCTTTTATTTTGTATGGCTGTATGCTTCTCAATCTCTACAACACTCCCTGGACTAGCAGCTTCCACTTCAGCTTTAAATGTGTAGAGCAACTGAAAGCTCTCATTCCAAGGACTATTAATCCTATCAAGAGCTATTTCCTGACCATAAAAAATCTTCATGTAAGGTACAACAATCTTGTACTTATCAAATAGCTTCCCTTGGAGTTCTGTTGGACCAAGTGTTGGTTTGTCTCTCAACCAATCCAAAATTGCATCTGTCACCCATCTACTCTTTGCTAGCTTTGTTTTAGCCTTCCCCCCTCCCCTCCAGGTGGACAAGTGTGCTGGTGTTGGTTCCTTTTTATCTGAAAAAATATGATCAGAAAACATTACACAATGATCTGAACATAGAATCTGTATATACTGAAATACACAAACCTGAATGAACTTGCTCCTCAACATACGTGATACATGCAACCTCCATCTACACCTATCATATGGGCAACAAACAATGAACCTTGATGGCTCACTCCTTTCAATCACATATGTATTTTGTGTGAGAATGCAGTGTGTAGTCACTGCATTACGGCAGTCCACCATCGACTGGAATATGGTGCCCACACCAAGCTGAGGATCTTCCCTGTTCCACTCAATTGTTGGCATGTCCTCACCATCATATTCATCTACAACTAAGCTGTCGATGTTCTCCTCCCTCTCTTCATCGTCAGTGTCATCAAATCTAGCACGACTGATAGGTTGCTCCTGAAATTCATTTTCCATTGCTTGTTTACTGGCAATATCTACAAGGTCAGGGAACATATTCTCATCCTCGTCATCATGTTGAGGCACCTCTTTGTCTGGCTCTCCATCCTATACTACATCGGGTGCGGCAGCGACAGGAGAAACGACACAAGAAACGGCAGCAAATATATTGTGACTTTGAGAACCATTGGCTCTGCTTGCTTTCGACCTACAAGGAGTGCCGGGGCGCTCTCCGTTAGCAGATGCAGAAGATTCCTGAACACTCTTCCCGTTCCCACGATCATTGTGTGGCTGAAGCACCTCGATATGGATTTTACCGAAGCGGCTTTCAACATTCAAAGAAAAGAGCAATCCCAGATGCTCATCGCAAGTTAGTGGTATAAATTTTTGCTCGCTACTGCTGAAATATGTCAGTTCAACAACATCGGCAAGGCTCCATCCATATGAAGAATTTCGGAGCGCCGCGAGCAAATCTTTGAACGTCATACTGATTTCTACCACCTTCGAATAGTAAAATCCTGTAAGCAATTGCGGTTTTCTACCGCGCAACACACTAACTTCCATCCTAACCGACAGCCGGAAAGCAAGCGCAGGATCAATCCTATTCGATTCAAATAATGGGTGCTGTTAGGCCGGGAACAATTCAGCAAAATTTGAACGATTCAAGCGACTAGCGGTCAAAAAGGGCCGAATTTACGAATCAGCAAATCAGTTAGGGGGGGAAACGACGCTTACCCAGGTGTAATCCATGAATTATCCGGCGCCGATTCCACCCAATCCTCTCCACGGTCCACGGGCTTGAGGGCGTGCTCCCCCGACATCGCTGCTTGATCCAGATGGGGATGTGGGGGTATATGTGGTGGAGGGCACGACGGCGGCGGTGGCGGAATGGGGTTAGAGGTTAGAGGGCACGACGACCGCGGAAGGGGCGGAGCACGGCGGCGGAGGGGGCGGAGCAACGCGGTGCTGTAGGGCTCGAACTCGAGGTTCAAACAAGCCCATCCGACGTGTCTCAATGCGGCCCCACGCGTCAGAATGGGCAAAGGAGGAGCCGTTCCGACATGGCCCCACTCGTCAGGGTTAACGGTCAAACCATTGACCCGACGGCATCCTCCGCTGTGAGCATTTCTGAGGGTTTCGGACAAGGGAGTGGGGAAAAGTGAGCAAAAGTTAAGAGCGTGGGGATGAATGAGCACAACTAAGGAACCAAGGGCACCGATGTAAAAAACCCTTTTTTCCTTCCAATCTTATTGATATGCCTGTTGCTCAAGATGCGCCATGTCTGTGTCACGTGCTGGCCCAGATGCGGTCGCCCAGTGCTCTGCCGGCACGTGTCTTGCACGTCTACGGCCGGAGAAGGAAGGGAGGAGTGGATGTCAGCCGATCTGGAGGAAGAAGAGGAGACCTGGAGCGATGCGGGGTGACGGCCCTGGATCGGCTTCCTGGTGGAATCAGGTGCGCGTTGTCTGATACGTCCATTTCGCGTCATGATTTCCTACTGTTATTTACTTTGTTTTGTTGAATAATAATGCTTTGGGGAGTGATTCTAATGCCTTTTCTCTCATAATATGCAAGGTTTACACAAAGAGGGAGAATACCGGCAGCTGGAATTCTGGACCCAAGAAAAGCACGTCAGAGATACCTATTCTGCAGAACTCCAATGAAGCTGAAAATTTATGGAGATTATTTTCGTATTTAATAAAAATTACTAGAGTTGAAAACTACCAGAGAAGGGCCACCAGGTGGGCACAACCCACCAGGGCACGCCAGGCCCCCCTGGGCGCGCTCTGGTGTATTGTGCCCAGCCTGGCCCGCTTCCGGTGCCCATCTTCTGGTATAAATTCTCAAAAAAACCTAAAAAATTAGGAGGACTTTCGGGACGAAGCGTCGCCGCCTCGAGGCGGAACTTGGGCAGGAGCACTTTTGCCCTCCGGCGGAGCGATTCCGCCGGGGGAACTTCCCTCCCGGAGGGGGAAATCGAAGCTATCGTCATCACCAACACCCCTCTCATCTTTGGGAGGCCAATCTTCATCAACATCTTCAACAGCACCATCTCCTCTCAAACCCTAGTTCATCTCTTGTGTTCAATCTTTGTACCGGAACCTCAGATTGGTACCTGTGGGTGACTAGTAGTGTTGATTACCTTGCGTAGTTGATTACTATATGGTTTATTTGGTGGAAGTTTATATGTTCAGATCCATTATGCTATTTAATACTCCTCTGATCTTGAGCATGATTATTATTTGTGAGTAGTTACCTTTGTTCTTAAGGTCACGGGAGAAGTCATGTTGCGAGTAATCATGTGAATTTGATATGTGTTCGATATTTTGATGATATGTATGTTGTGATTCCCTTAGTGGTGTCATGTGAACGTCGACTACATGACACTTCACCATTCATGGGCCTAAGGGAATGCATTGTGGAGTAGTTATTAGATGATGGGTTGCTAGAGTGACAGAAGCTTAAACCCTAGTTTATGCGCTACTTCGTAAGGGGCTGATTTGGATCCACATGTTTAATGCTATGGTTAGACTTTGTCTTAATACTTTTCTCGTAGTTGCGGATGCTTGCAAGGGGGTTAATCATAAGTAGGATGTTAGTTCAAGTAAGAACATCACCTTAGCACCGGTCCACCCACATATCAAATTATCAAAGTAGCGAACACGAATCAAACCAATATGATAAAAGTGGCTAGACGAAATTCTCGTGTACCCTCAAGAACACTTTGCCTATTACTAGTGATTGTTCTGGCCTGTCCTTTGCCTCAAAAGGATTGGGCTACCTTGCTGCACCTTGTTTACCGTTACCGTTACTTGCTCGTTACAAATTATCTTGCTATCAAACTATCTATTACCTACAATTTCAGTGCTTGCAGAAATTACCTTGTTGAAAATCGCTTGTCATTTCCTTCTGCTCATCGCTGGGTTCGACACGCTTACTTATCGAAAGGACTATGATTGATCCCCTATACTTGTGGGTCATCAAGACTATTTTTTGGCGCCGTTGCCGGGGATTGAAGCGCTCTTGGTAAGTGGAAATCGGTAAGGAAAAACTTATACTACGTGCTGAAAATTATTGCTACTTGCTACTATGGAGAACAATCCTTTGAGGGGTTTGTTCGGGGTATCTTCACCTCGACCGGAACCACAATTAGTTACCCCTCAACCTACAGCACCTACTGAAAATGTTACTTATGAAATTCCTTCGGGTATGCTAGAACAACTGTTTGCTAAACCTTATGCAGGAGATGGAACTGAACATCCTGATATGCATCTTTTATATGTGAACGAAATATGTGGATTATTTAAGCTTGCAGGTTTACCCGGAGATGAAGTTAAGAAGAAGGTTTTCCCTTTATCTTTGGAGGGAAAAGCATTGACATGGTATAGGCTATGTGATGATCTTGGATAGTGGAACTGGTATCGTTTGCAATTGTAATTCCATCAAAAGTTTTATCCTATGCATCTAGTTCATCATGATCGGAATTATATATATAATTTTTGGCCTCGTGAAGGAGAAAGTATCGCTCTAGCTTGGGGGAGGCTTAAGTCAATGTTATATTCATGCCCCAATCATGACATTCCGAGGGAATTTATCATTCAGAATTTTTATGCTCGGCTTTCTCATAATGATCAATCCATGCTCGATACTTCTTGTGCTGGTTCTTATATGAAGAAGACTATTGATTTCAAGTGGGATCTCTTAGAAAGAATTAAACGCAACTCTGAAGATTGGGAACTCGACGAAGGTAATGAGTCAGGTATAAAGCTTGAATTTTATTGTGTTAAATCTTTTATGAATACCGATACTTTTCACAAGTTTAGCACTAAATATGGACTTGACTCTGAGATAGTAGCCTCTTTCTGTGAAGCATTTGCTACTCACGTTGATCTCCCTAAGGAGAAGTGGTTTAAATATCATCCCCTTATGAAAGAAGAAGTTAAAGAACCGGTCATAGCTAAAGAAAAAACCATATTTTACCATGTTGATCCAGTTGTGCCTACTGCTTATATTGAAAAGCCACCTTTCCTTGTTAGGATAAAGGAACATGCTAAGGGATCAACTGTGGTTCGTAAGAGTAATATAATAGCACCTAAACCCCCTAAGCAAATTAAAGTAGAACCTAGTGTTGCTATGGTTAAGGATCTCTTGGTAGAAAATATTGATGGGCATGTCATCTACCTTTGTGATGAAGCTGCTAGAATTGCTAAGCCTGATAAAAAAGATAAACATAGACCTATAGACGGCTTGCCCGTTGTCTCAGTTAAAATAGGAGATCATTGCTACCATGGTTTATGTGATTTAGGTGCTAGTGTGAGTGCTATCTCTTTTACCTTATACCAAGAAATTATGGATGAAATAGCACCTGCTGAAATGGAAGATATTGATGTTACTATTAAACTTGCTAATAGAGACACTATCATGCCACTTGGGATTGTTAGAGATGTTGAAGTCTTGTGTGGGAAAGTAAAATACCCTACTGATTTTCTAGTTCTTGGTTCCCCACAAGATGACTTTTCTCCCATTATCTTTGGTAGACCTTTTTTGAGCACCGTCAATGCTAAGATAGATTGTGAAAAACAAACTGTCGGTGTCAGTTTTGGTAATGTGTCTCATGAGTTTAATTTTTCCAAGTTTAGTAGACAACCTCGTGATAAAGCGTTACCTAGTAAGGATGAAATAATTGGTCTTGCTTCTATTGTTGTGCCTCCTACTGATCCATTAGAACAATATTTGCTCGACCATGAAAATGATATGCACATGCGTGAAAGAAAAGAAATAGATCAAATTTTCTTCGGACAACAACCTCTCTTGAAACACAATTTGCCTATTGAAACTCTTGGAGGTCCTCCTCCACCTAAAGGTGATCCTGTGTTTGAATTGAAACAATTGCCTGACACTTTGAAGTATGCATATCTTGATGAGAAAAAGATATATCATGTTATTATTAGTGCTAACCTTTCAGAACATGAAGAAGAAAGATTATTGAAAGTTCTAAGGAAGCACCGGGCTGCTATTGGATATACTCTTGATGATCTTAAGGGCATTAGTCCCACTCTATGTCAGCACAAGATTAATATGGAACCTGATGCTAAACCCGTTATTGATCACCAACGACAATTGAATCCTAAGATGAAAGAAGTGGTAAGAACTGAAATATTAAAGCTTCTGGAAGCAGGTATAATCTATCCCATAGCTGATAGTAGATGGGTAAGTCCCGTTCATTGTGTCCCTAAGAAAGGAGGTATTACCGTTGTTCCTAATGATAGGAATGAACTCATTCCACAAAGAATTGTCACTGGCTATAGAATGGTAATTGATTTTAGAAAATTAAATAAAGATACTAGGAAAGATCATTACCCTTTGCCTTTCATTGATCAAATGCTAGAGAGACTATCTAAGCACACACACTTTTGTTTCCTAGATGGATATTCTGGTTTCTCTCAAATACCCGTGTCACAATCCGATCAAGAGAAAACCACCTTTACCTGCCCTTTTGGAACCTATGCTTATAGACGTATGCCTTTTGGTTTATGCAATGCACCTGCTACCTTTCAAAGATGTATGACTGCTATATTCTCTGATTTTTGTGAAAAGATTGTGGAGGTTTTCATGGATGATTTTTCCATTTACGGAACTTCTTTTGATGATTGCTTAAGCAACCTTGATCGAATTTTGCAAAGATGTGAACAAACTAATCTTGTCTTGAATTGGGAGAAGTGCCACTTTATGGTTAATGAAGGTATTGTCTTGGGGCATAAAATAACTAAACGAGGTATTGAGGTGGATAAAGCTAAAGTTGATGCAATTGAGAAAATGCCATGTCCTAAAGATATTAAAGGTATTCAAAGTCTCCTTGGTCATGCTGGTTTTTATATGAGGTTCATTAAAGACTTCTCTACAATTTCTAGGCCTCTTACTAATCTTTTGCAAAAGGATATTCCTTTTGTTTTTTATGATGATTGTGTGGAAGCGTTTGAAACACTCAAGAAATCCTTAACCTCTGCACCTATCGTTCAACCACCTGATTGGAACTTGCCTTTTGAAATTATGTGTGATGCTAGTGATTATGCTGTTGGTGCTGTCCTAGGACAAAGAGTTGATAAGAAATTGAATGTTATCCATTATGCTAGTAAAACTCTAGACAGTGCCCAACGAAATTATGCCACTACGGAAAAAGGTTTTTTAGCAGTTGTGTTTGCTTGTGATAAATTTAGATCCTATATTGTTGACTCCAAAGTTATTGTTCACACCGATCATGCTGCTATAAAATATCTTATGGAAAAGAAAGATGCTAAACCTAGACTCATTAGTTGGGTTCTCTTGCTCCAAGAATTTGACTTACACATAATTGATAGGAAGGGAGCTGAGAACCCCGTAGCTGATAACTTGTCTAGGTTAGAAAATATTCTTGATGACCCACTACCTATTGATGATAGTTTCCCTGACGAATAGTTAGCTGCAATAAGTGTCTCACAACGCACACCTTGGTATGCTGACTATGCTAATTATATTGTCGCTAAATATATAACACCTAGCTTTAATTATCAGCAAAAGAGAAAAAAATTATATGACTTGAGAAATTACTTTTGGGATGAACCACATCTTTATAAAGAAGGAGTAGATGGTACTATTAGACGTTGTGTACCTGAGCATGAATAGGAACAAATCCTACGGAAATGTCATTCCGAAGCTTATGGAGGACATCATGCGGGAGATAGAACTGCTCATAAGGTATTGCAATCTGGTTTTTATTGGCCTACTCTTTTCAAGGATGCCCGTAAGTTTGTCTTGTCTTGTGATGAATGTCAAAGAATTGGTAATATCGGTAAGCATCAGGAAATGCCTATGAATTATTCACTTGTTGTTGAACCATTTGACGTTTGGGGTTTCGATTATATGGGGCATTTTCCTTCCTCTAACGGGTACACTCATATTTTGGTTGCGGTCGATTATGTCACTAAGTGGGTAGAAGCTATTCCAACTAGTAGTGCTGATCACCACACCTCCATTAAAATGCTTAAAGAGGTTATCTTCCCGAGGTTTGGAGTCCCTAGATATTTAATGACCGATGGTGGTTCACATTTTATCCATGGCGCCTTCCGTAAGATGCTTGCTAAATATGATGTTAACCATAGAATTGCATCACCTTATCATCCTCAATCTAGTGGTCAAGTTGAACTTAGCAATAGAGAAATAAAATTAATATTACAAAAAACTGTCAATAGGTCTCGTAAGAATTGGTCTAAGAAATTAGATGATGCACTTTGGGCCTATAGAACAGCTTACAAAAATCCTATGGGTATGTCTCCATACAAAATGGTATATGGGACAGCTTGTCATTTGCCTCTAGAACTAGAACACAAAGCATTTTGGGCAATTAAAGAACTCAATTATGATTTCAAACTTGCTGGTGAGAAGAGGCTATTTGATATTAGCTCACTAGATGAATGGAGAACCCAAGCGTATGAAAATGCCAAAATATTCAAAGAAAAAGTAAAAAGATGGCATGACAAAAGAATCCAAAAGCGGGAATTCAAAATAGGGGATTATGTTCTTTTGTTCAACTCTCGTTTAAGATTTTTTGCAGGAAAGCTTCTCTCAAAATGGGAAGGACCATATATTACTGAAGAGGTTTATCATTCTGGAGCTATCAAGATTAATAACACCGAAGGTACTAATCCGAAGGTAGTCAATGGACAAAGAATCGAGCATTATATCTCAGGTACGCCAATTAACGTTGAAAGTAATGTTATCCAAACCATGACACCGAAGGAACACATAAAAGAAACCTTCCGGAACACTCCAGAATACTTAAAAATAGGAGGTACGTGATACGGTAAGTAAACGGACTCCGAAAAATCTGCAAAAATATTTTTTGTCAGTTTTGGAATATTTTAGAATTTTAGGAATAAAAAATTAAACCGGAAGGTGATCGAGGTGAGCATGATACACCAGGGCGCGCCAGGCACCCCTGGGCGCGCCCTGGTGGGTTGTGCCCACCTCGGATGCCTTCCCGACTCTGTTTTCCTTCCAAATACTTGTTTCTCAAGAATAAAAATTCTCTATATATACCCCGACTGTTTTGACGACCGCATCACAGAAAAATCCTATGTTCTTGTTTCTTGCTGTTTTCCTATCAGATCTGTCAAGTCAGGCATCATGTCTTCTCCGTCTCCTAACAATGTGGAAGAAGATGCCTGGCTAATGAAGATAGAGTTGAAGAGGGAGGAGCCGGAAGAAGCCTATAAGGAGGAGAAGGACAATGAAGCTAAGGAGGATTATCTCCCTGAAGGAGATCAACTCCCGCCAGCAAAGGAGGGAGAGGAAGAAGATATCCTTCAACCTTATTACAGTCATCTCACCCCTATTGAAATCGAAGCCTTTAGAGCCTTCGAAGCGGTTCGTATTCAGAATAAATTTCTCATCCGTGAAAATATCTTGTTGCGAGAACACATCAACAATCTTAGGAGAGTCATCCGCAAACTGGAGCATCTTCTGAAGCTAAAGTGTGACATCACATCACCACCACCTACATCTACACCTCCACCTTCTTCATCACCACCACCAAAGGAGACTTGAGCACATGGGTATGGGCACTCCCCTTGGCTTGAGCCAAGCTTGGGGGAGGTGCCCCGGTATCGTATCACCACCACTTTTATTCACCTTTACCTATTTTAGTTCGATCTTTAGTTTCCTTTTGCTTTAGTTGAATAAAAGTTTTAGTATGATCTATTTTCGTGTGTTAGTTTCGTGGCCTATCTATCTATGTAATCGAGTGAAAGTTATATAATAAAGTTTAGTTTGAGTTTTTGCTTCTCTACTTTCTTGTTGCAATCAAATAAAAGAAATACAAATAAATAAAAAGAATCATATGCTAATCTTATGGTGAGTAGTGACATCACATAAGGAAAAGTATAAGTAGTAAAATTTATTGGAGATTGACAAACATAGCATTGGTCAATGATGCAATTCATGAAAGAATTAATTAGGGAAGAGAAGATTCACATGCAAATACACTATCTTGGACATCTTTTATGATTGTGAGCCCCCATCATATATTATGTGTCAAAATTGTTGACGTTGGACAAGGAAGACAACGTAATGAATTATGCTTGTTCATATCCACATAGAAGTTATATTGTCATAGATCCTTTAACATGTGGTGCTTGCCCAATATCTTTGCTAGCCAAAAATTCCGTACTAAGTAGAGATACTACTTGTGCATCCAAAAACCCAAACTCAAACTCTTTCCTTGAGTGTCCACCATACCTACCTATGGATCAAGAAAGATCCTTCAAGTAAGTTGTCATCGGTGCAACAAGGCAATAAAAATTGCTTCTAAAAGTGTTTTGATCAATTAGTGTAAGAGAAAATTGAGCGTTATACGAACTTATGATGGCAAAGTAATAAAAGTGACGGACTGCATTATAAAGGTTGCTATCATAGGGGGCAATATAGCGTGATGTCCTTTTACATTAAGGGATTGGGCATACAAATCAATAAGAGCATGAAAACCTCTGCTTCCCTCTGCGAATGGCCTATCTTTTACTTTTATGCACTTACTTTTATGCAAGAGTCAAAGTATTCTTCCCTATTCCTTTTTTTTACTTTTTCTTTTGCAAGCATCATGTGGTGAGGAAAGATCTAGGCACATATATCCAGTTGGATATGGGTGGGCATGAGTTATTATTGTTGACATCACCCTTGAGGTGAGTGAGTTGGGAGGCAAAACTATAAGCCCCTATCTTCCTACGTGTCCGGTTGAAACTTTTTGTTCATGGGTATGCAGTGAGTGTTAGCAATCATGGAAGACTAAATGATAGTTGAGTATGTGGGCTTGCCAAAAGGCTCCGACATGAGACCCTTCCTGAAAATATGATGAATTGTTGTTGCAAAGTTGACTAAGAGCATAGTTTGTTAGTTTCCAATAAGGTTTATGCTTCATACTTCTATGTTGTGATGAATTGTTACTTGTTCATGAGAAGCTTTATGATAAAAAATATATTGAAATAAGTTTTTATGTTAGAGTTTGTTGCTGTTATGTTAATAAGCATGATGCTTCTATGTCCGTATTTTGTTTCATCGACACCTCTCTCTCAAATCATGTGGACATGCTTTTCAATATCGGCTTTCGCTTGAGGACAACCGAGGTCTAAGCTTGGGGGAGTTGATACATCCATTTTGCATCATGATTTCCTACTGTTATTTACTTTGTTTTGTTGAATAATAATGCTTTGGGGAGTGATTCTAATGCCTTTTCTCTCATAATATGCAAGGTTTACACAAAGAAGGAGAATACCGGCCGCTGGAATTCTGGACCCAAGAAAAGCACGTCAGAGATACCTATTCTGCACAACTCCAATGAAGCTGAAAATTTACGGAGATTATTTTTGTATTTAATAAAAATTACTAGAGCTGAAAACTACCGGAGAAGGGCCACCAGGTGGGCACAACCCATCAGGGCGCGCCAGGCCCCCCTAGGCGCGCCCTGGTGTATTGTGCCTAGCCTGGCCCGCTTCCGGTGCCCATCTTCTGGTATAAATTCCCCAAAAAGCCTAAAAAAAATAGGAGGAGGACTTTCGGGACGAAGCGCCGCCGCCTCGAGGCGGAACTTGGGCAGGAGCACTTTTGCCCTCTGGCGGAGCGATTCCGCCGGGGGAACTTCCCTCCCAGAGGGGGAATCGAAGCTATCGTCATCACCAACACCCCTCTCTTCTTTGGGAGGCCAATCTTCATCAACATCTTCAAAAGCACCATCTCCTGTCAAACCCTAGTTCATCTCTTGTGTTCAATCTTTGTACCGGAACCTCAGATTGGTACCTGTGGGTGACTAGTAGTGTTGATTACCTTGCATAGTTGATTACTATATGGTTTATTTGTTGGAAGATTATATGTTTAGATCCATTATGCTATTTAATACTCCTCTGATCTTGAGCATGATTATTATTTGTGAGTAGTTACCTTTGTTCTTCAGGTCACGGGAGAAGTCATGTTGCGAGTAATCATGTGAATTTGATATGTGTTCGATATTTTGATGATATGTATGTTGTGATTCCCTTAGTGGTGTCATGTGAACGTCGACTACATGGCACTTCACCATTCATGGGACTAAGGGAATGCATTGTGGAGTAGTTATTAGATGATGGGTTGCTAGAGTGACAGAAGCTTAAGCCCTAGTTTATGCGCTACTTCGTAAGGGGCTGATTTGGATCCACATGTTTAATGATATGGTTAGACTTTGTCTTAATACTTTTCTCTTAGTTGCGGATGCTTGTGAGGGGGTTAATCATAAGTAGGATGTTAGTTCAAGTAAGAACAACACCTTAGCACCAGTCCACCCACATATCAAATTATCAAAGTAGCGAACACGAATCAAACCAATATGATAAAAGTGACTAGACGAAATTCCCGTGTTCCCTCAAGAACACTTTGCCTATTACTAGTGATTGTTCTGGCCTGTCCTTTGCCTCAAAAGGATTGGGCTACCTTGCTGCACCTTGTTTACCGTTACCGTTACTTGCTCGTTACAAATTATCTTGCTATCAAACTATCTATTACCTACAATTTCAGTGCTTGCAGAAATTACCTTGCTGAAAATCGCTTGTCATTTCCTTCTCCTCCTCGTTAGGTTCGACACTCTTACTTATCGAAAGGACTACGATTGATCCCCTATACTTGTGGGTCATCATCGTCCATGGTGGTCGTCGTGTGTGTTGGAGGGCGACCAGAGGTGGCTGCAGAGGTGTGCATCGTCCGTGGTGGCCCGTCATGGGTGTTGGAGGGTGACTGGATGGGGCTGCAGCAGGCAAATGTCCGTGGTGGCAAGCACGGCCTTCGCTGCCGGGTGCACAGTGAGGCGCTCGAGGGGTAGGGACGCTTGTTGCGCAGGTGCCCGTCGTGTGTCCCAACGGGACACCTGAGGCAGCTGCAGCAGGCCGACAAGTGTGGCTGATTTCAACACGTCAAGGTGAGCTTCGCCCAATCCTTCCCATCCCATATCTCTTTTTTGTTATGTATATTTTTATCTTTTCTACCCTAATTCAGTAGCACCATTTCTTGATGTTATCTCTCTATAGGATTGTTGCTTCTACTATTGTTTTTCTCATCTCAAATGAATTTGAATTAGGTCACTTTAGTATCAAGGTAAATCAACTGGTTTCCAAAAAATAATCTTTGTTCTCGAGAAGCGCCAAAATCCTAGGTGATCGTTAGATGTTATTGATAATTATCAATTAATAATTATGTGCTCGGCTGTTTGTTGATGACCAGTAAATTTGTCAAAGTGTGCTTTTTGAATTTCCATTTGTTGGATAAAATTGGCAATGGGATCGGGAGGTGGTGGCAAAGATTATGTTGTTTGATGGCACTAGGGGCAGGAAGTGCTGTTTTAATCAGACTAAGAAGATGCCTAAATAAGCTGTGAGGCTGTCTATATTAACTATATTTCTGTTAACCGATCTAAGTCATTCTACTATTTGTAATACAATCCACATTGCATTCTCTTTCCATCTTCATCTCCTACTTACTCACTACTGACATCACTTCTAATTGGCTTCTTGCGTCATCTTGCAGTATCCTGTACCATGTTATATGTTTATTTTTTTGCAAGAAAGGTACATTGTGGTCAGTGGACTTGCCAGCGGTGTCTGACCTAGGGTTGTGGCGACCGTTATGCTTGATCGTGAGATGGCACTATCCCATGCATTGTCGTGACCAATTATGTGGGAGGAACCATCGGTCTTTGCTCGATCTCAAGATGGCCATGACACCTGAACTGTGGTCATGTGGCCGCTGCAGACAGGGAAGGCATTCCTATTAATTCTGAATTGGCAAGTTTGGAATCATCTCCACCATTCAGCTAAGCTACACATATTTTGCTTCTATTTTGTTCTTTCTAGGTCATGTGTCCTTGTTGTCCTCTTTATAGATAGGTATACAGCACATATCACTTGGTTACTATAACTACTGTATGTCTTTCTAGAAATTAACACGCATACAAGGAAATGTAATACATATACAAGGAAATGTAGGGTTACAAACTACGCTTGCTCACAGTGTACTCTTCCTTGTCATTAAGAAGCCACAATGGAAAAAGTGAGGATTCCAACAAAGGTGCTCCTCGACCCTGTGATGCAGCAGCTTGGTCTCCCAAATGCAGTGTACTCAACACAAAAGGGTAGGCCATCTGGTCTTGATGCAATAGTTCACTTCTATGGATGTAAGCACCAACTGGAAAACATATTTCCAAAAAATAAATATACATCCATGTGCACGATAAACTTGAAGACGCTGAAGATCAACTGGCAATTGAAGCTCTCAAATACATGAAAGGAACTCACTCAAGACCTAAACTATGACAAATTACAGCTGGTTGAGCAAAAATGTAAATCTCTGGAGTATCGGAATAAAGAGAAAAATGGAATAATAAACTATTTTAGCAACAACTGGTGCGGTAGCCTCGGTGGAGATCCCATGGCAGCGAAGGAACTCTACCGTATAATAAATACCAACTTCACAGCCGGATCAACATCCAAAGACAATGATCTGAATCATATTTTATCAAAGGTAAAAATATGTTGTTGACTGTCTTAGTGATACAACTACACAATCAGAGTATGAACTCCAGCAGACAAACAAGTATTACTGGAACCTCGACGATGATATCGAAGGAATTTCTGCTCTGGGCAATGAAAACCACCAACCATAGCCACTATGAAGAGTTCAACAATGGGTCTGTTTGTTGTTCATTGCTTCATACCACCTATATAATGTATCTCTTCCTATCTACTTTCCTTGCGTATCGGATTGTAACTACGCATCTATGTACCAGCAGTAAAGACTTGGGTATCTGAATATTCTCACAATACTTGGCTCCCTCTCGCCCTTTGCGCCATTGGCGCAACGGGTCATCTAGTACTGGTAAAAGGTCATATAAATCACCGTTCAAGTTAAATAGAGCTATTGTATTTCTCTCCCTCTCTCTCTCTCTACCAAAAAGGTAATATGACCCCCTTTGCATTCTCTTTCAATCTGTAGCATATCTTGCTTATCCTACTTACTGACTACTAACATCACTTCTAATTGGCTTGTTACGCCTAGGAAAAACGAAATTAAAACTTTTAGCAAGCGCAATTATAGTAAAAAAATCATGTATCCTCCACTTAGACCAAAAGAAAATTTTCCAATAGAACTATGGAACCCCCCGAGTGGTTGTGGTTTGCTTATCCTACTTACTGACTACTAACATCATTTTCTAAATTTCTTGCTTCATAGGTGCAATGGGTCATCTAGTGATATGCAAACTCACAAACACAATCTGCATGGAAGACACAAATAGGTGCGGAGAGCATGATAGATAAGACCTCACTACCAGAAAAGCATAAATATATTCATGTGTGTTGAGAGAAATCCTCTATAAAGATAGTATAGTAGTGATGGCCTCCTTTTGAGGCAAAGGGAGATGGACCCGAAACATCAAGATCAAAAGGACGCTGAGACACAGTCTCACTATGAGGATAAAGTAACTAAACCTGCTTGCCAAGCCGACAAATTAACAATCTAAAGACACACCGCCAGAGACATCCAAGAAGACCATGTCGAACTAAGGATGAAGACAAGCCACACAAGTGACCAAAACAATGATGCCGCAAAGAGCCGGTAAATGAAGTAACCGAGGCGAAGAGACTAGCGGCGGTGGCAGTACAGGGAAGGTTAAGCCAGTCAAGCTCCCAGAGGACCTGGAAGTTACAATGTCGAGGGCCAACACCAAGTAGAGCATCCATATGAGGATCCTAATCAGAACAATAGTTAAAGTCAAGAATGACACTATGATAGAGTCAACAATCTAACCACCTGAAATGAGTTACATGGGTCGAGGAACATGAGCAAAAGAAGGAACATAAAAAGTCAAAGTGCTAAGAGTGCCCCGACTATCGACTGGGAGGGAAGTTCTATCAGCAGTAAGAACATGAACATGAGAATCTGGAGGATTGCTGACAAACCGGAAGAATCATAAGTTATATGAACATTCGTCTAGTACCAAGGATCCATGGAGATGTATATGGTTGTGTATAAAGTGGTCACTTGGTACCAGAAAAATCAGTAGCAAAACGTGTTGATGGAGAACCAAAAGAAGCAACTAGCAGACACTAAAGTCCCCTAATCTTCAGTGTAGTCAAGGTCTCAACTGAAGAGGTTAACGAAGAAGTACCGGGCGATGAAACTAAAAGTAGCAAGCAGATGTTCTGTTAAAGATCAAAAACCCAAAAGTATTCCACGTTCTTCTTTGTTTGGTTGCATTTGGTTTTGATCAATTTCTTTTGTGTTGTTTCTTTTGCTTCCTATTATTTCTTTTGTTTGTTTGTTGTTTTATTTTAAAAGAAACACAAAAAAATGCCATTTTGTTCTTTTGATGTTCTTTGAGAAAACAACAAAATATTATTCGTTCTTTTTGCTTATTCTTTGGAAATTTATTTGATTGCCTCATTGTTAAAACTTTGAAAATCTTTAATTTTTGCTTTGCTTTGCGTTCTTGTTTGCTTTCTTAGAGAAAAACCAAAAATTCTAAAAATACTTCTGTTATGTTTTTCTGAGTTCTTCTTTGCCTTTTATGTTTCAGAAAATTCAAAAATATTTCTGTTTCATTGTTCTTTTATTTTTCTTTGTTTTTTTGTTCTCTTTGGCTTTTCTTTTTGTCATTTCTTCCATCTTTGTGTTGAAGTTGCAAAACCCATTAATTCCAAAAATATTTCTTGTTTGAGTCTTACCGAGTCTTAATTAAGTGTGTAAGTGTTCTTTTTTTATTTTTCTCCCTATTGTTTGTTTTGCTTGTTTGGTGTTTGCTTTGAAAAGAAACCCAAAAAGATCTAATTGTCCTTTTGTTTTTTGTTCTTTGAGAAAACAAAAAGTATTTATTCATTCTTTTTGCTTTTTCTTTGGAAGTTTATTTCATTGCCTCTTTGTTGAAACTTTGGAAATCTTTTATATTTGCTTCACTTTGTGTTCTTGTTTGCCTTCTTTGAGAAAAAACAAAAAAATCAAAAATATTTTTGTTGTGTTTCTTTGAGTTCTTTGCCTTTCATGTTTAAGAAAATCCAAAAATATTTCTCTTCAGTTATTCTTTGTTTTCATTTGTTTTCTTTGGTTGTTCTTTTTGGCTTTCCTTTGCTCTTTTCTTTCTGTCGTTTCTTTTGTCTTTGTGTTTAAGTTGCAAACCCAAATATTACAAAAATATTTATCATTTTGTCTTATTGAGTCTTAAGTGTTTGAAGTGAACGAACTTCTGATTGGACCTTATGTGCTTTATTGCTGAACGAATGAAAAGACCAAAAATATTACCCTTGTCTTCGCTTCTTTTGTATAAATTTTCCAGTAGTAAAACCTGAAAACATATCGATGGAGATCCACATGAAGCAGCTAGCAGACAGTGAAGTCGCGTAATCTCCAATGTAATGAGGGGCTCAACTGAAGAGGTTGACGAAGAAGCACCATGCTATTAAAGTACAAACTAAAAGAAGTAGGTGTCGAAGTCATGCAATCTATGTTCCTCGTCGAACTGGTTTCACGTCCTTCCCCTGTTTGCAGGTTATGTGCCATAGACTTGATGTTCCATTCCATGTTCCCTTGTTGGTTGCAATTGGCCTCGGTGTGTTAGCCGTGACGATGGACGGTTGTGGGCAGATCCAGTGTCTGCACGTGGATCTACTTCTCGGGATGGCATGTCATTCTTGTTGAGTGAGGTGACACAACTATTGGGCCATGTGGGTGAGTTTGGAGAGATAAAAGTTGTGTTCTGCTCTTGTCTAAGCCTTCATGAGAAATCAACCAAGTGTAAATCGAAAGGCACATACTGAAGAGTAATAATCTAATCCTGCACACTCAAGTGCACGAATGAGGCATCATCAATAATATGCATGTAAGCTCATGCTTCACATGGTAGGGCGCAAACCTAATAGAACATATATGTATGGTATGACAAGAGATGAGTAGTGTAGCAATAGAAGTACCAAAATCCTCAAGCTCATGGTGGATGAAAAACAACGAGTTTGGAGAGAGAAGGCTTGTTGTGCTTTGTCTGAGTCTTCATGAAGAAATCGGACAGCTATAAATCGGAAGGCACATACTAAAGAGCAATTATCTGATCCTGCACACTAGAGCACATGAAGGAAGCATCAACATCAATATGCTTGGTGAGCTCATGCTTTACAGGGTCGCGCGCAATACAGATAGCACTTGTACTATCTAACAAGATGAGGTGTAGTGACAAGAACACGAAAATCCTCAAGCAACCATCATAACCAAGTCACCTCTACTCGCAACTCAGCCTCTGCACTCGAACGGGGAAGTGCAGTTTGTTTCTTCGTCTTCCAGACAATGAGCAAAACCACCCAGAAAAACATAGTAAGCAATAAAGGACTAGAGAACTTGACCGTGAGAAGAAGGGAGAGAGACATCCAGAAATAGTCCCAAGAAGATACCGTAGAACACGGGGGAGGTGACTCAGGTGGATCGAAGTGGGAGCAAAGACAAACTTACTTAGAAAGTGAATGGGATACAAAATGTTCAGATGAGTAACATCTAAATGGACAAGGCTCGTGACAAGATGATGGTAGCGTTTTAGATGTGACAAAGTCTCACCATCCGAAGCAAGGAGGTGGACATTGAGCTCCATAGGAGTGTCAACAGTGCGCTCATCAGCACAAGCAAGAAAATCTTGGATATACTTCACTAGGAAAATAAAGAGGCCATCAGAGCTAGAAGAAACCTCAATCTCAAGGAAATAGTGAAGAGGACCAAAATTAGATGTAAGAAACCATTGACTAAGACGAGCCTTCACAAACGCAATGCACTCATAGTCGTCGCCGGTGATGATCATGTCATCAACATATAGAAGAAGAGTTCAACCACGAGATGAAAGATGGGCATAAAGTGCAGGATTATGAGCACTAACCAACAACCAGTTGCAGTCACCACTGAGACAACATGCTCAAACCAGACACGAGGGGCTTAAGGCCATAGAAAGAACAATGAAGAAGATGTATCATACCATCGGAATGGAATATCCAAGTGGTGGCTACATGTAGACCTTCTCGTGCAAATCACACCATTAAGACATGCATTCTTGACATCAAGATGAGAGATAGACCAGTGGCGAACAGATACCTCGGTAAGAAATGTGCGAAGAGTGGTCATGTGGGCGATAGGAGCAAATCTCTCATCGTAATCATGACCATGTTGATTCTGAAAGCCACGGGCAAAAAGATGAGCTTTGTAATGCTCAAGAGAACCATCTGAGTCTAAACCTTGTGGACCCAATTACAAGTGATGGGATGTCCACACGGTGAGGAAGGGAAATGAGATCCCACGTGCCGATAGCTCAAGAGAAGCAATCTCCTATGCCATCGCATGTCGTCGTTTGGCAAGAACACTACATCACGGAGAAGTCATCTCAAAAGGGCGGCGTCAGAACACCCATAGCAGTCAATTAACGGAAGCGGGGAGCACTATGAGGGGCTTAAGGCCATAAAGAGAGTGACAAAGATGAGATCATGCCATCCAGAAAAGAATATCCAGGTGGTGGCTACATGTCGACCTCAGGCAACTCCCCATTAAAAAGGCATTCTTGATATCAAGCGGGGAGAAAGACCAGTGGCGAACATGTACCACATCAAGAAGTGTGTGAAGAGTGGTCATGTGGGCTACAAGGGCAAATCTATCATCGTAATCATGGCCATGTTACTGCTGAAAACCACATGCCAGAAGATGAGCTTTGAAACGCTAAGAGAACCATTAGAGTCTAAACCTTGTAGACCCACTTACAAATGAAAAGTGATGGGGTGAGCACGAGGAGGAAGGGAAAGGAGATCCTGCATGCCGGTGTGTTCAAGAGCAGTAATCTCATGTGCCATCGCATTCATCATTCGAGAAGAACAAGACATCACGGAAAGAAGTCGTGCCGAGATGAGCGGCGCCAAAATACACATAACAGTCAATAGACGAAATCGAGGAGTGTGGAAGCCATCAGTAGGTTCAGCTGGAGGTGGTGTGTTGCCAACAAAAGGAGAGATAGTAGTCGAGGCAGATGACTCATCAGAAGATGGCACATCAAAAGAATCCATAGCACGCAGACGACTAGTGTAGCAAAGAAGAGGACGAGGCAGAATCACCGATAAAGCCTTAGGGGACAAGCGAGGTGGGGAAGCCGCAGGTGCCGATGGCATTGGGTCTACAACAGTAGTACGGGAAGACCTAGTTGGATGGGTGGACGAGGGCAATACATGAGTAATAGGTGCATCGAGAAAAGTTAGGAAAAAAATATCGTCAATGTGACAAGCTAAAGGAGAGGCTGGATTTGGATAGAAAGGATGAGACTCATCAAATGTCACATCCCGAGGAATGCATTTCACTGATAGCCCTTGTGCTCATCATTGTAACCTAAGAAGACACGTTCAACAGACTAAGCTTTCAGTTTGGTGCGTCCACGTGGGAGCAAGAAGAGCGTAGCAAATGCAACCAAACAAACAAAGCGCTGAGTAGTCACGAGAATGACCAAAAGGACGCTCGAGATGAATGCCACCTTGTAGAGCAAGGAAGGCTGAATGTTAATGATGTAGGTCAAAGTAGAAACAACCACAACCCTTTAGTGAGGTGGAAGAGAGGCAACGATCTTCAACGCACGAGACACCTCAAGAATGTGGCGATGGTTGCAGTCAACATCACCATTCGAAGCATTGGGACCACGATAAGAGGACTAAGCAAGTGTGCATTCCTTAGCAAGGAATTCGCACGACAAATGATAGGTAAATTCACGAGCAAAAACTGCATGGAAGACACATATAGGATTGAAAACTGGGTATGAAGCACGACGACAAACTTCTTACATATAGATAAGACCTCACTACAGGAAGGCATGAAATATAGCGAGGTGTGTTGAGAGAAATCATTTACAAAGATAATATAGTATTGACGCCCTCCTTTCGAGGCAAAGGGAGATGGACCCCAAACATCATAGTGAACAAGGTCGAAAGGACTTCGAGACACTGTCTCGCTATGAGGATCATGTAACTGAACCTTTTTGCCAAGCCGATAAACTTGATAGTATAAAGACACACCGCGAGAGACAAATCCAAGAAGACCACATCGAACTAAGGATGGGAGATGAGAGCCACACAAGTGACCAAGACGATGATGCCACAAAGAACCGGTAGATGAGGTAATCGAGGCGGAGAGACTAGCCATGGTGGTAGCAAAAGGAAGGTGATGTCAGTCAAGCTCACAGAGGACCTGTGAGTTACAACGTCGAGGGCCAGCACCAAGTAGAGCATCTATGTGATGATACTAATTGTAATAAGAGATAAAGTCAGGAATGACCCTATTTCCATGAACAATAAGAACATGAGATTCCGGAGGTCGAATGACTAACAAACTAGAAGAACAAAAATTTATATGAAAATACACTGCAGTACCAAGGATCCATGGAGATGTACCTGGTTGTGTAAAAAGTGTGCTCCCTCAGTACTAGAAAATCCGTAACAAAACATGCAAAACATGTCAATGGAGAACCAAAAGAAGAAGCTAGCGGACAATGAAGACGCATAAACTCCGGTGTAGTCAAAGTCTCAACTGAAGAGGCTAACGAAGAAGCACCAAGCGATGAAACTAGAATCAATAGGTGTCAAGTAGTGCAATCTCTGTTCCTCGTTGATCCGGCTTGGGAGTCCTTCCCCTGTTTACAGGTTATGTGCCAGCAACCCACGTTCCCTTGTTTGGGGCCCTTGGCCCCAGCGACAGGTAGCACCGTGCTCACATCCCGTGTGTTAGTCATTGCGGTACCGACTACCCCTGTTCTTTCTCTGCCGATAGGTGGTGATCGAGCATTCGGCTATGGCAACGCCCACTAGGGGAACACGGGTTGTAGGATCGTGACATCGCAAAGGGTAACCCATAGCCAGGCAAAGGATGCCCAACCTGACTGGCAGGGAGCGAAGAGTGCATGAGGGGTGTGGTGGAAGGGGTGAAAACATCGCCGGGAGCGGACTGCCGCCGCCATTTAGCTTTTGGACCTGGAGTTGAACGATGAGGGGATGGTGATAGGGGAAGCGAGGAAGGCGGGAAGAGGGCACTGGGAGGAGAAAGGCATCATACATCCTACACATGTGCATCTGCCATGGCAGTGGACGGTTGTGGGTAGATCCGTTGTCTGCATGTGGATCTAACACTCGGGATGCCAGGACATGGTTTTTGTGGAGTGAGGTTCCACAACTACTATGTCATGTGGGTGAGTTTGGAGAGATATAAGCCATGCTATTCTCTAGTTTAGGGCTTCACGAAGAAATCGACCAAGTGTAAATCGGAAGGCACATACTGAAGAGTAGTAATCTGATCCTGCACACTCGAGTGCACAACAGAGACATCAACACCAATATGCTTGGTGAGCTCATACTTTACATGGTCGCGCACATATACTGTATGACAAGAGAGGAGTAGGTGTAGTTACAGAAGCACCAAAATGCTCAAGCAACAATCTCCTGGTCATCGGTCAATGTTGTTGTTTCTTGACCTATACTTGCAGTATACTATTGGTACATACTTTCTTCGTTTCTAAATATAAGTCTTTTTAGATATTTCAATACAGACTACATACGGATGTATGTAGACATATTTTAAAATGTAGATTTATCCATTTTAAAATGTATTGAAATCTCTAAAAAGCCTTATAGTTAGAAATGGAGGGAGTAGATAACTAAGAAAGTAGCAGGGACATGTAGTGAGTTCAATATGCTAAGTACGAAAGTTTGTTACTTCTCCATGTCATTGTTCTCTTGTTTAGGTCTAAACAGTGTTGACATCTTATTTACACATAGTACTTGTTTTCACATAAAGAAGACACTATATCTTTTCACCGAAGAAACTTAGTCATGCTGAAATGGCAGGAAATTAATTAGGTAAGCCATGTTGAATATACTAAAATGCATTTTACTTGGTCACATATTTGCATACTACTCCCTTTGTTCACTAATATAAGATGCTCTATTTTTTTTCTGAATCAGATGTATATAGGCGCGCTTTGTGTGTTTGCTCACTCATTGCAGTCAGTACGTATTTCATATTGAAATATCCAGAACATCTTGTATTAGTGAAGGAGTATTTCAGTCTCCGTATATAGTTCATATTGAAATATCCAAAATATCCATTCGTTTCAAGTATTTCACTATGTACATGCATGCCATAGAGCTTGTTCGTATGGGTGACACAAGTGTTGAAGCTTAAAAGCCGTTGATGACATAGTAGAGATGCTCCCATATGCAGAAATTAGGGATGGCCTTGGATTGGAGGACGGACTAGCAGAAAATGAAGATGTTGTCAACAATATGGCACCTGAAGGTGTCGTTGTTATAGCAGCAGACAGAGGGGATGTTGGCATCGAAAATGATGATGACTTCAGAGCATCTCTAGCAGATCCCGCAAATCGGGCCGTCCGCTATAATAACCGTCGGTTTGTGCGATCCATCCCGTATCCCCGGTCTGAGCAGATCCTCCAAACCGGGCCATCCCGTATCATCGAAAATGATGATGACTTCAGCGAATGAGTCT
This sequence comes from Elymus sibiricus, assembly GCA_039707655.1. NCBI lineage: Eukaryota > Viridiplantae > Streptophyta > Magnoliopsida > Poales > Poaceae > Elymus > Elymus sibiricus. The sequence goes on from CM077663.1 coordinate 401,111,380, forward strand.
GGAAATAGACTAGCAGGATTTTTGGCACCAGCTAAAAGAAAGGAGATGGGCCGACCCATGACAAGCAGGGTCATATGAAGGTATGAGCAAGAGGATAAGATTCTGCACGATTTGTCGAGTCACAAGAGAACAACGGATCCAGACCATGGGGAATGGGGATGTTCCATAAAAGGACATCTTGCGGGTTTTGCCCTTTAGAGATTGGCAGACACGGTGATCTGCATATGCCGTCAGGCGACCTGCACGCCCAACGTGCGAATTCCGTCGTACTCACCGGAAGCAGACCACGCTTCGTGTCACCGTGTACAACGGCGAGTGGGACTGTCTGTGACTCTCATCACTATGTACAACAAGAGCCTGCAGCAAATCAAAACGACCCGTGCAAATATATAGTTCCACTCACTTGCATCCGAACCGGGGCCATTTTTGTTCAGGATTGTTGAGTATAGTGTTTAGTTAGGAAACAAAAGATAGACTAGGAATTATTCTGGCTTGTCTTGTGCTTCAAGTTGATCATGTACTCCTATATATATGCCCACGAGGCCCAAGCAATACAACAACTATTCCACCAAATCTCTCTCTTCCTTTCAACATGGTATCTGCCGCAAGTTTCTAGACCTAGCCGCCGCCCACCGCTTCCGCACCGCGCGCCGCCCCCGGGGCGGTCGGCCTCCATGACCGCCGCCGGGGGCCGCGCCGCCCGTACCTAGGGTTCGTCCGCCGGTCGTGTTGACCGGCTGCCCTATAGAGTCTTTTTCCTGATCTCTTGATCTGGGGTTTTCTCTCTTCTGCCGATCGCATTGATCGGCGTTTTCTTTTTGGTTTTCCGATCTAAGATCGGTTTGCGTCGCCCGCTGCCGCCGTCAACCCCGCGCCTCTACTCCGACATCGGCGCGACCCGGCCTCTACACCGACCCGGCGGCCTCGCGCGACGCGGCGGCCCCTCACGGCCGTCGCCCGCGCGTCTGCTCGCCCGTCGCCCTACGCCGGCCGTCAGCGCCCTGCTCTCATTGGGACTCCTGCATCGCCCCAACCCGGCGGCCTCGCGCCATGCGGCGGCCCATCACAACCACCGTTCGCGCGTCGGCCCGCATGTCGATCTACGCCGCTCCTGTACAGCCGCTCTGCCGACCGTCATCGTCGGCTTCATCTCGGACTCCGCCGTCATCCCGCCTCCATCGAGCGGCGTCCCCGACCTCGCGCGCGATCGGATTGATCACCCGCCCGCTGCCGCGATCCGCCTCATCTACGCCGTGCGACCAACCTGGCCCGTCGGTTGCGCGCGCCTTCGCAGGTCCCGTGAAGACTGTCCCGAGTAAAGCGCGCCCCTCCACCGATCGAGCACCGGGCTGCCGTTGCGTCGCCCTGTCGGGCCGCAGCGCCGCCGCCCCGTGGTTCTCCCCGCGGCCGCACCGACCCGCATGCTGCCGCTGCGTCGCCCCTTCGGGCCGTAGTGTCGCGGCCCGCGGTCCACCACCGCCCCGAGGCCGTCCGCTCCAGGCCGTCCCGGTGGCTGCACCGACCCTCACGCTGCCGCTGCGTCGCCCCATCGGGCCGTAGCGAGCGTGGCACGCGGTCTCCGCCGCCGCCCGAGGCCGTCCCCGCGGTCGCACCGACCCGCGCTTCGCTGCCGTGCCGCCCCTTCGGACCATAGCGTCGCGGCCCACGGTCACCGCCGTCGCCCTGACCCGCCTGCTGCCGCTGCTTCGCCCCTTCGGGCCGTAGCGCCGCTGCCCGCGGTCCACTCCGCCGTCCCCGCGCGTCGACTTCCTGTGGTATGCGCCGCGCCGTCTCCCTCGGCACAGGAACGCCACCGTCCGTGCCGGTCTTCGTCACGTTGTCGGGTTCTTCCTCGCCTACTTCGAGCATCGCCGCCTCGCTCCTAACCAGCCGTCGCCGCCGTCGTCAAGCCGCGGCCGCCGCTCCTCTTTGGCGCCGCTGCAGCTCACTCACCCGAGCCGCGCCGCCCGTCCACCCCCTTCATCTTCGTCCAGCACCAGCCCGTCGCCAGCGTCGTCGTCATCTACCCCGACCACTTCGTCTACTCCGACCACCGTTGGTGACATTGGTCCCACGCCGATGGACGCCGCAATCGTCGTCGAGTTCTTCTCTGCTGGCCCCTCCGACTTCTCTGACATGGCGTACAGCTCGTGCAGGTCCCTGTCTACGCATGCTCGGTGCTGGCAACACCGATGCGTGCCTTCGTCCACGACATGTCCTCGGGCCTGGCAAGCCTGGAGCGGCGCTTCGTCAACTTCGTCTTCATCCGTCTACGCATGCCCGGTGCTGGCAACACCGACGCGTGCCTTCGTCCACGACGTGTCCCCGGACTTGGCAATCCCGGCGCGATGCGTCTCAACTTCGTCTTCTACCCGGCGCACCACTACTTCGACACCACTGCGCCCATGACTAACTCGGCGCCTCCTTGCGCCCGCGGCTCCTCGGCGACTCCCTCGACACCGGCTACCCCGACTCGACATCGACCACGGCATTCTTCGCACGGCTACCTCGACCACGGCTACACCACCCTACGCTCTCGGCTACCTCGACAAACGACACAAATGGCTACCGCCTTGCTTGAGCAACCTCGTCGGTTTCTTCTCCAGCCACGACTTCCACGATGCATCGACCGTTACGACTGTGGGGGGATGACCGTCGGCCTACCTTCAGATTCTTCTCCAGTCTCACCGTCTGCGTCGCTACCGTTGTGACTGCGGGGGGATGTTGAGTATCGTGTTTAGTTAGGAAACAAAAGATAGACTAGAAATTATTCTGGCTTGTCTTGTACTCCAAGTTGATCATGTACTCCTATATATATGTCCACGAGGCCCAAGCAATACAACAACTATTCCACCAAATCTCTCTATCCCTTCAACAAGGATCACCAGAACTTTTTCTTTTTGATACTAGTAAGCGTGCACGTGCAACGCACGTTTTGATTGCCATCAAATAATTTTCAGAATAGTTATCTAACATTTACATATGTTTTCCTCTATACATACTATATTACCAGTAATATTGCTCAGGTGAAAGAAAACTATATCAACGAATAAATGAAAAGGATACAAAATAAAATAGTTAAGATCAATGGATGCATATACCCTTGTCAACAAGCCATGCACCTCCATGGGCCATTTAGTTTAGGTGGTGAACTTTTTAAATAATAAGATAGTTATGACATTAACTGATCGTATAAATATATAAGAATTCTGGAGTATATGAAATAGTTATGATTATAGATATGATATATTACTACTCAAACTTGACATATGTAACATTATCTTTGGAAGGAAGAATGTAACAAAAAAAATTATAATCAAGAATTTGCAATGTTTTTTGGAAAGAAAAATAGCGATTGGAAAGGAAAAAATAACGGTTGGATCAATTGAAAGATGGGTGAGTGCGTGCCATTTCGATGGAGGAAGTGCCACAACCCCAATGAAATCCCAAAGAGATTATACTAACTAAAATATTTAGAAATCACCACCGTAAATTCATATCCAAAGTTTCCTCACGATCCAGAAGAACATTGATTTATATAAATTTTGGATTTAATTCGTGAATTCATTCAGGTGTATCTGAGAAATGAGAACTTCACTCTACAAACTGAACATTAGAGATGTTGTGTTGATTATAATACAATCAAATTGTGTATAACAGTACAACAAGGGGCAATGACATTGCAGACATCTTGTCACATCACATTGCAAAGAAAATCCACATTGGTTACCAATAATATATCCACAATAGTAGCACTGTTACATACATGAAGTTCAACCCATTGATCCTTTTAGGTCTACTGAACAAAGATATTTTTTATTAAGAGGCCCTATTTAACTTCAGCAGTTTCGGAGAGCGCAATGATCAACGAACAAAAATGTATAACTGGTGTTTCTTCACAATTCTCTCAACAATGGATATCATCATAAGAAGTTCAAACAACAAATGGCAAATGGCCGCATACTTGTTTTTATGCAAGCAAGTCTCTTATTTTCTGAAACCGCTTCTATAATATCTCGCAGAAAACTGCATCAAGTAACATAATGGACAACCTCTTTGAGATTGTTCGTTTTTAGTAAGGAGAGTACCTGTTTGCGTAACATTGTTTCCTTCCCTCCCTCTTCAAATCTTGTTAAACCTAGAAAAACAATAATAGTCTTGTAGAATATTAAAAAAATTATCCCCATAGGCATCCGGACGGTCATGAGTGACCAGAGATGTAGCTATCGGTTCATATTTAATAACTAATAGTATGCACACACATATAATTTCCGACTTAGGTGTTGCTTCTGTAATATATTAGAGAGTGATTTCTCGTTGCAGCCTCGAGGGCATGGTTGTCATAATCATATAGTAAGATGTACTCTAGAGATAGTCACTACGTTTTAACAAATAAGAGTAAAGCAAAACTGAGTTGGATGTAGATACACTATTCACATTTTCCAAAAGGGGAGGAAGCTACCAGTCATTCAAGACAATTACCATGCTCTCAGAATGATCATGGCAGTGCAGAGGCCGGAAGCAATAAAATCTTACTTTCAAAAATATATTTCATGAAAACCATACCATCTGAGACAGAGGGGCATTACTCTGGGAAGAAGCCGTGGCGTTCAGCTCCCCCTGTCCTAAGGAACACGAAGAAGTACTCCATGGATCCACCCCAATATTCAAGTTTGGTGCAGTACTGGGGAGTGCCGCCGTCCCATGTGCCATTATGTATCGTGGTAGCCTCGGATGGCTGACTTGAAAAGTGCCAAGAATTAAACTTTAAGACAACCGACCTTCTGTATTTGCAGCAACAGACTTTCTCCTGTTTGCGGATGATGATCCCTGGACAGGTTACATAAGCACACGTGAAACTATGAATCAACCAAAACAATCATAGACTGCTAGAAATGCAGGATTCAGTCAATGCCGAGCAAGGATCATTTCGAATGACGCTGGCATCTCCCATATCCGGTGCCCCCTGGCTCCCGGCATCGCCTCTGTGCAAGGCTCAATCCACCCGGCCAATAGACAAACAAGCAGCACATACACATGCCAACAAAGAAACCACACCGTACCTCCCACAACTGGAACCACAATTTAATTTTTATGTATGAATAGAAAGATTATTCATGCTCATAGAGAATTGGGTTTTCTGAATATTTCTGTTCAAGAACTCAGAGAGGTAACAAGCATACATTACGGATGTTTCAATGAATGGAAGAGGAGAAAAGAAGAGAATAAAGTGTGGATGATTCAGTAGTAAACAACCAGTCGATTCAGTGAATTGAACAGGTAATTAGAGCGGCTGTTTAGAGCAGAGAATGACGGGGAAGGAGCTGCACTTCAGCCATTTGCTGGATGTTCAGTGTATCAATTGGCTGTGACTGATGGAGGTTGTACTGCAAACCAATGTTCAATATTAACGGCTGCACTTGAACAAATCTGAAGAGGTAAATAACAAGAGAGGAAACCGGTGCATACCCGGTGTTGTCAGACGGTAACCAAGATGAAGACTGGCGTTGACAGCAGCCTGATGAGTGACCAAAACAACTGTCATGGCAACAAAAACGGCAGCAACACGCACAACTTCAGAGCCCTCAACAGCTCAGCCTCAACACCAGTGTTCTCCCAAGTTAACAAACTGTAGAGATCTGCCGGGTGAACCAGAAAAACAATTTACAGCTTACAAACTATAATCAGCAAATGGATGTGCGATGTTCAGAGGATGTGAGAGACCCACAAGTGCAGACTAAGAAAGATAAAAATAGAATTACCAGGAACATTCAACATTGCAGTCCTCGAAATGCATCACATGATCCACTGTAGTTGTAGCAAGAATTCATTATCAAAGGAAACAATGAACATGTAGCAGGTATTGATCTTCACAGGAAACATTGTCGTTGATGCAGGTTTTTAATGTGCGTGCACAAATTAGCATCCCAAAGATCAGATAGTTAGGTTGTATTGGCTATGCATGACACAGAAAATAGTACTTTGTATGAATAGAAAGTCATTCTTCTAAGAGACACATGCATTGTCCATACAAAAATAGGGGGAGAATCGAAGTCTTGAATTAAACCTGCCAAACTTCAAAATTGAAACCTCCGTATGCCTATGCCTGGAAATGGGTCATCCTTTACAGAAAGGTCTAGTGCATATACCATTAGTAAGTAACTAGTACAAATGCCCGTGCGTTGCAACGGGAGAGAAAATACCACACCCCTTGGTTCACTATAAGAAGGGTTCAGTTATGCACCATCATGGTGGACCCCACATACTCCTACCCACACACACCACACTAACTCTCCCCTGACTCAACAATGCCGTTCTACCGATCTAGGAACACCACCCGTGTGACGCCCTCCCCTCAAGCATCTCCTTCTCCATCTACACCATGTGTGTGCTGCTTCATAACGAACTAATACATACTTCTTGCCCGCGTGCACCCACTTCTTTCCGTTCATCCCTGTCTCCTTGTCCCACCCCACCATAAGCAATCTCCTCCGCTTCTCTATATCGGCCTTTTTTTCTTGTGGGATCTCTCGGCCTTTGACTCCTGCGACCTCCAAGCTCCAGCACCAAGCCATCATGTATACCTTGGACACCGAGCTCCCTCGCATTCAATGTAGTCTTCCATTGCATTCTGATTTTTCATCATCCATGCTGCCTCCTGCTAGGCTGACCAGTACCGGTCGATCGAGCACAAGAACAGTAAGACCATGTCAGGTTACAATTGAGGCGTTGTCATGGGATGGGAGCTGTTGGGCACGATTGTAGTAACAACTGCACTGCTCGGCGTTTTGCAAAAAAGAGAAGAAAAAAAATACTCCTGGTGGTATTAGATGATTCCATCAGGACGCCTCTAGACAAGCACATAAGTGTTATTGTTTTTATACTTTCTCTTGATTCAGATATAAACAACGCATGCATACATATATACACATCCATCCTTATCAAATTTCAAACTGTCATTTTTTCTAATCTAATCACCCGCGCACACATTGATTGATAGGATTTGGGTGTGTGGAAAAATCGAGCGAGGCATACATGGCGATATTCAGAAACATACGATTTTCGTTAAGATTTTGCTCCTGATAATAAGTAGGACAAAAGAACACCCAAGGATGCTTAGTGCTCTCACTCATCCACATGAACGGTACACTGGCCTGATAATCTTGAAAATCGACTGATCGCAGTTTTTGAGGCGCTGCAATTCACTGGGACCTGCAGATCAAGACTGTTTGTTGGGTATGCGAATATTAGGGAGCAGATGAATCGTTTTCAGTAGTCGTGCACATCCCTGATGTGTCGAGAGTGCAACCAAGTAGATCATGGGTTGGCTAGCTATGCTAGATTTCATGGATTTTTTATATTAGACGGGAGGGTCCAGGGCCAAGTTCAGTCCATCATTTCTATGGACAATGATGCGATTAATGATGAAAAGTCTTTTAAACCTAAAAAAAATCCTGAAGGAAATATTTTAGCTGGGCATGCAACAATTGACCAACCAAGCCTTAGATTTGAACCTTGCCGGAGGGTAATTTATCAATAAACTGGCACTACGCCTAAACTTTGTATCAAAGCATAGCGATGCTTTAACAAAACTGGAAGCTAAATTTGTTCATGCTTGCTGGGCATCATACGTCCTAGAATATATAATTATATATATAATATCCACTGTATGTTGTATACAGACCCACTTTTCAAAAGAGCACGACAATATCTAAGGGCGATTAATTTCCCACTATTTGTGTATATGTATAGGAACCCTGAAAAAATTTGACTTCAATTTTTGGAAAACTTGCTTGTTGAGTAAAGTTCAGAGCAAGTGTTACAACTAAACCTTTAGCTATTTCAGCAATATCCACTACTGGAGCACCAGAGAGACGGGGCTTGTTGCTTCCTGATCTGCTGCCTAGAGCAGTAGAACTCCCCATAATTTGGTTGCTAATGACTCACCATGGAATCACGAATTGATTCTGACATTGAAAAGTAGAAGTACACAAAGCAACTGACAAAGGCATGCAGATGTCTCCTCCTCGAAGCGCCACCACCCCTCGCACTGGAGTGCAGCCCGCCATTGACGCTGAACAGGATGTTGAGCTCGGTCATCGGCTGAACGCCACAGTCACCCCGGAGCCGCGGGTTGAAGTGGGGGATCTCTGTCCATAGCGGCGGCGGCTAGCTCCACGCCGACGAAGAACAACAGCACACCGAGTAGCGCCAAGCTTACTACCATAAACTACAATATCATGATGTGGAATGTTAAAACCGCTTCCGATTTTCAAAATATGTATACAACTACGTGTGTTAATGTTTACCATCGACAGATGAAGGAAGGAATCAAAATTGTAAAATCAAAACTGGAAAACTTCCCCCAGATGCTGAAAATAATCACTTCCTTCATATGTACACCAAGGCATGCTAACGTTTCATCCAGAATAGTTTCCATCGATGCTCATATGTGCTCACGGATAGTAGAAACAAAAAAGAGCTTAAGGTTGTCGATTCAACGATACAGACCAAAAAGGTAGACCAAACAGTACAGTACTCCATCCTTATATATACTTGCCAAAAAGTAACATCAAACAATTTACACTACTTCAGCACCCCATGTTGATTGTGAATGCAGACCAAACAGTACAAATTCCACTCTAATATGCATTGAACAAGAAAGGAATTTCCAACCATGTACCACTGCGCACAATTATTTGTTATATGTACAACATTTTTTGTTTGCTCATTACGAAATAAGGCAAATCCGACCTAATGTGTTGGTATAGTAGGAAAAATTTCAAGAGCAGAGATTTGCAATGCTACACAACTAAAGGATTAACCTGACAATTGTGATCCTAGATTGCAAATAAGCATATTTGACAGGAACTATGAAAAACTACATCCTAGTTCTAAATTTGTAGCAGTGCTTTCTTGATATCTTTGGGTCTGCAACTAAAATGAAATGTGCCTATTTAATCAACCATGACAAAGTTTATGGTATTAAACAACAATGTCAATCACGGTCAATCTGAATCACGAACATTGCAAAATCTGGCAGTACTCCTGTATCACAACGGCATATGCAAGCATTGAAAATGATAGAACTACAAGCATCACAGTACCTTTTTTTTTGAAAAGGAGCATCACAGTACCCGAGACAATCATTTCTTCAGAGAAGAACCTATCAAAGTAGTCATCAATAATTCCTGCCAATGTCATGTTATACCATCAAGAGATTTAATATACTATTTAAATGAGCTATCTTGATATCTTAGGGTCTACAACCCCAAAGTAAGATAAACGTAGAACAAGCTGTACTGGTGAGTGTACCCAAATGTGTTCTCTTCTGCCATCAACAGAAGTAAGACACCAGCAAAGAATTTCAGAGCTATAAGAAAAGTTAAAAATGTCCAAGCATAAAAAAATTCTACATCATACAAAATCTAGAACAAATACGCCCCAATAAAACCTAGAACAAAAATAAAAGAACCCCAATAACAGTACAGATCTTGTTTGCTGAAGACAGTCTCACCATACAAAATCTGAGGAGTTTTATTAAAACTCATCCAGATGCCTTTCCCCAAAATAATAGTATTTCATATGAAGAGACACATAACTGACAATATACAGTGATTTGCATTTGCTAAATACTATAATGAGTTGCTTGCAGCATTGTGCCATCTCCTAGAGAGTGCAATCCAGTATGTTCAGAAGGCAAAAGCAAAGAGATAAAAACAACCAATGCATATGTTTGAAAAGCGAGTTCCTAATAAGATGAGATCATCGTTGGACTTCCAATCAAAGCAATTCATAGGATCAACACTTACAAAGATTTCAGTAAACGTTCCCATTGTCTTTGATTGATTACAAACAGATTTCTGCCTATTGCACAAAGCCCATGCTTGTAATCTGACGGGAACTATTAAAAACAAGTGGACAGATCAGGAAAACATCTACTGATCTCTATCCATTACGCCATGTAAGTTGGTTCCCTTGGAGTTCAGGTAATAGATAAACAACCAAATCAGTTGAATAGAGAAAGCAATCTGCACTGTACTGGTAGCTAAGCGAGACCTGCAGGAGCAGAGGAACATGGTTTGATCAAGGAATAGGGAATCAGCTTTTAAAAAAAGAAAGGGGGAGAGGCTAGGGTGGAAGGGATCTCACCAAGATGTAGCTATGGAGGGGGGACGACTGGAGGAAGCAGTTGGGGTGTTTGCACGGCTCGGTGGGCTCCGTCTTGGGGCGGCGCACGCACCATCCTGCCACCACGAGCAGAAGTGATGCAGTCCTTTCCCAGCCGCCGCCGCGCTCGTTGCTCCAAGACACCGCCGTCGTCGTCACGCTCGTGGCTCCGAGCCACCGATCCCGCTGCCGCACTACTTGATCTCGATCTGTTTGAAAGCAGGAGTCACGATTGGATTGAAACCCCATCTCGATGATTCCCCTTTCCTGGGCAGGCCAAGAAGGAAGGAGGGACGAACCTGGGACCGCCGGAGATGCGCCGGCGAAGCTCTGCCCGAAACCCTAGCCACGGGGGTGGGGTTGCGAGCGGGCGGTAGAGGACGGGAGCGGAGAATCTGGTCGGAGGGGAGGGACGCGCGGACCGTGGGGAGCTCGGGGGCGTGCTGCGAGGCGCCGGAGGTCGCCGGAAGCGGCCGTCGTGGGTGGTGGTGGCGGCGGCGACGACTTCGTGGGCGAGAGGGAGAGGAGGCGAGCCCGTGCTCCTCCTGTGGTTGTGTTTTTTTGTGTTTTTTTTCTTTAAAATTTGCTCGGACCGCGGGTTGAATAATCTTAACGCCAGGGTGTTTTATGCAAAAACAAAGCGTTTTCCCAGGCCAACTTAAAGAGGGACGGCGGGTTCTATTACCAGAAAACACAAGAACCATAATTGGTACTTCAATTTAACAGCAAGAGGTTCCATATAGTCGAGAACAGAGTTGGAAAATTCCATCAATAACATTCATTGAATAGAAAGGATTAAACTCAAACTTCGAAAATTCCAACTTCAGTTTTTCCAACAAGGCCGCATACCCCGAACAGACCTTGGAACAGATAACCTGTACGCGCAAATTCATCTATTCTATCAAAAAAAGGACAGTTTCAGAGTACCTCACCGTTCACCTAAAGGAAACTTACTGACGTTGGTCAGCAGTGGAGGACGCCGCCGCCGCCCCACTCTCACAACAGAGGAGGACGCCGCGACCGCCCCACGCTCACAGCAAAGGCAACATCGGACCAGCGGGCAGCAGCAGTGCTCCTGGATTCTTGCGGCAGCAGGGGAGGACCGGCGGGGGGCTGCTTCGCGGAGCAGCAGAGGAGGACCGCCGGGGGCTGCTCCGTGGGGAAGGAGTAGAGAACCGGCGGGGCGGCAGAGGCCAAGTGGTTAGCGGCGGGCGGCGGAGGCCGAGGCCGAGTGGACCGCGGCGGGAGGCGGTGGAGGATCGGCCGGCGGCGGAGGATCGTTGGGCGGCGGCGATGGCCCCCCCGCCCATGCTGTGGCGACTCTGCTTCGGTTGTTGGGAGAAGGAGGAGCGGGCGGAGTGGGAGGTCGTGCGCAGCGGGGGTTTTTTGGAGGTCGTGCTTCGGTTGTTGGGAGCGGGCGGAGCGGGGGAGAGGAGGCGGGCGGGGCGAGCAGGCGACGGGCGGGGGGGAGGCAGCGGGCGGGGCTGAGCGGGCGGGTGCGGAGAGGGGAGGGGAGGCGGGGCGGTTTAGCCCGCGAAGAGAACGTGGTTGTGGGCCTTTGCGGTGTTAACGAAGGGTGGGTTAACGAAAACTTTCGTTAACGATGAGTTTAGACCATTGATAGCATGATTAGACGGTCCAGATCTGTAGTTGGATTAGCCCTCTCTTTCTTTTATAGGGGTAGTAGATTAAAGATCACCAGAACTTTGCGATATCACAGTTTATGTTTTTTTCGTGTCCATCCCTATACGAAGAGTGCAGTAGTATGTACTTCCATTTTTTTATGCAGTATGAGGTTGAAATAGTCTGCGTGCTAGTAACTGATGTTAGAAATTTAGGGTCTGTGGTCTACCCCCTATTCCTCTGCGCTTATCCGTGGTGCCGCTCACAATCGCATCTCTGAGGCTAGGGGGTAGGGACCTTCTTATACTATCTTTCCAAAGAGTCCACCTCTTATACAGATATAAGATTCCTAGTATTTTCCACTAGTTTCCGGGATAGAGTCCAGATCAAATTACCAATCACGATCATATTTGTCTGTTAACGGATTCTACCCGTTATGTCCCCGGAGCACACGCTTGTGAGCAACGCGCCATAATGGAGTGTAAATTCCTCTAATTATGTAGATCAACATTAGGGCTGTAATCTAACTATACGATCTAGCTCCTTCCGATTATCACTGTACCCGGGTAGTATTTCCAACATAAATTGTATATTGTATTTCACTGATAATCGACCAGCTTCCTTAAGCATAGAACTTAAGTACCTTCCAACAAGTGATAATTCCATGATAATCATGTAAAGTAATTCCATGCATAAATACATGTATAATTCCATAATGAGGTATTCCGAATATTAGTAATTCCTAGTAATTTGAATATAGTTGCAGGACACATAATTCCAACATCTCCCACTTGTCCAAAACGATAATTCAAATATTCGTAAACCCATAGCATCAACATGCTTACCAAATACCTCATGACTAATAAGCTAAGTCAAGGGACCAGCAATCATATTAATACTACGTTGAAAACCCATAAAAATGTGATACTTTCCCTCAATATGTCTCCTTGTTGTGACACCTAAGATCACTAGAGACCTTAGTTTCCGCCTAATTATTCCAGCATAGCTGTCCTCGGCGTCTCGAGTATTATTTCCTCGAGTTCAATTCCACCTTTACAGGCGCCTTGAGTATTTTGTTTCCTCAAGTGAAAATTCCGCATCAATTATTTTCAGTCACATATATCAATAATATGGATAATTCCACACTGAGTCAAAATATATGATAACTGGGCTGAATAAATTTTCAAAACCACATAAATATCAAATCCAATCAGTAAATGAAGTTCCATCGGTAACCATATTTTGAAAGAAATTCCTGACTTCGGTCAGTGAACCTGCACCATATTAGTACTACAAAAACAAATTGAATATGCGTACCTGGACTTATTCCTCATCTCACAGATATAGTATAGCTTCCTCAATGTGTTTACCTTTAATATGATTCCAAAACAAGTGACAGGTTGTGATGCACTTTCCACAATCTTATATGATGTGTGAAATTCCCTTAGCTGCCCATCTTTCATTCCATTGCTTGAATGCAGCATAAATTCCAGAAGCTAAGGTATGATAGTATAGTGAAGATACATAGAAATTCCAATACCATTTATTATACCTTTTTCCTCAGGAGTTCAAACATAATTCCTCACTGAATTTGTTCCATGTACTTAAACAAGTTTGCAATTTTTCATAGAGAATGTTTCAAAAACATGCCCTATGTAGTTCCACTCCCAAAACATAGGAAGCTTCAAACATTCCTTTCATATGAAAGTTAAAACATGACCAAGCTTTCACTTCCATCAATGCAATTTTATCCATTGATGTGAAGCTTGTTATAAGACCATATTTTATAATATATTCAATTAGCAAACCATGTCTTTAGTTCCTCTTTCCCAAATTCCAGGAGAGAGAGTTTCCACAAAGTATATTTCCCTTTGTGTGAAGAGCTGAATAGCAAGAGTGACATTATAATATTCCAATGAGCCAAAATTTCCTTAAAAAAAAACACTTCCAGACAATAGGCTTGCAGTTGTTTGGTATGATATTAATTTCCCAAACTATGTTCTTCCTCATTTGAGTTTATTCCTTCCCGCAATTCTTCCGCCCATAGTTGTCGTTGATGAGAAAAACCTTCTTAAGAGAATTTAATCATTCCTCTAAAATTTAGAGTGATGTCCCACAACAAATATAACAATTATCCAAACATGATATTCCAAGTCAATTCCTCCCACTTATCCTAAGCATGTTAGTGCTGGGAGTTTCACTTCTAGTTTCCTTTGGGGTCAAGAATATATTCTAGTATGATTTTCAATAATTCCATCCTTGATCATAAAAATAATTGTGTTCCTACTTTCCATCAGTTTTCCTTTTTCATATAACAAATAAAACATCCTTTGGCCCACTAGAATAACAATGAAAAATTCCTGGCGTGTGCTTTGTAGTAACTGATAATGTCTTGCCAAAATAGAATATTTCCTTCCAGTCTAAAAGACATATAGTGACCGTGCTAGACGATGAGTGATAATAACAAATGGCTTCAATTGATATATTCCTGAAGTGTACCTTACCCCACCAATCAGTTGTTAAAACTTTGATATCTTTTAATCAACTGATTTTGCACTTCAGTACATAATGTGACAAGCACAATAAATCATTCCGACTTGTATTTTAAATAGTATAAACATAACCATACCAAGTGCAATTATCAATGAATGAGACAGATACAATATCTCGCCTCTAGTGGGAGTGGGAAAAATACCATAACTATATCAAAAAAAAAATGATGTGAAGTTTCCTTTTGTAATCTCCTTCCACCTTAACAAAAGGTGTGCCAGTAAAAATGTCCACTATATATGCTTCACAAAATACCAAAGTCCTCCCACTAAAGTTTAGAATTCCAGAATCAATAAGCAAATTCATCTAGTTCCAAGATATGTGAACAAGTCGTTGATGATGTAGATAATAAAATTCCAAGCATGTGTTCCCATTGTCAGTATTCCTCGATATAGAGTTATCTTTTCCAAATAAAAAAATTTATTTGCCAACTTCCAATGGACCATCCAAGAAAGAAGAGACCATTGTGTACAATTCAATAATGCACTGATTTTACAACCGAGTAATATTTACACTCTTCCTTTTCCAAATAGCATAATATAGTCAATAGATTCCAAGAGAGAACAATCAAAATCCCTTCTCACTATAAGTTGCACAGAGTGTCCTATATCAATAATAGTTTTCCTCCACAAGGGAGTTTCATGGCATAATTTCCAATCCAGAGTACATCAATTTTCCTTTGAAATTGTTGTATGCCAATAAAATTGCTATTGTACTCCAATATATATGATGTATACAAACAAGTACCATAATCCAACAATTTATAACAAATAGCCACAAATAAGTATATGGTGCAAATATTAACATCAGACATACCGATAAATGAAGAGCAAATTTCCTTGTTCTCGGAGTGACTCTCATATTCCTCCATACACAAGTGATGCCTCATAATAAGACTTCTCTAAAAATCCTTTTCAAGTTATGCACAATTTCCATACAATATTTCCACCATGACAATTTTCCTCTATGCAGTCCATCCACACATTTAATCTGGAGTCCTCCTTAACTTCTTCCAAGGAGTAGACGTATTTTCCTTGTTATGACGTACATGCAGTAGATTAGCAATCAAACAAGTTAGTCCGTTCATCAACAATCTAATAAAAATAAATAAATTAGCAGATGATTGGGATTTGTAATTAGCATCCCTTCCCTTGTAGCACGCGTGCACAGGTGCATGCGGATCTTCCGGCCGCCCCGTTGGCCGTGCAGTTGGTGTTCTTGATGACGTAAGCAGCAGCGGCAGCAAGCGTGCGCAAGTTTCCGGCAAGTCGTCGAGTGCAGTTGAGCAGCGGCAACCTCATCGGGACGGAGGACTCGGCGATTATACGGACGAACGTACGCTATAGGACGCGCCTGATCCCGTGTGTGGAGGATTCATCGACGGTTCCGCCGTGGCGTAGATTCCAAAGCAAGGCATCGGCAGCGATGCACACATACGTAGGCCAGTACGAATCGGTCTGAAACTATATTCTTCTTTCCTTCTCTTCCCGATTCGAACTCGAGCTTCAGTCCGTATTTCCGTGGAGCTTGACCACGTGAAGCCTGCAAAGTTGCAAGTAGATTCAGTGGCGGAGCTTGACAAAAATGTTTGGGGGGGCCAAAATACAAAAAATATTTGTATTCTGTAGTGAGCAACTGCTACTGAGAGAACAAATTTATAATGTGTATAGTCCAATTCAATCAACCACCGGCCCAAACGCGGAGCTCCTCCCAACCTCCTCGCCTTCTCCTCGGAAACGGCCGGACGATGTCGAGGGCTCGAGGCTGTCCGTCGCGGCGCCGTCGGCTAGTTGAGTGAACTGCACCAGTGAGAACCAGTCGAGCTTGTGCGTGAAAAGGGTTTGTTCGTTGGTGCAAAAAGGGATGCAGTAGTTTAGGGTTGTATTTGAGCTGGGTGGATGGCACTAACAAAATCAAGTACACAAATTCGTATGGGGGGTGGCCGGCGACGAGTGGTGGCTTGCCGGCCGGCCGACATCGACGACCACTGACCAGTGGCAAAGAGCCAAAGATGACCGTCTCAGGTGCACCCTTGTTCCTCCCTCACGACCTTATTGCATGCAGATCAGAGGCAATCTTCTCCTCGGCGCCAGCGTCGAGGCAGTGCGGCAGCTTGGTTCATGGATGGATCAGGTCAGCAGGCGACGGAGGCGAGCAGCCGTGCCCGAGCGACGAGTGTGGTTGGGGAAAAAAGAGTCGAAGCAGCCGAGGGACGAGTGTGGTTGGGGAAAAAAGAGTCGAAGTAGCCGAGCTCCGAGCAGGTTCGTGCGCACACGTGATAATGCCAGAGGCTTGTGCCCTTCTACGTGTATGTGCATGGCCCATCTAAAAGCCGCAGGGCAGGGCGATTACTACCTAGTAAAAAAATTGCACTTTGGTTGGGGGGCCACGGCCCCCTCAGCCTTCTACGTAGCTCCGCCGTTGAGTAGATTCCTCCGTGTATATGCTTCCGCCGAAGAATTAATACATACGTGCAGCCTTCAACCGTCAACAGAACAAACTTGTTGCTTTTAATTCGGATCATGGCTTCAACATGCCACAAATCGTAGTAGTTTTCCGAGGAGCAGCCGTTCCGCGTTATGGCGCCTTCCGATCAGGTACAAGTTTCCGGCGGCTGCGCGTGGATTTGTACAGGAAAAACAAGAGAGCTCCATGCATGATCCCGTGAGCCACACGCACGTTGTCCTTTGAGCAGTGCGCGTGGATCAGCTTGACGAGAGGCAACAGGGGCAGCCGCGTGACTACTTGATGCAGTCAGACCAACAGGCTAAAGCACGCAGCAGGTCATCATCGACAAGGGGCGGCACTCCGGTAGAGTTTGCAGCGGATTAAGGGCCACGAGCGACAACCATGTCGACAGAGTTGCCCAGCGGATTAGCAATTGCACCGGCATCGTCCGATGACACAATTGATAGTGGACGAACCTCGCTCTAGATGCCAATGTTAGAAATTTAGGGTTTATGGTCTACCCCCTATTCCTCTGCGCTTATCCGTGGTGCCGCTCACAATCGCATCTCTGAGGCTAGGGGGTAGGGACCTTCTTATACTATCTTTCCAAAGAGTCCACCTCTTATACAGATATAAGATTCCTAGTATTTTCCACTAGTTTCCGGGATAGAGTCCAAATCAAATTACCAACCACGATCATATTTTTCTGTTAACGGATTCTACCCGTTATGTCCCCGGAGCACACGCTTGTGAGCAACGCGCCATAATAGAGTGTAAATTCCTCTAATTATGTAGATCAACATTAGGGCTGTAATCTAACTATATGATCTAGCTCCTTCCGATTATTACTGTACCCGGGTAGTCTTTCCAACATAAATTGTATATTGTATTCCACTGATAATCGACCAGCTTCCTTAAGCATAGAACTTAAGTACCTTCCAACAAGTGATAATTTCATGATAATCATGTAAAGTAATTCCACGCATAAATACATGTATAATTCCATAATGAGGTATTCCGAATATTAGTAATTCTTAGTAATTTGAATATAGTTGCAGGACACATAATTCCAACATCTCCCACTTGTCCAATTGTGAGCGGCACCACGGATAAGCGCAGAGGAATAGGGGGTAGACCACAAACCCTAAATTTCTAACAACTGAACCGGGCCAAATTCAAGCGGTGAAGATATATACCACACCCCCATAGGACCATTGACCGGGAAGGAATCTAGTCCAACCCAACAACAATTTGTTTTCTCTCCCAGAGAAGCCAGAGAGAGATCAGAGAATTTCAATTGCACATTTCATTACGAAGGACGAGCTTCTAACTATAAAGCTCATTCATTAGCCAAGTACTTTTTAACATTAGCTCGGGGCCGTCATGTTTGGCTCATGCAACCCCATGATATCTTTTGTATTCCAAACTATGTAACATTTGAGCAATAAACACTTGGCTTTCCTCAACAACGAGAGAGAGAGACATAGAGGGACAGAGAGAGAGAGATCCGAGACGGGACCTCTCCTATGTGTTGCATTAAGTGGCGGAATGAACGGGGTGCGCGCGTTAGCCACAAATCGAACTCGAGACCCCTCTCTGCTGGACGCACGTAGCTAAGCATTGCAACTGGTCAATGTTCGTGACGAATACACAACGAACACTTTAGAACTACCCATAATCACAAACCCGATTTTTCCCCTTTTCTCAAACATTTCCTAAAAAATCCGATTTAAAAAAAATTACCGATCAACTTTTGACAAACACAGCAACTTTAGAAAAAATGTGAACCACTTTTGAATTTGATAATAAATTTTTAAAAATGAACTTTTAAGATTTTATACATATTTATAAAAATGGGTAATTTTTTCAAAAAAATCCAATTTGTTTGACACACTCATATATAATTTAAAGAGTATGATTATTTTTGAATTTGTTACCAAAATTTGAAAAAGGCATTTTTTAAAATTCAAACTAAAATTTGAAAAATAGGATTTTTTTTATAAATTCCAAATAAAATTTGACAAAAACGAACAATTTTTTAATTTGTGAATTACTTTTAAGATTGGGAAGAGAATTTTATTGAAAACAGAAACATTTTTTAAACAGATTGAGCCATTTTTTTATAATCCCTAACACTACTCAAAAACCATGATTTTTTTAAATTCCATAACTTTTTTCAAATCAGCAAACATTTTTTAAAAAAAAAACAGTTTACAAAATACAGGAACAATTTGTTAAATTCCAAACGAACACTTGTAATTTCCAAACATTTTTTGAAAAAACTAAAATTAAACTTGAAAAGGATAAACAAAAAAAACGAAGAAAAAAATAGAAAAAAAGGAGAGAGACAAAAAAGAAATAGGTAAAAAGAAAAAAAAAAGAAAAACAAGAAAAGGGGTTCACGAACGTCCTAGAAGGTTCCCAAAACTGGAAAAATGGGAACATGAAATTTATGTAAAAGGCCGGTCCAAGTCTATCCTTGTGTCTGTGTTAGGGCGACAGTCTATCGCAAAATATGACAGATATGATTTTCCCTCTGAAACCTCGTATACGATGCTTGTTCCGAATCTCCCTATGGAACACCTTCTGCGCCCAGAAACGAACTGGCGCTCACGTACCTGGTCTTCATGGGCCGACACAACACGAGAACTATGCCTCAGCCACGCAATGGGTCGGTGTGACGCTCGATCGGCTTCACCGTTTGACCAATCGACCCGTTGAGTGTTGATCGACCGGGTTGGTCGTTGACCAGTCAATTGTTGATTCTTTGACTTTTTTAGAAAGATGAACATGGAAACAATTCAGGTATTTAACAAAAAAAGCAGAAAATTTGAAAAAAAGTTTATGAATTTGAAAAATCCACTAATTTGGATAAATGTGAATTTAAAAAAATTCCATGAATTTCTTAAAAAACTTCATGATTTTGTAAAAAGTTTAATAATTAGGAAAAACATCACAGTAGTTAAAATTTTAAAAATAAAAAAGAGCAAAAACCTGTTGAAAACAGATAGAAAGAAAACAAAATGTAGAATTTCGCAGAAAATAAACATGAGAAGAACCAGACTACCGCTAAATTTGTCGGCCCGTTCCGGTCAGGAGGGGGGACGTCGGTCATCTACAGATTACAAAAAGGCTATATCTCTCTTAAAGCAAATGTTTCTTCGGTCGCGCGTGACGCATTTTCACCCCATCCTGGGCTGGCCCATTTTTCGCCTATTTTCTTCCGTTCGCTCTTTCCGATCAGGAACATCGGTTGTCGTGGTTGATGTACTCGTTTCTTCTGATATTTTCCTTTTTAAAATTTTCTTTCATTTTTTCTTTCGGTTTTCTCTATTTCTTTGACAATTTTCTTCACCCCTACAGGTTTTCTTTGTTTCTTTCACGGTTTTCCTAGGTTTTTCTTTTCTTTTTATTTTTTTGCTTCAACTTTCTTTGTCCTTTTCTTTGTTTTCATGGGGTTTTTGGCTTTATTTCTTTGTTTTCCTTATATTTTAATTTCTTGAGGTTCACCAGTTTTCTTCGCTTTCTTTGTTTCTTTCTCTGTTTTTGAATACATGGTCAATATTTTTTTATATACACGATTTTAACATTTATTATACGTTTGATTAAAAAATATTCAAATACAAGATTAACATTTATTGAATACGTGGTCAACAGTTTTTTCTATACAAATTTTTAATATTTTCAAATGCTTGCTTAAAAAATTCAAATACAAGATTAACATTTTTTAATGCATGATCAATATTGTTTCTATATTAAATTTTAATTTTTTAAATGCTTGATTAACATTTTCCAAATACAAGTTTAAATATTTTAATACAAAAAGTATTAAAATAAGTAATATATGGTCAAAAATATTCTATACTTATTTAACACTTTTAAATGATTGATTAACATTTTTTTAATAAATGTTCAACAATTTCCAAATTCTTGATCAACATTATTCAAATACATGTTCAATATTTTTTTGAATGCTTGCTTAACATTTTTTAACTACATGATCAACTTTCTTCACGCACATTGTATATATTTTTCTTATACATGAGAAACATTTACTTTATACACATTCAAATACAAGTTCAAATGCTTGGTAAACTTTTTTTTCAAATGTTTTCGTCGAAGTGTTTTTCGTAATACATTTATTTAGATTATTTGAAAGTATAAACGAAAGTAAAGAAGAAAAACAAAAAACGAAACTAACAAACCGGATTTTTTTTAAGCGAGGCCGTTGCCTCCCACACCCCTGGGCTGGCCCATTGAGGGAGGTGCCCTACACGAGAACACGCTAGGTCTCACTATAAGCGAGATATAGCGCTACCCAACGGATTAGCCTCTATTGGGTCAGTTGACTTTCAACCTAGTATGTGTTGACTAGTTGACTATTTGACTTAGCTCAAAAAAAGTTGATCATTTGACAACTGACCAATTGACTTTTAAAGCTAATCATGGATCTACAAAATCATCAATTTGGAAGAAAATCATGAATTCCGAAATCTTTATCAAATTTGAAAAAAAATCATAAATTTTAACAACTCAGAAATTCACAGAAAGATCGCAATTATGAAAGAAGTTCATGAATTTGAATAAAAGTGCTGGTGTTTCAAAAAGTTCACAAATTTGAGAAAAAGTTTGCCAATTTCAAAAATTCTTCGTGAATTTGAGAAAAAGCTAGCACGCCGCGCACTACCGCAGTACGGCCTAGATACCCTACGCGCTAGACCCGCCGATGGAGAAAGCGCGGGAAAGCACGCGAGAAAGAGGAGAAGAGGAGAGCCAGAGGTATAAGAAGAGACTGACAGTGGGCCCTGGGTCCACCTGTCAGCCAGAGAGAGCACTGTGCATTCGGGTACGACCAGCGTAAATTGGGATTTAGAATTTTATTAATTCTAAATTTACCGTAGCTCTAAGTAGAAATTCTTCGGTTCCTCCAACCGTAGGTTTCTCTCGCAGCACCAGTAGTCCACTGTAGTTGCACCAATTATCTTCCCTCTGACTGTAGCCACGTCATATCACGTGAGTAGGATAATTGTTTTCGTGTTATTACTACGTGGTAGTAGGGGTGATATTGTTTGAGACCGTCCTTAGCAAATCTCGAGGACGAGATTTTTCTTAAGGGGTAGTGTTGTAACACCCCAAAAAAATTAATAATGTTTTATTAATTAAATTTTGCCTGGAATATTTATTTTTCTATTTTCTGGATTTCCTGTTGATTTCAAAACCACTATTTTTCTCTGAACTACAAAATTCTTTCCTCTTATCTGAAACTTTTGAATGATGTTGTGTGGCTTGAATGTTTTATTAAATCGTTTTATTTCATTTAGTATAACCAGTGGAATTATTTTTATAATAAAACTTGCCAAGTTTTAATTCTGTTAATAACATTTCATCCTTTTAAAGGCTCCTGTTGCACTGCAACCTTTTCATAAAATTATTTATAAATCCCACAAAAATTTGTAGGAGTTATGTGATGTCCTTGGATCATTTTTGTGCAAAAACCCAACTTGGTGTTTTGGGAAATTTGAGCAAACCATCCTCATGTTCATTTTGGTCCAGTTTGGTAGTTTGTACTGCAACCCTAGTTTAACTATCTCTAGTGACCTTGGGATTTTTCATGCTTACAGTTATTCCTACCAAACGCTTAAGTCCAAGAGTTTAGACTCATTGCAAGAGTTTAAGCCCATGCAATCATGCTCTCTAGTTTCTGTCCAGAAATGGTTTTCTCAAAAACTTGCATTAACAACTTTCTGGTTTTCTCAAACTAACCATGCCATCATCACCAGCATATAAAGATACCTCAGCCTGGGAGTTTTAGTCACCAGAAGAGTTTTCTAAATGGCCTTGGCATTTTTTCAAATAGCTAGTGTGCATGACCAGATTTGGCATGCTCTTAGACTTGCATTGAGGATTGGCTCTACTGGCCTAACCAGCATGTCCCCTAGCCTTGCATCTAACCCTAGCCTAACCCTGTTATTTTGTAGCACCATCTGAGCCCCTGCGCATGCCAAGGCAATCCGTCGAACACCCTTCAAGCCCGCAGAGCCATCGCCTATTGTAGGCATGCCACGCCCGAGCCGCCGCGCCACCTACCCCGCTCCTTGGCCCTTCCCTGCCCGTGGGGACACGCCCCGCCCCCTTCAAGCCCGCAGAGCCATCCAAGACGCCCCCTGATGCCTCGCAGCGCCGCCGTCGGGCCCTTCTTGGCAGCATGCCGACGGCAGCAGCTGGCCCCCACCACCGCAGCGCCGCCCAAGCAGCCCCAGCGTGCTAGCTGCCCAGGAACAGCCCAAGCTCATCCGCGAGCTCGTCCTCTAGCGCCAGTCGCCGCCACGTCGCCCGCTAGGTACTGTCGCCGGAGTTATCCTCGGCCGCGGCGGAACCGTCATACCCCGGCTATAAATAGCCCCCAGACCTCACTCGAGCTCGTCAGCATCCTCAGGCAAGCCGTAGAGAGCCCCCTCTTGCTCCAATTTAGCCGGGTGCCGTCACCTTCTCCATCTCCGGCAGGTTCGGCCGCCATCGCGCTCCGGTTAAATTCGAGCAAGCCTAAAGCCCCCTAGACCCACTCTCGCCACCATCGGCTTCCCCTAGACCCCACGAAGCTAGCAGCGTTCTTACTTTTGCTCAATAGTCATCGTGGGACAAATCCCCAACGGACCCGAAGCAGCAACCTGCCTCAGAGCTCGCCGCCGGCGACCCCCTTCGCCTCCGCGACTCCTTCGACCACCAGGAGGACCGCTAGGTTGAGGGGAAACTCATTTCCGCAATCGCAGCCCCGTGGGGAGTCGCCAACCGCCGGCGTTGATCGCCGGAGATGCGCCCGTCTCTGTCGCAGGAGGAGAGAGAGAGGAAGGAGACCGGTCAAACCTGACCAGTGGGCCAGGTGGGCCCACTGTCAGTGACTCGCGAGTCTCGCGTGCGCCTGATGAGTAGAGGCGTATTAGCGGAAGTATGTCTCTCTGCTGCGAAAGCGTATTGTTATCTGAAACGTTTTCTTTTCTGTTTTATTTAAAAACCAGATTTTGACCTCATGTTTGACTGGCTCTAACTTTTAAACTAAAAACCCAATTGACTTGATTCTTTTTCCCACCTCTCTCAAATTTCACCTAGTTTATTTTCATATTTATTTGAAAATAATTTCAACAACTTTCCCGTACTATTTTTAAATTGTGTGTTAATTGGAATATTTTCAAATAGGAATTTGGAGGGAAAAACTTTCAAAAGTTTTTTGAGTGCTCATCACCTACCTACACATTGAAGGCAAGCATTCTGAATCTTGGTATAATATTTGTTGTGTGTTGTTTGATGTGACTACAACATCAAGTTAACTTGAAGTATGCATTATTTCATGTGATGGTGTGATCATGTTCACAAGTGCATAATGAGAATTCCTTGCTGTTGGAATTAAAATGCTTGTGACAGTATTCATCCTCTTATGCCTTTCATGCCTACCGGAAGGAATCCGGAGAAGTCTCTGTCTCGGGTAGACACGAGCTGGATACTGACATTTCGTTGGGACGAGTATGATCAGTAGCATGGTGAGGTATGATGAGTGGTGATGATGTCTGTTGGTGTGGAATATATTTGTTATGCTAATCCTGCAGGAAAAACACATAACCTCCTGAGTCGACCGTAGATCGAGTCTTGTGCCAGTAACCCCCATGCTTGCTTTGTACTACCACTTGTCCCTGCCGCAGGTAGGGTACGGTTCAGTAAGTTGTCAACCCCTTTCTTAGCACACACCATACAAAGAGGCCATAGTGAAAGATACCAGTGGCCCCTGGTAGGCATGTCACTTGGTCTGGGGGCATGGGTGTTCCGGTGAGTCCGAGGGGGTAGCTCCCCTGTTTTGCGCGCAATATAAATTTTGTGATCCCATGCTAGTCGAGGTTGTAGCCTCCCCACTTAGAGTTTTGCTTAACGAGTGTCGTGGGTGATTCCAGGCACCGGTAAGTTAAGCTGGTGTGTGCGGGTAAGGTGTGTTTTCAATTCAAAGACCGTAAGCGGAATTTGTCCCGGTGGACTAAAGGAATCCGTTACTTGTGGGTAAAGAGTACATCCTCTGCAGAGTTTATATCTATTCGAATAGCCGTGTCCGCGGTTAAGGACTACAGTCTGGGATGGGTCAAGTGTCGGTCTTAGTGTCGATCTTCGGAGGAAAACTTCTCAAACCAGAATATTGATCATGACGTATGACGAATGATGATAATGCTTATTATTATTGTGGACTAACCATTTACATTATTTGGATTATTGAGTATCCCTGGGATGGTTCTACCTCCTGGATACTCATCGTGATTATTATTATATAAGCCCTTTATGTGGCGTCGCCCAGACGCCCGACTATGGCATGCATGCTGTTTATTTTATCTATATAAGCCCTTTATGTGGCGTCGCACAGACGCCCGACCGCGACATGTATGTTATTCACGTTCCTTATAAGCCCTTTATGTGGCGTCGCTCAGACGCCCGACTGTGGCACACATGTTGTTTATTTTCCTATAAGCCCTTTCTGTGGCGTCGCACAGACGCCCGACTGTGGCATGTATGCTATTTAATTTTCTTATAAGCCCTTTATGTGGCGTCGCTCAGACGCCCGACTGTGGCATGCATGTTATTTATTTTTCTTCTAAGCCCTTTATGTGGCGTCGCTCGGACGCCCAACTGAGGCATGCTTTATATTATTATCCTTCCGAGGCGTCACTTCGGACACCGATCGGTTTATTTTTATTCTCTGATTACTTAGTCATGCTTAATATGAATGATCTGCTTGCGTGCATCATGAATTTTATTTTGTGACTGGTTAAGTGATCGTGTATTATTTCAGTGCATGAATACCACCTGCTATGTTATACCTGTTTTCATTATGTTTGCGAGTACATTCAAAGTACTCACTGGCTTGTCCCTGGCTTTTGTCTTGGCCAGATTTCGTATTTGGAGAGGAGCATTATGACGACAACCCCGGAGCCTAGGCATCGAAGATAGTAGCCACGCGAAGATAGGAGTTATCCAGGTCAGTTGTTCCTGTGGGAAATGGAGTCCCATAGACGCTGATGACCCCGAACCGCTTCCGCCACCAACCACTAGAAACCTTTTGTTGTACTCATAGACCATAATGGTCTTGTACTTCAGATTTTGTATTTTTTCTTGGAATTTCTGTATCAAGAATGTGTCTCATCAGCTAACAGTAATCCTGTGGTTGGTGAGCACAAGGACCATTTGCTGGGAAATTAATATCCTGGAAAACCGGTCCTGACAACCATTGTATCAGAGCCAGGCTGACCATTGGCTAATCCTATCTTAGCCGGGTCAATAAAACCTAGGTTACCACCCACAAGAGCATAACCTAACCACAGCCAAGCCTATCCCATCCGATAGCCCACACAGTGACCCCGACACCTTTCGGCAGTCGGTGCCCAACCTATCAAGCCTAGCCTAGCGATCACACGCCTGTGACCGACACCTAAATTGTCCCATTCGCAAGCGTGCGAAGGAAGGCTCCATTTTCTTTTTCTATAAAAGGAAACGTTTGCCCAAAGTCAGCACATCACAGCCACCTATCCAAAACCAAGCCAAGATGCCTGGCGCCATTGTTCACAATGAGACCACAGCAACCAACCTTGGAGGTTTTGTAACCGTCCTAGGCAACCTCACCCGTCGTGCCTTTGCATTAGAAGAGCCCCCAGAATATGTTGTGTACCAGGAGCGCACGAGTGATGAGAATCGTCACTTCTGGGCCCCGGTGCACATCTACGGCAGGGGTATCTCGCCAGAGCGCCCTTACAGGTTCACCGGAAGGTCAACTTCCTTTGAGCCACAAGCCATCCAGCTGGCAGCTTGAGAGGCTATAGTTCAACTCCGGCACTTGTCGCCAAGAGTTAACTGCCGCTCGTTCTATTATTACCCCAGCCGTGACGGGTATAGTAGGCCACCCCAGGTTGCCAACGGAGACCACGAGACGGACCTTGCATTATTGCATCTTGTGCGCTACCTAAGTGCACTAGAGGCACTATTCGATCAGGTCACCCTTGATCTGATCGCAGCTCGTGGAGAACTTACTCGCCGAGCCCCGGCAAGAAGAGAAGTGGCGCCCGACGCCGACAACCCCGTCGTGTTGTTCGGACGACCGATCGAGTCTTCCAGGCCTGCCCCTGCAACCGACCGGAATGCATTCGTATCCTCGTAGGAGCTCCGTCGCCTTTTGGGGACACGCTCCAATGGGATTGTGACGACCAACCCCCGCGATGGCCATCATCGCTACCCCGACCCTGCAAATCCTCATCCTAATCCAGCAAACCCCGACAGTGAAGCCCAAAGAGAAGCCTCGACGTCCGCAAGACACGCTCAACTAGATATTAACGAGGTAGACTAAGCCACTCGAGTAGTACCGAGTCTTAATATTCCTACGCCTTGTAATAATGTGACCTTGTATCGCCATAAATAAAATGCAGGCTGCTTGTATGTCATTATTTTCATAGTACTACAAGTATCCATACGTAAATAAATTTTTGGCGTTCGGTTAAATATTAAATTTTTGGGCGTAGCTACCAAAAACCACCCCAGACGACACCCACAGTAATACGTCACTTTTTGTGAGATATGTATATCTGTGGCATTGACCCCGATCTCCATAGAGTAGAACCGACAACATAAATTGCCCCCACACCGCAATAAGTAACCCAGCCCAATGCTATATAAGAGGCCACTCCGTGACCTTACCCAGCATCTCTCACCTTGTGCACAGCCCCCACAACCATTTTTGCCATGTCGAGCCCTAGAATTCATCTGAGAACTCCAGATGCGACCCCAGGTAGTTTTGTTAAAACATTGTGGGACTTTACCCGCAGTACCATGAGTTCTTCCCATCCACCCCAGTACGAGTTGTTCAAAACGAGAATCACCTCTTTTGCCTCGAAATATTGGGCAGTAGTGCACATTCCACCTGTGAACCCAAACCAAGACCCAACGGAAGTCTCCTTCGTGGGGAAATCTATGCCGACTCTGCAAATGGCCATAGAAGTTGCTACCTACAAAGCGATTACCCGCCTCCGATTCGCAGTACCCTATGCCAGTGAAAGAGGGTATTATTACTTCCCGAGCCATGCAGCACCCGGAGAAGAAGCATCTTTTCCCAGGGGACGAATAGAGAGAGACCCAGTACTGGCCAACCTTGTTCAGTACGTCATCGCTCAACAAGAGCGTTTGACCCAGCGAGTAATGGATTACCTCCAGAATCTCGCTGTGATGAATCCTCAGATCGCCATTGGCAGACCACTGAGGCCAGACCAGGAACAGCAAATTCTTCGACTAGTTCATCCGCTCTCCCCAGAAGAGGAAGAATGTGCCCCAGTGCCGGACATTTCCTCAGGACCCCGCATATTTTTCTTTTGCGCCGTAGCCGCCAATGTTGTGTTTGTTAGCCTAGCGATTTAATTATAGATTGCAGTATGTGTATTATGTCATAAGATTGTGCTATGAATAAATTATTTGATTGCACTGTTATGTGAGTAATTTTAACTGTTGTGTTTTTTTAATCAATTGTTTTCTCGCTCAATAAATCTCGAGGTGAGACTTTTCCTGGAGCCTTTGCAACAAATATTTCCCCATGACATAGATTTAAATTCACGCAGCACCACGACAACCGGCTCACAAACACAATCACTCGACCACATGCACTAAGTGCAAAAGCCACGTACACATTTTACACCTAACTGATCACCTCACTAACACACCACAGTTTTTTCTGAAAGAGAAATTTGCGGGTGATTATTCCTATGCAGATTGCCGCTAGCACACTGACAGCAGTTAGCACCCAACACCGACACTTAATCCTCATGATCACCGCCGCCGCGAAGAGCCACCACTCGAGCAGCAGCATCATGGCGATCATCGTGGATCATCACGCATAGGAGCACGGAGAACCCAAGCAATGCCGCCACCCCTCCACACAACAGGATCGTGTACCAATCCGGCATCACCTCCGCCGTTAGAGCCTCACCTCGAGCTCCTGCAAACAGAATTGGAGGAGAAGGAAGAAGAAGAAGAAAACGAGGCCAGGTGTGAGCAAGAAGAGAGAAGCACCGCGGTCATTTTTATAGCTCGAGATTGGTGTACGGTGGGCGAAGTCCACCAGCGCCGCTCGTCGCTCGATCGCCGGTGTTCGGAGGCGAATCCGCGAGCAGTGCCAACAGTGCACTGGCCCGCGAGGTGAGTGCACGCTGCGCCGGCAGCTAGCACGCCGCGCACTACCGCAGTACGGCCTAGATGCCCTACGCGCTAGACGCCGCCGGTGGAGAAAGCGCGGGAAAGCGCACGAGAAAGAGGAGAAGAGGAGAGCCAGAGGTAGAAGAAGAGACTGACAGTGGGCCCTGGGTCCACCTGTCAGCCAGAGAGAGCACTGTGCACTCGGGTACGACCAGCGTAAATTGGGATTTAGAATTTTATTAATTCTAAATTTACCGTAGCTCTAAGTAGAAATTCTTCGGTTTCCCCAACCGTAGGTTTCTCTCGCAGCACCAGTAGTCCACTGTAGTTGCACCAATTATCTGCGCTCTCACTGTAGCCACGTCATATCGCGTGAGTAGGATAATTGTTTTCGTGTTATTACTACGTGGTAGTAGGGGTGATATTGTTTGAGACCGTCCTTAGCAAATCTCGAGGACGAGATTTTTCTTAAGGGGGTAGTGTTGTAACACCCCAAAAAAATTAATAATGTTTTATTAATTAAATTTTGCTTGGAATATTTATTTTTTCTATTTTCTGGATTTCCTGTTGATTTCAAAACCACTATTTTTCTCTGAACTACAAAATTCTTTCCTCTTATCTGAAACTTTTGAATGATGTTGTGTGGCTTGAATGTTTTATTAAATCGTTTTATTCATTTAGTATAACCAGTGGAATTATTTTTATAATAAAACTTGCCAAGTTTTAATTCTTTTAATAACATTTCATCCTTTTAAAGGCTCCTGTTGCACTGCAACCTTTTCATAAAATTATTTATAAATCCCACAAAAATGTGTAGGAGTTATGTGATGTCCCTGGATCATTTTTGTCCAAAAACCCAACTTGGTGTTTTGGGAAATTTGAGCAAACCATCCTCATTTTCATTCTGGTCCAGTTTGGTAGTTTGTACTGCAACCCTAGTTTAACTATCTCTAGTGACCTTGGGATTTTTCATGCTTGTAGTTATTCCTACCAAACTCTTAAGTCCAAGAGTTTAGACTCATTGCAAGAGTTTAAGCCCATGAATTCATGCTCTCTAGTTTCTGTCCAGAAATGGTTTTCTCAAAAACTTGCACTAACAACTTTCTGGTTTTCTCAAACTAACCATGCCATCATCACCAGCATATAAAGATACCTCAACCTGGGAGTTTTAGTCACCAGAAGAATTTTCGAAATGGCCTTGGCATTTTTTCAAACAGCTAGTGTGCATGACCAGATTTGGCATGCTCTTAGACTTGCATTGAGGATTGGCTCTACTGGCCTAACCAGTATGTCCCCTAGCCTTGCATCTAACCCTAGCCTAACCCTGTTATTTTGTAGCACCATCTGAGCCCCTGCACATGCCAAGGCAATCCGTCGAACACCCTGGGTGCGCGCCCAGAGCGCGCCTATTGCAGGCATGCCATGCCCGAGCCGCCGCGCCACCTACCCCGCCCCTTGGCCCTTCCCTGCCCGTGGGGACACGCCCCGCCCCCTCCAAGCCCGCAGAGCCATCCAAGCCACCCCCTGATGCCTCGCAGCTCCGCCGTCATGCCCTTCTTGGCAGCACGCCGGCAGCAGCAGCCGACCCCCACCGCCGCAGCACTGCCCAAGCAGCCCCAGCGCGCCAGCTACCCCAGGAACAGCCCAAGCTCATCCACGAGCTCGTCCTCTAGCGCCAGTCGCCGCCACGTTGCCCGCTAGGTACTGTCGCCGGAGTTATCCTCGGCCGCGGCAGAACCGTCATACCCCGGCTATAAATAGCCTCCAGACCTCGCTCGAGCTGGTCAGCATCCTCAGGCAAGCCATAGAGAGCCCCCTCTTGCTCCAATTTAGCCGGGCGCCATCACCTTCTCCATCTCCGGCAGGTTTGGTCGCCATCGCGCTCCGGTTAAATTCGAGCTAGCCTAAAGCCCCCTAGACCCACTCTCGCCATCATCGGCTTCCCCTAGACCCCACGAAGCTAGCAGCGTTCTTACTTTTGCTCAATAGCCATCGTGGGACGAATCCCCAATGGACCCGAAGTAGCCACCCGCCTCAGAGCTCGCTGCCGGAGATCCCCTTCGCCTCCGCGACTCCTTCGACCACTAGGGGGACCGCTAGCTTGAGGGGAAACTCATTTCCGCAATCGGAGCCCCGTGGGGAGTCGCCAACCGCCGGCGTTGATCGCCGGAGACACGCCCGTCTCTGTCGCAGGAGGAGGGAGAGAGGAAGGAGACCGGTCAAACCTGACCAGTGGGCCAGGCGGGCCCATTATCAGTGACTCGCGAGTCTCGCGTGCGCCCGATGAGTAGAGGCGCATTACCGGAAGTGTCGTGGTATTTTCACGGCAGATGTCCTCATAGGACTTGATCTCGAAGCCATCGCGTAAGTAGCAGATCGAAGGGGTTAAACGAGGAACACGGGAGGCAAGGTGTACCCAGGTTCGGCCCCTCTCGTGGAGGTAAAGCCTACTCCTGC
Organism: Elymus sibiricus; assembly: GCA_039707655.1. NCBI lineage: Eukaryota > Viridiplantae > Streptophyta > Magnoliopsida > Poales > Poaceae > Elymus > Elymus sibiricus. The sequence goes on from CM077663.1 coordinate 401,142,829, forward strand.
TAGATGTATTGAAGATCTCGGTTACAAGGGTTTTGAACTTGTCTAGCCCTGGCTCTCGAAAGGTTTCAACGTGTTCCCTCTGTCCCCGGGCTCCCCCTTATCTATATATAGGCGAGGTCCGGGGCTTACATAAGAGTCCGGGTCGAGATAACAACCCGAGCCCAACTCCCTTTCTACTTGTTTCCTAAGTTATACTACTAGGCGGTTTGCACATACCGCCTCTCATGGCGGGTCTTGGGCCGGCCCTTCCACGGGCGGCTCTCCATCTGGGCCTCCTTAGGACGCTCCGGCCCACCTGGCCCTTCCTCAATGAAGATCTCTAGAACCCGGCCCTAATCGGGCGGGTTTCACCCAAAGATATTTCCCTGACATTAGCCCTCAAGTGCCATGTAGATTCTTTGTAATCTGTATGGAACTTTATTTGCATGAATAACCTGATTGCTTTTACCTTCAGACTCAACTATCTTCGCTGCAAGCCCAGCTGGCAGATTGTCGGAAAGAACTCCAAGCTGAACAAGAGCTGAGAGCCGCCACTGAACCAACAGTAAAGTCTTTGGAAAAAGCCGCGTCTGAGGCGGCCGCCAAGCTGCTCACCTTGACCGCGGAGCATGATAAAAGAAAAACAGCTCCTGATCAAGCGCGCTGAAGAAGCTGAGAACCGCCTGAAGCCTGTTTCTGACGAGCTCAGCGGACTGAAATTGCACATCCGGCAGATGAGCAGCGCCATCTTTGGTAAGTCGCCAATTCATACCGCAACCTTCTTTTTTATAACCCTTATTTTGACAGTCTTGAAAAACTCTGACACTTTTCCTTTGCAGGCCCCAGAAGTGATACGCTGGCGAAGGAGCCAGTAACGCAGCTCAAGGCGGCTTATACCTTCCTTGAACAGCTATATACTGGAAGTTGGAAGGCTATTCAAGCCGCCTTCTACGGGAAAGAGGTTCCATCCACCATCAAGGAGGTTCTGAAGACCTTATCCACTCTTCCCGCTCAGCTACAGATCATGAAAGAGTCCAGCGCCCGCATCGCCACTATGCATACCATGGCCCGCGCTAGAGCTCATTACGAGGACTTTAGAACTTTCAACTCTGGTCGGCGGCTTTCCCCAAACTTACAAGGGAAAGAATCTTGATCAAACCACCTACAATGCTTTGAGGAAGGAGACTTTTGTTCCAGCAAGCCAATTGGTCCAAGAGATGAAACTTGCAAGGTTTCAATCAGCTTTCGGCGAAGACGGAAAGCGCGTAAAGCTTGGCTCTCTTCCGCCTCTCAATCTTACTCCCGAAGGTCGTAAGAACGAATTTGCTCCTGATATTGATTCTTCAAGCCTTATTGATGATGAAGAAATTTTTGAAGCTTTTGCCACTGTTGACTGGGCTGCCGATCATGCCCAGACAAACCCTGTTGGAAATATGCCCTAGAGGCAATAATAAATTGGTTATTATTATATTTCCTTGTTCATGATAATCGTTTATTATCCATGCTATAATTGTATTGATTGGAAACTCAAATACATGTGTGGGTACATAGACAACACTGTGTCCCTAGTAAGCCTCTAGTTGACTAGCTCGTTGATCAAAGATGGTTAAGGTTTCCTAGCCATTGACATGAGATGTCATTTGATAACGGGATCACATCATTAGGAGAATGATGTGATGGACAAGACCCAAACTGTAAACGTAGCATTTGATCGTGTCAGTTTATTGCTATTGTTTTCTGCATGTCAAGTATCTGTTCCTTTGACCATGAGATCATGCAACTCACTGACACCGGAGGAATACCTTGTGTGTATCAAACGTCGCAACGTAACTGGGTGACTATAAAGGTGCTCTACAGGTATCTCCGAGGGTGTCTGTTGGGTTGGCATGGATCAAGACTGGGATTTGTTACTCCGTGTGACGGAGAGGTATCTCAGGGCCCACTCGGTAATACAACATCACATTGAGCCTTGCAAGCAAAGTGACTAAAGAGTTAGCCACAGGATCTTGTATTACGGAACGAGTAAAGAGACTTGCCGGTAACGAGATTGAACTAGGTATAGTGATACCGACGATCGAATCTCGGGCAAGTAACATACCGAAGAACAAAGGGAACAGCATACGGGATTAACTGAATCCTTGACATAGAGGTTCGACCGATAAAGATCTTCGTAGAATATGTAGGAGCCAATATGGGCATCCAGGTCCCGCTATTGGTTATTGGCCGTAGAGGTGTCTCGGTCATGTCTACATAGTTCTCGAACCCGCAGGGTCTACACACTTAACGTTTGGTGACGATTAGTATAATTGAGTTATTATGTTGGTGACCGAAAGTTGTTCGGAGTCCCGGATAAGATCCCGGACATGACGAGGATCTCCGGAATAGTCCGGAGGTAAAGATTGATATATGTGATAATAGTGTTTTGATCTCCGGAAGAGTTCCGAAGTTCACCGGAAGAGGTTCCGGATGTTTACCGAAGTGTTCGGGTGCAGCAACACTTTATATGAGCCAAAGGGATAAAGCCCACAAGGTATTGGAAAGTGCAAAAGTAGTTTTGCTGCCGCGTAAGCGGTACTACCGCTTGGTGAAGCGGTACTACCGCCGGAGCGGTACTACCGCTTGTGTGAAGCGGTACTACCGCCCAAGCGGTACTACCGCTTGTGTGAAGCGGTACTACCGCTTGTGCGCGGCTGTGCACGGTTCGGCAGGGATCCGAGTTGGACTCTTTCCCTGCGGGCCAGACCGACCTTGTGCGGGCAAAACCGACCCGGAGGAGGCTTTTACTCCAAGTTTAGACCCCAAGGCTCAACATATAAATAGAGGGGCAGGGCTAGCACACGGGACACATCAGGATTTCCCAAGCCGTGTGCCGGCAACCCTAGCCCTCTAGTTCCTCCGTCATAATCTCCGTAGTGCTTGGCGAAGCCCTGTAGAGATTGTTCCTCACCACCATCACCACGCCGTCGTGCTGCTGGAACTCAACCACTACTTCACCATCGCTCGCTGGATCGAGGAGGTGAAGGCGTCATCAAGCCGTACGTGTGTTGAACGCGGAGGTGCCGTCCGTTCGGCACTAGATCGGAAGGATCGTGATTGGATCGCGGGACGCTCGGCGATTTGGATCGCGAAGACGTTCGACTACATCAACCGCGTTTATTAAACGCTTCCGCTTAGCGATCTACAAGGGTATGTAGATTCACTCTCCCTCTCGTAGATGCTCATCACCATGGATAGATCTTGTGTGTGCGTAGGAAAATTTTTGTTTCCCATGCAACGTTCCCCAACAGTGGCATCATGAGCTAGGTCTATGCGTAGATGAGATCTCGAGTAGAACACAAACGAGTTGTGGGCGTGGGTGTATACATATTGCTTGCCGTTACTAGTTGATACTTGATTCAGCGGCATTGTGAGATGAAGCGGCCCGGACCGACATTACGCGTACGCTTACGCGAGACTGGTTTTACCGCTGCGTGCACTTGTTGCATAAAGGTGACTGGCGGGTGTCTGTCTCTCTCACTTTAGTTGAATCGGTTCAATGAAGAGGGTTATTTTAGAAGATCAAAAAGCAATCACTACACCACGTTGTGGTTTTGCGTAGGTAAGAACGGTTCTTGCAAACCCGTAGCAGCCACGTAAAATTTGCAACAACAATTAGAGGACGTCTAACTTGTTTTTGCAGGGTATGTTGTGATGTGATATGGCCAATTACATGATGAGATATATGTGATGTATGAGATGATCATGTTTTGTATAGAATATCACGACTTGCATGTCGATGAGTACGGCAACTGGCAGGAGCCATAGAGTTGTCTTTAATTATTGTATGACCTGCGTGTCAATCATTAAGCGCTATGTAATGCTTTACTTTATCGCTAAACGTTAGCTATAGTCGTGGAAGCAACAGTCAGCGCGACAACCTTATGGCGACACGTTGATGGAGATCAAGATGATGGAGATCATGGTGTCATGCCGGTGACGATGGAGATCATGCCGGTGCTTTGGAGATGGAGATCAAAAGCACAAGTTCATGGCCATATCATGTCACTTATGATTTGCATGTGATGTTAATCCTTTTATGCATCTTATTTTGCTTAGGACGACGGTAGCATTATAAGGTGATCCCTCACTTAAATTTCAAGATAAAATTGTGTTCTCCCCAAGTGTGCACCGTTGCGAAAGTTCGTCGTTTCGAGACACGCCGTGATGATCGGGTGTGATAGACTCTACGTTCGCATACAACGGGTGTAAGCCATGTTACACGTGCGGAACACTCGGGTTAAAATTGACGAGCCTAGCATGTACAGACATGGCCTCGGAACACAAGAGACCGAAAGGTCGAACATGAGTCATATAGTAGATATGATCAACATGAAGATGTTCACCGTTGAAACCACCTCAACTCACGTGATGATCGGACTTGAGTTGGTGGATTTGGATCATGTAACACTCGAATGATCGGAGGGATGTCAATTTGAGTGGGAGTTTTTAAGTAATATGATTAACTAAACTCATTATCTAAAGAACAATAGTCTAAGTTGTCTTTGCAATATTCATGTTGTAGATCATGGCTCGCGCAGTAGCACCCCTGAATTTTAATGCGTTCCTAGAGAAAGCTAAGTTGAAAGATGATGGAAGTAACTTTGTGGACTGGGCCCGTAATCTAAGGATTATCCTTACGGCTTCCCAGAAGGCTTATGTCCTTGATGCACCGCTTGGTGATCCACCCGCTCCAGTTGAGTCTCTAGACGTTGTGAACGCCTGGCAGGCTCGTTCTGATGATTACTCAATAGTTCAATGTGCAATGTTGTATGGTTTAGAACCGGGACTTCAAAGACGTTTTGAACGTCATGGAGCATATGAGATGTTCCAGGAGTTGAAGTTTATCTTTCAGAAGAATGCCCAGATCGAGAGATATGAGATCTCCGATAAGTTCTATGCTTGCAAGATGGAGGAGAACGGGTCTATCAGTGATCACGTGCTCAGAATGTCTGGGTACTCCACCCGTCTGGCTGAGTTAGGGATGCCCCTTCCGCCAGAGGCTATCACTGACAGAGTTCTTCAATCATTGCCACCTAGCTACAAGAGCTTCGTGTTGAACTATAACATGCACGGGATGAACAAGTCAGTCGCCGAGCTGTTTGCGATGCTGAAAGCCGCTGAGTCTGAAATTCAGAAGGAGCATCAAGTGTTGATGGTCAATAAAACCACTAGTTTCAAGAAAAATGGCAAGGGTAAGAAGGGTAACTCCAAGCAGAGTGGCAAAGCAGTTGCTCCTCTCGTGAAGAAACCCAAGGCTGGACCCAAACCAGAAACTGTGTGTTTTCATTGCAAGGGAACTGGACACTGGAAGCGGAATTGCCCCAAGTATTTGGCTGACAAGAAGGCGGCCAACAACAAACAAGGTATATATGATATACATGTTATTGATGTGTACCTTACCAACTCTCGTTGTAGTGCCTGGGTATTTGATACCGGTGCGGTTGCTCATATTTGCAACTCAAAACAGGAACTGCGGAATAGACGGAGGCTGGCAAAGGACGAAGTGACGATGCGCGTGGGAAATGGTTCCAAGGTTGATGTGATCGCCGTCGGCACGCTCGCTCTTCGATTACCGTCGGGATTAGTGATGAACCTAAATAAGTGTTATTTGGTGCCTGCGTTAAGCATGAACATTATATCTGGATCTTGTTTATTGCGAGACGGTTACTCATTTAAATCAGAGAATAATGGTTGTTCTATTTATATGAGTAATATCTTTTATGGTCATGCACCCGATGTGAGGGGTTTATTCTTATTGAATCTCGATAGTAATGATACACATGTTCATAACATTGATGCCAAAAGATGTAGAATTGATAATGATAATACCACTTTCTTGTGGCACTGCCGTTTAGGTCATATTGGCGTAAAACGCATGAAGAAGCTCCATGCTGATGGACTTTTGGAGTCACTTGATTTTGAATCACTTGACACATGTGAGCCATGCCTCATGGGCAAGATGACTAAAACGCCGTTCTCTGGAATAATGGAACGGGCAAGTGACTTATTGGAAATCATACATACTGATGTGTGCGGTCCGATGAGTATTGAAGCGCGCAGTGGTTATCGTTACTTTCTCACCTTCACTGATGACTTAAGTAGATATGGGTATATTTACTTAATGAAACACAAGTCTGAAACATTTGAAAAGTTCAAACAATTTCAGAGTGAAGTTGAGAATCATCGTAACAAGAAGATTAAATTCCTACGATCTGATCGAGGAGGAGAATATCTGAGTTATGAGTTTGGCAGTCACTTAAGACAGTGTGGAATTGTTTCACAATTGACACCGCCTGGAACACCACAGCGTAATGGTGTGTCCGAACGTCGTAATCGAACTTTATTGGATATGGTGCGATCTATGATGTCTCTTGCCGATTTGCCACTATCGTTTTGGGGTTATGCATTAGAGACAGCTGCATTCACTTTAAATAGGGCACCATCGAAATCCGTTGAGACGACGCCATATGAACTTTGGTTTGACAAGAAGCCAAAGCTGTCGTTTCTTAAAGTTTGGGGATGTGATGCTTATGTCAAAAAGCTTCAGCCTGAAAAGCTGGAACCCAAAGCGGAGAAATGCGTCTTCATAGGATACCCAAAAGAGACAGTTGGGTATACCTTCTACCTCAGATCCGAAGGCAAAGTGTTTGTCGCTAAAAACGGAACATTTCTTGAGAAAGAGTTTCTCTCGAAAGAATTGAGTGGGAGGAAGATAGAACTTGATGAGGTTGTTGAACCTTTACTTCAACCTGAGAGTAGCGCAGCGCAGAAAGTTGTTTCTGTGGAGCCTACATTAGCTGAAGAGGAAGTTAATGATGATGATCATGAAGCTTTGGATCAAGTTGCTATCGAACCTCGTAGGTCGACAAGGACGCGTACTGCTCCTGAGTGGTACGGCAACCCTGTCTTAGAGGTCATGTTGTTAAACAACGATGAACCTACGAGCTATGGAGAAGCGATGATGGGCCCGGATTCCGAGAAGTGGTTAGAGGCCATGAAATCCGAGATGGGATCCATGTATGAAAACAAAGTATGGACTTTGGAAGTATTACCTGAAGGGCGTAAGGCCATTCAGAACAAATGGATCTTTAAGAGGAAGACGGACGCGGACGGTAATGTCACCGTCTATAAAGCTCGACTTGTGGCAAAGGGTTTTTCACAAGTTCAAGGAGTTGACTACGATGAGACCTTCTCACCCGTAGCGATGCTTAAATCCGTCAGAATCATGTTAGCAATAGCTGCCTTTTTCGATTATGAAATTTGGCAGATGGATGTCAAAACAGCGTTCCTTAACGGTTACCTTAAGGAAGAGTTGTATATGATGCAACCAGAAGGTTTTGTCGATCCAGAGAATGCTGACAAAGTTTGCAAACTCCAGCGATCCATTTATGGACTGGTGCAAGCATCTCGAAGTTGGAATCTTCGCTTTGATGAAGTGATCAAAGCGTTCGAGTTTATACAAGTTTACGGAGAAGCTTGTATTTACAAGAAAGTGAGTGGGAGCTCTATAGCGTTTCTAATATTATATGTGGATGACATATTACTGATTGGAAACAATATAGAAATGCTGGAAAGCGTAAAGGAATATTTGAACAAGAGTTTTTCAATGAAGGACCTAGGAGAAGCTGCTTTCATATTAGGCATCAAGATCTATAGAGATAGATCGAGACGCTTAATAGGACTTTCACAAAGCACATACCTTGACAAAGTTTTGAAGAAGTTCAAAATGGATCAGTCCAAGAAGGGGTTCTTGCCTGTTTTGCAAGGTGTGAAGTTGAGTAAGACTCAATGCCCAGTGACTGCAGAAGATAGAGAAAAGATGAGTGTCATCCCCTATGCTTCGGCCATAGGCTCTATCATGTATGCAATGCTGTGCACAAGACCCGATGTCAGCCTTGCCATAAGTATGGTCGGAAGGTTTCAAGGTGATCCAGGAATGGAACACTGGACGGCGGTCAAGAATATCCTGAAGTACCTGAAAAGGACTAAGGACATGTTTCTCGTTTATGGAGGTGATCAAGAGCTCGTCGTAAAGGGTTACGTCGATGCAAGCTTTGACACTGATCCGGATGACTCTAAGTCGCAAACCGGATACGTATTTATTCTTAATGGGGGTGCGGTTAGCTGGTACAGTTCCAAGCAAAGCGTGGTAGCTGATTCTACATGCGAAGCGGAGTACATCGCTGCCTCGGAGGCGGCGAAGGAAAGTGTCTGGATGAAGGAGTTCATGACAGATCTTGGAGTAGTGCCTAGTGCACTTAACCCAATGACTCTGTTTTGTGATAATACTGGTGCCATTGCTCTAGCCAAGGAACCAAGATTTCACAAGAGGACCAGACACATAAAACGACGTTTCAATTCCATCCGCGATTACATCAAGGAGGACGACATAAATATTTGCAAAGTACACACGGATCTAAATGTTGCAGATCCGTTGACTAAACTTCTTCCAAGGGCTAAACATGAACAACACCAGAACTGCATGGGTGTTCGATTCATTACAATGTAAATCACATAGTGATGTGAACTAGATTATTGACTCTAGTGCAAGTGGGAGACTGTTGGAAATATGCCCTAGAGGCAATAATAAATTGGTTATTATTATATTTCCTTGTTCATGATAATCGTTTATTATCCATGCTATAATTGTATTGATTGGAAACTCAAATACATGTGTGGGTACATAGACAACACTGTGTCCCTAGTAAGCCTCTAGTTGACTAGCTCGTTGATCAAAGATGGTTAAGGTTTCCTAGCCATTGACATGAGATGTCATTTGATAACGGGATCACATCATTAGGAGAATGATGTGATGGACAAGACCCAAACTGTAAACGTAGCATTTGATCGTGTCAGTTTATTGCTATTGTTTTCTGCATGTCAAGTATCTGTTCCTTTGACCATGAGATCATGCAACTCACTGACACCGGAGGAATACCTTGTGTGTATCAAACGTCGCAACGTAACTGGGTGACTATAAAGGTGCTCTACAGGTATCTCCGAGGGTGTCTGTTGGGTTGGCATGGATCAAGACTGGGATTTGTTACTCCGTGTGACGGAGAGGTATCTCAGGGCCCACTCGGTAATACAACATCACATTGAGCCTTGCAAGCAAAGTGACTAAAGAGTTAGCCACAGGATCTTGTATTACGGAACGAGTAAAGAGACTTGCCGGTAACGAGATTGAACTAGGTATAGTGATACCGACGATCGAATCTCGGGCAAGTAACATACCGAAGAACAAAGGGAACAGCATACGGGATTAACTGAATCCTTGACATAGAGGTTCGACCGATAAAGATCTTCGTAGAATATGTAGGAGCCAATATGGGCATCCAGGTCCCGCTATTGGTTATTGGCCGTAGAGGTGTCTCGGTCATGTCTACATAGTTCTCGAACCCGCAGGGTCTACACACTTAACGTTTGGTGACGATTAGTATAATTGAGTTATTATGTTGGTGACCGAAAGTTGTTCGGAGTCCCGGATAAGATCCCAGACATGACGAGGATCTCCGGAATAGTCCGGAGGTAAAGATTGATATATGTGATAATAGTGTTTTGATCTCCGGAAGAGTTCCGAAGTTCACCGGAAGAGGTTCCGGATGTTTACCGAAGTGTTCGGGTGCAGCAACACTTTATATGAGCCAAAGGGATAAAGCCCACAAGGTATTGGAAAGTGCAAAAGTAGTTTTGCTGCCGCGTAAGCGGTACTACCGCTTGGTGAAGCGGTACTACCGCCGGAGCGGTACTACCGCTTGTGTGAAGCGGTACTACCGCCCAAGCGGTACTACCGCTTGTGTGAAGCGGTACTACCGCTTGTGCGCGGCTGTGCACGGTTCGGCAGGGATCCGAGTTGGACTCTTTCCCTGCGGGCCAGACCGACCTTGTGCGGGCAAAACCGACCCGGAGGAGGCTTTTACTCCAAGTTTAGACCCCAAGGCTCAACATATAAATAGAGGGGCAGGGCTAGCACACGGGACACATCAGGATTTCCCAAGCCGTGTGCCGGCAACCCTAGCCCTCTAGTTCCTCCGTCATAATCTCCGTAGTGCTTGGCGAAGCCCTGCAGAGATTGTTCCTCACCACCATCACCACGCCGTCGTGCTGCTGGAACTCAACCACTACTTCACCATCGCTCGCTGGATCGAGGAGGTGAAGGCGTCATCAAGCCGTACGTGTGTTGAACGCGGAGGTGCCGTCCGTTCGGCACTAGATCGGAAGGATCGTGATTGGATCGCGGGACGCTCGGCGATTTGGATCGCGAAGACGTTCGACTACATCAACCGCGTTTATTAAACGCTTCCGCTTAGCGATCTACAAGGGTATGTAGATTCACTCTCCCTCTCGTAGATGCTCATCACCATGGATAGATCTTGTGTGTGCGTAGGAAAATTTTTGTTTCCCATGCAACGTTCCCCAACAAACCCTTCCATAGACGCGGCCCAAGCCGAAGGCAACACGACCCGGGAGTAAAGCCGGAACCTTGAAAGTCGCCAGTTTGTAAACGCTTGTAATATATGTTCTGAACAGTCCTTCTGAGACGCCCTTCTGCGGCTTTTGTAATAAGATAGCAAACTTTGATCCTTTTGATCTTGTCTGCATATCGGCTTCTGGAGAAACAAGCCTGATACCTTTGTATGAAGTCCCTTTATGACACTTATCTAGCTGCCTCTGAAAGAAAACTGAACCTTTTGCTCCTTTAATAATATGACCAACAAGAGAAAGCTGGCGGCTCTTGGCCAAGTACGAATCAGGAAAAGGCGAACTTATCAAGCATAAACTTGAAAAAGATATATGACCCATATTTGATAAGTGGTTATATCAATAAGGCGACTTTAAATAAAGCAGCCATTGTAAATGTTAAGATGTAGCTAGTGTAATAAGAAATGGCGGCTCCTGGCCAATCATGAACATTTAAGGAAAACTTGCAAAGAAAATCATAAAACTTGCGAAGGCAGCCAATCTCAAGAGAGTTTTAGCCGACTTGTAAAAAAGACTGTGAAGCCCTCAGTATGGCGGCCGTTCTTGGATTACCAACAAGCTCGAACCATACCGGTTATTTCCTCCCTATGGGGTGGCGACTTCTGGATTACCAGTAAGTTCGGCCCATAAGGTCTGGATTACCAGTAGCGCGACCCGCTTATAAGGTCTTTAACCCAACATGGTGGCGACTTCTGGATTACCAGTAAGTTCGGCCCATAAGGGTTTGATGGTCCCAAGATGGATGAAGGCTTCTGGATTACCAGGAAGCATAGCCCATATGGGTCTTTTGTTCCCGTACACGGATGAAGGCTCTGGATTACCAGTAGCGCGACCCGCTTATAAGGTCTTAAACCCAACATGGTGGCGACTTCTGGATTACCAGTAAGTTCGGCCCATAAGGGTTTGATGGTCCCAAGATGGATGAAGGCTTCTGGATTACCAGTAAGCACAACCCATATGGGTCTTTTGTGCCCGTACATGGATGAAGGCTCTAGATTACCAGTAGCGCGGCCCGCTTTATAAGGTCTTAAACCCAACATGGTGGCGACTTCTGCATTACCAGTAAGTTTGGCCCATAAGGGTTTGATGGTCCCAAGATGGATGAAGGCTTCTGGATTACCAGTAAGCACAGCCCATATGGGTCTTTTGTGCCCGTACACGGATGAAGGCTCTGGATTACCAGTAGCGCGACCCGCTTATAAGGTCTTAAACCCAACATGGTGGCGACTTCTGGATTACCAGTAAGTTCGGCCCATAAGGGTTTGATGGTCCCAAGATGGATGAAGGCTTCTGGATTACCAGTAAGCACAGCCCATATGGGTCTTTTGTTCCCGTACACGGATGAAGGCTCTGGATTACCAGTAGCGCGACCCGCTTATAAGGTCTTAAACCCAACATGGTGGCGACTTCTGGATTACCAGTAAGTTTGGCCCATAAGGGTTTGATGGTCCCAAGATGGATGAAGGCTTCTGGATTACCAGTAAGCACAGCCCATATGGGTCTTTTGTGCCCGTACACGGATGAAGGCTCTGGATTACCAGTAGCGCGACCCGCTTATAAGGTCTTAAACCCAACATGGTGGCGACTTCTGGATTACCAGTAAGTTCGGCCCATAAGGGTTTGATGGTCCCAAGATGGATGAAGGCTTCTGGATTACCAGTAAGCACAGCCCATGTGGGTCTTTTGTTTTGAAGGGCCTCATACTCTGCAGCATTGTTAGTACAAGGAAACATAAGTCGTAAGACATAGCAGAACTTGTCACCTCGAGGGGAAGATATTATAACTCCAGCCCCCGAGCCTTCCAGCTGCCTAGACCCATCAAAGTGTATGGTCCAATATGTGTTATCTGGCTTTTCCTCCGGGGCTTGAAGCTCTGTCCAATCATTGATGAAATCCACTAATGCCTGAGACTTGATAGCCGTACGGGGCACATACTTGATATCATGGGGTCCAAGCTCGATGGCCCACTTTGCAATTCCCCATGTAGCTTCCCTGTTATGAATGATATCTCCCAAAGGGGCTGAAGATACCACCGTGATAGGATATTCCAGGAAATAATGTCTCAGCTAACCTTGTGCTCTCTTTTATCGGCATTGGTGGTGAACACGTGATACTGTCCGCTATTTAACTGCTTAGGATTACTTTGATAACCGGTCTGATTGTTTTACGGAAGTTGGCCACTGTTCTGATTATTCCCCTGGAAGTGTTGGCCACTATTGTTTCCCTGGAAACCGCCGCCAGACCCGCCAGGTTGGTGTGCATGCTGCTGAAAGCCGCCAGACGAGCTACCACCGGGTGGGCCGAACCCGGGTCCTGAACCCGGCCCGAATCCTCCACCCCCGCCACCTGGCGGGTTCTGGAAGCGCTGAGCAAAAGCCTCCATGATGTGGCACTGTTCCCAGGTATGCTTGGCCGGACGATCCTTGGTACTGTGCTTTGGACATGGCCCCTTCAGAAATTCCTCAAAATTTTATGGCTTATAATTTCTGTTACCACTACCACCCTTCTGGAACTTGGCACCTGCACTGGCATTGGCCACAAGCTCTGACCCGGCTTCCGGGCCCTTACGCTTCTTATCATTAAGTTGCTGCTGACCTTTGCCATTAACAGGCTTCTTCCCCTTGCTGTCCGAAGCCTCTGGCTCGTCAACCCCTGGGTCCTTCGTGGGGTCAGACTCAGCATACTTGGTAAGAGCACTCATAAGTTCTCCCATATCCTTAACACTCCGTTTAAGCCGCCCTAACTTCTGCGTAAGAGGTTCATAATGACAGGCTTTCTCCAGAACCAGAACTGCCTGAGCTGCGGAAATATTATCTGAAGAGTGAATGATCTCTGCAACTCGCCCAACCCAATGGTGTGCGGACTCTCCCTGCCTTTGAACACAATGCTGAAGATCGATGATGGTTTTTGGACGTTTGCAAGTACCTTGGAAGTTTTTGACGAAACGTTCCTTTAACTCATCCCATGTGTTGATGGAATTCGGGGGCAGACTCTTTAACCACGTACGCGCCGGCCCTTCCAACATCATGGTGAAGTACCTTGCACAAGCAGCATCACTAACCTCCTGGAGGTCCATAGCGAGCTCATAACTTTCTACCCACTGGGCCGGGTCTTGGTCCGGCCTGTAGCTGGACACCTTTCTAGGGCCCTTGAAATCCTTCGGCAAGCGCTCGTTGCGAAGAGCCGGACACAAACAGGGTACCCCAATGGATCTTCCTGTTGGAGTCAACTGCGTAGTGACCACTGGTGCCAGAGCCGCCTCCTGCGCCGCCTGAGTCTCATGAACCTCGTGCCCCAGGGTCCGGGGATTCGGTGAATATGGTAAGTCCCCAGGCGCACCCCGTGGATGGCGGGTGCTAGACCCAGCAGGACTTTCCGCATGGCGACTCCTGGTGCGACTCCTGTTCGGGGCTGGCGTAGAATGCAACCGTTCCCGGCTATATGAATAGTTGGCTTATTGGAGCACAGCAGTCTTCAACCTTGCAATGGCATTGCGGGCCTCAACCTCGACAGGCGAGTTTCCGGTGATAGGAAGAGCCGCCAAGGTAGTAGTGGCTGCATAGAGGTTATCAACAGGGTTCGTAAAGTGCCCTGGCGGCGTCTGGCCGTGCCGTACTGGCGCCTCCTGCCGCAAGCTAGGCTCTAACTGCGGCTGTTCTCCATGACCCGCCGAATATCGAGCCCCTAGATTCGGGGTCGCCTGGGGAGATCCTGTAGCTGGAGCACGGAGAAGTTCCCCTGGAGGGGTGCTGAACTGTAGGGCCCGATGATCAACGTTGGATGGAAGCCGGCTCCGATGTCGTCGACTGTGAACCACCTCTGATTCAATCTGGTGTTGCTCCAAGTGGTAGCGCTGCTGCTGCAGTCGTTCCATTGCTGCTGCTATCTCTGCCTCGCGGGTGGCCAAACGAGCGTTTTCCTCATCAATATTTGCTTGAACCTGTGCCATCTGTTCTCGGATCTTGGCAATTTCGACGTTACGCTCTGCCTGATTATCAGGGATAACATCTGTGGCCAAAAGCGTCGACAGCGATGTTGCCAATCCCGCCAGAGCCTGGGCTGGTGAAACCCTAGCAGCGGAATTAGAAGCTCCGGCGTTAGCCCCCAGGTCCGTGGCCGCGGCAGCCCCAGCCATGTAGACAGTAGGTCGAGCCGGCGGGCCCAGAGAGTCCTGCGCCGGCGAGTTGTGCCCGAAGCCCCCGAATCCCTCATCATGTAGGGAGTAAAGCGATTCTCCTTCTTCGGAGGAATAGCCACCATCAGAATAAGTCGCCGAGCCCTCTGTAGAAGCCAGCCCCTCGGAATACTCCACCCCTTGGGTGAAACCGACGAAGATATGCTCCTGCCTGGCGGGATGCGCGTTCTGGACCGGCTTGAAGGTGTCGGTGAAGATATCCGGCCCAGATCCAGATCCGCCGGCTTGCATGAGTGTAGAAGGTCTTGGAGCGGCTCTTGCCGCGGCGGGTTGCACGCGACGTGCCGACTCGTAGACATCTGTGCTGGCGGCCGGTTCCGACTCGCCGGCCTTCCCAATGAAGACATGAATTCCGCCAAAGGGGACCCAGTACCCGTACTCCACAGAGTCGGCGTCGGGGCCCCAGCCTGAGTCGTCGATGAGTAGATTGCCGCGGCGACTCCTGGTCATTCGGCCGATCACGTATCCCTCGAGTCCTGGAGGGGGACCCTTCGAATACTCAACACCACCATGCGAAGGCCCCACGGTGGGCGCCAACTGTCGTGGTATTTTCACGGCAGATGTCCTCATAGGACTTGATCTCGAAGCCATCGCGTAAGTAGCAGATCGAAGGGGTTAAACGAGGAACACGGGAGGCAAGGTTTACCCAGGTTCAGCCCCTCTCGTGGAGGTAAAGCCTACTCCTGCTAGATGTATTGAAGATCTCGGTTACAAGGGTTTTGAACTTGTCTAGCCCTGGCTCTCGAAAGGTTTCAACGTGTTCCCTCTGTCCCCGGGCTCCCCCTTATCTATATATAGGCGAGGTCCGGGGCTTACATAAGAGTCCGGGTCGAGATAACAACCCGAGCCCAACTCCCTTTCTACTTGTTTCCTAAGTTATACTACTAGGCGGTTTGCACATACCGCCTCTCATGGCGGGTCTTGGGCCGGCCCTTCCACGGGCGGCTCTCCATCTGGGCCTCCTTAGGACGCTCCGGCCCACCTGAACTGTCGTGGTATTTTCACGGCAGATGTCCTCATAGGACTTGATCTCGAAGCCATCGCGTAAGTAGCAGATCGAAGGGGTTAAACGAGGAACACGGGAGGCAAGGTTTACCCAGGTTCGGCCCCTCTCGTGGAGGTAAAGCCTACTCCTGCTAGATGTATTGAAGATCTCGGTTACAAGGGTTTTGAACTTGTCTAGCCCTGGCTCTCGAAAGGTTTCAACGTGTTCCCTCTGTCCCCGGGCTCCCCCTTATCTATATATAGGCGAGGTCCGGGGCTTACATAAGAGTCCGGGTCGAGATAACAACCCGAGCCCAACTCCCTTTCTACTTGTTTCCTAAGTTATACTACTAGGCGGTTTGCACATACCGCCTCTCATGGCGGGTCTTGGGCCGGACCTTCCACGGGCGGCTCTCCATCTGGGCCTCCTTAGGACGCTCCGGCCCACCTGGCCCTTCCTCAATGAAGATCTCTAGAACCCGGCCCTAATCGGGCGGGTTTCACCCAAAGATATTTCCCTGACAGGAAGTACGTCTCTCTGCTGCGAAAGCGTATTGTTATCTAAAACGTTTTCTTTTCTGTTTTATTTAAAAACCAGATTTTGACCTCATGTTTGACTGGCTCTAACTTTTAAACTAAAAACCCAATTGACTTGATTATTTTTCCCACCTCTCTCAAATTTCACCTAGTTTATTTTCATATTTATTTGGAAAAAATTCCAACAACTTTCCCGTACTGTTTTTAAATTGTGTGTTAATTGGAATATTTTCAAATAGGAATTTGGAGGGAAAAACTTTCAAAAGTTTTTGGAGTGCTCATCACCTACCTACACATTGAAGGCTAGCATTCTGAATCTTGGTATAATATTTGTTGTGTGTTGTTTGATGTGACTACAACACCAAGTTGACTTGAAGTATGCATTATTTCATGTGATGGTTTGATCATATTCACAAGTGCATAATGAGAATTCCTTGCTGTTGGAATTAAAATGATTGTGACAGTATTCATCCTCTTATGCCTTTCATGCCTATCGGAAGGAATCCGGAGAAGTCTCTGTCTCGGGTAGACACGAGCTGGATACTGACATTTTGTTGGGACGAGTATGATCAGTAGCATGGTGAGGTATGATGAGTGGTGATGATGTCTGTTGGTGTGGAATATATTTGTTATGCTAATCCTGCAGGAAAAACACATAACCTCCTGAGTCGACCGTAGATCGAGTCTTGTGCCAGTAACCCCCATGCTTGCTTTGTACTACCACTTGTCCCTGCCGCAGGTAGGGTACGGTTCAGTAAGTTGTCAACCCCTTTCTTAGCACACACCATACAAAGAGGCCATAGTGAAAGATACCAGTGGCCCCTGGTAGGCATGTCACTTGGTCCGGGGGCATGGGTGTTCCGGTGAGTCCAAGGGGGTAGCTCCCCTGTTTTGCGCGCAATATAAATTTTGTGATCCCATGCTAGTCGAGGTTGTAGCCTCCCCACTTAGAGTTTTGCTTAACGAGTGTCGTGGGTGATTCCAGGCACCGGTAAGTTAAGCTGGTGTGTGCGGGTAAGGTGTGTTTTCAATTCAAAGACCGTAAGCGGAATTTGTCCCGGTGGACTAAAGGAATCCGTTACTTGTGGGTAAAGAGTACACCCTCTGCAGAGTTTATATCTATTCGAATAGCCGTGTCCGCGGTTAAGGACTACAATCTGGGATGGGTCAAGTGTCGGTCTTAGTGTCGATCTTCGGAGGAAAACTTCTCAAACCAGAATATTGATCATGATGTATGACGAATGATGATAATGATTATTATTATTGTGGACTAACCATTTACATTATTTGGATTATTGAGTATCCCTGGGATGGTTCTACCTCCTGGATACTCATCGTGATTATTATTATATAAGCCCTTTATGTGGCGTCGCCCAGACGCCCGACTGTGGCATGCATGCTGTTTATTTTATCTATATAAGCCCTTTATGTGGCGTCGCACAGACGCCCGACTGCGGCATGTATGTTATTCACGTTCCTTATAAGCCCTTTATGTGGCGTCGCTCAGACGCCCGACTGTGGCACGCATGTTGTTTATTTTCCTATAACCCCTTTATGTGGCATCGCACAGACACTCGACTGCGGCATGTATGTAATTTAATTTTCTTATAAGCCCTTTATGTGGCGTCACTCAGACGCTCGACTGTGGCATGCATGTTATTTATTTTTCTTCTAAGCCCTTTATGTGGCGTCGCTCAGACGCCCCACTGAGGCATGCTTTATATTATTACCCTTTCGAGGCGTCGCTTCAGACACCGATCGGTTTATTTTTATTCTCGGATTACTTAGTCATGTTTAATATGAATGATCTGCTTGCGTGCATCATGAATTTTATTTTGTGACTGGTTAAGTAATCGTGGATTATTTCAGTGCATGAATACCACCTGCTATGTTATACCTGTTTTCATTATGTTTGCGAGTACATTCAAAGTACTCACTGGCTTGTCCTTGGCTATTGTCTTGGCCAGATTTCGTATTTGGAGAGGAGCATTATGATGACAACCCCGGAGCCTAGGCATCGAAGATAGCAGCCACGCGAAGATAGGAGTTATCCAGGTTAGTTGTTCCTGTGGGAAATGGAGTCCCATAGACGCTGATGACCCCAAACCGCTTCCGCCACCAACCACTAGAAACCTTTTGTTGTACTCATAGACCATAATGGTCTTGTACTTCAGATTTTGTAATTTTGCTTGGAATTTCTGTATCAAAAATGTGTCTCGTCAGCTAACAGTAATGTTGGGGCTGATGAGCACAAGGACCATTTGCTGGGAAATTAATATCCTGGAAAACCGGTCCTGACAACTAGCCTGGCTTAATAGGAATGATAGACTACTCATATCAACAAGGAATTCCTTCTTTTCCGGGAGCCCACTCGAAAAGAACTCCAAAGTTAAGCATGCTTGGCTTGGAGCAATTCTAGGATGGGTGACCGGCCGGGTACTTGGTCCCGGGTGCGCACGAGTGAGGACAAAGTGCGCAGGAAAGACTAGTGTTGGTCTATGGGGCTAGTCTAGATCCCGCCAGGCGTAACAGGGTATTACAATTGGTATCAGAGCCGACCCTCACGGTTACATGGGCATGCACGGGTCAGGTGCGTAGGCATGTGGTGCATGGCTCGTGTGGCCCGTTGTGGCACACGGCATGCCACATGTGCCGGACTGGACGCGCATACGTGTGCCAAGAGGGAACGTTCCTGATGGGCCGACGAGGACGTCGGTTCCTTTAAGTGGGGGTGTATGTGAGAGCTTGGCTTAATAGGAATGATAGACTACTCATATCAACAAGGAATTCCTTCTTTTCCGGGAGCCCACTCGAAAAGAACTCCAAAGTTAAACGTGCTTGGCTTGGAGCAATTCTAGGATGGGTGACCGACCCGGAACTTGGTCCCGGGTGCGCACGAGTGAGGACAAAGTGCGCAGGAAAGACCAGTGTTGGTTTGTGGGGCTAGTCTAGATCCCGCCAGGCGTAACAGGGTGTTACAAGGCCTGGCCTTAATTGGTTGTGCCTAACAATGGCCTTGTCGAAGGCATTGTTTTGAGAGCGGGGACTATCTTCAGGGTGAAAACCAAGATCTACGATCGGGTGACGACAGCGCTGGTGCACTGTTTCCTTCTTTGAGGCGTCGCTTTTGGAGAACTTGGACTTCAGGTGTTGTTTTGGTGGTGGTTGTACTGCTGTTGCAAAGACTGGAACTCTGTAGCGGGGCTTTTCTTTTTTAGCTTCTTCTTTTTTTTTGGCTGTGTGCATCCGTAATACCATTAGGGTATTGCGTTATTGCAGAGGCTGGGTGTAATTGGTATCTTCGCGGTATTAATATATTCCCTTTATCGAAAAATATTATGTGAAATGTCTACTAATGGAGATAGTGATGATGAAACAAAAGAATATGGTCTCGAAACCCTTAAGTTTACGGAAACTCTTAATGGGTCACTCTTGGACATTTCCAAGGTCTTTTTGCCAGATTTGTGGATTTTCATAAATTTACTCGAAAGGCAAGAGGATCTCCTAATACTGGGAGAAGAGCATGGGAAACGCCCCAATAGTGAAATCCATCAAAAGGAAAAGAAAAATGAAAAGCAATAGTTGAATGAAATGCTTAAATTGCTCAGAGTAAATTCAAGTAGGAAACTTTAGGCATTGCACATGCCCTTGCTATATTTTCACCCTTATGTATTCCAGCAAGACCAACTTATCCCACTTACTTTTTTCCAGACTGTCCACATAGTTGCATAAAGGCAAGACAAAGCACAACTCCATGAAGTACTTTGAGTTACCTCATGAAAAAAATTGTTTGACAAAAATATAAAATAGCTAAGTTCACAATTTTATGGATGCTTGCACATATCTTCAGTCGATGTACTTGGTGAAAGGATCAATATGGTTGACTAGAGGGGGGGGTGAATAGGCAACTACCAATTTTTAGCTTTTCTTTAACAAATTAGGGTTAGCACCAAAATAGGTTGTCTAGATATGCAACTAGGTGAGCAACCTATATGATGCTAACAATTACAACACAAGCAAGCAAAGGATACAATACAAGTATATCAAGCACAATGTAAAGGTAAGAGATAACCACAAGTGGAGCCGGTGAAGACGAGGGTGTGTTACCGAAGTTCCTTCCCTTTGAGAGGAAGTACGTCTCCGTTGGAGCGGTGTGGAGGCACAATGCTCCCCAAGAAGCCACTAAGGCCACCGTATTCTCCTCACGCCCTCACACAATGCGAGGTGCCGTGATTCCACTAGTGGTGCCCTTGAAGGCGGCAACCGAACCTTTACAAACAAGGTTGGGGCAATCTCCACAACTTAATTGGAGGCTCTCAACACAACCATGGAGCTTCACCACAATGGAATGTGGCTCCGAGGTGACCTCAACCGTCTAGGGTGCTCAAACACCCAAGAGTAACAAGATCCGCAAGGGATTAGTGGGGGGGAATCAAATATCTCTTGGTGGAAGTGTAGATCGGGGCCCTCTCCTCCAAACCCTAGCAAATCAACAAGGTCTATTGGCTAGGGAGAGAGATCGGGCACTTTTGAGCTTTGGGGCAACAATGGAGCAAAGAGAGGAAAGAGGTAAGTCAACTTGGGGAAGAAGACCCTCTATTTATAAGTGGGGGAAAACCAACCGTTATCTGCCCCCAGCCCGCACACAAGCGGTACTACCGCTCCTCGGAGCGGTACTACCGCTTGGGCGGTAGTTCCCTACTGTCACACGCAGGCATAGAAGCACAGGAGCGGTAGTGCCGCAACAAGCGGTACTACCGCTCAACTTCAGCGGTACAACCGCTAAGGATTGCGCAGGACAGAGGAAACAGAGGTAGTGGGGTAGCACTGGAACGGCAGTACCGCAACAAGCGGTACTACCGCTCCACTACCGCCCCACTACCGCTTAGGGAAAAATAACACCAGAAGAAAACACGGTAGTGCAGCGGTAGTAGGGGGCGGTAGTACCGTGTCAAGCGGTACTACCGCTCTACTACCGCTTTACTACCGCTTAGCTGAAAACAATACCAGAGAGGTTTCTCCAAGCGGTAGTGGCAACGGTAGTAGGGGCCGGTAGTACCGCACCACTACCGCTCTACTACCGCTTAGCGGAAAACAGCACCAGAGGGGTTTCTCCAAGCGCTAGTGCTGCGGAAGACCACAGCGGCAGTACCGCTCTAAGCGGTACTACCGTGGTACCGAGCGGTACTACCGCTTGGGTGCATTCAAATTGCCCAAAGATAACAGAGGGATGCTCCAAGTTGCGGGAAGGTTATGTGGGTGCAAATGGGTTGTGTACGTGTAAATTCCACCCATACCTTCCAACGCGGACCCCCTCTTAATAGTACGGGTTTCCTACGACTCAAATCCACCGAAAAAGAAATCGTCGGAAAAACACCGTCTTCACTCTTTACCATCGAGGGGAACAAACCGTCTCGTGCCACCTAATGAAATCTGAAATGCTCAAAGCACACGGTTAGTCCGCAAACGCATTGTCATCAATCACCAAAACCATTAGAGAGAAATATGCCCTAACACTTGGCATGTTATGTCCTTGGTCTTCATTTCAGCTTTCAGAAAGAGTTGATGATCATAGTGATGGGAACTCCACATGCGATTTTAGAAGATTTTCAATGCATTTTCCTTACAATCTTGATATTGTCATCACCCTTGCCTCTATCTGCAGAATTATGTTTTGAAACGTCACCGTGTGCGCCACTTAGTTGCGTATTGCGCAGGAGTTGAGCCATCTGAAAGCTCTAGCTACTTGGTTGTCGATGCTAACATCATTTTCTGATTACGTATCATTTGCGGCAGTCACTCACCTAACGGTGGTTACTATTGTCTTCGTTTCATCTTTTTATATCATCACCCCTAGTTTTTGTATCTTCGACAGTTGCTATGGTTTGCGGATCAATGAATTCTTGTTTGCGCCGTCTCTGAATCTCTTTTGTATCGATGGTAGCACATTCTAATGGCTTCTTCTTATAATTAGGCATCACATCCCTATTAGAAAAACTACCTATGATGTAGTTGTTATGCCCTCTGAAAGCTCGCTATACTAAAATTTTATTTCTCATTTATTCTATCAGATTTAAAACTTAACTAGTATACTTTTCCATTAAATAGTTGGCACAAATAATCATCTAATTATGTCACTAAACATTAATTCTGGTGCTTTTTCTTAGACATTTTCTCACGTCCATATGTATAAAGTACGCTTGAGCTATGTAAACTTAATTCTAAGAAAAGTAATATTACTCTGAGATGCTAACCTCAAAAATATATTTGAAGTGAATATCCTTAGATGTGAGGAAATAAAACATGGCAACATCAAATCGTTGGAATAGTTTATGACACATGTATGAATTGGTGTATGCACATTCTATGTATGTGTTGGTGTATAATTCTAGTATCATTGATCTTTTTGGTAGAAATGTCTAAAGCGCCCGATGTAACAAATATCATAATAGTGGTTTCTACTTAGGCTTATGAATAAGCACATAAAAATGTGGTCCTATTGTGTAATTTTTATATGATGGGGAAAGTGAGTTATAAATATTTACATGGCCAAGGGCCAACCGAACCAAGAGAAACTACAAGAGCCAGGTTAAAAGAGAGGATAACAAGTCCAAGAAGGGATGGACTAACACATATTTCACTTGAAAATAATGAAGCTGAATATCTCCCAGAATCTTCCACCGTTGAAAAACTAGGATGTTGATCTTTTAAAGTTTTTTGTTGCATTTCTTCAAGATGTTTCAATCCATGAACCAAAGACCATTGAATGCATGCAAGTCGTAGAGGTAGTATCGAGGCTGAGAATAATTCCAGATAATTTGAAGAAAATCTAGAAATCAATCAGCAAACATGCATGTGACGAACATGTTATCAGGAGATTCCATATGGGCATTTGAGCATAGGACACAACTGTTGCCAGAGTCAAGGTGCCATTTGTCTTCAAAGCACCATGAGAACACTATCATCAAACCGTTGGCATGATGGACTGTTTGCTAATTTGTAGTCAACTATGCCTTAAATATTTTAGATGTATGGACATTTTGTAGTCAATTATGTCTTAGTGTTTCGATTTATTCAATAATCAAATGAAGTATATTTGGTATTAAAATAGCATCAATTGTAAAAATCACCAATGAACATCAAATCTTGTAAATTCTAATACTTTTGTCCATATATGATTTAAGTATTTGCTATGTGTTCATGCTATGTTTTAAAAAAGAATTGACTTCAGCATGCTGAATTTTGGAAATCGACTGTTGGTACATCTAAGTAGGACCGTGAAAACTTTACGATACTGTGGAAGAACACTAACTTCATGAGCTCCTTAATCTAATCTCTGCACCATTTCCGCCTTAGGATCTTTGTGGTCCACGAGATTTGTTGATGGTCCCGCTACATGACAAATGTGATGATGTCATCAAGAATTAATTTGTTATGCAAAATCCTTGTAGTCATTTTTTGAGGTAATGCCATCATGACTGGCTTTATATTAAATCAAATAAAGATACATCGTCAATCAGCAAAGCTAAGTTTGAAGGAGGTGCGTTCTGCGTCCACAAATTTGGGGGATGAACTCTACTGCTGGCCAGCACGTGAGCCATGCCATTAGTTTCTCCTGCACAATGATTGAGGGCTACACTACTAAACTCCATACTAATGTCAAAACATTCGTCAATAATCAGAGCCGCCAATGATGGGGATCCGGTCTTACAGTTCATGCGATCCACTAGTTGTGAGCAGTTTGAGTGCGCAGGAGGTGCTCAATCCCCAGACCACGATCCAACTCCAGTCCTCATCGAAGAGCCAAAGCCTCAGTGGTATGGGCATCCGCGATAGGCCCATGAAAAACATTTTGTGGCAACTAGCTCACCCGCATCATCACATATTACCACCCCTCCAAAGCATGTACCATCATTGTACACAAAGGAATCCAATTATGCTTCTTTGTCGGATTTGCTACAGCGTTTCCATCCCCCGCATCATCACATATTACCGCCCCTCCAAAGCATGTACCATCATCGTACACAAAGGAATCCAATTATGCTTCTTTGTCGGATTTGCTACAGTGTTTCCATCCCGACAAAAGTTCAGAGCCAAAGTCTGACTCGACGGCGCGGATCTTTTAAACGATTGGACTATTTCACCTTTTGCCTACGTTCCCACCAAAAATACTAGCAACCAAAAGTTGAAATAACAGTCATTGAAGTATGGTTCGGGTACATTTAGCATTCATCCGTCCCGCTGATTGCTTCCTCCAAAATTGCTGATCCTGGTATGTTAGTAACTGTGGCTCGGTTCATTCTGTCAATGACACCCATCTTCTTCCAAACATTTTGCGTGCCACTGCAATCAAACAACGCTAGGTGATTATCTTCCCTACCCTCGTTACATACTTGGCAGATCACTGGAGAGTTCATACTCGGTGACACAGTTTCATATTTTTGGAATATATCACAAATATCCAGACAAAGACAAGCCCATATTCAGTTGGTACTGCACATATACCATGTTATCATTAAGTATACAATTAGCTGGAGGCACAAATTGTTCGCTTGGCTGTGTTCTCCTTTCAGTGCCCTGAATTAAATCAGGTGCAGCACACGCGCAGGGCCCTGATGTGGAAATGGTCGCCTGAAATACGGGGCTTCGACCTAAAAGTTGGCTATCCACCATGAATGAAACGATTAAGTACATCTTCCGAGCTAGCGAGCTAGGTTTTGGGGTCACCTAACAGCTTTGTTACAAAGCTCTGAACAAAAGCAATGGTCGACGAGGGCGTTATGTTGCAGGTTCCAAGACCTGCAGTCCGGATACTTCCCACCACTCTTACGTCTGTCCAATGAAGATTTGGATTGAGAGGGATATGCATACTGCTATATGTTGCGGCACTGTCAGGACCCACACAGCTCCATAAGAACCATCTTATCACCTCCAGTTTACCACTAAAAATCATCATAAGAGAATAAGGGCCTAGGGAGCAGGAGGCTGATCCACGTGTTGAGCACCGGAGGGCGAACCGAGCAGCTTGATCAACACATTAACTCATCACGCAGGTCCTTGACTTCTCCTCTCAACAGAGCATTCTCTTGGCGTAGCTTCTCCATTTCAGTAGCCTCAGGCTCTCCGGCTTCTTGTTCAGCACTAGTTTCCGCTTCTATATTCTCACTCTCATCGAACGGATGATAAGTCTTGGCACTGGCAGTGTATCTAGCTGCTCGAGCCACCGCCACCGGTGGAACCATTGTCAGTGTCTTATCTTCCTCAGTTGCAGGTTGTCCAGTGGTAGTTTGTTCCTTAATATCTGCGCCCAAACCAGTGCCGTAAGAGCATCTACAGCCGGACCTAACAAATCTGACCCCTTAAACGTCCGCGGACGCGCCCGATCAGTGACCGGGCGTGTCCGTTTTGAGCCCCTATAATTTGGTCCGCGCAGCCACACTTCTCATTTTTCTTCTCATATGTCCGGTCACTTGCACGTGATTGGTGGAGAAGAAGAGAGAGAAAGAAAATAATGAATAAGAAAAAGAGAAAAGGTGGTCCGGAGTGGGGTCACGTCCTACGTGGCGGACTGACCAAGCGTGTCCGGGCGCATCCGCGAGCCCTCATATCGTCCCCATATTTGAGATGGATATGAGGGGTGCCGGTCAGTCCGGACGTTTGAGACAGATATGAGGGGTCCGGTTGGGTCGCATTTTTGTGACCGGTCAGTGACCGGGAGAGCGTTCCGGGCGTTTGAGGAGCATATAGGGGGTCCGACTGTAGATGCTCTAAATCTTGGCCGGTTGGACCTCACGCAGCCCTTGCTTGGTCTCCCCATGTACTTTTCCAGTAGGAGGGCTTGCTTCTTTATCCTCACTCACATGAGTCTCAGCTGCAGTCTTCACCGGCGGAGCCACTGTTGGTGTGCTATCTGTTTCCTGATGGTGTTGCTGTTGAAGAACCTCGTCGTCTTTGTGGTGTCATTAGATGATTGGTGCGGATATGGTGTTTACTATAGTTTGCCGATCGTGGATCAGATCGCTTTCGGTTTTTCTTTTTTTTTTCTCGGCTACACATAGCTTTGGTCTTATATGACTTTTCTATTTTTCGCCGTGTTTTTTGTGTGCGTGTGTTGTGTTGGCTGTGTGCATCCTAGCTATGCAGAGGCCGGGTGTGTACTCTTTGGGTTGTATCCTCTTGATGCTCCTCTTTGATGCAATAAAATCCACCCTTTATCGAAACAAATCTGTTTCCTGATGGTGTGCTGATGTTTCCATATCAATTTCCAGGACTTCTATTTTCAAAAAAAAAAAATCCAGGACTTCTATTCTAGCACTGTGTATATATGGCTGCCTTTGCCCATATATATATTCTTTAGATGGCCTTTGCCCATATATACATTCTTTTGATGGCCTTTGCTCATATATGACAACAAGCCTACATAATTAAGATGTTTCGGGTTGGAAGTATGGATCAGGTAAAAAAAAATATTACAAGACAATACGGATGAAAACATACAATTCGGAAAAAAAGTTGAAAACATACACATCTACAACTGCTTTGACCCAGCATGTCTAAGAGAGGCGTGAACCATGGTTCAGCCAAACTTATGCTCCACGCCGTACGATTTAACATCCTCCTACATGTGGATTCGCGCCATGCATGTCAATTCCATCCAACACTTCATGTCATGCATTGTTTAACATGCAAAACATCTCTTGCCATGCATTTTTTATTCAAACATGCACCAATCCACATGAACAGTGTCCAGAAATCAATGGTGTCGAGCGTAGGTTCGGCTGAACCATGGTCCAATAAAACATTTTCGGCATGTCTAATAATTCTATCTTCTTCAAATACATCTGTTCAGGCTTTGTGTGGGACACTGGGAATTCTCTCGACATGAGAGTTGAACTAATTTTTTTTACAACATTCATACGTGAACATTTGGTATTCTTTCTTTCCAATCAAATCACAACACTTAGAACAATATATTTAGGGGACAACTAGAGAAAGAATATACGTCGACTTTACTTTATTTAGAAGAAGGTAGTTTTACCCACTCAATTGCCACTTTTATTCACACATCTAAAATATATTTCTGTAAATAAGGAATGTTAATACTAGTAAAGTGCAAAAATAATACTAAAATGAATTACCTTGTTGAGCCCACAAATACAAACTCTTTAATCCGGCCGAAAGCATTCTCAATGTGAATAATTTTCACAAGCCTGTAAACATTAGTCCAAGCCTCCAAGGTAAGCTGTATCCTTCAACATAATAGACTAAGTTCAACTAAAATTAGAAACCAATTCCTCAAACTTTCAGATCTAGGTTTACGTTGAACTTATCACAACAACTATTCAGGAAAGTGTATCCATCTGATCCAAAAGCAGGAACCCATGTAGTCTTGCTGCTGCTTACACATATGCGGTGATGTCGGTTAAGTAATATGTGCCTTAAAAATAATAAGGTGTATGTTTAGTCTAAGATTCTTAAATGTCTAGAGTGATCCCTGTTGAAATCTGAGATGGGCCTTGGGCCCATGAGATAATTTCAGAAAAATCTCTAAAGGCCCATGTAGGTGGCATGACAAGGGGGGTGGGAAGTTTAGTACCACCTTGCTAGTGGAGAGGGAGTTGGACCTCTTTATAAGGGTCTCTCTTCTACTTGCTATTGGAGCATGAGAAGAGAAGAGGCCCTCGCGCACTCCTCCTCCGCCGCCGCCAGCCTCGCCACGCCTCGTCACGACGCGCCGAGTTCATACCTACGCGCTTATTTTTGCCGGTCGGGAACAGAGAATACGTAACGCCATGATCTGAGACGTTGGATCGTGGGCTACACTCGGACGCCGCCTACATAAGCAGGGCTTCGGCCAACCCTAGCCGCCACGGAAAACAGATTACATCTGCCTCCACACGCACACCGCCACCATCGTTCCTTTTGCTGCTGCTGTCGCCGGCGACTCCGTCCCGTTCACCGCGTACACGGTTGACGGGAGAGCAGGCCTCCGAAACCACGCCTCTCCAGGTCCTCTACGGGGAGAGGGGCGATTAGGTTTTTGGGGAGCGACTACGCGACTGCTCGCTTCCATTCGTCTGCTTCATCTACGTCCGCATCGTCTTCGTCATCATCACCATGTTGCCACCAACCGACGTCGACCGTGCCGCTGCCGAGAAGCTCGAAGCCGACAAGAAGGCGGCCGAGGATGCTGCCGTCGCCAACGCTGCTGCTACGGCCAACTGGCCTATTGGAGGGTATAAATTGTTTATCCCACTCCTGCTTATGTTACTTTTACCAGCACTAGCTATATGCGTCGATGTTTCTACTATGTGTGTAGTACCTGCTAGTCTGGTTAGTCATCAGTATGTCGTTAATCTAGTCAATGCCATGATAGTTATTATTTCGTGGATTAATCTGATCGGAAAATTGCCTATATTCTCAACAATCCAAAAACCTAATATGTGTAGGAATTTTTCGAGTAATGGTTTTGCTGCTGTACTGAAACCGGACAAGTTTACCGGTACTTATTTTAAGCGTTGGCAGACCAAGACCACCTTATGGCTCACGGCTATGAACGTGTTCTGGGTAGCCGGTGTCACTCCCACAGGAACGATTGCTCCTGAAAAGGAGAAGGCATTTAAGGGGGCCACCGTCTACTTTATCGGAGCAGTTCTAAGCGTGATCGGAGATAAGCTGGTTAACGCATATTTACATGTGGGGGTCGCCAAGGACTTATGGGAGGCGCTCGAATCTAAATTCGGGGCCACCGACGCTGGGAGCGAGATGTATGTTATGGAGCAGTTCCATGATTACAAGATGGTTGAGAACCGTCCTGTGCTGGAACAAGCTCATGAGATAATATGCATTGCTAAGGAACTTGAGGTTCTTAAGTGCGATTTACCGAGCAAGTTTGTCGCGGGGTGTATAATCGCTAAGCTTCCTACTTCCTGGAGGAACTTTGCTACCACTCTGAAACATCAGAGGCGTGAATTCTCAATAGAGGATGTCAGCGGCCATCTGAGTGTTGAGCAGAACTCAAGAGCAAAGGACTCGCATGGAAAAGGTGGCGAAAGTCTGTCTGTTGCCAATATGGTACATCAGAGGAACTTCAACTCCCACAAGTCCAAGGGAAAGAATTCTGTCCAACAGAATACCGACTTCAAGAAGAAGGGAAAGAAGACCTTCAAGAAGAATAAGAAGGGAGAAGCCTGCTTTACTTGTGGTTCAGAGGAACATTGGGCCAACAAGTGCCCAAATAAGTACAAGAAGCCGGCGCAGGACAATAAGTCTGCCAATATGATTGTGGGCAACAATGAAAGTGGTGCATCTGGGTACGGTAATTTATTTACTGTCTTTTCGGTTTGTCAATCCACCGATTGGTGGGTGGACACGGGTGCAAACATTCATGTGTGTGCTGACATCTCATTGTTCTCTTCTTATCAGGTCACGGGGCATGGGTCCGTATTGATGGGGAATGGCGCGAGTGCTTCTGTTCTTGGTGTTGGCACGGTCGATCTGAAGTTTACTTCGGGAAGGATCGTGCAGCTGAAGAACGTGCAGCATGTCCCCGCCATCAAGAAGAACCTCGTTAGTGGCTCCCTTCTGTGTAGAGAAGGGTTTAAGTTGGTCTTCGAGTCTAATAAAATAGTTGTTACGAAATATGGACTTTTCGTTGGAAAAGGTTATGAATGCGGAGGTCTGTTCCGCCTTTCCCTTGCAGATTTTTGTAATAAAGTCGTGAACAATATTCATTCGAGTGTTAATGAAACTAAAGTTTGGCATTCACGTCTTTGTCACATTAGTTTCGGTGTTATGTCGTGGCTAGCAAAACTGAATTTAATCCCGAGTTTCACTTTAGCCAAAGGTTCTAAGTGCCATTCGTGTGTGCAAGCAAAGCAACCTCGCAAGCCTCACAAGGCTGCGGAGGAGAGACACTTGGCGCCATTAGAACTCATACATTCAGATCTTTGTGAGATGAATGGTGTGTTGACTAAAGGTAGAAAGAAATACTTCATGACATTGATAGATGATTCCACTAGATATTGCTATGTGTATCTATTAAATACTAAAGATGAGGCTCTACACTACTTTAAAATCTATAAGGCAGAAGTTGAGAATCAACTTGAAAAGAAAATTAAACGAGTCCGATCTGATCGTGGTGGAGAGTATGACAGTGTCCTGGACTAGGGGGTACTCACCACATCGTCTCCCAACTAGGTGGGTTGGGCCGAGGACCCTCATATGGCGGTTCACTAATGGCTTCTTCGGACGGCCGATGACATATACGGGGAAGATTCTACAAGACTTGGTGATCAAGACAAGGACTCCTCTCCACCGATGTAGCCGACTAGGACTCTTGTTATCCTAGGCCTCCGGTACATTATATAAGCCGAGGCCAGGCTAGTCGATAGATGATTATGACATTACACATCACACCCCTAGGGTTTAGACCACAACATATGATCAGATCAACTATGTACTTGATACTCCATCAATATAAACAAGAGCAGGACGTAGGGTTTTACCTCCATCAAGAGGGCCCGAACCTGGGTAAAACATCGTGTACTTCGTCCCTGTTAGCATCGATCCGAGAATCCACAGCTCGGGACCCCCTACCCCGAGGTCTGCCGGTTTTGACACCGACAATGGTGATTTCATTGAGAGTTCCGCTGTGTGATCAAAAAAGGATCAATGGCTGGCCTGCAGATCAACTGCGACGTCGGCATCTTCATCGCCGGCTCGACTGGTCACCTCGGCTGGGCCGAGGACCAGACTCCTCTTCGGATCGTCAAGATCGGACATATGTCCTCGTCGTCATCAACTCCGATCTCTATCAAGATCATGGAGGAATCATCCATGGAGCCCGGGGGCTCAACGTCAACATTGCCCTCGAGCGACCGTGCTGTTTTTTTTGGACAGCGAACTTGTATCCGCCGTCACCGCCTCCTCGAGCGTCACTTTGACGATTGCTTCGGTGGAATTGTGCGGAATTGAGGCTATAACAACCCTGTAAAATTTCATCGCGTTCCGATGGAGGCATCTCCGGCGATCTCCGATATACCGGAGCCCTGTCGAATCTAGACGGGAGTCTGGACGAGTTTAGGGCGAGGAGTCCAGCGTCTAGCTCGGACGTCCTTTGGAAGATCCAACCGTTGATGGGCTGCGGAATTCCTGTATCTACCAGCCCTCAAAATTTCAGCTCGATTCGACCGTTCAAACTCCGGGAAACCTCCGATGAGCGCAGCGATTTTCGGATCTGTTTTCTGCGCGAATACGAATCCGACCCGAGTTCATCTTTCTTCATGAACAGGATATTGGACATCCTTTTTGAAGGAAAATCTTTTCTAGGGTATTGTGTGTTGTTCTCAAACACGCGCTACAAATTTTGAGTCTTTTTCGAGGTGATCTTCACCGTCGCACCGATATCAAACCGGCCCGACCATGTTACTCCACGGCTGCCGACCTGCGCCAGCATCGACTGCGCCGTCGCTCCATCGAGCCGACCACAATCACATCGGATCATCACCTCGGCGAGCCGACCTAGAGTTCGGCATCGTGAAAGAAAAATAATCGTTAAGACAAGATCGTCGCCCCACAGATTGCACGGGTCGGGCGCGCCAGCATCGCCGCGTGGTCACTTCTCAAGCCGGCATTGGCCGCGTCACAGGATCCGACTTGCGTCGGCATGGCCGCGCCGTTGTTTCTTCAAGCCGATGTCCGTCTCGCCGAACTGCTTCGACACCTCGGCTGGCATGGGCGCTGCAACGCCACCTTACCGATCTACTCCAACACCTCGGCTAGACCGGGGGCTTTGCCATTCTCTTCATCAACCTACTCCGGGGACTTCGGCGTCACCAGCCGATCTACTTCGACACCTCAGCTGAACCGGGGGCTTCGCCATCGCTTTATCGACATACCCGGGGACTTCGGCGTCACCAGCCGACCAGCTTCGACACCTCGGTTGGACCGGGGGCTTCGTCTCGCCACATCGACTGTGCCACGTCGCAACTTCATCCAGCCAAGCTCTTCGCTCGGGCACCTCGGGACCGGCTTGGGGGCTGGGACCTCGACGCGCCGTAAGCTCGGACCGCATCATCAACACCGAGCACATTAACCAGCTAAGTCGCTTTCATGCTCAACTTTTTCAATTATTAATTTATGTTCGGTTCGACCAAGCATTTTATTTATGTTAAACAAAAAAGTTGTTTGTTAAAAACTTAGTTTGTCAAAAATGTTGTTTGTTAAAAACGCTTCCTTTACCTAGTTTAACTGGGGCCTTTTAAATTTATATGAGCCATTTTGTAATAAATCTTTTCTTCTTAGTCGTTGCAAAGTCTTTTTCTACAACACCTTTTTCGACTCGAGTGTATGGTCAATAGCCGGATAGCCTGGCTTCTCTCTAAAGCCGCTTGAGTTTAGTTCGCTAAACTGGCCTCGGAGAATCACTCCGCCTTCGGGATAAGGAGGTTGAAGCCGAAGGCTGACCTACTTGAAGTTTAGAGATCGGATGTGTCATGTTAAAGCACGACAGAAGCCTAAAAAAAATTTAAGGCCAATTTCGGATTGGCACCAAAAGCTTGATTTAGTTCGGGCGTAAAGTTTTTTGGTTTTCCAAGCCTAGGGCACTTTTAACCTATTTGTGTGTTTCCAGCATAACTCTCGCAGTGCAACGCCGGACACCATTACAGATTCGGCAATATCAACAGTGGGCTGCAACTAGAGCCGAACCCACCGAAAGCCAAGGTAATTCATGGAGTCCTCGGCAAAACATTCTCGGATATTGCTTATATGCATCGGTTTCGAATTGTGTCTTCGGTCAATAGTTGGGTTGCCCGGCTCCTGTGCTTGCCTCCTACGTTCCGCTTTGTTCGGCTAGGTGTGCAAAGGGAAAACCACTGCGATTGTGCTTCCAGCTTGAATGGTTAAGCGCCTCAGTGGAGAAAGCCGAAAACTGACTGTCACAATGAGCGTAAACTGGTCAGCGATCCGATGACTGTGTCAAACTACAGATCGATAGAGGTCACCCCGTGTTAAACGATGGGCCTTTCATAAGATTGGCCAAAGTGTTACTAGTTTGACCTCGGCCGACACCGAACACTAACCGGGGGCTAGTAACTGGCCCCGAACTTTAAACTCCTATGACTAAGTGAAAGTTATAAAGCCTGCATATCTGATTTCCTCGTTTCCGCTAACACAACCGCCTCCGGGCACCGAGACGTCGGCTAAGGGTTGTATTGTTAGTACGGAAACACCCTGTGTAGCATCTACAAAGGGGTGGAAGCCGATGATGGGCCACTTTCAGGTTATAAACAGTCTCAATGGAGAATTTGCCTTCCATAATTATCGTTATAAAAGCCATAAATATGCATCAATTTGACTTAAGATTTTGGCCAAGCTGGGTTGCCTGGCTCATGTGCTTACCCCTATGTTCCCGATTGTTCGGCTAGGCGGTAAAAGGAGCACCTCTATGATTGTTACTACCGGGTCATCCGGGTTAATACCTCAGACTGGGTGAAGCTGAAAGCTAGCCATCTTAAAGGATATAATTGGTCGGCAATGATGGAAGTGAAAATTTTGGTTCATTATGGACCACAGAGTTCGGGAACTTTTCCCCAACTAAATCCTCAATATTTTCCTCCCACATTGATCGGAGATGAGGTTTCATGATCATGGTCAGCATGACAACCCAAAGAAAGGAACCGATAGCGGGACTATTTTCTTTGAAAGATGTTTCTTACGTTTAATAGTAATATAACATATCTCTCCGCGTACCTTTGTTTATAAAACCGTATGGCCGGATTGCCTTGTTTGCCGTAAACCTTTGCCCTCATAAAGGCTTAATAAAGTAGGACAAACACTCCCCGGCCACTGGCCGAGGAGGTTGAAGCCGATGGTCGGTCAACAAAGTTTTGTACAATGCGGATCCGAGCATTAATGATGTAAAGTACTTGGACACATAGAATCATTACACATAAATTGTGATTAAAGTCAATTTACTCTGGATATTGATCCATAATTCGGCCACCCGTGCCCACATTAAGGCTCGGGGGCTACTGGGCTTCGCGCTTATCATATACAAATATTAAAGGGGCACATTGATCCCCTGATCAGGTGTTGCCACCCGGCCAGTGGCTCGGGGGCTACTGCATTGCCTATTCAATGCAGAAAATTCATAATGCCCAGTGTTCGGCTTGACTGAGCTATGGGCAAACACGTCTTCAGACAACAATAGGTACCATCTGGGACCTATCCGGCATCAAGCTAATATATTACGGCAACTTCTCAAGACCCTCTCTCAAGGGCCCGTCTGCCGATCACTATTTCCTCTGATATATTACACCGCGTTTCTATTCCTAAATATGCTGCCGAGCTGGGAATTGATCCTCAGGCCGATTTCGCGAATCGACCTGAGTCTCAGGGGATACTGGGATCAGCGATTTTATGCTATCCTTCAGGTGCATGCCGGAAATTCAACGGACACACACCTTGAGGGCTACTGGCTACATATCTCGGTAGAGAATACATTGCACAAATCGGAATTAAATTCACAAAAATCAGCCCACGGCCGAGGTGGTGCACCACCTCGGAAGCAGTCCGGCATAAAGCTCGGATGCAAGTGGCTGGCTCCATAGAGGGCATCTCCGGCATTAAGCTCGGTTGAACCCTTTAAATTTTTTCAAGACCGAGGTAATCTATGACATCTCGGATGCAGTCCGGCGTTGGTGCTCGGCTGTGAGATGACACCTCGGATGCAGTCCGGCGTTGGTGCTCGGCTGTGAGATGACACCTCGGATGCAGTCCGACGTTGGTGCTCGGCTGTGAGAGGCCACCTCGGAAGCAGTCCGGCATAAAGCTCGGCTGCGAGTGGCTGACTCCATAGAGAACTTTTTTCGGCATTAAGCTCGGATAACCTCCTTCAAACCTTTTCAAGACCGAGGTACTCTATGCCTCCTCAGATGCAGTCCAGCGCTGGAGCTCGGATACAGGCCGGCGTTGGAGCTCGGACATAGACCGGCGTTGGAGCTTGGCTACAAAAGATACCTCGGATGCAGTCCGGCGTTGGAGCTCGGATGCAAGAGGATACCACCGCATGGTAAACACTTCGAACCCGACGTGTGGTGTTAAAAATAACAAGGCATTGATAAAGGCCGAGAACTTGAAAGACTCCTCGGATACTCGACATATGAACTCTTCGGATATACCTCGGCGATCCTCAAGATCGGAGATGGGAAGATTTGTTGAACCAGTTTTCAAGACCGATGACCGAAGATGAAGAACAATTCGGAAGAACCGAGGAGCATGCCCAACTTGAAGACCGGTTCAGGGGGCTACTGACGGTGTCCTGGACTAGGGGGTACTCACCATGTCGTCTCCCAACTAGGTGGGTTGGGCCGAGGACCCTCATGGCGGTTCACTAATGGGCTTCTTCGGACGGCCGATGACATATACGGGGAAGATTCTACAAGACTTGGCGATCAAGACAAGGACTCCTCTCCACCGACGTAGCCGACTAGGACTCTTGTTATCCTAGGCCTCCGGTACATTATATAAGCCGAGGCCAGGCTAGTCGATAGATGATTATGACATTACTCATCACACCCCTAGGGTTTAGACCACAACATATGATCTCGAGGTAGATCAACTATGTACTTGATACTCCATCAATATAAACAAGAGCAGGACGTAGGGTTTTACCTCCATCAAGAGGGCCCGAACCTGGGTAAAACATCGTGTACTTCGTCCCTGTTACCATCGATCCGAGAATCCACAGCTCGGGACCCCCTACCCCGAGGTCTGCCGGTTTTGACACCGACAGAGTACTTCTCAAATGAGTTTGATTCTTTCTGTGCGGAACACGGCATTATTCATGAGAGGACGCCTCCCTATTCGCCCCAGTCAAACGGGGTTGCCGAGCGGAAAAACCGTACTCTAACTGATTTGGTTAACGCCATGTTAGATACATCGGGTTTATCCAAGGCAAGGTGGGGGAGGCTATATTGACTTCGTGTCATGTCCTGAATAAGGTTTCGACAAAAGATAATAAGGTCACTCCATATGAGCAGTGGTCGAAGAGAAGGACGACGCTCTCCTACTTACGTACTTGGGGCTGTTTGGCGAAAGTCAATCTGCCGATCCCCAAAAAGCGTAAGCTTGGACCAAAGACCGTGGACTGCGTTAATTTGGGCTACGCTAAGAATAGTGTTGGCTATAGATTTCTATTAGTGAAATCTGAGGTACCTGACGTGAAGGTCGGTACAATTATGGAGTCTAAGGATGCTACATTCTTTGAGGACATTCTCCCCATGAGAGATATGCATAGCACTTCTAGACAGGAATCTGAGGAGACTCCTGAGCCTGCCATTCCCATGGAATATTATGAACAAACACATGATGAAAATCCTGAGGAGGATGACGAGGAAACCCTTGGTAGGGGCAAGAGACAAAGGACTGCAAAGAACTTTGGTGATGACTTCCTTGTGTACCTCGTGGATGATAATCCCACTTCTATTTCAGAAGCCTATGCATCTCCTGATGCTGACTACTGGAAAGACGCGGTCCGTAGCGAGATGGATTCCATCATGGCTAACGGAACATGGGAAATTACTGAGCGTCCCTACGGTTGCAAACCATTGGGATGCGTGGGTGTTCAAAAAGAAGCTTAGGCCCAATGGTATGATTGAAAAGTACAAGGCTAGGCTTGTGGCCAAGGGCTGTGCCCAAAAAGTAGAAGAAGATTTCTTCGACACTTATTCACCTGTGGCCAGACTAACCACCATTCGAGTACTACTCTCGTTGGCAGCCTCGCATGGTCTTCTCGTCCATCAAATGGATGTCAAGACGGCTTTCCTAAATGGAGAGCTAGAGGAGGAGATCTACATGCAATAGCCAGATGGTTTTGTGATAGATGGTCAGGAAGGAAAGGTGTGTAAGTTGTTGAAATCTTTATATGGCCTGAGACAAGCACCTAAGCAATGGCATGAGAAGTTCAATACAACTCTGACATCTGTTGGCTTCGTTGTAAATGAAGCTGACAAATGTGTATACTATCGCCATGGTGGGGGCGAAGGAGTCATACTGTGCTTGTATGTTGATGACATACTGATATTTGGAACCAACCTCAAAGTGATTGAGGAAGTTAAGTCCTTTCTGTCTCAGAACTTTGAGATGAAGGATCTTGGAGTGGCTGATGTTATCTTGAACATCAAGCTTTTGAGAGATGATGAGGTTGGGATTACACTTCTGCAATCCCATTATGTTGAGAAGATTTTGAGTCACTTTGGATATTCGGATTGCAAAATTTCTCAAACACCATATGATCCTAGTGTGCTGGTGCGCAAGTTCACAGGCACAGCTAAAGATCAATTGAGATACTCTCAAATCATTGGTTCACTTATGTATCTAGCTAGCGCAACGAGGCCTGACATCGCGTTTGCTGTGAGCAAACTGAGCCGGTTTGTTGCCAATCCGGGTGATGTTCATTGGCATGCTGTTGAAAGAGTTATGCGTTATCTGAAAGGTACTATGAACCACGGACTTCACTATACTGGATACCCGTCAGTACTTGAAGGGTATAGTGATGCGAATTGGATCTCTGATGCTGATGAGATGAAAGCCACTACTGGGTATATGTTTACCCTTGGAGGTGGTGCTGTTTCCTGGAAGTCTTGCAAGCAAACGATCTTAACGAGATCGACAATGGAAGCAGAATTAATAGCATTAGACACATCTGGTGTCGAAGCAGAATTTCTTCGAGATCTTTTGATGGACTTGCCTGTGGTTGAGAAGCCGGTTCCGGCTATCCTTATGAACTGCGATAATCAGACAGTCATTGTCAAATTGAAGAGTTCAAAGGACAACATGAAGTCCAACAAACATATAAGAATGAGATTGAAAGCTGTCAGACGTTTAAGAAGCTCTGGAGTGAGAGCGTTGGATTACATCCAAACGGCTAAGAATCTGGCAGATCCCTTTACTAAAGGGCTATCACGTGTTGTGATAGATAATGCATCGAGGGAGATGGGTATGAGACCCACGTGAGTTGCCATGGTAGTAACCCAACCTATGTGATCGGAGATCCCGTGAAGTAGGACCTGGGAAAACAAGCCAGTGGTGAACTGAGGAGAGTAACTTTACTAACCCACTTCGTTGGAGATGCAATACTCTCGGATACTGTATGGTAGGATGACTACTGTCTTAATGTGTTCTAAAGCTTATATGTAAGCAAGATGCTGTCCTACAGAGCGATCTTCGGAGGAACACACCTATGTGAGCCCGACTGCTGGTCACAGTCTATGAGATTGGGGTGATCTCTAGTAAACTCATGAATAGGCCAGGAGTGTGACTAATATGCTCCACCCGAGGGGTCAGCCTTCGGCAGCCTAGTACTAGTAAGACATGTAGTGAAACTTCTTTACGCCAAACTGACAATTCAAGGCATAGTCCATTGTTTAGTTGTGAAGGAGTGTAGCTACTTTCTCTAGGTGAAGCTCAACCTTAACAGGTCTTCACTGAAATGCTGGTATATCAAAACAGTAATTGGAACAGAGGACGAAATGGGCCCTTGAGATCTGGTGGGGGATTGTTGAAATCTGAGATGGGCCTTGGGCCCATGAGACAATTTCAGAAAAATCTCTAAGGGCTCATGTAGGTGGCATGACAAGGGGGGTGGGAAGTTTAGTACCACCTTGCTAGTGGAGAGGGAGTTGGACCTCTTTATAAGGGTCTCTCTTCTACATGCTATTGGAGCATGAGAATAGAAGAGGCCCTCGCGCACTCCTCCTCCGCCGCCCGCCTCGCCACGCCACGCCTCGTCACGACGCGCCGCGGGTTGCGGGTTGCGGGATTGAGCCGAGCCGAGCTCATACCTACGCGCTTATTTTTTACGTGGGTTCAGCCCACGTCTCTCCACCCGGACGCCGCCTACATAAGCAGGGCTTCGGCCAACCCTAGCCGCCACGGAAAACAGATTACATCTGCCTCCACGCGCACACCACCACCGTCGTTCCTTTTGCTGCTGCTGTCGCCGGCGACTTCGTCCCGTTCACCGCTTACACGGTTGACGGGAGAGCAGGCCTCCGAAACCACGCCTCTCCGGGTCCTGTACAGGGAGAGGGGCGATTAGGTTTTTGGGGAGCGACTACGCGACTGCTCGCTTCCGTTCGTCTACTTCATCTACGTCTGCATCGTCTTCGTCATCATCACCATGTCGCCACCAACCGACGTCGACCGTGCCGCTGCCGAGAAGCTCGAAGCCGACAAGAAGGCGGCCGAGGATGCTGCCGCCGCCAACGCTGCTGCTACGGCCAACTAGCCTATTGGAGGGTATAAATTGTTTATCCCGCTCCTGCTTATGTTACTTTTACCAGCACTAGCTATATGCGTAGATGTTTCTACTATGTGTGTAGTACCTACTAGTCTGGTTAGTCATCAGTATGTCGTTAATCTAGTCAATGCCATGATAGTTATTATTTCGTGCCTGCTCCACGCTGCTGACTCAATCTCTTCTCAGGATGCATACCCAATTGTCCAAAGGCCTCCGCTGCCTGCTCCAAGGACGTTGGAGGTGGAAGATGGAGAGGGGGAGCGGTGGCGTCAGCGACCGTCATGGGGATGGAGGAAGGTGCTGCTATCGGCTTTCGGTCTTTCGCTCCTCGCTCTCACGTCGACGCCGCGGGATGGTCGAAAATCGAAAGGGTGAGCGGCACAGACTGAAAGTTAGGTTCGGGGACAGGGAGGAAGGAGGCAGGCGGAGGCGCTGGATGGGGAGGAGGAGGCCATGGAACGAGGAGGAAGAATAGTTTTTTTTTTGTGAATCAGGAGGAAGAATAGTAAAGAGAAGAAGGTGGTCGCGACCCATTGAGTTAAATACACTAGAGGTGCCTCAACGTATCATGTGCGGTCAGTTTATTGCCTAAAGTTGCAAAATACACGAAACAGATGATTGAACTTGTCCGTCTGTGCAAATACGGTGCCTCCATCCGCATCTGGACGTCTGTCCAACCCTTATGGTGTGCGAACAAGGCAGTGGACCACCTGTCATTGGCTGAGAGTTGGGAAGGCACTGAATAGCCCGCACGTGAGGATTTTTTATAGAAAAACCCCTCATATTTCATTTAATCACATAGGAAAACCCCACAAATTAGATTTTTTTTCCATGATGTACGATCGAACTTCGAGACCTCGTAGCCGCGGATTGCACTGCACGCACGGGTTGTCCACTATGCCATAATCTGCTCGGTAGATATTGGCAAGGTTGAACTCTATATATTGCATTGCTATGCAAAAAGTAACTTTGGTGTACATATGCATTGTGTCCTTTTTTTTAAGTTCAAAGAA
The DNA here is from genome assembly GCA_039707655.1 of Elymus sibiricus. Classification (NCBI taxonomy): domain Eukaryota; kingdom Viridiplantae; phylum Streptophyta; class Magnoliopsida; order Poales; family Poaceae; genus Elymus; species Elymus sibiricus. The sequence goes on from CM077663.1 coordinate 401,183,363, forward strand.
ATGGATTTTTACAGCTAAAAAAATTCTGAATTATTTGTATGTGAACACATAGAAGTGTAATATATCTGTGGCCAGATTTTTGTACGTGGATATAAAAAAAGAAAAATACATGTAAAAAATCAGCTTGTTTTTTTTGCCAGATTTTTGTCCTTTTTTGCAGGTATAATATAACATAATTTCGTACGAAAATTGAAAGTCACATAGAGCACATGTATACGTTTTTGTGTGAAAACAATCAACACTTTTTATGTTTCCATGTTCTTCATTTTTAGTTTTCATATTATTTTTACCATTCAAAAAAAGAAATGTAAGAAAAAAATTCACAACTGCCATAAACTGAAAAAAAAGTGTTAGTGCATTTGGAAAATGTTGAACTTGCATTAAAAAATGGGCAATGTGTATTTTTGAAAAAGTTCAACGTGTATTAAAAAATAATTCTGTAAAATTTGAATAATTATATTAAATATTTCATCACAATAATTTTTAATAAAATTTGAATAGTTTACAAAATACAACTTTGCGTTAATAAATGGGTATTTTAGAAATACAATGAAGATAAACAATAATAGTCTGTGCTTGTTGTCCAGAATGAACGTGCATATATTGAGACAATAATTTCTAATATAGGTTGAACTATTTTAATCTGGACAAAGGCAATGTCCACTGGGTCGAAGACGTTCTTGTCTACCTCTTCAAAGTACGCAATAACCAAAATAGAAAAATATTTAAAATAAGAATTAATTTCATATTTCTTTTTATATCAGAAAGTTTGCATGCCATCAAACTAAAAAGAAACTTGGAAAAAATAGAAATAAAACCTATAGATAACGCATTAGAAAATTTGCAGAACAATACGTGGAAATTGTCTACATAGCTTTCTAGCTAATAGGGGAATGCATGTCATATTTCAGCCCAATGGACAGCCGTATTTGACCAGGAGCTGCCAGGTTCGATTATTTTCCATTTTATGTCTCAACTAGCATGAATACAAGTGGGTTATTGTACAAAAAGTCCTCACGCGAGGAGAACTAGCACTTTTCCGCTCTCAGCCACTGACAGGTGGGTCACAGTCATGCTGGCATGCCACGTGGGATGGACGTATGTTTGAATATGAAAGAAGGCACCGTATTTGCACGGTCGGACAAGTTCGAACACCAGTTTTATGTATTTTACAACTTTAGGTACCAAACTGACCGTGCAAGACAAGTTGAAGCACCTCTAGTGTATTTAGCTCATCTTTTATCGGTATTTCTCATCCTCACGACAATATAATCGCATAAAAAATGTTCGATTTTCCATCCCCTCCTAAAAGAACGTGAGCTGAATACCATTATCAAATTGATTTAATTTAGGTTGCACGAGTTATTCGAATTTTGTTTATTTATAGCTGCTCGAATCGAAATCCAAGGGGAGAAATAAGAGGAACTCCAACCGGCCGACCCAAACGGATGCGTGCTTTGTCCGCCTTTTGTCCGTGGTCGGCATGTCCGTCCCTTTTTGTAAATGGATCGGCAGTGTGCCCAACCGGAGGACCGAAATCTTGTCCTCGCGGCCGGCCGGCATCCATTTTTAATCACACATTTTTATTTGTTTGGGATTTGAACGTTATTTTTATTTCATTAAATGCATTTCAATACATATTTTTTTTTACCAATTCTTCGCTACGAGTACAAGACCAAAGAAAACAAGAACTATAATTAGACATTTTAAAAGATATCCAACTTCCACTAGTGGACTAAGATCTTTTCTATGCCTTCGTTGTTGATATGTGGATTCTTGAGCTTAACAACGTCTTTCTTCTTCAATTCTAAAGAATTAGACGTTGCTTCCCCTTTGGTCTCTTCTTTAGTCTCACCTATAGGTTCAATTCTTGCTAGAAGTGCACGAACATCTAGCAAAATTCGTGACATCAATAGATCGATGTATTCTTCTTCCCGATACCAAAAGTTGCATCCGTCTGGCATACAACATTGAGCAAATAAGCTACCGAAATTGCATCGAATCAAAGAGCAAAAGGCCGAACGAAAATCATACCCCGCCGTTTGTGCACTTGACGAACACCCAACCGGGATGTTCCGGCGTCCAAGAAACGAGTCGGACGACCTGCAGCGCGCAGTCGCACTTTATGAACGGCAATGGTGAGCCGACAAGCTTCTGGGCCAGCGCCGAGCCAGGACGACGGCCGGCCGTGGCTTTGCCGACGAACCGACGACGGTACAGACCCGAGCGGCTAGAGGCTGATTGAGCACCAGCATGCGGCACCGAGGCATTGCCCAGGGACCGGCACCCGGCCAGTCCATGGCAAGCGCAGTCCACCGTCAGCCGGATTTGCCGAATCCCGCCGGCAGGATGCGTCAAATCTCACCGCCGTCGCCGCCGCCGCAGCAGATCTACCACTAGACCTCCCGCACCGGGACGAAGGAGGCACCCCGCCGGTGGATGTGCTGCTGGGGTGGAGGAGGGACTAGGGAGGGGGCTGGAGAGCAAGGGTGGCCGGGAAAAATGGAGGGCCGGCCTAGGGTTTGTGCACTTGCGGGCGACGGGTGAGGGAAGGGGATAAAAAGACGAGACTGTGCCGCCGACTGGCGGGCCAGGGGAAGAAGCACGCGGGCGAGGCGCGTGTCCGTTTCATGTTCGCGCCGACGCAAATGCCGTCCAAATTTAAGCCTGAAATGGGTCGGCGGACGAAAAACAGACGCGCGTCTGTTTGCATCTAACCTCAGCTGCCTAAACCCGACGGAGACCGGCAAGGTCGAAGAAACAAGATTAGGGGGGGAAGACTAACTTAGATTCTTGTATCCGGTCATCCGGTGAGGTGACCGGTGAAGTATGACCGTCGCATCAGAGCTGCACTCACTGTTGATTGATTTTCTACTCGCGTCGGTTGACCGGTACCCCGCGCCGTCTCCCTCCCGGAAAGATCTTCATTCCTTCCGCGCCGAAAACGACGGCGAGCCCCCCAAGACCGCGTCAGCCCGCTCCCTCCCCACCCGCACGTCACTCCGCCCAAGTGTCCCGGCCGTCGCCATCGCCCCCGCAGCTGTTGCTCGCTCGCCCCCACTCCCACACAACCACGACACGACGACCGTCCTGGCCATACACCGACGCGACGGCTTCTCTCTCCCTCTCTGACCACTTCTCCTCTCCACACCGGTGGCGCGGCTTATAATGCGCGCGCCGTGGAGCCGGGGAGCTTAACGGGCTTCCAGTGGAGTGGGGATGATGATGATGGACTTGGGCGCCGCGCGCGCGACGCCGCCGACGGCGCAGGAGGCGGCCGAGGCCGCCGTGCGCGCAGTCGGCTGCGGCTACGACCTCGCCGACGACCTCCGCCTCTTCCGCGCCAAGGGCCCCCTGCTCGACCTCGGCGTTGGCGGCGGCGGCGGCGGCGAGCGGGACCTGTGCCTGCCGGGCGGGGCCGTAGTGGCCGGCGTGCCCGCGGGGGTCGTCGCTGACAAGGGCGAGCGCGCGCGGTTCCGCTCCGACGTGCTCTCCTTCGCGCAGATGGCGGAGCACGTCAACCAGTCGCTGTCGCTCACGGGCAAGATACCGTCCGGCCCCTTCAACGCCATGTTCGACTACCGCGGCTGCTGGCACCGGGACGCCGCCGCCACGCGCAGCCTCTGCTTCGACGCCCGCCTCGTCGAGCTCTACGCCGTCGAGGCCCCCCGCGGCGCGCGCCTCGCCCTCCTCGCCCACGTCGCCCGCGACGTCCCGACCTCCTGGGACCCCCCCGCGCTCGCCGCCTTCATCGACAGGCACGGCACCCACGTCATCGTCGGCGTCAGGATGGGGGGCAAGGACGTCGTCTGCGTCAAGCAGCTCAAGGGCTCCGCCCTCGCGCCCAGCGACGTGCAGGCCCGCCTCAAGAAGCTCGCCGACGCCACCTTCTTCCAGTCCCAGGACCGACGGCAGAGCTCCGCCGGCGCCAAGAGCCGCGGGTCGTCGTCGCGGAGACCTCCCGGCCCCGGCTCCGCTGCCTGGCGCGCGTTCAGGTCGCCGGTCATCCACAACAAGGACGATGTCGTCGGCATCCATGTAAGGCGAGGTGGCGTCGACGACGGGCAGGGCCACGACGAGTGGCTCACCACCGTTGCCGGCTCGCCGGACGTCATATCCATGGCCTTCGTGCCCATCACCTCCCTGCTCACCGGCGTCCCCGGCCGCGGCTTCCTCAACCACGCCGTCAATCTCTACCTCAGATGTAGGATAATCTTCCAAACCCAGATATTTTCTCTTGTTCTCAGCTCGTGTGTGTGGGTGTCTGACCATCTAACCATTCATATGGCTGTGCGATTCAGACAAGCCGCCGATAGAGGAGCTGGAGCAGTTCCTGGAGTTCCAGGTGCCGCGGCAGTGGGCGCCGGAGTTCGGCGAGCTCCCGCTGGCTCTCGGCCCGCAGAGGAAGAAGAAGAAGGACAGCCTGCCGTCGCTCCAGTTCACGCTCATGGGGCCCAAGCTCCGCGTCAACACGGCCAAGGTGGACTCCGGGGGCCGGCCGGTGACGGGCATCCGGCTGTTCCTGGAGGGCAAGAAGAACAGCCGGCTGGGCGTGCACCTGCAGCACCTGTCGGCGACGCCGCGCGCGGTCCCCATCGTCGCCGGCGAGGCGGTCACCGCCGCCGGCGGGGACGCCGTGAACGAGCGCGCCTACTTCGAGCCCGTGAGGTCGTCACTGCTGACGCACGCGTGCACGGCGCCGGTGCAGCACAACGGGGCGCGCATCGACGACTGCGCGGCCGTGGTGACCGCGGCCTGGCTGGAGGTGCGCGAGGCGTGCCTGAAGAAGGTGCTGTTCCTGCGGCTGGGCTTCTCCGGCGTGGCGCGGACCAAGATACGGCGGTCGGAGTGGGACGGCCCGCTCGCCACGACCCGCAAGTCGGGCTCGCTGTCGGCGATGCTCAGCGCGGCGCTGTCCGGCACCGCAGGCGTGCCACCGCAGGCGGAGCCGATGGAGGGGAAGGTGGAGGTGAACTCCGCCGTGTTCCCCAAGGGCCCGCCGGTGCCGCTGCCCGTGCAGAAGATGGCGAAGTACATCGACACGACGGAGGTGACGAGGGGCCCCGACGACCTGCCGGGGTACTGGGTGGTCACCGGCGCCAAGCTCTGCGTGGAAGGCGGCAAGGTGGCGCTCAAGGCCAAGTACTCGCTGCTCATCTCGGCGCCAGAGGACGACGAGGTTTGAATCAGTTGTGCATATCGTGTACAGACTACAGAGTGCGCACACACATCAATACTCAATAGGTGGTACAGTACATACAAGTAGATTAGAGAGTTTCCTCAAAACAAAAACAAAAAGTAGATTAGAGAGTGCTTGTCAATTCTTGTAAATCAGCACCAGTTAGAGCTCGAGCTGCGAGCCTCGGGAGAAAGAGCTGTTTAAATTTGTCAAGTGAAGAAAATAGATACTACACATTTTGAGCATACTCCCTTGCTCAAGATGTCATCCGCTCTTAACATTTACCGGTAACTGTAATTGTAAGATGGAATGGCAAAACCCAACAGAACTGAACCTGTGATACCATCATCCTCGTCACACAAGTTCAGTTAAGATACACAGTTGCATCTAATGTACATTCATCAAGCAACAGAGGGTGCTGGGTTTTTCGGCCGAAGACCTCAAAAGGCCAACTTAAAACCTCTCCATGGTACCGACCACCGGCTGTGCCTCCACACGCTGCCTCTTCTCGGAAAGATAGGGACCCCTTCTGACCGCCTCATTCAGCTGCAGCAAGAGATATTTGTTTCCTCGGTCAACAGTCACGCTTCAAACCACAAGAACCAGTGGCTACAAGAACCGGGGACATACCTTTCCAATGAGTTCAGAAAGGCTCGGCTCATGAAGAAGGTGCGACGATGACAAGGCCTTGTTGATTGCCACACAGCAAGCGTGCCGTGCCTCCATGCCTATGACAGTAATAACGAACCAATGTCATCATCACAACAGTTGGTTCAGTAAACAGAATATCGCATGGTTCATGACTGGATTAGCAACAAAGAACAGCTCCAGCGTATTGCCAAGAGCCAATGATGCTATGAGGTCAGAAGGCAGTTGGACACGTGGACGTGCACTAAACATTAGAGCAAACATTTGGGTAGAGGGAAGTTAAGCGGGCACATTATGTGTAAGCATTACATCACCGGCAGTGAACTCCAAATCAGTTATGCAAATGCTAAAAGGAACATAGCAGCAGTGCAGCACGCTAGGCGGGGCGGAGAAATCTACTTCGGAACGACAGATGTATGCTTCTATAAGAAATGACATGTCTATAGTTACTGCATTAGTATGAAAAGTACTAATACTTCCTTACCAAGTTTTGTCGTCTCCATTTTTGGATCCGTAACAACTCTGATTATCTCTGGCTTTGAGCAAACTTCCCTTAGGCACCATTCTCGGACAACCAGTCCTGATAGTACTCTGTAACCCTGCAAATATTAATGTGATTCAAACAGTATAATACAATTTGATTACTTAAAACATAACTCGGCCATAGAGATGAAAAGATACAGCAACAAGTAGACTTTAGCAAGCAAGAACTGCTTACAGCAATCCGAACGTCTGGATCTTGTTGTAGAATTGATAGAAGAAGAGCCTGCCAAAAAATTAAAAGAAAAATCGCTATAAAGGCAAATTATAACCATCAAGTGAGAAAGATAAAACTCGAGAAAATTGTGTTGCTCTAACTGAAGGAGTTAATTTTGGACTGTTTGATGCTGTACTGTAGACTAAGCGCTTCAGGCACTCTTCTGCTTGATAATCATCCAGTTTCATCTGGTCGTCTTCTCGATCAACACCGCATATGCTTCCAAATGCATGTAAAGCGGCCTGAAAGTTTCACAGCATCGCTCTAAGAGGAATAGTTTCTGGAGATTTTGCCAATGACTAACAGAGTAGTAGTAAACAAACTTACCAGCTGTTTGCCTCTGCCCTGCCTATCAAAGGACATTTCTACCACATGTTTAGCAACATTTGGTGGATCAGAGAACAACAAGTATGCTCCTTGATTTGCTATTTCACCAACGGAGAAACAAAAGAGCAAGTCAGATCATGAAATGAAGTATTATTGTTAATGAGACCACTCCCAAACAGATGCAGGTTTCAGTACAACAGAAGGTTACAAGAAAGAATAAAAACATAACTTACTTGTACCAATTAGACCTAAGGTCTCCAATGCGCTCTCAATTTCATCAGTATTTTGACTTTCCTCCGACCTCAATATTTTGTCTATGGCCAAGAGCAGGTTCGTAACGCCTAACATGGAGAAATCTTGATTAACATATCAATCTAATACCTCTTTTTTTTAGAGAATCGCACCAAAGATACCCTCACACAGATAATACCTAGATGCAAATAAATGTATCATACAAGGTCCCAGCAATGACCCAACAAATGGGTTATCAGAATTTCGCATAGAAGCTATGTTCAGAATCATGTTTTTTTAATGAAGGGGCTGTTCTTGAATTATTAATGTAGCAATGCAGAGTACGGTACGACGAAACAAAATGTAGCGGAGAACACACTGTAAATCATATAATGATAAAAAATGCACACAATTAAAAAAATCAACAATAAGTGAAATATTTAGCAGGGCTGATAGACTGAAAGTGTAAGTAGCTGCAAGCCATATCATACTTACAAGATTGTTCTATGGTCATAAAAGCATCAGGTGAAGCAAGAAGCCTCCCACTGATCAATGATGCCCTTGACCGTACAATAGAATCAGCTGAGGAATCACTGCACAAGGACCAAAGATAGGCAACATAAAACGGCTGAAGGACAGAAAAGGAAAAACACAAATATGGGGGCAACAGCTGAGTACTTGATCACATCAGTTATGTGTTGAAGCAAACTGGTCTTTAACAAGAACATATTGCTGTGAGGGTGCGCCGCAAGCTGCAATACAAGCAAAGACATAATTAGCTAAAATGTGTAGTTTATCCCAGAAATTCTACAATCTTGCATTCTTAGATCTCTATCATCAACAATTACATAACAAAAACCTTGTGATTTCTATGTATTTACTGTCGTTTGACAAATAATGAAATTCGTTTCACATAGCATGTGATGAACAAGAGATACTAGTGTGAGTTTAGGCCAATGGAGACAAAGAAGAAGTGCAAAATATTTGGTTTCAAAGATATAATATAACAAAAAGATCACCCAGCAAACATAGATGGCTGAGGGCTGAGGTTGACCGTGGATTTTAAGTGGAACAAAGTTAGACTGCCTTCATTTAAAGAAATTACACGATCTTCAAAAATCCCTCCTAACAAACGTAGATTGGAGACTTTCAATGGCAAAGAATTAGACTGTTTCTAACAGTAGTAGCTGATCTGTCCAGCTTGGCTTGTTTAGGGGCTTTCTTTCTTATTTTCCTTCTCTTATCTATGTTTTGTTGTTTTTGTTTTAATCAATATACTTATGCAGCAGAAATGGAGAATCCACCTCATTCTTACAGAAACCAGGCTAACAGATACATACATCCTTCTCTCAGGAAAGAGGGATGCATGAATCGGTTGATAACAAGGGAAACCTGAGAAGGCAATCCAAGTAAGACATAGTATTACCTCATAGAGGACCTCTAGTGCACTCAGGGTTTTAAGCATGTCTTTTCTATCTTTTATCTCGTCCTCAAATAAGCTGAGAAGGTTTGAGTCACGAATTGCAGTAGCAGTACAACTTGATGCGGCAAAGAGCTTAGCTATCAAAGATAGAATGCGAATCCGTGCCTGCAAAGAAGAGGAACAGCACCATAAGCAGGTTTAACAAAACCATACTAATAGCATCTAGTAATACATACATAATGATTCTTCTGTATCACACTAGATGGCAATTTTGCATCTACATAAGTAATCTGCCGGTATTGGCAAAACAGTTCTGTGATAAACTAATTTAGACATGAATGGTAGGCTTGTAATTGTAGGCTGCCATTGGCCCAAGAGGTCATGTATCAATTGTTTCACAAATTGACCTATAACGGTGGCGTTTGGATACCATACCATTGAGGATGACTGGGCTGCCACTTTGTTGAGTTGCAATCCTTGCCCATCTGGTGGAAATATGATATCCTGAAAGCCAAAACCAAAATAAAAATATTAGCATCTGCTATCCACATTAAGAGGGAGATACGTTCAACATTTATGGAAAAAAATATTATACTCACGGTCCCTTTAGGAATTTCTGCTAGACGCTTTATGGCATCCAAAACAATTGCTGAGATATCTTCGTCTCTACAGAAAGCAAACATAATTAATAGTAAGTATAATACAAGCATAATGCATGTCATGGGACATGACTTGTCAGTTGTAGTTTGTGATAATAAGAATACCCCTCAATCAAGCAGTTGATCAGAAGAGGGTACAGATTGTGCTGTACAAATGTGTTCACGGCAACATCACTATCTCCAGCCTTGTCAAGAAGATGTACCACCTGGTATAGAACTTGAGAGTTAGGGTCTGGACTCTGGAGCCATTGGTTGAGAAAGGGTTTGCAGAAGATATTCTTTGCAAGACGATGTTAACCCTGGTATGTGAATGGTTATTTTAGACGAATGAGAAGCATCATGCATGAAATGGATTCGCAAGAGTTGGTAAAGCACATCAGTGTTCTGTTTGTACACAAATTTCAATCTGGTTATTACCATATTATAGAGTAGAGGGCAAAGGAGTTAAAAACCAGCTTAAACTTGTACCTTTTTCTCAAACACGCAATAAAATCTGTTTCATTTATATTGAAGGAAACATCGTAGCCAAGACCAAAACCAACTACCTGCTGCTATACAAAAAGGCAGACGGGGAAAAACAGAGCAAAAGAACAGACAACTAAGATAAATCAGGAGGCCGTGTGTGCTTAAAGTTAACCTTGGAAGGTACACAACTAACATTTCAATATTGATTGGCATTGTGATTTACATACTTGCGCCATCTCAAAGCAGTAAATGGTTACACAATTGGAATTGGGTGCCATATTTTCTAAATGCCCTAAATGATTACAATAAACAAATGCAAGGAAACCATATCCACAGAGAGCATCTCCTAGAGAACAATAATCAGAAACATACCGCTTTGCAGGCCAGTTGTCTGATATTGTTTGAGTTTGTGAGCAACCCAGCTTCAATAAATGCCTGAAAGAATCACTTGAGAATTCAACATTTAGATAATCAAACGAGCGGAACAATAGGCCGCCTCCCAAAAAGATGGCTAATAAACAAAAGAGCGTACAATACATCAACTTTGTTGATCATTCTATTTGGTACTAGTTGATAAATAGTAAGTGCACATATCAAGGTAAGAGGTTCATGTTGCCATGTCTAAATAGGAAAAAACAACCGGAGAGGCCGAGACAGCAGGTTACACATACAGCATAGCTCGGCAGAAGTGAAGCTCCATATCTGGACGAAAATACTTTGTCCAAGCAAGCTGCAACAGTTTCAACCGTCTCAGGTACGGCTGCCTGACTCTGCAATGCACTGCCGAAGTAAGACGGATTAAAAAAGCAGCCATGAGAATCCACATAAACACCAGCAAGAGCGTACGTTCTTCATAGCACTTGCAGGAAACAGAGATGCAAGGGACCCAGAAACACTTAGGGGAAGGGGAACAAATCTCACCCTAGCAGCTTACTCAGAGGGAACTGCTCCAGGAACTGCCTCACTGTGTCCTCACCTTGCACTCCTACAATATAAAAGGCAGGGTACTGTGATTGGTCAGCACCCAACAACAAATCAACGAAATGCAACTAGTGCGATCCACAAGCTGAGTCCACTACAATTTGGTGGGAGAAGGGATTAATCCCCTACATCGGAGATGGAGAAATAAGCACACCCGCAGCTACACTAGAATTTCAGCGAACCACGGTATGATATAACCCCCAGGGCGCTGAGCCAGTGAGGCTGTATTGGGACGCACGATCCTCGCCAGTACAGCCGCAACCTACCCGTTCGGCCGTAGAAACCCTTCGGCTCGAACCCTACTACCGATACCGAGATCGTATTTCCTCGCGTTCCCCGGCGCCGGAGGTAGGCAGGCAGGCAGAGGAGAGGCCCCGCGCCTCGGCGGGGAGGGGGCGCGGCGGAAATGATCCGAGCAGCCGGAGTCGATGCGGCGGCCAACCCAACGGTATAAAACGGGAGGCGTCGCGACGAACCTGGGTAGGAGGCGAAGTCGGCCGCCGCACGGTGCACGGCGTCCAGCTCGCCGGCATCCATCTCCGCCGCGGGATCCATCTGGTGCTGCTGCTCGCCGCCGCGGGCTCGCTCTGGGTTTTGGTTTCGGTTTTCGGGCAAGGGGGAGGGGAATGGGGGGATTTGGGTTGGGACGCCACCAGCGCTGGACTGGACTGGACTGATGTGTGCCTGCCTCGTGCGGGTGCCGCGTGCCGCTCCGGGGCAGATGGGTGCGGCGGGTGGGCCCCACAGCTCCGCCGACCTTGCGGAGAGAGACTGGTCTATCCGAAAAACGAGCAGCGGTCCGCGGGCCTCACTTTCTAGCCCGCAGCCCGGCCCGAAAGCCTGGAAAAAACCTAAAAACTCATGTTCTTTGATATTTTTATGAAAAATTAGATATAATATAGCATTATTTAATCTTCAAAAGAGGGTATTTATTATTTCCAAACAAAGGAATAGGCATATTTTTGGGCTGCGGGCCGGGCCGGTCCTGAAAGTTTTTGGTCGGGCTTTGCAGAGCCCGGACAGGAGAATACGCAGGTTTAGGATGCAGATTTGTGAGAATCGTTGCGGCTGTGGATCCCTAAGAATCGATGTAGTTGTAGCTTCTGGAGAATCGAAATCGGATTGTTTGTTTACCCCGTTGTTTCGGAAAAAAACAATTTGACGCATGGAGGTTGCTAGTCAGACCGTCACGAGTCACGGGGGTGTAGCCGACCTCAAGGGCAGTGGGTCTTGGGCGCGAGCACGAATGAGGGGGCCGAGCAAAGCTGGCCAAATGGGATGTGTTAGCTGGCCGACTCGATAGCCCGCAGGCATGACATGGCATGACCCGTTTTTTTATTTGGATTATATATAAATCAAAAATAGCCCCAAAACAGAATAACAGGGCCGAACAACATGTGGGCCTACTGAGCCTAGCGGGCCAGCATGCCAGCCCAATAGTTGAGAGGTCATGCCTAGGCTACTAGGTGCATCAAGTGGGTCGGCACGACACGTCCCGTTTACAAATCGTGCCCCTATGGGTCGTGTCATGCCAACCACGATTAGCACGGGGCGTGTCATGTCTTGTCGACCCGTTTGGCCAGCTCTAGGGGTGCGAGCGTGGGCAGGGTGTGTTTGCTAGAGGTCGAGAGGGGCATAACGGAGCTTAGAGGCAGCTGGTGATGGTGGCCAGACGTGGCATACAGATCGCTAGACGGAAGGTAGGGAGGGGTCATGGCCTTCGTGTTCGTCCACTTGAGCGCCAATGGCGGCGATGCGGGTGGAGATGTCGTAAACCTAGGTCACCTCCCTCCACTCTCGATGTGTTGGCATGGGGTGGATGCGAGGGCACGAGAACGAGAGGGTGGGTTTGGCTTACTTCATCTCCCTCCATTCTAGATGTGTTGGCATGGGGTGGATGCGAGGGCACGAGAACGAGAGGGCGGGTTTGGCTTACTTCAATAATTTCTAAGTCAGAGAACAACTGACTCGGTTTGTTGTGCATCACCCATCTTAGTAATTTCAATTTAGGGGGTACGTCTGACTCTGGTAGTTGTGCACCAAGCATCCAATGTGGCAACATAGACCGGCAGCCTCGTTTCGCTCAGTTGTGTCAGTTGTGCATCACCCATCTTAGCAATTTCAATTTAGGGGGGACGTCAGACTCAGCTAGTTGTGCACCAAGCATCCAATGTGGCAACATAGACCTGCGGCCTTATTTTGCTCAGTTGTGACGATCACATCCATTTTCTTAGATCTATCAAGATACTACACCATATTATATTTAACAACCTGCCATACAATCTTAGCATTGTAGTGCCAACATTAATCTAAGAGAGGACCACACAAATACAAGATTGTATAGAGTTTGGTTAAGTATCTTGTTAAATCGAAATAATCCGCTTGTGTGGTTAGCTCACGCGTGTCACGTGATCTAAGTCTACATAAATATTGGTTCTACCCGTAAAAAAAATTAAGTCTACATAAATACATCTTCTTTGTCGGGAAAAGAAATGCACTATGGAAATATGAAAGATCTACACTTGATCCAAATCGACTCATACAAGAATCGGCCACTCGTCTGCTAAGATTTGATCATGCCTCTACAGTTTATGTTAACTATACAAGGACAAGTAGAGATGCAGAATTGACCTCTTCATTATGCATATGACACGGGCAAAACAATGGTTGTTCATGGTAAAGTTGCAATCAGAAAAGCTTAACATAATAGTCTGTAATAAGATTGATTTATCTACTTGATCTATATTTGTAAAGATGTTTTTATGTTTCAGCGTAAAACGTCTAGTACTTTTTTTTGCGGGTTAAAACTTCTAGTACTTAACCACAACAAATCGGACAAGCCAGGAGCAATAGTGTGGCGCTGTGGTGACGGGCTTCTCCTCTTGCTCCTCCACCACCCAACACCACATGTGATAGTTGCTGACGTGCCACATGGTATCTCACATTGCAACTACTTGTGGGCGTGCGCTGCACACCATGGCCCGATCGATACATGGTAGCTGGTAGGTATATCAAGATTGAACAACAAATAGAAGGAGCCATCTTCTGAGATATTCTCTAAAATTGAACAACATTCTGTTAAATTAGAATACAAGAACATTGTTCGATGTATGGTATAATATTATTTCCCATATAATAATTAACAAGACATCCTCAAGACAAGTAAACTCATGATTTATTTATCGGTCGAGATGATGGATAGTCCAATTAACATGGTGAAAGCACTGTCAATTCGAGTCAGAAGATGTCGATAATTTGGCAAGTTTGGTTCTACTTACTGAACTCGCCTTTTCTCATCGAAGATGGAGGGTTAGCCCTTTTTATGTTGGCTAGTTGTGTTTGTGCAAAACGTGAAGAGAAATACTTTATACAAAGGTTTAGAAAATTTATTGTTTGTTAAAGCTCTCGTGGTCAAATAGGTTGGCCTACTCAAGGGTGAATAAACTCAAAAAATGTAACTGTTTCAAAGTTCTAATTGTCTCTAGCATACCGGTGAGAACCACTCAAAACAAATTCATATTTTGTCTTACGATCTCACATACTCTTACCTACCCAAGGACAAAAAAGCTAGAAAAATCATCATTTGATTAAAATTCGCATTGTCTCTAACCTATAAAGGAGAGAAGAGCACAACAAATCAAGCGATTGTTTTTAAGACCTCATATTATTTTACCTACCAAGGATCAAGCTCATAACCAAGGAAATCTTGTATATTGACTAAACAAATAACCAGTGACTTCATGTCACTACCACTATCATGTACCCAAGTCTTCTATAAGAATCGAGTCTTACCTAAGCCAATCATGAATAGCTTGTTCATCATCTCATTTCCTTATAGTGGAACTGTTCATTTACATTCCCTGCATTATTTGTTTCATATCTGCACACATGTGATTTGAGGCTCCATGAACTACTGATGGTAGTTACACACTAGGGATTGGGAAATGAAAGGTGTAGGCATATGAGGCACCAGGAACTACAGATGATCGACGGATAACAAAGATCGATACACGATACGGCTCATGTGCCTCTCCCTCCTACTCTATCACATTGGTTATTTTTTTCGTGGTCACTTAACCAGTGGTAAGTCAATTAGTTGGATCCAGCTGGTGCATCATTTAATGGTCGTCAGTCAAAGTCAACAACAAAAAGAGTATCAATGAAATCTGGGTATGTTGACCTGATGAATGCTAACTATAGATTTCTCAGAGCAACATGACTAAAAGGATTGTTGCAGCAGAGGGAGGCGATCATCCAATCCAAACAATCCGCTTTTGAGGTTAGTTAGCCATGTGTGTCTTGCATTTGTGAAGTCTAAATAAATGCACCGTCTTTGTAAAAAAGGCATTGTATAAAAATGCAAGATCTACACTTCATCCAAATCGACTCATGCAAGAATTGGTCAACCACCTGCTAAGATTCTTCTATTTCTATAGTCTATATATGGCAACTATACAAGGACACATAAAGAAAATAGAAGCGACAACCATAGTTGTTCATGATAAAGTTGTAGTCACAAATGCTTAATATAACAGCCTGTAGTAGATCTCTTTACTTGATCCAGATTTTGTAAAAGTGTTATGTTTCATTCATAAGAACTTTTAATTAACCATGACACATCGGACTAGTCAACAGTAATAGTGTGGCACTTTGGCGTGCGAGCTTTCTCCTCTTGCTCCTTCGCCACCCGATACCACGTGTGAGAGTTGTTATTGTGCCATGGTATCCCCGGTCTGGCATCCCGCATTGCAAATTCTTGTGGGCTTGAGCTGCACACCATGGTCTGATCGAACTGTGGTATCCGGTAGGTGTATTAGGATTGAACAACAAAGGGGAGGAGACATCTTCTAAGAACCTCTCTAAAGTTGAACAACATTTTGTTAAATTTATAGTACGAACACACTATTCGATGTAAGGTATAATAATTTTTCGTGTATAATAATTAAGAAGACATCCTGGAGGCAAGTAAACTTATGACTTACTTATCAACCGATATGTTTAATTATCTAACTAATACGATCTAAGCATTGTCGATGTGAGTCAGAAGATGTCAACCGGGAAAGCTACCTACTCAACAGGCCTTTTCTGGTCGAGACGGAGGGTTAGCCCTTTTATGTTGGATACCCGTGTTTGTGTAGAAATGGAAAATCAATACTTTATAGAAAATAGGAAATTATTGTTTATTCAAACCTCGTGGTCGAATAGACTACCCTACGTCCCTACCCAAGGTCAAACACGCTCAGGAAATTTCATTGTTGTTTAAAGTTCTCACTATCTTTCACCTACAAAGGAGAAACAAGCACACCAAATTCATCTTTTGAAGGATCCCATAGGCTCTTACCTACCCAAGGACAAACCAGGTTGAAAAATTCATTAGTTTTTTTTTTAATTTCCCATTGTATTTGACCTGCAAAGGAGAAAAGAGCAAAATAATCAAGTGTTTGTTTTAAGATCACAGAGGATTTTACCTAACGTATGGTCAACCTCATAGCCAAGGAAATGTAAGCTATCGAACAAACAGAGAACCAATGACTTCCTGTCACTACCTCTACCATGTACCCAAGTTTTCTATAAGGAGCAAACCTCCCATAAGTGAAACACAAATAGCTTGTTCATCATCTTATTTCATTTGTAGTGGACCTACACGGCTATATTTTGTACATTTTGTGTTTGATATTTGCACATGAAGGATTTGAATATAATAGGTGTAGACATAGGAGGCACCAGAAAACTATTGATGGCAGCTGCACACTAGGATTCGAACATACATGATAGGTGTAGGAATATGCGGCACGAGGAACAATCGATGATCGAGGGATAACCAAAATTGCTACACAACACAACTCTTGTGCCTCTCCCTCCAACTCTAGCT
Source organism: Elymus sibiricus (assembly GCA_039707655.1). NCBI lineage: Eukaryota > Viridiplantae > Streptophyta > Magnoliopsida > Poales > Poaceae > Elymus > Elymus sibiricus. The sequence continues at coordinate 401,199,905 of CM077663.1, forward strand.
CGTCAATCCAACCTAAGAACTAGAAGAGGTTTGATGAAATCTCCGTATTTCTGGATTGTTTCGGTGAAATCTAGGTATGTAAACTTGATGGATGTTAACTATGGCTCTCTCAGGGCAGCATGACCGAAGGGCCTCTGGCGGCATAGGAAGGCAACTAGGGCCAGCATTTTTCTGTGGCCAAAGAAAGAAGTATTGCGAGGGGTTTGTGATGGACCATGATTTCCCTACTTATTGGGAGCCATGGTTTGTTTCTTGGGAGCTCCCAATTTTGTGGGAGTTTATTAGTGTTGAGGTATCTATTAGAGTGATCTATCCTCCAATAGTTACATTTTTAGGAGTTAAGAATTTTTTGGGGGTAAGAGATGCTCTTGGAGAGGAGATATCTAATTCACATGATCAAAACTAGTTTTTTTACACATGAAAACGAGAGGCATGCTCCTTAAAGCTAAGTACATGTCTTTGTATATCTAGATTAGGTAGGTATTCTTTCGGACCTCTTGTTTTTGTACTATTTATTTTAAAAAATCAATAAAAATACGCAGCAGAGTCCTGTTGTTTCCCTAAAAAAGATTAGGTAGGTAGGTATAGCTCGATTTTGCTTTGCTGACAAGAATACTAATTCTCTTGAATATTTATGTAATTAGGTGCTTAGAAATACTTCTCAATGTACAAGTTGCAACACTGAAGACCTGTGACACGTCTCCAACGTATCTATAATTTTTTATTGTTCCATGCTATTATATTATCATTCTAGGATACTTTTTTAGTAATTATTTACCAATTTATATTATTTTTGAGCACTAACCTATTGACCCAGTGCCCAGTGCCAGTTCTTGTTTTTTGTGTGTTTTTTGTTTCGCAGAAATTCCATATCAAACGAAGTCCAAACACGATAAAAATTTACGGAGATTTATTTTGGAATATATGTGAATTTTGGGAGTCGGAATCAATGCAAGATAGTGCCCGAGGGAGGCACAAGCCAACAGGGCGCGGCCTGGGGGGCCGCGCCCTGATGGCTTGTGCCTCCCCCTTAAGTCGGTTGACGCTCTCCTTCCACCGCAAGAAAGATATTTTCGCGATAAAAATTCCCTCAAAATTTCAGCCCGACCGGAGTTACGAATCTCCGGATATTTAAGAAACGGTGAAGGGGTCAGAAACCAGTCGCGAAAACAGAAGAGAAACAGAGAGAGAGATCCAATCTTGGAGGGGCTCCTGCCCTCCGGGAGCCATGGAGGCCATCGACCAGAGGGGAAACTCTCCTCCCACCTAGGGAGGAGGCCAAGGAAGAAGAAGAAGAAGGAGGGGGGCTCTCTCCCCCTCTCTCCCGGTGGCACCGGAGCGCCGCCGGGGCATCCATCGTGACGGCGATCTACACCAACAACTTCGCCGCCGCCACCACCAACTCTCTCCCCCTCTATGCAGCGGTGTAAAACCTCTTCTCCCCGCTGTAATCTCTACTTGAACATGGTGCTTAATGCTATATATTATTATCCAATGATGTGTGGCTATCCAATGATGTTTGAGTAGATTTCTTTTGTCCTACGGGTTAATTGTGGTATGATGTTATTGATATGAGTTGTATGTTGATATGGTGCTGTCCTATGGTGCCCGCCGTGTCGCGCAGGCGTGTGGGAACCCTGCTGTAGGGTTTGCAATATGTTCATGATTCACTTATAGTGGGTAGCTAGATTGACAGAAGCTTACACCCGAGTAAGGGGATTGTTTGCGTATGGGAGTAAAGGGGATTTGATATTTAATGCTATGGTTGGGTTTACCTTAATGATTTCTAGTAGTCGCGGATGCTTGCTAGAGGTCCAATCATAAGTGCACATTATCCAAGTAGAGAAAGTGTGTTAGCATATGCCTCTCCCTCATTGCATATGATAAGTATCTATCATATTATATTCAATTATCTATGGACAATCTTTCTCTTGCGTTACACAAAAAGCTTTCTACTAAGCAATTTACTTTATTGTTCTTTATCTAAATAGCCCCTAACTTTATTTACTTGTCCTTTATTACCTTGCAAAACTATCTCTACACCTACTAAGTACTTCTAGTTTCTTTCCCGCAAAGTAGTTTCATACTTGTTCTAGTTAAAGTAAGCGTTAGCGTGCGTAGAGTTGTATCGGTGGACGATAGAACTCGAGAGAATATTAATTCTACCTTTAGCTCCTCGTTGGGTTAGACACTCTTACTTATCGAAAAAGGCTACAAACAATCCCCTACACTTGTGGGTTATCAATACCTTTTTCTGGCGCCGTTGCCGGGGAGCAATAGCGTAGCGGTTGATATTCTCGTGTGTGCTTGTTTGCTTTATCACTAAGTAATTTTTATTTTCTATTTTTAGTTGTTTTATTTTATGTTATTAGTTGTTTTATATCTTTAGTTATGGATATGAAACACGAAACACCAAAAAAAATAGTGGTACTTGCTACTCATGGAGATGGGGAACCTCCTAAAACCCTCGATGCTAGTTATGTGAAATACATTAATTACTCCTTTGATAATCCTGAGAAATCCTCATTGAACTTGATAATGGGAGACACGTTGGATCAACGTGAGTACTTTAGGGATTATCGCTTGTCTCAAAAAGGGAAACACTTATGGGATCAAATTAAAATATTGTGTTGGTTTGCTTGGCATGTATGTTTGAGATGTGATTATACTTGTTGCTCTAAGATTAAGGGTCTTCACCTTCCCTTTAAATGTGAATTTAATGATAATAAAACCTTGTCTTCTTATGCTAATGGTATATATGATTATTATGATGTGGAACAAATAGAAGAATTTGTTGATTTTAAAGGTGCTTGTGAAATTGCTTCTTTGCTTGAAAAGTATGATGATGTTCCTTACAAATCTGAAAATTTTGCCATACTTAAATATTGCTATGATAATTATGAATAAAATGCTGATATTATTGAATTTATTGAGAGAATGTCTGTTGCCTTGGAAGAGACTAATATTTTGCAGGAATCTATGGAAGAAGAAATTGCTGAAACTATGAGCTCATTAGATGAAAAAGATGAGGAGTAGAGCGAAGAACAAAAGGAGGAAGAGCGGATTAGCAACCCGTGCCCACTTTCTAATGAGAGTAACTCTTCAACTCATACATTCTTTAATTTCCCTTCGTACATACCGAAGGATGAATGCTATGATCTCTTGGATTCGTTTGAAATGTCCCTTTTTGATGAACCCGATGCTTGCTATGCTTGTGGCCATGATGCCAATATGAATTATGCTTATGGAGATGAACTTGCTATAGTTCCTTATGTTAAGCATGAAATTGTTGCTATTGCACTCACACATGATAGTCCTATTATCTTTTTGAATTCTCCCAACTACACTATATCAGAGAAGTTTGCACTTATTAAGGATTATATTGATGGGTTGCATTTTACTATAACACATGATGATTTTGATGAATATAATATGCATGTGATTGCTGCTCCTACTTGCAATTTTTATGAGAGAGGAACCAAATCTTCACCTCTCTATGTTTCCAATACGATAAAATTGCAAGAAACCACTTATGCTATGAATTGGCCTTTACTTTGTGTGAATGAATTGTTCTTGTATGGCATGCCAATGCATAGGAAGAGAGTTAGACTTTGTTGTCACATGATATATATCATTTTGTGCTCACTACTAATTTACAAATCATTGTTAAATAAAATTGTCTTTGATATACCTTGGGATCCGGGTGGATCAATTACTTGAGCACTATATGCCTAGCTTAATGGCTTTAAAGAAAGCGCTGCCAGGGAGACAACCCGGAAGTTTTAGAGAGTCGTTTATTTCCGTTGTGTGCTTTTAAAATAATTAAAAACAAAAAAAATAAAGTGGGAAACTTAAAACCTTTTCAAAAAGAGAAGTGAAAGTGATAAAGACGAACATCGTTGAAGTGGGGGCTAGCCTTGAACTTTGTTCATGCCCATGGAAACTTTGTGAATCTTGATTACAGAATTGGTCAACCACCTGCTAAGATTCTTCTATTTCTATAGTCTATATATGGCAACTATGCAAGGACACATAAAGAAAATAGAAGCGACAACCATAGTTGTTCATGATAAAGTTGTAGTCACAAATGCTTAATATAAGAGCCTGTAGTAGATCTCTTTACTTGATCCAGATTTTGTAAAAGTGTTATGTTTCATTCATAAGAACTTTTAATTAACCATGACACATCGGACTAGTCAACAGTAATAGTGTGGCACTTTGGCGTGCGAGCTTTCTCCTCTTGCTCCTTCGCCACCCGATACCACGTGTGAGAGTTGTTATTGTGCCATGGTATCCCCGGTCTGGCATCCCGCATTGCAAATTCTTGTGGGCTTGAGCTGCACACCATGGTCTGATCGAACTGTGGTATCCGGTAGGTGTATTAGGATTGAACAACAAAGGGGAGGAGACATCTTCTAAGAACCTCTCTAAAGTTGAACAACATTTTGTTAAATTTATAGTACGAACACACTATTCGATGTAAGGTATAATAATTTTTCGTGTATAATAATTAAGAAGACATCCTGGAGGCAAGTAAACTTATGACTTACTTATCGACCGATATGTTTAATTATCTAACTAATACGATCTAAGCATTGTCGATGTGAGTCAGAAGATGTCAACCGGGAAAGCTACCTACTCAACAGGCCTTTTCTGGTCGAGACGGAGGGTTAGCCCTTTTATGTTGGATACCCGTGTTTGTGTAGAAATGGAAAATCAATACTTTATAGAAAATAGGAAATTATTGTTTATTCAAACCTCGTGGTCGAATAGAGTACCCTACGTCCCTACCCAAGGTCAAACACGCTCAGGAAATTTCATTGTTGTTTAAAGTTCTCACTATCTTTCACCTACAAAGGAGAAACAAGCACACCAAATTCATCTTTTGAAGGTTCCCATAGGCTCTTACCTACCCAAGGACAAACCAGGTTGAAAAATTCATTAGTTTTTTTTTAATTTCCCATTGTATTTGACCTGCAAAGGAGAAAAGAGCAAAATAATCAAGCGTTTGTTTTAAGATCACAGAGGATTTTACCTAACGTATGGTCAACCTCATAGCCAAGGAAATGTAAGCTATCGAACAAACAAAGAACCAATGACTTCCTGTCACTACCTCTACCATGTACCCAAGTTTTCTATAAGGAGCAAACCTCCCATAAGTGAAACACAAATAGCTTGTTCATCATCTTATTTCATTTGTAGTGGACCTACACGGCTATATTTTGTACATTTTGTGTTTGATATTTGCACATGAAGGATTTGAATATAATAGGTGTAGACATAGGAGGCACCAGAAAACTATTGATGGCAGCTGCACACTAGGATTCGAACATACATGATAGGTGTAGGAATATGCGGCACGAGGAACAATCGATGATCGAGGGATAACCAAAATTGCTACACAACACAACTCTTGTGCCTCTCCCTCCAACTCTAGCTCGTCAATCCAACCTAAGAACTAGAAGAGGTTTGATGAAATCTCCGTATTTCTGGATTGTTTCGGTGAAATCTAGGTATGTAAACTTGATGGATGTTAACTATGGCTCTCTCAGGCTAGCATGACCGAAGGGCCTCTGGAGGCATAGGAAGGCAACTAGGGCCAGCATTTTTCTGTGGCCAAAGAAAGAAGTATTGCGAGGGGTTTGTGATGGACCATGATTTCCCTACTTATTGGGAGCCATGGTTTGTTTCTTGGGAGCTCCCAATTTTGTGGGAGTTTATTAGTGTTGAGGTATCTATTAGAGTGATCTATCCTCCAATAGTTACATTTTTAGGAGTTAAGAATTTTTTGGGGGTAAGAGATGCTCTTGGAGAGGAGATATCTAATTCACATGATCAAAACTAGTTTTTTATACATGAAAACGAGAGGCATGCTCCTTAAAGCTAAGTACATGTCTTTGTATATCTAGATTAGGTAGGTATTCTTTCGGACCTCTTGTTTTTGTACTATTTATTTTAAAAAATCAATAAAAATACGCAGCAGAGTCCTGTTGTTTCCCTAAAAAAGATTAGGTAGGTAGGTATAGCTCGATTTTGCTTTGCTGACAAGAATACTAATTCTCTTGAATATTTATGTAATTAAGTGCTTAGAACTACTTCTCAATGTACAAGTTGCAACACTGAAGACCTGTGATACGTCTCCAACGTATCTATAATTTTTGATTGTTCCATGCTATTATATTATCATTATAGGATACTTTTTTAGTAATTATTTACCAATTTATATTATTTTTGAGCACTAACCTATTGACCCAGTGCCTAGTGCCAGTTCCTATTTTTTGTGTGTTTTTTGTTTCGCAGAAATTCCATATCAAACGAAGTCCAAACGCGATAAAAATTTACGGAGATTTATTTTGGAATATATGTGAATTTTGGGAGTCGGAATCAATGCAAGACAGTGCCCGAGGGAGGCACAAGCCAACAGGGCGCGGCCTGGGGGGCCGCGCCCTGATGGCTTGTGCCTCCCCCTTAAGTCGGTTGACGCTCTCCTTCCACCGCAAGAAAGATATTTTCGCGATAAAAATTCCCTCAAAATTTCAGCCCGACCGGAGTTACGGATCTCCGGATATTTAAGAAACGGTGAAGGGGTCAGAAACTAGTCGCGAAAACAGAAGAGAAACAGAGAGATAGATCCAATCTCGGAGGGGCTCCTGCCCTCCGGGAGACATGGAGGCCATCGACCAGAGGGGAAACTCTCCTCCCACCTAGGGAGGAGGCCAAGGAAGCAGAAGAAGAAGGAGGGGGGCTCTCTCCCCCTCTCTCCCGGTGGCACCGGAGCGCCGCCGGGGCATCCATCGTGACGGCGATCTACACCAACAACTTCGCCGCCGCCACCACCAACTCTCTCCCCCTCTATGCAGCGGTGTAAAACCTCTTCTCCCCGCTGTAATCTCTACTTGAACATGGTGCTTAATGCTATATATTATTATCCAATGATGTGTGGCTATCCTATGATGTTTGAGTAGATTTCTTTTGTCCTACGGGTTAATTGTGGTATGATGTTATTGATATGAGTTGTATGTTGATATGGTGCCCGCCGTGTCGCGCATGCGTGTGGAAACCCTGCTGTAGGGTTTGCAATATGTTCATGATTCACTTATAGTGGGTGGCTAGATTGACAGAAGCTTACACCCGAGTAAGGGGATTGTTTGCGTATGGGAGTAAAGGGGATTTGGTATTTAATGCTATGGTTGGGTTTACCTTAATGATTTCTAGTAGTCGTGGATGCTTGCTAGAGGTCCAATCATAAGTGCACATTATCCAAGTAGAGAAAGTGTGTTAGCATATGCCTCTCCCTCATTGCATATGATAAGTATCTATCATATTATATTCAATTGCCTGTGGACAATCTTTCTCTTGCGTTACACAAAAAGCTTTCTAATAAGAAATTTGCTTTATTGTTCTTTATCTAAATAGCCCCTAACTTTTGTTTACTTGTCCTTTATTACCTTGCAAAACTATCTCTACACCTACTAAGTACTTCTAGTTTCTTTCCCGCAAAGTAGTTTCATACTTGTTCTAGTTAAAGTAAGCGTTAGCGTGCGTAGAGTTGTATCGGTGGACGATAGAACTCGAGAGAATATTAATTCTACCTTTAGCTCCTTGTTGGGTTAGACACTCTTACTTATCGAAAAAGGCTACAAACGATCCCCTACACTTGTGGGTTATCAATACCTTTTTCTAGCGCCGTTGCCGGGGAGCAATAGCGTAGCGGTTGATATTCTCGTGTGTGCTTGTTTGCTTTATCACTAAGTAATTTTTATTTTCTATTTTTAGTTGTTTTATTTTATTTTATTAGTTGTTTTATATCTTTAGTTATGGATATGAAACACGAAACACCAAAAAAAATAGTGGTACTTGCTACTCATGGAGATGGGGAACCTCCTAAAACCCTCGATGCTAGTTATGTGAAATACATTAATTACTCCTTTGATAATCCTGAGAAATCCTCATTGAACTTGATAATGGGAGACACGTTGGATCAACGTGAGTACTTTAGGGATTATCGCTTGTCTCAAAAAGGGAAACACTTATGGGATCAAATTAAAATATTGTGTTGGTTTGCTTGGCATGTATGTTTGAGATGTGATTATACTTGTTGCTCTAAGATTAAGGGTCTTCACCTTCCCTTTAAATGTGAATTTAATGATAATAAAACCTTGTCTTCTTATGCTAATGGTATATATGATTATTATGATGTGGAACAAATAGAAGAATTTGTTGATTTTAAAGGTGCTTGTGAAATTGCTTCTTTGCTTGAAAAGTATGATGATGTTCCTTACAAATCTGAAAATTTTGCCATACTTAAATATTGCTATGATAATTATGAATAAAATGCTGATATTATTGAATTTATTGAGAGAATGTCCGCTGCCTTGGAAGAGACTAATATTTTGCAGGAATCTATGGAAGAAGAAATTGCTGAAACTATGAGCTCATTAGATGAAAAAGATGAGGAGTAGAGCGAAGAACAAAAGGAGGAAGAGCGGATTAGCTACCCGTGCCCACCTTCTAATGAGAGTAACTCGTCAAATCATACATTCTTTAATTTCCCTTCGTACATACCGAAGGACGAATGCTATGATGATTGCTATGATCCCTTGGATTCGTTTGAAATGTCCCTTTTTGATGAACCCAATGCTTGCTATGCTTGTGGCCATGATGCCAATATGAATTATGCTTATGGAGATGAACTTGCTATATTTCCTTATGTTAAGCATGAAATTGTTGCTATTGCACTCACACATGATAGTCCTATTATCTTTTTGAATTCTCCCAACTACACTATATCAGAGAAGTTTGCACTTATTAAGGATTATATTGATGGGTTGCATTTTACTATAACACATGATGATTTTGATGAATATAATATGCATGTGATTGCTGCTCCTACTTGCAATTTTTATGAGAGAGGAACCAAATCTTCACCTCTCTATGTTTCCAATACGATAAAATTGCAAGAAACCACTTATGCTATGAATTGGCCTTTACTTTGTGTGAATGAATTGTTCTTGTATGACATGCCAATGCATAGGAAGAGAGTTAGACTTTGTTGTCACATGATATATATCATTTTGTGCTCACTACTAATTTACAAATCATTGTTAAATAAAATTGTCTTTGATATACCTTGGGATCCGGGTGGATCAATTACTTGAGCACTATATGCCTAGCTTAATGGCTTTAAAGAAAGCGCTGCCAGGGAGACAACCCGGAAGTTTTAGAGAGTCTTTTATTTCTGTTGTGTGCTTTTAAAATAATTAAAAACAAAAAAATAAAGTGGGAAACTTAAAACCTTTTCAAAAAGAGAAGTGGAAGTGATAAAGACGAACATCGTTGAAGTGGGGGCTAGCCTTGAACTTTGTTCATGCCCATGGAAACTTTGTGAATCTTGATTACAGAAACTTTTCAAAAAAAATAATTATCCCCTTGTACAAATCCATTGTATTATAGAAATAATGTGCCAAGAATTACCTTTAGGATGTTTGAATTGTTTGTTTGATATGTGCCGTGTAAAAACACAAACTTTTGCTGTAGTGTTTGAATTTTCATATTTTACTGGAGCGTGCAAAAATACTGAAATTTTTACACAGTACTGCTATGCAATTTGGTTATTACTTCCTAATTGTTCAGAATTTTTTGAGTTACAGAAGTATGGTAACCAAACAGATCTTTATAGACTATCCTGTTTTTCACAGATTGCTGTTATAGTTGCTTTGCGTGCTTATCTTTGAATTCTTGTTGAGCCCCATTGACTTGGGAGCCATAGAATTGTGATAGCATACAGTGATTAATGTTAGATTATAATTATGCAATAATGTTATGGCAGGACATGATGAGATTTGATGATTATGTACTAACGTTTCTAATGAAAGTTCTGTTAAGTTTTGTGTGGATGAAGTGTTCGAAGATCGAGGAGGTATCGATATGAGAAGAATAAGGAGAGACAAGAGTTCAATCTTGGGGATGCCCAAGGAACCCCAAGTAAATATTCAAGGAGACTCAAGCGTCTAAGCTTGGGGATGCCCCGGAAGGCATCCCATCTTTCTTCTTCAACAATTATCGGTATGTCTCGGTTTTTGTTTTGTTCACATGATATGTGTAAATTCTTGGAGCGTCATGTGCCTCTTATTTTCCTTTTAAGCAATGCACCATGCTGGCATGGGAAAGTCCATGGTTGATTTACATAATGCTCTTTGCACTTCACTTATATATTTTGAGTATGGCTTTATAGAATGCTGCATGTGCTTCACTTATATCATTTGAAGTTGGATGCCTATTTCTCTACATATAGAAAACCGTTATGTGTAGAATGCTCTTTGGCTTCACTTATATTTATTAGAGCATGTACAGGTCTTTTGTAGAAAGAATTAAACTCTCGTTCTTCACTTATATTTGTTTGAGAGTTAATAAACGGTGACGGTAATTTGCATGGGTTATAAGACTAGTCCAAAAATAATAGGTATTCAAGGAGTGATAATCAAAACCTTCATGTAGCACATTAAAAGAGAAATTGTGGGTTAATGATATTGATGTGGTAATGTGAAAGAGTGTGAGTGCATCATTGTTGATTCGTAGAAGTGTCGATATTAAGAGGTGTTAACTTCTTGTTTGTCTAAATATTAAAAAGTCATGGTGAGGATGTGTGAGCATTTCTATTCCTCGTTAAAATCCTAGTGTTGTTTTGGGTCGGAGGCGCACGATGGTTAACTCCTCCCAACCTCCTCCCTCGGGGCATGCGAGTAGTACTTTGATTTGTGATAAAACTAATAAAACTTTGCAATAAGTATATGAGCTCTTTATGACTAATGTGAAACCATGGACATACGCAATCTCACCTATTCATATTTTGCTAGCCTCTTTGGTACCGTGCCTTGCCCATTCTCACCTCGAGGATCGGTGCAACTTTCGCCGGTGCATCCAAACCCCGTGACATGATACGCTCTGTTGCACATAAGCCTCATTATATCTTCGTCAAAACAGCCACCATACCTACCTATCATGGCATTTCCATAGCCATTCCGGGATATATTGCCATGCAACTTCCACTGTCACTTCATATGACTTGTATTTCCATTGTCATATTGCTTTGCATGATCATAAGATAGCTAGCATGATATTTACATGGCTTGTCCGTTTTTTGATATCTTTTGCTATGCTAGATCATTGCACACCCTGGTACACTGCCAGAGGCATTCATATAGAGTCATATCATCCTATCAGTTTTCCATATCGAGTTGTAAGTAAATAAAAGTGTGATGATCATCATTATTAGAGCATTGTCCCAGTGAGGAAAGAATGATGGAGACGATGATTCTCCCACAAGTCGAGATGAAACTCCGGACGAAAAAAATAAAGATGGGGGAGGCCAATGAGCCCACCATCCATTCAAAAAAATCAAAAAAATGAAAAATGAAAAAAATGAGAGAAAATAAGAGAAGGGACTTTGCTACTATCCTTTACCACACTTGTGCCTCAAAGTGGCACCATGTTCTTCATATAGAGAGTCTCCTGTTTTGTCACTTTCATATGCTAGTGGGAATTTTTCATTATAGAACTTGGCTTGTATATTCCGATAACGAGCGTCCTCAAATGCCCGAGGTCTTCATGAGCAAGCAAGTTGGATGCACACCCACTTAGCTTCAGTCGAGCTTTCATACACTTATAGCTATAGTGCATACGTTGCATGGCAATCCCTACTCCTCGCATTGATATCTATTGATGGACATCTCCATAGCCCGTTGATACACCGAGTTGATGCGAGACTTTCTTCTCCACTTTTACCCCTTTAAAACCTACCACCACATTCTATTCCACCTATATACTATGTCCATGGTTCACTGATACGTCTCCAACGTATCTATAATTTTTTATTGTTCCATGCTATTATATTATCGGTTTTGGATGTTTTATATGCATTAATATGCTATTTTATACTATTTTTTGGGACTAACCTATTAACCTAGAGCCCAGTGCCAGTTTCTGTTTTTTTCCTTGTTTTTGAGTTTTACAGAAAAGGAATATCAAACAGAGTCCAAACGGAATAAAAATTTACGGTGATTTTTTATGGACCAGAAGAGACCCACGGGTCATCGGAGTTGGGCCAGAAGAGCCACGAGGCAGCCACAAGCCTAGCCCCCCCTAGGGCGCGCCCCCCTAGCTTGGCGTCACCTCGTGGCCCCCCTTGACTTGTTTCCGACACCAAAAATTCTTATAAATACCCAAACCTCCGAAAAGAAACCTAGATCGGGAGTTCCGCCGCCGCAAGCCTCTGTAGCCATGAAAAACCAATCGGGAGCCCGTTCTGGCACCCTGCCAGAGGGGGAAACCATCACCGGAGGCCATCTTCATCATCCCGGCGGTCTCCATGACGAGGAGGGAGTAGTTCACCCTCGGGGCTGAGGGTATGTACCAGTAGCTATGTGTTTGATCTCTCTCTCTCGTGTTCTTGAGATGACACGATCTTGATGTACCACGAGCTTTATTAATATAGATGAATCATATGGAGTTTTCCCCTCTCTGTCTTCTTGTGATGAATTGAGTTTTCCCTTTGAAGTTTTCTTATCGGATTGAGTCTTTAAAGGATTTGAGAACACTTGATGTATGTCTTGCGATGGGATATCCGTGGTGACAATGGGATGTTCTATTGATCGACTTGATGTATGTTTTGGTGATCAACTTGTGGGTTCCGTGACCTTGGGAATCTATGCATAGGGGTTGGCACACGTTTTCGTCTTGACTCTCTGGTAGAAACTTTGGGGCACTCTTTGAAGTTCTTTGTGTTGGATTGAACATGATGAATCTGAAATTGCGTGATGCATATCGTATAATCAAGCCCATGGGTACTCGTGGTGACATTGGAGTATCTAGGTGACATTAGGGTTTTGGTTGATGTGTATCTTAAGGTGTTATTTTAGTACGAACTCTAGGGCTGTTCGTGACACTTATAGGGATAGCTCATACGATTGATCGGAAAAGATAACTTTGAGGTGGTTTCGTACCCTACAATAATTTCTTCGTTTGTTCTCCGATATTTGTGACTTTGGAGTGAACTCTTTGTCGCACGTGAGGGATTTACATATGATTCAACTATGTCAGTATTGTTGAGGGAACTTGCACTAGTGAAAGTATGAACCCTAGGCCTTGTTTCTAAGCGTTGCAATCCCGTTTGTGCTCATTTTTATCATTAATTACCTTGCTGTTTTTATATTTTCAGATTAAAAAAAACTATATCTACCATCCATATTACACTTGTATCACCATCTCTTCGTCGAACTAGTGCACCTATACAATTTACCATTGTATTGGGTGTGTTGGGGACACAAGAGACTTTTTGTTATTTGGTTGCAGGGTTGTTTGAGAGAGACCATCTTCATCCTACGCCTCCCACGGATTGATAAACCTTAGGTTATCCACTTGAGGGAAATTTGCTACTGTCCTACAAAACTCTGCGCTTGGAGGCCCAACACGAGTCTACAAGAAGAAGGTTGCGTAGTAGACATCATTCACGCTCATGTATTGCATGAAGAATAAAAAATTGATGCATGTTGAAAAAGTATGATGATTATGATGATGACATGTATGCTATAAAGAGTGATAGTAACCATGAAACTTGTCATCATGATTTTAATATTCAAAGTGGGTATGTCAATCAAGTATCTCATGATAGTTATTTTGTTGAGTTTGCTCCCACTATTATGAATGAGAAGAAAATTGCTTATGTGGAGAGTGACAAATTTTCTATGCTTGTGGATCATGAAGATAATGCTTTATATGATAGTTATGTTGTGAAATTCCTTCATGATGCTACTGAAAATTATTATGAGGGAGGAACATATGCTTGTAGGAATTGCAATAATATCAAGTTTCCTCTCTATGTGTTCAAAGTTTTGAAGTTATGCTTGTTTTGCCTTCCTATGCTAATTGATTCTTGTTCCCATAAATTGTTTGCTCACAAAATCCCAATGCATAGGAAATGGGTTAGACTTAAATGTGCTTGTCATGTGTTTCATGATGCTCCCTTGCATGTTTCAAATACTATTCCTATGTGAGCATCATTGAAACCATCATGCCTAGCTAAAAGACATTAAATAAAAGCACTTGTTGGGAGACAACCCAATATTTATCCCTACTGTTTTAGTGTGTTCACATGATTAAGCTACTGTAGTAATCATGTTTTATAGCTTTTGTTTCAATAAAGTGCCAAGTAAAGCCTTTGGGATGACTCACAAGATGAGTAGAATTGATGCTGAACCAAAACAGAAACTTTTGACTCCAGTACAGGAATTTTCATTTTTTACTGGAGCGTGATAATGATCTGAAATTTTTACACAGCCTTGACATACAAATTCTTCAGGCTGTACTAATTTTTCAGAATTCTTAGAGACAGGGAAGTATGGTTACAGTACAGATCTTCACAGACTGTTCTGTTTTTGACAGATTCTGTTTTGCATGCATAGTTTGCTTGTTTTAGTGTTTCCATAGCTTATATTAAGTGATATAAATTGTGGAAATGATAAGTTACATTAGGCATTGTGTGAGGACAATTATGAATCTTGTCTTGACAGTACCTAAGTGAATGATCTACCTTTATTATACTAACCTATCTCACGAAGTTCCGTTAAGTTTTATGTGATTGAAGTTTTCAAGTTTTGGGTGAGACACCGATATGAGGAGAATAAGGAGTGACAAGAACCTAAGCTTGGGGATTCCCAAGTCACCCCCAAGGTAATATCCAAGGAAGACTCAAGCGCCTAAGCTTGGGGATGCCCCGGAAGGCATCCCCTCTTTCGTCTTCAACACTATCGGTATATCTTACTTGGAGCTATATTTTTATTCGTCACATAATATGAGTTTTGCTTGGAGCGTCATTATATTTTGTTATTTTCTGTTAGGTGTTATTTATAATCTTGTTTTCAATAAAAAAGTTCCAAGAATTGCATTAGGATGCTTGCATTGCATGTTTTGATGTGTGCTGTGTAAAAACAGAAACTTTTGCTGTAGTGTTTGAATTTTCATATTTTACTGGAATGTGGAACGTTTCTGAAATTTTTACACAGTATTTTCATATAAATTATTTAGCATGTCCTAAATTTTCATAATTTTTTGAGTTACAGAAGTACACTGTTTTCATAAATTTCTACAGACTGTTCTGTTTGGACAGATTGCTGTCATAGTTTCGTTATCTACTTATCCTATAGTTTCCATAGCCTATATTGGTAGATATAAATTGTGGAAATGATAGTATACAGTACCTAATGTTTGAAAATTATTGTGCAACTTGTCTTGGCGGTACATGAAGTGTTGATTTATTCTTATGTGTACTAACCTATCTCACGAGTTCTTTTCGAGTTTTGTGTGGATGAAGTTTTTGAGACCTAGGTGAAACTGGGACATGAGAGGATTGAACGAGATACAAAAGCTCAAGATTGGGGATGCCCAAGGCACCCCAAGTAAATATTTCAAGAAGTCTCAAGCATCTAAGCTTTGGGGATGCTACGCATCCCACCTCTCTTCATCAACAATTATCGGTTAGCCTATGTTGAGCCTAAATTTTTATTTGTCCACATGATATGTGCTATTCTTGGAGTGCTATTTTTATTTTTCTATCTGTTTAAATAAAATACTCAGATCCGAAAATATTTATTGAGAGAGAGAGAGCCCTCACATAGCTACTTGATTGTTTACCTACTCATTGATCTTCACTTATATCTTTTTGGAGTAGTTTGTCAATTTGCTCTAGAACTTCACTTATATCTTTTTAGAGCACGGCGGTGGTTTTATTTTATAGAAATTGATGAACTCTCATGCTTCACTTATATTATTTTGAGAGTCTCTAAACAGCATGGTAATTTGCTTAGGTTATGAATTTAGTCCTAATATAATGGGCATCCAAGAGAGATATAATAAAAACTTTCATATAAAGTGCATTGAATACTATGAGAAGTTTGATTCCTTATGATTGTTTTGAGATATAAAGATGGTGATATTAGAGACATGCTAGTGAGTAATTGTGGATTGGTAGAAATACTTGTGCTAAAGTTTATGATTCCCGTAGCATGCACGCATGGTGAACCGTTATGTGACGAAGTCGGAGCATGATTTATTTATTGAATGCCTTCCTTTGTGTGGAGGTCGGGATCGCGCGATGGTTAACTCCTACCAACCCTTCCCCTAGGAGCATGCGTCTAGTACTTTGTTTTGATAACTAATAGACTTTTGCAATAAGTATGTGAGTTCTTCCTGACTAATGTTGACTCCATGGATTATACGCACTCTCACCCTTCCACCTTTGCTAGCCACTCTAGTACCGCGCAACTTTCGCCGGTGCATTAAACCCACCATATACCTTCCTCAAAACAGCCAGCATACCTACCTATTATGGCATTTCCATAGCCATTCCGAGATATATTGCCATGCAACTTCCACCGTTCCATTTATGACACGCATCATCATTGTCATATTGCTTTGCATGATCATGTAGTTGACATCGTATTTGTGGCAAAGCCACCATTCATATTTTTTATACATGTCACTCTTGAGTCATTGCACATCCCGGTACACCGCCGGAGGCATTCATATAGAGTCATATTTTGTTCAAGTATCGAGTTGTAATTCTTGAGTTGTAAGTAAATAAAAGTGTGATGATCATCATTATAGAGCATTGTCCCATGTGAGGAAAGGATGATGGAGACTATGATTCCCTCACAAGTCGGGATGAGTCTCCGGACTTTACAAAAAATAAAAGAGGCTAGAGAAGCCCAAATAATAATAATAAAAGGCCAAAGATGCCCACCAAAAAAATGAAAAAAAGAGAAAAAAAATGAGAGAAAAGAGAGAAGGGACAATGCTACTATCCTTTTTCCACACTTGTGCTTCAAAGTAGCACCATGATCTTCATGATAGAGAATCTCCTATATTGTCACTTTCATGTACTAGTGGGAATTTTTCATTATAGAACTTGGCTTGTATATTCCAATGATGGGCTTCCTCAAAATTGCCCTAGGTCTTCGTGAGCAAGCAAGTTGGATGCACACCCACTTAGTTTCTTTTTGGGCTTTCATACACTTATAGCTCTAGTGCATCCGTTGCATGGCAATCCCTACTCACTCACATTGATATCTATTGATGGGCATCTCCATAGCCTGTTGATACGCCTAGTTGGTGTGAGACTATCTCCTTTTTTTGTCTTCTCCACAACCACCATATTCTATTCCACCTATAGTGCTATGTCCATGGCTCACGCTCATGTATTGCGTGAGAGTTGAAAAGGTTTGAGAACACTAAAGTATGAAACAATTTCTTGGCTAAAACCGGGGTTGTGCATGATTTAATACTTTGTGTGATGAAGATGGAGCATAGCCAGACTATATGATTTTGTAGGGATAACTTTCTTTGGCTATGTTATTTTGAGAAGACATGATTGCTTTATTAGTATGCTTGAAGTATTATTGTTTTTATGTCAACATTAAACTTTTGTTTTGAATCTTATGGATCTGAATATTCACGCCACAATAAAGAAAATTACATGGATGAATATGTTAGGTAGCATTCCACATCAAAAATTCTGTTTTTATCATTTACCTACTCCAGGACGAGCAGGAATTAAGCTTGGGGATGCTTGATACGTCTCCAACGTATCTATAATTTTTTATTGTTCCATGCTATTATATTATCGGTTTTGGATGTTTTATATGCATTAATATGCTATTTTATACTATTTTTTGGGACTAACCTATTAACCTAGAGCCCGGTGCCAGTTTTTGTTTTTTTCCTTGTTTTTGAGTTTTACAGAAAAGGAATATCAAACGGAGTCCAAACGGAATAAAAACTTACGGTGATTTTTTATGGACTAGAAGAGACCCACGGGTCATCGGAGTTGGGCTAGAAGAGCCACGAGGCAGCCACAGCCCTAGGGGGCGCGCCCCCCTGGCTTGTCGTCAGCTCGTGGCCCCCCTTGACTTGTTTCTGACGCCAAAAATTCTTATAAATACCCAAACCTCCGAAAAGAAACCTAGATCGGGAGTTCTGCCGCCGCAAGCCTCTGTAGCCACGAAAAACCAACCGGGAGCCCGTTCTGGCACCCTGCCGGAGGGGGAAACCATCACCGGAGGCCATCTTCATCATCCCGGCGGTCTCCATGACGAGGAGGGAGTAGTTCACCCTCGGGGCTGAGGGTATGTACCAGTAGCTATGTGTTTGATCTCTCTCTCTCGTGTTGTTGAGATGACACGATCTTGATGTACCGCGAGCTTTATTAATATAGATGAATTATATGGAGTTTTCCCCTCTCTATCTTCTTGTGATGAATTGAGTTTTCCCTTTGAAGTTTTCTTATCGGATTGAGTCTTTAAAGGATTTGAGAACACTTGATGTATGTCTTGCGATGGGATATCCGTGGTGACAATGGGATGTTCTATTGATCCACTTGATGTATGTTTTGGTGATCAACTTGCGGGTTCCGTGACCTTGGGAATCTATGCATAGGGGTTGGCACACGTTTTCGTCTTGACTCTCCGGTAGAAACTTTGGGGCACTCTTTGAAGTTCTTTGTGTTGGATTGAACATGATGAATCTGAAATTGTGTGATGCATATCGTATAATCAAGCCCATGGGTACTCGTGGTGACATTGGAGTATCTAGGTGACATTAGGGTTTTGGTTGATGTGTATCTTAAGGTGTTATTTTAGTACGAACTCTAGGGCTGTTCGTGACACTTATAGGGATAGCTCATACAATTGATCGGAAAAGATAACTTTGAGGTGGTTTCGTACCCTACAATAATTTCTTCGTTTGTTCTCCGCTATTTGTGACTTTGGAGTGAACTCTTTGTCGCACGTGAGGGATTTACATATGATTCAACTATGTCAGTATTGTTGAGAGAACTTGCACTAGTGAAAGTATGAACCCTAGGCCTTGTTTCTAAGCGTTGCAATACCGTTTGTGCTCATTTTTATCATTAGTTACCTTGCTGTTTTTATATTTTCAGATTACAAAAACCTATATCTACCATCCATATTACACTTGTATCACCATCTCTTCGCCGAACTAGTGCACCTATACAATTTACCATTGTATTGGGTGTGTTGGGGACACAAGAGACTTTTTGTTATTTGGTTGCAGGGTTGTTTGAGAGAGACCATCTTCATCCTACGCCTCCCACGGATTGATAAACCTTAGGTCATCCACTTGAGGGAAATTTGCTACTGTCCTACAAAACTCTGCGCTTGGAGGCCCAACACGAGTCTACAAGAAGAAGGTTGCGTAGTAGACATCATTCACGCTCATGTATTGCATGAAGAATAAAAATTTGATGCATGTTGAAAAAGTACGAACCAATTGTCTGACTTGGACACCGTGGTGCTTAACATTTGTATTAATGTGGTGAAGATGGAGCCATGCCTTGCTAATATAATATGATGAACAGGGGTAAACATTCTTTGAGGATCGTATACTTTGAAAGATTGATGATTTTGTTGCTTGTGCTTATAAGTATTACTATGTCAATGTTTGTTAATTCATCTTTTCTCAATGAGCATACATACAAAGATTATATATTGGGTAGCATGTTGACGTGGCTTGGACTGCGTCGGTATTTCCCCAAAGAGGAAGGGATGATGCAGCACAGCGACGGTAAGTATTTCCCTCAGTTATGAAACCAAGGTTATCGAACCAGTAGGAGGATCACCACCACCCAATAAGCAGCACCTGCACACAAACAACAAATACTTGCAACCCGACGCGAAAGAGAGGTTGTCAATCTCTCTACGGTAATAAGATAGATTAGGTAGTGATAGATAGGAGAGATAGATCTCTCAAGAACACAAATAAAAAGAGTAAATATGCAGCAATATATTTTTGGGTTTTTGGTTTTGTAGATCTGAAAATAAAGATTGCAAAAAACGTAGATCGGAAAGCAATATGATGGAAAAGTAGACCCGGGGGCCGTAGGGTTCACTAGTGGCTTCTCTCATGAGTATAGCGCACGGTGGGTGAACAAATTACTGTTGGGCAATTGATAGAAAATCGAATAGTCATGATGATATCCAAGGCGATGATCATTATATAGGCATCAGGTCCAAGATAGATAGACTGACTCCTGCCTGCATCTACCTCTATTACTCCACACATCGACCGCTATCCAACATGCATCTAGTGTATTAAGTTCATGGAAAAACGGAGTAATGCAATAAGAACGATGACATGATGTAGACAAGATCTATTCATGTAGGAATAGACCCCATCTTGTTATCCTTAATAGAAATGATACATGCGTGTCTTGCTGCCCCTTCTGTCACTGGGAAAGAACACCGCAAGAGCGAACCCATCACAAAGCACCTCTTCCCATGGCAAAAAAAAATCGATCTACTTGGCCTAACTAAACCAAAGATTCGAAGAAGAAATACAAGGCTATAAGTAATCATGCATATAAGAGATCAAAGAAGACTCAAATAATATTCATGGATAGAAACTGATCATGAACTCAAAATTCATCGGATCCCAACAAACACACCGCAAAATTTTACATCAAATAGATCTCCAAGAGACCATTGTATTGAGAATCATAAGAGAGAGAGAGAGAGAAGAAGCCATCTAGCTACTGCCTACGGACCCGTAGGTCTATGGTGGACTACTCACGCATCACCGGAGAGGCACCTATGAGGAAGATGAACCCCTCCGTGATGGTGTTTAGATTGGATCTCGAGGTTCTGGAACTTGCGGCGGCTGGAATTGTGTTTTGTCGACTCCTCTAGGGTTTTTGGATTTTCTGGGACTTTATAGGCACGATAGTCGGTTGAGGGGGTGCCCGAGGTGCCCAGCACCCATCAGGCCGCGCCAGGGGGCCTCTGGCATGCCCTGGTGGGTGCTGGCCACCCTGGGCCCCATATTCTGGTGTTCTTTGGCCCATCTGGTTTCTTCTGGTCCGTAAAAAATCCACAAAAATCCCCGCAGCGTTTTATCTCCGTTTGGTACTGATTTTCTGCGAAGTAAAAAAACAAGCAAAAACAGCAACTGGCACTTTGGCACTATGTCAATAGGTTAGTCCCAAAAAATGATATAAAGTTGTAATATAATGATTGTAAAACATCCAAGAATGATAATATAACAGCATGGAACAAGCAAAAACTATAGATACGTTGGAGACGTATCAGCATCCCCAAGCTTAATTCCTACTCGTTCGCGAGTAGGTAAATGATAAAAACAGATTTTTTGATGTGGAATGCTGCCTAACATGTTCATCATATTCTTTTCTTCTTTGTATAGCATGGACATTTGGACTTATAATGATTCAAAGCAATAGTCTAGTTTTAACATAATGACTTCAATACTCAAGCATGTCAACAAGCAACCATGTCTCTCAAAATATCAACACTAAAGAAAGTTATCCCTAGCCCATCATGCTCAATCATTGATCCATTCATGAAACACACTCAAATATTAGCTATGCCCAATGCTCAAGTTCGATCATAGTGCCCCCTAGTTGGTGCTTATAAGAGAAGATGGAGACTCAAAGCAAAAATAAAAATTGCATAAAGTAAATAGATAGGCCCTTCGCAGAGGGAAGTAGGGATTTGTAGAGGTGCCAGAGCTCAAAGTTTTAAATTGAGAGAGAAAAAATATTTTGGGTGGCATGCTTTTCCTATCAACGAAAACGACAAAGTAGCTCACAATACTTTCCATGCTAGATATATCATAGGCGGTTCCCAAACAGAAAATAAAGTTTATTCCTTTTTCCACCAAACTTTCACTTTCCATGGCGGGTCGTATCCACGGTTGCCTTCCATACCAACACTTTCCAAGGAATTTATTATTTGACAACATAATGTAAATATTTTTTTGTTTTTCATTTCGGGAATGGGCATCCCTATTACCGCTGCACTCTCGTGCAATGACAAGTGAATAAACACTCATCTTGAGAATAACACATCTAGCATGAAAAAATATTGGACACTCCCCACCGTTTCATGAGCGATATGGGCACACAAAAGAGAAAATTTATTTTGAAAATTTAGAGATGGCACATACAAATTTGCTTGGAACGGCATGGAAATACCGCATATAGGTAGGTATGGTGGATTCATAAGGCAAAACTTGGTTTAAGGATTTTGGATGCACAAGTAGTATTTCTACTTAGTACAAATGAAGGCAAGCAAATAGATTGGGAAGCAACCAAACCAAGAAACGAAAAATCACATAAGTGAGCATTGAACATAACTAACACCGAATAATGCACCACAAGTAGGATGTAACTTCATTGCACAACTATTGACTTTCGTGCATGCATAGAGAATCACAAACCTTAACACCAATATTCCTACTAAGCATAATTACTCATCAACATGACTCACATATTACTATCATCATGTTTCAAAACTATTACAAGGAATCAAGTTTAATTTGTCCAATGATCTTCATGAAAGTTTTTATTATATCCTCCTTGGATGTCTATCACTTTGGGACTAGTTTCATATATTGCCATTGCTTTTTGGCAAGCTCAAACAAATTTAAGTGAAGCACATGAGCATAAAGATTTCATCTCTCAAAAAGTATAAGTGAAGCATGAGAGGATTTCTTCAAAAATTTACTAACTCTCAAATTAATCTAAGTGAAGCATGAGAGTATTTCTACAAAAGCTTCCAAGCACACCGTGCTCAAAAAGATATAAGTGAAGCACTAGAGCAATTCTATAGCTCAAAAAGTTTAAGTGAAGCACATAGAGCAATTCTAACAAATCATAGCATGATTGTGGATCTCTCAAATAGGTGTGTACAGAAAGGATACAAAATAAAAACTAACAAACAAAGCAAGCAAAGATACAAGACGATCCAAGCAAAACACATGATATGTGACGAATAAAAATATAGCTCCATGTAAAATACCGATGGTCGTTAGAAGAAAGAGGGGATGCCACTCGGGGGCATCCCCAAGCTTAGTTGCTTGTTTCTCTTTGGATATATCTTGGGGGTGCGGTAGCATCCCCAAGCTTAGGCTCTTGCTACTCCTTATTCCTTCATCCATCGTGATCTCACCCAAAACTTGAAAACTTCAATCACACAAAACTCAACAAAATCTTCGTGAGATCCATTAGTTTAAGAAAGCAAATCACTACTTTAGGTACTGTTGTAAACCCATTCAAATTTTATAATTGCATTATACCTACTGTATTTTAAATTTACCATGGCTTATACCCTCCAATACAAACCATAGATTCATCAAAACAAGCACACAATGCAATGAAAACAGAATCTGTCTCAAACAGAACAGTCTGTAGTAATCTATACCATACCCATACTTCTGTAACTCTACAAATTCTTAAAATTTAGTACAACGTAAGGAATTTGTATAGCAACACTGTGTTAAAATTTCAGCTCAATATCACGTTCCAGAAAAAAATTAAAATTCATATACTAGACGCAAAGTTTCTGTTTCAGATTCAGCATCACTTCTACTCACCCTATGAATCATCCTAACAGTCTACTTGGCACAAACACTAAATAAATCATAAAAAACACAATCATAACAGAGGCATAATTGTGTCAACACACAAAAACAGAAAGCAAAAAGCAAAAATTTATTTATTCATTGGGTTGCCTCCCAACAAGCGCTATCGTTTAACGCCCCTAGCTAGGCATAATGATTTCAATGATGCTCACATAAAAAGTAGTAATTGAAATATGCAAGAGAGCATCATGAATCTCATGAAAAGCATATTTAAGTCTAACCCACTTCCTATGCATAGGAATTTTGTGAGCAAACAATTTATGGGAACAAGAATCAACTAGCATAGGAAGGCAAAACAAGCATAACTTCAAAACTTTGAACACATAGAGAGGAAACTTGATATTATTGCAATTCCTACAAGCATATGTTCCTCCCTCATAATAAATTTCAGTAGCATCATGAAGGAATTCAACAATATAACTATCACATTAATCATTCTTTTCATGATGCACAAGCATAGAATTTTCATTACTCTCCACACAAGCAAATTCCTTTTCATCCATGGTAGTGGGAGCAAAATCAACAAAATAACTATCATGAGACACTTGATTGACATAACCACATTGCAAATTAAAACCATGATGATAAGTTTCATGGTTGTCATTACTCATTATAGCATACGTGTCATCACCATCATCATGAATAGGAGGCATGCAATCATCATAATAAATTTGCTCATCAAAACTTGGGGGACTAAAAATATCATCTTCATCAAACATAGCATCCCCAAGCTTGTGGCTTTGCATATCATTAGCATAATTGACATTAATAGAATTTATAGTAACATCATTGCAATCATGCTTTTCAATCAAGGAGCTATCATGAATCACCTTATAAGTTTCTTCTTTCAACACTTCATCAAAATTTTCAGATTCATGATTTTCAAGCAAAACTTCATAGAGATAATCAAGTGCACTCAACTCACTAGCAATTGGTTCATCATAATTTGATCTTTTGAAAAGATTAGCAAGTGGATGAGGATCCATATCAATAGATTTTTAGCAAGCGAAGATACAAGCAAATAGAAGGCACATGGCAACACACGCAAAGATAGCAAACAAGCAAACAAGAAGAGATCCGGCAAGAAAAAGGCAAATGAAAAAGAGGGCGAATAAAATGGCGAATTGGTGAAGTGGGGGAGAGGAAAACGAGAGGAAAATGGCAAATAATGTAATTACAAAGAGATGAGATTTGTGATTAGGAACCTGGTAGATGATGGTGGAGTCCCCTCGGTGCCTACGATAGGCACGTAGAAGAGACCGCTTCCTCCCCAGCAACGGCGGCAGAAATTCCTTTAACGTGGCTTGGACTGCGTCGATATTTCCCCAAAGAGGAAGGGATGATGCAGCACAGCGACGGTAAGTATTTCCCTCAGTTATGAAACCAAGGTTATCGAACCAGTAGGAGGATCACCACCACCCAATAAGCAGCACCTGCACACAAACAACAAATACTTTCAACCCGACGCGAAAGAGAGGTTGTCAATCTCTCTACGGTAATAAGATAGATTAGGTAGTGATAGATAGGAGAGATAGATCTCTCAAGAACACAAATAAAAAGAGTAAATATGCAGCAATATATTTTTGGGTTTTTGGTTTTGTAGATATGAAAATAAAGATTGCAAAAAACGTAGATCGGAAAGCAATATGATGGAAAAGTAGACCCGGGGGGCGTAGGGTTCACTAGTGGCTTCTCTCATGAGTATAGCGCACGGTGGGTGAAAAAAATACTGTTGGGCAATTGATAGAAAATCGAATAGTCATGACGATATCCAAGGCGATGATCATTATATAGGCATCACGTACAAGATAGATAGACCGACTCCTGCCTGCATCTACCTCTATTACTCCACACATCGACCGCTATCCAGCATGCATCTAGTGTATTAAGTTCATGGAAAAACGGAGTAATGCAATAAGAACGATGAGATGATGTAGACAAGATCTATTCATGTAGGAATAGACCCCATCTTGTTATCCTTAATAGCAACGATACATGCGTGTCTTGCTGCCCCTTCTGTCATTGGGAAAGAACACCGCAAGATCGAACCCATCACAAAGCACCTCTTCCCATGGCAAGAAAAATCGATCTAGTTGGCCTAACTAAACCAAAGATTCGAAGAAGAAATACGAGGCTATAAGTAATCATGCATATAAGAGATCAAAGAAGACTCAAATAATATTCATGGATAGAAATTGATCATGAACTCAAAATTCATCGGATCCCAACAAACACACCGCAAAAGTTTACATCAAATAGATCTCCAAGAGACCATTGCATTGAGAATCATAAGAGAGAGAGAAGAAGCCATCTAGCTACTGCCTACGGACCCGTCGGTCTATGGTGGACTACTCACGCATCATCGTAGAGGCACCTATGAGGAAGATGAACCCCTCTGTGATGGTGTTTAGATTGGATCTCGAGGTTCTGGAACTTGCGGCGGCTGGAATTGTGTTTCGTCGACTCCTCTAGGGTTTTTGGATTTTATGGGAATTCATAGGCACGATAGTCGGTTGAGGGGGTGCCCGAGGTGCCCAGCACCCATCAGGCCGCGCCAGGGGGCCTTTGGCGCGTCCTGGTGGGTGCTGGCCACCCTGGGCCCCCTCTTCTGGTGTTCTTTGGCCCATCTAGTTTCTTTTGGTCCGTAAAAAATCCACAAAAATCCCCGCAGCATTTTATCTCCGTTTGGTACTGATTTTCTGCGAAGTAAAAAACAAGCAAAAACAACAACTGGCACTTTGGCACTATGTCAATAGGTTAGTCCCAAAAAATAATATAAAGTTGTAATATAATGATTGTAAAACATCCAAGAATGATAATATAACAGCATGGAACAAGCAAAAATTATAGATACGTTGGAGACGTATCACATGTCACATCAAAAATTCTGTTTTTATCATTTACCTACTCGAGGACGAGCATGAATTAAGCTTGGGGATGCTTGATACGTCTCCAACGTATCTATAATTTTTTATTGTTCCATGCTATTATATTATCATTCTAGGCTAATATTTGAGTAATTATTTACCAATTTATAGTATTTTTTAGCACTAACCTATTGACCCAGTGCCCAGTGTCAGTTCCTGTTTTTTGTGTGGTTTTTGTTTCGCAGAAATTCCATATCAAATGAAGTCCAAACGCGATAAACATTCACGGAGATTTATTTTGGAATATATGTGAATTTTTGGAGTCGGAATCAACGCAAGACGGTGCCCGAGGGAGGCACAAGCCAACAGGGCGCGGCCTGGGGGGGCGCCTTGATGGCTTGGGCGCCCTGTTGGCTTGTGCCTCCCCCTTAAGTCGGTTGATGCTCTCCTTCCGCCGCAAGAAAGATAATTTCGCGATAAAAATCCCCTCAAAATTTCATCCCGATCGGAGTTACGGATCTCCGGATATTTAAGAAACGGTGAAGGGGTCAGAAACCAGTCACGAAAACAGAACAGAAACAGAGAGAGATCCAATCTCGGAGGGGCTCCTGCCCTCTGGGAGTCATGCTGGCCATGTACCAGAGGGGAAACTCTCCTCCCACCTAGGGAGGAGGCCAAGGAAGAAGAAGAAGGAGGGGGGCTCTCTCCCACTCTCTCCCGGTGGCGCCGGAGTGTTGTCGGGGCATCCATCGTGACGACGATCTACACCAACAACTTCGCCGCCGTCACCACCAACTCTATCCCTCTCTATGCAGTGGTGTAAAACCTCTTCTCTCCGCCGTAATCTCTACTTGAACATGGTGCTTAATGCTATATAATATTATGCAATGATGTGTGGCTATCCTATGATGTCTGAGTAGATTTCTTTTGTCCTATGGGTTAATTGTGGTATGATGATATTAATATGAGTTGTATGTTGATATGGTGCTGTCCTATGGTGCCCGCCGTGTCGCGCAAGCGTGTGGGAACCCCGCTGTAGGGTTTGCAATATGTTCATGATTCGCTTATAGTGGGTGGCTAGAGTGGCAGAAGCTTACATCTGAGTAAGGGGATTGTTTATGTATGGGAGTAAAGGGGACTTGATGTTTAATGCTATGGTTGGGTTTACCTTAATGATTTCTAGTAGTTGCGGATGCTTGCTAGAGGTCCAATCGTAAGTGTACATGATCCAAGTAAGAGAAACACTACTGGAATCCGAGGATTTTCCATCTGCCAGTTCTTTGCCGTCTGCTGGCAGACGGCAAAGAATGTCTTTGCCGTCAGCTTCCAAGAAACAAACGTGTAACACCCCAAAAAATTTGATTTGCTTTTTACCAAATTCTTCATTCGATTTGAAGGAGGTTATTTGAATTCTTCTAAAATACTCTCCTTCTAAAAAATTTGATGACAAATCTTTTATGAAACTTTTCTCAATCTTGATTCTGGTCTTGAGGGTTTTCAACATGTCTTGGTTCAACACAAGTACCCTTGGGAGGTTTTGCTATTTCTTTTATAAAAAAAAAGAATTTCTATGAAATTGGATTTAATTTTTCCCCTTCCTCATAGTCTGCTATGCCACTCTCTTGCCATGACCTATATGGCAAAAAAAAATCTCCCAAACTCTCCTTCCTATCTTAGGACCAAGCCATGCATTCATTCCAGCAAGTTTCAACCCCTCCTAAATCTTATTTCTATTTATTTTACTCTCAAAGTAATTTCTGTTAATTATTTTGGACCCTTGGGATTTACAAAGGAAGTACCAGATTCCTTTGAGCTTTGACCCCAAGTAAATTCTCCTATCTGCACCTTAGTACCCTCAACCTAGATCACCAAAGAACTGCTGATCCATAGATCAAAAATTTCAAAATCTATCCACTGCAAATTTGGACCAGAATTGCTGTTTTTGATGCAAACCATTCTTCCACTCTTCCAAAAATTCTGAGATAACTCAGGGAGCCTCTAGAAGCCCCTATGGATAAGCCCTCCAAGTTTCAGCCCAAAATAAATTCATTTGAGCCCCCTGGCAATCAGTCGAACACCTGGCATGCACTGTTGCATTACAGGTCCAGACTTTTTCAGTTTCGTCAGAGAAGCTTCGTCAATCTCAGCAGTGGCACTCGTGGAGCCTTGCGCGCTATGGCTAGCCCTTATCCAGGGCGCCGCACGGTCGGTTGGCCGCTTGTGGGCATCGGTGGTGAGCTGGCTCGCCGGCCCCGACCCCTCCCGCGGCGGCAGAGCCACCTGTTGCGATCGCCAGGAGCCATCGCCGCAAAACGGCGTTCCCCAGCGCCGCCCAAGCATGCAGCAGCCTCCGCGTGGCCGTCCCCCACCTCTGTGCTCGCTGCAGAACCATCGGCGTGGCCTGAGCAGCGCAGCGCGCGCTCTCTGCAGCCGCCGTGGCTACGGGTCGCTGTTCCGTCAAGCCGAAGGCCCCCTGCGTAATCAGCACGGGTTAGTGCCAAAATGGAACCCCAGTGGGCGTGGTAACCTGCCCGCAGCCGTAAAACCCCTGCTGACCTCGCCGTTCACCGTGATCCGCGCCGGAGTAAATCCCCGTCACGGCAACCGCCTCGGATCGCCTATAAATAGGACGCCCCGAGCCACCTCGCAGCCCAGCACCTCTCCACCACCTCTCATAGCCATGCCCAGCCCAACAGAAGACCTCGGGGAGGCCTTCTTCCTCGCCTCCGGCCGCCCCGATCCGCTTCGGGAACCAGCAAAATTTGCGCCGGTGAGTGCACCATCTCGATCAAACCTCGTCAGTAGCCTCGTAGCACAACCACGCCTCTGACCCGCACTTCAATTCGGTGATAGCAGCTTCCTCCGGTGAGATCCATCATCGCCCGAACCAACCGTCCGCCGGAGAAGAAGCAGTCGTCGCCGTGGTGCTTGCCGACGACCGTTTCCACCACCCACCGACGTGGACCACCCTCCTGAACACGCTGGTACGCTTCCCTCCCTCTAGTTCGCAAAGAATCATCGCCGGCGGCCACCGCGAGCTTCTGGCGCCGGCGAGCTCGTTTAAACCTGACATGAGGGACCCCCTCGTCAGCTTCTTTTCTTTTCTCGAATCGTTTTCTGAAAGCGCCTTTGGGCTGGATGCGTTTTCTTATCTGGATGGCGTATTTCTAACCGAAGCGTTTTCTGTTTATTCAAACTACCCCTGGTTACTTTAAAAACTATCACAGATTAGTCCCTGAACTACTTTCTTTATAACTTTTAAACTAAAAGTGATTTTGAGTTGATTCTTTTTCTGTCATCTCTATTTTTCTAACTAGTTTTTTATTATAATTATTTGGAACAACTTTTATACGCACGCGGTATTTACATTAGGAACTCTATATTTGACGTAGATACTGAAGGAGGTGACGCTGCCGTCAACTTCGCCGAACTAGCTTCCGACTACGTTGATACAGGCAAGCATGTTTGAACCTTTGATATGATGAGTGTTTTTCATGTTTGCTTGAATTGTTATTCTCATGACATGTTTATATAAGCATATGATGAAGGTTATATTTCATGCATGATAAGTTGCAAGTGAGCTTAAAACTTGATGTGATCATGAATGATTGGACAACCTAGTCATGTGGTGACATGATAGGTTGTATGCTGGTATTGTTGGAGCATGCCGGTATTATCAAAGAAACTGTTTAACTCCAGTGTTGACATAGATCGAGTCTTGTCCCCGTTCGCCTTATTTTCGTGCTGCCACATGTTTTCTGCAAAGAATACGGTTTAGTAAGTTGTAAACCTCTTTCCATGTACACACCAAATAGAGGGGCCATGATGAGGGTTCCATGGCCCTGGATTAAAGCCGTCATCCGGTCAGGGGGCATGGGTGTTTCCGGTTGGGACCGAGAGGGGGGCACCCCTTAGTAGCGCACGATATAAATTTGATCCCATGCTATTCGAGGTGTTGGCCTCCCCGTCTTAAAGTTTTTCTTGAATGTTGCCTAGGGTGATACCTGGCATCGGGATGTGAAATGGGTGTGTACTGGTTAGGTGTGTTTTCTTCTAAAATACCGTAGACGGAACTAGTCCTTCATGACTACTGAAATCCGTTGACTGTGGGTAAAGAGTACAACCTTTGTAGAGTCAAAACTATTCGAATAGCCGTGTCCACGGTCAAGGACGTTGGTTGACAGGTCAAGTGCCGGTCTCAGTGTCAGTCTCTGGAGAACTAATTAATATGCTAAATGACAGTAGTAAACTTGGCTGAATATTATTTCCATGAATGGACTAACCAGGTTATTACTGTGATGTGTCGAGTATTCCTTGGGATGGTGCTACCTCCTGGATACTCGCATTTGAAATGTTGAAATATAAGCCCTTTACGTGATGTCGCTCAGACGTCCGACTGTGGCATCCTTGTTGTTTACTTTCATTATAAGCCCTTTATGTGATGTCGCTCAGACGTCCGACTGTGGCATTCTTGTTGTTTACTTTCATTATAAGCCCTTTATGTGATGTCGCTCAGACGTCCGACTGTGGCATTCTTGTTATTTATTTTCAGTACAAGCCCTTTACGTGATGTCGCTCAGACGTCCGACTGTGGCATTCTGTTGTTTATTTTCTTTATAAGCCCTTTTTGTGGTGTCGCCCCGACGCCCGACTGAGGCATGTTTATTTATTTTTACCTTTCGAGGCGTCGCTTTAGACACCCGATCGGTCTTCTTTTATTTTATTGGGATTTCGGGAGGACTACCGCCCGACTTCCTTTTTAATTATCTTGCTGTGCAAATTTATTACCTGTGTGTGCATTACTAACCTGCTTGTGTGCATCATGTTTTGCATTTGTTATATCTTATGTCCAAACTGTCTTGCGAGTACATTCAAAGTACTCACCTGGCTTGTTGATTTGGCCAGATGTTGACGAAGGCGATCTTATGGATGAAGAGTTCGATAGCGAGTCCGACGCCTAGAGGAGTCCCAGTCAGTCCCTTGCGATCCTGGAGTCTGCCACTTGTATTATACATGCTTCCGCTACCCAAATAAAATCATCGAGCCTCACTCCGACGCTTCACGAGTTGTAAGATATTAGAGTCATGTCACCCACTCCACTGTGACATATCCACCACCACTATATATCGCGAGTCAGTAGTACTGCCACCATTTCCATTATGTCATATCCGCCTCTATGCTTAATATTGGCATGCTTGTAATAAATTGTTGAGCAGCCTGAGCTCAACCCTGTATAATATTAAGTACTACTGGATTTCTGTATCAAGGATTTGTCTACCAGTACGAATTATTTTCTGTGCTGGTCTGACTGAAGGGGCGATTTTTCAATAATTATTTTATTGAAAAACCGGTCCTGACAATCTTGGTACCAGAGCCAGGCTGACTGTAGGAAGCCACTAGGTACGATCGCTAACAAGTAATTAATCTAATCAATTTGTTTTAGCATCCTGCACATTGTAGCAATTTTTCTGTTAGTCATCATAAATTTATGATATGACTATCTGGAATTTTTGTCTACTTTTGTAGATGGCTGGCGGCGACTGTGAGTCACAGGTGTTCGCCAATGTACCCGAGGGGTTTTCCAAGCTCCTCGTCTCCATCGCCAAGATCGCGATTGGGCCATCAACTCATCCGGAGTTCACACTCTACCAGCACAAGTTCAGCGACAGTGTGACTATGCACCAGGCCTCGGTGCAGTTCAAGGGAGGGCGTGCTGAATCGCGTCGCTTCCGTTTTGTTGGGAGGGCCATGCCTACGGAGAGGCATGCTGTGCAGATGGCTTCCCGAGAGGCAATTGCTCGTCTCCGGGGTGTTCTTCCTTCGATGAAGACTCGTCGCTACCGCTACCTCCCATGCCACGTTCCCTACACTTGTCATTATGCATTTGCTTGCGCTAGAGGAGAGAGAGATGAAGCCATTGAGATGCTTGTTGAGTATTTCAAGGCTCTTGAGGCAGCTTTTGATAACCTCGTGGACGACTTTGTGGCTGCTCGTATGGACTCTGTTCAGGCCTGTGTCCTCAACAGGAGGGAGCTTCTCCATACAGCACCACCACTGTCGTACATCTCGTCTGCAGCATCATATTCACCTGCCGTCATGGCCACCACATGCCGCCTGCCTACCACTGAGGAGTTTTACCAAGTTATTGCTCCTACCCCCGTTAGAGCTGCACCACCTGCCACACCCGCACCAGCTCCACAACCCCATACTCCTCGCCTAGAGCCTATTCTTGAGGAGGTTGAGTCTCCAGCACCTCGTCTGGGACTTACCCTCGGCAGACCAAGGGACGTCCTTACCATTTCAGACTGAGTACGCCGAGCAGCAGTGTGATGAGGCAGCATGTAATATATGTTTATATGTACATATAGGCTTGGTGAGAAGTAGTCTGTGTGCGCATCATGTAGGAGTTCGGAGAAGTGCACTAGCTTAAATAACATGTCAGGAATGTGTACGCGCATCCTGAGTGATGTATTGTATAATTATGGCTTACCTGTAAGATATGTACCTTGCAGTCCTTCTCCGTACGCAATCAAATATTTTCATGAAAAATCTTGGAGTATTTAAATTTTTGCATTTGCAAAATTATTTATTTTTGTCACACAGATTTTTCTCATGTGTTTTGCAAAAATACCCCAGAGTGAAAAATGCATCGTCCCTGGACCCGTTCCATGCCAAGTCCGCCAGAAAAAAATCATGGTACACAGACAGGTAACAATTACACACAGGGACAGTCAAGTCAACAGGAGAGTGAAGCCGCATTTTCTCAAGTATGCCGCCTTTATGAGAAAAGCCAGCAGCAACATCAAGAGATGATGAATCATATTATCAATATGGGAAATCACCGCGAACCATACCAGCAGCGTTTCAAATTATCTGAGCTGCAAAAGACACGCCCTACAGTTTTCTCTCACACTGATCAACCCCTGGAAGCAGACGATTGGCTTCGCGATATTGAGAGGAAATTAATTACTGCTCAGTGTTCAGACCATGAAAAAGTATTGTATGCTCCGCATTATTTGACTGGAGCCGCTGCATCATGGTGGGAGAATTTCCTACGCATGCACCCCAATGAAAACAACATCACCTGGGAAGAATTTAAGGAAAGTTTTCGTGGGGCGCACATTCCCAACAGTGTTATGAAAATCAAGAAGAAAGAATTTGAGGACCTCAAGTAGAGAAGCATGACAGTAACAGACTACATGGGTCAGTTTACACAACTATCCCGCTATGCTAATGAAGAATATATGACTGAAAATAAAAAGATCGAGAAATTTCTGGACGGCCTCGCACCAGCACTTAAATGCCAGCTAGTCGTTCACACCTTTCCAGACTTCAAGACACTTGTGGACAAGGCCATTGTATTGGAAAATGAGCGCCGCAGCTTGGATGACATTCGCAAGCGCAAGAGAGACAAGTCTGCTCATTCTCGCAACAACAAGCCCAAAAATGATTTTCAGAAAAATGGGGCGAATAAATCCTCAACTGCAGTCCCTCGCCCAAACAATAATTTTCATGCCAGTGATAAGGATTTTACATACCGCCCAGGCATTACTTGCTTTGCATGTGGAGAAGAAGGACACTATGCCAAGCAGTGCCCAAAGCCAAGAAACTCGGCTCCCAAGCCGAACAACAATGGGAATAATTCAGCTCCTAAGCGCAACAATTTCAACCCCAATAACAATCACAGGAAGGGTCACGTAAATCATGTGGCCCAAGATGAAGCACAGAATGCCCCGGACATCGTACTCGGTACGTTCCCTGTCAACACAATTCCTGCCACGGTTTTGTTTGATTTTGGAGCTTCTCACTCGTTCATTTCCAAGAAATTTGCCTTGCAACATGATTTTCCGATTTCTCCTTTGGAAAATTCTATGACCATACAGTCCCCGGGAGTTAAGCATATCACTCAAAGTTACTGCCAAGGTGTGATTATCAAGATTAAAGGATTAAAGTTTTGGGCAAATCTCATTGTGTTAGAGCACAATGGACTGGATGTTATTCTCGGAATGGATTGGTTAACAACCAACAAGGGTTTTATTGACTGTTTCAATCGGACTGTGACTCTCACTCATCACCATGGGAAGACAATAAGAATTTCAGCCATAGAAAGACCAACCCCACCGCACGTAAGGCTGAACAAGGTGGATATTTCAGAATTAAGCAAAGTTCCAGTGGTGTGTGAATTCCCAGATGTATTTCCTGAAGAGCTACCAGGTATGCCTCCAGACCGGGAGATAGAGTTCATCATTGAACTAGCACCTGGCACCGCTCCCATTTACAAGAAACCATACAGGATGGCACCCTCTGAGCTGGTAGAATTAAAGAAGCAAATAAAAGAATTACTGGACAAGGGTTATATCAGACCCAGCTCATCACCATGGGGTTCACCAGTATTATTTGCCAAGAAAAGAGATGGAACTCTGAGATTATGTGTGGACTATCGAGCTCTCAACATGGTCACCATTAAAAATAAATATCCGTTGCCACAAACAAATGATTTGTTTGACCAGCCCGCACAATCCAAAGTGTTCTCAAAAATTGATCTGAGGTCAGGATACCATCAATTAAAAATAAGGACCGAAGACATTCCTAAGACGGCATTCACCTCCAGATACGGGTTATATGAATTTACAGTAATGCCGTTCGGACTGACAAATGCCCCCGCCTATTTTGTGCATCTCATGAACAAGGTATTTATGAAATATATGGACAAATTTGTTGTGGTGTTCATTGATGATATTTTGGTATATTCCAAGACACCAGAAGAACATGCTCAACATCTCAGAATTGTACTGGGAGAATTAAGGAAACATCAACTGTATGCCAAATTCAACAAGTGTGAATTCTGGCTAAAACAAGTTGGTTTTTTAGGCCACGTACTAACCCAAGAAGGTGTTGCCGTGGACCCTGAAAAAGTCAAGGTTGTACTTGAGTGGAAACAACCAGCCAACGTAACTGATATCCGAAGTTTTCTAGGAATGGCTGGATATTACAGAAGATTTATTGAAGGATTTTCCACCATAGCAAAACCCATGACACAGTTACTCAAGAAAGATAAGAAGTTTGTGTGGACTGAAGCCTGCGAGAAAAGTTTCCAAGAATTGAAGAAGAAATTAACAACGGCACCAGTATTAATTGTGTCGGACATACACAAAAATTTTGAAGTGTATTGCGACGCGTCCAGGAAAGGTCTTGGATGTGTACTAATGCAAGAAGGTAAAGTGGTCGTCTATGCTTCAAGGCAGCTTCGACGACATGAAGAAAATTATCCTACCCATGACTTGGAATTGGCAGCAGTAATTCACGCACTCAAGGAATGGCGGCACTTTCTACTTGGAAATCGTTGTGAAATATATACGGACCACAAGAGCCTTAAATACATTTTCACACAGCCGGAAATCAATTTACGGCAACGACGCTGGTTGGAATTAGTGAAGGATTATGATGTTGGAATTCATTACCATCCAGGCAAGGCAAATGTCGTGGCAGATGCTCTCAGTCGAAACCCGAGCTCAGACAACGGCAGTCTACAAAATTTACGACCTGAATTCCAACAGGAATTTGCCAAACTCAACATGGTCTTGGTCACGGAAGGCACCGTGGCAAATTTGGAAATCCAACCCACCTTGATGGAACAAATTAAAGAAGCTCAGCACGGACACCCCAGCATCGAAGGAATAAAAAGAAAAGTAAGTATGGGCAAGGCCTCAGAATTTGTCGTGGACAACAAGGGAATATTATGGTACGGAGACAGGCTATGCGTACCAAATATAGAGGACCTCAAACAGCAAATCTTGACCGAAGCCCACACCGCTCCTTATTCCATCCACCCAGGGGGAACCAAAATGTACAAGGACATTCAGGAAATTTTTTGGTGGCACGGTATGAAAAGGGATATAGCCACGTTCATTGCATGTTGTGATTCATGTCAGCGCATTAAAGCCGAACACCAAAAACCAGCAGGACTATTACAGCCAAACATGATACCTGAATGGAAATGGGACGAAATTGGAATGGATTTTATTGTCGGACTACCTCGGTCACGACACGGAAATGATGCCATATGGGTCACCACCGACAGATTAACCAAAGTGGCACATTTCATTCCAGTAAAGACAACCCACACCACACAGAAGCTTGCCATACTTTATCTCGCCCGTATTGTTTGTTTAGATGGAGTTCCAAGGACCATAGTATCAGACAGAGGCACTCAATTCGTCTCCAGATTTTGGGATCACCTACAACAAGCTCTGGGGACTCAACTAGTATTCAGTACAGCGTACCACCCTCAGACTGGAGGGCAGACGGAACACGTGAACCAAATTCTAGAGGACATGCTAAGAGCATGTGTTCTCACTTATGGAACCAGTTGGGAAGAAAGCCTGCCATACGCCGAGTTCGCATACAACAACAGTTACCAGGCTAGTCTACAAATGGCACCTTTCGAAGCCTTGTATGGACGAAGGTGTCGTACCCCGCTGAATTGGTCCGAGACAGGAGATAGCCGTATATTCGGCCCAGACATGCTCAAGGAAGCCGAGGAAAAGGTTAAAGAAATCAGAGATCGACTCAAGGCAGCCCAGAGCCGACAAAAGAGTTATTACGATCAAAAACACCGTGAAGTCAATTTTGAGCCAAATGAGTACGTATACCTTCGGGTATCCCCAATGAGAGGTCTGCAAAGATTTAAGGTCAAGGGAAAATTGGCACCGCGATTTGTTGGGCCTTTCAGGATAATTGCTAGAAGAGGCAGGGTAGCCTACCAGCTAGACCTACCCGCAGAACTGTCAGATGTCCATGACGTATTCCACATCTCACAGTTAAGGAAGTGTGTGAGCAACCCCGAGAAACAAGTATCACACGAAAGCATAGATGTTCAGCCAGACCTCACGTACCGGGAACGTCCAATAAAAATATTGGAGGAGTCTGAAAGGAGGACCCGTCAGAATACAATTAAGTTTTTCAAAGTCCAATGGAGTAATC
Source organism: Elymus sibiricus (assembly GCA_039707655.1). NCBI lineage: Eukaryota > Viridiplantae > Streptophyta > Magnoliopsida > Poales > Poaceae > Elymus > Elymus sibiricus. The sequence continues at coordinate 401,237,257 of CM077663.1, forward strand.
ACACCGAGGACGAGGCAACATGGGAAAGGGAAGATTTTCTCCGGGCAGAGTATCCACACTTATTTGAGGAACAGCTGAAATCTCGGGGACGAGATTTTTCCTAAGGGGGTAGGTGTTGTAACACCCCAAAAAATTTGATTTGGTTTTTACCAAATTCTTCATTCGATTTGAAGGAGGTTATTTGAATTCTTCTAAAAGACTCTCCTTCTAAAAACTTTTGATGACAAATCTTTTATGAAACTTTTCTCAATCTTGATTCTGGTCTTGAGGGTTTTCAACATGTGTTGGTTCAACACAAGTACCCTTGGGAGGTTTTGCTATTTCTTTTATAAAAATAAAAAAAGAATTTCTATGAAATTGGATTTAATTTTTTCCCTTCCTCATAGTCTGCTATGCCACTCTCTTGCCATGACCTATATGGCAAAAAAAAATCTCCCAAACTCTCCTTCCTATCTTAGGACCAAGCCATGCATTCATTACAAAAAGTTTCAACCCCTCCTAAATCTTATTTCTATTTATTTTACTCTCAAAGTAATTTCTGTTAATTATTTTGGACCCTTGGGATTTACAAAGGAAGTACCAGATTCCTTTGAGCTTTGACCCCAAGTAAATTCTCCTATCTGCACCTTAGTACCCTCAACCTAGATCACCAAAGAACTGCTGATCCATAGTTCAAAATTTTCAAAATCTGTCCACTGCAAATTTGGACCAGAATTGTTGTTTTTGACGCAAACCATTCTTCCACTCTAACAAAAATTCTGAGATAATTCAGGGAGCCTATAGAAGCCCCTATGGATAAGCCCTCCAAGTTTCAGCCCAAAATAAATTCATTTGAGCCCCCTAGCAATCAGTCGAACACCTGGCATGCACTGTTGCATTACATGTTCAGACTTTTTCAGTTTCGTCAGAGAAGCTTCGTCAATCTCAGCAGTGGCACTCGTGGAGCCTTGCGCGTTGTGGCTAGCCCTTATCCAGGGCACCGCACGGTCGGTTGGCCGCTTGTGGGCGTCGGTGGTGAGCTGGCTCGCCGGCCCCGACCCCTCCCGCGGCGGCAGAGCCACCTGTTGCGATCGCCAGGAGCCACCGCCGCAGAACGGCGTTCCCCAGTGCCGCCCAAGCATGCAGCAGCCTCCGCGTGGCCGTCCCCCACCTCTATGCTCGTTGCAGAACCATCGGCGTAGCCTGAGCAGCGCAGAGCGCGCTCTCTGCAGCCGCCGTGGCCACGGTCCGCCGTTCCGTCAAGCCGAAGGCCCCTTGCGTAATCAGCACGGGTTAGAGCCAAAATGGAACCCCAGTGGGCGTGGTAACCTGCCCGCAGCCGTAAAACCCCTGCTGACCTCGCCGTTCACCGTGATCCGCGCCGGAGTAAATCCCCGTCATGGCAACCGCCTCGGATCGCCTATAAATAGGATGCCCCGAGCCACCTCGCAGCCCAGCACCTCTCCACCACCTCTCATAGGCACGCCCAGCCCAACAGAAGACCTCGGGGAGGCCTTCTTCCTCGCCTCCGGCCACCCCGATCCGCTTCGGGAACCGGAAAAATTCGCGCCGGTGAGTGCACCATCTCGGATCAAACCTTGTCAGTAGCCTCCTAGCACAATCACGCCTCTGACCCGCACTTCAATTCGGTGATAGCAGCTTCCTCCAGTGAGATCCATCATCGCCCAAAGCCACCGTCCACCGGAGAAGAAGCAGTCGTCGCTGTGGTGCTTGCCGACGACCGTTTCCACCACCAACCGACACGGACCACCCTCCTGAACACGCCGGTACCCTTCCCTCCCTCTAGTTCGCAAAGAATCATCGCCGGCGGCCACCGCGAGCTTCTGGCGCCGGCGAGCTCGTTTAAACCTGACATGAGGGACCCCCTCGTCAGCTTCTTTTCTTTTCTCGAATCGTTTTCTGAAAGTGCCTTCGGGCTGGATGCGTTTTCTTCTCTGGATGGCGTATTTCTAACCGAAGCGTTTTCTGTTTATTCAAACTACCCCTGGTTACTTTAAAAACTATCACAGATTAGTCCCTGAACTACTTTCTTTATAACTTTTAAACTAAAAGTGATTTTGAGTTGATTCTTTTTCTGTCATCTCTATTTTTCTATCTAGTTTTTTATTATATTTATTTGAAAATTATTTGGAACAACTTTTATACGCACGCGGTATTTACATTAAGAACTCTATATTTGACGTAGATACCGAAGGAGGTGACGCTGCCGTCAACTTCGCCGAACTAGCTTCCGACTACGTTGATCCAGGCAAGCATGTTTGAACCTTTGATATGATGAGTGTTTTTCATGTTTGCTTGAATTGTTATTCTCATGACATGTTTATATAAGCCTCACTCCGACGCTTCACGAGTTGTAAGATATTAGAGTCATGTCACCCACTCCACTGTGACATATCCACCACCACTATATATCGCGAGTCAGTAGTACTGCCACCATTTCCATTATGTCATATCCGCCTCTATGCTTAATATTGGCGTGCTTGTAATAAATTGTTGAACAGCCTGAGCTCAACCCTGTATAATATTAAGTACTACTGGATTTCTGTATCAAGGATTTGTCTACCAGTACGAATTATTTTCTGTGCTGGTCTGACTGAAGGGGCGATTTTTCAATAATTATTTTATTGAAAAACCGGTCCTGACAAAACGGCAAAGAACTGGCTAATGGCAAAGATTTTGTTTGCCGTCAGTCAGCTCTTTGCCGTCTGCCAGCTGACGGTAAAGAGCCAAAAGGCAGACGGCAAAGATCCCACCTGGGCCCCACTGGCCCGTGGGGTTGGTGGGGTGAACTGGGCCCTTTGCCCGTCCTTTGCCGTCTGCCTGGCGGCTCTTTGTCGTCCGCCAGCAGACGACAAAGCGCTAGGGCACTAACGGCGTCGGGCCCGACCCCCCACCCCCTCTCTCTCTTTCTCTCTCTCTCTCTACCGCGCCCCCGATCCCCCTCTACCCCCCCCCCCCACGCCGCCCCTCTGTCCTCTCCTCGCCGCCAGGGCGCCCCGCCGCCGGCCGCCCCCTAACTCAAAGGAGGATAAGACCTACAAGCTATCAGTGAAAGAGGGAGTATTTATTCTCTATGTTCCATCAGTTTCTAATGCTCTCTATGATTCTACACCTTCCATGATTCCTACATTCTATGACCCTTGTTCTCAAGGATCCCTTCTTACTCCATGATCCCTGTGTCTGACCCTATGTATGCACCTTTTTGAATATTAATGCCAAAGGGGGAGAAATACCAAAGCTTCAAATAGCTAAAGGGGGAGATACATGCTTATGCAAAGGGGGAGATACAATCAAGGGGGAGACTATCAAAGCTTATGCTTACATAGACAAGGGGAGAATACCAAAGTAGGGGGAGAAGTTTTGTTGTTTCCCAAAGGAGAGAGAGCATGCCAAATCTTATTCTAATTTGATACTCTTATCTCTTATTTGTTATTCTCATGTTAGAATTTTCTCACCCTATCCAATCCCAATATCTACATGCTGAGATTCAGGGGGAGAGGATGACCTACTATTTCATATATAGGGGAGAAAGTTTCTAAAATGTTCTTGGAGACATATCAATCTTAAGGACTACTATCTTCTATATGTTCTCCACATCTTGGTACTATTGAGTTCTATTGCCTTTTGATTAGCAGAATACTCTTGTGTTCCCTAACATTGTTTTCTCAAGTGTGTTTCTACTACTAGAATGCTCAAGAACTCAAGGTAAGTATATGCATCATATCTTTGATCAAGATGATCTCTTGCTTCTTGCACATATTGTTTGCAAGAGTGAAGTCTTGAACAAGGATACACCTCACTCATATATATTTGATGCATATAGCCAAGATACACATGACTCATTATATCCTTTCTACTATATGTGTGTCCATGCATTCCAAAGCAACTATCCTTTAAAGGGATTGCACACATTTAGGAGGAGCAACTCTAAGTCATGTATCTTTCAAAGTCTTCATTATATCCATGCATATCTTTATTTGAAGCTTTGATTGTATGTTGTCATCAATTACCAAAAAGGGGGAGATTTAAAGCACAACATGCTCCCTTGGTGGTTTTGATAATTCATGACAACATACATTGTCTCTTGGACTAATATTTCTACCTAGTGTATTTCAGGTGAAAGTCCATAGAGAGAGATGGGTTGGCAAAAGGATTGTGAGGAGAAACCCCTGGATGCAAGGAAATGGATTGGCAAAGCTTCAAGCAAGAGGACTCTACATTTTACTTTGTGAGAAATCACTTTGAGTCCATAGGAAAGCCAATACTATTAAAAGGGGGTAAGGTACTGTTGGTGAACAAGATGCTCCACGTGCACACGTGATAGTCACTAAAAACACCCACAAGCTCTTCCACAAATACTCTGTCTAGAACCCTACCACTCAAATCGGTAAGACCAACAATTCCTATTCGGTCTCACCGAGATTCAAACCCTAGACAGATCCTAAGCCAAACCCTAGCACATCGGTACAGCCGATTCTGATTCGGTGCCACCGAGTTCAGTTGCCAACTTTCGGGTGTCCTATTTTCAAGAATCGGTACCACCGAGTTTTGCCAATCGGTCTCACCGAGATTTGGATCAACTTTCTGGTTAGCCATTCTCAAGAATCGGTACCACCGAGTTTTGTGAATTGGTCTCATCGAGTTTTGGACCAACTTTCTGGTTAGCCGTTGTCAAGAATTGGTACCACCGAAATTTGAGAATCGGTCTCACCGAGTTGTGCAATCTGACCGTTGGTCATCTTATCGGTACCACCGAGATTTATGTATCGGTCTCACCGAGATTCAAAAGTTGTTACCTTTGGAGCAACTCGGTACCACCGAGTTTTACACTTCGGTGTCACCGAGTTGGTCACTTTAGGTGTAACGGTTAGATTTTTGGGGATGCCTATATATACCCCTTCACCACCACCCACTCGAAAGAGAAGCACTCAGAACTATTCCATACTTGCCCCATCCAATTTTCTGAGAGAGAGCCACCTACTCATGTGTTGAGATCAAGCCATTCCATTCCAACCATATGAATCTTGATCTCGAGCCTCCCCAAGTTGCTTTCCACCAAATCAATCTCTTCTACCAAGCCAAATCTGTGAGAGAGTGGTTGTGTGTTGAGGAGTCTATCATCTTGAAGCACAAGAGCAATGAGTTCATCGACATTACCGAGCCTATTACCTTTTGGAGGGTGGTGCCTCCTAGATTGGTTAGGTGTCGCTTGGGAGCCTCCTACTTCGTGTTGTGGAGTTGAACCAAGAAGTTTGTACGGGCAAGGAGATCGCCTACTTCGTGAAGATCTACCCATAGTGAGGCTAGTCCTTCGTGGACGGAAGCCGTTATAGAATAATCAAGGTTGCTACTTCGTGGACCCTTATGGGTGGAGCCCTCCGTGGACTCTTGCGACCGTTACCCTTCGTGGGTTGAAGACTCCATAAACGTGAACGTACTATAGCACCACCTATCGGAACCACGGGAAAAATCTTCGTGTCCCTCATGCGTTTGATCTCCCTATCTCAACTCCTTACTTCCATGTGCAATGTCTTTATTTTCCGCTGTCATACTTGTTGACTTGCATGTGTAGGGTGTGCTAGACTTGCTATAATTGCTAAAATCTGCCAACCAATTAACTTGGAAAAATGTTAGGTTTTAATTCGTGCAAGTAGTCTATTCACCCCCCCCTCTAGACACACACTTCTAGTGATCCTACACACCTAACGGGGCTAACCTCAACGCTATGCCGTCCACTCACTGTACCGTCTGCTGGGCCTATAGGGCAGATGGCAAAGTTGTTTGATGTCCGCTTTACTTATGCAGACACCAAAGTAGCCCTTTACCGTGGTTTTTTTTGCTGGAAGTGGGGCCGTCTGCTGGCAGACGGCAAAGTGGTTTGTCGTCCGTGAACCTATCCTTTGCCGTCTGCCACCTGATTCCTGTAGTGAAAGTGTGTTAGCGTATGCCTCTCCCTCATTGCATATAATAAGTATCTATCATATTATATTCAATTGCCTATGGAAAATCTTTCTCTTGTGTTATACAAAAAGCTTTCTACTAAGCAATTTACTTTATTGTTCTTTATCTAAACAGTCCCTAACTTTTATTTACTTGTCCTTTATTACCTTGCAAAACTATATCTACACCTACTAAGTACTTCTAGTTTCTTTTCCGCAAAGTAGTTTCATACTTGTTCTAGTTAAAGTAAGCGTTAGCGTGCGTAGAGTTGTATCGGTGGACGATAGAACTCGAGAGAATATTAATTCTACCTTTAGCTCATCGTTGGGTTCGACACTCTTACTTATCAAAAAAGGCTACAAACAACCCCCTATACTTGTGGGTTATCAAGCTGCAAACCAATGGTATCGGTCGTTCATCAAAATAGTTAGTTGAGATTTCAGATAACTGAAGTGGCTTTTCAACAAATTTGCTAAGTTATTGGTTTGCAAAACTCATTATAAAAAAAATAGCATGGACTCAGCAACAATAAATATTTCCTTCCAAATAAAAATGCAGGACACATTTTTGGATTGTTCAACTAAGTGCTTTGACAAAAAAATGTCTACATTTTTCTTATGTGGTTATAAAATCATAATGATAAGAAAATATAGTAAAAGATATGAACATTATCAACTTTTCGTCAAAATAATTTAATGTGCTATTTGTTGAAGCTTGAATTTTAATAGCTAACATGTAGAGACATTACTCGCAAAAAAAAAACATTGTAGAGACATTATAACTACACACTTTTCTGGCTACCTCACGCTATACGAGTTTTTGGTTGTCCGATCTTCAGTGCTGGCCGTTTCGTACCGTTAGATCTCCTCGCATTCCCGCATGGGCTTTGTACCGCCACCAAGCGTTTCAAGTACAAGGCGATCCTCCAGTATGGCACAAAATCGGGGCCCTTACTCTTCATTCTACAGGGAAATTTGCACGAAAAGAACTACCTTCACGTGTGCGATCTTATGTGCATCCTATTTGTCACCCCCATGCAGCAAATAGACGAGGTTACGGTTGCTGGTGGGGCGGTGTAAGTCGCTGCTGTTTTCTGCTGCTATTTTTTTTCTTATGTTGTTTTTTTATTCCATTTTCTGTTTGGTTATGTGCTTGACAATGGTTTTGCATTCTGAAGGAATGAAACAAAATTATAGTTAATGAGGATATATATATATATATATATCCTAATCTTCTATAAAAAAACGTCATGTCAGATGTCAGCCGACCTTACGAATCCCTTAATAATTCCACTCTCATTCTTGAAGGTTTGATAGAATCCACTATTATGTCTTTTTGTGGTAGACTGGTTAGAGTTTCAAACTTTGATTACTACAAATGTGGGTCAGTTTTTCGCACTTGCGGCAAAACCTATCATTCCATTGTAAAAATGGACGCGTCAACTAGTAGCCACCATGATCTAGTATGCCTTACATTCGGCAACAGAAGGCAGTATCACACAATAAAAGATCAAAGGAATACCAGTACGAAAACAACAACGTGTCAACCCCTTGACCCCTCCGATCTCTTTATTTAAGTACAAAATATATCTGATAAAATTGAAAGCTCGGTAAAGATTCTTCTCACTGTAGTCTATATATTCTTGGTACATCCATTTTGATACTCCGCTAAAAGCGCACCCCATGCAGTCCTGGCACATGCCATTACATTTTTTTCATTGGCCTTTTTGTGTTCTTTTTTTTCCTTCTTTTCTTTATTTGTATTCCTTTCTTTTTCCATTTCATTTTTTGATGTTTTTCTATTATTTTCCATCTCTTTTAGTTTGTATTTGTATTAAAAAAATTCCCAAAGTATGTATTTTATATTTTTATTTTATTTTTAGGACTTCAATATGTTCTCCATGGTCTATGAGGAGAACGACACGCGACCCCGGCGACGATGACCTCGGGACAATGCTCAAGCTCGTGTGTTAGTTCATAGTCCTCGCTCTTGCAAACTACTAAAAACTTACCAAGCGGCTAGCCTGGTAAGCTACCAACAAAAACTTGCAATCAATCAAAAAAAAACTACTAAAAACTTAGGCCCCTTAATCTATCACCTCAAGGGTACGTACTACGGTATCCCAGCAACAGGGAGCTCGCATGGGAAGTGTGAGGTCTCCGGTTTGATTTCGTGGGCCTTTCCCTTTTTTAATTAATGTTTTTTGCATACTCGTTTGACATGTGAGCTGTGAGCAGGTTGGGATTTTGGGTTACTTAGAGCATCTACAGGCGGACCTTGCAAACCTGGCCCTCAAACGCTCGCGGACGTGACCGGGCGCGTCCGCGGACACTGACCGGGTGCGTCTCATTTGTTGGCTTCCACATCCGTGTCTCTCATATTCGAACCCTCAAAACCATACAACCCATGCAACGCTACGTAAAATTAGATCAACACACAGGTTCGTCGGATCGAATTGCAAATGCCGAACAAAAGGAGCATAGTTCATCGGAGTTCATCGACAAATCCTAACTAAACATAATTAAAATATAAACGGAGACGGGGGACAGTCACCACTCCTCGCCGGCCCTTTGCCCTTCCGGTCGCCGGCGCAGCTGTAGGAGTCGGCGGCTGGTGGGGAATCGTCGGAGTCGTCCGACGAGCAGCCGTGGTCGTCATTGTCGTCGTCGGAGAGGATGACGAGCCCTTGTAGCCGCCGAACCTCCTTGTCCTGCTGCCGCTTGAGCTTGGTGAGCCGAGCCGCGTCCGCCGCTGCCTCCGCCGCTTCCCGCTCGGACTGCTCAATGGCAATCCGGAGTGCCTTCGCGTTCTTCCGTCGGAGCCGCCGCGCGTCCGTCTCCGCGGTCGTAAGCGACCAGCAGTAGACCCATTCGAGGAGCCGCGCGTCCTCGTCGGGCTCCGCCTCCATCCCGCGGCGGCGGCGCACGGATTGATCCGCCTCCAACCTCTCCCTTTGCCGTTAACGCTCGCGGCGGGCGGCGCGCGCCTCTGATTCCGGTGTGCGCGTCCGGGCCGGCACGGCGGGCACAAGCACCCACCGCTGCCCACTTGGGGGAGCAGCCGGCGGGGCCAGGGGACGGCGCAGGGGAGGCGCGGATTGCGCAGGCCGCCTGCCGGAGCTACGCACGGGCCGGGAGGAGCCAGCGCCGGCGTCCGAGCTGCGACGGAGGGGAAGCGACGAGGCTGCAGATCCGGAGCTGCCCCCGGTCTCCACCTTGGACCGCTCCAAGGCGATGCGGACGGCAAGCTCATACTCTGGATCCAGGTCGTCGTCGGAGCGGCTGCCGGAGCTCGACATTCCGCCGGATTCGATTGGAATCGGTGCGGGGAGAGGAGAGGACGGAGCGAGAGAGGAGAATGAGTGAGCTAGGGTTTCAGAGCAATGAACCGGATGCACCTTTTTGTGGGACAGCCGTGGCGTCGACGGTGGGCCGGGCCTGTCAGGCGGGCATGCCCGGACGTGTCCGCACTCCCCCATATCCGCCCCATATTTGGGCTGGATATGAGGGGTGTCGGTTAGCCCGGACGTTTGAGGCCCGTTTAGGGAGTCCGTCTGGGTCGATTTTTCGTGACCGGACAGTGACTGAACGGCTTGCCCGAGCGTATGAGACGGATATGAGGAGTCCAGCTGTAGATGCTCTTAAGTGATGTGGCGGTCAAACCCAGGAGTTTTGGCCAAAACCATGACCAGTCAGACGAAAATCATAAGAGGGATTAAACTAGTCCGATTTGACAAGTTGAGAGACTAAGATTTGCTACCCTGCAAAAAAAAAAGAGACTAAGATTTGCTAGTTTTGAAGTCTAGGGACCATTCCTATACTTTTAAAAGACTTCAAGGATGGAAAATATAGTTTTGTCTATATTTAATGTATATGGTATTGCTTTAGGTATAACACATCCGCCAGGTGAAGGAAAATATATTTAATGTACGGACCATTAAATATATGGTATTGCCCTTAACATATTTAATATGCATGGTATAGCTTAAGATATAATGCATCAGGAGTGGCCTTAACATTATGATATAAGCATTAATTTGGAAGGGAAATATGAAGTATATCATTACTTATAAAGGGTGCTTTCCTTAATTAAAAAATGTAGCCTTAAGATCTTATATCTTATATAAACCCACATCATGGGAAAGAGCTCGGCAACCAGTGAACACTCAGCAGAAGGACAACTGAAGAAAGCAGAGGCGATCTCCGCCTTCTTTCTGACCATGGCGCTCGTTAGTAGCAACACACGCTCCATTGTCTTCTTCCTGATTCTCGCGATGACGACGTCCTCCTCCACATGGTCACGCTGCCACGCACGTAAGCAGCAACAATATGTCCACGATTTTACTCTGCATTTTTCTGTTTGATCAACTTATAACGTACGGTACGTGGCAATCTAAACTTGTTCTGGTTCATGCAGTTGCGCCATGGACGTGCAGAATCTCCGAGACGCAGCCCTGCACTATGTTCAAGTGCCTGGACGAGTGCAGAGCCAGGGCACCAGGAATCGTTCCTCACCCCCGCTGCGACCCCTCCGTCCACCCCGAGCAGTGCTGCTGCAGGCGCCATGCGCCACCACCAACTCAGAGTGACGGCCATGACGGCTGACCGCCGTACATGACTGACACCGAATGGACCAGGCGACCGGCCTATAATGCATCAACCTATCTACCTCAATACCTGATCCAGATTCAATAAACATGTTATGTTTCTCTCGAAGAAATTTAATTAGTTGCACCAGCCACGAATTAGAAAGAGTGAGTAGAAAAGTAGTAGAAAGACGGGCTAACAAGTTCGAGATGCATTTTTTTAACAAGGGAAGGGACCAGAAGGTCCCAGCTGGCTTTCGTTAACACAAAAAGGTTACAACACTGCATCAAGGACTCGAAAGAAAATAAAAATTACAAAGTAGTCCTCCCAGATTTGCACTCAGGACCCCAATCCATAGAACAAGAGCGCAATTGGGTTCAGAATACACCGGCAACCTCGCCGGAGATGCATTGCCACCATCTCCGACCAAATCCTTGCTGATAAACAAGGAACAGAGGGCCTCCCACACGGAGGTTGAACACGGGGGACTCAAATAGCCAGCCAGAGGACGGCGAACCACCCAAGCCACCCAAATCGCACGCCGGAGTCATCTTCAAGTTAATCTACAACTCCGGTCAGCGAAGGTCGAGGCAACGATAAGAGATAGCGAAGAAGCACCAAATCCAATAGTAATCACTGCAAAACGCGAGATCTGAGAGCCCAGATCCGCTCTCTCCTCTTCCTTTGCCACCATGACGGCAAGAAACAGGGGTGCGGGAATCCAGATCAACCCACTCTAGCAAGCTACCGAGCTTATTGATGGAGATTTTGCCGGATCTTCCATTTCCGGTTGTTGTCCACCATGGAAAACAACTAGAAAAGGAAGAGGACGAGCTGATGGTGCTGCTCGTGAGCGCGGTGAAAACACGAGAGCCCCGCCATGTATCCGCGACTAGGCTCGTGTCGTCGGTCGGTTGCCGGTACGCACCACTAAACGGGGCATCGACCAGTGCCTCATCAGATCATGCAACTCTAGATCTCAATGGAGGGCCTAGATATGGGCTAACGGGACCCTCTCATGGGCCCTAGGCGGTTGCCCTTTCTTTCTAGGCCCAAGCCAGCCTTCGACGAAGCGCTTTAGGGAATTTCTTGCGAAATCACTAGTTAAGAAGCACTTTTTGCAAAGATCGCTAACACCATCTCAGGTTGCGAAAAGTGTTACGCTGCATGTGCGCCGCTTATCGCAATTTGATAGTTATTTTTTCGTAAATCTGTTTATTCAAAACGTTTTATCTCTCAAACCGTGTGTCCAAATCTCGAACCGTTTTCATTTTTGAATTTCTCGAGTCGCCATCTTCAAAACTAGATACCATGTTGATAGGTTTTGACGAACTTTTTTCACGAAAAACATCGGATGAAAAAACCGAACCGGGAGCATGTTTTTTCCTTTTCCGTAACGTACGGTCGTGCCTCTCACAGAAGCAAATCTGTGCCTCCATGAGAAGCAAATCCGTGCCTTTCACGAAAGGAAAAGAAAAAAGAAAACACTTTTTTTTCTTTTCCGAGAGGCACGACCGTGCCTCTCGCGGATGCAAATGTGTGCCTGCGCGAGAAGCAAATCCGTGCCTCTCCCGAAAGGTAAAAGAAAACATGTTTTTTTCTTTTTCGAGAGGCACGTCCGTGTCTCTTGCGAAAGCAAATCCGTGCCTCTCGCGGAAGGAGAATAAAAAAAGAAAACCCTTTCTTTTCTTTTCCGAGAGGCACGACCATACCTTTCGCGGAAGCAAATTTCTGCCTCCACGGAAAGCAAATCGGTGCCTCTCACGAAAGGAAAAACGCATTTTAGCATATATATATATATATATATATATATATATATATATATATATATATATATATATATATATATTCCAAATCCTAGAAAAACCCGGAGGAAAACCGAAATGGCGAAAAAACCAAAATAATAATAATCTAAAAGCCGAAAACGCGTACAAATAATTAAAAAGACAAAATCTTAACTGAGCCCCCAGAACGCAGGACGTGACGGCCCCAAGTGACCCTTGGGGAGGCTCCCGAAGGAGTACTCTTCGATGAGTTGCTCTCAACTTCTTGACGTGGAACAACTTCACGGGCACGGGGAATCATAGGGTGCAACTAACTAATGGCCCCACATATTCATAAAAAAACGTATGACCCTGCAAGGGTCAATTTTTTCAACATGGGAAGGTGCCAATTGGTGCGCCCAGTCGCTGCCACATGTCCCGTGTTAGGCGTTTTCTCTGGATTTTATTTTTACTTTATTTTTCTATACACGTTTTTTAGTTTTAATTTTTTTTCTGGGCGTTTCACGCTTTCTGTTTTTGCCAGATTTTCTCTAGTTTTTGGTGGATTTTTAAATTCTTTTGTTTTTTCTAAGCACATATGTGCTATCGAAAAAATATAAAAAGCACAACATGTGAGGTTTGCTTGTGCGGGAAGGACGGACTGCGCTCTTAAAAAGAGAAAAACACAACTGTGCTTCCTCCAAAAAAGGAAAAGGTACAACATGTGCTTCTAAGAGAAGCACGACATAATTTGCGCTTCCCCGAAAAAAAGTGGAGAAACACAGCTTATGCTTCTACAAACCTTGCTTTCGGGAGAAGCACAACCTCGGCTCCCCCCTCCCCAAAAGGGAAAAGCACTGCCTGTGCTTCCCAAGAGAAAAAGGAAATCCGCAGTCATGCTTCCAGGTTCCTTCTTTTCTTTTGGTTTTCTGGGTGTTCTTTTCGGTAGTCATTTTTTTTTCTTTTTTCTGGGTTTTCTCCTGTTTTTCGTGAAAAAAGTTTCTCGAACCTATTAAAATGGGATATAATTTTGAAGATCTCGAAAATGAAAATCCAACAATGAAAACAATCAATATTTGAACGCATGGTTCAAGAGATAAAAAATGTTTTGAATCAATAAATCTAAGACAAAAGGAGAATCGCATAGGTTGCGACAAGTGGTGCACGTGCAGTGTGGCACTTGTAAACACCTGAGAATTAACAAGTGATTTCGGGAATGGTATTCCCTGCGCGTATCAGTGTAGAATGACCAAACACGCACTATCCGCACACACTAATGGGTTGGCCAATTTCCTTTCTTTCTGTATTTTCTCATCAATTTTTTGAACCACATTCTTATTTTTTATGTGGTTTTTTCTTTCGGTTATTTTGACTTTTTAATTGTTTTCTCCCTTTTTATTTTTTTATTTCCCTTTATCTCTTCAGTTTTTATTTCAAAATTTAAAACATGTTTCGAAATTTGGGAATAATTTTAAATTCTGAACAATTTATGAAATACACAAATATTTTTTAATTCAGGACCAATTTTTTAAAATCAAGAACATTTTTGAATCAGTCAACATATTTTACAATCGACAAATCGTTTTTGAATCGGCAAATTGCTTTATCCACGATTTGTTTTTGAAATTTTGAACGAATTTTGAAATTACCAACCTTTTTTTAAATTCGTTAACATTTTTGAACATGATTTTTAAAATTCATGAATATATTTGGAAATTCATAACTATTTTTGAAATCCAAAAACATTTTTTGAAATCTAGAAACATTTTTAAAATTTGTGAATATATTTGAAATTAAAAGTTTTTAAAAATTGTGACCATTTTTGAAATCCCTATTTTTTAAAAGTAACAAAAAACAGAAAAGAAAAACATAAAACGTAGAATGAAAAAAATTGGGGCGCCCGCCCCATAGGGGCATGAGTTTGGGTGACTCCTATCGCCTTACACAGGGAATAAAACCTCTTTGAAACTTAGCGAAGTAAAACATCTGAGTAGCTAAATGAAGAACAATCTACCGAGATCCCATTACTAACGGTGAGCGAGAGCGAAACAATTGTTTTCATCAATAGAAATCTGAAGTGGTTTCATTCAATTTATGGTGGAACTCATGATTGTAGAAGCAACAAGCAACAAGCATAATTAGAGAAGTTGCGGTAGCGCGCTCGGGAATACGACCCTTTGCATCAAGTTTGAAAGTACCCAGTTATCAATTGACCTGTTTAAACAAGCTGTTAGAAATTACAGTTGCAAGGAGAGGTTGGGAATTAAGTTTTCCAAAATTACACAAGAAGGACAAGAGCACAATGCATTGGTGGATGCCCTTGGAATATCTATGCATCATATGATAACAGGACACAAGCATTCCAAGTGAAGACATTCAATGATGTGCACATATGTGCCAAGCAGTGGTCAGTGAAACCATTCACTTCGAAATTCACAGGAGAGATGTATTTGGAGAAGATAAGAGCAGATGATAAGATATCATTAAAGAGTTTGGGAGCACTTATTCAAGAAGTGTGGAACATGGAAATGGGGAAGCAAAAGCTTTGGAGAGCAAGGGGGCATGCATTCAACATTATATATGGAGATGTAATAGCTTAGTACAACAAGTTATGGGACTATGCTACAGAGTTGAGGAGATCAAACCATGGGAGCAGATTTTTGCTGGATATTGATCAATATGTCCAATTCAACAAATGCTATTTCTCATTTGATGCCTGCAAGAGAAGGTTTCTGTCAGTTTGTAGTCCTATGCTTTTCTTGGATGGATGTCACTTGAAGACTCAATTTGGAGGGCTTTTGCTAATTGCAATTGGGATGGACCCTAATGATTGCATATATCCAGTGGCATTTGATGTGGTTCAGATAGAGAACACTGTTGGATGGAATTGGTTCTTGCAAGATCTCAAAGAAGACCTTGGTATTATCAACACCGGTGCTTGGTCCATAATGTCTAACAAGCAGACAGTAAGCTTATTTGTTGTGCCCACAATATTTTTAGAGCTGCTTTGTTTCCTTCCAAATAGAAAATTCCTGACTTGTCTTTTCTCAACCATGGTGTCTAGTTAAGGCAGTGAATGTCCTATTTCCTAACTTTGAATATAGATTTTGTGTAAAACACATACAACAAAATTTTGCTAAATTTATCATGGAAAGTACTGAAAAATCAGCTATAGAGATGTGCTAGAAGCACAACAGAAGCTCAATGGAAGGAATACATGGAAATCGTTCTAGTTCTGAATAAAGCTGCTCATGATTGGTTAGAGGAGCTTGACACTAAAACATGGGATAGGGCCTATATGCAGTCATTTTCCCAAATGTGATGTACTGTTGAACAAGAATTGTAAAGTGTTCAACAAATGGATCTTGGATGCAAGAGAGCTCCCACTGTTGGGCATGATACAAAGGATAAAAGGGTAGTTCAAGGGAAGACACTACTCTAAACAACAGGACTACAAGAAGTGGACAAGTACCATCTCTCCAAAAGTGAGAAAAATATTAATTAGACATGTGGAAGCAGCAAACACTTGCACTGTTGAGCCAGCTGTACATGTAGTGTTTGAAGTTCAGGACATGAAGTTGTAGTTTAAGACAAACATCATTGCTAAGAAATGCAGTTTCTACAGATGGAATCTATGTGCCTTGTTGTCATGTTGCTGCTACATTTAGACATGATCAGATCCCACATAAGTCTATGGTGCACCCTTGCTACTCAATTGCCACATTCATGAGGGTATATGAGCATAGTATGATGCCTTGCTGGGACGTTAGTGAGTGAAGAAGACAAATGGACCCCCAATCAAACCTCCTCCTATTAAGAAGACGAAGGGAAGGAAGCAAACAAATTGGATGCAACAACCAGAAGAGAAAGATGGTAGAGCGGGCAAAAAGTTAGGGAGAGGTGGAACAATTATCCATTGTAGCTACTGTGGGCAAGGAGGACATAACATAGGGGGTGCAATGACTTAAAGCTTGGGCTGCAACCAAAAAATAAATCCAGAAAGAACAAGAAATTTAGGGCACAGCCTGAAGTTTTATCTTCTTCAGAGGATGAGAACTTGGCAACCATGGTCGTATTCACCCAAAAAGTAACCTATGAAGCAGATGGCATTTTCACATTAATATAAGAGGTATTAGGAATGTTCAATTATATGTTAGACATTTATATTTAGTTAACTAAAATGTGCTAAAATTGTTTCTATGGAGAGCATGAACAACCAGTCTGAAGTACCAGAAGAACGGGCTCCAACCCAAGATTTACCTGAACCTGGATTCATTACAGATCAGGTGCAGATGCATCCACCTATTTTGCAGAACATATTCATTAGGAACTCAAATCCTATCAGGAAAAGAGAGATCATAGCACTGGAAAAACTAAGAGCTCAAGCAGAGTAAAGAGAGGTGCCAGACAAGCTCAAGCATGAAGTTGCAATGGCCAAGATACAAGAGGAGGAACAGAAGATTCTACAACTAAGTCAGCAAAGGCAGGAAGAGATGCCGAACAAAGGAAGAAAGCAAATGAGGAGAGCAAGAAGCAGATAGAAGAAGAAAGAAAGATAGTTGCAAAGAAAAGAAAGAAGGCAAATGAGGAGAAACAGAATAAGGTGAAAGAAGCCAAGCTTGCCCTTGCTGAAGCCAAGAGGCAGATTATGGCTACTAGAAAGAAAGAAACAGAAGAGCAGAAGATGTTTAGGGTGGCTAAAAAAAGGAAAGTTGCGGAGAAGAAGAGGCAGAGAGAAGAATCATAGAACAGAGAAATATGTGAATTTTTGTTATACTAGTAGGATGAGAAAGAGAGGCAGATAGGGTGTTTGCAAATGGAAGAGGAGGACAGACAACACGCATGGGAGGCAGAACAACAAGCTGGACAAGGAAACATGGAAGAAACTAGGCAAGGGAACATGGAAGAAGATGAACTACATAAGAAGGATCCAAGCAGAAGCACCAAAGAGAGAAGTAGGGAGAAGAAAAAGAGAGTAGAAGAAGAAAGGAAAATGCAGGCAGAGATGATTGTTAACAATCATTATGATGCTCCATTTTGCCAAGAGACTAGGAGCTCATCTAGCCAACCAAGCAACATTCTTCCTAGATATTTCAGTGATCCCATGAGGGGTTACAGGGGTTTCAAACAAACAACCTAGGTGCACCAGCATGTTTGATGTATTCAGATAATTGAGAGATGAAGGCACAAGCCATTTCAGTGGTGATGGTTGATGTATTTTGTGCAAAATCAGAGGTTATGCCAATGGTTCATGTATTTTGTGCAAAAACAGACGTTATGTTGATGGTTGATTTACTATGTGTAAAACTGATCTTATGGTTATGCTACTTCTATTTGTGTGATGTTGATGTATTTTGTGAACATGGTTCACTCATATCTGCATGATGTTGGCAATGTAATAGCACACATTAGTAGTACTGAATTATAACTAAATGAAACTGAAATTCTCCAAGAAGCGGCGGCGATCAGCTCGCACCGGTCCGTCGTCTTCGAGCAAGACGAACTCATCTGCTAGATGGGGGTTGGGGAGGGGCGACGTAATGTTCACGGTCCGAACAGCCCAAGCAGCAAAATGACACCATTATTGGGGTGGTGAAGCGCGGGTTATTATTCATAAACGACAGGGATGTGACCCTAAAATGACTCTCAAATGCACAGGGACTACGTGACGGCGATAGAGCGAGAGACCGTAGAGTTTTACAGAGGGACAGTATAATGTTACGTATCCGCATGTATAAGGATCCTATTGTCGTGTTTCTCGACTTGGGAGACCAAATCACAGGGCGTCAGAGAGTTTAAGGACGAAACCTGTAGTTTTCTCACCCAACCTCCTGTCTGTTACCCATGCGTCTCTCCTAGCTCCGAGTGCCGCTCCATGTCCGTCCCCGATCCGCCGGCCACGCTGCGCTGCTCCACGCCCCCGACCTCCGACCCGACCGTGCACTCCCGGCTCGACCACGTCGTTCTTCGCCCGACAATGGCGTACTGCGTCTCTGCACCGGATCTCGTAAACAAACCATGCATGCATGCACTGATCTAAACAAAGTGCAGTACACGTGCACGCACGCACGTACTCAGACACTGGGAGCGAGGGAACAGGGGCACAGATGCCACAGTTTTTTGGCTAGGCTTGGAACCTGAAAACAATGATAGATTTTCAAAATGGCCTTGGGGGTTTCGATCGGCCACGGGGCCCGACCGCCCGCGACACGGCCTCGGCGAGCCGCCCCACCCGTGCAGCCACGTCCGGCGGCAGCGCCACCGCCGCCCGCCGCGCCTTCCTGCTCGGTCCCAGCAGCGGCCCCAGCATCTCCACCACCTCCTCCGCGCCCCACCCTCCCCTGCTCAGCTCCCCGCAGCACCGGTCCACCGTCAGCGTCAATGCCACGTCCACGTTCGCCTTGCCGTTGGGATTGGGACCCGTCATCTCCTCCACG
The DNA here is from genome assembly GCA_039707655.1 of Elymus sibiricus. NCBI lineage: Eukaryota > Viridiplantae > Streptophyta > Magnoliopsida > Poales > Poaceae > Elymus > Elymus sibiricus. Next base: position 401,255,983 of record CM077663.1, read on the forward strand.
TTGCCGGCGTCCCACCCGCCGCGCCTCAGCGCGGAGCCCGCCTGCTCCAGGCTGCGACGCAGCCACTCTGGCTCCGGCGCCGCGGTGGTGTTCGTGGTCGTGGCGGCCGTGGGGATGACTTCGAGGAAACGGTCCCCGGCCGCCGCTGCGTCGGTCCAGAACTCGATCCAGCGCGGAGCCCTGCCGGTGACCGAGTCCAGGCTCCGGCGTGCCGTGTTCGACGGCGGCGCGGGGGACGGCGTCACCGGCGCGGACAGCTGGCGCCGGAGCGGCGGCGGCTCGGCCTCGGCGGCGAAGGCGCGGAGGAGGAAGTCCGCCACGTTGGCGCCCGCGAACGTCACGCCGGAGTCGGACACGTGGAACACCGGGTTCCCCACGAGGCAGGGCGTCGCTGGCACGTAATGCCGGCCGCAGAGCGGGACGAGGGGAGGCGGAGGCCGCCCCGCGCGTCGGCCGGGGGCGAGGGGCAGCGTCGCGGCGACGGCGGCGGGGACATCTTGCGCGGCGAAGCGGAGGAGGCGGAGCCCCGCGGAGGAGCGGTAGCGCGGGAAGTCGTCCCCCGAGGGCACGCCCAGCGCCAGGAGCTCGCGGAGGTCGGGCGGCAGCTGGACGCCGCCGAGCGCGGCCTCCGCGAGGGCAAGCTCGGTTGCGGAGAGGCCCGGGAGGACTGGCACCCCGGCCGCAGCGAGGTGAGCGAGAACCGCCGCGGCGGTGGGCGCCGCTGCGGAGGGAGACGGAGGAGCCGGGGTACTGGGTGCCGAGGCGCGGGTGGAGAGGCGGCGGAGGCCGGCGGCGTGGTAAGGATGGCGCGGGAGGCCGTGGGGGAGCGTCGGCCGGCGGTAAACGTCGACCATGACTAGATCACCGGCGAAGACGGTGCGGGAGCAGGAAGTGGCGTTTGGAACTTTGGATGCGGAAGGCAGTGGCGGCTTCCGGTGTGTGTTTGGTAGAAGAAAGATTCTCGAAGAAACAATATAAGTAGTGAGGGAAACTAACTATACAATGTCAATACATGGACTTTAATTTGCACTTGGTATGAATAAGGAAGTAAATAATGCTGTCACTAAATCAAAAAATAATTAGAAAAGAATAATTAGGCAATTATGCCGTTCCAATTTCAGATTTTTGCATGTCCGGTTACTTATTTTTTAGAGAACCAATGCTTAGTTACTACTAGCAAAAGAGTCCATACATTGCAATGGAAGAAAAAAATAACAGATGTCCCTAGCCAATAACCGTGACTCAAAACCCCAATAGGTTCATATGATTTATCAAACACAACATCGCATTTGCGTTGCCGCTTATCCTCCTTCTACCTTTGTCGACGTTGGCCTCAGTGCTCGTACAGTCACAACGCGTTTGGATGTGGTCAATCCTAAGTCGTCTCTCTCTCTCCGCATAAGATAAGAAATCTGCTTTTCTTTTTCTCATGCGAAGTTTTGTCGACGCGCCCATGTATTGTTACAAATGATTTCTTTCGCATCCGAACTAATTATTCTAAGGTGTTCATTTTCAATCTGGATCTACACCAATACAAAAAAATGCGGATCATGCACTATTGATTAAGGCATCACCCTAAATAACATTTTTAAAATATCAACTGATAAAATAACATCATATTCAGATTCTACAATTTTTAATCATATTTTATATATAATATGTTAAAATCGACTGGGGTTACGGTTTAACAGATATGACTATTTAAAAAAATGTATGATAAATGCGGGTTAATTACACAAAATGTCGGGGTGCTTTTCGGAAGCTACAAACAATTTTTCTAGAGTCACTTAAACCCGGACTGCGAGTTGATTTGAGGAAACTGCAGGTTTTTTTTCCACAAACAGGGAAACATTATCTCTGGAATCACTTATACCGGGACTGTAGATTGATTTTAACAAAGAGCAAGGGGTTTTCGGTAAAATGACACGACGTTGGACGGGCAGAAGTGTTCCGTACTTTATTAGTAGGTATAGACTAGAGGGTAATTGCACATTTTGCCGCGTGAGATAAGTCTTTTTTGCTTTGGCTATCGTCGTTAGAGATGAGCACTTTTATAACGAAAAAATGAAGAACCAAACCGAGCTGAGTCGAGAGATATTCATGTGTTTATCCGGTTTATGCTGTTTTTTTTTTGAAAATCCGGTTTATTGTGTCCAGTTTGATGATTTCATTGCTAATTGTTTGCGTTTCGGTTTATCGCCATTTTTCATTTTGATCCTATATAAACCAAATTGACAATGATACCATATACACCGAAATGGACATTCATTTTCTCTAACTTCCCCACTTTGACGGCACGTGCATGCATCACCTTTTTGCACAACCTTAGGTCTATGTACAACCCAATTAACTAGTGACTCTACCTCTCAGAATCACTCTTCTTGCACTAGTTTTCATCCCAAAATTACTCTAGTCTCTTAACCTAGTCGCCCCCCGATCAAGAGATTACAAGGCCTGGCTACAAAGGATCACAAGTGATAATGTTGACTTTGATCTCCAGCTCCTGATCTTTCCATTCCATCGGTTGCCAGCGGTAGCACGACGCTGGTCTTCCACTGCGAACCCGCCGCCCGAGGAGCCTTTCGGAGAAGACGGCGAAAGCAACGACCTGACCACTCGGCATAGAACCAACAAGCCGACGCCACCCCTCACAAGCAGAAAACCAGCTCACCCCTCCAATTGTAGTGAAATAACCCCACACTCGTGGGAGGTCCTATTTATTACGCAGACCAAACACACACACACACACACACACACACACACACACACAGGCGCTTGCTTCGGTTGGCTGGGCAGTCGCCCTACCGGGCCTCAGCCCGTACGTAGAAGCGAAAGAAAGGATAAAGAGGAAGAAAAACTTGAACAAACTAGATAGAATATTTAAAATTCTCCGAAAAAAGAAAATGTTCAAGAATTTTCAAAACATTGTAATAAATATTAAAGTTCTTGAATTTAAACTTCTTATGAATTTGGAAAGAATGTTCATGAGTTTAAAGAACGATCACAAATTCAGAAACGTTCATGAATTTTAAAAAGGCTGTCTAATTTTTTTTGTGAATTTAAAAATGTTTCTGGATTTCAAAAAAAGTTCCTGAATTTCTCTAGTTCGAATATATCGAACCACCCTCTTGACCGAAGTGAATAACAAACATCCCTTCCATCTGGACACTGAATAATGAGAGAATCGTACAAGTTATCGGAATCCGGGGCTAGAGTCTTTGGCTGAACATCCACGGATGATCGTTTCCCTGCCCTACCAAGTATTGGATTGGAGCAAGACCCGCTCCCTCCCATCCCAGGAATAATTGAAGAAACTTGTCTCCAGTCGCCAACATTAGCATAAAAAAGGTAAAAATGGACAAATAACACATAAATCGAGGGCTATGCGGATCCTCACACATATATGAAATGGAATAAGGAAGACTCCATCCATCTAACCCATATCCATTGGAACCAGAAGCGAGTGGTAAAGTCACCCTTTGGCTAAAAAACGATTTGTATGCCTCGCGCAACACACACCTTTGCAAAAGAAGAGAAAGAATGAAAAGATGTAGGTCCACAAGACGACAAGTGGATTGAATATCCTTTGCTTTAGTCACCGGTGCTATTGAATCCACATTTAGAAGAAAGAGATCCGGGGCTGGCCAAAAGTAAGCAAAGAAGGAGAGGCGTCGTTTCCTTCAGTTGGTCAACCAACATGTCTCCTCACTCTAGCATTTCTTCTTTGTTCGGTCGCAAGGTCGATACTGCTAGTTGTTTCTTAGTCTCGGTATAATCACTCGTTGTGTAATTGGCTTTGTTCACTTGGCTCTCATAAAGGAACAATCGATATTACTATTACGTAAGAGAAGGATCTCCGACATGTATCTGATGAATGGCTAAGCTACCGTCTGATGGAACTTTCTTCCCAAGGAAATGCAGATGCAATCTGCTTGGAATAAAGGGTATTGGCATGTAGTTGACTTCATAATGAAGAGCCAGAAGTTTAATGTCACTAGCTTCATTCTTACAGAAATTGATCAATCTAGAAAGAAGGGATTTCCACAAGAATCTTCTCTTTGCACCACACATCATGAGAACAATATTGAACAAGAGTCAGCGAACCTACTTTTTGACCCATTTTGCCTTTGTAGGTTGGTGGGCTCTTTCACCATTCAGCCATGGATGCTTTAGCGAGTGAACTAGGTTTTTATTTGAGAGCGAACTAGTTTTTTAGTGGTATTCCTTCTCGAGCTTCTATTTCTTCCGTTAAGGGAGATTCGGGAAAAGATGGAATAGGAGGACGTGTTTCCAGAACGAACAAGATTCGGGTAGAGAAGGGGAAGTTAGCAAAGTTAGACAAGATTGGAATGGGCATAGGAAGAGTCATCTCATCCACCAGCCTCAGCTGACCCAAACTATGTTGAAAATTCTCATCCACCTCTTAATTTTCTTTTGAAATTAGTTGATCGATTAATGGGAAGAGCTGGCAGATCCGACATCGGCACTGGATAATGGATCACCTTGCGGTAGCCGAACTTCGTCCACTCATTTCAGCCAGAGCTTACTGCGGATCACCTTGTTCGCTTCGCCGCTTCCTATGGGCATTGGAGCTGTGATAAGGGGTATAAGTATTCGTGTGGGGTGGGTTTTGAAGGGAAGGTTGCCTTTTTTTCATCCAATCTTTAACTTCTATAGAAGAAGAAATGTTCATAGATTTTAAAACTTGGGTATTCATCGATGTAGGAGCGCCAGGTTCAAATGCGAATAGGTGCGGTCCACACTGGATGCATTCCCTCGCATATGGGGGATTTTTTTTCAAAACTAGCACGTTTTTTATAGCAAATTTGAAAAGTAGCAGCGTGAACACGTTTGTTGCAAAAATAGCACCCTGTCGGTCAGCCATTGGCTGAAGAGGACCTTTTCGGCCAGCCGAACACCGAAGAGGCCTCTTCGGTTACGCGTAGGCCGAAGAGCGCGTGAGCTGGGCTAAAGACGGGCCTCTTCGGCCAACCAGCGGCCGAAAGCCTTTTCGGCTAACCAGCGGCCGAAGACGGGCCTTTTCAGCCAACCGTCGACCGAAGAGGTCGTGAATAACGCCCGAGCTGCTTCTTCTTTATCTGGCTGTTCTTACGAACTCTCTCTCTCTCATTCCTCTCTGTAAAGTCGCCCCCCCTCGCTGATCTCTCCGTTTCTCCACCCATTTTCGAATCCAAACCACAGAAACGGTAGATCGTAGCCATCTCCACCGGCCTACGGTCATTTTTTTTCCTATGGGATAGCTATTTGTGCGTACAAGTGAGTTGGAGTCATGGTGGGGTGAGGAGGAGAAGGAGGCGGTTTGGCTGGTGAGGAAGAGGTGCAGCTTCTTGCCCCGAGGGGGTGGCGTTGGTATTGTCCGTTGGTGCAAGTTCTCTGTGAGGTTGCCACACGCGTCGAAGGTATAATCACGCGTCATATTTTTTTTAGTGTTAATTGGTTTGTGATGTCATTTTAGCGGTTAGTTAGTGTAGCGGGTAATAATTTTGTTCGTTGTGATTAATGAGATGGAAGTGTCTGACAGGTTAAAATGTCTGAATCAGTAAATTTGACTGTTTACTATGGCCCTGGCAATGTTCGATATAATGAGTTGGGGGTTGATCTTAGCGAGTATAAAAAATGTTTCATGACACTTCCAGACCCGGACAGACTGGACATTAGACAGTTGAAGTACTGGTTGACAACTAGTTTTGGGCTGGATCCTGGGGTATGTTCCGTCAGTATTCAAGCATTGTGGACCAAATCGTGTAAAAATGTGAAGTGGGAGTTGATACTGATAGATAGGAGCCAGAAGTGGTTGACCCTGTTAAGGCGTTGCAGAGACCGAAAAATCCACCCATATGCCCTAGTTCAACCTGTGGCGAAGGAGGAGAATACCGGACAACCAGAGGGGGGGTATGAGCCCGGGCAGGGCAGTCAAGTGGCTAACGAGATTTATTTATCCGGGTCACAGCCAATGGATGTGGATGCTAGCCAACCCGAGGAAGAGCCACCAGATTACGTGCCACACAATTTGTGTGGTAACGATATTGGGCAGAGTAGTCGGTCGCTAATATTAGCTGGTTCTGGTTTTCCTGATGGCGATGAGGAAGGGGAGGAAATGCAGAGGGTGATGGAGGAAGAGGACGAGGATGGACTGGCTGAGGATCTGGATTCTGAAAATTCCGAGGATGAAGTGGAGGTACCGATTCCTGCCGCATGGGATCAAGACCTATCGACCGGTCTCACGGTCAACGATGGCCATGAGACTCCATGGTAGTATCATCTGAACCAAGTCCAGATAGGTTCTATGTATGATACAAAGAAGAAATTAAAATATGCGGTGGTAAAGTGGGCTATGTCCACGCAGAGGGTTTTTCGGACACACATATCAAATCAAACAGACTATACCGTGAAATGTGTTGAAACAGGTTGTCCTGGGAAGGTGCACGGGCACGTGCCGAAGTATAACATCCACTGGGTTGTCACCGATGTTGTTCCACATACTTGTGTGAGGAAAAACCTTCTGGTGAATCATCCGAACCTGTCTTCAACTCTCATTGCGCAACTCATGTATACTGAGATAGTGCAGAAGAAAGATATGGAAGCAAAACACATCCAGACAGCAGTGAAGGTCAGATGGAATTATGTCATTCCTTACGGGAAGGCTTGGAGGGCTAAGCAGAAGGCTATGGAGGAAAGGTTTGGGACGTTCTTCGACTCATATGATAATGTTGTGCGGCTCCTTCAAGTATTGAAGGAGAGGAATCCCGGCACTTATGTTAACGTACAACACACAAGATTGGCGAGTATACCAGATTTTAAGGTGTTGAAGAGAGTATTCTTTTCTTTTGCTATTTGCATCGAAGCTTTCCGGAATTGTCCTCCTGTGATGTGTGTGGATGGCACATTCCTGACTGGTCAGTACAGAGGGCAAATCCTTACTGCTATTGGTGTTGACGGGAACAATCAAATCATCCCACTGGCCATGGCATTCGTGGAGGGTGAGAGCTTTCCAAGCTGGATATGGTTCTTGAGGCAAGTGAAAATTGCCATCGTGAAGGACCGACCGAACGTGTGTGTCATTCATGACAGACATGCTGGTATATTGAAGGCCGTGAAGACACTGAGGGATCCAACTGAGAACGAATCAACACCATGGAAGGACCTGCAGAGCCGGTGGTGCATGCGCCATCTTGGGGCAAAATTTTTTCTCACAGTTCAAGAACAAGCGGTTGATGAACTTGTTCAAAAAATTATGCAAGCAGAATCAGCCACGAAAATACAATTTTATTTGGTCAAAACTAGATGAGTTTACTATGAAGCAGGTTAAAGCCAGACATAAAATGGAACAAGATCAGGTTAAATTAGCAATAATCATCGCGGAGCTAGAGCAGCCTATAGCTCTTTGTGACTTGCCAGCAATTGACCCTCCTGGCACTAAGAGGCCAAATGGCAGGGCAATAAAGAATTTTACTCAGTGGATAGAGAAAGAGCCTCCCGTGAATTGGTCTCTCCTGCATGACACCCATGGAGCTAGGTATGGCCACATGAAAACCAACCTTGCCGAGGTGTATAACTTTGTACTTAGAGGGAATAGAGCATTGCTACTCACAGCTATTGTGGAGGCTGTATTCCATGGCACTTTGAGATATTTCAGAGAAAGGCTCAAGTTAGCAAAGAAGCATATTGCAGATCATCCGAAGACACCTTATTGTAGCCGTGTCATGGAGTACATGGCAAAGAAGATAGAAAAAGCAAGAAGCACACTGTCAGACTCGTAGGTAATCAGGAAAGGAGGTATGAGGTTCAGCTACCTACCGATGGTTTTGGTACGTCAAATGAGGTGAAGACGCATGAGGTAAAAATTGGAACGGAATTTTATCCAACGTGTGAATGTACATGCAACAAACCGAAGTTGTTGCACCTTCCTTGCTCACATGTGTTGGCTGCGTGCGGCCAGATTCAGTTGGATGACATCTCCTTCGTGTCCCCATACTATTTGAAAGAGTCGGTACGCAACACATGGACCGGTGAGATGACAGGGTTTAGAGTCGTCGGCAATTTCAACAAGGTAAACGATGATGAGAGAGTATACATCCCGGATCCTGATCTTCGGCGAACCAGTAGGGGTAGACGTAAGGTCCGTCGAATCCGTAATGATATGGACCAATCTGAAGCTGGTGGAGCAACCAGACAGTGTTTGCTATGCACGAATTATGGGCATAGGATGAAATATTGTCCCGACCTTAACAAAGACGGTGCGTCCACATCGACGAGTGCGACAACAGGAGCAAGAGGCGGACGTGGTCGAGGCAGTCGAGGCCGAAGGGGACGACGAGGAAGAAATAACTCAGAAGCTATATAATGAGTCAGACTATGTTTTAATTTGTAATATGTCGGACTATGTTTTAATTTGTAATATGTCGAACTATGTTTTAATTTTTAATATGTTGGACTATGTTTTAATTTGTAATATGCCGGACTATGTTTTAATTTGTAATATGTCGGACTATGTTTTAATTTGTAATATGTCGGACTATGTTTTATTTTCTAATATGTCGAACTATGTTTTAATTTCAGATATGTCTTCGTATGCGTTGCTTAAAGATACGATCGATAAAAAACACCGGGCCGCACTTATGCAAGCGGGCAAGAATTTAGATATGTTGGTCCCTCGCACCCCAAAGTCTAACTGGATGATATAGGTATGTTTGCATATCATGTTTTAATTCGTAATAGGTAATATTTGATGCCCGCTAACTGTTTGCTGTACATTCTTTTTATTTTGTAGGTTAATGTGGGCTGGACTGCTACCCTTGGCACGGCTGGTTGAGGGTACATTGGATGAGTGGGTTGATCATCCGGAGTTGGATGAAGCTGGTGAACCAATGCAGCTACGCAAGAGGCAAATGAAACGCTTCTCTTACGACAGGTCACTCCTTACCTGCTTAGTAGATAGATGGAGACCGGAGACACATACATTTCACTTTCCCTGGGGAGAGATGACGCCTACTCTAAAGGATGTGTCTTACTTGTTGGGATTACCATTGGCCGGTGCTGCCATAGGTCCTTTAGAGGCAGAACCTGGCTGGCTAGCTACGATGCAGGCCCGTTTTCTAGCTGCGGTGCCAACTGCTGTGGCCTTAGACAACGATCCTCACGGGCCTCGTTTTAAGTGGTTGAGCCAGTTTCAGGTAACCTTCTCGGTAAGCTAAATGAATGTTGTTTTTATAGTTGTCCTCACTACATAGAATAATACAGTCGTTTGGGTTATATGTAGATTGTCTCGTTAGGATACCCCGGACTTCAGTTGTCCGAGGCACAGGTTGATCGGTCCCTAGAGGCATATATTCTTTGGTTGTTCGGGAAGACGATGTTCACGGAGAACCACGTGACCACTGTCGATGCGCGCCTCATCAGCATTGCACGAGAGATAGCTGACGCTCGTTGCCCAGGGGACATTATGCAGAGGAGTTTTGGTTTTGCTGTGTTGGCAGCTACGTACAGAGGCCTGTGCAAAGGTTGCATGTTGAGCTCCCATAGATCAGGTCTGGTTGGATGTCCACTATTGTTGCAGCTCTGGTCATATGAGAGGTTCCCTATAGGACGATCCTATGTCTGCGTTGATAAACCGTTTGGGTTGGTAGACATAGCAGGGGCTTATGTGCAACATATCGGCGACTTGCCTACTGTGGGATCTGTTTGGGCGCAAAGAGAGGTAATTTTGTATTACGTAACATTTCATTAGATTATTTCTTGCCATGCAATACTATTACTAATGTTTATTTGTTGTCATGCACAGAGACAATATGCGGGTATGCAGGTGAAGAGCTGCTACCCGTCCTTCACGTCGCAGTTTGATGCTTTACACGAGGATGTTGTTATCTGGGAGCCCTACTCGCATCATGCTATAACATCTAGGTATCCAGTTGGGATATCTGCCTTGTGCACTAGAGATCGGCACTACTGGATGACCAAGGCGAGATTGGTGTTCGACGTGACGGTGGAGGAGATGGCTCTTCATAGGGTGATGAGACAGTTCGGTCGATGTCAAGAGGATGAAATTCCAGTTATTCCACACATACCGGCACACGTGCACAAGTAAGTAATTCTATTTTAGTTGTCAGCACTGCTTTCAGAATTTTGCTTACCACGTTACCCGGATGTTAATGTCAGGTTGAGCCGCGTAGGAGGGAACAAGTCCATGGCTTTCTGGCTTCAGAACATTGGCCCTTATGTTCTAGAATGGACGACCGCGCCAACACATATCTGGGATGAGGTTCGACCCTTTGACTGGGACAAGTTCGGGTTGTATCTGCAGCGTTACAGGCATTCAACGGGGATCTACTTGGTTCCATGTGCTGCTCCTGATCAGATTGAAGCGCCTCTGACCAGCGATATGTACCCAACTTCCTCTATTATGGGAACCAGACACCACGCGGTACGTACCCAACTTCCTCTATTATGGTTCTAATATGTGTACTCATGTCATAACCTGAACATTTACAATTGGCTAACTCTTCAATGTACAGAGTGACTTGACAGTCGAGGCGCGGGAGGAGGTTTCCGCTTTAATGCGGCGGGTTGAGAGGGGGGATACTATCCCACAGCCAGAGCACCTCTCATGGTTGAAGCGTTTTGATGAGAAGCTACGAGGGATTTACGCAGCAGTGACATGTAGAAGATCTTCGGACGTTGCGGTTCCTCGTCCAGCACTTCGTCCGCCACGTCCATCTGTGCATCGTTCAGAGTCACGACACATGGCTTCACCGGCGCCACCTCCTTCACAACCAGGAAGGTCGTCATGGCATCAGCCACCTCCTTCACATCCAGGGAGCTCGGCATGGCAAGAGCCATCTCCTTCACAGCCAGGGAGCTCGGCATGGCAAGAGCCATCTCCTTCACAACCAGGGAGCTCGTCCTGGAATGAGCCACATCCTTCACAACCAGGGGGGTCGGCCTGGCATGAGCCACATCCTTCACAACCAGGGGGGTCGGCATGGCATCAACAAATGGGGCCAGGTAACTTTACTTTTGGTTTTTCTTTTAAGCAGTGTACGATCGCAATTCAATTTGATATGTGCTTCACTACTACAGTCAGCAACCAGCCGCATCCGTTCACGCATGTCGTGCAGTCGCCGATGCTTAGTGGTGATGGTTCGTTCTTAGACGGCTACGGCGATGACGATGACCAAGCTGCAAACACGTATGACTTCTCTCAGCCGCTGTATCATACTCCACCACCACCACCGACGCAGGAGACACAGACCATGACAGGCGAGGTTATGTACGGTCGTGGTTTTCGTGACCCTCGCCCACCACGTCAGCGCTTATCGCCTTCCGGTCCTCGTCAGAGGAAGGTCCAGACTCGTCGCCGTCCCCAGCAGTGATATGATTATATATGTATGAGACACCCATGTTAGTTTCAGACTATTCTCATGTGTGAGGACTTATCTATGTATCAGACATCCTTCATGTATGTGTTACTATCTATGTATGAGTCATTATCTATGTAAGAGACTGGTTTGTTTTCAAGACACTTGTCTACTTCATATTACTAGTACATCTGAATTAAACGGTACGACTCAACTAAACGGTACGAGATACATTTCCAAATAGACTACAACAGATAATTAAGATAGAAGTACATCTGAATTAAACGGTACGACTTAACTAGAAAAATACATCCCACAAACTACATGAAGTCATCGTCGTCATCCTCCGTTGATGCAGCACTCTTCCCCTTCAACGGTGCGGTAGTCTTGGACTTCAACGATGTGGGTCTCCTGGCCTTGGTGCTCGGCATGAAGTCATCGTTGTCATCCTCCGTTGATGCAGCACTCTTGCCCTTCGATGGTGCGGTACTCTTGCACTTCGACGATGCAGGTATCTTGGGCTTGGTGCTCGGCATGAAGAGGTCGTCTTCGTCCTCACTATCTGCTGACCATAAATCTGAATTATTTACGGCAAGCCTGAGGTAAGATTCACCTTTATGCAGTTGCTTCTGCCATCTGCCATGCAACCTGAGAAGTTCTTTCCGTATCTCCTCAAATTTCCTGGGAGGCCACCCACTCCTAGCTAATGAGTGAGCCAACTCATTCATTATGGTGTCACTACTGATGAGTTCCTCCCATGGAACTACTCTATCGTCGATCTTGAAATTGGCGGCTAGACGGAGAAGACGATCGGACATACCAGAGTGAAAACTATGATCAAAAGGATAATGGGACATCTCCATGAAACTACACTTGCCTGCTCACCCACCTTACCGCGGAGGGGGTTATATAGGTTCAGAAGAGAAGATGGCGGGAAAGAATGGCAGGAGAGAAAGGCGGGAAAGAAAATGGCGGGAGAGAATGGCGGGAAAAAAAATGGCAGGAAAGAAGGGCGGGAAAGAAAATGGCGGGATAATAGGGCGGGAAAAGAAAATGACGATCACTGCGGCAGAGGGCTAAAAACAACAACAAGCTCCTGATCACACTCTTTGAAGGTTATGAGCACCAAATTGTTTACTTCAATAGACGATGCCCGAAGAAAATTACCGAAACCTTCCTTGTTGAACACCATTCTACCACCCAAGCCAATAAAGTAGGAACAAGGAATGCTCACAGATATATCATCATCTTCAGAATCCAAAGTAATTTCAAGAGTTAAAGAACCAGTCCTAGGAATTGACAAAAAATCCTTCAAACTCCTCACAACCATGCTCGGAATAACCTGACAAAAAACATCAAGTTATATGATGTTCAGCTTACAAATTTAAAATAGTATACTAGAGCAAAGAACAAATAAATAAACAGTAGCAAAAAACAAAGCTCACCATATGTTGACCATTAGCATTCATGGAATCAATCCTATGAACAAAAGGAGTACACAATATGTAGTTGTCATCAAAGAGCTGTCGCGACATGAAATACATTTGCTGACAATTCAGACTGACACCACGACTATAAAAACAACTGTCAATAGGTTCCCTCTGAGTTTCACTCAGATCCTCAAGAGCTACAAAAAAATAATTTCACAAATTGAGCAAAACAGCAAAACGTATAAGCTGAAACAAAACTTTAAATCACTCAAAAAAAAAAACTTACCAACACAGGGTAAAGGGAACAACATAACACCTTCCCGATGAAAATCAACACCAATCATAGTTCCATAGTGCTCAAGCCTAACAGTCATCATGTCACGATGACGGAGACCATAATCATTCACAAGTTCCTCCCAGGAAGGACCATGTAATTTACTGCTCACCCGACCATGTCTAAACAGAACACCATATAAGTTACCCTCACTGTTGTGAAGAGCAAGATCAATATCTGTGTCACCCCTCCGAATAGCTAAAGCTCTGCACTCCTCAATGTACCGAGCAAGATGTGATCTAACACTGCACGGAACATACTACAAAAAGAATGGAAGCAAACATCATAATCATATAAACAAAGGCATTAGAATACATTCCAACCAAAACAACATCAACCATATGCCACAATCAGATAAACAAGATATAGAATCTTACAACACACTTTGAACAGCGACGATCCAGCACCACAGTGAAGACAGACGCACAAGAATCAAAGGAAGAACAAGGGCCACCTGGAGCTCGGCAAAAGGGGCAAGCCATTACCTGCAAAGAAACGGTGACAAAAAAAAATCACTACACTTGCCTGCCCACCCACCTTGCTGCGGAGGGGGTTTTATAGGGTCAGAAGAGAAGATGACGGGAGAGAATGGCGGGAAAGAAGGGCGGGAAAGAAACTGGCGGAAAAGAAGGGCGGGAAAGAAACTGGCGGGAAAGATGGGCGGGAAAGAAAATGCACTCTTCGGCCAAGGAAATACTGAAAAGGACTCTTCGGCCAACGAAAGACCGAAATGTCTCACATGTAACTTCGGTCAGGCGCTGACGTAAAGTGCATGAACTCTTCGGCTAACGAAAGACCAAAGAGGACTCTTCGGCCATGCGCTGGCCGAAGACAGGTCTTCGGCCCAGCACAGCAGATCTTCGGCCAACGCCTGACCGAAGAGTCCCTTTTCGGCCAACGGATGACCGAGGAGTCCCTCTTCGGCCAACGGCTGACCGACGGGGTGCTATTTTTGCAAAAAAACGTGTTCGCACTGCTACTTTTCAAATTTGCTATAAAAAACGACCTAGTTTTGAAAAAAAAATCGCATATGGGGCCACAAATGCCAAAACTATCTCGATGCATCGAGACACTTCATTTTGAGGGAGCTTAGTAACTTAAAAGGCGTCACTAGATTGGATATTCATTGCGGCTACGTACATGTTAGGAAACCTGGCACCAAAGATGATTTCCCAAAATTTGTATTTTCTTTTCCATTGGCATCACATTCAAAACTGCCTCAATACCAGGTGGCAATGATCTGCAAGACCATGAGGGATGGGGGACCAAGCTGCTCACAAGATAATTTCAAATCCCGCCACCCGAATCAGCGCACGCTCACCTCTTAGGGTGTGTTTGGTAGCATTCCCAACCTAGCATGGTTGTTCTCCTCTCATACACGCTGAGTGTAGACAGGCTGAGTACATGCATTTGATGTTGTTTGATAGTGATGTATGTATTAAGACATGCTAAGTTGAGACTCTGTTTGGCAGCTTGCATCTGTTTAGACATGCCGGTCGGTACTGTAGCAACCGGTATTTTCAAATAAGTGAACAAAATATTTCAAAAACGTGAACACATTTTTGAAACATGAAAAATTAACATTTTTTGAAAACTTAAACATTTTTTGAAATTCTGAAGCTTTTTTGAAAAATTAAATTTTTTTTTGAAGATTAATATTTAAAAAAAAATAATTTTTTTTTGAAAATCTGAACATTTCTTGAAAAATCGAAATTTTAAAAATTCCAAATATTTTTGGAAAATTTAAACATATTTTCAAAATTTAAACAAATGCGATTTTTTGTACATTTTTGAAATTTTTAACATTTTCTGAAAATCTGGACATTTTTGAAAATCCGGACATTTTTTGAAAATTTGAACAAATTTTGAAAATCTGAACAATTTCTGGTATTTTGAACATTTTCTGAAAATTAAATTATTATTTTTAAATCCTGAACATTATTTGAAACACATTGTCGTTCGCTTCGCTCATGCATGCTGACGAGTGAACGCCTGTTGGGTGTTCTCTCTTCATGCATGCTAAGAGGGTATTTAGGCTGAGGTCGTGCATGCTGAGGAGGCCCCGTGCAGGCTACCAAACACCCGAAAGTGGGTCGGGGAGGAAACTGTTGAGCTCATGCACCCTCCATACACTCTACCAAACACACCCTTAGCAGTCGGAATCCACCCGGAAGAAATGATACGACGAGACACGAGGGCGCTCTGTCGGATCTTTCACTAAAGGATTGTATGCCTTAAAATGGGGGGCCAACCAAGTCGGGGATGAGCAGAATCCGGGGTCAACTACTACCACCGTGGTCTGAACTCCATCGTGTGTGGAAAAGGTTGGTGGATCAAGAGGCTTGCGACAAGCTATCAAAATGAAATGTGTAAATAGCCAATTTGAAAAAAATATAACTAGCCTGCGTGTTTTGATCTAATTCACAACACGATGGATCATTTGTGCCAAAAAATAACTATTTCTTGGCTGGCACTGCATAAATCTGTTAAGTGCAAAATCCGCTTCTAAATGCACAGTAATAAATCCTTGCACATAATAAAGAAACAATTTAATTATGAGTATATATAGAAAGATACTAAAAACTACTTGTATCTATGTCGAGGTATATGAAGTACTCAATATATTAGATCAATAAACGAGTTATACCCTCCAATAGGCCAGATGGCCGTAGCCGCGGCATTGGCGGCGGCAGCGTCCTCGGCCGCCTTCTTGTCGGCTTCGAGCTTCTCGGTGGCGAGACGGTCGGCGTCGGTTGGTGGAGCCATGGTGACGATGACGAAGGCGATGCAGACGTAGAGGAAGTAGTCGGACAAAGCGAGCAGTAGCGTAGTCGCTCCCCAAAAACCTAATCGCCCCTCTCCCGTACAGTATACAGAGAGACGGCGTTCCGGAGGGCTGCTCTCCCGTCGACCGTGTACGCGGTGAACGGGACGGAGTCGCCGGCAGCAGCAGCAAAAGGAACGAGCGCGTGGAGGCAGATGTGATCTGAGCTAGGGTTGGCCGAAGCCTCGCTTATGTAGTCGCGTCCGGGTGAAGAGACGTCGGCTGGACCCACGTCCGAGTATGTAACAACCCACGATCCGACGTCTCAGATCGTGACGCATCCGTTACGTAGGCAAAAATTAGCGCGTAGGTATGAGCTCGGCTCGGCTCAATCCCGCAACCCGCGACGCAGCGCGCGGCGGAGGAGGAGTGCGCAAGGGCCTCTTCTCTTCTCAAGCTCCAATAGCATGTAGAAGAGAGACCCTTATAAGGAGGTTCAACTCCCTCTCCACTAGCAAGGTGGAACTAAACTTCCCACCACCACTTGTCATGCCACCTACATAGACCCTTAGAGATTTTCTAAAATTGTCTTATGGGTCCTAGGCCCATCTCATATTTCAACACCCGCTGGTAGATCAAGGGATTTTTGACCCGACCTTAGTTTTCTTTTTCTTTTTTTCTGTATTTATTTCTTTATTCCTCCTGGTTTCAGTGTAATTTGTTCTAGTTTTCTGAATTTTCATTTTTTTTCTATTTTCAAAAATACACAAGGGATTTTCAGTGTAATTTTTTTTTCTGTATTTATTTCTTTACTATTTTTTCTATTTTCAAAAATACACACACACACAAGGAATTTTTTACTTTTCTTTCTTTCTTTGGTTATTTATTTATTTTATTTCTTTATTCCTCCTGGTTTTAGTGTAATTTGTTCTAGTTTTCTTGCTCAATATTTTCTAGTTTTCTGGTTTCAGTGTGTGTGTGTGTGTGTGTGTGTGTGTGTGTATTACAAAAAACACTCTCCAAAAACATTTGAAAAATATTGAATAACTATCTAAAAATTGTTGGACAAGTATATGCAAAATGTTGAACAAGCATTTGAAAAATGTTGATAAACCATTTGGAAAAATTCGAACAAGTATTTGAAAAATGTTGAACAAGTACTGGTAAAATGTTGAACTAGTATTGGAAAAGTGTTCATCAAGAATTTGGAAAGTGTTGAACAAGTATTTGGAAAATATTGAGCAAGTATTTGAAAAATATTAATCAAGCTATCCGAAAATATTTAATGTGTATATAAAAGTTGTTGATCATGTATTGAAAAATGATCAACTTTTTGATCATCTATAAAAAACTGTTAATGATGATTTTCAAAAAATGTTGCATAAGTATTCAAAAAATGTTAATCAAGCATTTGAGAAATGATAAATGTGTAGAAGAAAAATGTTAACCATGTAGTAAAAAATAATGGAAAAAGGTGACCATGTATATAAAAATATTAATCAAGCATTTGAAAAATGTTGGACAAGTATATGAATAATGTAAATAAGGCATTTGAAAAATGTTAAATGTGTAAAGGGAAAATTTTGACCACGGATTAAAAACATTAATATTTTTATTTGAAAACTTTTAATCAAGCACTTGATTGTTTTGAAAAGTGTGTATAGGGAAATGTTGAACACGTTTCCAAAAATGTTAATCTTGTGCTTGAAAAATGTTAATCAAGCATTTGGAAAATTTTAAAATGTGGATTAGAAAATATGTTGACTATGTATTACGAAAATGTAAAATTTTGTTTGAGAAATTTCAAATGTATATTAGAAAATTTTGGTTGACATAAATTTTTTAGAATGGAAACCAAAAGAAACAACAAAAAGCAAAAAATGAAAACCAAAAAAGAAACAAATTAAACCAAATAAAAATCAAATGAAAAAACACTGAAGAAACAAATGCAATATAATGAAAAAGCAAAAAATGAAAACCGAAAAAGAAACAAAATAAACCAAATAAAAATCAAATGAAAAAACACTGAAGAAAGAAATGCAAAATAATGAAAAAACAAAGAAAACTGATAAAAACCTAGAAATAAATAAATAACCAAAGAAAGAAAGAAAAGTAAAAAATCCAATGACAACCAAGTAAAAACAAGAAAACCAGGAAACAAAGTAAGAAAACCAATGGCAACCAAGAGAGAATAAATAAAAACCAAAGAAAGAAAGAAAAAACACATTAAAAAACGAGAAAAGAAAAAAAGATTGAAGAACAAAAACCGGTGAAAACGGGGAAATAAAGGAAACAACCAATAAAAAAGCAAAGAAAATACAAAAAAAAACTATGAAGAAACAAAGAAAAAGAAACGAACAAAAAAAGGAAAATAAAAGAAAAAACACGATGCGGGGGAACCAACGAACTCACTCGATCGAACGAATCCAGCGAAGGAAAGAAAATCAAAGGAAAACGGGCCGGCCCAGTTTCTGCAGTGTACGAGGAAAGTTTCAGCAAGATGGAAGAATGCGTTCGCTTAATGCGAGATATAGTCCTCGCAACATTAAAGCCTTGAAGGGACTAGGGAATTGGTCCTTGATGGGACCTTGCCCAGACCACGAGTCCTTTCGAAACAGAGTGGTTGTCTCAAGAAAAAAACTAAGTGGATGTCATTAACAATTTTTTGCCCCAGGTAAAACAAGGATTAGAAAGTGAGGATGATGGTCCATAATTAAGAGCTCGTATATCTTATGTACATTATCAAAGGGATATACCTTACTATGATGGGGGTATACCTTATGGACGTGGAGAGGCCGAGTCTAGCTACAAGTGCCTTGGGGGACCGCCAGCCAATCATGCTAGAGTAGACACTCGAAAGGGATAATGATGTAGGTGATGCTTTTCTGATCGCACTATTAGCAACCTCCAAGACACTAAAAGTTCTCCAAAGCACATTCATTCAGATTTTGTAATAGGGTTGTTAGATAATGTCGTGTTCACCAGGCGCTAGCAACACGAGGCTAAGACCCGGATTTTGGGGGTTTCCTTCGACTGGTATGCAAGGTTGTGAGATGAATTTTTATACATTCAAAACTATTACTAAATTTAAATAATAAGAAAATACAGTTGTAGATTCAAATGGTATCAAATTTGTTCAAAATAATGTTATGTGATATTTATCAAAGCTTGAATTAGGATAGTAAATATACGCCTTGCATTTGGTAAGGGAGGTAGTGACACACAACATGTCAAATGAATATTACACCTTCAATGTTACTCATTCTTTTCGAATCTTACATTAAAGAAAGTAAATTAAATCAATATACCAAAAACAGAACGAAATAAAACTAAAAGCTCCATAAAAGTTTTTTTGAAGTCAGGCTTATGCATCTACCCTACACATATTTATCTGCATGTGTCAGGTGAGGAAATTGTCACCAAACAACGCACTGGCGGCCGGGCTGCTCTTTCTTTTATTTTGAGGGGCCTCTGGAATTTACTTTCTTACATTTATCAAGATACTACTACATTATCTTGGATTTAATAAGTGCTTCTGGCATTTATTGTTTTGCTTTTATCAATATATTACATGTTCTTTGATTTAACAAAAGCATCTAGCATTTCTATTCTTAGATCTATGAAGATGATACACGATCTTAGGTTTGACAAGATATCATATGGTCTTAGCATTGTGATGCGAACATTAATCCCAGAGAGGAACACACGATTGCGATCATGTAGAATTTGATTAATATAATGCCCCACGGAGAAATGCAAGACCTACACCTTTATATAATGTATACGATATATAACTTAGGATCACTGGGAGTGCCCTTAACGTTGTGATAGAAGCATCAATCTGGGAGGGAAATGAATAAATAAAAGATATTATAGCATTTCCTATAAAGGGTGTTTTCATTAATTTAAAATGTAGAATTGAGATCTTATATCTTATTCAATGACTTTGCTACACCTACGTAGGGTAGCTATGAAACTTTATGTAAGTGATGATGTGGCCTTATTAGATTGGATATCACAGGGCCCCACCCTGAAAATCAGGGGGTGATTAGTGAGGATTGGGAAGGGAGGTGATTTACGTACGTAACAAGTACGTAGGTGTAGCATCATTGCTTATAGAATCAAACGCTCGCGTTGCAAGATCGGGTTGCAACTTAATATAAACCCACTGCAGGGGAAAGAGCTCGTCGGTCACTGTACCAAAACAACATCACGAGGACAACCGAAGGAAGCAGAAGCTACCTCCTCCTTTCGTCCCTCCATCGATCGAACGAATTCGGGGAAGATAAAAAAAATCACACGAAAACGGGCCGGCCGAGTTGCTACTGTGCATCGGAAAGCTTCAGCAAGTTCTCAAAAAAAAAAAAAGGAAAGCTTCAGCAAGATGGAAGAATGCGCTCGCTTAATGCGAGATATAGTCCTCGCGACATTGAAGCCTTAAAGGGACTAGGGAATTGGTATTTGATGGGCCCTTACCCAGACCACCAGTCCTTTCGAAACAAAGTGGTTGTCTCAAGAAAAGAACTAAGTGGTTGTCATTAATTTTTTTCCGTCCAAGGTGAGTAGACACTCGAAAGGGATAATGATGCATGCGTTGCTTTTCCGATCGCACTATTAGCAACCTCCGGGACACTAAAATTCTCCAAAGCACATTCATTCAGATTTTGCAGCAGTGTTGTCACGCAATGTCGTTTTCACCTGACGCTAGCAACACGAGACTAATACCCGTATTTTTGGGGTCGTCTTTCAACTATGTAGTTTTTGACATGATTTTTTATACATTCAAAACTTTTACGAAATCAAAATAATAAGAAAATAGAGTTGAAGATTCCTATCGTATAGAATTTGTGTCAAACTAATGTTATGTGTTATTTATCAAAGATTGAATTTGGATAGTCCAAATACGCCTTGCATTTGGTAGCGGAGGTAGTGCCACACAACAAAATGTCAAATGAATATTAGACATGCAATGTTACTCATTACTAGTAGAACGCCCGTGCGTTGCCACGGGCTTTTAATTTATTTTTTAGTTGCACCTTATTAATGGTTTGTGCGTTGCTACAGGGAAAAAATATCTTACCGAAACTAAAGCGTGGCATGAAATACTTGTCATCGTATTTTGTGCATGTACAGTTCATACATGTATCTATGCATCATTGACATATCCACCTTATTGACCTCATCTCTCGTGAGCATCCCATCATCATTGTTCTTGTCAAGCCTGTTAATTTCACTGCCGCCACAAGGTCTGGACAACACATAACCGACAAGCACAACTTTCGCCTACGAGACCATTCCTCTCTATTATCTCCGACCTTGAGAGCACACTGAATCAACATAGCACAACCTTAGACGTGGAGCAGCCATTGGACATGGAGGAGAGCGATCCAGTGCTCCACGTCCAAAAATCAAGGGACTTGAGCCATGGCCCTGTTGAGCCTCCTGTAAGCACACACCAATTCACATAACAAAAAAGTAAGAATTCACACTGTAAGAAGCAACAGTGTTAAGCAATGAACTCACTTCCTCCTGAACTGGAGTGAGGCTACCATATTCAACACCTCTTAGAATAAGTGATGATCCAAAGTTCCAAACATGTCAACATTGTTAGACTGTCAGGCCATCCAAGTTCACGAGCTTCAGAATCCCCTTTGACTTTGAGTCGCATCTGCAATTGTTGGAAGCCATGATAAAAGCAGTGACATTTCATCAAACATGCGAGTGGAAAATCATTTTTGGCTGGTACCAGGATATAAATCGCTTGGGCTCATTGAAGATAACAGCAAAGGAGTCAGTCCACCGAAACTCTCTATCATCTTCTCGCAGAGTCGCAAACCACCAAAGCTGCCCATGACAAATAGGGGACGAAGCATGGGAGCAGAGAGATTATTACGGAGGCGAGCGATATACACGGGAGCCACAACGGCGACCGAGGCGAGGTTGATGCGATTGGGATGACTCGTTGATCACGTCATGATCCTTAACGACCATCCTACCCTCAGATGTCTGCTCGTGAATGAGCATTGCCTTGTTCTTAAACCTATCTGAATTCACCTTCATCTCGAGGTTGAGAGTGTGGACAGGATCACCGTGATGACACACATGTCATTCTCTCCGCCTTTATCAGGCAAGCAAACCTGGTACTCAAGTAAGTTATTTGCACGGACAGCAACGATGGAGAAGTCCCATTTACATGATGCACAATGTCCTTGTATCATAGAAGTCCATCCCACCCATTGGTAGAAATTGATCCTATTCCGGAACTTAGGTTGGATGATGGTCTCCAACACACCCGTCTCAAGTTCATCAATGTCACAACCATAACTCATCAGTCATCCCACCCGCATACGCCCCACCAACATACACATAAACTTGATAAGTTCAAAGACGAAAACACATTGGTTTACAACATTATTTGAAGTTCACCATCGTATGGAAATCTTCCTTAACTTTAGCAAGTCTATGGAAACTTGACCGTGGATGCATTCCTCAAAATCAAACATGTTCCAGCATGACCATCAACATCCCTCGATTAACAACTTAGCTACACAAAATGAGTATATGATAAAAGAAGTTAGCAAATGTTCTATCATTTGATTCGAAAATATAACAAGCAAATTTTCCTTGGAAGTAGGTTTACCCTCCTTGGAAAAAATAAAGTGCAAACAACTCCATGTCTAAAAATATGTTCTCAATCAAACCAATCAGGCTTCTATTAATATGCATGATACCAAATTCGAAACTGGAACTAAAAACTGACTTCGATATACGCAAGTGCAAAGTTGAAACTTAGTACGTGGCTTGCATTGGTGAAAGAAAGTTTACCTCTCATATGCGCAGACTCATGGGAAACAAATACCCCATAATTTTGCATGACATAATAATGTGAGCATTAAAAACATTGAACATAGTCAAAGAGTGAGTCAAAGTTAATTCACTAAACTCCTCCATTTCACCAAATCATCTAGCACGTCAGAAGACCAAGTAGAAGGGCATTTCTAGGAGGTTTTTGTTGTTGTTACCTTTCCTAGTCAAACTATATCGCAACTAAGAAACACAAAAGGCTCAGAACTAAAGAAAAAAATGAGGACTTAACTAATTTGTCGCAATGGTATGGGAACTACAAGCATCTTTCTAAGCAGACGCACGGCCAAAACAAAAATATATAGTCAGGAAATGAAAGTAAGATTTCAATTGTCACATATCATAAAGCACAGAACTGCGTGTGGATGCATTATAATGTTTCTTGGATGTACTCTATCCATGCTAGTTGGCTGATAAATGTACATAAACCTTTTGTCCTATGAAAGCCATTTTGTAACTACTCCAACTAAAAGGGAAAAAGACAAGATTTGAAGAATTCACCAATAGAAGATCTTATTGATCTTTCTTATTCCCTTGTGATCATAAACACATGTAGATCAACTACATACAATACGCATGTTTTTAATTTAATGTGGAGGCCGAGGCACACACCTACACACAATCAATGGGACCGATGGTCCTCCTAGATTATTGCCACAATTTCAGTGAGCTCCTTTAGATGGCTGAAGAAAACAACATGAATGGGATGGGAGGTCCATTTAATACAAATGAAGTAGCACACATCATCACAAGTACAATATGCAACAACAATAAGAAAAATATTTGATGATGTCTAACTGTAAGCATGAGCATCCTAACTAAATAAGAAAAATTGTCCAACAACAATAACCAAATAAGGGATGGCATTAATCGGATTAAGGTCTACTGTGCTGCCAACAGTAACTTTGTGCTAATGTGAAATATATCAAGGTTCTTCCAGAGGAATATTTTGCAATTGTCAAGGATAGGTAGAAGTTACAATAAAAGTTTATTGTACCATACAACAAGAATACATATCAGGCAAAATTCACTGCACTCAAAGGCACATTTTAACCAGCCAAATATTCTTCATGTCCATCTACAAGAGTACAGCTGTAGTGTAAAAAGTAGAAACATGTCACCATGCATCTATCCAAACAAATATGTGGTACACATCGACTACAATTAAGATTAAAAAATGAGAATTGTCTTAGTCGTCTCATACCTGAAGCTACCAAACCATCAATGCCATAACAATATGTGTGCGTCTTTGTGGCGACGAAAACCTGCAATTCCTCACGAATACATTGATCATACAATAGTCAAGAGATTCATGTTACTGTGGTAGAAGAAAACACGGTGAAGTGCAGCATATCCACAAAACAATTCAGACAAGGGTTGCCTCCAGGACACTGCATCGTTTGTGGCATTGTCGTTGACAATGCTCGTGCATGAAAATTCAGATATGACATATATGATCCATTAGTGATATCCACTAATCATATCAGCTCATCGTGAAGAATCCTCCATAAATATAAAAGATCGGATTTCATCGCTTATCATTGCATCCTCTTGAAAGAAGTGTATATCATCCGTCAGAACAACCTTCAATCAAATGGTGAATAGTGTAAGGTAGAAATAACCAACTAATTATTATTGATAAGTTTGCAAAATGTATTCTGAGTTAACTAATCAAACTTAAGTGAGAACCTTTTCTCTATTATGCCTAAAACATACAGGAGAATGTAATTTTAAATTTTATGCTCTAGAAAATCACAACACTATCCAAGAGATGCACAAATAAATACTAACAAAATAAATGATTAACTATTTAGTCGCTATGTTCTACCTATTCTTAACAACCAAGAGACCTACCAAGCCAAGAAATGCATATCAGATGAATAAGCGTTCCTAGAGATCGAAATACCCTTACAATCTGACATAAAATCAAAGGATGCAAAGAACGTGCTCTGTCTACAAGTATGTCTGGACCTTAATGGTTTAGTTCTAGGTCCAACAAGTAATATATTTTCAGGTACCCCCAAGTGGCATTTAGATAGCAAGATTTCTCGAATAATATTATTTTTTGAAACCAGAAAAACTCAGTAATCATGATGGTTAACACCAGTTCAAGAAAACAAGAGAAGGGCAGGTCTCAGATGATTGGATATGTTGTGACCAGTCAATATAATTTTAGAAAACTTCAGACCATTACCTTCAGAGTTTAGACTGACAAGCATCTTTAGATGCCCACCTCTAGTTAAGCTGGCAAGGCATCATCTTCTCTCACCTATAGCACTCTCCAACACAAAATAGAGTAAGCAGTAGCAGCACGAGCACTACACAGGAGCAGAGTAAGCAGTAGCAGCACGAGCACACAGGGGGCCAGCCAGGAACAACAACATTAGTATGGGCCGACCACGAGCAGAAGCAACATGCACCGGCAAGAAGCAGCAGCGGCGACATGACATAGCGACGGCAGTGCATGAGCACACGGGCCCGACGGCGGGGTAATTGCAGCACCTGCAACATGATGGGGCGACGACGTCTAGCTGGTAACCCTAACCCTAGCTCACCGGCCCGGGCAAATTGGAAGAGAGAGAGAGAGGAAGTGTCCCGACGGCGACCTGGAGGCCCGCCATGAACGCGACGGCAGCTCCTCTTTGAAATCGACAGTGACCTGTGGGAACTTGACGGCTGCTCCACCTTCTACCTCTACGGCGGCTCCTCTAGCCCCTCGTCGCCGCCAAGGAGATCCACGATGGCTGCGCGCTAGTGGTTTCCGTCGTCGTTCCAATCGATCGGCGGCGGCGTAAGGACCCATGATGGCGGCTGGGGCTAGGTCATGTCGTTGCTTCGATGTGATCGAGGGATGCCTCGCTACAGGATTGCTGTTTTTTTTCCGCGTGCGGGGTGAGTCGATGATGCAATCGAGGGATGCCTCGCTAGTTGCCATCCAGCTCGGTGTTGTCGTCCAGCCGCGACATGGGTGGATGAACCGGAGGGAGGGGGCTCCGGTACGGCCCGCGGCAGGCGGGTGGATGGACGGGTTTGCCCCTTTGGGTGGCCGCGTCAGTGCAACGGCGCTGGCCTGCCGTCGGTATTCTCAGAAGGCCAGGAACACGCACGTCGCGAGCATGCCGACCGCAACCATGATGGCCATGACCTTCGCCATACCGCCCATTCCCGCGCTCCTCCTGATGCCTTACCGCCGGGGCCAAGATGGCCCAGAGGCCACCGCGCTCCCATCTGCTCTCTCTCCTATCTTCCATGGCCGGTACAAAGGACGGGCTGGGATGAACGAGAGGCAACTCTCGAGATCTAGATCGGGTGTGATCTGCTTTGGAAGAGAAATCTGAATTGGAAATGATTGGAAAGGATTGAGGGAAGGAGATCGGGAATGGAATGGAAACAAGATCGGGTGTGATCGGATTTGGAAGAAAAAACTGAATTGGGAGTGATTGGAAAGGATTGGGGGAAGGAGATCCGGACTGGAATGGAAACATTGAGAGAAGATCGGTGGGATAGGGGAAAAAAATCTGTGGGCAGGTTTAACCAGACGAAGGCGTGGGTCGGGAGACGAAAAAAAACGGACGAAAAAAAACCGGACGAAGGTGGGAGGGATGACGAAAAAACCCCGAGAAAGGAGCTACCAAGTGCCCCTTTAGGAGTAGAGATTTCAAAATGTTATCTTAAAGAAAGTAGAGTAAATCAATGTATCAAAAAGAAATCTACCTGATCCTAAAAGATCCATAAAGATTTTCAAAGTGAAGGCTTACTTTTCTTCCCTACCATATGTATCTGCATGTCACCGATGAAGAAATTGTCATAGACAGCGCACAAGCGGTCGGGCTGCTCTTTCTTTTATTTTTAGGGGCTTCTAGCATTTACTTTGTTACATTTATCAAGATACGACTACACGATCTTGGATTAAACAAAAGCCTCTAGCATTTAGTTTCAAAGAGGAGCACACGATTGCAAGATCGTGTAGAATCTGGTTAATTAAGAGTGTAAGTTCTACACATTTATGTAACGTATATGATATATAGCTTAAGATCACCGGGAATGTCGTTCACATTGTGATAGAAGCATTAATCTGGGAGGCAAATGCATAAATGAAAGACATTATAGCATTATTTATAAAGGGTGCTTTCATTAATTTAAAATGCGCTGCATCAAGATCTTATATCTTATAGAATCAATCGCTGGCGTTGCAAGATTGGGTCACACCTTAATATAAACCCACTGAAGGGGAAAGAGATCAAGAGTCACTGTACGGAAACAGCAGCACGAGCACAACTGAAGGAAGCAGAAGCTACCTCCTCTTTTCTTCTGCCCATGGCGCTCATCAGCAGCAAAGCATGCTCCACGCTCCTTGTCCTCTTCCTGGTTCTCGCGACGATGATGCCCTCCTCGCCACCATCACATTGCCATGCACGTAAGTAGCATCAATCTCTCCATGATTACTCCGATTTTCAGTTTGGTCACCTTGTGAGGTACTACGTGCCAACCTTGACTTGTTCTGCTTCATGCAGTTGCGTTGTGGTCGTGTGCCAATTCTGCGACGCAGCCATGTCGTACACATGCCTGCATGGTTGAGTGCGGCTTCAGGGGACAAGGACCCATTTCTCTCTCCCGTTGCAACCACACCGTCCACCCCGAGCAGTGCTGCTGCAGGAACGTCTAACCGAACTCAGTGTGACAGCCATGACGGCTAAGCACCGTACATGACTGACACCATATCCTTTCACTACCACCGAATGGACTGGCTTGCAATGCGTCAACCTATCTACCTGCTGGTCCAGGTTCAATAAACACCTTATGTTTTTTTCAGAGAAATTTAAGGGAAATTTTACGGTACAATGCAATACACGAGAGCACGTGTATTATATAAGCGACCCAACCGATGATATTAATTGAGCCTTATTAAAGTTCAAGAGCATTTTCGACCTAAAAATATTAAAGTTTAGGGTGGCCCAATTAAGTCCAGGGGTATTATTGTCCTAAAATTTCGAATTAATAATTGCATTAACATAACACTTAATTATAACTAAAGGCCATCTTCATCGTGCGTGGTCATTTGAATTTGCGTTAGAGCGGTTCGTCAGCTCCTCTCGAACCCTAGCCTCCGGCGAACACATCGCCGCCCTCGATCACCGCCGTGCGCCGCGCGCACTCGTCGTGCCACTCCCTCCTCCTCCTTCTCCTCCTCCACCCCTCCCTCGCACGCGATCCCCCTCGGGTTATGTGGTGCCAGATCTTCCGAGGAGCCGCCTAATCCCCTCCTTCCCCGATTGGACGCCCCTTCCCCGACGCGAGGCCAGATCATCGTCATCGCCGTCCATTGCGCCGGATCTTCGCAAGGACCTCTGAGATGTAAGTGCCGCCGCGATCTGTCATCTTGTCTGGTCCCTTCTGCATAGTACCGATAGGATCGGATTTTATTAGGGTTTATGATATCTAATGGTTGGCATAGTTGTGACTAGATTTCGATTGAAAGGAAGTGTAATTCAGATTTACGCCTTCTGGACCTAGTTTGGGTTATGTGGCATGAGATAGTTGTCAAAACATTTTGATTCAAAGAAAGTGTAGTTTGTATTTAGGTATGACATATTTTGGATTTAGTTGGGAGATTTTCTATAATATGAGAAAGTTGTGACTAGATTTCGATTGATAGGAAGTGTAATTCGGATTTAGTTAGGACATATTTTGGACTTAGTTTGGGTTCTGTGGCACGAGAAAGTTGTCAGTAGATTTGGGTTATGAAATATTTTGGATTTAATTACGAAAAAAATTGGATTCAGTTTGTAGTTATTTTGGATTTAGTTAGGAGATATTTTGAATTGAGTTTGGACTTATTTGGATTTAGTTAGGAGATATGTTGAATTGAGTTTGGAGTAATTTTGGATTTAATTAGGAGATATTTTGAATTGAGATTGGAGTAATTTTGGATTTAGTTAGGAGATATTTTGAGTTGAGATTGGAGTAATTTTGGATTTAGTTAGGAGATATTTTGAATTGAGATTGGAGTAATTTTGGATTTAGTTAGGAGATATTTTTGAATTGAGTTTGGAGGTATTTTGGATTTAGTTAGGAGATTTGATGGAGGAAGGATTAGTCACGGCATTTTGGAATTATTTAGGGCATATTTCATACTTAGTTAGAGCTTTTGAAGGAGAAAGATAGGTACATGAATCCGAACTGAAAAATTGTTTCAATTATTTAAGGAGAGCAGCGCATAATTATTTTGTATGCTATCCATTCGTAACATTGTGTATGTGTTTTCGTTGGCAGCATAACGACATGGATGATAAAGACAACGCGGGCGAAGACATGGGCGATAAAGGCAAGGATGACAAGGACATGGGTGATAGAGTCAAGGAAGGCAAAGCCATGAATGATAATGACAATGAGGACGAACACATGACAAAGGAATGGATGGTAAAGACATGGATGATAAGGACAACGAGGATGCAGGCAAGGATGGCATAGACATGGATGGTAAATACATGGATGATGTAGGCATGCAAGGCAAAGGAATTGATGTTAAAGGCATGGGTGCTACAGACGTACATATAGACCTGAATGAGTATATGGAATACATAGAGATCGTGAAGAAGACTTTCAGGACGGAGGAAGAAGCCTACATGTTCTACGTAAACTATGCGAGAAAAAAGGGTTTTGGTGTTCGAAAGGATGATCTGAAGTAACGGGGGTTCAAAACAAAATGCATACCGACGGACGTACACGTGCTGCAAACAAGGATGGCGGGCCCTTAAGCACTTCAACAGAGCCGAAAGAAAAAGAACACCAAGGGGTCTTTCTCGTTGTGGGTGCCCCACTCTTTTTCAGGTTGAGATACAAGATAGCAGTGGCCTCTGGTTTGTCAAGAATTTTGTGGACAAGAATAACCATCTGTTTGTCCCTCCTGACCTGACTCCCTACTTATCAGCTCATCGTAGAATGACTGACGCGCAAAAGGAGGATGTCATCGAGTATGCTGTCGGTGGACTTCGAACGCATCAGATTATGAATGTAATGGAGAAGAACGCCGGAGGTCCCAACAAGCTTGGATTTATAGATCGGGACCTATATAACCATATTTCAATCCAGAAGAGTCGCAAGATAGAGGGCAGTGCTGCTTCATTTTTGCTCACCTATATGATAGCGCAGAAAAAATCAGACCCGAAATTCTTTTACAAATACACAAAAGACAACAAAGGCCATTTGAGGAACATATTCTGGGCCGATTCACAATGTCGGATTGACTAC
This sequence comes from Elymus sibiricus, assembly GCA_039707655.1. Lineage (NCBI taxonomy): Eukaryota > Viridiplantae > Streptophyta > Magnoliopsida > Poales > Poaceae > Elymus > Elymus sibiricus. The sequence continues at coordinate 401,286,001 of CM077663.1, forward strand.
GCTGCCTTTGGTCGCGTCGTGGTGTTCGACAGTACATATCGGTCCAACAAGTACATGCTTCCGTTTGTCCCATTTGTTGGTCTGAACCATCACCGCATCACAATTATGTTTGGGGTCAGTCTAGTGTCAGACGAGACAGTTGGATCATACCAGTGGCTTCTTCATGTATTTTTGGAGGCAATGTCCCAGAAGCAACCCATTTCAGCAATCACCGATGGGGATGGTTCGATGGCTGAAGCAATAGCTACTGTTTGGACGGACACAGATCATCGTTTGTGCACGTGGCATATCGAGGAGAATATGGTGAGCTACCTCCGGGAAGAAAAGCTTACGGAATTTAGGAAATTCATTTACCGTCGTTGGGATGTTGATGAGTTTGAGAAATAATGGGAGGCTTATAAGGTTCGGTTCAAAATAAAACCAACGGGGAAGAGGTCTTCATGGGTTAACAGGATGTACGAGCTGAGACACAAGTGGGCCGCAGCGTACACAAAGGGTAGATACTTTCTTGGCATGATGAGTAATCAGAGGAGTGAGTTTCTCAACTCAAGGCTACATGTGCACCTGAACAGGCAAACACAACTTGTTGATTTGTGGCAGCATGTTGAGCACTGTGTGTCCATAATGCGTAAGAATGAAGAAGCATTAGATGCAGTAGCGGCACATATGATACCCTCCATCAGAGTCTACCAACGATTCCAATGACAGAAACAATAAAAAGAGAAAAATCAGCTCTAGCAATTCAAAAAAGAGGGCAGAATCTCCTTTACGGAAGAGGAGGGACAAGCTAGACAAGGCTCGACTGGATTTAGTGGCCGAACTGATCAACACTACAGATCGTGAGAAACAAATGGTGTTAGTTGATGACATTGTTGTGCTATCGAAGCATTTGCAATGCATCACCCATAGAAATGTAGCCGAAGATGGCATATGGTTGGGTCACGAAGTAAGATATTTCACAAATTAGTTTATTGATTTTCATTTGTAAAATACAATTAACTTGCTTTTTTATGTAGGTGGTTGATGCTGCAATTCAGCTCATGTGCCATGATGAACCATTTGACACAAGGGACGGGCAACTGGTTTACATCGAGAGGGTGGCCGGCGTCGCTAACCTCGAAAGAGCTGGTAGGATAGAGAAGTGCTACGAGGACGCTTTGGCGGGCATTCTTGGAACAACACAAGGCACCAACTACCTGAAACATGATCTGGTACGGTAACCGCGACAGCCTCCACATTTTATGTATTACTATAGTTACATGATCTAATTATATGTGCTCTCCAGATTTTCCTACCCGCAAACACTTTAAACGTCACCTGGTTCCTTCTGGTCGTAAACCCCAGAAGGAGGGAGATTCAGGTTCTTGATTAACTTTTCCACTGTATGATACACAAAGAAGTAAATAACGTGGTGAGAATTTTAAGAACTTTCATTACAACAAAGGATTCAACATCCTACCTACGTAGTAATCGAAAGCAACTTCGCATCTCGTGGACTTGCAGATACGTGGGATGGAAGCACATCTGAGAACATCAATGGGCCACAAAGCAGTGCATGGGAAGACATTAACGTCACCCAATGGACAGTAAAGCTTGTTGCCGTGCCAAAAGCTGATGAAACGTGAGTCAACAATATTAGCTTTTGTTTTTTGTTTTTGATTGTTAATACATGAAGTGCTGCTAACAAATGGGAAAATGTCACAGTTCTTGTTCTGCGCTGTACATGTTGAAAAACATCAAATTCTTTACGGGGGGGGGGGGGGGGATCTGACTGTGCTATATGACCAAGTACGTAGAGTAACATCTATAATTCTAAAAAAAAAATTAAACTTACGGAAAGATACTAACATATCCTCCCATACAGGACAACATCGACAAATTCAGAAGAGAGCTATCTGTTGTCCTTGTCGATTCACCCTACAACAAATTGAAATACATGACAAGGTTCAAGATGTACCAAGCTAGACTATCGGATGCAGCCGCGGATAAAGATGTTGAAGATGTAAGCAGTTAGTTCAGCAGTGGTTCATTCTTACATGTGTAGTGTACACTTGGCGATGAAGCGACAAGCTAGGAGCTTGATATGCTGCCGACTCAGAATCAAATGGTGTGGTTGGGTTTTAGTCCCGAAGAAGGTTTCCTAGCCATGTTCTTAGTCCATTGCGGATGACTCAAGTTGTAAAACTTCAATATTATTGTTGGTTCCAATACTTTGCTTGAAATAAATTTGGTCTATATGGGCTCATAGAAATCTATATTTGCTTTTTTACAACCATGTGACAGTTACAGTGTCTGGAGAAGATTCAGACCAATTACACTGCACAACCAACCCTAGAAGAATAATGGATTATGATTTGTTTATTTTTATAATTTTCGGTCACCAATGGCAAGTGACGTGCCATATTGAATATGCTGCTTTGAAAAGCATGTTGATTTTAAAAAGAGATGTTGTTTTGAATATGCTAATTTTAAAATAACATGCTGATTTCAAAAATAGTATGCAGATTTTAAAATGAGATGCTGTTTTAAATATGCCGTTTTCAAAATAACATGATGATTTCAAAAATAGTATGCTGTTTTGAATATGCTGTTTTTAAAATAGAATGCTATTTTAAATATGTTGTTTTAAAATAACATGTTGTTTTTAAAAATGCTGTGATGCGTATTTAAAAATAAGATGTTGTTTTTAAAAATAACATGCTCTTTCTAAACATCCTGTTTTTAAAAATAACATGATGTTTAAAAAAATAACATGCTCTTTTTGAAAATAACATGTTGTTTTTAAAAATAACATGCTCTTTTTAAACATGCTGTTTCTAAAAATAACATGCTATTTTTAAAAATAACGTGCTGTTTTTGCACTATTTTTTCATGATTTTTTTACAACACATACAAAACTCATTTTCAGAATAACTCGTACTAGCCAACACGGAAACCCCGTTTTCAATATGAAACTAGAATCAAATCCATATGAAACCCGGTTAGATTTGAATTTCAGGAGCTAGCATCATTTCAAAATTATGGTAAAAAAGAAAAATCATTGCAGCCTAAAGTAATGATATCAAGGAGGGTACACTACATGCCACATTTATAGACTTGCGTCACATAAGTTCATACTACCAACAAGCAGTTACTGCCAAGTTCCACTTAATACATAACTTAAATACATAACAAGTTCTGATCATCAAATACATAACTTAAATACATAACAAGCTCTGATCATCAAATACATAACTTAAATACATAGCAAGTTCTGATCATCAAATAAATAACTTAATATCCTCACATAACTAATAATCATAAAACATGAAGAATCTTCTCATCTTCAGGTCCATGAGCTTCGGCAACACATCCATGCTCCCACCTTTAGCATATAAAGATTGGAAAATTTAAGATGCAATACATATAAAGAATGGCATTTGGATAGACAATTTCATAAAATATGCTAAAACGCAAGCATCATGTAGCCCACAGAAAAATGATCAAACTTCATATAAGGCACCTTGTGATATAATGTACAGGTTAAACGATGTGTTCATTTGATAGTGTGCATATGACTGTGTCAACATGGCAGAAACAATATAACAAGTACTTTTACCTGTCAAAAGATTGTTCTGTTCACATCTATATGGCATGTAAAGAATGAAAATTTTCAGATTGAATACATATAAAGATAATGACATTTGTTGTTTGAAAACTCACAATATGCTAATTTCAAAATCACAAGGCAATCTGTCAGAAGCACACACACATACCAATTTGAATACCAAGTTGACATAACTCAATGTTGAATTAATAATAATTTTGCAACATGCAAAATTACTGCTGCAATTTAGGAAGTAGTTAAAAACAGGGGTTCATATGACCAGTACCATTATCATACTCAATTGAAAGCAATAAAGGAAAAATGCAATAGGAAGTTAACATGGAACAGAGGGATCAACCACGCTGATATTATCAAACACCACTCTATTTCTAAGTTTCCATAAAGTCCACAAAATAGCACAGATGCCTACTGTCATAAGACTCGTATCACTTTTATCAAATTTACCAATCTACATAGCAAATACATTTTCGATGTTGTCAGGTATGTAAATGACATGTACATGCAGTACACAGGGATTAACAAAACACCTACAAGACATGTAACCAAAAGAGCCATGGATAAATTACTTGCACTGAAGCAAAAGGCTAAACAACACTACGACATGACTAAGCTCTTGCATAAAACCCTCCTCTCCTCTCCCTCGTCTCCATTGCAGAACCACCATCTCTCCACTCCTCGTCCAAATCCTCGTCTTAACGGTTCCCTCGACGATCTCCCCGTCTCAACGGCGGCGGTGGCGTTTAGGGTAAGCTTTGCACTCAACTTGATTTCTCATCTGCTCATGCTTACAATCAGGGGAAGTGGGAGAGGATCGTGCGGCGGCGGTTTAGGAAACCAAGAGACGGCGGCGGTTTATGATTCAATGCGATGGCGGCGGTTTAGGATTGGACGACGAGACCGACTGTTCATTGCTTTGACCGACTGTTCGACAGCGGCCGCCGCGGGGTGAGTGTGAGGGAGTTGGTGTGGATGGAGGGAGGGGGCGTGATGCGCGGCTAGATCCTGACGGCGGGATGAAACCCTATCGCCGGCGAGGATAGTTTTCATAGCCACGACGCACTGGAACGATGAAAAAACTCATACCGAAAATACCCCTGAATTTTGTATCGAGAATACCCTCAAAATATTTTGGAGGGAAAACCTGATAAGTTCAATTTTTTTCTTCCGAAAATGCCCCTCGGGCTCCGTTATAATACACATGGCATCATGGTATTGCATTGCATCTGGACCGTCGAATCCGCTTCGACGGACGTTCCATATTGACGAGATGCACTGTAAAGGACTCAAGTTTAATTGGGTGAATTCCATATATGCCACTCAAAACTTGCCTGTATAGTCATATGCCATTGGAAATTTCCCTCTCCCAAAAATACCATTGAAAATTTGCCATGCATACACATATGCCACTACCGCCAGTTGATTGTTAGTTGACCGTTTTGAAGCTCTCACGTGACGTCAGTTTTTTCTGATAAAGACCATCCTACCCTTGGAACCATATGTGTTAGAAAAAAGAAACGCAAGATAAAAAAGTGCAGGCAGCGGGCCATCCTCCCCGCGACCTAGGCAGCGACGCAACCGCCTACCCTCCCCCCCTCGCCCCCATCCCAGCTCCCACCCCGCCGGCTGCCTCCCTGCCCCGCCCCGCCCCGCCGATCGCACCTCCTCGCCCCGCCGGGCAGAAACAGCCACGACCCGGTGGAGTGGCCGGTCCCGGCCGCGGCCCCCTCCCCACGCGGTGTCAGCAGGATGGCGGCGGCAGCGGCTACCAGATCTCCATGTGTGGTCTGTTTGGTGTATGTCACATTAAAATATGTTGAGACCTCTCTGTTTTGTGTTTTCATATGGTCTCGTGACAACTTTGATGCTTCTGAGGCTATATTGCACGTGAGAATATTCTGTGCCATAGCCATGAGCCATGTACATATATGTATGTATGTATGTATGTATGGTGTTGGAACTTATTATGCAAATTGTGTTCTGTGCTAATTAAGGAAAAATGCTGTCGAAATTTTGTTTCTTTTATGTGCTAACATTATTTTACTTATTTTACTTGGCTAAATAGTCACAAGGTATGTCGAGGGGTAAAATCGTCTTTTCAACTGCCACTTAACAGCCAACTAAGAGTCAAGTCGCAATAGTGGCATATCTATAGGCGGTGCAAATTTTCAGTGGCATATTTGGGAGAGGGAAAATTCCAATGGCATATGAGGGCCTGGGCAAGTTTTGAGTGGCATATATCGAATTCATCCAATTTCATTAGTCGTGCCAGCCACAAATCTGCTACGAGCGAGTAGAAAAATAGTAGAAACAATGATTGACTGGTGTGAGATGCATGCTTGACCAAAAAAATGGTAAATAGACTGAAACGACTGAAAAGAGAGGAACCCCGGAATTGACAACTATGCAATTATCTTGCCATGGTGAAGAATGTTTGATCATCCTAAGGCCTTTTCCAGTGCTCCACCGTGTACAGGTGCCAAGACGGTCACATATGCCAAGAAGTGATGTGGCAACGTAATTAAAAAGGAGAGCGAGCATTATGGTGACCCAAGGAAGAAACGGTGCTAATCACGTGAACCTATGCAGAATGGCTGCCAACCAATGCATGAAGGACTTTAATGGTTAAACAATTGAATAAAGGAAGCTTAGAAACAAAAGTTAAGCACCTATGCACTCGGAGATTAGTTGCTAAGCATTTTAATGCCCTTAGCACCTTACCTAAGCACCAATGCATTGAAAGAGGCCTAAGTAACACAATTTGCTTGTCATTAGCATTAGTAGGGATTGGGCCACTTGTTGTCTCCTTTTCCATTTTTACTGTTATTCACATTTTGTTACCATATCACCATCACAAACCAAAACAGTGTTACACCTCGTAGCGGTGATTCCTTGCTATTTTTTGCTTACCATTTCATTTAGCCCCTCGTGGGATCGGTATTTTTTACTTATCGAAAATATCTATAATTGACCACCTACACTTGTTGGACATCAGTCATCACCTTGTTGACCTCATGGATCATGAGAACCCATTCATTGCATATATGCACATTAAACACTAGCGGAAGAGGAAGGTGTGCTACCATGTGACACATGTGGTGAGCAATTCAAACTATTTATGAAAAAAGGAAGAGGAAGGTGTGCTAATTTTGTAACTCTCGTTCATTATAAGGCAACGATACGAGTGATAATTATGATAACGTGGACCCGGTCCCAAAAAGAATGAATCATTCAGACAAATCTATTAACTTTAGTGAAATCACGAACATGTCTGTAATGGGACAAGTCCCTCTGGTTGTGCTTTGGCAGGTGTCTTGATTAACACGTTTCTTGAACTGTTATACTTTTTTTTTATTTGGCGATTTTGTAAATCCATGAGATCATAGAAGAATGGAATTGATCTTTCCCGCACTCTACTAAGATGGTCAAGTTTGTTGTGGTGGAACCGAGCTAGGCTCAAGTCCTAAACTTGTTGTGGGTGTTCGCACTTTTCTGAATTTATTATGGGCATTCTGCCGTTATTTATTTAGATACATTATAACTGAGCACCTTGCCAGCCCTCCCACGCTATTAGCATTCACAGCCATCCGATCATCACTTTTAGTAATTTCTGGCCGTCAGATTAGCTCTTAACCCACGTCCGCTCCCTCCAATCGTGCTGGGCCGCTGTTCTAGTGACAATTTTGAACGTCAGGTATTAAATTGGGCTGGCCGCTGCTGTGGTGATATTTATCTTGGCCAGGATCCTTCGAAGGCAGCCCATGTAGCGCTGCACGCCCCTGGGTTGCTGGATCGCTCTCATGCCTCTTGCTCTCCTACGCAGACGGCGCCTTAGCTTCCCACGGCCGTCTCTTCGTCTCCCACGTAGATGGCAACGAAGAAGGCGACGCGAAAGCTTTCTGAGTCTTGTCGCAGCCGTCCCGCGCGCACACCGCCTCCGCCAGTGCCGGGAACGCCCGATCCCCATGGAACCGCGGGCAGCTTGGTCCCCTCGCCGCTATCTAAGAAGCGCAGCGGCGACGAATCCAATCCAGATCCACTGGTTTCAGAAGTCAATACCCCAGTTCCTCTCCCTTCTCAATCCTTTTCTCTTCACGTATACATTGTTCTTTTAAGGTATGCAATAAATTTTGAGATTCAGGTTGTTCTTTTGATTGACATGTCGATTTGGAGTTTAACATGCCTGTACGTCGAGTCTTGCCAGGTGACCGTGGACATGGAGAAGGAAGTTTCAGAAAAGAAAGTGGTGATGACCTGGTATCTGCGTTAACCCCATCAGAGAGGAAAGGTTGCATGCAGTTTGATAGATTGCGTGAATTCTAATCGTTTCCTATATGTATACATTTTTTGCATGATGATTTTATCTGTCCTTTCCACTAGTCATTGTGCTCATGTAGTCTATATGTGGGCAGATAAATGTTTTGTGTTGGCCGGCAATCTGGTATTGCACCCTAAAGGCCTGAATTGAAATACTGCATTCTGTTATCTTGGTAATGGGATCTGGGTTAATAGTGCTTGAAAGCAGTGTACACAGTATAATTAGAAACTTGGTATGTTGTATGCATATTTCAGAATTTCATGGTTTGTGGTAGATACTCATATGTCGTGGAAAACATTTTCAACACTTTGTATAGTTAGAAATATGGTTTAATCAAAACATAGGATCACCCATTTCAAAATGTATTTTCAAGTCAAACTCAAATGTAAATTACCTGTGCCTCTCGCGTCGAAGCAATGGCAGCAACACATTATAGATATATTGAATTTTTTAGTACTGCCTTGTCCGTTTTGACATATTTAGTCTTTCCTTTCTTCTACTACATAATCAAAAATAAAAAGTTGCCCTCGGTAGATTTTTCAACCATTATATCACTGCATCATGATCTTTGCAAGATGATGAGACCATAGAATCTATATTCAGATGATAACTTTCAGCTTAACATGCTCGATTTTGAGCAGTGATATCTTAATATGAGCTGACCCAGGTCCTCTTAACGTATCATATCATGCACTGATGCTTTTTTTTTTGTAATTTGCTGCTAATATTGCTACGTGTGTGGCTGTGTTTTTAAGTTTGACGTTTGTTGGTCTTGAATGAAAGTATAATGAGAACATATGGGATCCTAAGCAACATATTGGCTCATTGCGACGACAACTACATTCACAAGTGTGGTAGGTTTTCCATCTCATTTCCAATTTCTTAAGCAGAAAAATATTGCTTCTTAATCGAAAAAAATGAGCATACATGTGGTGTTTCTTGGACTTGATTTTCTATCCTGAATTGGACAATGAGATGCTGAGTGTAAGCATTGTGCAAGTATCTAATATTCCACCTGTTAATTCATAATAAGGTCTCTGAATGTCTGTTCTATCACTTGATAGGTGATGCACACTGCTTTCTGGTATGAGATTGCATGCCAGAAATCAAGATGGAAGTGTGTAACAATTGCATTGCACGAGTCGTCTCAATGATATTCACATTTTTGTGATTATGCAGAACTTGTCCTTATTTTCTCCTTTCTTTCGTTGTTTTAAAAAAATATTCTGGACATATTGTTGAGCATCCTTTGGCGAAACAAGACCATTTGTTCATTGCAATGTCCCAGGTGGACTAGAGAGATATGGAGGCTCAGATGATAACTTTATATGCAAGAAATACCAGATTATTATGAGCGTATAATTTTTGCATTAATATTCATGTGTTTTCCTTTGCTATACTACGCTATACATGATTTTAAGAGGATGATGATTTGCATGCATCCTCTTCCCTTTAGGTGTCGCAATGTATTAGTGAGGTTCCACATCAAAGGTGCAGATGATATTGTTATATTTCAGCCCATCGATATGTCATAAGATACTTTATTTATTTTGTATTTGCCTTGCAATTTTTGCAAATCTTCATGAATGATATGATCTTCTCAAATAAATATCTTGCAACTAAGAAAACAATTTAGGTTATGACAGTAATGATTCTCTCAAACATTTCTCAGTTGTGCGTTTCCTTATTTTCCTCACACTTTGCTACTCATGGTTTGATGAGAATGATGACTTTCAGGATTTTCCTTTTAGGTGTTGCAAGGTGTTGATGATGTTCAGTTTAACCGCTGCAGAACATATGCCCCCTTTGATATCGATCTTTCATGGTAAATTTGAAAAATTATATGTTATTGCCATCTGATCTTTTTGGGTTATGCCTTTAGAAACAATTGATTCACTTTAATTATGAACCCGTGTTCAGTTATCACTTTTGTTCTAATACTTGTATCTTTTATCTTACGCATGATGTTACTTGCTATATTATTTATGTTGTACTGGCTGGGTGCTTTTCTGTTTGGACCTTATTTATTTCGTGCAGTTCCAACAACACTCTTTTCCATGCTGATTTCTTTTGCTAAGGCTCTTCATGTATCAAGTGGAACTGTCAGTACGGTCTATTACTTTCTTACCTGAAGCATTCCACCAGGTTGCTACTGTACAAAACAAACAAACAAAAATGAAAAATCTGATTACTACATATCCCCACAACTGCATTTATGGTAGTATGTAGTATATTGTTATTTCATTTCTTAACTAATTATAATCCTTGTTAGCACTCTCCACATGAATATGTAGCACTCCACAAGAAATGGCCAGGTGCACTAGGCTTGCCCAATTCGTTGTTTCTCAACATGCTGGCTCTTTGTTAGATGATTGTGAAGATTTCATTAATGCACCATGTATACATTATAATGCTTATTATATGTCTTGGCAGTACTGATTAGTTGTATTTACTCTGTACATTGTTTTGTATGTTGTTATACCAAGCTAATTTTTATCTGTGAACCTTTGCTTTTATTGAGTGTATATGAGATTTATTGAATGTATGTTTGGCCATGTATGAAAATTTAATATGTACTCCCTCCTTCCCATTTTTCAGCCGTATTAGCTTTTGCATGCAGTTCCAATATGTAAGGCGTATGCAGTCGGTCTCCTCTCTAGAGTAGTTATAAAGGATTGATGATTTCTTGAAGAGGTCACAACAGATCGTGCATGCCTCCCTTTTTTTCTTCGAGTTGTGGGTGCTTCCCGCCAAGAATGGCTCAACTAACGATGATTGGTGCGTTAATTGTCGTGTAAAACTAATATGCCTAACAATATTGAAGGAGGGAGTAATCATGTAATTATATATTTATGAAAATTCATATAATTTCATTGTAGAAATAGACGGGCGCGGCAACGCGCGCCAACAATGATCTAGTTATTGGAGTGGTATGACATGTTAATCAACTACGTAGTGTCAGTGGCAACTTTTTCAACCTCAAAATTTGTTGGGTTAGTCTCACAATGATGCTCATAAGGGTAGAGTATGTGTGCTCACGTTTCATATGGACTGAGTGTGTATATGTGAGCGTGTACATATATACTATGTTTTTATCCCCGTTGCAATACATGTGCATGTTACTAGTATTACTTATCGGTAATACCCGGTATTGCCCGATAGTCTCCCAAAACATTTCGGTGACCCTGAAACGCTTTGAGATGCCCTTGAAACTATTTTTGATATTTATGAAACAATTTCAAAAATATATTCTGATCACTCCCGCACTACTAACACTCAGTAGATTATAATTACTTTAAACTTCTGACCATGTAGGTTTGGTAACCCATAGACATGAACGAAACCCGTTCGTCCAATAACCGATAGCAGAACCGTGGACATCCATATCAATCCCTATGAGTACACGAATGATATTCGTGTTAACGTTTGATTATCATGTGATATTCCCTTTGCTCCACGATACTTTACAAAACCCTTGACATGTCGGTATCCTCTTAAGTCATGCACATGCTTACTATACCGTTATCCTTGTTATTGGTTTTGTTCTTCTATCTCGTTGATGTGTTTTGGCATCTCCATGACATAGTTACATGTGTCTGGCCAGATGATAAAATATGTCGTCACACCGAGAGGTGCCCTAAGAATATCTCTCCATCGTCGAAGGAGCAAATCCCACTCACGAGCTATCGAGTCCCTTGAAAAACTATCAGATGAACCTATAAATTGTCGTTATTATCACTTAGTTACATATGACATTTTAGCAACCCCAGAGCTCATCGGATGGTAGGAAGTGACTATGATAGTCTCATGGTCCAAGGAACTAAATCACACAATAAAACTTTGTGTTATAACAATCGACTTCAAACGATATTATCTCAAACGCATACTGGTCACGCATACTGTTGAATTGAAGACACCTATAGCTAGAAAGTTTCATCGGCACGAAGACCGGAACAGAGCAAAAAAAGGGGGGGGGGAGGAGATGTCATTTGTGCTCACCCACGAACGTAGGGGCGGAGCTCATCCAACGCACGGGGTAGGTCGTCGAACACCAGACCCTCGCAGGGACGAAACAACTGCACATTGAAATCCACCCGATCAACACAAATATGATGTTTTTCATAACAAAATCGGAAAATATATGACCTAACACATAATTTAAAAACTATGACCCCGTCGGCCTTTGGAAGGCCGAAGAGCAACTTTTTGGTCAACAGGAGGCCGAAGAGGTGTCGGGGGTCGGGGGTCAGTGGCGTCGGGGGTCAGGGGTCAGTGGCGTCGGGGGTCGGGGGTGTCGTGTCAGGGTGTCGGGGCGTCGTGTCGGGGTGTCGGGGTGTCGTGTTGGGGCGTCGTGTCGGGGTGTCGTGTCGGGCTGTCAGGGTGTCGTGTCGGGGCATCGTGTCGGGATGTCGGGGTGTCGTGTCTGGGCGTCGTGTCGAGGTGTCTTGTCTGGGCGTCGTGTCGGGGTATCGGGGCATCTTGTCGGGGTGTGGTGTCGGTGTTTTTTTCTTCTAGGTATTTTCTTTCCTAATATATAAACTAACTAACCTAAACCTAAACTAACCTAATAAACTAACCTAAACCTAAACATAAACTAACCTAAACCTAAACTAACCTAATAAACTAACCTAAACCTAAACTAACCTAAATCTAAACATAAACTAACACTACTAGGGAAAAACTTATATACAGAATCTTATCAGCAGCGCGGGACAGGACGGAGCGCTACTGCTACTTAGCAGTAGCGCGGTCTTAATACAGGCGCTACTGCTATAAACTTAGCAGCAGCGCGGCTCGGTAGAACCGTGCTGCTACTAAAATTGACCGACCGTTCCCGCCACGCTAGGTTTAGCAGTAGCGCGTTTAAAATAACCGCGCTACTGCTAACGTGATAGTAGTAGCGCGCTTTCTTTTCATGTCGCTACTGCTAATTCTGAAACTGGCCACATGGCGGGCCCCGCTTAGCAGTAGCGTGTGTGACAAAGAAGCGCTACTGCTATATTATTAGCAGCAGCGCGTTTTTCTCCCAGCGCTACTGCTAAGCCGCAGCCATACCACCTTTTTCCTCCCCTCTCCCCTCCCCTCCTCTATTCCTCACTTTCCCCTAGCTCCCACCTCCTCTCTCCCTCACTTTGCTTCTTCCTCACTACTTCTCCCCCCATTACTCTCCTTCTTCTACCTATCTTTCTCTCTCTTTATTACTCCTACCTAACTACACCAACCTCCATAATGCATCTCCTTTCTCTTTTTTCCTTCCCCCTCCACTAGTTGAACTTGTCTCCTCCCAAATTAGCAAGCTGGGTAGATCTAGCTAGCATTTAGTGAAGTGACATATGTACCTCCCTAACTAGATCTATAGCCTTGTCAAGAAGAGCTTTGTCCACTTTTGATCATTCCATAGGTGTGTGTGGCGACACCTATCGACATCATCATCACCGTGCTCGATCTCGAGATAGGTGATTAAAAATTTATGCTTTTGCAAGAATGGAAATATGTGTATGTGTGCGATATGACATAATCGGGCGATATGATGGAAATTGTGTGTGTGGCATGAGTTGCCGTCGAATTGTGCTTGTGAGTTGCCTATGTTTTGCCGAAATGTCTATTTATTTCCGTTTCGGCGAATTCCGGGCAAACTCTATATGTCCTATTTTTAGGGAAGGTCATGCCGAATTTTTGTATGACTTTGATGCATGCATGCATTTTTATAATCAATTTTTTTATTATTACCGTGCAGGCGTTTATGATGGTCAGTGGAACGGTGGTGGACAGGTGGTTGCTGTCGGCGGTGCAGGACATGAAAGAAAATAACCTGACAGAGGTTTTATGTCCGTGTCGAAGATGCAAAGGACGAGCTTGGCTCGACCCCTATGACGATGGTCGTGTGATGGCGCACCTGCTCATGACTGGTTTCATGGATGGCTATACTCGGTGGATAATTGAAGATGAGGATGATGATGTTGAGGACGCCGACGGGGCAGGCAATGACGACACGGGGCAAGACGAAGAGATGATCGATAATGGCGGCGGAGAAGGGGCCGGACATGGCGGCGGGGAAGAGGCCGGACATGGCGGCGGGCAAGAGGCCGGACATGGCGGCGGAGAAGGGGCCGGACATGGCGGCGGGGAAGAGGGCGCCGGACATGGCGGCGGAGAAGGGGCCGGACATGGCGGCAGAGAAAACGTGGACTCCACGCCGCAGAATTCGTCAGTACTAAGTTCAATCGTGCGGGACCCTCATGTTCAAGCACTGCTTCGTAAGGAGACAAGTACTGAGAGAGCTGCTTCTAGAGAGGAGGCCAAGCTGCAGCAACTGGTGGTAGACTCGAACACTCCATTGTATCATGGTTGCAATCCCGAGGTGACCCGCTTGAGTTTCACGCTCGAACTCCTAAAGACGAAGGCTAAAAACAAATGGACCGACACTAGCCTCGATGAGCTTCTCAGGTACCTAAAGGATGTTCTTCCCGCGGGGAATCTATGTCCTACTAGTGTGGATGAGGCCAAGAAGATCGTGTGCCCTCTTGATCTGCCACACGTTAGATACCATGCATGCATCAACGATTGCATAATTTATCAGAAGGAGCACGCGGAAAAAACAAGCTGTCCGGTGTGCAATGCTTCTCGATACAAGAAGGCCGGGAAGAAATGTCCCCAGAAAGTTGTATGGTACTTACCGACCACTCCCCGTCTCCAGCGGTATTTCGTAGATCCCAAGGAAGCAAAGCTCTTGCGCTGGCACGCGGAGAGGAATAAGCCCGACGATGGAGATGATCCGAAGCTGAGACACGTCGTGGATGGAAGCCAGTGGAGAGCGTTCAACGGCGAATATCGATATTTCGCATGTGATGCAAGGAACATTGTGCTCGGCACGTGTACCGATGGCATGAATCCGTTTGGCAACCAGAACACCAACCATAGCACATGGCCCGTGTTTGTATGGATGTACAACCTCCCGCTGGTTGTGCATGAAGTCGAAGTACATACACATGAGCATGCTGATTCAAGGACCGAAACAACCGGGAAATAATATTAATCTGTATCTGGGGCTACTTCAAGAGGAGTTAGACACGTTATGGAAAACATCGGCCAAGACATGGGACGCCAGCAAAGGCGAGTATTTCTATATGAGAGCCGCGTTGATCACGACGGTGCACGACTATCTCGGTTCGGATATGTCGCAGGACAGGTGTGCCATGGATATTGCGGATGCACGCGGTGCATGGATGATACGACGTCTCAGCAGCTAACGTCAAGGAAAGATGGCGGGTCTGGGAAAATCGTGTACATGGGGCATCGAAGATGGCTCGGGAAGGACGACCCGTGGAGAAACCGTGGAGATCTATTCAATTGTGAGGCTGAGCATCGAGGACCTCCACGTAAGCGGAGCGGCGCCGAAATCGATGAGCTGTTGAAAAACTGGGAACAGTGCCCCGCGCCGGGAAAGACGATGAAAAAGGCGCCGGAGCCGCTGCTGAAGGTATGGAAGACGAGGTCTGTTTTCTGGGACTTGGAGTACTGGCACAAACTCGACACGCCTCATTGCCTTGATCAAATGCATATCTGTAAAAATGTCCTTGAGAGCTTGCTTGCGACACTGATGAACATGCTGGATAAGACCAAGGATGGGCCGAAGGCAAGAAAAGACTTGCAAGATTTGGAGATCAGGGCAGATCTGCACATGCCGCCCCGTAAAAAGTCAGAGGAGACAGAGACGGAGACAGAGGCGCGGGAGAAGAAGGGCAAAAAAGTAAAGGAAGAGGATTATTGCCCCCCTTCTTGCTTCACCTTAAGTCCGGCTGAGATCGATCAATTCTTCAAGTGCCTTACCGGAATCAAAGTTAGTTCTGGTTACTATGGCAAGATAAGCAGATATCTGGACACGAAGAAGAAAAGGTTCAGCGGGATGAAGTCCCATGACTGTCATGTGATGATGACGCATATACTACCTGTTGCCCTTAGAGGGATAATGGACAAGCACGTCCGTGACACGCTTATTGGTCTCTGCAACGTTTTCGACGTCATCTCTTGAAAGTCGATCAGTGTGAAGCAGCTCCGAAGGCTACAGGAAGAGATCGTTGTCAAACTAAATGAGCTTGAGATGTACTTCCCGCCCGCGTTCTTTGACGTCATGGTGCATCTGTGTGTCCATATTGTGGATGACATAATAGACCTGGGGCCGTCATTCCTGCACAACATGATGCCGTTTGAGAGGATGAATGGGATCATCAAAGGATTCGTTCGTAACATGTCCCGTCCGGATGGAAGCATCGTCCAGGGCTATCTGACACAAGAGTGCATCTCTTTCTGCGAGAATTTTCTATATGGCGCAGATCGGCCGCCTGGTGTTGGTTTGCCCATTAACAAGCACGATGGGAGGCTCAAAGGAGAAGGTCACTCCAACGGTCGCAGGGAAATGCATGTGGCCTACTCAGATGACGCAACGACTTTGACATAGCAAACTTGGTAGTGCTACAACACCTACACCAGGTAGATCCTTTCGCGACACTGCACAAAGAAACTATCGCAAAGAAGTATCGTGACCGGGGGGTATGCAGGACGGACGCCGAAGTTACTAGAGAGCACAACTCCACTTTCCTGCATTGGTTCAAAGAGCATATTATTTTTAATCCCCCGGAAGAGGGCTCTAAGGACAGATTGCTCATATACGCCTTAGCACATGGCCCCTCGCCCAACCTCGTCACCTATCAGGCATACGATATCAACGGATACACGTTCTACACGGAGGCCAAAGATATGGACAGTGATGATCAGAACTCAGGGGTGACGATGGTATGCATCACCGACAGTGACAACGACGCAACTAAGAGATTTTACGGAAGGGTCGAGGAGATCTGGGAGCTTGACTACTCTGGACTGCACAACGCGACGATGTTCCGTGTCCGATGGGCTAAGAATGTCGAAAGAGAAAACCGGTATTTCACTACCATGACTATACCCGACGCCAAGAGCGGTACCATGAACGCTATCGCAAAAAATGAGCCATGGGTACACGCTAAGCACGTGACACAATGCTTCTTCATAACCGACCCGTGCAATCCCAGCCATGTTGTCGTGAGGAGAGGCAAAAGGAACATCATTGGAATGGATGGAGTCGCCAACGAGGAAGACTACGACCAGTATGGCAACCCAATGAGGGAAGATGACGATGACGATGAAGTATACGTCAAAAGAAGAATCAATACTACATTACCTAAGAAAGATCGTACTCCATGGAAAAGGAAAAGTCACAATGAGGGGCTCAATTATTCTTCAACGAACAAGAAGGGAAAGAAGCTCACTCAAAAACGAAAACGTCGACGCTGAGGAACCGTTATCGGTCAAATGATGTAATCTGTATGTTCCTATTTTGTGTACACACTTAACCATTATGCATGGGTCAAATGATGTAATCTATATGTTCCTATTTTGTGTACACACTTAACCGTTATGCATGGGTCAAATGATGTAATCTATATGTTCCTATTTTGTGTACACACTTAACCGTTATGCATGGGTCAAATGATGTAATCTATATGTTCCTATTTTGTATACACACTTAACCGTTATGCATGGGTCAAATGATGTAATCTATATGTTCCTATTTTGTGTACACACTTAACCGTTATGCATGGGTCAAATGATGTAATCTATATGTTCCTATTTTGTATACACACTTAACCGTTATGCATGGGTCAAATGATGTAATCTATATGTTCCTATTTTGTATACATACTGGTTATAGCAGTAGCGCTTTTCCGAAAAAGAGCTATAGCTACCTGTGTTAGTAGTAGCGCTTCACCGAAAATGCGCTATAGCTACCTGTTATAGTAGCAGCGCTTCTTGGAGAAATGCGCTATAGCTACCTGTGTTAGTAGTAGCGTTTCTTTTAGAAACGCGCTATAGATAACTTAGCTATAGCGTTTTTCTAGGAAACGCGCTACTGCTATGTTGACTTAACCCCCAAATCTGCTTCCCGCCTCTGCTTCTTCCCCCGAAATCCCCACTCTCTCTTCTCCCCCCTCGTCGCCGCCGGAGCCCGTGCCCTCGCCCTCGACCTCGCCGCGCCCCTGCGCTCGCCCCCGACCCCGGCACTCGCCCCCGATCCCCCGACCCCGACGACCTCGCCCTCGCCCCCGACCCCGGCGACCTCGCCCTCGCCCCCGAACCCGGTGCTCGCCCCCGAACCCGGTGCTCGCCCCCGACCCCCCGACCCCGGCGACCTCGCCCTCGCCCCCGACCCCGGCCCCGGAGCGCCACGCCTCCCTCCTCTGCTTCCTCCCCTCCCAACCTCGGCCGTCGTCGGGCCTGCCTCCTCGCCTTTGCACCCTCTGTAAGCCCCCCCGCTCCTCCTCTCTCTGCTAGCTAGGGTTCTTCTGTTAATTTACTTAGGTTTTAGTTAGGGCAGTAGGTTAATTAGGTTATCTATTTAGTTATGAACCCTAGTTATCAAACTAGTAGGTTAATTTGGCTATATTATGAACCCTAGTTAGTATGAACCCTAGTTAGTTAGGGCAGTAGGTTAATTAGGTTCTTCGTCAAATTAGGACAGAAATTTAGGGTTAGGTGTTTTAGGTGTAGTTAAAAGAAAAAACAGAATTGATTATATAGGTTTCTTGCATTTTTTAGTTTAAGCAATTGTTGCTATTTAAATTTTGTAGTGCTAGTTAGTTAATTAGAATTAGTATGAAACCTAGGACAGATTAGTTAAAGCAACTGTTGCTATTTAAAAAAACAGAATTTGAAGTGGACAGATTAGTTAAAGCAACTGCTGCTATTTTTTCGTTTCAAATTTAGGTAGGCTGAATTTAGTTTCAAATATTGTGAAGAAAAATGACTTCTTGCATTTTTCTTCAAGTTCTATATTTTTCTTCCTTTTATATGCAAATTTGAAGTGGACATGTGATATGTGGACATGTGATTTGGACATGTCATATTTGGAATTTGGACATGTGATGTTTTGGACATGTCATATTTGAAAAATGATGATTATGTGCAGGGTAAATGATCCGAGTGGCCTATGTTTCGCTGGAATGTTGATTCATTTCCGTTCCGGTGAATTTCAGGCACTCGATATGTCCACTTTTTAGCAAAGGTCATGCCGAAATTTTCCGTGAATTTTGGCATGACTTGTGCTAGAAAGTAGGCATATCGAGTGCCGGGATTTGCTGGGAAACGGCATTCCGGCAAACATAGATCTTTTTTTTATGTCATTTCTCATTTTTTTATAGTTTTAGAATTAAACGAGGAGACTTAATCATAGGAAACATGTCGAACAACGAAGAAACCGGGCCTTCTGACCAAGATGCAGACGAGATGGATTATGAGGGTGAACAACAGTACCTCGACTTTTTGTCTGCTAAGCACAGTCAAGGTTTGCAGGTCGGCCTAGATGATGATAATGACGCCGACATCGACACCGACGGCGCCGGCACCGATGGCGGCGCCGAGACCGGCGGGGAAGGTACCGGCGGGGAAGGTACCGGTGCTATGTCGTGTACAAAGGAAAGGTTCTGGGAGTATACGACGAGTGGTCCGAGTGTCAGGCGCAAGTGGAGGGGGTCTCGGGCGCCAGCCATAAAGGCTTCAAAAGCAGACAAGAAGCAGAAGCTAGTTACATGAGGCTCACGCTAGCGCGAGAGAGGGCTAATAACCGCCGCCTCATGTACTACATAGTTTCGCTCTCACTCATAGTGATAGCTCTTCTCGCGTATATCATTGTTTAGATGGATGACGATGTAGTTGCAAGTATTCGAGACTTGTATCGCTATTTTCGAGATGATGACGAGAGACCACTTTGTGTTGGATGATGATTATGATGATGACATGATTTGATGAGACTATTTGTATGTATATGCTATGATTACATTCGTGGTCTCGCAGCCATTTCTATGTGTATGATGATGACATTTGTATGTGCTAAAGATTCTTGTATAAAGCCTGTTCAAATACAAAACAAATATGCAGAAAAAAAATCAGAAACTAATAAAGTTAGCAGTAGCGCGTGGAGTAAACTTAGCAGTAGCATGCCATTACCAGTAGCGCGGTCTACTACAAGGCGCTACAGATATTAGCAGCAGCACGCTGTTCTAGAGCTCGCTGCTGCTACGCATGTATAGCAGTAGCGCGGGACAACTCGCGCTACTGATACAGGTTAGCTGTAGCGCCGTATCAGTAGCGCGGGTTCCCGCGCTACTACTATACATAATACCCGCGCTACTGCTAGGCTTTTCCCTAGTAGTGTAACCTAAACTAACATAAAAAACAAAAGAAAAACAAAAAAAACTCACCTTGGAGGGGCCGGTGGAGGACGGGGCCGGTGGAGGGGGGCGGCGCAGGGAGTTGGCGAGGGGAGTGATAACCCACAAGTATAGGGGATCGCAACCGTTTTCGAGGGTAGCGTATTCAACCCAAATTTATTGATTCGACACAAGGGGAGCCAAAGAATATTCTTGAGTATTAGCAGCTGAGTTGTCAATTCAACCACACCTAAAAGACTTAATATCTGCAACAAAGTATTTAGTAGCAAAGTAGTATGGAAGTAACGGTAACGGTGGCAAAGGTGACAGTAGCAGTATTGTAGTGATTGTAACAGTAGCAACGGAAAAGTAACTTAGCAAAGATCAATATGTGAAAAGCTCGTAGGCAATGGACCAATGATGGATAATTATGTCGGATGGCATTCATCATGCAACGGTTATAACATAGGTTGATACAGAACTAGCTCCAATTCATAAATGTAATGTAGGCATGTATTCCATATATAGTCATACGTGCTTATGGAAAAGAACTTGCATGACATCTTTTGTCCTACCCTCCCGTGGCAGCGGGGTCCTAATGGAAACTAAGGGATATTAAGGCCTACTTTTAATAGAGAACCGGACTAAAGCATTAGCACTTAGTGAATACATGAACTCCTCAAACTACGGTAATCACCGGAAAGAATCCCAGTTATTGTCACCCTGGGGAATGCGGATCAAAACTCGTAATAGGTGTCTACAACTTGCAAGATAGGATCAAGAACACATATATATTCATGAAAACATAATAGGTTCAGATCTGAAATCATGGCACTCGGGCCCTAGTGACAAGCATTAAGCATAGCAAAGTCATAGCAACATCAATCTCAGAACATAGTGGATACTAGGTATCAAACCCTAACAAAACTAACTCGATTACATGGTAGATCTCATCCAACCCATCACCGTCCAGCAAGCCTAATATGGAATTACTCACGAACGGCGGAGAGCATCATGAAATTGGTGATGAAGGATGGTTGGTGATGACGACGACGTCGATTTCCCCTCTCCGGAGCCCAAAATAGACTCCAGATCTGCCCTCCCGAGGAAGAACAGGAGGTGGCGGCGGCTCCGTATCGTGAAACGCGATGAACTCTTCTCTCTTATTTTTTTCTCCCCGAATAGGAATATATAGAGTTGGAGTTGAGGTCGGCAGAGCTCTAGGGGGCCCACAAGACAGGGGGCGCGCCCTAGGGGGGGGCGCCCCCTAGCTTGTGGCCAGGTGGTGGACCTCCTCCGGTTGATTCTTTCGCCAGTATTTTTTATTAATTCCAAAAATATTCTCCATAAATTTTCAGGTCAATCCGAGAACTTTTATTTCTGCACAAAAACAACACCAAGGCAATTCTGCTAAAAACAGCGTCAGTCCGGGTTAGTTCCATTCAAATCATGCAAATTAGAGTCCAAAAAAAGGGCAAAAGAGTTTGGAAAAGTAGATACGATGGAGACGTATCAATTCCCCCAAGCTTAACCCATTGCTTGTCCTCAAGCAATTGAGTTGACAAACTGAAAGTGACAAACAAAAACTTTTACAAACTCTGTTTGATCTTGTTGTTGTAAATATGTCTAACTGATGTTCAGATTTTCAGCAAGGATTATAGACTAACCACATTCACAATAACATTTAGGTCTCACATTTACTCATATCAATGGCATAACCAACTAGCGAGCAATAATAATAAATCTCGGATGACAACAATTTTATCAAAACAATCATGATACAATATGATATAATGGTATCTCGCTAACCCTTTCTGAGACCGCAAAACATAAATGCAGAGCACCTCTAAAGAACATGGACTGACTAGACATTGTAATTCATGGTAAAAGAGATCTAGTCACAATCATACTCAATATCAATTAATAACAAAGCATACAAATGACGGTGGTGCTCTCTAACTGGTGCTTCTTATAAGAAGAGGATGACTCAACAGTAAAGTAAAATAGATAGGCCCTTCGCAGAGGGAAGCATTGATTTGCAGAGGTGCCAGGGCTCGAGCTTTTAAAACAGGGATGAATAATAATTCTGAGCGGTATGCTTTCATTGTCAACATAACAACTGAAAGATCTCGGTATCTTCCATGCTAGATACATTATAGGCGGTTCCCAAACAGAATAGTAAAGATTTTACTCCCCCTCCACCAATCAATCACACTCCACGGCGAGCTGAATCCACGGGTACCGTCCATACAAACAACAATCCTGGGGGAGTTTTGTTTCATTATATTTTGATTTGAATTTTGAGAATGGAACTGGGCATCCCGAATACCAGCTACTTTCTCGTGAATGATAGTGAATCAACACATATCGTGAGAATAACCCACCTAGCATGGAAGATACTGACAGCCCCTAGTCACTATATGAGCGATTCGGGCATACAAAACAGTATATTATTTGAAGGTTTAGAGTTTGGCACATGCAAATTTACTTGGAACGGCAGGTAAATACCGCATATAGGTAGGTATGGTGGACTCATATGGAACAACTTTGGGTTTATGGAAATGGATGCACAAGCAGTATTCCCGCTTAGTACAAGTGAAGGCTAGCAAGAGACTGGGAAGCGACCAACTAGAGAGCGACAACAGTCATAAACATGCTTTGAGATTAACCAACATTGAATGCAAGCATGAGTAGGATATAAATCACCATGAACATAAATATCGTGGAGGCTATGTTGATTTTGTTTCAACTTCATGCGTGAACATGTGCCAAGTCAAGCCACTTGAATCATTCAGAGGAGGATACCATCCTATCATACTACATCACAACCATTTTAAAATGCATGTTGGCACTCAAGACAAACCATTATACACTCTTAGCTAATTAAGCATGGCATGATTAACTATAATCTCTAATTGTCATTGCAAACATGTTCCATCCATAATGAGCTGAATCCAGAACGATGAGCTAATCATATTTACAAAAAAAAATAGGTCGAGTTCATACCAGCTTTTCTCCATCTCAATCACTTCATCATATATCGTCATTATTGCCTTTCATTTGCACGACCGAACGGTGTGAATAATAATAAGAGTGCACGTGCATTGGACTAAGCTGGAATCTGCAAACAATAACTCAAAGGAGAAGGCAAGGTAATATGGGCTCTCTGTAAGATAAACAATAATGCATATGAGAGCCACTCAACATTTTCATTGTGGTCTTCTCCTTACGACCCAAAGAAAAGAAATTTCAAAACAAGAACGAGAAAAACTATCTACACGGGAAAGCTCCCAACAAGCAAAAGAAGAACGAGAAATCTTTTTGGGTTTTCTTTTAATGATACAACTAAACAAACTAAAAGGTAAAGCTAGAACTATTTTTTTGGATTTTTATCAAGGTTAATTAAACACTCAAGAAGAAAGCGGAAAGAAGAAATAAAATACCACGGATGATACAATGAAAACGTATAAGCACCGACAACTCGAATGAGTGTGTGAACATGAATGTAATGTCGGTGAGAAATACGTACTCCCCCAAGCTTTGGCTTTTGGCCTAAGTTGGTCTATGGCCATGGCTGAAAATAACCATCTCCTGGATACTCCGGAGGGTACTGAGGGTTCCACTGGTTGGCGAGCTCCTGTGGCTCCCACTGAAAAACTGGATCCTGATACGGATCAAGGGCTGGTGCCGACTCAGGTGCTGGGGGTTGCGACAGACCCCAATATCTGTAGATGTCCTCGGGCATAATAGTGTACCTGCCTGAATGAATATCGAACAAAGAAGAAGTAGGCAGAGCAATAATCTCACAAGTACCCTGACTAAATACTAGGTTGTAAAGCAGCCTCTTATCATTATCTTTCCTAATAAAATCATGTGCTACCATACTATCATAGTGTAAATATCTTGTAGGTAGTAACATTTCTTCTTCCTCGTCAAGCCTAATGGGTATTTTAAAGTGTTTGGCTAGACGAGATGCATAGATACCTCCGAATATGGGGCCCTTCGAACGGTTTAAGTTCAACCATTGGGCCACTATAGCGCCCAGACTAAAAGTTCTATCAGCAAGTAAAGCATGGCGCAGAATGGCGAGGTCGGGAGCACTAAGGCTTCCACTCTCCCCACGACCAACTAAACATCTCCCCGCGAATAATGAATAATAGCGTAGAACAGGAAAATGTAAACTAGTCGCTCTTGCCTTTGACACCCCTCTCTCTTCCCCCACAGTGATTGCGGCAATAAAGTCCTCCATGTCTCTAGGACGCGGTTCACTGATGCTGCCCTCATAAGGTATTTTGCAAACTTTGCAAAAATCGTAAAGTTTCATCTCCTTAGGCACATCATATAAGTAAAACTCTACCATGGGAGGATTGTTCCTAGGATAAAAGAGAAAATTTTGCACGAAGATATTAGTGAGTAGGAGGTACTGGTCACACTTATCGTTGAGGAAGTCGGTGATGCCTGCATTCTCTGCCAAATAATAAAAATCTTCATAAATTCCGGCCGCCCTCAAGAATGCATCACTTGGCCATTCACATGGCCGAACCTCCGCGACGCGAGGAAGATTATATTTGGACTTCTTCTTCACCTCATTTTCATCTTCTTTAGAGCTCCGGCTTGAAGAGCCTCTTAATAATCTCCTCATCATTTTTTTTCTGAAAAATTTCTGAAATTTTTAGTGACTCAAAGTAAAGGTAAACAAAACTCAACAAAACTTATAGCAACTACTCCCACAAGTGCCTAGAGGCTATATCATGTATCAAAACTATTTGGGACCTTAAAAATTTGACATGCAAGCTCAAGAACAAGGTCACCACAGCAGCAAAAATTTGCAATATATAAAGCACTAGAACAAAAACTAATTGGACCATTGGAGGAGTCACATACCGAAGAACAATCCCCCAAAACAGTTTTGCAAATGGAGCTTTGCACAAGGAGATCGAAAATGGCAGCAAAATGAGCTAGAACACGGGTTTGAGCAATGGTGGGATTTTTTCTGGAGGAAGACGAAGTGGATGGTGGCTGGAATAAGTGAGGGGGGCCTACGTGGGACCCACAAGCCAGGGGGCGCGCCCAGGGGGGGTGGGCGCGCCCTGTTGGCTTGTGGCCCACTGGTGCAGCCCCCTGATGTGTTCTCAGTGCCAAAAATTCTTAAATATTCTATAAAAAATCATACTACATTTTCAGGGCATTTAGAGAACTTTTATTTTCAGGTCACTTTTTTATTGCACGGATAAATCAGAAAACAGAAAAATAATAGCATTTTTACCTTATTTAATCTAACTAACAGAAAGTAAAAGTTGGGTACAGAAGGTTGTGCTTTCTAAATTCATCCATCTCATGCTCATCAAAAAGAATCCATCAATAAGGTTGATCAAGTCTTATTGACAAACTTTTTTCGAATGACACAGAACCAGAGAATTTTCGAATAACACTAGGTTACCTCAATGGGGATATGCATGTCCCCAACAATAAGTATATCATATTTCTTTTTGGCAGTAGGGAGAGGGAATTCAAAATCTCCAATAATAATCGTTGAAATTTTTCCAATGGAGTTGATACTATGAACTTGAGGTTGTTTCTTCGGAAAGTGTACCGTATGCTCATTACCATTAACATGAAAAGTGACACTGCCTTTGTTGCAATCAATAACAGCCCCTGCAGTATTCAAAAAGGGTCTACCAAGGATGATCGACATACTGTCGTCCTCGGGAATATCAAGAATAACAAAGTCCGTTAGGATAGTAACATTTGCAACTACAACAGGCACATCTGAGGGAGTCCGGGATTAAGGGGTCCTTGGACTGCCGACCTATTTCTCATAGGTCGGGCTAATGGGCCGCTCGCTGATGATGAGATTAATCGAAGGCCTGGTCACCAAGGAGGCGACCTTAGGGGCCGTGGCGTGTCCGTCAAGTTGAAGATAGTAGTTTAGGCATGTTTTTTTCCCTCCGGTGGGCAACTGACCATGTGTAACCCTAATGACCCCTGGTGTCTATATAAGCCAGAGCGTTTTAGATCATACCACACAGAAACTCATCTAGGGTGTTTGCTAGTCGATCTCGAGGCAGATCAACTCTGTAACCTTCATATCATCAATATAATCAAGCAGGACGTAGGGTTTTACCTCCATAGGAAGGCCCGAACCTAGGTAAACATCGTCCCCTTCGTCCCTTTGTTACCGTCGATCCTAGTGTCACAGCTCGGGACCCCCTACCCGAGATCCGCCGGTTTTGACACCGACATTGAGAGTTCTGCTGTGATCACAAAAAGAATCGATGGCTCATCTTTGCATAAGACGTGGGGTCTATGACCAGGATGCCACTGTCCCGGCATAGACCCCCGCGGGCGGCGGCGCCCTGCCACGCGCTGATTCGACTGGCCTTCTCGGCCAGATTAGAAGTTTCTTCACCGGTCAGGAAATCAGGT
This sequence comes from Elymus sibiricus, assembly GCA_039707655.1. Taxonomy (NCBI): domain Eukaryota; kingdom Viridiplantae; phylum Streptophyta; class Magnoliopsida; order Poales; family Poaceae; genus Elymus; species Elymus sibiricus. The sequence continues at coordinate 401,312,588 of CM077663.1, forward strand.
TTGGGAACCTAGAGTTCACCGCTGATTCCCAGGGAGAACTCTTTTGGGTGAGGCCCTCAACCCCCGTGGAGGAGCCCGTGGAATCCGACGCTTTGACGTCGGAGGCATCGGGCGTCGCCCCCAAGGTGGCCTCCCCCCTCAGGCCGTCTAGCATGCCCAACCCCGTTGATATGCCCAGATCCGTCGCGACCGAACATAACCCGGATTCGCCTTCGAACGATCCTGGGACCTCGGCGCCACAGGTCGGCCCTGTGCGCCTCGGCAACGCATACAGAGCCGACATCTCGTCCTTGGATGAGCTGCTGGATCGGATTCAAACCTTCGGCCTGGGCGACCGCCACCAGACCCGGGCCTACGACCGGATCGGGCTTAAAACCGATGACAGGGAGATTCGCTCTCCCTCGGCCACCCACTTGGTCGCCACCGTCGAGTGCCCTGCCGAAGATTCGTCCTGCCAACAACCGAAACTGAAAATAGTTTATATCCCGGTCTCCGATCATCTAGATCCCTCGGATAACCCAGACTCGGAAGTCCGCTCCAAGGAAAGATCGGGATCGATTCCCGATCTCGCGCGCGACCCGAGCCCTACGCCGAACCCCGTTGTTCCGGACTCACGTCGCGGTGCGGAGCCAAATTTTTTCCCACCCGCCACCCAAGTCGAGCACTCATGCATCGTAGGAGAGTCCAAGTCTTTGGACTCACGGGACGTCAAACACTTACCGGGGGAGTCGGTTCACCACTTTTGGGCCAGGCTTCTCCTCGTTAGAGACAGGGTACTAGGATCTAGTGACCAGGAGATAATCGCAACATTCAGTCGCAATTGTCATGATGAAGGGATCCTCAATGCCCTATCTCGGCGGCACGTTCGCAGCTTCACCAAGTTATCGGACCTGGTACAAAAATACTGTGCTATGGAGAGCACCTGGCAAGCCGAACGGCTACTCGCGGAACCAGACTTTACCGAACACTCTATAGGAGATCGGAAAAAGAGGATACCCCCGAAGCGGCTAGCCGAACACGAACCCGCCGAAAAGAGAAATAGACCCCCTATGGGGGCCAGAACCGTCCTTGGCGGACTGTTGGACAAACCATGCCCTATACATTCTGTATTGCTGAACACAAACCCGACTCACAGCCTTAGAGCTTGCTGGGTCGTCAGGCAGATCGCCAAAAGTGGAGAAGTAATTCTCCAGGACCAACCGCCGAACAGGTGCCGCACAATGCCACTAGAATACAATGCGGAAGTCCTGACGATCTGCGAAATGTTCCCCTCTAGGAACAGGAGAAAGAGAGCTCTAAAAGAACTCAAACAGGTCTACCATGTGGTGGCAGCAAGCCCATGGGCAGACACACCAATCACCTTCGCAGATACTGACCAACCAACCATCCGTCCCGGTCACACACCGGCCGCACTGGTCCTAAACCCTATCGTCGACGGTTTCAGGCTACAGAAGGTGCTAATGGACGGTGGCAGTGGCTTAAACCTCATCAACGAAGACACCCTAGAAAAAATGCAGTTCGATCGATCTCGCATCGAGCATAGCAACACAACCTTCCGGGGGATCATCCCTGGGAAAGAGGCGCGTTGTTCGGGACGTGTCACCCTTGACGTGGTATTCGGCACACCCGACAAATACCGATCCGAAGAGCTTCTCTTCCATATCGTGCCCTTCCCCAGTGGCTACAACGCGCTGTTAGGGCGCGACGCCTTCACAAAGTTCCAGCCTATACCCCATTACGGGTATATGAAGCTCAAGATGCCAGGCCCAGGCGGGGTAATCACAATCGCCAGTGATCCGAGCATAGCCCTTCGGGCCGAAAACAAAACGGTAGCGCTCGCTGTGGCACCCCGGCTCAGAGAACTGGATTACCAGTGTTTCCAGCCCAGAGATCATGTCCTTTGGAAACACACAACAACTTGGAACAGAACATAACTGACTTTATTGATAGCTTTCGGGTACAAGCTCATATTTTACAATGATAGCGAGGCCAAAGGCATACTCGGTGCTGTGATAGTATCTACATTATTTATGAAACATAGCAGGGCCTTGGAACTACTATGTAGTTCTACAACGTAGCGGAACATAGCGGGAACTCCATCCATAGGGACACTGCTGAGGACACAGCCTAGTTAGCATAGCACGAACCGTCGGGACCTCCGTCCTCGGCTTCTCCTGCATCTGGCATGATACGCCAGGTGAGTACTTTGAATGTACTCGCAAGCTCGCGACAACCAAGTAATGCAGCAAACAATAGCATGGCAATCAACATGTTAAATACTTAAGCAATTCACTTACTGTTGCCGGTTATCAACTTACTCTCTTCCGGGTTGTCCCACAACCCTCGGAATACTCATAACTCATCGAGTACTTCCGATCATACGACAAGTTCTTCCATCATTATTATCACTGTTACGGTTGACCACCTAGTGAGGTCTGGACAGGCTATCCGATACCATGGACACGGCTATTCGAATATATTTTTCACTCTGCAGAGGTTGCGCACTTTACCCACACCATGGACCACCTGGCCTCGTGATCCCATTCGGGTGGACCAGCGTTGCTCCAACGAAACCTGCCTGATCCATGATTCTCCCATCGTACCACCAGCATTCATCCTCCCTCGGAGTCCTGCCCTGGGTGGCCCCTGTGTCCTCATGACACCTGCCACCGTCGTGGCCAAACTAAACTGTCCCAAACGGGGACGCCGGCACAAAACTTAACTAGGCTCACAGGGTTATCGCCGCCTACCTGATCATTGTAGCACGCACGCATAACCCTCCCTCTTTGGAGGTACCGGTGAAAGAGCACGCGATCAGACCAAGTCAAGGCCGTCCCATACCGGCAAATGTGGTTGCACGGTTAAGCCCGGACAGGTGACTCAAGATCAACCACTAAGTTCATTTAGCAAATATAGTGGTTATCACAATAGGAAACTAAGCATTTAAATTGATTACTATGAATTATCCTATAGCAAATAAATAAACATAATGCATTAGAATATGCAATGCTATTGAAATGCTTCATGAAATGGGTGTCCTGGCTTGCCTTGCTCTATTGGGTGATTCACAAACTCCTGGTCTTCAAAAGCACAATGATCTCCTTCGGCGGTGCTCGCCGGCGATAATGACGGTGGCGGGGCTAGGAGATGGCTGCGATGGATCGGGCGCTCGACGACGGTCACGCCTGTACCCGTAAATCTTCCGGAGGTGGTCAGACAGCGTCGCCCCCTTCTTCTCCGGCGGGTGCAGGCTACGGTGGTCGTCGGCGTCGGCGATTCCGGTAGCAATTCGGTCGACAAAGGGCTCGAGGAGGACCAGGGAGGCTTGCTGATCTTGTCGGTGGGCTCAGGTGAGACTGGGATGGGGTGAAGACGGCTGGCGACAGGAGGGAATCGGGCGGCGGAGCGTTCACCGGAGTTGAGGGAGATGAGCTCCCGGCTCTTGCTGGGGCGCTCTGGGGGCGATTCAGTGATGGTGAGGTGGGGTGGTGAGGAAAGGAGGGCTGGGCAGGGCCTTTTATAGGCCAGAGGCAAGCGCGGGCGAGCTCTCCCGAAGCGGCGAGGCTCGGCCATGCCACTGGAGCAAGGACGGCGAGCTGGCCATCGCGGCGTGGGGTGAGGTGATGGAGGAGGGCAGAGGAATTAATGCGCGCAGTGGCGGCACGCGAAGGAAGACGACGGCTGCTCAGCCACTGTGGCCGCACGGGTGACACAGTGCCCAGGCGCCGTGGCAGCCGTCGAGGGCTTCTCCGGCGAGTGGAAGGGTCTAGGGCAGCCAGGTGGACGAAGGGAAGCTTGTCGGCGCAAACGGACACCGTACGGCGACGCGGTCATCGGCCTCTGACGAGACCCGAGCCTACCGGCGCCCAGAGCGCGGTTTTGGCAGGCTGGCTATGCGGTCACCGTGTGCGCAGGCACACGCGACGCGAGCTGGCCTGCCGGGCCGTGTCTGGTGCGTAGTCCGTGCACCCTAGAACCCTCTCGTGGCACTAGCTGGCCCAGAGACCCACTGAGATGAAGGGTAGCGTCACCAATAGTTTGCTGTTAGCAACTTGGTGAGGTTCTGGAGAAGAGATGAGATGCAGATGAAGCTAGAGGATAAGTCTAGTGTTATCTATCTTGGAAGGACTACAAACTGGCAAAATTTGAGAAGATTTGAATGCAGTTCCTTTGTAAACTACAATTCTGGTCCAGAAGCTTGATCTGCTTGTGGCACTCACATAGATGGTCTCCTGTTGATGAAACTTGGTGGAAGGAAGCCATTTGGTAGTGCACACATGCCATAAAAATTTCTGAGCAGTTGTGCACCTCTAGCTAGCACTTCCTTCACAAAGGTTTGAAATGAGCAGAAACTTGTCAGAGTTTTGCTGCTGAAAATTTGCACTGGACCAAGTGATATTTTTGGATATTCTGGCTAGATAGGATCCCTAGTATCTTAGGGAATTTATTGGGAATTTTCTGAGCTAGGAAAATAGGGGTTGCTTCACAATGGATCAATTCTGGCCAGAGAAGAAATAATTATTCTGGCCACAATTTTATATTGGGCAATTGAATATTTTTGAAGATTAGGCTATCATATGATGGTAAGAAGGTGTGGCAAAAGTTTGGGAATTTTCTGATCATCAGAACTATAGGTTGCTTCACAACCCATAGTGATGTCATATTTTCCCAAAGGAACAAAATGAATTATTGGAAAAAGATTAAATATTGAAAATTGATCCAAGAGAGGTGTGGAAAGGTTTTAGCAAGATGATGAGGGTTTTCGGTTACTTGGGAAAAGATTCAAAGAATCATATGTCCAATTCAACTGAAAAGGTTTGAAAATCAACCAAATTGCAAATAAAATCCAAAAAGATTTTGGAAAGAAAAAGTTGCCAAAATCAGGGTGTCAGAAACCTACCCCCCTTAGGATGAATCTCGTCCTCGAGATTCGGTTGCTCAGGGAACAAGTACGGGTATGCGGATCTTAAGAATTCTTCTCTTTCCCAGGTAGCCTCTTCCTCAGTATGGTGCTCCCACAATACCTTGTAAAACTTGATCACCTTATTCCTGGTAGTTCTTTCCATCTCATCCAAGATTCTGACAGGTTTCTCTTCGTAAGGCAAATCCTTAGCCAGTTCTAGCTCACTCATATCCGCTTGTTTGATCGGTGGTGCGATGCACTTTCTTAACTGTGATATGTGAAAGACATCGTGAACATCAGATAACTCCGGTGGTAATTCCAACTGATAGGCCACCCTGCCTTTCCTAGCAATTACTGGAAAGGGACCGATATATCTTGGTGCAAGCTTTCCCCGGGTATGAAACCTCTTTACGCCCTTCATGGGGGTTACTCGAAGGTAAGCATATTCTCCGGGCTCAAAAGTCACTTCCCGGTGCTTTGGGTCATAGTAGCTCTTTTGGTGGGACTTGGCCGCTCGAAGACGCTCCTGAATATCCTTGACCTGCTTCTCAGCCTCGAGCATCAAGTCCGTGCCAAAGATGCGGCTATCTCCTATTTGGGACCAATTCAATGGGGTGCGGCACTTCTGCCCATATAGTGCCTCAAACGGTGACATCTTCAAACTTGACTGGTAACTGTTGTTATAGGAGAATTCCGCATAGGGTAGGCTATCTTCCCATTTGGGTCCATAGGTGAGAGCACAGGACCGAAGCATATCTTCCAATATCTGGTTTACTCTTTCGGTCTGTCCATCTGTCTGCTGATGGTACGCCGTGCTATGCTTCAGCATGGTTCCCAAAGCTTGGTGTAATCACAACCAGAATGCAGAGGTGAATAGGGAGCCCCTATCTGAGGTAATTGACTTGGGTACTCCATGAAGGCTGAATATCCGGGACATGTAGAGTTGTGCAAGCTGATTTGCATTAAAAGTGGTCTTTACCGGGATAAAGTGAGCCACTTTTGCGAGTATATCCACGATGACCCAGATAGCATCATTGCCTCTTGTTGACTTGGGTAGTCCAACAATGAAGTCCATGCATATGTCGTCCCACTTCCACTGGGGAACTGGTAAAGGTTGCAGTAGCCCAGCGGGTTTCTGATGTTCAGCCTTGACTTTGTTGCAGATGGCGCGGTAGGCGACATAGTATGCTATATCCCTTCGCATTCCTGGCCACCAAAATGTCTCTCTCAAGTCCTGATACATCTTTGTGCCTCCCGGGTGGATAGAGTACGCAGACTCATGGGCTTCTCTGAGTATTCGCTGCCTCAGGTTATTCTGATCGGGCACACATATCCATTTTTCAAACCATAAGGTGCCTTGGTCATCCACGCGGAAGGACTTGGCCTTCCCTTTCGGAATCAGTTCCTTGATCTCTTTTATTCCTTCATCTGGTTTTTGAGCTTCTTTAATTTCTTCCATGAGTGTTGGAGTAATCTCCAACATATCCGGGGTAATTGGGCCGCATAGCACCATATTGAGCTCAGCGAACTCTTCTTGTAACCTTGGATGGAGACTTCCAATTAGTGCATTCACTGTGCCCTGTTTTCTGCTGAGAGCATCAACGACCACGTTAGCCTTTCCTGGATGATAGTTTATTCCAATGTCATAGTCCTTGACTAGTTCAAGGCATCTTCGCTGCCTGAGATTTAGGTCAGGTTGGGTGAAAATATACTTGAGACTCTTATGGTCCGTGTATATTTCACAACGTTGTCCAATGAGGTAGTGCTTCCAAATCTTCAAAGCATGAACAACGGCTGCTAATTCCAAATCATGTGTGGGGTAGTTCTCCTCATGAGGTCGTAGCTGTCTGGATGCATACGCTACAACCTTTCCCTCTTGCATTAACACACAGCTGATTCCACGTCTGGAGGCATCGCAGTATATATCAAAGCTCTTGTGGATGTCTGGAAGAACTAAAACAAGTGTTGTAGTTAGCCCTGTCTTTAGCTCTAGAAAGCTGCTATCACACTCCGTCATCCAGACAAACCTTTGATTTTTCTTTAGCAATTCCGTCAGTGGCTTGGCTATCTTAGTAAAGCCTTCTATGAAACGACGGTAATAGCCTGCCAATCCCAGAAAGCTACGGACTTCGGTCACCGAGGCTGGTGTCTTCCAATTCAATACCGCAGTTACTTTGCTAGGGTCGACTGCTACTCCTTGTTCTGACAGAATATGCCCCAGAAATCCCACCTCTTTTAGCCAAAATTCACATTTACTGAACTTGGCATACAGACGATGGGTCCTTAATCTTTTCAGGACAACGCGGAGGTGTTGTTTGTGCTCTTCTTCATCCTTGGAATATATCAGGATATCATCGATGAACACCACCACAAATTTGTCCAGGAAATCCATGAAGACCTTGTTCATCATGCTCATGAAATAAGCTGGAGCATTCGTCAGTCCAAATGACATGACTGTAAAGTCATACAAACCATATCGGGTGGTGAAAGCTGTTTTGGGTATATCCTCTTTTCTGATTTTTAGCTGATGATACCCGGTTCGGAGGTCAATCTTGGAGAATACCCGTGCTCCATTCAGTTGGTCGAACAAATCGTCAATGCGAGGGAGCGGGTACATATTCTTGATGGTGATCTCATTCAGCTGGCGATAGTCTACGCACATGCGTAGACTTCCATCCTTCTTCTTGACAAACAGTACCGGTGATCCCCATGGCGAGATGCTGGGGCGAATGTACCCTTTTTGCAGCAACTCATCTAACTGCTTCTTTAATTCCGCCAGCTCTGGACCTGGCATGCGGTAGTATTTCTTGTAAATTGGAGCAGTACCAGGAATCACCTCGATTGCAAATTCCAATTCCCGGTCAGGTGGCATCCCTGGTAGTTCCTCTGGAAATACATCAGGAAATTCGCAAACTACCGGAATCAAGTTCATATCCGTACTGATAGTGTGCTATGCCATTCCCTTTCTTGACACCATCTTGCTGGCAAGGAATTGAACTGTTTGTCCTGCCGGATTAACTAGCGTCCCTGTCCTGGCGGCACAGTTGATGCACACCTGATGTGGTGTCAACCAGTCCATCCCCAGTATTACATCCAATCCCGGGGATTCAATGCCAACGAGTGTAGCTGGAAATTTAACTCCATGTATCGAAATTTCCAGATCTCTATATATCAGATTTGTTCTTAGAAGGGAGCCAGGGGATTGTACCACCATGATTTTATCCAAAAGCGAAGGAGAAAATTTGTGCAAGGTGGCAAAACTCCGCGAAATAAACGAATGGGAAGCCCGAGAATCAAATAAAATTACCGCGGGTATGTCGTTAACAGAAAACATACCAAGGACTACTTCTGGAGCTTCGCAGGCTTCCTCAGTGGAGATATGATGGACGCATCCATGGCAGAAGTTATGAGTGGGGCGGCGTCCAATAGTGTTGACCTGCAGCTTGACGTCGGAGGATGGCTTCCCGTTGTTGGCGGGGCACTGTTTGGAGTAGTGTCCGCTTTGGCCGCAAGTAAAGCAAGTATTATTGCGGCGGCAGTCCTCTATCACTGGCTGTTTGCCGAAGGTCTTATTCTGGCTCACCGTCTTATTCTTGCTGTTGCCATTGCTCCATGTGGGCTTGTATTCAGATGGGCCTGGCTGCCAGGTGCGTGGCTTCTGCGCAAACTACTCACGGTTATCCTTCTTGGGTTCAAACTTCCGCTTGCGGTCATCATATCCGGACTTATGCTCTCGTTCGGCTATGAAAGCCTTGTTCACCAAAGTCTGGAAGTCTGGAAAGTCCAGCATACAGAGCTGACAACGGAGAGTGTGATTCAGTCCTCCCAGAAACCGGTCAATCTTCCTTTCTTCGGTGGACACGTCATGGGTAGAGTACCGTGCCAGATTGTTGGACTTGTTCAGATACTCCGCCACAAACATATTTCCTTGTGTAAGAGCAAGGAACTCCCTTTGCTTCACCTTCATTATGCCCGTAGGGATATGATACTTGCGGAATAGCTCCTTGAACTTCTCCCAGGAAATGTCCTCTCCAGAAGGCCACGTTGCCTTTGTGTTGTCCCACCATATAGTTGCTAGCCCTTCTAGGTAGTGAGTGGCAAAAGGAACCTTGTCTGATTCTTTACAGTGGGCTATGTCTAGCTTCTTTTCCATGGTCCTTAGCCAGTCATCCGCTTCTATAGGGTCCACAGCTTGACCGAAGTTAGGTGGCTTGGTGCGCTGAAAGTCAGACAACTTAGAGTGTGTTCCATTGTGGTTATTATTCTGACCCACCATAGCCTGCATGCTTTTCAAAAATTCCATGAGATCCTGGTTTCTTTTCTCTTCAAACATCCTCATGATCTGATCAGTGGTCGGTGCTTGAGGTGGTGGAGGTGGTAAATCTTCTGGTGGTTGTCCTGCTTGTCTGACGGATCGACGAACGGGGGTTCCATCGCTGCCTTGGCTACAACTTCTCTTCATCCTAAATTTGTTCCCATTGCAAAATACCGAATCGATGAACAACATCCATAAGGGAAACACAGTAATATGACACCAGAACGAAAATGCACGAAAAAGGCGAATAAAGCAAACAACATAATTATACAAGGTAACCCAACATCATACATGGCAAGCTAGTAGGGGATATCATGGCTAGACTGCTCATACGGCAGTTTACATAGGCAAAGATGCATGCACAACAACTCAAGCCTTCACTCTAGTGGCGAGGGTGGCACGAACACTGACAAACTGAAGACTCCTCATCATCGGATCCTGAGTCGGAATCGGAACTGATGATATGGATCTCATCCTCCGGATCAAAGGAAACACGACGATGCTGCTCGGACGGTTCCCCTTGCGAGGAAGAAGAAGCACGACGCCTCAGCATCGGAGCAGCTGGAGTGGCTAGGAGTGAGGCCCACTCTGCCAGGGTCTCATGACGGCTACCAGACGAAAAGCCTGGTGGCGCAGTAGAGCTAGAAGGAATATCAAACATACGCAGAGGTGGAACTGGTGGAGGATACATAGGTGGGAATGTAGGTTGAGGTGGAGGTGGTGCTGTAGTCACGGCTGCAAGTGCCTCCTGGACACGAGACAGCTCCTCAGCCAATGAAAGGATCATACGATAACTGGCGTTCAGATAACAGGATAAAACACCAGTCGCATGATCGCTCGCCGGGTCAACTGGCGCGAAAATGACTCGCCCTGTCGTAGGCGACAGGGTGGGGTAGTGAAAGAAACCTGGATGAGTCCGCATCTCGACCTCGTGGAAGCGCAAGTCAGTGAGAGCCTCCATCGCAGCAAACTGGATCGCCAGCTCCGGAGTAGAAGCTGTTCCGCCCTTGGAAGAGCGAGAATAGCTACCAAGGTCCGAGCTCGCGATCAGGAAAGCCTCTGCGTGATACTCATATACTGACTCGGCAAGCTGCTCCCGAAACACCTGGTAAACGGGATCTTCACCGTGGGGGTACAGTCGAAGCCAGACGTTACGGAGCAGTACTGGAAAAGTGAATGGTGCAGGCTCATGATGGTAGTGGTATGGAACTGGTGCCATCTACACTCACAATGCCAACGATTAGTAAAACAATGAATCATGATGCATGCTATGCAACAATCAAATGCAACAAGCAATATGCACACTCAAAGTCCTACACTAATCGCGGTTCTAGCGCGGGTTAACTAGGGTGTCCTACAGTCAGCACGGCTCTGATACCAAGCGTTGTGGCACCCCGGCTCAGAGAACCAGATTACCAGTGTTTCCAGCCCAGAGATCATGTCCTCTGGAAACACACAACAACTTGGAACAGAACTGAACTGACTTTATTGATAGCTTTCGGGTACAAGCTCATATTTTACAATGATAGCGAGGCCAAAGGCACACTCGGTGCTGTGACAGTATCTACATTATTTATGAAACATAGCAGGGCCTCGGAACTACTAAGTAGTTCTACAGCGTAGCGGAACATAGCGGGAACTCCATCCACAGGGACACTGCTGAGGACACAGCCAAGTTAGCGTAGCACGAACCGTCGGGACCTCCGTCCTCGGCTTCTCCTGCATCTGGCATGATATGCCAGGTGAGTACTTTGAATGTACTCGCAAGATCACGACAACCAAGTAATGCAGCAAACAATAGCATGGCAATCAACATGTTAAATACTTAAGCAATTCACTTACTGTTGCCGGTTATCAACTTACTCTCTTCCGGGTTGTCCCACAACCCTCGGAATACTCATAACTCATCGAGTACTTCCGATCATACGACAAGTTCTTCCATCATTATTATCACTGTTACGGTTGACCACCTAGTGAGGTCTGGACGGGCTGTCCAATACCTTGGACGCGGCTATTCTAATAGATTTTTCACTCTGCAGAGGTTGCGTACTTTACCCACACCATGGAGCACCTGGCCTCGTGATCCCATTCGGGTGGACCAGCATTGCTCCAACGAAACCTGCCTGACCCGTGACTCTCCCATCGTACCACCGGCATTCATCCTCCCCCGGAGTCCTGCCCTTGGTGGCCCCTGTGTCCTCATGACACCTGCCACCGTCGTGGCCAAATTAAACTGTCCCAAATGGGGACGCCGGCACAAAACTTAACTGGGCTCACAGGGTTATCGCCGCCAACCTGATCAGGGTAGCACACATGCATAACCCTCCCTCTTTGGAGGTACCGGTGAAAGAGCACGCGATCATACCAAGTCAAGGCCGTCCCATACCGGCAAATGTGGTTGCACGGTTAAGCCCGGACAGGTGACTCAAGATCAACCACTAAGTTCATTTAGCAACTATAGTGGTTATCACAATAGGAAACTAAGCATTTAAATTGATTACTATGAATTATCCTATAGCAAATAAATAAACATAATGCATTAGAATATGCAATGCTATTGAAATGCTTCATGAAATGGGTGTCTTGGCTTGCCTTGCTCTGTTGGGTGATTCACAAACTCCTGGTCTTCAAAACCACAATGATCTCCTTCGGTGGTGCTCGCCGGCGATAGTGACAGCGGCGGGGCTAGGAGATGGCTGGGATGGATCGGGCGCTCGATGGCGGTCACGCCTGTACCCGTAAATCTTCCGGAGGTGGTCGGACAACGTCGCCCCATTCTTCTCCGGCGGGTGCAGGCTACGGTGGTCGTCGGCGTCGGCGATTCTGGCAGCGATTCGGTCGACCAAGGGCTCGAGGAGGACCAGGGAGGCTTGCTGATCTCGTCGGTGGGCTCAAGTGAGTCTGGGATGGGGTGGAGACGGCTGGCGACAGGTGGGAATCGGGCGGCGGAGCCTTCGCCGGAGTTGAGGGGGACGAGCTCCCGACTCTTGCTGGGGCGCTCTGGGGGCTATTCAGTGATGGTGAGGTGGGGTGGTGAGGAAAGGAGGGTTGGGCAGGCCCTTTTATAGGTCGAAGGCGAGCGCGGGCGACCTCTCCCGAAGCGGCGAGGCTCGGCCATGCCACTGGAGCAAGGACGGCGAGCTGGCCGTCGTGGCATGGGGTGAGGTGATGGAGGAGGGTAGAGGAATTAATGCGCGCAGTGGCGACACTCGGAGGAAGACGTCGACGGCTCAGCCACTGTGGCCGCACGGGTGACACAGTGCCCGGGCGCCGTGGCGGCCGTCGAGGGCTTCTCCGGTGAGGGGAAGGGTCTAGGGCAGCCAGGTGGATGAAGGGAAGCTTGTCGGTGCAAGCAGACACCGTACGGCGACGCGGTCGTCGGCCTCCGATGAGACCCAAGCCTGCCGGTGCCCAGAGCGCGGTTTTGGCAGGCTGGCTACGCGGTCACCGTGTGCACAGGCACATGCGGCGCGAGCTGGCCTGCCAGGCCGTGTCTGGTGCATAGTCCGTGCACCCTAGAACCCTCTCGTGGCACTAGCTGGCCCAGAGACCCACTGAGATGAAGGGTAGCATCACCAACAGTTTGCTGTCAGCAACTTGGTGAGGTTTTGGAGAAGAGATGAGATGGAGATGAAGCTATAGGAGAAGTCTAGTGTTATCTATCTTGGAAGGACTATAAACAGGCAAAATTTGAGAAGATTTGAATGCAGTTCCTTTGTAAACTACCATTCTGGTCCAGATGCTTGATCTGCTTGTGGCACTCACATAGATGGTCTCCTGATGATGAAACTTGGTGGAAGGAAGCCATTTGGTAGTGCACACATGCCATAAAAATTTCAGAGCAGTTGTGCACCTCTACCTAGCACTTCCTTCACAAAGGTTTGAAATGAGCAGAAACTTGTTAGAGTTTTGCTACTGAAAATTTGCACTGGACCAGGTGTTATTTTTGGATATTGTGGTTAGATAGGATCCCTAGTATCTCAGGGAATTTATTAGGAATTTTCTGAGTTAGGATAATAGGGGTTGCTTCACAATGGATCAATTCTGGCCAGAGAAGAAATAATTATTCTGGACAAAATTTTATATTGGGCAATTGAATATTTTTCAAGATTAGGGTATCATATGATGGTAAGAATGTGTGGCAAAAGTTTGGGAATTTTCTGATCATCAGAACTATAGGTTGCTTCACAACCCATAGTGATGTCATATTTTCCCAAAGCAAGAAAATGAATTATTGGAAAAAGATGAAATATTGAAAATTGATCCAAGAGAGGTGTGGAAAGGTTTTAGCAAGATGATGAGGGTTTTGGGTTACATGGGAAAAGATTCAAAGAATCATAGGTCCAATTCAACTGAAAAGGTTTGAAAATCAACCAAATTGCAAATAAAATCCAAAAAGATTTTGGAAAGAAAAAGTTGCCAAAATTAGGGTGTCACACTCGCCCTCGAGGTGCTAGCCGAGACCTTTGCTGCAGAGGAATTGACCGCACTCCGGTCAATAGTGGACAAGGACGATGTGATCCTCAGTAAAAGGCCCAAACCCACGTCCTTTAAACCTGCAAAGGAAATCGTTAAATTCCAGGTACACCCGACAGACCCTAATAAGACAGCGTCCATCGGAGCTCAGCTAGACCCCACGATGGACGAGGCGCTGCGAGCATTTTTACAAGAAAATTGCGACATCTTCGCTTGGCATCCCTCTGATATGCCAGGAATCCCACGTCGGCTGGCAAAACACAGTCTGAATATAATCCCAGGCTTTAAGCCCGTTAAACAGACTCTACGCCGCTATTCCGAGCCGAAACGTCAAGCTATGGGTGAAGAATTAGCCAAGTTGCTAGAGGCCGGATTCATACGGGAGATCAAACACCCCGAATGGCTGGCAAACCTGGTAATGTTACCGAAGAAAGATAAATCATGGCGGCTGTGCGTCGACTTTAAAGACCTTAACAAGGCCTGCCCCAAGGACCCTTTCCCCCTACCACGCATAGACCAGATTATTGACGCCACAGCCGGACATGATTCACTGTGTTTCCCCGACGCTTATTCAGGATACCATCAGATCAAAATGAAGGAATCCGATCAAGCTGCAACCGCATTCATCACCCCATACGGGCCATTCTGTTTCAACACAATGCCCTTTGGGCTAAAGAACGCTGGAGCTACATACCAGCATATGATCCAGACCTGCCTCGAAAAACAGGTTGGCAAAACAGTCGAAGCATATGTGGATGATGTGGTCATGTAAACCAAACACGCCAGCCAGCTGATCGACGACCTAAGGCAAACCTTTGCCAGCTTACGCGAGTACGATATACGACTCCATCCGGAGAAATGTGTCTTCGGAGTCCCTGCTGGTAAACTGCTCGGATTCATTGTTTCCCACAGAGGAATAGAAGCGAATCCGGCTAAGATCCGCGCCTTATCGGAACTTGCAATTCCCACAGAGCTCAAGCATGTCCAAAAACTAGCGGGTTGTGTGGCGGCATTAAGCCGCTTTATCTCCCGTCTCGGGGAAAAGGCTCTATCGCTCTACAGGTTTCTGAAACGGACCAACAATTTCGTATGGACCGATGAAGCAGCTGCCGCGTTAGAGGAAATTGAAACACTGCTGGCAAGCAACCCCATACTCACAGCACCAGGCGCCGGTGAACCAATGTTATTATACATATCGGCCACCAACCAAGTGGTTAGCGCAGTGCTCGTCGTCGAACGAGAGGAGGAGGGTCACAAATTCCAGATACAAAAACCGGTCTATTATGTGTCAGAAGTGCTAACGCAATGCAAGTCCAGATACCCGCATTACCAGAAGATAGCCTATACAGTATTTATGGCATCGCGAAAACTAAGACACTACTTTCAAGAGTGTTCGGTCACGGTGGCCTCCGAAGTACCCCTGAATGATATAATCAACAACCGGGACGCCACCGGCCGCATAGCCAAATGGGCCATCGAACTCCTTCCTTTCAAAATCGCCTATAAGCCACGACGAGCTATTAAATCTCAGGTGTTGGCAGATTTCCTAGCCGAATGGACGGAGGCCGAGCTCCCCAGGGAATATAGTACATACTCCCATTGGCGAATGTACTTCGACGGATCAAAGACACTGGCCGGACTGGGGGCTGGAGTTATCCTCACATCCCCCATAGGCGACAACGTCCGATACGTGCTGCAAATCATGTATGCCGATTCCAACAATGCAGCCGAGTACGAAGCACTTTTGCATGGTCTTCGGATGGCAGCCTCCATGGTATACAACGGCTGGAAGTACGGGGAGACTCTAACTTGGCCATCTCCCAAATCAACAGCGAGTTCGATGCCAAAAACCCGAAGATGGCGGCATATAGAAACGCCGTCCTTAAAATATCCGCACGGTTCGAGTGGCTGGAATTCCATCATGTCACTAGAGACAACAACCAGGCCGCTGATATGTTGGCCCGCATGGGTGCCAAATGCGACCCCGTCCCAAAAGACACCTTTCTTGAACGGCTCTTCAAGCCATCGGTGGTCTGGCAGGACGACGATAAGGGCGCCGGATCCATCAACGCGGAAAAGGTTGTCCACCCTACAAACGAACGAGACGATCAAATCATCGGCGGCTCCATAATGGACAAAACGCCTTCAGCTCACGAGGTCATGGCAATAATCGCGCCATGGACCGAGCCCTTCCCCGCCTACCTTCTTCGCCGAGAGCTCCCCGATGACCAGACAGAGGCGAGACGCATAATTCGGCGATCCAAGGCCTATAAAGTCCACGAGGTTGAGTTATACAAGAAAAGCACCACCGGGGTACTCCAACGGTGCATATCTGAGGAAGAAGGAAAGCAGCTTTTAGCTGAAATCCACGCAGGAATGGGCGGCCATCACGCCACCGCAAGGGCCTTGGTAAGCAAGGCCTTCCGGGCTGGATTCTTCTGGCCCACCGCTCGAGCGGATGCCCAGTCGCTGGTCCAATATTGCGTAAGATGCCAACTTTTTGCAAATCAAAGTCACATGCCCCCAACGGCACTTCAGACTATCCCGATCACTTGGCCTTTTGCGGTGTGGGGGCTGGACATGGTCGGACCACTTAAAGGGGGGACCAAGAAAAATAAATACCTACTGGTCATGGTGGACAAGTTCACCAAATGGATCGAAGCAAAACCTGTCAAATCAGCCAAGTCTGGACTAGTAATCGACTTTATATCTGGCGTGGTACACCGTTACGGTGTCCCGCATAGTATAATAACGGACAATGGATCCAACTTCACCGCCCAGGAAGTAAAAGACTGGTGCGCAAAAATGGGCATTAAGCTCGATTACGCATCGGTGTATCACCCACAGACCAATGGACAGGTCGAACGAGCCAACGGCCTCATTATGAGTGGTATTAAGCCACGTTTGGTCCGATCTCTTCATGAGTCTGACTGCCATTGGGTGGAGGAACTTGATTCCGTTCTGTTGGGCCTGCGTACCACCCCGAATCGATCAACGGGATACACACCGTTTTTCATGGTCTACGGGGCAGAAGCGGTCCTTCCTCGTGATATTATTCACAATGCACCAAGGGTGCGCATGTACGAAGAAAAGGAGGCCGAGCTAGATCGGCAGGACGACTTGGACGCCTTGGAAGGAGAGCGCGACATAGCTCGGGCTCGCTCTACCTTTTATCAACAGCAGGCCCGGCGTTACCAGAGTAGGGAGGTCTGGGCGAAAGCATATAACGTGGGTGAACCTGTCTTACGGCTCCCCGAGAAGCAGAAGCATAAGCTCAATCCAAAATGGGAGGGCCCCTTCATAATCGACGAAGTCCTCACAGGGGGGGGGGCTTATCGTCTTCGAAGCCCGGCAGACAACCGCCTCGAACCAAACCCATGGAACGCAGCTCGTCTTCGGCGCTTCTACGGCTAGACCGGTGTCGTCATTCTCTTTACCCTCCCCTTTTCTTTTTTCTCTCTTATTTTCATTTTTCCTTCCCTTCCACCTTAATTCTTGGCAGGCTAGGACCTTTCTCTCCCCAAGTTTGTGTTCGGCTAAACCGGGCTAGTGTTTAGATATTCGGCATACATCGTCAAATGTAAAATACGAATATAACACCTGGGGGCTTCTTCCCGAAGCCGATGAGTTTTTCTTTTAAGCATCTGTTGAAATTTATTATGCATGAATGTTTCCTTTGTCGATTGTAAAGCCATCATATGCATCAATTCGAACTAAGATTTTTGCCAAGCTGGGTTGCCTCGCTCCTGTGTTTACCCTCTACGTTCCCGATTGTTCGGCTAGAGAGTAAAGGGAGCACCTCTGCGATTGTTACGGCTGGGTCATCCGGATACGTACCTCAAATGGGTGAAGCCAAAAGCTAGCTATCTTTAACAGAAAATTGGCCGGCTACGACGGAAGCAACAAATAAAATTATGGTTGTTATTACCATCACGCGATTTTCTCAATAAAGCCATTAGTCGCATACTAGTAGTATGCGGCCTTATTATCTACGATTTATGTAGCAACCTAAAGGAAGGCACCGATAGAGGTACTATTTTCTTTGGAAGATGTTTCTTACGCTAAGCAGTAATATAACATGTCTCCCTGTGCGCCTTCTGTCTGTTCGTACCAAACGACCGGATTGCCTGGTTCCTCGAAAGAATTCCCTCTTAATCAAGCGATATTTTATACGGAAATCTCCCGAGTTCTCTGCACGGGAGGTCGAAGCCGATGGCCGGTTAAGACAAAGTTTACAACACAGATGGAGCAACTTTTTGATTTAAAGTACATAGATACATAGAATCACACATCTGGCTGCTGGTCAAGATTGTCTATTATGGCATCCAGGGTGCAATCTTCCTGCGAGAGACGAGCAGCAGGCATCACTTGGTCGTACACCAAGTGAAGTGGCAGTTCTTGCCCATCAGGTCCTACTGGCCCAACCCGAGCCATATGCTCGGGGTTAAGACCGGTATAACGGGTCTTGATCATTGCCCATGCTTCTCGTGCTCCCTCCCGGCAAGCCGATGTCTTTCATAGCTCGAACCGACTCCGGGCTTCTTTGAACCGATCGGTTAATTCGGCCATCCTTTCCGGAGGCTGCTCGGCAGGCCATAGCGCTTTTATCACTCCCCTCATAGCCTTCCGAGCCCGCTCATGCACGGCGGATAGTTCCTTCAGGAGGTTCCTCCGGAAGGAGCTGATCTCTTCTTCAGGTCGCCCGGTTAGGAGACCTATACATGAGACATGGCATGTCCGTTACACCTTATGATGGGGAGATACCTTTCGACGTTATAATCAAAACTTACCGAACATGCCCCTCTGTAGTTTCTGGTTCTCTTCTTGGGCATGGGCCAATTGAGTCTTTAAACTCTCAATATCTTCAGCCTGCTGTTTGTTTTCCACCTGGAGGCATTTCTTCTCCTCCAGGTTTCGCTGCAGCGAAAGGCAGCCAACCTCATACTAGGATTCGGCGTACCTCTGGGAGTTTCGGGCTGCATCCAAATCTTTTTGCAATTGCCCTATTGATTCAGCTACTAAAAGTACCATCGCGTCAGCATGGGATTATACGCTAAGATCAGCAGAATAGTTATACTCACCATGCGCCTCCCGTGTAAACTTCTGCACTTGTTCAAGACCGGCCTTCACGGTTTCCACCTGTGTTCGGCTCGCTGCCAATTCATTGGCCAATTGCTCGTTCTGCTGCCTTGAGGCCTACATCATCCATGCAAGCAATGTGCGGATCCTTGATTTGGTGTGCGGATCCTTAATTCGGTCGTCCCGACCAAATCAAGGCTCGGGGGCTACTGGGTTTACATTTATGTCCGGATTTTTAATCACTTACCTTCAGGCCAGACGATATCAGTTTCACAGCTTCGCCGAACCCGGCTCAGGCAGCTCCAAGGTGTGCGTCCGCCGAGCATAGAGCATTGAACTCTTCTTCGGAAAACACCGGGTCGCGCAGGATTCCTCGCCGCCGCCGATGTTTCATCGCGCTCTTTGCTTCGGATTTAGTGACTGATACCTCGTCCCCAGAGTCTTCGGGGGTCGGATTGACCATGGGGGCCTCCACGGCGGGTTCGGCGTGAGCAGAAGATCTTGATTCATGCGTATTGCCGGGCGTCCCGGCAATGTCTTCGGCAGAGGAGGGTTGTACTCGCTTCCTGAGTAAGTCGAGTAATTCGACATAAGATCTTCTGTAAGATCCTACCGATCATAACAATAATAGATTAAGCGACCGAACAAAGTACCTTTTGGTTGATCGAGTGTTCGGCACCGTCTCCACGACCGGCTCACATGAGGGACTCCTGTTGGCGCCCGGCTCGGGCATTGCTGCTGTAGCCGACGTTCGTCGCGAGGACCGACAGCGTTTGGGAGTGGGAGCCGGTATGTTTGGGTCGACGGTGGACGTCTGCCTTCTGCGTGTAGAATTTTTCTTCTTGCCCGCAGTGGAGGAGGGGAGTGATCCGGGGTGATCAGCTATGATGGCCACCTTGGATCGATCAAGGCTCTCCTGGTAAAAGACCCCGTCTTCATACTCCAGTGACAGCTCCGGATCGTCATGGAATCCTGGATCATCGTCGCGGGAGTA
Source organism: Elymus sibiricus (assembly GCA_039707655.1). Lineage (NCBI taxonomy): Eukaryota > Viridiplantae > Streptophyta > Magnoliopsida > Poales > Poaceae > Elymus > Elymus sibiricus. The sequence goes on from CM077663.1 coordinate 401,332,355, forward strand.
GTTCTCTGGTTGGGGGGGCGGACAGTTGATTGTCTCGGCAAAGCTCCGCCATTCCTGTTTGCGCAGATTAAAAGCGTTAGTCAAAAAGGGTGAATAAATGCCCGAACTCAAGACGCAGAGTCGAAGGGCTTACCCATTCAATAGGGTTGTAACTCGAGTAGCCCTCCTTAACCTGCAACTGAACAAAATCTTCTTTTTCTCCTTTGTACAAGTCGGCAAGTGCGGCTGCCAAGGCCACCTGATTGGCAGGGCCCAGCTGTCGGGAGCGAGTGGTGTCACTCGTTCAGTTGTATTGCCACAAAGGATGTATCCTTTGTTGGAGAGGTTGAACGCATCGGGAGATGGCGGCGGCCATCACGTCAATCATTGTCAGCTTGTGATGAGCCAGTATCCTTACGTGGGCGGCCAAGCGTCGAACTTCGGCACTGTCCTCTTGGGACGAACTCTTCGGTCGGCAATTATACTTTTTCTTCGGAGGAGCGTCGGAGTATTCGGGCAAGCCCCTCCGAGCTGGATCGAATAGGGGAACGTTCTCGATGTAGAACCACTCCGAAGACCACTCTTCGGATTCCTTCTTCGGTGTCCCCGCTGGGTATCCTGTTACCTCTATGCGACATACTTCGGCTCCTCCGATTTCCCGAATTGTCTCACCCCGAGTTCGGGGGACGAGGCAGAAGTACTTCCTCCATAATTCGAAGTGCGCCTCGCAGCCCAAGAACATTTCGCAGAGAGCGACAAAGCACGAAATGTGCAGAATGGATCCAGGGGTAAGATGATGGAGCTGGATCCCATAGAACTCCAGTAACCCCCTGAGGAAAGGATGAATGGGGAACCCTAGGCCTCGTAAGAGGAAGGGCACAAAGCATACCCGCTCGCCCTGGTTAGGATTTGGGAAGTTCTCCGCGAAAGCTTCGTCGTCAAAGGAAGTCAAGCCGGCGCGAGTTGCCGCCAGATCTGAGGAAGGAAGATACCCTTGGGTCTCGAGGTCACGCAATCGGAGGAGGGATACAAAGCAACTCGTCTAATCCCCAGGACGGGAGCCGTAAGGGCGCGAGGAAGAGCTGGGGGCGCTCGCCATGATTTTGTGATGGTCTCTCGCTTGAAGTTTTTCTCTAAACGGGGAAGAAGAGGAAGCTATGACCCGGACCGCAATTTAACTTGTTTAAATAAGTGGTTCCTCCCTTGCGGGAGGGGCAGTCTTGTAAAAAGCTGCCGGGCCGCTCGTCTCCCCTTGGCGCACAAGGATCGAGAAGCGCTGTAGGTTATTATATTGGGTCCCGCAAGTTCTCAGCAATCAAGGACTCTCCGATGACGGGATGGTTGCCAAGCGAGAAGAGGTTGAGGGACTCGCCTCGCCAGCCAAAGACTTCGACACGTAATATTTTCCGGATATACCTCGGCGTTGGAGGCTAGTCCGGGGGCTACTGAGGGAGTCTGGGATTAAGGGGTCCTCGGACTGCCGACCTATTTCTCATAGGTCGGGCTAATGGGCCGCTGGCCGAGGATGAGATTAATCGAAGGCCTTGTCACCAAGGAGGCGACCTCAGGGGCCGTGGCGTGTCCGTCAAGTTGAAGATAGTAGTTTAGGCATGTTTTTTTCCCTCTGGTGGGCAACCGACCATGTGTAACCCTAATGACCCCTGGTGTCTATATAAGCCAGAGGGATTTAGATCATACCACACAGAAACTCATCTAGGGTTTTAGCTAGTTGATCTCGAGGTAGATCAACTCTGTAACCTTCATATCATCAATATAATCAAGCAGGATGTAGGGTTTTACCTCCATAGGAGGGCCCGAACCTGGGTAAACATCTTCTCCTTCGTCCCTTTGTTACCATCGATCCTAGTCTCACAGCTCGGGACCCCCTACCCGAGATCCACCGGTTTTGACACCGACAACATCCTCACAAATACAGATGGGTAAAGCAGTTGATTTATCAGCCATTTGCAAAGAGATTTCAGTAGGTGTCAACTTATTCAAATCAAGTCTACGATATAAAGAGAAAGGCATAACACTAACACCAGCTCCAAGATCACATAAAGCAGTTTTAACATAATTTCTTTTAATAGAGCATGGTATAGTAGGTACTCCGGGATCTCCTAGTTTCTTTGGTATTCCACCCTTAAAGGTATAATTAGCAAGCATGGTGGAAATCTCAGCTTCCGGTATCTTCCTCTTATTTGTCACAATATCTTTCATATACTTAGCATAAGGAGACATTTTTAGAATATCAGTCAAGCGCATACGCAAAAAGACAGGTCTAAGCATTTCAACAAAGCGCTCAAAGTCCTCATCATCCTTTTTCTTGGATGGCTTAGGAGGAAAGGGCATGGGTTTCTGAACCCATGGTTCTCTTTCTTTACCATGCTTCCTAGCAACAAAGTCTCTTTTATCATACCTTTTGTTCTTAGGATGTGGGTTATCAAGATCAACAACAGGTTCAATCTCCACATCATTATCATTACTAGGTTGAGCATCAACATGAACATCATCATTAATATTATCACTAGGCTCATGCTCATTACCAGATTGTGTCTCAGCATCAAAAATAGAAATATCATTTGGGTTTTCATGAGTACCTATAACAGGTTCACTAGCAGCATGCAAAGTCCTATCGTCATTCTTTTTCCCTTTATTACTAGGACGATTAGGTGCATCCGAATTAATTCTCTGAGAATCTTGCTCAATTCTCTTAGGATGGCCCTCAGGATACAAAGGTTCCTGAGTCATTTTACCACCTCTAGTCACAACTCTAACAGAATGATCATTGTTCTTACCATTCATCTCATTAAGCAAATCATTTTGTGCCTTAAGTTCTTGTTCTACTTGAGTTGTTACCATGGAAGCATGTTTACTAATAAGCTTAAGATCATTGATAGTTCTACTCATATAATCACCTAAGCGATCAAGCATGTAAGCATTGTGTTTCAATTGTCTACTAACATAAGCATTGAAATTTTCTTGCTTAACAATAAAGTTATCAAACTCATCCAAGCATTGGCTAGCAGACTTATTATAAGGAATATCACCTTCATCAAATCTACGGAGAGAATTTACCTCTACTACCTGTGTCGGGTTATCAAGACCATGTATTTCTTCAATAGGTGGTAGATTCTTAACATCTTCGGCTTTAATACCCTTTTCTTTCATATATTTCTTTGCCTCTTGCATATCTTCAGGACTGAGAAATAGAATACCTCTCTTCTTCGGATTTGGCTTTGGAGGTGGTTCAGGGATAGTCCAATCATTATCATTGCTCAATATATTAATCAATAGTAGTTCTGCTTGTTCAACAGTTCGTTCCCTGAAAACACAACCAGCACAACTATCTAGGTGGTCCCTAGAAGGATCGGTTAGTCCATTATAAAAGATATCAAGTATTTCGTTTTTCTTGAGAGGATGATCAGGCAAAGCATTAAGTAATTGGAGAAGGCTCCCCCAAGCTTGTGGGAGACTCTCTTCTTCAACTTGCACAAAGTTAAATATTTCCTGCAAGGCAGCTTGTTTCTTATGGGCAGGAACATATTTTTCAGAGAAGTAATATATCATATCCTGGGGGCTACGCACACAACCAGGAGCAAGAGAATTAAACCATATCTTAGCATCACCCTTTAATGAGAAAGGAAACAAATTAAGAATATAGTAATAGCGAATTTTTTCCTCATGAGTGAATATGGTGTCTATATCATTCAATTTAGTAAGATGTGCCACAACAGTTTCAGATTCATAACCATGGAAAGGATCAGATTCAACCAAAGTAATTAACTGAGGATCGACAGAGAATTCATAATCCTTATCAGTAACAAAGATAGGTGAAGTAGCAAACTTAGGATCATATTGCATTCTAGCATTCAAAGATTTTTCCTTCCACTTGCATAGTAATTTCTTAAGATCATCTCTATCCTTACAAGCAAGAAAGTCCCTAGTTACCTCTCCTTCCATAACATAACCCTTAGGTATATTAGGCAATTCATATCTTGGAGAGCTAGGTCTAGAAGGTGTCTCATAGTGTTCAGTTTCAATAATTTCATCAGATTTAGAAATATCATCAGTTTCAGCATTGACTCTAGCAATTTGTTCATCAAGAAATTCACCCAGTGGCACAATATTATCAAGCAAAGTATCATCATAAGCATCATGCATAGCAAAAGTGGCATCATCAATTACTTACAAAATATCAGAATTACTAGCAGGTGGTGGTGTCGCAAATTTACTCATAACAGAAGGTGAATCAAGTGCACAGCTAGATGGCAGTTCCTTACCTCCCCTCGTAGTAGAGGGATAGATCTTGGTTTTTGGGTCTTTCAGATTCTTCATAGTGATCAACAGATATAAATCCCAAGTGAATCAGAGAATAGAGCTATGCTCCCCGGCAACGGCGCCAGAAAAAGGTCTTGATAACCCACAAGTATAGGGGATCGCAACAGTTTTCGAGGGTAGAGTATTCAACCCAATTTTTTTGATTCGACACAAGGGGAGCCAAAGAATATTCTCGAGTATTAGCAGCTGAGTTGTCAATTCAACCACACCTGAAAGACTTAATATCTGTAGCAAAGTATTTAGTAGCAAAGTAGTATGGAAGTAATGGTAACGGTGGCAAAAGTGACAGTAGTAGTGTTGTAGTGATTGTAACAGTAGCAACGGAAAAGTAACTTAGCAAAGATCAATATTTGAAAAGCTCATAGGCAATGGATCAGTGATGGATAATTATGTCGGATGGCATTCATCATGCAACGGTTATAACATAGGGTGATACAGAACTAGCTCCAATTCATAAATGTAATGCAGACATGTATTCCATATATAGTCATACGTGCTTATGGAAAAGAACTTGCATGACATCTTTTGTCCTACCCTCCCGTGGCAGCGGGGTCCTAATGGAAACTAAGGGATATTAAGGCCTCCTTTTAAAAGAGAACCGGACCAAAGCATTAGCACTTAGTGAATACATGAACTCCTCAAACTACGGTAATCACCGGAAAGAATCCCAGTTATTGTCACCCTGGGGAATGCGGATCATAACTCGTAATAGGTGTCTACAACTTGCTAGATAGGATCAATAACACATATATATTCATGAAAACATAATAGGTTCAGATCTGAAATCATGGCACTCGGGCCCTAGTGACAAGCATTAAGCATAGCAAAGTCATAGCAACATCAATCTCAGAACATAGTGGATACTAGGTATCAAACCCTAACAAAACTAACTCGATTACATGGTAGATCTCATCCAACCCATCACCGTCCAGCAAGCCTAATATGGAATTACTCACGAACGGCGGAGAGCATCATGAAATTGGTGATTAAGGATGGTTGGTGATGACGACGGCGTCGATTTCCCCTCTCTGGAGCCCAAAACAGACTCCGGATCTGCCCTCCCGAGGAAGAACAGGAGGTGGCGGCGGCTCCGTATCGTGAAACGCGATGAACTCTTCTCTCTTATTTTTTTCTCCCCGAATAGGAATATATAGAGTTGGATTTGAGGTCGGCGGAGCTCCAGGGGGCCCACAAGACAGGGGGGCGTGCCCTAGGGGGAGGGGGCGCGCCCCCTGGCTTGTGGCCAGGTTGTGGACCTCCTCCGGTTGTTTCTTTCGCCAATATTTTTTTATTAATTCCAAAAATATTCTCCATAAATTTTTAGGTCAATCCAAGAACTTTTATTTCTGCACAAAAATAACACCAAGGCAATTCTGCTGAAAACAACGTCAGTCCAGGTTAGTTCCATTCAAATCATGCAAATTAGAGTCCAAAACAAGGGCAAAAGAGTTTGGAAAAGTAGTTACGATGGAGACGTATTAGGGAGGGGGCGGCGTGGGGAGGGGGCACGATGGTGGGGGCGGCGGAGCTGCGGTGCTGGAGAAGAGCCGCGAGGAGGGGGGCGACGCAGGGAGCCGGCGAGGGGAGGGGGCGGCGCGGGTGTCGGCGTCAAAACCGGCGGATCTCGGGTAGGGGGTCCCGAACTGTGGATCTTCGATCGATGGGTAACAGGAGACAGGGGAGACGATATTTACCCATGTTCGGGCCCTCTTAATGGAGGTAAAACCCTACATCTTGCTCTTGTTTATATTGATGGTGGAGTATCGAATACAGAGTTGATCTACCTCGAGATCATATGTTGTGGCCTAAAACCTAAGAGTGATGATCATATCAATATGAGATCGTCTATCGACTAGCCTGGCCTCGGCTTATATAACACACCAGAGGCCTAGGATAACAAGAGTCCTAGTCGGCTACGTCGGTGGAGAGGAGTCCTTGTCTTGTGCGTTGAATCTCCCTTGTATGCATCATGGGCTGCCCGAAGTGGCCCGTTAGTGAATCTCATGGGGTTCCTTGGCCCGACGCACTGGTCGGGAGACGATGTGGTGAGAACCCCCTAGTCCAGGACACCGTCAGTAGCCCCCTGAACCGGTCTTCAAGTTGAGGATGCTGCTCGGTTCTTCCGAACAGTTCTTTGTCTTTGGTCGTCGGTCTTGAAAACTGGTTCAACAAATCTTCCCATCTTCGATCTTGAGGATCGCCGAGCTAAATCCGAAGAGTTCACACGTCGGGCATCCGAGGAGCCCTTTAAGTTTTTGGCCTTTATCGATGCCTTGTTATTTTTTACGCCACACCTCGGGTTTGAAGTGTTCCCCATGCGGCGGTGTTCTCTTGCGTTCGAGCTCCAATGCCAAACTGCATCTGAGGTGTCATAGATTACCTTGGTCTCTGAAAATTTGAAGGAGTCCATCCGAGCTTAAATGCCGGAATAGTCTTTTATGGAGCCAGCCATTCGCATCCGAGCTTTAATGCCAAACTACAGCCGAGCTCCAACGCCGAACTACAGCCGAGCTGTCTTTTTTGCAGCCGAGCTCCGATGATGGTTGGCGTCCGAGGTGTCATAAATTACCTCGATCTTTGAAAAAGTTAAAGGAATTCAGCCGAGCTTAATGCTAGAAATGCCCTCTATGGGGCTAGCTACTCGCGCCCGAGCTTTATGCCGGACTGCTTCCGAGGTGGTGCACCACTCCGGTTATGGGCTGATTTCTGTGGAATTTAAGTCCGATTGGTGTAATTTATTCTCTGACGAGCTGTATAACCAGTAGCCCTCAAGGTGTGTGTCGGTCTAAAACCCGAGATGCACCTGAAGGACAAAAATCAAACCGTTGATCCCAGTAGCCCTTGAGACTTAGGTCAATTTGCGAAATCGGCCCGAGGATCGATTACTTGCTCGGCAGCATACTTTAGGGACACAAACGCGGTGCGCAGTAGTTCCCGAGGCTCGGGTTGGGTGCGGCCGACCAACCTGAGGATCGAATCTCCTTGGAAACCATATTGCACTTTGATTTTGCTGCATTGAATAGGCAATGCAATAGCCCCCGAGCCTTAATTTGGGCACGGGCGTTCGAATTAAGGATCGATATTTGTTTGACACAATTTTTTTTTCATTTGACACAATTTCTGTGTAATGATTCTATGTATCCTAGTACTTTACATCATTAATGCTCGGATCCGCATTGTACAAGACTTTGTTGACCGACCATCGGCTTCAACCTCGTCGGCCAGTAGCCGAGGAGTGTTTGTCCTACTTTATAAAGCCTTTATAAGGGCAAAGATTTACGACAAACAAGGCAATCTGACCATACGGTTTTATAAACAAAGGTACATGGAGAGATATGTTATATTACTATTTAACGTAAGAAACATCTTCTGGGAAAAATAGTTCATTTATAAGTTCCTTTTCCCAGGATATCATGTTGACCATGATCATGAAACCTCAACTCCGATCAATGTGGGAGGAAAATATTGAGGATTTAGTTTGGGGAATGTTACCGAACTCTGTGGTCTTTAATGAACCAAAATTTTTACTTCCGTCGTTGCCGATCAATTATATTCTTAAGATGGCTAGCTTTCGGCTTCACCTAGTCTGAGTTACTAACCCGGATGACCCGGAAGTAACAATCACATAGGTGCTCCCTTTACCCCCTAGCCGAACAATCGGAAACGTAGGGGGTAAGCACAGGAGCCAGGCAACCCAGCTTGGTCAAAATCTTAAGTCAAACTGATGCATATCTATGGCTTTATAACGATCACTACGGAAGGCAGCTTTCGTATAATAATTACAAACGCTGATGATATGTTGTGCTCTCCAGGAATCCCGATGTATCTATGCCGAGGTGCCACAAGGAACCCTCGATATGGTTTATTTTGACTCCGTCGCGACTGTTTATAATCTGAAAGTGGCCTACCGTCAGCTTCCACCCCTTTGTAGATGCTATGCAGGGTGTTTCCGTACAAACAAGACAACCCTTAGCCGACGTCTCGGTGCCCAGAGGCGGTTGTGTTAGCAGAAACAAGGCAATCAGATATTCTGGCTTTATAACATTCACTTAGTCATAGGAGCATATGTTTGGGGGCAACTTAATAGACCCCGGTATACATCGACTCCTCAGATTGTTCGAGGTCGAACCACCCACAATTTGGCCTTTTCAAGGAAGAGAGGCCCTTTGTTTTACTCGGATAACCTCGATCGGCTATATTTGGTTGAACACCGCCTGCAGTTCGCTGACCGATTTACGCTTGTTGTGACAGTCAGCTTTTGGCTTTCTCCAACCGAGGCACTTAATCAGTTAACGGAAGTGACAATCGCAGTGGTTCTCCCTTTACCCCTTAGCCGAACAAAGCGGAAACGTAAGGGGTAAGCACAGGAGTCGGCCAATCCAGCTATAGGCCAAAGACACAACTCAAAATCAATGCATATAAATGCGAAATACCAAGGACATTTTGCCGAGGACTGCATGGAGTACCTCGGTGTTTGGTGGGTTCGGTGCTAACCGAAGATCCCCTTTAATATTGCCGATGCATGAAATGCAGCTGGCGTTATACTACGAGAGTTATGCTCAGAACAAACAAAAAAGTTATGCAAGAAACTTTATGTTTAGATAAAATAAAATTTTGCCAATCCGAAATTGGTCTAAAATTTAATTTGTGCTTCGGTCGTGCTTTAACATGATACATCCGATCTCCGGACTCCAATCGGGTCAGCCTTTGGCTTCAACCTCCATATCCCGAAGGCGGAATGTTTCTCCGAGGCCTGTTTAGAGAACTAAACTCGAGCGGCTTTAGAAAGAAACCAAGCTGTCCGGCTATTGACCACACAGTAGTGTCGGAAAAAGGAGTAGTAGAAAAAGACTTTGCAACGACCAAGAAAAAAACACATTTATTATAAAACTTCTCATATAAATTTAAGAGCCCCCAGTTAACTTTGGGGAAAGGAAATTGTTTTTAACAAATGAGTTTTTTGTTTAACAAAATTTATAATGTTTGGTTGAGCCGAACAAAAAGTAAAATTTCAAAGTGAGCTGAGCACGAAAACGACTTAGCTGGTTAATGTGCTCGGTGCGGTCCGGGGTTGTGGCGGGACGAAGACATAGTCCTCGGCCTGGCCGAGGTCCCAGCCCCCAAGCTCGAGGTAATCGAGCGAAGAGGTCGGGTCGAGAAGTGGCAACGCAACACGGTAGCTACGGCGAGGTGAAGCCCCCGGTCCAGCCGAGGAGACAGAGTAGTTCGACAGCGTGACGGCGAAGCCCCCAGTTATCATGGGAAAAGGAAGTGTTTTTAACAAACAAACTTTTTATTTAACACAATTATAATGCTTGGTTGATCCAAAGAAAAATTAAAAATTGAAAAAAGTTGAGAATGAAAGCGACTTAGCTGGTTAATGTGCTCGGTGTGACGTGTGCCGAGCTATGGCGAGACAAGGTCCCAGCCCCCAAGCCGGTCACGAGGTAGCCGACGAAGAGCTCAGCTTGATGAAGTGACAACACAGCACTTCCGAAGGGCCGAGGAGAAACCCCCGGTCCAGCTGAGGAGACGGAGTAGTTTGGTAGTGTGACAGCGAAGCCTCCACGTTAGTCGACCATGTTGACGACGCAATTCGGTTGACGGAGGCGTGACGACGACATCGGCGCGTTGAGGTGACTGTCTAACACAGTCGGAGCCGATCACCTGTGCTCATAAAATAGTGCAAGCCAAAAGTAATATCAAATAAAAATCCTCTACTTAATTAACTTAAGTGAAGTAAATAATTAGAAAAATATAGCCTGAGCGCCGAGGTTTCCGAGCGAAGAGCTCAGCTTGATGAAGTCGCAATGCGGCACGATCGATGTGGCGAGGCGAAGCCTCAGTCCAGCCGAGATGACGAAGCTGGTCGGCTGCTGACGCCAAAGTCCCCGGAGCAGCTTTATGAAGAGATGGCGAAGCCCCCGGTCTAGCTGAGGTGACGTAGTAATTCGGTAAGGTGGCACTAGATCCCCCATGCCAGCCGACATGTCGAGGCAGGTCGGCGTGTTGAATGTCGGATTGAAGAAGCGACGGCGCGGTGATGCCGACGCAGGTCAGAATTTGTGACGCGATCAATGCTGGCTTGATGAAGCAACGGTGCGCCCGACTCGTGTAACCCGTGGGCGACGAGATTCTCCGGAGATTATTCGGCCCTCACGATGCCGAACTCTTGGTTGAATCGCCGAGGTGTTGATCCGATGAGATTAACCTTGGCTGGACGAAGCGATGATCTGTCTAGTGCAGGTCGGCAGCCATGGAACAACGTTGTTGGGCTGGTTTGACACCAGCGTAATGGTGAAGATTGCCTTGAAAAAGGCTTAAAATATATGGGCATGTGTTTTAGAACAACACATAATATATTAAAAAAATTACTTCAAAAAGGATGTCCAAAACCCCGTTCATGAAGAAAGATGAACTCGGGTCGGATTCGTTTTCGCGAAGAAAATAGATCCAAAATTCGTTGTACTCATCGGATGTTTCCCGGAGTTTGGACGGTCGGATCGGGCTGAAATTTTGAGGGGTGATCGCTATATTAATTACGCAACCGGTGAACGGTGGATTTTCCAACGGATGTCCGAGCTAGATACTGGACACCTCGCCCTCAACTCATCCAGATTCCTGTCCAGATTCGACAAGGCTCCGGTATATCGGAGATCACCGGAGATTCCTCCATCGAAACGCGACGAAACTTTGCAGAGTTGTTCTACATACAATTCCGCACAATTCCACCGAAGCAATCATCAAAACAACACTCGAGGAAACAGGGACGACGAACACAAATTCGCTGTCCAGAAAAAACTGCAATCAATCTGCAACGAGCCATCAATCCTTCTGCCGATCACACAGCGGAACTCTCAATGAAAGCACCAATGTCGGTGTCAAAATCGGCGGATCTCGGGTAGGGGGTCCTAAACTGTGGATCTTGGATCGATGGGTAGCAGGAGACAGGGGAGACGATATTTACCCAGGTTCGGGCCCTCTTAATGGAGGTAAAACCCTACATCCTGCTCTTGTTTATATTGATGGTGGAGTATCGAATACAGAGTTGATCTACCTCGAGATCATATGTTGTGGCCTAAACCCTAAGAGTGATGATCATATCAATATGAGATCGCCTATCGACTAGCCTGGCCTCGGCTTATATAACACACCGGAGGCCTAGGATAACAAGAGTCCTAGCTAGTCGGCTATGTTGGTGGAGAGGAGTCCTTGTCTTGTCCGCCAAGTCTTGTGGAATCTCCCTTGTATGCATCATGGGCTGCCCGAAGTGGCCCATTAGTGAATCGTCATGGGGGTCCTCGGCCCGACGCACTGGTCGGGAGACCATGTGCTGAGTACCCCTAGTCCAGGACACCGTCAGCGGGGAGGGGGTGCGGTGGTGGGGCGACGGAGGAAGGGCGGCGGCGCGGTGGAGGTGGCTGACGCGGTGAGGGTGGCCGGCGCGGTGGAGGTGGCCGGGGCGGCGAGGGGGCCAGCGAGGGGAGGGTGCGGCGCGGTCGTGGCGGGGCAGCGCTGTGTGGTGGTGGGCAGAGAGAGAGAGGTGGGGAGATGCAGAGAGAGAGGGAGTGGTGTGAGGGGGGCGTCGTAGCCGTTAAGTGGGCACCCTCTTTGCCGTCTGCTAGCAGACGGCAAATAGGTAGGAGGCAGACGACAATGAGGAGGCTGACGGCAACCGTGCCGTCCTCTTAACCCACATTGCAGTGGGGCCCGCCTGGGCTCTTTGCCATCTGCCTGGCCCATCTTTGTCGTCCGCCAGCAGACGGCAAAGAGAAGGCTGATGGCAAACAGTACCTTTGCCATCTGCCAAAACTTTGCCGTCTGTTTTTAGGAGGCTGAGGGCAAAGAACTTCTTTGCCGTCTGCCAGCCGACGGCAAAGATCTGGCGGACGGCAAATGTTCTGATTCCAGTAGTGTTGGTTCGATATAATATGACCGTTCTTCTAAGGTCATACTCTCAATGTTCTTTTACTATCATCGTTACACTTAACGATATCCTAAGGTACCGAAAATATGATCACCAACAACACTTGATCCAGTATTAGAGGCAAAACTAGCAATCTGATATTTACCCTTTATCATTTCACACGTGCGTATGAGTTTCACATTGAATCGCGTATCCAAGGATCATAGTAGTTATAGCAGAGAATATAAAATATCAATTATGAATACATAAATATAATAATGCAATCTTACTGCCTGTAGGGCATATTCCCAACATATACAACGGTAAAGAAAGTCATGGTGGCTGAGATCGGAAGATCGGTAAGGCGGAGGGAGCCATGGAGCCGATGAAGACTCCAAAGTGTTTGATAAATTTCAGAAGCAACAATCACAAGTGAGGGCGAGAACACCGAAGAATATAACTATTGGTGGTGCTCAAAGGGTGTCAAGTTGTTACTTTCATGGTGAAACCCTAATGTCTCAACTTCATTGGTTGTGCTTGACAGATGCCTTGCTGAAGGTATTGGTTTGAGGGCTCGAACTTTTTTCAGGGTGAAAACCTAAGATCTTGGATAGGGGGACGACGGCGCTTATGCACTGTTTCCTTTTTCAAGGCGTCGCTTTTAGAGACATTTTATGTTTTCCAGGTGTTGTATTGCTTTTTTCTTTTCTTTTCGGGATGTGTGCAACCTGAATGTCTTTGAGATATTTTGTTGGTACAAAGATTATGTATAAAAAATATCTTTGCGATAATAATATATTCTCTTTTCAAAAAAGAAAAAATCAATCTCACCAAGAATTGTGAGTATCAAGTTTATTCAATGTCAAAATATCTCCGTTCGTACTACGCACGTATGCGTGTGGTGAGAAAAGTGTAAAGGTTAATGAGTAAATATGGTCGGATGGGTCGTGTCGCTTGCTCCGGTCTCTCCACCTGTGTCCGTCCGCCGTCTACCTTAGAGTAACTCTAACGCGCCGATCCATTTCGTCCACGCGCGTCCGTTTGGGTTGCCGCAAACAGAAAAATCGGTCCAATGCGCCGATTCAAATGGACGCGCGTCCGCTTTTCGTCTCCCTGCCGACCCATTTTTGAGCCCGATTTGTGTCGGCGCGGACACGAGACGGATGCGCGTGGCGCCCGCCTAGTCCTTCCCCTAGCCCGCTAGTCGGTGTCATATTGTCCATCCTTTCCCAGCCCAGATCGATGGCAATCCCTCGCCGGCCTCCGTCGCGTCGTCGCCGCCGCCCATGAAAGGACGTGGATGTAGCCTAGAGGGTGGGGGTGAATAGGCGCTTTAAAATAATTACGGTTTAGACTTGAACAAATGCGGAATAAAACTAACGTTTAATATGTCACCAAGCACAAAACCTAAAATAACTAGTCTCACCTATGTGCATCATCAACTTATGATAAGCAAGATGAACAACTACGTGATAGCAAGATATATAACATGAAATAATATGGCTATCACAAAGTAAGGTGCATAAGTAAAGGACTCTGGTAAGAGATAACCGAGGCACGTGGAGACGATGATGTATCCCGAAGTTCACACCCTTGCGGATGCTAATCTCCGTTTGGAGCGGTGTGGAGGCACAATGCTCCCCAAGAAGCCACTAGGGCCATCGTAATCTCCTCACGCCCTCGCACAATGCAAGATAACGTGATTCCACTAAGGGACCCTTGAGGGCGGTCACCGAACCCGTACAAATGGCAACCCTTGGGGGCGGTCACCGAACCCGTACACTTTGGCAACCCTTGGGGCGGTCACCGGTACCCATACAAATTGCTCGAGGCAATCTCCACAACCTAATTGGAGACCTCGACGCTTGCCCGGAGCTTTACACCACAATGATTGAGCTCCGTGACACCACCAACCGTTTAGGGCGTCAAGGCACCCAAGAGAAACAAACTCTAGGGTGCTCAAACACACAAGAGTAATAAGCTTCTCAAACTCCACTTCCACGTATCACCGTGGAGAACTCAAACCGATGCACCAAATGCAATGGCAAGGGCACACGGAGTGCCCAAGTCCTCTCTCCCAAATCCCATCGCAACAACTAATGCTATGGAAGAAAATGAGAGGAAGAACGAAGAACAACACGAAGAACTTCAAGATCTAGATCCAAGGGGTTCCCCTCACATAGAGGAGAAAGTGATTGGTGGAAATGTGGATCTAGATCTCCTCCCTCTTTTCCCTCAAGAACCAGCGAGAATCATTGGAGGGATTGAGAGTTAGCAAGCTCGAAGAAGATTAACAATGGGGGAAGAACACGAGCTCAAGAGTTAGGGAGCAATGGGGAAGAAGACCCCCTTTTATAGGCCTCCCCAAATCCAACCTTGTGTGCACAGGTCATGCACAAGCGGTACTACCGCTCGGCTGAGCGGTACTACTGCTTTTTTATGACAGGGAGCGGTACTACCGCTTAGCGTGGTAGTTTCAAGAAAAGCGTGCAAAACGGCAGAAATCTCGAGGCGGTAGTGCCGCCGGAGCGGGACTACCGGCCTACCTAGCGGTACTTCCGCTGAGATGCAGTAAGACTTCAGAACCGAAAAATATGCGGTAGTAGCAGTGGTACTCGAGAGCGGTAGTACCGCGCGGGCGGTACTACCGCCCTACTACCGCTCAACAACCGCCCAGCAAACTAGCCTATCCAGAGAGCAAAATATAAGGAGAAGTAGCAGCGGTAGTAGAAAGTGGAAGTACCGCCCAAGCGATACTACCGTGGTACCGAGCGGTACTACCGCCTGTACAGAGAAAAACAGTTCTCGCACTAAAACTGCCATAACTTTCTCATAGGAGCTCCGAATTGAGCAAACTCAAGCTTGTTGGATAGCAGACGACAAGTACTATCCAAACAGCGACCATCGTACATGTCCTTATTCTCACAATGATGCTCATAAGGGTAGATTATGTGTGCTCACGTTTCAAATGGACTGTGTGTGTATGTGTGCATCTACATATATACTTCCTCCATTCACAAACATAAGATTGTTTTAACTATTTTCTGATTCGGATGTATGTAGGCGCTTTTTAGTACACATGTTCTCATTTCAGTCCATATTGAAGCATTCAAAACATCTTATACTCCAAAATGCGTTTATGTACTCCACAAGGAGTATTTGTTAATCAATTTTGACGCTCATGGTCCTTATGTGGCACGCCCATTTCCTGAACCATCTCTAGTCGTATAGACACTCGTAGAAGGTTGTGTTGCCCTGAGGTCTATTTCCTCGCCAGAGAGGGAAAGGAAGTCAATCTTGTCCGACAGATTGTTACCGCTGAAACACTACCTAGACTCCATAAACCAAATGATCTTACTGCTTACCGTCTACAATAATGCTTGAACGGTGAAGTCCCTCAACCTATTTCCACGGTACGCTTTGGAAACAGAGCAAGAGACACAGAGACAAACTTTACCAGATCCATGAGGGCCGGTGTCATGGAATAACTGTAGGGTCAACTGACCCAAGAAAATTCCGTTCCTTTGTGCTCCGGACGACAGACAGGAATTGACCCTTTGAGCCGCTTTTCATTCTGGCATAGCCTGGGTCTGCTGATTATACCCATATAACGAGTCTTCAAGATGTGGAATTGACACAACCAGCAACAGGGTTTACAACTCAATTTCAGGTGGCACTTATAGTCAAGCAGGACATCTACTTGAAGGGCCTGAGAATAATGACATTGTATAAGTCATTATTTAATGCTATGGCTGGACCGAGGACTGGTGATGGTATTCTAGAGAACAGTTATTAAACAGACCAATATTTCCTTTTGGTGGTATTAGCAGCCTCCAAGACACTAAAAGTTCTCCAAAGCACATTCATTCAGATTCTGCAGCAGGTTTGTCAGGTAATGTCGTGTTCACCAGACACTGCAGGAAACTAAGACCCGTATTTTGGGGGTTTCCTTCAACTATGTAGTTTTTGACATGATTTTTCTATACACTGAAAGCGGTTAGGAAATCAATATTATAAGAAAATACAGTTGAAGATTCAAATGGTATAGAATTTGTATCAAAATAATGTTGTGTGTTATTTATCAAAGCTTGAATTTGGATAGACAAAATAGGCCTTGCATTTGGTACTGGATGTAGGGACACACAACCAAATGTCAAATCGATATTACACATTCAATGTTACTCATTCTTTGAGATTGTTACATTAAAGAAAGTAAGTAAATCAATGTATAAAAAACAAGAGGAAATAAAACTATAAGCTCCATGAAAGTTTTTCGTCTGAAGAAACCCCTCGTCTCGCCCCCTCCAGTGCAATCAGCGGGGGGGGGGGGGGGGGGGGGGGGGGGACCCTAGCCCCGGCCGCCGCCCCTCCCCCTCTCTTCCACCTCGTCGTACCGAAAGACATGCGCCGGCTAAGCGACGACGACGACGGTGATGGGGACGGCAGGGATCTAGGCTGTAGCCCCGCGGTCTAGAGGGACCGAAGGCGTGAGATCTCCCTTCAGAGTTCGTCTTTCCCGACGGTTTTATGCTGCTCCGGTGGCTTCATAGGAAGGGCGGATCGGGACGGGATGTGGCTAATCGGCGGTGTATAATCCCCGGAGCAGCGGCTCCGGTCATGTCGGTGGTGGAGTCCCCTACGTTGTGGATGACGGGCTAGGTGGTTGGTCCTTGTGGCGGTGAATCTTGGGATCCCGCTACCGGGGATGTCGCAGGACGTGCATGGCGGCCGGGGCTTCCTCCGGCGTCGATGACGCTTGATGCGGGATCACGGCGGCTGTTGTCATTGTATGGGAGACGCCAGCGGCTAGCACGGCGGTGGGTGCTCCCTATAGTTCCCGCAAACGGGGCGGCGACCCCTCTTCGTCGATGACGGCGGACTTCGGGGTCGCGTGCGCGACTCGGAGTCTGGATCTCGAGGTGGCGACTTTCTAAGGATGGTGACGGTATGGGACGTCCCCTCCATCAACAGATCGGTTTCGATGCATCTCGGCAGGTGACATATGTGTTTCTTTCGGTGTTGTTGGGCACTGCTTGTCGCCGGCAAGTGAAGGCACCGGCGGATGTGCCGCCAGCGGATACTATGCACGACGTCTTATGTGGAGACGTCAAGTCATGCCTGCTACCACTAGTAGAAAACATGGCATTAGTCTCGGTTTCAGAGGGCCTTTAGTCCCGGTTAAGCAACCGGGACAAAACAATCGGAACTAAAGGCCCCAACTTTTAGTCCCGGTTGGATTACGAACCGGGTCCAAAGGGTCTCCACGTGGCCGCTTTGGGCGCTCAGGCAGGAGGACCTTTAGTCCCGGTTGGCAACACCAACCGGGACTAAAAGGCCGTGTTTCATTTTCTGTTTTTCGTTTTCTTTTATATTTATATATTGTATTTTCACGCGGTTACACGTATTAATATACAACATCAGTACACATTATGGAAGAACAACATCCAACATCAGTACAAATTAGATGGATGCAATAGACCAAGTTGAATTAGAGGAAAATACGACGTTGCGTCAACATCGTATTTTCCTCTAAATCAACTTGGTGTATTGCATCCATCTAATTTGTACTGGTATATGTCATATAACAACTCATCATCATGATCATCGTAATCAAATCATCATCATTCAACATCCATCAACTCATCATCATCTTAATCAACTCCTCATCATTGTAGTTATCACAAGGTTGAAACACTAACTACTGCTCTATGTTAGGTAGAAAAGCATAATAAAGGCGAACTCCGACATCTCCAGATTGAAGAACACAGATCAACCTATCTCCAACCTGTGGGATGCGCAAGTATTTCTCTCCAAGTGGTATCGTGAATGCTTGTATTACATTTCTCCATCCTGTGATTTTCAGGGTTTCTTCACTTTCAGATATCCTGTATTTACCACTGTGATTAATCGGGAGTGGCCGTAAGCTAACCATTTGCAAATCACCCTTTTGAAACATCCATTTAGGCACGGTCTCTGGTGGGAGTACCTGTTGAAGAACATTAGTAATAATAACATAGTTAGCAAACTAGTTTTGCTTAAGAACAATGTATGAAAAAGATGGACTAGACGCAATGGTAAAAAATTTCTTACAAAGTTGTTTGAAGTGATGTTATAATGGTTCAACTTGTGCACTAGTGGCACATATCCATGATAAACGTTGCCAGTCATGTAATGTTTAGCGCTCAACATCATGAATAAATGATATCAGATGATTTTTCTTCAACCAAGTAAGCTTGGAGCCATAACTGTAGTAGGCCCGATCTATTATCTGCCGGGAAGTTCTTGTAGCACGGAAATAAGCTAATAATTCAAAATAAAGAAATTTAGTCGGAATGAGTACCAAATACTTTTCAATAATCAATATAAATTACTTGACAAATCTGTTGACAAACGCACCTGGAGGTAGAACTGGAATCAAGTCATCCTCCACCCAAATTTCTATATTATTATCACGAACATCGTCATTACCAAGATCGAAGGTAATGGTCATGTCCTCATCCAACCCATACGCCTTGCAAAATGCTCTCCAATTAGAACAACCAAAATATGTGTGATCTTCGTTATTTTTCACCTTAACAACAAAAGTATAATGCTCCGTTCTTAGGTGAGCTATCTTAGGCTCTGTACTACCCTTCTCTTTGAAATGGAACTTATCCAAGACAGCGAGTCTTGCATGGCAGGGAACGCACTAGTCGAATTGTACAAAAGAAAATTAAAGGTTAATTAAAGCAAAATAGCACACGTCATACTACATTAACAAAAAATACATGTGGTCTTTACATACCGTAATAATTGTAAACTCATCCGTTAGCTTGACGGTGAATGATATACCGTTGTCTAGGTGAGGATGACGGACGCATATACCCCTGTCATCCCAGTACAAACGGCAATCAGGGATCCTATCATCGGCGTCAGACGACGTCGACATTTCCTGTGTTCATGATTCTAAGATTAAAAATCAATGGCAATTTTTTTAGCAAGATCATCATATATATAATATCACTAATACATATAATATCACTGGCGATCGTCAGTGACTTTTCATATAATATTATCAGATAACATCACTAATACATCTCGAATAAACCAGTTAATGGAGCATCGAATATTATCACTAATAATCCAGATTTAGTTGACATCTCACGGCGCAGGCGGTGGACACCCAAAGAGAAGGAACCATCACAGGATCATAGCTTGGGTGAGATCCCAGAAGAACCTGCCAGGTATTGGAGAACCTGACATCCAACGCAACCATGTAGCGATGGACGTGCTCGTCCTCCTCCCTGACACGGCGACGCACCACCTCCTCGGTTGTCGGCTGCCTCTGCACCGATAGTGGCCCACGCGACCGCCACCAAAGAATCTCCGGGTTGGCGACGAGACCCGGATCCCTCACCAAGCTGCGCCCCCCGGAAGGTAGCACCTCCCAGTGCCAGCCCGGCGGAGCCCAGTCCTGGACATGGCGCCTCCAAAACTGGTTGTCGGCACCAAGTTGATGACGAGGATGCGGGATGGGCATCGTGGACGAGAACAAATTGTGGCTATATAGCAAATATCATTTTATTTAACAACAATAACAACAATACCATATTTAATAACAAATCCACACGCACACACTCGCACACATCGTATACGACTAGCTAGCACGGGAACTGTCCGAGGAATATGAGGGAGATGCATATAATGAATATGAGGGAACTGTCCTAGGAATATTTACCACACGCACACACTCGCACATATAACACACACGCACACTAGGATAGAAGAGACAATTTTCGTTTATTAGTAAAATTATTGATGTCCGATATCTGATCTTGCACACGCCCCCGTGTCGCTCCGACACGGGCGGCTCCCAACCCTAGTTGCCGCAAGACTTCCCCTCCTCCCCATCTCCCTCGTCGGCTCCGAAGTGCAGGGGCGGAGCCAGGACTCCAACATGAGGGGGGCGAAGAATCTAATGAATCCCACAAAAGATTTTTATTAGAGGATGACCCTCTCCCAACAACCCCGGCTTTGATGCACACAGCTATTGCATTATATTAACGAAAAACCAATTCATTCATAAGGCATAATATTTTTTTCGAATTACTGTGCAAACGGTAGATTGCTGATCGAAAATTGTATGGTACTCATGATCGACGGCTGTAGCCCACGGAATGACATGGATACATGGCGGCAATTTTTTGTCTTGCGAAAATCGGCTAGAAATTATCATCCATGTAGCACTGTTCATATTGTTTTGAAACACATCTAATCAGCATATTATACTCGATGAATCAAACAAACTGCAGTGGGGGCATGGGCCTTAGCAGGAGGGGCTCACTGGGGGCAGGGGCCGGCACGGCGACAGCGACGGCAACATCGGGGCCGGCAGGGGTGCGGCGAAGGCGACAGGGAGGAGGGCGCGCGAGGAGGTCCGGCGCCGGCGACGGTCAGCGGGCTCGGGGACGGCAGGGCGTCGGCGAGGGGTGACGGCGCGGTCGGACAGCCTGGCGACGTCGAGGTGGTCGTCGGTGCCGTCAGGGGAGAGGAGGAGAAGAAACAGGATGGGGGATTGGAAAAACTGCAAAGTCCTGCTTATATAGGACCCCCTTTAGTCCCGGTTGGTGGCTCCAACCGGGACTAAAGCCCCCCCTTTAGTCCCGGCTGGAGCCACCAACTGGGACTAAAGGCGGCCTTTAGTCCCGGTTGGTGGCTCCAACCGGGACTAAAGGGGGGCCTTTAGTCCCGGTTGGAGCCACCAACTAGGACTAAAGGCCTTGTCCTGGCACAGCCGCGGGGCGGTGGAAGTTTAGTCCCACCTCGCTTGGCGAGAGGCGCTCACAGTGGTTTATATGCACTGCTGCGGCTGCCCTCTAGAGCTTCTCACTAATGCAGGTTGTGCAGGCCTAACTCTCTCTGCCTTGTTGGGCCGACTTGCCCCGTGGGCCTGCATCCTGGCCCATGTATATTTGGGTGACTAGTCGTATGCAGGCCATGGTGGCCTAGTAGGTGGGCATTTTTTTATGTTATTTTTTCCATATTGAAGTTTTTGACAAAAAATACTTTATGAAGGTTTTTGCTATTAAAGTTTTTAACAAAAAATACTTTATGAAAATTCTTTTTGCTATTAAAGTTTTTTAAAAAATACTTTGATAATTTTATGTTAATATTATTTTGATAATAACTATAGGTTTATAAAATCTTTTTAGTTGATTCTTTTTGCTATTGAAGAATATTATAATTTTGTTTTAGTTGATCATAATAAAATATTTTAATTGATTCTTTTTAGTTCATTCTTTTTGCTATTAGAGTTTTATAAAAGCTTTTTAGTTCATTCTTTTTGCTATTAGTTCATTCTTTGAGCTAAATGACCCTGAAATTTAAAAGCACTACAAATGAACTCTGAAAAGGTTGAAACTTGGCATGGTGTCATATTTTCACCCACATAGCATGTGCTAAAAAGTTGAGAGGGTTACGGGAAAAACTGGATGCACTACGTGTACAAACTGCACAATCTCTTTCGAAGTATCAGGGTTTCGGACGAAAACTCATCTATTACAAAAGGGATTTCATTTTTTTAACATATTTTAACTCCAGACTTTTTGTGTGTTCAATATGCACTACTAGGGAAAACCTTATACACAGAATCTTATCTGCAGCGCGGGACAGGACGGAGCACTACTGCTACTTAGCAGTAGCGCGGTCTTAATACAGGCGCTACTGCTATAAACTTAGCAGCAGCGCGGCTCGGTAGAACCGCGCTGCTACTAAAATTGACCGACCGTTCCCGCCACGCTAGGTTTAGCAGTAGCGCGCTTAAAATAACCACGCTGCTGCTAACGTGATAGTAGTAGCGCGCTTTCTTTTCATGTCGCTACTGCTAATTCTGAAACTGGCCACATGGCGGGCCCCGCTTAGCAGTAGCGCGTGTGACAAAGAAGCGCTACTGCTATATTATTAGCAGCAGCGCGTTTTTGTCCCAGCGCTACTGCTAAGCCGCAGCCATACCATCTTTTTCCTCCCCTCTCCCCTCCCCTCCTCTATTCCTCACTTTCCCCTAGCTCCCACCTCCTCTCTCTCTCACTTTGCTTCTTCCTCACTACTTCTCCCCCCATTACTCTCCTTCTTCTACCTATCTTTCTCTCTCTTTATTACTCCTACCTAACTACAACAACCTCCATAATGCATCTCCTTTCTCTTTTTCCTTCCCCCTCCACTAGTTGAACTTGTCTCCTCCCAAATTAGCAAGCTAGGTAGATCTAGCTAGCATTTAGTGAAGTGACATATGTACCTCCCTAACTAGATCGATAGCCTTGTCAAGAAGAGCTTTGTCCACTTTTGATCATTCCATAGGTGTGTGTGGCGACACCTATCGACATCATCATCACCGTGCTCGATCTCGAGATAGGTGATTAAAAATTTATGCTTTTGCAAGAATGGAAATATGTGTATGTGTGCGATATGACATAATCGGGCGATATGATGGAAATTGTGTGTGTGGCATGAGTTCCCGCCGAATTGTGCTTGTGAGTTGCCTATGTTTTGCCGAAATGTCGATTTATTTCCGTTTCGGCGAATTCCGGGCAAACTCTATATGTCCTATTTTTAGGGAAGGTCATGCCGAATTTTTGTATGACTTTGATGCATGCATGCATTTTTATAATCAATTTGTTTATTATTACCGTGCAGGCGTTCATGATGGTCAGTGGAACGGTGGTGGACAGGTGGTTGCGGTCGGCGGTGCAGGACATGAAAGAAAATAACCTGACAGAGGTTTAATGTCCGTGTCGAAGATGCAATGGACGAGCTTGGCTCGACCCCTATGACGATGGTCGTGTGATGGTGCACCTGCTCATGACTGGTTTCATGGATGGCTATACTCGGTGGATAATTGAAGATGAGGATGATGATGTTGAGGACGCCGACGAAGCAGGCAATGACGACACGGGGCAAGACGAAGAGATGATCGATAATGGCGGCGGAGAAGGGGCCGGAGATGGCGGCGGGGAAGAGGCCGGACATGGCGGCGGGGAAGAGGCCGGACATGGCAGCGGAGAAGGGGCCGGACATGGCGGCGGGGAAGAGGGCGCCGGACATGGCGGCGGAGAAGGGGCCGGACATGTCGGCAGAGAAAACGTGGACTCCACGCCGTAGAATTCGTCGGTACTAAGTTTAATCGTGCGGGACCCGCATGTTCAAGCACTGCTTCGTAAGGAGACAAGTACTGAGAGAGCTGCTTCTAGAGAGGAGGCCAAGCTGCAGCAACTGGTGGTAGACTCGAACACTCCATTGTATCATGGTTGCAATCCCGAGGTGACCCGCTTGAGTTTCACGCTCGAACTCCTAAAGACGAAGGCTAAAAACAAATGGACCGACACTAGCCTCGATGAGCTTCTCAGGTACCTAAAGGATGTTCTTCCCGCGGGGAATCTATGTCCTACTAGTGTGGATGAGGCCAAGAAGATCGTGTGCCCTCTTGATCTGCCACACGTTAGATACCATGCATGCATCAACGATTGCATAATTTATCAGAAGAGCTGTCCGGTGTGCAATGCTTCTCGATACAAGAAGGCCGGGACGAAATGTCCCCAGAAAGTTGTATGGTACTTACCGATCACTCCCCGTCTCCAGCGGTATTTCGTAGATCCCAAGGAAGCAAAGCTCATGCGCTGGCACGCGGAGAGGAATAAGCCCGACGATGGAGATGATCCGAAGCTGAGACACGTCGTGGATGGAAGCCAGTGGAGAGCGTTCAACGGCGAATATCGGTATTTCGCATGTGATGCAAGGAACATCGTGCTCAACACGTGTACCAATGGCATGAATCCGTTTGGCAACCAGAACACCAACCATAGCACATGGCCCGTGTTTGTATGGATGTACAACCTCCCCCCTGGTCGTGCATGAAGTCGAAGTACATACACATGAGCATGCTGATTCAAGGGCCGAAACAACCGGGAAATAATATTAATCTGTATCTGGGGGTACTTCAAGAGGAGTTAGACACGTTATGGAAAACACCGGCCAAGACATGGGACGCCAGCAAAGGCGAGTATTTCTATATGAGAGCCGCGTTGATCACGATGGTGCACGACTATCTCGGTTACGGATATGTCGCAGGACAGGTGTGCCATGGATATTGCGGATGCATGCGGTGCATGGATGATACGACGTCTCAGCAGCTAACGTCAAGGAAAGATGGCGGGTCTGGGTAAATCGTGTACATGGGGCATCGAAGATGGATCGAGAAGGACGACCAGTGGAGAAACCGTGGAGATCTATTCAATGGTGAGGCTGAGCATCGAGGACCTCCACGTAAGCGGAGCGGCGCCGAAATCGATGAGCTATTGAAAAACTGGGAACAGAGCCCCGCGCCGGGAAAGACGATGAAAAAGGCACCGGAGCCGCTGCTGAAGGTATGGAAGACGAGGTCTGTTTTCTGGGACTTGGAGTACTGGCACAAACTCGACACGCCTCATTGCCTTGATCAAGTGCATATCTGTAAGAATGTCCTTGAGAGCTTGCTTGCGACACTGATGAACATGCCGGATAAGAACAAGGATGGGCCGAAGGCAAGAAAAGACTTGCAAGATTTGGAGATCAGGGCAGATCTGCACATGCCGCCCCGTAAAAAGTCAGAGGAGACAGAGACGGAGACAGAGGCGCGGGAGAAGAAGGGCAAAAAAGTAAAGGAAGAGGATTATTGCCCCCCTTCTTGCTTCACCTTAAGTCCGGCTAAGATCGATCAATTCTTCAAGTGCCTTACCGGAATCAAAGTTAGTTCCGGTTACTGTGGCAAGACAAGGAGATATCTGGACACGAAGAAGAAAAGGTTCAGTGGCATGAAGTCCCATGACTGTCATGTGATGATGATGCAGATACTACCTGTTGCCCTTAGAGGGATAATGGACAAGCACGTCCGTGACACGCTTATTGGTCTCTGCAACGTTTTCGACGTCATCTCTCGAAAGTCGATCAGTGTGAAGCAGCTCCGAAGGCTACAGGAAGAGATTGTTGTCATACTAAATGAGCTTGAGATGTACTTCCCGCCCGCGTTCTTTGACGTCATGGTGCATCTGTGTGTCCAGATTGTGGACGACATAATAGACCTGGGGCCGTCATTCCTGCAAAACATGATGCCGTTTGAGAGGATGAATGGGATCATCAAAGGATTCGTTCGTAACATGTCCCGTCCGGATGGAAGCATCGTCCAGGGCTATCTGACACAAGAGTGCATCTCTTTCTGCGAGAATTTTCTATATGGCGCAGACCGGCCGCCTGGTGTTGGTTTGCCCGTTAACAAGCACGATGGGAGGCTCGAAGGAGAAGGTCACTCCAACGGTCGCAGGGAAATGCATGTGGCCTACTTAGATCGACGCAACGACTTTGACATAGCAAACTTGGTAGTGCTACAACACCTACAGCAGGTAGATCCTTTCGCGACACTGCACAAAGAAACTATCGCAAAGAAGTATCGTGACCGGGGGGTATGCAGGACGGACGCCGAAGTTACTAGAGAGCACAACTCCACTTTCCTGCATTGGTTCAAACAGCATATTATTGCTAATCCCCCGGAAGAGGGCTCTAAGGAAAGATTGCTCATATACGCCTTAGCACATGGCCCCTCGCCCAACCTCGTCACCTATCAGGCATACGATATCAACGGATACACGTTCTACACGGAGGCCAAAGATATGGACAGTGATGATCAGAACTCAGGGGTGATGATGGTATGCATGACCGACAGCGACAACGGCGCAACTGAGAGATTTTACGGAAGGGTCGAGGAGATCTGGGAGCTTGACTACTCTGGACTGCACAACGCGACGATGTTCCGTGTCAGATGGGCTAAGAATGTCGAAAGATAAAACCGGTATTTCACTACCATGACTATACCCGACGCCAAGAGCGGTACCGTGAACGCTATCGCAAAAAACGAGCCATGGGTACACGCTAAGCACGTGACACAATGCTTCTTCAAAACCGACCCGTGCAATCCTAGCCGTGTTGTGGTGAGGAGAGGCAAAAGGAACATCATTGGAATGGATGGAGTCGCCAACGAGGAAGACTACGACCAGTATGGCAACCCAATGAGGGAAGATGACGATGACGATGAAGTATACGTCAAAAGAAGAATGAATACTACATTACCTAAGAAAGATCGTACTCCATGGAAAAGGAAAAGTCACAATGAGGGGCTCAATTATTCTTCAACGAACAAGAAGGGAAAGAAGCTCACTCAAAAACGAAAACGTCGACGCTGAGGAACCGTTATCGGTCAAATGATGTAATCTATATGTTCCTATTTTGTGTACACACTTAACCGTTATGCATGGGTCAAATGATGTAATCTATATGTTCCTATTTTGTGTACACACTTAACCGTTATGCATGGGTCAAATGATGTAATCTATATGTTCCTATTTTGTGTACACACTTAACCGTTATGCATGGGTCAAATGATGTAATCTATATGTTCATATTTTGTATACACACTTAACCGTTATGCATGGGTCAAATGATGTAATCTATATGTTCCTATTTTGTGTACACACTTAACCGTTATGCATGGGTCAAATGATGTAATCTATATGTTCCTATTTTGTATACACACTTAACCGTTATGCATGGGTTAAATGATGTAATCTATATGTTCCTATTTTGTATACATACTGGTTATAGCAGTAGCGCTTTTCCGAAAAAGAGCTATAGCTACCTGTGTTAGTAGTAGCGCTTCACCGAAAATGCGCTATAGCTACCTGTTATAGTAGCAGCGCTTCTTGGAGAAATGCGCTATAGCTACCTGTGTTAGTAGTAGCATTTCTTTTAGAAACGCGCTATAGATAACTTAGCTATAGCGCTTTTCTAGGAAACGCGCTACTGCTATGTTGACTTAACCCCCAAATCTGCTTCCCGCCTCTGCTTCTTCCCCCGAAATCCCCACTCTCTCTTCTCCCCCCTCGTCGCCGCCGGAGCCCGTGCCCTCGCCCTTGACCTCGCCGTGCCCCTGCGCTCGCCCCCAACCCCGGCACTCGCCCCCGACCCCCCGACCCCGGCGACCTCGCCCTCGCCCCCGACCCCGGCGACCTCGCCCTCGCCCCCGACCCCGGTGCTCGCCCCGACCCCCCGACCCCGGCGACCTCGCCCTCGCCCCCGACCCCGGCCCCGGCGCTCCACGCCTCCCTCCTCTGCTTCCTCCCCTCCCAACCTCGGCCGTCGTCGGGCCTGCCTCCTTGCCCCTGCACCCTCTGTAAGCCCCCCACCGCTCCTCCTCTCTCCGCTAGCTAGGGTTCTTCTGATAATTTGGTTAGGTTTTAGTTAGGGCAGTAGGTTAATTAGGTTATCTATTTAGTTATGAACCCTAGTTATCAAACTAGTAGGTTAATTTGGCTATATTATGAACCCTAGTTAGTATGAACCCTAGTTAGTTAGGGCAGTAGGTTAATTAGGTTCTTCGTCAAATTAGGACCGAAATTTAGGGTTAGGTGTTTTAGGTGTAGTTAAAAGAAAAAACAGAATTGATTATATAGGTTTCTTGCATTTTTTAGTTTAAGCAATTGTTGCTATTTAAATTTTGTAGTGCTAGTTAGTTAATTAGAATTAATATGAAACCTAGGACAGATTAGTTAAAGCAACTGTTGCTATTTAAAAAAACAGAATTTGAAGTGGACAGATCAGTTAAAGCAACTGCTGCTATTTTTTAGTTTCAAATTTAGGTAGGCTGTATTTAGTTTCAAATATTGTGAAGAAAAATGACTTCTTGCATTTTTCTTCAAGTTCTATATTTTTCTTCCTTTTATATGCAAATTTGAAGTGGACATGTGATATGTGGACATGTGATTTGGACATGTCATATTTGGAATTTGGACATGTCATATTTGGACATGTGATGTTTTGGACATGTCATATTTGAAAAATGATGATTATGGGCAGGGTAAATGATCTGAGTGGCCTATGTTTCGCTGGAATGTTGATTCATTTCCGTTCCGGTGAATTTCAGGCGCTCGATATGTCCACTTTTTAGCAAAGGTCATGCCGAAATTTTCCGTGAATTTTGGCATGACTTGTGCTAGAAAGTAGGCATATCGAGTGCCGGGATTTGCTGGGAAACGGCATTCCGGCAAACATAGATCTTTTTTTATGTCATTTCTCATTTTTTTATAGTTTTAGAATTAAACGAGGAGACTTAATCATAGGAAACATGTCGAACAACAAAGAAACCGGGCCTTCTGACCAAGATGCAGATGAGATGGATTATGAGGGTGAACAATAGTACCTCGACTTTTTGTCTGCTAAGCACAATCAAGGTTTGCAGGTCGGCCTAGATGATGATAATGACGCCGACATCGACACCGACGGCGCCGGCACCGATGGCGGCGCCGAGACCGGCGGGGAAGGTACTGGCGGGGAAGGTACCGGTGCTATGTCGGGTACAAAGGAAAGGTTCTGGGAGTATACGACGAGTGGTCCGAGTGTCAGGCGCAAGTGGAGGGGGTCTCGGGCGCCAGCCATAAAGGCTTCAAAAGCAGACAAGAAGCAGAAGCTAGTTACATGAGGCTCACGCTAGTGCGAGAGAGGGCTAATAACCGCCGCCTCATGTACTACATAGTTTCGCTCTCACTCATAGTGATAGCTCTTCTCGCGTATATCATTGTTTAGATGGATGACGATGTAGTTGCAAGTATTCGAGACTTGTATCGCTATTTTCGAGATGATGACGAGAGACCACTTTGTGTTGGATGATGATTATGATGATGACATGATTTGATGAGACTATTTGTATGTATATGCTATGATTACATTCGTGGTCTCGCAGCCATTTCTATGTGTATGATGATGACATTTGTATGTGCTAAAGATTCTTGTATAAAGCCTGTTCAAATACAAAACAAATATGCAGAAAAAAAAATCAGAAACTAATAAAGTTAGCAGTAGCGCGTGGAGTAAAGTTAGCAGCAGCGTGCCATTACCAGTAGCGCGGTCTACTACAAGGCGCTACAGATATTAGCAGCAGCGCGCTGCTGCTACGCATGTATAGCAGTAGCGCGGGACAACCCGCGCTACTGATACAGGTTAGCTGTAGCGCCGTATCAGTAGCGCGGGTTCCCGCGCTACTGCTATACATAATACCCGCGCTACTGCTAGGCTTTTCCCTAGTAGTGATGCACCATTCGAAGGCACATCATCAATTTCCAACCCTTTTCTGACTTCCTTTGCTATTTTTCATGCATTTAATGGTTCATTCTTTGAGCTAAATGGCCCTGAAATTGAAAAGCACTACAAATGAACTCTAAAAAGGTTAAAACTTGGCATGGTATCATAATTTCACCCACATAGCATGTGCAAAAAAGTTCAGAGGGTTATGGCAAAAACTGGATGCACTTTGTGTACAAACTGGACAATCTCTTTCGAAGTATTAGGGTTTCGGACGAAAACTCATCTATTACAAAAGGGATTTCATTTTTTTAACATATTTTAACTCCAGACTTTTTGTGTGTTCAATATGCACCATTCAAAGGCACATCATCAATTTCCAACCCTTTTCTGACTTCCTTTGCTATTTTTCATGCATTTAATGGTTCATTCTTCGAGCTAAATGGCCCTGAAATTAAAAAGCACTATAAATGAACTCTGAAAAGGTTGAAACTTGGCATGGTATCATAATTTCACCCACATAGCATGTGCTAAAAAGTTCAGAGGGTTACGGCAAAAACTGGATGCACTTTGTGTACAAACTGGACAATATCTTTCGAAGTATCAGGGTTTCGGACGAAAACTCATCTATTACAAAAGGGATTTCATTTCTTGACATGTAACTACAGTGATATTCTAGATCAAAGCCATCATCAGAATAGTTGTGGAGAGAAAGTCTTCACTTTTTCTTCGTGTGTGTCCCTTGCTTATTGAGCCGTAACCATGGATAATCTTCATCGTTTAACAGGATGCTTGGGTCAGCCTTCACTTTGAAGGGAGGAATTTCATGGAACTTTTCATAATCGTCAGACATTTCTGTCTTGTCCTCCACTCCCATGATGTCTCTTTTCCCTAAAAGAACTATGTGGCGCTTTGGCTCATTGTATGATGTATTCGCTTCCTTATCTTTTCTTTTTCTCGGTTTGGTAGACATGTCCTTCACATAGAAAACCTACGCCACATCATTGGCTAGGACGAATGGTTCGTCTGTGTACCCAAGATCGTTGAGATCCACTATTGTCATTCCGTACTGCGGGTCTACCTGTACAGGACCCAGAATGGCAATCTCGTTGACTAGATGAACTAGGACGTGCGTCATGATATTGAAGAAGGATGGTGGGAACACCAACTCGAAACTGACAAGACATTGCACCAAATCATTCCGTAACCTTGGTAGGATTTCTGGATCGATTACCTTCTGAGAGATTGCATTGAGGAATACACATAGCTTCACAATGGCTAATCGAACGTTTTTCGGGAGAAGCCCCCTCAATGCAACCAGAAGCAATTGCGTCATAATCACGTGGCAGTCATGAGACTTTAGGTTCTGGAACTTTTTCTCTGGGATATTTATTGTTCCTTTTATACCGCAATGCACCGCATACCGGGCATGCGTTCAAATTCTCGTACTCCTCACCGCGTTACAGGATGCAGTCATTAGGGCATGTATGTATCTTCTGCACCTCTAATCCTAGAGGGCAGAGAACCTTCTTTGCTTCGTAAGTACTGTCAGGCAATTCGTTATCCTTTGGAAGCTTCTTCTTCATTATTTTCAGTAGGTTCCCAAATCCCTTGTCAGATAAATCATTCGTTGCCTTCCATTGCAGCAATTCCAGTGTGGTATCGAGCTTTGTGTTGCCATCTTCGCAATTTGGGTACAACCCTTTTTTTTATCCTCTAGCATGCGATTGAACTTCAACTTCTCCCTTTCAGTTTCGCATTCTTTCTGTGCATCAAAAATGACCTGGCGAAGATCATCATCGGGCACATCGTCTGGTGCCTCTTGATCTTCAGCTCCCCCCTCTTGTTCAGCAGTATCACCGTATTCAGGGAACATAGGATAGTTTTCATCATCCTCTTCTTCTTCGTTGTCTTCCATCATAACCCCTCTTTCTTCATGCTTGGTCCAAACATTATAGTGTGGCATGAAACCCTTATCAAGCAGGTGCCAGTGAAGGGTTTTCAAGGAAGAGTAATCCTTCGTATTCTCACAGACAGTACATGTACAATACATAAAACCATTCTTCTTGTTTGCCTCAGCCACCTCGAGAAAAGTATGCAGGCCCTCAATGTAGTCTGAGGTGCGTCGGTCACCGTACATCCATTGCCGGTTCATCTGCATGCATTATGTAATAAAGTATATCAAAAACCATTACTGAACATTATGAATAGAGAAGTGACCAAATTAATACAAGTTCATCATCACATTAAAACCAAAGTACAATAGTGATCACAAGTTATTACTCCAAAAATTAATACATAAAGTTCATACATAGTTCTCATAGAACAACATATAGCTCTCTAGAGCATCTAATTAAAACATACATTGAAACTAACATACAACTATGTAAAACATTTAAATGCAACAACAAATGTGTCATAATCGAAACTAAGGTAACAATTGATCCAACATCATAATGATACCAAGCCTCATTATCAATGGCATATTTTCTAATCTTGTGAGTGTCGACGACATCGGCAACATGCAACTCCAATTTCATCTTCTCCTCTTCAACTCTTTTTAATTTTTCTTTCAAGTAATTGTTTTATATTTCAACCAAATTTAACCTCTCGATGATAGGCTCGGTTGAAATTTCCGGTTCACATACCTCCTAGATAAAAACATATATGTCACGTTGGTCGGCATAATTGTCATAAACATTAAATGAAACAAATAGTTATAAAAGAAAATATACCACATACGAATCACAGACCGGACGAGGGCCGACGGGAGCGGATACCAAAACCATGGCACTATATAATAACAAACAATAATCAAAGTAAGAAAATTATACAAGTATCTATCTAAATCATACAAGTAAGATTTTTTTTCTTTTAAAAAGAAGTTAAGAATAAGAGGCTCACCACGGTGGTGCCGGCGACGAGATCAGCGCGGGCGATCGACGGCGGTGAGGACGGGGACGGGGACGGGACGACACCCTACACATGTGCAAACTAAGAAGTTAATTTGAGCTCAAATTGTGCATCTAAATCAAATAAACTCACACATACACTCCTCCACTAAAACCCACAAACCACACTACTTATAGAGCATTTGAAATGAGCTAAACTAGCAGTGAGAGATGAAAGGATGAAGTTGCTAACCTTTTTAGAACACTTGGTTAGTTGGTGTACCGCCAAACCTAGACAAATCTTGGGATAAATGGAGCTTGGAGGTCAATCTTGGAGGAAGAACACAGTAGAAAGCTTAGGTGTGGCTCGGGCATTTCATCGAACACCTCATGTGCATAGGAAGTGAGAAGAGAGCACCACACAACTCCCACCACACCTATGGCCAAAAAACAAAGGAGATCAGGGCGCGGGCTGGGCTATATATAGGAATCTTTTTAGTCCCGGTTGGTGTCCAGAACCGGGACTGAAGAATGACCTTTAGTCCCGGTTCCAGATACCAACCGGGACTAAAGGGGATGCGTCAGGAGCGAGGACCCTTAGTCCCGGTTGGTAACACCAACCGGGACTAAAGGTCCTAGATGAATCGGGACTGATGCCTGTCGAGGCCCGACGGCGTCATGGCCGCTCAAACTGGGACTGATGCTTCCACTAGTCCCGGCTCGTAGCCCAACCGGGACGGTTGCTCTTATCTGGCCAAAACCAAAGCCCTGTTTTCTACTAGTGTACAGGTAGGTGCTGCACAGTGGCTCTAGCGGAGGTGTCATGTTTAGCCTGTTGCTGCTGGATTGAAGGTGATGAGACAGTAGCTGGAGGCACGCGGTATGAAACGTCTTTGTCTTCCGTTGTCTTCTCCAGAGATATCCAACTATCGAGGCGTCGGTAGCCGGATAAGGGTGGAGGGTACATGTGGCTTCAACGGTGAGTTTATGCACTCCGGTGTAAACACAAGCTCTCTGATCGGGCTATGTCGACGCACGCCTGCGTCGTGTCTTTGCTGAACGTGGTGGATTGAAGTTTGGCTTTGGGGATGAGAATTCAAAGTTTAACCTTGTGGTGGACTCGCCATCATGGGCGCACGTGCGTTGATTCCTTCCTTGAAGGCGTAGCCTATGAGTTGTGTATTTTTCGTTTCTGATGTGTCTTGTAACATAGGTTAGTGGCTATGTGGTGGAGTTACTGTTGGGAGGCATTGCGGCCTTAGGTTATTTTCCCACTTTATTTGATGTTGCTTGGACATTATTAATAATATATGGTTGCATGCATCGCCTTGATGTAGAAACCAAGAGATATTCAATTTTTTTTGTCAAGGCTTACGCATCTGCCCTACGCATGTGTATCTGCATGTCAATGGTGAAGAAATTGTCACCAAACAACACACAAGAGGTCGGGCTGCTCTTTCTTTTATTTTGAGGGGGCCTCTAGCATTTACTTTCCTACATTTATCAAGATACTGCTACACGATCTTGCATTTAACAAGAGCCTCTAGCATTTATTTATTTTCATTTATCAAGATATCACATGATCTTTCATTTAACAAGAGCCTCTAGCATTTCTTTTCTTAGATTTATTAAGATGATACAAAATCTTAGATTTGACAAGACACCATATATGCCTTAGCATTGTGAGGCCAACATTATTAACAGAAAGGAACACATGCACGATTGCAAGATTGTGTAGTGGTTAATAAAATACGCTGCAAAGAAATGCAAGATCTACACCTTTATATATTGTGCATTATATATATAGCCTGAGATCACTGGGAGTGCCCTTAACATTGAGACAAAGCATTAATATGGGAGGGAAATGCATAAATGAAAGATATTATAGCATTATTTATAAAGGATGCTTTCATTAATTTAAAATGTAGCACCAAGATCTCATATCTTATACTAGATCGAATCAATCTCTCGAGTTGCAAGATTGGGTCACACCTTAATATAAACCCACTGCAGGGGAAAGAGATCGGCAGTCATTGTACCAAACCAGCAGCACCAGGACAACTGAAGGAAGCAGAAGCTACCTCCTCTTTTCTTCTGCCCATGGCGCTCATCAGCAGCAATGCACGCTCCACGGTTCTTGTCCTGTTCCTGGTTCTTGCGATGATGATGCCCTCCTCGCCACCATCACACTGCCATGCACGTAAGTAGCATCGATCTATCCATGATTTTACTCTGATTTTCGGTTTGGTCAACCTGTGAAGTACGTACGTGCCAACCTTGACTTGTCCTGATTCATGCAGTTAAGCTGTGGCTGTGCGCCAATTCAGCAACGCAGCGATGTACTTCACATGCGTGCTTGGTTGAGTGCGTACACATGCATGGAGTTTCTCTCTCCCACTGCAACCACACCGTCCACCCCGAGCAGTGCTGCTGCAGGAACATCCATGACGGCTAAGCACCGAACATGACTGACACCATATGCTTTCACTACCATAGAATGGACTCGCTTGTAATGCGTCAACCTATCTACCTGGTCCAGATTCAATAAACATCTTATGTTTCTTTCAGAGAAGTTTAATTAGCCGCGCCAGCCACAAATCTGCTACGAGCGAGTAGAAAAATATTAGAAACATTGATTGACCAGTGTGAGATGCATACCGAATTATTGACCAAAGAAATGGTAAAGAGACTTAAACGGCTGAAAACGCTGGAACCCCAGAAGTAGTGGCGTTGCGTCGTGTAGACCATACTGAGCCCTGGCCCGGGCTTGTCTCTTTGACATTTTTCGAAAAAGAGCGCTTTATTACTTAAAAGGTTTAAGTATTATACCCGTCTCTAAATAACTAAGATGCACACAACCAATAAAGTCCTCACATAAAACCAAAACAAAAAACGAAAACGGAATACAAGAAAAATGATCTGTATAACGCCTAAACCATAGGTGGCCCAATTCGGAGATTATGCTACCATCCATGTTGGATAAAAGTACCCCTCGTCGTAGCCTTCAATCGTGTACACACCTTCGTAAACAGGTCGTGATTCTGCACTCTTTGTAAAGAGGACCATAAACGAAGAGTCCCGGTACATCTGTAGGTAACCTGCATAAGACAAGTACTTTTATCGTTAAAAACCTTATCATTTCTACATAGCTGAATCGACCAAATCACGGCAAGCGCTCCCACCCAGAGAAGAATTCTAAACCTGTGATCAATCCCATGTATCCAGTTGCCGAATACATTAGCAACACTATCAGGAGGATACAAGCCAAAAGCTATTTGGATGACTGATCATATAGAACGAGCCAATTTACATTGAAAAACAAATGTTTTATTGTCTCATCATGAGGATAAAAGACACATTTCGTACTTCCATGCCAATTCCTCTTAATAAGGTTATCTTTCGTAAGAATGACCCTGCGATGAAGAAACCATGCAAAGATTTAATTCTCTAGAGGTATCTTCATCTTCTAGATCTTCTTGTTATTATTAACTTGCACATCAGACTGGATCAAAGCTCTATACATAGATTCCACTGAGAATTGCCCATTCCCATGTAGGTTCCAACGAAATAGATCGGACCCTTATGACAATTGTACCATGGTTAACCGATGTAGTAATATGTTCCACGATTTAAGTCTAGGTCCAATAAAATCTCTTCTGAACGTCAAATTTGGCAGAAATGATTCCAAAACCAGGGCGATAGTATCACCCTTCTGACGCGCAATATTGTATAGAGCTGGATATTGCTCCCGGAGTGTAGCATTACCTAGCCACTTATCCTCCCAGAATCTAATTTCCGGACCATCCTTAATCGAGAAGGAACCATAACGGAAGAAATATTTCTTCGTTGCCATTAGTCCCTCCCAAAAGTGGGAGTCCCCAGGCTTCCGGTATACTTGTGACACTGCCTTTGAACCCACATATTTTCTCCTTAGGAGGATTTGCCATACACCATCTTCCGTCAATAATGTAAACAACCATTTGTCGGGGAGGGCCCTATTCTTAACCTCAAGGTCAGGAATGCCAACCCGCCTTGGTCCTTGGGATGGCAAACCACACTCCATTTAGCCAGTCGATATTTCTTTCTCTCACTATATCCTTGCCAAAAGAATCTAGATCGGAAGTAATCCAATCTATGTAATACTCCTTTCGACAACTAGAAGAAGGAAATCATATATAGTACCATATTACTTAGCACTGAATTTATGAGGACCAACCTTCCACCCAGAGATAGCAGTTTACCTTTCCAACTACTAAGTCTTTTTTGAAGCCTCTCCTCGACATGTTTCCATTAGGCATTTGTGAGTCTTCGATAATGTATCGGTATCCCCATATAAGTGATCAGAAACTGGTACATCCCGCACCCGAACATGTCAGCATAAAGATGGGCCTCGTCTTGAGCCTCGCCAAAAAAATCACTTTTATGGAAATTGATCTTAAGCCGTGAGAGTTGCTCGAATGCCGATAAAATTAAATTCAGATTTCTTGCGTTCTTGAGGTTGTGAGAATCGTATCGTCGGCATATTCAAGGATATAGAGACCACCATCAACTAGGTGATTCACTAACCCATCAATTTGATCATCAACTTTGGCACTCTCAATCATGACCGCTAACATATCCGCCACTATATTGAATAGCATCGGCGATACTCGGTCACCTTGTCGCAATCCTTTCTTCGTTTGGAAATAGTTGCCAACGTCATCATTGACTTTAATGGAAACATTACCTCCAGACACAAAACAATGGATCATTGCGCGCCACTCTGCAGAAAATCCTTTTATTCCGAGAGTCAATTGAAGAAATGACCATTTGACTTTGTCATAAGCTTTTTAAAGTCAATTTTAAGAACCACCCCATTTAGTTTTTTCGATGCAATTTGTGGACCCTTTCATGAAGGATAACAGCCCCATCTAGGATGTTTGTGCCTTGCATAAACCTAGTTTGAGAAGGATGAACCATATGTTCAGCAACCGAATTCAGCCTAATCGTCAATATCTTAGTGAAGATTTTCAAACTAACATTAAGGAGGCAGATTGGACGATACTGTTGTATCCTTTCAGCCTCATTAACCTTAGGTAATACTATAATTTCATCAAAGTTTAAGCGAAACAACTCTAGTTGACCAGCGTGAAGGCAGCCAAAAAAGAGTAGTAGATCATGTTTGATGACATCCCAAAAGTTCTGGTAGAACTCAACGGGAAAACCATCTGGACCCGGTGCTTTGTTGTCTTCCATTAGTTAAACTGCCTCTCTTATCTCCTCCTCAGTCAATGGAGCTGTTAGAAGGCTATTTTCCTCATCAGAAACTTGGGGGATGTCATCTATTCGAGACTCATCCATTGAGAAGTTTCCTTCCTTAGGGGTTCCGAATAATTTTTTATAATAACTAGTGACATAAGACTTAAGTTGATCATGCCCTTCAATCGTGCCCTCCTCCTCTTGTAGGGAATGAATAAGTTTCTTTCGGTGTCTACCATTGGCGACACCAATGGAAGTATCTCATATTCGAATCACCTTTCAGGATAAACTAAGAGTTTGAATGTTGGTACTACTCGAGTTCCTTGTCACGCAGCAAGCGCGCTAACTGGGCATTGGATTGACTGTTGATCTCTATTTTGTGCTCAGAGAAAGGTCTAATCTCTGCCAAAGCTTCTAAATCATCAATAATATATGAAAGACGAAGCCTTTTCTTTTTGAGGATGCCCGTAGTGTGCCTAACCCAACCACCAAGGAACTTACGTAATGCACGCAATTTGTTGTTCCATTTGTGTAGAGGGGTAAGCCCGGCAACCGGTTTCTCCCACACCTCCTTGACCATGTCATGGAATCCATCCCGAAGCAACCAACCCAGTTCAAACTTGAAATTGCATCCGTGCTACGGTCGTGGCAATCCAGTAGTTAAGAGGATGGGTGCATGGTCTTAGGTAGCCTCTATACGAGGTAGAGCGCGAATAGAAACCATAGGGAATTTGGATTCCCAGTCGGTATCCATTAAAACGCGATCTATTTTCTCATAGGTCGGCTCTGGAAGACTGTTTGCCCAAGTAAACTGTCTTCCAATCATTCGAAACCTCTCGCAAATCCAGTCTGTCTATGACAGCATTGAAAAGGAAAGGGCAATTATTATCAAACCTACCTCGGCTTTTCTCATTTGGAAATTGCAACAAATTAAAATCCCCACCAATGAGAATGGGTAGGGATTATCTTTTGCGAGATTAACCAATTCACGTACAAAAGCGGCATTGAACTCATCCTGGGCAGCCCCATACACGGCAACTAGGGTCCATGTGAAGATATCGGCTTTGTTTCGGATATGGAGTTTAATGTGAAACTTACCATCCAAACTAGCCAGAACATCTATAGTCCCCGTTTTTACGCCAATTAAAATCCCCCAGAGTGACCTCGAGGTGGCCGTGAAATCCAATTATAGTATATCCCGACAGGAATGCGGTTATGTAGACTAACTAAGAAATCATGTCTCCCCGTTTCAGATAAAGCCAAAAAGTCTAAATTATACCCCGTATTACATTCTGCAATGAATAGATGTTTACCCAAGTCACCAAGACCTCTGTTATTAAAGAACATGCCATTCATGAGGAAACAATAGGATATTTGGATAATTTCACCCTCTTAGAGGTGTTACGACCTTTCTTTGAACGGTTGAACCTGGATTTACGACCTGAAGTTGTAAGCTCAATTAATGAACTAAGCCCGGGTTCCTCCAAGCCCACGTCTGAAACTTCCTCTACTGCATGAGCGAGTAACTGGCCATCTGATATGGTATGCAGCTCCTCGCCATCTAGATAAAACTGGGAGAGATTTTCACTTCCCGGCCTCTACACCAACCAGGATGCATACAACCATTTTAGTATGAGTACCAAGATAAACATGGCCTTCAATTTTTTTTAAATGAGTATCAAGATAATTTTTGATGAGTGGTTGCACCACACATCATGCTTGATTCTCAATAAATGTGGGAAAACACCTGCGCATCACGTGTCAATTCTAGGAATTGAACTCGGGTCATTATGCTGCACAACCGCACGCACAACCGCTTGTCTTTGACATAATTTTTGGAGAATAATACTTCTGCCATCACTACTGTTAGAATAATTCAAGGCACATTGTTGATCTCTGAAGGAACTAGTAATCATACGAGACATGACACTAAGATTTGTTAACGAGGTTCATCGACATGGCTACATCTCAAAAATCTGACTACGTGCGCTCTTCCTCGGATTTTGGTGAGCTCGTGTGTCTTTTCCCCATTCCATCGA
This sequence comes from Elymus sibiricus, assembly GCA_039707655.1. NCBI lineage: Eukaryota > Viridiplantae > Streptophyta > Magnoliopsida > Poales > Poaceae > Elymus > Elymus sibiricus. The sequence continues at coordinate 401,371,885 of CM077663.1, forward strand.
CATCGGTTGATTCCGGTAGCCCCTTTTCCGTGAGTGCCGAGCCCTGTGTGCCTCTTGTGTGTGTTGCATGTCGGTCGTGCTTTTGGAAGAGCAACTTTGTGGTAGATATTAGCAAAAAGGGGCAGTTCTATGGAACCATAACCTTAAAACCGGTACTTTTATGCTATTTACTTCTCGCATTCATATATCAGCGGAACAATCACACCTCACTGGCTTGCAAATAATGAGAACAAGGGGATTGACAACCCTCTTGCCCGCGTTGGGTGCAAGTTGTTTGTTCTTTTGTGTGCAGCCATTGAAGAGGGTTGAGGATTGGTATTCCTATTGGTTCGATAAACCTTGGTTTCATAACCGAGGGAAATACTTACCCACATTGTGCTGCGATAACCCGTTCATCTTCACGGAAAACCCAACGCATATCACAAGTATCAGGCAGCTTTGATGGTGGTGATGTTTGGTGGGATTGTCGATGCCAATGCGGGATGATGTGCGGCTGAGGTGGTATGGAGCTTAGTGAAAACCATGTCTTCGCCTCGTGTCGTGACCAGCGATGGCGGCAGTTGTGGCCGTTGTTGACCATCATGGAGGCATCATTGCTTTGCTCTCCAGCCCTCCTGCGCGGATCTGGCCACTTCGGCCTCCCCGGGGGAAACCTTGATCTGTGATCGGACGATGGCGGCGCCTTGGTGTCGTATTCCCTCTTGGGGGCTTCGCCTTGGGAGCTTGGCATCGGCGAGCGGGACCGGTGGATGGCTGTTGGCGGCGGGTGTGGCGTACAGACTTCTGCGGGAACGATGATGGTGGGAGCGCTGTCGGCGTCGCGGCAATGGTTGCGGTAGTCGGCTCTTCTTCGGCGTGTCCATGGTTTTTCCTCGGTTTGTTTGTTGCTACGGAGTCGAAGCTGTGGCGGCAGGGCCCTGTGGTATACGATGACTGGCTACAGGTAGTTCATTCGGCGATCTCCCGTTCATGCCTGGTTTTGTCCTACAGAGTTCTTCGTTAGAGTTGTGTTGCGTCGTCTGGCCACAGGTGGTTGAGATTTTGGCATAGCTCTTCATGTAGCTTCACGTGTCCTCTTCAGTGTGGGTTGAGTCGGCGTTCGCCTTCGGCGGAGTCGGAGTCGTTTGCTCAGAGTGTAGGGATGGCGATAACGCCTCTAGGGGAGGAGTGATGATGATGACGCCTGCGTGCTGTCTCGTGGAGACCCTCTTTGGAGTGGTGTGCGTGGGCTTTTTTATGTGTGCCGCTCAACGGTTGTAACGGTTTTCGTCCGGTTTTCCATAATTAACTGGGCAATCTGGTTTTCGCTCGGTTTTCCCTAATTAACTAAGCAACTATTTTCTTCTTAATGAATGCAGGATAACTGCCATTTCGATAAAATTGTTGCAGAGCTTCCTGGACACACATTGCTGTCAACTAGCAACTGGCACCATTCCCCTGGTAGCACATACGGCGTGAGCCAGACCTCCCGCAGATCGAATGTCGGCCAGGCAGTGACTCTGTCCACCAGCATGTCAATGTAGGACTTAATCATTGAGACTAGCTCGGCGAGTCGGGTCGAACGCTAGAGCGAGATCACTCATCGGCGGCCACTTGAAGTACCCGGGGAGGAAGATCGCTTAGTCATGCGCTTATGGTGTTCGAGGAAATGTCTCAATAAGGTAAAACCCTGTTGGCCCATAGTCTCGCAAAAGACACCTCCAAAACTAGCCAGGGAACTTTTTGCAAAAAAGAAAACCAGCCTAGTCAGTAGGACACCTCACATTTCGAACTGGTATGTGACAAGTTTGCTCTTCAAATGAAGTATTATGACCTATTCATCACAGAAGAAGAATGGACAAATTGCTCGTCTCGTGAAAGTTCTATGACTCCCGGTGCATTTGTATCTAAAAAATGTTAAAATTGAATAGACCTTAAGGTCCTAGAGTTGGCACTAATATATGAACCCGGAAGTAAAAACAATACAAGCTTGTTCTTCCTATCAAGATAGGAGAATGCAATCAAGTCCTAGAGTAGTCGACGACCTCGTCGAAAGATGCAATGGCCACTGCCTCGAACCACATCATTGCTGACAACAAGCAAGAAGGAAGGATCCTCGTCGTGGTGGTTGAAGATGGCCGAGGGTAGTCTGATTCGTAGCTAAATATCAATCCTACCAAGCCAAGAAACGCATTGGAGACCAGTACCTTCTAATATGCAACTCCGATGGCTAGGTTGGTGCAGCGGTAGAGGTTGAATGAGGAACTTACATGCCAGCATAATTCTACCCTCGCCCTCCAAATTTCAGGAGGCAAGTCTCGAATCCACTCCCCATCCTTCCTCCATATCCTTGAAAGTGAAGAAAGGGGGAGAGAAACACCAATCTGACTGAATCCATCGGAAAATAAGCTTATTAGTGGAGCTTGATCTAGACCCGCCTCCATCGGCTGCGCTCCGCCATGGAAAGCTACCAAAAGAAGAAGCTGGAAACTGGTCGGCGCCGCTTGATGCCAGCGAGACGATGCTCCGGTAGAAAAGCATAATAAAGGCGAACTCCGACATCTCCATTTTGAAGAACACAGATCAACCTATCTCCAACTTGTGGGATGCGCAAGTATTCCTCTCGAAGTGGTATCGTGAATGCTTGTATTGCATTTCTCCATCCTGTAATTTTCAGGGTTTCTTCACTTTTAGATATCCTGTATGTACCACTGTGATTAATCGAGAGTGGCCGTAAGCTAACCATTTTCAAATCACCATTTTGACAAATCGGTTGGCAAACGCACCTGGAGCTAGAACTGGAATCAAGTCATCCTCTGCATGCACCCAAATGTCTATATTATTATCACGAACATCGTCATTACCAAGATCGAAGGTAATGTTCATGTCCTCATCCAACCCATACGCCTTGTAAAATGCTCTCTGATATGTCTCCATCGTATCTACTTTTCCAAACTCTTTTGCCCTTGTTTTGGACTCTAATTTGCATGATTTGAATGGAACTAACCCGGACTGACGCTGTTTTCAGCAGAATTGCCTTGGTGTTATTTTTGTGTAGAAATAAAAGTTCTCGGATTGACCTGAAAATTTACGAAGAATATTTTTGGAATTAATAAAAAATACTGGCGAAAGAATCAACCAGAGGGGGTCCACCCATTGGCCACAAGCCAGGGGCGCCCCCCCCTAGGGCGCGCCCTGGTGGCTTGTGGCCCCCCTGCAACTCCTCCGACCTCAACTCCAGCTCCATATAACCCTATTCGGGGAGAAAAAAATTAGGGAGAAGAGTTCATCGCGTTTCACGATACGGAGCCGCCGCCACCTCCTGTTCTTCCTCGGGAGGGCAGATCTGGAGTCTGTTTTGGGCTCTGGAGAGGGGAAATCGACGCCGTCGTCATTACCAACCAACCTCCATCACCAATTTCATGATGCTCACCGCCGTGCGTGAGTAATTCCATTGTACGCTTGCTGGACGGTGATGGGTTGGGTGAGATTTACCATGTAATCGAGTTAGTTTTGTTAGGGTTTGATCCCTAGTATCCATTATGTTCTGAGATTGATGTTGCTATGAGTTTGCTATGCTTAATGCTTGTCACTAGGGCCCGAGTGCCATGATTTCAAATCTGAACCTATTATGTTTTCATGAATATATATGTGTTCTTGATCTTATCTTGCAAGTTGTAGACACCTATTACGAGTTATGATCCGCATCCCCCAGGGTGACAATAACTGGGATTCTTTCCGGTGATTACCGTAGTTTGAGGAGTTCATGTATTCACTAAGTGCTAATGCTTTGGTGGGGTTCTCTATTAAAAAGGAGGCCTTAATATCCCTTAGTTTCCATTAGGACCCCGCAGCCATGGGAGGGTAGGACAAAAGATGTCATGCAAGTTCTTTTCTATAAGCACGTATGACTATATATGGAATACATGCCTACATTATATTGATGAATTGGAGCTAGTTCTGTGTCACCCTATGTTATAACCGTTGCATGATGAATGCCATCCGACATAATTATCCATCACTGATCCATTGCCTACGAGCTTCTCATATATTGATCTTTGCTAAGTTACTTTTCAGTTGCCACTGTTACGATTGCTACAAAACCGCTACTGTTACTTTTGCCACCGTTACCGTTACTTCCATACTACTTTGCTACTAAATACTTTGCTGTAGATATTAAGTCTTTCAGGTGTGGTTGAATTGACAACTCAGCTGCTAATACTCGAGAATATTCTTTGGCTCCCCTTGTGTTGAATCAATAAATTTGGGTTGAATACTCTACCCTCGAAAACTGTTGCGATCCCCTATACTTGTGGGTTATCAAGACCTTTTTCTGGCGCCGTTGCCGGGGAGCATAGCTTTATTCTCTGAGTCACTTGGGATTTATATCTGTTGATCACTATGAAGAATCTGAAAGACCCAAAAACCAAGATCTATCCTTCTACTACGAGGGGAGGTAAGGAACTGCCATCTAGCTCTGCACTTGATTCACCTTCTGTTATGAGTAAATTTGCGACACCACCACCTGCTATTGATTTTGATATGTCGCAAGTAATTGATGATGCCACTTCTGCTATGCTTGATAATACTGTGCCTTTGGGTGAATTTCTTGATGAACAACTTGCTAGGGTTAGAGAGAATGAGATCACAAAAACTGATGAAATTTCTGAAACTGATGAAATTATTGAAACTGAACACTTTCAGACACCTGTTAGACCTAGCTCTCCAAGATATGAATTGCCTGTTATACCTAAGGGTTAGGTTATGGAGGGAGAGGTAGCTAGGGACTTTCTTGCTTGTAAGGATAGAGATGATCTTCAGAAATTACTATGCAAGTGGAAGGAAAAATCTTTGAATGCTAGAATGCAATATGATCCTAAGTTTGCTACTTCACCTATTTTTGTTACTGATAAGGATTATGAATTCTCTGTCGATCCTGAGTTAATTACTTTGGTTGAATCTGATCCTTTCCATGGTTATGAGTCTGAAACTGTTGTGGCACATCTTACTAAATTGAATGATATAGCCACCCTATTTACTCATGAGGAAAAAATTCGTTATTACTATATTCTTAAATTGTTTCCTTTCTCATTAAAGGGTGATGCTAAGATATGGTTTAATTCTCTTGCTCCTGGTTGTGTGCGTAGTCCCCAGGATATGATATATTACTTCTCTGAAACATATTTTCCTGCCCATAAGAAACAAGCTGCCTTGCAGCAAATATTTAACTTTGTGCAAATTGAAGAAGAGAGTCTCCCACAAGCTTGGGGGAGGCTTCTCCAATTACTTAATGCTTTGCCTGATCATCCTCTCAAGAAAAACGAAATACTTGATATCTTTTATAATGGACTAACCGATGCTTCTAGGGACCACCTAGATAGTTGTGCTGGTTGTGTTTTCAGGGAACGAACTGTTGAACAAGCTGAACTACTATTGAATAATATATTGAGCAATGATGATGATTGGACTATTCCCGAACCACCTCCAAAGTCCATGATACGTCTCCAACGTATATATAATTTATGAAGTATTCATGCCATGTTTACAATAATTTTATATGATTTTGGTATGATTTTATTAGAACTAACCCGGACTGACGCTATTTTCAGCAGAACTACCATGGTGTCGTTTTTTGTGCAGAAATAAAAGTTCTCGGAATGGGCTGAAAATTTACGGAGAATATTTTTGGAAAATATAAAAAATACTGGAGCAAAAAGATACCGGAGAGGAGTCCCGAGGCCGCCACAAGCCTAGGGGGCGCGTCCCCCCTAGGGCACGCCCCCTGGCTTGTGGGCCCCTCGGGAGTCCCCCTGACTTGATTCCAATGCCAAGTACTCCTATAAATCCCGTAACCCCCAGAAAGAAACCTAGATCGGGAGTTCCGCCGCCGCAAGCTTCTGTAGCCATGAAAAACCAATAGGGAGCCCGTTCCGGCACCCTGCCGGAGGGGGAAACCATCACCGGAGGCCATCTTCATCATCCCGACGGTCTACATGACGAGAAGGGAGTAGTTCACCCTCGGGGCTGAGGGTATGTACCAGTAGCTATGTGTTTGATCTCTCTCTCGTGTTCTTGAGATGGCACGATCTTGATGTACCGCTTGCTTTATTAATATAGATGAATCATATGGAGTTTTCCCCTCTCTATCTTCTTGTGATGAATTGAGTTTTCCCTTTGAAGTTTTCTTATCGGATTGAGTCTTTAAAGGATTTGAGAACACTTGATGTATGTCTTGCGATGGGATATCTGTGGTGATAATGGGATGTTCTATTGATCCACTTGATGTATGTTTTGGCGATCAACTTGCGGGTTCCGTGACCTTGGGAATCTATGCATACGGGCTGGCACACGTTTTCGTCTTGACTCTCCGGTAGAAACTTTGGGGCACTCTTTGAAGTTCTTTGTGTTGGATTGAACATGATGAATCTGAAATTGTGTGATGCATATCGTATAATCAAGCCCATGGGTACTCGTGGTGACATTGGAGTATCTAGGTGACATTAGGGTTTTGGTTGATGTGTATCTTAAGGTGTTATTTTAGTACGGACTGTAGGGCTGTTCGTGACACTTATAGGGATAGCTCATAAGATTGATCGGAAAAGATAACTTTGAGGTGGTTTCGTACCCTACAATAATTTCTTCGTTTGTTCTCCGCTATTTGTGACTTTGGAGTGAACTATTTGTCACACGAGAGGGATTTACATATGATTCAACTATGTCAGTATTGTTGAGAGAACTTGCACTAGTGAAAGTATGAACCCTAGGCCTTGTTTCTAAGCATTGCAATACCGTTTGTGCTCACTTTTATCATTAGTTACCTTGCTGTTTTTATATTTTCAGATTACAAAAACCTATACCTACCATCCATATTACACTTGTATCACCATCTCTTCGCCGAACTAGTGCACCTATACAATTTACCATTGTATTGGGTGTGTTGGGGACACAAGAGACTCTTTGTTATTTGGTTGCAGGGTTGTTTAATAGAGACCATCTTGATCCTACGCCTCCCACAGACTGATAAACCTTAGGTCATCCACTTGAGGGAAAATTGCTACTGTCCTACAAAACTCTACGCTTGGAGGCCCAACATGAGTCTACAAGAAGGTTGCGTAGTAGACATCAAGCTCTTTTCTGGCGCCGTTGCCGGGGAGGTGAGTGCTTGAAGGTATATCTTTAGATCTTGCAATTGAATCTTTTAGTTTCTTGTTTTATCACTAGTTTTGTTTTATAAAAGAAAACTACAAAAAAATGGAGTTTAGGTTGCATCAATTGGTTCGTCTTTTTAATGTCTTCCGTGAAAATGATGGTTTGGAAAATTGTCCTCAATTGGTAGAGGAAGAATTTATGAAAATACTTAATGAGAATTCCTTGAATGATGAGCATGATTGCAATATTGCTAGTATGAATTCTCTGAATATCCATGATGCTAATGATATGCAAAGCCACAAGCTTGGGGATGCTATGTTTGATGAAGATGGTATTTTTAGTCCCCCAAGTTTTGATGAGCAAATTTGTTATGATAATTACATGCCTACTATCTATGATGATTATGATGATGACATGTATGCTATAAAGAGTGATAGTAACTATGAAACTTGTCATCATGATTTTAATATTCAAAGTTGTTATGTCAATCAAGTATCTCATGATAGTTATTTTGTTGAGTTTGCTCCCACTATTTTGAATGAGAAGAAAATTGCTTATGTGGAGAGTGAAAAAATTTCTATGCTTGTGGATCATGAAGATAATGCTTTATGTGATAGTTATGTTGTGAAATTCCTTCATGATGCTACTAAAAATTATTATGAGGGACGAACATATGCTTGTAGGAATTGCAATAATATCAAGTTTCCTCTCTATGTGTTCAAAGTTTTGAAGTTATGCTTGTTTTGCCTTCCTATGCTAGTTGATTCTTGCTCCCATAAATTGTTTGCTCACAAAACCCCTATGCATTGGAAGTGGGTTAGATTTAAATGTGCTTGTCATGAGATTCATGATGCTCTTTTGCATGTTTCAATTATTATTTCTATACGAGCATCATTGAAATCACCATGCCTAGCTAAAAGGCATTAAAGAAAAGCGCTTGTTGGGAGACAACCCAACACTTTTACTTTCTGTTTTTGTGTTATCACATGATTAAGTTACTGTTTTAATCATGTTTTGTTTCTTTTATTTCAATAAAGTGCCAAGTAAAGCCTTTGGGATGACTCACAAGATGAGTAGAATTGATGCTGAACCAAAACAGGAACTTTTGACTCCGGTACAGGAATTTTAGTTTTTTAATAGAGAGTGATAATGATCTGAAATTTTTACACAGTCTTTATATACAAATTCTTCAGGTTGTACTAATTTTTCAGAATTTTTAGAGACAGGGAAGTATGGTTATAGTACAGATCTTCACAGACTGTTCTGTTTTTAACAGATTCAGTTTTGCATGCATAGTTTACTTGTTTTAGTGTTTCTATAGCTTATATTGAGTGATATAAATTATGGGAATGATAGAATACATTAGGTATGATGTGGGAACAATTATGAATCTTGTCTTGACAGTACCTAAGTGAATGATTTATCTTTACTACACTAACCCTTCTCACGAAGTTCCGTTAAGTTTTGTGTGATTGAAGTTTTCAAGTTTTGGGTGAGACACCGATATGAGGAGAATAAGGAGTGAAAAGAACCTAAGCATGGGGATGCCCAAGGCACCCCCATGGTAATATCCAAGTAATACTCAAGCGTTTAAGCTTGGGGATGTCCCGGAAGGCATCCCCTCTTTCGTCTTCAACATTATCGGTATATCTTACTTAGAGCTATATTTTTATTCATCACATAATATGTGTTTTGCTTGGATCGTCATTATATTTTGTTATTTTATGTTAGGTGTTATTCATAATCTTGTTTTTAATAAAAAGTTCCAAGAATTGTCTTAGGATGCTTGCATTGCATGTTTTGATGTGTGCTGTGTAAAAACAGAAACTTTTGCTGTTGTGTTTGAATTTTCATATTTTACTGGAACGTGGAACGTTTCTGAAATTTTTACACAGTATTTTCATATAAAGTATTTAGCATGTCCTAAATTTTCATAATTTTTTGAGTTACATAAGTACACTGTTTTCATAAATTTCTACAGACTGTTCTGTTTTGACAGATTGCTGTCATAGTTTCGTTATTTACTTATCCTATAGTTTCCATAGCCTATATTGGTAGATATAAATTGTGGAGACGATAGTAAACAGTAGATGATGTTTGGAAATTATTGTGCAACATGTCTTGTCAGTACATAAAGTGTTGATTTATTCTTATGTGTACTAACCTATCTCACGAGTTCTTGTTGAGTTTTGTGTGGATGAAGTTTATAATTATTAGGGAAACCATGGTATGAGAGGAATTAAGGAGACACAAGAGCTCAAGCTTGGGGATGCCTAAGGAATCCCTAATTAATATTTCAAGAAGTCTCAAGCCTCTAAGCTTGGGGATGCCCCGGTAGGCATCCCACCTTTCTTCTTCAACAATTATCGGTTAGTATCGGTTGAACCTAAGTTTTTGCTTCTTCACATGATATGTGCTATCCTTGGAATATCATTTTATTTTGTTTTGCTGTTTGAATAAAAGCATTGGATCTGAAATTTTGAATAAGAGAGAGAGTCCTCACATGGCTATTTAACTAATTGACTACGCATTGATCTTCACTTATATCTTTTTGGAGTAGATTGTCATTCACTCTCGTGCTTCACTTATATCCTATGAGTAAACGGTTGAATGAATTGAATATCATAAATATGAAATTAAATATGCTTCATATACTTATCCCATGGGGAGTAATGACTTCACACATAATAAGTATAGGTGGTAAAATTTATTGAAAGTTAGTGAACACCGCATTGGTCACTTGAACAATTCATGAAAGAATATTGAAGGAAGAGAGATTCCACATATAAATATACTATCTTGGACATCTTCTATGATTGTGAGCTCATTAATTATTTTCAAACTCGAGAAAATTAGTTAAAATTGGACAAGGAAGACAACTTAATGAGTTATGTTTGGGTATTTTTTTATAGAAGTTATATTGTTATGGATCCTCCAACATGTGGTGCTTGCTTCCACCTCATACTAGCCAAAACTTCCACACCAAGTAGAAATACTACTTGTGCATCCAAACACCCTTAAACCAGTTTTGCCATGAGAGTCCACTATACCTACCTATGGATTGACTAAGATCCTTCAAGTAAGTTGTCATCGGTGCAAAAAAAAAGCAATAAAAATTGCTCCTAAATATGTATGATCTTTTATTGTAAGGGAAAATAAGCGTTGTGCGAACTTGTGATGGTAAAGAAATAAGAGCGACGGACTGCATAATAAAGGTTGCTATCACAAAGGGCAATACAACGTGACGTTCCTTTGCATTAAGGGTTTGCACATCCAAAAACAAAAAGCGCATGACAACCTCTGCTTCCCTCTGCGAAGGGCCTTTTACTTTCTAGTACTTACCTTTATGCAAGAGTCATGGTGATCTTCACCACTTCCTATATTTCGCCTTTTTCTCTTGGCAAGCGTCATGTGTTGGGGAATGATCTAGACATATACATCCATACAAATATATTTGATCATGAATTATTATTGTTGACAATTATCTATATGATAAATAGGTTGGGAGGCGAAACATTAAGCCCCTATCTTTCTCTGTGTTCGATGGATGCTATTTGTTCTAAAAATATGCTTTGAGTGTCAATAATCATGGAAGACTATATGATAGTTCAGTATGTGGAATTTGCTAAATCAAAGCTCTTACATAGACCCTTCCTGAAAATAAGATGAATTCAATTGTTCGATGACTAGGAATATGGTTTGTTAGTTTTCAAGAAACTTTCTGGTCTATACTTTAACATGTGAATGGCTTGTTACTTGATCATGAGAAGTTTTATGAGATGAGCTACTGTTTATGGTTTATATTGATGCTAGAAAAATTGATTGGAATTATCATTGATCAAACTTGTGCACTTGCTAAAATTCACACTTCATAAATTATTTCTTTTATCATTTACCTACTCGAGGACGAGCAGGAATTAAGCTTGGGGATGCTGATACGTCTCCAACGTATCTATAATTTATGAAGTATTCATGCCATGTTTACAATAATTTTATATGATTTTGGTATGATTTTATTAGAACTAACCCGGACTGACGCTGTTTTCAGCAAAACTTCCATGGTGTCATTTTTTGTGCAGAAATAAAAGTTCTCAGAATGGGCTGAAAATTTACGGAGCATATTTTTGGAAAATATAAAAAATACTGGAGCAAAAAGATACCGGAGAGGAGTCCCGAGGCAGCCACAAGCCTAGGGGGTGCCCCCCCTAGGGCGCGCCCCCTGGCTTGTGGGCCCCTCGGGAGTCCCCCTGACTTGATTCCAACACCAAGTACTCCTATAAATCCCGTAATCCCCAGAAAGAAACTTAGATCGGGAGTTCCGCCGCCGCAAGCCTCTGTAGCCATGAAAAACCAACCGGGAGCCCGTTCCGGCACCCTGCTAGAGGGGGAAACCATCACCGGAGGCCATCTTCATCATCCCGACGGTCTCCATGACGAGGAGGGAGTAGTTCACCCTCGGGGCCGAGGGTATGTACCAGTAGCTATGTGTTTGATCTCTCTCTCTCTCTCGTGTTCTTGAGATGGCATGATCTTGATGTACCGCGAGCTTTATTAATATAGATGAATCATATGGAGTTTTCCCCTCTCTATCTTCTTGTGATGAATTGAGTTTTCCCTTTGAAGTTTTCTTATCACATTGAGTCTTTAAAGGATTTGAGAACACTTGATGTATGTCTTGCGATGGGATATCCGTGGTGACAATGGGATGTTCTATTGATCCACTTGATGTATGTTTTGGTGATCAACTTGCGGGTTCCGTGACCTTGGAAATCTATGCATACAGGTTGGCACACGTTTTCGTCTTGACTCTTCGGTAGAAACTTTGGGGCACTCTTTGAAGTTCTTTGTGTTGGATTGAACATGATGAATCTGAAATTGTGTGATGCATATCGTATAATCAAGCCCATGGGTACTCGTGGTGACATTGGAGTATCTAGGTGACATTAGGGTTTTGGTTGATGTGTATCTTAAGGTGTTATTTTAGTACGGACTGTAGGGCTGTTCGTGACACTTATAGGGATAGCGCATAAGATTGATCGGAAAAGATAACTTTGAGGTGGTTTCGTACCCTACAATAATTTCTTCGTTTGTTCTCTGCTATTTGTGACTTTGGAGTGAACTCTTTGTCGCACGAGAGGGATTTACATATGATTCAACTATGTCAGTATTGTTGAGAAAACTTGCACTAGTGAAAGTATGAACCCTAGGCCTTGTTTTTAAGCATTGCAATACCGTTTGTGCTCACTTTTATCATTAGTTACCTTGCTGTTTTTATATTTTCAGATTACAAAAACCTATACCTACCATCCATATTACACTTGTATCACCATCTCTTCGCCGAACTAGTCCACCTATACAATTTACCATTGTATTGGGTGTGTTGCGGACACAAGAGACTCTTTGTTATTTGGTTGCAGGGTTGTTTGAGAGAGACCATCTTCATCCTATGCATCCCACGGATTGATAAACCTTAGGTCATCCACTTGAGGGAAATTTGCTACTGTCCTACAAAACTCTGCGCTTGGAGGCCCAACACGAGTCTACAAGAAGAAGGTTGCGTAGTAGACATCAGTCCACTCCGAAGAAAAGAGGTATTCTATTTCTCAGTCCTGAAGATATGCAAGAGGCAAAGAAATTTATGAAAGAAAAAGGTATTAAAGCTGAAGATGTTAAGAATCTACCACCTATTTAAGAAATACATGGTCTTGATAACCCGACATAGGTAGTAGAGGTAAATTCTCTCCGTGTATTTGATGAAGGTGATATTCCTTATAATAAGTCTGCTAGCCAATGCTTGGATGAGTTTGATAACTTTATTGTTAAGCAAGAAAATTTCAATGCTTATGTTAGTAGAGAATTGAAACATAATGCTTACATGCTTGATCGTTTAGGTGAATATATGAGTAGAACTGTTAATGATCTCAAGCTTATCAGTAAACATGCTTCCATGGTAACTACTCAAATAGAACAAGTACTTAAGGCACAAAATGATTTGCTTAATGAGATGAATGATAATGATGTTAGAGTAGTGACTAGAGGTGGTAAAATGACTCAGGAACCTTTATATCCTGAGGGCCACCCCAAGAGAATTGAGCAAGATTCTCAGAGAATTAATACTGATGCACCTAGTCATTCTAGCAAAAGTAAGAAAAAGAATGATGATAGGACTTTCCATGCCTCTAGTGAACCTGTTATTGTCACACCTGAGAATCCAAATGATATTTCTATTTCTGATGCTGAGACACAATATGGAAATGAACATGAGCCTAGTGATAATATTAATGATGATGTTCATGTTGATGCTCAACCTAGTAATGATAATGATGTGGAGATTGAACCTACTATTGATCTTGATAACCCACAACCTAAGAATAAAAGATATGATAAAAGAGTTTGTTGCTAGGAAGCATGGTAAAGAAAGAGAACCATGGGTTCAGAAACCCATGCCCTTTCCTCCTAAACCATCCAAGAAAAAGGATGATGAGGACTTTGAGCGTTTTGTTGAATTGCTTAGACCTGTCTTTTTGCGTATGCGTTTGACTGATATTCTGAAAATGTCTCCTTATGCTAAGTATATGAAAGATATTGTGACAAATAAAAGGAAGATACCGAAAGCTGAGATTTCCACCATGCTTGCTAATTATACCTTTAAGGGTGGAATACCAAAGAAACTAGGAGATCCAGGAATACCAACTATACCATGCTCCATTAAAAGAAACTATGTTAAAACTGCTTTATGTGATTTGGGAGCCGGTGTTAGTGTTATGCCTTTCTCTTTATATCGTAGACTTGATTTGAATAAGTTGGCACCTACTGAAATCTCCTTGCAAATGGCTGATAAATCAACTGCTTTACCCATCGGTATTTGTGAGGATGTGCCTGTCGTAGTTACAAATGTTACAATCCTAACGGACTTTGTTATTCTTGATATTTCCGAGGACAACAGTATGTCGATCATCCTTGGTAGACCTTTTTTGAATACTGCAGGGGCTGTTATTGATTGCAACAAGGGCAATGTCACTTTTCATGTTAATGGTAATGAGCATACGGTACACTTTCCGAAGAAACAACCTCAAGTTCATAGTATTAACTCCATTGGAAAAATTTCAACTATTATTATTCGAGATTTTGAATTCCCTCTCCCTACTGTCAAAAAGAAATATGATATACTTATTGTTGGGGACATGCATATCCCCGTTGAGGTAACCTAGTGTTACTCGAAAATTCTCCGGTTCCGTGTCATTCAAAAAAAGTTTGTCAATAAGACTTGATCAACCTTATTGATGGATTCTTTTTGATGAGCATGAGATGGAAGAATTTAGGAGGCACCACCTTTTGTACCCAACCTTTACTTTCTGTGATTTAGATTAAATAAATTAAAAATGCTATTATACTTCTGTTTTCTGAATTATCCGTACAACAAAAAAATGACCTGAAAATAAAAGTTCTCCAAATGCCCTGAAAATGTCGTATGATTTTTTCTGGAATATTTAAGAATTTCTGGCACTGAGAATACATGAGGGGCTGCACCAATGGGCCACAAGCCCATAGGGCGCGCCCACCCCCCCAGGGCGCGCCCTGCTGGCTTGTGGGTCCCACGTAGGCCCCCCTCACTTATTCCAGCACCCATCCACTTCGTCTTCCTCCAGAAAAAATCCCACCATTGCTCAAGCCCATGTTCTAGCTCATCTTGCTGCCATTTTCGATCTCCTTGTGCAAAGCTCCATTTGCAAAACTGTTTTGGGGGATTGTTCTTCGGTATGTGACTCCTCCAATGGTCCAATTAGTTTTTGTTCTAGTGCTTTATATATTGCAAATTTTTGCTGCTGTGGTGACCCTGTTCTTGAGCTTTCATGTCAAATTTATATGGTCCCAAGTAGTTTTGATGCATGATATAGCCTCTAGGCACTTATGGGAGTAGTTGCTTTAAATCTTGTTGAGTTTTGTTCATTTTTATTTAGAGTCACTAAAAATTTCAGAAATTTTTCAGAGAAAGAAAGTTGTTGAGGAGAATATACCAAGGTGGTTCCTCGAGCAAGAAGGCCCCGAGACTCGCGATACGTGAGCCCGACTTTGAACCACCGAGGGAAGCTCAAGTGCGGCCTTGTGAGTGGCCGTCGGATCAATTCATGGTTCATGCCGGTTTCAAGCAAGAATTTTACGCATACGCACGAAATGCTGGCCTTGAAGATTTCGTTTCAGACCAATGCAAGCAATATTATCAACTCACTGATTCCTTCGTACGGAGGTTTGAATTTGCATCCAGGCGTAATACGCATTCTGTTCTATTAAATCTTTATGATGAATCTTATACTATGGACCTAGAAGAATTTAACCATGCATGCAAAATTCCACAATGGGGCAGCCATAGTGATCCTCACAAAACTGAATATAATGATTTTCTTGCTAGCATCACTGTGGGAGAAACTAGAAACATTACACAGGCTACCTTGGGGAGCATTCACTTTCCTGCTATACATTATTTTGCTCTCTTCATAGGTAGATGTATTAACGGTAAACATGATCATAGCCACCTTTGTGTACCTGATCTTAGTATTCTTAAGAGTGCGGTAACGGGTGATAGACGATATAACTTGGGGGCTATTATTGCTAGGAGGCTACATAAAAATGCTAAGAAAGGAGATTTCTTTTGCGGGATTTATGCCACTCGTGTAGCTAATTATCTTGGGGTACCCATAAAGGGAAGTGACATTGAGTTACCTACTGCTTTTCTTTATTATGAGGCTATGGTGCGCTACCAGTTTCTTGAGAGGAACGAACAGTCCTTCTTGTACCGACTAATTTTTGATAGACAGCGTGCTGTCCATATTACCCTTCCTGCTCCAGCCTTCTTTAACTTTCAGGAAAAACGGAGACACTTTATAACCAGAGAGGAGGCAAACGAGTACGAGAGAGAGGCGGAAGCCGCTTGCCTCCGCGCTGCAGCCGATCAGGCGGTAGCCGCCGCAGCCCAGTACAACCCCAACTATGACTTTGGATATTATCCGAGCCAGCCATGGCCCTAGACCAACTTAGGCCAAAAGCCTAAGCTTGGGGGAGTACGTATTTCTCACCGACATTACATTCATGTTCACACACTCATTACAGTTGTCAGTGTTCATACTTTTTCATTGTATTATCCATGTTAGTTTATTTCTTTTTCTCGCTTTCTCCTTGTGTGTCAGAAAAACCTTAAGAAAACAACAATTTTTTTTAGCTCTAGCTTTACTTTCTAGTATGTTTAGTTGTAGTTTTAAAAGAAAACCCAAAACGATTTCTCGTTCTTCTTTTGTTTGTTGGGAGCTTTCCCGTGTAAATAGTTTTTCTCGTTCTGGTTTTGAAATTCTTTTCTTTGGGTCGAGAGGAGAAGACCACAATGAAAATGTTGAGTGGCTCTCATATGCATTGTTGTTGATCTAACACAGAGCCCATATTACCTTGTCTTCCTCTTTAAATAATTGTTTGCAGATTCTAGCTTAGTCCAATGCACGTGCACTCTTATTATTATTCACACCTTTCGGTCGTGCAAGTGAAAGGCAATAATGACGATATATGATGAAGTGATTGAGATGGAGAAAAGCTGGTACGAACTCGACCTATTTTGTTTTTGTAAATATGATTAGCTCATTGTTCTGGATGCAGCTCATTATGGATGAAACATGTTTGCAATGACAATTAGAGATTATAGTTACTCATGCCATGCTTAATTAGCTAAGACTGTATAATGGTTTGTCTTGAGTGCCAACATGCATTTTAAAATGGTTGTGATGTAGTATGATAGGATGGTATCCTCCTTTGAATGATTCAAGTGGCTTGACTTGGCACATGTTCACGCATGTAGTTGAAACAAAATCAACATACCCTCCACGATATTTATGTTCATGGTGATTTATATCCTACTCATGCTTGCATTCAATGTTGGTTAATCTCAAAGCATGTTTATGACTGTTGTTTCTCTCTAGTTGGTCGCTTCCTAGTCTCTTGCTAGCCTTCACTTGTACTAAGCGGGAATACTGCTTGTGCATCCATTTCCATAAACCCAAAGTTGTTCCATATGAGTCCACCATACCTACCTATATGCGGTATTTACCTGCCGTTCCAAGTAAATTTGCATGTGCCAAACTCTAAACCTTCAAATAATATTCTGTTTTGTATGCCCGAATCGCTCATATAGTGACTAGGGGATGTCAGTATCTTCCATGCTAGGTGGGTTATTCTCATGATATGTGTTGATTCACTATCATTCACGAGAAAGTGGCTGGTATTCGGGATGCCCGGTTCCATTCTCAAAATTCAAATCAAAATATAATGAAACAAAACTCCCCCAGGATAGTTGTTTGTATGGACGGTACCCGTGGATTCGGCCAGCCGTGCAGTGTGTTTGATTGGTGGAGGGGGGTAAAAACTTTATCATTCTGTTTGGGAACCGCCTATAACGTATCTACCATGGAACATACCGAGATCTCTTGGTTGTTATGTTGACAATGAAAGCATACCGCTCAAAATTTAAGTCATCTCTGTTTTAAAAGCTCAAGCTCTCGCACCTCTGCAAATCAATGCTTCCCTCTACGAAGGGCCTATCTATTTACTTTATTGTTGAGACATCATCTTCTTATAAAAAGCACCAGTTAGAGAGCACCACCGTCATTTGTAGGCTTGGTTATTAATTGATATTGAGTATGACTGTGATTGGATCTTTTTTTTACCATGAATTACAATTTCCAGTCAGCCCTTGTTCTTCAGAGGTGCTCTCCATTTATGTTTTGCGGTCTCAGAAAGGGCTAGCAAGATACCATTATATCATATTGTATCATGATTGTTTTGATAAAATTGTTGTCATCCGAGATTTATTATTATTGCTCTCTAGTTGATTATGCCATTGATATGAGTAAATGTGAGACCTAAATGTTATTGTGAATGTGGTTAGCAAATAATCTTTGCTGAAAACCTGAACATCAGTTAGACATATTTACAACAACAAGATCAAACAGAGTTTGTAAAAGTTTTTCTTTGTCACTTTCAGTTTGTCAAGTGAATTGCTTGAGGACAAGCAATGGGTTAAGCTTGGGGGAGTTGATACGTCTCCATCGTATCTACTTTTCCAAACTCTTTTGCCCTTGTTTTGGACTCTAATTTGCATGATTTGAATGGAACTAACCCGGACTGACGCTGTTTTCAGCAGAACTGCCTTGGTGTTATTTTTGTGCAGAAATAAAAGTTCTCGGATTGACCTGAAAATTTACGGAGAATATTTTTGGAATTAATAAAAAATACTGGCGAAAGAATCAACCAGAGGGGGTCCACCCATTGGCCACAAGCCAGGGGGCGCGTCCCCCCCTAGGGCACGCCCTGGTGGCTTGTGGGCCCCCTGCAACTCCTCCGACCTCAACTCCAACTCCATATAACCCTATTCGGGGAGAAAAAAATTAGGGAGAAGAGTTCATCGCGTTTCACGATACGGAGCCGCCGCCACCTCCTGTTCTTCCTCGGGAGGGCAGATCTAGAGTCTGTTTTGGGCTCCGGAGAGGGGAAATCGATGCCGTCGTCATCACCAACCATCCTCCATCACCAATTTCATGATGCTCACCGCCGTGCATGAGTAATTCCATCGTAGGCTTGCTGGACGGTGATGGGTTGGATGAGATTTACCATGTAATCGAGTTAGTTTTGTTAGGGTTTGATCCCTAGTATCCACTATGTTCTGAGATTGATGTTGCTATGACTTTGCTATGCTTAATGCTTGTCACTAGGGCCCGAGTGCCATGATTTCAGATCTGAACCAATTATGTTTTCATGAATATACATGCGTTCTTGATCCTATCTTGCAAGTTGTAGACACCTATTACGAGTTATGATCCGCATCCCCCAGGGTGACAATAACTGGGATTCTTTCTAGTGATTATCGTAGTTTGAGGAGTTCATGTATTCACTAAGTGCTAATGCTTTGGTCCGATTCTCTATTAAAAGGAGGCCTTAATATCCCTTAGTTTCCATTAGGACCCCGCTGCCATGGGAGGGTAGGACAAAAGATGTCATGCAAGTTCTTTTCTATAAGCACGTATGACTATATATGGAATACATGCCAACATTATATTGATGAATTGGAGCTAGTTCTGTGTCACCCTATGTTATAACCGTTGCATGATGAATGTCATCCGACATAATTATCCATCACTGATCCATTGCCTACGAGCTTCTCATATATTGATCTTTGCTAAGTTACTTTTCCGTTGCCACTGTTACGATTGCTACAAAACCGCTACTGTTACTTTTGCCACTGTTACCGTTACTTCCATACTACTTTGCTACTAAATACTTTGCTGCAGATATTAAGTCTTTCAGGTGTGGTTGAATTGACAACTCAACTGCTAATAATCGAGAATATTTTTTGGCTCCCCTTGTGTCGAATCAATAAATTTGGGTTGAATACTCTACCCTCGAAAACTGTTGCGATCCCCTATACTTGTGGGTTATCACTCTCCATCTAGAACAAGCAAAATATGTGTGATCTTCGTTAGTTTTCACCGTAACAGCAAAAGTGTAATGCTCCGTTCTTAGGTGAGATATCTTAGGCTCTCTACTATCACTACTAGAAAAAAGGCTGTTAGTGGCGCACCTATTTTGGCTATTAATGGCGCACTATAGGTGCGCCACTATTATCACGCCATTAGTAACAAATAGTAATGGCGCACCTCTGGTGCGCCATTAGTAATCCAAATACTAGTGGCGCACCATGTGGTGCGCCATTACTATTGCTACAGGTGCGCCACTGGTAACTTTTTTTTTATTGAATTTTATTGAATTTTTTTTTTGAAATTTGAAGGCGGGAAAATAGTAGTGGCGCACCATGCACTGGTGCGCCATTGCTAACTTTTTTTTGAATTCTAGATCTGGATCTGGCACGATTTTTTTTTGCGATTTTTTTGTGATATTTTTTCAAATTTCGTTCTGCTACGTTCTTTGTGCCGGGGAGCTCCACATGTGGCCGGAGAGGAGGTCGCCGGAGAGGAGGGAGGAGAGACCATGAGGAGGAGAGGAGGGAGGAGAGACCATGAGGAGGAGAGGAGGGAGGAGGAGGTCGCCGGAGAGGACCGGAGAGGAGGTCGCCGGAGAGGAGGAGGAGGTCGCCGGAGAGGAGGAGGAGGTCACCGGAGAGGACCGGAGAGGAGGTCGCCTAGGTCGCCGGAGAGGAGGGAGGAGGAGGTCGTCGGAGAGAAGGGAGGAGGAGGTCGCTGGAGAGGAGCTCGCCTAGGTCACCGGAGAGGAGGAGGAGGTCGTCGGAGAGCACCGTGAGGAGGTCGCCGGAGAGGAGGAGGGGAGCATGGTGGAGGAGAGGAGGAGATGGACTGGAGGAGAGGAGGAGAGGAGGAGAAGAATGAAGAGGTAAGGAGGAGGAGGCCGACCGGGTTTAATATATGGCTTAGCAGTGGCGCACCTTGTACTAGTGCGCCATTGCTAACCCTTTTTTTATTTTTTTTATTTTTTTGAATTTTTTTGAATTCTGAAGGCGGGAAATTAGTAATGGCGCACCATGGGGTGGTGCGCCATTGCTATGGTACATAGCAATGGCGCACCTAGGTGTGGTGAGCCATTGCTATGTACCATAGCAATGGCGCACCTAGGTGTGGTGAGCCATTACTATTTTTAAATTTTTTTGAATTTTGAAGGCGGGAAAATAGTAGTGGCGCACTATGCACTGGTGCGCCATTGCTAACTTTTTTTAATTTTTTTATTTTTTTGCCTCCGGATCTTAAAATGGCTGTAACTTTTTTTCTGTTAGGTTTTTGAGGATTCTAAAAAATTGATAACGGGCACAGCCCGTTGGATTCGGATGTAACTTTTCGAGTAGATGCTTTTTCATATAAAAAACTTTTTCATCGGAGGTCGTATGCAAAAGTTACGGCCATTTTACCGAAACACGGCGGCCTTTTGCAAAAAAATTCAAAATTCGTGTTTGTTAATTTTCCTAACTACTGGAACACATAACACATGGGCATCTATTTTTTTGAACCTTTTATCATTTTCTTTTATATTGTTTTAAACTGAAAAGACGATCCACAGGGGGGGGGTGTTTGTGTGTGTGTGAGACGTTAGTAATGGCGCACCCTCCCTGGTGCGCCATTGCTAACCTTAGCAATGGCGCACCAGGGAGGGTGCGCGATTACTAACGTCTCACACACGCAGGCACACCCCCCCCCCACCAGACATAGCAATGGCGCACCACACTAAGGTGCGCCATTACTATGCTACATAGTAATGGCGCACCTTGGTGTGGTGCGCCATTGTTATGTCTGGTGAGGTGGGGGGATGGACAAAAAAAATAGCAATGGTGCACTGCTCAGGTGGTGCGCCACTACTAAAAAAATAACAATGGCGCACCTGCTTCTGGTGCGCCATTGCTATATAGCAGTGGCGCACCACATTCATGGTGCGCCATTAATGTCCATATTAGCTATAGCCGTTTTTCTAGTAGTGTATCCTTCTCTTTGAACTGGAACTTATCCAAGACAGCGAATCTTGCATGGCAGGGAACGCACTAGTCGAATTGTACAAAAGAAAATTAAAGGTTAATTAAAGCAAAAAAGGACACACGTCATACTTCATTAACAAAAAATACATGCCATCTTTACATACCGTGATAATTGTAAATTCATCCGTTAGCTTGACGGTGAATGATGTACCGTTGTCTAGGTGAGGATAACCATCGCATATACCCCTGTCATCCCAGCACAAAGGGCACTCAGGGATCCTATCATCATCGTCAGACGACAACGACATTTCCTGTGTTCATGATTCTAAGATTAAAAATCAACGACAATTTTTTTAGCAAGATCATCATATATATAATATCACTAATACATCTAATATCACCAGCAATCGTGAGGTACTCTTCATATAATATTATCAGATAACATCACTAATACATCTCGAATAAACCAGTTAATGGAGCATCGAATATTATCACTAATAATTCAGTTGATGTCTCGCGGCGCAGGCGGTGGACACCCAAAGAGAAGGAACCATCACATGAACATAGCTCGGGTGAGATTCCTGAAGAACCTGCCAGGTATTGGAGAACCTGACGTCCAACGCAACAATGTAGCGACGGACGTGCTCGTCCTCATCCCTGACACGGCGACGCGCCACCTACTCGGTTGTCGGCTGCCTCCGCTCCGATAGTGGCCCACGCGACCGCCACCAAAGAAACTCCGGGTCGACGACAAGACCCGGATCCCTCACCAAGTTACGCGCCCCAGAAGGTAGCACCTCTCAGTGCCAGCTAGGCGGAGCCCAGTCCCGAACATGCTGGCGCCTCTCAAGCAGGTGGTTGTCGCCGGCGCAGAGTCGATGACGAGGATGCGGGATGGGCATCGTCGATGAGAAAAAATTGTGGCTATAGCAAATATCATTTTATTGTACAACAATAACAACAATACCATATTTAATAACAAATTTATATATCAGTGTCGAACTGAATTCAAGCAGCACTATACAAAGTGTTCTAACTGAATTTATCTATCACTGTCTTGAGAAGCATGGCAGAGTTGTCTATGATGCTTGTTAAAATAGGGAGGTCTCTTCGGTATGAGATTGTTTACAAACTTCTCAAATTGGTGCTAGTTCTTCCTGTTGCAACTGCTGGTGTTGACAGGGTCTTCTCATCAATGAATTACATAAAAAAAACAAGCTAAGAAGCAAGATGGGGCAAAAATACTTGAATGATTGCTTGGTCACATTCATTGAAAAGGATTTTTTCTTGCAAGTTAAGGACGAGGACATCATCGCTCATTTTCAAAGCATTAAGGATCGCAAAGTTATCCTCTAGTTTGTAAGGTTTCTTATCATTTGCTATTTTCTATCCTTTATATTCCCTCCATTCCTAAATATAAGTCTTTTTGAACATTACAATAGAGGACTACATACGGAGCAAAATAAGAGCATCTACACTCCAAAATATGTCTATCTACATCCGTATGTAGTCCAATAGTGGAACCTCTAAAAAGACTTATATTTAGGAACAGAGGGAGTATATCATAGATTTGCCATGATATGTTAAACAATTTTTACTTCTATATGTTGAACAATACCAAATTATTATCAATTTTTATATGAATATAATGTATTCTACAATACCTTATATATTAATATATGGTATATAATTAGTATAATATGCTTCTATAACTGGTTATAACCGCCAAAAGGAAGGTTGTACGCTTCGAAAAAAAAGTTTTCGAAATTTGAATACACACTGTAGAATTCCTCGGCCCGTCCCTGACCGCACGCACAAGCAGCTAGCAAAGTTCGACAGCAAGAACGATTAAGGGAGGAAGGAGGGAGGAGAGGGGTGGAGGGAGTACCTGCCGCCGGCTGTGCAGCGGCGGCATCGGGGCAGGGCACGAGCACGGGGAGCGGTGGCGTCGGGGCAGGGCAGGGGCGCGGGGAGCGGCGGCGTCGGGGCAGGGCGCGGGGAGGGCGTCGATGGCGAGGTCCGGCAGCCTGGCGGCGTCAAGGTGGTTTCGGTGCCGTCGGGGAGAGATCAAAAACTGCAGATGGATTGGAAATTTGCCAAGTCCCCTTTATATAGACCCCCCTTTAGTCCCGGTTGGTGGCTCGAACCGGGACTAAAGCCACCCTTTAGTCCCGGTTGGAGCCACCAACCGGGACTAAAGGTGAATTTCACCAGCCCAAAGGGCGGGAAGCACTGGCCTTTAGTCCCGGTTGGTGGAGCCAACCGGGACTAAAGGGTGGTCTTTAGTCCCGGTTGGAGCCACCAACCGG
Organism: Elymus sibiricus; assembly: GCA_039707655.1. Classification (NCBI taxonomy): domain Eukaryota; kingdom Viridiplantae; phylum Streptophyta; class Magnoliopsida; order Poales; family Poaceae; genus Elymus; species Elymus sibiricus. Next base: position 401,395,792 of record CM077663.1, read on the forward strand.
GACTAAAGGTCTTCTCCTGGCATAGCCGCGGGGCGGTGGAAGTTTAGTCCTGAAAGTGCGTTATATCGACTAGAGGGGGAGTGAATAGGCGATTTTTACAAATTCATCACTGAGGAATTTCAACTTGAGGAATTTGAAATGTGATGAACAACTAGCAGAGGAATAAGTACTCAAGTGCATACAGAGCATAGCGATCGCATAGTCATCATGATGAAATAAAGTATGCACTGATTACAGGTAGCGTGATACAGGATAAGCAGGTGAGGAACAAGGTAGCTTGAAGAATTTGAGGTGAGGAAATTGAGAAAGTCTTCAGTCAAATTCTTCAAACAGTAACTATCAATTTCATCAACAAGTATACGAGGAAATTAAAGGGTTGAGGAAATAGAACCAGGTAGCTCGATGAAGACAATGATTTGATGACCCAGTTCCAACTGATGTGACAGTCGTACGTCTGGTTTGGAGCGGCCTGGTATTTAAACCAGAAGACACACAGTCCCGGGACACACAGTCCCTACCGTATTCTCCTTGAGCTAAGGTCACACAGACCTCGCCCAACACTCGTGGTAAGTCTTCAGGGTAGACTTCCAAAACCCTCACAAACTGGTCACCCGGCGATCCACAATTTACTGCTAGATGCTCTAGACCAAGGTCACTTCGTGATCCCCAATTGACTGCAGGATGCACTAGACCATGACGCCTAACCGTCTGGAAGATACACAGTCTTCAAAGGTAACAAGCGTCGGTTCCACACAGGAACAATTTCTTCAGTGATGCTCAATCACTTTGGGTTGGTGGTTTGGTTTGGGGTTTTTTCCTCACTGATGATTTTCTCTCAAAGTCCTCGAGGAATGGGATGCTCTCAAATGACAAGTGTCAGTTCTCTCTCGGAGCAGCCAACCAACTAGTGGTTGTGGGGGGTGGCTATTTATAGCCAGGGAGCAACCTGACATGATAAGACATAAATGCCCCCAATGATATGACCGTTATGTGGATAGGATGATTGGGACAGCTGGCACTTAGCACAGCAACGGTCGGAATTTCGAACTATGAAAGTCCTCAGGCTTATCATGTTCCTCACTTGTAGGCAATTCGCACTGGCGAAATCCTAACTCCTCAGTCAGACTAATTTCCTCAGAGACCAGAAGATCATCGTCTCTGTCACTGAAGAACTTGACTGAACTGCAAGAGATTTCCAAAGGCTTCACTCGAAGGATTGGATTGGTTGAGGCTTTTGAGTTGAGCATCAGTTGGAAATTTTCCTTAGTATTACCTCGGCCCCCTTTAACAGTACGGTGTTTCCTATGACTCAAAGAAAGGAAATGAAACTACGAAAACAAAAGTCTTCACGCTTCATAGTCCTCGTTCATATCTTCAAGGTCACACCAACTTCTTCTTTTTCAAAGTCTTCAGGGAATACCAAAGTCTTCAGCAAAGTCTTCACCAAAGTCTTCAGGGAATACCAAAGTCTTCAGCAAAGTCTTCACCAAAGTCTTCAGTTGAAGACATACATTTTTAGGGGTCGATAATCTCCGAATGTATCAAACTCCTCAGCGACTTATAGAGCCTGTGTACACTAACAAACGCATCAGTCTCTTAACCTATAAGTCTTCAATACACCAAAATCACTAAGGGGCACTAGATGCACTAACAATCTCCCCCTTTTTGGTGATTGATGACAAATAGGTTAAGTTTTCAATGGGGATAATAATATGAAGTGTAAGTACGGAGTTTGAGGAATTTGATTGCAAGATATAGAAGAACTCCCCCTGAAGATGTGCATGTTTGAGGAATTTGCTTTGGACAGCAAATGCACATAGCAGGTTAAAAACATGGAGAACTCCCCCTATATCTTGTAATTCGTACACGCATTTAATATATATCATGAGAAAATTGAAATGTATGATGGAAAATGGGGTCTGAGGAAATTCAGCATGCGTGCATTAAGATAACTTGAGGAAATAGCATGCGGAAAGCAGTTCAAAAGCATCAGACCACCATCGGACTTAAGTTTACAACTCAACCAACAAAAGCTTCAGAAGAGCGAGAGTTGTAACTTAAACAAAAAAAACAGCCTATATATAGACCCGCTTGAAGACTAACTCAAATTTTCTCCCCCTTTGTCATCGAAGACCAAAAGGGACGAAAAAGTGAGGACTAACGCCCCTGAAGAATTTCATCTTGAAGGTGGTGGAGGAGCGTCAGTGTTGTCTGGGTCGTTTGTTGATGCCGGGCCTGCAGCAGTGTCATCAATGTCCTCAGCCTCATCCGCCTGGCGTGATGAAGAAAATGAACTGGTAACCAGCTGAGGAACTTGAACTTTCTTCCATTTCTTCCTTGGAGGCATGGACCAATCAAAGTCTTGCTGAAATTCCATCTCCTTGAGTTCTTCAGGAGTCTTGAGGTGAGACAGGATGGCCCATGTGCGGTCAAAGACTTCATGAAGATAATATTGGTTCTTCCTCACTGAGTTGTGCGTGACAGTCATGTCTCGAAGAAGTGAACCAAACTGACGTTTTACCCACTTGTGATTGCGATCAATCTTCTGATGAACACTTAGAAGAAGCTCTCGATCAGTCATCACACGAGGGGCAGTGTCTTGAGGATTTTGCGCTGAGGCTTTTGCAGCAGAATCTTGGGTAGCAGAGTCATCATTGGTGGAGTAGGATGCAGCTTTGCGAAACTGGCCATCCAATGGACGAGTACCTTCATCAATGACAGCTTTGCCTTTTCCCTTAATTGAGGAAAATGTATTCTTGAGGACTTCAATCGGAGGCAGAAAGCTGAAGTGATTCTGAAAGTCAACCTTGAAGGGAATTGAAGACCTTGTTCTGATGAATTTCATGATCCAAGGAGCGTAAGGCTTCAACTCAAAGGGTGACATAGCTGCATTGGCCAAAGTCCTCATGAAGAAATCATGGTAATTTATGGGAATCCCATGAATGATGTTGAATAGCATGTTCTTCATGATTCCCTCCACTTCTTCTTCTTCAGAGTTGTGACCCTTCTGAGGACTGAGGGTTTTGGTCAGAATGCGGCATACTGTCCTGGGCACATAGAGCAAATCCTTCACAAGGAAGGAAGTCCGTTGAGGTTGGCCCTAAGCCAAAGGCTTCATTAGCACTTGCATCATGTGATTGGGTAGAGCAGGTTCATCAAACAGGCATCTTGCTCCTTCTGAGGGAATTGGTATTGGGACTGATCGAAGCAATTCAGAGGCTGGAGCAGTGTAGTGAGTAGATCCAGTCATCCAGTCCAAGACCCAAGAGTTGATGTCAGAGGCATCACTTGTGATGTGCAAGGTGGTATAGAATTGAAGAATTAGCTCTTCATTCCAATCACATATATCCACACAGAATGGAAGAATTCCCGCATCATGAAGGACTGCGAGCACGGGTGTGAAGCATGGGATAGTTTCCATGTCCGCATGAGGAATTTGTCGATGCTCGAAGACTTTCTCCTTGTCAAATAACACTGATGCATAATAGTTCATCTGTGTAGGTGTCCAGAATCTTGTGCGTCCGGTCCTTGCAGAGTCATATGGATTTGGTCCGTTGAAGAAAATGTGCTCGTTGAAGAAATTGGTCTTGATGAATTTGGGGCGCTTTGAGCTTTTGAAAGGCATCTTGGGCTTCGGCTGAAGATTTGGCTTGAAGCGGCCCACAACTTCCAGAGGAGGAACTTCTTCAGATTGAAGAATTTGAATAGCAGTTTCCTCATTTGCAATTTGAGCAGCAATTTCTTCAGCTGTAGCAGCTGGAATTTCTTCAGTATGAATTTCTTCAGTCTGGGCTGGAGACTGAGGAATTTGAGTGAGGGGAGTGTTCATTGGAGAATTTGGGTGAGTAGCTTCCCAATATTCATCATTGATAAGAGGAGTAGTGTTTCCAATATCCACTTCCTCTTCCATTTCTTCAACGCCGGCCTCTTCAGCAGTGAACTGAGGCAGGGGCGATGATACCAGTGGAGTTGAAGCATTTGCTTCCACTTCAATTTCTTCATCAATCTGCTCTGAGGAAGCAGCAGAATGATCTTCTTCATCTTCATCTGGAACTTCATAATCAGTACCGAATGGAACTATCTCATAGGAAGGCACTGAGGAGATTGGGGTTGCATCAATAGGCTCAGTTGAGGAACTTGGCAGTGTCTTCAATTTCTTCACTGCTAAGGAAACTGAAGTTGATGCTTTTCTTTTTTGTGCAGCTTTCTCCTCACAGCCTTTGTTTTCTTCGCTTCTGATGCAGAAGGAAGGTTGATGTTCTTCACCCTTGAGGACTTTGTAGTTTCAGCAGAGGGTGAAGGTGCGGCAGTTTCTTCAAGCACGACTGATGCAGTCGCCCTAGCAGTCTCAATTTCATCAGGCGCAACAGTGGTGGTTGCCCTGACAGGTTCTTCAGCAGCCTGAATTTCTTCAGCTGCGCGTGCAGTTTCATCAGCAGGCTGAGCAGATTCTTCAGCCTGAGGAATTTGTTGTTGCAATTAAGCTGCAACCCTTGTGTTGTCATCTTTAACTGCAGCTTGGCCTGCCCTGACAAATCTCACTTTGGTGCCCTTCCATTCAGCATCATATTTCGCTTGTTCATCAGTCAGGCAGCGAATCTCAGACTGAACTGTGATGAGTTGAGTAGGAGTCAAATTCATCACATTGTTCTTCAGGAACTTTTCTTTTCTTGCCCTGCTCCTCTTTGCTCTCTGAGCTTGATCTCTTTTCCATTTTTCCTCAGCAATGAAGTGGGTGAGGACATGGTCCACAGCAATAGGCAGTTTCAGTGAGGAGAGTGGTGTGCTGGGATCCTCATGCCATATGTCGATGAAATTGAGGATCATCTTTGGATCCAGCATTAGAGGAACAAAGCTACTCTTGGCGATTGCAGCCTTTTGCTGACTGTTTCTGATGATTTCTTCCAATTCTTCATTAGTAGCATCATCATCATCCTCAGATCCTGAGGGTATATTCACAGTAGCTTTGCTATTGTGAGGACTTGGTCGTTGACCTCGTCCAGCAGTTCTTTTCAAACTTCAACAAAGTAGGACTTGTTGAAGACCGTTCTTGGGCTGAGGAACTAGCAAAAGCCCCTGAAGCAATTGATAAGCCAGTTGTCTTCTGACATGTTGTAAGAGTTACAGGAGTTGAGGACTTTGCAGCAGCAGCTGATGATTGTGCAGGTACTGAAGGCATTGCAGTGGCCTTTGAAGAATCTGCTTGAGGATTTTGCTGTGAAGACTTTGAAGTTGAAGATTTTGATTTCACAGCAGATTTCTTTGCTAGCGATTTCTTCGGAGCACTCTCAGAAACTCCGGCAGAGGCAGCAGCAGCAGCAGAATCTTCATTGAATTTCTTCACTGCAGCTTTTGCAGATCTCTGAAGTTTTTGTTGATGCTTTGCCCATTCATCAGGAAAGTCTTCACCGCGAGCAATGCTAGTGGGATCGACTTCTTGATCAGTAGCAGGAGGAGCCCTTTTGCAAGGAGGTTTGAGGGCGAATTTCCTCATGTATTTGGGAGTGACATAGCGATAGTCTCTCCATTCCTTCATCAACCTCCGTTCAATCCTCTGAATTCTGATTTTCCTCTGCTCTTTCGTTTCTTTGCCATGAATGGCCTCATCTGGAGTATAGTAACCAGCATACAAATCCTCAGGTATCTCAAAAGCTGTGTTCTGTTCAGCCTTCTTTCCACCCTTCTGAGGTCTTTTGCCATCAGCCATTTTCTTCACTTGATGACTTTGAACTCTTGATGATTCTGAAGAAGTGCAGAGTTTTTCCTCAAGAAACGCTGCAAATGAGTTAAGTTGATGAGAACCTAGTGATTCATCTGCAGACATTTTGGTACCTGTGAACGGAGTATAGGTGCGAGGAATTTGAAGAGGTCATATGCGTTCTCAGAAATTTTTCAAAATACATCAGGTTGAGGATTTTGACCATAGATGTCTTCAGGAATTTCATTAAGTGTTCTTGTCTTAGGTTCCAGAGTTGTGCGAATATGTAGATCCACACAATTGAGGAATCTTGAAGAAAATCATAACTTAGAGAAAAACATCAAAGGATTGAAACATGTGAAGTGCTTAAGAAGATGATTCTTGAAGAATAAACACTTTTGAGGATTTTGTGGAAGAAATGAAGATCAAACAAGGGCAGTAAAAATAGATTTTATTTACCCTGATGAAGAACACGACGAACAGTGAGATGAAATCTGGGAAGTTCGTCCGTTCAGATCTCCCACGCCCTAGCTCGGCAGAGGGAGACAGCTACAGCGGCGGCGGGGTGAAGACTTCCGCGGCCGATGCGAGTACGGCGACGGCGAGGTCGAGGCAGTGAAGCTCTTCCTCTCCGGCGGCGATGATTTTAGCGGCGGCGCTAGGTCTGAGCTCGGGAGAGATGGGAGTGAGGAGTAACTCGAGCACATTGAAGGGGAGGGGGTATTTATAGTGGCAGTGAAAACGAATCGGCCCGCAGATTTTGGACCAGATTGCCCCTGACCCTTACTCTCCTTGCGACAGGTGTCACCCACATTCTGAGTAGTGGAGATAGTGGGGGATCGTGGCTTATCCAGTCGCGGGAATCGGAACTGTTTGAGCGGGAAGCGCCGGAAAATTTGATAGTGAAGATTTTAAAGTTTCCGTTCGCAAATTCTTCAGCTGTCAAGGATACAGTGAAGACTTTGAACGAGTTTCAAAGTAGAACACATATGAAGAATTTGTGAATAGACTGGGTTGAGTTTAGCATAGCGGGGAAACGGGTCCGATCACATTCACTTAGATGAAAATCAACTTGAAGAATTAGCAATAAGTGAATGCTGTTGAGGACATTGAAAACTCAAATATATATATATAGTCAATGAAGAACATCAGTTTCATAGTTTGAAGAATTTGAAAAAGTTGAGGAATTTGCAAAATTGAGGAATTTGAAAATTTGAAGACTTTGCAAAAACAATGAAAAACTCAACTCTGAAGAATTTCAACTATTGTTGGTGGCGTGACCCACCGTATAAGAATGATGATTTCAGACACCGCGTACAATTGTCGTAGGGTTCTGAGAATCAAATTCTTCGTTAATTTCTTCACACTTAGAGAGTTATTCTTCATTGATTGAACAAAAACGTTACTTCGTGTGTTGCACATCAAAGTCATCAATTTTGCATAAGTGTTAGGATGTGTGTGCTTTCAAAGAACATTCGAAGATTCTAAGATATTTAGCTCACACCGCAACTTGCAAAATCTCTTTTCATCCAAGGGCTTAGTGAAGATATCGGCCAGTTGTTCTTCAGTGGGGATGTGGTCGATGGAGATGTCGCCCTTGAGTACATGATCTCGAAGAAAATGATGACGAATTTGGATGTGCTTGGTCTTGGAGTGCTGAACTGGGTTGTAAGCAATCTTGATAGCGCTCTCATTGTCGCAGTAGAGAGGCACATTCTTCACCTTGATGCCATAGTCCTTGAGGGTGTGCTTCATCCACAGCAACTGAGCGCAGCATGAACCAGCAGCAATGTACTCAGCTTCAGTAGTAGAAAGTGACACGCAGTTCTGCTTCTTCGAGGACCAACAGACTAAGGATCGTCCGAGGAAATGACATGTGCCTGAGGTTGACTTGCGATCCACATGATCTCCAGCATAGTCAGCATCTGAGTATCCGATGAGGTGAAGATTTGAGCCCTTGGGATACCATAATCCAAGCGTTGGTGTGTGAGCTAAGTATCGAAGAATATGTTTCACAGCCTTATGGTGTGATTCCTTCGGTGTTGCTTGGAATCGGGCACACATGCAAACACTCAGCATAATATCAGGCCTAGATGCACATAGATACAATAAAGAGCAAATCATGGAGCGGTATACCTTCTGATCGAAATCTTTACCATTTTCGTCAGTGCAGAGGTGGCCTTTTGAAGGCATTGGAGTTTTGACGCCTTTGCATTCGTGCATGTTGAATTTCCTCAGCACATCCTTGAGGTATTTCTCTTGTGAGATGAAGATGCCATTGTCTTGCTGACGAATTTGAAGACCTAAGAAGAATTTCAACTCTCCCATCATAGACATTTCATATTCTTCACTCATCATATAGGCAAATTCAGCACTGTAACGTTTGTCAGTACAGCCAAAGATAATATCGTCGACATATATTTGGCATATGAACAGTTCATTGTCATAGGATTTGGTGAAAAGAGTTGGGTCGAGTGAACCGGGTTTGAAGCCTTTCTTCATGAGGAATTCCTTCAGAGTGTCATACCACGCCCGAGGGGCCTGCTTGAGGCCATAGAGGGCCTTGTTGAGTCTGAAGACTTTGTCAGGATGCTTAGGATCTTCAAAACCTGGGGGTTGAGCAACATATACTTCTTCCTCAAGCTTACCATTGAGGAATGCACTTTTCACATCCATTTGATACAGAGTGATATCATGATGGTTAGCATAAGCAAGCAATATGCGAATAGCTTCAAGTCTAGCAACAGGTGCAAAAGTTTCATCAAAGTCAATTCCTTCAACCTGTGTGTAGCCTTGAGCTACAAGACGAGCCTTATTCCTTACCACAAGGCCATTTTCATCTTGCTTGTTGCGGTAGATCCATTTGGTACCTATGATGTTATGCTTGCGAGGATCTGGCCGCTTGACAAGTTCCCACACGTTGTTGAGCTTGAATTGATGCAATTCCTCTTGCATAGCTTGAATCCACTCAGGCTGCATGAAAGCTTCATCAACTTTGGTGGGCTCTATCATAGAGACAAAAGCAAAATGCCCACAAAAGTTAGTCAGATGTGAAGCTCTTGAGCGAGTGAGAGGACCTGGTGCATTGATGTTGTCGATGATTTTGTCAATCTGCACTTCATTTGCAACTCTTGGATGAGCAGGTTGACGAGGCTGAGGATTTTCTTCAACACCATTTTCTTCAGGTGTATCAGCATGAATGTCTTCATTTTCTGGAATGATTTCCTCAGTAGGTTGAGGATTTTCTTCAGTGGGTACAACATCTTCAGTAGCCTTCAACTTAATGGATTCCTCAGGAGACTTTTCATCTGTCACAGAAGGCAGGTTCTCTCTTTGCGAGCCATTAGTTTCATCGAACCGCACATCTACAGTTTCAACAACCTTTTGATGGTAGGTGTTGAAGACTCTGTAGGTGTGCGAGTCCTTTCCATAACCAAGCATAAAACCTTCATGTGCTTTCGGAGCAAATTTAGAACTGTGGTGAGGATCTCTTATCCAGCATTTTGCACCGAAGACTTTGAGATAACTTACATTGGGTTTCTTGCCAGTCATAAGTTCATAAGATGTCTTCTTGAAGAATTTGTGAAGATATACCCGGTTGATGATGTGGCATGCTGTATCAATTGCCTCAGGCCAGAAGCGACGAGGAGTCTTGTATTCATCAAGCATGGTGCGAGCCATCTCAACAAGAGTCCTGTTCTTGCGCTCCACGACGCCATTCTGCTGAGGAGTATATGGGGCAGATAGCTCATGAGTAATACCAAGTTCATCAAGATATTCATCAAGATTGGTGTTCTTGAACTCAGTCCCATTATCACTCCTGATATGCTTGATCTTGATGCCAAAGTTTGTTGAGGCCCTTGAAGCAAATCGTTTGAAGACATCCTGCACTTCAGACTTGTACAGAATAATATGCACCCAAGTATAACGAGAGTAATCATCAACAATGACAAAGCCATACAGACTTGAAGAATTAGTTAGCGTGGAATAATGAGTGGGGCCAAAGAGGTCCATGTGAAGCAATTCAAAAGGTCGAGTCGTGGTCATGATTGTCTTCGAGGGATGCTTGGATCTGGTCATCTTCCCAGACTCACAAGCACCACAGAGGTGATCCTTGAGGAATTTGACACCTTCGATGCCAATGACGTACTTTTTCTTCACGAGCGTGTGCAAGTTCCTCATACCGGCATGTCCAAGTCGTCGATGCCACAGCCAGCCTTCTGAGGACTTTGCAAGTAGGCACGTGGCAGGCTGAGGACCTGTAGAGAAATCAACAATATACAGGTCTCCTCTCCTAAAGCCTTCGAAGACTTTGGAATGGTCAGCTTCCATGATGACAACACAATGATATTTTCCAAAGATGACAACCATATCAAGATCACAAAGCATTGAGATAGACATGAGGTTGAACCCAAGGGATTCGACAAGCATCACCTTGTCCATGTGTCGGTCCTTGGAGATTGCAACCTTACCTAGACCCAATACCTTGCTTTTTCCTTTGTCAGCGTAGGTGATATGCTTTAGATGAGATGGGGCAAGTGGCATATTCATCAGTAGACTCCTGTCACCAGTCATGTGGTTGGTGCATCCACTGTCGAGGACCCACTCAGTAGTTTTTGGAGTTTCATCCTACAGATGAATTAGTACAACTTACGAACTCATATGCTTCAGAGTGAAGAATATGACATCAATTTCATCAGACAGAATTTCATCACACAACATAGTAAGTAAAGCAGTGTGAGGACGTGAGAAATGAGAAACTCATTTCTGCATGATTAGCTTGCGTCCTTTCAAGCATTTTCTTCAGGTCTCCAGCAAATTCATCAGACGTTCAAATTCATCTGGAGACCTGACCCTGCATAAGAAGTTAGTTCAATTTCTTCACCACCCACATCTGGAGGGGTGGCAAAGAATTCATCATTCTGCGAGCTCCATATGAGAAGGGAGGCATTGAAGCTAGTGCACTTCGTTTCACAGGACTAGGGTTAGAGTACTCATATGAATAAGCAGAGAAATTCTTCGAGGACTTATGAACATAATGATTTGAAGAATAGTGCACATATTCAGAACTCTTAGATTTTCCCTGCGAAATAGATGCATTAGCACGAGAATGATAATTTTGACCATTTGAGGACTTTGGTCCAAGTAAAGACTTTGATCCATATGAGGAATTTGATCTGGGATTCCTTTTCTTCATGGGTGGAGTCGTGAGGACATTCACTTGAATATTTTCCAAGCAGCTCTTAGGAACCCAGATTTTCCTCAAAGGTGAACCGTTCCTGCAGTTAGTTCCAACAAATCTGGCAAATACTTCACCTTTCTGATTTTTGAAGAATTTGTAGTTGGAGTCAAGTGACTCATCAGAGGAATATGTAGTTTCACAAGTAAAGCCAGATAAAGTGGATGGATCCACATGAGGCCCTTTTGCAGCAACCCATGAAGTTTTGGGGTACTGCTCAGGTGTCCAGTAGGATCCATCAGCATTGAGTTTCTCTCAAATGCAATACCCTCTTTCCTAGGGTTCCTGTTCAGAATCTGCTTTTTGAGCACATCGCAAAGGGTTTGATGCCCTTTGAGACTTTTGTACATGCCTGTCACATACAATTCCTTCAACCCTGCATTTTCGTCAGTGATACTTATGGTATCCTCAGATGAGGAATTTGTGACCATGGGGATAGTGGAAGAATTTGCAGTAATAGAAGCATTTGAACATTCAGGTAAAGAATTAGCAGTTTCACGTTCGATGCATTTCATACATGGTGGAACAAATTCTTCCTGAGCGGTACTGATCTGTTGAGCCAGCAAGGAATCGTTTTCCCTTTGGAGATCCTCATGAGCCACCCTTAGTTTCTCAAGATCTTGCTTTCTTTGAAGAAATTCATAAGAAAGCTTCTCATGATAAACTAAGAGAGCATTGTGATGACTCTGAAGGTTATCATACTTTGTCTGAAGACTTTTCAGATCATCAGACAGAGTTTGAGTGCGATCCACTTCCTCATTCAACAGATCATCGCTTTTGTCTAGCAATTTCTGAAGCTTTTCAAGAGCACTTTGTTGCTTAGTGGCAATTTTAGCAAGTTTGGCATAGCTAGGTTTCACATATTCATCAGATTCAGCTTCACTTGATTCAGAGGAAGAGTGATGTTTGTGTACCTTGGAACCTTTTGCCATGAAGCAGTAAGTGGGAGCATATTCATCATTGCTGACGTCAGAGTCGTTGGAGTGGTCATTTTCTTCATCGTTGAAGATGGACTTGCTGACGAAACCAGTGGCAAGAGCAAGACTAGCAACACCAGAGTCAGACTCTTCCTCAGATTCTTCCTCGTCTTCATATTCTTCAGATTCTTCTTCAGAGTCCATTTCCTTGCCAATGAAAGCCCGAGCCTTTCTAGAACCTTTCTTCTTGTGTGATGAGGATTTTGCAGATGAAGACTTTGAAGTTGAGGACTTTGAAGATTTCTTCTTTTTCTTCGAGTCATCAGAACTATAGTCCTTGTATTTCTTCTTCTTTGATTCTTTTTCCCAGAGAGGACAGTCAGAGATAAAGTGACCAGATTTCTTGCATTTGTGACAAGTTCTCTTCTTGTAGTCGCTTGAGGAATCTGATTTCCTCAAACTACTTTTTGATGACTTTGCAAATTGACCTCTCCTTGAGAACTTCTGGAATTTCCTCACAAGCATTGCCAGCTCCTGACTCAGTTCTTCAGGATCACCAATGCTACTATCAGAATCTTCGTCTTCGGATGAGGAAATTGCTTTTGCCTTCAGAGCACGAGATCTTCCATAGCCTGGTCCGTAGAGATCTCTCTTCTCAGCTTGTTGGAATTCATGAGTATTGAGTCTCTCATGTATATCAGCAGGATCAAGTGACTTGTAGTCTCCGTGTTCTTGAATCATCAAGGCCAGAGTATCGAATGAGGAATCAAGAGATCTTAGCAGTTTCTTCACCACCTCATGGTCTGTGATATCCGTGGCACCCAGTGCTTGAAGCTCGTTGGAGATATCAGTGAGGCGATCAAAAGTTTGCTGAACATTCTCATTGTCGAGTCTTTTGAAGCGGTTGAAGAGATTGCGAAGAACATCAACACGAGAGTCACGTTGAGTGGAAACACCTTCGTTGACCTTGGACAGCCTATCCCAGATAAGCTTAGCAGTCTCCAAAGCACTCACTCTGCCATACTGACCTTTGCTCAGATGGCCATAGATGATATTCTTCGCTTGAGAATCGAGTTGCTTGAATTTCTTCGCATCAGCAGCAGTAACAGTCGGAGATGTGCAGGGAACACCATTTTCCACAACGTACCAGAGATCATTGTCAATAGCCTCAAGATGCATGCACATCTTGTTCTTCCAGTAGGGGTAGTCCGTCCCATCGAAGGTAGGACAGCCTGCGGAAACCTTGATCATACCTGCAGTCGACATAACTAGAACTCCAGGTGGTTAAACCAAAATCACACAGAACAAGGGAGTACCTTGCTCTGATACCAATTGAAACTGCGTTATATCGACTAGTGGGGAGGTGAATAGGCGATTTTTACAAATTCATCACTGAGGAATTTCAACTTGAGGAATTTGAAATGTGATGAACAACTAGCAGCGGAATAAGTACTCAAGTGCATACAGAGCATAGCGATCGCATAGTCATCATGATGAAATAAAGTATGCACTGATTACACGTAGCGTGATACAGGATAAGCAGGTGAGGAACAAGGTAGCTTGAAGAATTTGAGGTGAGGAAATTGAGAAAGTCTTCAGTCAAATTCTTCAAACAGTAACTATCAATTTCATCAACAAGTATACGAGGAAATTAAAGGGTTGAGGAAATAGAACCAGGTAGCTCGATGAAGACAATGATTTGATGACCCAGTTCCAACTGCTGTGACAGTCGTACGTCTGGTTTGGAGCGGCCTGGTATTTAAACCATAAGACACACAGTCCCGGGACACACAGTCCCTACCGTATTCTCCTTGAGCTAAGGTCACACAGACCTCGCCCAACACTCGTGGTAAGTCTTCAGGGTAGACTTCCAAAACCCTCACAAACTGGTCACCCGGCGATCCACAATTTACTGCTGGATGCTCTAGACCAAGGTCACTTCGTGATCCCCAATTGACTGCAGGATGCACTAGACCATGACGCCTAACCGTCTGGAAGATACACAGTCTTCAAAGGTAACAAGCATCGGTTCCACACTGGAACAATTTCTTCAGTGATGCTCAATCACTTTGGGTTTGGTGGTTTGGTTTGGGTTTTTTTCCTCACTGATGATTTTCTCTCAAAGTCCTCGAGGAATGGGATGCTCTCAAATGACAACTGTCCGTTCTCTCTCGGAGCAGCCAACCAACTAGTGGTTGTGGGGGGTGGCTATTTATAGCCAGGGAGCAACCTGCCATGATAAGACATAAATGCCCCCAATGATATGACCGTTATGTGGATAGGATGATTGGGGACAGCTGGCACTTAGCACAGCAACGGTCAGAATTTCGAACTATGAAAGTCCTCAGGCTTATCATGTTCCTCACTTGTAGGCAATTCGCACTGGCGAAATCCTAACTCCTCAGTCAGACTAATTTCCTCAGAGACCAGAAGATCATCGTCTCTGTCACTGAAGAACTTGACTGAACTGCAAGAGATTTCCAAAGGCTTCACTCGAAGGATTGGATAGGTTGAGGCTTTTGAGTTGAGCATCAGTTGGAAATTTTCCTTAGTATTACCTCGGCCCCCTTTAACAGTATGATGTTTCCTATGACTCAAAGAATGGAAATGAAACTACGAAAACAAAAGTCTTCACGCTTCATAGTCCTCGTTCATATCTTCAAGGTCACACCAACTTCTTCTTTTTCAAAGTCTTCAGGGAATACCAAAGTGTCAGGACCGGTTTTCCAGGATATTAATTCCCAGTAAATGGCCCTTGTGCTCACCAGCCCCAGGATTACTGTTAGCTGATGAGACACAATCTTGATACAGAAATTTCAAGCGAAATTACAAAAATATGAAGTACAAGACCATTTTGGTCTATGAGTACAAAAAAAAGGTTTCTAGTGGTTGATGGCGGAAGCGGTTTGCGGATCATCAGCGTCTATGGGACTCCATTTCCCACAGGAACAGCTGACCTGGATAACTCCTATCTTCGCGCGGCTGCTATCTTCATGCCTAGGTTCCGGGCTGTCGTCGTTGCGCTCTTCTCCAAACAAGAAATCTGGCCAAGACAATAGCCAGGGACAAGCCAGTGAGTACTTTGAATGTACTCGCAAACATCATGAAAACAGGTACAATATAGCAGGTGATAAACATGTACTGAAACAATCCACGATCGCTTAGTCAGTCTCAAAATAAAATTCATGATGCACGTAACCAGGTCATTCATATTAAACAGGAATAAGCAATCAGAGAATAAAAATAAAATAAACCGATCGGGTGTCTGAAGCGACGCCTCGAAAGGATAATAATATAAGGCATGCCTCAGTCGGGCGTCTGAGCGACACCACATAAAGGGCTTATAAAGAAAATAAATAACAAGCATGCCACAGTCGGGCGTCTGAGCGACACCACATAAAGGGCTTATAAGGAAAATAAATAACAAGCATGCCACAGTCGGGCGTCTGAGCGACACCACATAAAGGGCTTATAAGGAAAATAAATAACAAGCATGCCACAGTCGGGCGTCTGAGCGACACCACATAAAGGGCTTATAAGGAAAATAAATAACAAGCATGCCACAGTCGGGTGTCTGAGCGACGCCGCATAAAGGGCTTATAAGGAAAATAAATAACAAGCATGCCACAGTCGGGCGTCTGAGCGACGCCACATAAAGGGCTTATAAGGAAAATAAATAACAAGCATGCCACAGTCGGGCGTCTGAGCGACGCCAGATAAAGGGCTTATAAGGAAAATACATAACAGGCATGCCACAGTCAGGCGTCTGAGCGACGCCCCATAAAGGGCTTATAAGGAAAATAAATACATGAGTATCCAGGAGGTAGAACCATCCCAAGGATACTCAATAAATAGACAATATAATCGGTTAGTCCATAATAATAATCATAATCATCATTCCTCACACATCATGATCAATATTCTGGTTTAGAAGTTTTCCTCCGAAGACCGACACTAAGACCGACACTTGGCCGATCCCAGACTGTAGTCCTTAACCGCGGACACGGCTATTCGAATAGATATAAACTCTGCAGAGGGTGTACTCTTTACCCACGAGTAACGGATTTCCTTAGTCCATCGGGACTAATTCCGTTTACGGTCTTTGAATTGACAACACACCTAACCTGCACACACCAGCTTAACTTACCGGTGTCTGGAATCACCAATGACACTCGTTAAGAAAAACTCTAAGTGGGGAGGCTCCAACCTCGATTAGCATGGGATCAAATTTATATCGCGCGCTCTAAGGGGTGCCCCCACTCTCGGTCCCAACCGGAAACACCCATGCCCCCGGACCAGGTGGCATGCCTACCGGCTGCAGCCGGTATCTTCCACCATGGCCTTTCTATACGGTGTGTGCTAAGAAAGGGGTTGACAACTTACTGGACCGTACCCTACCTGCGGCAGGGACGAGTGGTAGTACGAAACAAGTATGGGGGTTACTGGAACAAGACTCGATCTATGGTCGACTCAGGAGGCTTATGTGTTCCCTGCATGGTTAGCACAACAAATATTTTTCCACACTCTTGGGCAGAATCACCACTTATCTCATCCCATCATGCCTCACTGACCATTCTCGCTCCAACGAGATGTCAGCACCAAGCTCATGTCTACCCAAGACAGAGACTTATCCTGGATTCCTTCCGGTAGGCAGGGGTGGCACAAGGTGGTGACTACTGTCACAAGCATCTCAAGTTTAATAGCAAGAATCATTATCATGTATTGCAAGCATGATCACACCTTCACATGAAATAACGCGCACGTCATGTGTGTATAGTTTCATTTGTCACACCAAACATTTCACCACAATTACTATACTAGGGTTCAGGATGCTTGCCTTTAATGTGGGGAGAGGTAGGGTGCATCACAAAACTCTTGAAAGTTTTTCTTCTCTCTCCGTTTCCTATTTTGAAAAATATTTGAATCAACACGCAATTCAAAAACAGTACAAAAAGTTGTCTTGGAAAATTTTCAAATAAATATGAAAATAAACTAGATGAAATTTGAGAGAGTTAGGAAAAAGAATCAATTCATTTGGGGTTTTATTTTAAAAGATATAGCCAGTCAAAGTCTGGTCAAAATTCTGATTTAATAAAATCCAGAAAAAGGAAAACGCATCGGCTTGGAATACGTTTCCAGAGAAGGGGAGACGCACTTCGGGGGTTTTACGCTTTCCGAAAATAGTTGCGCACTTACCTGAATACGCCTCTCCAGGGGGAAAACGCATCAGCCGGGTTGCGCCACTAGCGGCTGGGTTGAGACACCGACAGGTGGGGCCCACCTGTCCTGGTTTGCCTCCCACCTCTCGCGCGCTCCTGGCCAGAGGCAGAGGCCGACTCCGGCGACGATTGCCGGCGCTAGGAGGCACCTCTCCCGGAGCTGTGCACACCGGCGTGCTCAGGAGGAAGGGACCCATCCTCTGGAGAGCAAAAGGATCGCCGGGGAGTTCGGTGGTGAGCACCCCTTCATCCATGGCGGACGGCGGCTTCGGGAGCAATTGGGAGCTCGGGCTACGGTGGCTCCCGATCGAATTTGAGAGGCGGGGTGGATTCGCGGGGCAGAGGGGATGCTAACGGCGGCAAGAATGAGGAGGGGGACGCTCTGGCTTGCTCGGATTTAACCTGAAAGCGGCGGCGGCCGAAGCTGCTGGAGTTGGGGAAGACGGTGGCTTCCGGCTAAATTGGAGCTAGGGGAGGCTTCGTTCTGCTTCTCTCATGGCGCTGACGAGCTCACGGGGACCTGGGGGGGCTATTTATAGCCCGGGGAGGTCGGTTTCCCGCGGCTGTGGATAAGAACGTCGGCGAACCGCTGTTCTGTTGCTAGCAGGCGACGTGGCGGCGATTGGAGCTGGTCGGCACATCCAGACGAACTCACCACTGCACAATGGAGCGAGCTGGCACGCTGCGGTGGCTCGGACGGCGCCGGCCATGGCAGGCTCTGGCGGCGGCAGTGGCTGCTTGCGGGGACGGCGACGAGCTACAGAGGGGAAGGCTAGCAGGGTCTTGGCGCGTCGCAGCAGAACCAGGAGACAGGGGAGATGAATGGAACGAGCGGGGGAGGCGGTAGCTGGTCGCGGCGGCTCGGGAGCAGCACGAGCAAAACGTGCGCTCTGGCCGCGCCCAGAGCATGCACGCCAAGCGTTCGACGAAATGCCAGCGCTAGCCAGGAGGCTTGGGTGGAGCTGCAAATTAACAGGATGGCTGGGTGGTTTGCTAAAGCTCTAGTGGACATGCTGGTTTGGCCTGGAAGGCAACTTCCCAATGCAATAATAAAACCATGCCAAAACTGGACATGCACTACAGGTGGTTTACAAAATGTCATGGCCATCTAGGGATCTTCTATGGCCACCAAAATTACCAAATCATGGTCTCTTTAGATGCACACAAGGGTGGTAGACTTAGTTTGGCAAAAGCAAAATGTTGTTAGTGCAAGTTTTTGAGAAAACCATTTCTGGACAGAAACTAGAGTGCATTATTGCATGGCCTTAAAACACTGCAATGATCCCAAACTCTTGGACTTAAGATTTTGGTAGGGTTTACTGCAATCATGAAAAATCCCAAGGCAATTTAGGCAAAATAAAATAGGGTTGCAGTATAAACTGCCAAACTGGACCAGAATGCAAATGAGGATGGTTTGCTCAAAATTTTCAAAGAACCCAAATGGATTTTTGCGTAAACATGAGTCATATACCTCTACTGACATCCCCAAATTTTTATGGAATTTTTAAAGAGATATTTAAATAGATTGCAGTGCAAACTACAAACTGAACCAGATTTGAAAGCTTGAAGTGGAGCTCAAAATTTACAAAACACCAAGCTGGGTTTTTTGCATAAAAGTGATCCAGGGACATCACATGCCATCTACAAATTTTTGTGGAATTTATAAATGGAGTTATAAAATAGTTGTAGTGCAAATGAGGCTCTTAAAAGGGGTAAAATGCTATTAAATGAATTAAATCTTGACAAATTTTATTTTAAAAATTATTCCACTGGTTTTAATGAATGCAATAAAATGATTAAATAAAACACTCAAGCCACACAACAATATTCAAAAGTTTTCAGATAGAACAGAAGAATTTTTGAAATTCAGACAAAAGGAGTGGCTCTGAGATCACAAGAAAATCCAGAAAGAAAATTTTTAATTTCCTGGAAAAATTGTAATTAACAAAACATGGTTAAATTTTTGGGGTGTTACAACACTACCCCCCTTAAGAAAAATCTCGTCCTCGAGATTTGCTAAATGACGTATTTTGCAAAAACATCATTCGTACCGCACGGCAATCGTAACAAGAAAAACAATTATACCACACACACACGATAGGACGGGTCACAGTAAAATCGCTGACTAATGTGTAGCTGTGGTATAATAGTGAGGTGATTGATTAGGTGATAAAAGCGCGCGCGGTCCTGTATTAAGTGTACATGGTCTGTGAGTCGTATAACGCGAGGGCATGCAACTCAGATTTTTGTTGGGGAAAACATTCTTCATCGCAGTGGTCTTTTAAGAAAAATCTTATTATGAAATTTGCTACAATCGATTTTTTCAAATCACAGCAAACAACTGCAACCAACAAAATAAACTCATACAGAAAGTTTTAAAACATATTACAGATATCACAACAAGCAGTCAAAAGCTACACAAACTAATAAAACTAAGGCACTGACGGTTCAGGTAACAAACTATAGTTCATGAGTAATTATTCCCGGCAGTGGAATATATCCTTCGTCTACTGGGGAGCGGATGGAGGACTCACAAGATGTGTCTCTCTTAGTCTGGCCTCAGGGGTCTGCTAATGGCGGCTTGGGTTTATCACAGCAAGGGTGTGGGAAAAAAATCCCACAATTATTCTAATAAAATCCCTCGGGGTTGCATCTGGGGTCATTATATGAATCCCAAGGTGAAGGCAGTGCACAAGGTGAGGGATGCTTGGTGAGATCACGGAGTGGCCTCAAGTATAGCATCTGGGCTCGGTGACATATTGCGGTGTGTGGGCAATATTAATAGTCGGTTCTGCTATAAGGTGGTCGAGCGCAATGCCACAACTATATATATCGCAAAATGCGACGTATTACTGTGGTTGTCGGTTGGGGCAAACGTTCCCTTTATATAAAGAAATGGAGTCTTCCTTCGCACGCTTGCGAATGGGACAACTCAGGTGTCGATCACGGGCGTGTGATCGATGGGCTAGGCTGATAGGTTGGGCACCGACTGCCAAAAGCTGTCGGGGTCACTGTGTGGGCTATCGGGTAGGATAGGCTTGGCTGTGGTGGGGTTAAGGTCTGGTGGGTGGTTTAACCTAGGTTTTCTTGACCCGGCTAAGATAGGATTAGCCAATGGTCAGCCTGGCTCTGATACCAAGGTTGTCAGGACCGGTTTTCCAGGATATTAATTCCCAGTAAATGGCCCTTGTGCTCACCAGCCCCAGGATTACTGTTAGCTGATGAGACACAATCTTGATATAGAAATTCCAAGCGAAATTACAAAAATATGAAGTACAAGACCATTTTGGTCTATGAGTACAAAAAAAAGGTTTCTAGTGGTTGATGGCGGAAGCGGTTTGCGGATCATCAGCGTCTATGGGACTCCATTTCCCACAGGAACAGCTGACCTGGATAACTCCTATCTTCGCGCGGCTGCTATCTTCATGCCTAGGTTCCGGGCTGTCGTCGTTGCGCTCTTCTCCAAACAAGAAATCTGGCCAAGACAATAGCCAGGGACAAGCCAGTGAATACTTCGAATGTACTCGCAAACATCATGAAAACAGGTACAATATAGCAGGTGATAAACATGTACTGAAACAATCCACGATCGCTTAATCAGTCTCAAAATAAAATTCATGATGCACGCAACCAGGTCATTCATATTAAACAGGAATAAGCAATCAGAGAATAAAAATAAAATAAACCGATAGGGTGTCTGAAGTGACGCCTCGAAAGGATAATAATATAAGGCATGCCTCAGTCGGGCATCTGAGCGACACCACATAAAGGGCTTATAAGGAAAATAAATAACAAGCATGCCACAGTCGGGCATCTGAGCGACACCACATAAAGGGCTTATAAGGAAAATAAATAACAAGCATGCCACAGTCGGGCGTCTGAGCGACACCACATAAAGGGCCTATAAGGAAAATAAATAACAGGCATGCCATAGTCGGGCGTCTGAGCGACGCCACATAAAGGGCTTATAAGGAAAATAAATAACAAGCATGCCATAGTCGGGCGTCTGAGCGACGCCGCATAAAGGGCTTATAAGGAAAATAAATAACAAGCATGCCACAGTCGGGCGTCTGAGCGACGCCGCATAAAGGGCTTATAAGGAAAATAAATAACAGGCATGCCACAGTCTGGCGTCTGAGCGACGCCCCATAAAGGGCTTATAAGGAAAATAAATACATGAGTATCCAGGAGGTAGAACCATCCCAAGGATAGTCAATAAATAGACAATATAATCGGTTAGTCCATAATAATAATCATAATCATCATTCCTCACACATCATGATCAATATTCCGGTTTAGAAGTTTTCCTCCGAAGACCGACACTAAGACCGACACTTGGCCCATCCCAGACTGTAGTCCTTAACCGCGGACACGGCTATTCGAATAGATATAAACTCTGCAGATGGTGTACTCTTTACCCACGAGTAACGGATTTCCTTAGTCCATCGGGACTAATTCCGTTTACGGTCTTTGAATTGACAACACACCTGACCCGCATACACCGGCTTAACTTACCGGTGTCTGGAATCACCAATGACACTCGTTAAGCAAAACTCTAAGTGGGGAGGCTCCAACCTCGATTAGCATGGGATCAAATTTATATCGCGCGCTCTAAGGGGTGCCCCCACTCTCGGTCCCAACCGGAAACACCCATGCCCCCGGACCAGGTGGCATGCCTACCGGCTGCAGCCGGTATCTTCCACCATGGCCTTTCTGTACGATGTGTGCTAAGAAAGGGGTTGACAACTTACTGGACCGTACCCTACCTGCGGCAGGGACGAGTGGTAGTACGAAACAAGTATGGGGGTTACTGGAACAAGACTCGATCTATGGTCGACTCAGGAGGCTTATGTGTTCCCTGCATGGCTAGCACAACAAATATTTTTCCACACTCTTGGGCAGAATCACCACTTATCTCATCCCATCATGCCTCACTGGCCATTCTCACTCCAACGAGATGTCAGCACCAAGCTCATGTCTACCCAAGACAGAGACTTATCCTGGATTCCCTCCGGTAGGCAGGGGTGGCACAAGGTGGTGACTACTGTCACAAGCATCTCAAGTTTAATAGCAAGAATCATTATCATGTATTGCAAGCATGATCACACCTTCACATGAAATAACGCGCACGTCATGTGTGTATAGTTTCATTTGTCACACCAAACATTTCACCACAATTACTATACCAGGGTTCAGGATGCTTGCGTTTAATGTGGGGAGAGGTAGGGTGCATCACAAAACTCTTGAAAGGTTTTCTTGTCTCTCCGTTTCCTATTTTGAAAAATATTTGAATCAACACGCAATTCAAAAACAGTACAAAAAGTTGTCTTGGAAAATTTTCAAATAAATATGAAAATAAACTAGATGAAATTTGAGAGAGTTAGGAAAAAGAATCAATTCATTTGGGGTTTTATTTTAAAAGATATAGCCAGTCAAAGTCTGGTCAAAATTCTGATTTAATAAAATCCAGAAAAAGGAAAACGCATCGGCTTGCAATACGTTTCCAGAGAAGGGGAGACGCACTTCGGGGGTTTTACGCTTTCCGAAAACAGTTGCGCACTTACCTGAATACGCCTCTCCAGGGGGAAAACGCATCAGCCGGGTTGCGCCACTGGCGGCTGGGTTGAGACACCGACAGGTGGGGCCCACCTGTCGGGTTTGCCTCCCACCTCTCGCGCGCTCCTGGCCAGAGGCAGAGGCCTTCTCCGGTGACGATTGCCGACGCTAGGAGGCACCTCTCCCGGAGCTGTGCACACCGGCGTGCTCAGGAGGAAGGGACCCATCCTCTGGAGAGCAAAAGGATCGCCGGGGAGTTCGGTGGTGAGCACCCCTTCATCCATGGCGGACGGCGGCTTCGGGAGCAATTGGGAGCTCGGGCTACAGTGGCTCCCGATCGAATTTGAGAGGCGGGGTGGATTCGCGGGGCAGAGGGGACGCTAACGGCGGCAAGAATGAGGAGGGGGACGCTCTGGCTTGCTCGGATTTAACCAGAAAGCGGCGGCGGCTGAAGCTGCCGGAGTTGGGGATGACGGTGGCTTCCGGCTAAATTGGAGCTAGGGGAGGCTTCGTTCTGCTTCTCTCATGGCGCTGACGAGCTCACGGGGACCTGGGGGGGGCTATTTATAGCCCGGGGAGGTCGGTTTCCCGCGGCTGTGGATAAGAACGTCGGCGAACCGCTGTTCTGTTGCTAGCAGGCGACGTGGCGGCGATTGGAGCTGGTCGGCACATCCAGACGAACTCACCACTGCACAATGGAGCGAGCTGGCACGCTGCGGTGGCTCGGACGGCGCCGGCCATGGCAGGCTCTGGCGGCGGCAGTGACTGCTTGCGGGGACGGCGACGAGCTACAGAGGGGAAGGCTGGCAGGGTCTTGGCGCGTCGCAGCAGAACCAGGAGACATGGGAGATGAATGGAACGAGCGGGGGAGGCGGTAGCTGGTCGCGGCGGCTCAGGAGCAGCACGAGCAAAACGTGCGCTCTGGCCGCGCCCAGAGCACGCACACCAGACGTTCGACGAAATGCCAGCGCTAGCCAGGAGGCTTGGGTGGAGCTGCAAATTAACAGGATGGCTGGGTGGTTTGCTAAAGCTCTAGTGGACATGCTGGTTTGGCCTGGAAGGCAACTTCCCAATGCAATAATAAAACCATGCCAAAACTGGACATGCACTACAGGTGCTTTACAAAATGTCATGGCCATCTAGGGATCTTCTATGGCCACCAAAATTACCAAATCATGGTCTCTTTAGATGCACACTAGGGTGGTAGACTTAGTTTGGCAAAAGCAAAATGTTGTTAGTGCAAGTTTTTGAGAAAACCATTTCTGGACAGAAACTAGAGTGCATTATTGCATGGCCTTAAAACACTGCAATGATCCCAAACTCTTGGACTTAAGATTTTGGTAGGGTTTACTGCAATCATGAAAAATCCCAAGGCAATTTAGGCAAAATAAAATAGGGTTGCAGTACAAACTGCCAAACTGGACCAGAATGCAAATGAGGATGGTTTGCTCAAAATTTTCAAAGAACCCAAATGGATTTTTGCATAAACATGAGTCATATACCTCTACTGACATCCCCAAATTTTTATGGAATTTTTAAAGAGATATTTAAATAGATTGCAGTGCAAACTACAAACTGAACCAGATTTGAAAGCTTGAAGTGGAGCTCAAAATTTACAAAACACCAAGCTGGGTTTTTGCATAAAAGTGATCCAGGGACATCACATGCCATCTACAAATTTTTGTGGAATTTATAAATGGAGTTATAAAATAGTTGTAGTGCAAATGAGGCTCTTAAAAGGGGTAAAATGCTATTAAATGAATTAAATCTTGAAAAATTTTATTTTAAAAATTATTCCACTGGTTTTAATGAATGCAATAAAATGATTAAATAAAACACTCAAGCCACACAACAATATTCAAAAGTTTTCAGATAGAACAGAAGAATTTTTGAAATTCAGACAAAAGGAGTGGCTCTGAGATCACAAGAAAATCCAGAAAGAAAAATTTTAATTTCCTGGCAAAATTGTAATTAACAAAACATGGTTAAATTTTTGGGGTGTTACAACACTACCCCCCTTAAGAAAAATCTCGTCCTCGAGATTTGCTAAATGACGTATTTTGCAAAAACATCATTCGTACCGCACGGCAATCGTAACAAGAAAAACAATTATACCACACACACACACGATAGGACGGGTCACAGTAAAATCGCTGACTAATGTGTAGCTGTGGTATAATAGTGAGGTGATTGATTAGGTGATAAAAGCGCGCGCGGTCCTGTATTAAGTGTACGTGGTCTGTGAGTCGTATAACGCGAGGGCATGCAACTCAGATTTTTGTTGGGGAAAACATTCTTCATCGCAGTGGTCTTTTAAGAAAAATCTTATTATGAAATTTGCTACAATCGATTTTTTCAAATCACAGCAAACAACTGCAACCAACAAA
Source organism: Elymus sibiricus (assembly GCA_039707655.1). Lineage (NCBI taxonomy): Eukaryota > Viridiplantae > Streptophyta > Magnoliopsida > Poales > Poaceae > Elymus > Elymus sibiricus. The sequence continues at coordinate 401,420,808 of CM077663.1, forward strand.
ATAAACTCATACAGAAAGTTTTAAAACATAGTACAGATATCACAACAAGCAGTCAAAAGCTACACAAACTAATAAAACTAAGGCACTGACGGTTCAGGTAACAAACTATAGTTCATGAGTAATTATTCCCGGCAGTGGAATATATCCTTCGTCTACTGGGGAGCGGATGGAGGACTCACAAGATGTGTCTCTCTTAGTCTGGCCTCAGGGGTCTGCTAATGGCGGCTTGGGTTTATCACAGCAAGGGTGTGGGAAAAAAATCCCACAATTATTCTAATAAAATCCCTCGGGGTTGCATCTGGGGTCATTATATGAATCCCAAGGTGAAGGCAGTGCACAAGGTGAGGGATGCTTGGTGAGATCACGGAGTGGCCTCAAGTATAGCATCTGGGCTCGGTGACATATTGCGGTGTGTGGGCAATATTAATAGTCGGTTCTGCTATAAGGTGGTCGAGCGCAATGCCACAACTATATATATCGCAAAATGCGACGTATTACTGTGGTTGTCGGTTGGGGCAAACGTTCCCTTTATATAAAGAAACGGAGTCTTCCTTCGCACGCTTGCGAATGGGACAACTCAGGTGTCGATCACGGGCGTGTGATCGATGGGCTAGGCTGATAGGTTGGGCACCGACTGCCAAAAGCTGTCGGGGTCACTGTGTGGGCTATCGGGTAGGATAGGCTTGGCTGTGGTGGGGTTAAGGTCTGGTGGGTGGTTTAACCTAGGTTTTCTTGACCCGGCTAAGATAGGATTAGCCAATGGTCAGCCTGGCTCTGATACCAAGGTTGTCAGGACCGGTTTTCCAGGATATTAATTCCCAGTAAATGGCCCTTGTGCTCACCAGCCCCAGGATTACTGTTAGCCGATGAGACACAATCTTGATACAGAAATTCCAAGCGAAATTACAAAAATATGAAGTACAAGACCATTTTGGTCTATGAGTACAAAAAAAAGGTTTCTAGTGGTTGATGGCGGAAGCGGTTTGCGGATCATCAGCGTCTATGGGACTCCATTTCCCACAGGAACAGCTGACCTGGATAACTCCTATCTTCGCGCGGCTGCTATCTTCATGCCTAGGTTCCGGGCTGTCGTCGTTGCGCTCTTCTCCAAACAAGAAATCTGGCCAAGACAATAGCCAGGGACAAACCAGTGAATACTTTGAATGTACTCGCAAACATCATGAAAACAGGTACAATATAGCAGGTGATAAACATGTACTGAAACAATCCACGATCGCTTAGTCAGTCTCAAAATAAAATTCATGATGCACGCAACCAGGTCATTCATATTAAACAGGAATAAGCAATCAGAGAATAAAAATAAAATAAACCGATAGGGTGTCTGAAGCGACGCCTCGAAAGGATAATAATATAAGGCATGCCTCAGTCGGGCGTCTGAGCGACACCACATAAAGGGCTTATAAGGAAAATAAATAACAAGCATGCCACAGTCGGGCGTCTGAGCGACACCACATAAAGGGCTTATAAGGAAAATAAATAACAAGCATGCCACAGTCGGGCGTCTGAGCGACACCACATAAAGGGCTTATAAGGAAAATAAATAACAAGCATGCCATAGTCGGGCGTCTGAGCGACGCCACATAAAGGGCTTATAAGGAAAATAAATAACAAGCATGCCATAGTCGGGCGTCTGAGCGACGCCGCATAAAGGGCTTATAAGGAAAATAAATAACAAGCATGCCACAGTCGGGCGTCTGAGCGACGCCGCATAAAGGGCTTATAAGGAAAATAAATAACAGGCATGCCACAGTCGGGCGTCTGAGCGACGCCCCATAAAGGGCTTATAAGGAAAATAAATACATGAGTATCCAGGAGGTAGAACCATCCCAAGGATACTCAATAAATAGACAATATAATCGGTTAGTCCATAATAATAATCATAATCATCATTCCTCACACATCATGATCAATATTCCGGTTTAGAAGTTTTCCTCCGAAGACCGACACTAAGACCGACACTTGGCCCATCCCAGACTGTAGTCCTTAACCGCGGACACGGCTATTCGAATAGATATAAACTCTGCAGAGGGTGTACTCTTTACCCACGAGTAACGGATTTCCTTAGTCCATCGAGACTAATTCCGTTTACGGTCTTTGAATTGACAACACACCTGACCCGCACACACCGGCTTAACTTACCGGTGTCTGGAATCACCCATGACACTCGTTAAGCAAAACTCTAAGTGGGGAGGCTCCAACCTCGATTAGCATGGGATCAAATTTATATCGCGCGCTCTAAGGGGTGTCCCCCCTCTCGGTCCCAACCAGAAACACCCATGCCCCCGGACCAGGTGGCATGCTTACCGGCTGCAGCCGGTATCTTCCACCATGGCCTTTCTGTACGGTGTGTGCTAAGAAAGGGGTTGACAACTTACTGGACCGTACCCTACCTGCGGCAGGGACGAGTGGTAGTACGAAACAAGTATGGGGGTTACTGGAACAAGACTCGATCTATGGTCGACTCAGGAGGCTTATGTGTTCCCTGCATGGCTAGCACAACAAATATTTTTCCACACTCTTGGGCAGAATCACCACTTGTCTCATCCCATCATGCCTCACTGGCCATTCTCGCTCCAACGAGATGTCAGCACCAAGCTAATGTCTACCCAAGACAGAGATTTATCCTGGATTCCTTCCGGTAGGCAGGGGTGGCACAAGGTGGTGACTACTGTCACAAGCATCTCAAGTTTAATAGCAAGAATCATTATCATGTATTGCAAGCATGATCACACCTTCACATGAAATAACGCGCACGTCATGTGTGTATAGTTTCATTTGTCACACCAAACATTTCACCACAATTACTATACCAGGGTTCAGGATGCTTGCCTTTAATGTGGGGAGAGGTAGGGTGCATCACAAAACTCTTGAAAGGTTTTCTTCTCTCTCTGTTTCCTATTTTGAAAAATATTTGAATCAACACGCAATTCAAAAACAGTACAAAAAGTTGTCTTGGAAAATTTTCAAATAAATATGAAAATAAACTAGATGAAATTTGAGAGAGTTAGGAAAAAGAATCAATTCATTTGGGGTTTTATTTTAAAAGATATAGCCAGTCAAAGTCTGGTCAAAATTCTGATTTAATAAAATCCAGAAAAAGGAAAACGCATCGGCTTGGAATACGTTTCCAGAGAAGGGGAGACGCACTTCGGGGGTTTTACGCTTTCCGAAAACAGTTGCGCACTTACCTGAATACGCCTCTCCAGGGGGAAAACGCATCAGCCGGGTTGCGCCACTGGCGGCTGGGTTGAGACACCGACAGGTGGGGCCCACCTGTCGGGTTTGCCTCCCACGTCTCGCGCGCTCCTGGCCAGAGGCAGAGGCCGACTCCGGTGACGATTGCCGATGCTAGGAGGCACCTCTCCCGGAGCTGTGCACACCGGCGTGCTCAGGAGGAAGGGACCCATCCTCTGGAGAGCAAAAGGATCGCCGGGGAGTTCGGTGGTGAGCACCCCTTCATCCATGGCGGACGGCGGCTTCGGGAGCAATTGGGAGCTCGGGCTACGGTGGCTCCCGATCGAATTTGAGAGGCGGGGTGGATTCGTGGGGCAGAGGGGATGCTAACGGCGGCAAGAATGAGGAGGGGGACGCTCTGGCTTGCTCGGATTTAACTGGAAAGCGGCGGCGGCCGAAGCTGCCGGAGTTGGGGAAGACGGTGGCTTCCGGCTAAATTGGAGCTAGGGGAGGCTTCGTTCTGCTTCTCTCATGGCGCTGACGAGCTCACGGGGACCTGGGGGGGCTATTTATAGCCCGGGGAGGTCGGTTTCCCGCGGCTGTGGATAAGAACGTCGGCGAACCGCTGTTCTGTTTCTAGCAGGCGACGTGGCGGCGATTGGAGCTGGTCGGCACATCCAGACGAACTCACCACTGCACAATGGAGCGAGCTGGCACGCTGCGGTGGCTCGGACGGTGCCGGCCATGGCAGGCTCTGGCGGCGGCAGTGGCTGCTTGCGGGGACGGCGACGAGCTACAGAGGGGAAGGCTGGCAGGGTCTTGGCGCGTCGCAGCAGAACTAGGAGACAGGGGAGATGAATGGAACGAGCGGGGGAGGCGGTAGCTGGTCGCGGCGGCTCGGGAGCAGCACGAGCAAAACGTGCGCTCTGGCCGCGCCCAGAGCACGCACGCCAGGCGTTCGACGAAATGCCAGCGCTAGCCAGGAGGTTTGGGTGGAGCTGCAAATTAACAGGATGGCTGGGTGGTTTGCTAAAGCTCTAGTGGACATGCTGGTTTGGCCTGGAAGGCAACTTCCCAATGCAATAATAAAACCATGCCAAAACTGGACATGCACTACAGGTGCTTTACAAAATGTCATGGCCATCTAGGGATCTTCTATGGCCACCAAAATTACCAAATCATGGTCTCTTTAGATGCACACTAGGGTGGTAGACTTAGTTTGGCAAAAGCAAAATGTTGTTAGTGCAAGTTTTTGAGAAAACCATTTCTGGACAGAAACTAGAGTGCATTATTGCATGGCCTTAAAACACTGCAATGATCCCAAACTCTTGGACTTAAGATTTTGGTAGGGTTTACTGCAATCATGAAAAATCCCAAGGCAATTTAGGCAAAATAAAATAGGGTTGCAGTACAAACTGCCAAACTGGACCAGAATGCAAATGAGGATGGTTTGCTCAAAACTTTCAAAGAACCCAAATGTATTTTTGCATAAACATGAGTCATATACCTCTACTGACATCCCCAAATTTTTATGGAATTTTTAAAGAGATATTTAAATAGATTGCAGTGCAAACTACAAACTGAACCAGATTTGAAAGCTTGAAGTGGAGCTCAAAATTTACAAAACACCAAGCTGGGTTTTTGCATAAAAGTGATCCAGGGACATCACATGCCATCTACAAATTTTTGTGGAATTTATAAATGGAGTTATAAAATAGTTGTAGTGCAAATGAGGCTCTTAAAAATGGTAAAATGCTATTAAATGAATTAAATCTTGACAAATTTTATTTTAAAAATTATTCCACTGGTTTTAATGAATGCAATAAAATGATTAAATAAAACACTCAAGCCACACAACAATATTCAAAAGTTTTCAGATAGAACAGAAGAATTTTTGAAATTCAGACAAAAGGAGTGGCTCTGAGATCACAAGAAAATCCAGAAAGAAAATTTTTAATTTCCTGGCAAAATTGTAATTAACAAAACATGGTTAAATTTTTGGGGTGTTACAACACTACCCCCCTTAAGAAAAATCTCGTCCTCGAGATTTGCTAAATGACGTATTTTGCAAAAACATCATTCGTACCGCATGGCAATCGTAACAAGAAAAACAATTATACCACACACACACGATAGGACGGGTCACAGTAAAATCGCTGACTAATGTGTAGTTGTGGTATAATAGTGAGGTGATTGATTAGGTGATAAAAGCGCGCGCGGTCCTGTATTAAGTGTACGTGGTCTGTGAGTCGTATAACGCGAGGGCATGCAACTCAGATTTTTGTTGGGGAAAACATTCTTCATCGCAGTGGTCTTTTAAGAAAAATCTTATTATGAAATTTGCTACAATCGATTTTTTCAAATCACAACAAACAACTGCAACCAACAAAATAAACTCATACAGAATGTTTTAAAACATAGTACAGATATCACAACAAGCAGCAAAAGCTACACAAACTAATAAAACTAAGGCACTGACGGTTCAGGTAACAAACTATAGTTCATGAGTAATTATTCCCGGCAGTGGAATATATCCTTCGTCTACTGGGGAGCGGATGGAGGACTCACAAGATGTGTCTCTCTTAGTCTGGCCTCAGGGGTCTGCTAATGGCGGCTTGGGTTTATCACAGCAAGGGTGTGGGAAAAAAATCCCACAATTATTCTAATAAAATCCATCGGGGTTGCATCTGGGGTCATTATATGAATCCCAAGGTGAAGGCAGTGCACAAGGTGAGGGATGCTTGGTGAGATCACGGAGTGGCCTCAAGTATAGCATCTGGGCTCGGTGACATATTGCGGTGTGTGGGCAATATTAATAGTCGGTTCTGCTATAAGGTGGTCGAGCGCAATGCCACAACTATATATATCGCAAAATGCGACGTATTACTGTGGTTGTCGGTTGGGGCAAACGTTCCCTTTATATAAAGAAACGGAGTCTTCCTTCGCACGCTTGCGAATGGGACAACTCAGGTGTCGATCACGGGCGTGTGATCGATGGGCTAGGCTGATAGGTTGGGCACCGACTGCCAAAAGCTGTCGGGGTCACTGTGTGGGCTATCGGGTAGGATAGGCTTGGCTGTGGTGGGGTTAAGGTCTGGTGGGTGGTTTAACCTAGGTTTTCTTGACCCGGCTAAGATAGGATTAGCCAATGGTCAGCTTGGCTCTGATACCAAGGTTGTCAGGACCGGTTTTCCAGGATATTAATTCCCAGTAAATGGCCCTTGTGCTCACCAGCCCCAGGATTACTGTTAGCTGATGAGACACAATCTTGATACAGAAATTCCAAGCAAAATTACAAAAATATGAAGTACAAGACCATTTTGGTCTATGAGTACAAAAAAAAAGGTTTCTAGTGGTTGATGGCGGAAGCGGTTTGCGGATCATCAGCGTCTATGGGACTCCATTTCCCACAGGAACAGCTGACCTGGATAACTCCTATCTTCGCGCGGCTGCTATCTTCATGCCTAGGTTCCGGGCTGTCGTCGTTGCGCTCTTCTCCAAACAAGAAATCTGGCCAAGACAATAGCCAGGGACAAGCCAGTGAATACTTTGAATGTACTCGCAAACATCATGAAAACAGGTACAATATAGCAGGTGATAAACATGTACTGAAACAATCCACGATCGCTTAGTCAGTCTCAAAATAAAATTCATGATGCACGCAACCAGGTCATTCATATTAAACAGGAATAAGCAATCAGAGAATAAAAATAAAATAAACCGATAGGGTGTCTGAAGCAACGCCTCGAAAGGATAATAATATAAGGCATGCCTCAGTCGGGCGTCTGAGCGACACCACATAAAGGGCTTATAAGGAAAATAAATAACAAGCATGCCACAGTCGGGCGTCTGAGCGACACCACATAAAGGGCATATAAGGAAAATAAATAACAAGCATGCCACAGTCGGGCGTCTGAGCGACACCACATAAAGGGCTTATAAGGAAAATAAATAACAAGCATGCCATAGTCGGGCGTCTGAGCGACGCCACATAAAGGGCTTATAAGGAAAATAAATAACAAGCATGCCATAGTCGGGCGTCTGAGAGACGCCGCATAAAGGGCTTATAAGGAAAATAAATAACAAGCATGCCACAGTCGGGCGTCTGAGCGACGCCGCATAAAGGGCTTATAAGGAAAATAAATAACAGGCATGCCACAGTCTGGCGTCTGAGCGACGCCCCATAAAGGGCTTATAAGGAAAATAAATACATGAGTATCCAGGAGGTAGAACCATCCCAAGGATAGTCAATAAATAGACAATATAATCGGTTAGTCCATAATAATAATCATAATCATCATTCCTCACACATCATGATCAATATTCCGGTTTAGAAGTTTTCCTCCGAAGACCGACACTAAGACTGACACTTGGCCCATCCCAGACTGTAGTCCTTAACCGCGGACACGGCTATTCGAATAGATATAAACTCTGCAGAGGGTGTACTCTTTACCCACGAGTAACGGATTTCCTTAGTCCATCGGGACTAATTCCGTTTACGGTCTTTGAATTGACAACACACCTGACCCGCACACACCGGCTTAACTTACCGGTGTCTGGAATCACCAATGACACTCGTTAAGCAAAACTCTAAGTGGGGAGGCTCCAACCTCGATTAGCATGGGATCAAATTTATATCGCGCGCTCTAAGGGGTGCCCCCACTCTCGGTCCCAACCGGAAACACCCATGCCCCCGGACCAGGTGGCATGCCTACCGGCTGCAGCCGGTATCTTCCACCATGGCCTTTCTGTACGGTGTGTGCTAAGAAAGGGGTTGACAACTTACTGGACCGTACCCTACCTGCGGCAGGGACGAGTTGTAGTACGAAACAAGTATGGGGGTTACTGGAACAAGACTCGATCTATGGTCGACTCAGGAGGCTTATGTGTTCCCTGCATGGTTAGCACAACAAATATTTTTCCACACTCTTGGGCAGAATCACCACTTATCTCATCCCATCATGCCTCACTGACCATTCTCGCTCCAACGAGATGTCAGCACCAAGCTCATGTCTACCCAAGACAGAGACTTATCCTGGATTCCTTCCGGTAGGCAGGGGTGGCACAAGGTGGTGACTACTGTCACAAGCATCTCAAGTTTAATAGCAAGAATCATTATCATGTATTGCAAGCATGATCACACCTTCACATGAAATAACGCGCACGTCATGTGTGTATAGTTTCATTTGTCACACCAAACATTTCACCACAATTACTATACGAGGGTTCAGGATGCTTACCTTTAATGTGGGGAGAGGTAGGGTGCATCACAAAACTCTTGAAAGTTTTTCTTCTCTCTCCGTTTCCTATTTTGAAACATATTTGAATCAACACGCAATTCAAAAACAGTACAAAAAGTTGTCTTGGAAAATTTTCAAATAAATATGAAAATAAACTATATGAAATTTGAGAGAGTTAGGAAAAAGAATCAATTCATTTGCGGTTTTATTTTAAAAGATATAGCCAGTCAAAGTCTGGTCAAAATTCTGATTTAATAAAATCCAGAAAAAGGAAAACGCATCGGCTTGGAATACGTTTCCAGAGAAGGGGAGACGCACTTCGGGGGTTTTACGCTTTCCGAAAACAGTTGCGCACTTACCTGAATACGCCTCTCCAGGGGGAAAACGCATCAGCCGGGTTGCGCCACTGGCGGCTGGGTTGAGACACCGACAGGTGGGGCCCACCTGTCGGGTTTGCCTCCCACCTCTCGCGCGCTCCTGGCCAGAGGCAGAGGCCGACTCCGGTGACGATTGCCGACGCTAGGAGGCACCTCTCCCGGAGCTGTGCACACCGGCGTGCTCAGGAGGAAGGGACCCATCCTCTGGAGAGCAAAAGGATCGCCGGGGAGTTCGGTGGTGAGCACCCCTTCATCCATGGCGGACGGCGGCTTCGGGAGCAATTGGGAGCTCGGGCTATGGTGGCTCCCGATCGAATTTGAGAGGCGGGGTGGATTCGCGGGGCAGAGGGGATGCTAACGGCGGCAAGAATGAGGAGGGGGACGCTCTGGCTTGCTCGGATTTAACCAGAAAGCGGCGGCGGCCGAAGCTGCCGGAGTTGGGGAAGACGGTGGCTTCCGGCTAAATTGGAGCTAGGGGAGGCTTCGTTCTGCTTCTCTCATGGCGCTGACGAGCTCACGGGGACCTGGGGGGGCTATTTATAGCCCGGGGAGGTCGGTTTCCCGCGGCTGTGGATAAGAACGTCGGCGAACCGCTGTTCTGTTGCTAGCAGGTGACGTGGCGGCGATTGGAGCTGGTCGGCACATCCAGACGAACTCACCACTGCACAATGGAGCGAGCTGGCACGCTGCGGTGGCTCGGACGGCGCCAGCCATGGCAGGCTCTGGCGGCGGCAGTGGCTGCTTGCGGGGACGGTGACGAGCTACAGAGGGGAAGGCTGGCAGGGTCTTGGCGCGTCGCGGCAGAACCAGGAGACAGGGTAGATGAATGGAACGAGCGGGGGAGGCGGTAGCTGGTCGCGGCGGCTCGGGAGCAGCACGAGCAAAACGTGCGCTCTGGCCGCGCCCAGAGCACGCATGCCAGGCGTTCGACGAAATGCCAGCGCTAGCCAGGAGGCTTGGGTGGAGCTGCAAATTAACAGGATGGCTGGGTGGTTTGCTAAAGCTCTAGTGGACATGCTGGTTTGTCCTGGAAGGCAACTTCCCAATGCAATAATAAAACCATGCCAGAACTGGACATGCACTACAGGTGCTTGACAAAATGTCATGGCCATCTAGGGATCTTCTATGGCCACCAAAATTACCAGATCATGGTCTCTTTAGATGCACACTAGGGTGGTAGACTTAGTTTGGCAAAAGCAAAATGTTGTTAGTGCAAGTTTTTGAGAAAACCATTTATGGACAGAAACTAGAGTGCATTATTGCATGGCCTTAAAACACTGCAATGATCCCAAACTCTTGGACTTAAGATTTTGGTAGGGTTTACTGCAATCATGAAAAATCCCAAGGCAATTTAGGCAAAATAAAATAGGGTTGCAGTACAAACTGCCAAACTAGACCAGAATGCAAATGAGGATGGTTTGCTCAAAACTTTCAAAGAACCCAAATGGATTTTTGCATAAACATGAGTCATATACCTCTACTGACATCCCCAAATTTTTATGGAATTTTTAAAGAGATATTTAAATAGATTGCAGTGCAAACTACAAACTGAACCAGATTTGAAAGCTTGAAGTGGAGCTCAAAATTTACAAAACACCAAGTTGGGTTTTTGCATAAAAGTGATCCAGGGACATCACATGCCATCTACAAATTTTTGTGGAATTTATAAATGGAGTTATAAAATAGTTGTAGTGCAAATGAGGCTCTTAAAAGGGGTAAAATGCTATTAAATGAATTAAATCGTGACAAATTTTATTTTAAAAATTATTCCACTGGTTTTAATGAATGCAATAAAATGATTAAATAAAACACTCAAGCCACACAACAATATTCAAAAGTTTTCAGATAGAACAGAAGAATTTTTGAAATTCAGGCAAAAGGAGTGGCTCTAAGATCACAAGAAAATCCAGAAAGAAAAATTTTAATTTCCTGGCAAAATTGTAATTAACAAAACATGGTTAAATTTTTGGGATGTTACACAAAGTCTTCAGCAAAGTCTTCACCAAAGTCTTCACCAAAGTCTTCAGTTGAAGACATACATTTTTAGGGGTCGATAATCTCCGAATGTATCAAACTCCTCAGCGACTTATAGAGCCTGTGTACACTCACAAACGCATCAGTCTCTTAACCTATAAGTCTTCAATACACCAAAATCACTAAGGGGCACTTGATGCACTAACAAGTCCCACCTCGCTTGGCGAGAGGCGCTCGTAGTGGTTTATAAGCACTGTTGCGGCTGCCCTCTTGAGCTTCTCTCTAATGCAGGTTGTGCAGGCCTAACTCTCTCTGCCCTGTTGGGCCTACTTGCCCCGTGGGCCTGCATCCTGGCCCATGTATATTTGCGTGACTAGTGGTATGCAGGCCATGGTGGCCTAGTAGGCGGGCATTTTTTTATTTTTTATATATTGAAGTTTTTGACAAAAAATTCTTTATGAAAGCTTTTTAGTTGAATCTTTTTGCTATTGAAGAATATTATAGTTTTGTTTTAGTTGATCATAACAAAATATTTTAATTGATTCTATTTAGTTCATTCTTTTTGCTATTAGAGTTTTATAAAAGCTTTTTAGTTCATTCTTTTTGCTATTAGTTCATTCTTTGAGCTAAATGACCCTGAAATTTAAAAGCACTACAAATGAACTCTGAAAAGGTTGAAACTTGGCATGGTGTCATAATTTCACCCACATAGCATGTGCTAAAAAGTTGAGAGGGTTACGGGAAAAACTGGATGCACTTCATGTACAAACTGGACAATCTCTTTCGAAGTATCAGGGTTTCGGACGAAAACTCATCTATTACAAAAGGGATTTCATTTTTTTAACATATTTTAACTCCAGACTTTTTGTGTGTTCAATATGCACCATTCAAAGGCACATCATCAATTTCCAACCCTTTTCTGACTTAATTTGCTATTTTTAATGCATTTAATGGTTCATTCTTTGAGCTAAATGACCCTTAAATTGAAAAGCACTACAAATGAACTCTGAAAAGGTTCGAACTTGGCATGGTATCATAATTTCACCCACATAGCATGTGCTAAAAAGTTCAGAGGGTTACGGGAAAAACTGGATGCACTTCGTGTACAAACTGGACAATCTCTTTCGAAGTATGAGGGTTTCGGATGAAAACTCATCTATTCCAAATGGGATTTCATTTCTTGACATGTAACTGCAGTGATATTCTAGATCAAAGCCATCATCAGAATAGTTGTGGACAGAAAGTGTTCACTTACGAACCGGGACCAAAGGGTGCACCAGTCCCGGTTCGTGAGGCCAGGGCGCCGGCCGGACCTCGGGGGCCATTGGTCCCGGTTCGTCAGACACTTTTGGTCCCGGTTCCAGACACGAACCGGGACCAATGGGCCTCGCTCCTGGCCCAACACCTTTAGTCCCGGTTGGTGGATGGAACCGGGACCAAAGGTCGGTCTTCTGTCCTGGTTCTAGCCACCAACCGGGACTAAAGATAAGCCTATATATACCCCCGCCCCTGCCCTCTCACTCTGTTTTTTGGCCGGCCGGCATGTGCAGGTGTGTGTTGCTCTAGCTCTCACCTCCTATGCACATGAGGTGTTCGATCAAATGCCCGAGCCACACTTAAGCTTTCTCCTCTCCAAGCTCGACCTCCAAGCTCCATCAAGATTTGTCTAGGTTTGGTGGTCCGTCCTGTCCCGTCCCCGTCCGCACCGCCGTTGATCGCCCGCGCCGATCTCGTCGCTGGCACCACCGTGGTGAGCCTATTGTTCTTATCTTCTTTCTAAAAGAAACAAAATCTTACATGTATGATTTAGATAGATACTTGTATAATTTTCTTACTTTTATTATTGTTTGTTATTATATAGTGCCATGGTTTTGGTATCCACCCCCGTCGGCCCTCGTCCTGTCTATGATTCGGATGTGGTATATTATCTTTTATAACTATTTGTTTCATTTAGTGTTTATGACAATTATGCCGACCAACGTGACATAGATGTTTTTATCTAGGAGGTATGTGAACCAGAAATTCGAACCGACCCTCTTGTCGAGAGGTTAAATTTAGTTGAAAAAGAAAACAATTACTTGAAGAAAAAATTGAAAAGAATTGAGGAGGAGAAGATGGAATTGGAGTTGCATGTTGCCGATGTCGTCGAAGATCACAAGATCGAGATGGATGCAATGTGCTTGAAGATTAGAAAGATTAGAAAATATGCCATTCATACTGAGGCTTGGTATCATTATGCCGTTGGATCAATTGGTACCTTAGTTGCGGTTATGATCGCATTTGTTGTTGCATTTAAATGTTTTACCTAGTTTCAATGTATGTTTTAATTAGATGCTCTAGAGAGCTATATGTTGTTCAATGAGAACTATGTATGAACTTTATGTATTTATTTTGGTCACTACTGTACTTTGGTTTTAATTTGATGATGAACTTCTATTAATTTGGTCACTTATCTATTCATGATGTTCTGTAATGGTTTTTGATACACTTAATTATATAATGCACGCAGATGAACCGGCAATGGATGTACGGTGACAGACGCACCTCCGAGTACATTAAGGGGCTGCATAATTTTCTCGAAGTGGCTCAGGAAAACAAGCAGAATGGTTTTATGTATTATCCATGTACTATCTGTGGGAATACGAAGGATTACTCTAACTCAAAAACCCTTCACGTCCACCTGATTGAGAAGGGTTTCATGCCACACTATAATGTTTGGACCAAGCACGGAGAAAGGGGGGTTATGATGGAAGACAATGAAGAAGAAGAGGATGGTGACAACTATCCGCCCCCTGAATACGGTGATGCTGCAATGGGGGAAGCTGAAGATCAAGAGGAACCAGACGATGTGCGCGATGATGATCTTCGCCAGGTCATTGTTGATGCAAAGAGACAATGCCAAAGTGAAAGGGGGAAGTTGAAGTTCGATCGCATGTTAGAGGATCACAAAAAAGGATTGTACCCAAATTGCAAAGATGACAACACAAAGCTCGGTACCACACTCGAATTGCTGCAATGGAAGGCAGAGAATGGTGTATCTGACAAGGCATTTGAAAAGGTGCTGAAAATAATGAAGAATAAGCTTCCAAAGGACAACGAATTGTCCGACAGTACATACGAAGAATAGAAGGTTGTCTTCCCTCTAGGATTGGAGGTGCAGAAGATACATGCATGCCCTAATGACTGCATCCTCTACCGCAGTGCGTACGAGGATTTGAACGCATGCCCGGTATGTTGTGCATTGCGGTATAAGATTAGACGAGATGACCCTGGTGATGTTGAGGGCCAGCGCACCGGGAAGAGGTTTCCTGCCAAGGTGATGTGGTATGCTCCTATAATACCACGGTTGAAACGTTTGTTCAGAAACAAAGAGCATGCCAAGTTGATGCGATGGCACAAGGAAGACCGTAAGAAAGACGGGAAGTTGAGAGCACCTGGTGATGGGTCGCAGTGGAGAAAGATCGAGAGAAAGTGGAGGGACTTTACAGGTGACCCAAGGAATGTATGGTTTGGTTTAAGTGCAGATGGCGTTAATCCTTTTGGGGAGCAGAGCAGCAAGCATAGCACATGGCCTGTGACTCTATGTATGTATAACCTTCCTCCTTGGTTGTGCATGAAGCGGAAGTTCATTATGATGCCAGTGCTCATCCAAGGCCCTAAGCAACCCGACAATGACATTGATGTGTACCTAAGGCCATTAGTTGATGAACTTTTACAACTGTGGAATGGAAAAGGTGTACGTGTGTGGGATGAGCATGCACAAGAGGATAGACAAACAAGGGATACCACGCATGCACGCACTGTTTAGATGACACCGAAAGTATATATTTGGACAAATGCAGGAAGAATGTGTACCTGGGGCATCGTCGATTTCTACCGACCAACCATCAATGTCGAAAGAAAGGAAAGCATTTCAAAGGTGAGGCAGATCACCGGAAGAATCCCGCCCTCCGTACTGGGGATCACATACTTGACATGGTCAATGATTTACAAGTAATCTTTGGAAAGGGTCCTGGCAGACTATTTGTTCCGAATGACGCTGAGGGACGCGCACCCATGTGGATTAAGAAATCTATATTTTGGGACCTACCCTATTGGAAAGACCTAGAGGTCCGCTCTGCAATCGATGTGATGCACGTGACGAAGAATCTTTGCATGAACCTGCTAGGCTTCTTGGGAGTGTATGGGAAGACAAAAGATACACCGGAGGCACGGGAGGACCAGCAACATGTGCACGAAAAAGACAGCATGCATCCAAAGCAGTATGAAGGTCCTGCCAGCTACGCTCTTACCAAAGAAGAGAAGGAAATCTTCTTTGAATGCCTGCTCAGTATGAAGGTCCCGTATGGCTTCTCGTCGAATATAAAGGGAATAATAAATATGGCAGAGAAAAAGTTCCAGAACCTAAAGTCTCATGACTGCCACATGATTATGACGCAACTGCTTCCGGTTGCATTGAGGGGGCTTCTACCGAAAAACGTTCGATTAGCCATTGTGAAGCTATGTGCATTCCTCAATGCAATCTCTCAGAAGGTAATCGATCCAGAAATCCTACCAAGGTTAAAGAGTGATTTGGTGCAATGTCTTGTCAGCTTCGAGCTGGTGTTCCCACCATCCTTCTTCAATATCATGACGCACGTCCTAGTTCATCTAGTCGACGAGATTGGCATTCTGGGCCCTGTATTTCTACACAACATGTTCCCCTTTGAGAGGTTCATGGGAGTCTTAAAGAAATATGTTCGTAACCGTGCTAGGCCAGAAGGAAGCATCTCCATGGGCCATCAAACAGAGGAAAGCATTGGGTTTTGTGTTGACTTTATTCCTGACCTTAAGCCGATTGGTCTCCCTCAATCGCGGTATGAGGGGAGACTAATTGGAAAAGGCACGCTAGGACCGTATTCAATAATATGTAGGGACGGGGATTCTTCGTCTCAAGCACACTACACAGTTCTACAGAATTCTACCTTGGTGACCCCGTATGTCAATGAACACAAGAATATTCTGCGCTCCAAACACCCGGAGCAGTGTGACGACTGCATTACATGTGAACACGTCGGGACTTTCGGCAGTTGGTTGCAAACACATCTCATGGGTAACACCACTATTGCAGATGAGTTGTCCTCGTTGTCCAGGGGACCATTTTCGACTGTATTGACTTACAAAGGGTACGAGATAAATGGGAATATATTTTACACGATCGCCCAAGATCAAAAGAGCACCAACCAAAATAGTGGTGTCCGCTTTGATGCAGCAACCAACAGGGGAAATGACACATATTATGGTTACATAGTGGACATATGGGAACTTGACTATGGACATGATTTTAAGGTCCCTTTGTTTCGGTGCAAATGGGTCAATCTGTCAGGAGGCGGGGTACAGGTAGACCCGCAGTACGGAATGACAACAGTTGATCTGAACAATCTTGGGTACACAGACGAACCATTCGTCCTAGCCAATGATGTGGCGCAGGTTTTCTATGTGAGGGACATGTCTACCAAACCGAGAAAAAGAAAAGATAAGGAAGCGAATACATCATACGATGAGCCAAAGCGCCACATAGTTCTTTCAGGGAAAAGAGACATCGTGGGAGTGGAGGGCAAGACAGACATGTTTGAAGATTATGAAAAGTTTCATGAAATTCCTCCCTTCAAAGTGAAGGCTGACCCAAGCACCCTGTTAAACGATGAGGATTATCCATGGTACGGCGCAATAAGCAAGGGACACACGCGAAGAAAAAGTGAAGACTTTCTCTCCACAGCTATTCTGATGATGGCTTTGATCTAGAATATCACTGCAGTTACATGTCCAGAAATGAAATGCCTTTTGTAACAGATGAGTTTTCGTCTGAAACCCTGATACTTCGAAAGAGATTGTACATTTTGTACACGAAGTGCATCCAGTTTTTGCCGAAACCCTCTCAACTTTTTAGCACATGCTATGTGGGTGAAATGATGATACCATGCCAACTTTCAACCATTTCAGAGTTCATTTGCAGTGCTTTTAAATTCAGGTTCATCTTAGCTCAAAATAAATCATGAAATGCATGAAAAATAGAAAATGAAGCCAGAAAAGGTTTGAAAAGTGATGATGTGGCTTTGAATGGTGCATATTGAATGCAGAAAAGTCTTGAGTTCAAATATGTTTAAAAAATTGAAATCGTTTTGTAATAGATGAGTTTTCGTCCAAAACCCTGACACTTCGAAAGAGATTGTCCAGTTTGTACACGAAGTGCATCCAGTTTTTGTCGTAACCCTCTTAACTTTTTATCACATGCTATGTGGGTGAAATGATGATACCATGCCAACTTTCAACCATTTCAGAGTTCATTTGGAGTGCTTTTCAATTCAGGATCATTTTAGCTCAAAATAAATCATGAAATGCATGAAAAATAGCAAATGAAGTCAGAAAAGGTTTGAAAAGTGATGATGTGGCTTTGAATGGTGCATATTGAATGCAGAAAAGTCTTGAGTTCAAATATGTTTAAAAAATTGAAATTATTTTGTAACAAATGAGTTTTCGTCCAAAACCCTGACACTTCGAAAGAGATTGTCTAGTTCGTACACGAAGTGCATCCAGTTTTTGCCGTAACCCTCTCAAGTTTTTAGCACATGCTATGTGGGTGAAATGATGATACCATGCCAACTTGCAACCATTTCAGAGTTCATTTGCAGTGCTTTTCAATTTAGGGTCATTTTAGCTCAAAATAAATCATGAAATGCATGAAAAATAGCAAATGAAGTCAGAAAAGGGTTGAAAAGTGATGATGTGGCTTTGAATGGTGCATATTGAATGCAAAAAAAGTCTTGAGTTAAAATATGTTTAAAAAATTGAAATCCCTTTGTAATAGACGTGTTTTCGTCCGATCAAAGTTATTTAACTTAATATTACATAAAATTTATGCAACTAAAATTATCTAAGTTATTTTTGTTAAAAACTTTAATAGCAAAAAGAATATTCATAAATTATTTTTTGTTAAGAACTTTTAATATGCAAAAAAATAACAAAAAAATAGCAAAACTGAACATGGATGCGCTTATAGGGAAAATTCGACCTAAATTCAAAGTGCATACTAGCACTTTGAATTTAGGTCGAATTTCCTGTATAAGGGCATATATTTTCACTTTGAGAGGAACTTAACAAGGCAGAGAGGGGCGGGCTTATAAACCGGTGTGAGCGCCTCTCGCTTGGCGAGGTGGGACTAAACTCCCACCACAGCTAGGACCAACCCTTTAGTCCCGGTTGATGGCTTGAACCGGGACCAATGCCACCCTTTCGTCCCGGTTGGTGCCACCAACCGGGACCAAAGGTCTCTGCTTCCCGCCATTCGGGCTACTGAAATTGACCTTTAGTCTCGGTTGGTGGATCCAACCGGGACTAAAGGGGGGCATTAGTCCCGGTTGGAGCCACCAACCGGGAGCAAAGGTGTTCGCATATAAGGCAGGACTTGTCAAATTCTCCCCCAACCTCTCCCATTCGCCCCGACGCCGACGCCCTGTCCCGACGCCGCCAGGCTGTCGGAGCTCGCCGCCGCCCCCGAGCCCTTCCTCGTCGTCGCCGCCGTCCCCGAGCCCGTCCTCGTCGTAGCCGCCGCCCCCGAGCCCGTCCTCGTCATCGCCCCCGCCCCCGAGCCCGTCCTAACCACCGCCCCCTAGCCCGTCTTGCCCCCGTGTTGGGACCCCGATCCTAAGCCATAAGAATCTAGCATGTAACACTTCACATTACTTTGCGGCCTCACGCACGGTTATCTCCACGGCTGCCACCTTACCTGGGCCGGGACCATTTGTGCCTTTTGGCTCACGAATGTGAATATGTCGCTAGCATTCAAATGTCAAAGAACCCGGGTCGACATGACTAGTCATAGAACCCAAGTAGCACATCCGTACAGGGACAGGCATACGTAACCCAGCAATGCAGGTGTCGGCCTCAGCGTGTGTAGATGAGTCATAGCAAGCTACAGGGACTCCATTATGCCGTGGGACATAAATATCATCAACTACGCGTAGACAAGTCATAGCAGGCTACATGGACTCCATTACACTGCGAGACATTTCCCCGAAGGGACAGACACAGCGGCAAAGAAGGATACATGCCGGTCAATCAATGTGTCCAGAGCAGTAGCAAGCTACCAAGGCTCAGTGGAAGCACAAAGAGGCATTTCCCCGTAAAGAGTATTACTAGAGGTACACAACTAGCTAGGTGTCGAATCCCATACATACCGTTACACGTTACACGTATGCACGACATGTCCGATATGCATAGATACAACTATGGCATCACAACATAACCATAAAACCACACAACATTTATTTAGAAGGCTCAGAAGAGCCTTGCATAATATGTTCATACAGGTAGGGGTCACATGACCCGACACTCAAGTCATAAAAAAATGTTCATACAAACCAAGCGGAAGCTTAAAGCTGTCCGAGTACAGACAGTTGAAAGGTAAAAAGGCATTAAGCCTGACTATCTACAACCCATCACAGGGCATCAGATCGTAGCTGGGATACCAGTTACTCGGCGTCGTCGACGTCTAGATAGAACCCACCAGATGGGTCCATATTCTCATCTGCAATACTTATTAAGCAAACATGAGTACAATCGCAGCAAGTCTTTAAAGCAGACCTAAGCTATTCATGCTCATGTCTCAACAAGGGGAGTAGTGGGGTTTATGCAGCAATGCCAGCTTTGACTCTTGGCTAGTCTATACTACGACTACCAGTTCTTTGAACAAGTTTTGGGATAGCGCACACGAGTCCACTAACACCACATCGATACACCACCATGGATCCGCTCCCGTCTCCCACGAGAGTGCCATCCACGGTACGCACACTTGTCTTGAGTCTTTTATGAGTAACCATCAAGTTATCTATGAACAGCATAAGTTCTCCAAGTAGTCCATATCCGAGGACGCGGCTATTCGAACAGATTCATTACCCTGCAGGGGTGCACTTCTTCACACATGCTCTCGCCACTTATCGATGTGTGCTCATAAAAATAGGCACCTCGGCAACCTTCAAGCGGAAGCCCAGCGAGGGAGTCGGCCACGACCGTCAATCACACAAGACCCTAGTCCAGGCTATCGCCTATTTGAGACTAAACCCGCACGGAAGTCCGGCCGAAGTTTCCCCTATGGCCTCAAACGATGTGCGTAGGGTTCCCAAGCCCACCGTTCGGGTGCCACTTGGTACACCGTGCCACTGCCTACCGCGTCGTAGCCCACCACTAGGGTCAGCGCTACTCACGGCCTCCAGCATGGCTACAAACACCACAAACTACTTGCAACTCCTGGACAGAGGACTAGGCGGTTGATAAGTCGAGCGGGTTCATATTTCAGGGCCCAGCATGTGGTAGTAACTATTCTTGGATCACAAACACGGAACTCAGTTCCTAAGAACGGTCCCAATGAGACAACCCGCTATGTACTCCTACATAGCCTCTCATCGCTACCTTTACCAAATCGGGTTCATCATTTAGTTCATCATATCAGAACAACACTGTTTCACTCCGTTTCATCACCCAGATGAATCAGACCTGACATAACTCTAGGCATAGCAAGCAGAGCAGGTAAAGCACATCATGGCTTAAGCATCTACCAGGTAAGCTAGGTTGCATGGTTTAGCTATTTACTGTGACAATGACAAGTCATGCAGAGGAATGGGTTCAACTACCGCAACAGATAGACAGAAGAAGCGTTTGTCCTAATGCAATAAACAAGAGCAGGAGCGAGAGAGTGGGATGTTATCGGT
Source organism: Elymus sibiricus (assembly GCA_039707655.1). Lineage (NCBI taxonomy): Eukaryota > Viridiplantae > Streptophyta > Magnoliopsida > Poales > Poaceae > Elymus > Elymus sibiricus. Next base: position 401,441,340 of record CM077663.1, read on the forward strand.
ATGATCAATGGGGTTGCTTGCCTTGCAGGTTGGCTGGGAGGTACTCTCCTTCAGGGGGATACTCGAGGGTATCTGATGGAGCAGAACCTACCGCGACATTGACGGAGTAGCAATCAATACATGGCAAGTGCAACAATATGATGCATGATCATGACATGGCAACATTCTATAGATGAGCTAATGCATCTATCATTAGAGTTAAATGGAGTAAGATTAAATATAGGTTCAAAATCGTTCTCCATATGATATTCCATATATTGCATTATTGCAAAATGTCAATGTTCATCTATCTAGGTTGCTCTAACATGCATGATAATAGCACCAATGGATTCTTTGGATTTTTCTGATAATTTGTCATATATAAATTATTTCAATCTGAGCTACATATTATTTTCTATGATTTTCTAAAGTTTTCAGCATTTTCTGGAAGTAATTTAAATCAGAAATCATTTATGGCATCAGCACTGCGTCAGCATTGCGTCAGCAGGTCAGCTGGCCGTTGCCAGGTCAAACCTAATCAGTGGGGTCCACTGGTCAGTGACCCAGGGCCATCTAGAGTCACTAACATGTGGGGACCACATGTCATTGACTGAGGGGGTTAACCCTGGCTTTGACCTGAGCCAGGGCCCACTGTCAGTGGATGTTAAGCCTAGTTAAGCACGGGGTTAGCGGCTAATGACTTTGCCACGTCAGCGGCGCCAGAGTCTCGCCAGCGGTTACCAAACCGACGGCGGCTTCTTGCCGGAACCGCGCAAACGACGGCGGCTGGAAATGCGGAGACCACCAGGATGGAGCCCACGCACATCTGCATCCATTTCGGGGATCAGCTAGTCGCGGGGGCACCGGAATCACTGCCGGCGATGAGCTTGGCGGCTGCCGGAGCTCGGGCGAGCTCGGGGTCATCGACCCATTGCGCAAACAGGTCGGGGCTTGGCTCCTAAAGCAACTACGCAGCCCTACGAGCCCGATGGTGGCCTTGGGAGGACCACCCGATCACTGGAGCATTGCCGGTGATGAGCTCACGCGGCGGAGCCTTTCGGGCGTCGAGCAATCGGGGTCTACAGAGCGCAATCGGGCTGGGGAAGAGAGGGGTTCGACGCAGCGGCTGACAGGGAACTTGTTGCCAGTGCTAGCTTGCTCGGGGAGGGGCTGCAGACGGAGAACGACGGCGGCGATCGTCGGCGACCGAAGGAGGAAGAAGACCTCAGGGCGGCGAAGGGCGGACCCTGCCGTCGCCTGGCTTGCTGGAGAGGTTGAGGCCGTCGAGGCTAAGCACCTGAGCTACTCGGGGGCGAGAGGGAGGCGTTGGGGAGTCGTGTCTACGTCAGCGGTGCTCGGCGAGGTGCGGCCATGGTGACAGAGGCGAGGGAGAGGGCAACTAAGCGAGGGGAGAGCGGTCGGGGGAGACCTCATGGCGCTTCGGGCGACCACCAGCAGCAGGCAGACGGGCAGGAGGTGGCCATACGGCATCGGCACGGTCGCCACGTGATACGTCTCCATCATATCTACTTTTCCAAACTCTTTTGCCCTTGTTTTGGACTCTAATTTGCATGATTTGAATGGAACTAACCCGGACTGACGCTGTTTTCAGCAGAATTGCCTTGGTGTTATTTTTGTGCAGAAATAAAAGTTCTCGGATTGACCTTATATTTACGGAGAATATTTTTGGAATTAATAAAAAATACTAACAAAAGAATCAACCGGAGGGGGTCCACCACCTGGCCAAAAGCCAGGGGGCGCCCCCCCCTAGGGCGCGCCCCCTGTCTTGTGGGCCCCGTGGAGCTCCTCCGACCTCAACTCCAACTCTATATATTCCTTTTCGTGGAGAAAAAAATCAAAGAGAAGAGTTCATCGCGTTTTACGATACGGAGCCGCCGCCACCTCCTGTTCTTCCTCGGGAGGGCAGATCTGGGGTCCGTTTTGGGCTCCGGAGAGGGGAAATCGACGCCGTCGTCAGCACCAACCATCCTTCATCACAAATTTCATGATGCTCTCCGCTGTTCGTGAGTAATCCCATCGTAGGCTTGCTGGATGGTGATGGGTTGGATGAGATTTACCATGTAATCGAGTTAGTTTTGTTAGGGTTTGATCCCTAGTATCCACTATGTTCTGAGATTGATGTTGCTATGACAATGCTATGCTTAATGCTTGTCACTAGGGCCCGAGTGCCATGATTTCAGATCTGAACCTATTATGTTTTCATGAATATATATGTGTTCTTGATCCTATCTTGCAAATTGTAGACACCTATTACGAGTTATGATCCGCATCCCCCAGGGTGACAATAACTGGGATTCTTTCCGGTGATTACCGTAGTTTGAGGAGTTCATGTATTCACTAAGTGCTAATGCTTTGGTCCGGTTCTCTATTAAAAGGAGGCCTTATTATCCCTTAGTTTCCATTAGGACCCCGCTGCCACGGGAGGGTAGGACAAAAGATGTCATGCAAGTTCTTTTCCATAAGCATGTATGACTATATATGGAATATATGCCTACATTACATTAATGAATTGGAGTTAGTTCTGTGTCACCCTATGTTATAACTGTTGCATGATGAATGCCATCCGACATAATTATCCATCATTGATCCATTGCCTACGAGCTTTTCACATATTGATCTTTGCTAAGTTACTTTTCCATTGCTACTGTTACAATCACTACAACACTGATACTGTTACTTTGCCATTGTTACCGTTACTTCCATACTGCTTTGCTACAGAATACTTTGCTGCAGATACTTAGTCTTTCAGGTGTGGTTGAATTGACAACTCAGCTGCTTATACTCGAGAATATTCTTTGGCTCCCCTTGTGTCGAATCAATAAATTTGGGTTGAATACTCTACCCTCGAAAATTGTTGCGATCCCCTATACTTGTGGGTTATCAAGACCTTTTTCTGGCGCCGTTGCCGGGGAGCATAGCTCTATTCTCTGAATCACTTGGAATTTATATCTGTTGATCACTATGAAGAATTTGAAAGATGCTAAAACTAAGATCTACCCCTCAACTACTACGACAGGTAAGGAACTGCCATCTAGCTCTGCACTTGATTCACCTTCTGTTATGAGTAAATTTGCGACACCACCACCTGCTATTGATTCTGATATGTCGCAAGTAATTGATGATGTCACTTCTTCTATGCATGATGCTTATGATGATACTTTGCTTGATACTACTGTGCCACTGGGTGAATTTCTTGATGAACAAATTGCTAGAGTCAATGCTGCAACTGATGATATTTCTGAAACTGATGAAATTATTGAAACTAAACACTATGAGACACCTTCTAGACCTAGCTCTCCTAGATATGAATTGCCTAATATACCTAAGGGTTATGTTATGGAAGGAGAGGTAGCTAGGGACTTTCTTGCTTGTAAAGATAGAGATGATCTTAAGAAATTACTATGCAAGTGAAAAGAAAAATCTTTGAATGCTAGAATGCAATATGATCCCAAGTTTGCTACTTCACCTATCTTTGTTATTGATAAGGATTATGAATTCTCTGTCGATCCTGAGTTAATTACTTTGGTAGAATCTAATCCTTTCCATGCTTATGAATCTGAAACCGTTGTGGCACATCTTACTAAATTGAATGATATAGCCACCCTATTCACTCATGAGGAAAAAATTCGTTATTACTATATTCTTAAGTTGTTTCCTTTCTCATTAAAGGGTGAAGCTAAGATATGGTTTAATTCTCTTGCTCCTGGTTATATGCGTAGTCCCCAGGATATGATATATTACTTGTCTAAAAAATATTTTCCTTCCCATAAGAAACAAGCTGCCTTGCAGGAAATATTTAACTTTGTGCAAATTGAAGAAGGGAGTCTCCCACAAGCTTAGGGGAGGCTTCTCCAGTTACTTAATGCTTTGCCTGATAACCCTCTCAAGAAAAATGAAATACTTGATATCTTTTATAATGGACAAACCGATGCTTCAAGGGACCACCTAGATAGTTGTGCTGGTTGTGTTTTCAGGGAACGTACTGTTGAACAAGCTGAACTACTATTGGATAATATATTGAGCAATGATAATGATTGGACTATTCCCGAACCACCTCCAAAGCCAACTCCGAAGAAAAGAGGTATTCTATTTCTCAGTCCTGAAGATATGCAAGAGGCAAAGAAATCTATGAAAGAAAAAGGTATTAAAGCTGAAGATGTTAAGAATCTACCCCTATTGAAGAAATACATGGTCTTGATACCCCGACACAGGTAGTAGAGGTAAATTCTCTCCGTAGATTTGATGAAGGTGATATTCCTTATAATAAGTCTGCTAGTCAATGCTTGGATGAGTTTGATAACTTTATTGTTAAGCAAGAAAATTTCAATGCTTATGTTAGTAGACAACTGAAACATAATGCTTACATGCTTGATCGCTTAGGTGATTATATGAGTAGAACTGTTAATGATCTTAAGCTTATTAGTAAACATGCTTCCATGGTAACTACTCAAGTAGAACAAGTACTTAAGGCACAGAATGATTTGCTTAATGAGATGATTAGTAAGAACAATGATCATTCTGTTAGAGTTGTGACTAGAGGTGGTAGAATGACTCAGGAACCTTTGTATCCTGAGGGCCATCCTAGGAGAATTGAGCAAGATTCTCAGAGAGTTAATACTGATGCACCTGGTCATTCTAATAAAAGGAAAAAGAATGATGGTAGGACTTTGCATGCTGCTAGTGAACCTGTTATAGATTTACATGAAAACCCTAATGATATTTCTATTTCTGATGCTGAGACACAATCTGGTAATGAACATGAGCCTAGTGATAATATTAATGACGATGTTCATGTTGATGCTCAACCTAGTAATGATAATGATGTGGAGATTGAACCTGCTATTGATCTTGATAACCCGCAACCTAAGAACAAAAGATATGATAAAAGAGACTTTGTTGCTAGGAAGCATGGTAGAGAAAGAGAACCATGGGTTCAGAAACCCATGCCCTTTCCTCCTAAACCATCCAAGAAGAAGGATGATGAGGATTTTGAGCGCTTTGTTGAAATGCTTAGACCTGTCTTTTTGCGTATGCGCTTGACTGATATTCTGAAAATGTCTCCTTATGCTAAGTATATGAAAGATATTGTGACAAATAAAAGAAAGATACCGGAAGCTGAGATTTCCACCATGCTTGCTAATTATACTTTTAAAGGTGGAATACCAAAGAAACTAGGAGATCCCGGAGTACCTACTATACCATGCTCTATTAAAGGAAATTATGTTAAAACTTCTTTATGTGACCTTGGAGCTGGTGTTAGTGTTATGCCTTTCTCTTTGTATCGTAGACTTGATTTGAATAAGTTGACACCTACTAAAATCTCTTTGCAAATGGTTGATAAATCAACTACTTTACCCATCGGTATATGTGAGGATGTGCCTGTCGTAGTTGCAAACGTTACTATCCTAACGGACTTTGTTATTCTTAATATTCCCGAGGACGACAGTATGTCGATCATCCTTGGTAGACCCTTTTTGAATACTGCAGGGGCTGTTATTGATTGCAATAAGGGCAATGTCACTTTTCATGTCAATGGTAATGAGCATACGGTACACTTCCCGAAGAAACAACCTCAAGTTCATAGTATCAACTCCATTGAAAGAATTTCAATGATTATTATTGGAGACTTTGAATTCCCTCTCCCTACTGTCAAAAACAAATATGATATACTTATTGTTGGGGACATGCATATCCCCATAGAGGTAACCTAGTGTTATTCAAAAATTCTCCGGTTCCGTGTCATTCGAAAAAAGTTTGTCAATAAGACTTGATCAACCTTATTGATGGATTCTTTTTGATGAGCATGAGATGGATGAATTTAGAAAGCACAACCTTCTGCACCCAACTTTTAGTTTCTGTTCTTTAGTTTCAATTTAGTAAAAATGCTATTATTTCTCTGTTTTCTGATTTATCCATGCTATATAAAAATGACCTGAAAATAAAAGTTCCCAGAATTCCCTGTAAATTTAGTATGATTTTTTCTGGAATATTTAAGAATTTTTGGCACTGAGAACACATCAGGGGGCTGCACCAGTGGGCCACAAGCCTGCAGGGCGCGCCCCCCTGGCTTGTGGGTCCCACGTGGGGCCCCCTCACTTATTCCAGCACCCATTCACTTCGTCTTCCTCCAGAAAAAATCCCACCATTGCTCAAACCCGTGTTCTAGCTCATCTTGCTGCCATTTTCGATCTCCTTGCTCAAAGCTCCATTTGCAAAACTGTTTTAGGGGATTGTTCATCGGTATGTGACTTATCCAATGGTCCAATTAGTTTTTGTTCTAGTGCTTTATATATTGCAAATTTTTGCTGCTGTGGTGACCTTGTTCTTGAGCTTGCATGTCAAATTTGTATGGTCCCAAGTAGTTTTGATGCATGATATAGCCTCTAGGCACTTGTGGGAGTAGTTGCTATAAGTTTTGTTGAGCTTTGTTCACTTTTATTTGGAGTCACTAAAAATTTCAGAATTATTTTTCAGAGAAAGAAATGATGAGGAGATTGTTAAGAAGCTCTTCAAGCCAGGGTTCTAAAGAAAATGAAAATGAGAAGCCCATATACAATATTCCTCGCACCGCGGAGGTTCGACCATGTGAATGGCCAAGTGAAGCATTCTTGAGGGCGGCCGGAATTTATGAAGATTTCTATTATCTGGCAGAAAATGCAGGCATCACCGAATTCCTCAACGATAAGTGTGACCAGTACCTCCTACTTACTAATATTTTCGTGCAAAATTTTCACTATTATCCTAGGAAGAATCCTCCCATGGTAGAATTTTACTTATATGATGTGCCTAAGGAAATGTCACTTTACGATTTTTGCAATGTTTGCAAAATACCTTATGAGGGCAGTATCAGTGAACCATGTCCTAGAGACATGGAGGACTTTATTTCCGCAATCACTGTGGGGGAAGAGAGAGGGGTGTCAAAGGCCAGAGCAACTAGTTTGCATTTTCCAGTTATACGCTATTATTCATTATTTGCGGGGAGATGTCTCGTTGGTCAAGGGGAGAGTGGAAGCCTTAGTGCTCCCGACCTCGCCATTCTATGCCACGCTTTACTTGCTGATAGAACTTTTAGTCTAGGCGCTATAGTGGCCCAATGGTTGAACTTAAACCATTCGAAGGGCCCCATATTCGGAGGTATCTATGCATCTCATCTAGCCAAACACTTCGAGATGCCCATTAGGCTTGACGAGGAAGAAGAAATGCTGCTACCTACGAGATATTTAGACTATGACAGCATGGTAGCACATGATTTTATTAGGAAAGATAATGATAAGAGGCTGCTTTACAACTTAGTATTTAGTCAGGGTACTTGTGAGATTATTGCTTTGCCTGCTTCTTCTTTGTTCGATATTCGTTCAGGCAGGTACACTATAATGCCCGAGGACATTTACAGATATTGGGGCCTGTCGCAACCCCCAGCACCTGAGCCGGCACCAACCCTTGATCCGTATCAGAATCTAGTTTTTCAGTGGGAGCCACAGGAGCTTGCCAACCAGTGGAACCCTCAGTATCCTCCGGAGTATTCAGGAGATGGTTATTTTCAGCCGTGGCCCTAGACCAACTTAGGCCAAAAGCCTAAGCTTGGGGGAGTACGTATTTCTCACCAACATTACATTCATGTTCGCACACTCATTCCAGTTGTCGGTGTTCATACTTTTTCATTGTACCATCCATGGTAGTTTATTTCTTCTTTTTGCTTTCTTCTTGTGTGTTTAATTAACCTTGAGAAAATTCAAAAAATTAGTTCTAGCTTTACCTTTTAGTTTGTTTAGTTGTAGTATTAAAAGAAAACCCAAAAATATTTCTCGTTCTTCTTTTGCTTGTTGGGAGCTTTCCCGTGTAAATAGTTTTCCTTTCTTCTTTGGGTCGTAAGGAGAAGACCACGATGACATGTTGAGTGGCTCTCATATGCATTATTGTTTATCTATCAGAGAGCCCATATTACCTTGCCTTCTCCTTTGAGTTATTGCTTGCAGATTCCAGCTTAGTCCAATGCACGTGCACTCTTATTATTATTCACACCGTTCGGTCGTGCAAGTGAAAGGCAATAATGAAGATATATGATGAAGTGATTGAGATGGAGAAAAGCTGGTATGAACTCGACCTATTTTGTTTTTGTAAATATGATTAGCTCATCATTCTGGATTCAGGTCGTTATGGATTGAACATGTTTGCAATGACAATTAGAGATTATAGTTACTCATGCCATGCTTAATTAGCTAAGAGTGTATAATGGTTTGCCTTGAGTGCCAACATGCATTTTAAAATGGTTGTGATGTAGTATGATAGGATGGTATCCTCCTCTGAATGATTCAAGTGGCTTGACTTGGCACATGTTCACGCATGTAGTTGAAACAAAACCAACATAGCCTCCACGATGTTTATGTTCATGGTGATTTATATCCTACTCATGCTTGCATTCAATGTTGGTTAATCTCAAAGCATGTTTATGACTGTTGTCGCTCTCTAGTTGGTCGCTTCCCAGTGTTTTGCTAGCCTTCACTTGTACTAAGCAGGAATACTGCTTGTGCATCCATTTCCATAAACCCAAAGTTGTTCCATATGAGTCCACCATACCTACCTATATGTGGTATTTACCTGCCGTTCTAAGTAAATTTGCATGTGCCAAACTCTAAACCTTCAAATAATACCCTATTTTGTATGCCCGAATCGCTCATGTAGTGACTAGGGGCTGTCAGTATCTTCCATGCTAGGTGGGTTATTCTCACGATATGTGTTGATTCACTATCATTCACGAGAAAGTGGCTGGTATTCGGGATGCCCAGTTCCATGCTCAAAAATCAAATCAAAGTATGATGAAACAAAACTCCCCCAGGATTGTTGTTTGTATGGACTGTACCCGTGGATTCGGCCCGCCATGGAGTGTGATCGATTGGTGGAGGGGGAGTAAAAACTTTGCTATTCTGTTTGGGAACCTCCTATAATGTATCTAGCATGGAAGATATCGAGATCTCTTAGTTGTTATGTTGACAATGAAAGCATACCTCCCAAAATTATGATTCATCCCTATTTTAAAAGCTCGAGCTCTGGCACCTCTGTAAATCAATGCTTCCCTCTGCGAAGGGCATGTCTATTTTATTTACTGTTGAGTCATCCTCCTCTTATAAAGAGCACCAGTTAGAGAGCACCTCCGTCATTTGTATGCTTTGTTATTAATTGATATTGAGTATGAGTGTGACTGGATCTCTTTTACCATGAATTACAATGTCTAGTCAGTCCTTGTTCTTCAGAGGTGCTCTGCATTTATGTTTTGCGGTCTCAGAAAGGGCTAGCGAGATACCATTGTATCATATTGTATCATGATTGTTTTGATAAAATTGTTGTCATCCGAGACTTATTATTATTGCTCGCTAGTTGATTATGCCATTGATATGAGTAAATGTGAGACCTAAATGCTATTGTGAATGTGGTTAGTCTATAATCTTTGCTGAAAATCTGAACATCAGTTAGACATATTTACAACAGCAAGATCAAACAGAGTTTGTAAAAGTTTTTCTTTATCACTTTCAGTTTGTCAACTGAATTGCTTGAGGACAAGCAATGGGTTAAGCTTGGGGGAGTTGATACGTCTCCATCGTATCTACTTTTCCAAACTCTTTTGCCCTTGTTTTGGACTCTAATTTGCATGATTTGAATGGAACTAACCCGGACTGACGCTGTTTTCAGCAGAATTGCCTTGGTGTTATTTTTGAGCAGAAATAGAATTTCTCGGATTGACCTGAAAATTTACGGAGAATATTTTTGGAATTAATAAAAAATACTGGCGAAAGAATCAACCGGAGGGGGTCCACCACCTAGCCACAAGCCAGGGGGCGCCCCCCCCCCTCCTAGGGCGCACCCCCCTGTCTTGTGGGCCCCCTGGAGCTCCTCCGACCTCAACTCCAACTCTAAATATTCCTATTCGTGGAGAAAAAAATCAGAGAGAAGAGTTCATTGCATTTTATGATACGGAGCCACCGCCACCTCCTGTTCTTCCTCGGGAGGGCAGATCTGGGGTCCGTTTTGGGCTCCGGAGAGGGGAAATCGACGCCGTCGTCAGCACCAACCATCCTTCATCACCAATTTCATGATGCTCTCCGCCGTTCGTGAGTAATCCCATCGTAGGCTTGCTGGACGGTGATGGGTTGGATGAGATTTACCATGTAATCGAGTTAGTTTTGTTAGGGTTTGATCCCTAGTATCCACTATGTTCTGAGATTGATGTTGCTATGACTTTGCTATGCTTAATGCTTGTCACTAGGGCCCGAGTGCCATGATTTCAGATCTGAACCTATTATGTTTTCATGAATATATATGGGTTCTTGATCCTATCTTGCAAGTTGTAGACACCTATTACGAGTTATGATCCGCATCCCCTAGGGTGACAATAACTGGGATTCTTTCCGGTGATTACCGTAGTTTGAGGAGTTCATGTATTCACTAAGTGCTAATGCTTTGGTCCGGTTCTCTATTAAAAGGAGGCCTTAATATCCCTTAGTTTCCATTAGGACCCCGCTGCCACGGGAGGGTAGGACAAAAGATGTCATGCAAGTTCTTTTCCATAAGCACGTATGACTATATATGGAATACATGCCTACATTACATTAATGAATTGGAGCTAGTTCTGTGTCACCCTTTGTTATAACTATTGCATAATTATCCATCACTGATCCATTACCTATGAGCTTTTCACATATCGATCTTTGCTAAGTTACTTTTCCGTTGCTACTGTTACAATCACTACAACACTGCTACTGTTACTTTGCCATTGTTACCGTTAATTCCATACTGCTTTGCTACTGAATACTTTGCTGCAGATACTAAGTCTTTCAGGTGTGGTTGAATTGACAACTCAGCTGCTAATATTCAAGAATATTCTTTGGCTCCCCTTGTGTCGAATCAATAAATTTGGGTTGAATATTCTACCCTCGAAAACTGTTGCGATCCCCTATACTTGTGGGTTATCACCACGCAGTTGCATGTCCTCCTGGCAGAGGAGGAAGAAGACCTCCCTGCCCCTGGTGGGCTGGGCCGGCTTCCCTCCTAGGCCAGGCACAAGTAGGCTTTCCCTTTTTTTCTGATTCAGTTCTGACATTTGTTTTGTTATTTTTGTCAGGGCTCAAACCTAGCTTCAAAAATACCAATACATTTTCTCGAGTGTAGTTTGAATATTTCAAACCTCCGCAAAATGTTTCAGCATTTTTGAATGACTAAGATAGGTGTAATGCTTTATTTGGCAATTTCAGTAGCATTAAAGGCTTATTTTAAAATGTTAAACTTGTTGTGAAAATTAAATGATCCACTGATCTGTTGTTGCCTACATTTAACAAAGACCATGAACATTTTTTAAGGACATTTTGGATTCATTGAAAATTCATCACAGTTGAATTGGTTGATTCCAGTGAGGGGTGTTGGGGTTTTCTGACGATCCCCATTTCAAATTGATCCAAAATTTAGACATGATGCACATACATGCTAGCACAAGGCAAGGCTAACTAGGGATGTGACGCCCCGAGCCCGTCCCCGCGTGCCTCCTCGTCCTCGTTGACGTCGTCGCCGCCCCCGATGCCAGACGCCACCCGTGCCACCTCCCCGAGCCCCGTCGTCGCCGCCCGTGCCTCCTCCCCGAGTCCGTCATCGCCGGTGAGCTCCTGCCCCCTCCTCCGCGGCCACCGCGGCCGCGTGCGCCGGCACCGATCGCCTGCCCCGGCCCACGCCCTCGTTTTAGTTTTTTTAGTTTGTTTTAGTTTTTTGATTAGTTGTTTTAGTTTGTTTTATTAGTTGTTTTAGTTTGTTTTATTAATTTTTTGTTTTAGTTGTAAAAAAGTTTTAGTTGTTTTAGTCGGCGAACCCCGAGGAGTCCCCGAGGATCGCCGGGGAGGAGTCCCCGACGATCGCTTAAGTAGAAAATGTGTCATTGTTGTTAAATATGTTATTATTGTCATAGTTGTCAAATGCAATCATCTTTATTGAAGTTTATTAAATAGTAGGAATTTAAATAGTTGTAGAATTTGTTGTCGACATCGACGATGCCTGGCCCGCATCCTCGTCGTCGACTCGGCGCCGGTGACCGCCTTCTTGAGAGGCGACAGCATGCCCGGGACTGGGCTCCGCCGGACTGGCACTGGGAGGTGCTGCCTTCCGGGGCGCCCAGCTTGGTGAGGAATCAGGGTCCCGTCGTCGACCCGGAGGTTCTTTGGTGGCGGTCGTGTAGACACCTGTCGGTGCAGAGGGAGCCGGCCCCCGCGGAGGTGGTATGTCGCCGTGTCAGGGAGGAGGACGAGCACGTCCGACGTTACATGGCTGCATTGGACGCCAGGTTCTCCAATACCTGGCAGGTTCTTCAGGGATCTCACCCGAGCTATGATCCTGTCATAGTTCCTTCTAATTGGGTGTCCACCGCCTGCGCGGCGAGACGTCAACTATATCTGTATTAGTGATATTATATAATAATATTCGAGATGTATTAAAGATAATATTCAATGATGTATTAGTGATACTGTTCGATGATGTATTAGTGATATTATATGATCGTATTGTTGCATTGCCTTGTATTGATTTACATATCTCATGTTTGTATATGGCCATGTTGTAATATTTGCAGAAACTATGGATCACAGAGACTTAGAAAAAGAACAATTGTTGGGGGATATAATCCTGACCGGAGGTCATTAATGTCTACTACGCAACCTTCTTCTTGTAGACTATGTTGGGCCTCCAAGCGCAGAGTTTTGTAGGACAGTAGAAATTTTCCCTCAAGTGGATGACCTAAGGTTTATCAATCTGTGGGAGGCGTAGGATGAAGGTGGTCTCTCTCAAACAACCCTGCAACCAAATAACAAAGAGTCTCTTGTGTCCCCAACACACCCAATACAATGGTAAATTGTATAGGTGCACTAGTTCAGCGAAGAGATGGTGATACAAGTGCAATATGGATGGTAGATATAGGTTTTTGTAATCTGAAAATATAAAAACAGCAAGGTAACTAATGATAAAAGTGAGCACAAACGATATTGCAATGCTTAGAAACAAGGCCTAGGGTTCATACTTTCACTAGTGCAAGTTCTCTCAACAATACTAAGATAGTTGAATCATATGTAAATCCCTCACGTGCGACCAAGAGTTCACTCCAAAGTCACAAATAGCGGAGAACAAACGAAGAAATTATTGTAGGGTACGAAACCACCTCAAAGTTATCTTTTCCGATCAATCTTATGAGCTATCCCTATAAGTGTCACGAACAGCCCTAGAGTTCGTACTAAAATAACACCTTAAGATACACATCAACCAAAACGCTAATGTCACCTAGATACTCCAATGTCACCACGAGTACCCATGGGCTTGAATATACGATATGCATCACACAATTTCAGATTCATCATGTTCAATCCAACACAAAGAACTTCAAAGAGTGCCCCAAAGTTTCTACCGGAGAGTCAAGACAAAAACGTGTGCCAACCCCTATGCATAGATTCCCAAGGTCACGGAACCCGCAAGTTGATCACCAAAACATACATCAAGTGGATCAATAGAACATCCCATTGTCACCACAGATATCCCATCGCAAGACATACATCAAGTGTTCTCAAATCCTTTAAAGACTCAATCCGATAAGAAAACTTCAAAGGGAAAACTCAATTCATCACAAGAAGATAGAGAGGGGGAAACTCCATATATGATTCATCTATATTAATAAAGCTCGCGGTACATCAAGATCGTGTCATCTCAAGAACACGAGAGAGAGAGAGAGAGAGATCAAACACATAGCTACTGGTACATACCCTCAGCCCCGAGGGTGAACTACTTCCTCCTCGTCATGGAGACCGCCGGGATGATGAAGATGGCCTCCGGTGATGGTTTCCCCCTTCGGCAGGGTGCCGGGACGGGCTCCCGATTGGTTTTTCGTGGCTACAGAGGCTTGCGGTGGCGGAACTCCCGATCTAGGGTTCTTTTCAGAGGTTTGGGTATTTATAAGAATTTTTTGCGTCGATCTCACGTAAATGGGGGCCACGAGGCGACGACAAGCCAGGGGGGCGTGCCCTAGGAGGGGGGCGCCCCCTAGGCTTGTGGCTGCCTCGTGGCTCTTCTGGCCCAACTCCGATGCCCCGTGGGTCTCTTCGGGTCCATAAAAAATCATCGTAAGTTTTTATTCCGTTTGGACTCCGTTTGATATTCCTTTTCTGTAAAACTCAAAAACAAGGAAAAAACAGAAACTGGCACTGGGCTCTAGGTTAATAGGTTAGTCCCAAAAAATAGTATAAAATAGCATATTAATGCATATAAAACATCCAAAACCGATAATATAATAGCATAGAACAATCAAAAATTATAGATACGTTGGAGACGTATCAAGCATCCCCAAGCTTAATTCCTGCTCATCCTCGAGTAGGTAAATGATAAAAACAGAATTTTTGATGTGGAATGCTACCTAACATACTCATCCATGTAATTTTCTTTATTGTGGCATGAATATTCAGATCCATAAGATTCAAAACAAAAGTTTAATGTTGACATAAAAACAATAATACTTCAAGCATACTAATAGAGCAATCATGTCTTCTCAAAATAACATGGCCAAAGAAAGTTATCCCTACAAAATCATATAGTCTGGCTATGCTCCATCTTCATCACACAATGTATTAAATCATGCACAACCCCAGTTTTAGCCAAGCAATTGTTTCATACTTTAGTATTCTCAAACTTTTTCAACTCTCACGCAATACATGAGCGTGTGCCATGGACATAGCTCTATAGGTGGAATAGAATATGGTGGTTGTGTGGAGAAGACAAAAAAAGAAGGAGATAATCTCACACCAACTAGGCGTATCAACGGGCTATGGAGATGCCCATCAATAGATATCAATGTGAGTGAGTAGGGATTGCCATGCAACGGATGCACTAGAGCTATAAGTGTATGAAAGCTCAAAAAGAAACTAAGTGGATGTGCATCCAACTCGCTTGCTCACGAAGTCCTAGGGCAATTTTGAGGAAGCCCATCATTGGAATATACAAGCCAAGTTCTACAATGAAAAATTCCCACTAGTATATGAAAGTGACAATATAGGAGACTCTCTATCATGAAGATCATGGTGCTACTTTGAAGCACAAGTGTGGAAAAAAGATAGTAGCATTGCCCCTTCTCTCTTTTCTCTCATTTTTTTGTGGGCTTCTTTGGCCTCCCTTTTTTATTTGGGCTTCTTTGGCCTCTTTTATTTTTAGTAAAGTCCGGAGACTCATCCCAACTTGTGAGGGAATCATAGCTTCCATCATCCTTTCCTCACATGGGACAATGCTCTAATAATGATGATCATCACACTTTTATTTACTTACAACTCCATACTTAGAACAAAATATGACTCTATATGAATGCCTCTGGCGGTGTACCGGGATGTGCAATGACTCAAGAGTGACATGTATAAAAAATATGAACGGTGGCTTTGCCACAAATACGATGTCAACTACATGATCATGCAAAGCAATATGACAATGATGATGCATGTCATAAATGGAATGGTGGAAGTTGCATGGCAATATATCTCGGAATGGCTATGGAAATGCCATAACAGGTAGGTATGGTGGCTGTTTTGAGGAAGGTATATGGTGGGTTTAATGCACCGGCGAAAGTTGCGCGGTACTAGAGAGGCTAGCAAGGGTGGAAGGGTGAGAGTGCGTATAATCCATGGACTCAACATTAGTCATAAAGAACTCACATACTTATTGCAAAAGTCTATTAGTTATCAAAACAAAGTACTACACGCATGCTCCTAGGGGAAGGGTTGGTAGGAGTTAACCATCGCGCGATCCCGACCTCCACACAAAGGAGGGCAATCAATAAATAAATCATGCTCCGACTTCGTCGCATAATGGTTCACCATACGTGCATGCTACGGGAATCACAACCTTTAACACAAGTATTTCTACCAATCCACAATTACTCACTAGCATGTCTCTAATATTACCATCTTTATATCTCAAAATAATCATAAGGAATCAAACTTCTCATAGTATTCAATGCACTTTATATGAAAGTTTTTATTATATCTCTCTTGGATGCCCATCATATTAGGACTAAATTCATAACCTAAGCAAATTACCATGCTGTTTAGAGACTCTCAAAATAATATAAGTGAAGCATGAGAGTTTAACAATTTCTATAAAATAAAACCACCGCCGTGCTCTAAAAAGATATAAGTGAAGTACTAGAGCAAATTGACAAACTACTCCAAAAAGATATAAGTGAAGATCAATGAGTAGTAAAAAATTTAAATAACTATGTGAAGACTCTCCCATCTAATAATTTCATATCTTAAGTACTTTATTCAAACAGCAAAACAAAATAAAATGACATTCCAAGGATAGCACATATCATGTGGACGAATAAAACTTTAGGCTCAACATAGGCTAACCGATAATTATTGATGAAGCGAGGTGGGATGCGTAGCATACCCAAGCTTAGATGCTTGAGACTTCTTGGAATATTTACTTGGGGTGCCTTGGGCATCCCCAAGCTTGAGCTTTTGTATCTCATTCAATCCTCTCATACCACGGTTTCACCTATTCTCAAAAACTTCATCCACACAAAACTTGAAAAGAACTCGTGAGATAGGTTAGTACACATAATAATAAATCAACTCTTTATGTACTGCCAAGACAAGTTGCACGATAATTTTCAAACATCATCTACTGTTTACTATCGTTTCCACAATTTATATCTACCAATATAGGCTATGGAAACTATAGGATAAGCAGATAACAAAACTATGACAGCAATCTGCCCAAACAGAACAGTCTGTAGAAATTTATTAAACCAGTGCACTTATGTAACTCAAAAATTATGAAAATTTAGGACATGCTAAACAATTTATATGACAACACTGTGTAAAAAATTTAGAAAGTTTCCATGTTCCAGTAAAATATGAAAATTCAAACACTACAGAAAAAGTTTATGTTTTTACACAGCGCACATCAAACATGCAATTCAAGCATCCTAAAGGCAATTCTTGGAACTTTTTATTGAAAAAAAAGATTATAAATAACAATTAACAGAAAATAACAAAATAAAATGACGCTCCAAGCAAAACTCATATTATGTGACGAATAAAAATATAGCTCTAAGTAAGATATACCGATAGTGTTGAAGACGAAAGAGGGGATGCCTACCGGGGCATCCCCAAGCTTAGGCGCTTGAGTCTTCCATGGATATTAACTTGGGGGTGCCTTGGGCATCCCCAAGCTTAGGTTCTTTTCACTGCTTATTCTCCTCATATCGGTGTCTCACCCAAAACTTGAAAACTTCAATCACACAAAACTTAACAGAACTTCGTGAGAAGGGTTAGTATAATAAAGATAAATCATTCACTTAGGTACTGTCAAGACAAGATTCATAATTGTTCCCACATGATACCTACTGTATTATATCATTCCCATAATTTGTATCACTCAATATAAGCTATGGGAACACTAAAACAAGCAAACTATGCATGCCAAACAGAATCTGTCAAAAACAGAACAGTCTGTGAAGATATGTAGTATATCGATACTTCCCTGTCTCTAAAAACTCTGAAAACTTAGGAAAACCTGAAGAATTTATATATCAAGACTGTGTAAAAATTTCAGATCATTATCACGCTCCAGTAAGAAATTAAAATTCCTGTACTGGAGTGAAAAGTTTCTGTTTTGGTTCAGCATCAATTTTACTCATCTTGTGAGTCATCCCAAAGGCTTTACTTGGCACTTTCTTGAAATAAAAGGCACAAAACATGATTAGTGCAGTAGATTAATCGTGTGAACACACAAAAACAGAAAGTAAAAGTGTTGGGTTGTCTCCCAACAAGCGCTTTTCTTTAATGCCCTTTAGCTAGGCATGATGATTTCAATGATGCTCGCATAAAAAGTAGTAATTGAAACATGAAAGAGAGCATCATGAATCTCATGACAAGCACATTTAAGTCTAACCCACTTCCTATGCATAGGGATTTTGTGAGCAAACAATTTATGGGAACGAGAATCAACTTGCATAGGAAGGCAAAACAAGCATAACTTTAAAACTTTGAACACATAGAGAGGAAACTTGATATTATTGCAATTCCTACAAGCATATACTCCTCCCTCATAATAATTTTCAGTAGCATCATGAATGAATTCAACAATATAACTATCACATAAAGCATTCTTTTCATGATTCATAAGCATAGAAAATTTACTACTCACCACATAAGCAAATTTATTCTCATCAATAGTAGTGGGAGCAAACTCAACAAAATAACTATCATGTGAAGCATAATCCAATTGAAAATTAAAATCATGATGACAAGTTTCATGGTTATCATTATTATTTATAGCATACATGTCATCACAATAATCATCATAAATAGGAGGCATGCTTCATCATAATAAATTTGCTCATCAAAACTTGGGGGACTAAACATATCATCTTCATCAAACATAGCATCCCCAAGCTTGTATCTTTGCATATCATTAGCATCATGAATATTCAAGGAATTCATACTAGCAATATTGCAATCATGCTCATCATTCAAGGAATTCTCATTAAGTATTTTCATAAATTCTTCCTCTACCAATTGAGCACAATTTTCCAAACCATCATTTTCACGAAAGACATTAAAAAGACGAACCAATTGATGCAACCTAAACTCCATTTTTTTGTAGTTTTCTTTTATAAAACCAAACTAGTGAAAAACAAGAAACTAAAAGATTTAATTGCAAGATCTAAAGATATACCTTCAAGCACTCACCTCCCCGGCAACGGCGCCAAAAAAGAGCTTGATGTCTACTACGCAACCTTCTTCTTGTAGACTATGTTGGGCCTCCAAGCGCAGAGTTTTGTAGGACAGTAGCAATTTTCCCTCAAGTGGATGACCTAAGGTTTATCAATCCGTGGGAGGCGTAGGATGAAGATGGTCTCTCTCAAACAACCCTACAACCAAATAACAAAGAGTCTCTTGTGTCCCCAACACACCCAATACAATGGTAAATTGTATAGGTGCACTTGTTCGCCGAAGAGATGGTGATACAAGTGCAATATGGATGGTAGATATAGGTTTTTGTAATCTGAAAATATAAAAACAGCAAGGTAACTAATGATAAAAGTGAGCACAAACGGTATTGCAATGCTTAGAAACAAGGCCTAGGGTTCATACTTTCACTAGTGCAAGTTCTCTCAACAATACTAAGATAGTTGAATCATATGTAAATCCCTCACGTGCGACCAAGAGTTCACTCCAAAGTCACAAATAGCGGAGAACAAACGAAGAAATTATTGTAGGGTACGAAACCACCTCAAAGTTATCTTTTCCGAATAGTAGGAATTTTATTAAATAGTAGGAATTTAAATAGTTGTAGAATTTGTTGTCGACATCGACGATGCCTGGCCCGCATCCTCGTCGTCGACTCGGCGTCGGTGACCACCTTCTTGAGAGGCGACAGCATGTTCGGGACTGGGCTCCGCCGGACTGGCACTGGGAGGTGCTGCCTTCCGGGGCGCCCAGCTTGGTGAGGAATCAGGGTCCCGTCGTCGACCCGGAGGTTCTTTGGTGGCGGTCGCGTAGACACCTGTCGGTGCAGAGGGAGCCGGCCCCCGCGGAGGTGGTATGTCGCCGTGTTAGGGAGGAGGACGAGCATGTCCAACGTTACATGGCTGCATTGGACGCCAGGTTCTCCAATACCTGGCAGGTTCTTCAGGGATCTCACCCGAGATATGATCCTGTCATAGTTCCTTCTATTTGGGTGTCCACCGCCTGCGCGGCGAGATGTCAACTATATCTGTATTAGTGATATTATATAATAATATTCGAGATGTATTAGTGATACTGTTCGATGATGTATTAGTGATACTGTTCGATGATGTATTAGTGATATTATATGATCGTATTGTTGCATTGCCTTGTATTGATTTACATATCTCATGTTTGTATATGGCCATGTTGTAATATTTGCAGAAACTATGGATCACAGAGACTTAGAAAAAGAACAATTGTTGGGGGATATAATCCTCACCGGAGGTGATTAATGTCTACTACGCAACCTTCTTCTTGTAGACTATGTTGGGCCTCCAAGCGCAGAGTTTTGTAGGACAGTAGCAATTTTCCCTCAAGTGGATGACCTAAGGTTTATCAATCTGTGGGAGGCGTAGGATGAAGATGGTCTCTCTCAAACAACCCTGCAACCAAATAACAAAGAGTCTCTTGTGTCCCCAACACACCCAATACAATGGTAAATTGTATAGGTGCACTAGTTCAGCGAAGAGATGGTGATACAAGTGCACTATGGATGGTAGATATAGGTTTTTGTAATCTGAAAATATAAAAAAAAGCAAGGTAACTAATGATAAAAGTGAGCACAAACGATATTGCAATGCTTAGAAACAAGGCCTAGGGTTCATACTTTCACTAGTGCAAGTTCTCTCAACAATACTAAGATAGTTGAATCATATGTAAATCCCTCACGTGCGACCAAGAGTTCACTCCAAAGTCACAAATAGCGGAGAACAAACGAAGAAATTATTGTAGGGTACGAAACCACCTCAAAGTTATCTTTTCCAATCAATCTTATGAGCTATCCCTATAAGTGTCACGAACAGCCCTAGAGTTTGTACTAAAATAACACCTTAAGATACACATCAACCAAAACCCTAATGTCACCTAGATACTCCAATGTCACCACGAGTACCCATGGGCTTGAATATACGATATGCATCACACAATTTCAGATTCATCATGTTCAATCCAACACAAAGAACTTCAAAGAGTGCCCCAAAGTTTCCACCGGAGAGTCAAGACGAAAACGTGTGCCAACCCCTATGCATAGATTCCCAAGGTCACGGAACCCGCAAGTTGATCACCAAAACATACATCAAGTGGATCAATAGAACATCCCATTGTCACCACGAATATCCCATCGCAAGACATACATCAAGTGTTCTCAAATCCTTTAAAGACTCAATCCGATAAGAAAACTTCAAAGGGAAAACTCAATTCATCACAAGAAGATAGAGAGGGGAAAACTCCATATATGATTCATCCATATTAATAAAGCTCGCGGTAGATCAAGATCGTGTCATCTCAAGAACACGAGAGAGAGAGAGAGATCAAACACATAGCTACTGGTACATACCCTCAGCCCCGAGGGTGAACTACTCCCTCCTCGTCATGGAGACCGTCGGGATGATGAAGATGGCCTCCGGTGATGGTTTCCCCCTCCGACAGGGTGCCGGAACGTGCTCCCGATTGGTTTTTCGTGGCTACAGAGGCTTGCGGTGGCGGAACTTCCGATCTAGGGTTCTTTTCGGAGGTTTGGGTATTTATTAGAATTTTTGGCGTCGGTCTCACGTCAAGGGGGGCCACGAGGCGACGACAAGCCAGGGGGCGCGCCCTAGGGGGGCTCCCCCTAGGCTTGTGACTGCCTCGTGGCTCTTCTGGCCCAACTTCGATGCCCCGTGGGTCTCTTCTGGTCCATAAAAAATCATCGTAAGTTTTTATTCCGTTTGGACTCCGTTTGATATTCCGTTTCTGTAAAACTCAAAAACAAGGAAAAAACAGAAACTGGCACTAGGCTCTAGGTTAATAGGTTAGTCCCAAAAAATAGTATAAAATAGCATATTAATGCATATAAAACATCCAAAACCGATAATATAATAGCATGGAACAATCAAAAATTATAGATACGTTGGAGACGTATCAGTGATCCCTAGTCGTATCTCAACGACACCGATGGTCAGGAAGGAGAGGATGACGGCTCCGGTGATCCAACAATGGAGGAGGAAGGAGATCATGATGGCTCCGGTGACCGAATGGCGGAGGAAGGAGATCATGATCACGGCTCCGGTGACTGAACGGAGGAGGGAGCCTCAACTATTGCAAAGTCCAACGAGGTAAGGAGATGAGGCCCGAAGAAAAGGTTGCGCCCGGATGAAAGGTTCACGATCACAGAAGTCGCGAAAGATGGCCAACCGATTGCTCCCAAGCGGACCAAGGACGCATTTGTACATCAGTGTGGAGTTGTTGTTAGGGGCTATGTCTCGATCAACACCCAGCAATGGAATAAGAATAATAAGGACCCTGAAGTTTCTTATGTCCATGATAGACTGAAAGATGATCTTTGGACCGAGCTGATGACAAATTTCAGCCTACCGCGAGAGGAGGATCCGAATAACCCAGTTATAGAGCGAAAGGTCAAGGCGTTTGCTCTTAAGAAGATGGCAGAACTATTCAGGAACTGGAAGAAAGAGTTGAACACAAAGTTTGTCGAGAAAGAGGATACTCCGAAATTCATCGGTCGATATGAGAAGATAAGAGATCAATGGCCCGAATTTGTGGCCTACAAGAAATCAGAGAAGTGTAAGAAATGGTCACTGACAAACAAGAAAAATGCTGCAAAGAAGAAGTATCACCATCACACGGGGTCAGGTGGCTACTACAAAGCCCGGCAGTTGTGGGACAAAGCTGTGCAAGACCTGCTTGCTAAGAATGTCCAACTAGTGACATTGCACTGGCCAGATCGTTCAAGGACTTGGTTCTTCGGGGTTGGGGGAACTTTGGACCCAGAAACAGGGGAGTGTGTTTGGACGAACGGGCAACTTGCAATACCCTTCCGGAAGCTTCAGGCAGCAATCAAGGCAGCGCAGGAAGGGACGTTCATTCCCGACAGAGAGAAGGACGAGCTGATAGAGGCCCTCGGGAATCCTGAACACCCTGGACGAACACGAGGCACATCAGGCTCTGTTCCGTGGAAGCATGGGTTTCCCGACAGCGGTGGTTATAGAAGCCGAGAGAGAAAGAGGAAACAGGAAGCAAGCGAAATGCAGAAGCTCAGTGCAAGATTAGCAAAACTAGAGGAACTTGAGAGCCAGCGACCTACCAGCCAACCATCTGAGCGGCATGAAGATCCTTCCTTCGACGCTGCCCCAGAAGCTACCCCACCATCTCAGCGAAGAAGCAGCGTGGCTTCCACGGAGCTCGTTCAGCCTGATTTCACGGCTCCTCGCTACCCCGTGGATAGTATCATGGAGGCTGAACATTGCGAGCTAATGACGAAATGCGAGAACCTGACCTTCAAGGCGGTGGTCGGCTCTGTTGTACCTCCTCGAAGAACCATTGCCGTCCGATTGCTGTCGGCTCGTTCAGCCAGGGAACTTTCCATTGCCGTCCGATTCCACATGGCTATGCTGTTGTGACGGTGGATGAAATAATGGATGGATTTGAGGGGCTGGAGCTTGACAACCCTACAGGTGACGAGGATATTATTCTTCTGAAAAATGCTTTGAGGAGTACCTGTCTATGGAGAAAGGAGTACATCAAGCTTCCAAACTGGACGCCTCAGCAGACTTAGCCTCCTCCGGCACGTCAGGGCACTCCGCCTCCTTCTCGTCCTCCGGCGCGTCAGGGCACTCCGCCTCCTCCTTCTCCTCCTCCGGCGCGTCAGGGCACTCCGCCTCCTCCTTCGCCTCCTCCGGCGCGTCAGGGCACTCCGCCTCCTCCTCCTCCTCCTCCTCCTCCTCCTCCGGCGCGTCAGGGCACTCCGCCTCCTCCGGCGCGTCAGCAACGGCGGAAGAGAGTCGACGCCGCCACTCCGGCGGCTAGTAGTACAATAGGCGGGAAGAAATACAAATTTGGTCCAAGCCTCAAGCCTCTTTCAAAGTTACCATATGAGAGGACTGACGAGGAACGCGCTGAAATCGGTGCAGCCGAAGTGAAGGCCCATTTTGCACGGAAACATCCACCTCCGAAGGAAACGGTAGATCCGGTGAAAGCGAAGCGCACTCTGCATGCCCTGAAGCGACCACCACCGCCTCGGCTATCCAACTATGACCGCATAATTACAAAGACATATGATGAAGCGCTGCGGTCGGGAAGTACTTCCAGTGCTGCAAGAGACAAAAAACGAAGAAGTGGGAAAACAATTCCCCAGCTCAGCGAACAGGAGAAGCAATCATGCCCCCCGCTCAAGGTGTCTAGCGATATCGCTAATCATCCGGTGCTACTGCCCGGTACCACTCTTGGTGATTACGTGGGCGATGATGTACAGTTTGAAACGGCTGAGGTAGTAGCAGCAGAGGACTTTAGATACGAGCACGGGAAGCCTCTCGTCAAACCTGATCATCCTCATCTAACAACGATGATGCAAAAATTGCATGAGTGGTACATGGAAACCTGCAGGGAGTCTGGGACCGACAGTTTGATTGTCGGAATTAAAAAAGAGCACGACTTCATTAGAGTCGAACCGATGCCTGTTGAATTTGTGGAGTTATTTCAGTTATACAATCAAGAGGCCCTCGACAAACAACTCATGACTTGCTACTGTCTATAAGTATTACTTCTATAATTAAGTCTCTAGCTCAGCTCGTTCATTGCATGTATATATAATTATCCTCACTATATTATGCAGATTGAAGATGGTCGAATG
The DNA here is from genome assembly GCA_039707655.1 of Elymus sibiricus. NCBI lineage: Eukaryota > Viridiplantae > Streptophyta > Magnoliopsida > Poales > Poaceae > Elymus > Elymus sibiricus. Next base: position 401,465,760 of record CM077663.1, read on the forward strand.
CAAAAAAGAACAAATCTATGACATTGGGTTCATTAGCCCAAATACCGTAAATGAATGGTCAGTACAAAAGAGAGCCAAAGTTACTGAGGACAACTTGCTACAAGCATTCCTTAGACATCAAAACAAAAGGGAAATACTCTGTCCTTACAACTTCAAGTGAGTGTTACTGTCTTGTGTATATTCGATTTCGCTTACTCGAGGTTAAGTAATGTAATTGATGAGTTATGCGTGCGCAGCTTCCACTATATTCTGCTATCCATTAAGCTTGATGGGGCATTAGTAACAGTCTTAGACTCGAGACGTAAAGATCCCGAGTATTATGCGGACATGACTGCAATGCTCCAGAAGTAAGTTCAATCAATACCGGGACCATATCGGCAACTTTCGTTCATTTCCTGATATCAAGTAATCATTTTCTTCGCCTGCCAGGGTTTGGAAAAAGTTCACCGGAATGGTTCCCGGTCTAAACAACGAGCTGCGATTTACACACCCCAAAGTAAGTAGTACTAGATAGTTCCGCGCATCTCTCATTGATTCTAGTTTCATCAATACCATTATCATGCTTGCTTATTCTCATAAAGTGCTTGTACCAGGCACCCGGAAATCATTTATCTGGATACTACGTATGCGAGTTCATTCGCCACTCGACCTCTGAGGGGGACTTCTCTGAGAAACAATTTGAAGTACGTAAATAATATTCACAATTTTATTTTATATATTACCATCAATTGTGTTGAGTTTCATTCATATATATGTATTGACCCCCTTCTTTAAATTAGATCTGGCAGATGCGGGATGAACTCCTACCACATGATCGCATACGAACAATTCAAGAGGAATTGGCAGGATTCTTTCTTGACCACGTCATACCTGAACACGAAGAATACCATGTGAAATTGCAAATGGATCTTAGGTGTTAGGGATTGTAAGAGATGTTATATTGTACATATGTAGTAGCGTCGGATAGATATACGAAAACTTGTTGTTCTACCAAGCACGGAGAAAGAGATGTCACTTCTCTCTATATATGTTCATGACGATCTTGTGTAATTAATGGTTTCCTTCATTTGCTTACTAGCTAGCGTCGAGTTCTCTCTATATGTATAGTAGCTAGCGTCGACCAAGCACGGAGAAAGAGAGGTCACTTCTCCCTATTAGCTAGCTAACACAATATGAAACCCCTAAATTAACCCTCCAAAACCCCTAAACCCCCCCTTCCAAAAAAAACAAAACCCCCAGCGCCTGCGAGCTGCTGACGCGTGGCCGCCTTTTGGTCCCGGTTGGTGTTACCAACCGGGACTAAAGGTCCTCCTGCCTGGGTGCCCCGCAGCGGCCATGTGGAGCCCCTTTGGTCCCGGTTCGTAAGCAAACCGGGACTAAAGGTTTTGGGTATTAGTCCCGTTTGTTTTGTCCCGGTTTCAGAACCGGGACTAAAGCCCCTCTGGAATCGGGACTAGTACCCTGTTTTCTACTAGTGTCCCGGTTGGTAACACCAACCGGGACTAAAGATCCCAGCCGAACCGGGACTGATGCCTGCCAAGGCCCGGCCGGCATACTGACCGCTCGAACCGGGACTGATGCTCCCACTAGTCCCGGCTCGTAGCCAAACCGGAACTGTTGCTCTTATCTGGCTGAAACCAAAGCCCTGTTTTCTACTAGTGTAAGCCCCCCTCCAACACTGTCAAATTAATTTTTACTACTACTATCAAAGTCCAATCTAACCATTTGCTAGTCCAGCTCAACACATATTTGCACTGCGCATGCAGCTCAGCCTACCCTCCATTTTTCTCTAGATTCGCCACTGGCTCTAACAATAGACAATCTGAACAAGCGAAAACTAGAATGTTTTCAAGAAAATGCAGGTTTTCCGATCAAGATGGAACTATTATGTATCTGTTTTTTATCTTGCCCGTTTGCATGATTTTAATATAACACCGCCAACAGGTATCTTGAATATGTTTAAACTGATTGAATGAAGATTGTGCTTTTCAGTTGGAATATATAAAACCGCCGCAATGACATTATCCAAACCAATGCATATGTAGAGCTTAATAGGCATCTGACATGGACCAACGAGTCAAGAAACAATGGTTGGGTGGGAAAATGGTAAACCATCTCTCAATCTCACGAGAGAGCCGTTGGAACTTGCTAAGAGATGACGATGGAAACCATTTCATATTCGCTCAATGGCTTCCTACTCTTCGAGCAGAGGAAGAAGGCGCCCCCGAGCCACTACTGAAAGAAGATGAGCGCTGTCACCTACCAATAACACCTCTGATTCCCCCATTTTGTTTAGGAGATTTGAATTATTATTCTGTAGCTTTGAAAACAATAAGTGGAGGCAGAAATGTATATTTCCGAACGTTTAACAAGAAAGCTACTCGTTCCTGATATGACACTGGTTATTCATGGTCTGATGCTCCTTGATCTGTTCTTTCTCATTCATATGTATCATGCCTACTAATTTTAGAGAATAGCTTGCAGAGCTACAATTTTTAACTCAACATTGCGCAACAATTCGGGCTGGTGCGTTGCAGGGTCACCTAGAATTGTCACGCTAAGAGCAACTCTAGCAGACACTGTAAAACTGCAAAAACTGTAAAAAATTCCCGCAAGTATACAGGTTTGGACCGTTTTTCTTGGCCAGATCAGACCCCATATATACGGCCTGGCCCGTAAATGTTTTATGGTGGCCCGCAAATGAACCCCCCCCCCCCCACCGCGGCATGGTATATCTGCGGGTCCGCGAGGTCGATACGGGTCGAAACCCCATCCCTCCGCCGCCGCAATTCCCCATTTCTCACCGCCGGTGTCTAAATTCCGCCGCCCCGCCCACCGATCCGCGGGATGTTGAGCTCCGGCCAGTGTGGCGACGAAGACCCCGAGCGGAGGCGCTGCGTCAAGGCCGACGCGGCGCGGAAGCGCTCCGCCCTCCGGTACACAAACCGCAGACTGCCTCCGCCGTCGTCGCTCCACTGCCGTGAGACGGAGGAGTACGACCGCACGCGCAGGCGGCTCTTCTCCGGCGCAGGTAGCTCCTCCTAGTGCTCCTTGCTCACCCCGGTGAAAAGGGAGCCGGAGGAGATCCCCCCGGTCCGCGCGGTGAAGAGCGAGCCGGAGGCCGAGGCGGGGCCGGAGCGGTGGGCTGGTGGCGTAGTCGGGCCGGAGGACTTCCTCTCCCCGGCGGATGCAATTTTGGCTGTGATGCTCGCGCGCAGTGCGCGGGAGGAGGAAGAGGAGCGGCAGTGCCACCGGAGGGAGGAGGAGATCGATGTTGTGCTCTACGAGCAGGGCCTCACATCGACCCTCGCGTTCGACGAGAAAGAGGAGTGGTGTCACAAGGCCGCCGAGGAGGAGAGAATCTATGTCGATCTCACCTCCGACTCCGATTGAGCGCCGCCGCTGGGCTCCAGTGAGCTCGATAAGGTCAACAACCACGCCATATGAGCTCTGGCGAGCTTGATTTTGGTTAGTTCTAGGGTAGGGTAGCTCCGGCGAGCTTTTTATGTAAAATATTTATGCTTTGCTATGTATGAATGATTTGCCGCTATGTCTGAACGATCTGCCCGCTTTTGCGTTAATTTGTCGCGCAAAACTTGTTTTTCAAATTATGCAGTTCCAGTTGCGGTTTTTGTTTTGCCGCGGCTATTTTGAGCACGTATAGACCCTGTCGCGCAAACTATAAACCGCGTTTACAGTTTCGCGAAATACGGGATCAGCTACAGTTGCTCTAGTAGTAGCAAATGTTCCTGATAAAACCGAAAGCTCAAACAAGCTCAACTATGCATTTGTAAGGTATATCTCTTGTGACCAAATGGTGCACAACCTATGGTGGCACAATGGGCCGGCCTGCTCGCATCCCTAGTAGACAAAGTACTTATGAGCGGCTAGCACTTATTTAACAAGATACTAAATTATGCTAGACTTAATAGGATACTGACCCATCTTATAGCATTGTAATAGGCTAATAGCAGAACTAATCTGGGAAAGAGATGCATACATGTATGATCTTATAGAATTTGGTTAAATCTAAATAGTATTTTTTTTCCGGTGTGTGGGATTTCTTTCCTCGCCCCTCCACACCCCAGCACCCCGGGCGATAGCTGATGTCTTGCCAAGGTATCTCCTTTAATTTCATCATCCAAGGAGGGCATAGGTACGGCCGAGGCACGCACAGCATGCCCCGATCCTGATTGATCAAGCCATTTGTGGTAGATTATTCTGTCGACGTCATGAGCATAAGCTCTTTGTGGTGCAAATAGAGGCAGAGGAATAGAGCTCGTGCCATGGCACACATATGATTCACTATTTTGGGACTCTCTTCGCAGAAATGGAATGGCTTCAGTTTTGTGTACTAGGTCATGGCAAATGGCGATATTGAATATCGGAACTTTATTTATTTTTACAAATATATTGCTTAGTTCATGCTCGCGTAGCCTAATAGGCTGACCTAGCAGAGGACAAACAAGCTCAAAAAGTTCATCATTTGTTTCAAGGTCTTGGTGTCTTTGACCTACCCAAGGAAAAAAGCAAGCACAACAGATTCGTCATATGTTTTAAGATCAAATAGGGTCTTACCTACCCAAGGACAAACAAGCTCAGGAGATTCATCATTTGTAAAGTTCATATTGCCTACCTACACGAAGAGAAACCAACACAAAAAATTCAATGTTTGAAGACCTCATATGCTCTTATACCTACTCAAGGACCAAGCTCATAACAAAGGAATTCCTAGTTATTTGCCTAACGGACAACCAAACGACATCATGTCATTACCTCTACCATGCACCCAGTTCTTCTATAATAAGGAGCAGGCCTTCCCTAGGCCAAACATGGATAGCTCACTCTTCATCTGATTTCTTTGTACTGAAATTGGTTATTCCTATTTCATGCATTATTTATTTTGCACTATCTACACACTACGGATTAGAATCTATAAGTGTAGGCATGGCAGGCACCAAGAACTATAGATGATCGATGGGTAACAATAATTGCTACAGTACATAGCCCCTATGCCTCTCACCCAGACTTCACCACACCGCCCTCATGTCTCTCACTTCTACCCCACCACATCTAAACTATTTTCCACGCGGTCATTGACCGGTGGTAAGTGGACCGGCTAGGTGAAAGGTTAAGTCTGGTGAAATCTATGTATTCCGGTGGCGGCGTGGCACGGGGCGGCTGGAACTGGACCGACGGCAGCGGGCGACGAGGCAGATGCAAGGTGAAGGTTCATTGTGGGCGGTTGCGTTTGCGTGGCAGCCGCAGTCAGAGGTGATGTATATTTCTAACATCTGTAGCAAAATTTTGGGCATGATGTAATTTTGTTTGGGCACCATATACCTATAGGGCATCTGCTGGAGCCGTTTTTCGCCCAAATTGACCCAAATGGCAGTTTATAGCACGGCGGCTATTTTTGGTCAGATGTTGGAGATAGTAAATAACTTAGGACTCAAATCCAGATGGAGGTGTGCTTTAACGTTGGACTGTTTTAAACTGTCGCGATGGCATTATCCAAACCAATGCATATGTAGATCTGAATAATATCTCACATGGACAATCGAGTCAAGGATCTACTACTACGAGCGAGTAGAAAACATGTCTCACATGTGTACACTACACAGGAAACGCACGAAACCACCAAGAACACAGAAAGAACAGACCAGAGTCTTCCCTTTTTTAGCGGAAGAACAGATTAAATTTATTTCAAGGAATTCGCAGAAGAAATCCACATGGGCTAGGTGCCTAGTAGTACCATAGAAAAAGGAGCTGCGAACCAAGAACCACTCTTTCTCTTTCACTCGCACGTACGAATGTAGAAAAAGGAGCACACGATTTTCCAACGCACAAACGCCTTCGCGGCACGAACGGCCTTATTTTACTGGGCATATACTCGGACTCGGCAACAAACACAAGTAGAAAACAGGGTACTAGTCCCGGTTCCAGAGGGATGCGCGGTACTAGAGTAGTACTTACTTTGGGCTGTACAAATTGCAGCTCCGGTTTCCAACTCACACCCTTAACCTTTTTGGTGAACTTTTTCCAAACCCTGCCCGGCAAAGAAAATGATTACTTGATATCAGAAAATGAACGAAAGTTGCCGATATGGTGCGATAATGATTGAACTTACTTCTGAAGCATTTGCCTCATGTTCGTCCACTCCTTAGGGTCTTTACGTCTCGAGTCCAAGACAGTTACTTTTCCCTCTTCAAGCTGGATGTCTAGCAGAATAAAGTGGAAACTGCGCACGCATAACTCGTTAATTGCACTTAACCTCGAGTAAGAAAAACAGAATGTGCACAAGATAGTAACACTCACTTGAAGTTGTAAGGAAATAGTATTTCCTTTCTGGTTTGTTGTCCAAGTAACGCCTTTAGCAAGTTTTTCTCTGTTTCGGCGGGAAAATCTCGTAACGTAGGTTCATTTATGAAATTTGGGTCAATGAACCCAATGTCATAGATTTGTTGTTGTTTGCATTCGAGGATCTTCAATCTGCATAATATAGTGTGAGGATAATTAATACATGCAATGAACGGGCTGAGCTAGAGACTTAATTACAGAAAAAAATACTTACATACAATAGGAACTGACGATAGTTTTGTCGAGTTCCTTTTGATTGTATAACTGAAATATTTCTTCAAATTCAACGAACAACACCTGCTCTCCATTGAAGAAGTGCTCATCTTTAATTCCCACGAAGATATTGTCGGTCCCGTCCTTGCAGGCTTTCAAGTACCATTCATGCAATCGTCGCATCATCGTTGGTAGACGGTCGAGCTCCTCACGTGTGACGAGAGGCTTCCCGTTCGCGTATTTTAAGGTTTGTACTACCTCAGCCGTTTCAAACTGTACCGAGTCGGGTAAGTAATCATCAGCAGTGATAGCAAGACCAGTGTCCGCTTTCTCTGGATCATTAGTGATATCGGTAACCACCTTGAGCGGAGGGCACGATTGCAGTTCTTGTTCGCCGAGCTAGGGAATTGTTTTCCCACATCTTGAGCCACTTCTACTTAAGCTTCCCGACCGCCTCGCTTGATCATATATCTTTTGAATATTTTGATGGCGGCGGAGGCGGTGGTGGTCGCCTAAGGGCATCCAGAGTTCGCTTCGCTTTCACCGGATCTATTTTCTCCTCTTCAGGTGGGCGTTTCGGTGCGAGCTGACGTTTCACATCGGCATTCACGATCTCGTCGAGTTCCTCCTCAGACCTCTCGTAGGGTAACTTGGGAAGAGGCTTGAGGCTTGGGCCGTATCAGAATCTCCTTTGTTTCGTACTGCTGCTAGCCGCTGGAGTGGCGGCGCCTCTCTTCCGCTGTTGCTTAGGCGGCGGAGGAGGCGGAGTCCGATGACGCGGCGGAGACAGCTGAGGCGGAGTAGGATTCTGTTGAGGGGTCTTGATAACCCACGTGTATAGGGGATCGTGATAGTTTTCGAGGGTAGGGTATTCAACCCAAATTTATTGATTCGACACAAGGGGAGCCAAAGAATATTCTCGAGTATTAGCAGCTGAGTTGTCAATTCAACCACACCTGAAAGACTTAGTATCTGCAGCAAGGTATTCAGTAGCAAAGTAATATGGAAGTAACGGTAACAGTGGCAAAAGTAACAATAGCAGTGTTTGTAGTGATTGTAACAGTAGCAGCGGAAAAGTAACTTAGCAAAGATCAATATGTGAAAAGCTCGTAGGCAATGGATCAATGATGGATAATTATGTCGGATGGCATTCAGCATACAACGGTTATAACATAGGGTGACACAGAACTAGCTCCAATTCATCAATGTAATGTAGGCATGTATTCCATATATAGTCATACGTGCTTATGGAAAAGAACTTGCATGACATCTTTTGTCCTACCCTCCCGTGGCAGCGGGGTCTTAATGGAAACTAAGGGATATTAAGGCCTCCTTTTAATAGAGAACCGAACCAAAGCATTAGCACTTAGTGAATACATGAACTCCTCAAACTACGGTAATCACCGGAAAGAATCTCAGTTATTGTCACCCTGGGGGATGCGGATCATAACTCGTAATAGGTGTCTACAACTTGCAAGATAGGATCAAGAACACATATATATTCATGAAAACATAATAGGTTCAGATCTGAAATCATGGCACTCGGGCCCTAGCGACAAGCATTAAGCATAGCAAAGTCATAGCAACATCAATCTCAGAACATAGTGGATACTAGGGATCAAACCCTAACAAAACTAACTCGATTACATGGTAAATCTCATCCAACCCATCACCGTCCAGCAAGCCTACGATGGAATTACTCATGAACGGCGGAGAGCATCATGAAATTGGTGATGAAGGATGGTTGGTGATGACGACGGCGTCGATTTCCCCTCTCCGGAGCCCAAATCAGACTCCGGATCTGCCCTCCCGAGGAAGAACAGGAGGTGGCGGCGGCTCCGTATCGTAAAACGTGATGAAATCTTCTCTTTTATTTTTTTTCTCCCCGAATAGGAATATATAGAAGTGGAAACGAGGTCGGAGGAGCTTCGGGGGCCCCACAAGACAGGGGGGCGCGCCCCCCTGGCTTGTGACCAGGTGGTGGCCCCTCTCCGGTTGATTCTTTCGCCAATAATTTTTATTAATTCCAAAAATATTCTCCGTAAATTTTCAGGTCAATCTGAGAACTTTTATTTCTGCACCAAAAAAACACCAAGGCAATTCTGCTGAAAATAGCGTCAGTCCGGGTTAGTTCCATTCAAATCATGCAAATTAGAGTCCAAAACAAGGGCAAAAGAGTTTGGAAAAGTAGATACGTTGGAGACGTATCAACTCCCCCAAGCTTAAACCTTTGCTTGTCCTCAAGCAATTCAGTTGATAAACTGAAAGTGAAGAAAAACTTTTACAAACTCTGTTTGATCTTGCTGTTGTAAATATGTCTAACTGATGTTCATATTTTCAGCAAGGATTATAGACTAACCACATTCACAATAACATTTAGGTCTCACATTTACTCATATCAATGGCATAATCAACTAGCGAGCAATAATAATAAGTCTCGGATGACAACAATTTTATCAAAACAATCATGATACAATATGATATAATGGTATCTCGTTAGCCCTTTCTGAGACCGCAAAACATAAATGCAGAGCACCTCTGAAGAACAAGGACTGACTAGACATTGTAATTCATGGTAAAAGAGATCCAGTTACACTCATACTCAATATCAATTAATAGCAAAGCATACAAATGACGGAGGTGCTCTCTAACTGGTGCTCTTTATAAGAGGAGGATGATTCAATAGTAAATAAAATAGATAGGCCCTTCGCAGAGGGAAGCATTGATTTACAGAGGTGCCAGAGCTCGAGCTTTTAAAACAGGGATGAATAGTAATTTTGAGTGGTATGCTTTCATTGTCAACATAACAACCAAGAGATCTCGATATCTTCCATGCTAGATACATTATAGGCGGTTCCCAAACAGAATAGTAAAGTTTTTACTCCCCCTCAACCAATCGATCACACTCCACGGCGGGCCGAATCCACGGGTACCGTCCATACAAACAACAATCTTGGGGGAGTTTTGTTTAATTTTATTTTGATTTGATTTCTGAGCATGGAACTGGGCATCCCGAATACCAGCCACTTTCTCGTGAATGATAGTGAATCAACACATATCGTGAGAATAACCCACCTAGCATGGAAGATACTGACAGCCCCCAGTCACTACATGAGCGGTTCGGGCATACAAAACAGGGTATTATTTGAAGGTTTACAGTTTGGCACATGCAAATTTACTTGGAACGGCGGGTAAATACCGCATATAGGTAGGTATGGTGGACTCATTTGGAACAACTTTGGGTTTATGGGGATGGATGCACAAGCAGTATTCCCGCTTAGTACAAGTGAAGGCTAGCAAAAGACTGGGAAGCGACCAACTAGAGAGCGACAACAGTCATAAACATGCTTTGAGATTAACCAATATTGAATGCAAGCATGAGTAGGATATAAATCACCATGAACATAAACATCGTGGAGGCTATGTTGATTTTGTTTCAACTACATGCGTGAACATGTGACAGGTCAAGCCACTTGAATCATTCAGAGGAGGATACCATCCTATCATACTACATCACAACCATCTTAAAATGCATGTTGGCACTCAAGACAAACCATTATAGGCTCTTAGCTAATTAAGCATGGCATGAGTAACTATAATCTCTAATTGTCATTGCAAACATGTTCAATCCATAACGAGCTGAATCCAGAATGATGAGCTAATCATATTTACAAAAACAAAATAGGTCGAGTTCATACCAGCTTTTCTCCATCTCAGTCACTTCATCATAAATCGTCATTATTGCCTTTCACTTGCACGACCGAACGGTGTGAATAACAATAAGATTGCACGTGCATTGGACTAAGCTTGAATCTGCAAGAAATAACTCAAAGGAGAAGGCAAGGTAATATGGGCTCTCTGATAGATAAATGATAATGCATATGAGAGCCACTCAACATGTCATTGCGGCCTTCTCCTTACGACCCAAAGGAAAGAAAAGAAAACTATTTACACGGGAAAGCTCCCAACAAGCAAAAGAAGAACGAGAAATATTTTTGGGTTTTCTTTTAATACTACAACTAAACAAACTAGAAGGTAAAGCTTGCACTAATTTTTTTTGAATTTTCTCAAGGTTAATTAAACACACAAGAAGAGAGCAAAAAGAAGAAATAAACTACCATGGATGGTACAATGAAAAAGTATGAACACCGACAACTGGAATGAATGCGTGAACATGAATGTAATGTCGGTGAGAAATACGTACTCCCCCAAGCTTAGGCTTTACCTAAGTTGGTCTAGGGCCTTGGCTGAAAATGACCCTCTCCTGGATACTCCGGAGGGTACTGAGGGTTCCACTGGTTGGCGAGCTCCTGTGGCTCCCACTGAAAAACTGGCGCCTGATACGGATCAAGGGCTGGTGCTAGCTCAGGTGCTGGGGGTTGCGACAGGCCCCAATATCTGTAAATGTCCTCGGGCATAATAGTGTACCTGCCTGAACGAATATCGAACAAAGAAGAAGCAGGCAAAGTAATAATCTCACAAGTACCCTGACTAAATACTAAGTTGTAAAGCAGCCTCTTATCGTTATCTTTCCTAATAAAATCATGTGCTACCATACTATCATAGTCTAAATATCTCGTAGGAAGCAGCATTTCATCTTTCTCGTCAAGCCTAATAGGTATCTCAAAGTGTTTGGCTAAACGAGATGCATAGATACCTCCGAATATGGGGCCCTTCGAACGGTTTACGTTCAACCGTTGGGTCACTATTGCGCCCAGACTAAAAGTTCTATCAGCAAGTAAAGCGAGGCGCAGAATGGCGAGGTCGGGAGCACTAAGGCTTCCACTCTCGCCGCGACCAACTAAACATCTCCCCGCAAATAATGAATAATAGCGCAAAACAGGAAAATGTACACTAGCCGCTCTTGCCTTTGACACCCCTCTCTCTTCCCCTACAGTGATTGCGGCAATAAAGTCCTCCATGAATCTAGGACGTGGTTCACTTGCACTTCCCTCATAAGGTATTTTGCAAACATTGCAAAAATCATAAAGTGACATTTCCTTAGGCACATCATATAAGTAAAATTCTACCATGGGAGGATTCTTCCTAGGATAAAAGTAAAAATTTTGCACGAAAGTATTAGTAAGTAGGAGGTATTGGTCACACTTATCGTTGAGGAAGTCGGTGATGCCTGCATTTTCTGCCAGATAATAGAAATCTTCATAAATTCCGGCTGCCCTCAAGAATGCCTCACTTGGCCATTCACATGGTCGAACCTCCGCGGTGCAAGGAATATTGTATCTAGGCTTCTCATTTTCATTTTCTTTAAAACCCCGGCTTGAAGAGCCTCTTAGCAATCTTCTCATCATTTTATTTCTCTGAAAAATAATTCTGAAATTTTTAGTGACTCCAAATAAAAGTGAACAAAACTCAACAAAACTTATAGCAACTACTCCCACAAGTGCCTAGAGGCTATATCATGCATCAAAACTACTTGGGACCATACAAATTTGTCATGCAAGCTCAAGAACAAGGTCACCATAGCAGCAAAAATTTGCAATATATAAAGCACTAGAACAAAATCTAATTGGACCATTGGAGGAGTTACATACCGATGAACAATCCCCTAAAATAGTTTTGCAAATGGAGCTTTGAGCAAGGAGATTGAAAATGGCAGCAAGATGAGCTAGAACACGGGTTTGAGCAATGGTGGGATTTTTTCTGGAGGAAGACGAAGTGGATGGGTGCTGGAATAAGTGAGGGGGGCCCACGTGGGACCCACAAGCCAGGGGGCGCACCCAGGGGGGGTGGACGCGCCCTGCAGGCTTGTGGCCCACTGGTGCAGCCCCCTGATGTGTTCTCAGTGCCAAAAATTCTTAAATATTCCAGAAAAAATCATACTAAATTTTCAGGGAATTCTGAGGACTTTATTTTCAGGACATTTTTCTATTGCACGGATAAATCAGAAAACAGAGAAATAATAGGATTTTTACTAAATTGGAACTAAAGAACAGAAAATAAAAGTTGGGTGTAGAAGTTTGTGCTTTCTAAATTCATCCATCTCATGCTCATCAAAAAGAATCCATCAATAAGGTTGATCAAGTCTTATTGACAAACTTTATTCAAATGACACGGAACCGGAGAATTTTCGAATAACACAAGGTTACCTCAATGGGGATATGCATGTCCCCAACAATAAGTATATCATATTTCTTTTTGACAGTAGGGAGAGGGAATTCAAAGTCTCCAATAATAATCGTTGAAATTTTTTCAATGGAGTTGATACTATGAACTTGAGGTTGTTTCTTCGGAAAGTGTACCGTATGCTCATTACCATTAACATGAAAAGTAGCATTGCCCTTGTTGCAATCAATAACAGCCCCTGCAGTATTCAAAAAGGGTCTACCAAGGATGATCGACATACTGTCATCCTCGGGAATATCAAGAATCACAAAATCCGTTAGGATAGTAACGTTTGCAACTACGACAGGCACATCCTCACAAATACCGATGGGTAAAGCAGTTGATTTATCAGCCATTTGCAAAGAGATTTTAGTAGGTGTCAACTTATTCAAATCAAGTCTACGATATAAAGAGAAAGGCATAACACTAACACCAGCTCCAAGGTCACATAAAGCAGTTTTAACATAATTTCCTTTAATAGAGCATGGTATAGTAGGTACTTCGGGATCTCCTAGTTTCTTTGGTATTCCACCTTTAAAAGTATAATTAGCAAGCATGGTGGAAATCTCAGCTTCCGGTATCTTTCTTTTATTTGTAACAATATCTTTCATATACTTAGCATAAGGAGACATTTTCAGAATATCAGTCAAGCGCATACGCAAAAAGACAGGTCTAAGCATTTCAACAAAGCGCTCAAAATCCTCATCATCCTTTTTCTTGGATGGTTTAGGAGGAAAGGGCATGGGTTTCTGAACCCATGGTTCTCTTTCTCTACCATGCTTCCTAGCAACAATGTCTCTTTTGTCATATCTTTTGTTCTTAGGTTGTGGGTTATCAAGATCAACAGCAGGTTCAATCTCCACATCATTATCATTACTAGGTTGAGCATCAACATAAACATCATCATTAATATTATCAGTAGGCTCATGTTCATTACCAGATTGTGTCTCAGCATCAGAAATAGAAATATCATTTGGGTTATCATGTGAATCTATAACAGGTTCACTAGCAGCATGCAAAGTCCTATCGTCATTCTTTTTCCTCTTACTAGAATGACCAGGTGCATCAGTATTAACTCTCTGAGAATCTTGCTCAATTCTCTTATGATGGCCCTCAGGATACAAAGGTTCCTGAGTCATTCTACCACCTCAAGTCACAACTCTAACAGAATGGTCATTGTTCTTACTAATCATCTCATTAAGCAAATCATTCTGAGCCTTAAGTACTTGTTCTACTTGGGTAGTTACCATGGAAGCATGTTTACTAATAAGCATGAGATCATTAACAGTTCTACTCATGTAATCACCTAAGCGATTAAGCATGTAAGCATTATGTTTCAGTTGTCTACTAACATAAGCATTGAAATTTTCTTGCTTGTCTACCACCTCTAGTCACAACTCTAACAGAATGATCATTGTTCTTACTAATCATCTCATTAAGAAAATCATTCTGTGCCTTAAGTACTTGTTCTACTTGAGTAGTTACCATGGAAGCATGTTTACTAATAAGCTTAAGATCATTAACAGTTCTACTCATATAATCACCTAAGCGATCAAGCATGTAAGCATTATGTTTCAGTTGTCTACTAACATAAGCATTGAAATTTTCTTGCTTAACAATAAAGTTATCAAACTCATCCAAGCATTGACTAGCAGACTTATTATAAGGAATATCACCTTCATCAAATCTACGGAGAGAATTTACCTCTACTACCTGTGTCGGGGTATCAAGACCATGTATTTCTTCAATAGGGGTAGATTCTTAACATCTTCAACTTTAATACCTTTTTCTTTCATAGATTTCTTTGCCTCTTGCATATCTTCAGGACTGAGAAATAGAATACCTCTTTTCTTCGGAGTTGGCTTTGGAGGTGGTTCGGGAATAGTCCAATCATTATCATTGCTCAATATATTATTCAATAGTAGTTCAGCTTGTTCAACTGTTCGTTCCCTGAAAACACAACCAGCACAACTATCTAGGTGGTCCCTAGAAGCATCGGTTAGTCCATTATAAAAGATATCAAGTATTTCATTTTTCTTGAGAGGATGATCAGGCAAAGCATTAAGTAATTGGAGAAGCCTCCCCCAAGCTTGTGGGAGACTCTCTTCTTTAATTTGCACAACGTTAATAATTTCCTGCAAGGTAGCTTGTTTCTTATGGGCAGGAAAATATTTTTCAGAGAAGTAATATATCATATCCTGGGGACTACGCACACAACTAGGAGCAAGAGAATTAAACCATATCTTAGCATCACCCTTTAATGAGAAAGGAAACAACTTAAGAATATAGTAATAACGAATTTTTTCCTCATGAGTAAATAGGGTGGCTATGTCATTCAATTTAGTAAGATGTGCCACAACAGTTTCAGATTCATAACCATGGAAGGGATCAGATTCTACTAAAGTAATTAACTCAGGATCGACAGAGAATTCATAATCCTTATCAGTAACAAAGATAGGTGAAGTAGCAAACTTGGGATCATATTGCATTCTAGCATTCAAAGATTTTTCTTTCCACTTGCATAGTAATTTCTTAAGATCATCTCTATCCTTCCAAGCAAGAAAGTCCCTAGCTACCTCTCCTTCCATAACATAACCCTTAGGTATATTAGGCAATTCATATCTAGGAGAGCTAGGTCTAGCAGGTGTCTCATAGTGTTCAGTTTCAATAATTTCATCAGTTTCAGAGATATCATCAGTTGCAGCATTGACTCTAGCAATTTGTTCATCAAGAAATTCACCCAGTGGCACAGTAGTATCAAGCAAAGTATCATCATAAGCATCATGCATAGCAGAAGTGGCATCATCAATTACTTGCGACATATCAGAATCAATAGCAGGTGGTGGTGTCGCAAATTTACTCATAACAGAAGGTGAATCAAGCGCAGAGCTAGATAGCAGTTCCTTACCTGTCCTCGTAGTTGAGGGGTAGATCTTAGTTTTAGCATCTTTCAAATTCTTCATAGTGATCAACAGATATAAATTCCAAGTGACTCAGAGAATAGAGCTATGCTCCCCGGCAACGACGCCAGAAAAAGGTCTTGACAACCCACAACTATAGGGGATCGCAACAGTTTTTGAGGGTAGAGTATTCAACCCAAATTTATTGATTCGACACAAGGGGAGCCAAAGAATATTCTCGAGTATTAGTAGATGAGTTGTCAATTCAACCACACCTGAAAGACTTAGTATCTGCAGTAAGGTATTCAGTAGCAAAGTAGTATGGAAGTAACGGTAACAGTGGCAAAAGTAACAATAGCAGTGTTTGTAGTGATTGTAACAGTAGCAGCGGAAAAGTAACTTAGCAAAGATCAATATGTGAAAAGCTCATATGCAATGGATCAATGATGGATAATTATGTCGGATGGCATTCATCATGCAACGGTTATAACATAGGGTGACACAGAACTAGCTCCAATTCATCAATGTAATGTAGGCATGTATTCCATATATAGTCATACGTGCTTATGGAAAAGAACTTGCATGACATCTTTTGTCCTACCCTCCCATGGCAGCGGGGTCCTAATGGAAACTAAGGGATATTAAGGCCTCCTTTTAATAGAGAACCGG
This sequence comes from Elymus sibiricus, assembly GCA_039707655.1. NCBI lineage: Eukaryota > Viridiplantae > Streptophyta > Magnoliopsida > Poales > Poaceae > Elymus > Elymus sibiricus. The sequence continues at coordinate 401,482,025 of CM077663.1, forward strand.
ACCAAAGCATTAGCGCTTAGTGAATACATGAACTCCTCAAACTACGGTAATCACCGGAAAGAATCCCAGTTATTGTCACCCTGGGGGATGCGGATCATAACTCGTAATAGGTGTCTACAACTTGCAAGATAGGATCAAGAACACATATATATTCATGAAAACATAATAGGTTCAGATCTGAATTCATGGCACTTGGGCCCTAGCGACAAGCATTAAGCATAGCAAAGTCATAGCAACATCAATCTCAGAACATAGTGGATACTAGGGATCAAACCCTAACAAAACTAACACGATTACATGGTAAATCTCATCCAACCCATCACCTTCCAGCAAGCCTACGATGGAATTACTCACGAACGGCGGAGAGCATCATGAAATTGGTGACGAAGGATGGTTGGTGATGACGACGTCGTCGATTTCCCCTCTCCGGAGCCCAAATCAGACTCCAGATCTGCCTTCCTGAGGAAGAACAGGAGGGGGCGGCGGCTCCGTATCGTAAAACATGATGAACTCTTCTCTCTTATTTTTTTTCTCCCCGAATAGGAATATATAGAAGTGGAAACGAGGTCAGAGGAGCTTCGGGGGCCCCACAAGACAGGGGGCGCGCCCCAGGGGGGGCGCGCCCCCTGGCTTGTGACCAGGTGGTGGCCCCTCTCCGGTTGATTCTTTCGCCAATAATTTTTATTAATTCCAAAAATATTCTCCGTAAATTTTCAGGTCAATCCGAGAACTTTTATTTCTGCACAAAAATAACACCAAGGCAATTCTGCTGAAAACAGCGTCAGTCCGGGTTAGTTCCATTCAAATCATGCAAATTAGAGTCCAAAACAAGGGCAAAAGAGTTTGGAAAAGTAGATACGTTGGAGACGTATCAGGCCTCCTCCGTCGGAGTCCGCTGAGGCGGCGGAGACGGCTGACGTGCCGGAGACGACTCAGGCAGCAGAGACGGCTGACGCACCAGAGACGGTTGACGCACCGGAGACGGCTGACACACCGGAGACGACTCAGGCACCGGGGCCTCCTCCGCCTGAGTCTGCTGAGGCGGCGTCCAGTATGGAAACACGATGTGTTCCTTTCTCCATAGACAGGTAGTCCTTAAGGCATATCGAAGAAGAAGCCCCCCTTCACCTGTAGGGTACTCAAGCTCCAGCCCATCAAATCCGCCCATTATTTCATCCACCCCGACAATAGCAAAGCCAGCTGGAACTGGAGTGCAATGGAAGGTTGCATCAGGTCGAGGAGGTAAGACATAGCCGACCGCCGCCTTAAAGGTCAAGTTATGGCATTTTGCCATTAGCACAGAATGTTCATTATGCGTAATACCATCCACGGGGTAGCGAGGAGCCGTGCTTTCAGGATGAACGAGCTCCGTGAAAGACACGCTGCTTCTCCATTGAGATGGTGGGGTAGCATCGTGGGTAGTCTCCAATGAAGGATCTTCGTGCCGCTGAGATGGTTGGCCGGTAGCTTGCTGGCTCTCAAGTGCCTCTAGATTCGCTAATCTTTCATTCAACTTCTGCATTTCGCTTGCTTCCTCTTTCTTCTTTCTCTGTCGGCTTCTGTAACCAGCGCTGTCGGGAAACCCAACCTTCCACGGAACAGAGCCTGATGTGCCTCGTGTTCGTCCAGGGTGTTCAGGATTCCCGAGGGCAAATGACAGCTCGTCCTTCTCTCTGTCGGGAACGAACGTCCCTTCCAGCGATTTCTTGATTGTTTCCTCAAGCTTTTTGAATGGTATTGCAAGTTGAGCTTTCGTCCAGACACACTTCCCTGTTTCTGGGTCCAAAGTTCCCCCAACCCCGAAGAACCAAGTCCTTGCCCGATCTAGCCAGTGCAATGTCGCTGGTTGGACATCTTTAGCAAGCAGGTCTTGCTCAGCTTTGTCCCACGTAGGTCGGGCTTTGCTGTAGCCACCTGACCCCGTAACATGGTGATACTCCTTCCTTGCGACATTTTTCTTATTTGTAAGTGACATGTTCTTAGCCTTCTCCGATTTCTTGTAGGCCACAAATGCGGGCCAGTGATCTCTCATCTTCTCATATTAACCTCTGAATTCTGGAGTTTTGTCTTTCTCGACAAACTTCCTGTTCAATACTTTCTTCCAGTTCTTGAATAGTTCTGCCATCTTCTTAAGAGCAAACGCCCTGACCTTTCGCTGTATAACTGGGTTATTCGAATCCTCCTCTGGCGGTAGACTGAAATTTCTCATCAGATTGGTCCAAAGATCATCTTTCAGTCTATCATTGACATAAGGAACTTGAGGATCCTTCTTCTTATTCCATTCTTGGCAGCTGATCGGGACGATGTCCCTAAGAACCACTCCGCACTGATGTATAAATTTGTTCTTGGTCCGGTAGGGAGCAATCGGTTGGCCTTCTGGAGAGACTTCTTCGATCGTGAACCTTTCTTGCGCGTCCAACCTTCTCATCGGGCCTCGTCTCCTTACCGAAGTGGAGCTCGATCCGGATGGCTTATTAAAAGAAGAAAGAAGCGTTAATATATGTACATACAAAAAAATTAATGCATCTAGTCAGCAGGGGATTAATTAATATATACCTCGTCGGACTTTGAAGCGGTTATGGATCCCTTCTCCATTCGATCACCGGAGCCGTCATGATCTCCTTCGTCCCCAGTTCGATCACCGGAGCAGTCATGATCTCCTTCCTCCTCACCGGAGCCGCCATCCTCTCTTTCCTCACCATCGGTCTCGTTGAGAAACGACAAGCAGGTGAGATCGATATCACCTCCGTCGCGGATTATATCCCCCAACAACTCTTCTTTTTCTAAGTCTCTGTCCGCCATAGTTTCTGCAAATATTACAACGTGGCAATATACAACCATGAGAGATGGATTAGTGGCAAACATAGAATTAATCACAACAAGGAATCATATGCATATGAGCAATGGATTAGTGGGAAACATCATGCAAAGTTCACAAGTTTTATAACAATCAGTTTCAGATGATCGTCAAGGACTCCTCCCACCTCATGTCTGATGAGTCGCCCTATCTTTCGAGAGAGGATACTTTGCGGACCGCCTCTCTCATGGTCGTTTGTAGTGAAGGTTGAATGGCCCAATATGCTTAGCGTAGTATTTTGACGGGGATGGTGGGTTTCGGGTTCGGGTATTACTGAAACGGGTTTGAACCCGTGACCGCCTCTCTCATGGTCCTCGAGGATACTTGCGGACCCCCACCACCCTCATGTCGAAGTTATCATTCTACGAACATATGAAAATTCTCAAGTGCATTATGTTCATATGGTGGAACTGGCAACCTACGAAGCACCGATACAGCGACATTGATACGGTGATACAGGTACGGCGATACGGGATACGGCAATTTCTAAAAACAGCAATAAGGCGATACGGTAAACATATATAAGTAATAATAAAATGACATGGACTGTCTCATTTTAAAAATCTCACTATCATCAATGACGATAATTAACAATAAACAAGAACTCTCAAAAAGCAACAAGCCATCAGCATCAACAAGCCATGTTCAATGGGCTCACTGTGGGGGCAGTGGCCGGCGCGGCGACGTCGAGGCCGGCAGGGGCGTGGCGACGGCGACGGGGCAGGGGAGGCGACGGCGACAGCGGGGCAGGGCGAGGCGACAGCGACGTATGGGCAGGGGCCGGCGCGGCGACGTCGAGGCCGGCAGGGGCGCGGCGATGGTGACGGGGCAGGGGGAGGCGACGGCGGGGAAGGGCGAGGCGACGGCGACAGCGGGGCAGGGCGAGGCGACGGCGACGGTGACGTAGGGGTAGGGCGCGAAGACGGCGACGACGACGTAGGGGCAAGGGCGCGACGACGGCGGGGCAGGGCGAGGCGACGGCGACGGTGGGGCAGGGTGCGGCGACGGCGACGGGGAGGAGGGCGCGCGAGGAGGTCCGGCGGCGGCGACAGTCAGCGGGCTCGGGGACGGCAGGGCGTCGGCGAGAGCGACGGCAAAATCCGGCAGCCTGGCGGCGTCGATTCTAAGTGCCCTTTATATAGCACCCCCTTTAGTCCCGGTTGGTGGCTCGAACCGGGACCAATGCCACCCTTTCGTCCCGGTTGGTGCCACCAACCGGGACTAAAAATCAATATCCAGCAGCCCAAAGGGCGAGAAGCAGAGACCTTTGGTCCCGGTTGGTGGCACCAACCGGGACGAAAGGGTGGCATTGGTCCTGGTTCGAGCCACCAACCGGGACCAAAGGCATGTGCCTGGCACAACCGCGGTGCGGTTGGATATTTAGTCCCACCTCGCCAAGCGAAGGTCGCCCGGGCCTGTTTATAAGCCCCGCCGCGGCTGCAACATTGAGCGCCTCTCTAAAGTAGGCTTGTGGGCCTAACCGACCTCTTTCTGCTCTGTGGGGCCTATTATGTGAAAATAGATGCGAATTTATAGAGAAAAGTCAACATAATTCTTAAATTCAAACAATTTAGGTTGAATTTTCTCTATAAATTCTCATCTATTTTCACTTTTGCTATTTTTTATGTTATTTTTTTGCATATTAAAAGTTCTAAACAAAAAAATACTTCATGAATATTCTTTTGCTATTAAAGTTTTTAACAAAAATAACTTTGATAATTTTAGTTGCATAAATTTTATATAATATTAAGTTAAATAACTTTGATCGGATGAAAACACGTCTATTACAAAGGGATTTCAATTTTTGAAACATATTTGAACTCAAGACGTTTTCTGCATTCAATATGCAGCATTCAAAGTCGCATCATCACTTTTCAACCCTTTTCTGACTTCATTTCCTATTTTTCATGTATTTCATGATTTATTTTGAGCTAAAATGACCCCGAATTGAAAAGCACTGCAAATGAACTCTGAAATGGTTGCAAGTTGGCATGGTATCATCATTTCACCCACATAGCATGTGATAAAAAGTTGAGAGGGTCACGGCAAAAACTGGATGCACTTCGTGTACAAAATGAACAATCTCTTTGGAAATATCAGGGTTTCAGACGAAAACTTTTCTGTTACAAAAGGCATTTCAATTTTTTAAACATATTTGAACTCAAGACTTTTTCTGCATTCAATATGCACCATTCAAAGCCACATAATCACTTTTCAAACCTTTTCTGACTTCATTCGCTATTTTTCATGCATTTCATGATTTATTTTGAGCTAAGATGACCCTGAGATTGAAAAGCACTGCAAATGAACTCTGAAATGGAAAAAAATTGGCATGGTATCATAATTTCACCCACATGACATGTGCTAAAAAGTTGAGAGGGTTACGGGAAAAACTGGATGCACTTCGTGTACAAACTGGACAATCTCCTTCGAAGTATCAGGGTTTCGGACGAAAATTCGTCTATTACAAAGGGATTTCATTTTTTTAAACATATTTTAACTCAAGACATTTTTTGCATTCAATATGCACCATTCAAAGCCACATCATCACTTTTCAAACCTTATCTGACTTCATTCGCTATTTTCCATGCATTTCATGATTTATTTTGAGCTAAGATGACCCTGAGATTGAAAAGCACTGCAAATGAACTCTGAAATGGTTGAAAATTGGCATGGTATCATAATTTCACCCACATAGCATGTGCTAAAAAGTTGAGAGGGTTACGGAAAAAACTGGATGCACTTCGTGTACAAACTGGACAATCTCCTTCGGAGTATCACGGTTTCGGATGAAAACTCGTCTATTACAAAGGGATTTCATTTTTTTAACATATTTAACTCAAGACTTTTTCTGCATTCAATATGCACCATTCAAAGCCACATCATCACTTTTCAACCCTTATCTGACTTCATTTGCTATTTTTCATGCATTTCATGATTTATTTTGAGCTAAGATGACCCTGAGATTGAAAAGCACTGCAAATGAACTCTGAAATGGTTCAAAATTGGCATGGTATCATAATTTCACCCACATGACGTGTGCTAAAAAGTTGAGAGGGTTACGGGAAAAACTGGATGCACTTCGTGTACAAACTGGACAATCTCCTTCGAAGTATCAGGGTTTCGGACGAAAACTTGTCTATTACAAAGGGATTTCATTTTTTTTAACATATTTTAACTCAAGAATTTTTCTGCATTCAATAAGCACCATTCAAAGCCACATCATCACTTTTCAACCCTTATCTGACTTCATTCGCTATTTTCCATGCATTTCATGATTTATTTTGAGCTAAGATGACCCTGAGATTGAAAAGCACTGCAAATGAACTCTGAAATGGTTCAAAATTGGCATGGTATCATAATTTCACCCACATAGCATGTGCTAAAAAGTTGAGAGGGTTACGGGAAAAACTGGATGCACTTCGTGTACAAACTGGACAATCTCCTTCGAAGTATCAGGGTTTCGGACGAAAACTCGTCTATTACAAAGGGATTTCATTTTTTTTAACATATTTTAACTCAAGAATTTTTCTGCATTCAATACGCACCATTCAAAGCCACATCATCACTTTTCAACCCTTATCTGACTTCATTCGCTATTTTCCATGCATTTCATGATTTATTTTGAGCTAAGATTACCCTGAGATTGAAAAGCACTGCAAATGAACTCTGAAATGGTTCAAAATTGGCATGGTATCATAATTTCACCCACATAGCATGTGCTAAAAAGTTGAGAGGGTTACGGGAAAAACTGGATGCACTTCGTGTACAAACTGGACAATCTCCTTCGAAGTATCAGGGTTTCGGACGAAAACTCGTCTATTACAAAGGGATTTCATTTTTTTAACATATTTTAACTCAAGACTTTTTTTGCATTCAATATGCACCATTGAAAGCCAAATCATCACGTTTCAACCCTTATCTAACTTTATTCGCTATTTTCCATGCATTTCATGATTTATTTTGAGCTAAGATGACCCTCAGATTGAAAAGCACTACAAATGAACTCTGAAATGGTTGAAAATTTGCATGGTATCATAATTTCACCCACATAGCATGTGCTAAAAAGTTGAAAGGGTTACAGAAAAAATGGATGCACTTCGTGTACAAACTAGACAATCTCCTTCGGAGTATCAGGGTTTCGGATGAAAACTCGTCTATTACAAAGGGATTTCATTTTTTTAACATATTTTAACTCAAGACTTTTTCTGCATTCAATATGCACCATTCAAAGCCACATCATCACTTTTCAACCCTTATCTGACTTCATTTGCTATTTTTCATGCATTTCTTGATTTATTTTGAGCTAAGATGACCCTGAGATTGAAAAGCACTGCAAATGAACTCTGAAATGGTTGAAAATTGGCATGGTATCATAATTTCACCCACATAGCATGTGCTAAAAATTTGAGAGGGTTACGGGAAATCTGGATGCACTTCGTGTACAAACTGGACAATCTCCTTCGAAGTATCAGGGTTTCGGATGAAAATCGTCTATTACAAAGGGATTTCATTTTTTTAACATATTTTAACTCAAGACTTTTTCTGCATTCAATATGCACCATTCAAAGCCACATCATCACTTTTCAACCCTTATCTGACTTCATTTGCTATTTTTCATGCATTTCTTGATTTATTTTGAGCAAAGATGACCCTGAGATTGAAAAGCACTGCAAATGAACTCTGAAATGGTTCAAAATTGGCATGGTATCATAATTTCACCGACATGACATGTGCTAAAAAGTTGAGAGGGTTACGGGAAAAACTGGATGGACTTCGTGTACAAACTGGACAATCTCCTTCGAAGTATCAGGGTTTCGAACGAAAACTCGTCTATTACAAAGGGATTTCAATTTTTTAACATATTTTAACTCAAGACTTTTTCTGCATTCAGTATGCACCATTCAAAGCCACATCATCACTTTTCAACAATTATCTGACTTCATTCGCTATTTTCCACGCATTTCATGATTTATTTTGAGCTAAGATGACCCTGAGATTGAAAAGCACTGCAAATGAACTCTTAAATGGTTGAAAATTGGCATGGTATCATAATTTCACCCAAATAGCATGTGCTAAAAAGTTGAGAGGGTTACGGGAAAAACTGGATGCACTTCGTATACAAACTGGACAATCTCCTTCGAAGTATCAGGGTTTCGGATGAAAACTCGTCTATTACAAGGGGATTTCATTTTTTTACATATTTTAACTCAAGAATTTTTGTGCATTCAATATGCACCATTCAAAGCAACATCATCACTTTTCAACCCTTATCTGACTTCATTTGCTATTTTTCATGCATTTCATGATTTATTTTGAGCTAAGATGACCCTGAGATTGGAAAGCACTGCAAATGAACTCTGAAATGGTTCAAAATTGGCATGGTATCATAATTTCACCCACATGACATGTGCTAAAAAGTTGAGAGGGTTACGGGAAAAACTGGATGCACTTCGTGTACAAACTGGACAATCTCCTTCGAAGTATCAGGGTTTCAGACGAAAACTCGTCTATTACAAAGGGATTTCATTTTTTAACATATTTTAACTCAAGACTTTTTCTGCATTCAATATGCACCATTCAAAGCCACATCATTACTTTTCAACCCTTATCAGACTTCATTCGCTATTTTCCATGCATTTCATGATTTATTTTGAGCTAAGATGACCCTGAGATTGAAAAGCACTGCTAATGAACTCTGAAATGGTTGAAAATTGGCATGGTATCATAATTTCACCCACATAGCATGTGCTTAGAAGTTGAGAGGGTTACGGGAAAACTGGATGCACTTCGTGTACAAACTAGACAATCTCCTTCGAAGTATCAGGGTTTCGGATGAAAATCGTCTATTACAAAGGGATTTCATTTTTTTAACATATTTTAACTCAAGACTTTTTCTGCATTCAATATGCATCATTCAAAGCCACATCTTCACTTTTCAACCCTTATCTGACTTCATTTGCTATTTTTCATGCATTTCATGATTTATTTTGAGCTAAGATGACCCTGAGATTGAAAAGCACTGCAAATGAACTCTGAAATGGTTGAAAATTGGCATGGTATCATAATTTCACCCACATAGCATGTGCTAAAAATTTGAGAGGGTTACGGGAAAAACTGCATGCACTTCGTGTACAAACTGGGCAATCTCCTTCGAAGTATCTGGGTTTCGGATTAAAACTCGTCAATTACAAAGGGATTTCATTTTTTTAACTTATTTTAACCCAAGACTTTTTGTGCATTCAATATGCACCATTCAAAGCTACATCATCACTTTTCAACCCTTATCTGACTTCATTTGCTATTTTTCATGCATTTCATGATATATTTTGAGCTAAGATGACCCTGAGATTGAAAAGCACTGCAAATGAACTTTGAAATGGTTGAAAATTGGCATGGTATCATAATTTCACCCACATAGCATGTGCTAAAAAGTTGAGAGGGTTACGGGAAAAACTGGATTCACTTCGTGTACAAACTGGACAATCTCCTTCGAAGTATTAGGGTTTCGGATGAAAACTCGTTTGTTACAAGGGTATTTCATTTTTTTAAAATATTTTAACTCAAGACTTTTTGTGCATTCAATATGCACCATTCAAAGCTACATCATCACTTTTCAACCCTTATCTGACTTCATTTGCTATTTTTCATGCGTTTCATGATTTATTTTGAGCTAAGATGACCCTGAGATTGAAAAGCACTGCAAATGAACTCTAAAATGGTTGAAAATTGGCATGGTATCATAATTTCACCCACATAGCATGTCCTAAAAAGTTGAGAGGGTTATGGGAAAAACTGGATGCACTTCGTGTACAAACTGGACAATCTCCTTCGAAGTATCAGGGTTTCGGACGAAAACTCGTCTATTACAAAGGGATTTCATTTTTTTAACATATTTTAACTCAAGACTTTTTCTGCATTCAATATGCACCATTCAAAGCCACATCTTCACTTTTCAACCCTTATCTGACTTCATTCGCTATTTTCCATGCATTTCATGATTTATTTTGAGCTAAGATGACCCTGAGATTGAAAAGCACTGCAAATGAACTCTGAAATGTTTGAAAATTGGCATGGTATCATAATTTCACCCACATAGCATGTGCTAAAAAGTTGAGAGGGTTACGGGAAAAACTGGATGCACTTCGTGTACAAACTGGACAATCTCCTTCGAAGTATCAGGGTTTCGGATGAAAACTCGTCGATTACAAAGGGATTTCATTTTTTTAACATATTTTAACTCAAGACTTTTTGTGCATTTAATATGCACCATTCAAAGCCACATCATCACTTTTCAACCTTTATATGACTTCATTTGCTATTTCATGCATTTCATGATTTATTTTGAGCTAAGATGACCCTGAGATTGAAAAGCACTGCAAATGAACTCTGAAATGGTTGAAAATTGGCATGGTATCATAACTTCACCCACAGGACATGTGCTTAAAATTTGAGAGGGTTACGGGAAAAACTGGATGCACTTCGTGTACAAACTGGACAATCTCCTTCGAAGTATCAGGGTTTCGGACGAAAACTCGTCTATTACAAAGGGATTTCATTTTTTTAACATATTTTAACTCAAGACATTTTTGCATTCAATATGCACCATTCAAAGCCACATCATCACGTTTCAACCCTTATCTGACTTCATTTGCTATTTTCCATGCATTTCATGATTTATTTTGAGCTAAGATGACCCTGAGATTGAAAAGCACTGCAAATGAACTCTGAAATGGTTGAAAATTGGCATGGTATCATAATTTCACCCTCATAGCATGTGCTAAAAAGTTGAGAGGGTTACGGAAAAAACTGGATGCACTTCATGTACAAACTAGACAATCTCCTTCGGAGTATCAGGGTTTCGGATGAAAACTCGTCTATTACAAAGGGATTTCATTTTTTAACATATTTTAACTCAAGACTTTTTTTGCATTCAATATGCACCATTCAAAGCCACATCATCACTTTTCAACCCTTATCTGACTTCATTTGCTATTTTTCATGCATTTCATGATTTATTTTGAGCTAAGATGACCCTGAGATTGAAAAGCACTGCAAATGAACTCTGAAATGGTTCAAAATTGGCATGGTATCATAATTTCACCCACATGACATGTGCTAAAAAGTTGAGAGGGTTACGGGAAAAACTGGATGCACTTCGTGTACAAACTGGATAATTTCCTTCGAAGTATCAGGGTTTCGGATGAAAACTCGTCTATTACAAAGGGATTTCATTTTTTTAACATATTTTAACTGAAGACTTTTTTTGCATTCAATATGCACAACTCAAAGCCAAATCATAACGTTTCAACCCTTATCTGACTTCATTCGCTATTTTCCATGCATTTCATGATTTATTTTGAGCTAAGATGACCCTGAGATTGAAAAGCACTGCTAATGAACTCTGAAATGGTTGAAAATTGGCATGGTATCATAATTTCCCCCACATAGCATGTGCTAAAAAGTTGAGAGGGTTACGGAAAACTGGATGCACTTCGTGTACAAACTGGACAATCTCCTTCGAAGTATCAGGGTTTCGGATGAAAACTCGTCTATTACAAAGGGATTTCATTTTCTTAACATATTTTAACTCAAGACTTTTTCTGCATTAAATATGCACCATTCAAAGCCACATCATCACTTTTCAACCCTTATCTGACTTCATTTGCTATTTTTCATGCATTTCATGATTTATTTTGAGCTAAGATGACCCTGAGATTGAAAAGCACTGCAAATGAACTATGAAATGGTTGAAAATTGGCATGGTATCATAATTTCACCCACATAGCATGTGCTAAAAATTTGAGAGGGTTACGGGAAAAACTGGATGCACTTCGTGTACAAACTGGACAATCTCCTTCGAAGTATTAGGGTTTCGGATTAAAACTCGTCTATTACAACGGGATTTCATTTTTTTAACATATTTTAACCCAAGACTTTTTGTGCATTCAATATGCACCATTCAAAGCTACATCATCACTTTTCAACCCTTATCTGACTTCATTTGCTATTTTTCATGCATTTCATGATATATTTTGAGCTAAGATGACCCTGAGATTGAAAAGCACTGCAAATGAACTTTGAAATGGTTGAAAATTGGCATGGTATCATAATTTCACCCACATAGCATGTGCTAAATAGTTGAGAGGGTTGCGGGAAAATGTGGATGCACTTCGTGTACAAACTGGACAATCTCCTTCGAAGTATTAGGGTTTCGGATGAAAACTCGTTTGTTACAAGGGGATTTCATTTTTTTAACATATTTTAACTCAAGACTTTTTGTGCATTCAATATGCACCATTCAAAGCTACATCATCACTCTTCAACCCTTATCTGACTTCATTTGCTATTTTTCATGCATTTCATGATTTATTTTGAGCTAAGATGACCCTGAGATTGAAAAGCACTGCAAATGAACTCTAAAATGGATGAAAATTGGCATGGTATCATAATTTCACCCACATAGCATGTGCTAAAAAGTTGAGAGGGTTACGGGAAAAACTGGATGCACTTCGTGTACAAACTGGACAATCTCCTTCAAAGTATCGGGGTTTCGGACGAAAACTCGTCTATTACAAAGGGATTTCATTTTTTTAACATATTTTAACTCAAGACTTTTTCTGCATTCAATATGCACCATTCAAAGCCACATCATCACTTTTCAACCCTTATCTGACTTCATTCGCTATTTTCCATACATTTCATGATTTATTTTGAGTTAAGATGACCCTGAGATTGAAAAGCACTGCAAATGAACTCTGAAATGGTTGAAAATTGGCATGGTATCATAATTTCACCCACATAGCATGTGCGCCAAAGTTGAGAGGGTTACGGGAAAAACTGGATGCACTTCGTGTACAAACTGGACAATCTCCTTCGAAGTATCAGGGTTTCGGATGAAAACTCGTCTATTACAAAGGGATTTCATTTTTTTAACATATTTTAACTCAAGACTTTTTGTGCATTCAATATGCACCATTCAAAGCCACATCATCACTTTTCAACCCTTATATGACTTCATTTGCTATTTTTCATGCATTTCATGATTTATTTTGAGCTAAGATGACCCTGAGATTGAAAAGCACTTCAAATGAACTCTGAACTGGTTGAAAATTGGCATGGTATCATAATTTCACCCACAGGACATGTGCTAAAAATTTGAGAGGGTTACGGGAAAAACTGGATGCACTTCGTGTACAAACTGGACAATCTCCTTCGAAGTATCAGGGTTTCGGACGAAAACTCGTCTATTACAAAGGGATTTCATTTTTTTAACATATTTTAACTCAAGACATTTTTGTATTCAATATGCACCATTCAAAGCCACATCATCACGTTTCAACCCTTATCTGACTTCATTTGCTATTTTCCATGCATTTCATGATTTATTTTGAGCTAAGATGACCCTGAGATTGAAAAGCACTGCAAATGAACTCTGAAATGTTTGAAAATTGGCATGGTATCATAATTTCACCCACATAGCATGTGCTAAAAAGTTGAGAGGGTTACGGGAAAAACTGGATGCACTTCGTGTACAAACTGGACAATCTCCTTCGAAGTATCAGGGTTTCGGATGAAAACTCGTCTATTACAAAGGGATTTCATTTTTTTAACATATTTTAACTCAAGACTTTTTGTGCATTTAATATGCACCATTCAAAGCCACATCATCACTTTTCAACCTTTATATGACTTCATTTGCTATTTCATGCATTTCATGATTTATTTTGAGCTAAGATGACCCTGAGATTGAAAAGCACTGCAAATGAACTCTGAAATGGTTGAAAATTGGCATGGTATCATAACTTCACCCACAGGACATGTGCTTAAAATTTGAGAGGGTTACGGGAAAAACTGGATGCACTTCGTGTACAAACTGGACAATCTCCTTCGAAGTATCAGGGTTTCGGACGAAAACTCGTCTATTACAAAGGGATTTCATTTTTTTAACATATTTTAACTCAAGACATTTTTGCATTCAATATGCACCATTCAAAGCCACATCATCACGTTTCAACCCTTATCTGACTTCATTTGCTATTTTCCATGCATTTCATGATTTATTTTGAGCTAAGATGACCCTGAGATTGAAAAGCACTGCAAATGAACTCTGAAATGGTTGAAAATTGGCATGGTATCATAATTTCACCCTCATAGCATGTGCTAAAAAGTTGAGAGGGTTACGGAAAAAACTGGATGCACTTCATGTACAAACTAGACAATCTCCTTCGGAGTATCAGGGTTTCGGATGAAAACTCGTCTATTACAAAGGGATTTCATTTTTTAACATATTTTAACTCAAGACTTTTTTTGCATTCAATATGCACCATTCAAAGCCACATCATCACTTTTCAACCCTTATCTGACTTCATTTGCTATTTTTCATGCATTTCATGATTTATTTTGAGCTAAGATGACCCTGAGATTGAAAAGCACTGCAAATGAACTCTGAAATGGTTCAAAATTGGCATGGTATCATAATTTCACCCACATGACATGTGCTAAAAAGTTGAGAGGGTTACGGGAAAAACTGGATGCACTTCGTGTACAAACTGGATAATTTCCTTCGAAGTATCAGGGTTTCGGATGAAAACTCGTCTATTACAAAGGGATTTCATTTTTTTAACATATTTTAACTGAAGACTTTTTTTGCATTCAATATGCACAATTCAAAGCCAAATCATAACGTTTCAACCCTTATCTGACTTCATTCGCTATTTTCCATGCATTTCATGATTTATTTTGAGCTAAGATGACCCTGAGATTGAAAAGCACTGCTAATGAACTCTGAAATGGTTGAAAATTGGCATGGTATCATAATTTCCCCCACATAGCATGTGCTAAAAAGTTGAGAGGGTTACGGAAAACTGGATGCACTTCGTGTACAAACTGGACAATCTCCTTCGAAGTATCAGGGTTTCGGATGAAAACTCGTCTATTACAAAGGGATTTCATTTTCTTAACATATTTTAACTCAAGACTTTTTCTGCATTAAATATGCACCATTCAAAGCCACATCATCACTTTTCAACCCTTATCTGACTTCATTTGCTATTTTTCATGCATTTCATGATTTATTTTGAGCTAAGATGACCCTGAGATTGAAAAGCACTGCAAATGAACTATGAAATGGTTGAAAATTGGCATGGTATCATAATTTCACCCACATAGCATGTGCTAAAAATTTGAGAGGGTTACGGGAAAAACTGGATGCACTTCGTGTACAAACTGGACAATCTCCTTCGAAGTATTAGGGTTTCGGATTAAAACTCGTCTATTACAACGGGATTTCATTTTTTTAACATATTTTAACCCAAGACTTTTTGTGCATTCAATATGCACCATTCAAAGCTACATCATCACTTTTCAACCCTTATCTGACTTCATTTGCTATTTTTCATGCATTTCATGATATATTTTGAGCTAAGATGACCCTGAGATTGAAAAGCACTGCAAATGAACTTTGAAATGGTTGAAAATTGGCATGGTATCATAATTTCACCCACATAGCATGTGCTAAATAGTTGAGAGGGTTGCGGGAAAATGTGGATGCACTTCGTGTACAAACTGGACAATCTCCTTCGAAGTATTAGGGTTTCGGATGAAAACTCGTTTGTTACAAGGGGATTTCATTTTTTTAACATATTTTAACTCAAGACTTTTTGTGCATTCAATATGCACCATTCAAAGCTACATCATCACTCTTCAACCCTTATCTGACTTCATTTGCTATTTTTCATGCATTTCATGATTTATTTTGAGCTAAGATGACCCTGAGATTGAAAAGCACTGCAAATGAACTCTAAAATGGATGAAAATTGGCATGGTATCATAATTTCACCCACATAGCATGTGCTAAAAAGTTGAGAGGGTTACGGGAAAAACTGGATGCACTTCGTGTACAAACTGGACAATCTCCTTCAAAGTATCGGGGTTTCGGACGAAAACTCGTCTATTACAAAGGGATTTCATTTTTTTAACATATTTTAACTCAAGACTTTTTCTGCATTCAATATGCACCATTCAAAGCCACATCATCACTTTTCAACCCTTATCTGACTTCATTCGCTATTTTCCATACATTTCATGATTTATTTTGAGTTAAGATGACCCTGAGATTGAAAAGCACTGCAAATGAACTCTGAAATGGTTGAAAATTGGCATGGTATCATAATTTCACCCACATAGCATGTGCGCCAAAGTTGAGAGGGTTACGGGAAAAACTGGATGCACTTCGTGTACAAACTGGACAATCTCCTTAGAAGTATCAGGGTTTCGGATGAAAACTCGTCTATTACAAAGGGATTTCATTTTTTTAACATATTTTAACTCAAGACTTTTTGTGCATTCAATATGCACCATTCAAAGCCACATCATCACTTTTCAACCCTTATATGACTTCATTTGCTATTTTTCATGCATTTCATGATTTATTTTGAGCTAAGATGACCCTGAGATTGAAAAGCACTTCAAATGAACTCTGAACTGGTTGAAAATTGGCATGGTATCATAATTTCACCCACAGGACATGTGCTAAAAATTTGAGAGGGTTACGGGAAAAACTGGATGCACTTCGTGTACAAACTGGACAATCTCCTTCGAAGTATCAGGGTTTCGGACGAAAACTCGTCTATTACAAAGGGATTTCATTTTTTTAACATATTTTAACTCAAGACATTTTTGTATTCAATATGCACCATTCAAAGCCACATCATCACGTTTCAACCCTTATCTGACTTCATTTGCTATTTTCCATGCATTTCATGATTTATTTTGAGCTAAGATGACCCTGAGATTGAAAAGCACTGCAAATGAACTCTGAAATGGTTGAAAATTGCCATGGTATCATAATTTCACCCTCATAGCATGTGCTAAAAAGTTGAGAGGGTTACGGAAAAAACTGGATGCACTTCATGTACAAACTAGACAATCTCCTTCGGAGTATCAGGGTTTCGGATGAAAACTCGTCTATTACAAAAGGATTTCATTTTTTAACATATTTTAACTCAAGACTTTTTTTACATTCAATATGCACCATTCAAAGCCACATCATCACTTTTCAACCCTTATCTGACTTCATTTGCTATTTTTCATGCATTTCATGATTTATTTTGAGCTAAGATGACCCTGAGATTGAAAAGCACTGCAAATGAACTCTGAAATGGTTCAAAATTGGCATGGTATCATAATTTCACCCACATGACATGTGCTAAAAAGTTGAGAGGGTTACGGGAAAAACTGGATGCACTTCGTGTACAAACTGGACAATCTCCTTCGAAGTATCAGGGTTTCGGATGAAAACTCGTCTATTGCAAAGGGATTTCATTTTTTTAACATATTTTAACTAAAGACTTTTTTTGCATTCAATATGCACCATTCAAAGCCAAATAATAACGTTTCAACCCTTATCTGACTTCATTCGCTATTTTGCATGCATTTCATGATTTATTTTGAGCTAAGATGACCCTGAGATTGAAAAGCACTGCTAATGAACACTGAAATGGTTGAAAATTGGCATGGTATCATAATTTCACCCACATAGCATGTGCTAAAAAGTTGAGAGGGTTACGGGAAAACTGGATGCACTTCGTGTACAAACTGGACAATCTCCTTCGAAGTATCAGGGTTTCGGATGAAAACTCGTCTATTACAAAGGGATTTCATTTTTTTAACATATTTTAACTCAAGACTTTTTCTGCATTCAATATGCACCATTCAAAGCCACATCATCACTTTTCAACCCTTATCTGACTTCATTTGCTATTTTTCATGCATTTCATGATTTATTTTGAGCTAAGATGACCCTGAGATTGAAAAGCACTGCAAATGAACTATGAAATGGTTGAAAATTGGCATGGTATCATAATTTCGCCCACATAGCATGTGCTAAAAATTTGAGAGGGTTACGGGAAAACTGGATGCACTTCGTGTACAAACTGGACAATCTCCTTCGAAGTATCAGGGTTTCGGATTAAAACTCGTCTATTACAAAGGGATTTCATTTTTTTAACATATTTTAACCCAAGACTTTTTGTGCATTCAATATGCACCATTCAAAGCTACATCATCACTTTTCAACCCTTATCTGACTTCATTTGCTATTTTTCATGCATTTCATGATATATTTTGAGCTAAGATGACCCTGAGATTGAAAAGCACTGCAAATGAACTTTGAAATGGTTGAAAATTGGCATGGTATCATAATTTCACCCACATAGCATGTGCTAAATAGTTGAGAGGGTTACGGGAAAAACTGGATGCACTTCGTGTACAAACTGGACAATCTCCTTCGAAGTATTAGGGTTTCGGATGAAAACTCGTTTGTTACAAGGGGATTTCATTTTTTTAACATATTTTAACTCAAGACTTTTTGTGCATTCAATATGCACCATTCAAAGCTACATCATCACTTTTCAACCCTTATCTGACTTCATTTGCTATTTTTCATGCATTTCATGATTTATTTTGAGCTAAGATGACCCTGAGATTGAAAAGCACTGCAAATGAACTCTAAAATGGTTGAAAATTGGCATGGTATCATAATTTCACCCACATAGCATGTGCTAAAAAGTTGAGAGGGTTACGGGAAAAACTGGATGCACTTCGTGTACAAACAGGACAATCTCCTTCGAAGTATCAGGGTTTCAGACGAAAACTCGTCTATTACAAAGGGATTTCATTTTTTTAACATATTTTAACTCAAGACTTTTTGTGCATTCAATATGCACCATTCAAAGCCACATCATCACTTTTCAACCCTTATATGACTTCATTTGCTATTTTTCATGCATTTCATGATTTATTTTGAGCTAAGATGACCCTGAGATTGAAAAGCACTTCAAATGAACTCTGAACTGGTTGAAAATTGGCATGGTATCATAATTTCACCCACAGGACATGTGCTAAAAAGTTGAGAGGGTTACGGGAAAAACTGGATGCACTTCGTGTACAAACTGGACAATCTCCTTCGAAGTATCAGGGTTTCGGACGAAAACTCGTCTATTACAAAGGGATTTCATTTTTTTAACATATTTTAACTCAAGACATTTTTGTATTCAATATGCACCATTCAAAGCCACATCATCACGTTTCAACCCTTATCTGACTTCATTTGCTATTTTCCATGCATTTCATGATTTATTTTGAGCTAAGATGACCCTGAGATTGAAAAGCACTGCAAATGAACTCTGAAATGGTTGAAAATTGCCATGGTATCATAATTTCACCCTCATAGCATGTGCTAAAAAGTTGAGAGGGTTACGGAAAAAACTGGATGCACTTCATGTACAAACTAGACAATCTCCTTCGGAGTATCAGGGTTTCGGATGAAAACTCGTCTATTACAAAAGGATTTCATTTTTTAACATATTTTAACTCAAGACTTTTTTTACATTCAATATGCACCATTCAAAGCCACATCATCACTTTTCAACCCTTATCTGACTTCATTTGCTATTTTTCATGCATTTCATGATTTATTTTGAGCTAAGATGACCCTGAGATTGAAAAGCACTGCAAATGAACTCTGAAATGGTTCAAAATTGGCATGGTATCATAATTTCACCCACATGACATGTGCTAAAAAGTTGAGAGGGTTACGGGAAAAACTGGATGCACTTCGTGTACAAACTGGACAATCTCCTTCGAAGTATCAGGGTTTCGGATGAAAACTCGTCTATTGCAAAGGGATTTCATTTTTTTAACATATTTTAACTAAAGACTTTTTTTGCATTCAATATGCACCATTCAAAGCCAAATAATAACGTTTCAACCCTTATCTGACTTCATTCGCTATTTTGCATGCATTTCATGATTTATTTTGAGCTAAGATGACCCTGAGATTGAAAAGCACTGCTAATGAACACTGAAATGGTTGAAAATTGGCATGGTATCATAATTTCACCCACATAGCATGTGCTAAAAAGTTGAGAGGGTTACGGGAAAACTGGATGCACTTCGTGTACAAACTGGACAATCTCCTTCGAAGTATCAGGGTTTCGGATGAAAACTCGTCTATTACAAAGGGATTTCATTTTTTTAACATATTTTAACTCAAGACTTTTTCTGCATTCAATATGCACCATTCAAAGCCACATCATCACTTTTCAACCCTTATCTGACTTCATTTGCTATTTTTCATGCATTTCATGATTTATTTTGAGCTAAGATGACCCTGAGATTGAAAAGCACTGCAAATGAACTATGAAATGGTTGAAAATTGGCATGGTATCATAATTTCGCCCACATAGCATGTGCTAAAAATTTGAGAGGGTTACGGGAAAACTGGATGCACTTCGTGTACAAACTGGACAATCTCCTTCGAAGTATCAGGGTTTCGGATTAAAACTCGTCTATTACAAAGGGATTTCATTTTTTTAACATATTTTAACCCAAGACTTTTTGTGCATTCAATATGCACCATTCAAAGCTACATCATCACTTTTCAACCCTTATCTGACTTCATTTGCTATTTTTCATGCATTTCATGATATATTTTGAGCTAAGATGACCCTGAGATTGAAAAGCACTGCAAATGAACTTTGAAATGGTTGAAAATTGGCATGGTATCATAATTTCACCCACATAGCATGTGCTAAATAGTTGAGAGGGTTACGGGAAAAACTGGATGCACTTCGTGTACAAACTGGACAATCTCCTTCGAAGTATTAGGGTTTCGGATGAAAACTCGTTTGTTACAAGGGGATTTCATTTTTTTAACATATTTTAACTCAAGACTTTTTGTGCATTCAATATGCACCATTCAAAGCTACATCATCACTTTTCAACCCTTATCTGACTTCATTTGCTATTTTTCATGCATTTCATGATTTATTTTGAGCTAAGATGACCCTGAGATTGAAAAGCACTGCAAATGAACTCTAAAATGGTTGAAAATTGGCATGGTATCATAATTTCACCCACATAGCATGTGCTAAAAAGTTGAGAGGGTTACGGGAAAAACTGGATGCACTTCGTGTACAAACAGGACAATCTCCTTCGAAGTATCAGGGTTTCAGACGAAAACTCGTCTATTACAAAGGGATTTCATTTTTTTAACATATTTTAACTCAAGACTTTTTGTGCATTCAATATGCACCATTCAAAGCCACATCATCACTTTTCAACCCTTATATGACTTCATTTGCTATTTTTCATGCATTTCATGATTTATTTTGAGCTAAGATGACCCTGAGATTGAAAAGCACTTCAAATGAACTCTGAACTGGTTGAAAATTGGCATGGTATCATAATTTCACCCACAGGACATGTGCTAAAAATTTGAGAGGGTTACGGGAAAAACTGGATGCACTTCGTGTACAAACTGGACAATCTCCTTCGAAGTATCAGGGTTTCGGACGAAAACTCGTCTATTACAAAGGGATTTCATTTTTTTAACATATTTTAACTCAAGACATTTTTGTATTCAATATGCACCATTCAAAGCCACATCATCACGTTTCAACCCTTATCTGACTTCATTTGCTATTTTCCATGCATTTCATGATTTATTTTGAGCTAAGATGACCCTGAGATTGAAAAGCACTGCAAATGAACTCTGAAATGGTTGAAAATTGCCATGGTATCATAATTTCACCCTCATAGCATGTGCTAAAAAGTTGAGAGGGTTACGGAAAAAACTGGATGCACTTCATGTACAAACTAGACAATCTCCTTCGGAGTATCAGGGTTTCGGATGAAAACTCGTCTATTACAAAAGGATTTCATTTTTTAACATATTTTAACTCAAGACTTTTTTTACATTCAATATGCACCATTCAAAGCCACATCATCACTTTTCAACCCTTATCTGACTTCATTTGCTATTTTTCATGCATTTCATGATTTATTTTGAGCTAAGATGACCCTGAGATTGAAAAGCACTGCAAATGAACTCTGAAATGGTTCAAAATTGGCATGGTATCATAATTTCACCCACATGACATGTGCTAAAAAGTTGAGAGGGTTACGGGAAAAACTGGATGCACTTCGTGTACAAACTGGACAATCTCCTTCGAAGTATCAGGGTTTCGGATGAAAACTCGTCTATTGCAAAGGGATTTCATTTTTTTAACATATTTTAACTAAAGACTTTTTTTGCATTCAATATGCACCATTCAAAGCCAAATAATAACGTTTCAACCCTTATCTGACTTCATTCGCTATTTTCCATGCATTTCATGATTTATTTTGAGCTAAGATGACCCTGAGATTGAAAAGCACTGCTAATGAACACTGAAATGGTTGAAAATTGGCATGGTATCATAATTTCACCCACATAGCATGTGCTAAAAAGTTGAGAGGGTTACGGGAAAACTGGATGCACTTCGTGTACAAACTGGACAATCTCCTTCGAAGTATCAGGGTTTCAGACGAAAACTCGTGTATTACAAAGGGATTTCATTTTTTTAACATATTTTAACTCAAGACATTTTTGAATTCAATATGCACCATTCAAAGCCACATCATACCGTTTCAACCCTTATCTGACTTCATTCGCTATTTTCCATGCATTTCATGATTTATTTTGAGCTAAGATGACCCTGAGATTGAAAAGCACTGCAAATGAACTCTGAAATGGTTGAAAATTCGCATGGTATCATAATTTCACCCACATAGCAAGTGCTAAAAAGTTGAGAGGGTTACGGGAAAAACTGGATGCACTTCGTGTACAAACAGGACAATCTCCTTCGAAGTATCAGGGTTTCAGACGAAAACTCGTCTATTACAATGGGATTTCATTTTTTTAACATATTTTAACTCAAGACTTTTTCTGCATTCAATATGCACCATTCAAAGCCACATCATCACTTTTCAACCCTTATCTGACTTCATTCGCTATTTTCCATGCATTTCATGATTTATTTTGAGTTAAGATGACCCTGAGATTGAAAAGCACTGCAAATGAACTCTGAAATGGTTGAAAATTGGCATGGTATCATAATTTCACCCACATAGCATGTGCGCCAAAGTTGAGAGGGTTACGGGAAAAACTGGATGCACTTCGTGTACAAACTGGACAATCTCCTTCGAAGTATCAGGGTTTCGGATGAAAACTCGTCTATTACAAAGGGATTTCATTTTTTTAACATATTTTAACTCAAGACTTTTTGTGCATTCAATATGCACCATTCAAAGCCACATCATCACTTTTCAACCCTTATATGACTTCATTTGCTATTTTTCATGCATTTCATGATTTATTTTGAGCTAAGATGACCCTGAGATTGAAAAGCACTGCAAATGAACTCTGAAATGGTTGAAAATTGGCATGGTATCATAAATTCACCCACATGACATGTGCTAAAAAGTTGAGAGGGTTACGGGAAAAACTGGATGCACTTCGTGTACAAACTAGACAATCTTTTTCGAAGTATCAGGGTTTCGGACGAAAACTCGTCTATTACAAAGGGATTTCATTTTTTTAACATATTTTAACTCAAGACATTTTTGCATTCAATATGCACCATTCAAAGCCACATCATCACGTTTCAACCCTTATCTGACTTCATTTGCTATTTTCCATGCATTTCATGATTTATTTTGAGCTAAGATGACCCTGAGATTGAAAAGCACTGCAAATGAACTCTGAAATGGTTCAAAATTCGCATGGTATCATAATTTCACCCACATAGCAAGTGCTAAAAAGTTGAGAGGGTTACGGAAAAAACTGGATGCACTTCGTGTACAAACAAGACAATCTCCTTCGGAGTATCAGGGTTTCGGATGAAAAATCGTCTATTACAAAGGGATTTCATTTTTTTAACATATTTTAACTCAAGACTTTTTTTGCATTCAATATGCACCATTCAAAGCCACATCATCACTTTTCAACCCTTATCTGACTTCATTTGCTATTTTTCATGCATTTCATGATTTATTTTGAGCTAAGATGACCCTGAGATTGAAAAGCACTACAAATGAACTCTGAAATGGTTGAAAATTGGCATGGTATCATAATTTCACCCACATAGCATGTGCTAAAAATTTGAGAGGGTTACGGGAAAAACTGGATGCACTTCGTGTACAAACTGGACAATCTCCTTCGGAGTATCAGGGTTTCGGATGAAAACTCGTCTATTACAAACGGATTTCATTTTTTAACATATTTTAACTCAAGACTTTTTGTGCATTCAATATGCACCATTCAAAGCCACATCATCACTTTTCAACCCTTATATGACTTCATTTGCTATTTTTCATGCATTTCATCATTTATTATGAGCTAAGATGACCCTGAGATTGAAAAGCACTGCAAATGAACTCTGAAATGGTTCAAAATTGGCATGGTATCATAATTTCACCCACATGACATGTGCTAAAAAGTTGAGAGGGTTACGGGAAAAACTGGATGCACTTCGTGTACAAACTGGACAATCTCCTTCGAAGTATCAGGGTTTCGGATGAAAACTCGTCTATTACAAAGGCATTTCATTTTTTTAACATATTTTACCTCAAGACTTTTTGTGCATTCAATATGCACGATTCAAAGCCACATCATCACGTTTGAACCCTTATATGACTTCATTTGCTATTTTTCATGCATTTCATGATTTATTTTGAGCTAAGATGACCCTGGGATTGAAAAGCACTGCAAATGAACTCTGAAATGGTTGAAAATTGGCATGGTATCATAATTTCACCCACATGACATGTGCTAAAAAGTTGACAGGGTTACGGGAAAAACTGGATGCACTTCGTGTACAAACTGGACAATCTCCTTCGAAGTATCAGGGTTTCGGACGAAAACTCGTCTATTACAAAGGGATTTCATTTTTTTAACATATTTTAACTCAAGACATTTTTGAATTCAATATGCACCATTCAAAGCCACATCATACCGTTTCAACCCTTATCTGACTTCATTCGCTATTTTCCATGCATTTCATGATTTATTTTGAGCTAAGATGACCCTGAGATTGAAAAGCACTGCAAATGAACTCTGAAATGGTTGAAAATTCGCATGGTATCATAATTTCACCCACATAGCAAGTGCTAAAACGTTGAGAGGGTTACGGAAAAAACTGGATGCACTTCGTGTACAAACAAGACAATCTCCTTCGGAGTATCAGGGTTTCGGATGAAAACTCGTCTATTACAAAGGGATTTCATTTTTTTAACATATTTTAACTCAAGACTTTTTTTGCATTCAATATGCACCATTCAAAGCCACATCATCACTTTTCAACCCTTATCTGACTTCATTTGCTATTTTTCATGCATTTCATGATTTATTTTGAGCTAAGATGACCCTGAGATTGAAAAGCACTGCAAATGAACTCTGAAATGGTTCAAAATTGGCATGGTATCATAATTTCACCCTCATGACATGTGCTAAAAAGTTGAGAGGGTTACGGGAAAAACTGGATGCACTTCTTGTACAAACTGGACAATCTCCTTCGAAGTATCAGGGTTTTGCACGAAAACTCGTCTATTACAAAGGGATTTCATTTTTTAACATATTTTAACTGAAGACTTTTTCTGCATTCAATATGCACCATTCAAAGCCACATCATTACTTTTCAACCCTTATCAGACTTCATTCGCTATTTTCCATGCATTTCATGATTTATTTTGAGCTAAGATGACCCTGAGATTGAAAAGCACTGCTAATGAACTCTAAAATGGTTGAAAATTGGCATGGTATCATAATTTCACGCACATAGCATGTGCTAAAAAGTTGAGAGGGTTACGGGAAAACTGGATGCACTTCGTGTACAAACTGGACAATTTCCTTCGAAGTATCAGGGTTTCGAATGAAAACTCGTCTATTACAAAGGGATTTCATTTTTTTAACATATTTTAACTCAAGAATTTTTTTGCATTCAATATGCACCATTCAAATCCACATCATCACTTTTCAACCCTTATCTGACTTCATTTGCTATTTTTCATGCATTTCATGATTTATTTTGAGCGAAGATGACCCTGAGATTGAAAAGCACTGCAAATGAACTCTGAAATGGTTGAAAATTGGCATGGTATCATAATTTCACCCACATAGCATGTGCTAAAAATTTGAGAGGGTTACGGGAAAAACTGGATGCACTTCGTGTACAAACTGGACAATCTCCTTCGAAGTATCAGGGTTTCGGATTAAACCTCGTCTATTACAAAGGGATTTCATTTTTTTAACTTATTTTAACCCAAGACTTTTTGTGCATTCAATATGCACCATTCAAAGCTACATCATCACTTTTCAACCCTTATCTGACTTCATTTGCTATTTTTCATGCATTTCATGATATATTTTGAGCTAAGATGACCCTGAGATTGAAAAGCACTGCAAATGAACTTTGAAATGGTTGAAAATTGGCATGGTATCATAATTTCACCCACATAGCATGTGCTAAAAAGTTGACAGGGTTACGGGAAAAACTGGATTCACTTCATGTACAAACTGGACAATCTCCTTCGAAGTATTAGGGTTTCGGATGAAAACTCATTTGTTACAATGGTATTTCATTTTTTAACATATTTTAACTGAAGACTTTTTGTGCATTCAATATGCACCATTCAAAGCTACATCATCACTTTTCAACCCTTATCTGACTTCATTTGCTATTTTTCATGCATTTCATGATATATTTTGAGCTAAGATGACCCTGAGATTGAAAAGCACTGCAAATGAACTCTAAAATGGTTGAAAATTGGCATGGTATCATAATTTCACCCACATAGCATGTCCTAAAAAGTTGAGAGGGTTACGGGAAAAACTGGATGCACTTCGTGTACAAACTGGACAATATCCTTCGAAGTATCAGGGTTTCGGATGAAAACTCGTCTATTACAAAGGGATTTCATTTTTTTAACATATTTTAACTCAAGACTTTTTGTGCATTTAATATGCACCATTCAAAGCCACATCATCACTTTTCAACCCTTATATGACTTCATTTGCTATTTTTCATGCATTTCATGATTTATTTTGAGCTAAGATGACCCTGAGATTGAAAAGCACTGCAAATGAACTCTGAAATGGTTGAAAATTGGCATGGTATCATAATTTCACCCACAGGACATGTGCTAAAAATTTGAGAGGGTTACGGGAAAAACTGGATGCACTTCGTGTACAAACTGGACAATCTCCTTCGAAGTATCAGGGTTTCGGACGAAAACTCGTCTATTACAAAGGGATTTCATTTTTTTAACATATTTTAACTCAAGACATTTTTGCATTCAATATGCACCATTCAAAGCCACATCATCACTTTTCAACCCTTATCTGACTTCATTTGCTATTTTCCATGCATTTCATGATTTATTTTGAGCTAAGATGACCCTGAGATTGAAAAGCACTGCAAATGAACTCTGAAATGGTTGAAAATTGGCATGGTATCATAATTTCACACTCATAGCATGTGCTAAAAAGTTGAGAGGGTTACGGAAAAAACTGGATGCACTTCATGTACAAACTAGACAATCTCCTCCGGAGTATCAGGGTTTCGGATGAAAACTCGTCTATTACAAAGGGATTTCATTTTTTAACATATTTTAACTCAAGACTTTTTTTGCATTCAATATGCACCATTCAAAGCCACATCATCACTTTTCAACCCTTATCTGACTTCATTTGCTATTTTTCATGCATTTCATGATTTATTTTGAGCTAAGATGACCCTGAGATAGAAAAGCACTGCAAATGAACTCTGAAATGGTTCAAAACTGGCATGGTATCATAATTTCACCCACATGACATGTGCTAAAAAGTTGAGAGGGTTACGGGAAAAACTGGATGCACTTCGTGTACAAACTGGACAATCTCCTTCGAAGTATCAGGGTTTCGGATGAAAACTCGTCTATTACAAAGTGATTTCATTTTTTTAACATATTTTAACTCAAGACTTTTTTTGCATTCAATATGCACCATTCAAAGCCAAATCATCACGTTTCAACCCTTATCTGACTTCATTCGCTATTTTCCATGCATTTCATGATTTATTTTGAGCTAAGATGACCCTGAGATTGAAAAGCACTGCTAATGAACTCTGAAATGGTTGAAAATTGGCATGGTATCATAATTTCACCCACATAGCATGTGCTAAAAAGTTGAGAGGGTTACGGGAAAACTGGATGCACTTCATGTACAAACTGGACAATCTCCTTCGAAGTATCATTGTTTCGGATGAAAACTCGTCTATTACAAAGGGATTTCATTTTATTAACATATTTTAACTCAAGACTTTTTCTGCATTCAATATGCACCATTCAAAGCCACATCATCACTTTTCAACCCTTATCTGACTTCATTTGCTATTTTTCATGCATTTCATGATTTATTTTGAGCTAAGATGACCCTGAGATTGAAAAGCACTGCAAATGAACTATGAAATGGTTGAAAATTGGCATGGTATCATAATTTCACCAACATAGCATGTGCTAAAAATTTGAGAGGGCTACGGGAAAAACTGGATGCACTTCGTGTACAAACTGGACAATCTCCTTCGAAGTATCAGGGTTTCGGATTAAAACTCGTCTATTACAAAGGGATTTCATTTTTTTAACATATGTTAACCCAAGACTTTTTGTGCATTCAATATGCACCATTCAAAGCTACATCATCACTTTTCAACCCTTATCTGACTTCATTTGCTATTTTTCGTGCATTTCATGATATATTTTGAGCTAAGATGACCCTGAGATTGAAAAGCACTGCAAATGAACTTTGAAATGGTTGAAAATTGGCATGGTATCATAATTTCACCCACATAGCATGTGCTAAATAATTGAGAGGGTTACGGGAAAACTGGATGCACTTCGTGTACAAACTGGACAATCTCCTTCGAAGTATTAGGGTTTCGGATGAAAACTCGTTTGTTACAAGGGGATTTCATTTTTTTAACATATTTTAACTCAAGACTTTTTGTGCATTCAATATGCACCATTCAAAGCTACATCATCACTTTTCAACCCTTATCTGACTTCATTTGCTATTTTTCATGCATTTCATGATATATTTTGAGCTAAGATGACCCTGAGATTGAAAAGCACTGCAAATGAACTTTGAAATGGTTGAAAATTGGCATGGTATCATAATTTCACCCACATAGCATGTGCTAAAAAGTTGAGAGGGTTACGGGAAAAACTGGATGCACTTCGTGTACAAACTGGACAATCTCCTTCGAAGTATCAGGGTTTCAGACGAAAACTCGTCTATTACAAAGGGATTTCATTTTTTAACATATTTTAACTCAATACTTTTTCTGCATTCAATATGCACCATTCAAAGCCACATCATCACTTTTCAACCCTTATCTGACTTCATTCGCTATTTTCCATGCATTTCAGGATTTATTTTGAGTTAAGATGACCCTGAGATTGAAAAGCACTGCAAATGAACTCTGAAATGGTTGAAAATTGGCATGGTATCATAATTTCACCGACGTAGCATGTGCTAAAAAGTTGAGAGGGTTACGGGAAAAACTGGATGCACTTCGTGTACAAACTGGACAATCTCCTTCGAAGTATCAGGGTTTCGGATGAAAACTCGTCTATTACAAAGGGATTTCATTTTTTTAACATATTTTAACTCAAGACTTTTTGTGCATTCAATATGCACCATTCAAAGCCACATCATCACTTTTCAACCCTTATATGACTTCATTTGCTATTTTTCATGCATTTCATGATTTATTTTGAGCTAAGATGACCCTGAGATTGAAAAGCACTGCAAATGAACTCTGAAATGGTTGAAAATTGGCATGGTATCATAAATTCACCCACATGATATGTGCTAAAAAGTTGAGAGGGTTACGGGAAAAACTGGATGCACTTCGTGTACAAACTAGACAATCTTTTTCGAAGTATCAGGGTTTCGGACGAAAACTCGTCTATTACAAAGGGATTTCATTTTTTTAACATATTTTAACTCAAGACATTTTTGCATTCAATATGCACCATTCAAAGCCACATCATCACGTTTCAACCCTTATCTGCCTTCATTTGCTATTTTTCATGCATTTCATGATTTATTTTGAGCTAAGATGACCCTGAGATTGAAAAGCACTGCAAATGAACTCTGAAATTGATCAAAATTGGCATGGTATCATAATTTCACCCTCATAGCATGTGCTAAAAAGTTGAGAGGGTTACGGAAAAAACTGGATGCACTTCGTGTACAAACTAGACAATCTCCTTCGGATTATCAGGGTTTCGGATGAAAACTCGTCTATTACAAACGGATTTCATTTTTTAACATATTTTAACTCAAGACTTTTTTTGCATTCAATATGCACCATTCAAAGCCACATCATCACTTTTCAACCCTTATCTGACTTCATTTGCTATTTTTCATGCATTTCATGATTTATTATGAGCTAAGATGACCCTGAGATTGAAAAGCACTGCAAATGAACTCTGAAATGGTAAAAAATTGGCATGGTATCATAATTTCACCCACATGACATGTGCTAAAAAGTTGAGAGGGTTACGGGAAAAACTGGATGCACTTCGTGTACAAACTGGACAATCTCCTTCGAAGTATTGGTGTTTCGGATGAAAACTCGTCTATTACAAAGGGATTTCATTTTTTTAACATATTTTAACTCAAGACATTTTGTGCATTCAATATGCACGATTCAAATCCACATCATCACGTTTGAACCCTTATATGACTTCATTTGCTATTTTTCATGCATTTCATGATTTATTTTGAGCTAAGATGACCCTGAGACTGAAAAGCACTGCAAATGAACTCTGAAATGGTTGAAAATTGGCATGGTATCATAATTTCACCCACATGACATGTGCTAAAAAGTTGAGAGGGTTACGGGAAAAACTGGATGCACTTCGTGTACAAACTGGACAATTTCCTTCGAAGTATCAGGGTTTCGGACCAAAACTCGTCTATTACAAAGGGATTTCATTTTTTTAACATATTTTAACTCAAGACATTTTTGAATTCAATATGCACCATTCAAAGCCACATCATACCGTTTCAACCCTTATCTGACTTCATTCGCTATTTTCCATGCATTTCATGATTTATTTTGAGCTAAGATGACCCTAAGATTGAAAAGCAGTGCAAATGAACTCTGAAATGGTTGAAAATTGGCATGGTATCATAATTTCACCCACATAGCAAGTGCTAAAAAGTTGAGAGGGTTACGGAAAAAACTGGATGCACTTCGTGTACAAACTAGACAATCTCCTTCGGAGTATCAGGGTTTCGGATCAAAACTCGTCTATTACAAAGGGATTTCATTTTTTTAAAATATTTTAACTCAAGACTTTTTTTGCATTCAATATGCACCATTCAAAGCCACATCATCACTTTTCAACCCTTATCTGACTTCATTTGCTATTTTTCATGCATTTCATGATTTATTTTGAGCTAAGATAACCCTGAGATTGAAAAGCACTGCAAATGAACTCTGAAATGGTTCAAAATTGGCATGGTGTCATAATTTCACCCACATGACATGTGCTAAAAAGTTGAGAGGGTTACGGGAAAAACTGGATGCACTTCGTGTACAAACTGGACAATCTCCTTCGAAGTATCAGGGTTTCGGACGAAAACTCGTCTATTACAAAGGGATTTCATTTTTTTAACATATTTTAACTCAAGACTTTTTGTGCATTCAATATGCACCATTCAAAGCCACATCATCACTTTTCAACCCTTATATGACTTCATTTGCTATTTTTCATGCATTTCATGATTTATTTTGAGCTAAGATGACCCTGAGATTGAAAAGCACTGCAAATGAACTCTGAAATGGTTGAAAATTGGCATGGTATCATAATTTCACCCACATAGCATGTGCTAAAAAGTTGAGAGGGTTACGGGAAAAACTGGATGCACTTCGTGTACAAACTGGACAATCTCCTTCGAAGTATCAGGGTTTCGGATGAAAACTCGTCTATTACAAAGGGATTTCATTTTTTTAACATATTTTAACTCAAGACTTTTTGTGCATTCAATATGCACCATTCAAAGCCACATCATCACTTTTCAACCCTTATATGACTTCATTTGCTATTTTTCATGAATTTCATGATTTATTTTGAGCTAAGATGACCCTGAGATTGAAAAGCACTGCAAATGAACTCTGAAATGGTTGAAAATTGGCATGGTATCATAAATTCACCCACATGATATGTGCTAAAAAGTTGAGAGGGTTACGGGAAAAACTGGATGCACTTCGTGTACAAACTAGACAATCTTTTTCGAAGTATCAGGGTTTCGGACGAAAACTCGTCTATTACAAAGGGATTTCATTTTTTTAACATATTTTAACTCAAGACATTTTTGCATTCAATATGCACCATTCAAAGCCACATCATCACGTTTCAACCCTTATCTGCCTTCATTTGCTATTTTTCATGCATTTCATGATTTATTTTGAGCTAAGATGACCCTGAGATTGAAAAGCACTGCAAATGAACTCTGAAATGGATCAAAATTGGCATGGTATCATAATTTCACCCTCATAGCATGTGCTAAAAAGTTGAGAGGGTTACGGAAAAAACTGGATGCACTTCGTGTACAAACTAGACAATCTCCTTCGGATTATCAGGGTTTCGGATGAAAACTCGTCTATTACAAACGGATTTCATTTTTTAACATATTTTAACTCAAGACTTTTTTTGCATTCAATATGCACCATTCAAAGCCACATCATCACTTTTCAACCCTTATCTGACTTCATTTGCTATTTTTCATGCATTTCATGATTTATTATGAGCTAAGATGACCCTGAGATTGAAAAGCACTGCAAATGAACTCTGAAATGGTAAAAAATTGGCATGGTATCATAATTTCACCCACATGACATGTGCTAAAAAGTTGAGAGGGTTACGGGAAAAACTGGATGCACTTCGTGTACAAACTGGACAATCTCCTTCGAAGTATTGGTGTTTCGGATGAAAACTCGTCTATTACAAAGGGATTTCATTTTTTTAACATATTTTAACTCAAGACATTTTGTGCATTCAATATGCACTATTCAAAGCCACATCATCACGTTTGAACCCTTATATGACTTCATTTGCTATTTTTCATGCATTTCATGATTTATTTTGAGCTAAGATGACCCTGAGACTGAAAAGCACTGCAAATGAACTCTGAAATGGTTGAAAATTGGCATGGTATCATAATTTCACCCACATGACATGTGCTAAAAAGTTGAGAGGGTTACGGGAAAAACTGGATGCACTTCGTGTACTAACTGGACAATTTCCTTCGAAGTATCAGGGTTTCGGACCAAAACTCGTCTATTACAAAGGGATTTCATTTTTTTAACATATTTTAACTCAAGACATTTTTGAATTCAATATGCACCATTCAAAGCCACATCATACCGTTTCAACCCTTATCTGACTTCATTCGCTATTTTCCATGCATTTCATGATTTATTTTGAGCTAAGATGACCCTAAGATTGAAAAGCAGTGCAAATGAACTCTGAAATGGTTGAAAATTGGCATGGTATCATAATTTCACCCACATAGCAAGTGCTAAAAAGTTGAGAGGGTTACGGAAAAAACTGGATGCACTTCGTGTACAAACTAGACAATCTCCTTCGGAGTATCAGGGTTTCGGATGAAAACTCGTCTATTACAAAGGGATTTCATTTTTTTAACATATTTTAACTCAAGACTTTTTTTGCATTCAATATGCACCATTCAAAGCCACATCATCACTTTTCAACCCTTATCTGACTTCATTTGCTATTTTTCATGCATTTCATGATTTATTTTGAGCTAAGATAACCCTGAGATTGAAAAGCACTGCAAATGAACTCTAAAATGGTTCAAAATTGGCATGGTGTCATAATTTCACCCACATGACATGTGCTAAAAAGTTGAGAGGGTTACGGGAAAAACTGGATGCACTTCGTGTACAAACTGGACAATCTCCTTCGAAGTATCAGGGTTTCGGACGAAAACTCGTCTATTACAAAGGGATTTCATTTTTTTACCATATTTTAACTCAAGACTTTTTCAGCATTCAATATGCACCATTCAAAGCCACATCATCACTTTTCAACCCTTATCTGACTTCATTCGCTATTTTCCATGCATCATGATTTATTTTGAGCTAAGATGACCCTGATATTGAAAAGCACTACAAATGAACTCTGAAATTGTTAAAAATTGGCATGGTATCATAATTTCACCCACATAGCATGTGCTAAAAAGTTGAGAGGGTTACGGGAAAAACTGGATGCACTTCGTGTATGATGGGGATATGTACTTAGGGTAGGGTCATAGGCCTGACCTACATACCCCACCTAAGGACACTGCCCCGGAAAGCTTTAAGGCTATGAGTAAGTCTCCGACTGGAATCGCCATGACGCATGAGTCACTCGACAATATACACTCGGGATGTCTTTCACTCGACGCTTACCCTTTCACTCGGAAGGACCAGAAGACAGTCGACCACAGAAGCCCAGAAGTCACTCCAGGGAGGCTAACGGGCGGGCATTCATCAAGACCTTTAATAGCATTTATTGTGTACGTTACCAGTAACGTTCACACCTTTTATGACCACGATTAAACCCCTTAATGCCAGACGTTATGAGGGGCAGCGCACTCTATATAAGCCACCCCTCCCCTCTGGCACAAGGGTTTGCAACCTTTTGTAACATAACACACATATTTCACTCGACAGAGTAGAGAGCTCCCCGGAGCACTGAGACGTAGGGCTGTTATCACTTCCGAGTGAGGCCTGAACTCATACATCTGTGTGTACATCCTCGCCGTAGCTAGGACTCTGCCCTCTCCATTCGTACCCCTACCTTCTACTGTCAGGCTTGTTCCCACGACAGTTGGCGCCCACCGTGGGGCAGGCGTCTAAGCGACTTCCGGCGAGGTTGCATATTTTCTCCTTCGTCATGTCTTCCGGCGGCGATTCGTTCCTGGGCCGCGAGATCCGTCTCGGAGCGCTCACCTTCATCGCCGACGATTCGGCATGGCTCCAGGAAGCGCCTTTGGACGTGGAGGCGCTCCCGATTCGCGGGGCGACGCACTTCTGTGCAAGCTCCTGCGGTGTTCTTCTCCTTCAGCCGTCGACCCCGTATGTGTCGGCCCTTCCTGCTGTTCGTCGTCGCAAGCGATCCGGTCGCTCGCGGCTACAGCGTTGGGTGAGGCATGCGGCGGCACGCCAGGTTTCGTCCCCGCAGATTGCAGCCATCGAGCCCGCCGAGTCACTTCACGGCGTGTTTGACTCGGCGTCGGACCGATCCGACATTCCTTCCGAGTGCGAGAGCTGCGACCCTGC
Source organism: Elymus sibiricus (assembly GCA_039707655.1). Taxonomy (NCBI): domain Eukaryota; kingdom Viridiplantae; phylum Streptophyta; class Magnoliopsida; order Poales; family Poaceae; genus Elymus; species Elymus sibiricus. The sequence continues at coordinate 401,517,101 of CM077663.1, forward strand.
GGCAGAAGTTTTTATGGCTGGCTCTCATCAGAGTCCGCCGCCTGGCTTCAACCACTCCAGGCGTGAGATTGGAGGAACGTCGAATGAACAGCAGCGCCGGGATGAGGATGTTCTCCATACTCCCATCGTCGGTACGACTGCTGAGGCCCAGGCCATGGAGGCTACACGCCTTCGGCTCAAAGAGATGCAGGAGGCACTCGACGAGCGTGCTGGGCAGCGTACACCACATCCCAATCGACAACAGCGACGGTTGTTCCCGAGTGGATCTCAAAATAACGTCGAGGTATTTCGTACTCCAGTTTTGAATGTTGCAGCGGCTGCTAGGATTGCAGAGTCTATTCAACCGTCACGATCAGAGGCTGGTAGAGGCCTGCAGCAGATCAAGACATTGCTTGAGGCAGCGCAGCAGCAAAACGCGGCTGTTTCTCAGTCGCAGAACAGGTTACACGGCAATTCTCCCAGGGCAGAAACAGTTCAATCGGCTCACAGTCCTGGGTCACCTTCGCGTCAGAGAGGCGGAGGATACCGTGAAGATCGGTACAGAGATCAGGGGCGAGATCAGTCTGCTCCCCGTTATCACCGCGATGACCGCCGTCGAGTGTTTTCTCCTCCGCGGAATGGTTCATATGTGTCCCGGCACAATGATGATAGGCGCCCGTTCGGCGATGAGCGGAACCCTGGGTTCGACGCAAGGGACATCCTTGCTCAAAGGCGGGTCGACAGAGGCAGAGCCCACAGAGATGGTTATAATGGAGACTATCCAAGTGGAAGCAGTGCTGTTGTTTCTGGGCCCGAGTGTTTTAGCAGAGCCATTCGCTCTGCAGAGATTCCCCCCAACTTCAGGTTGGCGACTGGAATTGGCAAGTTTTCGGGCGAGTCAAAGCCTGAAACTTGGTTGGATGATTACCGAGTGGCTGTACAGATTGGTGGAGGTAACGACAACATAGCCATGAAGCATCTGTCCTTGATGTTGGATGGTTCGGCCAGAGCTTGGTTGAATCGTTTGGCTCCCTCTAGCATCTATTGCTGGGAAGATTTGGCCCGAGTGTTTATCAGAACCTTTGAAGGCACTTGTAAACGTCCAGCTGGTTTGATTGATTTGCAGCACTGTGTCCAGAAGCCCAATGAAACCTTGCGAGATTACATTCAGCGCTGGTCCACCTTGCATCACACGGTGGAGAATGTTTCCGAACATCAAGCTGTTTGTGCCTTCAAGGCTGGGGTTAGATACAGAGAGCTCTATCTGAAGTTTGGTCGCACCGGTGATATTTCTCTGAGCAAGATGATGGAGATTGCCACTCGGTACGCCAATGGAGAAGAAGAAGACCGCCTCCGAAGCGGTAAAGCCAAAATAGTCGACAATAACGCAGGTGGGAATTCCAGTCGGAAACAGAAGCGCAAAGCGGATCCTCCTGCTCAGGCAGAAGCGGCCGCCGTGGCGGCACAAGGCAAGAGTTCAAGAAAGTCCAAGGCTAAGTTCACCCCAAAGAAGTCAAAGAATCAGTCGGGTACTGATGTTTTGGATTTACCGTGTGCAATCCACACGAGGAAAGATGAAGAGGGCAATTTAATATTGCCAAAGCATACCACTCGACAGTGCCGTTTGCTGATCCAGTCATTCAAAGAGAGTCAGTCGAGTGAGAAAGAAACTGAAGAAGAAAAAGAAGAGTTCCCTGATGTCAATGCCACCTTGTTGATTTTTGCTGATGTTGAGAGCAAGAGTCGACTGAAAGTTATCAACAGGGAGGTTAACATGGCAGCTCCCTCTACCCCAGCATATCTCAAGTGGTCTCAGACTGCTATCACTTTCGATCAGTCAGATCACCCTGCGCACATTGCTACCCCCGGGCGGCAAGCGCTGGTGGTGGACCCAGTTGTAGGGGACACTCGACTCCGTAAAGTTTTGATGGATGGCGGGAGCGGTCTGAACATCCTGTATGCAGATACCCTTAAGGCGATGGGCATTCCGATGTCCCGGCTCAGTGAAAGCAACATGCAATTTCATGGAGTAATCCCTGGGAAGAAGGCCCGTTCACTCGGCCAGATAGCGTTGGATGTGGTGTTTGGTGATGACAAGCATTTTCGCAAGGAAAAACTGACGTTTGAAGTGGTAGACTTCCAGAGTGCTTACCATGCCATCCTTGGTCGACCAGCTTATGCCCGTTTCATGGCCCGGCCATGTTACGTGTATCTCAAGTTGAAGATGCCTGGACCAAAGGGTGTGATCACAGTCACCGGCAACCGACAGAGGGCTGAGGAGTGCCTCCAGCAGGGCTCCAAGATCGCCGACCAGCAGATGGCTATGGTTGAGTTGGAAGAATACAAGAGAAATGCTGATCCCGCCGATCTGTTGCGTGCTAAGAAGCCCGCTTCTGAGTCAGCTTTTCAGTCGGCGGGAGATGTGAAGAAGGTGAACATTCACCCGACGGATCCAACTGCTGCCCCGACCAACATTTCAACAACACTCGACAGCAAATAGGAAGCCGAGCTCATCCAGTTCCTCCATGAGAACTGGGACATCTTCGCATGGAAGCCCGCTGACATGCCTGGTGTACCCAGGGAACTGGCTGAGCACCGTTTGAGGGTTGATCCGAAGGCCAAGCCTGTGAAGGAGCACTTGCGTCGGTCGGCAACAGAGAAGCGAAGAGCAATCGGCGAAGAGGTAGCTCGTCTCTTGACGGCTAAGTTTATACGTGAGATTTACCACTCCGAGTGGTTATCGAACGTCGTCATGGTCCCTAAGAAGGACAAGTCACTCCGCATGTGTATTGATTTCAAACATATCAATCGGGTCTGCCCGAAAGATCATTTCCCACTCCCCCGCATTGATCAGATTGTCGACTCAACTGCGGGATGTGAGCGTCTATCTTTTCTTGATGCTTATTCTGGTTACCATCAGATCCGTCTGTTTGGTCCGGATGAAATAAAGACAGCCTTCATCACCCCTTTCGGGTGTTTCTGCTATATCACCATGCCTTTTGGTTTGAAGAATGCTGGCGCTACTTTCATGCGCATGATTCAGAAGTGTTTGCTCGATCAGATTCCTCGGAACATTGAAGCGTATATGGATGATATCGTAGTCAAGTCTCGCAAAGGTTCCGACCTGTTGTCTGACTTGGCTGAAACATTCGCCAATTTGAGGAGATATGATATTAAGTTAAATCCGACTAAATGCACTTTCGGCGTTCCCGGTGGAAAATTACTCGGTTTTCTCGTTTCCGAAAAAGGAATCGACGTTAACCCTGAAAAGATCGGCGCCATCGTCCGAATGAAAAGCCCTGAGCGTGTGCACGATGTCCAGAAGCTCACAGGTTGCTTGGCAGCATTGAGTCGATTCATTTCTCGTCTCGGCGAAAAGGCACTGCCTTTATACCGAGTAATGAAGAAGTCTGATACTTTTGAGTGGACTCCAGAAGCTGAAGCAGCGTTTGTCGAGCTCAAAGCCCTACTTACCACCCAGCCGGTGCTTGCTGCTCCGCGCAGCAAAGAGCCATTGTTATTGTACATCGCGGCCACTAATCAGGTCGTCAGTACAGTACTAACTGTCGAGCGGGAAGAGGAAGGCATGGCTTACAAAGTTCAACGCCCGGTCTACTATATTTCTGAAGTATTGACTCCGTCGAAGCAAAGATATCCACATTACCAGAAGCTCGTATATGGTATATATCTGACTGCAAAGAAGGTGGCACACTATTTTCAGGATCACTCAATTTCAGTCGTCAGTGATGCTCCGTTATCTGAAATTTTCAATAATCGAGATGCGACTGGTCGAGTGGCCAAATGGGCTATTGAACTCCTTTATCTTGATATCAAATTTGAAGCAAAGAAAGCAATCAAGTCTCAAGCGCTTGCTGATTTCCTCGCCGAGTGGATCGAGCAACAGCAGCCAATCCAACTTCACTCGGCACACTGGACCATGTTCTTTGATGGTTCAAAGATGCTGAATGGATCTGGCGCAGGCGTCGTACTGGTATCCCCAAAAGGCGACAAACTCAGTTATGTCTTACAGATTCACTTTGATTCCTCCAATAATGAAGCTGAATATGAAGCACTTTTGTATGGATTGCGTATGGCCATTTCACTCGGCGTCCGGTGCCTGATGGTATATGGCGATTCTGATTTGGTGGTTAATCAAGTGATGAAAGAGTGGGATGTCAGGAGCCCCGCTATGACTGGATACTGCAATGCAGTAAGAAAACTTGAGAAGAAATTTGAAGGTTTGGAACTCCATCATATTCCCCGAGTGAAGAATCAAGCAGCTGATGAGTTGGCAAAGATTGGATCCACTCGGAAACCTGTCCCCAGTAATGTGTTTCTCGAGCACATTCATTCTCCTTCGGTGCAGGAAGATCCTTTCACTGAAGAGCCCCCGCAAGCGAAGAGCGCCTATGATCCGACTGAAGTTGATGTCCCAGCTGTCATTGATCTGGTCATGGAGATTTTGGTAATCACGCCCGACTGGACTGTATCATATATTGCGTACATTCTCAGAAGAGAACTCCCAGGTGATGAAGATGAGGCTCGACAGATAGTCCGCAGATCCAAGGCTTTTACTGTAATCAATGGACAACTCTACAGAGAAAGTGTGACTGGCGTAGCTCAGCGGTGCATTTCTCCTGAAGAAGGTCGACTGATTCTGGAGGAGATTCACTCGGGAACTTGTGGCCATCATGCGTCCTCTAGGACGATCGTTGCCAAAGCTTACCGGGCTGGTTTCTTCTGGCCACGCGCCAATGAGATGGCTAAAGATATTGTCGATCACTGCGAAGGATGTCAGTTTTACTCGAACCTATCACACAAACCTGCGTCTGTCTTGAAGACCATTCCACTCGTCTGGCCGTTTGCTGTGTGGGGCTTGGATATGGTTGGACCCCTTAGAACAGGTCAGAGTGGGTTTACTCATTTACTGGTTGCAGTCGACAAGTTCACTAAGTGGATCGAAGCTAAGCCCATCAAGAAGCTGAACGCCCGCACTGCTATCAAATTCATAAAAGAGATAACGTTCCGGTATGGGGTCCCCCACAGTATCATTACAGACAATGGCTCTAACTTTGACTCGGAAGAGTTCAGGTACTTTTGCTCTTCTCAAGGCACTCGGGTGGATTACGCATCCGTTGCGCACCCCCAGTCAAACGGTCAAGCTGAGCGAGCGAACGGCCTTATCCTCCAAGGATTGAAACCTCGGCTCATGCGAGATCTTGATCATGCTGCCGGAGCTTGGGTCACTGAGTTACCGTCTGTTCTGTGGGGCTTGAGGACAACCCCCAACCGGTCGACTGGACGCACTCCTTTCTTCCTTGTATATGGAGCTGAAGCCGTATTGCCGAGTGACGTCCTTCACAATTCTCCTCGAGTAGATCTTTACTCTGAAGACGAAGCTGAGCAAGCAAGACAAGACGGAGTGGATCTCCTAGAAGAAGAGCGTGAGATGGCCCTGATCCGATCAACTGCATATCAACAAGACCTTCGCCGCTTCCATGCAAGACATGTCAAGAGCCGTTCGTTCCACGAAGGGGATTTGGTGCTCCGAGTGGATCAGCAGCGACCTCATAAGTTGGCCCCAGCTTGGGAAGGCCCATTCGTCATCATCAAGGTGCTTAACAACGGGGCGTATCATCTTTTCAACTTGAAGAAGAATATTGACGAGCCACGCGCCTGGAATGCGGACCTGCTTCGACGTTTTTATTCTTGATAACAGAGTTGCTTGGATGTAATAAGGGTACCCCAGACAATGTTATTTGTTAAATGAAGACTCCCGCAGTCTATTGTCAATTCCGATCGCACAGTTCTACATTCAAAAATTACTCCGAGTGAAGAGCGATCCTCTCTCTCGGGGGCTTAGCTGCGAATCCGTTTCGCCTAAGTTCAAAACTTTTCCGAGTGTATGACATTCAGTACACTCGGAGACTTAGCTGCGAGCCAGTCCTCGCCTAAGTTCAAAAAATTACTCCGAGTGAAGAGCGATCCTCTCTCTCCGGGGCTTAGCTGCGAATCCGTTTCGCCTAAGTTCAAAACTTTTCCGAGTGTATGAAATTCAGTACACTCGGAGACTTAGCTGCGAGCCAGTCCTCGCCTAAGTTCGAAAATTACTCCGAGTGAAGAGCGATCCTCTCTCTCGGGGGCTTAGCTGCGAATCCGTTTCGCCTAAGTTCAAAACTTTTCCCAGTGTATGACATTCAGTACACTCGGAGACTTAGCTGCGAGCCAGTCCTCGCCTAAGTTCAAAAAATTACTCCGAGTGAAGAGCGATCCTCTCTCTCGGGGGCTTAGCTGCGAATCCGTTTCGCCTAAGTTCAAAACTTTTCCGAGTGTATGACATTCAGTACACTCGGAGACTTAGCTGCGAGCCAGTCCTCGCCTAAGTTCGAAAATTACTCCGAGTGAAGAGCGATCCTCTCTCTCGGGGGCTTAGCTGCGAATCCGTTTCGCCTAAGTTCAAAACTTTTCCGAGTGTATGACATTCAGTACACTCGGAGACTTAGCTGCGAGCCAGTCCTCGCCTAAGTTCGAAAATTACTCCGAGCAAAGAGCGATCCTCTCTCTCGGGGGCTTAGCTGCGAATCCGTTTCGCCTAAGTTCAAAACTTTTCCGAGTGTATGACATTCAGTACACTCGGAGACTTAGCTGCGAGCCAGTCCTCGCCTAAGTTCGAAAATTACTCTGAGCGAAGAGCGATCCTCTCTCTCGGGGGCTTAGCTGCGAATCCGTTTCGCCTAAGTTCAAAACTTTTCCGAGTGTTTGACATTCAGTACACTCGGAGACTTAGCTGCGAGGCAGTCCTCGCCTAAGCTCAAAGATTACTCCGAGTGAAGAGCGATCCTCTCTCTCGGGGGCTTAGCTGCGAATCCGTTTCGCCTAAGTTCAAAACTTTTCCGAGTGTATGACATTCAGTACACTCGGAGGTTTAGCTGTGAACCAGTCTTCGCCTAAGCCCTAAATTCTTTCGAGTGCTGAACGCCCGTTCCATTCGAGAATTAAATAAATTCAGCCAAGCTAAATGTCGGAAAGCGAAATGCGAGTAAGACTAAAATCTCTGACGTAGCAGAAAATTGTTCGCGCAAAGGGAAGTTCTCAGGCTTAAGGCCTGAACGAAGTTTACTCGGTTACACCAACACTCGGCATACCGAGGCAAATAAAGTTTTTACCATAAGCAAAGTACCAATTCAAGCTCCAGCAGGACTTGAAGGTTCAACGAAGGTATCCAGGTCGATTCCGTCGGCGATCCGAGTGGCAGCATCGATGAAAGTCTCCATGAAATCTTCAAATTTGAGTTTCTTCGTGTTGGTCACTCGGAGATCCTTCAGTTTGTCCTCTCTAGCTTCCTTGCAATGAACCCTGACGAGTGAAAGTGCCACGTCAGCACCACAGCGGGCAGCAGATTTCTTCCACGATTGCACTCGATTGGGCATCTCATTGAGCCGAGTCATCATTGACTCGAGGTCAGTCTGGAGATGATCTTCAGGCCACAGCTCCTTGTCGACCTTCTCAAATGCAGCTCTTAGCCGAGTGATGAATCCTTGGACGCTCTTGACACGAGCTTCGAGACGAAACATATCCATGGCCACGGCGTCTCCGACGAGAGACTTCGTGGGGTCCAGATTGGGTTCAATTTCTTCAGTTTCTTTTTCGAAGTCTTGACAGAATTCTGCATGAAGAGAAAGTGAAAGGGTGATCATAATACCATTCTGGAAAAACCGAAGAAATTCATTCGACAGATGAGGGTTACCTTCGAGCATGCTGAACATTTTCTTCGCAAAGTCTCCCAAGTGTTTCTCCAGAGCGGTCTTACTCTTGGTCTGCACTTCGAGTCTTTTGATCCATTCGGATCGTTCCTGCTTGAGCTTGGTGTTCTCTTCTTCCAGTTTACTGGCTGCTGCAAGCTTCTTCTCAGCAGCTGCAGTTTTCTCCTTCGCTTCCTTCTGAGCATCAGCAAGTGATTTGTCCTTGTCCTCGAGTGCCTTCTTCATGGTATCTAAAGAAATAGCATTGTTGAGGCGCACTCGGAGACGACGGTTTTCATCACGTACGTCTGTTCGAGTGGATTCACTCGGTTCAAAGGGTGGAAATCGAAAGTGATAATACTATTGATCAACAAAGATTACCTCCCAAAGTCTTCAGTTCGGTCTGGGCACGGTCCAGGTTGTTGTTCGTCAGCTCCAGATCCAGCAGAAGTCGGTTCTTTTCCTTCTCCAGCTCGACGTACATGGTCCCGAGCCCACAGGCTTTCTGAAATCAGCAAAAATAGTGGTTTAGTCGACATAACAATTTCTCTACTCCCGAGTGGAAAAGTTCAACTGCAGTCGACTAAAAGACGGCCCGCCGCCCCACCCCACAACCCTATGCAAGCGTCATATCATGGTTGATGGAAATGATGTCCATGAAACCTGCAGAATGGTTCTAAAGAACACTGCCCATCGTCAACGATCGACAGTAATCTCGGGGACTACACCCAGTGGGTGCACTCAGCGTGCCCCCACTGGAAACAACAACACTCGACCAGGTCTGGCCTGTCCGAGTATAAAAGAAAGAAGCAAGCAACCAAACATCGTCTCTATCAGACCACCGCCGAAGCAAGCACTCGACGGCGGTCTCGGGGACTACACCCAGTGGGTGCACTCAGCGTGCCCCCACTGGACCTACTTTTACTCGACAAGGTCTGCCCTGTTGAATGGAAACAATATTAAGACCCCCGCCGATGCCTTCGTCATTCGACAGCGGTCTCGGGGACTACCCAGTGGGTGCACTCAGCGTGCCCCCACTGGACCAGAAAATACTTGGTCTACTGGCGAAGAAAAACACCCCAGTGGGTGTAAAATCAAGACGGACAGGAATTCAATCGGAAATGAACTTACAATACCACTTACTCGGACGTTGGCCTGAAGCGCTGAGCTGGCATCATAGGCTAACTTGCTAGCTTCATACGCCTCTTTTGTCCGCAGCATCATCTGCCCAGCCTGGATCATGGCCTCCTTGGCAGCTCCGGTTTGGTCCTCCGGGACGTGGTACAAAGGGTATGCAGGCGTCGAGTGGGCTGGTGTAGTCACTGGAGCAGTTGGAGGTGCTTGGGATTGTCCAATAAGCGTCGAAACCACCAGAATAGAAGTGGCCGGCGGAGCACTCGACAGTGGAGTTACAAGGGGTGGAGGCGTCGCCGCAGTCGTCCCACGGGGCGTCTGGACAGACGGTGGTCCACGAGTGCCCACGCGTGGGGCCTCTGGAAGCACAGCTTCATCCTCCGCTCCTCCCCGCGGCTCCTCATCATCTTCCAGTTCGATGACTTCGTCAGCTGCAGTCGGCAATTTTAATCAAGACACTCGCCAATTATTCTTCAACAAGCAGAGTAAAGTATGGAGTTGTCATACCTCGTTGGGAGGTGGCTGCATCAGGAGTGTCCACTCCCATATGGTCTCCATCATCCCGATGGGGCGACGTTACGGAGGTAGCAGCTCTGGCAAATAAATTTCACTCGGTCAAACATCAACATAAAGTTCTTCAACAGCAAAGTAAGGAAAATGAACGCTCACGTGGAGGCAACGGGCACGGCTATCTTGATTCGAGGCAGGGCCTTCCGAGGCTTTGGCACGTCTGGCTTGAGCTGTTTCGCAGCCTTTTCAGTCGACCCCGATGTCGCGACACGGTCACGTTTCGGGTGCCTTGTGCTTGACGCCACAGTTTTGCTCGGGGTGACCTCCAGGTCGTTCTGCTGCTTGGCCCGACGGTCGGTGCGCAAAAGGACCGGAGCCTCCACCTCGTCTTCATCCAGATCGTCGTCGCTGCTCTCACTGTCGTCAGCATAATCGCCGTCTACGCTGCCGTCGACGCTCCCTTCCTCTTCATCAGGATGTTCTCCATTGGGTACAGGCGAGTACATGTTCGTAAATTCCTGCGAGATTCAAGCTTCAAATTCAGTCGACCGAAGATTCAGTTACTCGGTAAAATATTAAAACAATCGACAAATATATAACTCACCAAGTTCTTTGGCGGGTTCAAAGCGGAGAAAGGCGGAATTCGTTTGGATCCTTCTGGGTTATCACTGGCTCCAGTGATGCTTCTGAGCCACTGAGAAACAGTCTGATCGGAAACTTCCTCAGGATGAGTCCGGGTGGTATCCTCAGGGCCCGAATAATGCCACATGGTGTGATCCCGAGCTTGGAGAGGCTGAATTCGTCGACTCAGAAACGTTTCAAGGAGGTCCAAACCAGTCACTCCACCGCGGATCAGTTCAGATATAGCATTCACTAAGATCCCTACCTGGATTTTCTCTACCTTTGTCACGTACAGCGGTTTGGGAGTAACAGGTCGATCCAGGGTGAAAGGAGGAAGTCCAGTCGACATATTTGGTGATGCAACATCTTTGCAATAAAACCAGGTCGACTGCCAACCTCGAACGGAGTCGGGAAAGGTCATAGAGGGGAACGCACTCCTACCTCTCTTCTGAATCCCTAAGCCACCACACAGTTGGATCACATTGGTTTTGCTATCTTTGGGATTGGCTTTCTTGACGGCTTGGGATCTGACAGAGAATATGTGCTTGAACAAACCCCAATGTGGGGGACAGCCCAGGAAACATTCGCACAAGGTTACGAAGCAGGAAAGATAGGCAATTGCATTAGGAGGAAGGTGGTGGAGTTGCGCTCCAAAATAGTTCAAGAAAGCGCGGATGAACGGATGGGGAGGCATGGAAAAACCTCGCTCGATGTGGGTGAGAAGCAGAACTCGCTCGCCGTCGCGTGGCTCCGGCTCGACCTCCCCCTTCGGGAACCGCCAGGAATCGGCAGCTATCAACCCGTCGACGGCGAGTTTGTCCACATCTTCCGCCGTGACCGTCGATTGGAGGAAATCCCCCTGGATCCACCCCGGCGGCACCGTCGACCGGGCTCCCGACGGCTTCTTCGCCTTGGCACCTCCCTTCTTGGCGCGCTCGAGCTTCTCCATCTTGCCCTTCGTCATGGCGGCGGCGGTCAGCGAAGCAGAGCAGGGCGGAGGAAGAGGAGGAGAAGAGTGGATTTGGGGGAAGAGTACTGTACCAGCACCGGCGTCGTCGCCTCATATACCCGCTCGTGTGAGCCACTGACCCGCGGGCCCACAGGATCTCTGGATATCCCGAAATCAGAGGAGGAGCGATACGTGGCGATATGGGCGGCGCGATAATCGAGGCGTCGTTCCCGCACTTGCCTTAGCAGCTACGCCATCTCCGCTCCGTGCGCGCGCGCTCTTATCCAAATTTCAAAACCCGCGAGGCTCAGACCCGGTGGAACAAACTGTTTCATCAGAAGATTCTCCAGATCACTCGAACCTAGCTTTGAGCCCAGTTTCATTCGGACCAGTTTTCAAGTTCAGTTAAACTCGGACACACTCCAAGACGGAATTGATCAGGGAGGACGATTAAGGTTTCAATCGACGCAGATTTCTGGGAAGCATCAAAATACACTCGGGATTTTTGTGTCTCGTCTGAACCTGCATTGACACCTTTTACCCTCGAACCCCGATCCATTCGGGGGCTAATGATGGGGATATGTACTTAGGGTAGGGTCATAGGCCTGACCTACATACCCCACCTAAGGACACTGCCCCGGAAAGCTTTAAGGCTATGAGTAAGTCTCCGACTGGAATCGCCATGACGCATGAGTCACTCGACAATATACACTCGGGATGTCTTTCACTCGACGCTTACCCTTTCACTCGGAAGGACCAGAAGACAGTCAACCACAGAAGCCCAGAAGTCACTCCAGGGAGGCTAACGGGCGGGCATTCATCAAGACCTTTAATAGCATTTATTGTGTACGTTACCAGTAACGTTCACACCTTTTATGACCACGATTAAACCCCTTAATGCCAGACGTTATGAGGGGCAGCACACTCTATATAAGCCACCCCTCCCCTCTGGCACAAGGGTTCGCAACCGTTTGTAACATAACACACATATTTCACTCGACAGAGTAGAGAGCTCCCCGGAGCACTGAGACGTAGGGCTGTTATCACTTCCGAGTGAGGCCTGAACTCATACATCTGTGTGTACATCCTCGCCGTAGCTAGGACTCTGCCCTCTCCATTCGTACCCCTACCTTCTACTGTCAGGCTTGTTCCCACGACAGTGTACAAACTGGACAATCTCCTTCGAAGTATCAGGGTTTCAGATGAAAACTCGTCTATTACAAAGGGATTTCATTTTTTTAACATATTTTAACTCAAGACTTTTTCTGCATTCAATATGCACCATTCAAAGCCACATCATCACTTTTCAACCCTTATATGACTTCATTTGCTATTTTTCATGCATTTCATGATTTATTTTGAGCTAAGATGACCCTGAGATTGAAAAGCACTGCAAATGAACTCTGAAATGGTTGAAAATTGGCATGGTATCATAATTTCACCCACATGACATGTGCTAAAAAGTTGAGAGGGTTACGTAAAAAACTGGATGCACTTCGTGTACAAACTGGACAATCTCCTTTGAAGTATCAGTGTTTCGGACGAAAACTCGTCTATTACAAAGGGATTTCATTTTTTTAACATATTTTAACTCAAGACATTTTTGCATTCAGTATGCACCAATCAAATGCACATCATCACGTTTCAACCCTTATCTGACTTCATTCGCTATTTTCCATGCATTTCATGATTTATTTTGAGCTAAGATGACCCTGAGATTGAAACGCACTGCAAATGAACTCTGAAATGGTTGAAAATTGGCATGGTATCATAATTTCACCCACATGACATGTGCTAAAAAGTTGAGAGGGTTACGTGAAAAACTGGATGCACTTCGTGTACAAACTGGACAATCTCCTTCGAAGTATCAGGGTTTCGGACCAAAACTCGTCTATTACAAAGGGATTTCATTTTTTTACCATATTTTAACTCAAGACTTTTTCTGCATTCAATATGCACCATTCAAAGCCACATCATCACTTTTCAACCCTTATCTGACTTCATTCGCTATTTTCCATGCACTTCATGATTTATTTTGAGCTAAGATGACCCTGAGATTGAAAAGCACTGCAAATGAACTCTGAAATGGTTGAAAATTGGCATGGTATCATAATTTCACCCACATAGCATGTGCTAAAAAGTTGAGAGGGTTACGGGAAAAACTGGATGCACTTCGTGTACAAACTGGAGAATCTCCTTCGAAGTATCAGGGTTTCGGATGAAAACTCGTCTATTACAAAGGGATTTCATTTTTTTAACATATTTTAACTCAAGACTTTTTCTGCATTCAATATGCACCATTCAAAGCCACATCATCACTTTTCAACCCTTATCTGACTTTATTTGCTATTTTTCATGCATTTCATGATTTATTTTGAGCTAAGATGACCCTGAGATTGAAAAGCACTGCAAATGAACTCTGAAATGGTTGAAAATTGGCATGGTATCATAATTTCACCCACAGGACATGTGCTAAAAATTTGAGAGGGTTACGGGAAAAACTGGATGCACTTCGTGTACAAACTGGACAATCTCCTTCGAAGTATCAGGGTTTCGGACGAAAACTCGTCTATTCCAAAGGGATTTATTTTTTTAACATATTTTAACTCAAGACATTTTTGCATTCAATATGCACCATTCAAAGCCACATGATCACGTTTCAACCCTTATCTGACTTCATTTGCTATTTTCCATGCATTTCATGATTTATTTTGAGCTAAGATGACCCTGAGATTGAAAAGCACTGCAAATGAACTCTGAAATGGTTGAAAATTGGCATGGTATCATGATTTCACCCTCACAGCATGTGCTAAAAAGTTGAGAGGGTTACGTGAAAAACTGGATGCACTTCGTGTACAAACTAGACAATCTCCTTCGAAGTATCAAGGTTTCGGACGAAAACTCGTTTGTTACAAAGGGATTTCATTTTTTTAACATATTTTAACTCAAGATATTTTTGCATTCAATATGCACCATTCAAAGCAACATCATCACGTTTCAACCCTTATCTGACTTCATTCGCTATTTTCCATGCATTTCATGATTTATTTTGAGCTAAGATGACCCTGAGATTGAAAAGCACTGCAAATGAACTCTGAAATTGTTGAAAATTGGCATGGTACCATAATTTCACCCACATAGCATGTGCTGAAAAGTTTAGAGGTTTACGGAAAAAACTGGATGCACTTCGTGTACAAACTGGACAATCTCCTTCGAAGTATCAGGGTTTCGGACGAAAACTCGTCTATTACAAAGGGATTTCATTTTTTTACCATATTTTAACTCAAGACTTTTTCTGCATTCAATATGCACCATTCAAAGCCACATCATCACTTTTCAACCCTTTTCTGACTTCATTCGCTATTTTCCATACATTTCATGATTTATTTTGAGTTAAGATGACCCTGAGATTGAAAAGCACTGCAAATGAACTCTGAAATGGTTGAAAATTGGCATGGTATCATAATTTCACCCACATAGCATGTGCTAAAAAGTTGAGAGGGTTACGGGAAAAACTGGATGCACTTCGTGTACAAACTGGAGAATCTCCTTCGAAGTATCAGGGTTTCGGATGAAAACTCGTCTATTACAAAGGGATTTCATTTTTTTAACATATTTTAACTCAAGACTTTTTCTGCATTCAATATGCACCATTCAAAGCCACATCATCACTTTTCAACCCTTATCTGACTTTATTTGCTATTTTTCATGCATTTCATGATTTATTTTGAGCTAAGATGACCCTGAGATTGAAAAGCACTGCAAATGAACTCTGAAATGGTTGAAAATTGGCATGGTATCATAATTTCACCCACAGGACATGTGCTAAAAATTTGAGAGGGTTACGGGAAAAACTGGATGCACTTCGTGTACAAACTGGACAATCTCCTTCGAAGTATCAGGGTTTCGGACGAAAACTCGTCTATTCCAAAGGGATTTCATTTTTTAACATATTTTAACTCAAGACATTTTTGCATTCAATATGCACCATTCAAAGCCACATGATCACGTTTCAACCCTTATCTGACTTCATTTGCTATTTTCCATGCATTTCATGATTTATTTTGAGCTAAGATGACCCTGAGATTGAAAAGCACTGCAAATGAACTCTGAAATGGTTGAAAATTGGCATGGTATCATGATTTCACCCTCATAGCATGTGCTAAAAAGTTGAGAGGGTTACGGAAAAAACTGGATGCACTTCGTGTACAAACTAGACAATCTCCTTCGGAGTATCAGGGTTTCGGATGAAAACTCGTCTATTACAAAGGGATTTCATTTTTTAACATATTTTAACTCAAGACTTTTTCTGCATTCAATATGCACCATTCAAAGCAACATCATCACTTTTCAACCCTTATCTGACTTCATTTGCTATTTTTCATGCATTTCATGATTTATTTTGAGCTAAGATGACCCTGAGATTGAAAAGCACTGCAAATGAACTCTGAAATGATTCAAAATTGGCATGGTATCATAATTTCACCCACATGACATGTGCTAAAAAGTTGGGAGGGTTACGGGAAAAACTGGATGCACTTCGTGTACAAACTAGACAATCTCCTTCGAAGTATCAGGGTTTCGGATGAAAACTCGTCTATTACAAAGGGATTTCATTTTTTTAACATATTTTAACTCAATACTTTTTTTGCATTCAATATGCACCATTCAAAGCCAAATCATCACGTTTCAACCCTTATCTGACTTCATTCGCTATTTTCCATGCATTTCATGATTTATTTTGAGCTAAGATGACCCTGAGATTGAAAAGCACTGCTAATGAACTCTGAAATGGTTGAAAATTGGCATGGTATCATAATTTCACCCACATAGCATGTGCTAAAAAGTTGAGAGGGTTACGGGAAAATTGGATGCACTTCGTCTACAAACTGGACAATCTCCTTCGAAGTATCAGGGTTTCGGATGAAAACTCGTTTGTTACAAAGGGATTTCATTTTTTTAACATATTTTAATTCAAGACTTTTTCTGCATTCAATATGCACCATTCAAAGCAACATCATCACTTTTCAACCCTTATCTGACTTCATTTGCTATTTTTCATGCATTTCATGATTTATTTTGAGCTAAGATGACCCTGAGATTGAAAAGCACTGCAAATGAACTCTAAAATGGTTGAAAATTGGCATGGTATCATAATTTCACCCACATAGCATGTGCTAAAAATTTGAGAGGGTTACGGGAAAAACTGCATGCACTTCGTGTACAAACTGGACAATCTCCTTCGAAGTATCAGGGTTTCGGACGAAAACTCGTCTATTACAAAGGGATTTCATTTTTTAACATATTTTAACTCAAGACTTTTTCTGCATTCAATATGCACCATTCAAAGCCACATCATCACTTTTCAACCCTTATCTGACTTCATTCGCTATTTTCCATGCATTTCATGATTTATTTTGAGTTAAGATGACCCTGAGATTGAAAAGCACTGCAAATGAACTCTGAAATGGTTGAAAATTGGCATGGTATCATAATTTCACCCACATAGCATGTGCTAAAAAGTTGAGAGGGTTACGGGAAAAACTGGATGCACTTCGTGTACAAACTGGACAATCTCCTTCGAAGTATCAGGGTTTCGGATGAAAACTCGTCTATTACAAAGGGATTTCATTTTTTTAACATATTTTAACTCAAGACTTTTTGTGCATTCAATATGCACCATTCAAAGCCACATCATCACTTTTCAACCCTTATATGACTTCATTTGCTATTTTTCATGCATTTCATGATTTATTTTGAGCTAAGATGACCCTGAGATTGAAAAGCACTGCAAATGAACTCTGAAATGGTTGAAAATTGGCATGGTATCATAAATTCACCCACATGACATGTGCTAAAAAGTTGAGAGGGTTACGGGAAAAACTGGATGCACTTCATGTACAAACTAGACAATCTTTTTCGAAGTATCAGGGTTTCGGATGAAAACTCGTCTATTACAAAGGGATTTCATTTTTTTAACATATTTTAACTCAAGACAGTTTTGCATTCAATATGCACCATTCAAAGCCACATCATCACGTTTCAGCCCTTATCTGATTTCATTTGCTATTTTCCATGCATTTCATGATTTATTTTGAGCTAAGATGACCCTGAGATTGAAAAGCACTGCAAATGAACTCTGAAATGGTTGAAAATTGGCATGGTATCATAATTTCACCCTCATAGCATGTGCTAAAAAGTTGAGAGGGTTACGGAAAAAACTAGATGCACTTCGTGTACAAACTAGACAATCTCCTTCGGAGTATCAGGGTTTCGGATGAAAACTCGTCTATTACAAACGGATTTCATTTTTTAACATATTTTAACTCAAGACTTTTTTTGCATTCAATATGCACCATTCAAAGCCACATCATCACTTTTCAACCCTTATCTGACTTCATTTGCTATTTTTCATGCATTTCATGATTTATTATGAGCTAAGATGACCCTGAGATTGAAAAGCACTGCAAATGAACTCTGAAATGGTTCAAAATTGGCATGGTATCATAATTTCACCCACATGACATGTGCTAAAAAGTTGAGAGGGTTACGGGAAAAACTGGATGCACTTCGTGTACAAACTGGACAATCTCCTTCGAAGTATCAGGGTTTCGGATGAAAACTCGTCTATTACAAAGGGATTTCATTTTTTTAACATATTTTAACTCAAGACTTTTTGTGCATTCAATATGCACCATTCAAAGCCACATCATCACGTTTGAACCCTTATATGACTTCATTTGCTATTTTTCATGCATTTCATGATTTATTTTGAGCTAAGATGACCCTGAGATTGAAAAGCACTGCAAATGAACTCTGAAATGGTTGAAAATTGGCATGGTATCATAATTTCACCCACATGACATGTGCTAAAAAGTTGACAGGGTTACGGGAAAAACTGGATGCACTTCGTGTACAAACTGGACAATCTCCTTCGAAGTATCAGGGTTTCGGACGAAAACTCGTCTATTACAAAGGGATTTCATTTTTTTAACATATTTTAACTCAAGACATTTTTGAATTCAATATGCACCATTCAAAGCCACATCATACCGTTTCAACCCTTATCTGACTTCATTCGCTATTTTCCATGCATTTCATGATTTATTTTGAGCTAAGATGACCCTGAGATTGAAAAGCACTGCAAATGAACTCTGAAATGGTTGAAAATTGGCATGGTATCATAATTTCACACACATAGCAAGTGCTAAAAAGTTGAGAGGGTTACGGAAAAAACTGGATGCACTTCGTGTACAAACTAGACAATCTCCTTCGGAGTATCAGGGTTTCGGATGAAAACTCGTCTATTACAAAGGGATTTCATTTTTTTAACATATTTTAACTCAAGACTTTTTTTGCATTCAATATGCACCATTCAAAGCCACATCATCACTTTTCAACCCTTATCTGACTTCATTTGCTATTTTTCATGCATTTCATGATTTATTTTGAACTAAGATGACCCTGAGATTGAAAAGCACTACAAATGAACTCTGAAATGGTTCAAAATTGGCATGGTATCATAATTTCACCCACATAGCATGTGCTAAAAAGTTGAGAGGGTTACGGGAAAAACTGGATGCACTTCGTGTACAAACTGGACAATCTCCTTCGAAGTATCAGGGTTTCGGACGAAAACTCGTCTATTACAAAGGGATTTCATTTTTTTACCATATTTTAACTCAAGACTTTTTCTGCATTCAATATGCACCATTCAAAGCCACATCATCACTTTTCCACCCTTATCTGACTTCATTCGCTATTTTCCATACATTTCATGATTAATTTTGAGCTAAGATGACCCTGAGATTGAAAAGCACTGCAAATGAACTCTGAAATGGTTGAAAATTGGCATGGTATCTAAATTCACCCACATTACATGTGCTAAAAAGTTGAGAGGGTTACGGGAAAAACTGGATGCACTTCATGTACAAACTAGACAATCTTTTTCGAAGTATCAGGGTTTCGGACGAAAACTCGTCTATTACAAAGGGATTTCATTTTTTTAACATATTTTAACTCAAGACAGTTTTGCTTTCAATATGCACCATTCAAAGCCACATCATCACGTTTCAACCCTTATCTGACTTCATTTGCTATTTTCCATGCATTTCAAGATTTATTTTGAGCTAAGATGACCCTGAGATTGAAAAGCACTGCAAATGAACTCTGAAATGGTTGAAAATTGGCATGGTATCATAATTTCACCCTCATAGCATGTGCTAAAAAGTTGAGAGGGTTACGGAAAAAACTAGATGCACTTCGTGTACAAACTAGACAATCTCCTTAGGAGTATCAGGGTTTCGGATGAAAACTCGTCTATTACAAACGGATTTCATTTTTTAACATATTTTAACTCAAGACTTTTTTTGCATTCAATATGCACCATTCAAAGCCACATCATCACTTTTCAACCCTTATCTGACTTCATTCGCTATTTTTCATGCATTTCATGATTAATTTTGAGCTAAGATGACCCTGAGATTGAAAAGCACTGCAAATGAACTCTGAAATGGTTCAAAATTGGCATGGTATCATAATTTCACCCACATGACATGTGCTAAAAAGTTGAGAGGGTTACGGGAAAAACTGGATGCACTTCGTGTACAAACTGGACAATCTCCTTCGAAGTATCAGGGTTTCGGATGAAAACTCGTCTATTACAAAGGGATTTCATTTTTTTAACATATTTTAACTCAAGACTTTTTGTGCATTCAATATGCACCATTCAAAGCCACATCATCACGTTTGAACCCTTATATGACTTCATTTGCTATTTTTCATGCATTTCATGATTTATTTTGAGCTAAGATGACCCTGAGATTGAAAAGCACTGCAAATGAACTCTGAAATGGTTGAAAATTGGCATGGTATCATAATTTCACCCACATGACATGTGCTAAAAAGTTGACAGGGTTACGGGAAAAACTGGATGCACTTCGTGTACAAACTGGACAATCTCCTTCGAAGTATCAGGGTTTCGGACGAAAACTCGTCTATTACAAAGGGATTTCATTTTTTTAACATATTTTAACTCAAGACATTTTTGAATTCAATATGCACCATTCAAAGCCACATCATACCGTTTCAACCCTTATCTGACTTCATTCGCTATTTTCCATGCATTTCATGATTTATTTTGAGCTAAGATGACCCTGAGATTGAAAAGCACTGCAAATGAACTCTGAAATGGTTCAAAATTGGCATGGTATCATAATTTCACCCACATAGCAAGTGCTAAAAAGTTGAGAGGGTTACGGGAAAAACTGGATGCACTTCGTGTACAAACTGGACAATCTCCTTCGAAGTATCAGGGTTTCGGATGAAAACTCGTCTATTACAAAGGGATTTCATTTTTTTAACATATTTTAACTCAAGACTTTTTGTGCATTCAATATGCACCATTCAAAGCCACATCATCACGTTTGAACCCTTATATGACTTCATTTGCTATTTTTCATGCATTTCATGATTTATTTTGAGCTAAGATGACCCTGAGATTGAAAAGCACTGCAAATGAACTCTGAAATGGTTGAAAATTGGCATGGTATCATAATTTCACCCACATGACATGTGCTAAAAAGTTGACAGGGTTACGGGAAAAACTGGATGCACTTCGTGTACAAACTGGACAATCTCCTTCGAAGTATCAGGGTTTCGGACGAAAACTCGTCTATTACAAAGGGATTTCATTTTTTTAACATATTTTAACTCAAGACATTTTTGAATTCAATATGCACCATTCAAAGCCACATCATACCGTTTCAACCCTTATCTGACTTCATTCGCTATTTTCCATGCATTTCATGATTTATTTTGAGCTAAGATGACCCTGAGATTGAAAAGCACTGCAAATGAACTCTGAAATGGTTGAAAATTGGCATGGTATCATAATTTCACCCACATAGCAAGTGCTAAAAAGTTGAGAGGGTTAAGGAAAAAACTGGATGCACTTCGTGTACAAACTAGACAATCTCCTTCGGAGTATCAGGGTTTCGGATGAAAACTCGTCTATTACAAAGGGATTTCATTTTTTAACATATTTTAACTCAAGACTTTTTTTGCATTCAATATGCACCATTCAAAGCCACATCATCACTTTTCAACCCTTATCTGACTTCATTTGCTATTTTTCATGCATTTCATGATTTATTTTGAACTAAGATGACCCTGAGATTGAAAAGCACTACAAATGAACTCTGAAATGGTTGAAAATTGGCATGGTATCATAATTTCACCCACATAGCATGTGCTAAAAAGTTGAGAGGGTTACGGGAAAAACTGGATGCACTTCGTGTACAAACTGGACAATCTCCTTCGAAGTATCAGGGTTTCGGACGAAAACTCGTCTATTACAAAGGGATTTCATATTTTTACCATATTTTAACTCAAGACTTTTTCTGCATTCAATATGCACCATTCAAAATCACATCATCACTTTTCCACCCTTATCTGACTTCATTCGCTATTTTCCATACATTTCATGATTTATTTTGAGCTAAGATGACCCTGAGATTGAAAAGCACTGCAAATGAACTCTGAAATGGTTGAAAATTGGCATGGTATCATAAATTCACCCACATTACATGTGCTAAAAAGTTGAGAGGGTTACGGGAAAAACTGGATGCACTTCGTGTACAAACTGGACAATCTTTTTCGAAGTATCAGGGTTTCGGACGAAAACTCGTCTATTACAAAGGGATTTCATTTTTTTAACATATTTTAACTCAAGACAGTTTTGCATTCAATATGCACCATTCAAAGCCACATCATCACTTTTCAACCCTTATATGACTTCATTTGCTATTTTTCATGCATTTCATAATTTATTTTGAGCTAAGATGACCCTGAGATTGAAAAGCACTGCAACTGAACTCTGAAATGGTTGAAAATTGGCATGGTATCATAATTTCACCCACATGACATGTGCTAAAAAGTTGAGAGGGTTACGTGAAAAACTAGATGCACTTCGTGTACAAACTGGACAATCTCCTTCGAAGTATGAGTGTTTCGGACGAAAACTCGTCTATTACAAAGGGATTTCATTTTTTTAACATATTTTAACTCAAGACATTTTTGCATTCAATATGCACCATTCAAATCCACATCATCACGTTTCAACCCTTATCTGACTTCATTCGCTATTTTCCATGCATTTCATGATTTATTTTTAGCTAAGATGACCCTGAGATTGAAAAGCACTGCAACTGAACTCTGAACTGGTTGAAAATTGGCATGGTATCATAATTTCACCCACATAGCATGTGCTGAAAAGTTGAGAGGGTTACGGAAAAAACTGGATGCACTTCATGTACAAACTAGACAATCTCCTTCGGAGTATCAGGGTTTCGGAAGAAAACTCGTCTATTACAAAGGGATTTCATTTTTTAACATATTTTAACTCAAGACTTTTTGTGCATTCAATATGCACCATTCAAAGCCACATCATCACTTTTCAACCCTTATCTGACTTCATTTGCTATTTTTCATGCATTTCATGATTTATTTTGAGCTAAGATAACCCTGAGATTGAAAAGCACTGCAAATGAACTCTGAAATGGTTGAAAATTGGCATGGTATCATAATTTCGCCCACATGACATGTGCTAAAAAGTTGAGAGGGTTACGGGAAAAACTGGATGCACTTCGTGTACAAACTGGACAATCCCCTTCGAAGTATCAGGGTTTCGGACGAAAACTCGTCTATTACAAAGGGATTTCATTTTTTTACCATATTATAACTCAAGACTTTTTCTGCATTCAATATGCACCATTCAAAGCCACATCATCACTTTTCAACCCTTATCTGACTTCATTCGCTATTTTCCATGCATTTCATGATTTATTTTGAGCTAAGATGACCCTGATATTGAAAAGCACTACAAATGAACTCTGAAATGGTTGAAAATTGGCATGGTATCATAATTTCACCCACATAGCATGTGCTAAAAAGTTGAGAGGGTTACGGGAAAAACTGGATGCACTTCGTGTACAAACTGGACAATCTCCTTCGAAGTATCAGGGTTTCGGATGAAAACTCGTCTATTACAAAGGGATTTCATTTTTTTTAACATATTTTAACTCAAGACTTTTTCGGCATTCAATATGCACCATTCAAAGCCACATCATCACTTTTCAACCCTTATCTGACTTCATTCGCTATTTTTCATGCATTTCATGATTTATTTTGAGCTAAGATAACCCTGAGATTGAAAAGCACTGCAAATGAACTCTGAAATGGTTGAAAATTGGCATCGTATCATAATTTCACCCACATGACATGTGCTAAAAAGTTGAGAGGGTTACGGGAAAAACTGGATGCACTTCGTGTACAAACTGGACAATCTCCTTCGAAGTATCAGGGTTTCGGACGAAAACTCGTCTATTACAAAGGGATTTCATTTTTTTACCATATTTTAACTCCAGACTTTTTCTGCATTCAATATGCACCATTCAAAGCCACATCATCACTTTTCAACCCTTATCTGACTTCATTCGCTATTTTCCATGCATTTCATGATTTATTTTGAGCTAAGATGACCCTGATATTGAAAAGCACTACAAATGAACTCTAAAATGGTTGAAAATTGGCATGGTATCATAATTTCACCCACATAGCATGTGCTAAAAAGTTGAGAGGGTTACGGGTAAAACTGGATGCACTTCGTGTACAAACTGGACAATCTCCTTCGAAGTATCAGGGTTTCGGATGAAAACTCGTCTATTACAAAGGGATTTAATTTTTTAACATATTTTAACTCAAGACTTTTTCTGCATTCAATATGCACCATTCAAAGCCACATCATCACTTTTCAACCCTTATATGACTTCATTTGCTATTTTTCATGCATTTCATGATTTATTTTGAGCTAAGATGACCCTGAGATTGAAAAGCACTGCAAATGAACTCTGAAATGGTTGAAAATTGGCATGGTATCATAATTTCACCCACATGACATGTGCTAAAAAGTTGAGAGGGTTACGTGAAAAACTGGATGCACTTCGTGTACAAATTGGACAATCTCCTTCGAAGTATCAGTGTTTTGGACGAAAACTCGTCTATTACAAAGGGATTTCATTTTTTTAACATATTTTTACTCAAGACATTTTTGCATTCAATATGCACCATTCAAATCCACATCATCATGTTTCAACCCTTATCTGACTTCATTCACTATTTTCCATGCATTTCATGATTTATTTTGAGCTAAGATGACCCTGAGATTGAAAAGCACTGCAAATGAACTCTGAAATGGTTGAAAATTGGCATGGTATCATAATTTCACCCACATAGCTTGTGTTGAAAAGTTGAGAGGGTTACGGAAAAAACTGGATGCACTTCATGTACAAACTAGACAATCTCCTTCGGAGTATCAGGGTTTCGGATGAAAACTCGTCTATTACAAAGGGATTTCATTTTTTAACATATTTTAACTCAAGACTTTTTGTGCATTCAATATGCAACATTCAAAGCCACATCATCACTTTTCAACCCTTATCTGACTTCATTTGCTATTTTTCATGCATTTCATGACTTATTTTGAGCTAAGATGACCCTGAGATTGAAAAGCACTGCAAATGAACTCTGAAATGGTTGAAAATTGGCATGGTATCATAATTTCACCCACATGACATGTGCTAAAAAGTTGAGAGGGTTACGGGAAAAACTGGATGCACTTCGTGTACAAACTGGATAATCTCCTACGAAGTATCAGGGTTTCGGATGAAAACTCGTCTATTACAAAGGGATTTCATTTTTTTACCATATTTTAACTCAAGACTTTTTCTGCATTCAATATGCACCATTCAAAGCCACATCATCACTTTTCAACCCTTATCTGACTTCATTCGCTATTTTCCATGCATTTCATGATTTATTTTGAGCTAAGATGACCCTGAGATTAAAAAGCACTGCAAATGAACTCTGAAATGGTTGAAAATTGGCATGGTATCATAATTTCACCCACATGACATGTGCTAAAAAGTTGAGAGGGTTACGGGAAAAACTGGATGCACTTCGTGTACAAACTGGACAATCCCCTTCGAAGTATCAGGGTTTCGGACGAAAACTCGTCTATTACAAAGGGATTTCATTTTTTTACCATATTTTAACTCAAGACTTTTTCTGCATTCAATATGCACCATTCAAAGCCACATCATCACTTTTCAACCCTTATCTGACTTCATTCGCTATTTCCCATGCATTTCATGATTTATTTTGAGCTAAGATGACCCTGATATTGAAAAGCACTACAAATGAACTCTGAAATGGTTGAAAATTGGCATGGTATCATAATTTCACCCACATAGCATGTGCTAAAAAGTTGAGAGGGTTACGGGAAAAACTGGATGCACTTCGTGTACAAACTGGACAATCTCCTTCGAAGTATCAGGGTTTCGGATGAAAACTCGTCTATTACAAAGGGATTTCATTTTTTTAACATATTTTAACTCAAGACTTTTTCTGCATTCAATATGCACCATTCAAAGCCACATCATCACTTTTCAACCCTTATCTGACTTCATTTGCTATTTTTCATGCATTTCATGATTTATTTTGAGCTAAGATAACCCTGAGATTGAAAAGCACTGCAAATGAACTCTGAAATGGTTGAAAATTGCATCGTATCATAATTTCACCCACATGACATGTGCTAAAAAGTTGAGAGGGTTACGGGAAAAACTGGATGCACTTCGTGTACAAACTGGACAATCTCCTTCGAAGTATCAGGGTTTCGGACGAAAACTCGTCTATTACAAAGGGATTTCATTTTTTTACCATATTTTAACTCAAGACTTTTTCTGCATTCAATATGCACCATTCAAAGCCACATCATCACTTTTCAACCCTTATCTGACTTCGTTCGCTATTTTCCATGCATTTCATGATTTATTTTGAGCTAAGATGACCCTGATATTGAAAAGCACTACAAATGAACTCTAAAATGGTTGAAAATTGGCATGGTATCATAATTTCACCCACATAGCATGTGCTAAAAAGTTGAGAGGGTTACGGGAAAAACTGGATGCACTTCGTGTACAAACTGGACAATCTCCTTCGAAGTATCAGGGTTTCGGATGAAAACTCGTCTATTACAAAGGGATTTAATTTTTTAACATATTTTAACTCAAGACTTTTTCTGCATTCAATATGCACCATTCAAAGCCACATCATCACTTTTCAACCCTTATATGACTTCATTTGCTATTTTTCATGCATTTCATGATTTATTTTGAGCTACGATGACCCTGAGATTGAAAAGCACTGCAAATGAACTCTGAAATGGTTGAAAATTGGCATGGTATCCTAATTTCACCCACATGACATGTGCTAAAAAGTTGAGAGGGTTACGTGAAAAACTGGATGCACTTCGTGTACAAATTGGACAATCTCCTTCGAAGTATCAGTGTTTTGGACGAAAACTCGTCTATTACAAAGGGATTTCATTTTTTTAACATATTTTTACTCAAGACATTTTTCCATTCAATATGCACCATTCAAATCCACATCATCATGTTTCAACCCTTATCTGACTTCATTCTCTATTTTCCATGCATTTCATGATTTATTTTGAGCTAAGATGACCCTGAGATTGAAAAGCACTGCAAATGAACTCTGAAATGGTTGAAAATTGGCATGGTATCATAATTTCACCCACATAGCATGTGCTGAAAAGTTGAGAGGGTTACGGAAAAAACTGGATGCACTTCATGTACAAACTACACAATCTCCTTCGGAGTATCAGGGTTTCGGATGAAAACTTGTCTATTACAAAGGGATTTCATTTTTTAACATATTTTAACTCAAGACTTTTTGTGCATTCAATATGCACCATTCAAAGCCACATCATCACTTTTCAACCCTTATCTGACTTCATTTGCTATTTTTCATGCATTTCATGACTTATTTTGAGCTAAGATGACCCTGAGATTGAAAAGCACTGCAAATGAACTCTGAAATGGTTGAAAATTGGCATGGTATCATAATTTCACCCACATGACATGTGCTAAAAAGTTGAGAGGGTTACGGGAAAAACTGGATGCACTTCGTGTACAAACTGGACAATCTCCTACGAAGTATCAGGGTTTCGGACGAAAACTCGTCTATTACAAAGGGATTTCATTTTTTTAACATATTTTAACTCAAGACTTTTTCTGCATTCAATATGCACCATTCAAAGCCACATCATCACTTTTCAACCCTTATCTGACTTCATTCGCTATTTTCCATGCATTTCATGATTATTTTGAGCTAAGATGACCCTGAGATTGAAAAGCACTGCAAATGAACTCTGAAATGGTTGAAAATTTGCATGGTATCATAATTTGACCCACATAGCATGTGCTAAAAAGTTGAGAGGGTTACGGGAAAAACTGGATGCACTTCGTGTACAAACTGGACAATCTCCTTCGAAGTATCTGGGTTTCGGACGAAAACTCGTCTATTACAAAGGGATTTCATTTTTTTAACATATTTTAACTCAAGACTTTTTCTGCATTCAATATGCACCATTCAAAGCCACATCATCACTTTTCAACCCTTTTCTAACTTCATTCGCTATTTTCCATGCATTTCATGATTTATTTTGAGCTAAGATGACCCTGAGATTGAAAAGCACTGCAAATGAACTCTGAAATGGTTGAAAATTGGCATGGTATCATAATTTCACCCACATAGCATGTGCTAAAAAGTTGAGAGGGTTACGGGAAAAACTGGATGCACTTCGTGTACAAACTGGACAATCTCCTTCGAAGTATCAGGGTTTCGGATGAAAACTCGTCTATTACAAGGGGATTTCATTTTTTAACATATTTTAACTCAAGACTTTTTGTGCATCCAATATGCACCATTCAAAGCCACATCATCACTTTTCAACCGTTATCTGACTTCATTTGCTATTTTTCATGCATTTCATGATTTATTTTGAGCTAAGATGACCCTGAGATTGAAAAGCACTGCAAATGAACTCTGAAATGGTTGAAAATTGGCATGGTATCATAATTTCACCCACATGACATGTGCTAAAAAGTTGAGAGGGTTACGTGAAAAACTGGATGCACTTCGTGTACAAACTGGACAATCTCCTTCGAAGTATCAGGGTTTCGGACGAAAACTCGTCTGTTACAAAGGGATTTCATTTTTTTAACATATTTTAACTCAAGACATTTTTGCATTCAATATGCACCATTCAAAGCCACATCATCACGTTTCAACCCTTATCTGACTTCATTCGCTATTTTCCATGCATTTCGTGATTTATTTTGAGCTAAGATGACCCTGAGATTGAAAAGCACTGCAAATGAACTCTGAAATGGTTGACAATTGGCATCGTATCATAATTTCACCCACATAGCATGTGCTGAAAAGTTTAGAGGGTTACGGTAAAAACTGGACGCACTTCGTGTACAAACTAGACAATCTCCTTCGGAGTATCAGGGTTTCGGATGAAAACTCCTCTATTACCAAGGGATTTCATTTTTGAACATATTTTAACTCAAGACTTTTTTTGCATTCAATATGCACCATTCAAAGCCACATCATCACTTCTCAACCCTTATCTGACTTCATTTGCTATTTTTCATGCATTTCATGATTTATTTTGAGCTAAGATGACCCTGAGATTGAAAAGCACTACAAATGAACTCTGAAATGGTTCAAAATTGGCATGGTATCATAATTTCACCCACATGACATGTGGTAAAAAGTTGAGAGGGTTACGGGAAAAACTGGATGCACTTTGTGTACAAACTGGACAATCTCCTTCGAAGTATCAGGGTTTCGGACAAAAACTCGTCTATTACAAAGGGATTTCATTTTTTTACCATATTTTAACTCAAGACTTTTTCTGCATTCAATATGCACCATTCAAAGCCACATCATCACTTTTCAACCCTTGTCTGACTTCATTCGCTATTTTCCATGCATTTCATGATTTATTTTGAGCTAAGATGACCCTGAGATTAAAAAGCACTGCAAATGAACTCTGAAATGGTTGAAAATTGGCATGGTATCATAATTTCACCCACATAGAATGTGCTAAAAAGTTCAGAGGGTTACGGGAAAAACTGGATGCACTTCGTGTACAAACTGGACAATCTCCTTCGAAGTATCAGGGTTTCGGATGAAAACTCGTCTATTACAAAGGGATTTCATTTTTTTAACATATTTTAACTCAAGACTTTTTCTGCATTCAATATGCACCATTCAAAGCCACATCATCACTTTTCAACCCATATCTGACTTCATTTGCTATTTGTCATGCATTACATGATTTATTTTGAGCTAAGATGACCCTGAGATTGAAAAGCACTGCAAATGAACTCTGAAATGGTTGAAAATTTGCATGGTATCATAATTTGACCCACATAGCATGTGCTAAAAAGTTGAGAGGGTTACGGGAAAAACTTGATGCACTTCGTGTACAAACTGCACAATCTCCTTCGAAGTATCAGGGTTTCGGACGAAAACTCGTCTATTACAAAGGGATTTCATTTTTTTAACATATTTTAACTCAAGACTTTTTCTGCATTCAATATGCACCATTCAAAGCCACATCATCACTTTTCAACCCTTATCTAACTTCATTCGCTCTTTTCCATGCATTTCATGATTTATTTTGAGCTAAGATGACCCTGAGATTGGAAAGCACTGCAAATGAACTCTGAAATGGTTGAAAATTGGCATGGTATCATAATTTCACCCACATAGCATGTGCTAAAAAGTTGAGAGGGTTACGGGAAAAACTGGATGCACTTCGTGTACAAACTGGACAATCTCCTTCGAAGTATCAGGGTTTCGGATGAAAACTCGTCTATTACAAGGGGATTTCATGTTTTTAACATATTTTAACTCAAGACTTTTTGTGCATTCAATATGCACCATTCAAAGCCACATCATCACTTTTCAACCGTTATCTGAGTTCATTTGCTATTTTTCATGCACTTCATGATTTATTTTGAGCTAAGATGACCCTGAGATTGAAAAGCACTGCAAATGAACTCTGAAATGTTTGAAAATTGGCAGGGTATCATAATTTCACCCACATGACATATGCTAAAAAGTTGAGAGGGTTAAGGGAAAAACTGGATGCACTTCGTGTACAAACTGGACAATCTCCTTCGAAGTATCAGGGTTTCGGACGAAAACTCGTCTATTACAAAGGGATTTAATTTTTTAACATATTTTAACTCAAGACTTTTTCTGCATTCAATATGCACCATTCAAAGCCACATCATCACTTTTCAACCCTTATCTGACTTCATTTGCTATTTTTCATGCATTTCATGATTTATTTTGAGCTAAGATGACCCTGAGATTGAAAAGCACTGCAAATGAACTCTGAAATGGTTGAAAATTGGCATGGTATCATAATTTCACCCACATAGCATGTGCTAAAAAGTTGAGAGGGTTACGGGAAAAACTGGATGCACTTCGTGTACAAACTGGACAATCTCCTTCGAAGTATCAGGGTTTCGGATGAAAACTCGTCTATTACAAAGGGATTTCATTTTTTTAACATATTTTAACTCAAGACTTTTTCTGCATTCAATATGCACCATTCAAAGCCACATCATCACTTTTCAACCCTTATCTAACTTCATTCGCTATTTTCCATGCATTTCATGATTTATTTTGAGCTAAGATGACCCTGAGATTGAAAAGCAATGCAAATGAACTCTGAAATGTTTGAAAATTGGCAGGGTATCATAATTTCACCCACATGACATGTGCTAAAAAGTTGAGAGGGTTAAGGGAAAAACTGGATGCACTTCGTGTACAAACTGGACAATCTCCTTCGAAGTATCAGGGTTTCGGACGAAAACTCGTCTATTACAAAGGGATTTCATTTTTTAACATATTTTAACTCAAGACTTTTTTTGCATTCAATATGCACCATTCAAAGCCACATCATCAGGTTTCAACCCTTGTCTGTCTTCATTCGCTATTTTCCATGCATTTCATGATTTATTTTGAGCTAAGATGACCCTGAGATTGAAAAGCACTGCAAATGAACTCTGAAATGGTTGAAAATTGGCATGGTATCATAATTTCACCCACATAGCATGTGCTAAAAAGTTGAGAGGGTTACGGGAAAAACTGGATGCACTTCGTGTACAAACTGGACAATCTCCTTCGAAGTATCAGGGTTTCGGATGAAAACTCGTCTATTACAAAGGGATTTCATTTTTTTAACATATTTTAACTCAAGACTTTTTCTGCATTCAATATGCACCATTCAAAGCCACATCATCACTTTTCAACCCTTATCTGACTTCATTTGCTATTTGTCATGCATTCCATGATTTATTTTGAGCTAAGATGACCCTGAGATTGAAAAGCACTGCAAATGAACTCTGAAATGGTTGAAAATTTGCATGGTATCATAATTTGACCCACATAGCATGTGCTAAAAAGTTGAGAGGGTTACGGGAAAAACTGGATGCACTTCGTGTACAAACTGGACAATCTCCTTCGAAGTATCTGGGTTTCGGACGAAAACTTGTCTATTACAAAGGGATTTCATTTTTTTAACATATTTTAACTCAAGACTTTTTCTGCATTCAATATGCACCATTCAAAGCCACATCATCACTTTTCAACCCTTTTCTAACTTCATTCGCTATTTTCCATGCATTTCATGATTTATTTTGAGCTAAGATGACCCTGAGATTGAAAAGCACTGCAAATGAACTCTGAAATGGTTGAAAATTGGCATGGTATCATAATTTCACCCACATAGCATGTGCTAAAAAGTTGAGAGGGTTACGGGAAAAACTGGATGCACTTCGTGTACAAACTGGACAATCTCCTTCGAAGTATCAGGGTTTCGGATGAAAACTCGTCTATTACAAAGGGATTTCATTTTTTTAACATATTTTAACTCAAGACTTTTTCTGCATTCAATATGCACCATTCAAAGCCACATCATCACTTTTCAACCCTTATCTGACTTCATTTGCTATTTGTCATGCATTCCATGATTTATTTTGAGCTAAGATGACCCTGAGATTGAAAAGCACTGCAAATGAACTCTGAAATGGTTGAAAATTTGCATGGTATCATAATTTGACCCACATAGCATGTGCTAAAAAGTTGAGAGGGTTACGGGAAAAACTGGATGCACTTCGTGCACAAACTGGACAATCTCCTTCGAAGTATCTGGGTTTCGGACGAAAACTCGTCTATTACAAAGGGATTTCATTTTTTTAACATATTTTAACTCAAGACTTTTTCTGCATTCAATATGCACCATTCAAAGCCACATCATCACTTTTCAACCCTTTTCTAACTTCATTCGCTATTTTCCATGCATTTCATGATTTATTTTGAGCTAAGATGACCCTGAGATTGAAAAGCACTGCAAATGAACTCTGAAATGGTTGAAAATTGGCATGGTATCATAATTTCACCCACATAGCATGTGCTAAAAAGTTGAGAGGGTTACGGGAAAAACTGGATGCACTTCGTGTACAAACTGGACAATCTCCTTCGAAGTATCAGGGTTTCGGATGAAAACTCGTCTATTACAAGGGGATTTCATTTTTTAACATATTTTAACTCAAGACTTTTTGTGCATCCAATATGCACCATTCAAAGCCACATCATCACTTTTCAACCGTTATCTGACTTCATTTGCTATTTTTCATGCATTTCATGATTTATTTTGAGCTAAGATGACCCTGAGATTGAAAAGCACTGCAAATGAACTCTGAAATGGTTGAAAATTGGCATGGTATCATAATTTCACCCACATGACATGTGCTAAAAAGTTGAGAGGGTTACGTGAAAAACTGGATGCACTTCGTGTACAAACTGGACAATCTCCTTCGAAGTATCAGGGTTTCGGACGAAAACTCGTCTGTTACAAAGGGATTTCATTTTTTTAACATATTTTAACTCAAGACATTTTTGCATTCAATATGCACCATTCAAAGCCACATCATCACGTTTCAACCCTTATCTGACTTCATTCGCTATTTTCCATGCATTTCGTGATTTATTTTGAGCTAAGATGACCCTGAGATTGAAAAGCACTGCAAATGAACTCTGAAATGGTTGACAATTGGCATCGTATCATAATTTCACCCACATAGCATGTGCTGAAAAGTTTAGAGGGTTACGGTAAAAACTGGACGCACTTCGTGTACAAACTAGACAATCTCCTTCGGAGTATCAGGGTTTCGGATGAAAACTCCTCTATTACCAAGGGATTTCATTTTTGAACATATTTTAACTCAAGACTTTTTTTGCATTCAATATGCACCATTCAAAGCCACATCATCACTTCTCAACCCTTATCTGACTTCATTTGCTATTTTTCATGCATTTCATGATTTATTTTGAGCTAAGATGACCCTGAGATTGAAAAGCACTACAAATGAACTCTGAAATGGTTCAAAATTGGCATGGTATCATAATTTCACCCACATGACATGTGGTAAAAAGTTGAGAGGGTTACGGGAAAAACTGGATGCACTTCGTGTACAAACTGGACAATCTCCTTCGAAGTATCAGGGTTTCGGACAAAAACTCGTCTATTACAAAGGGATTTCATTTTTTTACCATATTTTAACTCAAGACTTTTTCTGCATTCAATATGCACCATTCAAAGCCACATCATCACTTTTCAACCCTTGTCTGACTTCATTCGCTATTTTCCATGCATTTCATGATTTATTTTGAGCTAAGATGACCCTGAGATTAAAAAGCACTGCAAATGAACTCTGAAATGGTTGAAAATTGGCATGGTATCATAATTTCACCCACATAGAATGTGCTAAAAAGTTCAGAGGGTTACGGGAAAAACTGGATGCACTTCGTGTACAAACTGGACAATCTCCTTCGAAGTATCAGGGTTTCGGATGAAAACTCGTCTATTACAAAGGGATTTCATTTTTTTAACATATTTTAACTCAAGACTTTTTCTGCATTCAATATGCACCATTCAAAGCCACATCATCACTTTTCAACCCATATCTGACTTCATTTGCTATTTGTCATGCATTACATGATTTATTTTGAGCTAAGATGACCCTGAGATTGAAAAGCACTGCAAATGAACTCTGAAATGGTTGAAAATTTGCATGGTATCATAATTTGACCCACATAGCATGTGCTAAAAAGTTGAGAGGGTTACGGGAAAAACTTGATGCACTTCGTGTACAAACTGCACAATCTCCTTCGAAGTATCAGGGTTTCGGACGAAAACTCGTCTATTACAAAGGGATTTCATTTTTTTAACATATTTTAACTCAAGACTTTTTCTGCATTCAATATGCACCATTCAAAGCCACATCATCACGTTTGAACCCTTATATGACTTCATTTTCCATGCATTTCATGATTTATTTTGAGCTAAGATGACCCTGAGATTGGAAAGCACTGCAAATGAACTCTGAAATGGTTGAAAATTGGCATGGTATCATAATTTCACCCACATAGCATGTGCTAAAAAGTTGAGAGGGTTACGGGAAAAACTGGATGCACTTCGTGTACAAACTGGACAATCTCCTTCGAAGTATCAGGGTTTCGGATGAAAACTCGTCTATTACAAGGGGATTTCATGTTTTTAACATATTTTAACTCAAGACTTTTTGTGCATTCAATATGCACCATTCAAAGCCACATCATCACTTTTCAACCGTTATCTGAGTTCATTTGCTATTTTTCATGCACTTCATGATTTATTTTGAGCTAAGATGACCCTGAGATTGAAAAGCACTGCAAATGAACTCTGAAATGTTTGAAAATTGGCAGGGTATCATAATTTCACCCACATGACATGTGCTAAAAAGTTGAGAGGGTTAAGGGAAAAACTGGATGCACTTCGTGTACAAACTGGACAATCTCCTTCGAAGTATCAGGGTTTCGGACGAAAACTCGTCTATTACAAAGGGATTTCATTTTTTAACATATTTTAACTCAAGACTTTTTCTGCATTCAATATGCACCATTCAAAGCCACATCATCACTTTTCAACCCTTATCTGACTTCATTTGCTATTTTTCATGCATTTCATGATTTATTTTGAGCTAAGATGACCCTGAGATTGAAAAGCACTGCAAATGAACTCTGAAATGGTTGAAAATTGGCATGGTATCATAATTTCACCCACATAACATGTGCTAAAAAGTTGAGAGGGTTACGGGAAAAACTGGATGCACTTCGTGTACAAACTGGACAATCTCCTTCGAAGTATCAGGGTTTCGGATGAAAACTCGTCTATTACAAAGGGATTTCATTTTTTTAACATATTTTAACTCAAGACTTTTTCTGCATTCAATATGCACCATTCAAAGCCACATCATCACTTTTCAACCCTTATCTAACTTCATTCGCTATTTTCCATGCATTTCATGATTTATTTTGAGCTAAGATGACCCTGAGATTGAAAAGCAATGCAAATGAACTCTGAAATGTTTGAAAATTGGCAGGGTATCATAATTTCACCCACATGACATGTGCTAAAAAGTTGAGAGGGTTAAGGGAAAAACTGGATGCACTTCGTGTACAAACTGGACAATCTCCTTCGAAGTATCAGGGTTTCGGACGAAAACTCGTCTATTACAAAGGGATTTCATTTTTTAACATATTTTAACTCAAGACTTTTTTTGCATTCAATATGCACCATTCAAAGCCACATCATCAGGTTTCAACCCTTGTCTGTCTTCATTCGCTATTTTCCATGCATTTCATGATTTATTTTGAGCTAAGATGACCCTGAGATTGAAAAGCACTGCAAATGAACTCTGAAATGGTTGAAAATTGGCATGGTATCATAATTTCACCCACATAGCATGTGCTAAAAAGTTGATAGGGTTACAGAAAAAACTGGATGCACTTCGTGTACAAACTAGACAATCTCCTTCGGAGTATCAGGGTTTCGGATGAAAACTCGTCTATTACAAAGGGATTACATTTTTTAACATATTTTAACTCAAGACTTTTTCTGCATTCAATATGCACCATTCAAAGCCACATCATCACTTTTCAACCCTTATCTGACTTCATTTGCTATTTTTCATGCATTTCATGATTTATTTTGAGCTAAGATGACCCTGAGATTGAAAAGCACTGCAAATGAACTCTGAAATGGTTGAAACTTGGCATGGTATCATAATTTCACCCACATGACATGTGCTAAAAAGTTGAGAGGGTTTCGTGAAAAACAGGATGCACTTCGTGTACAAACTGGACAATCTCCTTCGAAGTTTCAGGGTTTCGGACGAAAACTCGTCTATTACAAAGGGATTTCATTTTTTTAACATATTTTAACTCAAGACATTTTTGCATTCAATATGCACCATTCAAAGCCACATCATCACGTTTCAACCCTTATCTGACTTCATTCGCTATTTTCCATGCATTTCATGATTTATTTTGAGCTAAGATGACCCTGAGATTGAAAAGCACTGCAAATGAACTCTGAAATGGTTGAAAATTGGCATGGTATCATAATTTCACCCACATAGCATGTGCTGAAAAGTTTAGAGGGTTACGAAAAAAACTGGACGCACTTCGTGTACAAACTAGACAATCTCCTTCGGAGTATCAGGGTTTCGGATGAAAACTCTATTACAAAGGGATTTCATTTTTTGACATATTTTAACTCAAGAGTTTTTTTGCATTCAATATGCACCATTCAAAGCCACATCATAACTTTTCAACCCTTATCTGACTTCATTTGCGATTTTTCATGCATTTCATGATTTATTTTGAGCTAAGATGGCCCTGAGATTGAAAAGCACTGCAAATGAACTCTGAAATGGTTCAAAATTGGCATGGTATCATAATTTCACCCACATGACATGTGCTAAAAAGTTGAGAGGGTTACGGGAAAAACTGGATGCACTTCGTGTACAAACTGGACAATCTCCTTCGAAGTATCAGGGTTTCGGACGAAAACTCGTCTATTACAAAGGCATTTCATTTTTTTACCATATTTTAACTCAAGACTTTTTCTGCATTCAATATGCACCATTCAAAGCCACATCATCACTTTTCAACCCTTATCTGACTTCATTCGCTATTTTCCATGCATTTCATGATTTATTTTGAGCTAAGATGACCCTGAGATTAAAAAGCACTGCAAATGAACTCTGAAATGGTTGAAAATTGGCATGGTATCATAATTTCACCCACATAGAATGTGCTAAAAAGTTGAGAGGGTTACGGGAAAAACTAGATGCACTTCGTGTACAAACTGGACAATCTCCTTCGAATTATCAGGCTTTCGGATGAAAACTCGTCTATTACAAAGGGATTTCATTTTTTTAACATATTTTAACTCAAGACTTTTCTGCATTCAATATGCACCATTCAAAGCCACATCATCACTTTTCAACCCTTATCTGACTTCATTTGCTATTTGTCATGCATTCCATGATTTATTTTGAGCTAAGATGACCTTGAGATTGAAAAGCACTGCAAATGAACTCTGAAATGGTTGAAAATTTGCATGGTATCATAATTTCTCCCACACAGCATGTGCTAAAAAGTTGAGAGGGTTACGGGAAAAACTGGATGCACTTCGTGTACAAACTGGACAATCTCCTTCGAAGTATGAGGGTTTCGGACGAAAACTCGTCTATTACAAAGGGATTTCATTTTTTTAACATATTTTAACTCAAGACTTTTTCTGCATTCAATATGCACCATTCAAAGCCACATCATCACTTTTCAACCCTTATCTAACTTCATTCGCTATTTTCCATGCATTTCATGATTTATTTTGAGCTAAGATGACCCTGAGATTGAAAAGCACTGCAAATGAACTCTGAAATGGTTGAAAATTGGCATGGTTTCATAATTTCACCCACATAGCATGTGCTAAAAAGTTGAGAGGGTTACGGGAAAAACTGGATGCACTTCGTGTACAAACTGGACAATCTCCTTCGAAGTATCAGGGTTTCGGATGAAAACTCGTCTATTACAAGGGGATTTCATTTTTTTAACATATTTTAACTCAAGACTTTTTGTGCATTCAATATGCACCATTCAAAGCCACATCATCACTTTTCAACAGTTATCTGACTTCATTTGCTAATTTTCATGCATTTCATGATTTATTTTGAGCTAAGATGACCCTGATATTGAAAAGCACTGCAAATGAACTCTGAAATATTTGAAAATTGGCAGGGTATCATAATTTCACCCACATGACATGTGCTAAAAAGTTGAGAGGGTTAAGGGAAAAACTGGATGCACTTCGTGTACAAACTGGACAATCTCCTTCGAAGTATCAGGGTTTCGGACGAAAACTCGTCTATTACAAAGGGATTTCATTTTTTAACATATTTTAACTCAAGACTTTTTTTGCATTCAATATGCACCATTCAAAGCCACATCATCAGGTTCCAACCCTTGTCTGACTTCATTCGCTATTTTCCATGCATTTCATGATTTATTTTGAGCTAAGATGACCCTGAGATTGAAAAGCACTGCAAATGAACTCTGAAAAGGTTGAAAATTGGCATGGTATCATAATTTCACCCACATAGCATGTGCTAAAAAGTTGAGAGGGTTACGGAAAAAACTGGATGCACTTCGTGTACAAACTAGACAATCTCCTTCGGAGTATCAGGGTTTCGGATGAAAACTCGTCTTTTACAAAGGGATTACATTTTTTAACATATTTTAACTCAAGACTTTTTCTGCATTCCATATGCACCATTCAAAGCCACATCATCACTTTTCAACCCTTATCTGACTTCATTTGCTATTTTTCATGCATTTCAAGATTTATTTTGAGCTAAGATGACCCTGAGATTGAAAAGCACTGCAAATGAACTCTGAAATGTTTGAAAATTGGCAGGGTATCATAATTTCACCCACATGACATGTGCTAAAAAGTTGAGAGGGTTATGGGAAAAACTGGATGCACGTCGTGTACAAACTGGACAATCTCCTTCGAAGTATCAGGGTTTCGGACGAAAACTCGTCTATTACAAAGGGATTTCATTTTTTAACATATTTTAAGTCAAGACTTTTTTTGCATTCAATATGCACCATTCAAAGCCACATCATCAAGTTTCAACCCTTGTCTGACTTCATTCGCTATTTTCCATGCATTTCATGATTTATTTTGAGCTAAGATGACCCTGAGATTGAAAAGCACTGCAAATGAACTCTGAAATGGTTGAAAATTGGCATGGTATCATAATTTCACCCACATAGCATGTGCTAAAAAGTTGAGAGGGTTACGGAAAAAACTGGATGCACTTCGTGTACAAACTAGACAATCTCCTTCGGAGTATCAGGGTTTCGGATGAAAACTCGTCTTTTACAAAGGGATTACATTTTTTAACATATTTTAACTCAAGACTTTTTCTGCATTCCATATGCACCATTCAAAGCCACATCATCACTTTTCAACCCTTATCTGACTTCATTTGCTATTTTTCATGCATTTCATGATTTATTTTGAGCTAAGATGACCCTGAGATTGAAAAGCACTGCAAATGAACTCTGAAATGGTTCAAAATTGGCATGGTATCATAATTTCACCCACATGACATGTGCTAAAAAGTTGAGAGGGTTACGGGAAAAACTGGATGCACTTCGTGTACAAACTGGACAATCTCCTTCGAAGTATCAGGGTTTCAGACGAAAACTCGTCTATTACAAAGGGATTTCATTTTTTTAACATATTTTAACTCAAGACATTTTTGCATTCAATATGCACCATTCAAAGCCACATCATCACGTTTCGACCCTTATCTGACTTCATTCGCTATTTTCCATGCATTTCATGATTTATTTTGAGCTAAGATGACCCTGAGATTGAAAAGCACTGCAAATGAACTCTGAAATGGTTGAAAATTGACATGGTATCATAATTTCACCCACATGACATGTGCTAAAAAGTTAAGAGGGTTACGTGAAAAACTGGATGCACTTCGTGTACAAACTGGACAATCTCCTTCGAAGTATCAGGGTTTCGGACGAAAACTCGTCTATTACAAAGGGATTTCATTTTTTTAACATATTTTAACTCAAGACATTTTTGCATTCAATATGCACCATTCAAAGCCACATCATCACGTTTCAACCCTTATCTGACTTCATTCGCTATTTTCCATGCATTTCATGATTTATTTTGAGCTAAGATGACCCTGAGATTGAAAAGCACTGCAAATGAACTCTGAAATGGTTGAAAATTGGCATGGTATCATAATTTCACCCACATAGCATGTGCTGAAAAGTTTAGAGGGTTACGGAAAAAACTGGACGCACTTCGTGTACAAACTAGACAATCTCCTTCGGAGTATCAGGGTTTCGGATTAAAACTCCTCTATTATAAAGGGATTTCATTTTTTAACATATTTTAACTCAAGACTTTTTTTGCATTCAATATGCACCATTCAAAGCCACATCATCACTTTTCAACCCTTATCTGACTTCATTTGCTATTTTTCATGCATTTCATGATTTATTTTGAGCTAAGATGACCCTGAGATTGAAAAGCACTGCAAATGAACTCTGAAATGGTTCAAAATTGGCATGGTATCATAATTTCACCCAAATGACACGTGCTAAAAAGTTGAGAGGGTTACGGGAAAAACTGGATGCACTTCGTGTACAAACTGGACAATCTCCTTCGAAGTATGAGGGTTTCGGACGAAAACTCGTCTATTACAAAGGGATTTCATTTTTTTAACATATTTTAACTCAAGACTTTTTCTGCATTCAATATGCACCATTCAAAGCCACATCATCACTTTTCAACCCTTATCTGACTTCATTTGCTATTTTTCATGCATTTCATGATTTATTTTGAGCTAAGATGACCCTGAGATTGAAAAGCACTGCAAATGAACTCTGAAATGGTTGAAAATTGGCATGGTATCATAATTTCACCCACATGACATGTGCTAAAAAGTTGAGAGGGTTACGTGAAAAACTGGATGCACTTCGTGTACAAACTGGACAATCTCCTTCGAAGTATCAGGGTTTCGGACGAAAACTCGTCTGTTACAAAGGGATTTCATTTTTTTAACATATTTTAACTCAAGACATTTTTGCATTCAATATGCACCATTCAAAGCCACATCATCACGTTTCAACCCTTATCTGACTTCATTCGCTATTTTCCATGCATTTCGTGATTTATTTTGAGCTAAGATGACCCTGAGATTGAAAAGCACTGCAAATGAACTCTGAAATGGTTGACAATTGGCATCGTATCATAATTTCACCCACA
Organism: Elymus sibiricus; assembly: GCA_039707655.1. Lineage (NCBI taxonomy): Eukaryota > Viridiplantae > Streptophyta > Magnoliopsida > Poales > Poaceae > Elymus > Elymus sibiricus. The sequence continues at coordinate 401,558,238 of CM077663.1, forward strand.
TAGCATGTGCTGAAAAGTTTAGAGGGTTACGGTAAAAACTGGACGCACTTCGTGTACAAACTAGACAATCTCCTTCGGAGTATCAGGGTTTCGGATGAAAACTCCTCTATTACCAAGGGATTTCATTTTTGAACATATTTTAACTCAAGACTTTTTTTGCATTCAATATGCACCATTCAAAGCCACATCATCACTTCTCAACCCTTATCTGACTTCATTTGCTATTTTTCATGCATTTCATGATTTATTTTGAGCTAAGATGACCCTGAGATTGAAAAGCACTACAAATGAACTCTGAAATGGTTCAAAATTGGCATGGTATCATAATTTCACCCACATGACATGTGGTAAAAAGTTGAGAGGGTTACGGGAAAAACTGGATGCACTTCGTGTACAAACTGGACAATCTCCTTCGAAGTATCAGGGTTTCGGACAAAAACTCGTCTATTACAAAGGGATTTCATTTTTTTACCATATTTTAACTCAAGACTTTTTCTGCATTCAATATGCACCATTCAAAGCCACATCATCACTTTTCAACCCTTGTCTGACTTCATTCGCTATTTTCCATGCATTTCATGATTTATTTTGAGCTAAGATGACCCTGAGATTAAAAAGCACTGCAAATGAACTCTGGAATGGTTGAAAATTGGCATGGTATCATAATTTCACCCACATAGAATGTGCTAAAAAGTTCAGAGGGTTACGGGAAAAACTGGATGCACTTCGTGTACAAACTGGACAATCTCCTTCGAAGTATCAGGGTTTCGGATGAAAACTCGTCTATTACAAAGGGATTTCATTTTTTTAACATATTTTAACTCAAGACTTTTTCTGCATTCAATATGCACCATTCAAAGCCACATCATCACTTTTCAACCCATATCTGACTTCATTTGCTATTTGTCAGGCATTACATGATTTATTTTGAGCTAAGATGACCCTGAGATTGAAAAGCACTGCAAATGAACTCTGAAATGGTTGAAAATTTGCATGGTATCATAATTTGACCCACATAGCATCTGCTAAAAAGTTGAGAGGGTTACGGGAAAAACTTGATGCACTTCGTGTACAAACTGCACAATCTCCTTCGAAGTATCAGGGTTTCGGACGAAAACTCGTCTATTACAAAGGGATTTCATTTTTTTAACATATTTTAACTCAAGACTTTTTCTGCATTCAATATGCACCATTCAAAGCCACATCATCACTTTTCAACCCTTATCTAACTTCATTCGCTATTTTCCATGCATTTCATGATTTATTTTGAGCTAAGATGACCCTGAGATTGGAAAGCACTGCAAATGAACTCTGAAATGGTTGAAAATTGGCATGGTATCATAATTTCACCCACATAGCATGTGCTAAAAAGTTGAGAGGGTTACGGGAAAAACTGGATGCACTTCGTGTACAAACTGGACAATCTCCTTCGAAGTATCAGGGTTTCGGATGAAAACTCGTCTATTACAAGGGGATTTCATGTTTTTAACATATTTTAACTCAAGACTTTTTGTGCATTCAATATGCACCATTCAAAGCCACATCATCACTTTTCAACCGTTATCTGAGTTCCTTTGCTATTTTTCATGCACTTCATGATTTATTTTGAGCTAAGATGACCCTGAGATTGAAAAGCACTGCAAATGAACTCTGAAATGTTTGAAAATTGGCAGGGTATCATAATTTCACCCACATGACATGTGCTAAAAAGTTGAGAGGGTTAAGGGAAAAACTGGATGCACTTCGTGTACAAACTGGACAATCTCCTTCGAAGTATCAGGGTTTCGGACGAAAACTCGTCTATTACAAAGGGATTTTATTTTTTAACATATTTTAACTCAAGACTTTTTCTGCATTCAATATGCACCATTCAAAGCCACATCATCACTTTTCAACCCTTATCTGACTTCATTTGCTATTTTTCATGCATTTCATGATTTATTTTGAGCTAAGATGACCCTGAGATTGAAAAGCACTGCAAATGAACTCTGAAATGGTTGAAAATTGGCATGGTATCATAATTTCACCCACATAGCATGTGCTAAAAAGTTGAGAGGGTTACGGGAAAAACTGGATGCACTTCGTGTACAAACTGGACAATCTCCTTCGAAGTATCAGGGTTTCGGATGAAAACTCGTCTATTACAAAGGGATTTCATTTTTTTAACATATTTTAACTCAAGACTTTTTCTGCATTCAATATGCACCATTCAAAGCCACATCATCACTTTTCAACCCTTATCTAACTTCATTCGCTATTTTCCATGCATTTCATGATTTATTTTGAGCTAAGATGACCCTGAGATTGAAAAGCAATGCAAATGAACTCTGAAATGTTTGAAAATTGGCAGGGTATCATAATTTCACCCACATGACATGTGCTAAAAAGTTGAGAGGGTTAAGGGAAAAACTGGATGCACTTCGTGTACAAACTGGACAATCTCCTTCGAAGTATCAGGGTTTCGGACGAAAACTCGTCTATTACAAAGGGATTTCATTTTTTAACATATTTTAACTCAAGACTTTTTTTGCATTCAATATGCACCATTCAAAGCCACATCATCAGGTTTCAACCCTTGTCTGTCTTCATTCGCTATTTTCCATGCATTTCATGATTTATTTTGAGCTAAGATGACCCTGAGATTGAAAAGCACTGCAAATGAACTCTGAAATGGTTGAAAATTGGCATGGTATCATAATTTCACCCACATAGCATGTGCTAAAAAGTTGATAGGGTTACAGAAAAAACTGGATGCACTTCGTGTACAAACTAGACAATCTCCTTCGGAGTATCAGGGTTTCGGATGAAAACTCGTCTATTACAAAGGGATTACATTTTTTAACATATTTTAACTCAAGACTTTTTCTGCATTCAATATGCACCATTCAAAGCCACATCATCACTTTTCAACCCTTATCTGACTTCATTTGCTATTTTTCATGCATTTCATGATTTATTTTGAGCTAAGATGACCCTGAGATTGAAAAGCACTGCAAATGAACTCTGAAATGGTTGAAAATTGGCATGGTATCATAATTTCACCCACATGACATGTGCTAAAAAGTTGAGAGGGTTTCGTGAAAAACAGGATGCACTTCGTGTACAAACTGGACAATCTCCTTCGAAGTTTCAGGGTTTCGGACGAAAACTCGTCTATTACAAAGGGATTTCATTTTTTTAACATATTTTAACTCAAGACATTTTTGCATTCAATATGCACCATTCAAAGCCACATCATCACGTTTCAACCCTTATCTGACTTCATTCGCTATTTTCCATGCATTTCATGATTTATTTTGAGCTAAGATGACCCTGAGATTGAAAAGCACTGCAAATGAACTCTGAAATGGTTGAAAATTGGCATGGTATCATAATTTCACCCACATAGCATGTGCTGAAAAGTTTAGAGGGTTACGAAAAAAACTGGACGCACTTCGTGTACAAACTAGACAATCTCCTTCGGAGTATCAGGGTTTCGGATGAAAACTCTATTACAAAGGGATTTCATTTTTTGACATATTTTAACTCAATACTTTTTTTGCATTCAATATGCACCATTCAAAGCCACATCATAACTTTTCAACCCTTATCTGACTTCATTTGCGATTTTTCATGCATTTCATGATTTATTTTGAGCTAAGATGGCCCTGAGATTGAAAAGCACTGCAAATGAACTCTGAAATGGTTCAAAATTGGCATGGTATCATAATTTCACCCACATGACATGTGCTAAAAAGTTGAGAGGGTTACGGGAAAAACTGGATGCACTTCGTGTACAAACTGGACAATCTCCTTCGAAGTATTAGGGTTTCGGACGAAAACTCGTCTATTACAAAGGCATTTCATTTTTTTACCATATTTTAACTCAAGACTTTTTCTGCATTCAATATGCACCATTCAAAGCCACATCATCACTTTTCAACCCTTATCTGACTTCATTCGCTATTTTCCATGCATTTCATGATTTATTTTGAGCTAAGATGACCCTGAGATTAAAAAGCACTGCAAATGAACTCTGAAATGGTTGAAAATTGGCATGGTATCATAATTTCACCCACATAGAATGTGCTAAAAAGTTGAGAGGGTTACGGGAAAAACTAGATGCACTTCGTGTACAAACTGGACAATCTCCTTCGAATTATCAGGGTTTCGGATGAAAACTCGTCTATTACAAAGGGATTTCATTTTTTTAACATATTTTAACTCAAGACTTTTCTGCATTCAATATGCACCATTCAAAGCCACATCATCACTTTTCAACCCTTATCTGACTTCATTTGCTATTTGTCATGCATTCCATGATTTATTTTGAGCTAAGATGACCTTGAGATTGAAAAGCACTGCAAATGAACTCTGAAATGGTTGAAAATTTGCATGGTATCATAATTTCACCCACACAGCATGTGCTAAAAAGTTGAGAGGGTTACGGGAAAAACTGGATGCACTTCGTGTACAAACTGGACAATCTCCTTCGAAGTATGAGGGTTTCGGACGAAAACTCGTCTATTACAAAGGGATTTCATTTTTTTAACATATTTTAACTCAAGACTTTTTCTGCATTCAATATGCACCATTCAAAGCCACATCATCACTTTTCAACCCTTATCTAACTTCATTCGCTATTTTCCATGCATTTCATGATTTATTTTGAGCTAAGATGACCCTGAGATTGAAAAGCACTGCAAATGAACTCTGAAATGGTTGAAAATTGGCATGGTTTCATAATTTCACCCACATAGCATGTGCTAAAAAGTTGAGAGGGTTACGGGAAAAACTGGATGCACTTCGTGTACAAACTGGACAATCTCCTTCGAAGTATCAGGGTTTCGGATGAAAACTCGTCTATTACAAGGGGATTTCATTTTTTTAACATATTTTAACTCAAGACTTTTTGTGCATTCAATATGCACCATTCAAAGCCACATCATCACTTTTCAACAGTTATCTGACTTCATTTGCTAATTTTCATGCATTTCATGATTTATTTTGAGCTAAGATGACCCTGATATTGAAAAGCACTGCAAATGAACTCTGAAATGTTTGAAAATTGGCAGGGTATCATAATTTCACCCACATGACATGTGCTAAAAAGTTGAGAGGGTTAAGGGAAAAACTGGATGCACTTCGTGTACAAACTGGACAATCTCCTTCGAAGTATCAGGGTTTCGGACGAAAACTCGTCTATTACAAAGGGATTTCATTTTTTAACATATTTTAACTCAAGACTTTTTTTGCATTCAATATGCACCATTCAAAGCCACATCATCAGGTTCCAACCCTTGTCTGACTTCATTCGCTATTTTCGATGCATTTCATGATTTATTTTGAGCTAAGATGACCCTGAGATTGAAAAGCACTGCAAATGAACTCTGAAAAGGTTGAAAATTGGCATGGTATCATAATTTCACCCACATAGCATGTGCTAAAAAGTTGAGAGGGTTACGGAAAAAACTGGATGCACTTCGTGTACAAACTAGACAATCTCCTTCGGAGTATCAGGGTTTCGGATGAAAACTCGTCTTTTACAAAGGGATTACATTTTTTAACATATTTTAACTCAAGACTTTTTCTGCATTCCATATGCACCATTCAAAGCCACATCATCACTTTTCAACCCTTATCTGACTTCAATTGCTATTTTTCATGCATTTCAAGATTTATTTTGAGCTAAGATGACCCTGAGATTGAAAAGCACTGCAAATGAACTCTGAAATGTTTGAAAATTGGCAGGGTATCATAATTTCACCCACATGACATGTGCTAAAAAGTTGAGAGGGTTATGGGAAAAACTGGATGCACGTCGTGTACAAACTGGACAATCTCCTTCGAAGTATCAGGGTTTCGGACGAAAACTCGTCTATTACAAAGGGATTTCATTTTTTAACATATTTTAAGTCAAGACTTTTTTTGCATTCAATATGCACCATTCAAAGCCACATCATCAAGTTTCAACCCTTGTCTGACTTCATTCGCTATTTTCCATGCATTTCATGATTTATTTTGAGCTAAGATGACCCTGAGATTGAAAAGCACTGCAAATGAACTCTGAAATGGTTGAAAATTGGCATGGTATCATAATTTCACCCACATAGCATGTGCTAAAAAGTTGAGAGGGTTACGGAAAAAACTGGATGCACTTCGTGTACAAACTAGACAATCTCCTTCGGAGTATCAGGGTTTCGGATGAAAACTCGTCTTTTACAAAGGGATTACATTTTTTAACATATTTTAACTCAAGACTTTTTCTGCATTCCATATGCACCATTCAAAGCCACATCATCACTTTTCAACCCTTATCTGACTTCATTTGCTATTTTTCATGCATTTCATGATTTATTTTGAGCTAAGATGACCCTGAGATTGAAAAGCACTGCAAATGAACTCTGAAATGGTTCAAAATTGGCATGGTATCATAATTTCACCCACATGACATGTGCTAAAAAGTTGAGAGGGTTACGGGAAAAACTGGATGCACTTCGTGTACAAACTGGACAATCTCCTTCGAAGTATCAGGGTTTCAGACGAAAACTCGTCTATTACAAAGGGATTTAATTTTTTTAACATATTTTAACTCAAGACATTTTTGCATTCAATATGCACCATTCAAAGCCACATCATCACGTTTCAACCCTTATCTGACTTAATTCGCTATTTTCCATGCATTTCATGATTTATTTTGAGCTAAGATGACCCTGAGATTGAAAAGCACTGCAAATGAACTCTGAAATGGTTGAAAATTGGCATGGTATCATAATTTCACCCACATGACATGTGCTAAAAAGTTAAGAGGGTTACGTGAAAAACTGGATGCACTTCGTGTACAAACTGGACAATCTCCTTCGAAGTATCAGGGTTTCGGACGAAAACTCGTCTATTACAAAGGGATTTCATTTTTTTAACATATTTTAACTCAAGAAATTTTTGCATTCAATATGCACCATTCAAAGCCACATCATCACGTTTCAACCCTTATCTGACTTCATTCGCTATTTTCCATGCATTTCATGATTTATTTTGAGCTAAGATGACCCTGAGATTGAAAAGCACTGCAAATGAACTCTGAAATGGTTGAAAATTGGCATGGTATCATAATTTCACCCACATAGCATGTGCTGAAAAGTTTAGAGGGTTACGGAAAAAACTGGATGCACTTCGTGTACAAACTAGACAATCTCCTTCGGAGTATCAGGGTTTTGGATTAAAACTCCTCTATTATAAAGGGATTTCATTTTTTAACATATTTTAACTCAAGACTTTTTTTGCATTCAATATGCACCATTCAAAGCCACATCATCACTTTTCAACCCTTATCTGACTTCATTTGCTATTTTTCATGCATTTCATGATTTATTTTGAGCTAAGATGACCCTGAGATTGAAAAGCACTGCAAATGAACTCTAAAATGGTTCAAAATTGGCATGGTATCATAATTTCACCCAAATGACACGTGCTAAAAAGTTGAGAGGGTTACGGGAAAAACTGGATGCACTTCGTGTACAAACTGGACAATCTCCTTCGAAGTATGAGGGTTTCGGACGAAAACTCGTCTATTACAAAGGGATTTCATTTTTTTAACATATTTTAACTCAAGACTTTTTCTGCATTCAATATGCACCATTCAAAGCCACATCATCACTTTTCAACCCTTATCTGACTTCATTCGCTATTTTCCATGCATTTCATGATTTATTTTGAGCTAAGATGACCCTGAGATTGAAAAGCACTGCAAATGAACTCTGAAATGGTTGAAAATTGGCATGGTTTCATAATTTCACCCACATAGCATGTGCTAAAAAGTTGAGAGGGTTACGGGAAAAACTGGATGCAGTTCGTGTACAAACTGGACAATCTCCTTCGAAGTATCAGGGTTTCGGATGAAAACTCGTCTATTACAAGGGGATTTCATTTTTTTAACATATTTTAACTCAAGACTTTTTGTGCATTCAATATGCACCATTCAAAGCCACATCATCACTTTTCAACAGTTATCTGACTTCATTTGCTAATTTTCATGCATTTCATGATTTATTTTGAGCTAAGATGACCCTGAGATTGAAAAGCACTGCAAATGAACTCTGAAATGTTTGAAAATTGGCAGGGTATCATAATTTCACCCACATGACATGTGCTAAAAAGTTGAGAGGGTTAAGGGAAAAACTGGATGCACTTCGTGTACAAACTGGACAATCTCCTTCGAAGTATCAGGGTTTCGGACGAAAACTCGTCTATTACAAAGGGATTTCATTTTTTAACATATTTTAACTCAAGACTTTTTTTGCATTCAATATGCACCATTCAAAGCCACATCATCAGGTTTCAACCCTTGTCTGACTTCATTCGCTATTTTCCATGCATTTCATGATTTATTTTGAGCTAAGATGACCCTGAGATGGAAAAGCACTGCAAATGAACTCTGAAATGGTTGAAAATTGGCATGGTATCATAATTTCACCCACATAGCATGTGCTAAAAAGTTGAGAGGGTTACGGAAAAAACTGGATGCACTTCGTGTACAAACTAGACAATCTCCTTCGGAGTATCAGGGTTTCGGATGAAAACTCGTGTTTTACAAAGGGATTACATTTTTTAACATATTTTTACTCAAGACTTTTTCTGCATTCCATATGCACCATTCAAAGCCACATCATAACTTTTCAACCCTTATCTGACTTCATTTGCTATTTTTCATGCATTTCATGATTTATTTTGAGCTAAGATGACCCTGAGATTGAAAAGCACTGCAAATGAACTCTGAAATGGTTCAAAATTGGCATGGTATCATAATTTCACCCACATGACATGTGCTAAAAAGTTGAGAGGGTTACGGGAAAAACTGGATGCACTTCGTGTACAAACTGGACAATCTCCTTCGAAGTATCAGGGTTTCAGACGAAAACTCGTCTATTACAAAGGGATTTCATTTTTTTAACATATTTTAACTCAAGACATTTTTGCATTCAATATGCACCATTCAAAGCCACATCATCACGTTTCAACCCTTATCTGACTTCATTCGCTATTTTCCATGCATTTCATGATTTATTTTGAGCTAAGATGACCCTGAGATTGAAAAGCACTGCAAATGAACTCTGAAATGGTTCAAAATTGGCATGGTATCATAATTTCACCCACATGACATGTGCTAAAAAGTTGAGAGGGTTTCGTGAAAAACAGGATGCACTTCGTGTACAAACTGGACAATCTCCTTCGAAGTATCAGGGTTTCGGACGAAAACTCGTCTATTACAAAGGGATTTCATTTTTTTAACATATTTTAACTCAAGACATTTTTGCATTCAATATGCACCATTCAAAGCCACATCATCACGTTTCAACCCTTATCTGACTTCATTAGCTATTTTCCATGCATTTCATGATTTATTTTGAGCTAAGATGACCCTGAGATTGAAAAGCACTGCAAATGAACTCTGAAATGGTTGAAAATTGGCATGGTATCATAATTTCACCCACATAGCATGTGCTAAAAAGTTTAGAGGGTTACGGAAAAAACTGGACGCACTTCGTGTACAAACTAGACAATCTCCTTCGGAGTATCAGGGTTTCGGATGAAAACTCCTCTATTATAAAGGGATTTCATTTTTTAACATATTTTAACTCAAGACTTTTTTTGCATTCAATATGCACCATTCAAAGCCACATCATCACTTTTCAACCCTTATCTGACTTCATTTGCTATTTTTCATGCATTTCATGATTTATTTTGAGCTAAGATGACCCTGAGATTGAAAAGCACTGCAAATGAACTCTGAAATGGTTCAAAATTGGCATGGTATCATAATTTCACCCAAATGACACGTGCTAAAAAGTTGAGAGGGTTACGGGAAAAACTGGATGCACTTCGTGTACAAACTGGACAATCTCCTTCGAAGTATGAGGGTTTCGGACGAAAACTCGTCTATTACAAAGGGATTTCATTTTTTTAACATATTTTAACTCAAGACTTTTTCTGCATTCAATATGCACCATTCAAAGCCACATCATCACTTTTCAACCCATATCTGACTTCATTCGCTATTTTCCATGCATTTCATGATTTATTTTGAGCTAAGATGACCCTGAGATTGAAAAGCACTGCAAATGAACTCTGAAATGGTTGAAAATTGGCATGGTTTCATAATTTCACCCACATAGCATGTGCTAAAAAGTTGAGAGGGTTACGGGAAAAACTGGATGCACTTCGTGTACAAACTAGACAATCTCCTTCGAAGTATCAGGGTTTCGGATGAAAACTCGTCTATTACAAGGGGATTTCATTTTTTTAACATATTTTAACTCAAGACTTTTTGTGCATTCAATATGCACCATTCAAAGCCACATCATCACTTTTCAACAGTTATCTGACTTCATTTGCTAATTTTCATGCATTTCATGATTTATTTTGAGCTAAGATGACCCTGAGATTGAAAAGCACTGCAAATGAACTCTGAAATGTTTGAAAATTGGCAGGGTATCATAACTTCACCCACATGACATGTGCTAAAAAGTTGAGAGGGTTAAGGGAAAAACTGGATGCACTTCGTGTACAAACTGGACAATCTCCTTCGAAGTATCAGGGTTTCGGACGAAAACTCGTCTATTACAAAGGGATTTCATTTTTTAACATATTTTAACTCAAGACTTTTTTTGCATTCAATATGCACCATTCAAAGCCACATCATCAGGTTTCAACCCTTGTCTGACTTCATTCGCTATTTTCCATGCATTTCATGATTTATTTTGAGCTAAGATGACCCTGAGATTGAAAAGCACTGCAAATGAACTCTGAAATGGTTGAAAATTGGCATGGTATCATAATTTCACCCACATAGCATGTGCTAAAAAGTTGAGAGGGTTACGGAAAAAACTGGATGCACTTCGTGTACAAACTAGACAATCTCCTTCGGAGTATCAGGGTTTAGGATGAAAACTCGTCTTTTACAAAGGGATTACATTTTTTAACATATTTTAGCTCAAGACTTTTTCTGCATTCCATATGCACCATTCAAAGCCACATCATCACTTTTCAACCCTTATCTGACTTCATTTGCTATTTTTCATGCATTTCATGATTTATTTTGAGCTAAGATGACCCTGAGATTGAAAAGCACTGCAAATGAACTCTGAAATGGTTCAAAATTGGCATGGTATCATAATTTCACCCACATGACATGTGCTAAAAAGTTGAGAGGGTTTCGTGAAAAACAGGATGCACTTCGTGTACAAACTGGACAATCTCCTTCGAAGTATCAGGGTTTCGGACGAAAACTCGTCTATTACAAAGGGATTTCATTTTTTTAACATATTTTAACTCAAGACATTTTTGCATTCAATATGCACCATTCAAAGCCACATCATCACGTTTCAACCCTTATCTGACTTCATTAGCTATTTTCCATGCATTTCATGATTTATTTTGAGCTAAGATGACCCTGAGATTGAAAAGCACTGCAAATGAACTCTGAAATGGTTGAAAATTGGCATGGTATCATAATTTCACCCACATAGCATGTGCTAAAAAGTTTAGAGGGTTACGGAAAAAACTGGACGCACTTCGTGTACAAACTAGACAATCTCCTTCGGAGTATCAGGGTTTCGGATGAAAACTCCTCTATTATAAAGGGATTTCATTTTTTAACATATTTTAACTCAAGACTTTTTTTGCATTCAATATGCACCATTCAAAGCCACATCATCACTTTTCAACCCTTATCTGACTTCATTTGCTATTTTTCATGCATTTCATGATTTATTTTGAGCTAAGATGACCCTGAGATTGAAAAGCACTGCAAATGAACTCTGAAATGGTTCAAAATTGGCATGGTATCATAATTTCACCCAAATGACACGTGCTAAAAAGTTGAGAGGGTTACGGGAAAAACTGGATGCACTTCGTGTACAAACTGGACAATCTCCTTCGAAGTATGAGGGTTTCGGACGAAAACTCGTCTATTACAAAGGGATTTCATTTTTTTAACATATTTTAACTCAAGACTTTTTCTGCATTCAATATGCACCATTCAAAGCCACATCATCACTTTTCAACCCATATCTGACTTCATTCGCTATTTTCCATGCATTTCATGATTTATTTTGAGCTAAGATGACCCTGAGATTGAAAAGCACTGCAAATGAACTCTGAAATGGTTGAAAATTGGCATGGTTTCATAATTTCACCCACATAGCATGTGCTAAAAAGTTGAGAGGGTTACGGGAAAAACTGGATGCACTTCGTGTACAAACTAGACAATCTCCTTCGAAGTATCAGGGTTTCGGATGAAAACTCGTCTATTACAAGGGGATTTCATTTTTTTAACATATTTTAACTCAAGACTTTTTGTGCATTCAATATGCACCATTCAAAGCCACATCATCACTTTTCAACAGTTATCTGACTTCATTTGCTAATTTTCATGCATTTCATGATTTATTTTGAGCTAAGATGACCCTGAGATTGAAAAGCACTGCAAATGAACTCTGAAATGTTTGAAAATTGGCAGGGTATCATAACTTCACCCACATGACATGTGCTAAAAAGTTGAGAGGGTTAAGGGAAAAACTGGATGCACTTCGTGTACAAACTGGACAATCTCCTTCGAAGTATCAGGGTTTCGGACGAAAACTCGTCTATTACAAAGGGATTTCATTTTTTAACATATTTTAACTCAAGACTTTTTTTGCATTCAATATGCACCATTCAAAGCCACATCATCAGGTTTCAACCCTTGTCTGACTTCATTCGCTATTTTCCATGCATTTCATGATTTATTTTGAGCTAAGATGACCCTGAGATTGAAAAGCACTGCAAATGAACTCTGAAATGGTTGAAAATTGGCATGGTATCATAATTTCACCCACATAGCATGTGCTAAAAAGTTGAGAGGGTTACGGAAAAAACTGGATGCACTTCGTGTACAAACTAGACAATCTCCTTCGGAGTATCAGGGTTTAGGATGAAAACTCGTCTTTTACAAAGGGATTACATTTTTTAACATATTTTAACTCAAGACTTTTTCTGCATTCCATATGCACCATTCAAAGCCACATCATCACTTTTCAACCCTTATCTGACTTCATTTGCTATTTTTCATGCATTTCATGATTTATTTTGAGCTAAGATGACCCTGAGATTGAAAAGCACTGCAAATGAACTCTGAAATGGTTCAAAATTGGCATGGTATCATAATTTCACCCACATGACATGTGCTAAAAAGTTGAGAGGGTTACGGGAAAAACTGGATGCACTTCGTGTACAAACTGGACAATCTCCTTCAAAGTATCAGGGTTTCAGACAAAAACTCGTCTATTACAAAGGGATTTCATTTTTTTAACATATTTTAACTCAAGACATTTTTGCATTCAATATGCACCATTCAAAGCCACATCATCACGTTTCAACCCTTATCTGACTTCATTCGCTATTTTCCATGCATTTCATGATTTATTTTGAGCTAAGATGACCCTGAGATTGAAAAGCACTGCAAATGAACTCTGAAATGGTTGAAAATTGGCATGGTATCATAATTTCACCCACATAGCATGTGCTGAAAAGTTTAGAGGGTTACGGAAAAAACTGGACGCACTTCGTGTACAAACTAGACAATCTCCTTCGGAGTATCAGGGTTTCGGATGAAAACTCGTCTATTACAAGGGGATTTCAGTTTTTAACATATTTTAACTCAAGACTTTTTGTGCATTCAATATGCACCATTCAAAGCCACATCATCACTTTTCAACCGTTATCTGACTTCATTTGCTATTTTTCATGCATTTCATGATTTATTTTGAGCTAAGATGACCCTGAGATTGAAAAGCACTGCAAATGAACTCTGAAATGGTTGAAAATTGGCATGGTATCATAATTTCACCCACATGACATGTGCTAAAAAGTTAAGAGGGTTACGTGAAAAACTGGATGCACTTCGTGTACAAACTGGACAATCTCCTTCGAAGTATCAGGGTTTCGGACGAAAACTCGTCTATTACAAAGGGATTTCATTTTTTTAACATATTTTAACTCAAGACATTTTTGCATTCAATATGCACCATTCAAAGCCACATCATCACGTTTCAACCCTTATCTGACTTCATTCGCTATTTTCCATGCATTTCATGATTTATTTTGAGCTAAGATGACCCTGAGATTGAAAAGCACTGCAAATGAACTCTGAAATGGTTGAAAATTGGCATGGCATCATAATTTCACCCACATAGCATGTGCTGAAAAGTTTAGAGGGTTACGGAAAAAACTGGACGCACTTCGTGTACAAACTAGACAATCTCCTTCGGAGTATCAGGGTTTCGGATGAAAACTCCTCTATTATAAAGGGATTTCATTTTTTAACATATTTTAACTCAAGACTTTTTTTGCATTCAATATGCACCATTCAAAGCCACATCATCACTTTTCAACCCTTATCTGACTTCATTTGCTATTTTTCATGCATTTCATGATTTATTTTGAGCTAAGATGACCCTGAGATTGAAAAGCACTGCAAATGAACTCTGAAATGGTTCAAAATTGGCATGGTATCATAATTTCACCCACATGACATGTGCTAAAAAGTTGAGAGGGTTACGGGAAAAACTGGATGCACTTCGTGTACAAACTGGACAATCTCCTTCGAAGTATCAGGGTTTCGGACGAAAACTCGTCTATTACAAAGGGATTTCATTTTTTTACCATATTTTAACTCAAGACTTTTTCTGCATTCAATATGCACCATTCAAAGCCACATCATCACTTTTCAACCCTTATCTGACTTCAGTCGCTATTTTCCATGCATTTCATGATTTATTTTGACCTAAGATGACCCTGAGATTAAAAAGCACTGCAAATGAACTCTGAAATGGTTGAAAATTGGCATGGTATCATAATTTCACCCACATAGAATGTGCTAAAAAGTTGAGAGGGTTACGGGAAAAACTGGATGCACTTCGTGTACAAACTGGACAATCTCCTTCGAAGTATCAGGGTTTCGGACGAAAACTCGTCTATTACAAAGGGATTTCATTTTTTTAACATATTTTAACTCAAGACTTTTTCTGCATTCAATATGCACCATTCAAAGCCACATCATCACTTTTCAACCCTTATCTGACTTCATTTGCTATTTTTCATGCATTCCATGATTTATTTTGAGCTAAGATGACCCTGAGATTGAAAAGCACTGCAAATGAACTCTGAAATGGTTGAAAATTTGCATGGTATCATAATTTCACCCACATAGCATGTGCTAAAAAGTTGAGAGGGTTACGGGAAAAACTGGATGCACTTCGTGTACAAACTGGACAATCTCCTTCGAAGTATCAGGGTTTCGGACGAAAACTCGTCTATTACAAAGGGATTTCATTTTTTTAACATATTTTAACTCAAGACTTTTTCTGCATTCAATATGCACCATTCGAAGCCACATCATCACTTTTCAACCCTTATCTAACTTCATTCGCTATTTTCCATGCATTTCATGATTTATTTTGAGCTAAGATGACCCTGAGATTGAAAAGCACTGCAAATGAACTCTGAAATGGTTGAAAATTGGCATGGTATCATAATTTCACCCACATAGCATGTGCTAAAAAGTTGAGAGGGTTACGGAAAAAACTGGATGCACTTCGTGTACAAACTAGACAATCTCCTTCGGAGTATCAGGGTTTCGGATGAAAACTCGTCTATTACAAAGGGATTACATTTTTTTAACATATTTTAACTCAAGACTCTTTCTGCATTCAATATGCACCATTCAAAGCCACATCATCAGTTTTCAACCCTTATCTGACTTCATTTGCTATTTTTCATGCATTTCATGATTTATTTTGAGCTAAGATGACCCTGAGATTGAAAAGCACTGCAAATGAACTCTGAAATGGTTCAAAATTGGCATGGTATCATCATTTCACCCACATGACACGTGCTAAAAAGTTGAGAGGGTTACGGGAAAAACTGGATGCACTTCGTGTACAAACTGGACAATCTCCTTCGAAGTATGAGGGTTTCGGACGAAAACTCGTCTATTACAAAGGGATTTCATTTTTTTAACATATTTTAACTCAAGACTTTTTCTGCATTCAATATGCACCATTCAAAGCCACATCATCACTTTTCAACCCATATCTGACTTCATTCGCTATTTTCCATGCATTTCATGATTTATTTTGAGCTAAGATGACCCTGAGATTGAAAAGCACTGCAAATGAACTCTGAAATGGTTGAAAATTGGCATGGTTTCATAATTTCACCCACATAGCATGTGCTAAAAAGTTGAGAGGGTTACGGGAAAAACTGGATGCACTTCGTGTACAAACTAGACAATCTCCTTCGAAGTATCAGGGTTTCGGATGAAAACTCGTCTATTACAAGGGGATTTCATTTTTTTAACATATTTTAACTCAAGACTTTTTGTGCATTCAATATGCACCATTCAAAGCCACATCATCACTTTTCAACAGTTATCTGACTTCATTTGCTAATTTTCATGCATTTCATGATTTATTTTGAGCTAAGATGACCCTGAGATTGAAAAGCACTGCAAATGAACTCTGAAATGTTTGAAAATTGGCAGGGTATCATAACTTCACCCACATGACATGTGCTAAAAAGTTGAGAGGGTTAAGGGAAAAACTGGATGCACTTCGTGTACAAACTGGACAATCTCCTTCGAAGTATCAGGGTTTCGGACGAAAACTCGTCTATTACAAAGGGATTTCATTTTTTAACATATTTTAACTCAAGACTTTTTTTGCATTCAATATGCACCATTCAAAGCCACATCATCAGGTTTCAACCCTTGTCTGACTTCATTCGCTATTTTCCATGCATTTCATGATTTATTTTGAGCTAAGATGACCCTGAGATTGAAAAGCACTGCAAATGAACTCTGAAATGGTTGAAAATTGGCATGGTATCATAATTTCACCCACATAGCATGTGCTAAAAAGTTGAGAGGGTTACGGAAAAAACTGGATGCACTTCGTGTACAAACTAGACAATCTCCTTCGGAGTATCAGGGTTTAGGATGAAAACTCGTCTTTTACAAAGGGATTACATTTTTTAACATATTTTAACTCAAGACTTTTTCTGCATTCCATATGCACCATTCAAAGCCACATCATCACTTTTCAACCCTTATCTGACTTCATTTGCTATTTTTCATGCATTTCATGATTTATTTTGAGCTAAGATGACCCTGAGATTGAAAAGCACTGCAAATGAACTCTGAAATGGTTCAAAATTGGCATGGTATCATAATTTCACCCACATGACATGTGCTAAAAAGTTGAGAGGGTTACGGGAAAAACTGGATGCACTTCGTGTACAAACTGGACAATCTCCTTCGAAGTATCAGGGTTTCAGACAAAAACTCGTCTATTACAAAGGGATTTCATTTTTTTAACATATTTTAACTCAAGACATTTTTGCATTCAATATGCACCATTCAAAGCCACATCATCACGTTTCAACCCTTATCTGACTTCATTCGCTATTTTCCATGCATTTCATGATTTATTTTGAGCTAAGATGACCCTGAGATTGAAAAGCACTGCAAATGAACTCTGAAATGGTTGAAAATTGGCATGGTATCATAATTTCACCCACATAGCATGTGCTGAAAAGTTTAGAGGGTTACGGAAAAAACTGGACGCACTTCGTGTACAAACTAGACAATCTCCTTCGGAGTATCAGGGTTTCGGATGAAAACTCCTCTATTATAAAGGGATTTCATTTTTTAACATATTTTAACTCAAGACTTTTTTTGCATTCAATATGCACCATTCAAAGCCACATCATCACTTTTCAACCATTATCTGACTTCATTTGCTATTTTTCATGCATTTCATGATTTATTTTGAGCTAAGATGACCCTGAGATTGAAAAGCACTGCAAATGAACTCTGAAATGGTTCAAAATTGGCATGGTATCATAATTTCACCCACATGACATGTGCTAAAAAGTTGAGAGGGTTACGGGAAAAACTGGATGCACTTCGTGTACAAACTGGACAATCTCCTTCGAAGTATCAGGGTTTCGGACGAAAACTCGTCTATTACAAAGGGATTTCATTTTTTTACCATATTTTAACTCAAGACTTTTTCTGCATTCAATATGCACCATTCAAAGCCACATCATCACTTTTCAACCCTTATCTGACTTCAGTCGCTATTTTCCATGCATTTCATGATTTATTTTGACCTAAGATGACCCTGAGATTAAAAAGCACTGCAAATGAACTCTGAAATGGTTGAAAATTGGCATGGTATCATAATTTCACCCACATAGAATGTGCTAAAAAGTTGAGAGGGTTACGGGAAAAACTGGATGCACTTCGTGTACAAACTGGACAATCTCCTTCGAAGTATCAGGGTTTCGGACGAAAACTCGTCTATTACAAAGGGATTTCATTTTTTTAACATATTTTAACTCAAGACTTTTTCTGCATTCAATATGCACCATTCAAAGCCACATCATCACTTTTCAACCCTTATCTGACTTCATTTGCTATTTTTCATGCATTCCATGATTTATTTTGAGCTAAGATGACCCTGAGATTGAAAAGCACTGCAAATGAACTCTGAAATGGTTGAAAATTTGCATGGTATCATAATTTCACCCACATAGCATGTGCTAAAAAGTTGAGAGGGTTACGGGAAAAACTGGATGCACTTCGTGTACAAACTGGACAATCTCCTTCGAAGTATCAGGGTTTCGGACGAAAACTCGTCTATTACAAAGGGATTTCATTTTTTTAACATATTTTAACTCAAGACTTTTTCTGCATTCAATATGCACCATTCGAAGCCACATCATCACTTTTCAACCCTTATCTAACTTCATTCGCTATTTTCCATGCATTTCATGATTTATTTTGAGCTAAGATGACCCTGAGATTGAAAAGCACTGCAAATGAACTCTGAAATGGTTGAAAATTGGCATGGTATCATAATTTCACCCACATAGCATGTGCTAAAAAGTTGAGAGGGTTACGGAAAAAACTGGATGCACTTCGTGTACAAACTAGACAATCTCCTTCGGAGTATCAGGGTTTCGGATGAAAACTCGTCTATTACAAAGGGATTACATTTTTTAACATATTTTAACTCAAGACTCTTTCTGCATTCAATATGCACCATTCAAAGCCACATCATCACTTTTCAACCCTTATCTGACTTCATTTGCTATTTTTCATGCATTTCATGATTTATTTTGAGCTAAGATGACCCTGAGATTGAAAAGCACTGCAAATGAACTCTGAAATGGTTCAAAATTGGCATGGTATCATCATTTCACCCACATGACATGTGCTAAAAAGTTGAGAGGGTTACGGGAAAAACTGGATGCACTTCGTGTACAAACTGGACAATCTCCTTCGAAGTATCAGGGTTTCAGACGAAAACTCGTCTATTACAAAGGGATTTCATTTTTTTACCATATTTTAACTCAAGACTTTTTCTGCATTCAATATGCACCATTCAAAGCCACATCATCACTTTTCAACCCTTATCTGACTTCATTCGCTATTTTCCATGCATTTCATGATTTATTTTGAGCTAAGATGACCCTGAGATTAAAAAGCACTGCAAATGAACTCTGAAATGGTTGAAAATTGGTATGGTATCATAATTTCACCCACATAGCATGTGCTAAAAAATTGAGAGGGTTACGGGAAAAACTGGATGCACTTCGTGTACAAACTGGACAATCTCCTTCGAAGTATCAGGGTTTCGGATGAAAACTCGTCTATTACAAAGGGTTTCATTTTTTTAACATATTTTAACTCAAGACTTTTTCTGCATTCAATATGCACCATTCAAAGCCACATCATCACTTTTCAACCCTTATCTGACTTCATTTGCTATATTTCATGCATTCCATGATTTATTTTGAGCTAAGACGACCCTGAGATTGAAAAGCACTGCAAATGAACTCTGAAATGGTTGAAAATTGGCATGGTATCATAATTTCACCCACATAGCATGTGCTACAAAGTTGAGAGGGTTACGGGAAAAAATGGATGCACTTTGTGTACAAACTGGACAATCTCCTTCGAAGTATCAGGGTTTCGGACGAAAACTCGTCTATTACAAAGGGATTTCATTTTTTTAACATATTTTAACTCAAGACTATTTTTTTCATTCAATATGCACCATTCAAAGCCACATCATCACGTTTCAACCCTTATCTGACTTCATTCGCTATTTTCCATGCATTTCATGATTTATTTTGAGCTAAGATGACCCTGAAATTGAAAAGCACTGCAAATGAACTCTGAAATGGTTGAAAATTGGCATGGTATCATAATTTCACCCACATAGCATGCGCTAAAAAGTTGAGAGGGTTACGGAAAAAACTGGATGCACTTCGTGTACAAACTAGACAGTCTCCTTCGGAGTATCAGGGTTTCGGATGAAACTCGTCTATTACAAAGGGATTTCATTTTTTTAACATATTTTAACTCAAGACTTTTTCTTCATTCAATATGCACCATTCAAAGCCACATCATCACTTTTCAACCCTTATCTGACTTCATTTGCTATTTTTCATGCATTTCATGATTTATTTTGAGCTAAGATGACCCTGAGATTGAAAAGCACTGCAAATGAACTCTGAAATGGTTCAAAATTGGCATGGTATCATAATTTCACCCACATGACATGTGCTAAAAAGTTGAGAGAGTTACGAGAAAAACTGGATGCACTTCATGTACAAACTGGACAATCTCCTTCGAAGTATCAGGGTTTCGGACGAAAACTCGTCTATTACAAAGGGATTTCATTTTTTTAACATATTTTAACTCAAGACTTTTTCTGCATTCAATATGCACCATTCAAAGCCACATCATCACATTTCAACCCTTATCTGACTTCATTCGCTATTTTCCATGCATTTCATGATTTATTTTGAGCTAAGATGACCCTGAGATTAAAAAGCACTGCAAATGAACTCTGAAGTGGTTGAAAATTGGCATGGTATCATAATTTCACCCACATAGCATGTGCTAAAAAGTTGAGAGGGTTACGGGAAAAACTGGATGCACTTCGTGTACAAACTGGACAATCTCCTTCGAAGTATCAAGGTTTCGGATGAAAACTCGTCTATTACAAAGGGATTTCATTTTTTTAACATATTTTAGATCAAGACTTTTTCTGCATTCAATATGCACCATTCAAAGCCACATCATCACTTTTCAACCCTTATCTGACTTCATTTGCTATTTTTCGTGCATTCCATGATTTATTTTGAGCTAAGATGACCCTGAGATTGAAAAGCACTGCAAATGAACTCTGAAATGGTTGAAAATTGGCATGGTATCATAATTTCAACCACATAGCATGTGCTAAAAAGTTGAGAGGGTTATGGGAAAAACTGGATGCACTTCGTGTACAAACTGGACAATCTCCTTCGAAGTATCAGGGTTTCGGACGAAAACTCGTCTATTACAAAGGGATTTCATTTTTTCAATATATTTTAACTCAAGACTTTTTCTGCATTCAATATGCACCATTCAAAGCCACATCATCACTTTTCAACCCTTATCTGACTTCATGTCGTGGGAACGAGTCTGACAGTAGAAGGTAGGGGTACGTAAGGAGAGGGCAGAGTCCTAGCTACGGCGAGGGTGTGCACACAGATGTATGAGTTCAGGCCCCTCTCGTGGAGGTAATAGCCCTACGTCTCAGGTGCTCGGGAGCTCTTTGTCGAGTGTAATTGGAGTATCGCTACAGGGGGTGCGAACCAACCCTTATGCCAGAGGGGAGGGGTGGCTTATATAGAGTGCGCTGCCCCTCATAAGTGACCGGCGTTCAAGGGTCAGATCGTGGTTATAAGGACGTACGTTACTGGTAACATACAACATAAATGCTATTAATGGTCTTGATGAATGCCTGCCCGTTAGCCTCCCTGGGGTGACTTCTGGGCTTCTGCGGTCGACTGTCTTCTGGTCCTTCTGTGTGAATGGTAAGCGTCGAGTGAAAGGTACCTCCGAGTGTATGTTGTCGAGTGACTTGTATGTCTTGGTGATTTCAGTCGGAGACTTCCTTGTAGCTCTTAAGCTTTCTGGGGTAGTGTCCTTAGGTAGGGCATGGAGGTCAGGCCTATGACCCCACCCTAGGTACATATCCCCATCATTAGCCCCCGAATGGATCGGGGTTCAAGTGTAAAAAGTGTCAATGCAGGTTCTGACAAGACACAAAAATTCCGAGTGCATTTTGAGGCTTCTTAGAAATCTGCGTCGATTGGAACCTTTATCGTTCGCCCTGATCGATTCTGTCTTGAAGCATATCCGAGTGAAACTGAGCTCAAAATCAGGTCCGAGTGAAACTGAGCTCGAAATCAGGTTTGAGTTGTCTGCAGAGTCTTCTGATGTGACGGTTCGCTCCGTCGGGTCCGGATTTTACGGGATTCGAAAATTGGACAAACGCGCGCCGACCAGGGATGACGCAACCGCAAAGGCAAGTGAGGGCATGACGCCTCGATTACCGTGCCGCCAAAATCGCCACGTACCGCGCCTCCTCTGGATTCGGGATACCCAGAGATCTGACGGGCCCGCAGGTCAGTGACCCACATGGGCGGATATAAGGGGCGACGACGCCGGTGCTTGTACAGTATTCTTCCCCCAAATCTGCTCTTCTCCTCCCCTTCCTCTGCTCAGCTCCGCTCTGACGACCACCGCCGCCATGACGAAGGGCAAGACAGAGAAGCTCGAGCGCGCCAAGAAGGGAGGAGCCAAGGCGAAGAAGCCGTCGGGCGCCCGGTCGACGGTGCCGCCGGGGTGGATCCAGGGGGATTTCCTCCAATCGACGGTCACGGCGGAGGATGTGCAAAATCTCGTCGTTGACGAGTTGATAGCTGCGGAGTCCTGGAGATTGCCGAAGGGGGAGACCGAACCAGAGCCACGCGACGGCGAGCGAGTTCTGCTTCTCACTCACATCGAACGAGGTTTCTCCATGCCACCCCACCCATTCATCCGTAGTTTCCTGAACTATTTTGGGGCGCAGCTCCACCATTTTCCTCCGAATGCGATTGCCTATCTTTCCTGTTTCATAACCCTATGCGAATGCTTCTTGGGCTGTCCTCCGCATTGGGGTTTGTTTAAACACATATTCTTTGTTAGATCGCAATCCGTCAAGAAAGCCAATCCCAGTGATAGCAAAACCAATGTAATCCAACTGTGTGGTGGCTTAGGGATCCAAAAGAGAGGTAGGAG
Organism: Elymus sibiricus; assembly: GCA_039707655.1. NCBI lineage: Eukaryota > Viridiplantae > Streptophyta > Magnoliopsida > Poales > Poaceae > Elymus > Elymus sibiricus. Next base: position 401,581,435 of record CM077663.1, read on the forward strand.
TGCATTTCCCTCTATGACCTTTCCTGATTCTGTCCGGGGTTGGCAGTCGACATGGTTCTATTGCAAGGATGTTGCATCACCAAATATGTCGACTGGACTTCCTCCTTTCACCTTGGATCGACCTACCACTCCCAACCCACTGTACGTGACAAAGGTAGAGAAAATCCAGGTAGGGATCCTAGTGAACGCTGTATCTGATCTCATCCGCGGCGGACTGACTGGCTTGGATCTCCTTGAAACGTTTCTCAGTCGGCGGATCCAGCCTCTCTAGGCCCGGGATCACACCATGTGGCATTACTCGGGCCCTGAGGATACCACTCGGACTCATCTTGAAGAAGTTTCCGACGAGACCGTCTCCCAGTGGCTCAGGAGCATCACCGGAGCCTGTGACAATCCCGAGGGAGCGAAGCGAATTCCGCCCTTTTCTGCTTTGAACCCACCAAAGAATCTTGTGAGTTATACCTCCGTCGATTGTTTTAATATCTGTCGAGTAACTGGATCTTCAGTCGACTGACTTTGAAGCTTGTATCTTGTAGGAATTTACAAACATGTACTCGCCCGTGCCAAACGGAGAACAGTCTGACGAAGAAGAAGGGAGCGTAGATGACAGCGCAGACGACGATTATGCCAACGACAGCGAGAGCAGCGATGACGACCTGGAGGAAGGCGAGGTGGAAGCTCAGGTCCCTCTGCGCGCCGGGCGTCGCACCAAGCAGCAAGAAGACCCAGAGTTTACTCCGAGCAAAACTGTGGCATCGAGCACAAGGAACCCAAAGCGTGACCGCACCACAACATCAGGGTCGACTGAAAAAGCTGCGAAACAACTCAAGCCGGACGCGCCAAAACCTCGGAAGGCCTTGCCTCGTATCAAGATTGCTGTGCCTGTTGCCTCAACGTGAGTGTTTATTTTCCCGCAATTGTGATTGTGGCACTTCATGTCTCTGCTGACCGAGTGGAGTTTATCCGCCAGAGCTGCTACCTCTGTGACGTCGCCCCAGCGAAATGATGGGGACCATATGGAAGTGGACACTCCTGATGCGGCCACCTCCCATCGAGGTATAACAAACCCACACTCTACTCTGTTTTTTGAAGAATAATCGTCGAGTGACTTGATTAAAATTGCCGATTGATAGCTGACGAAGTCATCGAACTGGAAGATGACGAGGAGCTGCAGCGAGGAACGCAAGATGAAGCTGTGCCTCTGGAGGCTCCACACGTACGCACTCGGAGAACATCGTCAGGACAGACGCCCCATGGGTCGACTGCTGCGACACCTCCAGCCCTTGTGGCCCTGCTGTCGAGTGCTCCGCCAGCAACTTCAATTCTGGTGGCTTCAGCACCTATTGGACAATCTGAAGCACCTCCTGCTGCCTCAGTTACAGCACCAACTCCTTCGACGCCCGCATACCCTTTGTATCACGTCCCGGAGGACCAAACTGGAGCCGCCAAGGAAGCCATGATTCAGGCTGGGCAGATGATGCTGTGAACAAAGGAGGCGTATGAAGCCAGCAAGTTAGCCTATGATGCCAGCTCAGCGCTTCAAGCCAACATCCGAGTAAGTGCTATTGTAAGTTCATTTCCGATTGAATTCCTGTCCATCTTGATTTTACACCCATTGGTTGTTTTCTTCGCAAGTAGATCAGGTAGTCTCTGGTCCAGTGGTGGCACGCTGAGTGCACCCACTGGGTGTAGTCCCCGAGACTATTGTCGATCGTTGACGATGGGCAGTAGTCTTAAGAACCATTCTGCAGGTTTCATGGACAACATTTCCATCAACCAGGGTTGTGGGGTGGGGCGGCGGGCCGCCTTTCAGTCGACTGCACTTGTACTTTTCCACTCGGGAGTAGAGAAATATCCATGTCGACTGAACCCCTTCTTTGCTAATTTCAGAAAGCCTGTGGGCTCGGGACCAAGTACGTCGAGCCGGAGAAGGAAAAGAATCGACTTCTGCTGGATCTGGAGCTGACGAACAACAACCTAGACCGTGCACAGACCGAATTGAAGACTTTTGCAGGTAATCTTTGTCGATCAATTGCATTATCACTTTCATCTTCCATCCTTTGAACCGAGTGAATCCACTCGAACAGACGTACGTGATGAGAACCGTCGTCTCCGAGCGCGACTCAACAATGTTATTTCTTTAGATACCATGAAGAAAGCGCTCGAGGACAAGGACAAATCACTTGCTGATGCTCAGAAGGAAGCGAAGGAGAAAACTGAAGTTGCTGAGAAGAAAATTGCTGCAGCCAGTAAACTGGAAGAAGAGAACGCCAAACTCAAGCAGGAACGATCCGACTGGATCAAGAAACTTGAAGTGCAGACCAAGGGAAAGAGTGCTCTGGAAAAACACTTAGGAGACTTTGCGAAGAAAATGTTCAACATGCTTGAAGGTGACTTTCTTCTGTCGAATGAATTTCTTTGATTTCCTCAGAACGGCATTGTGATCACCTTTTCCCTTTCTCTTCACGCAGAATTCTGTCAAGACTTTGAGAAGGAAATCGAAGAAATCGAGCCCAATCTGGACCCCACAAAGTCACTCGTCGGAGACGCCGTGGCCATGGATATGTTTCGACTCGAAGCTCGTCTTAAGAATGTCCAGGGACATGTCTCTCGGCTGAGGGCTGCATTCGAAAAAGTCGACAAGGAACTGTGGCCTGAAGACCCCCTCCAGACTGACCTCGAGTATATGATGACTCGCCTCAATGAAATTCCAAGTTGAGTGCAGGCGTGGAAGAAGTCTGCTGCCCATTGTGGTGCCGATGTGGCACTTTCACTCGTTAGGGTCCATTGCAAGGAGGCCAGGGAGGACAAACTGAAGGCTCTCCGGGTGATCAACACAAAGAAACTGCAGTTTCAAGATTTCATGGAGACTTTCATCGAAGCAGCCACTCAGATCGCCGACGGAATTGACCTGGACACCTTTGTCGAGCCCTCAAGCCCTACTGGAGCTTGAACAAGTGCTTCGCTTTCAGTTAAAATTTATTTGCCTCGGTATGCCGAGTGATGGTGTAACCGATTAAAACTTCGTTCAGGCCTTAAGCCTGAGAACTTCCCTTTGCGCGAACAAGTTTTTGCTGCGCTAGAGATTCTAGTCTTACTCGCATTTTTGCTTTCCGACATTTTGCTTGGTTGAATTTAGGACTTAGGCGAAGACTGGTTCGCAGCTAAGTTCCGAGTGTTAGGAATACCTTACACTCGGCAGGATTTTTTAACTTAGGTGAAAACTGGTTCACAGCTAAGACCCCGAGCAAGAGGATTGCTCTTCACTCGGAGAAGTTTTCTGAACTTAGGCGAAGACTGGTTCACGGCTAAGTCTCCGAGTGTATTGAATGTTATACACTCGGAAGGGTTTTTAACTTAGGCGAAACGGATTCGCAGCTAAGCCTCCGAGCAAGAGGGTTGCTCTTCACTCGGAGAAGTTTTTGAACTTAGGCGAAGACTGGTTCGCGGCTAAGTCTCCGAGTGTATTGAATGTTATACACTCGGAAGGGTTTTTAACTTAGGCGAAACGGGTTCGCAGCTAAGCCCCCGAGAGAGAGGGTTGCTCTTCACTCGGAGAAGTTTTTGAACTTAGGCGAAGACTGGTTCGCCGCTAAGTCTCCGAGTGTATTGAATGTTATACACTCGGAAGGGTTTTTCACTTAGGCGAAACGGATTCGCAGCCAAGTCCCCGAGAGAGAGGGTTGCTCTTCACTCAGAGAAGTTTTTGAACTTAGGCGAAGACTGGTTCGCGGCTAAGTCTCCGAGTGTATTGAATGTTATACACTCGGAAGGGTTTTTAACTTAGGCGAAACGGGTTCGCAGCTAAGCCCCCGAGAGAGAGGGTTGCTCTTCACTCGGAGAAGTTTTTGAACTTAGGCGAAGACTGGTTCGCGGCTAAGTCTCCGAGTGTATTGAATGTTATACACTCGGAAGGGTTTTTCACTTAGGCGAAACGGATTCGCAGCCAAGTCCCCGAGAGAGAGGGTTGCTCTTCACTCGGAGAAGTTTTTGAACTTAGGCGAAGACTGGTTCGCGGCTAAGTCTCCGAGTGTATTGAATGTTATACACTCGGAAGGGTTTTTAACTTAGGCGAAACGGGTTCGCTGCTAAGCCCCCGAGAGAGAGGGTTGCTCTTCACTCGGAGGAGTTTTTGAACTTAGGCGAAGACTGGTTCGCGGCTAAGTCTCCGAGTGTATTGAATGTTATACACTCGGAAGGGTTCTTAACTTAGGCGAAACGGGTTCGCAGCTAAGCTCCCGAGAGAGAGGGTTGCTCTTCACCCGGAGAAGTTTTTGAGCTTAGGCGAAGACTGGTTCGCGGCTAAGTCTCCGAGTGTATTGAATGTTATACACTCGGAAGGGTTTTTCACTTAGGCGAAACGGATTCGCAGCTAAGCCCCCGAGAGAGAGGGTTGCTCTTCACTCAGAGAAGTTTTTGAACTTAGGCGAAGACTGGTTCGCGGCTAAGTCTCAGAGTGTATTGAATGTTATACACTCGGAAGGGTTTTTAACTTAGGCGAAACGGATTCGCAGCTAAGCCCCCGAGCAAGAGGGTTGCTCTTCACTCGGGGAAGTCTTTGAATGTGAAACTGTGCGATCGGAATCGACAATAGACTGCGGAAGTCATAACTTAACAAACGACATCGTCTGGAGCACTCTTATTACATCAAAACAACTCAGTTCTCAAGTATAAAAGCGTCGAAGCAAATCCGCGTTCCAGGCGCGTGGCTCATCAATGAATCTTCAAGTTGAAAAGATGGTACGCCCCGTTGTTCAGCACCTTGGTGATGACGAATGGGCCTTCCCACGTTGGGGCCAACTTGTGGGGCCGCTGCTGATCCACTCGGAGCACCAGATCACCTTCGTGGAATGAACGGCTTTTGACGTGTCTCGCATGGAAGCGGCGAAGGTCTTGTTGATATACAGTCGACCAGATCAGGGCCATCTCTCGTTCTTCCTCTAGGAGATCCACACCATCTTGTCTAGCTTGCTCAGCTTCGTCTTCTGAGTATAGATCCACTCGGGGGGAATTTTGAAGGACGTCACTTGGCAGAACGGCTTCTGCTCCATACACAAGGAAGAAAGGAGTGCGTCCAGTCGACCGGTTAGGAGTCGTCCTCAAGCCCCATAGAACAGACGGCAATTCAGTGACCCAAGCTCCAGCAGCATGATCAAGATCTCGCATGAGCCGAGGCTTCAGTCCTTGGAGGATAAGGCCATTCGCTCCCTCAGCTTGACCGTTAGACTGGGGGTGCGCAACGGATGCGTAGTCCACCCGAGTGCCTTGAGAGGAGCAAAAGTATCTGAACTCTTCCGAGTCAAAGTTAGAGCCATTGTCTGTAATGATACTGTGGGGGACTCCATATCTGAAGGTAATTTCTTTCATGAATTTGATAGCAGTGCGGGCGTTCAGCTTCTTGATGGGTTTAGCTTCAATCCACTTAGTGAACTTGTCGACTGCAACCAGTAAGTGAGTGAATCCACTCTGGCCTGTTCTAAGGGGTCCAACCATATCCAAGCCCCATACAGCAAACGGCCAGACGAGTGGAATAGTCTTCAAGGCAGACGCAGGTTTGTGTGACAGGTTCGAATAAAACTGGCATCCTTCGCAGTGATCGACTATATCTTTGGCCATCTCATTGGCGCGTGGCCAAAAGAAACACGCTCGGTAAGCTTTGGCAACAATCATCCTAGAGGACGCATGATGACCACAAGTTCCCGAGTGAATCTCCTCCAAAATCAATCGACCTTCTTCAGGAGAAATACACCGCTGAATCACGCCAGTCACACTTTCTCTGTAGAGTTGTCCATCCATAACAGTAAAAGCCTTGGATATGTGGACTATCTGTCGAGCTTCATCTTCATCATCTGGGAGTTCTCGCCTCAGAATATACGCAATATAAGGAACAGTCCAGTCGGGGATGATCACTAAAACCTCCATAACCAGATCAATAACTGCTGGGACGTCGATTTCAGTCGGATCTGAGGCGCTCTTTGCTTGCGGGAGCTCTTCAGTGAAAGGATCTTCCTGTACCGAAGGAGAATGAAGGTGCTCAAGAAATACATTGCTGGGGACAGGTTTCCGAGTGGATCCAATCTTTGCCAGCTCATCAGCTGCTTGATTCTTCACTCGGGGAACATGATGGAGTTCCAAGCCTTCGAATTTCTTCTCAAGTTTCCTTACTGCATTGCAGTATCCTGTCATAGCGGGGTTCCTGACATCCCACTCTTTCATCACTTGATTGACCACCAAATCAGAGACGCCATATACCATCAGGCGCCGGACGCCGAGTGAAATGGCCATACGCAACCCATACAAGAGTGCTTCATATTCAGCTTCATTGTTGGAGGAATCAAAGTGAATCTGCAAGACATAACTAAGTTTGTCGCCTTTTGGGGACACCAGTACTACGCCAGCACCAGACCCATTCAGCATCTTCGAGCCATCAAAGAACATGGTCCAGTGTGCCGAGTAAACTTGGATCGGTTGCTGCTGTTCAGTCCACTCGGCCAGGAAATCAGCGAGGGCTTGAGACTTGATTGCTTTCTTTGCTTCAAACTTGATGTCAAAATAGAGGAGCTCAATACCCCATTTGGCCACTCGACCAGACGCATCTCGATTGTGGAGAATTTCAGACAATGGAGCATCACTGACGACTGAAATTGAGTGATCTTGAAAATAATGTGCCACCTTCTTAGCTGACAGATATATACCGTACACGAGCTTCTGGTAATGTGGATATCTTTGCTTTGACGGAGTCAACACTTGAGAGACGTAATAAACAGGACGCTGGACTTTGTAAGCTTTACCTTCCTCTTCCCTCTCGACAGTGAGAACTGTACTGATGACCTGATTAGTAGCCGCTATGTACAATAGCAATGGCTCCTTACTGCGCGGAGCAGCAAGCACCGGCTGGGTGGAAAGCAGAGCTTTGAGCTCGACAAACGCTGCTTCAGCTTCAGGAGTCCACTCGAATGTATCGGACTTCTTCATCAGTCGGTATAAAGGCAATGCCTTTTCACCGAGACGAGAAATGAATCGACTCAATGCTGCCAAGGAACCTGTGAGCTTCTGGACATCGTGCACACACTCAGGGCTTTTCATTCGGGTGATGGCACCGATCTTTTCAGGATTAACATCGATTCCCTTTTCAGAAACGAGAAAACCGAGTAATTTGCCGCCAGGAACACCGAAAGTGCACTTAGTCGGATTTAGCTTGATATCATATCTCCTCAGATTGGTGAATGTTTCAGCTAAGTCAGACAACGGGTCGGAACCTTTGCGAGACTTGACGACAATGTCATCCATGTAGGCTTCAACATTCTGAGGAATCTGATCGAGTAAACATTTTTTAATCATGCGCATGAAAGTAGCGCCGGAGTTCTTCAAACCAAAAGGCATGGTGATATAACAGAAACACCTGAAAGGGGTGATGAAGGCTGTCTTTACTTCATCCGGACCAAACAGACGAATCTGATGGTAACCAGAGTAAGCATCCAGAAAAGATAGACGCTCACACCCCGTAGTTGAGTCGACAATCTGATCAATGCAGGGGAGTGGAAAATGATCTTTCGGGCAGACCCGATTGATATGTTTGAAATCAATACACATGCGGAGTGACTTGTCCTTCTTAGGGACCATAACGACGTTCGATAACCACTCGGAGTGGTAAATCTCACGTATGAACTTAGCCGCCAAGAGACGAGCCACCTCCTCGCCGATTGCTTTTCGCTTCTCCGTTGCCGACCAACGCAAATGCTCCTTCACAGGCTTGGCCTTCGGGTCAACTCTCAACCGGTGCTCAGCCAGTTCCCTGGGTACACCAGGCATGTCAGCAGGCTTCCATGCGAAGATGTCCCAGTTCTCACGGAGGAACTGGATGAGCTCGGCTTCCTATTTGCTGTCGAGTGTCGTCGAGATGTTGGTCGGGGCAGCTGTTGGATCTGTCGGGTGAATGTTCACTTTCTTCACTTCTCCTGCCGACTGAAAAGCTGACTCAGAAGCGGGCTTCTTAGCGCGCAACAGGTCGGAAGGATCAGCGTTTTTCTTGTATTCTTCCAATTCGACCATAGCCATCTGATGATCGGCGATCTTGGAGCCTTGCTGAAGGCACTCCTCAGCCCTCTGTCGATTGCCAGTGACTGTGATCACACCCTTGGGTCCAGGCATCTTCAGCTTGAGATACATGTAACACGGACGGGCCATGAAACGGGCATAAGCCGGACGACCAAGGATGGCGTGGTATGCACTCTGGAAGTCCACCACTTCAAATGTCAATTTTTCCTTGCAAAAATGCTTATTGTCACCAAACACAACATCCAACGCTATTTGACCGAGTGAATGGGCCTTTTTCCCAGGGATGACGCCATGGAACTGCATGTTGCTTTCACTGAGTCGGGACATTGGAATGCCCATCCCCTTGAGGGTATCTGCATATAGGATGTTCAGACCGCTCCCACCGTCCATCAAAACCTTGCGGAGTCGAGTGCCCCCCACAACTGGGTCTACCACCAGCGCTTGCCGCCTGGGGGTTGAAATATGCGCAGGGTGATCTGACTGATCAAACGTGATAGCAGTCTGAGACCACTTGAGATATGTGGGGGTAGAGGGAACCGCCATGTTAACCTCTCTGTTGATAACTTTCAGTCGGCTCTTGCTCTCAACATCAGCAAAAATCAACAGAGTTGCATTGACTTCAGGAAACTCTTCTTTATCTTCTTCATCTTCCTTTTCAGGGTCTTTTTCACTCGACTGGCTCTCTTTGAATTGTTGGATCAGCAAACGGCACTGTCGAGTGGTATGCTTTGGCAATATTAAATTGCCCTCTTCATCTTTCCTCGTGTGGATTGCACACGGTAAATCCATAACATCTGTACCCGACTGATTCTTTGACTTCTTGGGGGTGAACTTAGCTTTGGACTTTCCTTTATTTTTGGCCTCAGTCGCCAGAGCGGCCGCTTCTGCCGGAGCGGGGGGATCAGCCTTGCACTTGTGCTTCCGATTGGAATTTCCGCCTGCATCATTGTCGACTGCTTTTCCTTTACCGCTTCGGAGGCGGTCCTCTTCTTCACCATTGGCGTACCGAGTGGCAATCTCCATCATCTTGCTCAGAGAAATATCACCAGTGCGACCAAATTTCAGATAGAGCTCCCTGTATCTAACACCAGCCTTGAAAGCACAAACAGCCTGGTGTTCGGAAACATTCTCCACCGTGTGATGCAGGGTGGACCAGCGCTGAATGTAGTCTCGCAAGGTCTCATTGGGTTTCTGAACACAGTGCTGCAAATCAATCAAACCAGCCGGACGTTTGCAAGTGCCTTCAAAGGTTCTGATGAACACTCGGGCCAAATCTTCCCCGCAATAGATACTAGAGGGAGCCAAACGATTCAACCAAGCTCTGGCCGAACCATCTAACATCAGGGACAAATGCTTCATGGCTATGTTGTCGTTTCCTCCACCAATCTGCACGGCCACTCGGTAATCATCTAACCATGTCTCGGGCTTCGTCTCGCCAGAAAACTTGCCAATTCCAGCCGCCAACCTGAAGTTGGGGGGAATCTCTGCAGAGCGAATGGCTCTGCTAAAACACTCGGGACCAGACACAACAGCTCCACTTCCACTCGGATAGTCTCTGTTATAACCATCTCTGTGGGCTCTGCCTCTGTCGACCCGTCTTTGAGCGAGGACATCCCTGTCGTCAAATCCAGGATTCCACTCATCACCGAACGGGCGCCTATCATCATTGTGCCGGGGCACATAGGAACCACTCCGCGGAGGAGAAAGCACTCGACGGCGGTCATCGCGGTGATAACGGGGAGCAAACTGATCTCGCCCCTGATCTCTGTACCGATCTTCACGGCAGTCTCCGCCTCTGTGGCGCAGGGGCGACCCAGGACTGTGGGCCGATTGAACTGTTTCCGCCCTGGGTGAATTGCTATGTAATCTGTTCTGCGACTGAGAAACAGCCGCATTCTGCTGCTGCGCTGCTTCGAGTAGCGTTCTGATCTGTTGCAAACCTCTACCAGCTTCCGACCGTGATGGCTGTATAGAATCTGCAATCCTAGCAGCAGCCACAACATTCAACACCGGAGTACGGAATACCTCAACGTTATTCCGCGATCCACTCGGAAACAACTGTCGCTGATGTCGATTGGGACGCGGCGGACGCTGTCGAGCACGCTCGTCGAGTGCCTTCTGCATCTCTTTGAGTAGAAGGCGAGTCGCCTCCATGGCCTAGGCCTCAGCAGTCGTGCTGACGATGGGAGTACGGAGAACATCCTCATCCCGGTGCTGCTGTTCATTCGACGTTCCACCAATCTCGCGCCTGGCGTGGCTGAAGCCAGGCGGCGGACTCTGATGAGAGCCAGCAATAAAAACTTCAGCCGCAGGATCGCAGCTCTCGCACTCGGAGGGAACGCCAGACCGATCTGACGCCGAGTCGAACACGCCGAGAAGTGACTCGACGGGCTCGATGGCCGCAATCTGCGGGGACGAAGCCTGGCGGGCTGCCGCATGTCGCACCCAACGTTGTAGCCGCGAACGACCGGATCGCTTGCGGCGATGAACAGCATGGAGGGCCGACACGTACGGAGTCGACGGCTGAAGGAGAAGCACACCGCAGGAGCTTGCGAAAAGTGCGTTGCCCCACGACTCGGGAGCGCCTCAACGTCCAGAGGCGCCTCCCGGAGCCATGCCGAATCGTCGGCGATGAAGGTGAGCGCTCCGAGATGGATCTCGCGGCCCAGGAACAAATCACCGCCGGATGACATGACGAAGGAAAACAAATGCAACCTCGCCGGAAGTCGCTTAGACGCCTGCCCCACGTTGGGTGCCAACTGTCGTGGGAACGAGTCTGACAGTAGAAGGTAGGGGAACGTAAGGAGAGGGCAGAGTCCTAGCTACGGCGAGGGTGTACACACAGATGTATGAGTTCAGGCCCCTCTCGTGGAGGTAATAACCCTACGTCTCAGGTGCTCAGGAGCTCTTTGTCGAGTGTAATTGGAGTATCGCTACAGGGGGTGCGAACCAACCCTTATGCCAGAGGGGAGGGGTGGCTTATATAGAGTGCGCTGCCCCTCATAAGTGACCGGCGTTCAAGGGTCAGATCGTGGTTATAAGGACGTACGTTACTGGTAACGTACAACATAAATGCTATTAATGGTCTTGATGAATGCCTGCCCGTTAGCCTCCCTGGGGTGACTTCTGGGCTTCTGCGGTCGACTGTCTTCTGGTCCTTCCGAGTGAAAGGTAAGCGTCGAGTGAAAGGTACCTCCAAGTGTATGTTGTCGAGTGACTTGTATGTCTTGGTGATTTCAGTCGGAGACTTCCTAGTAGCTCTTAAGCTTTCTGGGCTAGTGTCCTTAGGTAGGGCATGTAGGCCAGGCCTATGACCCTACCTTAGGTACATATCCCCATCACTTCATTCGCTATTTTCCATGCATTTCATGATTTATTTTGAGCTAAGATGACCCTGAGATTGAAAAGCACTGCAACTGAACTCTGAAATGGTTGAAAATTGGCATGGTAGCATAATTTCACCCACATAGCATGTGCTAAAAAGTTGCGAGGGTTACGGGAAAAACTGGATGCACTTCGTGTACAAACTGGACAATCTCCTTCGAAGCATGAGGGTTTCGGATGAAAACTCGTCTATTACAAAGGGATTTCATTTTTTAACATATTTTAACTCAAGACTTTTTGTGCATTCAATATGCACCATACAAAGCCACATCATCACTTTTCAACCCTTATCTGACTTCATTTGCTATTTTTCATGCATTTCATGATTTATTTTGAGCTAAGATGACCCTGAGATTGAAAAGCACGGCAAATGAACTCTGAAATGATTGAAAATTGGCATGGTATCATAATTTCACCCACATGACATGTGCTAAAAAGTTGAGAGGGTTAAGGGAAAAACTGGATGCACTTCGTGTACAAACTGGACAATCTCCTTCGAAGTATCAGGGTTTCGGACGAAAACTCGTCTATTACAAAGGGATTTCATTTTTTAACATATTTTAACTCAAGCCTTTTTTTGCATTCAATATGCACCATTCAAAGCCACATCATCATTTTCAACCCTTATCTGACTTCATTCGCTATTTTCCATGCATTTCATGATTTATTTTGAGCTAAGATGACCCTGAGATTGAAAAGCACTGCAAATGAACTCTGAAATGGTTGAAAATTGGCATGGTATCATAATTTCACCCACATAGCATGTGCTAAAAAGTTGAGAGGGTTACGGAAAAAACTGGATGCACTTCGTGTACAAACTAGACAATCTCCTGCGGAGTATCAGGGTTTCGGATGAAAACTCGTCTATTACAAAGGGATTTCATTTTTTAACATATTTTAACTCAAGACTTTTTCTGAATTCAATATGCACCATTCAAAGCCACATCATCACTTTTCAACCCTTATCTGACTTCATTTGCTATTTTTCATGCATTTCATGATTTATTTTGAGCTAAGATGACCCTGAGATTGAAAAGCACTGCAAATGTACTCTGAAATGGTTCAAAATTGGCAGGGTATCATAATTTCACCCACATGACATGTGCTAAAAAGTTGAGAGGGTTACCGGAAAAACTGGATGCACTTCTTGTACAAACTGGACAATCTCCTTCGAAGTATCAGGGTTTCGGACGAAAACTCGTCTATTACAAAGGGATTTCATTTTTTTACCATATTTTAACTCAACACTTGTTCTGCATTCAATATGCACCATTCAAAGCCACATCATCACTTATCAACCCTTATCTGACTTCATTCGCTATTTTCCATGCATTTCATGATTTATTTTGAGCTAAGATGACCCTGAGATTAAAAAGCACTGCAAATGAACTCTGAAATCGTTGAAAATTGGCATGGTATCATAATTTCACCCACATAGCATGTGCTAAAAAGTTGAGAGGGTTACGGGAACAACTGGATGCACTTCGTGTACAAACTAGACAATCTCCTTCGAAGTATCAGGGTTTCGGATGAAACACGTCTATTACAAAGGGATTTCATTTTTCTAACATATTTTAACTCAAGACTTTTTCTGCATTCAATATGCACCATTCAAAGCCACATCATCACTTTTCAACCCTTATCTGACTTCATTTGCTATATTTCATGCATTCCATGATTTATTTTGAGCTAAGATGACCCTGAGATTGAAAAGCACTGCAAATGAACTCTGAAATGGTTGAAAATTGGCATGGTATCATAATTTCACCCACATAGCATGTGCTAAAAAGTTGAGAGGGTTACAGGAAACACTGGATGCACTTCGTGTACAAACTGGACAATCTCCTTCGAAGTATCAAGGTTTCGGACGAAAACTCGTCTATTACAAAGGGATTTCATTTTTTTAACATATTTTAACTCAAGACTTTTTTTGCATTCAATATGCACCACTCAAAGCCACATCATCACGTTTCAACCCCTATCTGACTTCATTCGCTATTTTCCATGCATTTCATGATTTATTTTGAGCTAAGATGACCCTGAGATTGAAAAGCACCGCAAATGAACTCTGAAATGGTTGAAAATTGGCATGGTATCATAATTTCACCCATATAGCATGTGCTAAAAAGTTGAGAGGGTTACGGAAAAAACTGGATGCACTTCGTGTACAAACTAGACAGTCTCCTTCGGAGTATCAGGATTTCGGATGAAAACTCGTCTATTACAAAGGGATTTCATTTTTTAACATATTTTAACTCAAGACTTTTTCTTCATTCAATATGCACCATTCAAAGCCACATCATCACTTTTCAACCCTTATCTGACTTCATTTGCTATTTTTCATGCATTTCATGATTTATTTTGAGCTAAGATGACCCTGAGATTGAAAAGCACTGCAAATGAACTCTGAAATGGTTCAAAATTGGTATGGTATCATAATTTCACCCACATGACATGTGCTAAAAAGTGAGAGGGTTACGAGAAAAACTGGATGCACTTCGTGTACAAACTGGACAATCTCCTTCGAAGTATTAGGGTTTCGGACGAAAACTCGTCTATTACAAAGGGATTTCATTTCTTTAACATATTTTAACTCAAGACTTTTTCTGCATTCAATATGCACCATTCAAAGCCACATCATCACTTTTCAACCCTTCTCTAAGTTCATTCGCTATTTTCCATGCATTTCATGATTTATTTTGAGCTAAGATGAACCTGAGATTAAAAAGCACTGCAAATGAACTCTGAAATGGTTGAAAATTGGCATGGTATCATAATTTCACCCACATAGCATGTGCTAAAAAGTTGAGAGGGTTACGGGAAAAACTGGATCCACTTCCTGTACAAACTGGACAATCTCCTTCGAAGTATCAAGGTTTCGGATGAAAACTCGTCTATTACAAAGGGATTTCATTTTTTTTAACATATTTTAGCTCAAGACTTTTTCTGCATTCAATATGCACCATTCAAAGCCACATCATCACTTTTCAACCCTTATCTGACTTCATTTGCTATTTTTCATGCATTTCTAGATTTATTTTGAGCTAAGATGACCCTGAGATTGAAAAGCACTACAAATGAACTCTGAAATGGTTGAAAATTGGCATGGTATCATATTTTCACCCACATAGCATGTGCTAAAAAGTTGAGAGGGTTACGGAAAAAACTGGATGCACTTCGTGTACAAACTAGACAATCTCCTTCGGAGTATCAGGGTTTCGGATGAAAACTCGTCTATTACAAAGGGATTTCATTTTTTAACATATTTTAACTCAAGACTTTTTCTGCATTCAATATGCACCATTCAAAGCCACATCATCACTTTTCAACCCTTATCTGACTTCATTTGCTATTTTTCATGCATTTCATGATTTATTTTGAGCTAAGATGACCCTGAGATTGAAAAGCACTGCAAATGAACTCTGAAATGGTTCAAAATTGGCATGGTATCATAATTTCACCCACATGACATGTGCTAAAAAGTTGTGACGGTTACGGGAAAAACTGGATGCACTTCGTGTACAAACTGGACAATCTCCTTCGAAGTATCAGGGTTTCGGACGAAAACTCGTCTATTACAAAGGGATTTCATTTTTTTAACATATTTTAACTCAAGACTTTTTCTGCATTCAATATGCACCATTCAAAGCCACATCATCACTTTTCAACCCTTATCTGACTTCATTCGCTATTTTTCATGCATTTCATGATTTATTTTGAGCTAAGATGACCCGGAGATTTAAAAGCACTGCAAATGAACTCTGAAATGGTTGAAAATTGGCATGGTATCATAATTTCACATACATAGCATGTGCTAAAAAGTTGAGAGGGTTACGGGAAAAACTGGATGCACTTCGTGTACAAACTGGACAATCTCCTTCGAAGTATCAGGGTTTCGGATGAAACTCGTCTATTACAAAGGGATTTCATTTTTTTAACATATTTTAACTCAAGACTCTTTCTGCATTCAATATGCACCATTCAAAGCCACATCATCACTTTTCAACCCTTATCTGACTTCATTTGCTATATTTCATGCATTCCATGATTTATTTTGAGCTAAGATGACCCTGAGATTGAAAAGCACTGCAAATGAACTCTGAAATGGTTGAAAATTGGCATGGTATCATAATTTCACCCACATAGCATGTGCTAAAAAGTTGAGAGGGTTACAGGAAAAACTGGATGCACTTCGTGTACAAACTGGACAATCTCCTTCGAAGTATCAGGGTTTCGGACGAAAACTCGTCTATTACAAAGGGATTTCATTTTTTTAACATATTTTAACTCAAGACTTTTTTTGCATTCAATATGCACCATTCAAAGCCACATCATCACGTTTCAACCCTTATCTGACTTCATTCGCTATTTTCCATGCAGTTCATGATTTATTTTGAGTTAAGATGACCCTGAGATTGAAAAGCACTGCAAATGAACTCTGAAATGGTTGAAAATTGGCATGGTATCATAATTTCACCCACATAGCATGTGCTAAAAAGTTGAGAGGGTTACGGGAAAAACTGGAAGCACTTCGTGTACAAACTGGACAATCTCCTTCGAAGTATCAGGGTTTCGGATGAAACTCGTCTATTACAAAGGGATTTCATTTTTTTAACATATTTTAACTCAAGACTTTTTCTGCATTCAATATGCACCATTCAAAGCCACATCATCACTTTTCAACCCTTATCTGACTTCATTTGCTATATTTCATGCATTCCATGATTTATTTTGAGCTAAATGACCCTGAGATTGAAAAGCACTGCAAATGAACTCTGAAATGGTTGAAAATTGGCATGGTATCATAATTTCACCCACATAGCATGTGCTAAAAAGTTGAGAGGGTTACAGGAAAAACTGGATGCACTTCGTGTACAAACTGGACAATCTCCTTAGAAGTATCAGGGTTTCGGACGAAAACTCGTCTATTACAAAGGGATTTCATTTTTTTAACATATTTTAACTCAAGACTTTTTTTTTATTCAATATGCACCATTCAAAGCCACATCGTCACGTTTCAACCCTTATCTGACTTCATTCGCTATTTTCCATGCATTTCATGATTTATTTTGAGCATAGATGACCCTGAGATTGAAAAGCACTGCAAATGAACTCTGAAATGGTTGAAAATTGGCATGGTATCATAATTTCACCCATATAGCATGTGCTAAAAAGTTGAGAGGGTTACAGGAAAAACTGGATGCACTTCGTGTACAAACTAGACAGTCTCCTTCGGAGTATCAGGGTTTCGGATGAAAACTCGTCTATTACAAAGGGATTTCATTTTTTAACATATTTTAACACAAGACTTTTTCTGCATTCAATATGCACCATTCAAAGCCACATCATCACTTTTCAACCCTTATCTGACTTCATTTGCTATTTTTCATGCATTTCATGATTTATTTTGAGCTAAGATGACCCTGAGATTGAAAAGCACTGCAAATGAACTCTGAAATGGTTCAAAATTGGCATGGTATCATAATTTCACCCACATGACATGTGCTAAAAAGTTGAGAGGGTTACGGGAAAAACTGGATGCACTTCTTGTACAAACTGGACAATCTCCTTCGAAGTATCAGGGTTTCGGACGAAAACTCGTCTATTACAAAGGGATTTCATTTTTTTAACATATTTTAACTCAAGACTTTTTCTACATTCAATATGCACCATTCAAAGCCACATCATCACTTTTCAACCCTTATCTGACTTCATTTGCTATATTTCATGCATTCCATGATTTATTTTGAGCTAAGATGACCCTGAGATTGAAAAGCACTGCAAATGAACTCTGAAATGGTTGAAAATTGGCATGGTATCATAATTTCACCCACATAGCATGTGCTAAAAAGTTGAGAGGGTTACAGGAAAAACTGGATGCACTTCGTGTACAAACTGGACAATCTCCTTCGAAGTATCACGGTTTCGGACGAAAACTCGTCTATTACAAAGGGACTTCATTTTTTTAACATATTTTAACTCAAGACTTTTTTTGCATTCAATATGCACCATTCAAAGCCACATCATCACGTTTCAACCCTTATCTGACTTCATTCGCTATTTTCTATGCATTTCATGATTTATTTTGAGCTAAGATGACCCTGAGATTGAAAAGCACTGCAAATGAACTCTGAAATGGTTGAAAATTGGCATGGTATCATAATTTCACCCATATAGCATGTGCTAAAAAGTTGAGAGGGTTACGGGAAAAACTGGATGCACTTCGTGTACAAACTAGACAGTGTCCTTCGGAGTAATAGGGTTTCGGATGAAAACTCGTCTATTACAAAGGGATTTCATTTTTTTAACATATTTTAACTCAAGACTTTTTCTGCATTCAATATGCACCATTCAAAGCCACATCTTCACTTTTCAACCCTTATCTGACTTCATTTGCTATTTTTCATGCATTTCATGATTTATTTTGAGCTAAGATGACCCTGAGATTGAAAAGCACTGCAAATGAACTCTGAAATGGTTCAAAATTGGCATGGTATCAAAATTTCACCTACACGACATGTGCTAAAAAGTTGAGAGGGTTACGGGAAAAACTGGATGCACTTCGTGTACAAACTGGACAATCTCCTTCGAAGTATCAGGGTTTCGGACGAAAACTCGTCTATTACAAAGGGATTTCATTTTTTTAACATATTTTAACTCAAGACTTTTTCTGCATTCAATATGCACCATTCAAAGCCACATCATCACTTTTCAACCCTTATCTGACTTCATTCGCTATTTTTCATGCATTTCATGATTTATTTTGAGCTAAGATGACCCTGAGATTAAAAAGCACTGCAAATGAACTCTGAAATGGTTGAAAATTGCCATGGTATCATAATTTCACCCACATAGCATGTGCTAAAAAGTTGAGAGGGTTACGGGAAAAACTGGATGCACTTCGCGTACAAACTGGACAATCTCCTTCGAAGTATCAAGGTTTCGGATGAAAACTCGTCTATTACAAAGGGATTTCATTTTTTTAACATATTTTAGCTCAAGACTTTTTTTGCATTCAATATGCACCATTCAAAGCCACATCATCACTTTTCAACCCTTATCTGACTTCATTTGCTATTTTTCATGCATTTCATGATTTATTTTGAGCTAAGATGACCCTGAGATTCAAAAGCACTGCAAATGAACTCTGAATGGTTGAAAATTGGCATGGTACCATAATTTCACCCACATAGCATGTGCTAAAAGTTGAGAGGGTTACGGGAAAAACTGGATGCACTTCGTGTACAAACTGGACAATCTCCTTTGAAGTATCAGGGTTTTGGACGAAAACTCGTCTATTACAAAGGGATTTCATTTTTTTAACATATGTTAACTCAAGACTTTTTGTGCATTTAATATGCACCATTCAAAGCTACATCATCACTTTTCAACCCTTATCTGACTTCATTTTCTATTTTTCATGCATTTCATGATTTATTTTGAGCTAAGATGACCCTGAGATTGAAAAGCACTGCAAATGAACTCTGAAATGGTTGAAAATTGGCATGGTATCATAATTTCACCCACATAGCATGTGCTAAAAAGTTGAGAGGGTTACGGGAAAAACTGGATGCACTTCGTGTACAAACTGGACAATCTCCTTCGAAGTATCAGGGTTTCGGATGAAA
The DNA here is from genome assembly GCA_039707655.1 of Elymus sibiricus. Lineage (NCBI taxonomy): Eukaryota > Viridiplantae > Streptophyta > Magnoliopsida > Poales > Poaceae > Elymus > Elymus sibiricus. The sequence continues at coordinate 401,600,505 of CM077663.1, forward strand.
ACTCGTCTATTACAAAGGGATTTCATTTTTTTAACATATTTTAACTCAAGACTTTTTGTGCATTCAATATGCACCGTTCAAAGCTACATCATCACTTTTCAACCCTTATCTGACTTCATTTGCTATTTTTCATGCATTTCATGATTTATTTTCAGCTAAGATGACCCTGAGATTGAAAAGCACTGCAAATGAACTCTGAAATGGTTGAAAATTGGCATGGTATCATAATTTCACACACATAGCATGTGCTAAAAATTTGAGAGGGTTACGGGAAAAACTGGGTGCACTTCGTGTACAAACTGGACAATTTCCTTCGAAGTATCAGGGTTTCGGACGAAAACTCGTCTATTACAAAGGGATTTCATTTTTTTAACATATTTTAACTCAAGACTTTTTCTGCATTCAATATGCACCATTCAAAGCCATATCATCACTTTTCAACCCTTATCTGACTTCATTCGCTATTTTCCATGCATTTCATGATTTATTTTGAGCTAAGATGACCCTGAGAATGAAAAGCACTGCAAATGAACTCTGAAATGGTTGAAAATTGGCATGGTATCATAATTTCACCCACATGCCATGTGCTAAAAAGTTGAGAGGGTTACGGGAAAAACCGGATGCACTTCGTGTACAAACTGGACAATCTCCTTCGAAGTATCAGGGTTTCGGATGAAAACTTGTCTATTACAAAGGGATTTCATTTTTTTAACATATTTTAACTCAAGACTTTTTGTGCATTCAATATGCACCATTCAAAGCCACATCATCACTTTTTAACCCTTATCTGACTTCATTTGCTATTTTTCATGCATTTCATGATTTATTTTGAGCTAAGATGATCCTGAGATTGAAAAGCACTGCAAATGACATCTGAAATGGTTGAAAATTGGCATGGTATCATAATTTCACCCACATAGCATGTGCTAAAAAGTTGAGAGGGTTACGGAAAAAACTGGATGCACTTCGTGTACAAACTAGACAATCTCCTTCGGAGTATCAGGGTTTCGGATGAAAACTCGTCTATTACAAAGGGATTTCATTTTTTAACATATTTTAACTCAAGACTTTTTCTGCATTCAATATGCACCATTCAAAGCCACATCATCACTTTTCAACCCTTATCTGACTTCATTTGCTATTTTTCATGCATTTCATGATTTATTTTGAGCTAAGATGACCCTGAGATTGAAAAGCACTGCAAATGAACTCTGAAATGGTTCAAAATTGGCATGGTATCATAATTTCACCCACATGACATGTGCTAAAAAGTTGAGAGGGTTACGGGAAAAACTGGATGCACTTCGTGTACAAACTGGACAATCTCCTTCGAAGTATCAGGGTTTCGGACGAAAACTCGTCTATTACAAAAGGATTTCATTTTTTTACCATATTTTAACTCAAGACTTTTTCTGCATTCAATATGCACCATTAAAAGCCACATCATCACTTTTCAACCCTTATCTGACTTCTTTCGCAATTTTCTATGCATTTCATGATTTATTTTGAGCTAAGATGACCCTGAGATTAAAAAGCACTGCAAATGAACTCTGAAATGGTTGAAAATTGGCATGGTATCATAATTTCACCCACATAGCATGTGCTAAAAAGTTGAGAGGGTTACAGGAAAACTGGATGCACTTCGTGTACAAACTGGACAATCTCCTTCGAAGTATCAGGGTTTCGGACGAAAACTCGTCTATTACAAAGGGATTTCATTTTTTTAACATATTTTAACTCAAGACTTTTTTTGCATTCAATATGCACCATTCAAAGCCACATCATCACGTTTCAACCCTTATCTGACTTTATTCGCTATTTTCCATGCATTTCATGATTTATTTTGAGCTAAGATGACCCTGAGATTGAAAAGCACTGCAAATGAACTCTGAAATGGTTGAAAATTGGCATGGTATCATAATTTCACCCATATAGCATGTGCTAAAAAGTTGAGAGGGTTACGGAAAAAACTGGATGCACTTCGTGTACAAACTAGACAGTCTCCTTCGGAGTATCAGGGTTTCGGATGAAAACTCGTCTATTACAAAGGGATTTCATTTTTTTAACATATTTTAACTCAAGACTTTTTCTGCATTCAATATGCACCATTGAAAGCCACATCATCACTTTGCAACCCTTATCTGACTTCATTTGCTATTTTTCATGCACTTCATGATTTATTTTGAGCTAAGATGACCCTGAGATTGAAAAGCACTGCAAATGAATTCTGAAATGGTTCAAAATTGGCATGGTATCATAATTTCACCCACATGACATGTGCTAAAAAGTTGAGAGGGTTACGGGAAAAACTGGATGCACTTCGTGTACAAACTGGACAATCTCCTTCGAAGTATCAGGGTTTCGGACGAAAACTCGTCTATTACAAAGGGATTTCATTTTTTTAACATATTTTAACTCAAGACTTTTTCTGCATTCAATATGCACCATTCAAAGATACATCATCACTTTTCAACCCTTATATGACTTCATTTGCTATTTTTCATGCATTTCATGATTTATTTTGAGCTAAGATGACCCTGATATTGAAAAGCACTGCAAATGAACTCTGAAATGGTTGAAAATTGGCATGGTATCATAATTTCACCCACATAGCATGTGCTAAAAATTTGAGAGGGTTACGGGAAAAACTGGGTGCACTTCGTGTACAAACTGGACAATTTCCTTCGAAGTATCATGGTTTCGGACGAAAACTCGTCTATTACAAAGGGATTTCATTTTTTTAACATATTTTAACTCAAGACTCTTTCTGCATTCAATATGCACCATTCAAAACCACATCATCACTTTTCAACCCTTATCTGACTTCATTCGCTATTTTCCATGCATTTCATGATTTATTTTGAGCTAAGACGACCCTGAGATTGAAAAGCACTGCAAATGAACTCTGAAATGGTTGAAAATTGGCATGGTATCATAATTTCACCCACATAGCATGTGCTAAAAAGTTTAGAGGGTTACCGGAAAAACCGGATGCACTTCGTGTACAAACTGGACAATCTCCTTCGAAGTATCAGGGTTTCGGATGAAAACTTGTCTATTACAAAGGGATTTCATTTTTTTAACATATTTTAACTCAAGACTATTTGTGCATTCAATATGCACCATTCAAAGCCACATCATCACTTTTTAACCCTTATCTGACTTCATTTGCTATTTTTCATGCATTTCATGATTTATTTTGAGCTAAGATGACCCTGAGATTGAAAAGCACTGCAAATGAACTCTGAAATGGTTGAAAATTGGCATGGTATCATAATTTCACCCACATAGCATGTGCTAAAAAGTTGAGAGGGTTACGGAAAAAACTGGATGCACTTCGTGTACAAACTAGACAATCTCCTTCGGAGTATCAGGGTTTCGGATTAAAACTCGTCTATTACAAAGGGATTTCATTTTTTAACATATTTTAACTCAAGACTTTTTCTGCATTCAATATGCACCATTTAAAGCCACATCATCACTTTTCAACCCTTATCTGACTTCATTTGCTATTTTTCATGCATTTCATGATTTATTTTGAGCTAAGATGACCCTGAGATTGAAAAGCACTGCAAATGAACTCTGAAATGGTTCAAAATTGGCATTGTATCATAATTTCACCCACATGACATGTGCTAAAAAGTTGAGAGGGTTACGGGAAAAACTGGATGCACTTCGTGTACCAACTGGACAATCTCCTTCGAAGTATCAGGGTTTCGGATGAAAACTCGTCTATTACAAAGGGATTTCATTTTTTTACCATATTTTAAGTCAAGACTTTTTCTGCATTCAATATGCACCATTCAAAGCCACATCATCACTTTTCAACCCTTATCTGACTTCATTCGCTATTTTCCATGCATTTCATGATTTATTTTGAGCTAAGATGACCCGGAGATTAAAAAGCACTGCAAATGAACTCTGAAATGGTTGAAAATTGGCATGGTATCATAATTTCACCCACATAGCATCTGCTAAAAAGTTGAGAGGGTTACGGGAAAAACTGGATGCACTTCGTGTACAAACTGGACAATCTCCTTCGAAGTATCAGCGTTTCGGATGAAACTCGTCTATTACAAAGGGATTTCATTTTTTTAACATATTTTAACTCAAGACTTTTTCTGCATTCAATATGCACCATTCAAAGCCACATCATCACTTTTCAACCCTTATCTGACTTCATTTGCTATATTTCATGCATTACATGATTTATTTTGAGCTCTGAAATGGTTGAAAATTGGCATGGTATCAGGGTTTCGGATGAAAACTCTATTACAAAGGGATTTCATTTTTTTAACATATTTTAACTCAAGACTTTTTCTGCATTCAATATGCACCATTCAAAGCCACATCATCACTTTTCAACCCTTATCTGACTTCATTTGCTATATTTCATGCATTACATGATTTATTTTGAGCTCTGAAATGGTTGAAAATTGGCATGGTATCAGGGTTTCGGATGAAAACTCTATTACAAAGGGATTTCATTTTTTGACATATTTTAACTCAAGACTTTTTTTGCATTCAATATGCACCATTCAAAGCCACATCATCACTTTTCAACCCTTATCTGACTTCATTTGCTATTTTTCATGCATTTCATGATTTATTTTGAGCTAAGATGACCCGGAGATTTAAAAGCACTGCAAATGAACTCTGAAATGGTTGAAAATTGGCATGGTATCATAATTTCACCCACATAGCATCAGCTAAAAAGTTGAGAGGGTTACGGGAAAAACTGGATGCACTTCGTGTACAAACTGGACAATCTCCTTCGAAGTATCAGGGTTTCGGATGAAACTCGTCTATTACAAAGGGATTTCATTTTTTTAACATATTTTAACTCAAGACTTTTTCTGCATTCAATATGCACCATTCAAAGCCACATCATCACTTTTCAACCCTTATCTGACTTCATTTGCTATATTTCATGCATTACATGATTTATTTTGAGCTCAGATGACCCTGAGATTGAAAAGCACTGCAAATGAACTCTGAAATGGTTGAAAATTGGCATGGTATCATAATTTCACCCACATAGCATGTGCTAAAAAGTTGAGAGGGTTACAGGAAAAACTGGATGCACTTCGTGTACAAACAGGACAATCTCCTTCGAAGTATCAGGGTTTCGGACGAAAACTCGTTTATTACAAAGGGATTTCATTTTTTTAACATATTTTAACTCAAGACTTTTTTTGCATTCAATATGCACCATTCAAAGCCACATCATCACGTTTCAACCCTTATCTGACTTCATTCGCTATTTTCCATGCATTTCATGATTTATTTTGAGCTAAGATGACCCTGAGATTGAAAAGCACTGCAAATGAACTCTGAAATGGTTGAAAATTGGCATGGTATCATAATTTCACCCATATAGCATGTGCTAAAAAGTTGAGAGGGTTACGGAAAAAACTGGATGCACTTCGTGTACAAACTAGACAGTCTCCTTCGGAGTATCAGGGTTTCGGATGAAAACTCGTCTATTACAAAGGGATTTCATTTTTTTAACATATTTTAACTCAATACTTTTTGTGCATTTAATATGCACCATTCAAAGCCACATCATCACTTTTCAACCCTTATCTGACTTCATTTGCTATTTTTCATGCATTTCATGATTTATTTTGAGCTAAGATGACCCTGAGATTGAAAAGCACTGCAAATGAACTCTGAAATGGTTCAAATTGGCATTGTATCATAATTTCACCCACATGACATGTGCTAAAAAGTAGAGAGGGTTACGGGAAAAACTGGATGCACTTCGTGTACAAACTGGACAATCTCCTTCGAAGTATTAGGGTTTCGGACGAAAACTCGTATATGACAAAGGGATTTCATTTTTTTAACATATTTTAACTCAAGACTTTTTCTGCATTCAATATGCACCATTCAAAGCCACATCATCACTTTTCAACCCTTATCTGACTTCATTTGCTATATTTCATGCATTCCATGATTTATTTTGAGCTAAGATGACCCTGAGATTGAAAAGCACTGCAAATGAACTCTGAAATGGTTGAAAATTGGCATGGTATCATAATTTCACCCACATAGCATGTGCTAAAAAGTTGAGAGGGTTACAGGAAAAACTGGATGCACTTCGTGTACAAACTGGACAATCTCCTTCGAAGTATCAGGGTTTCGGACGAAAACTCGTCTATTACAAAGGGATTTCATTTTTTTAACATATTTTAACTCAAGACTTTTTTTGCATTCAATATGCACCATTCAAAGCCACATCATCACGTTTCAACCCTTATCTGACTTCATTCGCTATTTTCCATGCATTTCATGATTTATTTTGAGCTAAGATGACCCTGAGATTGAAAAGCACTGCAAATGAACTCTGAAATGGTTGAAAATTGGCATGGTATCATAATTTCACCCATATAGCATGTGCTAAAAAGTTGAGAGGGTTACGGGAAAAACTGGATGCACTTCGTGTACAAACTAGACAGTGTCCTTCGGAGTATCAGGGTTTCGGATGAAAACTCGTCTATTACAAAGGGATTTCATTTTTTTAACATATTTTAACTCAAGACTTTTTCTGCATTCAATATGCACCATTCAAAGCCACATCATCACTTTTCAACCCTTATCTGACATCATTTGCTATTTTTCATGCATTTCATGATTTATTTTGAGCTAAGATGACCCTGAGATTGAAAAGCACTACAAATGAACTCTGAAATGGTTCAAAATTGGCATGGTATCATAATTTCACCTACATGACATGTGCTAAAAAGTTGAGAGGGTTACGGGAAAAACTGGATGCACTTCGTGTACAAACTGGACAATCTCCTTCGAAGTAACAGGGTTTCGGACGAAAACTCGTCTATTACAAAGGGATTTCATTTTTTTAACATATTTTAACTCAAGACTTTTTCTGCATTCAATATGCACCATTCAAAGCCACATCATCACTTTTCAACCCTTATCTGACTTCATTCGCTATTTTTCATGCATTTCATGATTTATTTTGAGCTAAGATGACCCTGAGATTAAAAAGCACTGCAAATGAACTCTGAAATGGTTGAAATTGGCATGGTATCATAATTTCACCCACATAGCATGTGCTAAAAAGTTGAGAGGGTTATGGGAAAAACTGGATGCACTTCGCGTACAAACTGGACAATCTCCTTCGAAGTATCAAGGTTTCGGATGAAAACTCGTCTATTACAAAGGGATTTCATTTTTTTAACATATTTTGGCTCAAGACTTTTTCTGCATTCAATATGCACCATTCAAAGCCACATCATCACTTTTCAACCCTTATCTGACTTCATTTGCTATTTTTCATGCATTTCATGATTTATTTTGAGCTAAGATGACCCTGAGATTGAAAAGCACTGCAAATGAACTCTGAAATGGTTGAAAATTGGCATGGTACCATAATTTCACCCACATAGCATCTGCTAAAAAGTTGAGAGGGTTACGGGAAAAACTGGATGCACTTCGTGTACAAACTGGACAATCTCCTTTGAAGTATCAGGGTTTCGGACGAAAACTCGTCTATTACAAAGGGATTTCATTTTTTTAACATATGTTAACTCAAGACTTTTTGTGCATTTAATATGCACCATTCAAAGCTACATCATCACCTTTCAACCCTTATCTGACTTCATTTTGTATTTTTCATGCATTTCATGATTTATTTTGAGCTAAGATGACCCTGAGATTGAAAAGCACTGCAAATGAACTCTGAAATGGTTGAAAATTGGCATGGTATCATAATTTCGCCCACATAGCATGTGCTAAAAAGTTGAGAGGGTTACAGGAAAAACTGGATGCACTTCGTGTACAAACTGGACAATCTCCTTCGAAGTATCAGGGTTTCGGATGAAAACTCATCTATTACAAAGGGATTTCATTTTTTAACATATTTTAACTCAAGACTTTTTGTGCATTCAATATGCATCGTTCAAAGCTACATCATCACTTTTCAACCCTTATCTGACTTCATTTGCTATTTTTCATGCATTTCATGATTTATTTTGAGCTAAGATAACCCTGAGATTGAAAAGCACTGCAAATGAACTCTGAAATGGTTGAAAATTGGCATGGTATCATAATTTCACCCACATGCCATGTGCTAAAAAGTTTAGAGGGTTACGGGAAAAACCGGATGCACTTCGTGTACAAACTGGACAATCTCCTTCGAAGTATCAGGGTTTCGGATGAAAACTTGTCTATTACAAAGGGATTTCATTTTTTTAACATATTTTAACTCAAGACTTTTTGTGCATTCAATATGCACCATTCAAAGCCACATCATCACTTTTTAACACTTATCTGACTTCATTTGCTATTTTTCATGCATTTCATGATTTATTTTGAGCTAAGATGACCCTGAGATTGAAAAGCACTGCAAATGAACTCTGAAATGGTTGAAAATTGGCATGGTATCATAATTTCACCCACATAGCATGTGCTAAAAAGTTGAGAGGGTTACGGAAAAAACTGGATGCACTTCGTGTACAAACTAGACAATCTCCTTCGGAGTATGAGGGTTTCGGATGAAAACTCGTCTATTACAAAGGGATTTCATTTTTTAATATATTTTAACTCAAGACTTTTTCTGCATTCAATATGCACTATTCAAAGCCACATCATCACTTTTTAACCCTTATCTGACTTCATTTGCTATTTTTCATGCATTTCATGATTTATTTTGAGCTAAGATGACCCTGAGATTGAAAAGCACTGCAAATGAACTCTGAAATGGTTGAAAATTGGCATGGTATCATAATTTCACCCACATAGCATGTGCTAAAAAGTTGAGAGGGTTACGGAAAAAACTGGATGCACTTCGTGTACAAACTAGACAATCTCCTTCGGAGTATGAGGGTTTCGGATGAAAACTCGTCTATTACAAAGGGATTTCATTTTTTAATATATTTTAACTCAAGACTTTTTCTGCATTCAATATGCACTATTCAAAGCCACATCATCACTTTTCAACCCTTATCTGACTTCATTTGCTATTTTTCATGCATTTCATGATTTATTTTGAGCTAAGATGACCCTGAGATTGAAAAGCACTACAAATGAACTCTGAAATGGTTCAAAATTGGCATGGTATCGTAATTTCACCCACATGACATGTGCTAAAAAGTTGAGAGGGTTACGGGAAAAACTGGATGCACTTCGTGTACAAACTGGACAATCTCCTTCGAAGTATCAGGGTTTCGGACGAAAACTCGTCTATTGCAAAGGGATTTCATTTTTTTACCATATTTTAACTCAAGACTTTTTCTGCATTCAATATGCACCATTCAAAGCCACATCATCACTTTTCAACCCTTATCTGACTTCATTCGCAATTTTCCATGCATTTCATGATTTATTTTGAGCTAACATGACCCTGAGATTAAAAAGCACTGCAAATGAACTCTGAAATCGTTGAAAATTGGCATGGTATCATAATTTCACCCACATAGCATGTGCTAAAAAGTTGAGAGGGGTACGGGACAAACTGGATGCACTTCGTGTACAAACTAGACAATCTCCTTCGAAGTATCAGGGTTTCGGATGAAACACGTCTATTACAAAGGGATTTCATTTTTCTAACATATTTTAACTCAAGACTTTTTCTGCATTCAATATGCACCATTCAAAGCCACATCATCACTTTTCAACCCTTATCTGACTTCATTCGCTATATTTCATGCATTCCATGATTTATTTTGAGCTAAGATGACCCTGAGATTAAAAAGCACTGCAAATGAACTCTGAAATGGTTGAAAATTGGCATGGTATCATAATTTCACCCACATAGCATGTGCTAAAAAGTTGAGAGGGTTACAGGAAAAACTGGATGCACTTCGTGTACAAACTGGACAATCTCCTTCGAAGTATCAAGATTTCGGACGAAAACTCGTCTATTACAAAGGGATTTCATTTTTTTAACATATTTTAACTCAAGACTTTTTTTGCATTCAATATGCATCATTCAAAGCCACATCATCACGTTTCAACCCTTATCTGACTTCATTCGCTATTTTCCATGCATTTCATGATTTATTTTGAGCTAAGATGACCCTGAGATTGAAAAGCACCGCAAATGAACTCTGAAATGGTTGAAAATTGGCATGGTATCATAATTTCACCCATATAGCATGTGCTAAAAAGTTGAGAGGGTGACGGAAAAAACTGGATGCACTTCGTGTACAAATTAGACAGTCTCCTTCGGAGTATCAGGATTTCGGATGAAAACTCGTCTATTACAAAGGGATTTCATTTTTTTAACATATTTTAACTCAAGACTTTTTCTTCATTCAATATGCACCATTCAAAGCCACATCATCACTTTTCTACCCTTATCTGACTTCATTTGCTATTTTTCATGCATTTCATGATTTATTTTGAGCTAAGATGACCCTGAGATTGAAAAGCACTGCAAATGAACTCTGAAATGGTTCAAAATTGGCATGGTATCATAATTTCACCCACATGACATGTGCTAATAAGTGAGAGGGTTACGGGAAAAACTGGATGCACTTCGTGTACAAACTGGACAATCTCCTTCGAAGTATCAGGGTTTCGGACGAAAAATCGTCTATTACAAAGGGATTTCATTTTTTTAACATATTTTAACTCAAGACTTTTTCTGCATTCAATATGCACCATTCAAAGCCACATCATCACTTTTCAACCCTTATCAGACTTCATTCGCTATTTTTCATGCATTTCATGATTTATTTTGAGCTAAGATGACCCTAAGATTAAAAAGCACTGCAAATGAACTCTGAAATGGTTGAAAATTGGCATGGTATCATAATTTCACCAACATAGCATGTGCTAAAAAGTTGAGAGGGTTACGGGAAAAACTGGATGCACTTCGTGTACAACCTGGACAATCTCCTTCGAAGTATCAAGGTTTCGGATGAAAACTCGTCTATTACAAAGGGATTTCATTTTTTAAACATATTTTAACTCAAGACTTTTTCTGCATTCAATATGCACCATTCAAAGCCACATCATCACGTTTCAACCCTTATCTGACTTCATTTGCTATTTTTCATGCATTTCATGATTTATTTTGAGCTAAGATGACCCTGAGATTGAAAAGCACTGCAAATGAACTCTGAAATGGTTGAAAATTGGCATGGTACCATAATTTCACCCACATAGCATGTGCTAAAAAGTTGAGAGGGTTATGGGAAAAACTGGATGCACTTCGTGTACAAACAGGACAATCTCCTTCGAAGTATCAGGGTTTCGGACGAAAACTCGTTTATTACAAAGGGATTTAATTTTTTTAACATATTTTAACTCAAGACTTTTTTTGCATTCAATATGCACCATTCAAAGCCACATCATCACGTTTCAACCCTTATCTGACTTCATTCGCTATTTTCCATGCATTTCATGATTTATTTTGAGCTAAGATGACCCTGAGATTGAAAAGCACTGCAAATGAACTCTGAAATGGTTGAAAATTGGCATGGTATCATAATTTCACCCACATAGCATGTGCTAAAAAGCTGAGAGGGTTACGGGAAAAACTGGATGCACTTTGTGTACAAACTGGACAATCTCCTTCGAAGTATCAGGGTTTCGGATGAAAACTCGTCTATTACAAAGGGATTTCATTTTTTTAACATATTTTAACTCAAGACTTTTTGTGCATTCAATATGCACCGTTCAAAGCTACATCATCACTTTTCAACCCTTATCTGACTTCATTTGCTATTTTTCATGCATTTCATGATTTATTTTGAGCTAAGATGACCCTGAGATTGAAAAGCACTGCAAATGAACTCTGAAATGGTTGAAAATTGGCATGGTATCATAATTTCACCCACATAGCATGTGCTAAAAATTTGAGAGGGTTACGGGAAAAACTGGGTGCACTTCGTGTACAAACTGGACAATTTCCTTCGAAGTATCAGGGTTTCGGACGAAAACTCGTCTATTACAAAGGGATTTCATTTTTTTAACATATTTTAACTCAAGACTTTTTCTGCATTCAATATGCACCATTCAAAACCACATCATCACTTTTGAACCCTTATCTGACTTCATTCGCTATTTTCCATGCATTTCATGATTTATTTTGAGCTAAGACGACCCTGAGATTGAAAAGCACTGCAAATGAACTCTGAAATGGTTGAAAATTGTCATGGTATCATAATTTCACCCACATAGCATGTGCTAAAAAGTTTAGAGGGTTACGGGAAAAACCGGATGCACTTCGTGTACAAACTGGACAATCTCCTTCGAAGTATCAGGGTTTCGGATGAAACTCGTCTATTACAAAGGGATTTCATTTTTTTAACATATTTTAACTCAAGACTTTTTCTGCATTCAATATGCACCATTCAAAGCCACATCATCACTTTTCAACCCTTATCTGACTTCATTTGCTATATTTCATGCATTACATGATTTATTTTGAGTTAAGATGACCCTGAGATTGAAAAGCACTGCAAATGAACTCTGAAATGGTTGAAAATTGGCATGGTATCATAATTTCACCCACATAGCATGTGCTAAAAAGTTGAGAGGGTTACAGGAAAAACTGGATGCACTTCGTGTACAAACAGGACAATCTCCTTCGAAGTATCAGGGTTTCGGACGAAAACTCGTTTATTACAAAGGGATTTCATTTTTTAAACATATTTTAACTCAAGACTTTTTCTGCATTCAATATGCACCATTCAAATCCACATCATCACTTTTCAACCCTTATCTGACTTCATTTGCTATTTTTCATGCATTTCATGATTTATTTTGAGCTAAGATGACCCTGAGATTGAAAAGCACTGCAAATGAACTCTGAAATGGTTGAAAATTGGCATGGTACCATAATTTCACCCACATAGCATGTGCTAAAAAGTTGAGAGGGTTATGGGAAAAACTGGATGCACTTCGTGTACAAACTGGACAATCTCCTTTGAAGTATCAGGGTTTCGGACGAAAACTCGTCTATTACAAAGGGATTTCATGTTTTTTAACATATGTTAACTCAAGACTTTTTATGCAATTAATATGCACCATTAAAAGCTACATCATCACTTTTCAACCCTTATCTGACTTCATTTGCTATTTTTCATGCATTTCATGATTTATTTTGAGCTAAGATGACCCTGAGATTGAAAAGCACTGCAAATGAACTCTGAAATGGTTGAAAATTGGCATGGTATCATAATTTCACCCACATAGCATGTGCTAAAAAGCTGAGAGGGTTACGGGAAAAACTGGATGCACTTCGTGTACAAACTGGACAATCTCCTTCGAAGTAATTGGGTTTCGGATGAAAACTCGTCTATTACAAAGGGATTTCATTTTTTTAACATATTTTAACTCAAGACTTTTTGTGCATTCAATATGCACCATTCAAAACCACATCATCACTTTTCAACCCTTATCTGACTTCATTCGCTATTTTCCATGCATTTCATGATTTATTTTGAGCTAAGACGACCCTGAGATTGAAAAGCACTGCAAATGAACTCTGAAATGGTTGAAAATTGTCATGGTATCATAATTTCACCCACATAGCATGTGCTAAAAAGTTTAGAGGGTTACGGGAAAAACCGGATGCACTTCGTGTACAAACTGGACAATCTCCTTCGAAGTATCAGGGTTTCGGATGAAAACTTGTCTATTACAAAGGGATTTCATTTTTTTAACATATTTTAACTCAAGACTTTTTGTGCGTTCAATATGCACCATTCAAAGCCACATCATCACTTTTAAACCCTTATCTGACTTCATTTGCTATTTTTCATGCATTTCATGATTTATTTTGAGCTAAGATGACCCTGAGATTGAAAAGCACTGCAAATGAACTCTGAAATGGTTGAAAATTGGCATGGTATCATAATTTCACCCACATAGCATGTGCTAAAAAGTTGAGAGGGTTACGGAAAAAACTGGATGCACTTCGTGTACAAACTAGACAATCTCCTTCGGAGTATCAGGGTTTCGGATGAAAACTCGTCTATTACAAAGGGATTTCATTTTTTAACATATTTTAACTCAAGACTTTTTCTGCATTCAATATGCACCATTCAAAGCCACATCATCACTTTTCAACCCTTATCTGACTTCATTTGCTATTTTTCATGCATTTCATGATTTATTTTGAGCTAAGATGACCCTGAGATTGAAAAGCACTGCAAATGAACTCTGAAATGGTTCAAAATTGGCATGGTATCATAATTTCACCCACATGACATGTGCTAAAAAGTTGAGAGGGTTACGGGAAAAACTGGATGCACTTCGTGTACAAACTGGACAATCTCCTTCGAAGTATCAGGGTTTCGGATGAAAACTCATCTATTACAAAGGGATTTCATTTTTTTACCATATTTTAACTCAAGACTTTTTCTGCATTCAATATGCACCATTCAAAGCCACATCATCACTTTTCAACCCTTATCTGACTTCATTCGCTATTTTCCATGCATTTCATGATTTATTTTGAGGTAAGATGACCCGGAGAATAAAAAGCACTGCAAATGAACTCTGAAATGGTTGAAAATTGGCATGGTATCATAATTTCACCCACATAGCATCTGCTAAAAAGTTGAGAGGGTTACGGGAAAAACTGGATGCACTTCGTGTACAAACTGGACAATCTCCTTCGAAGTATCAGGGTTTCGGATGAAACTCGTCTATTACAAAGGGATTTCATTTTTTGAACATATTTTAACTCAAGTCTTTTTCTGCATTCAATATGCACCATTCAAAGCCACATCATCACGTTTCAACCCTTATCTGACTTCATTCGCTATTTTCCATGCATTTCATGATTTATTTTGAGCTAAGATGACCCTGAGATTGAAAAGCACTGCAAATGAACTCTGAAATGGTTGAAAATTGGCATGGTATCATAATTTCACCCATATAGCATGTGCTAAAAAGTTGAGAGGGTTACGGAAAAAACTGGATGCACTTCGTGTACAAACTAGACAGTCTCCTTCGGAGTGTCAGGGTTTCGGATGAAAACTCGTCTATTACAAAGGGATTTCATTTTTTTAACATATTTTAACTCAAGACTTTTTGTGCATTTAATATGCACCATTCAAATCCACATCATCACTTTTCAACTCTTATCTGACTTCATTTGCTATTTTTCATGCATTTCATGATTTATTTTGAGCTAAGATGACCCTGAGATTGAAAGGCACTGCAAATGAAATCTGAAATGGTTCAAATTGGCATGGTATCATAATTTCACCCACATGACATGTGCTAAAAAGTTGAGAGGGTTACGGGAAAAACTGGATGCACTTCGTGTACAAACTGGACAATCTCCTTCGAAGTATCAGGGTTTCGGATGAAAACTTGTCTATTACAAAGGGATTTCATTTTTAACATATTTTAACTCAAGACTTTTTGTGCATTCAATATGCACCATTCAAAGCCACATCATCACTTTTTAACCCTTATCTGACTTCATTTGCTATTTTTCATGCATTTCATGATTTATTTTGAGCTAAGATGACCCTGAGATTGAAAAGCACTGCAAATGAACTCTGAAATGGTTGAAAATTGGCTTGGTATCATAATTTCACCCACATAGCATGTGCTAAAAATTTGAGAGGGTTACGGAAAAAACTGGATGCACTTCGTGTACAAACTAGACAATCTCCTTCGGAGTATGAGGGTTTCGGATGAAAACTTGTCTATTACAAAGGGATTTCATTTTTTAACATATTTTAACTCAAGACTTTTTCTGCATTCAATATGCACCATTCAAAGCCACATCATCACTTTTCAACCCTTATCTGACTTCATTTGCTATTTTTCATGCATTTCATGATTTATTTTGAGCTAAGATGACCCTGAGATTGAAAAGCACTACAAATGAACTCTGAAATGGTTCAAAATTGGCATGGTATCATAATTTCACCCACATGACATGTGCTAAAAAGTTGAGAGGGTTACGGGAAAAACTGGATGCACTTCGTGTACAAACTGGACAATCTCCTTCGAAGTATCAGGGTTTCGGACGAAAACTCGTCTATTACAAAGGGATTTCATTTCTTTAACATATTTTAACTCAAGACTTTTTCTGCATTCAATATGCACCATTCAAAGCCACATCATCACTTTTCAACCCTTATCTGACTTCATTCGCAATTTTCCATGCATTTCAAGATTTATTTTGAGCTAAGATGACCCTGAGATTGAAAAACACTGCAAATGAACTCTGAATCGTTGAAAATTGGCATGGTATCATAATTTCACCCACATAGCATGTGCTAAAAAGTTGAGAGGGTAACGGGAAAAACTGGATGCACTTCGTGTACAAACTAGACAATCTCCTTCGAAGTATCAGGGTTTCGGATGAAACACGTCTATTACAAAGGGATTTCATTTTTCTAACATATTTTAACTCAAGTCTTTTTCTGCATTCAATATGCACCATTCAAAGCCACATCATCACTTTTCAACCCTTATCTGACTTCATTTGCTATATTTCATGCATTCCATGATTTATTTTGAGCTAAGATGACCCTGAGATTGAAAAGCACTGCAAATGAACTCTGAAATGGTTGAAAATTGGCATGGTATCATAATTTCACCCACATAGCATGTGCTAAAAAGTTGAGAGGGTTACAGGAAAAACTGGATGCACTTCGTGTACAAACTGGACAATCTCCTTCGAAGTATCAAGGTTTCGGACGAAAACTCGTCTATTACAAAGGGATTTCATTTTTTTAACATATTTTAACTCAAGACTTTTTTTCCATTCAATATGCACCATTCAAAGCCACATCATCACGTTTCAACCCTTATATGACTTCATTCACTATTTTCCATGCATTTCATGATTTATTTTGAGCTAAGATGACCCTGAGATTGAAAAGCACCGCAAATGAACTCTGAAATGGTTGAAAATTGGCATGGTATCATAATTTCACCCATATAGCATGTGCTAAAAAGTTGAGAGGGTTACGGAAAAAACTGGATGCACTTCGTGTACAAATTAGACAGTCTCCTAAGGAGTATCAGGATTTCGGATGAAAACTCGTCTATTACAAAGGGATTTCATTTTTTTAACATATTTTAACTCAAGACTTTTTCTTCATTCAATATGCACCATTCAAAGCCACATCATCACTTTTCAACCCTTATCTGACTTCATTTGCTATTTTTCATGCATTTCATGATTTATTTTGAGCTAAGATGACCCTGAGATTGAAAAGCACTGCAAATGAACTCTGAAATGGTTCAAAATTGGCATGGTATCATAATTTCACCCACATGACATGTGCTAATAAGTGAGAGGGTTACGGGAAAAACTGGATGCACTTCGTGTACAAACTGGACAATCTCCTTCGAAGTATCAGGGTTTCGGACGAAAAATCGTCTATTACAAAGGGATTTCATTTTTTTAACATATTTTAACTCAAGACTTTTTCTGCATTCAATATGCACCATTCAAAGCCACATCATCACTTTTCAACCCTTATCTGACTTCATTCGCTATTTTCCATGCATTTCATGATTTATTTTGAGCTAAGATGAACCTGAGATTAAAAAGCACTGCAAATGAACTCTGAAATGGTTGAAAATTGGCATGGTATCATAATTTCACCAACATAGCATGTGCTAAAAAGTTGAGAGGGTTACGGGAAAAACTGGATCCACTTCGTGTACAAACTGGACAATCTCCTTCGAAGTATCAAGGTTTCGGATGAAAACTCGTCTATTACAAAGGGATTTCATTTTTTTAACATATTTTAGCTCAAGACTTTTTCTGCATTCAATATGCACCATTCAAAGCCACATCATCACTTTTCAACCCTTATCTGACTTCATTTGCTATTTTTCATACATTTCAAGATTTATTTTGAGCTAAGATGACCCTGAGATTGAAAAGCACTGCAAATGAACTCTGAAATGGTTGAAAATTGGCATGGTACCATAATTTCACCCACATAGCATGTGCTAAAAAGTTGAGAGGGTTACGGGAAAAACTGGATGCACTTCGTGTACAAACTGGACAATCTCCTTTGAAGTATCAGGGTTTCGGACGAAAACTCGTCTATTACAAAGGGATTTCATTTTTTTAACATATTTTAAATCAAGACTTTTTGTGCATTTAATATGCACCATTCAAAGCCACATCATCACTTTTTAACCCTTATCTGACTTCATTTGCTATTTTTCATGCATTTCATGATTTATTTTGAGCTAAGATGACCCTGAGATTGAAAAGCACTGCAAATGAACTCTGAAATGGTTCAAAATTGGCATGGTATCATAATTTCACCCACATGACATGTGCTAAAAAGTTGAGAGGGTTAAGGGAAAAACTGGATGCACTTCGTGTACAAACTGGACAATCTCCTTCGAAGTATCAGGGTTTCGGACGAAAACTCGTCTATTACAAAGGGATTTCATTTTTTAACATATTTTAACTCAAGCCTTTTTTTGCATTCAATATTCACCATTCAAAGCCACATCATCACGTTTCAACCCTTATCTGACTTCATTCGCTATTTTCCATGCATTTCATGATTTATTTTGAGCTAAGATGACCCTGAGATTGAAAAGCACTGCAAATGAACTCTGAAATGGTTGAAAATTGGCATGGTATCATAATTTCACCCACATAGCATGTTCTAAAAAGTTGAGAGGGTTACGGAAAAAACTGGATGCACTTCGTGTACAAACTAGACAATCTCCTGCGGAGTATCAGGGTTTCGGATGAAAACTCGTCTATTACAAAGGGATTTCATTTTTTAACATATTTTAACTCAAGACTTTTTCTGCATTCAATATGCACCATTCAAAGCCACATCATCACTTTTCAACCCTTATCTGACTTCATTTGCTATTTTTCATGCATTTCATGATTTATTTTGAGCTAAGAAGACCCTGAGATTGAAAAGCACTGCAAATGAACTCTGAAATGGTTCAAAATTGGCATGGTATCATAATTTCACCCACATGACATGTGCTAAAAAGTTGAGAGGGTTACGGGAAAAACTGGATGCACTTCGTGTACAAACTGGACAATCTCCTTCGAAGTATCAAGGTTTCGGACGAAAACTCGTCTATTACAAAGGGATTTCATTTTTTTAACATATTTTAACTCAAGACTTTTTTTCCATTCAATATGCACCATTCAAAGCCACATCATCACGTTTCAACCCTTATATGACTTCATTCGCTATTTTCCATGCATTTCATGATTTATTTTGAGCTAAGATGACCCTGAGATTGAAAAGCACCGCAAATGAACTCTGAAATGGTTGAAAATTGGCATGGTATCATAATTTCACCCATATAGCATGTGCTAAAAAGTTGAGAGGGTTACGGAAAAAACTGGATGCACTTCGTGTACAAATTAGACAGTCTCCTAAGGAGTATCAGGAT
Organism: Elymus sibiricus; assembly: GCA_039707655.1. Lineage (NCBI taxonomy): Eukaryota > Viridiplantae > Streptophyta > Magnoliopsida > Poales > Poaceae > Elymus > Elymus sibiricus. Next base: position 401,619,852 of record CM077663.1, read on the forward strand.
TTCGGATGAAAACTCGTCTATTACAAAGGGATTTCATTTTTTTAACATATTTTAACTCAAGACTTTTTCTTCATTCAATATGCACCATTCAAAGCCACATCATCACTTTTCAACCCTTATCTGACTTCATTTGCTATTTTTCATGCATTTCATGATTTATTTTGAGCTAAGATGACCCTGAGATTGAAAAGCACTGCAAATGAACTCTGAAATGGTTCAAAATTGGCATGGTATCATAATTTCACCCACATGACATGTGCTAATAAGTGAGAGGGTTACGGGAAAAACTGGATGCACTTCGTGTACAAACTGGACAATCTCCTTCGAAGTATCAGGGTTTCGGACGAAAACTCGTCTATTACAAAGGGATTTCATTTTTTTAACATATTTTAAATCAAGACTTTTTGTGCATTTAATATGCACCATTCAAAGCCACATCATCACTTTTCAACCCTTATCTGACTTCATTTGCTATTTTTCATGCATTTCATGATTTATTTTGAGCTAAGATGACCCTGAGATTGAAAAGCACTGCAAATGAACTCTGAAATGGTTCAAAATTGGCATGGTATCATAATTTCACCCACATGACATGTGCTAAAAAGTTGAGAGGGTTAAGGGAAAAACTGGATGCACTTCGTGTACAAACTGGACAATCTCCTTCGAAGTATCAGGGTTTCGGACGAAAACTCGTCTATTACAAAGGGATTTCATTTTTTAACATATTTTAACTCAAGCCTTTTTTTGCATTCAATATTCACCATTCAAAGCCACATCATCACGTTTCAACCCTTATCTGACTTCATTCGCTATTTTCCATGCATTTCATGATTTATTTTGAGCTAAGATGACCCTGAGATTGAAAAGCACTGCAAATGAACTCTGAAATGGTTGAAAATTGGCATGGTATCATAATTTCACCCACATAGCATGTTCTAAAAAGTTGAGAGGGTTACGGAAAAAACTGGATGCACTTCGTGTACAAACTAGACAATCTCCTGCGGAGTATCAGGGTTTCGGATGAAAACTCGTCTATTACAAAGGGATTTCATTTTTTAACATATTTTAACTCAAGACTTTTTCTGCATTCAATATGCACCATTCAAAGCCACATCATCACTTTTCAACCCTTATCTGACTTCATTTGCTATTTTTCATGCATTTCATGATTTATTTTGAGCTAAGATGACCCTGAGATTGAAAAGCACTGCAAATGAACTCTGAAATGGTTCAAAATTGGCATGGTATCATAATTTCACCCACATGACATGTGCTAAAAAGTTGAGAGGGTTACGGGAAAAACTGGATGCACTTCGTGTACAAACTGGACAATCTCCTTCGAAGTATCAGGGTTTCGGACGAAAACTCGTCTATTACAAAGGGATTTCATTTTTTTACCATATTTTAACTCAAGACTTTTTCTGCATTCAATATGCACCATTCAAAGCCACATCATCACTTTTCAACCCTTATCTGACTTCATTCGCTATTTTCCATGCATTTCATGATTTATTTTGAGCTAAGATGACCCTGAGATTAAAAAGCACTGCAAATGAACTCTGAAATCGTTGAAAATTGGCATGGTATCATAATTTCACCCACATAGCATGTGCTAAAAAGTTGAGAGGGTTACGGGAAAAACTGGATGCACTTCGTGTACAAACTAGACAATCTCCTTCGAAGTATCAGGGTTTCGGATGAAACACGTCTATTACAAAGGGATTTCATTTTTCTAACATATTTTAACTCAAGACTTTTTCTGCATTCAATATGCACCATTCAAAGCCACATCATCACTTTTCAACCCTTATCTGACTTCATTTGCTATATTTCATGCATTTCATGATTTATTTTGAGTTAAGATGACCCTGAGATTGAAAAGCACTGCAAATGAACTCTGAAATGGTTGAAAATTGGCATGGTATCATAATTTCACCCACATAGCATGTGCTAAAAAGTTGAGAGGGTTACGGAAAAAACTGGATGCACTTCGTGTACAAGCTAGACAATCTCCTTCGGAGTATCACGGTTTCTGATGAAAACTCGTCTATTACAAAGCAATTTCATTTTTTAACATATTTTAACTCAAGACTTTTTCTGCATTCAATATGCACCATTCAAAGCCACATCATCACTTTTCAACCCTTATCTGACTTCATTTGCTATTTTTCATGCATTTCATGATTTATTTTGAGCTAAGATGACCCTGAGATTGAAAAGCACTGCAAATGAACTCTGAAATGGTTCAAAATTGGCATGGTATCATAATTTCACCCACATGACATGTGCTAAAAAGTTGAGAGGGTTACGGGAAAAACTGGATGCACTTCGTGTACAAACTGGACAATCTCCTTCGAAGTATCAGGGTTTCGGACGAAAACTCGTCTATTACAAAGGGATTTCATTTTTTTACCATATTTTAACTCAAGACTTTTTCTGCATTCAATATGCACCATTCAAAGCCACATCATCACTTTTCAACCCTTATCTGACTTCATTCGCTATTTTCCATGCATTTCATGATTTATTTTGAGCTAAGATGTCCCTGAGATTAAAAAGCACTGCAAATGAACTCTGAAATGGTTGAAAATTGGCATGGTATCATAATTTCACCCACATAGCATGTGCTAAAAAGTTGAGAGGGTTACGGGAAAAACTGGATGCACTTCGTGTACAAACTGGACAATCTCCTTCGAAGTATCAGGGTTTCGGACGAAAACTCGTCTATTACAAAGGGATTTCATTTTTTTAAATATTTTAACTCAAGACTTTTTTTGCATTCAATATGCACCATTCAAAGCCACATCATCACGTTTCAACCCTTATCTGACTTCATTCGCTATTTTCCATGCATTTCATGATTTATTTTGAGTTAAGATGACCCTGAGATTGAAAAGCACTGCAAATGAACTCTGAAATGGTTGAAAATTGGCATGGTATCATAATTTCACCCATATAGCATGTGCTAAAAAGTTTAGAGGGTTACGGAAAAAACTGGATGCACTTCGTGTACAAACTAGACCGTCTCCTTCGGAGTATCAGGGTTTCGGATGAAAACTCGTCTATTACAAAGGGATTTCATTTTTTAACATATTTTAACTCAAGACTTTTTTTGCATTCAATATGCACCATTCAAAGCCACATCATCACTTTTCAACCCTTAGCTGACTTCATTTGCTATTTTTCATGCATTTCATGATTTATTTTGAGCTAAGATGACCCTGAGATTGAAAAGCACTGCAAATGAACTCTGAAATGGTTCAAAATTGGCATGGTATCATGATTTCACCCACATGACATGTGCTAAAAAGTTGTGAGGGTTACGGGAAAAACTGGATGCACTTCGTGTACAAACTGGACAATCTCCTTCGAAGTATCAGGGTTTCAGACGAAAACTCGTCTATTACAAAGGGATTTCATTTTTTTAAAATATTTTAACTCAAGACTTTTTCTGCATTCAATATGCACCATTCAAAGCCACATCATCACTTTTCAACCCTTATCTGACTTCATTCGCTATTTTTCATGCATTTCATGATTTATTTTGAGCTAAGATGACCCTGAGATTAAAAAGCACTGCAAATGAACTCTGAAATGGTTGAAAATTGGCATGGTATCATAATTTCACATACATAGCATGTGCTAAAAAGTTGAGAGGGTTACGGGAAAAACTGGATGCACTTCGTGTACAAACTGGACAATCTCCTTCGAAGTATCAGGGTTTCGGATGAAACTCGTCTATTACAAAGGGATTTCATTTTTTTAACATATTTTAACTCAAGACTCTTTCTGCATTCAATATGCACCATTCAAAGCCACATCATCACTTTTCAACCCTTATCTGACTTCATTTGCTATATTTCATGCATTCCATGATTTATTTTGAGCTAAGATGACCCTGAGATTGAAAAGCACTGCAAATGAACTCTGAAATGGTTGAAAATTGGCATGGTATCATAATTTCACCCACATAGCATGTGCTAAAAAGTTGAGAGGGTTACAGGAAAAACTGGATGCACTTCGTGTACAAACTGGACAATCTCCTTCGAAGTATCAGGGTTTCGGACGAAAACTCGTCTATTACAAAGGGATTTCATTTTTTTAACATATTTTAAATCAAGACTTTTTGTGCATTTAATATGCACCATTCAAAGCCACATCATCACTTTTCAACCCTTATCTGACTTCATTTGCTATTTTTCATGCATTTCATGATTTATTTTGAGCTAAGATGACCCTGAGATTGAAAAGCACTGCAAATGAACTCTGAAATGGTTCAAAATTGGCATGGTATCATAATTTCACCCACATGACATGTGCTAAAAAGTTGAGAGGGTTAAGGGAAAAACTGGATGCACTTCGTGTACAAACTGGACAATCTCCTTCGAAGTATCAGGGTTTCGGACGAAAACTCGTCTATTACAAAGGGATTTCATTTTTTAACATATTTTAACTCAAGCCTTTTTTTGCATTCAATATTCACCATTCAAAGCCACATCATCACGTTTCAACCCTTATCTGACTTCATTCGCTATTTTCCATGCATTTCATGATTTATTTTGAGCTAAGATGACCCTGAGATTGAAAAGCACTGCAAATGAACTCTGAAATGGTTGAAAATTGGCATGGTATCATAATTTCACCCACATAGCATGTTCTAAAAAGTTGAGAGGGTTACGGAAAAAACTGGATGCACTTCGTGTACAAACTAGACAATCTCCTGCGGAGTATCAGGGTTTCGGATGAAAACTCGTCTATTACAAAGGGATTTCATTTTTTAACATATTTTAACTCAAGACTTTTTCTGCATTCAATATGCACCATTCAAAGCCACATCATCACTTTTCAACCCTTATCTGACTTCATTTGCTATTTTTCATGCATTTCATGATTTATTTTGAGCTAAGAAGACCCTGAGATTGAAAAGCACTGCAAATGAACTCTGAAATGGTTCAAAATTGGCATGGTATCATAATTTCACCCACATGACATGTGCTAAAAAGTTGAGAGGGTTACGGGAAAAACTGGATGCACTTCGTGTACAAACTGGACAATCTCCTTCGAAGTATCAAGGTTTCGGACGAAAACTCGTCTATTACAAAGGGATTTCATTTTTTTAACATATTTTAACTCAAGACTTTTTTTCCATTCAATATGCACCATTCAAAGCCACATCATCACGTTTCAACCCTTATATGACTTCATTCGCTATTTTCCATGCATTTCATGATTTATTTTGAGCTAAGATGACCCTGAGATTGAAAAGCACCGCAAATGAACTCTGAAATGGTTGAAAATTGGCATGGTATCATAATTTCACCCATATAGCATGTGCTAAAAAGTTGAGAGGGTTACGGAAAAAACTGGATGCACTTCGTGTACAAATTAGACAGTCTCCTAAGGAGTATCAGGATTTCGGATGAAAACTCGTCTATTACAAAGGGATTTCATTTTTTTAACATATTTTAACTCAAGACTTTTTCTTCATTCAATATGCACCATTCAAAGCCACATCATCACTTTTCAACCCTTATCTGACTTCATTTGCTATTTTTCATGCATTTCATGATTTATTTTGAGCTAAGATGACCCTGAGATTGAAAAGCACTGCAAATGAACTCTGAAATGGTTCAAAATTGGCATGGTATCATAATTTCACCCACATGACATGTGCTAATAAGTGAGAGGGTTACGGGAAAAACTGGATGCACTTCGTGTACAAACTGGACAATCTCCTTCGAAGTATCAGGGTTTCGGACGAAAACTCGTCTATTACAAAGGGATTTCATTTTTTTAACATATTTTAAATCAAGACTTTTTGTGCATTTAATATGCACCATTCAAAGCCACATCATCACTTTTCAACCCTTATCTGACTTCATTTGCTATTTTTCATGCATTTCATGATTTATTTTGAGCTAAGATGACCCTGAGATTGAAAAGCACTGCAAATGAACTCTGAAATGGTTCAAAATTGGCATGGTATCATAATTTCACCCACATGACATGTGCTAAAAAGTTGAGAGGGTTAAGGGAAAAACTGGATGCACTTCGTGTACAAACTGGACAATCTCCTTCGAAGTATCAGGGTTTCGGACGAAAACTCGTCTATTACAAAGGGATTTCATTTTTTAACATATTTTAACTCAAGCCTTTTTTTGCATTCAATATTCACCATTCAAAGCCACATCATCACGTTTCAACCCTTATCTGACTTCATTCGCTATTTTCCATGCATTTCATGATTTATTTTGAGCTAAGATGACCCTGAGATTGAAAAGCACTGCAAATGAACTCTGAAATGGTTGAAAATTGGCATGGTATCATAATTTCACCCACATAGCATGTTCTAAAAAGTTGAGAGGGTTACGGAAAAAACTGGATGCACTTCGTGTACAAACTAGACAATCTCCTGCGGAGTATCAGGGTTTCGGATGAAAACTCGTCTATTACAAAGGGATTTCATTTTTTAACATATTTTAACTCAAGACTTTTTCTGCATTCAATATGCACCATTCAAAGCCACATCATCACTTTTCAACCCTTATCTGACTTCATTTGCTATTTTTCATGCATTTCATGATTTATTTTGAGCTAAGATGACCCTGAGATTGAAAAGCACTGCAAATGAACTCTGAAATGGTTCAAAATTGGCATGGTATCATAATTTCACCCACATGACATGTGCTAAAAAGTTGAGAGGGTTACGGGAAAAACTGGATGCACTTCGTGTACAAACTGGACAATCTCCTTCGAAGTATCAGGGTTTCGGACGAAAACTCGTCTATTACAAAGGGATTTCATTTTTTTACCATATTTTAACTCAAGACTTTTTCTGCATTCAATATGCACCATTCAAAGCCACATCATCACTTTTCAACCCTTATCTGACTTCATTCGCTATTTTCCATGCATTTCATGATTTATTTTGAGCTAAGATGACCCTGAGATTAAAAAGCACTGCAAATGAACTCTGAAATCGTTGAAAATTGGCATGGTATCATAATTTCACCCACATAGCATGTGCTAAAAAGTTGAGAGGGTTACGGGAAAAACTGGATGCACTTCGTGTACAAACTAGACAATCTCCTTCGAAGTATCAGGGTTTCGGATGAAACACGTCTATTACAAAGGGATTTCATTTTTCTAACATATTTTAACTCAAGACTTTTTCTGCATTCAATATGCACCATTCAAAGCCACATCATCACTTTTCAACCCTTATCTGACTTCATTTGCTATATTTCATGCATTTCATGATTTATTTTGAGTTAAGATGACCCTGAGATTGAAAAGCACTGCAAATGAACTCTGAAATGGTTGAAAATTGGCATGGTATCATAATTTCACCCACATAGCATGTGCTAAAAAGTTGAGAGGGTTACGGAAAAAACTGGATGCACTTCGTGTACAAGCTAGACAATCTCCTTCGGAGTATCACGGTTTCTGATGAAAACTCGTCTATTACAAAGCAATTTCATTTTTTAACATATTTTAACTCAAGACTTTTTCTGCATTCAATATGCACCATTCAAAGCCACATCATCACTTTTCAACCCTTATCTGACTTCATTTGCTATTTTTCATGCATTTCATGATTTATTTTGAGCTAAGATGACCCTGAGATTGAAAAGCACTGCAAATGAACTCTGAAATGGTTCAAAATTGGCATGGTATCATAATTTCACCCACATGACATGTGCTAAAAAGTTGAGAGGGTTACGGGAAAAACTGGATGCACTTCGTGTACAAACTGGACAATCTCCTTCGAAGTATCAGGGTTTCGGACGAAAACTCGTCTATTACAAAGGGATTTCATTTTTTTACCATATTTTAACTCAAGACTTTTACTGCATTCAATATGCACCATTCAAAGCCACATCATCACTTTTCAACCCTTATCTGACTTCATTCGCTATTTTCCATGCATTTCATGATTTATTTTGAGCTAAGATGACCCTGAGATTAAAAAGCACTGCAAATGAACTCTGAAATGGTTGAAAATTGGCATGGTATCATAATTTCACCCACATAGCATGTGCTAAAAAGTTGAGAGGGTTACGGGAAAAACTGGATGCACTTCGTGTACAAACTGGACAATCTCCTTCGAAGTATCAGGGTTTCGGACGAAAACTCGTCTATTACAAAGGGATTTCATTTTTTTAAATATTTTAACTCAAGACTTTTTTTGCATTCAATATGCACCATTCAAAGCCACATCATCACGTTTCAACCCTTATCTGACTTCATTCGCTATTTTCCATGCATTTCATGATTTATTTTGAGTTAAGATGACCCTGAGATTGAAAAGCACTGCAAATGAACTCTGAAATGGTTGAAAATTGGCATGGTATCATAATTTCACCCATATAGCATGTGCTAAAAAGTTTAGAGGGTTACGGAAAAAACTGGATGCACTTCGTGTACAAACTAGACCGTCTCCTTCGGAGTATCAGGGTTTCGGATGAAAACTCGTCTATTACAAAGGGATTTCATTTTTTAACATATTTTAACTCAAGACTTTTTTTGCATTCAATATGCACCATTCAAAGCCACATCATCACTTTTCAACCCTTAGCTGACTTCATTTGCTATTTTTCATGCATTTCATGATTTATTTTGAGCTAAGATGACCCTGAGATTGAAAAGCACTGCAAATGAACTCTGAAATGGTTCAAAATTGGCATGGTATCATGATTTCACCCACATGACATGTGCTAAAAAGTTGTGAGGGTTACGGGAAAAACTGGATGCACTTCGTGTACAAACTGGACAATCTCCTTCGAAGTATCAGGGTTTCAGACGAAAACTCGTCTATTACAAAGGGATTTCATTTTTTTAAAATATTTTAACTCAAGACTTTTTCTGCATTCAATATGCACCATTCAAAGCCACATCATCACTTTTCAACCCTTATCTGACTTCATTCGCTATTTTTCATGCATTTCATGATTTATTTTGAGCTAAGATGACCCTGAGATTAAAAAGCACTGCAAATGAACTCTGAAATGGTTGAAAATTGGCATGGTATCATAATTTCACATACATAGCATGTGCTAAAAAGTTGAGAGGGTTACGGGAAAAACTGGATGCACTTCGTGTACAAACTGGACAATCTCCTTCGAAGTATCAGGGTTTCGGATGAAACTCGTCTATTACAAAGGGATTTCATTTTTTTAACATATTTTAACTCAAGACTCTTTCTGCATTCAATATGCACCATTCAAAGCCACATCATCACTTTTCAACCCTTATCTGACTTCATTTGCTATATTTCATGCATTCCATGATTTATTTTGAGCTAAGATGACCCTGAGATTGAAAAGCACTGCAAATGAACTCTGAAATGGTTGAAAATTGGCATGGTATCATAATTTCACCCACATAGCATGTGCTAAAAATTGAGAGGGTTACAGGAAAAACTGGATGCACTTCGTGTACAAACTGGACAATCTCCTTCGAAGTATCAGGGTTTCGGACGAAAACTCGTCTATTACAAAGGGATTTCATTTTTTTAACATATTTTAACTCAAGACTTTTTTTGCATTCAATATGCACCATTCAAAGCCACATCATCACGTTTCAACCCTTATCTGACTTCATTCGCTATTTTCCATGCATTTCATGATTTATTTTGAGTTAAGATGACCCTGAGATTGAAAAGCACTGCAAATGATTTCTGAAATGGTTCAAAATTGGCATGGTATCATAATTTCACCCACATGACATGTGCTAAAAAGTTGAGAGGGTTACGGGAAAAACTGGATGCACTTCGTGTACAAAGTGGACAATCTCCTTCGAAGTATCAGGGTTTCGGACGAAAACTCGTCTATTACAAAGGGATTTCATTTTTTACCATATTTTAACTCAAGACTTTTTCTGCATTCAATATGCACCATTCAAAGCCACATCATCACTTTTCAACCCTTATCTGACTTCATTCGCTATTTTCCATGCATTTCATGATTTATTTTGAGCTAAGATGACCCTGAGATTAAAAAGCACTGCAAATGAACTCTGAAATCGTTGAAAATTGGCATGGTATCATAATTTCACCCACATAGCATGTGCTAAAAAGTTGAGAGGGTTACGGGAAAAACTGGATGCACTTCGTGTACAAACTAGACAATCTCCTTCGAAGTATCAGGGTTTCGGATGAAACACGTCTATTACAAAGGGATTTCATTTTTCTAACATATTTTAACTCAAGACTTTTTCTGCATTCAATATGCACCATTCAAAGCCACATCATCACTTTTCAACCCTTATCTGACTTCATTTGCTATATTTCATGCATTTCATGATTTATTTTGAGTTAAGATGACCCTGAGATTGAAAAGCACTGCAAATGAACTCTGAAATGGTTGAAAATTGGCATGGTATCATAATTTCACCCACATAGCATGTGCTAAAAAGTTGAGAGGGTTACGGAAAAAACTGGATGCACTTCGTGTACAAGCTAGACAATCTCCTTCGGAGTATCACGGTTTCGGATGAAAACTCGTCTATTACAAAGCAATTTCATTTTTTAACATATTTTAACTCAAGACTTTTTCTGCATTCAATATGCACCATTCAAAGCCACATCATCACTTTTCAACCCTTATCTGACTTCATTTGCTATTTTTCATGCATTTCATGATTTATTTTGAGCTAAGATGACCCTGAGATTGAAAAGCACTGCAAATGAACTCTGAAATGGTTCAAAATTGGCATGGCATCATAATTTCACCCACATGACATGTGCTAAAAAGTTGAGAGGGTTACGGGAAAAACTGGATGCACTTCGTGTACAAACTGGACAATCTCCTTCGAAGTATCAGGGTTTCGGACGAAAACTCGTCTATTACAAAGGGATTTCATTTTTTTACCATATTTTAACTCAAGACTTTTTCTGCATTCAATATGCACCATTCAAAGCCACATCATCACTTTTCAACCCTTATCTGACTTCATTCGCTATTTTCCATGCATTTCATGATTTATTTTGAGCTAAGATGACCCTGAGATTAAAAAGCACTGCAAATGAACTCTGAAATGGTTGAAAATTGGCATGGTATCATAATTTCACCCACATAGCATGTGCTAAAAAGTTGAGAGGGTTACGGGAAAAACTGGATGCACTTCGTGTACAAACTGGACAATCTCCTTCGAAGTATCAGGGTTTCGGACGAAAACTCGTCTATTACAAAGGGATTTCATTTTTTTAAATATTTTAACTCAAGACTTTTTTTGCATTCAATATGCACCATTCAAAGCCACATCATCACGTTTCAACCCTTATCTGACTTCATTCGCTATTTTCCATGCATTTCATGATTTATTTTGAGTTAAGATGACCCTGAGATTGAAAAGCACTGCAAATGAACTCTGAAATGGTTGAAAATTGGCATGGTATCATAATTTCACCCATATAGCATGTGCTAAAAAGTTGAGAGGGTTACGGAAAAAACTGGATGCACTTCGTGTACAAACTAGACCGTCTCCTTCGGAGTATCAGGGTTTCGGATGAAAACTCGTCTATTACAAAGGGATTTCATTTTTTAACATATTTTAACTCAAGACTTTTTTTGCATTCAATATGCACCATTCAAAGCCACATCATCACTTTTCAACCCTTAGCTGACTTCATTTGCTATTTTTCATGCATTTCATGATTTATTTTGAGCTAAGATGACCCTGAGATTGAAAAGCACTGCAAATGAACTCTGAAATGGTTCAAAATTGGCATGGTATCATGATTTCACCCACATGACATGTGCTAAAAAGTTGTGAGGGTTACGGGAAAAACTGGATGCACTTCGTGTACAAACTGGACAATCTCCTTCGAAGTATCAGGGTTTCAGACGAAAACTCGTCTATTACAAAGGGATTTCATTTTTTTAACATATTTTAACTCAAGACTTTTTCTGCATTCAATATGCACCATTCAAAGCCACATCATCACTTTTCAACCCTTATCTGACTTCATTCGCTATTTTTCATGCATTTCATGATTTATTTTGAGCTAAGATGACCCTGAGATTAAAAAGCACTGCAAATGAACTCTGAAATGGTTGAAAATTGGCATGGTATCATAATTTCACATACATAGCATGTGCTAAAAAGTTGAGAGGGTTACGGGAAAAACTGGATGCACTTCGTGTACAAACTGGACAATCTCCTTCGAAGTATCAGGGTTTCGGATGAAACTCGTCTATTACAAAGGGATTTCATTTTTTTAACATATTTTAACTCAAGACTCTTTCTGCATTCAATATGCACCATTCAAAGCCACATCATCACTTTTCAACCCTTATCTGACTTCATTTGCTATATTTCATGCATTCCATGATTTATTTTGAGCTAAGATGACCCTGAGATTGAAAAGCACTGCAAATGAACTCTGAAATGGTTGAAAATTGGCATGGTATCATAATTTCACCCACATAGCATGTGCTAAAAAGTTGAGAGGGTTACAGGAAAAACTGGATGCACTTCGTGTACAAACTGGACAATCTCCTTCGAAGTATCAGGGTTTCGGACGAAAACTCGTCTATTACAAAGGGATTTCATTTTTTTAACATATTTTAACTCAAGACTTTTTTTGCATTCAATATGCACCATTCAAAGCCACATCATCACGTTTCAACCCTTATCTGACTTCATTCGCTATTTTCCATGCATTTCATGATTTATTTTGAGTTAAGATGACCCTGAGATTGAAAAGCACTGCAAATGATTTCTGAAATGGTTCAAAATTGGCATGGTATCATAATTTCACCCACATGACATGTGGTAAAAAGTTGAGAGGGTTACGGGAAAAACTGGATGCACTTCGTGTACAAAGTGGACAATCTCCTTCGAAGTATCAGGGTTTCGGACGAAAACTCGTCTATTACAAAGGGATTTCATTTTTTACCATATTTTAACTCAAGACTTTTTCTGCATTCAATATGCACCATTCAAAGCCACATCATCACTTTTCAACCCTTATCTGACTTCATTCGCTATTTTCCATGCATTTCATGATTTATTTTGAGCTAAGATGACCCTGAGATTAAAAAGCACTGCAAATGAACTCTGAAATGGTTGAAAATTGGCATGGTATCATAATTTCACCCACATAGCATGTGCTAAAAAGTTGAGAGGGTTACAGGAAAAACTGGTTGCACTTCGTGTACAAACTGGACAATCTCCTTCGAAGTATCAGGGTTTCGGACGAAAACTCGTCTATTACAAAGGGATTTCATTTTTTTTTAATATTTTAACTCAAGACTTTTTTTGCATTCAATATGCACCATTCAAAGCCACATCATCACGTTTCAACCCTTATCTGACTTCATTCGCTATTTTCCATGCATTTCATGATTTGTTTTGAGTTAAGATGACCCTGAGATTGAAAAGCACTGCAAATGAACTCTGAAATGGTTCAAAATTGGCATGGTATCATAATTTCACCCACATGACATGTGCTAAAAAGTTGAGAGGGTTACGGGAAAAACTGGATGCACTTCGTGTACAAAGCGGACAATCACCTTCGAAGTATCAGGGTTTCGGACGAAAACTCGTCTATTACAAAGGGATTTCATTTTTTACCATATTTTAACTCAAGACTTTTTCTGCATTCAATATGCACCATTCAAAGCCACATCATCACTTTTCAACCCTTATCTGACTTCATTCGCTATTTTCCATGCATTTCATGATTTATTTTGAGCTAAGATGACCCTGAGATTAAAAAGCACTGCAAATGAACTCTGAAATGGTTCAAAATTGGCATGGTATCATAATTTCACCCACATGACATGTGCTAAAAAGTTGAGAGGGTTACGGGAAAAACTGGATGCACTTCGTGTACAAACTGGACAATCTCCTTCGAAGTATCAAGGTTTCGGACGAAAACTCGTCTATTACAAAGGGATTTCATTTTTTTTAAATATTTTAACTCAAGACTTTTTCTGCATTCAATATGCACCATTCAAAGCCACATCATCACGTTTCAACCCTTATCTGACTTCATTCGCTATTTTCCATGCATTTCATGATTTATTTTGAGTTAAGATGACCCTGAGATTGAAAAGCACTGCAAATGAACTCTGAAATGGTTGAAAATTGGCATGGTATCATAATTTCACCCATATAGCATGTGCTAAAAAGTTGAGAGGGTTACGGAAAAAACTGGATGCACTTCGTGTACAAACTAGACCGTCTCCTTCGGAGTATCAGGGTTTCGGATGAAAACTCGTCTATTACAAAGGGATTTCATTTTTTTAACATATTTTAACTCAAGACTTTTTCTGCAGTCAATATGCACCATTCAAAGCCACATCATCACTTTTCAACCCTTATCTGACTTCATTTGCTATTTTTCATGCATTTCATGATTTATTTTGAGCTAAGATGACCCTGAGATTGAAAAGCACTGCAAATGAACTCTGAAATGGTTCAAAATTGGCATGGTATCATAATTTCACCCACATGACATGTGCTAAAAAGTGAGAGGGTTACGGGAAAAACTGGATGCACTTCGTGTACAAACTGGACAATCTCCTTCGAAGTATCAGGGTTTCGGACGAAAACTCGTCTATTACAAAGGGATTTCATTTCTTTAACATATTTTAACTCAAGACTTTTTCTGCATTCAATATGCACCATTCAAAGCCACATCATCACTTTTCAACCCTTATCTGACTTCATTCGCTATTTTCCAGGCATTTCATGATTTATTTTGAGCTAAGATGAACCTGAGATTAAAAAGCACTGCAAATGAACTCTGAAATGGTTGAAAATTGGCATGGTATCATAATTTCACCCACATAGCATGTGCTAAAAAGTTGAGAGGGTTACGGGAAAAACTGGATCCACTTCGTGCACAAACTGGACAATCTCCTTCGAAGTATGAAGGTTTCGGATGAAAACTCGTCTATTACAAAGGGATTTCATTTTTTTTAACATATTTTAGCTCAAGACTTTTTCTGCATTCAATATGCACCATTCAAAGCCACATCATCACTTTTCAACCCTTATCTGACTTCATTTGCTATTTTTCATGCATTTCAAGATTTATTTTGAGCTAAGATGACCCTGAGATTGAAAAGCACTGCAAATGAACTCTGAAATGGTTGAAAATTGGCAAGGTATCATAATTTCACCCACATAGCATGTGCTAAAAAGTTGAGAGGGTTACGGAAAAAACTGGAGGCACTTCGTGTACAAACTAGACAATCTCCTTCGGAGTATTAGGGTTTCGGATGAAAACTCGTCTATTACAAAGGGATTTCATTTTTTAACATATTTTAACTCAAGACTTTTTTTGCATTCAATATGCACCATTCAAAGCCACATCATCACTTTTCAACCCTTATCTGACTTCATTTGCTATTTTTCATGCATTTCATGATTTATTTTGAGCTAAGATGACCCTGAGATTGAAAAGCACTGCAAATGAACTCTGAAATGGTTCAAAATTGGCATGGTACCATAATTTCACCCACATGACATGTGCTAAAAAGTTGTGAGGGTTACGGGAAAAACTGGATGCACTTCGTGTACAAACTGGACAATCTCCTTCGAAGTATCAGGGTTTCAGACGAAAACTCGTCTATTACAAAGGGATTTCATTTTTTTAATATATTTTAACTCAAGACTTTTTCTGCATTCAATATGCACCATTCAAAGCCACATCATCACTTTTCAACCCTTATCTGACTTCATTCGCTATTTTTCATGCATTTCATGATTTATTTTGAGTTAAGATGACCCTGAGATTGAAAAGCACTGCAAATGAACTCTGAAATGGTTGAAAATTGGCATGGTATCATAATTTCACCCATATAGCATGTGCTAAAAAGTTGAGAGGGTTACGGAAAAAACTGGATGCACTTCGTGTACAAACTAGACCGTCTCCTTCGGAGTATCAGGGTTTCGGATGAAAACTCGTCTATTACAAAGGGATTTCATTTTTTTAACATATTTTAACTCAAGACTTTTTCTGCAGTCAATATGCACCATTCAAAGCCACATCATCACTTTTCAACCCTTATCTGACTTCATTTGCTATTTTTCATGCATTTCATGATTTATTTTGAGCTAAGATGACCCTGAGATTGAAAAGCACTGCAAATGAACTCTGAAATGGTTCAAAATTGGCATGGTATCATAATTTCACCCACATGACATGTGCTAAAAAGTTGTGAGGGTTACGGGAAAAACTGGATGCACTTCGTGTACAAACTGGACAATCTCCTTCGAAGTATCAGGGTTTCGGACGAAAACTCGTCTATTACAAAGGGATTTCATTTCTTTAACATATTTTAACTCAAGACTTTTTCTGCATTCAATATGCACCATTCAAAGCCACATCATCACTTTTCAACCCTTATCTGACTTCATTTGCTATTTTTCATGCATTTCATGATTTATTTTGAGCTAAGATGACCCTGAGATTGAAAAGCACTGCAAATGAACTCTGAAATGGTTCAAAATTGGCATGGTATCATAATTTCACCCACATGACATGTGCTAAAAAGTGAGAGGGTTACGGGAAAAACTGGATGCACTTCGTGTACAAACTGGACAATCTCCTTCGAAGTATCAGGGTTTCGGACGAAAACTCGTCTATTACAAAGGGATTTCATTTCTTTAACATATTTTAACTCAAGACTTTTTCTGCATTCAATATGCACCATTCAAAGCCACATCATCACTTTTCAACCCTTATCTGACTTCATTCGCTATTTTCCATGCATTTCAAGATTTATTTTGAGCTAAGATGAACCTGAGATTAAAAAGCACTGCAAATGAACTCTGAAATGGTTGAAAATTGGCATGGTATCATAATTTCACCCACATAGCATGTGATAAAAAGTTGAGAGGGTTACGGGAAAAACTGGATCCACTTCGTGCACAAACTGGACAATCTCCTTCGAAGTATCAAGGTTTCGGATGAAAACTCGTCTATTACAAAGGGATTTCATTTTTTTTAACATATTTTAGCTCAAGACTTTTTCTGCATTCAATATGCACCATTCAAAGCCATATCATCACTTTTCAACCCTTATCTGACTTCATTTGCTATTTTTCATGCATTTCAAGATTTATTTTGAGCTAAGATGACCCTGAGATTGAAAAGCACTGCAAATGAACTCTGAAATGGTTGAAAATTGGCATGGTATCATAATTTCACCCACATAGCATGTGCTAAAAAGTTGAGAGGGTTACGGAAAAAACTGTATGCACTTCGTGTACAAACTAGACAATCTCCTTCGGAGTATCAGGGTTTCGGATGAAAACTCGTCTATTACAAAGGGATTTCATTTTTTAACATATTTTAACTCAAGACTTTTTTTGCATTCAATATGCACCATTCAAAGCCACATCATCACTTTTCAACCCTTATCTGACTTCATTTGCTATTTTTCATGCATTTCATGATTTATTTTGAGCTAAGATGACCCTGAGATTGAAAAGCACTGCAAATGAACTCTGAAATGGTTCAAAATTGGCATGGTATCATAATTTCACCCACATGACATGTGCTAAAAAGTTGTGAGGGTTACGGGAAAAACTGGATGCACTTCGTGTACAAACTGGACAATCTCCTTCGAAGTATCAGGGTTTCAGACGAAAACTCGTCTATTACAAAGGGATTTCATTTTTTTAACATATTTTAACTCAAGACTTTTTCTGCATTCAATATGCACCATTCAAAGCCACATCATCACTTTTCAACCCTTATCTGACTTCATTCGCTATTTTTCATGCATTTCATGATTTATTTTGAGCTAAGATGACCCTGAGATTAAAAAGCACTGCAAATGAACTCTGAAATGGTTGAAAATTGGCATGGTATCATAATTTCACATACATAGCATCTGCTAAAAAGTTGAGAGGGTTACGGGAAAAACTGGATGCACTTCGTGTACAAACTGGACAATCTCCTTCGAAGTATCAGGGTTTCGGATGAAACTCGTCTATTACAAAGGGATTTCATTTTTTTAACATATTTTAACTCAAGACTCTTTCTGCATTCAATATGCACCATTCAAAGCCACATCATCACTTTTCAACCCTTATCTGACTTCATTTGCTATATTTCATGCATTCCATGATTTATTTTGAGCTAAGATGACCCTGAGATTGAAAAGCACTGCAAATGAACTCTGAAATGGTTGAAAATTGGCATGGTATCATAATTTCACCCACATAGCATGTGTTAAAAAGTTGAGAGGGTTACAGGAAAAACTGGATGCACTTCGTGTACAAACTGGACAATCTCCTTCGAAGTATCAGGGTTTCGGACGAAAACTCGTCTATTACAAAGGGATTTCATTTTTTTAACATATTTTAACTCATGACTTTTTTTGCATTCAATATGCACCATTCAAAGCCACATCATCACGTTTCAACCCTTATCTGACTTCATTCGCTATTTTCCATGCATTTCATGATTTATTTTGAGTTAAGATGACCCTGAGATTGAAAAGCACTGCAAATGAACTCTGAAATGGTTGAAAATTGGCATGGTATCATAATTTCACCCACATAGCATGTGCTAAAAAGTTGAGAGGGTTACGGAAAAAACTGGATGCACTTCGTGTACAAGTTAGACAATCTCCTTCGGAGTATCACGGTTTCGGATGAAAACTCGTCTATTACAAAGCGATTTCATTTTTTAACATATTTTAACTCAAGACTTTTTCTGCATTCAATATGCACCATTCAAAGCCACATCATCACTTTTCAACCCTTATCTGACTTCATTTGCTATTTTTCATGCATTTCATGATTTATTTTGAGCTAAGATGACCCTGAGATTGAAAAGCACTGCAAATGAACTCTGAAATGGTTCAAAATTGGCATGGTATCATAATTTCACCCACATGACATGTGCTAAAAAGTTGAGAGGGTTACGGGAAAAACTGGATGCACTTCGTGTACAAACTGGACAATCTCCTTCGAAGTATCAGGGTTTCGGACGAAAACTCGTCTATTACAAAGGGATTTCATTTTTTTACCATATTTTAACTCAAGACTTTTTCTGCATTCAATATGCACCATTCAAAGCCACATCATCACTTTTCAACCCTTATCTGACTTCATTCGCTATTTTCCATGCATTTCATGATTTATTTTGAGCTAAGATGACCCTGAGATTAAAAAGCACTGCAAATGAACTCTGAAATGGTTGAAAATTGGCATGGTATCATAATATCACCCACATAGCATGTGCTAAAAAGTTGAGAGGGTTACGGGAAAAACTGGTGCACTTCGTGTACAAACTGGACAATCTCCTTCGAAGTATCAGGGTTTCGGACGAAAACTCGTCTATTACAAAGGGATTTCATTTTTTTTAAATATTTTAACTCAAGACTTTTTTTGCATTCAATATGCACCATTCAAAGCCACATCATCACGTTTCAACCCTTATCTGACTTCATTCGCTATTTTCCATGCATTTCATGATTTATTTTGAGTTAAGATGACCCTGAGATTGAAAAGCACTGCAAATGAACTCTGAAATGGTTGAAAATTGGCATGGTATCATAATTTCACCCATATAGCATGTGCTAAAAAGTTGAGAGGGTTACGGAAAAAACTGGATGCACTTCGTGTACAAACTAGACCGTCTCCTTCGGAGTATCAGGGTTTCGGATGAAAACTCGTCTATTACAAAGGGATTTCATTTTTTTAACATATTTTAACTCAAGACTTTTTCTGCAGTCAATATGCACCATTCAAAGCCACATCATCACTTTTCAACCCTTATCTGACTTCATTTGCTATTTTTCATGCATTTCATGATTTATTTTGAGCTAAGATGACCCTGAGATTGAAAAGCACTGCAAATGAACTCTGAAATGGTTCAAAATTGGCATGGTATCATAATTTCACCCACATGACATGTGCTAAAAAGTTGTGAGGGTTACGGGAAAAACTGGATGCACTTCGTGTACAAACTGGACAATCTCCTTCGAAGTATCAGGGTTTCGGACGAAAACTCGTCTATTACAAAGGGATTTCATTTCTTTAACATATTTTAACTCAAGACTTTTTCTGCATTCAATATGCACCATTCAAAGCCACATCATCACTTTTCAACCCTTATCTGACTTCATTTGCTATTTTTCATGCATTTCATGATTTATTTTGAGCTAAGATGACCCTGAGATTGAAAAGCACTGCAAATGAACTCTGAAATGGTTCAAAATTGGCATGGTATCATAATTTCACCCACATGACATGTGCTAAAAAGTGAGAGGGTTACGGGAAAAACTGGATGCACTTCGTGTACAAACTGGACAATCTCCTTCGAAGTATCAGGGTTTCGGACGAAAACTCGTCTATTACAAAGGGATTTCATTTCTTTAACATATTTTAACTCAAGACTTTTTCTGCATTCAATATGCACCATTCAAAGCCACATCATCACTTTTCAACCCTTATCTGACTTCATTCGCTATTTTCCATGCATTTCAAGATTTATTTTGAGCTAAGATGAACCTGAGATTAAAAAGCACTGCAAATGAACTCTGAAATGGTTGAAAATTGGCATGGTATCATAATTTCACCCACATAGCATGTGATAAAAAGTTGAGAGGGTTACGGGAAAAACTGGATCCACTTCGTGCACAAACTGGACAATCTCCTTCGAAGTATCAAGGTTTCGGATGAAAACTCGTCTATTACAAAGGGATTTCATTTTTTTTAACATATTTTAGCTCAAGACTTTTTCTGCATTCAATATGCACCATTCAAAGCCATATCATCACTTTTCAACCCTTATCTGACTTCATTTGCTATTTTTCATGCATTTCAAGATTTATTTTGAGCTAAGATGACCCTGAGATTGAAAAGCACTGCAAATGAACTCTGAAATGGTTGAAAATTGGCATGGTATCATAATTTCACCCACATAGCATGTGCTAAAAAGTTGAGAGGGTTACGGAAAAAACTGTATGCACTTCGTGTACAAACTAGACAATCTCCTTCGGAGTATCAGGGTTTCGGATGAAAACTCGTCTATTACAAAGGGATTTCATTTTTTAACATATTTTAACTCAAGACTTTTTTTGCATTCAATATGCACCATTCAAAGCCACATCATCACTTTTCAACCCTTATCTGACTTCATTTGCTATTTTTCATGCATTTCATGATTTATTTTGAGCTAAGATGACCCTGAGATTGAAAAGCACTGCAAATGAACTCTGAAATGGTTCAAAATTGGCATGGTATCATAATTTCACCCACATGACATGTGCTAAAAAGTTGTGAGGGTTACGGGAAAAACTGGATGCACTTCGTGTACAAACTGGACAATCTCCTTCGAAGTATCAGGGTTTCAGACGAAAACTCGTCTATTACAAAGGGATTTCATTTTTTTAACATATTTTAACTCAAGACTTTTTCTGCATTCAATATGCACCATTCAAAGCCACATCATCACTTTTCAACCCTTATCTGACTTCATTCGCTATTTTTCATGCATTTCATGATTTATTTTGAGCTAAGATGACCCTGAGATTAAAAAGCACTGCAAATGAACTCTGAAATGGTTGAAAATTGGCATGGTATCATAATTTCACATACATAGCATCTGCTAAAAAGTTGAGAGGGTTACGGGAAAAACTGGATGCACTTCGTGTACAAACTGGACAATCTCCTTCGAAGTATCAGGGTTTCGGATGAAACTCGTCTATTACAAAGGGATTTCATTTTTTTAACATATTTTAACTCAAGACTCTTTCTGCATTCCATATGCACCATTCAAAGCCACATCATCACTTTTCAACCCTTATCTGACTTCATTTGCTATATTTCATGCATTCCATGATTTATTTTGAGCTAAGATGACCCTGAGATTGAAAAGCACTGCAAATGAACTCTGAAATGGTTGAAAATTGGCATGGTATCATAATTTCACCCACATAGCATGTGCTAAAAAGTTGAGAGGGTTACAGGAAAAACTGGATGCACTTCGTGTACAAACTGGACAATCTCCTTCGAAGTATCAGGGTTTCGGACGAAAACTCGTCTATTACAAAGGGATTTCATTTTTTTAACATATTTTAACTCATGACTTTTTTTGCATTCAATATGCACCATTCAAAGCCACATCATCACGTTTCAACCCTTATCTGACTTCATTCGCTATTTTCCATGCATTTCATGATTTATTTTGAGTTAAGATGACCCTGAGATTGAAAAGCACTGCAAATGAACTCTGAAATGGTTGAAAATTGGCATGGTATCATAATTTCACCCACATAGCATGTGCTAAAAAGTTGAGAGGGTTACGGAAAAAACTGGATGCACTTCGTGTACAAGTTAGACAATCTCCTTCGGAGTATCACGGTTTCGGATGAAAACTCGTCTATTACAAAGCGATTTCATTTTTTAACATATTTTAACTCAAGACTTTTTCTGCATTCAATATGCACCATTCAAAGCCACATCATCACTTTTCAACCCTTATCTGACTTCATTTGCTATTTTTCATGCATTTCATGATTTATTTTGAGCTAAGATGACCCTGAGATTGAAAAGCACTGCAAATGAACTCTGAAATGGTTCAAAATTGGCATGGTATCATAATTTCACCCACATGACATGTGCTAAAAAGTTGAGAGGGTTACGGGAAAAACTGGATGCACTTCGTGTACAAACTGGACAATCTCCTTCGAAGTATCAGGGTTTCGGACGAAAACTCGTCTATTACAAAGGGATTTCATTTTTTTACCATATTTTAACTCAAGACTTTTTCTGCATTCAATATGCACCATTCAAAGCCACATCATCACTTTTCAACCCTTATCTGACTTCATTCGCTATTTTCCATGCATTTCATGATTTATTTTGAGCTAAGATGACCCTGAGATTAAAAAGCACTGCAAATGAACTCTGAAATGGTTGAAAATTGGCATGGTATCATAATATCACCCACATAGCATGTGCTAAAAAGTTGAGAGGGTTACGGGAAAAACTGGTGCACTTCGTGTACAAACTGGACAATCTCCTTCGAAGTATCAGGGTTTCGGACGAAAACTCGTCTATTACAAAGGGATTTCATTTTTTTAAATATTTTAACTCAAGACTTTTTTTGCATTCAATATGCACCATTCAAAGCCACATCATCACGTTTCAACCCTTATCTGACTTCATTCGCTATTTTCCATGCATTTCATGATTTATTTTGAGTTAAGATGACCCTGAGATTGAAAAGTACTGCAAATGAACTCTGAAATGGTTGAAAATTGGCATGGTATCATAATTTCACCCATATAGCATGTGCTAAAAAGTTGAGAGGGTTACGGAAAAAACTGGATGCACTTCGTGTACAAACTAGACCGTCTCCTTCGGAGTATCAGGGTTTCGGATGAAAACTCGTCTATTACAAAGGGATTTCATTTTTTTAACATATTTTAACTCAAGACTTTTTCTGCAGTCAATATGCACCATTCAAAGCCACATCATCACTTTTCAACCCTTATCTGACTTCAGTTGCTATTTTTCATGCATTTCATGATTTATTTTGAGCTAAGATGACCCTGAGATTGAAAAGCACTGCAAATGAACTCTGAAATGGTTCAAAATTGGCATGGTATCATAATTTCACCCACATGACATGTGCTAAAAAGTTGTGAGGGTTACGGGAAAAACTGGATGCACTTCGTGTACAAACTGGACAATCTCCTTCGAAGTATCAGGGTTTCGGACGAAAACTCGTCTATTACAAAGGGATTTCATTTTTTTAACATATTTTAACTCAAGACTTTTTCTGCATTCAATATGCACCATTCAAAGCCACATCATCACTTTTCAACCCTTATCTGACTTCATTCGCTATTTTCCACGCATTTCATGATTTATTTTGAGCTAAGATGACCCTGAGATTAAAAAGCACTGCAAATGAACTCTGGAATGGTTGAAAATTGGCATGGTATCATAATTTCACCCACATAGCATGTGCTAAAAAGTTGAGAGGGTTACGGGAAAAACTGGATGCACTTCGTGTACAAACTGGACAATCTCCTTCGAAGTATCAGGGTTTCGGATGAAACTCGTCTATTACAAAGGGATTTCATTTTTTTAACATATTTTAACTCAAGACTCTTTCTGCATTCAATATGCACCATTCAAAGCCACATCATCACTTTTCAACCCTTATCTGACTTCATTTGCTATATTTCATGCATTCCATGATTTATTTTGAGCTAAGATGACCCTGAGATTGAAAAGCACTGCAAATGAACTCTGAAATGGTTCAAAATTGGCATGGTATCATAATTTCACCCACATAGCATGTGCTAAAAAGTTGAGAGGGTTACAGGAAAAACTGGATGCACTTCGTGTACAAACTGGACAATCTCCTTCGAAGTATCAGGGTTTCGGACGAAAACTCGTCTATTACAAAGGGATTTCATTTTTTTAACATATTTTAACTCAAGACTTTTTCTGCATTCAATATGCACCATTCAAAGCCACATCATCACTTTTCAACCCTTATCTGACTTCATTCGCTATTTTTCATGCATTTCATGATTTATTTTGAGCTAAGATGACCCTGAGATTAAAAAGCACTGCAAATGAACTCTGAAATGGTTGAAAATTGCCATGGTATCATAATTTCACCCACATAGCATGTGCTCAAAAGTTGAGAGGGTTACGGGAAAAACTGGATGCACTTCGTGTACCAACTGGACAATCTCCTTCGAAGTATCAGGGTTTCGGATGAAAACTCGTCTATTACAAAGGGATTTCATTTTTTTACCATATTTTAAGTCAAGACTTTTTCTGCATTCAATATGCACCATTCAAAGCCACATCATCACTTTTCAACCCTTATCTGACTTCATTCGCTATTTTCCATGCATTTCATGATTTATTTTGAGCTAAGATGACCCGGAGATTAAAAAGCACTGCAAATGAACTCTGAAATGGTTGAAAATTGGCATGGTATCATAATTTCACCCACATAGCATCTGCTAAAAAGTTGAGAGATTTACGGGAAAAACTGGATGCACTTCGTGTACAAACTGGACAATCTCCTTCGAAGTATCAGGGTTTCGGATGAAACTCGTCTATTACAAAGGGATTTCATTTTTTTAAAATATTTTAACTCAAGACTTTTTCTGCATTCAATATGCACCATTCAAAGCCACATCATCACTTTTCAACCCTTATCTGACTTCATTTGCTATATTTCATGCATTACATGATTTATTTTGAGCTCTGAAATGGTTGAAAATTGGCATGGTATCAGGGTTTCGGATGAAAACTCTATTACAAAGGGATTTCATTTTTTGACATATTTTAACTCAAGACTTTTTTTGCATTCAATATGCACCATTCAAAGCCACATCATCACTTTTCAACCCTTATCTGACTTCATTTGCTATTTTTCATGCATTTCATGATTTATTTTGAGCTAAGATGACCCGGAGATTTAAAAGCACTGCAAATGAACTCTGAAATGGTTGAAAATTGGCATGGTATCATAATTTCACCCACATAGCATCTGCTAAAAAGTTGAGAGGGTTACGGGAAAAACTGGATGCACTTCGTGTACAAACTGGACAATCTCCTTCGAAGTATCAGGGTTTCGGATGAAACTCGTCTATTACAAAGGGATTTCATTTTTTTAACATATTTTAACTCAAGACTTTTTCTGCATTCAATATGCACCATTCAAAGCCACATCATCACTTTTCAACCCTTATCTGACTTCATTTGCTATATTTCATGCATTACATGATTTATTTTGAGCTCAGATGACCCTGAGATTGAAAAGCACTGCAAATGAACTCTGAAATGGTTGAAAATTGGCATGGTATCATAATTTCACCCACATAGCATGTGCTAAAAAGTTGAGAGGGTTACAGGAAAAACTGGATGCACTTCGTGTACAAACAGGACAATCTCCTTCGAAGTATCAGGGTTTCGGACGAAAACTCGTTTATTACAAAGGGATTTCATTTTTTTAACATATTTTAACTCAAGACTTTTTTTGCGTTCAATATGCACCATTCAAAGCCACATCATCACGTTTCAACCCTTATCTGACTTCATTCGCTATTTTCCATGCATTTCATGATTTATTTTGAGCTAAGATGACCCTGAGATTGAAAAGCACTGCAAATGAACTCTGAAATGGTTGAAAATTGGCATGGTATCATAATTTCACCCATATAGCATGTGCTAAAAAGTTGAGAGGGTTACGGAAAAAACTGGATGCACTTCGTGTACAAACTAGACAGTCTCCTTCGGAGTATCAGGGTTTCGGATGAAAACTCGTCTATTACAAAGGGATTTCATTTTTTTAACATATTTTAACTCAATACTTTTTGTGCATTTAATATGCACCATTCAAAGCCACATCATCACTTTTCAACCCTTATCTGACTTCATTTGCTATTTTTCATGCATTTCATGATTTATTTTGAGCTAAGATGACCCTGAGATTGAAAAGCACTGCAAATGAACTCTGAAATGGTTCAAATTGGCATGGTATCATAATTTCACCCACATGACATGTGCTAAAAAGTAGAGAGGGTTACGGGAAAAACTGGATGCACTTCGTGTACAAACTGGACAATCTCCTTCGAAGTATTAGGGTTTCGGACGAAAACTCGTATATGACAAAGGGATTTCATTTTTTTAACATATTTTAACTCAAGACTTTTTCTGCATTCAATATGCACCATTCAAAGCCACATCATCACTTTTCAACCCTTATCTGACTTCATTTGCTATATTTCATGCATTCCATGATTTATTTTGAGCTAAGATGACCCTGAGATTGAAAAGCACTGCAAATGAACTCTGAAATGGTTGAAAATTGGCATGGTATCATAATTTCACCCACATAGCATGTGCTAAAAAGTTGAGAGGGTTACAGGAAAAACTGGATGCACTTCGTGTACAAACTGGACAATCTCCTTCGAAGTATCAGGGTTTCGGACGAAAACTCGTCTATTACAAAGGGATTTCATTTTTTTAACATATTTTAACTCAAGACTTTTTTTGCATTCAATATGCACCATTCAAAGCCACATCATCACGTTTCAACCCTTATCTGACTTCATTCGCTATTTTCCATGCATTTCATGATTTATTTTGAGCTAAGATGACCCTGAGATTGGAAAGCACTGCAAATGAACTCTGAAATGGTTGAAAATTGGCATGGTATCATAATTTCACCCATATAGCATGTGCTAAAAAGTTGAGAGGGTTACGGGAAAAACTGGATGCACTTCGTGTACAAACTAGACAGTGTCCTTCGGAGTATGAGGGTTTCGGATGAAAACTCGTCTATTACAAAGGGATTTCATTTTTTTAACATATTTTAACTCAAGACTTTTTCTGCATTCAATATGCACCATTCAAAGCCACATCATCACTTTTCAACCCTTATCTGACTTCATTTGCTATTTTTCATGCATTTCATGATTTATTTTGAGCTAAGATGACCCTGAGATTGAAAAGCACTACAAATGAACTCTGAAATGGTTCAAAATTGGCATGGTATCATAATTTCACCTACATGACATGTGCTAAAAAGTTGAGAGGGTTACGGGAAAAACTGGATGCACTTCGTGTACAAACTGGACAATCTCCTTCGAAGTAACAGGGTTTCGGACGAAAACTCGTCTATTACAAAGGGATTTCATTTTTTTAACATATTTTAACTCAAGACTTTTTCTGCATTCAATATGCACCATTCAAAGCCACATCATCACTTTTCAACCCTTATCTGACTTCATTCGCTATTTTTCATGCATTTCATGATTTATTTTGAGCTAAGATGACCCTGAGATTAAAAAGCACTGCAAATGAACTCTGAAATGGTTGAAATTGGCATGGTATCATAATTTCACCCACATAGCATCTGCTAAAAAGTTGAGAGGGTTACGGGAAAAACTGGATGCACTTCGTGTACAAACTGGACAATCTCCTTCGAAGTATCAGGGTTTCGGATGAAACTCGTCTATTACAAAGGGATTTCATTTTTTTAACATATTTTAACTCAAGACTTTTTCTGCATTCAATATGCACCATTCAAAGCCACATCATCACTTTTCAACCCTTATCTGACTTCATTTGCTATATTTCATGCATTACATGATTTATTTTGAGCTCTGAAATGGTTGAAAATTGGCATGGTATCAGGGTTTCGGATGAAAACTCTATTACAAAGGGATTTCATTTTTTGACATATTTTAACTCAAGACTTTTTTTGCATTCAATATGCACCATTCAAAGCCACATCATCACTTTTCAACCCTTATCTGACTTCATTTGCTATTTTTCATGCATTTCATGATTTATTTTGAGCTAAGATGACCCGGAGATTTAAAAGCACTGCAAATGAACTCTGAAATGGTTGAAAATTGGCATGGTATCATAATTTCACCCACATAGCATCTGCTAAAAAGTTGAGAGGGTTACGGGAAAAACTGGATGCACTTCGTGTACAAACTGGACAATCTCCTTCGAAGTATCAGGGTTTCGGATGAAACTCGTCTATTACAAAGGGATTTCATTTTTTTAACATATTTTAACTCAAGACTTTTTCTGCATTCAATATGCACCATTCAAAGCCACATCATCACTTTTCAACCCTTATCTGACTTCATTTGCTATATTTCATGCATTACATGATTTATTTTGAGCTCAGATGACCCTGAGATTGAAAAGCACTGCAAATTAACTCTGAAATGGTTGAAAATTGGCATGGTATCATAATTTCACCCACATAGCATGTGCTAAAAAGTTGAGAGGGTTACAGGAAAAACTGGATGCACTTCGTGTACAAACAGGACAATCTCCTTCGAAGTATCAGGGTTTCGGACGAAAACTCGTTTATTACAAAGGGATTTCATTTTTTTAACATATTTTAACTCAAGACTTTTTTTGCATTCAATATGCACCATTCAAAGCCACATCATCACGTTTCAACCCTTATCTGACTTCATTCGCTATTTTCCATGCATTTCATGATTTATTTTGAGCTAAGATGACCCTGAGATTGAAAAGCACTGCAAATGAACTCTGAAATGGTTGAAAATTGGCATGGTATCATAATTTCACCCATATAGCATGTGCTAAAAAGTTGAGAGGGTTACGGAAAAAACTGGATGCACTTCGTGTACAAACTAGACAGTCTCCTTCGGAGTATCAGGGTTTCGGATGAAAACTCGTCTATTACAAAGGGATTTCATTTTTTTAACATATTTTAACTCAATACTTTTTGTGCATTTAATATGCACCATTCAAAGCCACATCATCACTTTTCAACCCTTATCTGACTTCATTTGCTATTTTTCATGCATTTCATGATTTATTTTGAGCTAAGATGACCCTGAGATTGAAAAGCACTGCAAATGAACTCTGAAATGGTTCAAATTGGCATGGTATCATAATTTCACCCACATGACATGTGCTAAAAAGTAGAGAGGGTTACGGGAAAAACTGGATGCACTTCGTGTACAAACTGGACAATCTCCTTCGAAGTATCAGGGTTTCGGACGAAAACTCGTATATTACAAAGGGATTTCATTTTTTTAACATATTTTAACTCAAGACTTTTTCTGCATTCAATATGCACCATTCAAAGCCACATCATCACTTTTCAACCCTTATCTGACTTCATTTGCTATATTTCATGCATTCCATGATTTATTTTGAGCTAAGATGACCCTGAGATTGAAAAGCACTGCAAATGAACTCTGAAATGGTTGAAAATTGGCATGGTATCATAATTTCACCCACATAGCATGTGCTAAAAAGTTGAGAGGGTTACAGGAAAAACTGGATGCACTTCGTGTACAAACTGGACAATCTCCTTCGAAGTATCAGGGTTTCGGACGAAAACTCGTCTATTACAAAGCGATTTCATTTTTTTAACATATTTTAACTCAAGACTTTTTTTGCATTCAATATGCACCATTCAAAGCCACATCATCACGTTTCAACCCTTATCTGACTTCATTCGCTATTTTCCATGCATTTCATGATTTATTTTGAGCTAAGATGACCCTGAGATTGAAAAGCACTGCAAATGAACTCTGAAATGGTTGAAAATTGGCATGGTATCATAATTTCACCCATATAGCATGTGCTAAAAAGTTGAGAGGGTTACGGGAAAAACTGGATGCACTTCGTGTACAAACTAGACAGTGTCCTTCGGAGTATCAGGGTTTCGGATGAAAACTCGTCTATTACAAAGGGATTTCATTTTTTTAACATATTTTAACTCAAGACTTTTTCTGCATTCAATATGCACCATTCAAAGCCACATCATCACTTTTCAACCCTTATCTGACTTCATTTGCTATTTTTCATGCATTTCATGATTTATTTTGAGCTAAGATGACCCTGAGATTGAAAAGCACTACAAATGAACTCTGAAATGGTTCAAAATTGGCATGGTATCATAATTTCACCTACATGACATGTGCTAAAAAGTTGAGAGGGTTGCGGGAAAAACTGGATGCACTTCGTGTACAAACTGGACAATCTCCTTCGAAGTAACAGGGTTTCGGACGAAAACTCGTCTATTACAAAGGGATTTCATTTTTTTTAACATATTTTAACTCAAGACTTTTTCTGCATTCAATATGCACCATTCAAAGCCACATCATCACTTTTCAACCCTTATCTGACTTCATTCGCTATTTTTCATGCATTTCATGATTTATTTTGAGCTAAGATGACCCTGAGATTAAAAAGCACTGCAAATGAACTCTGAAATGGTTGAAATTGGCATGGTATCATAATTTCACCCACATAGCATGTGCTAAAAAGTTGAGAGGGTTATGGGAAAAACTGGATGCACTTCGCGTACAAACTGGACAATCTCCTTCGAAGTATCAAGGTTTCGGATGAAAACTCGTCTATTACAAAGGGATTTCATTTTTTTAACATATTTTGGCTCAAGACTTTTTCTGCATTCAATATGCACCATTCAAAGCCACATCATCACTTTTCAACCCTTATCTGACTTCATTTGCTATTTTTCATGCATTTCATGATTTATTTTGAGCTAAGATGACCCTGAGATTGAAAAGCACTGCAAATGAACTCTGAAATGGTTGAAAATTGGCATGGTACCATAATTTCACCCACATAGCATGTGCTAAAAAGTTGAGAGGGTTACGGGAAAAACTGGATGCACTTCGTGTACAAACTGGACAATCTCCTTTGAAGTATCAGGGTTTCGGACGAAAACTCGTCTATTACAAAGGGATTTCATTTTTTTAACATATGTTAACTCAAGACTTTTTGTGCATTTAATATGCACCATTCAAAGCTACATCATCACTTTTCAACCCTTATCTGACTTCATTTTGTATTTTTCATGAATTTCATGATTTATTTTGAGCTAAGATGACCCTGAGATTGAAAAGCACTGCAAATGAACTCTGAAATAGTTGAAAATTGGCATGGTATCATAATTTCACCCACATAGCATGTGCTAAAAAGTTGAGAGCGTTACAGGAAAAACTGGATGAACTTCGTGTACAAACTGGACAATCTCCTTCGAAGTATCAGGGTTTCGGATGAAAACTCGTCTATTACAAAGGGATTTCATTTTTTAACATATTTTAACTCAAGACTTTTTGTGCATTCAATATGCATCGTTCAAAGCTACATCATCACTTTTCAACCCTTATCTGACTTCATTTGCTATTTTTCATGCATTTCATGATTTATTTTGAGCTAAGATAACCCTGAGATTGAAAAGCACTGCAAATGAACTCTGAAATGGTTGAAAATTGGCATGGTATCATAATTTCACCCACATGCCATGTGCTAAAAAGTTTAGAGGGTTACGGGAAAAACCGGATGCACTTCGTGTACAAACTGGACAATCTCCTTCGAAGTATCAGGGTTTCGGATGAAAACTTGTCTATTACAAAGGGATTTCATTTTTTAACATATTTTAACTCAAGACTTTTTGTGCATTCAATATGCACCATTCAAAGCCACATCATCACTTTTTAACCCTTATCTGACTTCATTTGCTATTTTTCATGCATTTCATGATTTATTTTGAGCTAAGATGACCCTGAGATTGAAAAGCACTACAAATGAACTCTGAAATGGTTCAAAATTGGCATGGTATCATAATTTCACCCACATAGCATGTGCTAAAAAGTTGAGAGGGTTACGGGAAAAACTGGATGAACTTCGTGTACAAACTAGACAATCTCCTTCGAAGTATCAGGGTTTCGGATGAAACACGTCTATTACAAAGGGATTTCATTTTTCTAACATATTTTAACTCAAGACTTTTTCTGCATTCAATATGCACCATTCAAAGCCACATCATCACTTTTCAACCCTTATCTGACTTCATTTGCTATATTTCATGCATTTCATGATTTATGTTGAGTTAAGATGACCCTGAGATTGAAAAGCACTGCAAATGAACTCTGAAATGGTTGAAAATTGGCATGGTATCATAATTTCACCCACATAGCATGTGCTAAAAAGTTGAGAGGGTTACGGAAAAAACTGGATGCACTTCGTGTACAAACTAGACAATCTCCTTCGGAGTATGAGGGTTTCGGATGAAAACTCGTCTATTACAAAGGGATTTCATTTTTTAATATATTTTAACTCAAGACTTTTTCTGCATTCAATATGCACTATTCAAAGCCACATCATCACTTTTTAACCCTTATCTGACTTCATTTGCTATTTTTCATGCATTTCATGATTTATTTTGAGCTAAGATGACCCTGAGATTGAAAAGCACTGCAAATGAACTCTGAAATGGTTGAAAATTGGCATGGTATCATAATTTCACCCACATAGCATGTGCTAAAAAGTTGAGAGGGTTACGGAAAAAACTGGATGCACTTCTTGTACAAACTAGACAATCTCCTTCGGAGTATGAGGGTTTCGGATGAAAACTCGTCTATTACAAAGGGATTTCATTTTTTAATATATTTTAACTCAAGACTTTTTCTGCATTCAATATGCACTATTCAAAGCCACATCATCACTTTTCAACCCTTATCTGACTTCATTTGCTATTTTTCATGCATTTCATGATTTATTTTGAGCTAAGATGACCCTGAGATTGAAAAGCACTACAAATGAACTCTGAAATGGTTCCAAATTGGCATGGTATCGTAATTTCACCCACATGACATGTGCTAAAAAGTTGAGAGGGTTACGGGAAAAACTGGATGCACTTCGTGTACAAACTGGACAATCTCCTTCGAAGTATCAGGGTTTCGGACGAAAACTCGTCTATTGCAAAGGGATTTCATTTTTTTACCATATTTTAACTCAAGACTTTTTCTGCATTCAATATGCACCATTCAAAGCCACATCATCACTTTTCAACCCTTATCTGACTTCATTCGCAATTTTCCATGCATTTCATGATTTATTTTGAGCTAACATGACCCTGAGATTAAAAAGCACTGCAAATGAACTCTGAAATCGTTGAAAATTGGCATGGTATCATAATTTCACCCACATAGCATGTGCTAAAAAGTTGAGAGGGTTACGGGACAAACTGGATGCACTTCGTGTACAAACTAGACAATCTCCTTCGAAGTATCAGGGTTTCGGATGAAACACGTCTATTACAAAGGGATTTCATTTTTCTAACATATTTTAACTCAAGACTTTTTCTGCATTCAATATGCACCATTCAAAGCCACATCATCACTTTTCAACCCTTATCTGACTTCATTCGCTATATTTCATGCATTCCATGATTTATTTTGTGCTAAGATGACCCTGAGATTAAAAAGCACTGCAAATAAACTCTGAAATGGTTGAAAATTGGCATGGTATCATAATTTCACCCACATAGCATGTGCTAAAAAGTTGAGAGGGTTACAGGAAAAACTGGATGCACTTCGTGTACAAACTGGACAATCTCCTTCGAAGTATCAAGGTTTCGGACGAAAACTCGTCTATTACAAAGGGATTTCATTTTTTTAACATATTTTAACTCAAGACTTTTTTTGCATTCAATATGCATCATTCAAAGCCACATCATCACGTTTCAACCCTTATCTGACTTCATTCGCTATTTTCCATGCATTTCATGATTTATTTTGAGCTAAGATGACCCTGAGATTGAAAAGCACCGCAAATGAACTCTGAAATGGTTGAAAATTGGCATGGTATCATAATTTCACCCATATAGCATGTGCTAAAAAGTTGAGAGGGTGACGGAAAAAACTGGATGCACTTCGTGTACAAATTAGACAGTCTCCTTCGGAGTATCAGGATTTCGGATGAAAACTCGTCTATTACAAAGCGATTTCATTTTTTTAACATATTTTAACTCAAGACTTTTTCTTCATTCAATATGCACCATTCAAAGCCACATCATCACTTTTCTACCCTTATCTGACTTCATTTGCTATTTTTCATGCATTTCATGATTTATTTTGAGCTAAGATGACCCTGAGATTGAAAAGCACTGCAAATGAACTCTGAAATGGTTCAAAATTGGCATGGTATCATAATTTCACCCACATGACATGTGCTAATAAGTGAGAGGGTTACGGGAAAAACTGGATGCACTTCGTGTACAAACTGGACAATCTCCTTCGAAGTATCAGGGTTTCGGACGAAAAATCGTCTATTACAAAGGGATTTCATTTTTTTAACATATTTTAACTCAAGACTTTTTCTGCATTCAATATGCACCATTCAAAGCCACATCATCACTTTTCAACCCTTATCAGACTTCATTCGCTATTTTTCATGCATTTCGTGATTTATTTTGAGCTAAGATGACCCTGAGATTAAAAAGCACTGCAAATGAACTCTGAAATGGTTCAAAATTGGCATGGTATCATAATTTCACCCACATGACATGTGCTAAAAAGTGAGAGGGTTACGGGAAAAACTGGATGCACTTCGTGTACAACCTGGACAATCTCCTTCGAAGTATCAAGGTTTCGGATGAAAACTCGTCTATTACAAAGGGATTTCATTTTTTAAACATATTTTAACTCAAGACTTTTTCTGCATTCAATATGCACCATTCAAAGCCACATCATCACTTTTCAACCCTTATCTGACTTCATTTGCTATTTTTCATGCATTTCATGATTTATTTTGAGCTAAGATGACCCTGAGATTGAAAAGCACTGCAAATGAACTCTGAAAATGGTTGAAAATTGGCATGGTACCATAATTTCACCCACATAGCATGTGCTAAAAAGTTGAGAGGGTTATGGGAAAAACTGGATGCACTTCGTGTACAAACTGGACAATCTCCTTTGAAGTATCAGGGTTTCGGACGAAAACTCGTCTATTACAAAGGGATTTCATGTTTTTTAACATATGTTAACTCAAGACTTTTTGTGCAATTAATATGCACCATTAAAAGCTACATCATCACTTTTCAACCCTTATTTGACTTCATTTGCTATTTTTCATGCATTTCATGATTTATTTTGAGCTAAGATGACCCTGAGATTGAAAAGCACTGCAAATGAACTCTGAAATGGTTGAAAATTGGCATGGTATCATAATTTCAGCCACATAGCATGTGCTAAAAAGCTGAGAGGGTTACGGGAAAAACTGGATGCACTTTGTGTACAAACTGGACAATCTCCTTCGAAGTATCAGGGTTTCGGATGAAAACTCGTCTATTACAAAGGGATTTCATTTTTTAACATATTTTAACTCAAGACTTTTTGTGCATTCAATATGCACCGTTCCAAGCTACATCATCACTTTTCAACCCTTATCTGACTTCATTTGCTATTTTTCATGCATTTCATGATTTATTTTGAGCTAAGATGACCCTGAGATTGAAAAGCACTGCAAATGAACTCTGAAATGGTTGAAAATTGGCATGGTATCATAATTTCACCCACATAGCATGTGCTAAAAATTTGAGAGGGTTA
The DNA here is from genome assembly GCA_039707655.1 of Elymus sibiricus. Classification (NCBI taxonomy): domain Eukaryota; kingdom Viridiplantae; phylum Streptophyta; class Magnoliopsida; order Poales; family Poaceae; genus Elymus; species Elymus sibiricus. Next base: position 401,655,731 of record CM077663.1, read on the forward strand.
CGGGAAAAACTGGGTGCACTTCGTGTACAAACTGGACAATCTCCTTCGAAGTATCAGGGTTTCGGACGAAAACTCGTTTATTACAAAGGGATTTCATTTCTTTAACATATTTTAACTCAAGACTTTTTCTGCATTCAATATGCACCATTCAAAACCACATCATCACTTTTCAACCCTTATCTGACTTCATTCGCTATTTTCCATGCATTTCATGATTTATTTTGAGCTAAGACGACCCTGAGATTGAAAAGCACTGCAAATGAACTCTGAAATGGTTGAAAATTGTCATGGTATCATAATTTCACCCACATAGCATGTGCTAAAAAGTTTAGAGGGTTACGGGAAAAACAGGATGCACTTCGTGTACAAACTGGACAATCTCCTTCGAAGTTTCAGGGTTTCGGATGAAACTCGTCTATTACAAAGGGATTTCATTTTTTTAACATATTTTAACTCAAGACTTTTTCTGCATTCAATATGCACCATTCAAAGCCACATCATCACTTTTCAACCCTTATCTGACTTCATTTGCTATATTTCATGCATTACATGATTTATTTTGAGCTCAGATGACCCTGAGATTGAAAAGCACTGCAAATGAACTCTGAAATGGTTGAAAATTGGCATGGTATCATAATTTCACCCACATAGCATGTGCTAAAAAGTTGAGAGGGTTACAGGAAAAACTGGATGCACTTCGTGTACAAACAGGACAATCTCCTTCGAAGTATCAGGGTTTCGGACGAAAACTCGTTTATTACAAAGGGATTTCATTTTTTAAACATATTTTAACTCAAGACTTTTTCTGCATTCAATATGCACCATTCAAAGCCACATCATCACTTTTCAACCCTTATCTGACTTCATTTGCTATTTTTCATGCATTTCATGATTTATTTTGAGCTAAGATGACCCTGAGATTGAAAAGCACTGCAAATGAACTCTGAAATGGTTGAAAATTGGCATGGTACCATAATTTCACCCACATAGCATGTGCTAAAAAGTTGAGAGGGTTATGGGAAAAACTGGATGCACTTCGTGTACAAACTGGACAATCTCCTTTGAAGTATCAGGGTTTCGGACGAAAACTCGTCTATTACAAAGGGATTTCATGTTTTTTAACATATGTTAACTCAAGACTTTTTATGCAATTAATATGCACCATTAAAAGCTACATCATCACTTTTCAACCCTTATCTGACTTCATTTGCTATTTTTCATGCATTTCATGATTTATTTTGAGCTAAGATGACCCTGAGATTGAAAAGCACTGCAAATGAACTCTGAAATGGTTGAAAATTGGCATGGTATCATAATTTCACCCACATAGCATGTGCTAAAAAGCTGAGAGGGTTACGGGAAAAACTGGATGCACTTCGTGTACAAACTGGACAATCTCCTTCGAAGTAATTGGGTTTCGGATGAAAACTCGTCTATTACAAAGGGATTTCATTTTTTTAACATATTTTAACTCAAGACTTTTTGTGCATTCAATATGCACCATTCAAAACCACATCATCACTTTTCAACCCTTATCTGACTTCATTCGCTATTTTCCATGCATTTCATGATTTATTTTGAGCTAAGACGACCCTGAGATTGAAAAGCACTGCAAATGAACTCTGAAATGGTTGAAAATTGTCATGGTATCATAATTTCACCCACATAGCATGTGCTAAAAAGTTTAGAGGGTTACGGGAAAAACCGGATGCACTTCGTGTACAAACTGGACAATCTCCTTCGAAGTATCAGGGTTTCGGATGAAAACTTGTCTATTACAAAGGGATTTCATTTTTTTAACATATTTTAACTCAAGACTTTTTGTGCGTTCAATATGCACCATTCAAAGCCACATCATCACTTTTTAACCCTTATCTGACTTCATTTGCTATTTTTCATGCATTTCATGATTTATTTTGAGCTAAGATGACCCTGAGATTGAAAAGCACTGCAAATGAACTCTGAAATGGTTGAAAATTGGCATGGTATCATAATTTCACCCACATAGCATGTGCTAAAAAGTTGAGAGGGTTACGGAAAAAACTGGATGCACTTCGTGTACAAACTAGACAATCTCCTTCGGAGTATCAGGGTTTCGGATGAAAACTCGTCTATTACAAAGGGATTTCATTTTTTAACATATTTTAACTCAAGACTTTTTCTGCATTCAATATGCACCATTCAAAGCCACATCATCACTTTTCAACCCTTATCTGACTTCATTTGCTATTTTTCATGCATTTCATGATTTATTTTGAGCTAAGATGACCCTGAGATTGAAAAGCACTGCAAATGAACTCTGAAATGGTTCAAAATTGGCATGGTATCATAATTTCACCCACATGACATGTGCTAAAAAGTTGAGAGGGTTACGGGAAAAACTGGATGCACTTCGTGTACAAACTGGACAATCTCCTTCGAAGTATCAGGGTTTCGGATGAAAACTCGTCTATTACAAAGGGATTTCATTTTTTTACCATATTTTAACTCAAGACTTTTTCTGCATTCAATATGCACCATTCAAAGCCACATCATCACTTTTCAACCCTTATCTGACTTCATTCGCTATTTTCCATGCATTTCATGATTTATTTTGAGGTAAGATGACCCGGAGATTAAAAAGCACTGCAAATGAACTCTGAAATGGTTGAAAATTGGCATGGTATCATAATTTCACCCACATAGCATCTGCTAAAAAGTTGAGAGGGTTACGGGAAAAACCGGATGCACTTCGTGTACAAACTGGACAATCTCCTTCGAAGTATCAGGGTTTCGGATGAAACTCGTCTATTACAAAGGGATTTCATTTTTTGAACATATTTTAACTCAAGTCTTTTTCTGCATTCAATATGCACCATTCAAAGCCACATCATCACTTTTCAACCCTTATCTGACTTCATTTGCTATATTTCATGCATTACATGATTTATTTTGAGCTCAGATGACCCTGAGATTGAAAAGCACTGCAAATGAACTCTGAAATGGTTGAAAATTGGCATGGTATCATAATTTCACCCACATAGCATGTGCTAAAAAGTTGAGAGGGTTACAGGAAAAACTGGATGCACTTCGTGTACAAACAGGACAATCTCCTTCGAAGTATCAGGGTTTCGGACGAAAACTCGTTTATTACAAAGGGATTTCATTTTTTTAACATATTTTAACTCAAGACTTTTTTTGCATTCAATATGCACCATTCAAAGCCACATCATCACGTTTCAACCCTTATCTGACTTCATTCGCTATTTTCCATGCATTTCATGATTTATTTTGAGCTAAGATGACCCTGAGATTGAAAAGCACTGCAAATGAACTCTGAAATGGTTGAAAATTGGCATGGTATCATAATTTCACACATATAGCATGTGCTAAAAAGTTGAGAGGGTTACGGAAAAAACTGGATGCACTTCGTGTACAAACTAGACAGTCTCCTTCGGAGTGTCAGGGTTTCGGATGAAAACTCGTCTATTACAAAGGGATTTCATTTTTTTAACATATTTTAACTCAAGACTTTTTGTGCATTTAATATGCACCATTCAAAGCCACATCATCACTTTTCAACTCTTATCTGACTTCATTTGCTATTTTTCATGCATTTCATGATTTATTTTGAGCTAAGATGACCCTGAGATTGAAAAGCACTGCAAATGAAATCTGAAATGGTTCAAATTGGCATGGTATCATAATTTCACCAACATGACATGTGCTAAAAAGTTGAGAGGGTTACGGGAAAAACTATATGCACTTCGTGTACAAACTGGACAATCTCCTTCGAAGTATCAGGGTTTCGGATGAAAACTTGTCTATTACAAAGGGATTTCATTTTTAACATATTTTAACTCAAGACTTTTTGTGCATTCAATATGCACCATTCAAAGCCACATCATCACTTTTTAACCCTTATCTGACTTCATTTGCTATTTTTCATGCATTTCATGATTTATTTTGAGCTAAGATGACCCTGAGATTGAAAAGCACTGCAAATGAACTCTGAAATGGTTGAAAATTGGCTTGGTATCATAATTTCACCCACATAGCATGTGCTAAAAATTTGAGAGGGTTACGGAAAAAACTGGATGCACTTCGTGTACAAACTAGACAATCTCCTTCGGAGTATGAGAGTTTCGGATGAAAACTTGTCTATTACAAAGGGATTTCATTTTTTAACATATTTTAACTCAAGACTTTTTCTGCATTCAATATGCACCATTCAAAGCCACATCATCACTTTTCAACCCTTATCTGACTTCATTTGCTATTTTTCATGCATTTCATGATTTATTTTGAGCTAAGATGACCCTGAGATTGAAAAGCACTACAAATGAACTCTGAAATGGTTCAAAATTGGCATGGTATCATAATTTCACCCACATGACATGTGCTAAAAAGTTGTGAGGGTTACGGGAAAAACTGGATGCACTTCGTGTACAAACTGGACAATCTCCTTCGAAGTATCACGGTTTCGGACGAAAACTCGTCTATTACAAAGGGATTTCATTTCTTTAACATATTTTAACTCAAGACTTTTTCTGCATTCAATATGCACCATTCAAAGCCACATCATCACTTTTCAACCCTTATCTGACTTCATTCGCAATTTTCCATGCATTTCAAGATTTATTTTGAGCTAAGATGACCCTGAGATTGAAAAACACTGCAAATGAACTCTGAATCGTTGAAAATTGGCATGGTATCATAATTTCACCCACATAGCATGTGCTAAAAAGTTGAGAGGGTAACGGGAAAAACTGGATGCACTTCGTGTACAAACTAGACAATCTCCTTCGAAGTATCAGGGTTTCGGATGAAACACGTCTATTACAAAGGGATTTCATTTTTCTAACATATTTTAACTCAAGACTTTTTCTGCATTCAATATGCACCATTCAAAGCCACATCATCACTTTTCAACCCTTATCTGACTTCATTTGCTATATTTCATGCATTCCATGATTTATTTTGAGCTAAGATGACCCTGAGATTGAAAAGCACTGCAAATGAACTCTGAAATGGTTGAAAATTGGCATGGTATCATAATTTCACCCACATAGCATGTGCTAAAAAGTTGAGAGGGTTACAGGAAAAACTGGATGCACTTCGTGTACAAACTGGACAATCTCCTTCGAAGTATCAAGGTTTCGGACGAAAACTCGTCTATTACAAAGGGATTTCATTTTTTTAACATATTTTAACTCAAGACTTTTTTTCCATTCAATATGCACCATTCAAAGCCACATCATCACGTTTCAACCCTTATATGACTTCATTCGCTATTTTCCATGCATTTCATGATTTATTTTGAGCTAAGATGACCCTGAGATTGAAAAGCACCGCAAATGAACTCTGAAATGGTTGAAAATTGGCATGGTATCATAATTTCACCCATATAGCATGTGCTAAAAAGTTGAGAGGGTTACGGAAAAAACTGGATGCACTTCGTGTACAAATTAGACAGTCTCCTAAGGAGTATCAGGATTTCGGATGAAAACTCGTCTATTACAAAGGGATTTCATTTTTTTAACATATTTTAACTCAAGACTTTTTCTTCATTCAATATGCACCATTCAAAGCCACATCATCACTTTTCAACCCTTATCTGACTTCATTTGCTATTTTTCATGCATTTCATGATTTATTTTGAGCTAAGATGACCCTGAGATTGAAAAGCACTGCAAATGAACTCTGAAATGGTTCAAAATTGGCATGGTATCATAATTTCACCCACATGACATGTGCTAATAAGTGAGAGGGTTACGGGAAAAACTGGATGCACTTCGTGTACAAACTGGACAATCTCCTTCGAAGTATCAGGGTTTCGGACGAAAAATCGTCTATTACAAAGGGATTTCATTTTTTTAACATATTTTAACTCAAGACTTTTTCTGCATTCAATATGCACCATTCAAAGCCACATCATCACTTTTCAACCCTTATCTGACTTCATTCGCTATTTTCCATGCATTTCATGATTTATTTTGAGCTAAGATGAACCTGAGATTAAAAAGCACTGCAAATGAACTCTGAAATGGTTGAAAATTGGCATGGTATCATAATTTCACCAACATAGCATGTGCTAAAAAGTTGAGAGGGTTACGGGAAAAACTGGATCCACTTCGTGTACAAACTGGACAATCTCCTTCGAAGTATCAAGGTTTCGGATGAAAACTCGTCTATTACAAAGGGATTTCATTTTTTTTAACATATTTTAGCTCAAGACTTTTTCTGCATTCAATATGCACCATTCAAAGCCACATCATCACTTTTCAACCCTTATCTGACTTCATTTGCTATTTTTCATACATTTCAAGATTTATTTTGAGCTAAGATGACCCTGAGATTGAAAAGCACTGCAAATGAACTCTGAAATGGTTGAAAATTGGCATGGTACCATAATTTCACCCACATAGCATGTGCTAAAAAGTTGAGAGGGTTACGGGAAAAACTGGATGCACTTCGTGTACAAACTGGACAATCTCCTTTGAAGTATCAGGGTTTCGGACGAAAACTCGTCTATTACAAAGGGATTTCATTTTTTTAACATATTTTAAATCAAGACTTTTTGTGCATTTAATATGCACCATTCAAAGCCACATCATCACTTTTTAACCCTTATCTGACTTCATTTGCTATTTTTCATGCATTTCATGATTTATTTTGAGCTAAGATGACCCTGAGATTGAAAAGCACTGCAAATGAACTCTGAAATGGTTCAAAATTGGCATGGTATCATAATTTCACCCACATGACATGTGCTAAAAAGTTGAGAGGGTTAAGGGAAAAACTGGATGCACTTCGTGTAATAACTGGACAATCTCCTTCGAAGTATCAGGGTTTCGGACGAAAACTCGTCTATTACAAAGGGATTTCATTTTTTAACATATTTTAACTCAAGCCTTTTTTTGCATTCAATATTCACCATTCAAAGCCACATCATCACGTTTCAACCCTTATCTGACTTCATTCGCTATTTTCCATGCATTTCATGATTTATTTTGAGCTAAGATGACCCTGAGATTGAAAAGCACTGCAAATGAACTCTGAAATGGTTGAAAATTGGCATGGTATCATAATTTCACCCACATAGCATGTTCTAAAAAGTTAAGAGGGTTACGGAAAAAACTGGATGCACTTCGTGTACAAACTAGACAATCTCCTGCGGAGTATCAGGGTTTCGGATGAAAACTCGTCTATTACAAAGGGATTTCATTTTTTAACATATTTTAACTCAAGACTTTTTCTGCATTCAATATGCACCATTCAAAGCCACATCATCACTTTTCAACCCTTATCTGACTTCATTTGCTATTTTTCATGCATTTCATGATTTATTTTGAGCTAAGATGACCCTGAGATTGAAAAGCACTGCAAATGAACTCTGAAATGGTTCAAAATTGGCATGGTATCATAATTTCACCCACATGACATGTGCTAAAAAGTTGAGAGGGTTACGGGAAAAACTGGATGCACTTCTTGTACAAACTGGACAATCTCCTTCGAAGTATCAGGGTTTCGGACGAAAACTCGTCTATTACAAAGGGATTTCATTTTTTTACCATATTTTAACTCAAGACTTTTTCTGCATTCAATATGCACCATTCAAAGCCACATCATCACTTATCAACCCTTATCTGACTTCATTCGCTATTTTCCATGCATTTCATGATTTATTTTGAGCTAAGATGACCCTGAGATTAAAAAGCACTGCAAATGAACTCTGAAATCGTTGAAAATTGGCATGGTATCATAATTTCACCCACATAGCATGTGCTAAAAAGTTGAGAGGGTTACGGGAAAAACTGGATGAACTTCGTGTACAAACTAGACAATCTCCTTCGAAGTATCAGGGTTTCGGATGAAACACGTCTATTACAAAGGGATTTCATTTTTCTAACATATTTTAACTCAAGACTTTTTCTGCATTCAATATGCACCATTCAAAGCCACATCATCACTTTTCAACCCTTATCTGACTTCATTTGCTATATTTCATGCATTTCATGATTTATGTTGAGTTAAGATGACCCTGAGATTGAAAAGCACTGCAAATGAACTCTGAAATGGTTGAAAATTGGCATGGTATCATAATTTCACCCACATAGCATGTGCTAAAAAGTTGAGAGGGTTACGGAAAAAACTGGATGCACTTCGTGTACAAGCTAGACAATCTCCTTCGGAGTATCACGGTTTCGGATGAAAACTCGTCTATTACAAAGCAATTTCATTTTTTAACATATTTTAACTCAAGACTTTTTCTGCATTCAATATGCACCATTCAAAGCCACATCATCACTTTTCAACCCTTATCTGACTTCATTTGCTATTTTTCATGCATTTCATGATTTATTTTGAGCTAAGATGACCCTGAGATTGAAAAGCACTGCAAATGAACTCTGAAATGGTTCAAAATTGGCATGGTATCATAATTTCACCCACATGACATGTGCTAAAAAGTTGAGAGGGTTACGGGAAAAACTGGATGCACTTCGTGTACAAACTGGACAATCTCCTTCGAAGTATCAGGGTTTCGGACGAAAACTCGTCTATTACAAAGGGATTTCATTTTTTTACCATATTTTAACTCAAGACTTTTTCTGCATTCAATATGCACCATTCAAAGCCACATCATCACTTTTCAACCCTTATCTGACTTCATTCGCTATTTTCCATGCATTTCATGATTTATTTTGAGCTAAGATGACCCTGAGATTAAAAAGCACTGCAAATGAACTCTGAAATGGTTGAAAATTGGCATGGTATCATAATTTCACCCACATAGCATGTGCTAAAAAGTTGAGAGGGTTACGGGAAAAACTGGATGCACTTCGTGTACAAACTGGACAATCTCCTTCGAAGTATCAGGGTTTCGGACGAAAACTCGTCTATTACAAAGGGATTTCATTTTTTTAAATATTTTAACTCAAGACTTTTTTTGCATTCAATATGCACCATTCAAAGCCACATCATCACGTTTCAACCCTTATCTGACTTCATTCGCTATTTTCCATGCATTTCATGATTTATTTTGAGTTAAGATGACCCTGAGATTGAAAAGCACTGCAAATGAACTCTGAAATGGTTGAAAATTGGCATGGTATCATAATTTCACCCATATAGCATGTGCTAAAAAGTTGTGAGGGTTACGGGAAAAACTGGATGCACTTCGTGTACAAACTGGACAATCTCCTTCGAAGTATCAGGGTTTCAGACGAAAACTCGTCTATTACAAAGGGATTTCATTTTTTTAACATATTTTAACTCAAGACTTTTTCTGCATTCAATATGCACCATTCAAAGCCACATCATCACTTTTCAACCCTTATCTGACTTCATTCGCTATTTTTCATGCATTTCATGATTTATTTTGAGCTAAGATGACCCTGAGATTAAAAAGCACTGCAAATGAACTCTGAAATGGTTGAAAATTGGCATGGTATCATAATTTCACATACATAGCATGTGCTAAAAAGTTGAGAGGGTTACGGGAAAAACTGGATGCACTTCGTGTACAAACTGGACAATCTCCTTCGAAGTATCAGGGTTTCGGATGAAACTCGTCTATTACAAAGGGATTTCATTTTTTTAACATATTTTAACTCAAGACTCTTTCTGCATTCAATATGCACCATTCAAAGCCACATCATCACTTTTCAACCCTTATCTGACTTCATTTGCTATATTTCATGCATTCCATGATTTATTTTGAGCTAAGATGACCCTGAGATTGAAAAGCACTGCAAATGAACTCTGAAATGGTTGAAAATTGGCATGGTATCATAATTTCACCCACATAGCATGTGCTAAAAAGTTGAGAGGGTTACAGGAAAAACTGGATGCACTTCGTGTACAAACTGGACAATCTCCTTCGAAGTATCAGGGTTTCGGACGAAAACTCGTCTATTACAAAGGGATTTCATTTTTTTAACATATTTTAACTCAAGACTTTTTTTGCATTCAATATGCACCATTCAAAGCCACATCATCACGTTTCAACCCTTATCTGACTTCATTCGCTATTTTCCATGCATTTCATGATTTATTTTGAGTTAAGATGACCCTGAGATTGAAAAGCACTGCAAATGATTTCTGAAATGGTTCAAAATTGGCATGGTATCATAATTTCACCCACATGACATGTGCTAAAAAGTTGAGAGGGTTACGGGAAAAACTGGATGCACTTCGTGTACAAAGTGGACAATCTCCTTCGAAGTATCAGGGTTTCGGACGAAAACTCGTCTATTACAAAGGGATTTCATTTTTTACCATATTTTAACTCAAGACTTTTTCTGCATTCAATATGCACCATTCAAAGCCACATCATCACTTTTCAACCCTTATCTGACTTCATTCGCTATTTTCCATGCATTTCATGATTTATTTTGAGCTAAGATGACCCTGAGATTAAAAAGCACTGCAAATGAACTCTGAAATGGTTGAAAATTGGCATGGTATCATAATTTCACCCACATACCATGTGCTAAAAAGTTGAGAGGGTTACAGGAAAAACTGGATGCACTTCGTGTACAAACTGGACAATCTCCTTCGAAGTATCAGGGTTTCGAACGAAAACTCGTCTATTACAAAGGGATTTCATTTTTTTTAAATATTTTAACTCAAGACTTTTTTTGCATTCAATATGCACCATTCAAAGCCACATCATCACGTTTCAACCCTTATCTGACTTCATTCGCTATTTTCCATGCATTTCATGATTTATTTTGAGTTAAGATGACCCTGAGATTGAAAAGCACTGCAAATGAACTCTGAAATGGTTCAAAATTGGCATGGTATCATAATTTCACCCACATGACATGTGCTAAAAAGTTGAGAGGGTTACGGGAAAAACTGGATGCACTTCGTGTACAAAGCGGACAATCTCCTTCGAAGTATCAGGGTTTCGGACGAAAACTCGTCTATTACAAAGGGATTTCATTTTTTACCATATTTTAACTCAAGACTTTTTCTGCATTCAATATGCACCATTCAAAGCCACATCATCACTTTTCAACCCTTATCTGACTTCATTCGCTATTTTCCATGCATTTCATGATTTATTTTGAGCTAAGATGACCCTGAGATTAAAAAGCACTGCAAATGAACTCTGAAATGGTTCAAAATAGGCATGGTATCATAATTTCACCCACATAGCATGTGCTAAAAAGTTGAGAGGGTTACAGGAAAAACTGGATGCACTTCGTGTACAAACTGGACAATCTCCTTCGAAGTATCAGGGTTTCGGACGAAAACTCGTCTATTACAAAGGGATTTCATTTTTTTTAAATATTTTAACTCAAGACTTTTTCTGCATTCAATATGCACCATTCAAAGCCACATCATCACGTTTCAACCCTTATCTGACTTCATTCGCTATTTTCCATGCATTTCATGATTTATTTTGAGTTAAGATGACCCTGAGATTGAAAAGCACTGCAAATGAACTCTGAAATGGTTGAAAATTGGCATGGTATGATAATTTCACCCATATAGCATGTGCTAAAAAGTTGAGAGGGTTACGGAAAAAACTGGATGCACTTCGTGTAGAAACTAGACCGTCTCCTTCGGAGTATCAGGGTTTCGGATGAAAACTCGTCTATTACAAAGGGATTTCATTTTTTTAACATATTTTAACTCAAGACTTTTTCTGCAGTCAATATGCACCATTCAAAGCCACATCATCACTTTTCAACCCTTATCTGACTTCATTTGCTATTTTTCATGCATTTCATGATTTATTTTGAGCTAAGATGACCCTGAGATTGAAAAGCACTGCAAATGAACTCTGAAATGGTTCAAAATTGGCATGGTATCATAATTTCACCCACATGACATGTGCTAAAAAGTTGTGAGGGTTACGGGAAAAACTGGATGCACTTCGTGTACAAACTGGACAATCTCCTTCGAAGTATCAGGGTTTCGGACGAAAACTCGTCTATTACAAAGGGATTTCATTTCTTTAACATATTTTAACTCAAGACTTTTTCTGCATTCAATATGCACCATTCAAAGCCACATCATCACTTTTCAACCCTTATCTGACTTCATTTGCTATTTTTCATGCATTTCATGATTTATTTTGAGCTAAGATGACCCTGAGATTGAAAAGCACTGCAAATGAACTCTGAAATGGTTCAAAATTGGCATGGTATCATAATTTCACCCACATGACATGTGCTAAAAAGTGAGAGGGTTACGGGAAAAACTGGATGCACTTCGTGTACAAACTGGACAATCTCCTTCGAAGTATCAGGGTTTCGGACGAAAACTCGTCTATTACAAAGGGATTTCATTTCTTTAACATATTTTAACTCAAGACTTTTTCTGCATTCAATATGCACCATTCAAAGCCACATCATCACTTTTCAACCCTTATCTGACTTCATTCGCTATTTTCCATGCATTTCATGATTTATTTTGAGCTAAGATGAACCTGAGATTAAAAAGCACTGCAAATGAACTCTGAAATGGTTGAAAATTGGCATGGTATCATAATTTCACCCACATAGCATGTGCTAAAAAGTTGAGAGGGTTACGGGAAAAACTGGATCCACTTCGTGCACAAACTGGACAATCTCCTTCGAAGTATGAAGGTTTCGGATGAAAACTCGTCTATTACAAAGGGATTTCATTTTTTTTAACATATTTTAGCTCAAGACTTTTTCTGCATTCAATATGCACCATTCAAAGCCACATCATCACTTTTCAACCCTTATCTGACTTCATTTGCTATTTTTCATGCATTTCAAGATTTATTTTGAGCTAAGATGACCCTGAGATTGAAAAGCACTGCAAATGAACTCTGAAATGGTTGAAAATTGGCAAGGTATCATAATTTCACCCACATAGCATGTGCTAAAAAGTTGAGAGGGTTACGGAAAAAACTGGATGCACTTCGTGTACAAACTAGACAATCTCCTTCGGAGTATCAGGGTTTCGGATGAAAACTCGTCTATTACAAAGGGATTTCATTTTTTAACATATTTTAACTCAAGACTTTTTTTGCATTCAATATGCACCATTCAAAGCCACATCATCACTTTTCAACCCTTATCTGACTTCATTTGCTATTTTTCATGCATTTCATGATTTATTTTGAGCTAAGATGACCCTGAGATTGAAAAGCACTGCAAATGAACTCTGAAATGGTTCAAAATTGGCATGGTATCATAATTTCACCCACATGACATGTGCTAAAAAGTTGTGAGGGTTACGGGAAAAACTGGATGCACTTCGTGTACAAACTGGACAATCTCCTTCGAAGTATCAGGGTTTCGGACGAAAACTCGTCTATTACAAAGGGATTTCATTTCTTTAACATATTTTAACTCAAGACTTTTTCTGCATTCAATATGCACCATTCAAAGCCACATCATCACTTTTCAACCCTTATCTGACTTCATTTGCTATTTTTCATGCATTTCATGATTTATTTTGAGCTAAGATGACCCTGAGATTGAAAAGCACTGCAAATGAACTCTGAAATGGTTCAAAATTGGCATGGTATCATAATTTCACCCACATGACATGTGCTAAAAAGTGAGAGGGTTACGGGAAAAACTGGATGCACTTCGTGTACAAACTGGACAATCTCCTTCGAAGTATCAGGGTTTCGGACGAAAACTCGTCTATTACAAAGGGATTTCATTTCTTTAACATATTTTAACTCAAGACTTTTTCTGCATTCAATATGCACCATTCAAAGCCACATCATCACTTTTCAACCCTTATCTGACTTCATTCGCTATTTTCCATGCATTTCATGATTTATTTTGAGCTAAGATGAACCTGAGATTAAAAAGCACTGCAAATGAACTCTGAAATGGTTGAAAATTGGCATGGTATCATAATTTCACCCACATAGCATGTGATAAAAAGTTGAGAGGGTTACGGGAAAAACTGGATCCACTTCGTGCACAAACTGGACAATCTCCTTCGAAGTATCAAGGTTTCGGATGAAAACTCGTCTATTACAAAGGGATTTCATTTTTTTAACATATTTTAGCTCAAGACTTTTTCTGCATTCAATATGCACCATTCAAAGCCATATCATCACTTTTCAACCCTTATCTGACTTCATTTGCTATTTTTCATGCATTTCAAGATTTATTTTGAGCTAAGATGACCCTGAGATTGAAAAGCACTGCAAATGAACTCTGAAATGGTTGAAAATTGGCATGGTATCATAATTTCACCCACATAGCATGTGCTAAAAAGTTGAGAGGGTTACGGAAAAAACTGGATGCACTTCGTGTACAAACTAGACAATCTCCTTCGGAGTATCAGGGTTTCGGATGAAAACTCGTCTATTACAAAGGGATTTCATTTTTTAACATATTTTAACTCAAGACTTTTTTTGCATTCAATATGCACCATTCAAAGCCACATCATCACTTTTCAACCCTTATCTGACTTCATTTGCTATTTTTCATGCATTTCATGATTTATTTTGAGCTAAGATGACCCTGAGATTGAAAAGCACTGCAAATGAACTCTGAAATGGTTCAAAATTGGCATGGTATCATAATTTCACCCACATGACATGTGCTAAAAAGTTGTGAGGGTTACGGGAAAAACTGGATGCACTTCGTGTACAAACTGGACAATCTCCTTCGAAGTATCAGGGTTTCAGACGAAAACTCGTCTATTACAAAGGGATTTCATTTTTTTAACATATTTTAACTCAAGACTTTTTCTGCATTCAATATGCACCATTCAAAGCCACATCATCACTTTTCAACCCTTATCTGACTTCATTCGCTATTTTTCATGCATTTCATGATTTATTTTGAGCTAAGATGACCCTGAGATTAAAAAGCACTGCAAATGAACTCTGAAATGGTTGAAAATTGGCATGGTATCATAATTTCACATACATAGCATCTGCTAAAAAGTTGAGAGGGTTACGGGAAAAACTGGATGCACTTCGTGTACAAACTGGACAATCTCCTTCGAAGTATCAGGGTTTCGGATGAAACTCGTCTATTACAAAGGGATTTCATTTTTTTAACATATTTTAACTCAAGACTCTTTCTGCATTCAATATGCACCATTCAAAGCCACATCATCACTTTTCAACCCTTATCTGACTTCATTTGCTATATTTCATGCATTCCATGATTTATTTTGAGCTAAGATGACCCTGAGATTGAAAAGCACTGCAAATGAACTCTGAAATGGTTGAAAATTGGCATGGTATCATAATTTCACCCACATAGCATGTGCTAAAAAGTTGAGAGGGTTACAGGAAAAACTGGATGCACTTCGTGTACAAACTGGACAATCTCCTTCGAAGTATCAGGGTTTCGGACGAAAACTCGTCTATTACAAAGGGATTTCATTTTTTTAACATATTTTAACTCACGACTTTTTTTGCATTCAATATGAACCATTCAAAGCCACATCATCACGTTTCAACCCTTATCTGACTTCATTCGCTATTTTCCATGCATTTCATGATTTATTTTGAGTTAAGATGACCCTGAGATTGAAAAGCACTGCAAATGAACTCTGAAATGGTTGAAAATTGGCATGGTATCATAATTTCACCCACATAGCATGTGCTAAAAAGTTGAGAGGGTTACGGAAAAAACTGGATGCACTTCGTGTACAAGTTAGACAATCTCCTTCGGAGTATCACGGTTTCGGATGAAAACTCGTCTATTACAAAGCGATTTCATTTTTTAACATATTTTAACTCAAGACTTTTTCTGCATTCCATATGCACCATTCAAAGCCACATCATCACTTTTCAACCCTTATCTGACTTCATTTGCTATTTTTCATGCATTTCATGATTTATTTTGAGCTAAGATGACCCTGAGATTGAAAAGCACTGCAAATGAACTCTGAAATGGTTCAAAATTGGCATGGTATCATAATTTCACCCACATGACATGTGCTAAAAAGTTGAGAGGGTTACGGGAAAAACTGGATGCACTTCGTGTACAAACTGGACAATCTCCTTCGAAGTATCAGGGTTTCGGACGAAAACTCGTCTATTACAAAGGGATTTCATTTTTTTACCATATTTTAACTCAAGACTTTTTCTGCATTCAATATGCACCATTCAAAGCCACATCATCACTTTTCAACCCTTATCTGACTTCATTCGCTATTTTCCATGCATTTCATGATTTATTTTGAGCTAAGATGACCCTGAGATTAAAAAGCACTGCAAATGAACTCTGAAATGGTTGAAAATTGGCATGGTATCATAATATCACCCACATAGCATGTGCTAAAAAGTTGAGAGGGTTACGGGAAAAACTGGTGCACTTCGTGTACAAACTGGACAATCTCCTTCGAAGTATCAGGGTTTCGGACGAAAACTCGTCTATTACAAAGGGATTTCATTTTCTTTAAATATTTTAACTCAAGACTTTTTTTGCATTCAATATGCACCATTCAAAGCCACATCATCACGTTTCAACCCTTATCTGACTTCATTAGCTATTTTCCATGCATTTCATGATTTATTTTGAGTTAAGATGACCCTGAGATTGAAAAGCACTGCAAATGAACTCTGAAATGGTTGAAAATTGGCATGGTATCATAATTTCACCCATATAGCATGTGCTAAAAAGTTGAGAGGGTTACGGAAAAAACTGGATGCACTTCGTGTACAAACTAGACCGTCTCCTTCGGAGTATCAGGGTTTCGGATGAAAACTCGTCTATTACAAAGGGATTTCATTTTTTTAACATATTTTAACTCAAGACTTTTTCTGCAGTCAATATGCACCATTCAAAGCCACATCATCACTTTTCAACCCTTATCTGACTTCAGTTGCTATTTTTCATGCATTTCATGATTTATTTTGAGCTAAGATGACCCTGAGATTGAAAAGCACTGCAAATGAACTCTGAAATGGTTCAAAATTGGCATGGTATCATAATTTCACCCACATGACATGTGCTAAAAAGTTGGGAGGGTTACGGGAAAAACTGGATGCACTTCGTGTACAAACTGGACAATCTCCTTCGAAGTATCAGGGTTTCGGACGAAAACTCGTCTATTACAAAGGGATTTCATTTTTTTAACATATTTTAACTCAAGACTTTTTCTGCATTCAATATGCACCATTCAAAGCCACATCATCACTTTTCAACCCTTATCTGACTTCATTCGCTATTTTCCATGCATTTCATGATTTATTTTGAGCTAAGATGACCCTGAGATTAAAAAGCACTGCAAATGAACTCTGGAATGGTTGAAAATTGGCATGGTATCATAATTTCACCCACATAGCATGTGCTAAAAAGTTGAGAGGGTTACGGGAAAAACTGGATGCACTTCGTGTACAAACTGGACAATCTCCTTCGAAGTATCAGGGTTTCGGACGAAAACTCGTCTATTACAAAGGGATTTCATTTTTTTAAAATATTTTAACTCAAGACTTTTTTTGCATTCAATATGCACCATTCAAAGCCACATCATCACGTTTCAACCCTTATCTGACTTCATTCGCTATTTTCCATGCATTTCAAGATTTATTTTGAGCTAAGATGACCCTGAGATTAAAAAGCACTGCAAATGAACTCTGAAATGGTTGAAAATTGGCATGGTATCATAATTTCACCCACATAGCATGTGCTAAAAAGTTGAGAAGGTTACGGGAAAAACTGGATGCACTTCGTGTACAAACTGGACAATCTCCTTCGAAGTATCAGGGTTTCGGACGAAAACTCGTCTATTACAAAGGGATTTTATTTTTTTTAAATATTTTAACTCAAGACTTTTTTTGCATTCAATATGCACCATTCAAAGCCACATCATCACGTTTCAACCCTTATCTGACTTCATTCGCTATTTTCCATGCATTTCATGATTTATTTTGAGTTAAGATGACCCTGAGATTGAAAAGCACTGCAAATGAACTCTGAAATGGTTGAAAATTGGCATGGTATCATAATTTCACCCATATAGCATGTGCTAAAAAGTTGAGAGGGTTACGGAAAAAACTGGATGCACTTCGTGTACAAACTAGACCGTCTCCTTCGGAGTATCAGGGTTTCGGATGAAAACTCGTCTATTACAAAGGGATTTCATTTTTTTAACATATTTTAACTCAAGACTTTTTCTGCAGTCAATATGCACCATTCAAAGCCACATCATCACTTTTCAACCCTTATCTGACTTCATTTGCTATTTTTCATGCATTTCATGATTTATTTTGAGCTAAGATGACCCTGAGATTGAAAAGCACTGCAAATGAACTCTGAAATGGTTCAAAATTGGCATGGTATCATAATTTCACCCACATGACATGTGCTAAAAAGTTGTGAGGGTTACGGGAAAAACTGGATGCACTTCGTGTACAAACTGGACAATCTCCTTCGAAGTATCAGGGTTTCGGACGAAAACTCGTCTATTACAAAGGGATTTCATTTCTTTAACATATTTTAACTCAAGACTTTTTCTGCATTCAATATGCACCATTCAAAGCCACATCATCACTTTTCAACCCTTATCTGACTTCATTTGCTATTTTTCATGCATTTCATGATTTATTTTGAGCTAAGATGACCCTGAGATTGAAAAGCACTGCAAATGAACTCTGAAATGGTTCAAAATTGGCATGGTATCATAATTTCACCCACATGACATGTGCTAAAAAGTGAGAGGGTTACGGGAAAAACTGGATGCACTTCGTGTACAAACTGGACAATCTCCTTCGAAGTATCAGGGTTTCGGACGAAAACTCGTCTATTACAAAGGGATTTCATTTCTTTAACATATTTTAACTCAAGACTTTTTCTGCATTCAATATGCACCATTCAAAGCCACATCATCACTTTTCAACCCTTATCTGACTTCATTCGCTATTTTCCATGCATTTCATGATTTATTTTGAGCTAAGATGAACCTGAGATTAAAAAGCACTGCAAATGAACTCTGAAATGGTTGAAAATTGGCATGGTATCATAATTTCACCCACATAGCATGTGCTAAAAAGTTGAGAGGGTTACGGGAAAAACTGGATCCACTTCGTGCACAAACTGGACAATCTCCTTCGAAGTATGAAGGTTTCGGATGAAAACTCGTCTATTACAAAGGGATTTCATTTTTTTTAACATATTTTAGCTCAAGACTTTTTCTGCATTCAATATGCACCATTCAAAGCCACATCATCACTTTTCAACCCTTATCTGACTTCATTTGCTATTTTTCATGCATTTCAAGATTTATTTTGAGCTAAGATGACCCTGAGATTGAAAAGCACTGCAAATGAACTCTGAAATGGTTGAAAATTGGCAAGGTATCATAATTTCACCCACATAGCATGTGCTAAAAAGTTGAGAGGGTTACGGAAAAAACTGGATGCACTTCGTGTACAAACTAGACAATCTCCTTCGGAGTATCAGGGTTTCGGATGAAAACTCGTCTATTACAAAGGGATTTCATTTTTTAACATATTTTAACTCAAGACTTTTTTTGCATTCAATATGCACCATTCAAAGCCACATCATCACTTTTCAACCCTTATCTGACTTCATTTGCTATTTTTCATGCATTTCATGATTTATTTTGAGCTAAGATGACCCTGAGATTGAAAAGCACTGCAAATGAACTCTGAAATGGTTCAAAATTGGCATGGTATCATAATTTCACCCACATGACATGTGCTAAAAAGTTGTGAGGGTTACGGGAAAAACTAGATGCACTTCGTGTACAAACTGGACAATCTCCTTCGAAGTATCAGGGTTTCAGACGAAAACTCGTCTATTACAAAGGGATTTCATTTTTTTAACATATTTTAACTCAAGACTTTTTCTGCATTCAATATGCACCATTCAAAGCCACATCATCACTTTTCAACCCTTATCTGACTTCATTCGCTATTTTTCATGCATTTCATGATTTATTTTGAGTTAAGATGACCCTGAGATTGAAAAGCACTGCAAATGAACTCTGAAATGGTTGAAAATTGGCATGGTATCATAATTTCACCCATATAGCATGTGCTAAAAAGTTGAGAGGGTTACGGAAAAAACTGGATGCACTTCGTGTACAAACTAGACCGTCTCCTTCGGAGTATCAGGGTTTCGGATGAAAACTCGTCTATTACAAAGGGATTTCATTTTTTTAACATATTTTAACTCAAGACTTTTTCTGCAGTCAATATGCACCATTCAAAGCCACATCATCACTTTTCAACCCTTATCTGACTTCATTTGCTATTTTTCATGCATTTCATGATTTATTTTGAGCTAAGATGACCCTGAGATTGAAAAGCACTGCAAATGAACTCTGAAATGGTTCAAAATTGGCATGGTATCATAATTTCACCCACATGACATGTGCTAAAAAGTTGTGAGGGTTACGGGAAAAACTGGATGCACTTCGTGTACAAACTGGACAATCTCCTTCGAAGTATCAGGGTTTCGGACGAAAACTCGTCTATTACAAAGGGATTTCATTTCTTTAACATATTTTAACTCAAGACTTTTTCTGCATTCAATATGCACCATTCAAAGCCACATCATCACTTTTCAACCCTTATCTGACTTCATTTGCTATTTTTCATGCATTTCATGATTTATTTTGAGCTAAGATGACCCTGAGATTGAAAAGCACTGCAAATGAACTCTGAAATGGTTCAAAATTGGCATGGTATCATAATTTCACCCACATGACATGTGCTAAAAAGTGAGAGGGTTACGGGAAAAACTGGATGCACTTCGTGTACAAACTGGACAATCTCCTTCGAAGTATCAGGGTTTCGGACGAAAACTCGTCTATTACAAAGGGATTTCATTTCTTTAACATATTTTAACTCAAGACTTTTTCTGCATTCAATATGCACCATTCAAAGCCACATCATCACTTTTCAACCCTTATCTGACTTCATTCGCTATTTTCCATGCATTTCATGATTTATTTTGAGCTAAGATGAACCTGAGATTAAAAAGCACTGCAAATGAACTCTGAAATGGTTGAAAATTGTCATGGTATCATAATTTCACCCACATAGCATGTGATAAAAAGTTGAGAGGGTTACGGGAAAAACTGGATCCACTTCGTGCACAAACTGGACAATCTCCTTCGAAGTATCAAGGTTTCGGATGAAAACTCGTCTATTACAAAGGGATTTCATTTTTTTTAACATATTTTAGCTCAAGACTTTTTCTGCATTCAATATGCACCATTCAAAGCCATATCATCACTTTTCAACCCTTATCTGACTTCATTTGCTATTTTTCATGCATTTCAAGATTTATTTTGAGCTAAGATGACCCTGAGATTGAAAAGCACTGCAAATGAACTCTGAAATGGTTGAAAATTGGCATGGTATCATAATTTCACCCACATAGCATGTGCTAAAAAGTTGAGAGGGTTACGGAAAAAACTGGATGCACTTCGTGTACAAACTAGACAATCTCCTTCGGAGTATCAGGGTTTCGGATGAAAACTCGTCTATTACAAAGGGATTTCATTTTTTAACATATTTTAACTCAAGACTTTTTTTGCATTCAATATGCACCATTCAAAGCCACATCATCACTTTTCAACCCTTATCTGACTTCATTTGCTATTTTTCATGCATTTCATGATTTATTTTGAGCTAAGATGACCCTGAGATTGAAAAGCACTGCAAATGAACTCTGAAATGGTTCAAAATTGGCATGGTATCATAATTTCACCCACATGACATGTGCTAAAAAGTTGTGAGGGTTACGGGAAAAACTGGATGCACTTCGTGTACAAACTGGACAATCTCCTTCGAAGTATCAGGGTTTCAGACGAAAACTCGTCTATTACAAAGGGATTTCATTTTTTTAACATATTTTAACTCAAGACTTTTTCTGCATTCAATATGCACCATTCAAAGCCACATCATCACTTTTCAACCCTTATCTGACTTCATTCGCTATTTTTCATGCATTTCATGATTTATTTTGAGCTAAGATGACCCTGAGATTAAAAAGCACTGCAAATGAACTCTGAAATGGTTGAAAATTGGCATGGTATCATAATTTCACATACATAGCATCTGCTAAAAAGTTGAGAGGGTTACGGGAAAAACTGGATGCACTTCGTGTACAAACTGGACAATCTCCTTCGAAGTATCAGGGTTTCGGATGAAACTCGTCTATTACAAAGGGATTTCATTTTTTTAACATATTTTAACTCAAGACTCTTTCTGCATTCAATATGCACCATTCAAAGCCACATCATCACTTTTCAACCCTTATCTGACTTCATTTGCTATATTTCATGCATTCCATGATTTATTTTGAGCTAAGATGACCCTGAGATTGAAAAGCACTGCAAATGAACTCTGAAATGGTTGAAAATTGGCATGGTATCATAATTTCACCCACATAGCATGTGCTAAAAAGTTGAGAGGGTTACAGGAAAAACTGGATGCACTTCGTGTACAAACTGGACAATCTCCTTCGAAGTATCAGGGTTTCGGACGAAAACTCGTCTATTACAAAGGGATTTCATTTTTTTAACATATTTTAACTCACGACTTTTTTTGCATTCAATATGCACCATTCAAAGCCACATCATCACGTTTCAACCCTTATCTGACTTCATTCGCTATTTTCCATGCATTTCATGATTTATTTTGAGTTAAGATGACCCTGAGATTGAAAAGCACTGCAAATGAACTCTGAAATGGTTGAAAATTGGCATGGTATCATAATTTCACCCACATAGCATGTGCTAAAAAGTTGAGAGGGTTACGGAAAAAACTGGATGCACTTCGTGTACAAGTTAGACAATCTCCTTCGGAGTATCACGGTTTCGGATGAAAACTCGTCTATTACAAAGCGATTTCATTTTTTAACATATTTTAACTCAAGACTTTTTCTGCATTCCATATGCACCATTCAAAGCCACATCATCACTTTTCAACCCTTATCTGACTTCATTTGCTATTTTTCATGCATTTCATGATTTATTTTGAGCTAAGATGACCCTGAGATTGAAAAGCACTGCAAATGAACTCTGAAATGGTTCAAAATTGGCATGGTATCATAATTTCACCCACATGACATGTGCTAAAAAGTTGAGAGGGTTACGGGAAAAACTGGATGCACTTCGTGTACAAACTGGACAATCTCCTTCGAAGTATCAGGGTTTCGGATGAAACTCGTCTATTACAAAGGGATTTCATTTTTTTAACATATTTTAACTCAAGACTCTTTCTGCATTCAATATGCACCATTCAAAGCCACATCATCACTTTTCAACCCTTATCTGACTTCATTTGCTATATTTCATGCATTCCATGATTTATTTTGAGCTAAGATGACCCTGAGATTGAAAAGCACTGCAAATGAACTCTGAAATGGTTGAAAATTGGCATGGTATCATAATTTCACCCACATAGCATGTGCTAAAAAGTTGAGAGGGTTACAGGAAAAACTGGATGCACTTCGTGTACAAACTGGACAATCTCCTTCGAAGTATCAGGGTTTCGGACGAAAACTCGTCTATTACAAAGGGATTTCATTTTTTTAACATATTTTAACTCACGACTTTTTTTGCATTCAATATGCACCATTCAAAGCCACATCATCACGTTTCAACCCTTATCTGACTTCATTCGCTATTTTCCATGCATTTCATGATTTATTTTGAGTTAAGATGACCCTGAGATTGAAAAGCACTGCAAATGAACTCTGAAATGGTTGAAAATTGGCATGGTATCATAATTTCACCCACATAGCATGTGCTAAAAAGTTGAGAGGGTTACGGAAAAAACTGGATGCACTTCGTGTACAAACTAGACCGTCTCCTTCGGAGTATCAGGGTTTCGGATGAAAACTCGTCTATTACAAAGGGATTTCATTTTTTTAAGATATTTTAACTCAAGACTTTTTCTGCAGTCAATATGCACCATTCAAAGCCACATCATCACTTTTCAAACCTTATCTGACTTCATTTGCTATTTTTCATGCATTTCATGATTTAGTTTGAGCTAAGATGACCCTGAGATTGAAAAGCACTGCAAATGAACTCTGAAATGGTTCAAAATTGGCATGGTATCATAATTTCACCCACATGACATGTGCTAAAAAGTTGAGAGGGTTACGGGAAAAACTGGATGCACTTCGTGTACAAACTGGACAATCTCCTTCGAAGTATCAGGGTTTCGGACGAAAACTCGTCTATTACAAAGGGATTTCATTTTTTTACCATATTTTAACTCAAGACTTTTTCTGCATTCAATATGCACCATTCAAAGCCACATCATCACTTTTCAACCCTTATCTGACTTCATTCGCTATTTTCCATGCATTTCATGATTTATTTTGAGCTAAGATGACCCTGAGATTAAAAAGCACTGCAAATGAACTCTGAAATGGTTGAAAATTGGCATGGTATCATAATTTCACCCACATAGCATGTGCTAAAAAGTTGAGAGGGTTACAGGAAAAACTGGAAGCACTTCGTGTACAAACTAGACAATCTCCTTCGAAGTATCAGGGTTTCGGACGAAAACTCGTCTATTACAAAGGGATTTCATTTTTTTAACATATTTTAACTCAAGACTTTTTCTGCATTCAATATGCACCATTCAAAGCCACATCATCACTTTTCAACCCTTATCTGACTTCATTCGCTATTTTTCATGCATTTCATGATTTATTTTGAGCTAAGATGACCCTGAGATTAAAAAGCACTGCAAATGAACTCTGAAATGGTTGAAAATTGGCATGGTATCATAATTTCACCCACATAGCATGTGCTAAAAAGTTGAGAGGGTTACAGGAAAAACTGGAAGCACTTCGTGTACAAACTAGACAATCTCCTTCGAAGTATCAGGGTTTCGGAAGAAACTCGTCTATTACAAAGGGATTTCATTTTTTTAACATATTTTAACTCAAGACTTTTTTTGCATTCAATATGCACCATTCAAAGCCACATCATCACGTTTCAACCCTTATCTGACTTCATTCGCTATTTTCCATGCATTTCATGATTTATTTTGAGCATAGATGACCCTAAGATTGAAAAGCACTGCAAATGAACTCTGAAATGGTTGAAAATTGGCATGGTATCATAATTTCACCCATAGAGCATTTGCTAAAAAGTTGAGAGGGTTACAGGAAAAACTGGAAGCACTTCGTGTACAAACTAGACAATCTCCTTCGAAGTATCAGGGTTTCGGACGAAAACTCGTCTATTACAAAGGGATTTCATTTTTTTAACATATTTTAACTCAAGACTTTTTCTGCATTCAATATGCACCATTCAAAGCCACATCATCACTTTTCAACCCTTATCTGACTTCATTCGCTATTTTTCATGCATTTCATGATTTATTTTGAGCTAAGATGACCCTGAGATTAAAAAGCACTGCAAATGAACTCTGAAATGGTTGAAAATTGGCATGGTATCATAATTTCACCCACATAGCATGTGCTAAAAAGTTGAGAGGGTTACAGGAAAAACTGGAAGCACTTCGTGTACAAACTAGACAATCTCCTTCGAAGTATCAGGGTTTCGGAAGAAACTCGTCTATTACAAAGGGATTTCATTTTTTTAACATATTTTAACTCAAGACTTTTTTTGCATTCAATATGCACCATTCAAAGCCACATCATCACGTTTCAACCCTTATCTGACTTCATTCGCTATTTTCCATGCATTTCATGATTTATTTTGAGCATAGATGACCCTAAGATTGAAAAGCACTGCAAATGAACTCTGAAATGGTTGAAAATTGGCATGGTATCATAATTTCACCCATAGAGCATTTGCTAAAAAGTTGAGAGGGTTACAGGAAAAACTGGATGCACTTCGTGTACAAACTAGACAGTCTCCTTCGGAGTATCAGAGTTTCGGATGAAAACTCGTCTATTACAAAGGGATTTCATTTTTTAACATATTTTAACTCAAGACTTTTTCTGCATTCAATATGCACCATTCAAAGCCACATCATCACTTTTCAACCCTTATCTGACTTCATTTGCTATTTTTCATGCATTTCATGATTTATTTTGAGCTAAGATGACCCTGAGATTGAAAAGCACTGCAAATGAACTCTGAAATGGTTCAAAATTGGCATGGTATCATAATTTCACCCACATGACATGTGCTAAAAAGTTGTGAGGGTTACGGGAAAAACTGGATGCACTTCGTGTACAAACTGGACAATCTCCTTCGAAGTATCAGGGTTTCAGACGAAAACTCGTCTATTACAAAGGGATTTCATTTTTTTAACATATTTTAACTCAAGACTTTTTCTGCATTCAATATGCACCATTCAAAGCCACATCATCACTTTTCAACCCTTATCTGACTTCATTCGCTATTTTTCATGCATTTCATGATTTATTTTGAGCTAAGATGACCCTGAGATTAAAAAGCACTGCAAATGAACTCTGAAATGGTTGAAAATTGGCATGGTATCATAATTTCACATACATAGCATCTGCTAAAAAGTTGAGAGGGTTACGGGAAAAACTGGATGCACTTCGTGTACAAACTGGACAATCTCCTTCGAAGTATCAGGGTTTCGGATGAAACTCGTCTATTACAAAGGGATTTCATTTTTTTAACATATTTTAACTCAAGACTCTTTCTGCATTCAATATGCACCATTCAAAGCCACATCATCACTTTTCAACCCTTATCTGACTTCATTTGCTATATTTCATGCATTCCATGATTTATTTTGAGCTAAGATGACCCTGAGATTGAAAAGCACTGCAAATGAACTCTGAAATGGTTGAAAATTGGCATGGTATCATAATTTCACCCACATAGCATGTGCTAAAAAGTTGAGAGGGTTACAGGAAAAACTGGATGCACTTCGTGTACAAACTGGACAATCTCCTTCGAAGTATCAGGGTTTCGGACGAAAACTCGTCTATTACAAAGGGATTTCATTTTTTTAACATATTTTAACTCACGACTTTTTTTGCATTCAATATGCACCATTCAAAGCCACATCATCACGTTTCAACCCTTATCTGACTTCATTCGCTATTTTCCATGCATTTCATGATTTATTTTGAGTTAAGATGACCCTGAGATTGAAAAGCACTGCAAATGAACTCTGAAATGGTTGAAAATTGGCATGGTATCATAATTTCACCCACATAGCATGTGCTAAAAAGTTGAGAGGGTTACGGAAAAAACTGGATGCACTTCGTGTACAAACTAGACCGTCTCCTTCGGAGTATCAGGGTTTCGGATGAAAACTCGTCTATTACAAAGGGATTTCATTTTTTTAAGATATTTTAACTCAAGACTTTTTCTGCAGTCAATATGCACCATTCAAAGCCACATCATCACTTTTCAAACCTTATCTGACTTCATTTGCTATTTTTCATGCATTTCATGATTTAGTTTGAGCTAAGATGACCCTGAGATTGAAAAGCACTGCAAATGAACTCTGAAATGGTTCAAAATTGGCATGGTATCATAATTTCACCCACATGACATGTGCTAAAAAGTTGAGAGGGTTACGGGAAAAACTGGATGCACTTCGTGTACAAACTGGACAATCTCCTTCGAAGTATCAGGGTTTCGGACGAAAACTCGTCTATTACAAAGGGATTTCATTTTTTTACCATATTTTAACTCAAGACTTTTTCTGCATTCAATATGCACCATTCAAAGCCACATCATCACTTTTCAACCCTTATCTGACTTCATTCGCTATTTTCCATGCATTTCATGATTTATTTTGAGCTAAGATGATCCTGAGATTAAAAAGCACTGCAAATGAACTCTGAAATGGTTGAAAATTGGCATGGTATCATAATTTCACCCACATAGCATGTGCTAAAAAGTTGAGAGGGTTACAGGAAAAACTGGAAGCACTTCGTGTACAAACTAGACAATCTCCTTCGAAGTATCAGGGTTTCGGACGAAAACTCGTCTATTACAAAGGGATTTCATTTTTTTAACATATTTTAACTCAAGACTTTTTCTGCATTCAATATGCACCATTCAAAGCCACATCATCACTTTTCAACCCTTATCTGACTTCATTCGCTATTTTTCATGCATTTCATGATTTATTTTGAGCTAAGATGACCCTGAGATTAAAAAGCACTGCAAATGAACTCTGAAATGGTTGAAAATTGGCATGGTATCATAATTTCACCCACATAGCATGTGCTAAAAAGTTGAGAGGGTTACAGGAAAAACTGGAAGCACTTCGTGTACAAACTAGACAATCTCCTTCGAAGTATCAGGGTTTCGGAAGAAACTCGTCTATTACAAAGGGATTTCATTTTTTTAACATATTTTAACTCAAGACTTTTTTTGCATTCAATATGCACCATTCAAAGCCACATCATCACTTTTCAACCCTTATCTGACTTCATTTGCTATTTTTCATGCATTTCATGATTTATTTTGAGCTAAGATGACCCTGAGATTGAAAAGCACTGCAAATGAACTCTGAAATGGTTCAAAATTGGCATGGTATCATAATTTCACCCACATGACATGTGCTAAAAAGTTGTGAGGGTTACGGGAAAAACTGGATGCACTTCGTGTACAAACTGGACAATCTCCTTCGAAGTATCAGGGTTTCAGACGAAAACTCGTCTATTACAAAGGGATTTCATTTTTTTAACATATTTTAACTCAAGACTTTTTCTGCATTCAATATGCACCATTCAAAGCCACATCATCACTTTTCAACCCTTATCTGACTTCATTCGCTATTTTTCATGCATTTCATGATTTATTTTGAGCTAAGATGACCCTGAGATTAAAAAGCACTGCAAATGAACTCTGAAATGGTTGAAAATTGGCATGGTATCATAATTTCACATACATAGCATCTGCTAAAAAGTTGAGAGGGTTACGGGAAAAACTGGATGCACTTCGTGTACAAACTGGACAATCTCCTTCGAAGTATCAGGGTTTCGGATGAAACTCGTCTATTACAAAGGGATTTCATTTTTTTAACATATTTTAACTCAAGACTCTTTCTGCATTCAATATGCACCATTCAAAGCCACATCATCACTTTTCAACCCTTATCTGACTTCATTTGCTATATTTCATGCATTCCATGATTTATTTTGAGCTAAGATGACCCTGAGATTGAAAAGCACTGCAAATGAACTCTGAAATGGTTGAAAATTGGCATGGTATCATAATTTCACCCACATAGCATGTGCTAAAAAGTTGAGAGGGTTACAGGAAAAACTGGATGCACTTCGTGTACAAACTGGACAATCTCCTTCGAAGTATCAGGGTTTCGGACGAAAACTCGTCTATTACAAAGGGATTTCATTTTTTTAACATATTTTAACTCACGACTTTTTTTGCATTCAATATGCACCATTCAAAGCCACATCATCACGTTTCAACCCTTATCTGACTTCATTCGCTATTTTCCATGCATTTCATGATTTATTTTGAGTTAAGATGACCCTGAGATTGAAAAGCACTGCAAATGAACTCTGAAATGGTTGAAAATTGGCATGGTATCATAATTTCACCCACATAGCATGTGCTAAAAAGTTGAGAGGGTTACGGAAAAAACTGGATGCACTTCGTGTACAAGTTAGACAATCTCCTTCGGAGTATCACGGTTTCGGATGAAAACTCGTCTATTACAAAGCGATTTCATTTTTTAACATATTTTAACTCAAGACTTTTTCTGCATTCCATATGCACCATTCAAAGCCACATCATCACTTTTCAACCCTTATCTGACTTCATTTGCTATTTTTCATGCATTTCATGATTTATTTTGAGCTAAGATGACCCTGAGATTGAAAAGCACTGCAAATGAACTCTGAAATGGTTCAAAATTGGCATGGTATCATAATTTCACCCACATGACATGTGCTAAAAAGTTGTGAGGGTTACGGGAAAAACTGGATGCACTTCGTGTACAAACTGGACAATCTCCTTCGAAGTATCAGGGTTTCGGACGAAAACTCGTCTATTACAAAGGGATTTCATTTTTTTAACATATTTTAACTCAAGACTTTTTCTGCATTCAATATGCACCATTCAAAGCCACATCATCACTTTTCAACCCTTATCTGACTTCATTCGCTATTTTTCATGCATTTCATGATTTATTTTGAGCTAAGATGACCCTGAGATTAAAAAGCACTGCAAATGAACTCTGAAATGGTTGAAAATTGGCATGGTATCATAATTTCACATACATAGCATGTGCTAAAAAGTTGAGAGGGTTACGGGAAAAACTGGATGCACTTCGTGTACAAACTGGACAATCTCCTTCGAAGTATCAGGGTTTCGGATGAAACTCGTCTATTACAAAGGGATTTCATTTTTTTAACATATTTTAACTCAAGACTCTTTCTGCATTCAATATGCACCATTCAAAGCCACATCATCACTTTTCAACCCTTATCTGACTTCATTTGCTATATTTCATGCATTCCATGATTTATTTTGAGCTAAGATGACCCTGAGATTGAAAAGCACTGCAAATGAACTCTGAAATGGTTCAAAATTGGCATGGTATCATAATTTCACCCACATAGCATGTGCTAAAAAGTTGAGAGGGTTACAGGAAAAACTGGATGCACTTCGTGTACAAACTGGACAATCTCCTTCGAAGTATCAGGGTTTCGGACGAAAACTCGTCTATTACAAAGGGATTTCATTTTTTAACATATTTTAACTCAAGACTTTTTTTGCATTCAATATGCACCATTCAAAGCCACATCATCACGTTTCAACCCTTATCTGACTTCATTCGCTATTTTCCATGCATTTCATGATTTATTTTGAGTTAAGATGACCCTAAGATTGAAAAGCACTGCAAATGAACTCTGAAATGGTTGAAAGATGGCATGGTATCATAATTTCACCCACATAGCATGTGCTAAAAAGTTGAGAGGGTTACGGAAAAAACTGGATGCACTTCGTGTACAAGCTAGACAATCTCCTTCGGAGTATCAGGGTTTCGGATGAAAACTCGTCTATTACAAAGCGATTTCATTTTTTAACATATTTTAACTCAAGACTTTTTCTGCATTCAATATGCACCATTCAAAGCCACATCATCACTTTTCAACACTTATCTGACTTCATTTGCTATTTTTCATGCATTTCATGATTTATTTTGAGCTAAGATGACCCTGAGATTGAGAAGCACTGCAAATGAACTCTGAAATAGTTCAAAATTGGCATGGTATCATAATTTCACCCACATGACATGTGCTAAAAAGTTGAGAGGGTTACGGGAAAAACTGGATGCACTTCGTGTACAAACTGGACAATCTCCTTCGAAGTATCAGGGTTTCGGACGAAAACTCGTCTATTACAAAGGGATTTCATTTTTTCACCATATTTTAACTCAACACTTTTTCTGCATTCAATATGCACCATTCAAAGCCACATCATCACTTTTCAACCCTTATCTGACTTCATTCGCTATTTTCCATGCATTTCATGATTTATTTTGAGCTAAGATGACCCTGAGATTAAAAAGCACTGCAAATGAACTCTGAAATGGTTGAAAATTGGCATGGTATCATAATTTCACCCACATAGCATGTGCTAAAAAGTTGAGAGGGTTACGGGAAAAACTGGATGCACTTCGTGTACAAACTGGACAATCTCCTTCGAAGTATCAGGGTTTCGGACGAAAACTCGTCTATTACAAAGGGATTTCATTTTTTTAAAATATTTTAACTCAAAACTTTTTGTGCATTCAATATGCACCATTCAAAGCCACATCATCACGTTTCAACCCTTATCTGACTTCATTCGCTATTTTCCATGCATTTCATGATTTATTTTGAGTTAAGATGACCCTGAGATTGAAAAGCACTGCAAATGAACTCTGAAATGGTTGAAAATTGGCATGGTATCATAATTTCACCCATATAGCATGTGCTAAAAAGTTGAGAGGGTTACGGAAAAAACTGGATGCACTTCGTGTACAAACTAGACCGTCTCCTTCGGAGTATCAGGGTTTCGGATGAAAACTCGTCTATTACAAAGGGATTTCATTTTTTTAAGATATTTTAACTCAAGACTTTTTCTGCAGTCAATATGCACCATTCAAAGCCACATCATCACTTTTCAAACCTTATCTGACTTCATTTGCTATTTTTCATGCATTTCATGATTTAGTTTGAGCTAAGATGACCCTGAGATTGAAAAGCACTGCAAATGAACTCTGAAATGGTTCAAAATTGGCATGGTATCATAATTTCACCCACATGACATGTGCTAAAAAGTTGAGAGGGTTACGGGAAAAACTGGATGCACTTCGTGTACAAACTGGACAATCTCCTTCGAAGTATCAGGGTTTCGGACGAAAACTCGTCTATTACAAAGGGATTTCATTTTTTTACCATATTTTAACTCAAGACTTTTTCTGCATTCAATATGCACCATTCAAAGCCACATCATCACTTTTCAACCCTTATCTGACTTCATTCGCTATTTTCCATGCATTTCATGATTTATTTTGAGCTAAGATGACCCTGAGATTAAAAAGCACTGCAAATGAACTCTGAAATGGTTGAAAATTGGCATGGTATCATAATTTCACCCACATAGCATGTGCTAAAAAGTTGAGAGGGTTACAGGAAAAACTGGAAGCACTTCGTGTACAAACTAGACAATCTCCTTCGAAGTATCAGGGTTTCGGACGAAAACTCGTCTATTACAAAGGGATTTCATTTTTTTAACATATTTTAACTCAAGACTTTTTCTGCATTCAATATGCACCATTCAAAGCCACATCATCACTTTTCAACCCTTATCTGACTTCATTCGCTATTTTTCATGCATTTCATGATTTATTTTGAGCTAAGATGACCCTGAGATTAAAAAGCACTGCAAATGAACTCTGAAATGGTTGAAAATTGGCATGGTATCATAATTTCACCCACATAGCATGTGCTAAAAAGTTGAGAGGGTTACAGGAAAAACTGGAAGCACTTCGTGTACAAACTAGACAATCTCCTTCGAAGTATCAGGGTTTCGGAAGAAACTCGTCTATTACAAAGGGATTTCATTTTTTTAACATATTTTAACTCAAGACTTTTTTTGCATTCAATATGCACCATTCAAAGCCACATCATCACGTTTCAACCCTTATCTGACTTCATTCGCTATTTTCCATGCATTTCATGATTTATTTTGAGCATAGATGACCCTAAGATTGAAAAGCACTGCAAATGAACTCTGAAATGGTTGAAAATTGGCATGGTATCATAATTTCACCCATAGAGCATTTGCTAAAAAGTTGAGAGGGTTACAGGAAAAACTGGATGCACTTCGTGTACAAACTAGACAGTCTCCTTCGGAGTATCAGAGTTTCGGATGAAAACTCGTCTATTACAAAGGGATTTCATTTTTTAACATATTTTAACTCAAGACTTTTTCTGCATTCAATATGCACCATTCAAAGCCACATCATCACTTTTCAACCCTTATCTGACTTCATTTGCTATTTTTCATGCATTTCATGATTTATTTTGAGCTAAGATGACCCTGAGATTGAAAAGCACTGCAAATGAACTCTGAAATGGTTCAAAATTGGCATGGTATCATAATTTCACCCACATGACATGTGCTAAAAAGTTGTGAGGGTTACGGGAAAAACTGGATGCACTTCGTGTACAAACTGGACAATCTCCTTCGAAGTATCAGGGTTTCAGACGAAAACTCGTCTATTACAAAGGGATTTCATTTTTTTAACATATTTTAACTCAAGACTTTTTCTGCATTCAATATGCACCATTCAAAGCCACATCATCACTTTTCAACCCTTATCTGACTTCATTCGCTATTTTTCATGCATTTCATGATTTATTTTGAGCTAAGATGACCCTGAGATTAAAAAGCACTGCAAATGAACTCTGAAATGGTTGAAAATTGGCATGGTATCATAATTTCACATACATAGCATCTGCTAAAAAGTTGAGAGGGTTACGGGAAAAACTGGATGCACTTCGTGTACAAACTGGACAATCTCCTTCGAAGTATCAGGGTTTCGGATGAAACTCGTCTATTACAAAGGGATTTCATTTTTTTAACATATTTTAACTCAAGACTCTTTCTGCATTCAATATGCACCATTCAAAGCCACATCATCACTTTTCAACCCTTATCTGACTTCATTTGCTATATTTCATGCATTCCATGATTTATTTTGAGCTAAGATGACCCTGAGATTGAAAAGCACTGCAAATGAACTCTGAAATGGTTGAAAATTGGCATGGTATCATAATTTCACCCACATAGCATGTGCTAAAAAGTTGAGAGGGTTACAGGAAAAACTGGATGCACTTCGTGTACAAACTGGACAATCTCCTTCGAAGTATCAGGGTTTCGGACGAAAACTCGTCTATTACAAAGGGATTTCATTTTTTTAACATATTTTAACTCACGACTTTTTTTGCATTCAATATGCACCATTCAAAGCCACATCATCACGTTTCAACCCTTATCTGACTTCATTCGCTATTTTCCATGCATTTCATGATTTATTTTGAGTTAAGATGACCCTGAGATTGAAAAGCACTGCAAATGAACTCTGAAATGGTTGAAAATTGGCATGGTATCATAATTTCACCCACATAGCATGTGC
This sequence comes from Elymus sibiricus, assembly GCA_039707655.1. NCBI lineage: Eukaryota > Viridiplantae > Streptophyta > Magnoliopsida > Poales > Poaceae > Elymus > Elymus sibiricus. Next base: position 401,690,250 of record CM077663.1, read on the forward strand.
TAAAAAGTTGAGAGGGTTACGGAAAAAACTGGATGCACTTCGTGTACAAGTTAGACAATCTCCTTCGGAGTATCACGGTTTCGGATGAAAACTCGTCTATTACAAAGCGATTTCATTTTTTAACATATTTTAACTCAAGACTTTTTCTGCATTCCATATGCACCATTCAAAGCCACATCATCACTTTTCAACCCTTATCTGACTTCATTTGCTATTTTTCATGCATTTCATGATTTATTTTGAGCTAAGATGACCCTGAGATTGAAAAGCACTGCAAATGAACTCTGAAATGGTTCAAAATTGGCATGGTATCATAATTTCACCCACATGACATGTGCTAAAAAGTTGAGAGGGTTACGGGAAAAACTGGATGCACTTCGTGTACAAACTGGACAATCTCCTTCGAAGTATCAGGGTTTCGGACGAAAACTCGTCTATTACAAAGGGATTTCATTTTTTTACCATATTTTAACTCAAGACTTTTTCTGCATTCAATATGCACCATTCAAAGCCACATCATCACTTTTCAACCCTTATCTGACTTCATTCGCTATTTTCCATGCATTTCATGATTTATTTTGAGCTAAGATGACCCTGAGATTAAAAAGCACTGCAAATGAACTCTGAAATGGTTGAAAATTGGCATGGTATCATAATATCACCCACATAGCATGTGCTAAAAAGTTGAGAGGGTTACGGGAAAAACTGGTGCACTTCGTGTACAAACTGGACAATCTCCTTCGAAGTATCAGGGTTTCGGACGAAAACTCGTCTATTACAAAGGGATTTCATTTTTTTTAAATATTTTAACTCAAGACTTTTTTTGCATTCAATATGCACCATTCAAAGCCACATCATCACGTTTCAACCCTTATCTGACTTCATTAGCTATTTTCCATGCATTTCATGATTTATTTTGAGTTAAGATGACCCTGAGATTGAAAAGCACTGCAAATGAACTCTGAAATGGTTGAAAATTGGCATGGTATCATAATTTCACCCATATAGCATGTGCTAAAAAGTTGAGAGGGTTACGGAAAAAACTGGATGCACTTCGTGTACAAACTAGACCGTCTCCTTCGGAGTATCAGGGTTTCGGATGAAAACTCGTCTATTACAAAGGGATTTCATTTTTTTAACATATTTTAACTCAAGACTTTTTCGGCAGTCAATATGCACCATTCAAAGCCACATCATCACTTTTCAACCCTTATCTGACTTCAGTTGCTATTTTTCATGCATTTCATGATTTATTTTGAGCTAAGATGACCCTGAGATTGAAAAGCACTGCAAATGAACTCTGAAATGGTTCAAAATTGGCATGGTATCATAATTTCACCCACATGACATGTGCTAAAAAGTTGGGAGGGTTACGGGAAAAACTGGATGCACTTCGTGTACAAACTGGACAATCTCCTTCGAAGTATCAGGGTTTCGGACGAAAACTCGTCTATTACAAAGGGATTTCATTTTTTTAACATATTTTAACTCAAGACTTTTTCTGCATTCAATATGCACCATTCAAAGCCACATCATCACTTTTCAACCCTTATCTGACTTCATTCGCTATTTTCCATGCATTTCATGATTTATTTTGAGCTAAGATGACCCTGAGATTAAAAAGCACTGCAAATGAACTCTGGAATGGTTGAAAATTGGCATGGTATCATAATTTCACCCACATAGCATGTGCTAAAAAGTTGAGAGGGTTACGGGAAAAACTGGATGCACTTCGTGTACAAACTGGACAATCTCCTTCGAAGTATCAGGGTTTCGGACGAAAACTCGTCTATTACAAAGGGATTTCATTTTTTTAAAATATTTTAACTCAAGACTTTTTTTGCATTCAATATGCACCATTCAAAGCCACATCATCACGTTTCAACCCTTATCTGACTTCATTCGCTATTTTCCATGCATTTCATGATTTATTTTGAGCTAAGATGACCCTGAGATTAAAAAGCACTGCAAATGAACTCTGAAATGGTTGAAAATTGGCATGGTATCATAATTTCACCCACATAGCATGTGCTAAAAAGTTGAGAGGGTTACGGGAAAAACTGGATGCACTTCGTGTACAAACTGGACAATCTCCTTCGAAGTATCAGGGTTTCGGACGAAAACTCGTCTATTACAAAGGGATTTTATTTTTTTAAAATATTTTAACTCAAGACTTTTTTTGCATTCAATATGCACCATTCAAAGCCACATCATCACGTTTCAACCCTTATCTGACTTCATTCGCTATTTTCCATGCATTTCATGATTTATTTTGAGTTAAGATGACCCTGAGATTGAAAAGCACTGCAAATGAACTCTGAAATGGTTGAAAATTGGCATGGTATCATAATTTCACCCATATAGCATGTGCTAAAAAGTTGAGAGGGTTACGGAAAAAACTGGATGCACTTCGTGTACAAACTAGACCGTCTCCTTCGGAGTATCAGGGTTTCGGATGAAAACTCGTCTATTACAAAGGGATTTCATTTTTTTAACATATTTTAACTCAAGACTTTTTCTGCAGTCAATATGCACCATTCAAAGCCACATCATCACTTTTCAACCCTTATCTGACTTCAGTTGCTATTTTTCATGCATTTCATGATTTATTTTGAGCTAAGATGACCCTGAGATTGAAAAGCACTGCAAATGAACTCTGAAATGGTTCAAAATTGGCATGGTATCATAATTTCACCCACATGACATGTGCTAAAAAGTTGTGAGGGTTACGGGAAAAACTGGATGCACTTCGTGTACAAACTGGACAATCTCCTTCGAAGTATCAGGGTTTCGGACGAAAACTCGTCTATTACAAAGGGATTTCATTTTTTTAACATATTTTAACTCAAGACTTTTTCTGCATTCAATATGCACCATTCAAAGCCACATCATCACTTTTCAACCCTTATCTGACTTCATTCGCTATTTTTCATGCATTTCATGATTTATTTTGAGCTAAGATGACCCTGAGATTAAAAAGCACTGCAAATGAACTCTGAAATGGTTGAAAATTGGCATGGTATCATAATTTCACATACATAGCATGTGCTAAAAAGTTGAGAGGGTTACGGGAAAAACTGGATGCACTTCGTGTACAAACTGGACAATCTCCTTCGAAGTATCAGGGTTTCGGATGAAACTCGTCTATTACAAAGGGATTTCATTTTTTTAACATATTTTAACTCAAGACTCTTTCTGCATTCAATATGCACCATTCAAAGCCACATCATCACTTTTCAACCCTTATCTGACTTCATTTGCTATATTTCATGCATTCCATGATTTATTTTGAGCTAAGATGACCCTGAGATTGAAAAGCACTGCAAATGAACTCTGAAATGGTTCAAAATTGGCATGGTATCATAATTTCACCCACATAGCATGTGCTAAAAAGTTGAGAGGGTTACAGGAAAAACTGGATGCACTTCGTGTACAAACTGGACAATCTCCTTCGAAGTATCAGGGTTTCGGACGAAAACTCGTCTATTACAAAGGGATTTCATTTTTTAACATATTTTAACTCAAGACTTTTTTTGCATTCAATATGCACCATTCAAAGCCACATCATCACGTTTCAACCCTTATCTGACTTCATTCGCTATTTTCCATGCATTTCATGATTTATTTTGAGTTAAGATGACCCTAAGATTGAAAAGCACTGCAAATGAACTCTGAAATGGTTGAAAGATGGCATGGTATCATAATTTCACCCACATAGCATGTGCTAAAAAGTTGAGAGGGTTACGGAAAAAACTGGATGCACTTCGTGTACAAGCTAGACAATCTCCTTCGGAGTATCAGGGTTTCGGATGAAAACTCGTCTATTACAAAGCGATTTCATTTTTTAACATATTTTAACTCAAGACTTTTTCTGCATTCAATATGCACCATTCAAAGCCACATCATCACTTTTCAACACTTATCTGACTTCATTTGCTATTTTTCATGCATTTCATGATTTATTTTGAGCTAAGATGACCCTGAGATTGAGAAGCACTGCAAATGAACTCTGAAATAGTTCAAAATTGGCATGGTATCATAATTTCACCCACATGACATGTGCTAAAAAGTTGAGAGGGTTACGGGAAAAACTGGATGCACTTCGTGTACAAACTGGACAATCTCCTTCGAAGTATCAGGGTTTCGGACGAAAACTCGTCTATTACAAAGGGATTTCATTTTTTCACCATATTTTAACTCAACACTTTTTCTGCATTCAATATGCACCATTCAAAGCCACATCATCACTTTTCAACCCTTATCTGACTTCATTCGCTATTTTCCATGCATTTCATGATTTATTTTGAGCTAAGATGACCCTGAGATTAAAAAGCACTGCAAATGAACTCTGAAATGGTTGAAAATTGGCATGGTATCATAATTTCACCCACATAGCATGTGCTAAAAAGTTGAGAGGGTTACGGGAAAAACTGGATGCACTTCGTGTACAAACTGGACAATCTCCTTCGAAGTATCAGGGTTTCGGACGAAAACTCGTCTATTACAAAGGGATTTCATTTTTTTAAAATATTTTAACTCAAAACTTTTTGTGCATTCAATATGCACCATTCAAAGCCACATCATCACGTTTCAACCCTTATCTGACTTCATTCGCTATTTTCCATGCATTTCATGATTTATTTTGAGTTAAGATGACCCTGAGATTGAAAAGCACTGCAAATGAACTCTGAAATGGTTGAAAATTGGCATGGTATCATAATTTCACCCATATAGCATGTGCTAAAAAGTTGAGAGGGTTACGGAAAAAACTGGATGCACTTCGTGTACAAACTAGACCGTCTCCTTCGGAGTATCAGGGTTTCGGATGAAAACTCGTCTATTACAAAGGGATTTCATTTTTTTAAGATATTTTAACTCAAGACTTTTTCTGCAGTCAATATGCACCATTCAAAGCCACATCATCACTTTTCAAACCTTATCTGACTTCATTTGCTATTTTTCATGCATTTCATGATTTAGTTTGAGCTAAGATGACCCTGAGATTGAAAAGCACTGCAAATGAACTCTGAAATGGTTCAAAATTGGCATGGTATCATAATTTCACCCACATGACATGTGCTAAAAAGTTGAGAGGGTTACGGGAAAAACTGGATGCACTTCGTGTACAAACTGGACAATCTCCTTCGAAGTATCAGGGTTTCGGACGAAAACTCGTCTATTACAAAGGGATTTCATTTTTTTACCATATTTTAACTCAAGACTTTTTCTGCATTCAATATGCACCATTCAAAGCCACATCATCACTTTTCAACCCTTATCTGACTTCATTCGCTATTTTCCATGCATTTCATGATTTATTTTGAGCTAAGATGACCCTGAGATTAAAAAGCACTGCAAATGAACTCTGAAATGGTTGAAAATTGGCATGGTATCATAATTTCACCCACATAGCATGTGCTAAAAAGTTGAGAGGGTTACAGGAAAAACTGGAAGCACTTCGTGTACAAACTAGACAATCTCCTTCGAAGTATCAGGGTTTCGGACGAAAACTCGTCTATTACAAAGGGATTTCATTTTTTTAACATATTTTAACTCAAGACTTTTTCTGCATTCAATATGCACCATTCAAAGCCACATCATCACTTTTCAACCCTTATCTGACTTCATTCGCTATTTTTCATGCATTTCATGATTTATTTTGAGCTAAGATGACCCTGAGATTAAAAAGCACTGCAAATGAACTCTGAAATGGTTGAAAATTGGCATGGTATCATAATTTCACCCACATAGCATGTGCTAAAAAGTTGAGAGGGTTACAGGAAAAACTGGAAGCACTTCGTGTACAAACTAGACAATCTCCTTCGAAGTATCAGGGTTTCGGAAGAAACTCGTCTATTACAAAGGGATTTCATTTTTTTAACATATTTTAACTCAAGACTTTTTTTGCATTCAATATGCACCATTCAAAGCCACATCATCACGTTTCAACCCTTATCTGACTTCATTCGCTATTTTCCATGCATTTCATGATTTATTTTGAGCATAGATGACCCTAAGATTGAAAAGCACTGCAAATGAACTCTGAAATGGTTGAAAATTGGCATGGTATCATAATTTCACCCATAGAGCATTTGCTAAAAAGTTGAGAGGGTTACAGGAAAAACTGGATGCACTTCGTGTACAAACTAGACAGTCTCCTTCGGAGTATCAGAGTTTCGCATGAAAACTCGTCTATTACAAAGGGATTTCATTTTTTTACATATTTTAACTCAAGACTTTTTCTGCATTCAATATGCACCATTCAAAGCCACATCATCACTTTTCAACCCTTATCTGACTTCATTTGCTATTTTTCATGCATTTCATGATTTATTTTGAGCTAAGATGACCCTGAGATTGAAAAGCACTGCAAATGAACTCTGAAATGGTTCAAAATTGGCATGGTATCATAATTTCACCCACATGACATGTGCTAAAAAGTTGAGAGGGTTACGGGAAAAACTGGATGCACTTCGTGTACAAACTGGACAATCTCCTTCGAAGTATCAGGGTTTCGGACGAAAACTCGTCTATTACAAAGGGATTTCATTTTTTTAACATATTTTAACTCAAGACTTTTTCTGCATTCAATATGCACCATTCAAAGCCACATCATCACTTTTCAACCCTTATCTGACTTCATTTGCTATATTTCATGCATTCCATGATTTATTTTGAGCTAAGATGACCCTGAGATTGAAAAGCACTGCAAATGAACTCTGAAATGGTTGAAAATTGGCATGGTATCATAATTTCACCCACATAGCATGTGCTAAAAAGTTGAGAGGGTTACAGGAAAAACTGGATGCACTTCGTGTACAAACTGGACAATCTCCTTCGAAGTATCAGGGTTTCGGACGAAAACTCGTCTATTACAAAGGGATTTCATTTTTTTAACATATTTTAACTCAAGACTTTTTTTGCATTCAATATGCACCATTCAAAGCCACATCATCACGTTTCAACCCTTATCTGACTTCATTCGCTATTTTCCATGCATTTCATGATTTATTTTGAGCTAAGATGACCCTGAGATTGAAAAGCACTGCAAATGAACTCTGAAATGGTTGAAAATTGGCATGGTATCATAATTTCACCCATATAGCATGTGCTAAAAAGTTGAGAGGGTTACGGGAAAAACTGGATGCACTTCGTGTACAAACTAGACAGTGTCCTTCGGAGTATCACTGTTTCGGATGAAAACTCGTCTATTACAAAGGGAATTCATTTTTTTAACATATTTTAACTCAAGACTTTTTCTGCATTCAATATGCACCATTCAAAGCCACATCATCACTTTTCAACCATTATCTGACTTCATTTGCTATTTTTCATGCATTTCATGATTTATTTTGACCTAAGATGACCCTGAGATTGAAAAGCACTGCAAATGAACTCTGAAATGGTTCAAAATTGGCATGGTATCATAGTTTCACCTACATGACATGTGCTAAAAAGTTGAGAGGGTTACGGGAAAAACTGGATGCACTTTGTGTACAAACTGGACAATCTCCTTCGAAGTATCAGGGTTTCGGACGAAAACTCGTCTATTACAAAGGGATTTCATTTTTTTAACATATTTTAACTCAAGACTTTTTCTGCATTCAATATGCACCATTCAAAGCCACATCATCACTTTTCAACCCTTATCTGACTTCATTCGCTATTTTTCATGCATTTCATGATTTATTTTGAGCTAAGATGACCCTGAGATTAAAAAGCACTGCAAATGAACTCTGAAATGGTTGAAAATTGGCATGGTATCATAATTTCACCCACATAGCATGTGCTAAAAAGTTGAGAGGGTTACGGGAAAAACTGGATGCACTTCGCGTACAAACTGGACAATCTCCTTCGAAGTATCAAGATTTCGGATGAAAACTCGTCTATTACAAAGGGATTTCATTTTTTTAACATATTTTAGCTCAAGACTTTTTCTGCATTCAATATGCACCATTCAAAGCCACATCATCACTTTTCAACCCTTATCTGACTTCATTTGCTATTTTTCATGCATTTCATGATTTATTTTGAGCTAAGATGACCCTGAGATTGAAAAGCACTGCAAATGAACTCTGAAATGGTTGAAAATTGGCATGGTACCATAATTTCACCCACATAGCATGTGCTAAAAAGTTGAGAGGGTTACGGGAAAAACTGGATGCATTTCGTGTACAAACTGGACAATCTCCTTTGAAGTATCAGGGTTTCGGACGAAAACTCGTCTATTACAAAGGGATTTCATTTTTTTAACATATGTTAACTCAAGACTTTTTGTGCATTTAATATGCACCATTCAAAGCGACATCATCACTTTTCAACCCTTATCTGACTTCATTTTCTATTTTTCATGCATTTCATGATTTATTTTGAGCTAAGATGACCCTGAGATTGAAAAGCACTGCAAATGAACTCTGAAATGGTTGAAAATTGGCATGGTATCATAATTTCACCCACATAGCATGTGCTAAAAAGTTGAGAGGGTTACGGGAAAAACTGGATGCACTTCGTGTACAAACTGGACAATCTCCTTCGAAGTATCAGGGTTTCGGATGAAAACTCGTCTATTACAAAGGGATTTCATTTTTTTAACATATTTTAACTCAACACTTTTTGTGCATTCAATATGCACCGTTCAAAGCTTCATCATCACTTTTCAACCCTTATCTGACTTCATTTGCTATTTTTCATGCATTTCATGATTTATTTTGAGCTAAGATGACCCTGAGATTGAAAAGCACTGCAAATGAACTCTGAAATGGTTGAAAATTGGCATGGTATCATAATTTCACACACATAGCATGTCCTAAAAATTTTAGAGGGTTACGGGAAAAACTGGGTGCACTTCGTGTACAAACTGGACAATTTCCTTCGAAGTATCAGGGTTTCGGACGAAAACTCGTCTATTACAAAGGGATTTCATTTTTTTAACATATTTTAACTCAAAACTTTTTCTGCATTCAATATGCACCATTCAAATCCATATCATCACTTTTCAACCCTTATCTGACTTCATTCGCTATTTTCCATGCATTTCATGATTTATTTTGAGCTAAGATGACCCTGAGATTGAAAAGCACTGCAAATGAACTCTGAAATGGTTGAAAATTGGCATGGTATCATAATTTCACCCACATGCCATGTGCTAAAAAGTTGAGAGGGTTACGGGAAAAACCGGATGCACTTCGTGTACAAACTGGACAATCTCCTTCGAAGTATCAGGGTTTCGGATGAAAACTTGTCTATTACAAAGGGATTTCATTTTTTTAACATATTTCAACTCAAGACTTTTTGATCATTCAATATGCACCATTCAAAGCCACATCATCACTTTTTAACCCTTATCTGACTTCTTTGCTATTTTTCATGCATTTCATGATTTATTTTGAGCTAAGATGACCCTGAGATTGAAAAGCACTGCAAATGACATCTGAAATGGTTGAAAATTGGCATGGTATCACAATTTCACCCACATAGCATGTGCTAAAAAGTTGAGAGGGTTACGGAAAAAACTGGATGCACTTCGTGTACAAACTAGACAATCTCCTTCGGAGTATCAGGGTTTCGGATGAAAACTCGTCTATTACAAAGGGATTTCATTTTTTAACATATTTTAACTCAAGACTTTTTCTGCATTCAAGATGCACCATTCAAAGCCACATCATCACTTTTCAACCCTTATCTGACTTCATTTGCTATTTTTCATGCATTTCATGATTTATTTTGAGCTAAGATGACCCTGAGATTGAAAAGCACTACAAATGAACTCTGAAATGGTTCAAAAATGGCATGGTATCATAATTTCACCCACATGACATGTGCTAAAAAGCTGAGAGGGTTACGGGAAAAACTGGATGCACTTCGTGTACAAACTGGACAATCTCCTTCGAAGTATCAGGGTTTCGGATGAAACTCGTCTATTACAAAGGGATTTCATTTTTTTTAACATATTTTAACTCAAGACTTTTTCTGCATTCAATATGCACCATTCAAAGCCACATCATCACTTTTTAACCCTTATCTGACTTCATTTGCTATATTTCATGCATTCCATGATTTATTTTGAGCTCAGATGACCCTGAGATTGAAAAGCACTGCAAATGAACTCTGAAATGGTTGAAAATTGGCATGGTATCATAATTTCACCCACATAGCATGTGCTAAAAAGTTGAGAGGGTTACAGGAAAACTAGATGCACTTCGTGTACAAACTGGACAATCTCCTTCGAAGTATCAGGGTTTCGGACGAAAACTCGTCTATTACAAAGGGGTTTCATTTTTTTACCATATTTTAACTCAAGACTTTTTTCTGCATTCAATATGCACCATTCAAAGCCACATCATCACTTTTCAACCCTTATCTGACTTCATTTGCTATTTTTCATGCATTTCATGATTTATTTTGAGCTAAGATGACCCTGAGATTGAAAAGCACTGCAAATGAATTCTGAAATGGTTCAAAATTGGCATGGTATCATAATTTCACCCACATGACATGTGCTAAAAAGTTGAGAGGGTTACGGGAAAAACTGGATGCACTTCGTGTACAAACTGGACAATCTCCGTCGAAGTATCAGGGTTTCGGACAAAAACTCGTCTATTACAAAGGGATTTCATTTTTTTAACATATTTTAACTCAAGACTTTTTCTGCATTCAATATGCACCATTCAAAGCCACATCATCTCTTTTCAACCCTTATCAGACTTCATTCGCTATTTTTCATGCATTTCATGATTTATTTTGAGCTAAGATGACCCTGAGATTAAAAAGCACTGCAAATGAACTCTGAAATGGTTGAAAATTGGCATGGTATCATAATTTCACCCACATAGCATGTGCTAAAAAGTTGAGAGGGTTACGGGAAAAACTGGATGCACTTCGTGTACAAACTGGACAATCTCCTTCGAAGTATCAAGGTTTCGGATGAAAACTCGTCTATTACAAAGGGATTTCATTTTTTTAACATATTTTAGCTCAAGACTTTTTCTGCATTCAATATGCATCATTCAAAGCCACATCATCACTTTGCAACCCTTATCTGACTTCATTTGCTATTTTTCATGCATTTCATGATTTATTTTGAGCTAAGATGACCCTGAGATTGAAAAGCACTGCAAATGAACTCTGAAATGGTTGAAAATTGGCATGGTACCATAATTTCACCCACATAGCTTGTGCTAAAAAGTTGAGAGGGTTACGGGAAAAACTGGATGCACTTCGTGTACAAACTGGACAATCTCCTTTGAAGTATCAGGGTTTCGGACGAAAACTCGTCTATTACAAAGGGATTTCATTTTTTTAACATATGTTAACTCAAGACTTTTTGTGCATTTAATATGCACCATTAAAAGCTACATCATCACTTTTCAACCCTTATCTGACTTCATTTGCTATTTTTCATGCATTTCATGATTTATTTTGAGCTAAGATGACCCTGAGATTGAAAAGCACTGCAAATGAACTCTGAAATGGTTGAAAATTGGCATGGTATCATAATTTCACCCACATAGCATGTGCTAAAAAGCTGAGAGGGTTACGGGAAAAACTGGATGCACTTCGTGTACAAACTAGACAGTCTCCTTCGGAGTATCAGGGTTTCGGATGAAAACTCGTCTATTACAAAGGGATTTCATTTTTTTAACATATTTTAACTCAAGACTTTTTCTGCATTCAATATGCACCATTCAAAACCACATCATCACTTTTCAACCCTTATCTGACTTCATTCGCTATTTTCCATGCATTTCATGATTTATTTTGAGCTAAGATGACCCTGAGATTGAAAAGCACTTCAAATGAACTCTGAAATGGTTGAAAATTGGCATGGTATCATAATTTCACACACATAGCATGTGCTAAAAATTTGAGAGGGTTAGGGAAATGCTGGGTGCACTTCGTGTACAAACTGGACAATTTCCTTCGAAGTATCAGGGTTTCGGACGAAAACTCGTCTATTACAAAGGGATTTCATTTTTTAAACATATTTTAACTCAAGACTTTTTCTGCATTCAATATGCACCATTCAAAGCCATATCATCACTTTTGAACCCTTATCTGACTTCATTCGTTATTTTCAATGCATTTCATGATTTATTTTGAGCTAAGATGACCCGGAGATTAAAAAGCACTGCAAATGAACTCTGAAATGGTTGAAAATTGGCATGGTATCATAATTTCACCCACATTGCATGTGCTAAAAAGTTGAGAGGGTTACGGGAAAAACTGGATGCACTTCGTGTACACACTGGACAATCTCCTTCGAAGTATCAGGGTTTCGGATGAAAACTCGTCTATTACAAAGGGATTTCATTTTTTTAACATATTTTAACTCAAGACTTTTTGTGCATTCAATATGCACCGTTCGAAGCTACATCATCACTTTTCAACCCTTATCTGACTTCATTTGCTATTTTTCATGCATTTCATGATTTATTTTCAGCTAAGATGACCCTGAGATTAAAAAGCACTGCAAATGAACTCTGAAATGGTTGAAAATTGGCATGGTATCATAATTTCACACACATAGCATGTGCTAAAAATTTGAGAGGGTTAGGGAAAAGCTGGGTGCACTTCGTGTACAAACTGGACAATTTCCTTCGAAGTATCAGGGTTTCGGACGAAAACTCGTCTATTACAAAGGGATTTCATTTTTTAAACATATTTTAACTCAAGACTTTTTCTGCATTCAATATGCACCATTCAAAGCCATATCATCACTTTTCAACCCTTATCTGACTTCATTCGTTATTTTCAATGCATTTCATGATTTATTTTGAGCTAAGATGACCCTGAGATTAAAAAGCACTGCCAATGAACTCTGAAATGGTTCAAAATTTGCATGGTATCATAATTTCACCCACATGACATGTGCTAAAAAGTTGAGAGGGTTACGGGAAAAACTGGATACACTTCGTGTACAAACTGGACAATCTCCTTCGAAGTATCAGGGTTTCGGACGAAAACTCGTCTATTACAAAGGGATTTCATTTTTTTACCATATTTTAACTCAAGACTTTTTCTGCATTCAATATGCACCATTCAAAGCCACATCATCACTTTTCAACCCTTATCTGACTTCATTCGCTATTTTCCATGCATTTCATGATTTATTTTGAGCTAAGATGACCCGGAGATTAAAAAGCACTGCAAATGAACTCTGAAATGGTTGAAAATTGGCATGGTATCATAATTTCACCCACATTGCATGTGCTAAAAAGTTGAGAGGGTTACGGGAAAAACTGGATGCACTTCGTGTACAAACTGGACAATCTCCTTCGAAGTATCAGGGTTTCGGATGAAACTCGTCTATTACAAAGGGATTTCATTTTTTTAACATATTTTAACTCAAGACTTTTTCTGCATTAAATATGCACCATTCAAAGCCACATCATCACTTTTCAACCCTTATCTGACTTCATTTGCTATATTTCATGCATTCCATGATTTATTTTGAGCTCAGATGACCCTGAGATTGAAAAGCACTGCAAATGAACTCTGAAATGGTTGAAAATTGGCATGGTATCATAATTTTACCCACATAGCATGTGCTAAAAAGTTGAGAGGGTTACAGGAAAACTGGATGCACTTCGTGTACAAACTGGACAATCTCCTTCGAAGTATGAGGGTTTCGGACGAAAACTCGTCTATTACAAAGGGATTTCATTTTTTTAACATATTTTAACTCAAGACTTTTTTTGCATTCAATATGCACCATTCAAAGCCACATCATCACGTTTCAACCCTTATCTGACTTCATTCGCTATTTTCCATGCATTTCACGATTTATTTTGAGCTAAGATGACCCTGAGATTGAAAAGCACTGCAAATGAACTCTGAAATGGTTGAAAATTGGCATGGTATCATAATTTCACCCATATAGCATGTGCTAAAAAGTTGAGAATGTTACGGAAAAAACTGGATGCACTTCGTGTACAAACTAGACAGTCTCCTTCGGAGTATCAGGGTTTCGGATGAAAACTCGTCTATTACAAAGGGATTTCATTTTTTTTAACATATTTTAACTCAAGACTTTTTCTGCATTCAATATGCACCATTCAAAGCCACATCATCACTTTTCAACCCTTATCTGACTTCATTTGCTATTTTTCATGCATTTCATGATTTATTTTGAGCTAAGATGACCCTGAGATTGAAAAGCACTGCAAATGAATTCTGAAATGGTTCAAAATTGGCATGGTATCATAATTTCACCCACATGACATGTGCTAAAAAGTTGAGAGGGTTACGGGAAAAACTGGATGCACTTCGTGTACAAACTGGACAATCTCCTTCGAAGTATCAGGGTTTCGGACGAAAACTCGTGTATTACAAAGGGATTTCATTTTTTTTACATATTTTAAGTCAAGACTTTTTCTGCATTCAATATGCACCATTCAAAGCCACATCATCACTTTTCAACCCTTATCAGACTTCATTCGCTATTTTTCATGCATTTCATGATTTATTTTGAGCTAAGATGACCCTGAGATTAAAAAGCACTGCAAATGAACTCTGAAATGGTTGAAAATTGGCATGGTATCATAATTTCACCCACATAGCATGTGCTAAAAAGTTGAGAGGGTTAGGGAAAAGCTGGGTGCACTTCGTGTACAAACTGGACAATTTCCTTCGAAGTATCAGGGTTTCGGACGAAAACTCGTCTATTACAAAGGGATTTCATTTTTTTAACATATTTTAACTCAAGACTTTTTCTGCATTCAATATGCACCATTCAAAGCCATATCATCACTTTTCAACCCTTATCTGACTTCATTCGTTATTTTCAATGCATTTCATGATTTATTTTGAGCTAAGATGACCCTGAGATTAAAAAGCACTGCAAATGAACTCTGAAATGGTTCAAAATTTGCATGGTATCATAATTTCACCCACATGACATGTGCTAAAAAGTTGAGAGGGTTACGGGAAAAACTGGATGCACTTCGTGTACAAACTGGACAATCTCCTTCGAAGTATCAGGGTTTCGGACGAAAACTCGTCTATTACAAAGGGATTTCATTTTTTTACCATATTTTAACTCAAGACTTTTTCTGCATTCAATATGCACCATTCAAAGCCACATCATCACTTTTCAACCCTTATCTGACTTCATTCGCTATTTTCCATGCATTTCATGATTTATTTTGAGCTAAGATGACCCGGAGATTAAAAAGCACTGCAAATGAACTCTGAAATGGTTGAAAATTGGCATGGTATCATAATTTCACCCACATTGCATGTGCTAAAAAGTTGAGAGGGTTACGGGAAATACTGGATGCACTTCGTGTACAAACTGGACAATCTCCTTCGAAGTATCAGGGTTTCGGATGAAACTCGTCTATTACAAAGGGATTTCATTTTTTTAACATATTTTAACTCAAGACTTTTTCTGCATTAAATATGCACCATTCAAAGCCACATCATCACTTTTCAACCCTTATCTGACTTCATTTGCTATTTTTCATGCATTCCATGATTTATTTTGAGCTCAGATGACCCTGAGATTGAAAAGCACTGCAAATGAACTCTGAAATGGTTGAAAATTGGCATGGTATCATAATTTCACCCACATAGCATGTGCTAAAAAGTTGAGAGGGTTACAGGAAAACTGGATGCACTTCGTGTACAAACTGGACAATCTCCTTCGAAGTATGAGGGTTTCGGACGAAAACTCGTCTATTACAAAGGGATTTCATTTTTTTAACATATTTTAACTCAAGACTTTTTTTGCATTCAATATGCACCATTCAAAGCCACATCATCACGTTTCAACCCTTATCTGACTTCATTCGCTATTTTCCATGCATTTCACGATTTATTTTGAGCTAAGATGACCCTGAGATTGAAAAGCACTGCAAATGAACTCTGAAATGGTTGAAAATTGGCATGGTATCATAATTTCACCCATATAGCATGTGCTAAAAAGTTGAGAATGTTACGGAAAAAACTGGATGCACTTCGTGTACAAACTAGACAGTCTCCTTCGGAGTATCAGGGTTTCGGATGAAAACTCGTCTATTACAAAGGGATTTCATTTTTTTAACATATTTTAACTCAAGACTTTTTCTGCATTCAATATGCACCATTCAAAGCCACATCATCACTTTTCAACCCTTATCTGACTTCATTTGCTATTTTTCATGCATTTCATGATTTATTTTGAGCTAAGATGACCCTGAGATTGAAAAGCACTGCAAATGAATTCTGAAATGGTTCAAAATTGGCATGGTATCATAATTTCACCCACATGACATGTGCTAAAAAGTTGAGAGGGTTATGGGAAAAACTGGATGCACTTCGTGTACAAACTGGACAATCTCCTTCGAAGTATCAGGGTTTCGGACGAAAACTCGTCTATTACAAAGGGATTTCATTTTTTTTACATATTTTAAGTCAAGACTTTTTCTGCATTCAATATGCACCATTCAAAGCCACATCATCACTTTTCAACCCTTATCAGACTTCATTCGCTATTTTTCATGCATTTCATCATTTATTTTGAGCTAAGATGACCCTGAGATTAAAAAGCACTGCAAATGAACTCTGAAATGGTTGAAAATTGGCATGGTATCATAATTTCACCCACATAGCATGTGCTAAAAAGTTGAGAGGGTTACGGGAAAAACTGGATGCACTTCGTGTACAAACTGGACAATCTCCTTTGAAGTATCAGGGTTTCGGACGAAAACTCGTCTATTACAAAGGTATTTCATTTTTTTAACATATGTTAACTCAAGACTTTTTGTGCATTTAATATGCACCATTAAAAGCTACATCATCACTTTTCAACCCTTATCTGACTTCATTTGCTATTTTTCATGCATTTCATGATTTATTTTGAGCTAAGATGACCCTGAGATTGAAAAGCACTGCAAATGAACTCTGAAATGGTTGAAAATTGGCATGGTATCATAATTTCACCCACATAGCATGTGCTAAAAAGCTAAGAGGGTTACGGGAAAAACTGGATGCACTTCGTGTACAAACTGGACAATCTCCTTCGAAGTATCAGGGTTTCGGATGAAAACTCGTCTATTACAAAGGGATTTCATTTTTTTAACATATTTTAACTCAAGACTTTTTGTGCATTCAATATGCACCGTTCAAAGCTACATCATCACTTTTCAACCCTTATCTGACTTCATTTGCTATTTTTCATGCATTTCATGATTTATTTTGAGCTAAGATGACCCTGAGATTGAAAAGCACTGCAAATGAACTCTGAAATGGTTGAAAATTGGCATGGTATCATAATTTCTCCCACATAGCATGTGCTAAAAATTTCAGAGGGTTACGGGAAAAACTGGGTGCACTTCGTGTACAAACTGGACAATTTCCTTCGAAGTATCAGGGTTTCGGACGAAAACTCGTCTATTACAAAGGGATTTCATTTTTTTAACATATTTTAACTCAAGACTTTTTATGCATTCAATATGCACCATTCAAAACCACATCATCACTTTTCAACCCTTATCTGACTTCATTCGCTATTTTCCATGCATTTCATGATTTATTTTGAGCTAAGATGACCCTGAGATTGAAAAGCACTGCAAATGAACTCTGAAATGGTTGAAAATTGGCATGGTATCATAATTTCACCCACATAGCATGTGCTCAAAAGTTTAGAGGGTTACGGGAAAAACCTGATGCACTTCGTGTACAAACTGGACAATCTCCTTCGAAGTATCAGGGTTTCGGATGAAAACTTGTCTATTACAAAGGGATTTCATTTTTTTAACATATTTTAACTCAAGACTTTTTGTGCATTCAATATGCACCATTCAAAGCCACATCATCACTTTTTAACCCTTATCTGACTTCATTTGCTATTTTTCATGCATTTCATGATTTATTTTGAGCTAAGATGGCCCTGAGATTGAAAAGCACTGCAAATGAACTCTGAAATGGTTCAAAATTGGCATGGTATCATAATTTCACCCACATGACATGTGCTAAAAAGTTGAGAGGGTTACGGGAAAAACTGGATGCACTTCGTGTACAAACTGGACAATCTCCTTCGAAGTATCAGGGTTTCGGACGAAAACTCGTCTATTACAAAGGGATTTCATTTTTTTACCATATTTTAACTCAAGACTTTTTCTGCATTCAATATGCACCATTCAAAGCCACATCATCACTTTTCAACCCTTATCTGACTTCATTCGCTATTTTCCATGCATTTCATGATTTATTTTGAGCTAAGATGACCCGGAGATTAAAAAGCACTGCAAATGAACTCTGAAATGGTTGAAAATTGGCATGGTATCATAATTTCATCCACATAGCATCTGCTAAAAAGTTGAGAGGGTTACGGGAAAAACTGGATGCACTTCGTGTACAAACTGGACAATCTCCTTCGAAGTATCAGGGTTTCGGATGAAACTCCTCTATTACAAAGGGATTTCATTTTTTTAACATATTTTAACTCAAGACTTTTTCTGCATTCAATATGCACCATTCAAAGCCACATCATCACTTTTCAACCCTTATCTGACTTCATTTGCTATATTTCATGCATTACATGATTTATTTTGAGCTCAGATGACCCTGAGATTGAAAAGCACTGCAAATGAACTCTGAAATGGTTGAAAATTGGCATGGTATCATAATTTCACCCACATAGCATGTGCTAAAAAGTTGAGAGGGTTACAGGAAAAACTGGATGCACTTCGTGTACAAACAGGACAATCTCCTTCGAAGTATCAGGGTTTTGGACGAAAACTCGTTTATTACAAAGGGATTTCATTTTTTTAACATATTTTAACTCAAGACTTTTTTTGCATTCAATATGCACCATTCAAAGCCACATCATCACTTTTCAACCCTTATCTGACTTCATTTGCTATATTTCATGCATTCCATGATTTATTTTGAGCTAAGATGACCCTGAGATTGAAAAGCACTGCAAATGAACTCTGAAATGGTTGAAAATTGGCATGGTATCATAATTTCACCCACATAGCATGTGCTAAAAAGTTGAGAGGGTTACAGGAAAAACTGGATGCACTTCTTGTACAAACTGGACAATCTCCTTCGAAGTATCAGGGTTTCGGACGAAAACTCGTCTATTACAAAGGGATTTCATTTTTTTAACATATTTCAACTCAAGACTTTTTTGCATTCAATATCCACCATTCAAAGCCACATCATCACGTTTCAACCCTTATCTGACTTCATTCGCTATTTTCCATGCATTTCATGATTTATTTTGAGCTAAGATGACCCTGAGAATTAAAAGCACTGCAAATGAACTCTGAAATGGTTGAAAATTGGCATGGTATCATAATTTCACCCATATAGCATGTGCTAAAAAGTTGAGAGGGTTACGGGAAAAACTGGATGCACTTCGTGTACAAACTAGACAGTGTCCTTCGGAGTATCACGGTTTCAGATGAAAACTCGTCTATTACAAAGGGATTTCATTTTTTTAACATATTTTAACTCAAGACTTTTTCTGCATTCAATATGCACCATTCAAAGCCACATCATCACTTTTCAACCCTTATCTGACTTCATTTGCTATTTTTCATGCATTTCATGATTTATTTTGAGCTAAGATGACCCTGAGATTGAAAAGCACTGCAAATGAACTCTGAAATGGTTCAAAATTGGCATGGTATCATAATTTCACCTACATGACATGTGCTAAAAAGTTGAGAGGGTTACGGGAAAAAATGGATGCACTTCGTGTACAAACTGGACAATCTCCTTCGAAGTATCAGGGTTTCGGACGAAAACTCGTCTATTACAAAGGGATTTCATTTTTTATCATATTTTAACTCAAGACTTTTTCTGCATTCAATATGCACCATTCAAAGCCACATCATCACTTTTCAACCCTTATCTGACTTCATTCGCTATTTTTCATGCATTTCATGATTTATTTTGAGCTAAGATGACCCTGAGATTAAAAAGCACTGCAAATGAACTCTGAAATGGTTGAAAATTGGCATGGTATCGTAATTTCACCCACATAGCATGTGCTAAAAAGTTGAGCGGGTTACGGGAAAAACTGGATGCACTTCGCGTACAAACTAGACAATCTCCTTCGAAGTATCAAGGTTTCGGATGAAAACTCGTCTATTACAAAGGGATTTCATTTTTTTAACATATTTTAGCTCAAGACTTTTTCTGCATTCAATATGCACCATTCAAAGCCACATCATCACTTTTCAACCCTTATCTGACTTCATTTCCTATTTTTCATGCATTTCATGATTTATTTTGAGCTAAGATGACCCTGAGATTGAAAAGCACTGCAAATGAACTCTGAAATGGTTGAAAATTGGCATGGTACCATAATTTCACCCACATAGCATGTGCTAAAAAGTTGAGAGGGTTACGGGAAAAACTGGATGCACTTCGTGTACAAACTGGACAATCTCCTTCGAAGTATCAGGGTTTCGGACGAAAACTCGTCTATTACAAAGGGATTTCATTTTTTTAACATATTTTAACTCAAGACTTTTTCTGCATTCAATATGCACCATTCAAAGCCACATCATCACTTTTCAACCCTTATCTGACTTCATTCGCTATTTTCCATGCATTTCATGATTTATTTTGAGCTAAGATGACCCTGAGATTAAAAAGCACTGCAAATGAACTCTGAAATGGTTGAAAATTGGCATGGTATCATAATTTCACCCACATAGCATGTGCTAAAAAGTTGAGAGGGTTACAGGAAAAACTGGATGCACTTCGTGTACACACTGGACAATCTCCTTCGAAGTATCAGGGTTTCGGATGAAAACTCGTCTATTACAAAGGGATTTCATTTTTTTAACATATTTTAACTCAAGACTTTTTGTGCATTCAATATGCACCGTTCGAAGCTACATCATCACTTTTCAACCCTTATCTGACTTCATTTGCTATTTTTCATGCATTTCATGATTTATTTTCAGCTAAGATGACCCTGAGATTAAAAAGCACTGCAAATGAACTCTGAAATGGTTGAAAATTGGCATGGTATCATAATTTCACACACATAGCATGTGCTAAAAATTTGAGAGGGTTAGGGAAAAGCTGGGTGCACTTCGTGTACAAACTGGACAATTTCCTTCGAAGTATCAGGGTTTCGGACGAAAACTCGTCTATTACAAAGGGATTTCATTTTTTAAACATATTTTAACTCAAGACTTTTTCTGCATTCAATATGCACCATTCAAAGCCATATCATCACTTTTCAACCCTTATCTGACTTCATTCGTTATTTTCAATGCATTTCATGATTTATTTTGAGCTAAGATGACCCTGAGATTAAAAAGCACTGCAAATGAACTCTGAAATGGTTCAAAATTTGCATGGTATCATAATTTCACCCACATGACATGTGCTAAAAAGTTGAGAGGGTTACGGGAAAAACTGGATGCACTTCGTGTACAAACTGGACAATCTCCTTCGAAGTATCAGGGTTTCGGACGAAAACTCGTCTATTACAAAGGGATTTCATTTTTTTACCATATTTTAACTCAAGACTTTTTCTGCATTCAATATGCACCATTCAAAGCCACATCATCACTTTTCAACCCTTATCTGACTTCATTCGCTATTTTCCATGCATTTCATGATTTATTTTGAGCTAAGATGACCCGGAGATTAAAAAGCACTGCAAATGAACTCTGAAATGGTTGAAAATTGGCATGGTATCATAATTTCACCCACATTGCATGTGCTAAAAAGTTGAGAGGGTTACGGGAAAAACTGGATGCACTTCGTGTACAAACTGGACAATCTCCTTCGAAGTATCAGGGTTTCGGATGAAACTCGTCTATTACAAAGGGATTTCATTTTTTTAACATAATTTAACTCAAGACTTTTTCTGCATTAAATATGCACCATTCAAAGCCACATCATCACTTTTCAACCCTTATCTGACTTCATTTGCTATATTTCATGCATTCCATGATTTATTTTGAGCTCAGATGACCCTGAGATTGAAAAGCACTGCAAATGAACTCTGAAATGGTTGAAAATTGGCATGGTATCATAATTTCACCCACATAGCATGTGCTAAAAAGTTGAGAGGGTTACAGGAAAACTGGATGCACTTCATGTACAAACTGGACAATCTCCTTCGAAGTATGAGGGTTTCGGACGAAAACTCGTCTATTACAAAGGGATTTCATTTTTTTAACATATTTTAACTCAAGACTTTTTTTGCATTCAATATGCACCATTCAAAGCCACATCATCACGTTTCAACCCTTATCTGACTTCATTCGCTATTTTCCATGCATTTCACGATTTATTTTGAGCTAAGATGACCCTGAGATTGAAAAGCACTGCAAATGAACTCTGAAATGGTTGAAAATTGGCATGGTATCATAATTTCACCCATATAGCATGTGCTAAAAAGTTGAGAATGTTACGGAAAAAACTGGATGCACTTCGTGTACAAACTAGACAGTCTCCTTCGGAGTATCAGGGTTTCGGATGAAAACTCGTCTATTACAAAGGGATTTCATTTTTTTAACATATTTTAACTCAAGACTTTTTCTGCATTCAATATGCACCATTCAAAGCCACATCATCACTTTTCAACCCTTATCTGACTTCATTTGCTATTTTTCATGCATTTCATGATTTATTTTGAGCTAAGATGACCCTGAGATTGAAAAGCACTGCAAATGAATTCTGAAATGGTTCAAAATTGGCATGGTATCATAATTTCACCCACATGACATGTGCTAAAAAGTTGAGAGGGTTACGGGAAAAACTGGATGCACTTCGTGTACAAACTGGACAATCTCCTTCGAAGTATCAGGGTTTCGGACGAAAACTCGTCTATTACAAAGGGATTTCATTTTTTTACATATTTTAAGTCAAGACTTTTTCTGCATTCAATATGCACCATTCAAAGCCACATCATCACTTTTCAACCCTTATCAGACTTCATTCGCTATTTTTCATGTATTTCATGATTTATTTTGAGCTAAGATGACCCTGAGATTAAAAAGCACTGCAAATGAACTCTGAAATGGTTGAAAATTGGCATGGTATCATAATTTCACCCACATAGCATGTGCTAAAAAGTTGAGAGGGTTAGGGAAAAGCTGGGTGCACTTCGTGTACAAACTGGACAATTTCCTTCGAAGTATAAGGGTTTCGGACGAAAACTCGTCTATTACAAAGGTGTTTCATTTTTTTAACATATTTTAACTCAAGACTTTTTCTGCATTCAATATGCACCATTCAAAGCCATATCATCACTTTTCAACCCTTATCTGACTTCATTCGTTATTTTCAATGCATTTCATGATTTATTTTGAGCTAAGATGACCCTGAGATTAAAAAGCACTGCAAATGAACTGTGAAATGGTTCAAAATTTGCATGGTATCATAATTTCACCCACATGACATGTGCTAAAAAGTTGAGAGGGTTACGGGAAAAACTGGATGCACTTCGTGTACAAACTGGACAATCTCCTTCGAAGTATCAGGGTTTCGGACGAAAACTCGTCTATTACAAAGGGATTTCATTTTTTTACCATATTTTAACTCAAGACTTTTTCTGCATTCAATATGCACCATTCAAAGCCACATCATCACTTTTCAACCCTTATCTGACTTCATTCGCTATTTTCCATGCATTTCATGATTTATTTTGAGCTAAGATGACCCGGAGATTAAAAAGCACTGCAAATGAACTCTGAAATGGTTGAAAATTGGCATGGTATCATAATTTCACCCACATTGCATGTGCTAAAAAGTTGAGAGGGTTACGGGAAAAACTGGATGCACTTCGTGTACAAACTGGACAATCTCCTTCGAAGTATCAGGGTTTCGGATGAAACTCGTCTATTACAAAGGGATTTCATTTTTTTAACATATTTTAACTCAAGACTTTTTCTGCATTAAATATGCACCATTCAAAGCCACATCATCACTTTTCAACCCTTATCTGACTTCATTTGCTATATTTCATGCATTCCATGATTTATTTTGAGCTCAGATGACCCTGAGATTGAAAAGCACTGCAAATGAACTCTGAAATGGTTGAAAATTGGCATGGTATCATAATTTCACCCACATAGCATGTGCTAAAAAGTTGAGAGGGTTACAGGAAAACTGGATGCACTTCGTGTACAAACTGGACAATCTCCTTCGAAGTATGAGGGTTTCGGACGAAAACTCGTCTATTACAAAGGGATTTCATTTTTTAAACATATTTTAACTCAAGACTTTTTTTGCATTCAATATGCACCATTCAAAGCCACATCATCACGTTTCAACCCTTATCTGACTTCATTCGCTATTTTCCATGCATTTCACGATTTATTTTGAGCTAAGATGACCCTGAGATTGAAAAGCACTGCAAATGAACTCTGAAATGGTTGAAAATTGGCATGGTATCATAATTTCACCCATATAGCATGTGCTAAAAAGTTGAGAATGTTACGGAAAAAACTGGATGCACTTCGTGTACAAACTAGACAGTCTCCTTCGGAGTATCAGGGTTTCGGATGAAAACTCGTCTATTACAAAGGGATTTCATTTTTTTAACATATTTTAACTCAAGACTTTTTCTGCATTCAATATGCACCATTCAAAGCCACATCATCACTTTTCAACCCTTATCTGACTTCATTTGCTATTTTTCATGCATTTCATGATTTATTTTGAGCTAAGATGACCCTGAGATTGAAAAGCACTGCAAATGAATTCTGAAATGGTTCAAAATTGGCATGGTATCATAATTTCACCCACATGACATGTGCTAAAAAGTTGAGAGGGTTACGGGAAAAACTGGATGCACTTCGTGTACAAACTGGACAATCTCCTTCGAAGTATCAGGGTTTCGGACGAAAACTCGTCTATTACAAAGGGATTTCATTTTTTTTACATATTTTAAGTCAAGACTTTTTCTGCATTCAATATGCACCATTCAAAGCCATATCATCACTTTTCAACCCTTATCTGACTTCATTCGTTATTTTCAATACATTTCATGATTTATTTTGAGCTAAGATGACCCTGAGATTAAAAAGCACTGCAAATGAACTGTGAAATGGTTCAAAATTTGCATGGTATCATAATTTCACCCACATGACATGTGCTAAAAAGTTGAGAGGGTTACGGGAAAAACTGGATGCACTTCGTGTACAAACTGGACAATCTCCTTCGAAGTATCAGGGTTTCGGACGAAAACTCGTCTATTACAAAGGGATTTCATTTTTTTACCATATTTTAACTCAAGACTTTTTCTGCATTCAATATGCACCATTCAAAGCCACATCATCACTTTTCAACCCTTATCTGACTTCATTCGCTATTTTCCATGCATTTCATGATTTATTTTGAGCTAAGATGACCCTGAGATTAAAAAGCACTGCAAATGAACTCTGAAATGGTTGAAAATTGGCATGGTATCATAATTTCACCCACATAGCATGTGCTAAAAAGTTGAGAGGGTTTCGGGAAAAACTGGATGCACTTCGTGTACAAACTAGACAATCTCCTTCGAAGTATCAAGGTTTCGGATGAAAACTCGTCTATTACGAAGGGATTTCATTTTTTTAACATATTTTAGCTCAAGACTTTTTCTGCATTCAATATGCACCTTTCAAAGCCACATCATCACTTTTCAACCCTTATCTGACTTCATTTGCTATTTTTCATGCATTTCATGATTTATTTTGAGCTAAGATGACCCTGAGATTGAAAAGCACTGCAAATGAACTCTGAAATGGTTGAAAATTGGCATGGTACCATAATTTCACCCACATAGCATGTGCTAAAAAGTTGAGAGGGTTACGGGAAAAACTGGATGCACTTCGTGTACAAACTGGACAATCTCCTTTGAAGTATCAGGGTTTCGGACGAAAACTCGTCTATTACAAAGGGATTTCATTTTTTTAACATATGTTAACTCAAGACTTTTTGTGCATTTAATATGCACCATTAAAAGCTACATCATCACTTTTCAACCCTTATCTGACTTCATTTGCTATTTTTCATGCATTTCATGATTTATTTTGAGCTAAGATGACCCTGAGATTGAAAAGCACTGCAAATGAACTCTGAAATGGTTGAAAATTGGCATGGTATCATAATTTCACCCACATAGCATGTGCTAAAAAGCTAAGAGGGTTACGGGAAAAACTGGATGCACTTCGTGTACAAACTGGACAATCTCCTTCGAAGTATCAGGGTTTCGGATGAAAACTCGTCTATTACAAAGGGATTTCATTTTTTTAACATATTTTAACTCAAGACTTTTTGTGCATTCAATATGCACCGTTCAAAGCTACATCATCACTTTTCAACCCTTATCTGACTTCATTTGCTATTTTTCATGCATTTCATGATTTATTTTGAGCTAAGATGACCCTGAGATTGAAAAGCACTGCAAATGAACTCTGAAATGGTTGAAAATTGGCATGGTATCATAATTTCTCCCACATAGCATGTGCTAAAAATTTCAGAGGGTTACGGGAAAAACTGGGTGCACTTCGTGTACAAACTGGATAATTTCCTTCGAAGTATCAGGGTTTCGGACGAAAACTCGTCTATTACAAAGGGATTTCATTTTTTTAACATATTTTAACTCAAGACTTTTTCTGCATTCAATATGCACCATTCAAAACCACATCATCACTTTTCAACCCTTATCTGACTTCATTCGCTATTTTCCATGCATTTCATGATTTATTTTGAGCTAAGATGACCCTGAGATTGAAAAGCACTGCAAATGAACTCTGAAATGGTTGAAAATTGGCATGGTATCATAATTTCACCCACATAGCATGTGCTCAAAAGTTTACAGGGTTACGGGAAAAACCTGATGCACTTCGTGTACAAACTGGACAATCTCCTACGAAGTATCAGGGTTTCGGATGAAAACTTGTCTATTACAAAGGGATTTCATTTTTTTAACATATTTTAACTCAAGACTTTTTGTGCATTCAATATGCACCATTCAAAGCCACATCATCACTTTTTAACCCTTATCTGACTTCATTTGCTATTTTTCATGCATTTCATGATTTATTTTGAGCTAAGATGGCCCTGAGATTGAAAAGCACTGCAAATGAACTCTGAAATGGTTCAAAATTGGCATGGTATCATAATTTCACCCACATGACATGTGCTAAAAAGTTGAGAGGGTTACGGGAAAAACTGGATGCACTTCGTGTACAAACTGGACAATCTCCTTCGAAGTATCAGGGTTTCGGACGAAAACTCGTCTATTACAAAGGGATTTCATTTTTTTACCATATTTTAACTCAAGACTTTTTCTGCATTCAATATGCACCATTCAAAGCCACATCATCACTTTTCAACCCTTATCTGACTTCATTCGCTATTTTCCATGCATTTCATGATTTATTTTGAGCTAAGATGACCCGGAGATTAAAAAGCACTGCAAATGAACTCTGAAATGGTTGAAAATTGGCATGGTACCATAATTTCACCCACATAGCATGTGCTAAAAAGTTGAGAGGGTTACGGGAAAAACTGGATGCACTTCGTGTACAAACTGGACAATCTCCTTTGAAGTATCAGGGTTTCGGACGAAAACTCGTCTATTACAAAGGGATTTCATTTTTTTAACATATGTTAACTCAAGACTTTTTGTGCATTTAATATGCACCATTAAAAGCTACATCATCACTTTTCAACCCTTATCTGACTTCATTTGCTATTTTTCATGCATTTCATGATTTATTTTGAGCTAAGATGACCCTGAGATTGAAAAGCACTTTAAATGAACTCTGAAATGGTTGAAAATTGGCATGGTATCATAATTTCACCCACATAGCATGTGCTAAAAAGCTAAGAGGGTTACGGGAAAAACTGGATGCACTTCGTGTACAAACTGGACAATCTCCTTCGAAGTATCAGGGTTTCGGATGAAAACTCGTCTATTACAAAGGGATTTCATTTTTTTAACATATTTTAACTCAAGACTTTTTGTGCATTCAATATGCACCGTTCAAAGCTACATCATCACTTTTCAACCCTTATCTGACTTCATTTGCTATTTTTCATGCATTTCATGATTTATTTTGAGCTAAGATGACCCTGAGATTGAAAAGCACTGCAAATGAACTCTGAAATGGTTGAAAATTGGCATGGTATCATAATTTCTCCCACATAGCATGTGCTAAAAATTTCAGAGGGTTACGGGAAAAACTGAGTGCACTTCGTGTACAAACTGGACAATTTCCTTCGAAGTATCAGGGTTTCGGACGAAAACTCGTCTATTACAAAGGGATTTCATTTTTTTAACATATTTTAACTCAAGACTTTTTCTGCATTCAATATGCACCATTCAAAACCACATCATCACTTTTCAACCCTTATCTGACTTCATTCGCTATTTTCCATGCATTTCATGATTTATTTTGAGCTAAGATGACCCTGAGATTGAAAAGCACTGCAAATGAACTCTGAAATGGTTGAAAATTGGCATGGTATCATAATTTCACCCACATAGCATGTGCTCAAAAGTTTAGAGGGTTACGGGAAAAACCTGATGCACTTCGTGTACAAACTGGACAATCTCCTACGAAGTATCAGGGTTTCGGATGAAAACTTGTCTATTACAAAGGGATTTCATTTTTTTAACATATTTTAACTCAAGACTTTTTGTGCATTCAATATGCACCATTCAAAGCCACATCATCACTTTTTAACCCTTATCTGACTTCATTTGCTATTTTTCATGCATTTCATGATTTATTTTGAGCTAAGATGGCCCTGAGATTGAAAAGCACTGCAAATGAACTCTGAAATGGTTCAAAATTGGCATGGTATCATAATTTCACCCACATGACATGTGCTAAAAAGTTGAGAGGGTTACGGGAAAAACTGGATGCACTTCGTGTACAAACTGGACAATCTCCTTCGAAGTATCAGGGTTTCGGACGAAAACTCGTCTATTACAAAGGGATTTCATTTTTTTACCATATTATAACTCAAGACTTTTTCTGCATTCAATATGCACCATTCAAAGCCACATCATCACTTTTCAACCCTTATCTGACTTCATTCGCTATTTTCCATGCATTTCATGATTTATTTTGAGCTAAGATGACCCGGAGATTAAAAAGCACTGCAAATGAACTCTGAAATGGTTGAAAATTGGCATGGTATCATAATTTCATCCACATAGCATCTGCTAAAAAGTTGAGAGGGTTACGGGAAAAACTGGATGCACTTCGTGTACAAACTGGACAATCTCCTTCGAAGTATCAGGGTTTCGGATGATACTCCTCTATTACAAAGGGATTTCATTTTTTAACATATTTTAACTCAAGACTTTTTCTGCATTCAATATGCACCATTCAAAGCCACATCATCACTTTTCAACCCTTATCTGACTTCATTTGCTATATTTCATGCATTACATGATTTATTTTGAGCTCAGATGACCCTGAGATTGAAAAGCACTGCAAATGAACTCTGAAATGGTTGAAAATTGGCATGGTATTATAATTTCACCCACATAGCATGTGCTAAAAAGTTGAGAGGGTTACAGGAAAAACTGGATGCACTTCGTGTACAAACAGGACAATCTCCTTCGAAGTATCAGGGTTTTGGACGAAAACTCGTTTATTACAAAGGGATTTCATTTTTTTAACATATTTTAACTCAAGACTTTTTTTGCATTCAATATGCACCATTCAAAGCCACATCATCACGTTTCAACCCTTATCTGACTTCATTCGCTATTTTCCATGCATTTCATGATTTATTTTGAGCTAAGATGACCCTGAGATTGAAAAGCACTGCAAATGAACTCTGAAATGGTTGAAAATTGGCATGGTATCATAATTTCACCCATATAGCATGTGCTAAAAAGTTGAGAGGGTTACGGAAAAAACTGGATGCACTTCGTGTACAAACTAGACAGTCTCCTTCGGAGTATCAGGGTTTCGGATGAAAACTCGTCTATTACAAAGGGATTTCATTCTTTTAACATATTTTAACTCAATACTTTTTGTGCATTTAATATGCACCATTCAAAGCCACATTATCACTTTTCAACCCTTATCTGACTTCATTTGCTATTTTTCATGCATTTCATGATTTATTTTGAGCTAAGATGACCCTGAGATTGAAAAGCACTGCAAATGAACTCTGAAATGGTTGAAAATTGGCATGGTATCATAATTTCACCCACATAGCATGTGCTAAAAAGTTGAGAGGGTTACGGGAAAAACTGGATGCACTTCGTGTACAAACTGGACAATCTCCTTCGAAGTATCAGGGTTTCGGATGAAAACTCGTCTATTACAAAGGGATTTCATTTTTTTAACATATTTTAACTCAAGACTTTTTGTGCATTCAATATGCACCATTCAAAGCCACATCATCACTTTTCAACCCTTATCTGACTTCATTTGCTATTTTTCATGCATTTCATGATTTATTTTGAGCTAAGATGACCCTGAGATTGAAAAGCACTGCAAATGAACTCTGAAATGGTTCAAAATTGGCATGG
Organism: Elymus sibiricus; assembly: GCA_039707655.1. NCBI lineage: Eukaryota > Viridiplantae > Streptophyta > Magnoliopsida > Poales > Poaceae > Elymus > Elymus sibiricus. Next base: position 401,720,704 of record CM077663.1, read on the forward strand.
TATCATAATTTCACCCACATGACATGTGCTAAAAAGTTGAGAGGGTTACGGGAAAAACTGGATGCACTTCGTGTACAAACTGGACAATCTCCTTCGAAGTATCAGGGTTTCGGACGAAAACTCGTCTATTACAAAGGGATTTCATTTTTTTAACATATTTTAACTCAAGACTTTTTCTGCATTCAATATGCACCATTCAAAGCGACATCATCACTTTTCAACCCTTATCTGACTTCATTCGCTATTTTTCATGCATTTCATGATTTATTTTGAGCTAAGATGACCCTGAGATTAAAAAGCACTGCAAATGAACTCTGAAATGGTTGAAAATTGGCATGGTATCATAATTTCACCCGCATAGCATGTGCTAAAAAGTTGAGAGGGTTACGGGAAAAACTGGATACACTTCGTGTACAAACTCGACAATCTCCTTCGAAGTATCAAGGTTTCGGATGAAAACTCGTCTATTACAAAGGGATTTCATTTTTTTAACATATTTTAGCTCAAGACTTTTTCTGCATTCAATATGCACCATTCAAAGCCACATCATCACTTTTCAACCCTTATCTGACTTCATTTGCTATTTTTCATGCATTTCATGATTTATTTTGAGCTAAGATGACCCTGAGATTGAAAAGCACTGCAAATGAACTCTGAAATGGTTGAAAATTTGCATGGTACCATAATTTCACCCACATAGCATGTGCTAAAAAGTTGAGACGGTTACGGGAAAAACTGGATGCACTTCGTGTACAAACTGGACAATCTCCTTCGAAGTATCAGGATTTCGGATGAAACTCGTCTATTACAAAGGGATTTCATTTTTTTAACATATTTTAACTCAATACTTTTTGTGCATTTAATATGCACCATTCAAAGCCACATCACCACTTTTCAACCCTTATCTGACTTCATTCGCTATTTTCCATGCATTTCATGATTTATTTTGAGCTAAGATGACCCGGAGATTAAAAAGCACTGCAAATGAACTCTGAAATGGTTAAAAATTGGCATGGTATCATAATTTCAGCCACATAGCATCTGCTAAAAAGCTGAGAGGGTTCGGGAAAAACTGGATGCACTTCGTGTACAAACTGGACAATCTCCTTCGAAGTATCAGGATTTCGGATGAAACTCGTCTATTACAAAGGGATTTCATTTTTTTAACATATTTTAACTCAATACTTTTTGTGCATTCAATATGCACCATTCAAAGCCACATCATCACTTTTCAACCCTTATCTGACTTCATTTGCTATTTTTCATGCATTTCATGATTTATTTTGAGCTAAGATGACCCTGAGATTGAAAAGCACTGCAAATGAACTCTGAAATGGTTCAAAATTGGCATGGTATCATAATTTCACCCACATGACATGTGCTAAAAAGTTGAGAGGGTTACGGGAAAAACTGGATGCACTTCGTGTACAAACTGGACAATCTCCTTCGAAGTATCAGGGTTTCGGACGAAAACTCATCTATTACAAAGGGATTTCATTTTTTTAACATATTTTAACTCAAGACTTTTTCTGCATTCAATATGCACCATTCAAAGCGACATCATCACTTTTCAACCCTTATCTGACTTCATTCGCTATTTTTCATGCATTTGATGATTTATTTTGAGCTAAGATGACCCTGAGATTAAAAAGCACTGCAAATGAACTCTGAAATGGTTGAAAATTGGCATGGTATCATAATTTCACCCGCATAGCATGTGCTAAAAAGTTGAGAGGGTTACGGGAAAAACTGGATACACTTCGTGTACAAACTGGACAATCTCCTTCGAAGTATCAAGGTTTCGGATGAAAACTCGTCTATTACAAAGGGATTTCATTTTTTTAACATATTTTAGCTCAAGACTTTTCCTGCATTCAATATGCACCATTCAAAGCCACATCATCACTTTTCAACCCTTATCTGACTTCATTTGCTATTTTTCATGCATTTCATGATTTATTTTCAGCTAAGATGACCCTGAGATTGAAAAGCACTGCAAATGAACTCTGAAATGGTTGAAAATTGGCATGGTACCATAATTTCACCCACATAGCATGTGCTAAAAAGTTGAGAGGGTTACGGGAAAAACTGGATGCACTTCGTGTACAAACTGGACAATCTCCTTTGAAGTATCAGGGTTTCGGACGAAAACTCGTCTATTACAAAGGGATTTCATTTTTTTAACATATGTTAACTCAAGACTTTTTGTGCATTTAATATGCACCATTAAAAGCTACATCATCACTTTTCAACCCTTTTCTGACTTCATTTGCTATTTTTCATGCATTTCATGATTTATTTTGAGCTAAGATGACCCTGAGATTGAAAAGCACTGCAAATGAACTCTGAAATGGTTGAAAATTGGCATGGTATCATAATTTCACCCACATAGCATGTGCTAAAAAGTTGAGAGGGTTACGGGAAAAACTGGTGCACTTCGTGTACAAACTGGACAATCTCCTTCGAAGTATCAGGGTTTCGGATGAAAACTCGTCTATTACAAAGGGATTTCATTTTTTTAACATATTTTAACTCAAGACTTTTTGTGCATTCAATATGCACCGTTCAAAGCTACATCATCACTTTTCAACCCTTATCTGACTTCATTTGCTATTTTTCATGCATTTCATGATTTATTTTGAGCTAAGATGACCCTGAGATTGAAAAGCACTGCAAATGAACTCTGAAATGGTTGAAAATTGGCATGGTATCATAATTTCACCCACATAGCATGTGCTAAAAATTTGAGAGGGTTACGGGAAAAACTGGGTGCACTTCGTGTACAAACAGGACAATTTCCTTCGAAGTATCAGGGTTTCGGACGAAAACTCGTCTATTACAAAGGGATTTCATTTTTTAACATATTTTAACTCAAGACTTTTTCTGCATTCAATATGCACCATTCAAAGCCGCATCATCACTTTTCAACCCTTATCTGACTTCATTTGCTATTTTTCATGCATTTCATGATTTATTTTGAGCTAAGATGACCCTGAGATTGAAAAGCACTGCAAATGAACTCTGAAATGGTTCAAAATTGGCATGGTATCATAATTTCACCCACATGACATGTGCTAAAAAGTTGAGAGGGTTACGGGAAAAACTGGATGCACTTCGTGTACAAACTGGACAATCTCCTTCGAAGTATCTGGGTTTCGGACGAAAACTCGTCTATTACAAAGGGATTTCATTTTTTTACCATATTTTAACTCAAGACTTTTTCTGCATTCAATATGCACCATTCAAAGCCACATCATCACTTTTCAACCCTTATCTGACTTCATTCGCTATTTTCCATGCATTTCATGATTTATTTTGAGCTAAGATGACCCGGAGATTAAAAAGCACTGCAAATGAACTCTGAAATGGTTGAAAATTGGCATGGTATCATAATTTCACCCACATAGCATCTGCTAAAAATTGAGAGGGTTACGGGAAAAACTGGATGCACTTCGTGTACAAACTGGACAATCTCCTTCGAAGTATGAGGGTTTCGGATGAAACTCGTCTATTACAAAGGGATTTCATTTTTTTAACATATTTTAACTCAATACTTTTTGTGCATTTAATATGCACCATTCAAAGCCACATCATCACTTTTCAACCCTTATCTGACTTCATTTGCTATTTTTCATGCATTTCATGATTTATTTTGAGCTAAGATAACCCTGAGATTGAAAAGCACTGCAAATGAACTCTGAAATGGTTGAAAATTGGCATGGTATCATAATTTCACCCATATAGCATGTGCTAAAAAGTTGAGAGGGTTACGGAAAAAACTGGATGCACTTCGTGTACAAACTAGACAGTCTCCTTCGGAGTATCAGGGTTTCGGATGAAAACTCGTCTATTACAAAGGGATTTCATTTTTTTAACATATTTTAACTCAATACTTTTTGTGCATTTAATATGCACCATTCAAAGCCACATCATCACTTTTCAACCCTTATCTGACTTCATTTGCTATTTTTCATGCATTTCATGATTTATTTTGAGCTAAGATGACCCTGAGATTGAAAAGCACTACAAATGAACTCTGAAATGGTTGAAAATTGGCATGGTATCATAATTTCACCCACATAGCATGTGCTAAAAAGTTGAGAGGGTTACGGGAAAAACTGGATGCACTTCGTGTACAAACTGGACAATCTCCTTCGAAGTATCAGGGTTTCGGATGAAAACTCGTCTATTACAAAGGGATTTCATTTTTTTAACATATTTTAACTCAAGACTTTTTGTGCATTCAATATGCACCATTCAAAGCCACATCATCACTTTACAACCCTTATTTGACTTCATTTGCTATTTTTCATGCATTTCATGATTTATTTTGAGCTAAGATGACCCTGAGATTGAAAAGCACTGCAAATGAACTCTGAAATGGTTCAAAATTGGCATGGTATCATAATTTCACCCACATGACATGTGCTAAAAAGTTGAGAGGGTTACGGGAAAAACTGGATGCACTTCGTGTACAAACTGGACAATCTCCTTCGAAGTATCAGGGTTTCGGACGAAAACTCGTCTATTACAAAGGGATTTCATTTTTTTAACATATTTTAACTCAAGACTTTTTCTGCATTCAATATGCACCATTCAAAGCGACATCATCACTTTTCAACCCTTATCTGACTTCATTCGCTATTTTTCATGCATTTCATGATTTATTTTCTGCTAAGATTACCCTGAGATTAAAAAGCACTGCAAATGAACTCTGAAATGGTTGAAAATTGGCATGGTATCATAATTTCACCCGCATAGCATGTGCTAAAAAGTTGAGAGGGTTACGGGAAAAACTGGATACACTTCGTGTACAAACTGGACAATCTCCTTCGAAGTATCAAGGTTGCGGATGAAAACTCGTCTATTACAAAGGGATTTCATTTTTTTAACATATTTTAGCTCAAGACTTTTTCTGCATTCAATATGCACCATTCAAAGCCACATCATCACTTTTCAACCCTTATCTGACTTCATTTGCTATTTTTCATGCATTTCATGATTTATTTTGAGCTAAGATGACCCTGAGATTGAAAAGCACTGCAAATGAACTCTGAAATGGTTGAAAATTTGCATGGTACCATAATTCCACCCACATAGCATGTGCTAAAAAGTTGAGAGGGTTACGGGAAAAACTGGATGCACTTCGTGTACAAACTGGACAATCTCCTTTGAAGTATCAGGGTTTCGGACGAAAACTCGTCTATTACAAAGGGATTTCATTTTTTTAACATATGTTAACTCAAGACTTTTTGTGCATTTAATATGCACCATTAAAAGCTACATCATCACTTTTCAACCCTTATCTGACTTCATTTGCTATTTTTCATGCATTTCATGATTTATTTTGAGCTAAGATGACCCTGAGATTGAAAAGCACTGCAAATGAACTCTGAAATGGTTGAAAATTTGCATGGTACCATAATTTCACCCACATAGCATGTGCTAAAAAGTTGAGAGGGTTACGGGAAAAACTGGATGCACTTCGTGTACAAACTGGACAATCTCCTTTGAAGTATCAGGGTTTCGGACGAAAACTCGTCTATTACAAAGGGATTTCATTTTTTTAACATATGTTAACTCAAGACTTTTTGTGCATTTAATATGCACCATTAAAAGCTACATCATCACTTTTCAACCCTTATCTGACTTCATTTGCTATTTTTCATGCATTTCATGATTTATTTTGAGCTAAGATGACCCTGAGATTGAAAAGCACTGCAAATGAACTCTGAAATGGTTGAAAATTGGCATGGTATCATAATTTCACCCACATAGCATGTGCTAAAAAGCTGAGAGGGTTACGGGAAAAACTGGATGCACTTCGTGTACAAACTGGACAATCTCCTTCGAAGTATCAGGGTTTCGGATGAAAACTCGTCTATTACAAAGGGATTTCATTTTTTTAACTTATTTTAACTCAAGACTTTTTGTGCATTCAATATGCACCGTTCAAAGCTACATCATCACTTTTCAACCCTTATCTGACTTCATTTGCTATTTTTCATGCATTTCATGATTTATTTTGAGCTAAGATGACCCTGAGATTGAAAAGCACTGCAAATGAACTCTGAAATGGTTGAAAATTGGCATGGTATCATAATTTCACCCACATAGCATGTGCTAAAAATTTGAGAGGGTTACGGGAAAAACTGGGTGCACTTCGTGTACAAACAGGACAATTTCCTTCGAAGTATCAGGGTTTCGGACGAAAACTCGTCTATTACAAAGGGATTTCATTTTTTAACATATTTTAACTCAAGACTTTTTCTGCATTCAATATGCACCATTCAAAGCCGCATCATCACTTTTCAACCCTTATCTGACTTCATTTGCTATTTTTCATGCATTTCATGATTTATTTTGAGCTAAGATGACCCTGAGATTGAAAAGCACTGCAAATGAACTCTGAAATGGTTCAAAATTGGCATGGTATCATAATTTCACCCACATGACATGTGCTAAAAAGTTGAGAGGGTTACGGGAAAAACTGGATGCACTTCGTGTACAAACTGGACAATCTCCTTCGAAGTATCAGGGTTTCGGACGAAAACTCGTCTATTACAAAGGGATTTCATTTTTTTACCATATTTTAACTCAAGACTTTTTCTGCATTCAATATGCACCATTCAAAGCCACATCATCACTTTTCAACCCTTATCTGACTTCATTCGCTATTTTCCATGCATTTCATGATTTATTTTGAGCTAAGATGACCCGGAGATTAAAAAGCACTGCAAATGAACTCTGAAATGGTTGAAAATTGGCATGGTATCATAATTTCACCCACATAGCATCTGCTAAAAATTGAGAGGGTTACGGGAAAAACTGGATGCACTTCGTGTACAAACTGGACAATCTCCTTCGAAGTATGAGGGTTTCGGATGAAACTCGTCTATTACAAAGGGATTTCATTTTTTTAACATATTTTAACTCAATACTTTTTGTGCATTTAATATGCACCATTCAAAGCCACATCATCACTTTTCAACCCTTATCTGACTTCATTTGCTATTTTTCATGCATTTCATGATTTATTTTGAGCTAAGATAACCCTGAGATTGAAAAGCACTGCAAATGAACTCTGAAATGGTTGAAAATTGGCATGGTATCATAATTTCACCCATATAGCATGTGCTAAAAAGTTGAGAGGGTTACGGAAAAAACTGGATGCACTTCGTGTACAAACTAGACAGTCTCCTTCGGAGTATCAGGGTTTCGGATGAAAACTCGTCTATTACAAAGGGATTTCATTTTTTTAACATATTTTAACTCAATACTTTTTGTGCATTTAATATGCACCATTCAAAGCCACATCATCACTTTTCAACCCTTATCTGACTTCATTTGCTATTTTTCATGCATTTCATGATTTATTTTGAGCTAAGATGACCCTGAGATTGAAAAGCACTGCAAATGAACTCTGAAATGGTTGAAAATTGGCATGGTATCATAACTTCACCCACATAGCATGTGCTAAAAAGTTGAGAGGGTTACGGGAAAAACTGGATGCACTTCGTGTACAAACTGGACAATCTCCTTCGAAGTATCAGGGTTTCGGATGAAAACTCGTCTATTACAAAGGGATTTCATTTTTTTAACATATTTTAACTCAAGACTTTTTGTGCATTCAATATGCACCATTCAAAGCCACATCATCACTTTTCAACCCTTATCTGACTTCATTTGCTATGTTTCATGCATTTCATGATTTATTTTGAGCTAAGATGACCCTGAGATTGAAAAGCACTGCAAATGAACTCTGAAATGGTTCAAAATTGGCATGGTATCATAATTTCACCCACATGACATGTGCTAAAAAGTTGAGAGGGTTACGGGAAAAACTGGATGCACTTCGTGTACAAACTGGACAATCTCCTTCGAAGTATCAGGGTTTCGGACGAAAACTCGTCTATTACAAAGGGATTTCATTTTTTTAACATATTTTAACTCAAGACTTTTTCTGCATTCAATATGCACCATTCAAAGCGACATCATCACTTTTCAACCCTTATCTGACTTCATTCGCTATTTTTCATGCATTTCATGATTTATTTTGAGCTAAGATGACCCTGAGATTAAAAAGCACTGCAAATGAACTCTGAAATGGTTGAAAATTGGCATGGTATCATAATTTCACCCGCATAGCATGTGCTAAAAAGTTGAGAGGGTTACGGGAAAAACTGGATACACTTCGTGTACAAACTGGACAATCTCCTTCGAAGTATCAAGGTTGCGGATGAAAACTCGTCTATTACAAAGGGATTTCATTTTTTTAACATATTTTAGCTCAAGACTTTTTCTGCATTCAATATGCACCATTCAAAGCCACATCATCACTTTTCAACCCTTATCTGACTTCATTTGCTATTTTTCATGCATTTCATGATTTATTTTGAGCTAAGATGACCCTGAGATTGAAAAGCACTGCAAATGAACTCTGAAATGGTTGAAAATTTGCATGGTACCATAATTTCACCCACATAGCATGTGCTAAAAAGTTGAGAGGGTTACGGGAAAAACTGGATGCACTTCGTGTACAAACTGGACAATCTCCTTTGAAGTATCAGGGTTTCGGACGAAAACTCGTCTATTACAAAGGGATTTCATTTTTTTAACATATGTTAACTCAAGACTTTTTGTGCATTTAATATGCACCATTAAAAGCTACATCATCACTTTTCAACCCTTATCTGACTTCATTTGCTATTTTTCATGCATTTCATGATTAATTTTGAGCTAAGATGACCCTGAGATTGAAAAGCACTGCAAATGAACTCTGAAATGGTTGAAAATTGGCATGGTATCATAATTTCACCCACATAGCATGTGCTAAAAAGCTGAGAGGGTTACGGGTAAAACTGGATGCACTTCCTGTATAAACTGGACAATCTCCTTCGAAGTATCAGGGTTTCGGATGAAAACTCGTCTATTACAAAGGGATTTCATTTTTTTAACATATTTTAACTCAAGACTTTTTGTGCATTCAATATGCACCGTTCAAAGCTACATCATCACTTTTCAACCCTTATCTGACTTCATTTGCTATTTTTCATGCATTTCATGATTTATTTTGAGCTAAGATGACCCTGAGATTGAAAAGCACTGCAAATGAACTATGAAATGGTTGAAAATTGGCATGGTATCATAACTTCACCCACATAGCATGTGCTAAAAAGTTGAGAGGGTTACGGGAAAAACTGGATGCACTTCGTGTACAAACTGGACAATCTCCTTCGAAGTATCAGGGTTTCGGATGAAAACTCGTCTATTACAAAGGGATTTCATTTTTTTAACATATTTTAACTCAAGACTTTTTGTGCATTCAATATGCACCATTCAAAGCCACATCATCACTTTTCAACCCTTATCTGACTTCATTTGCTATTTTTCATGCATTTCATGATTTATTTTGAGCTAAGATGACCCTGAGATTGAAAAGCACTGCAAATGAACTCTGAAATGGTTCAAAATTGGCATGGTATCATAATTTCACCCACATGACATGTGCTAAAAAGTTGAGAGGGTTACGGGAAAAACTGGATGCACTTCGTGTACAAACTGGACAATCTCCTTCGAAGTATCAGGGTTTCGGACGAAAACTCGTCTATTACAAAGGGATTTCATTTTTTTAACATATTTTAACTCAAGACTTTTTCTGCATTCAATATGCACCATTCAAAGCGACATCATCACTTTTCAACCCTTATCTGACTTCATTCGCTATTTTTCATGCATTTCATGATTTATTTTGAGCTAAGATGACCCTGAGATTAAAAAGCACTGCAAATGAACTCTGAAATGGTTGAAAATTGGCATGGTATCATAATTTCACCCGCATAGCATGTGCTAAAAAGTTGAGAGGGTTACGGGAAAAACTGGATACACTTCGTGTACAAACTGGACAATCTCCTTCGAAGTATCAAGGTTGCGGATGAAAACTCGTCTATTACAAAGGGATTTCATTTTTTTAACATATTTTAGCTCAAGACTTTTTCTGCATTCAATATGCACCATTCAAAGCCACATCATCACTTTTCAACCCTTATCTGACTTCATTTGCTATTTTTCATGCATTTCATGATTTATTTTGAGCTAAGATGACCCTGAGATTGAAAAGCACTGCAAATGAACTCTGAAATGGTTGAAAATTTGCATGGTACCATAATTTCACCCACATAGCATGTGCTAAAAAGTTGAGAGGGTTACGGGAAAAACTGGATGCACTTCGTGTACAAACTGGACAATCTCCTTTGAAGTATCAGGGTTTCGGACGAAAACTCGTCTATTACAAAGGGATTTCATTTTTTTAACATATGTTAACTCAAGACTTTTTGTGCATTTAATATGCACCATTAAAAGCTACATCATCACTTTTCAACCCTTATCTGACTTCATTTGCTATTTTTCATGCATTTCATGATTTATTTTGAGCTAAGATGACCCTGAGATTGAAAAGCACTGCAAATGAACTCTGAAATGGTTGAAAATTGGCATGGTATCATAATTTCACCCACATAGCATGTGCTAAAAAGCTGAGAGGGTTACGGGTAAAACTGGATGCACTTCCTGTATAAACTGGACAATCTCCTTCGAAGTATCAGGGTTTCGGATGAAAACTCGTCTATTACAAAGGGATTTCATTTTTTTAACATATTTTAACTCAAGACTTTTTGTGCATTCAATATGCACCGTTCAAAGCTACATCATCACTTTTCAACCCTTATCTGACTTCATTTGCTATTTTTCATGCATTTCATGATTTATTTTGAGCTAAGATGACCCTGAGATTGAAAAGCACTGCAAATGAACTATGAAATGGTTGAAAATTGGCATGGTATCATAACTTCACCCACATAGCATGTGCTAAAAAGTTGAGAGGGTTACGGGAAAAACTGGATGCACTTCGTGTACAAACTGGACAATCTCCTTCGAAGTATCAGGGTTTCGGATGAAAACTCGTCTATTACAAAGGGATTTCATTTTTTTAACATATTTTAACTCAAGACTTTTTGTGCATTCAATATGCACCATTCAAAGCCACATCATCACTTTTCAACCCTTATCTGACTTCATTTGCTATTTTTCATGCATTTCATGATTTATTTTGAGCTAAGATGACCCTGAGATTGAAAAGCACTGCAAATGAACTCTGAAATGGTTCAAAATTGGCATGGTATCATAATTTCACCCACATGACATGTGCTAAAAAGTTGAGAGGGTTACGGGAAAAACTGGATGCACTTCGTGTACAAACTGGACAATCTCCTTCGAAGTATCAGGGTTTCGGACGAAAACTCGTCTATTACAAAGGGATTTCATTTTTTTACCATATTTTAACTCAAGACTTTTTCTGCATTCAATATGCACCATTCAAAGCCACATCATCACTTTTCAACCCTTATCTGACTTCATTCGCTATTTTCCATGCATTTCATGATTTATTTTGAGCTAAGATGACCCGGAGATTAAAAAGCACTGCAAATGAACTCTGAAATGGTTGAAAATTGGCATGGTATCATAATTTCACCCACATAGCATCTGCTAAAAATTGAGAGGGTTACGGGAAAAACTGGATGCACTTCGTGTACAAACTGGACAATCTCCTTCGAAGTATGAGGGTTTCGGATGAAACTCGTCTATTACAAAGGGATTTCATTTTTTTAACATATTTTAACTCAATACTTTTTGTGCATTTAATATGCACCATTCAAAGCCACATCATCACTTTTCAACCCTTATCTGACTTCATTTGCTATTTTTCATGCATTTCATGATTTATTTTGAGCTAAGATAACCCTGAGATTGAAAAGCACTGCAAATGAACTCTGAAATGGTTGAAAATTGGCATGGTATCATAATTTCACCCATATAGCATGTGCTAAAAAGTTGAGAGGGTTACGGAAAAAACTGGATGCACTTCGTGTACAAACTAGACAGTCTCCTTCGGAGTATCAGGGTTTCGGATGAAAACTCGTCTATTACAAAGGGATTTCATTTTTTTAACATATTTTAACTCAATACTTTTTGTGCATTTAATATGCACCATTCAAAGCCACATCATCACTTTTCAACCCTTATCTGACTTCATTTGCTATTTTTCATGCATTTCATGATTTATTTTGAGCTAAGATGACCCTGAGATTGAAAAGCACTGCAAATGAACTCTGAAATGGTTGAAAATTGGCATGGTATCATAACTTCACCCACATAGCATGTGCTAAAAAGTTGAGAGGGTTACGGGAAAAACTGGATGCACTTCGTGTACAAACTGGACAATCTCCTTCGAAGTATCAGGGTTTCGGATGAAAACTCGTCTATTACAAAGGGATTTCATTTTTTTAACATATTTTAACTCAAGACTTTTTGTGCATTCAATATGCACCATTCAAAGCCACATCATCACTTTTCAACCCTTATCTGACTTCATTTGCTATGTTTCATGCATTTCATGATTTATTTTGAGCTAAGATGACCCTGAGATTGAAAAGCACTGCAAATGAACTCTGAAATGGTTCAAAATTGGCATGGTATCATAATTTCACCCACATGACATGTGCTAAAAAGTTGAGAGGGTTACGGGAAAAACTGGATGCACTTCGTGTACAAACTGGACAATCTCCTTCGAAGTATCAGGGTTTCGGACGAAAACTCGTCTATTACAAAGGGATTTCATTTTTTTAACATATTTTAACTCAAGACTTTTTCTGCATTCAATATGCACCATTCAAAGCGACATCATCACTTTTCAACCCTTATCTGACTTCATTCGCTATTTTTCATGCATTTCATGATTTATTTTGAGCTAAGATGACCCTGAGATTAAAAAGCACTGCAAATGAACTCTGAAATGGTTGAAAATTGGCATGGTATCATAATTTCACCCGCATAGCATGTGCTAAAAAGTTGAGAGGGTTACGGGAAAAACTGGATACACTTCGTGTACAAACTGGACAATCTCCTTCGAAGTATCAAGGTTGCGGATGAAAACTCGTCTATTACAAAGGGATTTCATTTTTTTAACATATTTTAGCTCAAGACTTTTTCTGCATTCAATATGCACCATTCAAAGCCACATCATCACTTTTCAACCCTTATCTGACTTCATTTGCTATTTTTCATGCATTTCATGATTTATTTTGAGCTAAGATGACCCTGAGATTGAAAAGCACTGCAAATGAACTCTGAAATGGTTGAAAATTTGCATGGTACCATAATTTCACCCACATAGCATGTGCTAAAAAGTTGAGAGGGTTACGGGAAAAACTGGATGCACTTCGTGTACAAACTGGACAATCTCCTTTGAAGTATCAGGGTTTCGGACGAAAACTCGTCTATTACAAAGGGATTTCATTTTTTTAACATATGTTAACTCAAGACTTTTTGTGCATTTAATATGCACCATTAAAAGCTACATCATCACTTTTCAACCCTTATCTGACTTCATTTGCTATTTTTCATGCATTTCATGATTAATTTTGAGCTAAGATGACCCTGAGATTGAAAAGCACTGCAAATGAACTCTGAAATGGTTGAAAATTGGCATGGTATCATAATTTCACCCACATAGCATGTGCTAAAAAGCTGAGAGGGTTACGGGTAAAACTGGATGCACTTCCTGTATAAACTGGACAATCTCCTTCGAAGTATCAGGGTTTCGGATGAAAACTCGTCTATTACAAAGGGATTTCATTTTTTTAACATATTTTAACTCAAGACTTTTTGTGCATTCAATATGCACCGTTCAAAGCTACATCATCACTTTTCAACCCTTATCTGACTTCATTTGCTATTTTTCATGCATTTCATGATTTATTTTGAGCTAAGATGACCCTGAGATTGAAAAGCACTGCAAATGAACTATGAAATGGTTGAAAATTGGCATGGTATCATAACTTCACCCACATAGCATGTGCTAAAAAGTTGAGAGGGTTACGGGAAAAACTGGATGCACTTCGTGTACAAACTGGACAATCTCCTTCGAAGTATCAGGGTTTCGGATGAAAACTCGTCTATTACAAAGGGATTTCATTTTTTTAACATATTTTAACTCAAGACTTTTTGTGCATTCAATATGCACCATTCAAAGCCACATCATCACTTTTCAACCCTTATCTGACTTCATTTGCTATTTTTCATGCATTTCATGATTTATTTTGAGCTAAGATGACCCTGAGATTGAAAAGCACTGCAAATGAACTCTGAAATGGTTCAAAATTGGCATGGTATCATAATTTCACCCACATGACATGTGCTAAAAAGTTGAGAGGGTTACGGGAAAAACTGGATGCACTTCGTGTACAAACTGGACAATCTCCTTCGAAGTATCAGGGTTTCGGACGAAAACTCGTCTATTACAAAGGGATTTCATTTTTTTAACATATTTTAACTCAAGACTTTTTCTGCATTCAATATGCACCATTCAAAGCGACATCATCACTTTTCAACCCTTATCTGACTTCATTCGCTATTTTTCATGCATTTCATGATTTATTTTGAGCTAAGATGACCCTGAGATTAAAAAGCACTGCAAATGAACTCTGAAATGGTTGAAAATTGGCATGGTATCATAATTTCACCCGCATAGCATGTGCTAAAAAGTTGAGAGGGTTACGGGAAAAACTGGATACACTTCGTGTACAAACTGGACAATCTCCTTCGAAGTATCAAGGTTGCGGATAAAAACTCGTCTATTACAAAGGGATTTCATTTTTTTAACATATTTTAGCTCAAGACTTTTTCTGCATTCAATATGCACCATTCAAAGCCACATCATCACTTTTCAACCCTTATCTGACTTCATTTGCTATTTTTCATGCATTTCATGATTTATTTTGAGCTAAGATGACCCTGAGATTGAAAAGCACTGCAAATGAACTCTGAAATGGTTGAAAATTTGCATGGTACCATAATTTCACCCACATAGCATGTGCTAAAAAGTTGAGAGGGTTACGGGAAAAACTGGATGCACTTCGTGTACAAACTGGACAATCTCCTTTGAAGTATCAGGGTTTCGGACGAAAACTCGTCTATTACAAAGGGATTTCATTTTTTTAACATATGTTAACTCAAGACTTTTTGTGCATTTAATATGCACCATTAAAAGCTACATCATCACTTTTCAACCCTTATCTGACTTCATTTGCTATTTTTCATGCATTTCATGATTTATTTTGAGCTAAGATGACCCTGAGATTGAAAAGCACTGCAAATGAACTCTGAAATGGTTGAAAATTGGCATGGTATCATAATTTCACCCACATAGCATGTGCTAAAAAGCTGAGAGGGTTACGGGTAAAACTGGATGCACTTCCTGTATAAACTGGACAATCTCCTTCGAAGTATCAGGGTTTCGGATGAAAACTCGTCTATTACAAAGGGATTTCATTTTTTTAACATATTTTAACTCAAAACTTTTTGTGCA
Organism: Elymus sibiricus; assembly: GCA_039707655.1. NCBI lineage: Eukaryota > Viridiplantae > Streptophyta > Magnoliopsida > Poales > Poaceae > Elymus > Elymus sibiricus. The sequence continues at coordinate 401,736,128 of CM077663.1, forward strand.
TTCAATATGCACCGTTCAAAGCTACATCATCACTTTTCAACCCTTATCTGACTTCATTTGCTATTTTTCATGCATTTCATGATTTATTTTGAGCTAAGATGACCCTGAGATTGAAAAGCACTGCAAATGAACTCTGAAATGGTTGAAAATTGGCATGGTATCATAATTTCACCCACATAGCATGTGCTAAAAATTTGAGAGGGTTACGGGAAAAACTGGGTGCACTTCGTGTACAAACTGGACAATTTCCTTCGAAGTATCAGGGTTTCGGACGAAAACTCGTCTATTACAAAGGGATTTCATTTTTTAACATATTTTAACTCAAGACTTTTTCTGCATTCAATATGCACCATTCAAAACCACATCATCACTTTTCAACCCTTATCTGACTTCATTCGCTATTTTCCTTGCATTTCATGATTTATTTTGAGCTAAGATCACCCTGAGATTGAAACGCACTGCAAATGAAGTCTGAAATGGTTGAAAATTGGCATGGTATCATAATTTCACCCACATAGCATGTGCTCAAAAGTTTAGAGGGTTACGGGAAAAACCGGATGCACTTCGTGTACAAACTGGACAATCTCCTTCGAAGTATCAGGGTTTCGGATGAAAACTTGTCTATTACAAAGGGATTTCATTTTTTTAACATATTTTAACTCAAGACTTTTTGTGCATTCAATATGCACCATTCAAAGCCACATCAACACTTTTTAACCCTTATCTGACTTCATTTGCTATTTTTCATGCATTTCATGATTTATTTTGAGCTAAGATGACCCTGAGATTGAAAAGCACTGCAAATGAACTCTGAAATGGTTGAAAATTGGCATGGTATCATAATTTCACCCACATAGCATGTGCTAAAAAGTTGAGAGGGTTACGGAAAAAACTGGATGCACTTCGTGTACAAACTAGACAATCTCCTTCGGAGTATCAGGGTTTCGGATGAAAACTCGTCTATTACAAAGGGATTTCATTTTTTAGCATATTTTAACTCAAGAGTTTTTCTGCATTCAATATGCACCATTCAAAGCCACATCATCACTTTTCAACCCTTATCTGACTTCATTTGCTATTTTTCATGCATTTCATGATTTATTTTGAGCTAAGATGACCCTGAAATTGAAAAGCACTGCAAATGAACTCTGAAATGGTACAAAATTGGCATGGTATCATAATTTCACCCACATGACATGTGCTAAAAAGTTGAGAGGGTTACGGGAAAAACTGGATGCACTTCGTGTACAAACTGGACAATCTCCTTCGAAGTATCAGGGTTTCGGACGAAAACTCGTCTATTACAAAGGGATTTCATTTTTTTACCATATTTTAACTCAAGACTTTTTCTGCATTCAATATGCACCATTCAAAGCCACCTCATCACTTTTCAACCCTTATCTGACTTCATTCGCTATTTTCCATGCATTTCATGATTTATTTTGAGCTAAGATGACCCGGAGATTAAAAAGCACTGCAAATGAACTCTGAAATGGTTGAAAATTGGCATGGTATCATAATTTCACCCACATAGCATCTACTAAAAAGTTGAGAGGGTTACGGGAAAAACTGGATGCACTTCGTGTACAAACTGGACAATCTCCTTCGAAGTATCAGGGTTTCGAATGAAACTCGTCTATTACAAAGGGATTTCATTTTTTTAACATATTTTAACTCAAGACTTTTTTTTGCATTCAATATGCACCATTCAAAGCCACATCATCACTTTTCAACCCTTATCTGACTTCATTCGCTATTTTTCATGCATTTCATGATTTATTTTGAGCTAAGATGACCCTGAGATTAAAAAGCACTGCAAATGAACTCTGAAATGGTTGAAAATTGGCATGGTATCATAATTTCACCCGCATAGCATGTGCTAAAAAGTTGAGAGGGTTACGGGAAAAACTGGATACTCTTCGTGTACAAACTGGACAATCTCCTTCGAAGTATCAAGGTTTCGGATGAAAACTCGTCTATTACATAGGGATTTCATTTTTTTAACATATTTTAGCTCAAGACTTTTTCTGCATTCAATATGCACCATTCAAAGCCACATCATCACTTTTCAACCCTTATCTGACTTCATTTGCTATTTTTCATGCATTTCATGATTTATTTTGAGCTAAGATGACCCTGAGATTGAAAAGCACTGCAAATGAACTCTGAAATGGTTGAAAATTGGCATGGTACCATAATTTCACCCACATAGCATGTGCTAAAATTTTGAGAGGGTTACGGGAAAAACTGGGTGCACTTCGTATACAAACTGGACAATTTCCTTCGAAGTATCAGGGTTTCGGACGAAAACTCGTCTATTACAAAGGGATTTCATTTTTTAACATTTTTTAACTCAAGAGTTTTTGTGCATTCAATATGCACCATTCAAAGCTACATCATCACTTTTCAACCCTTATCTGACTTCATTTGCTATTTTTCATGCATTTCATGATTTATTTTGAGCTAACATGACCCTGAGATTGAAAAGCACTGCAAATGAACTCTGAAATGGTTGAAAATTGGCAAGGTATCATAATTTCACCCACATAGCATGTGCTAAAATTTTGAGAGGGTTACGGGAAAAACTGGGTGCACTTCGTGTACAAACTGGACAATTTCCTTCGAAGTATCAGGGTTTCGGACGAAAACTCGTCTATTACAAAGGGATTTCATTTTTTAACATATTTTAACTCAAGACTTTTTCTGCATTCAATATGCACCATTCAAAGCCACATCATCACTTTTCAACCCTTATCTGACTTCATTCGCTATTTTCCAAGCATTTCATGATTTATTTTGAGCTAAGATGACCCTGAGATTGAAAAGCACTGCAAATGAACTCTGAAATGGTTGAAAATTGGCATTGTATCATAATTTCACCCACATAGCATGTGCTCAAAAGTTGAGAGGGTTACGGGAAAAACTGGATGCACTTCGTGTACAAACTGGACAATCTCCTTTGAAGTATCAGGGTTTCGGACGAAAACTCGTCTATTACAAAGGGATTTCATTTTTTTTAACATATGTTAACTCAAGACTTTTTGTGCATTTAATATGCACCATTCAAAGCCACATCATCACTTTTCAACACTTATCTGACTTCATTTGCTATTTTTCATGCATTTCATGATTTATTTTGAGCTAAGTTGACCCTGAGATTGAAAAGCACTGCAAATGAACACTGAAATGGTTGAAAATTGGCATGGTATCATAATTTCACCCACATAGCATGTGCTAAAAAGTTGAGATGGTTACGGGAAAAACTGGATGCACTTCGTGTACAAACTGGACAATCTCCTTCGAAGTATCAGGGTTTCGGATGAAAACTCGTCTATTACAAAGGGATTTCATTTTTTTAACATTTTTTAACTCAAGACTTTTTGTGCATTCAATATGCACCATTCAAAGCTACATCATCACTTTTCAACCCTTATCTGACTTCATTTGCTATTTTTCATGCATTTCATGATTTATTTTGAGCTAAGATGACCCTGAGATTGAAAAGCACTGCAAATGAACTCTGAAATGGTTTAAAATTGGCATGGTATCATAATTTCACCCACATAGCATGTGCTAAAATTTTGAGAGGGTTACGGGAAAAACTGGGTGCACTTCGTGTACAAACTGGACAATTTCCTTCGAAGTATCAGGGTTTCGGACGAAAACTCGTCTATTACAAAGGGATTTCATTTTTTAACATTTTTTAACTCAAGAGTTTTTGTGCATTCAATATGCACCATTCAAAGCCACATCATCACTTTTCAACCCTTATCTGACTTCATTCGCTATTTTCCAAGCATTTCATGATTTATTTTGAGCTAAGATGACCCTGAGATTGAAAAGCACTGCAAATGAACTCTGAAATGGTTGAAAATTGGCATGGTATCATAATTTCACCCACATAGCATTTGCTAAAAAGTTGAGAGGGTTACGGGAAAAACTGGATGCACTGCGTGTACAAACTGGACAATCTCCTTCGAAGTATCAGGGTTTCGAATGAAAACTCGTCTATTACAAAGGGATTTCATTTTTTTAACATATTTTAACTCAAGACTTTTTTTTGCATTCAATATGCACCATTCAAAGCCACATCATCACTTTTCAACCCTTATCTGACTTCATTCGCTATTTTTCATGCATTTCATGATTTATTTTGAGCTAAGATGACCCTGAGATTAAAAAGCACTGCAAATGAACTCTGAAATGGTTGAAAATTGGCATGGTATCATAATTTCACCCACATAGCATCTACTAAAAAGTTGAGAGGGTTACGGGAAAAACTGGATGCACTTCGTGTACAAACTGGACAATCTCCTTCGAAGTATCAGGGTTTCGAATGAAACTCGTCTATTACAAAGGGATTTCATTTTTTTAACATATTTTAACTCAAGACTTTTTTTTGCATTCAATATGCACCATTCAAAGCCACATCATCACTTTTCAACCCTTATCTGACTTCATTTGCTATGTTTCATGCATTTCATGATTTATTTTGAGCAAAGATGACCCTGAGATTGAAAAGCACTGCAAATGAACTCTGAAATGGTTCAAAATTGGCATGGTATCATAATTTCACCCACATGACATGTGCTAAAAAGTTGAGAGGGTTACGGGAAAAACTGGATGCACTTCGTGTACAAACTGGACAATCTCCTTCGAAGTATCAGGGTTTCGGACGAAAACTCGTCTATTACAAAGGGATTTCATTTTTTTAACATATTTTAACTCAAGACTTTTTCTGCATTCAATATGCACCATTCAAAGCCACATCATCACTTTTCAACCCTTATCTGACTTCATTTGCTATGTTTCATGCATTTCATGATTTATTTTGAGCTAAGATGACCCTGAGATTGAAAAGCACTGCAAATGAACTCTGAAATGGTTCAAAATTGGCATGGTATCATAATTTCACCCACATGACATGTGCTAAAAAGTTGAGAGGGTTACGGGAAAAACTGGATGCACTTCGTGTACAAACTGGACAATCTCCTTCGAAGTATCAGGGTTTCGGACGAAAACTCGTCTATTACAAAGGGATTTCATTTTTTTAACATATTTTAACTCAAGACTTTTTCTGCATTCAATATGCACCATTCAAAGCGACATCATCACTTTTCAACCCTTATCTGACTTCATTCGCTATTTTTCATGCATTTCATGATTTATTTTGAGCTAAGATGACCCTGAGATTAAAAAGCACTGCAAATGAACTCTGAAATGGTTGAAAATTGGCATGGTATCATAATTTCACCCGCATAGCATGTGCTAAAAAGTTGAGAGGGTTACGGGAAAAACTGGATACACTTCGTGTACAAACTGGACAATCTCCTTCGAAGTATCAAGGTTGCGGATGAAAACTCGTCTATTACAAAGGGATTTCATTTTTTTAACATATTTTAGCTCAAGACTTTTTCTGCATTCAATATGCACCATTCAAAGCCACATCATCACTTTTCAACCCTTATCTGACTTCATTTGCTATTTTTCATGCATTTCATGATTTATTTTGAGCTAAGATGACCCTGAGATTGAAAAGCACTGCAAATGAACTCTGAAATGGTTGAAAATTTGCATGGTACCATAATTTCACCCACATAGCATGTGCTAAAAAGTTGAGAGGGTTACGGGAAAAACTGGATGCACTTCGTGTACAAACTGGACAATCTCCTTTGAAGTATCAGGGTTTCGGACGAAAACTCGTCTATTACAAAGGGATTTCATTTTTTTAACATATGTTAACTCAAGACTTTTTGTGCATTTAATATGCACCATTAAAAGCTACATCATCACTTTTCAACCCTTATCTGACTTCATTTGCTATTTTTCATGCATTTCATGATTTATTTTGAGCTAAGATGACCCTGAGATTGAAAAGCACTGCAAATGAACTCTGAAATGGTTGAAAATTGGCATGGTATCATAATTTCACCCACATAGCATGTGCTAAAAAGCTGAGAGGGTTACGGGTAAAACTGGATGCACTTCCTGTATAAACTGGACAATCTCCTTCGAAGTATCAGGGTTTCGGATGAAAACTCGTCTATTACAAAGGGATTTCATTTTTTTAACATATTTTAACTCAAGACTTTTTGTGCATTCAATATGCACCGTTCAAAGCTACATCATCACTTTTCAACCCTTATCTGACTTCATTTGCTATTTTTCATGCATTTCATGATTTATTTTGAGCTAAGATGACCCTGAGATTGAAAAGCACTGCAAATGAACTATGAAATGGTTGAAAATTGGCATGGTATCATAACTTCACCCACATAGCATGTGCTAAAAAGTTGAGAGGGTTACGGGAAAAACTGGATGCACTTCGTGTACAAACTGGACAATCTCCTTCGAAGTATCAGGGTTTCGGATGAAAACTCGTCTATTACAAAGGGATTTCATTTTTTTAACATATTTTAACTCAAGACTTTTTGTGCATTCAATATGCACCATTCAAAGCCACATCATCACTTTTCAACCCTTATCTGACTTCATTTGCTATTTTTCATGCATTTCATGATTTATTTTGAGCTAAGATGACCCTGAGATTGAAAAGCACTGCAAATGAACTCTGAAATGGTTCAAAATTGGCATGGTATCATAATTTCACCCACATGACATGTGCTAAAAAGTTGAGAGGGTTACGGGAAAAACTGGATGCACTTCGTGTACAAACTGGACAATCTCCTTCGAAGTATCAGGGTTTCGGACGAAAACTCGTCTATTACAAAGGGATTTCATTTTTTTAACATATTTTAACTCAAGACTTTTTCTGCATTCAATATGCACCATTCAAAGCGACATCATCACTTTTCAACCCTTATCTGACTTCATTCGCTATTTTTCATGCATTTCATGATTTATTTTGAGCTAAGATGACCCTGAGATTAAAAAGCACTGCAAATGAACTCTGAAATGGTTGAAAATTGGCATGGTATCATAATTTCACCCGCATAGCATGTGCTAAAAAGTTGAGAGGGTTACGGGAAAAACTGGATACACTTCGTGTACAAACTGGACAATCTCCTTCGAAGTATCAAGGTTGCGGATGAAAACTCGTCTATTACAAAGGGATTTCATTTTTTTTAACATATTTTAGCTCAAGACTTTTTCTGCATTCAATATGCACCATTCAAAGCCACATCATCACTTTTCAACCCTTATCTGACTTCATTTGCTATTTTTCATGCATTTCATGATTTATTTTGAGCTAAGATGACCCTGAGATTGAAAAGCACTGCAAATGAACTCTGAAATGGTTGAAAATTTGCATGGTACCATAATTTCACCCACATAGCATGTGCTAAAAAGTTGAGAGGGTTACGGGAAAAACTGGATGCACTTCGTGTACAAACTGGACAATCTCCTTTGAAGTATCAGGGTTTCGGACGAAAACTCGTCTATTACAAAGGGATTTCATTTTTTTAACATATGTTAACTCAAGACTTTTTGTGCATTTAATATGCACCATTAAAAGCTACATCATCACTTTTCAACCCTTATCTGACTTCATTTGCTATTTTTCATGCATTTCATGATTTATTTTGAGCTAAGATGACCCTGAGATTGAAAAGCACTGCAAATGAACTCTGAAATGGTTGAAAATTGGCATGGTATCATAATTTCACCCACATAGCATGTGCTAAAAAGCTGAGAGGGTTACGGGTAAAACTGGATGCACTTCCTGTATAAACTGGACAATCTCCTTCGAAGTATCAGGGTTTCGGATGAAAACTCGTCTATTACAAAGGGATTTCATTTTTTTAACATATTTTAACTCAAAACTTTTTGTGCATTCAATATGCACCGTTCAAAGCTACATCATCACTTTTCAACCCTTATCTGACTTCATTTGCTATTTTTCATGCATTTCATGATTTATTTTGAGCTAAGATGACCCTGAGATTGAAAAGCACTGCAAATGAACTCTGAAATGGTTGAAAATTGGCATGGTATCATAATTTCACCCACATAGCATGTGCTAAAAATTTGAGAGGGTTACGGGAAAAAATGGGTGCACTTCGTGTACAAACTGGACAATTTCCTTCGAAGTATCAGGGTTTCGGATGAAAACTCGTCTATTACAAAGGGATTTCATTTTTTAACATATTTTAACTCAAGACTTTTTCTGCATTCAATATGCACCATTCAAAACCACATCATCAGTTTTCAACCCTTATCTGACTTCATTCGCTATTTTCCTTGCATTTCATGATTTATTTTGAGCTAAGATCACCCTGAGATTGAAACGCACTGCAAATGAAGTCTGAAATGGTTGAAAATTGGCATGGTATCATAATTTCACCCACATAGCATGTGCTCAAAAGTTTAGAGGGTTACGGGAAAAACCGGATGCACTTCGTGTACAAACTGGACAATCTCCTTCGAAGTATCAGGGTTTCGGATGAAAACTTGTCTATTACAAAGGGATTTCATTTTTTTAACATATTTTAACTCAAGACTTTTTGTGCATTCAATATGCACCATTCAAAGCCACATCAACACTTTTTAACCCTTATCTGACTTCATTTGCTATTTTTCATGCATTTCATGATTTATTTTGAGCTAAGATGACCCTGAGATTGAAAAGCACTGCAAATGAACTCTGAAATGGTTGAAAATTGGCATGGTATCATAATTTCACCCACATAGCATGTGCTAAAAAGTTGAGAGGGTTACGGAAAAAACTGGATGCACTTCGTGTACAAACTAGACAATCTCCTTCGGAGTATCAGGGTTTCGGATGAAAACTCGTCTATTACAAAGGGATTTCATTTTTTAGCATATTTTAACTCAAGAGTTTTTCTGCATTCAATATGCACCATTCAAAGCCACATCATCACTTTTCAACCCTTATCTGACTTCATTTGCTATTTTTCATGCATTTCATGATTTATTTTGAGCTAAGATGACCCTGAAATTGAAAAGCACTGCAAATGAACTCTGAAATGGTACAAAATTGGCATGGTATCATAATTTCACCCACATGACATGTGCTAAAAAGTTGAGAGGGTTACGGGAAAAACTGGATGCACTTCGTGTACAAACTGGACAATCTCCTTCGAAGTATCAGGGTTTCGGACGAAAACTCGTCTATTACAAAGGGATTTCATTTTTTTACCATATTTTAACTCAAGACTTTTTCTGCATTCAATATGCACCATTCAAAGCCACCTCATCACTTTTCAACCCTTATCTGACTTCATTCGCTATTTTCCATGCATTTCATGATTTATTTTGAGCTAAGATGACCCGGAGATTAAAAAGCACTGCAAATGAACTCTGAAATGGTTGAAAATTGGCATGGTATCATAATTTCACCCACATAGCATCTACTAAAAAGTTGAGAGGGTTACGGGAAAAACTGGATGCACTTCGTGTACAAACTGGACAATCTCCTTCGAAGTATCAGGGTTTCGAATGAAACTCGTCTATTACAAAGGGATTTCATTTTTTTAACATATTTTAGCTCAAGACTTTTTCTGCATTCAATATGCACCATTCAAAGCCACATCATCACTTTTCAACCCTTATCTGACTTCATTTGCTATTTTTCATGCATTTCATGATTTATTTTGAGCTAAGATGACCCTGAGATTGAAAAGCACTGCAAATGAACTCTGAAATGGTTGAAAATTGGCATGGTACCATAATTTCACCCACATAGCATGTGCTAAAATTTTGAGAGGGTTACGGGAAAAACTGGGTGCACTTCGTGTACAAACTGGACAATTTCCTTCGAAGTATCAGGGTTTCGGACGAAAACTCGTCTATTACAAAGGGATTTCATTTTTTAACATTTTTTAACTCAAGAGTTTTTGTGCATTCAATATGCACCATTCAAAGCTACATCATCACTTTTCAACCCTTATCTGACTTCATTTGCTATTTTTCATGCATTTCATGATTTATTTTGAGCTAACATGACCCTGAGATTGAAAAGCACTGCAAATGAACTCTGAAATGGTTGAAAATTGGCAAGGTATCATAATTTCACCCACATAGCATGTGCTAAAATTTTGAGAGGGTTACGGGAAAAACTGGGTGCACTTCGTGTACAAACTGGACAATTTCCTTCGAAGTATCAGGGTTTCGGACGAAAACTCGTCTATTACAAAGGGATTTCATTTTTTAACATATTTTAACTCAAGACTTTTTCTGCATTCAATATGCACCATTCAAAGCCACATCATCACTTTTCAACCCTTATCTGACTTCATTCGCTATTTTCCAAGCATTTCATGATTTATTTTGAGCTAAGATGACCCTGAGATTGAAAAGCACTGCAAATGAACTCTGAAATGGTTGAAAATTGGCATTGTATCATAATTTCACCCACATAGCATGTGCTCAAAAGTTGAGAGGGTTACGGGAAAAACTGGATGCACTTCGTGTACAAACTGGACAATCTCCTTTGAAGTATCAGGGTTTCGGACGAAAACTCGTCTATTACAAAGGGATTTCATTTTTTTAACATATGTTAACTCAAGACTTTTTGTGCATTTAATATGCACCATTCAAAGCCACATCATCACTTTTCAACACTTATCTGACTTCATTTGCTATTTTTCATGCATTTCATGATTTATTTTGAGCTAAGATGACCCTGAGATTGAAAAGCACTGCAAATGAACACTGAAATGGTTGAAAATTGGCATGGTATCATAATTTCACCCACATAGCATGTGCTAAAAAGTTGAGAGGGTTACGGGAAAAACTGGATGCACTTCGTGTACAAACTGGACAATCTCCTTCGAAGTATCAGGGTTTCGGATGAAAACTCGTCTATTACAAAGGGATTTCATTTTTTTAACATTTTTTAACTCAAGACTTTTTGTCCATTCAATATGCACCATTCAAAGCTACATCATCACTTTTCAACCCTTATCTGACTTCATTTGCTATTTTTCATGCATTTCATGATTTATTTTGAGCTAAGATGACCCTGAGATTGAAAAGCACTGCAAATGAACTCTGAAATGGTTGAAAATTGGCATGGTATCATAATTTCACCCACATAGCATGTGCTAAAATTTTGAGAGGGTTACGGGAAAAACTGGGTGCACTTCGTGTACAAACTGGACAATTTCCTTCGAAGTATCAGGGTTTCGGACGAAAACTCGTCTATTACAAAGGGATTTCATTTTTTAACATATTTTAACTCAAGACTTTTTCTGCATTCAATATGCACCATTCAAAGCCACATCATCACTTTTCAACCCTTATCTGACTTCATTCGCTATTTTCCAAGCATTTCATGATTTATTTTGAGCTAAGATGACCCTGAGATTGAAAAGCACTGCAAATGAACTCTGAAATGGTTGAAAATTGGCATGGTATCATAATTTCACCCACATAGCATTTGCTAAAAAGTTGAGAGGGTTACGGGAAAAACTGGATGCACTTCGTGTACAAACTGGACAATCTCCTTCGAAGTATCAGGGTTTCGAATGAAAACTCGTCTATTACAAAGGGATTTCATTTTTTTAACATATTTTAACTCAAGACTTTTTGTGCATTCAATATGCACCATTCAAAGCCACATCATCACTTTTTAACCCTTATCTGACTTCATTTGCTATTTTTCATGCATTTCATGATTTATTTTGAGCTAAGATGACCCTGAGATTGAAAAGCACTGCAAATGAACTCTGAAATGGTTGAAAATTGGCGTGGTATCATAATTTCACCCACATGACATGTGCTAAAAAGTTGAGAGGGTTACGGGAAAAACTGGATGCACTTCGTGTACAAACTGGACAATCTCCTTCGAAGTATCAGGGTTTCGGACGAAAACTCGTCTATTACAAAGGGATTTCATTTTTTTAACATATTTTAACTCAAGACTTTTTCTGCAATCAATATGCACCATTCAAAGCCACATCATCACTTTTCAACCCTTATCTGACTTCATTCGCTATTTTTCATGCATTTCATGATTTATTTTGAGCTAAGATGACCCTGAGATTAAAAAGCACTGCTTAAGTCCATCAGAATCGTGTTAGCAATAGCTGCCTTTTTTGATTATGAAATTTGGCAAATGGATGTCAAAACAGCGTTCCTTAACGGTTTCCTTAAGGAAGAGTTGTATATGATGCAACCAGAAGGTTTTGTCGATCCAGAGAATGCTGACAAAGTTTGCAAACTCCAGCGATCCATTTATGGACTGGTGCAAGCATCTCGGAGTTGGAATCTTCGCTTTGATGAGGTGATCAAAGCGTTCGAGTTTATACAAGTTTACGGAGAAGCTTGTATTTACAAGAAAGTGAGTGGGAGCTCTATAGCGTTTCTAATATTATATGTGGATGACATATTACTGATTGGAAACAATAAAGAAATGTTGGAAAGCATGAAGGAATATTTGAACAAGAGTTTTTCAATGAAGGACCTAGGAGAAGCTGCTTTCATATTAGGCATCAAGATCTATAGAGATAGATCAAGACGTTTAATAGGACTTTCACAAAGCACATACCTTGATAAGATTTTGAAGAAATTCAAAATGGATCAGTCCAAGAAGGGGTTCTTGCCTGTATTGCAAGGTGTGAAGTTGAGTAAGACTCAATGCCCAGTGACTGCAGAAGATAGAGAAAAGATGAGTGTCATCCCCTATGCTTCAGCCATAGGCTCTATCATGTATGCAATGCTGTGCACAAGACCCGATGTCAGCCTTGCCATAAGTATGGTCGGAAGGTTTCAAAGTGATCCAGGAATGGAACACTGGACGGCGGTCAAGAATATCCTGAAGTACCTGAAAAGGACTAAGGACATGTTTCTCGTTTATGGAGGTGATCAAGAGCTCGTCATAAAGGGTTACGTCGATGCAAGCTTTGACACTGGTCCGGATGGCTCTAAGTCACAAACCGGATACGTATTTATTCTTAATGGGGGTGCGGTTAGCTGGTGCAGTTCCAAGCAAAGCGTGGTAGCTGATTCTACATGCGAAGCGGAGTACATCGCTGCCTTGGAGGCGGCGAAGGAAGGTGTCTGGATGAAGGAGTTCATGACAGATCTTGGAGTAGTGCCTAGTGCGCTTAACCCAATGACTCTGTTTTGTGATAATACTGGTGCCATTGCTCTAGCCAAGGAACCAAGATTTCACAAGAGGACCTGACACATAAAGCGACGTTTCAATTCCATCCGCGATTACATCAAGGAGGACGACATAAATATTTGCAAAGTACAAACGGATCTAAATGTTGCAGATCCGATGACTAAACCTCTTCCAAGGGCTAAACATGAACAACACCAGAACTGCATGGGTGTTCGATTCATTACAATGTAAATCACATAGTGATGTGAACTAGATTATTGACTCTAGTGCAAGTGGGAGACTGTTGGAAATATGCCCTAGAGGCAATAATAAATTGGTTATTATTATATTTCCTTGTTCATGATAATCGTTTATTATCCATGCTATAATTGTATTGATTGGAAACTCAAATACATGTGTGGGTACATAGACAACACTGTGTCCCTAGTAAGCCTCTAGTTAACTAGCTCGTTGATCAAAAGATGGTGAAGGTTTCCTAGCCATGGACACGAGATGTCATTTGATAACGGGATCACATCATTAGGAGAATGATGTGATGGACAAGACCCAAACTACGAACGTAGCATATGATCGTGTCAGTTTATTACTATTGTTTTCTGCATGTCAAGTATCTGTTCCTATGACCATGAGATCATGCAACTCCCTGACATCGGAGGAGTACCTTGTGTGTATCAAACGTCGCAACGTAACTGGGTGACTATAAAGGTGCTCTACAGGTATCTCCGAGGATGTCTGTTGGGTTGGTATGGATCAAGACTGGGATTTGTTACTCCGTGTGACGGAGAGGTATCTCAGGGCCCACTCGGTAATACAACATCACAATGAGCCTTGCAAGCAATGTGACTAAAGTGTTAGCCATGAGATCTTGTATTACGGAACGAGTAAAGAGACTTGCCAGTAACGAGATTGAACTAGGTATAGAGATACCGACGATCGAATCTCGGGCAAGTAACATACCGAAGAACAAAGGGAATAGCATACGGGATTAACTGAATCCTTGACATAGAGGTTCGATCAATAAAGATCTTCGTAGAATATGTAGGAGCCAATATGGGCATCCAGGTCCCGCTATTGGTTATTGATCGTAGAGGTGTCTCGGTCATGTCTACATAGTTCACGAACCCGCAGGGTCTACACACTTAACGTTTGGTGACGATTAGTATAGTTGAGTTATTGTGTTGGTGACCGAAGGTTGTTCGGAGTCCCGGATAAGATCCCGGACATGACGAGGGTCTCCGGAAGAGTCCGGAGGTAAAGATTAATATATGTGATAATAGTGTTTTGATCTCCAGAAGGGTTCCGGAATTCACCGGAAGAGGTTCCTGATGTTTACCGAAGTGTTCGGGTGCAGCAACACTTTATATGGGCCAAAGGGGTAAAGCCCACGAGGTATCGGAAAGTGCAAAAGGAAGTTTTGCTGCTGCCTTAAGCGGTACTACCGCTGGTAAGGCAGTACTACCGCGTAAGCGGTACTACCGCTGTGAAGCGGTACTACCGCTCAAGCGGTACTACCGCTCGTGAGCGGTACTACCGCTTGTGCGCGATACTGCTGGAATCCGAGTTTGACTCTTTCCGTGCGGGCCAAACCGACCTTGTGCGGGCAAAACCGACCTTGTGGAGGTTTTCTCTCCAAGTTTAGACCCCAGGACTCAACATATAAATATAGGGGCAGGGCTAGCACACGGGATACATTAAGATTTCCCAAGCCGTGTGCCGGCAACCCTAACCCTCTAGTTCTCCCGTCATAATCTCCGTAGTGCTTGGCGAAGCCCTGCAGAGATTGTTCCTCACCACCATCACCACGCCGTCGTGCTGCCGGAACTCATCTACTTCTTCATCATCGCTCGCTGGATCGAGGAGGTGAAGTCGTCATCAAGCCATACGTGTGTTGAACGCGGAGGTGCCGTCCGTTCGGCACTGGTTCATGATCGGATCGAGGGACGACTTGCGATTTGGATCGCGGAGACGTTCGACTACATCAACCGCGTTTCTTAATGCTTCCGCTTAGCGACCTACAAGGGTATGTAGATTCACTCTCCCTCTCGTAGATGCTCATCACCATGGATAGATCTTGTGTGTGCGTAGGAAAAATTTTGTTTCCCATGCATCGTTCCCCAACAGACATGTGCTAAAAAGTTGAGAGGGTTACGGGAAAAACTGGATGCACTTCGTGTACAAACTGGACAATCTCCTTCGAAGTATGAGGGTTTCGGACGAAAACTCGTCTATTACAAAGGGATTTCATTTTTTTAACATATTTTAACTCAAGACTTTTTCTGCATTCAATATGCACCATTCAAAGCCACGTCATCACTTTTCAACCCTTATCTGACTTCATTCGCTATTTTCCATGCATTTCATGATTTATTTTGAGCTAAGATGACCCTGAGATTAAAAAGCACTGCAAATGAACTCTGAAATGGTTGAAAATTGGCATGGTATCATAATTTCACCCACATAGCATGTGCTAAAAAGTTGAGAGGGTTACGGGAAAAACTGGATGCACTTCGTGTACAAATTGGACAATCTCCTTCGAAGTATGAGGGTTTCGGATGAAAACTCGTCTATTACAAAGGGATTTCATTTTTTTTACCATATTTTAACTCAAGACTTTTTGTGCATTCAATATGCACCATTCAAAGCTACATCATCACTTTTCAACCCTTATCTGACTTCATTTGCTATTTTTCATGCATTTCATGATTTATTTTGAGCTAAGATTACCCTGAGATTGAAAAGCACTGCAAATGAACTCTGAAATGGTTGAAAATTGGCATGGTATCATAATTTCACCCACATAGCATG
Source organism: Elymus sibiricus (assembly GCA_039707655.1). Classification (NCBI taxonomy): domain Eukaryota; kingdom Viridiplantae; phylum Streptophyta; class Magnoliopsida; order Poales; family Poaceae; genus Elymus; species Elymus sibiricus. The sequence goes on from CM077663.1 coordinate 401,751,984, forward strand.
TGCTAAAAAGTTGAGAGGGTTACGGGAAAAACTGGATGCACTTCGTGTACAAACTGGACAATCTCCTTCGAAGTATCAGGGTTTCGGACGAAAACTCGTCTATTACAAAGGGATTTAATTTTTTTAACATATTTTAACTCAAGACTTTTTGTGCATTCAATATGCACCATTCAAATCTACATCATCACTTTTCAACCCTTCTCTGACTTCATTTGCTATTTTTCATGCATTTCATGATTTATTTTGAGCTAAGATGACCCTGAGATTGAAAAGCACTGCAAATGAACTCTGAAATGGTTAAAAATTGGCATGGTATCATAATTTCACCCAAATAGCATGTGCTAAAAAGTTGAGAGGGTTACGGAAAAAACTGGATGCACTTCGTGTACAAACTGGACAATCTCCTTCGAAGTATTAGGGTTTCGGATGAAAACTCGTCTATTACAAAGGGATTTCATTTTTTTAACATATTTTAACTCAAGACTTTTTGTGCATTCAATATGCACCATTCAAAGCTACATCATCACTTTTCAACCCTTATCTGACTTCATTTGCTATTTTTCATGCATTTCATGATTTATTTTGAGCTAAGCTGACCCTGAGATTGAAAAGCACTGCAAATGAACTCTGAAATGGTTGAAAATTGGCATGGTATCATAATTTTACCCACATAGCATGTGCTAAAAAGTTGAGAGGGTTACGGGAAAAACTGGATGCACTTCGTGTACAAACTGGACAATCTCCTTCGAAGTATCACGATTTCGGACGAAAACTCGTCTATTACAAAGGGATTTCATTTTTTAACATATTTTAACTCAATAATTTTTATGCATTCAATATGCACCATTCAAAGCCACATCATCACTTTTCAACCCTTATCTGACTTCATTCGCTATTTTCCATGCATTTCATGATTTATTTTGAGCTAAGATGACCCTGAGATTGAAAAGCACTGCAAATGAACTATGAAATTGTTGAAAATTGGCATGGTATCATAATTTCACCCACATAGCATGTGCTAAAAAGTTGAGAGGGTTACGGGAAAAACTGGATGCACTTCGTGTACAAACTGGACAATCTCCTTCGAAGTATGACGGTTTCGGACGAAAACTCGTCTATTACAAAGGGATTTCATTTTTTAACATATTTTAACTCAATACTTTTTATGCATTCAATATGCACCATTCAAAGCCACATCATCACTTTTCAACCATTATCTGACTTTATTCGCTATTTTCCATGCATTTCATGATTTATTTTGAGCTAAGATGATCCTGAGATTGAAAAGCACTGCAAATGAACTTTGAAATGGTTGAAAATTGGCATGGTATCATAATTTCACCCACATAGCATGTGCTAAAAAGTTGAGAGGGTTACGGGAAAAACTGGATGCACTTCGTGTACAAACTGGACAATCTCCTTCGAAGTATCAGGGTTTCGGATGAAAACTCGTCTATTACAAAGGGATTTCAATTTTTAACATATTTTAACTCAAGACTTTTTCTGCATTCAATATGCACCATTCAAAGCCACATCATCACTTTTCAACCCTTATCTGACTTCATTTGCTATTTTTCATGCATTTCATGATTTATTTTGAGCTAAGATGACCCTGAGATTGGAAAGCACTGCAAATGAACTCTGAAATGGTTGAAAATTGGCATGGTATCATAATTTCACCCACATAGCATGTGCTAAAAAGTTAAGAGGGTTATAGGAAAAACTGGATGCACTTCGTGTACAAACTGGACAATCTCCTTCGAAGTATCAGGGTTTCGGATGAAAACTCGTCTATTACAAAGGGATTTCATTTTCTTAACATATTTTAACTCAAGACTTTTTGTGCATTCAATATGCACCATTCAAAGCTACATCATCACTTTTCAACCCTTATCTGACTTCATTTGCTATTTTTCATGCATTTCATGATTTATTTTGAGCTAAGATGACCCTGAGATTGAAAAGCACTGCAAATGAACTCTGAAATGGTTGAAAATTGGCATGGTATCGTAATTGCGCCCACATAGCATGTGCTAAAAAGTTGAGAGGGTTACGGGGAAAACTGGATGCACTTCGTGTACAAACTGGACAATCTCCTTCTAAGTATCAGGGTTTCGGACGAAAACTCGTCTATTATAAAGGGATTTTATTTTTTTAACATATTTTAACTCAAGACTTTTTCTGCATTCAATATGCACCATTCAAAGCCACATCATCACTTTTCAACCCTTATCTGACTTCATTCGCTATTTTCCATGCATTTCATGATTTATTTTGTGCTAAGATGACCCTGAGATTGAAAAGCACTGCAAATGAACTCTGAAATGGTTGAAAATTGGCATGGTATCATAATTTCACCCACATAGCATGTGCTAAAAAGTTGAGAGGGTTACGGGAAAAACTGGATGCACTTCGTGTACAAACTGGACAATCTCCTTCGAAGTATCAGGGTTTCGGACGAAAACTCGTCTATTACAAAGGGATTTTATTTTTTTTAACATATTTTAACTCAAGACTTTTTGTGCATTCAATATGCACCATTCAAATCTACATCATCACTTTTCAACCCTTATCAGACTTCATTTGCTATTTTTCATGCATTTCATGATTTATTTTGAGCTAAGATGACCCTGAGATTGAAAAGCACTGCAAATGAACTCTGAAATGGTTGAAAATTGGCATGGTATCATAATTTCACCCAAATAGCATGTGCTAAAAAGTTGAGAGGGTTACGGAAAAAACTGGATGCACTTCGTGTACAAACTGGACAATCTCCTTCGAAGTATGAGGGTTTCGGATGAAAACTCGTCTATTACAAAGGGATTTCATTTTTTTAACATATTTTAACTCAAGGCTTTTTGTGCATTCAATATGCACCATTCAAAGCTACATCATCACTTTTCAACCCTTATCTGACTTCATTTGCTATTTTTCATGCATTTCATGATTTATTTTGAGCTAAGATGACCCTGAGATTGAAAAGCACTGCAAATGAACTCTGAAATGGTTGAAATTGGCATGGTATCATAATTTCACCCACATAGCATTTGCTAAAAAGTTGAGAGGGTTACGGGAAAAACTGGATGCACTTCGTGTACAAACTGGACAATCTCCTTCGAAGTATCACGGTTTCGGATGAAAACTCGTCTATTACAAAGGGATTTCATTTTTTAACATATTTTAACTCAAGACTTTTTGTGCATTCAATATGCACCATTCAAAGCTACATCATCACTTTTCAACCCTTATCTGACTTCATTTGCTATTTTTCATGCATTTCATGATTTATTTTGAGCTAAGATGACCCTGAGATTGAAAAGCACTGCAAATGAACTCCGAAATGGTTGAAAATTGGCATGGTATCATAATTTCACCCACATAGCATGTGCTAAAAAGTTGAGAGGGTTACGGGAAAAACTGGAGGCACTTCGTGTACAAACTGGACAATCTCCTTCGAAGTATGAGGGTTTCGGACGAAAACTCGTCTATTACGAAGATATTTCATTTTTAGTTTTCTATTAAAGATTTTATTTTAGTTGATTCTTTTTTTTCTGTTATTTTAGTTTTCTATTAAATATTTTATTTTAGTTGATTCTTTTTAGTTCATTCTTTTTAACAAATAAATACTTTGATAATTTTAGTTAATATTATTTTGATTCTTTTTAGTTAATGTTTTAGTTGATTCTTTTTAGTTCATTATTTTTTCTTAATATCTTAGTTGATGTTTTTAGTTCATTCTTTTTAACAAATAAATACTTTGATAATTTTATTTAATATTATTTTGATTCTTTTTAGTTCATTCTTTTTAGTTAATGTTTTAGTTGATTATTTTTAGTTCATTCTTTTTAGTTAATATTTTAGTTGATTATTTTTAGTTCATTCTTTTTAACAAATAAATACTTTGATAATTTTAGTTAATATTATATTTAACTGCAGTGATATTCTAGATCAAAGCCATCATTAGAATAGTTGTGGAGAGAAAGTCTTCACTTTTTCTTCGCATGTGTCCCTTGCTTATTGCGCCGTAACCATGGACAATCTTCATCACATACATCACAATGCTTCAGAAAGCTTGCTCACATCATACTAAATATTCTTACACACAAACCGTACTTAAACAGGGACAAAATAGAAATAATAGTTCAGATATCCATTACAGAAAGTACCGCATAATTGAAGATACCAATCCTACTATTCCGGATTGCAAACCTACTCGTCCGAATCAGGAGACCCCCAAGCACTACATAATAGAGATAAAAGTGTTCGCCATTGCAAAAACTACTCGTCGTCCGGATTAGAATACCCCCAAGCAGGAGACCCATGGGGCACTGGTGGTGGTACTAGCGGTACAAGGTGACGCTGCCCATAATTGAAGATTCGAATCCTGCGGTACAACTCGTATGCAACGTACCCATCTATTGCTGCATACTCAATGTTGATAGGGTCAAGTGGGGTCTTCTCCCAATGTTTGTGCCCTGACTTGGGGAATTTTGTCTTCATATCAGCGTAGTCCTCGTCGATCAGGGCGGCTGCCATATCAGCCATTGAAGTCTTGTCATGCTCAAGCCTGAACCTGCCCTGAAGATCAATGTGGCATTCAGCTAGTATCTCAATACCCTAGGTGCGCCTCATCTTGATCTTGTCATTCGTTATATCAACGCTAGCAAAATATATGCCGCTGCGAAGGAACTCCATGAGTTTTGGACAGTGCTTGTCACTACTGCAACAACAAAATGGAACAAATGTGTTAAATACTACTGCAACAAGTATATTTTAGAACAGTATAATAAGAATCATAACAAGTATATTTTAGAACAAGTATAATAAGAATCATAACAAGTATATTTTGGCACAAGTATAATAAGAATCATAACAAGTATAATTTAGAACAAGTATAATAAGAATCATAACAAGTATAATTCGGAACAAGTATAATAAGAATCATAACAAGTATAATAAGAATCATAGCAAGTTTCCTATTCCTATGCATTTCCTATCCTACGAATCAAAAGAAGCCCCTAAACTATGACATGTTCTCCCACGATGGCCAATATGCACCTACAAGGAAAATTCTTATGCAATTTTCCTATCCTCCTCTTCCTATTCCTATGCAATTTTCCTAATCCTCCTATTCCTATGCAATTTTCTATTCCTATGCAATTTTCCTATGAATCAAAGAAAAGCCCCAATTTTCCTATGAATCAAAGAAAAGCCCCAATTTTCCTATGAATCAAAGAAAAGCCCCAATTTTCCTATGCATTTTTCCTATGAATCAAGGAAACTATGACATGTTCTCGACATTCCCAATCCTCCTATTCCTATGCAATTTTCCTATCCTATGAATCAAAGAAAAGCCCCAATTAAAACTATGACAAGTTTCGTATTACCTTGCCCACTGGAAGACCATGACATGTTGCTTCAAACAAAGTTGGACGATGGCAACATTGCGACCATCGACCGTGTACTCGAGATCGAGGCCCATGAACTTGTGTTTCTCCTCTTGAAGCCATTCCTCGAACATGGAAAGAAAACCCTCGACTTTGGCGCTGTCGTTCGTGTAGACGACATGGAGATTGGTCGTGCCATGTGCGAGCACGTTCCCGTAGCGAGTGATAGGATTCATGGTGGAGGGTGGGGAAGAAGAGAGCGAGACGAACAGAAATGGAGGCCAGTCGCATTACTGTAGCGTTTCCCATGTATGATCTCGCGCAGAACAACTTCCAAGGCGCGGGATTTGAACAGTTGGGACCTTTAGTCCCGGTTTGAGCCACGAACCGGGACTAAAAAGGCTCGCGCCAGGTAAAGGTCCTGTTCGAACTGGGACTGATGCGTGACGAACCCCGGCCGGCGTCCTAGCCGCTCGAACCGGGACTAATGCTCACATATCTTACAATGATGACGAGGCCAAAGGCACCCTCAGTGCTATGACAGTATCTGCATTATTTATGTCACATAGCAGGGCCTCGGAATACTAAGTACTTCTACGGCGTAGCGGAACATAGCACAACTCCATCCACAGGGACACTGCTGTGGACACATCCTAGTTATCGCAGCACGACCCATCGGGACATCCGTCCTCGGCTTCTCCTGCATCTGGCATGATTCGACAGGTGAGTACTTTGAATGTACTCGCAAGCTCACAACAACCAAGTAATGCAGCAAACAATAGCATGGCAATCCACACAATATCATTTAAGTAATTTACTTACTGTTACCGATCATCAACTTACTCTCTGCCGGGTTGTTCCACAACCCTCGGAATACTCATAACCATTGAGTACTTCCGAACATAAGACGAGTTCTTCCATCATTACTAACACTGATACGGTTGACTACCTACTGAGGTCTGGTCGGGCTGTCCAAAACCGTGGATGCGGCTATTCGAATAGATTTGTACACTCTGCAGAGGTTGCGCACTTTACCCACACCATGAAGCACCTGGCCTCGCGATCCCCTTTGGGTGGACCAGCGTCGCTTCAACGAAACCTGCCTGACCCGTGACTCTCTCATCGTACCTCCGGCGTTCATCCTCCCCCGTGGAGGCCTGCCCTGGGTGGCCCCTGTGTCCTTAGACACCTGCCACCGTCGTGGCCAAACCAGATAGTCCCAAACGGGGACCTCAATAAGATGTCCCAAACGGGGATCAGACTGTCCCAAACGGGGACGCCGGCACAAACAAACAACAACTGGGCTCACAGGGTTATCGCCGCCTACCTGATCAGGGTAGCACGCACGCATAACCCTCCCTCTTTGGAGGTACCGGTGAAAGATCACGCAGTCAGACCAAGTCAAGGCCGTCCCATACCGGCAAATGTGGTTGCACGGGTATGCCCGGACAGGTGACTCAAGATCAACCACTAAGTTCATTTATCAAAAATAGTGGTTTAACACAATACTTAGGTATTTAAATATTACTATGAATTATCTATATCAAATAAGTCAACCTAATGCATATAAAGATGCAATGCTATAGAAATGCATGCATGAAATGGGTATCATGGCTTGCATTGCTCTGTTGGGTGGTTCAAACACTCTTGATCTTCAAAGGCACCACAATCTCCCTCTGAAAGTATTTTCAAAATACAATTGGAAATGTCACATAAAGCATTTTTATTAACCAGAAATTCTGTGGATGTGATAAAAATACCAAACTTGGTCAGAAATTAAAGGAGTTCAATACCAAAATAATGCAAAAAGAATCATCTCAATTGGAGTTATAAATAAAAAGATATTCAAGGTCAAAGTCTGGTCAAAATTCTGATTTAAAACAAATTAAATAGAAAATCAGAAAATCTCCAGCGGGCCACGTCGAAAGCGTATTTTCGGAGTACGCTTCCACTTACCCCTTCGCGCGCGCGGGGGCTGAGCCGCTGACGGGTGGGGTCGGCCCTTTAAAACAGAGAGAGGGAGGAGGAGACAGAGGCAGGGCGGAGCTCCGGCGACGGTCGCCGGCGACAGAGGCGGCGGCGGCGCTCGGAGTAGAGGGGAATGGATCGGGCGCTCAGAGACGAACGTGCACGTACCCGCAGCTCCTCCGGGGATGGACGGACGGCGTCGTCCCCTTCTTCTCTGGCGACAGCGGCGTTCGGCAATCGTCGGAGAGGTCCAATCCGGCAACAATCCAATAGGGAGGGAGCTCTAGGATGATCAGGGGAACCTACTGGTCTCGATGGAGGGCTCAGGAGGGCTAGGAAGGGGGTGGAGGAGGCGGTTGACAGAGCTAGGGCGGCGGAGCAACTCCGGTGAAGCTCGAGGCCAGAGGGCCTCTCGGCCTTGGCTCTTGCTCGGGGGAGCCGATTAGAGAAGGAGGGAGAGAGATGAGGAGCTCGGAGAGGCCGGGCGAGGCTATATATAGGCAGGGAGCGCAGGCGGCGACCTCTCTGGAACGGCGGCGACGTGGCTACGCCACTGAAGCAAGGACGGCGAGCTGGCCGTCGCAGAGCGGGATGAAGGGGCGGGAGAAGGCAGGGTCATTCAATGCGCGAAGGGACGGCTCGCTGGGGAAGACGACGGCGGGGATGCCACTGTGCCCGCACGGGTCTCACAGTGCGGCGCTGCAGTGGCGGCCGGCGAGGGCTTCTCCGGCGAGGGGGAAGGGTCTGGAGGGTCTAGGTGGCTGTCGGGGAGCTGGTCGGCACTAGCAGACGAAGTACGGCGACGCGGGCGTCTCGCTCCGACGAGACCCGAGCCTGGCGGCGCCCAGAGCGCGGTTTTGGCAGGCTGGCTACGCGGTCACCGCGTGCACAGGCACCTGTGGCGCGCACTGTCCTGCCACACCTTGTCTGGAGCATCGTCCACGCATACCACAGTCCACTAGTGGCACTAACTTGCCCAATAAGCCACTGAGATGAGAGGTATCATCACCAACAGCTTCCTGTCAGCAACTTGAGGAGCTTCTGGAGAGAAGATAGGATAGATATGGAACCAATGGAATTTCCTAGGGTCATCTAGGTTGGAAGGACTATAGACTGGCAAAGTTTGAGAGGGTTTGAGAAAGAAATGAATATGGTTCCTTTGAAAACCCTCATTCTGGTCCAGAATTTAAATGAGCTTGTGGCCCTCACATGGAAGCTCTGCTACTAATGAAACTTGGTGGAAAGAAGTTATTTGGTGGTGCACACATGCCATAAAAATTGCAGATCAATTGTGCACTCCTAGCTTGTACTTCCTTCACAAAGGTTCAGAATAAGCAGAAACTTAACAGGGTCCTGCTGCTCAAAACCTGAACTAGACCAGATGATGTTTTTGGATATTGGGGCTAGATAGGATCCCTAGGAGCTTGAGGAATTTATTGGGAATTTTCTGAGATAGGAAAAAGGGGGTTGCTTCACAATGGACAGATTCTGGTCAGAAACAAAATAATTATTCTGCCAAAACTTTCCATTGAGCAATAGAATATTTTTGGATATTATGGAATCATATGATGATAAGAAGGTGGGAAAAAAGTTTGGGAATTATTTGATCATCCAAACTATAGGTTGCTTCATAACCCATAGTGGTGACATAATTTCCCAAATAAAGAAAAGGGTTTATTAGAAAAGATTAAATATGGGAAATTAATCCAGGAGTGATGAAGAAAGGTTTTGGCAAAATGAGGGAGGTTTTGGATTACTGAAGAAAAGGTTCAAAGATCCAATCGGCTGAAAAAGTTTGAAGATCATCCAAGTTTGCAAATAAAGCCCAAATGATTTTGAAAAAAATTATTGGTAAAAACCAGGGTGTCACACCAAAGCCCTGCTTTCTACCAGTGAAACCGCAGTCATACATGTGAGACCACGCGCCATAAGTACTAATTCCGGCTACTACTCCTCATGATGAGCACACACATGCAAGAGATCACCGGAGACTACATTTTTTCTCCCCTGGCTACTCTATTCTAACTCTGGCACATACTACTTATATAACCTCACACACGCACGCAAGGACCGGCCTCCACAACCGGCCACTGCTGCATGTACGCAGCACGCACACCACAACGATGACTAACACACGGTCGACTATCTATCTAAGAGCATCTCCAATAGAGACGCTATAAATTTTTTTGGCTGCCGAAATAGCGATTTAGCGCGCGCAGACGTGTGTTGGCTTTTGCAGACGCTGCAAATTTTAGCGCGTCGCTACAGAGCTTTAGTAGGCACGGTAAAATACAACGTGCGCGCCCAGCCGCCATTTGATACATATGAAACATCTCATATCAATTTGTGACAAAAACAAAATGATCTTGAACATAAAAAATTGTAAAATGATGAGTTGAGCAACATGGAATAGTTCAAATTCATGGCAGAGTTCAAAATCATCCACCACAAGCAAGTTCATCACAAATAAGTTCACATATGAAACATCAAGAATTAGGCTCCATCTTCTTGCTCCTCTTATTCCTTCTCTTTTTCCTCCTCTTTTTCCTCATCCTCAAGCACCTCTATGTCATTGGAACCTCGGACGTTGTTCTCATTATCTCCAAAGGCATGTGAGGCATCATGTGAAGGCATGTGAGGCATCATGCGAGGTGCTTCCATGCCTCCCATGAGACCCAAAACTCATGCCTTTCATGGTAGCTCCCAAGCCACCCATGTCTCCCGTAGGTGCTCCTATGTCTCCCATGCCTCCCAAGCCTCCCGTAGGTGCTCCCATGCATCCCATGCCGCCGAAGCCACCCATGGTAGCTCCGTAGCCTCCCATGGTCGATCTCATGCCTCCGAAGCCTGCCATGGTAGCTCCCATGCCTCCCATGCTAGCTCCCATGCATCCCATGCCCATCATTTTTTTGGACCAAGAGTTGATCACGACATAGGTTGATGTACTCCTTTTGCCTATCATCTAATTTAGATGTGTCTACGAAGAAGAGGTTTTTCGCATGTTCCAACATTCTAGCTTGCTCCTCAATGGCCAATTTCTTCTCCTCCAATGCCACCTTCCTCTCCTTGGATGCCACCCTCCTCTCCTTGGCCGCCAACCTCCTCTTCGCGCCCGCCGACTCTTGGCTTCTTGCCACGCTCCTCTCCCCGTTTGCTTCATTTCTTGCCATCACAAGATTCTCCATAGCTATATTGATGTCATCATTATCCTCCCTTCTTCTTCTTCTTCTTTTCTTTTGCAACTCCACTTGGTCTTTTTGGCTTGGAGTAGGCAACCGAGTTTGGTGTAGGGCTCCTCTTGGCGCCATCACTTGATGCCTCATCATCATCATCATCTAAGACCACCGCATCAAAATTGCCTTTCTTGTTCTCCTCCTCATCATCATCTGGACGTTTCTTCCATTTCTCCTCATCCTTCAACACTTCGTAGCAATGTGGCAACACGAATGCTCTCCCTTTCTTAACCTTGCCTTTCTTGGACTTCTTTTCTTCTCCTCGAAACAAGCTTTGTGCAATATTGTGCTACAAACAAAAGAACAAGTTACCACTTGAAACACAAAAGATGAAGCATGAACATGGAACATAAAGAAATGGCACTTACCCTATTGTCATCATTAGTGCCACTTGGGTTTATCTTGTCAACCGACGTCATTGCCATCGCCAACCTTTGGCAATCTTTGTTGATCGTCGACCACCGGGAGCGAAGAGATATATCGGTGCGCTCAACTCCACTCTTGTTTTTTGCAACAAAGTACTCCTTCATCCTAAACCAATATGTATCTCTAGTTTGGTCACCCGCAATGGTGGCATCCATAGACACATTCAACCATGTCTTCCATAGCAAGATGTCTTCGTCCACGGTGTAGTTGCTAGCCATTCCTATCGGTGCATCAATCATACCATCACCCTCCTCATCCACCGCATATTCATGATCATTTTGATGCACTTCATTTGGTTGAGACCAATGAGAATTGTTGGAGCCAACACCCATAGTTGACAAATATGCGTCATCATTGAAGTATTCACTACAAAGTATGATAAGAGAACTATGTGAAACTATTAATATGCACACATTTCTAGCAACAACAACCACAAGAAAAAATCTTACCTTGCGGGCATTTCATCGAACGCCCCTTGAACTCGTTACTTGCAAGGATTAAATAGTGATAGATAGATGATATAAATATAAAATAAAATAACAGTAAATAAATGGCAGCAATATTTTTAGAGTTTTTATAATATATTTTGTGAAGACCCGGGGGCCATAGTTTTCGCTAGAGGCTTCTCTCTCGAAGAAAGCATACGGTGGGTAGACAAATTACTGTTGGGCAATTGGCAGAAAAGCGCATAGTTATGAAATATTTATTCATGACAATGATCATGTATATAGGCATCACGTCCATAAGCAAGTAGACCGACTCATGCCTGCATCTACTACTATTACTCCACCCATCGACTGCTATCCAGCACGCGTCTAGAGTATTAAGTAAAACAGAGTAATGCTTGGAGCAAGATGATATGATGTAGACAAAGTAAATCCAATCAATATGAATAAACCCCATCGTTTCCCCTTAATGGCAGTAATACAATACGTGTCTTGACCCCTTCTGTCACGAGGATAGTGCACCGCAAGATTAAACCCATCACAACGCATCACTCTGGCTGAAGATAAATCAATCTAGTTGGCCAAACTAAACCGATAGATCGGAGAGAAATACGAAGCTATAACAATCATGCATATAAGAATTCAGTAAAGACTCAATATATTTTCATGAATAATCTGAACATAAACCCACAATTCATCGGATCCCAACAAACATACCGCAAAGAAGATTACATCGAATAGATCACAATGGGAATCACGGTGAACTTTGTATTGAAGATCATAGAGAGAGAGAGAGAGACATCTAGGTACTAGCTATGGACCCGTAGGTCTATGGTAAACTACTCACACATCATCATGGGAGCAGCAAGGTTGATGTAGAGGCCCTCCGTGATCGATCCCCCCTACGAAAGGGCACCGGAACAGGGCTCCAGATGGGCACACGGCGGAACAGAGAATTGTGGCGACGGGAAAAAGTATTTTGGCTAGCTCTCGGGTGTTTTCCCGATTTATGAGAATTTATAGTGGCGGATTTAGGTCAAGAGGCGTCGGGAGGTGGTCCCAAGCCATCAGGGCGCGACCACCCCGTGTGGCTCTGGTCTCCCTCCGAAGCTTCCAGGTCTTATATTTGTCCCAAAAAAACATCAAAAAGTTTTATGGCATTTGGACTTCGTTTGGTATAGTTTTTCTGAAAGGCCAAAAACAAGCAGAAAACAACAATTGGTACTGGACACTAGGTTAATGATTTGCAGGACCGGTTTGCCAAGTTCAAGGACTGTATTGCCACGGTATTCACAAGTTTAAAGATCATATAGAGGCAATTTCTGAGTTTGGGGGTCGTTTTAAACATTGCCAACAAGTTTAAAGAGCCCAAACATGCATTTTACTCAGAGAATAGGGAAATGCTTCTTGCGCGAGAGATTAGCGCTAGAAGAAATGATGGTGGGTATGGAGAAGTTAGCGCTAAGTGGAGAAGGTGGAAGTGAGAGGCTCAACCAAACAACACATCATATTATCATTGTTGCTAGACATGTGTTGCTACAGTGCTTTTTTTTTGTTCTAGTGGCCCTGGTTTAAATGAAATAAATGTTACTAGACTTCGCGCACTAACTCAGTCCATAATGTCACACTTCAAACCTTTGGCCTTGCACGCATATTTTCTTTCATACTCCACAGTACACACCGCTTATTTCATATACTCATACCCATTTGGCACACAACATGTTGCTCATCTACATTATATCTATATCTATATAAAAAGACTCAAATGAGCAGATTCAGTTAATCTTGACAATCAAATCATGTTAGTCCAAGGAGCTAGTAAATTGTTTCAATGGTGAACGCTCACATATTTAACATGCAATTAATATCATACCAAATAATATCAAGATTTATGCTAATCACATAGTTTTTTTTTTAACACAGTACAGACGCAAGCGCTCATATACACGCGCATACACTCACCCCTATGAACGCACACACGCACACCCTATCCCTATGAGCACCTCCGAGAGACTGAGCCGGCATATCATCTTGAGATTTACGAAGTCACCGTAGGTGCCTCGTCGTCGACGGGAACGTCTCCTCCCACTGAATGCGCATCGCCGGAAATCCTGAAATAAATCCAGGAATAATGCAAGCACCAGGATTTGAACCCTGGTGGGCTAGGGATACCACTATCCCTCTAACCATCCAACCATAGGTTGGTTTGCGCTAATCACATAGTTAATATGTAACTGATATCATATCAAAGAATACAAATAAATAATTAACATGTAATTATATCCTACCTAATATAAATTTTCAATTAATTTTCTCTCTAATATGAACGTGCATTGCATGTACGCATTTATTAGTGTTAAGAAAGCCATCTTCCAACCTCGACAACCGTGGTTTTTCCATTGTAAATAGTGCATCTGGTCCACAAGGGAACGGCCCTCGTCCAAAGGAGGGTATCTTCATCGTATCTTGCTCTCCGGTTTATGACGTTTAAAATCGGTGAAGAATTATTTTTTTCAAAAATAAATAAATAGATCTATCTTCCTGTCCATGCGTAGCTCACGATGCACTGGCTAGCTAGTAGCGTGACCTTTGCATTTTATTTTCTAGTACCTTCTACTAGGAACGTGACATTTTATATTCGCAAAAAGAAAGGAACGTGACATTTTATACAAATAAATATGTTGACCAGTTGACCCGCGGCGCAGCCTCCTCCGGTCTCTCATCTCACCACATGCGGCCATGCGGGGGGCGGCGCACCAGCTTGCGGCGGGGGCCCACTCCGCAGGGGGGCCTTTCCCCCGAAATCCCATTTCCAAACGGCCCAAAAACACATTTCCCGTATTATAAAAATGGATTTCTCTCCCCTCTCCCGTCTCCCAGTCTGACACCCCCACTCGGCGGCCAACCGCAGCGCCCTCCCCACCCCACCCAAACCCCCTCCTCTCCCCGCGCCGGCCTCGCCGGAACCCTAGCCGCCGCGGCGCCCCGCCCCGGCGATCGCATTGGCCGATGGCGACCCACCCGTACAAGTGAGTCCCCCCCTCCCCGTCCCCCCGCCGCCGATCTGATCGGGCCGCCCTCCCGTCCCGCCGCGATTCGCGCTGATTTCCTGTCTCTGTCGCAGGAGGGGTTACCTGTGCGCGGGGAGCTCCTCGTTCGACGACCCCGACGTGGTCGAGGTGTCGCCGGCGGCCGCCGCCGCCGCCGGGGGGTGGAACTCCGGCCACCAGAAGAGGAAGCGGAGCCAGGTATTGATACCGTCCTCCTGCCAGTCGTACTTGTTTGAATCGGTGGCCGATGCCCGCCGTAGGGGTCCGTGTGAGGACGAGGGTTGGTTAGACGATCCTGAATTTCGGTTCTGATTATCCCAGGCCGCGCATCTGGTCGTGGATGTGTGGTGGCTCATTATGTTTGCCGAATTATTTTTCTAGTCTGTGTTTTGGGAATAATATCCTGTAGGTGTAGTTATTTATGTTCGTGTGTTGGGTCCTGTGCTGTGCTAGTAAGGTCCCATTTGCCGTCTGATTGGGGAATTGTGCTTAATTGATTCGTGAAACTGGGTAATTTTCCACGTTTGGTTGCCTTGTTTAGCTGATACACCAGGCAGGAACCCTGGAGCGACTCAAGAATTGCACCCTGCGTTGATCTCTTTAGTTATGGATGCCAAGCAGTTTAGATGGGAATCGAGTTGGTTCTTTGATGGTATGCCAGGAACACTTGTTCGGATGAAATGTAGGTTGTCGTAGACTCATATATCGTTCAATGTTAATTATCCTATGTGGTTCCTAAATTCTTTGATCGCTTTGTGCATATCTTAGGTGCAGTTCACGGCTGCAGGATTGTGTCCCTTCTTGCTCTCTGTGTAAATATAGTTATTAGCTATTTGTATCATGTTTGCACTTTACACATCTTGTGTTTTTGACCTTATATCCTGTTCCATTGGTCTTGACACTAAATAAAACCATTATGACCTCGCTCTGTCATGCTTATGTTGTAATTCTTAGGAAATGCTATTGCTTTGACATACTGCTCTTTCAGAGCATTTGACTTGGTAACCTTACAGCTTGTGAGCACCTTGCGTGTTACTACTATGTTGCATGAAATGGAGTTATTGATGACAGAATCTTAACTAGAACTGCAGAAACCATTCTGGCTGGTTCATAGTTGCATAACAACCGCCATTGTTGTTCTTCTGTATTTATTGTGTATATTTTGTGTTTGGCCAGGCTTGTGTTTTCATATATAGGATCAACTATGTTGTGACTTCCCATATACCATTTTTTCTAATAAAATGCTATTGGATTATATATAATGGCGTGCTTAAATTTGCCTACATGGGATTAATGCTGTTTTTCTGCAATGGGAATTAATAGGTTGTTCCTCACGAAATAATTGAAATTGACGATGATCCTGATGGTGTTGTGATTATTGGTGAGAAAGCACCAGTTGAAAAGAATAAACATTCAGTGGGATGTCCTCTTGTTTGGCCAAAGCATGTCAAGGTAAATCCTCTCATGTCTTTCCCTTTCCATATCATTTGTTTGCCTACTCCTCTTTGACAGATGCTTTCTCTGTGAACAATTTCAGACTAGTGTGTCTGGTGACACTGCTGGACCAAGCACCTATGCTTCAAACAGTACTTCCATTATGGGTGGTTTTAAGAAAGTTACTGTCGGACCAAGCACCTATGCTTCAAACAGTGCTGCCATTATGGGTGGTTTCAAAAAAGTTACCTCCGGACCAAACACCTATGTTTCAAACAGTACTGCCATTAAGGATGCTTTTGCTAAAAAATATATGGAAACCACAGCTTACCATGATTATGATGACTACCCTTTCGACGCATTCCAGGAAGAGGAAGACTTTGCTTATGAGGAAGATGACTACTATGAAAACTATGAGTTTGATGATACAGTTTATGAGAATGAATATAACTATAATGTATCTGCCAACTTTGATGACTTGGAAATCCCACCTGGAGTGGAGGCTTCTTTACCATGGCTGCAGAAGACTGCCGCTGAGATGTCGAATAATTCCAAACCCATCCCAATCTTGGATGATAAAGTTGATGAAAAATACAACACATTTAAGCAATTCGATACTGTTGATGGTCATAGTGATCATTATTATGTGAAACCAGAGTTAAGGAAAGCTCTGGTAGTGAAGAAGGTAATGGATTTGACATTCCCTGTTCGTCCTTTGCCATCTTATATTGGTACTAAGTTGTCCTATTACAGCCATCAAAAGACTGGGCGAAGCGCATTCAGCATGAGTGGAAAGTCTTGGAAAAAGACTTGCCAGGTAGTCAGCTCTTGCTTCTTATGATCTTTTGTTTATAAATTTCCTCTTGGTATGTTTATAAACATCCTCTTGATACTAATATCTCCAATCAGTATCTTGCTGTCATTAGTTCAAATGTCTCCTGATGATGAAATGTCCTTTTTTTTGTCGGGATACACTGTAAAGGGCATTTTATGATTATGTTTTTGCTTTTCTCCCAATTTGATAGATACCATATTCGTGAGGGCATACGAGGATAGAATGGACCTTCTTAGAGCTGTCATTATGGGTCCAGCAGGCACTCCTTACCATGATGGGCTCTTTTTCTTCGACATTTACTTCCCTCCTCAATATCCAAACACACCTCCAGTAAGATTTTATGGACTTCACATCCATTAATGACTTCTTTTTCTTTTATCAGTTTGCCCTTAGTCACACTATTGTAACGAGTTAATTCTTTGCAGCTTGTTAACTACCGTTCTGGTGGGCTGCGGCTTAATCCAAACCTGTATGCTTGTGGGAAGGTGTGCCTTAGCCTGTTAAACACCTGGGCTGGTAGTGGATGTGAGAAATGGAATCCGTCCAATTCCACCATGTTGCAGGTCCTCGTCTCCATTCAGGCTCTGGTTTTGAATGCCAAACCTTATTTCAATGAGCCTGGGTATGCCAATTCAGCTAACACACCTAGCGGGGAGAAGAGATCCCTAACTTATAATGAAGACACCTTCCTGCTGTCCTGCAGGACGATGTTGTATTCTCTCCGAAATCCACCAAAGGTATTGATGTACCTCTGCTTGTTCTAGATACTGCAAAGGCAACTACTTCTTTCATAACAATACTGCTTCTTGGTGACCAACGCAACCCTGTCTAGTTGATAACCAGCATGGACTGTGATAGACCTGTGGACATCTATATTGTTTATCAATACCTTTTATGTTGAAACTACTGTCATATATTTGTTCATGTACTGCCTTGAATCCTGCAACTCCAACGTGGACACATTTCCTGCAACTTTATCTTATACTCCTGAAAACCTGTTACGCTGAAACTACTTCCGTGTATTTGTTTGTATACTGCCTTGCACCCCCTTTGACTCTAATGTGGACTCATCTTTTGTGCAGCATTTTGATGATTTCGTTGCGGGCCATTTCCGCAAGCACGGGCGCAACGTCCTGGTGGCCTGCAAGGCCTACCTGGACGGCGCCCAGGTCGGGTGCCTTGCCAGGAACGGGGTGCAGGACGTGGACGAGGGCGACAAGAGCTGCTCGCTCAATTTCAAGACCTCGCTCAAGAGGCTGTTTGAGGAGCTGCTGATGGAGTTCACCGTGAAGGGGGCAGACTGCGGCAAGTTCCTGTCGGAGAAGGCGAAGAAGTCTGCCGCCTCTGCCTCCACCTCCAGAGGGCCGCCGGCGGACACCACGCTGAGGCTATAAAGTGGTGGTCGCCAGCCGAGCCAAAACGGTAGCAATAATTTTGGCCATGGAAGCGATTCTAGGGCTTGTCTAGCTATAACCCCTCCTGTCGTCGTCGGTCCGATAGGAGGCGCCCTGCCCGAGCGTTTTTGTGTAAGTAGTAGTCTTATGTACATATGCCCCCCCGGCCTAGCTCTTCCGGTGAACATAACCCGCCCGTATGTTTAGGAACAAGTATGATCATCATCAGCAGCACCATCACCATCACCATCACCTGTGAGACTTTATGATTAATGTCACCGTCCTAGGCTTAATAAATATCTGATGGAGTTTGTCAGCATGTCCTTGCCTCGCTCCTCCTTTGGGAGCTCAGGCAGGCTGGTTTGTGCGTCCATGTCCAACTGTCCATTCCGTGCTTCTTCACTCTGTCCTGATATTCGTTGGGTGTGGTTTCGATGTGTCCGAGGCTGCCTGTGTATTCTCCCTCTGAATTGTTGTCCTGTGTATTGTGTGGAGGGCAATTGCAAATATGCAATGGCCGGCAGGTGCACTCGTGTTGACCTCTTTGGCTTCACTGCAACTTTTTATTGTTGGATGATGGTGCATCAGTTCCAGAGCAGATTTTCCTAACAACTCAGCCTTGCTCATAGTACTGTACACGAGAGTGTTACATCTTCCCACACGAAGAAGAAGAGAAGAGAAGAAAAGAAACCAAATCCTCTTTTTACGGCAGCGGAGCACGTAGCTAAAAAGCAAGCAAACATTTGAGCAAATTCGTTGACTGACCAAACCCATGAGCCATAGCAGCCTCGGTATCATCGACGGATGCAAATCACTTGAGCACTTTCCTTTTTGACCCACCAGGAAGAAGAGGGCCATTAGAGCATCGGCAGATGTGCCGGCTGTGCAGCAAAGTCATTAGTGCTGATGCCGTATATAAAAAACACACACACACACATGATGTGCCATGTAGACAGGGGAAAGTCCCCACCCACCATATCAGGCGGCTCAGCAAATCACACACGCCAGTGTAAGCAAGTACTCCTACTAAATGAAATGGAAACCAACAAAAAAAAACAAATCAAGAAAAACCACTTCAATAAATAAAAAGAAGAAAAGGGCGTCTGTCTCATCCACTTAAATAAAATGAAAAGAAAAAAATCTCCCTTTCTCAAAACCTATTCCGTCCAAAGTCAAACCTTTTTTTTTCTAAAGCTTGAACAAGTTTATTGAGAAAATATTTGTACCTAGGCTATAATAATGCCATGTTGTTTCTGCTAACATCGATTCGGCACCGCACAAGCCGATAACTTTTTCTATAAATTCGATCAAAGTTGCAGAATACACGTTCCGGTCCGAATTGCTGTTCTCGTAATTGGACAGAAATGAATGCATCTACAACTAAAAATGCGTCCAGATACATTTATTTTTCTCACAAGTTTTCTTTTTTTCAAGAGTACGCCTAGGCGTACCATATTTCTATAGAAATTTCTGAGACGAGTAAAGCTTATACGCGTCTTTTTTTATAATAGAAAAAAAATGAAAAATTATTACCAACATAAAAGTGAAACAAAATGGCCCATCTACCACCAGGTGGTGGCTTAAACCCCACATCACAGAGAGTCAATCCCCTCTCTTGGTGAGTCGTCTCCTCCTCTCCTCTCCTCTCCTCACCGCTTCCATCTACACCAACGAGGGGAGAGGGGAAGGAGATCTCAATTCCCGCTCCCCGCCGCCGGAATGGCGCCGCCGCCGCTCCTCCTCCTCCTCCTGGTCCTGATCCGGGCGGCCGCGGCCTCCTCGCCCCCGGCCTACTCCGCCCACTGCGCCGCCCCGCCCGCCGTGCCGGACCTCCCCGCGGGCGCCGGCCTCGCCCCCCACGCCCCCGCCCCCGCCCCCGCGCTCCAGCTCTCCTCGGGATACTTCTCCGGCGGCGGGGACCGCCTCTTCGTCCCGGACGCCTCCCGCCTGCCGCGCTCCTTCGCACTGCTCCCCACCTCCGTCCTCCGCACCGCCGACGCCTCCATCCTCCGCGTCTCCGCCACGCTCTCCTTCTCCGGCGGCCGCAACCGCATCTGGCCCCAAGGCCGCAACCGCCGCCTCTTCGAGTACGACGGCCAGTCGCACCGCTTCCGCCCGCGCCTCCCGCGCTTCGTCGGCCGCCGCGGCTCCCTCGTCTTCGACCTCGACGGCTACTACTCCCTCGCCTCCGGGGACCTCTGCATGGTCGGCTCGGGCTCCGGCCGCGCCGCCGACGGGCACCCTGTTGCTCTCCTCCCCGCCGTGCTCCGCCTCCGCTTCCCCAGCCCCGCCAACCTCACCAGCCCCTTCGTCGCCGGCCGCCTCGAGAGCACCGTCCCCGGCCCTGGCCTGTCGTTCGAGCCCGTCTCGCTCCTCGCCTACGCCGAGGAGGGGTACGCCTACGCCGAGAGCGCCTCCTGCCCTCGCCCGCCTGCCGACGGCCGCGACGTCCGCCAGCTGTTCGGCGGGAGGACCTTCACTTGCCCCGGCCTCAGGTCGCTGCTCAAGCCGGGGTTTAGGCTGGACTATGGCAACGGCGGCGTGTCGGCCGCCTCCTCGCTGGGGATTCACCAGACGTACATGTTCGTCAACAGGGTGCACTGCTCGGCCGACGGTGCCGTGCGTGCCTATGTGGCCTTCTCCAACACGTCAGATTTGTCCAAGTTTTACTTCATGGTCACCGAGAAGGCGATTGTGGCAGAGGGTTTCTGGGATCAGAATGCTAACCGGCTTTGTCTGAAAGGGTGCCACGTCGTAAATGCAGGATCATCCCGTGCGGAATTGGCGGTCGGTGAGTGTGGGATTGGGATGACCTTCTGGTTCCCGGGAGTGTGGTCGATCCAGGAACGGAGCTTTTCTGCAGGGTCGGTCTGGAACACCAGCCTCAAAGGCGACGAGGGCATTGCCGGATATTCAACTGCAGTCAGGGGTAACTTTGCCGGTTTGAAGTACAACTACACTAAGGTTGATGAGGCAATCAAGTATTACAAGCAGTATGGCCTGAACAAGAAGAGGAAGGGCAAGTTCCCAGATAGCAACACGTATCTAGACTTGGTGTTCCGGTTCCACTTGAAGAAAGGAGGTGGTTCTGGATATGCATCACCGATCACAATTGGGTCAGTGTTCTCTGATGGGCACTCTTTTGTGGTCTCAAACCTTTCCACTCGCCCTGCAGTGCTGGAGAAGAAGGAGAGGCTACTTAAGGTCAGCTATAATATCCGCTATGTTGGGAATTGGTCACTAGAAACATTTCAGCGTCAGCATATCTCGGCGGAAGGTGTCTATGACACCGAGACAGGCTCCTTGTGCCTGATCGCGTGTCGGGGGGCTAATGTCTCCTCCTCAGACTGTAAGATTCTGATAACTGCTCACTTTGCTAGTTTGGACTCGAAAGCAACACAGCATGTTCAGGGGGAAATTAGAAGCTTGAGGGAGAAGACTGACCCTCTTTTCTTTGAGACGCTGGAAATTTCTTCATATGGGATGTACATAGGCCAAGTGGAATGACTCAATATGGAGAATGGACTTGGAAAGCACCATGGCCCTGATCTCAATGACGTTATCGTGTGCCTTCATTGCTGTGCAGCTGTTCCATGTCAAGAAGGTCCCTGAAGTGCTCCCTGCCATGTCAATCACTATGCTTGTCGTGCTCGCTCTGGGTTACATGACCCCTCTCGTGCTCAACTTTGAGGCTCTTTTCAAGCACAGCAACAAACAGCCTGTTCTGTTCTCGGGTGGTGGTTGGCTTGAGGTGAATGAGGTCATGGTGCGGATCATCACAATGGCGACGTTTCTGCTGCAGCTGCGCCTTCTTCAGTTGGCATGGTCTGCGCGGTCTTCTGTGGATGGAAGCAAACATGAGGCATGGGCTGCAGAGAGGAAAGTGCTCTGGATATGCTTGCCGCTGTACATCATAGGTGGAGTCGTAACTTTGGTCGTCCACATGAGGACCAACCACAGCAGTAGAAGGATGCTGAGGCAAGTTGCCCGCTTAATGCCGCCACGGCATACATTCTGGGAGGACATTGTCCCTTACGGGGGCTTAATGCTCGACGGGTTCTTGCTCCCGCAGGTCATCTTGAATGCATTCTCAGCCTCCAAAGTCAGAGCCCTTTCCCCACTGTTTTACATCGGAGGCACCATGCTGCGTGCGCTGCCTCACGCGTACGATGCGTACAGGACTCGTCACTTTGTGCGCAGCATGAGGCCATCTTACATCTACGCAAGCTCTCGTGACGACCTCTTCAGCCTCGCGTGGGACATTGTCATACCTTGTGGAGCGATCCTGCTGGCGACGCTCCTGTTCTTTCAGCAGTGGCTCGGGGGCGCCTTCTTCCTCTGCTCCAAGAGCAGGAAGCCGTCGAGCGAATACGAGATGGTTTCCACTGTCAGCTCTTAGCAAGTTCCTACAGCTTCGTCGCAGGATAATTAAATGAATGTAGAGGAGGGGTTTACATATAGATTGAGGCATATTTTTTTTCCTGTTTCCTGATGGATGAATATCTACCTTACATTTGTGGCCTGTTTGCGGTGAAAACTTATACATATATGCATGTATACGGCAGAAGGAAACAAGATCAGGCAAGGTTCACAGTTCCTTTTCCTATTGCCGCAGTTCGGTTTATGGTTTATCCTCCTTGTTATTCTGGTATTCAGTCAGGGCTAGCTAAGCCCAGGTGGATTTTCTGTCTGTGAATTCGTTGGAATTAATCTGCATCTGTTCTTTCCGCGAGCTCTGCTTTTTCACCTGAGACCTGTGGACTTGCCAGGTAGTCAGCTCTTGCTTCTTATGACCTTTTCTTTTTATAAACTTCCTCTTGGTACTAATTTCTCCGATCAGTATCTTGCTGTCATTAGTTCAAATGTCCTTTCTCCAGGTCGATTCTGGTATTCAGCCAGGGCTAGCTACCCCAGGTGGATTATATGTCCGTGAATTCGTTGGAAGTAATCTGCATCTGTTTATTTCTGTGAGCTCTGCGTTTTTGTGTGTGTTTGCTGTGCAGTGTACGCATCTTAGACCTGTCTGTACTGTTTTCCTACTCACCCTTAGTTTCTTGACTCAGTTCAGTTGGTCCATGTGAGATAACTATTCAGCTCTGCACATGCGCTGGTTTGGATACTGTCATTGCGATGGTTTTAAATAGTCCAACACAAACCACATGCCACACAATTCAATCAGTTCAAACAAATTCGAGATACTTGTTGGTGGTGCTATATTAAGAGCCAAAAACAGAGCCCTCCATAAAAACGTGCAAATGGGAAGATAAAAGCAATGCATAGTAGTTCCATCTTGATGGCAAAACCTGCATTATCTTACAAGCATTCCAATTTTGGCTTGCCCAGTTTGTTAAAAGCCACCGCTTGATGTAGACACCAAATAAAGATATTGATTTTCAAAGGGAAGGTTGAGCTTTCAAATAAATTTCATGCGAGAGTTGTATTTAACACTCACAAGTCGGTGTATAGGTTTCAACACACAAAAAAGAGGGGATGCCTGGTTAGGTCCTTGGTTAATTATACTGATTCGCCTCATGCTACCGGCCGCACTAAGTGGATCGAGCCAATCCACTTATCACCGATCAGTGACCGGCGGGAAAATAGCTGATGTGGTAGAGTATGAGGATGAGGCAGCAGGGCTGTGTCCAGTTGCTGTTTGGATTATCTGCTGATCGTCGGCAATTCCTGGTGCCTCCTATGCTTACACCTATAATATTCCAGTCTCTAGCTAGTGTGTATGTATGAAATAAATAATGCATGGAATAGGAATCAATAGTTCCACTACAGAGAAATAAGACAAGGAATAAGCCGTTCATCTTTGGCTTTGGGAAACTCACTCCATATAAAAAGACTTGGGTGCATGGTAGAGGTAGTGACATGAAGTCATTGGTTTTCCTTCACTAATAGCTAAAGATTCCTTGGTTATGAGCTTGGTCCTCGAGTAGGTAAGAACCAAATTTGTTGTGTTGGTTTCTCCCTGGATAGGTCGGATACAATGAGAACTTTATACAAAAGATGAATGCCCCGAGCTTGTCTCTCCTCGGCTAGGTCAGTCTATTAGGCTACAAGAGCTTTAAACAAACATTACATTTCATAAGTTCATTTTAGATGCATTGATCTTTGGTCTCTACACAAGTATGATGTGACTAGCCAAGATAAAAGAGGTACACATTCAGTCCTTGGCGAGGAAAAAATGAGCTAAGTAAGTCAAACCAAATTCACGTAATTGTTAGTATTTTCTGACTCAACGTGTTAATTAGACCGTTCATTGTCTCGGCCGGATAAACGAGTCATAAGTTTCACCTCGAGTACGTCTTCTTGATTCTTATTTTGCATAACGAACTTTACGAAGAATCTCAAAAGATTTTCCCTTTTATTCATTGTCCAAATTTGAATAATTGTTTGAATTGCCACTGCCACGACCATCTTTCACAATACACCTATACAAATTTGATCAGACCATGCACCATATTGTTGCTCCGGGATTATCTGATGTGCAACCGCTAATTAAAAAGGACCGCCTAAACCTGAGGTGACTTAATTGTTTTCCAATCTCAACCGATTGCATTCAAGCCGTTGGATCAGAAAACTAATGACCAAATATATAATAAATGGAGCGTTTTTTGAGTCGATTGCATCCAACCGGATTTCACTCCCCTCCCTCCCGTGCCTCGCCTCTTGCGAGTTCCCGTCCGACCCCTCATCGACAACACCATTACCGGCACGGCGTCCCCATCTCATGCGGCCAGCCGCGTTACACCAGACTCAGCCTTGGGCGCTACTTCTCGTTCCTAGAAGAATTGACTAGCGCATTTTTGTTCCACAATTGTCCGTGAAATTTGCATAATGAATTAAAAATTATTTCATAGAACCGTAAAAACATCTGTATTGAAGGGTGTATTATGAGATTGTCGTCTAAAGATCTCTGAATGCAACTTGAGCATTAGCAATTTGGTTATGTCCGTGATTGTGAAACCATATGCATCATCGCTACTGACGTCACTTCGACTAGGTCATTTATGCTTTCTTTAGTAGTCCTTCCGCTGTTGTCCACCCATCCGCCGGGTGCAAGCCTCCAGTACGCAGCTCGTGAGCTGAACTTTCCTATGCGCCTAGGCCGCCGGCGGTTTGTGGCCTCGTTGAGCTGCAAGGCGGCAATCAACCTTTTCACCGCAGCCAACTAAAATGTGGGTGGCAGCAATGGAGAGCTTAGGCCGAAGGTGAAGCCCCTCAGCGATGACTCGTCGGACCGACGCGTCATGCCTGGTTGAATGCAGTAAGAGTGCAGGGAACCCGGGGTATAGTTACCCTCTCGGGAGCTAGCGATCCATTCAGAACGACCTGGCCAGGCCAGGAGGTGGCCGCTCATACCAACCGATACATTCGGCCAGAAAGAAGTCCACATAACCCTCTGGGGTTTCACCAATCGGCCAATTTACCCCCTGAAGTCTAAAACTGGGTAAATAACCCCCTAATTTGAGATGCCTATTCAGCTCTCCACATGCATTGGTTTTGATATTCTCATTGCGACCGTTTTAAATAGTCCAACACAAACCACGTACCCGCCCCCCGCCCATTTAATCAGTTCAAATAAATTCGAGATACTTTGTGGAGAGCCACAAACAGAGTCCCCCATAAAAAAGTGCAAATGGGAAGACAAAAACAAATGCATAGTACTTCCATCTTGATCGCAGAACCTGCACTATCTTACAACCATTCTAATTTTAGCTTGTCCTATTTGTTAAAGCCACTCCTCGTTGTAGATACCGAATAAAGATTTTTAAAGGAAAGGTTGAGCTTTCAAATAATTTCATGCGGAAGTTACATTTGACATTCACTAGGTCGGTATATATAGGTTTGAACTAAAAATAAACAGAAGAGTGAAGATTCCACCCAGACTTGGTTAGGTTCTTAGTTATACGGAGTGTCAGCAGTACACTCTACTAGGTGTATCTAGTCGGTCCTCTTATCACCAATCAGTGACTAGCGAGGAAATGGCTGATGTGGCAGAGTAGGAGGAGGCGGCATTCGGGCTGGATTGAGATCGAGTGACCTGCTAGTCACCAGTCACCAGTGAACCGTACGATGACTTGCCCCCTCTTCACACCGTCCGATCAAGAATGTATGGACAGATCCGGGTGAACACCGCATGCGCTACAGTACTTGGTCTACATGAACTCGTTCACAGTATTTTCGCTACACGGATCTTTGCACAGTGTCATATACAGTACTTTCGCTACAGTGTCGACCTGGTCTACCCATTCTTCATCCAATGGCTGGCTTCCCGCCAGTTACGGCGTGACTGGCCAGAGGCCAGTCATTGGATCCCTGTCTCGGGCTGTGTCCAATTGCTGTTTTGATTGTCTGTTGATCATCAAAAGTTTCCGATGCCTCCTATGCCTACACTTATAATATTCCATCCCTCGAATGTGTATATTTAACAAATAATGCATGGAATAGGAATCAATAGTTCCAGGGGCGGACCTACATTGTACCAGCCGGTGTCACTGGACACCGGGTAAAAGTTTGTCTTACGTTATATATAGTCCATACTTTGGGCTTGGACACTGGTAAATATTAAGGTTGGACACCGGTTGAAACAATTGGGACGAGGTTGAGCCGATATCTTTTTTAACGTTGCTACGTCGGGCAGAAGCACCCAACACAGCGGCTACAACAAGTAGCACCCAACACACATGAAAAGGTACAAAGAACAACAAAAGAAGAACCAGAAGCAAGCTAGGAGAAACATCCAACACCAAGACCTTAGCACCTATCACCAGTAGGTAGACCGAGAAGAGCGGAAACTAGTATTATTGGATCAGACGAAAGGAGATCCGACACCGAAAAGACGTTGAGAAGAAGTCGTTTGCTGCCATGCAATCACTACACACCTTGAAGGACTTGGAGAGTCGCAACCACCGTCGAAGGGTTTCCCACTGCCTATCCACGACGCGACAGAGAGAGCAACTGACCGTGTCGAAGGGCAATGTTCTGCCGAGACGGCATGCACCTCCTCTGGGCCACACCACGGACACCATCATAAATAGAGAGAATCAGAGCACTATGCGAGGCCACAAAACCTCAGGAGTCGTCGAAGTGCACCGAACTCCGAGTCATCGCTGCCACGATCCCCAGGAGAGAGGTCAGCAAACAACACCAGAATGACCAAGGCAAAGGTCACCGCCACATATCACTTCCACCACCACCACCACCACCAAATAGTTCAACAACAACCCCCCCCCCCCCCCAACCGAGACACCAAGCAAACCATGACGGATTCATGTCTTCAAGATTACACCCCAAGGGGGAAATGACATCGAAGATGTCATCATCGTCCAATCCAGGGAATGATTTTAGGATTTCGCCCAGAGCACACTAGGAATGTGCTATGAAGCTTCACAATGAGGCCTTCAAAAAGGGAAGCGGCACCCGAGGGCATTGCCATCATCGTTGTGAACAAAGTTGATAGTAGGCCTTCACTCGAAGCCTCGCATCTCGACCTCACCACCGGACACATGCCGCTGATTCCGGCAAGCACATGAGCGTGAGATGTCCCCTCCCCTTGCCAGACCATGGAAGCATCGTCGTCGTGTCCAAACCCCTGCACCGACACAATATTGATGGAGGGTGGATCGATCCAACCCCCTGCACCAGCACAACCACTAACCTCCACCCACAGGGCTCCACGCCATTGACAGAAGAGGGGAATCATCATAGATCCGTGCCCCCCCCCCCCCCCCGCGCAGCTAAGAGCCAAAGTAGAGACAACCACCGCCGTCGACCACCATATCCATGCCGGTTTACAACCTCCGCCACCAATCCACTATTGACCCTCAAGCCAATGGACGAGCATCCGACGATCGAACGCTCCACTCCTTGATGCCAGACCTGGCCATGGACGACACGAGCCGCCAGAGGCTCGACCATCTGAGCGAGGGTGTGTCACCTCCGGGTAATCAACGCCCTGCCAGCCCGAGTCCATCGTCATCCAACCCCCCGTCAATGACCCATGACGCCGCACACCAACTTACCGCCACCACATACGCACACAAGTCATCTAATCCTGCCACCTTACGTCAGCCAGAGAGTTGCCTCGCTACCGTCGTTCACAGAGCCAGACGGGCTTTGCTGGCCAGAGCCTCTAGCGGCGGCGAGACGAGGGAGTGACAAGTTGAAAGGTTGGCGGCGCTAGTTTTTTTTTGCCCCTGGGTCGCCAGGGAGGGCGACGGAGGCAGGTGGGGGACTCAGGAACCACTTAGCTCTACTACTTTTCTTATGAGAATGTTGTTATCCGGTTAGGCTGATAATCATAAAGACTATGCAGTAGGTGGATCCAGTTACACTTATCATCGGTCAGTGCCGACTGGAAATGGTTATTTTAGGTGAACTAGAATTTTATTCTAGTTTAATAATGTACTTAATACAAACTATATTTGATACAAATCATGTCCACAAGTGGCGACCAAAAGCTAGTGTAGAGGTCGCCTTTGCCAATGCATGAGCTTCAAATTGCTCTCCCGCTTCTCGAAAGTGAAGCAAACATCATAAACATCTTTCTTTATGATTGATCTATGTTAGGAAGTTGTCGTTCCCTTCTTGAAATTTTGTTATTGCATCCATGTTATCCGAGGCAATCATCAATCTACGTAAATTATGGTATGTTGCCAGTGCAAGTGCCTCTTGCAGGCTTGTGCCTCTAAGCTAGCAAGATCAACAAGACCCTCGAAAACCATTACGGAGGCTCCCAAAATCTTTCATCTCTTGTCCCCACATACTACAGGGACAGCTCCCACGTTGCCTTGGTGGGATAGCCCATCATTAACATTAACCTTGGCAGCGTTTCCCACGGCTGCAATCCATATGTGGTTCCGTTGAAAGGTTACTTAAGAAGGGTTTGCGTGTCTGGCAAATAGCTCATATGGTAGATTTGGAGGGGATGATGCAGAGGGGTCGTCTCGAGTTGCTGTTTCGATTATCCGTTGATCATCGACAGTTCCTGGTGCCTCCTATGCCTACACCTACAATATTCTAGTCCCTAGCACGCAGATATATGAAACAAGTAATGCACGAATAGGAATCAATAATTCTGCTGCGGAGAAATAAGACGAGAGTAACTATTCATCTTTGGCTTTGGGAAGGCTTACTCTATATAAAAGACTTGGGGTGCATGGTAGAGGTAGTGACATGAAGTTATTGGTTTTCCATCACTTTAATATCTAAGAATTCCTTGGTTATGAGATCCGTCCTCGAGTAGGTAAGATCCAAATTTGTTGTGTTCTCCCCGGGTAGGTCAAATACATGAGAACTTCAACCAAAAGGTCAATGCCCTGAGATTGTTTGTCCTCGACTAGGTCAATCTATTAGGCTACAAGAGCTCTGAACAAACATTACATTTCATAGGTTTATTCTAGAAGTATCTACCTTTGGTCTCTACACCAAGATGATGCATTTAGCCAAGAGAAAAGAGGTAGATATTCAGTCTTTGCCGTGGAAAAACAAGCTAAGTAATTGTTAGTATTTTGTGACTCAACATTTTAATTAGACCGTTCATCGTCTTGGCAATATTAATCGGGCATAAGTTTCACCTTGAGGACGTCTTCTTGATTATTATTTTGCGGTTTGAACTTAGGAAGAATCTAAAAGGATTCCCGCTTCTACCCATTGTCCTCGTTGAATAACAATACAATTATACTCCCTCCGTCCAAGTATTTCCGGACGGAGGGAGTACAAATTTGATCGGACCATGCATCGTAGTGTTGCTCCGGGATTATCAAACGTGCAACGACTAACTAAAAAGGATCGCCTAAACCTAAGGAGACCTACTTTTTCTTTCCAATTTCAATCGATTGCATTCAAGCCGTTGGATCGGAAAATGAGCGATAAAATATGCTTCTTCTTCCTCCGATCGTTTTCTAGATTAGAACAAGCGGAGCGCAATTTGAGTCAATCGAATCCAACTTGATTGATGGGCGCTACTTCTTCTTCGCAGAAGAATTGACTAACACAATTTTGTTCCTAGTTGTCTGTGAAATTTGCAAAGTGAATTAAAAATTAGCATTCCATAGAAACGCCGAAACATGTTTATTAAATATTGAGAGAGTGGGTTTTGTGCACCCTGTTGGAGATATGCCCTAGAGGCAATCATGTATGATGATATTTTCTATGTGTTTATGAATAAAGATAGTCCTTGGACATTATCAATGATGTGTATTAACAAGTACGTGACTTGTTTGTGAGACTATGCATTGTATGATGACTGTCCTAAATGGTCCCTAGGCGTAAAGGTTGTGTGGACGCTCAGCCAGTTAGACTAACATATGACACGGTGGATGGTCCAGTTTCACTGACCATGTAGCATTGGATGCTAGCCGGATAATATGGACTCAGAAAGATCTGGTCGGATTCGACGTAGTCGGATCCGAGTCGAGATAAGGTTTGAGTTGGACATACCTAACTATGAGACGCAGTGATAGGTCATCTGTTAGTCTCTAGTACAACATACGTTATATGTCCTAAGACCTGAGCTGACGCATGTACTCGGGATGGTGATAGACCTGCTTTGGGTCGACCAAACGCTACTCCGTAACTGGGTAGTTATAAAGGTGGGTTTCGGGCTTGTCCTAACCCATGCCGTGAGACATGGTTGAGCAAGATGGGATTTGCCCCTCCGATCAGGAGAGATATACTCTGGGCCCATCGGGTGATCCGACCTGAATAAGCATGGCCATGCGATGAGCATTGTAAGATAATCCGAAGTGTTGGTCCGATTCACCGGAACGAGAAAGAGGTCGTGCTGCAACAAGGATGACCATGTCGCCTTGAGCACGACAACATATATCGTGTGGCAAAGCGAACATAAGTGTGAAGTACAGGTTCGCCTAACCAGCTTCATCGGACACTTGGAGTCAGCACGCTTTGCTAGAGGCCGCTACTGACTGGTCGAGCCGGATGTGATCCGACTCGTGACCAAGTGAACGAGAACCTAAGGGGTCGCGCGCTTAAGGGAAGGAACTACATGTGGGATTTAGGATCTGTGCGAGGCCCAAGAGTTGAGCCTGCGCCGGATGCCTATATATAGTGGAGGTGTGGCACACCCATCTAGTTGATCGCTTCGGCACCGTTATTAGGGCTTTGCATGTGTTGCAACTAGCCACCTCCACTCGCCGCCGAACTGTGTGATCGGACCTAGCAGTCCGCCGCACGGTGTTCCTCCTGCACACGCGGATACCGTTAGAGGCGGTGCACTTGCGCCGCTCCGGTGAACCTGTACGTGGGATCCGGCGACCGACTGCGCAAGGGAGATCAGATCGGCTGTTCGAGGGAGATCGGACGAGGAAGAGACGGACCACGCGAACGCGCTGCCTCAACTCTACTTCCGCTACACGGCACTGCGCGTCTAGTGGTAACGAGTTGTGATCCATCTCCGTAGCATGTTCTTGGATGTTCTGCGCGTAGGAAAATTTTAATTCGCATGCAATGCACCTACGGTAGAACCCAACAGTGATATCAGAGCCTCTGCTATAGGATTTGGATTCAGATCGGACACTACTAGAAAAACAGCTATAGCCAATATGGACACTAATGGCGCACTATACATGTGGTGCGCCATTACTAAATAGTAATGGCGCACCATGTGTAGGTACGCCATTAGTAACCAAAACAGTAATGGCGCATCAGGTGAAAAGTGCGCCATTACTAAGTTTGACCAAGGTTTGACCCAGTCATACACATAGTAATGGCGCACTTTGTATAGGTGCGCCATTACTAAGTTGACATAGTAATGGCGCACCTTTACAAAGTGCGCCATAACTATGTGTATGACTGGGTCAAACCGTGGTCAAACTTAGTAATGGCGCACTTTGCATAGGTGCGTCATTACTATGTCAAACTTAGTAATGGCGCACCTATACAAAGTGCGTCATTACTAACTTTGACCAAGGTTTGACCAAGTCATACACATAGTAATGGCGCACTTTGTGAAGGTGCGCCATTACTAACTTTCTAGGTGGCCGAAAATTTCACCAGATGCAACCCCCCCCCCCCCCCCCCGTGGACCGCCTTTTCAGTTTTAAAAAAAATAAAAGAAAATGATGGAAATGTCAAAAAAATAAAAGAAAATAAGTTTCCCATGTGATATGTGGTCTAGTTGTTGGGAAAATTTACAAATATGAATTTCGACTTTATTTGCAAAATCTATCTGGAATTTAGTAAAATGGGCATAACTTTTGCATACGAACTCGGATTAAAAAGTTTTTTATATGAAAAATCATCTACTCGAAAAGTTACATCCGAATTCAACCGGGGGATCCCCGTTGAAGATTTTTAGAATCCCCAAAAACCTAACAGAATAAAAGATACGGGGCTTTTAAGATCTAGAGGGGGAAAATGGAAAAAAATTCAAACTTAGTAATGGCGCACCATCTGCTAGGTGCGCCACTAGTAACAGAAAAAAAAATTTGGTTTCGAATTTTTTTTTTGGAAAAAATGTTCAAAATATGATACGTAATATGACCGGGAAGTTTGAAATATTTTTTCAAAATTTCATCACACTCATGAACAAGAACAAAGTCCTAGACATCAACAAGGTTTAATAGGATTGATATGATAGATATATCAACAAGTGCCTGTTAAGTGAGCTGGTGCTGAGGTTGGATAGAACTGAGAAGTTAAGCGTGCTGGGGCTGGAGTAGTGTGAGGATGGGTGACCTTTCGGGAAGTTTGACCACGGAGTGCGATTTGACTTGAGATTAAGCATATTGACCCGAGATTAAGCCATAGTGACCCGAGATTAAGAAAAAAACGAAAAAAAAAATTCTGAAAAAAATTTGAAAAAAAAATTTCTGAAAAAAAAATTGAAAAAAAATTGTTAGTAATGGCGCACTTCTATGTGGTGCGCCATTACTAAGTCATATAGTAATGGCGCACTTCTAGGCATAGTAATGGCGCACTATAGGTGCGTCATTACTATCTGTGATAGTAATGGCGCACCAAATGTGCGCCATTACTAACAGTTACTAATGGCGTGATGATAGTGGCGCACCTATAGTGCGCCATTAATAGCCAAAATAGGTGTGCCACTAACAGCCTTTTTGCTAGTAGTGGGATGCATATTTGATATGTGCAGGCGTCAGATGAGATCTGTCGTTGTTCATGAGATCGGCTATGTGCACGGTTGATGAGATCAACTGCACATCGGGGTTGTTGAGGCTATATTTTTTGTCCATCGGAATCGATGAGGTCATGACACAACCTACCCCTACCGGTCGGTTTTCGCCATCGGGGTTAACAGTGAAACGTAAATCCGAATCGAGTTCGCGATGATCAATGAGATCGGCCAGATCAGAAAATCCGGCGTGATCGGAATACAGATTGATCTGTGATTTCCGAAAACGCCGGGCGCTGCCCGCACCCGCGAGGGGCGCTGCCCCTTCGAACCCCGCCCGCTAACCGGCTAGTGGGACCGCTGTGTGCGTAGAGCCTTGTATTTCGTATACGACCACACAAACTGGTAGAATGTGATTCTATGCACAACTTTGTTTTGCAGGTTTGATGTGAATAGTATGGCTCATGTGTATGCGATGCATGTGTGTAACTTAACATGACCTGCGTGGTATGATTGTCAGCCGACAGGAGCCAAAGTGCTGTCATTATATTGTATAACGACATGCGCGTCGACTTGTGATTCTCTGTAAATTCATTACTAGTTGTAGTAGTTGGAGGACAGAGATCAAGTTCGAGGCTTTGGTGTCTCGGCGTGACGAACAAGATGGAGTTCCACCCTGGTCATTGGAGTTGGAGCCGGCCTGGAAGGACATCCATGAAGGAGCCATACTATTTCACATTTTTTTGTTTATATGTGATTGATATTGCTTCTTGTTTTCTATGCATGTTATAATGGTAGAAAGATCCCTCGATTAATATCAAGCACATTGCCATTCCGGATGTTGCACCTTCGCACGTCAAGTACGTCTAGTGGTGGGCTCATAAAATTGAGGTGCTACTAGGTGTCCTTGAACTGGAGGGTTCGTGTCGGACATGGACATGCACTGCATCAGGTTAACTTGACAAGGCTATCAAAACGGTTTTGGGCCTTGTGGCAAAGAAGGTTGGGAGCCGGGGTATAAGATACCTACCCGACCGATAGGAGTCGTATAGAGATACGATTAGCAAGGGGTTGCTTACCAAATAGGCAAGTTGGCTAGCAGTGTTGCTAAAGCTCACTAGTCGCTCGCGCTAGACGGGTCCTGAATCACTGAGAGTTTGCGGAGGGATGCTGACTTCAGTGGGAGTAGTTCTGTTTAAGGCTTGAATTACTCTACATAAACACATTGCTTAGTGATTGCATATTTTCTGTTGTAGATCAATGGCACCACCTGCTCAACCCAACTTTGCATTGAAATCAATTCTGGAAAAGGATAAACTGAATGGAACAAACTTTACCACCTGGTATAGAAATTTAAGAATTGTTCTCAAGCATGATAAAAAGGAACATGTTCTAGAGGATCCACTTCCAGAGGAACCTGCCGATAATGCTAATGCCACAACCAAGAATGCCCACCAAAAACTCATTGATGAATCAAACGAGATCAGCTGCCTCATGCTGGCTTGTATGGAGCCCGATTTGCAACAACATTTCGAAAATGTTGAGGCTTTTGATATGATCGAGAGTCTCAAGAGCATGTTTCAGGTGCAGGCTAGGACCGAAAGGTTCAACATCTGGCAATCCTTGACGGATTGTAAGTTGAAAGAGGATGATCCACTGAGCCCGCATGTGATCAAGATGATCGAGTACGTGCAAGCTTTGGATCGGTTAGGCTTCCCACTTAGGGACGAGCTGTCCATGGATGCAATTATGGGTTCTCTTCCACCTAGCTATGGGATGTTCGTCTCGAACTATCATATGCACGGCATGGATAAGAAGCTCACTGAATTGCATGGGATGCTTAAGGTGGCAGAACAAGATATTAAGAAAGGCAGACATCAAGTGTTGATGGTGCAGAAATCGGCTAAGTTCAAGAAGAGTTGGTCCAAGAAAAAGGGCAAGGCAAAGGGCACGGAGAAGGTTGTCTCCGCCGCTGCGCCGAAGCCGGGACCAGACTCAAAGACCGTTTGCTTTCATTGCAAGGAAACTGGTTACTGGAAGAGGAACTGTAGCAAGTGGCTTGCTGAGCATGGCAAGAAGGCCGGAAATGCTTCTTCAGGCAAAGGTACACTTGTTACATATGTTATAGACATTTACCTTGCTGACATACCTAGTAGCTCTTGGGTATTTGATACCGGATCGGTTGTTCATATTTGCAACTCGATGCAGGGGCTGATAAGAACTAGGCGTGTGGCACAAGGGGAGATTGACATCAGGGTCGGCAACAAAGCAAGAGTTGCTGCGTTGGAGGTCGGCACGATGCAGCTCAAGCTTCCTTCTGGATTTATTTTGGAATTGAATAATTGTTATTACATTCTCGCACTTAGTCAGAACATTATTTCTGCCTCATGCTTGATGAGTCAGGGTTATGAATTCAGTTTAAAGGACAATGGTTGTTCATTTTATTTGAATGGAATGTTCCACGGCTATGCACCCATTGTAGATGGGCTATTTATTTTGAATCTAAAAAAAGGAACCAGTCTATAACATGAATGTCAAGAGGCATAAGCCTAATGAGATAAATCCGACATACTTCTGGCATTGCCGGCTTGGACGCATTAGTCTGAAACGCATGAAGAAGCTCCATGATGATGGACTCCTAACTTCGTCCGACTTTGGGTCGTTCGAGACATGTGAATCATGCTTGCTAGGCAAGATGACTAAGTCTCCTTTTGCAAAGAGTTGCGAAAGGGCGTCCGAGCTGTTGGAGCTTATACACAGTGATGTGTGTGGTCCAATGAGCACAACGGCCAGAGGTGGCTATCAGTACTTTGTGACTTTTACCGACGACTTTAGTATATATGGATATATCTATTTGATGAGACACAAGTCGAAAACTTTTGAAAAGTTCAAAGAGTTTCAAAACGAGGTTGAAAATCAGCTCGGCAAGACAATAAAGCTTCTACAATCAGATCTTGGAGGTGAATACATGAGCCAGGAGTTTGATGATCATCTGAAAAGCCGAGGTATAGTACCTCAGCTCACACCTCCGGGTACGCCGCACAGAAACGACGTGTCAGAACGGAGAAATCGAACCTTGTTGGACATGGTCCGATCGATGATGAGCAAATCAGATTTACCCTTGTTATTTTGGGGATACGCTCTAGAAACTGCAGCTTTCACACTTAACAGGGTACCATCAAAATCCATAGATAAGACACCACATGAGATGTGGACTAGGAAGAGTCCTAGTTTATCTTTTCTAAAGATTTGGGGTTGTGAAGCATTTGTCAAGCGACTCATGTCGGACAAGCTTACACCCAAGTCGGATAAATGCATATTCGTGGGATATCCGAGGGAAACCTTGGGATACAGCTTCTACAACCGAGAAGAGAACAAAGTGTTTGTTGCTCGGAACGGGGTTTTCCTAGAGAAAGAGTTTCTCAGTCGGGAAGCCAGTGGGAGAATGGTGTGACTCGAAAAAATTCGAGAGCCACTCAGGGACGACTCGGCTGGTGATGAGATCATACCGGAGTTGGTTAGGGAACCCGTAGTGGAATCGGCACCGGAGCCACGAAGGTCAAAAAGATTGCGTAGAGTGCGCGATGTGTTGTTGCTAGAAAGCGACGAGCCGGCCACGTATGCAGAAGCGGTGGTGAGCCCAAATTCCGAGGCATGGCTGGAGGCCATGAGATCCGAGTTAAAGTCCATGGATGATAATCAAGTGTGGGACTTGGTTGATCCGCCACCTGGCGTAATTGCCATTGGTTGCAAATGGGTCTTTAAGAAGAAAACCGATGTGGATGGAAATGTTCAGATCCACAAAGCTCGGCTTGTCGCTAAAGGTTATGGACAAGTTCAAGGAATTGACTACGACGAGACCTACTCGCCGGTAGCGATGCTAAAGTCGGTGAGGATCATACTAGCTATAGCTGCATATTTCGATTATGAGATATGGCAGATGGATGTCAAAACGGCTTTCCTTCATGGAAATTTAAAGGAGGATGTATACATGATACATCCTGAAGGTTTTGTCGATCCAAATAATGCTAGTAAAATATGCAAGCTCAAGAGATCCATTTATGGATTGAAGCAAGCAGTTGATGAAGTCATCGTTGACCTTGGTTTCATCAAGAACGAAGAGGACTATTGTTTATACAAGGAAGTCTAGTGGGAGCTCGGTAGTATTTTTTATCCTGTATGTGGATGACACACTGCTGATCGGAAATGATGTTTCAATGCCGAACTCAGTCAAGGAATCATTGAATGGCAAGTTTTTGATAAAAGACCTTGGAGAATCACTATACATTTTAGGCATCAAGATCTATAGAGATAGATCGAAGAGGCTGCTCGGTTTAAGCCAGAGCACGTACATAGACAAAGTGTTGAAGCGGTTCAACATGAGTGAGGCCAAGAAAGGGTTCTTGCCCATCTCACATGGTAGAAGGCTAAGCAAGACTCAGAGTCCTACGACTTCTGATGAGCAAAACCGGATGAGTAGGATTATGTATGCTTCGGCAATATGATCCATCATGTATGCCATGCTATGTACTTGACCTGATGTTGCCTATGCAATAAGCTTAACAAGCAGATACCAGACTGGCCCAGGTGAGAGTCACTGGGCAGCGGTGAAAACTATCCTGAAGTACCTGAAAAGGACTAAAAAGATGTTCCTAGTTTATGGAGGTGAGGAGGAGCTCTGTGTAAAGGGTTACGCTGATGCTAGTTTCCAAACCGATAGGGATGATAATCGATCGCAAACTGGATTCGTGTATGTCATGAATGGAGGAGCAGTGAGCTGGACGAGTTCCAAGCAAGATATGGTGGCCGACTCCACAACAGAGACCGAATACATTGCGGCTTGTGAAGCCGCAAAGGAAGGTGTTTGGATTCGGAAGTTCCTGGAAGATCTTGGTGTGTTCCCGGGCTGGGCAAAACCGTTGGACCTGTATTGCGATAATTTAGGTGCCATCGCACAGGCCAAGGAGCCGAGACAACACCACAAGACCAGGCACATAGACCGAAAATATCACCTGATACGAAAGCTCGTAAAGAATGGTGATACTAATTTATGCAAGATTCACACGGATGAAAATGTTGCAGATCCGTTGACTAAGCCACTTCCACAAACCAAGCATGAGGGGCACGTTAGAGCTATGGGCATTCGATGTCTATTTGATTGACTCTAGTGCAAGTGGGAGACTGTTGGAGATATGCCCTAGAGGCAATCATGTATGATGATATTCCCTATGTGTTTATGAATAAAGATAGTCCTTGGACATTATGAATGATGTGTATTAACAAGTACGTGACTTGTTTGTGAGACTATGCATTGTATGATGACTGTCCTAAATGGTCCCTAGTCGTAAAGGTTGTGTGGACGCTCAGCCAGTTAGACTAGCATATGACACGGTGGATGGTCCGGTCTCACTGACCATGTAGCATTGGATGCTAGCTGGATAATATGGACTCAGAAAGATCTGGTCGGATTCGACGTAGTCGGATCCGAGTCGAGATAATGTCTGAGTTGGACAGACCCAACTATGAGACGCAGCGATAGGTCATCTGTAAGTCTCTAGTACAACATACGTTCTATGTCCTAAGACTTGAGCTGACGCATGTACTCGGGATGGTGATAGACCTGCTTTGGACCGACCAAACGCTACTCCGTAACTGGGTAGTTATAAAGGTGGGTTTCGGGCTTGTCCTGACCCATGCCGCGAGACATGGTTGAGCAAGATGGGATTTGCCCCTCCGATCAGGAGAGATATACTCTGGGCCCCTCGGGTGATCCGACCTGGATAAGCATGATCATGCGATGAGGATTATGAGATAATCCGAAGTGTTGGTCGGATTCACCGAAACGAGAAAGAGGTCGTGCTGCAACAAGGATGACCATGTCGCCTTGAGCACGACAACATATATCGTGTGGCAAAGGGAACAGAAGTGTGAAGTATAGGTTCGCCTAACCAGCTTCATCGGACACCTGGTGTCAGCACGCTTTGCTAGAGGCTGCTACTGACTGGTCGAGCCGGATGTGATCCGACTCGCGACCAAGTGAACGAGAACATAAGGGATCGCGCGCTTAAAGGAAGGAACTACATGTAGGCTTTAGGATCCGTGCGAGGCCCAAGAGTTGAGCCGACGCCGGATGCCTATATATAGTGGAGGTGTGGCACACCCATCTGGTTGATCGCTTCGGCGCCGTCATTAGGGCTTTGCATGTGTTGCAACTAGCCACCTCCACTCGCCGCCGAACTGTGTGATCGGACCTAGCAGTCCGCCGCACGGTGTTCCTCCTGCACGCGCGGATACCGTTAGAGGCGGTGCACTTGCGCCGCTCCGCGAACCTGTACGTGGGATCCGGCGACCGGCTGCGTAAGGGAGATCAGATCGGCTGTTTGAGGGAGATCGGACGAGGAGGAGACGGACCACGCGAACGCGTTGCCCCAACTCTACTTTCACTGCACGGTACTGCGCGTCTAGTGGTAACAAGCTATGATCCATCTCGTAGCATGTTCTTGGATGTTCTGCGCGTAGGAAAATTTTAATTCGCATGTGATGCACCTACGGTAGAACCCAACACACCCACACATGTTGCACCTCCGGTGCACCCACGATCGAAAACTTAGCAAAACATTTCAAAAAATTCTGATACTTTGTGGGTGTGATTATGACCAAATGTTTTAGGTGCTTGCAAAAATTGGTGACGAAATAACATCCGAGAAAATCTATACAAAAAAAACAAAGTTTATGCTGAAAACATGTGAACAATAACTTGGGTGCAGAGCATCATTTGTATTTCTTTTTGTATGGAAAGCATTTGATGTTTTTTTTATGATCAAACTTTGCAAGCTCCTAAAACATTTGCTCATAATCACATCCATCAAGTTTCAAGATTTTTTTTTCTATTTTTTCAAATACTATTCAGTGCATTGGTTCACCGAAGGTGGGTGCAACCACTACTTTTCCAAATATTGATGAAGTAGATACATCGGCATATTATGAGCTGGTTCTTTAAAGATCTGAATGCAATTTGACCATTCATAATTTGGTTTTATCCGTGATTGTGAAACCATATGCGTCGTCCTACAAATTCTTTCTAGACTAGGCCATTTATGTTTGCTTTAGTTACCATTCCGCTACCGCCCAGCTTCCTGTAGGCTACTCACAGTGGAAAGTATCATATACTAGTACCATGCATATGATATTAATGTATGATACTACCTACATAGTGCATAGTATCATACAGTAGTAACATATATGATCTCATTTATTGCCATACATGACAC
This sequence comes from Elymus sibiricus, assembly GCA_039707655.1. Classification (NCBI taxonomy): domain Eukaryota; kingdom Viridiplantae; phylum Streptophyta; class Magnoliopsida; order Poales; family Poaceae; genus Elymus; species Elymus sibiricus. The sequence goes on from CM077663.1 coordinate 401,792,531, forward strand.
AAAGTAGTATAGCATTTAACATGATACGGTATCTACCTATGTTACTCTAACCCTCTCTCTCATCTTTAATTCTCTGCCACGTCAGCATGTTTACTATTCCCGAGTGCATGATGCTACATAAGATACCACCACTATGGCCGAGCTGAACTTTTCCTCGGCGCCCCATGACGCAAGTGGTCCTCAGCCTCGTTGAGCTGCACGGCGGCAATCAACCTTTTCACTGCAGCCAGCTGAAGTGTAGGTGGCAGCAGTGGAGAGCCTATGCCGAAGGTGAAGCCCCTCATCGATGACTCTCCGGACCGACGCGTGAGGCCTGATTGAATGCATGAAGAGCGTAGGGGAACCTGGGATATAGTTACCCCCCTCTCCCCGAGAGCCAGCGATCCATCCAGAACGACGTGGTCGTCCCCGACCCCAACAGCAGAGAAGGTGGCCGCTCGTTACCAACCGATACATTCGGGGACGATCCACTTGACGAAAGAGAACGTGGAAGAGATGTCTCCCATATACCGCAGCTGCCGCCAAAAACGCACATCTTCCACGGCATGTCGTTGTGTTGGTGGGGCTAGTGGACGAAGTTCATCAAGAGCACCACATTTTGCTGCTGAAGATCTCGCCCGCGCATTTATACTTGCCAGAACTGCCAGTCCACTATGACGATCTTCTTTTTCCGCCGGTTCTACCATTCCAATAAAGAATGAAAATGATGCTAGATAATAATAGAGTCAAAGCATGGATGGAGGGTTTCTAATTTCGGACCTCATCGAAATATGAGAAGTTTTAGAAATTTGGCATGTTTCGGATTTTGAGATTTTAAATTGCACATAATTTTAATGAATTCTAACATAGTTTAAATTTATTCTATAATGAATTTAAACCTGCCTCGAAATTTCAAGGTTAAAAATATTTCAGACCCCACTAAAATTTCGTTGAAAATTTTAACCCTAGGATAATCTCCACTGAAAGCACTGAGATCAGGCGCATTGTGCACCTCATTCCCAAGGAATCATGAATAACAAGGTGCCACGAGATGTGAAACCCAGCAACCCTTCGCTCCATGAGCAGGAGCAAAGGCAAGAGGTCTGGGGCAGTCTTGTTAAGTTCTCACTACCAATCCACTCCATTGAACAAGGATCGGGTACAAATCAAGCTACAGGTGGAGTGGAGTTCATCGATGGAGGATTGAGAGAGCTAGAGGAAGAAGAAGAACATCACAAGCCTATCCTAAGCCAGCGCCACGCCTCGGCCGAAGCCGCCGTTCGTCCAAGCCACCGACCATTTGTTGCCTGTTGCCTCCCTCTGTGCATATATAGCCTCGTCTTTATGGGTGGGTAGTGGCTGAGAGGCCAGCGAGGCCCAGGTCGCTGACAAAACTCAACTGGACTACGGCCACACAACCATCTGGCGTGTCAAAATTGTCTATAAAAAAAAAATCTGAAGTGCCAAAATCCAGAAATGGATTTTTTTTAACACAGTACAGACGCAAGCGTTCATATACACGCGCATACACTCATCTTTATGAACGCACACACACACCCTACCCCTATGAGCACCTTCGAGAGACTGAGCCGGCATGTCATCTTGAGATTTACGAAGTCACCGTAGGCGCCTCGTCGTCGACGGGAACGTCTCCTCCCACTGAAAACGTATCGCCGAAAATCCTGAAATAAATCCAGAAATAATGCAAGCATCAGGATTTGAACCCTGGTGAGCTAGGGATACCACTGTCCCTCTAACCATCCAACTATAGGTTGGTTTGCAATCCAGAAATGGATTGAAACGATAAACCTGACCAAGTTGTGATCTGATCGACACGTTCCAACCACGACCAACGAAATCCCTCTAACTCACAAGCAAAGGAATACTTCAAAAAAAAAAACTCACAAGCAAAGGCAATGGGCGCCCTTGGTGTTCTTGAAACCACGCCAGGCATTTACGTGTCACCTCCGTGTTTCTCTAGGGAAAAACAAAGTTCTCGTGTCTCCGACAAAGTCAATAGAAACCATCAAGGGTCGTTCGTTGATACCCCCTGTCTGTTTTGTACATTCCTCCCACAGTCCAGTGTACTCCCTTCGTCCCGAACTATTCGTCGTGGAAATGGATGTATCTCGATGTATTTTTAATTTACAAACATCCAGTTTTATCCATTTTTGTAACGAATAATTCGAGACGATGTGATTCCGTATCTTAGAGCATCTCCAACAGACGCCCAAAAAACGGCCCGCGCTGCAAAATTGCGCGTTTTAGCGCGTGCGCAGCGAAATCGCGCGCTCCAGCGGCCGCCCAAAAACCGCGTGCGCGGCATAAGTGCTTCCGCGCGCAGAGCGAAACGGCATCGCGCGCGGCTTATTTGGTGCGCCCGCTCCCGCGCGCGGAACCACTCGAGCGCTCGCGCATCTCCTCCCAACTCCCTCCCCACCAGTGCCTGCGCCGCCGCCGCGCCACCCCTTTGCTCCGGCGACCCGACAGCGTTTTCCGGACCTACTACCGCGCGTCTGCAACTCCCTCCCCCTCCCTCTAGTCGCCGCCGGCCCTTGCGCGCGCTATTGCTCCGGCGAAAAGCGATCGGCCGCCCACTGCCGCTCGGCGCCCACAAGGTGTTCGACAGAACGCCCACAAGGTATATATTGCTCAAAGTAAACATTTTTTACATTAATTTGATGCTTGTTGTTCATAGTTTATAGACTAGTTTAAATTCAATATTGTAGATGAGTTGGCATGCTTTTTTTGGAATGCCTGGATCTTTGAATGACATCAACGTCGTTAATCGGTCACCACTGATGAATAAGATTGCAAATGGTGATTTGCCACCGATACAGTTCGTAGCAAATGGACATACATACAACTATGGCTACTATCTTGCGGATGGCATCTATCCAAAGTGGCAAACATTTGTGAAGCCGTTGAAAAAACCGCAAGGTAAAAAAAATCTAGATTTTCACAATGCTCAGGCGGCGGCTAGGAAAGATGTTGAGAGAGCATTTGGGATTTTGCAAGCCCAATTTGCTATTGTGAGAGGACCGGCTAGATTTTGGGATCAAAATATCCTTTGGTACATCATGCACGCTTGTGTGATCATGCATAACATGATCATTGAGAATGAACGTGGCCAAGATTTAGACTACTCTCAGTACGAGCTCTTGGGACATCCCGTGCGAGTGCGGCGGAGTGCTGCGAGGGTGGCCCGATTTGTTGCTTCCTATCATGCTATTCGGCGTGCCGAAACGCATGATGATCTTCAGAACGATCTCATTGAAGAGTGGTGGGAATGGAATGGCCGACAGAATGCATGATGATTTGGTTTATTTGATGTTGTATGTGATGTTGTATTGTTGAACTATTTGTTGTATTGGATGATAAACTATTTGTTTGAGTTGTAATAATAAAACTAAACTATTTATTGTTGATTGTTTGATCTATGGGTTTTATTTTTGGAGTGCATATGTTGTTTGTATAGGGCGCTATAGGGCGCGCGCGCCGTGTATTTTGCAGCGGCTGTTGGAGCGCCGCGCGCGCTAACTTTTGTGGCGGTCGTTGGAGCCAGCGCTACGCCGAACGCTAAAAAACGTTAGTTGCGCGTGGTATAACCGTTTTTTGCGCCATGTTGGAGTTGCTCTTAGGCATATCATTTTATGTATCCATGATCAAGTGATTAGATAGTCGTGTAATTCTTCATGAAGTTTTGCATGAGTTGAAAACAAGGTGGATTTTCTATCTATTAGTTGACTATCAGTGACATGCCAAGGACGCGAGGTAAGCCGCCACGTCCATCTCATACCCCACGAAATCACCCCATGAGTCGCAATGGACGCCAGCAACAATCTCGTCAACCTCACGCGTCCTGATGTTGAACGCGAAGGTCCCATGGCGGCTGCTGCCTTCTCCAAGCGTGAAAAGAACGACGCCGCTCCTCTCGCAGAACCACCGCAGGTTGACGGCAAGGTACGATCTCATCTTGAACTGTGCCTGGGGCGGCATGAAGAAGCCGGGCCTGAACTCCCACTCGCCGCAGTCGCCCATGTTCGGATCAAAGCAGTAGACCGCCATAGAGAGCTCGTCGACGCAAACTCGCGATGTGATGCAGCAAAGCCTCTCGTCGGGGGTCACGCCCAGCAATCGGGTGCTCTGCTCCATGTATGCCGGGAGGCCGGCCTGCGGCATGGGCACCTCCCTCGGCTCCGGCGTGTCGACCCGCACTGCCAGCGCCGTGCGCAGGAGCGGCCAGTAGGCCACCCCGCGGAGCACCATGGCCTGCCCAAGCTCGCGCACCTCCTTGCTTTTGATCTTGCGGCCTGACCTCCTGGCCTCCGCGCTCCAGCGGCCAAGGTCCGAGGAGTAGGTGCGCAACGCGGTGAACCCGCGGCGGTTGTGGACGATGAGCAGGCGGAAGAAGGTGCCGGCAGCGGCGACAGGCGTTGGACGCCGTCGTGGTCGCCGGCCAACAGTGCGCACGCGTACGTCCCGGGCATGTCGTCGCCGGACAGGGGCGGAAGCAGGGCCATGTGGCCCGTCATCGGGTTGCAGACGCATAGCTCGAGGCCCGCGGCGCGGCCCTCGTGCCGGAGCTCCAGGACGAGGCGGCCGTTGTGGGACGCCACCGGACGGGAGTGCTCGAAGAACCCGCGGCCGACGACGCGCTGGAATGCCTGCGGCAGCGCGTCGAGCGAGGCGCTCTGGAAGCCGAGGAGCCGACCGCCGGAGCGGGTCGGGACGAAGCGAGGCCCCGGCTTCGAGACGGTCGCGCGCTTGCGAGCGGTGACGCGGCCGGCGGCGCCGTCCTCGCGGTGGAAGAAACCGAGGAAGAGGGGAGTGCCAGGTTGCGGCACCGGGAGAGCACGGCGGCATCCTCTGCGACCACGCGGCCCCAGCTCCCGCACGTGCTCGCGCAACGGATGACGTCGGGCGCGCGAAGACGGCCGAGAGGGCGTCGTCCGTGAGAAGCGTCCCGTTGTCGTGGTCACTCAGACCGTCGCCTCCAGCGTCTCCCTGGCGCCGCCGCGAGAGCCAGCCTATCCTGTACGGCGCCAGCCGGTGAACGCCGCCACGCGCTCGGCCGTGCTGCGGCGGCATGGAGACCGCGAGCGCTGGAGCGGATGGAGGGATCGATCGATCTGCCCATCCGGACGGGTCTCCCCCCAACTTGGACCTCGAGTCGGTTTCCGAGCGAGTAGATGCCAAGCCAAATACGTGTAAGTTACCGCCATATATACGTGTAAGTTTCCCTCATTCAGAATCCAAAATGTGTGCTTGTCTCGCATTGAGGACAAGTGCCTTTTACTAACATCAATGGTGTTTATATCAAAACTAAGCAATCTGAATCAAGTTTGTGTTTTCTTGTTAATTGCCCCGCATGTGCCGCTACCGCCAAGTTCCGTCCGGATCGGGATACCGCATTATCGGAAGTTAGCAACAACTGCACTCGAAGCGCCATCCAGAAACATGCCGTCACAAGCAGCACTCAACTTGAAACCCAAGCTACCAAGCACCACCACATGCGTCACCTCAAATTCAAGCACCCAACACCCCAGGCGACACCAGTGTGTCACTACACATATTGCGCCACCACCGCCCAATCTGAGACGGATATGGGGTTTTCACCCGAGAGTGAGATTGGGGTGGAGGGACGCCGCCTCCAAGAGAAAAGCGTGTTCATGACCGTTGCCACCACCGGGGCGGAAGGACTTACCGGAGATACCCCCGGTCCCTAGCAACCTCCAGTAGCACCCGCCCGCACCAGGGTCGACACACGACAGAGAGGAGGATCTCCAAATCCGGCGCAGGGGAAGCTCCGCACCGCGCCCAAATCATGTCGGCAACTCACCACCCACGCGGTCGAGCCTCAACCAACAACTTCTAGCGAGGGCTGCCTGCCGAACGACGTCGTCGCCACGCCTGTTAGGGTGGCCGCCCAAGGTTTCTCATTACTCCGCGAGGGGCCGGAGTGACAAGCTCCTCGCCATCAACGACGCAGGCTCCACACAAGCTTTTCCGGCGACCGACTCGAGTGACGGCGAGAAGGAAAACAAAGGGGGATGTGGTGGGAGGAGGGAAACCCTAGTCGCCCCCACTGCGCAACTCGAGGGCCTCAATTCCTCTAACCAATAAACTCAAGAGTTGATTGCATTACATTTAGTGACGGATCCGGAAATGCAACTTTGCGTGTTCAAATAATTTTTCACCCTAATATTGATTTTTATTTTTTTGCCGTTCCAACCTAGTGTTAGCCTTCAAAATTTCACTTGTTACTGTTACTAATGAAATCAATCAGATAAGGACAACGATATGTACGGGGTCATATATCTCTAAATTGAAACATAACCGACAATTAATATGGGATGGAGAGGGTACATGTCAACGAACGCAATTCAGATTCTCTCGTGCGGAAGGAGAGACACAATTCAGATTCTCTCCTGCTGAAGGAGAGACAAGCTGATTACACTGAAGTGACCCGATATGTAGCGTTCAGAGATCGTATATATAATATATGTGAATATTTGTAAAAAAGAAATGGAGAAGCATAGGAAAACAACATAAAAATATCCACGCTCGGTGGGACTCAAAGGAGAGACAATCTGATCACACTGAAGTGACCCGATATGTAGCGTTCAAAGATCGTATATATAATATATGTGATTACTTGTACAAAAAGAAAAAAAATATAAATATATATAATATATGTGAATATTTGTACAAAAAGAAAAAAACATAAAAAATATATACTCCTATAATATATGTGAATATTTGTACAAAAAGAAAAAAAGAAAAAATATATATAATATATGTGAATATTTGTACAAAAAGAAAAAAAACATAAAAATATCCACGCTCGGTGGGACTCGAACCCACAATCCTTTGATTAGAAGTCAAATGCCTTGTCCATTAGGCCACGAGCGCCTTTGTTGTTCTCCGTTTAGTAAATCTATTTGTCATGATAGTTATCACGCCTTTATACAGATTCTAAAGATAGTACGGTCTTTCTTTTTCTTGTGATATGATTTTTTTTTCAAAATTGTAGAAATTTATTTTGCATTTCTTTCTAAAAGACGACTCTATCAAGTTATATCAAACAGAGCCCAGACGAAAGCATACGAAACAGAGCATGGTGGCTGAAGCAAAATCCCATGAAACACGTGAGGGCTGGGCCTGAACGGTTCCTCAAACAACAAATCACCTCTCCCTTCGTTCTCTTGGTTCTTACGAGAGATGCCACGCTACACACTGTGGCCGTTGATCCATGCTATCGACGGATGCGTTGGCATCAAGTTTTCCATCAGAAGCAACTCTACTTTCGTATGAAAACAAGCAAAGTCTTTTCTCCACACCATTTTTTTTGCCGAAAGCAACCCAGATCCATTAAGTATTGCAAGTGATACAACAAACCCCAAAAAAGAAATAAAGTACATTTGAGTCCCTGGGAATCGACCAGACACACACGTAGCCACGAACTGAGGGCGCGCCGCTCTATCCCAGAGTCGGCGTGACATTGGAATCTGCGTACGGACCATCTGCAAGCGGGAATTCTTCAAGCTAAGGTCCAAACGGACCAGTGCGTCGGCGAGGAGGCAGGACACGTGCATCATCGGCAACACTCCAACATCTCCCTTGCCGAAAACAGATATGAAGTCGCTCCAAAAAGAACGACACACCATGACAACCAACAAGCTTCGCCACCGCCACGTCCAAAGAGGGCACACCACCGAAGAGGAAGCACGTGGCAGTTTATTCGCGAGCAACATCAACCGCACCGAAGACCAAGCGATCAGATCGAAGGATCGATCCAAATCACATAAAAGCGAGTGACCTGCAAACGCCCATGTCGACGAAACCGACGAAACGATGCACAACCAGATGCAAAACCTAGTCACGGTTGTCCCCGCCACCATCGCCTCCCAGTCGGAACCGAGAACGACGCCGTGGAGACCACCCCAACACCTAAACTGCCTAGCTACGCTACTTGTACATAGATCCATCCGGCGAGCCGTCCCCCTCTGTGGTTCGATAAAATCCGCATTCGAAATCGCATTCGGTGATATCCGCTCCGCTCCGAATTCGATGTAAAAAGTATGGTAAGGGATATGAAAACTGCATTAACCGATCCGATCCGATCCTTTTACATCCCTACCCAGTACCCACCATTGAGAGAAACATGAGAGAGAAGGTAGCCAGGTACGTATGTGTGTGGAAAGGAACAGATAAGGGCGAAGCAACTTATGGTTGGATGGTTAGAGAGACAGTGGTATCCCCAGCCCATCAGGATTCAAGTCCTGGTGCTCGCATTATTTCTAGATTTATTTCAGAATTTCCAACGAACATGGAAGATATCTCGAGAGTCCAGTGTAGCCCACATTCGACATTGTGACTTGCTCCCCCACCATATTGTTTTTTTTTTGAAACGGAGGCAAAAGATTTGCCTCATCGATTAATTAAGCAGAAGAGAGTTGTCCAGTTAATTAACGGAAAACCGGACGAAAACCAATACAAACCAACCACATGCGGCATACTCACATAGCATGCAACCCCAGAAACGCACAATCAACCTTACAACCATACCCAACAGGGAACGACCACCAATCCACACACTACTACATCGCAAAGGAATCCCAAATAAGAATACCTCGACCAAAGCCCACGGACATTGGTAATTCCACGGAGACAAGCCATGCCAAAAAGACCATCCAAGAGACTAATGACCATCCATCAAACAGCTATGGACGCCTTTCTTGTGGCGACACTCTTCTTTGTTTTGCTCTTAAGAGCCTTCTCCACAATCGTCTTACCAGATCCAGGACTAACAGCCTCCAAACGTGCTAGCAAGCTGTGAAGCTGTATCTCAAAGAGAATCTCATCAACCTTGTCCTTTATTGACACCACCACATGAACATCCTCAACCATGGGTATCACCGCCACAACGGACTCGGACCCCTCCGTTTGCTCACATGGTAGAGGTGGACCTTGCGTCTCGGAATTAGGTGCCAACACACCAACCTCATCAACCTCGTCATCCGTAGACACCACTTGCCCCATCTCGTTCGAAGGCGTTGTCAAGGCCCCTGGCAAGCCCATCTCCTTCTGAAGCACCATCGAAAGAGGCGAAGATGGCTCCTCACATAGCTCCTGTAAATCAGGCATGATCTGTAGTATCGGAGCCACGACCTCGACAATGACATCACTCCCAAAGGCAATCGGCACCACAGGCAGCATCGATGTGCAGTGTGTAGCACGAGGAGAGAAATCCCCAAAGAGGCATGTTTCCTTCTCATCTGCGGAACTAGCTTGAAGCTCGGGCAACAGAGACACAACTGGGACAACCTGAAGTTTGTTGATAGCGGCCTCCGCTCTCACCAGAACACCCCCAACTAGCGCAAGGCAGTCGCGTAGCTCAGAACGAAGCAGCTCAGCCTGCTGCATGAGGATAGGGTGCGGAGGCATGTCAACTGGGTTTGCATCATCAACTGATGAAGTCGGATGGGTAGGCGGTGGAGCAGCACATCGGGGCGTCTTAATCTGGAATGAATTTGTTGGGGTTGCACCCTTGACCGATGCAGGCATCGAGGAAGGCGATGGAACAGCACGTCGGAGTGGCATAGTCGGGTCAAGATGCTTTGCACGACAAAAGCGGGCGATGTGACCGAACTGGAGGCAGCTAGTGCACCGGATTGGGTCCCGGCAGGAGCTGACTCGATGACCTCTAGCGAGGCACCGAAAACATCGGTCCCTCAGCCACACCGGAGCCGGCCACGCAGCAGAACCTGGACGATGAAAGGATGTTGCAGGTGGCGAGCGCGGGCGACTGGACGCGCCCAACGGAACACCAGGAGGTGCAGACTCGCAGCACACCGAGGCAACAGGCGTCTCATCCCGGCCGAAACATCCACGCCAGTCCCCCCAACCTGGGCGCATGGGCGGGCCCACCGGGACAACCATGTCGCTGGTCCCCCCCCCCCCCCCCCCCCCACCATATTGTCATACCCGTATATCAGCACGTATTTCTTAGGCCACACTTATTAAAATATAATGGCATGGATTCCAACAATAAAAACGAATGATGAGATAGCACGGATCAGTACCGTGTCTAGGACGTCCTCACTCTGGTTTTCACCCTCTTTTTTTGCGGGGGACCCTCTTTTTTGCTTTGACATGAACCCATCATCAACCAAACTGTGTACCCACTTGGTACCAGCCCAGCGGCACTATAGACATACACCCTATCCAAAAACACATCACAACTAGAGCCTGCACAAGAAGTTTGACCTCTGATAACACAAAACTAGTCCATCCTATTAGTTGAAAAAACTTACTTTATTCCACAAGTAAATTGAGTGATTCTAGAGGAGACGGAACGTCGATGGAAGGGAGCTGGCTGAATAGATGTTTCGGTTACATGTCGTTATGTCGTTGCCTAGGAGACAAATAGGGGGCACTTGTTCCGGTTGATCCAGCAAACAAAGTGGGCGCACTGGTAAATCAAATTGAGCGGGATGTTACTATTCAGGCTTCTTTGCTGATCAGCCCTATACCCAACGGGGAACTGAGCAAATGTGCGAGACCTCCGATGTGACACGTTAATTAAGCATCAAGGGCGCGTTTGGTTGCTTTCTCTCCAGGGTCTGGCTGAGGGCAAAAATATAAGCCAGGCTGAGCAGGGCCTGGCTATGAAAAAACGAGACAAAAAAACGTAGTTGCAAGTAGATTGATTGCCTGCATGTCATGTATTGTCACCGTGAAACAATTTTCATCCAGTGTTTGATTGCATACATGCATATGTTTAGGAGTTGAGAGCTACACTTAAGCGATCAGGTTAGGCTTGATGCCGTCGGCCTTCATTTCCTCAAACACGTTGAGTGTGCCTTGTCCGCCCCCACCACGCCGGAGCCCTGCCGACGAGGTCGACCCTTCCTCCCCTCGCCGTTGCCACGCCTGCGCCCGCACCCGGCTTGCTGCCGTGGCCGTGCCCGCGCCCGCGCCGGGCCGCGAAGACCGCGCCCGCGCCTGGCCGCGCGGTGCCGCGAAGACGGCCGCTCCCGCGCCTGGCCGCATCCCTGTATCTACAAAGCGCACGGCGAAGTGTATTCAGATCCATGTACCAGCCAATGGGACAGCGACGGCGCGGCCACGCAGTCCAGAGCGGACGGAGCTTGAAGATGACATGACGACGACGACCCTTGCGCGGCGGCAGCGAAGGACGGGGGGGGGGGGGGGGGGTGGATGTGAAGGCGGGAAGCACGGCGGGAGTGGATGCGGCGGAGACAGTGGGTGCGGGGGCGGTAGTGGATGCGGTGGCGGGCAGTGGATGCGGCTGAGGCAGTGGATGCGGCGGGGGCGGCCGGTAGCGACGCCGGCGGCGGCGGCGGCGTTGGTTAGGGTTGAGCGAGAGTGAAGAGGAGAAGCGACGGGAGAGCGAGAGGGGAGATCCGACCAGGTGGTGGAGCGGTGCGGGCGCGGTCCGACCAGGTGGGGTGCTTGGTGTAAATGTGTGTGAATTTGCGAAACCCCCCCGCGTATTACAACTTTTCCTCGACCATAGCTGACCTGTCGGTCAAATCACACGTGGCGAGGACAGTCAAACGCCAAATCAGCATATACGTACACAAAACCATATTTTGGACCGTATGTAAACCCCTGGGACAACTATGAGAACCGTATTTCGGGTATTCGCAATTACACTGACTAAAGTGGCCACCAAAACAAGTATGAGGAACTCTGGTGGATTTTTCTTATTTTTGCCGCCCCGAAAACAGCCTCTCTCTCCCCTCTATCAGGATAGGGGAACGGCGACCTCCCCGATCCCCTCCCCTACTCGCTGGAGGAAGCAACGGCTGCGTCCGGAAAGCTCCCTCCCGCCACCACGCCGGCGCCGCCACTGCATCCCAGGTTCGTTCATTCACTCGTTTTCTCTCGGATCCGAGCAAAGTAGCAAATCTAGGGAGGGAGAGAGGGCGCCGTCGGGCAGTGGATACGGGGGCGCGCGACCGCTGTGGCTGAAGATGAGGAGGCGCCGCCGGGCAGTGGAGACAGGGGGACGGGCGCGGCCGCCGTGGCTGAAGGTGAGGATGGGCTCGAAGGGAGGAGCCCCCGCTTGGTGTAGAGAGCAGAGCGGGAGGGCCAGCCGCTGCTGCTGGAGGGGATTGAGGAGAGGAGCTCCTGTAGCGTGGAGAGAGAGAACAGAGAGGTTCGACGCCGGTGTGGGCTGGCTGGTGGAGCTGCTGCATATTTATTTCAGACTGCTTGTGTGTCTTCAGATTGGAGAAAAAAAGAGAGATATGTTCAGGAACAAAGAGCAGAGAGATGTGAGATATAGAGCACAGAGATGTGAGATATAGAGCAGAGAGGTGGGAGCTAATTAGTCAGGTCGTGGAACGGCTTGTTAAAGAAACAATCTCTAATTTAGCAAAACGCAAATTCATGGTTGCTTGGACTGGATCATGAAATTGCCGTTGTGGAGACACTTGTGAGTAATCCTAGTTGAACAAACATGACGCGTTTGCATTCAGGCAACCTATTTTGTCTGACCAAGTCTGAAACATGTACAATGCTTCTCAAGTGAAAAACAAACTTCCGTCTGTGTCCAGCATAGTCCACGGAGTGAAAAAAAATCCACAAAATTAAATCTTGGCCGTGGGTAATCCTAGTCCTACTCCTACCTGAACCGGCTTAATGTTTTGCACTTGGAGGTTCGAAATTAGAATGTGATGTTGCAATTTAGTTGTCTGAAAATGTCTGAACCATATGCATTGTTTCTCTAGCGAAGAAACTGCACCCGTCCTAGTAGAGTGCAGCGAGTGAAAGCATTGAGCTTTGCTTTATTTCTCGCATGGGACGTTGATGGTGTTTTCCAATAATGCTACTTTTCTAAATTTTGGAGCTATTTGCGTGTACTGTCTATTGATTGTGTGTTATTTATTTTTCACTAGGAGGCGAGACGTTGGATTGGGTGGCGTCGGCGGCGGCTGTGGTCGCCCGGTGGGTGGTGCGGGGGAATCGCGAGAGCGGGCTTCGTTTCTTGATTCACTTTGAGTATTCTCTCGTGAAAAAAAATGTCCAAGGCCGTGTCGCGCATTCCGTCGAGCACCCTGACCTCCCTCCTCCCGCGCGCCCTGAATCCGCACGTCGCCGTCGTCGACCTCATCACGACCCACCTCACGGCCGACGCGAAACCCACAAAGACCCTCGACCTCTCCGGCCTGCTCCCCTACCTCGGCCAGGACGAGCTCACCGCCGTCGTGCTCCACGCCGGCCACTCTCACCCGCTCCCCACCCTCCGCTTCCTTATCGCAGTGCCGCCGCCGCTCCAGCCGTCGCCTCCCCACCTCGCCTTCCTCGCGCACTCCCTCGCCACCACCCGCTTCTTCTCCCACGCGCTCGATGCGCTCTCCCACCTCCTCCGCCTCCACCCAACCCACGACGCCCTCCCCACTCTCCTCCTCTCCTACCAGACCGCGCCCCACCCCTCCCTCCCCGGCCTCCTCGTCAAGGCGCTCCTCCGCCGCGCCCGCCTTCGCCACGCATTCCACGCCGCCCTGCGCGCGGCCGCTTCCGGCTTCCCTCCCGACACCGTCGCCTTCAACGCTCTCCTCGCCGCGCTCTCTCGCGCGGAGCGTTTCGATGATCTCTGGGCCGCACGGGCCGCCATGTCGCGTGCTGGGGTGCGCCCCAACGCGCACACGTTCAACATCCTCGTCGCCGCGCTCTGCCGAGGTGAAGACGCCGAGCGCGCGCAGGGCTTCTTAGAGGAGCTGGAGGAGCAAGGTTTCGAGCCAGATGTGGTGACTTACAACACCCTTCTTGTTGGGTATTGCCGCAGGGGGAGGCTGCAGGACGCTCTGCACCTGTTCGATGTTATGCCGCCCAGGGGTGTTGAACCAGACTTAGTGTCACATACTGTCCTGATGGACGGGCTGTGCAAAGCCGGGAGATTGAGCGATGCTAGACGCATGTTTGACAGGATGGTGCACAGTGGGGTGAGCCCCGATGCTGTCGCTTATAGTGTTCTTATCGCAGGGTACTGTAATGAGTGGAGAGTGAAGGAGGCAAGGCTGCTGCTAATGGAGATGGTGGGAAATGGGCTCTCGTCTGAAGGATTCGCTCTCAAGAGTGTGATTGAGAGTCATGTCAAAATTGGGAAACTGCTCACTTGCTTGAATATGGTGTCACCTTTAAGGAAATATGGTGTCACCATCCCTTTGGAGAGTTACAATTGCTTGATTCGTGCATTGTGTGAGGATATGCGCCCTCATGCTGCCAGGGGTTTGTTCCAGTGGATGATAGAGGATGGGCACAGTCCTAGCTTGGAGATGTATAATATGGTAGTAGATTGCTTCTGTCAGTGCGGCAGTGTGGACGAGGCTTTAGATATAAAGGTTGAGATGAGCTCTGGAGGAGTGAAACCAGATTTTGATACTTACCATATGCTTGTAACCTGCCTTTGCAGGTTGGGGAGGAGTTTCAATGGCAAATCGGTTATGGAAGAGATGATTGAGTCAGGTCTCCAGCCGAATGAGGCTATTTGTGCTGCTTTGGTTCGTGGGTTTTGCAAGGAAAGTTCTCTTAATAAAGCAGAATTGATCCTGAAGGCTTTTGTTCTTGATTTGCAGGTCCGCTGCAATAAGAGCTATAACACTCTGATGAGAGCTTACTGTATGACCAGGAGCACCACAGAGTCATTGGAATTGCAGAACAGGATGTTGGAACTGGGTTTTGTTCCAAACAGTGAGACATGTCGATCTATCGTTTATGGGCTCTCAAGAAGCATTGCTTAAGTTGCTAAACTGTTTTAATCATCCCAGGAATACGAATATTCCCAAATTCTCAATGGGTGGTCTACATAATTGCTTAGGTGATTACAGCAGTGATGATGGCATGAGGCTATCCCCATGCATGATGAACGAGAACATTTGCGGAAGAGCTGAAGAAATTGGATTATGCAGCAAAAAGCTGTTTAATATGATATTGTATTTAAGTGATGTGAGCACGATGTTAATGTAATGCTCTTCTCATAAAGATTTGGTTTCTCAATCCAGGCAAATTCTAGTCTGCGTGATGCAACTTGTCAGCTGTGACCACTGGCCAGAAATACTCATGGATCAAGTTTGCCGAGGAGTGTGAGGGGGAGAGGTGGCCGAGTAAGTGGCTGCGGAGGAGTAAGGAGGCGGCTGGGCGCTGCGTTGCTGGATTTGAGCTGTTGGCATTGTTGTGTGCGTGACCGAGGAAGAGGAAGGAGGCAAGTTGTTGCTGCTGCTGTTTGAGGTGGAGGCTGTTGCTGCTGCAGGGGAGAGAAGAAGTTATGATGTTGCTCTTTGAGGAGAAGGAGGCTGCTGCTTGCACTTGTTTTAATGATTTATTTGTAATAATACAGACTCCAGTATCAATCGTGGACTCCTTTTACTGTAATTGTATTATAAATGATCATTCTCTGTTTTTACTCAGTACTTCAGCAAATTGGTTCTTGGTGGTATCATGTTGGCAAGTTCATGATTGCCTTTTTCACCACATAGTCTGTATTGTAATCATCCTCTGGCAATTAGGGTTGAACTGTGATCCTACTATCTCATGAATTGGATAATTTAGAAGTACGACTTGTTTACTACTTTACTGATAGCTCTACAGCTTTTGAAATTCTTGTTGGTGCATGGCTTATAAAAATGATAGTCCTAGTCAGTCTCTGCTGTAGTTTCACATATCGTCCCTGAGCCCTTCCTTTCATTATTTCTTAATATTGTTTTGTGAATGGTTGCTCAATTCCTTTCATAATTTCAGGCTGGACTTTTTGTGTATGACATTTTCTGGGTTTTCTTCACTCCAGTTATGGTCAGTGTTGCTAAATCATTTGATGCTCCAATAAAGGTTAGTGTTTTGTTTGAGTGAATTCACATTGTGAACGGCATTTTGTTCCATCCCGAGTATTTTAATTTATCCATCTGTTCCTCTCCTTGTGTAGCTTCTATTTCCCACTGCGGATGCTGCACGCCCGTTCTCTATGCTTGGTCTTGGTGATATCGTTATACCTGGTTAGTAATAAAAGCCTTGGCTAGTTTGCTCTCATATTCTAGTGATAGTTGCAGTGATACTGGATTTCTTTTCTGATTTTTGATTTAATATTACTGCCAAAACTCTGATCTGACTAATGATCTATGGCGAGCTGCTAGTCTAGCTGCCATTACAATTGGATTGCTTTGATATAAGGGCACTTAGCTTCGAAAAGAAACCTGTAATTGCTTGTGTATTTAATGTAGTCAGATATTGTTGACGTACTAGGTTTGGGTGGGAGATTCTATGGTTATTTTTGCTATCTCATTACATGGACTCTTGGGCCATTTACTAATAAAACCAATATATGCTCCAGTCCAGATCTCGGGATTGTAGGTATCCAGTAGCTCAAGAAAGTAGTTATGATTTTGAGAACTCCCAGTTGCACACAAAATTTATTTTCCAATCTGAGTTCTAGCTGTCCGTAAGAGACATAAAAAATTAGATTGGAACTATGATGAATGCTCGCTTCTATAGATCATAGGAAAATTGAATCAAAAGTTTTATATTGATGCCTGACAAAAGATGCATCCTCATTTCCCATGGATGAGCTTGGTTGGTGAAAATATTTTGTTGTAATGATGCATTACAGCACTAGTCATTTCTGCTGTCTTCTGTGTTAGCTGTTTAGTATAACGGGAATAGAAGAGCCTTTTTCAAAGTAGTTCTCTGATCAATTCAGTATTGGAAAACATGGAAAGCTCCCATGTTCCACAAGCATTCTCTTAACATATAATCTATATTTATCATTATGATTCCAGGTATATTTGTTGCACTTGCCCTTTGTTTTGATGTCTCGAGAGGGATTAAGAACCGTTACTTCAATAGTGCATTTTTGGGATACACTGAGGGTGATTTGCTGTATGTTGGATCTGCTGTTGTGTTGCTGGTTAAAGAAGAAGAGGGGTTTTTTCTTGGTGCTTCTTGTTGCAACTGGTGGTGGAGTGCAGTGCTATGCTGCTGCTCATTTGCTTCTGCTGCCGCTGATTGGAGAAAGGAGAGCTGCTAGAAGCTACCTAGGAATCTAGATCACGACCAAATTGTCTGGTATGTTTTGTGGTCCTGGAGGTGTGTTGCTTCTGGGAGTTGTTGCTGCTGCGTGCATTTGTTTACCGGGGGAGAAAGGAAAATTTGCTGTTGCGTGCGGTTGTTTTAGGAGGAAGGTTACCTGCTGCGTGTGGCTGCCTGGGAGGAAGATGGCCGGTGGTGAGGAGTCCAGGGTCATCTTCTGTCACCGACCTTGAACAGGAAGCTGGAGAGTACCAGTTGGAATTGTACCCACGATTCGGTGCGGTCAGATGATGGATTTTCGTGTGGTGCAGAGGAAGGAGGAAGGCACGTAGGAGATGGAGTGATGAGAGGAGATGTAGCTAGGTGCAGGTATTGGGGGCTACATGCCTCGGCAATCAGAGACTCGAAGGATGCCCTGCTCGCTGCCATCATGGAGGAAGTTGTGCTGCGTGCACATCAGGCCTCTGCCGAAGCGTCCATTGATGTTTCGCAGGCAAGGGTGGCTCACATGATGAACATGACAACCTTCATCAGGGATGTCAAAGGTAGAGATCATCGAGGAGAGGAGAAGTTCCGCTTGGTGTTTTCATCCTCGTCTAGTTGATGCTTTGTGATTTGAGCTTCTTTGTTGAAGCTTAATGTGTTAGGTTCATCTGGTTGCTCTTGTTCTTAAGATTGGAGTAGTTGCAGATTTCTGTTGTTAGATTGGATTACTTGCAGATTTCTTTTTAGTTGCATTAAGTTTACTGTGTCAGTCAGTGTTTGGCGAGAAAAATGAGGCACCCATAGAAACCGACACCTGACAGCAATAGCAGTGTGATTTCCTCTTCTTTTTTACTAGAGTTCTTTTGTCAGTAATTTGGATTATGAGGCAATGAATGGTTTCAACTCACTATATGTCTTGAGGATACCTTGAGCTCCTCAAAGCACTGGACATGTACAGAAAAATGAGGCACCTGCTTGGCGAGAAGCCAGCGCCTAAGGCGAAAGTCTAAATTCAGAATATATGCCTGGAATACTTGAGCCTTTTGCATTTTTTTTTTACTGGCAGTAGCTCAACAATTTAAAGTTAGCATTTTAAGAAAGAGTATTTGCATGTGTGCATCTTCTCTTTTATGTCAGTGCAAAACCTTATACAATTTTAAGACGCGCGCTGTCGATTTCCTTAAGCACGTTGAGGTATTTCACTTAGCTGTAATTGTTTGTCAGTATGCTACATGCTCATCAAAGAATCATTCAAACCAAATGCTGAATCTTGATAATGCCTTTCAGTTTGACGATTACTTGTTCATTTACTTGTTGCAGCCAACAACTCTCTAATGGCTTGTATCAGGATCCGTTGATTACTTGTTTCAGGACCTGATCTTCAGTATGCCTAGTGTTACACGAGCAAAAATCTTGTCGTGGCTGTAACTTGTTGTTATGCATTACTGTTCTTTTCTTATCAACTAGCTGTTGCCTGCTGTGCAAATTTGCTTTCCTGTTGGTGACATGGAACGTTTCAGCCAGTGAGTTTATCGACAGCCATGAGCTCAAGTATCCTGTAGGTGACTTGCAACTCCGGGTTGGCCTAGCATTCAGTAAACTAAATTTGTATGTAATAGTGAGTGTAAACTGGGATAGTCAAACACTTGATGTACAAAAAGTTATACTTTTCAAATTTTGCAGTACTGTAGTTTTAGGATGTTTGTTGAACTGGTGGACAAATGTGGCAGGATGTTGGACACCTGCAGGTTATCCCACCTACAGGCTGAGTCTCTGAGCAAACGAAGCGAGATGGTGACAAGCAGGCAGGGGACAGTGACTTGCTTTGCTGACTGCTACTGCTGCACTAGTGTTGTCTCTGGTCACTTCTTGACCCGGCAACGTAAAGGTTGATCATGAGGTAATAGCACTGCAGGTCCTACAACTAGTCGAGGATGTGATGAACTGGTCCTATAACTTGCAAAACGCAACTATTTGGTCCTAGAACTTGCAACAGATGTGCATATTTGGTCCTGGGCCAATAACGAGCTGCCAAGTGGAGCCAGCTGGCCCGAGCCGGTCGTCGCCGCACTTTTGCAGATACCGCCCTGACGTTTTTGCTATTCAACCCGCAGGACACGACCCTCGCTTTCTCTGTGCCTCGAATCTCGACTGCGGAGAAAAAAACGCAGCGGCGGTGGAGGTGGGGGTGGAGACGAAGGAGGAGGAGGATGCGGTGGGGGGCAGCAGCAGGAGCACGAGGAGATGCCCTGCGCGGCGGACGCGAAGGCTGACGCCGGGAGCGGCGCTGCCGCCGACAAGGACAAGGACAAGGGCGGCGGCGGATGCAAGGACAAGGAGAAGGGCTGCGGCGTCGGCGCCGCCCCCGCTCCCCGTGGTCACCGCCGTGCTCAAGATTGACATGCACTGCAATGGTTGCGCCCACAGCATCCGCGCTTCCGTCCGGCACTTCCCAGGTACAGATACGATCTCCTCTCTCTTTGTCACGCGCCATGGTGTGTAGAACTGAACACCGGCTGTTGCTAAATCTAGCATATGGGGACTTGACCTTAATTACTTCTAAGAAATCCAAGAGGTTCAGCTTCTGCAGTGATGGAATCATCCCAGAGGAACGAAATGAATGCAATTCTAGCACAGGATTCAGAGGAAACCAGAAGAGTAGGGACATCTTCACAACAAAGTGGTGTAGAAATAGTGACAGGATCATCAGATACATCAGTTCCTCTATACAGGTACAGATTGGACAATTTTGGGGGGTTGGCATGTTTGGCGGACAATAAATACTAGCCTAGGGATAAGATTTTTTTTCCTAGAGAACTGCATCACCGCTTAACAGTTGTAACATGGAAAAATAAGGGGAAAAGTGAACTAATAATGAGGGTAGGAAGTAAGAAATCACACTGCTGAGTTACCTAAATGGAACCTACATTCAAAGTGAAAAATATTCAGCACAAAACTTTATATAGAATCTGTGCTAGTGCGATCTTAGTGAGGTAATGTATATCACACAGTCAAAAAAAAGTAATCTATATCAAAAGCATTTCTATCTTATGCCTTTGCTCGATAACAATAACATGCTTGATAAAATTAATTAGTACTCCCTCTGTAAACTATTATAAGAGCGTTTAGATCACTAAAATAGTGATCCAAAAGCTCTTATATTTGTTTACAGAGGGAGTATTAGGTTAGGTGAAAGTATGATTTACATGTTTAATTTATGTTATGTATACTAATCTCAGTTATTAAATTGGTTGAATCAACAGAGCTGTATCCACCCTCAAATTCTTAAGTTGGCAATAGCCGGGTACTCAGAAAGCCTTACCGACAATATATGCCTCAAAGAGGATTGCCGGTTTGGTAATCCATTTCCTTTCGGGTGGCTTCCTGTCGCCAAGCATAAGATGCATGGAAGAGAGTGTAGCAGAGTAGGCAAAGTAGAAGGATCTTTAAAATGGAAAGTATTATCGCCGATCTTGTATAAGCACAATGGTTATTTGTTTTAATGATTTGTTGTGCCAATACATCGTATGCAACACTAGAAAGAAAGTATTCCTGGCTGAATGGTTCTAGCCATATCGACCTGCTGATTATGCAGGCCTTTGCTGAAGACAACAGCACATTTTTCACTAGTATATTCAAAGCAAAGAAGAAGAGACAAGAGCAGATACCTTCAGGGTTCTATAGATGATTTCAGCAAGTCTTAGTTTTAGCAAGTTTGTTGTTAGCTTAACTACAGGAAATAACTCTACAGTTTACCACAATAAATTCTAATTACAACATCTCCTAGATGCTTTTTGCTCTTGCACCGCTTCTTGTGATGGATGGATGATACTGCATTATGATCAATGATGGGATGATGGCACACCATTATGTATGATCTCCGTGAAATGTACGTCCTGAGTGACCATCGATTAGGCCTCTCAGTGGTTCACTGGTTTTTTTTTACCTCAAAACATCACTGTTTTTTTTTTACCTCAAAACCGTGTCATGTTGGTTGATTCGTGGTTGGAGGTACTGCTACATTATATCAATGCTTGTGTTTTTGTAGATCGTCAGTCAGGTAGTGTGGAGATCACTTGCATGCAAGTGAGGTGTGTGCATGCTGCAGCATGTTTCTTTTGCTTCTTCAGATAAGAAATACTCCAGTTTGTTTTATTTTGACTGTTGTGAGCAGAGAGTACTGGAGCACACTGTTCTTATCCTGATCGGCCAACAAGAAGAAGGGTGGAGGAGGGGGCGAATGTATGAGCTGCAGCTGATCAGGGCGACAGAATTAAGCCAGGTGCTTTTGCTGAATAGCGTCCTTGGGGGTTGATTTCGCTGAACGGCAGGGGGTATTCACAAAAACACCAGTGTTGACCGGCTCGGGCCAGCTGGCTCCACTTGGCAGCTCGTGTTTGGCTCAAGACCAAATATGCACATATGTTGCAAGTTCTAGGACCAAATAGTTGCCTTTTGCAAGTTCTAGGACCAGTTCATCACATCCCGGACAAGTTGTAGGACCTGCGGTGCTATTACCTCGTTGATCATCATCAATCCATTCATGCGGCTATGGCTTCGGCTCCGGCTTCTGCGTGTGTGGACACCACGGACTGAGGTGAGCAGCACCGCGTCCGCATCACACTTGCTTCGGTTCCTCCTTCCATCGGTCGCTCTCGTCACCTTCGCTTCCTGTATCTGGGAACAGGATCGCCGTCCGGCATTGATGGCTCCTATGCATCCAAGGGACCCCGCCAGACCTCCACCAACCCATAGCATATCGACAGCACACATTTTTTTTATACATCGGAAACATTATTTTTATACATGTTTCCAAGTACTTGCTCCCTCGGTCCCATAATGTAAGATGTTTTTTGACACTACAGAGGGAGTATTTTTTTTGTACACATCTGAAACATTGTTTTTCTACACGTACAATATTTTTTAAATACATGATTAATATTTTTTCAAATACATGATTTGATGCCTTTTTTTCATACACAATAACATTGTTCTTATACTCCCTTCGTTCCAGAATATAAGGTGTATTGTTTTCCGTGCAAGTCAATCATTTAAATGTTTGACCAAGATTATAAAATAAACTAGCGACATCTACAATACCAAATAGTTAAAATATGAAACTACCTTTCATGACGGATCAAATGATATAAATTTTGCATTGTGGGTATTGATATATTTTTTCTAAAAACTCAGTCAAACATGGCCTCGTTTGACTTTTGAAAAAACAAATACACCTTATATAAAAGAACAGAGGGAGTACATCGGAAACATATTTTTATAGTTAAGCAAATATAGTTTTAAAATTACACAAAAAAATTGTACAACATTTTTCAAAAATACCACATACAGTTTTTTAATCACGTGAAGATTTTTTAAATGTTATGACCATGTTTTAGTGCTATAAAAAAACTACAATTACACCTACATCTTTACATTGTGTTTTTTGACTTTTTCAAATTTGCGGTGGACATTTTGTTTGGATATATGTTTTTATAGTTTTAGAATATATATAAAAATAAAATAGAAAATGAAATTGAAATTGAAAGAGAAAAAAAACATGTACATGTGATTTTGCCCGTGGCAGTGAGGAGAGTGATGCGACTCCCTGATGTGATGGGCCGCTTGACCCATATACGGAAGCTGTGTAGGCTATCCGTTCTTCCAAGCTATAGCCGCGCCCGGGCTGGTGCGTGTCATTATGAGTCATCTGGGATGGCAATCCGTATTTCCCGCTCCTTGCGCCGAATTACCAACAATGGCACACACCGAGCGAGTGAAAGAGGGTAAATGGGCTGGGCCAATCAAGAGGCATCATGTTGTCTACAGGCATCCGATTTCAGATATTCTAGAAGGTTCTGGTTCTGTCTTCTCTCATTTACACTTTTCCTGTTGTTATCTTTATATAGGTTTGATTTTTTATTTTTAATTAGAAAATTACAAAAATATTCCTGTTTTTAAAAAATGCAAATTATTCAAATACTTTTTGGAATTTTAAAAATATTTCGGTTTTCAAACTTCTTCAAATTTTCAAAATATAATTAGAATTAGAAAAACATATTTCCAAAAAATATTTACACTTTCAAAAATGTAAGTTTTCTAAAAAATAAAGATAAAAAATTATTTATATTTTGAAAAGTTCTTCGGAATTTTCAAAAATGTTTTAAAATCTTTTTTTTTCGGAATTCATATTTTCAGAATTTGTTTTACAAGATATCTTTGCGTTCTACAGAAGTTATTCAAAAACATTTTGAAAATGTGTTCATGTTTTTTAAAAGAATCACAATGTATTTTAGTAAAATGATCATTTTGTTTCAAAAAATGTTCTCAAAATTTCGAAATGTGTTCACACTTTTAAAAATAACTTTTCCATGATTGATTTTGTAAACAAAAATATATAGTATGAAAACATGTCGCTACCGTACTCGGTTTGCTACTGGTCCTACATGGGTCAGCCCAGTCGAGGGGGGGGGGGGGGGGGATGTTCATTTGCTCGGCAAATTGCTGCACAAAGCATCAAATAGGAGCTCCCATCTTAGACATGTTTGGCGCATCCCCGTTGTAGGTTGTGGGGGACCAAATTGCCCCGTTTGGTGAGCTGGCATATATCGAAATCTTGGTCTGCACGAATCTTAAAACACCGCACAACCTTGAGCCAGGCTTATCTTGTGCAAGGAGTGGGGGCATGGAGCCGAGCTTTAGCGAGCAAAGACATGGCGCGAGTTCGCGCACATCCCTAAAAAGTCGGTAAGAGTAATTTTTTCACCTCCCGCCGATTACCCCGCCTATTTACCCCCTTTACCCCTTGGTGTAGGTGTAGGTCGGCAACTCGGTGTATATGCGAGGAGAGCTGCTTGTTGCGGGAGTTTGATATGTACTCCGTAAAAATATATTTAAGTGTTTAGATCACTATTACTTTAATTATCTAAATGTTTTTATATTTTTTTACAGAGTGAGTCAATTGATGCACGAGGGAGATCCGTTTTCTCGGTGTAGATGCAGATCCAGTGGAGTCGTTCGGTCTCAGTGTCGTGTGCTCCCTGGTTAAATTAAATAGAAAAAAAATATTGTGTTACATGCATGCTACCTAGTGTAGGGTCAGCTCATACTCTCATGTGTTCATTTCGTGCATGCAATGCCCCAGGCCTCTTTTGGCTCTCGCCGTGGACCGGGCGTGTGTCCCGCTTGCAAATTCGTTTTGGCGAGTACTACGCGCCGGGGCTCCGGCCGAAACTTTCGGCCGGTCCGTGGCAGCCACACGATTGAAACTATTCGTACCGTACGATTGCCATAAAAAAGGGATCGTCGTCTTCCTCTTGCTTTGTCAACGAAACAGAGAAAAAAGACCTCGTCTGCCATTAACGTCTCTGCAGCTACCTCGCTCGCGAGGGATACGAGGGCGCCCCCACCTTGAAGCACCGCAGGTTGCCGTTGCTTGCTTCCCCACCGGTTCCAGCAGGACGCCGTCGCAACATCCAGTCGTCGCCCTCGTAGCAACGTCCGTCTTTGTAGAACGCTTGATGCCTCCAC
This sequence comes from Elymus sibiricus, assembly GCA_039707655.1. Classification (NCBI taxonomy): domain Eukaryota; kingdom Viridiplantae; phylum Streptophyta; class Magnoliopsida; order Poales; family Poaceae; genus Elymus; species Elymus sibiricus. Next base: position 401,817,077 of record CM077663.1, read on the forward strand.
CGTCGTAAAACGCCCGTCGCAGCACCACCATGCCGCCGACCGTAGCTCCCGGCGTCGCCGCTCATACCATCGTTAGTAGACGGCGCCGGGTTTTGAAGATTCATGGTGGAAGCTTTTTTTCACACCGGTCGAAACTTTTTCCGACGCCAGATGAAGCTTTTTCTGCTATGGTTGAAGCTTTTTCCTATTCTGATCGAAGCTTTTTTCACATGGATTGAAGCTTTTCTCGACGCTGGTTGAAGCTTTTTTTTTCATGTTTGAAGCTTTTCCTTTACGCCGGTTTGTAGCTTTTTGCCATGGATGAAGCTTTTTTCTACATCGGTTGAAGTATTTTTCCAAGCCGGTTGAAGCATCCTTGACAAGTTGCCGTACCAACACACCTCGCTCCAGCATCATACGGTGCCGGTTGCAACACCTATAGATGTCGGCTCCAGCTCCGGCTAATGCTGGTTGCAACACCGCCGTAGGGTGCCGCCATTGTAGCAGGGGGGTTGGGAGAGCGCAGCCATGAGCTTGACGGCGGCGAGGGAGAGAACGCCATGGCTGATAGAAGGGGGAGGCGACGGTCATGGCTGGCTGGTGGGAGCAGAAAAAAAATAGCAGCCAATCTGAGAAAGAAGATAAGGGACGTCAGAGATAAGGTGGGCCCCGCTAGGGCAAGTGGCCAGCAGTTTCTGGCGAAGGATGCGCGCTAGCGAGGCGACCGGCCCAACGCTTAGCCGGTCGACCGGGGATAAGCGTTTCCCATTCGTTTTTTAGGGGACTGGATGGATCTCGTGTCGCCTAGGCTTTTTTAACTTTTGTTTGATAGAACGCTGCTACACGAACGATTGATAGAACGCCGCTACACGAACGACACAATTGGCGGCCGGCCATATCGGATATAGTCGAGAAAATTACATGTTTCCTCCTTGAATTTTCTGATGCACTACGATTTGGTCCCATAACTCGAAAAACATTACAATACGATCATTATACATGTGAATATGTAACACTCTATGGTCCCCTTGATCGTATAGGACCCTGGTACCATTGCGTGGCACCGTGCATTTGCGGATAACCATCTCTCTTTTTCCGGAAACAACCCGCGCTCCCCTTTGGCGGTGTGCGTTGCGACCGGGTCAATCTCGGGTCAAAACGAGCTCACTCTTTGTCCTCACTCACTCACTCTCCTCTCGCTCACTCTCTCCCTCACTCACTTTTTGCCCGAGCTCACTCTCCTCTACTAAGCCGCCGTCACCATACTCGTCGTCAGTGACCATGTCGTCATGGAGGGATGGTGAAGAGACCAGTGACTACGACATTAGCATGGGCAATTCATGGAAACTGAATGCTTTGTAAGTTCCCCCTCTCCTCTGTTTAGTTAGGGTTAGGGTTATGGTTCTTGCATTTGGGGATTTATTTTGTTTTGAGTTTTTCTACACCAATTCGCTATTACGCTGATCTAAGGGGTCATGCATGTAGGAGACCCTGAAGACCATTCCTGAGGCCATGTACTATGGATCTGCACTAGATGATGTGTCCAAGTGGATGCTTCTCACAAGCTTAGGCCGGAGAATTTTGTTACTTTTGAAGGAACACATACTGGAAGAAGGTTCCTTGGCTGCCTTGTGAAGGTGAATAGTTTATGTTGCTGTGCCCAAATGTGATAGGATATAGAATGTGCAATCTGTTAATCGGAGAGTAGAGTAGAGTAGAGTAGCACAAATTTAGTTGCTAATTCACACTCTAAGTTAGTTGACAGCACATTGGATCACTTGAGAACACATTTTCTCACTAATCATTAAGTTGGTAATTCACACTGTAATTTAGTTGTGGTTAGATAGATGTCAATTGCATATTTTTTGTTCAATGATCACTGATCATTAAGGTGACAAAGCATTTCATACTCAGTGAATTAGGTGTACATTGCGTAATTTTGTAGTGATAAAGCATTTCATATTCAGTCCAAATTGCCCATTTGCTCACTGAGCATGAATGTTAATTAGTAGTGATATAGCATTTCATATGCAGTACACATTGCACATTTGCTCAGTGATCACAAATTGCAAAAAACAAAATCCAATGTCAACATGCCCTAAATTTAGTAAACTTTGGCAGGTGGGTGTAAAATGTGGAGTAATGCATTGGGTTGAGGCTCCTTGGCCTATCATACTACAAAACTGCTTGAACAAGTTATGGGACGTGTTGCATGAGCAAAACTATGGCAAGATGACAGATAAAGTGGCCTATGACAAAATATTAGCCAAGATGAAGAAGCATTATGATCATGTGTGTAATGAGTACCAAAAAATGGTGGGTGATGTAAGAAAGATGTTTGATTGGCAGGATGGTGTTGACAAGGTGGACTACCAGAGTCGAGATGAAGAAGCAGGAGAAAAAAGATCTTGAGAAGGATGCTCAAGATGGAGAAGCTTAGGCTTGCAAAGGAGCAGAAGTGTATTCTGAAGACTCGGGCAGATATCATTCAGAACACAAGGAAGACCATGCATGAGATCCAGGTGGATAGGGACAAACTTGCAGAAGAGAAAAAGGATCTTCAGAAGGTTGTTGCTGACCTACTGAATGTTGGGCATGGGAGCAAGAAGAAGCCGAAGCAGATCAAGGTGACTGCCTCCACCAGCTCTGGAAGCGCACCAACCTCATGAAGCTATCAGTGCCCTGTCCTCAGATCACGAAGTTGTGCCATGTATCGTCGCTGGTAAGATCTCCTGAACTTCTTTGTTGAGAGGTCCCGAACCTCCCATCCCCCAGCTGTCATCCTCTCCCATTTCTCCTCCTGCCACCAACCGGGCCTCATTGGGTTAAATCCACGTGTGCCACTTTGGTGCGATACTATTTAATCAGGCAAGCCCGTTCTGGCCCAAATGAACAATACCATTTCTCTTTTTCTCCAATCCAAGAAAATTCCAAAAATCCTATTTAAACAACTACAATTGCAATTCATTTTATTACTTTTCCTAAATTCATTAAAAAATGTCCTACTTTTTTAATTTGGAGCCCTTTGCATGTACTGTTTATTGAATGTGCGTTAATTTTTTTACTTTTGTGACAAGTAGAAAATGTTATTTCTGGGAAGCTCAATGCAAGGCCCTCTCCGCTTGTAGAAGGAGCGCAACTGCCTCGGCCGGAATCTTGGCCTCAGCGGCCACGCCGTTAGGCCACGAACTCCAATTGAGCTCTATGGCGGTTATGCACTGGTCCTGTCTGGTGGCCGCAAGGCGAATACGCTCCTTCTGTAAGTAGAGCTGGTCGTGCGCAATGGCCTTGTGTTGATCTTCGAGGACCTTCGCGGTTGCGTCCTCGTCTGGACTCTGGAATCAGCTGTTGAACTGTACTTTCACGCTATGTACATTGTAATGGCAGTCTGTACCTTCCTAGTCCTAGTCTTCAGGGCACATCCTCATCCATCGCATCTCTAGCTGATCTTGCCCTGCATGTAGGGGACTCTCGCGTGTATATGTACATGTATTGTAACTGAAACAAGGATTGCGCTCTCTGCTCATTATTCTTCTTGATATTAGAGCTCAAGTTCTCCCTTCCTCCTCTCCCACGACGACCTCCGGCGGCGTTGATGTACATGTACATGTAAGGGCCATCACCATCATCTTTCACCGAACCATTTTCAGAGAAGGTACTGATGCATCCACCTTGGCAGGCCCCCCGTCGATGCCATCACGACGCCAGACAACACCATCACCCAACGCACGTCCATCATCACGCATCCGTCGTCGAGACCGTGCAACACCATGTCATCGATGGGTCAGAGGAATCGCCGCTCTACCGCACAAGCCGTCCACTAGTCCCTCGAGCCTATGTACACCTCCAAGAATGACGCCCCCAAGGGGGTGACGACACACGAGCGTCGCCGTGATCCGATGTGACGCCCCCATTCTTGTCCGTACGCTAATCATGCACGCAATGCGTATGACCAAGATTAGGGACTCACTGATTGATATCACAACACAACAAAAGACACAAATATAAAGTCATACAGCTCCATATTACAAGCCAGGGGCCTCGAGGGCTCGAATACAAAGCTCGACATAAACACGAGTCAGCGGAAGCAAATATATCTGAGTACAGACATAAGTTAGACAAGTTTTGCCTTAAGAAGGCTAGCACAAACATAAGCAGCGGATCGAAAGAGGCGAGGCCTCCTGTCTGGGAACCTCCTAACTACTCCTGAGCGTCGGGGGCAGCCTCCACGTAGTAGTAGGCTCTAGCTGTGGTGTAGCAGTCGTCTCCGACGTACTCCATCTCCTGGACTCCATCATCTGAACGCGGTAACGTATCGAGGGGAAAAGAGGAAGCAAAGCAGCAGTGAGTACTCATCCAAAGTACTCGCAAGACTGACATCAGAACTATGCTAAGTATGCATCATTATCAAGGGAAGGGGTTATATCTGGACTGACTGCAGAAAGCAAGAATAAGGAGAAGGCCTAGTCCTATCGAAGACTAGCATCTTCGGCATCTTCAACATCTTGCAGCATTAGAAGAGTGCAGATTGGTATCTCACATATATAGTCATATTGTTGTAACAATTTTAATTAAGTAACCACGCCCAGAGATCCTTCCTCGACTCCCTACGAGGAAGCAATCCCGGAGCCACAATTCATTTTTAATTTACAGTCACAATTATAGTTGTATAAGGTCAAGGTACAACTCCAAGTCGTCCTGTTACCGTGGACACGGCTATTCGAATAGATTATTCATCCCTGCAGGGGTGCACCACATATCCCAACACGCCTGAGTCACCTCCGGCCGGACACACTTTCCTGGGTCATGCCCGGCCTCGGGATATCAGCACGTCGTCGCCCCACCTAGGCTCAACGAAGAGGCCAGCCCGCCGGTCTAAATCCTAAGCGCGCAGGTTCGTGGGCCCACTTGCCCTTGCGCTCCTGCACGATGCGTACGCGGCCGGAAGCAGTCCTAGCACCCCTTAGTAACAAGCGCGATGCGTTCCAGACCAATCCATCGCGCGCCGCTCCATTGCTGACGTCCGAAGAGCTTCGGCTGATACAACGACGCTGAGTGCCCATAACTTTCCCACGTGATGGTTAGTTCGTATTAAGGCCAACGACCCAACTTAGATCAAGTACCCAACCCATTAGCAATTTATTAGTGCGGGGCAAGCGCGAACCATGAAATGCAGTTCGTTGCCCCGCCAATAACACTCGGGTGCCTTATCGGCGCACCCCACCACATATCACTCTCGCGGGTACCCTTGGGGCCGACCCGTCTTCAACATGTTTCTGTAACCAGGTCATAGTAACTGTGTGTCTATACACCAAGTGGATATCCGAGGAATCACCCTCGATGGATCCCACTCGAGGTATGAGTAAGGCAAGAGTCGCTACCGGTAAATGGGAAGGAGGAATCACCCTCGATACCCATGACCGTTAGTTATGCTACAGAATTAACACCGGGAGTGCTAAGTGAGGTATCACCCTCGGCACTCGGTAGTAGCTCTGCAGTGCCATACTTAAAGGGGTGTGTGGTGATGTGTCGGTAACGGCTTGTCAGTCATGACGACTGAGTCTTCTGTCTTCAAGTCCTCGGTGTCGTCGATGAAAGCAGGGACAACTGGGACTAAGGGGGTCTCAGGGGTTCACTGATCAACCTATTCTAGGTAGTTGATATAAAAGCAGGTGTAGTAGCAGTTCATCAAAAACAGGCTATGCATCAGAATAGGAGCTATCTAATATAGTAGAAAAATTCTAATGCAAGAATAAGAGGGAAAGGAATAGGCGGTATCGGAATGCTCAAGGGGGTTTTGCTTGCCTCGCTGCTCTGCGGCAAAGGCTTGATCGTCAGGGGCGTAGTCGTACACAGCAGTATCATCGGTAGTCTCAGCGTCTATCGAGAGAGAGGGAGGGGGAAGAAACAGTAAATACAAAGCAGACAATGTAACATAAAGCATAGCATGGCAATAAGTTATGCCGGGTGTGACCTAACGCAGTGTTACTCGATACCGATGAAGGGGGAACCCATCCGGGAAGGTTTTCCCGATCCCGGACAAATGTCAGACAGATGACCGGAGGGGGGGAAATGTTCCAGGTTTGCGGTGTTAGAGGAATGTGACAGCTAGGATGCAGTGCAGGGTTGCCTAAAATCATGTCTAAACCATTTTAGCTATTTTAGGATTAAAGTTGGAATTAATAGTCGGTAGTTATACACTATTCATCTGCCGGAAATAGGCGAAAAGCTGTGGGTTCACCTACGTAGAGGGTCCCGACATGGAAACAAGCAGCACGGTTAGATTCGTGGGATTTTTCTGAGCAACTTTCATATATAAATTATTTTCATCCGAGTTACGGTTTAAAAGATACGAATTTCTAAAGATTTTAGCATTTTTCTGGAATTATTCAAATTAACAGAAATTGATTTATTAAGTCAGCATGATGTCAGCAGGTCAGCTGACCAGCTGACTGATCAAACTGACAGGTGGGACCCACCTGTCAGTGACTGTGAGCTTAACAGAGAGTTAATTAAAACTAACAGAACTAATTAGGGGAGTGGGCCCCAGGTGTCAGTGGCTAGTTAGAGTTAACTAAACATGTTTTAATTAAAAAGTGGTTAATTAGCCTAATTACAGAAGGGGACCCACTAGTCAGACTCAGCAGTGAACAGTAACCAGCGTTGACAGGAGTCAACGTGGTCAAACAGCGGACTGGGGCCCGCTGGCAGTGACTATAGGGTGGGCCCCAGCCACGCCAGGTTAGCGCGTCGTCGGAACGAGCTCCGGCGAGCTCCCGCGGCGGCTCTTTCGCCAGAGAGCTTCAGAAAACGGCTACGGTGGTCCAAAAGCAGCGCGGTTGGGCTCTTTCGAAAGCTGGTGGAGCCGCGCATCGAACTACGACGTCGGAGCGGTCGGGGGATGAACGGAGATGGCCGGACGGCGAGGTTTGGCGGAGGCCGAACCTCGGCGAACTCGCGCGTGATAAAACGAGGCAAAAACGAGCGACGTTCTTACTCCTACGGCACCTACGCGACGTCACAAGCACGGTGGCGAGCTCGGTGGATCGAGACGGACGCTGCAGCGACGGCCGCGAGCTCGACGGCGGAGCTCGGTTCGGGCGGCCATGGCGCATCGCCACCAGAGGGGCTACGGCGAGTCCACGGCGGCCAGATAGAGAGGAGAGATGAGAGGAGGCTCACCGTGCGGCTAGGTAAAGCCTTCGACGGCTTAGTAGCGCAGAGGAGCTCGAGGACACCGGCGAGCGTCGGAGATGGGGGCGAAGGGGAACGACGTCGGCAGGGCTCCCTGACTCCGACGGTGAGCACCAGGCGACGAGGCGGTCGCAGGCGGAGCGGACGGACGGGTCCGGCGAGCACGGGGCCGCCGGTGGCCGCGGGTACGACGGAGGCGTGGCGACGGTGGCGCTCGGCCGCGCTTGACAGAGAGGGGAGAGCGGCGTGGAAGCGAGGGAGAGAGGGGAAAATGGAGGAGGCGACCAGGGGGAGTGGCCTGGGGTCGCCCTTATCCCCTCGCCCACCCGCTCCGTCGGCGTGGCAAGCGGCGGGCGGCGCGGCGAGCTCCTGCCCACGGCGGCGTTGACACGGGGGAAGGGGGCAGGTAGGAGACACATGAGTTGGGCCGGCTGGGCTCGGCCCATCGCCAGGTAGGTCCAGGTAAGTGGCCTCTGGCCCTTTTCTTTTATTCCTTTTTCTGGTTTTTTTTCTTTTTATTAATTCTGTTTTCAGTTTCTGTTTTAATACCTTTTTGCCAATTTTCTTTACTGCAAAAATATGTGACATGGCCCATTAAATCTTTTGCAACATTCTGCAAGGCCACACAAGTTTTGAGCATTTTTGGAGACTGCAGGAATTACCCACAGAATTAAAAGTGCATTTTAAATGCAAAAATGACTCTGTTTTAATAGTGGGGTCCACACCAGTGGGGTTGGTGATGTTGTTTTCCCTAACAATATTTGTTTTGAAATATTTGCTAAGTGTTCAGCAATTTTCCCACTATGTTTGAGGATTTTATTTCTCACATTAAATTTAAATCCCTTTTTGTGGTGGAATTTGAAATGGGATATGAATTTCAACTTGATCATATCTTGTTTAGCAAAATAATTAGGCATTGATCATGGTCATTACTGTAGCTTAACTACAATGATCACTATAGCCAAACTCCAGGGTGTCACAACTCTCCCCTACTAACAAGAATTCTCGTCCCGAGAATTTAGAGGTAGAGTAAGGGAAAAAGTTCTGGTTACGAAAATTCTAACGGATCTTCTCGTTCTTGTTGCCGTCACCGAAGAGGTTGATCCTTTTACGTTGATGCCTTCAGTTCTCTGTTCCAGGTCATCCTGATGAAGTCGTCATCCTTTCTTCGGGATCTTCATCGTCCTACGAATGCGATTAGAGGGAGGGAAAACTCTGAAAGATCGTATCTCCACAAAGTTGGGCACCTGACAGTAATCTCAAGGAAGAAGACATGAATTATTTCTCGAGGGTAGGCAATTATTCGACGCCTTATCAGAAGATGAAAAAGGGGGTTCAGAGCAACGAAATAAATATTGCGTCTGATACCAGAATAGAACATCCCTTGGGCGGTAGCTCGGGAATTACAAACGAAGCCATGTGCAAAGGATACTTTGGAGTCAAAGATGTACAGGAGAGTCAGGTTTCGATCCTGTGGAACTATGGGTTATGGGACCATCATGCGGATTAAGAGTAAGAAGAGCGGTGACATCTTGCACGGTCATGATAGCAAGATATGTCAGAGGATAACCTGTCATTTATGTCAGCAACAACATCGGTACCAAGGGCGGGGAACGAAGAAAACCATCTTCCTGCTCGTTGAAACGAGGCGGACCAATAGGCAAAGTTCTCGTCCACCGGCGGTTACCGAAATGTTAACAACAATAGTAACAGAATCTTACTGACAGGCTTGTTCATCGAGGGGTTTACCTAAGCAGGGAATTATCACTGCTTAGATCATATAATCTCAAGAAAGGTTAAACAGATCAATGGAAAGGAAAATGGTGTTTATCACATTAAACAGACCAATGGAAAGGAAAATGTGTTTATACTCAAGTTTTAGGAGTATATCTTTCCCGAGGAAAAACAGAGCATGATATACATGACAGAATAGCAAGTAGACAACCATTTAGGTAAAAGGGGCGAGGAAAATCCATGACATGCCCATACAATGGGGGTTTGAATAATTGATCAAGAAACAATTAGCATTGAGCTTACATTATTCCTTTTGGTGATCGATTTACCACATCCATGCTTCGGGATAGCAATGATATGGTGTTTCGAGTAAAAGATGGAGTTTGGATACACACAGGATCCAGTAGGAACAACTTATAAAATAAGTCTTACAATTTCTCCATGGAAGAATGGCAATCCTTGCTGAACAAAGCATTATAACAATAGGTCATCCAGCCAGGTGTGCTAGCTACAACATCACCTTACCGAGTAATAAAGACCAAAGTTATAACCCTTGTTGATGTTCCAACCATCATATCTATCCGAGATTCAGATCTGGTTGGTGTCAGGATACTTCAGACAAAGAAGGCCTGAGGAGAAAAGGATGCAACACAGACTTACGAGATGATGTTGCAAGAATCTCGGAATGAACGACAGAAGCAAGACTGAAATCATTAGCCAGACTACAAGGCATATGAACACAAGGTCAAGACATTCGTGCCCACATGGAAGTTTCTAAAATGAAGGGCAATCAAGTTCTGATTGGGGACCCTCATAGAGGATATCAATGTTCCATGTGTAAGTCTGGACTAGGACAAATCAAATCAATCAGTGGCCTGGTGTGCTAGGAAATACACATGGAGTGAAGGTAACAAATCTATCAAACCATAGAAGACTTCGCACATGCCTGAATGAATTGGGACGGTTCCAGAGGAAGCGAGACAAAATTTTCCCATAAGCACGGTGGAAAAATGCACGTGAACTTATAGAAGGACACTTCTTTTACCAAACATATTCTTCATGAACTAGGCACAAAGATAATGCTTTCAAGGTTTCCAACACTAATTTAAATGTTTACCATGAACCACGAGGGAGAAGAGGATGTGGCTGATGGCTCAGCAACAATTCGTCGAGATCCCAAACGGATGGATTTCCACAATTATGTGAACAAGGAGATGACATTTGTCAGCTCAAATGATATAATGTTGTATGATCGAGGAAAACATACATCAATAACCATTGATTGAAAAGTGCGTCCGAAACATGACCTTAGGTAGCAAGATCAATGTTAGAGTGACGATTCAATAACCAACAGCCTAAGAACGAACTGTCGATCGTTAACTTCAAAGCAATAGGGTTGCTCGAAGCTAGAATCAAAGCAGCATCGCTTGATGGTGAGAAGTACCACTATGCCAAGAATTTCTAAGAGGTGGAGCAATCCTCCCAACATTCTCGACACAAAGGACAGTAATACTCCAGGGTAGAACATAACACAAGCTGGATAGCAAGTTGCATCCATACCATGGACAATTTTGCGATGAAAGGAGTCAAGGAGGTTGTCGATGATAACAAAAATCATCGAGGGCCAGGAAGGTATTTCTCATCAAGAACTCAGTTGACGTCGCAGAAGAAGTCAAGTCGTGGACGATGATCACGACAACATTTGTCGAGAGTTTTCAACAGAATGCAACCGAACAACGATGGCGTCAAGTAGGGGAACGGCAACGTGGAAGGTTATAGGAACAACAGATAAGATGCAAGCTCAATATCGGGGTTGCTTTTCAAGACAAACAACATGATGTTGAAAGCTCGACGTAAGCAATGCTCACACTCTGTAGAATTTGCGCACCAGAGAAGGACGAGGTAGCACAGTCAAGGATAGCAAGACAAGGATGTAGCCGATAGGCTAGGAACGACCAGATTGACTTTGATATTCCCAGTAGCAATTACAAGGGGTATTGAATTGCAGTGTTGAATAAATTTCCCAATTGGTGTTCTCGGTTGACAACATTCCCAGAACCCGTGGAGTGATTAAGACAAGGAAAAATTATTACCTCATCAAGTTAATAAGATGTAGTGCAAAGGCGTGATATCCTCGAGATACCAGAGGGTAAAACTCGAAGGTATAATATGATAGAAGTAGAACTGGATCATTGACCTGCGACAACAGATACTTTAATCTTGTCAAAAATTGACGAGGCATCGGAATGAATTCCTTTCGAATAATTTAACAAGGATAGCATGGTCGGAACCATAACTGCAATCGATCAAATTAAGGATACCGAAAGAATCATACAGATGAATAATTATTTTGCAAGGAGCTTACGAGACGGTCTACATCATTTCCATGGGCATGAACACAAGTTCACTGTCGACTCCCACTTCATCAATGTATAACATTTCATTCATCTCTTGCTTTGGACGATGTTGTAGTGTTGAAAATTTATCTGGCGAAACACCATAAGAGTATGACCCGTGAAAACTTTCGGGTTCACACGGATTAGGGAGGGCATAGGTTCAACCCATCGGGGAATCTTAGGAACATATACCACCAGCTTCAAGAGTAGTTAACACAAGCTCGATGGTAGAGCATGGTTGGCAAAACAGAGGATACAATTTACCAAAGGCATTATGTATCAGGGGAAGAACTCACAAGGTGATTGAATATGAACGACACTGTCGGATAATAACCCATCAATGGATCGGGCGATCCACAACGAAGTTGATGTGAGTATCGGTACTCAATCAGAGGAAGAAAGAATGCAGAGATATCGGATTCAAGAAACACCTGAATAGTCTGATGCTTAAATACAAAGGAATTATAATTTCCAAAATGAAGGATCAGAAGCAGACGCTCTGATCAAGGATGGATAAGTTGAAAAGACTTAGTCGGACAATCAATAAAGTTTTGAATTGCCGAGAACCAACTCATGTTTAGAAATACGTCTGAGCCGGACGGATAATTTATGATAAACAACTGATGACTGCGTGCATCGACACACAAGTTGAATCAATAAAATCAAATGGAAATCACAGAGGATTTGAATGGATATTGCTAGACATATGGAATCAACCATAACGCAAGCAGGTGAGAAAGGTCAAGAGCAAAAGGCTACTGAGGATTACAGAAGATCGAACAGCGTTTCAAAGAATTCTGTGAAACACATGATCAACCGAGGAAGAACGAATTTCCGGTAAGATAATTCGATGTACCTTGTAATAACAAGAGCAACTGGATATGAAAGTATGAGCGACAATTGCAAGTAGTCATCCATAGAGGTTTGACGGTGAAAGAGAATCGCAAACCCGATGAGCACAAGTTCTCGGGAGAACATCAGAGAGTATCTTCGAAGTCTTCTGATGAATCGAGCCATCGTCTGAAATGAGGTGCTCTCCGGGGGAAGTAGTTACGAGAACCTAGAGTTAGAGTTAATAAAATCTTTAACCCGAAAGAGAAGAGAGATCAGAACCCAGAGTATAGACGAGGAATGAAAGATCCTAATACCACCCGATTGAGATGTGGGCCCGTAAGCCATAGCATCAGTGTTAGTAAAAGTTTTTCAATGACTAGACTCAACTTCGGCCAAGGAGTTGGAAAGGGGGCTACCTACAGGCAGTCGGCTTTGATACCAACTTTGACGCCCCCATTCTTGTCCGTACGCTAATCATGCACGCAATGCGTACGACCAAGATTAGGGACTCACTGATTGATATCACAACACAACAAAAGACACAAATATAAAGTCATACAGCTCCATATTACAAGCCAGGGGCCTCGAGGGCTCGAATACAAAGCTCGACATAAACACGAGTCAGCGGAAGCAAATATATCTGAGTACAGACATAAGTTAGACAAGTTTTGCCTTAAGAAGGCTAGCACAAACATAAGCAGCGGATCGAAAGAGGTGAGGCCTCCTGCCTGGGAACCTCCTAACTACTCCTGAGCGTCGGGGGCAGCCTCCACGTAGTAGTAGGCTCCAGCTGTGGTGTAGCAGTCGTCTCCGACGTACTCCATCTCCCGGACTCCATCGTCTGAATGCGGTAACGTATCGAGGGGAAAAGAGGAAGCAAAGCAGCAGTGAGTACTCATCCAAAGTACTCGCAAGACTGACATCAGAACTATGCTAAGTATGCATATTATCAAGGGAAGGGGTTATATCTGGACTGACTGCAGAAAGCAAGAATAAGGAGAAGGCCTAGTCCTATCGAAGACTAGCATCTTCGGCATCTTCAACATCTTGCAACATTAGAAGAGTGCAGATTGGTATCTCACATATATAGTCATATTGTTGTAACAATTTTAATTAAGTAACCATGCCCAGAGTGTTGGGGAACGTTGCATGGGAAACAAAAATTTTCCTACACACACGCAAGATCTATCCATGGTGATGAGCATCTACGAGAGGGAGAGTGGATCTACATACCCTTGTAGATCGCTAAGCGGGAAGCGTTAAGAAACGCGGTTGATGTAGTCGAACGTCTTCGCGATCCAAATCGCCGAGCGTCCCGCGATCCAATCACGATCCGTCTCGCGATCCAATCACGATCCGTCCCGCGATCCCATCACGATCCGTCCCGCGATCAAATCACGAACCGTCTCGCGATCTTGATCACGGTCCTTCCGATCTAGCGCCGAACGGACGACACCTCCGCGTTCAGCACACGTACGGCTCGATGACGATCTCCGCCTTCTTGATCCAGCAAGAGGGAGCGGAGAGGTGGATGAGTTCTCTGGCAGCGCGACGGCGTGGCGGCGATGGTGGTGGAACTAATTCCAGCAGGGCTTCGCCTAAGCACCGCTGAAACGATCTAGAGGAGAAACTGCGATCTAGAGGAGAGGCTAGCACGTGGCTATTAGGGTTATTTTTCTCCTCTAAATCCTCTAGTATATATAGGAGGGAGGGAGGGGAGGAGGCAGCCTCAAACCCTCAAGGGCTGGCCGAAATTGGAGGTGGAGGAGTCCTACTCCAATCCTACTAGGAGTAGGATTCCTCCTCTCCACTTGGAAACACTTTCCACCTTTCCACCTTTGGGTTTTTTTCACCTCCAGCCACATGGGCCTTAGTGGGGGGCTTGGCCAGCCCACTAAGGGCTGTCTTGACTCCTCCTACAGCCCATGAGGCCCCTTGGGTCGAAATACCCCTCCCGATGGTCCCTGGTACCCCTCCCGGCACTCCCGGTACACTACCGAAGTACCCGAAACTTTTCCGGTGACCAAAACGGGACTTCCTATATATCAATCTTTACCTCCGGACCATTCCGGAGCTCCTCGTGACGTCCGGGATCTCATCCGGGACTCCGAACAACCTTCGGTCACCACCATACATAACTCTACTATACCAAAACGTCACCGAACCTTAAGTGTGCAGAGCCTGCGGGTTCGAGAACTATGTAGACATGACCGAGACACCTCTACGGCCAATAACCAATAGCGGGACCTGGATGCCCATATTAGTTCCTACATATTCTACGAAGATCTTTATCGGTTGAACCTCTATGTCAAGGATTCAGTTAATCCTGTATGATGTTCCCTTTGTTTATCGGTATGTTACTTGCCCGAGATTCGATCGTCGGTATCTCTATACCTAGTTCAATCTCGTTACTGGCAAGTCTCTTTACTCGTTCCGTAATATAAGATCCCGTGGCTAACACTTTAGTCACATTGCTTGCAAGGCTTATAGTGATGTTGTATTACCGAGTGGGCCCTGAGATACCTCTCCGTCACACGGAGTAACAAATCCCAGTCTTGATCCATGCCAATTCAACAGACACCCTCGGAGATACCTGTAGAGCATCTTTTAGTCACCCAGTTACGTTGTGACGTTTGATACACACAAGGTATTCCTCCGGTGTCAGTGAGTTGCATGATCTCATGGTCATAGGAACAGATACTTTGACATGCAGAAAACAATAGCAATAAACTGACACGATCATATGCTATGTTCATAGTTTGGGTCTTGTCCATCACATCATTCTCCTAATGATGTGATCCCGTTATCAAATGACATCTTATGTCTATGGCTAGGAAACCTTGACCATCTTTGATCAACGAGCTAGTCTATTAGAGGCATACTAGGGACACAGTGTTGTCTATGTACCCACACATGTATTTGAGTTTCCAATCAATACAATTATAGCATGGATAATAAACGATTATCATGAACAAGGAAATATGATAATAACTAAATTATTATTGCCTCTGGGGCATATTTCCAATAGTCTCCCACTTGCACTAGAGTCAATAATCTAGTTCACATCTCCATGTGATTTACATTGTTATGAATCTAACACTCAATGAGTTCTGGGGTTCGATCATGCTTTGCATGTGAGAGAGGTCTTTAGTCAACGGCCTGCAACATTCAGATCCGTGTGTTCTTTGCAAATCTATATGTCATACTGCAGATGCTACCATGCTCCACTTGGAGCTATTCCAAATGGTTGCTCCACTATACGTATCCTGACTGCTACTCAGAGTCGTCCGGATAGGTGTCAAAGCTTGCATCGACGTAACCCTTTACGACGAACTCTTTATCACCTCCATAATCGAGAAATATTTCCTTATTCCTCTAGTTACTAAGGATAATCTTGACCGCTGTCCAGTGGTCCACTCCTGGATCACTCTTGTACCCCTTGATAGACTCATGGCAAGGCACACACAGGTGCGGTACATAGCATGGCATACTATACAGAGCCTATGGATAAGGCATAGGGGACGACCTACGCCCTTTCTCTTTCTTCTGCCGTGGTCGAGCTTTGAGTCTCACTCAACTCCACACCTTACAAATCAGGCAAGAACTCTTTCTTTGACTGATCCATTTCGAACCCTTTCGAAATCTTGTCAAGGCATGTACTCATTGAAAGTTTTATCAGACGTCTTGATCTATCTTTATAGATCCTGATGCCCAATATTCAAGTAGCTTCATTCCAGGTTTCCTTTGAAAAAACTCCTTTCAAACAACCCTTTATGCTTTCCAGAAATTCTACATCATTTCCGATCAACAATATGTCATCCACATATACTTATCAGAAATTCTATAGTGCTCCCACTCACTTTATTGTAAATACAAGTTTCTCATAAACTTTGTATAGACTCAAAAACTTTGATCACCTCATCAAAGCGTATATTCCAACTCCGAGATGCTTGCTCCAGTCCATAGAAGGATTGCTGGAACTTGCATACATTTTAGCATCCTTAGGACTGACAAAACCTTCTGGTTGTATCACATACAACCTTTCCTCACGGAAACCGTTAAGGAAACTCTGTTTTGACATCCATCTGCCAGATTTCATAATCGAAAAATACAGCAACTGCTAACATAATTCCAACAGACTTTAGCATCGCTACGGGTGAGAAAGTCTCATCGTAGTCAACTCCTTGAACTTGTGAAAAACCCTTTGCCACAAGTCGAGCGTTATAGACGGTGACATTACCGTCCGCGTCCGTCTTCCTTTTAAAGATCCATTTGTTCTGAATGGCCTTTTGCCCTTCAGGTAATACTTCCAAAGCCCATACTTTGTTTTCTTACATGGATCCTATCTCGGATTTCATGGCCTCTAACCATTTCTCGGAATCCGGGCCCATCATCGCTTCTCCATAGCTCGTAGGTTCATCGTTGTCCAACAACATGACTTCTAAGACATGGTTGCCGTACCACTCAGGAGTAGTACGCGTCCTTGTCGACCTACGAGGTTCGATAGTAACTTGATCCGAAGCTTCATGATCATCATCATTAACTTCCTGTTCAACTAACGTAGGCTGCACAGAAACAACTTTCTGCGCTGCGCTACTCTCTGGTTGAAACAAAGGTTCAACAACCTCATCAAGTTCTATCTTCCTCCCACTCAATTCTTTCGAGAGAAACTCTTTCTCGAGAAAGGACCCGTTTTAGCAACAAACACTTTGTGCTTGGATCTGAGATAGAAGGTTTACCCAACTGTTAGGCTAGGGTATTCTATGAAGATGCATTTGTCCGCTTTGGGTTCGAGCTCATCAGGTTGAAAACTTTTTCCACATAAGCGTCGCAGCCCCAAACATTAAGAAATGACAGCTTAGGTTTCTGCCAAACCAAAATTCATATGGTGTCATCTCAACGGACTTAGATGGTGCCCCCTTTTAAAGTGAATGTAGTTGTCTCTAATGCATAACCCCAAAACGATAGTGGCAAATCGATAAGAGACATCATAGTACGCACCATATCCAATAGAGCACGACTACGACGTTCGGACACACCATCACACTATGGTGTTCCAGGTGGCGTGAGTTGTGAAACAACTTCCACATTGTCTTAAGTTGTATACCAAACTCGTAACTCAGACATTTACCTCTACGATCATATCGTAGATATTTTATCTTCTTGTCACGATGATCTCAAACTTCACTCTGAATTTGTTTGAACTTTTCAAATGTTTCAGACTTGTGTTTCATTAAGTAAATATCCCCATATGTACTCAAATCATCAGTGAAGGTAGGAAAATAATGATATCCACCGCACGCTACAACACTCATTGGACCGAATACATCAACATGTATCATTTCCAATAAGTCACTTGCCCGCTCCATCATACCGGAAAACGGGGTCTTAGTCATCTTGCCCATGAGGCATGGTCCGCATGTCTCAACCGATTCGAAATCGAATGAGTCCAAAGATCCATCAGCATGGAGTTTCTTCATGCGTTTTACACCAATATGACATTTAGCGGCAGTGCCACAAGTATGTGGTACTATCATTATTAACTTTGTATCTTTTGGCATCAATATTATGAACATGTGTATCACTACGATCAAGATTCAATAAACCATTCTCATTGGGTGCATGACCATTGAAGGTATTATTCATGTAAACAGAATAACCATTATTCTCTAACTTGAATGAATAACCGTATTGCAATAAACATGATCTAATCATGTTCATGCTCAACGCAAACACCAAATAACATTTATTTAGGTTCATCACTAATCCCGAAGGTAGAGAGAGCGTGCGATGGTGATCACATCAACCTTGGAAACACTTCCAACACTCATCGTCACCTCACCCTTAGCTAGCCTCCGTTTATTCCGTAGCTTTTATTTCGAGTTACTAACATTTAGCAACCGAACCGGTATCCAATACCCAGGTGCTACTAGACTAGCAAGGTACACATCAATAACACGTATATCAAATATACTTCTATCGACGTTGCCAGCCTTCTTATCTACCAAGTATCTAGGGTTGTTCCGCTTCAGCGACCGTTCTCCTCATAATAGAAGCACTTAGTCTCAGGTTTGGGTTCAACCTTGGGTTTCTTCACTGGAGCAGCAACTGACTTGCCATCCATGAAGTTTCCCTCCTAGCCCTTGCCCTTCTCGAAACTAGTGGTTTCACTAACCATCAACACTTGATGCTCCTTCTTGATTTCTACCTTCGTGGTGTCAAACATCGCGAATAGCTCAGGAATCATTATTGCTATCCCTGGCATTTTATAGTTCATCACGAGGCTCTAGTAGCTTAGTGACAGTGACTTGGAGAACTATATCAATCACTATCTTATCTGGAAGATCAACTCCCACTCGATTCAAGCGATTGTAGCACCCAGACAATCTGAGCACATGCTCACCAATTGAGCTATTCTCCTTCATCTTGCAGGCAAAGAATCTTGTTGGAGGTCTCATACCTCTCAACACGGGCACGAGCCTGAGATCCCAATTTCAGCTCTTAGAACATCTCATATGTTCCGTGATGTTCAAAACGTTTTGGAGCCTCAATTCTAAGCCGTAATGCATGACGCACTGAACTATCAAGTAGTCATCAGAACATGCCTGTCAGATGTTCACAACATCTACAGACGACGCTTGAGGGGGTGGCGCACCGAGCGGTGCATTAAGGACATAAGCCTTCTATGCAGCATTGAGGACAATCCTCAGATCACGGACCCAGTCCGCATTATTGCTACCATCATCTTTCAACTCTATTTCTCTAGGAACATATAAAAATTCAAGGGAGCTACAGCGCGAGCTAGTAATCTACAACATAATTTGCAAAGACATTTTGACTATGTTCATGATAATGAGTTTAGTTAATCATATTACTTAAAAACTCCCACTCAAATTGACATCCCTCCGGTCATTCGAGTGACACATGATCCAAATCCACCAACTCAAGTCCGATCATCACGTGAGTTGAGGTGGTTTCAATGGTGAACATCTTCATGTTGATCATATCTACTATATGACTCATGTTCGACCTTTCGGTCTCTTGTGTTCCGAGGCCATGTCTGTACATGCTAGGCTCGTCAAGTTTAACATGAGTGTTCCGCACGTGCAACACTGGCTTGCACCCGTTGTATGTGAACGTAGAGTCTATCACACCCGATCATCACGTGGTGTCTCAAAACGACGAACTTTCGCAATGGTGCACACTCGGGGAGAACACAATTTTATCTTGAAATTTTAGTGAGGGATCACCTTATAATGCTACCGTCGTCCTAAGCAAAATAAGATGCATAAAAGGATTAACATCACATGCAAATCATAAGTGACATGATATGGCCATGAACTTGTGCTTTTGATCTCCATCTTCAAAGCACCGGCATGATCTCCATCGTCACCGGCATAACACCATGATCTCCATCATCTTGATCTCCATCAATGTGTTGCCATGAGGTTGTCGCGCCGACTGTTGCTTCCACGACTATTGCTAACTTATAGCGATAAAGTAAAGCAAAAATGGCGAAAATAATTAAAGACAACCCTATGGCTCCTGCCGGTTGCCGTACTCATCGACATGCAAGTCGTGATATTCTATACAATACATGATCATCTCATACATCACATATATCTCATCATGTAATTGGCCATATCACATCACAACATCCCTGCAAAAACAAGTTAGACGTCCTCTAATTGTTGTTGCAAGTTTTACATGGCTGCTACGGGTATCTAGCAAGAACAATTCTTACCTACGCAAAACCACAACGGTGATACAAAAATTGCTATTCAACCTTCTCAAGGACCGCCTTTGTCAAATCCGATCCGGCTAAAGTGGGATAGACAGACAACCGCCAGCCATCTTTATGCAACGAAGTTACATGTCAGTTGATGGAACCGGTCTCTCGTTAGCGTACGAGTAATGTTGGTCCGGGCCGCTTCATCCCACAATACCGCCGAATCAAGAAGAGACCAAGGGAGGAAGCAATCTGAATATCAACACCCACAAACTCCTTTGTGTTCTACTCGAGATCTCATCTACACATAGACCTAGCTCATCATGCCACTGTTGGGGAACGTTGCATGGGAAACAAAAATTTTCCTACGCACACGCAAGATCTATCCATGGTGATGAGCATCTACGAGAGGGAGAGTCGATCTACATACCCTTGTAGATCGCTAAGCGGGAAGCGTTAAGAAACGCGGTTGATGTAGTCGAACGTCTTCGCGATCCAAATCGCCGAGCGTCCCGCGATCCAATCACGATCCGTCTCGCGATCCAATCACGATCCGTCCTGCGATCCCATCACGATCCGTCCCGCGATCAAATCACGAACCGTCTCGCGATCTTGATCACGGTCCTTCCGATCTAGCGCCGAACGGACGACACCTCCGCGTTCAGCACACGTACAGCTCGATGACGATCTCCGCCTTCTTGATCCAGCAAGAGGGAGTGGAGAGGTGGATGAGTTCTCCGGCAGCGCGACGGCGTGGCGGCGATGGTGGTGGAACTAATTCCAGCAGGGCTTCGCCTAAGCACCGCTGAAACGATCTAGAGGAGAAACTGCGATCTAGAGGAGAGGCTAGCACGTGGCTATTAGGGTTATTTTTCTCCTCTAAATCCTCTAGTATATATAGGAGGGAGGGAGGGGAGGAGGCAGCCTCAAACCCTCAAGGGCTGGCCGAAATTGGAGGTGGAGGAGTCCTACTCCAATCCTACTAGGAGTAGGATTCCTCCTCTCCACTTGGAAACACTTTCCACCTTTCCACCTTTGGGTTTTTTTCACCTCCAGCCACATGGGCCTTAGTGGGGGGTTTGGCCAGCCCACTAAGGGCTGGCTTGACTCCTCTCACAGCCCATGAGGCCCCTTGGGTCGAAATACCCCTCCCGATGGTCCCCAGTACCCCTCCCGGCACTCCCGGTACACTACCGAAGTACCCGAAACTTTTCCGGTGACCAAAACGGGACTTCCTATATATCAATCTTTACCTCCAGACCATTCCGGAGCTCCTCGTGACGTCCGGGATCTCATACGGGACTCCGAATAACCTTCGGTCAACACCATACATAACTCTACTATACCAAAACGTCACCGAACCTTAAGTGTGCAGACCCTGCGGGTTCGAGAACTATGTAGACATGACCGAGACACCTCTACGGCCAATAACCAATAGCGGGACCTGGATGCCCATATTAGTTCCTACATATTCTACGAAGATCTTTATCGGTTGAACCTCTATGTCAAGGATTCAGTTAATCCCGTATGATGTTCCCTTTGTTTAACGGTATGTTACTTGCCCGAGATTCTATCGTCGGTATCTCTATACCTAGTTCAATCTCATTACTGGCAAGTCTCTTTACTCGTTCTGTAATACAAGATCCCGTGACTAACACTTTAGTCACATTGCTTGCAAGGCTTATAGTGATGTTGTATTACCGAGTGGGCCCTGAGATACCTCTCCGTCACACGGAGTAACAAATCCCAGTCTTGATCTATGCCAATTCAACAGACACCCTCGGAGATACCTGTAGAGCATCTTTATAGTCACCCAATTACGTTGTGACGTTTGATACACACAAGGTATTCCTCCGGTGTCAGTGAGTTGCATGATCTCATGGTCATAGGAACAGATACTTTGACATGCAGAAAACAATAGTAATAAACTGACACGATCATATGCTATGTTCATAGTTTGGGTCTTGTCCATCACATCATTCTCCTAATGATGTGATCCCGTTATCAAATGACATCTCATGTCTATGGCTAGGAAACCTTGACCATCTTTGATCAACGAGCTAGTCTATTAGAGGCATACTAGGGACACAGTGTTGTCTATGTACCTACACATGTATTTGAGTTTCCAATCAATACAATTATAGCATGGATAATAAACGATTATCATGAACAAGGAAATATGATAATAACTAAATTATTATTGCCTCTAGGGCATATTTCCAACACAGAGATCCTTCCTCGACTCCCTGCGAGGAAGCAATCCCGGAGCCACAATTCATTTTTAATTTACAGTCACAATTATAGTTGTATAAGGTCAAGGTACAACTCCAAGTCCTCCTGTTACCGTGGACACGGCTATTCGAATAGATTATTCATCCCTGCAGGGGTGCACCACATATCCCAACACGCCTGAGTCACCTCCGGCCGGACACACTTTCCTGGGTCATGCCCGGCCTCGGGATATCAGCACGTTGTCGCCCCACCTAGGCTCAACGAAGAGGCCAGCCTGCCGGTCTAAATCCTAAGCGTGGAGGTTCGTGGGCCCACTTGCCCTTGCGCTCCTGCACGATGCGTATGCGGCCGGAAGCAGTCCTAGCACCCCTTAGTAACAAGCGCGATGCGTTCCAGACCAATCCGTCGCGCGCCGCTCCATTGCTGACTTCCGAAGAGCTTCGGCTGATACAACGACGCTGAGTGCCCATAACTTTCCCACGTGATGGTTAGTGCGTATTAAGGCCAACGACCCAACTCAGATGAAGTACCCAACCCATTAGCAATTTATTAGTGCGGGGCAAGCGCGAACCATGAAATGCAGTTCGTCGCCCCGCCAATAACACTCGGGTGCCTTACCGGCGCACCCCACCACATATCACTCTCGCGGGTACCCTTGGGGCCGACCCGTCTTCAACATGTTTCTGTAACCAGGTCATAGTAGCTGTGTGTCTATACACCAAGTGTTTATCCGAGGAATCACCCTCGATGGATCCCACTCGAGGTATGAGTAAGGCAAGAGTCGCTACCGGTAAATGGGAAGGAGGAATCACCCTCGATACCCATGACCGTTAGCTACGCTACAGAATTAACACCGGGAGTGCTAAGTGAGGTATCACCCTCGGCACTCAGTAGTAGCTCTGCAGTGCCATACTTAAAGGGGTGTGTGGTGATGTGTCGGTAACGGCTTGTCAGTCATGACGACTGAGTCTTCTGTCTTCAAGTCCTCGGTGTCGTCGATGAAAGCAGGGGCAACTGGGACTAAGGGGGTCTCAGGGGTTCACTGATCAACCTATTCTAGGTAGTTGATATAAAAGCAGGTGTAGTAGCAGTTCATCAAAAACAGGCTATGCATCAGAATAGGAGCTATCTAATATAGTAGCAAAATTCTAATGCAAGAATAAGAAGGAAAGGAATAGGCGGTATCGGAATGCTCAAGGGGGTTTTGCTTGCCTCGCTGCTCTGCGGCAAAGGCTTGATCGTCAGGGGCGTAGTCGTACACAGCAGTATCATCGGTAGTCTCAGCGTCTATCGAGAGAGAGGGAGGGGGAAGAAACAGTAAATACAAAGCAGACAATGTAACATAAAGCATAGCATGGCAATAAGTTATGCCGGGTGTGACCTAACGCAGTGTTACTCGATACCGATGAAGGGGGAACCCATCCGGGAAGGTTTTCCCGGTCCCGAACAAATGTCAGACAGATGACCGGAGGGGGGGAAATGTTCCAGGTTTGCGGTGTTAGAGGCATGTGATAGCTAGGATGCAGTGCAGGGTTGCCTAAAATCATGTCTAAACCATTTTAGCTATTTTAGGATTAAAGTTGGAATTAATAGTCGGTAGTTATACACTATTCATCTGCCGGAAATAGGTGAAAAGCTGCGGGTTCACCTACGTAGAGGGTCCCGACATGGAAACAGGCAGCACAGCTAGATTCGTGGGATTTTTCTGAGCAACTTTCATATGTAAATTATTTTCATCCGAGTTACGGTTTAAAAGATACGAATTTCTAAAGATTTTAGCATTTTTCTGGAATTATTCAAATTAACAGAAATTGATTTATTAAGTCAGCATGATGTCAGCAGGTCAGCTGACCAGCTGACTGGTCAAACTGACAGGTGGGACCCACCTGTCAGTGACTGTGAGCTTAACAGAGAGTTAATTAAAACTAACAGAACTAATTAGGGGAGTGGGCCCCAGGTGTCAGTGGCTAGTTAGAGTTAACTAAACAGGTTTTAATTAAAAAGTGGTTAATTAGCCTAATTACAGAAGGGGACCCACTAGTCAGACTCAGCAGTGAACAGTAACCAGCGTTGACTGGAGTCAACGTGGTCAAACAGCGGACTGGGGCCCGCTGGCAGTGACTATAGGGTGGGCCCCAGCCACGCCAGGTCAGCGCGTCGCCGGAACGAGCTCCCGCGAGCTCCCGCGGCGGCGCTTTAGCCGGAGAGCTTTGGAAAACGGCTACGGTGGTCCAAAAGCAACGCGGTTGGGCTCTTTCGAAAGCTGGTGGAGCCGCGCATTGAACTACGACGTCGGAGCGGTCGAGGGATGAACGGAGATGGCCGGACGGCGAGGTTTGGCGGAGGCCGAACCCCGCGAACTCGTGCGTGATAAAACGAGGCAAAAACGAGCGGCATTCTTACTCCTACGGCACCTACGCGACGTCACAAGCACGGTGGCGAGCTCGGTGGATCGAGACGGACGCTGCAGCGATGGCCGCGAGCTCGACGGCGGAGCTCGGTTCGGGCGGCCATGGCGCATCGCCACCAGAGGGGCTACGGCGAGTCCACGGCGGCCAGATAGAGAGGAGATATGAGAGGAGGCTCACTTTGCGGTTAGGTAAAGCCTTCGACGGCTTAGTAGCGCAGAGGAGCTCGAGGACACCGGCGAGCGTCGGAGATGGGGGCGAAGGGGAACGACGTCGGCAGGGCTCCCTGACTCCGACGGTGAGCACCAGGCGATGAGGCGGTCGCAGGCGGAGCGGACGGATGGGTCCGGCGAGCACGGGGCCGCCGGTGGCCGCGGGTACGACGGAGGCGTGGCGACGGTGGCGCTCGGCCGCGCTTGACAGAGAGGGGAGAGCGGCGTGGAAGCGAGGGAGAGAGGGGAAAATGGAGGAGGCGACCAGGGGGAGTGGCCTGGGGTCGCCCTTATCCCCTCGCCCACCCGCTCCGTCGGCGTGGCAAGCGGTGGCGGCGCGGCGAGCTCCTGCCCACGGCGGCATCGACACGGGGGAAGGGGGCAGGTAGGAGACACAGGAGTTGGGCCGGCTGGGCTCGGCCCATCGCCAGGTAGGTCCAGGTAAGTGGCCTCTGGCCCTTTTCTTTTATTCCTTTTTCTGTTTCTTTTTTCTTTTTATTAATTCTGTTTTCAGTTTCTGGTTTAATACCTTTTTGCCAATTTTCTTTACTGCAAAAATATGTGACATGGCCCATTAAATCTTTTGCAACATTCTGCAAGGCCACACAAGTTTTGAGCATTTTTGGAGACTGCAGGAATTACCCACAGAATTAAAAGTGCATTTTAAATGCAAAAATGACTCTGTTTTAATAGTGGGGTCCACACCAGTGGGGTTGGTGATGTTGTTTTCCCTAACAATATTTGTTTTGAAATATTTGCTAAGTGTTCAGCAATTTTCCCACTATGTTTGAGGATTTTATTTCTCACATTAAATTTAAATCCCTTTTTATGGTGGAATTTGAAATGGGATATGAATTTCAACTTGATCATATCTTGTTTAGCAAAATGATTAGGCATTGATCATGGTCATTACTGTAGCTTAACTACAATGATCATTGTATCCAAACTCCAGGGTGTCACATCCGATGATCTAGGGTTTCCCCCGAGGTCGTGGATAGAGGTCTGGAGCGTCTCCATGGCGAGGCCTTCAAGAAAGGACTGACACAAAAGAGTGCCGCCATTGTCGATCTTGGCAACTAGCTGAGAACGTGGTTTTCACCCGGATCCGCTCGACGAACCTCCATCTAGCATCATGTGCACAAGCCGCCACCGACCTGAGTCGCCCCGCAGCGATCCGCCCTCACCGGCTAGATTAGATCCGACAGAAGGCCAGACCACGCATGACGCCGACCCATCCACCAGGCCCTCCATGCCATCACCAACGATCCAAGGTCAGATGGCCTATCACCGCATATCCGGTCGCCACCGCCGAACGGAACCACTGCCACTGCCAGAAGTAGGGACGACCGCCGCCCATAGTAAGGACTCCCGCCGCGCCTCCAAGGCTAG
The DNA here is from genome assembly GCA_039707655.1 of Elymus sibiricus. Classification (NCBI taxonomy): domain Eukaryota; kingdom Viridiplantae; phylum Streptophyta; class Magnoliopsida; order Poales; family Poaceae; genus Elymus; species Elymus sibiricus. The sequence continues at coordinate 401,843,184 of CM077663.1, forward strand.
ATCTAACACGCCTCCTCACACCGCGGGGCTCCGCCCCACCCCTATGGTGCGGGAGAGAGAGAGAGGGCCCCGCCACCGCTGTCGGCATCCGGGCTTTAGGCCGGCGACGTCCCCCGAGGGCGATGAAGGGAGGGAAGGAAGGAAGGAAACGCTGTCCGAGTCGCCCGAGCAGGGGCGATGCCGGGGGGGGGGGGGGGGTGGCTATGCATAGATCCGGTAGCTGGCCAAGTGGAAAACAGTTGAGAAGGTTGTTGAACTTGTTCGAGCTCTTCCCGTTGAAGTTGAAGAGCGGCCAAAGTAAATTATTGTGGCAAGGAAGGGTATGTAGGATCCGTTGGAAGTCCATCTGCTTGACTTCCCTAATATTGTTAGAGCATCTCCAACAGAGGCGATAAATAAGCCACGCGCCCAAAAAACCGGCCATATAGTGCGTGCGCGGGCAAAAGCATCGCTCCAGCGGCCGTACAATAATGCCACGCGCGGTAATAACATGCCAACGCGCTGGGAGAAACTGCATCGCGCGCGCAAACCTCCAACCGCTAGTCGCCGCGCCCGACTTTGCCCCTCCCCGCGCCTCCGCTGGCGTTGGACGGCCACGCTGACATGCACCCGACCCCTCGCTACGCCCACGACCCATCGGCCGCCGCCTCCTCCTCCTCCTTTGCCGCTGTCGCCGCAAACCCTTGCACAGGGTTGACTCCGGTTTCGCCGCCACGGAGCACCGGCTCCAAGCACCGGTCTCGCGCGCGAACTTTTCATGGCGCCACAGACAAACCCTCAAGGTGGCTTCGCGCCACCGCCCACCTCGAAGCCACGGAGCTCCATCATCAAGCGCCCACACGCGGAGGTGGCGGCTGCGGCGATGGCGTTGGCACCGCCGGCCCAAAAGAAGAAGAAGTTGGCGGCGAGGAAGAAACTGGCAGCGCCCCTCACCCGCCTCCGCCTTCGCCGCCACCGGAAGCGCCCGAGGAGTCGCAATTTGGTGCGCCGACAGCCGGCGCCTAAATTGTGTTCGATGAAATGCCTACAAGGTAAGATTTTTTCTTCTTCTTGTTGTTGTTGCTAGAAATGTGTGCATATGAATAGCTCCACATAGTTTTCTTATCATACTTTGTAGTGAATACTTCAATGATGACAGATATTTCTCAACTATGGGTGTTGGCTCCAACAATTCTCATTGGTCTCAAACAAATGAAGTGCATCGAAATGATCATGAATATGAAGTGGATGAGGAGGGTGAGGGTATGGTTTATGAACCGAGAGGAAGGGCTAGCAACTACACCGTGGACGAAGACATCTTGCTATGCAAGACATGGTTGAATGTGTCTATGGATGCCACCATTGCAGGTGACCAGACTAGAGATACATATTGGTTTAGGATGAAGGAGTACTTTGATGCGAAAAAACAAGAGTGGAATTTAGCGCACCGATAGATCTCTTCGCTCCCGGTGATCGACGATCAACAAAGATTGCCAAAGGTGGGCGGCGGCAATAACGCTGGATGACAAGATAAACCCAAGTGGCACTAATGATCATGACAGGGTAAGTGTCATTTCTTTATGTTACATGTTCATGCTTCATCTTTTGTGTTTCAAGTGGTAACTTGTTCTTTTGTTTGTAGCACAATATTGCACAAAACTTGTTTCAAGGAGAAGAAAAGAAGACCCAAAAATGCAAGGTTAAGAAAGGTAGAGCATTCATATTGCCCCATTGATATGAAGTGTTGAAGGATGAGGATAAAGGGAAGAAACGTCCGGATGATGATGAGGAGGAGAATAAGAAAGGCAATGTTGATGGGGTGGTCTTAGATGATGATGATGATGAGGCATCAAGTGATGGCACCAAGAGGAGCCCTACACCAAACTCGGTTGCTTACTCCATGTCAAAAATACCAAGCGGAGGTTCAAAAGAAAAGAAGAAGAAGAAGAAGAAGAAGAAGGGAGGAGATGATGGCATCAAGATGGCTATGGAGAATCTTTTGATGGCAAGAAAGGAAGCAAACGAGGAGAGGATGGTGGCAAGAAGCCAAGAGTCGGCGGTCGAGGAGAGGAGGTTGGAGGCCGAGGAGAAGAAGGTGGCATTGGAGGAGAAGAAATTGGCCATGGAGGAGCAACCTAGAATGTTGGAATATGAGAAGCACATCTTCCTCATGGACATATCTAAATTAGATGATAGGCAAAAGGAGTACATCAACCTTTGTCGTGATCAACTCTTGGTCCAAAAAAATGATGGGCATGGGATGCATGGGAGCTACCATGGGAGGCATGGGAGCTAGCATGGGAGGCTTCAGAGGCATGGGATCTACCATGGGAGGCTACGGAGCTATCATGGGTGGCTTCAGAGCTACCATGGGTGGCTTGGACGGCATGGGAGGCATGGGAGCACCTACGGGAGGCATGGGTGGCTTCAGAGGTACCATGGAAGGCATGAGTTTTGGGTCTCTCATGGGAGGCATGGGAGCACATCGCATGATGCCTCACATGCCTTCACATGAAGCCTCGCATGCCTTTGAAGATAATGCGAACAACGTCCGAGGTTCCCATGACACTGAGGTACTTGAGGAGGAGGAAAAATAGGAGGAAAAAGAGAAGGAAGAAGAGGAGCAAGAAGACAGAGCATGATTCTTGATGTTTCATTCGTTCATGTGAACTTATTTGTGATGAACTTGCTTGTGATGGATGATTTTGAACTATGCCATGAATTTGAACTGTTCTATGTTGATCAACTTATCATTTTGCAAAATTTTATTTTCAAGATCATGTTTTTTTTGTCACAAATTGATATGTGATGTTTCATATGTACCAAATGGCGGCTGGGCGCGCGTCCTGTATTTTTACCGTGCCTGCTGAAGCACTACAACGGTGCGCTAAAATTTGCAGCGCCTGCAAAAGCCAACACATGTCCGCGTGCTCTAAAACACGATTTTGATGCCTAAATTTCTTTTTCAGCGCGCGGCGCTACCGCGCGTCTGTGGAAGATGCTCTTATGAAGAGTAGTGAGTTGCAGCTGCCATTCCAATCTTGCTTGAAGATTGAGAAGTTTGGTCTCAAGGCTACGGAACTGGAGATGGTTCTTTATAACATAAATGATGACTGGTTGAAAAGTATCTCGTTCTACCCTGCATTCTCTCATCTTGTGCTTACACCATGAGCATTGCATGCCAATAATGAGAAGGAACAAGATGATAATACTATAGTGAAGGATTGGCAAAAGTCCGATCTAGGATGGTCCAAGATCAATGTCGATGAAAGTTTCTTGGAGGAGAGTAGCAATGGTGCGTGGGGAGGTGTGGTTCGAGACCATTATGGAAGAATCATTTTATCCGCCTGGGACTATATCCCGCGATGCAAAGGAGCATATTTCGCGGAGGCTACTGCTTGTCTAGAAGGACTACAAAAAGCGATGGTTTGTACTGACCTCCATTTAGTTGTCGAGATAGCCAACAGCTCGGTGGCAAAGATGCTCGACCCCGCATGTGTTAATAGATCGGAAATTGGAGTGATTGCAAAAGAATTTCATGCCATCAAGCATGGGAACCGAGAAATTAAAGTTTGTAAAGTAGATAGAAAGGTTAATAGTTTAGCCCATAGTCTTGCTCTGTTTAGGCGTAGAGAATTGCGTGATGGTGTTATGCAAGGGACAGTGCCAGCCTGCATGTTGAGTATGACCTTGCAAAATTTTAAGAACAATATTTCCTCTTTTAATTAATACAACTCTCTTTTTAAAACAAAATTGAGAAGGCCAAGATGTTGCTGACAATGCTTATGGAACCGCATCATATCTGGCCATCAATCTTTTGACTGATGAGCAGTGGCCATCATAGGCCATCGTAGCTAGATTTGTAGGATAATCCCCAAGTAAAGGAGATGATATGCATATCCATTCCGCCACATCATAGAAATCACCAGCCCAGATTGTGATTTTAGTAGCGAATCTCCCAGAGCATGAGTTCCTTGCTGACTTGGAGCCGTTGAGATGGATGCATACCTAGCGGAATGAAGCTCCTCATCTATCACCTACAATTTGTATGTTCAAACCCAACCTTGTGATTCTTATCCAAAATCAAAATTTAGTAGCTGAATTTCAGTGCCCAATTCTGTAATGCCTGATCAAGCAGATTTATGTCTTTCCATGAGTGGCTAATGTCTCTCCTGGGACATTTGAATTCTGAATGTGAATATTAAAATTCATGTTATACAATATTCAATGTTTCTAACTCACACTGCACTGTACATACAAATTTATTGCTGTTGGTTCTTTTGTTTCTTGCACATTTTACAAGTGATTTTTTTCGCCAGGGGTAGTTTTAGTGCCGAATTGTTGGTTTTATTTTGGCACATTTTGATAGTTTAGTCCTTTTTTGCGTGTGAGCTAGTGTCGCTACTGATGTTGTTTGTTTCTTGCACATTCTATTACGGTGTGCCTTTTTGGGGTATGATCCAGAGTCTCATATATTGAACTGTTTGTTCTGTTGTTCCTTGCAGGATTTGACATAACATGCTAAAATTTGGAGAAGAACAAGCAGTGAGATCATTTTGACTTGTCGCTGAACATCTAGGCTCAGTGGTTATGTTTGCGAGAACAAAAAAGCCTATCCTGGTCAATGGACATCACTTGTCAAACTGACGTCATTGTCAACCCCGCAAAAAAAGAATCGTCATTGTCAATTGGAGTACCATGTATCTTTGATTTTTTTAGAAAAGGAGGATGACCCCCGGCCTCTGCATCTGGACGATGCATGCAGCCACTTTATTAATTATTCATAAAAACCTTACAAAGTAATACATCAGTAAGTTTGAAGTCACCATCTCGTCAAAATCTGTCGCTACTCCTATCCACTTGATGAAGCGGTGCCGAAAATAAGAGTCGAATACCAAACAGACTTTGCACCAAAGCCTAACATATAAAGTCGGAGGCCCCAACCAAGCCACAATGCTGGGTCTGGGGCACACACTGGTCCGGCGCACTCTCAGAGGCTCCCGCCGCCGTATTCCACCTATCCATCTTCAGAACATGAGCTGACGCATCAACCTTGCCAAGCCTGTCGTCGATGCCACCACGACGCCAGAGAACACCTTCCTCCCGCGCGAGTCTATCAACCCGCATCGGACGCTGTTGGGGATATACCCCACGGATATGACTCGCCCAAGATATGATCCGGTTTTTACTTGGCGGCCCATGAGAAGGATTCTTTCGGGAAGCGCAAGGCCCAAGAGGCGGCTCATCTCAAGGCCGGCTCATGGGACATCGTCCGGCGGGCCGTCTCACAAGCGGAGTCATGAGGACTCTCCTTTACTTGAGGAGCAAGATGAATAGGAAATGGACTAGGTCACGGGTCATATTACGACCTGAACTCTATTGTAATCTCAGGGCCTCAACCTCTATATAAAGGGGAGCCCCTGAGATAGAAAGGGCAAGTAAGAAACAAACCCTCGAGAGCTAGGTTAGCTATTCTGCACCCTGTAATCGAGATCATCATCAATACATGCAAAGCATGACGTAGGCTTTTACCTCCATCAGAGGGGCCGAACCTGGGTAAACTCTTCTCTCTCGTTCTTGATCAACCCCTTCAAGTCGCCACCTAGTTGCGATGGCCTCACACCTAAGTTCTCGCACAAGGACATCTGCCGTGACAAAAGCACGACAGTTGGCGCCCATTGTGGGGCTATCACACGGTGGAGTTGAGTTCTTGAAGGGAGCTCTCCCAAGGTTCGAGGGATACATGGTTGGTCAGATGACCAAGAGTTGCCGTGGCAAGCTCTACATCGACGATTCAGGCAGGGGTCCCGAGGCCGGCTCAGTTGAGTACGGGCACCGGGTCCCCTTTGGCAAGATCCACGTCTTCATTGGCAAGATCGGCGCATCAGGACCCGAGCCAGACACCTGCACCAACATCATCGAGCCGGCTCGGCGCGCTCAACCCGGTCGGCGGCAAGCCGGCCGGCACCACATCTTCGTCGTTTTTACTCAAGGAGTTGATCTTATGGATAACATGGCAGATAGCAGAGACACCCTCGTCAACTCTAATGGTGAGTCTTCGATGGGAGACACCGAGTTGATCTGCCGACTTTTCGATGGCAGACTTGGAGGTTATTCCGGAGATGAGGCCACCAAGGAGTCCCATGAGCTGCCACGCCAAGATGCCGTCTTTATGGTAGGAATGGTGGTGGCCCATGTTTCAGTAGCGGCGGGTGCGACGATCGAGACTGGCCCAGCTTCGGGAACGGCCGAGTCCAGCAAATCGCCGGCTCAAGCCATGGCTGATCTAATGGCAGAGATGACAAAACTCTTGGAGACGCTAGTGACCGTGGAGAATTAGGAGGAACGCAACACCGCGTTGACCACGCCCTGCAGCCAGATGGCTAAGATCCAGAAGGAAATCGATGCTGAAAATACTCGCATGGCAGAGTTGCAAATTGATATCCAGAGTGAAACTGAGCGCTTGAAAGCGGAAGCCTGGAGGCTTGGCCTTCGTCGAGACGCCTCTGATGCGGTCCACCAGAGGAGACATATGAGCCCACTCCCCCCTAATCTGGAGACTTCGCGATTGTTCGTCACGCCTCAACCCACGCCAGCGGCTGGCCAGCCGCGTTTGGATCAGCCGCCCGAGCCGCCTTGCCAGACGCTGGCTCAATCAATGCCTCAGTGTTTGCAGACACCAACGGGTCACTTTTCTAACCCCGTGGACAATATGTTAGGAGTGACGCGTAACCTTGAAGCACTTCCCATCCAAGGAAATACTCCAGTAGAGATCGAGGTCAGGAACGCCATTGAGATGCTAAAAACTGCGGTGACCCAGCAGGCCCAGTACTCTTACAGCCGTGATCGGATGCACTCTACGCCTTACGTGAGCCACAGTAAGAGCCGACACGTATAATCCCTAGCAGTTTCTAGCAGCGGGCGCAGACAGCAGGCTCAGAACTCTCCAAACGGACTAGTGTTGTCGGACGCACAGGCAGTCGTCTACACGGCCCGAGCCATGCGACAGGCAGAGGCGGAAGGAGCGGTAGCAACAACGGGTCAGAAACCTCCCGCCAACCCCCAACCAGCGATCGTGGGGGCTGGGGTTAGCATCAGAACGATTGGGATTCCCTGTCTGGCTCCGGCTCTCCGCAGTGAACGCATGCCTAAGGATTTTAAGGGTCCTCGTAAAGTTCCTAATTACACGGCTGATCTTGAGCCAGCGGCATGGATCGAAAGCTATGAGTTATCTATGGACATGCTTGACGTTAGTGACGCCGTGTGCGCTAAGTATTTGACCATGATGTTGGAAGGACCGGCTCGCATATGGTTGAAGAATCTACCCCCCAATTCCATCAATACATGGGCAGAGTTGAAGGAACGTTTTATCAAGAATTTTCAAGGCACTTGCAAGCGTCCAATGACGATTGTTGATCTGCAGCATTGTGTCCTGCGTACGGATAAATCTGCCGATCACTGGACTCACCGGGTCGCAGAAATCATCCACTCTTCTGATAGCGTCACAATTGCCCAAGCCATCTTGATTTTGGGGAAAAACTGTCACTTCCAACCACTTGTTCAGAAGCTGGGATGCCTCAAGCGAAAGGTTCAAGATATGGGAGATCTCATGGATGTTCTTACCATAAATGTCGAGCCACACAACACAAAGGATCCCGGCTCCGACAAGGACAAGGCTGGTAAGAATAAGAAAAATGATAGTCGCAAGGGTCATCAGCAAAACCCTAGTCACAATGGGAATCAAGGCAACCAAGGCAATAATGGTAAGCGCAAGCATTCTGAGGGCGGGTCAGATTTTGTTGCCAGCACCAATACTAGCTTCAAGAATCAGCGACGGAATAACAATTCTGGCAGGTCTTACAATGGGAATAAGCCGCGCAATTATGAGGAAGCACTTAGAGCTCTTTGTCCCAAACATAGCTTCCCAGACAAGCCGGCCACCCACTCATGGGAAAATTGTTACATCATGCAGAAGTTCCGCAATCAAGCATTCCAGAATCATCAGGGAGGCAATGGTGGTGGAAATTTGGGTCATCCTGGCCCCGGCGGGTCACACGCCGGCTCATGTGGCGGCTTTGCAGGGTCAGGTTTTCACGGACCGGGCGGCTCAGGAGCTGGTTTCCAGCACCATGGGAATAACAGCAATGGACAGCGTTCTGGACAAGGCAATCAACATCATAATAGTCAGGCCAGATTTTAGAGCAATCCTAAGCAATTGAACATCGGGCAGTATCATGTTTTCACCACTAGCACTTGTAGACATGATCGCAAGCTCAAGCACATGGCCATCAACATGGTCGAGCCAGCTGTCCCAAGGTATTGAAACTGGTCTGAGCACCCAATCACCTGGAGCAGACAAGATCATCCCCCCCCCCTGGGTTGACAACCGAGGAGGTCTTGCTTTGGTGGTGGCGCCTCGGGTTGGTGGTTATACTCTCACCAAGGTTCTCATGGATGGGGGTAGCAGCATCAACATTGACACTTTCCGGCGAATGAACCTCTCAGAGAATAAGTTGCGACCTTCAACTACGGTATTCCATGGAATCGACCCCGGAAAGTCAGCATATCCAATTGGACAGATCAAACGCTATGTTGCTTTCGGTTCAGAATACAATTATAGATATGAGTCCTTGAGCTTTGAGGTAGTCAAGATCAAGAGCCCTTACCACACCCTCTTTGGACGGCCGACTTATGCACATTTTATGGCTCGGCATTTCTACGTTTACCTCAAACTCAAGATGCCCGGACCAAATGGCACCATCACTGTGGACGGGAGTAGGAAAATCGCTCAGGAATGTGAAGAAGGAGATGTAGCTTATGCTGCATCAGCCTGTGTAGCACAAGAGTTGAAGTTTTACACAGCTAATGTTGACCTAGCAGATATGACCCCCCTCAAGAATCCCACCACTGAGTCTGAGCCTCTTCTCAAGTTCAAACCGGCCAAGGATACTAAGCAGATTGATTTTATTCCAGGCGACCCATCCGAGTAGTTCACTATTGGGACTGGCATGGATCCCCAATAGGGAAGCACGCTCATCGAGTTCATCTGTGAGAATTGGGACATCTATGCATGGACACCTTCTAACATGCCTGGAGTACCGAGGGAACTCGCTGAGCACCACCTTAATGTGGACCCAAAAATGAAACCTGTGCGACAATACCTCCGTCGTTTTAACGAGAAGAGATGAAAGGCTATTGGAGAAGAGGTGGCCTGGCTCCTTGCTACTGGGTTCATCGTCGAAGTTTTTCACCCTGAGTGGTTGGCAAATCCAGGGCTCGTTCTGAAGAAGAATGGCATTTGGCGTATGTGTGTTGATTACACAGATCTCAACAAAGCATGGCCCAAGGACCTGTTTGCTCTTCCCCGCATTGACCAGATTATTGATTCCACAGCTGGTTGTGAGCGTCTGTGTTTCTTGGATGCCTACGCAGGCTATCATCAGATTAAGATGGCCATCGAGGATCAAGAGAAGACGGCTTTCATTACTCCATTCGGAGCCTTTTGCTATGTTTCTATGCCCTTTGGGCTTAAGAGCGCGGGTGATGTCTACTGCGCAACCTTCTTCTTGTAGACTCGTGTTGGGCCTCCAAGCGCAGAGTTTTGTAGGATAGTAGCAAATTTCCCTCAAGTGGATGACCTAAGGTTTATCAATCCGTGGGAGGCGTAGGATGAAGATGGTCTCTCTCAAACAACCCTGCAACCAAATAACAAAGAGTCTCTTGTGTCCCCAACACACCCAATACAATGGTAAATTGTATAGGTGCACTAGTTCGGCGAAGAGATGGTGATACAAGTGCAATGTGGATGGTAGATATAGGTTTTTGTAATCTGAAAATATAAAAACAGCAAGGTAGCAAGTAACAAAAGTGAGCAAAAACGGTATTGCAATGCTTGGAAACAAGGCCTAGGGTTCATACTTTCACTAGTGCAAGTTCTCTCAACAATACTAACATAGTTGAATCATATATAAATCCCTCACGTGCGACAAAGAGTTCACTCCAAAGTCACAAATGGCGGAGAACAAACGAAGAAATTATTGTAGGGTACGAAACCACCTCAAAGTTATCTTTTCCGATCAATCATATGAGCTATCCCTATAAGTGTCACGAACAGCCCTAGAGTTCGTACTAAAATAACACCTTAAGATACACATCAACCAAAACCCTAATGTCACCTAGATACTCCAATGTCACCACAAGTACCCATGGGCTTGATTATACGATATGCATCACATAATTTCAGATTCATCTATTCAATCCAACACAAAGAACTTCAAAGAGTGCCCCAAAGTTTCTACCGGAGAGTCAAGACGAAAACGTGTGCCAACCCCTATGCATAGATTCCCATGGTCATGGAACCCGCAAGTTGATCACCAAAACATACATCAAGTGGATCAATAGAACATCCCATTGTCACCACAGATATCCCATCGCAAGACATACATCAAGTGTTCTCAAATCCTTAAAGACTCAATCCGATAAGTAAACTTCAAAGGGAAAACTCAATTCATCACAACTAGATAGAGAGGGGAAACACTCCATATGATTCATCTATATTAATAAAGCTCGCGGTACATCAAGATCGTGCCATCTCAAGAACACGAGAGAGAGATCAAACACATAGCTACTAGTACATACCCTCAGCCCCGAGGGTGAACTACTCCCTCCTCGTCATGGAGAGCGTCGGGATGATGAAGATGACCTCCGGTGATGGTTTCCCCCTCCGACAGGGTGCCGGAACGGGCTCCCGATTGGTTTTTCGTGGCTCTGGAGGCTTGCGGCGGCGGAACTCCCGATCTAGGTTTGTTTTTGGAGGTTTCTATATTTATAGGAATTTATGGCGGTGGAAACAAGTCAGGATGGGCCACGAGGTGACGACAAGCCAGGGGGGCGCGCCCTAGGGGGGGGGGCGCCCCCAGGCTTGTGGTGGCCTCGTGGCTCCCTTGGCCCAACTCCAACTCTCCCTGGGCTTCTTCTGGTCCATAAAAATTCACCGTAGATTTTTATTCCATTTGGGCTCCATTTGATATTCCTTTTCTGTAAAACCCAAAAACACGGAAAAAATAGGAACTGACACTGGGCTCTAGGTTAATAGGTTAGTCCCAAAAATAATATAAAGTTGTAGTAAAATGATTGTAAAACATCCAAGAATGATAATATAACAGCATGGAACAAGCAAAAATTATAGATACGTTGGAGACGTATCAGCATCCCCAAGCTTAATTCCTGCTCGTCCTCGAGTAGGTAAATGATAAAAACAGAATTTTTGATGTGGAATGCTGCCTAACATGTTCATCATATTCTTTTATTCTTTGTATAGCATGGACATTTGGACTAGTAAATGATTCAAAGCAATAGTCTAGTTTTAACATAATGACTTCAATACTCAAGCATGTCAACAGGCAACCATGTCTTTCGAAATATCAACACTAAAGAAAGTTATCCCTAGCCCATCATGCTCAATCATTGATCCATTCATGAAACACACTCAAATATTAGCTACGCCCAATGCTCAAGTACGATCATAGTGCCCCCTGGTTGGTGCTTATAAGAGAAGATGGAGACTCAAAGCAAAAATAAAAATTGCATAAAGTAAGTAGATAGGCCCTTCCCGGAGGGAAGTAGGGATTTGTAGAGGTGCCAGAGCTCAAGGTTTAAATTGAGAGAGAAAAATATTTTGAGTGGCATGCTTTTCCTGTCAACGAAAACGACAAAGTAGCTCACAATACTTTCCATGCTAGATACATTATAGGCGTTTTCCAAACAGAATGGTAAAGTTTTTACTCCCCCTCCACCAATCAATCACACTCCACGGCGAGCCGAATCCACGGGTACCGTCCATACAAACAACAATCCTGGGGGAGTTTTGTTTCATTATATTTTGATTTGATTTTTGAGCATGGGACTGGACATCCCGAATACCAGCCATTTTCTCGTGAATGATAGTGAATCAACACATGTCGTGAGAATAACACACCTAGCATGGAAAAATATTGGATACTCCCCACCGTTTCATGAGCGGTACGAGCACACAAAAGAGAAAATTTATTTTGAAAATTTAGAGATGGCACATACAAATTTGCTTGGAACGGCATGGAAATACCGCATATAGGTAGGTATGGTGGACTCATAAGGCAAAACTTGGTTTAAGGATTTTGGATGCACAAGTAGTATTTCTACTTAGTACAAATGGAGGCTAGCAAATAGATTGGGAAGCAACCAAACCAAGAAACGAAGATTCACATAAGTGAGCATTGAACATAGCTGACACTGAATAATGCACCACAAGTAGGATGTAACTTCATTGCATAACTATTGACTTTTGTACTTGCATAGGGAATCACAAACCTTAGCACCAATATTCCTTCTAAAGCATAATTACTCACTAACATGACTCACATATTACTATCATCATGTTTCAAAACTATTACAAAGAATCAAGTTTAATTTGTCCCATGATCTTCATGAAAGTTTTTATTATATCCTCCTTGGATATCTATCACTTTGGGACTAGTTTCATATATTGCCATTGCTTTTTCGACAAGGTCAAATAAATTTAAATGAAGCACATGAGCATAAAGATTTCATTCCTCAAAAAGGTATAAGTGAAGCATGAGAGGAAATGACAAGCTACTCTCAAAAGATATAAGTGAAGATCAATGAGTTGCCAACAATTAAATAACTATGTGAAGACTCTCTCATCTTAGAATTTCAGATCTTAAGTATTTTATTAAACAGCAAGCAAAATAAAAATATCACTCCAAGAATAGCACGCATCATGTGAACGAATAAAAAATTAGGCTCAACATAGGCTAACCGATAATTGTTGATGAAGAGAGGTGGGATGCGTAGCATCCCCCATCTTAGATGCTTGAAACTTCTTGAAATATTTACTTGGGGTGCCTTGGGCATCCCCAAGCTTGATCTTTTGTATCTCGTTCAATCCTCTCATATCATGGTTTCACCTATTCTCAAAAACATCATCCACACAAAACTCGAAAAGAACTCGTGAGATAGGTTAGTACACATAAGAATAAAACAACTCTTTATGTACTGCCAAGACAAGTTGCACAATAATTTTCAAACATTAGGTACTGTATACTATCATTTCCACAATTTATATCTACCAATATAGGCTATGGAAACTATAGGATAAGTAGATAACAAAACTATGACAGCAATCTGTCCAAACAGAACAGTCTGTAGCAATTTATGAAAACAGTGTACTTATGTAACTCAAAAAATTATGAAAATTTAGGATATGCTATAAAATTTATATTAAAACACTGTGTAAAAAGTTCAGAAACTTTCCACATTCCAGTAAAATATGAAAATTCAAACACTACAGCCAAAGTTTCTGTTTTTACACAGCACACATCAAAACATGCAATGCAAGCATCCTAAGGCAATTCTTGGAACTTTTTATTGAAAAAAACAAGATTATAAATAACACTTAACATAAAACAACAAAATAAAATGACGCTCCAAGAAAAACTCATATTATGTGACGAATAAAAATATAGCTCCAAGTAAGATATACCGATAATGTTGAAGATGAAAGAGGGGATGCCTTCCGGGGCATCCCCAAGCTTAGGCGCTTGAGTATTCCTTGGATATTACCTTGGGGGTGACTTGGTCATCCCCAAGCTTAGGTTCTTTTCACTCCTTATTCTCATCATATCGGTGTCTCACCCAAAACTTGAAAACTTCAATCACACAAAACTTAACAGAACTTCGTGAGAAGGGTTAGTGTAATAAAGATAAATCATTCACTTAGGTACTGTCAAGACAAGATTCATAATTGTTCCCACATCATACCTACTGTATTATATCATTCCCATAATTTACATCACTAAATATAAGCTATGGAAACGCTAAAACAAGCAAACTATGCATGCAAAACAGAATCTGTCAAAAACAGAACAGTCTGTGAAGATCTGTAGTGTAACCATACTTCCCTGTCTCCAAAAATTCTGAAAAATTAGGACAATCTAGGAAATTTGTATATAAATCATGTGTAAAAAATTCAGATCAAAACAACGTTCCAGTGAATTTACAAAATTCCTGGAATGAGAGCAAAAGTTTCTGTTTTTTGCACAGAATCAAGTCAACTATCATCCACACTATCCCAAAGGCTTTACTTGGCACTTTATTGAAACAAAAGCTATAAAAAATGATTATATAGTAGCTTAATCATGTGGACACACACAAACATAAAGGAAAAGTATTGGGTTATCTCCCAACAAGCGCTTTTCTTTAATGCCTTTTAGCTAGGCATGATGATTTCAATGATGCTCACATAAGAATAGTAGTTGAAACATGCAAAAGAGCATCATGAATCTCATGGAAAGCACATTTAAGTCTAACCCACTTCCTATGCATAGGGATTTTGTGAGCAAACAATTTATGGGAGCAAGAATCAACTAGCATAGGGGGGCAAAACAAGCATAACTTCAAAACTTTGAACACATAGAGAGGAAACTTGATATTATTGCAATTCATACAAGCATATGTTCCTCCCTCATAATAATTTTCAGTAGCATCATGAAGGAATTTCACAATATAACCAGAACATAAAGCATTCTTTTCATGATCTACAAGCATAGAAATTTTGTCACTCTCCACATAAGCAATTTCCTTCTCATTCATAATAGTGGGAGCAAACTCAACAAAATAACTATCATGAGATACTTGATTGACATAACCACTTTGAATATTAAAATCATGATGACAAGTTTCACGATTACTGTCACTCTTTATAGCATACGTGTCATCACAATAATCATCATAGATAGGAGGCATGCCATCATCATAATAGTTTTGCTCATCAAAACTTGGGGGACTAAAAATATCATATTCATCAAGCATAGCATCCCCAAGCTTGTGGCTTTGTATATCATTAGCATCATGAATATTCAGAGAATTCATACTAACAATATTGCAATCATGCTCATCACTCAAATATTTAGTGCCAAACATTTTCATAACTTCTTCTTCTAACACTTGAGCACAATTTTCCTTTCCATCATTTTCACGAAAGACATTAAAAAGATGAAGCATATGAGGCAACCTCAATTCCATAATTTTTTTTTGTAGTTTTCTTTTATAAAACCAAACTAGTGATAAAACAAGAAACTAAAAGATTCAATTGCAAGATCTAAAGATATACCTTCAAGCACTCACCTCCCCGGCAACGGCGCCAGAAAAGAGCTTCGTTGACGGGATGTGAGTGCCGCTTACCTAGCCTCCCCGGCAACGGCGCCAGAAAAGAGCTTGATGTCTACAACGCAACCTTCTTCTTGTAGACTCGTGTTGGGCCTCCAAGCGCAGAGTTTTGTAGGACAGTAGCAAATTTCCCTCAAGTGGATGACCTAAGGTTTATCAATCCGTGGGAGGCGTAGGATGAAGATGGTCTCTCTCAAGCAACCCTGCAACCAAATAACAAAGAGTCTCTTGTGTCCCCAACACACCCAATACAATGGTAAATTGTATAGGTGCACTAGTTCGGCGAAGAGATGGTGATACAAGTGCAATGTGGATGGTAGATATAGGTTTTTGTAATCTGGAAATATAAAAACAGCAAGGTAGCAAGTAACAAAAGTGAGCAAAAACGGTATTGCAATGCTTGGAAACAAGGCCTAGGGTTCATACTTTCACTAGTGCAAGTTCTCTCAACAATACTAACATAGTTGAATCATATATAAATCCCTCATGTGTGACAAAGAGTTCACTCCAAAGTCACAAATAGCGGAGAACAAACGAAGAAATTATTGTAGGGTACGAAACCACCTCAAAGTTATCTTTTCCGATCAATCATATGAGCTATCCCTATAAGTGTCACGAACAGCCCTAGAGTTTGTACTAAAATAACACCTTAAGATAGACATCAACCAAAACCCTAATGTCACCTAGATACTCCAATGTCACCACAAGTACCCATGGGTTTGATTATACGATATGCATCACATAATTTCAGATTCATCTATTCAATCCAACACAAAGAACTTCAAAGAGTGCCCCAAAGTTTCTACCGGAGAGTCAAGACGAAAACGTGTGCCAACCCCTATGCATAGATTCCCATGGTCACGGAACCCGCAAGTTGATCACCAAAACATACATCAAGTGTATCAATAGAACATCCCATTGTCACCACAGATATCCCATCGCAAGACATACATCAAGTGTTCTCAAATCCTTAAAGACTCAATCCGATAAGTAAACTTCAAAGGGAAAACTCACTTCATCACAACTAGATAGAGAGGGGAAACACTCCATATGATTCATCTATATTAATAAAGCTCGCGGTACATCAAGATCGTGCCATCTCAAGAACACGAGAGAGAGATCAAACACATAGCTACTGGTACATACCCTCAGCCCCGAGGGTGAACTACTCCCTCCTCGTCATGGAGAGCGTCGGGATGATCAAGATGACCTCCGGTGATGGTTTCCCCCTCCGACAGGGTGCCGGAACGGGCTCCCGATTGGTTTTTCGTGGCTCTGGAGGCTTGCAGCGGCGGAACTCCCGATCTAGGTTTATTTTCAGAGGTTTCTATATTTATAGGAATTTATGGCGGTGGAAACAAGTCAGGATGGGCCACGAGGTGACGACAAGCCAGCGGGGCGCGTCTTGGGGGGGGGGGGGGGCGCCCCCAGGCTTGTGGTGGCCTCGTGGCTCCCCTGGCCCAACTCCAACTCTCCCTGGGCTTCTTCTGGTCCATAAAAACTCACCGTAGATTTTTATTCCATTTGGGCTCCGTTTGATATTCCTTTTCTGTAAAACCCAAAAACACGGAAAAACAGGAACTGGCACTAGGCTCTAGGTTAATAGGTTAGTCCCAAAAATAATATAAAGTTTTAGTAAAATGATTGTAAAACATCCAAGAATGATAATATAATAGCATGGAACAAGCAAATATTATAGATACGTTGGAGACGTATCAGCGGGGGCTACTTATCAACGCCGCGTTCAGAAATGCTTACACCCACAAATTGGGCACAACGTTCGTGCCTATGTTGATGATATTGTGGTCAAATACCACAAGAAAGAAACTCTACTGGATGATCTCAGGGAGACGTTTGGTAACCTCCGAGTGTATAAGATGAAGCTTAACCTGACAAAATGTGTTTTTGGTGTTCCTGCAGGCAAGTTACTGGGATTCTTGGTATCCGAGCATGGAATTGAGGCCAACCCGGATAAAATCAAGGCAGTGACCTCACTTGCTAAGCCGGCCAACATCAATGAAGTTCAGCGAATTGACACCGTCTGGGTGAGATAGCAATTCATCTGTACCAGTTATTGAAAAAGACAGACAACTTCGTCTGGACTGACGCGGCAAATGAAGCCTTTGAAGCCCTTAAGAAACAACTGGTCGAGCCGCCTGTTCTAGCCGCTCCGACTGACAAAGAGCCTATGCACCTCTACATTGTTGCAAACAGCAAAGTCGTAAGTGTAGCAGTTGTTGTCGAGCGAAAGGAGGCAGGAAAGGAGTACCCGGAGAGCGGCCTGTTTATTATGTCAGTGAAGTTCTGACCTTATCAAAACAACGGTACCCACATTGGCAGAAGTTGGTTTTCGGCGTCTTCATGGCCAGCCGTAAGCTAAAGCACTATTTCCAGGATCATCCAATTACGGTGGTCAGTTCAGGCCCTCTTGGAGATATCATACAAAATCGGGAGGCTATTGGTCGGATTGCTAAGTGGGCAATTGAGCTTGGTCCTCACCAGGTTAAATATGTACCCCGAACAACCATTAAACCCCAGGCGTTGGTGGATTTCATTAATGACTGGACCTAATTACAAGTCTCCGAGGACATGCCAGATAACACGTACTGGACAATACACTTCTATGGATCCAGACAGTTCGAGGGCTCGGGGGCTGGAGTTATTTTGTCTTCTTCGCGAGGCAACAAATTTTGTTATGTCTTACGGCTCATGTTCCCTTGTACTAACAATGCAGCTGAATATGAGGCTCTCCTACATGGGCTCCGAATGGCTAAGGAAATGAACCTGAGCCGGGTCAGATGTTTAGGCGACTCGGATTTGGTGGCTCAGCAAGTTTCAGGGACTTGGGACTCAAAAGATCCCCTGATGGCGGCTTACAGACGGGCAATCACTGATGTTGCAGGGCATTTTCTAGGTTACGAGGTTGATCATATTGATCATTGGCTCAATGAGGCGGCAAATGCTTTGTCATGTCTTGGCTCTCATTGTAAGCCGGTTCCTCCTAATGTGTTCCTTGATGTGCTTCATCACCCTTCCGTCAAGTTACCATCCGAAGAGGACCTGGCTATTCCTCACCCGGAGACACAATTGGTGGCGGCTCTTCATGCTATTCCTGATTGGATAGTGCCATACTTGGCTTATCTCACTCGTGGCGAACTCCGAGATGAGGGAATCATCGCCCAACAGATCATCAGGCGCTCCAAGTCAATGACTATTGTTCATGGCGAGTTACACCATCAAAGCAGAACTAGCGTCTTTAAACGGTGTGGTTTCCCCTGAGGATGGTCAAGAGATTCTCCATGAGATCCACGCAGGAGACTGTGGTCATCATGCCGTCTCATGGTCCCTGGTGGCAATGGTTTTATTGGCTTACAGCTCACACAGACGCGGAAGATATTGTGCGCAAGTGTGAGGGTTGCCAAAAAATTTCTCGACAGGATCACGTACCGGCTCAAGATTTACGTATGATTATGATAACCTGGCCGTTTGCAGTCTGGGGGCTCGACATGGTTGGCCCGTTAAAGCCGTCTTTTGACAAAAAGACCCACCTCCTGGTAGTAGTTGATAAATTCACCAAGTGGGTTGAAGCAGAGCCTATCAGCAATTGTGATGCTGAAACAACAGTCAAGTTCTCGAAAAAGCTGATCTTTCATTTTGGCTATCCACATAGCATTATCACTGATAATGGCACCAATTTATCCAAGGGAGCAATGGAGCAGTTTTATCAGTGTGAGCACATCCGACTTGATTTAGCTGCGGTTGCACATCCACAGTCTAATGGACAAGCTGAGCGAGCTAATCAGGAGATATTACGAGGTATTAAGCCCAGGCTATTGGTTCCGTTACAGAGAATCCCGGGATGTTGGGTTGAGGAACTCCCCGCAATCCTTTGGAGCATACAAACTACTCTCAACAGATCCACATGATACACACCGTTTTTTCTGGTTTATGGAGCAGAAGCTGTGTTGCCAAGCGATATTCGCCATGAATTCCCTCGGGTTACTGCATATGTTGAAGGAGACAATGAACAGGCGTGTCAAGATTCTTTGGATGCCTTAGAAGAAGAGCGTGACCTAGCAGCAGCTCGATCAACTATATATCAGCAAGACCTACGTCGCTATCATAGCCGTAGAGTCACTAGTAGAGAAATGGCTAGCCACAACTCTTGTTGGTGGCGCGCCGTTTTCGTCTGACGCCAGCACTACATTTTTCAAATATCGCTAGCGTCGCCCATTTTGGTACGACATCGCTAGTTACTTAGTGCTGTCGCTGGATGTACGTGGAACGCCACTTCTATGTGGCCTCCAAGGTTGTGTGCAGGCGTAACTTACTGTTGGCGTACTAGGTTGGTAGTACGCCGGCAGTATTTCATATATCTATGGCGTTGACTTAGTCCGGACGCCAGCAGTTTATTTTGTGGGTCCATTTTTTTAGTCAACATTGGATCCCACGTAACACCGGCATAGCATACTACGGTACGCCAGGAGTATACATGTTAGTGCTGGCGTGCTGTTTTCTTGAAACGCCAGTAATAAAGTCGCATCACTACTACCACAAGATGACCCTGTGTATACACTAGATTCCCCTTCTTCTTCCTCTTGCTCTTCCTCTTCCTCCTCTCTCTTCCCTCTCCTCATCTTGAGAAACTCAATTATTTTATCATGATTCTTAATTAGGTAGTTAGATCTATCTTGGTGATGTGTTAGTTACGTTTGCTAGCCTCCTCCACACAGACCCACTCTCTAATTAAGCTAGCTAGCAATATCTAGCTCTCTCCTCCACCCACTTGCATTAAATTTTCCTTCAACCTCCATTAATGGCACCCACCAACCTACGTACGGTCGACTGGATTCTCGCGGGATCGATCGAGGACTAGCTTGACTCGTGTCTCTTCTGCTTGAGGTAATTAACAAAAAACACTTCCTCGTCATTTAATTATGCATGTTACGTACGTGTGTGATTGCTAAATGGCGAAACGTGCATGGATGTCGAATTTGTAGAGAGAGTTGCCAATGTTTTGGCGAAACGTTGATTCATTTCCGTTTCGTCAAATTTCTGGTACTCAATATGTACCACTTTTAGCAAAGGTCATGCCGAAATTTTGTATGCCCCCGCTTGATATATATATATATATATATATGTAATTCTTTTTGTATTTCCCTTTACATGCTACTTTGATCTATCGAAAGATTCATTATGGATCGAAGTGTGAAGGCCTTTCTCAATTTCGCGGTGATGAATATGATACAAAAGTGTGAAACGCAGATATTATGTCCATGTAAGGCCTGCAAAAATGGAATTTTCCATAACCCGTTCGATGGTAGCGTCCTCACGCACTTGCTTTGTCGTGGTTTCGTTGAAGGTTATACACGATGGACAAAGTATGGTGAGGAGAATGATGATGTACGTGACGACGATGATGGAGTGGCGGATATGGAAGCGGAGAACCCTTTCAATGATGAATTGGCAGGGCCGCCAAAAGGAGGAAACAGTGATGAACATGCGCCTGGAGGAGGAAATGATGAAACGCCACCCGAACATGAAGAGGACCATGTCACCCAGGATATGTCGTTGGCTGAAATGCTGCAGGATCCCCATGTTAAAGAACTGCTTCAGAAGAAGACGACAAATGAGAGAGCTGCTATTAAGGAGGCTCTCAAGTTGGCGCAATTGGAGTTAGACGCGAATGCTCCACTATATGAAGGTTGTGATCTTGAGCACACCCTCTTGCACGTCACGCTCAAACTTCTAGACATCAAGGCAAGATTCAAGGGCACAGACGCAAGTCTGGACGCTACATTGGAATATTTACATACAGTTTTGCCCAAGGGGAATTTGTTGCCTAAGAGTGTTGATGAGGCGAAAAAGATCGTGTGCCCTCTTGATTTGCTGCATGTAAGATATCATGCATGCATAAATGATTGCATCTTATATCGTAACGAGCATGAGCACAAAATAGAGTGTCCAACTTGCAAGGAACCCAGATACAAGCCTGGAAAGAAGGATCCTCGAAAGGTTGTATGGTACCTTCCGTTGATTCCACGCCTGCAACGTTATTTCGCTGACGCGAAGGAAGCAAAGAACATGACTTGGCACAAGACCAGGAAATCCAAAAATGATGGCATTCTGAGACATATTGCGGATGGTTGTCAGTGGAAAGCACTCGACTGCATTGAACCAGAATTCGTAGCAGAACCAAGAAACCCCAGGTTGGGTGTCAGTAGCGATGGACTAAATCCATTTGGCAAGCAGAGTAGCACGGATAGTACATGGCCTGTGTTTGTTTGGATGTACAACCTCCTACCTTAGCTCTGCATGAAACAAAAGTACATACACATGGTAATGCTCATTCAAGGACCGCTCCAACCAGGCAACGATATCAACACATATCTTGAGCTATTGAAGGAGGAGTTAGACATATTATGGAAGGATGAAGGGGTTAAAACGTGGGATGCCAGCACTGGAAACTATTTTCCAATGAGAGAGCCATTGCTCACGGCCGTTCATGACTATCTAGGTTACAGATATATTTCTGGACAAGGGTGTCATGGACATTGCGGATGTGTTAAATGTATGGATGACACATCTTTTCTCCAGCTATCAAAAAAGGGCAGTTGCAAAACAGTGTTCATGGGTCATCGAAGGTGGCTTGACAAAGATGATGAGTGGAGAAGTCGTGGCGACCTGTTTGACAACACGGATGAGGCCCGAGGGCCACCACGTAAGAGGAGTGGAGAAGAAATCCATGCGATGTTAAAGAATTGGACAGATTGCCCGAAGCTAGGAAAGAAGAAAAAGAAGGCTGAGAAAATGCTGCTAAAAGTATGGAAAAGAAAGTCTGTTTTCTGGGGCTTGAAGTATTGGGAACTACTCAGTTCGCCGCATTCTCTTGATATGATGCACATCACAAAAAATATCAGCGTGCGACATCTCACTCGACTACAAGAGGAGATCATCACAATACTATGTGAGCTTGAGATATATTTCCCCCCGTCATTCTTTGATGTGATGGTGCATCTCCTAGTTCATGTTGTTTCTGAGGTTAAAGACCTTGGACCGACATTCTTGCATACCATGTTCCCGTTTGAAAGGATGAATGGAACTGTGACGGGTTACGTTCGTAACAGGGCCCGTCCGGATGGAAGCATCGTCCAGGCCTATCTGACCGAAGAGTGCATATCATTCTGCAATAATTATATAGATAATGATCAATCTCTTGGTTTGCCCACGAGGAACCATGCCGATAGGCTTGATGGAGTAGGTCACTCACAGTTGAAGCGTGATTTAAATGTGAATATACATAACCGTCGAGACGACTTCGATAGAGCGCACAGAGTGGTGTTACAACAAGCAGATATAATCACTCCATGGCAGCAGACTCACAAGGACACCTTGGAGAGAGAGCATGTAATGGCAGGGAGATAGAGGACCAAAGCCCAGATCATTAGAGAGCACAACTCCAAATTTGCAGCCTGGTTAAAAGAGCGAATTTGGGAGAAACCACTGCCAACGGGTATTGCCAATGCAAATCTCATCTATGCATTAGCAGTAGGCCCCGCATGCACCGTCGCCACCTACCAATCATATGATATCAATGGATACACATTCTATACTGAGGCAAAAGACAAAAACTCTGATTACCAGAACTCAGGCGTCACGTTAATTGCCTCCACCAAGAATGAAACTAACAGATACTACGGAAGGATCGAAGAGATATGGGAACTTGAGCACGCCGAAGATCACACAGTGCCACTGTTCTGGGTTAGATGGGCGAAAAATATCGAGAAGGAAGAACGTGGTGCCGTTACCATTTCCCTGCCCGAAGCACAAGCTACTGGTGCAAAGGGCGTCCAAGGAATTACCGCCAAATATGAGCCTTGGGTATTCGCTAAGGACGTGTCACAATGATTCTATATAACTGACCCGGCAAAGCCAAGTCGTGTTGTCGTCAGGAGATCCAAGAGATCCATCGTCAGGATGGACGGAGTGGCCAACGAGGATGACTATGATCAGTTCGGCATCGACCCAAAAGAAGCGGAGAACTATGATGACGATGAAAATTACACCACCAGAAGGAGCAGAACTACCTTGCCTGAGACAGGACGTCCCCTCTTACGAAAGAGTCATAACGCGGGACAGAAGTATTCGCAAGATTAAAAAGATCCAAACCGTAGTTGAGAGGATTGTCAAACGACGTCGTACTTGATTAATTTGTGTGCTTCATTATTCGCGTACTACACTTTTTTGTACTTCTCATTGCGTAATACGTACTTCGCACGATATTGTACTTCATTTGTGTGTACCTCCTAATTTGCATTATTATATACTTTGATCCACATTCATGTATGCATTTTCACACGCCATTTGTCAAGTATTATTAGAACAGCCTAAGCTAACACAACACCATTTACTGCTCACATCGGCCACGTCATTAGCGCCAGCACTAATGACTAACCGACACTTTTATCTACACTACTGTTGTGAGAACAACTCAGATTCCCCTTCTTCCTCCCGCCGCCGGACACTGTTCTCCGCCGTTCCCCCGCCCAGCCGCACCCGCACCCTGCGCCAGACGTGCCGCCGCGCTGCCCAGCCCTTCCCCAAGCCCACCCGCTCATCCAAGATCCTCTTCTTCCGTCGTCCTGTCCGGCCACTCTCTCCCTCCGCGGTGGTCCTGTCCGGCCACTCTCTCCCTCCGTCGCCCTGTCCAGCCGCCCCGTCCGCCACGCACCACCACCCCATCGCGCAGTCTTCGCGGGCGCCCCCACCATGCTCTGCTGACAGCCGACCCCCACTCGATCCGGACGGTAAAAATCTGTCTCTAACCATTTGATGAAATGTGAATTGATGAAATATGTTATATGTTGCATCATCGTGTGTTCTTGCGAATTGTCTCGCGCTAGCTATGTTTCTTTTTGCATGGAAAGGTCTAGAGAGTGGCCAATGTTTTGGCGAAACGTGGATTCATTTCTGTTTCATCAAAAATTCTTGCACTCAATATGTCCATTTTTTCCATTGACTTTTATTTTGTGAATGTAGCACAAAATGGAAGAATGCCCGTACTATTCTGACAAAGTGGTATGTGCGACGATCCTCACCTTGACAACAATAAATGCTTCTCCATCACGCTACAATGCCTCAAGAGGAAAGATGGTTTCAATTCCAAATGTACTATCAATAATGAGGTAGATCACACAAATTTTATTGCTAAAAGTGTGTTTTATATGACAATAAATGCCTCAAGACGAAAGATGATTACTACATTACTTACTATGTTACTATTTTGTTCAAAGACAGAAGCTCCCTATATGTGTTGTGCCTCTGATGATGGGTGACCACCAGATATGGACATTTCGAGTTAAAAGAATGGAGGCAACTACCCGAGTGATCGCAACTTGGAAGATTGGAGATCGGTGAATCTCTATGATCCACCATGCAAGGAGATGCAGGGGGTTTCCCTCTTCTTCAAGATTGATCCTAAACGTGATGGGTATCGTACTAGTAGTTACGACGATGGTTAATGTATGCATATATATAAATGATATGTTCCATAATATAAATTATGTTGTACATGCATTTTCATTTCTTACGGGAATCAATGTGGGACACAAACATCATTATGTATATAGTGATACAAAATTGCGCAGCCGCCACATCATTTCTCGCTGCGGTGGTAGCGTTTTTGTTGCGTTTGGTCATTAAGTACTGGCGTGCGAAACATCTGATATGCCTGTAATGACCTATCCAGTGCATGGCGTTGGAAAAGTTAACACACTGTAGATATATATGATATTGTCGTCGTGGCGATAAATCCAATGCCATAGGTATATGAAATACTGCTGGCGTAGGCTCCAACGCCACCACTATTATTTAACTGTGGTGCCATATTGCTGGCGTCGGGTGTCTACGCCAGTAATGCCATTTTTGCCACGCCATAGCTAGGCTTTTCTGCACTAGTGAGTCCGCAGCCGAACTTTCCAAGAAGGCGACTTAGTGCTTCGTTTGATTCAAGACCAAACAGGGATGCATAAGCTTTCACCACCTTGGGAAGGGCCTTTTGTCATCAGCAAAAACCTCAACAACGGGTCATATTACTTAATTGACCTACGCAAAGAATCATACACCTCTAAAGAGGAAATCACTCGGCCATGGAACATTGCTCATCTTCGGCCTTACTATAACTAGAGCCATAGGCTCCAAATCAATGTACATACCTATGTATCTCCTTTTTTGTGTTCAATATAATAAAGCCGGCACCCCCGAAACTCGGGGTCTCTATCGCCTCATCTCCAAAAGTTGTGCATGAGTCTTTATTCATTGAACATAAGTCACTTGGGGGCTCCCAACTCAACGAGTTAGCCATTAATATCCCTCTTGACCCGGCTTAAAGCCATTACAATCTTGGTTAAACCTGCATGTTTGCAAAATGTTACTCCGAACAGGTGACCCCGTGTACTCTTGATAAGTCAATCCATATGGACCCTGAATGTATCCAGGTTAAAACACCGGCTTGTGTCACGTGAGAGCCGGCTTTCAGAAAGCAAGGATAAACCATGGGCTATCACGCTAGCTTCATTGAAGCAAGACTTGAGCCTTGAAAGCCAGTCTCAATGCCGAGCCTTAAAAGCTGGCTTATTAATTTCTGCACTTTTTCTATTGTGTGTGTGTGTGTGTGTGTGCGTGTGTCTTTGCGCGAGCAAGAGAGATATTCGCTCCAACACGAGCCGCCGACCTCCTAAATTCTTCAACCCACTGAGGAACTGTGGACAGATGTTTCAGCATGTTTTTTATTCGTTTTGGACAGATGTTCCACATATGTGAAGATCGCCTTTAGCTTTGCTATTGGCTCCTGCACAAGATTGTGATCTTTCCGCCCTACGCATAGAAGACAAGTGGAGAGATAAGACGACGAATCATATGACCAATAATTTAAAAGAAGAAAGATCAATAATCATACCAAAGATTGTAGCAGTCATGTCAGTAATTTGCTTCTTCAGTGTCCACAATTCCTCAGTCACAGGCCCAAGCTTGTTTTCCACGTCTTCAGCATGCTTCAGGAGGGCGGCTCTTTCCAATCAAAGTTGCCTCTGGCTTGATCAAGGAGATCACTTGCTTGGCGTGCAGAATCTTCTAGGTGAGCCGCCAATAGTTCTGCGTCAATTTTGAGTTTCTTCTCCTGTTTAAGTCGCCTTTGTAAGCCGGCTGCAACAGAATCAGTCTCATTCAATGGTTCCTGCACATTCAAAAGTATAAGAGCAAGTACACAAGCCCTAAGCCGCCGCTGGCAAGCGACCCAGCCTTTGGGGCTACAACATTCAAAAATTAGTTTCTTACAAGTCCCATGCAGTTGCAAGCGATCCACATGTCACTTGGGGGCTAATGTAAGTTGCTTTTTCCTTTGCACAACAGAAAGATCCGGCTATCTCAACAGAAAGTGCCAACTCATTATTCTCATAATAAGTCGGCCCTTGGGAGCTACAGTGGGCATTTTTAATCTTCAAGTCATTCAAACTACCGACTCATTATTCTCATAATAACCCGGTCCTTGGGGGCTAAAGTTGGCTCTTAAAGGAATAATAAAGCGCCTGCTTACTACTTACTGTCCTAAACTAGCCCATGGGGCTACAAGAGTATACATGCTAAATGGGAAAGGACGAATTTTTATCTCATATTTCTTCTTCGAGGAGTTGACCAAGTTCATCTCAATATTCCGGCTCTCAGATAGCTGTCTCAGATATTGTTGATATATACTTTCAGTATCAAGAGCAGAAAATTCTAGAAGCTCTAGCTTGGCTTTTTCCCTTCTCCAGCATCTCCGGCTCATTTTTTGTTATAATATTAGCCAGGGCAGTTGAAGTACCAGGAGCCTGGAAAGCTTCTTTAACAATGGTCACTTCTGTAGTGTCCATGGAAGTTGGTGGAGCGGTGCTATATATGTTGAGCACAAAGCTTGGAGGAGGACTTAGTGGTTGAAAGGTTGGGTCATTTGACACAACCTGACCTTGAGCCACCTTTTCCATAATCACTGGCTCTTCAGCATGAGCCATTTCTTCGTCACAAGGAGGCACATACCCCAAATCTGGAATAAGTTGACCAGCAGGTTCAAGATGAGTCACCACTTCATCTGGTGGTGGATTTTGAGTAGTGGGGTCCACGGCATCAGATGATCACTCGCCCACCTTTTTCCTCGCAAAAGCTTTGGTTCTACAGTCATAAAACGAAGTACTGGATTAAGGAAACGATAAGTAATAGCAAAATAAATGGAATTAGTTCAAATAGAAGCTTACCCATGGTTGATGGTGAACACTGGAAGTTGTGTCGCAGTTGAGTCATAGGAAGAAGGCGGGGATTCCTGATAAAGTGAATTAGAAGGGCTAAGAGGTTGCTTAAAAAGGTCGGCTTGTGGATGAGAGGCAGTTGGACTGTGTGGGACCTCAACCCGTTGTTTGCGAGACGCCGGCGAGAGAGAGAGGCCGGCAGACAGCTCCCCGGAGCTACTCTGGGTCTTGCGTTTTGATGAGCCGGCGTGTTGAGTTTTCTTCAAAAGAAAGTTTGGATCTAAGTAAGCGTCCGGGTGAGAAAACTTAACTTTCCTCGCGGTTTGTCTTGTTTTCTTCGGGATACAGTTTTCTGATAGGTTGGAGGAAATTGAAATTACCTCAACATTGCCAACTTGACTAGTTTCGGCGTTATCCTGAAAGGAGGATGCGTAAGCAAGATCAAATATAATTGACCAAGGGAGTCAAGTTCTACCTCAGACTCTTCTCCCGAAGAACCCTCATGGGCCAGGTCATCCATTTGACCGGATGAAGTAGCAGGGGCACTGGCTATGGCTTTCCAAAAATTAGAGTTCACCTATAGCAATTGTACAAGCCGGAAAATAAGTATGATGAATAAGAAAATTTTGACAAGAAATGAAACAAAGTTCATGAAATGCATACTAGAGGAACCGGGTTAGTCAAACAGAACGGAGCCAGTCCTGTCACGCTACATTTCTCTTTCGAATCGCCAAAGAATCTTTTGGTAAGCTTATTGACGTCACTATCAGATAGATTCTTCCTGCTGAAGCGTTGACCATCTTTTAACTCGCCAGTGTAATTGCACATTAAGTCGCCTCTTATGCTGACGGGCTGGATCCGCCAGCTTATCCATCACCGGATCAGATCGATTCCGGTGAGGCCATGAGCAGTCAAGGCCCTTAGTTTTAAAATCACAGGCGCCAGCAGCTTCCTCTCCTCTTCAGTTGGCTAACCCGGGAAATCAGTAGAGGCGCCAAGTCGTTCTAGTCTATAACCCGGCAAGGGGTTTTGGTTTGCAGGGGTGGTGTTCTTGCAATAGAACCAAGTTTTATTCCAGCCTTTTGGATGACTCGCCAGTTTTGATTCAGGGAAAGGGTTGTTCTTCCTCTTCTGGATAGAAATGCAACCAAGCTCTACACTAGGGCCATGCTTCACTTCGGTCTGGTGATTGATATAAAAGAACTCCCTAAAAGGAGTCATGTACGGCTCAATTTGAAGATACACTTCGTAAATTACTTGAAATTGACAGATATTGGTCATTGAGTTGGGACCAATATCCTGGGGCCTGAGGTTGAAAAATTCATAAGGTTCCTGAAGAAGTTTGAGTCGGGTGGCCGAAATCCCATATGCAGGTGGTCTATGAAACAAACGACCTCCCCTTGTTTAGATTGAGGGGAGGATTCTTCTTTACGCGCCCACTAGCTATTATATTCTGAGCCTGTAATAGACCCTGAGCTACGAGATTCTCCAAAGTGAGCACTGATTCTTGGGATCTAACACAACCACAAGCTTTACTGGTCTTGGGAGGCATAGTGATTCTCACAGATCAACTACAAACGCGAAAATGAAAGAATAAGCCGGTATTTTGATTGAGTACTATCAAGAGGGATAACTCGCCAAAATTTGAAGAAGAGTAATAGTTTGATAAGCCGGCTTAAGAGCTGGATTATGTTGAGACGGCACAATATACAAAGATAAGCTGGTATATATCTATAAAGCCGGCTAAAGGTGGATGCAAAGACTAAAAAAGACTTGGAAGAAATTTCTATGTGTGCACAAACTACTTTCTATCAGGACGGAGGAATAAACAGATTTGGTAAATATGAGAAAAGGAAAAATAAATAACCTAAAGACTGACGGAGGCACCGAAGAGGAACATTTGCAGAGCCTCGTATGAACTACAGTTTGGATCTAATACATTGTAAAGATACGGCGGAGATAGAATCATAACCATCTCCATCAAAGGGTGTAACATTTTCTAGATCTACATCAATGAATGAAAGGAACCTGAAGAAAATCCGTTGAACTATGAAGAATGCCCGAACCCTAAAGGAAGGAAATGGGACTTACCGGAGCTAAAGCCAAAGGGGATGTACGAGTATTGCGTTCCTCGGAGCGACCGCAGATGATCCGAAGAATTCCGATGAGGGCGACGGCGTGCTTCAGGCGATGGACGCTCCGGCGAGTTCGGGCAAAGTGTTGGGTGCAAGAGGAAGAAGATGACGTAAAGAGTGAAAGGGAAGGCCGAGCGGGCTTTTTATAAGGAGGAAATTCGAGGCGGCATGGTGGAAACGCTGAGCCGTCGCAGTAATTTGTGGCTACAAGAGCACCTCGATTCCCGTGCCTAACCAAATTTGATGCATGTTCAAAAAAGATACGCTATGATGGCACGCTGACGTTAGGGGAGAGAAAGGTGATGTCATAAGAGGATATTATCGAAATAGGACAAAATGTCAGAGGAGGAAGGAAAATGACCCGGACAAAGCTTCAACAAACAAAGAGTAAGAGAATTGCTGGCTTAAGAATGGAGCTTAAGTTCAAAAACTTCAAACTTAAGGTTTCTTACATTTTTAGGATGGAGTTTAACATGGATGAATCCAAATTAAACTGGGGGATAATGTTGGGGATATACTCCACGGATATGACTCGCCCAAGATATGACCCGCTTTTTACTTGGCGTCCCATGAGAAGGATTCTTACGGGAAGCGCAAGGCCCAGGAGGCGGCTCATCTCAAGGCCGGCTCATTGGACATCGTCCGATGGGCCGGCTCACAAGCGGAGTCATGAGGACTGTCCTTTACTTGAGGAGCAAGATGAATAGGAAATAGACTAGGTCATGATACTTGTGATCTGCGTCGGGTTTTCCATGAAGAGGAACGGGTAATCGCAACACAATGTGGGTAATTATTTCTCTCAGTTATGAAACCAAGGTTTATCAAACCAATAGGAATATCAATCCTCAACTGTCTTCAGTGGCTGCACACAAAAGAGCAAACAACTTGCACCCAACGCTGACAAGAGGGTTGTCAATCCCCTTGGTCTCGTTATTTGCAAGCAAATGAGTTGTGTAGATAATTGTAAATTGCAAAATAAAATAAAAGGTAAATAGGAACAGTAAGGTATTGATAACTTTTATAATATAAAAGTGAATAGACCGGGGGGCGTAGTTTTCTCTAGTGGCATCTCTCATGAAAATCGCATACGATGGGTAAACAAATTACTGTTGGGCAATTGATAGAAAAGCGGATAGTTATGTGATTTTCATGGCAATGATCATGTGTATATAGGCATCACGTCCATAAACAAATAGACCGAGTCCTGCCTGCACCTATTACTATTAATCCACTCATCGGCCGCTATCCAGCATGCATCAACAGAGTAATGCATGGAGGACGATGACATGATGTAGACAAAGTAAACTCAAGAAATATGAATAAACCCCATAGTTTTATCCTTAGTAGAAGCAACACAAAGACGCAACTTGTCCCCTTCTGTCACTGGGATATAGAAACTTGTGAGGTTGAACCTACTACAACGCACCTCTCTCACTGAAGAAATATCAATCTAGTTGGCCAAACTATTTCAATAGATCGGAGAGAATTACGAAGCTATAATGATCATGCAATAAGAATCATATTTAGAATTCAGAGAAGACTCAAATATTTATCATAAATAATCTGAACATAAACCCGCAATTCATCGGATCCCAACAAACGCACCATACAAAAGGATTACATCGGATACATCAAAGCAAAGATGCAATGACCATTGTATTGAAGATCAAGAGAGAGAGAGAGATTCCCATCTAGGTACTAACCACGGACCTGTAGGTCTATGGTGAACTACTCACACATCATCATGAGGGCAGCAAGGTTGATGAAGAGGCCCTCCGTGATTGATCCCCCCTCCGGCAGGGTGCCCGAACGGAGCTCCAGATGGCCGCCGGTCGGAATAGAGACTTGCGGCGGCGTAAAAAGTGTTTCGGGGCCTCCTCTAGGGTTTTTAGAATATATCAGACTTTATAGGTCAGAGAACGAGGTCGGAGGAGCCACGAGGGGGCCACAAGCCATCAGGGCACCCCCCCAGGGCGCGCCCTGTTGGCTTGTGGGACCCTCGTGTGGCTCCCGGCCTCCTTCCAAAGTTTCCAGGTTTTCTTTTGGTCTAGAAAAAATCATCAAAATGTTTCATGGCAATTGGACTTCGTTTGGTACTGTAAACCTGAAAAGTGAAAAACATGCAGAAAACAACAACTGCCATTGGGCACTGGGTCAATAGGTTAGTGCTC
This sequence comes from Elymus sibiricus, assembly GCA_039707655.1. Classification (NCBI taxonomy): domain Eukaryota; kingdom Viridiplantae; phylum Streptophyta; class Magnoliopsida; order Poales; family Poaceae; genus Elymus; species Elymus sibiricus. Next base: position 401,874,972 of record CM077663.1, read on the forward strand.
AAAAATAATATAAATTGTTAAATAAATGCCCAAAAAGTATCCTAGAATGATAATATATCAGCATGGAACAATCAAAAATTATAGATACGTTGGAGACGTACCAGGTCACGGGTCATATTACGACTCAGACTCTGTTGTAATCTCAGGGCCTCAACCTCTATATAAAGGGGAGCCCCTGAGATAGAAAGGGAAAGTAAGAAACAAACCCTCAAGAGCTAGGTTAGCTATTCCGTACCCTTGTAATCGAGATCGTCATCAATACACGCAAAGCAGGACGTAGGCTTTTACCTCCATCGGAGGGGCCGAACTTGGGTAAACTCTCGTCTTTCATTCCGGATCAACCCCTTCAAGTCGCCACCTAGTTGCGATGGCCTCACACCTAAGTTCTCGCACGAGGACATCTGCCGTGGTTAAACCACGACAGACGCTGAGACTCCACTGCGCAATGCCACCGAGATCTGTCATCATCGATGCGGAAGATAAAACCCAGCTCTGCCTCTGGGCCCTTCCAGTCAGCACCTGCTCCAAAACAATGCCCTCACGAGGGAGAACGACACCATAGTTTCCGTCATCATCCGATATGGGAGACCCAGATCCAGGGTTTCCCCTGAAGCACATGGCCCCTGAAGGAAGAGCGGCACGCCAAGTGCAACTGCCCACGAACCCGAGCCGTGCCCACCATCACTTAGCTCTCACGACGGCGCCTTCAAGAAGGACACAACGCCATGAGCGTCGTCGCCGCCCTAGGGTTTTCACCCGAGAGACCATGGAGTGGGAAAAGGTGGGGCAGACCCGAACGACGTCTCCAGGAAGAGAAACGACACCCTCGGACATCGTCGTCGTCGGGCCCAGCAGGAGTCATCCAGGGAATTATCCCAATTCGCATCCCCACCTCCTGCTCTGTCCCATCCATTGACCAGAAAGCAGCGCAACCATGTCTGTTAAGATGGAGTGCACGAAGCAAGGATTGTAGGAGGAAGCTGCTCGACGCCGTTGGCCGCCGAGGCAGCAAGCCACGACCCCAACCCGCCGGTGGATCGTCGGCCACCCGACCCGATCCCCGGCAGCCCAACCACCCCGTCGCACCACCAGACAACGAGGCCATCATAGGGGCCACCGCTCCGAATCCAAGGACCTCCACCCCAGATCGGGAGGAGGAGTGCCCACACTGCCACCAAACCGTCGTTGGGACGCAAGTCGGCCTCCACGCCACCGTAGTCCAGATCTGGGTCGTCATGAACCAGATCGGCGCCGCCGCAGTCCAGATCGGGGTCACATCCTTGAGCCAGGGTGCCCCGCGTCACCTTATGACCTACGAGAGGGAGGAGTGCCTCCTCCGCCGCCGTCGCATGCATGGGCTATGCCCGAAGTCGACCACCGTCGACGACGGAAGAAAGGGAGGAGAAAGAGGGATGACCCGGCGGCTAGGGTTGGAGCCCCTCGGTCGCCCGCGTGGGGGGCGACGGAGCAGAGGGGAGGGGGATCTTGTAGTATATGCACCTTGTATCGTTGATGCTTTGTGATTTATGCTTCTTTGTTGAAGCTTAATGTGTTGTGTTCATCTGGTTGCTCTTGTTCTTAAGATTCGAGTAGTAGCAGATGTCTGTTGCTAGATGGGGTCACTTGCAGATTTCGGTCTAGCGGGATTAAGTTTACTATCCAGTAAGTGTCCGATTATCTTCGTTGGCTTATGAACTCAAAATAACCAGAAAATTAATGTTGCTTGCCATGGTTTTTTCTTTCTTTTGACACGTCAACGGCAAGCTTACGCCTGCATGAACCATATATTACCAAAGCTTCATAACCATTACAAGACAGAGAGCATATTTAAGAAGGGGGTATGAAAAAATAGTAGAACTTATAATCTCGCGGCAAGGTGAAACAACATGGTAGCCCAGTCCTGAAGCAGGGACTGTTTTAGCGCGTTCTTGCAACGATTCGACCAGAGAACAAGGACGTCAGTGGTGGACCTGCCAATGTAGTGAATACCATAGGTTTCATTCCTGGACACTTTGGCGTTTCGTCGCTTCCAAGTCTTGTAGAGAATACCCAAAATAACAGTGGACCGAACCTTGTTTGACAGAGCACTTTCCCAGATCCGAGCGATGGAGACCGGATATCCATCATACAAACTATTCAACTCATCCCATAGAGGTTGAAGATAATGGGAGTTGAATAGCAGATGAACAATACTCTTGTAGTGACTGCAGAGAAGGGACAAGTGTCTGAGGAAGCAATGCTGCTTGTCAAGCGTCGTTCGTTTTTGAACAAGCTATCTTTGTTGGCAAGCTAGAGGAATAGACAACATTTGTTCGGAGCGTAGTTCTTCCAAATTGCGGGAGCAAACTCATCAGTCGGTCTTGACGTCCAAACTGCCTTGTATGCCTGACTAGTGGTGAGATGCTTGTCATCGAACCTGCTTAGCCTTAGGTCGGCGACATGCAAATTTAATTTTATAGCAACGTTTGTCATCTCGATTTGGGTAGCATTAGATAAATGGTTCACGAGATCGAGGTTCGGTTCTGGTGAAGCCAGGACTCGGGCAACAGAAGCGTGCTTTTATATAAGTTCATAGTAAGCCCCGTGGCCTCAGAAAATTGCAGAAGAATGTTTATCAGGACTTGTAGCTGTTTGATGTCCGGTTTGAGGACGATAATGGTGTCGTCGGCGTATTGAAGGACTGTGCAAGGCAAGTTATTTTCAATTGGGTGGGAAAGAAGACCCATGTGTGAAGCCTGAATGATTAGTTGTTTTAAAACGTCAGCGAGGATGGTAAATAGATAAGGGGAGACTGGTTCGCCCTGACGCAAACCCTGGTGGCACTGGAACAAGTCCCAGGGTTTCCATTCAGAAGCATGGCTGAGCTGCTCGATTTTTTAAATTTTTTGATCCAACGACACAAAGTCAAGTTGAACCCTTTAGCGCACATAATTTTGAACAAGGCCTCCCAAGATACCGAGTCCAAAGCTTTGTGAAAATCAAGCTTGAGCAAAATAGCCAGCAATTTTCTGTTATAGCATGACTGGACAACGTCAGCAGCGTGTAGGAAATTTTCCGCGATCCCACGTTGATGTCTACTACGCAACTTTTTGCTTGTAGACTATGTTGGGCCTCCAAGCACAGAGTTTTGTAGGACAGTAGCAATTTTCCCTCAAGTGGATGACCTAAGGTTTATCAATCCATGGGAGGTGTAATCTGAAAATATAAAAACAGCAAGGTAACAAGTAACAAACATCGAGCAAAACGTTGTGTAAATGCTTGGAAATAGGGCCTATGGTTCAAACTTTTGCTAGTGCAATCTCCCAACAATGCTAACATAGTTGAATCATATGATCATCCCTCAACGTGCAACAAAGAATCACTCCAAAGTTCTATCTAGCGGAGAACAAATAGATGAAATTGGTGTAGGTAGTAGAACCACCTCAAACTTATTCTTTCTGATCAATCTTTTGGGCTATTCCTATAAGTGTCACAAACAACCCTAGAGTTCGTACTAGAATAACACCTATGATACACATCAATCAACCCTAATGTCACCTAGATACTCCAATGTCACCTCAAGTATCCGTGGGTAAATTATGCGACATGCATCAAACAATTTCAGATCTATCATATTCAATCCAACACAAAGAACTTCAAGAAGCACCCCAAGATTTCTATCGGAGAACGTGGTATGAAAACGTGCAATCAACCCCTATGCATAGATCCCCAAGGTCACCGGAATCCGCAAGTTAATGTCTTAACATATATCAAGTGAATCAATAGAATACCCGAATGTCACTGCGGGTATCCCACACAAGACATGGATCAAGTGTTCTCAAACCAAAATATTCAATCCAACATAACGAGATCTCAAAGGGAAAGATTCAATTCAACACAAGAAGATAGAGAGGGGAGAACCCCATATGATCCAAATATATTAACAAAGCCCGTGATACATCAAGATCGTGTCATCTCAAGAACACGAGAGAGAGAGAGAGAGAGAGAGAGAGAGAGGGAGAGAGAGGGAGAGAGAGAGATATATAGAGAGATTGAACACATAGCTACTGGTACATACCCTCAACCCCGAGGATGAACTACTCCCTCCTCGTCATGGCCTCCACCGGGATGATGAAGATGGCCACCGGTGATGGTTTCCCCTCTCCGGCAGGGTACTGGAACGCCTCCAAATTGGTTTGTCGTCGATATAGAGAGTTGCGGTGGCGGAACGGAGAGTCTCTCTTTATTTCAGGGGTTTCTGGGATTTATAGGATTTTTCAGCGTTGGAATCACACGCAACGGACGCACGTGGGCCCCAGCACACATCAGGGCTCGGCCTAGGGGGCGCCCTGATGGCTTGTGGCCCACAGGTGGCTCCCCTCCGGTGGTTCTTCGCTCCAATATTGCTTATTTCCTCCAGAAAAAATCATCAAAAAGTTTCGGGCGATTTCGAGAACTTTCATTTTCTGCACAAAAACAATACCATGGTAATTTTGCTGAAAACAGTGTCAGTCTGGGTTAGTTCTAAATAAATCATATAAAGTGCATCAAAACAAAATAAAATTATTGTAAACATAGGTAACCATGGCATGAATACTTCATAAATCATCCATATGTTGGAGACGTATCAGCATCCCCAAGCTTAATTCCTACTCGTCCTCGAGTAGGTAAATGATAAAAGAAATAATTTATGAAGTTTGAATGCTAGCATAATGTATAATATTGATCAAGGATATTTTCATCCACTTTTCTAGCATCATAACCAGCAAGTATTTCTCATAAAACTTCACATGATCAAGTAGCAAGTTATTCAAATGTTAAAGTATAGACCATAAACTTTCTTGAAAACTAGCAAACTATCTTTTAAGTCATCAAACAACTATAATTCATCTTATTTTCAGGAAGGGTCTATGTAAGAGCTTTGATTTAGCAAATTCCACATACTCAACTATAATTTAGTCTTCCATGATTGCTGACACTCAAAGCATATTTTTAGAACAAGCAGTTTCAGTCAAACACATAGGAAGATAGGGGCTTAATGTTTTGCCTCCCAACTTATTTATCTCGGGGATAATGTCAACAAATAATGACTCATGATTACCTATATTCAACTGGATATATGTGTCTGGATCTTTCTCCACCACATGATGCTTGCCCACTAAAGAATTAATATATTGGAATAAGAAGTTGACTCAACAAGAAAAGTAAAAGACAAGCCCTTCGCAGAGGGGAGCATGGATTTTCACAGGTGCCAGAGCTCATTGTTTTAAAATAGAGATGAATATGTAATTTTGAGTGGTATACTTTTCATGTCAACGTCACAACAGAGTTTTCAATATCTTCCATGCTAATCACATTATTGGCGGTTCCCAAGCAGAATTGAAATTTTACTCCCCCTCCACCATTCAAACACATTCCATGGCTAGCCGCATCCACGGGTACCATCCAAACAATCAACTTTCTAGGGGGAGTTCTTGTTTATTTATTTTTGTGTTATGCAGGATTGAGCATCTTTTTACCAGCCTCTCTCGTGCAATGACAAGTGAATAAACACTCATCTTGAGAATAATTCGCTTAGTATATATGGAAGATAATGACTGCACCGTCGCTCCATGAGCGGTACGAGCACACAAAACAGTTGTTTATTTGAATGTTTAGAGGTGGCACGTGCAAATTTACTTGGAATGGCAATGAAATACCATATATAGGTAGGTATGGTGGACTCTCATGGAAGAAACTTGGCTCAAGTATTTGGATGCACAAGTAGTATCTCTACTTAGAACGAACTTTTGGCTAGCAAAAGGTTCTAAACAAGCACCACATGTTGGAGGATCCATGACAATATAACTGCTATGTGAATATTAAAAAACATAACCATTACGTTGTCTTCCTTGTCCAACGTCAACTACTTGATCAAGTTTGAAAATAATTAATGGGGGTTCACAATGATAGAAGATATCCAAGATAGTATATTTATATGTGAAACCTCTCTTCCTTCAATGTTCTTTCATGAATTGTTCAAATGACCAATGCTAAGTTTGCTAACTTCCAAGAAATTTTACCGCTTATACTCCTAGTATGTGAAGTCACTACTTCCCATGGGACAAGCATATGAAGCATATATAATTTCAAATTTATGACATTCAATTCATTCAACGTTTACTGTCAGGATATAAGTGAAGCACCTGAGTAAACTTCAAACTACTCTCAAAATATATAAGTGAAGATCAATGAGTAGTCAAACAATAAACTAGCTATGTGGGGACTCTCTGTCTCAATAAATATTTCCAGATCTGAGTATTTTATTCAAACAGCAATCTAAACAAAAATAGCACTCCAAGAATAGCACAAATCATGTGGAGAAATAAAAATTTCAGCTCAACATAGGCTAACCGATATTTGTTTGATGAAGAGAGGTGGGATGCGTAGCATCCCCCAGCTTAGATGCTTGAGACTTATTGTAATATTAATTTGGGGTGCCTTGGGCATCCCCAATCTTGAGATTTTGTATCTCGTTCAATCCTCTCATATCCCGGTTTCACCTAGATCTCAAAAACTCCATCCACAAAAACTTGAAAAGAACTCGTGAGATAGGTTAGTACGCATAGGAATAAATCAACACTTCATGTATGCCAAGACAAGTTGCATAATAATTTCAAACATTATCTACTGTATACTATCATTTCCACAATTTATATCTCCAAATATAAGCTATGGAAACACTAAAACAAGCAAACTATGCATGCAAAACAGAATCTGTCAAAAACAGAATAGTCTGTGAAGATCTGAATGGACACCATATCTCCCTGACTATAAAATTCTGAAAATTTAGGAAAACGCAGATAATTTGCATATAAATACTGTGTAAAAAGTTCATAATTTTTTGACGCTCCAGTAAAATCAGAGAAATTCTTTACTGGAGGCAAAAGTTTATGATTTTGCACAAAATCAAATCAACAAGTATCCACACTATCCCAAAGGCTTTACTTGGCACATTATTGAAATAAAAGACACAAACATGATTACTATAGTATCTTAATCATGTGAACACTCAAAAACAGAAAGTATAAGTGTTGGGTTGTCTCCCAACAAGCGCTTTTCTTTAAAGCCTTTTAGCTAGGCATGATGATTTCAATGATGCTCACGTAAAAGTAAAGAATTGAAACACAATGGGAGCATCATGAAGCATATGACAAGAACATTTAAGTCTAACCCTCTTCCTATGCATAGGTATTTTGTGAGCAAGCAATTTATGGGAGCAAGAATCAACTAGCATAGGAAGGCAAAACAAGCATATCTTCAAGATTTCCAACACATAGGGAGGAAACTTGATATTATTGCAATTCCTACAAGCATATGTTCCTCCCTCATAATAATTTTCAGTAGCATCATGAAGGAATTCAACAATATAAATAACACATAAAGCATTTTTTCATGATCTACAATCATAGAATTTTCATTACTCTCCACATAAGGAAATTTCTTCTCATTCGTAGTAGTGGGAGCAAACTCAACAAAATAACTAGCATGAGACACTTGATTGACATGACCACTTTGAATATTAAAATCATGATGACAAGTTTCATGGTTACTATAACTCTTTATAGAATACATGTCATCACAATAATCATCATATATAGGAGGCATGCCATCATCATAATAAATTTTCTCATCAAAACTTGGGGCACTAAAAATTTCATGTTCATCAAACATAGCTTCCCCAAGCTTGTGGCTTTGCATATCATTAGCATCATGGATATTCAAAGAATTCATACTAGCAATATTTCTATCATGCTCATCATTTAAGGAATTCTCATTAAGTATTTTCATAAACTCTTCCTCTACCAATTGAGCACAATTTTCCGAACCATCATTCTCACGAAAGACTTTATAAAGACGAAACAATTGATGCAACCTAAACTCCATTTTCGCTTGTAGTTTTCTTTTATAAACCAAACTAGTGAAAAACAAGAAACTAAAAGATTTAATTGCAAGATCTAAAGATATACCTTCAAGCACTCACATCCCAGGCAACGGCGCCAGAAAATAGCTTGATGTCTACTATGCAACTTTATTCTTGTAGACTATGTTGGGGCTCCAAGCACAGAGTTTTGTAGGACAGTAGCAATTTTCCCTCAAGTGGATGACCTAAGGTTTATCAATCCGTGGGAGGTGTAGGATAAAGATGGTCTATTTCAAACAACCCTGCAATCAAATACAAGAAATCACTTGTGTCCCCAACACACCCAATACAATGGCAAATTGTATAGGTGCACTAGTTCGGCAAAGAGATGGTGATAGAGGTGCAATATGGATGGTAGATATAGGTTTTTTAATCTGAAAATATAAAAACATGTGACGCCCTGGATTAAGTGCTACAGTAATGGTTGTATTTAAGCTACAGTAATCCCACGCTAATGATGCCACGTCACCACGATTACTGTTGCTAATCTCGCGATGATTCGATCCCGTGCGAATTCGAAATTCAAAACCAAATCAAACAATGAAAGTTTTCAAACATTAAAATGCTCTGAGGGTGACAAATAGATCATAAGTAATTATGGTGGAGAATCCACCTTTCTATAAAATGTTTAATAGCTCTAAAATAAATAAAACAGTAGGCAAAACTATTAATTAAATGCCTTTCAAATTATATAAATTCCTAGAACAGTTTCAATTGCCCCCAAACTTTTTGTAGCTCTGGCTAATGTTGCAATACAAATTTTAGGCCAGGTGGCTTATTTTGCAAAAGTCATTTTGGTTAGGAAATTAATTCAAACAGAAGCTTTTAAATAAAATTAGGCAGAAATCTAAAAGAAAAGAAAGCCCACCCCTCTGTCCCCACTGGGCCCTAGCTCCCAGGCCGGCCCAAATCGGGCCTATACTACCCCACCATCGAACCCTAGCCAGCCACCCACCCAGATCCACTCCCCCCCGATTCATTCCCCCCCGGCGGCGCTCCCTCCTCTTCCCGCAGCGCCCGTCTTCCCCCCCCCCCCCCCGCCGCCGCTTGCGCCCAGAGGCGCCCGAGCCGGCCCGCCTCCTTTCTTTCCCCCTCCCCCCCCCCCCCCGCGGCGCCGGCGGCTAGCGCCAGGCCGCCAGCCCCGCGCTCCCCCCCCCCCCGCGGCCGCCGCCTGCATCGCCGGCGCTCGCCTCGCCGCCTCACCCCGCGGCCGCCGCCGTCGCCTACCGACCCCGCCGCCACCTCGCGCCGCCGTGCCCCGCCGTCACCCGCGGCCCGCACCGCCGCGCCCCCGCGCCCCTCCGCCCGCAGCCGGCCCCGCGCCGCCCGCCGTTCGCCGCCTCCCCGTCGGCCCTCCTCACCGCCGCCTCTCGCCACCGCCGGCGGCCGCCTCGCTCCCCCCCGGTGAGCTGCACCCCCCCCCCCCGGCGGTGGCCGCCGCCGCCGCGCTGGCCTGCGCGTGCGCGCGATGTGCGTGTGTCTGTGTGCGCGCGGCTTTCCGCGCCCGGACATGTCCGGTGCCCGTAGGGGCATAGCCGGATATGTCCGGCCTTGCCCCATGACAAACGGGGCCCGCCCCAAAAATTAGAAAAAATAAAATAAAAATAAAATATATATTAAAAAATGAATTTATAAATAATTAATATTAATAATTAATTAATTAGATTAATTAATTAGGTGATTAAGACTAAACAGATTAGTTAATTAAACTGTTGATTAATCTGTTAATTAGTTAATTAATTAAATAATATTTACTGTTTTGGATAATTCGAATTAATAATTAAAAGAAATTTCAGAATATTATTAAATCTTTAAAATTTAATATAAAATAAACCGTAGTCCGGATTAAAAAGTTTTGAACATGAAAGTTGATCAGAAAAATCCCACAAGCCTAACCGTGCCACCTGTTTCCATGTCGGGACCCTCTATGTAGGTGAACCCGCAACTTTTCGCCTGTTTCCGGCAGTTGAATAGTGTATAACTACCGACTATTAATTCCAACTTTAATCCTAAAATAACTGATATGATATAGACATGAATTTAGGCAACCCTGCACTGCATCCTAGCTGTCACATGCCTCTACCACCGCAAACCTGGAATATTTCCCCCTCCGGTCATCTGTCCAACATTTGTCCGGAACCGGGAAAACTTTCCCGGATGGGTTTCCCCTTTCTCGGTATCGTGTAACACCGCGTTAGGACACACCCGGCACAACTTATTGCCATGCTATGCTTTGCGTTACATTGTTTGCTTGTATTTATCTGTTTCTTCCCCCTCTTCTCTCTCGGTAGAGCCCGGTGCCGACGTAATCCCTGAGGCTGACGGTGCTGCCGGATACGACTACGCCCCTGACGATCAGTCCTTTGCCGCAGAGCAGCAAGGCAAGCAAAACCCCCCTTGAGCATTCCGATATCACCCATCTCTCTCTTATGCTTGCATTAGATTTTGCTACTGTATTAGATAGCTCCTATTCTGATGCATAGCCTGTTTTTGCTGAACTGTTACTTACTTGCAATCATACCAACTGCTTAGTATAGGTTGATCAGTGAACCCCTGAGACCCCCTAGTCCCAGTTGCCCCTGCTTTCATCGACGACTCGACGACTCGAAGACCCGAAGACTCGGTCAACTGACCGACGAGCCAGACCCCTCACATCACCGCACACCCCTTTAGTATGGCACTGCAGAGCTACCATCGAGTGCCGAGGGTGATACCTCACTTAGCACTTCCGATGTTAATTCTTTAGCGTAGCTAATCGATCGTGGGTATCGAGGGTGATTCCTCCTCCCCACTTATCGATAGCGACTCTTGTCATACACCTACCTCGAGTGGGAACTCATCGAGGGTGATTCCTCGAGTATCCACTCGGCGTATAACCACATAGTTACTATTGACTTGACACTGTGCCAACATGACGGGACTGAAGGGACAGGTGGTACCACCCTGGTTGAGGTGGACCTGAGTTCCCGACAGTTCTGAGACGGGTCGGCCCCAAGGGTACCCATGTGAGAAAGGTTTGGTGGGATGCGCCGCAAGGCATCCGAAGATTTGGTGGGATGCGCCGCAAGGCATCCGAAGATTTGGTGGGGTGCGCCGGTAAGGCACCCGAGTTTTATTGATCGCTAATAAAATTGCTAATGGGTTGGGTACTTGATCTGAGTTAGGTCGTTGGCCTAATACGCACTAACCACCACGCGGGGTAATCAGTATGGGCTGCTCTACGCCGTACATTCTCCCGAAAGCTCTTCAGATGCCACGAGATTCGACTCGCGCTCGGGTGGTCTGGAACGCAGGGACCTTGATGGAAGGCATGCTAGGACTGGTCCCGGCCGAGGGCGTAACGTGCAGGATGGCGAGGGCGATGGCCCAAGACCCCGAGCCATTAGGATGTAGACCAGCGTGCTGGCCTCTCTGTTGAGCCTAGGTAGGACTACATCATGTCGATCGGCCGAGGCCGGGTATGACCAGAAAATTGTATCCGGCCGAAGCTTATCGAGCGTGTTGGGTAATGTGGTGCACCCCTGCAGGGAAGTAAACTATTCGAATAGCCGTGTCCACGGTAACAGGACGACTTGGAATTGTGCTTTGACCTTATACAACTATAATCATAAACTAAGAAAATGAATTGTGGCTCCGAGATTGCTTCCTCGCAGGGAGTCGAGGAAGGATCTCTGGGCGTGTTTACTTAATAAAATTGCTACAACAATATGACTATATATGAGCTGCAGGTCTACTCTCTTCTAATGCTGCAAGATGCTGAAGATGCTAGTCTTCGATAGGACTAGGTCTTCCCCTTATTCTTGCTTTCTGCAGTCAGTCCAGATATAACCCCTTCCCTTGAAAATGATGCATACCTAGCATAGTTCTGATGTAAGTCTTGCGAGTACTTTGGATGAGTACTCACGCTGCTTTGCATTCCTTCCCCCCCCCCCCTTCGATACAATTATGCGTTCAGACGATGGAGCCCAGGAGATGGAGTACGCCAGAGACGACTACTACACCACCGCTGGAGCCTTCTTCTACGTGGAGAACGCCGACGTTCAGGAGTAGTTAGGAGGTTCCCAGGCAGGAGGCCTCGCCTCTTTCGTTCCGTGCTTATGTTTGTGCTAGCCTTCTTAAGGCAAACTTGTCTAACTTATGTCTGTACTCAGATATATTTGCTTCCGCTGACTCGTGTTTATGTCGAGCTTTGTATTCGAGCCCTCGAGGCCCCTGGCTTGTAATATGAAGCTGTATGACTTTGTATTTGTGTCTTTTGTCGTGTTGTGGTATCAATCAGTGAGTCCCTAATCTTGGTCGTACGGCTTGTGTGCATGATTAGCGTACGGACAAGAATGGGGGCGTCACAAAACAGCAAGGTAACAAGTAGTAAACAGCGAGCAAAACTTTGTATAAATGCTTGGAAATAGGGCCTAGGGTTCATACTTTCACTACTGCAATCTCCCAACAATGCTAACATAGTTGAATCATATGATCATCCCTCAATGTGCAACAAAGAATCACTCCAAAGTTCCTATCTAGCGGAGAACAAATAGATGAAATTGGTGTAGGTAGTAGAACCACCTAAAAGTTATTCTTTCTGATCAATCTTTTGGGCTATTCTTATAAGTGTCACAAACAGCCCTAGAGTTTGTACTAGAATAACACCTATGATACACATCAATCAACCCTAATGTCACCTAGATACTCCAATGTCACCTCAAGTATCCGTGGGTAAATTATGCGACGTGCATCAAACAATTTTAGATATATCATATTCAATCCAACACAAAGAACTTCAAGGTGCACCCCAAGATTTCTATCGTAAAGCGTGGTATGAAAACGTGCAATCAACCCCTATGCATAGATCCCCAAGGTCACCGGAATCTGCAAGTTAATGCCTTAACATATATCAAGTGAATCAATAGAATACCCCAATGTCACTACAGGTATCCCACGCAAGACGTACATCAAGTGTTCTCAAACAAAAATATTCAATCCAACATAACGAGATCTCAAAGGGAAAGATTCAATTCATCACAACAAGATAGAGAGGGGAGAAACCCATATGATCCAACTATATTAACAAAGCCCGTGATACATCAAGATCGTGTCATCTCAAGAAAACGAGAGAGAGAGAGAGAGAGAGAAATTGAACACATAGCTACTGGTATATACCCTCAGACCCAAGGGTGAACTACTCCCTCCTCGTCATGACCTCCACCGGGATGATGAAGGTGGCCACCGGCGATAGTTTCCCCTCTCTGGCAGGGTACTGGAACGCCTCCATATTGGTTTTTCGTCGATACAGAGAGTTGCGGCGGTGGAACAGAGAGTCTCTCTTATTTCTGGGGTTTCTGGGATTTATAGGATTTTTCAGTGTTGGAATCACTCGGAACGGAGCCACGTGGGCCCCAACACACATCAGGGCGTGGCCTAGGGGGTGCCCTGATGGCTTGTGGCCCACAGGTGGCTCCCCTCCAGTGGTTCTTCTCTCCAATATTGCTTATTTCCCAGAAAAAATCATCAAAAAGTTTCGGGCGATTCCGAGAACTTTCATTTTCTACACAAAAACAACACCATGGTAATTCTGTTGAAAACAACATCAGTCCGGGTTAGTTCTAAATAAATCATATAAAGTGCATCAAAACCAAATAAAATTATTGTAAACATAGGCAAACATGGCATGAATACTTCATAAATTATCGATACATTGGAGACGTATCACACGTCCTCTTATAAACCCTACCTGGTCATTGTGTTACTACCCTTGGAGTGTCCTTTAAACTTATTCTTTCTCCACCCAGGGGCCTAACTACATGGTGAGGACAGGCACAAAATCTATGTTGGAGGAATGCAGAGGGGATATTTTGCCACCCGCGAAGCAAAGGCAGGAAGTTTGATCTTCCACGGGGTGGAGCTATCCAGAATGAGTCACGCATATATCCCCTTTGACCGGCGTGACTGCCTTTCCGGTTTACTGGCAAATGGAGCTCGTAATGCCATGCCTCCTGCAGGAAGTCTGGTTTAATACTAAAATTCCCAGTTTATTTAAGGAGTATTGAACTTGTATTATTAGGGATGTTGTCGGCACCCGTACCGGTAGAACTTATGATACTTACTTGTTGTATGATGTTGTTGAACTAGCAATAGAAGAAGAGAGTTTGATGCTTTAATTATCAGAGAGCTTCTTTGATGTCTGCTGCCCCTCATATTTGAGTTACATGCAAGTTAATTAATGGACGTGCTTTTGCTTTAAAATCTTGGATGATGATGATTAGTACATCATAACAAAGAAAGAGAAAAAATGCATGAAGAAGGATTTGGATTATTCATGGGGTCTTTCACCTTCAAAAATACCAGCACAATGAGGACAATTATTACAGCATGAATCGAATTATGGCCACCAGCTTATCATCTACTCCCTCTGTCCCAAAATAAGTAACTCAATTTTGTACTAACTTTAGTACGGAGGGACTATATTCTACTTAGAAGGCCTACAGAAATACCCTACGATAATGAGTGTTAGATGTGTATAGTCCCCTTTTCTGTATATCCCTGTTGTATAAGGGGCTTCCTGCACTTTACCTCACATGTACATGTATTGGCCTTTGGCCCCCTGTGAGTCCAGTTTCACATTCCTCAACATGGTATCAGATGTTAGGTTAGCCTCTCTTTCACACTTTGCAACTCTGTGCCTGCTCCCCTCTCTCCGCCGCCGCTGCTAGGCCCCGCCTTGCTTCTCCGTCCGCCGCCCCCTTGCCGCTCCTCCGGCTGGGCGCTGTTGGCCGCTGCTCTCCTTCGGCTGGGCGCTGCTCCTCGATCTGGCCGGCTGCCGCCAGCCCTTCCCGGCCTCGGCCCCGCCTCGGTCTGGCTGGTCGTAGCCACCCGCCGCCCACCTTCCGGCCGCATCAGCCCATGTCTGGCCGCCGCCGCCCCTCGTCCGGCCGCCACCGCCATGCCGGCCCGCGCCGCCCCTAGCTAGGCGCCACCGCCACCCCATGTTACTGCCGCCGCCACCCCAAGTTGCTACCGCCCAGGTCGTCGCGCCCCTTCTCGATCGTGAGCAGCCTCGAGTGCGCGTCTACTCCGTGCGTCTGCTCACTCCCGATCTAGATCGAGATCTATGACAATTGACTTTCAAAAAAAAAGTCCGTCATGTCTTCCTCGGGCTATGTTCCTGTTCCTTGACGCTCTATAATCTTCGATGGCACCAACTATGATGAGTTTGTGGGTTTCATGTGCATCCACATGCGCGGTCTTCTCCTGTGGGGCGTTCTCTCTGGCAAGGTCCTCTGTCCGCCATGCCCTGTCGCCCCTGTAGCTCCTACCCTGCCGGTGCTGCCTATTCTTGCTGCTGATGCTTTTTAGGTTGATTGGGATGCAGCCAAGGCTATTGATGATGCTGCAGTTGACGCTTATGATTAGCAGGTATCAACTTATTTAGATGCTTTTTCTGTCTACCAAGAAGATCTGTTTGCTTACACTCAGTGGTGTAATGATGATGCTCGGGCTGCTGTTGTTCTCACTGCGAGTGTGTTACCTCAGTTTGCTTCTAAGTTTATGGGCCTCGGCACCGTTGCAGCGATGTGGTCTTATCTTTGTCGGTGATATCAGCCCTCTGGTGATGCTCTCTACTTATATGTGGTATGCCAGGAGCACGCTCTTCAGCAGGGTGGCTCTTCTGTTGATGAGTTCTACACGCAGAGCTCTGCCATCTGGCGTCAGCTTGACTCTCTCAGGACAGTTGTTTGTGGTGCTTGTCATTGCTGCCAGACTATGCGATCAGACTTGGAGTTTCTGTGTGTTCATGAGTTCTTATCTCGCCTCCGTTATCAGTTTGAGCCTCGACATGCTCACTTGATTGCTCGTGGCCGTGTTCCTATCACGGAGGTGCTTGCTGAGCTTCATGTTGAGGAGACATGTCTTCGTTGTGCTAGTTTGCTTGTGGTTCCCTTTGTGTTGGCTGCCCGAGCTCATGCGTTGTCTGCTCGCCTCACCGCTCCACTGCTCCTGCCCACACCTTTAGGGGGTGGGCTGCCCTCCTTATGCAGAGAAGGGCCGGCAGCGCTCTCGCACCTTCTGTGACTACTGCTCCAGGCCAGGTCACCCAGAGTCTGATTGTCACCAGAAGCAGCAAGACCTGAGCCGCTCTTCTTCTAGTGGGACTCATGTGTCTTCCTCGACTCCGTCACTCACTGACCAGCACATTGTGCGGCTCAAGCGCATACTGGCTTCCTCCGGCTCTTCATCGATGGGTTCTCCTACCACTGTGACTGCTTTCACCACTCCGCCACCGTCAGCGCCTACACAGTCACGTACATCTTCGTGGGTTCTAGATTATTGAGCTTCTTTTCATATGTCTTCTGATTCTTCTGCCTTGTCTTCTCTTCGACCTCTTGATTTTCCTCTCAATGTTCTCACTGCCGATGGCACACCCCTTCCTGTTGTTAGTCCTGGCACTCTTTCTACTCTGTCTTTTCTATTCCTAGTGTTTCTCATGTTCCCCGGCTTACCATGAATCTCTTTTCCGCTGCCCAACTTACTGATTCCGGTTGTCGTGTCATTCTTGATGCCGATTCTTGCTTTGTTCAGGATCGGCACACCAAGGCTTTGGTTGGCGCTGGCCCTCGGCGCCGTGAGTCTGAGGGCCTTTGGGAGGTTGACTGGCTTCGTGTTCCTTCCGTTGCCACCAGATTTGCTAGTTCTCATGCTCTTGTTGCCTCCTCCTCTGCGACCTTCCAGCAGTGGCATCATCGTCTTGGTCACATATGTGGCTCTTGCTTGTCCTCTTTAGTGCGCCAAGGTGTCTTAGGGTCTGTCTCTGGAGATGTTTCTTTACATTGTGATGGATGTAGACTTTGCAAATAGACTCATTTACCTTATCCTAAAGTGAGTATGTATCTCAACGTCCTTTTGACTTAGTTCATTCTGATGTATGGGGTCCTGCTCCCTATGATTCGAAAGGGGGTCATCGCTACTATGTTCTGTTTATTGATGATTTCTCTCGCTACACTTGTCTCTACTTTATGAAATCTCGCAGCGAGATTCTCTCTATATACAAGCGATTTGCTGCCATCGTTCACACTCACTTTTCCACGCATGCTCGTATCTTTCGTGCTGACTCAGCTCGCGAGTATATCTCCCAGATGTTGCATGGTTTTGTTTCGGAATAGGGTACTCTCGCCCAGTTCTCTTGCCCTGGTGCCCATGCTCAGAATGGCGTTGCGGAACGCAAACATTGTCATCTCGTTGAGACGGCTTGTGCGATGATGATCGTCGCCTCTCTTCTACCCCACTTTTGGGCTGAGGCCGTATCCGCATCCACATATCTCATCAACATTTAGCCATCGGCCGCCTTGCAAGGTGGTATTCCTATGGAGCGTCTCTCTGGTCGTTCTCCTGACTACCCAACTCTTCGTATGTTTGGATGCGTGTGCGATATGTCTCCAACGTATCTATTAGTTTCTATTGTTCCATGCTATTATATTATCATTCTAGGACGCTTTTTAGGCATTTACTTGTTGTTTTATATTATTTTTGAGCACTAACCTATTAACCCAGTGTCAAGTGCCAGTTGCTATTTCCTGCCTGTTTTTGGCTTTTTGGAAATACTTTACCAAACGAAGTCCAAATACCCTGAAACTTTTTAACGATTTTTTCTGGACAAAATTAGGACCTGGAAGCTTCAGAAGGAGATCGGAGGCCCCACGGGGGGCGCCAAGCCAACACGGCGCATCCAGGGGGTTGTCATGCCCTGATGGCTTGGGGCTACCTCCCTTGGCCTCCGATGCCCCTCTTTGTCCTATAAATTCTCATTGATCCCAAAAACCTGAGGGAGCCTCCCGAAACACTTTTTCGCTGCAGCAAGTCTCTGTTCCGTTGTGTGCCCATCTAGAGCCCTATTCTGGTGCCCTACCAAAGGGGGATCGGTAATGGAGGGCCTCTACATCAACCTTGTTGCTCGCATGGTGATGTGTGAGTAGTTCACCATAGACCTACGGGTCCGTAGTTAGTACCTACATGGCTTTCTCTCTCTATGTTCGTCATTTCCATGATCACCACGATTCTTGCAGTGATCTATCTTATGTAATCACTTTGTGCGGTGCGTTTGTTGGGATCCAATGAATTGTGGGTTTACATTCAGATTATTCATGAAATATATTTGAGTCTTCTTTGAATTCTTATATGCATGATTATGATAGCTTCGTAATTCTCTCCGATCTATTGATTTGGTTTGGCCAACTAGATTGATATATCTTCAGTGAGAGAGGTGTGTTATAGTGGGTTCAATCTTGTGGTGCTCTATATCCTAGTGACAAAGTAGGGGACAAAACACGTATTTGTATTGCTGCCACTAAGGGTGGGGTTGATTCATATTAATTGGATTTTCTTTGTCTACATCATGTCATTGTTCTCCAAGCATTACTCTCTTTTACTTAATACTCTAGATGCATGCTGAATATCGGTAGATGGGTGGAGTAATAGTAGTATATGCAGGCATGAGTCGGTCTACTTGCTTACAGACGTTATGCCTATATGTAATGATCATTGCCATGAATAAATATTGCATAACTATGCGCTTTTCTATCAATTGCCCAACAGTAATTTGTTTACCCATTGTATGCTTTCTACGAGAGAGAAGCCTCTAGAGAAAACTATGGCCCCCGGGTCTATTCACAAATATATATACAAATGCTCTTAATATCTTGCTGCCATTTATTTGTTTTCTTTTTATTTTATAATTTACAATTATCAACTATCATCTACACACTCATTTGCTTGCAAGTAACGAGTTCAAGGGGATTGATAACCCTCTTGCTCGCGTTGGGTGCAAGTGTGTGCTCTTTTGTGTGTAGGTGCCGAAGATGGGAAATTGCGTGGTTCTCCTATTGGTTCGATAACCTTGGTTCTCACTGAGGGAAATACTTATCTATGTTGTGTTGCATCATCCCCTCCTCTTCGGGGAAAAACCCAACGCAGATCACAAGTATCAGTGTGCTATGTTCTTCTTGCCCTGCGGGAACGCACCAAACTGACTACTCAGTTGGTTGAGTGTGTCTTTCTTGGATACAATGATGAGCACAAGGGTTATCGATGTTGGGATTCGGTTGGTCGTCGGCTACGCATTTCGCGTGATGTGACTTTTGATGAGTCTCGTTCTTACTACCCGCGACCTTCCTCCTCGAGCTTTTCTATGGAAGATATCTCTTTTCTTCTTCTTCCTGACACATCTCCCTCTGTGCATCATGCCTCTCCCACTCCTCCGGCGAGTCTCACTCTTCCCCACACCACGGACACCACCCTCTCCTCCTTCCTCCTCCCCCTTGTCATCTCCCTCTCCACCCTCCTCTCGTGTGCATCGGACTCACTCTCCTTTTCCTCTCCACTACACTCGTCGTCCTCGTGCTATGGACGATCCTACTGATGTGTCGTCTACTTTCAAAGCACCTCCTTCCATGCCTCCACCGGTTCATAACCTCCATGTTCGGCCTTGCCCCTCATTTGGTAACTATTCTCCTGACCGGTATGGTATTTCTACTGTTGTCAAGCCCACTTCCTATCGGGCTGCCATGACTCAGCCTGAATGACAGCTTGCAATGGCCGAGGAGATTGTTGTGCTTGAGCGCACTGGCACGTGGGATCTGATTTCCCTTCCTTCTGGTGTTCGTCCCATCACGTGCAAGTGGGTCTATAAGATTAAGACTCGTTCCGATGGTTCTCTTGAGCGTTACAAAGCTTGTCTTGTGACTTGTGGATTTCAGCAGGAGCAGGGACGCGATTATGATGAAACATTCGCTCCTATGGCCCACATGACCACTGTCCGCACTTTCCTTGCTATGGCTTCTGTTCGTCATTGGTCCTTGTCTTAGCTTGACGTTTAGAACGCCTTCTCAATGGTGAGTTGCGTGAGGAGGTTTATATGCAGCCACCACCAGGGTACTCTATTCCTGATGGTATGGTATGCCGCCTTCGGCGCTCCCTCTATGGCCTTAAATAGGCCCCTCGTGTCTAGTTCAAGCGGTGCGCCTCTGTGGTGACTGCCGCTGGTTTCTCGCCAAGTGATCATGACCTACCTTTGTTTGTCCACACCTCTCCTCATGGTCGGACTCTTCTCCTTCTATATGTGGATGGCATGATCATCACTGGCGACAACTTTGAGTACATTGCCTTTGTTAAGGCCCGTCTCCACGAGAAGTTCCTGATGTCTCATCTTGGCCCCCTTCGCTATTTTCTTGGGATTGAGGTTTCTTCGACCTCTGATGGCTTCTTCATATCCCAAGAAAAAAATATTCAGGATCTTCTTGCTTGTGCCGCTCTTGGTGATGAGCGCACTGTTGTGACTCCAATGCAGCTCAGCGTTTAGCTTCGTGCTACTGATGGTGCTCCTCTTACTGATCCCACACGCTATCGTCACCTCGTTGGGAGCCTTGTCTATCTTGTTGTCACTCGTCTTGATATATCCTATCTTGTCCACATTCTCAGTCAGTTCATTTCAGCTCCCACCTCTATTCACTATAGTCACCTCCTACGTCTTCTCCGATATCTTCGTGGCACGATCTCTCACCGCCTTTTATCTCCCCGCTCCATCTCTCTCCAGCTCCAGGCCTACTCTGATGCTATGTGGGCTAGTGATCCTTCTGATCGCCGCTCGTTGTCTGCTTATTGTGTCTTTCTTGGCGGCTCTCTCATTGCTTGGAAGACAAAGAAACAAACTGCAATTTCTCGCTCGAGTTCAGAGGCTGAGTTGCGAGCGATGGCTATGTTGACGGCTGAGGTGATCTGGAAACGATGGTTACTCGAGGACTTTGGTGTTTCTGCTACTGCACCGACTCCCCTACTGTCAGACAGTACAGGTGCTATCAATATTGCGTGTGACCCGGTGAAACATGAACTCACCAAGCACATCGGTGTGGATGCCTCCTTTGTGCGTGCCGCTGTGTAGGATCAGATTCTCGCTCTTCACTATGTGCCCTCTAAGTTACAGTTGGCAGATTTCTTCACGAAGGCACAGACTCGAGCGCAGCATGGGTTCTTTCTCTCCAAACTCAGTGTTGTTGATCCACTATGAGTTTGAGAGGGGGTGCTAGATGTGTATAGTTCCCTTTTATGTATATCCACGTTGTATAAGGGGATTCCTGCACTTTACCTCACATGTACATGTATTGGCCTTTGGCCCCCCCTATGAATGCAGTTGTTCATTCCTCAACAATGAGTACTATTGCTAGTTCAACAACATCATACAGGAGTACTGAACTTGAACTCTGACGGGCTGGGGATAATGCGAGCACCAGGACTTGAACTCTAATGGGCTCGGGATACCACTATCCCTCTAACCATCCAACCATAGATTGGTTCGCATACGAAGCTGCAGTTGGAATTGGCGCGGGTGCATGTGTCCTGGTGTGCACTGGCGGAGCCTCTTTAGGGCCAAAGGGGGGCACGACCCCCCCCCCCCCCTTTACAAAACTGATAAAAAATTAATAGTAAGCATTGCAGTCCTGGCCCGTTGAACCAACAATGACAAAGTCACGCATGCTCGTCTCTGTTCAGTTTCCTCCAAATCAACAGAATATCTTTCCCCCAATCCCCAAATCGCCATGGCTCCTGGGCACTGCTTCTAGGTCTTAGCCACCGCCGTTCGTCGTCCGCCTACCCGCCGCACGGTTGCCAACCACCCCCCCCCCTTTGGGCCGCCGCGCCGAACGCCGGCTCCCTCCTGTTGACGGCTGCTTTCACCTACATGTCCTCCTTTGAGTTTGTTTTTGTGCTATGTATGATGAGAGAAATATTGGAAACACGTGAAGATCTTGGGAAGGCTTTGCAAAAGAAGGCACAAGACATAGTAAATGCAGTTCGTTTAGTCAAATCCACAAAAGTCCTCCTGGAACAAATGAGAACAGATGAAGGCTGGGAATTGTTCTTTTTTAGAGTTATTGAATTATGTGCAGAGCATGACATTGATGTTCCAAACATGGAGGAAACATACATCCTGCATGGTGGGCATGCTCGTCATCAACCTGATCATATCACTAATGAACATTATTTTCGAGTGGAGATATATCGAGCATCAATTGACAGCCAGCTGACCGAGTTGAATCTCAAGTTCAATGAGAAAGTAATGGACCTTCTAAACATTAGTATAACACTAATACCAAGAAATGGATTCAGCTCTTTCAATGCTAAAGAAATATGCTCAATGGTGGAGAAGTATTATCCAGCTGATTTTAATCAACGAGAGAGGTACACACTAGAGCTCTAACTAAATCGTTATGTTGTGGATGCTAATATCAGTGAGGACTTGAAGATGCCTACAACCATATCTGCTCTATGACGATGCCTTGCTGAGAAGGAAAGCATAGAATTTTGCTTTTATTTTGAAATTGCCCCCCTTGGTTGCTCGTCATGCTCCGCCACTGTTGGTGTGGGCAAAAAAAGGGCATTAATTCCTGTGTTTTCTCCACGATTAACGCCCAACAATTATTATTATTAGCAGTGAACGATAATTAATGATTGTATAACGGAAAAATATCTTCTAATGCCCATCATGCCCTTAACTATGAAGGGGTAGGAACCGATCTCGACCGTTGATGTGTTTATGGGGGGTGTACCGAAGTAAAAGTGTCATCTATATTCTACTTAGAAGACTGAAGGATGTCACTATGAACATAAAGTAACTGTTTTCTGTTATGTTGACTGAAAAACTTGGTTGAGTCTTTATTATCTACTCCATCCGTTCCAAAATATAAGTCTTTTTAGAGGTTCCACTAGAAGACTACATACGGATGTATATAGACATATTTTAGAGCGTAGATTCACTCATTTTGCTCTGTATGTAGTCCCATAGTGAAATCTGTAAAAAGACATATATTTAGGAACGGAGGGAGTATATAACTTCTGGCATTACATTTCAAAGCTTTGAAATCAGAGAACTACGTAGATAAGCAAAAGGAAACTCCCCCGGTAGGGATGATTGGGAGTAGCATTTTCAATAGAATTTGATTTGATCATATTGTAGCCCAAATCGAATCGAACACATTACCTAAGTGAGCGAAGTCAGAAAACATAAAAGAAAAGCAAAACTGCTACTGTTGGAAAGAAAGGAAAAATGGTGATCGGGATGCTAACAAAGTACACTAAATAGGACTCTGCTCCAGCTGATCTATGATGTCAGAATTGACAAGAGGCTGTACGGCACGCTTGACACCCTCGTCGATCCACTCCAGCGACTCCCACCACCTCATCTGGACAAGGGGGACGCTGATGTTGCGCAGCCTCCGCGGCACGGTTTTCATCAGGAATGGGAGCCTCTTCAGCTTTGGACAGAAGGATATCTCCATGGTCTCGAGGGACGGGAATGTCACCTCGGGGTCGCAGAGGCTCGACAGCCCTTGAAGGCTCTGCAGCTCAAGGTATCTGAGGCAAGGGAAGCTATGGACCGGTGCTTGTGCCCTGTCTTCTTCTTCCCTGGCACCGCCGTCCTTCTTCTTGGTCCGAACGATCTGTTTCATGCCACCGCAGCCGTTCACCAGGATCCTCTCGAGGCAAGGCAGGTGCATGGCCCATGAAATGTGCCTAAGACTGTGGCAGTGCATGACCGCCAGGTAGGTCAGCCTAGGAAAAAGAGACTCTGGGGCCACTCTCTTCCAGATGATCCCCTTCAGGCTGCGCAGGCTGTCGAGTGTGAGCGATCTGAGCACGTCGAAGTCGAACTGGGTGACTGCTCCTTCCGCGCCGCTCCTCATCAGTATCTGCTGCATGCAACGCTTGTAGATCGTCAGGTCGTATAAGCTTGCTTGCACTGAGGAGCTCGAGAAGCAGCCATCTAGGAAGCAGAATGTTGTTGTCCCCGTCAGCCTGCTCAGATGGATGGATCTAACAGGGAGGCCGGGGAACTTGCCTAGCAGTTCGTATGCCACGTCACCTTTGACCCCGATCTCCACAGCTTTCAAGTTATCCAGGAAGTCCAATTCCGGGAACAATGATAGAGTATAGTTTGCGTGTGTCGAGACCTGGGACGACAGCAAGTCAAGCACTTGCAGTTCCTGCAGCCTTGATATGGTGCCCTTTGGTACAGTGTGTATCGGGTTGCCTCTTAGGTATAGGAATTTGAGCTTGGTGAGGTGTCGAAGGTCCTTGGGCAACTCAGTGATGTAATTGTAAGACAGGTTGAGGTACTCTAGATCTCCCAGAGCACAGACTGCTAAAGGCAGAACACGAATGTGGTTCTGACTCAAATCTAGGTATGTCAATGAAGTGAAGAGGTAAATATTTCCAAGTGCCTTCTCGTTGAACTTATTATCTTGAAGAAGTAATGTCCTGAGTTCTGTGGAACCAGAACCAAGAAAACACTTGGATCTGACACTGCAGCCCGTGCTATTTTCATTCACACCACCACCAAGATATGGAAGTTCTTCCAGTCCGTTGCCCATCATTGACAGATACTCCACTCTTTTCCAAGGGATGCACTTTCTGGACGCAGTTTTGCCGATCGCTGCATGAACGACCCATTTGTTATTGTTTTCGCCGCAACCGCAAGATATCCATATCGCCATATCACGGATCACATCATGCATTTTGAGGTGCTTACTACTGTCTTCAGTACCTTCCAGCAAAGACGCAGCTTGCAGGTGCCCTATTATGTTGTAGCCTTCACTGTAAGAACTCTGTATGTCGCATCTATTAAGCAGACCTAAGCCCATCCAACACTGGATCAGATCGTCTTTAGCAATAGGAGAATCTTCTGGCCATAGTGAGCAAACCAGGAAACAACGTCTCATGGTATCATTCCCTAAGCTGTCATAGCTAAGTTTTAACTTGAAGTAAATCGTGTTCTCCACAGACGTTGGATCATCCGCATCGTGGCCAGATCGTTGCAGTACACGAATAGCTGTTTCCCATTCACCTGGATCTTTCTTTGGATACATTGCCTTTCCAGTAGCTATCAACGCCAAGGGCAAGCCCTTTAGCTCCTTCACAAGCTCTCTTGAAAGGGCTCCAATGTGCGGATTAGATAAAAGAATCTCTTGGCCAACATTCTCTTGGAAGAGCTGCAATGCCTCATCTTGCCTCAAGCAATCCACTTTTATCTCTTTTCTGACCTTCATTGTACCACACACAGCTCGTGACCTTGTTGTGAGTACTACTTTCCTCTTGAATTGGTGGACAAATCCAAGAGGATGTGTGATACCAGCCGCTTGCAAGTCCAACGGTTCCCAGAGGTCATCCAGCAGTACAAGAAAACTCCTCCTGCTCAGAAAGTCAGAAATGATATTGGCCTGAGACTCTATATCGTCGTCTTTCCTTAAGCTGAGTTTCTTTACTATTTCAGCTTGGATTTTCTCCACTGAACAATCTTTTGAGGCGGTAACAAAAATAACAATTTCGAAGAAAGAGTCTCTGAGAAATGAGTTGTTGATCTTCTTCAGAAGATGAGTCTTTCCCACTCCACCTAGACCCCATATCCCAATCATTCCAACCGGAGAATTCCTAATGCACCTGGAAGCCTCCTGCATATTAAGCTCTTCACTGAGCAATCCACTGGATGAGACAGGCATTTCTCGGACTGATGGTGGCAGAGTCTGGACTGCGACAACACTAGTGTCAATCTTGGCATACTGTCGGGCTTTCAGAAGCTCCTTTTCTGCACTCTTGCTGATTTTGTAGTTTGACCAGCAATTCAGAGAGATGCACCCAAAAACTTGGCATCTCTCATCATACACTTGACTAATTGCTTCTTCATCAGACTTGATGGCGTCCACATTTTCAAGCCACTTCTGCACTTCATTCTTTGCTGTCATGCCATTTCTCTCGGCAATCTCAATCTCATACCGTACATCGCTGCTCTTGGCGACCAAACCCTGTGCTGCTTCCTTGAGATGCTTCACGTTTCTGCTAGCCGTGAAGGGGTACATTACATGCTTGAAGACGATATGGTATATTGGAGTAATCAGAGTGTTGACTATGCCAACCACATATGCCATTGTTGCAAGTCTGTAAGCAGCACAAGAAAATAAAACGCCCTTGAGGAAGCTCTGCAAGACAGATAATATATTTGTTAACTAGTGGTTCCAAGAGAGCGTGCAGCAGGACATATAGATGGAAAGAGCCAGAGGATATCAGTGTGTTGAAGAACATGTATGGTACCTTCTCTTTTGCACTGAGCAAGTTTCGAAGAAGCGATGAACTAAAAAAAAATCTTGTGATATGCTGCACGAAGATGAGCCTTCGAGGGCAATCTCGGTATGTTCTTCACTGGCCAACAGTGAACACAGTTATCAGATACAGAAAGTGCCCGAGTAGCTACCGTTTTATAGGGTGGAAGAAAACCTGCAATTATAAAGAAAATATATATTAATATAACGACATAAATATGCTCTATCTTTTGTGGATAGGAATAGGGTAAAGAATCCAAGGATTTAATCAGAGACATCAGTTTCAGGGCTGAATAGTTTGTTCTTTTTTAGTAAAATAAAAGGCCCTCAAGTGTGTAATTGACCTGCTAGTCACATTCAGTCTACGGTAGAGGCCCTCAAGTTTGTGTATTTACCATTACTACTTCCTCTTCGGCAAAAACTGGATTGTGCCTAGAGGATTTATATTTTATTTGTTGCTCGAATGTCTTTGCATAAGTACCGCATGCATTCGCATCGACTGACCGACAACAAGAAGGAAAAAAAAAATCTAAGGTCTGAAAACACCAAATGGAAAGAAAAAAGGGAAACTGAATTGCCAGGTGGTCTTGTCTTGTGTATAGCAACAGCTTCCTGCAGTCCTGAGCTCTGATCCTCCTGCCCATTGGCATGTCATAAGGATGATAAAGAGTTGCGCTGCGGCAAACCAAGCAATCAGGTAGTACTAATTTGAGAAGATCCAAAGCGTCGCCATGACCTCTAATTGATGTTGGTTGACCACCCTGGGAAGATGCAGATACCCATTTATAATGCCCAAAATGTCCCCAACCAGATACTCCTACCTCGGTCCGGCGGCGAGGTATGCAAATTCAGTTTACACTTGCGCATGCCTGCTAATGCTACGTATCATACATCACAGACATACTCCCTCCAACTCAAAATAAGTGTCTTAACTTTGTACAAACTTTAGTACAAAGTTGTATTAAGTTAAGACACTTATTTTAAGACGAATGGAGTAGTTTTTAATTAGCGCGCTATCTCGACGCCATAGCGTTTGGAGGGGCATCAACCCAAGCCACTTGGCGTCATTTAGCAAAAAGAGAAATCTCTAGTTCATCCGCTATATATCTTGGGTCTGGGTCAACTATACAGTGACACACACACACAGGCAGGCAGTACACCGGATATGCAGGAGTGATTGATGCTCAGAGACAGAGTAACTTGCCTACCGCACGCGGATGGAGCAGTCGGGTTCGAGCAGGATCGATGGCTTCCTCGGTCCGTTCGGCCAAGCCCAAGCTCGCCCGAGGCTTCACGCAGCCAGATCCGCTCGCTCGAGGCAGCACTTGTAGTTGTAGAGGATGGACGGACTGCGGCAGTCTCCCCGACGCCCGACGGGAGCGCGCGCCGCAGCTGCTGCGGGGTGGGGTGGGGTGGGGTGGGCAAATGGGTAGTGAACCGCCGATGGTGCTGCAAAGTCGCAAATCCACCAAACCGCAGATGAGCGGGCGGGTGCGTAATAAGCGCGTCTGCAGCAGCAATGTCAACGAGGGCGTGGCAGAGAAGCTTCCTTCCTACTACTCGCCGAGCGAGCGACAATCATGGATGGGCGTCCAGCATCTCCAGCCAGCACGCGCTCCATACACGCGGAGCTTATCCAGAACATTACCTCACCGTGTTTTCAACTTTTTTATTTACCACCACTCAGTATTTAGAGCATCTACCAATTTCAAACCTTGAAACGCCCTCCAACGCGACCGGTAGTAACCTGTCAAACCTTATACTTTAAGCCGTACATCCGAGTACCTTATATTTCATCCTTTAGATCTATACAAAATATGCAAAATAAATCCTACGTGCTCCGCAAATCATGTTAGCCTACTAAGCTTCATCATCGAAAATGTCAACGACGTCCGTGCCGGGCGCCGGGTAGATGGACGTGTAGGAGGGCTCGGCTCCTCCTCCTCATCCATGTACGCGAGCTTCTTGTCGACGCTCGCAGCGTTCTCCGCCTCCACCTTCGACTAGAGCGAATCGAAGATTGCCTGTTGTTTCGCCTACGGATCCGCGTCCCTGGCGCCCCACACATCCTCCTCTTCCTTATCAAACTCCTCCTCCGGATCCACCGCGTCCGAAGGTAGCCCCGCGGCGATCCGGGCTTTGCGCTCTGTCCGGATCTGCTTTAGGAGCTGCAGCGGCTGGCGAGTGGTGGCCGACTGGAGCGGCTGGCGAGTGAAAAGTGGTGGTGGGAGAGGATAGCAGGGGAGGAAATGTGGATGGGTAAGGTTTCGGTGTCCGCGTCCTTCTTAAATATTCGGGCTATGGCATTGCGCAGCCCGCCGGAGCGGCAACACACGACCGCATCGGTCCGATGGATGAGACGAGCTTCGGACCGTTGGGTTTCAGGGTGTTTTCGTGTGGGACCAGGTCGTCGGTCCGATGTGGCGGATCCGCTTGGGCGCACCCGGGTCGCGTCTCATATCCGCCCTACATTTGGGCTGGATATGAGGGGTGCCGGTTAGCCCGATGGTCTGAGGCCGATTTGAGGGGAGTTTGAGACGCCCGGCTGCATATGCTCTTACATTCACAAATATAAGATGTTTTAGATATTTCAGTATGAACTACATATGAACTGAAATGATTTAACAAACAAACTAAAATGGCTCAACGACACGGCAAACTCTAGGGGAAACCCTAAATCTCATCGGGTTCGAGCAATCGCAATGGTTATGCGTCGTAGTCCCTCTTGAGGGCATCGTTTCTGGAGTTTTCTCCGATCGAAGGGACTAGTGGCGGCGTACGTCTTGATGGCGAGGCTCCGTGCGGATCCAGTCGGTAGCGAGATCGGGGTGGCATGACTACCAATAAAATCGTGCCGACTACAGTTATGACGGATGATGGCGGCGTCTCCAATATCATTTCCTTGTCGAGGCATCATCGTTGCAGATTGTGTCACCATGCACGGGATATTCCCCAGGAAATCCAAGATCTGGGTCTCCTGGATCGGATGATGACGACATCTTTGGTGTCGTTCTCCCTTCTCGGACGTCGTTTTGGAGCAAGCACTGGCTGGAGGGGGCAAAAGGTGGAGGGATGTTGCATCTTATGCATCGAGGGAGCAGGTCTCGGCGGCTTGGTGCGGTGGGGTCTCGGTGCTTGACGCGTGTTGATGGTCGCGTGTAGGAGCAGTGGCGGAGGACGAAACTTTTTTAAGGTGGGGCGAACTCTTAAGCCAAAAAAAATTTGATGCAAAACCAACATAGATAATATACCAACAGTGCACACCAATATTTTCATATGATCCTAAACAGAATAACCAAGTACAATGAAAATGCAAACATATTTTTAGCTAGGAAAACAACCAAAAACATACCGGTAAGTAAGCTTTAATGGCGTGTAGAAGACCTGGGCAATGGTAGTGCCCTACCCTTTTTATGAAAAGCTTCCTTAATTTTACGAAGATCAAGACTTTTGAATATCCCTCGCTCAATGTAACACACCATCAAGTCATTAAGCCAACCACCGCACATCTTGCTCCGCAACTCGGTCTTGATGATTTTCATTGCTGAAAAAGCCCTTTCAACTGTTGCCGTCGCTACCGGTAGTAGCAATGCCAACTCAATGAGGCGATAAACCGTAGGAAACATGATGTGCCTTTCAAGTTCAACCATCTTTTTAGCTAGGCTTGCAATATCATGACAATCTCTAAAATCTTCAATTCTTCTCATATGAATAATGAATAGCTCAAGGTGATCTTGTATATGTTCAAGTTCATAATTAGAGAAATCCTCATGATAAATCTCTGTGAGTCGAGCAACCTTATTGATATTGAACCTAGAAAAGGAGTCTCTTGGGTCAAGACAAGAGAAGTTCTGGAGGAGCTCTGAAGATACCTCATTAAAACGATGATCAAACTCCGTGGTGATGGAATCTATAGCAACATAGAAGGTGTCCACACGAAAAAAATGATCAGCAGTGACATTGTTTCTTCCACCTTTTCTTGATTTTCCCCATTTTGTGAAGGTGTCATCCATACTTGGTATTGGAATTTCGTTTTTGGTGCAGAATGCTATGACATCTTCCAAGAGTGGCTCCCAACCATCATTTCTCCAATTGATCAAACGTGTTCTCACATCCGTAACCAATGACATTGCCTAAAATGATACAATTGTGAGTTTAGATGCATATAACATACTCTTGGGTCAAGACAAAACATATCAAGCAAACTAGATACATATAACATACTCTATCACATACCTGAACAACATTTTGATCCTTCTTTTGCAATAGAAGAGATAGATCATTTGTTATACGAAGGATTTTTAACATCATCTTTAGGATGAACACAAAGCTGAAAGTCTCCATTTGGTGAACCAAACCTCCTGCCCTACATGGAACACGCACATCCTCCTCAACAATGCCCAAAACTTCTATCACTGCATCCCACATTGATTCAATGCGAGATAAAGTTGTGTAATGAGAGCCCCATCTTGTATCTCCAGGTCTAACCAATGATGTTGCTTGATTTTTCCCTCTTCCCGTGGGCATTTCACCTCTCTCAATCTTATCCAAAAGAATCTGCTTTTGCCTATCAAGTAATGTATCCTTCCTCCTGCAAGATGAACCACTGACATTGACAATCATGGTCACATACTCAAAAAAATCCTCAACACCCTTGCAACATCTCGAAACAGCAACAACTACCAATTGTAGTTGGTGGGCAAAGCAGTGAATATAGAAAGCATAAGGATTCTCATCACGGATTAACTTTTGAAGGCCGTTGAATTCTCCTCTCATATTAGATGCACCATCATACCCTTGCCCTCGCAGTCTTGCAACAAGCAAACCATGTTTACCAAAAACCTCCAACAATGCCTTCTTTAAAGATGCTGATGTTGTATCCGGGACATGCTTGATACCCAAAAACCTTTCAG
Source organism: Elymus sibiricus (assembly GCA_039707655.1). Lineage (NCBI taxonomy): Eukaryota > Viridiplantae > Streptophyta > Magnoliopsida > Poales > Poaceae > Elymus > Elymus sibiricus. The sequence goes on from CM077663.1 coordinate 401,905,961, forward strand.
TTGTCTCTCCCTTTTTGCTCAAAAACCTATAGGAAAATCATACAATGAGTTTACCCACTCTACTACTTTAGATTGATCAAAATTAAATAAATGCAAAAGTAATTAAAATACTTAAACACATACCTCACAACGACGGCCATTTGCTCTTTCACTGAAATATCACGGCATTCATCAATAAGAACAGTGAAAAGACAACCATCCATCTCTTCTTTGATTGCTTTGGTGACTGCCTTTGCACAATATTTAGCAAGTTCTTTTTGAATGGTTCCGGAAGTCATTTTGGCATTTTTAGGACATAGCTCGTCAAATGCAAGTTTCACTTCCGGGTTCCTTTCCTTGACCCGATCAAGTAACTCTAAAAAATTCCCCTTGTTCAAAGAAGAAGTGGATTCATCATGCCCACTGAATGGTTCACCTTGCAATGCTAGATAACTTACAATGCCCAAAGATGTATCCACACGAGTTTCATACTTGACTAGTGACTCTTTGTTGTAAGTTGTTACTTTAGTTTTCAAACTTGCCCTTTGATTTTTGAAATCCTCATATGTTGTCTTTGACATATTGTGGATGCTAGTTGCCCCACCGATATGCTTACGGAATGCTGCGACTGCATTTTTCCAATTGTCATACCCCAATTTGGAGAAAACCTCATAACCAAATTTATCATCCATTCGGTCATGTTTAAAAAGAAAACAATAGTGGCAGTAAGCTTTTTTCTTGGAAACACTATATTCCAACCATTCAAAATCCTTATACCATGCTGCTCGAAAGCATCTTTCATCTTTATTTGGTGGAAAATTGGGACAAGTTGGTTGGGTTGGACACATCTCTATGTAAGCAAACCTAACATCATCTCTAATGTTGGGACTAAATCCATCAATTGGAATGCGAAGTCCTGGATCATCCTTTATGTAATCCATAGAAAAAACAGTTATACCTTCATCTCCTAGAACCTCAACATTCTCCTCGACTATGGCTTCCACAGAATCAGGAATCTCTTCTTCCACTTGTTCGGAGGGCGTCGAATTTGCATTCTCCCCTTCCACGGAATTCACCTGACTTTGATGAACGGATTGGCCCGTAGCATTGCCACTTTCACGGGTACTTGGATTGGAGCTGCTGCGATTACCAACTACCTCAAAATACTTCTTCAAATCTGCAAATTATCACATCAAACGCCACTAATCACTACATTCTATTGTCAAACTATTATCTCAAAATGACAATAAAATTCAAGAAAAATTACCTCTGCCCTTTGTGGTCTTTGCTATCCCTTTCCCTTTCTTATCCATCTTCACCTTCTGGCCGCAAGGAATTGGCAGGGTTGCTCTGTATGTTTTAAATCATCACGTATTCACATCTAAACTGCTTGTCGCTGATGGCCAGAAGGGTTGCATCCAGTAAAAAGCGCCTCAGCAATCAGCAAAGTGGATGCTAAAATTACCTCAACCGCTCTCCTGCTGGCCGCCGGCGCCGGGAACGGCGCGTGCTCCTGCGGTCCTGCTCCTGCCAGCTCTCGGCCTCGCGCAAGCAAGCCGCCGGGAACTGGCCGCCGCCCCCGCCCCCACGCGCGCTCGGAGGCTTGGAGGCTCGGAGTTCCTGCTGGACGCCGCCCCCGCTCTCGCTACTGCTGGCCCTGGCCGTCGCTCGCGCCTAACCTGCTGCTTGCCGCCGCCTCCGCTGCCGCTAGGGTTCGTCCTGCTCCTGTGTCCTGTCTCTGCTCGGGTGGGCGTGGCGGCTTGGACAGGACGAACGAGTGGGTGTGCGGGTGCGCCTGTGGGCTGTGCGTGGCGTGACCTGCTACGGCCCAGTCTTTCTTTGCCCACGTTATACACAGCCCAACAAAACGTTTGACGAGAACGAGTCGACGATTATTAGCGATCAGATCGAACGACGAACGTAATATGTATACCTAGTAAAAAAATTCCACGAATCAAGGTAGGGCGGGCGCCCCACCTCGCCCTACCGCGTCCTCCGCCCGTGCCCGCCCCCACGCGCGCTCGGAGGCTTGGAGGCTCGGAGTTCCTGCTGGACGCCGCCCCCGCTCTCGCTACTGCTGGCCCTGGCCGTCGCTCGCGCCTAACCTGCTGCTTGCCGCCGCCTCCGCCGCCGCTAGGGTTCGTCCTGCTCCTGTGTCCTGTCTCTGCTCGGGTGGGCGTGGCGGCTTGGACAGGACGAACGAGTGGGTGTGCGGGTGCGCCTGTGGGCTGTGCGTGGCGTGACCTGCTACGGCCCAGCCTTTCTTTGCCCACGTTATACACAACCCAACAAAACGTTTGACGAGAACGAGTCGACGATTATTAGCGATCAGATCGAACGACGAACGTAATATGTATACCTAGTAAAAAAATTCCACGAATCAAGGTAGGGCGGGCGCCCCACCTCGCCCTACCGCGTCCTCCGCCCGTGTGTAGGAGGATGGTGTTGGCTCGGATCGTGGTGGCGTCGACGACATAAGGGTCTGGCAAGGTCAATGCATTGATCGTTCCCAAAGATTGGAAGACAGAAAACCATGACGACAGATTATAGAGTGTCTGCATGCGGTGCGCACTAAGGGTCTGATAGACCGATTGGTGCTTCGGGCTCGTCAATGGGCAGCTTGGTTAGGCCAGTGGATTACATGGTATGTGTTGGTGCAATGTGAGGGCACATCATCAACTCTGTAGCTATGGCGACAGTGTTTGCCGGAAAGATGGCTTTGGGCTCATTCATGTGTTTATTTTGTAAGGCTTTGTTGACGATGCAGAAGGCGGGTCGTATTTTTTTTAAAGTACATCTAAATAAATAAAAATGTTAGAACATCTTATAATATTTAACAGAGGAAGTAAAAGATTTAGTGCCGTTAGGTTTTCGCCGTGACCAATTCAGATCACAGGTTTACGTGTGGCTAAGACCCGCGTGACATATGTGGTAAAGAACCTAAATTATTAAAAAAAAACATGCTCAGGGACGTTTTTGTTAGATTTTTTTTTTGAGGGGACGTTTTTGTTAGCTGTTGGATGCTGCAGCGACTCTTTTGATACTGCAGGTTTTTTCGCTATCTTTGGCTGCCATTGGGCCCATTCTGAGACTGGTCCAAAGTACAACGGAAGCGGTGTTGCTGTGCCAGTGCAATTTATCTTTTCCCGTCTGATCTCTCTCTCTCTCTCTTTTTTTGACGTCCTGTATGATCCCTTTCTCTCTTTTTCTGCTTGCGTATGGCGCTGTCATAACGGTCAACGGAACGGTCAAAAAGCCACATCAGCCCGGGTGGGTCTCAATTGTCATAAACGTGTTTAAATGCTCTAAAATGGTCGCCAGTCGAAAATTGTAGTTTTTAGGGACAATTAAGAAATAATGTGGTAGTTTTTGGACAAAAAAATTAACTTGGTAGTTCAGTGGGACTGCGGCCCCAATACTGATAGTTTTTTTTCAGTTACTCTAAAATATATTGCCCGCCTCTTTTCATCAGTCCGGACTTTTGGAGCAATTGATTGGAGCATGAATTCAGTATATATCTCACAAAGAAATTTCGCATCATTTATATGTGGTTAGTTGTTCGGTACATTTGGGCTTCGATGAGATCTTCAAAATTAATTTGTTTTGCAAAACGTTTGAAGAGAGTGCTTGGCGGGCCTCCAACAATCCACAAGAACATGACTAATGACTCAGTTGATGAACATTATTTGCTGACTTCAATTGCGCATGAAAACCTCAGTGTTCATCGAAAAGATCATATAAAAATGTTTGGGTTGGCCAAACGACTCCATGACCCAACGATGTTTGGTCCTCATCTTTATAAGTTTATTCAAGTATCACTCGCTTGTTTCATTTTCATGCTTGCTTTGGTTTATATATGTAAGTGCCGCGGTGACGATGACAGGCGTCGGCAAAGGGAAGGGCAACACTGGAAAGAATAGGAGGGAACCGATCAGCGGCGGGAGTATTTGAACGAGTCAAATGGGTTGCCGGGTGGGCTTGTGGGACGTGTAATGGAAGTTGGGCTTGCGGTATATAAGCAAGCGTGAGTAGCGTGTGTAGGCATCGAGTTGGAAATGAAAACATTCTGAACCTCCTGTTTCTCTCCTCTCGGTCTTACCTTCTTCTAGCTCTCGTTTTCCCCTCCCCTAGTTCATATGCCCGTCCCCCTCTCCTCCGACGTAGCTACCTCACCGTCGGTGAACTGTGTCGATCCTAGGTCGTGACAGTCTTGTATCAGAGCCACCGCTCCGCTCGCGCACCATTTTTTCTCCCAAATCATACCTAGCAAATCCGAGGCGATGGTCGCAGATCACCCTAGTGTTTGATCCGCATAATTCCTGACCTGAGGTGGGTTGATTTGGGGAAGCCCCGCGACGACGACGACATTCAAGCCCAAACCGCAGACACGCTTCCTCACGGAAGGGATGGAGGCATTTCAGGAACGGATGTTGCAGGAGTTCGTGGAGATGAGGGCAGCGCAGAGCAAGTTGGTCGTCGTCGATGGGATCTGCGCTCAGCTCGAGGCCCTCGACGCCAAGCTGTCCGAGCAGTCCGCACGCCTCGATCAGGTTCTATAGGGATCGAAAGTAGGTCTAGAGGGGGGGGGTGATTAGACTACTTGACCAAATGAAACCTAACATTTTCCCAAGTTAATTGGTTGGCAAATTTTAGCTATTTTTAGCATATCAAGTTCACCCTACACATGCATGTCTACGAGTATTGCAGCGGAAAGTAAAGACAAGCATATGTAAGAGGATAAGAGTAGAAGATCAAACGCAATTTGGAGACACGAAGATTTTTCCCGTGGTTCCGATAGGTGGCGCTATCGTACATCCACGTTTATGGAGACTTCAACCCACGAAGGGTAACGGTCACGAGAGTCCACGGAGGGCTCCACCCACGAAGGGTTCCATGAAGAAGCAACCTTGTCTATACCATGATGGCCTACGTCCACGGAGGACTAGCCTAACTCGGGGTAGATCTTCACCAAGTAGGCGATCTCCTTGCCCTTACAAACTTCTTGGTTCAACTCCACAACACGAAGTAGGAGGCTCACAAGCGACACCTAACCAATCTAGGAGGCACCACCCTCCAAAAGGTAATAGGCTCGATAATAACGATGAACTCCTTGATCTTGTGTTTCAAATGATAGTCTCCTCAACACTCAATCACTCTCTCACAGATTTGGCTTGGTAGAAGAGATTGGTTGGGTGGAAAGCAACTTGGGAAGGCTAGAAATCAAGATCCATATGATTGGAGTGGATGATCTTGACCTCAACACATGAATAGGTGAATCTCTCTCAGAAATTTGAATGTGGAAAGTGTGGGTCTGTTCTGAGTGCTTCTCTTGCGAGTAGGATGTGGTGGAGGGGTATATATAGGCATCTCCAAAAATCCAACTGTTACAACATTATTGCCCAACTCGGTGAAACCGAAGTGAAAACTCGGTTGCACCGACTAGTGCAAAATGTGGCAACTTTGGCGTTTCGGTGAGACCGATATATAATTCTCGATGGTACCGATATGGGTGACCTAGGGCAGTTACACAACTCGGTGAGACCGATTCACAATTCTCGGAAATTGCGATTCTTGTGAATGAGACACCAAGAAATATTGGTCACTGAAACTCAATTGTACCGAAGTGAATGTTGGTAGTACTGAGAAGAAGGTTTTGGCTAGGGTTTCTGTCAAGGGTTTTGACTCGGTGTAGTTGATATGGAAATGTTGGTGACACCGATTTTGAGTGGAAGGTTCTAGGACAGAAACTTTGTGGGAGAGTTTGTGGGTGTTTTTGGTGACTACCACTTGATCATTTTGAGCATTTCATTCACCATTAATACCTCACCCCCTTTTGATAGTATTGGCTTTCCTATGGACTCAAAGTGATTTCTCACAAAGTAAAATGTAGAGTCTTCATGCTTGTAGCTTGGCCAATTCTATTCCTTGCATCTTGGGGTCTCCTCACAATCCTTTGCCAATCATAACATTGAACTTTTTTCTGAAATATACTTAGTGAAAACATTAGTCCAATGAAATGTATGTTGTTATTAATTACCAAAACCACCTAGGGATAAGTTGTGCTTTCAGGTTCAGGTAAAGGTGGATCTCTCGTGCAACACACTCGGTCAGGTGCAGCAAAATCAGTTTCATGCTACACAGATGGGCAAGCAGCAAGGGGTGGGTGAGAGCAGTGGCGGACCCAGGATTGGTTGACGCCCCAGGCGAGAAACCAAGGACTAAAAGCTACCCAAAAACTCTAGTTTCAAGGCATATAAAAGTCAATCTATGTTGCATAACTAATAAGAAATCAAACATAATACTCAATGGCAGCATTTGTTCCATGATGGGTCAACTAATAAAGCAAGACAAATCAAAAGACAATATGTAGCATTGATAGATGATACAAATGATTGATAGTTTGATACCAAATCAAAGGATTGGTTGTTCTGACCCTCCCATGACTACATCTTCAATAGCAGAAGAAGCCAAACCTTCAATCATCAATTATGAAATGCAAATTAGTGCATAATATAGAAGGTAAAAGTAGTTAATAATAGATGTAAAATGTGAAAACTTACGTATAGGACGAGGCAAAAGGCCTTTACGTGTGCGATAACCTTGAAATCGCTCGATTTTCTTTGATTCTTCAATACTAACAAATACATCTCGCTCAATGTAACATACCATTCTATGATTCATCCAATCATCACCCATTTTGTTCCTCAATCCAGTTTTTATAATGCTCATTGCGGTTTCGGTGGTTCGAATTTGAAAAAAAGAATTCAATGTCTTATTTCTTTTACTCATCTTGCTTTCCTGCAAAATTGCATTTGATTCTGAAATGAGCTCGAGATAACCTAGGTATGTACAGCATGAGTAGAACTAAAGGCCAGCATCATCATCTAGTGGAAACACATCAGCAAGCAGCACTGAAAAATGTACAACAAGCAGCAGGAAGGGGGCTGACCGGCTCAGCCTCGCGCTAGCCGCTGGCTAGGGGGAGGCCAGAGGCCAGAGGGGAGCCGGGAGGGGTCGCCGCCTCGCGCCCTCGCCGGCAAGGCGTCGGCCGCCGGCAAGGCGTCGGCCGCCGGCGGGTAGGGGCAGCTGCTTCAGGCCCGCGCCGGCCGCCGGGGGAAGCTGACAGGGCGAGGCAGCGGGCGAGGGCTGCACGCTGGACGGGAGGGCGGCGGGCGCCGGGCAGCGGGTAGCCTGGCGGGCGACGGCGCTGTTTAGGGTTCGGGCAGCCGCAGTGGGCGGGGGGCGGGGAAAGGCAGACGCTCGTCTGCCTGGTCGCGCGAGCATGTCCCAGTCGCGAGAGGCAGCGGCAGCGCGGGCTGCGGGTGAGTTGGCCTGGGCTACTGGGCTTCGAACTGGGTTACGCCCCAGGCCGATTATATATATATATATACTATTCATCACCCAGGTGCAGAATAAGTTATTCTTCGTCCGAGGTAATCTTACGATCATTTTACGAATAAATTACATTTGGTATACAAATAGATTGATTCACTACGTAAAATTTTGGCATAAGAAAGCAAAATTATTGGTCATAAGACCATAAAAAATACATTTTATGTGTATTTTACACTATTTTTTACGTTCGTAATTTTACGTGACATAAAATATTTTTTACGGTGATCTAATATTTTGTTACGTTCTCTTTTTATATATGAAGTAAGAAAAAAATTACGGGACATAAAAATACGATGCATTGGTGTTAAAATAGAGGGGGTGAAGAATAACTATTCCTCACCCAGGGTGACAAATAGCGCGACCCTATATATATATATATATATATATATATATATATATATATATATATATAGGCCCAAGTATTTTTTTTTCATGCCCCAGGCAATGGCCTGGGCTTCCTAGGGCCCAAATCCGCCCATGTGCGAGAGCTCGTCTCCGACTGCTTCAGAGGTTTCGGATGGCATTTTGGGAGCTGGCCCTCGATTCCAAGGACGCATGCTGCCTCGTCCTGTTCAGGTACCAGCAATTCCCTCTGCTTCGCGCCAGCCAGTTATACCTTTCGTAGATGAGAATGGGGGCAAACGCCAATGGATGACGAAAATGAATTTCCCTAGGTTCGATGGAACAGGAGTCAGGATATGACTGGATAAGTGTGAGGCATTTTTCCAATTGTATCACATTCCTGATAATTTCAAGGTCACTTCAGCATCTCTGTATTTGTCTGATAACACCGCACATTGGTATCAAGCTTTCAAACATTCAGGAGGTTTTCATACTTGGGAGCAATTTTTGACTGTAGTTTTACAGGAATTTGATGTCAATGTGTATTGCCAGAAAATGAAAGACCTGTTGTTACTAAAACTGACAGACACTGTCGACAATTACAAGCAACAGCTCCTGCAGATGGTGTACATTGTCGGGTTATATGAGCCGACCATCAGTGACACTTTTCTAGTCACAAGGTTTGTTATGGGACTCAAGGAAGAACTCCGATCAGTGGTTGAGTTGCAGATACCCAATATTGTTCAAGCTACGGCTCTATATGCATCAGTTCAGGAAGGTCTGTTGTTATAACAGAAAACAAACAAACCCAGTTATCAGAAACTGCATTATGTAAAATCTGAAACACGATCGGGGCTAGGTACAGGTGACTTGAAGAAAGCCAAGCAACTGAAAGAATATCGTAGAGCTAATGGACTGTGTTACAAATGTGGAGAGAAATTTATGCCTGGACATGTGTGCAGCCAACCAGTTCCTACTGGAGCACAACTCAAAGCTGATGAGATGGTAGACCCTCATGAGATAGTATCTAACGTTGTTCTTGATGCCTTGGTGGAGAATGGATATGAGGAATGTGCCACTATTTCTGTGACTGCTTTGTTTGGGGCAGCTCACCGAAAAACAATTCAGTTAAGAGCTCTAGTGGAAAATAAGGTGGTACTGATTTTGGTGGATTCTGGCAGTACCCACACTTTCGTTGACCAGTCCTTGTTGAGTCGCATATCAGTTACAAAGGAAAAATTAGCTCAACCAATGCAGGTTAAGGTGGCAAATGGGAATATGATTACTTGCAGTGAAGTGGTTCCTCACTTGACTTGGTGGATGCCGGGGCACAGTTTCAATAACTCTATGCAGGTGTTTCCTCTGGGAGGACATGACATTATTTTGGGTATGGACTGGCTTGAACAATGGGGTGTGATGCAGTGCCACTGGGCAGAGAAGTGGATTCAGTTTTGGCATAACAACAAAGAGATCAGATTGCAAGGAGTGATACATGTGCAACAAGATCATTTAGAAGAGATATATGTAGGGCAACTGTTGAAATGGGAAAAAGGAAATGATGTTTGGGCAACCGCTTTGCTGAACCGCATAGTGATGGCTCTAGCCACAGAAGTTCCTCCTGTAGTGCAGCAAATGCTGGATAGAAACAAAGAAGTATTTCAAGAACCCCACACTCGGCCTCCTCATAGAGCTTTTGATCACACCATCAATCTTGTACTAGATGTTGTTCCTGTGAATTGTAGGCCTTACAGATACTCCCCATTATAAAAGGATGAAATAGAAAAACAAGTTTTTTTTTAGAAAAGGATGATTACCCTCGGCCTCTGCATCTGGGCGATGCATGCAGCCATTTTATTAATTATTCTCAGAGACCTTACAAAGCATTACATCAGTAAGCCTGAAGCCACCATCTAGGCGACACCTGTCGCTACTCCTACCCCCTTGATGCAGGGGTGTCGAATGTCCGAGCCTAATACCAAACAGACATCGCACCAAAACCTAACATCTAAAGCCGGATGCCCCATCCCAGCCACATACCGGGAATGGGTCACACACCGGTCCGGCACACTCACCGAGGCTACCGCCGCCGTCATCCACCTAACCATCTTCAGAGCAGGTACTGACGCAAAGACCTTGCCAGGTCAGCTGTCGACGCCACCATGGAGCCAAACAGCGCCACCGCCCTGCGCGAGGCCATCACGCCACGTCCAGCGCCGAGACCCCGCTGCTCCATGCCGCCGAGACCCGCCGTCGTCGACGCGAGAGAAGGCACGCCACACCACCTCATGCCTCTTCCATCCGGCGCCGCTCCACAAACGATGCCCCCAAGAGGGAACACGACACCGCAGCGCCGCCATCGTCCGATCCGGTGATCTTAGGATTTCTCCCGAAGCGGCACGAGCAGGTTGACGATAGTTGCTTGACGATGCCTTCATCAAGGTAACGACGTAGACACCGCCATCGCCCGCCATGACCGGAGTCGGTTCGGTTTTCACCGGCGACTATGTCTCCCCAACTCGCCGCCGGTGCTAATAGTGGGATCCAAGATCCGTCACTACCAGCCTGGCCAACCGCCTTCGGTGGAGAAGGCAGCCACCACCACCATGCCTGGGCCAAGAGACCCGGACGTCCTCGTGCCGCGAAGATGACCGAGGGGGGATCTCCTCTTGCCGTTGTCGAGACGAGGCGCAGCCGCAGTGGATCTCGATCTAAACCCCTCGGTGTTGGGCAACGCAGCAGAAAACAAAAATTTTCCGACCTACGCACCAGCCCAGGACCACTATGGAGACTGCATACAAGGTTTGATCATTTTCGTTACCGACTCGTAGCGCAGCGGAAGTAGAGTCGATGACGAACGGCGGTGCAGATCCCCGCAGCTAGGATTTTACAACCTCCCAACCGCGAGGATTTATACCCTCATCTGCCCCGCGGACAGCCCTCCGGGAGGCGGTCGCATAGTCCCCCGGACGGTGTCGCGGACAGCCCTTCGGGAGGACCTCCGAAACTCGGACTGTCACTCGGACAGCCCTTCGGGAGGACCTCCAAAACTCGGACGGTCACACGGACAGCCCTTCGGGAGGCACTCTCGAACTAAGACCGAAACTACGATCTCTCTACAGAGTTGCACACATACGGTGTCATCTATCCGGCAGGGCTTCGCCGTCCAGAACTACTTCCCACCGGAACCCAGACAGCCTTTTGGCTCTACGAAACTATTTCGCTGGGAGGGAGAGAGAAGCCAGAAATGTCATGGCATGTGTATGTGAGAGCAAGGATGAAGCATATGGGGCTGCCTCCTCCCCTCTATTTATAGGAAAAACAAGGGGTAGGATGGGCATATCCAAAATGCCATGTCATCCCAAAATATCTTGGGAAGATATTTGTGGAAAGCCAACTTCCAACCATATCCATAAATCTGATTTCACTATTCACGACGACATTTTTCAGCGTCTGATCGAACTGAAAATATTCATGTGGGCTTAGAACATTTCCAGTACCCACCAAAATAATTTTCAACGCGAGCCGGAACAATTCCGGTTTAGTGATTTTCATCTGCGAAAAGCATCTGAAGCGGTTTCGGCAGCTCCGGAACATTTCCGGTTTTCATTCCGGAAAATTCCAGAAAGTTTCCAGAATGATTCTGGCACCCTCCAAGAATTATCAGGCATGTGCCGAAACCAATTTGACTTTATGGTGTACTCCGAAACAACTTTTCGGTTTAGTGATTTTCATCTGTGAAAAGCAACTAAAGCGGTTCCGGCAGTCCGGAACATTTCCGGTTTTTGTCTCTGAAAAATCTCAGAAGTTACCGGAACAATTCTGGTACCTTCCAATAATTTCCAGGCATGTGCCGAAACCAATTTGACTTTATGGAATACCCTGAAACAACTTTTCAGTTTCACCGGAACTATTCCGATATCCTCTCCGGAACGTTTCCGTTTCGTCCGAAACTTTTTCGGTGAATTTCTCTCAGACTCCCCGTCTAGTATTCAACAGATAGATGACCCTTAAGCGTGTGACCCTATAGGTTCGGTGAAGTATATACATGACCCGGAACACTTTCCGATCAATGATCAACATCGGAGCCGTGGACACCCATATTGACCCCTATACCCACACGAATGAATATTCGAGTGAACCTCCAGTTGCCGTGTGCTATTCCTGTTGCTTCGCGATATGTTACAATTACCCGAGGTGAGAAACATCGGCATCCTCGTGGATCAACACTTGTCCACAATGCCAGTTACCTCGTTTTCTCGTTCCCGTGTTCCGGCATCCCTGTGATCAAATCACCCTGTGTCTGGCCAGACGATGATGGATACTGTAACACCGAGAGGGCCCAGAGATATCTCTCCATCGTCGGAGGAGCAAATCCCAATCTTGAGCTATCAAGTCCCTTGACATACTTTTCCATGAACCCGTAAGCCGCCGTAATAGCCATCCATTTACGGATGACGTTTAACAAACCCCAAAGTTCATGAAGCAAGCATGAAGAAACTCGACACTCTCATGGTCTAAGGAATTATGCAAACATTAACTTCTCTGTGTTATTAACCATAAACTTATGACGAATGTATCTCATAGCATAACATCAATCGGGTCGATTCAACACTAGTGTTCTACCAACAATTGTGCCCTCAAAATTGCCGGCATAGCCATGCCCATGATCAGGAAAACAGGATCATCATGCAATACTTGAGCCAGTCATAGAGGCTTGACTAGGAATACATTTTACCGTTTATTATCCCACACGTGCATATGAGTCTTCCTCCGAGCCTCGTGGTTATTGCAGACTCGAGAACCATAGCAGTTATAGCATGGAACATAAACCTAATTATGAACAGGGAGATAATCAATAACATTTATTATTGCCTCTAGGGCATATCTCCTACAGACTCCCACTTGCACTAGAGTCAATAATCTAGTCAATGCTAATGCACTTTACACCTATGGCATACTGGTGTAAAATATGCTTCGCATGTGGTATAGCCTGATATCCAACGGATCTGACGACTTCAGCTCCGTGTGTTACTTTGCATATCCTTGCATTTTCACGCTTTCACAAAATTCATATTTTGTCTGGACTTGGCCTTGCATATGTGTTAATCATTGGTCGAAACCTGATTCCTCAGACTGAGCTATGGAGCAACTATCTGCAATAGTGTCCCATAGACCAAAGCCATCTTGGAACCATACTAAGTTCATGAATGAACTATATGATTCAACAACTTCTTTGTCGCTTCTTAAGCATCAACATACTTAGCCTTTGTTATAGAATTCGCCACAGTATCTTGTTTGGAACAATTTCCAACTACCGTGCCACCATATTGTGTATCACACAAAACCCTCAATTTTAAATCGAAAATCGCATGGAGCATTGATGAAGACTGTATCGATGTAATCACTTACAACGAGCACTTCATAATCTCTACTTGCGAGAAAACATGTCATCAGCACTACTCTTAGCACTTAATGACATCTTTCACTGTTGTCCCATGATCAGTACTTTGATCACTATGGTATCTATACTCGCAACAACTTTGGAGTATTGGACATATCTGTTTGTATTTACATACCATGGAATACATGGTTAATCCAAACACAAGAGTGTGTGGAATCTCCATCATGTATTTTACTCATCAGTGTTTTGGGACACCGAGTCTTGCAAAAACTCTTTCCATGTGACTTCGGCAAGAATCACTCCTTGGCGTTTTAAATGCTAAAAGGTTTTAGCATCTTGTCAATATGTATTCATTGCTTAGCCCCATTAGGTAAATCTATCTCCATAGATCATCATGCCTAATATTGAGGCTATTTAGCCTAAGCACTTCATTGAAAAACTATTTTCAAATGAAGTCCTAATTCGTGTCAAGAAATTTATTTCCAATTAACAATGTGTTAAGTACACAAGGTTTTTAGAAATATTATTATGCTCCCACTTACTTTCTTGAATCACAAGCATCTTTGATACCCATTTGATGAAGTCAAAAAACCCTTTTGACCATTCCATCAAAAACGAAGATTCCAACTCCACTTTGCTCTCTTCTGTCCATCGCTGGAACTCTGAAGTTTGCATACTTACTAGCATCCTCTGGATCGACAAATTACTTTGGACTGTATCACATACAAGTCCTAGGTTTCATTCCCATCAGATGGAAATCCTTTTTGTCATCCATGTTTCATATCTCATGATTGAAATATGTATTAATTGCTAGTTCAACCCGAACCGACTTCAAGCATCGCTACGGTGAGACAATCTCATCGTAGTCAACTCTTTGAACTTGTTTTTGCAACAAGTCGAGCTTTATGGATAAAATATTTTTATCCGTATCAGTTTTTAGTTCCATAAATATCCGTTAGACTCTAAGCCTTCCGAAAGGTGTATCAAGATTTTAATCTTGAAACATTGATATGGAAACTATCTCAGATTGTATTGGCATTTAGCCAATTCCGGAGTCAGGGCCCATCATCGCTTCCTTATGTATCGTAGGTATACTGTTGTCCAACAACAATATCTCGTTTGCGCACCTGAGAGGTTTGCACGAGCCTTGCCTACGTGGTTCAGCTGCAAGTTCGACTGAAGTCCATACATTTTATTGTAGAGACTTCCGTATCAGTCGCAGTAGGAAACTCCGGAATCACTTCCAAGGTTTCTTTCCTTTGATCTGATGACGAAGATACTAGTTATCTCGTCGAGTTGCACTGTCCTCCCACTCGCCTTTTGTAAGAACTATTCTCTTTAAAAGCATACCGTTTTGCGGAAAAATCCTTTGCCTCGGTATAGTGGTGGGGAATACCCAATGACTTGGGATAACCTTACAAAGTAGCACTTGCCTGATTTGAAATAGGTTTGTAACCTTTTACACAAGCCCCATATTCCAAATGTTAAGAAAAGATATAACATGGTTGGGCGTACCATACCATGGCATCATTTCAACAGACCCAATGGAGCTCTTTTCAGTGTAAAAGCCGCAGTCTCTAAAGCATCACCTTTTTAAAAGGGGTAATGGCAAATTTATTTATGTCATCTTTGATCTTACCATGTCATGAATGGTTCGATTACATCTACACAGACTCTCCACTTGCAGTGGTGTTCCGGGAGGTGCAAGTTATGAAACCCCTTTCACAACTCATCAGACATTCGCTAAACTTGTAACTCAAATATTCCTTTCTGCAATCGAATTGTAGAAACATAATTTTCTTGTTACAATAACTTCTACTTCATTTTTGAAAACCTTCTGAATGAATTCAAAAGATCCAGACTTACGTCTCAACAAGTAAATATCCATATATCTACTTGAGTCATTTCTGAAGATAGATAAATCCACTACTTGCAACAACATTTATTGGACTACACACATCATAATGTATGATCACCAATATGTTCTTTGCTCATTCCTTATGGCCTGTGAACGGTATTTCAGTCACTTCACTTTTCGGAGGAAAGTTGCAAGTGTCAGATGATTCAAAATCAAATGACTTTAAAATCCATCATAATGGAATTTTCCATGCGGGTTTCTCCAAAGTGACCAAATGCAGTGCCACACATATGTGGTATTCTTTTAGTCTTGCAACATTTAGCGTCAGTGTTATGGATGTATCATATTACCATCAATATTCATAACATACATCCCATCCTGGATGGAAGCATGGCCCTTCATGTTATTCATAACACCGAACATCAAAAGTTCTCTTATGAATAACCTCCTTGCAAGATACCTTATGCAAAGGGCTAGAGTGTATTGAAACTCTAAATGAATTATGAAAGTAAATACAGAGGTAATGTATTATTATCAATATTCATAACATACTTCTCATTCATAATGAAAGTATGGCCCTTTTGTTATTCATAACTCCGAACATTAAAAGTTCTCTTATGAACAACCTTCTTGCAAGATACTTTATGCAATGGGCTAGAGTGTGTAAAACTCTAAAATGATTTATGAAAGTAAATACATAGGGAATACACCTATGGAAGGTATAGTAACATTTACTATGTTCCCTGCGTGTATCTAAACCTCATTCCTGGCTAGTCTTTCAAGCCATAGTAGTTCTTACATCGAGTTGCAACAGAATGCAATCGAGCGGGTATCTTTGTGATTAACTCACAATACCCAAGAATTAGTGATTAACATGTTTAACCATAATTCCAAAGAACTATATCTCTGACCAGCCTTCTATACATCAAAAATTTGTATGACATTCATACATGAGCTGGATATTCCAGTCTTCTTTCCTTTTGCCATTATACTTCTAACAGTTTCACTTTCAGTATTTCTCCTACTCTCAGAAGAAGCACCCAACTTAAGAGTGGCGTTAGCCCCGGACTTCCTAGGCGTGAAAGTTTCACTAACACCCTTCGGACACTTCCTTTCTCTTTAAGTTGTCGTTTTATTCACCATCATCATATGACAGGCGTTCTTCTGGATCCCCTCTTATCAGTCAAATGCCTAGTAAACACTTTTACTAATAGTTTGCAAACAAACATGGCTTTAGATATCTCATATCTTTCAGCCTTTGTTTGTATCTGAAAATTAATTTTCAGTTCCATGAATATCACATAACTATCCCACAACTTTCGAAGTTCGGGTCTCATGGAAGCAAACATATTTCACTTGACCGTAACGGAATTTTAGCTTTTGGATCGAAGGACGAGTCATATCATCCATAGCATTAGCGGGAGAATACCGAAAGTATGCGATAGGACAAAGTCCTTCTCGGCACTCTTGAGGACAATCCTCACATTACGTTACCAACCGTAAAGTTTTAACCAGATATTTAACAGCTATTCAATTTTAATAGGGAAGGTGGAAACGCGAGCCATTATTCTACTTATTATGCAAATCACACTTAGACAGTGTTCAAGATTAATTGCACTGAGAATTAAACAAGGTAATTCTACAGTGCGCTCCCACTCAAATCAATATCTCTCATAATTGATTGTGAGCGATTCAAGATCCAAATTACAATTCAACGCCAAGGATGTATCCATCTCAAGTGACGAGAATTGCAATCGGTAGGCCAACTTGCCAATCACATCTCTATGTGACTCTTGTTCATCTTTCGATGCGTGTGTTCCGAGCTCATGACTTTCATGCCTGAACGTCAAGACAACCAAGTGATCTCGCTGCGAGGTCTCAACTCACCCGCCTCACACATCCCTAATCGTTCGTACCCATGTATCCATGTGATACCCCGAAAAGTTAGGTGCCGTGACGGTGCTACACTTGGGAGAACACTAACTACTTGATATTTTTGTGAGAGATCACCCTAATAAAAGCGACTACCGCGCAATCAAAAGGGTGCATCATAAGGGATAAACATCTCAGGCAATTCATAATAGCAAGATATGGTATAGCCCTTTCTGACGGAGAACTCTTGTATTTCTTCGTCTCCGGCATTCGCGTCGGTGTTCACCTTCGCGAAGATTGCCACCACCTTGTCGATGCACCAGATAATATTGCTATCTCTATAGCTAATAAAATAAGTGCATTACTTAAGGTTGACACGCAGGTCATTAAAGTGACAATCATATGGCTCCAGCCATCATGCCGAATCATGACACGCAGGTCATGTTAATTTACATCATATAGTCATCTCATACATAATCGAATTAATATGAGCACTGCTATACCACATCATATGCACATGCAAACCATCCTGCAAAACCAAGTTAGACGCCTCTAATAGGTTTATACAAGATTTTATTTTACGTGGCTTCTAAGGTTTCGAAACAAACCGAAGCTACCAACGTCCATCATCAAGCATGATAATCCAAGTCGCTAGATTAACATTGCGGGGTGTATGAAACACGAGATAATAAAATCTCGAGCCCCATACTAAACTTCGTCATACGCGTGACCCCCGTGCAGATCATATCTGCATTGCCCTTTCATCTGCGAATTTCATCTTTCTTTTGACTATGGCGGAACCCAAAGAACTGAAGCACTTCGTTGATCAATCAGGATCGCGGATTGCCAGAACTTTGTGAAATTCCACCATACTGTCTCGAGATTGAGCAAACGCAAATTCTAGGGAAGCAATAAGAACATCGGGTAACAGACTTCATCTGCTACCCGCACAAATAATTTTCAGCAATAGATCTCATCTACTACCTAATTATATTGTGCAACACCCATACATCTCTATGTATTCTAGATCGCAACCTGCATCTACGCATAGCACGGCTCTTGATGCCACTGTTGGGCAACGCAGCAGAAAACAAAATTTTTCCGACCTACGCACCAGCCCAGGACCACTATGGAGACTGCATACAAGGTTTGATCATTTTCGTTACCGACTCGTAGCGCAGCGGAAGTAGAGTCGATGACGAACGGCAGTGCAGATCCCCGCAGCTAGGATTTTACAACCTCCCAACCGCGAGGATTTATACCCTCATCTGCCCCGCGGACAGCCCTCCGGGAGGCGGTCGCACAGTCCCCCGGACGGTGTCGCGGACAGCCCTTCGGGAGGACCTCCGAAACTCGGACTGTCACTCGGACAGCCCTTCGGGAGGACCTCCAAAACTCGGACGGTCACACGGACAGCCCTTCGGGAGGCACTCTCGAACTAAGACCGAAACTACGATCTCTCTACAGAGTTGCACACATACGGTGTCATCTATCCGGCAGGGCTTCGCCGTCCAGAACTAGTTCCCACCGGAACCCAGACAGCCTTTTGGCTCTACGAAACTATTTCGCTGGGAGGGAGAGAGAAGCCAGAAATGTCATGGCATGTGTATGTGAGAGCAAGGATGAAGCATATGGGGCTGCCTCCTCCCCTCTATTTATAGGAAAAACAAGGGGTAGGATGGGCATATCCAAAATGCCATGTCATCCCAAAATATCTTGGGAAGATATTTGTGGAAAGCCAACTTCCAACCATATCCATAAATCTGATTTCACTATTCACGACGACATTTTTCAGCGTCTGATCGAACTGAAAATATTCATGTGGGCTTAGAACATTTCCAGTACCCACCAAAATAATTTTCAACGCGAGCCGGAACAATTCCGGTTTAGTGATTTTCATCTGCGAAAAGCATCTGAAACGGTTTCGGCAGCTCCGGAACATTTCCGGTTTTCATTCCGGAAAATTCCAGAAAGTTTCCAGAATGATTCTGGCACCCTCCAAGAATTATCAGGCATGTGCCGAAACCAATTTGACTTTATGGTGTACTCCGAAACAACTTTTCGGTTTAGTGATTTTCATCTGTGAAAAGCAACTAAAGCGGTTCCGGCAGTCCGGAACATTTCCGGTTTTTGTCTCTGAAAAATCTCAGAAGTTACCGGAACAATTCTGGTACCTTCCAATAATTTCCAGGCATGTGCCGAAACCAATTTGACTTTATGGAATACCCTGAAACAACTTTTCAGTTTCACCGGAACTATTCCGATATCCTCTCCGGAACGTTTCCGTTTCGTCCGAAACTTTTTCGGTGAATTTCTCTCAGACTCCCCGTCTAGTATTCAGCAGATAGATGACCCTTAAGCGTGTGACCCTATAGGTTCGGTGAAGTATAGACATGACCCGGAACACTTTCCGATCAATGATCAACATCGGAGCCGTGGACACCCATATTGACCCCTATACCCACACGAATGAATATTCGAGTGAACCTCCAGTTGCCGTGTGCTATTCCTGTTGCTTCGCGATATGTTACAATTACCCGAGGTGAGAAACATCGGCATCCTCGTGGATCAACACTTGTCCACAATGCCAGTTACCTCGTTGCCGGTATTGTTCTCTTTTCTCGTTCCCGTGTTCCGGCATCCCTGTGATCAAATCACCCTGTGTCTGGCCAGACGATGATGGATACCGTAACACCGAGAGGGCCCAGAGATATCTCTCCATCGTCGGAGGAGCAAATCCCAATCTTGAGCTATCAAGTCCCTTGACATACTTTTCCATGAACCCGTAAGCCGCCGTAATAGCCATCCATTTACGGATGACGTTTAACAAACCCCAAAGTTCATGAAGCAAGCATGAAGAAACTCGACACTCTCATGGTCTAAGGAATTATGCAAACATTAACTTCTCTGTGTTATTAACCATAAACTTATGACGAATGTATCTCATAGCATAACATCAATCGGGTCGATTCAACACTAGTGTTCTACCAACAATTGTGCCCTCAAAATTGCCGGCATAGCCATGCCCATGATCAGGAAAACAGGATCATCATGCAATACTTGAGCCAGTCATAGAGGCTTGACTAGGAATACATTTTACCGTTTATTATCCCACACGTGCATATGAGTCTTCCTCCGAGCCTCGTGGTTATTGCAGACTCGAGAACCATAGCAGTTATAGCATGGAACATAAACCTAATTATGAACAGGGAGATAATCAATAACATTTATTATTGCCTCTAGGGCATATCTCCTACACTCGGGCCCAGATCATATCTCATCGCAGCCAAGATCTCATCCGCCGATGGCCGCCGGAGATCTCCTGGCCACCGCCACCCCGCTGCGCACTGCCGTTGGAGGAGGAGGGAGATGGACGCCGCTGCCCCCATGCGTTACCGCCGGCCGAGGACTGCGCCGCCGCCGCCGCCTCACCACAGGGGCTTCGCCCCGCGGCGTCCTCAGCGACGACGGCGGTAGTGGGAGGCGATGGAGGGGGAGGGCTGAGGGCGGCGTGGACGGGGACTCCCCGGGGGCGGCGCGGCGCCGCCGCCTTGGGGGAGAGAGGTCGGGGGATCCGATCTGTTTTTGGGGGAGTCCTCTTGGATATGTGTATGATGCTGGTCTCATCACTCCTAGCATGAGTCCATTTGCAGTTCCTGTTTTGCTGGCGAAAAAGAAAGATGGCACCTAAAGGTTTTTTGTGGACTACAGGAGACTGAATGCTATCACTGTTAAAAATAATTAAGTTCCCTATGTATGTGATTGATGAGATATTAGATGAGTTAGGAGGTACTAAGTGGTTCTCCAAATTGGATTTAAGAGCAGGATGAGTTCAAAACTGCATTTAAAACTCACCATGGACAGTTTCAGTGTAGAGTCATGCCTTCTTGATTAGCTACTGCTCCAGGCACATTCCAATGTGTTATGAATTTTGCTTTTGCAGGACCAAACATAAAATATGTGTTGGTGTTTATGGATGATATTCTGGTGTTTAGCCAAACCTTGGAGGAACATGTAGAGCATTTACAGTCAGTCTTTGATATACTAAAGGAAAATCAATTGTTTATGAAGGAAAGTAAGTGTGCTTTTGCTCAGAAGTCCCTGGAATATTTGGTTCACATAATTTCTGACAAAGAAGTGTCCACGGATCCTGCTAAAACTGAGGTCATGTTACAGTGGCCAGTACCCACAATAGTAACTGAGTTGAGAGGTTTTCTAGGGCTCACTGGATATTACAGGAAGTTTGTGAGGAATTATGGATTGTTGGCAAAACCACTGACCGCTCTTCTGAAAAAACAAGCTTTTGTGGGGTCTGATGCAGCTCAACAAGCTTTCCAACTTCTAAAACAAGCAATGATCAACACACCAGTTTTTACCCTGCCAAAATTTGAGAAAACCTTTACAGTGGAAACAGATGCTTGCAACACTGAAGTTGGTGTTGTTCTGTCTCAGGAAGGACATCCCATTGCATATTACAGCAAAGCTTTGGAGGTTACCAGTTATAAGTTATCCATTTATGAAAAGGAGTTTTTGGCAATTATGATGGCTATTGATAGGTGGAGATCTTATCTGTCCAGGGCACCTTTTGTGATCAAAACTGACCATCAAAGCTTATGTCATTTGTGAGATCAAAACCTAACTTCTGATTTACAAAGGAAAGCAATGACTAAGTTGGTAGGTCTACAGTTTTCTATTCAGTAAAGGAAAGGTGTCGAAATTACAGCAGCAGATGCCTTATCCAGAGTAGCTCATTTGCTATCTGTGCAACATATATCCACTAGAAGACATGTCTGGGTGCAAGAGATATTAAATTCCTACTTTGTAGATCATGTGGCTCAATCAATGCTACAGAAACTGTTAGTGGATCCAGATGCTTGTCCTGGTTTTCTGTTGCAAGAAGGACTAATTAAACAGGACCACAAAATTTGGGTGGGAGCTAATACTGGATTACATACAAAGTTAATTCAATCTTTTCATTCCACTCATGTGGTAGGTCATTCAGGCATCTTGCCCACTTATCACAGAGTGAAACAACTGTTCAGCCGGTATGGTATGAAGGCTGATGTTGAAAATTTTGTGAAGCAGTGTGGTACTTACCAACAAGCTAAACATGAACTGTGTAAGGTACCTGGTCTTTTGCAACCCCTCCTTGTACCTGACAGTCCTTGGCAAGCAATTAGTATGGATTTCATTGAAGGGTTACCAACATCAGCGGGATATTCTGCTATTTTGGTAGTTGTGGATCATTTTACTAAAGTATTTTGGACCATATAAAATTCAGGACAAAATTGGAGGAGCTGCTTAGCATCTCATCTGAACATACATCTGCTCTCAAAGATCATCTAGTAAGAGCACAATGCAAGTACAAGCACTTCGCAAACAAGCATCGGTCACAAAGGGTGTTTGCTCCAGGAGAGATGGTTTACTTGAGACTGCAACCTTATGCTCAATCCTCACTAGTGAATCGTCCATCCCGCAAGTTGGCTCTGAAGTATTTTGGACCATATAAAATTCTGGACGAAATTGGAGGAGTTGCTTATCGCCTGGATTTACCAAGAGGAAGTCAAGTACATCCATTTTTTCATGTGTCCCGATTGAAGAACCATATCCCTGATCATACACCGGTGTTTACCATGTTACCGGTGCCAGTGGACCTGTCGGCACCAGGTGTGGATCCTGAAGATATTCTGGATCGCGGGTTGGTTAAGAAGGGCAACACATCTCATTTGCAGATACTCGTCAAATGGGCAACGCTACCAGCTTCTTCAGCGACCTGGGAAGATTATGAGGTCCTCAAGGCAAGACTCCCGAATGCACCAACTTGGGGACAAGCTGGTTCTCTAGGAGCGGGTACTGTAAGTGTCGCGGTGACGATGACAGGCGTCGGCAAAGGGAAGGGCAACGTTGGGAAGAATAGGAGGGAACCGGTCAGCGGCGGGAGTATTTGAACGAGTCAAATGGGTCGTCGGGTGGGTCTGTGGATGAGGTCCTCAAGGCAAGATTCCCGAATGCACCAACTTGGGGACAAGCTGGTTCTCCAGGAGCGGGGACTGTAAGTGTCGCGGTGACGATGACAGGCGTCGGCAAAGGGAAGGGCAACGTTGGGAAGAATAGGAGGGAACCGGTCAGCGGCGGGAGTATTTGAACGAGTCAAATGGGTCGTCGGGTGGGTCTGTGGATGAGGTCCTCAAGGCAAGATTCCCGAATGCACCAACTTGGGGACAAGCTGGTTCTCCAGGAGCGGGTACTGTAAGTGTCGCGGTGACGATGACAGGCGTCGGCAAAGGGAAGGGCAACGTTGGGAAGAATAGGAGGGAACCGGTCAGCGGCGGGAGTATTTGAACGAGTCAAATGGGTCGTCGGGTGGGTCTGTGGATGAGGTCCTCAAGGCAAGATTCCCGAATGCACCAACTTGGGGACAAGCTGGTTCTCCAGGAGCGGGTACTGTAAGTGCCGCGGTGACGATGGCAGGCGTCAGCAAAGAATAGGAGGGAACTGGTCAGCGGCGGAGTATTTGAACGAATCAAATGGGTCGTCGGGTGGGCCTGTGGGCCGTGTAATGGAAGTTGGGCTTGCGGTATATAAGCAAGCGTGAGTAGCGTGCGTAGGCATCGAGTTGGAAATGAAAACGTTCTGAACCTCCTGTTTCTCTCCTCTTGGTCTTATCTTCTTCTAGCTCTCGTTTTCCCCCTCCCCTAGTTCATCTGCTCGTCCCCCTCTCCTCGTAGCTACCTCACCGCCGGTGAACTGTGTCGATCCCAGGTCATGACAATATACATTCGAAATAGGAAAAGTGACAATAACTCAGGGTGATACAAAGTAAAGTACAAGTAGTAGTAGTTTAGTAATGTGTGTGTTTCACACTGGTATTATTATTGCAGGCACATCAGATTGCTCCTCTGCCAACTATACAGACAAGGTACATACTATCTCAACACCCACACACAAATTTACATACTTCCATCACACTATACAGAGAAACAATTTCACAAACCAAACTACACACCAGCTGCTTCTGTCTCTCATCTGGCACCCTATCAGTTCATCGCGTCAATCATGCACAAGTTTTCCCATCTTACAAGATGCCATTACACAACATAAGGATCATGTGCCAGGAAGCATTTTTATTGCAAAACCTATACAATACCCGGTGTCGCAGTGGGCGTGTCGTCACTGCCATCGCCATGCAGGAGGTGTGCCCGCTCTGAAGTCACTGGCCATAGGCGATCCCGGCTTCGGAGAAGGTGGCGATGAGCTTCGGCAGTAGCTTGCCGAGCATGATCTTGAATCCAGTCGAGCAGCTCTTGCAGCCATCATCTGATATGTACGTGCTGTCGCGGGCATGACCGACGAGATCGCCGCCGAGGTATGCGTTACAGGCTTCCAGGATGTGCGGCGCGCGGCAAGTGAAGTGCTCCTTGACGAACTTCTCAAAATGCTGGATGCAGATAGGAGGGGAGAGACCCGTCAATAATATTCATTACACATCTTACTTCTTAATGTTGAAAGGTACAGCAGAAGTTATTTAAATACTGTGTGTAGCTTGGTTAGGGGATGCATCTGAGATACAATGGGGGGGGGGGGGGGGGGGGATCTTGGATTACGTTCTACTCAAAACTCATAGCTACCAAAATTCAGTTAAGCCCTATCAGTTTTGTCAGAGTAAGTGTATGGGTTATTCAGGTCATTCGTTAAGTGCAGAATTTACAGAACTGGTGACTTACCTTTGGTGGTTTGTGCAAAATGTACATCATGGACTTGCAAGACAGCAAGAAAGCATTCTCGTTGTACGTGATGGAGTTCTTCTCCCCGTCAGCTTTCCCCACAAATTTGTCATAGCCTGCCTCATTGAAGTAAGGCTTCTCGTTGAGAACAAGAGCCTGAAGGGATAGCAGCAGTTGAAGAACAGTCGAGCCCTTCGGATTCCACACCTCATTGCCAGTCCCTGCCCATGTCTTGAGAAGGCTTAGACATACTTTGCCGGTTTCATACAAGTTTGGGTTGAGGCGGAGGCCTCCGGAGTGATAGTGAACGGACTGGAACAAGAAAGTTACTGTTCAGCAGCTAGACGATCTCAGCTGGGAGGTATACACATGAGCAATAGAAAAGAAAAAAACTTACAGGTGGTTCATGAGGATAATCCGGCGGGAAGAAAATATCAAAGAAAAATAAATTATCATGATAAGGCGTTCCAGCTGCCCCAACAATGCAAGCCCTCAGAAGGTCCATCCTTTCCTCATAAACTCTAACACGGATATCTTCTGCATGGAAGCAAAGAACACCATGTAAGCGATGTACCAAATATTATGTTTCATGTTTTCATCAGTTATTTCATGAATATAACTTGCTACCAAATCTAATTACAATGTTTTTCTGTTTTACTAGGTAAGGTCACTGCAGACAAGTGATTGAAGCCAAAGCTAATATTACAGGGATTTATTGAATGTAGAAAAAGCTCAATATACACTAAATTTGTTCAAGATATTTTTTTATTCATAAAGTGAACAACTCAAATTTTGTGAGTTTCCACTTTCTAACGTTTGCATAATTCTAGATTTAATTTTAACAGCTCGTTAGTTTTATCAGAGAAAGAAGGGAAGAACGCTGACAACTCACAAGAGTACGCATGTTCTGTTCACACATTCAATTTTTCATCTTTGACAGTTTAACTAGCTTGATCAACTTCTCATACTCGAAATAATAATCGACAAGGTAACATACACATGATAAGCTAGGTCTTTTTAACTTCAGTCATCTCGTAAAGATGTCAAACAATGATTTTTTGAGAAAGGAACCTTAACATGCTATGGTGTCCTGTGGAGCGTAGAACATTTTATATTTCTAACCAAAAACCAATTATATAAGCTTGCATCATGACAGATTCACATCTATATGTACTATTAAAGTAGAGTTATGGTACATATGAAACCATGTTATGGTAGACTAAAAAATAATGTCAGGTTATAATAAACAGATGCTAAAATTCTATATGCAATGAGCCAGTGAAAAGATTCAGTTTCATGAAGGACTTGCAATGGACAATAAAGAACAAGAAAAACTGACCTGGTAAATCATTTTGTAAGATTGTCCATTCCTGTTGTATCTTCTTCAGCCAACCTCTTTTAACCTAATATATCATGAATTAAAGATTATAAAAAATAATTTGAACATGCTAGAATAGCTACTACAGCTCTAAAATAGAGGAATAAAGTTGAATTGGGTGTAAAGTATTACATTTTCGTGGCCACGTTCCTTCACAAAATGATGATCAGAACAGTCCACCACAACATCAAATATTTTTACGTCATTTTCTGAAGGTAACTGTGGCTTCTCCGTCTGCATCACCAACTCCACAACGGAAAATTCTTCTGCAGATGAATGTAGATCTGCTGTCTTCACAATTTGATACTGAGGATCTGCAGTAATCTGAAACAACAACTTGATCTTAGAGTTATGAAAATTAAATATAAATTATTTGGCAAAGTATAAAACTTACTGAGCTAGATGATGTAGAATCATGAGCACCAAAGAAACTAGAAGCCACATTTGTCAGAAAATCAAAAGCTGTTTTGGAGAAGTAGAAAGCATTGCGCAATGAACCAGTGCAGTCTTCACCAGACTCTTCAAGGGCATTCTGGGTGAAAACATCAAGTTGTTGCTTAAACTTCAATACATGTAACCAACAAATGGTACGGTGGAAGATGCAAACCCAAGCTAACCTTAGTACTCTCGTGGCGAATTGTTTCTTGCTCAGCCTCGTCATCGACAGAAGTATGCACCTCATTCACAGATTCTAGTGAATTATCTAGAAGTCTTTCTAATCCAATTATTTCAAAATGCTGCGCCTGAAATTGATACAAGGGAGAAAGATATGTTACCAATAGTCTGGACAGACCATGTATCTAGAAAAGATGGGTAAAAAAAGGAGATACAACACACACACACAAAAAAAAAAGCCAACTCAAAGATAAGCTTACCTTGGATATCACACCACTAGCCCATTGTACTTCAATTCCATCATCCTTATACCCAAGAACATTGCCAATGCATGACAAGAAGCCGGAGGAGGTATCCAAACTTTTCCTGCTAACTGTCATGGTTCCATTGGTGAGATCTGCTTCAGACTTGTCGATGTTCAGAGCTGATCTGATAACGACTTCCCCAGTGCAAAAAGAGAAATCCGGGTGCTCTACTAGCTCATAAGCACTCACTGTCTCTTCAGTGGGATCACTTCCATATCTGACAATGTCATCATCCACTGGAACAATCCATTTTACGTTTACAGTCCGCTCAAGTGCATCCACATTTCTCACTATCCCAATCCGCTGACGTTCGGCAGCTTCCTCTACTGCCAGTTTCTCCAGGACAAATTGCCCTGGCCAAAAATCATGATCACCGGGGGTGCTAACAGGAGCCAAGATATAAGGTTCTAGCCCAAGAGATATGCTTCCATTTTGCCATAGAACGTCAAAAGTGCTCTTTGTCTTAGCGACAACATAAGTTTGAGAATATCGAGAACACTTATGGTCTTCACTTGGGAGACTTCCATCATGACCAGCAGAGAGAGTGCACCAATCACCCAACTGCCAGTTAGCATAAGGGAAGCATGACAGCAAAGTGAGATTCTTTGGGTCCTGAAAGTTTGGTGGACTTGATGATCGGTCACCCCAAACATTTGCCACCGAGGTTATCCAGTTCACATGAACCAGCCCCACATCAACATGAGACACAACACCTTCATCTCGGCTGGCCCTCCATGATCCAGACAACCATGTTCCTGACTTGGACACGGAGGGATGAACAATCCTCACGCGTTGACTTGGATAATAAAAATAAGGTGCATCTTCAAAGATTAATGGAGGAATGGGCTTCAGTACCTCAGAGTCCCTTAACAGCATTTCACACTTTGCCCCATCACTGAACACAACGGTGACCAGGTCAAATGCCCTGATCACCCGCCCAATCCATGGTCCCATAACCACACAGTCACCAGAGACAAAGGATCTCACTCTTGAAAGCTGCTTGCTGTTGACATCTTCTATTATATCACCAGAGTATGTCTCCAAGTCCACAAACATTTCAACCCCAACAACGCGGCCCAGCTGACCTGAGGGGTCAGACACAGGGCAGACTATGTCCCCGTGAAGAAACCCTCTTTCAAAAGTAAGGAAATCATCAATCTTGCCGATGCTCTCATCCAAGCTTGATAAGATGCTCTGCGCATGGTCCGTAAATTCACATTCTTCTTGGTCCTCACTGTCACTCGTTTCACTGTATGACTCACTGTCGGAATCAATTACAAACAGATCCATGTCTGCAAGCCCTGCAACACAACATTTTGTCATTTTGTATGATATGAAACAACCAATTGTGTTTATAAATATTAGATTAAATTTGTTCCCACCTTTTTGTAACAAGCTGTGTTCTGTGATGATATGATAAACTCAGGAACAGCCTTTGAACAGCAGGTTAAGTTCCGACCAATGTGTAAGGTCAGCACACTTTAGTACTGATGCCAAGGGATCCCTGATACAGTAACAGTAACCGCCAAAGGAGATTTGCCCAGATAGCAAATAAGAAACAGTAAGATTCAGTGTCAAAGGAGATTCGCCCAGACAGGACTGAAGCTAAACCTAGTGCCAAAGGAGAAGTGCCAAGATAGCAATCGATTGCTAAAGCTAATGTCGAAGGAGATTTGTCCAGGGAGCAATCAGAAGCAAAAGCATATGTAAGGAAGGAGATCAGAAGAACTAGGTAGATTTGCCAAAGGAGATTTGCCGAACTATAGGTACTATAGGTAGGTTTTGCCAAAAGGAGATTTGCCCCGAACTATCGGTAGGTTTGCCAAAGGAGATCTGCCCCAAAGAACTTACAGAACAGTCACTGTCTGAAATGTTCAGTGCTAAGGGAGGTTCCAGAAGAACTACAGAACAGTCACTGTCTGAAATGTTCAGTGCTAAGGGAGCTTCCAGAAGAACTACAGAACAGTCACTGTCTGAAATGTTCAGCGCCAAAGGAGATTTGCCCTAAAACTAGGAATGGATTGTCACAGGAGATGATTTCCAGACGAAAGTCCGAATGAAATGTGTTCGCTTTCGATGATCACCAGACATGAGAAGTCATCAGAGAATATGCCACCACCCGATGACCAATATTAACTGTTCAGATTAGCTGATCCTGCAACCATATCAGAAGAATGTTAGTCCAACTGCTTATCTTCTTAATAGAACAACACAAGTCGAGTTGATAAATAGACTAATGTGTTTGCATAGTTTCAATAAACACAGTTGTAAGTTAAACCAATTTCTTAATTAAAATTCATGGTGAAAAAAGACTGGGGGAATCAGGGCCATGTTAGCAACATTCTAGCATATAATAGTAAGAGACACTTACGGTATCTAATAATATAAAAGTAGATATCATGCAATAATAGTAGAGGCACTAATCCTTAAAGACTGCAGGGATCAGGGCCATGTTAGCAACATTCTAACATATAATAGTAGAGACACTTACGATAGCAGGGATCACGGTTGTGTGCTTTACGAAGATTCACAACATTCACCAGTGCTAATAATCATGCAAAGTCTTATTCATAAACTAGAAACAGCTAAATAAGATGCCCAAGAAGCTCTAAATCGCAAAAGAGGATGCCGATTGGACCCAAAACGAGAAGAATCTATGATTTTCTGTGAATTTACTCCAAAAAACATATAGTAGGCACAAGAGCCAATTTGTGTCACAAGGGTCAATCCCGCAGTGGACAAGAAATAAAATTTGTTCAAAATGATGTGTTTATCTTTTAACGACGCATGCATGCTTACATCGCTAAAACAAATCATACATAAAACAGGTAAAAGGTTCTTTCACCAATAGATGTTAGGATGCCTTAAAATGCCTGAATAGGCAGGGCAACATAAAAACTGACGAAAATGGAACAGCTGAAAGTCCATGCTAAAGCATAACTGAAACAATCCAGATTGGAGTACCAAAACTACGTATTAAATTATGTACTCAACAACATGGCTGGCTATAATCAGTCTGATCTGAGGAACCTAGTTTTTAGCTAGCAAACATTGATTCTTTGTTTCGACACGGAAGTTTTGGATCTTTTCATAGCAACAACAACGAAGACGACAAGCCGCACATATCATAGCCGATCCGAAAACAGCTAAAAGACAACGTACCTATGGATAAGCCTGCCAAACAAACCAGATCAAAACAACATCTTCCGTGCTCATTATGATCTCCTAAAACCGGCAAACAAAAGGCAACAAACTAAAACCTTGCACCCCATACCACCACACCCGAAAACGGCAAAATATCATCCACTCCAACAATTCCTGCGCCGGCCACAAAAACCCTGATGTTTCACTGCAAATCGTAAAAAGCTATCGACATAACACCTGAGCCACCCAATTTCACTAGCAGGAGCCTCCTTCGCCTTCGCCACGGTAGGCCGCCGGTGTGCGCCGCCGCTGAGATAATAAGCTGTGTTCAGCACTTCAGCTACTACTGCTCGACCAGAGCCTCCTGCTTATGTCCAATCGATCTGGGCTGACCCAGGGTAATAATATTGTTTGATTACACATGGTCAAGACTGAAGACAGGGACAGTTTGGCAAATCTAGTTGGGGGCTGCGCAACTGGAATTGGGCGAAGACGGATCGAAATGGCATCTCGAAGCATATTCCTGATTCCGAGGAATCGGGGTGGCGTGGCCTTGATGGCCATGTTTTCGGATTGGCATGCATCGTCTTGACTAAATTTTGCCCTGCAGGCATGACGCTGACGGTGCGAGTTTAATATGAGGAAATCAGACATTGAGTGCACGCATCCTCGTTATAAACAAGCACATGGGCGCAGCGGAAGAAAGGGGCGGCCGCCGGCCGGGAAGGCGGGGCGGCGGCGGCGGCGGCGCAATGCGAAATGAACAGGGAAAAGGTGAGCTAAGAATGGCAGTACCTGTGCCAAGCCCAGCCCGCCGCCATGGCCGCTCCCGCCCCAGAGCGAATCACTGAAGAAGAGGGAGCAGGCCTCCCCTCCCCCCGCGCCTCAGTCCATCCCCGGGCCCGTCGACCATGGCCAGCAAGCCCGCCCCCTCCACCCCCTTCCAAGAAACGACCAGTGCAGCCGCCGCCGCCGCCTGCTCCTCCTCCTCCTCGGACCAAATTTCAGGCACGGCGGCGGGAGGCGAGACCGAGAGAGAGCGCGCCTGGAGGGAGAGGGAGAAGGAGAGAGGGGACGGGAAGCTTCTTTGCTCGGTGCTCGTGAATGGCGACGATGATGATGGGGTGGCGCTGGCGGGGCAATTTCTACGGTGCGCAAGGCCTCGCCTTTCCGATTCTTTTGCTTTGTTTATTGATCGGGTGCGCGCGCCTAAACTAAATCGGAATCATCCTAAATTCCTTTGCGCTAATGGGATTCCTCCCTGTCTTCCGTCGCTTTATTAACGCCCCGCTCCTCTTTTTCCCCGAGAATTCCCTCTAAGAGAAAAAGGAATCCCGAGTCTTGGACTCTGCTTTTTTCTCTCCATCCCCACAACGTGCCGACTGCTTTCACGTGTGACTCGTCCCCTGTTCTCCAGAATGATAACAGAGCTACCTGACTCGACTAGACGACTCGGAAATAATACTTACCCTGTCAAAAAAAAATTTGTCTTAGATTTATTTAGATACGGATATATATTGATACGTGACAGAATGCACGAGGCATGTTCATAGGAATGGCTGGTGACGTACGCTGGCGGGCGACCTTCGCCGTCGATCTCGAGCATGCACGGCATCTGACACTCGCTGACGGCGAGATTCTCCTCTGACGTGACACTCTCCGCGTCGCCCTCTTCCACTCGCACGGGAAGACGGTCGACGCTCGCTACTTGCGTGTGGGTGAGGATATCGACATCGGAAGTTTGGTTTCCTTTCCTTGTCATTTTGCTAGGGTTAGAGACCGAATTCCGGCGGCCGACGGGATTCCTCCGGCGAATCGACGGGAAACTGCTATACTTGAGGTGGAATCGAGCCATGCAGCCACGTCTCGGGCGCAGGCGGTACATGGGCGCACGGTTCCGCCCCGGTCCAACGAGCGTGGGGTCCTAGGGCCTGCCCCACCTCCCACCATGGCGGATCCTCGACACGTGGAAACGAAACAATCCGATCGCCATGGCCCCCCGGTGCCTAGGGTTTCCTCTGATATAAAAGACCGGCGCCGTCGTTTCCCCATTTTAGATCTGGACGAGAGCTTCCTCCACTTCTGGGAGGCGCCTCCGTGCGCCGTTTCTAGGGTTCCTACCTCCTTCTCCTGGTGGGAAGGAAAAATCGGGGGTGATTGCAGATCCTTCGCCCAAGTTGCTTCCTCTCCTCCCCCTTTTGAGCCACCTGGTAGTTTGGGCCGTGAGAAGAGAGATCTGAAGATGAGAGGGAAGGGATTTGGTGCGGGGAGACACGGCCTCGGTGCGTCCCGCTTTGACCGTGGCGGTGGTTGTGGCCGCGACCATGTGTGGATTCGCAAGGATGATGGCGGCACCACCTCCACCATGTGAGGATCTGGATCCGGCGAGACCGGGTTCGAGAAGTGGGACGAAGCTGCATGCAAAAATCCGATTGCTGCTCCTCGACAAGATCGCTCGAAGGGAGGCGGGGTCGATAAAAACAAGCACAAGTCTCTGACTCCTCCCAAGCTTCGTGCTCCCCCTGCTATGGCAGAACCCCCCATGGGTGTTCCTGAGGTCTGTCAGATTTGCAACAACCTTGGTCATTTCACTGCTAAGTGTCCCCAAGCCTTGTGTTCTAGATGTCAGAAAAAAGGCCACCTATCTGTTCTTTGCAATACTTTTCTTCCTTGGGAATTTGTTCCTTCCATGTGTGCTTTCCAATCTAGAGGGCAGGGGTTTTATTACATGCATGATTTCTGTGATGACTAAAGAAAGATCCACCAATGTCATCCTGACGGTGATTGAGGGGTCGGTCACTTCCAAAATTCTTGAGAAGGAATTTGAGACCTATATCGGCCAAGGCTGGCGCTGCTCTGCACATGCCATTGCTGATAAGAAATATGTCATGCGCTTTCCAAATCTCCGTGAAGTTGATAGGGCTTTATATGTTGAAAGAATTACGCTTAAATCCCGTGGTGCTGTAATTTTCATGTCTCCTTGGTCTGAAGACATGGATGCTGAGGCCTTATTGGAAATTGCCTGAGTTAAGATTGGCAAGATTCCTCTTGATAAGAGATGTGACAAAACCATAGCTTATGTTGGAGGCTTGATAGGTATAACTCTTGAAGTTGATATGTCTATGTAGGGATTGAAAGTAGGTCTAGAGGGGGGGGGGTGATTAGACTACTTGACCAAATAAAAACCTAACCTTTTCCCAAATTAATTTGTGGGCAGATTTTAGCAATTAGCACAAGTCAAGTTCACCCTACACATGCATGTCTACGAGTATTGCAGCGGAAAGTAAAGACAAGCATATGTAAATAGAGGGAGAGAGGAGATCAAACGCAATTTGGAGACACGAAGATTTTTCCCGTGGTTCCGATAGGTGGTGCTATCGTACGTCCATGTTTATGGAGTCTTCAACCCACGGAGGGTAACGGTCGCGAGAGTCCATGGAGGGCTCCACCCATAAGGGTCCACGAAGTAGCAACCTTGACTATTCCATAACGGCTTCCGTCCACGAAGGACTAGCCTCACTATGGGTAGATCTTCACGAAGTAGGCGATCTCCTTGCCCTTACAAACTTCTTGGTTCAACTCCACAACACGAAGTAGGAGGCTCCCAAGCGACACCTAACCAATCTAGGAGGCACCACCCTCCAAAAGGTAATAGGCTCGATAGTAACGATGAACTCCTTGCTCTTGTGTTTCAAATGATAGTCTCCTCAACACACAATCACTCTCTCACATATTTGGCTTGGGTGGAAGAGATTGATTGGATGGAAAGCACCATGGGGAGGCTAGAAATCAAGATCCATATGGTTGGAGTGGATGATCTTGACCTCAACACAAGGGTAGGTGGTTCTCTCTCAGAAAATTGGATGTGGCAAGTGTGGAATAGTTCTGAGTGCTTCTCTTGCGAGTGGGATGTGGTGGAGGGGTATATATAGGCATCCCCAAAAATCCAACCGTTACAACATTATTGAGCAACTCGGTGAAACCGATATGAAACTCGGTCGTACCGATTTGTTCAAAATGTGGCAACTTTGGGAATCTCGGTGAAACCGATATATCATTCTCGGTGGTACCGAATTGAGTGGCCGAGGGCAGTTTCCAAACTCGGTGGCACCGATTTACAAAACTCGGAAATTCCGATTTTATAAATCGAGACAACAGAATGTTGGTCACCGAAACTCGGTTGCACCGATGTGAATCTTGGTTGTACCGAGAATGGGAAGTGGCTAGGGTTTATGTCTTGGCTTGGAACTCGGTGTGGCCGATATGAAAGTTGGTGACACCGATTTTAAGTGGATGGCTTAATGACAGAATATTTGTGGGAGAGCTTGTGAGTGTATTTGGTGGCTAACACTTGATCACTTGAGCATTTCATTCACCATTAATACTGCACCCCCTTTTGATAGTATTGGCTTTCCTATGGACTCAAAGTGATTTCTCACAAAGTGAAATGTAGAGTCTTCATCCTTGTATCTTTGCCAATATTATTCCTTGTATCTTGGGTCTCCTCACAATCCTTTGCCAAGCTATCATCGAACTTTTTCCTGAGATATACTTAGTGGAAAACATTAGTCCAATGAAGTATATGTTGTTATTAATTACCAAAACCACCTAGGGAGAAGTTGTGCTTTCAATCTCCCCCTTTTTGGTAATTGATGACAACATATAGATCAAAGCTTCGATGAGAGATATAAGATATGAATAGCATAGTCGCTTTGAGAGGTATGTGATAAGCAAGAGCTCCCCCTAAATTTGTGCATTATTTTAAATTTGCATTTGACTGCAAATGCACAAACGATTAGGATGATGGGTCACTCTTCCATGTCACATACAACTTGGTGGTGCGCTAGAATTAATATGAGTGAATAACAAGCACAACACACCAAACAATAGTAAATGATCATCACATATAAATCTCAAAGATAGGTGATAGAAGCATCACATAAGAGTATATGATCAAATACCAACAAAAGTTTGCAACACAAACGATAAACCAAATGTTTTTGAAAAATAGCAGAGAGGGATCAAAATGTAACACACACACACACTCTCTCTCTCTCTCTCGAAGCCCTATGATCTACAACTTCTCCCCCTTTGGCAACAAGTTACCGAAAAGTTCAAAGATATAGAGCTAAACGTCGCTCTGGGCTGGATCTCCTCCATGAGATGATGACGCTGAGCCTGTAGCTGTCGATGGAGTCGAGAGAAGAGCATCTGCAAAAGCTTCAGCTGAAGTCCCCTGAGGTGGTGGAGTTGCTACTGGAGCTGATGGAGCTAAAGGAGTTGTAGCAGGTGCTAAAGAAGACGTACTCAACTCTGGAGCAGTCACTGTAGGAGTCCTGGCTTGGGTCCTAAACTGAGTGCATGGCCTGAGAGGTGAAGTGTTATCCTCATCTAAACCTGTAGAGTGATAGATAGGAGCATCATGTACTTCCTTCTTGAGCTCATTGGTTGTCTTAGTCAGCCCATCTACCTTGTCGTTTAGCGTTTTGACTCTGTTCTCCACTATCCTCACAAGACTATGCTGATTTTCAAGAATGTCCTTGATGTCCTTCTGCATACTCTTAATAGTGCTAAAAAGCATATCCATCTGTGCAGCCCTGGACTTTGGCACTGGAGCACTAGCGGCTCTAGCTGACTCAGCTACTTCTCTTCCTGCAGTTGCAGTGGGATGATCTGGATTCATCACCACCTCATTATCCTCAAATTTTGGCTGGAGTGGCATATGAGGTCGATCAAGGGCATACACATTCTTCTCAAGCTTGGAGTTGATCAGCATCTGAATGTATGGTGCATAACCACAAGATCTCTTCTAATCTGCAGCTGTCCTCTTCACAGTCTCAACAATAAGATCCATGATTCTGAATCCGGTGTGAAGGTCAATGTGGTGCAGCATGTTGATTGAGTAGCCACAAATCATCTTCTCATCTCCTGATTTGGGCATCAATGTGTATCTCATGATGGTATTGGTGGTTTGCAACCCTGCGTGCAGAAAGTACACTGAGCCAAGCTTATGTGAATGCACATAGTCCTCAGGGATCTCCTTGTACATATTAGCCATGGAGTTGTGATTTGCTTTGGACTCAGAGTACACATTCAAATCACCATCTTCTACCTATGGGGCTCCTAAGATGGTAGCCCACTCTTCAATAGTGGATTCATACTTGACACGTTCTGTCATCCAGACAATCCTGCCATCACCATAAAAATGAGTAGTGGAATAGAATTGCATGATCATCTCATCATTCCAGGGAGTGAACTCTATACTAACAAAGTTCTCAATGTCAATGCATCTGAAGTTCTCTTGCACATAGGGAAAGAAGTCTTCATTCTTCTTTATGAAGTCCCAGTCAACATATCTCATGTCACTGACAGCTGGGCTCTTGTCCAACAGGACAATCTCATAGAAGTCTTGCTGTTCCTTGGTATGAAATCTGACATCTACAGCAGTCCTTCTCCTGGAGGCATAGGGGTCCTTTGACCTCCACAATCTCAGACCTGAGTCTTTCCTTAACTTCATGTCCTCAGCAACTGGATGATCATCATTATGTAATTGCATGTTGACGTGGCTTGGACTGCGTCGGTATTTCCCCAAAGAGGAAGGGATGATGCAGCACAGCGACGGTAAGTATTTCCCTCAGTTATGAAAACAAGGTTATCGAACTAGTAGGAGGATCACCACCACCCAATAAGCAGCACCTGCACACAAACAACAAATACTTGCAACCCGACGCGAAAGAGAGGTTGTCAATCTCTCTACGGTAATAAGATAGATTACGTAGTGATAGATAGGAGAGATAGATCTCTCAAGAACACAAATAAAAAGAGCAAATATGCAACAATATATTTTTGGTTTTTTGGTTTTGTAGAACTGAAAATAAAGATTGCAAAAAATGTAGATCGGAAAGCAATATGATGGAAAAGTAGACCCGGGGGCCGTAGGGTTCACTAGTGGCTTCTCTCATGAGTATAGCGCACGGTGGGTGAACAAATTACTGTTGGGCAATTGATAGAAAATCGAATAGTCATGACGATATCCAAGGCGATGATCATTATATAGGCATCACATCCAAGATAGATAGACCGACTCCTGCCTGCATCTACCTCTATTACTCCACACATCGACCGCTATCCAGCATGCATCTAGTGTATTAAGTTCATGGAAAAACGGAGTAATGCAATAAGAACGATGACATGATGTAGACAAGATCTATTCATGTAGGAATAGACCCCATCTTGTTATCCTTAATAGCAACGATACATGCGTGTCTTGCTGCCCCTTCTGTCACTGGGAAAGAACACCGCAAGATCGAACCCATCACAAAGCACCTCTTCCCATGGCAAGAAAAATCGATCTAGTTGGCCTAACTAAACCAAAGATTCGAAGAAGAAATACGAGGCTATAAGTAATCATGCATATAAGAGACCAAAGAAGACTCAAATAATATTCATGAATAGAAACTGATCATGAACTCAAAATTCATCGGATCCCAACAAACACACCGCAAAAGTTTACATCAAATAGATCTCCAAGAGACCATTGTATTGAGAATCATAAGAGAGAGAGAGAGAAGAAGCCATCTAGCTACTGCCTACGTACCCGTAGGTCTATGGTGGACTACTCACGCATCATCGGAGAGGCACCTATGAAGAAGATGAACCCCTCCGTGATGGTGTTTCGATTGGATCTCGTGGTTCTGGAACTTGCGGCGGCTGGAATTGTGTTTTGTCGACTCCCCTAGGGTTTTTGGATTTCCAGGGAATTTATAGGCATGATAGTCGGTTGAGGAGGTGCCCGAGGTGCCCAGCACCCACCAGGCCATGCCAGGGGGCCTCTGGCGTGCCCTGGTGGGGGCTGGCCACCCTGGGCCCCCTCTCCTGGTGTTCTTTGGCCCATCTGGTTTCTTCTGGTCCGTAAAAAATCCATAAAAATCCCCGCAGCATTTCTTCTCTGTTTGGTACTGATTTTCTGCGAAGTAAAAAAACAAGCAAAAACAGCAACTGGCACTTTGGCACTATGTCAATAGGTTAGTCCCAAAAAAATGATATAAAACTGTAATAAAATGATTGTAAAACATCCAAGAATGATAATATAACAGCATGGAACAAACAAAAATGATAGATACGTTGGAGACGTATCAGCATCCCCAAGCTTAATTCCTACTCATCCTCGAGTAGGTAAATGATAAAAACAGATTTTTTTGATGTGGAATGCTGCCTAACATGTTCATCATATTCTTTTTTTCTTTGTATAGCATGGAAATTTGGACTTGTAAATGATTCAAAGCAATAGTCTAGTTTTAATATAATGACTTCAATACTCAAGCATGTCAACAAGCAACCATGTCTTTCAAAATATCAACACTAAAGAAAGTTATCCCTAGCCCATCATGCTCAATCATTGATCCATTCATGAAACACACTCAAATATTAGCTATGCCCAATGCTCAAGTACAATCATAGTGCCCCCTAGTTGGTGCTTATAAGAGAAGATGGAGACTCAAAGCAAAAAATAAAAATTGCATAAAGTAAATGGATAGGCCCTTCGCAGAGGGAAGTAGGGATTTGTAGAGGTGCCAGAGCTCATAGTTTTGAATTGAGAGAGAAAAAATATTTTGGGTGGCATACTTTTCCTGTCAACGAAAACGACAAAGTAGCTCACGATACTTTCCATGCTAGATATATCATAGGCGGTTCCCAAATAGAAAATAAAGTTTATTCCTTTTTCCACCAAACTTTCACTTTCCATGGCGGGCCGTATCCACGGTTGCCTTCCATACCAACACTTTCCAAGGAATTTATTATTTGACAACATAAAGTAAATATTTTTTTCTTTTTCATTTCGGGAATGAGCATCCCTATTACCGCCGCACTCTCGTGCAATGACAAGTGAATAAACACTCATCTTGAGAATAACACATCTAGCATGGAAAAATATTGGACACTCCCCACCGTTTCATGAGCGGTACGGGCACACAAAAGAGAAAATTTATTTTGAAAATTTAGAGATGGCACATACAAATTTGCTTGGAACGGCATGGAAACCGCATATAGGTAGTTATGGTGGACTCATAAGGCAAAACTTGGTTTAAGGATTTTGGATGCACAAGTAGTATTTCTACTTAGTACAAATGAAGGCTAGCAAATAGATTGGGAAGCAACCAAACCAAGAAACGAAAAATGACATAAGTGAGCATTGAACATAACTAACACCGAATAATGCACCACAAGTAGGATGTAACTTCATTGCATAACTATTGACTTTCGTGCATGCATAGGGAATCACAAACCTTAACACCAATATTCTTACTAAGCATAATTACTCATCAACATGACTCACATATTACTATCATCATGTTTCAAAACTATTACAAGGAATCAAGTTTAATTTGTCCAATGATCTTCATGAAAGTTTTTATTATATCCTCCTTGGATATCTATCACTTTGGTACTAGTTTCATATATTGCCATTGCTTTTTGGCAAGCTCAAACAAATTTAAGTGAAGCACATGAGCATAAAGATTTCATCTCTCAAAAAGGTATAAGTGAAGCAAGAGAGGATTTCTTAAAAAATTTACTAACTCTCAAATTAATCTAAGTGAAGCATGAGAGTATTTCTACAAAAATTTCCAAGCACACCGTGCTCAAAAAGATATAAGTGAAGCACTAGAGCAATTCTATAGCTCAAAAAGTTTAAGTGAAGCACATAGAGAAATTCTAACAAATCACAGCATGATTGTGGCTCTCTCAAATAGGTGTGTACATCAAGGATACAAAGGAAAAACTAACAAACAAAGCAATCAAAGATACAAGACGCTGCAAGCAAAACACATGATATGTGACGAATAAGAATATAGTTCCAAGTAAAATACCGATGGTCGTTAGAAGAAAGAGGGGGTGCCACTCTGGGCATCCCCAAGCTTAGTTGCTTGTTACTATTTGGATATATCTTGGGGGTGCGGTAGCACCCCTAAGCTTAGGCTTTTGCTACTCCTTATTCCTTCATCCATCGTGATCTCACCCAAAACTTGAAAACTTCAATCACACAAAACTCAACAAAATCTTCGTGAGATCCGTTAGTATAAGAAAGCAAATCACTACTTTAGGTATTGTTGTAAACCCATTAAAATTTTATAATTGCATTATACCTACTGTATTTTAACTTTACCATGGCTTATACCCTCCAATACAAACCATAGATTCATCAAAACAAGCACACAATGCAACAAAAACAGAATCTGTCTCAAACAGAACAGTCTGTAGTAATCTGTACCATACCCATACTTCTGTAACTCTAAAAATTCTGAAAAATTATAAACAAATAACGAATTTGTATAGCAACACTTTGTTAGAAGTTCAGCTCAATTTCACGTTCCAGAAAAAAAATGAAAATTCATATACTGGACGCAAAGTTTCTGTTTCAGATTCAGCATCACTTCTACTCATCCTATGAATCATCCTAACGGGTCTACTTGGCATAAACACTAAATAAACCATAAAAACACAATCATAACAGAAAGGAAAAAGCAAAAAATTATTTATTCATTGGGTTGCCTACCAACAAGCGCTATCGTTTTACGCCCCTAGCTAGGCATATTGGATAGATTCAAGTATTGTCATCTTTGGTTTTGGATTCATAGGATGCCCTCATGATTGATTCATATCGTGGCTTAATTATTGTTCTAGGGAAGTGTTCCATACCCTTTCTCAAGGGAAATTGAAAATGAATATTGCGTTCTTTCATATCAATCACGACACCTATAGTGCGTAAAAACGGTCTACCAAGTATAATGGGACAAGACGGATTGCAATCAATATCAAGCACAATAAAATCAATGGTCACATAATTTCTATTTGCAAGAATAAGAACATCATTAATTATTCCCAAAGGCTTTTTAATAGTAGAATCCGCCAAGTGCAAATTAAGAGAGCATTCTTCAATGTTGGTAAGACCAAGCACATCACATAGAGATTTCGGAATCATGGAAACACTAGCACCCAAATCACACAAAGCAAAGCATTCATAATTTTTAATCTTGACCTTAATGGTAGATTCCCACTCATCATGTAATTTTCTAGGAATAGAAATCTCCAACTCCAACTTTTCTTCAAAAGATTTCATCATGGCATCAACGATATGTTTAGTAAAAGCTTTATTTTGCTCATAAGCATGGGGTGAATTCAACATAGATTGCAACAAAGAAATACATTCAATCAAAGAGAAACTATCATAGTTAAAATATTTGCAATCCAAGATAGTGTGCACATCACTAGTTAAAGTTTTAACCTCTTCAAACCCACTTTTATCAAAAATTTCATCAAGATTTTCACCCTCCAAATTATTGGGAAGCCTTCTAGCTAAAGTTGACTCTACTTCAGTCCCTTCATTATCAATTTTAACATTACTAAACAAGGAATCGATAGAAGAAACACCAATCACTTTAAGATCTTCATCACTTTTATAACGGCAATCACTAGAAGACGATTTTTCTAATAATTTTCTTTTAGCTCTAAGCATAGCGGTTCTTTTCTTACTTTCATCTATAGAGACATATAAAGCTTTAATAGATTCATAAATCTTAGGCACAAAAGCTTTCAACTTGAGATTTTCAACATCATGAGAAATTCTATCAATGCTTCTAGACATATCATCAATCTTATTCAACTTTTCTTCTATCGTAGTATTGAAAGCCTTTTGCGCATTGATAAATTCTTTAATATTACTCTCAAGATCAGAGGTGTTCCTATTATTATTGTAGGAAGAATTACCATAGGAATTACCATAGTTATTAGAGGAATTTCCAGGAAAAGGCCTAGGATTAAAATTACCTCTATAAGCATTGTTATTGAAATTGTTGCGCGAGACAAAATTCACATCTACGGAATCACTATTTTGCTCAATCAAAGTAGACAAAGGCACATCATTAAGTTCAATGGGAGCATTTTTACTAGCAACCAATTTCATCAAAGCATCAACTTTATCACTCAAAGTACTAATTTCCTCTACCGAATTAACTTTTTTACTAGTAGGTGCTCTTTCGGTATGCCATTGAGAATAATTAGCCATGATATTATCTAGCAATTTAGTAGCTTCACCCAAAGTAATCTCCATAAAATTACCACCCACGGCGGAATCTAATAGATTTCTAGAGACAAAATTCAATCCCACATAAAATTTTTGTATGATCATCCAAAGATTCAAACCATGTGTAGGATAATTTCTTAGCATCAACTTCATTCTTTCCCAAGATTGGGCAACATGTTCATGCTCAAGTTTCTTAAAATTCATGATTTGCGTCCTAAGGGAAATAATTTTCGCGGGCGGAAAATACTTAGTGATAAAAGCATCTTTGCACTTATTCCAAGAATCGATACTATTGCGAGGCAAAGAGGAAAACCAAATTTTTGCACGACCCCGCAAGGAAAAAGGAAATAGTTTCAACTTCACAATATCATTGTCCACATATTTTTTCTTTTGCATATCACACAATTCAACGAAAGTGTTTAGATGGGACGCGGCATCCTCATTAGGAGTACCGGCAAATTGATCTTTCATGACAAGATTCAACAAAGCGGCATTAATATCACAAGACTCCGCACTAGTGGCGGGAGGAGCAATAGGCGTACTAATAAAATCATTGTTATTAGTATTGGAAAAACCACACAACTTGGTATTCTCTTGAGTCACCGTGACTATGCAAACAAGATTGCAAGCAAGGAAGAGATCAGGCAAGAAAAAGGGAAAACGAAAAAGAGGGCGAATAAAACGGCAAATTGCTGAAGTGGGGGAGAGGAAAACGAAAGGCAAATGGCAAATAATGTAATTGCAAGGAGATGAGATTTGTGATTCGGAACCTGGTAGATGATGGTGGAGTCCCCTTGGCGCCTACGATAGGCACGTAGAAGAGACTGCTTCCTCCCCGGCAACGGCGCCAGAATTTCCTTTGACGTGGCTTGGACTGCGTCGGTATTTCCCCAAAGAGGAAGGGATGATGCAGCACAACGACGGTAAGTATCTCCCTCAGTTATGAAACCAAGGTTATTGAACTAGTAGGTGGATCACCACCACCCAATAAGCAGCACCTGCACACAAACAACAAATACTTGCAACCCGACGCGAAAGAGAGGTTGTCAATCTCTCTACGGTAATCAGATAGATTAGGTAGTGATAGATAGGAGAGATGGATCTCTCAAGAACACAAATAAAAAAAGCAAATATGCAGCAATATATTTTTGGGTTTTTAGATCTCTCAAGAACACAAATAAAAAAAGCAAATATGCAACAATATATTTTTGGGTTTTTGGTTTTGTAGAACTAAAAATAAAGATTGCAAAAAACGTAGATCGGAAAGCAATATGATGGAAAAGTAGACCCGGGGGCCGAGGGTTCACTAGTGGCTTCTCTCATGAGTATAGCGCACGGTGGGTGAACAAATTACTGTTGGGCAATTGATAGAAAATCGAATAGTCATGACGACATCCAAGGCGATGATCATTATATAGGCATCACGTCCAAGATAGATAGACCGACTCCTGCCTGCATCTATCTCTATTACTCCACACATCGACCGCTATCCAGCATGCATCTAGTGTATTAAGTTCATGGAAAAACGGAGTAATGCAATAAGAACGATGACATGATGTAGACAAGATCTATTCATGTAGGAATAGACCCCATCTTGTTATCCTTAATAGCAACGATACATGCGTGTCTTGCTGCCCCTTCTGTCACTGGGAAAGAACACCGCAAGATCAAACCCATCACAAAGCACCTCTTCCCATGGCAAGAAAAATCGATCTAGTTGGCCTAACTAAACCAAAGATTCGAAGAAGAAATACGAGACTATAAGTAATCATGCATATAAGAGATCAAAGAAGACTCAAATAATATTCATGGATAGAAACTGATCATGAACTCAAAATTCATCGGATCCCAACAAACACATCGCAAAAGTTTACATCAAATAGATCTCCAAGAGACCATTGTATTGAGAATCATAAGAGAGAGAGAGAGAGAGAGAAGAAGCCATCTAGCTACTGCCTATAGACCCGTAAGTCTATGGTGGACTACTCACGCATCATCGGAGAGGCGCCTATGAAGAAGATGAACCCCTCCGTGATGGTGTTTAGATTGGATCTCGTGGTTCTGGAACTTGCGGTGGCTGGAATTGTGTTTCGTCGACTCCCCTAGGGTTTTTGGATTTCCAGGGAATTTATAGGCACGATAGTCGGTTGAGGGGGTGCCTGAGGTGCCCAACATCCACCAGGCCGCGCCAGGGGGCCTCTGGCGCGCCCTGGTGGGGGCTGGCCACCCTGGGCCCCCTCTCCTGGTGTTCTTTGGCCCATCTGGTTTCTTCTGGTCCGTAGCGTTTCTTCTCTGTTTGGTACTGATTTTCTGCGAAGTAAAAAAACAAGCAAAAACAACAACTGGCACTTTGGCACTATGTCAATAGGCTAGTCCCAAAAAATGATATAAAGTTGTAATAAAATGATTGTAAAACATCCAAGAATGATAATATAACAACATGGAACAAGCAAAAATTATAGATACGTTGGAGACGTATCACATGTGTGGCCTCAGTTTCCTCAAAACTGGCAAGTCTTATTCTTCTTCTGGCATGGTTGATTGCTTGTTCTTGGAAGCACTAGGA
Organism: Elymus sibiricus; assembly: GCA_039707655.1. Classification (NCBI taxonomy): domain Eukaryota; kingdom Viridiplantae; phylum Streptophyta; class Magnoliopsida; order Poales; family Poaceae; genus Elymus; species Elymus sibiricus. Next base: position 401,950,622 of record CM077663.1, read on the forward strand.
ATGTCTCTGGTAGACTTCTTGGATTTGGAAGCAGCAGCAGCCTTCTTGGGGGTAGTCTTGGTGCCTTTGGATGATGTATCCTTGGGCATAGCATCAGCCAACAGTTTCTTCCTCTTAGATGGAGGGGCTTTGGCAGCTGGTTCCTCTTTCTCTTCTTCAGCAACAGCTTCTGGATCCTCATACATAGAGGTGGGTCTTCCAACAACATGGACCTCTTCTTCTCACCTGCCTTCTTAGGCATAGAATTTTTCCTTGGAGGTGACTCAATGTGAAGAGTCATGCTTTGCTTGACATAGTCAGGTGCCCTCATATCCTTAGTACTAGCATACACCTTCTTAGTTGGCCTCTTGCAAGATGTGGCTTCAGCAGTTGTGCTCTTGGCAACTTTATCCTTTTTAGGTGGCTCTTCTGGCACAAAGTCTTCATTCTCCTCATTTGAGTTTAACTTCCTCCTTGTCCTGGTAGCAGCCTTGGGCAAATCAGGTGAGCTGGGCACATCATCATAGCTGCCCTCAGGACTAGTGCCTGAGCTCATATCCACATTCTCCTCTCTGAAATCGTTCTGACTGTCATCTGAGCCTGACATGCCGACCCTGTGAATAGAGCATGGGAGAACAGAAGAGTTGAACTACTACAGAATGTATTTTGGTAGCACCGAGTTGATATTTTTGGAGCACCGAGACTGACTGCCTGCATAACAGAAACTTGGGCAGCCTTTTCAGTGTGACCGAAAAGAACTGCTCGGTCTCACCGAGGCGGTTCTCGGAAACCCTAAAAACTAAATCGGTGGAACCAATTTTATCAATTCGGTAGTACCGAGGTGCATGTTGCGGGAGATCAGATCCAAAATTCCTTCGTTTTCTAATCTATGGAGGTTTCTTGTGGAGTAGATCAATTACACATGGTGGATTATAGACAAAAACATCCTAATGCGCTTGAATCAGACATGGAACGCATGAGGAGATCGAAACCATACCCTAACTTGGCGATGGTCCGTCTACGGCGACGACGGCGGTGGAGATTTCCGTCGACGGCGAGGATCCCAGCGGCGGAGGCGCTCGGGGAAGCAAGGGCGACAACCAGAGGGGTCAGGAGCGGCAGCTAGGCGTTGGGAACACGGGTGTTTGAAGATGAAATTTCAAATGTCGGGTCCACCTGGATTAAGTACCCTTCACTGTCGGTGAAATCGATTCTTATTTATCGGTGTCACCGAGTTTCACAACCATCAGGTGGCTAGGAAAATCGGTGTAACCGAGAAAGAGGAATCGGTGTTACCGAGATACGAAAACCAGATCAACTCAGTGCTTCGGTAGAACCAAGATTTGTGAATTGGTTTCACCGAGATGCACATGAGAGGTTTTGGAATGTAGCTCTTGTTGACACGGTACTCCGAGTGCTCCTCACACAGAGGGATCGAGAAGTGCTTGTTCAAGTTTTTGTGATGTAGCATGAATAGAATATGAGACAAGAAAGCATAGATAGCTAGAGAGGGGTCCTAGGCACTCTTGCCCATCCAATTGGCAAAAGAAAAATTCAAACTCCAAATAGCAACAATTGGATGTCCTTGAATGAGAAAAATGTGCATACAAGCATGCTCACACAATATGATGTCCAAAGAAATCATGGCAAACATGCAAAACCACTCTAGTATCTACCAAGCACTTGGGCGATGACGTAGTCATCTATATATGAGTATATTGACTTAGGAGCCAAGCAAGAGTACTTGATCATAGGTCATACTCATCGTTTAAGCACAAGTGGGGCTACCACTTTTACATAAAGCATTTAATGTTGTCACATTCTTAAGAGATGCTTTAACTCAAGTCTTAGAGTAAAGCTCCCCCTTGATGTGACATCCCCCCATAAGAGGGATAAACTAACCTTGGGTTTTGTCATAGAAGACTTCATGTGGGTGATGTAGTGGTGGATGCTCAAAATTGATGGAGATCATCTTTAGTTGGGAGCAATCCTTGTTGTTTCTTACTCACCTCACCTACATGGGTTAGTCCCAAGCACAAGAGACATATATAAGTATATCCATGGACATGGAGTGCAAAGCATATGTGATGATGTCCATGAATTCTTTGATTACCTTGTCCCTTGCTTACCTTTTAGGGAATGTGTGACTCCTTGAACTATTGCATAATGTTGATGTTGATTGCAACTAGTTCTTGCCAATAATGAATGTGAGTGAATTTCATTGGCGGAGTCACCCTCAAGAACTTCTCTAGTTCTTCTTCTTGGGGACCCACATCAAGTTGATGGGGATCCTTGGGGTTGAAGTAACACTAGTTGAAGTAGAGCTTGGAGTAGCCTTGGGAACCCACTTCACCATGGCTAGGGATTCATCTTCAAATGTGTCAATGTCATCATGAAGCTTTCCCTTGCCCTTGTGGTCTTGTGGAGGAAGGTCATCTTGAGAGCTCGTTCCCTTGGGAGGAGTAGGGTCATACTTCTCTCTTTGGGGAACAAACTTCGGCTTAGAGTATTGACCTTCTTCCCATTCGACTCCATTTGCGTTGAAGTAGCCAATGCCATGGTTCTTCTAGTATCCTCCATGCTTGCGCACAATCTCCTCGAATTGCTTACATCCGGCAAGAGTTTTGTAGACACATTTCTCTATAATTCCTTTCAATAAATTGTTTTCTTGCTCAAGTGTAACATGGCTAAGAGAATCATTAGTGGAATCAATAGAGTTACTAGGAAAAACATCATTTGATTTTGCATTAGCTTTGTTGTTACTAGATGAAGAACCTTTCTTGCCTTTGTTACTAGCTTGCTTAGATTTAACTTGTGGAATAAATGTAGACAAGAGTAATCGTTTGGCAAGATAAGAAGAGCTCTTCTTTCGAAGATCGTCATTGATAGCTTTAAGAAATTCATGCTCTTGCTGTAAGTTGAGCTTCTCGAAGCGTAGCTTCTCATGAGTTCTTACAAGCTCTCTATGATCTTCTAGAGTAGATTCATGAGCTAACTTAAGAGTTTTTAATTCTTTAGTTAGATGCTCAATCTCCTTCTTATCATCATCATTCGATTTATCTTGGTTAGCATGGATATCATCAAGTTCATTTTGACTAACATCACTAGTTTTATCAAAGAGCAAGTCATCATCTCCTAGTAAATCATCCTCATCACTATCAAAGTCAAGATATTCGGGGTGCGATACCTTGGGGCCTTTAGCCATGAAGCAACTTCCACTCCCTTCATTTGGTGAGTCAAATATGCTGTAGGAATTGGAGGAAACGATTGCAAGTCCGGCAACACCTTCATCTTGACTATAGTCGGAGTCGGAGTGATAGCTTCTCTCGGAGTGGTCATCGGAGTCGTAGCCGGAAACCCATTCACCAACATGAGCTTGATGTCTTCTTCTTGAGTAACTCTTGGTGTACTTGTCCTTCTTCTCCGAATCCCTACTTCTCCTTGAGGGTCTTCGTTCATAACGATCGTCTCTACTCCTTCTCTCTCTTCGAGGTAATTCTTCTTTTGAGCTTCGTCTTCTAGGTGATTCTTCTCTTCTCTTGTGGGGGGCTGTGCACTCATTTGAGTAGTGTCTGGGCCTTCCACAATTGTAACAATTTCGGTCACGGCTAGATGAATGCTTTTCTTCATATCTTGAATTGGAGTTCCTCTCTTTGCCTCTACTTTTGTAGAACTTGTTGAATTTCTTGACCATGAGGCTTATCTCTTCATTGGTTACAAGGTTGTTGCTTGAAGTAGCGGGAGCATCACTTGTGGCTTTGTAAGCACCACTTGACTTGTTGTGAAGCTCTTCCTTGTCTTTGAGCGACATCTCATGAGCAACAATCCTTCCAATCACTTCCGTAGGCTTGAGATCTTTGTAGTTTCGCATCATTTGGATCAACGTGCACACGGTGTCATACTTTCCATCCAAGGCTCTAAGAATCTTTTTGATGATGAATTTGTCGGTCATTTCTTCGCTTCCTAAGCCGGCAATCTCATTTGTGATGAGAGCAAGCCTAGAGTACATCTCCGCAACTCCTTCACCATCCTTCATCTTGAACTTGTCAAGTTGACTCTGAAGAACATCCAACTTAGATTCCCTGACGGACTCGGTACCTTCGTGCATGTCAACCAAAGTATCCCAAATCTCTTTTGCATTCTCAAGACGGCTGATTTTGTTGAACTCTTCGGGACATAGGTAGTTGAAAAGAATGTCACATGCTTGAGCATTGTATTTCAACATCTTCAATTCTTCCGCGGTCAGTTCACGATCCGGTTCCTTTCCATCACCAAAGAATTCACCTTGCAAGCCAACACTAACAACAGCCCAAATGGCGGGGTTACACTAGTAGAAAACAGGGTACTAGTCCCGGTTCCAGAGGGCCTTTAGTCCCGGTTCTGGAACCGGGACAAAGCAAACGGGGCTAATACCCAAAACCTTTAGTCCCGGTTTGCTTACGAACCGGGATTAAAGGGGATCCACGTGGTCGCTGCGGGGCGCCCAGGCAGGAGGACCTTTAGTCCGGGTTGGTGACACCAACCGGGACCAAAAGGCGGCCACGCGTCAGCAGCTCGCAGGCGCTGGGTTTTTTTTGGAAGGGGGGGGGGGGGTTAGGGGTTTTGGAGGGTTAATTTAGGGGTTTCATATTGTGTTAGCTAGCTAATAGAGAGAAGTGACCTCTCTTTCTCCGTGCTTGGTCGACGCTAGCTACTATACATATAGAGAGAACTCGACGCTAGCTAGTAAGCAAATGAAGGAAACCATTAATTACACAAGATCATCATGAATATATATAGATAGAAGTGACATCTCTTTCTCCGTGCTTGGTCGGACAACAAGTTTTCGTATATCTATCCGACGCTACTACATATGTACAATATAACATCTCTTACAATCCCTAACATCATCTACCTAAGACCATTGCAATTCCACATGGTATTCTCCGTGTTCAGGTATGATGTGGTCAAGAAAGAATCCCGCCAATTCCTCTTGAATTGCTCGTATGCGATCATGTGGTAGGAGTTCATCCCGCATCTGCCAGATCTAATTTAAAGAAGGGGGTCAATACATATATATGCATGAAACTCAACACAATTGATGGTAATATATAAAATAAAATTGTGAATATTGTTTACGTACTTCAAATTGTTTCTCAGAGAAGCCCCGCTCAGAGGTCGAGTGGCGAATGAACTCGCATACGTAGTATCCACATAAATGATTCCCGGGTGCCTGGTACAAGCACTTTACGAGAATAGAGTTCAATCAAACTGATAAGCAAGCATGATAATGGTATTGATGAAACTAGAATCAATGAGAGATGCGCAGAACTAGCTAGTACTACTTACTTTGGGGTGTGTAAATCGCAGCTCCTTCTTCAGACCCGGAACCATAGTGGTGAACTTTTTCCAAACCCTGCTCGGCAAAGAAAATGATTACTTGATATCAGGAAATGAACGAAAGTTGCCGATATGGTCCCGGTATTGATTGAACTTACTTCTGGAGTATTGCAGTCATGTCCGCATAATACTCGGGATCTTTACGTCTCGAGTCTAAGACAATTACTAATGCCCCGTCAAGGTTAATGGATAGCAGAATATAGTGGAACCTGCGCATGCATAACTCATCAATTACATTACTTAACCTCGAGTAAGCGAAACCGAATATGCACAAGACAGTAACACTCACTTGAAGTTGTAAGGAAAGAGTATTTCCCTTTTGTTTTGATGTCTAAGGAACGATTCTAGCAAGTTCTCCTCAGTATCTTTGGCTTCCTTTTGTACAGACCATTCATTTACGGTATTTGGGCTAATGAACGCAATGTCATAGATTTGTTCTTTTTTGCATTCGACCATCTTCAATCTGCATAATATAGTGAGGATAATTATATATACATGCAATGAACGAGCTGAGCTAGAGACTTAATTATAGAAGTAATACTTACAGACAGTAGCAAGTGATGAGTTGTTTGTCAAGGGCCTCTTGATTGTATAACTGAAATAACTCCACAAATTCAACAGGCAGCAGGTCGACTCCAATGAAGTCGTGCTCTTTTTTAATTCTGACAAACAAACTGTCGGTCCCAGACTCCCTGCAGGTTTCCATGTACCACTCATGCAATTTTTGCATCATCGTTGTTAGATGAGGATGATCAGGTTTGACGAGAGGCTTCCCGTGCTCGTATCTAAAGTCCTCTGCTGCTACTACCTCAACCGTTTCAAACTGTACATCATCGCCCACGTAATCACCAAGAGTGGTACCGGGCAGTAGCACCGGATGATTAGCGATATCGCTAGACACCTTGAGCGGGGGGCACGATTGCTTCTCCTGTTCGCCGAGCTGGGGAATTGTTTTCCCACTTCTTCGTTTTTTGTCTCTTCTTGCATCACTGGAAGTACTTCCCGACCGCACCGCTTCATCATATATCTTTGTAATTATGCGGTCATAGTCGGATAGCCGAGGCGGTGGTGGTCGCTTCAGGGCATGCAGAGTGCGCTTCGCTTTCACCGGATCTACCGTTTCCTTCGTAGGTGGATCTTTCCGTGCAAAATGGGCCTTCACTTTGGCTGCACTGATTTCAGCGCGTTCCTCGTCAGTCCTCTCATATGGTAACTTTGGAAGAGGCTTGAGGCTTGGACCAAATTTGAATTTCTTCCCGCCTATTGTACTGCTAGCCGCCGGAGCGGCGGCGGCGACTCTCTTCCGCCGTTGCTGACGCGCCGGAGGAGGCGTAGTGCCCTGACGCGCCAGAGGAGGAGGAGGAGGCGGAGTGCCCTGACGCGCCGGAGGAGGCGAAGGAGGAGGCGGAGTGCCCTGACGCGCCGGAGGAGGAGGCGGAGTGCCCTGACGCGCCGGAGGAGGCGAAGGAGGAGGCGGAGTGCCCTGACGCGCCGGAGGAGGAGAAGGAGGAGGCGGAGTGCCCTGACGCGCCAGAGGAGGAGGAGGCGGAGTTCCCTGACGCGTCGGAGGAGGCTGAATCTGCTGAGGCGTCCAGTTTGGAAGCTTGATGTACTCCTTTCTCCATAGACAGGTACTCCTCAAAGCATTTTCCAGAAGAATAATATCCTCTTCACCTATAGGGTTGTCAAGCTCCAGCCCCTCAAATCCATCCATTATTTCATCCACCGTCACAACAGCATAGCCATGTGGAATCGGACGACAATGGAAAGTTCCCTCAGCTCGAGGAGGTACAACAGAGCCGACCGCCGCCTTGAAGGTCAGGTTCTGGCATTTCGTCATTAGCTCACAATGTTCAGCCGCCGTGATACTATCCACGGGGTGGCGAGGAGCCGTGAAATCAGGCTGAACGAGCTCCGTGGAAGCCACGCTACTTCTCCGCTGAGATGGTGGGGTAGCGTCGAAGGAAGGATCTTCGTGTCGCTCAGATGGTTGGCTGGTAGCTCGCTGGCTCTCAAGTTCCTCTAGTTTTGCTAATCTTGCACTGAGCTTCAGCATTTCGCTTGCTTCATGTTTCCTCTTTCTCTCTTCTATAACCACCGCTGTCGGGAAACCCATGCTTCCACGGAACGGAGCCTGATGTGCCTCGTGTTCGTCCAGGGTGTTCAGGATTCCCGAGGGCCTCTGTCAGCTCGTCCTTCTCTCTGTCAAGAATGAACGTCCCTTCCCGCGCTACCTTGATTGCTGCCTGAAGCTTCTGGAAGGGTATTGCAAGTTGCTCGTCCGTCCAAACACACTCCCCTGTTTCTGGGTCCAAAGTTCCCCCAACCCCGAGGAACCAAGTCCTTGAACGATCTGGTCAGTGCAATGTCGCTGGTTGGACATTCTTAGCAAGCAGGTCTTGCTCAGCTTTGTCCCACAACTGCCAGGCTTTGTAGTAGCCATCTGACCCCGTGTGATGGTGATACTTCTTCTTTGCAGCATTTTTCTTGTTTGTCAGTGACCATTTCTGACCCTTCTCCGATTTCTTGTAGGCCACAAATTCGGGCCATTGATCTCTTATCTTCTCATATCGACCGATGACTTTCGGAGTCTCCTCTTTCTCGACAAACTTTGTGTTCAACTCTTTCTTCCAGTTCCTGAATAGTTCTGCCACCTTCTTAAGAGCAAACGCCTTGACCTTTCGCTCTATAACTGGGTTTTTCGGATCCTCCTCTCGCGGTAGGCTGAAATTTGTCATCAGCTTGGTCCAAAGATCGTCTTTCAGTCTATCATGGACATAAGAAACTTCAGGGTCCTTATTATTCTTATTCCATTGTTGGGTGTTGATTGAGACATAGTCCCTAACAACAACTCCACACTGATGTACAAATGCGTCCTTGGTCTACTTTGGAGCAATCAGTTGGCCATCTTTCGTGACTTCTGTGATCGTGAACCTTTCATCCGGGCGCAACCTTTTCTTCGGGCCTCTTCTCCTTACCTCGTCGGACTTTGCAACAGTTGAGGCTCCCTCCTCCGTTCGGTCACCGGAGCCGTGATCATGATCTCCTTCCTTCGCCATTCGGTCACCGGAGCCGTCATGATCTCCTTCCTCCTCCATTGTTGGATCACCGGAGCCGTCATCCTGTCCTTCCCGACCATCGGTGTCGTTGAGATACGACAAGGGATCACCTCCCTCTCGTATTATATCCCCCAACAACTGTTCTTTTTCTAAGTCTCTGTGATCCATAGTTTCTGCAAATATTACAACATGGCAATATACAAACATGATATATGCAAAACAATACAAGGCAATGCAACAATACAATCATATAATATCACTAATACATCATCGAATAGTATCGCTAATACATCATCGAATATTATCATTAATACATCTCGAATATTATTATATAATATCACTAATACAGATATAGTTGACGTCTCGCGGCGCAGGTGGTGGACACCCAAAGAGAAGGAACTATGACAGGATCATAGCTCGGGTGAGATCCCTGAAGAACCTGCCAGGTATTGGAGAACCTGGCGTCCAACGCAGCCATGTAGCGTCGGACGTGCTCATCCTCCTCCCTGACACGGCGACGTACCACCTCCGCGGGGGCCGGCTCCCTCTGCACCGACAGTGGTCCACGCGATCGCCACCAAAGAACCTCCGGGTCGACGAAAGGACCCTGATTCCTCACCAAGCTGGGCGCCCCGGAAGGCAGCACCTCCCAGTGCCAGCCCGGCGGAGCCCAGTCCCGGACATGGCGCCTCTCAAGCAGGTGCTTGCCACCGAGTTGATGACGAGGATGCTGGCCGGGCATCGTCGACTCAACGGCTATGCTATGCAACTAAACATTTAAACATCGAATTAAACATCTAATTAAACATCATATCACGTCATCGACGATCGTCGGGGACTCCTCGATATCGTCGAGGACTCTCCCTCACCGACGATCGTCGGGGGGTACTCTCCCTCACCGACGATCGTCGGGGACTCCTCGATATCGCGTCACCGACGACCGACGATAAAACAACTAAACATCTAAACAATAAAAACAACTAAAAACAACTAAACAATAAAAACAACTAAATTAACTAAGAACTAAATTAACTAAAACAACTAAAATTAACTAAATTAACTAAACAACTAAATTAACTTAAACAACTAAATCAACTAAAATCGTCGGGCGCGGGCGGCGCTGCGGGCTCGTCGGAGATGCGCGCGGGGCCAGCGGCGGTGCGGTGGTGCTCGGAGGCGGGGCCGGTGGCTGTGCTATGCGCGGTGGGTGGGGGCGACCAGCGGAGGCACGCGCGTGTGGCCGACGGGGACAGAGGAGGAGGGGGGAGCCTTACCGGCGAGGAGCGGCGACGACGATGGAGCGACGGAGGAGACCGGTGAGGAGCGGCGATGGTGTCGAGTCGGGGCGGCGACGGCGACAAGCGGCGACGGCGTCGGGTCGGGACGGTGGCAGCGCAGGGCAGGGGCGGCGTCGAGGGCGTCGGGGCAGGGGCGGCGTCAGGGCAGGGGCGGCGTCGGGGCAGGGGCGGTGTCGAGGGCATCGACGAGGGCGTCGACGGCGAGGTGGTGCAGCCTAACGGCGTCGACGAGGCAGAGGGCGGCGAGGGCGTCGATGGCGAGCTCGGGCAGCCTGGCGGTGTCGATTTGCTCGGCGTCGTCGGGGGAACTGCAGATGTCTTTGGCTAATTTTCCCAACTCCCGCTTATATACAGAGACCTTTCGTCCCGGTTGGTGGCTCCAACCGGGACTAATGCCCCCCTATAGTCCCGGTTGGTAACACCAACCGGGACCAAAGGTCAATTTCCAGCAGCCCAAAGGGCGGGAAGCAGAGACCTTTGGTCCCGGTTGGTGCCACCAACCGGGACTAAAGGGCGGCATTGGTCCCGGTTGGTGGCACCAACCGGGACGAAAGGGTGGCATTGGTCCCGGTTCGAGCCACCAACCGTGACCAAAGGCCAGTGCCTGGCACAGCCGCGGTGCGGTGGATGTTTAGTCCCACCTCGCCAAGTGAAGGGCGCCCGGTCCTGTTTATAATCCCCGCCGCGGCTGCAACGTTGAGCTCCTCTCTAAAGCAGGCCTGTGGGCTTAACCGACCTCTTTCTGCTTTGTGGGGCCTACTATGTGAAAATAGATGCGAATTTATAGAGATAATTCAACCTAAATTCAAAGTGCTGAAATTCAACCTAAATTGAAATTCAACCTAAATTCTGAATTTAGGTTGAATTTCAGCACTTTGAATTTAGGTTGAATTTTCTCTATAAATTCGCATCTATTTTTACTTTTGCTATTTTTATGTTATTTTTTTGCATATTAAAAGTTCTTAACAGAAAATACTTTATAAATATTCTTTTTGCTATTAAAGTTTTTAACAAAAATAACTTTGATAATTTTAGTTGCATAAATTTTATATAATATTAAGTTAAATAACTTTGATCGGACGAAAACACGTCTATTACAAAGGGATTTCAATTTTTTAAACATATTTGAACTCAAGACTTTTTCTGCATTCAATATGCACCATTCAAAGCCACATCATCACTTTTCAAACCTTTTCTGGCTTCATTTGCTATTTTTCATGCATTTCATGATTTATTTTGAGCTAAAATGACCCTGAATTGAAAAGCACTGCAAATGAACTCTGAAATGGTTGAAAATCGGCATGGTATCATAATTTCACCCACATAGCATGTGCTAAAAAGTTGAGAGGGTTACTGGAAAAATTGGATGCATTTCATGTACAAACTGGACAATCTCTTTCGAAGTATCAGGGTTTTGGACGAAAACTCGTCTATTACAAAAGGATTTCAATTTTTTAAACATATTTTAACTCAAGACTTTTTCAGCATTCAATATGCACCATTCAAAGCCACATCATCACTTTTCAACCCTTTTCTGACTTCATTTGCTATTTTTCATGCATTTCATGATTTATTTTGTGCTAAAATGACCCTGAATTGAAAAGCACTGCAAATGAACTCTGACATGGTTGAAAGTTGGCATGGTATCATCATTTCACCCACATAGCATGTGCTAAAAAGTTGAGAGGGTTACGGGAAAAACTGGATGCACTTCGTGTACAAACTGGACAATCTCTTTCGAAGTATCAGTGTTTCAGACAAAAACTCATCTGTTACGAAAGGATTTCAATTTTTAAACATATTTGAACTCAAGACTTTTTCTGCATTCAATATGCACCATTCAAAGCCACATCATCACTTTTCAAACCTTTTCTGACTTCATTTGCTATTTTTCATGCATTTCATGATTTATTTTGAGCTAAAATGACCCTGAATTGAAAAGCACTGGAAATGAACTCTGAAATGGTTGAAAGTTGGCATGGTATCATAATTTCACCCACATAGCATGTGCTAAAAAGTCGAGAGGGTTACGGGAAAAACTGGATGCACATCGTGTACGAACTGGACAATCTCTTTCGAAGTGTCAGGGTTTCAGACGAAAACTCATCTGTTACAAAAGGATTTCAAATTTTTAAACATATTTGAACTCAAGACTTTTTCTGCATTCAATATGCACCATTCAAAGCCACATCATCACTTTTCAACCCTTTTCTGGCTTCATTTGCTATTTTTCATGCATTTCATGATTTATTTTGAGCTAAAATGACCCTGAATTGAAAAGGACTGCAAATGAACTCTGAAATGGTTGCAAGTTGGCATGGTATCATCATTTCACCCACATAGCATGTGCTAAAAAGTTGAGAGGGTTACGACAAAAACTGGATGCACTTCGTGTACGAACTGGACAATCTCTTTCGAAGTATCAGGGTTTCAGACGAAAACTCGTCTATTACAAAAGGATTTCAATTTTTTAAACATATTTTAACTCAAGAATTTTTCTGCATTCAATATGCACCATTCAAAGCCACATCATCACTTTTCAAACCTTTTCTGACTTCATTTGCTATTTTTCATGCATTTCATGATTTATTTTGAGCTAAAATGACCCTGAATTGAAAAGCACTGCAAATGAACTCTGAAATGGTTGCAAGTTGGCATGGTATCATCATTTCACCCACATAGCATGTGCTAAAAAGTTGAGAGGGTTACGACAAAAACTGGATGCACTTCGTGTACGAACTGGACAATCTCTTTCGAAGTATCAGGGTTTTGGACGAAAACTCGTCTATTACAAAAGGATTTCAATTTTTTAAACATATTTTAACTCAAGACTTTTTCTGCATTCAATATGCACCATTCAAAGCCACATCATCACTTTTCAAACCTTTTCTGACTTCATTTGCTATTTTTCATGCATTTCATGATTTATTTTGAGCTAAAATGACCCTGAATTGAAAAGCACTGCAAATGAACTCTGAAATGGTTGAAAGTTGGCATGGTATCATCATTTCACCCACATAGCATGTGCTAAAAAGTTGAGAGGGTTACGGCAAAAACTGGATGCACTTCGTGTAGAAAATGAACAATCTCTTTCGAAGTGTCACGGTTTTGGACGAAAACTCATCTGTTACAAAAGGATTTCAATTTTTTAAACATATTTGAACTCAAGACTTTTTCTGCATTCAATATGCACCATTCAAAGCCACATCATCACTTTTCAAACCTTTTCTGACTTCATTTGCTATTTTTCATGCATTTCATGATTTATTTTGAGCTAAGATGACCCTGAATTGAAAAGAACTGCAAATGAACTCTGAAATGGTTGAAAGTTGGCATGGTATCATCATTTCACCCACATAGCATGTGCTAAAAAGTTGAGAGGGTTACGGCAAAAACTGAATGCACTTCGTGTACAAAATGAACAATCTCTTTCGGAGTATCAGGGTTTCAGACGGAAACTCATCTGTTACAAAAGGCATTTAATTTCTTGACATGTAACTGCAGTGATATTCTAGATCAAAGCCATCATCAGAATAGTTGTGGAGAGAAAGTCTTCACTTTTTCTTCGCGTGTGTCTGTTGCTTATTGCGCCGTAACCATGGATAATCTTCATCGTTTAACAGGGTGCTTGGGTCAGCCTTCACTTTGAAGGGAGGAATTTCATGAAACTTTTCATAATCTTCAGACATGTCTGTCTTGCCCTCCACTCCCACGATGTCTCTTTTCCCTGAAAGAACTATGTGGCGCTTTGGCTCATCGTATGATGTATTCGCTTCCTTATCTTTTCTTTTTCTCGGTTTGGTAGACATGTCCTTCACATAGAAAATCTGCGCCATATCATTGGCTAGGACGAATGGTTCATCTGTGTACCCAAGATTGTTCAGATCCACTGTTGTCATTCCGTACTGCGGGTCTACCTGTACCCCGCCTCCTGACAGATTGACCCATTTGCACCGAAACAAAGGGACCTTAAAATCATGTCCATAGTCAAGTTCCCATATGTCTACTATGTAACCATAATATGTGTCATTTCCCCTGTTGGTTGCCGCATCAAAGCGGACACCACTGTTTTGGTTGGTGCTCTTTTGATCTTGGGTGATCGTGTAAAATGTATTCCCATTTATCTCGTACCCTTTGTAAGTCAATGCAGTCGAAGATGGTCCCCTGGCCAACGAGTACAGCTCATCTGCAACAGTGGTGTTACCCATGAGATGTGTTTGCAACCAACTGCCAAAAGTCCTGATGTGTTCACATGTAATCCAGTCGTCACACTGCTCCGAGTGTTTGGAGCGCAGAATATTCTTGTGTTCATTGACATACGGGGTCACCAAGGTAGAATTATGTAGAACTGTGTAGTGTGCTTGAGACCAAGAATGCCCATCCCTACATATTATTGAATTCGCTCCTAGCATGCCTTTTCCAGTCAGTCCCCCCTCATACCGCGATTGAGGGAGACCAATCGGCTTAAGGTCAGGAATAAAGTCAACACAAAACCCAATGCTTTCCTCTGTTTGATGGCCCATGGAGATGCTTCCTTCTAGCCTAGCACGGTTACGAACATATTTCTTTAAGACTCCCATGAACTTCTCAAAGGGGAACATGTTGTGTAGAAATACAGGGCCCAGAATGCCAATCTCGTCGACTAGATGAACTAGGGCGTGTGTCATGATATTGAAGAAGGATGGTGGGAACACCAGCTCGAAACTGACAAGACATTGCACCAAATCACTCTTTAACCTTGGTAGGATTTCTGGATCGATTACCTTCTGAGAGATTGCATTGAGGAATGCACATAGCTTCACAATGGCTAATCGAACGTTTTCTGGTAGAAGCCCCCTCAATGCAACCGGAAGCAGTTGCGTCATAATCACGTGGCAGTCATGAGACTTTAGGTTCTGGAACTTTTTCTGTGCCATATTTATTATTCCCTTTATATTCGACGAGAAGCCAGACGGGACCTTCATACTGAGCAGACATTCAAAGAAGATTTCCTTCTCTTCTTTGGTAAGAGCGTAGCTGGTAGGACCTTCATACTGCTTTGGATGCATGCTGTCTGTTTCGTGCACACGTTGTTGGTCCTCCCGGTCCTCTGGTGTATCTTTTGTCTTCCCATACACTCCCAAGAAGCCTAGCAGGTTCACGCAAAGATTCTTCATCACGTGCATCACGTCGATTGCAGAGCGGACCTCTAGGTCTTTCCAATAGGGTAGGTCCCAAAATATAGATTTCTTCTTCCACATGGGTGCGCGTCCCTCAGTGTCATTTGGAACAGATAGTCCGCCAGGACCCTTTCCAAAGATTACTTGTAAATCATTGACCATATCAAGTATGTGATCACCAGTATGGAGGGCGGGCTTCTTCCGGTGATCTGCCTCACCTTTGAAATGCTTTCCTTTCTTTCGACATTGATGGTTGGTCGGAAGAAATCGACGATGCCCCAGGTACACATTCTTCCTGCATTTGTCCAAATATATACTATCGGTGTCATCTAAACAATTCGTGCATGCGTGGTATCCCTTGTTTGTCTGTCCTGAAAGGTTACTGAGAGCAGGCGAATCATTGATGGTTACAAACAGCAACGCTCGTAGGTCAAATTCCTCCTGTTCGTTCTCATCCCACACACGTACACCTTTTCCATTCCACAGTTGTAAAAGTTCATCAACTAATGGCCTTAGGTACACATCAATTTCATTGCCGGTTTGCTTAGGGCCTTGGATGAGCACTGGCATCATAATGAACTTCCGCTTCATGCACAACCAAGGAGGAAGGTTATACATACATAGAGTCACATGCCATGTGCTATGCTTGCTGCTCTGCTCCCCAAAAGGATTAACGCCATCTGCACTTAAACCAAACCATACATTCCTTGGGTCATCTGTAAAGTCCCCCCACTTTCTCTCGATCTTTCTCCACTGCGACCCATCACCGGGTGCTCTCGACTTCCCGTCTTTCTTACGGTCTTCAGCCACTTCGAGAAAATTATGCAGGCCCTTAATGTACTCGGAGGTGCGTCGGTCACCGTACATCCATTGCTGGTTCATCTGCGTGCATTATATAATTAAGTGTATCAAAAACTATTACAAAACATCATGAATAGAGAAGTGACCAAATTAATAGAAGTTCATCATCACATTAAAACCAAAGTACAGTAGTGACCAAAATAAATACATAAAGTTCATACATAGTTCTCATTGAACAACATATAACTCTCTAGAGCATCTAATTAAAACATACATTGAAACTATGTAAAACATTTAAATGCAACAACAAATGTGATCATAACCGCAACTAAGGTACCAATTGATCCAACGGCATAATGATACCAAGCCTAAGTATGAATGGCATATTTTCTAATCTTTCTAATCTTCAAGCGCATTGCATCCATCTTGATCTTGTGATCTTCGACGACATCGGCAACATGCAACTCCAATTCCATCTTCTCCTCCTCAATTCTTTTCAATTTTTTCTTCAAGTAATTGTTTTCTTTTTCAACTAAATTTAACCTCTCGACAAGAGGGTCGGTTCGAATTTCCGGTTCACATACCTCCTAGATAAAAACATCTATGTCACGTTGGTCGGCATAATTGTCATAAACACTAAATGAAACAAATAGTTATAAAAGATAATATACCACATCCTAATCATAGACAGTACGAGGGTCGACAGGGGTGGATACCAAAACCATGGCACTATATAATAACAAACAATAATAAAAGTAAGAAAATTGTACAAGTATCTATCTAAATCATACAAGTAAGAATTTTTTTCTTTTAGAAAGAAGATAAGAACAAGAGGCTCACCACGGTGGTGCCGGCGACGAGATCGGCGCGGGCGATCGACGGCGGTGAGGACGGGGACGGGACAGGACAGACTGCCAAACCTAGACAAATCTTGAGGAAAATGGAGCTTGGAGGTCGAGCTTGGAGAGGAGAAAGCTTAAGTGTGGCTCGGGCATTTCATCGAACACCTCATGTGCATAGGAGGTGAGAGCTAGAGCAACACACACCTGCACACGCCGGCCGGCCAAAAAACAGAGTGAGCGGGCAGGGGCGGGGGTATATATAGGCTTATCTTTAGTCCCGGTTGGTGGCTAGAACCGGGACAGAAGACCTACCTTTGGTCCCGGTTCCAGCCACAAACCGGGACTAAAGGTGCTGGGCCAGGAGCGAGGCCCATTGGTCCCGGTTCGTGTCTGGAACCGGGACCAAAAGTGCCAGACGAACCGGGACTAATGGCCCCCGAGGCCCGTCCGGCGCCCTGGCCTCACGAACCGGGACTGGTGCACCCTTTGGTCCCGGTTCGTAAGTGAACCGGGATTAATGCCCTTATCCTAGCCTCAACCAAAGCCCTGTTTTCTACTAGTGTTATGGCCAAGAATATGCATTTTCATTTTATGTTTCCAACTAGCAAAGTTTGTACCACCAAAATATGGACCTCTACGGTGATAGTTTCCCTCACTAGATGCCATACTCTCCTTGGTTGTGAGACCAATGCAATGGAGACCAAAGCTCTGATACCACTTGTAGGGATTGAAAGTAGGTCTAGAGGGGAGGTGATTAGACTACTTGACCAAATAAAAACCTAACCTTTTCCCATATTAATTTGTGGGCAGATTTTAGCAATTAGCACAAGTCAAGTTCACCCTACACATGCATGTCTACGAGTATTGCAGCGGAAAGTAAAGACAAGCATATGTAAATAGAGGGGGAGAGGAGATCAAACGCAATTTGTAGACACGAAGATTTTTCCCGTGGTTCTGATAGGTGGTGCTATCATACGTCCATGTTTATGGAGTCTTCAACCCACGGAGGGTAACGGTCGCGAGAGTCCACGGAGGGCTCCACCCATAAGGGTCCACGAAGTAGCAACCTTGACTATTCCATAACGGCTTCCGTCCACGAAGGACTAGCCTCACTATGGGTAGATCTTCACGAAGTAGGCGATCTCCTTGCCCTTACAAACTTCTTGGTTTAACTCCACAACACGAAGTAGGAGGCTCCTAAGCGACACCTAACCAATCTAGGAGGCACCACCCTCCAAAAGGTAATAGGCTCGATAGTAATGATGAACTCCTTGCTCTTGTGTTTCAAATGATAGTCTCCTGAACACACAATCACTATCTCAGAGATTTGGCTTTGATGGAAGAGATTGAATTGATGGAAAGCAACTTGGGGAGGCTAGAAATCAAGATCCAAATGGTTGGAGTGGATGATATTGACCTCAACACAAGGGTAGGTGGTTCTCTCTCAGAAAATTGGATGGGGCAAGTGTGGAATAGTTCTGAGTGCTTCTCTTGCGAGTGGGATGTGGTGGAGGGGTATATATAGGCATCCCCAAAAATCCAACCGTTACAATATTATTGAGCAACTCGGTGAAACCGATATGAAACTCGGTCGTACCGATTTGTTCAAAATGTGGAAACTTTAGGAATCTCGGTGAAACCGATATATCATTCTCGGTGGTACCGAATTGACTGGCCGAGGGCAGTTTCCAAACTCGGTGGCACCGATTTACAAAACTCGGAAATTCCGATTTTATAAATCGAGACAACAGAATGTTGGTCACCGAAACTCGGTTGCACCGATGTGAATCTTGGTTGTACCGAGAATGGGAAGTGGCTAGGGTTTCTGTCTTGGCTTGGAACTCGGTGTGGCCGATATGAAAGTTGGTGACACCGATTTTGAGTGGATGGCTTAATGACAGAATATTTGTGGGAGAGCTTGTGAGTGTATTTGGTGGCTAACACTTGATCACTTGAGCATTTCATTCACCATTAATACCTCACCCCCTTTTGATAGTATTGGCTTTCCTATGGACTCAAAGTGATTTCTCACAAAGTGAAATGCAGAGTCTTCATCCTTGTAGCTTTGCCAATATTATTCCTTGTATCTTGGGGTCTCCTCACAATCCTTTGCCAAGCTATCATTGAACTTTTTTCCTGAGGTATACTTAGTGGAAAACATTAGTCCAATGAAGTATATGTTGTTATTAATTACCAAAACCACCTAGGGAGAAGTTGTGCTTTCAGTCTACTGTGAAGCGGTCGTCCTTTGTACGGGCCAAGATAGGCTGTCGTTCTGTTGATATGATCCCTACCACTGCTGAAGGTTGCCTGGGAACTAAATTTTATAGATTCACTTATGAGATTGAGGAGGTGCTGGTTCGCAACCCTGTGGTGGAAGAAGAGGAGGGAATTGCGGTCAACAATGATGAGGAAAATAGCTCTACCCAGACCCCTTAGCATAAACGTCCTGGTGATGAGAAGAAGGAGAAAAGCCAGAGTTTTGCTTGTAACTAACCTGGATCCTCAAAAACTGCAGGTGGAAAAGCCTGTTGCCTTTCCCCTGAGGAAGAGGATATTTCTGTCTCTTCTGAAAGTAGTGAGGATGACAACTCTCTTCTTATCGAGCAAATTATCAGAACTCAGGGTGTGATGGTGCAACAAGACTGTGACAAGTGGCTAGTCCCTGTTAACTCAATGAAGTTTTCACTAGCTACTAAAGTCCCTGTTGGACTTGAGCTGAAGGTGAATTTTTTTCAACATTTCAATCCTTTGTTGTCACCTACACAAGCGGGTACTAATATCAACCAGATCCAGGAGATCGATGGGGAGGTGGATCCTGAGCTCAAGACTTCCAGTAACTATGTGGTACATCTTCCTTTAGAGAGTAATGAGGATATCATACCCACTCCTCCTCTTGCTTCTGAAACTTCCTTGTGGGTCAGCCGTCAAAAAGGGGCAGATCGGATGATGAAGATGGAGCAAAAAGCAGCAAATCTGGCCAAGAAAAGAGATCTAGAAGGTACTTCTATGCCCTGTAATAACAATTCTTTTGCTGCCTTGTCTAATTCTGAATTGGGATAATTAATTCTGTGCCCTTAGTTGTGTCCCCCTCGGCAGGTTTACCCCTAGTTTCCGAAAATCCTCGTTCTTGCCCAACTCACTTTGGTTTTCTTCTGCTTTTGCCCGTCCGTGACGGTTCCGTCCAGTCAGCGCCGTTTGACCGCTACCGGCGCTAGCTTTTGGACACATTTTGCCCCGGTCGATCTAACCAGCCTGTTCCCACTCTCACTCTATCGTTCCCCATTCTCACTCTTTGCCCTCTCTGAAACCCTAGTTCGTCGGCGGTGGCTCACCACCAGATCCACAAACCCTTCCTCGCACCACAAACCCTTCCTGGCGATGGGGGAGAATGGAGAAACCCTAGGCGGCCGCCGCAATAAGGGGACCGCATCGGCAAGGGAGGGCGGTGGCCGCGCACGCGGCCAGAAGGTGCCCCAATCACCACGGGAGAGCGGAGGCGGCGGTGGTGGCATCCTACATGGTGGCAAGAGCTCGGCATCGGCTCGGGGGAGCGTTGAAGGTGGCTATGGTGGCAGTCACGACGACAAGGGCACCACATCTGCACATCAGATCTCCGCGGGGTAAGTGCCAGTCTCAAATCTGCTCCTGCTTAGCATCGTTGGATGGATTCAGAGAAGTTTTAGGCTAGGTTTGGTTCAATTTCTCATGGGAGATGCTATGTTCATTATCGTAGGAGGATCCAGCAGTTGCATTCTTTCTGTCTGTGAGAATGGAGACCACAGTTATAGTTTCTGCTGGTACCCAAGGAAAAGAAAGCAGCTTCACATTTCCATTAGTTGTGGACAACAGTAGTAGTTGTGGACATTTGGTTTCAACACATAAGATTTGTCGTCGATGAGTCGTCGACGAAAAATCTTCATTTGGTTACAACTACCATCCAGACAACTTGAAGAACCTAATTCAACTTGAAACAAACAACAATGCCCACAAAAAATAGGGTTCCATCAACATCTTCAGATACTCAACTACTTCAAATACATCGATAAACTACATCTACCATACCAGTACAGCAAACATAACAATTCCAACAAACAACAGTGCCCACACCAGCAGCATCTCATCTCTGTCTAAGTTTCTTCTTCAAAGCCTTGTTCTTCCTTCCTAGCTCTATGTTTTCCTTCTTCAAATGGTGGAATTTGATCCAACTGGCTTCAACTTCTGCGTGCAAGTCTTCAAAAGCAAGGGCAACACGCAATGGAGGAGGTGGGTCAACCCAAACCACCCATTGACACTCATCTGGTAACTAATTGCAGACCAGAAGAATGATACGTCTCCAATGTATCTATAATTTTTGCTTGTTCCATGCTGTTATATTATCATTCTTGGATGTTTTACAATCATTTTATAACAAATTTATATCATTTTTTGGGACTAACCTATTGACATAGTGCCAAAGTGCCAGTTGCTGTTTTTGCTTGTTTTTTACTTCGCAGAAAATCAATACCAAACGGAGTCCAATCGCGATGAAACTTTTTGGAGATTTTTTCTGGACCAAAAGACACCCAATGGGCCAAACAACTGCCGGAGAGGTGGGCTGTGGAGAGCACAACCCACCAGGGCGCACCAGGGGGCCCAACGCACCCTGATGTGTTGTGCCCTCCTCAGCCCCCTTCCGCACCGCCTCTGATGCCTATAAATTCCCAAATATTCCAAAAACCCTAGGGGAGTCGACGAAACACAATTCCAGCCGCCGCAAGTTCCAGAACCACGAGATCCAATCTAAACACCATCACGGAGGGGTTCATCTTCCTCATAGGTGCCTCTCCGATGATGCGTGAGTAGTCCACCATAGACCTACGGGTCCGTAGGCAGTAGCTAGATGGCTTCTTCTCTCTCTCTTATGATTCTCAATACAATGGTCTCTTGGAGATCTATTTGATGTAAACTTTTGCGGTGTGTTTGTTGGGATCCGATGAATTTTGAGTTCATGATCAGTTTCTATCCATGAATATTATTTGAGTCTTCTTTGATCTCTTATATGCATGATTGTTTATAGCATCGTATTTCTTCTTCGAATCTTTGGTTTAGTTAGGTTGACTAGATCGATTTTTCTTGCCATGGGAAGAGGTGCTTTGTGATGGGTTCGATCTTGCAGTGTTCTTTACCAGTGACAGAAGGGGCGGCAAGACACGCATGTATCGTTGCTATTAAGGATAACAAGATGTGGTCTATTCCTACATGAATAGATCTTGTCTACATCATGTCACCGTTCTTATTGCATTACTCCGTTTTTCTATGAACTTAATACACTAGATGCATGCTGGATAGCGGTCGATGTGTGGAGTAATAGAGGTAGATGCAGGCAGGAGTCGGTCTATCTATCTTGGACGTGATGCCTATATAATGATCATCGCCTTGGATATCGTCATGACTATTCGATTTTCTATCAATTGCCGAACAGTAATTTGTTCACCCACCGTGCGCTATACTCATGAGAGAGGCCACTAGTGAACCATACGACCCCCGGGTCTACTTTTCCATCATATTGCTTTCCGATCTACGTTTTTTGCAATCTTTGTTTTCAGATCTACAAAACCAAAAACCCAAAAATATATTGCTGCATATTTACTCTTTTTATTTGTGTTCTTGAGAGATCTATCTCTCCTATCTATCACTACCTAATCTATCTTATCACCGTAGAGAGATTGACAACCTCTCTTTCACGTCGGGTTGTGATGACCCACAAGTATAGGGGATCTATCGTAGTCCTTTCGATAAGTAAGAGTGTCGAACCTAACGAGGAGCAGAAGGAAATGACAAGCGGTTTTCAGCAAGGTATTCTCTGCAAGCACTGAAATTATCGGTAACAGATAGTTGTGTGATAAGATAATTCGTAACGGGTAACAAGTAACGAGTGTAACAAAGGTGCAGCAAGGTGGCCCAATACTTTTTGTAGCAAAGGAAAAGCCTGGACAAACTCTTATATAAAGCAAAGCGCTCCCGAGGACACATGGGAATTTCTGTCTAGCTAGTTTTCATCATGCTCATATGATTCGCGTTCGTTACTTTGATAATTTGATATGTGGGTGGACCGGTGCTTGGGTGCTGCCCTTACTTGGACAAGCCTCCCACTTATGATTAACCTCTCTCGCAAGCATGCGCAACTACGAAAGAAGAATTAAGATAAATCTAACCATAGCACGAAGCATATGGATCCAAATCAGCCCCTTACGAAGCAACGCATAAACTAGGATTTAAGCTTCTGTCAATCTAGCAACCCATCATCTACTTATTACTTCCCAATTCCTTCCCCTAGGCCCAAATAATGGTGAAGTGTCATGTAGTCGACGTTCACATAACACCACTAGAGGAGAGAGAACATACATCTCATCAAAATATCGAACGAATACCAAATTCACATGATTACTTATAACAAGACTTATCCCATGTCCTCAGGAACCAACGTAACTACTCACAAAGCATATTCATGTTCATAATCAGAGGAGTATTAATTATCATTAAGGATCTGAACATATGATCTTCCACCAAATAAACCAACTAGCATCAACTACCAGGAGTAATCAACACTACTAGCAACCCACAGGTACCAATCTGAGGTTTTGAGACAAAGATCGGATACAAGAGATGAACTAGGGTTTGGAGAGGAGATGGTGCTGGTGCAGATGTTGATGGAGATTGACCCCCTCTCGATGAGAGGATCGTTGGTGATGACGATGGCTTCGATTTCCCCCTCCGGGAGGGAAGTTTCCCCGGCAGAACAGCTATGCCGGAGTCCTAGATTGCTTCTGCCCAGGTTCCGCCTCGAGACGGTGGCGCTTCGTCCCGAAAGCTCTCTTATGATTTTTTCCAGGTCAAAACCCTCCATATAGCAGAAGATGGGCACCGGAGGCCTGCCAGGGGGCCCACAAGCCACAGGGGCGCGCCCAGCGGGGTAGGGCGCGCCCCCCAGGCTTGTTGCCTCCTGGTGGGTCCCCTCTGGTATTTGTTTTGCCCAATATTTTTTATATATTCCAAAATAATTCTCCATAACTTTTCAGGACTTTTGGAGTTGTGCATAATAGGTCTCTCATATTTGCTCCTTTTCCAGTCCAGAATTCCAGCTGCCGGCATTCTCCCTCTTCATGTAAACCTTGTAAAATAAGAGAGAAAAGGCATAAGTATTGTACCATAATGTGTAATAACAGACCATAATGCAATAAATATCAATATAAAAGCATGATGCAAAATGGACGTATCAACTCCCCCAAGCTTAGACCTCGCTTGTCCCCAAGCGAAAGCCGAAATCGATAAATATGTCCACATGTTTAGAGATAGAGGTGTCGATAAAATAAAATACGGAACTGAGAGCATCATGATCATCTCTAGAACAGCAATACTTATTGATATATAATTTCTTATGCTAGAGTAACAATTCATTCACAAGGTAAAGTATGAATCAAGAACTCCATTGAGAACCAACAAACTGTGATCTCAGTCATTGAAGCAATTGCAATTTATCATAACATCGGAAAGAGTCAATATAAGAGCTTGTAAAGCAAACCCAGATACTCAATCATCTTTTAGTCTTTCATAATTGCTAACACTCACGCGGTACCTATGAGGTCAAAGCTTCAATTGGACAGAGAGAAAGATAGGGGCTTATAGTTTTGCCTCTCAACTATTTACCTCAAGGGTAATGTCAACAGAAATAACTCATGATCACCCACATTCGAGTGGATATATGTGTCTAGATCATTCCCCAACACATGACGCTTGCCAAGAGACAAAGGCGAAATAAAGGAAGTGGTGAAGATCACCACGACTCTTGCATAAAGCTAAGCACTAGAAATTAAAAGTAACAGATAGGCCCTTCGCAGAGCGAAGCAGAGGTTGGCATGCGCTTTTATAGTTGGATGCGCAATCCCTTAATGAAAAAGAACGTCACTTTATATTGCCGCTTGTGATAAAGAACTTTATTATGCAGTCTGTCGCTTTTATTTCTTCCATATTACAAGTTCGTATAAAGTTTATTTTCCTCACACTAATAGATCATACATATTTAGAGAGCAATTTTTATTGCTTGCACCGATGACAACTTACTTGAAGGATCTTAATCAATCCATAGGTAGGTATGGTGGACTCTCATGGCAAAACTGGGTTAAGGGTGTTTGGATGCACAAGTAGTATCTCTACTTGGTGCGGAAGTTTTGGCTGATATGGGGTGGAAGCAAGCGTCACATGTTAAAGGATCTATAACCATATAACTTCTATTCGAAAATAAGCAAACATAACCCATTATGTTGTCTTCCTTGTCCAACATCAACTTCTTAGCATATAATATTTTAATGAGTGCTCACAATCATAAAAGATGTCCAAGATAATATATTTATATGTGAACCTCTCTTTCTTTATTACTTCCTTTTAATTGCAACAATGACCAATTGCTATGTTTGTCGACTCACAACAAATTTCAATCGACATACTTCTTATATGTGAAGTCATCACTCCCCATAAGATCATCATATATACTCTTTGCTTTTATTCTATATTTCTTTCTATTTCTTTTTCTCAAGATCATAGCAAGCAAGCAAAGCCCTCAACTCAAAACTACTTTTTATTATATAACTCTCGGACTCGCTTACATAGGGGGAACATAAAGCAAAACTCAAAAATAGATCACACAAAAACTTTATTCTACTAGATCAAGATATAACCAAAAGGATTGAACTGAGAAAAACGATAAAAGTAAAAGATGTGATGGTGATACGATACCGGGGCACCTCCCCCAAGCTTGGCACATGCCAAGGGGAGTGCACATACCCATGTGTTTAGTTGTACTTCTTCGGAGGTGGTGATGATGGAGACAGATCCTTAAGCTTGTTCAGTTTCCTCTTAAGCTTAAAATTCGGTTCCCTCAGATCGTTAACTTCTTTCTCGAGCTGCAATATCCTTTGACATAATTCTTGCTTGCTCTCCTGCAGAAAACGAGAAGGGATAAATAGAACCTTGGGTTTTCTCCTTGTGTTTGGGAGGCTCGATTTCCTGAACTGCACGTGCATATCTCCTGGTTGAGGCAAGGGGTTCTCCCTCATACTTGCCTTCTTGTTCCCCCTCCGAGAACAATCCATAAGTAATTAAGTCCCCATAGAGCTTGGGATTGGCAGATAATGCAATACATAGCTCTCCCCATCGGAATCTTGGGACGGCATATTGCTCTAAATCTGCTGCAGAAATAGCTCAAAACAAAAACAAGAGGTATTGTCGTGATATGAAGGTCCAAACCTTCGGGAGACTATATAATGAATTTTTACAGACCTAAAGGAGTATACCACAAGAAAACGGAGTCCGGAGGGTGCACGGGGTGGCCACAAGCCACAGGGGCGTGCCCAGGGGGGTAGGGCGCGCCCCCCTGGCTTGTCGGCTCCTCGTGCACTTTTCGGACTACTTTAAATTTTCCTAATTTTTTAAATATTCCAAAACGGAGAAAAATTGCTTTTGAAAAAGTTTTGGAGTCGGTTTACTTACCGTACCACATATCTATTCCTTTTCGGAGTCTGAAACGTTCTGGTAGGTGCCACTAATACACCTCTATGTACGCCGAACGTTTGCTTCCAACTAGAAACAAGAAATAAAACTACGTTGTGGGTATGAAGAGAATAGCTTTGCATGATATCAGAGAACTAAAATATAAAAATAGGTGATGTTATCATAAAGTTAGAATATGTTACAATATATTACAAATAGCGAGTGTGGAATAATGATGGGTCGGTGTGCGGAATTATCCTAGGCAATTGTTAACAAGATCGGTAATCATTATTAGAAATTTTATATGAGGGAGAGGCATAAGCTAACATACTTTCTCTACTTGGATCATATGCACTTATGATTGGAACTCTAGCAAGCATCCGCAACTACTAAAGATCATTAAGGTAAAACCCAACCATAGCATTAAAGCATCAAGTCCCCTTTATCCCATACGCAACAACCCACCTACTCGGGTTTATGCTTCTGTCACTCAAGCAACCCACTATAAGCGAATCATGAACATATTGCAACACCCTACAGCGGGATTCCTTCACGTGTGCGCGGCACGGAAGGCACCATAGGACAGAACCAAAGTAAAACATACAACTCAAACCAATCTGGAACATCAATCAACCCAAAGGACAAAAGAAATCTACTCAAAACATCATAGGATGGCAACACATCATTGGATCATAATATGTGGCATAAAGCACCATGTTCAAGTAGGGGATTGCAGCGGGGTGCAGGAGAGTGGACCGCTGAAAGGAGATGAGGATGGTGATGAGGAAGGTGATGTTGATGAAGACGATCACCGCGGCGATGGTTCCCCCGATGGCACTCCGGCGCCACCGAGAGAGAAGGGGAGAGGGTCTCCCCCTTGTGCTTCCTCATCCATGCCCCCCCCCTAGGTGGGGAGAGGTTCTCCCTCTGGTCCTTGGCCTCCATGGTGATGATGGCCCCTCCGTCTTCCTCCTCCATGGTCTCCGGTGATGGTGACCCCCTCCGGAAGGGTGCCGGAGAGGGCCAAGATTGATCTTTCGTGGCTACAGAGACTTGCGGCGGCGGAACTTCCGATATAGGTTTCTTTCTGGAGGTTTCTCGATTTATAGGAGTACTTGGCGTTGGAATCAAGTCATGGGGGTGGTCGAGGGGCCCACAAGCCCCTAGGCTTGTGGCTGCCACGGGACTCCCCTCCGGTATCTTTTTGCTCCAGTATTTTTTATATTTTCCAAAAACATTCTTCGTAAATTTTCAGCCCATTCCGAGAACTTTTATTTCTGCACAAAAACAACACCACGGCAGCTCTGCTGAAAACAGCGTCAGTCCGGGTTAGTTCTAATTAAATCATACCAAAATCATATAAAATTATTGTAAACATGGCATGAATACTTCATAAATTATAGATACGTTGGAGACGTATCAACATCCCCAAGCTTAATTCCTGCTCGTCCTCGAGTAGGTAAATGATAAAAGAAATATTTTATGAAGTGTGAATGCTAGCAAGTGCACAAGTTTGATCAATGATAATTCCAATCACTTTTTCTAGCATCAATATAAACCATAAACAGTAGCTCATCTCATAAAACTTCTCATGGTCAAGTAACAAGCTATTCACATGTTAAAGTATAGACCAAAAAGTTTCTTGAAAACTAACAAACCATATTCCTAGTCGTCGAACAATTGCAATTCATCTTATTTTCAGGAAGGGTCTATGTAAGAGCTTTGATTTAGCAAATTCCACATACTCAACTATCATATAGTCTTCCATGATTATTGACGCTCAAAGCATATTTTTCGAACAAATAGCATCCATCGAACACAGAGAAAGATAGGGGCTTAATGTTTCGCCTCCCAACTTATTTATCATATAGATAATTGTCAACACTAATAATTCATGATCAAATATATTTGACTGGATATATATGTTTGGATCTTTCCCCACCACATGATGCTTGCCAACTAATAGATTGAGGTTGGAATAAGAGGTTGACTCAACATGAATAGTAAATAACATGAAAGTAAATAGATTTGCCCTTCGCAGAGGGAAGCAGGGATTTGCATATGTGCCAGAGCTCATTATTTAAAACAGAGATGAATATAATTTTGGGAGGTATGCTTTCATTGTCAACATAACAACCAAAAGATTTCACCATCTTCCATGCTAGATACATTATAGGCGGTTCCCAAACAGAATGATAAAGTTTTTACTCCCCCTCCACCAATCAAACACACTCCACGGCGAGCCGAATCCACGGGTACCGTCCATACAAACAACAATCCCGGGGGAGTTTTGTTTCATTATATTTTGATTTTTGAGCATGGAACTGGGCATCCCGAATACCAACCACTTTGTCGTGAATGATAGTGAATCAACACATATCGTGAGAATAACCCACCTAGCATGGAAGATACTGACCGCCCCCAGTCGCTACATGAGCGATTCGGGCATACAAAACAGAATATTATTTGAAGGTTTAGAGTTTGGCACATGCAAATTTACTTGGAACGGCAGGTAAATACCGCATATAGGTAGGTATGGTGGACTCTCGTGGAAGAAACTTGGCTCAAGGGTTTGGATGCACAAGTAGTATCTCTACTTAGTACGAAGGTTTGGCTAGCAAAAGGTTCTAAACAAGCACCACATGTTAGAGGATCCATAACAATATAACTTCTATGCAAATATACCCAAACATAACTCATTAAGTTGTCTTCCTTGTCCAATTTCAACTAATTTGCTCGAGTTTGAAAATAATTAATGAGCTCACAATCATAGAAGATGTCCAAGATAGTATATTTATATGTGGAATCTCTCTTCCTTCAATATTCTTTCATGAATTGTTCAAGTGACCAATGTGGTGTTTGCTAACTTTCAATAAATTTTACCACCTATACTTATTATGTGTGAAGTCATTACTCCCCATGGGATAAGTAGATGAAGCATATTTAATTTCAGATTTATGATATTCAATTCCTTCAACCATTTACTCATAGGATATATAAGTGAAGCACGAGATTGAATGACAAACTACTCCAAAAAAGATATAAGTGAAGATCAATGCGTAGTCAATTAGTTAAATAGCCATGTGAGGACTCTCTGTCTTATTCAAAATTTCAGATCCAATGTTTTTATTCAAACAGCAAAACAAAATAAAAATAGCACTCCAAGAATAGCACGCATCATGTGAATGAAGAAAAATTTAGGTTCAACATAGGCTAACCGATAATTGTTGATGAAGAGAGATGGGATGCGTAGCATCCCCAAGCCTAGATGCTTGAGACTTCTTGAAATATTTACTTGGGGTGCCTTGGGAATCCCCAAGCTTGAGCTTTTGTATCTCGGTCAATCCTCTCATATCATGGTTTCACCTATTCTCAAAAACTTCATCCACACAAAACTTGAAAAGAACTCGTGAGATAGGTTAGTACACATAAGAATAAATCAACACTTCATGTACTGCCAAGACAAGTTGCACACTAATTTTCAAACATTATCTACTTTTTACTATCGTTTCCACAATTTATATCTACCAATATAGGCTATGTAAACTAGAGGATAAGTAGATAACAAAACTATGACAGCAATCTATCCAACAGAACAGTCTGTAGCAATTTATGAAAACAGTGTACTTCCGTAACTCAAACAATTATGAAAATTTAGGACATGCTAAGGAATTTATATGAAAATACTGTGTAAAAAGTTCAGAAACTTTCCACGTTCCAGTAAAATGTGAAAATTCAAACACTACAGCAAAAGTTTCCGTTTTTTACACAGCACACATCAAACATGCAATGCAAGCATCCTAAGGCAATTCTTGGAACTTTTTATTGAAAAACAAGATTATGAATAACACCTAACAGAAAATAACAAAATATAATGACGATCCGAGCAAAGCATATATTATGTGACGAATAAAAATATAGCTCCAAGTGAGGTTACCGATAATGTTGAAGACGAAAGAGGGGATGCCTTCTGGGGCATCCCCAAGCTTAGTTGCTTAGATCTTCCTTTAATATTACCTTGGGGTGCCTGGCACATCCCCAAGATTAGGGTCTTGCCACTCCTTATTCTCCTCATATCGATATCTCACCCAAAACTTGAAAACTTCAATCACACAATACTTAACGGAACTTCATGAGATGGGTTAGTATGATAAAGAGCAAACCATCCACTTAGGTACTGTTAAATACAAGATCCATAAATGTTCTCGCATAATGTCTACTGTAACTTATCATTTCCAAAATTTATATCACTTAATATAAGCCATGGAAATGCTAGAATAAGCAAACTACGCAAACAAGGCAGATTCTGTCAAAAACAGAACAGTCTTTAATGATCTGAACAATGA
Organism: Elymus sibiricus; assembly: GCA_039707655.1. Lineage (NCBI taxonomy): Eukaryota > Viridiplantae > Streptophyta > Magnoliopsida > Poales > Poaceae > Elymus > Elymus sibiricus. Next base: position 401,981,013 of record CM077663.1, read on the forward strand.
CCATACTTCTGCAGCCCCAAAAATTCTGAAAAATTAAGAAAACCTAGGAAATTTGTATATAGATCATGTGTAAAAAATTCAGAAGCTTTTGACTCTCTGGTGAATTTATAAAAATTCTGGAATGGGCACCAAAGTTTCTGTTTTTGCACAGAATCAAGTCAACTATCAACCACATCATCCCAAAGGCATTACTTGGCACTTTATTGAAATAAAAGGCACAAAACATGATTACTACAGTATCTTAATCATGTTAAAACACTAAAACATAAAGGGTAAATATTGGGTTGTCTCCCAACAAGCGCTTTTCTTTAATGCCTTTCTAGCTAGGCATGACATTTTAATGATACACTTCCAAGCCTAATTCCGATGATAATTCAATTCATACTCTAAAAGATATAAGTGAAGTTCATAGAGCATTCTATAATTAATATATATTAACCAATATCCAAGCTCAAAATATATAAGTGAAGCACACGAAGCATTCTATAAAGCCATACTCAAAAGATTTAAGTGAAGCACAAAGAGCATTCTACAAAGCCATACTCAAAAGATTTAAGTAAAGCGCAAAGAGCATTCTACAAATCCATACTCAAAAGATCTAAGTGAAGCACATGAAGCATTCTATAAATAAATGAAGGACTATCTCATACTAGAAGGGTGCATAAAAGGAAAAGAAAAACACTGAAGACGCATATCATGTGAACAAAACAAAAACCGAGGTATACCAATAGTTGTCGAAGAATAAAGATGGGATGCCTTCCGGGGCATCCCCAAGCTTAGATGCTTGAGTCTCCTAGAAATATTTACTTGGGGTGCCTTGGGCATCCCCAAGCTTGAACTCTTGTCTCTCCGTATTCTTCTTATATCGATACCTCCTCGATCTTCGAACACTTCATTCACACAAAACTTAACAAAACCCTCGTGAGATCCGTTAGTATAATAAAGCAAAATACTACTTTAATTACTGTTGTGAACTCTTTCCAAATTCATATTAGAATTATATCTACTGTAGTCCAACTTCACCATGGTTCATGCCCCCCGATACTACCCATAGATTCATCAAAATAAGAAAACAATGCATAGAAAACAGAATCTGTCAAAAACAGGACAGTCTGTAGCAATCTGGAAACTTCGTATACTTCTGTAACACAAAAAATTCTGAAAATTTAGCAAAAATTAAAAAATTTGTATAGAAGTACTGTGTAAAAATTTCAGAAACTTTTGACGTTCCAGTAAGAAATGTAAATTCATGCACTACAGTAAAAGTTTCTGTTTTTGCACCGCACAAAGCAAACAAGCAATCTAATCATCCTAAAACCAAATCTTGGCACATTATTTTTATAATACAATGGATATATACAAGGGGATAATTATTTTTGAGAAACTTCCATGAAAACTTCTACATTGTTTCCATGAGCATGAACACAAGTGTTCAAGGTCGACCCTCACTTCTCCAATGCACAACCTTCCAATCACTTCTCTTTTTGAAAAACTTCTTAGGCAAAAGAGGCAAGTAATTCTTTTTGTATTTTTCATTATTTAATTTTTTTGTTTGTTTCACCCACAACTGAAGAAAGCAAAAAGGGAAAATAAAATATACTTAGTGAAGAAAGCAAACAAGCACACACGAGAATATCAACCCCACGCTATTGCTCCCCGGCAACGGCGCCAGAAAAGACCTTGATAATCCCCAAGTGCAAGGAATCATCGTAGCAATTTCCAAAGGTGGAAGTGATAAGTATGGAGTGTCGAACCCACAAGGAGCTAAAGGTAAGATCAATATTCTCTCAAGTCCTATCTGCCACTGATACGACTCTACATACGACGAACGTTTGCTTCCAACTAGAAACGAGAAATAAAACTACGTTGTGGGTATGAAGAGAATAGCTTTGCATGATATCGGAGAACTAAAATATAAAAATAGGTGCTGTTATCATAAAGTTAGAATATGTTACAATATATTACAAATAGCGAGTGTGGAATAATGATGGGTCGGTGTGCGGAATTATCCTAGGCAATTGTTAACAAGATCGGTAATCATTATGGCAATTTTATATGAGGGAGAGGCATAAGCTAACATACTTTCTCTACTTGGATCATATGCACTTATGATTGGAAATCTAGCAAGCATCCACAACTACTAAATATCATTAAGGTAAAACCCAACCATAGCATTAAAGCATCAAGTCCCCTTTACCCCATACGCAACAATCCACCTACTCGGGTTTATGCTTCTGTCACTCAAGCAACCCACTATAAGCGAATCATGAACGTATTGCAACACCCTACAGTGGGGTTCCTTCACGTGTGCGCGGCACGGAAGGCACCATAGGACAGCACCAAAGTAAAACATACAACTCAAACCAATCTAGATCATCAATCAACCCAAAGGACAAAAGAAATCTACTCAAAACATCATAGGATGGCAACACATCATTGGATCATAATATGTGGCATAAAGCACCATGTTCAAGTAGGGGATTACAGCGGGGTGCGGGAGAGTGGACTGCTGAAAGGAGATGAGGATGGTGATGAAGAAGGTGATGTTGATGAAGACGATCACCGCGGCGATGGTTCCCCCGATGGCACTCCGGTGCCACCGAGAGAGAAGGGGAGAGGGTCTCCCCCTTGTGCTTCCTCCTCTATGGCTGCCCCCTAGGTGGGGAGAGGTTCTCCCTCTGGTCCTTGGCCTCCATGGTGATGATGGCCCCTCCGTCTTCCTCCTCCATGGTCTCCGGTGATGGTGACCCCCTGCGGCAGGGTGCCGGAGAGGGCCAAGATTGATCTTTCGTGGCTACAGAGACTTGCGGCCGCGGAACTTCCGATCTAGGTTTCTTTCTAGAGGTTTCTTGATTTATAGGAGTACTTGGCGTTGGAATCAAGTCAGTGGGGTGCTCGAGGGGCCCACAAGCCAGGGGGGTGCGCCCTAGGGGGGCGCCCCCTAGGCTTGTGGCTGCCTCGGGACTCCCCTCCGGTATCTTTTTGCTCCTGTATTTTTTATATTTTCCAAAAATATTCTCCGTAAATTTTCAGCCCATTCCGAGAACTTTTATTTCTGCACAAAAACAACACCACGGTAGCTCTGCTGAAAACAACGTCAGTCCGGGTTAGTTCTAATTAAATCATACCAAAATCATATAAAATTATTGTAAACATAGCATGAATACTTCATAAATTATAGATACGTTGGAGACGTATCCGTAGGTCTCCCTAATGTACTCCTCCGGAGTTATGGTATTAATAATATTGGTTTCGACATTTATGGGAGTACCTGAGATATAATGTTTGATTCTTTGCCCGTTTACCACCTTCGGATTTGTGCCTTCGACATTGTTGATCTTGATAGCACCGGAACGATATACTTCCTCGATAATGTAAGGCCCTTCCCATTTAGAGAGAAGTTTTCCTGCAAAAAATCTTAAACGAGAATTGTATAGCAAGACATGGTCACCTACATTGAATTCATGCTTTTGTATCCTTTTATCATGCCATCTCTTAACTTTTTCTTTAAACAACTTGGCATTCTCATAGGCCTGGGTTCTCCATTCATCAAGTGAGCTAATGTCAAACGACCTCTTCTCACCAGCAAGTTTGAAATCATAGTTGACCTCTTTGATTGCCCAATAAGCTTTATGTTCTAGTTCTAGAGGTAAGTGACATGCTTTGCCATAAACCATTTTATACGGAGACATACCCATAGGGTTTTTGTAAGCAGTTCTATAAGCCCATAATGCATCATCAAGTTTCTAAGACCAATTCTTTCTAGATCTATTAACAGTCTTTTGCAAGATCAATTTAATTTCTCTATTGCTTAATTCTACTTGATCACTAGACTGAGGATGATAAGGAGATGCAATTCTATGATTAACATCATACTTAGCAAGCAATTTACGGAAAGCACCATGAATAAAGTGTGAACCACCCTCAGTCATTAAATATCTAGGGACTCCAAATCTAGGGAAAATAACTTCTTTAAGCATTTTAATAGAAGTGTTATGATCAGAACTACTAGTTGGAATATCTTCTACCCACTTAGTAACATAATCAACAGCAACTAGAATATGAGTATACCCGTTGGACTTTGGAAAAGGTCCCATATAATCAAAAGCCCAAACATCGAATGGTTCAATAACAAGAGAGTAATTCATAGGCATTTCCTGACGTCTACTAATATTACCAATTCATTGACATTATCACAAGACAAGACAAACTTACGAGCATCCTTGAAGAGAGTAGGCCAATAAAAACCAGATTGTAATACCTTGTGTGCAATTCTATATCCAGCGTGGTGTCCTCCGTAGGCCTCGGAGTGACACTTGTGTAGGATCTGTTCCTGTTCATGCTCAGGTACACAACGTCTAATAACACCATCTACTCCTTCCTTATAAAGGTGTGGATCATCCCAAAAGTAATGTCTTAAATCATAGAAGAACTTTTTCTTTTGTTGGTATGTGAAACTAGGTGGTATAAATTTAGCAACAATGTAATTAGCATAATCAGCATACCATGGAGCATTACGTGAAGCATTTATGACAGCTAATTGTTCATCAGGAAAGCTATCATCAATAGGTAGTGGGTCATCAAGAACATTTTCTAACCTAGACAAGTTATCTGCTACGGGGTTCTTAGCACCCTTTCTATCAATAATATGCAAATCAAATTCTTGTAGCAGAAGAACCCATCTAATAAGTCTAGGTTTAGCATCTTTCTTTTCCATAAGATATTTAATAGCAGCATGATCAGTATGAACAGTTACTTTGGAATCAAATATATAAGGTATGAACTTATCACAAGCAAACACAACTGCTAAAAATTCCTTTTCAGTGGTAGCATAGTTTCTTTGAGCACTGTCTAGAGTTTTACTAGCATAATGGATAACATTTAATTTCTTATCAACTCTTTGTCCTAGAACAGCACCAACGGCATAATCACTAGCATCACACATAATTTCAAATGGCAGGTTCCAATCAGGTGGTTGAACAACAGGTGCAGTGATCAAGGCTTTCTTAAGGATTTCAAATGCTTCTACACAATCATCATAAAAAACAAAAGGAATATCTTTTTGCAAAAGATTAGTGAGAGGCCTAGAAAGCTTAGAGAAGTCTTTAATAAACCTCCTATAGAAACCAGCATGACCAAGGAAACTTCTTATACCTTTGATATTCGTAGGACACGACATTTTTTCAATAGCATCAACTTTAGCTTTATCCACCGCAATACCTCTTTCGGAGATTTTGTGTCCCAAGACAATGCCCTCATTAACCATAAAGTGGCACTTCTCCCAATTCAATACAAGATTAGTTTCTTCACATCTCTGAAAAACTCAATCAAGGTTGCTCAAGCAATCATCAAAAGAAGTTCCGTAAACGGAGAAATCATCCATGAAAACCTCAACAATCTTTTCACAAAGGTCAGAGAATATAGCAGTCATACATCTTTGAAAGGTAGCAGGTGCATTGCATAAACCAAAAGGCATACGTCTATAAGCAAAGGTACCGAAAGGACAAGTAAAAGTGGTCTTCTCTTGGTCCTCTTTTGACACAGGTATTTGAGAGAAGCCAGAATATCCATCTAGAAAGCAAAAGTGTGTGTGTTTGGATAGTCTTTCTAGCATTTGATCAATAAAAGGTAGAGGATAATGATCTTTCCTAGTAGCTTTATTTAATTTCCTAAAATCAATTACCATTCTATATCCTGTAACAATTCTTTGCGGGATCAATTCATTTTTATCATTATGAACAACGGTAATACCTCCCTTCTTAGGGACACAATGAACGGGACTAACCCATCTACTATCAGCAATAGGATAAATTATACCTTCCTCCAAAAGCTTTAATATTTCATTTCTTACCACTTCTTTCATTTTAGGATTTAACCGTCGTTGGTGATCAACGACTGGTTTAGCATTAGGCTCCATATTAATTTTATGCTGACATAGAGTGGGACTAATGCCCTTAAGATCATCAAGAGTATATCCAATAGCAGCACGGTGCTTCCTCAGAGTTTTCAATAATCTATTCTCTTCATGCTCTGAAAGGTTAGCACTAATAATAACAGGATATATCTTCTTTTCATCAAGATAGGCATATTTCAGAGTAACTGGTAATTGTTTAAGCTCAAACACGGGATCACCCTTGGGTGGAGGAGGATCCCCAAGTATTTCAACAGGCAGGTTGTGTTTCAAAATAGGATGCTGATCAAATAAAATCTTATCTATTTCATTCCTTTCATTCATATGCATATCATTTTCATGGTCTAGCAAGTATTGTTCTAAGGGATCAGTAGGAGGCACAGCAATAGAAGCAAGACCAATAATTTCATCCTTACTAGGCAATTCTTTATCATGGGGTTGTCTACGAAATTTAGATAAATTGAACTCATGAGACACATCCCCAAAACTTACATAAGCCATGATAACAATGATCTCCTATTTTAGCATTAACAGTATTCAAGAAGGGTCTACCAAATATAATAGGACAAAAATCATCTTGTGGGGAACCAAGAACAAGAAAATCAGTAGGATATTTTATTTTCCCACACAAGACTTCAACATCTCTAATAATCCCAACTGGTGCTATAGTATCTCTATTAGCAAGCTTAATGGTGACATCAATTTCTTCTAATTCAGCTGGTGCAATATCATTCACAATTTCTTGATATAAGGTAAAGGGAATTGCACTCACACTAGCACCCACATCACATAAGCCATGATAACAATGATCTCCTATTTTAACAGAAACAACAGGCATGCCAACAATAGGTCTATGTTTATCTTTAGTATCAGGTCTAGCAATTCTAGCAGCATCATCACAGAAATGAATAACATGCCCATCAATATTATCAACCAAGAGATCTTTAACCATAGCAATACTAGGTTCAACTTTGATTTTTTCAGGGGGTGTAGGTGTTCTAGTATAACTCTTACGAACCACAGTTGAAGCTTTAGCATGTTCCTTTATTCTAACAGGGAAAGGTGGTTTCTCAATATAAGCAGCTGGAATAACAGGATCAACATTATAAATAATAGTTTCTTCTTCAACTTTAATAGGTTCAACTACTTTCACTTCAATGGGAGGATGATATTTAAACCACTTCTCCTTAGGGAGATCAACATGAGCAGCAAAAGATTCACAGAAAGAAGCTACTATCTCAGAGTCAAGTCCATATTTAGTGCTAAATTCACGAAAAGCATCGGTGTCTATAAAGGATTTAACACAATCAAACTTAAGGTTTATACCTTACTCCTTACCTTTGTCGAGTTCTCAATCTTTAGAGTTGCGTTTAATTCTTTCCAATAAGTCCCATTGGAATTCAATATCTTTCTTCATAAAGGAACCAGTACAAGAAGTATCGAGCATGGATTGATCATTACGAGAAAGCCGAGCATAAAAATTCTGAATAATAATTTCTCTTGAGAGCTCATGATTGGGGCATGAATATAACATTGACTTAAACCTCCCCAATCTTGAGAGATACTTTCTCCTTCACGAGGCCAAAAATTATAAATATAATTCCGATCGCGATGAACCAGATGCATATGATAAAACTTCTGATGAAATTCCAATTTCAACCGGTTGTAGTTCGATGATCCAATATCATCACATAGCCTATACCATGTCAATGCCTTCTCCTTCAAAGATAAAGGAAAGACCTTCTTCTTGACATCATCCTCGGGCAAACCTGCAAGCTTAAATAATCCACAAACTTCATCCACATAGATTAGATGCAAATCAGGATGTAGTGTTCTATCTCCTGCATAGGGATTAGCTAGCAGTTTCTCTATCATACCCGAAGGAATTTCATAATAAATATTTTAAGTAGGTTCAGTAGGTTGAGGAGCAACTCTTTGTGCTTCCGGTAGAGGTGAAGATACCCCGAACAAGCCCCTCAAAGGATTATTTTCCATAGTAACAAGTGACAGTAGATTTCAGCACACTATATAAAATTTTCCTTACCAAATTCCACTCACCAAAGGCGCTTCACTCCCCGGCAACGGCGCCAGAAAAGAGTCTTGATGACCCACAAGTATAGGGGATCTATCATAATCCTTTTGATAAGTAAGAGTGTCGAACCCAACGAGGAGCAGAAGGAAATGACAAGCGGTTTTCAGCAAGGTATTCTCTGCAAGCACTGAAATTATCGGTAACAGATAGTTGTGTGATAAGATAATTTGTAACGGGTAACAAGTAACGAGTGTAACAAAGGTGCAGAAAGGTGGCCCAATCCTTTTTGTAGCAAAGGACAAACCTGGACAAACTCTTATATAAAGCAAAGCGCTCCCGAGGACACATGTGAATTTCTGTCAAGCTAGTTTTCATCATGCTCATATGATTTGCGTTCGTTACTTTGATAATTTGATATGTGGGTGGACCGGTGCTTAGGTGCTGCCCTTACTTGGACAAGCCTCCCACTTATGATTAACCTCTCTCGCAAGCATCCGCAACTACGAAAGAAGAATTAAGATAAATCTAACCATAGCATGAAACATATGGATCCAAATCAGCCCCTTACGAAGCAACGCACAAACTAGGGTTTAAGCTTCTGTCAGTCTAGCAACCCATCATCTACTTATTACTTCCCAATGCCTTCCCCTAGGCCCAAATAATGGTGAAGTGTCATGTAGTCGACGTTCACATAACACCACTAGAGGAGAGACAACATACATCTCATCAAAAGATCGAACGAATACCAAATTCACATGATTACTTATAACAAGACTTATCCCATGTCCTCAAGAACAAACGTAACTACTCACAAAGCATATTCATGTTCATAATCAGAGGAGTATTAATTATCATTAAGGATCTGAACATATGATCTTCCACCAAATAAACCAACTAGCATCAACTACAAGGAGTAATCAACACTACTAGCAACCCACAGGTACCAATCTGAAGTTTTGAGACAAATATCGGATACAAGAGATGAACTAGGGCTTGGAGAGGAGATGATGCTGGTGAAGATGTTGATGGAGATTGACCCCCTCTCGATGAGAGGATCGTTGGTGATGACGATGGCTTTGATTTCCCCCTCCGGGAGGGAAGTTTCCCCGGCAGAACAACTCCGTCGGAGCCCTAGATTGCTTCTGCCCAGGTTCCGCCTCGAGACGGCGGCGCTTCGTCCCGAAAGCTCTCTTATGATTTTTTCCAGGTCAAAACCCATCATATAGCAGAAGATGGGCACAGGAGGCCTGCCAGGGGGCCCACAAGCCACAGGGGCGCGCCCCCCAGGCTTGTGGCCTCCTGGTGGGTCCCCTCTGGTATTTCTTTCGCCCAATATTTTTTATATATTCCAAAATAATTCTCCGTAACTTTTCAGGACTTTTGGAGTTGTGCAGAATTGGTCTCTCAAATTTGCTCCTTTTCTAGTCCAGAATTCCAGCTGCCGGCATTCTCCCTCTTCATGTAAACCTTGTAAAATAAGAGAGAAAAGGCATAAGTATTGTACCATAATGTGTAATAACAGCCCATAATGCAATAAATATCAATATAAAAGCATGATGCAAAATGGACGTATCAGGTTGCAAGTATTTGTTGTTTGTGTGCAGGTGCTGCTTATTGGGTGGCGGTGATCTTCTTACTGGTTCGATAACCTTGGTTTCATAACTAAGGGAAATACTTACCGTCGCTGTGCTGCATCATCCCTTCCTCCTTGGGGAAATACCGACGCAGTCCAAGCCTCGTCAAAGGAATTTATGGCGCCGTTGCTGGGGACGAAGCAGTCTCTTCTACGTGCCTATTGTAGGCGCCGAGGGGACTCCACCATCATCTACCAGGTTCCTAATCACAAATCTCATCTCCTTGCAATTACATTATTTTCCATTTGCCTCTCGTTTTCCCCTCCCCGACTTCACCAATTTGCCGTTTTATTCGCCCTCTTTTTTGTTTGCCCTTTTTCTTGCCGGATCTCTTCCTTGTTTGCAATCTTGTTTGCGTAGTCACGATGACTCAAGAGAACACCAAGTTGTGTGATTTTTCCAATACTAATAACAATGATTTTATTAGTACGCCTATTGCTCCTCCCGCCATTAGTGCGGAGTCTTGTGATATTAATGCCGCTTTGTTGAATCTTGTCATGAAAGATCAATTTGCCGGTACTCCTAATGAGGATGCCGCGTCCCATCTAAACACGTTCGTAGAATTGTGTGATATGCAAAAGAAAAAAGATGTGGACAATGATATTGTCAAGTTGAAACTATTTCCTTTTTCCTTGTGGGATCATGCAAAAATTTGGTTTTCCTCTTTGCCTCGCAATAGTATCGATTCTTGGAATAAGTGCAAGGATGCTTTTATCACTAAGTATTTTCCGCCCGCGAAAATTATTTCCCTTAGGACGCAAATCATGAATTTTAAGCAACTTGAGCATGAACATGTTGCACAATCTTGGGAAAGAATGAAGTTGATGCTACGAAATTGTCCTACTCATGGTTTAAATCTTTGGATGATCATACAAAATTTTTATGCGGGATTGAATTTTGTCTCTAGAAATCTTTTAGATTCCGCCGCGGGTGGTACTTTTATGGAGATTACTTTGGGTGAAGCCACTAAATTTCTAGATAATATCATGGCTAATTATTCTCAATGGCATACCGAAAGAGCACCTACTAGTAAAAAAGTTAATTCGGTAGAGGAAATTAGTACTTTGAGTGATAAAGTTGATGCTTTGATGAAATTGGTTGCTAGTAAAAATGCTCCTATTGATCTTAGTGATGTGCCTTTGTCTACCTTGATTGAGCAAAATAGTGATTCCGTAGATGTGAACTTTGTCTCGCGAAACAATTTCAATAACAATGCTTATAGAGGTAATTTTATTCCTAGGCCTTTTCCTGGAAATTCCTCTAATAAATATGGTAATTCCTATGGTAATTCTTCTTACAATTATAATAGGAACACCTCTGATCTTGAGAGTAATATTAAAGAATTTATCAATGCACAAAAGGCTTTCAATACTACGTTAGAGGAAAAGTTGAATAGGATTGATGACATGTCTAGAAGCATTGATAGAATTTCTCATGATGTTGAAAATCTCAAGTTGAAAGATTTTGTGCCTAATATTGATGAATCTATTAAAGCTTTATATGTCTCTATGGATGAAAGTAAGAAAAGAACCACTATGCTTAGAGCTAAAAAAGAAATCTTAGAAAAATCGTTTTCTAGTGATTGCCTTCATAAAAAAGATGAAGATATTAAAGTGATTGGTGTTTCTTCTATTGATTCCTTGTTTATTAATATTAAACTTGATAATGAAGGGACTGAAGTAGAGTCAACTTTAGCTAGAAGGCGTCCCAATAATTTGGAGGGTGAAAATCTTGATGAAATTTTGCTAAAAGTGGGTTTGAAGAGGTCAAAACTTTAACTAGTGATGTACTCACTATCTTGGATTGCAAAGATTTTAATTATGATAGTTGCTCTTTTATTGAATGTATTTATTTGTTGCAATCCATGTTGAATTCACCCCATGCTTATGAGCAAAATAAAGCTTTTACTAAACATATCGTTGATGCATGATGAAATCTTTTGAAGAAAAGTTGGAATTGGAGATTTCTATTCCTAGAAAATTACATGATGAGTGGGAACCTACCATTATGGTCAAGATTAAAAATTAGGAATGCTTTGCTTTGTGTGATTTGGATGCTAGTGTTTCCACGATTCCGAAATCTCTATGTGATGTGCTTGGTCTTACCAATATTGAAGAATGTTCTCTAAATTTGCACTTGGCGGATTCTACTATTAAAAAACCTTTGGGAAGAATTAATGATGTTCTTATTCTTTCAAATAGGAATTATGTGCCCATTGATTTTATTGTTCTTGATATTGATTGCAATCCGTCTTGTCCTATTATACTTGGTAGACCGTTTTTACGCACTATAGGTGTTGTGATTGATATGAAAGAAGCAATATTCGTTTTCAATTTCCCTTGAGAAAGGGTATGGAACACTTCCCTAGAACAATAATTAAGCCACCATATGAATCAATCAAGAGGGCATCCTATGGATCCAAAACCAAAGATGACAATACTTGAATCTATGTGTTATGCCTAGCTAGGGGCGTAAAACGATAGCGCTTGTTGGGAGGCAACCCGATTAATAAATAATTTTTTTCTTTTTATTTTCTGTTTTTGTCTGTTGACACAATTATGCCTCTGTTATGATTGTGTTTTTATGGTTTATTTATTGTTTGTGCCATGGAAAGCCTTTAGGATGATTCATAGGATGAGTAGAAGTGATGCTGAATCTGAAACAGATACTTTGCGTCTAGTATATGAATTTTCATTTTTTTTCTGGAACGTTATCTTGAGCTGTAATTTTAACACAGTGTTTCTATACAAATTCCTTACGTTTTCCTAATTTTTCAGAATTTTTAGAGTTACAGAAGTATGGGTAGAGTACAGATTACTACAGACTGTTCTGTTTAAGACAGATTCTGTTTTCGTTGCATTGTGTGCTTGTTTTGATTAATCTATGGGTTATATTGAAGGGTATGAGCCATGGTAAAGTTAAAATACAGTAGGTATAATGCAATAATAAAATATGAATGGGTTTGCAACAGTACCTAAAGTAGTGATTTGCTTTCTTATACTAACGGATCTCACGAAGATTTTGTTGAGTTTTGTGTGATTGAAGTTTTTAAGTTTTGGGTGAGATCACGATGGATGAAGGAATAAGGAGTGATAAAATCCTAAGCTTGGGGATGATACAGCACCCCCAAGATATATCCAAAGAGAAACAAGCAACTAAGCTTGGAGATGCCCCCGAGTGGCATCCCCTCTTTCTTCTAACGACCATCGGTATTTTACTTGGAGCTATATTTTTATTCGTCACATATCATGAGTTTTGCTTGGAGCGTCTTGTATCTTTGCTTGCTTTGTTTGTTAGTTTTTCCTTTGTATCCTTGCTGTACACACCTATTTGAGAGAGCCACAATCATGCTATGATTTTTTAGAATTGCTCTATGTGCTTCACTTAAACTTTTTCAGCTATGGAATTGCTCTATGTGCTTCACTTATATCTTTTTGAGCACGGTGTGATTGGAAATTTTTGTAGAAATACTCTCGTGCTTCACTTAGATTAATTTGAGAGTTAGTAAATTTTGAATAAATCCTCTCATGCTTCACTTATACCTTTTTGAGAGATGAAATCTTTATGCTCATGTGCTTCACTTAAATTTGTTTGAGCTTGCCAAAAAGCAATGGCAATATATGAAACTAGTCCCAAAGTGATAGATATCCAAGGAGGATATAATAAAAAAATTCATGAAGATCATTGGACAAATTAAACTTGATTCCTTGTAATAGTTTTGAAACATGATGATAGTAATATGTGAGTCATGTCAGTGAGTAATTATGCTTAGTAAGAATATTGGTGTTTAAGTTTGTGATGCCATATGCAAGTACGAAAGTCAATAGTTATGCAATGAAATTATATCCTACTTGTGGGGCATTATTCGGTGTTAGTTATGTTCAATGCTCACTTATGTGAATTTTCGTTTCTTGGTTTGGTTGCTTCTCAATCTATTTGCTAGCCTCCATTTGTACTAAGTAGAAATACTTCTTGTGCATCCAAAATCCTTAAACCAAGTTTTGCCTTATGAGTCCACCATACCTACCTATATGCGGTATTTCAATGCCGTTGCAAGCAAATTTGTATGTGCCATCTCTAAATTTTCAAAATAAATTTTCTCTTTTGTGTGTCCGTACCGCTCATGAAACGTTGGGGAGTGTCCAATATTTTTCCATGCTAGATGTGTTATTCTCAAGATGAGTGTTTATTCACTTGTCATTGCACGAGAGTGCGGTGGTAATAGGGAAGCCCATTCCCGAAATGAAAAAGAAAAAATATTTACTTTATGTTGTCAAATAATAAATTCCTTGGAAAGTGTTGGTATGGAAGGCAACCGTGGATACGGCCCGCCATGAAAAGTGAAAGTTTGGTGGAAAAAGGAATAAACTTTATTTTCTGATTGGGAACCGCCTATGATATATCTAGCATGGAAAGTATTGTGAGCCACTGATACGTCCATTTTGCATCATGATTTCCTACTGTTATTTACTTTGTTTTGTTGAATAATAATGCTTTGGGGAGTGATTCTAATGCCTTTTCTCTCATAATATGCAAGGTTTACACAAAGAGGGAGAATACCGGCAGCTGGAATTCTGGACCTAAGAAAAGCACGTAAGAGATACCTTTTCAGCACAACTCCAATGAAGCTGAAACTTTACGGAGATTATTTTTGGAATTAATAAAAAATACTGGAGCAAAAATCTACCGGAGGGGGGCCACCTGGTGAGGAGCACCCACCAGGGCGCGCCAGACACCCCCTGGCGCGGCCTGGTGGGTGGTGCTCACCCTGGCCCACCTCCGGAGCCCATCTTATGGTATATATTCCCAAAAAACATAAAAAAATTAGGAGGAGGACTTTTGAGACGAAGCGCCGCCGCCTCGAGGCGGAACTTGGGCAGGAGCACTTTTGCCCTCCGGCGGAGCGATTCCGCCGGGGGAACTTCCCTCCCGGAGGGGGAAATCGAAGCTATCGTCATCACCAACACCCCTCTCATCTTTGGGAGGCCAATCTTCATCAACATCTTCAACAGCACCATCTCCTCTCAAACCCTAGTTCAGCTCTTGTGTTCAATCTTTGTACCGGAACCTCAGATTGGTACCTGTGGGTGACTAGTAGTGTTGATTACCTTGGGTAGTTGATTATATGTTCAGATCCATTATGCTATTCATTACTCCTCTGATCTTGAGCATGATTATTATTTGTGAGTAGTTACCTTTGTTCTTCAGGTCACGGGAGAAGTCATGTTGCGAGTAATCATGTGAATTTGATATGTGTTCGATATTTTGATGATATGTATGTTGTGATTCCCTTAGTGGTGTCCTGTGAACGTCGACTACATGACACTGCACCATTCATGGGCCTAAGGGAATGCATTGTGGAGTAGTTATTAGATGATGGGTTGCTAGAGTGACAGAAGCTTAAACCCTAGTTTATGCGCTACTTTGTAAGGGGCTGATTTGGATCCACATGTTTAATGCTATGGTTAGACTTTGTCTTAATACTTTCTCGTAGTTGCGGATGCTTGCGAGGGGGTTAATCATAAGTAGGTTGTTAGTTCAAGTAAGAACAACACCTTAGCACCGGTCCACCCACATATCAAATTATCAAAGTAGCGAACACGAATCAAACCAACATGATAAAAGTGACGAGACGAAATTCCTGTGTACCCTCAAGAACACTTTGCCTATTACTAGTGATTGTTCTGGCCTGTCCTTTGCCTCAAAAGGATTGGGCTATCTTTCTGCACCTTGTTTACCGTTACCGTTACTTGCTCGTTACAAATTACCTTGCTATCAAACTATCTATTACCTACAATTTCAGTGCTTGCAGAAATTACCTTGCTGAAAACCGCTTGTCATGTCCTTCTGCTCCTCGTTGGGTTTGACACTCTTACTTATCGAAAGGACTACGATTGATCCCCTATACTTGTGGGTCATCAAGACTCTTTTCTGGCACTGTTGCTGGGGAGTGAAGCGCTCTTGGTAAGTGGAAATCGGTAAGGAAAAACTTATACTACGTGCTGAAATTTATTGCTACTTGCTACTATGGAGAACCATCCTTTGAGGGGTTTGTTCGGGGTATCTTCACCTCGACCGGAACCACAATTAGTTACCCGTCAACCTACAGCAGCTACTGAATTTTTTTCTTATGAAATTCCTTCGGGTATGGTAGAATACTTGCTTGCTAAACCTTATGCAGGAGATGGAACTGAACATCCTGATATGCATCTCTTATATGTGAACGAAATATGTGGATTATTTAAGCTTGCAGGTTTACCCGGAGATGTAGTTAATAAGAAGGTTTTCCCTTTATCTTTGGAGGGAAAAGCATTGACATGGTATAGGCTATGTGATGACCTTGGATCTGAGAACTGGAATCGTTTGCAATTGGAATTCCATCAAAAGTTTTATCCTATGCATCTAGTTCATCGTGATCGGAATTATATATATAATTTTTGGCCTCGTGAAGGAGAAAGTATCGCTCTAGCTTGGGGGAGGCTTAAGTCAATGTTATATTCATGCCCCAATCATGACATTCCGAGGGAAGTTATCATTCAGAATTTTTATGCTCGGCTTTCTCATAATGATCAATCCATGCTCGATACTTATTGTGCTGGTTCTTATATGAAGAAGACTATTGATTTTAAGTGGGATCTCTTGGAAACAATTAAACGCAACTCTGAAGATTGGGAACTCGATGAAGGTAATGAGTCAGGTATAAAGCTTCAATTTGATTGTGTTAAATCTTTTATGAATACCGATACTTTTCATAAGTTTAGCACTAAATATGGACTTGACTCTGAGATAGTATCCTCTTTCTGTGAAGCATTTGCTACTCATGTTGACCTCCCTAAGGAGAAGTGGTTTAAATATCAACCCCCTATTAAAGAAGAAATTAAAGAACCGGTCATAGCTAAAGAAGAAACTATCTTTTACAATGTTGATCCAGTTGTGCCTACTGCTTATATTGAAAAACCACCTTTCCCTGTTAGGATAAAGGAACATGCTAAGGTATCATCTGTGGTTCGTAAGAGTAATATAAGAGCACCTAAACCCCCTGAGCAAATTAAAGTAGAACCTAGTGTTGCTATGGTTAAAGATCTCTTAGAATAAAATATTGATGGGCATGTCATTTACCTTTGTGATGAAGCTGCTAGAATTGCTAAGCCTGATAAGAAAGTTAAACATAGACCTATAGAAGGCTTGCCCGTTGTCTCAGTAAAAATAGGAGATCATTTCTACCATGGTTTATGTGATTTAGGTGCTAGTGTGAGTGGTATCCCTTTTACCTTATACCAAGAAATTATGAATGAAATAGCACCTGCCGAAATGGAAGATATTGATGTCACTATTAAACTTGCTAATAGAGATACTATCACACCACTTGGGATTGTTAGAGATGTTGAAGTCTTGTGTGGGAAAGTGAAATACCCTACTGATTTTCTAGTTCTTGGTTCCCCACAAGATGACTTTTGTCCCATTATCTTTGGTAGACCTTTCTTGAGCACCATCAATGCTAAGATAGATTGTGAAAAACAAACTGTCGGTGTCAGTTTTGGTAATGTGTCTCATGAGTTTAATTTTTCCAAGTTTAGTAGACAACCTCGTGATAAAGCGTTACCTAGTGAAGATGAGATAATTGGTCTTGCTTCTATTGATGTGCCTCCTACTGATCCTTTAGAACAATATTTGCTCGACCATGAAAATGATATGCACATGTGTGAAAGAAATGAAATAGATCAAATTTTCTTCGAACAACAACCTCTCTTGAAACACAATTTTCCTATTGAAACTCTAGGAGGTCCTCCTCCACCCAAAGGTGATCCCGGGTTTGAATTGAAACAATTGCCTGACACTTTGAAGTATGCTTATCTTGACGAGAGAAAGATATATCCTGTTATTATTAGTTCTAACCTTTCAGAACATGAAGAAGAAAGATTATTGAAAGTTCTAAGGAAGCACCGGGCTGCTATTGGATATACTCTTGATGATCTTAAGGGCATTAGTCCCACTCTATGTCAGCACAAGATCAATATGGAACCTGATGCTAAACCCGTTGTTAATCACCAACGGCGGTTGAATCCTAAGATGAAAGAAGTGGTAAGAACTGAAATATTAAAGCTTCTGGAAGCAGGTATAATCTATCCCATAGCTGATAGTAGATGGGTAAGTCCCATTCATTGTGTCCCTAAGAAAGGATGTATTACCGTTGTTCCTAATGATAAGAATGAACTCATTCCACAAAGAGTTGTCACTGGCTATAGAATGGTAATTGATTTTAGAAAGTTAAATAAAGCTACAAGAAAAGATCATTACCCTTTACCTTTCATTGATCAAATGCTAGAGAGACTATCTAAGCACACACACTTTTGTTTCCTAGATGGATATGCTGGTTTCTCTCAAATACCTGTGTCACAATCCGATCAAGAGAAAACCACCTTTACTTGCCCTTTTGGAACCTATGCTTATAGACGTATGCCTTTTGGTTTATGCAATGCACCTGCTACCTTTCAAAGATGTATGACTGCTATATTCTCTGATTTTTGTGAAAAGATTGTGGAGGTTTTCATGGATGATTTTTCCGTTTACGGAACTTCTTTTGATGACTGCTTAAGCAACCTTGATCAAGTTTTGCAGAGATGTGAACAAACTAATCTTGTCTTGAATTGGGAGAAGTGCCACTTTATGGTCAATGAAGGTATTGTCTTGGGGCATAAAATATCTGAGCGAGGTATTGAGGTGGATAAAGCTAAGGTTGATGCAATTGAGAAAATGCCATGTCCAAGAGATATTAAAGGTATTCGAAGTTTCCTTGGTCATGCTGGTTTTTATAGGAGGTTCATTAAAGACTTCTCTAAAATTTCTAGGCCTCTTACTAATCTTTTGCAAAAGGATATTCCTTTTGTTTTTGATGATGATTGTGTGGAAGCCTTTGAAACACTCAAGAAAGCCTTAACCTCTGCACCTATCGTTCAACCACCTGATTGGAACTTGCCTTTTGAAATTATGTGTGATGCTAGTGATTATGCTGTTGGTGCTATTCTAGGACAAAGAGTTGATAAGAAATTGAATGTTATCCATTATGTTGGTAAAACTCTAGACAGTGCTCAACGAAACTATGCTACTACTGAAAAAGAATTTTTAGCAGTTGTGTTTGCTTGTGATAAATTTAGATCCTATATTGTTGACTCCAAAGTTATTGTTCACACCGATCATGCTGCTATAAAATATCTTATGGAAAAGAAAGATGGTAAACCTAGACTCATTAGGTGGGCTCTCTTGCTTCAAGAATTTGACTTACATACCGTTGATAGGAAAGGAGCTGAGAACCCCATAGCTGATAACTTGTCTAGGTTAGAAAATATTCTTGATGACCCACTACCTATTGATGATAGTTTCCCTGAGGAACAACTAGCTGCAATAAGTGTCTCACACAACACACCTTGGTATGCTGACTATGCTAACTACATTGTTGCTAAATATATACCACCTAGTTTCACATACCTACAAAAGAAAAAATTCTTCTATGACTTGAGACATTACTTTTGGGATGACCCGCATCTTTATAAAGAAGGAGTAGATGGTATTATTAGGCGTTGTGTACCTGAGCATGAACAGGAACAGATCCTACGGAAATGTCATTCCGAAGCTTATGGAGGACATCATGCGGGAGATAGAACTGCTCATAAGGTATTGCAATCCGGATTTTATTGGCCTACTCTTTTCAAAGATGCCTGTAAGTTTGTCTTGTCTTGTGATGAATGTCAAAGAATTGGTAATATCGGTAAGCGTCAAGAAATGCCTATGAATTATTCACTTGTTGTTGAACCATTTGATGTGTGGGGTTTTGATTATATGGGACCTTTTCCTTCCTCTAACGGGTACACTCATATTTTAGTTGCGGTTGATTATGTCACTAAGTGGGTAGAAGCTATTCCAACTAGTAGTGCTGATCACCACACATCCATTAAAATGCTTAAAGAGGTTATCTTCCCGAGGTTTGGAGTCCCTAGATATTTAATGACCGATGGTGGTTCACACTTTATTCATGGTGCTTTCCGTAAGATGCTTGCTTAATATGATGTTAACCATAGAATTGCATCACCCTATGATCCTCAATCTAGTGGTCAAGTAGAACTTAGTAATAAACAAATAAAATTAATATTACAAAAAACTGTGAATAGGTCTCGTAAGAATTGGTCTAAGAAATTAGATGATGCACTTTGGGCCTATAGAACAGCTTATAAAAATCCTATGGGTATGTCTCCATATAAAATGGTATATGGAAAGGCTTGTCATTTTCCTCTAGAACTAGAACACAAAGCATTTTGGGCAATTAAAGAACTCAATTATGATTTCAAACTTGCCGGTGAGAAGAGGCTATTTTATATTAGCTCACTAGATGAATGGAGAACCCAAGCGTATGAAAATGCCAAGCTATTCAAAGAGAAAGTAAAAAGATGGCATGACAAAAGAATCCAAAAGCGGGAATTCAAAATAGGAGATTATGTTCTTTTATTCAACTCTTGTTTACGATTCTTTGCAGGAAAGCTTCTCTACAAATGGGAAGGACCATATATTATTGAAGAGGTTTATCGTTCTGGAGCTTTCAAGATTAATAATGCCGAAGGTACTAACCCGAAGGTGGTCAATGGACAAAGAATTAAGCACTATATCTCAGGTATGCCTATTAACGTTGAAAGAAATGTTCTCCAAACCATGACACCGGAGGAACACATAAAAGAAACCTTCCGGAACACTCCAGAATACTTAAAAATAGGAGGTACGTGATACGGTAAGTAAACGGACTCCGAAAAATCCGCAAAAATATTTTCTGTCAGTTTTGGAATATTTTAGAATTTTAGGAATAAAAAAATAAACCGGAAGGTGATCGAGGTGGGCACGATACACCAGGGCGTGCCAGGCACCCCTGGGCGCGCCCTGGCGGGTGCTGCCCACCTCGGATGCCTTCCCGACTCTGTTTTCCTTCCAAATACTTGTTTTCCAAGAATAAAAATTCTCTATATATACCCCCGACTGTTTAGACGACCGCAACGCAGAAAAATCCTCTGTTCTTGCTTCTTGCTGTTTGCCTATCAGATTTCTCAAAGTTAGGCATCATGTCTTCTCCCTCTCCTAACAACATGGAAGAAGATGTCTGGCTAATGAAGATAGAGTTGAAGAGGGAGGAGCCGGAAGAAGCCTACAAGGAGAAGAAGGACAATGAATCTAAGGTGGATTATCTCCCTGAAGGAGATCAACTCACACCAGCAAAGGAGGGAGAGGAAGAAGATATCCTTCAACCTTATTACAGTCATCTCACCCCTATTGAAATCGAAGCCTTTAGAACCTTCGAAGCGGTTCGTGTTCAGAATAAATTTCTCATCCGTGAAAATATCTTGTTGCAAGAACACATCGACAATCTTAGGAGAGTCATCCGCAAATTGGAGGATCTTCTGAAGCTGAAGTGTGACATCACATCATCACCACCTACATCAACACCTCCACCTTCTTCATCATCACCACCGAAGGAGACTTTAGTACATGGGTATGGGCACTCCCCTTGGCTTGAGCCAAGCTTGGGGGAGGTGCCCTGGTATCGTATCACCACCACTTTTATTCATCTTTACCTATTTTAGTTCTATCTTTAGTTTCCCTTTGCCTTAGTCGAATAAAAGTTTAGCGTGATCTATTTTCGTGTGTTAGTTTCGTGGTCTACCTATCTATGTAATCGAGTGAAAGTTATATAATAAAGTTTAGTTTGAGTTTTTGCTTCTCTACTTTCTTGTTGCAATCGAATAAAAGAAAGACAATAAATGAAAACAATCATATGCTAATCTTATGGTGAGTAATGACATCACATAATGAAAAGTATAAGTAGTAAAATTTGTTGGAGATTGACAAACATAGCATTGGTCAATGATGCAATTCATGAAAGAATTAATAAGGGAAGAGAAGATTCACATGCAAATACACTATCTTGGACATCTTTTATGATTGTGAGCCCCCATCAAATATTATATGTCAAAATTGTTGACGTTGGACAAGGAAGACAACGTAATGACTTATGTTTGTTCATATCCGCATAGAAGTTATATTGTCATAGATCCTTTAACATGTGGTGCTTGCCAAAAATTCCGCACTAAGTAGTGCCCAGACCCAAACTCTTTCCTTGAGTGTCCACCATACCTACCTATGGATCGAGAAAGATCCTTCAAGTAAGTTGTCATCGGTGCAATAAGGCAATAAAAATTGCTTCTAAAAGTGTTTTGATCAATTAGTGTAAGAGAAAATTGAGCGTTATACGAACTTATGATGGCAAAGTAATAAAAGAGATGGACTGCATAATAATGGTTGCTATCATAGGGGGCAATATGGTGTGACGTTCTTTTACATTAAGGGATTGGGCATACAAACCAATAAGCGCATGACAACCTCTGCTTCCCTCTGCGAAGGGCCTATCTTTTACTTTTATGCACTTACTTTTATGCAAGAGTCAAAGTATTCTTCTCTATTCCTTTTTACTTTTTCCTTTGCAAGCATCATGTGGTGAGGAAAGATCTAGGCACATATATCCAGTTGGATATGGGTGGGCATGAGTTATTATTGTTGACATCACCCTTGAGGTGAATACGTTGGGAGGCAAAACTATAAGCCCCTATCTTCCTATGTGTCCGGTTGAAACTTTTTGTTCATGGGTATGCCGTGAGCGTTAGCAATCATAGAAGACTAAACGATGGTTTAGTATGTGGACTTGCCAAAAGGCTCCGGCATGAGACCCTTCCTGAAAATATGATGAATTGTAGTTGCAAAGTTGACTGAGAACACAGTTTGTTGGTTTCCAATAAGGTTTATGCTTCATACTTCTATGTTGTGATGAATTGTTACTTGTTCATGAGAAGCTTTATGATAAAAATATATTGAAATAAGTTCTTATGTTAGAGTTGTTGCTGTTATGTTAATAAGCATGATGCTTCTATGTCTGTATTTTGTTTTTATCGACACCTCTCTCTCAAACCATGTGGACATGCTTTTCAATATCGGCTTTCGCTTGAGGACAAGCGAGGTCTAAGCTTGGGGGAGTTGATACGTCCATTTTGCATCATGATTTCCTACTGTTATTTACTTTGTTTTTTTGAATAATAATGCTTTGGGGAGTGATTCTAAAGCCTTTTCTCTCATAATATGCAAGGTTTACACAAAGAGAGAATACCGGCAGCTGGAATTCTGGACCCAAGAAAAGCACGTCAGATATACCTATTTTGCACAACTCCAATGAAGCTGAAACTTTACGGAAATTATTTTTGGAATTAATATAAAAATCATGGAGCAAAAATCTACCGGAGGGGGGCCACCTGGTGAGGAGCACCCACCAGGGCGTGCCAGGCACCCCCTGGCGCGGCCTGGTGGGTGGTGCTCACCCTGGCCCACCTCCGGAGCCCATCTTCTGGTATATATTCCCAAAAAACCTAAAAAAATTAGGAGGAGGACTTTCGGGACGAAGCGCCGCCGCCTCGAGGCGGAACTTGGCTAGGAGCACTTTTGCCCTCCGACGGAGCGATTCCGCCGGGGGAACTTCCCTCCCGGAGGGGGAAATCGAAGCTATCGCCATCACCAACACCCCTCTCATCTTTGGGAGGCCAATCTTCATCAACATCTTCAACAGCACCATCTCCTCTCAAACCCTAGTTCATCTCTTGTGTTCAATCTTTGTACCGGAACCTCAGATTGGTACCTGTGGGTGACTAGTAGTGTTGATTACCTTGCGTAATTGATTACTATATGGTTTATTTGCTGGAAGATGATATGTTCAGATCCATTATGCTATTCATTACTCCTCTAATCTTGAGCACGATTATTATTTGTGAGTAGTTACCTTTGTTCTTGAGGTCACGGGAGAAGTCATGTTGCGAGTAATCATGTGAATTTGATATGTGTTCGATATTTTGATGATATGTATGTTGTGATTCCCTTAGTGGTGTCCTGTGAACGTCGACTACATGACACTTCACCATTCATGGGCCTAAGGGAATGCATTGTGGAGTAGTTATTAGATGATGGGTTGCTGGAGTGACAGAAGTTTAAACCCTAGTTTATGCGCTACTTCATAAGGGGCTGATTTGGACCCACATGTTTAATGCTATGGTTAGACTTTGTCTTAATACTTTTCTCATAGTTGCGGATGCTTGCGAAGGGGTTAATCATAAGTACGTTGTTAGTTCAAGTAATAACAACACCTTAGCACCGGTCAACCCACATATCAAATTATCAAAGTAGCGAACACGAATCGAACCAACATGATAAAAGTGACGAGACGAAATTCCCGTGTACCCTCAAGAACACTTTGCCTATTACTAGTGATTGTTTTGGCCTGTCCTTCGCCTCAAAAGGATTGGGCTATCTTGCTGCACCTTGTTTACCGTTACCGTTACTTGCTCGTTACAAATTACCTTGCTATCAAACTATCTATTACCTACAATTTCAGTGCTTGCAGAAATTACCTTGCTGAAAACCGCTTGTCATTTCCTTCTGCTCCTCGTTGGGTTCGACACTCTTACTTATCGAAAGGACTACGATTGATCCCCTATACTTGTGGGTCATCAGCTACTTTGTCATTTTCGTTGACAGGAAAAGCATGCCACCCAAAATATTTTTCTCTCTCAATTTAAAACTTTGAGCTCTGGCACCTCTACAAATCCCTACTTCCCTCTGCGATGGGCCTATCTATTTACTTTATGCAATTTTTATTTTTTGCTTTGAGTCTCCATCTTCTCTTATAAGCACCAACTAGGGGGCACTATGATCGTACTTGAGCATTGGGCATAGCTAATATTTGAGTAGATTTCCTGAATGGATCAATGATTGAGCATGATGGGCTAGGGATAACTTTCTTTAGTGTTGATATTTTGAAAGACATGGTTTCTTGTTGACATGCTTGAGTATTGAAGTCATTATGTTAAAACTAGACTATTGCTTTGAATCATTATAAGTCCAAATGTCCATGCTATACAAAAGAAAAGAATGTGATGAACATGTTAGGCAGCATTCCACATCAAAAATTATGTTTTCAACATTTACCTACTCGAGGACGAGTAGGAATCAAAACGTATCTATAATTTTTGCTTGTCCCATGCTGTTATATTATCATTCTTGGATGTTTTACAATCATTTTATAACAACTTTATATCATTTTTTGGGACTAACCTATTCACATAGTGCCAAAGTGCCAGTTGCTGTTTTTACTTGTTTTTTACTTCACAAAAAATCAATACCAACCGGAGTCCAATCGCGACGAAACTTTTTGGAGATTTTTTCTGGGCCAGAAGACACCCAATGGGCCAAACAACTACCGGAGAGGTGGGCTGTGGAGAGCACAACCCACCAGGGTGAGCCAGGGGGGCCCCGGCGCGCCCTGATGGGTTGTGCCCTCCTCGGCCCCCTTCCGCATCGCCTCTAATGCCTATAAATTCCCAAATATTCCAAAAACCCTAGGGGAGTCGACGAAATACAATTCCAGCCGCCGCAAGTTCCAGAACCACGAGATCCAATCTAAACACCATCACAGAGGGGTTCATCTTCCTCATAGGTGCCTCTCCGATGATGTGTGAGTAGTCCACCATAGACCTACGGGTCCATAGGCAGTAGCTAGATGGCTTCTTCTCTCTCTCTTATGATTCTCAATATAATGGTCTCTTGGAGATCTATTTGATGTAAACTTTTGCGGTGTGTTTGTTGGGATCCGATGAATTTTGAGTTCATGATCAGTTTCTATCCATGAATATTTTTTTAGTCTTCTTTGATCTCTTATATGCATGATTGCTTATAGCATCGTATTTCTTCTTCGAATCTTTGGTTTAGTTAGGCCGACTAGATCGATTTTTCTTGCCATGGGAAGAGGTGCTTTGTGATGGGTTCGATCTTGCGATGTTCTTTCCCAGTGACAGAAGGGGCAGCAAGACACGCATGTATCGTTGCTATTAAGGATAACAAGATGGGGTCTATTCCTACATGAATAGATCTTGTCTACATCATGTCACCGTTCTTATTGCATTACTCCGTTTTTCCATGAACTTAATACACTAGATGCATGCTGGATAGCGGTCGATGTGTGGAGTAATAGAGGTAGATGCAGGCAGGAGTTGGTCTATCTATCTTGGACGTGATGCCTATATAATGATCATCGCCTTGATATCATCATGACTATTCGATTTTCTATCAATTGCCCAACAGTATTTGTTCACCCACCGTGCGCCATACTCATGAGAGAAGCCACTAGTGAACCCTACGCCCCCTGGGTCTACTTTTCCATCATATTGCTTTTCAATCTATGTTTTTTGCAATTTTTGTTTTCAGATCTACAAAACCAAAAACCCAAAAATATATTGCTGCATATTTACTCTTTTTATTTGTGTTCTTGAGAGATCTATCTCTCCTATCTATCACTACCTAATCTATCTTATCACCGTAGAGAGATTGACAACCTCTCTTTCGCGTCGGGTTGCAAGTATTTGTTGTTTGTGTGCAGGTGCTTCTTATTGGGTGGCGGTGATCCTCCTACTAGTTCGATAACCTTGGTTTCATAACTGAGGGAAATACTTACCGTCGTTGTGCTGCATCATCCCTTCCTCTTTGGGGAAATACCGACGCAGTCCAAGCCATATCAAGGAATCAATATTAGATAGTACACATAAACAAAAACTAAGACTGTCTCAAATTCAGAAAAACTTACATCTAATGGACAACCTAAAAAACGCCAGCCACTGCTAGCACCTCCCCATGACACACGGCGGGCAGGAACAAGTCCATTACCAGGGCAGAGATGCTTCGACAGAAACTCCAAGCCGGAATAGGACTCGTCAGGAAGATAAAACTCCGAGGAATGCTGCACAATCCGGACCCCATCGACCTAAAACAAAAGGTCAAATTTTCCCCCAAATGTCACAAACCCTAGAAAACCCTAGATTGAACTTGGATTGGGGTTGGAGGAGCACAAAATGGCACATCATTACTTACCTCTTCGGTCGCTGGTGAGAAGTTGGACGAGCCCGAGCTCGCCATGTGCACCCGCTCCTCTCTCTCCCGCTTCCCGCTTCCCCCTCCAATTCTGCTACGCCTTCCCTCCCTCTGTTTTCGCGCGAGCTGGCTAAGGACGAAGGGGTATTGAGATTTAGCAGCAACAGGGGCAAAAATGTCCAAAAGCTAGCGCCGGTAGCGGTCAAACGACGCTGACTGGACGGAACCGTCACAGAAGGGCAAAAGCAGAAGAAAACCAAAGTGAGTTGGGCAAGAACGAGGGTTTTCAGAAACTAGGGGCAAACCTGCCGAGGGGGACACAACTAAGGGTATAAAATCAATTTTCCCTTCTGAATTACTCCCTCCGTCCCAAAATAAGTGTCGTCGCTCTAATACAAAATTTGTACTAGTTTAGTGTTAAATGTGCGACACTTATTTTGGGACGGAGGGAGTATTATGTAAGGCATCTAAGATGGGTATAGATATTCCTGATGCGGACTTCGAATGCGTTGACATTCGTAGAGAACTAGATATAGTCCGGGAGAATCTTCGAGATAAAGAATGCAATGAGGAAGAGGAGCGGGAACTAGAGGATATAGTTGTTGTTACTGGGTTAGGGAAGACTATGCCTGTTAATCTTACTTGGCTGGACCAAGAAGATGAAATTCTTAATCAACCCAGATCTAACAGTAAAAGTAAGAAGAAAAAACCCAATGTCAAAACCTTCAGACCTATGACTAGAAGTCAAAATAAAAAAAAATTGCAAAGTGGTAGCCCTGCCCAGCCTCCTGGCAGGGTTACCAGGACCCGCAAACAAAAGGATCGTTCCAAATGAGAGGTCTCATTTGGAACTGCAGAGGGGTAGGTAAGAAGGGAATGACTTCTTGCCTCTCTGATCTCATTCACGGCCATTCCCTGGACTTTATTGGCCTTCAAGAAACCATGAAGAAAGATTTTACCCATAAGATGCTATGCAAATTGGACCCATTTGACTGTTTCAAATGGGAGTGGATTCCTTCTTGTGGCAGATCTGGAGGTATTATTTTTGGGGCCAAGAAGGACAGTCTTGAAATAGTTGTCTGTATTAAAGGCAAAAGTATCCTGCATCTTGACCTGTTAGATATTAAAACTAAACGCATATGGGGACTCCTGGAAGTTTACAGCTCAGCTCATGAAGAATTCAAGGAGGAGTTCCTGATTGAGCTGGCTATGTTTTGTGGTCATATGACAATTCCCTATATTGTTGGTGGAGATTTTAACATCCTGAGACACGGGGGAGAGAAGAACAAAAAGATGAACCATGTCAAATCTTCTAATATGTTTAATTCGGTTATCAACTCTCTGGGCCTCCATGAAATTTATATCAATGGGGGCAAGTTTACCTGGACCAAAAATCAAGCCCATCCGTCCCTAGAAAAATTAGACCGCATCCTTATGTCTGATGATTGGGAAAGGTTGTTTCCTTTGGTCACAACTAGGAAACTAGTGAGAGAACTTTCTGATCACAATCCACTCCTGATATCTTTAGAGGGGGAGATGAGAGATACTCCTAAACCCCGAGAATTTCGCCTTGATCTTTCCTGGCTTAAGAACGAGGACTTCTTGCGGCTGGTAGATCAGATTTGGAATAGGAAGATTGCTGCCTCTGATCCTATTGATAGGCTTAATATCAAACTGAAAAGGATCAAAACATACTTCAAAGGATGGGGGTCTAATAAATATGGCCATGATAAAAAAAAGAACTTCGCATGGAGCTGTCCATGTTGGAAGAAATAGAAGAAGGACCCCTTACTCCTGAGCTATATGATAGAAAAATTGATGTTAATGTTGAACTTCATGAGCTTTTAATCTATGAGCAGATCTTCTAGTTACAACAATCCCACGAGCGCTGGTTGCTCAAAGGGGACCGCAATACAGAATATTTTCATAAAATTGCTAATGGTCGCAAGAGGAAACATACAATCCATTCGTTGAAATGTGGGGACATTGATATCGAGGGCACTGATGAGTTGTTGTCTCATGCCACAGCCTATTACAAAGATTTATTCCGGCCTACCCCTGGCAACCTTTTTAAAATGGATCCTAAGACGTGGGAGGAAAATGAGAAGTTCAATTATGAGGATAACAAAGATCTAACTAGGGAATTCACTGAGGAAGAGGTGAAGGCTGCTCTGTTTAGTATGGAACCTAATAGAGCCCCCGGAGTTGATAATATTCCTGCGGAATTTTATCAATGTTGCTGGGAAACTGTCAAGGCGGATATTATGAATTTGTTTAAGGACTTCCATGCGGGGAAGCTTGACATTCAACGCCTCAATTATGGTGTTATCACTCTCCTGCCTAAAGTGTCGGGTGCTGACCGCATTCAGTAGTTCCGCCCCATCTGTCTCCTTAGGGTCCCTTATAAACTTGTCACTAAGGTCCTTGATCGCCGTGTTGGGGTTTATGCCCATAAGCTAATTAGTCCACCCAGAATGCTTTTGTTAAAGGGCGCAACATTATGGATGGTATCTTGGCCCTTCATGAGCTGCTTAACTATACCCATGTTAAGAAAAAAGTTGGTGTGGTGTTGAAGATAGACTTTGAAAAAGCGTGTGATAAGGTTAACTGGGATTTCCTTTTAGAATGTCACAAGATGAGAGGCTTTAATGAAACCTGGTGTGGTTGGGTGAGGAAAATTTTATTCAATGGTACTGTTAGTATCAAGATGAATAATTGCGTGGGCCCTTACTTTCAAAGCGCAAAAGGGGTCCACCAAGGCAATCCTATGTCTCCTTTCCTGTTTAACCTTGCGGCAGACTGCCTATCCAAAATGATCAATAATGCTCAAAAAAATGGTCTCCTGACGGGACTGGCCTCGGACCTTATTCCTAAAGGGGTGGCAGTGTTACAATACGCTGATAATACTATCATCTGTTTGGAGCATGATATTGATAAAGCTCGTAACCTGAAATTGCTTTTGCATATTTTTGAAAAGATGTCTGGGCTTAAAGTCAACTTTCAGAAAAGTGAAATTCTGAAGGTTGGTGGTGATGACACTATCAACCAAATCTATGCTGATATGTTTAATTGTGAAGTGGGTAACTTTCCCCTTAAGTACTTAGGCATGCCTGTGGGTTTCACCTCCCTAAAGTCTATATACTGTGATTTTCTGGATGGGAAATACCTCAATAAATTTGATGCCTCAGTGGGCAATGCTTCCTCCATGGGTGGAAGACATACACTCCCGACTTCTGTTGTTACACAGTTGTCTATGTACCATATGTCTATGTGGCTAATGAACAAAACTTTCATTGAGAAACTGGACAAACACAGGAGACATTTCTTTTGGCAAGGGTGTAACAAAAAGAGAAGATACCAGCTTATGAGATGGAGCAGGATTTGTAGATCCAAAAATAAAGGGGGTTTGGGGATTAAAGACCTGCGTAAACAAAATATCAGCCTCATGGTGAAATGGTGGTGGAAACTAGATACCTAAGATGTGATTTGGCAAAAAATTGTGAGGGCTAGATACCTTACTAACCAGACTGTGGCCGCAGTTAAACCTAGGTTTTCTTACTCTCCATGTTGGAAAGCGCTGTTAAAAGTAAAAGATATATATATGATGGGGAGAAGGCTGAAGCTGGGAAGTGCTGATCTGGTCAGGTTGTGGAAAGATCCCATAAATGGCAATGCTCCCCTTGGTGAGCTATATCCTAACCTTTTTGAGATCTGCAATAATCAGGATTGCACTGTGAATAAGTGGGAGGAGATCTCCCCCGTTTCCTTAGTTCATAGAAGGCTAGATCCAGTGCTATCTGATCAATGGGGCGAGTTTTGTTCCCTGGTGGAAAAACTGCCTAGATCATCTAACCCTGATCAGGTCTTTTGGGGGTTTCACAAGTCTGGTAAATTCACAACTAAATCTGTGTACAAATGGCTGGAGAAGCCTCTCAGTGGTTGCCACTTTAAATGGATTTGGAAGGCTAAAATTCCTCTCAAAATCCAAATCTTCCTTTGGCAGATGTTCCAAGATGCTATTCTTACTCGTGATGTTATGCAACGTAGAAAATGGCCGGGGAATCCTTCTTGCTCTTTTTGCACTTCCCGGGAGACTGTACAACATCTGATGTTTATGTGTCCTGTGGCTCGGGTGGTTTGGCGATCTATTAGGGCAGCTCTGGGCACTGATCTGTGCCCAAACAACCATTGGCAATTCTTTTCCTGGAGTCATGCTTTCATCCCTGGAGAAGAACGTTTCTATACAGTTGGTTTAGCAGCAGTCACCTGGGCTATATGGCTGGCTAGAAACCGGGCCACGTTTGAGAAGAAACTGATAAAATCTCCTTTTGAGATTGTGTTCACTTCATGTTCCTTTTTTGCTTTATTGGGCAGGTCTTCAACCCGACAAAGAAGCGAAGAAGATGAGGAGTGGGACTCAGATGATCCGAGAGGGTACCATGGCGTTGATGAAGGTTTGCGATGCCGCTAAATCTGCCGAAAGAAAATAAAGGACCCCTCGTGGGAGTGATCGTGGGCGAAGTTCAGGATAATCAGGCTTTTGCGTCGAGTGTCTTGGCCATCTCTGGTTGCTTGAGCCCTCTTTTGGTCCAAGCCGAACTTGTAATCTGAGATTACCAATCTGGAATGTTTGTTGGTAGTTAGTTTGAGATATAGGTGTTCGCAGGTTTTAGTCCCATAGTGGCCGTTTCGATGTCGAGCGGTCACAGTGGGTTTTTTGCGTGATGCGTCGAACTCGCTTTTCTCCTTTCCCTCCTCCTACTTTTCTGGAACTGATGTATTTCCATTCGTTAGTAATGGAAAGGGGTAAAGCCCGGTTCGATAAAAAATATTGATATGTGACATAAAATCGGTAAGCCGATGAACGGTAAAACTAAGCACGGTGGATTCTGAAATCACGGGAACTCGAAAAACGTAGGATTGAGATGTCACGACTATCTGAATTGAGAATACTACTTACTAGAGTAGAACAAAGAACACGAGGACATGGGGATATGGGGGCATGTCCATGAAAATTGGTCATTATGAATATGTGAAAGAAAAAAAGTATCGTTTACAATTTTAAAAAATGCTTTTGTTTGACTCGACTAGACGACTCGGAAATAATACTTACCCCGCCAAAAAAATGCTTTTGTTTGTTCTTTGCTTTATATCTATGAAAAATAATTAAAAAAATACTTTAGTTTGTAATCTACATGAAGGGGCATTTTTGGCTCAAAAAATAAAGAATAGAATTATTTTATCCATAAGTTTGTTTCTTTGTGTCCACGTCATAAAAAAGATATTGATGGAGATTTCTACATACATATTGCACAATTTTATGCATATGCATAGATTTTCAAAATGAGGTTTTAAAAATACTGTTTTTGCTTTAACAGAAAGGATTCCACGTAGCGTGAGCTCCATATTGAGGTGGGGGTGGGGGTGCACCCAAAACATAATAGGGATTTTGCATGAGGCAATCCATTTGAATTTTGGTGATATCATCATCCAAATGATTGAACCTAATAAGAAATTATGGATCAAAATCCTATAAAACTCTATCAAATAAAGTTGATCCAAATAGGCCTGAAGGTTCTTGCGCCTACACTGACAAACTTGTAGAATTATAGGTATCCGTTTATAAAAAATTGACTTCGGTAAAAGCTAATATGCAGAGTAAATAAAAATGGAGGGCGTATTAGTTACTGGGTGCATTTATCGTAGTTTCGAGTCAAGGGCAAAGTTTTAACTCTCGGCATAGTTCAAGAGCATAAGATAGACTCTTAGCAGTGCAAATCATTTAATTTGTTTCTCTTGTACTAAGAGAGATCTTATGCGTCAAGTAAAGCAAAGGTAGGGACATGTCGATGTCGGACATTGAGAACTTGATTCCCTCATGAGCCTTTTTCAGAGGTCTGACCGTGTCAATCCCCCGGACAACAAAAGGACAATTTAGGGGGTCATCTTCAATGTTGTAGCGGATATATTTGATTTCCTGGCGAACCTTTGGCAACCCGTGCACCTACATACGATATCCTCAGCATCTCATGAGGCGTGGGGCCAGAATAAGCCATGGTAAAAAAGATGATGGCCTACAAGATGCATAGGGTTATGTAGCACCTTTGTGTAAATATCCCAAAATAGTATTGATCCCAATAAAGAACGGAGGAGAGTGCTAATGTGGGCGTTTCCGTCATACACAAGTTGTCAGAGGATTAATTATTTTGGTACCTGAAGGATCAGTATGGTGTCGAAAAACAAGTAACCAGGGGTTGAAACAAAGTAGCGGCCATACAAAGTAATTAACATAAAAGTAAGTTACCAAAATTAATTAAATTGATATAAGAAGTAACTAACATAAAAGTAAATTGTCGATTTGTCTACCGTAGAGAGATTAGGTGCGAGGAAACTTGGGTCATGGTGTACATTAGATGTGCCAGTGCCTTTATAGACAAGTAGGACATTATTGTCTTAGCGATGCAGGAAGCGGAGGTACTACGGTGAAATAAGTTATCTCCCTCTTCATGAAACTTTGATGGGGGAATAACAAAGATAGCTCATTAGCCACGTCAATGGAGAGACCCTTAATCGTCATTTCCATCACCCGCTTGGGAAGTAACGTAGTATACATGCTTATGGGGAATCCAGACTCCCGGAGAACGCTTTAGACTTATTGATGATTCCATCATTTCCATTACTCTCTCTTGCTCCTTATTATTACTTTTGTTCATATGAATTCAAACCACAACATCATTAAAACATTTTCACTTCTACTTCGTACTGCAAATAACTCAAGGACACATTACGACAAACCTCTATAAGAGGTGAAGACCATTTCCTATGATCCATGTGGAATCGATACTCTTAGTTTAAAAAGTTAAGCATATGCACTTGAAGGAAATCATCATTTCATGTTACATATGATCAAGGGGTAAAAGCAACACGACAATGAGGACAAATTGAACAAAGATTATTAATTATTCAGCCCACGCAACCTAATCTGACTTGCACCCTTGCCAACTTCATGATTTCTCTTCTCAGTGAGCGTGATTCGAAGTAATCATCATCTTTCTCGTGCCTAGTCTAAAATCCTTTAATTTGTAGCAATTGTTTTTTGTAACCGTTCACTTGTTCATGGCGTGTGTGACATCAACCATAGACTCATGTACCCCTCCTTGAGTAAACCACATACCACTTCATTTATCAAGACGGAAGAATAAGATTTCACTCGGGCGGGACAAGCAACAAAAGTTGAGAAGAGCACATGGAACATAAGCATGAGAAGTTCATCCTACCTACTATGGTGTCATCCTATGGTTTGCACATATTTTCAATTGCCTTTGCAGCAGGGCCGGGCCGATAAAATACGGGGTCCTGTGCGAAACTAAAAAAAATCGGTCTCATCTCACTAGAAAAAAAATAAACTTGCATGGAGGAAGTCAAAAGCGACAGTGGCTGAGTGCGAGACGAGTTTGATGTGGTGAGCCAAGGCGATGAGGGCTCTAGCTTGTCGATCGATCCGACGAGGCGAAGGCGACGATCTCGTTTCCTGTATACCGACGCGATTGGGATTGCTGCAATGTAGGTACTGTCAAGCATCAGCTTGATGTTTGCAGCCCCACAATTCAAGAATGAGAATGCTGAAAATTTTAACTGGAATTACTAACAAGTATAAATTGCCAATTTGTTACAAGAGATTATATTGCTTAAAATAATTTCAGACTAAATTATTTGTTGCCACGGAGTATTGATAATGTCGTTAGGTAAAAAAATATATAAGGTTGCTTGGAATTAAATGATTATTGGTATGCACCAACGTGCCAACGGCTCAACGTGAGTACGCCATGTTACTTTTTTTATCGAGACATCTAATCTATTCCACCCCATTATCCCGTTTCTCTCTTGAAAAAGAGGCACATGATCCTGTTTTGTTTTTTGTTTGATGAACCGACACTTCCGTTTCTGTCTTTCCGATCCGTGCGATCGATTGAGTAGCAACTGCTTCGATGCATCGACTCCGGCGGCGCACAAGCGGCCAGCACAACAGCGTCATGCAAGGCCCGACGGCAGCGCTCAGGATAGTTTTTTTAAAATACTAGGCCTATCTAAAAAATTTGGGGCCTCCAAAATTTATGAGCCCTGTGCAGGCTGCACTGTTAGTGCCTAAAATGGATGAAATGCCATATAAGGAATAAAATTTACATTTAGTGTCAAATAGTGAAGCAGTTTCAAGAAAAGGTCAAATAAGAAAATCTCTCTCATTAATTTGTGATATTACAGCTGTAAAATTAAAACACCGCCATCAAGAAAGACACTGTGTAGTGCACCTTACTCGATTAACTACACAACCTTATGTTTTATACTGAACTGTTTTATCTCGTCATAATCAACTAGTCATTAATATATATTGTTTTTATTTATCCATTATTCATTATATTATATGGACAACTATATTTTGGCAGTTTATTAACAATATCAACAAATAAAAAATTGTATTTATATTCTTGTAAAATTTGTCGTATTTCTTTGTTACATTGGGTTTCACCGATAAATCTGTGCATTCTAATATTTGTACATTATTAAGCCACGAGTTAGGTCGTTGATGTATTATAATTTGTTTGTATATGTATCATTTTCCATGTTGTCATCAATATCTATAGAACTTGGTAGAGTGCTTTTGACTATATGGATCTAGCAAATAATCTTGCAGAGATGTTTGGAGTCCAAGACTATAAAGTGTATGTGCAAGTAAATAGATATTTTTGAAATGTATGTTGTGTCAACTAGTAGTTTGTCTCATATCCCACCATCCACAAGTCATCTCTTCTGACTCGCCTCTTGACTCGTTCATTCGAGAGATGCCCTTCAAAAAGTGAAGAAATTACATTCGTGTGGGACCGTCTACTAACCTGACCCCAGACTCTCTCTCTCTCTCTCTCTCTCATGCAACAAAGCGTCTAGGGTTTCGCCTATGCCGCTTCCCAGTCGTGGCCTCGCCCTCTCCGACCATGTGTTTTGTCGGGTACACTTCTACCAAGTTTGCAAATGTGTTTTTGGGCCGGTGTGGGGAGAGGGGTTTTGGGTGGGGGTCCGCTCAGTGGAGGTCTAGACATGGACTGGGGAGGGGGGATCAAATACATTTTTGGGCCGTTTGGAAATGGTTTTATAGTCAACCTTATTGTATGAGTGATTATAGATGCTAGCTTACATGACATGAAAACATCTTATCGTCAGCGGCTGGTTATACTATCAACCATGCTCTTAGCAAAACTATTTGCGACTCAATCGGTTGGGAGGATTTTCTTGTTTTCAGGGCTACGATATCGTAGGAATCGAGTACCGACAACATAAATACATAATCATCATACGAGCATTAGGCATCTCCCAATGTAAGTACTATAAAAGTATCATGCAGTGCCAAAAGGATCGTGACAGTATAAATAATGATAAGAGAGTGCTAGAAAACCACTTCTTCTAATCGGTGGTTTTTTTTTTTGCTTTTTGCGACCTCCACGGAAATATCAAATTTGCCTTCCCGTTTCTGTCCAGTCCATCCATTCCAAGTAAGCCTTGAATAGTATGTTAGAGCATCTACAGCCGGACCCTCAAACCCGTCTCAAACGCCCGGGCAGGCCGTCCGGTCACTGCCCGATCACAAAAATACGACCCGGACGGGCCTCTTAAACCGGCCTCAAACGCCCGGGCTGACCGCCACCCCTCATTCCCAGCCCAAATATGGGGCGGATATGGGGGAGCCCGGGCGCGCCCGTGCACGCCCGCGTGGCCCGCATCGACCCCACATATACTCGTCCTCATCCGTTCATCGGAGCAAACCCTAGACACTTCACTCCACCCCCCTCCACTCCCATCCGCCACCCTTGTGTTGGAAATATGCCCTAGAGGCAACAATAAATTGGTTATTATCATATTTCCCTGTTCATGATAAATGTCTATAGTCCATGCTAGAATGTATTGATCGGAAACTCAGATACATGTGTGGATACATAGACAACACCGTGTCCCTAGTGAGCCTCTACTAGACTAGCTCGTTGATCAAAGATGGTTAAGGTTTCCTAACCATAGACATGAGTTGTCATTTGATAACGGGGTCACATCATTAGGAGATTGATGTGATGGACAAGACCCAACCGTAAGCATAGCATTTGATCGTGTTAGTTTATTGCTACTGCTTTCTTCATGTCAAGTATCTGTTCCTATGACCATGAGATCATGCAACTCCCTAACATCGTATGAATGCCTTTTGTGTATCAAACATCACTTCATAACTGGGTGATAAAAAAGGTGATCTACAGGTATCTCTGAAGGTGTTTGTTGGGTTGGCATGGATCGAGACTGGGATTTGTCACTCCGTATGATGGAGAGGTATCTCTGGGCCCACTCGGTAATAAAACATCACAAGAATCTTGCAAGCAATGTGACTAAGGAGTTAGTCACGGGATCTTGTATTACAGAACGAGTAAAGAGACTTATCGGTAACGAAATTGAACTACGTATGGAGATACGGACGATCGAATCTAAGGCAAATAACATACCGATGGACAAAGGAAACTGCATACGGGATTGATTGAATCCTTGACATCGTGGTTCGACCGATAAAAATCTTTGTAGAATATATAGGAACCAATATGGGCATCGAGGTCCCGCTATTGGTTATTGGCGGGAGAGTGTCTCGGTCATATCTGCATCATTCTCGAACCCGCAGGGTCCGCACGCTTAACGTTCGATGACGATATAGTATTGTTGAGTCATATATGTTAGTGACCGAAAGTTGTTCGGAGTCCCGGATGAGATCCCGGATGTCACGAGGAGTTCCGGAATGGTCCGGAGGTAAAGATTCATATATGG
Source organism: Elymus sibiricus (assembly GCA_039707655.1). Classification (NCBI taxonomy): domain Eukaryota; kingdom Viridiplantae; phylum Streptophyta; class Magnoliopsida; order Poales; family Poaceae; genus Elymus; species Elymus sibiricus. The sequence goes on from CM077663.1 coordinate 402,018,433, forward strand.
GAAGTTGGTATTCGGGCACTGGAATAGTTTCGGAGTTTACCGAATTCCATCGGGAGTGCCGGAAGGGGTTCCGGGGGTCCGCCGGGAGGGTCCACCTACCCCGCAGGGCCCCATGGGCTGAGAGAGGTGGCGCACCAGCCCATGGTGAGCTGGGCACCACTCCTCCCAAGGGCCCAAGGCGCCCTAGGGTTTAGGGAAATCCTAGAGGGGGGCGCCCCACATGGGGGCCAAGCCTCCCCCTTGCCCCCCCCCCTTGTGGGAGGTCCTAGGGACGGCACCCATCTCCCCCTGCCCCTATATATATGATAGGAGAGGGAGGGCAGCCGTACCACAAGCCACGGCGCAGCCCTCCCTCTCTCTCTAGATCAGTTTTCTTCTCACGCCGCGTCTGCGACAGCGCTTGGCGAAGCCCTGTTGAGATTACACCACCACCGCCGCCACCACGCCATCGTGCTGCCGAAGAACTCATCTACTATTCCGCCCTCGCTTGATGGATCGAGGAGGTGGAGACGTCATCAAGCCGCATGTGTGTTGAACACAGAGGTGCCGTCCGTTCGGCGCTAGATCGGGACGGGTCGCGATTGGATTGTGAAGACGTACGACTACATCAACTGCGTTATATACGCTTCTGCTTAGTGATCTACAAGGGTATGTAAATGCACTCCCCCTCTCGTAGCTATAAATCTCCATTGATAGATCTTGGGTGTTCATAGGAAAAAAATTGTTTCCCATGCAACGTTCCCCAACGGTGGTATCAGAGCTAGGTCTATGCGTAGATGATATGCATGAGTAGAACACAAAGAGTTTGTGGGCGTTGATGTTCAGATTGCTTACCTCCTTAGTATTATTTTGATTCGGCGGTATTGTGGGATGAAGCGGCCCGGACCAACCTTACTTGTCCACGTACAAGAGACCGGTTCCACCAACTGACATGTAACTTAGTTGCATAAAGGTGGCTGGTGGGTGTCTGTCTCTCCCACTTTAATTGAATCGGATTCGACAGAGGTGGTCCTTGTAGAAGGTTAAAAGGCAACTTTATTATCATCATTGTGGCTTTGCGTAGGTAAGAACGGTTCTTACTAGTTGCCCATAGCAGCCGCATAAAACTTGCAACAACAAAGTAGATGACGTCTAACTTGTTTTTGCAGGGCATGTTGTGATCTGATATGGCCAAGACGTGATTTGATATATGCGATGTATGAGATCATCATGTTTTGTATAGTTATCACGACTTGCATGTCGATGAGTACGGCAACCGACAGGAGCCATAGGGTTGTCTTTAATTCATTTATGCCATATGCTTTACTTTATCGCTATGAGTTAGCAATAGTTGTAGAAGTAATAGTTGGCGCAACAACCACATGACGACACAATGACGGAGATCATGATGATGGAGATCATGGTGTCATGCCGGTGACGATGGAGATCATGCCGGTGCTTTGGAGGTGGAGATCAAAAGCACAAGATGATGATGGCCATCACTTATATGATTTGCATGTGATGTTTATCCTTTTATGCATCTTATTTTGCTAAGGACGACAGTAGCATTATAAGATGATCCCTCGAGTATGCACCGTTGATGATCGGGTGTGATAGACTCTACGTTTGCATACAACGGGTGTAAGCCAGATTTATACAAACGGAATACTTAGGTTAACCTTGACGAGCCTAGCATGTACAGACACGGCATCGGAACACAGGAGACCGAAAGGTCGAACATGAGTCATATAGTAGATATGATCAACATGGAGATGTTCACCATTGAAACCACCTCATCTCATGTGATGATCGGACTTGGGTTGGTGGATTTGGGTCATGTCACACTTAGACAACCTGAGGGATGTTGATTTGAGTGGGAGTTCTTTAGTCATATGATTAATTGAACTCATTATCATGAACATAGTCTAAAGATGTCTTTGCAAATTATGTTGTAGATCAATAGCTCGCGTTGTAGCTCCCCTGTATTTTGATACGTTCCTAGAGAAAGGCTAAGCTGAAAGATAAGTAAGCAATTGTGCGGAGTAGGTCCGTAATCTGAGGATTGTCCTCACTGCTACACAGAAGGCTTATGTCCTTGATGCACCGCTCGGTGTGCCAACCCTCTAGCGTCGTCTGTGGATGTTATGAACATGTGGCAGACACGTTGTGATGACTACTCGATAGTTTAGTGTGCCATGCTTTACAGCTTAGAATGGGGACTCCAAAGACTTTTTGGACGCCATGGAGCATATGAGATGTTCCAAGAGATGAAATTGGTATTTCAAGCTCATGCCCGTGTTGAGAGGTATGAGAAATCTGACAAGTTCTTTGCCTGCAAGATGGAGGAGAATAGCTCAGTCAGTGAGCATGTGCTCAGAATGTATGGGTGCTACAATCGCTTGAATCAAGTGGGAATTAATCTTCCAAATAAGATAGTGATTGACAGAGTTCTCCAGTCACTGTCACTAAGGTACTAGAGCTTTGTGATGAACTATAACATGCAAGGGATGGAGATGATGATCCCTGAGCTATTCGCGGTGCTTAAGGCCGCGGAGGTAGGAATCAAGAAGGAGCATCAAGTGTTGATGGTTAAACAAGACCACTAGTTTCAAGAAAGGCAAGGGCAAGAAGGGAAACATCATGAATGGCAAGCCAGTTGCCGCTCAAGTGAAGAACCCAAACCTAAGACTAAGTGCTAATATTGTAAGGGGAACGGTCACTGGTAGTGGAACTACCCCCAAATACTTGGTAGATAAGAAGGTTGGCAACGTCAACAAAAGTATATTTGATATACGTGTTATTGATGTGTACCTTACTAGTACTCCAAGTAGCACCTAGGTATTAGATACCGATTCAGTTGCTAATATTGGTAACTCGAAGCAAAAGGCTGTGGAATAAATGGAGACTATCTAAGGGCGAGGTGACGATGTGTGTTGGAACTGTTTCCAAGGTTGATGTGATCACCATCGCACGCTCCCTCTACCTTCGGGATTAATGTTGAACCTAAATAAATGTTATTTGGTGTCTGCGTTGTGCATGAACATGATTAGATCGTGTTTATTGCTATACGGCTATTCATTTAAGTCAGAGAATAATGGTTGTTCTCTTTACATGAATAATACCCTCTATGGTCATGCACCCAATGTGAATGGTTTATTGAATCTCGATCGTAGTGATACATATGTGTCATAATATTGATGCCAAAAGATGCAAAGTTAATAATGATAGTACCACATACTTGTGGCACTGCCGCTAAAGGTAATATTGGTGTAAAGCGCATGAAGAAACTCCAACTGATGGATCTTTGAACTCACTCAATTTCGAATCGCTTGAGACATGCGGACCATGCCTCATGGGCAAGATGACTAAGACCCTGTTTTCCGGTACGATGGAGCGGGCAAGTGACTTATTGGAAATAATACATGCTGATGTATGCAGTCCAATGAGTGTTGAAGCGCGTGGTGGGCATCCTTATTTTCTTACCTCACGGATGACTTAAGTGGATATTGGGATATTTACTTAATGAAACACAAGTCTGAAACGTTTGAAAAGTTCAAGCAATTTCAGAGTGAAGTTAGAGATCATAGTGACAAGAAGATAAAATGTCTACGATATGATCGTGGAGGTGAATATCTGAGTTACGAGTTTGGTATGCAATTTAAGACAATGTGGAAATTGTTTCACAACTTACTCCACCTGGAACACCACAGTGTAATGGTGTTTCCGGACGTCGTAGCCGTACTCTATTGGATATGGTGCGTTCAATGATGTCTCTTACCGATTTGCCACTATATATAGTTTTGGGGTTATGCATTAGAGACAACTACATTCACTTCAAATAGGGAACCATCTAAATCCGTTGAGATGACACCGTATGAATTATGGTTTAGCAAGAAACCTAAGTTGTCATTTCTTAGAGTTTGGGGATACGACACTTATGTCTGATAAGCTCGAACCCAAAGCGGAGAAGTGCGTCTTCATAGGATACCCTAAAGAAACAATTGGATATACCTCCGATCACAGATCCAAAAGCAAGTCTTGTTGTCAAGAATGGATCCTTTCCTGAGAAGGAGGTTCTCTCAAAACAAGTGAGTGGGAGGAAGGTAGAACTTGATAAGGTTATCGAACCTTCACTTGAATTGGAAAGTAGCGCAACGCAAAAAAGTGTTCCTATGATGCGTACACCAATTGAAGAGGAAGCTAATGATGATGATCATGAAACTTCGGATCAAGTTACTACTGAGTCTCGTAGGTCGACAAGGACACGTACTGCCCAGAGTGGTGCAGTAATCTTGTCTTGAAAGTCATGTTGTTAGACAACGATGAGCCTACGAACTATGAAGAAGCGATGGTGGGCCTGGATTCCGACAGATGGCTAGGAGCCATGAAATCTGAGATAGGATCCATGTATGAAAACCAAGTATGGACTTTGGTAGACTTGCCCGATGACCAACAGGCCCTTAAGTACAAATGGATCTTTAAGAAGAAGACAAACGCTGATGGTAATGTCACCATTTATGAAGCTCAATTTTTCGCAAAGAAGTTTCCGACAAGTTCAAGGACTTGACTATGATGAGACTTTCTCACTCATAGCGATGCTAAAGTCTGTCGGGATTTTGTTAGCAGTTGCTGCATTTTTCGAATATGAAATCTGGCAGATGGATGTCAAAACAGAGTTTTCTTAACGGTTTCCATGAGGAAAGGTTGTATGTGATACAACCGGAAGGTTTTGTCAATCCTAAGGATGCTAAAAGGTATGCAAGCTCCAGTGATCCTTTTATGGACTGGTGCAAGCATCTCGGAGTTGGAATATACGCTTTGATGAGGTGATCAAAGCTTTTGTGTTTATACAAAGTTTATGAAGAAATTTGTATTTACAAGAAAGTGAGTGGGAGCACTATAGCATTTCTGATAAGTATATGTGGATGACATATTGTTGATCGGAAATGATGTAGAATTTCTGGGAAGCATAAAGGGTTGTTTGAAAGGAGTTTTTCAAAGGAAGACCTGGGTAAAGCTGCTTACGTATTGGGCATCAAGATCTATAGATATAGATCAAGACGCCTGATAAGACTTTCACAGAGAACATGTTGATACGTCTTCAACGTATCTATAATTTTTGCTTGTTCCGTGTTGTTATATTATCATTCTTGGATCTTTTACAATCATTTTATAGCAACTTTATATCATTTTTTGGGACTAACCTATTAACATAGTGCCAAGTGCCAGTTCTTGTTTTTTGCTTGTTTTTTACTTCGCAGAATATCAGTACCAAACGGAATCCAATAGCAACGAAACTTTTTGGAGAATTGTTTTGGATCAGAAGAAGGCCAGTGGGCCAAAGAAGTAACTAGGAGGGAGCCTAGGTCGCCCACAAGACACCAGGGCGCGCCAGGGGCCCCGGGCACGCCCTGGTGGGTTGTGGCCGCCTCGGGAACCTTTTCCACCGCCTCTGAGCTCTATAAATACCCAAATATTCCATAAACCCTAGGGGAGTCGACGAAAAATACATACAGCCGCCGCAAGTTCCAGAACCGCGAGATCCAATCTAACACCATCACGGAGGGGTTCATCATCCTCATTGGTGCCTCTCCGATGATGCGTGAGTAGTCCACCATAGACCTACGGGTCCGTAGGCAGTAGCTAGATGGCTTCCTCTCTCTCTTTTGGTTCTCAATACAATGGTCTCTTGGAGATCTATTTGATATAATTACTTTTTGCGGTGTGTTTGTTGGGATCCGATGAATTTTGAGTTCATGATCAGTTTCTATCCATGAATATTATTTGAGTCTTCTTTGATCTCTTATATGCATGATTATTTATAGCCTCATATTTCTTCTTCGAATCTTTGGTTTAGTTAGGCCAACTAGATCGATTTTTCTTGCCATGGGAAGAGGTGCTTTGTGATGGGTTCAATCTTGCGGTGTCCTCTCCCAGTGACAGAAGGGGCAGCGAGGCACGCATGTATCGTTGCTATTAAGGATAACAAGATGGGGTCTATTCCTACATGAATAGATCTTGTCTACATCATGTCACTGTTCTTATTGCATTACTCCATTTTTCCATGAACTTAATACACTAGATGCATGCTGGATAGCGGTCGATGTGTGGAGTAATAGTAGTAGATGCAGAATCATTTCGGTCTACTAATCTTGGACGTGATGCCTATATAATGATTATTGCCTTGGATATCGTCATGATTATTTGATCTTCTATCGATTGCCCAACAGTAATTTGTTCACCCACCGTGTGCTATACTCATGAGAGAAGCCACTAGTGAAACCTACGGCCCCCGGGTCTACTTTTCTAACATATTGCTTTCCGATCTATCTTTTTGCCGCTTTTGTTTTCAGATCTATTATTCCAAAAACCCAAAAATACTTTGCTGCACTTTTTATTTGCCTCTTTTATTTTGTGTTCTTGCGAGAGCTATCTATCCAATCTATTACAACATAATCTATCTTTTTACCGTGGAGAGATTGACAACCTCTCTTTCGGGTCGGGTTGCTAGTATTTGTTCTTTGTGTGCAGGTGATGTTTACATAGTGTTGCGTGATCCTCCTACTGGTTCAATACCTTGGTTTCATAACTGAGGGAAATACTTATCGTCGCTGGGCTGCATCATCCCTTCCTCTTTGGGGAAATACCGACGCAGTCTCAAGCCACGTCAAAGGAATTTCTGGCGCCATTGCCGGGGAGGAAGCAGTCTCTTCTACATGCCAATCTCTGTCGCCGAGGAGACACCATCAACATCTATCAGGTTCCTAATTACAAATCTCATCTCCTTGCAATTACATTATTTTCCATTTGCCTCTCGTTTTCCTCTCCCCCACTTCACCAAATTTGTCGTTTTATTCGCCCTCTCTTTCGTTCGCCTTTTTCTCGTGAGATCTCTTGTTTGCTTGCAATCTTGTTTGCGTAGTCACGATGACTCAAGAAAATAGCAAATTGTGTGATTTTTCCAATACCAATAACAATGATTTTATTAGCACTCCGATTGCTCCTCCCGCCACTAGTGCGGAGTCTTGAGATATTAATGTCGCTTTGTTGAATCTTGTCATGAAAGATCAATTTTCCGGTACTCCTAATGAGGATGTCGCGTCCCATCTAAACACATTCGTTGAATTGTGTGATATGCAAAAGAAAAAAGATGTGGACAATGATATAGTGAAGTTGAAATTATTTCCTTTCTCCTTGCGGGATCATGCAAAAATTTGGTTTTCTTCTTTGCCTCGCAATAGTATCGATTATTGGAATAAGTGCAAGGATGCTTTTATTACTAAGTATTTTCCGCCCGCGAAAATTATTTGGGATTTCTATTCTTGTGCCCCTGGTTCCTTAGTTGTACTCATTCATCCCCATGCTCTTAACTTTTGCTCACTTTTCCCCATTCCTTAGTCTGAAACCCTTAGAAATGGTCACACGGGGGGATGCTGTCCGGTCAATGGTTTGACCGTTAACTCTGGCGTGTGGGGCCGCGCTGGACTGTGTCGCCCGTTGGACCTGCCAAGTGGGTCCGCGTTGGAGTGTGTCGCCCTCCTTTGACCATTCTAACGTGTGGCGCTGCGCTGGACTGTGTCGCCCATTGGACCTACCAAGTGGGGCCGCGTTGGACGGTGGCGTTGGTTGGACCGTTGGGCCGTGGTTTCATTTGGGCCGTTGCATTAAACGCCCGCATGCATGCACTGATGCATGCCACCACGATGAGCCTGCTATGCATGCACGACATGATCCAGCCATCCTGCCTGCATGCGCCGATGCGCGCCGCCATGGACGCAGCCTTCCTATGAGCCGCCACGGACGCAGCGTCTGTCGCTGCCGCCGGTTCGTCCCTTCTCGCACGCGCCTCCTCTATCGATTCACAGTTCACAGTTCACACTGTCTCGGCCTTTGACCTCCGGCAGCATCAATTCAGCGTGGCAATTAAAGTCTAGGGCATACCGATCGACGTGCGGCATTTGAACATAGCAAACATGCGGCCGATGCCCTTATTTAAACCACCCACCCCTCCACCTATTCTCCACACATCCATTTGCGTCGCTCCCCTTCTCTTCTTCACCCCAATCCAGAGCACTCTCCAAGCTAGGTGAAGATGCAGTACTACGGCCCCACCTTCCAGATGCCACCAGTTAGGCCGGAGGCGCGGTACCCCGCTGGCGTCGTCGTCGAGAAGACGCTTCACGTGTGGATGATCTCACGCTGGAGGACCGGCTGGGATTTGGCCCAGTGGTTCCTCCGTGCGGGCTTCGCCCACCTCCCGGCGGGCTCGCCGGTCATGTTCCGACTGGAGGAACTGCGTCCAAACTACATCTCTCCGCCGTCAGGGCTCATCACCACCTTCAACAACAGGTTCAATGCGTTCCACCTGCTCGGGAAGGTGTTTATGTGTGGGTGCGAGCGCATCGCATTTACAACCTACAACATCTTCACGGATGTGGATATGATCTTCTCCAACCACAACGTCATCCAAAGCCTCCCCTACCTCCTCGGCGAGAACGGCAGGGAGGCGGAGGAGTGAAGAGGAGGCGCGGAGCAGCGAAGAGGAGGCACGGAGAATCTTGTCTTGCCCTAGGGTGTTAGACCCTAGGGCTTTATTTCTATGTTATTTTATGTACGTCGTGTTATATAATGTTTTTGTAAGAACTATCTATCTATGTTATGCTTGCTACCCTAAATGAAGAACTATCTATCTATGTTATGCTTGCTAGTTTTCTTTGTTATTTTGTAGCCCATTCGGTGATATAAAACCTGTTCCCTCACCGTATCAAAACATCAAGCAGAGGAGTCCTCTTCTTCAAAAATGATAAAACCTCAAAACATCACCGTACAACGCATAAAACCTTTTGGCATGCGCGGCTAATGGGCTAGTTGAAGTGTAAAAAATGATAAAAATGAGCCATGTCGATGTTGAAAAGAAGAATAAAAAAAGCTAAAAAAAATTAACTGTCGCCGGCGGTCTAGGTTTGTAGATCCTGCCGGGGGTGGAGGGGACAACTGCAGGCTGGGCTTTGGAAGGGTGGAAGCTACTCCCTCTGTCCAGTCGTTTGCATACAACCTGTGCATGCGAACGGCAACCGGTAGTGCATTGTCCCAAAATAGTTCATTAAGTGCACATAAAACACATGCTAATTAATGTTTTCAGTCCAATCCATATCATACACGCCTAGGCTATGCACCTGGACGGAGTACTTTCCACGGTTTCCACTCAAAGAAGAACGACGACCCGAACATGGGTGGCTAATAACTACCGGGGCCCGCCGCGCGTGCGCATTTACTTCGGGCTGTGGGTGTAGTTGGAAGGCCGACACGCGTCCCCGAGGCGGACGAGGAGAAAGCGCGTGCTTGCACGAATCAAATCAATAAGCCAAAAAAACAGAGCCAGCACGTGCACTATTTTGTAGGCCTCTTTTTTCTTTGGGCCTTCGACATCCAATGCCATGCGACGGCCCAACCAGAGCTGGAGATAGTGACATAGTTTTAGCAACCCAGAGAGCACATGATCCACAAATTAAGCTTACACCACACTAATAACATCTCTAACGAGTGATGATCAGCAAGTAAGCAAATCCTAGGGCAACTATACAAAAATAAAATCCTAAAGCTATCAGATTTGCCTGCTTGTACAATTGAATCATCTGCCTCAAGTTCTTGTTCATCTTCTTTAATTCTCCCTTCAGATCCGCATCCCCAACTATCGGAGCAGCACTTTCAGAGACCAAATTCTGCACGGCTGACGTCAGATTGAGCTCCCGGGTTGCGGCCCCATTGAATTGAATCAAGCCCTCCCCTTGAAGCCTTAGAACGTAGTCATCCAGCCATTCAAAATGTGTGCACTTCTTCACGATCTTTAACGAAATCATGAACCCTAAATCCCAGATCCAACAAAAAAGAATTAAAAGCAAAGAGGAAAATCATGAGATCTAACCTGCCTCTCTGGCTTGCTCTCGCATTTCACGAACTCACGCCCAAAGTTGCCGTTCCTGTCCTCCTTCGAAATCAACCGTTTCAGTGGCGCGGTGCGTGGGTAGTCAAGACATGGCTGCATGGGCAGTTCACCATACTGGGTCCACACGGGGTGGGAGGTTGAGGTGTAGCTCGACATATCTCGTCGCCGGGGAAGATGAAGCAGACGAGCGGCTCCTGTCATCGTGGCAGAAGAAGAAGCAGAGGAAAGGGGAGGCAATGTCGCATTGGTGGGCGAGCAGAACCAGCCTGTCGCCGTCTCGCCGATCGCCCAACAATCCAACAATGCGAAGCAGTCCATGTGATCCAACGGCGCGCAGCCTGCCCTCGGAATTCCTTCTAGAAGGCCATATCTAAGGGCTAACGCTTGGCACTAGGGTATGATCGAACGGCTGCAGTTCGACGCTAGGGTTTGGAGAGATGTTGCGGGGTTTTGAACCGGTCAGCGGAGTTATTTTAGGTTTGACCAACTTTTCAAATGACCTTAACTAAATCAAAAAAATCAAAAAAAAAATATGAAACCTTCGCGGATCGTTGTTTTATAAGACATATTTACCATTAAAAAATATAAACTTGGTTTGGGGGCATTTTTATGAAAATTTGTTTTTTGAGGTGAGCTACCATTTCCAAGTTCAAATGATCATAACTAATTCAAAAAAAATATCAAAAAAATGGAAGACATGCGCACAATGCCATTGTATGTGACATGGTTATGACAAAAATAATAACATTGGTTTATGAAAATTTTCATGAAAACTCCTTCACAAAAATGAGCTATCACGTACGAGGTTGTATAGAGTTCGAGAAAAGAGTGATAGTGGGTTTAGGTTTGCGAATTTTTTAAAAAAATCAAGAAAATCACCAAAGCTTCGTCTTAGTGTCAATAAGAAGGATCTGAACTTATTTTTTTCATTATTCAAATTTTGTCACGTGTAATAATTCAAATTTTGCCGACATCATCATCATCATCAACAACAACAAAGCCTTTAGTCCCAAACAATAATTCAAATTTTGCAAACATCACATCACAAATGGACTTCAAATGTTGTCTTCAATTTCGAATTATTGCAAATCCTTAAAATTGAAAGGTTAGTTCAAATTCAAATTTCTCCTCTAATTTTGAAGGGACCCAATTTTGAATTATTACAAAGCCTAAAAGTTCAAAGTTTACAACTTGCATTCAACGTTCAAAGTTCACATCTTTGCCTTGATCCTTGTGTTCCTAGATGGTTTAACAGACTTGCTCCTGGTTTCCCTAGCTGGGATATCCACCCATTTCTTCTTCCTTTTGGTTTTCACTTCGGTTGGTTGCTGTCGAGATGATGGCTGAACCAAAGTTTCATTCTCTCTTGGCCTTTTCTCTCCTTTTCCTTTAATTTCCCTAGAGCTAGATCAAACAGAAAGAAGAGTATAAGCCATCGATAAAAAACAGAAGAAATGCACAAAAAGGGAAGGTTCTTGCACACATACCAAGCTGCCGGCAGTGCTAATTTAGTTGATTCATTCTCCTCTAATATTGCATTATCCTCTGGATTAGTTGCAATCTGCTCTATTACTTCATCCTCCTCTGGATTAGCTGCAATCTGATCTAATGCTTCATCCTCCCCTGCATTAGTTGCAATCTTCTCTAATGCTGCATCCTCCCCTGCATTAGCTGCAATCTGCTCTGATGCTGCATCCTCCCGTGCATTAGCTGCAATTTGCTCTAATGCTGCATTATCATCTGCATTTGTTGCTGCCCATTGTTCCTCTTCTCCGAATGAAGCATCCACTGGATTTGTACATTTCCTAGCAATGTGCCCTAGGGTTCCACATTTTTTGCACTTACCCTGTCTTTTTACACGACCCTCTTCACCTCTTATGTACCTGTTCTTCCTTGGTCTTCCTGGTGGCCTAGTCAGTACAGGAGAATGTAGTTTGAACCCTTGATCTACTATATTCCATTGGTCTTTTCCCAAGAATGCAGGCACATTGGAAGCATAAGCAGCCCTGAATCTGGCAACAGAAAAATATTCAGAGATGTACCGATCGACTTCACCATCTTCACCACCGATAACAGTCATCAGATGTAGGGCATGTATGCATGGCTTCCCACGGAGCTGCCATTGCCTACAACGGCATTCCCTAGTTGCTAGGTTAACTGGATACCTCCATTCCCTATTTTTACTATCAGTATATGTTACCTCAGCCTCGTGTGTTGCCGCTCGAATGCATTTCATTCTGCTCAGTCCTCTTGCCTTGGCATGCAATGCCTTAATAAGAGATGGGAGCATGAGATGGCCGACATATTTTGTTTCTGCGACTCTTTTGCGAAGAGCCATCTTTATCATGATCATCTGCCGAATCTTATCAAATATTTGCCATATCAGAAGCCCTTTCAATGACTTAATCTTTGAATTGAAACACTCTGCCAGGTTGCTGGTCACATAGTCCACTTTGCATATTGTATTGAATTTCCTTCTTGACCACAACTTTCCATGATGTGCATCTAGGTACTCCTTCACCAGAGGATTGTGAGCATACAACACTCTCAAATGATGCTCATGCTTCCTCTCACTCCATGTGTATGATGTTGGCCATAAGTTCTCATCATAAACTTTACCTTTGAATTTGCTTCTGAAATTCTGCGATAGGTGTCGCATACATTCCCTATGCTCCACTCCAGAGAATACAATTTCCACTGCACTCTCCAAACCCTTGAAAGCATGTGTGTGTATAGCTAAACCTGGGGGTGTACATATAAGGTTGCGCAAATGCTGCAGAAACCAGGCCCAACTTTCCTCGGACTCTGCCTCCACCACACCAAATGCAACTGGGAATAGCCAGTTGTGTCCATCAACTACAGAAGCTGCCACCAGTTGTCCTCTCCACCTTCCATTCAAAGCAGTTGCATCAATAGCCAAATAGGGCCTGTAACCATCCAGAAACCCCTCCCAACAAGTCTTGAAACAAATAAGAGCCCTCCTGAAGCACTCCTTCTCAAATGACTTCCCTTTTATTTTGTATGGAACTGTATGCTTCTCAATCTCTACAACACTCCCTGGACTAGCAGCTTCCACTTCAGCTTTAAATGTTTAGAGCAACTGAAAGCTCTCATTCCAAGGACCATTAATCATGTCAAGAGCTATTTCCTTACCATAAAAAATCTTCATGTAAGGTACAACAATCTTGTACTTATCAAATAGCTTCCCTTGGAGTTCTGTTGGACCAAGTGTTGGTTTTTCTCTCAACCAATCCAAAATTGCATCTGCCACCCATCTACTCTTTGCTAGCTTTGTTTTAGCCTTCCCCCCTCCCCCTCCAGGTGGACAAGTGTGCTGGTGCGGGTTCCTTTTTATCTGAAAAAATATGATCTGGAAACATTACACAATGATCTGAACATAGAATCTGTATATATTGAAATACACAAACCTGAATGAACTTGCTTCTCAGCATACGTGATGCATGCAACCTCCATCTACACCTATCATATGGGCAACGAACAATGAACCTTGATGGCTCACTCCTTTCAATCACATATGTATTTTGTGTGAGAATACAGTATGTAGTCACTGCATTACGGCAGTCCACCATCGACTGGAATATGGTGCTGACACTGATACGTCTCCAACGTATCTACTTTTCCTCACCCTTTTGCCCTTGTTTTGGACTCTAATTTGCATGATTTGAATAGAACTAACCCGGACTGACGCTGTTTTCAGCAGAACTACCATGGTGTTGTTTTTGTGCAGAAATGAAAGTTCTTGGAATGGAACGAAACTTTTTGCAGAATTATTTCAGAATATATGTGAATTATTCGAGCCAAAATCCACCGAAGAGGGGGGGCAGGGTGGCCACCACCCACCAGGGCGCGCCCTGGTGGGTTGTGCCCACCTCGTGGCTGAGGGAGTCCTGGACTAAGGGGTCCTCGGGAGGCCGGCCTATGTCTTATGGGCCGGACTGTATGGGCCACTTGCCGAACACTAGAAGAATTGAAGACCTCGTCTCCAAGAAGGAAGCTTCGGGAATCGTGGATTGTTCTCCACGTTTGGAATAGCGAATAGGCATGTTTATCCCTTCGACGTGTAACCGACCATGTGTAAACCCTAGGGACCCTGGCGTCTATATAAGCCGGAGGGTTTTAGGATGTAGGGTAGAGAACTCATCTAGGGTTTTAGTCATACGATCTCGTGGTAGATCAACTCTGTAAACTCCATACACTCAATATAATCAAGCAGGACGTAGGGTATTACCTCCACAGGAGGGCCCAAACCTGGGTAAAACCTTGTCCCCTTTGCCTCCTGTTACCATCGATCCAAGTATTACAGTTCGGGACCCCCTACCCGAGATCCGCCGGTTTTGACACCGACATTGGTGCTTTCATTGAGAGTTCCGCTGTGATCGTCAGAATGTATCGATGGCTCGCCCTGTCATTAGCAGCAAGATCTGTGCCCGAAGAATCCTCGCCTCGGATCAGATCCGCGCGAGTGGTGACACCACGTCACACTCTTGCCCGATCGGCCATCCGTGCCAGATCGGAAACTTTCCCCCCGACCAAAGGATCAGGTTCGGGACCCTAGAGTTCTCAACTGATTCTCGGGGAGAACCTGTACTGATGGAACCTTACACCCCTGTGGCGAAGCTCGCAGACCCCAACGCCAGGGACATCGGGCCTCGTTTCCGGAGAAGGAATTGCTATCTCCGAACCGTTAGGGCCACCCGATTCGGTCTTCACCACCGGATCTATCATGATTGAGCGGAATCCGAGAACGCTCTCGCGCGACTCTGGAACCGCGACACCGCATGCTGACCCCACTCGCTTTAGCGACACGCATCCCACCATCTCCTCGTTTCTCAACGACTTGTTCGATCGTATGGAGACTATGCGGATAGCCGATGACCAGATACCGGTCTATGACCGGCTCGGGCTTAAACCCGACGATAGGGAAATTCACATCCCCACGGTCACCCACCTTGTCGCCACTGTCGAGTGTCCGGCCGGGGGCTCTACCTCCCAGCTGCCGGAATTAAAAACGATTTATACTCCAGTCTCCGATCACCGAGACCCTGCCGACAACCCGGACTCTGGCGTCCGCTTCGGAAGCAGCCTTATATCGACCCCTGACCTGTCACACAGTTCGGAATCCGTGATTCCGAACTCCCACCGTGGCGTGGAGTCAAATTCTCTCCCACCCACCTCCCAAGCCGATGACTCGAACATCGCACAGGAGCCCAAGTCTTCGGACCTACCGGACATTGTGCATTTATCAGGGGAGTCGGTCCATCATTATTGGGCTAGACTGCTACTCGCCAGAAACAAAGTACGGGGGTTCAGTGATCAAGACGTAATGGCAACCTTCAAACGTAACTGCCATGACAAGGGAATCCTCAATGCCCTGGCGCGGCGACACATTATCGACTTTGCCAAACTTTCAAATTTGGTACAGAAGTATTGCGCCATGGAAAGTGCTTGGCATGCTGAGCGGCTATTTTCGGAACCCATCCCTACCGAATACCCTAGAGGAGATCGGCCCAAGAGGATACCTCCGAACCGACCAGCCAAACTCGAGCCCGCCAAAAAGAGGAACAGGCCCCTTCCAGGGGTCAGTACTGTTCTGGATGGATTGCTGGACAACCCATGCCCTATACACTCCGTATTGCTGAACACAGCTCCAACTCACAGCCTCAGAACTTGTTGGGTCGTCAGGCAGATCACAAAATGTGGCGAAGCCCTTCTTGAGGCATCACCATCTAACCGGCGCTCTGCAATGCCATCGGAATCTAACGCCGAAGTACTGACGATCTATGAAACATTCCCATCAAGGAACAGGGGGAAAAGAGCTCTCAAAGAACTCGAACAGGTGTATCACGTGGCAGCAACAAGTGCATGGGCAGACATACCCGTCACCTTCGGAGATACTGACCGGCCAGCCGTTCTTCCCGGTCATTCACCGGCCGCACTAGTCCTGAACCCCATCATTGATGGCTTCAGGCTACACAAGGTGCTGATGGACGGTGGCAGTGGTTTAAACCTAATCTACGAGGATACTTTACAAAAAATGCAGTTCGACGGATCTCGCGTCAAACATAGCAACACAACTTTTCGGGGGATAATCCCGGGGAAGGAGGTGCGCTGTTCAGGATGTGTCACCCTGGATGTAGTGTTCGGCACCCCCGACAACTACCGATCTGAAGAGCTTCTCTTCCACATCGTGCCCTTCCCAAGTGGCTATCACGCCCTATTAGGACGTGACGCCTTCACAAGATTCCAGGCTATACCACATTACGGGTATATGAAACTTAAGATGCCAGGACCAAACGGAGTAATCACAGCTGCTAGTGACCCGAACATAGCCCTGCGTGCCGAGAACAAAACAGCGGCACTTACCCTTGAGGCTCTAGCCGAGACCTTTGCTGCAGAGGAGTTGACCACACTCCGCTCAACGGTAGACAAAGATGATGTGATTCTCAGCAAGAGACCCAAATCTACATCCTTCAAGCCAGCAAAGGAAATCATTAAATTTCAGGTACACCCGACGGACCCAAACAAAACAGCGTCCATCGAAGCTCAGCTCGATCCTGCAGTGGACGAAGCACTACGAGCTTTCTTACAAGAAAACTGGGACATCTTCGCGTGGCACCCTTCCGATATGCCCGGCATCGCACGACGGCTTGCAGAACATAGTCTGAATATCATCGCAGGCTTTAAGCCCGTAAAACAGACTCTGCGCCGCTTCTCCGAGCCCAAACGACAAGCTATGGGTGAAGAACTTGCTAAATTGCTAGAGGCCGGATTCATTCGGGACGTTAAGCACCCCGAATGGTTGGCAAACCTGGTTATGGTACCAAAGAAAGATAGATCCTGGCGGCTATGCGTCGACTTTAAAGACCTCAACAAGGCCTGCCCCAAGGACCCTTTCCCTCTACCACGAATAGACCAGATTATCGACGCCACAGCCGGACACGACTCGCTTTGTTTCCTCGATGCTTATTCCGGATACCATCAGATTAAAATGAAGGAATCCGATCAAGCGGCAACCGCATTCATCACCTCGTACGGGCCCTTTTGCTTCAACACAATGCCTTTCGGGCTAAAAAATGCTGGGGCTACATACCAGCGCATGATCCAGACCTGTCTCGAAAAACAAGTTGGAAAAACAGTCGAGGCGTACGTGGACGACGTGGTCATTAAAACCAAACACGTTAGCAATCTAATCGACGACTTAAGGCAAACCTTTGCTAACCTACGCGAATACGATATTCGGCTCAATCCGGAGAAGTGTGTATTCGGCGTTCCCGCGGGCAAATTGCTCGGATTCATCGTTTCCCATAGAGGAATAGAAGCGAATCCGGCCAAGATCCGCACTTTATCCGAACTTGCTGTTCCCACAGAGCTAAAGCATGTCCAGAGATTGGCGGGCTGCATAGCGGCATTAAGCCGCTTCATCTCCCGCCTCGGTGAAAAAGCTTTACCACTGTATAAGTTGCTGAAACGGACCAAGAATTTCGAATGGACCGATGAAGCAAAGGCTGCGTTAGAAGAAATCAAGACACTCCTGGCAAGTAACCCTATACTCACAGCACCAGGCGCTGGTGAGCCCATGTTATTATACATATCGGCCACCAACCAAGTCGTTAGCGGGGTGCTCGTTGTCGAGCGAGAAGAGAAGGGACACAAATTCCATATACAGAAGCCGGTATATTATGTGTCAGAAGTACTAACGCAATGCAAGTCTCGATACCCGCACTATCAGAAGATAGCCTATACAGTTTTTATGGCCTCACGGAAACTATGACACTACTTCCAGGAGTGTTTGGTTACGGTGGCATCCGAAGTCCCCCTGAATGATATAATCAACAACAGGGACGCCACCGGCCGTATAGCCAAATGGGCGATCGAGCTCCTCCCTTTCGAGATTACCTACAAACCACGCCGAGCTATTAAATCTCAGGTATTGGCAGATTTCCTCGCCGAATAGACAGAAGCCGAACTCCCCCGGGAATATAGTACATACTCCCATTGGACGATGTACTTTGATGGATCCAAAACTTTGGCCGGACTGGGGGCTGGAGTCGTTCTCACATCCCCCACAGGTGATAACGTCCGATACGTGTTGCAGATTATGTATGCCGACTCCAACAATGCAGCCGAATACGAAGCCCTCCTGCACGGTCTTCGGATGGCAGCCTCAATGGGCATAAAGCGGCTGGAAGTACGAGGAGATTCCAATCTGGCCATCTCTCAAGTCAACGGTGAGTTCGATGCTAAGAATCCAAAGATGGCGGCATATAGAGACGCCGTCCTCAAGATATCCGCACGGTTCGAGGGGCTGGAATTCCACCACGTCGCTAGAGACGACAACCAAGCTGCCGATGTATTGGCTCGCTTAGGTGCCAAACGTGATCCTGTGCCACCAAACACCTTTTTGGAACGGCTCTTTAAGCCATCCGTGGTTTGGCTAGATCAGGAGGACGCCGATCCGTCCAGTGCAGACAAGGTTGTTCCCCCTGTAAACGAACCAGACGACCAAATCATCGGCGGCTGCGTCATGGACGCGACGCCATCGGCTCACGAAGTCATGGCAGTAATCGCGCCATGGACCGAGCCTTTCCTCGCTTACCTCATTCGCAAAGAGCTTCCCGACGATCAGACGGAGGCACGGCACATAGTTCGGCGCTCCAAAGCCTTTAAGGTACATGAAGGAGAGTTGTACAAGAAGAGCACCACTGGAGTACTACAGCGGTGCATTTCCGAGGAAGAAGGGCGGCAGCTATTAGCCGAAGTCCACGCAGGGATGGGCGGTCATCACGCCGCAGCAAGAGCCTTGGTAAGCAAGGCCTTCCGGGCTGGGTTCTTTCGGCCCACAGCTCGGGCGGACGCCCAGTCACTTGTCAAATATTGCGTGGGGTGTCAACTTTTCGCAAACCAAAGTCACATGCCCCCAACAGCTCTTCAGACTATTCCGATCACCTGGCCCTTCACGGTCTGCGGGCTGGACATGGTCGGACCACTTAAAGGGGGGACCAAGAGGAATAAATACTTGCTGGTCATGGTCGACAAATTCACCAAATGGATAGAGGCCAAACCCCTTTAAATCGGCCAAATCCGGACCAGTAATCGACTTTATATCCGGCGTAGTACACCGTTACGGTGTCTCGCACAGTATAATAACTGATAACGGATCCAATTTCACGGCCCAGGAGGTCAAAGACTGGTGCGCAAAAATGGGCATCAAGCTCGATTACGCATCGGTTTATCACCCGCAGACTAATGGACAAGTCGAACGTGCAAACGGCCTCATAATGGGCGGCATCAAGCCACGTTTGGTCCGGTCTCTTCAAGAGTCCGATTGTCAGTGGGTAGAGGAGCTCGACTCCGTTCTATGGGGCTTGCGCACCACCCCGAATAGATCAACGGGATACATACCGTTCTTCATGGTCTACGGGGCTGAAGCGGTCCTTCCGTGCGATATCATTCACGACGCACCAAGAGTGCGCATGTACGAGGAAAGAGAAGCCGAGTTAGATCGGCAGGACGACTTGGACGCCTTGGAAGAGGAGCGTGATATAGCTCGGGCCCGTTCTACTTTTTATCAGCAGCAGGCCCGGCATTACCAGAGCAGGGAGGTCAGGGCACAAGCATACAACATGGGTGAACTAGTCTTACGACTACCGGAGAAGCAGAAGCATAAACTCAAACCCAAATGGGAAGGCCCCTTCATCATCGATGAGGTACTCACAGGAGGAGCTTACCGTCTTCGGAACCCGCAGGACAACCGCCTTGAACCAAACCCATGGAACGCAGCTCGTCTTCGGCGCTTCTACGGTTAGACCGGTGTTTTCACACTTTTTACATTTCTTTTTTCTTTCTTTTCCTTATTATTTCTTCTCCCTCCCACCGTGCTTTCTGGTAGGAGTTATTTCTTTTTCTCCCCAACTCTATGTTCGGCTTAACCGATCTTGTACTAATAATTTTTCGGCCTACACCTTTAACTGCTATATCCGAACACAGTACCCGGGGGCTTCCTTTCCGGAGCCTGTGCTTTTGTGTCATCAGCACTTGTGTACATTTATTGTGTACGCATACTTTCCTTGTCGTTCGATACGCCATCTTATGCATCAATTCGAACTAAGAATTTGTCAAGCTGGGTTGCCTTGCTCCTGTGCTTACCCTCTACGTTCCCGATTGTTCGGCTAGAGGGTAAAGGGAGCACCTCTGCGATTGCTACAACCGGGTAATCCGGATACGTACCTCAGACGGGTGAAGCCAAAAGCTAGCTATCTTAAGTAGATAATTGATCGGCTACGACGGATTCAGTTATGATCATTCATGACCATTATTTGGGTTTTTCCCTTTATACAAGCCCTTGGCCGCACACTAACCATGTACGGCTTTTCTCCTACGGATTCCGTAGCACCCCTGAAGAAAGGTATCGATAGAGTTACTATTTTCTTCAGAAGATGTTAATTACGCTCAGCAGTAATATAAAATATCTCCCTGTGTGCTTTCTGTCTGTTCGTACCACATGGCCGGATTGCCTGGTTCCCCGAACATAGTTCCCTCCCCTTCGGGTGATAACTTACAAGGAACACTCCCGAGCTCTTAGCACGGGAGGTTAAAGCCGATGGCCGGTTAAGACAAAGTTCACAACACAGATGGAGTAGTTTTTTGATGGTCAAGTACATAGCTACATATGATCATACATCTGGCTGCCGATCGAGATTATCAATTATGGTGTCCAGGGAGCAGTCTTGTTGCGAGAGACGAGCGGCCGGCATCACCTGGTCGTATACTAGGTAGAGTGGCACTTCTTGTCCATCTGCCCCCACTGGTCCAACCTGAGCCATACGCTCGGGGTCAAGTCCAGTATAGCGGGTCTTGATCATCGCCCACGCCTCTCGTGCTCCCTCTCGGCAAGCCGATGTCTTCCACAGCTCGAACATAGCTCTGGCTCCCTTGAAGCGGTCGAGTAACTCGGTCATCCTCTCCGGAGGGTGCTCGGCAGGCCATAATGCCTTCACCATGCTTTTCATGGCCTTCCGCGCCCGCTCATGAACGGCGGACAGCTCCTTCAGCAAATCCCCCTGATAGGATCCGATTTCCTCTTTGGGTCGCCCGGACAATAGACCTGCATATGAGTCACGGCATGCGTGTCACACTTCACTTATAAGAGTTGCTCGCCGATGTTAACATCGTTCTTACCGAACATGCCTCTCTGCAAATTCTGGTTTTCCCCCTGAGCCCGGGCCAATTGAGCCTTTAAGCTTTCGATTTGTTCGGCTTGTTGCCCGTTCTCCTCCTTCAGGCGGTTCTTCTCGTCCAGATGATGTCGTAAAACGCGATGGCCAGCTTCCAGCTGGGACTCGGCATATTGCTGAGATTCTTGGGCTACATCCAAATCTTTTTGTAATTGCCCTATTGATTCAGCTGCTACATAGTACCCTTGCGTAAGCACGGGGATATACTAAAGATCAGCAGAATATATACACTCACCATGTGCCTCCCGAGTAAAGCTCTTCACTTGCTCCAGTTCGGCCTTCAAAGAGTCGACCTGTGTCCGGCTGGTTTCCAGTTCCTTGGCCAGCTACTTGCACTGCTGCTTCGAGACCTGCATTGCTAGTCAATTAGTACGGGGATCCTTAAGTCGGTCGTACCGACCAATTTAAGGCTCGGGGGCTACTGAGTCTACACAAGTGTTCGGACTTTAACAAAGAACTGCTTACCTGTAGGCCGGACGATATCAACTTAACTGCCTCCCCGAACCCAGCTCGGGCGGCCCCGAGATATGCATCCGCCGTGCGCAGCGCACCGAACTCTTGTTCGGAAAAGGCCGGACGACGCAAGGCTTCGCGTCGCCGCCGATGATGCATGGCGCTCCCAACCTCCGATTTGGTGACTGATATGGCGTCCCCAGAATCGGCTGGGTCGGGATAGACGGAGGGGGCTCCTGTAGCAGGATCGGCATGGGTGGAGGGCCTAGAATCTTGAGCACCGCCGGGCGTTCTGGGAACGCCTTTGGCGGGTGACGGCCGGACCCTTTGCCTAAACGTTTTGGCAAAATGGTCCCTTGTCAGACCTTATCAAATCGTGATATTAAATCAAACGGTTAGACGAAATACCTTTGGGATGAACTCGTAGGAGCACTCGCCCCGGTGGCCGGCTCATGCGAGGGTTCCTGGTTGTTTTCCAATCCAGGTGCTGCCGCGGCTGCCGGTGTGTGTCGTGCAGATCTATGGCGCTTGTGCGTAGGAGCTGGTGTGTTGGGGTTGGCAGAGGACACTTGCCTCTTGCGGGAAGTTTTCTTCTTCTTTGTCACAGGAGAAGGGAAGGACCCAGGGTAATCGACGATGATAGCCACCTTGGTGCCGTCGAGGCCCTCTTGGTAGAAAACCCCGTCCTCGAGTTCAATCGATAGATCTGGGTCTTCATGATAGCCCGGATCGTCGTCACGGGAATAGTCTTCGGGCTGAGGGGCCGGGCGGTGTACTGTCTCGATGAAGCTCCTCCATTCCTGTTTACATGAACATAAAAGACTTCGGTCAAAAAAGGGACGAATAAAGAGTCCGAATTGTGGTCATGGGATTGAAGAGCTCACCCATTCGATGGGATTATGGCTTGAGTATCCCTCTTTGGTCGACCGCCGAATGAGATCTTCTTGCTCCCCTTTGTATAGGTCGGCAAGTACGGCGGCTAATGCCGTTTGATCGGCAGGACCCTGTCTTCGGGAACGAGTGATATCGCTCATCCTGTTGTATCGCCACAAGGGGTGTACCCTCTGTTGAAGGGGTTGGACGCACCGGGAGATGGCAACGGCCATAACATCTATCATGGTCAGCTTATGATGGGCAAGTATTCTTACACGCGCCGCTAAGCGCTGCACCTCAACGCTGTCTTCTTGGGACGAACTCTTCGGGCACCAGTTGTACCTCTTCGTCAAGGGGGCATCCAAGTAGTCGGGCAGACCTTTCCGAGCTGGATCGAATAAAGGGACGTCCTCGATATAGAACCATTCCGAAGTCCATAGTTCGGATTCCTTCGGTGTCCCCACGGGGTATCCTGTCCCCGCTATGCGGCATACTTCGGCTCCGCCGATCTCGAAGATAGTCTTATCCCTGGTGCGAGGGACAAGGCAGAAGTATTTCCTCCACAACTCAAAGTGCGCCTCGCAGCCCAGGAACATCTCGCAAAGGGCGACGAAACCCAAAATGTGCAGAATAGACCCTGGAGTGAGGTGGTGGAGTTGGATCCCGTAAAACACCAGCAAACCCTCTCAGGAACGGATGAATGGGAAACCTGAGTCCTCGCAAGAGGAATGGCACAAAGCACACATTCTCCCCTTTATGCGGATGGGGAAAATTCTCTGCGAGGACCTCGCCATTGAACGACGTCAAACCGACGTGGACGGCTGTCAGATCCGAGGAAGGAAGATACCCTTGGGTCTCGAGGTCGCGGAGTCGAAGAAGCGACACAGAGCAGCTGATCCAGTCCCCGGGACGGGATCCGTAAGGATCCGAGGAAGAACTGGGGGCGCCCGCCATCTTTGGTGGAGACCTTTCGCTGGAAGTTTTGTCTAGTGGGGAAGAAGAGGTTGTGGCTCGGACCACGACTCAGTTTGTTTAAATGGGTAGAGCCTCATTTGTGTTAAGGGTAGTTTCGTACAAAGTTACTGGGCTGCTCGTCTCCCCACGACGCGCGGAGCCCAAGAAACACTGTTGGCTCTTTAACGTTTGGCCTTCGGGGCCAAGCTATTCGTGATATACGGACGATCTATGATCGGGAGAGATTACACGTCGACGGAGGCCGAACTATAGCCCGGCCAATCATAATTTGGAAAAGGTGGAACTCGCCTCGCAAGCCGAAGACTCTGATAACTCGAAGCAGCGGGAGCCTGGACCCTTGGCGTTGGAGGCTAGTTCGGGGGCTACTGAGGGAGTCCTGGACTAAGGTGTCCTCGGGAGGCCGGCCTATGTCTTATGGGCCGGACTGTATGGGCCACTTGCCGAACACTGGAAGAATAGAAGACCTCGTCTCCAAGAAGGAAGCTTTGGGAATCGTGGATTGTTCTCCATGTTTGGAATAGCGAATAGGCATGTTTATCCCTTCGACGTGTAACCGACCATGTGTAAACCCTAGGGACCCTGGCGTCTATATAAGCCGGAGGGTTTTAGGATGTAGGGTAGAGAACTCATCTAGGGTTTTAGTCATACGATCTCGTGGTAGATCAACTCTGTAAACTCCATACACTCAATATAATCAAGCAGGACGTAGGGTATTACCTCCATAGGAGGGCCCGAACCTGGGTAAAACCTTGTCCCCTTTGCCTCCTGTTACCATTGATCCAAGTATTACAGTTCGGGACCCCCTACCCGAGATCCGACGGTTTTGACACCGACAGTGGCCCCACTGACCCAAATTCCGCCACTATAAATTCCTATTTTTGGAGAAAAAATCAGGGAGAAAGTTTCATCGCGTTTTACGATACGGAGCCGCCGCCACCTCCTGTTTTTCATCGCGAGGCCAGATCTGGAGCCGTTTGGGGCTCCAGAGAGGGGAATCTTCGGTCTTCGTCATCACCAACCCTTCTCCATCGCCAATTCCATGATGCTCCCCATCGGGAGTGAGTAATTCCTTCGTAGGCTTGCTGGTCGGTGAGGAGTTGGATGAGATTCATCATGTAATCGAGTTAGTTTTGTTAGGGCTTGATCCCTAGTATCCACTATGTTCTGAGATTGATGTTGCTATGACTTTGCTATGCCTAATGCTTGTCACTAGGGCACGAGTGCCATGATTTCAGATCTGAACCGTTTATGTTATCATCTCTATATCCATGTTCTTGATCCGATCTTGCCTAGTCATATGCACCTATTACGTGTTATGATCCGTCAACCCCATAGTGACAACACTTGGGATACTTCGCGGTGATGACCGTAGTTTGAGGAGTTCATGTATTCACCATGTGTTAATGCTTTGTTCCGGTTCTCTATTAAAAGGAGGCCTTAATATCCCTTAGTTTCCTTATGGACCTTGCTGCCACGGGAGGGTAGGACAAAAGATGTCATGCAAGTTCTTTTCCATAAGCACGTATGACTATTTACGGAATACAAGCCTACATTACATTGATGAACTGGAGCTAGTTCTGTGTCGCCCTAGGTTATGTCTGTTATATGATGAATATCATCCAACGAGTTATGGATCCAGTGCCTATGAGCTTTCCACTTATTGTTCTTGCTAAGTTACTATTGCGGCTGCTGCTGTTCCAACTGCTACAAAACTACTGCTACTACTGTTACCGCTACTGTTACTATTGCTACTGCTACCAAAACTATCAGACTACTGCGCTACTGATCACTTTGCTACAGATATTTAATCTCCAGGTGTGGTTGAATTGACAACTCAACTGCTAATACTCTCAAGTATTCTTTGGCTCTCCTTGTGTCGAATCTATAAATTTGGGTTGAATACTCTACCCTCAAAAACTGTTGCGATCCCCTATACTTGTGGGTTATCAAGACCTTTTTCTGGCGCTGTTGCCGGGGAATAGCAATATTTGTTGAGTCACTTGGGATTTATATCAATTGACCACTATGAAGAATCTGAAGGATCCAAAGACTAAGATTTTTCCCTCTAAGACGAGGGGAGGTAAGGAACTGCCATCTAGCTCTGCACTTGATTCACCTTCTATTATGAGTAAGCTTGCAACACCACCACATGCTAGTAATCCTGATATGTCGCAAGTTATTGATGATGCTACCTCTGCTTTGAATGATGCTTATGATGATGCTAGTACCATGCTTGATGATAATGTGCCACTAGGAGAATTTCCTGATGAACAAATTGCTAGAGCTAAAGAGAATGAAACCACTGAAACTGATGAGATTGCTGAAACTGATGAAGCTTATGAAACTGATGATAACCATGAAAGACCTATTAGTCCTACCTCTCCTAAGTTTGAAATGCCTAAGATACCTGAAGGTTATGTTATGGACGAAGAGATAACTAGAGAAATTCTTTCTTGCAAGGATAGAAACGATCTTAAGAATTTGCTACGCAAGTATAAGGAAAAGACTCTGAATGCTAGAATGAAATGTGACCCTAAGTTTGCTACTTCACCTATCTTTGTTACTGATAAGGATAATGAGTTCTCTCTCGACCCAGAGTTAATTACTTTGGTTGAATCTGATCCTTTCCATGGCTATGAAACTGAAACTGTAGTGGCACACCTTACTAAGCTGAATGATATAGCCACACTCTTTGCTCATGATGAGAAGATTCGCTACTATTACATCCTTAAGTTATTTCCGTTCTCATTAAAGGGTGATGCTAAGACATGGTACAATACTCTTGCTCCTGGTTGTGTGCGTAGTCCCCAGGATATGATCTACTACTTCTCTGAAAAATATTTTCCTGCTCATAAGAAACAAGCTGCCTTACAGGAAATATTTAACTTTGTGCAAATTGAAGAAGAGAGTCTCCGACAAGCTTGGGGGAGGCTTCTCCAATTACTTAATGCTTTGCCTGATCATCCTCTTAAGAAAAATGAAATACTTGATATCTTTTATAATGGACTAACCGATGCTTCTAGGGACTTCCTAGATAGTTGTGCTGGTTGTGTTTTCAAGGAACGAACTGTTGAACAAGCTGAGGAATTATTCAATAATATATTGAAAAATTGTGATGATTGGACCCTTCCTGAACCACCGCCTAAACCCACTCCGAAGAAGAGGGGTATCCTATTTCTCAGTCCTGAAGATATGCAAGAGGCATAGAAATCTATGAAGGAAAAGGGTATTAAAGCTGAGGATGTTAAGAGTTTGCCACCTATTGAAGAAGTACATGGCCTTGACACACCACCACCACCACATGTGGTAGAGGTAAATTCTTTATTGAAGTTTAATGAAAGTGACATTCCTCACAATAAACCTCCTAGTCAATGCTTATATGAGTTTGACAACTATATTATGAAGCAAGATCATTTCAATGCTCATGTTTTGAAACAATTGAAATACAATTCCGATATGATTGCTCGCTTGAGTGACTTGCTATTTAGAATCATTAATGATGTTAGAGGTGTAGGAAAGCATGCCTCTATGGTTCAAACTCAGTTAGAACAAGTTGCTAAGTCTCAAAAAGAATTGCTTGATGAAATGAATAATAATATGCATGATTTTACTGCTAGAGTAGTAACTAGAGGAGGTAGAATGACCCAAGAACCACTTTATCCTGAGGGTCATCCTAAAAGAATTGAACAAGACTCTCAGAGAATTAATCCTGATGCACCTAGTCCTTCTAAGAAGAAAAAGAGAAAGAGAAATGATAGGACTTTGCATACCTCTAGTGAATCTGAGACACAAAAACCTCCTGATAGTAATGATGTCTCTATTTCTGATGCTGAAACTCAATCTGGTAGTGAACATTCACCTAGTGACAATGAAAATGATAATGATGATGTTCACGATGATGCTCAACCTAGTAATAATAAAGAACCAGATAATGATGTTGAAATAGAGCCTGCTCCTGATCTTGATAACCCACAACCTAAAAATAAATGGTATGATAAAAGAAACTTTGTGGCTAGGAAACATGGTAGAGAAAGAGAGCCATGGGTTCAAAAACCCATGCCCTTTCCACCTAAGCCATCTAAGAAAAAGGATGAAGAAGAATTTGAACGCTTTGCTGAAATGATTAGGCCAGTCTTTTTGCATACCCGCTTAACTGATATCTTAAAAATGGCCCCTTATCCAAAGTATATGAAAGACATCATCACAAATAAAAGAAAGATACCTGAAGCTGAAATCTCCACCATGCTTGCTAATTATTCATTTAAGGATGGAGTACCTAAAAAACTTGGAGATCCTGGAATACCAACTATACCTTGCTCCATTAAGAGAAATTATGTCAAAACTGCTTTGTGTGATAAGCCGGTGTTAGTGTTATGCTTTTCTCCTTATATAAAAGACTTCATTTGAATAAACTCACACCTACTGAGATATCATTGCAAATGGCTGACAAATCAATGGCCATACCTATCGGTATTTGTGAGGACGTGCCCGTTGTTGTTGCAAATGTTACTATCCTAACGGACTTTGTTATTCTTGAGATGCCCGATGACGATAACATGTCGATTATCCCTGGTAGACCCTTTCTGAATACTGCAGGGGCTGTTATTGATTGCAATAAAAGCAAAGTCACTTTTCGTATCTACGGTGCACTTTCCGAAGAAATAATTCCAAGTGAATGGTATAAATGTTATTGAAGAATCTCCGACCATTACTATTGGAAGTTTTCAATTCCCTCTACCTACTGCCAAGAAGAAATATGATATACTTATTGTCGGGGATATGCACATCCCCATTGAGGTAACTTAGTGTTTTACGGAAGTTCTTCCGTTTCATGCTAATCGAAAGTGGTTGTTAATAAGACTTGATCAACCTTATTAATGGATCATTTTTGAGAGGTATGACATCAAGGAATCTAGTAAGCACAACTCTCTGCTCCCACCTTTTATTTTCTGTTTTAGCTAGTCAAATAAAATAAAATGCCATGATTATCCTGTTTTCCGTTTTCTCCGTGCAATAAAAAATGACCCAAAAATAAAAATTCTCAGAATGCCCTGAAAATTTAACACGGTTTTTTTCCGAATATTTATGAATTTTTGGTGCAAATAATACCAAAGGGGGGTGCACCTGGTGCCCAGAAGACACCAGGGCGCGCCAGCTCCCCTAGGCGCGCCCTGGTGGGTTGTGGCCCCCACGTGGGCCCCCTCACTTACCTCTTTAGCCCACTTCATCACCTACCTCCAGAAAAAATCACCACAGCCACCATTTTCGTTTTGTTGCTCTCAAACCCACGGATTTCAATCTATTTGCTTGAAGCTCCGTTTCTGAAACTGTTTGGAGGGATTGCTACTTGGTATGTGACTCCTCCATTGGTCCAATTAGTTTTTGTTTTAGTGGGTTATTTTTAGAGTAATTAGCTACTCTTGGTGCTGCTGTAGATGAGCTTGCATGTTGAATTCTTAGAGTTCTAAATAGTTTGAATGCTAAATATGGCCTCTATACATGCTTGGTAGTAGTTGCTAACAATCTTACAAAGTTTTGTTGACAAATTTTTGTGGACTAAAATTTTTCAGAATTTTTATAGGAATAAAATGCAAATCTTTAGGAAGTTCTCCTCCAAGAAAAATGCCAAGGGAGTCATTGGGGAATCATCGGACAATGACCTTCACATCCCTAGAAAGGTGGAGGTGCGGCCGTGTGAATGGCCGCATGATGCCTTCATGGAGGAGGCCGGGTTCCATCAAGAGTTCGCTCAGTTTGTTGCAAATGCTGGGTTAACCGAGTTCCTCGCAGCTAAGTGTGACCAATATCACATCCTTACAAATTCCTTTCTGCAAAGCTTTCATTATCTAGGGAGAAGCAACCCCCCTGAAGTGCAGTTTAATCTTTATGCTGAAGTTTAATCTTTATGCTGAAACTTACACATTGCCGCTAATTGACTTCTGCAACATATGCTTGATTCCTTCTGATGGGGACTTGAGAGAACCTAGACCATCTGAGTTTGAGGATTTCCTCCTCACGTTAACCGTGGGTGAGGATAGAGGTGTGTCGAGCGCCACTGCTACCAGTTTGCAGTTTCCCTCAGTACATTATTTCGCCTTGGTCATCGCTAAGTGTTTAACCGCTAGGGAGAAGGTCGGCGCACTCAGTGCCCCTGACCTTGCTATTTTACGTCGTGCACTTTATGGTGATCACACATTTAGTATGAGGGCTATTATTGCTCGACACTTACATCTTAACAAAACTAAGGGAAATATACATGGTGGTATTTATGCTACTCGTCTAGCGAGCCACTTTAGAGTCCAGTTTCGCCCACATGATTATCTCTTATCCTGAGTTTACCTTGATCACAAGTCACTGTAGGCTCACCAGTTCCTAGATGTAACTGATTCTCCCCGTGACATTCATTATAACCTGGTATTTAGCAAGGAAACACGTGATATTATTCCATTGCCTGCACCTGCCTTGTTTTATTCTATTGCCAGGAACGGATACAGGATCATGCCAGATGACATTACAGCCTACCGGAACAACCTAGCAGCTGCTGAGGAGGAGCCCCAGGGGTGGGATGCTCAGGTGCTACCTCCGCTTCACTATGACTTGGGACCGGATGGCTATTACGGATGGTGATTACCAAGCTAGCCCAACAGCCTAAGCTTGGGGGAGTACGTATTTCCACCGACATTACATTCATGTTCACACATTTCATTCCAGTTGTCGGTGTTCATACTTTTTCATTGTAATATCCATGCTAGATTTGTTTTCTCGCTTTCTTCTTGTGTGTTTGAATTTTTTTGAGAAAATCCAAAAATAGTTCCTACTTCTTTTCAATTTTTCTTTCTAGCTTAGTTTAATTGTAGCATCAACAAGAAAACCCAAAAAGATTTCTCGCTTCTTCTTTTACTTGTTGGGAGCTTTCCCGTGTGAATAGTGTTTCTCGTTTTTGTTTTTCTTCTTTAATTTGCTTTCTTCAAGAAAAAAAAACTCCAAAAATGTTTCAGTGTGTTTCTCTGAAATTCTTTTCTTTTTACTTGAGTCGTACCTAGGAGAAGACCACAATGAAATTGTCGAGTGGCTCTCATCTTCATTATTGTTTATCCAACAAAGATCCCATATTACTTTGTCTTCTCCTCTTGAATAAAATGTTTGCAGATTCCAGCTTAGTCCACGGCACTCTTGCACTATTATTATCTTCTTATCGTTCGGTCGTGCAAGTGAAAGGCAATAATGACGACATTTGATGAATTGACTGTGGCAAAGAAAGGCGGGTATGAACTTAACTTGTTTTTGTTTTTGTAAATATGTTTAACCTAGTATCCCTTGATTCAACTCATTATGATCAAACATGTTTGCAATGATCATTAGAGATTATAGTTGTTTATGCCATGCTTAAGTACCTAGGAGTGGATAATGATTTATCTTGGGTGTCAACATGCATTAAAATGGTTGTGATGCGGTATGATGATATGGTATCCTCCTCTGAATGTTTCAAGTGGCTTGACTTGGCACATGTTCACGCATGTAGTTGAATCAAAACCAACATAGCCTTCATGATATTTATGTTCATGGTGTCCAAATCCTACTCATGCTAGCCTTCAATGTTGATTATATGTAATTCATGTTCATGACCGTTTTCGCTCTCTAGCTGGCCGCTTCTCAATCTAATTGCTAGCCTTCGCCTGTACTAAGCGGGAATACTGTTTGTGCATCAAAACCCTTAAACCAAGTTATGCCAGATGAGTCCACCATATCTACCTATATGCGGTATTACCCTGCCGGTCCAAGTAAATTTGCATGTGCCACCTCTAAAAATTCAAATGAACATCTGTTTTGTGTGCCTGGACCGCTCATGGAGCGACAGGGGGCGGTCAGTATCTTCCATGCTAAGCGGGTTATTCTCATGACGAGTGTTTATTCACTTGTTCTTACACGAGAGGGGCGGTAATAGGGATTCCCAGTCCCAAAATCAAAAATCAAAAATAATTAAACAAAACTCCCTCAGGAATGTTGTTGGTTTGGACGGTACCCGTGGATGCGGCTCGCCGTGGAGTGTGATTGTTGGTGGAGGGGGAGTAAACCTTTACTTTTATCGCTTGGGAACCGCCACTAATTTTTTTAGCATGGAAGATATTGATAATGCTTGGTCGTGATGTTGACAGGAAGGGTGTACCTCCCAAAATTATATCTATCTCAGTTTTAAACTTTGAGCTCTGGCACCGCTGCAAATCCATGCTTCCCTCTGCGAAGGGACTATCTATTTACTTTTATGTTGAGTCATCACCTTCTCAAAGTGCCACACCTAAGAGCACTATTGTCATCCTCAGTCATTGTGTATAGTTGATGTTGGGTGCAGCATGACTGGATCTTTTCTACCATGAATTACAATGTTTAGTCGCTGCTTGAACTTTGGAGGTGCTCTGCATTTATGTTTTAGGGTCTCAGAAAGGGCTAGTGAGATACCACTATTGTCATATTGTATCATGATTGTTTTGACAAAGTGTTGGCGCTTGAGATATCTTATTATTGCTCGCTAGTTGCTTATGTTATTGTTATGAGTTAATATAATTTCTAGGAGTTATTGTTGACATGGTTAGTCATAATCTTTGTTGAAAACCTGGGTTCTACTTAAGCATATATATGTAAACAAGAACGAAAGAGTTCATAAAAGTTTTTCTTTATCACTTTCAGTTTGTCAACTGAATTGCTTGAGGACAAGCAAAGGTTTAAGCTTGGGGGAGTTGATACGTCTCCAATGTATCTACTTTTCCTCACCCTTTTGCCCTTGTTTTGGACTCTAATTTGCATGATTTGAATGGAACTAAACCGGACTGACGCTGTTTTCAGCAGAACTACCATGGTGTTGTTTTTGTGCAGAAATAAAAGTTCTCGGAATGGAACAAAACTTTTTGGAGAATTATTTCAGAATATATGTGAATTATTGGAGCCAAAATCCACCGAAGAGGGGGGCCAGGGTGGCCACCAACCACTAGGGCGCGCCAGGCCCCCTGGGCGCGCCCTGGTGGGTTGTGCCCACCTCGTGGCCCCACTGACCCTAATTCCGCCACTATAAATTCCTATTTTCGGAGAGAAAAATCAGGGAGAAAGTTTCATCGCGTTTTACGATATGGAGCCACCGCCACCTCCTATTCTTCATCAGGAGGCCAGATCTAGAGCCCGTTTGGGGCTCCGGAGAAGGGAATCTTCGGTCTTCGTCATCACCAACCCTTCTCCATCGCCAATTCCATAATGCTCCCCACCGGGGGTGACTAATTCCTTCGTAGGCTTGCTGGTCGGTGAGGAGTTGGATGAGATTCATCATGTAATCGAGTTAGTTTTGTTAGGGCTTGATCCCTAGTATCCACTATGTTCTGAGATTGATGTTGCTATGACTTTGCTATGCCTAATGCTTGTCACTAGGGCCCGAGTGCCATGATTTCAGATCTGAACCGTTTATGTTATCATCTCTATATCCATGTTCTTGATCCGATCTTGCCTAGTCATATGCACCTATTACGTGTTATGATCCGTCAACCCCATAGTGACAATATTTGGGATACTTCGCGGTGATGACCATAGTTTGAGGAGTTCATGTATTCACCATGTGTTAATGCTTTGTTCCGGTTCTCTATTAAAAGGAGGCCTTAATATCCCTTAGTTTCCTTATGGACCCCGCTGCCATGGGAGGGTAGGACAAAAGATGTCATGCAAGTTCTTTTCCATAAGCACGTATGACTATTTACGGAATACATGCCTACATTGCATTGATGAACTGGAGCTAGTTCTGTGTCGCCCTAGGTTATGACTGTTATATCATGAATATCATCCAACGACTTACGGATCCAGTGCCTACGAGCTTTCCACTTATTGTTCTTGCTAAGTTACTATTGCTACTGTTGCTGTTCCAACTGCTACAAAACTACTGCTACTACTGTTACCGCTACTGTTATTATTGCTACTGCTACCAAAACTATCATACTACTGTGCTACTGATCACTTTGCTGCAGATATTTAATCTCCAGGTGTGGTTGAATTGACAACTCAACTACTAATACTCTCAAGTATTCTTTGGATCTCCTTCTGTCAAATCTATAAATTTCGGTTGAATACTCTACCCTCGAAAACTGTTGCGATCCCCTATACTTGTGGGTTATCAGACTCCAAGCTGAGGATCTTCTCTGTTCCACTCAATTGTTGGCATGTCCTCACCAGCATATTCATCTACAACTAAGCTATCGATGTTCTCCTCCCTCTCTTCATCGTCAGTGTCATTAAATCTAGCACGGCTAATAGGTTGCTCCTAAAATTCATCTTCCATTGCTTGTTTATTGGCAATATCTACAAGGTCAGGGAACATATTCTCATCCTCGTCATCATGTTGAGGCACCTCTTCGTCTGGCTCTCCATCCTGTACTACATTGGGTGCGGCAGCGACAGGAGAAACGGCACAAGAAACGGCAGCAGATATATTGTGACTTTCAGAGCCACTAGCTCTGCTTGGTTTCGACCTACAAGGAGTGTCGGGGCGCTCTCCGTTAGTAGAGGCAGAAGATTCCTGAACACTCTTCCCATTCCCACGATCATTGCGTGGCTGAAGCACCTCGATATGGATTTTACATAAGCGGCTTTCAGCATTCAAAGAAAAGAGCAATCCCAGATGCTCATCGCAAGTTAGTGGTATAATTCTTTGCTCGGTACTGCTAAAATATTTCAGTTCAATAGCATCAGCAGGGCTCCATCCATATGAAGAATTTCGGAGCGCCGCGAGCAAATCTTTGAACGTCATACTGGTTTCTACCACCTTCGGATAGTAAAATCCAGTAAGCAATTGCAGTTTTCTAACGCGCAGCACACTAACTTGCATCCTAACAGACAGCCGGAAAGCAAGCACGGGATCAATCCTATTCGATTCAAATAAGGGGTGCTGTCGTGGTTTCGTCACGGCAGATGTCCAAGTGAGAGGACTTAGGTTCGAGGCCATCGCTAAGGCGGTGAGCTCGAAGGGGTTGATCGGAATCGAGAGACAAGGGTTTACCCAGGTTCGGCCCCTCGGAAAGAGGTAAAAGCCTACATCTTGCTTTGTGTTGTATTGACTGGATATCGATTACAAGGGAGCGAGTTCCCTTGACCTAGCTATCGATCAGTTGTTTCATACCCTAAGCCGCCCGGGGAACCCGCCTTTATATACACAGGCTAGGGCCCCGGGCTTACAAGAGTCGAGACCGGGTCACACTAAGTATCTGATCAGGTCTCTAAGTCGTCTTGCCTTCCTGGGCAAGCCTTCTTCCGGGCGGCTCACGCGCCCGGGTCTCGCCCCACCTTCAGGCTCTGGGCCTCCATCCGGCCCACTTGGCGAGCCGCCTCTAGGCTTGTCTTCGGCCTTCAAGCCCACTTGGGATCTTTAGGTATGAACCGCCAGCTCTGACCCGGCCCCTCCTGGGCGGGTTATACCACAGAGTTATAGCCCCAGATTGATTTGAACCTGTTCATGTCAATCTTCAAGTCCATTTGGTGGCGAGTCTCATACTTTTCTTACCTAAAAATAAAACTTCCTAACCCGCCATATAAAGTGGATGACGTCACAACGGATATATCCAAAAGATCCCTATGACGTCACAACGGATCATCTCATTGAACAGTCAACCCAAAAATCGAGGCATCTTATTTAATCAATTATCACTGCGTCTCCTCGATTCTCGCGTGGACTGTAGCTGTCCCATTTCCTCATAAATAGGCAGGGGAGGGGGTCCCATTTCTTTTACTTCCCCCGCCGTCACCGTTTATCTCCTTCTTCTTCCTCCAACGCTCGCGCGACTTAAGCTCCATCGCCGTCGTCGGACCTTCCCCGTCTTCACCAGCCTAGGCCACTGCATCGACCTAATTTGACCAGAGTTCATCAACGTTCGACCGCCTCCTTAGCATCCTTCGGGTTCCTTCCTCTTCACCTTGCAGATCTACCTTAGCTCTTCGGAGTTCTTCCGAGTCCGCCGCAGCTCGTCGGAGCATTCATCGTAGATCGGAAAAGAAAGCGTCTGTAGGTTCCGAAGCTCTAGCCAACTCACGCGGCGATCCGCTTAGCATGTATCCCCCGCTCAATGCGGATTGTTTCTTGAATCAAATCCATGCATGAGCTGCCTGCCCTTCCATTGATATTTTAGGTTTAGAATATTTTTCCTTTTTATCTTTATCCGCAGATCTTATAACGGCCGCTGTAGTTGGCAGAATCTGTTTGTCTATACTTTATGACCCGCCATGGCATTGCCGGCTCTTCTCATAGCAATTTAACTCGCCTCAATCCCATAGCAACGGCGGCTTAGAGTACAAACATGACCTGCCGAATATCGTTGCTATCTCAGCCATAGCTCCCTTTGCTGTGAAAGTTTCTTAATCCGCCACATACTTATGCCTTTCTACAGAGTATAACCCGCCATCATGGCCAAAGCCCCCGTCTCTTGCGACTGGGTCAGTTCTTTTGTCACCGAGGCATCACTGAAGGAATTTGTGACCATGGGAGCTTTGCGGGCTCAAGATATCATCCACTGGCGGGTTCCCGGCAGTGAGACCAGGCCCGAACCTAAGGAAGGGGAAGTAGTCATATTCACAGAT
Source organism: Elymus sibiricus (assembly GCA_039707655.1). Lineage (NCBI taxonomy): Eukaryota > Viridiplantae > Streptophyta > Magnoliopsida > Poales > Poaceae > Elymus > Elymus sibiricus. The sequence continues at coordinate 402,054,514 of CM077663.1, forward strand.
CACCTTCTCCGCGGCTTCTCACCACCCGGCTCCAAATTTTTCCGGGACGCCCTGCACTTTTACAAGCTCCACCCTCAAGAAATTGGCCCCAACTCTGTTACCAACTTGTGCCAATTTCAAGTCCTCTATGAGGCCTATATGCAAGAAGAACCTACTGTTAACCTCTTCTGAGATTTTTTCTACATCAACCGCCAGACCGAGTTAGCAGCTGGGCCGAGTCTCGAGCTCGGAGGCGTCCCAATCCAGAGGCGAAGAGACATGTCTTCTCCTGCAGCCGTCCTGCCCAGCCATCCCAAGGATTGGAACCGCACTTGGTTCTATTGCAGAGATACCTCTCCGGCTGGAGAAAATCCGCTGCCGGGTTACCGTCCTTTCCGGCTCTGCACCAATACTGAGCTTCCTGACCGGATGGGTGCTGCAGAGCGGGTAAAATATGCTCCGGCCTTTCTAAAGATCCAAGCTCTACTAGCCAATGGCTTAACTGGTGTAGATCTGACCCGCTGCTGGGTCTCCTGGAGGATTATGCCGTTAAGCCAGCGTGACAAACTACTATGTGAATATTCTGGTGAGGTGGATGATCCAATGCGCTGCAACCGTACGCCCTTGACTGATAAGGACCTCAACTCCATCGTCAAATCCCTGCTCGGGGAACCTCAAGCAGCGTATAACCAGACCGGGTTAAAGCCGTTCTATGTTGGCAACCCGGCTCCAGAGGTAAAAATCCTTTGAACAAACTGTTTGTTATCTGTAAATCTTGTATTTCTTTCTGATCTTTTTATGACTCATCTGCAGGCCAAATCTTCCTTCTGGAAGAAGAAATTAGCCGTTGTTTCCAAGAAGAAAGTGAAGGCCACCAAGAGCTGTGTTCCGGCTCGTAAGAAGAAATCATCCGCTGCTGAAATGCTCGAGCTTGATGACTCGGAGGTAGAACTTGACTCTCTTGGCCTTCTCTTTATACAGCTCATTGACAATGATTACTCACAAGAAGAAGCAGAGACAAGCCATGCTGATGTTACAGAGGTAACTATTGTCTCCTCTGACTCGGAACCTTTACCAGTATAGAAAATACGGCGGGCTGTACGGAAGGTAAAATGTTCACACCCTTTTGCTCACTTGGATCCCAACTTTATTTTGAAGAAGCAGCAAGATGATAATAGATGTCAGACCCGGAGCACCGGCTCTGAAGATCTTGTGGCCGGCTTACCGAACGCTCCAGCTCCTCGGAAATGGCGCACCAAGGTATTTCGTTACCTTGAACTTATTTCTTCTGTATGCTTTAACCTTATGTTACAGCTGCTTTATACTTTCCAATTTAACTTCCCAGGAATCACCTCCTTCTTCTAGCGACTCAACCGCCACGAAGTTACCTCCTCTTGTCATCAACCCGGGGTGAGCATTTCTACATCCCGTAACGTATTAACATTCTATCCTTGGTTATGACATATATAACGCCACCTTCGCTCACAGGGCTCAAGCCAAACGGAGGAAGGTAACCGGGTCATCTGCCACTCCTGATGCCCAAGACCCGGAGAACCCAAGGCCCAGCACCCCTGAAACTTACATTGAGCCTTCTGAAGCTCACAAACGCGCACATGAAGAGACTCCTCAGCCTACTGAGCCGGCTGATGTTTACATTGCCGCTCCTGAAGCCCATCCGGAAACTGATCCCAAGCTGCCCAGCCCCCAGCCAACAGCTGAAGATATGGCTTCTCCTGAAGAAGTTATTATGACCGGGGCGGCTTATAAATCTCCGGCCCCTTCCAATGTGCTATCCAAACATACCAAAAAAGATGAGGCAGCTCCTCTTGAGGAAGAGAAGATTCATTTTGAACTTCCCAATTTAGAAAAGCTTACTGCTGATGAGTTACACTCTGGCTATCTGAACCGTCTCTCTGCAAGCCGGGACATGGAAGCCAACTTGGTTGGTATGATGAAGAAAAAATACGAGGTACTCTACTTCCCTTGCCTTCCATACATCCTTACATATCCCCCAAGAGCTGGTTTATTTTGAAAAAATCAGCCGGGTCTTCAGTCACTTGTAGACTGTAATAAATCGCCTTGTAGCCCCCAAGGACCGGGTCATGATGTGAATGATGAGCCGGTACTTGCCGTAGACTAAGAACCAAATGTAGCCCCCAAGGGCCGGGTCATCTTGTGAATGATGAGCCGGTACTTGACGTAGACTAAGAGCCAAATGTAGCCCCCATGGACCGGCTCATGATGTGAATGATGAGCCGGTACTTGACGTAGACTAAGAGCCAAATGTAGCCCCCAAGGGCCGGGTCATTTTCCTGAAGATGATCCGGGTCTTATGTGAACTGTAACCCTTTAGAGAATTGATGCACATTAGCCCCCAAGTGTCAAGTATATTGCTTGCAATCTGCTTGAGACTTGTAGTATCCTTCTTCATTGCCCCCCAATTACTATCATATATTGTTCTGGCGGCTTAAAAATGAAAATAATCTTGTTCTTGACCACTTGTATTCTGCAGGAATTGTTAAACGCGGCCGAGTCTAAGTTGACTGACCTGAAGAAGAGTTTAGCTTTGCAACAGGACGCCCGGGTTGAGGCTGAAGAAAAATGGTGGCTCTCCTCCATAGAGCTCGAGAAGGTCAAGGCGGACTTCGAAACGTACAAACAAACAGCTGAAGCTGAACAAGCCATCTTGACTAAACGCGCGAAAGACGCCGAGGGTCAATTGCAACCCGTCACAGAAGAGCTTAACAATCTGAAAAGCCATATATCTCGGATGATTGCAGCCGTCTTTGGTAAGTGTCGTTAACTATCCATACTCCTTGCAAACGAATCTTTGGAGAATTTTTTCAGGCGGCTTATCAAGCTTATCTTGTTTGTAGATGAACGAAGTCGCCAACTTTCAGACAACAGCCTGCTAAAGCTGAAAGCTTTATATTCACTTGCTGAACAGCTGTATGCTGGATCCCTTGTTACCATTAAGGCTGTTATGACTAAGAAGGGCGTTCCAAAGTTTATGAAGGGTGTGCTAGAAGTCCTCTCCACCATCCCGAGGCAGATAGAAGAACTGAAGAGATCATCCTCCCGTAAAGGTGCAATGGCTGCCTTGAGCCGGTCCCTGGCTTATGCACCCGAGCTTAACCTGGCTGAGATGAAGGATGGTTTTCCTCAGCTGAAAGACGACAGCTCACAGTTTACGCAAGATGACTATGCCCGTTGCATGAAGGCATCCCGAATATTGGCAAGCCGGCTGGCTGCAGAAGCTGACCTGTCGTCATATCAAGCGGCTTATTCTAAGGATAATAAGTGAATTCGGGGGCCCACCTTTGAAGAAAAAAGCCTGATTCCTCAACGCCGTAAGCACCTCTTTGCCCCTGATGTTGACCCATCTCCCATCATGCATGACGAAGCCGAATTTGAGGCCTTAACAAACTGCAACTGGGATGTGGACAACCTTCATATCCGGGAGACCGAAGACCCGGCGCAGGATAACCCGGCGATGAGCTAAATAAAAAGTTGGCTTCATATGAAGCTAACCCGGCCCTGTTGATATGCCGGGTTATATTTTGCTGCAAAAAACTTAAGTCCGCAGATTTTGGGCTCCTTGACAGCCTTGTAATAGCAGTAGTAAAACTGATTGCCTTGGTTGTGCCTTCATGCACGTTTGGAGTTTGAATAGCTTTATACTTATCCATCCTCCATTTATTCTGGCTATGATTATGTTTCCTGATACTTGATGGCGGCTTATCACGAAAGACAAGACCTGCAAAAAATAACAAGATAGAAAACATATTCTCCATCATTGTTTAGGCGGTTTTAAAGGCACGACTCAAAGAGATTAACTCTTGTTTTGTATTCTTGAGAAAAAAACTCAAGTTTTGTTGTTTTTCCAAAACATAGGCATGACTGCCCAAACCTCATATGCCGGCTCTCCCATGGCACAGATTCGTCATTTTAACCTTAACTAGTTCAGGGTCTCAAAAAAGATTGACTGTTAAGAGTACGACGAGCCATATAGCGGAGAGACTACAGCAGGGCATGAGTACCCCCAAACCCATAAGCCGGCTCTCACGTGACATAAATCCGTCGTTTTAACCTTAAGCAGTTCAGGGTCTTAAAAAGATTGACTGTCTAAGAGTACGAACGGGCCACATGGCGGAGAGACTACAACAGACGGGCGAGTTTATCCTAGCTTTCTGTAAGCCGGCCCTCTCGTGACATAAGCCGCCGTTTTTACCTTAACCAGTACAGTGTCTCATTGCAAGATTGACTGTCAATATCTTTGACCAGTTCAGAGTCTTTATTGCGAGATTAACTGGTAAGAGTTCGGCGGGTCACATGGTGGAGTGGCAAGTTGCAAACAGGCAGGTTTAACCCGGATATGGCTTAAAAGCCGGTCAAGAGGGTATGAAAGCTAAACCCAGTGGGTTGGAAGCCCCCAAGTGACCTGTTGAATTATTAGCTCTTTTGCACAATTTTGTTGCACGAAAAAACGGCAGAGGCCCCGAATTGTGGGGATGCCAACTTTATTATATTAAAAAGGTATATACAATGACAGATGTATGTACATTGATGAGAGTCAATGACTCAAGTGTAGTAAGGCCGGAGATGAGCAAAATTCCATGGCATGTTGGTCTCTTGGCCGAAAGTGCGTGACTCGTCGCTTTCCCGTAGATCAATGAGGTAATATGACCCATTGTTGAGATTTTTGCTGACCATCAAAGGCCCTTCCCAAGGGGGAGATAACTTATGCATATCTGCCTGGTCTTGAATCAGACGTAGCACCAAGTCGCCTTCTTGGAACGTCCGGGTCTTGACTCTGCGGCTATGATAGCGACGCAGATCTTGCTGATAAATCGCCGATCGTGCTGCTGCCAGATCCCGTTCCTCGTCCAAAGAATCCAGCGCATCCTGACGCGCCATCTCGTTATCAGTTTCAACATAAGCCGCCACCCTGAGCGAGTCATGGTGGATATCACTTGGGAGAACAGCTTCCGCACCATAAACCATGAAGAAAGGCGTATAGCATGTTGACCTGTTGGGGGTGGTTCTAATACTCCAAAGAACTGAAGGCAACTCCTCCACCCAACAACCCGGCGTTCGCTCCAAAGGAACCATAAGCCGGGGTTTTATCCCTCTCAAGATTTCTTGGTTAGCACGTTCTGCCTGACCATTGGACTGTGGGTGAGCCACAGAAGAGACATCAAGGCGGATATGTTCATTTTGACAGAATGCTTTCATAGCCCCCTTGGATAAATTTGTACCGTTATCAGTAATGATATTGTGAGGGTAACCAAAATGAAAGATCAACTTCTTGACGAACTGAACCGCCATAGCCGCATCACATTTACTGATCAGCTCTACCTCAACCCACTTGGTAAACTTATCCACCGCCCACAATAGGTGGGTCTTCTTATCTTTCGACCTCTTAAAGGGCCCGACCATATCAAGCCCCCAGACCACAACAGGCCAGGTGATTCAAATCATGCGCAACTCATGAGCCGGCTCATGGGCGCGTCGTCCAAATTTCTGACATCTGCCGCACTTGGTAACTATGTCCTTTGCATCTTTATGAGCTGTCAACCAGAAAAAACCGTGTCGGTAAGCTTTGGCCACCAAGGATTTTGAGTCGGCGTGATGACCACAATCACCGGAGTGAATCTCATGTAAAATTTCCTTGCCCTCTTCTGGGAAACGCAACGCTGAAAAACACCGGTCACACTGCGCCTGTGTAACTCGCCATTGACGATAGTCATGGACTTAGACTGCCTCACAATATGCCGTGCCAAAGTCTCGTCCTTGGGTAACTCGCCGCGAGTCAGCTACGTCAAATAAGGCAACTTCCAGTCAGGAATAGCACGGAGAGCCGCCACCAATTGTCCTTCCGGGTCAGGTACAGCGAAGTCCTCCTCAGAAGGTAGTTTGACTGACAGGTGATGCAAAACATCCAAAAACACATTAGGCGGCACCGGCTTACGCTGAGACCCCAGTCTTGATAGAGCGTCAGCCACTTCGTTCTTCCGATGATCAATATGATCCACCTGATAACCCTTGAAATGTCCGGCAATAACGTCAACCGCCTGGCGATAAGCCGCCATCCGAGGGTCTTTAGAATTCCACGTGCCTGAAACTTGTTGAGCCACCAAGTCTGAGTCGCCCAGGCACCTAACCCGGCTTATATTCATCTCCTTCGCTACATGGAGACCATGAAGTAAAGCCTCATACTCAGTTGCATTGTTAGTACAAGGAAACATTAGCCTTAACACATAACAAAACTTGTCACCTCGAGGGGAAGTTAAAACAACTCCAGCCCCCGAGCCTTCCAGCTGCCTGGCTCCATCAAAGTGAATTGTCCAGTATGTATTATCTGGCTTCTCCTCCGGTGCTTGACACTCCGTCCAGTCATTTATGAAATCCACCAGGGCATGAGACTTGACAGTCATTCGAGGCACATACTTCAAATTAAGAGGTCCGAGCTCCAGTGCCCACTTAGCAATTCTGAAGGTGGCCTCTCTATTGTGGATTATGTCTCCCAAAGGAGCAGAACTAACCACCGTAATCGGATGTCCAACGAAATAATGCTTCAGCTTATGATTTGCCATGAACACTCCATATATCAGCTTTTGCCAATGCGGGTATCTCTGCTTGGACTCAATTAATACCTCACTGACATAGTAAACCAGCCTCTGGACTGGATACTCTTTCCCTGCCTCCTTGTGCTCCACAACAACTGCAGCGCTAACGGCCCTGTTATTAGCCGCCACATACAGGAGCAGTGGTTCCTTCTCCGCAGGAGCAGCCAAAATCGGCGGCTCAACTAATTGCTTTTTGAGCGCTTCAAACGCTTCATCTGCAGCATCACTCCAGACAAAATCATCCGTCTTCTTCATCATCTGGTACAAAGGAATAGCCTTCTCGCCCAGGCGGCTTATGAACCAGCTTAAAGCTGCGATGCGGCCCGCCAGGCGCTGGACATCGTTAACACACGCCGGCTTAGACAATGAAGTGATGGCCTTTATTTTATCCGGGTTAGCTTCGATCCCCCTTTCTGAGACCAGGAAACCCAGAAGCTTGCCTGCAGGGACACCAAAGACACACTTATCTGGGTTAAGCATCATCTTGTAAACCCGCAGATTATCAAAAGTCTCCTTCAGATCGTCAAGCAGAGTCCCCTTCTTCCTTGACTTCACCACAATATCATCCACATAAGCATGAACATTGCGCCCGATCTGACTATGAAGACAATTCTGCAGACAGTGTTGATAAGTCGCCTACGCACTTTTAAGTCTAAAAGGCATGGACACATAGCAAAAAGCTCCAAAAGGTGTGATAAAAGATGTCTTCTCTTAGTCTTTGACAGCCATCTTGATCTGATGGTAACCCGAATAAGCATCCAGGAAACATAAACTCTCACAACCCGTCGTGGCGTCAATGATCTGGTCAATGCGAGGGAGAGCAAACGGATCAACTAGACAAGCTTTGTTGAGATCTGTGTAATCCACACACATGTGCCATGTGCCGTTCTTTTTAAGCACTAGCACTGGATTAGCCAACCACTCCGGGTGAAAAACCTCCATGATGAACCCTGCTGCCAAGAGCCGGGCTATCTCTTCCCCAATAACTTTGCGCTGCTCCTCATTGAAACGACGGAGAAATTGCTTGACTGGCTTACACTTAGGATCCACATTAAGGTGGTGCTCAGCGAATTCTCTCGGTACACCCGGCATGTCAGAAAGTTTCCATGCAAAGATGTCCCGATTCTCACGGATGAATTCGATGAGCGCGCTTTCCTATGCGGGGTCCATATTCGCCCCCATAGTGAACTGCTTCGACGAGTCGCCGGGAACAAAATCCACCAACTTGATATCTTCAGCCACGAACTTCAGAGGTGGCTCAGACTCTGTGCTAGGCTTTTTAAATGGAGTCATATCCGTCGGGTCAACATTATCTGTGTAAAACTTAAGCTCCGCCTCAGCACAACTTGTCTCCGCATACGCAGCATCGCCTTCCTCACACTCAAGGGCAATCTTCCGATCCCCGTGCACCGTGATCGTCCCGTTTAGAGCCGGCATCTTGAGCTGCAAGTAAACATAACAGGGCCTGGCCATAAACTTAGCGAAAGCCGGCCGTCCAAACAAAGAGTGATATGGGCTCTTAATTTTGACCACCTCAAACCACAAAGTTTCCTCCCTGTAATTGTTGTCATCACCAAACGCCACCTCGAGAGCGATCTTTCCTACTGGATAAGCAGACTTGCCTGGCACAACGCCATGGAATACTGTAGTTGACGGCTTAAGAGCTTTGTCGGTTAGCTCCATCCGGCGAAAAGTGTCATAGTATAAGATGTTGATGCTGCTGCCACCATCCATCAATACCTTGGTGAATTTATAGCCTCCCACCTGAGGAGCCACGACCAGTGCCAAATGTCCCGGGTTATCAACCTTTGGCGGGTGATCCTCCCTGCTCCATGATATTGTATACTCAGACCACTTCAAGTAGCGTGGAAGAGCCGGCGTTGCGGTATGAACCGCCCTCTTGTGCAGCTTCCGGTCCCGTTTGTCCAGACTTGTGGTAAAAACATGATACTGGCCTCCACTAAGCTGTTTCGGGTTACTCTGATACCCTGAATGGTTGTTTTGTTGTTGACCACTGTTGCCAGGCTGATGATGGTGACCACCTTGATTACCTTGCCCCTGATAACCGGAACTTGAGCCGCCTCCTCCGAAGCCTGGCCCATGAGAGCCGGATCCTGACCCGCCCGATGGTCCATTGCCGCCACCATGATGCTCATTAAGGCTGTAGTTCCGGAACTCCCGCATTATATAACAGTCCCTCCAAGCGTGATCGGATGGCTTACCGGGTTGACTGTGCTCCGGGCAAGGTTTGTTGAGCATCGCCTCCATATTAAAGGGGGCTTTAGCCTTACCGAAAGGTGGTTTACCGTTACCCTTAGCACGATTGTTCCCGATGCTGGCGTTGGCTACCAGATCTGACCCTCCATCCGGGTTCTTTCTCTTTCCACCATTGCCCGGGTTGTTACTTCCTGCCCCGTTCTGCTTCTGGCCCTTGCCGCCGCCATTCTTTTTACCCTTAGCCGATTTCTCCTCGTCAGACCCAGGATCCTTAGTTATATCTGAATCTGCATATTTGGTGAGAGCCGACATTAGCTCACCCATATCCTAACAGGAACGCTTCAGCCGCCCGAGTTTCTGCTTAAGGGGTAAAAAATGACATTTTTTCTCCAAAATCAAGACTTCCTGAGCCGCCGAGATATTATCAGATGAGTGGATAATCGTCGAGACCCACCGGACCCAATGATGGGCCGACTCATCTTCATGCTGCACACAATGATCGAGGTCAACAATCGTCATAGGCTGCTTGCATGTTCCTCTGAAATCCTTGATAAATCGTGCTTTCAACTCGGCCCAAGAAGCAATGGTATTGGGAGGCAGACCCTTTAACCACGTACGAGTTGGTCCTTCCAACATCATGATGAAATACTTCGCACACACGGCCTCACTGACGTCTAACATCTCCATGGCGAGCTCATAGCTCTCGATCCAGGTCTCTGGGGGTAAATCAGCCGTATAGTTAGGCACCTTGCACGGCCCCTTAAATTCTTTGGGCAAACGCTCATTACGTAATGCTACTGTTAAGCAAGGCACACCAACACCCCTGGATGAGACTCCGGCTCCCACCGAAGTTGAAGGGGTTACTGGAGGCGGCTCAGGAATCTCTGGGTAATCCGTCACCGGCGTCCCCCCCTCGATGGGCTCTGCCTCTGTCCACGATGTCCTGGGCGTTGGTACGGGGCGGGTCATCGCAGGGCGGGTTACGTCGTCGCTCGCTGCTAGAAACCGCTGGTGACTCTATGCGTCGGCTGTAACTATGGCTTGGAATGGGGGTTGAGTGCACACGACTCCGGCTATACGTGTACTTCTCCTGCTGAGCTACAGACGTCTGTAATAGCCCGATGGCGTTCCGTGCCTCCTCCGTGAATGGCGTCCCCTCGACAAGAGGAAGTGCATTAAGCCTGGCAGCCGCTGCTATCATGTTGTCCACCGGGTTAGAATAGTGGCCGGGTGGCGTCAAGAAATGCCGTGGCGGGGTCTGATCCCTACGGGGCGGGTCTAGCCGCCGCGGTGCTTCTGTGACCCGGGTCACAGCCTGCGGCGTATTCGGCCCTGCCCCTGGGGTATTAAAAAGGTTACGGGGTTCCAGCTGTATCGGGAGGCGGCCTTGAGACCTCCTCCGAAGGACGGCATCCGAGGCGTGTTGATCCAGATTAAAACGGAGAGCTTTCGCCCTCAGACGCTCTGACTCAGCTTCCATCTGAATTTGCAACGTGTTGATATCCTCTTGGGCTTGGGCCATCTGTGTTTTCAGCCTGGTAATCTCCGCATTACGCTCTGCCTGATTTCTAGCCGTGACTTATGTCCCCATCATGGTTGTCAGCTCCTCCATCAGATCCAGCAAAACTTGAGCCGGCGGCCTGGATGACCCGGCACCTGGCGGGGCAGCTCCTGCTGCCGCTCCAGACGTCGTGCTGTCGAGATCCGATGTCGTGCCTGCCATGAAGATGGCGGCTCGGCTCGGCGGATCATAGGGCTCCGGAATACTATCGCCATCGGCATAGCCCCCAAGACCACCATCATGAAGCCGGTAAATCGACTCCACTTCTCCACTTGAGGACCCATCGTCCAAGAGGATAAGAGTTTCCCCTCCCAACACGGAGTCTTCCATGCCTTGCGTGAAACCGATAAAGACGCTCCTCCGCCCGGGTTGCACACGGGCGTGCTACGTACGCCGGGCAGGCTCGACGAGGTTGGTGCAGATGTCCGGCCCAGGCTTAGATCCGCCGATCTTTCCAATGAAAACATGAATTCCGCCGAAGGGGACCCGGTACTCGTACTCGATTGAGTCGGCCTCGGGGCCCCAGTCAGCGTCATCGATGTAGAGCTTGCCGCAGCGACTCTTAGTCATCCTGCAGACAGCATATCCTGCGATCCCTGGAAGAGAACCCTTCGAGAACTCCACACCACCGCGCGTTGGCCCCACGGTGGGCGCCAACTGTCGTGGTTTTGTCACGGCAAATTTCCTAGTGAGAGGACTTAGGTTCAAGGCCATCGCTAAGGCAGTGAGCTCGAAGGGGTTGATCAGAATCGAGAGACAAGGGTTTACCCAGGTTCGGCCCCTCGGAAAGAGGTAAAAGCCTACGTCCTGCTTTGTGTTGTATTGCCTGGATATCGATTACAAGGGAGCGAGTTCATTTGACCTAGCTATCGATCAGTTGTTTCGTACCCTAAGCCGCCCGGGGAACCCGCCTTTATATACACAGGCTAGGGCCCCGGGCTTACAAGAGTCGAGACCGGGTCACACTAAGTATCCGATCAGGTCTCTAAGTCGTCTTGCCTTCCTGGGCAAGCCTTCTTCTGGGCGGCTCACGCGCCCGGGTCTCGCCCCACCTTCCGGCTCTGGGCTTCCATCCGGCCCACCTGGCGAGCCGCCTCTAGGCTTGTCTTCGGCCTTCAGGCCCACTTGAGATCTTTAGGTATGAACCGCCAGCTGTGACCCGGCCCCTCCTGGGCGGGTTATACCACAGAGTTATATCCCAACAGGTGATGTTAGGCCGGGAACAATTCAGAAAAATTTGAATGATTCGAGCGACTAGCGGTCAAAAAGGGCCGAATTTACGAATCAGCAAATCAGTTAGGGGGGAAACGACGCTTACCCAGGTGTAATCCATGAATTATCTGCCACCGATTCCACCCAATCCTCTCCACGGTCCACGGGCTTGAGAGCCTGCTTCCCCGACATCGCTGATCTAGATGGGGATGTGGGGGTATATCTGGCGGAGGGCATGACGGCGGCGGAGGCGGAATGTGGTTAGAGGCTGGAGGGCACGACGGTGGTGGAGGGGGCGGAGCACGGCGGCGGAGGGGGCGGAGCAATGCTGTGCTGTAGGGATCGAACTCGAGGTTCAGACAAGCCCATCCGACGTGTCTCAATGTGGCCCCACGCGTCAGAATGGGCAAAGGAGGAGCCGTTCCAACACGACCCCACTCGTCAGGGTTAACAGTCAAACCATTGACCCGATGCATCCTCCGCTGTGACCATTTCTGAGGGTTTCGGACAAGGGAGTGGGGAAAAGTGAGCAAAAGTTAAGAGCATGGGGATGAATGAGTACAAAGGAACCAAGGGCACTGATATAAAAAACCCAAATTATTTCCCTTAGAACACAAATCATGAATTCTAAGCAACTTGAGCATGAACATGTTGCACAATCTTGGGAAAGAATGAAATTGATGCTAAGAAATTGTCCTACTCATGGTTTAAATCTTTGGATGATTATACAAAAAAAATATGCGGGATTGAATTTTGTCTCTAGAAATCTTTTAGATTCCTCCGCGGGTGGTACTTTTATGGAAATTACTTTGGGTGAAGCTACTAAATTGCTAGATAATATTATGGCAAATTATTCACAATGGCATACTGAAAGAGCACCTACTAGCAAAAAGGTTAATTCGGTTGAAGAAATTAGTACTTTGAGTGAAAAAGTTGATGCTTTAATGAAGTTGGTTGCTAGTAAAAATGCTCCTATTGATCTTAATGGTGTTCCCTTGTCTACTTTGATTGAGCAAAATAGTGATTCCGTGGATGTGAATTTCGTCTCGCGAAACAATTTCAATAACAATGCTTATAGAGGTAATTTTAATCCTAGGCCTTTTCCTGGAAATTACTCTAATAATTATGGTAATTCCAATGGTAATTCTTCTTACAATAATAATAGGAACCCCTCTGATCTTGAGAGTAATATTAAAGATTTTATCAATGCGCAAAAGGTTTCAATACTACGATAGAAGAAAAGTTTAATAAGATTGATGATATGTCTAGAAGCATTGATAGAATTTCTCACGATGTAGAAAATCTCAAGTTGAAAGCTTTTGCACCTAAGATTTCTGAATCAATTAAAGCTTTATATATTTTTATGGATGAAAGTAAGAAAAGAACCGCTATGCTTAGAGCTAAAAGAGAATTTTTGGAACAAGCGTTTTCTAGTGATTGCTTTCAGAAAAATGAAGATCTTAAAGTGAATGGTATTTCCTCTATTGATTCCTTGTTTAGTAATATTACAATTGATGATAAAGTGACTGAAGTAGAGTCAACTTTAGCTAGAAGGCGTCCCAATGATTTGGAGGGTGAAAATCTTGATGAAAAAATTGATGAAAGTGGGTTTGAAGAGGTCAAAACTTTAACTAGTGATGTGCCCACTATTTTGGATTGCAAAGATTTTAATTATGATAGTTTCTCTTTGATTGAATGTTTTTCTTTGCTACAATACATGTTAAATTCACCCCATGCTTATGAGCAAAATAAAGCTTTTACTAATCATATTGTTGATGCCATGATGAAATCTTTTGAAGAAAAGTTGGAGTTGGAGATTTCAATTCCTAGAAAATTACATGATGAGTGGGAACCTACCATTAAGGTCAAGATTAAAAATTATGAGTGCTTTGCTTTATGTGATTTGGGTGCTAGTGTTTCCACAATTCCGAAATCTCTATGTGATGTGCTTGGTCTTACCAATATTGAAGAATGTTCTCTTAATTTGCACTTAGCGGATTCTACTATTAAAAAGCCTTTGGGAAGAATTAATGATGTTCTTATTCTTGCAAATAGGAACTATGTGCTCATAGATTTTATTGTTCTTGATATTTATTGCAATCCGTCTTGTCCCATTATACTTGGTAGACCGTTTTTACGTACTATAGGTGCCAAGATGGATATGAAAGAAGGCAATATTAAAATTCAGTTTCCACTAAGAAATGGTATGGAACACTTCCCTAGAACAAGAATTAAGCCACCATACGAATCAATCATGAGAGCATCCTATGGAGCAAAAACCAAAGATGATAATACTTGAATCTATGATTTATGACTAGCTAGGGCCATAAAACGATAGCGCTTGTTGGGAGGCAACCCAATGAATAAATTTATTTTCATATTTTTCTTTCTGTTTTTGAGTGTTGACACATTTATGCCTCTGTTATGATTGTGTTTTTATGTTTTAGTTAGTGTCTGTGCCCAGTAAAGCCTTTAGGATGATTCATAAGATGAGTAGAAACAATGGTGAATCTGAAACAGAAACTTTGACTCCAGTGCGCGAATTTTCATTTTTTACTGGAGCGGGATAATGAGCTGAAATTTTAACAAAGTACTTATATACAAATTCTTTACGTTTTCCTAATTTTTCAGAATTTTTACAGTTACAGAAGTATGGTTAGAGTACAGATTACTACAGACTGTTATGTTTAAGACAGATTCTGTTTTCGTTGCATTGTGTGCTTGTTTTGATGAATCTATGGTTTTTATTGAAGGGTATAAGCCATGGTAAAGTTAAAATACAGTAGGTATAATGCAATAATAAAAATTTAATGGGTTTTCAACAGTACTTAAAGTGGTGATTTGCTTTATTATACTAACAGATCTCACGAAGATTTTGTTGAGTTTTGTGTGATTGAAGTTTTCAAGTTTTGGGTGAGATCACGATGGATGAAGGAATAAGGAGTGAGAAGAGCCTAAGCTTGGGGATGCTACAGCGCCCCCAAGATAATATCCAAGGAGAAACAAGCAACTAAGCTTGGGGATGCCCCGAGTGGCATCCCCTCTTTCTTCTAACGACCAACGGTATTTTACTTGGAGCTATATTTTTATTCGTCACATATCATGAGTTTTGCTTGGAGCGTCTTGTATTATTTGAGTCTTTTCTTGATTTGCTTTTTAGTTTGTCACTAGTATCCTTGCTGGACACACCTATTTGAGAGAGCCAAAAACTATGCTATGATTTGTTAGAATTGCTCTATAGGCTTCACTTATATCTTTGTGAGCACGATGTGTTGGAAATATGCCCTAGCGGCAATAATAAAATGGTTATTATTGTATTTCCTTGTTCATGATAATTGTCTATTGTTCATGCTATAATTGTGTTAACCGGAAACCGTAATGCATGTGTGAATACATAGACCACAACGTGTCACTAGTGAGCCTCTAGTTGACTAGCTAGTTGATCAATAGATGGTCACGGTTTCATGACCATGGACATTGGATGTCGTTGATAACGGGATCACATCATTAGGAGAATGATGTGATGGACAAGACCCAATCCTAAGCATAGCACAAGATCGTGTAGTTCGTCTGCTAAAGCTTTTCCAATGTCAAGTGTCGTTTCCTTAGACCATGAGATTGTGCAACTCCCGGATACCGTAGGAATACTTTGGGTGTGCCAAACGTCACAACGTAACTGGGTGGCTATAAAGGTACACTACGGGTATCTCCGAAAGTATTTGTTGGGTTGGCACGAATCGAGACTGGGATTTGTCACTCCGTATGACGGAAAGGTATCTCTGGGCCCACTCGGTAAGACATCGTCATAATGAGCTCAATGTGACTAAGGAGTTAGCCACGGGATGATGTGTTGCGGAATGAGTAAAGAGACTTGCTGGTAACGAGATTGAACAAGGTATAGGGATACCGACGATCGAATCTCGGGCAAGTATCATACCGGTAGACAAAGGGAATTGTATACGGGATTGATTGAATCCCCGACATCGTGGTTCATCCGATGAGATCATTGTGGAGCATGTGGGAGCCAGCATGGGTATCCAGATCCCGCTGTTGGTTATTGATCGGAGAGGTGTCTCGGTCATGTCTACGTGTCTCCCGAACCCGTAGGGTCTACACACTTAAGGTTCGATGACGCTAGGGTTATAGGGAAATAGTGTACGTGGTTACCAAAGGCTGTTCGGAGTCCCAGATGAGATCCCGGACATCACGAGGAGCTCCGGAATGGTCCGGAGGTAAAGATTCATATATAGGAAGTGAGGATTTGGCCACCGGAAGTGTTTCGGGAATTACCGGTAACGTACCGGGACCACCGGAAGGGTTCCGGGGGTCCACCATGTGGGGCCACCGGCACCAGAGGGCTGCGTGGGCTGAGAGTGGGAAGGGACCAGCCCCAGAGTGGGCTGGTGCGCCTCCCACCAAGGCCCAAGGCGCGGCCAAGGGTGGAGGGGAGCAAACCCTAGCGCAGATGGGCCCTAAGGCCCACCCTAGGGCGCCTAGGGCTGCCGCCTCCCTCTCCCCTCTTGGCCGCCGGCCAGATCCCATCTAGGGGCTGCCGCACCTCCTAGGGTGGGAACCCTAGGGGTGCGCACCCTCCTCCCTCTCCTCCTATATATAGTGGAGGGTTTGGGGCTGCCAAAGACACGCATCTCTCTCTCTCACGGCGCAGCCCTACTCCTCCTTCTCCTCGTCCTCCGTAGTGCTTGGCGAAGCCCTGCCGGAGTACCACGCAGCTCCACCGTCACCACGCCGTCGTGCTACCGGAGCTCTCCCTCAACCTCTCCTTCCTCCTTGCTGGATCAAGGCGTAGGAGACGTCACCGGGCTGCACGTGTGTTGAACGCGGAGGCGCCGTTGTTCAGCGCTAAGATCGGAGTCCACCGTGATCTGAATCGCTACGAGTATGACTCCACCAACCGCGTTCTTGTAACGCTTCCGCTTAGCGATCTTCAAAGGTATGAAGATGCACTCTCCCCTTACTCGTTGCTGGTTTCTCCATAGATAGATCTTGGTGAACACGTAGGAAAATTTTTGATTTACTACTACGTCTCCCAACAGTGGCATCATGAGCTAGGTCTATGCGTAGAATCTATGCACGAGTAGAACACAAGTTGTTGTGGGCGTCGATCTTGTTAATTTGCTTGCCGTTACTAGTCTTATCTTGATTCAGCGGTATTGTGGGATGAAGCGGCCCGGACCAACTTTACACGTACGCTTACGTGAGACCGGTTCCACCGCCTGACATGCACTTGTTGCATAAGGTGGCTAGCGGGTGTCTGTCTCTCCCACCTTAGTCGGATTGGATTCGATGAAAAGGGTCCTTATGAAGGGTAAATAGCAATTGGCATATCACGTTGTGGTTTTGGCGTAGGTAAGAAACGTTCTTGCTAGAAACCTATAGCAGCCACGTAAAAAACTTGCAACTACAAATTAGAGGACGACTAACTTGTTTTTGCAGCATATGCCTTGTGATGTGATATGGCCAAAAGGATGTGATGTGATGCATTGTGATGTATGAGATTGATCATGTTCTTGTAATAGGATTCACGACTTGCATGTCGATGAGTATGACAACCGGCAGGAGCCATAGGAGTTGTCTTATTTTATTGTATGGCCTGCGTGTCAATCATAAACGCCATGTAATTACTTTACTTTATTGCTAAACGTTAGCCATAGTAGTAGAAGTAATAGTTGGCGACACAACTTCATGAAGACGCAATGATGGAGATCATGATGATGGAGATCCTGGTGTCGTGCCGGTGACAGTGATGATCATGGTGCCCTGAAGATGGAGATCAAAGGAGCAAGATGATATTGGCCATATCATGTCACTATATTGATTGCATGTGATGTTTATCATGTTTACATCTTATTTGCTTAGAACGACGGTAGTAAATAAGATGATCTCTCAATAAAATTTCAAGAAAGGTGTTCACCCTAACTGTGCACCGTTGCTAAGGATCGTTGTTCCGAAGCACCACGTGATGATCGGGTGTGATAGGTTCTAACGTTCGCATACAACGGGTGTAAGCCAGATTTACACACGCGAAACACTTAGGTTGACTTGACGAGCCTAGCATGTACAGACATGGCCTCGGAACACGGAAGACCGAAAGGTCGAACATGAGTCGTATAGTAGATGCGATCAACATAGAGATGTTCACCATGGATGACTAGTCCATCTCACGTGATGATCGGACACGGGCTAGTTGACATGGATCATGGATCACTTGGATGACTAGAGATATGTCTATCTAAGTGGGAGTTCATTAAATAATTTGATTATGTGAACTTAATTATCATGAACTTAGTCTAAAAATGTCTTTACAATCTATATTGTAGATCCAATGGCCAACGGTAATGTCACCCTCAACTTCAACGCGTTCCTAGAGAAAACCAAGCTGAAAGATGATGGAAGCAACTATGCGGACTGGGTCCGTAGCTGAGTCAAGCGGTTGTGTAACCCAGACATTTTGAGTATGTGCTCACTGACAGAACTATTCTCCTCCATCTTACAGCTGAAGAACTTGTCGGAGACGTCATATCTCTCGACCCGGGCATGAGCTTGGAAAACCAGTTTCAGCTCTTGGAACATCTCATATGCTCCGTGTTGCTCAAAACGCTTTTGGAGCCCCGGCTCTAAACTGTAAAGCAAGCCGCACTGAACCAAGCTCATGCCCGGGTCGAGAGATATGACGTCTCCGACAAGTTCTTCAGCTGTAAGATGGAGGAGAATAGTTCTGTCAATGAGCGCATACTCAAAATGTCTGGGTTACACAACCGCTTGACTCAGCTGGGAGTTAATCTCCCGGATGACTCGGTCATTGACAGAAACCTCCAGTCGCTTCCACCTAGCTACAAGAGCTTTGTGATGAACTACAACATGCAGGGTATGGAGAAGTCCATTCCTGAGTTGTACTCGATGCTGAAATCAGCGGAGGTCGAGATCAAAAAGGAGCATCAAGTGTTGATGGTGAATAAGACCACTAGTTTCAAGAAAGGCAAGGGTAAGAAGAACTTTAAGAAGGACGGCAAAGCTGTTGCCGCGCCCGGTAAGCAAGTTGCCGGGAAGAAGAACAAGAATGGACCCAAGCCTGAGACTGAGTGCTTTTATTGCAAGGGTACCGGTCACTGGAAGCGGAACTGCCCCAAGTACTTAGCGGATAAGAAGGCCGGCAACGTTAAAGGTATATGTGATATACTTGTTATTGATGTGTACCTAACTAGCGCTCGTAGTAGCTCCTGGGTATTTGATACCGGTGCAGTTGCTCACATTTGTAACTCCAAGCAGGAGCTGCGGAATAAGCAGAGACTGGCAAAGGACGAGGTGACGATGCGTGTCGGGAATGGTTCCAAGGTCGATGTGATCGCCGTCGGCACGCTACCTCTACATCTACCTTCAGGATTAGTTTTAAACCTCAATAATTGTTATTTAGTACCAGCTTTGAGCATGAACATTGTATCTGGATCTCATTTGATGCGAGATGGCTACTCATTTAAATCTGAGAATAATGGTTGTTCTATTTATATGAGAGAAATGTTTTATGGTCATGCCCCGCTGGTCAATGGTTTATTTTTGATGAATCTCGAACGTGATGTTACACATGTCCATAGTGTGAGTACCAAAAGGTGTAAGGTTGATAATGATAGTCCCACTTACATGTGGCACTACCGCCTTGGTCATATTGGTGTCAAACGCATGAAGAAGCTCCATGCTGATGGACTTTTGGAGTCTCTTGATTTCGAATCATTTGACACGTGCGAACCATGCCTCATGGGCAAGATGACCAAGACTCCGTTCTCTGGAACAATGGAGCGAGCAACTGACTTGTTGGAGATAATACATACCGATGTATGCGGTCCAATGAGCGTCGAGGCTCGCGGTGGCTACTGTTATGTTCTCACCCTCACTGATGACTTGAGCAGATATGGGTATGTCTACTTAATGAAACACAAGTCTGAAACCTTTGAAAGGTTCAAGGAATTTCAGAGTGAGGTAGAGAATCAACGTGACAGGAAAATAAAGTGCCTACGATCTGATCGTGGCGGAGAATATTTAAGTCACGAGTTTGGCACGCACCTAAGGAAATGTGGAATTGTTTCACAACTCACGCCGCCTGGAACACCTCAGCGAAATGGTGTGTCTGAACGTCGTAATCGCACTCTATTGGATATGGTGCGATCTATGATGTCTATTACCGACTTACCGCTATCATTTTGGGGATATGCATTAGAGACTGCCGCATTCACTTTAAATAGGGCACCGTCAAAGTCGTTGAGACGACACCGTATGAATTGTGGTTTGGAAAGAAACCTAAGCTGTCGTTTCTAAAAGTTTGGGGATGCGATGCTTATGTGAAGAAACTTCAACCTGAGAAGCTCGAACCCAAAGCGGAAAAGTGCGTCTTCATAGGATATCCCAAAGAGACTATTGGGTATACCTTCTACCTCAGATCCGAAGGCAAAGTCTTTGTTGCCAAGAATGGATCCTTTCTCGAGAAAGAGTTTCTCTCGAAAGAAGTAAGTGGGAGGAAAATAGAACTTGATGAGGTAATCGAACCGGAGGGTAGCGTAGCACAGGAAGTTGTTTCTTTGGAGCCTACACCGGCTGGAGAGGAAGTTAATGATGATGATCATGAAACTTCAGATCAAGTTACTATTGAACGTCGAAGGTCCACTAGGACACGTTCCGCACCAGAGTGGTACGGCAACCCTGTCCTGGAGATCATGTTGTTGGACAACGGTGAACCTTCGAACTACGAAGAAGCAATGGCAGGCCCGGATTCCAACAAATGGCTTGAAGCCATGAAATCCAAGATAGGATCCATGTATGAGAATAAAGTGTGGACTTTGGTGGACTTGCCTGATGATAAGCGAGCCATTGAAAATAAGTGGATCTTTAAGAAGAAGACTGACGCGGATGGTAATGTGACCGTCTATAAGGCTCGGCTTGTCGCTAAGGGTTATCGACAAGTTCAAGGAGTTGACTACGATGACACTTTCTCACCCGTAGCGATGCTGAAGTCTGTCCGAATCATGTTAGCAATTGCCGCATTTTATGATTATGAGATCTGGCAAATGGACGTCAAAACGGCATTCCTTAATGGCTTCCTTAAGGAAGAACTGTATATGATGCAGCCGGAAGGTTTTGTCGATCCTAAAGGTGCTAACAAAGTATGCAAGCTCCAGCGCTCCATCTATGGGCTGGTGCAAGCATCTCGGAGTTGGAACATTCGCTTTAATGAGGTAATTAAAGCGTTTGGGTTTATGCAGGTTTATGGAGAACCCTGTATTTACAAGAAAGTGAGTGGGAGCTCTGTAGTATTTCTCATATTATATGTGGATGCCATATTGTTGATGGGAAATGATATAGAACTTTTGGAAAGTGTAAAGGCCTACTTGAATAAATGTTTTTCAATGAAGGACCTTGGAGAAGCTGCTTACATATTAGGTATTAAGATCTATAGAGATAGATCGAAACGCCTCATAGGTCTTTCACAAAGTACATACCTTGAAAAGATATTGAAGAAGTTCAATATGGATCAGTCCAAGAAGGGGTTCTTGCCTGTGTTACAGGGTGTGAGATTGAGTACGACTCAATGCCCGACCACGGCAAAGGATAGAGAAGAGATGAGTGTCATCCCCTATGCTTCAGCCATAGGCTCTATTATGTATGCCATGCTGTGTACCAGACCTGATGTGAACCTTGCCATAAGTTTGGTAGGGAGGTACCAAAGTGATCCCGGAGCGGAACACTGGACAGCGGTCAAGAATATCCTGAAGTACCTAAAAAGGACAAAGGACATGTTTCTCGTATATGGAGGTGCCGAAGAGCTCGTCGTAAAGGGTTACGTCGATGCTAGCTTCGACACAGATCCGGACGACTCCAAGTCACAAACCGGATACGTGTATATTTTGAACGGAGGGGCAGTCAGCTGGTGCAGCAGCAAGCAAAGTGTCATGGCGGCATCTACATGTGAAGTGGAGTATATAGCTGCTTCGGAAGCAGCAAAGGAAGGAGTCTAGATGAAGGAGTTCATCACCGACCTAGGAGTAATTCCCAATGTGTCGGGCCCGATGACTCTATTCTGTGACAACACTGGAGCTATTGCCCTTGCGAAGGAGCCTAGGTTTCACAAGAAGACAAGACACATCAAGCGCCGCTTCAACTCCATCCGTGATTACATTCAGGAGGGAGATATAGATATTTGTAAAGTACATACGGATCTGAATGTCGCAGATCCGTTGACTAAACCTCTCTCACGAGCAAAACATGATCAACACCAGAATGCTATGGGTGTTCGATTCATCACAATGTAACTAGATTATTGACTCTAGTGCAAGTGTGAGACTGTTGGAAATATGCCCTAGAGGCAATAATAAAATGGTTATTATTGTATTTCCTTGTTCATGATAATTGTCTATTGTTCATGCTATAATTGTGTTAACCGGAAACCGTAATGCATGTGTGAATACATAGACCACAACGTGTCCCTAGTGAGCCTCTAGTTGACTAGCTCGTTGATCAATAGATGGTCACGGTTTCATGACCATGGACATTGGATGTCGTTGATAACGGGATCACATCATTAGGAGAATGATGTGATGGACAAGACCCAATCCTAAGCATAGCACAAGATCGTGTAGTTCGTCTGCTAAAGCTTTTCCAATGTCAAGTGTCGTTTCCTTAGACCATGAGATTGTGCAACTCCCGGATACCGTAGGAATACTTTGGGTGTGCCAAACATCACAACGTAACTGGGTGGCTATAAAGGTACACTACGGGTATCTCCGAAAGTATCTGTTGGGTTGGCACGAATCGAGACTGGGATTTGTCACTCCGTATGACGGAGAGGTATCTCTGGGCCCACTCGGTAAGACATCGTCATAATGAGCTCAATGTGACTAAGGAGTTAGCCACGGGATGATGTGTTGCGGAACGAGTAAAGAGACTTGCAGGTAACGAGATTGAACAAGGTATAGGGATACCGACGATCGAATCTCGGGCAAGTATCATACCGGTAGACAAAGGGAATTGTATACGGGATTGATTGAATCCCTGACATCGTGGTTCATCCGATGAGATCATCGTGGAGCATGTGGGAGCTAGCATGGGTATCCAGATCCCGCTGTTGGTTATTGACCGGAGAGGTGTCTCGGTCATGTCTACGTGTCTCCCGAACCCGTAGGGTCTACACACTTAAGGTTCGATGACGCTAGGGTTATAGGGAAATAGTGTACGTGGTTACCGAAGGCTGTTCGGAGTCCCGGATGAGATCCCGGACGTCACGAGGAGCTCCGGAATGGTCCGGAGGTAAAGATTCATATATAGGAAGTGAGGATTTGGCCACCGGAAGTGTTTCGGGAATTACCGGTAACGTACCGGTACCACCGGAAGGGTTCCGGGGGTCCACCATGTGGGGCCACCGGCACCAGAGGGCTGCGTGGGCTGAGAGTGGGAAGGGACCAGCCCCAGAGTGGGCTGGTGCGCCTCCCACCAAGGCCCAAGGCGCAGCCAAGGGTGGAGGGGAGCAAACCCTAGCGCAGATGGGCCCTAAGGCCCAACCTAGGGCGCCTAGGGCTGCCGCCTCCCTCTCCCCTCTTGGCCGCCGGCCAGATCCCATCTAGGGGCTGCCGCACCACCTAGGGTGGGAACCCTAGGGGTGCGCACCCTCCTCCCTCTCCTCCTATATATAGTGGAGGGTTTGGGGCTGCCAAAGACACGCATCTCTCTCTCACGGCGCAGCCCTACTCCTCCTTCTCCTCGTCCTCCGTAGTGCTTGGCGAAGCCCTGCCGGAGTACCACGCAGCTCCACCGTCACCACGCCATCGTGCTGCCGGAGCTCTCCCTCAACCTCTCCTTCCTCCTTGCTGGATCAAGGCGTAGGAGACGTCACCGGGCTGCACGTGTGTTGAACGCGGAGGCGCCGTTGTTCGGCGCTAAGATCGGAGTCCACCGCGATCTGAATCGCTACGAGTACGACTCCACCAACCGTGTTCTTGTAACGCTTCCGCTTAGCGATCTTCAAAGGTATGAAGATGCACTCTCCCCTTACTCATTGCTGGTTTCTCCATAGATAGATCTTGGTGAACACGTAGGAAAAAATTTGATTTACTACTACGTCTCCCAACACGATGTGCTTTGAAATTTTGAAGAAATACTCTCATGCTTCACTTATATTAATTTGAGAGTTAGTAACTTTTGAAGAAATACTATCATGCTTCACTTATATTATTTTGAGAGACGAAACTTTTATGCTCATGTTCTTCACTTAAATTTATTTGAGCTTGTCAAAAGCAATGGCAATATATGAAACTAGTCCCAGGGTGATAGATATTCAAGAGGGATATAATAAAAACTTTCATGAAGATCATTGGACAAATTAAACTTGACTCTTTGTAATAGTTTTGAGACATGATGATAGCGATATGTGAGTCATGTTGGTGAGTAATTATGCTTTAGTAAGAATATTGGTGTTAAGGTTTGTGATTCCCTATGCAAGCACGAAAGTCAATAGTTATGCAATGAAATTACATCCTACTTATGGTGCATTATTCGGTGTTAGTTATGCTCAATGCCCGTTTATGTGAATTTTCATTTCTTGGTTGGTTGCTTCTCAATCTATTTGCTAGCCTCCACTTGTACTAAGTAGAAATATTACTTGTGCATCCAAAATTCTTAAACCAAGTTTTGCCTTATGAGTCCACCATACCTACCTATATGCGGTATTTCCATGCCGTTCTAAGCAAATTTGTATGTGCCATCTCTATTTTTCAAAATAAATTTCATTTTTGTGTGCTCGTACCGCTCATGAAACGGTAGGGGGTATCTAATATTTTTCCATGCTAGATGTGATATTCTCAAGATGAATGTTTATTCACTTGTCATTGCACGAGAGTACGGTGGTAATAGGGATGCCCAGTCCTGAAATGAAAAAAAAATTACTTTATGTTGTCAAATAATAAACTCCTTCGAAAGTGGTGGTATGGAAGGCAACCGTGGATACGGCTAGCCATGGATTGTGAAAGAATGGTGGAAAAAGGAATAAACTTTACTTTATGTTTGGGAACCGCCTATGATATATCTAGCATGGAAAGTACTGAGAACTACTTTTTCGTTTTCGTTGACAGGAAAGGCATGCTATTCAAAATATTTTTCTCTCTCAATGTAAACTTTGAGCTCTAGCACCTCTACAAATACCTACTTCCCTCTGCGAAGGGCCTATCCATTTACTTTATGCAATTTTTATTTTTAATTTGAGTCTCCATCTTCTCTTATAAAGCACCAACTAGGGGGCACTATGATCATACTTGTGCATTGGGTGTAGTTAATATTTGAGTGTGTTTCATGAATGGATCAATGATTGAGCATGATGGGCTAGGGATAACTTTCTTTAGTGTTGATATTTTGAAAGACATGGTTGCTTGTTGGCATACTTGAGTATTAAAGTCTTTATGTCAAAACTAGACTATTGCTTTGAACCATATAAAAGTCCAAATGTCCATGCTACAAAAGAGAAGAATATGTGATGAACATGCTAGGCAGCATTCCACATCAAAAATTCTGTTTTTATCATTTACCTACTCGAGGATGAGTAGGAATTAAGCTTGGGGATGCTGATACGTCACCAACATATCTATATTTTTTGCTTGTTCCATGATGTTATATTATCATTCTTGGATAGTTTACAATCATTTTATAGCAACTTTATATCATTTTTTGGGACTAACCTATTGACATAGTGCCAAGTGCCAGTTGCTGTTTTTTGCTTGTTTTTTACTTCGCAGAATATCAGTACAAAACGGAGTCCAATCGCGACAAAACTTTTTGGAGAATTTTTTTGGACCAAAAGAAGGCCAGTGGGCCAAAGAAGTAACCAGGAGGGAGCCCAGGCTGCCTACAAGACATCAGGGCGCACCAGAGGCCCTGGGTGCGCCCTAGTGGGTTGTGGCTGCCTCGGGAACCTTCTCCACCGCCTCTGAGCTATATAAATACCCAAATTTTTCAGAAACCCTAGGGGAGTTGACGAAAAATACATTCAGCCGCCGCAAGGTCCAGAACCGCGAGATCCAATCTAACACCATCACGGAGGGGTTCATCATCCTCATTGGTGCCTCTCCGACGATGCGTGAGTAGTCCACCATAGACCTACGGGTCCGTAGGTAGTAGCTAGATGGCTTCCTCTCTCTCTTTTGATTCTCAATACAATGGTCTCTTGGAGATCTATTTGATGTAATGACTTTTTGCGGTGTGTTTGTTAGGATCCGATGAATTTTGAGTTCATGATCAGTTTCTATCCATGAATATTATTTGAGTCTTCTTTGATCTCTTATATGCATGATTACTTATAGCCTTGTATTTCTTCTTCGAATCTTTGGTTTAGTTAGGCCAACTAGATCGATTTTTCTTGCCATGGGAAGAGGTGCTTTGTGATGGGTTCGATCTTGCGGTGTCCTCTCCCAGTGACAGAAGGGGCAGCGAGGCACACATGTATCATTGCTATTAAGGATAACAAGATGGGGTCTATTCCTACATGAATAGATCTTGTCTACATCATGTCATCGTTCTTATTGCATTACTCCGTTTTTCCATGAACTTAATACACTAGATGCATGTTGGATAGCGGTCGATGTGTGGAGTAATAGTAGTAGATGCAGAATCGTTTTGGTCTACTAATCTTGGATGTGATGCCTATATAATGATCATCGCCTTGGATATCGTCATGATTATTTGATCTTCTATCAATTGCCCAATAGTAATTTGTTCACCCACTGTGTGCTATACTCATGAGAGAAGCCACTAGTGAAACCTACGGCCCTCGGGTCTACTTTTCCAACATATTGCTTTCCGATCTATCTTTTCGCCACTTTTGTTTTCACATCTATTATTCCAAAAACCCAAAAATACTTTGCTGGACTTTTTATTTGCCTCTTTTATTTTGTGTTCTTGCGAGAGCTATCTATCCAATCTATTACAACCTAATCTATCTTTTTACCGTGAAGAGATTGCAACCTCTCTTTCGCGTCGGGTTGCAAGTATTTGTTCTTTGTGTGCAGGTGATGTTTACATTGTGTCGCGTGATCCTCCTACCGGTTTGATACCTTGGTTTCATAACTGAGGGAAATACTTATCGTCGTTGTGCTGCATCATCCCTTCCTCTTTGGGGAAATACCGACACAATCTCAAGCCACGTCACATGCGTTGACAAGATTTTGAAGGAGTTCATAATGGACCAGTCAAAGAAGTAGTTCTTAGCTTAATTGTAAGGCGTGAAGTTGAGTAAGACTCAAAGCTCGACCACGGCAGAAGAAAGAGAAAGGACGAAGGTCGTCCCCTATGCCTCAGCCATAGGCTCTATACTCTATGCCATGCTGTGTACCGCATGTGATGTGTGCCTTGCCATGTGTTTGGCAAGGGGGTACAAGGGTGATCCAGGAGTGGATCACTGGACAGTGTTCAAAATTATCCTTAGAGGACTAAGGAAATATTTCTCGGTTATGGAGGTGATAAAGAGTTCGTTGTAAGGGGTTACGTCGATGCACGCTTTGACACCGATCCGGCTGACTGTGAGTCGTAAACCGGATACGTATAGTGGAGTAGTCATTGGAATAGCTCCAATTGGGCGTAGTAGCAGCATCTACAATATGACATAGAGATTTGCAAAGTACAGACGGATCTGAATGTTGCAGACCCGTTGACTAAAACCTCTCTCACAAGCAAAACATGATCGAACCCCAGAACTCATTGGGTGTGAATCACATGGCGATGTGACCAAGATTATTGACTCTAGTGCAAGTGGAAGACTGTTGGAAATATGCCCTAGAGGCAATAATAAATTGGTTATTATCATATTTCCCTGTTCATGATAAACATCTATTATCCATGCTAGAATTGTATTGATCGGAAACTCAGATACATGGGTGGATACATAGACAACACCGTGTTCGTAGTGAGCCTCTACTAGACTAGCTTGTTGATCAAAGATGGTTAAGGTTTCCTACCATTCACATGAGTTGTCATTTGATAACGGGGTCACATCATTCGGAGAATGATATGATGGACAAGACCCAACCGTAAGCATAGCATTTGATCGTGTTAGTTTATTGCTACTGCTTTCTTCATGTCAAGTATCTGTTCCTATGACCATGAGATCATGCAACTCCCTAACACTGGAGGAATGCCTTGTGTGTATAAAACGTCACTTCGTAACTGGGTGATAATAAAGGTGCTCTACAGGTATCTCCGAAGGTGTCTGTTGGGTTGGCATGGATCGAGACTGGGATTTGTCACTCTGTATGACGGAGAGGTATCTCTGGGCCCACTCGGTAATACAACATCACAAGAAGCTTGCAAGCAATGTGACTAAGGAGTTAGTCACGGGATCTTGTATTACGGAACGAGTAAAGTGACTTGCCGGTAACGAGATTGAACTAGGAGATACAGACGATCGAATCTCGGGCAAGTAACATAGCGATGGAGAAAGGGAACTGCATATGGGGTTGACTGAATCCTTGACATCGTGGTTCGACCGATAAAGATATTCATAGAATATGTAGGAATTAATATGGGCATCCAAGTCCCGTTATTGGTTATTGGCCGGAGAGTGTCTCGGTCATGTCTGCATCATTCTCGAACCCGCAGGGTCCGCACGCTTAACGTTCGACGATATAGTAATGTTGAGTTATATATGTTGGTGACTGAAAGTTGTTTGGAGTCCCGAATGAGATCCCGGACGTCACGAGGAGTTCCGGAATGGTCCGTAGGTAAATATTCATATATGGAAAGTTGGTATTCGGACACCGGAATAGTTTCAGAGTTTACCAGATTCCATCGGGGGTGCTGGAAGGGGTTCCAGGGGTCCACCGGGAGGGTCAACCTGCCCCGAAGAGCCCCATGGGCTGAGAGAGGTGGCGCACCAGACCCTGGTGGGCTGGGCACCACTCCTCCCAAGGGCCCACCGCGCCCTAGGGTTTAGGGAAACCCTAGAGGGGGGCGCCCCACCTGACTTGGGGGCCAAGCCTCCCCCTTGCCCCCCCCCCCTTGTGGGAGGCCCTAGGTCCGGCACCCATCTCCCCCTCCCCCTATATATATGAGAGGAGAGGGAGGGCAGCCGTACCACAAGCCACGGCGCAGCCCTCCCTCTCTCTCTCTCTCTCTAGATCAGTTTTCTTCTCCTATCGCGTTTGTGATACTTATGATCTGCGTTGGGTTTTCTGTGAAGAGGAACGGATAATTGCAGCACAAAGTGGGTAAGTATTTCCCTCATTTATGAAATAAAGGTTTATCAAACCAATAGGAATATCAATCCTCAACCGTCTTCAACGGCTGCACAAAAATAAACAAACGACTTGCACCCAACGCGGGCAAGAGGGTTGTCAATCCCCTTGATCTCGTTATTTGCAAGCAAATGAGTTGTGTAGATAATTGTTGATAAATATAAATTGAAAAATAAATAAAAATTAAATAAAGGCAGTGAGGTAATAATAGCGTTTGTAAATATATATATATAAGTGAATAGACCCGAGGGCCATAGTGTTCCCTAGCGGCATCTCTCATGTAGGCGGCATACGGTGGGTAACAAATTACTGTTGGGCAATTGATAGAAAAGCAGATAGTTATGCGATTTTCACGGCAATGATCATGTGTATATAGGCATCACATCCATAAACAAATAGGCCGACTCCTGCCTGTGATGTCTACTACACAACTTGTTCTTGTAGACTCGTATTGGGCCTCCAAGCACAGAGTTTTGTAGGACAGTAGCAAATTTCCCTCAAGTGGATGACCTAAGGTTTATCAATCCGTGGGAGGCATAGGATGAAGATGGTCTCTCTCAAACAACCCTGCAACCAAATAATAAAAGGTCTCTTGTGTCCCCAACACACCAAATACAATGGTAAATTATATAGGTGCACTAGTTCGGCGAAGAGATGGTGATACAAGTGTAGTAATGATAGTAGGTATTGATTTTTGTAATAGTAACAATAAAAAACAGCAAGGTAGCAAGTAACAAAAGTGAGCACAAACGGTATTGCAATGCTTGAAAACAAGGCCTAGGGTCCGTACTTTTGCTAGTGCGATCTCTCAACAATGCTAATATAATTGGATCACATAACCATCCCTCAACGTGCAACGAAGAATCACTCCAAAGTTCTTACCTAGTGGAGAACATAAGAAGAAATTGTTTGTAGGGTACGAAACCACCTTAAAGTTATCCTTTCCGTTCGATCTATCCAAGAGTTCGTACTAAAATAACACCAAGTTATCCTTTCCGATCGATCTATCTAAGAGTTCGTACTAAAATAACACCATATGATACGCATCGACCAACTCTAATGTCACCTAGATACTCCAATGTCACCACAAGTATCCATGAGTTAATTATACAATACGCATCAAACAATTTCAGATCCATAATACTCAATCCAACACAAAGAACCTCAAAGAGTGCCCCAAGATTTCTACTGGAGAAAGTAGGACGAAAACGTGCATCAACCCCTATGCATAGATTACCCCAATGTCACCTCGGAAATCTGCGAGTTGAGTGCCAAGACATAGATCAAGTGCTCTCAAATCCATAAAAGTATTCAATCTGGTAATAACGAAATCTCAAAGGGTAAACTCAATTCATCACAACAAGATAGAGAGGGGAAAACACCATATGATCCAACTATATTAACAAAGCCCGCGATACATCAAGATCGTGCCAAATCAAGAACACGAGAGAGAGAGAGATTAAACACATAGCTACTGGTACAAACCCTCAGCTCCGAGGGTGGACTACTCCCTCCTAGTCATGGAGACCATAGGGATGATGAAGATGGCCTCCGGTGATGATTTCCCCCTCCGGCAGGGTGCCAGAACGGGGTCTAGATTGGTTTTTAGTGGCTATAGAGGCTTGCGGCGGCGGAACTTCTGAGCTAGGGTTATTTCTGGGGGTTTCTGAATATATAGGATTTTAGGGCATCGGTTTCATGCGAAGATGGGCCACGAGGGGCCCACAAGACACCAGGGCGCGCCAGAGGGGGCTTGCGCGCCCTGGTGGGTTGTGGCCACCTCGTGGCTCTTCTGGCCCTCCCACGAAGCTTCTAGTGCCTCGTTTGTTCCAAAAAAATCGTCAAAAAGTTTCGTTGCATTTGGAGAAATTTTATTTCTGCACACAAAAAAAACACCACGGTAGTTCTGCTGAAAACAGCGTCAGTCCGGGTTAGTTCCATGCAAATCATACCAAAACCATATAAAATTGTTGTAAATATGGCATGAATACTTCATAAATTATAGATACCTTGGAGATGTATCAGCCTGCACCTATTACTATTACTCCACTCATCGACCGCTATCCAGCATGCATCTAGAGTATTAAATAAAACAGAGTAATGCTTGGAGAATGATGACATGATGTAGACAAAGTAAACTCAATCAATATGAATAAACCCCATCGTTTTATCCTTAGTAGCAACAACACAAATACGCCTCTTGTCCCCTACTTTGTCACTGGGATATAGAAACTCGCCAGGTTGAACCTACCACAACGCACCACTCCCACCCATGAAATATCAATCCACTTGGCCAAAGCATATCAATAGATCGGAGAGCATTACGAAGCTATAATGATCATGCAATTCAGAGATAATATATATCAGAGGCATCTCAAATACTTTTCATGAATAATCTGAACATAAACTCACAGTTCATCGGGTCACCGCACAATAGGATTACATCGGATGGATCAAAGTGAAGATGCGATGACCATTGTATTAAAGATCATAAGATAGAGAGATTGCCATCTAGGTACTAGCTATGGACCCGTAGGTCTGTGGTGAACTACTCACACATCATCATGAGGGCAGCAAGGTTGGTGAAGAGGCCCTTTGTGATCGATCCCCCCTTCGGTAGGGTGCCGGAACAGAGCTCCAGATGGCCTCGCAACGGAACAGAGACTTGTTGCGGCAGAAAAAGGGTTTCGGGACTCCCTTCAGGGTTTTTGCGATATTAGAGAATTTATAGGCCAGAGAGGGACGTCGGGAGAGCCACGAGGGGGGCACCACATATCAGGGCCCCCCCCAGGGCGCACCCTGATGTGTGGTGGGGCCCTCGTGTGCATCCCTACCTCCTTCTGAATCTCCCAGGTCTTCTTTTGGTCCAGAAAAAATCATCAAAAAGTTTCGTGGCAATTGGACTTCGTTTGGTACTGTAAACCTGAAAAGACAAAAACATGCAGAAAACAGCAGGTGGCACTGGGCATTGGGTCAATAGGTTAGTGCTCAAAAATATTATAAATTGGTAAATAAAGACCCAAAAAGTATCCTAGAATGATAATATATCAGCATGGAACAATCAAAAATTATAGATGCGTTGGAGACGTATCAAGCATCCCCAAGCTTAATTCCCGCTCGTCCTTGAGTAGGTAAATGATAAAAATAGAATTTTTGATGTGACATGCTATCCATTATGTAATCTTATGGATGTATGCTCATTGAGAAAAGATGAATGAACAAATATTAACATAGCAATACTAAAGTGTAAGAAACAGAATTATCAATCCTTAAAAGTTTACGATCCTTAAGAAATGTTTACCCCCCATTCATTTTATTATATTAGCAAAGCATGGATCCATCTTCACCACATTAATGCAAATGTCAAGCACCACGGTGTCCAAGTCGGGCAATTGGATCGTACCTTTTCAATATGCATCAACTTTTTATTCTTCACGCAATACATGAGCGTGAGCCATTGGACAAAGCATGTAGGTGGAATAGAATATGGTGGTAGATATCAAAGGGGTTTGAAAAGTGGAGAAGATGGTCTCACATCAACTAGGTGTACCAACGGACTATGGAGATGCCCATCAATAGATGTCAATGCAAGGAGTAGGGATTGCCATGCAAATGATGCACTAGAGCTATAAGTGTATGAAAGCTCAAATGAAGCTAAGTGGGGTGTGCATCCAACTTGTTTGCTCATGAAGACCTTGGGCATTTGAGGAAGCCCGTCATAGGAATATACAAGCCAAGTTTGTAATAATGAATAGGTAATTACCACTAGCATATGAAAATGATATATCATGAGACTCTCTACATGAGGAACATGGTGCCACTTTGAGGCACAAGTGTGGTAAAAGATAGTAGCAAAGTCCCTTCT
Organism: Elymus sibiricus; assembly: GCA_039707655.1. Taxonomy (NCBI): domain Eukaryota; kingdom Viridiplantae; phylum Streptophyta; class Magnoliopsida; order Poales; family Poaceae; genus Elymus; species Elymus sibiricus. Next base: position 402,087,250 of record CM077663.1, read on the forward strand.
CTCATTTTCTCTCATTTTTTTTGAATGGATGGTGGGCTCATTTGGCCTCCCCCATCTTTATTTTTTCGTTCGGAGTCTCATCTCGACTTATGGGAGAATCATCGTCTCCATCATTCTTTCCTCACTGGGAGAATGCTCTAATAATGATGATCATCACACTTTTATTTACTTACAACTCAGTATGGAGAACTGATATGAAGACATGACTCTGTATGAATGCCTCTGGCAGTGTACCAGGATGTGCAATGATCTAGCGTGACATGTATCAAAAATATGATGAACGGTGGCTTTGCCACAAATACTATGTCAGCTCTATATGATCATGCAAAGCGATATGACGATGAACAAACTAGTCATGTGAAGTGACGATGGAATTTGCATGGCAATATATCTCGGAATGGCTATGGAAATGCCATGATAGGTAGGTATGGTGGCTGTTTTGAGGAAGATATAATAAGGCTTATGTGCAACAGAGCGTGTCATGTCACGGGGTTTGGATGCACCGGCGAAAGTTGCACCGATCCTCGAGGTGAGAACGAGCTATGCACGGTACCGAAGAGGCTAGCAAATATGGGAAGGTGAGATTGCGTATGTCCATGGTTTCACATTAGTCATAAAGAACTCATATACTTATTGCAAAGTATTATTAGTTTATCATAAATCAAAGTACTACTCGCATGCCCCGAGGGAAGAGGTTGGTAGGAGTTAACCATCGCGCGCTTCCGACCCGAAACAACACTAGGATTTCAAGGAGGAATAGAAATGCTCACACATCATCACCATACCTCTTTAATTTTTAGATGAACAAAAGGGTCAACATCTCTTAATATCGACACTTCTACGGTTTAACAATTATGAACTCACACCTATTTCATATTACCACATCAATATCATTGACCCACAATTTCTCTATATGTGCTACATGATGGTTTTGATTATCATTCATCGAATATCTAATATTTTTGGACTAGTCTTATGACCCATGCAAATTACCATGACTATTTATTAACTCTCAAACAAATATAAGTGAATAACGAGAGTGAAATCATTTCTATAAAATCTACACGCCACCGTGCTCAAAAAGATATAAGTGAAGTAATAGAGCAACTGCTAAGCTCAAACGATATAAGTGAAGCACATAGAGTATTCTAACAAATTATGATGAAGGTGTGTCTCTCTTAAATAGGTGTGTCCAGCAAACAATGATTGTGGCAAACTGAAAGCAAAAGCAAACAAAAGCAAACGACGCTCCAAGCAAAACTCATATCATGAGGCGAATAAAAATATAGCTTCAAGTGACATACCGATGGATTTGAGACGAAAGAGGGGATGCCTTCCGGGGCATAGCCAAGCTTAGACGCTTGAGTCGCCTTTAAAATATTACCTTGGGGTGCCTTGGGCATCCCCAATCTTAGACTCTTGCTACTCCTTATTCCTTTGTCCATCATGATAACATCCAAAACATGAAAACTTCAATCACACAAAACTCAACAAAACTTCGTGAGATCCGTTAGTATAAGAAACATATTGCAAACTTTAAGTACTGCTATAAATTGATTAAAATTTCATAAATGAATAATAGTTATTGTATTCTAACTTCTCCATGGCTTATACCCCCCGATACAATCCATAGCATAATCAAAACAAGCAACTATGCAAGCAAAAACAGAATCTGTCTAAAACAGAATAGTCTGTAGAAATCTGTAGAGAACCTATACTTCTCTAACTCTAAAAATCCTGAAAATTAGGAAAACGTCGGAAATTTGTATAGAAACACTGTGTAAAAATTTCAGATCATTATCACGCTCCGGTAAAAAATTAAAATTCCTGGAGTCAAAAGTTTATGTTTTGTTTCAGCATCGATTCTACTCATGTTGTGGGTCATCCCAAAGGTTTACTTGGCACAAACACAAATTTGAACACAAAAACATAATCATTACATAGTAAATAATCATTTTATCAAAAATAAACAGAAAGTTTAAAGATAACTATTGGGTTGCCTCCCAACAAGCGCTATTGTTTTATGCCCCTAGCTAGGCATAATGCATAGTTTCAAGTATTGTCATCCTTGACACTCCACCCATAAGTAGCTCTCATGATTGATTCATAAGGTGGTTTAATTCACTTTATAGGGAAGTGTTCCATCCCTTTCTTTAATGGGAATTGGAACCTTATGTTTCCCTCTTTCATGTCAATGATGGCACCTATAGTTCATAAGAAGGTCTTCCAAGTATTATGGGACAAGAAGGATTGCAATCAATATCAAGCACAATGAAATCTACACACATAATTTTTATTTGCAATAATAAGCACATCATTAATTCTACCTAAAGGTTTCTTAATGGTAGAATCCGCAAGATGCAAGTTAAGGGAACAATCTTCAATATTAGTGAGACCAAGCACATCACAAAGAGTTTTAGGAATAGTTGAAACACTAGCACCAAGGTCACACAAAGAATTGCATTCATATTTATTGATATTTATTTTGATAGTAGGTCCCACTCATCATGCAATTTTCTAGGAATAGAAACTTCAAGCTCAAGTTTCTCATCATAAGCTTTTATCATAGCTTCTACTATATGTTCGGTAAAAGCTTTATTTTGTTCATAAGCATTGGATGAGCTAATAACGGATTGCAACAAGGAAATACATTCTAATAAAGAGCAATTATCATAATTAAAGTCCTTGTAATCCAAAATAGTGGGCACATCACTAGTTAAAGTTTTGACCTCTCCAAACCCACATTTTTCAGTTTTAGCATCAAAATCATCACCCTCCAAGCAAACGGGGCGCTTCTCAACTAGAGTTGACTCATCACCAGTCCCTTTATCATTTATATTCAGAGAGGTAAATAAAGATTCAATAGGAAAAATACCAATCATTTTAAGATCTTCATCATGATTCCGGTAAAAATCGGGTGGAAGAGCTTTTTCTAAGAATTCCCGCTTAGCTCTCAATTTAGCGGTCCTCTCCTTACTTTCATTAATAGATATTTGGATAGATTTAATAGCATCATTAAAATCATGCTTGGGTGGCAAAGATTTGCCTTTAAGTTTCCACATCATGAGCAATTCTATCCATGTTTTTAGCCAGAGTGTCTACTACATGCAATTTTTCTTCTACCATAGTGTTGAAAACCTTTTGAGAATTAATAAATTCTTTAATTGTGTTCTCAAGATCAGAGGGTATCCTATTAGCATTTGTAGAAGAATTTCCATAAGAATTACCATAAGAGTTTCCATAGTTGTTAGAGGAATTACCGGGATACGGTCTAGAATTGAAGTTTCCTCTATAAGCATTGTTATTGAAATTTAGCGAGACAAAGTTCACATCAATAGCATCATTATTTTGCTTAATCAAAGTAGACAAGGGCATATCATCGGGATCAACATGAGCATTTTTACTAGCAACCATGTTCATAAGAGCATCCACTTTTTCACTCAAAGTAGTGAATTCTTCAACAGAATTTACCTTCTTACTTGTTGGAGCCCTTTAGGTATGCCATTGAGAATAATTTGTCATAATGTTGTACAAAAGTTTTGTGGCCTCTCCTAAGGTCACATCCATAAAGGTACCACCTGCAACAGAATCTGGAAGATTTCTAGACACAAAGTTTAGTCAACATAGAAGTTTTGGATAATCATCCACATATTTAAGCCATGAGTTGGACAATTTCTTAACAATAATTTCATCCTCTCCCAAGCTTGTGCAACATGCTCTTGATCTTGCTGTTTAAAATTCATTATTTGATTTCTAAGGGAGATGATCTTAGCAAGAGGAAAATACTTGGCAATAAAACCATCTTTACACTTATCCCATGTTCCAATACTATTATGAGGTAAAGATGAAAACCAAGTCTTAGCTTTATCTCTTAGTGAAAAAGGAAATAATTTCAATTTCACAATATCATTATCCATATCCTTTTTCTTTTGCATGTCACATAATTCAACAAAGGTATTAAGATGTGACGCGGGATCCTCATTAGGACTTCCCGAAAATTGATCCTTCATGACAAGATTTAGCAATGCAGCATTAATATCAAAAGCCTCCGCACTAGTGGAGAGTGGTATAGGAGTACTAATAAAATCATTATTATTAGTATTTGAGAAGTCACACAACTTAGTACTATCTTGAGCCATGGTGACGGAGCAAGCAAAGTAACAAGCAAGACAAGCAAACTAGCAAGCGAAGAAGTAAACTAGTAACAAGCGAAGATAAATATTTTTTTATTTTTTATTTTTATGAGACAAGATAAATATAACAGCAAATAAAAAGATAAAGAAGTGAATGAAAATTTGTGTGAAGTTACTTGGTAGTTGATGATGATATTCCTCGGCAACGGTGGCAGAAATCCTTCCTGATACTTGTGATCTGTGTTGGGTTTTCCGTGAAGAGGAACGGGTAATTGCAGCACAAAGTGGGTAGGTATTTCCATCAGTTATAAAACCAAGGTTTATCGAACCAATAGGAATATCAATCCTCAGCCGTCTTCAATGGATGCACACAAATAAACAAACGACTTGCACCCAACGCGGGCAAGAGTTGTCAATCCCCTTGATCTCGTTATTTGCAAGCAAATGAGTTGTGTAGATAATTGTTGATAAATATAAATTGCAAAATAAATAAAAAGTAAATAAAGGCAGCGAGGTAATAATAGTGTTTGTAAATATATAAGTGAATAGACCCGCGGGGCATAGTGTTCCCTAGCGAAATCTCTCATGTAGGCAGCATACGGTGGGTAACAAATTACTGTTGGGCAACTGATAGAAAAGCGGATAGTTATGCGATTTTCATGGCAATGATCATGTGTATATAGGCATCACGTCCATAAACAAATAGGTCGACTCCTACATGCTCCTATTACTATTACTCCACTCATCGACCGCTATCCAGCATGCATCTAGAGTATTAAGTAAAACAGAGTAATGCTTGGAGAATGATGACATGATGTAGACAAAGTAAACTCAATCAATATGAATAAACCCCATCGTTTTATCCTTAGTAGCAACAACACAAATACGCATCTTGTCCCCTACTTTGTCACTGGGATATAGAAACTCGCCAGGTTGAACCTACCACAACGCACCACTCTCACCCATGAAATATCAATCTACTTGGCCAAAGCACATCAATAGATCGGAGAGCATTACGAAGATATAATGATCATGCAATTAAGAGATAATATATATCAGAGGCATCTCAAATACTTTTCATGAATAATCTGAACATAAACTCACAGTTCATCAGGTCCCAACAAACACACCGCACAATAGGATTACATTGGATAGATCAAAGTGAAGATGCGATGACCATTGTATTAAAGATCATAAGATAGAGAGATTGCCATCTAGGTACTAGCTATGGACCTGTAGGTCTATGGTGAACTACTCACACATCATCATGAGGGCAGCAAGGTTGGTGAAGAGGCCCTTCGTGATCGATCCCCCCTTCGGCAAGGTGCCGGAACAGAGCTCCAGATGGCCTCGCAACGGAACAGAGACTTGTTGCGGTGGAAAAAGGGTTTCGGGACTGCCTTCAGGGTTTTTGCGATATTAGAGAATTTATAGGCCAGAGAGGGACGTCAGGAGAGCCACGAGGGGGGCACCACATATCAGGGCGCCCCCCCCCCCCCCCCGGGCGCACCCTGATGTGTGGTGGGGCCCTCGTGTGCATCCCTACCTCCTTCTGAATCTCCCAGGTCTTCTTTTGGTCTAGAAAAAATCATCAAAAAGTTTCGTGGCAATTGGACTTCGTTTGGTACTGTAAACCTGAAAAGGCAAAAACATGCAGAAAACAGCAACTGGCACTGGGCATTGGGTCAATAGGTTAGTGCTCAAAAATATTATAAATTGGTAAATAAAGACCCAAAAAGTATCCTAGAATGATAATATATCAGCATGGAACAATCAAAAATTATAGATGCGTTGGAGACGTATCAGTCTGCGGCAGCGCTTGGTGAAGCCCTGCTGAGATTACACCACCACCGTGCCGTCGTGCTGCCGGAGAACTCATCCACTACTTCGCCCTCGCTTGCTGGATCGAGGAGGCGGAGACGTCATCGAGCCGCACGTGTGCTGAACGCGGAGGTGTCGTCCGTTCGGCGCTAGATCGGGACGGATCGCGATTGGATCGTGAAGACGTACGACTACATCAACCGCATTATATACGCTTCCGCTTAGCGATCTACAAGGGTATGTAGATGCACTCCCCCTCTCGTAGCTATACATCTCCATGGATAGATCTTGGTTGTTCGTAGGAAAATTTTTGTTTCCCATGCAACGTTCCCCAACACCTTGCTCACCTTCCGCGATCTCCGGCCGTCTCCGGCATGGAGGGCAGCGGATCTGACTCCGACCAGTCCGGATCCGTCGACTGGGGGGGCGTCCCCTACGGATTGGAGGAGGCAATGGCGGTTCGCATTGCACTCCGTCGCTCCCGCGAGGACAGCACCCGACCGACGGCAGGCTCTGTCCGCCGCGACTCCATAGCGTCTGCTCATCGGGCGCTCGGTTCCTCCGGGGGATCGTTGAGGTCCCGGCGGGCGGATCCGGTGGCCTTCGAGTCCCACCAGGAACGGGCTGCCCGCCGTGGGAAGGAGCGGATAAGGATCACGGAGGCCTTTCTCGCAGAGGAAATGGCGGAGGCGGCTGATGCGGCGGCGCGGGCGGCCGCAGAGGAGGAAGCCCTCCGCGCCCGCATTTTGAAGAAACGGCAGCGGAGGAACACGCGCGCCCTCGCCCGCGAGCAGAATCGGGCGGTCCATGAAATGGCCGGACTGCCACTAAAGGAGGAGAAGGAGGTTAGCTCCGGCGAGGATAGCTTCGGCGACGAGCAGATCCGGCTCGATCCGCACTGCGTCTTCGACCGGTACTTCCGCGAGAAGGACGACACGGGCTCCGGGAAGGGCAAGGGTAGCCGTGGATGATCTCCACCATAGCCAAACATGCCAAATTTTGATAGTCCGATGGCATGTAGTGACGGAGTAGATCGACGTAGTATTAGTTGCACGGTTAATATGGATTTGAGATATGAGATTTGAGGTGTCCGGATGTACAATGCATTATTTGAGGTGTGACCGGTCGGTGTCCACGGACGCGTCCAGCGCGAGCGCGTCCGCGGGCGTTTGAGGACCCGGATTTGAGGGGTCCAGCTTTAGATGCTCTTAGCAGTTCTATTTGTTAAAAAAAAGTCCAGCAGAAGCACTACACTCTCGTTATTATTAAAAGAGATAAAACGTCAAACATCTCAAGGCATGGCCGTCGAACGTTCCTGCCCCTCAAAGTGCTGCACCCATTGCAAATTTGCATGCATCATCGCTTTACATGATCCCGGGATCTCATGCAGAATATCCCTTCCCTTCCCTCCACACGGCTGCTGCATACGCCATTCAAAGTGCAGCCACCACATCGAAAAAGCCAGCCATTGTTTGGTCGGTCACAAATATTTTCCGGCCTTGCACATAAAAAAATACAGCTGCCAAGACCCGAACGAACTGTTATTGCTAATCACTGGTTCCATAATTTAATTATTAAAAAGTGGTTTTGACGTGGCGAGTAACTGAAAGGCCCCTTGCACTTTCATGTGACAATGCTCAACTTTCTCATGCGCTGGCTACCATCCGTGCTCGTTCATGGGAGCTCGTGGTGTCCCTCCGGCCCCTTTTCAAGGTATCACGGGAGGATATTCCGGCGAACATGCATGCATGCATGGGAGAGGGATTGAGCGTCGGCGTCGATGGCGAAAGGAGAGGGGATAACCTAGAGGATATACCCCTATTCGATCATCGGAGCTTGTCACATGAGAGCGCGGGTTTGAAAGTACATCCACGCCTTTTCTGGTTCGTCTATTAAATATGCCCGCATTTCAACTTGTTTGTTTGAACCACGGCATCACGCAACGCGTAAAGCCGTGCCTCGACTTTTCAGACACGGTCCCACCAAACCCGACAAGGGGTAGGAGGAGCCCTGGCGGCAGTTTTATTGGAAGGCGCCTATGTTTTCTTGACCTGTTAACCGCAATGTCGTGTGTGTAAATCGATTTGTTTCTCGGGACATTCTTATGCATAAATCCGCTCTTTCTGAAGACTTTGCTTTGGTTACACCGACAATTGGAAGAAAGAAGAACTCGGTCCATAAAGTGTATATTTTCATGCATAATTCAAATATAATCGTGCACATCACCGCAAAAACACTTTGAAATGCCATAATATTGTAGGGCTAAAATACACCTAGCGGGTGGGAGCAACACACACTTCCACAAACCCATGAAGCGTGCATCGTAAGTAAACATGTTTAGTGTGTGTGTGTGTTTTTGGAAAAAACATGTTTAGTTCCGGTCACAGATTTTTTTGGGTCTTGACCAGGTGGCTTTGCTTAACTACCACTACAAGTATTGCTAAGCATTGGTTCCATGATATTCATTAGTGGTTTTGACGTGGCGAGTAGCTGCTTGTACTTTCTTGTGGCAACTTTCATGTGCTGGCTACCATCCATGCATGTTCGTTCATGGGAGCTCGTGATGTCTCTCCGGCTCCTTTTTAAGGAATCTCGGCGGGATATTCCAGGGAACATGCATGCATTGGAGGGATTAAGCGTGGCGTCGATGGCGAAAGGAGGGAGATAACCTAGAGGATATACCCCCTATTTGATCACCAGAGCTCGCCATATGAGAGCGTGAGTTTGAAAGTACATTCACGCCTTTTTTTGGTTCACCTATTAGATATGTCCGTCTTTCAACTTGTTTGTTTGAACCACGGCGTGACGCAGCGTGTAAAGCCGTGTCTCGACTTTCCGGGCATGGTCCCACCAAACCCGACAAAGGGGGGGGGGGGGGGGGGGGGGGAGGAGTCGTGGCGGCGGTTCTGCCAGGAGGCGCCTATCTCTTCTTGACCACATTACCGTGTGTGTAAATCCTTTTCTTTCTCCGCATTGTCATGCATAAATCCATTTTTTCGAAGACTTTGTTCAGCTACCAACCATTGAAAAACAGAAGAACTCGGTCCATGAAAATTATATTTCCACACATAGTTTAAATATAACGTGCACGACACCGCAAAAATACTTCGAAATGACATAATATTGTAAGGCTAAAGTACACCTAGCGGGTCGGTGGCAAGACACATTTCCTCAATTGACGAGGTACACTTCCACAACCCATGAAGCGTGCGTCGGAAGTAAACATGTTTTAGTTCCGATCGAACACCATGCAAGTTGTCATTATTTATTTTTGTAAGGTTTAGTGTTCTTTAGTATGACATTTGTGTAAGGTTTAGTGTTTGATTAGCAGCTGCGTCGTCAGTTCGTCACTGCCCCACTAGCGGCGCACTTGTGGGTGGAGTAGGTAGAGGCGACGGGTAGTCTATTTCTCCATTCAGCAAAAATGAAATGCATGCACTCTTCTTGTGTCATTGTCTGAAAATCCAAAAGCAGCCAGCTTAGCTTAGTGCTAATCAAAAGGGGTCTGAATTAGGGAAAGGGCCAGCGTGGCAGAGCAGAGCCAATCAGGCGCCATGAAATGCACTCGTGTGGGTGTTGCTTCATTGAGGTGTTGACACGTCAGACGTGTCGTCTTAGTTGGGGTTGCTCAGTCTTATTAGTTGGGTATTGACACATCACAAATTTTTATGGAAAAAGGATTGCATCGTCTTCCCAAGGCCACTGACTCCTCCTCCTCCAAGTCCGCCGCCCCGTCAGTCGACTCCTCCTCCTCCAAGTCCGGCACCGCGTCAGCCGACTCCTCCAAGTCCGGCACGGCGTCAGCCAACTCCTCCTCCTCCAACTCCGCCGGCACCGCATCAGCCGACTCCTCCTCCAAGTCCGGCACGGCGTCAGCCTAAGCAACAGCGGAAGAGAGAGGCCGCAGCTACGACGGCTAGCGGTACAACAGGCAAGAAATTCAAATATGGTCCAGATCTCAAGCCTCTTCCGAAGTTGTCTTACTACCTGACTCAGGAGGAACTCGACGACGCATGTGATGCCCAATTGAAGGCCCATTTTGCACCGAAACCGCCCGCGCCGCCAAAGGAGAAAGTACCTGAGCATGTCTCACAACACTTTATTGATATGGCTGCACCGGCTGACAATCAGAAGGACTCCGACTATGTGCGGTCTATCAAGAAGTCATATTTGGCAGGGCAAAATGAGTCGAGCTCGAGCTCGAGCCAAGCAGTTGGCAAAAAAAGCGAGAAAACTGTTCCCCAGCTGGGAGAACAGGCAGTGCAATCGATCCCCCCGCTCATTGTACAAACAACTGTGAGTACCGCCAATCGGCTGGTAATAACCGACGATCTTAGAAGGCAGGCTAAAGAGGCCGGTGTCACTGTTGAACAACTCCTAGGCCTTGAGGGAATCCCCGGGATTACAGAGGAGGAAGTAAAATGGCAATATGTCCGCGGCAAACCTCTGGTCAAGCCTGACGAAGTCAAGCTTCTACCAACGAGAATGTACGATTTGCATACGTGGTACATGCAAAAAACAGCAAATACCAATGAAGAGTCCCTCATGGTGAAAGTCAAGAAAAGGCATTATTTCCATAAAAAAGATGTGTGGATTCATTATTCAGAGTTGTTACAGTTATTCAATCAAGACGCACTCGACAAATCTATTGTCAGTTGCTATTGTCTGTAAGTGATTTCTTTCTGTAATTTAAGTCTCTAGCTAGCTAGCTGTGCTCTCGTTCATTACCTGTAATTATCCTCACTATATTGTTTTCTGTAGTATTATGCAGAATGAAGATGTATGAAATGAAAAAAGCTGGACGCTATGGCATTGGGTTCATTGACCCAAATACGGTTAATCAGGCGATATGGGAAGATCAATATTCGAGAAAAGACACAGAGAAATCCCTGCTAGAGTTTTTGAAGCAACTAAACACCCAACCAGAAATACTACTTCCTTACAACTTCGGGTGAGTGTTACTATATCTTGTACTACAAATTCTATTTTTTGCTTAATTACTAGATGTTAAGTGTAGTTGATGAGTTATGCACGTGCCCGCTTATTTATACAAAACGGCACCGGCAGGTGCCACGTGGTGGGCCTTTAGTGCCGGGCCGTGTTGAACCGGCACTAAAGGGGGGGGGGGGGGCTTTAGTCCCCACCCTTTAGTGCCGGTTGGAGAACCGGCACTAAAGGCCCTTACGAACCGGCACTATAGGCCGATTCTGCACTAGTGATACTTGAAAGAATGTTCTTTACTTCCTACTTTATAGTTCAGAAGAAAAAAGTTCATGGTGTCCTTTTTAGGTGTGCATATTATCAGAAATTTTCAAACAATGAACAACACGTAAATACTTTGTGTTTTTTTTTTACATTTTCCTTTGGCCGCTAGCCATGTAAATACCTTGTGGGCTTCTTTATATTATAAATCACACTGTAGGGGCTTCCTCTATGATATTTCAATCAAAGAACACCAATAACTGCTATGGACGTAAATTTCTTGTGCTTGTAAGTTCATGTTTTGTACGATATTGTTCCACCTCAACAATAAATAGTTAATGTATGAGTATATGTACAAATATGATACTATATATACTTGTGAATGTCAATCAAAATGTTTTTCAGGTTTAATTATGGTAGTAAGCATGCTTTGCATGTGCGCCCTTAGCTAGTGTAGGACTAAGATCATCTATGGTAGTTATTTTGTCTCCATTCATAGAGAAATTTAACACAATACCACTATCCAAAGAGTTTATTAAAAATGACATCCGCAGCTCCATGAAAGCCAGTGATGTTACAAAACATGTTCCAACCTGACTATCTTTGCAATAGTATCAAGCAATATCCACAAATAGTTATATTTGAGATGTGTCTAGCATCATCTAGCTAAAACAAGTACCATGTTGCAAAGGTCTATACAGTGCTATATTTTATTTATTTATTTGTGAAGCCTTTCGACTACAGTACAGTTGTAGCATCCGAAGTCACGCACTAACACACACCACACGCACGCACACCCTTAGTGCGCAAGCTAGATCTACACACATATACTATATTCCGCGTGAGTATACGGCAACGGGCACCACATTGCAATACAGCCATTAAACAACAGGCGCGGGAGAGGCATAGCTGATCGCACACGAGAACAGCTGGATTTATTAGGGGATAAAGACCCCCGGTGAGGCATGCAGAAATTTGTCCCCGAAGGGAATCGAACCCGCGCGGGTTGCCTGGCCACTGCCGAGGCCAACCACCCGAGCTACGCTCGGTCCTCTACAGTGCTATAGTTTGCATAAGGATAGAGCAAATCCTTATTTTCTGACCGCAATTACAATATATAGTTGAGGGCCATATCAAGATCACATAGGTCATAGGGTGCCTAACAGAGTAACAAGTAACAATCTTTGAGCAACGGGAGGGCTGTGCTACTGTTTATAGTGCTGCTGCCACAATTCCATTTCCCCCCTGAACATCAAGTCTCCACCAAAGCAAAACAGAATAAATGGCGCATAAACCGTGCTCCACTGTACAACCCCCACCAGCACTAGTACACTAGATCTTGGAGCCACAAGGTCAAAACTAATGGGCCTTTGGTACTTGATGGTAACGTTTACGGATCTTAACGCGCAAGTGGACCGTCGGCAAAGTTATACCAACGTGGATAATAAATTGAACTGAAGATTAGATATAGATCTACATGTTTGAAAATTAGGTTAACTACACCCAACAGTATTTATTTATGCTTTGTTTCAAAGTATTCGAAGATGGTTTGCAAATTGTAATGGCAATGGACCTGTGAGAATTATGCAGAGGAATTTGCAAACATCTCCATCCACCCGTCGATATATGATATTGGTGTTCGTGATATATGAATTATGATGAGTGCAACCCCAGAAAGGCGTACAGTTCATGTCGTCGTACAACTGATAGCTGAGTTTATAAAAGAAGGGTTTTAGAGTCTTTATGCCAAACTTTATGGCTAAAGTACCAGTTAGTCTTGCAGTATATACTATGCAATGTACCCAGGAACTTTCTTCAGAGTCCAAGTGTTCTTTTTTTTGTGAAACGCGCAAAAGCTTTGTGTACTATTCCATTGAAAGAACTCATTTTTCTACTGTTCATCGAATTAATGTTTTCCGAATGGGAGCTTACTCGAAAAATCATCATATTAGGATATCTCGGAATCTTCTTGAGCAAAAGCTTTATACAAAGGAAAAAAGTTTAGACCACTATTTCGGCATATTCGCTGCACACTTTAGCTTTCCAATCTAGGCGAAACAGGTCGAAATTGAGCGAATGGAACCACACAAGAAAAAGGAAAAAAAAAGTCCAAAACCACTATTGCAGCATATACCTATGTCCCCTTTAAGCTTGATTTGAACCATAGGAAGGGATGATCATGGCCTTTTTCTTGTCACAAGACAGGCCTGTGACAGATATAGAGATAGAGATAGATGAACAGATTGCAACAAAGGGAGGAGGAGGGATTGGATAAGCTCTACTTCCATTCCAAGACACATAGTGGGGGATGGGAGGTGACACCTAGAAAGGAACTTGGAGAGGATATGCCCCAATGTGAATGCCGGGAACAGTTCCTCCATTACAATCCCAAGTGAAGTGCTTTGTTTGTGACCTGCAAGCAATGGCACCCACCAATGGTGCCATGGCATGGCTTTGCATTGCCTTTGGTGTAAAGTGCCTTTGTGCACGCATCATTGCCCCCAACCTCCCTGCCTTTCTTTCTTTAGGTGCTTGTTGGCAACTTTGGATTGGTGGAGGCTATGTAGATGAACATGGTTCGGTTAATTAAAGCCTCGGCGATTAGCTTTCAGTGTGAGACCTACACGATCGTGGTTAGATGGGGATTTCCTCCGGTTCTGTTAGTGCTTGGGATGAACATATGTTGATAAATTTGTCGGCTTAGCATCATGGTAGCATAAACTCAATTGTTTATCCACAATTTCATGCATGTCTATGATATCCTTTGGTCTGCATTGGTGTTGCTATCTGAAAGGGACTTGCCTATGTGAAACTATACAAAAGCAGGCTGCAAATCTGCACAACCACAACCACAAAAATTGCTCCAAGCAAAAGTGAACGCAGATCAAAAGTCAGAACCACCAGAGTAATCATCCAAGTTCACCATTAAGCGCCTCGGATTAAAACTAAAACTAAAACCACCAGGGAAAATTACCACGCACAAGGATTAGATTAACTGAAAGCATTCTTTGGTGCTAACGCCACTCGTGTCATTTCTATATATTGCCTTGGAAAGTGGATGCCTAGAGAAGAAGAAAGGCGCCACGGTGAATCGAATCATGGCCAAGTTGGTGTTTCTTAACACAAAATCGATGCGCAGACCCTTTGCGCATTTCCTTCTAAAATTATAATCGCCAAGTTGACTCGAGCGAGCGTGAGAGGACATATACTGGCTGGTTTCCAATTTTGTTGTGTACTACAGGTAGATTGGCGGTCTCCGTAGGATTGATGGGCATATCTATCAAAAGGAAATGGGAGTATAATCATCCACAGAAAGTGAGAGGAGGCAAATGATTATTCCCCATCCCACTGAGAGTAAACTCAGGATTTATTCCTTGTCCCAGGAGTTAGTGCCACACTACGTCTGGCTGTTGCGCCTTCAGGATCAAAACGGATCTACTCTACTGTGAAATGATGATCAACTTTGTTGAGTGAATGGATGGATAACTCCTGATGGAGTAACCATGATCAGGTTACTGGTAAAAAATGTCTTTGGTAAGTATACAGGATAAGCTCTAGCAATGCATCAACTTTGGTGAGTGAATGAAAGGATAACTCGCCCGCTTTCCGGTTACGAGTGAAAAACGGCTTTGGTAAGTATAAAGGATAAGCACTAACAGTGCATTGTTTGTGAAAGATTAGATTGTCAAACTGATGCATAACCACAAACACAACATTTCAGTTACATCTGCAGAAGCCCGGATGGCATGAGATCTCGGACCAGGTGGCAACTAAACATTTCAGTTTCATTATTTATGCATTGAAGAGTAGGCAGTGAACATGGCAAGGATGTGTATCAGAACACATTCAACAGCGTATGGTGAAGGAAACAAAAAATGGAAAATCAGAGTAGCTCTATAAACTACAGGAGTTGATCCACACCAGGGTATCCAGATTCCAAACTTATCAAGATACTGGAGCTGATTACGTGAGAGGCATAGCTCGAGAGGCTTGTGCGTTAAAATGACGATACAGAGACAGGGCCTTCAGCTTCGACTCAATCTTTGAATTAGTTAAGGAGAACAAAAGCAACAGACACGTATCGAGAATTGATCGAGGAATGTCCAACACCAGCATCAAGGATCGCTTGGCATTGTCGACATGAACACAAAACAGCAACCTTCCTTGATTCATCATCTTAATTTAAGCAGCAACAGCGGCACTCTCTGGCTTATCTGTTCCTTCTTGTTGAATAAAGGACTTGTCTATTCCTTCGATGTTGGTTATCCTCAGCTTTGTCAATTCCTGGAATTGTCACAGCAGACAGTAAGAAGAAAAATATCGAGAGGATAATGTCCATCATGTAATGACTGAAAACTGAAACGGTATGAAATACCTGACGGTGTCCCCTTGTTCGGCGGTAATTTTTCCTTCTTTTCTTCTTGAATATAATAACTTTTGCATCTAGAGCCTAAGAAAGATTGTCAAGAGAAATGACCTCAGAATTGTGGAGTAATATATTTACAACAAGTCCCTAGTAATACCAAAACCAGGCTCTGGTTGAGTAATTATAGTAAGTATATGTACTAACTGCAAGACTGCAACAGTAAAGGTTGGAGCATAGACACTCATTGTTCTTATCAATGTTGCTGTACATGTTTGAGCACATAGATCTAATTTGGTTCACGTCCTGGAGAAGTCTCGCCTGGCCTAGCGCATGCCTGGACATTGCATGTATGTTGTTTGGTTCAGATCCTCAAAAAGCCTGGTATAGCCTGGCCTGGGTTTGTATGCGGGTGGTTAGCCTGGGCAGTGAAGCCTGGGAGGTAGTTAGCCTCACCCAGGCGTGCGAGTTAAGAGAGCCTGGCGACACAAATCACCTGCCTGGACTTTAATGACGGTAACTATTCTGCCTGCATGGGCTCATGAGCTGATTTTTTTTTAATTCCTAATAACTATCCAGGCCAGGGCAGTATCCAAACGCCTCTCTTCCAACGTTGCCTGACCAGGCAGCAGAATAACCTCAACCCGTGTCCACGCCAGGCAGCATTATTGCCCAGGCACAAAGCCGTGGACACAAACCAAACTAGCTCATAATGCCAGTAAAAAAAAGTAGCAGAGGTAGGAGGGCCAACCACTAGATGTTTTCCATGAACTAATAAGCATGTCATTTCTGTTACAATTTGATAATTTGGTGGGATCAATGCAATCCAATGTGGTGCCCAATGAATTACAGGTCCTAAAAGAGGGACCAAAGAAGGTCCACATTGGTATATAGATCGAGCAGACATCCAATTGGACTTTGCAACACTAGCAGTTAACGGTGGCGTAACCAAGGGAAGTGTAATGCGATAAATAAAAGGATTTATAATTTTTAGTGTAAACAATCCTGTTATTGGGCACATTGACAGTCTTAATGATGGTAGCACAATAGACGAGTACATCAGCTTTCAGTTGCAGTGATCAGATCAGTAACTAGGCAGAGAATAAGAAGACTGGCATGCAATATGTTAAGACAAGGATACTCAGATAAAGCTGAAATCTGCGTACATACTGCCTAGTGCATAGTTTGTAGAATGCAGGTGTAACATTGAATCAGACACACTTACGAACTTGCTCCAAGAAACAGAGTTCAGAAACCATTCCATGGACTTCATTCTAATGAACATGACAGATAAAAAGATAGATCAAAGAAGTGTCATCCTTACATGCTCTTCGACGACAGCATGAACAGTAGCATCAGTAAGAGTTGGCCTCCCAATTATTGTTTGAGCTTGTGAGCCAAGCATGAGAACTCGATTTAAAACTAACTGCACCAAGTGATTCAAATGAAAACAGCATCAGCAAAATTACCAATGGAATGAGAAGCACAAGCAAGCAGAGATCTATGTTTGCTACTGGAATCATTAAAAGAATTTTATCAACTAGTCACTTGTTCACTGCAGTTGTTCCATCATCTTGGTTTGAAAAATTGTGGGTTTAAGAAAAGTATGATAAGGATCAGGAGTTGTGGCTCGTGACACTAATGCAACTAAAATAAGAAGGCCCCTAATGATAGTTCTACTCAACCCGTCAACCACAACAATTCATGTTTTCAACAAGTCCATACTCCATACACTTCACCAAGCTTAAAATTCAATTCTTGGTACATTATACAGCAACCTCTTAAGCAGCTTCCATGAGGAAAGATGAATATAAAAGTCATCATACTTGATTGAACGACTAATTTGAACCAATACTCTTAAATTTCCAGTTCCCAACATACATAGGTCAAAATCAAGCGGACCAAAGTGCTACGGGACATCCCGAGATAACAAAGGGCACACAATACAAAGAATAATCATGAATTGCATAAAATTCTCTTATCAGCTCAGAATTTGAGGTTTGACCATAGTGATATAATCCATCAGCAAATGAACAGAAGATAAGCCTGCATACTACAACTTGAGAGCTTGTAATTACAGCGGCTACCCAATTAGTCTTAGTCATAGGTTGCAGCTTGAATTGAGGAAACTGCATTCAATCGAAATAGTTCCGCCCATGTGCCACATTACCTTGTCATTCACATCGCAGAACTTGAGCCTCTCCGTGAAGATGGAGTCGCCATTGCTCACCTTGAACTGATGCGAACCAATCTGCATGAACAAGAAACAACGCGCACACAGATCACCAACCAGATCCACTCCCCGGCCCGACAGGAGCCGAACCGAAGCGCAAAACGGAAAAGGATTCAGGGCCTGACCTGGACGACGGCGAAGACGGGCTCGTAGGGCTTGAAGGGCTTCTCGTCGGCGCCGAGAGGGCCGACCACCTTGTACCCGATCTCGTTCGCCTCCGCCAGCTTCTCCTCCTCCGTCTTCCCGCTGGGCGGCTTCGCGGCGGGCGTCTCCTCGTCGCCCTCCCCCCACTCGTCCCCGCTACCGTCCTCCTCGTCCTCGTAGTGCTCCTCGTCGTCCCCCTCGTCGTCGGACGAGCGGGTCGCGAAGTGGCAGCGCGGGGGGAAGAGCCGGAGAGAGTCGGCGGCGGCGGCGGCGCGGGGGGCGAAGGGCCGGGGCAGGGAGGTCAGGGTCCGGGCCGCGATCGAGGCCGGCGCGAGGGTCTGGGGGGCGTGCGTGGCGAGGCCGCGCGTGAGGAAGCGGAGGAGGCATCGCCGCGTCGCCATGGCTACGGCGGCGGCGGAGGGAGGAGGCGAGGAGGGGAGGGGAGGGTAGAAATGGAAATGTTTATTTTGCCAAGCGGTTTTGACGAGGGTTTAAGGGGAGGGAGTGACACTGCCGGTGGGGCCTGCTCACTGCGTGCCGCTGGGGAAACGGCTATGAGCGTGTCTACGTGATCCAGAGGCGAAGGCGTACTTTTGGGGGAGATAAGGATACGCTTTGCAACAAACGATTTTGTTACCGCCCATTTGTCGTTCGGTTTTCTGAAATTCCTGGCCTAAGTAGTAAGACAAACATGTAGCCCAGAACAAAAATTTACATGTTATGTGTGTATTCTCGGTTCTTCGTGGCTATATCTCGGCTAAAGGAGAGACAGCGAGGAGGAAAGGATGCAAGTGGAGACCAAGCGGTTTTGACGAGGGTTTGCCACACAGCTGAAGGAGAGATGGCGTAATAGCAGCAAAGAAAGTGCATCATGATTGAGAAGATAGTTTATGTCCCTGCTTGAGTCGTATGCTTGTGGACCTTTCGATTGATCATTTACTTTCAAGTACGATTAAACTTTACTGAGTTACATAATGACACGTCATTAAGTTGTTACACTCATATGAACCAAGAAATGGGCAATATTTCGGGTCCATGATCATATATATTCTACTTAGGAGTGCCCAAGGTATAACAAATGATGTGTGCAGAATACGTCCAACTAATATAGACTTTCATTCCCCAATGTACGTTGAGTCATAAACTTAGTAGGGTCTTTGTGTCTATAAGTTCCTTCATTACATTTCAATGTTCTGAATTCAGAGAACTACAAAGACAAGCAAAAAAGCACCTCCTCTGGTAGTGATTATTGGTAGTCATTATTGGTTCTTCCTCCTTTTGCTATGTTGGAAGAGTTTTTAACATCTCAATTAGTCAATCCTCAAATCCTTTGTACATCATAAGTGATCCATTTGACTTGAAGCCTTGAACATCTAGTCTAGCTCAAACAAATGAAACTTTGATTAATATTTTAATTATATAGTGAACATTACATTCTTTTGAATTAAGAAAACGTTGTTTTCTCCTCATAAACTAAGAAAACGTTGAATTTCTGTTGTTTTGCATCACACAGAATAGCTCGTTTTTTTTAATTATATAGTGAACATTACATTCTTTTGACATATTGTGTGCTATGTGGTTCTTTTGAAAGCTACTAACATGTTTAGTCTCTCGTGGTGTGGCTGCACGAGCGTCGTAGTGTGGTGTCGGTCTTTGATCGCCTTGTCTTAGTGATTAGCGAACAAGCGCGGCAAAAGGATAGGCCCAAGCCTGCACCAACAATCATGCAATCTTTTCTTCTTTTGTTGATCACTAACTGGATATGTGCATACTTTTATTGCTCACTAGCCGGATGTGTCCATAGTTTTGTTAATCACTAGCCCGATGTGCATAGTTTTGTTGACAATGTTCTATTTTGTAGTCTCCTCGTGTGTGTACGGTGTTCAAGGAAGTTGGAGAAGAAAAACTTCAACATCATGCATTGTTGGTTAAAGTTGAATGGACAACCCAAGTGGAACATATAGATAGCCAAGACTGTCGCCCAAGTCACCGAGGAAGAAACCGGTGACCCAACCGATCCAATAAAAGAACCACACAAGAAGATTAGAAGAGCGTTTCGGGGAAAGAAGTGGGAGGAGGGGAGGGCGAAGTGAGAAGGTGTGGCGGTGAAGTTGACGAAGAAGTTTGAGGACATTTTGTCAAAGAAGGAGGAGGTAACGTCAAGCTCTCAGATATTACGAAGGAAAAAAGGCGGAGAGATTCAAACTGTTGATGGAGGCGACCAAGAAGAAGCTAGCACTCGAAGAGAAGAGGGCCATGATCGAAGAGAATAAGGCCATGCTCGAAAAAAAGAAGGTGAAGATTGCCTACGATGCGGAGGATGCCAAGATGTTGTCCTTGAATTTGGAGTCTTTAGAGCATCTATAGTCGGACCCCTCATACCCGTCTCAAACGCCCGGGCAGGCCGCCCGGTCACTTCCCGGTCACGAAAAACCGACCCAAATGGGCCTCTCAAACCGGCCTCAAACGCCCGGGATGACCGGCACCCCCCATATCCAGCCCAAATATGAGGCGGATATGGGGGAGCCCTGGCGTGCCCGGGCACGCCCGCCACGTTGGCTTGACGGTGTGGCCCCATGCGGACTCGCCCGAAAACCCGAAGGTCCGACGGGCGCCTCGACCGTCGTCGCGGTGTGAACGTCGTGTGGCGCCGCTCCGGCTCGCCGCCGAGGCCATAGCCGGCTATTGAAGCCGGTCGGCGTCCCCTAGCCCTAGCCCATCTGCCTCTTCCCTCCCTCCGCCGCCACCCGAGCCCATCCGCCTCCTCTTCCCAGCTCTTCGGCCTCACTATGGTCCGCCAGAGGCTCACCACCTACACTCAGCTCACGCCAGAGCGCCGGAACCAGATTGAGATGGAGATCCAGGCTCGCCGCCGCCTGCATCGCTGCGGGTCTCCCTCCGGACTCGCCGGAAACGGAGGAGGAGGAGGTGCCGGAGGCCATGGAGGAGGAGGACGCTCCAGGGTTCAACATGGCAGAGGCGGAGGAGGAGTTCGCCGTCGGCCAATCCGACGAGATGCCGGAGGAGCAGACCATCCTGGATTCGATCCGGGATGAGGCCAAGGTGAAGGACAACCGCCGGCTCATCTGGCAGAGGCAGGCGGAGGCCGACGCCCTCTTCGACGAGTGAGGGAGTCCGGGATTAAGGGGTCCTCGGACTACCGACCTATTCCTTATGGGCCGGACTCGTGGGCCACTCGTTGGAGGATCGGACTGGCCGAATACCCCATGACCAGGGGGAAACCTCAGGAGGCGTGGCGTGCCCTTCAAGCTGAAGATGATAGAATAGGTTTGTTTATTCCTTCAATAAGCAACCGACTATGTGTAACCCTAGGGACCCCTGGTGTCTATATAAGCCACAGGGTTTAGTTTGTAGAGGGAGGTGAACTCATCTAGGGTTTAGCTACTTGATCTCTGTAACACCCTGGTTTTCGCTCCCTGTTTTTTTTCCTTTGCAGGATTTGACTCCCGTCTTTTTTCTCGGTGTTATCGGATTTCTCTAGCTCTTGGGTATGTGAAGATGGTCATCTAGCCTTGCCTTCCCTATCCAACCAGAGATTCTCCCCAGTCCAACCTTGCCACCCAAGATCTATCTTCGGATTTTGCCGCCGAAACCCTACCTTCCGAGTTGCCGGAAGGGAAACCATAATCTTTTCAGTTAGAAAGGAACCCCAATTTCCTTTGAACTTCTGCCTCCCAAACTTTTTCCAGTGATCATCCTTCATCTATAAACCCTGGATATGCAAAAATATTGCCAAGTCACTTGCAATATTTTTCATTTATAATTAATTCCTTTTTCAGCCAGTTAAAGGAATTAAATCCAGGAAAATATATATCCATCTCCAAAGTTCATGAAAAACTTTTGGAGATATTATTTGTGATCATATTGAGCTCCCATAAAAATATTGGCCATAATTAAATAGGGGAAATTGCATTTTCCTATTTAAAGTCAATATTGCACTTTGGGCACTTTCTAAAGGAACTACCATCTTCGTAGCCAGGAAAAATCCAAAATAAATTGTGAGGCTTCTTATAACCATATGTTCCCCATTTCCATCAAGAACCAAAGTTCCATAGTTCAAATTTTGAGCACAACATCAATTTGCAAATTATGTCCAGTGGGGCAATTTGCAAAGGAAGTGCTTGAACCCTTGATCTATTTGAGCTGAAACTTTTCATGGTGGTTAACATTGCTAAATCACTCATGGAAACCAAAAACCAGCTCAATCCCTTTTTCCATTATCCCACAGTAATTTTCCTAAGTTTCTGTCTATTTGAAAGCTCTGTGAACCAAGTACCATTTTGGTATACCCAAATGGTATGAAACTTTTACAGTGGCTTCATATGTTCAAATAACCTCTCTCCACCAAATTTGAGCCAGATCTATCTAGCCATTCCTTCCCAGAATTCTCATTTCCATTTCTGGCCAGTTTGCAAGTTTGCAAGGGAGGTGCCATCTAGAGCAATCCATTGGTGCTGAATTTTGGTAAGAATGGTCACCCTAGTGAGTGATCACTCTCTGTCGAAGATCAGGCCAAGGTGAGCACTGTGGTGGACATGCCACCTGTCAAACACCTGCTGCTCAAAACCTAAGTCAGATCACATCAGTCAGCTCTTGCCCTCACCTCCCTCCAAACCTGCACTAGTCAACTCAGAGAAGAGTGTAGATCGTCCCAGAGGCAATTTGGCTGCAAGTGCGGCGTGGCAACGCCGTGGCCACGCGGTGACCGCGTGCAGTGCATGCCAAGCCAGAGCACCGCGTGCCTAGAGGCTTCGGGAGCTCGCTCCCGCGGGCTCCAGTCTGTCCGCGAGCGCCGGCGAGCTGCCCACCGCACGCGTGGCTCGTCTGGAAGTCTCTCCCCCTCGCCCCCTAGCCGTGGACGCTTCTGCCGACCGCCGGAGCGCCGCCACCTGGCCGTGCGTCTCGGTGCTTCGGCCAGCGTTGCGTAGCTCTCCCCGCGGCTATATATAGTGAGCTTTCGAGCTCTCCTCCTCACCAGAACCCCAGCCTTCTCCTCCTCAAGCTCAAGGAGCTCCCTCCCCATCCCACGGCCGCGGCACTGCCGCCGATTCCCACGACCGATTCCGGCGCCCTGGCCCTTCCCCTCCTCTCCATCCTCACCCTCGGCCTCCCCTAGATGCCTGCACACCGCCGCCTCCCTCCATTCCTCCGGGGGAGTGCTGCCGGAGCAACTCCGCTGGTGGCCGTCCGCCGCCGCCTCCCGGTCAGCGGCTGCGGCGCTACCGGCCGGCTCTCGAGCCCTAGCTACCACCGCTGGACGCGGGACGGCTCTGCGGATCCATTCGGCTCACCGGCGGGCGCAGCCGGCGGAAGGAGCAGCCGCATCAGGTCCGGCTAAGCGCCCCTACTCCCCCTCTGGTTTCCTCTGTCGTGAGCTAGAAGAAGGGATGAGGAGGAGAGGGTCAACACCCGCGGGGCCCGCCCGTCAGCGAGACGGCAGTGTTGACCCCGGGCCCGCGTGTTTTTAAGTGGAAACGTATTCCATTGGAATACGCTTTCTGCTTTCGAAAGCGTAAACAACTGCTACTACAGACTGAAGTGCGCTTTCCCTTTGTGGAAAGCGTATTTCAGCAAATACGCTTTCTCTCTCCGCCGCCGGCCGAATCTTTTAAATTGTGAACGTTCGCTGGTTAGGGCACTCTTCTGCCTGAAAAGTGAACGGCCACAACTTTTCACTCGTGACTCCGATTCAGGTGAAACCAACGCCCCCATCTTCAGTTCGTCGAGCCCGTTCCGATGGTATCATTTTCAATGTGTTCACACAGTGGAAATGACCATTTTACCCTTGCCCTTCATTCAGCCCCCTCCGAGAGAGAACGGTTTCCGACGGTCGTTTCCGCAGGCTTTTCGCACTTTCTTCCAGGAGTATTCTTCGACCCCAGGCAAGCCGACCATCTGATATATGCCCTAAAGCATTGCTCTGTGTTATTCTTGCGTGTTTAATTAATAGAAATAATTAAACTTCTGCTAGATTGCACTTACGGTTTACATTACTTACATAGTTTGCTATGTGATAATTTAAAGTAATTTATTTAAATAGTAGCTGCCATCCCAAGTGGTCGTGAGAGACAACCATGCTTGACCTAGTCGGTTGATCTAGAGTCACCTGTCCGGGCTTATCCGTGCAGCCACATTTGCCGGTATGGGACGGCCTTGACTTGGTCTGATCGCGTGCTCTTTCACCGGTACCTCCAGAGAGGGAAGGTTATGCGCGCGCGCTACCCTGGCCCGGTAGGAGGCGATAACCTTGTGATCCCAGTTGATTGTTTAACCCGGGAGTCCCCGTTTGGGACAGTTTGTGTGGCCATGACGGTGGCAGGTGTCACGCGGTGACACAGGGGCCACCCAGGGCAGGACTCCGGGGGAGGATGAATGTTGGTGGTACGATGGGAGAGTCACGGGTCAGGCGGGTTTTGTTGGAACAACGCTGGTCCATCCGAATGGGATCACGAGGCCAGGTGCTTCATGGTGTGGGTAAAGTGCGCAACCTCTGCAGAGTGAAGAATCTATTCGAATAGCCGCGTCCACGGTATTGGACAGTCCGTCCAGGCCTCACTAGGTGGTCAACCGAAGTAATGGTAATAATGATGGAAGAACTCGTCTTGTGCAGACATCAGATGATGTCAGGAATATGATATGTTAGCATGATGGAAGAACTCGTCTTGTGCAGACATCAGATGATGTCAGGAATATGATATGTTAGCCATGGGATGGCCATGAGATGAGTGGTCGGATGACCACATGATTTGGATCGGATTTGGATCAGATTCAGATTGGATCATGAGAATATTCGGAGTATCAATCATTTACTTAATATGCCTTACCTTATCGTATTTACTTTAGTAGTTATCTTGCTGGATAATCCTGTTACAACATGATAATTAATATTGCTAAATCGGTTTGCTATGTCATGATAATTAATATTGCTCTAATAACAAATGCATGCTTGAATGCCATGGATTGCTTTGCTTGGTGTATATGTTAGTTTGGTTTGCTTGCGAGTACATTCAAAAGTACTCAGCGGCCTTTAACATGGCCAGGTTCACATAAGGATCCGTCGTCCGTCGACGAGGAGCCGGAGCGTTCGCGGGCTAGAAGAGTAACCTAGTCAGATCCCTGTGGACTGGAGCCGCACCAAGACCATGCTGCCTTAGATAGATCCTTTCCGCTGCCATTACCTCTTGTAACATATCATGTAAGACTTATATATCCATTAATAGAAATGCCTGTGTTCATGATACTTGTTGTAAACGCGCATGCCAGAGTGATTTCCTGGGCTGGTATGCGTGGCGACCGTCTGGCTACAGTGGTAATCAGGCGGGGCGCCACAATCTCGAGGTAGATCGACTCTGTAATCTTCATACACATCAATACAACCAAGCAGGACGTAGGGTTTTACCTCCATAGGAGGGCCTGAACCTGGGTAAACATCGTCTCCTTCATCCCCTGTTACCCATCGATTCTAGATCCACAGCTCGGGACCCCCTACCCGAGATCTGCCGGTTTTGACGCCGACATTGGTGCTTTCATTGAGAGTTCCGCTGCGCGATCGCTAGAGGAATCGATGGCTCGCCTTATCATCAGTGATGAAGTCTGCAGCAAGGACGTTTTCGTTCCTGGTCAGATTTTCGCGTTCGGAAGCATCATATCGCATGCCGATCCGGCCGGCCATCTTGGCCAGGTCGGAAGTTTCATCCCCGATCAGGAAGTCAGATTCGGGAACCTTGAGTTCGTCGCCGACTCCCGGGGAGATCTTGTTTTAACGAAGCTCTCAGCTCCCATGGAGGAGCCCGCAGGCCCCGACGCCTTAACGCCGGAGGTAGCAGGTCCCACTGCTGAGGTGGCCTCAATCCCTGGGTCAGCCATAACGCCCAACCCAGCTGATATGCCCGGATCTGCCGCGGCCGAATACAACCCGGACGCGTCGTCGAGCGACCCTGGGACAACGGCGCTGCGGATCGACCCCATGCGCTCCAGCGACATGGACCCCGCCAACATCTCGTCATTAAACGAGTTGCTTGGTCGGATTCAAACCATGGGTGTGACTGACGGCCAAACCTCAATCTACGACCGGATCGGGTTAAAACCCGATGATAGGGAGATTCATACCCCACCGATCACCCACTTAGTCGCCACCATCGAGTGTCCGGCCGGAGGCTCATTCTCTCAACTACCGGAATTAAAAACAGTTTACATCCCGGTTTCCAACCGTCAGGATCTCTCCTACAATCCGGAATCCGGAACCCACATCGGAAAAAGTTCAGGATCGGCCACCGATCTAGCGCGCGACCTAGAACCCGCGCAGAGGGGTCCTATTTATAATATGGACTCCGAACCCGCCACGCCGGATCCCGCGATGACATGGGAGGCAAACGCCGTGATCCCGGACTCACATCCTGGCGAGAAACTAAAAATTTCCCCGCCCACCACCCAAGTCGAGCACTCCTCAAGCAGCGCAGGAGAGCCCAAGTTATCGGGCTTATGGGAAGTTAAACAACAGCCAGGAGAATCAGTCCATCATTTTTGGGCTAGACTCGTCCTTATTAAAGACAGAGTACCAGACTCTAGTGGCCAGGAGATAATAGCAACCTTCAGGCAGAATTGCCACAATGAAGGAATCCTCAATGCCCTAGCCCGTCGTCACATTCATGACTTCACCGAGCTATCGGACCTGGTACAAAAATATTGCACCATGGAAAGCACCTGGCAAGCCGAACGTTTGTTTTCGGATCCGGTCCCTGCCGAACACCCTAGAGTGAAAGGACGTGGATGTCGCCTAGAGGGGGGTGAATAGGCGCTTTAAAATAATTACGGTTTAGGCTTGAACAAATGCGGAATAAAACTAACGTTTAATAAGTCAAGCACAAAACCTAAAACAACTAGGCTCACCTATGTGCACCAACAACTTATGCTAAGCAAGATAAACAACTAAGTGATAGCAAGATATATAGCAAGAAATAATATGGCTATCACAAAGTAAAGTGCATAAGTAAAGGGCTCGAGTAAGAGATAACCGAGGCACGCGGAGACGACGATGTATCCCGAAGTTCACACCCTTGCGGATGCTAATCTCCGTTCGGAGCGGTGTGGAGGCACAATGCTCCCCAAGATGCCACTAAGGGCACCGTAATCTCCTCATGCTCTCGCACAATGCAAGATGCCGTGATTCCACTAAGGGACCCTTGAGGGCGGTCACCGAACCCGTACAAACTAGGTTGGGGCAATCTTCACAACTTCATTGGAGGCTCCCAACGACACCACGAAGCTTCACTACAACGGATTGTGGCTCCGAGGTGACCTCAAATGCTCAGGGCAATCTCCACAACCTAATTGGAGACCCCGACGCTTGCCCGGAGCTTTGCACCACAATGATTGAGCTCTGAGGCAACACAAGCCGTCTAGGGCGCCAAGGCACCCAAGAGGAACAAGCTCTAGGGTGCTCAAACACCCAAGAGTAATAAGCTTCTCAAACTTCACTTCCACGTATCACTGTGGAGAACTCAAACCTATGCACCAAATGCAATGGCAAGGGCACATGGAGTGCCCAAGTCCTTCTCTCCCAAATCCCTCCACAACAACTAATGCTATGGAAGAAAAAGAGAGGAAGAACGAAGAAGAACACGAAGAACTCCAAGATCTAGATCCAAGGGGTTCCCCTCACATAGAGGAGAAAGTGATTGGTGGAAATGTGGATCTAGATCTCCTCTCTCTTTTCCCTCAAGAACTAGCAAGAATCATTGGAGGGATTGAGAGTTAGCAAGATCGAAGAAAGTCAACAATGGGGGGCAAACTCGAGCTCAAAGGATAAGATGCATTGGGGAAGAAGACCCCCTTTTATAGGTGGGAGAAAATCCAACCGTTACCCCCCATCCCGCACACAAGCGGTAGTACCACCCATGGGAGCGGTAGTACCGCCCACACGCAAAACTCAGTAGTAGAAGGGGCAGCGGTAGTACCGCTTAGTACTACCGCCCATACTACCGCTCGGGTGGCACTGGTCACCAGACATGAAAATCCAACCGTTACCCCCACAGCCCGTGCTCAAGCGGTAGTACCGCCCATGGGAGCGGTAGTACCGCCCACACGCAAAACACAGTAGTAGAAGGGCCAGCGGTAGTACCGCTTAGTACTACCGCCCCTACTACCGCCCGGGTGGCGCTGGTCACCAGACACCAGGCAAAGCAGTGTCTGATGCCCTGCGCAAGGAGCCAGAACCCCCCAGCGGTACTACCGATGTGGCAAGCGGTACTACCGCTGTGGACAGCGGTACTACCGCCCCCGGGAGGGTAACAAAGAACCAGAGCAGCCAGATGGAACCAGTAAAACCAGAACTGCCATAACCTTCGCATATGAGCTCCGAATTGAGCAAACTCAAGCTTGTTGGATTCAGGACGACAAAAACTCAAGCTTGTTGGTTATCTTAAGAAGAGGCAGTATGAAAATGCCAATGATATAGAGATGTGAAACCTCTATCAATGAAGAACCGTCAAAAACTCCAACATCGAAAACATCATAGAAGATGCATATGGACTCCGTTTTCGATGAACTTGAGCTTGTCATGAAGCTGACCATAAGCTCAAGACCCCACATAGAGAAAAACCAACCAAGAACCAAGAAAGATGATGATGCCAAGAATGCAATGGTTTGAGCTCTCAACGAACGATACGATCAAGCTACTCACTTGAGAGCCCCCCTTGATAGTACGGCAATCGATCCTATAACCCGGTCTCCCAACTACCATCATGAGACCGGTAAAATAGAAAATCCTATCAAGGTCAAACCTTTGCCTTGCACATAGTCCACTTGAGCTAGATGATGACGATCTTGTCCTTCTCAAGATGGACCACCTTTCTTGATTGCGTCGGCTCGATGAAGACTAGTAGATTGCTCCCCCATACTCCACTATGGGAGAGTCACTCTTCGGCACATCTTCACAAGTCTATTGTCACCACAATGGACGGCAAGCTTCAAGCATGATCTCTCCGTGATGCTTCACTTGAACTTGCACACCGCAACCTTGATGATGATCACCACTTGATGTCATCCTCCATGGGTTGTATGAGATCTTCCTCTTGACGCAAACCCATGGAAATATACCTAACCCCACAACGAACTCTCACGTAGACCATGGGTTAGTACACAAAGCGCAATGGACAATGCTTACCATACCATGGGATCACTTGATCCCTCTCGGTACATCTTGTACACTTTGTATGTTGATCAACTTGATTCACTCTTTGACTTAGTCTTGATCAACCTTGTATCGTATCTTCTCTGTTCATAAGATGATGCCTTGAAGGTAAACATGAATGCTCACACAATCTTATTCTTCAAGAAATGCTTGCGATAAGCTCAACTCTCAGATGACCAATCTTTGGATAAAACCTTGAATACCACCTTGATCACCATATACACTCCTTGAAACCAACAGATGGACTTCAAGAAGTACCTACGGACAAATCCTTCAAATATAACTCAGGGCAACCATTAGTCCATAGGGATTGTCATCAATTACCAAAACCACACATGGATAAATGTGCTCTTACATAGAGGAGCTCGGAAAAAGCGAATACCTCCGAGATGCCCGGCCGAACACGAACCCGCTGAGAAAAATAATAGACCCCCTACGGGAGTCAGAACTGTCCTTGACGGGCTATTAGACAAGCCATGCCCTATACACTCTGTATTACTGAAGACAAGCCCGACTCACAGCCTTAGAGCTTGCTGGGTCGTCAGGCAGGTCGCAAAAAGCGGAGAGGCCATCCTCGAGGCCCTGCCTCCAGGCAGACGTTCAACAGCGCCACTAGAATGCAACGCCGAGATCCTGACGATCTACGAAACGTTTTCCTCAACGAATAAGATGAAGAGAGCTCTTCGAGAACTCGAGCAAATCTATCAGGAGGCAGCAACGAATTCATGGACAGACACACCGATCACCTTCGGAGAAGCTGATCAATCAATCACCCGCCCCGACCGAACACCTGCCGCACTGGTCCTCAACCCCATCGTCGATGGCTTCAGGTTACAAAAGGTGCTAATTCGATGCTAAAAACCCAAAGATGGCAGCATACAGAAATGGCGTTCTTAAAATATCCGCACGGTTTCAGGGGCTAGAATTCCACCATGTCGCTAGAGACAGCAATCAGGCTGCTGACATACTCGCCCGTATGGGGGCCAAGCGCGACCCCGTCCCGAAAAACACCTTCCTTGAACGGCCTTTCAAGCCATCGGTGGTATGGAAGGACGAGAATAAAGGCGCTGGAGCCATCAGTACGGAAGAGATCGTCCCTCCTATAAATGAAACAGATGAGCAAATCATTGGCGGTTCCATAATTGAAGAAACGCCTTCGGCTCATGAGGTCATGGCAGTAATCACACCATGGACCGAGTCCTTCCTTGCCTACCTTCTCCGCCAAGAACTCCCCAATGACCAGATGGAGGCGAGACGCATAATTCGGCGATCCAAGGCCTATAAGGTCCACGAGGGTGAGTTATATAAGAAAAGCACTACCGGGATACTCCAACGGTGCATATCTGAGGAAGAAGGAAGGCAGCTTTTGGCCGAAGTCCACGCAAGCATGGGCGGCCACCACGCCGCAGCACGGGCCTTAGTAAGCAAAGCCTTTCGAGCCGGATTCTTTTGGCCCACCGCTCAAGCGGACGCCTAAGCACTTGTCCAACATTGTGTTGGATGTCAACTATTCGCAAATCAAAGCCACATGCCCCCAACAGCTCTTCGGACTATCCCGATCACCTGGCCTTTCATGGTCTGGGGGCTAGATATGGTCGGACCACTTAAAGGGGGGACCAAGAAAAATAAATATCTACTAGTCATGGTCGACAAGTTCACCAAATGGATCGAAGAAAAACCAGTAAGATCAGCTAAGTTCAGACCGGTAGTCGACTTTATATCCGGCATGGTACACCGTTATGGTGTCCCGCACAGCATAATAACGGACAATGGATCCAATTTCACCGCCCAGGAGGTGACGGACTGGTGCGCAAACATGGGCATCAAGCTCGATTACGCCTCGGTGTATCACCCACAGACCAATGGACAAGTCGAACGGGCCAACGGCCTCATCATGCGTGGCATCAAACCACGTCTGGTCCGATCTCTTCATGAATCTGACTGCAATTGGGTAGAGGAGCTTGACTCCGTTCTGTGGGGTCTGCGTACCATCCCGAATCGATCAACGGGATACAAACCGTTTTTTATGGTCTACGGGGCAGAAGCAGTCCTTCCCTGCGATATCATTCACGACGCACCTAGGGTGCGCATGTACGAAGAAAAGGAGGCCGAGTTAGATCAGCAGGACGACTTAGACGCCTTGGAAGGAGAGCGCGATATAGCTCGGGCCCGCTCTACTTTGTATCAACAGCAGGCTCGTCGCTACCAAAGCAGGGAGGTTAGAGCGAAGGCATATAATGTGGGCGAACTCATCTTACGACTCCCAGAGAAGCATAAGCTCAATCCCAAGTGGGAGGGCCCTTTCATAATTGACGAAGTACTTACAGGAGGGGCTTATCGCCTCCGTAACCCGCCAGACAATCGCCTCGAACCAAACCCATGGAACGCAGCTCGTCTTTGGTGCTTTTACGGCTAGACCGGTGTCGTCATATTTCTTACCTTTCTTTTTCTTTTTCCTTTTTCTTTCGTATTCTTTCCCTTCCATATTAGCTTTATAGGATTGGATATCATTTTCCCAGCATGTGTTCGGTTAAACCGAGCTTGTGTTAAGTTTTTCGGCATACAACTTCAAATGTCCTATCCGAAAAAACACCTGGGGGCTTCTTCTCGAAGCAGATTATTATATATTTTGTGCACTGATTCACATGTATTGTGCATGCACACTTCCCTTGTCGTTTTTAAGCCAATATATGCATCAATTGGACCTAAGATTTTGGCCAAGCTGGGTTGCCTCGCTCCTGTGCTTACCCTCTATGTTCCCGATTGTTCGGCTAGAGGGTAAAGGGAGCACCTCTGCGATTGTTATGACCGGATCATCCGGATACGTACCTCAGACGGGTGAAGCCCAAAGCTAGCTATCTTAAGAAGAAAATTGGTCGGCCACAACGGAAGCAAAAAACTTGTGGTGGTTATCACCATTGCTTGGGATTATTTTCCCAAAAGAAGCCAGTATCCGCATACTAGTAGTATACGGTCATGATATTTACGATCTACGTAGCAACCCGAAGGAAGGTACCGATAGAGGAACTGTTTTCTTCAGAAGATGTTTCTTACGTTAAGCAGTAATATAACATATCTCCCTATGCACGTTCTGTCTGTTCGCACCACATGGCCGGATTGCCTGGTTCCCCGAATAAGTTCCTTTTATCGGAGGACATTCGATACGGAACACTCCCAAGCTCTTAGAGAGGGAGGCCGAAGCCGATGGCCGGTTAAGACAACGTTTACAGCATAGACGGAGCAGTTTTTGATCTAAAGTACATAGTTACATAGAATCAAACACTTGGCTGCTGGTCAAGATTATCTATTAAGGTATCCAGGGTGCAATCTTCTTGCGAAAGACGAGCGGCGGGCATCACTTGGTCGTAAACCAAATGAAGCGGCACTTCTTGCCCATCCGGCCCTAGCGGCCCAACCCGAGCCATATGCTCTGGGTTAAGTTTGGTAAAGCAGGTCTTGACCATTGCCCATGCCTCCCACGCTCCCTCTCGACAAGCCGATGTCTTCCATAACTCAAAACGACATCGTGCTCCTTTAAACCGATCAGCCAGTTCGGACATCCCTTCTGGAGGCGTCTCAGCAGGCCAGAGTGCTTTGGTCATGCTCTCCATGGCTCTCCGAGCCCGCTCATGTACGACGGACAGTTCCTTCAGTAGGTTCCCTCGGAATGATCCGATTTCTTCCTCAGGCCGCCTGGTCAGGAGACCTAGACACGAGACGAAGCATGTCCCTTACACTTGATATAATAAAGGTACTTTTCAGAATTATGAAGATCTAAGTGCACTTACAGAACATGCCCCTCTGTAATCTCTGGTTCACTTCCTGGGCTTGAGCCAATTGAGTTTTCAAACTCTCAAGTTCTTCAGCTTGCCGCTGGTTTTCCGCCTTAAGTCGGTTCTTTTCCTCAAGACTTCGACTCAACACACGGCGGGCAGCCTCGTGCTGAGATTCGGCATACCTCTGAGATTCTCGGGCTGTATCCAAATCTTTCTGCAACTGCCCTATGGACTCAGCTGCTATAAAGTACTCTCTGATCAGTACGGGAATGTCGAATAATTCGGCAAATTCACATACTCACCGTGCGCCTCTCGGGTGAAATTCTTCACTTGCTCAAGCTCGGCCTTCACGGTTTGTACCTGTGTTTGGCTCACCTCAAGTTCCTCGGCCAACTTCTCATTTTGCTGCCTTGAAACCTACATTATAAATAAAACAATATTCAGATCCTTAACTCGGCTGTTCCGACCAAATCAAGGCTCGGGGGCTACTGGATTAATATTTGTGTTCGGTTGTCAAAACCGATTACTCACCTCCAGGCTGTACGATATCAGTTTAGCGGCTCCGTCAAGCCCAGCTCGGGCAGCACCAATGTACACATCCACCGAACTTAGGGCATTAAACTCTTGTTCGGAAAACGCTTGGTGGCGCAGGGCTTCCTTTCGCCGTCGGTGATTCATCGCACTCTCTACCTCGGAGTTAGTGACCGAGACGTCCCAGGAATCTTCAGGGGGCTGATCCGTCATAGGGGGCCTCCGCGTCAAGTCCATCCTGAGCGAAAGACCTTGATTCATGATGGTTGCCTAGCGTCTCGGCGACGTTCCCAGAAGAAGGTGTTTGTACTCATCTCCTGAGTATTTCGACACGAGATTTTGTGAGTACTTATTGCAATCATGACAATGGCCGAACTAAACGGTTAAATAAAATACCTTTTGGTTGAGTGCACGGTCGAGGTGGTCCCCGCGGTTGGCTCACGAGGAGGATTCCTGCTGTTGCTCGGTACGGGCCCTGCAGTCGTAGACGACGTTCGACGCATGGACCGACGACCCTTGGGAGTAGAGATCGGCACACTCGGTTTGGTAGGGGTCGCTCGCCCTTTACGGGAAGAAACTTTCTTTTTACCAGTGGTGGAAGAAGGAAGTGGTCCGGGGTGATCGGCTAGAAGAGCCACCTTGGAGCCGTCGAGGCTCTCCTGGTAAAAGACCCCGTCCTCGTATTCAATTGATAGCTCCGGATCGTCATGGAATCCGGGATCGTCATCGTGAGAATAACTCTCTGGTTGAGGCGCCGGACAGCTGACGGTTGAGGGAGTCCTGGACTAAGGGGTCCTCGGGCCGCCGACCTATCTCTCATAGGCCGGCTTAGTGGGCCGCTCTCTGGTTATCGCAGGAAGGGCCAGGATATGCGTCGACCCCGTATTCTAGAAGGAAACCTCCGAAGACGCGGCGTGCACTCCAAGACAGGATGAGAGGATGAGCGTCTTTACTTCCGGTTGGAGACTTATCATGTGTAAACCCTAGGTACCCCCGGTGCCTATATAAACCGGAGGGTTTAGATTGTAGATGGCGGATAAGCTCATCTACGGTTTTGGCTATTTGGTCTCGAGGTAGATCGACTCTGTAATCTTCATACAAATCAATACAACCAAGTAGGACGTAGGGTTTTACCTCCATAGGAGGGCCTGAACCTGGGTAAACATCATCTCCTTCGTCCCTTGTTACCCATTGATCCTAATCTCACAGCTCGGGACCCCCTACCCGAGATCCGCCGGTTTTGACACCGACATTGGTGCTTTCATTGAGAGTTCCGTTGTGGGATCGCAAGAGGAATTGATGGCTCGCCTAATCATTAGCGATGAAGTCCGTACCGGGGGTCCTTCGCCCCCGGATAGATTTTCGCTTTCAGCAGCATCGTGTTGCATGCCGACCCGACCGGCCATCCTGGTCGGGTCGGGAGCCTCGCCCCTGATCAAGAGATTGGATTCGGGAACCTAGAGTTCTCCGTAGACTCCCGGGGCGATCTTTCACTCGCGGGGCTCGCGATCTCATCTGACGAGCCTGAAGTCTCGGAAGCCTTAACTTCGGATCTCCTTCTCGACTCCGCCCTCGGGTTCATCCCTGCCGATGATCTGGCTCTTAGTCCGGATCCGGTTACAGTACCTGAGGGCCAGGGGTCGGCCCCTGCCGAACACTCTCTTCGTACGGACACCTTGGAGGTTAACTCCGAAAGTCCTAGGCAGACCGATCCGATCGAGCTCTGGGCGCTCAACGAGGCACTGGATCAGATCCTATCAATAAAAGTCACAGACGACCCGACCACAACTCGTGCTCAGATCGGTCTGAAGGCGGGTCATGGGGAATTTTTTGACCCACCCACCACCCACTTGGTAGCCACTATCGAAGACTTAACCGATATGCTAGACTACGCCTCCGAGGAGGCAGAAGACATGGATGAAGAGGACGGTGCCCCCACCCCTGTCAACACTGGGCGATGGGCTGCCACCTCCACCTACGACGTCTACATGGTAGACACCCCCGACGATAAGGGCGATCGCACCCCTAAGAAGAATGGCGATAAATTTGGGGATGCACCGGAAACAGCGCAAACGATCTAAAGCAACCAAGGGAAGGGAAGCCATTGCAGGCACCAGGGAAAACGACACCCCGGAAGACCTCGGCGACCCTGAAGACCCCGAGCAGCCACTGGAGGACCAGGAAAGGCCCGATGATCGGCGCGACACCGAGGATCCTAATGATTCCGAGGACGACAACTACCTTCCCCCTGTCGAGGAGGAAGACAGCCTAGAAGCCGAAGACCTCACCATCCCCGAAAACCCTGCGGATCAGGAACGGTTTAGGCGGCAGCTTTTAGCCACCGCCCGAAGCCCGAGGGCAAAAGAACAGCAGCTCAAAGCCGAACAGGACACCCTCAATGATAGATGGACGAGGGTCTTGGCAGCCGAAGAAGGGTACGGTACCAATCTACCGGACCAACCCAAGAGCTACCCACGCCGGCAGCTGCTGCCGCAATTCGATGATGAGGCCCTTGAAACATCGCCTCCCAGGCATACTCCGTATGACCGGCCGGACGGCCCTCCCCGAGGACGGGATAGAACGGCCGGCGAGGCCGAGTACAGACCCGCGATACCCCGCAGGAGAGGGAAAGAGCCAGCAGGGCCCGAGGACAGGTATGACTTACGACAGGACCTGGATTATAGAGCAGGCCACACAAGATCCATCTACGGATCTAGAGGATACTCCCCCGCTAGACGGGACGGGTACCAGTCTTGGCTCGACCACAACAATATAGGTCGGGAACAACACCGGGCCCGATCAACCGCCGATCATAGGCATGACATAGCTCGGGTCAGAGGCGCTGCCCACCCACTGTGCTTCACAGACGAGGTGATGCAACATCAGTTCCCTGAAGGGTTTAAATCCGTTAACATAGAGCAATACGATGGGACAACAGACCCAGCCGTGTGGATTGAGGACTTCCTCCTCCACATCCATATGGCATGAGGATATGATCTCCACGCCATCAAGTATCTGCCCCTAAAACTTAAGGGGGCAGCTCGACACTGGTTAAACAGTTTCCCCAAGAATTCCATCGGGAGCTGGGAAGAGCTCGAGGATGCTTTCCGATCTAACTTCCAGGGCACTTATGTCCGGCCACCGGACTCCTCCGACCTGAGCAATGTTGTCCAGAAAGCAGGAGAATCGGCTCGACAATTCTGGAATCGGTTCCTGACCAAGAAAAACCAGATCGTTGCTTGCCCGGACGCCGAGGCAATAGCCTCCTTCAGACATAATATCCGGGACGAGTGGCTAGCTCGTCAGCTCGGCCAGGACAAGCCAAGGACAATGTCCGCCCTTACCTCACTTATGACCGGCTTTTGCGCGGGTGAGGATAACTGGCTAGCTCGATGAAGCCCCAACCCCGAAGACCCCGGCACCTCCGAAGTCCGGGATGGAAATGGGAAACCACGACGTAACAAAAACAAACGCTGGCACAACAACAGCGATGCTGAGGACACGGCCGTTAATGTCGGTTTCCGCAACCCGAAATCTGGACAGCGGAAGAAACCTTCTAAAGGAAATCGAGATGGACCTACCACGCTGGACAAAATCATGGATAGGCCCTGCCAGATCCACGGCACCCAAGACAAGCCCGCTAACCACACCAACCGTAACTGTTGGGTATTCAAACAAGCTGGCAAACTCGCAGCCGAGGAGCAAGGCAAGAGCCCACGCAGCGAGGACGATGACGAGCCCCGTGGTCCAAGCAATGGGGGACAAAAGCAGTTCCCTCCAGAGGTAAAAACTGTCAACATGATATATGCCACTCGCATACCAAAAAAGGAGAGGAAGCGCGCCCTTCGGGAGGTCTACGCCGTAGAGCCCGTAGCCCTGAAGTATAACCCATGGTCGGCTTGCCCGATCACTTTCGACCGACGGGATCATCCGACCAGTATCCGTCACGGAGGTTCGTCCGCCCTCGTCCTAGACCCCATTATCGATGGGTATCACCTCACTAGAGTCCTAATGGACGAAGGAAGTAGCCTTAATCTGATTTACTCAGACACAGTGAAAAAAATGGGTATAGATCCGTCAAGGATCAAACCTAGCAACACTACCTTTAAAGGAGTGATCCCAGGCGTCGAAGCCCGCTGCTCGGGCACCGTAATCTGGAAGTAGTGTTCGACTCACCCGACAACTTCCGCAGCGAAGACTTGATCTTCGATATCGTCACTTTTCGTAGCGGTTATCACGCCCTACTCGGCCGCACAGCATCGCTCGCTTTAACGCCGTCCCCCACTATGCGTACTTGAAGCTCAAGATGCCTGGACCCAGGGGGTCATTACTGTCAACGGCAACACAGAACGCTCTCTCCGAACTGAGGAACACACAGCGGCCCTGGCAGCCGAATTCCAGTACGGCGACGACAGGCCGACGCCCAAATCAGTCATAAAGGCACGTCATGACAGCAAACGAGCTCGGTCTCAACCCAAACTCCCGGAATCACCTTCCGCCCAACAAAAATAGGGATACGCCCCCCACAGCACAGCCCTAGTTGCCGTAAAATATGTGCCAAGAAGGCACAACTTTGCGCTCAAAATACCATGGGCAGCTGTGGGGACCCACTATCAAAGGAAAAGTGTTCGGCTGGACCGGACTACTGCCAACACTTGTCTTCGGACAAACCACAGGTACCATCCAGGACCTTCCAAGCATAAAGCTCATACACACTGCGGCGACTTCTCAAGATCTTCTTCCCAAGGTCCGTTCGCCGATAGCAATCACCTTTAAAGGAACAAAAAACCCTTGGGAACAAAGGAGCAGACATGCGACAGGGCACATGGAGGACGTCAAGCCACCCATCGAAGACCCCGAGTAAAACCTCTCCTTTGTAAACTTTATTTTTTATTTTCAAAATACCTGTAAAAGTTGCTTCGGCAGTTTGAGTTGTAAGAATTCATCAGAAATAAAGACCATCCTTTACGGCCTCCTCGCTGTATTTTATGTCACATACTCTGTTCTCTTCTCACCGACGCCGATAGCAAAGCTGTTCGGTACATATTACGATACGACCGGCTAATAGACCGGGGGCTTGACTATAAAAATCGCCCCAAGCATCACCCCGGCACTATTGTTTATGTGTTCGGCGTCTCGGATGTTGCGTTATATGAATCGGTTCCAAATTATGTCTTGGGTCAATGGTTGGGTTGCCCGGCTCCTGTGTTTGCCCTCTTACGTTCCGCCCGTTCGGCTAAAAGGGTAAAGGGAGAACCACTGCGATTGTACTTCCAGCTTGCCTGGTCAAGTACCTCAGTGGAGAAAGCCGAAAACTGACTGTCATAATAAGCAAGAACCGGTCTGCAATCCAAGCATAAGTGTCAAACTGAAAATCGATAGAGGTTATTCCGTGTTATACGAGGGGTTTGTAATATTACAAACCATGTGATGCTGGTTTCAACCTAGGTGTATCCGAATATCACAAAACACCAGGGGCTAGTCATTAGCCCCCGCAGACAAGCTCCTACGGCTAAGTGAAAGCACTAAAGCATCATAGTCCGATTGCCTTGTTCCCCTCGCACTACCGCCTTCGGGCACCGATACGTCGGCTAAGGGTCACAGTGGGGAGGTAGAAACACCTCGTGTAGCATCTACATGGGGGCGGAAGCCGACAACTCGCAACTTTTAGATAAAATGGACACACAGGAGTCAAAATAATACAAAGCTTAAAGACATGATAAACCATGCAACCGCATTATAAAGCGGAACAGTCATCGGATACATGACAAAAATTCATTCATATATTACATCCTTAGGGCATTGAGCTTCTATCGCCCGAGCACCATCCATCACGGTGGCAAAGTATTTCTCGGGGCGCCTATACTCCTTCCCAGGGGGTGGAGGCGCGGTGGCCATCTCGGTCGGCTTGATCTTCGGCCAGTGCACCATGGTCCTCGCAAAGGCCATCCGAGCTCCCTCGATGCACAAAGAACGCTTTAGAGCATTGTCGTGGGAATGTCCCTGACAATAGAACTAGGGGTACGAATGGAGGGGCGAAGTCTAGCTACGGCTCAGGTGTTTCACTCGGATGTGTACGAGTTCAGGCCCCACTCGAAAGTGGTAAGAGCCCTACGTCTCGAGCCCGGGGGCTGGTTTGTTTTGCTTATGTGGGAGTATGAGAATACAAGTGTCGGAACCTTGCTACGGCGTCCGGTGGTGGCTTATATAGAGTGCGGCACCACCAGCCGAGCGCCACATTGAATGCTAGTTAAAGCTACGTTACAGAAACTGCCGCTTTAACTAGTGCGTTACTGGTAACGCATGACTGATCAATCCCAGAGGACGTCTCTTCATATTACTCAACGCTACGTCTCCTGGACCGTTGAGTTCTTGTCGACCGAGTGTAGATGTATCCATCCGAGTGCGTCTTTAGGTGAGTCCGAGTGACTCCTCAGGTCTGACCGAGTGCACTTCTATTTCTGAGCTTTGATACCGATGTGGGACCATTGGTGGACCCCAGATGTTAGGTCTGTGACCCTACCCAGGGTAGACATCCTCATCAAGCGTCAATCCGAGGGGCAACGTCGCACAGTTTCTGCACCAAGCCAAAGTAACTGCTCGGCAACGGCTCTGCAGGCCACAGCCGGATGCAGAGGTCCCTCATGGCCGGCTCCGCCATCCTGTGCAGCTCCATCAATTGCTTCATCTGTTTTCTCAGGAGGGGAGGATGCTCAGGGGCTTAAAATTGCGCCCAGAATAGCCGAGGCTCAACATCCCCATCCCGGGAGGCGAAGTATTTGTTCGCGTCCGCTGCACTCCTCGGGAGGTCCGTAAAGGCGCCTGAGGAACGCCACACCAGGGTAAGCAACGCAAACCTGTTACCACCAAAGGCACATTGCAGTAAGTACGGCTTACCATCCGCGATCGCCTTGACTTGGCGGAGCTCCTCTTCAAAGAACCGCCTGTCAACCTGCTCCGCTTTGAGCTCGGATTTCAGCGTGGATAGTTTGGTGGCCTGGTCTTCGCTCTTTTGCTCAAGGACCTCGCACTTCGTGCTGGCATCCTTGAGCTCCAGCTGCACCTCTACCACCCGGGCCTCGTGCTTGTCGCTCACGGCTTTTAACGCCGACAGGTCGGCTGCCGCTCGTTCGGCCGCCGCCTTCTCATCCGCAGCCTCCTGCCTCGCCTTTGCTAATTCGGCCTTGAGGTTCTCGACCTCCGCGGCCACAGCTGTGGTAACAATGAATAAATAACACTTAGGGATAACAATCCGATATCTCAATCAATGAGGATAGACAAATAGCCCCGAATGATACAATTTGGACTCACCTTGCGTCTCGTCGAATCTCTTGTTCAGGCGATCGAGCTCCTCATCAGAGCTCTTGAGCTTCCGGTTTAGCTCGGTAAGCTCCCCTGCGTTGGCGGCCGTCGCCGATGACGAGGCCTACAAAACAACTTATGTGCATTAAAACTCCCGAGCTATCGGATTCAGACCGTCTGCTAAGTACTCTCCGGTGCCTTGAGCATTGTTACTAGTATTCGGATGTATGACCCCCGGGTGGGTTTTTCAAACTCACCGAGGGCTCGGGGGCTACTACACTTATAAGGATTGCATAAACTTGGTAAAGTAACTTTTTCTGGAAAAAGAGTATTGCGTGGTTCACCTTGAAGCCCGTCAAGAGACCATTGAAGGCCTCTTTCAATCCGCTATCAATGGACTGAATGCCTTGCAAAACCGCACCCATAAGGGCGCGGTGATCTTCGGCGATGGAGGAGCCGGATAAAGCTTCCTCCATCATGGTCGGCCACCCAGTCATGGGCGGCACTGGTGGTGACTTGCCAACCCCCCCCCCCCCCCCCGGTGGGGGATTGGGCTGGCGGCTCCTGAGGCATAGAGCGCTTCGGAGATGTCCTCGAAGGGGACTGGACCAAACTTGGTCCCCCCTCTTTAGTTGCCAGGAGATGTTCCTCCTCCTGGTCTTCGCCGGACGAGGTATTAACCTTAGCCATAACGTCGTCTCCCCCGCCGCCGGTGTTCGGCTCGGGAGGAGCCTGGCGCGATGACACCTCCACGGCCTCCTTCGAGACCTCAGGAGGCGTAGGGTGTGACGCAGTCCCACTTTCCGCCAGGTCGGCGGGCGGAGACTCCCCGTCTGAGAGTTGGTCAGTGGGGAGATCATGTGGTGGGCTGCAAATTCAAAGACGTTCGCTCATTTAGCATTAAAAACTCTATATAAGTAATCCGGAGGTTCTTCGGATTCATACCTCTGGGCTGGGGGCTTAACCCTTGGGTTCCTTTGGGGAACCCTTTCAAAGGCCTCAGACTCCTTATCGGAGTCCGAGTTATCATCGGCCAGGACCGCCTTTGT
This sequence comes from Elymus sibiricus, assembly GCA_039707655.1. NCBI lineage: Eukaryota > Viridiplantae > Streptophyta > Magnoliopsida > Poales > Poaceae > Elymus > Elymus sibiricus. The sequence goes on from CM077663.1 coordinate 402,129,016, forward strand.
CCGGCATGTCCTCTTCGGGGCAGGAGGAGGTAGGTCCTCCGCGGCGTCCGCTGACGCCGCCCTTTTCCTTGTGAGGGGGGAGCCACACTCCTCTTCGTCCTCGTGCTCTTCCTCGTGAGTGGAAGAGGCACGGGTCTCCTCGGACTTAGTGTCCGGAAGACCCCCTTGACGAAGACCCTCTCGGGCCTCCTTTTTCTCCCCTTTCTTCTTCTTCTCCTTCCTCTCGGGCGCCGAATACGGCGCCACAACGAGCATCTCCCTTAGCAGATCCAATCGAGGGTCTTCGGGCTGCGGGGCCGGACAGTCAATTTGCACGGCCTTGCTCAGCCATTTCTGCGAAGATGAGGGAGAAGAGGTTCAGCTCTTTGTCAAAAAACAGAGCCAGAGAATTAAAGTTTTATCATACCTTGGTAGGAGGGGTCTCGGCATCCAGACCGGTGTCCTCCTCCTCGGCCGGCCAGCTCTTCTAGGGCTTGAATAGCACTTTCCACAATTTCTCATGGGTAGTGCGGTAGAATTGACTCACGGTCGCCGGGTCCTCGAGACTGATCAATCACAAAGGACGTTATTGGTAACGCAAGACTGATCAATCACAAAGGACGTCTCTTCATATTACTCAACGCTACGTCTCCTGGACCGTTGAGTTCTTGTCGACCGAGTGTAGATGTATCCAACCGAGTGCGTCTTCAGATGAGTCCGAGTGACTCCTCAGGTATGACCGAGTGCACTTCTATTTCTGAGCTTTGATACCGATGTGGGACCATTGGTGGGCCCCAGATGTCAGGTCTGTGACCCTACCCAGGGTAGACATCCTCATCAGTAGCCCTCGAATCCATGAGGTTTTATTAGTCGAGTGATCGACACTCGAAAGCATTGACGATCTTTCGGAAAAGTTTGAGAGACGATCATGTCGTTCCTCACTCGGCCTCAAACCAAGATGGATTCAGGATCAATGTCTTCGATGAAAACTATCTTGTTGTTTAATCCGAGTGGCCAGCTGGTGTGAACCATTCACTCGGTTCGAAAGAGGGTGTCATCAGGGCTCATTTCGGGTAATGGGCACGACGCCTCGATAACCGAGTGGCCAGCTGGTCGCGTCCCGATAATTTGGGGTAATGGGCACGACGCCTCGATAACCGTGCCGGGAATTACGCCACGCGTCCACGAGGTCGTGTACAGTAGATCCGCGGATCTCGCTCCGTTTGCGGATTGACGGCCAAAGATCGCGCTGGATCTTCGATATAAATAATGGGGAGCACTGTTGGGGTGAGAACAAATCTCATTTTCCCCTTGTCCTTCGTCTTCTCCGACGCCCACCTGCACACCTTCTGTTGGGGAACGTTGCATGGGAAACAAAAAATTTCCTACGCACACGCAAGATCTATCCATGGTGATGAGCATCTACGAGAGGGAGAGTGAATCTACATACCCTTGTAGATCGCTAAGCGGAAGCGTTAAGAAACGCGGTTGATGTAGTCGAACGTCTCCGCGATCCAAATCGCAAGTCGTCCCTCGATCCGATCACAAACTAGTGCCGAACGGACGGCACCTCCGCGTTCAACACACGTACGGCTTGATGACGCCTTCACCTCCTCGATCCAGCGAGCGATGATGAAGTAGTAGATGAGTTCCGGCAGCACGACGGCGTGGTGATGGTGGTGAGGAACAATCTCTACAGGGCTTCGCCAAGCACTACGGAGATTATGACGGGAGAACTAGAGGGTTAAGGTTGCCGACACACGGCTTGGGAAATCTTAATGTGTCCCATGTGCTAGCCCTTCCCCTCTATTTATATGTTGAGCCTTGGGGTCTAAACTTTGAGTAAAAGCCTCCTCCAGGTCGGTTTTGCCCGCACAAGGTCGGTTTGGCCCGCAGGGAAAGAGTCCAACTCGGATTCCAGCAGTATCGCGCACAAGCGGTAGTACCGCTCACGAGCGGTAGTACCGCTTGAGTGGTAGTACCGCTTCACAGCGGTAGTACCGCTTACGCGGTAGTACTGCCTTACCAACGGTAGTACCGCTTAAGGCAGCAGCAAAACTTCCTTTTGCACTTTCCAACACCTCGTGGGCTTTACCCCTTTGGCCTATATAAAGTGTTGCTGCACCCGAACACTTCGGTAAACATCCGGAACCTCTTCCGGTGAATTCCGGAACCCTTCCGGAGATCGAAACACTATTATCACATATATTAATCTTTACCTCCGGACTCTTCCGGAGACCCTCGTCATGTCCGGGATCTTATCCGGGACTCCGAACAACCTTCGGTCACCAACAAAATAACTCAACTATACTAATCGTCACCAAACGTTAAGTGTGTAGACCCTGCGGGTTCGAGAACTATGTAGACATGACCGAGACACCTCTACGATCAATAACCAATAGCGGGACCTGGATGCCCATATTGGCTCCTACATATTCTACGAAGATCTTTATCGGTCGAACCTCTATGTCAAGGATTCAGTTAATCCCGTATGATGTTCCCTTTGTTCTTCGGTATGTTACTTGCCCGAGATTCGATCGTCGGTATCTCTATACCTAGTTCAATCTCGTTACCGGCAAGTCTGTTTACTCGTTCCGTAATACAAGATCTCGTGGCTAACACTTTAGTCACATTGCTTGCAAGGCTCATTGTGATGTTGTATTACCGAGTGGGCCCTGAGATACCTCTCCGTCACACGGAGTAACAAATCCCAGTCTTGATCCATGCCAACCCAACAGACACCCTCGGAGATACATGTAGAGCACCTTTATAGTCACCCAGTTACGTTGTGATGTTTGATATACACAAGGTATTCCTCCAGTGTCCGTGAGTTGCATGATCTCATGGTCATAGGAACAGATACTTGACATGCAGAAAACAATAGCAATAAACTGACACGATCATATGCTATGTTTGTAGTTTGGGTCTTGTCCATCACATCATTCTCCTAATGATGTGATCCCGTTATCAAATAACATCTCATGTCTATGGCTAGGAAACCTTCACCATCTTTTGATCAACGAGCTAGTTAACTAGAGGCTTACTAGGGACACAATTTTGTCTATGTACCCACACATGTATTTGAGTTTCCAATCAATACAATTATAGCATGGATAATAAACGATTATCATGAACAAGGAAATATAATAATCACCAATTTATTATTGCCTCTAGGGCATATTTCCAACAGTCTCCCACTTGCACTAGAGTCAATAATCTAGTTCACATCACTATGTGATTTACATTGTAATGAATCGAACACCCATGCAGTTCTGGTGTTGTTCATGTTTAGCCCTTGGAAGAGGTTTAGTCATCGGATCTGCAACATTCAGATCCGTGTGTACTTTGCAAATATTTATGTCGTCCTCCTTGATGTAATTGCGGATGGAATTGAAACGTCGCTTTATGTGTCTGGTCCTCTTGTGAAATCTTGGTTCCTTGGCTAGAGCAATGGCACCAGTATTATCACAAAATAGAGCCATTGGGTTAAGCGTACTAGGCACTACTCCAAGATCTGTCATGAACTCCTTCATCCAGACACCTTCCTTTGCCGCCTCCGAGGCAGCGATGTACTCCGCTTCGCATGTAGAATCAGCTACCATGCTTTGCTTGGAACTGCACCAGCTAACCGCACCCCCATTAAGAATAAATACGTATCCGGTTTGTGACTTAGAGTCATCCGGATCAGTGTCAAAGCTTGCATCGACGTAACCCTTTACGACGAGCTCTTGATCACCTCCATAAACGAGAAACATGTCCTTAGTCCTTTTCAGGTACTTCAGGATATTCTTGACCGCCGTCCAGTGTTCCACTCCTGGATCACTTTGAAACCTTCCGGCCATACTTATGGCAAGGCTGACATCGGGTCTTGTGCACAGCATTGCATACATGATAGAGCCTATGGCTGAGGCATAGGGGATGACACTCATCTTTTCTCTATCTTCTGCAGTCACTGGGCATTGAGTCTTACTCAACTTCACACCTTGTAATACAGGCAAGAACCCCTTCTTGGACTGATCCATTTTGAACTTCTTCAAAACTTTTTCAAGGTATGTGTTTTGTGAAAGTCCTATTAAGCGTCTCGATCTATCTCTATAGATCTTGATGCCTAATATGAAAGCAGCTTCTCCTAGGTCCTTCATTGAAAAACTCTTGTTCAAATATTCCTTCACGCTTTCCAACATTTCTATATTGTTTCCAATCAGTAATATGTCATCCACATATAATATTAGAAACGCTATAGAGCTCCCACTCACTTTCTTGTAAATACAAGCTTCTCCGTAAACTTGTATAAACTCGAACGCTTTGATCACCTCATCAAAGCGAAGATTCCAACTCCGAGATGCTTGCACCAGTCGATAAATGGATCGCTGGGGTTTGCAAACTTTGTCAGCATTCTTTGGATCGACAAAACCTTCTGGTTGCATCATATACAACTCTTCCTTAAGGAAACCGTTAAGCAACGCTGTTTTGACATCCATCTGCCAAATTTCATAATCGAAAAAGGCAGCTATTGCTAACATGATTCTGATGGACTTAAGCATCGCTACGGGTGAGAAGGTCTCATCGTAGTCAACTCCTTGAACTTGTGAAAAATCTTTTGCCACAAGTCGAGCTTTATAGACGGTGACATTACCGTCCGCGTCTGTCTTCCTCTTAAAGATCCATTTGTTCTGAATGGCCTTACGCCCTTCAGGTAATACTTCCAAAGTCCATACTTTGTTTTCATACATGGATCCCATCTCGGACGTCATGGCCTCTAACCATTTCTCGGAATCCGGGCCCATCATCGCTTCTCCATAGCTCATAGGTTCATCGTTGTCCAACAACATGACCTCTAAGACAGGGTTGCCGTACCACTCAGGAGCAGTACGCGTCCTTGTCGACCTACGAGGTTCGATAGCAACTTGATCCAAAGCTTCATGATCATCATCATTAACTTCCTCTTCAACCGATGTAGGCTCTACAGAAACATTTTTCTGCGCTGTGCTACTCTCAGGTTGAAGTAAAGGTTCAACAACCTCATCAAGTTCTATCTTCCTCCCACTCAATTCTTTCGAGAGAAACTCTTTCTCAAGAAATGTTCCGTTTTTAGCGACAAACACTTTGCCTTCGGATCTGAGGTAGAAGGTATACCCAACTGTGTCTTTTGGGTATCCTATGAAGACGCATTTCTCCGCTTTGGGTTCCAGCTTTTCAGGCTGAAGCTTTTTGACATAAGCATCACATCCCCAAACTTTAAGAAACGATAGCTTTGGCTTCTTGCCAAACCAAAGTTCATATGGCATCGTCTCAACGGATTTCGATGGTGCCCTATTTAAAGTGAATGCAGCTGTCTCTAATGCATAACCCCAAAACGATAGTGGCAAATCGGCAAGAGACATCATAGATCGCACCATATCCAATAAGGTTCGATTACGACGTTCGGACACACCATTACGCTGTGGTGTTCCAGGCGGTGTCAGTTGTGAAACAATTCCACATTGTCTTAAGTGACTGCCAAACTCATAACTCAGATATTCTCCTCCTCGATCAGATCGTAGGAATTTAATCTTCTTGTTACGATGATTCTCAACTTCACTCTGAAATTGTTTGAACTTTTCAAATGTTTCAGACTTGTGTTTCATTAAGTAAATATACCCATATCTACTTAAGTCATCAGTGAAGGTGAGAAAGTAACGATAACCACCGCGCGCCTCAATGCTCATCGGACCGCACACATCAGTATGTATGATTTCCAACAAGTCACTTGCTCGTTCCATTGTTCCAGAGAACGGCGTTTTAGTCATCTTGCCCATGAGGCATGGCTCGCATGTGTCAAGTGATTCAAAATCAAGTGACTCCAAAAGTCCATCAGCATGGAGCTTCCTCATGCGTTTTACACCAATATGACCTAAACGGTAGTGCCACAAGAAAGTGGTATTATCATTATCAATTCTACATCTTTTGGCATTAATGTTATGAACATGTGTATCATTACTATCGAGATTCAATAAGAATAAACCCCTCACTTCGGGTGCATGACCATAAAAGATATTACTCATATAAATAGAACAACCATTATTCTCTGATTTAAATGAGTAACCGTCTCGCAATAAACAAGATCCAGATATAATGTTCATGCTTAACGCAGGCACCAAATAACATTTATTCAGGTTCATCACTAATCCCGATGGTAATCGAAGAGCGAGCGTGCCGACGGCGATCACATCAACCTTGGAACCATTTCCCATGCGCATCGTCACTTCATCCTTTGCCAGCCGCCGTCTATTCCGCAGTTCCTGTTTTGAGTTGCAAATATGAGCAACTGCACCGGTATCAAATACCCAGGCACTACAACGAGAGTTGGTAAGGTACACATCAATAACATGTATATCATATATACCTTGTTTGTTGTTGGCCGCCTTCTTGTCAGCCAAATACTTGGGGCAGTTCCGCTTCCAGTGTCCAGTTCCCTTGCAATGAAAGCACACAGTTTCTGGTTTGGGTCCAGCCTTGGGTTTCTTCACGGGAGGAGCAACTGTTTTGCCACTCTTCTTGGAGTTACCCTTCTTACCCTTGCCATTTTTCTTGAAACTAGTGGTTTTATTGACCATCAACACTTGATGCTCCTTCTGAATTTCAGACTCAGCGGCTTTTAGCATCGCAAACAGTTCGGCGACTGACTTGTTCATCCCGTGCATGTTATAGTTCAACACGAAGCTCTTGTAGCTAGGTGGCAATGATTGAAGAACTCTGTCAGTGATAGCCTCTGGCGGAAGGGGCATCCCCAATTCAGCCAGACGGGTGGAGTACCCAGACATTCTGAGTACGTGATCACTGATAGACCCGTTCTCCTCCATCTTGCAGGCATAGAACTTATCGGAGATCTCATATCTCTCGATCCGGGCATTCTTCTGAAAGATAAACTTCAACTCCTGGAACATCTCATATGCTCCATGACGTTCAAAACGTCTTTGAAGTCCCGGTTCTAAGCCATACAATATTGCACATTGAACTATTGAGTAATCTTCAGAACGAGCCTGCCAGGCTTTCACAACGTCTAGAGACTCAACTGGAGCGGGTGGATCACCAAGCGGTGCATCAAGGACATAAGCCTTCTGGGAAGCCGTAAGGATAATCCTTAGATTATGGGCCCAGTCCACAAAGTTACTTCCATCATCTTTCAACTTAGCTTTCTCTAGGAACGCATTAAAATTCAGGTGTGCTACTGCGCGAGCCATGATCTACAACATAAATATTGCAAAGACAACTTAGACTATTGTTCTAGATAATGAGTTTAGTTAATCATATTACTTAAAAACTCCCACTCAAATTGACATCCCTCCGGTCAATCGAGTGTAACATGATCCAAATCCACGAACTCAAGTCCGATCATCACGTGAGTTGAGGTGGTTTCAATGGTGAACATCTTCATGTTGATCATATCTACTATATGACTCATGTTCGACCTTTCGGTCTCTTGTGTTCCGAGGCCATGTCTGTACATGCTAGGCTCGTCAAGTTTAACCCGAGTGTTCCGCACGTGCAACACTGGCTTGCACCCGTTGCATGTGAACGTAGAGTCTATCACACCCGATCATCACGTGGTGTCTCAAAACGACGAACTTTCGCAACGGTGCACACTCGGGGAGAACACAATTTTATCTTGAAATTTAAGTGAGGGATCACCTTATAATGCTACCGTCGTCCTAAGCAAAATAAGATGCATAAAAGGATTAACATCACATGCAAATCATAAGTGACATGATATGGCCATGAACTTGTGCTTTTGATCTCCATCTCCAAAGCACCGGCATGATCTCCATCGTCACCGGCATGACACCATGATCTCCATCATCTTGATCTCCATCAACGTGTCGCCATGAGGTTGTCGCGCCGACTGTTGCTTCTACAACTATAGCTAACTCATAGCGATAAAGTAAAGCAAAAACGGCGAAAATAATTAAAGACAACTCTATGGCTCCTGCTAGTTGCCGTAGTCATCGACATGCAAGTCGTGATATTCTATACAACACATGATCATCTCATACATCACATATATCTCATCATGTTATTGGCCATATCACATCACAACATACCCTGCAAAAACAAGTTAGACGTCCTCTAATTGTTGTTGCAAGTTTTACGTGGCTGCTACGGGTTTGCAAGAACCGTTCTTACCTACGCAAAACCACAACGTGGTGTAGTGATTGCTTTTTGATCTTCTAAAAGAACCCTCTTCATTGAAATCGATTCAACTAAAGTGAGAGAGACAGACACCCGCTAGCCATCTTTATGCAACGAAGTTACATGTCAGTTGAAGGAACCGGTCTCTCGTAAGCGTACGAGTAATGTTGGTCCGGGCCGCTTCATCTCACAATACCGCTGAATCAAGTATCAACTAGTAACGGCAAGCAATATGTATACACCCACGCCCACAACTCGTTTGTGTTCTACTCGAGATCTCATCTACGCATAGACCTAGCTCTGATACCACTGTTGGGGAACGTTGCATGGGAAACAAAAATTTTCCTACGCACACACAAGATCTATCCATGGTGATGAGCATCTACGAGAGGGAGAGTGAATCTACATACCCTTGTAGATCGCTAAGCGGAAGCATTAAGAAACGCGGTTGATGTAGTCGAACGTCTCCGCGATCCAAATCGCAAGTCGTCCCTCGATCCGATCACGAACTAGTGCCGAACGGACGGCACCTCCGCGTTCAACACACGTACGGCTTGATGACGCCTTCACCTCCTCGATCCAGCGAGCGATGATGAAGTAGTAGATGAGTTCCGGCAGCACGACGGCGTGGTGATGGTGGTAAGGAACAATCTCTGCAGGGCTTCGCCAAGCACTACGGAGATTATGACGGGAGAACTAGAGGGTTAAGGTTGCCGACACACGGCTTGGGAAATCTTAATGTGTCCCGTGTGCTAGCCCTTCTCCTCTATTTATATGTTGAGCCTTGGGGTCTAAACTTGGAGTAAAAGCCTCCTCCAGGTCGGTTTTGCCCGCACAAGGTCGGTTTGGCCCGCAGGGAAAGAGTCCAACTCGGATTCCAGTAGTATCGCGCACAAGCGGTAGTACCGCTCACGAGCGGTAGTACCGCTTGAGCGGTAGTACCGCTTCACAGCGGTAGTACCGCTTACGCGGTACTACTGCCTTACCAACGGTAGTACCGCTTAAGGCAGCAGCAAAACTTCCTTTTGCACTTTCCAATACCTCATGGGCTTTACCCCTTTGGCCTATATAAAGTGTTGCTGCACCCGAACACTTCGGTAAACATCCGGAACCTCTTCCGGTGAATTCCGGAACCCTTCCGGAGATCAAAACACTATTATCACATATATTAATCTTTACCTCCGGACTCTTCCGGAGACCCTTGTCATGTCCGGGATCTTATCCGGGACTCCGAACAACCTTCGGTCACCAACAAAATAACTCAACTATACTAATCGTCACCAAACGTTAAGTGTGTAGACCCTGCGGGTTCGAGAACTATGTAGACATGACCGAGACACCTCTACGATCAATAACCAATAGCGGGACCTGGATGCCCATATTGGCTCCTACATATTCTACGAAGATCTTTATCGGTCGAACCTCTATGTCAAGGATTCAGTTAATCCCGTATGTTGTTCCCTTTGTTCTTCGGTATGTTACTTGCCCGAGATTCGATCGTCGGTATCTCTATACCTAGTTCAATCTCGTTACCGGCAAGTCTCTTTACTCGTTCCGTAATACAAGATCTCGTGGCTACCACTTTAGTCACATTGCTTGCAAGGCTCATTGTGATGTTGTATTACCGAGTGGGCCCTGAGATACCTCTCCGTCACACGGAGTAACAAATCCCAGTCTTGATCCATGCCAACCCAACAGACACCCTCGGAGATACCTGTAGAGCACCTTTATAGTCACCCAGTTACGTTGTGACGTTTGATACACACAAGGTATTCCTCCGGTGTCAGTGAGTTGCATGATCTCATGGTCATAGGAACAGATACTTGACATGCAGAAAACAATAGCAATAAACTGACACGATCATATGCTATGTTTGTAGTTTGGGTCTTGTCCATCACATCATTCTCCTAATGATGTGATCCCGTTATCAAATAACATCTCATGTCTGTGGCTAGGAAACCTTCACCATCTTTTGATCAACGAGCTAGTTAACTAGAGGCTTACTAGGGACACAGTTTTGTCTATGTACCCACACATGTATTTGAGTTTCCAATCAATACAATTATAGCATGGATAATAAACGATTATCATGAACAAGGAAATATAATAATAACCAATTTATTATTGCCTCTAGGGCATATTTCCAACACCTTCTTCCTTTCCTTCGTCGAAGGCGGCTCCGAGCTCATCGGCGAAGATGCGCACGGCATCCGCGACCGCGAAGGCCGAGCGAGCGAAGAAAAGCTCACGCGCTTCCTCTTCCAGCGCCGGAGCACCGGCCGGATGGACGCAGGGCGAGTGGCTGCCGTCGCGAGCGACCATGGCCCAGATGCTGGAGCTGGAGGGTCAAGGACTCATGCCTGAGGGAAGCTGGCGGCTGCCGGGAGCGGGCGAGGACGAGCCATCACCGAAGGGAGACGAGCGCGTGCTCTTGGTGACTCACCTCGAGCGAGGTTTCTCTCTCCCGCCCCATCCTTTCTTCCAAAGATTCTTGGGTTTCTTCGGTGCTCAACTTCACCATCTCCCACCCAATGTTGTCGTCTATCTAGCCGCTTTCGTTTCCTTGTGCGAAAACTTCTTGGGCTGTCATCCTCATTGGGGTTTGTTTAAACACCTTTTCACTTGCCGAGTGATGACCGTGAAAAAACCCACTCGGTCGAGAGACAAAACCAATGTGGCCCAGCTGTGCGGGGGACTCGGAATCCAACTGCGGGGCAAGGTTTGTTTTCCGCAGATGACATTTCCTGACTCGGTAAAGGGGTGGCAGGAGAACTGGTTCTACTGCCATGACATCCCAGTCGGCGAGGGTCAGTCGGGACTTCCCCCATATTCTTCCGAGCGCATTCGGCCAGTTCCCCGATTGACCGTGACCAAAGAGGAGAAGACCGAAGTAGATATCTTAGTGATAGCGTTGGTGGCACTGGTGCAGAAAGGCGCTAATGGCCTCGACCTGTTGGAGGTTTTCCTCCAGAGGAGGATCCAGCCGCTGCAAGCCAGAGGTCACCCCATGTGGGAATACTCCGGACCGGATGATCCCACTCGAACTCACCCAGAGGAGCTCAAGGAGGATGATGTGAAGGCTAAGATCAAGGCGATCACCCCAGCGCGTGACAATCCCAGGGGAGCAGGCAGGTGGCCCCACTCTCATTAGAGAATCCGGCGAATGAGGTAAATTCCGAAGGTTTATCAACCGAGTTATATTTGCATATTTGTTGTAGTTGATCCGACTGGCCATGTTCTCCATTCGACAGGCCTTCACACAAATGAGCAGCCAGGTGCCACTCGTGGATAGGGGTCCGGTCGATGTTGCCAGCGACACCGACCATCCAGATGACTCGGCCGAAGCAGGAGAGTATGAGGAGCCGAATGACGACGAGGACGCCGAGGAAGACGACGAGGAAGGCTCGGAGGAAGGCGACGAAGTGGAGTCGTCGCGCTTGGAAGACCAAGTGCCCGAATCCCGTTCCAATGCGCGCCATGACTCGGGAATCCGCGGTGGTGGTCCCAAAGGATCGAAAGCCGCCAAACCGACTGGGTCTGCCCTCCCAACCCGTGCTTTGAAGCGCGGGCGTGGAGAGCTTGTCTCTTCTCCTGAGAAGACGGCAAAGCAGCCCAAAGTTGCCACAACCAAACCTCGGAAGGCGGTCTTCGTCCCGAAGATTAAGATGGCCATCCCGGTGGCCTCAGCTTAAGTGTCTTCATTCCGATGGTTGTTGTCTATTCTGATCCGAGTGATCAATAATCCGAGTGTTTCTTTTGCAGAGCTGACACCTCGACTGCATCGCCCGATCCTCAAACTCTGGAGAAAGAGCGGGCCGACGCTGATGTTGCGTCTTCGAAAGGTAAGCTCCAATCTCACTCGGTAATTATAAGTAATTTTCCGAATGTTTATTCATCTTCGAGTGTCTTGAACACTTGCAGCGCCGCATGACGTGATCAACCTTGATGCAACCGACAAGGTTAACCCGACGAACCCTCCGGCCAACGCAGAGGTTGTGATGCAGGAGACATCACTTGCCGATACTTTGGTGCCCACACAAGAGGTCGGCTCGGGAGCCGGGGCAGCACTCGGTACCGGTACTTCATCTCACTCGTTGACTCCTTCTGCACCCAATATCTTTGCGCTACACTATGTCCCGGAGGACCAAGTGGGAGCAAGCAAAGAGGCACTGATCCAGCTGGAGATAATGAGTGACCGACTGAGGATGGCGTACGATGCAAGTGAGGCTCTGAAGAAGAATGTCCGAGTAAGTACTCTTGTAAGTACCCTCCGTAGTCAAAAAAAAATTAAGTTTCTGTCTTGTGAGGATTCGTATCCGAGTTCGAGTACACCGGCTGGGTGTGTTTGAGTTCCAGTGGGGGCGCGCTGAGCGCACCCACTGGGTGTAGTCCCCGAGGCTGCCAGCGACTGGAGCAGTCGGCGGGAGTCTTAAAGTCCGAATGAATGTAATGTTCAATCCATCTGTTTTGTTTTTGATTTTCCAGTGGGGGCGCGCTGAGCGCACCCACTGGGTGTAGTCCCCGAGGCTACCGTCAACTGAAGCAGTCGGCGGGAGTCTTAGAGTTCGAGTCAAAATATTGACAAATATCCTTTGCTTTAAATCTCGTTTGCAGTCTGTTTGTGAGCTCGGAAGCCACTACAAAACTCTGGAGAAGGAGGTGCTGGACCTGCGCGTTAGCCTTGAGGCCGAGAAGACCAAGACCACCCGATTGGAGGAGGAGAAAAAGGCACTTGAAGGTATGTTCTTCCTGCCCGACTGCAATAGTAGCTTTCCCCTTCTCCATCCGACTGAATATGTTTCATCAGATTTTCGTAGAGAAAATCGTGAACTTGTCCAACGGCTGAACAATTCTATTTCTTTAGAAACTGTGAAGATTGCTCTTGAGAAGAAGGATACCGAACTGGCGGCCGCTCAGAAGGAAGCCAGCCGAAAAGCCAAGGAGGCCGAGGAAAAACTGAGGTCAATCGGAAAGCTGGAGGAGGAGAAGAATGCTTTGGAAGCCGCTGCTCAGAAATCCAAGGAAGAACTTATGGAATTAAAGAGGTTGCAAACCGAATGGGAGACCAAACTCAAGCACATTACTGCCAAGAAAGCTGAGCTGGAGCAGTATGTTGAGGAATTCAGCGGCGAGGCCAATGAAAAGCTCAAAGGTAACCTTTCCGAGTGACACTCATGGAACTTGATTAAGCCGAATGAAATTTGTATGTCCCATGCCTCTTTCTTCATTTGTCCGAATCCAGCATTTTGTGACGATGTGGCGGAGGAGATGGACAAAATCGAGAAGGAGTTGGACCCCACCCAGGGTTTACTCAAGGACAGTGCTGCCATGAGCGTGCTTCGCTTGGAAGAGCGTGTTGAGCAAGTTGACATGTATATAAGGGAGCTTAGCATTGCCATCTTTGCGATTGATCGCGACGTCTTTGCCGACGATGAGCCTTCGAAGGATCTAGAAACTGTGTTAGCTCGAGTGAAGGCAGTGCCAAGCCGAGTGAAAGACTGGAAGAAATCCGCGGCCCGGGCTGGTGCTGACATCGCCCTCTCGTTGGTCCACATCCATTGCAAGGGGGTGGATGAGAAGAAGTTGAAGTCCCTCGAGGTGGCTAACAGGAAGCACGCCAAGATTGATGACTTCATGGAGATGTTCATGAAGGCTGCCACTCGGATAGCGGACAGCGTCGACCTGGACACCTTCGTGGAAGCAGTGCCCCCACCGGAGTGATAGTCAGGTCAAAATCTTTTAAGTATTTGCCTCGGAATGCCGAGTGATTGCTGTAACCGCAAAACTTTAAGCGATCCTGAGGCTCTCATCGTCTGAACCTTTATCCGTACTTTCGATTCGAATGATGCGGTTCTTATTTGTCTTGGCTTTATTCGATCTTTGGTTTTCGGATGTTTTAAACTTAGGCAATGAGGTATCGCAGCTAAGTCTCCGAGCATGGGAGAGACCCTCACTCGGAGTAATTTGTTCTTAGATGAACAATGATAGTCCTGTTCATCTTAGCAGCCGAGTGTGGAGGGTGTCCCACTCGAAAGGTTTTTTAACTTAGGCGACGCGGAGCCGCTGCTAAGCCCCCGAGTGTGGGCGAGACCCTCACTCGGAGTAATTTGTTCTTAGATGAACAATTATGGTTCTGTTCATCTTGACAACCGAGTGTGGAGGATGCCCTACTCGAAAGGTTTTCTAAATTAGGCGACGCGGAGCCGCGGCTAAGCCCCCGAGTGTGGGCGAGACCCCCACTCGGAGTAGTCTGTTCTTAGATGAACAATGATGGTCCTGTTCATCTTGACAACCGAGTGTGGAGGATGTCCCACTCGAAAGGTTTTCTAACTTAGGTGACGCGGAGCCGCGGCTAAGCCCCTGAGTGTGGGCGAGACCCCCACTCGGAGTAGTCTGTTCTTAGATGAACAATGATGGTCCTGTTCATCTTGACAACCGAGTGTGGAGGATGTCCCACTCGAAAGGTTTTCTAACTTAGGCGACGCGGAGCCGCGGCTAAGCCCCCGAGTGTGGGCGAGACCCCCACTCGGAGTAGTCTGTTCTTAGATGAACAATGATGGTCCTGTTCATCTTGACAACCGAGTGTGGAGGATGTCCCACTCGAAAGGTTTTCTAACTTAGGCGACGCGGAGCCGCGGCTAAGCCCCCGAGTGTGGGCGAGACCCCCACTCGGAGTAGTTTGTTCTTAGATGAACAATGATGGTCCTGTTCATCTTGACAACCGAGTGTGGAGGATGTCCCACTCGAAAGGTTTTCTAACTTAGGCGACGCGGAGCCGCGGCTAAGCCCCCGAGTGTGGGCGAGACCCCCACTCGGAGTAGTCTGTTCTTAGATGAACAATGATGGTCCTGTTCATCTTGACAACCGAGTGTGGAGGATGTCCCACTCGAAAGGTTTTCTAACTTAGGTGACGCGGAGCCGCGGCTAAGCCCCCGAGTGTGGGCGAGACCCCCACTCAGAGTTGTCTGTTCTTAGATGAACAATGATGGTCCTGTTCATCTTGACAACCGAGTGTGGAGGATGTCCCACTCGAAAAGGTTTTCTAACTTAGGCGACGCGGAGCCGCGGCTAAGCCCCTGAGTGTGGGCGAGACCCCCACTCGGAGTAGTCTGTTCTTAGATGAACAATGATGGTCCTGTTCATCTTGACAACCGAGTGTGGAGGATGTCCCACTCGAAAGGTTTTCTAACTTAGGCGACGCGGGGCCGCGGCTAAGCCCCCGAGTGTGGGCGAGACCCCCACTCGGAGTAGTCTGTTCTTAGATGAACAATGATGGTCCTGTTCATCTTGATAGCCGAGTGCGAAGGATGTCCCACTCGAAAGGTTTTCTAACTTAGGCGGCGCGGAGCCGCGGCTAAGCCCCCGAGTGTGGGTGAGACCCTCACTCGGAGTAGTTTATACTTAGGCAAAATCAGGTTTGCAGCTAAGTATTTTGTGTTTTACACCCTCAGGGGGTGGCAGTCAGATTTCAATAAGACATAATGAAATAAAACTTTATTCGTCGAGATTACTCGGATTCATTACTGGAATGACAAACTAGAATAGTTATGTTCTGAGTGTAGAACTTGCGGAGCAGATCCGCATTCCAAGTCCAAGGCTCTTCTACTCCATCTTTGATATTGTAAAGCCGGTAGGCTCCATTATGCAAGACCTTAGAGATTGCATACGGCCCCTGCCACGGAGGCGCTAACTTGTGAGCTCTCTGCTGATCCAGTCGGAGAACCAGGTCTCCTTCCTGAAAGGCTCGGCCCCGGAGGTGTCTGTCATGGTAACGCCTCAGATCTTGCTGATAGAGCGTCGATCTGATGAGGGCCATCTCTCTCTCTCTTCCTCCAGAAGGTCGAGGCCGTCTTGCCGAGCGGCTTCGGCTTCAGCTTCATCATATAGTTCCACTCGGGGGGAATTGTGCTGAAGATCACTCGGTAACACCGCCTCTGACCCGTACACCATGAAGAAAGGCGTGCGCTTCGTAGAGCGGTTTGGGGTTGTCCGAATACCCCATAAGACAGAAGGCAATTCTTTAACCCAAGCTCCAGCAGCATACTTCAGGTCTCTCATCAATCGGGGCTTCAAACCTTGCAGGATCATTCCGTTTGCGCGCTCTGCCTGTCCATTCGACTGCGGGTGAGCCACTGAGGCGTAATTAACCCGAGTGCCTTGAGAGAAACAGAATTCACGAAACTCTTCTGAGTCGAAGTTCTTCCCATTATCCGTGATAATATCATGTGGTACTCCGAACCTGAAGATGATCTGCCGAATGAAACTAACGGCAGTGCCTGCATCCAAACTCTTGATGGGCTTCGTTTCTACCCACTTGGTGAACTTATCAACCGCGACGAGCAGATGTGTGAATCCACTCGACCCAGTCCGTAAGGGGCCGACCATATCTTGGCCCCATACTGCAAACGGCCAAGTGATTGGGATTGTCTTGAGCGCGGACGCCGGCTTGTGGGACTTGTTCTTGTAGAACTGACACCCGACACATAGGTCTACCAGGTCCCTTGCTACTTCGTTGGCTCGGGGCCAATAAAAACCCGCTCGGAAAGCTTTAGCGACCAAAGTCCGAGAGGACGCATGATGGCCACAAGTTCCCTAGTGGATTTCATGTAAGATTTGCAGCCCTTCCTCTGGGGAGATGCACTTTTGGATGACTCCTGTGGTGCTTTTCTTGTACAACTGGTCGCCCATAACTTTGAATGACTTGGATCGATGGACGATCCGACGGGCTTCTTCTTCATCTTCTGGGAGTTCTTGCCTGAGTATGTATGCCAAATAGGGTTGAGTCCACTCGGGAGTGATTATCAGCATTTCGTGGACCAGATCCACTATAGCTGGGACTTCAACCTTAGTCGGATCAGATGGACCGACTGCTTGCGGGGGCTGTTCTGTGAAAGGATCTTCTGCAATCATTGGAGCGCGAAGATGTTCAAGGAATATATCTTTCGGGACTGCTCACCGAGTGGACCCAATCTTAGCCAGGTCATCTGCAGCCTGATTCTTTGCTCGAGGGATGTGATGCAATTCTAGGCCTTCAAAATTCTTCTCTAGCTTCCTGACCGCATTGCAATATCCGGTCATTGCTGGACTCCGAATGTCCCACTCCTTCATCACTTGGTTGATGACAAGGTCCGAGTCACCATATACCATCAAACGACGAATGCCGAGTGATATAGCCATGCGGAGCCCGTACAGGAGGGCTTCGTACTCGGCCTCATTGTTTGACGAGTCGAAATGGATCTGGAGGACATAGTTCAGTCGGTCTCCTTTGAGAGACAAGAACCACGCCAGCCCCCGAGCCATTGAGCATCTTGGATCCATCGAAGAACATAGTCCAATGTTCGGGAACACTCGGAATTGGTTGCTCCTGCTCGATCCACTCGGCCATAAAATCAACCAATGCCTGGGACTTGATAGCTTTCTTAGCTTCGAACTTGATCTCCAGCGGAAGGAGCTTGATTGCCCACTTTGCCACTCGGCCAGCGGCGTCCCTGTTGTGCAGGATCTCCGACAGGGGGGCACTGCTGACGACCGTGACCGAGTGATCTTGGAAGTAATGAACCACCTTTTTGGCAGTCAGGTAAATGCCATAGACCAGCTTTTGGTAGTGCGGGTACCTTTGCTTTGAACGGGTTAGCACTTCTGAGATATAATATATAGGTCTTTGAACTTTGAATGCTTTTCCTGGCTCTTCGCGCTCTACCGCAAGGACTGTGCTCACCACCTGGTTGGTCGCTGCAATGTACAGGAGTAAAGGTTCCTGGCTGCCCGGAGTAGCTAACACCGGCTGGGTGGAAAGCAATGCTTTGAGCTCTGCGAACGCGGCTTGCGTTTCATTGGTCCACTCAAATTTGTCTGACTTCTTCATCAATCGGTAGAGAGGGAGTGCCTTCTCTCGGAGTCTTGAAATGAATCGGCTCAGGGCCGCAAGGCATCCTGTCAACCTTTGCACATCATGTAAGCGCTCTGGCTGCTTCATCCGGACTATAGCGCCGATTTTGTCTGGGTTAGCATCGATTCCTCCTTCGGAAACAAGGAAACCGAGTAACTTTCCGGCAGGCACCCCGAATGTGCACTTAGCTGGATTCAGCTTGATCCCGAAGCGCCGTAGGTTGGCTAAGGTTTCAGCAAGGTCAGTCAGGAGGTCAGAACCTTTCCTAGACTTGACTACGATATCGTCCATATATGCCTCCACATTCCGACTGATTTGCTCTTGCAAACACTTCTGGATCATACGCTGAAAAGTGGCTCCAGCATTCTTCATACCGAATGGCATCGTGACATAGCAAAAACACCCGAATGGGGTGATAAAGGCTGTTTTTATTTCATCGGGACCATACATTCGGATCTGGTGGTACCCGGAGTACGCATCCAGGAACGACAGACGTTCGCATCCGGCTGTAGAATCTACTATCTGATCTATTCGAGGTAGAGGAAAATGATCCTTCGGGCAGGCCCGATTGAGATGCTTGAAATCAATACACATGCGGAGTGACTTGTATTTCTTCGGTACCAAGACCACATTCGCAAGCCACTCGGAGTGGTAGATCTCGCGAATGAACTCAGCAGCGAGAAGCCGAGCTATCTCTTGACCAATCGCCTTGCGCTTCTCGACGGAGGATCGGCGCAAGTACTCCCTGACTGGCTTGGCCTTGGGATCGGTTCGGAGTCGGTGCTCAGCCAGTTCCCTGGGTACACCAGGCATGTCAGACGGCTTCCATGCGAAGATGTCCCAGTTCTCACGGAGGAACTGGATGAGCTCGGCTTCCTATTTGTCTTCGAGTGAGGTGGAGATGTTCGTCGAAGCGGCGCTCGGGTCACTCGGATGGACATGAACTTGCTTTGTCTCGCCGGCTGACTGGAAGGCTGATTCTGAAGCATGCCGCTTTGACCTGAGCAGATCGGTCGTATCCACCTCTTTCTTGTACCCTTCAAGCTCGACTGCAAGCACTTGTTCATTGGCTATCTTTGTGCCTTGCTGGAGACACTCTTCGGCAACCTTCCGATCACCAGTGACTGTAATCACACCCTTAGGCCCTGGCATCTTGAGCTTGAGATACACGTAACATGGTCTGGCCATGAAACGTGCGTAGGCGGGCCTACCCAAGATGGTGTGGTATGCACTGCGGAAGTCTACAACCTCGAAAGCCAGCTTTTCCTTTCAAAAATTCTTCTCGCCGCCAAATACCACGTCCAGAGCGATCTGGCCGAGTGACTCTGCCTTCTTTCCAGGGACTATCCCATGAAAATGCATGTTGCTCTTGCTCAATCGGGACATCGGGATGCCCATAGCCTTGAGCGTATCGGCGTATATGATATTGAGCCCTCTGCCTCCGTCCATTAGGACCTTGCGCAGTCGGACACCGCCCACCGCTAGATCAACGACCAGCGCCTACATCCCAGGGGTGGCAATGTGGGGCGGGTGATCGGACTGGTCGAAGGTGACAGGCGTCTTCGTCCAGTTGAGGTATTTGGGAGCAATCGGAACAGCCATATTAACCTCCCGATTGATTACCTTCAGCTGCCTCTTGCTCTCCACATCAGCGAAGATCACATTGAGGACTTTATCAACCTTCGGATACTTAGAAGTATCCTCCTCATCCTCGACATCGACCTTCTCACCCGAGGGCTCAGCGCCCATCTCCTGCTTGAGCAGGCGACATTCCTGAGTGGTATGCTTCGGAAGCACAACGTTTCCTTCTTCATCCGTCTTGGTATGAATCTGGCACGGTTGGTCAAGGATGTCGGATTTGTACTCGAACTTCTTCTTGGGAGTCCACTCTTTCTTCTTCTTCTTGGTCTTCGGCTTGCCTTGCCCTTGCCCCTGGACGGCTGCGACTTCTGCCTTGCCGGAGGCGTCAGCTTTCCGCTTCTGATTCTTCCCGGCGTTGCCTCCCGATTGAGGGGCGTTGCCGGCTCTCGCCTTTCCGCTTCGGAGGTGGTCTTCTTCCTCACCATTGGCGTATTTGTTTGCAATCTCCATGGCTCGACTGAGGGACAGATCCCCAGACCGACCGAACTTCAAGATCAGCTCCCGATACCGAGTGCCTGTCTTGAAGGCGCACACGGCCTGATGCTCGGTGACATTCTCCACGGTGTTATGCAACGTGGTCCAGTGCTGAATGTACTCTCGGAGAGTTTCATTGTTCTTCTGAACACAATGCTGGAGTTCCGTCAGTCCACCCGGACGCTTGTAGGTGCCTTCGAATGTTTTGACGAACACCCGGGCCAAGTCTTCCCAGCAGAAAATGCAGTGGCAGGCAACTGATTCAACCAGACCCGCGCAGACCCTTCCAACATGAGCGGAAGGTGCTTCATGGCAACGAAATCATCGCCGCTGCCGATCTAGACAGCGACTCGATAATCTTCCAGCCAAGTTTCTGGCTTGGACTCGCCATTGAACTTTCCAATCCCGGTTGCCAGTCGGTAATTAGGGGGTATTTCCGCCTCTCGGATGTTTCTGCTGAAGCATCCGAGACCGATAACTCCCCAGCCGCTCGCTCGGTCTCTGTCATATCTGTTCCGATCGACCACTCGCTGAGTGATCTCCGATCGGGCGTCATAGCCTCTGTGTCTGACAGGGCTCCGCTCACGGTTTCTCCCAAGTGGATAGCCCCCGTCATATGGACGTTGACCACGCGGACCACCCCTCGGAGGGGGAGTCCGACTGAAGTCGCGATCGTCGTGCCCGCGTCCTCCATACTGGCCTCTCGGATGAGGAGGAGTTCGCGGATCTCTCCTCGGCGCAAGAGGACTGTGAGCCGACTGCACAGTATCTGCCCGAGTGGATTCATTATGAATGCGCTGGTGAGATTGCGATACCTCTGAATTTTGCTGTAGGGCGGTCTTCAGTAGAGCCTGGATCTGCCGAATGCCCCCGCCCGCCGCTGAATTGGACGGCTGGATCAAATCTGCGATCCGAGTGGCCGCGGCCAGGTTCATCAAAGGGGTGCGCATCGCCGGGATGGTGTACGGGCGTTCCTTTGTGAACGTCAACTGGCGGCGGCTACGGCTGGAACTGGGAAGTTCCCTTGCCACGCGCTCATCGAGTGAATGCTGTAACCACTCGAGACGCTCACGCTCGGCCAGAGTGGCTTGGCGAGCGGCCTCGAGGGCTATCTGCTCGGGAGTGTTTCCCGCAATGGGCGTCTGAAGGACTTCATCGTTCCTGCGCCTGATTTCCTCCCGTTGCTCCCGAGTGAGTGGTCGAGGGAAGTAGCCGTCGGTACTGGCGTCACGATGATCGCCGTCCCGATCACAGGCGCCTCCGGCCGAATACCCTGGAGGTGCAGCGTCTCGGGACGGGCCGGCCATAAAGACCTCCGCCACTTCTCCGCTGCTCTCGAAACCAGCGGCATCGGAGGAGTCATCATCCGAAGAAGAGAAAAGACAGTGGACTGCCTCGTCAGCTCAGAGTGCAGTCACTTGCTGCCCCACGGTCTGCGCCGCCACAGCATGTTTAATCCAGCGCTGCAGCCTAGAGCGCCCGAAGTGCCGGCGAAAAGTCGCGAGACACGTAGGGGAAACCGGTCGATAAGGCGTGGACGGTTGCCGGAGAAGAACTCCGAACGTCGCCGCGCTAAAGTGCATAGCACCGCGGGCGGGCAGTGCCTCAGCGTCCAGCGGGGCCTCCTGCAGCCACGCCGAATCGTCGACGAGGAAGTTGAGTGACCCGAAGAGGATCTCGCCGCCAAAAGTGTTCATGATGAACGGGAGAATGGAAATTCCACCTGCGCCGAAATTCGCTAGATGCGCGTCCCCACGGTGGGCGCCAACTATCGTGGGAATGTCCCTGACAATAGAACAAGGGGTACGAATGGAGGGGCGAAGTCTAGCTAGGGCTCAGGTGTTTCACTCGGATGTGTACGAGTTCAGGCCCCACTCGGAAGTAGTAAGAGCCCTACGTCTCGAGCCCGGGGGCTGGTTTGTTTTGCTTATGTGGGAGTATGAGAATACAAGTGTCGGAACCTTGCTACGGCGTCCGATGGTGGCTTATATAGAGTGTGGCACCACCAGCCGAGCGCCGCATTGAATGCTAGTTAAAGCTACGTTACAGAAACTGCCGCTTTAACTAGTGCGTTACTGGTAACGCATGACTGATCAATCCCAGAGGACGTCTCTTCATATTACTCAACGCTACGTCTCCTGGACCGTTGAGTTCTTGTCGACCGAGTGTAGATGTATCCATCCGAGTGCGTCTTCAGGTGAGTCCGAGTGACTCCTCAGGTCTGACCGAGTGCACTTCTATTTCTGAGCTTTGATACCGATGTGGGACCATTGGTGGGCCCCAGATGTTAGGTCTGTGACCCTACCCAGGGTAGACATCCTCATTAAGCGTCAATCCGAGGCGCAATGTCGCACAGTTTCTGCACCAAGCCAAAGTAACTGCTCGGCAACGGCTCTGCAGGCCACAGCCGGATGCAGAGGTCCCTCATGGCCGGCTCCGCCATCCTGTGCAGCTCCATCAATTGCTTCATCTGTTTTCTCAGGAGGGGAGGATGCTCAGGGGCTTAAAATTGCGCCCAGAATAGCCGAGGCTCAACATCCCCATCCCGGGAGGCGAAGTATTTGTTCGCGTCCGCTACACTCCTCGGGAGGTCCGTAAAGGCGCCTGAGGAACGCCACACCAGGGTAAGCAACGCAAACCTGTTACCACCAAAGGCACATTGCAGTAAGTACAGCTTACCATCCGCGGTCGCCTTGACTTGGCGGAGCTCCTCTTCAAAGAACCGCCTGTCAACCTGCTCCGCTTTGAGCTCGGATTTCAGCGTGGATAGTTTGGTGGCCTGGTCTTCGCTCTTTTGCTCAAGGACCTCGCACTTCGTGCTGGCATCCTTGAGCTCCAGCTGCACCTCTACCACCCGGGCCTCATGCTTGTCGCTCACGGCTTTTAACGCCGACAGGTCGGCTGCCGCTCGTTCGGCCGCCGCCTTCTCATCCGCAGCCTCCTGCCTCGCCTTTGCTAATTCGGCCTTGAGGTTCTCGACCTCCGCGGCCACAGCTGTGGTAACAATGAATAAATAACACTTAGGGATAACAATCCGATATCTCAATCAATGAGGATAGACAAATAGCCCCGAATGATACAATTTGGACTCACCTTGCGTCTCGTCGAATCTCTTGTTCAGGCGATCGAGCTCCTCATCAGAGCTCTTGAGCTTCCGGTTTAGCTCGGCAAGCTCCCCTGCGTTGGCGGCCGTCGCCGATGACGAGGCCTACAAAACAACTTATGTGCATTAAAACTCCCGAGCTATCGGATTCAGACCGTCTGCTAAGTACTCTCCGGTGCCTTGAGCATTGTTACTAGTATTCGGACGTATGACCCCCGGGTGGGTTTTTCAAACTCACCGAGGGCTCGGGGGCTACTACACTTATAAGGATTGCATAAACTTGGTAAAGTAACTTTTTCTGGAAAAAGAGTATTACGTGGTTCACCTTGAAGCCCGTCAAGAGACCATTGAAGGCCTCTTTCAATCCGCTATCAACGGACTGAATGCCTTGCAAAACCGCACCCATAAGGGCACGGTGATCTTCGGCGATGGAGGAGCCGGATAAAGCTTCCTCCATCATGGCCGGCCACCCAGTCATGGGCGGCACTGGTGGTGACTTGCCAACCCCCCCCCCCCCCCCGGTGGGGGATTGGGCTGGCGGCTCCTGAGGCATAGAGCGCTCCGGAGATGTCCTCGAAGGGGACTGGACCAAACTTGGTCCCCCCCTCTTTAGTTGCCAGGAGATGTTCCTCCTCCTGGTCTTCGCCGGCCGAGGTATTAACCTCAGCCATAACGTCGTCTCCCCCGCCGCCGGTGTTCGGCTCGGGAGGAGCCTGGCGCGATGACACCTCCACGGCCTCCTTCGAGACCTCAGGAGGCGTAGGGTGTGACGCAGTCCCACTTTCCGCCAGGTCGGCGGGCGGAGACTCCCCGTCTGAGAGTTGGTCAGTGGGGAGATCATGTGGTGGGCTGCAAATTCAAAGACGCTCGCCCATTTAGCATTAAAAACTCTATATAAGTAATCCATAGGGTCTTCGGATTCATACCTCTGGGCTGGGGGCTTAACCCTTGGGTTCCTTCGGGGAACCCTTTCAAAGGCCTCAGACTCCTTATCGGAGTCCGAGTTATCATCGGCCTGGACCGCCTTTGTCTGGCATGTCCTCTTCGGGGCAGGAGGAGGTAGGTCCTCCGCGGCGTCCGCTGACGCCGCTCTTTTCCTTGTGAGGGGGGGGCCACACTCCTCTTCGTCCTCGTGCTCTTCCTCGTGAGTGGAAGAGGCACGGGTCTCCTCGGACTTAGTGTCCGAAAGACCCCCTTGACGAAAACCCTCTCGGGCCTCCTTTTTCTCCCCTTTCTTCTTCTTCTCCTTCCTCTCTGGCGCCGAATATGGCGCCACAATGAGCATCTCCCTTAGCAGATCCAATCGAGGGTCTTCGGGCTGCGGGGCCGGACAGTCAATTTGCACGGCCTTGCTCAGCCATTTCTGCGAAGATGAGGGAGAAGAGGTTCAGCTCTTTGTCAAAAAACAGAGCCAGAGAATTAAAGTTTTATCATACCTTGGTAGGAGGGGTCTCGGCATCCAGACCGGTGTCCTCCTCCTCGGCCGGCTAGCTCTTCTGGGGCTTGAATAGCACTTTCCACAATTTCTCATGGGTAGTGCGGAAGAATTGACTCACGGTCGCCGGGTCCTCGAGCTGGTAAGCCCACATTGGGGAGGCCCGGTGCTGGCAGGGGAGGAGACGGCGGTGGAGCATGACCTGGATCACGTTGACCAGTTCGATCTTGCTTCTGCAGCGATTTTACCTCTGCGGCCGACCCTCAGTCAAGGCCTTTCTTGAGCCACGAGGTTAGCCTCGCAGGGGGTCCGGATCTAAACACGGCAGGTGCCGCCCAGTCCACGCTCCTTGGTTCAGTGCTGTAGAACCATTCCTTTTGCCAGATCTTGACCGTGTCGATGAAAGTGCCTTCGGGCCACTCGACACGGGGAAGCTTGCTGATTACCGCCCCTCCACAATCTGCATGCGCGCCCGCAACAGTCTTCGGCTTAACGTTGAACACTTTGAGCCACAGGCCAAAGTGCGGCTGAACCCGCAGGAAGGCTTCGCATACGATGATAAACGCCGAGATATGCATGAAGGAGTTCGGGGGGAGGTCATGAAAATCCAACCCGTAAAAGAACATGAGACCCCTGACGAAGGGGTGGAGCGGGAAGCCCATTCCCCGGATGAAATGGGGGACGAACACCACCCTCTTGCCCGACTTCGGTGTGGGAACCACCTGATTCACCTCTGGGGCGCGGTGGGCAATGTTGGCGGAGAGGTAGCCAGCATGCTTTAACTCCCGAATGTCATTGTCGGTGACGGAGGAAACTTCCCACTTGCCCATGGAACCTGAACCAGCCATGGCCGAACTCGGAGGGAAGATTGAGGAAGAACTGGATCTGGGCTCTCGGAGCTTGGGAAGGTCGAGGAGGCAAAGGCTGCGAATTGGGAGCGTGAATAGGCCTTGGGGGTTTTCTCCCTTTTATGGGATGCCGTAATACCAAGAGCCTCCCTTTTACTACGCCAGAGGCCTCGCCACTTCCCGAAACAATCGTGTCGTTACACGCGCGTGGGATAACCCAGGGCATTGAGCGTATCCCGTAATAAACAGGACACGATCTACACGTTGATAAGACGTGCCAATGGAGAAAGGGCCTCGAACCGCGAATCGAGATTTTGTAACCGGCTCAGCGGTCGTGATGGGCCACGACCCTTCGTCAGAAAGGTTGTCAGGAAATATTGTTCACACTTTGACGCATGGCCTTCGAGGTTAAGCGACTTATGGCGCCCGGATAACTATATGTTCGGATAACTACATATCATCGGCGGCCGGACTAGAACCAGCCGATCATAAAGGGGGAAAAGAACTCACCCCGCAAGCCGGAGACTCCGATCACTCGAAGCTGCTAGTGTCATGACCCCTGGCGTTGGGGGCTAGTTCGGGGGCTACTGAGGGAGTCCTGGACTAAGGGGTCCTCGGGCCGCCGGCCTATCTCTCATAGGCTGGCTTAGTGGGTCGCTCTCTGGTTATCGCAGGAAGGGCCAGGATATGCGGCGACCCCGTATTCTAGAAGGAAACCTCCGAAGACGCGGCGTGCACTCCAAGACAGGATGAGAGGATCAGCGTCTTTACTTCCGGCTGGAGACTTATCATGTGTAAACCCTAGGTACCCCCGGTGCCTATATAAACCGGAGGGTTTAGATTGTAGAGGGCGGATAAGCTCGTCTAGGGTTTTGGCTATTTGATATCGAGGTAGATCGACTCTGTAATCTTCATACACATCAATACAACCAAGCAGGACGTAGGGTTTTACCTCCATAGGAGGGCCCGAACCTGGGTAAACATCGTCTCCTTCGTCCCTTGTTACCCATCGATCCTAATCTCACAGCTCGGGACCCCCTACCCGAGATCCGTCGGTTTTGACACCGACAACGGTCTCGACCCAGCTCCTCCAACTCTGTTCGGACAGATTGAAAGTTTTGATCAGAAGGATTATGCGTAAATATCCAAACTCAGAAAACAAAGCCAAAGGCTTACCCATTCGATGGGGTTATGACTCGAATAGCCATCCTTGGCTGACAGTTGAGCGAAATCTTCTTTTTCTCCTTTGAAAAGATCGGCCAGTATGGCCGCCATTGCCGCTTGATTGGTAGGACCCTGCCATTGGGAACGGGTGGTGTCACTTGTTCCGTTGTAACGCCACAGGGGGTGTATCCTTTGCTGAAGGGGTTGAACGCATCGAGCAATGACGGCTGCCATCACGTCGATGATGGTTAACTTACTATGAACTAGTAGCCTCACTTGGGCGGCTAGGCGTTTTACTTCGGCACTTTCCTCTTGGGATGGACTCTTCGGTCGCCAGTTGAATCTTTTCTTCAAAGGAGCGTCGGAGTATTCGGGTAAACCCCTCCGAGCTGGGTCGAACAGGGGAACGTCCTCAATATAGAACCATTCCGAGGTCCATTCTTCGGACTCTTTCTTCGGAGTCCCCACGGGATACCCCGTCCCGGCTATACGCCATACTTCGGCTCCACCCACTTCCCGAATTGTCCCACCCCGAGTACGGGGGACAAGGCAGAAGTACCTCCTCCATAAACCAAAGTGGGCCTCGCAGCCCAAGAACATCTCGCAGAGGGCAACAAAGCCCGAAATGTGCAGGATGGATCCAGGGGTGAGATGATGGAGTTGGATCCCGTAAAATTCCAATAGTCCCCTCAAGAAGGGATGAATGGGGAATCCTAGGCCCCGTAAGAGGAAGGACACGAAACATACCCGCTCTCCCTTGCGTGGAACAGGGAAATTCTCTGCGAAGGCCTCTCCGTTCGAAGAAGTCAATCCGGCGTGGGTAAACGCCAGATCCGAGGCGGGAAGATAACCCTGGGTCTCAAGGTTGCGCAGCTGGAGGAGAGATACTGAACAACTTGCCCAATCTCCGGGAAGGGGGCCATGAGGACGCGAGGAGGAGCCAGGGATGCTCGACATATTTTCAAGTTCCTTCGTTTGGGGCTTTTCGACGGTGAGGAAGAGGAAGGGGTTGCCTGAGCCACGATTCGGCCTGCTTAAATGGGCGGTTCCTCCCCTTCGCTTGCAGAAAGGGCAGTCCTGTAAAAGGCTGTTGGGCCGCCCGTCTCCCATTGGCGCACAGGGATCGAGGGGCGTCGTTAATTCTGGACGGCGAAGTTAATGCTGTGGGCCCCGCGACGATCGAGAGCTCACTAATGACTGGATTATTGTTTACCGAGCGGAGAGGGGGAGAAGAACTCGCCTCGCAAGCCGAAGACTTTGGGAGCACAGGACCGTCCGGACTACATACCTCGGCATTGGAGGCTAGTTCGGGGGCTACTGAGGGAGTCCGGGATTAAGGGGTCCTCGGACTACCGGCCTATTCCTTATGGGCCGGACTCGTGGGCCACTCGTTGGAGGATCGGACTGGCCGAATACCCCGTGACCAGGGGGAAACCTCAGGAGGCGTGGCGTGCCCTTCAAGCTGAAGATGATAGAAAAGGCGTGTTTATTCCTTCAATAAGCAACCGACTATGTGTAACCCTAGGGACCCCTGGTGTCTATATAAGCCAGAGGGTTTAGTTTGTAGAGGGAGGTGAACTCATCTAGGGTTTAGCTACTTGATCTCGAGGTAGATCGACTCTGTAATCTTCATACACATCAATACAACCAAGCAGGACGTAGGGTTTTACCTCCATAGGAGGGCCTGAACCTGGGTAAACATCGTCTCCTTCGTCCCCTGTTACCCATCGATTCTAGATCCACAGTTCGGGACCCCCTACCCAAGATCTGCCGGTTTTGACACCGACAACGAGCTCGAGGTGGAGATAGCGGCGGAGAAAGCCGCAGCGGAGCAGCCGGAGGGGGCCGCAGCGCCGGCGCCGGAGGGGGCGGAGCGCGGGCTGCCGCACATCTATCCGCCGGAGGGCACGGAGATCGTCAAAATCTCCGACGAAGATAGATAGCTCGTACGTAGTACGTAGGTTTAATATGTTGCATGCTTTTGTATGGATTTGAGATCTAATATGAGATGTCTGGATGCAGTAGACATTTTTTTAGGCGTGACCAGTCAGTGTTCGCGGACGCGTCCGCGGGCGTCTGAGGGGCCGGATTTGCAAGGTCCGGCTGAAGATGCTCTTATATGCTTACGCAAGGATGATCGTGCAAGCCGTCCGCTACAAGATGTTGCAGCAACAAAAAAGATGAGTTGGAGACGGTGGTGAGGGAGGAGGAGGAGGTGGCGTAGGCTACATACGGGGCGGCGACGACACCTTGAGCGTGGTGGCTCGTATTGCCGGTTTCCGGCAGGGCAAATCTCAATTTTCTGCACAGACTAATAATGGTCGGACATGTAAAAACTTAAGAATACTTGTCTCGTTTTGGTTGTGATCGGGTATGTGTTCCGGTGCTGGTGTGATCGTGTGCGCGACGGATCGCCGTTTATTTGAATTTGAAATTTCTCATTACTAACAGACATATAGAGAATAGTATTGGACGGCGGCCTTCAAAATTAGTGTCCGTGGACTGGTCTCTATCAAGGTGTGCAAAACCGAACCGAAAACCAAAAATCAAACCGAAAAAACAAAACCAAACCAAAATTTCGGTTTTTTCAGTTTCCGGTTTCAGTTTCCAATTCTAGAAACCATTTAACATTCGGTTTTTTGGGTTAAAAACCAAAAACCGTTCAGTTAAACCGAAACAACCGAAGCTAGCTTCGTAGTGTGTCAAACAACCGAAGATCTGTATTTATCGCACCCGTCGCCCCTCCTTTTATAGCCATCCACCCATATCGTTGTTGCTTGCTCCGCGAGGTGGTACTAAATTACACAACGCGGCCGGCGCACCAGCTGGAGGCTGGCGTCTAGCGCTTGGGCCTGGGCCCTGGGCTGCCTAGCGCACAAGCTGGAGGTTGGCGCTGCAATTGGACCATGAGCGTGGAGGCTACAGGCTAGCGATGTGGTGTTTCGTGGCATATTTTTTCCACGTAAAAAAACCTGGAGGCTAGCGCATGCGATGCTCTTTCCCTGTTTTGTTCTCACATTTTACTAGTACGTACATACATCCCTGTCAAGTGTCAACGCCTTTTTTTGCGGTTTGATTTGGTGCACATCGTACATACATATGCCACCAAATCATGTATGCCATCTAATGATTTAATCTAGGTATATAGTTCTAAAAAAAAACCTACATGCACATATTGAATCATGTGGGAAAAAAATATGCGTTGGTCAAAAATTCGCGTCAACTTTGGTTATTTTGGTTATTACCGAAACCGAACCGAAATTAAATGGTTATTACCGAAACCGAACCGTATCTATGTATAAAACCGTATAAACCGAAGTATAAAAACCGTATAAACCGAACCGAATCAAACCGAAACAACCGAATGCACAGGCTGAGGTCTCTATCCGCAAACGGATATCGAAGGAAATTTACGGGTCAAACATTGGAGATACCCCTACATACTACTTTGTACCAGTTTAACGTGGGCGTCTGAATAACCCTTTTTCATACTAATAAAGAAATAAGTAGCACGTACCTTCTATTCGTACTCCCTCCATTTTTATTTACTCCATATATTAGGTTTCTCTAAAGTTAAATCTTAAATGCTTTCAATAAATTTGTAAAAAAAATCATATATACCATCAAATAAATATTACTGAATTCAACATTGCATATACTTTCACATCATATAAATTTGTTACCGTAATTGTCCGTATTGTTTTTATAAATTTGTTACTGTAAAGTCAAACTTTATAAAGTTTGAGTATTAATCTGTACGAGTTTTTCCTGTGCAATGTGATGTCTGCCACTCATGCTTTTCAAAAAAAAAAATGTACTAGTACTGGTTTTGCATGTGCATCACACCTTGGTACTACACGCGGCCCTTGCTCCCAATGACGGTAAGTTTGATGTAGAGTACGAGCGAATGGGTGCAGCGGCATTTGCCTGATTCGTGATGCAGGTTAGAACCAGATTTGAATCCAAGAACACACTAAGGATGCGTTTGGTTGAAGGTGTGGTATGAATGGAATGGGACCATCCAATTTTTTTGGGATTGAACCATTCAATTCATGTGTTTGGCTGAATATAAGAGATGAGCTAATTATTTAGGACGGGACCACCAGTCATGCTCACATGTTCATGCATGCAAAGGGTGGCCATTTGATTCGACCGATTTCGTTGGGTGGAACGGTTCAACATCTTCAAGGCACATTCTCTTTTTCTAAATCGAACCGTTCAAACACTTTATAACCAAACATATCTATTTTTTGAACGATTCCAACCCATCCATGGCCACCCTTGCAACCAAACGCACCCTAATTGCAAATGCAGCTGCCCAAGATTTTGGTATCTCTAACAGCAACGCTCCAACTCCAGCACAGTTGTTACAGTGGGCTAACATGGTCAGGAATCAGAACACACGCCAGCATGTAATTATACGGAGCCTGAAACGAGCGCAAGAAGCAGCAGCAGCCAAAGCCTAGGATAGGACGAGGTGAAGTTGGTGCCCTTCCCATGAGGCCATGACGCTGGCCAAGTCTGAAGCTGCTACCAGTCATTTTTCTCAACAACCAACTTGCAACATTTAGTTCAAGAACCTAGTAAAAAATCAAATCAGCAGCAGAGAAATGAATCTTCGTTTCTGAATCTCTGTTTGCGTCACAGAATTCAGTTCTTACGACCAGCGAGCGAGCCGAAGCGTCAGCAGGCATTCAGCTCTTGCCATAAATTCAGTAACGATGTATAGTACTACTACTCGAAGATAACCAGAGTTGAACAACTAAAATTCAAATGGCCAAACATTCAGAAGAGCAGACATGCAAACATCAGTCAGACCATCACCGATACAGATATAGCAGCACCGCAACTTCAGTTCTAGATAGATATCAGCCTGCCAAATGCAACAACTTCAGTTCTTGCAACCAATTAGCCAACGAAGCATTGGCGATCACCCAGCACAGAGACTACCGGCACTACTTGCAGAGAGAGAGAGAGAGAGAGAGAGAGAGAGAGGCAGAGTCAACAGTAGAGATACAGAGACCAACTACAGGGGACGGACGCATCGTCAGTCTAGGAGGAGGTGAACTTGGTGACGGCCTTGGTGCCCTCGGAGACGGCGTGCTTGGCGAGCTCGCCGGGGAGGACGAGGCGGACGGAGGTCTGGATCTCCCGGGAGGTTATGGTGGGCTTCTTGTTGTAGCGGGCGAGCTTGGCGGACTCCCCGGCGAGCTTCTCGAAGATGTCGTTGATGAAGGAATTCATGATGGACATGGCCTTGGAGGAGATGCCGATGTCCGGGTGCACCTGCTTCAGCACCTTGAAGATGTAGATCTTGTACGTCTCCACGCCCTTCTTCGCCTTGCTGCCCTTCTTCCGGCCCCTCGTCTTGCCCTCGCCGCGGCCGGCCTCCTTGGACGCCGTCTTGCCCGCCGGCAGCCGCTTCTCGGCCTTGGGCTTCTTGCCCGCGGGGGCCTTCTCCGCCGCCTTCTCCACCTTGTTCTCCGCGGCCGGCTTCTTGTCTGCCTTGGGGGCCATGGCTGCTGCTTCAGAGGTGAGAGAGGGAGTGAGGTGTTTCGCGGGGAGGTGGCGAATTGCTGATACGAATGGAGGATGGGGCGGGGAGGGTATATAGTGGGGAGGAGGTGCCCTCTGATTGGTGGAGAGGCCGTTGCCTCGGATCGATGACGTGGGCGAAATGGTAGGCAAGTGGAATTTTGTAATTTTTCCGCGGGGTGCTGCACCGTCCGGTTTGGCACGGATCTGTCCGATTTTGATTTGGACGCGACTAATAAATTCATTCACAACGATTTGGATGGGGAGCGTAGTGTTTAGAAACAGAGAGCCAAGAAAGAATGTTTTGAGAGAATCAAGTGATTGTGTTGATGGTTGAGTTGGGTATTTATATGTCCTCAGCACATGCATACATTGCTTTACAAGGTTCGCGTCGCAACATTTGGCAAAAAAAATATTTTTTTCGTTTCATATGTAGTGTCAAAAACGCTCTTATATTATGGGACGGAGGGGTATTTTGTTAGCTTAAGATGTAAGTTAATCTAATAACTGTCTAGTTGGCTCAGGATCTAAACTAATCTATTCCTAATCCTAACACATAGGAGTCCCACGGCTGATGAGGTCAGTGGTGTCTGCACACCCTATACGTTCTTGTGCGCCTCCTTCGAGCCATGTTTTGTACTAAGACTGAATTTTGTAACTATATATGCTTCTTACGGAAGGTTTGTTTATACAAAAAAAATATAAATGACATTTCATTGAATTGATATATCGAGATGATACAACCGCATCGAAAAAATGTCTCGCCTCTACAACAAGTCTAACGGAACCAAAAATAAACACCGTTTACATAAAAACAAATCAGTCCAACCAAGGGTGGGGCAGGTCCTATCCAGAGATTACACCTTCGACAATGGAGGGAGATAACCTTATGTTTTCACCATGAAAGTCACGAGTCGTCATCCGAGGAGCGCCACCAAAAAATGAAATCCTCCAGTGTTGCCGCCCTCACTTGTCATTGTTGCTTTCGAAAGTTATCAAACATCCGGCTGACTCCATTACCTTCAAGGCCCCCTCCGCCTTACTAATCCTTCGATCTCAGCCATCATGACTTTCTCCGCCGTTGTTCGTGCCATGGAAATCGAGATACCAACATGTCTCATGGTGTCAACAAACAGCAAAGCTTCGCGTCGCGCCCTCATGGAGCTCAGTAGGCTGATATGGACGCGCACGACCAGATTCAAACTGATCCAGAAATTCTTGGGCAAGATATCCGGCAGTAGTTCTGAAACACATCGAAGGCCAGATCGAGGAGGACCCATCATGCAGATCATTGTCATGATGCGATAAGAGCACAGAGACCGCCACCATACCGTTGCCTCCACCACGCCGACGACAACGCCGCCATCGCAGAGGACACCGACCCGCGCTACCCGCAGCCCGCGACTCCAAGCGCCAGATCTGACGAAACCGGCACCAGCCGCCCCGCCATCACGGCGTGTTGGCCCGCTCCGTCACCTTCATTGTGCAGCCGCCGCCACGCACACGCACCGCCGCCGAGTCGCGGCCACAACGCCCTGCGGGAGCGTCGCGCTCCCCGCCCCCTCACCACGTCAAGCGCCGTAGCCACCAGGGGAGGAGGAAGAAGGGGCCCTGCAGCCACCGACGTAGTTGGGCTTTGCCCGGCGGTGGCGAGGGGAGGGGGGTGCGGGGAGGAGGTGTGGGTAGCGACGTCAGGGTTTCGCCCAGCCGTTCGTGGGAGTGGCCTGGGCCTTTTGAACTTTCATGGTTTCAAAAAGAAGGTTTTTTTATTTAGTGACTGCCGAGTGGGTTAAGGAAAATAAAGGATGCGCCCATCTCGAAAGATGGTGGAATAAGATCCGCCACCTGAGGTAATTCCTAAAAGGTTGGGCTAAACATGTGTTTGGTGTATATAAGCAAGAGAAAGCAAGGATCGTCGCTCTAATTAATGCCTTAGATGTGGAGTTGAGAGTGTTCCCCTTAATGAGGAAGAATGTGCTTCTAAGAGAGAGGTGGATGATCTTCTTGGTAAACTTTTGCGGGAGCAGGAAGCCAAATTGCTTCAACGTGCCAAGGTGTCCTAGAAGGGGACAACAAAACCAAATATCTCCATCTCATCGCCAATGGAAAACATAAAATCAAAAAGAAAAAAATCCAACTCGAGCAAGATGACGGTACTATTGTTAGTGAAGACCAACTGAAGACCCCTATTACCTATTTTTATAAGCTTCTTTTTACTTCACATGTCTCCGATTATGTCAAGCTTGACGGGGATGTCAAAGGTGACATCCCGCAGTTATCGATAGAGGAGAATGTCATCCTAACCACCCCGTTTAGTCACAAAGAAATGTGGATGCTATCTCACACATGGAACACAATAAAGCCACAAGGCCAGATGGGTTGCCGACGAAGTTCTATCAATGGTTTCGACTTATCATAAAAGGTGACTTTATGCCTATGTTTGTTGAATTATATAATGAGAATTTGGCTTTGTATAAGTTAAAGTTTGTTATTATTACCCTTCTTCTTAAGAAGGAATATTCTATTAAGATCCAACAATTTCGTCCAATTTGTCTTCTAAATGTATGTTTCAAAATATTCACCAAAGTGGCAACTAATCGTGCCACGGTGATCGCTCACAAAGTGGTGAGACCGACACAAATGACATTCATGTCAGGAAGACACATCTTAGTTTTTTTTTGTCTTACATGAAACGATTCACAAGCTACACTCGAAGAAACTTGATGGAGTTATCTTCAAAGTGGATTTTTAAAAAGCCTATGACAAAGTTAAACGACCATTCTTGCAACAATGTATGTGCATGAAAGGCATCCAGAGAAACTGGTGCCAATGGATTGACACATTTTTCAAAGGGGCAACGCGGGTGTCGGGGGTAAATAATGACATTAGTCACTATTTACAAACACGAAAGGGTTTGTGACACGGAGACCCTTTGTCGCCTATTCTTTTCAACATTGTGGCAGATCGTCTAGCAGTTCTCATTAGCCGAGCCAAGGAAGCAGGTCATGTTGTGGGCTTAATTCCTCATCTTGTGGACGGTGGGGTTTCGGCACTTCAGTATGCCGATGACACCATTATCTTCATGGAACATGACATTCAAAGGCAAAAAAATATGAAACTTATTCTTTGTTTATTTGAGCACTTACCTGGTCTCAAAATTAATGTCCATAAGAGCGAACTCTTCTGCTTTGGAAAAGTCAAAGAAGAAGAGGATCAGTACAAACATTTTTTTTGGTTGTGAGTTAGGCCCTTTCCCCTTTAGATACCTTGGTATCCCAATGCATTTTCTTAAATTTTTTAACGAGGAATGGAAAGGTATTGAGGATTTCTTTGACAAAAAGTTGAAGTGTTGGATTGGTAAGCTTATGCCTTATGGGGAAAGGCTCACCCTAATCAATGACGCTTTCACAAGTTTACCTATGTCATGTTATGTTTATTTGAAATACCTAAAGGGAAGATTGGATTACTGCATATCTAGGTTTTTCTGGGAGTCTGATGAACATAAGCGTAAATACCGCCTGAGAAGGTGGGATGCGATCTGTCTTCCTAAATACCAGGGTGGTTTATGGGTGGAAGACCATGAGATTAAAAATTAAGTGTCTCCTGAGAAAATGGTTTACAAGGACGGGGTTTGGCAAGAATTACTTAGGAATAAGTACCTTCATAAAAACCCTCGTTGATGTTCAGGAAAAAACAACGGACTCGCCTTTCTGGAAAGGACTCATGGGAGTCCAAAATGTTTTTTTTTTGCAGAGGGGCGTTCATTCTAGGAAATGGTCTAACTACTAGGTTCCAGGAAGATACATGGCTAGGGGACATGCCACTGGACATGCAATACCCCCGTCTCTATCATATTGTGCAGCGGAAAGATGTCTCTCTTGCCTCTATGATGGGCAACATACCGTTGAATTTTGCCTTCAGAAGACCACTGATTGGGGACAAATGGACAAACTGGTTAAACCTTGTTGAAAGGTTGATGATGGTCAACCTTAGACACGTTCTGTTTGAAGTTGATTGCTTCTAGTGCATCCACGAGCAAATCCATGTATATAGATTCGCAAGGATGCACTAAGTGTTTCTTTTGTGGTGATGAGGGGTTGACTCAACATCTATTCCTTCAATGCCCACTTGCCAAGCTACTATGGCGATCTGTCCATATTGTTTGTAATCTACCTCCACCCACGAGTAGTACGAATATGTTTGGAAACTGGTTAGTCTGATTCATCCCAAGTTGAAGTCTCGGATCCGTGTGGGAATTTGTGCTCTACTTTGGTCCATTTGGAACATTCGCAATGATTGCATATGTAACAGAAGGAAAGTTCCAATTTGTTTGCGGGTTATCTTCAAGGTCATCAGCCGAATCCATACGTTGTCATTACTATGCAAGGAGGGTGATCGGGCACCCACGTGGGTGCAACTGATGGGAGATGGTCTCTCGGGATTTGTTTAGCCGATTTGGTTGGTGGCCTACTAGTAGGATTTGTGATGCACGAGGCTCATTTTCCTACGTTTTTTTATTTGCCCTTAGAGCAATCATGTGCGACAATTTATTTGTTGAACTTTATTATGATCGAATGATGAACTTTGATATGATAAATAAAAGGTTGTGTGCATCACTCGATACAGAGGCCGAGGGATGCCCCCTCCTTTCGAAAAAACTTTGTTGGTCTCTTCTCATAAGCCAAGGAAAAGTTAAATTTCCTTTTGTTCCACATCAAATAGAATATCTCATTTTCCTAACAATTATATAGTGAACATTACAACCTTTTGACATAACATTTTCTATGGGGTTATTTCAAAAGCTACTAACATGTTTATGTTCTTGCGCAGATCGAGTATTGCACAATTGAAAAGAACATAATAGCAATGGGATCTTGTTTCTGTCTTCTCTCATCCTTCTTGTGTTCTTCATATCCAGCCATGTCTTGTCTGAATCAAGTGATATCAATAGTTTGTTCACTCTAAGGTACCCGGCCACAAAAGCTTCCTTCGCGGATAGTTTGATCTAGGAACTCCTCCATGTGGTTGGTCGGGCGTAACTTGTTTAGGACATAAATGGCGTGGCATAGACTTTGCCACTCTACGTGTCCATCAGGACATTCGAGTCGAGTGACGGTAGCAGAGCATGGGGAAGCAGGGGCCCCCTCCTAAGAATTAAGAAAGTTGTACATATACCTTTTAAAGTTTAATGTAAAGCAACAAAGAATTTATGTTTGCCATGCCTCTCTAATGTTTGGTAATTTGTGTTTGCTCCCTCTCCATTTTATTGATTATTGGCTACATCAACTTCAACACCTCACCACACTTCTGTATCTAGGGATTTCCTCTAGCGGTCTTCCTACATGGTTGGGCATTCTACATAATCTGGCGTACGCCTCGCTTTATACACAGTACCTGATATCATCCACCACTCTTTCTAATCTTGCCCTCAGCGATCTGGTTGACTCAAAATCCACCCCGGTTTTTCGAGAACCAAAATCTGCCAGGAGACAACCAATGAACATATGTTGGATTGACTCATCTCTGTCACAGAAGCAACACCGTTTACTACCCTCCCAATTGCGTTTTGCGAGATTATCTTTCGTGAGAATCACCTGTTTGTGAACAAACCACATGATTTTTTTAATCTTGAGTGGAACATTTATTTTCCAAATATGTAGGGAGTTTTGGATTGGCCCAGTGTTTATCATATCCGTATACATAGACTTCACTAAGTATACACGTGACGCCGAAAGTTTCCAACGGAGTGTATCTGGTTCATCAGTGAGGTTAACCTGCATCAACCTACTCACAAGATGTAACCATCTATCCCATCTGGCTCCTACAAGTGACCTTATGAATTGAACGTTTAAGGGAACATAGCCTAAGACTGTACTCACCAAATCCTCTTTACGTTGTACTATGTGGTACAAAGAAAGATACTGCATGGTCAGCGGCGTGTCCCCTAACCATGTATCCTCCCAGAACCTAGTTTAATTACCGTTCCCTACTCTAAATTTGGTCCTATTAAAAATGCTACCTTAGTCCTCATGAGACCCTTCCAGAACGACGAATCTATCGGTTGTGCTGTCACTTGTGTAAGTGTCTTGGAGTGTAGATACTTGTTACGCAACAACTGTATCCATACTCCTTTCTCCTCAACAGAAAGTCTGTAGAGCCATTTACTAAGTAAGCATATGTTCTTTACCTCAAGATTTTCAATACCTAGCCCCCTTGGTCTTTTGGTCTGCAAATGATATCCCACTTTACCAACCTGTATTTGGTTTTAGTCTCATCACTTTGCCAAAAGAATCGTGATCGATAGAAGTCTAATCTTTTTTGTACCCCTACAGGTACTTGAAAGAAAGACAGTAGGAACATCGGCATGCTCGTAAGAACAGAATTAATGAGTATGAGCCGTCCTCCATAAGACATAAGGTTGGCCTTCCAGCAGCTTAGTTTTTTCTCCAATCGATCTTCTATGCATTTCCATTCTTTATTACTGAGCTTTCGGTGATGAATTGGGATCCCTAGATATCTAAATGGGAGTTGCCCCAACTCACATCCGAACAATTGTCTATAATCATCCTGATCTTCTTTGGCGCGTCCAAAGCAGAACAATTCACTTTTATTAGAATTAATTTTAAGACCGGACAATTGTTCGAAGAGACATAAAATCAGCTTCATGTTTCTAGCCTTTGCCATGTCATGTTTCATGAAAATAATAGTATCATCTAGGATAGACACCCCACCGTCAACTAGGTGTGGTAGGAGTCCACTAACTCGACCATCCTCTTTAGCATTAACTGATGAGTGAAAGGCGATATGACAAGATCAACTATGATTTATTGCCTACCCTATATACATTAACGGAGACGATCAATTGCTTGGACCATATATATATACATCAACCATGCTAGCCCTAAGCTTGAAAACATCTGTGGAACTAGCTTATCATATCGTGTACGCAGACGAAGATGAAGAACATGACGCACATCCATGGACTCGTCTTGCTCTTGCTGGTGATCGGATGCCTTGCTGTTCATGCAAATTGTAAGTGGAACAGTACTCGTTTCTCCGCCGTATCTTGATCGTGCTTGAAAAAATAAAACATCATTCTTTCCCCATCTTTGTTTCTCCTAAAGGATTGAATCTTAGCAGCTATCCGGTTAATATTGACAAAAAATAATAATGATAAGAGAGTGGGGTTTTGGTGGTATGGTTTTATCGCCATTGTTGAATTTTTGTGTCAGCCATAACAATTTTTTATCTTGCATCATAGGCCAAGCGACGAACGGGAGGTTGGACGAGGAGAAGATTGTTGTACCACCGGACCATTTTTGCTTGAATGACAAGAGGCCAGCACCACCCACCCCTCGGATCTACCGTTGTATCCTCGACGGCGGTGATTGCTACACGACGATGGACGAATGCCAGAAGAAATGCAAAGGTTAGCTAGTTGTATCTGACGAACGGTTATGAATAAGAGATAATTTACTTACATGTTACATGTGGCTCATTAGTTCCTGTTCCACCGTACTTGAATTTGAATAGGATATGTGCATTTTTGATCTAATCATGTTTGTCAAGTCATCAAGGTGGTCATTCTGGTTTTCTTCTGTACTACACATGGACACAGGTGCTTCTGTTGTATCCTCAAAATCGATCATAGCTACGATACAATGGACGAACGCCAGACAAACTTCGATGTAATCATTAGTATTTTTTACGGCATCACCATCCTAAATCAGCAACAGTAATATAACATCGCCCCTTAATTAGTACTACTCCCTCCGTACCGTAACATAATAGTATAAGACATTGTTTGACGCTGTAAAAACATCTTATATTAGTTTACGTATTATAATATAAGATATTTTCCTCAAAATAATAATAATAAGATATTGCATCTGTTATCGTTCTCAGAAAAACAGAGCACATCGTACTCTTCACTATATATATGCAAGTACTATCGTTTTCTGTAATTGTATATAGAAAGTTCTAGCACAACAAACAAGCAGAGAGAGAGAGAGAAAAATAATAATTCAAGCAACGATCTCCTCGATGAGGCAGCGGCGTCTCTTGCCGCCGATCTCGACGAGCATGGCCAGCAGGGCCTCGCACACCTGGGTGGCGTCGGCCTCGGCCCGCCGCCTGCTCAGCGTGGAGAACACCAGCCACGCGTGGTCCAGCCTCCGCTGGGGCCGCACCACCACGGACCCCGGCACCTCGGCGTCGCGCCGCGTCACCAGGCCGTCGCTGCTCTCCCCGTACCGCAGCCGCAGGTGGAGCGCGGTGGCCGCCATGGCGGCCGACACCGGCATCACCACGGGCAGCTTCAGGGAAGCGAGCAATGACTCTGCGTACTCGGACAGGAAGCGCGGCAGGGGCGCCACCGCGAGCAGCGGGAGGAGCTCGGCCTGGGCGATGCAGGTCAGCGTCGCGAGCACCGTCGGGGCGGTGCTGGCCTCGGTGTGGAAGGAGACGATCGGCAGCTCGTCCACGGGGAGCCTGTGCCTGGAAATGAAGTCCTTCCTCCTGTCGTACGTGAGGTCCTCCAGGGCTTTCATGTCGCCCTGCGGATGTCCACTACTGGTTAGAGAACATGCATCATATGAAAGCAACTCATGTTTTTAGTTAAGGTATATGAACAACGACAGTGAAGGACCTTGATAAGTTTGCACATTATCAGTTCCATGATCCTCCTCGTCTCCCTGTCAGCGATCTGGCCTTCTCGAAGGATGTCGGAAGCCACCGGGGTGCCGCCATACGGGCTCTGAACCAGTGCCAGACCGGCGACCTTGCCCTTAAGCTCGGACCAGTACAATGAGAGCGCGGCAGCGGCATCGACTCCGCCTTTGCTATGTCCCAGGAGCAACACCTGTTTGCCAGATCCCCAGTAGAGCTCCTCGATGTATAGTTTCAGTTCCCGTGCATTCTTCTCCACTGATGCCTGGACAAAATGAAGTATAAGTACAGATCTACAAGGGGTCGGCAGAAAGAAACACAAAAACTTGGTAGGTATACACTGCAGAGACCAACAAGAAGATACAACAAACTTGCGAAACACAGGCATTCATTGGCTTAAGACACATGCAGAACACACAAAAAAACAGAGACATTCGTTCAGTTACCTCACTATGTATCTTTGCAATATGGCAAGTTAGCCCCATCTTTGAGAAAAAACTTTTAGTATTGAGAAAGTAAAGTGGACTGTGGTTGCTAAAGAGGCCTGCAGAAAAGAATGGTACGAGTCATTATTAAGCTACGGCATGTAAAGGATATCTGTAAACAAACTGAGAAAGATGTCTCACCGGGGATGAGCAGGTAAACCAGCGTATCGGGAAGGTAATGAACGCCATTTCTGAAAATTAAGCACATTTCAGTGTCATTTTTTCGCCCAAGTTGATTTGTAATTCAAAACGTGCACCCCCATATGTTGCTTCCTTCATAAAGTGCGCACTCATAGCAACGTAAAAGAAAACAATTCATCTGACATTGCAAAGCAAACAATTGACAAGGTTCGATTCCTCACAACTATCAATTCACTGGTCAGGCAAAACAGCTCACCTGACATCATGCAAAAGCTCCTGAAAGCGAGATGTGCCATCAACTGAATACAGCGACATTTGAGTTCTTTGCAACCACCCTATATCTTCAGAAGAGCCTTGTAATGTTGTCCAGAAACGATGCAAGGACCTGTGAGCATGCAGCAGATCTTAGCAACCATCCGTGAACAGAAGTTTCACTGAATGGACTTGAGCACTTGGATCAACACATACAAGTCGGATGTCAGAAGATGGTAACCAACCTGGTTAGTTTGGTATTAATCTCATTTACAAAGAGACTGCACAGCCCTCGGACATGGAGTGCCAATCTTTGTCCCAATCTGTAGCCATGCAAAATACAGGACGACCAGCTGGCATATGATCTGATAGCACAAAGTTGCAAAGTGGACGCGAGAAACAGCATCAAAACACAAGGTTAGCTAGTGCGATAAGAAACATTACTATCTGCAAGCATTAACTTTATCTGATTAAAGAAGGCACAGGAATACTAAACCTTTGACAAATTTCGGATACGCCGTTTCTGAAAATTGTGATCTCAGATATCCTATGTGCAGCCTGTTCTTCTGTAGTACTACTAATGGATAACTCTTCTGTAGTATTACTAATGGACAACGCAGAACTCTGTCCATGAACATATCTTTCAGTGTCAGGCAATGATCCTCCATAGCAAGCAGAGAATTCGACTTCATGACGTTGAGGAATCCAATCAATGCACCCAAACAAATTTTCTGTGAAGAAAGAAAATACCAGCACCTAAAAATAAAGGAAGAAAACTCAACAGAAACAACACTGTACATAATACTGCCATCTTGATCAGATTTCTTCTAGAGTGGATGAAACACATCCTTGCTAGTTGAAGGGGCCACAACTTTGCGCCTATCTTAAAATGATATCTAGTATCCAAGTATCTAACAAACAAAATCATATGCCAGAATAAGGTTGCTCCAGAGAAGGAAAAGATAACTCTTTACATACTAAACGGTGATTCAGAATCAGCAAAGAAACAAGAACACGTAGCGTAATGAAATTATCAGCAAGTCTGTTTCCCTGATAATTTAAATCGATCAAAACAGTGTATGCTCAGCCTTGGTACCTATGAATTGTGTCAAGTGTTGCCGTAACTGCCAAGCAAGGTTTAGGATGCGCTCAAAATAGTCCTCCATTTGAGTTCCAGATAGCAAATAATGGCGAGCATCACTCTTGCTGATCCACTTTCGCCCTATAAAACAGGATCATATCAGCAAGTCAGAGTGTGCCAGCAGAGGAGGGTGTGTGTCGTTGACACGATATCATCGCTCCTTATACGGCCATAGCATCAGGCACGGCGTCTTTAATAGCAACAATCCTAGGTAGTAATCTAAACTAGAGTGCCAATACTGGTGCTCTGTTTTTCTCTTGAATGTTCTAGCACATACATAAATCAGCAAATATGCCAAAGGCTTAGAGCCGCATGTTGACACAAAATCAATCTACTGCCTACGCAAATAGGTTGATATCAGAATTCACAGCACAGAACAGTTGTAACGATTTAATGAAGCGGCATTCCTTTGTTTATACTAATGAACTTGTAACGATTTAGTGAGGAAGCAAGTCATTTTTCCATTCGGCAAGAAAAACATTGTCATTTCAGCGGGACAGTGGCCCCTTTCCTAGCTAGTGCCAAGACTAGTGCTTGTTTTCCACTTCAGGCTTTTTTGTAGTATTATTTTTCTACTACCACATAACTCGGCAATATCAAGAGCTTATAGCTGCATGAAATAAACAAGCCATAGCAGGTTACCCCTTTCCTGCAGCACCTAGTAGACCAAGAGCTCCCGGAGAGAAGTGAACGGCGGAGCTAGTAGGATCTCTCTGTCTCTCTCGGGGGAATTTCGTCGAGCACGGGGAGCGCACCGAGAAGACGTACCTCTGCCGCGGAGAGACTCTTGGCAGGCAGGCAGGCAGGCAGGCTAGCTTAGGCCGCGCGCCACTTCCTTGGGACTCCTCCTTCCGTTGAGGGCGATCACGGCGACCTCGTCTTCATTTTTCTGGCGGGCGGGCGGCAAAGTCAAAAGGGAACTCGCGGCGATCCGGGAGCGGCCGAGCGGGGGAGGAGTGGGGCTCCCTTATCCGGTGATGACGCGGGGTGGGCAGACGGGGCGGGCGCGCATGGCCGCCGCGTGGGCAGCGGACGCCAGCCGCGGCGCGCCACGCATGGGCATGGCGGCATGGGCTGGGGGGCGCGCCAATGTTTCTGGAGGAGCGCGGTCACCGAGGCCGGCCGGCCGGACGGTCGCACGCAAACGCAAGTCCCTATCCATTCAACCAATTCACCGCTCTCGAAAGACTTTAGGCAGGCCCTACGTATTTCCTTCGAAAAGGAACGTGTAGTTTTTTTTTTAAAACCCCATCATATATCTATATCTATACTCTATATATATATATATATATATATATATATACACACCTACTATTAAAGTACGGAGTGCTTCTGCCCGTACATCATTAAAATTGCCCCCGAAGTTCCAAAATATTACCCACCAATACCACCTATAAG
The DNA here is from genome assembly GCA_039707655.1 of Elymus sibiricus. Taxonomy (NCBI): domain Eukaryota; kingdom Viridiplantae; phylum Streptophyta; class Magnoliopsida; order Poales; family Poaceae; genus Elymus; species Elymus sibiricus. The sequence goes on from CM077663.1 coordinate 402,173,337, forward strand.
TTATAGAAAACGTTCCCACAGAAAAATCCGCACTGGGCCGGCCCATTTAAGAATCTCCTATACTATGCCCAGCGCGCTAGAAAAACACACAGCTCGCCTAGGCCGGCCCATATATGGGTGATCAATTTTTTATTTTTGGTTTTTCTTTTCCTTCGTTGTTTTTTCCTACTTTAAATAATTTGTGAATTTAAAAAAGTTTCCAAAATTAAAAACTGGGAATTTTAAAATAATATTTAATAATCCATAAATGTTTGTGGCTTCAGAAATTGTTTGTGATTTTTAAAAAATAATAGCAAATTTTCTAATAAATGTCTGGAAAATAAACATACATTCATGAGTTTTCCTAAAAAAGTTCATGTATTAAAAAATGTTCATAAATATATAGCATAAAATATTCATGTATTAAAAAATAGCATAAAATAAAACTGTTCATAAATTCAAATATATAGTTTATTGATTCACAAAATATACGCTGATTCAAAAAAGATCATGCAGTTCAAAAAATGTTCATTAATTTAGAAACTTGTTTCATCAAATCCCAAAAAAATGTTAGTCAATTCTAGAAATGTTCGCCGATAAAACAAAATGTTTGCAAATAGTATAATATGTTCATGAATTCAGAAAACGTTCTTGATTTTACAAAATGTTCTTGAATTTAAAAAATGTTCACAATTTCAAATATGCTCACGAGTTTAAAAAAATGTTCATGATTTTTAAAAATTATTCATGTTTTCACAAAAATGAGAGTGATAGTGTATATCGATGATGTAGTAAAATGTGATCATTGCCATTCGAAATTATGATTTTTTTCTCGAGTTGCAACGCACGGGCATTTTGCTAGTTATTAGTTAATTTAAAGTGTTCATACAATCATTCATTACAAAATTTGCCACGCAGGGCGAAACAGTATTAAAAAGAAGACCATCAGATTTATTATCAAAACTGAACTTTGCAATCTCGTGAGCCACCCTATTGGCCAATCTGTTAATCTTGACAATCTGAGTACCCATCATCAGCTTAGAGATATTCAACGCCAAAAGGTCCACCAGCTAGACGTGGAGTTTTTCAGTCCGAGATCAAATGAGAAACAGTAAAATAAAAAAAATAAAAAAATCTGAATTTTTCGATGACAAACATTAACAAAAGTTCTAACATCTTGCTAAATTTCATCAGAAAATTACATTTGCATAAGGCGTGGCAAAAAAAATATCGATACTCCGAAAATGCTACTTTCTAAAGCATTTTGGAGCATCGATTTTCTTTTTGCCACGACCTCCATAAATGTGATTTCACAATGAAATTTTGCAGGCTGTTAGAACTTTTGTCAATGCTTGTCACCAAAAAAATTCAGTTTTTTTTTTAATTTTTATTCGATTTTCATGATGTTACTGTTCACCCGAGCTCAATTGAGCTTGGGCTGTGAAACACACTTTCCCTTCGAAAGGATTATAAGTATAGGAAGGAGTTTTTATTTTTTGTCTTACCCCCATTTGAATTGGTGTAATATTTGTACTCCCTCCCTCCGTAAAGAAATATTACATCGTTTAGATCACTACTTTAATGATCCAAATGCTCTTATATTTCTTTACAGAGAAGTACGTATTTAGCTCGAGGTTAATCATGTATACAACTTTCCAATTTGAGGTCATCTAATTACACCTCCGGTCTAAAAAAATACTTCCTCCATCCCACAATGTAAGATCATTTTGCGAATTGGTTTAGCTTGCAAAATGATCTTATATTATGAGACTGATGTAACACCCCCAGTGGTTAGCTACAGTGATCACCCTTTTTTATAATGCCACGTCATCGTGATTAACCGTGCTTAATCATTATTTGGATTATATCTCATTCCAAATTCCAATTCAATTGGAAATTAAAACTTAAAGTGAAAATAAAAGTTGTTCAAAAATGAAAACTAAAATGTTCAGTTGATAGCAAATAAATCACAACTAATTGTGTTAAGGAAAACAACATCACAAAGAATCACTAGATAACTCAAACATCAAGGAACAGCAACAAAACAGAATTATTTAATACCTTTTCATTTAAATAAAATCCAAATGAAAACATAAGGACTCCAAACCTTTTTCTAACAGTGATAAATAGTGCACCATATTTAATAAGCTAGGTCACATATTTTCTAAAACTATAAATGGGACCACACATTTTGCAAAACAGAAAAACAAAAGAAAACAGAAAACAGAACAGAAAAAAAGGCCCACTGCGCCTGGGCCTCGAGTGCACAGGGAGGCCCAGCCCGCCTGGCGTCTTCCCCTACCTCCTACTGCTCACCTCTGGCCGCTGTCGCCCGCGCGCGCGCACGCCGGACCCCCCCCCCCTCGCTCCTGCTCGACACCGCGCGACCCCGCGCCCGCCGTGGAGGGATAAGGACCACTCCGCCTCCCCTGGCCTCTCCCTCTCTCTTCTCCCCCTTGGCTGCTCTCTGCCTCGCCAGATTCCCCCTCGCCCGAGCGCCATTGCCGCCGTCCGCCTCGCCCCGCTGCGGCCGCCGTGCCTCCTCGACGCCTCTCCGAGTCAGGCGAGGTCGCCGCCGTCCGCTACGCCGTCTACCACCTCGAGCTCGGGCCGAAAGCCACCGGAGCGCCCGCTGCCTCCTCTTCTTCAACCTCCGGACGCCGAGCTCGCCGTCGCTGTCTCGCTCCACCAGGCCTCCCCCGAGACCGCTGCCACCCTCTATCGCTCCGCAGTGAGCTCCGCCTCCCTCTTCATATCTCCCCGGCCCCTCCTCGTAGCCGTAGCCACGCCGCCACGACACCGAGCTCCGACTGCCGCCATGGCCGACGAGCTCCTCGCTCCGGGCCCCATCTGCAAGAGCGCGTTGCACCCATGCGTTCGCGGCGTTCCGTAGGTGCTGCCGGTGCCTTTAGCTCGCGCGCTCGCCTCGTGCATCGCCGTTGCCGTCGTAGCCCGAAGCCGCCGCCGCCCGCCGTCGTCGCGCCGCCCGATTCCGGCCTCCCCAGCTCCGGCCATGGCCACCACCGGACGCGGCTTGGAGTGGCCGTTCCAGAGGACCTGGCCGCGCGCAAATCCGTCCACCGTAGCTCAAATCCGAGCTCGCCGGAGTTCGGCCACTGCGCATGGGCTCGCCGGCGAGATTCCGGTGGCCGGCTAGGCCCCGCCTCTGTGTCACTGCCCACGGGCCCCACTGGGCCCCTTGACCAGGGTCAACGCTGCTGGGCGGCCCCGTGTCTATGACATGTGGGTCCCGCCGCTTAAAATGATTTTAGATAAATAGAAAATCTGCTAATTAATTAAAACACTAATCACTCACTGACCAGTAGGCCCCACCCTTAATTAATCCTAATAAGTTAAATCTAACTCTGCTTAATACTAACAGAGACTGACATGTGGGTCCCAGTGACCCCACATGTCAGGTTTGACTCTGGTCAGCCGAGTTGACCTGCTGACGTCATGGTGATGTCATGATGACGTCATCATTTACTATTCTGGATAATTCGAATTTAAATAAATAATTAAATTCCAGAAATTCCTTAAAACTTTGAAAAATCATATCTTTTAAACCGTAGCTCAGATGAAAAAGTTTTATACATGAAAGTTGATCAGAAAAATCCCACGAATCCGAATACGCTATCCGTTCGTCTGTCACATGCTCCTAGCATAGCAAACATGGAACTTTTCCCCTCCGGATCGTCTGTCCGATAAATCCAAAGACTCGGGAAATATCGTCAGATATTCTCCCGCTCCGTCTAACACGTGTAGTACTGCGTTAGTACATGCCTAGCCCTGCATATTGCCATGTCATGCATCGTGTTGCATCTGTGCTTTATATTTATTGTTTCTTCCCCCCTCTTCTCTCCGGTAGACCCCGAGACTGACGGTGCTGCCGGGTACGACTACGCCGTTGACGATCAGGCCTTTGCCGCAGAGCAGCAAGGCAAGCAACCCCCCCCCCCTTGAGCATTCCGATATCGCCCATTCCTTTCCCTCTTATTCTTGCATTAGATTTTGCTACTGTATTAGTTAGCTTCTATTCTGATGCATAGCCTGCTTTTGATAAACTGTTACTATACCTGCAACAATATCAACTGTTTAGTATAGGTTGATCAGTGAAACCCCAGTGACCCCTTAGTCCCAGTTGCCCCTGCTTCTTCATCGACGACTCGAAGACTCGGTCAACCGACCGACAAGCCAGGCCCCTCACATCACTGCACACCCCTTTGTTGTACGGCTCTGCAGCGCTACTATCGAGTACCGAGGGTGACACCTCGTGAAGTACTCATGATGCTAGCTCTGTAGTGCAGCTAGTCGATCGTGGTTATCGAGGGTGATTCCTCCTTCACCACTCCCAACGATGACTCTGTCGTGCAACCCCTCAAGTGTGGTACCCTCGAGGGTGATTCCTCTAAGTCCACCTTGACGGTTTCATCGAGCGGGACCCTTTGAGGGTGATTCCTCAGGTTCCGTCTTGCTGTTTTACACACACAGTTACTATGACCGAGTTACAGAAACATGTTGGTGATGGGTCGGCCCTGAGGGGTACCCACGGTTTGATGGTGATGAGGCGTGGATGGGCAGGAGAGGCCCTTGCCACACATCCTCGAGACGGGGCGACGGGACCGCTCTTCATGGGTCGCGCTTGCCCCGCATTAATAAAATGCTAATGGGTTGGGTATTTGATCTGAGTTGGGTCGTTGGCCTTAATACGCACTAATCTTCACGTGGGGAAGTTATGGGTACTCAGCGTCGTGGTATCAGCCGAAGCTCTTCGGACGTCAGCAATGGAGTGGCGCGCGCCCGAGTGGTCCGCAATGGCATCGCGCTTGTTACTAAGGGGTGCTAGGACTGACCTCGACCGCGTTCGCATCGTGCAGGAGTGCAAGGGGCGATTGGCCCATGACCCCTGCGCGCTTAGGATTTAGACCGGCGGGCTGGCCTCTTCGTTGAGTCTAGGTAGGGCTACGACATGTTGATGTCCCGAGGCCGGGCATGACCCAGGAAAGTGTGTCCGGCCAGAGGTATCAAGCGTGTTGGGGAATGTGGTGCACCCCTGCAGGGAAGAAATTATCTATTCGAATAGCCGTGTCCACGGTAACAGGACGACTCGTGTTTGTCAAGCTTTGTATTCGAGCCCTCGAGGCCCCTGGCTTGTAATATAAAGCTGTATGACTTTAATTTGTGTCTAGTGTTGTGTTGTGACATCGATCAGTGAGTCCCTAATCTTGATCGTACGCATTGCGTGTTTGATTAGCGTACGGTCGAAAATTGGGGGTGTCACAACTGTGGGACTAGTTATTATCATAAGCGTCTAGTAATCGAAAATACAAAGGTGCACATGGGTGCGCGCGCACCCACTTGAATAGTAAATTCATAAAAAATACTAGAAAATTTAAAAAAAATCTGAAATTTCGCAGTCATAAACTTAGTCGACCATTCTACTCGCGTGGAAAGTTTCATGATGTATTGACACCCATGGTATTCTTAGTGAAGAAAATAGAATTGTGACCATACTATTCATCAAACAGTGTTTTTAATATAGCTTCAATTTTGTCATTTTTGCCCAGATCACCACGGATGTGATTTCTTCGTGAAACTTCATACGCGAGTATACTGGTTGACTATGTATATTACAAAAATAAATTCAGATATTTTTGATTTTTTTAGCATTTTTTGAATTTATTTTTCATAAAGGGTGCGCGCGCACCCATGTTCACCAAATCCGCGTCGTCTAGTAATCGTTTAGGAAGTTTCAGTCTTTCGTTTCACGATCTCTTTACATAGTTCACGTGGGATATTAAATGCCATGGCAATTAAATCCTACTTTTTCACTTAGGTTTTCCTGCGTTTACAATCTCGCAAACCAAAGGAGGTATTTCTTCTCCAAAAAGTTTCAAATCTATTATAAAAGTTCACAAGAAATAAAATCATTCCCAAAATAATAAGAATTACATTGAGGTTCTTCGACCATCGGAGAACCCCTACGGCCGCTAAAACGAGCCGGTTGTCGTCCCTCCCCTATTGGAGCCGACTTGATCTTGTTCATGACAGCTAGGAAGTCTTCTTGTGTGTGCCCTAAAGGACCAATGCCTTGGAGTCATAATAAGAACCATTGAACCCTTGAAACAATTTAAAGTGAATGACACCAAATCTCGTCATCATGTGCTGTGATAAATCTTAGTCTCACCGCACCAAGGGGATAATAAGAATCTATGTCGGAGCTCCGCCGAATTTGTCCTGATGGAAGAACTCAAGGAGGGTCGGAACTCAGAAGGATTACAAAAGCCTGACCTAAACTACTAGCCTGAGCCAAGGCACTAAGATTCCCCTTCCCACCACCAACCGCTGGAGTGGCAGGCGAAGGGGAGACGAATCCATGGGCTCGCCAACGAAGCCTAGAGGGCACAAGTTCTTTGCCCTAGCACCCCTTTCGTGGAGTAAATTGTAGAAAACCACCAGTTTATAGGCGAGTTTTGCAGAAAACACTACAATACATTTTTTTTTGCAGAAAACACCATGTCTTGCGTAATCTTTTTGCAAAAACCACTGATCGGCGGATTTGGCTCTGTTGAACGCGTTTATGACATATGGGGCCCGTTTTCTGCTTACGTGCCATAACTTTTCATGCCAAATGGGTTCTTATCTATATTTACAAACTAGTCCCAACAATTTTATATAGACACCCCTTAATCAAAAATCAAAAATGCAATTAGGTCCCCATATGCAGCAAGTTGTGGAGGGAGCGGCGGCGGCAGGCTGCGGCGGCCTGCGAAGGGAACGACGACGCCAGCGGCCTGCGGAGGGAGCGGCGGCAGCGGCCTGCGGCGGGAGCTGCGGCAGCCTGCGAAGGGAGCGGCGGCAGCGGTCTGCGGCGGGAGCCTGCGGAGGGAGCTACGACGCCGACGACCTGCGGCGACCCGCGGAGGGAGCTACGACGCCGACGACCTACGGAGGGAGCGGCGACGGCGGCCTGCTGCGGCCTGCGGAGGGAGGGCGACGACGGCGATGGCCTGCAGAGGGAGCGACGACGACGGCCTGCGGAGGGAGTGACGACGCCGACGACCTGTGGAGGGAGCGGCGACGACGGCCTGCGCAGGGATCTGCGGCGACGGCCTGCGCAGGGATCTGCGACGACGGCCTGCATAGGGAGCGACGACGACGGCGATCCGCAGAGGGAGCGATGACCTGTAGAGGTAGCGGCGGCGGCGGCAGCCCATGGAGGTAGCGGCGGCGGCCTGTAGGTTTCAGTTGGGCGGCATTAGGAAAAAAGTTGAGGGCCATTTTGCTTTAAATCCAAATCGTTATGCCACGTAAGCAGAAAACGGGCCCCATCTATCATAAACACGTTCAACAGAGCCAAATCCGCCGATCAGTGGTTTTTGCAAAAAGATTACGCAAGACACGGTGTTTTCTGCAAAAAAAAAAGTATTGTAGTGTTTTCTGCAAAACTCGCCTACAAACTGGTGGTTTTCTGCAATTTACTTCCTTTCGTGAGAGCGGTAGGAAAAATATTTTTTTTAGTATCCCAAAGGAACTTTATCAAAGAAAAAAAAAGACAGTGATTTCGATAAATAGCTTCATCCTGGCCGTGTTTCGGATAGTTTGCCAGCTTGTAGCAAGGTCGACTATGCTTCTCCATGGCGTGCTGGCTTCACACCATCGTGGATGCATGGTAGTAGAAAGAGAGGGGAGAGGGGTTTGGACATATGCTGTCGATGAGAGAGAGCATTTGTAGCACGCATGGGATGGGGCACGCAGATTTGCCGCCACCCGATTGTCTTGTGATTCAGAAACTGGTTTACCCTTTGCATATCCTTTAGGCCTTAATTACTATAGATAGGGTCCATGCGTGCATCTTTTCGCAACTCCACCCATCCCACCTCGCATGCTTTTCTTTTGACTTTTAATTTCGAATCTTCTATACTTCGATGAATCCAATAAGATGTTATATTTTGTAACTATTTCGTGTGTACATTCTTATTTGTGGATATATATCTTCATGATTTTTATCTACCTAGAATCCTATATACTTGAGGGAAGTTATATTTTTAGTTGATATTCTTATTTCTATCATGTCCACCTTTTATTCTCTTTGTATTTCGTTGGTGGCTCCATGAAAACATTTGCCTTGAGTGCTTGTCTTATCTCTTTACGTTTTGTTGCACTCATTCTTGCCGAAGATTGTTTTTCTCATGCTTGTCTTGACGAGTCTATTGTTTTCTATCTTCGTCATAGGTTGTCACAAGCTTTGGTTCCTTAATTTGCATATTATTGAGCGTGTGAACCTATTTGCTAGTTGTTCGTGATCTTCTTATATTGTGTGTGTTGGTAGGACACGCCTTGCACTAGGTGTCTCACTTCTACAAGACTATGACGATGACAAATGCTCATCCTTATATTAGTTTTATCAAGTGCTTTGCCATGTCTCACACACATTATTTGGGTTGAGCCTATTCTTAAGTTGTCTCTTTTGCATGTTACTCAACCATATGTTTGTTGCAAGTGCTAGGCTTATTTTCTTATCTATGCTTGCTTGCACTTGTCTTGTGTTTTTATTGATTTTGGGGGAGTGGTGATCCTATTTTCACGCACTATCCAAATACAAAAATTCTAACTAGTGTACAAATCATGGGGAGCTTCTTTATTTTCTTTAGAACACTATGTGGCTCAAATCATAATATCTTTTGTCCGTTTGGCTCGTCAGATCTTTTGATTGCTTGCTTCATTTTTTGTTATGCCTTTGTGTCATATCATCCTTTTGCAATCTTTGGATCCTCGGTACAGTTTGCTTCCTCCAACTATTTATCATTGTATATGTTTATTTAATTTCACTCATATTTTGAGAAACACACAATCTATGGAGGAACACATATTATATTGGCCTTAGAAGTTTTTCGCTCATTTTGGCAATGGATGCCAATGGGGGAGAAGTTTAAACAGTTTTTTATTTCATGCTCTGGTTTTGTTCTTAAGCATTCGCAACTCATGCTCATGCATTATTGGTTTTTTTCTTTGCATGGTTGTGCTTAATTCCTTATATAAAATGGCTTGAAAGTGATTGTCATCAATTATCAAAATGGGGGAGATTGAAATAGCATGGTGCCCTCATGTTTGGTTTTGGTAATTGATGAAAATCCATATGGACTAATGGTTGCCTTGAGTTATATTTGAAGGGTTTGTCCATAGACATTGCTTGCAGACCATTCGTTGGTTTCAAGGTTACAAGAAGGATATTATGTGTTAACCAATGTGCTATTCAAGGAGTTATCCAAAGATTGGTTATGTGAGTGTTGAGCCTATTGCAAGTATGTCTTGAAGAAGAAGATTGTGTGAACATTCATATTTCCTTCAAGACATCATATTTATGAAGAGAGAAAATTAGATATAAGGTTGGTCAATACTTAGTACAAAGAGTGGATTCAAGTTGATCAACACACAAAGCGTAGAAGATGTACCGAGTGGGATCAAGTGACCCCATGGTATGGTAAGCACTGTCCATTACGCTTTTCTAAGGGCATATTTATACCCTAATGGTTTTGGTGATTGATGACAATACATTTGCGGACTAATCGTGTGCATTAAGCTTTCAGAGATTATCAGGTGGCACGAGACGATTATTTTACCCCTCAGGAAGTTAAAGAGAATACGATGTTGTTTCGACGATTTAGTGTCGGTGACTTAGTCGTAGGAAAATCCGTACTATCAAGAGGGGTCCGCAGTTGGAAATCTTGGGAGGAATCATCACGAACACATTTGCACCCCTTTTCTTCCCCGGTAACATGGAGTCTCTGCCCTGCCTTGTTCTCTCTCTCTCTCTTTCTCTTAGCGGTAGTACCGCTATGGCTAGCAGTAGTACTGCATATAGCCGGTACTACCGCCCCGGCCGACGGTAGTACCGCCGGGGGAAAGAGGGGAGGGTTGGGCACCTCTCGCGCCAGCACCTAGCCGCAGCAGTAGTGGGGCGGTAGTACTAAGCGGTACTACCGCCGCCCCTTCCGTTTATGCGTTGGTGCGCAGATGGGCGGTAGTACCGCCCTGGCCGGTGGTAGTACCGCATATAGGCGGTACTACCGCTCATGCCAGCGGTACTACCGCTTGCCTGCGCCTGGTACAGAGGATAACGGGCAGATTCCCCCACCTACTATATAAAGGGTCTTCTTCTCCAAGAAGACTCACCTCTTATCCTTCCCAAAGCTCCATTGTTGCCCAAAGATCATTTTCACCCGATCTCTCTCCCTAGCCAACAAAACTTGTTGATACTCTAGGGTTTGGTTGAGAGGGCCCCGATCTACACTTCCACCAAGAGAAATTTGATTCCCCCCATTAATACCTTGCGGATCTTGTTACTCTTGGGTGTTCGAGCACCCTAGACGGAAGAGGTCACCTCGAAGCCATAGTCCATTGTGGTGAAGCTTCGTGGTGTCGTAGGGAGCCTCCAATTCAGTTGTGGAGATTTCCCCAACCTTGTTTGTAAAGGTCCGGCTGCCGCCTTCAAGTGCACCACTAATGGAATCACGACACCTTGCATTGTGTGAGGGCATGAGGAGAATACGGTGGCCCTAGTGGCTTCTTGGGGAGCATTGTGCCTCCACACCGCTCTAACGGAGATGTACTTCCCTTTACCGGGAAGGAACTTTGGTAACACATCCTCGTCTCCATCGGTTCCTCTTGTGGTTACTTCTTACCTTTACTTTGTGCAAGCTACTTATTGTTTACCTTGCTTGCTTGTGTTGTTATTGTGTTTAGCATCATATAGGTTGCTCATCTAGTTGCATATCTAGCCAACATATTTGTTGCTAAACCTAATTTGTTAAAGAAAAGTTAAAAACTGGTAGTTGCCTATTCAACCCCCCCTCTAGTCAACCATATCGATCCTTTCAGCTTTGCACACTAAACCATGATCTATGTGAGGTTTCTATGTGGTGTTAGGTATATTTTCATGGGCTTGCATCGGAAGGAAGATATCATATAACCCATGGAGGATGACATCAAGTGGTGATCATCATCAAGGTTGCATTGTGCAAGTTCAAGTAAAGTGTCACAAAGAGATCACATGCTTGAAGCTTGCCGTCCATTTTGGTGATAATGGATGCGTCAAGGTGCGTCTAAAAGAGGTTCGCCCATAGTTGACTATGGGGGAGCAATTTACTAGTCTTCATCGAGCGCAATCAAGAAAGGTGGTCCAACTTGACGAGGTCAAGATCATCATCATCAAGCTCAACTGGACGTGCAAGGCAAAGGTTTGACTTTGATAGGTTTTCTATTGTACCAGTCTCATGATGTTAGTTGGGAGACCAGGTTATAGGATTGATTGTCGTGCTATCAAGGGGGGCTCTCGAGTGAGTAGCTTGATTGTATCGTTCGTAGAGATCTCAAACCATTGCATCCTTGTCACAATCTTTATTGGTTCTTATTTGTTTTTTCTCTATGTGAGGTTTTAAAGTTTGTGTTCGTCTTCTTGTCAGCGTCAAGTTCATCAAAACGGAGTTCGTATGCTTCATCTTTGCGTTTCCGGTGTTGGAGTTTTTGTCGGTTCATATTTGAAGAAGGTTACCTTCTTTATCTTATTGGCATTTCTTCTTCATTGCTAGAACTTAATACATCCAACAAGCTATTGGATAGTGCTTGTCGTCATCTATCCAACAAGCTTGAGTTTGCTGATTTCAGAGTTCGTTTGTAGTAGTTATGGTTGTTCTGTTCTGGCTCCACTGCTATTTACCAAGCGGTAGTTCCGCTGGTACCTAAGGTAGTACTACTCGTGCGGTAATTCTGTAGTTGTACTGCGCCTACTAACGTGAGGGTCTTTGTTGCCTCCGATATTTAGGGGTAGTATCGCTTGTACCTATGGTAGTACTGTTTGTGCGGTACTTCCACTGGTGTGTCGCGTACACCGTGGGAGTCTCTATTACCCACCTGTAATTTGCGGTAGTACCGCTTAGGGATGAAAATAGAGCGGAAACGGATGGAACTGGGTGCTACCATATTTGTTTTCATATTTTTTACAGAAGCGGAAATGAATATGCAAACCATGGAAATGAATACAGAAACTCATACTACGGAAAACGGACACATAGCGAATACAAAGCGACAAACGAAAACATATGTGGGTGTTGTCTGAAACTTTAAACCCCTTGAATCATAGAGAAATACACAAAAAAACAAAAATAAAATAACGAATTGTTAACATGGCTACAAAATAATATGATTCTGTTAGCAACTTACCATAGTATTGTAGTAGTACTAGACAATTTCGTATGGGGTCTAGTTGAGTACATGTGTGATAGTAGAAGTTGGCCCTCAAATGCTACATTCTACTCATTTTCTCATGGTGTCATTGTGTGTTGTTTGGTAATTGGTCTACGAAGCAGGCATATGCCTATAGTATAAACGGGAATTTTGTATTCACGAAAACCGAAAGTTCCGTTTCCACGTCTGTTGGGGATATAACCCCGTGGTAAGACCCGCCCAGGCGGGGCCGGGTCACACCAGGCGGCTCGTAAGCCCAAGACCTGTGAGGTGGGCCGAAGGATCAAGGCCAGGCTGTGTGGCGGCTTACCGGACGGGCCAAGACGGAGGCCCAGAGACGGAAGATGGCGTGATGACCCGGGTGGCTAAGCCGCCCGGTGGCGGCTTACCCAAGATGGTATGGCGGCTTAGAGACAGAGTAGGACACGTTGTGTGAGACGGTTTGAGACTCGTGTAACCCGGGGCCTTGACCTCTTATATAAAGGCTAGACCCCGGGGCGGCTTAGACAAGAAACCAAGTAATCGAGAACTAGGTCAAGCAATCCGCTCCCTTGTAATCGGTACTCCAGTTAATACAACACAAGCAGGACGTAGGCTTTTACCTCTACTTGAGGGGCCGAACCTGGGTAAACTCGTGTCCTTCGTCCCGATCAACCCCTTTGAGTCCACTGCTATGGCGATGGCCTCGAACCTAAGTCTTCGGACATCTGCCGTGACAAAACCATGACAGTTGGCGCCCACCGTGGGGCTAGCGCTCGGTGGTGTTGAGTTCTCAAAGGGCTCTCTACCAGGGATCGAGGGGTACGCGGTTGGTAGGATGACTAAGAGTCGCCGCGGCCGGCTCTACATCGACGACGCCGGCTGGGGCCCCGAGGCTGACTCCATTGAGTACGGTTTCCGGGTCCCCTTCGGCGGGATTCACGTTTTCATCGGTAAGATCGGCGGATCTGAACCCGGGCCGGACGTCTGCACCGACATCGTCGAGCCGGCTCGGTGCAAGCAACCCGCCCGACGCATGCAACCCGCCCGTGTTAAACCGGGCCGGAAGCATGTCTTCGTCGGCTTCACTCAGGGCATGGATCTAGAAGGATCTATGTCACAGGAGGAAACTCTCATCTGCTCCGAAGATGGATCTTCGAGCGGAGAGACGGAATCAATCTACCAGCTCCATGATGGCGGACTCGGGGGCTACGTTGAGCCTTACCCCGAGTCGGATTTCCATGAGCCGGAGGAGTATGAGCCGCCGAACCGCGCTGCCGTCTTCATGGCGGGTTCAGCGGCGGCTCATAACAGCACAGCTGCTGAGGCAACCGGATCTGGAGCTGGCAGGCAGCCAGCTCAGGTCCTTCTGGATCTGATGGGCGAGCTTTCAACCCTGATGGCGACTGAGGTCACAGCTGAAAACCAAGCAGCCCGTAACACGGAGATTGCGAGGTTGAAGAATCAGATGACTGAAGTCCAGCAGGAGATCAATGAACTGAAAACCCAGATGGACGCTGAGGCGGAGCGCCTTAGGGCGGATGCTTTCCGTCTTGGGCTGGAGCAGCAATCAGCAGCGGCGGTTCAGCAGATGAGGCATCAGTCCCGCTTGCCGGATCAGTATGAAGCAAGGAATCTTTTCAACACGCCAGGAACGGGACAGAACGTGCCTTTGGCCGTAACCCGGACGGCGGAAGCACCTGGAAGCCGGGCGGCGGTTCAGCATCAGCAGGTTAACCCGCCCCGACGAAACCAGATTGCACCAACCTCTTTTCCTACGCCGCCGGGTCATTATTCTAACCCGGCGGAGAACATGGTAGCGGCAGCAACTCGGCTGACTGCTATCCCAATCCCCGATGAGTCACCTTTCGTAGAAGAGGTGCGGAACGCTGTTGGATACCTGCGAACGGCGATGGCCCAGCAGGAGAAGTATGCTTACAGCCGGAGTCGTGTGCACTCAACCCCCATCCCCAGTCGCAGTTACAGCCGGCGTTATGAGTCGCCGGCGGTGTCTAGCAGTGAACGACATCGGAACCCGCCGCGGGCTGACAGGCCGGCTCTGGATGCTCAGGCGTTGGTGGATCGAGCAAGAGCACAACGAGAAGCGGCGGCTCTGGCGGCAGCGGCGGCTTATCAGGAACCCACAGCTGCACCTTCCGTCTCAACCGGAGCCGGGTTAACCTCCCGGGCTGTGGGGGTGCCGTGCTTAGTGCCGGCTTTACGGAATGAGCGCCTGCCGAAAGATTTCAAGGGCCCTCGCAAGGTGCCCAATTACACAGCTGACCTACCTCCAGAGGCTTGGATCGAAAGCTATGAGCTAGCCATGGAGATGTTGGATGTTAGTGATGCAGTGTGTGCCAAGTATTTTATCATGATGCTGGAAGGGCCGGCTCGCACGTGGTTAAAGGGATTGCCACCCAACACCATTACTTCCTGGGCCGAGTTGAAGGCGAAATTTATCAAAAATTTCAAAGGGACGTGCAAGCAGCCCATGACGATCGTGGATTTGGATCATTGTGTGCAACAGGCGGATGAGTCGGCTCATCATTGGGTCCGGCGGGTCTCAACTATCATCCACTCGTCAGAACAAATCACGGCGGCTCAAGCAGTTTTGATTCTAGAGAAGAATTGCCACTTTACACCTCTGAAGCAGAAGCTTGGCCGGCTCAAACGTTCGTGTCAAGACATGGGGGAGCTCATGGCGGCTCTCACCAAGTATGCAGACTCTGACAACACGAAAGACCCGGGCTCTGATGATGAAAAATCAGGTCAGGGGAAGAAAGGTAACAATGGAAAGGGTCAGCAGCAGAACGCGGCTGGAAACGGCAACTCCGGCAAGCGGAAACACCCGGACGGCGGGTCAGAATTGGTGGCGAACACCAGTGCTGGGAACAACCATGCTAAGGGCAATGGGAACTTCAAGCAGAATTTTAACAAAGGAAAGGCTCCATTTAACTTGGAAGCGATGCTCAATAAGCCTTGTCCGGAGCATAGTCGACCCGATAAGCCGGCAGGGCATACATGGAGGAATTGTCACATTATGCGGCAGTTTCGAGATTACAGCCTTCAGCAGCATCATAACAACGGTAATGGTCCGTCCGGCGGCTCAGGGCCAGGCGGGTCAGGAGCCGGCTTTGGTCCTGGCGGCTCAGGGTCTGGATACCAGAATCAAGGCAATCAGGGAGGTCATCATCAGCAGTCTGGAGGTGGTGGCCAACAACAGCAGCATAACCAGTCAGGTTTTCAGAGCAATCCGAAACAGCTTAGCGGGGGTCAGTATCATGTTTTCACAACCAGCTTTGACAAGCGAGACCAGAAGGTACGCAAGCGGGCGGTTAATGCGGTCATGCCGGCTCTCCCACAGTATTTGAAGTGGTCTGAGTATGACATCACTTGGAGCAGGGCGGATCACCCGCCGCGGGTCGATAACCCGGGGCAACTAGCTTTGGTGGTTGCCCCCCAAGTTGGTGGATACATGTTCACAAAGGTGCTTATGGATGGTGGTAGCAGCATCAACATCCTGTATTATGATACTTTCAGCCGGATGGGTCTGCTTGACAAGGATCTTAAGCCGTCTTCCACAGTCTTTCATGGTGTGGTGCCTGGTAAGTCGGCTTATCCAGTGGGCAGGATTTCTCTGGAAGTCGCCTTTGGTGATGAGTACAATTACAGGGTGGAGTCCTTGTGGTTTGAGGTGGTTAAAATTAAAAGTCCATATCATGCGTTGTTCGGACGGCCGGCTTATGCCAAGTTCATGGCTAGGCCTTGCTATGTCTACTTACAGCTCAAGATGCCCGGGTTAAGAGGAACGATTACTGTGCACGGTGATCGGAAGACGGCTCTTGAATGTGAGGAAGGTGATGCAGCTTATGCAGAGTCAAGTTGTGCAAAGGCAGAGCTCAAGTTTTATAAAGAGAATGTCGACCCGGAGGACATGACTCCCTTGAAGAAGCCCACTACGGAATCAGAGCCGCCCCTCAAGTTTGCGGCGGATGATACCAAACAGGTGGATTTCACTGAGGGCGACTCATCTCAGCAGTTCACTATAGGGGCTAACATGGACCCCGCATAGGAAAGCGCGCTCATCAAATTCATCCGTGAGAATCGGGACATCTTTGCATGGAAGCCGTCTGACATGCCGGGTGTACCGAGAGAGTTTGCTGAGCACCACCTTAATGTGGATCCTAAGTTTAAGCCGATTAAACAATTCCTTCGTCGTTTCAATGAAGAGCGGCGCAAAGCCATTGGAGAAGAGGTGGCCCGGCTCTTAGCAGCAGGGTTCATCGTGGAGGTCTTTCACCCGGAGTGGTTAGCTAACCCGGTGCTAGTACTTAAGAAGAACGGCACTTGGCGTATGTGTGTGGACTACACGGATCTTAACAAAGCCTGTCCAGTTGACCCGTTTGCTCTCCCCCGGATTGATCAAATCATTGATGCGATGGCGGGTTGTGAGAGTTTATGTTTCCTGGACGCCTATTCAGGTTATCACCAGATCAAGATGGCAGTCAAGGACCAAGAGAAGACGGCTTTCATCACGCCTTTTGGTGCTTTCTGCTATGTGTCTATGCCTTTCGGGCTCAAGAGTGCTCAGGCGACTTATCAGCGTTGCGTGCAGAACTGTCTTCACAGTCAAATTGGGCGCAACGTTCATGCTTATGTGGATGATATAGTAGTTAAGTCAAGAAAGAAGGAAACTTTGCTGGATGACCTGAAGGAGACTTTCGATAACTTGCGGGTTTACAAGATGATGCTTAACCCAGCCAAGTGCGTTTTTGGAGTTCCTGCAGGCAAGCTTTTGGGGTTTCTGGTCTCTGAGCGTGGAATCGAAGCTAACCCGGACAAGATCAAAGCAATTACTTCTTTGTCTGAGCCGGCGTGCATAAACGACGTTCAGCGCCTGGCGGGTCGAATCGCCGCGTTAAGCCGGTTCATAAGCCGCCTGGGCGAGAAGGCAATCCCTTTATATCAAATGATGAAGAAGACAGACAATTTCGTTTGGAGCAAGGCGGCGGGTGAAGCGTTTGAGGCACTCAAGAAACAATTGACTGAGCCGCCGGTCTTGGCCGCTCCGGCTGAGAAGGAACCCTTGCTCCTCTATGTGGCGGCTAACAACAGGGCAGTCAGTGCTGCGGTTGTTGTGGAGTGCAAGGAGGCAGGGAAGGAATATCCGGTTCAACGGCCGGTTTATTACGTCAGTGAAGTTTTGATCGAGTCCAAGCAGCGGTACCCACATTGGCAGAAACTGATCTATGGGGTATTCATGGCGAACCGTAAGCTGAAACATTATTTTTTGGGACACCCGATCACAGTGGTTAGCTCTGCCCCGTTGGGAGATATAATTCAAAACAGAGAAGCCACTGGCCGGATTGCTAAGTGGGCATTGGAGCTTGGACCTCTTAATCTGAAGTATGTGCCTCGCACGGCTGTTAAGTCTCAAGCTTTGGTGGACTTTATAAACGACTGGACAGAGTGTCAGTCGCCAGAGGAGAAGCCGGACAACACTTATTGGACAATTCACTTCGACGGGTCTAGACAGCTGGAAGGCTCGGGGGCTGGAGTTGTCTTAACTTCCTCCAAAGGTGATAAGTTCTGTTACGTGTTAAGGCTGATGTTTCCTTGTACTAATAATGCAGCTGAGTATGAAGCTTTGCTTCATGGCCTCCGGGTTGCTAAGGAGATGAATCTGAGCCGGGTTAGATGCCTTGGCGACTCAGATCTGGTGGCTCAGCAAGTCTCAGGCACGTGGGATTCCAAAGACCCACGGATGGCGGCTTATCGTCAGGCGGTAGACGTCATTGCAGGTTACTTCAAGGGTTATCAGGTGGATCACATTGATCGTCGCAAGAACGAGGCGGCTGACGCATTGTCAAGACTTGGCTCTCAGCGTAAGCCGGTGCCGCCTAACGTTTTCTTGGATGTATTATATCACCCTTCAGTTAAGTTACCTTCGGAGGAGGATCTGGCTATTCCTGACCCGGAGGGGCAATTGGTGGCGGCTCTGCGTGCTATTCCTGACTGGACATTGCCTTACATGGCGTATCTAACTCGTGGCGAGTTACCTGAGGAGGAGACCTTGGCGAGGCAAATCGTCAGACGATCTAAGTCCATGACAATCATCAATGGCGAGTTGCATAAACGCAGCGTTACGGGCGTCTTTCAGCGTTGTGTTTCACCTGAGGAGGGCAAGGCGATCCTGAATGAAATCCACGCCAGAGATTGTGGTCATCATGCCGGCTCAAAATCTTTGGTGGCCAAGGCTTTTCGACATGGTTTCTTCTGGCTGACGGCTCATAAGGACGCAGAAAACTTAGTTCTCAAGTGTGATGGTTGTCAAAAGTTCGGGCGGCGTGCTCACGTGCCGGCTCAGGAATTGCGCATGATCCCAATCACTTGGCCGTTCGCGGTCTGGGGGCTTGATATGGTTGGGCCTTTCAAGAGGTCCAAAGATAAGAAGACCCACCTTTTGGTGGCGGTTGATAAATTCACAAAGTGGGTGGAGGCTGAGCCGGTCAGTAAGTGTGATGCAGCTACGGCGGTTCAATTTGTCAAAAAATTGATCTACCGTTTTGGTTACCCCCATAGTATAATCACAGATAATGGCACGAACCTATCCAAGGGGGCTATGCAAGCAATCTGTGAAGAGGAACACATCCGGCTTGACGTCTCTGCTGTGGCTCATCCACAGTCCAATGGTCAGGCGGAGCGTGCTAACCAGGAAATCCTGAGAGGTATCAAGCCCCGGCTTATGGTTCCTTTACAGAGAACGCCGGGTTGCTGGGTTGAGGAGTTACCATCAGTCTTATGGAGCATCAATACAACTCCCAACAGGTCAACAGGCTATACGCCTTTCTTCATGGTTTACGGCGTAGAAGCCGTGTTACCAAGTGACATACGTCATGACTCGCCAAGAGTGGCGGCTTACGTTGAGACAGACAATGAAACGGCGCGTCAGGATGCGTTGGATGCTTTGGATGAAGAGCGTGACCTGGCGGCGGCTCGATCGGCGATATATCAGCAAGACCTGCGCCGCTATCACAGCCGCCGAGTCAAGACCCGGACGTTCCAAGAAGGCGACTTAGTGTTGCGCCTGATTCAAGATCAGACGGACGCGCACAAGTTGTCTCCTCCATGGGAAGGGCCTTTTGTGGTTAGCAGAAACCTCAACAATGGGTCATACTATCTCATTGACGTACGGGATGAATCACGCACTTCTGGGCAGGAGACCCTCCGGCCGTGGAACATAGCTCATCTGCGGCCTTACTACACCTGAGTCATGGACTCCCTTCATTGTATATATCATATATATATATAATAAAGTTGGCATCCCTGCAAGACGGGGCCTCTGCCGTTTTTACGAATCTCGCATTGTCCAAAGATGGCTTCAATCATATGATCACTTGGGGGCTTTCAACCTGCCGGGTTAGGCTTCAACCCTCTTGGTCTGGCTCTTCAGCCGGAGTTACAAGGTCATTTGGGGGCTTCTAACCCGCCGGGTTAAGCTTCAACCTTCTTGATCGGCTCCTTAACTACAATATCACCACCTACTGGCGGCTTACAAGACGGCGGCTTATAAGTTGGTGTGCAAGTTGATAATATCAACAAAAGATTACTAGGAGTGCAGCGAGTTATGAACTCACCTCCTCTAATCTGTGAATCCGGGTTATGCCTGCCTGTAAGCAGATGCATTTTGTCAGGGGTGCAGCGAGTTCTAAAACTTACCCCCTGCAAAGGCCTCTTACAGCGGCGAGGCTAACTCTCATCCGTAAGGACGGGTTATACCTGCCTGTATGCAGATGCGTTTTGTCAGGGGTGCAGCGAGTTCTATAACTTACCCCCTACAAAGGCCTCATACAGCGGCGAGGTAAACTCTTATATTTATAACTACGGGTTATACCTGCCTGTAAGTAGCCGCGCTTTGTCAGGGGTGCAGCGAGTTCTATAACTTACCCCCTGCAAGGGCCTCTTACAGCGGCGAGGTAAACTCTCCTATTTGCTGCGTCTCTTTCTGGGTTGCTACGCTCCTATCAAGAGTTCAAAGTAGCTAAGACCACCCAGAAGAACCGGCTTATGTATTCGGAAAGAAAGGCAAGGAAAATGAGGTTTCACGCCTCCGGGTTAGGCTTTTTAAGCCGCCCTTTACAGCACTACAGAACATGTTTCTGCCTTATCTTATTTTGCCGGGTTTTTATCTATAAGGTAAGACGCCGTGTAAATTGGCACCATAAGCCGCCTGAAGAAAAGCAAGGAATATATTACGATTGACAAAAGATTTATACGTGCACGATGGCACGGGTCAGACAGTGAAAGGGTTTTTCTACAAGCCTATTACAAAGCTCTCTTTGAGAGCCCAACAGGCAACAGCCAAAAGTTTTATACAATGCAATCGGCAGCTCAGGAGGCCGGGTTATCAAATATAAAGTTCAGCTTGGGGGCGGGTCATCCTGCTCCGGGTCTTCGACTTCTTCGATCTGAAGATTGTCCACGTCCCAGTTGCAGTGTGTTAGCGCTTCAAACTGGGCGTCTTCAAACATAGGAGACGGGTCAATCTCAGGGGCGAAGAGATGCTTACGGCGAGCAGGAGTCAAGTCTCTGCATTCAAAAGTGGGACCACGTATTTTCTTGGACGTCTCGCTGTAAGCCGCCTGGTAGGTTGACATATCAAGGTCCTCCACCAGCTTGGAGGCAAGCACCCTGGAAGACCTTCTGCATTGAGCATAGTCTTCTGTGGTAAATTCAGAGCCGTCATCCTTCTTGGATGGGAACCCGTCCATCATCTCTTCAGCAGTCAGCTCAGGAGCGAAAGCTAAGCACCGGCTTAGTGCGGATAGAGCTCCCTGTCTGGCGGCTGATCTTTTGAGCTCATCAATCTGCTTGGGCAGCGTGGACAGCAGCTCTATGACTCCTTTCATGTGCTTGGGGATGCTCCTCTCAGTCAGCATGGCTTTGATGGTAAGGAGAGTCCCGCAGTAGAGTTGTTCAGCTAAGGAGTACACTGCCTTCAGCTTCATCAAGCTGTCAGATGACAATTGGCGGCTCCTTTCGCCTGCAAGGAAATATTGGGTGGTATAAGCCGCCAGCAGTATTATATGGCATGGACAGGAAGATCATTAAGTGTCATATGCTTACCAAAGATAGCATGGGTCATCCTTGATATATGCTGTTTCAGGGTTTGTAGCTCTGTTGATACAGTGGTAAGCCGCCCTTCAGCATCTTCTGCACGCTTGGTCAGGGCGGCTTGGTGTGTTTCAGTATTCTTCTTGAAAAGCGCAAAGTCAACTTGCGTCTTTTCAAGATCTTCGACGGCAACCCGCCATTTGGTTTCCACCTCTGAACGGGCGGTTTGTTGCAAAGCAAGGTCCTTCTTCAGGCTGGCCATTTCAGACTCAGCCGCCTCCAGAGCATCCTGTGACAATACAAAAACAGGAAAAGGGGGTTTCAATGATCATGATAAATTATCCGTGAGGAAATTATGATACAAGTCTCAAGCAGATTGCAAGCAATATACTCGACACTTGGGGGCTAATGTCTGTTTGTTCTCTAAGGCTAGTCCCGGCTCATCTTTCAAAAGATAAGCCGGCCCTTGGGGGCTACAGATCACGCTCTCAAGACTTTCAATTAAGTCCCAGCTCATCTTTCACAAGATAAGCCGGCCCTTGGGGGCTACGGCTCACGTTTTCAAGACTTTCAATTAAAGTCCCGGTTCATCTTTCAAAAGATAAGCCGGCCCTTGGGGGCTACAATCAGCATTTTCAAAGTCTCCAATGAGATTCCGGATCATCATTTCATGATAACCCGGACTTGGGGGCCACAGTTGATCAAACTTTACAAATTAAGTATCGGTCTACTATCTATACTAACCCGATACTTGGGGGCTACAGCTCAAGCTATAATGTGTTGCTAAGGAAAGACCCGGTTTATTATTCGAAATATTAATCCGGCTCTTGGCGGCTATGAAAGGGTATAAGGGACAGGCTGGTAAAAGTATTACCTCATATTTTTTCTTCATAAGGCTGACAAGCTTCAACTCCATCTTCCGGCTTGACTCCAGGCGGTTTAGAAATCCAGCATGAAGCTCGTCAGCAGTAAATTTCTCCAGCACAGGGGATTCAAAATGAAACTCCTCAATCGAAGAAGTTTCAGCCTTGCCAGAGTGCCTGGATAGTACACGGGGTTCAGGGGTTTGGTGACCCGCCCCAGTTATAGCAACGTCTGGAAGGATTGTATCTTCAACAGCCATTGAAGGGCTGGGCGGTTTAGGATCATCCCTCGCAGGGCTTTCAGCGGTCGTGTCATGACCCGCCGGCTCAGGTGGCTAGTGAGTATCTTTTATAGTGTCTGCAGCTGGTGAAGGAGAGGCCGGCTTAGCAAACACCGGTTCTTTGGCAGTAGGGGCGGCAGTAGACCCGCCAGTCTTCCTTCGTTTTGCTTGGGCCCTGGAAGGCGCAGTTGATGGTTATATATATGTCAAGGACATTGAAAACATTCAGTGCAAAGTAAATGTACGCACTCTGGGTTGATCTTCATTGGAGGCAGCTTAGATGCGGTTGAGTCGCCAGATGAAGGTGGAGAGTCCTGAAGGCAGCCAAAACAATACAAGACAAAGTAAGGTTACAATGCAAAGCTGATGAAAGCTATGTTTCAGTTAAAGGATACCTCAGCTGGCCGTTTTCGTTGAGCCGGAGCATGTGGTAACCCGGCCACAAGGTCTTCAGAGCCGGCGCTCCGGGTCTGACGTCGGGAGTTGTGCTGTTGCTTTTTCAAAAGGAAATTGGGATCTAAGTGAGCAAGAGGATGAGAGAAGGGGACTTTCCGGACGACCCGCCGTACTCTGTCTTGTGGAAAGGTTTCTGAGTCAGAAGAAATATAAGTTACCTCAGGAGCATCTGCATGGCTGGCCTCTGCTTCTTCCTGTAAATGATTATTGTTAGTAAAAATGCATAAAGAAACGGCAAAGGGAGTTAAGATCTACCTCCGAGTCATCAGATTCAGCCGGCTCTGGAGTGGCGGCTTTCTTCTTCTTCTTGGCAGGGGTTTTCGTCTTAGGCTTCCTCACCGGCGGATTGAACTTCTTCTTCCAGAACGGGGAGTTGGCCTATACATAAGCCGCCGGCAAAGGTTAGAAGGTGCAAGATAAATGTGATCAATTGAAGGAAAAGAGACTTACGCCTGGAGCCGGATTCTTGGCGTAGAAGGGCTTTAGCCCAACCTTGTTGCAAGCTTCCTGGCTCTCACCAAGGAGTCCCTTGACGCCAGTGTTAATATCTTCGTCAGTCAAGGGAGTGTTCTTGAAACAGAGGGGGTCATTGGGTTCACCCGTGTATTCACCCATGAGCCGGTCACGCCGGCTCAGTGGCATGATCTTCCAGCTTACCCAGCAGCGGGTTAGGTCAACACCTGTTAAGCCGTTTGCCAGTAAAGCCTTGACTTTGGTGTAAGCCGGGGCGTACATTGCTCGTTCGGCAGCTGTCATCCGTGCTGGGAGGGGGTTGTCATTGGTGAAGCAGAGCTGGGTTGGACGATAACCCGGCAGAGGATTTTCGCCTTCAGGAGAGGTATCTTTACAATAAAACCAAGTCTTATTCCAATCTTTGGGATGACTTGGCAAGGTAGCTGAAGGATATGGCAAGTCTCTCCGTCTCTGGATGGTAATACCTCCGAGCTCCAAGCTGGGACCAGCCGCCATTTCAGTTTGGCGGTTTGCGTAGTGGTAGTCATAGAAGAGGTCAACAGACGGTTCTTCTTGCATATAGACTTCACTTAAGACTTGGAATTGGCAGATGTTGGTGACTGAATTAGGGCCTATGTCTTGGGGATGGATCTTGAAGAAGTGAAGAACATCCCGAAAGAACTTTGACCCGGGAGGGTAGAACCCACGAAGAATGTGGTCAGTAAATATGATGATCTCCCCCTCTTTGGGTTCAGGCCTCTTCTCCGGTCCTGGGACCCGCCAGTGTATTTCATCCTTACTCGGCAACATGCCTGATTCAACAAAATTAGCTAGGAGTTCTTCAGTGACTCCAGAGCTGACCCAATCGCAGGAGGATGGAGTCCTTGTCATGACGGCGGATTATGCTACAAAGATAAAAGGAATGGCGGGTTAAAAGAGCACTTGCTGTATGATGCAGTTATGATCAGTGTAACAGTGGAAGAGCTAAGCCGCCAGAATAATTGGCGGAGAGCCGCCAAGGCAATGGCGAGTTGCAGAAAACAGGGCAGTATGAGAAGAAAAATGGCTAAGTACAGAAACAGATTTTGCATATCATCTCTTCGTTGCAAGATCTACGGGCGAAGAAAAATGAAAATATATGTAACCTAGAAATAACGATGAAAGAACAAGACCAATCCACCCGCAGCAATGAGCACTATATGGACCTAAGAACGAACGGGGGATTGACTTCGGAGGAGTGCCCGCAACAAAGGAGTAACGATACGAGGTCTGGGCAGTGCTCGATGCTTCGGTGGTTGTTGAATGGCGATGAACTAGCAAGAACACTGAAGAACTTGAAACCCTAATGGGGGTGGACACAGATTCAACGAAGGCCAGGGGAGTTTACCTTTTGGATGCGGAGGCGCCGGTGAGACTTTGAACCAATCCGGGTTGATGCCGCGGCCGGCGATGAGAGCAACGGCGAGGCTTCAAGTTGCGGGCGGCGGAGCTCTGGAGAGAGGAGTCTTCGCGCGAGGAAGAAGAC
Source organism: Elymus sibiricus (assembly GCA_039707655.1). Classification (NCBI taxonomy): domain Eukaryota; kingdom Viridiplantae; phylum Streptophyta; class Magnoliopsida; order Poales; family Poaceae; genus Elymus; species Elymus sibiricus. Next base: position 402,198,233 of record CM077663.1, read on the forward strand.
GACAGCGACAGGCGGAGAAAGAGAGGAGGCGCACGTGTCGCTATTTATAAGGGGAAGGACAACCGTGCGCGCGAAAATTGGGGAGCTACAGTAAATTGGCGCCTCGATTATCGGGATGACCTTTCAGTGACAAAGATCCGTTGCAAACGTCATGGAATCTTTTCCGAATATTCGGTGTGACGTCATGGCGGGTTACAGATTGTCTTTCCAAATGACAGCACTATGGGGACTCGCCGCTAAGTAAGTTAAAGATTGACATGAGCTGGCTTAAATCAACCTGGGGCCTAATGTTGGGGATATAACCCCGTGGTAAGACCCGCCCAGGCGGGGCCGGGTCACACCAGGCGGCTCGTAAGCCCAAGACCTGTGAGGTGGGCTGAAGGATCAAGGCCAGGCTGTGTGGCGGCTTACCGGACGGGCCAAGACGGAGGCCCAGAGACGGAAGATGGCGTGATGACCCGGGTGGCTAAGCCGCCCGGTGGCGGCTTACCCAAGATGGTATGGCGGCTTAGAGACAGAGTAGGACACGTTGTGTGAGACGGTTTGAGACTCGTGTAACCCGGGGCCTTGACCTCTTATATAAAGGCTAGACCCCGGGGCGGCTTAGACAAGAAACCAAGTAATCGAGAACTAGGTCAAGCAATCCGCTCCCTTGTAATCGGTACTCCAGTTAATACAACACAAGCATGACGTAGGCTTTTACCTCTACTTGAGGGGCCGAACCTGGGTAAACTCGTGTCCTTCGTCCCGATCAACCCCTTTGAGTCCACTGCTATGGCGATGGCCTCGAACCTAAGTCTTCGGACATCTGCCGTGACAAAACCACGACAACGTCCGTTCCATCGGAAAACACTGTTCCATTTCCGTATAAAAAATCATTTACACTTTTGTTTTGCAAAGTTTCCACTCCATTTTCATCCCTAGTACCGCGTGTTTAGCGGTAATACCCCTCCCTTGAGCGGTAGTACCGCTTGAGCATTTCCAGAACATAATGCTTAGATTCGTGGGGGCCTATTTAAGGGGGGGGGGGGTTCTTTTCCAATGGCCCCAACGACTTTGAGCAAGTTTCGCCCCACCATCGTTGACCTCTTGGAGCTTGCTTTCTTTTTTTATTTCTCTCATGATTCTTGCATTTTTTTGAGGAAAAAGAGAGAGGAGATCTAGTTCTACATTCTCCACCAGTCCATTTATCCTCTTAGTGACGTGAACCTTGTGGGTCTAGATGTTGGAGTTGTTTTGTGTTCTCCTTGTTCTTCCTCTCATATTCCTCCTTAGCCTTTGCTGCTTTGGTGGGATTTGAGAGTGAGGGACTTAAGCACTTTGTGTGTTCTTGCCATTGCATTAGTTGCATCGGTTTGAGTTATCCACGATGATACATGGAAGTGAACGTTGAGAAGCTTATTACTCTTCGGTGTTTGGGCGCCCTAGATGGATGGTGGTGTTGCGGAGCTCAATTTGTACGGGTTCGGTGACCACCCCTAAAGGTCGCCATTTGTACGGGTGTGGTGACCGCCTACAAGGGTCGCCAATTGTACAAGTTCGGTGACCGCCCTCAAGGATCCCTTAGTGAAGTCACGACACCTTGCATTGTGCGAGGGCGTGATGAGAATATGGTGGCCATAGTGGCATTTTGGGGAGCATTGTGCCTCCACACCTTAATGGTGTCCTGGACTAGGGGGTACTCAACACGTCATCTCCCGACCAGTGGGTCGGACCGAGGACCCCCATGGCGATTCACTAATGGGACAGTTCGGACAGCCCATGATGCATACAAGGGAGATTCCACGAGACTTGGCGCACAAGACAAGGACTCCTCTAAACCCTAGGCCTACGATGCATTATATAAACCGAGGCCAGGCTAGTCAATAGACAATCTCAATCTCATATTCATTACAACAATCTCGTGGTAGATACCTCTACTATGTATTATCCCCCATATGAATATAATCAAAAGCAGGACGTAGGGTATTATCTCTTCGAGAGAGCCTGAACCCGGGTAAAATCCCATGTCCATGTTACCATTGCTCCAAGACGCCTAGCTCAGGCCCCTACCACGAGATATGCTGGATTCAGAACCGACACTGGTGCTTTCATTGAGAACCAGCTATACGATCATTGCGGATCGATGTGATCATCATTAGATGGAGATCAAGAAAATGTCAGCGCCGGCGGCCGTGTCCGCTGCCTGATAGATCGTCGGATCCGAGCTCTGCTACGGACTAGCAAGTTAATCCCGCGTGTCCGGGCAGATCCTGACTGGCGGCGCTCCAGCCAAGGCGTACCAAATGAGTCACGCATGCAGGCAACGACCAGATTTGCTGCCTCGTTCAACTAAAGGAAAAAATATGTAGCCCGGCGGCGGCGTTCCAGCCAAGGATACCCCTGAGCCATTACTAGCGTACGTGGAGCAAGGATTTGCATCAATCTCGTCGGTCCCTGGCAGCATCCAGGAGAGGTTCGATCCTTTTTGAAAGCACAACATGCTCCCTTGGTGGTTTTGATAATTCATGACAACATACATTGTCTCTTGGACTAATACTTTTACCTAGTGTATCTCAGGTATAGTCCATAGAGAAGGGCTGGCAAAAGGATTGTGGAGATTGTGGAAATACCCCAAGATGCAAGGAAATGGATTGGCAAAGCTTCAAGCAAGAGGACTCTACATTTTACATTTGTGAGAAATCACTTTGAGTCCATAGGAAAGCCAATACTATTAAAAGGGGGTAAGGTTTTGATTGGTGAACAAAATGCTCATACGTGCACAAGTGATAGTCACCAAATACACCCACAAACTCTTCCACCAAAGTCTGTCCATTGCCATATACTCAACATCGGTGCAACCAACATTTCCATCCCGGTGCCACCGATTCTCAACCACAGACAGACTCAGCCAAACCCTAGCCACTTCGGTGCAACCGATTCCATACCGGTGCCACTGAGTTTAGGTTGCCAACTTTCTGTTACACAAATTCACAATATCGGTACCACCAATATTGTTGGATCGGCGTCACCGAGATTGGGAATCTGACCGTTGGTCACCTTATCGGTGCAACCGAGTTTCCTATATCGGTCTCACCGAGATTCAAAAGTTGCCACCTTTTGGTCACTTCGGTACCACCGAGATTAACACATCGGTATCACCGAGTTGGTCATTTTGTGTGTAACGGTTGGATTTTTGGGGATGCCTATATATACCCCTTCACCACCACCTACTGAGAGAGAAGCACTCAGAACTATTCCATACTTGCCCCATCCAGTTTTCTGAGAGAGAACCACCTACCCTTGTGTTGAGGTCAAGATCTTCCACTCCTACCATATGGATCTTGATTTCTAGCCTCTCCAAGTTGCTTTTCACCAATCCCATCTCTTCCACCAAGCCAAATCTGTGAGAGAGTGATTATGTGTTGAGGAGTCTATCATCTTGAAGCACAAGAGCAAGGAGTTCATCGTCATTACCGAGCCTATTGCCTTTTGGAGGGTGGTGCCTCCTAGATTGGTTAGGTGTCGCTTGGGAGCCTCCTACTTCGTGTTGTGGAGTGAACCAAGAAGTTTGTAAGGGCAAGGGGATCGCCTACTTCGTGAAGATCTACCCATAGTGAGGCTAGTCCTTCGTGGACGGAAGCCGTTATGGAATAGTCAAGGTTGCTACTTCGTGGACCCTTATGGGTGGAGCCCTCCGTGGACTCTCGCGACCGTTACCCTCCGTGGGTTGAAGACTCCATAAACGTGGACATACGATAGCACCACCTATCGGAACCACGTGAAAAAATCATCGTGTCCCTTATGTGTTTGATCTCCATATCTCTACCCCTTTACTTCATGTGCAATGTCTTTACTTTCCGCTGCCATATTTCTTGACATGCATGTGTAGGGCTGTTAGACTTGCTAGACTTGCTAAAACTGTTAAAATCTGCCAACCAATTAACTTGGGAAAAGGTTAGGTTTTAAATTCATGCTAGTAGTCTATTCACCCCCCCTCTAGACACTCTTCTAGTGATCCCTCAATTGGTATCAGAGCATTGGTTTCCATTGCTTCGGTTTAATCACCGAGGAGGAAGATGGATGTGTCTAGTATAGGGAGTTTGAGTTGTAGAGTGCCTATCCTTGATGGAGAGTACTATAGTCAATGGAAAACCTTGATGCTTGAGCTGTTTAATGAATTTCAATTGAGCAAATATGTCAAGTGCCCCTACGTTCCCCCCATTGATCCTTTGCATCCCACACACGAAGAGGAAGTTGATATGCTATGCAATCTTAGAACTGTCAATCTTATTGTTAGAGCTTTACCTAGAAATGTGCTTAATCAAATGAAGAATTTTGCATGTGCTTACACTTTGTGGAATGATTTGGAGAAACGATATCCAAATTATTCACTAAGTAATCTTGATGAAATTCTTCATAAAACTATTGTCTTCCACAAAATGACGCCTAGTGATCCTAAGTTTGATGATTGTCTTTTTGAGCTTAGAGACCCCATGCGTGCTAAAGGAGATGTCACTACTATCAACAAAATCATTATTGAAGCCATTCGCATTCATAAACTTGAACATTGTCATGATCACCATCCTAACGAATCTCTTGTTCTTTATGATGATGATTTCCCACTTGATGATGACAATGTGGAACATGGCTACTATGATGAAGATGAGCTGTTCGACATCGATTATGAGAAGATCATGAAGAATCTAAGTCTCATGGCAAACTTCAAGGATTACATGTCCAAAGGAAAAGAGTGGATTCTCGATAGCGGATGTACCGATCATATGACCGGAGATAGAGAAATGTTTGAAGAGATCACGCCAAACCATGGACCGCGAAGGTACGTAACGTTTGGAGACAACTCCAAGGGTAAGGTACTTGGTCTTGGTAAGGTGGCCATATCCCATGATAGCTCTATTCAAAATGTTATGCTTGTTGAATCTCTTGGCTACAATCTTCTTTCCGTATCTAGACTTGCCGACTTTGGTTTTAATGTGCTATTCACGAAAGTAGATTGCCAAGTGTTTCGTCAAGATAATCATAAAATGGTCTTTACCGGTTTCCGTAGAGGTGATCTATACATTGTTGATTTCACTAAGAGATCCAAACCTCGTACTTGTTTAATTGCAAAATCTTCTAAAGGTTGGCTTTGGCATAGAAGACTAGGACATGTTGGCATGCGTAACTTAGACAAGCTTATCAAAGGTGATCATATACTTGGTGTTAAAGATGTTATCTTTGACAAAGATAGACTTTGTAGTGCTTGTCAAGCTGGAAAGCAAGTAGGTGGAAGTCATCCCGTTAAGAATATCATGACTACTAGGAGACCACTCGAGTTACTTCATATGGATCTCTTTGGTCCCAATGCTTACAAGAGTCTCGGTGGAAATTCCTATGGTCTAGTTATAGTTGATGATTTTTCTAGATTTACGTGGGTATTCTTTCTTGATGATAAGTCGCGGGTTCAAAAGATCTTCAAGAACTTCGCTCACAAAGCGCAAAATCAGTTTGAAGTGAAGATCAAGAAGGTTCGGAGCGATAACGGGTCGGAGTTCAAGAACACCCATGTGGATACCTTTCTTGACGAAGAAGGTGTTTCACATGAGTTCTCGGCTACGTACATGCCTCAACAAAATGGAGTTGTTGAAAGGAAGAACCGAACGCTTATTGAGATGGCAAGAACGATGCTTGACGAATACAAGACGCCAAGACACTTTTGGGCAGAAGCCGTGGAAACAACATGTCATGCCACAAACCGACTTTACTTGCACAAGCTTCTCGGTAAAACGCCATACGAGCTACTCACCGGTAACAAACCCCAAGTTGGATAGTTTCGGGTATTCGGCTCAAAGTGCTACATTCTTGATAAGCATCGTCGTACTAAATTTGCTCCTAAATCTCATGAAGGATTACTACTGGGTTATGGTTCGAACTCTCACACTTACCGTGTCTACAAAAACTTCACTCGAAAAGTTGAAGAGACGGTAGATGTGAAGTTTGATGAATCTAATGGTTCGCAAGTCGAACAATTGGCAAATGATGCAGGTGATAAGGACCCTTCGGAAGCTATCCAAGATTTGCCCATCGGCAAGATTCGTCCCATGGAGGTGAAGGAAAGTACTTCATCAACTCAAGTGGAAGCCCCCACTTCACGTCAAGGTGAACCACAACATGACATGGAGGCATCCACAAGTGGTACACGACAAGATGATGAAGAGGAGGAAGTGCATCATGAAGATCCACCACAACCTCCTTCACCACCACCTCAAGGGAACGACACCTTCAACAACAACGAAGATGAAGGAGATGATAATGAAGAAGAAGCTCCACCATCCAACAATCGGAAGCTGACCCGAGTTCGAGCACAAGTGACCAAGAACCATCACCTAAACCAAATCTTTGGTGATATACAAACAGGGAGAATCACTCGCTCTAAAACTCGCCTAGCTAACTTTTATGAGCATTATTCTTTCATCTCTAGCATTGAGCCCTTGAAGGTAGAACAAGCTATTGAAGATGCGGATTGGGTGAACGCGATGCATGAAGAGCTTCACAACTTCGAAAGGAACGAAGTGTGGACACTCGTGGAGAAGCCCAAGGATGAGCAAAACATCATCGGAACCAAATGGGTGTTTCGGAACAAGCAAGATGAAGACGGTCAAGTCATACGGAACAAGGCTCGTCTCGTAGCCCAAGGATATACGCAAGTCGAAGGTATGGACTACAGTGAGACCTACGCCCCTGTCGCTAGACTTGAAGCTATTCGCATTCTTCTTGCTTATGCTAATCACCATGATATCACGCTTTATCAAATGGACATTAAAAGTGCCTTTTTAAATGGTGAAATTGAAGAAGAAGTCTATGTTAAGCAACCACCTGGTTTTGTGAATCCTAAGAAACCTAATCATGTGTACAAGCTTCGTAAAGCCCTTTATGGTCTTAAGCAAGCCCCTCGTGCTTGGTACAAATGCTTAACGAAGTTTCTCATTGAAAAAGGTTTTGAAATTGGTAAAATTGACGCAACCTTATTCACTAAGAGAGTTAATGGTGAATTATTTGTGTGTCAAATCTATGTGGATGATATTATCTTTGGATCTACTAACCCACAATTCAGTGAAAGATTTGGAAGGTTGATGTCCGAGAAGTATGAGATGTCTATGATGTGTGAGCTGAAATTCTTTCTTGGTTTGCAAATCAAGCAAATGAAAGAAGGAACTTTCATCTCTCAAACTAAGTATACCAAGGACTTGATCAAGAAGTTCAACATGCAAGAGTGCAAAGGTATGAAAACCCCTATGCCTACTAGTGGACATGTTGATCTTACCAAGGAGGATGAACCGGTTGATCAAAAAGTTTATCGATCTATGATTGGTTCATTGCTATATCTATGTGCCTCTCGTCCCGATATTATGCTTAGTGTTTGCATGTGTGCTAGATATCAAGCTGCACCTAAAGAATGTCATCTATTGGCCGTGAAACGTATTGTGAGATATTTTATACAAACACCAAACTTTGGCATTTGGTATCCCAAAGGATCTTCCATTAACCTTGTTGGCTATTCCGATTCGGATTATGCTGGTGACAAGGTTGATAGAAAATCCACCTCGGGTACTTGTCAATTTTTGGGCAGATCTCTTGTATCTTGGTCCTCCAAGAAACAAAACTCGGTATCTCTATCTACTGCCGAAGCTGAATATATTGCTGCTGGATCTTGCTGTGCACAATTGTTATGGATGACACAAACGCTTAAGGATTGCGGAATCCATGTTAGAAATGTTCCATTGCTTTGTGACAATGAAAGTGCTATTAAAATTGGTCATAATCCTGTGCAACACTCTCGAACTAAACATATTCAAGTTAGACATCATTTCATTCGTGATCATGTTGCCAAAGGAGATATTGATCTTAAGCATGTTCGCACTAACAAGCAATTGGCCGATATCTTTACTAAGCCCCTTGATGAGAAAACATTTTGTTACTTGAGGAGTGAGTTGAACATCATTGATGCTTCAAACTTGAGCTAGACTCACTCGGTTGCATGCAAGGGCATAAGCTTTCTTGATATTTCCATGTTGATCCTAACATGTTATCTTGTGCCATGGAATTCTATGCTCCCTTGTATTGCATCTAATCTTTTGTAGGTACTTGGAAGAATTTCATTTCACAAGATTGCCGTCAACTCCAATCATAAGCAATCTTGTCACTACCAAGTATTCACAACCCCTCTTGATGATGAAAGGAAGAAGACACCTCAATCATATCCTTGACATATATTTATAATTCTCATGTTGGTATCATGTCAAATGGATATGTCCATTGCTCTTCCTTGCATGGCTAACCTTTGCAGGTGACAAGTGTACTAAAACGAGAAGGATTGTTCCCAACTCAAGATGATCTTCATCAACCTTGAGCATCCTCACCAAGTTCACCTACAAGCCCCGTCATCAACATCACTCAAAGGTATGCACTCATATTCTTGAAAAGGCTTTACTCCAAGTCATGAGCTAAAGCAACTCAAGTGATATGAAGACATTAAAATGTTTAATCGATAAATGGTAACCCCATTTTGAGCTTAACGTAGAGTATGACCCATGATCAAGCATTCTTGCTTGACTCCTAAGTCAATCTACTCTAATATAGGTGACCTAGTCACAGGCTCATCATCTAGTTAAGTATTTTAGATGGTTCACTTTCTATTTTGTGAAGACTTCTTGGAACCGCTCAAATCTTCTCTAGCTGATATCCCTTTGTAAAAACCTTCACATTCCCTTTGAAATTTTTTTGGCAACACTTTGAAAACAGAAACTTGGTCCTTTATTTCCTTTGCTGTTTTAGCCTCGGAGCCACCGATACATATTTCTCGGTTCTACCGACATTGCAGATAAGCTGCACCACAAGATCTCGGTACCACCGATTTATCTGTCTCGGAGTCACCGGTTTGTTTTCTTTTCTTATTTATGATCGCTGTTGCAAATCTATGTTTCTCTTGTGCCATTTCATGTGAGGATTTTGTTACTTCGATGATCCCTTCTTTTTATATAAAAAAGGAAATTCTTTTCAATGATTCCCTCAGTTTTCATTTCCATGAACCCTACATTCAATGACCCTTGTTCTCAAGGATCCCTTTCTATCAATGATCCATGTATCTATTCCTGTGTTTGACCTTTTTGGAAATTAATGCCAAAGGGGGAGAATACCAAAGTTTCATGCTAAAGAGGAAGATACATGCTTATGCAAAGGAGGAGATATGATTAAGGGGGAGAGCCAATATCAATATTCATATAAGGTGAGAATATCAAAGTAGGGGGAGAAAATCATATTTGGAGGATTATCTAAGATGTGTTGGAAGTTTACTTTTCTCACCCTATCCAATCCCAATATCTACGTGCTGAGATTCAGGGGGAGAGGATGTTTTAATACTGTCATATCTTAGGGGAGAAAAAAATGATTTTGGAGACATATCAATCTTAAGAAATACTATCTTCTATATGTTCTCCATATCTTGGTACTTTTGAGTTCTATTACCTTGTTGATTGGTACAATACTCTTGTGTTTCCTAACATTGTTTTCTCAAGTGTATTTCTACTACAAGAGTGCTCAAGAACTCAAGGTAAGTATATGCATCATATCTTTGGTCAAGATAATCTCTTGCTTCTTGCACATATTGTTTGCAAGAGTGAAGTCTTGAACAAGGATACATCTCATTCACATATATTTGATGCATATAGCCAAGATACACATGACTCATTATATCCTTTCTACTATTTGTGTCCCCAATGCATTCCAAAGCAACTATCCTTTAAAGGAATCACACATTTAGGGGGAGCAAATCTAAGTCATGTGTCTCTCAAAGTCTTCATTATATTCATGTATATCTTTATTTGAAGCTTTGATTGTATGTTGTCATCAATTACCAAAAAGGGGGAGATTGAAAGCACAACATGCTCCCTTGGTGGTTTTGATAATTCATGACAACATACATTGTCTCTTGGACTAATACTTTTACCTAGTGTATCTCAGGTATAGTCCATAGAGAAGGGCTGGCAAAAGGATTGTGGAGATTGTGGAAATACCCCAAGATGCAAGGAAATGGATTGGCAAAGCTTCAAGCAAGAGGACTCTACATTTTACATTTGTGAGAAATCACTTTGAGTCCATAGGAAAGCCAATACTATTAAAAGGGGGTAAGGTTTTGATTGGTGAACAAAATGCTCATACGTGCACAAGTGATAGTCACCAAATACATCCACAAACTCTTCCACCAAAGTCTGTCCATTGCCATATACTCAACATCGGTGCAACCAACATTTCCATCCCGGTGCCACCGATTCTCAACCACAGACAGACTCAGCCAAACCCTAGCCACTTCGGTGCAACCGATTCCATACCGGTGCCACCGACTTTAGGTTGTCAACTTTCTGTTACGCAAATTCCCAACATCGGTACCACCGAGATTGTTGGATCGGCATCACCGAGATTGGGAATCTGACCGTTAGTCACCTTATCGGTGCAACCGAGTTTCCTATATCAGTCTCACCGAGATTCAAAAGTTGCCACCTTTTGGTCACTTCGGTACCACCGAGATTAACACATCGGTGTCACCGAGTTGGTCATTTTGTGTGTAACGGTTGGATTTTTGGGGATGCCTATATATACCCCTTCACCACCACCTACTCGAGAGAGAAGCACTCAGAACTATTCCATACTTGCCCCATCCAGTTTTCTGAGAGAGAACCACCTACCCTTGTGTTGAGGTCAAGATCTTCCACTCCTACCATATGGATCTTGATTTCTAGCCTCTCCAAGTTGCTTTCCACCAATCCCATCTCTTCCACCAAGCCAAATCTGTGAGAGAGTGATTATGTGTTGAGGAGTCTATCATCTTGAAGCACAAGAGCAAGGAGTTCATCGTCATTACCGAGCCTATTGCCTTTTGGAGGGTGGTGCCTCCTAGATTGGTTAGGTGTCGCTTGGGAGCCTCCTACTTCGTGTTGTGGAGTGAACCAAGAAGTTTGTAAGGGCAAGGAGATCGCCTACTTCGTGAAGATCTACCCATAGTGAGGCTAGTCCTTCGTGGACGGAAGCCGTTATGGAATAGTCAAGGTTGCTACTTCGTGGACCCTTATGGGTGGAGCCCTCCGTGGACTCTCGCGACCGTTACCCTCCGTGGGTTGAAGACTCCATAAACGTGGACGTACGATAGCACCACCTATCGGAACCACGTGAAAAAATCATCGTGTCCCTTATGTGTTTGATCTCCATATCTCTACCCCTTTACTTCATGTGCGTCTGTACTGTGTTAAAAAAAACTATCTGTTTACAACGTAAATTTATTACGCACATCATATTTGTTGTTGGTTTCTGCTGCATAATTTTTGCAGAGATGTTCTATCAATGTTCGCGTGGGACGTCGGACTAGCCAACCTCTTGCGGATTTCTGACCTATATCGACATCGACTTCGCGCCGGATAATCGACCTCGACTACACGACGTCGTCGTCCCACCTTTGCCGACCTCGGCGCTCAAGCCAGATTTTTTCTAATTATTTACTTCACTTAAATTAATTGAATAGAAGAATTCTTTTAATATATTATTGTCTTTATTTATTATTACTTTTTTGCTTGCACTATTATATGAGCGCATGTAATTGACTTCGATTGTGTAAAGTGGTCACCTCGGCGTGCCGGCGTCATCGTCCCGCCTCCGTCGACCAAATTGTGGCGTCACCCTGCTGGACCGGGGACTTCACCATCTCTTCACCAACCTGCTCTAGGGACATCGGCGTCACCAACCGACCAACTTCGTCATATTAGTTGGACCGGGGGCTTCGCCTCGACTTATCGGTCGTGTTGCGTCGCCACTTCAACAAGTCTAGCTCTTCGCTCGGGCACCTCGGGACCGGCTTGGGGGCTGGGACCTCGACCCGCTTCAGGCTCGGCCCATGTCATCAACACAGAGCATATTAACCAGCTAAGTCACTTTCATGCTCAAAATTTTTAAGTTTTAAATTTTTTGTTCGGTCCAACCAAGCGTTATGTTTTTGTCTCAAAACAAAAACTTTCTTTGTTAAAAATGTTGTTTATTCAGAAAACAACCTTCTTTTCTCATGTTACCCGGGGGCTCTCAAATTTATACAAGCCACTTTATAAAAAATGTGTTTTCTACTTTGTTGTTGCGAATTCTTTTTCTAAACACTCCTTTTTCACCTCGAGTGTATGGTCAATAGCTTGATAGCCTTTTTCACCTTTAGTCTGCTGAATTGGCCTTTGACAAGCACTCCGCCTTCGGGATATGGAGGTTGAAGCCGAAGGCTGACCTACTTGAAGTTTGAAGACCGGATGTGTCATGTTAAAGCATGCCAGAAGGAATTTATTATTATTATTTTAAGACCAATTTTCGGATTGGCACCAAAAAAACTTGATTTAGTTCGAACGTCCAAGTTTCTACATAAGCTTTTTTGGATTTTCAAGCTTATGGCACTTTTAAGCTATTTGTATGTTTTCTTTTAGGAGGCGGGACATCCTCATGACCGAGGTGCCCTGCGTAATAATTCAGCTCGGGAGATCTTTTCCGACATGCAGCTCAACATCTTTCCTGTCGACTTACACCTCGATGTTGGCGAAACGCACATGAAATCCAGACTAGTTCCCGAGGAGATTCGATCCTCAGGTTGGTCGATTGCACCCAACCTGAGTCTCAGGGGATACTTTGTGTCTTCAGCATAACTCTCGTAGTACAACGTCGGATGCCTTTAAAGTATTGGCAATATCAACGAGGTACCGCGACTAGAGCCGAACCCACCAAAAGCTAAGGTACTCCGAGGAGTCCTCGGCAAAACGTTCTCGGATATTGCTTTATATGCATCAATTTCGAATTGTGTCTTCGGTCAATAGTTGGGTTGCCCAGCTCATGTGATTGCCTCCTACATTCTTCTTTGTTCGGTTAGGTGTGCAAAGGGAAAACCATGGCGATTGTACTTCCAATTTAACTGGTCAAGTACCTCAGTGGACAAAGCGGAAAACTGAGTATCACAATGAGCGCAAACTGGCCAGTGATCCGATGACTCTATCAAACTATAGATCGATAGTGGTTACCCTGTGGGCCTTCAGTAAAATTGGCTGCATTGTTAATGGCTTGACCTCGGCTAATGCCGAACACTAACTGGGGGGCTAGTAATTGGCCTCCTGAACTTTAAGCTCCTATGACTAAGTGAAAGTTATAAAGCCTAGATTTCTGATTGCCTCGTTTCCGCTAACACAACCGCCTCCGGGCACCGAGACGTAGGCTAAGGGTTGTCTTGTTGCTGCGGAAACACCCTGCATAGCATCTACAAAGGGGTAGATGCCGACGATGGGCCACTCTCAAATGATAAACGGTCACAAAGGATTCGAAATAGCATATAGTTGAAAAGCATTTGTATTCAATATGCGAGTGCTGCCTTCCGTAATCATCGTTATAAAGCCATAAATATGCATCAATTTGACTTAAGATTTTGACCAAGCTGGGTTGCCTCGTTCCCGTGATTACCCCTTATGTTCCCGATTATTCGGCTAGGGGGTAAAGGGAACACCTCTGTGATTGTTACTACCGGGTCATTCGGGTTAGTACCTCAGACTAGGTGAAGGTGAAAGCTAGTTGTCTTAAGAATATAATTGGTTGGCAACGACGGAAGTGAAAAAATTGGTTCATTAAAGACCACAGAGTTCGGGAACATTCTCCAAACTAAATCCTCAATATTTTCCTCCCACATTGATCGGAGTTGAGATTTCACGATCATGGTCACCATGATATCCTGGGAAAAGGAACTTATAAATGAACTATTTTTTCCAGAAGATGTTTCTTACATTAAATAGTAATATAACATATCTCTCCGCGTACCTTTATTTATTAAACCGTATGGCTGGATTGCCTTGTTCGTCTTAAATCTTTGCCCTTATAAAGGCTTTATAAAGTAGGACAAACACTTCTCGGCTACTGGCCGAGGAAGTTGAAGCCAATGGTCGGTCAACAAAGTCTTGTACAATGCGGATCCGAGCATTGATGATGTAAAGTACTTGGATACATAGAATCATTACACATAAATTGTGTCAAACCTAACCAAATTTGTGTCAAACAAATATCGATCCTTAATTCGACCACCCGTTCCCAAATTAAGGCTCGGGGGCTACTGCATTGCCTATTCAATGTAACAAATTCAAAGTGCAATACGGTTTCCAAGGAGATTCGATCCTCAGGCCGGTCGGCCGCACCCAACCTGAGTCTCGGGGACTATCGCATGCCGTGTTTTTTATCCTAAAAATATGGTGCCAAGCAAGGACTTGATCCTCAGGCCAATTTAGCAAATTGACCTAAGTCTCGGGGGCTACTGGGATATACGGTTTTATCCTTCAGGTGCATCCCGAATCTAAGGTCAGCACGCACTGCTACTTCTCGAGCATGCGTTGGTTTCCGTGAAGAGGAACGGATGATGCAGCAAAGTAGATAAGTATTTCCCTCAGTTGTTGAGAACCAAGGTATCAATCCAGTAGGAAATACAAGCAAGTCCCCAATAGATGTACCTACACAAAGAATCAAACACTTGCACCCAACGCTATAAAGGGGTTGTCAATCCCTTCACGGTTACTTGCAAGGATGAGATCTGATAGAGATAGATAGAATAGATTGCTTGAACGGAAAGTGAAACAAAAGTAAAAATAATGCAGCAAGGTATTTTTGGTATTTTTGGTTTTAGATCAGAAAGTATAAGATGGAAAATAGACCCGGGGGCCATAGGTTTCACTAGAGGCTTCTCTCATGATGGCAAGTATTACGGTGGGTGAACAAATTACTGTCGAGCAATTGATAGAAAAGCGAATAATTATGAAGATATCCAAGGCAATGATTATGCATATAGGCATCACGTCCGTGTCAACTAGACCGAAACGATTCTGCATCTACTACTATTACTCCATACATCGACCGACTCCTGCCTGCATCTAGAGTATTAAGTTCATGAAGAACAGAGTAACGCATTAGGTAAGATGACATGATGTAGAGGGATAAACTCAAGCAATATGATGAAAACCCCATCTTTTTATCCTCGATGGCAACAATACAATACGTGCCTCGCTACCCCTACTATGTCACTGGGTGAGGACACCGCAAGATTGAACCCAAAACTAAGCACTTCTCCCATTGCAAGAATTACCAATCTAGTTGGCCAAACCAAACCAATAACTCGAAGAGACTTGCAAACATATGAAATCATGCATATAAGAATTCAGAAAAGACTCAAATAATATTCATAAATAATCTGAACATAAACCCACAATTCATCGGATCTCGACAAACACACCGCAAAAGAGTATTACATCGGATAGATCTCCATGAAGATCATGAAGAACATGGTATTGAAGAGCAAAGAGAGAGAAGAAGCCATCTAGCTACTAGCTATGGACCCGAAGGTCTGTGGTGAACTACTCACGCATCATCGGAGGGGCAATGGAGTTGATGTAGATGCCCTCCGTGATCGAATCCCCCTCCGGCAGATTACCGGAAAAGGCTCCAAGATTGGATCTCACGGGAACCGAGGCTCCTGGCGGCGGAAAAGTGTTTTTGTGGCTCTTTTTGGTATCCAGGGAATATTTCTGAATTTATAGGCCGAAGAATAGGGTTGGAGGAGTTGCCGTGGGGCCACAAGCCAGGGGGTGCCCCCCCCCTAGGGCGCGCCCCTGTGGCTTGTCGCCACACGGTGGCTCCCCTGCCTTGGTCTCCAATTCCTCTGGGTTGCTTCTGGTCCAAGAAAAATTATTCCGAAGATTTTATTCCGTTTGGACTCCGTTTAATATTCCTTATCTGCAATACTCAAAAACAAGGAAAAAACAGAAACTGGCACTAGGCTCTAGATTAATAGGTTAGTCCCAAAAATAATATAAAATAGCATATTAATGCATATAAAACATCCAAAACAGATAATATAATAGCATTGAACAATCAAAAATTATAGATACGTTGGAGACGTATCAAGCATCCCCAAGCTTAATTCCTGCTCGTCCTCGAGTAGGTAAATGATAAAAACAGAATTTTTGATGTGGAATGCTACCTAACATATTTATCCATGTAATATTCTTTATTGTGGCATGAATATTCAGATCCGTAAGATTCAAAACAACAGTCTAATATTGACATAAAAATAGTAATACTTCGAGCACACCAACAAGGCAATTGTGTCCTTTCGAAATAACATGGCCTTAGAAAGTTATCCCTACAAAATCATATGGTCTGGCTATGCTCCATCTTCCCCACACAAAGTATCTAAATCATGCACAACCCCGATGAACAAGTCAAGCAATTGTTTCACACTTTTGGTGTTCTCAAACCTTTTCAACTCTCACGCAATACATGAGCGTGAGCCATGTATATAGCACTATAGGTGGAATAGAATATGGTGGAGGTTGCAAGGAAAAAGGGAGAAGATAGTCTCCCATCAACTAGGCGTATCAACGGGCTATGGAGATGCCCATCGATAGATATCAATGTGAGTGAGTAGGGATTGCCATGCAACAAATGCACTTAGAGCTATAAGTGTATGAAAGCTAAAAAAGAAAACTAAGTGGTCGTGCAAGATGAAACTCCACTAGTTATATGAAAGTGACAAAATAGGAGACTCTCTATCATGAAGATCATGGTGCTACTTTGAAGCACAAGTGTGGAAAAATATAGTAGCAATTGTCCCTTCTCTCTTTCTCTCATTTTTTTTCTTTTTTCTCATTTTTTTCTTTTTGGTGGGCATCTTTGGCCTTTTTTTTATTTGGGCTTCGCTGGCCTCTTTTATTTTTTTGTAAAGTCCGGATACTCATCCCAACTTGTGAGGGAGTCATGGCTTCCATCATCCTTTTCTCACACGGGACAATGCTCTAATAATGAAAATCATCACACTTTTATTTACTTACAACTCAAAAAGAAAATTACAACTCGATACCTATGACAAAATATGACTCTATATGCAAGATGAAAGTGATGGTGCATGTCATGAAAAGCAGAACGGTGGAAGCTGCATGGCAATATATCTCGGAATGGCTATGGAAATGCCATAATAGGTTGGTATGGTGGCTGTTTTGAGGAACATATATGGTGGCTGTTTTGAGGAAGGTGGGTTTGATGTACCGGCGAAAGTTGTGCGGTACTAAAGAGGCTAGCAAAGGTGGAAGTGTGAGAGTGCGTATAATCCATGGACTCAACATTAGTCATAAAGAACTCACATACTTATTGCAAAAGTCTATTAGTTATCAAACAAAGCATTAGACGCATGCCCCTAGGGGATAGGTTGGTAGGAGTCAACCATCGCGCGCTCCCGACCCTCACACAAAGGTTGACAATCATTAAACAAATCATGCTCCGACTTCGTTACATAACAGTTCACCATACGTGCATGCTACGGGAATCACAAACTTCAACACAAGTATCTCTTCCAATTCACAACTACTCACTAGCATGACTCTCATATTACCATCTTCATTATCTCAAAACTATATGCAAGGAATCAAACTTCTCATAGTATCCAATGCACTTAATATGAAAGTTTTTATTATATCCCTCTTGGATGCCCATTATATTAGGACTAAAATCATAACCTAAACAAATTACCATGCTGTTTTAAGAAACTCTCAAAATAATATAAGTGAGGTACGAGAGTTCAATAATTTCTATAAAATATAACACCACCGTGCTCTAAAAAGATATAAGTGAAGCACTAGAGCAACATTGCCTAGCTCAAAAGATATAAGTGAAGCACATAGAGTATTCTAATAAATTCACGATTCAGCGTGTCTCTCTCAAAAAGAGTGTGTGCAGCAAGGATGATTGTGACAAACTAAAAAGCAAAGATCATATCATACAAGACGCTCCAAGCAAAACACATATCATGTGGTGAATAAAAATATAGCCTCAAGTAAATTTACCGATGGATTGAAGACGAAAGAGGGGATGCCTTCCGGGGCATCCCCAAGCTTAGGCTTTTTGGTATCCTTGAATATGGCTTGGGGGTGCCTTGGGAATCCCCAAGCTTAGGCTCTTGCCACCCCTTATTCCATAGTCCATCAAATCTTTACCCAAAACTTGAAAACTTCACAACACAAAACTCAACAGAAAACTCATGAGATACGTTAGTATAAGAAAAATAAATCACCACTTTAGGTACTGTTGTGAACTCATTCTTTATTTATATTGGTGTAATATCTACTGTATTCTAACTTCTCCATGGTTCATACCCCCCGATACAATCCATAGATTCATCAAAATAAGCAAACAACACAAAGAAAACAGAATCTGTTAAAAACAGAACAGTCTGTAGCAATCTATAGACTTCTAATACTTCTGTAACTCCAAAAATTCTGAAAAATTAGGAAAATCAGGGAAATTTGTGTATCAATCTTTTGTAAAAATTTCAGATCAAAAGCACGTTCTAGTGAATTTACAAAATTTCTGGACTGAGAGAAAAAGTTTCTGTTTTTCAGCAAAATCAAATCAACAAACACCGTAGACCATCCCAAAGGTCTTACTTGGCTCAAACACTAATTTAAACAAGAAAACACAATTATTACAGAAGTAATAATGTGGAAAAAACACCAAAACAGAAACAAAAAAACAGAAAGCAAAAAATAAAATTGGGTTGCCTCCCAACAAGCGCTATTGTTTAACGCCCGTAGCTAGGCAAAAGGCAATAGATCTAGGTATTGTCATCTTTGGTATGCAATCCATAAGCATCTCTCATAATAGATTCATAAGGTAATTTTATTTTCTTTCTAGGAAAGTGCTCCATGCCTTTCCTCAATGGAAATTGGAATCTAATATTTCCTTCCTTCATATCAATAATTGCACCAATCGTTCTAAGGAAAGGTCTACCAAGAATAATAGGACATGTAGGATTGCAATCTATATCAAGAACAATGAAATCTACGGGCACATAATTCCTATTTGCAACAATAAGAACATCATTAATCCTTCCCATAGGTTTCTTTATAGTGGAATCCGCAAGATGCAAATTTAAGGAACAATCATCAAATTCACGGAAACCTAGCACATCACATAAAGTTTTTGGAATCGTGGAAACGCTAGCACCCAAATCACACAAAGCATGGCACTCATAATCTTTAATTTTAATCTTAATAGTAGGTTCCCACTCATCATAAAGCTTTCTAGGTATAGAAACTTCCAACTCAAGTTTTTCTTCAAACGATTTCATCATAGCATCAACAATATGTTTAGTAAAAGCTTTGTTTTGATTATAAGCATGAGGAGAATTCAACATGGATTGCAACAATGAAGCACAATCAATCAAAGAGCAACTATCATAATTAAAGTCCTTGAAATCCAAAAGAGTGGGTTCATTGCTATTTAAAGTTTTGACCTCTTCAATCCCACTTTTATCAATCTTAGCGTTAAGATCTATAAACTCCAAATCATTGGGACGCCTTTTAACTAAAGTTGACTCATCTCCAGTCCCATCTTTATCAAGATTTACATTAGAAAACAAAGATTCAATAGGAGTCACATCAATGACTTTAAGATCTTCATCAATATTTAAAGATTCTGGCTTCGCGACCATTTTATTGACTAAGGTAGCTTGTTTATCAGAAATTTGGCCCACTAAGTTTTCAAGGTGAGCAAATTGAGATTTCAAACCATAGAACTCTTTGGACATATCATCAAGTTCCTTATTCATGTACTCCCACATAGTCTTTTGTTCTTTAAGCTCATTCCTAAAGAAGCTATTATGATCATATTGGAGCGACATGAAACTTTTGACGTTATCCTCAATATCTTCCAACTTTCTAAGATAAGGATCAAAGCTTTTGGGTTGAGCCATAAAGACAACCAACCGGTTAACACACAAGCAAACAAAAAGCAAACGAAAAGACGAACGGAAGAAGGGCGAATAAAAAGACAAATCTTTTTGGAAAATCGTTTTAGAAGCGGGGGAGAGGAAAACGAGAGGCAAATGGCAAATAAAGTAAATGCAAGAGATGAGTTTGTGATGGGTACTTGGTAGGCTTGATGTAGATCTCTCCGGCAACCACGTCAGAAATTGACAAGTTGACAGGAAAGTTCTTCTCTTGACTTGCTATGTATCTCCCCGGCAACGGTGCCAGAAATCCTTCTTGCTACTTCTCGAGCATGCGTTGGTTTCCGTGAAGAGGAACGGATGATGCATCAAAGTAGATAAGTATTTCCCTCAGTTGTTGAGAACCAAGGTATCAATCCACTAGGAGATACAAGCAAGTCCCCAATAGATGTACCTACACAAAGAATCAAACACTTGCACCCAACGCTATAAAGGGGTTGTCAATCCCTTCACGGTTACTTGCAAGGATGAGATCTGATAGAGATAGATAGAATAGATTGCTTGAACGGAAAGTGAAACAAAAGTAAAAATAATGCAGCAAGGTATTTTCGGTATTTTTGGTTTTAGATCTGAAAGTATAAGATGGAAAATAGACCCGGGGGCCATAGGTTTCACTAGAGGCTTCTCTCATGATGGCAAGTATTACGGTGGGTGAACAAATTACTGTCGAGCAATTGATAGAAAAGCGAATAATTATGAAGATATCCAAGGCAATGATTATGCATATAGGCGTCACGTCCGTGTCAAGTAGACCGAAACGATTCTGCATCTACTACTATTACTCCACATATCGACCGACTCCTGCCTGCATCTAGAGTATTAAGTTCATGAAGAACAGAGTAACGCATTAGGTAAGATGACATGATGTAGAGGGATAAACTCAAGCAATATGATGAAAACCCCATCTTTTTATCCTCGATGGCAACAATACAATACGTGCCTCGCTACCCCTACCATGTCACTGGGTGAGGACACCGCAAGATTGAACCCAAAACTAAGCACTTCTCCCATTGCAAGAATTACCAATCTAGTTGGCCAAACCAAACCAATAACTCGAAGAGACTTGCAAAGATATGAAATCATGCATATAAGAATTCAGAAAAGACTCAAATAATATTCATAGATAATCTGAACATAAACCCACAATTCATCGGATCTCGACAAACACACCGCAAAAGAGTATTACATCGGATAGATCTCCATGAAGATCATGAAGAACATGGTATTGAAGAGCAAAGAGAGAGAAGAAGCCATCTAGCTACTAGCTATGGACGCGAAGGTCTGTGGTGAACTACTCACACATCATCGGAGGGGCAATGGAGTTGATGTAGATGCCCTCCGTGATCGAATCCCCTCCGGTAGATTACCGGAAAATGCTCCAAGATTGGATCTCACGGGAACCGATGCTCCTGGCGGCGGAAAAGTGTTTTTGTGGCTCTTTTTGGTATCCAGGGAATATTTCTGAATTTATAGGCCGAAGAATAGGGTTGGAGGAGTTGCCGTGGGGCCACAAGCCAGGGGGGCGCCCCCCCTAGGGCACGCACCTGTGGCTTGTCGCCACACGGTGGCTCCCCTGCCTTGGTCTCCAAGTCCTCTAGGTTGCTTCTGGTCCAAGAAAAATTATTCCGAAGATTTTATTCCGTTTGGACTCCGTTTAATATTCCTTAGCTGCAATACTCAAAAACAAGGAAAAAACAGAAACTGGCACTAGGCTCTAGATTAATAGGTTAGTCCCAAAAATAATATAAAATAGCATATTAATGCATATAAAACATCCAAAACAGATAATATAATAGCATGGAACAATCAAAAATTACAGATACGTTGGAGACGTATCACACACCTTGAGGGCTACTGGCTATATATCTCGACGGAGAATGAAATGCACCAATCATATAAATTTCACAAAAAATCAGCCCACGGACGAGGTGGTGCACCACCTTGGAAGTAGTCTGGCCTAAAGCTCGGATGCGAATGACTGGCTTCATAAAGCTCGGGTGCAATTGGCTAGCTATATAGAGGGCATTTCCGATTAAGCTCGATATAATTCCTTCAACTTTTTCAAAGACCGAGGTAATCTATGACACCTTGGATGCAGTCCGGCGTTGGAGCTTGGACGCAGTCCGACGTTGGTGCTTGGATGCAGTCCGGCATAAAGTTTGGGCGCAGTCCGGCGTTGGAGCTCGGACATAGCCCGGCTTAATGCTCGGATGCCGACCAGCGTTGGAGCTTCGGCTGCAAAAAGACACCTCGGATGCAGTTCGTCGTTGGACCTCGGACGCAAGAGGACACTGCCACACGGGAAACACTCCAAACCCGAGGTGTGGCGTAAAAAATAACAAGGCATTGATAAAGGCCAAAAACTTAAAGGGCTCCTCGGATGCTCGATGTGTGAACTCTTCAGATTCAGCTCGGCGGTCCTCAAGATTGGACATGGGAAGATTTGTTGAACCAGTTTTCAAGACCGACGATCGAAGACAAAGAACTGTTCGGAAGAACCGAGGAGCGTCCCCAACTTGAAGACCGGTTCAGGGGGCTACTGATGGTGTCCTGGACTAGGGGTTACACAACACGTCATCTCCCGACCAGTGGGTCGGGCCGAGGACCCCCATGGCGATTCACTAATGGCCAGTTCAGACAGCCCATGATGCATACAAGGGAGATTCCACAAGACTTGGCGCACAAGACAAGGACTCCTCTAAACCCTAGGCCTACGGTGCATTATATAAACCAAGGCCAGGCTAGTCAATAGACAATCTCAATCTCATATTCATTACAACAATCTCGTGGTAGATACATGTACTATGTACTATCCCCCATATGAATACAATCAAAGGCAGGACGTAGGGTATTATCTCTTCGAGAGAGCCTGAACCTGGGTAAAATCCTGTGTCCATGTTACCATCGCTCCAAGAAGCCTAGCTTAAGACCCCTACCACGAGGTATGCCGGATTCAGAACCGACACACCTCTCTAACGGAGATTAGCATCCGCTAGGGTGTGAACTTCGGGATACATCGTCGTCTCTGTGTGCCTGAGTTATCTCTTACCCGAGCCCTTTCCATATGCACTTCACTTTGTGATAGCCTTCATGCCTCAAGTTATATATCTTGCTATCACATAGTTGTTTATTTTGTTTAGCATAAGTTGTTGGTGCACAGAGTTGAGCCTAGTATATTTAGGTTTTGTGCTTGACAAATTAAACGCTAGTTTTATTCCGTATTTGTTCAAGCCTAAGCCATAATTATTTTTAAACCATCCATTCACCCCTCACTCTAGCGACATCCACGTCCTTTCAGTTGTCAATCCCCTCGCCTTGCTAGTTGCAAGGTTAAAAGAAAATAATGATAGATAGTGTATGACAAAGCGGCAAATAGTAAAAGTAAATAAAAGAGCAATTGAGCAACACATGTATTAATATAGAATGGACCTGGGATCATAGGTTCATTGTGGCAACTTGTCGAAAGCAGATAATGGCATGGTAAGTAAACTACTGTTGGGCAACTAATAGAAAAGTATCATTCATAACTATGATCATTTGCGGCATAATCATGTATATGCATCACGTCCATGACAAGTATACTGTAATCCAACTGTATTACTAGTATTACTCCACCCCGAAACTGCTATTGATCATGCATCTCAAAGTATTACGTTTAATGAAAAACAGAGTAACACAATAAGAAAAATGACATGACGTAGACAAAAAGAAACTAGCAATAAGATCAATCCTCGTCGTTTTATCCTTAATAGTAACAACACATCACATACCTTCTCCCCATTTTGTCACTGGGATATGGGTCACCGTGAGGTTGAACCCACTACTATGCACCACTCCCCCTAAAGAATTACCCATCTATCTTGGCCAGAGAAGACAAATAACTCAAAAAGCATACATAGCTACTTAATCATACATGAAAGAAACTTCAAAAGATTTAATTATATTCAATGAACAATCTGATTACAAATTCACAATTCATCGGATCCCAGCTAACACACCATAAGAATTACATCAGATTGATCTCAGAGGAGATCATTGTATTGAGGCTCAAAAGAGAGAGAGAGAGAGAGAGAGAGAACTCATCTAGTTGCTACTATGGACCCATCGGTCCTGAAAGAACTACTCACACATCATCATGGAGATAACAAGGTTGATGAGAGGCCTCTTGTGGTGGCTTCCCCCTCCGACAGAGCACCTGAACATGGCTTCACATGGGATCACTTGGGAACAGAGGCTTGTGACGGCGATAAAATTCTCTCATCTATCTCTCTAGGGTTTCAGGAATTATGAAATTTATAGGCGGATGAACTAGGTTAAACGGAGCAGCCAGGGGCCCACAAGCCCGGGTGGCGCGACCCGCGCCACAATGCCCTTCTGGATGACTGGTGAGTTCTCTCGTGGTCTCCCGAAGCTTTTAGGGTCCTTCATACTCCAGAAAAAATCATCAAAAATTGACATCACATTCCTTCCTAGATATGTCTTTTTTATGCGAAACAAAAAACAAGAAAAAAATAGAAACTGACATCGGGCACTAAATTAATAAGTTAGTCCAGAAAAATAATATAAAACGATATAGAAAATATATAAACTTAATAATATAATAAAATTAAATAATCCAATATAGACGCGTTTGACGTATGAGTCCACGGTGTATGTATTACCATCAATTACACATAGTTTATCGGGTATGTTTTCAACAACTTTTTTCTCCCCGACCAAAGTTACCATGTTGTATCTATGTAAATTATCAGCTCCGCGGTGCATAAGCTCTAATCATATTAGTCCTGTGACCATACCGTAGAGATCTCATTACGTTGTTCCTTCAACACATCTCTTTCACCAAGCTTCTCTTCGATACAATGCTATCCGATGCTCAGATAATCCAACACGATTCACATGTCGATAAAGTAGATCTCAATTAGTTAACTCACACAAATGATTAGATTGTCCGGTGGTTATCTTAGACTACCCACAATGAGAGTAACATAGGTAGTAACGTAGATGTGAGCTAAGTGGAAAAGAAAGATAAATTAAGTAACATAGCTAGTTATTCAATGAAAGGTTCAATGTTACTACCCCTATGTTACTACCCACTATGGAGGTAGTAACTTAGACTAGTAACATATGCGTGTTGAAAGGGCGTGGATGTCACCTAGAGGGGGGGGGTGAATATGCGTTTAAAATAATTAAGGTTTAGGCTTGAACAAATGCGGAATAAAAATAACGTTTAATATGTCAAGCACAAAACCTAAAACAACTAGGCTCACCTATGTGCACCAACAACTTATGCTAAGCAAGATAAACAACTAAGTGATAGCAAGATACATAGCATGAAATAATATGGCTATCACAAAGTAAAGTGCATAAGTAAAGGGCTCGGGTAAGAGATAACCGAGGCACGCGGAGACGACGATGTATCCTGAAGTTCACACCCTTGCAGATGCTAATCTTCGTTTGGAGCGGTGTGGAGGCACAATGATCCCCAAGAAGCCACTAGGGACACCGTAATCTCCTCACTCCCTCGCACAATGCAAGATGCCATGATTCCACTAAGGGACCCTTGAGGGCGGTCATCAAACCCGTACGAAGGACAACCCTTGCGGGCGGTCACCGTACCCGTACACTTTGGCAACCCTTGGGGGCGGTCACCGGTACCCGTACAAATTGCTCGGAGCAATCTCCACAACCTAATTGGAGACCCCAACGCTTGCCCGGAGCTTTACACCACAATGATTGAGCTCTGAGACATCACCAACCGTCTAGAGCGCCAAGGCACCCAAGAGGAACAAGGTCTAGGGTGCTCAAACACCCAAGAGAAATAAGCTTCTCAACTTCTCACTTCCACGTATCACCATGGAGAACTCAAACCTATGCACCAAATGCAGGCAAGGGCACACGGAGTGCCCAAGTCCTTCTCTCCCAAATCCCATCACAACAACTAATGCTATGGAAGAAAATGAGAGGAAGAACGAAGAAGAACATGAAGAACTCCAAGATCTAGATCCAAGGGATTCCCCTCACATAAAGGAGAAAGTGATTGGTGGAAATGTGGATCTAGATTTCCTCTCTCTTTTTCCTCAAGAACTAGCAAGAATCATTGGGGGGATTGAGAGTTAGCAAGCTCGAAGAAGGTCAACAATGGGGGAAGAAAACGAGCTCGAAGGATAGAAACCATTGGGGAAGAAGACCCCCTTAAATAGGTTCCCCCAAATCCAACCGTTATGCACTCAGCCCGTGCATAAGCGGCAGTACCGCTCAAGTGTGCGGTACTTCTGCTGGTACGGAAGTATCAAACCAAGGCGTGCAACAAAGAGACTCCAGGAGGCGGTAGTGCCGCCGGAGCGGTACTACCGCACAACTGTCATTCTACTACCGCTCGAAGGAATGCACAAACCAGAAAGCAAATATAAGCGGAAGTAGCAGCGGTAGTACACAGTGGAAGTACCGCCCAAGCGGTACTACCGTGGTACCGAGCGGTACTACCGCATGATCAGAGAAAAATAGCCCCGGCACTAAAACTGCCATAACTTTCGCATACGAGCTCCGAATTGAGCAAACTCAAGCTTGTTGGATAGCAGACGACAAGTACTATCCAAACATCGACAAAAACTCAAGCTTGTTGGTTATCTTAAGAAGAGGCAGTATGAAAATGCCAATTATATAGAGATGTGAAATCTCTATGAATGAAGAACCGGCAAAAACTCCAACATCAAAAACATCATAGAAGATGCACATGGACTCCGTTTTCGATGAACTCGAGCTTGTCATGAAGATGACCATAAGCTCTAAAACTCACGAAGAGAAACACCAAACAAGAACCAAGAAAGATGATGCAAGGATGCAAATGGGTTGAGCTCTCAACGAACGATAGGATCAAGCTACTCACTTGAGAGCCCCCCCTTGATAGTACGGCAATCGATCCTATAACCCGGTCTCCCAACTACCACCATGAGACCGGTAAAATAGAAACCTATCAAGGGCAAACCTATACCTTGCACATAGTCCACTTGAGGTAGATGATAACGATCTTGACTTCCTCAAGATGGACCACCTTTCTTGATTGCGTTGGGTCGATGAAGACTAGTTAATTGCTCCCCCATACTCCACTATGGGCGAGCCACTCTTCGGCACATCTTCACAAGTACATTATCACCACAATGGACGGCAAACTTCAAGCATGATCTCTTCGTGATGCTTCAATTGAATTTGCACACCACAATCTTGATGACGATCACTAGTTGATGCCATCCTCCATGGGTTGTATGAAATCTTTCTATTGACGCAAGCCCATGGAAACATACCTAACCCCACATAGAACTCTCACATAGACCATGGGTTAGTACACAAAGCGTAATGGACAATGCTTACCATACCATGGGATCACTTGATCCCTCTTGGTACATCTTGTACGCTTTGTGTGTTGATCAACTTGATTTACTCTTTTACTTAGTCTTGATCAACCTTGTATCTTATCTTCTCTCTTCATAAAGATGATGCCTTCAAGGTAAACATGAATGTTTCCACAATCTTCTTTAAGACATGCTTGCAATAAGCTCAACTCTTACATGACCAATCTTTGGATACAACCTTGAATACCACCTTGGTCACCATATAAACTCCTTGAAACCAACACATGGACTTCAAAAAGTGCCTATGGACAAATCCTTCGAATATAAATCAAGGCAACCATTAGTCCATAGGGATTGTCATCAATTACCAAAACCACATATGAAGAAATATGCTCTTACACATGTTACTACTCTATATTACTTCCCATTGTGGGTAGTCTTACTCAACCCGGGTTTAAATCCCACCTTTGACAATATTTTTACCGCGGAAAAACATACGTTCTCTCTGTCCATAAATGAAAAATAAACAGGTGTGCATCTTTCTCCTAAATGACAATTGAAAATCGTTCTTAAATCACGGGAAAAAAACTTTCTACTTTAATGAGAATTGAAAACCATCCTTAAATCACATGAAAAGAAATATTTCTGCAATAATGGGAATCGAAACTGTCCTTAAATCATGGGAGAAGATTAGTCGTGATTGATTCGGGCAAGCAGAAAAGTCGAAGGCGGGATCATGAGCGAGAGAAGCGAGAAGGGATTGCAAACAAGAGCAGCAGGATCGAATGGTTACGAGATCGTTCGGATCTATAGCTAAACTCATGTGGTTCATATTTTAGCTTTTCTCTGTTATTTAATAAAGGTCGTCGAAGTTAAAAAAGTATAAGTTGTATTAGTAGTTTTTTTAGATATGTTTCTACACCTCCGTAAAGAAATATAAAAGCGTTTCGATCACTACAGAGGGAGTACTAACTAAACGGCCTGAAAATATAAAAAATGTAGATCACTACGGAGAGAGTACTGACTAAACGAACCAAAAGTGTGTCGGTACTCTGTAAGTCTGGATTCAGGTGACACGTTGCTGCGAACCAATCTGTGGTTGGATAGTTAGGTGGACACTGTTATCCCCAGTCCATCAGGGTTCAAGTTCTAATGCTCGCATTTATTCCTGGATTTATTTCAGGATTTCCGGCGACGCGCGTTTACTGGGAGGAGACGTTCCCATCGACTACGAGCCACCTTTGGTGAATTCGTAAATCTCTAGATGGTATGCCGGCTCAGTCTCTTGGAGGTGTTCATTGGAATAGAGTGTGTGTTCATAGAAATAGTGTATGCGCATATATAGTATGAGTTACTGTGTCTGTACTGTACTGTACTGTGTTAAAAAAGATGACACGTTGCTACTTTATTTATTTATTTTGGAGACAAGCACGTTGCTATTGTTTTTTGTTTTTTGAGACAAGCACGTTGCAACTTGCTACTGGTGGTGAGCAGCCGGCTAGCTAGTCGAAAAAGCCCACGAGTCACTCGTCGCGCTAGCTCCAAGCCTCCAACGCCACACACTCCGGACAGGCGGACACAAGCCCACCCAGCGTCCTACCAAACCAGCACCATGTCGTCCGCCGCGCCGGCGCCGGAGGAGCAGCCGCCGCGCCCGGTGCGCTTCGGCATCATGGGCTGCGCCTCCATCGCGCGCAAGCTCGCGCGGGCCATGCTGCTGGCCGCGCCCGCCGCCGCCGTGGCCGCCGTCGGCAGCCGCTCCGAGGCCAAGGCGCGCCTCTTCGCCGCCAACAACGGCCTCCCCGCGGGCGCGCGCCTGCACGGCTCCTACGAGGCGCTCCTCGACGACCCGGCCGTCGACGCCGTCTACCTGCCGCTCCCCACCAGCCTCCACGTGCAGTGGGCCACCGCCGCCGCCGCGCGGGGCAAGCACGTGCTCCTCGAGAAGCCCACCGCGCTCTGCGCCGCCGACCTCGACGCCATCCTCGCCGCCTGCGACGCCAGCGGCGTCCAGTTCATGGACTCCACCATGTGGATGCACCACCCCCGCACCGCTAAGATGCGCGACCTCCTCCCCGCCGACGTCGGCGACGTCAGAGTTGTGAGTTCTTCAAGCTGAATTTCTTGCCATCATAATTGTGCTCTCCAACTATCTAGAGAAATACTACTATTCGATTGTTGATGTGATGTATTACATTTGTGTTCTAGCCGGCCTAGATGGAGACACATAACCCATAATTTGTGGATCTTGTCAGGTTGCCTTACTATTCTAGTGCATCTGCTTAAGCGTCAAAAGATTCTCTAGTGAACTCTGAACTAATTGCAGTTTGTCGTTGTATCCAGCCAACAAGGGTTAGTTATTTGCCCTTTGGTAGCCAAAAAACCTAGGTGGTATGCTTGAACACTCCTCTTTTTTTTTTACAGTCAGAACAGAGCTAATTTTATTCATCAGGCAGCGATACACGATCGTTCTGAATACACCTTAAAACGAAGGTTAGAGTTGTGACATGCCACACACTAGAATAACAACCATTAACATGATGCTAAGCACAGTCTGCCTCCCTCAGGGCGTAAGACAGATCAAACCCCTGAAAGGATAAAATGAGCTCATCAATCTGACTGAGAATGCCCATGATTTCTGACCTCTGTTTCTTCCGAGAGTTCCACATACTAACCAGCATTCGGCAATCAGTTTCAACATGGATCTGCTGCCACCCTTCTCTAGCTGCAATTGTTACCCCATCTCTGAAAGCAAGTGTTTCCGCTGTTGAGGGATTTTGAAAATTTTCATATGATCGTATCCCCTTCCAGCAGCAAGCGCAAAACTCACCGTCAGACCTTCCAACCATCCCTGAAGCAGCACAACATGATACTTTAGTATGCTTGAAATCTCTTGTTACTGAATTTGGTTTATGAGGTGACTTTGCCTATTGAAGAATGCGGAATTTCTGTCTGACATAGTGGTGGAAGATAAAAGGATTTAGTTCCAAAGTGTGTGCGTGAGGAAATATCACTTGGTGAGCAAAGTTACATTGCAAAGTACTAATCTCGTTTGTCTATAGCTACACAATGTTCTTACACTTCCTTGCAACAATTCTTACTAAAAACTACTCCCTCCGTCCCAAAATAACTGTCTCAACTTTGTACTAGCTCTAGTACAAAGTTGTGCTAAGCTTAAGACACTTATGTTGGGACGGAGGGAGTATATAAATATGCGATCTCGTACGGAGAGCCAATTCATTGTTCACTATTGGAGCAAATGTTTATTGACAATGATCAACCATATACTAACATAAGTCATGATAGAATTTGAAATTAGGATGTTCACATAACAGAGGAAAAAAGACATATTTCAGTTTGCAGAAACCAAAGACATGGAAAAGAAAAGAGATGGAAACGTTATTCAGCAAGATTTGACAGCTACCTTTATGTAGTTGCCAAATTGATAACGGCGAATGTGCAGCGAATCAGATACCATCATCTTACTTGAGATATAGGCTTTGTTCGATTGTTTCCTTCCCTCAAACTATCCGTATGTTATTTTCTCGTCGAATCAGATATATAAAATAATCAATAAAGAACGGCACACCATCATCTTATTAACGGCGAATGTGCAGCGAATCAGATACCATCATCTTATTAAGAACGGCACACCATCTAGGTTTCGATATCTCAGTTGCCTAATTATTGAGCACAGTGAAGATACGTGACATTTTGTTACTAGCAATTGGA
The DNA here is from genome assembly GCA_039707655.1 of Elymus sibiricus. Taxonomy (NCBI): domain Eukaryota; kingdom Viridiplantae; phylum Streptophyta; class Magnoliopsida; order Poales; family Poaceae; genus Elymus; species Elymus sibiricus. The sequence goes on from CM077663.1 coordinate 402,229,175, forward strand.
ACTACCAAAACACCACAGACGAACCTGTCATTGTGTACCTCAAACCAATTTGGTGAAGCCACTATTAATAATTTAATGACATCTATGCATCCTTGCTTAGTTTACTTGAAGGGACAACGATGTCTTGTTTCTTGTTTCTTCGACTTCTCTCTTGATTGAGCTGTAGATTTTGTTCATCCTGTGCCGTCCTCTAGAATTCCTTGAAAGTCCTTATCATGACCATCAACTTACGATTGGCTAATAAAAATATTACAGTGACCCGGTATAAGCATGTTTCCACAATCACTGTTTGCACTCTCTAGCAGTGCGATGTTTCCTTTCTTGATATGAGTATAACTTCACAACTGTTTGCGCTCACTTAATTTGGGCACTTCTATAAAGCATTGTTTTTCCTTCCGTTGCTTCAGATAAACAGTCTGTTCAGCTTCCGAGCAAACGAAGATTTCCTCCAGAATGACATCAGGGTAAAGCCAGACCTCGACGCCCTGGGTGCACTCGGCGATGCCGGGTGGTACTGCATCCGTGCGATCCTGTGGGCCGTCGACTACGAGCTGCCTAAGAACGTGATCGCGCTCCCTGACCCTGCCAAGAACCAAGCCGGCGTGCTCATCGCCTGTGGCGCGACGCTCTACTGGGCCGATGGCAAGATCGCCACCTTCCACTGCTCTTTCCTCACCAACCTCACCATGGACCTGACAGTCATCGGCACGGACGGTACGCTCCATGTCACCGACTTCGTGATTCCATACGAAGAGAAGTCCGGCCCGTTCAGCGTGGCCTCCAGGTCGAACTTCGCCGAGCTCCACACCGGATGGGTTCCGCAGCCGAGCAAGCACGTCGTCATGACAGACCTGCCGCAGGAGGCCCTGATGGTCAAGGAGTTCTGCAGGCTGGTGCAGGGCATCAGAGACGCCGGCGCCAAGCCTGAGGGGAAGTGGCCGGCCATCACCAGGAAGACACAGGTTGTGATGGACGCCGTGAAAGCTTCCATTGACAATGGATTCAAATCGGTCGACGTCGCCAGCTGAATAAAACACATCACCGGTCATTTCGGTATTATTTGCTCAGACTGTACTTCTACGTGGCATGAAACTACTTATATTGAAACAACTCAAATGATTCTTGTAGTGCCGAGGACGGCATTGCGGCTATCAAGTTAAAAATGTCGTGTTACTGCGGATTTATTGTGTGTGATATCTGGGGAATATGGATGCTTTGCATGATCCACGTAGAAATGTGACTGTTCAATGGAAGGGGAGGTTCAGGGTTCAGTTATGTGCTTTAAGCATTTCAGATTGATGCTGCAAGCTTGCAATGTGTTTGGCCTGCTCATCTGAAGTAAATCCTGTACCGTGTGCTTCGCCAGAAAAAGATCAACATTATATACAACTATTAGTAGGAGAGCCGCACTTCGCCGGGCCGTTCTCCCCTCTCTTCGTTGTGCAAGATGATGGTCACGACTCGACTGTAAAGATGGCCTTCGAGTAATCAAACATATCAACCAACGCGTATGAACAGAAAGCTCCAACATAAATTAGAAATTTGAATGCAAGACAAAGGGTTGCACTCCCTCTGTCCCAAAATAAGTGTCGTTGATCTAGTACAAAATTTGTACTAATTTAGTACTAAATCTTCGACACTTATTTTGGAACGGAGAAAGTAGAATATACTGCAAAGGGTTACAGTAACTTCTGACTGGATATAACACAAGAGGAGCACATGAAAACAGGGTCCAGCCTATGTGGCCGGGCCTGTTAAACAAGAGAGGTTGAAGTCGATGTTCAAATTTCAACAATTGGGGCGTAAAGCCAAACAATTCTTAGAAACATTTTAGTACTATTCCGATGATCCAAATGACAAAAAAATTCCTACGACACCGTAAAAGAGCAGATATGTAAACTGATACTTTCTCCGCCTGTGGCACACGGCTTAATCTATCAGAGAAACTAGTAAAAGAATATACGAGATATTCCACATTAATAATCTAGCCCGTATGTAGAACTTGCCGAATTAACATGTTATGCTCTAGTATCCATTTGCTGTCTTGCATGTTAAACAGCTATTTCTTCTTTTCCGAATCACTTGCTGGACTCTCCAGTTTGTTGTTCTTCTCAGAAGATGTAACCACGACATCTGCGTTACCGAACCCAAGCTCTGACATATCTTGCTTTGCCATCAAGTTCCTGGATTGCACAAGAATAGCGTGATTTGGAATCCTACTAGATAGAGCAGCGTCAAACCAAAAAAAAAAAATCGAATGAAAAGCATCTTGTTTATGAGCATGAACAGTGAATTTCAGATATGTCAGAGCAGGTAGGAAATCTTACCAATGCAAGCCAGAACTTTCAACTATTTTACAACAAATCATAGAAAAATATCAAATATTGCAAGCACTAAACATCCCCTAAAAGGCTAAATCTAGTAGTTCATATTTGTGGTTGCCTGGTTGGCAAGATTGGTTGCTTCAAGCAACCATCAGTTAGACAGGCCTGGATGTAGCACATTACACATGCGTTGTCACCAGAGGAGGCAAATAACTAACATGGAGGGAGGCCAGGCTTGGTTTGCTGTAGGCTAATGCAGCAATGGACTGTTTCTTCACTCGACTACTAAATATGGTTCACAAAATGATCTTAAAACGCTGCAGCAATAAATAGACTGATTTTCTAGTGTGGCAAGATTTTCGAGCTCATGCATGCTAGTTGGCAAAGTTAAGTTTTAATTCCAGTAGCAAACACCTATCGAAGGCAAATATTAAGTTTGCTTCGGAGGCAAATACACCCTAAATCATTACACATAAATCGGTGTATGTGCCAGAAACAGGTTGAGCTAACTACATTACTACAATACAGTAGTTCTGAAATTATTACACGGAGAATAAGCATGCTAACCTCTCCATCCTACATTCCAAGTATTTCTTCGAGAACATCCGGCACTTTTCAGACTGAGCTCCTGTTGACTTGAGGCAGGCAAGATATTCCTTCTTCTCCTGTTTGAACATGTAGCTGTCCCATCACACATACTAACATTATACCCTATGAAGAAAACAAAACGATCACAACTTACCAGGTCGCACTCATGCAAGTGATCGAGAGGGAATACACCTTTTTCAGGAGGTACAGGCCTCGCCCCCCTGTTCCCACCAAACGCGCCACCTGTGAGAACTCACAAGGTTATTCAACGGTTGGTATATTAGTATGATGTCAAGTTAGCGACGGGGTAGAAAACGGGTGACGCGCTAACAGAACACAATGATCCTGGCCACTGTCAGATGCCCTAAGGTAACAACAAAAGTAAACATGAACCTCCAGGAGCATGCATAGCAGCATAGGAGAGATCAATCGAAAGCCACGCCCTCACCTGCACTCATTTTCCAAGAACTTCAGAACTCAGATCTCAATGCCGGCGGTCGTGACGCCTGAACGCTGCAGCAGAGGAACAATGCACAAGTCAATCAAGCTAGAAGCCATACGCGTCGACGCGGCATTTCATCGAACAAGTCAGGTGCGCTCCCCAATGGCATGCCCCAATTTGGAGCGCCGGGAGGTTAGACACTTACAATGGTGGCGAAGGCGAGTCCCTCCTCAGATTTGTATACGCCGGAGCGAGGGACGGCGGGGGAGCAGAGCAGACGGGTGGAGCCAGCCAGCGAGGGAGGAAGGAAGGTCGCGCCGGGCCGGGGTGGAAGGAGCGGCGGCAGAGTGGATAACTAGCTCCCTGCACGTCGGAGCAGCGCGGGGATGGGGGGCAGAGAGAGGCCGCCGCCGCCCGACTGGCCGGAGCGGGGAGAGAGGAGGATGGCGGCGCGCCGGCGAGGAGGAGGAGGAGCAAGCGAACTGACAGCGAGCTCGCGATCCATCGGGAAGGGGGTACCGATCGAGGAGGTGGACCGGTTTCATAGCGCCACGTTGACATATTGCGAACAGGCTCTAAGAGCATCTCAACAGCCCGAGCGCTGGCTCCAGCGGCCGTGCCATAATATAACGCGCGCACGGCGCTCCAGCAGACGCGCTGCAGTGGCCGCGCCATAATATAACGCGCGCACGGCGCTCCAGCAGACGCGCAAAACTGCAGGGCGCGCGAACAGCCAGTGCTTTCAATATGCATATTTCAAAGACAATTTGATGGATATTTGATCAAAAATGAAACACAAAAAACATAGAAAATTCAAAAGCATTTCACAGACAAGTTGAAAACATAGATAAAATATAAATAAAACATGCATAGATAAAACATAGCTAGTAGATAAAAAAAAATACATAGACAAGCTAAAAACTACTCGTCGTCCTCCGAATCGTCCATATCCGAAATCTCGAGGAAGGCATCAAGAAAGCGGTTATCGTTGCGGTCCCAGGTCGACGCTTTTCCAAGCTCGATGTTGAAGTCCGCGGCCGCGTTTCGCGTACGCTTGTCGGCGCGATAGGTGGCTCGCTCCGCCCTCCTCTTCGCCCTCCTTTGCGCGAAGAACTGGCGCTCGTCGATGACGTCCTGCGGAAACCGTTGGCGCCACGCTGCCATGGCCGCCTCGTCCGTCTCGGCGATGCCGAGGCGGCGCTCCCGCCTCCGGTTCTCGCGACGGTCCTCGTCGGTGACAAGCCACGGGGGAGGCGCTAGATTCTCCGCCCGTTCCCGCGTCGTCACCTCGGGGAAATTCATCTCCCTACGAGGCCGCCGGAGGCGCCACGCCGCCGGGTCGTACGCGCGGGCGGCCTCGTCGGCGGTGTCGAAGGTGCCGAGGCCGAGGCGCATGTCGCCGGATCTTATCTCAGTGGAGAAGGCGCCGGACGGGCGCTCCCGGACGCCGCGGAAGCTCGAAGATCCCCGGCGGCGCGGCGGCATGGCGGCGAGGTGACGAAGGCGCGAGAGGAGCGGCGACAGAGCGCGAGGGGAGCAGGGGCAGAGCGCAAGGGGAGCGACGGGAGTGCGGGAGAGGCGTGGGAAGAGCGCGTCTCCAGCGCTCGATTTATAGAGCGCGCGCAGCACCGCGCGCCAAAACTACCGCGCGCAGGGCCTCCTTTCGCGCGCGCGCAAACCTTTCCCACGCCCGCTGGAGCGCGCGAAATCGTTCGGCGCGCGCTAAAAACGCCTTTTGCCCCGCGCGCACGCTTTTTTCAGCTTCTGTTGAAGATGCTCTAAGAATTTAAAAACAAATTGTAACCAAGTTTCAAACGTCCAGTATAAAATAAAATTATATACATATAGCCGACAAGCCCAGCTATCTAACAAATTCAAACCAAGTTATAGTAATAGCTGAAGTCTTATTTTCATCATCTTTTTTGCCATCCTTGGTTGCTACAGTCTTCTCCCTTGCTCCTCCTATCCTGATGACACAACGAGACGGGACATATGTGTGTGCATTGTTTTGCTGTGAGCTCTGAGATGTAGATGGTTGATTGTTAGGTGCCACCTGCTTTAAAAAAATATCAGTGTCATATATGTGGAAGTACGAAACATGATTTTTTTTTTTACGCGTTAACGGTGGGCTTTTTTTTTTAAAACATAGTACAGACGCAAACACTCATATACACGCGCATACACTCATCCCTATGAACGTGCGCACACACACATCCTACTCCTATGAGCACCTTCGAGAGACTGAGCCGGCATATATCTTGAGATTTACGAAGTCACCGTAGGCGCCTCGTCGTTGATGGGAACGTCTCCTCCCACTGAATGCGCATCGTCGGAAATCCTGAAATAAATTCAGAAATAATGCAAGTACCAGGACTTGAACCCTAATGGGCTCGAAACACAACTGCCCTCTAACCATCCAACCGCATGTTGTTTTGCCGTCAACAGTGAACTTACGCCGGCCTGAAGCAAGAGATACGCGGGGGTTTGAAGGTGGAAGGATCAAAATTAGAAAAAAAAAATACATGATGACTATAGTCTCGCAGCGAGGTGGAACAACATGATGCCCCAGTCCCGAATCAGAGTACGCTTCTGAGCACTGTTACATCGATTAGACCAGAGTATTAAGTCATCGGCAGCCGCCCTCGCCGTGTGGTGCAGTCCTCTGGAAATGTTCCGGAGGACAGTACGTATTAAGTTGGCCACAATGTGATCTATCGTTGGTCTTTTCTTTTGAGGGGCATCTATCGTTTTTTTTTGAGAAACCTATCGTTTCATTTTTTGAGAACTCCGTCAGCGAACGACCTGGCCCAGGTTTTTTTTTTGGTACTAGGAGTACGACGCCCTTCTGTCTGGGCTGGGCCATTCCCGCAGGCCCCAGGATGGGCCGCGTAAGGCGCGCCAATATAACACCCCTCAGCCCGGCTCCTCCCTCCCTCCTCCTCTCCTCTTTCCGCAGCCGCACGCACTAAACCCTAAGCCGCCGCCGCCGCCGCCGCCGCCGCAGCCATGTCGCCGGCACCGCAGCCGCAGCTGAAGGACAAGGCGGCGCACGAGGTGCCGCGCGCGACGGTGGCCAGCGCCGTGGCGTCCCTCACCAAGTGGATGCGCGAGCGCGCGGCGGAGGCGCCGCCGAACCTGCTCGCCGACGAGCGCGACGACCTCGTCGTGCTCCAGCTCTCGCTCCGCCGCGTCCCGCCCAAGCCCACCACCAAGCCGCACCTGCTGCCGCTCCCGCACCCCGTCGTCGCCCACTCGGCCGCCTCCGTCTGCGTCATCTCCGACGACCGGGCCGTCTCCGGCTCCCCCGCCGCCGCCGCCATCCTCGACGCGGCCAGGTCCCTCAAGCTCCCCGTCTCGGAGGTCATCCCCTTCTCCGCCCTGCGCACCGACTACCGCCCCTACGAGTCGCGCCGCCGCTTCGCCGCCTCCTACGACCTCTTCCTCGCCGACCGCGCCCTGCTCCCCATGCTGCCCCGCCTCCTCGGCAAGGCCTTCTACTCCACCAAGAAGGCCCCCATCGCGGTCGACTTCACCCGTGCCGGCTGGCCGGAGCAGGTCCGCAAGGTTCTGAACTCAACTTTCCTCTACCTGCGGACCGGGACCTGCTCCGGGATCAAGGTGGGCAGGCTGGACATGGAGGAAGAGGAGATCGTCGAGAACGTGATGGCGGCAGTGGAGGCCGCCGTGGAGAAGGTGCCCAAGAAGTGGGAAAACGTGAGGGCTCTGCATTTGAAGGCTGTGGATTCGGTTGCCCTGCCAATATACCAGGTTGTGCCAGAACTGGGCATGAAGATTGAGGTTCCGGTTGGTGCCGGAGAGGTCATCGATGCTGCTGAAGGGCAGACTGGCAGCAAGCGCAAGGACAAGAAGATGAAGGCGCTGAAAAATGTGGCTGCCAATGGTGGAGCCGAAGGTGTGAAGTACAAGAGGAAAAGGAAAAGCAAGGATCAGACTGAAGATGTTGTGATGGAAGAAGCCCAAGAAGCGAGTGAGAAGAGGAGGAAGAAGGAGGCTGTGCCTTCCCTAGAGGTTTCTGCCGTCGAGGACCTGAAGACCCCAAAGAAGGGCAAGGATAAGAAGCGTGCATTGGACATGGAGGTGGAGGATGCCAGTCCGGCAGAGAAGAAGGGTAGGAAGAGTGACAAAGCCAGCAACAAGAAAAGCAAGGGCAAGAAAGAAGGTAGCAAGCAAGTACCTGAGGAGGTGGAGGATGCTGGCAGCAAGAAGAACAAGGGGAAGAAGGGAGAGGTCAAGGAGGGGAAGAAGAAGAAGAGCATGAAGGGTGATTCTGATGATGGTGAAGTCCTCTTGGATGGGGAAAGCACTCCTGCTGCCGTTAAAGTTGTCAAGGAAGAGAAGAAGAGCAGGGGGAAGAAATCAAGTGGCGATAAGATGAAGAGATCCAGGGGAAGGGTCTAAGGTTGTATTTGTTTTTCCTGAAATTGCTGCTTGTCCGTTGAATGCCAATCTCTTGAATTGAGACCAAGCTGCATGTTCTATGCATAGATAAGCTGGTGAATCTGATTACCGTCAGCTGTTAGAAGCAATCATTGTCGAATCTGCTTCTTTTTTGTATTAGGAGATTGCACTTAAGATTATACTGCTGAGTGTAATACGGTGGTGCCGCGGCGGAATATCTGGAGTAGTTTCTTCAGATTTTGGTAGCTTATAAACAACCTTTGGGGTAAAGTTATGGTGGAACTGTTTCTCTTTTCATCTTTTGTAATCCATCTGGTAGTATGCAACAATTTTGTATTGGTCTGATACTATGCTCGTGTTGGTCTGTCTTCTCTAATAGTCGCTTCTTGATGATATTGGATAGCAGGTGTATTATGTGAAATCCTGTAGTCTCATCTTTGACAGTCATCTGGACTATTATATGATCCAACTTATAGAACCAAAGATTGATTTGCTAACATTTTATTTGCTTCATGTGTTCATCCAGTTTGAATAACAGAGGATTCATGCGTTCATAGCTTTGGTGCTGGGCTTAGCTAATTACGTGTGCTCAATCAATTATGACTTATCCATCCTAAGATTCATCCTTTTTAGTCAAAAAATGTTTGATCGTTTTCAGATGATCATTAGCCACTAGGCGATAGCAGCTGGATTCCTCTGTTCCCATCATCAAATTTCATTTCTGACATATTCTTCCAATGCAATGGATCATTTGGTCAACTGCTCATAGGTGAAAAATACTCAGGGATCAATACTGCTGTTCTCCGAGGTGGATAGTTTTAGTATTACTTGGTTGGTTTCATGTCATCTTCTGTTTTGCTTCAATCTGGTAGCAGATACCACGCAAGTTGCATATGTGTGTAACTATAGTAACAGACAATGTGTGACATTGTGTGTAACTATAGTAACAGACAACACGTAACTATGTCATTCATGTATGTAACTGATGTTCCAGATTCTCTCCATAGAAAGCTTCGTGTTCTCGGTGTGCGGGCTATGGAGTGCACTCCCTCTGCTCGATGAAATGCCTAGTCGTGGAGAGACAGAGATCCTTTTTTTTTAGGGACAGAGAGATCCTAACTCTGCCGTTCCCTTCTCTTCTGAAGCTCTTTCTATTTGGGTGCAGCAGGAAAGGGGTGACTCTGCTGCTGAAATGCAGAGCTTTTTGTTCTCCCAGGGAGAAGAACAGATTCCTTTTTCATTGGTATGCATAAATAGAATAAATACATTGCAGTTTCACTTGCGTGAGGTTTTGTGCTGTGAATTCAGATATCTAACCTCTTAGCGCTTTCCTGCGAATTCGCGTAGGCGGTAAATAGAACATTCAGTACTTTATGGTGTCGCCTGCTATGGTTTATTTATTTCATGCAGCTGTAACCTGCAAGATTTTGGTATTCTTGACCAGTCAAGAAGCTTGAAGAGAAAAAACAGAGCACCATCCATTGATCGGCGAGTTATGAACAGGAGCACAACACTGCATGCAGTGCAAAATTACCTACACCGTATTCTTATAAGTTCAGGTCGCAGATGCGAGACAGACATTTGCACTAAACAACTGATCTCCAACCTTTGTGGCAATATCCGTCAGAAATCACAATGTATTAACTATTTGTTGCACCGTCTTTCTCATGGAAAAAACACAAAATGCCAACAAATCCTAGCTATATTTCCACTGTCTTCATCATAAGTCACCGAAACATCACCGTGCTTGTTTTGATTAGGGTACCGCAGCATCTGGAGGAGGTGAGCAGCAGTGAGCTTGGGGGTACAACACAAGTAAGGATCTGTTTAAGTTTGAGACCCTGACGCTGAATGACACACCTCACACTCTCGAATCATCTGACCGGTATGTCCATCTTTATTTTGTCCTTCCTTTTGTGAGTTAGATTGAATCACAGATTACACATGCATTGATCTAATCACAGATTCCGCCTGCATTGAAGATTGATTATTGATATTTGTTTTCATAAGGACTTCCAAGTCTCCAATTTAGTCACAGTAGAAGTTGACTAAAGCATGGATGTAAATTGTTTGACCTAGGGTGGTGATGTTAGACCCGAACTGGATGATCATCTATCTCTGCTCACATTCAGACAAACATCGGAAACAACAAGGAATTTGAGGGGAATTGCTTAGGGACCAACAGAGGTGCAAGCTTGAGCCAGCAGGGTCACGGCGGCTAGGGTTTAACCCTTTACAATACGTGATGGTTCTACAAGTCTCCAATCCCTGGCTTTATAGCCATTATAAAAGCTGTAAAGTAAAACTGAAAGAGAAAAGAGCATGTCAGGCTGTTGGACGATCAACAGCGACAGCAGATGTGATGGCAGCCGTCCGATTGAAGATCCACGTTGACTAGCTGCTCACTCTGGCACAAAGCTGTAAGTGAGCTCTTGCGCCGTTGGATGAAGATCGGGCGGATGAGTTTGAATAACTGAAGAAAAGGCCCAAGTGTCGATATCTTTAGTTAGGGGCCTGACAGGTGATGCATGATGAAACAGTTGATTCATAATTTCATATGGTGCATACTGGATTTTCAGAAAACACTCGTGTTGTTATGTTTCTTTAGGTCAACGCAATAGCTTTTATTGGAGCTAGGCGATCGTCTTTTGTAGGTCATAATGCAGATTAGCTCAGTTGGTACGTATAGTGAACCCCACATCATTTGTACATCTAGAACCTAGTCAGTATTATACCCATACACGAATACTATAATCGAAGTTTCATAGTGAATAAAGCAAGTTTTGTTGCAGTAACTTTCTCCTATATCTGAGGAAAGCATGCTTAGTATACAAGTTGAATTAAATTGAGAATCAGTTTATTGCATCTTGTACCATGTCGTACCATTACATGAACTTTCTCGTATATCTATATAGATTACATTATTAACCATGTTTTGCTGACCAGATTCTGATAGTTGCTGACCAGATTCTGATATTTCTATCTAGGCAGTACTTGGAGGATTTTATCCACTCGACCATGAAGGTGATATAAAATTTGCGAGAAGGCAAGCTGAAGAACGAGCTCAATTATTCCAAGCACAAGGATATTGATCACTCGACTTTCAAGCTAATAGACAATATGCAGACAAGGAAGCTGGAAAAACAAACTCAATCAGTCGAAGCGCGAGGACAACATATTTATGCTTCTAAAAAAGAAGTTGCTGCAAATGCGAAACGGTGGATGAGCGAGGAGGCGATGGTGGCTTCCAGAAGATACATTGAGAGCAAAGATGATCTTAAGGTTCTCCATATCTGCTCTAAATATTTTCTACTGTTGGGACTGTAGAGAACTATGACTAACACTTGTTTCTTGTTCCATCTTATTAGGGACTTGATTATGAATTTGGTGAGCTTGTCCATCAATGAATTAATGTGGAGCATTATTTAAAGATATTTCATACTTCAACTTCACTGTCAAGATAAAGAAGCCTGGCCCAGCTGATTGGACATCGCTGGTGTACTTTGATGAGGTCAAAGCGATATGTATGATAAAAGCTTATGTCTCTGTTATCCTTTGGAGCAAGATGAATATGGTATGGAAATTTTTTACCTTGTGACTTGTAGTGACCTAAAAAGATTCTGACATTGTGAATTTGTGATTTACTTTGGCAGGTCAATGCTATGCATGTGAGAAGCAAGGAATGGGTGACTTGAGGCACCATTAGAAGGGATATACGATGTGGAAAGGGAACATATACAATTTCCTTAGTATTATGAGGACAGTGACTCTGATGAATTTCATCCAAGAGCGAGAGGGAGTGAATCTGATGATGATATGAGTTGATGCCTTGATGGCCTTGTCCTTTATTCTAATAGTATAATTTAACTTTAGCTCTTGATGTATTGATTCAAGTCAAATTGCCAGTTGATTTGAGAATGCCAATGTATAATGGTACATCTGAAAAATGTCAAGTAGCAATGGTTTTTCAGAGGACACCCCTAGCTCCAGCAGCATCATCCATGGCTGGCTGGGATTTAATTTTTGGGGGGTTTTATTTGGAGAGGCTGGCTGGGACACTTCCCATGTGACAAGCACTCTGCTTTGGTGCGAGTGGTTTACTCTGCTTTGATGGCTGGGACATGCATGGGAGTATTTGCTTTGATGGAGTTATAATTGCATAAAGGTATTGCAATTGGGGCTAGGTTAACGAATCAGTATCCCCGTTTGATCACGTTTTTGACAGGAAACCTGATCATTGGGGCCCATTGTTCGGGGCTGTTGTGGCAAAAAAAAAAAAAAAAAAAAACACGTCGACTCTCTCTCTCTCTCTCTCTCCCACAGTCCCCCCGTACCTCCGATCCCCTTCATCCTCTTCGAAAGTTCGAATGCTACCTGCCGCCCCGCCACCTGCGCCAACCACCTTGTATCGCCGCCGCCATCACCTTCGCCACACCACCTTCGTCTACAGCTGGCTCAGATGGGCGAGCTTCAGCGGGACACACTATGTGCTGGTATGCATGGCCGCAGAACACACGCACGCACGCACTGGTGCACCCACGCCACGTACGTACACACCGGAGCGCGTCTACCACCGCCGGTTGAGTCCACTCAGGAGGAGCTCGGGAGGCGGTGAGCCAGGCCACGACGCACACGAGCGAGGCACCTACAAGAACACATGAGGGCATGAGGTTGTATCCTTGCATGCACCCAGCGCGTACCTCGCCCCCTCAACTCCGCCCGCGCCGCGCAGCACAAACGCATTCATGGCGTCGTCGGCCAGCACCCGTGGTACCAACACAACCAATGCATCGCAGTCTGACCCGCGTCCGTGGCCTCGCCCGCCTTGTGCCAACCACCGCTTCTCCCTGTTGCTTCATGCCTGCGTGAAGGTGTTGGATGGCCGGAGCTCGTGCATGGCGGGAGCTTGGAACTGATGTGGCGGCGTGGCTTAGCTAGCATGGGTGGTGGTCCGGCTCGCTCGATGGAGCAGCACAGGCTTTCGCGGTTTGCTTCTTCGTTGGTTGGCGCATGCAGGCAGGGTGCTCGGCAGAATTCCCAAGGCCTCGCAGAGCATGGGGAGGCCAATACCAAGGCGACCGTCGTGGTAGATGAGGAGCCGACGACTATTTGTTGGCATCGCGCAAGCTGTTTGTGGCGGCGCGTCTCCTACGCTCTGCCAACACACACGTCTCCGCTATGTCCCCACGCGCTGGCCCACTCTAACCCGTCATCAGATCAATGGGTTGCTCCATCGCTGCTGCTACTCGGTGCTCCGAATCGACGTTCGGTTGCGCTGGTCGACGGGAAAATGGGGCTAGCGGCGGCACTCGCCGGCGGGTAAAACTGGGCGACGTTGGTAGGCACGAAAGAGGGGCATCGGCGACACGGATTGGCCAGGAAGGTTAGGCGGCGGCAGCGCTGGTTGGAAGAAAGTAAGCAAGTGAGAGAGAGACGAGTCAAATATGTCCACGCATTGTTTTTTTTGCCACATCATCCCTGACCAATGGGGCCCATCGGCCAGGTTTACTGTAAAAAATGTGATCAAACAAGGATCGGTCCAATATGTGATGGTTCGACCCAAAACCGGTATTGATCGGCATAAAAAATTGAAAACCGGTACTAACTCGTTAACCTAGCCCAACTTTATGCAATTAACTCATAAATATCAGTGTCCACTTCATTCCTCACCCTCGTGATTAAACCCAGTTTAAGAAACTCAGTTTCCTTTGCATACGGTACGCTGCTCAAGCATGGCTTCAGCATTTAGCACATCCATGGTTGCCTTGATGAGTCGAGCACACAAGAAAAAGGGATTTGTAAGATGGCGTCGCACCTGTTTAGCGCCATTGGCCGGTTGAATGCATTCATGACACAAGTGTTCTTCATACCTTGTTAGGTTTAATAATATTAGTAACCTCATGTGGCTTAAACAAGACTGTTGTCATGAATGCAAATGAGATGCACATATAGACGGTGTTTTTCTGAACATTTTGTATCTCATTTGCATTTTTCCGAGTCAATATGAATTTCTTATGAAGTTTTAAAAATGACGTTCAAACTGTCAAAGGGCAAAAGCATAAAAGAAGCAAACACGCTTGGGCATAACTATGAATTTTTTTGAAACTAGAGGAAAACAAATGGGTGGGATCCAACTAGGAACATAAAACTAAGTATCCCTTTCGGAAATGTCCCGAGGGGTTTCAGGAATATCCAGGTGATTCCAGGAGTGTCTCGGAAAGTCCCAGAAAATATGCGAAAGACTATTTAAGTTTTTAGAATGTTTCAAAGTGGGATGCACCCTTGGCTAGGCCAAGGGGCAGCAACCACATGGACCCTATGGCCCATAAGTGGCATGCACCCCCCAAGCTTTGGGGGCCAAGCCAGGAAAGTGCTTTAGAGGAGAGGGGATCCTGGGAGGACCCTCCTCCCCTTGGTGTGCCGGCCCTAGGAGGGGGCAACCCCTCTCCAAGCCGTGCTCCCCGGCCATCTATAAATAGATGGGAGCCCCCTCCCCCCTCAAACACACACGTCCAAAGGTAACGCCCCCTGCGCATGTTTTCTCTTTTTCCGTCTCTCGGTTCGATCGATACGCTGCTAGGTTGTTGTTCCTCTAGTACTTTGGTGGCTCTTTAAAGTGCTACCAATTAGTTGATACGGGAATCATGGATACCACAGGGTGGTCGTGCTTTTGACCCCTAGTCAGGAAAATTCTCGCGGCTAGGAGGTAACACCTAGATGCAGGAATATGTAAATCTTCATCAACATCGACACCATCTTCGTTGCGTTGTGTTGGTGAGATCGATCTATCCATGCATCTTCATAGTGTTCTCATGCATGTTCGTAGGTACGGTAAATTTTATTTTGTATTACTCCCTAACACATTGCTCCCATATGTGTTTGTTGCCAAAGGCTTGCGTTGTAGAGTAAAAATAGGATTTTAGTGGTAAAATAATTACAGCTAGTTAGTAATGTAATTGCTTCTAAACGAAAAGAGAGCGCTTATCACATGTTTTCTAACCATAACAACAAGATATATGCTCTGAGTGGCTTGTTGGAGCCCTTGACATTGTGGCCAAGTTCCTTGCAATTTCCACACTACGGTGTTCTTTCTTTGCTCTTGCATAAGCAAGACCACTCTCCTAGGGGAGGGCCGTTTTGGCTCTTGGGAGCATATGCTCCCTGATGAATAGTAAATTCAAAACAAATAGTATATTTTTTTTAAAAAAATATGATTTTTTGTATGGATGATGTCGGGACCCCGATCCTAAGCCATACGAATCTAGCATGTAACACATCATATCACTTTGCGGCCTCACGCATGGTAAGCTCCACGGCTACCACCTTACCTTGACCGGGACCACTTGGGCCTTTTGGCTCACGTATATTAATATGTCGCTAGCAATCATATGTCAGAGAACCCGGATCGACATGACTAGTTATAGACCCAAGTGGCACAACCGTACAGGAACAAGCATACATAACCCAACAATGCAGATGCCGGTCATCAACATGTGTAGACGAGTCGTTGCAAGCTACACGGACTCCGTTAAACCGCGTGACATTTCCCCGCAGGGACAGACACAACAGCAAAGAAGGATACATGTCGGTCAATCAATGTGTCCGAAGCAGTAGCACGCTACCACGGCTCAGTGGAAGCACAAAGAGGCATTTCCCTGTAAAGAAGGCTACCATAGACATACGACTAGGTGTCGAATCTCACACATACCAATGCATTTCAAACATACATGCAATATGCACGATATGCGTAGATACAACATGGCATCACGACATAACTCTATGACTCAAGTATTTATTAAAGACTCATAAGAGCCAACATAGTGTGATATTACAAACATGGGTCACATGACCCAACACTCAAACTCATACAAGCAACAGGCGAAAGCATATCATGTCTAGCTACAGACATCTACTAGAAGTGGTTGGAGGAGCCTGAAAATCTACAACGACCCTCCCAAAGGAGCCAGACCTCTGTCTGGGATTCCCAAGCTAATCGAACATCGAACTTCCCGTAGAAACCATTAGTGAGACTAAGGTCTCCTCTGCAAAAACATAATTAAGCAACCGTGAGTACAAAGGTACTCAGCAAGACTTACATTAGACTATCTACGTATGCATCATTATCAACAAGGGGATTGTGGAGTTTATTGCAGCAAGACATCTTTGACTCTTGGCTAACCTGTACGACTACTACGAGCACTTTCTTTGAAGTGAGAGAGCGCACACGAGTCCACATGTTCACCACATCAGTACACCACTATGGATCCTCTCTCGCCTCCCTACGGGAAGGCCATCCATAACACTCACACTTATCTTGCGCATTTTAGAATATCCATTTCAAGTTGTCCATGAAGTATGAACCATATAAGTCTCCAAGTAGTCCATATCCGTGGACGCGACTATTCTAATAGATTTATAACCCTGCAGGAGTGTACCTATTCACACATGTTTCCACCACTTAGCGCCATATACACGTCATGTATCTCGGCAACCTTCAAGTGGAAGCCCGGCGTGGGTGTAGACCACGACCGTTAACCACACAAGACTCTAGTACATGTTTATCGCCTATTTGAGACTGAACCCGTAGCGTAAGTCCGACTGAAGTTTTCATTACGACCCCAAATGATATGTACAAGGTTCCCAAGCCCACCTCGGCGGATGGAACTACGCTTGGTACACCGGGTCGCCGGTGCATCTACCGGGTCAGCGCTAAGCACGACCGCCAGCACATCCTACAAACACCGGAAACTAGTTGCAACTCCTGGACAGAGATCAAGTTGATTAATAGGCCGAGCGGGTCAGGGTCACCGAGTTCCCAAGTTGTGGTAGTAACTGTGTTGGATCACATACATAGATCTCAGTTCTTAAGGACAGTCCCAATGAGACAACCCACCATGTACTCCTACATGGCCTCTCATCGCTACCTTTACCAAATCGGGTTCACACATTTAGCTCTCACACAGTAGGACATGAACAAATCCATTCCAATTCATCGCCCAGATGGATCATACCCGACATGAATCTAAGCATAGCAAACATAGTAAGCAAGCATGGATGAGTAGGCATAACAAGGCTCAAGCAGTTGCTACTCATGTTGGGTGGTTTCAACTATTTACTGTGTCAAAGACAGGTCATGCAGAGGAAATGGGTTCAACTACCGTGACATATAACAGTTGAATCGTTGTTGTCGTAATGCAGTAAAAGAGAGCAGGAGCGAGAGAGTGGGTTTATATCACTATGCTCAAGGGGGGTTGCTTGCCTGTCACTTCTGAAGATGGTAAAGCTCTTCATGAGTGACATCGATCTCAACGTCGGAATAACGTCTACCGAGAGGGAACAAACACCAGCAAACAGAAAAGGAACCACATTCAATGCAATGCAACAAACATGATGTATGACATAACCAATTAAGGTACTTAATTGACTTAGAGGGGTAATTAACCAATTTAATTGAAGTGGAAGTCAAATAAGTTTGAACTCCAACTCCAAATGTTATTTCATAAATTGCCCTAATCATGAATTGTCCTAGTTGGTGATGTTAACTTTTTCAAACATGCATGAACATGGCACCAACCGATTCTTTGGATTTTTCTGATCTTTTTTCATATATATATATAAATTATTTCCATCTGAGTTATGGTTGAATTTCTATGAATTTTACAACTTTAGGCAATTTTCTGAAAATAAATAAATCATTTTGATTTATTTAAAATCTAGAAAGTCAAATATTACCTTAGTATGATGTCAGCGTTGCGTCACCGGGTCAACCAAGTCAAACCTGATACTGGGACCCACGTGTCATTGACTCAGTTAATTAACCGAGTGTGGTTTAAACTAAATAATGAATTAGCAGGCGCTGGGGGCCGCTATCAGTGATTGTTTAGTGGGATAATTAGTGTTAATGACGGGTTAACCCAAAGGCTAACCTCCGGTGCTATTTCGGCATGGCGGCGATCGTCGGCCGATCGATTCCAGAGGCCTCCCGATGCGTGCCCGGGCTCTGCCCAACCAGCGCGACAAGGCGCGTTGATTAGTGGCATAAACAGGGGCGGGGGTGCTCTTTGGTGGTACCGGCGTCAAGGTCCGGGGATGGTGGCGCTCGGGTTTGGCCGTGCGGGTTGCTGCAGACTTCTAACGAGCTAGCCAAAGGGCCCGTTCTGCTCCTAACGATGCAACGAGCGTGACGACGCGCTCGGTTGCAACGCGCGTGCGTCGCGGCTGCCACGACGAGAAGGTTAGTGGCGGCGAGCTCGCGGCTATGGCAGTCCGGCTAGCTAGGGCATGCAGATGACCGAAAGAAGAGGGGTAAAGGGGGCCAGAGCTCACGGAGATTCTCCTGGAGAAGACGGAGAGGTCGGGGAAGCCCTGTGCGCAGCAAATCGATGATGAGGATCGCAGGCACCCGAGGTTGAGGGCGAGGTCGCTGACGGCGATGCAGAGCCTCCCGCGTTGCTCTGCTCAGTGGACAGGACGATGATTACGTATCGGAGCTCGGGGACACCATAGAGGGGCGAGGAGTGGCCGATGGCTACGGTGGCGGCGACGGACACAGAGGTCTCGGCCATAGTGGAGAGAGAGAGAGCGAGGGAGAGCAAGGGGCAAATGAGAGGAGGTCCTCTCGATCCATACGATAGCGAGGAGGTGATGCACGGCGTCGCACTTGCGAGGGAGGGTCATACATGTTGCTGCGTGGATCGCTGGGCGTGCGCGTACGGGCGTCGTGCCCTCCCTCGCCTCTGCCAGTAGGCAGAGGTTGAGGGTGACTGGCACATGCCAGATGGGTCGGCTGGGCTGCCAGGTAAGGTTAGGTAAGTATTTCCA
Organism: Elymus sibiricus; assembly: GCA_039707655.1. Classification (NCBI taxonomy): domain Eukaryota; kingdom Viridiplantae; phylum Streptophyta; class Magnoliopsida; order Poales; family Poaceae; genus Elymus; species Elymus sibiricus. Next base: position 402,247,769 of record CM077663.1, read on the forward strand.
TTTTTCTTTTATTTACGGTTTTCTAATTCTTTTGACTCTGTTTTTATTTGATTCCAAACCAAATCATTTTGCTAAAATTCTGAAGATTTATATGTGGCATGTTATAATATACCCAAAGCCACTCACAAGTTTTCAGAATTATTGGAGCCAGTAAAATATTTATAGAATTTTAATAAGTGAAATTCAAATACAATATGTGTTAATTCAAAAACTAGAAATGTCCTAAAAATAAGTGCGTCATTTTAGGTAGAGGTTTCCACCTCTTTAAAAATAATGAACTTTTCTAAAGGGCATTTTGGGTTCATTGAAAATATTTTTAGCTAGACCTATTTGAATTTAAAAGTGCTAGGGTTTGATCATCCCCATTTCAAGTTCGTTTGAAAATTTAAACATGATGCAAGGATGCTGATGCAACTATTTACAAACAAATTCTAGGGTTGTGATAGATGTTCATCTTAGTCTAACAAGCGTGCTTGACAATTTTCATGCGAAACGGGATAGCGGTAGTTTTTCAGTGAAAAAAAAACAAAATTAAGTGTAACATTTGTATGTAACATTTGTTTTTTTTTGCACAACTCAAAATGCTTAAGATTTTGACTAAAAAATTGCGAGTAGTATTTGGATATGACAAAAAACACATCTAATTTTTTTCAAATTTTTTTGACATTTGCAAAAAACATTTTTGGTGGGCAGGAGCATATGCTCCCAAGAGCCGAATTGGATTTTCCACTCTCCTATGCCCTTTTGTTGTACTTTTCTCTAACATTCATGGCTAAAAAATGTACCCTGGTTGTTCAATATTGGTCTTGATGGGTTAACCCTCTTAGATTCATGTGGAACAGGGTATATCATGTGTTCATATGCTTTCCCGTAAGTTTCAAACTTGAATAAATCATCAACATAATCTCAGGGAATTCTTAGCTCTAAATATAGCGGCAAAAGCATGTTCACAAGGAACACCACATAACTAAAATCTGAAACAACCACAAGTCTTATTAAGTAGGTTTACTTTCGTAGGTATTTTCAGTGTAGCTTACTTGCCAAATCCCAAGACCTAATTGTTGAGCTGTGAAGCACCTTACTTTATTCTCAGTACAATTTATACTCTACAATGTTCTATGAATATACAAACCTAATAATACACCAGAAATCACTATTAAGATATTAGTTGGACGTTACTGTTTAGAAACCTCTAATATGATATTTAATGGGACTAAACTATACATGAACATAATTGTCACAAAACTATTTCAAAGATAATTTCAATGACATCACTGAATTTTAATTTAGTATAAATAAAGTGAGCAAAGATACACATTAAACAAATATCAAACAACACTGATTAAATATACTAATAAAATTATGTGATTAACTATTAAGTAAATAATAAAATGTATACTCCTTAAAATTGTAGTATGATAAAAATAAAAATAAAAATAAATAAGTATAAATGTTTGGTATAAAAATATTTAGAATGCACATACATAAAAATATGTAGAGGGCGGGGTGTGTGGCGTGAAGCCTTGCCGCCGCCGACCCAAGACTCGAATGGACGGCAGGCGCTTCTGAATGCAAAAGGTGGATTGCCTTGTTGCTGGAATGTGTTTTTGGAGGTTGGAAGGTGGGTTTGCATTGCTAATGTGTTGTCGGAGCGATGCGGAGATGCTCTTCAAGAAGGATTTGCCTGAATGTGCCGAAGGCAGAAGGCTTCCTTTGCAACCTCTTGAAGGCCTAATTTTCGATTAGACTTATTTGGCTTCCTTTGTAATCTCTTATGGATCTGAAGTGGGCATTAAGTGGGCAGCAGAATCCCCGATGATTTAGATTAGCCTCATTTTGCTTCCTTTGTAACCTCTTGTGGATGTTAAGTTGCATTAAGTGGGCTGAATTAAGTTTTGAATTCCTGATGATTTTCTATTCACATTCTCTTGTCCTGATGTTTTGTTCGTCTAGTTAATGTGTTGGGCGTATGGTTTAGTATTAACCGAGAAAAGAGATGGGTGTTTGGTCCAATGGTGCAACAATATATTCTATTGCTAGTAGAACAATATGCCTGATCGAAATGGTGGTTTTGTGACATTGTAAAAAGGGAATGATACCTTCAGTACAAAAGCTACGGCAAGAACAAGGCTACCAAGAACTGATACATTTCACGTCACTGTATTAGCCTAAGGCTGGTGATAATGCACCGCCCCACTACCGCCCCGCCACGTCAGCTTTTACCCCCACTCTCACCTTACTCTCACCCCACTCTCACCTCACGGTGCCAGTGCACGGGCTGTAGTGGCAGGCTATAGCCACGTCATCTTCTCTCTCCTGCACGTCAGCATTTCTTTTTCAGATTTAGTTATTTCACGGACGAATCAGAGCTTGCCACGTCAGCTACCGCCCGCCTCCCGCCCCGCCGCGCCATCGCGCCGCCCGCCTCCCGCCCACCTGTCGCCCGCCTCCCGCCGCCAACGCGGGCGAGAGCGGGGCGATAGCGCCCGCTCCCGCCCGGCGACGGATCCGTCGCCCGGCCGCGCCCTCTCGCCCCGCTCCCGCCCGCCTCTCGCCCCAGCGCGGGCGGTACCGCCCCCGCTACCGCCCGCGTTATCACCAGCCTAAGAATGATGTGTTTGCAGCTGATCGAGGGAAGTATGCCATGTTGACTCAGCGAAACATGAAGATATCTCGCCCTATTTTGGCCTTCTTTTCTGCCTGCCTGATCGGCAGAATGACCAAGTTAGAAGAGGGTACGTGACAATAGTGAACTACCAACACATTACCAAATAGCACTTGCACTAACCAACGAGAGTTCAATAGCCACAATGGAAATAGCGAGCGATCACGAATGTGCAACACCATCTAACCAGATCAATGACGAAAATTGCCGTTCTAGGGATGCAAGTTTAACAAATGTTGTGCTCGGTTTTATGCAAGAATCACATTTTACAAGCAGTTTTCATCCCAATCTAACCATTAGACCTTATGCCGGACACATTAGGCCAACTCCAATGCACGAACCCAAATAGACATCCGTTTTCTACGTTGCATAGATACTTGGATACGTATCGGATACACGATACAGGGATACGCCCGATATGCCAAATTTATAAAAACTAGGATACGGCGGTATATATATATATTATTAAAAATATGAAAAAAATAAGAAGCTTCCATGTCAAAGCATGCCTCAATAGAATTACCGCTCCTTTTTTTTTCTTGCACTTGATCCACTTCCATCAGTTGGTAGTAGAATTTCTCTAGGTTTGTTGCTCTCAATCAGTGCATCGGCTCTCTCTTGATCACCTTTCAAGTGAACAAGAACATCGAATGTCACCTTTTGAGATGAACTCACCCCAATGTTTGGAATCTTCAAAAGGTGCGTCTTTGCTCTTGACGGGATTTTATGTCGAACAAGGGGTTTCACTTATGCAAAATGTATCGCAACAGTATCTCAGGAGTATCAAATATTATTTTCCTTTTTCAAAATAAAAAACTTGAGAGATACGTACGGTATATGTATTGGACTATATCGGGACAATATCCGAGTATCGGGGCAATATTCGTCTGGATATGCGTTTTTCTAAGTATCCACGAAATGTAGTCCATTTTGGCCGGATTCTGCCCGTTTGGATTGGCAGTGGGGTGGCATCTGGCCTCTTTTGTGTGTTTTCCTGGCCAGTGTGCCCAACTGGTTGACTCATTTGGTCTGTCAGGCCGGCAGGCGACCAAATGTACACAATTTTTTTCATGCATATGTCTAACTAAAAAGGAAGCATTGCATTTAGTTTACAACCAAATAAATCACATAGTACCACAATAATAAATAGTTTACAATGCAATAAAAATCTCAAAGTTTACAACCAAATTTAAATTTTCACAAATACATCGAAAGAAGATGAACCGATACATCTACTATTTGTCAAGGAGAGTCCACATGTGTCAACGAAGTCATTTTGGAGTTGAATGTGAGGTTATCAATCACACATTTCAAGATGAAATTGGGTGGACTATGCAAACATTGCCGCTTCTTGGTGTTCAGGCACAACATTTTCAACCTGGAATTGAAAGCCCTGATCGAAGATGCTGTCATCACGCTCATCCTCCACGATCATGTTGTGTATGACCACACAAGCAGTCATCACCTCCCACAGCTTCTTGGTGCTCCATGTTCTAGCAGGATGTCGAACGATAGGTTACCGAGATTGAAGCACACCAAAAGCACGCGCGCTCCACATCCTTCCTACACTCTCTTGTACTTGGGAAAATATCTGCCTCTTCTGTCTTACTGATATTGTATAGGACACTCCACATCCTTCCTAGCACCAAAAGCATGCTCTACATCCTTCCTAGCACTCTCTTGTGCTTGGGAAAATCTCTGCCTCTTCGAACTATAGCGCACCGAGATTGAAGCACAATAAAAGCACGCTCCACATTCTTCCTAGAACTCACTTGTGTTGGGGCAAATATCTACCTCTTTGTGTACACAAGACTTGACCACCGAGGATATATACTATTGGCTAGGTAGTATTGCCCCTGCCAAGCAAATACACAGTTCTTCCACTTCCAATGCATACAATCCATGCTATCAAGCATTCCCAAAAAGTCTCTATCTGCATTGATCGCCAACAACCGGGTTGTATCTGCAACATTTAGCTCTCTTAAGTACTCAGGGCTAAACACTACCACCACGACTTTGCAGAACCTATACAATGATTCGATACATTTGGACTCACTCGTGCAGACGTACTCATCCACATGATCACCGGGAACTCCGTATTGATGCATACTGATTTTCAGAAAACACTCATGTTGTTATGTTTCTTTAAGACAACGCAATATCTTTCACTTGAGCTATGCGATCGTCCGTCACAATGCAAATTACCTCAGTTGCTATGCATAGCGCTTTTCTATCAACTAGCAAAGTGGCCCGCGCAATGCCCGGGCAACGACTTATTTCCAATTTCCAATTTCCCTTTTATCTCTAGAAATCAATGGTAACAAATATGTACTTAGAGACGGCCGAAGTACTCTTATTTCAGAGAGTGAGCTAAAGTATTAGTTGTCAAGTGGTGGAAGTATAACTTTCTAAGCAATTAGAAAATGTTGCACATGTCTGTTAGTGAAACCAAAATGCTTAAGATTGAATGGAAATTTACATGTATTATTGAACTTCTATCGTTGCTATCGGGAGGTATTTTGTCATAAGTCGAATATATTGTCCCTAGAAGTTCACCGTCAAGTGGTGCCGCTTGTTTATGGATGTGCAAGACCTTTTAGCCCATTTATGCAGATAGCGTCATGATGAAACAAAGATTCAAATCAAATAAAAATGAAACAAATTTATTTGAGATATTATGATTGCTAGCATGGTTATTGTAGAACGATATGTTGTTTAAGAACTGTATCAAATGTTTAGAATCTATTGCACATCTAAAAACTTTTGACCGGAGAAACCCTTTTCTGGAATGGATCTATATTTCAAGTGAACCAAACCAAACAGTATAGCACAAAAATAATCACAAGTAACAATAAGAATCTGTATATGTCATTTTCTAGGGAAAAACAAATCTATACGCAACAACATGCTCAGTTTGTCAGCCATATGTACGTATGTCTAACACGTTTGTACTCTAATACACGACCCTTTATCAATGTCTAGGTTGTCCCTTTTCCATAATAAATATCCACATGCTAACCATTATTATCACTACATCATATCAAAATGTATCGAACACGTCTAAATTGACGCAAGTGGATAGCTAACATAACCTACTAAAGTATACATACTAATTTGGTAGTTCCTGAAACTGAGAGGAACTACAGTTTACTTCTAGGAGTAAAGATATCGTACCATAAATACCGACATCACCATGCATTTCCATCTCTCCGGCCCTTCACTCCCATTAAAATATTAAACATAGACAAAACTAATGTATCAACACATTCCGTAAGGTATTACGGGGAATTAAAGTTTGGATCCCAAGCTTTGAACGATCAGAACATAAGGGCCTCCATATGGCCCGGTTGACTAAGAAGACCTTACTTCTCGGTCGACTTCACAAATTTGTTCGTACAGATCTAACATACTTTGAATTTCACAATAATTGTTAGTGTAGAAGAATATGTATACGGTCACGGAAGTCTAAAAATGCGTTAATAGTCCTGTAATAATTTGTTATTGTAGCGCAAATACAATGCATAATTTGTTCTCACAGAACCTTCTTGAGTCAATTTGATCTACAGTTTTTTAGTATTGACTGCAAAATAAGAAACTCTCAGACGACGACAATTAGCAAATTCTTTTTGAACATACTTGTATGCCATTTGATTATTGTACAAAATATATAGAATAATTAGTAGTAGGTGTGCTATTTTTCATTGGTGTGTAGCTTTTTGTATTCTACACGTTGTCCACTCGCTTCTTCGATGCAACCTATAACTAAAAAGAACTATAGCAATCCCATTTCAAGCTGCAGGAAGATCTATCATCAAAGTTACATAATGCTCGCAATTTTATATGTTCTCCTCAGGAAAAGACTGAGTGCGTAGTAAGGAACATCTACATATTATGTCGCGTTGTCATTTTCATCTACTTTCTGTTGAACAAAATAGTTCTACGCTGAAGAGAGGAAAATGTATATCGTATTGTCCCAGGAGCTAAGACACATTGCCTTGATCACCATGCACAAATAATATGGCTACTCATTGTAGGATACATGACTCAAAATAAAGGCAAGAAAATAACTGAACTAATTAGCAGTACCGTAATTAGGCAAGTGAATTCAGTTTGCTGGAACTGTAATTGTGAAGTGTAGATAGAATTGCTCAGTGCCAAAATACAAGAAACAGTGTCAGTTAGATCTCTCAAAACATAGGATACTTGACTCAAAATAAAGGCAAGAAAAAAGCTCATCTAATTAGCAGTACCATAATTGGGTAAGGCAATTCAGTTTGCTGGAGCTGTAATTGAGAAGTTTAGATATAATTGGTGAGTGCCAGAAATAGAGTCAGTTTGATCTTTGGAAACACTGGGAAACATCACTAACTAATTGAAGAATTTAATATATAATAAGTAGCTCTAAATTAACATTTATACAAATGGTTAACCGATGGACCATTGATCACTTAATTACTCATAAACTTGGGGATCGGAGTTTGTCAGAATAACAGAGAAGGGCTACTTTTGTGTATATGTGCATATAACTTGAGCCAAAAAGAACGATACAAAAAATAAACCTAGAGTAAAGAATAGCAACTGTTAATGGCCATATTTCACTAACTCCTTGGAGCGCTGCATCGCTGGCAAGAAGCGCATATGTAGTGTAAGCAAGGATCCCATTGAAATTGTGATAGACTTAGATGCATGTTACATCTAAAAGGCATAGCAATCCTGTACCATACCACAAAGATGGCAGCTTAACAGATGTACATCACACCAATATAATATTGCCCGTCTATTGTTCTGGTGTATATATAGAATTGGTGATAATCAAGTTATCAATCTTAAGTTACGTGTGATGCACACGAGACACGACGCCATAGAGGAACATGGGGATAGCGAGGACGGGTCGATCCACTGACACTGCTGCCGAACGTCCTGTGAGATGTCAGATGTGGTGTAAAAAGCCTGAGCGGCGGTGTAGATGACATCCTCATTGTCAGCGCTCAGTAGGTATGGGATATTTGTCATGACCGGAATTAGGGCCACCAGGTCAATCCAGCACACGATTTTTGAGAGTGGCAAGTTGGCCCTGCTGACAGAGACATGCGTACATAGGTGTGTAATACATTCGCATCCGGCCGGTAGGATGACTGGATCGATTGCTATTTGTGTTAGTCTGGTCCAGAGATAATCAATAAGGCTTCTTGACTCCCGGTACTTCGTCTCTCCAAAAATCTGCTTGATCCTAGATGCCAATCGACCGGCCGTAGATACACCGACGACTACGGCGTAGGGGACCTAGGCGATCGCGTTGAATCGATCAGCCATACATACGGCAGCGACCATGGCGTAAGGGGACCCAGGCGATGGTGAATCGATGGGCCATACATACGGCAGCGACCACGGCGTAAGAAGACTCAGGCGATCGCGGTGTTCTGCAGATTGCTTGGCAATGTCTAGATATACACGGTTTGGAAAGTTTTTTTCTTGAAAGGTTTAGAAAAGTTTTTCACGGGAAATAAAAGTTTGTTTTACAGAATGACAAAGGTGGGTAATTTTGTTTTACTTTAATGTCCAAATTTCTGTTTGCAAGATCAATTGGTCGTGGTTCTTTGATGTATCAATTCAACGGTCGGATATTTCTAATTAACGTGGGATTTTCTAGCATTTTTACTTATTTTGATCCGCATTTTGCTTTTAGTAGATAATAGATAGATTGACCAACAGTAATTTGTTTACCCACTGTATGCTTTCTTCTAGAGAGAAGCCTCTAGCAAAAACTATGGCCCCCGGGCCTTTGCAAATCATATTACAAAAACACTAAAAATATTGCCACCTTTCATTTACTATATTTTATTTTATATTTATATTATCTATCTATCACTACTTATTGCTTGCAAGTAACGAGTTCAAGGGGCTTGACAATTCTCTTGCCCGCGTTGGGTGCAAGTGTTTGCTATTTTGTTGTGTTGGTGCTGAAGACGGGCATTTGCGTGGTCCTCCTATTGGTTCGATAACCTTGGTTATCACCGAGGGAAATACTTATCTCTACTATGCTGCATCTCCTCTCCTCTTCGGGAAAATCCCAACGCAGTTTACAAGTAGAACTAGCACACTTGACATATAATCTTACCATGAACTGAATTCTCTCCGTGCCTAATCTCTTCATTGCACAAAACACAATCCGTTGTATTCATTGTATTTACTTTCATTAGTTTTACATTAGTTATTATCAATCTTTCATCCTTGTCAATCTGGTTTATTCGTCCACCAGGACAATAACGATATTTGCAGAAGCTTGAAAGCATAACTTCTCCCTAGGTGGTTTTGATAATTAATTACAAAATATAACTCATTGAACTAATTAGCCTATCAAGTATATTTCATGAATAGTTCAACGAATGGATTGGCTAGGAAACATGATGAGGAACCCCTTGGATGCAAAGAAATGATATTGGCAAAAGCTTCAAGAATCTACATTTTACTTTAAGTGATTTCATCACATTGAGTCCATATGAAAGCTAATACTATTAAGAGGGGATGCGGTACTGGTGATGATCTAGTTGCTGAAGGGCTTAGAGATATGCCACCGAAAGCCTCAAACATTTCCTCACAAAGAATTTTGTCCAAAATCCTAAACTATCAAGTTTTTCACTTTTGTCTCACCGAGTCAGCCCCAAACAGAACCCTAAGCCAAACCTAATATCTTGGTGTAACCGAGACTGCATTCGGTGGAACCGAAAAGCAGTGACCAAGTTTATGTGGTCGAGATTTTTAGTTTGGAATTTCCGAGATTTAATTTTCAGAGCCACCGAAGTGATCAACTGCCCAGGTTAAGCCGAATTGGTCTCACCGAGATTTTTTTTTGGTCTCACCCCAAAAGTTAGGAATTTTTGCTCTAGTCGGTAGCATCAAGTTTTCTCTTCGGTGTCACCGAGTTGGGCAATAATGTTGTAACGGTTGGATTTTTCGTGAAGGCTATATGTACCCCTCCACCACCCTCTCACACTAGTGGAGAAATGGCTAGCCATAACTCTTGTTGGTGGCATGCCATTTCCAACCGACGCCAACACTATATTTTTCACATAGCGCTAGCGTTGCCCATTTTCGTACGACATAGGTACTTACTTAGTGATGGTGTTGAAATTTCATGGAACGACACTTGTATGTGGGCTCCAATTATGTGTGCAGGCGCAACTTACTGTTGGCATAGCAGATTTATACCACGCCGGCAGTATTTCTTATATCGATGGAGTTGCTTTATTCCAGACGCCAGCAGTATGTTTTGTGGGTCCATTTTTATCGGTCCACTTTGTGGTCTAGTAACACCGGCGTAGCATAATATGACACGCCAGGAATATACATTGTAGTGATGTCGTTGCCTTGTTTTGCAACGCTAGTAATAAAAGCGCAACACTATTCCCACATGATAACCCTTGTGTATCCAGCTAGCATATTCCCTTCTTCTTCCTCTTCCTCCTCTCTCTCCACTATTCCTCTTGAGAAACCTAGTTATTTCATAAGCTTGATTCTTAATTAGGTAGTTAGATCTAGCCAGGTGATGCATTAATTAAGTTTTTATCCTCCACACACTCACTCTCTAAGCTAGCTAGCTAGCTCTCTCCTCCACCCACTTGCATTAAATTTTCCTCCACCCTCCATTACTGTCGCCCTCCAACCTACGTACGATTGACCGAGTTCTTGCGCGATCGATCGAGGACTAGCTCGACTCGTGTCTCTTGTCTGTGAGGTTATTAACACAAACACTTTCTTGTTATTTAATTATGTGGCGAAACATGGATGGGAAATTTGTAGAGAGAGTTGCCAATGTTTTGGCGAAATGTTGATTCATTTCCGTTTCGTCAAATTTCTAGTAATCAATATGTCCATTTTTTAGCAAAGGTCATGCTGAATTTTTTGTATGCCCTCGTTGTTAATATATGTAATTCTTTTTGTATTTCCCTTTACATGCTAATTTGATGTATCGAAGGATTCAATATGGATCAAAGTGTGAAGGCCTTTCTCAATTTTGTGGTGACGAATATGATACAAATGTGTGGAACACATATATTATGTCCATGTAAATCATGCAAAAATGGAATTTTCCATAACCCGTTCGATGGTAGCGTCCTCGCGCACTTGCTTCGTCGTGGTTTCGTTGAAGGTTATACATGATGGACAAAGCATGGTGAGGAGAATGAGGGTGTTTGTGACGACAACGATGGATCGACGGATATTGAAGCAAAAAACCCTTTCGATGAATTAGCAGGGCCGCGAGAAGGAGGAAACAATAGTGAACATGCGCATGGAGGAGGAAATGATGAAACACTACCTGAACATGAAGAGGATTGCGTCACCCAGGATATGTCGCTGGCTGAAATGTTGCAGGATCCCCATGTTAAAGAACTACTTCAGAAGAAGACGCCAAGTGAGAGAGTTGCTATTAAAGAGGCTCTCAAGTTGGTTGATACGTCTCCAACGTATCTATAATTTTTGCTTGTTCCATGCTGTTATATTATCATTCTTGGATGTTTTACAATCATTTTATAACAACTTTATATCATTTTTTGGGACTAACCTATTGACATAGTGCCAAAGTGCCACTTGCTGTTTTTGCTTGTTTTTTACTTCACAGAATATCAGTACCAAACGGAGTCCAATCGCGACGAAATTTTTTGGAGATTTTTTCTGGACCAGAAGACACCCAGTGGGCCAAAAAAGAACCAGGAAGGTGGGCTGTGGAGAGCACAACCCACCAGGGCGCGCCAAGGGGCCTCGGCGCGCCCTGATGGGTTGTGCCCTCCACGGGGCCCCTCTCCACCGCCTCTGATGCCTATAATTCCCAAATATTCAGAAAACCCTAGGGGAGTCGACAAAACACAATTCCAGCCGCCGCAAGTTCCAGAACCTCGAGATCCAATCTAAACACCATCACGGAGGGGTTCATCTTCTTCATAGGTGCCTCTCCGATGATGCGTGAGTAGTCCACCATAGACCTATGGGTCCGTAGGCAGTAGCTAGATGGCTTCCTCTCTCTCTCTCTTATGATTCTCAATACAATGGTCTCTTGGAGATCTATTTGATGTAAACTTTTGCGGTGTGTTTGTTGGGATCCGATGAATTTTGAGTTCATGATCAGTTTCCATCCATGAATATTATTTGAGTCTTCTTTGATCTCTTATATGCATGATTACTTATAGCCTCATATTTCTTCTTCGAATCTTTGGTTTAGTTAGGCCAACTAGATCGATTTTTCTTGCCATGGGAAAAGGTGCTTTGTGATGGGTTCGATCTTGTGGTGTTGTTTCCCAGTGATAGAAGGGGCAGCAAGGCACGCATGTATCGTTGCCATTAAGGATAACAAGATGGGGTCTATTCCTACATGAATAGATCTTGTCTACATCATGTCATCGTTCTTATTGCATTACTCCGTTTTTCCATGGACTTAATACACTAGATGCATGCTAGATAGCAGTCGATATGTGGAGTAATAGTGGTAGATGCATGCATGAGTCGGTCTACTTATCTTGGACGTGATGCCTATATAATGATCATCGCCTTGGATATTGTCATGATTATTTGATCTTCTATAAATTGCCCAACAGTAATTTGTTCACCCACCGTGCGCTATACTCATGAGAGAAGCCACTAGTGAATCCTACGGCCCCCGGGTCTACTTTTCCAACACATTGCTTTCCGATCTATCTTTTTGCCTCTTTGTTTTCAGATCTACAAAACCAAAAACCCAAAAATATATTGCTGCACTTTTTATTTGCTCTTCTTATTTTGTGTTCTTGAGAGATCTATCTCTCCTATCTATCATTACCTAATCTATCTTTTTACCGTAGAGAGATTGACAACCTCTCTTTCGCGTCGGGTTGCAAGTATTTGTTGTTTGTGTGCAGGTGCTGCGTATTGGGTGGTGGTGATCCTCCTACTGGTTCGATAACCTTGGTTTCATAACTGAGGGAAATACTTACCGTCGCTGTGTTGCATCATCCCTTCCTCTTTGGGGAAATACCGACGCAGTCTCAAGCCACGTCAAAGGAATTTCTGGCGCCGTTGCCGGGAAGGAAGCGGTCTCTTCTACGTGCCTATCTCAGGCGCCGAGGAGACTCCATCATCATCTACCAGGTTCCTAATCACAAATCTCATCTCCTTGCAATTACATTATTTGCCATTTGCCTCTCGTTTTCCTCTCCCTCACTTCACCAATTTGCCGTTTTATTCGCCCTCTTTTTTGTTTGCCTTTTTCTCGTCCAATCTCTTGTTTGCTTGTCACCATGAGTGATTTTGGTATGGCAGAAACAGATGATGGCAGGACTCCTAAAATTGGAAGTTCTGGCAATCTGGATTCTAAAACTTTTGTTTTGGGGAAAGGGAACGTTATAGGAAAAGAAACTATCCAAGAGTTTTTCAATTGCGTTGGGAATTTGAATCTCGATGATACTCCTATACTGAAAAGAACAAAAACTTATGCGGAAGCTATTTCAGCGCTAGTTCTAAAACTTGAATATATATTTATTCGTACCCATCCTACCTTGCAAAGATTGTTTTATGAGTTACCTGTCATAAAGAATCCCAAAGCTAAGAAGTTAGCTACCCTTGTTCTTATGAATGAATTTGGCAAGCCAGCTTGGCGCAGAAGCTGATATGTCGTCCTATCAGGCGGCTTACACTAAGGAGAACAAACGAGTTCGAGGGCCCACCTTTGAAGAGAGAAGCTTAATTCCTCAACGCCGTAATCACCTCTTCGCTCCTGATGTTGACCCATCTCCAATCATGCACGATGAAGCCAAATTTGAAGCTTGAACCAACTGCAATTGGGATGTGGACAACCTCCAGATCCAGGAGACCGAAGACCCGTCGCAGGATGACCCGGCGACGAGTTAGAGAAAAACTTGCATCATGTGTAGGTAACCCGGCCTTGTTTAATACGCCGGGTTATAATTTGCTGAGAAAACTTGAAGTCCGCAGCTTTTGGGCTTTATGATAGCCTTGTAATAGCAGTAGGAAACATTTAACCGCTTGCTCTTGTGCTTTTGATGCACTGTTTAAACTTCTTTCACCCATATTCCGGTGACTTAACAAATTTGTCGTGATATAAAATCGTCTGACTGCCTTGACTCGCCGGGCGGGTTATACTCCATGAGCAATACCAAGCCGGAATTACCCAAAACTTAGAATCTTATCATGAGAGTACCTGCAAAAAACAAATAATTTGTATATCTCTTGTCCTATAAGCCGGCTTTAAAGGCGCAGCAGGACAAGATAACTCTTGTCTTTTATGAATTTTTTTTGTATTGCTTCCGAAGAAACTAGGCATAAAGCCTGAAAACCTCGTAAGCCGGCTCTCACGTGACATAAATCCGTCGTTTAAACCTTAGCAAGTTCAGGGTCTTTAAAAGATTGACATTGCTAAGAGTACGAATGGGTCACATAGCGGAGGGATTACGGCAGACAAGGCGAGTTTATCCTAGCTCACTATAAGCCGACTCTCTCGTGACAAAAGCCGCCGTTTAAACCTTGACAAGTTCAGGGTGTTTGTGCGAGAATAACTTATAAAAGTTCAGGGTCTCTTATCAAGATTAACTATCAAGAGTTCGGCGGGTCACATGGCGGAGTAGCAAGTTGCAAACAGGCAGGTTTAACTCGAACATGGCATATAAAGCCTGGCCAAGAGGGTATGAAAGCTAAACCCAGTGGGTTGGAAGCCCCCAAGTGACCTGATGAAGGATCAACTCCTTTGCACGAATTTTAGTGCGGAAAAAATGGCAGAGGCCCCTAATCATGGGGATGCCAACTTTATTATATCATAAAAGATGGTATAGACAATGACAGGAATATGTACATTGATAAGAGCCGGACTGGCGGCTCAAGTATAGTATGGCCGAAGGTGTGCAATATTCCACGGCCTCTTGGTCTCTTCACCAGAAGTGCAAGACTTGTCACTCTCCCGTATATCAATGAGATAATAGGAACCATTGTTGACATTTCTGCTGATCACAAACGGTCCTTCCCAAGGAGGTGATGACTTGTGCATATCTGACTGGTCTTGAATCAGCCGGAGTACTAAGTCGCCTTCTTGGAACGTCCGGGTCTTGACCCTGCGGCTATGATAGCGACGCAGGTCTTGTTGATAAATCGCCGACCGAGCTGCCGCAAGATCCCGTTCTTCGTCCAAGGCATCCAAAGCATCCTGACACGCTGCCTCGTTATCAGTTTCCACGTAAGCCGCCACTCTGGGCGAGTCATGACGGATATCGCTGGGGAGAACAGCTTCTGCACCATAGACCATAAAGAAAGGCGTATAGCCAGTAGACCTGTTGGAGGTGGTTCTTATACTCCAAAGAACAGACGGCAACTCCTCCACCCAACAACCCGGCGTGCGCTCTAAAGGAACCATAAGCCGGGGCTTTATACCTCTCAAAATTTCCTGGTTAGCACGCTCAGCTTGACCATTAGACTGTGGGTGAGCCACAGAAGATACATCGAGACGTATATGCTCCTCGTCACAAAACTCTTTCATAGCCCCCTTAGACAGGTTTGTACCATTGTCAGTAATGATGCTAAGAGGATAACCAAACCGAAAGACCAGCTTTTTGACGAATTGAACTGCTGTTGCTGCATCACATTTGCTAACCGGCTCAGCCTCAACCCACTTAGTGAATTTGTCAACTGCCACCAAGAGGTGAGTCTTTTTGTCCTTAGATCTCTTAAAGGGTCCCACCATATCAAGCCCCCAGACTGCAAACAGCCAAGTAATTGGGATCATCCTTAACTCTTGAGCCGGCACATGAGCACGTCGTCCAAATTTCTGGCACCCGTCACACTTACTGACCAAGTACTCTGCATCTTTATGAGCCGTCAGCCAGTAAAAACCGTGTCGAAAAGCCTTAGCCACCAAAGATTTTGACCCGGCGTGATGACCACAATCACCGGCATGGATCTCATGTAAGATTTCCCGGCCCTCGTCAGGGGAAACACATCGCTGAAAGACGCCAGTCACGCTGCGCCTGTGTAACTCGCCATTGACAATAGTCATGGATTTAGACCGCCTTATGATCTGCCGTGCCAGAGTCTCATCTTGAGGTAACTCGCCGCGGGTCAGGTACGCCAGATAAGGCAATGTCCAATCAGGGATCGCGCGAAGAGCCGCCACCAGTTGTTCTTCCGGGTCAGGTATAGCCAAATCTTCCTCCGATGGTAACTTGACCGACGGGTGATGCAAAACGTCCAAGAACACATTAGGCGGCACCGGCTTTCGCTGAGACCCCAGCCTTGACAATGCATCAGCCGCCTCATTTTTCCGCCAATCAATATGATCCACCTGATAGCCCTTGAAATGGCCAGCAATAACATCAACCGCTTGGCGATAAGCCGCCATGCGAGGGTCCTTTGAGTCCCACGTGCCAGAGACTTGCTGAGCTACAAGGTCTGAGTCGCCAAGACATCTGACCCGGCTCAAATTCATCTCCTTGGCCACCCGGAGCCCATGAAGCAAAGCCTCATATTCCGCTGCATTGTTAGTACAAGGAAACATTAGCCTCAAAACATAACAGAATTTGTCACCTCATGGGGAAGTTAAAACAACTCCAGCCCCCGAGCCTTCCAATTGCCTGGATCCATCAAAGTGAATCGTCCAATAGGTATTGTCCAGCTTTTCCTCAGGTATTTGACACTCTGTCCAGTCATTGATAAAATCCACCAGGGCTTGAGATTTGATAGCCGTCCGGGGCACATATTTCAGATTGAGAGGCCCAAGCTCAATTGCCCACTTAGCAATCCTTCCAGTGGCTTCTCTGTTCTGAATGATATCTCCCAAAGGAGCAGAGCTAACCACTGTGATCGGGTGCCCAAGAAAATAATGCTTCAGTTTGCGATTGGCCATGAACACCCCAAGCACCAGTTTTTGCCAATGTGGGTATCGTTGCTTAGACTCCGTCAAGACCTCACTGACATAATAAACCGGCCGCTGAACAGGGAACTCTTTACCCGCCTCCTTGCGCTCGACCACAACTGCGGCACTGACAGCCCTGTTATTAGCCGCCACATATAAGAACAGAGGCTCCTTTTCCACGGGAGCGGCCAAAATGGGCGGCTCAGCGAACTGCTTTTTGAGCGCCTCAAATGCCTCATTAGCCGCATCACTCCAGACGAAATCGTCTGTCTTCTTCATCATCTGATACAGAGGAATAGCTTTCTCACCCAGGCAGCTTATGAACCGGCTCAGTGCAGCGATACGACCCGCCACGCGCTGAACATCATTAATACATGCCGGTTTAGACAAAGAAGTGATGGCCTTTATCTTGTCCGGGTTAGCCTCAATGCCACGCTCAGAGACCAAAAATCCCAAGAGTTTGCCTGCAGGTACACCGAACACACATTTTGCCGGGTTAAGCATCATCTTGTAAACCCACAAATTGTCAAAAGTTTCTTTCAAATCAGCCAGCAGAGTCTCCTTCTTCCTTGACTTGACCACAATATCATCCACATAAGCATGAAAATTGCGGCCAATTTGACCATGAAGACAGTTCTGCACACAACGCTGGTAAGTCGCCTGGGCACTCTTGAGCCCGAAAGGCATAGACACATAGCAGAAAGCTCCAAAAGGCGTAATGAAAGACGTCTTCTCTTGGTCTTTGACTGCCATCTTGATCTGATGATAACCTGAATAAGCATCCAGGAAGCATAGACTCTCACAACCCGCCGTTGCATCAATGATTTGATCGATACGGGGGAGAGCAAACGGGTCAACCGGACACGCCTTGTTAAGATCTGTGTAATCCACGCACATGCGCCACGTGCCGTTCTTCTTGAGTACCAACACCGGGTTAGCTAACCACTCCGGGTGAAAAACTTCAATGATGAACCCTGCTGCCAAGAGCCGGGCCACCTCTTCCCCAATAGCCTTACGCCTCTCCTCATTGAAGCGATGGAGGAACTGTTTGACCGGTTTAAACTTAGGATCCACATTAAGGTGGTGCTCAGTGAATTCTCTCGGTACACCCGGCATGTCAGAAGGTTTCCATGCAAAGATGTCCCGATTCTCACGGATGAATTCGATGAGCGCGCTTTCCTATTTGGGATCCATATTAGCCCCAATAGTGAACTGATGTGATGAGTCGCCAGGAGTAAAATCCACTAGCTTGGTATCTTCTGCCACAAACTTGAGGGGCGGCTTAGATTCCGTGCTAGGCTTCTTTAGCGGGGTCATATCTGCCGGGTCAACATTCTCCTTATAAAACTTGAGCTCCGCCTCAGCACAACTCGACTCTGCATATGCAACATCGCCTTCCTCGCACTCAAGAGCAATTTTCCGATCACCATGCACTGTAATCGTTTCGTTTAATCCGGGCATCTTAAGCTGCAAGTAAACATAACAAGGCCTAGCCATGAACTTGGCATAAGCCGGCCGCCCAAATAACGCGTGGTACGGGCTCTTGATCTTGACCACCTCAAACCATAAGGTCTCCACCCTATAGTTAAATTCATCCCCAAAAGCTACTTCCAAGGAAATCTTTCCAACTGGATAAGCCGACTTTCCGGGCACCACGCCGTGAAAAACCGTTGAAGAGGGTTTAAGATCCTTGTCACGCAAATTCATCCGGCGGAATGTGTCATAATACAAGATGTTGATGCTGCTGCCACCATCCATAAGCACCTTGGTGAACACATAGCCTCCAACTTGGGGAGCCACTACCAAAGCCAACTGCCCCGGGTTATCAACACGCGGCGGGTGATCCTTCCTGCTCCAGGTTATATCATACTCGGACCACTTCAAGTACTGCGGGAGAGCCGGCATGACCGCATTAACCGCCCGTTTGCGTACCTTCTCATCTCGCTTGTCGAGGCTAGTCGTAAAAACATGATACTGACCTCCATTAAGCTGTTTCGGGTTACTCTGATACCCGGATTTGTTGTTCTGTTGCTGACCTCCACTGCCAGACTGTTTATTATTACCTCCATGGTTTCCTTGGCCTTGATAGCCAGAACCTGAGCCGCCTGAACCAAAGCCAGACCCAGGAGGACCGGATCCTGATCCGCCGGACGGTCCACCACCGCCACCTTGATGCTGGTTAATGCTGTAATTTTGGAACTCCCGCATGACCCAACAATCCCTCCAGGCATGAGTGGATGGCTTATCGGGAATACTATGTTTCGGGCAAGGAGCATTCAACATCGCCTCCATGTTGACAGGCTTGTTTTTACCGAAGGGCGGCTTCCCATTGCCCTTTCCACGGTTTCCTCCAGCACTAGTGTTGGCCACCAAATCTGACCCACCGTCGAGGTGCTTTCACTTTCCGCCATTGCCGTCATTATTATTTCCTCCCTCGTTCTGTTGTTGATTCTTGCTATTGTTATTCTTCTTACCCTTAGCCGATTTCTCATCATCAGAACCAGGGTCCTTCGTCCTATCAGAATCTGCATACTTAGTGAGAGCCGCCATGAGCTCTCCCATATCTTGGCATGAACGTTTGAGCCGGCCAAGCTTCTGCTTCAGAGGCAAAAAATGGCAATTCTTCTCCAGAATCAGAACCGCTTGAGCCGCCGTGATGTTATCAGAAGAGTGTATAATGGTTGAGACCCGCCGGACCCAATGATGGGCCGACTCATCCTCCCGCTGCACACAATGATCCAAATCCATGATGGTCATGGGCTGCTTGCACGTTCCTTGAATTTTTTTGACGAACTTCGCCTTTAACTCGGCCCAGGAATTAATGGTATTGGGTGGTAAACCCTTTAACCACGTACAAGCCGGCCCTTCCAACATCATGATGAAATACTTGGCGCAAACTGCATCACTAACGTCTAACATCTCCATGGCTAGTTCATAACTCTCGATCCAAGCTTCCGGGGGTAAATCAGCAGTATAATTGGGCACCTTGCGGGGACCCTTGAAGTCCTTAGGCAGGCGCTCGTTTCGTAAAGCCGGCACTAAGCACGACACTCCCACAGCCTTGGAGGTCACCCCGGCTCCTACTGAAATAGAAGGTGCTACTGTGGGTTCTTGATAAGCCGCTGCAGCCGCTGTAGCTGCCGCCTCTCGCTGCGCTCTCGCCCGGTCCACCAGCGCCTGAGCATCAAGAGCCGGCTGATCATCTCGCGCTGGGTTTCGACGTCGCTCACTGCTAGAGATCGCAGGCGACTCTAAACGCCGGCTGTAGCTGCGGCTCGGGATGGGGGTTGAGTGTACGCAACTCCGGCTGTAAGTATAGTTCTCCTGCTGTGCCACCGCTGTCTGCAAGTATCCAATGGCGTTCCGCACTTC
The DNA here is from genome assembly GCA_039707655.1 of Elymus sibiricus. Taxonomy (NCBI): domain Eukaryota; kingdom Viridiplantae; phylum Streptophyta; class Magnoliopsida; order Poales; family Poaceae; genus Elymus; species Elymus sibiricus. Next base: position 402,267,691 of record CM077663.1, read on the forward strand.
CTCCGCAAAAGGCGTCCCATCTGGGATGGGGATCGTGCCAAGTCTGACCGCCGCTGCCACCATGTTCTCCGCCGGGTTAGAATAATGACCGGGCGGTGTCGGAAAAGACTGTGGTGGGGTCTGGTTCCTACGGGGCGGGTCTGGCTGCCGATGTGGAACTGCCGCCCTGCTCCCAGGTACTTCCGCCGTCCGGGTTACGGTCAGAGGTGCATTCCGTCCCGTCCCTGTCGTGTTAAAAAGATTTCTGGCCTCATATTGATCCGGCAAACGGGATTTATGCCTCATCCGGTGAACCGTCGCTGTGGTCTGCTGCTCTAGTTCAAGGCGAAAAGCTTCCGCCCTAAGGTGCTCCAACTCAGTATCCATCTGAGCCTTCAGTGCATTGATTTCCTCTTGGACACCGGCCATCTGGTCCTTTAACCTCGCGATCTCCGTGTTACGGGCTGGTTGGTTTTCGACCTTGACCTCGGTTCCCATTAGAGTTGTAAGCTCGTTCATCAGATCCAGCAAAACTTGAGCCGGCGGCCTGCCGGATCCAGACCCGGTCGCTCCAGTAGCTGTGCTACCAGGGGCTGGTGCCGACCCTACCATGAAGACAGCGGAGCGGCTTGGCGGCTCATAGTATACCGGCTCATGGTCCTCCGGCTCAGGGTAGCCCTCAAAACAGCCCCCAAGCCCGCCGTTGTGAAGCTGGTAGATTGATTTCGCCTCTCCGCTTGAGGATCCATCCTCTGAGTAGATGAGGGTTTCTTCCCGCGACATGGAACCTTCAAGCTCCATGCCTTGGGTGAAGCCGACGAAGACGCGCTTCCGACCCGGGTTAACTCGGGCGGGTTGCACGCGCCGGGCCGGCTCGATGAGGTCGGTGCAAATGTCCGGCCCGGGCTTAGATCCGCCGATCTTGCCGATGAAGACGTGAATTCCGCCGAAGGGGACCCAGTACCCGTACTCGATTGAGTCGGCCTCGGGGCCCCAGCCAGCATCGTCGATGTAGAGCTTGCCGCGGCGACTCTTGATCATCCTGCCAATGGCGTATCCCTCAATCCCTGGGAGAGAGCCCTTCGAGAACTCCACACCACCGAGCGTCAGCCCCACGGTGGGCGCCAACTGTCGTGATTTTGTCACGGCAGATGCCCTAGTGAAAGGACTTAGGTTCGAGGTCATTGCTAAGACGGTGAGCTTGAAGGGGTTGATCAGAATCGAGAGACAAAGGTTTACCCAGGTTCGGCCCCTCGGAAAGAGGTAAAAGCCTATGTCCTGCTTTGTGTTGTATTGACTGGTTATCGATTACAAGGGAGCGAGTTCGCTTGACCTAGTTATCGATGAGTTATTTCGTGGCCTATGCTGCCCAGGTAACCCGCCTTTATATACTCAGGTCAAGGCCCTGGGTTTACAAGAGTCCGGGCCAGGTTATGCTTGATAACCGACCTCACCTCTAACTACACATGCCTTATCTAACAAGCCGCCGCCGGCGGCTCACACCACCGGGTTACATCTTGTCGTCTGGCTCTGGGCCTCCAGGCCCATTGAGTAAGCTTACACCAAACCTTATCGTAAGCCTCCAACCGCATGACCCGGCCCCACCTGGGCGGGTCTCACCACGGGGTTATATCCCCAACAGGAAGCTAGGGACATCTTTGATTTTTATGGTATGAGCCGTGAAAAACCGGTAATAGGAGAAATCCTTTATAATGGGGATTACATGATGAGATATTTGCTTGGAAATAATCAAATTTTTGATGAGAATCTCAAAAAGGAAGTCCCCGTTTTAGATATGATCCAACAAGTTTTCAATGATGTGAACCAACAATATTCTTGGATTGTGGCCGGGAATCAAAGGGGGTACGTAGATGGACAACTTGATAGTGCTAAGGTTGTTATGGATGATGTGTTTCAAGTTCTATTTGCAAAACCTCTTGACAAAAACACCTCATCCAAAACTAAAGATGACAATACTTGAATCTATGCGTTATGCCTAGCTAGGGGCGTAAAACGATAGCGCTTGTTGGGAGGCAACCCAATGAATAAATAAATTTTTGCTTTTTTCCTTTCTGTTTTTGAGTGTTGACACAATTATGCCTCTATTATGATTGTGTTTTTATGGTTTATTTAGTGTTTGTGCCTAGTAGAGCCTTTAGGATGATTCATAAGATGAGTAGAAGCGATGCTGAATCTGAAACAGAAACTTTGCGTCCGGTATATGAATTTACTTTTTTACTGGAACGTGATCTTGAGCTGAATTTTAACACAGTGTTGCTATACAAATTTCTTACGTTTTACTAATTTTTCAGAATTTTTAGAGTTAAATAAGTATGGTTAGAGTACAGATTACTACAGACTATTCTGTTTGAGACAGATTCTGTTTTCGTTGCATTGTGTGCTTGTTTTGATGAATCTATGGGTTATATTGAAGGGTATGAGCCATGGTAAAGTTAAAATACAGTAGGTATAATGCAATAATAAAATATGAATGGGTTTGCAACAGCACCTAAAGTAGTGATTTGCTTTATTATACTAACGGATCTCATGAAGATTTTGTTGAGTTTTGTGTGATTGAAGTTTTCAAGTTTTGGGTGAGATCACGATGGATGAAGGAATAAGGAGTGAAAAGAGCCTAAGCTTGGGGATGCTACAGAACCCACAAGATATATCCAAAGAGAAACAAGCAACTAAGCTTGGGGATGCCCCCGAGTGGCATCCCCTCTTTCTTCTAACAACCATCGGTATTTTACTTGGAGCTATATTTTTATTCGTCACATATCATGAGTTTTGCTTGGAGCGTCTTGTATCTTTGCTTGCTTTGCTTGTTAGTTTGTCACTTGTATCCTTGCTGGACACACCTATTTGAGAGAGCCAAAGTTATTCTATGATTTGTTAGAATTGCTCTATATGCTTCACTTAAACTTTTTGAGCTATATGATTGCTCTAGTGCTTCACTTATATCTTTTTGAGCACAGTGTGCTTGGAATTTTTTTGTAGAAATCCTCTAATGCTTCACTTATACCCTTTTGAGAGATGAAATCTTTATGCTCATGTGCTTCACTTAAATTTGTTTGAGCTTGCCAAAAAGCAATGACAATATATGAAACTAGTCCCAAAGTGATAGATATCCAAGGAGAATATAATAAAAACTTTCATGAAGATCATTGGACAAATTAAACTTGATTCCTTGTAATAGTTTTGAAACATTATGATAGTAAGATGTGAGTCACGTTAGTGAGTAATTATGCTTTAGTAGGAATATTGGTGTTAAGGTTTGTGATTCCCTATGCATGCACGAAAGTCAATAGTTATGCAATGAAGTTACATCCTACTTATGGTGCATTATTCGGTGTTAGTTATGCTCAATGCTCGTTTATGTGAATTTTCGTTTCTTGGTTTGGTTGCTTCTCAATCTTTTTGCTAGCCTCCATTTGTACTAAGTAGAAATACTACTTGTGCATCCAAAATCCTTAAACCAAGTTTTGCCTTATGAGTCCACCATACCTACCTATATGCGGTATTTCCATGCCGTTCCAAGCAAATTTGTTTGTGCCATCTCTAAATTTTCAAAATAAATTTTCTCTTTTGTGTGCTCGTACCGCTCATGAAACTGTGGGGAGTGTCCAATATTTTTCCATGCTAGATGTGTTATTCTCAAGATGAGTGTTTATTCCCTTGTCATTGCTTGAGAGTGCGGCGGTAATAGGGATGCCCATTCCCAAAATGAAAAAGAAAAATATATTTACTTTTTGTTGTCAAATAATAAATTCCTTGGAAAGTGTTGGTATGGAAGGCAACCGTGGATACGGCCCGCCATGGAAAGTGAAAGTTTGGTGGAAAAAGGAATAAACTTTATTTTCTGTTTGGGAACCGCCTATGATATATATAGCATGGAAAGTATTGTGAGCTACTTTGTCGTTTTCGTTGACAGGAAAAGCATGCCACCCAAATATTTTTCTCTCTCAATTTAAACTTTGAGCTCTGGCACCTCTACAAATCCCTACTTCCCTCTGCGAAGGGCCTATCTATTTACTTTATGCAATTTTTATTTTTTACTTTGAGTCTCCATCTTCTCTTATAAGCACCAACTAGGGGGCACTATGATCGTACTTGAGCATTGGGCATAGCTAATATTTGAGTGTGTCTCATGAATGGATCAATGATTGAGCATGATGGGCTAGGGATAACTTTCTTTAGTGTTGATATTTTTAAAGACATGGTTGCTTGTTGACATGCTTGAGTATTGAAGTCATTATGTTAAAACTAGACTATTGCTTTGAATCATTTACAAGTCCAAATGTCCATGCTATACAAAAGAATAGAATATGAGATGAACATGTTAGGAAACATTCCACATCAAAAATTCTATTTTTATCATTTACCTACTCGAGGACGAGTAGGAATTAAGCTTGGGGATGCTAATACATCTCCAACGTATCTATAATTTTCGCTTGTTCCATGCTGTTATATTATCATTCTTGGATGTTTTACAATCATTTTATAACAACTTTATATCATTTTTTGGGACTAACCTATTGACATAGTGCTGAAGTGCTAGTTGCTGTTTTTGCTTGTTTTTTACTTCGCAGAATATCATTATCAAACGGAGTCCAATCACGACGAAACTTTTTGGAGATTTTTTGGACCAAAAAACACCCAGTGGGCCAAAAAAGAGCCAGGAAGGTGGGCTGTGGAGAGCACAACCTACCAGGGCGCACCAGGGGCCCCCCGGTGCGCCCTGATGGGTTGTGCCCTCCACGGGCCCCCTCTCCGCCTCTGATGCCTATAAATTTCCAAATATTTAGAAAACCCTAGGGGAGTCGACGAAACTCAATTTCAGCCGCCGCAAGTTCCAGAACCTCGAGATCCAATCTAAACACCATCACGGAGGGGTTCATCTTCTTCATAGGTGCCTCTCCGATGATGCGTGAGTAGTCCACCATAGACCTATGGGTCCGTAGGCAGTAGCTAGATGGCTTCCTCTCTCTCTCTTATGATTCTCAATACAATGGTCTCTTGGAGATCTATTTGATGTAAACTTTTTTGCGGTGTGTTTGTTGGGATCCGATGAATTTTGAGTTCATGATCCGTTTCTATCCATGAGTCTTCTTTGATCTCTTATATGCATGATTACTTATAGCCTCGTATTTCTTCTCCGAATATTTGGTTTAGTTAGGCCAACTAGATCGATTTTTCTTTCCATGGGATGAGGTGCTTTGGGATGGGTTCGATCTTGCGGTGTTCTTTCCCAGTGACAGAAGGGGCAGCAAGGCACGCATGTATCGTTGCCATTAAGGATAACAAGATGGGGTCTATTCCTACATGAATAGATCTTGTCTACATCATGTCATCGTTCTTATTGCATTACTCCGTTTTTCCATGAACTTAATACACTAGATGCATGCTGGATAGCGGTCAATGAGTGGAGTAATAGTGGTAGATGCAGGCAGGAGTCGGTCTACTTATCTTGGACGTGGTGCCTATATAATGATCATCGCCTTGGATATCGTCATGATTATTTGATTTTCTATCAATTGCCCAACAGTAATTTGGTCACCCATCGTGCGCTATACTCATGAGAGAAGCCACTAGTGAATCCTACGGCCCCCGGGTCTACTTTTCCAACATATTGCTTTCCGATCTATCTTTTTGCCTCTTTGTTTTCAGATCTACAAAACCAAAAACCAAAAAATATATTGCTGCACTTTTTATTTGCTCTTCTTATTTTGTGTTCTTGAGAGATCTATCTCTCCTATCTATCATTACCTAATCTATCTTTTTACCATAGAGAGATTGACAACCTCTCTTTCGCGTCGGGTTGCAAGTATTTATTGTTTGTGTGCATGTGCTGCTTATTGGGTGGTGGTGATCCTCCTACTGGTTTGATAACCTTAGTTTCATAACTAAGGGAAATACTTTCCGTCGCTGTGCTGCATCATCCCTTCCTCTTCGGGGAAAGACCGACGCAGTCTCAAGCCAGGTCATTGGTGCAATTGGAGTTAGCCGCAAAAGCTCCACTATATGAAGGTTGCGATCCTGAGCACACCTGCTTGTACGTCGCTCAAACTTCTATACATCAAGGCAAGATTGAAGAGCACAGACGCAAGTGTGGATGCTACATTGGAATATTTACATAAAGTTTGTCCCAATGGGGATTTGTTGCCTAAGAGTGTCGATGAGGCGAAAAAGATCATGTGCCCTCTTGATTTGCCGCATGTAAGATATCACACATGCATAAATGATTGTGTCTTATATCGTAACGAGCATGAGCACAAAACAGAGTGTCAAACTTGCAAGGAACCCCGATACAAGCCTGGAAAGAAGGAACCTCGAAAGGTTGTATGGTACCTTTGGTTGATACCACGCCTGCATCGTTATTTCGCTGACGCGAAGGAAGCAAAGAACATGACTTGGCACAAGACCAGGACATCCAAAAATGATGGCATTCTGAGACATATTGCAGATGGTTGTCAGTGGAAAGCACTCGACTACATAGAACCATAATTCGCAGCAGAACCAAGAAACCTCAGGTTGGCTGTCAGTAGTGATGGACTAAATCCATTTGGCAACCAAAGTAGCACACATAGTACATGGCCCATGTTTGTTTGGATGTACAACCTCCCGCCTTGGCTCTGCATGAAACAAAACTACATACACATGGTAATGCTAATTCAAGGGCTAGTCCAACCATACAACGATATCAACACATATCTTGAACTATTGAAGGAGGAGTTAGATATATTATGTTAGGATGAAGGGGACAAAACATGGGACGCTAGCACTGGAAACTATTTTCCCATGAGAGCAGCATTGCTCACGTCTATCTAGGTTATGGATATATTGTCGGACAATCGTGTCATGGACATTGCAGATGTGTTAAATGTATGGACGAGACATCTTTTCTCCAGCTATAAAAAATGGGCAGTTGCAAAACTGTGTTCATGGGCCATCGAAGGTGGCTTGACAAAGATGATGAGTGGAGAACTCGTGGAGATCTATTCACCACGGATGAGGCCCGAGGGTCACCACGTAAGAGGAGTGGAGAAGAAATCCATGAGATGTTAAAGAATTGGAAAGATTGCCCGGAGCCAGTAAGGAAGATAAAGGAGGCCTCTAAGAAAATGCTGCTAAAAGTATGGAAAAGAAAGTCACTTTTCTGGGGCTTGAAATATTGGGAACTACTTAGTACGCCGCATTCTCTTGATATGATGCATATCACAAAGAATGTGTGCGAGAGTTTGCTTGGCACACTATTTTACATGCAAGAAAAAAGTAAAGATGGTCCGAGGGCAAGACAAGACTTGAAATATATCGGTATTAGGGAAGAGCTCTAACCCGCATCCCTTAAAAGAACCAAGGACACGGCTAAGGGAAAAACATCGCCATAGCCAACGAGACAAAGAAGGGCAAAGCCATGTCGAATACCAAATATGACTATTGCCCCCAGCTTGCTTCACGCTCGACGAGGATGAGCTTTCTCAACTTTTCAAGTGCCTTGACGACATCAAAGTTCCTTGTGGTTACTCGGGGCTCATACGCAGATATCTTGACACAAAAAGCAAAGGTTTAGTAACATGAAGTCCCATGATTTTCATGTGATGATTACACAATTACTTCCCATTGCTCCGAGAGGGATAATGGATGATCACGTCTGCAACACACTTCTTGACTTCTGTAACATTTTCGGGGTTCCCTCTAGAAAGTCGATCAGTAATGCGACATCTCACGCGACTACAAGAGGAGATCACCGCAATACTATGTGAGATTGAGATATATTTCCCACCGTCATTCTTTGATGTGATGGTGCATCTCCTAGTTCATACTGTTTCTGAGGTTGAAGACCTTGGACCGATATTCTTGCATATCATTTTCCCGTTTGAACGGATGAATGGAACTGTGAAGGGTTTCGTTTGTAATAGGGCCCGTCCAGATGGAAGCATCGTCTAGGCCTATCTGACCGAAGAGTGCATATCATTCTGCAAGAATTATATGGATGATGATCAATCTCTTGGTTTGCCCACGAGGAAGCATGCCGATAGGCTCGAAGGAGTTGGTCACTCACAGTTGAAGCATGATTTAAATGTGGATATACAAAATCACCGAGACGACTTTGACAGAGCACGCACAGTGGTGTTACAAGAAGCAGATATAATTACTCCTTGGCAGCAGACTCGCAAGGACACCTTAAAGAGAGAGCATGCAATGGCAGGAAGGCACAAGGCCGAAGCCCAGATCATTAGAGAGCACAACTCCCAATTTGCAGCTTGGTTTAAAGGGAGAATTCGGGAGAAACCACTGCCAATCCCAATGAAAATATCATCTATGCATTAGTAGTAGGCCCCACATGCACTCTCGCCACCTACCAATCATATGATATCAATGGATGCACATTCTATACTAAGGGAGAAGACAAAAACTCTGATTACCAGAACTTGGGCGTCACGATAGTTGCCTTCACCGAGAATGAAAATAACAGATACTACAGAAGGATCGAAGAGATATGGGAACTTGAGTACGCCGAAGATCACATGGTGCCACTATTAAGGGTGAGATGGGCGAAGAATGTTGAGAAGGAAGAACGTGTTGTCATTACCATGCTGGTGCAAAGGGTGTGAAAAGAATTACCGCCAAATATGAGCCTTGGATATTCGCTAAGGACGTGTCACAATGCTTCTACATAACTGACCCGTCAAAGCCGAGTCGTGTTGTCATCAGGAGATCCAAGAGGAGCATCGTCGGGATGGACGGAGTGGCGAACGAGGATGACTATGATCAGTTTGGCATGGACCCAAAAGAAGAGGAGAACTATGATGTCGATGAAAATTACACCACCAGAAGGAGCAGAACTACGTTGCCTGAGACATGACGTCCCTTCTTACGAAACATTCATAACGCGGGCCGGAAGTATTCAAGCAAGATTAAAAAGACCCAAACCGTCGTGGAGAGGATTGTGAAACGACGTCGTACTTGATTTGTGTACTTTTAATTATGTAATACTTCACACATTTGTGTACTTCATTTGTGTGTACCTCCTAAATTATCTTAATATATACTTTGATCCACACTTTTTATGCAATATGCATTTTCTCAAGCCATTTGTCAATTAGAGCAACCCTAAAACAACACCAAATACTGCTGGCGTTGGCCACGTCATTGGCGCCAGCAGTAACAACCAACCGGCACTTTAGTTTATACTGATGTGAGAACGACTCATTTTCAGCCTCCTCCTCCGGCTCCCTTCTCACCCCCGCCGCCGGACAGTGTTCTCCCGCGAGCCACACCATTCCCCGTCGATCCCTGCCTAGCCATGCCCCCACCCTACGCCAGCCATGTCACCGCGCTGCCTAGCCGTTCCCAACCCGCTCATCCAAGAGCCTTGTCGGCCGGCGAGCTCGCCCTTGTCACGTTCGGCCACTCTCTCCCTCCTTCATCTTGTCCGGCCTCCCTGTCCGTCCCGTCCGCCCCCGCACTCCCAACCCATCGCGCAGTCTTCATGGGCGCCCCCCTCTCGCACCCTCGTGACAGCCGACCCCCCTCTCGATCCGGAAGGTACAAAACTTCCTCTACCATTTGATGAAATGCATTATATGTTTATTTGTGAATTGATGAAATGCATTATATATGTGTTGCATCGTGTGTTCTTGCGAATTGTCTCGCGCTTTGCTTCTTTTTGCAAGGAATATCGTGAGAGTTGCCAGTGTTTTGGCGAAACGTGGATTCATTTCCGTTTCATCAAATTTCTGGCACTCAATATGTCCATTTTTACCAACGGTCATGTCGATTTTTTCGTTGATTTTTTATTATATGAATGCAACACAAAATGGAAGAATGCCCGTACTGTTCCGACACATCGGGTATGTGCAACGATACTCACCTTGACAACAATAAATGCTTCTCCATCATGCTACAATGTGACTACAAATACTATAAAGTAATCAATCTTAACATTGCTAGCAAATATAATTTTTTGTTTTTCCTTCAAAGTGTAATTTATGTTTCTTATTTGTCAACTAGTGTGTCCCTTGCGACACAAGACCTTTTCTCCTAGACAAGTTTTTTGTCCGTGACATGGAAGAGGTGACTCAGATGACTGCTTACCTCAAGACGAAAGATGGTTTCAATTTCAAATGTACGATCTATAATGAGGTAGATCACACATATTTTGGTTGTGCTAATTGGAAATTATTGACCAAAGCTTACGGATTTGAGCTTGGTATGAAAGTAACATTTGATATCGGCACCTATTCTCTAAGTGATGAAGACATATGGGTGGATTTAGACTTGATGCCTGATACGTCTCCAACGTATCTATAATTTATGAAGTATTCATGCCATGTTTACAATAATTTTATATGATTTTGGTATGATTTGATTAGAACTAACCCGGACTGACGCTGTTTTCAGCAGAGCTACCGTGGTGTTGTTTTTGTGCAGAAATAAAAGTTCTCGGAATGGGCTGAAAATTTACGGAGAATATTTTTGAAAAATATAAAAAATACTGGAGCAAAAAGCTGGGCCAGGAAGTGACCGAGGAGGCCACAAGCCTAGGGGGCGCGCCCCCCTAGGGCGTGCCCCCCTGGCTTGTGGACTCCTCGGGCACCGCCTTGACGTGAAACCGACGCCAAAAACTCCTATAAATACAGAAACCTCCGAAAAGAAACCTAGATCGGGAGTTCCGCCACCGCAAGCCTCCAGAGCCACGAAAAACCAATCGGGAGCCCGTTCCGGCACCCTGCCGGAGGGGGAAACCATCACCGGAGGCCATCTTCATCATCCCGGCGGTCTCCATGACGAGGAGGGAGTAGTTCACCCCCGGGGCTGAGGGTATGTACCAGTAGCTATGCGTTTGATCTCTCTCTCTCGTGTTCTTGAGATGACACGATCTTGATGTACCGTGAGCTTTATTAATATAGATGAATCATATGGAGTTTTCTCCTCTCTATCTTCTTGTGATGAATTGAGTTTTCCCTTTGAAGTTTTCTTATCGGATTGAGTCTTTAAGGATTTGAGAACACTTGATGTATGTCTTGCGATGGGATATCCGTGGTGACAATGGGATGTTCTATTGATCCACTTGATGTATGTTTTGGTGATCAACTTGCGGGTTCCGTGACCTTGGGAATCTATGCATAGGGGTTGGCACATGTTTTCGTCTTGACTCTCCGGTAGAAACTTTGGGGCACTCTTTGAAGTTCTTTGTGTTGGATTGAACATGATGAATCTGAAATTGTGTGATGCATATCATATAATCAAGCCCATGGGTACTCGTGGTGACATTGGAGTATCTAGGTGACATTAGGGTTTTGGTTGATGTGTATCTTAAGGTGTTATTTTAGTACGAACTCTAGGGCTGTTCATGACACTTATAGGGATAGCTCATAAGATTGATCGGAAAAGATAACTTTGAGGTGGTTTCGTACCCTACAATAATTTCTTTGTTTGTTCTCCTCTATTTGTGACTTTGGAGTGAACTCTTTGTCGCACGTGAGGGATTTACATATGATTCAACTATGTTAGTATTGTTGAGAGAACTTGCACTAGTGAAAGTATGAACCCTAGGCCTTGTTTCTAAGCATTGCAATACCATTTGTGCTCACTTTTATCATTAGTTACCTTGCTGTTTTTATATTTTCAGATTACAAAAACCTATATCTACCATCCGTATTACACTTGTATCACCATCTCTTCGCCGAACTAGTGCACCTATACAATTTACCATTGTATTGGGTGTGTTGGGGACACAAGAGACTCTTTGTTATTTGGTTGCAGGGTTGTTTGAGAGAGACCATCTTCATCCTATGCCTCCCACGGATTGATAAACCTTAGGTCATCCACTTGAGGGAAATTTGCTACTGTCCTACAAAACTCTGCGCTTGGAGGCCCAACACGAGTCTACAAGAAGAAGGTTGCATAGTAGACATCAAGCTCTTTTCTGGCGCCGTTGCCGGGGAGGTGAGTGCTTGAAGGTATATCTTTAGATCCTGCAATTGAATCTTTTAGTTTCTTGTTTTTCACTAGTTTGGTTTTATAAAAGAAAACTACAAAAAAATGGAATTGAGGTTGCCTCATATGCTTCATCTTTTTAACGTCTTTCGTGAAAATGATGGAAAGGAAAATTGTGCTCAAGTGTTATGAGAAGAAGTTATTAAAATGTTTGGCACTAAATCTTTGAATGATGAGCATGATAGAAATATTGTTAGTATGAATTCTCTGAATATTCATGATGCTAATGATATGCAAACCCACAAGCTTGGGGATGCTATGTTTGATGAAGATGATATTTTTAGTTCCCCAAGTTGTGATGAGCAAATTTATTATGATTATGGCATGCCTCCTATCTATGATGATTATGATGATGACATGTATGCTATAAAGAGTGATAGTAACCATGAAATTTGTCATCATGATTTTAATATTGAATGTGGCTATGTCAATCAAGTGTCTCATGATAGTTATTTTGTTGAGTTTGCTCCCACTATCATGAATGAGAAGAAATATGCTTACGTGGAGAGTGATAAAATTTCTATGCTTGTGGATCATGAAAAGAATGCTTTATGTGCTGGTTATATTGTGAAATTACTTCATGATGCTACTGAAAATTATTATGAGGGAGGAACATATGCTTGTAGGAATTGCAATAATATCAAGTTTCCTCTCTATGTGTTCAAAGTTTTGAAGTTATGCTTGTTTTGTCTTCCTATGCAAGTTGATTCTTGTTCCCCTAAATTATTTGCTCACAAAATCCCTATGCATAGGAAGTGGGTTAGACTTAAATGTGCTTGTCATATGCTTCATGATGCTCTTTTGCATGTTTCAATTACTATTCCTATGTGAGCATCATTGAAATCATCATGCCTAGCTAAGAGGCATTAAAGAAAAGCGCTTGTTGGGAGACAACCCAACACTCTTACCTTATGTTTTGGTGTGTTCACATGATTAAGCTACTGTAATAATCATGTTTTATAGCTTTTGTTTCAATAAAGTGCCAAGTAAAGCCTTTGGGATAGTGTGGATGATAGTTGATTTGATTCTGTGCAAACACAGAAACTTTTGCTCTCAGTCCAGGAATTTTGTAAATTCACTGTAACGTGATTTTGATCTGAATTTTTTACACATGATTGATATACAAATTTTCCAGGTTTTCCTAATTTTTCAGAATTTTTAGAGACAGGTAAGTATGGTTACACTACAGATCTTCACAGACTGTTCTGTTTTTGACAGATTCTGTTTTGCATGCATAGTTTGCTTGTTTTAGTGTTCCCATAGCTTATATTCAGTGATATAAATTATGGGAATGATAGAGTACAGTAGGTATTATGTGAGAACAATTATGAATCTTGTCTTGACAGTACCTAAGTGAATGATCTACCTTTATTATACTAACCCATCTCACGAAGTTCCGTTAAGTTTTATGTGATTGAAGTTTTCAAGTTTTGGGTGAGACACCGATATGAGGAGAATAAGGAGTGACAAGAGCCTAAGATTGGGGATGACCAAGGCACCGCCAAGGTAATATCCAAGGAAGACTCAAGCGCCTAAGCTTGGGGATGCCCCGGAAGGCATCCCCTTTTTCGTCTTCAACACTATCGGTATATCTTACTTGGAGCTATATTTTTATTCGTCACATAATATGAGTTTTGCTTGGAGCATCATTTTATTTTGTTGTTCTCTGTTAGGAGTTATTTATAATCTTGTTTTTCAATAAAAAGTTCCAAGAATTGCCTTAGGATGCTTGCATTGCATGTTTTGATGTGTGCTGTGTAAAAACAGAAACTTTGGCTGTAGTGTTTGAATTTTCATATTTTACTGGAACGTGGAAAGTTTCTGAAATTTTTACACAGTATTGTCATATAAATTATTTAGCATGTCATAAATTTTCATAATTGTTTGAGTTACAGAAGTGCACTGTTTTCATAAATTGCTACAGACTGTTCTGTTTGGACAGATTGCTGTCATAGTTTCGTTATCTACTTATCCTATAGTTTCCATAGCCTATATTGGTAGATATAAATTGTGGAAATGATAATATACAGTACATAATGTTTGAAAATTATTATGAAACTTGTCTTGGCAGTACATAAAGAGTTGATTTATTATTATGTGTACTAACCTATCTCACGAGTTCTTTTCAAGTTTTGTGTGGAAGATGTTTTTGAGAATAGGTGAAACCGGGATATGAGAGGATTGAACGAGATACAAAAGCTCAAGCTTGGGGATGCCCAAGGCACCCCAAGTAAATATTTCAAGAAGTCTCAAGAATCTAAGCTTGGGGATGCTACGCATTCCACCTCTCTTCATCAACAATTATCGGTTAGCCTATGTTGAGCCTAAATTTTTATTCGTTCACATGATGCGTGCTATTCTTGGAATGATAATTTTATTTTGCTTGATGTTTAATAAAATACTTAGATCTGAAAACCTTTATTGAGAGAGAGAGTCCTCACATTGCTACTTAATTGTTTTACTACTCATTGATCTTCACTTATATCTTTTGAGAGTAGCTTGTCATTTGCTCTAGTGCTTCACTTATATCTTTTTGAGCACGGTGTGCTTGGAAACTTTTGTAGAAATCCTCTCATGCTTCACTTATATCTTTTTGAGAGATGAAATCTTTATGCTCTTGTACTTCATTTAAAATTGTTTGAGCTTGTCAAATAGGCAATGGCAACATATGAAACTAGTCCCAAAATGATAGATATCCAAGGAGGACATAATAATAACTTTCATGAAGATCATGGGACAAATTAAACTTGATTCCTTGTAATAGTTTTGAAATATGATGATAGTAATATGTGAGTCATGTTAGTGAGCAATTATGCTTTAGTAGGAATATTGGTGTTAAGGTTTGTGATTCCCTATGCAAGTATGAAAGTCAATAGGTATGCAATGAAGTTACATCCTAATTGTGGTGCATTATTCGGTGTTAGTTATGTTCAATGCTCACTTATGTGAATTTTCGCTTCTTGGTTTGGTTGCTTCCCAATCTATTTGCTAGCCTCCATTTGTACTAAGTAGAAATACTACTTGTGCATCCAAAATTCTTAAACCAAGTTTTGCCTTATGAGTCCACCATACCTACCTATATGCGGTATTTCCATGCCGTTCGAAGCAAATTTGTATGTGGCATCTATAAATTTTCAAAATAAATTTTCTCTTTTGTGTGCCCGTACCGCTCATGAAACGGTGGGGAGTATCCAATATTTTTCCATGCTAGGTGTGTTATTCTCTCGATATGTGTTGATTCACTATCATTCACGAGAAAGTGGCTGGTATTCGGGATGCCCAGTTCCATGCTCAAAAATCGAATCAAAATATAATGAAACAAAACGCCCCCAGGATTGTTGTTTGTATGGACGGTACCCGTGGATTCGGCCCGCTGTGGAGTGTGATTGATTGGTGGAGGGGGAGTAAAAACTTTACCATTCTGTTTGGGAACCGCCTATAATGTATCTAGCATGGAAAGTATTGTGAGCTACTTTGTCGTTTTCGTTGACAGGAAAAGCATGCCACTCAAAATATTTTTCTCTCTCAATTTAAACCTTGAGCTCTGGCACCTCTACAAATCCCTACTTCCCTCTGCGAAGGGCCTATCTATTTACTTTATGCAATTTTTATTTTTGCTTTGAGTCTCCATATTCTCTTATAAGCACCAACTAGGGGGCACTATGATCGTACTTGAGCATTGGGCATAGCTAATATTTGAGTGTGTTTCATGAATGGATCAATGATTGAGCATGATGGGCTAGGGATAACTTTCTTTAGTGTTGATATTTTGAAAGACATGGTTGCTTGTTGACATGCTTGAGTATTGAAGTCATTATGTTAAAACTAGACTATTGCTTTGAATCATTTACAAGTCCAAATGTCCATGCTATACAAAGAAGAATAGAATTTGATGAAAATGTTTGCTAGCATTCACACTTCATAAATTATTTCTTTTATCATTTACCTACTCGAGGACGAGCAGGAATTAAGCTTGGGGATGCTGATACATCTCCAACGTATCTATAATTTATGAAGTATTCATGCCATGTTTACAATAATTTTATATGATTTTGGTATGATTTGATTAGAACTAACTCGGACTGACGCTGTTTTCAGCAGAGCTATAGTGGTGTTGGTTTTGTGCAAAAATAAAAGTTCTCGGAATGGGCTGAAAATTTACGGAGAATATTTTTGGAAAATATAAAAAATACTGGAGCAAAAAGCTGGGCCAGGAAGTGACCGAGGAGGCCACAAGCCTGGGGGGCGCGCCCCCCTGGCTTGTGGACTCCTCGGGCACCGCCTTGATGTGAAACCGACGCCGAAAACTCCTATAAATACAGAAACCTCCGAAAAGAAACCTAGATCGGGAGTTCCGCCGCCGCAAGCCTCCAGAGCCACGAAAAACCAATCGGGAGCCCGTTCCGGCACCCTGCCGGAGGGGGAAACCATCACCGGAGGCCATCTTCATCATCCCGGCGGTCTCCATGACGAGGAGGGAGTAGTTCACCCTCGGGGCTGAGGGTATGTACCAGTAGCTATGTGTTTGATCTCTCTCTCTCGTGTTCTTGAGATGACACGATCTTGATGTACCGTGAGCTTTATTAATATAGATGAATCATATGGAGTTTTCTCCTCTCTATCTTCTTGTGATGAATTAAGTTTTCCCTTTGAAGTTTTCTTATCGGATTGAGTCTTTAAGGATTTGAGAACACTTGATGTATGTCTTGCGATGGGATATCCGTGGTGACAATGGGATGTTCTATTGATCCACTTGATGTATGTTTTGGTGATCAACTTGCGGGTTCCGTGACCTTGGGAATCTATGCATAGGGGTTGGCACATGTTTTCGTCTTGACTCTCCGGTAGAAACTTTGGGGCACTCTTTGAAGTTCTTTGTGTTGGATTGAACATGATGAATCTGAAATTGTGTGACGCATATCGTATAATCAAGCCCATGGGTACTCGTGGTGACATTGGAGTATCTAGGTGACATTAGGGTTTTGGTTGATGTGTATCTTAAGGTGTTATTTTAGTATGAACTCTAGGGCTGTTCGTGACACTTATAGGGATAGCTCATAAGATTGATCGGAAAAGATAACTTTGAGGTGGTTTCGTACCCTACAATAATTTCTTCGTTTGTTCTCCGCTATTTGTGACTTTGGAGTGAACTCTTTGTCGCACGTGAGGGATTTACATATGATTCAACTATGTTAGTATTGTTGAGAGAACTTGCACTAGTGAACGTATGAACCCTAGGCCTTGTTTCTAAGCGTTGCAATACCGTTTGTGCTCACTTTTATCATTAGTTACCTTGCTGTTTTTATATTTTCAGATTACAAAAACCTATATCTACCATCCGTATTACACTTGTATCACCATCTCTTCGCCGAACTAGTGCACCTATACAATTTACCATTGTATTGGGTGTGTTGGGGACACAAGAGACTCTTTGTTATTTGGTTGCAGGGTTTTTTGAGAGAGACCATCTTCATCCTACGCCTCCAACGGATTGATAAACCTTAGGTCATCCACTTGAGGGAAATTTGCTACTGTCCTACAAAACTCTGTGCTTGGAGGCCCAACACGAGTCTACAAGAAGAAGGTTGCGTAGTAGACATCAATGCCCATTCTTCCATTGTGTAAGTTTTGTAAATAGACTTGTTAAATAACATTTAGATTACACTCTGAAATAGATGTTATTCAACCATAACTTATCTTCTTTATTTAAAATTGATAGCTTATTTTCTATCTCCAAGAAACATACGGAACATAGTAGACGACACCTACTATAGTGCCCGTAGTATGCTTACTTGGCAGGAAAAATGTTACCTCGTGTTATTTGTTGTTGACATTGAGTCCCTTAAGGGCATTGATGGAGCTGGTCCAAATGATGCACGATACCTGCCACTAGTCCATACCTTGAACAAAGGTAACATTTGTAGAAAATGCATGGTAAGAGATTCAACTATAGCTTGTCTTTCACATATATACATTCTTATTACACAAGTTAAATGTGGGTTACTATATGTTGCTTACTATGTTACTATTTTGTTCAAGGACAGAAGCTCCCAAGATGTGTTGTGCCTCCGGTGATGGATGAACACCAGGGTGATATGGCAATTATTTTCGCTGACAAGATCTATTTCAGAGGTACATACTTGATTTCACCAGATTGACAACTCGAAATAAATGAATGGAGGAAACTACTGAGTGACTGCAACATGATGATTGGAGATTGGTGGATCTCTGTACTCCACCATGGAGATGCACGGGTTTTCCTATTCTTCAAGATTGTTTCTAAAGGAGAGGAGTACCGTACTAGTAGCTATGATGGTTAATGTATGCATATATATAAATGATGTGTACCACAATATTAATTATTTTGTACGTGTTGTAATATCTTATCAAAATCAATGTGGAACGCAAACGTCATTGTGTATATATTGATACAAAATTGCGCTGCCGTGGCAGCGCTTTTTTTTGCGTTTTGTCAATTAGTAATGGCATGCGGAAACAGTTATGACGCCCGTAATGATGTCCTAGTTTCTGACGTTGGGAAAGATCGCATGCCATATATATGTATGATATTTTCGTCATGGAGATATGACCAACGCCATTGGTATCTGAAATACTGCTGGCATCGGCTGCAACGCCACCACTATTTTTTAACTGTGGCGCCATATTGGTGGCACCGGGTGTCGATGCCAACAAGGCCATTTTTGCCATGCCATCGCTAGACTTTTCTACACTAGTGTCACTCATAGAGAGAGCACTCAGAACGAACCAACACTTCCACCATTCATTTTCTGAGAGAGAACCACCTACTCATATGTTGAAATCAAGGGAGTCCACTCCAACCAACAGATCCTTGATTTCTAGCCTCCCAAGTTGCTTTCCACCCAATCATCCTCTTCTACCAAGCAAAATTCTATGAGAGAGTGATTGAGTGTTGATGACACTATCTTTTGAAGCACAAGCAGAGCAAGGAGTTCATCATCTATACAACATCTATTACCTTTTGGAGAGTGGTGTCTCCTAGATTGGTTAAGTGTCGCTTAGGACCCTCTGGATCGTGTGGAGTTGATACAAGAAGTTTGTAAGGGCAAGGAGATCGCCTACTTCAAGAAGATCTACCCCGAGTGAGGCTAGTCCTACGTGGACGTAAGCCATGATGGCATAGACAAGTTTGCTTCTTCGTGGACCTTCGTGGGTGGAGCCTTCCATGGTCTCGCGCAACCGTTACCCCCCGTGGGTTGAAGTCTCCATCAACGTGGATGTACGATAGCACAACCTATCGAAACCATGCCAAAAATCTCCATGCCTTCACTACGTTTGATCTTCCTAACTCTTCTTTAGATTCACTTGTATTGTCTTTACTTTCCGCTGCACAACTCGTAGACTTGCATGTGTCGGGTGTGGTAGACTTGGTAAAATCGCTAAAACTTGCCTACCGATAAAATAGGGAAAAGGTTAAGTTTTTAATTTGGTAAAGTAGTCTAATCACCTCCCCTCTAGACATACTTTCCATCCTACAAAGCACAAGTAGTTACTTCATACAAGAACTGTGACACCTTGTGTGTGTGACAGAAGCACCCCTATAAATACTCTCATCTGCTCTTCGTTGGGATGATAAGTAATTGGGATACTTCGACGAAAGTGCTACACCACCATGTTTAGCCGTAGGTACCACAAAGCAGAAAGATGAACTTCGGTTTCAAATTGGCCTTGGCTGGCAACAATGAAGAAGTTGAAATGCCCTATTAGACTGTAGGAAAAACTAAAGTTAACACCAAGGCCATTCAAGAGCAACAACACGCAGTTTAGGTTGACAAGTGTCTTATTTTGCTATGCAATACGTTGTCGCATAGTTTTTAGTCGCAATTTATGAATCTAAGATATGAGATAAAATTATGAATTTTATTCCAACTTGGCAGCAAATTCAAATATAAAACAAATTATCGGATTCTGCAAACTGTGAAGGTTATGGATGTCATCACCAGCGTATGGACCCACATGTAAGAAACCACACCACCCACGTCTGGTCCCACATTTAACCAGTCACGTCGGCATCTTAAGGGTCGATATGTCAGCAGCATTCACCGGTCAAAACTGACGCCCTCCTTATTACTGACGAGACACTCGACGATAAAACCTACGACGGGCCCACATGGAAGCAACTATGTTAGCTATTGCTGGCCCCAACTATCAAAATCTTTGATCGGTCAAACCGACGGGCCGATTACTGTTGACAGGCTATCGTCACGAAAAAAAATCTTAGGTAACATATTGGCCTATCATAAGTGACTGTCTGGGTCGTCACCGAAGACGCCATCGATGAAAAAATTGTGTTCGTCACCTAAGACACGATCGTGCGTGATGGAGGAAGTGGTACCGTCAAGATTTTATTTTATTTGACAGAGCTTCAGTGGCGGTGGGGATGACGTCAAGAAAACGTCACCGGGACATTTTTCGTGATGAAATATGTTTTTACGTGACACAACTAAAACATTGCAAAAATAGTCGCCATTTTGTAATGTAGAAAAGGTTATTTAGGCTATTGAATAGTCCCACCTAACTCGTTCACATCCAAATAAACCAGCTTATATACCTTTGAGAAACTTTCATGTATGTAGAAGTTGGCTGCTTGATATATTTCTATGTATGCGGCAGAAGAACACACAAATAGTTACGGCTTGATGAATTTCTATGTATGCGGCAGAAGAATGCATGTGTATGTGCTGACTAACTAAACTAGATTCATGAAAGACATGCATAGTGCATAAGTAAACGAGGGCATGCAGATTTGGGTTAAAACGTATTGTGAGCGCATGCACGAGTACGAACAGTGAGGAGAGAGGAAGCCACATGTATTATCTTCTCTACTCCTAATGTCTTAGTTGGTAGGCTAGCCTCCATGGTTTATTTTTGTCCAGTTTATTTTCGTCTAGTTTATTTTCGCCTCATGTCCCATCATCATCTCTTCACAATGTTTTTTCACCATTCCATTATTAACTTTCCTAACATTTTCAAACTTTCCTAATGAGACATTACAAACGGACAGGAAGCGATAGCACGTTACCAAATAATAAAATCTAATTTCATGCACGTTTCCTAAAACCAACACTTCCTAACATACAAAAGATCTCCCATCAATGCAATTTTTTTAGAAAACAAATAACATATTTTAAGCAAAAATATTTTGCTCCAAGCTTTCCTTGTAAACCAGCACTTTCCTAACATACAAATGATCTCCCATCAATACAGTTCCGCTTGATTTTTATATCCCGCAATAATTCTCGCTCTTTCTTTGGTAGGTGGTAATTCAATTCATGGGTAATTAAGGATTCAAAAATCGCATCATAATTTCCTTACCTTCTTATGTGAGATCACCTTCCTTAAAACCAATAGAAGACTAAAAATAAAGATGTCCTCTCCCGGTATCGCCTCCTCATGTTCGCATCCTCTGCCTTTTCACTTTGTCCCATTGGCTGGTTTTCTAGACCATTTTTGTGGTTTGCCAAGAATTGTCATGGATCACCATAATTTAGGGTTCAATCTACACAAAATTTTCCTCAGACCCTCACCTTTTTCTCACCTGAAGACCAACTCCACCGATTTTTCTCGCTTTCCCGCAGTTTCTTTTACTTGGGATGCTTCTACCCCTTTCACCATGTGGTAACCCTACATGGCCGTCGCCCCAACGTCGCCTCCCTCTCCCTCGACACAAAACCTAGAGTCGCTCCGACACGCGTGTGCCACCGCATCAATGTCCTGCGCACCAGCCAACCATTTGTCCCGCGCCGCCGATTGACGTAGATGGTTGTTCCATTACTGCTGCCACCCCCAGCTTACTCGCCCTGCTACCTGCTTTGCTCGTGTCACGCCTCCTCGGTCATTTCGCCCGCCATGGCCACCATTCCCTGCCTTGATCTATCATTCCTTGACCAGCCACCCCTGCCCTAGCCGTGCTGTTGCTGATGATCTCCCCTCCCCCACCCGCAGATGCACACCACCCCTTCCCCTCCCTCCCTTTCTCCCGCTAGCGGCCCTCCGCCACGCAAGGCATATCAATAGATGTGGGCAGTGCAGGTGGACGATATGGAGGACCTTCCGGCTGCCGCTGGTGTCAAACGACAAGAAGGGTAGCGCCAGGACATCTGTCATGACTTGAGGTGTGTTTGCTTGAGTGTGCCTTTTCTTTTTTTTCCTTGTGCATCGCTTCAATTGCTTTAACTAAACCGTCATTGGAGAAGAAGGTGGCCTGGATTGAGAAGGTTGGTGAGCCTTCTAAGAGACAACATACTCCAGGGGCCACAATGAAAAATATATTAAGAATCTTAGACTTTGGTGTCGTGATGTTGTATACAAGATATTGATTGGCATCAAATAGTTCCAAGTTTGTTCTTGAATTCGATTCATGTTGTTCATTGTGTCTGCTTATAATAAGGTTGAAATTTCTGGCGTTTCATGTAATTTATTGTCAAGATTATATATCTTATCTTCTATATCCCTTATTGCTCAAATTAGATTTGGTGTCTCCAATAAGTCGCCATTACCAATGTTCCCGTCTCAGGCACATTTAGTTTCATGTTGAATGGTTTATAGCCAATTCAATTTATTTTGTATGTATAGCTATTGGTCCTTAGATCCATGAGATTGTTGAAAAATTGTAAAACTATTCTTTGGATATAATTCGACAGTCCTCTCTGGTTGCAGACGATTTTTTATCCCTACATACGTGTTCCTTATGAGAATTAAAGGATATTGATTTATTATTTCTTTTTTAAACATTATAGGAGATGCATAGATGTAAGTTTGACTTTCAGATAATAAACACTAAATTAAAGTTATGTCATGCATGAGAGTCTAGCTTGGCAGGGTAATGAAGAAGCTTCATTGTAACAGTCTAGAAGTTTTTGTTCGGTGTTTCCCTTGGCAGGGTAATGGAGGAAGATGAGACTTAGCCCAGGTATATTATCTAGAGCTTGCTTGTTTTTCTATTTGAAATGAATAACACATTATCCCTGTGTTATTTTTGATGTTGTCAACTCATATATGGTATTTACTATTGCTGGCTTGCTGCCATTGGTGATTACAGTGCATAGCATATGTAGTCATTTACTTCGTTGGCTGTAGTTTTATTGCGTGAAAATGTTTTCATCATATCCTTTGTATCTTCTCTTCACGAGCATCTTCAAAAAAAAGACAGTAGTGTGTCTGTATGCACCTTGCGAGTTACATTTTCTACCTGCGCTTGCACTAGTATTACTACTAGACTGACATAAAGTCAGCGACTTCCAAATTTTCATGTTTAGGTTTGACTGATTTTGTAATTCTTTATTGAGTGTTGAGATGCCATTCATATTGTCATGAATACGGTTGTAATCTTATCATAAAGAAGCTAGATAATATCATAATCTACATGCAACACTTTTGCAAAGGGATTTGTCTTCCACGTAGTAGGTGCCGATACTTCTGATTTTCTTCTTCAAAAAATGTATGGGAAAAGATAGCCCCATGTTTTAGTTTTCATTATGATCCAATCTTTCGACCATGTACAGAGTCGACTATGGTTCAAAAAAGATCTATTTATGAAGATTGGTTTGATGTACATGTTCTGCATTTTGTGCAGTTTTCAATGCATGGTTGGAGAAGGTTAAGAGGAGAGGCTTCAATCTTGAGATGACTGATACTCCTCAAACATATCTACTTTTCCAAACAATTTTGCTCTGGTTTTGGACTCTAATTTGCATGATTTGAATGAAACTAACCCAAGCCTGACGCTGTTTTCAGCAGAACTACCATGTTGTTATTTTTATGCAGAAACAAAAGTTCTCGGAATTGGTCGAATCTTTTTGTGAATTACGTATGGAATATATAATGAATTATGGAGTGAAGAACCATCGGAGGTGGGCTGCCTGTGGGACACAAGCCAACAGGGCGCGCACACCCCCTGGGCGCGCCCTGTTAGCTTATGGGGCCCACATGGCTCCCCCGACCCGAATTCTAGTCCTATAAATTCACATCTTTAGGGAAAAAAATGGAGAGAAGATTTCATCGCGTTTAACGAGACGGAGCCGCCGCCACCTCCTGTTCTTCCTCGGGAGGGTTGATCTGGTGTCCGTTTGGGGCTCCGGAGAGGGGGATTCGTCACCGTCGTCATCATCAACCCTTCACCATCAACAATTCCATGATGCTCACCACCGGGAGTTAGTAATTCCTTTGTAGGCTTGCCAGACGGTGATGGGATTGGATGAGATTGATCATGTAGTCGAGTTAAGTTGATAGGGCTTGATCCCTGGTATCCACTATGTTCTGAGATTGATGTTGCTATGACTTTGCTATGCTTAATGCTTGTCACTAGGGCCCGAGTGCCATGATTTCAGATCTGAACTTATTACATTTTCTCTGAATATGAAAGTGTTTAGATCCTATCTTGCAAGTTGTATGCACCTATTGCGTGTCTTGATCTGCATACCCCAAGGTGACAATAATTGGGATTCTTTCTGGTGATTGCCGTAGTTTGAGGAGTTCATGTATTCAACATGTGTTAATGCTGTGTTCCAGTTCTCTATTGAAAGGAGGCCTTAATATCCCTTAGTTTCCATTAGGACCCCGCTGCCACGGGAGGGTAGGACAAAATATGTCATGCAAGTTCTTATTGCAAGCATGTATGACTATATACGGAATACATGCCTAGATTACATTGACGAATTGGAGCTAGTTTTGTGTCGCTCTAGTGTGTAACTGTTACATGATTGATGTCATCTAAATCATCATCCATCACCAATCCACGTGGATACATTTTGCATATACTGAATCTTGGTAAGTTACTACTGACGTGTCTTGAGACTGCGTCGGTATTTCCCCAAAGAGGAAGGCATGATGCAGCACAGTGACTGTAATTATTTCCCTCAGTTATGAAACCAAGGTTATCAAACCAGTAGGAGGATCACCACCACCCAATAAGCAGCACCTGCACACAAGAAACAAATACTTGCAACCCGACGCGAAAGAGAGGTTGTCAACCTCTCTATGGTAAAAATATAGATTAGGTAATGATATATAGGAGAGATAGATTGTGATGCCCCCATTCTTGTCCGTACGCTAATCATGCACACAATGCGTACGACCAAGATTAGGGATTCACTGATTGATATCACAACACAACAAAAGACACAAATATAAAGGTCATACATCTCCATATTACAAGCCAGGGGCCTCGAGGGCTCTAATACAAAGCTCGACATAAACACGAGTCAGCGGAAGCAAATATATCTGAGTACAGACATAAGTTAGACAAGTTTTGCCTTAAGAAGGCTAGCACAAACATAAGCACGGATCGAAAGAGGCGAGGCCTCCTGCCTGGGAACCTCCTAACTACTCCTGGACGTCGGAGAAGTCTACGTCGTAGAAAGCTCCATCCTGCTGGTAGGGGCCTCCGTCGGGGTAGTAGAAGTCGACATCTCCAGCGTACTCCAACTCCTGGGCTCCATCAACTGAACGCAACAACGTATCGAGGGGGAAAAGAGAAAGGCATACCAGCGTGAGTACTCATCCAAAGTACTCGCAAGACTTACATCAGAACTATGCTAGATATGCATCATTATCAAAGGAAGGGGTTATATCTGGACTGACTGCAGAAAGCAAGAATAGGGAAAAAGCCTAGTCCTATCGAAGACTAGCATCTTCAACATCTTGCAGCATTAGAAGAGTGCAGATTGGTATCTCACATATAGTCATATTGTTGTAGCAAATTTAATTAAGTAACCACGCCCAGAGATCCTTCCTCGACTCCCTGCGAGGAAGCAATCCCGGAGCCACAATTCATTTTAAATTAAATTACAGTTATAGTTGTATAAGGTCGAGGCACAACTCCAAGTCGTCCTGTTACCGTGGACACGGCTATTCGAATAGATTATTCATCCCTGCAGGGGTGCACCACATATTCCCCAACACGCCTGAGTCACCTCCGGCCGGACACACTTTCCTGGGTCATGCCTGGCCTCGGGATATCAGCACGTCGTCGCCCCACCTAGACTCAATGAAGAGGCCAGCCCGCCGGTCTAAATCCTATGCGCTCAGGGGTCATGGGCCCAATCACCCTTTGCACACCTGCACGATGCGTGGGCGGCCGGAAGCAGACCTAGCATCCCTTAGTAACAAGCGCGATGCGTTCCAGTCCAATCCGGCTCGCGCCGCTCCATTGCTGACGTCCGAAGAGCTTCGGCTGATACAACGACGCTGAGTGCCCATAACTTCCCCACGTGAAGGTTAGTGCGTATTAAGGCCAACGACCTAACTCAGATCAAGTACCCAACCCATTAGCAGTTTATTAATGCGGGGCAAGCGCGAACCCTGAAATGCAGTTCGTCGCCCTGCCAATAACACTCGAGTGCCTTACCGGCGCACCCCACCAATATCTCTCGGGTGCCTTAACGGCGCACCCCACCACATATCACTCTCGCGGGTACCCTTGGGGCCGACCCGTCTTCAACATGTATCTGTTACCAGGTCATAGTAACTGTGTGTCCATACTCCAAGTGGATATCCGAGGAATCACCCTCGATGGATCCCACTCGAGGTAAGTGTATGACAAGAGTCGCTATCGATAAGTGGGAAGGAGGAATCACCCTCGATACCC
This sequence comes from Elymus sibiricus, assembly GCA_039707655.1. Taxonomy (NCBI): domain Eukaryota; kingdom Viridiplantae; phylum Streptophyta; class Magnoliopsida; order Poales; family Poaceae; genus Elymus; species Elymus sibiricus. The sequence continues at coordinate 402,294,302 of CM077663.1, forward strand.
ATGACCGATTAGCTACGCTACAGAATTAACACCGGGAGTGCTAAGTGAGGTATCACCCTCGGCACTCGGTAGTAGCTCTGCAGTGCCATACTTAAGGGGTGTGTGGTGATGTGTTGGTAATGGTGTCGGTGTACTAAAGTATGGGCCCCTTTAGTACCCCTTACTTGTGTACGGGCAGTTGTAGCCGAACCGCGGCAGGCCTTGCCGGGGAATAGCTAGGAGCAATCTCAAGACGAAGATAGTGCTTGCCGGCGAGGAGCGAGCCGGCAAGCCAGGAACCCGGCAAGCCTTGCCGGGAAGAGACGTTCAAGTCAACGACCAGACCAGAAGGCAGAAGGCCAAAGGGGTGCGAAGGCCCGGCAAGACCCTTGCCGGCAAGGCCTCGCGGCCGGCGAGACCCGGGCCCGGCAAGCCCCGGTCCCGGCAAGCGTCGGACCCGGCAAGCCCCGGGCCCGGCAAGGATTCAGCCCCGGCAAGGCTCTGCACAGTGTAGCGCTATCGCTCCTGCGCAGCGGCCAGCCTTGTCGTTTAGGGTTTGTCCTCATGGTGACGTGGCGCGATGCTGGCCACGAGATGCTTAAGCGGTGCTGATGGGATGGCTGCTTTTGCCCATCCCCTGTAAAGCTTTTCCAAGCCCGAGACGCTGAGGGACACCTCGACGGACACCTCACGGTGCATTTAATGAGCTTGTCCTAAGCCGTCAGGGTTAGGTATGATAACACTGTAGTGACCCTGTAGCTACTTTCCACCTCATACCTTATCCCTTACGCCACTGTGGTAGCCCCTTTGACTCATATAAAAAGGAGGCCCAAGGCATAGCTACGGGGGGGGGGGGGGGCACTTCGGAAGCTCATTCTGCATGCGTAGCTGCTACTGTAGCTCCCAGAACTTGGCCAAGAACGTCCACAATAATACCATCAAAGAAGGAGTAGGGTTTTACGCATCCGTGCGGCCCGAACCTGGGTAAAATCCCCGTGTGCTGTTCGCTAGTTCTGCTCTTCGTGCAATCCTCTCCCCTTGCCGAACCGTGAAGGGATCTGCTCGATAGCGATCCCATAGGTGTTCGTTTCCCACGACATCTTTGGCGCGCCAGGTAGGGGGATCGAGGTTGTGCGAACCTGATCTAGCGATCAGCACGTCAGATCTTCGATCATTTTCATCACCATGGCTCCCAAGAAGAAGGGTTTCATGGCGGTTGGTCCACCTGCGTCCGTCGTACCTGATGCTGCGCGCACAGGCGACGGGGTAGGCGCGGGTGGAGGAGGTGGAGGCTCCGAGCTTCCACGGCGTTCCGGCAATCCGAGCCGGACGAGCAACAGGTCCAGGGATGGAGCTGCGCAACCTGCGGGTGGTGCAGCGACATCCAAGGATGGAGCGGCGCCTTCCAGGACGAATACACCGGCGCATGCACCGCGACCTTCTCAGGACGCGCGTGACGTGCGGCCTCAAGATGTTGGTGGTTCTGGGCGTCCGCATGGGAAGTCCCCTGTACATCATTCCCAGAGTGCGCAGGGCCAAGATCCACGCCAGCGCGCTGGTGGAGGCCGCGCGCGGGTGCAGAGTCGTGATGAGGCTCCTTCTAACCCTATTAGGAGCTTGAGCACCTCACGTTCTTCGCACCTGTCGCCGCCGCCTACGCCGGCAGAGGCGTTGGCGCGGGCTCAGCTGCTCCTAGACTTCCCTCCCGCCGTGGAGAAGCTAGACGAGTGGCGAGCCGCTATCCAAAGCCTCATCGGCCTAGCCAACAACGACGTACCGCAGCAGGGTGAACCCTCGCGGCTGCCGTCGTCTAGGCTGGTGCGTGCCGATGGAGAGAAGACCGGAGCTGGAACGACCACGTTGCGTTCCCCTCCGTTGCGTCAAGAGCGGTCGTTAACTCGGCGGACCAGCGCCCATGAGGATGATTCCACGGCGTCGTCTGAGCCGCGGGTTCGCCGCGATCAACGTCACGTTCTTCGGGAACGGAAGAAGGAGGACGCTCGAACCACCATCGAGCGCCGAAGGGAAGCGCGTCGCCAGTCCGACAAGCGCGCTGGGATCACTGTTGACGAGCCCGCGCCAGGGTATCCTGGCTACCTACCTTACGAGGTGGGTTGTCCAGCGTTTACTCGTGAGCTGCGGCAAGTCCAGTGGCCCAGCTCCCGCTCCTTCAAGCCGGAAGTACCGGAGAAGTACGACGGCAAGACTCATCCGTCCGAGTTCTTGAGCATCTACACCATCGCGGTGCAGGCTGCCGGGGCTCGTGACGATAAGGTGCTGGCTAACTATTTTCCATTGGTGCTGAAGCCCAACGTGAGATCGTGGTTGATGCACCTGCCCGAGAATTCCATCTCTTCTTGGGCCGACCTGTGCCATCAGTTTGTTGGCGCCTTCACCGGCGGCCATCAAGCTCCTGGCCAGGAGAGTGATCTGCACATCATTCCTCAGAAAGAAGGCGAAACTTTGCGCAAGTATATCCAGAGGTTCACCCGCGTCCAACACAATATCCCTGACGTTCATCCTGCCGCCGTTATCAGCGCCTTTCATCAAAACGTGCGCAACCGAAAGATGCGGGAGGAGCTGGCGATGAACAAGGTCAAGGATGTCGCCGAGCTCTACGCTTTGGCCGACAAGTGCGCCCGGGCGGAGGAAGGGAGGAGACTCCCCGGCGAGAACGCCGGTGCTGGAGTCAACTCCGAGAGCGATGACACTCCTGCCCCGGCAAAGAAAGGGAAGCGGAAGAACAGGAAGCGCAAAGGCAAGGCCGTGCTTGCCGTTGAAAGTTCCGGCAACATCGGCACCGCCAAAAAGTCCAAGACCGACGACCCCGGCAAGGAGGTTGCCGGGTGTGCGGCGTGTCAGGCCTTGGCGGCTGCCGATAAGCCAGAAGGATCCGGCAAGCAGTACTGCAAGATCCACCGAACCAAGGGCCACGACCTCCAGGACTGCCGGCAAGTAGAGGAGCTTGCCGCGAAGCAGCACGCCGAGTACGAACGACGCGACAAGGAGCGAGCCCAAGATGGTGCCGGAGGGTCCGGCAGGAAGCGCGGTCGAGGAGGACGACGCGGCAAGCCTGGACAGCGGCAAGAGAAGCCTGCTCGGGGCCGCGGCAGGAAAGAAGGAGATGAAGATGCAGATGAGGGCGATGACGAGTCTAGCGAGCGGGAGTTTCAGAAGGCCACAGAGGTTATGTGCGTCGACGGAGGCGCCTCCCTGCATCTTTCTCACCGCCAGCTCAAGCGGTGGGCGCGTGAGATTCTTGCGGCCGAGCCCTCTATTGATGCGCAGAAGCCGCTGGGGTGGTCCCACACGCCCATCATTTTCGATGCCGAGGATCACCCTGATCGCACTACCGCTGTCGGATGCTTGCCGTTGTTGGTCTCGCCAACAATTCGCAACCTCCAGGTAACGAAGATGTTGGTTGACGGTGGTGCCGGCCTGAATCTCATCTCGCCGGACGTCCTCAAGAGGCTGCAAATTCCTGATGAAGACCTCGAAGAGACAGGCTCCTTCCAAGGGGTTAATCCAGGAAGATACCAGCCCAAGGGCAAGATCACGCTGCCGGTAACATTCGGCAGCGAGCTAAACTTTCGGACGGAGAAGGTCGTCTTCGACGTCGCCAAGATTCCGTTGCCGTACAATGGGATCCTTGGCCGCCCCGCGCTGGCCAAGTTCATGGCGGCATCGCATTACGCCTACAACGTCCTAAAGATGCCCGGTCCGATGAGTGTCATCACTGTCCACTCCGACAAGAAAGACGCGCTCATTTGCACCGACAAGCTCTACCGGGAAGCAGTTGCAACGTCCGCTGCCAAGGCGCATGCTCCTGCCGTTCAAGATCCCGGCAAGAAGAAGCCCGGCAAGACCCCTGGTACAAACTCCGGCAAGCGCGCCTCTCCGCAGTGCTGCGCTTCCGTCGAGGATGCACCGGGGAGCTCTGCCGGCCAGACCAAGAAATCCAAGGCTGCTCCGCCTGAGACCAAGAAGGTGCCTGCCAAGGAGGACGGGACGGGAGGAACTTTCACCATAAGTTCCACCCTTGATGACAAATAGGAAAGCGCGCTCGTTGCCTTCCTGCGGGCGAATGTCGATGTGTTTGCATGGCAACCGTCTGACATCCCCGGTGTTCCCAGGGAGGTAATTGAGCACCACCTAGCTGTCTGTCCTCACGCGCGGCCCGTCAAGCAGAAGGTGCGGAAGCAAGCTTTGGAGCGGCAAGAGTTTATTGCACAAGAGATCAAGAAGCTTGAGGCGGCAGGCCTGGTTAGAGGAGTCCTCCATCCTACGTGGTTGGCCAATCCAGTTGTTGTGCGCAAGGCGAATGGTAAATGGAGGCTATGTATTGACTTTACAGATATCAATAAAGCCTGCCCAAAAGATCCTTTCCCCTTGCCGCGCATCGACCAGATTGTGGATTCCACTGCCGGCTGCGATCTGCTATCATTCCTTGACGCATACTCAGGCTATCACCAGATCTTCATGGCGAAAGAAGACGAAGAGAAGACCGCATTTATCACCCCATGTGGCACATACTGCTTCTTGCGTATGCCTTTCGGGCTGAAAAGTGCTGGGTCGACCTTCGCTAGAGCTGTCCAGATCGGTTTCGAGACCCAGCTCCATAGAAATATGGAAGCTTACATGGATGACATAGTGGTCAAAACCAAGGACAAAGCAACGCTCATTCAAGATCTGGAGGAGACATTTGCAAATTTGCGTAGGATCAACCTGAAGCTCAACCCGGAGAAGTGCGTGTTTGGCGTTCCATCCGGCAAGCTTCCCGGGTTCTTTGTATCTCAGCGTGGAATTGAAGCTAATCCCGACAAGATCAAAGCAATTGAACAGATTGAAGCACCAAGACGAGTCAAGGATGTGCGCCGCCTCGCCGGCTGCGTCGCTGCTTTGAGAAGGTTCATCTCAAAGTCTGCTGAGCGCGCCCTGCCGTTTTTCAAAATTTTGAAGAAGGCAGGTCCACTGAAGTGGACTCCGGAAGCGGAGGCAGCGCTGCAGGATTTGAAAAGGTACCTCTCCTCTTCGCCAGTACTAGTCGCGCCTAGGCCACAAGAGCCGTTGCTGCTATATCTAGCGGCAACAAATCAAGTGGTTAGTGCTGCGCTGGTGGCGGAGAGAGAAGCAGAGGAGGATGCAGCGGCAACGGCAGGCCCGCCAAGCGGCTTGCCGGGGGTAGCCCCGGCAGAGTCTGGTGCCGGCAAGGAAGGATCCGCGCAGTCAAGTTTAGCAGCACAGAAGAAGAAGATGGTGCAGCGCCCAGTCTATTTCGTCAGCTCCCTGTTGCAGGGGGCTAGGTCGAGATATTCTGGTGTGCAGAAGCTGCTCTTCGGCCTTCTCATGGCCTCGAGGAAGCTGCGCCATTACTTCCAAGCACATGAGATCACCGTCGTCACTCGCTTTCCGTTGCAACGGATTCTCCGGAACCCGGAAGCGACTGGCAGGATTGTAGAGTGGGCGTTGGAGCTGTCATGCTTTGGTCTCAAGTTCGAAAGTACTTCAACTATCCAGAGCAGAGCCTTGGCAGAGTTCATTGCAGAATGGACGCCAACGCCAGACGACGAAGTTCAAGAATCAGTGACCCCCGGGAAGGAATCAGGGCAAACATGGGTCATGTACTTTGATGGAGCCTTTTCGCTGCAAGGCGCCGGTGCCGGCGTGCTGCTTGTCGCACCCACCGGAGAGCACCTCAAGTACGTCATCCAGATGCATTTTCCCCGGGAGAGATCGACCAATAACACGGCAGAGTATGAAGGGTTGCTTGCCGGTCTCAGGATCGCGGCAGACCTTGGGATCAGGAAGCTCATCGTCAGAGGTGACTCCCAACTCGTCGTGAGGCAAGTCAACAAAGATTACCAAAGCCCGTTGATGGAAGCTTACGTTGATGAAGTGAGGAAGCTGGAAGAGCGCTTTGACGGTCTTCAGACAGAGCATGTTCCTCGATCAGAGAACAACATTGCTGACGACCTGTCGAAGCGTGCGGCACTCAAGTTACCTGTGGAACCAGGGACTTTCGTGCTCCGCTTGACTCAACCATCCGTGTCGCCATCGACAAGGCCTGATAAGAAAAGAAAGTTAAGTACCGGCGAGCACTTCCCGGCAGGGCTTCCCGAAGCCCCCGGCAAGAATCTTGCCAGGAACGACCCGGTTGCCGGTGAGCAGCGGCTTCGTGCAGAGCCTCAGGTTCTTGCCGCCGAAGCAAGCGCCCCTGCGACCGAAGAAATACCAGTTGCCGGTGAGCAGCTGCTCCGCCAAGAACCTCAGGTTCTTGCCGTAGAAGCAAATGCTCCCGCAGCTGAAGAGTTGCCTTTAGTCCTTGTCGTCGAGCCGCAAGCTCCGGCATGGGCACAGCAAATAGTCCATTTCCTTCAGACAGGAGAACTCCCTGAAGAGCAGGAAGAAGCTGAAAAAGTAGCCCGTCAGTCAAGTATGTACCAGTTCGTCGACGACGTCCTGTACAGAAAGAGACCCAACGGTGTGAAATTGAAGTGCATTCCTCGGGAGGATGGACTAGAGCTGTTGGCAGAGATTCATGGGGGCATATGTGGATCCCACATAGGCTCAAGAGCCCTTGCCGGCAAGGCATTCCGGCAAGGATTCTTCTGGCCTACTGCTCTCCAGGAGGCAAGTGCACTAGTAACCAAGTGTGAAGCGTGCCAGTTTCATTCGAAGCAACTTCATCAGCCAGCTCAAGCTCTCCAGACAATTCCTCTCTCCTGGCCCTTCTCGGTCTGGGGGCTCGACATACTGGGTCCCTTCCCCCGCGCTGCCGGGGGCTTCCAGTACTTGTACGTTGCCATCGACAAGTTCACGAAGTGGCCAGAAGTGGAAGCAGTGAGGAAGGTGACAGCACAGTCAGCAGTCAAGTTCTTCAAGGGGATTGTGTGCCGTTTTGGTGTGCCGAACAGGATCATCACCGACAACGGTACGCAGTTCACTAGTCGCACCTTCAAGCAGTACGTCCAAGATCTTGGCGGCAAGATTTGTTTTGCCTCTGTTGCTCACCCGAGGAGTAACGGCCAAGCGGAGAGGGCGAACGCTGAAGTGCTGCGCGGTCTCCGGACCAGAACTTTCGACAAGCTGCGCAAGCATGGAAGACGCTGGATTGATGAGCTACCGGCGGTTCTTTGGTCGATCAGGACGACGCCAAATCGAGCCACCGGCCAGACACCCTTCGCTCTGGTCTACGGAGCGGAGGCAGTTCTCCCCACGGAACTCATATACGGGTCACCTCGAGTGCTCGCTTATGATGAGCTTGAGCAAGAACAGCTGCGGCAAGGCGACGCGCTGCTCCTTGAGGAGAACCGTCTTCGGGCTGCTGTGCGAGCCGCTCGCTATCAGCAAGCTTTGCGCCGCTATCATAGCCGCAATGTTCATGCCCGGAGTCTTGAGGAAGGCGACCTTGTTCTTCGGCGCGTTCAGTCGGCCAAGAATTCCAACAAGTTGACGCCGAAGTGGGAAGGCCCTTACCGGGTAGTGCGAGTCACCAGGCCTGGCGCTGTCCGCCTGGAGACCGAAGAGGGCTTGCCGGTGAGCAACTCCTGGAATATCGAGCACCTTCGCAAGTTCTACCCGTGAAGGGCAGTTGTTGGGTTTCTTGCTGTGATAGCGATACGGCCAGCAGGCTGCTGACGACCCGAATCCAGCGCTCGCGGCAGCGTAACGCTCCGGCAGGATCCCGGCAACGCCATTCTGTACTAATCTTGCCGGATGGCATGTGATCCTTTGTACAGAGCAGGCACATCTTTTGTGCATAGTTAATGAGTTTGCAGTGCTTTACGTGTCTTGTCGATTTCATGCTTTATGTATGCATGTGTTTATCCGAAGTATGTATTGCACTTGCCCCGATTTCCTGCCGTAGTAGCGATACGCCACGCTGAACACTGTCGGACTCCGGTCCAGTGCTCGCGGCAATGTAACGCTCCGGCAAGCCCCTGGCAATGCCCCTCTGTGAGATCTAACGAACCGTCCAGGTTCCATAACATTTATTTTCTCTTCTTTCTTTTTCTTAAAGAGATAGAAGATTCCCTCGTGTGCAAGTTTGCCGGGGGGACGGAGAATGATGGTATGGATACCAGGAGACGTTCAAGGTTGATGCTTTGCCGGGAGAAGAAAAGAATAACGGCGAAAGCCAGAGCTAAGTTGCTGACCCCTTTAGCAGATTTCAATTTTTTAGGGCTATATCCCTTGAACGATTTCGGCTTTGTATGGAAAACCTGCACGCGATGGAATCTTGTCGTGATTAGGCTGCGCCCTTATTCCGTTTCGAGTCCGCTCAACGGTTTAGGTGGCCGCGCTGAAAGCGTCAAGGTTTCTTGCCGTGAGCAGCGCCGCCTGCTGAACGCTGTCGGGCTCCGGTCCAGCGCTCGCGGCAAGGCCATGCTCCGGCGAGTGCCCAGTAAAGCGTAGGGTATGTGCTATACAAAGAGAGATTGATTAAGGGGGAATAGCATGCATAGATTCAGATAAAGCAGATTATATATAAGATAGTCGCCACGTTACTAACATAAGACCAAATGTTTGTCTTTTACATGTAACGCGGCGGCAAGACAAGGAGAAAGATAAGGAGGGCTACAGTTAATCTCGGCGGTTGCCTTCTACCCTCTTCACTTGGCCTATCCGTTCGACGATGGGCGCGACAAGCTCCTGCAGAGCCTTGGCGTCCGCATCCTTCGGCAGGCGGCCGAAGACCTTGGTGAAATCGACGTCGGGATTCCTGTACGCCACTTTCATCAGCAGCATCTGGACCACGTCCTGGCAGAGCTTCCTGGACTCGCTGGCGAGCTTGCCGGAGTGGGTTGCTTGGAGTTGCTTGAGCGCATCGACGAGACCTTCGAAGAACATGGTGATCTTGGCGCTCTCGCTTATCCTGTCATTGGCGGGATACCCGAAGCCCTGAAGGTTCATGCCCTCCAGCTCCGCGGCAAGCCTCTTGGCGACGTCCACCAGCCTGGCGGTCCAGACCTCTGTGCCGGTGACATAATCTTGATGCGTGGCGTAGGCGTTCTTGAGTAGCTCCTGCTCGTCGTGGAGGTCCTTAGCTAAGGTCTTTCCGCGAGCTCGGGTAGCTTCCAGGGACTCCTCCAACGTGGATAGTTTCAGCTTCAGATTTGCAATGGAGTCGTTGGCGGAGGCGAGCTGTTTGATCTTCTCGGACGCGGCGAGCTGCATCTCCACCAGGCTGTGGAGGGTTTTCTCCTTCTCGGCCTCGAGGGCAGCGATCTTCTTGCCGTGTTCCTCGAGAATGGCTTCCAGCTTCTTCGCCTTCCCCTCCAGCGAGTTCTTGACAGTCTCCGCAGCCTCGGCAGCGTCGAGTGCCTCCTTGAGCTTGCCGGCGTGGTCTGCAGTTAGAGCGGCGAGCGCTGCCGTTTGGCTTTGCTCAAGCTCCTGGACCCGCCGCGCGACAAGACTTTCGAGCTCTTCATCCTTGTTGCGAAGCTTGGCGGCAAGCGCCGCCTCGCGGGCGGCAAGGTCTTCTTCTTGGGCGTCAAGGCTGATGCGGCGCTGCGTCAAGAGGGCTTCTGCCGCGGCGGCTTGCTGAGCGGCCTCCTCCTGCGCTTTCTCGATGTCTGATTGCTTCAGCAGGAGGACGTTCCGCTCTTCCGCCAGCTGCTCCCGATAAATATTCAGCTCTTGGAGGGCCTCGCCATACCAAGCCTGTGTCTCCGTGACGCGTTGTTGGAAGTCTCCTTCCGCGGCCTCGACGAGCGCTGCCCGGGAGTCCAGTTTCTCCTTCCGGGCGCGGTAGAGCGTCTGGAGCTTCTGATAATTGTCATTCATGGCTTGAAGTAGCTGCTCCTCCTTGAGCTCACTGACGGCAGCGACGGTGATTTCCCCGTCAAGATGCTCTCCTTCAACCAGCTCTTTGATGCTTGCCGACCCCGGCATGCTGACGACGTTCTTGCCGGCCCTGATATATTGGCTTGAGGGAGGGGCCTGGAACGACGAGGATTGGTCTTCGGCAGTCGAGGGCCCCGCGGCAGTAGAAGCGCCTGGCGCTCCTGCGGCGGAAGCGCCGTCAGTATTGCCGCGGGTCTCCTCGCCGGCTCCCTCGGCGGCCTTGGCGGCCTCGGCGGCAGTGGCCTTGGCGGCCTCAGCAGCAGCGGCCTTGGCGGCCTTGGCGGCCTCGGCGGCGGCATGCTTGGCGGCCTCTTCGGCAGCAACCTTGCCGGCTTCAGTGGCGGCATCCTTGGCGGTCTCTTCAATGACGGCGTCAGTATCCATGAGCTCTGTCAGAAGAAGATTGAAGATCAAGGAGTTAATTAAGATGAAGCTGGGAAGGAAGTTCAAGAAGACAAAAAAAAAAGGGGAGAGAGAAAAGATTTCTAAGGGCGAGTGGTTCACCTGCGTCAAGGTCGTCGAGGTAGAACCCGCCTGAAGATTCCTTTGTGGGCTGCGTGGTCGACGGGTGCGGCATGTCGAGGGTGGTCCTTGCCGGCGACCTCTGTTGCTGCTCTGTTCCTGCGCGCCCCAAGATGTTAGCTGTGAAGATTACCGCCCCGGCACTCGCCAGCGGAAAGAGAGTAATTGGCTCACGCTGGGGGCTGTGCCGGGGGCTGCGGCGAGGATTGTGCCTTGGGCTTGGCTCCGGGCTGGACTCGATAGTCACCGGCTCTTCAGAAGTGCTTGCCGGCGGCTCGACGCCCGTGGAAATCTTGGCCTTCTTGGCCATCCTCTCCGCCAAGGTCTCTTCATCCCTGTGGAGGCAAGATCATCAAGATTAATCAAGGAAATCAGAAAGCAAGAACGGAAGCTGTGGCAGAACACTTACTCCTCTTCTTCCTCCTCGTTCTCGAGGATGGATAGGTCGAAGGCGGCCTCCGTCACAGTGCTTGGCGGAGGAGGAGAGGTCGTTCTGGGGCGCTTGCCGGCGACGGTTTGCCGCGTTGCCTCGCCGGCAACGGCTTGCCGCGCCGCTTCGTCAGCAGCCTCCTTGCCGGAAGCTTCATCGTTTGGCGCTGGCTGGTAAGCAGGAGCGCCGGTGCTGGCCTTCCGAAGGATGCGCCTCCGTGCCTGTCGAAGAGCTGGGGGCTCCTCTTCCTCCTCCTCTTCCTCGTCGGCGGCCGCTCCAACAAAAGGGCCCCCGGCAGCGGCTCCGCTCGGCTCCCCGGCAGCCTGACCTCGCCCGGCAAGATCTTCCCGCAGCAAGTCCTCGCCCTCACTGGACTCGGCGCTGCCGGCTTCTTCGGCAAGGTTCGCCTCTTCCGCCCTGTCGGCGATGTGGGCGAGCTCCTCCTCTGTGGTGGCGCGGACAAGGTCCTCCTCGCGGATGGCCTTCTCCGTCAAGTTGTCGAAGAACGCCAGCACCTGCTCCGCGGACGGCTCGATCCACCTCTTGTCGATGCTATGGGCATTGAACACCGGCATCATGGTGATGATGGAGGTGAGTGATGAGTTGTTGCACAGTGGAACGACGCCCGCCGGCAAGTTCCCCACTGTTCCAGAATTGAAGAGTTGTTGGCAGAGGGCTGCGTGCCCCATGGCTGTTAGATTATTATCCAGCCCAGGCCGCACCCTCATGACGTCGGCGGCATTCGTGTACTCCCAGGCAGGACGCCCTTTGTTCTGCAGTGGGGCGATGCGCCGGCGAAGGAAGTCTGAAGCAATCATCTCCACCTTCAGCCCGGCAGCCTTGAGGCGGAGTATCCTGGTGGTGGCGATGGTGAGCTTGCTGTCGTCAGGGTCCGCAGCACCCCAGTCCTTGCCGCGGACCACCTTCTGCTTCCGCACCTCGCAAAACGGTAGGGGCTCCTTTTCTCGGACCCATCACCACTTGCCGCGCCACTCATCCCACCTCTCGCGATAGAGCCCCTCTGGGTACGTTTCCTTGGTCGCCGTCCTCGGGATCCAAGCGATGCTACCGGAGAGGGCGTCGCCCTTTTGGGTGCGGGGGTAGAAGTAGTGTCAGAAAAGTGCTGTGCTCGGGATGACCCCAACGAAATTTTCGCAAAGGTGCGCGAAGACGGACATGCAAGTCACGGCATTCGGCGTGAAGTCTAGCAGCTGGAAGCCGTAAGTGATCATGATATCTACGAAGAAATCCGAGTACGGAGGGCAGAGGCCGCACCAGAAGTAATCGGCAAAGAAGGGATAATCCCCTGGCTCTGCCCTACGAGAAGCTACACTCACTTTGGTGGCTGGATGCGCCGTGGTCTCCTTCGCCCATGCGAACTGGTACCTCTTCTTCAGGGCCTTCGCATCAAGCGTCGGGGGGAAGACAGCGCGCTCCTTCCGCATCTTCACCAGCTTGCTCTCCGCGGCGGCCGCTTCCTCCGCCTTGCCCTTGCCCTTGCTCGGCTTGGGCGGCATGGTGGCTATGGGAGTGGGCGTTGAAGACGTCGAGAGCGCGGTGGAGGCAGGCGGAGGGAGAAAAGCTCTGTTTTGGGCGCAAGGAAGAAGACGATGGCGACGGTTCTGAGATTGAGATTGGAAAGGTGAAAGCGATGGGGGGTAAATGAGCAGCGTCTCTGCGATTCCTTTTTTATGGGGAAGGCGCGGGGCTGGCTCTTTAACCGCCCGCTTTTACTGCGCGCCCACGTCTCCCACGTCGCGCGATTAATGCGCGTAGTGGAGGGGCGTGGTAAAAGAGATCATGATTACGGACAGTTATTCCCTGCCACGTGCACCCGTGCACTGTTTTCGGCCTAGCCCAACAGGCCTGGCATCCGTGTATGGCCTAGGCCCGGGGGCTCCTGTCGGTGTACTAAAGTATGGGCCCCTTTAGTACCCCTTACTTGTGTACGGGCAGTTGTAGCCGAACCGCGGCAGGCCTTGCCGGGGAATAGCTAGGAGCAATCTCAAGACGAAGATAGTGCTTGCCGGCGAGGAGCGAGCCGGCAAGCCAGGAACCCGGCAAGCCTTGCCGGGAAGAGACGTTCAAGTCAACGACCGAACCAGAAGGCAGAAGACCAAAGGGGTGCGAAGGCCCGGCAAGACCCTTGCCGGCAAGGCCTCGCGGCCGGCGAGACCCGGGCCCGGCAAGCCCCGGTCCCGGCAAGCGTCGAACCCGGCAAGCCCCGGGCCCGGCAAGGATTCAGCCCCGGCAAGGCTCTGCACAGTGTAGCGCTATCGCTCCTGCGCAGCGGCCAGCCTTGTCGTTTAGGGTTTGTCCTCATGGTGACGTGGCGCGATGCTGGCCACGAGATGCTTAAGCGGTGCTGATGGGATGGCTGCTTTTGCCCATCCCCTGTAAAGCTTTTCCAAGCCCGAGACGCTGAGGGACACCTCGACGGACACCTCACGGTGCATTTAATGAGCTTGTCCTAAGCCGTCAGGGTTAGGTATGATAACACTGTAGTGACCCTGTAGCTACTTTCCACCTCATACCTTATCCCTTACGCCACTGTGGTAGCCCCTTTGACTCATATAAAAAGGAGGCCCAAGGCATAGCTACGGGGGGGCACTTCGGAAGCTCATTCTGCATGCGTAGCTGCTACTGTAGCTCCCAGAACTTGGCCAAGAACGTCCACAATAATACCATCAAAGCAGGAGTAGGGTCTTACGCATCCGTGCGGCCCGAACCTGGGTAAAATCCCCGTGTGCTGTTCGCTAGTTCTGCTCTTCGTGCAATCCTCTCCCCTTGCCGAACCGTGAAGGGATCTGCCCGATAGCGATCCCATAGGTGTTCGTTTCCCACGACAAATGGCTTGTCAGTCATGACGACTGAGTCTTCTGTCTTCAAGTCCTCTGCGTCGTCGATGAAAGCAGGGGCAACTGGGACTAAGGGGGTCTTAGGGGTTCACTGATCCACCTATGCTAAGCAATTGGTACGATTGCAGGTAAAGTAACAGTTCATCAAAAACAGGCTATGCATCAGAATAGGAGCTAATTAATACAGTAGCAAAATCTAATGCAAGCATAAGAGGGAGAGAGATGGGTGATATCGGATTGCTCAAGGGGGTTTTGCTTGCCTCGCTGCTCTGCGGCAAAGGGCTGATCGTCGACGGGATAGTCGTATCCGGCAGCACCGTCAGTCTCGGGGTCTACCAAAGAGAAGAGGGGGAAGAAACAATAAATATAAAGCACAGATGCAATCACGATGCATGATATGGCAAAATGCAGAGCTAGGCATGCACTAACACAGTGCTACACGTTGCAGACAAAGCGGGAGAATACCTGACGATATTTCCCGGGTCTTTGGATCTATCGGACAGACGATCCGGAGGGGAAAGTCCCATGTTTATCATGCTAGGAGCATGTGACAGACGAATGGATGGCATATTTGGATTTGTGGGATTTTTCTGATCAACTTTCATATATAAATTATTTTCATCTGACTTACGGTTTAAAAGATATGATTTTCTAAAGTTTTATAGATCTTCTGGAATTATTTTAATTAATTAAATCCAACATTATCCAGAATAGTGAATGATGACGTCAGCATGACATCAATATGACGTCAGCAGGTCAACTCTGGCTGACCAGAGTCAAACCTGACTGTGGGGTCCACATGTCATAGACACAGATTTATTCCAGGGTTTTAATTTAACTAAAACAGATTAATTAGAATGTGGGGCCCATTTGTCAGTGGGACATCAGTGTTAATCTAATCATTTTAATTGACCTAATCTGTTAATTAGGTAACTGACAGGGGGACCCATATGTCATGGACACTGGGGGAAGGGCCCCACATGTTAGTGGCTGGTCAACCCCAGTCAGCCCAGTTGACTGGGTCAACCCAGTCAACTGGCAGTGACCCAGGGGCCCCACTGGCAGTGACCCAGGGGTGGGCCCCAGGTGTGCCACGTCGGCGGCGGCCGGCGGCTCGACGCCGGCGACGCCAGAACGCGGCGAAGGGCACGGGCCAGCGTCGGGATTCGCCTACGGGGCACCAAATCGAGCGTTCTTTGGCTCGTTCGAAAGCTGGGACTGCCGCCGATCCATTCCGGCCATCGGGGCGAGCTGCGGTGTCCTGTGATGAGCAGCACGTCGACGGCGGCGGAGGGGAGTTTCGGGCGCCGGCGGCAGCGAGCAAACCAGGGCGCTCTTGAGCTATCTACGGGTGCTACGCGAGCCTACTCGGTGTGTGGAGTTGAACGGTGGTGGCGGTTGGACCAAATGGCCAACGGAGAGGCACCGGCGGCAAGCTCAGGCGGCGGCGCGTTCGGGCGCACATCGGGGACGGCGCTAGAAGGCACGAACGGGCTCGTGCGTGGGTGCGTCGTGCTCCTGGAGGCACCAGGAGCACGGTGATGCACTCAGGCGAGCGTGACGGCGACGGCAGCGACGGCCACGAGCTTGCCGGCGGCAACCGGAGGTCGGGTGCGGTGGGGACCTAGCTACGGCGGCCTAATCGCATTTGGAAGAGAGAGAGAGGGAGACATAGCTCACTAGGCGCCTGCAGATGTGCTAAAGTGGGCTCGGGGGAGGCGCGGTGGTGCGAATCGACGGCGGCGAGCTTCGGGCGTCCGAGGAGGAAGAAGAGGCGGTGACGGCGATGCAGGGCTCCGGGGGCTCGATTCGACGGTCGAGGAGGACGGGCTCGTCGCGGCGGGGCTCGTGGACAGGCTGCGGGGGCGAGAGGTGGCCGGTGGCCGTGGCTATCCGCCGGCCATGGCGACGGCGGCGCTGCGGATCTAGAGGGGAGAGCGAGCGAGGCGAGGGGGGGGGGGGGAATGGCGAGGGCGTCCAGAGGCCCGAGGGAGGGGCGCCCTTATCCCCTCGCCCACCTGCCCCGTCGGCGTGGCAAGCGGCGGGCGGCGAGGCCGTGCTCCGGCCATGGCGCGGGCGACACGGCGGCGGGAGCAGGTAGGGGGAGGCCCTGGTGGGCTGGGCCGCACTGTGGCTTTGGCCCAGTGGCCAGGTAAGCCTCTGTGGCCCTTTTTCTTTTATTTCTTTTCTGTTTTATTTTCTTTGTTTCTGTTTTAATTATTTTAGGCCATTATTCTTTTAAGCAAAAATGTGTAATATGGTCCAACAATTAACTTACAATATTTTGGAGGGCCACATCCACTTTGAGCAATTTTGGGTACTGTTGGAAATTTACCATGCAATTTAAAGGCATTTTAAATGCAAAATTGCTCTGTTTTTGATGGTGGGGGTCAACACCAGTGGGAGGGTGATGTTGTTTTCCTTAACAACATTTATTTTGGATTATTCCACAAGTTTGGAACATTTTACTTTTGTTGTTTGCAGAATTATTTTTGTCACAATAATTCCTATGGCATTTTGAAAAGGAATTTGAATTTCAACTTGATCAAGCCCTGTTTAGCAAAAGATTAGCTTAATCACTATGCCATTACTGTAGCTTAATTACAATCATCACTGTAGCATGAAACCAGGGTGTCACAATTCTCCCCTACTAACAAGAATTCTCGTCCCGAGAATTAAGAAGTAGAAGGAAAGAGCCCGGGGTATTCTGCACGAAGATGATCTTCGCGTTCCCAAGTGGCTTCATCTTCAGAATGATTTGCCCACTGCACCTTCAAGAACTTGGTAACCTTCTGACGAGTCCGACGTTCAGTTTCATCGAGAATGCGGACTGGTTGCTCCTTGTAAGAAAGGTCTTGCTGCAGCTCAAGCATATCATGATCCACTGCACGGATAGGATCCTTGAAGCAGCGACGAAGTTGTGACACATGGAACACATCGTGAACCTGAGAAAGGTTTGGCGGTAGTTCCAATTGATATGCCACTTTACCACGCCTTTTGAGAACAGTGAAAGGACCAATATAACGAGGAGCCAGCTTGCCCTTGATTCCAAATCGGTGTGTACCTCTCATAGGCATGACTCGAAGATAGGCCTTGTTGCCAGGTTGATAGACCATATCTTTGTGATGACGATCATACTGACTCTTCTGACGAGACTGAGCATCCTTCAGATTTGCATGAATAATGCGGACTTGATCTTCGGCATGTTGGATAATATCCGGACCGATAAGTGTACGTTCCCCAGTTTCTGACCAATTCAGAGGAGTCCGACACTTACGTCCATATAACACTTCAAAGGGAGCCATCTTCAGACTAGCTTGATAGCTATTGTTATAGGAGAACTCAGCATACAGAAGAGATTCCTCCCATTTCTTGCCGAAAGAAATGACACAAGCTCGAAGCATGTCTTCGAGAATCTGATTGACTCTTTCAACTTGTCCCTGGGATTGAGGGTGAAAAGCGGTGCTGAATGACAAGTGAGTTCCCATAGCTTCCTGGAAACTTGCCCAGAATCTTGAAGTGAATAAACTGCCACGGTCTGAACTGATAACCAGTGGAATACCATGGAGCGACACAATTCTGGACATATATAGATCTGCCAGCTGACTAGCAGTAATAGTTTCCTTGACAGCCAGAAAATGTGCGACTTTGGATAACCGGTCAATGACGACCAGAATAGCATCATTACCTTTCTGCGATCTGGGAAAACCAGTAATGAAGTCCATTTCAACATGATCCCATTTCCATTCAGGAATAGAAATAGGTTGCAGAGTTCCAGCAGGCTTTTGATGTTCTGCTTTGATCCGACGGCAAATGTCGCATTCTGAAACGTAGAGTGCAATGTCTTGCTTCATGTTTGGCCACCAGAACCTTTGACGGATGTCTTGGTACATCTTGGTACTAACCAGATGAATAGACAACGGTGTATCATGAGCTTCTTTGAGTATTTTAGCAGTCATATTCAGGTTTTCCTTCCTTGTGGGAACGAATAAGCGACCCTTGAAATACAAGGCCACATCATCAGCCACGGTGAAGAATGATGGTTTTCCTTCCGCCAGATAGCGTTTAATCCTTTCGACTTCACTGCAATAGAGTTGCATAGTTTTGATGCTGCCCACGAGATCTGGTTCAACAACCAGGTTACACAAAGAACCCTGGTTAACAACACGAAGGTTCATCTTGCGAAACTCTGGTGGAGGGGGAACGAGATATCCCTGAGGAACAATATGGAGGTTCAGCTTGCGAAATTCTTCTTGAAGCAGGGGGTGAACCTTGTGAACCTGAAGGTAGTTGCAGTATGACTTGCGGCTCAAAGCGTCAGCCATTACATTAGCCTTGCCAGGTGTGTAAGAAATACCCACATTGTAATCTGCTATGCGCTCCATCCATCTTTGTTGACGGAGGTTCAGATCTGGCTGAGTAAACAGATACTTCAGACTTTGATGGTCGGTGTAGATCTCGCAACGATTACCAACAAGGTGTTGCCGCCACTCTTTCAGTGCATGAATTACTGCGGCAAGTTCAAGGTCATGAACTGGGTAGTTCTCCTCATGAGGACGCAATTGACAGGATGCATAAGCAACCACTCTGCGTTCTTGCATTAGGACACAACCTATTCCTTGACGAGAAGCGTCACAATAAATGGTAAAGTCCTTACGAGTATCCGGAGGAGCAAGCACTGGAGCAGAGGTCAGCTTGTCCTTTAGTGCCTGAAAGCTCTCCTGACATTTTTCTGTTCACTCATATTTAACACCTTTGTGAAGCAAATTGGTTAAGGGCTTTGCAATCTTGGAGAAGTTCTCGACGAATCGACGGCAATAGCTGGCGAGTCCGAGAAAACTTCTGACTTGCTTGACATTTTTCGGGGGAGTCCGGTCAAGAATAGCCTGAACTCGTTCAGGGTTGACCGCAATACCATCCTTGGAGATCACATGACCAAGGTAGGTTACTTCGTCCATCCAGAACTCACACTTTGAATACTTAGCATAGAGTTGATGTTCTCGAAGTCTCTCCAGTATAAGACGAAGATGTTCAGCATGCTCTTCCTTATTCTTGGAGAATACCAGAATATCATCCAGATAAACCACGATGAATTTATCGAGGTAATCCATAAATATGTAGTTCATTAGGCGAGAGAAAGTTGCTGGAGAATTGGTTAAGCCGAAGGACATGACGGTGTACTCGTATGAACCATAGCGAGTAACAAATGCAGTCTTGGGAATATCCTCTTCACGAACCCGGATCTGATGATAACCCAACCTCAAGTCGAGTTTAGAAAATACCGATGATCCAGCAAGTTGATCATACAGATCGTTGATCCGAGGAAGCGGATATTTGTTTTGAATCGTTGCTTGGTTGATGGGTCGGTAATCTTGGACCAACCGATTCGTACCATCCTTCTTCTTGACAAAGAGAGAAGGTGCTCCCCAAGCAGAGGAACTTGGACGAATGAACCCCAGACGAAGCGAATTGTCAAGTTCTTGCTTAAGTTCAAGGAGTTCATGTGGAGGCATTTTGTATGGACGCTTGGCTATAGGAGTGGTACCAGGTACCAAGTCGACGACAAACTCGACAGCTCTAGCAGGGGGGATCCCTGGGAGTTCTTCCGGAAAAACATCTTGGAAATCCCGGACAACTGGAATGTTTTCAATCCCCTCAAGAGGTGACTCATTTAATGCATTCATGGCAAATAGTCGGGCTTCAGCATCTCGAACAAGATGAGCATGGTAGCTGACTATCTCATTCGAAGGATGCAGGAGGTGGACGGTTTTGGTGTCACAAACAATCGAAGCGGTATGTGCCTTCAACCAATCCATTCCGAGAATGAGATCGATATTGGAAGACTTCAACATTATGGGGGAGGCATGGAATTCCAACCCTTCAATCTCAATGGTGACATCGGGACTATTAATGGAGGTCCGACATTGGCCCGCGGGAGTGTTTACCACTATTGGAACGTTCATCTCTTCACACTTAATGTCATGCATGCATGCAAAATCTTCAGACATAAAGGAATGCGATGCTCCTGTATCAAACAATACAGAAGCTGGTACTGAGTTGACGAGAAGAGTACCCATCACAGTAGTAGGCTGGTCTTGAACTTGATTCAGATCAACATTGTTAGCTTGAACACGACCAATGTTAGGCCTGGCGTTGCTGTTGTGGGGCTGGTTGGTAGGCAGTGCAAGTTGATTCTGACCCTGCTTGCAGTCTCTAGCACGGTGTCCTGGGCGACCACACTTGAAGCACAGCCCATCCTCAGGACGGGAAGGTGGAGGCTGAGGTGCTCTTGGCGGTATAGCTTTTGGCTGTCTTGGCGGTGGAGGGGGCAGACGAGGCGCCACATAGGATGGCCTCGGGGCATATGCAGGTGGACGGTAGTTGTTGGGGATCTAGATCCTTTGCTTCTGAGGACGTGGGCCCGAAGATGAACCCACGTCAATTTTGCGCTTAGTGTGATCCTTGTACCTCTGCAGACCTGTCTCAATCTGGATAGCCTTATTCACCAAGGTGGCAAAATCAGGGAAGTCGTGAGCCAGAAGAGCAAGGTGAATATCTGGGTGAAGACCTTCACGGAATTTCTCCTGCCTGCGAGCATCAGTTGCAATGTCTTCCTCAGCATAGCGAGATAAGTCCAGAAATTCCTGCTGATAAGCATCCACAGTCTTGTTGCCCTGGACTAAGTTGCGGAATTCACGCTTCTTCTTATCCATCATTCCCTGGGGAATGTGGCGAGCACGGAAAGCAGCTTGGAATTCCGGCCAGGTGATAATTGTTCCAACAGGCTGAGAGCGTCTGTGGCTGTCCCACCATTGAGCAGCGGGACCCTTCAGAAAGTATGAGGCAAAAGTGACATAGCTAGCCTCTGGGGCGCCTGAAGATTCCAGCTCATAAGTGATGTCACGGAACCAGTCATCAGCGTCAAGCGGCTGAGTTGAGCTACGGTAGTTCGTAGGGTTGAGGCGCATGAAGTCTTGCAGAGTCATTGGGGCTGGCTGCTGATTCATATTCGGCCTTGGGAAACGGTCCATAAGCCCTTGCATAAACTGGCGATTTAGCTCAAACTGTTGCATCATACCAGCCATGTAGTCAGGTGGTGGTGGTGGCTCAGGCGTACGACGACCACGACCAGCTGGCCTAACCATTCTGTCAATTTTCAACAGTGGTAGTTTAGCATTTGGTAATTGCAAAGACAAAGAACCATTCATGAAGTAAATTGCACAAAGAAGGAAGTGCAATAAATACGACATAGTAGTTCAAATTTCAACATACAGATCCATACATCAGTCTATTACAAACCATAAGTTCGTTACAGAATAGACGATAGGTCCGGCATGAAATTTACCTAGACAACTAGGCGGCACGCAGGCACGCGGTGGAGGGATACAACAACGCATCAGCGTCGGGGACAACGAAAGTAGCCGGGGAACTGCAGGTGACTCTGAAATCTGGTGAAGGAGTACTGCATCCCGTGCAAACCCTGATGCAGTATCTGCATATCAACCGGGAGCCTAGGCCCAAGTGCGGGGGCACGACCTCCAACAGCAGGCCACTCAAGACCTGGAGGAAACTCAGTCGGACGCGGGTGAAGAACAAACTCCGTATGCATTCCCGCAACGACTGCTGGCCTCAACTGCTCCAAGGCCCGGTAAAGGCGAGCACGGGTGGCGTACAGATCAAAGTTAAGAGCCCTGACAGTGCGATCCAGAGCCTCAGTGTACTGAACCAGAACCTGTGGGTCGTAACGACGACTCGCGTAGGGGGTGCAGATAGCAGTGTAGGATCGGTCGGTACGCTGCCGAGCAAAAGGGGTCAAGACCTCAGCATCGGCGGCAGTATCAACTCCAGCAGGGACATACGGGATGTATCTGTAGGCCGTCTCCTCCAAACAGGGGTTCGCTGCATGGAGAGGAACAATAGCAGCATAGGCAGCATCCTGTACTGCCATCTCAACAGTCACTCCAATGCCACGGAAGGTGTGCAGCTCAGTGATGGAGCGGTCCTGTCGATCCCAGATAACCATCACAGCCTCATACTGTTACTGGTTGAACTCGCGGTAGTCCTCGTAAACATTGTACTCGGGGTACCAACGATAACCCAGCTTCTTCAAGAGGCCGACCAGAATGGCCGGGAACCCAGTCGTATCGTGTGCGTAGGTCAGACGAACGATCTGCCTATCGGGACGCATCTGTAACAAGGAGATTCAAGATGTCAAATGACAGTGTGTGCATCATACTTCAAGATAAAACAATTGTCGACGAAACAATTCTCCGGTGGATGTGATCACGAGAACCTAATGTTAGATTTTGGCAAAATCTTTAACCCGAAATAGAAGAGAGATCAGAACCCAGAGTATAGACGAGGAATAAAAGATCCTAATACCACCCGATTGGCGACGTGGGCCCGTAAGCCACACAACCAAGTTAGTAAAACAGTTTTCTTTGACTAGACTCAACTTCGGCCAAGGATGTGGAAAGGGGGCTACCTACAGGCAGTCGGCTCTGATACCAACTTGTGACGCCCCCATTCTTGTCCGTATGCTAATCATGCACAGAATGCGTACGACCAAGATTAGGGACTCACTGATTGATATCACAACACAACAAAAGACACAAATATAAAGGTCATACAGCTCCATATTACAAGCCAGGGGCCTCGAGGGCTCGAATACAAAGCTTGACATAAACACGAGTCAGCGGAAGCAAATATATCTAAGTACAGACATAAGTTAGACAAGTTTTGCCTTAAGAAGGCTAGCACAAACATAAGCACGGATCGAAAGAGGCGAGGCCTCCTGCCTGGGAACCTCCTAACTACTCCAGGATGTCGGAGAAGTCTACGTCGTAGAAAGCTCCATCCTACTGGTAGGGGCCTCCGTCGGGGTAGTAGATGTCGACATCTCCAGCGTACTCCAACTCCTGGGCTCCATCAACTGAACGCAACAACGTATCGAGGGGGAAAAGAGAAAGGCATAGCAGCGTGAGTACTCATCCAAAGTACTCGCAAGACTTACATCAGAACTATGCTAGATATGCATCATTATCAAAGGGAGGGGTTATATCTGGATTAACTGCAGAAAGCAAGAATAGGGAAAAAGCCTAGTCCTATCGAAGACTAGCATCTTCAACATCTTGCAGCATTAGAAGAGTGCAGATTGGTATCTCACATATAGTCATATTGTTGTAGCAAATTTAATTAAGTAACCACGCCCAGAGATCCTTCCTCGACTCCCTGCGAGGAAGCAATCCCGGAGCCACAATTCAATTTAAATTAAATTACAGTTATAGTTGTATAAGGTCGAGGCACAACTCCAAGTCGTCCTGTTACCGTGGACACGGCTATTCGAATAGATTATTCATCCCTGCAGGGGTGCACCACATATTCCCCAACACGCCTGAGTCACCTCCGGCCGGACACACTTTCCTGGGTCATGCCCGGCCTCGGGATATCAGCACGTCGTCGCCCCACCTAGACTCAACGAAGAGGCCAGCCCGCCGGTCTAAATCCTATGCGCTCAGGGGTCATGGGCCCAATCACCCTTTGCACACCTGCACAATGCGTGGGCGGCCGGAAGCAGACCTAGCACCCCTTAGTAACAAGCGCGATGCGTTCCATTCCAATCCGGCGCGCGCCGCTCCATTGCTGACGTCCGAAGAGCTTCGGCTGATACAACGACGCTGAGTGCCCATAACTTCCCCATGTGAAGGTTAGTGCGTATTAAGGCCAACGACCTAACTCAGATCAAGTACCCAACCCATTAGCAGTTTATTAATGCGGGGCAAGCGCGAACCCTGAAATGCAGTTCGTCGCCCCGCCAATAACACTCGGGTGCCTTACCGGCGCATCCCACCAATATCTCTCGGGTGCTTTAATGGCGCACCCCACCACATATCACTCTCGCGGGTACCCTTGGGGCCGACCCGTCTTCAACATGTATCTGTTACCAGGTCATAGTAACTGTGTGTCCATACTCCAAGTGGATATCCGAGGAATCACCCTCGATGGATCCCACTCGAGGTAAGTGTATGACAAGAGTCGCTATCGATAAGTGGGAAGGAGGAATCACCCTCGATACCCATGACCGATTAGCTACGCTACAGAATTAACACCGGGAGTGCTAAGTGAGGTATCACCCTCGGCACTCGGTAGTAGCTCTGCAGTGCCATACTTAAGGGGTGTGTGGTGATGTGTCGGTAACGGCTTGTCAGTCATGACGACTGAGTCTTCTGTCTTCAAGTCCTCTGTGTCGTCGATGAAAGCTGGGGCAACTGGGACTAAGGGGGTCTCAGGGGTTCACTGCTCCACCTATGCTAAGCAATTGGTACGATTGCAGGTAAAGTAACAGTTCATCAAAAACAGGCTATGCATCAGAATAGGAGCTAATTAATACATTAGCAAAATCTAATGCAAGCATAAGGGGGAGAGAGATGGGTGATATCGGATTGCTCAAGGGGGTTTTGCTTGCCTCGCTGCTCTGCGGCAAAGGGCTGATCGTCGACGGGGTAGTCGTATCCGGCAGCACCGTCAGTCTCGGGGTCTACCGGAGAGAAGAGGGGGAAGAAACAATAAATATAAAGCACAGATGCAATCACGATGCATGATATGGCAAAATGCAGAGCTAGGCATGCACTAACGCAGTGCTACACGTTGCAGACGAAGCGGGAGAATACCTGACGATATTTCCCGGGTCTTTGGATCTATCGGACAGACGATCCGGAGGGGAAAGTCCCATGTTTATCATGCTAGGAGCATGTGACAGATGAATGGATGGCATATTTGGATTCGTGGGATTTTTCTGATCAACTTTCATATATAAATTATTTTCATCTGACTTACGGTTTAAAATATATGATTTTCTAAAGTTTTATAGATCTTCTGGAATTATTTTAATTAATTAAATCCAACATTATCCAGAATAGTGAATGATGACGTCAGCATGACATCAATATGACGTCAGCAGGTCAACTCTGGCTGACCAGAGTCAAACCTGACATGTGGGGTCCACATGTCATAGACACAGGTTTATTCCAGGGTTTTAATTTAACTAAAACAGATTAATTAGAATGTGGGGCCCATTTGTCAGTGGGACATCAGTGTTAATCTAATCATTTTAATTAACCTAATCTGTTAATTAGGTAACTAACAGGGGGACCCATATGTCATGGACACTGGGGGAAGGGCCCCACATGTCAGTGGCTGGTCAACCCCAGTCAGCCCAGTTGATTGGGTCACCCCAGTCAACTGGGGACAGGGGCCCCACTGGCAGTGACCCAGGGGTGGGCCCCAGGTGTGCCACATCGGCGGCGGCCGGCGGCTCGACGCCGGCGACGCCAGAACGCGGCGGAGGGCACGGGCCAGCGTCGGGATTCGCCTACGGGGCACCAAATCGAGCGTTCTTTGGCTCGTTCGAAAGCTGGGACTGCCGCCGATCCATTCCGGCCATCGGGGCGAGCTGCGGTGTCCTGTGATGAGCAGCACGTCGACGGCGGCGGAGGGGAGTTTCGGGCACTGGTGGCAGCGAGCAAACCAGGGCGCTCTTGAGCTATCTACGGGTGCTACGCGAGCCTACTCGGTGTGTGGAGTCGAACGGTGGCGGCGGTTGGACCAAATGGCCACCGGAGAGGCGCCGACGGCAAGCTCAGGCGGCGGCGCGTTCGGGCGCACGTCGGGGACGGCGCTAGAAGGCACGAACGGGCTCGTGCGTGGGTGCGTCGCGCTCCTGGAGGCACCAGGAGCATGGTGATGCGCTCAGGCGAGCTTGACGGCGACGGCAGCGACGGCCTCGAGCTTGCCGGCGGCAACCGGAGCTCGGGTGCGGTGGGGACCTAGCTACGGCGGCCTAATCGCATGAGGAAGAGAGAGAGAGAGAGACGGAGCTCACTAGGCGCCTGCAGATGTGCTAAAGTGGGCTCGGGGGAGGCGCGGTGGTGCGAATCGACGGCGGTGAGCTTCGGGCGTCCTAGGAGGAAGAAGAGGCGGTGACGGCGATGTAGGGCTCCGAGGGCTCGATTCGACGGTCGAGGAGGACGGGCTCGTCGCGGCGGGGCTCGTGGACAGGCTGCGGGGGCGAGAGGTGGTCGGTGGCCGTGGCTATCCGCCGGCCATGGCGACGGCGGCGCTGCGGATCTGGAGGGGAGAGCGAGCGAGGCGAGGGGGGGGGGGGGAATGGCGAGGGCGTCCAGAGGCCCGAGGGAGGGGCGCCCTTATCCCCTCGCCCACCTGCCCCGTCGGCGTGGCAAGCGGCGGGCGGCGAGGCCGCGCTCCGGCCATGGCGCGGGCGACACGGCGGCGGGAGCAGGTAGGGGGAGGCCCTGGTGGGCTGGGCCGCACTGTGGCTTTGGCCCAGTGGCCAGGTAAGCCTCTGTGGCCCTTTTTCTTTTATTTCTTTTCTGTTTTATTTTCTTTGTTTCTGTTTTAATTATTTTAGGCCATTATTCTTTTAAGCAAAAATGTGTAATATGGTCCAACAATTAACTTGCAATATTTTGGAGGGCCACATCCACTTTGAGCAATTTTGGGTACTGTTGGAAATTTACCATGCAATTTAAAGGCATTTTAAATGCAAAATGGCTCTGTTTTTGATGGTGGGGGTCCACACCAGTGGGAGGGTGATGTTGTTTTCCTTAACAACATTTATTTTGGATTATTCCACAAGTTTGGAACATTTTACTTTTGTTGTTTGCATAATTATTTTTGTCACAATAATTCCTATGGCATTTTGAAAAGGAATTTGAATTTCAACTTCATCAAGCCCTGTTTAGCAAAAGATTAGCTTAATCACTAGGCCATTACTGTAGCTTAATTACAATCATCACTGTAGCATGAAACCAGGGTGTCACATAGATCTCTCAAGAACACAAAATCAGAAGAGCAAATAAAAAGTGCAGCAATATATTTTTGGATTTTTGGTTTTGTAGATCTGAAAACAAAGAGGCAAAAAGATAGATCGGAAAGCAATATGTTGGAAAAGTAGACCCGGGGTCCGTAGGATTCACTAGTGGCTTCTCTCATGAGTATAGCGCACGGTGGGTGAACAAATTACTGTTGGGAAATTGATAGAAGATCAAATAATCATGACGATATCCAAGGCGATGATCATTATATAGGCATCACGTCCAAGATAAGTAGACCGACACCTGCCTGCATCTACCACTATTACTCCACACATCGACCGCTATCCAGCATGCATCTAGTGTATTAAGTTCATGGAAAAACGGAGTAATGCAATAAGAACGATGACATGATGTAGACAAGATCTATTCATGTAGGAATAGACCTCATCGTGTTATCCTTAATGGCAACGATACATGCGTGCCTTGCTGCCCCTTCTGTCACTGGGAAAGAACACCGCAAGATCGAACCCCACCGCAAGATCGAACCCATCACAAAGCACCTCTTCCCATGGCAAGAAAAATCGATCTAGTTGGCCTAACTAAACCAAAGATTCGAAGAAGAAATACGAGGCTATAAGTAATCATGCATATAAGAGATCAAAGAAGACTCAAATAATATTCATGGATAGAAATTGATCATGAACTCAAAATTCATCGGATCCCAACAAACACACCGCAAAAGTTTACATCAAATAGATCTCCAAGAGACCATTGTATTGAGAATCATAAGAGACAGAGAGAGGAAGCCATCTAGCTACTGCCTACGGACCCATAGGTCTATGGTGGACTACTCACGCATCATCGGAGATGCACCTATGAAGAAGATGAACCCCTCTGTCGTGGTTTTGTCACGGAATGATGTCCTCGTGAGAGAACTTAGGTGTGAGGCCATCGCAACAAGGTGGCGGCTTGAGAGGGGTTGGTCGGAATCGAGAGACGCGAGTTTACCCAGGTTCGGCCCCTCCGATGTAGGTAAAAGCCTACGTCCTGCTTTGTGTCTATATTGATGATGAGGATGATCTCGATTACAAGGGTGCCTTATTGCTACCTCTAATCTCGAGAGCCTCTAATCTGTCTATCTCTAATGACTTGAACTTGTCCCTCTAGGGGTGCCTTACCCCTCCTTATATAAGTGGAAGGGCTAGGTTTACATTTAGAGTCCTACTGGGAGTAGGATTAGGACTAGTCTCTCTTGAGTCCTAATCCGGGTCTTGTTTCTCTTGTAAGGGAATCCTTCCTGTCCTTTGGGCCTTCTCTGTGAGCTGCCTTGCGCCGGCTTACACGCTGGGCCTTGGGCCTGGTCGTCCTGTGACCCGGTAATAGAGGTGACCTATGAGCCGCCATACGATGGGCCGGGTCATACCTCCTGCCGGGTCACCAATGAGTCGCCAAGCTCGGCTGGCCCAGCAGTGAGTCGCCAAGCCCCGGCCGGGTCATACTCCAGGCTGGTTTATACCGCGGGGTAATATCCCCGACACCTTCCGTGACGGTGTTTAGATTGGATCTCGAGGTTCTGGAACTTGCGGTAGCTGGAATTGTGTTTCGTCGACTCCCCTAGGGTTTTCTGAATATTTGGGAATTTATAGGCATCAGAGGCGGTGGAGAGGGGCCCCGTGGAGGGCACAACCCATCAGGGCACGCCGGGGGCCCCCTGGCACGCCCTGGTGGGTTGTGCTCTCCACAACTCACGTTCCTGGCTCTTTTTTGGCCCACTGGGTGTCTTCTGGTCCAGAAAAAATCTCCAAAAAGTTTAGTCACGATTGGACTCCGTTTGGTACTGATATTCTGCGAAGTAAAAAACAAGCAAAAACAGCAACTGGCACTTTGGCACTATGTCAGTAGGTTAGTCCTAAAAAATGGTATAAAGTTGTTATAAAATGATTGTAAAACATCCAAGAATGATAATATAACAGCATGGAACAAGCAAAAATTATAGATACGTTGGAGACGTATCAACATCCCCAAGCTTAATTCCTACTCGTCGTCGAGTAGGTAAATGATAAAAACAGAATTTTTGATGTGGAACGCTGCCTAACATGTTCATCTCATATTCTTTTCTTTTGTATAGGATGGACATTTGGACATGTAAATAATTCGAAGCAATAGTCTAGTTTTAACATAATGACTTCAATACTCAAGCATGTCAACAAGCAACCATGTCTTTCAAAATATCAACACTAAAGAAAGTTATCCCTAGCCCATCATGCTCAATCATTGATCCATTCATGAGACACACTCAAATATTAGCTATGCCCAATGCTCAAGTACGATCATAGTGCCCCTAGTTGGTGCTTTATAAGAGAAGATGGAGACTCAAATTAAAAATAAAAATTGCATAAAGTAAATAGATAGGGCCTTCGCAGAGGGAAGTAGGGATTTGTAGAGGTGCCAGAGCTCAAAGTTTAAATTGAGAGAGAAAAATATTTTGGGTGGCATGCTTTTCCTGTCAACGAAAACGACAAAGTAGCTCACAATACTTTCCATGCTAGATATATCATAGGCGGTTCCCAAACAGAAAATAAAGTTTATTCCTTTTTCCACCAAACTTTCACTTTCAATGGCGGTACGTATCCATGGTTGCCTTCCATACCAACACTTTCCAAGGAATTTATTATTTGACAACAAAAAGTAAATATATTTTTCTTTTTCATTTCGGGAATGGGCATTCCTATTACGGCCACACTCTAGTGCAATGACAAGTGAATAAACAATCATCTTGAGAATAACACATCTAGCATGGAAAAACATTGGACACTCCCCATCGTTTCATGAGCGGTACGAGCACACAAAAGAGAAAATTTATTTTGAAAATTTAGAGATGGCACATACAAATTTGCTTGGAACGGCATGTAAATTCCGCATATAGGTAGGTATGGTGGACTCATAAGGCAAAACTTGGTTTAAGGATTTTGGATGCACAAGTAGTATTTCTACTTAGCACAAATGGAGGCTAGCAAAAATATTGAGAAGCAAACAAACCAAGAAACGAAAATTCACGTAAGCGAGCATTGAGCATAACTAACACCGAATAATGCACCATAAGTAGGATGTAACTTCATTGCATAACTATTGACTTTCGTGCATGCATAGGGAATCACAAACCTTAACACCAATATTCCTACTAAAGCATAATTACTCACTAACATGGACTCACATATTACTATCATCACGTCTCAAAACTATTACAAGGAATCAAGTTTAATTTGTCTAATGATCTTCATGAAAGTTTTTATTATATCCTCCTTGGATATCTATCACTTTGGGACTAGTTTCATATATTGCCATTGCTTTTTGGCAAGCTCAAACAAATTTAAGTGAAGCACATGAGCATAAAGATTTCATCTCTCAAAAAGGTATAAGTGAAGCATGAGAGGATTTCTTCAAAATTTAGTAACTCTCAAATTAATCTAAGTGAAGCATGAGAGTATTTCTACAAAAATTTCCAAGCACACCATGCTCAAAAAGATATAAGTGAAGCACTAGAGCAATCCTATAGCTCAAAAAGTTTAAGTGAAGCATATAGAGAAATTCTAACAAATCATAGCATAATTTTGGCTCTCTCAAATAGGTGTGTAAACAAGGATACAAGTGACAAACTAACAAGCAAAGCAAGCAAATATACAAGGCGCTCCAAGCAAAACTCATGATATGTGATGAATAAAAATATAGCTCCAAGTAAAGTACCGATGGTTGTTAGAAGAAAGAGGGGATGCCACTCGGGGGCATCCCCAAGCTTAGTTGCTTGTTTATCTTTGGATATATCTTGGGGGTTCTGTAGCATCCCCAAGCTTAGGCTCTTTTCACTCCTTATTCCTTCATCCATCGTGATCTCACACAAAACTTGAAAACTTCAATCACACAAAACTCAACAAAATCTTCATGAGATCCGTTAGTATAATAAAGCAAATCACTACTTTAGGTGCTGTTGCAAACCCATTCATATTTTATTATTGCATTATACCTACTGTATTTAAACTTTATCATGGCTCATACCCTTCAATATAACCCATATATTGATCAAAACAAGCACACAATGTAACGAAAACAGAATCTGTCTCAAACAGAACAGTCTGTAGTAATCTGTACTCGAACCATACTTCTGTAACTCTAAAAATTCTGAAAAATTAGGACAACGTTAGAAATTTGTATAGAAACACTTTTTTCTAATTTCAGCTCAATATCACGTTCCAATAAAAAAATGAAAATTCATATACTGGACGCAAAGTTTCTGTTTCAGATTCAGCATCGCTTCTACTCATCTTATGAGTCATCCTAAAGGCTATACTTGGCACAAACACTAAATAAACCAAAAAAACACAATCATAACAGAGGAATAATTGTGTCAACACTCAAAAACAGAAAGGGAAAAGCAAAAATTTATTTATTCATTGGGTTGCCTCCCAACAAGCGCTATCGTTTTACGCCCCTAGCTAGGCAGAACGCATAGATTGAAGTATTGTCATATTTAGTTTTGGATACTTTTGTGAGGGCTTTCTCAAATCGGGGGGCTCTTTACGCTTCCCCTAATTTTCAGGAGAAGAAACCATCTTGAGATCCAAAATATCCAAACGTTTTTTGCAAAGGGTAATCACAGTATTCAAACGATTGAGGTTCCCACTAATATGTTTGAGAGGTTCATTATATTTTTGCAACTCGACCAAGTGCTTATGTAAGTCACCTAATTTGTCGAGAATTTGAACCCCTTCTTGTGTAAAAGAAGGTCCCTTTTTTAATGGAGGAATCCCCAATGCCCCCTCCAAAATTTCATAAGCGGTGTTTGCATCATGCTCAATAAAATTCCCTTTAGCAGCAAAATCCAAGAGTTCTCTATGATGCAAAGCTAATCCTATGTAAAAATTTCTAAGCAAAATTTATGCGTCTCCTTTTAGATTGGAAATACAATAGGATTCCATTAGCCTATACCAGGCATCTTTCAAAATTTCCCCTTGTTTTTGTTCGAAGTATAGAACTTCAAAATCTGGTAGGCAAACGACAGATCTGACGAGAAAAAGGCAAATGAAAAAGAGGGCGAAGAAAATGGCAAATTGGTGAAGTGGGGGAGAGGAAAACGAGAGGCAAATGGCAAATAATGTAATTGCAAGGAGATGAGATTTGTGATTAGGAACCTGGTACATGATGATGTAGTCTCCTTGGCGCCTGAGATAGGCACGTAGAAGAGACCGCTTCCTGCCCGGCAATAGCGCCAGAAATTCCTTTGACATGGCTTGAGACTGAGTCGGTATTTCCGCAAAGAGGAAGGGATGATGCAGCACATCGACGGTAAGTATTTCCCTCAGTTATGAAACCAAGGTTATCGAACCAGTAGGAGGATCACCACCACCCAATAAGCAGCGCCTGCACACAAACAACAAATACTTGCAACCCAACGCGAAAGAGAGGTTGTCAATCTCTCTACGGTAAAAAGATAGATTAGGTAATGATAGATAGGAGAGATTTATCTCTCAAGACCACAAAATAAGAAGAGCAAATAAAAAGTGCAGCAATATATTTTTGGGTTTTTGGTTTTGTAGATCAGAAAACAAAGAGGCAAAAAGATAGATCGGAAAGCAATATGTTGGAAAAGTAGACCCGGGGGCCGTAGGATTCACTAGTGGCTTCTCTCTTGAGTATAGCGCACGGTGGGTGAGCAAATTACTATTGGGCAATTGATAGAAGATCAAATAATCATGACGATATCCAAGGCGATGATCATTATATAGGCATCACATCCAAGATAAGTAGACCGACTCCTACCTGCATCTACCAGTATTACTCCACACATCGACTGCTATCCAGCATGCATCTAGTGTATTAAGTCCATGGAAAAATGGAGTAATGCAATAAGAACGATGACATGATGTAGACAAGATCTATTCATGTAGGAATAGACCTCATCGTGTTATCCTTAATGGCAACGATACATGCGTGCCTTGCTACCCTTCTATCACTGGGAAAGAACACCGCAAGATCGAACCCATCACAAAGCACCTCTTCCCATGGCAAGAAAAATCAATCTAGTTGGCCTAACTAAACCAAAGATTTGAAGAAGAAATACGAGGCTATAAGTAATCATGCATATAAGAGATCAAATAAGACGCAAATAATATTCATGGATAGAAACTGATCATGTACTCAAAATTCATCGGATCCCAACAAACACACCGCAAAAGTTTACATCAAATAGATCTCCAAGATACCATTGCATTGAGAATCATAAGAGAGAGAGAGGAAGCCATCTAGCTACTGCCTACGGACCCGTAGGTCTATGGTGGACTACTCACGCATCATCGGAGAGGCACCTATGAAGAAGATGAACCCCTCCGTGATGGTGTTTAGATTGGATCTCGAGGTTCTAGAACTTGCGGCGGCTGGAATTGTGTTTCGTCGACTCCCCTAGGGTTTTCTGAATATTTGGGAATTTATAGGCATCAGAGGCGGTGGAGAGGGGCCCCGTGGAGGGCACAACCCATCAGGGCGCGCCGGGGGCCCCTAGCATGGCCTGGTGGGTTGCGCTCTCCATAGCCCACCTTCCTGGCTCTTTTTTGGCCCACTGGTGTCTTCTGGTCCAGAAAAAATCTCCAAAAAGTTTTGTCGCGATTGGACTCCGATTAGTACTGATATTCTGCGAAGTAAAAAACAAGCAAAAACAGCAACTGGCAATTTGGCACTATGTCAATAGGTTAGTCCCAAAAAATGATATAAAGTTGTTATAAAATGATTGTAAAACATCCAAGAATGATAATATAACAGCATGGAACAAGCAAAATTATAGATACGTTGGAGACGTATCAACTACTGCTGCTGTCAAAAGTGCTACAAGATTGCTGCTATCACTGTTACTATTACTACTATTGCTTGTGGTGCTATTAAATATTTGCTGTAGAGAGCTATCCCAGGTGTGGTTGAATTGACAACTCAACTGCTAAGGCCGGTAAATATTCTTTGGCTCCCCTTGTGTCGAATCAATAAATCAGGGTGAAATACTACCCACGAAGACTGTTGCGATCCCCTATACTTATGGGTTATCAAGACTTTTTTCTGATGCCGTTGCCGGGGACCATAGCTATATTTATTGTGTTAACTTGAGGATATCCAATTGCTACTATGAAGAATCTGAGAGATACTTGAACTAAGATCATACCGTCTAAGACGAGGGGAGGTAAGGAACTGCCATCTAGCTCTGCTTTTGATTCACCTACTGTTTTGAATCAGCTTATAACACCACCACTTGTTTCTCGTTCCGATATGTCACATGAACTTGATGATGCTACTTCTGAAATTAATGATGATACTACTGCTATATTCGATGAAACTGAAACCGTGCCACTGAATGAATTACTTGATGCTCATATTGTGTCACGCCCCCAATTTCAACCGTACGCTAATCAATCACGCAATGCGTACGACCAAGATTAGGGACTCACTGATCGATATCACAACACAACACTAGACACAAATTAAAGTCATACAGCTTCATATTACAAGCCAGGAGCCTCGAGGGCTCGAATACAAAGCTCGACAAACACGAGTCAGCGGAAGAAAATAATATCTGAGTACAGACATAAGTTAAACAAGTTTTGCCTTAAGAAGGCTAGCACAAACATAAGCAGCGGATCGAAAGAGGCGAGGCCTCCTGCCTGGGAACTTCCTAACTACTCCTGAGCGTCGGCATTCTCCACGTAGTAGTAGGCTCCAGCGGTGGTGTAGTAGTCGTCTCCGGCGTACTCCATCTCCTGGGCTCCATCGCCTGAACGCAGAATCGTATCGAGGGAGAAAGAGAATGCAAAGCAGCGGTGAGTACTCATCCAAAGTACTCGCAAGACTGACATCAGAACTATG
Organism: Elymus sibiricus; assembly: GCA_039707655.1. Taxonomy (NCBI): domain Eukaryota; kingdom Viridiplantae; phylum Streptophyta; class Magnoliopsida; order Poales; family Poaceae; genus Elymus; species Elymus sibiricus. The sequence continues at coordinate 402,328,669 of CM077663.1, forward strand.
CTAAAATATGCATCATTATCAAGGGGAGGGGTTATATCTGGACTGACTGCAGAAAGCAAGAATAGGGAGAAGGCCTAGTCCTATCGAAGACTAGCATCTTCAGCATCTTGCAGCATTAGAAGAGAGTAGACTGGTATCTCATATATAATCATATTAATGTAGCAATTTTATTAAGTAACCACGCCCAGAGATTCTTCCTCGACTCCCTGCGAGGAAGCAATCTCGGAGCCACATTCATTTCAAATTAAATCACAATTATAGTTGTATAAGGTCAATGTACAATTCCAAGTCGTCCTGTTACCGTGGACACGGCTATTCGAATAGATTATTCATCCCTATAGGGGTGCACCACATATTCCCCAACACGCCTGAGTCACCTCCGACCGGACACACTTTCCTGGGTCATGCCCGGCCTCGGGATATCAGCACGTCGTCGCCCCACCTAGGCTCAACGAAGAGGCCAGCCCGCCGGTCTAAATCCTAAGCGCGCAGGTTCGTGGGCCCACTTGCCCTTGCACTCTTGCACGATGCGAACGCGACCGATGTCAGTCCTAGCACCCCTTAGTAACAAGCGCGATGCCGTTGCGGACCACTCGGGCGCGCGCCGCTCCATTGCTGACGTCCGAAGTGCTTCGGCTGATACAACGACGCTGAGTGCCCATATCTTCCCCACGTGAAGGTTAGTGCGTATTAAGGCCAACGACCTAACTCAGATCAAGTACCCAACCCATTAGCATTTTATTAATGTGGGGAAAGCGCGACCCATGAAGTGCGGTCCGTCGCCCCGCCTCGAGGACCGTGGCAAGGGCCTCTCCTGCCCATCCACGCCTCATCAACATCAAACCTCGGGTACCCCTCAGGGACGACCCATCACCAACATGTTTCAGTAACCCGGTCATAGTAACTGTGTGTATAAAACATCAAGACGGAACCTGAGGAATCACCCTCAAGGGGCCCCGCTCGATGAAACCGTTAACGTGGACTTAGAGGAATCACCCTCGAGGGTCCCACACTTGAGGGGATGCACGACAGAGACATTGTCGGGAATGGTGAAGGAGGAATCACCCTCGGTAACCACGACCGGCTAGCTACACTACAGAGCTAGCATCATGAGTACTTCACGAGGTGTCACCCTCGGTACTCGATAGTAGCGCTGCAGAGTCGTACAACTAAGGGGTGTGCGGTGATGTGAGGGGCCTGGCTTGTCGGCCGGTTGACCAAGTCTTCGAGTCGTCGATGAAGAAGCAGGGGCAACTGGGACAAGGGGGTCACTGGGGATTCATTGATCAACCTATACTAAGCAGTTGATATGATTGCAGGTATAGTAACAGTTTATCAAAAATAGGCTATGCATCAGAATAGGAGCTAACTAATACAGTGGTAAAAATCTAATGCAAGAATAAGAGGGAAAAGGAATAGGCGATATAGGAATGCTCAAGGGGGGGTTGCTTGCCTTGTTGCTCTGCTGCAAAAGGCTGGTCGTCAGGGGCGTAGTCGTACTCGGCAGCAGCGTCAGTTTCGGAGGCTACCGGAGAGAAGAGGGGGAAGAAACAATAAATACAAGCAAATAGATGCAACACGATGCATGACATGGCAATACGCAGTGCTAGGGGTAGTTTAACGCAGTACTACACGTATCAGATGAAGCGGGAGAATATCTGACGATATTTCTCGGGTCTTTGGATTTATCGGACAGACGATCCGGAGCAGAAAAGTTCCATGTTCATCATGCTAGGAGCGTGTGACAGATGAATGGATGGCATATTTGGATTCGTGGGATTTTTCTGATCAACTTTCATATATAAATTATTTTCATCCGAGTTACGGTTTAAAAGATATGATTTTCTAAAGTTTTTATTAATTTCTGGAATTATCAGAATTAATATTAATTCGAAAAAGGCTATTATGACATCAGCATGACATCATGCTGATGTCAGCAGACAACAGTGGGGCTGACTGGTCAATTTGACCAGTGGGACCCACATGTCATAGACTCATTTTTAATCCAGGGTTTTAAATTAATCTAATCAGATTAATTAGTAGGTGGGGCCCAGTGGTCAGTGAGTCATTAGTGTTAATATAATTAATAGAATTAATTAATTCAACTTTATTAACTAAATTTGGGCCAGGCCCACATGTCATTGACACAGGGGACTTGGGCCCCACATGTCAGTGGCTGGGCTGAGCCCAGTCAGCCAGTTGACTTGGTCAACTGGTCAACAAGGGGCCCCTGGGTCCACTGGCAGTTACCCTGGGGGTGGCCCCGGGGGTGCCAGCTCAGCGGGGCGGCCGACGTTCAGCCGCCGGTGGCCAAAACGACGGCGGCGGGTCAGGCGCGCGTCGGAAATCGTCCAGGGGCGGCGGTTTTGGGCGCGGTCGGTTGCATTCGAACGGGGGCAGCGCGGCGCGTTCAACCATGGCCTCGGCTCGAGCGGGGAAAGGCCTGAGCGACGATAACGGCGACCGTGGCGGCGCCGGAGTTCGAGCACGGCAAGATGCATAAGAGACGGCGTTGGGTTCGCGCGAGTGTGCGGAGCACGACGGCATGCTCGGACGAGCACGTCATCGCCAGTAGCGATGGCGGCGAGCATCGCGGCGGAGCAAGGCTCGGGCGGCAATGGCAGCGGCGGCTACGGGCGTCTGGAGGCAGCGCTAAGAGAGGGGGAAGGAGGGGCTGCTCACGGGGATCCAGTAGAGGAGGGCAGCGGGCTCGGGGAAGCACCGGAGTGGACGGCTCATTGGCGATGTCGACGGCGATGCAGAGAAGGGGATCGGCTTGATCCCGTAGTTGTGCTGCTCCCCGGCTCGTGCCAGTTACAGCAGGCGAAGCAGGCGAACGCGGCGGTCCTCAGAGATGATGTTTCGTCGCTCAGGGTCGACGGTGGCCACGGCTACAGCAAGCCCATGGCGGCGGTGGCGCTCGGGAAGGGAGGAGGAGTGCGAGGGAGAGAGAGCGAGGCGAGAGAGAGGTCCAGGGCGACGGGGGGTCATGCTCTTATCCATCCACGGCGGGCGCGGGGCTCGCTGTCGAGCGGAGCGAGGGGGGGCCAGGGCGACGAGCGCGGCAGAGGCGACAGCGCGCGCGCGTGAGCAGTAGGAGGAAGGAGACGACAGGCGGGGTGCGCTGGGCCTCCTGTAGCACTTGGGCCACAGTGCCCAGTAGTCCTTTTCTTTTTATTTCCTTTTTAGTTTCTGTTTTCTTTTTGCACTTTCTGTTTTAAATTAAAACCACACCAAAATACTCTTTGAAAATTATGGAGTTTGGCCCAATCATTACTTTGCAATGTTAGGCAGTAACATAAAAGTTTTGGGGCCTTTTGAATTTATTTGCAAACAACTGAAATCAAAAAGGGCATTCAAAGTAATGATTTGGCCTCTGTTTTAATTGTTTAGAGGCACTTAACCAATTGATAAAATGTTGCTTACAATTCTATAATTGCCTCTGGATTATTGGTTATTTAATGAACATTTTTCCATCAGTGTTTGAGCAACTTAATATTTCACCTGCATTTGAATTTCAATTTGAATTTGGAAGTGAAATGAGATATGATGCAAATGATGATCAAGCATAGTTAACCATGATGACTTGGCGTTATCATGTGAGATTACTGTAGCTAACCACTAGGGGTGTTACATATTGCTAAAGCTAGAGAACTTGAAAACGCTGAAATGAATCACCTATTACACCTTGCTCTCCCAATAGATATGAATTGCCTGATGTACCTGTGGGTTATGTTATGGATGGGGAGGTAGCTAGGGACTTTCTTGCTTGTAACAATAGAGATGATTTGAAGAAACTACTATGCAAACTAAAAGAAAAATCTATGATGGAGAAAATGAGACATGATCCCAAATTTGCTACTTCTCATATATTTGTTGTTGATAAGGATTATGAATTCTCTGTAGACCCTGAGTAAATCCTCATAGTAGAATCTGATCCTTTCCATGGTTATGAAACTGAAACTGTTGTTGGACATCTCACTAAGCTTAATGATATTGCCACTTTGTTTACTCATGAGGAAAAGATGCGCTACTATTATATCCTTAAGCATTTTCCTTTATCGCTAAAAGGCGAGGCTATGGAATGGTTCCTCACCCTTTCTCCTGGCTGTGTGCATAGCCCCCAGGATATGATATATTAGTTCCCTGAAAAATATTTTCCTGCTCATAAGAAACAAGCTGGTTTACAGGAAATATTTAACTTTGTGCAAATTGAAGAAGAGAATCTCCCTCAAGTTTGGGGGAGGCTTCTCCAGCTACTAAGAGCTTTGCCTGATCACCCTCTTAAGAAAAATTGAAATACTTGATATCTTTTATAATGGACTAACCGATGCTTCTAGGGACTACGTAGATAGTTGTGTTAGTTGTGTTTTCAGGGAAAGAACGGTTGGACAAGCTGAAGAATTATTGAACAATATATTGCAAAATGATGATAATTGGACACTTCCTGAGCCACCGTCGGAATATATTCGAAAGAAGAGAGGTATTCTAATCCTCAGTCCTGAAGATATGCAAGAAGCCAAAAGATCTATGAAAGAGAAAGGTATTGAAATTGAAGATGTCAAGAAATTACCACCTATCGAAGAAATACATGGACTTGACACCCCGACATAGGTAGTAGAGGTAAATTCTCTCCGTGCCTTTAATGAAAGTGATATACCTTATTTTAAGACCCCTAGTCAGTGCATGGATGAAATTTTGATAATTACATTGTTAAGCAAGAACATTTCAATAACTATGTCAAAGATCAATTAAGACGTAATGCTATGATGATAGATCGCTTGGGTGACTTGATGTTTAGAATTGCTAATGATGTTAAGAGTCTAAGTAAACATGCTTCCATGGTTCATACTCAACTAGACCAAGTTGCTAAGTCACAAAATGATTTGTTTGCTAAAATAAATGAGAATATGAATGATCATGCTGTTAGAGTAATGACTAGAGGAGGAAGAATGAATCAGGAACCCATTTTTCCTGAAGGTCATCGTAAAAGAATTGAACATGGTTCCCAGAGAATGGATGATAATGCACCTAGTCCATCTAAGAAGAAAAATAAAAATAAAAATGATAGGACTTTGCATGCTTCTAATGAACCTGTTATAGAAAAACCTGCTAAGAATCATAATGATGCTTCTATTTCTGATGTCGAGACACAATCTGGTAGTGAACATTCACCTAGTGATAATGAAAATAATAATGATAATGATGATGTTCACGTAGATGCTCAACTAGACAATAATAAAGAAAATGATAATGATGTGGAAATAGAACCTCCTGAAGATCTTGATAACCCACATCCCAAAAATAAACGATACGAGAAGAAATACTTTGTTGCTAGAAAACATGGTAAGGAAAGAGAGCCATGGGTTCAAACACCCATGCCATGCCCTTGTAAGCCTTCTAAGAATAAGGACGAGGAGGAGTTTGAATGCTTTGCTGAAATGATTAGACCTGTGGTTTTGAGCACACGCTTAACTGATATTTTGAAAATGCCTCCGTATGCTAAATATATGAAGGATATTATCACCAACAAAAGAAAAGTACCTAAAACTTAAATTGATACTATGCTTGCTAATAATTCTTTTGATGGTGGAGTGCCTAAGAAGTTGGGAATCCTGATATACCCACAATACCTTGCTCCGTTAAACGAAACTATGTTAAAACTGCTTTATGTGATTTAGGAGCCGATGTTAGTGTTATGCCTTTCTCTCTATATAAAAGACTTTACTTGAATAAGCTTACACCTATGGAGATCTCTTTGCAAATGGCTGATAAATCCACTGCTTTATCCATTGGAATTTGCGAGGATGTTCCGGTTGTAGTTGCAAATGTTACTATCTTAACAGACTTTGTTATTCTTGATATGCCCGACGACGACAACATGTCGATTATCCTTGGCAAGCCTTTTTTAAATACTGCAGGGGCTGTTATTGATTGCAACAAAAGCAAGGTTATTTTTCATGTCAATGGCAAACAACATACCATGCATTTTCGGAAGAAGCAAACTTTGGTTAATAATATTAATGTCACTGAGCCAATTGCCACAATCGCTATTGGAGGATTCAAATTCCCTCTTCCTACTGCCAAGAAGAAATATGATATTCTTATTGTTGGGGACATGCAAATCCTCATTGAGGTAACTTAGTGTCATACAAAATTTCTTCGGTTTCATCTCAATCGGAAAGGGTTATTAATAAGACTTAATCAACCTTATTAATGGATCCTTTTTGAAAGACATGTGGTTGATGAATTTAGTAAGCACAACCTTCTGTACTATTAGCTTACCCTTTGTTATTTTTAGTTAAATAAAATGGAATGCCATGATTATCCTGTTTTCTGAGTTTCCCGTGCAATAAAAATGACCCAAAAATAAAAAGTCTCAGATTGCCACAAAATTTTAACATGATTTTTTCTGGAATATTTAATAATTTTTGATACTGAAAACACATCAGGGAGGAGCACCTATGGGCCACAAGCCAACAGGGCGCGCCCACCTCCTGGGTGTGCCGTGATAGCTCGTGGGTCCCACAGCCTCCCCGCCTTATCTCTTCAGCCCAAGTCATCCCTTACCTCCAGCAAAAATTCATACTCTCTCTCTCTCTCTCTCGTGTTCTTGCTCCTCAACCTAAGATTTTTGATCTCTTTGCTTGGAACTCCGTTTCCGAAACTGTTTTGAGGAATTGCTCCTTGGTATGAGAATCTCCTATTCCTCCAATTAGTTTTTGCTTTAGTGGTTTATATTTTCATATTTTACTGCACTCAGTGGTACTGAAAACGAGCTTGCATGTTAAATTCATTGAGTTCCAAGCAGTACGGATGCTTGATATGGCCTCTAGGCATCTATATGAGTAGTTGCTACCATTTTTGCAAAGTTCTATTGACATAATTTTGTGACCCAAAAATTTCAAAAATTTGCTCGTAGGAAAATGAGTTTGTTTAGGAGGAGTTATTCAAGGAGACATACTTCCAGCGAGTCGTCAAGTGGAAGCTCTACACGACAGACATGTGCTGAACCAAGGGCAAGCTTGACGATAATGGCCGACGCCAAATTATGCCGTTTGCCGAGTGATAAGTTCTTGAGAGGTGCAGGTATTAAGGAGGAATTTGATTGATACATTTATAATACCGACCTCACAGACTTCCTCACAGATAAGTGCAACCAACACTATGAGCTTACACGTCCATTCACACAAATGTTTCAGTATCATCCCCACACTTCTAGAGTATTGTTTAATCTTTACAATAGTCCCTTCAGTATGACTTTAGAAGAATTTTGTGATGCATGCAAACTCCCATATTGGGGATCGCTGGAAAAACCACTAAAATCTAATTATACTATGTTCCTTGAGAGCCTTTGTGTGGGAGAAGATAGAGGGGTGATACATCTCCAACGTATCTATAATTTTTGCTTGTTCCATGCTGTTATATTATCATTCTTGGATGTTTTACAATCATTTTATTACAACTTTATATCAGTTTTTGGGACTAACCTATTGACATAGTGCCAAAGTGCCAGTTGCTATTTTTGCTTCTTTTTTACGTCGCAGAGAATCAATACCAAACGGAGATAAAACACTGCGGGGATTTTTGTGGATTTTTTCCAGACCAGAAGAAACCAGATGGGCCAAGGAACACCAGAAGAGGGGGCCCAGGGTGGTAAGCACCCACATGGGCGCGCCAGAGGCCCCCTGGCGCGCCCTGGTGGGTGCTGGGCACCTCGGGCACCCCCTCCACCGCCTGCGATGCCTATAAATTCCCAAATATTTGGAAACCCCCAAAAATAACCCGAGACTCTCCGCTCCGCCGCCGCAACTATCCGTATCGATGAAAAACCAATCTGGAGACGTTCCAGTACCCTGCCGGAGAGGGGAATCCATCTCCGGTGGCCATCTTCATCATCCCTGCGGAGGCCATGACGAGGAGGGAGTAGTCCACCCTCGGGGCTGAGGGTATGTACCATTAGCTATGTGTTCAATCTCTCTCTCTCTCTCGTGTTCTTGAGATGTCATGATCTTGATGTATCACGGGCTTTGTTAATGTAGTCGGATCATATGATGCTATTCCCTTGTTACCTTGTTGTGATGAATTGAATCTTTCCCTTTGAGATATCGTTATGTTGGATTGAATATTGGATTTGAGAACACTTGATATATGTCTTGCATGTGGATACCCGTGGTGACAATGGGGTGTTCAATTGATTCACTTGATATATGTTTTGGTACTCAAGTTGCGGATTCCCACGGTGACATTGGGGTAATCTACGCATAGGGGTTGATACACGTTCTTGTCCTACTTTCTCCGATAGAAATCTTGGGGCACTCTCTGAGGTTTTTTGTGTGGATTGAGTATTATGAATCTGAAATTGTTTGATGCGTATCGTATAATTAACTCATGGATACTTGTGGTGACATTGGAGTATCTAGGTGAATTTAGAGTTGGTTGATGCGTATCATATGGTGTTATCTTAGTACGAACTCTTAGATAGATTGATCGGAAAGGATAGCTTGGTGTTATCTTAGTACGAACTCTTGGATAGATCGATCGGAAAGAATAACTTTAAGGTGGTTTCGTACCCTACAAACAATTTCTTCTTATGTTCTCCGCTAGATAAGAACTTTGGAGTGATTCTTCGTTGCACGTTGAGGGATGGTTATGTGATCCAATTATATTAGCATTGTTGAGAGATTGCACTAGCGAAAGTACGGACCCTAGGCCTTGTTTTCAAGCATTGCAATACCATTTGTGCTCACTTTTGTTACTTGCTACCATGCTGTTTTTATATTTTCAGATTACAAAAACCTATATCTACCATCCATATTGCACTTGTATCACCATCTCTTCGCCGAACTAGTGCACCTATACAATTTGCCATTGTATTGGGTGTGTTGGGGACACAAGAGATTTCTTGTATTTGATTGCAGGGTTGTTTGAGAGAAACCATCTTCATCCTACACCTCCCACGGATTGATAAACCTTAGGTCATCCACTTGAGGGAAAATTGCTACTGTCCTACAAAACTCTGCGCTTGGAGGCCCAACAAAGTCTACAAGAATAAAGTTGCTTAGTAGACATCAAGGGGTGACATAGGCTAGAATAAAGAGTATCCAATTTCCCTCTATCCGCTACTTTGCATTGTTTAATGGAAAATGTATTGTGGCAAAACAAGATTGCAGTGCGCTGTGCGCTCCTGACTTGAGCATCATTTACACCGCGGTAACGGGTATTAAGCAATACAATCTAGGGAGAATTGGTGCCCAGAGACTGAATATTAACGCGGGTAATGGTGACTTGTATGGAGGAATTTATGCTTCCCGCGTAGCTGCAAAACTAGGAGTCTCACCTCGATTTAATGACCCTTTGCTGCCTGAAAGATATTTTGGATTTTCAAGCCATGCGACATCATGATTTTATTAAGGATAGTGCCCAGGGTTATGAGTATAATTTAATATTTGGCAAATATAACCCAGTCTATGTTACTTTGCCCGCGCCTACTCTCTTTGATTTTCAGAACAAACAGAGATATTATGTTTATGAGACCAAAGCGTGAGAGCACAATGCAGCTGTGGAGGCTGCTCGCGTGGCCGAGGAGGCAGAACAGAACACTTCCATGAGCTATCACTTTGATTATTATCCAGACCAACAGTGGTGATCCCCAAGCTCCGCAAACGCCTAAGCTCGGGGGAGTACGTATTTCTCACCGACATTACATTCATGTTCTCACATTTCATATAAATTGTTGGTGTTCATCCTCTTTCATTGTTTATCCATGTTAGTTTTTTATTTTTCTGCCTTCTTCTTGCGTTTTTGAAAAACTTTAAAAAGCCACAAATATTTCTTGTTTCTTTTTGTTTTTTCTTTCCCGTTTAATTAGTTGTAGTATTAAAAGAAAACCTAAAAAGATTTCCTTTGCATGTTGGGAGCTTTCCCGTGTAAATAGTTTTTCTCGCTTTTGTTTTTCCCTTGTTTATTTGCTTTCTTGAGAAAACCAAAAACTCCCAAAATATTTCAGTGTGTTTCTCTGAATTTCTTTCCTTTCGTTGAGTCATTGAAAAGAGAAGACCACGATGAAAATGTTGAGTGGCTCTCATATCCATTATTGTTGATCTAACAAAGATCCAATATTACCTTGTTTTCTCCTTGGTATAAATTGTTCGGCAGATTCCATCTTAGTCCACGACACACTTGCACTATTATTATTATCACATCATTCGGTCATGCATGTGACAGGAAATAATGACGATATTTGATGAAGTGATCGTGACAAGGGAAGCTGGTATGAACTCTTCTTGTTTTCCATTTTTGTAAATATGTTTAGCTCGTTTGATCTCGATTCAGTATACCACGAGTGAACATGTTTATGATGACAATTAGAGATTATAGTTTATCATGCCATGCTTAAACAGCTAGCAGTGGATAGTGATTTATCTTATGTGTCAACATGCATTAAAATGGTTATGATGTGGTATGGTAGTATGGTATTTCCCTCTAAGTAATTAGAGCAGTTTGACTTGGCCCATGTGCAAACATGTAGTTGATTTAAAATCAATGCAGCCTTCATGATGTTTAAATTTAGAGTGTCTATATCCTGTTCATGCTTATTTTTAATGTTAATTATTCGCAATGCATGATTATGGCCATTTTCGCCCTCTAGATGACCGATTCTCAAACTATTGCTAGCCTTCACCTGTACTAAGCGGGAATACTGCTTATGCATCCAAACTCTTAAACCAAAGTTATGCCAAATGAGTCCACCATACCTACCTATATGCGGTATTACCCTGCCGTTCCAAGTAAATTTGCATGTGCCACCTCTAAGTATTCCAATAAACATCCGTTTTGTGTGCTCTTACCGCTCATGGAGCGATGGGGCGGTTGGTATATTCCATGCTAAGCTGGTTATTCTTAAGATAGGCATTTATTCGCGTGTCATTGCACGAGAGAGGCTGGTAAAAAGGATGGCCAGTCCTGCATAATAATAAAATAAACAAAACTCCTGGGACAGTTGATATGTTCGCAGGCACCCATGGATTCGGTCAGCCATGGTTTGTGTATGGATGGTGTAAAGGACTAAACTTTACAATTCCGTTTGGGAACCGCCAATAATGTGTTTAGCATGGAAGATATCGAAAACTCTACCGTAACGTTGACATGAAAAGCATGTCACCCAAAATTATAATTCATCTCTGTTTTAAACTTTGCTTTGGCACCTCTGCAAATCGATGCTTCCCTCTGCGAGGTGAGTCATCACTTTCTTATTAAGAGCACCAGATCTGAGAGGACTATTGTCATTCTTATGCATTGAGTCTAGTTAATGTTGGAGATGAGCATGACTGGATCTTCCCTACCCCAAATTATAATGTTTAGTTGCTTCTTGAATCTCAGAGGTGCTCTTCATTTATGTTTTGCAGTCTCAAAAAGGCATAGAGAAATACCATGTCATCATACTATATCATGATTGTTTTGAAAAATTGTTTGCATGTGAGATATCTTATTATTGCTCGCTAGTTGCTTATGTATTGCCATGAGTGAATATGATGTTTAATTGTTATCATGGATATTTTTATTTATGATCTATGTTGAAAACTTGTACACTAGCTAAGCATATGTATAACAACGAGAACAAAAGAGTTTGTAGAAGTGCAGAGTGTGATGGCAAATCCATACCTCCCCTCGTCTTAGAGGGAACGATCTTGGTTCTTGTATCCTTCAGATTCTTCATAGTGACAAATTGATATAAATCCCAAGTGACTCAGCAAATATAGCTATGCTCCCTGGCAACGGCGCCAGAAAAAGGTCTTGATAACCCACAAGTATAGGGCATCGCAACAGTTTTCGAGGGTAGAGTATTCAACCCAAATTTATAGATTCGACACAAGGGGGGCCAAAGAATATTTGAGAGTATTAGCAGTTGAGTTGTCAATTCAACCACACCTGGAGATTAAATATCTACAGCAAAGTGATCAGTAGCATAGTAATATGATAGTTTCATAGCAGTGGTAACAGTAACAATAGCGATAGCGGTAGCAGTAATAGTTTTGTAGCAAGTGCAACAGTGACAGCAGCAGTAGTAACTTAGCAAGAACAATAAGTGGAAAACTCGTAGGCACTGGATCGGTGTATTTGTTAGATGATATTCATCATATAACAGTCATAACCTAGGGCAACACAGAACTAGCTCGAGTTCATCAATGTAATGTAGGCATGTATTCCGTAAATAGTCATACATGCTTATGGAAAAGAACTTGCATGACATATTTTGTCCTACCCTCCCGTGGCAGCGGGGTCCATAAGTAAACTAAGGAACATTAAGGCCTCCTTTTAATAGAGAACCGGAACAAAGCATTAACACATAGTGAATACATGAACTCCTCAAACTACGGTCATCACCGAAAAGTATCCCGATAACTGTAACCCCGGAGTTTACGGATCATAACACGTAATAGGTGCATATGACTAGGCAAGATCGGATCAAGAACATAGATATAATGGTGATATCATAAACTGTTCAGATCTGAAATCATGGCACTCGGGCCCTAGTGACAAGCATTAAGCATGGCAAAGTCATAGCAACATAAATCTCAGAACATAATGGATACTAGGGATCAAGCCCTAACAAAACTAACTCGATTACATGATGTATCTCGTCCAACTCCTCACCGACCAGCAAGCCTACGAAGGAATTACTCACTCCCGATGGCGAGCATCATGGAATTGGCGATGAAGGAGGGTTGATGATGATGAAGACCGAAGATTCCCCTCTCCGGAGCCCCAAACGGGCTCCAGATCCGGCCTCCTGATGAAGAACAGGAGGTGGCGGCGGCTCCGTCTCGTGAAACATGATAAAACTTTCTCCTTGATTTTTTTCTTAAAATAGGAATTTATAGTGCTGGAATTAGGGTCAGCGGGGCCATGAGGTGGGCACAACCCATCAGGGCGCTCCTGGGGGGGCTGGCGCGCCCTGGTGTGTCGTGCCCAACAAGGGCATCCCCTCCGGTGGTTCTTGGCTCCCGTATTTTTTATTTATTCTGAAATAAATCTCCAAAAAGTTTTGTTCGATTCCGAGAAATTTTATTTCTGCACAAAAACAACACCATGGTAGTTCTGCTAAAAACAGCGTCAGTCCGGGTTAGTTTCATTCAAATCATGCAAATTAGAGTCCAAAACAAGAGCAAAAGCGTTAGGAAAGTAGATACGATGGATACGTATCAACTCCCCCAAGCTTAAACCATTGCTTGTCCTCAAGCAATTCAGTTGACAAACTGAAAGTGATAAAGAAAAACTTTTACGAACTCTTTTGTTCTTGTTTACATACATATGCTTAAGTAGCACCCAGGTTTTCAGCAAAGATTATGACTAACCATGTCGACAATAACTCTTAAAGATTATATTAACTCATATCAATGACATAAGCAACTAGCGAGCAATAATAAAAGATCTCAAATGCAAACACTTTGTCAAAACAATCATGATATAATATGACAATAGTGGTATCTCGCTAGCCCTTTCTAAGACCGCAAAACATAAATGCAGAGCAGCTCCAAAGTTCAAGCAGCGACTAAACATTGTCATTCATGGTACAAAAGATCCAGTCATGATGCATCCAACATTCACTATACACAATGCATGAGGATGACAATAGTGCTCTCAGATGTGGCGCTTATTTGAGAAGGTGATGACTCAACATAAAAGTAAATAGATAGTCCCTTCGTAGAGGGAAGTAGGGATTTGCAGAGGTGCTAGAGCTCAAAGCTTAAATCAGAGATAAATATAATTTTTGGAGGTGCACCCTTCCTGTCAACGTTACGACCAAGAGTTATCAATATCTTCCATGTTAAACACATTAGCGGCGGTTCCCAAGCGGTAAAAGTAAAGGTTTACCCCCCTCCACCAACAAACACACTCCACGGCTAGCCGAATCCACGGGTACCATCCATACCAACAACATTCTTGGGGGATTTTTTCTTCATTATTTGTATTTCTTTTGATTTCGGGACTGGGAATCCCTATTACCGCCCCTCTCGTGCAAGGACGAGTGAATAAACACTCATCTTGAGAATAACCCGCTTAACATGGAAGATACTGACCGCCCCCTGTCGCTCCATGAGCGGTCTAGAGACACAAAACTGATGCTCATTTGAAATTTAGAGGTGGCACATGCAAATTTACTTGGAACGGCAGGGTAATACCACATATAGGTAGATATAGTGGACTCGTCTAGAATAACTTTAGTTTAAAGATTTTGATGCACAAGCAGTATTCACGCTTAGTACAAGTGAAGGCTAGCAAATAGGTTGAGAAGCGGCCAGCTAGAGAGCGAAGACGGTCATGAACATGCCTTATGAATAACAAACATTGAATGCTATCATGAATAGGATATGGACACCATGAACATAAATATCGTGAAGGCTATGTTGGTTTTGATTCAACTACATGCGTGAGCATGTGCCAAGTCAAGCCACTTGAAATATTCAGAGGAGGATACCATATCATCATACTACATCACAACCATTTTAATGCATGCTGACATCCAAGATAAATCATTATCCACTCCTAGATACTTAAGCATGGCATGAGCAACTATAATCTCTAATTGTCATTACAAACATGTTTGATTATAATATGTTAAATCATGGATACTAGGTTAAACATATTTACAAAAACAAAAACAAGTTGAGTTCATACCCGCTTCTCTCTACCATAGTCAATTCATCAAATATCGTCATTATTGCCTTTCACTTGCATGACCGAATGATATGAAAATAATAATAGTGCAAGAGTGCCGTGGACTAAGCTGGAATATGCAAGCATTTTATTCAAGAGGAGAAGACAAAGTAATATGGGCTCTTTGTTAGATCAACAATAATGCATATGGGAGCCACTTAACATTTTCATCGTGGTCTTCTCCTTGGTACGACTCAATAAAAGGAAAATAATTTCAAAGAAACACACTAAAATATTTTTGGAATTTTTAGTTTTTCTTGAAGAAGGAAAATTAAAGAAGGAAAAAAAATAAGAAAAACTATTTACACGGGGAAGCTCCCAACAAGTAAAAGAAGAAACAAGAAATCTTTTTGGGTTTTCTTTTAATACTACAACTAATTAAACTAAGAAAAAACCCCGAAAAGAAGCAAGAAATATTTTTGGATTTTCTTAAAGTTTTTCAAACACACGAAAAGAAAGCAAGAAAATAAATCTAGCATGGATAATACAATGAAAAAGTGTGGACACCGACAACTAGAATGAAATGTGTGAACATGAATATAATGTCGGTGGAAACACGTACTCCCCCAAGCTTAGGCTTTTGGCCTAGCTTGGTAATCACCATCCGTGGTAGCCATCCGGTCCCATGTAGAAGTGATGTGGCGACGGCACCTAGGCGTCCCACTCCTGGGGCTCCTCCTCTGTTGCAGCTTGGTTGTTCCGGTAGGCAACAATGTCATCTGGCATGATCCTGGTGTTGGTCACACTCATCTACGAGGAAGTTAGTCAGCCCAGCATTTGCAATGAATTGGGTAAACTCTTGATGGACCCCGGCCTCCTCCATAAAGGGATTATGCGGCCATTCGCACGGCCGCACCTCCGCCTTTCTCGAAGTGTTGAGGTCACTGTCCGATGATTCCCCAATGAATCCTTTAGAATTCCTCTTGGAGGCAAACTTCCTAAAGAAACTCATCTTATTCCTATAAATAAATTTTTGAAATTTTTTGTGACACTAAATTTTGTTAACAAAACTTCACAAGATTGATAGCAACTACTCATAAGGATGCCTAGAGGCCATATCAAGCATTTAAACTACTTAGAATTCTAAGAATTCAACATGCAAGCTCATCTACAACAGCACCAAGAGTATCTAATTATTCTGAAAATAAACCACTAAATCAAAAACTAATTGGAGCAATGGGAGGAGTCACACACCAAGAAGCAATCCCCCAAAACAGTTTCGGAAATGGAGCATTGAGCAAAGAGGTCGAAATCCACGGGTTTGTGAGCAAGAACACGAGAGAGAGAGAGCTATGGTGATTTTTTCTCGAGGTAGGAGATGACATGGGCTAAAGTAAGTGAGGGGACCCACGTGGGGACCACAACCCACCAGGGCGCGCCCTGGTGTCTTGTGGGCACCAGGTGCACCCCCCTCTGATGTTATTTGCACCAGAAATTCAGAAATATTCAGAAATAAATCGTGTTAAACTTTTAGGACATTCTAAGAACTTTTATTTTTTTGGGTCATTTTTTATTGCACAGAAAAAAATTAGAAAACATGATAACCATGACATTTTATTTTATTTAACTAAGAAAAACAGAGAACAAAAGGTGGATACAAAAAGTTGTGTCTACTAAATTCATCAACTTCATACCTCTAAAAAATGATCCATTAATAAGGTTGATCAGGTCTTATTAACAACCACTTTCGATTAGCATGAAACCGAAGAACTTTCGTAAAATACTAAGTTACCTCAATGGGGATATGCATATCCCCAACCATAATTATATCATATTTCTTTTTGGCAATAGGTAGAGGTAGATGAAAACTTCCAATAGTGAGTGTCGGAGAATTTTCAATAACATTTACACCATTCACTTGGAATTGTTTCTTCGGAAAATGCACCGTATGCTCATTACCATTGATATGAAAGGTGACTTTTCTTTTATTGCAATCAATAACAGCCCCTACAGTATTCAAAAAGGGTCTACCAAGGATAATCGACATGTTGTCGTCCTCGGGCATCTCAAGAATAACAAAGTCTGTCAAGATAGTAACATTTGCAACAACAACGGGCACATCCTCACAAATACCGATAGGTATGGCAGTTGATTTGTCAGCCATTTGAAAAGATATTTCAGTAGGTGTGAGTTTATTCAAATCAAGTCTTTTATATAAAGAGAAAGACATAACACTAACACCAGCTCCTAAATCACACAAAGCAGTTTTGACATAATTTCTCTTGATGGAGCAAGGTATAGTTGGTATTCCAGGATCTCCATGTTTTTTAGGTACTCCATCCTTAAAAGAATAATTAGCAAGCATGGTGGAGATCTCAGCTTCAGGTATCTTTCTTTTATTAGTGATGATGTCTTTGATGTATTTTGCATAAGGGGCCATCTTTAAGATATCAGTTAAGCGGGTACGCAAAAAGACTGGCCTAATCATTTCAGCAAAGCGTTCAAATTCTTCATCATCCTTTTTCTTAGATGGTTTAGGTGGAAAAGGCATGGGTTTTTGAACCCATGGCTCTCTTTCTTTACCATGTTTTCTAGCCACAAAGTCCTTTTTATCATATCGTTTATTTTTAGGTCATGGGTTATCAAGATCAACATCAGGTTCTATTTCTACATCATTATTCGGTTCTTTATCATTACTTGGTTGAGCATCTTCATGAACATCATCATTATCATTATCATTATCACTAGGTGAATGTTCATTACCAGATTGAGTTTCAGCATCAGAAATAGAGGCATCATTATCTTTAGGAGGGTTTTCTATCTCAGGTTCACTAGAGGTATGCAAAGTCCTATCATTTTTATTTTTAGAAGGACTAGGTGCATCAGCATTAATTCTTTGAGAGTCTTGTTCAATTCTTTTAGGGTGTCCCTCGGGATAAAGCGGTTCCTGAGTCATTTTACCTCCTCTAGTTGCTACTCTAACAGCAAAATCATTCATATTATTATTCATTTCATTAAGCAATTCTCTTTGAGATTTAGCAACTTGTTCTAACTGGGTTTGAACCATAGAGGCATGTTTTCCTACACCTCTAACATCATTATTAATTCTAAATAACAAGTCACTCAAGCGAGCAATCATATCAGCATTATATTTCAATTGTTTCAGAACATTTGCATTGAAGTGATCTTGTTTCCTCCTGTAGTTATCAAACTCATATAAGCATTGACTATGATGTTTAATGTAAGGGATGCCACCTTCATCAAACTTTAATAAAGAATTTACCTCTACTACCTATGGAGGTGGTGGTGTGTCAAGGCCACGTATTTCTTCAATAGGTGGTAAATCATTAACATCGTCATCTTTAATACCTTTTTCCTTCATACATTTCTTTGCCTCCTGCATATCTTCACTACTGAGAAATAAGATACCCCTCTTCTTCGGAGTGCGTTCATGTGGTGGTTCAGGGAGAGTCCTATCATCATACTTCTTCAATATATTATTCAATAGTTCCTTAGCTTGTTCAACAGTTCGTTCCCTGAAAACACAACCAGCACACTATCTAGGAAATCCCTAGAAGCATCGGTTAGTCCATTATAGAAGATATCAAGTATTTCATTTTTCTTAAGAGGATGATCAGGAAAGCATTAAGCAATTGGAGAAGCCTCCCCCAAGCTTGTGGGAGACTCTCTTCTTCAATTTGCACAAAGTTAAATATTTCCTGTAAGGCAGCTTGTTTCTTATGAGCAGGAAAATATTTTTCAGAGAAGCAGTAAATCATATCCTGGGGACTACGCACACAACCAGGAGCAAGAGTATTGTACCATATCTTAGCATCACGCTTTAATGAGAATGGAAATAATTTGAGAATATAATAGTAGTGAATCTTCTCATCATGAGCAAATAGGGTGGCTATATCATTCAACTTAGTAAGATGTGCCACTACAGTTTCAGTTTCATAGCCATGGAAAGGATCAGATTCAACCAAATTGATTAACTCTGGGTCAACAGAGAATTCATAATCCTTATTGGTAACAAAGATAGGTGAAGTAGCAAACTTAGGATCACATTTCATTCTAGCATTCAAAGTCTTTTCTATATACTTGCATAGTAATTTCTTAAGATCATTTCTATCCTTACAAGCAAGAATGTCTCTAGCTACTTCTCCATCCAGAACATAACCCTCAGGTATCTTAGGTTTTTCAAATCTAGGAGAGCTAGATCTAATAGGTGTTTCATAATTATCAGTTTCAAAGACTTCATCAGTTTCAATAGTTTTATCAGTTTCAATAATTTCATTCTCTTTAGCTCTAGCAATTTGTTCATCAAGAAATTCACCTAGTGGCACAGTATCATTCAACAAGGTACTAGCATCATCATAAGCATCATTCATAGCAGAATTAGCATCATCGATATCAGGATTAATAGCATGTGGTGGTGTTGCAAGTCTACTTATAACAGAAGGTGAATCAAGTGCAGAGTGTGATGGCAAATCCGTACCTCCCCTCGTCTTAGAGGGATCGATCTTGGTTCTTGTATCCTTCAGATTCTTCATAATGATAAATTGATATAAACCCCAAGTGACTTAGCAAATATAGCTATGCTCCCTGGCGACGATGGCAGAAAAAGGTCTTCATAACACCCAAGTATAGGGGATCGCAACAGTTTTCGAGGGTAGAGTATTCAACCCAAATTTATAGATTCGACACAAGCGGAGCCAAAGAATATTTGAGAGTATTAGCAGTTGAGTTGTCAATTCAACCACGCCTGGAGATTAAATATCTACAACCAAGTGATCAGTAACACAGTAATATGATAGTTTGATAGCAGTGGTAACAGTAACAATAGTGATTGCAGTAGCAGTAATAGTTTTGTAGCAAGTGCAACAGTGACAGCAGCAGTAGTAACTTAGCAAGAACAATAAGTGGAAAACTCGTAGGCACTGGATCGGTGTATTTGTTGGATGATATTCATCATATAACAGTCATAACCTAGGGCGACACAGAACTAGCTCGAGTTCATCAATGTAATGTAGGCATGTATTCCGTAAATAGTCATACGTGCTTATGGAAAAGAACTTGCATGACATCATTTGTCCTACCCTCCCGTGGCAGCGGGGTCCATAAGGAAACTAAGGAACATTTAGGCCTCCTTTTAATAGAGAACCGGAACAAAGCTTTAACACATAATGAATACATGAACTCCTCAAACTACGGTCATCACCGGCAAGTATCCCGATTACTGTCACCCCGGGGTTTACGGATCATAACACATAATAGGTGCATATGACTAGGCAAGATCGTATCAAGAACATAGATATAATGGTGATAGCATAAACGGTTCAGATCTGAAATCATGGCACTCGGGCCCTAGTGACAAGCATTAAGCATGGCATCAATCTCAGAACATAATGGATACTAGGGATCAAGCCCTAACAAAACTAACTCGATTACATGATGAATCTCATCCAACTCCTCATTGACCAGCAAGCCTACGAAGGAATTACTCACTCCCAGTGGGGAGCATCATGGAATTGGCTATGAAGGAGGGTTGATGATGACGAAGACCGAAGATTCCCCTCCCCGGAGCCCCAAACGGGCTACAGATCTAGCCTCCCGATGAAGAACAGGAGGTGGCGGCGGCTCCGTCTCGTGAAACGCGATAAAACTTTCTCCTTGAATTTTTCTCCGAAAATAGGAATTTATAGTGCTGGAATTAGGGTCAGCGGGGCCACGAGGTGGGCCCAACCCACCAGGGCACGCGTGGGGGGCTGGCGCGCCCTGGTGTGTCGTGCCCAACCAGGGCACCCCCTCCGGTGGTTCTTGGATCCAGTATTTTTTATTTATTCTGAAATAAATCTCCAAAATTTTCCGTTCGATTCCGAGAACTCTTATTATGCACAAAAACAACACCATGGTAGTTCTGCTGAAAACAGTGCTAGTCCGGGTTAGTTTCATTCAAATCATGCAAATTAGAGTCCAAAACAAGAGCAAAAGCATTAGGAAAAGTAGATACGATGGAGACGTATCAACTCCCCCAAGCTTAAACCATTCTAAGGATTTTCTCTGGAGAAGCTACGATGGCTAACCCTCTTGCTCAGGAAGCAGGGAGGATGTCATTCAGAATGCAGTCTGTTCTAGAAGCGTGCGTCCAGGCAGCAGACGAGCATGGCCATGTGGCGACGGATGTAAGAGGAGTTGGGTTGGGCACTTGCCAACGCGACGGTGTCGTTACTCAAGATACCAACACACTGGTTTTGACCCAAAGTTTCTTCGCTAGCTATGCACGGTCGGGACGGTTTCGTGCATCTGGGCAACGTCTCATGCCATCGAGTAGCCTGATAACCCACAAGTGTAAGGGATCGCGACAGTCTTCACGGGTACTATTTCACCCTAATTTATTGGTTCGACACAAGGAGAGCCAATGAATATTTATTGGCCTTGACAATTGAGTTGTCAATTCAACCACACCTGGGATATCTCTCCGCAGCAAAAGATCTAGTAGCACAACAAATAATAGCAGCAAAAGTAACAATAGTAGTGACAGCATCAGTTTTGTAGCAGGTGTGACAGTAACAATAGCGATAGTAACTTAGCAAGATTAAGTATATGTAATGCGTAGGCACGTGGATCGGTGATGGATAATGATTTAGATGACATTGATCATATAACAGTTACACACTAGGGCGACACAAAACTAGCTCCAATTCATCAGTGTAATGTAGGCATGTATTCCGTATATAGTCATACGTGCTTGCGATAAGAACTTGCATGACATCTTTTGTCCTACCCTCTCGTGGCAGCGGTGTCCTATTGGAAACTAAGGGATATTAAGACCTCCTTTTAATATAGAGCCGGAACAAAGCATTAACGCATGTTCAATACATGAACTCCTCAAACTACGGTAATCACCAGAAAGAATCCCAATTATTGTCACCTTGGGGTATGCGGATCATGACACGTAATAGGTGCATACAACTTGCAAGATAGGATCCAAATCACTCTTATATTCATGAAAACATAATAGGTTCAGATCTGAAATCATGGCACGCGGGCCCTAGTGACAAGCATTAAGCATAGCAAAGTCATAGCAACATCAATCTTAGAACATAGTGGACACTAGGGATCAAGCCCTATCAAACTTAACTTGATTGCATGATCAATCTCATCCGATCCCACCACCGTCCAGCAAGCCTACAAAGGAATTACTCACTCCCGGTGGTGAGCATCATGGCCGTGTTGATGGAGAAGGGTTGGTGATGACGCCGACGACGATTTCCCCTCTCCGGAGCCCAAAACAGGCTCCAGATCAGCCCTCCGGAGGAAGAATAGGAGGTGGTGGCGGCTCCGTCTCGTGAAACGCGATGAAATCTTCTCTCTGATTTTTTTCCCTGTGGATGTAATTTTATAGGACTGGAATTAGGTTCGGAGGGGCCACGAGGGCCCCAGAAGCCATCAGGGCGTGCCACTAGGGCGGGGGGCGCCCTGTTGGCTTGTGGCCCCCTGGCACACCCCCTCCTGCAGGTCTTTGCTCCATAATTTATCATATATTATAGAAATAATTGACAAAAAGTTTCGCCCGATTCCGAGAACTTTTATTTCTGCACAAAAATAACACCAAGGTAGTTCTGCTGATAATAGCGTCAGACTGGGTTAGT
Source organism: Elymus sibiricus (assembly GCA_039707655.1). Classification (NCBI taxonomy): domain Eukaryota; kingdom Viridiplantae; phylum Streptophyta; class Magnoliopsida; order Poales; family Poaceae; genus Elymus; species Elymus sibiricus. The sequence continues at coordinate 402,350,985 of CM077663.1, forward strand.
TTCATTCAAATCATACAAATTAGAGGTCAAAACATAAGCAAAAGTGTTTGGAAAAGTAGATATGTTTGAGACGTATCAACTCCCCCAAGCTTAACTCATTGCTTGTCCTTAAGCAATTCAGTTGATAAACTGAAAGTGATAAAGAAAACTTTTACAAACTCTTTTGTTCTCGTTGTTATACACATTCTTAGCTAGTGCTCAAGTTTTCAGCGTAAATCATAAGTAGACACGTCCATGACAACAGCTAGATATTTTGTCAACTCATGGCAATAAGTAACCAGCTAGCAAGCAATAATAAAATATCTCATATGCAAACAACTTATCAAAACAATCATAATACATGGTGATATGGTATTTCGCTAGCCCTTTCTGAGACCGCAAAACATAAATGCAGAGCACCTCTGAGATCCAAGCAGCGACTAAACATTATAATTCAGGATAGAAAAGATCCAGTCATGCTCATATCCAACATTAACTAGACTAAATGCATAAGGATGGCAATAGTGCTCTCCGGTCCGGTGCTTTAGTAAGAGGATGATGACTCAACATAAAAATAAATAGATAGCCCTTTGCACAGGGAAGCATTGATTTCAGCGGTGCCAGAGCTTGAAGCTTAAAACCAGAGTGAAGATATAATTTTTGTGTGGTGCACTTTTTATTGTCAATGTTACGACAAAGGTTTTCAACATTTTCCATGTTAACTCATTATTGGCGGTTCCCAAACAGAATAGTAAAGTTTACTCCTATCCACCATCCATACACAAACCATGGCTGACTGAATCCACGGATGCCTGCCAACATACAACTGTCCCAAGGAGTTTGTTTAATTTATTTTGATTATGTAGGACTGGACATCCCCTTTTACCAGCCTCTCTCATGCAATGACGGCGAATAAATGACCGTCCAGAGAATAACTCGTTTAGCATGAAAAATATCGATCGCCTCGTCGCTCCATGAGCGAGATGAGTGCACAAGATAGATGTCTATTTGAATATTTAGAGATGGCACATGCAAATTTACTTGGAACGGCAAGGTAATACCGTGTATAGGTAGGTATGGTGGACTCATGTGGAATAACTTGGTTTAAGGGTTTTGGATGCACAAGCAACATTCCCGCTTAGTACAGGTGAAGGCTAGCAATAGGTTGAGCAGCGACCAGCTAGAGAGGAACAATAGTCATGAACATGCATTTTGAATAATTAACATTGGACGTAGCATGAGTAGGATATGAACGGTCTGAATTTAAACATCATGAAGGCTGCATTGCTTTTGATTCAACTACATGTTTGCACATGGGCCAAGTCAAACCGCTTGAATTTCTCAGAGGGAAATACCATACCACCATACCACCTTATAACCATTTTAACGCATGTTCACACACAAGATAAATCATTATTAACCCCTAGCTATTTGGGCATGGCATGAGAAGCTATAATCTCTAATTGTCATCACAAACAAGTTTACTCATGATATACTGAATCATGATCAAACTGGCTAAATATATTTACAAAAACGGAAAACAAGAAGAGTTCATACCAGCTTCCTTTGCCACTATCACTTCATCAAATATCGTCATTATTGCCTTTTCACTTGCATGATGTAGGATCACTAGAAGTGTGTGTCTAGAGGGCGGGGGGTGAATAGACTACTTGCAAAAATTAAAACCTAACCTTTTCCCAAGTTAATTGGTTGGCAGATTTTAGCATTACTAACAAGTCTAATGAACCCTACACATGCTAGTAAACAAGTATGGCAGCGGAAAGTAAGACAAGCACATGTAAGAAATAGGGTAGGGAGGAAGATCAAACGCAATTTGGAGACACGAAGATTTTTCCCGTGGTTCCGATAGGTGGCGCTATCGTACATCCACGTTTATGGAGTCTTCAACCACGGAGGGTAACGGTCGTGAGAGTCCACGGAGGGCTCCACCCATAAGGGTCCACGAAGTAGCAACCTTGACTATTCCATAACGGCTTCCGTCCACGAAGGACTAGCCTCACTATGGGTAGATCTTCACGAAGTAGGCGATCTCCTTGCCCGTACAAACTTCTTGGTTCAACTCCACAACACGAAGTAGGAGGCTCCCAAGCGACACCTAACCAATCTAGGAGGCACGACCCTCCAAAAGGTAATAGGCTCGATAATGTCGATGAACTCCTTGCTCTTGTGCTTCAAGATGATAGATTCCTCAACACACAATCACTCTCTCATAGATTTGGCTTTGGTGGAAGATATTGATTTGGTGGAAAGCAACTTGGGGAGGCTAGAGATCAAGATTCATATGGATGGAGTGGAATAGCTTGATCTCAACACATGAGTAGGTGTCTCTCTCTCAGAAAATTGGATGGGGCAAGTATGGCATAGTTCTGAGTGCTTCTCTTTCGAGTGGGTGGTGGTGAAGGGGTATATATAGGCATCCCCAAAAATCCAACCGTTACACCTAAAGTGACCAACTCGGTGACACCGAAGTATAAAACTCGGTGGTACCGACTTGCTCCAAAGGCAGCAAATTTTGAATCTCGGTGAGACCGATACAAAGATCTCGACGGTACCGATTAGGTGACCAATGGTCAGTTTCCAAAACTCGGTGACGCCAATCCAAAATCTCGGAAATTCCGATTTTAAGAATCGAGGTAATAGAAAGTTGGCAAGATGAACTCGGTGGCACCGAAGCAGAATCGGTTGCACCGAAGAGCTAGGGTTTGCCATGGGTCTGTCTGAGGTGGGAATCGGTGGGACTGAGCGGAAAAAGTTGGTTACATCGATTTTCATGATAGGCTTGGACAGACTGTTGTGGAAGAGTTTGTGGTTGTTTTTGGTGACTATCACTTGTGCACGTGGAGCATCTTGTTCACCAACAGTACCTTACCCCCTTTAATAATATTGGCTTTCCTATGGACTCAAGGTGATTTCTCACAAAGTAAAATGTAGAGTCCTCTTGCTTGAAGCTTTGCCAATCCATTTCCTTGCATCTAGGGGTATCTCCTCACAATCCTTTTTGCCAACCCACCTCTCTCTATGGACTTTCTCCTGAAGTACACTAGGTAGAAATATAAGTCCAAGAGACAATGTATGTTGTCATGAATTATCAAAACCACCAAGGGAGCATATTGTGCTTTCAATCTCCCCCTTTTTGGTAATTGATGACAACATACAATCAAAGCTTCAAATAAAGATATACATAGATATTATGAAGACTTTGAGAGACACATGACTTAGACTTGCTCCCGCTAAATGTGTGCAATCCCTTTAAAGAATAGTTGCTTTGGATTGCATGGACACACATATAGTAGAAGGGATATAATGAGTCATGTGTATCTTGGCTATATGCATCAAATATACGAATGGGGTGTATCCTTGTTCAAGACATCACTGTTGCAAACAATATGTGCAAGAAGTAAGAGATCATCTTGATCAAAGATATGATGCATATACTTACCTTGAGTTCTTGTGCATTCTTGTAGTAGAAATACACTTGAGAAAACAATGTTAGGAGACACAAGAGTATTCTACCAATCAAAAAGCAATAGAGCTCAATAGTACCAAGATGTGGAGAACATGTAGAAGGTAGTATTCCTTAAGATTTATATGTCTCCAAGATCATTTAGAACTTTCTCCCCTAGATATGAAATAGTAGGTCACCCTCTCCCCCTGAATCTTAGCATGTAGATATTGGGATTGGATAGGGTGAGACAAGTCTAACATGAGAATAACAAATAAGAGTATCAAATTAGAAAGAGATTAGGCATGCTCTCTCTCCTTTGGGAAACATCGAAACTTCTCCACCTACTTTGGTATTCTCCCCTTGTCTATGTAAGCATAAGCTTTGATATTCTCCCCCTTGATTGTCTCTCCCCCTTTGCATTGAAGCATGTATCTCCCCCTTTAGCTTTTTGAACCTTTGGTATTTCTCCCCCTTTGACATTAATTTCCAAAAAGGTCCATACTCAGGGTCAGACATAGGGATCACGGAGTAAGAAGGGATCCTTGAGAATAAGGGTCATAGAATGTAGGGATCATGGAAAGTTTAGAATCATGGAGAGCATTAAAAACTGATGGAACATAGAGAATAATTTCTCCATCTTTCACTAAGAGCTTGTAAGACTTCTCCTCCTTTGAGTTAGGGATCCTAGAATAAAGTTTCTCTCTCCCTTTTTTTAATAATAAGGGATCATCGAAGAAATGGAGAATTGCTAATTTTAACAAAGGATAGAAAAGATAGCAAAGTCGGTGGCTCCGAGGCCAATAAGTCGGTGGAATTGAGACGTGTATTTGCAGCCTATCTGCATGATCGGTAGAACCGAGTCATTTGAATCGGAGGCTCCGAGGACATAACAGAAACTTGGCAATGACTAGAAATTCTCAAATGATTTTAGAAAACTTGCAATATAATCTTAAAAGCTTTTGCAAAGAAAATACAAAAGAATTTACAAAGAAATATCAACTATAGAAGATTTGAGTGGTTCCAAGAAATCTTGCAAATATAGAATGAACCAAACAAGATACTTAATATAGATGATGGGCGGTGAATAGGTCACCTATATTAGAGTATATTGACTTAGGAGCCAAGCAAGAATACTTGATCATAGGTCATACTCATCGTTACGCTCAAAATGGGGTTACCATTTTTCGATTAAGCATTTTAATGTTTTCATATCACTTGAGTTGCTTTATCTCGTGACTTGGAGTAAAGATTTTTCAAGGATATGAGTACATACCTTTGAGTGATGTTGATGACGTGGCTTGTAGGTGAACTTGTTGAGGATGCTCGATGTTGATGAAGATCATCTTGAGTTGGGAGCAATCCTTTTTTGTTTTGGTTCTCTTTTCACCTACATGGGTTAGTCATGCAAGGAAGACCAAGATATATCCATTTGACATGATATCAATTGAGAATTAGTAAATGTGATCACATCAAATATGTGTCAAAGATATGGTTGAGTTGTCTTCTTCCTTCCATCAACAAGAAGGATTGTGGATATTTGGTCATGACAAGATTGCTTATGATTGGAGTTGTTGGCAACCTTGTGGAATGAAGTTCTTCCAAGTACATACAAAAGGTTAGATGCAATACAAGGGAGCATAGAATTCCAAGTTATATGAGATTCATGGCAATGATGGCATGGAATGGTCAAGTAAGCTCATCCCCTTGCATGCATCCGAGTGAGCTTAGCTCAAGTTTGAAGCATCAATGATGTTCAACTCACTCCTCAAGTAACAAAACACTTTCTCATCAAGTGGCTTAGTAAAGATATCAGCCAATTGCTTGTTGGTACGAACATGCTTAAGATTAATATCTCCTTTGGCAACATGATCACGAATGAAATGATGTCGAACTTGAATATGCTTAGTTCGAGAGTGTTGCACGGGATTATGACCAATCTTAATAGCACTTTCATCGTCACAAAGTAATGGAACATTTTTCACATGTATTCCATAATCCTTAAGCGTTTGTGTCATCCATAGTAATTATCCACAACACGATCCGGCGGCAATATACTCAGCTTCGGCAGTAGATAGAGATACCGAGTTTTTTTTCTTGGAGGACCTAAACACAAGAGATCTACCAAGAAATTGACATGTACCCGAGGTGGATTTTCTATCAACCTTGTCACCGGCATAGTCCGAATCGGAATAGCCAACAAGGTTAAAGGAAGATCCCTTGGGATACCAAATGCCAAAGTTTGGTGTTTGTATCAAATATCTCACAATACGTTTCACGGCCAAGAGATGACACTCTTTAGGTGCAGCTTGATATCTAGCACACATGCAGACACTAAGCAAAATATCGGGACGGGAGGCACATAGATATAGCAATGAACCAATCATAGATCGATAAACTTTTTGATCAACCGGTTCGTCCTCCTTGGTAAGATCAACATGTCCACTAGTAGGCATAGGAGTTTTCATACCTTTACACTCTTGCATGTTGAACTTCTTGATCAAGTCCTTGGTATACTTGGTTTGAGATATGAAAGTTCCTTCTCTTGTTTGCTTGATTTGCAAACCAAGGAAGAATTTCAGCTCACACATCATGGACATCTCATACTTCTCGGACATCAACCTTCCAAATCTTTCACTAAATTGTGGGTTAGTAGATCTAAAGATAATATCATCCACATAGATTTGGCACACAAATAATTCACCATTAACTCTTTTAGTGAATAAGGTTGCGTCAATTTTACCAATTTCAAAATCCTTTTCAATGAGAAACTTCGTTAAGCATTTATACCAAGCACGTGGAGCTTGCTTAAGACCATAAAGAGCTTTACGAAGCTTGTAGACATGATTAGGTTTCTTAGGATTTACAAAACCAGGGGGTTGTTTGACATAGACCTCTTCTTCAATCTCACCATTTAAAAAGGCACTTTTAATGTCCATTTGATAAAGTGTGATATCATGTTGATTAGCATAAGCAAGAAGAATGCGAATAGCTTCAAGTCTAGCGACGGGGGCATAGGTCTCACCGTAGTCCATACCCTCGACTTGCGTATATCCTTGGGCTACGAGACGCGCCTTGTTGTGTACAACTTGACCGTCTTCATCTTGCTTGTTTCGAAACACCCATTTGGTTCCGATGATGTTGTGCTCGTCCTTGAGTTTTTTCACGAGTGTCCACACTTCGTTCCTCTCGAAGTTGTGAAGCTCTTCATGCGTGGCGTTCACCCAATCCGGGTCTTCAAGAGCTTGTTCTACCTTCAAGGATTCAATGCTAGAGATGAAAGAATAATGCTCACAAAAATTAGCTAAGCGAGTTTTAGAGCGAGTGATTCTCCCGGTTTGTATGTCACCGAAGATTTGGTTTAGAGGATGGTTCTTGGTCACTCTTACTCGAACTCGGGGTAGCTTCGGCTTGTTGGATGGTGAAGCTTCTTCATCATCATCATCTCCTTCATCTTCGTTGTTGTTGAAGGTGTCATTTCCTTGAGGTGGTGATGAAGGAGGTTGTGGTGCATCTTCATGAGGTACTTCCTCCTCTTCATCTTGTCGTGTACCGCTTGTGGATGCCTCCATGTCATGTCGAGGATCACCTTGCTGTGAAGTAGGGGCTTCAACTTGAGTTGACGAAGTACTTTCCTTCACCTCCATGGGACGAATCTTGCCGATGGACAAGTCTTGGATAGCTTCCGAAGGATCCTTATCTCCTACATTATTTGGCAATTGTTCGACTTGCGAACCATTAGATTCATCAAACTTCACATCTACCGTCTCTTCAACTTTTCGAGTGAAGTTGTTGTAGACACGGTAAGTGTGAGAGTTCGATCCGTAACCGAGTAGGAAACCTTCATGAGATTTAGGAGCAAATTTAGTACGACGATGCTTATCAAGAATGTAGCACTTGGAGCCGAATACCCTAAAGTATCCAACTTGGGGTTTGTTACCGGTGAGTAGCTCGTATGCCGTTTTACCGAGAAGCTTGTGCAAGTAGAGTCGGTTTGTGGTATGACATGCTATTTCCACGGCTTCTGCTCAAAAGTGTCTTGGCGTCTTGTATTCGTCAAGCATCGTTCTTGCCATCTCAATAAGAGTCCGATTCTTCCGCTCAACAACTCCATTTTGTTAAGGCGTGTACGTAGCCGAGAACTCATGTGAGACACCTTCTTCGTCAAGAAAGGTATCTACATGGGTGTTCTTGAGCTCCGATCCGTTATCGCTCCGAACCTTTTTGATCTTCACTTCAAACTGATTTTTTGCTTTGCGAGTGAAGTTCTTGAAGATATTTTGTACCTGCGACTTATAATCAAGAAATAATACCCACGTAAATCTAGAAAAATCATCAACTATAACTAGACCATAGGAATTTCCACCGAGTCTCTTGTAAGCATTGGGACCAAAAAGATCCATGTGAAGTAACTCGAGTGGTCTCCTAGTAGTCATGATATTTTTTGCGGGATGACTTCCACCTACTTGCTTTCCAGCTTGACAAGCACTATAAAGCCTATCTTTGTCAAAGATAACATCTTTAACACCAAGTATATGATCACCTATGATAAGCTTGTCTAGATTACGCATGCCAACATGTCCTAGTCTTCTATGCCAAAGCCAACCTTTAGAAGATTTTGCAATAAGACAAGTACGAGGTTTGGATCTCTTAGTGAAATCGACAATATGTAGATCACCTCTACGGAAACCGGTAAAGACCATGTTATGATTATCTTGACAGAACACTTGGCAATCTACTTTCGTGAATAGCACATTAAAACCGAAGTCGACAAGTCTAGATACGGAAAGAAGATTGTAGCCAAGGGATTCAACAAGCATGACGTTTTGAATAGAGCTATCATGGGATATGGCCACCTTACCAAGACCAAGTACCTTACCCTTGGAGTTGTCTCCAAAAGTTACATAACTTCGCGGTCGATGGTTTGGTGTGATCTCTTCAAACATGTCTCTATCTCCGGTAATATGATCGGTGCATCCACTATCGAGAATCCACTCTTTTCCTCCGTACATGTAATCCTTGAAGTTTGCCATGAGACTTAGATTCTTCATGATCTTCTCATGCTCGATGTCGAACAACTCATCTTCATCATAGTAGCCATGTTCCACATTGTCATCATCAAGTGTGAAATCCTCGTCACAAGAAACAAGAGATTCGTTAGGGTTGTGATCATGACAATGTTCAAGATTATGAATTCGAATGGCTTCTACAATGATGTTGTTGATAGTTATGACATCTTCTTTAGCACGCATGAGGTATCTAAGCTCCAATAGATAGTCATCAAACTTGGGATCACTAGGCATCATTTTCTGAAAGACAATAGTTTTATGAAGAATTTCATCAAGATTACTCAATGAATAACTTGTATATCGTTTCTCCAAGTCATTCCACAAAGTATAAGCACATTCAAAATTCTTCATTTGATTAAGCACAATCCTAGGCAATCCTCTAATGATAAGATTAACAGTTCTAAGATTGCATAGCATATCAATTTCCTCTTCGTGTGCGGGATGTAAAGGAACAATGGGAGGTACATAGGGGTTCTTAACATACTTGCTCAAATGAAATTCATTGAATAGCTCAAGCGTCTTATATTTCCATTGACTATAGTACTCCCCATCAAGAATAGGCACTCTACAACTCAAACTTTCCACACTAGACACATCCATCTTCCTCCACGGTGATGAAACCGATGCAATGGAGACCAATGCTCTGATACCACTTGTAGGATCACTAGAAGTGTGTGTCTAGAGGGGGGGTGAATAGACTACTTGCAAAAATTAAAACCTAACCTTTTCCCAAGTTAACTGGTTGGCAGATTTTAGCATTACTAACAAGTCTAATGCACCCTACACGTGCTAGTCAACAAGTATGGCAGCAGAAAGTAAGACAAGCACATGTAAGAAAGAGGGTAGGGAGGAAGATCAAACACAATTTGGAGACACGAAGATTTTTCCCGTGGTTCCGATAGGTGGCGCTATCGTACATCCACGTTTATGGAGTCTTCAACCCATGGAGGGTAACGGTCGCGAGAGTCCACGGAGGGCTCCACCCATAAGGGTCCACGGAGTAGTAACCTTGACTATTCCATAACGGCTTCCGTCCACGAAGGACTAGCCTCACTATGGGTAGATCTTCACGAAGTAGGCGATCTCCTTGCCCGTACAGACTTCTTGGTTCAACTCCACAACACGAAGTAGCTAGGAGGCTCCCAAGCGACACCTAACCAATCTAGAAGGCACCACCCTCCAAAAGGTAATAGGCTCGATAATGTCGATGAACTCCTTGCTCTTGTGCTTCAAGATGATAGAATCCTCAACACACAATCACTCTCTCACAAATTTGGCTTTGGTGGAAGAGATTGATTTGGGGGAAAGCAACTTGGGGAGGCTAGAGATCAAGATTCATATGGATGGAGTGGAATAGCTTGATCTCAACACATGAGTAGGTGGCTCTCTCTCAGAAAATTGGATGGGGCAAGTATGGAAAAGTTCTGAGTGCTTCTCTTTCGAGTGGGTGATGGTGAAGGGGTATATATAGGCATCCCCAAAAATCCAACCGTTACACCTAAAGTGACCAACTCGGTGACACCGAAGTATAAAACTCGGTGGTACCGAGTTGCTCCAAAGGCAGAAAATTTTGAATCTCGGTGAGACCGATACAAAGATCACGGCGGTACCGATTAGCTGACCAACGGTCAGTTTCCAAAACTCGGTGACGCCGATCCAAAATCTCGCAAATTCCGATTTTAAGAATCAAGGTAACAGAAAGTTGGCACGCTGAACTCGGTGGCACCGAAGCAGAATCGGTTGCACCGAAGAGCTAGGGTTTGGCATGGGTCTGTCTGAGGTGGGAATCGGTGGGACCGAGTGGAAAAAGTTGGTTACACTGATTTTCATGATAGGCTTGGACAGACTTTTGTGGAAGAGTTTGTGGGTGTTTTTGGTGACTATCACTTGTGCACGTGGAGCATCTTGTTCACCAACAGTACCTTACCCCCTTTTAATAGTATTGGCTTTCCTATGGACTCAAGGTGATTTCTCACAAAGTAAAATGTAGAGTCCTCTTGCTTGAAGCTTTGCCAATCCATTTCCTTGCATCTAGGGGTATCTCCTCACAATCCCTTTTGCCAACCCACCTCTCTCTATGGACTTTCACCTGAAATACACTAGGTAGAAATATTAGTCCAAGAGACAATGTATGTTATCATGAATTATCAAAACCACCAAGGGAGCATATTGTGCTTTCACATGATCGAATGATGTGATAATAATAATAGTGCAAGAGCGCCGTGGACTAAGCTGGAATCTGCAGAGCAGTTTAAGACAAAGGAGAAGACAAGGTAAAATTGGCTCTCTGTTAGATGAGCAATAAAGCTTATGAGAGCCACTCAACATTTTCATCGTGGTCTTCTCCTTTTGAGGATTCAACTAAAAGAAAAGAAATTCAGAGAAACACACTGAAATATTTTTGGAGTTTTTTTTTTCTCAAACAAGGAAATAAACTTAAGGGAAAAACAAGAACGAGAAAAACTATTAACACGGGAAAGGTCCCAACAGGCAAAGGAAATCTTTTTGCGTTTTCTTCTTAGTTCTACAACTAAAGCAATGAGGAAATGAAAAACTAAAAATAAATGAGAAATATTTTTGGATTTTCAAAGTTTTTCCGACACACAAGAAGAAAGCAAGAAAAATAAAGCTAACATGGATATACAATGAAAGAGGATGAACACCGACAATTTATATGAAGTGTGAGAACATGAATGTAATGTTGGTGTGAAATACGTACTCCCCCAAGCTTAGGCTTTTGCCTAGCTTGGCAATCACCACTGCTGGTCCGGGTAATGGATGAAGTGATTGCTCGTGGGGGAATTCCTGGCCTCCTCCTCTCCCAGACGAGCAGCCTCCGCTGCCAAGTGAGCAGCCTCCACCGAAGCATTGTACTCTCGCACCTCGTCCTCAAGAACATAATATCTTTGTCGAGCCTAAAAAATCAAAAAAGGCAGGTGCAGGCAAAAAGACAGACATAGGCGTGTGTTTTCTAAATATTAAGTTGTACTCATAGCCTCTAGCACTGTTCACAAGAAATACATGATAACGCATAGCTTCATAATCTAAATATCGTTCAGGCAAAATGGGGTCATTAGGTTGGGGTGACACTCCCAAATGTGCAGCTAAGCGGGATGCATAAATGCCTTCATACAATTCTCCATTACTAGAGTTGGAGTACAACCTTCGGGCAACAATTGCACCAAGGTTAAAATGTCGTTCACCCATCACAGCAGTATATATAATACTCAAGTCAGGGGCACATAGTGTACTGCATTCTTGATTTCCTACTATGCACTTCCCGTTGAACAATGCAAAGTAACGGATAGAGGGAAATTGTATACTCTTAATTCTAGCCTGCGTTACTCCCCTATCTCCCCCCCCCCACGCAAAGACTCTTGAGAAACATATTATAATTAACTGTCGATGGTTTCTCGAGTAGATCCCAGAGTGGAAGTTTGCAAGCAACTGAAAATTCTTCTAGAGACATGCTAAAAGATTCACCATATAGTTTAAATAACACCCTAGAATTATGCGCTTGAAAGCAAAATCCATCCGTGAAAGTACGGGTAAGTTTATAGTATTGGACACACTTATCTGCAAGGAAGTCGGTAAGGCCGGTATTCTCAATAAAATGATCAAATTCCTCTTTGATACCCGCACCTATCATGAACTCATCGCTTGGCCACCGACAAGATTTTGCATCAACCATGACTATTTGATTGGCCCCGGGCTCTATGTAGGCTTGCCGAACAGAGCTTCCGCTCGACGACTCGCCCAAAGTACGCCTCTTTGAAGTGTTCCTCCTAAATAAGCTCATCTTCCCAAATACAAATTTCTGAAATTTTTGAGCCACAAATTTTTGTCAACAAAACTTTGTAGGAATGGTAGAAACTACTCATAGTGATGCCTAGAGGCCATATCAAGCATTCATACTACTTGGAACTCAAAGAATTCAACATGCAAGCTCATTTTCTGTAGCACCAAGTGCAGCAACTTATGCAAAATATAAACCACTAAAACGAAAACTAATTGGAGGAATGGGAGAGTCACATACCAAGGAGCAATTCCTCAAAACAGTTTCAGGAACGGAGTTCCGAGGAAAGAGATCAAAAATTTCACTTTCTGGGTGAAGAACACGGGAGAGAGATGGATAGGGAATTTTTGCTGGAGGTAGGAGAAGGAGTGGGGCGAAGGGATAAGGCAGGGGTCCCTATGGGCCCCACAAGCCAACACGGCGCACCACTAGGGGGTGCCCTGTTATGTGGTGGCCCACTGGCACCCCCCCTGCAGTAATTTTTACGCCAAAAATTCTAAAATATTCTGGAAAAATTCATATCAAAATTTTGTGGAAATCTGAGACTTTTTATTTTTGGTGTATTTTTCATGCACGGTAACAAAACAGGAAACATGAATTTCATGATATTTTATTTTTATTGAACTAAGAAAAACAGAGAATAGCCTTGTGATACAGAGAGTTGTGAATACTCAATTCAACAATCTCATGTCATTTGAAAAGGATTCATTAATAAGGTTGATCACGTCTTATTAACAACCATTTCCGACTAACACGAAACCGAAGAATTTTCGTATACCACTAGGTTACCTCCACAGGGATTTGTATTTCCCCAATAATGAGATTATAATATTTCTTCTTCTTGGCAATAGGTAGAGGAATTATAAAATCTCCAATGATAACCGTGGGAATAGGCAGTGGCGGAGCCAGAACTTTTGTGAAGCCTGGGCAAATTTAAGCCTAAGAGCATCTACAGCCGCGGACATCAAATCCGGACCCTCAAGCGTTCATTTGTTTGCTGCATCCAAGTATCTAACAGTTGATACCTCAAATCCATACAAACCTTGCAAAAAAACCTATGTACTACATAGATATCCTATCTACCCTACACTGCTCATCGTCAGAGATGCCAACGATCTTCGTGTCGGGCTCTGGGTAGATGGCCATCTGTGGCAACTCCGAGTCATCATCAGACTCACTCGAGGCAAAGATTTCCTCGATCTCCGCCCCATCCTCCTCCTTCAGATCCATGCCCTCGATGGGCCGGGGGTCCTGCTCTGGCTGCTGCTCCCCTTCCTCCTCTGACTCCGGCAAGTCCGGAGGCAGGCCAACTGTGATCTGAGCTTCGTGCCTAGCCCAGATCATCTCGAGCAGTTGGAGGCGTCGCTTCGGCGTGAGCATGGTGTAGGTGGTCACCCTTCGTCAGGCCATGGTTATCGCGGACGGCGAGCGGAGATGATGGTTGAGAGGGAGAGAAGTGTATGCGGCTCAGGCTGGCGGCGCAAAGAGAGAGGAAGTGGATGTGGCTAGGGCTAGTGGTCACCGTCCGGCTGAGATAGCCGGACTTTGGAACTCGGGCGTAGAGCCGGAGCAACGGCACATGACTTTCACACCGCCACCGGAGGAGACGCCCGTCGGACCGTTGGGTTTCCGAGCGTTCGCGTGTAAGACTAGATTTGTGCTGGATATGAGCAGTGTGAGTCAGCCCGAACGTTTGAGGCGGTTTGACGCGCCTGGGTGGGTCATTATTTTTTAATCGGTCAGTGAACGGTCTGCCCTCCCGGGCGTTTGAGATCGATTTGAGGCGCCCGACCATAGATGCTCTAAGTGTCTACTCTTAAAGTTAAAATTGGACGTTTGGATACACAATGTTTAAAATAGCATCAAATTTCCGAAGCACAAATCCACAATAATAATGGAGCAAAATATAAGCACATAGTCGTATAAAAATAATTTAAATTTGAACTAATATATTGTATATCAATATTCAGTTTCATATACTAGGCTCATCTATTAATAAAAAAATCTTATTCTTTTTAAAATGTAACGATTATGAGTTTTGAAGTTAACATTCAACTTAAAAATTCCCTAAACCAAAGACTAGACTCGTGATCATCCACAATGACCAATTTCCCACACCCTAATTGTATAATTTAAGCCCAATATCTATCATTCTAGAAATCAGTTAGCAAGCTTACCTAATCACGGTAAAGGAGCGATTAGTCGAGGATGCAAGCCGTTCCAGCTCTCCGCCGGCCCTGTGCGTGGGCCTACGCTCATCGCCGCCAGTTCATCTCCACGATTCGTGAAAACGAACAGCCAAACCTTGATTGCTCGTTCCTTCTCAGTAATTGTGGAAGTTAATTGGGCTATAACTATGCCTCGCATGCCTAGCTAATTAGCCCGTTACCCAAGTATTTTTTATCTCTGGACGTTGGGTAGCCCATTAAGAAAGGAAGCCCAAAATTTACCCTCAAAAAGAAAAGAAAGGAAGCCCAAAATAACCTGCCCGGGTGAACCACGATGCAGAGGAGGATTTTACCCACTGTATGTCACGTATGTACGTCGCCCCGTATCCAGCGAGCCCGGGCAAGTGTCCGAGGTGGCCGGGCGCTGGCTTCGCCCCTGGGAATAGGATCAATGACATTAATATTATTAACCAAAGTTTGCTTCTTCGGAAAATGTACGATATGTTGCTTGCCATTGACATGAAAGGTAACCTTGCTTTTATTGCAATCGATAACAGCCCTTGTAGTATTTAGAAAGGGTCTAGCAAGGATAATCGACATATTGTCGTCCTCGGGCATATCAAGAATAACAAA
Source organism: Elymus sibiricus (assembly GCA_039707655.1). Classification (NCBI taxonomy): domain Eukaryota; kingdom Viridiplantae; phylum Streptophyta; class Magnoliopsida; order Poales; family Poaceae; genus Elymus; species Elymus sibiricus. Next base: position 402,366,093 of record CM077663.1, read on the forward strand.
GTCTGTTAAGATAGTAACATTTGCATCCACAATGAGAACATCCTCGCAAATTCCAATAGGTAAAGCAATGGATTTATCAGCCATTTGCAAAGATATCTCAGTAGGTGTGAGTTTACTCAATTCACGTCTTTTATAAAGGGAGAAAGGCATAACACTAACACCGACCCCTAAATCACATAAAGCAGTTTTGACATAGTTTTTTTTTAATAGAGCAAGGTATTGTGGGTATACCTGGATCTCCCAACTTCTTAGGTACTCCACCATCAAAATAATAATTAGCAAGAATGGTGGCAATTTCAGTTTCAGGTATCTCTCTTTTGTTGGTAATAATATCTTTCATGTACTTAGCATACAGAGGCATTTTCAATATACCAGTCAAACGAGTGCGCAAAAAGACAGGTCTAAACATTTCAGCAAAGCGCTCAAAACCTTCATTGTCCCTACTTTTAGTTGGCTTACGAGGGAATGGCATAGGTTTTTGAACCCATGGCTCTCTTTCCCTACCATGTTCTCTAGCAACAAAATCCCTCTTATCATAACGTTTATTTTTAGAAGGTGGGTTATCAAGATCCTCAGCACGTTCAATTTCCACATAATTATCATTTTCTTTGTTATTATCTGGCTGAGCATCTACGTGAGCATCATCATTATCATTTTCATTATCAATAGGTGTATGTTCACTACCAGATTGTGTCTCAGCATCGGAAACAGAAACTTTGTTACGTTTCTCACCATGGTTTTCTATAACAGGTTCACTAGAAGCATGCAAGTTCCTATCGTGTTTCCTTTTCTTCTTCTTCTTAGAAGCACTAGGTGTATCTTCATTAATTTTTTGAGAATCTTGTTCAATTCTCTTAGGGTGACCTTCAGGATAAAGAGTTTCTTGAGTCATTCTACCCCCTCTAGTCATTACTCTAACTACATGATCATTCACATTATTATTTATTTCAGCAAGAAAATCATTCTATGATTTAGCCACTTGATCTAACTGGGTGTGAACCATAGAAGCATGTTTACCTAGACCTTTCACATCATTTGCAATTGTAAACATCAAGTCACTTAAACGGTCTATCATCATGGCATTACGTCGCAATTGATTCTTAACATAATTATTGTAGTATTCTTGCTTAACAACGAAATTATCAAATTCATCCATGCATTGTTCAGGAGTCTTAGTATAAGGTATATCACTTTCATTACAGGAACGGAGAGAATTTACCTCTATTACCTGTGTCGGGTTGTCAAGTCCATGTATTTCTTCGATAGGCGGTAATTTCTTGACATCATCGGTTTTAATACCTTTCTCTTTCATAGATCTTTTTGCTTCTTGTATGTCTTCGGGACTAAGGAATAGAATACCTCTCTTCTTTTGAATAGGTTCCGGAGGTGGTTCAGGAAGTGTCCAATCATCAGCATTTTTTAATATGTTATTCAATAATTCTTTAGCTCGTTCAACAATTCTTTCCCTGAAAACACAACCAGCACAACTATCTAGGAAATCCCTAGAAGCATCAGTCAGTCCATTATAGAAGATATTAAGTATTTCATTTTTAGTAAGAGGATAATCAGGCAAAGCTCTTAACAACTGGAGAAGCCTCCCCCAAGTTTGAGGGAGATTCTCTTCTTCAATTTGAGCAAAGTTAAATATTTCTTGTAAGGCAGCTTGTTTCTTATGAGCAGGAAAATATTTTGCGGAAAAGTGGCGAAGCATATCCTGGGGACTACGCATACAACCAGGAGCAAGTGAAAGGAACCATTCCTTGTCCTCGCCTTTTAGCGAGAAAGGAAAAAGCTTAAGGATATAATAGTAGCCAATCTTTTCATCGTTGGTAAACAGAGCGGCAATATCATTCAGTTTCATAAGGTGTTCAACAATAGTTTCATTTTCATAGCCATGGAAAGGATCAGATTCAACTATAGGAATTAACTCAGGGTCTACAGAGAACTCACAATCCTTATCAGTAACAAATATAGGAGAAGTAGCAAATTTAGGGCCATGTTTCATTTTCTCCATCATAGATTTTTCTTTTAGTTTGCATAATAGTTTCTTCAAATCATCTCTATTTTCACAAGAAAGAAAGTCCCTAGCTACCTCACCATCCATAACATAACCTTCGGGTACATGAGGCAATTCATATCTATTAGTTGAGCGAGGGGTAACAGGTGATTCAAAATCTCCCTCAATTTCAGCATTCTCAAGTTCTCTAGCTTTAGCAAGATGAGCATCAAGTAATTCATTCAGTGGCACAGTTCTAGTTTCAACATGCGTAGCAATGGTTTCATCATTAATTTTAGAAGTAGCATCATCAAGTTCATGTGACATATCAGGACGATCAAAAGGTGGTGGTGTAGCAAGCTGATCCAAAACAGTAGGTGAATCTAAAGCAGAGCTAGATGGCAGTTCCTCACCTCCTCTCATGCGAGAGGGGACGATCTTGGTTCGATTATCTTTCAGAGTTCTCAAAATAGCAATTGGATATCCTTCAAGTTAACACAATAAATAGAGCTATGCTCCCCGGCAACGGCGCCAGAAAAAGGTCTTGATAACCCACAAGTGTAGGGAATCGCGACAGTCTTCACGAGTAGTATTTCACCCTAATTTATTGGTTCGGCACAAGGGGAGCCAAAGAATATTTATTGGACTTGACAGTTGAGTTGTCAATTCAACCGCACCTGGGATATCTCTCTGCAGCAAAAGATTTAGTAGCATGACAAATAGTAGTAGCAAAAGTAACAGTAGTAGTGACAACAGCAGTTTTGTAGCTGGTGTGACAGTAACAATAGCAATAGTAACTTAGCAAGATTCAGTATATGTAACGCGTAGGCACGTGGATCGGTGATGGATAATGATTTAGATGAGATTGATCATATAACAGTTACACACTAGTGCGACACAGAACTAGCTCCAATTCACCAATGTAATGTATGCATGTATTCCATATATAGTCATACATGCTTGCGCTAAGAACTTGCATGACATCTTTTGTCCTACCCTCCCATGGCAGCGGGGTCCTATTGGAAACTAAGGGATATTAAGGCCTCCTTTTAATAGAGAGCCGGAACAAAGCATTAACACATGGTGAATATATGAACTCCTCAAACTACGGCAATCACCGGAAAGAATCCCAATTATTGTCACCTTGGGGTATGCGGATCATAACACGTAATAGGTGCATACAACTTGCAAGATAGGATCCAAATCACTCTTATATTCATGAAAACATAACAGGTTCAGATCTGAAATCATGGCACTCGCGCCCTAGTGACAAGCATTAAGCATAGCAAAGTCATAGCAACATCAATCTCAGAACATAGTGGACACTAGGGATAAAGACCTATCAAACTTAACTCGATTACATGATCAATCTCATCCAATCGCATCACAGTCCAGCAAGCCTACAAAGGAATTACTCACTCCCGATGGTGAGTGTCATGGCGGTGTTGATGGAGAAGGGTTGGTGATGACGCCGACGACGATTTCCCCTCTCCGGAGCCCAAAACAGGCTCCAGATCAGCCCTCCGAAGGAAGAACGGGAGGTGGCGGCGGCTCCATCTCATGAAACGCGATGAAATCTTCTCTCTAATTTTTTCTCTATGGATGTGATTTTATAGGACTGGAATTAGGGTCGGAGGGGCCACGAGGGCCCCACAAGCCATCAGGGCGTGCCACTAGGGGGGCGCCATGTTGGCTTGTGGCCCCCTTGCGCACCTCCTCCGGCAGGTCTTCGCTCCATAATTCATCATATATTCCAGAAATAATTCACAAAAAGTTTCGCCCGATTCTGAGAACTTTTATTTCTGCACAAAAATAACACCAAGGTAGTTCTACTTAAAACAGCGTCAGTCCGGGTTAGTTTCATTCAAATCATGCAAATTAGAGGTCAAAACCAGAGCAAAAGTGTTTGGAGAAGTACATACATTTGAGACGTATCATAGCCATCGATATTGTTGTCACTAAGTGTTAGTTTTTCTTGGATTCCAATTACTTTACATGGTGTTCCTCAATGCATGAATTATTTGCAGTTTGGATGGCAGTCTGAAAAATGTGGTATGACTTGATGATCCACAAGTATAGGGGATCAATCGTAATCCTTTCGATAAGTAAGAGTGTCGAACCCAACGAGGAGCAGAAGGAAATGAGAAGCAGCTTTGAGCAAGGTATTCTCTACAAGTGTTGTGAGTAACAATGATAGATAGTTTCGTAGCAAGATAATTCGTAAGAAGTAACAACTAACAATAGTAGCAAGTGTGCAGCAAGGTGGCCCAATCATTTTTATAGCAAAGGATAAGCCTATAAGTTCTCTTATATAGAGGAAAACGATCTTGAGGACACATGGTAATTGTCGTCTAGTCATGTTCATCATGTTGAGTTGATTCGCTTTGGTAATTTGATATGTGGGTGGACCAGTGCTTAGGTGATGTTCATACTTCAACAAGCAACCTACTTATGATTAACCCTTCTCGCAAGCATCCATGATACGTCAATTTTGCATCATGCTTTTATATCGATATTTATTGCATTATGGGTTGTTAATACACATTATGGTACAATACTTATGTAGGAGATATGCCCTAGAGGCAATAATAAATGTTATTGATTATCTCCCTGTTCATAATTAGGTTTATGTTCCATGCTATAACTGCTATGGTTCTCGAGTCTGCAATAACCACGAGGCTCGGAGGAAGACTCATATGCACGTGTGGAATAATAAACGGTAAAATGTATTCCTATTCTGGCCTCTAAGACTGGCTCAAGTATTGCATGATGATCCTGTTTTCCTGATCATGGGCATGGCTATGCCGGCAATTTTGAGGGCACAATGTTAGAAGAACATTTGTGTTGAATCGACCCGAATTGATGTTACGCTATGAGATACATTTGTCACTAGTTAAATGGTTTATAACACATAGATGGTTAACGTTTGCATGATTCCTCAGACCATGAGAGTATCGAGTTTCTTCATGCTTGATTCATGAACTTTGGGGTTTGATTAAACGTCATCCGTTACTGGATGGCTATTACGGCGGCTTACGGGTTCATGGGAAAGTATGTCAAGTAACTTGATAGCTCAAGATTGGGATTTGCTCCTCCGACGATGGAGAGATATCTCTGGGCCCTCTCGGTGTTACGGTATCCATCATCGTCTGGCTAGACACTTTGTGATTTGATCACGGGGATGTCGGTACACGGGAACGAGAAAAGAGAATAATACCGGTAACGAGGTAACTGGCATAGTGGAAAAGTTGTTGATCCACGGGGATGCCAACATGTCTCACCTCGGGTATTTGTAACATATCGCGAAGCAACAGGAATAGCACACGACAACTGGAGGTTCACTCGAATATTCATTCGTGTGGGTATAGGGGTCAATATGGGTGTCCACGGCTCCGATGTTGATCATTGATCGGAAGGGGTTCCGGGTCATGTCTATACTTCACCGAACCTATAGGGTCACACGCTTAAGGGTCATCTATCTATTGAATACTAGACAGGGAGTCTGAGAGAAATTCACCGAAAAAGTTTCAGAGACAACGGAAGAGTTCCGGAGAGAGAGAACACCGGAAGAGTTTCAGTAAAACCGAAAAGTTGTTTCGGAGTGTACCATTAAGTCAAATTGGTTTCAGCACATGCCTGGAAATTATTGGAAGGTACCAGAATTGTTCCGGTAACTTCTGAGATTTTTCAGAGATGAAAACCGGAAATGTTCCGGGACTGCCGGAACCACTTTAGTTGCTTTTCACAGATGAAAATCACTAAACCAAAAAGTTGTTTCGGAGTACACCATAAAGTCAAATTGGTTTCGGCACATGCCTGATAATTCTTGGAGGGTGCCAGAATCGTTCTGGAAACTTTCTGGAATTTTCCGGGATGAAAACCGCAAATGTTCCGGAGCTGCCGGAACCGCTTCAGATGCTTTTCGCAGATGAAAATCACTAAACCGGAATTGTTTCGGAACGCGTTGAAAATTATTTTAGTGGGTACTGGAAATGTTCTAAGCCCACATAAATATTTTCAGTTCGAACGGACGCTGAAATATGTCGTCGTGAATAGTGAAAGTGCTTTTTGGATTACTTTATGGAAAGCCACCTTTTGGGGCTTTACTCACAAATATCTCTAGGGATGACATGGAAGGATAAGGGCTGCCCACTTGCTTTTACCTTTGTGCCCTTGTGAAGGGCATTTTGGGTATTTCAAGTGTCACCCTACCCCTTGGGTTTTCCTATAAATAGAGGTGGAGATGCACTCTCCACACTCACTCATTCTCACATACACATGCCATCTGATGTTATCTGGCTTCTCTCTCCCTCCCAGCGAAATAGTTTCGTAGAGCCGAAAGGCTGTCTGGGTTCCGGTGGGAACTAGTTCTGGACGGCGAAGCCCTGCCGGATAGATGACACCGTATGTGTGCAACTCTGTAGAGAGATCGTAGTTTCGGTCTTAGTTCGAGAGTGCCTCCCGAAGGGCTGTCCGAGTGACTGTCCGAGTCTCGATGGTCCTCCCGAAGGGCTGTCCGAGTGACTGTCCGAGTCTCGATGGTCCTCCTGAAGGGCTGTCCGTGACACCGTCCGGGGGACTGTCCAACCGCCTCCCGGAGGGCTGTCCCTGGGGCGGATGAGGGTATACATCCTCGCGGTTGGGAGGTTGTAAATCATAGCTGCGGGGATCTGCACCGCCGATCGTCATCGACTCTACTTCCGCTGCGCTACGAGTCGGTAACGAAAAAGATCAAACCTTGTATGCAGTCTCCATAGTGGTCCTGGGCTGGTGCATAGGTCGGAAATTTTTTGTTTTCTGCTGCGTTACCCTACAACTTATGCCTTTTCTCTCTTATTTTCTATGGTTTACATGAAGAGGGAGAATGCCGGCAACTGGAATTCTGGATAGAAAAGGAGCAAATCTGAGATACCTATTCTGCACAACTCCAAAAGTCCTGAAAATCTATGGAGAATTATTTTGGAATATATAAAAAATATTGGGCGAAAGAAATACCAGAGGGGACCCACCAGGGAGTCACAAGCCAGGGGGACGCGCCCTACCCCCCTGGGCGCGCCCCTGTGGCTTGTGGGCCCCCTGGCAGGCCTCCGATGCCCATTTTCTGCTATATGGAGGGTTTTGACCTGGCAAAAATCATAAGGGAGCTTTCGGGACAAAGCACCGCCGTCTCGAGGCGGAACTTGGACAGAACCAATCTAGGGCTCCGGCGAAGCTATTCTACCGGGGAAACTTACCTCCCGGAAGGGGAAATCGAAGCCATCGTCATCACCAACGATCCTCTCATCGAGAGGGGGTCAATCTCCATCAACATCTTCACCAGTACCATCTCCTCTCAAACCCTAGTTCATCTCTTGTATTCGATCTTTGTCTCAAAACCTCAGATTGGTACCTGTGGGTTGCTAGTAGTGTTGATTACTCCTTGTAGTTGATGCTAGTTGGTTTACTTGGTGGAAGATCATATGTTCAGATCCTTAATGATAATTAATACCCCTCTGATTATGAACATGAATATGCTTTGTGAGTAATTACGTTTGTTCCTGAGGACATGGGATAAGTCTTGTTATAAGTAATCATGTGAATTTGGTATTCGTTCGATATTTTGATGAGATGTATGTTGTCTCTCCTCTAGTGGTGTTATTTGAACGTCGACTAGATGACACTTCACCATTATTTGGGCCTAGGGGAAGGCATTGGGAAGTAATAAGTAGATGATGGGTTGCTAGAGTGAGAATAGCTTAAACCCTAGTTTATGCGTTGCTTCGTAAGGGGCTGATTTGGATCCATATGTTTCATGCTATGGTTAGATTTATCTAAATTCTTCTTTCGTAGTTGCGGATGCTTGCGAAAGAGGTTAATCATAAGTGGGAGGCTTGTCCAAGTAAGGGCAGCACCCAAGCACTGGTCCACCCACATATCAAATTATCAAAGTAACGAACGTGAATCATATGAGCATGATGAAAACTAGCTTGACAGAAATTCCCATGTGTCCTCGGGAGCGCTTTGCTTTATATAAGAGTTTGTCTAGGCTTGTCCTTTGATACAAAAAGGATTGGGACACCTTGATGCACCTTTGTTACATTTGTTACTTGCTATCCGTTATGAATTATCCTATCACAAAACTATCTGTTACCGATAATTTCAGTGCTCGCAGAGAATACCTTACTGAAAACCGCTTGTCATTTCCTTCTGCTCCTCATTGGGTTCGACACTCTTAATTATCGAAAGGACTACGATAGATCCCCTATACTTGTGGGTCATCAAGACTCTTTTCTGGCGCCGTTGCCGGGGAGTGAAGCGCCTTTGGTGAGTGGAACTTGGTAAGGAAAATTTTATATAGTGTGCTGAAATTTACTGTCACTTGTTACTATGGAAAATAATCCTTTGAGGGGCTTGTTCAGAGTATCTTCACCCCGACCGGACGCACAAAGATATGCTCCTCAACCTACTGCACCTACTGAAAATATTTATTATGAAATTCCTTCGGGTATGATAGAGAAACTGCTAGCTAATCCTTATGCAGGAGATGGAACACTACATCCTAATTTGCATCTAATCTATGTGGATGAAGTTTGTGGATTATTTAAGCTTGCAGGTTTGCCCGAGGATGATGTCAAGAATAAGGTCTTTCCTTTATCTTTTAAGGAGAAGGCATTGACATGGTACAGGCTATGTGATGATATTGGATCATGGAACTACAACTGATTGAAATTGGAATTTCATCAGAAGTTTTATCCTATGCATCTGGTTCATCGTGATCGGAATTATATTTATAATTTTTGGCCTCGTGAAGGAGAAAGAATCGCTCAAGCTTGTGGGAGGCTTAATTCAATGTTATATTCATGCCCCAATCATGAGCTCCCGAGAGAAATTATTATTCAGAATTTTTATGCTCGGCTTTCTCGTAATGATCAATCCATGCTCGATACTTCTTGTGCTGGTTCCTTTATGAGGAAAGATATTGAATTCAAATGGGACTTATTGGAAAGAATTAAACGCAACTCTGAAGATTGCGAACTCGACTAAGGTAAGTAGTCAGGTATAAACCTTAAGTTTGATTGTGTTAAATCCTTTATAGACACCGATGCTTTTCGTGATTTTAGCACTAAATATGGACTTGACTCTGAGATAGTAGCTTCTTTCTGTGAATCTTTTGCTACTCATGTTGATCTCCCTAAGGAGAAGTGGTTTAAATATCATCCTCCCATTGAAGTTAAATTAGTTGAACCTATTAAAGTTGAAGAAGAGACTATTATTTATAATGCTGATCCTGTTATTCCTGCTGCTTATATTGAGAAACCACCCTTCCCTGTTAGAATAAAGGAACAGGCTAAAGCTTCAACTGTGGTTCGTAAGAGTTGTACTAGAACACCTACGCCCCCTGAACAAATTAAAGTTGAACCTAGTATTGCTATGGTTAAAGATCTCTTGGTTGATAATATTGATGGGCATGTTATTAATTTATGTGATGAAGCTGCTAGAATTGCTAGACCTGATACTAAAGGTAAACATAGACCTATTGTTGGCGTGCCTGTTGTTTCTGTTAAAATAGGAGATCATTGTTATCATGGCTTATGTGATGTGGGTGCTAGTGTGAGTGCAATTCCCTTTACCTTATACCAAGAAATTATGAATGATATTGCACCAGCTGAATTAGAGGGAATTGATGTTACCATTAAGCTTGCTAATAGAGATACTATTGCACCAATTGGGATTGTTAGAGATGTTGAAGTCTTGTGTGGGAAAATAAAGTATCCTACTGATTTTCTTGTTCTTGGTTCCCCACAAGATGATTATTGTCCCATTATATTTGGTAGACCTTTCTTGAATACTGTTAATGCTAAGATAGGTTGTGAGAAAGAAACTGTTACTGTAAGTTTTGGGGATGTGTCTCATGAGTTCAATTTCTCTAAATTTCGTAGACAACCCCATCACAAAGAATTGCCTAGTAACGATGACATTATTGGTCTTGCTTCTATTGCTGTGCCTCCTACTGATCCCTTAGAACAATATTTGCTAGACCATGAAAATGATATGCATATGAATGAAAGGAATGAAATAGATAAGATTTTCTTTGATCAGCAACCTATTTTGAAACACAACCTGCCTGTTGAAATACTTGGGGATCCTCCTCCACCCAAGGGTGATCTCGTGTTTGAGCTTAAACAATTACCTGATACTCTGAAATATGCTTATCTTGATGAAAAGGAGATATATCCTATTATTATTAGTGCTAACCTTTCAGAGCATGAAGAAAAGAGATTATTGAAAACTTTGAGGAAGCACCGTGCTGCTATTGGATATACTCTTGATGATCTTAAGGGCATTAGTCCCACTCTATGTCGGCATAAAATTAATATGGAGCCTGATGCTAAACCAGTTGTTGATCACCAACGACGGTTAAATCCTAAAATGAAAGAAGTGGTAAGAAATGAAATACTAAAGCTTCCAGAGGCAGGTATAATTTATCCTATTGCTGATAGTAGATGGGTTAGTCCCGTTCATTGTGTCCCTAAAAAGGGAGGTATTACCGTTGTTCCTAATGATAAAAATGAATTGATCCCGCAAAGAATTGTTATAGGTTATAGAATGGTAATTGATTTTAGGAAATTAAATAAAGCTACTAGGAAAGATCATTACCCTCTACCTTTTATTGATCAAATGCTAGAAAGACTATCCAAACATACACATTTTTGCTTTCTAGATGGTTACTCTGGTTTCTCTCAAATACCTGTGTCAAAAGAGGATCAAGAAAAAACCACTTTTACTTGTCCTTTCGGTACCTTTGCTTATAGACGTATGCCTTTTGGTTTATGCAATGCACCTGCTACCTATCAAAGATGTATGATGGCTATATTCTCTGACTTTTGTGAAAAGATTGTTTAGGTTTTCATGGATGATTTTTCCGTTTACGGAACTTCTTTTGATGATTGCTTGAGCAACCTTGATCGAGTTTTGCAGAGATGCGAAGAAACTAATCTTGTCTTGAATTGGGAAAAGTGCCACTTTATGGTTAATGAACGTATTGTCTTGGGGCACAAAATCTTCGAAAGAGGTATTGAGGTGGATAAAGCTAAAGTTGATGCTATTGAAAAAATGCCGTGTCCTACGGATATCAGAGGTATAAGGAGTTTCCTTGGTCATGCTGGTTTCTTTAGGAGGTTTATTAAAGACTTCTCTAAGATTTCTAGGCCTCTCACCAATCTTTTGCAAAAAGATGTTCCATTCGTTTTTGATTATGATTGTGTAGAAGCATTTGAAATTCTTAAGAATGCCTTGATTTCCGCACCTGTTGTTCAACCACCTGATTGGAACCTACCCTTTGAAATTATGTGTGATGCAAGTGATTATGCTGTTGGTGCTGTTCTAGGACAAAGAGTTGATAAGAAATTAAATGTTATCCATTATGCTAGTAAAACTCTAGACAGTGCTCAAAGAAATTATGCTACCACTGAAAAGAAATTTTTAGCAGTAGTGTTTGCTTGTGATAAGTTCAGACCTTATATTGTTGATTCCAAAGTAACTGTTCACACTGATCATGCTGCTATCAAATACCTTATGGAAAAGAAAGATGCTAAACCTAGACTGATTAGATGGGTTCTTCTGCTACAAGAATTTGATTTGCATATTATTGATAAAAAGGGTGTTGATTACCCCGTAGCAGATAACTTGTCTAGATTAGAGAATGTTCTTGATGACCCACTACCTATTGATGATAGCTTTCCTGATGAACAATTAGCTGTCATAAATGCTTCGCGCAATGCTCCATGGTATGCTGATTATGCTAATTACATTGTTGCTAAATTTATACCACCTAGTTTCACATACCAACAAAAGAAAAAGTTCTTCTATGATTTAAGACATTACTTTTGGGATGATCCACACCTTTATAAAGAAGGAGTAGATGGTGTTATTAGACGTTGTGTACCTGAGGATGAACAGGAACAGATCCTTCACAAGTGTCATTCCGAGGCCTACGGAGGACACCCCGCTGGAGATAGAACTGCACATAAGGTACTACAATCTGGTTTTCATTGGCCTACTCTCTTCAAGGATGCTCGTAAGTTTGTCTTGTCTTGTGATGAATGTCAAAGAATTTTTAATATTAGTAGACGTCAGGAAATGCCTATGAATTACTCGCTTGTTATTGAACCATTTGATGTTTGGGGTTTTGATTATATGGGACCTTTTCCACAGTCTAACGGGTATACTCATATTCTAGTTGTTGTTGATTATGTTACTAAGTGGGTAGAAGCTATTCCAACTAGTAGCGCTGATCATAACACCTCTATTAAAATGCTTAAAGAAGTTATTTTCCCTAGATTTGGAGTCCCTAGATATTTAATGACTGATGGTGGTTCTCACTTTATTCATGGTGCTTTCCATAAATTGCTTGCTAAGTATGATGTTAATCACAGAATTGCATCTCCTTATCATCCTCAGTCTAGTGGTCAAGTAGAATTGAGCAATAGAGAAATTAAATTGATCTTGCAGAAGACTGTTAATAGATCCAGAAAGAATTGGTCTAAGAAACTTGATGATGCATTATGGGCTTATAGAACTGCTTATAAAAACCCTATGGGTATGTCTCCGTATAAGACGGTTTATGGTAAAGCATGTCACTTACCTCTAGAGCTAGAACATAAAGCTTATTGGGCAATTAAAGAGCTCAACTATGATTTCAAACTTGTTGGTGAGAAGAGGTTATTTGACATTAGCTCACTTGATGAATGGAGAACCCAGGCCTATGAGAATGCCAAGTTGTTTAAATAAAAAGTCAAGAGATGGCATGATAAAAGGATACAAAAGCGTGAATTCAATGTAGGTGACCATGTCTTGCTATACAATTCTCGTTTAAGATTTTTTGCAGGAAAACTTCTCTCTAAATGGGAAGGGCCTTACGTTATCGAGGAAGTGTATCGTTCCGGTGCCATCAAGATCAACAACACCGAAGGCACAAATCCGAAGGTGGTAAACGGGCAAAGAATCAAACATTATATCTCAGGTACTCCCATAAATGTTGAAACCAATATTATCAATACCATAACTCCGGAGGAGTACATTAGGGAGACCTACCAGAACGTTTCAGACTCCGAAAAGGAATAGGAGAGCAAGCAAGAATTATGTCAAAGGATATTGAAGCTCGAGCAGGAAGTAGACGATCTGAGGGAACAAAATTTTATGCTTAAGAGGAAACTAGACAAGCTTCCGATCTCATCAACAACTCCAACATCACCACCTCCGAAGAAAGACAACTAAACACATGGGTATGGGCACTCCCCTTGGCTTGTGCCAAGCTTGGGGGAGGTGCCCCGGTATCGTATCACCATCACATCTTTTACTTTTATCGTTTTTCTTAGTTCGATCCTTTTGGTTATATCTTGATCTAGTACAATAAAGTCTTCAGTGTGATCTATTTTTGAGTTTTGCCTTTTGCTCCCCCTATGTAAGCAAGTCCGAGAGTAATATAATAAAAAGTAGTTTTGAGTTGAGGGCTTTGCTTGCTTGCTATGATCTTGAGAAAAAGTAATAGAAAGAAGTATGAAATAAAAGCAAAGAGTATATATGATAATCTTATGGGGGGTGATGACTTCACATATAAGAGGTATGTCGATTGAAATTTGTTGTGAGTTGACAAAAAAAGCTATTGGTCATTGTTGCAATTAAAAGGAAGTAATAAAGAAAGAGAGGTTCACATATGAATATATCATCTTGGACATCTTTTATGATTGTGAGCACTCATCAAAATATTATATGTTAAGAAGTTGATGTTGGACAAGGAAGACAACATAATGGGTTATGTTTGCTTATTTCCGAATAGAAGTTATATGGTTTTAGATCCTTTAACATGTGTCGCTTGCTTCCACCCCATATCAGCCAAAAGCCAAAACTTCCGCACCAAGTAGAGATACTACTTGTGCATCCAAACACCTTTAACCCAGTTTTGCCATGAGAGTCCACCATACCTACCTATGGATTGAGTAAGATCCTTCAAGTAAGTTGTCATCGGTGCAAGCAATAAAAATTGCTCTCTAAATATGTGTGATCTATTAGTGTGAGGAAAATAAACTTTATACGAACTTGTGATATGGAAGAAATAAAAGCCACAGACTGCATAATAAAGTTCTTTATCACAAGGGGCAATATAAAGTGACGTTCTTTTGCATTAAGGGATTGCGCATCCAACTATAAAAGCGCATGACAACCTCTGCTTCCCTCTGCGAAGGGCCTATCTATTACCTTTACTTTCTAGTACTTACCTTTATGCAAGAGTCGTGGTGATCTTCACCACTTCCTTTATTTCGCCTTTACCTCTTGGCAAGCGTCATGTGTTGGGGAATGATCTAGACACATATATCCACTCGGATGTGCGTGAGCATGAGTTATTTCTATTGACATTACCCTTGAGGTAAATAGTTGGGAGGCAATACTATAAGCCCCTATCTTTCTCTGTGTCCGATTGAAGCTTTGACCTCATAGGTACCGCGTGAGTGTTAGCAATTATGAAAGACTAAAAGATGATTGAGTATGTGGATTTGCTTTACAAGCTCTTATATTGACTCTTTCCTACGTTATGATAAATTGGAATTGCTTCAATGACTGAGATCATAGTTTTTTGGTTCTCAATAGAGTTCTTGAGTCATACTCTAGCATAAGAAATTATATGTCAATATATGTTGCTGTTCTAAAGATGACCATGATGCCTTCATGTCCGTATTTTATTTTATCGACACCTCTATCTCTAAACATGTGGGCATATTTATCGATTTCGGCTTTCGCTTGAGGACAAGCGAGGTCAAAGCTTGGGGGAGTTGATACGTCCATTTTGCATCATGCTTTTATATCGATATTTATTGCATTATGGGCTGTTAATACACATTATGGTACAATACTTATGCCTTTTCTCTCTTATTTTATAAGGTTTACATGAAGAGGGAGAATGCCGGCAACTGGAATTCTGGACTGGAAAAGGAGCAAATCTGAGATACCTATTCTGCACAACTCCAATAGTCCTGAAAATCTACGGAGAATTATTTTGGAATATAAAAAAAATATTGGGCGAAATAAATACCAGAGGGGACACACCAGGGAGTCACAAGCCAGGGGGGCGCGCCCTACCCCCCTGGGCGCGCCCCTGTGGCTTGTGGGCCCTCTGGCAGGCCTCCGGTGCCCATCTTCTGCTATATGGAGGGTTTTGACCTGTAAAAATCATAAGGGAGCCTTCGGGACAAAGCGTCGCCGTCTCGAGGCGGAACTTGGACAGAACCAATCTAGGGCTCCGTCGGAGCTGTTCTGCCGGGGAAACTTCCCTCCCGGAAGGGGAAATCGAAGCCATCGTCATCACCAACGATCCTCTCATCGAGAGGGGGTCAATCTCCATAAACATCTTCACCAGCACCATCTCCTCTCAAACCCTAGTTCATCTCTTGTATTCGATCTTTGTCTCAAAACCTCAGATTGGTACCTGTGGGTTGCTAGTAGTGTTGATTACTCCTTGTAGTTGATGCTAGTTGGTTTACTTGGTGGAAGATCATATGTTCAGACCCTTAATGATAGTTAATACCCCTCTGATTATGAACATGAATATGCTTTGTGAGTAATTACGTTTGTTCCTGAGGACATGGGATAAGTCTTGTTATAAGTAATCATATGAATTTGGTATTCATTCGATATTTGGATGAGATGTATGTTGTCTCTCCTCTAGTGGTGTTATGTGAATGTCGACTACATGACACTTCACCATTATTTGGGCCTAGGGGAAGGCATTGGGAAGTAATAAGTAGATGATGGGTTGCTAGAGTGACAGAACCTTAAACCCTACTTTATGCGTTGCTTCGTAAGGGGCTGATTTGGATCCATATGTTTCATGCTATGGTTAGATTTATCTTATATCTTATTTCGTAGTTGCGGGTGCTTGCGAGAGAGGTTAATCATAAGTGGGAGGCTTGTCCAAGTAAGGACAGCAACCAAGCACCGGTCCACCCACATATCAAATTATCAAAGTAACGAACGCGAATCATATGAGCATGATGAAAACTAGCTTGACAGAAATTCCCATGTGTCCTCGGGAGAGATTTGCTTTATATAAGAGTTTTTCCAGGCTTGTCCTTTGCTACAAAAAGGATTGGGCCACCTTGCTGCACCTTTGTTACTTGCTATCCGTTACGAATTATCCTATCACAAAACTATCTGTTACCGATAATTTCAGTGCTTGCAGAGAATACTGATACGTCCATTTTGCATCATGCTTTTATATCGATATTTATTGCATTATGGGCTGTTAATACACATTATGGTGAAATACTTATGCCTTTTTCTCTTATTTTGCAAGGTTTACATGAAGAGGGAGAATGCCGGCAGCTGGAATTCTGGACTGGAAAAGAAGCAAATCTGAGATACCTATTCTGCATAACTCCAAAAGTCCTGAAAATTTACGGAGAATTATTTTGGAATATATAAAAAATACTGGGCGAAGAAAATACCAGAGGGGACCCACCAGGCAACCACAAGCCTGGAGAGCGCGCCCTACCCCCCAGGGCGCGCCCTAGTGGCTTGTGGCCCCCCTGGCAGGTCTCCGGTGCCCATCTTCTGCTATATGGAGGGTTTTGACCGGGAAAAAATCATAAGGGAGCTTTCGGGATGAAGCGCCGCCGTCTCGAGGCGGAACTTGGACAGAACCAATCTAGGGCTCCGACGGAGCTGTTCTGCCGGGGAAACTTCCCTCCCAGAGGTGGAAATTGAAGCCATCGTCATCACCAACGATCCTCTCATCGAGAGGGGGTCAATCTCCATCAACATCTTCATCAGCACCATCTCCTCTCCAAACCCTAGTTCATCTCTTGTATCCGATCTTTGTCTCATACCTCAGATTGGTACATGTGGGTTGCTAGTAGTGTTGATTACTCCTTGTAGTTGATGCTAGTGGGTTTACTTGGTGGAAGATCATATGTTCAGATCCTTAATGATAATTAATACTCCTCTGATTATGAACATTAATATGCTTTGTCAGTAGTTACGTTTGTTCCTGAGGACATGGGATAAGTCTTGTTATAAGTAATCATGTGAATTTGGTATTCGTTCGATATTTTGATGAGATGTATGTTGTCTCTCCTCTAGTGGTGTTATGTGAACGTCGACTACATGACACTTCACCATTGTTTGGGCCTAGAGGAAGGCATTGGGAAGTTATAAGTAGATGATGGGTTGCTAGAGTGACAGAACCTTAAACCCTAGTTTATGCGTTGCTTCGTAAGGGGCTGATTTGGATCCAAATGTTTCATGCTATGGTTAGATTTGTCTTAATTCTTATTTCGTAGTTGCGGATGCTTGCGAGAGGGTTAATCATAAGTGGGAGGCTTGTCCAAGTAAGGGCAGCACCCAATCACCGGTCCACCCACATATCAAATTATCAAAGTAACGAACGCGAATCATATGAGCATGATGAAAACTAGCTTGACAGAAATTCCCATGTGTCCTCGGGAGCGCTTTGCTTTATATAAGAGTTTGTCCAGGCTTGTCCTTTGCTATAAAAAGGATTGGTCCACCTTTCTGCACCTTTGTTACATTTGTTACATGCTACCCGTTACGAATTATCCCATCACAAAACTATCTGTTACCGATAATTTCAGTGCTTGCAGAGAATACCTTACTAAAAACCGCTTGTCATTTCCATCTGCTCCTCGTTGGGTTCGACACTCTTACTTATCGAAAGGACTACGATAGATCCCCTATACTTGTGGGTCATCAAGAATCTTTTTTGGCGCCATTGCCGGGGAGTGAAGCGCCTTTGGTGAGTGGAACTTGGTAAGGAAAATTTTATATAGTGTGCTGAAATTTACTGTCACTTGTTACTATGGAAAATAATCCTTTGAGGGGCTTGTTCGGGGTATCTTCACCTCGACCCGAAGCACAAAGAGTTGCTCCTCAACCTTCTGCACCTACTGAAAATATTTATTATGAAATTCCTTCGGGTATGATAGAGAAACTGCTAGCTAATCCTTATGCAGGAGATGGAACACTACATCCTGATTTGCATCTAATCTATGTGTATGAAGTCTGTGGATTATTTAAGCTTGCAGGTTTGCCCGAGGATGATGTCAAGAAGAAGGTAATTCCTTTATCTTTGAAGGAGAAGGCATTGACATGGTATAGGCTATGTGATGATATTGGATCATGGAACTACAACCGATTGAAATTGGAATTTCATCAGAAGTTTTATCCTATGCATCTGGTTCATCGTGATCGGAATTATATTTATAATTTTTGGCCTCGTGATGGAGAAAGTATCGCTCAAGCTTGGGGGAGGCTTAAGTCAATGTTATATTCATGCCCCAATCATGAGCTCTCAAGAGAAATTATTATTCAGAATTTTTATGCTCGGCTTTCTCATAATGATCGATCCATGCTCGATACTTCTTGTGCTGGTTCCTTTATGAAGAAGGATATTGAATTCAAATGGGACTTATTGGAAAGAATTAAACGCAACTCTGAAGATTGGGAACTCGACGAAGGTAAGGAGTCGGGTATAAACCTCAAGTTTGATTGTGTTAAATCCTTTATAGACACCGATGCTTTTCATGATTTTAGCACTAAATATGGACTTGACTCTGAGATAGTAGCTTCGTTCTGTGAATCTTTTGCTGCTCATGTTGATCTCCCTAAGGAGAAGTGGTGTAAATATCATCCTCCCATTGAAGTGAAAGTAGTTGAACCTATTAAAGTTGTAGAAGAAACCATAACTTATAATGTTGATCCTATTGTTCCTACCGCTTATATTGAGAAACCACCCTTTCCTGTTTTAATAAAGGAACCTGCTAAAGCTTCAACTGTGGTTCGTAAGAGTTGTACTAGAATGCCTATGCCCCCTGAACAAATTAAAGTTGAACCTAGTATTGCTATGGTTAAAGATCTCTTGGTTGATAATATTGATGGGCATGTTATTCATTTCTGTGATGAAGCTGCTAGAATTGCTAGACCTGATACTAAAGGTAAACATAGACCTATTGTTGGCGTGCATGTTGTTTCTGTTAAAATAGGAGATCATGGTTATCATGGCTTATGTGATGTGGGTGCTAGTGTGAGTGCAATTCCATTTACCTTATTCCAAAAAATTATGAATGATAGTGCACCAGCTGAGTTAGAAGAAATTGATGTTACTATTAAGCTTGCTAATAGAGATACTATTGCACCAATTGGGATTGTTAGAGATATTGAAGTCTTATGTGGGAAAATAAAGTATCCTACTGATTTTCTTGTTCTTGGTTCCCCACAAGATGATTTTTGTCCCATTATATTTGGTAGACCCTTCTTGAATACTGTTAATGCTAGGATTGATTGTGAGAAAGAAACTGTTACTGTAAGTTTTGGGGATGTGTCTCATGAGTTCAATTTCTCTAAATTTCGTAGACAACCCCATGATAAAGAATTGCCTAGTAAAGATGAAATTATTGGTCTTGGTTCTATTGCTGTACCTCCTACCGATCCTTTAGAACAATATTTGCTAGACCATGAAAATGATATGCGTATGAATGAAAGTAATGAAATAGATAAGATTTTCTTTGATCAGCAACCTATTTTGAAACACAACCTGCCTGTTGAAATACTTGGGGATCCTCCTCCACCCAAGGGTGATCCCGTGTTTGAGCTTAAACAATTACCTGATACTTTGAAATATGATTATCTTGATGAAAAGGAGATATATCATGTTATTATTAGTGCTAACCTTTCAAAGCATGAAGAAAAGAGATTATTGAAAACTCTAAGGAAGCACCGTGCTGCTATTGGATATACTCTTGATGATCTTAAGGGCATTTGTCCCACTCTATGTCAGCACGAAATTAATATGGAGCCTGATGCTAAACCGGTTGTTGATCACCAACGACGGTTAAATCCTAAAATGAAAGAAGTGGTAAGAAATGAAATACTAAAGCTTCTGGCAGCAGGTATAATTTATCCTATTGCTGATAGTAGATGGGTCAGTCCCGTTCATTGTGTTCCTAAGAAAGGAGGTATTACCGCTGTTCCTAATGATAAAAATGAATTGATCCCGCAAAGAATTGTTACAGGATATAGAATGGTAATTGATTTTAGGAAATTAAATAAAGCTACTAGGAAAGATCATTACCCTCTACCTTTTATTGATCAAATGCTAGAAAGACTATCGAAACACACACATTTTTCTTTCTAGATGGTTATTCTGGTTTCTCTCAAATACCTGTGTCAAAAGAGGATCATGAAAAGACCACTTTTACTTGCCCTTTCGGTACCTTTGCTTATAGACGTATGCCTTTTGGTTTATGCAATGCACCTGCTACCTTTCAAAGATGTATGATGGCTATATTCTCTGACTTTTGTGAAAAGATTGTTGAGGTTTTCATGGATGATTTTTCCGTTTACGGGACTTCTTTTGATGATTGCTTGAGCAACCTTGATCGAGTTTTGCAGAGATGTGAAGAAACTAACCTTGTCCTGAATTGGGAAAAGTGCCACTTTATGGTTAATGAAGGTATTGTCTTGGGACACAAGATTTCCGAAAGAGGTATTGAAGTTGATAAAGCTAAAGTTGATGCTATTGAAAAAATGCCGTGTCCTACGGACATAAGAGGTATAAGAAGTTTCCTTGGTCATGCTGGTTTCTATAGGAGGTTTATTAAAGATTTCTCTAAGATTTCTAGGCCTCTCACTAATCTTTTGCAAAAAGATGTTCCATTCGTTTTTGATGATGATTGTGTAGAAGCATTTGAAATTCTTAAGAATGCCTTGATTTCCGCACCTGTTGTTCAACCACCTGATTGGAACCTACCCTTTGAAATTATGTGTGATGCTAGTGATTATGTTGTTGGTCCTATTCTAGGACAAAGAGTTGATAAGAAATTGAATGTTATTCATTATGCTAGTAAAACTCTAGACAGTGCTCAAAGAAATTATGCTACTACTGAAAAGGAATTTTTAGCGGTTGTGTTTGCTTGTGATAAGTTCAGACCTTATATTGTTGATTCCAAAGTAACTGTTCACACTGATCATGCTGCTATTAAATATCTTAAGGAAAAGAAGGATCCTAAACCTAGACTTATCAGATGGGTTCTCTTGCTACAAGAATTTGATTTGCATATTATTGATAGAAAGGGTGCCGATAACCCCGTAGCAGATAACTTGTCTAGGTTAGAAAATGTTCTTGATGACCCACTACCTATTGATTATAGCTTTCCTGATGAACAATTAGCTGTCATAAATGCTTCGCGTAATGCTCCATGGTATTCTGTTTATGCTAATTACATTGTTGCTAAATTTATACCGCCTAGTTTCACATACCAACAAAAGAAAAAGTTCTTCTATGATTTAACACATTACTTTTGGGATGATCCACACCTTTATAAAGAAGGAGTAGATGGTATTATTAGACGTTGTGTACCTGAGCATGAACAGGAACAGATCCTACGCAAGTGTCACTCTGAGGCCTATGGGGGACACCACGCTGGAGATAGAACTGCACACAAGGTATTACAATCTGGTTTTTATTGGCCTACTCTCTTCAAGGATGCTCGTAAGTTTGTCTTGTCTTGTGATGAATGTGAAAGAATTGGTAATATTAGTAGACGTCAGGAAATGCCTATGAATTACTCTTTTGTTATTGAACCATTTGATGTTTGGGGTTTCAATTATATGGGACCCTTTCCACAATCTAACGGGTATACTCATATTCTAGTTGATGTTGATTATGTTACTAAGTGGGTAGAAGCTATTCCAACTAGTAGCGCTGATCATAACACTTCTATTAAAATGCTTAAGGAAGTTATTTTCCCTAGATTTGGAGTCCCTGGATATTTAATGACTGACGGTGGTTCACACTTTATTCATGGTGCTTTCCGTAAATTGCTTGCTAAGTATGATGTTAATCATAGAATTGCATCTCCATATCACCCTCAGTCTAGTGGTCAAGTAGAATTGAGCAATAGAGAAATTAAATTGATCTTACAGAAGACCGTTAATATATCTAGAAAGAATTGGTCTAAGAAACTTGATGATGCAATATGGGCTTATAGAACTGCTTATAAAAACCCTATGGGTATGTCTCCGTATAAGATGGTTTATGGTAAAGCATGTCACTTACCTCTAGAGCTAGAACATAAAGCTTATAGGGAAATTAAAGAGCTCAACTATGATTTCAAACTTGCTGGTGAGAAGAGGTTATTTGACATTAGCTCACTTGATGAATGGAGAACCCAGGCCTATGAGAATGCTAAATTGTTTAAAGAAAAGGTTAAGAGATGGTATGATAGAAGGATACAAAAGCGTGAATTCAATGTAGGTGATCATGTCTTGCTATACAATTCTCGTTTAAGATTTTTTTCAGGAAAACTTCTCTCTAAATGGGAAGGGCCTTACATTATCGAGGAAGTATATCGTTCCGGTGCCATCAAGATCAACAACGCCGAAGGCACAAACCCGAAGGTGGTAAACGGGCAAAGAATCAAACATTATATCTTAGGTACTGCCATAAATGTTGAAACCAATATTATCAATACCATAACCCCAGAAGAGTACATTAGGGAGACCTAGCAGAACGTTTCAGACTCTGAAAAGGAATAGGTATGTGGTACGGTAAGCCAAACGACTCCAAAACTTTTCCAATAGCAATTTTTCTCCGATTTGGAATATTTAAAAAATTAGGAATATTTAAAGTAGTCCGAAAAGTGCACGAGGAGGAGACAAGCCAGGAGGGCGCGCCCTACCCCCCTGGGCGTGCCCTAGTGGCTTGTGGCCACCTCGTGTACCATCCGGACTCCGTTTTCTTGTGGTATACTCCTTCGGGTCGGTAAAAATTCATTATATAATCTCCCGAAGGTTTTGATCTCCGTATCACGACAATACCTCCTGTTTTCGTTTTGAGCTGTTTCTGTTGCAGATTAAGAGCAATATGTCGTCCCAAGATTCAGATGGGGAGAGCTATATATCGCATTATCTTGCCAATCCCAAGCTCTATGGGGACTTAGATCCTTATGGATTATTCTCGGAGGAGGAACAAGAAGGCAAGTACGAGGAAGAAAGCTCGGATCAAGAAGAGGTCCCCCTGCCTCAACCAGGAGATATGCACGTGGAGTTCAGGAAATCGAGCCTCCCAAACACAAGGCGAAAACCCAAGGTCCTATTTATCCCTTCTCGTTTCCTGCAGGAAAGTAAGGAAGAATTATGTCAAAGGATATTGAAGCTCGAGCAGGAAGTTGACGATCTGAGGGAACAGAACTTTATGCTTAAGAGGAAACTGGACAAGCTTCCAACCTCATCAACAACTCCAACATCACCACCTCCGAAGCAAGACGACTAAACATATGGGTATGGGCACTCCCCTTGGCTTGTGCCAAGCTTGGGGGAGGTGCCCCGGTATCGTATCACCCTCACATCTTTTACTTTTATCGTTTTTCTTAGTTCGATCCTTTTGGTTATATCTTGATCAAGTAGAATAAAGTTTTCGTGTGATCTAGTTTTGAGTTTTGTTTTATGTTCCCCCTATGTAAGCAAGTCCGAGAGTTATATAATAAAGAGTAGTTTTGAGTTGAGGGCTTTGCTTATTTGCTATGATCTTGAGAAAAAGAAATAGAAAGAAGTATAGAATAAAAGCAAAGAGTATATATGATAATCTTATGGGGAGTGATGACTGCACATATAATAAGTATGTCGATTGAAATTTGTTGTGAGTTGACAAACATAGCTATTGGTCATTGTGGCAATTAAAAGGAAGTAATAAAGAAAGAGAGGTTCACATATAAATATATTATCTTGGACATCTTTTATGATTGTGAGCACTCATTAAAATATTTTATGCTAAAGAGTTGATGTTGGACAAGGAAGACAACATAATGAGTTATGTTTGCTTATTTCTGAATAGAAGTTATATGGTTATAGATCCTTCAACATGTGACGCTTGTTTCCACCCCATACTAGCCAAACTTCTGCACCAAGTAGAGAAACTACTTGTGCATCCAAACACCCTTAAGCCAGTTTTGCCATCAGAGTCCACCATACCTACCTATGGATTGAGTAAGATCCTTCAAGTAAGTTGTCATCGGTGCAAGCAATAAGAATTGCTCTGTAAATATGTGTGATCCGTTAGTGTGAGGAAAATAAACTTTATACGAACTTATGATATGGAAGAAATAAAAGCGACGGACTGCATAATAAAGTTCTCTATCACAAGGGGCAATATAATGTGACGTTCTTTTGCATTAAGGGATTGTGCATCCAACTATAAAAGCGCATGACAATCTCTGCTTCCCTCTGCGAAGGGCCTATCTGTTACTTTTATTTTCTAGTACTTACCTTTATGTAAGAGTCGTGGTGATCTTCATCACTTCCTTTATTTCGCCTTTATCTTTTGGCAAGCGTCGTGTGTTGGGGAATGATCTAGACACATATATCCACTCGGAAGTTGGTGAGCATGAGTTATTTCTGTTGACATTACCCTTGAGGTAAATAGTTGGGAGGCAATACTATAAGCCCCTATCTTTCTCTGTGTTCATTTGAAACTTTGACCTCGTAGGTACCGCGTGAGTGTTAGCAATTATGAAAGATTAAAAGATGATTGAGTATGTGGATTTGCTTTACAAGCTCTTATATTGACTCTTTCCTACGTTATGATAAATTGGAATTGCCTCAATGACTGAGATCATAGTTTGTGGGTTCTCAATAGAGTTCTTGATTCATACTTTACCTTGTGAACGAATTGTTACTTCAGCATAAGAAATTATATGTCAATATATGTTGTTGTTCTAAAGATGATCATGATGCCTTCATGTCCGTATTTTATTTTATTGACACCTCTATCTCTAAACATGGGGGCATATTTATCGATTTCGGCTTTCGCTTGAGGACAAGTGAGGTCTAAGCTTGGGTGAGTTGATACGTCCATTTTGCATCATGCCTTTATATCGATATTTATTGCATTATGGGCTGTTAATACACATTATGGTGAAATACTTATGCCTTTTCTCTCTTATTTTGCAAGGTTTACATGAAGAGGGAGAGTGCCGGCAGCTGGAATTCTGGACTGGAAAAGAAGCAAATCTGAGATACCTATTCTGCACAACTCCAAAAGTCCTGAAAATTTACGGAGAAATATTTTGGAATATATAAAAAATACTGGGCGAAGAAACTACCAGAGGGGACCCACCAGGCAGCCACAAGCCTGGAGGGCGCGCCCTACCCCCCAGGGCGCGCCCTAGTGGCTTGTGGGCCCCCTGACAGGTCTCCGGTGCCCATCTTCTACTATATGGAGGGTTTTGACCTGGAAACAATCATAAGGGATCTTTCGGGACGAAGCGCCGCCGTCTCGAGGCGGAACTTGGACAGAACCAATCTAGGGCTCCGGCAGAGCTGTTCTGCTGGGGAAACTTCCCTCCCGGAGGGGGAAATCGAAGCCATCGTCATCACCAACGATCCTCTCATCGAGAGGGGGTCAATCTCCATCAACATCTTCATCAGCACCATCTCTTCTCCAAACCCTAGTTCATCTCTTGTATCCGATCTTTGTCTCAAACCTCAGATTGGTACCTGTGGGTTGCTAGTAGTGTTGATTACTCCTTGTAGTTGATGCTAGTGGGTTTACTTGGTGGAAGATCATATGTTCAGATCCTTAATGATAATTAATACTCCTCTGATTATGAACATTAATATGCTTTGTGAGTAGTTACGTTTGTTCCTGAGGACATGGGATAAGTCTTGTTATAAGTAATCATGTGAATTTGGTATTCGTTCGATATTTTGATGAGATGTATGTTGTCTCTCCTCTAGTGGTGTTATGTGAACGTCGACTACATGACACTTCACCATTGTTTGGGCCTAGAGGAAGGCATTGGGAAGTAATAAGTAGATGATGGGTTGCTAGAGTGACAGAAACTTAAACCCTAGTTTATGTGTTGCTTCGTAAGGGGCTGATTTGGATCCACATGTTTCATGCTATGGTTAGATTTTTCTTAATTCTTCTTTCGTAGTTGCGGATGCTTGCGAGAGGGGTTAATTATAAGTGGGAGGCTTGTCGAAGTAAGGGCAGCAACCAAGCACCGGCCACCCACATATCAAATTATCAAAGTAACGAACGCGAATCATATGAGCATGATGAAAACTAGCTTGACAGAAATTCCCATATGTCCTCGGGAGCGCTTTGCTTTATATAAGAGTTTGTCCAGGCTTGTCCTTTGCTATAAAAAGGATTGGTCCACCTTGCTGCACCTTTGTTACATTTGGAACTTGCTACCCGTTACGAATTATCCCATCACAAAACTATCTGTTACCGATAATTTCAGTGCTTGCAGAGAATACCTTACTGAAAACCGCTTGTCATTTCCTTCTGCTACTCGTTGGGTTCGACACTCTTACTTATCGAAAGGACTACGATAGATCCCCTATACTTGTGGGTCATCAAATACCTTACTGAAAACCGCTTGTCATTTCCTTCTGCTCCTCGTTGGGTTCGACACTCTTACTTATCGAAAGGACTACGATAGATCCCCTATACTTGTGGGTCATCAATCCACAACTACGAAAGAAGAATTAAGATAAATTTAACCATATCATGAAACATGTGGATCCAAATCAGCCCCTTACGGAATAACACATAAAGTAGGGTTTCAGCTTCTGTCACTCTAGCAACCCATCATCTACTTATTACTCCACAATGCCTTCCCTTAGGCCGAAAGATGGTGAAGTGTCATGTAGTTGATATTTACATGACACCACTAAAGGAAGCGACAACATACATATCATTGAAATATCGAACGAATACCAACTTCACATGATTACTTATAACAAGACTTTTCCCTTGTCCTCGAGAACAAAAGCAACTTCTCAAAAATCATCACCATGTTCAAGATCAGAGGTATAATGAATATGATAAAGGATCTGAACATATTATCTTCCACCAAGTAAACCAACAAGCATCAACTACAAGATGTAATCAACACTACTAGTAGCCCCCAGGTACCGATCTGAGGTTTTGAGACAAATATTGCATACAAGAGATGAACTAGGGTTTGAGATGAGATGGTGCTGGTGAAGATGTGAATGAAGATTGGCCCTCCCACAATGGAGGAAGCGTTGGTGATGACGATGGCTTTGATTTCCCCCTCTCGGAGGGAAGTTTCCCCGGCAGAATCACTCTGCCAGAGAGCAAAAGGGCCTCTACCCAGGTTTCCGCCTCGGGATGGTGATGCTTTGTCCCGGAAGTATCCTCTTGATTTTTTCTAGGTTAAATCCCATCATATAGCCGAAGCGGGGGGCGGAGGCCGCCTGTGGGCCTAGGCGCGCCCAGTTGGCTTGGCACCAACAGGTGGCCCCCCTCTGGTACTTCTTCGCTCTAAAAATTCTTATATATTCCATAAAAAATCCTCGTGATGTTTCAGGTCATTTGGAGTCCAGAAAATTTCCAGCTTTTTCCATGGCTTTCAGGTCCAGAATTCTAGTTTCCGGTAATTTCCCTCTTTGTGCAGACCTTGCAAATTAAGAGGAAATGCATTAGACTTGTATCATAAAGTTGAATATTGACCAAGAACAATACACATATCAATGAGAAATCATGATGCAAAATGGACGTATCAACTCCCCAAAGCTTAGACCTCGCTTGTACTCAAGCGAAAGCCGAACTTCATAATAATGACCACATAATTAGAGAGAGAGAGAGAGATGTCGACAAAAACAAAATACGAACATGAGAGTGTCATTAATATTAACATAGAAGCAAGTTTTCATCAATTAACTTCTCATAAACAAGTAACAATCTATCCACAAATATTGAAGTATGGAGCATAAACTTTATTGACAACAAACAAACTATGTTCTTAGTCACTGAGATAATGACAATTCATCATATTTAAGAGAAGAGTCTATGTTGGAGATTTTATTTTAGCAAGTTCACATGCTCACCATCATTTAGTCTTCTATGATTTTTGACACTTAATGCATATTTTTGGAGCAAATGTTTCCGTCAAACACATAGGAAGATAGGGGCTTTATTGTTTTCGCCTCCCAACTTATTTACCTCCAGGATAATGTCAACAATATTGATTCATGACCACCTACATCCAATAGGATATATATGTTAGAGCATATTTCTCCTTGTGTGGTTTTGGTAATTGTTGACAATCCCTATGGACTAATGGTTGCTTTGAGTTTTACTTCACGGATTTGTCCATAGGCATTTCCTGAAGTCCATTTATTGGTTTCAAGGAGTTTATGTGATGACCAAGGTGGTATTCAAGGATTTATCAAAAGATTGGTCGTGTGAGTATTGAGCTTATTGCAAGCATGCACTACTGGAATCAGGGTCTTTGCCGTCTGCCATAGCAGACGGCAAAGGCCTGCCTGGCGGACGGCAAAGCCATTGCCGTCCGCCAGCAGACGGCCAACAGTCCGGCCGAACAGTTGCCGGCAAAGGCCACTTTGCCGTCTGCTGGCAGACGGCAAAGAAGCCAATCTCTTTGCCGTCTGCTGGCAGACGGCAAAGCCCCTGGACGGCAGACAAAAGGTGCCAGCCCCGTTAGGGGGCTAACGGCGCTCTTTGTCGTCTGCTGGCAGACGGCAAAGGCCTTTGCTTCTTTGTCGTCTACCAGCAGACGGCAAAGAGCTGCAGCTGACGTCAGCTGACGTCAGGCGTCAGCTGGGCCAATGCAGGCTCTTTGCCGTCTGCCAGCAGACGGCAAAGAAGCAAAGGTCTTCGCCATCTGCCAGCAGACGGCAAAGAGGCCAAATAGGCCAGCCCAGGTTGCACAGGCTGCTGCCACGTGGGTCTTTGCCGTCTGCTAGCTGATGGCAAAGCTCTTTGCCGTCTGCCAGCAGACGGCAAAGAGCCTGTACAGCCCCTGTTTTTTCTGTTTTTTCTTAAATTCATTCAATTTCACAGAATTTCACATATATATATATATACACATTTGAAAATACTTTCAACAAGCATAACAACACATATATAGCTAGCCAACATATCCAACAACAAGCATACAATGGTTTCATCCATACATACATATATAGGTAGCAAGTTTCACCTCCTCATCATGATCATAATAACAAGTTGGGCACTAGTCATAATCACAACTCCTCCTCATCATCATCAACGCAAGCTTCTCCTCCTCATCATAGGACCTACTCTACGTGTTGGTCACTAGTCATAACACATTGTACCTAGGACCTACTCCTCTATCATAGGACCTACTCCTCTCTCATAGGACCTACTCTACCCTCTCTTAGGTAAAATATCATAAAACAAGATAGGGCCTGACTCTCCATTATGGAGAATGGAGATCATCCTGTCTCCAATTCTTGGCATACGCACAATGTTGCTTCCAAGTAGCTCTCTACGATTGACCATACATTTTTTCCAATCATTGATTGTCATGTCTTCATCGGTTTTAGAAATCCGGTATGGACAGGAGTGATGCGTAGGCTGACCTGGCCGTGCTGGTCGTAAGCTCATAACATCAACGAGACCTCTCGGAAACATCAGATTAGGCACACAATCCTTCGGGATTTTCTGTTGAAAAACATAGTAATAACTTTGTAGTTAGCAATGTTATTTAGTTTTAGAAGAATTTATGCAAAAGATGCACGGATGTCGTAATAGTAGAAAATCTTACCATGCAATCTCCATGGATGTTACCGTAGTTCACCACGTGCACTAGTGGCACGTATTGACCATAATGTGGAGGAGTTTGATAATAGCTATTGTAATTCTCAAGATCATTAATAAATGCGACAAGATGATCTTTCTCCTTACAAGTTAATTCTGCTTTATCATTGTAGTAGTAGGTTCTATCTACCATCTTCCGTACATTTTTTGAAGAATGAAAATAAGTTGTCAATGGAAATTAGTTGTCAACTATTTTTAAATAAACAATATAAATTACTTAATAAATATGGTTGAGAAACTCACATAATGGTAGAACTGGAGGCGTCTGCACATCGACCCAGATGTCGATATTACCTTCAATTTCATCTTCCGGACGAATATCAAAGGTGATAAGCATATTAGGCTCAAATGCATAAGCCTTGCATAGTGCTTGCCAACTTTTGCATTCAAAATAGGAGTAGGTGTCTGCATTGTGCAATTTTACGGCAAAAGTATAACCATGCTCGGTCCTCAAGTGAACTCTCTTTACCTCCATACTTTTTTTAGTATTGAAACCAATCTTATCCAAGACATAAATTCTTGCATGGCAGGGGATACGCTAGTAGAATAGTAAAAAAATAAAATTATAAGTTGAAGCAAAAGAAGCAGAAGTCATGCTTAATTACGAAAAAAGACTTGTCGTTGTGACTTACTGTATCCACTTCGAAGGTCTCATCCAGCACGATGCTGAAGCGCCTACCATCAACTAGGTGAGTCGTGTCGCACAGACCGCGCTCGTCTTCGCAGTATTCGCACATACCGAATTCCCTTTCGCTATCGTCGTCAGACATTTCCTATGTTCATAGTTGAAACATTTAAAATCGATCGTAGGCAACTACCAGGAAACTGATCAACACACAGATCACTATTACTCAAAATATGCAACGGGTTGACTTTAGGTCTGTCGAGTCTTTCCTTCCTAAACTCTCATCTCACGTATATGGTGGGCACTCCCTCTGATATTGCGACCGTCGGTGATGGTGGCTCCTCCATTCGTCCCCGAGTGCATTACACCAAAATGTCTAGCACACGGGAACGAAGGAGAAGCGACCCCCACGACAACAGTCGGGATTCTTCCTCTCATATTTCGACCGTCGGTGATGGTCGCTACTCCTCCTTTCCCTAGTGCATTACAAATATCTAGCACAAGGAAAGGAAGGAGAAGCGACCCCCACGATAACAGTCGGGATTCTTCCTCTCTCATATATATATATGGTGGACACTCTCCCTCACTGAAAGACACACAAGGAGCCGAAACAGACCTAAAGTCAACCCGTTCCATATATCGAGCAATGACATAGAAAAAATGCCCTATGTTTTGCCGGAATATCATTGAATTCCCGTTCTGGCAAATCACAAGCACTCGATATGTCCTACATTGTAGCACAAGTCATGCTAAAATTCATGAAAAATATGAGGCATGACCTTTGCTAAAAACAGGACATATCGAGCGCCTGAAATTTGCCGGAACGGAAACGAATCAACATTCCGGCAAAACATAGGCCACTCGGAGGTATATATATGATGTTTTTCATAACAAAATCGGAAATTATATGACCTAACTCATAATTCACACATATCTGACCCCGTCGGCCTCCGGAAGGCCGAAGAGCACCCTTTCGGTCAACAGGAGGCCGAAGAGGTGTCGGGGGTCGGGGGTGTCGTGTCAGGGTGTCGGGGTGTCATGGTGTCGGGGTGTCGTGTCGGGGTCGGGGTGTCGTGTCGGGGTCGGGGTGTCGGGGTGTCGAGGGTGTCGTGTTTGGGTGTCGTGGTGTCGGGGTGTCAGGGGTGTCGGGGTGTCGGGGTCGGGGTGCCGTGTCGGGGTCGGGGTGTCGGGGTGTCGGGGTCGGGGTGCCGTGTCGGGGTCGGGGTGTCGGGTCGGGGTCGGGGTGTCGGGTCGGGGTGTCGTGGTGTCGGGGTGTCGTGTCGGGGTCGGGGTGTCGGGGTGTCGTGTCGGGGTCGGGGTGTCGGGGTGTCGTGTCGGGGTCGGGGTGTCGGGGTGTCGGGGGTGTCGTGTCTGGGTGTCGTGGTGTCGGGGTGTCAGGGGTGTCGGGGTCGGGGTGTCGGGTCGGGGTCGGGGTGTCGGGTCGGGGTCAGGGTGTCGGGTCGGGGTGTCGTGGTGTCGGGGTGTCGTGGTGTCGGGGTGTCGTGTCGGGGTCGGGGTGTCGGGGTGTCGTGTCGGGGTCGGGGTGTCGGGGTGTCAGGGGTGTCATGTCTGGGTGTCGTGGTGTCAGGGTGTCAGGGGTGTCGTGGTCGGGGTGCCGTGTCGGGGTCGGGGTGTCCTTTTCTTTTATTTCCTATCTTTCTTCTACTTCTTCTTTCCTTTTTCTTCTTCTCTTCTTCTTTCCTTTTTCTTCTCCTAAATCTTACTCCTATTACCTAAATTATACAAACAAAGAACAAATCTAAAACTAACTAAAAGAAACAGGAACACTTGTAGGCATGAACAGATAGCACCAACAGTTAATGGCACATGTATAACAAAAACTATAACATATATATGAACAACAGTTATATATAATAACCACAGTAAGAGAACAATATTCAGTAACTATGGAGTGAGTATGAGAGTAACTATATATCATAAATAGCTAGTACCTATCATGTCTAAAGAGAGCACCAGGACAGCAGCATAATGGCATCTTAGTAGACTCCAACAGCAGTATCACAAGCATCATAGCAACAGCAGCACACACATATATGGATTAGGAGCAGAACTACACAGACCAGCTTGTATATGGCTATATGCAACCCAGAGGCAGCACAGAGCAATGACCAATGCCACAGTAGCTATACAACATGTATGGAGTTAACCAGCAGCACCAAATCCCACATTATCAAGTGCAGGAACATAGACTAGAACTTAAACAGGAGCGAATTGGATCCACAGGAACAATAACAGTGCACAAATCCTAAGCCTAGTAGACCACAATCATAGGAACAATAACAGTGTATAAAATGCACTGACCTAAAATCTACTAACAGCACAAATCCTAAACCTAGGTTTTTCTTCTCCTCCTCCTCCTCTTCTTCTTCTCTCCTCCTCATCGCCGGGATACGATCTACTACGACCCCGAGACAAGGTCTACGTAGAGTGGCTCCTCCATCTTCACCGGAAGGAGCGGCGCGTCGTCGTCCACCTCCATCTTCACCGACAGGAGGGCCGGGCGGGAGCGGTGGGTTGCGGCGGCGACGGTTCGGGCTGCTCCTCCTCCTTCTCTCCTTCATCTCCTCCTCCTCCTCCTCCTCTCCTCCTCCTTCTCCTTCTCTTCCTATTCTTTATCTTCTTATTCTGTTTTTCTTTTTCCTTTCCATTTTCCTTTAATTATATTTACATCTACATCTTTTTCTTCTCTTTCTTTTCATTTTCTTTCTTTCTTCTATTTCCTTTTTATTCTACTTATTTCTTCTCTTCCTATTATTCTTGTTTTTTCTTTTACTTCCTATTATTTTTCTTTTATTTCCTATTATACTTCCTTTTCTTTTATTTCCTATCTTTCTTCTACTTCTTCTTCTTTCCTTTTTCTTCTTCTCTTCTTCTTTCCTTTTTCTTCTCCTAAATCTTACTCCTATTACCTAAATAATACAAACAGAGAACAAATCTAAAACTAAATCTAATTCAACCTAAAAATTAAATCTAACTAATACAAACAGAGAACAAATCTAATTAAACCTAAATAAGAAGATAAACAGGGAACAAAAAGAACAGGGGAGGAGGGGGGCTTACCTTCCGGTGGCTGCGGGTGGGGGAGAGGTGGCTGCGGGGAGGAGGATGGCTGCGGGTGGGGGGGAGCTGGCGCCGGCGACGGTGCGGCTCCGGCGGCGGGGCGGGGCGACGCGACGCGGCGCTGCTCCGGCGATGGGGCGGGGCAGGGCGGCCGCCGCGGCCTGGGTCCGCTGGGCGGGGCGGCCGGCGACGGGGCGGGCTCCGGGGGGCGGGGGGGCGGTGCGGGGCGGCGGCGCGGGGCGGCGGAGGGGGAGGGGCGGGGAGCGTCAGGCGGCGGCGGCGGGGGACGAAAATTAAAAGGGTATAGGGCGCGGGAGTGAGAGAACAGAGAGAAGGAGAGAGAGAAGAGAGAGAGAAGGTGGGGGGGTAACGGCCGTTAGGGGGTTATTTTCTTTGCCGTCTGCCAGCGGACGGCAAAGTTTCTTTGCCGTCCGCTAGCAGATGGCAAAGAGGTGGGGTTGGCCGTTGCAGTTAACTGGCCTCCACGGGGCCCTACCCCACCTCTTTGCCGTCTGCTAGCGGACGGCAAAGAAAGTTTGCCGTCCGCTAGCAGACGGCAAAGAGATGGTTGATGGCAAACAGTGACTTTGCCATCAGCCAGATCTTTGCCGTCTGCTTTTCCAAAGCAGACAGCAAACAACCTGTTTGCCATCCGCCAGCAGACGGCAAAGAGCTGGCAGATGGCAAAGTCCCTGATTCCAGTAGTGATGTCTTGAAGAAGATGATTGTGTGAACATTCATGTTTACCTTCAAGACATCATCTTTATGAAGAGAATATAAGAGTCAAGGTTGATCAAGACTAAGTACAAAGAGTGATTCAAGTTGATCAACACACAAAGCGTAGACAATGTACCAAGTGGGATCAAGTGATCTCATGGTATGGTAAGTATTGCCCATTACGCTTTGTGTACTAACCCATGATCTTTGTGAGTGCTCTTTGTGGGGTTAGATATATTTCCATGGGCTTGCATCAATAGGAAGATCCCAAACAACCCATGGAGGATGACATCAAGTGGTGGTCGTCATCAAGGTTGCGGTGTGCAAGTTCAAGTGAAACATCAAGAAGAGATCACATGCTTGAAGCTTGCCATATATTGTGGTGATAATGGACATGTGAAGATGTGCCGAAGAGAGGCTCACCCATAGTGGAGTATGGGGGAACAATATACTAGTCTTCATCGAGCCGGCACAATCAAGAAAGGTGGTCCATCTTGAGTAGGACAAGATCGTCATCATATAGCTCAAGTGGACTATGCGCAAGGCAAAGGTTTGACCTTGATAGGTTTTTCTATTTTACTATTCTCGTGCTGGTAGTTGGGAGACCAGGTTATAGGATCGATAGTCGTACTATCAAGGGCGGCTCGCGAGTGAGTAGCTTGATCGTATCGTTCATTGATAGCTCAAACCATTAACTTCTTGGCATCATCATCTTTCTTGGTTCCTGTTTGGCGTTTCTCTTTGTGAGTTCTAGAGCTTATCGCCATTTTCATGACAAGCTCGAGTTCATCGAAAACAGAGTTCATATGCATCTTCTATGATGTTTTCGATGTTGGAGTTTTTGCCGGTTCTTCATTCATAGATGTTTCACATCTCTATATCATTAGCATTTTTCTAGTGCCTCTTCTTATTGTAACAAGCTTGAGTTTGCTCAATTCGGAGCTCGTACACAAAAGTTATGACACTTCAGGTTTTATTGTTTCCATCTGTTTTCTGTGCATGTGTCCTGGAGGTCCCAAGCGATAGTACCACGCTAGCAAGCGGTAGTACCGCCTATTCCTATTAGCGGTAGTACCGCTCTGGGCAAGTGGTAGTACCACCTACGAGCGGTAGTACCACTAACCAGTGCCACGCGTTGTACCGCTGCTTCTGGAGTTTCGACTTTTCGTGTCGGGTTCTACGGTAGTAGAACGGTAGTGTGAGCGGTAGTACCTCTTATTACATATAAGTGGTTGTACCTCTTGGGCGAGCGGTAATACCGCCCCAATGGCACTACCGCCTCGTGTCTCCGTGACATTGCCCTACTCTGCGTGTACTACCGTCCGGGCGGCAGTACCGCTTGTGTGCGGGCCGTGGGCATAATGGTTGGATTTGGTGAGGCCTATAAAAGGGGATCTTCTTCCCCAATGGATCTTATTTTTTTAGCTCGAGTTCTTCCCCCATTGTTGACCTTCTTCGAGCTTGCTAAGTCTCAATCCCTCCAATGATTATTGTTAGTTCTTGAGGGAAAAGAGAGAGGAGATCTAGATCTACGTTTCCACCAATCACTTTCTCCTCTATGTGAGGGGAACCCCTTGGATCTAGATCTTGGAGTTCTTTGTGAGCTCCTTGTTCTTCCTCTCATATTTCTCCATAGCTTTTGTTGTTGTGGTGGGATTTGAGTGTCAGGGACTTGACCACTTCGTGTGTTCTTGCCATTGCATTAGTTGCATCGGTTTGAGTTCTCCATGGTGATACGTGGAAGTGAAGTTTGAGAAGCTTATTACTCTTGGGTGTTTGGGCACCCTAGAGCTTGTGCCTCTTGGGTGCTTTGGCTCCCTAGACAGTTGGTGGTGCCTCAGAGCTCAATCATTGTGGTGTAAAGCTCCGAGGAAGCGTCGAGGTCTCCAATTAGGTTGTGGAGTTACGTGGCTTGAGACTGTGTCGGTATTTCCCCAAAGAGGAAGGGATGATGCATCACAACGACGGTAAGTATTTCCCTCAGTGATGAAACCAAGGTTATCGAACCAGTAGGAGAACCACGCAACACTATGTAAACGGTACCTGCACACAAAGAACAAATACTTGCAACCCGACGCGTAAGAGAGATTGTCAATCTCACCACGGTAAAAGATAGATCGGTTTGTATGAGATTGGATAAATAGATTGCGTAAGAACAAACAATAAAATAAGCAAATAAAAAGTGCAGAAAGGTATTTTTGGGTTTTTGGAATAGTAGATCTGAAAGCAAATGCGGAAAAAGATAGATCGGAAAGCAATATGTTAAAAGATAGACCCGGGGGCCGTAGGTTTCACTAGTGGCTTCTCTCATGAGTATATCACACGGTGGGTAAACTAATTACTATTGGGCAATTGATAGAAGATCAAATAATCATGACGATATCCGAGGCAATGATCATTATATAGGCATCACGTCCAAGATTAGTAGACCGAAACGATTCTGCATCTACTACATCGACCGCTATCCACCATGCATCTAGTGTATTAAGTTCATGGAGAAACGGAGTAATGCAATAAGAACGATGACATGATGTAGACAAGATCTATTCATGTAGAATAGACCCCATCTTGTTATCCTTAATAGCAACGATACATGCGTGCATCGCTGCCCCTTCCGTCACTGGGAGAGGACACCACAAGATCGAACCCATCACAAAGCACCTCTTCCCATGGCAAGAAAAATCGATCTAGTTGGCCTAACTAAACCAAAGATTCGAAGAAGAAATACGAGGCTATAAGTAATCATACATATAAGAGATCAAAGAAGAT
Source organism: Elymus sibiricus (assembly GCA_039707655.1). NCBI lineage: Eukaryota > Viridiplantae > Streptophyta > Magnoliopsida > Poales > Poaceae > Elymus > Elymus sibiricus. The sequence continues at coordinate 402,402,948 of CM077663.1, forward strand.
TCAAATAATATTCATGGATAGAAACTGATCATGAACTCAAAAGTCATCGGATCCCAACAAACACACCGGAAAAAGTCATTACATCAAAATAGATCTCCAAGAGACCATTGTATTGAGAATCAAAAGAGAGAGAGAAACCCATCTAGCTAGTGCCTACGGACCCGTAGGTTTATGGTGGACTACTCACGCATCATCGGAGAGGCACCCATGAAGACGATGCACCCCTCTGTGATGGTGTTAGATTGGATCTCGTGGTTTTGGAACTTGCGGCAGCTGGAATTGTGTTTCGTAGACTCCCCTAGGGTTTTTGTAATATTTGGGTATTTATAGAGATGATAGGTAGTGGAGAGGGCTCCCGTGGAGGGCACAACCCACCAGGCCGTGCCAGGGACCTCCGGCGTGCCCTGGTGTCTCGTGGCCTCCACGGCCCTCCTCTCAGGTGCTTCTTTGGTCCCCCGGTTGTCTTCTGGCCCAAAAAAATCTCAAAAAAGTTACACGATGTTTGGGCTTCGTTTGGTACTGATATTCTGCGAAGTAAAAAATAAGCAAGAAATAGCAACTAGCACTTGGCACTATGTCAATAGGTTAGTCCAAAAAATGATATAAAGTTGCTATAAAATGATTGTAAAACATCCAAGATTGATAATATAACATCATGGAACAATCAAAAATTATAGATACGTTGGAGACGTATCAGCTTCCCCAAGCTTAATTCCTGCTCGTCCTCGAGTAGGTAAATGATAAAAACAGAATTTTTGATGTGGAATGCTGCCTATCATGTTCATCACATATTCTTTTCTTTTGTAGCATGGACAATTGGACTTTTAGATGGTTCGAAGCAATAGTCTAATTTTGACATGAAGACATTAATACTCAAGCATACTAACAAGCAGCCATGTTTTTCAAAATATCAACACTAAAGAAAGTTATCCCTAGCCCATCATGCTTAATCATTGATCCATTCATGAAACACAGTCAAATATTAGCTACACCCAATGCTCAACTACGATCATAGTGCCCCCTAGTTGGTGCTTTATAAGAGAAGATGGAGACTCAAATAAAAATAAAAATTGCATAAAGTAAATAGATAGGCCCTTCGCAGAGGGAAGTAGGGATTTGTAGAGGTGCCAGAGCTGAAAGATTAAATTGACAGAGAAAAATATTTGCCTTTCCTGTCAACGAAAATGACTGAGAGCTTTCAATACCTTTCCATGCTAGATATATCATAAGCGGTTCCCAAACAGAAAATAAAGTTTATTCCTTTTTCCACCATTCTTTCACAATCCATGGCTAGCCAAATCCACGGTTCCCTACCATACCAACACTTTCCAAGGAATTTATTATTTCACAACATAAAGTAAATTTCTTTTTCATTTCGGGACTAGGCATCCCTATTACCGCCGTACTCTCGTGCAATGACAAGTGAATAAACACTCATCTTGAGAATAACACATCTAGCATGGAAAAATATCGGTCACCCCTTCCGCTTCATGAGTGGTACGAGCAAACAAAAAGGAAATTCATTTTGAAAATTAGAGATGGCACATACAAATTTGCTTGGAACGGCATGAAAATACCGCATATTGGTAGGTATGGTGGACTCCTATGGCAAAACTGGGTTTAAGTATTTTGGATGCACAAGTAGTATTTCTACTTAGTACAAGTGGAGGCTAGCAAATAGATTGAGAAGCAACCAACCAAGAAACGAAAATTCACATAAACGAGCATTAAGCATAACTAACACCGAATAATGCACCAATGTAATTTCATTGCATAACTATTTACTTTCGTGCTTGCATAGGGAATCACAAACCTTAACACCAATATTCTTACTAAAGCATAATTACTCACCAACATGACTCACATATTACTATCATCATGTCTCAAAACTATTACAAGGAATCAAGTTTAATTTGTCCAATGATCTTCATGAAAGTTTTTATTATATCCATCTTGAATATCTATCACTTTGGGACTAGTTTCATATATTGACATTGCTTTTGACAAGCTCAAATAAATTTAAGTGAAGAATATGAGCATAATAATTTCATCTCTCAAAATAATATAAGTGAAGCATGAGAGAATTTCTTCAAAATTCATTAACTCTCAAATGCATCTAAGTGAAGCATGAGAGTATTTCTTAAAAAAATTAAAGCACACCGTGCTCAAAAACATATAAGTGAAGCACTAGAGCAATCCCATAGCTCAAAAAATTTAAGTGAAGCATATAGAGCAATTCTAACAAATCATAGAATAATATTGGCTCTCTCAAATAGGTGTGTCCAGCAAGGATACTTGTGACAAAGTAAAAAGCAAATCATGCAAAGACTCATATAATACAAGACGCTCCAAGCAAAACTCATGATATGTGACGAATAAAAATATAGCTCCAAGTAAAATACCGATGGTCGTTAGAAGAAAGAGGGGATGCCACTCGGGGCATCGCCAAGCTTAGTTGCTTGTTCCTCTTTGCCTATTATCTTGGGGTGCCATATCATTCCCAAGATTAGGCTCTTTTCACTCCTTATTCCTTCATCCATCGTGATCTCACCCAAAACTTGAAAACTTCAATCACACAAAACTCAACAAAATCTTCGTGAGATCCGTTAGTATAATAAAGCAAATTACCACTCTAAGTACTGTTGGAAACCCATTCATATTTTATTATTGCATTATATATAATGTATTCTAACTTAACCATGGCTTATACCCTCCAATACAAGTCATAGATTCATCAAAACAAGCACACAATGCAACGTAAACAGAATCTGTCAAAAACAGAACAATCTGTAGTAATCTGTATTCTAACCATACTTCTGTAACTCAAAAAATTCTGAAAAATTAAGAAAACGTCAGAAATTTGTATATCAATCTTGTGTAAACAATTCAGAATTTTTTTTCGCTTCTGTGATTTTTAAGAATTCTTTTAATGGACGCAAAAGTTTCTGTTTTTCAACAAGATCAAATCAACTATCACCCAACATGTTCCTAAAGGCTTTACTTGGCACAAACACAAATTAAAACATAAAAAACACAATCATAACCATAGCATAATTTTGTAAACACTCAAGAACAGAAAGAAAAAGGTAAAATAAATTTTATTCATTGGGTTGCCTCCCAATAAGCGCTATCGTTTTATGCCCCTAGCTAGGCATAACACATAGATTCTAGTATTGTCATCTTTAGTTTTTGCTCCATAGGATGCCCTCATGATTGATTCATATGGTGGATTAATTCTTGTTCTAGGAAAGTGTTCCATATCCTTTCTTAGTGAAAATTGGAATTTTATATTGCCTTCTTTTATATCAATCATGGCACCTATAGTACGTAAAACGGTCTACCAAGTATGATGGGACAAGACGGATTACAATCAATATCAAGAACAATAAAATCTATGGGCACATTGTTCCTATTTGCGAGAATAAGAACATCATTAATTCTTCCCAAAGGCTTTTTAATAGTAGAATCCGCCAAGTGCAAATTAAGAGAACATTCTTCAATATTGGTAAGACCAAGCACATCACATAGAGATTTCAGAATTGTGGAAACACTAGCACCCAAATCACATAAAGCAAAGCACACTCATAATTTTTAATGTTGACTTTAACGGTAGGTTCCCACTCATCAATTAATTTTCTAGGAATTGAGATCTCTAATTCCAACTTTTCTTCTAAGGATCTCATCATGGCATCAACAATATGTTTAGTAAAAGCTTTATTTTCTTCATAAGCATGGGGTGAATTTATCATGGATTGCAACAAAGAAATACATTCAATCAAAGAGCAACTATCATAATTAAAGTCTTTGTAATCCAAAATAGTGGGCACATCACTAGTTAAAGTTCTTACCTCTCCAAACTCACTTTCATCAATTTTTTCATTAAGATTTTCACCCTCCAAATCATCGGGACGCCTTCTAGCTAAAGTAGACTCTTCTTAAGTCCCTTTATCATCAATTTTAATATTACTAAACAAGGAATCAATAGAACAAACACCAATCATTTTAAGATCTTCATCATTTTTATGAAAGCAATCACTAGAAAATGCTTTTTATAAAAATTCTCTTTTAGCTCTAAGCATAGCGGTTCTTTTCTTACTTTCATCCATAGAAACATATAAATATTTGATTGATTCATTAATCTTAGGTGGAAAAGCTTGCAACTTGAGATTTTCTACATCATGGGAAATTCTGTCAATGCTTCTAGACATATCATCAATCTTATTCAACCTTTCTTCAATCGTAGTATTGAATACCTTTTGAGCATTGATAAATTCTTTAAAAGCACTCTCAAGATCAGAGGGTTCCTATTATTATTGTAAGAAGAATTACCATAGGAATTACTATAATTATTAGAGGAATTTCCAGGAAAAGGCCTACTTGTGCATTGTTATTAAAATTGTTTTGCGAGATGAAATTCACATCTACGGAATCACTATTTTGCTCAATCAAAGTAGACAATGGCACATAATTAAGATCAATAGGAGCATATTTACTAGCAACCAACTTCATAAGAGCATCAACTTTTCACTCAAAGTACTAATTTCTTCAACCGAATTAACCTTTTACTAGTAGGTGCTCTTTCAGTATGCCATTGTGAATAATTTGCCATGATATTATATAGCAATTTAGTAGCTTCACCCAAAGTAATTTCCATAAAAGTACCACCCGCGGCAGAATCTAAAAGATTTCTACAGACAAAATTCAATCCTGCATTTTTTTTGTATGATCATCGAAAGATTTAAACCATGAGTAGGACAATTTCTTAGCATCAATTTCATTCTTTCCCAAGATTGTGCAACATGTTCATGCTCATGTTGCTTAAAATTCATGATTTGAGTTCTAAGGGAAATAATTTTCGTGGGCAGAAAATACTTAGTAATAAAAGCATCCTTGCACTTATCCCAAGAATTGATACTATTGCGAGGCAAAGAAGAAAACCAAATTTTTGCATGATCCCGCTAGGAGAAAGGAAATAGTTTAAACTTCACAATTTCATTGTCCACATCCTTTTTTCTTTTTCATATCACACAATTCTACGATTGTGTTTAGATGGGACGCGTCATCCTCATTAGGAGTACCGAAAAATTGATCTTTCATGACAAGATTCAATAAAGCGGCATTAATATCACAAGATTCCGCACTAGTGGCGGGAGAAGCAATCGGAGTGCTAATCATTATTATTGGTATTGGAAAAATCACACAATTTGGTATTTTCTTGAGTCATCGTGACTACACAAACAAGACTGCAAGAAAACAAGAGATCTGACGAGAAAAAGGCAAACGAAAAAGAGGCCAAATAAAATGGCAAATTTGGTGAAGTGGGGGAGAGGAAATCAAGAGGAAAATGGCAAATAATGTAAATTGCAAGGAGATGAGATTTGTGATTAGGAACCTGATAGATGTTGATGATGTCTCCTCGGCAATGGCCCAGAAATTCCTTTGACGTGGCTTGAGACTGCGTCGGTATTTCCCCAAAGAGGAAGGGATAATGCAGCACAACGACGATAAGTATTTCCATCAGTGATGAAACCAAGGTTATCAAACCAGTAGGAGAACCACGCAACACTACATAAATGGTTCCTGCACACAAAGAACAAATACTTGCAACCCGACGCGTAAGAGAGGTTGTCAATCTCTCCATGGTAAAAGATAGATCGGTTTGTGTGAGATTGGATAAATAGATCGCGTAAGAACACAAAATAAAATAAGCAAATAAAAAGTGCAGCAAGGTATTTTTAGGTTTTTGGAATAATAGATCTAAAAGCAAATGCAGAAAAAGATAGATCGGAAAGCAATATGTTAGAAGATAGACCCGGGGGCCGTAGGTTTCACTAATGGCTTATGTCATGAGTATAGCACACAGTGGGTAAACTAATTACTGTTGCGCAATTGATATAAGATCAAATAATCATGACGATATCCAAGACAATGATCATTATTATATAGGCATCACGTCCAAGATTAGTAGACCGAAACGATTCTGCATCTACTACTATTACTCCACACATCGACCGCTATCCAGCATGCATCTATTGTATTAAGTTCATGGAGAAATGGAGTAATGCAATAAGAATGATGCCATGATGTAGACAAGATCTATTCATGTAGGAATAGACCCCATCTTGTTATCCTTAATAGCAACGATACATGCGTGCCTCGCTGCCCCTTCTGTCACTAGGAGAGGACACCGCAAGATCGAACCCATCACAAAGCACCTCTTCCCGTGGCAAGAAAAATCGATCTAGTTGGCCTAACTAAACCAAAGATTCGAAGAAGAAATACGAGGCTATAAGTAATCATGCATATAAGAGATCACAGCCTCATACTGTTCCCGGTTGAACTCGCGGTAGTCCTCGTAAACAGTGTACTCGGGGTACCAGCGATATCCCAGTTTCTTCAAGAGGTCGACCAGAATGGCCGGGAACCCAGTCGTATCGTGCGCGTAGGTCAGACAAACGATCTGCCTATCGGGACGCATCTGTAACAAAGAGATTCAAGATGTCAAATGACAGTGTGTGCATCATAACTTCAAAGAAGACAACTTTCGACGAAACAACTCTCCGGTGGATGTGATCACGAGAACCTAATGTTAGATTTAGCAAAATCTTTAACCCGAAGGAGAAGAGAGATTAGAACCAAGATCATAGACGAGGAATAAAAGATCCTAATACCACCCGATTGAGATGTGGGCCCGTAACCCACAGCATCAGTGTTAGTAAAAGTTTTTCAATGACTAGACTCAACTTCGGCCAAGGAGTTGGAAAGGGGGCTACCTACAGGCAGTCGGCTCTGATACCAACTTGTGACGCCCCCATTCTCGTCTGTACGCTAATCATGCACACAATGCGTACGACCAAGATTAGGGACTCACTGATTGATATCACAACACAACAAAAGACACAAATATAAAGTCATACAGCTTCATATTACAAGCCAGGGGCCTCGAGGGCTCGAATACAAAGCTCGACATAAACACGAGTCAGCGGAAGCAAATATATCTGAGTACAGACATAAGTTAGACAAGTTTTGCCTTAAGAAGGCTAGCACAAACATAAGCAACGGATCGAAAGAGGCGAGGCCTCCTGCCTGGGAACCTCCTAACTACTCCTGAGCGTCGGCGTTCTCCACGTAGTAGTAGGCTCCATCGGTGGTGTAGTAGTCGTCTCCGACGTACTCCATCTCCTGGGCTCCATCGTCTGAACGCAGCAACGTATCGAGGGGGAAAAGGGAAGCAAAGCAGCTGTGAGTACTCATCCAAAGTACTCGCAAGACTGACATCAGAACTATACTAAATATGCATCATTATCAAGAGGAGGGGTTACATCTGGATTGACTGCGGAAAGCAAGAATAGGGAGAAGGCCTAGTCCTATCGAAGACTAGCATCTTCAACATCTTGTAGCATTAGAAGAGTGCAGATTGGTATCTCACATATAGTCATATTGTTGTAGCAATTTTAATAAAGTAACCACGCCCAGAGATCCTTCCTCGACTCCCTGCGAGGAAGCAATCCCGGAGCCACAATTTATTTCAAATTTAAATTACAATTATAGTTGTATAAGGTCAAGGTACAACTCCAAGTCGTCCTGTTACCGTGGACACGGCTATTCGAATAGATATTTCTTCCCTACAGGGGTGCACCACATATTCCCCAACACGCCTAAGTCACCTCCGGCCGGACACACTTTCCTGGGTCATGCCCGGCCTCGGGATATCAGCACGTCGTCGCCCCACCTAGACTCATCGAAGAGGCCAGCCCGCCGGTCTAAATCCTATGCGCGCAGGGGTCATGGGCCCAATCACCCTTTGCACACCTGCACGATGCGAGGGCGGCCGAGGTCAGTCCTAGCACCCCTTATTAACAAGCGCGGTGCCGTCGCGGACCACTCGGGCGCGCGCCGCTCCATTGCTGACGTCCGAAGAGCTTCGGCTGATACAACGATGCTGAGTGCCCATAACTTTCCCACATGATGGTTAGTGCGTATTAAGGCCAACGACCTAACTCAGATCAAGTACCCAACCCATTAGCAATTTATTAGTGCGGGGCAAGCGCGAACCATGAAATGCAGCCCGTCGCCCCGCCAATAACACTCGGGTGCCTTACCGGCGCACCCCACCAATATCACTCTCGCGGGTACCCTTGGGGCCAACCCGTCTTCAACATGTTTCAGTAACCCGGTCATAGTAACTGTGTGTATAAAACATCGAGACGGAACCTGAGGAATCACCCTCATGGGGTCCCGCTCAATGAAACCGTCAAGGTGGACTTAGAGGAATCACCCTCGAGAGTCCCACACTTGAGGGGTTGCACGACAGAGTCATCGTCGGGAATGGTGAAGGAGGAATCACCCTCGAGAACCACGACCAACTAGCTACACTACAGAACTAGCATCATGAGTACTTCGCGAGGTGTCACCCTCGGTACTCGATAGTAGCGCTGCAGAGTCGTACAACTAAGGGGAGTGAGGTGATGTGAGGGGCCTGGCTTGTCAGTCATGATGACTGAGTCTGCTGTCTTCAAGTCCTCGGTGTCGTCGATGGAAGCAGGGGCAACTGGGACTAAGGGGGGTCTCAGGGGTTCAATGATCAACCTATTCTAGGCAGTTGATATGATAGCAGGTGTAGTAGTAGTTCGTCAAAATCAGGCTATGCATCAGAATAGGAGCTAACTAATATAGTAGCAAAATCTAATGCAAGCATAAGAGGGAGAAGAATAGGCGATATCGGAATGCTCAAGGGGGTTTTGCTTGCCTTGCTGCTCTGCGGCAAAAGGCTGAACGTCAACGGCGTAGTCGATCTCGGCAGCACCGTCAGCCTCGGGGTCTACTGGAGAGAAGAGGGGGAAGAAACAATAAATATAAAGCACACCGATGCAACACGATGCATGACATGGCAATATGCAGGGCTAGGCATGCACTAACGCGGTACTACACGTTGCAGACGAAGCGGGAGAATATCTGACGATATTTCCCGGGTCTTTGGATTTATCGGACAGACGGTCCGGAGGGGAAAAGTTCCATGTTCAACATGCTAGCAGCATGTGACAGATGAACGGACAGCGTATTTGGATTCCTTGGATTTTTCTGATCAACTTTCATATATAAATTATTTTCATCCGAGTTACGGTTTAAAAGATATGATTTTCTAGAGTTTTACTGAATTTCTGGAATTATTTTAATTAATTAAATCCAACATTATCCAGAATAGTGAATGATGACGTCAACATGAGGTCAGCATTGCGTCAGCAGTCAACAGGTGGCTGGCCAGGTCAAACCTGATCAGTGGGTCCCACATGTCATAGACTCAGTGTTATATCAGGTTTTTAATTAAATTAAACAGTATTAATTAGCAATGGGGCCCATTTGTCAGTGACTGATTAACCTAAACTAATTATTTTAATTAACTTAACTAACTAGTTAGTGGCCTGACAGGGGTGGCCCACCTGTCATTGGCACAGGGGTGCTGGGCCCCACCAGTCAGTGACTGGGCAGTGCCCAGTCAGCCAGTTGACCAAGTCAACTGGTCAACTGGGCTGGCCTGGCCCACTGGCAGTGGCACTGGGGGTGGCCCCAGCCCAGCCACGTCGGCGGCGGCGCCGGCCGGCCACCGGAGTTGCTCCGGCGAGCACCCGAAACGGTGGCGCGGCTCGGAAATGGCGCACAGGGCACCAAATCGAGCGCCGTTTGGCGCGTTCGCGAGCTGAAGGAGCCGCCGATCCATTCCGGGCATCGGGGCGAGCAATGGCGGGCCGTAGCGAGCGGTACGTCGCCGATGGCGGAGAAAACTTCGGCCGGCGATGGCGAACGGCGATGCGGCGGGCAAACGAGCGAACTAAACGTGCGGGGCGGCCCTACGTGATGCACTGAGTCGATTGGCGGCGGCGGCAGGACCAAATGGTCACCGGAGAGGCACCGGCGACGAGCTCGGGCGGCGGTGCGTTCGGGCGCACGTCGGGGATGGCCCTAGAGGCTGCTAACGGCGATGAGAGCGAGAGGGGAGGAGGCGGAGGCTCACAGCGGGGTGTAGCCGTGCAAAGCGGGCGTGAGGACGGCTCGAGGCTGCCGGAATCGACGGCGGTGTTGCGGTGGCCGAAGGTGGAAGACGACGGCGTGAGGGCGCTCCAGGGGCTCCGGAGCTCGGGCACGTGGTCGAGGAGGTCGAGGAGGTCACGGCGGTGCTCGGGGACGCAACGGGGAGAAGCGGGCGTGGCTGTGGCCGCGGCTACCCGTCGGCCATGGCGGCGGCGCGGCGGATCTGGAGGGCGAGCGAGCGAGAGAGAGGGCGAGGCGAGGGGGGGAATGGATAGGGGCGTCCAGGGGGAGTGGGAGGGCCCGTCCTTATCCTCCCCGAGGCCCTGTGGCGGCAGGTGGCGAGCAGCGCCGGCGAGGCCTCGCTCCGGCCACGGCACGGGCGACACCGGGGCGGGAGCAGGTAGGAGACGGCCTCGGTGGGCTAGGCCGCACTGTGCCTACGGCCCAGAGGCCAGGTAAGTGGGCTTTAGCCCTTTTTCTTTTATTTCTTTTCTGTTTTCTTTTCTTTATTTCTGTTTTATTTATTTTAGGCCAATATTCCTTTAAGCAAAAATGTGTCATATGGTCCAACAATTAACTTGCAATATTTTGGAGGGACACATCCACTTTGAGCATTTTTGGGTACTGTTGGAATTTACCATGCAATTTAGAGGGCATTTTTAATGCAAAAATGGCTCTGTTTTGATGGTGGGGTCCACTCCAGTGGGGGGGTGATGTTGTTTTCCTCAACAATATTTGTTTTATGATTTTTCACAATTATGCAACATTTTACTTATGCTGTTTGAGGATTTATTTTATCACCATAAAATCCTATGGCAATTGAATTGAAATTTGAACTGGAATTTGAATCCAAACTTGATCAAGCCCCACTTAGCAAAATGATTAGGCACTATTCATGGGCATTACTGTAGCTTAAGTACAATGATCACTGTAGCTTAAACCCAGGGTGTCACATCATGGTATGACCCGGACTCTGTTGTAAACCCTAGGGCTTTACCTGCATATAAAGGCAGGCCCCTAGGGCCGAAAGACTTAAGTTACAACCTCTCGATAGCTAGGTTAGCGATTCCGCACCCTTGTAATCGAGATCTCACCATCGAATATACACAAAAATCAGGACGTAGGCTATTACCTTCATAGGAGGGGCCGAACCTGGGTAAACCCGACTCTCTCTCTCGTTTAACCCCTTCGAGTCGCCACCAAGCGGCGATGGCCTCACACCTAAGTCCTGTTACGAGGACATCTGCCGGGTTGACAAAACCATGATAGTTGGCGCCCACCGTGGGGCTCTCGCCCGGTGGAGTTGAGTGCCCGAAGAGAGGCCTTCCAGGGTTCGGGAGTTACGTGGTCGGTCGCATGACCAAGAGACGCCGCGGCAACATCTACATCGATGACTCTAGCTCGGGCCCCGACGCCTAATCAATTGAGTGCGGTTACCGGGTCCCCTTCGGCAAGATCCAAGTCTTCATTGGCATGATCAGCGCGACGGTGCCCGAGCCGGACATCTGCTCCAATATTGTCGAGCCGGCTCGGCGTACTCAATCGGGCCAGCGTCGAGCCGACCAAAGTCATGACGTTGTCAGATCTTCTCGGCGGGTTGATCCTCTGGACGAGCCGGCCGTCGAAGAAGCAATCGTCATCAACTCGGACTCTAAACTTGGAGTCTTGCTCGGAACGGAGACTTGTGAGGAACGTCGTGACCTCCCTCAGTAGGTCCCGGCTCATGCTATGGTAAGTAAGGCGGCGCAGCCGCCACTCACAGCCGAAGCCCTTGGCAGCTTTGATGAAGCGCGCGGCGACTCAGGAACAGAGCTCCAGCGGCATGATGGACAAGGTATTTTTCAGCAGGATCCGAGGCAGCTAACTTGTGGTCAATACAATGTGTTCACCACCAATACCTGCAAGCGGGATAGCAAGGTCAAGAGCAGGGCTGTCAACATGGCTGAGCCGGCGGTCCCTAGGTACCTTAACTAGTCCGAACATGCGATTATTTGGAGCAGAGATGATCATCCCCCCGGGTTGACAATCCGGGCGGTCTGGCCTTGGTGGTGGCACCACAAGTTGGAGGATACACTCTGTCAAAGGTTCTCATGGATGGAGGCAGCAACATAAACATATTGTACTACGAGACGTTCCGCCGGATGAATCTGTCAGAGAGCACGTTGCTCCCCTCAACGACAGTTTTTCATGGAATCGTTCCTGGAAAGTCGGCTTATCCGATCGGGCGGATTAAGGTCGATGTGGCCTTTGGAGATGACTCCAACTACAGATGCGAATCATTGATGTTTGAAGTTGTCAAGATAGAAAGCCCTTATCATGCTCTCTTTGGGCGGCCGGCTTACGCTCGATTTATGGCCCGCCCGTGTTACGTCTATCTCAAGCTCAGGATGCCAGGACTCAAAGGGACCATAACCGTGGATGGAAACCGGAAGATAGCCAGGAGTCCGAGGAAGGAGACGCGGCCTACGCCAAGTCAGCCTGTGCGGCAGAGGAGTTGAAATTCTACACTGCCAATGTTGACCCGGCTGACATGAGCTCGCTCAAGAAACCCAATACTGAGTCAGAACCCGAGCTCAAGTTCAAGCCAGCTGAGGATATGAAGCAGATCGACTTCACCCTGGGCGACTCGTCCAAGCAGTTCACTATTGGGACCGGCTTGGATCCCAAATAGGAAAGCGCGCTCATCAAGTTCATCCGTGAGAATCGGGACATCTTCGCATGGAAGCCATCTGACATGCCTGGAGTTCTGAGAGAACTTGCTGAGCACCACCTTAACATAGAACCCAAGATGAAGCCAGTGCGCCAGTACCTCCGTCGTTTCAATGAGGAGAGACGCAAGGCCATTGGAGAAGAAGTGGCCCGAGTCCTAGCCGTCGGGTTCATTGTAGAAGTTTTTCATCCTGAGTGGTTGGCTAACCCGGTGCTGGTTTTGAAGAAAAACGGCACTTGGCGCATGTGTGTCGACTACACAGATCTCAACAAAGCATGTCCCAAGGACCCTTTTGCCCTTTCACGTATTGATCAGATCATTGATTCTACGACGGGTTGCGAGCGTTTATGCTTTCTGGATGCATACTCTGGGTATCATCAGATCAAGATGGTTGTTGAGGATCAAGAGAAGACGGCTTTCATCACTCCCTTTGGGGCTTTTTGCTATGTCTCCATGCCTTTTGGGCTCAAGAACACCGGGGCGACTTACCAGTGCTGCGTCCAGAATTGCCTTAAGCCACAGATCGGACTTAATGTTCATGCTTACGTTGATGACATCGTGGTGAAATCTCAGAAGAAAGAGACACTTTTGGATGACATGAAGGAAACCTTTGACAATCTTCGAGTATACAAGATGAAGCTTAACCCGGCAAAGTGTGTTTTGGCATTCCTGCGGGCAAGTTGTTAGGGTTTCTGGTCTCTGAGCAGGGCATCGAGGCTAATCCGGACAAGATCAAGGCCATGACATCATTATCCGAGCCGGCAAATGTGAATCAAGTTTAGCGGCTCACGGGGCGCATTGCAGCTTTAAGCCGGTTCATAAGCCGCCTAGGAGAGAAGCCGACCCCTTTTTACCAGTTATTGAAGAAATCGGGCGACTTCAAGTGGACGGATAAAGCTGGCAGAGCCTTTGAAGCGCTTACGTAGCAGCTTGTTAACCCGCCCATCTTGGCTGTTCACATGGAAAAAGAGCCTATGCTCCTGTACATTGTTGCCAACTCCAAGGTGGTAAGTGTTGCAGTTGTGGTCGAGCGGAAAGAAGAGGGAAAGGAATATTCGGTCCAACACCCGGTTTACTTTGTCAGCGAAGTCTTGACCCTATCCAAACAGCGGCATCCACATTGGCAGAAGCTGGTTTTCGGGATCTTCATGGCGAGCCGGAAGCTGAAACATTATTTCCGGGAACACCCGATAACTATGGTTAGTTCAGCGCCTCTCGGTGATATCATACAAAACCGAGAGGCCACAGGAAGAATAGCCAAGTGGGCCATTGAGCTTGGTGACCACCACTTGAAGTACATGCCCCGAACCGCCATCAACTCTCAAGCATTGGTGGATTTCATTAACGATTGGACAGAAATACAGATTCCAGAGGATAGGCCTGATACCACGTACTGGACTATACACTTTGACGGGTCTAGACAGCTGGTAGGCTCAGGGGCTGGGGTCGTGCTATCTTCTCCAAAAGGTGACAAATTTTGTTATGTCCTACGGCTCATGTTCCCGTGTACTAACAATGCAGCTAAGTATGAACCACTCCTACATGGGCTTCGGATAGCCAAAGACATGAACCTTAGCCGGGTCCGATGTCTGGGGGACTCAGATCTAGTAGCACATCAAGTTTCAGGGACTTGGGATTCTAAGGACCCCCTTATGGCGGCTTATCGACGAGCGGTCTCCGATGTGGCGGGTCATTTTCAAGGTTATCAGGTCGATCATATAGATCGCCGGCTCAATGAGGCGGCTGATGCTTTGTTTAGACTTGGCTCCCAGAGAAAGCCGGTGCCGCCTAACGTCTTTCTGGACGTCCTTCACAATCCACCAGTCAAGTTACCGTCGGAGGAGGACATAGCTATCCCTGACCCAGAGGCACAGCTGGTGGCGGCTCTGCGTGTCAGCCCTGATTGGACTGTACCATATTTGGCTTATCTGACCCGAGGAGAGCTCCCAGAAGAGGAAGTCGACGCTCGTCAAATCATCCGGCGATCAAAGTCCATGACAATCGTTAAAGGCGAGTTACATCGTCGGAGCAGTACTGGCATGTTTCAATGGTGTGTTTCACCTGAGGAAGGCCAGGAAATCTTTAACGAAATTCATTCTGGTGACTGCGGACATCATGTCGGCTCACGATCGTTAGTCGCCAAAGCTTTCCGACATGGATTTTATTGGCTGACGGCTCACGCCGATGCTGAGGAGATTGTGCGTAAGTGCGATGGGTGTCAAAAGTTTGGTCGATAAGCTCATGTACCGGCTCAGGAGTTGCGTATGATACCAATTACTTGGCCATTCGTAGTCTGGGGGCTAGATATGGTTGGTCCATTCAAGCCGTCTTCTGATAAAAAGACCCACTTACTAGTGGCGGTTGATAAGTTTACCAAATGGGTTGAGGCAGAGCCGGTCAGCAGTTGTGACGCGGATACCGCAGTAAAATTTCTAAAGAAGCTAATTTTCCGTTTTGGTTACCCTCACAGCATCATCACTGACAATGGTACCAATCTGTCCAAGGGAGCCATGGAGCAATTCCGCCAGCGGGAGCACATCCGGCTTGATTTAGCAGCGGTAGCGCATCCGCAGTCCAACGGACAAGCTGAAAGAGCCAATCAAGAGATCTTGAGAGGAATCAAACCCCGTCTCATGGTGCCCCTTGAGCGAACGCTGGGTTGCTGGGTCGACGAACTTCCCTCAGTACTTTGGAGTATTTGAACAACCCCCAACATATCCACTGGATACACTCCTTTCTTCTTGGTTTATGGAGCTGAGGCGGTCCTCCCGAGCGATATTCGTCATGACTCGCCTCAGGTGACTGCTTATGTCGAGGCGGATAATGAGCAAGCACGCCAAAACTCCTTGGATGCCTTGGAAGAGGAACGTGACTTAGCAGCAGCCAGATCTGCAATATACCAGCAAGACCTATGTCGCTATCACAGCCGTAGAGTCCGAAGCCGTACCTTTCAAAAAGGTGACTTAGTTCTCCGTCTGATTCAAGACCAAACGGGGATGCACAAGCTCTCCCCGCCTTGGGAGGGTCCTTTCGTCATCAGTCGAAACCTCAACAATGGTTTGTATTACCTGGTCGACTTACGAGAGGAATCATACACTTCCCAGGAGGGAACAAAACGGCCCTGGAATATCACACACATGCGGCCTTATTACACTTAGGAGCCACTGGCTCACCTTTTTGTAATCCCCCCCTCTGCAAAATTCTGTATATACTTCTTTATGTTCAAATATAATAAAGCTGGCATCCCCAAAACTCGGGGCCTCTGTCGTTTCAGCCTATAAATTGAGCATGAGTCTTTATTATTTGAAACATAGGTCACTTGGGGGCTTCCAGCCCACCGGGCTTAGCTTTCTCACCCTCTTGACCCGGCAAAAATAAACGCCACATATGGTTAAACCTGCCTGTATGCTTGATGCGACTCCGATCAGATGACCCCGTGAACTCTTGACGAGTCAATCCTTTTTGGACCCTGAACTAGTTAAGGTTAAAACACCGGCTTGATTCATGAGAGAGCCGGCATAGAGAAAGCTAGGACAAACCATGGGTTATTATACCCGCTTCATGAAAGCAAGACTTGAGCCTCAAAAGCCAGTCTCCTTTTTCCGAGTCTCAATGAGCTGGTTTAAATCTAAAGATACACATATATACATCTACTTACATTTTTTCAGGTATAATATTACCCTTACTACCGGCTTATATCTGGATGGCAGAGTTATGCAACTGAGTTCATATCATGACCAGTCCCCAGATCATCCGTCTCCCATAAAATTGGTTGACTTAAAAAAGACCAAGCTAAACTGTCGGCTTGATTTCCAGACAAGAGTTGGCGGGCATTAAGCGAGGAAGGTATGGGAATGAGCAGTAAAAGAGCGCCATGAGCATGTTAACGAAAGCTTGTCAAATCAGAGTTTAACCCTGGCAAAAGGCGCTAATGTGCACGATGGCACGACAAAGCAAAATCAAAGTTATGGAGAACACTACTCCTATTACAAGCTCATAACTAGAGGCCACATAGTCCTTCACAAAGGTTTTCTTGCATCAGGGAGGCTTGCGCTGAAGGGGCGATTCATCTAGCTTCCGAGGTACCTTCAAGCTCTATCGTTAGCCGCCTCTGAGTCTGACCCTGCCGGCTCATCATCATCAACCTCCTGTCCTTTCTGTTGCCAACGAATTGAGATCAAAGATTTAAAATTCGCGGTCCCTTCAACAAGAGCTAACGCGTCAATGTCAGGGGCAAAGGTTGTCTGACGACGAGGTGGCATCAGGTCATACGGCTCGTCTTTGGGTGTGTTAACACTCTTATTATCGGCAGTATATGCTAGATGATGTTTTGAAAGGTCTACCTCCTCAGCAATCAAACATGCCAATGGCCGGGTCTCTAAAAAGCACTTTTAGTAATCTTCACGAGTGAATGTTGACCCGTCAAGTTTAAACTCTGGGAAGCCGTCTTTCAGAATTTCCACGTCCAGCTCTGGAAGATACGCCTTTGCTCGAGCAAGTGCCATGTTCGCTCCTACTCGAGCTGCCGATTTCCGGGTTTCAATCACCCATTGTGGCACGGTAGAGAGCTGTTTCAACATATCCTTGATGCTTCTTGGTGGATGCTTTAGGTTCTTCACGGATATAATGGAATACACCGAGCCTGTAAACAGCTACTCAACATATGTGAAAATAGTCTTCAACTTTACAATTGGCAGTTCTACAAGGTTGTGGTTCTTTGGCCCTGCACACAAAAGAAGACACGATAAGCCGCCACATGGTTCATAAGTTGGCCCATTGATAAAGATGAGACAGAACACACACCAAAGATTGCTGCCAGCATCTCGTTGATCTGCTTCACGAGAGTGGCATATTTCTCCTTCACAGGGCCCAAGTTTTTCTCGGCCTTCTCCGCACGTTTTGTCAGGACAACTTTTTCCGCCTCGAACAGTTTTATGGCCTGTTCCAGACGTTCATTCACCTGACGTGCAGAATCTTCAAAGTGAGCCGCCCTGGATTCGGCCTCAACTTTCAACCTTTTTTCTTCCTTAAGCCATTTCTGCAGTCTCACAACAACAGACTCATCATCTTCACAATATCCCTGATGGATGAACAACAAACATCAACAATTATGGTTTACAAGTCTCAAGAAGACTACAAGCAATATCCTTGACACTTGGGGGCTAATGTAATTCAGCTCTTTTGAAACTAAAGAATGGAGAAGACCCGACTCATCTCAAGAAGATGAGTCAGACCTTGGGGGCTACAGGTCGAACTTCTTCAGTCTTAAAGACCCGACTCATCTCAAGAAGATGAGTCGGCCCTTGGGGGCTACAGGTCGAACTTCTTCAGTCTTAAAGACCCGACTCGTCTCAAGAAGATGAGTCGGCCCTTCGGGGCTACATGGATATTACAGTCTTTCAGTTGTTCTATAAAACCGGCTTATCATAACAAGCTGGTCTTTGGAAGCTAATGGTAGTATGCAAGATAATGGTAAAAGGAGGATATTAATTCATATTTTTTCTTCATGGCATTTATCATGCTCTTCTCAATTTCTCGGCTCAGACAGCCGGGTCAAGTACTCTTGATACAGATCTTCAACTCCAAGTACGGATAATGCCAGGGGATCCATCTTGGCCTTTCCCTTATCCAAAGTCTTTGATTCATCCTTACTCACGATTTTAGCTAAGGAAGTGGAAGCAGTGGGGGCTTGCAAATTTTCTTTGACAAACACAACGTCTGGAACGTTGTGGTCAGATGACGCCAGAAGTTCATCTACGCAAGATGATTTGGAAGGAAAGATGGATGATTCAATCTCAGGAGGAGCATCCATAAAAACCGGCTCATTTATTCCGGGTATCTCAGTGGCAGCCTCCGGTTCTACCCTCGCATCAAGTTCCTTCTCAACAGAAGAGTCAACCATTGGAGTCATCTTCAGTAGAATTGGTGTCTCTTGGCTTGTTGGTCCAGAGGATCACCCACCTTTTTGTTTGGACACAACAGCTTTGGCCCTGGATTATTGGTATAACAGAAGTTATCATAAGTTGAGATCAAAACAAATGAAGAATACAATACGGACTTCGCAAAAATAAAAGCTTACCCGCGATTGACATTGAAAGGGGGAGGCTGTGACGTTCTTGAGTCGCCTGATGATGAAGGAGAATCCTGATAAAGGGAATTTGAAGGATTGATAGGTTGTTTAAACAAACCGGCTTTAGGGCGAGAATCAGTTGGACTATGGGGGACCTCAAGGCGTGGTTTGCGAGCTGGCGGCGCATAAGATAAAATAGGGTCTTCATCATCCTGAGTCTTGCATTTTGACGAGCCGGCGAACTGTGTCTTCTTCAAAAGAAAATCAGGAGCCAAGTGAGCTTCTGAGTGTGATGATTTAACTTTCCGAACGGCTTGTCTTGGTCTCCGAGGAACAAGCATTTCCGAAGGACTGGGAGAAATTGGAGTTACCTCAGTTTCGCCAGCTTGGCTAAATTCCGAGTCGCCCTGATAACAAGGTGCGTCAGCAAGTTCGTTAAACAGGCGGCCGAGAGAGTCAAGTTCTACCTCAGATGCCTCCTCTAAAGATGACAAGGAGACTGGGGCATTCTTTTTACCTATAGCAGGAAGGAAGGCTTGAGGCGCAACTTTCCAAAAGTTAGAATCCGCCTGCAGATATATAAAACATATAGTAAGTAAATGACGAGTCAAGAGAGACATGGACAAGAGACAATGAAAACAGTTAATACCTGAGGCGACGGGTTGAGGACGTAAAACGGACCCAAGCCGGTGACGCTGCACAACTCTTTTGAGTCAGAGAAAAACTTCTTTGTTTCCTTGGTAAGAGCTTTGTCAGTGAGATTTTCACGAGTAAACCGTTCAGGATCATTTGAGGCGCCTGTATAAGTACACATCAAGCCGCCCCTCAAACTGACGGGTTGGATCCGCCACTTTAGCCAGCAACGAATTAGATCTATCCCGGTCAGGCCATGCGCGATCAGAGCTCTCAGCTTGGCATGAAGAGGCACTGAAGTTGTTCTCTCTTCGTCAGTTGGCCAACCCGGGAAATCCATTTTACCACTAAGTCTTTCCAATCTGAAGCCCGACAAGGGATTTTCCCCTTCAGGTGAAGTGTCTCTGCAATAGAACCAGGTTTTGTTCCACCCTTTGGGGTGACTCGCCAGCTTCGATTCTGGTAAGGCGATTTTCTTTCTCTTCTAGATGGAAATACCACCGAGCTCGCAGGAAGCACCATTCTTTGTTTCCGTTAAACGGATAAGATAAAAGAACTCTCTGAACAGAGTCACAGTTGGTTCAACCTGAAGGTATACTTCACATAACACTTGAAATTGACAAATGTTTGTCATGGAATTCAGACTAATATCTTGAGGCCTGAGCTTGAAGAAGTGCAAGAGGTCTCTAAAGAATTTTGAGCCGGGAGGGCAGAAACCTCTGCGCAAATGATCAGTAAATACTACAACCTCCCCTAGTAGTGGTTGTGGGGACGGCTCTTCTTCAGGAGCTCGCAACTTTATAGTTTTTCGAGGAGGCAAGAAGCCATGATCCACAAGGTTTTCCAAGGTAAGCTTGGACTCTTTCCTCTTCGGCCAGTTACAAACTTTGGAGTTTTTCGGAGCCACGGCGGATTATGCAGTAGCTACAGGAGTAATGAGAACAATAAGTAGGAGCAGATTATAAGCCGCATGTATTAAGGTATTATTATGAGCCGGCGAAATTGGAGAAGGCCAAAGGGATATCTTCAACACTTAGCAAAAAATTGGGTCACAAACAGGTTTCTATAAAGATTCCTCTCCAGGCGGATCTAATTAAATGAAGAAAAATAGCGAGATATGTGTTCTAGCTGACGGAGCAACCGAAACTGCAATGCTCCAAAGGATGACCCCCGATGGTTTGTTTTAGATCTACTTTAAAGGAAAATGAAGCGGAGGATGTTCTAAGAATACGCTGCAAGGGGCGGACAATGTGTGGATTTACGAACGAAGTCTCAGAAGAACATTATGAAGATGGTAAGAACACCAAAAATACCGAAACCCTAAAATGGCAGGGGTTCATACCAGACGGTGTCAGAGCAGGGACGAAGATGATCAAGTTCGCTTCGGCGGCTGCAAGAAGGCTTGACGAGCACCGGCAATGGAGCCGAAAGATCTTGGAGTCAATCTAGGGACTCTGATGGTGCTCGGTCGATGGAGGAACAAGAGAAGGAAGACGATGAGAAGAAGGTTAAATGTGGAGCCGAGTGGGTCTATTTATAAGAAGAGGAAAGTGAAGCGGCACCGAGAAAAACAAAGCAACCATGGTAAACTTGAGGCTACAAGTGCGCCTCGATTTTCGCGCCCACCTAGATTTGGCATAGTTTTCGAAGGGATACGTTATGATGACTTTGAAAACCAACGGTCAGCAAGGATGACGTCACGACAAGTACGAGCTATAGGAAATGTCAAGTTTGGGGGCAGAACAAGTCGGCGACATGAAATTCTTAGAAGATACCATTCCAAAGATGAGTCGCCAAAGGAAGAAAGGGTCTATTGACATGAATATATTCAGATCAATCTGGGGCCTAATGTCGGGGATATAACTCCATGACGTAACCCGCCATTCTGGGTCGGGTTAACATATCAACAACTCTGCGGCCAAGTTTAAATGGGTCGTGTCCTGAGTACAAGATATGTAAGGCGGCGGCTCATTAGGATGACAGGCGGCCCAATACCTAAAGACGGTGGCTCGAAGCCTATGAAGCTAAAGACGCCGGTTAAGTTTCCTTAAAGTGCAAGGCGATTTAGAGATGTAGTAGGTCATGGGTCATGGTATGACCCGGACTCTGTTGTAAACCCTAGGGCTTGACCTGTATATAAACGCAGGCCCCTAGGGCCGAAAGACTTAAGTTACAACCTCTCGATAGCTAGGTTAGCGATTCCGCACCCTTGTAATCGAGATCTCCCCATTGAATATACATAAAAAGCAGGACGTAGGCTATTACCTCCATAGGAGGGGCCAAACCTGGGTAAACCCGATTCTCTCTCTCGTTTAACCCATTCGAGTCACCATCAAGCGGCGATGGCCTCACACCTATGTCCTGTTACGAGGACATCTGCTGGGTTGACAAAACCACGACAGTTATCTCTTACCCGAGCCCTTTACTTATGCACTTTATATTGTGATATCCATATTGGTCCTTGTTATATATGTTTCTATCACTTAGTTTTTTACCTTGCTTAGCATAAGTTGTTGGTGCACATTGGTGCTCCTAATTGTTTTAGGTTTTGTGCTTGACAAATTAAACACTAGTTTTATTCCGTATTTGCTCAAGCCTAAACCATAATTATTTTAAAGTGCCTATTCACCCCCTCTAGGCGACATCCACGTTCTTGATACTTGTGATCTGCGTTGGGTTTTCCGTGAAGAGGAACGGGATATCGCATCACAATGTGGGTAAGTATTTACCTCAGTTATGAAACCAAGGTTTATCGAACCAATAGGAATACCAATCCTCAACCGTCTTCAGCGGTTGCACACAAAAGAGCAAACAACTTGCACCCAACGCTAGCAAGAGGGTTGTCAATCCCCTTATATAGTCTCGTTATTTGCAAGCAAGTGAGTTGTGTAGATGATTGTAGATAATTGTAAATTGCAAAATAAAATAAAAGCAAGTAAATGGCAGCAAGGTAATAGTAGCATTCGTAAATATATAGGTGAATAAACCCAGGGGCCGTAGTGTTCTATAGTGGCATCTCTCATAAAAATAGCATACGGTGGGTAAACTAATTATTGTTGGGCAATTGATAGAAAAGCGGATAGTTATGCGATTTTCACGACAATGATCATGTGTATATAGGCATCACGTCCATAAGAAATAGGCCGACTCCTGCCTGCACCTATTACTATTACTCCACTCGTCGACCGCTATCCAGCATGCATCCAGAGTATTAAGTAAAACAGAGTAATGCTTGGAGAATGATGACATGATGTAGACAAAGTAAACTCAATCAATATGATTTAACCCCATCATTTTATCCTTAGTAGCAGCAACACAAATACGTATCTTGTCCCCTACTTGGTCACTGGGATATACTAACTCGTCAGGTTGAACCTACCGCAACGCACCACTCTCACTGAAGAAATATCAATCTAGTTGGCCAAACTATCTCAATAGATCGGAGAGCATATAATGAGCATGCAAATAAGAATCATAGTAATCTGGTTTGACTCAAATACTTTTCATGAATAATCTGAACATAAACCCACAATTCATCGGATCCCAACAAATGCACCATATAAAGAGATTAGATCGGATAGGTCAAGGCAAAGATGTGATGAACATTGTATTGAAGATCAAGAGAGAGAGAGAGAGATTGACATCTAGGTACAACCTACGGGCCCGTAGGTCCGTGGTGAACTACTCACACATCATCATGAGGGCAACAAGGTTGATGAAGAGGCCCTCCGTTATCGATCCCCCCTTCGACAGGGTGCCGGAACAGAGCTCTAGACGAGCTCCCGTCAGAACAAAGACTTGCGGCGGCGTAAAAACTGTTTCGGGACTCGTCTAGGGTTTTTGGGATATTAGAGAATTTATAGGCCAGAGAGGGGCGCCGGGAGAGCAATGAGGGCGTCACCACATATCAAAGCGCCCCCAGGGCGCGCCCTGTCGTGTGGTGGAGTCCTCGTGCGGCTCCCGGCCTCTCTCCGAAGCTTCCAGGTCTTCTTTTGGTCCAGAAAAAATCATAAAAAGGTTTCGTGGCAATTTGACTTCGTTTGGTACTGTAAACCTGAAAAGTAAAAAACATGCAGAAAACAACAACTGGCACTGGGCACTTGGTCAATAGGTTAGTGCTCAAAAATATTATAAATTGGTAAACAAATGCCCAAAAAGTATCCTAGAATGATAATATATCAGCATGGAACAATAAAATATTATAGATATGTTGGAGACGTATCAATTCTTTCAATATATATCTGGATCTTTCCCCCAACACATGATGCTTGCCACTAAATAATTAATAGATTATACTAGGGATAAACATTATAGATTCTTGCATAAAAGTAAATACACGAAAGTAAAAGATAGGCCCTTCGTAGAGGGAAACAGAGGTTGTCATGTGCTTTTTAATTTGGGATGTGGAAACTCTTAATGTAAAGGAGTGTCACTTTATATTGCCCCTTATGATAGGAATCTTTATTATGCAGTTTGTCGTTTTTATTTCTTTGCCATCACAAGATCGTACAAAGCTTATTTTCCCTTACAATAAAAGATCATACATATTTAGGAGCAATTTTTATTGCTTTATGCACCGATGACAACTTGCTTGAAGGATCTTATTCAATCCATAGGTAGGTCTGGTGGACTCTAGTGGCAAGAAACATGGTTTAAGGGTTATGGATGTACAAGTAGTATCTCTACTTAGTGCGAATTTTTGGGCTAGCAAAATACCCTAGACAAGCACCACATGTTAGAGGATCCATGACACTATAAGTTCTATGTGAATGTAAACAAACATAACTCATTACGATGTCTTCCTTGTCCAACATCAACTATTCGATCATATAGAAAATATTTGACGGGGGCTCACGGTCATAAAAGATGTCCAAGCTAGTGTATTTATATGCGAATGTCCTCTCCTCTTTAATAATTTGTCTTGAATTATATCAATGACTAACACTATGTTTGTTAACTCCCAACAACTTTTATTAAACATACTTCTTTTTATGCGAAGTCATTACTCCCCATGGGATTAGCATATGATTTCTCTATTTCTTTTTATTTCTTTGCTATGATTGATGCATGAGAGTAAAACAAGTGAATTCCAACTAATCTTTATTATATAACTCTCACACTCCGTTATGGGGATACATAGATCACAAAGCAAACGCTCTAAGAAAAACGATACTAAACTTTTATTCTTCTAGATTATGAAATAAGTAAGGATCAAACTAAGGTAGATGATGATGTAAAATGTGATGGTGATACAATACCGGGGCACCTCCCCCAAATTTGGAACAAGCTAGGGGTGGTGCCCACACCCATGTACTCAAGTGTCTTCTTGGGTGATGGTGGCGAGTAAGTAATCTTCTTAGAAATGATGCTCTTTAGGATACGGATCTCCTTCTTAAGTTTACCAACCTCTCGCTTAAGGTCTAGGTTCTCCTTCCGAAGTTTGTTGGTGACGATCATGGATCCTTCCATCAAAGGATGGGTTTTACTAGTGGAGGCAGCGGTAGCATCTGCCTGCATACGATGATAAGGGGTAAATCGAGCGTAACCTTGTTTGGTAAGCTCGACCTTTTGAACGCCACGTGCATATCTTAAGGTTGAGGTAGAGGTACTTCCTCTTCTTCTTCATCACTTGAAGGTACAATCCTTTTTAGATTAGCCCCCACATCTTCCTCCGTTGATCACCCATAAGGATCAATATCCCCATTAACTCGGGGATTGGAGATGAGATCTAAGACATAGCTCTCCCCATATGAACCTTGAGATGACATATTGCTTCTAAATCTGTCAGAAAAACAGCCCGAAACAAGGACAAACAAGAAACTTGCGATGCGGTGGTCAAAACATACGAGAGTATATATAATGAATTTTTCCAGGTCAGAATACGAGTCCAGGAAGAAAACGGAGTCAGGGAGGCACATGAGGTGCTCCCAGGGGGTGGCCGCGCCCTGTTGGCTTGGGTCTCCCTCGTGCGTCCCCTTGGCTGGTTTTATTTTTGTAAATTTTCTAATATTCCGAAACTGACAGACAATATTTTGATGGAATTTTTGGAGTCGGTTTACTTACCGTATCACATACCTACTCCTTTTCAGAGTTCTGGAGCATTACAGAATGTCTCCCTTATGTGTGCTTCCGGTATCATCACTTGAATAATAATAGTTTCAGTATTAATGGGCGTACCTAAGATAAAATGTTTAATTCTTTGCCGATTAACCACTCTCGGATTTGTGCCTTCGACATTGTTGATTTTGATAGCACAGGAGCGATAAACTTCTTTGACGATGTAAGGTCCTTCCCATTAGGAGAGAAGCTTACATGCGAAGAATGTAAAACGAGAATTGTACAAAAGAATTAAGTCTCTTACTTTAAATTCCCGTTTTTGGATTATCTTGTCATGCCATCTTTTAACTTTTGCTTTATACAACTTGGCATTTTCATAGGCTTGAGTACTCCATTCATATAAGGAGCTAATACCAAATAACCTCTTTTCACTCGCAAGTTTGAAATTAGAGTTGAGTTCTTTAATTGCCCAATAAGCTTTATGTTCTAACTCAAGAGGTAAATGACATGCATTTCCATAGACCATTTTATACGGGGACATTCCCATAGGATTTTTATAAGAAATTCTATAAGCCCATAATGCATCATCAAGTTTCTTAGACCAATTCTTTCTAGATCTATTGATAGTCTTTTGCAAGATTAATTTTATTTCTTGATTGCTCAATTCAACTTGACCACTAGACTGAGGATGATAAGGTGATGCAATTCTATGGTTAACATCATATTTAGCTAGTAGTTTCCGGAAAGCACCATGAATAAAATGTGGACCACCAACATTCATTAAATATTTAGGGACTTCAAACCTCGAGAAAATAACATCCTTAAGCATTTTAATAGAAGTGTTATGATCAGCACTACTATCTGGAATAGCTTCTACCCACTTTGTAACGTAATCAGCAGCAACTAAAATATGAGTGTACCCATTTGAGGAAGGAAAATGCTCCATATAATTAAAGCCCCAAACATCAAATGGTTCAATAGAAAGTGTAATTCATATCCATTTCCTGACGTCTACCAATATTACTGATTCTTTGACATTCATCACAAGAAAGGACAGATTTACGTGCATCTTTGAAAAGAGTAGGCCAATAAAAACCAGATTGTCGTACCTTTTGTTCAGTTCTATCTCCAGCGTGATGCCCTCCGTATGGCTCGGAATGACACTTCCGTAGGATTTGTTCCTGTTCATGCTCAGGTACACAGCGTCTAATAACATCATCTACTCCTTCTTTACAAAGATGTGGGTCATCCCAAAAGTAATGTCTTAAGTCAAAGAAGAACTTTTTCTTTTGTTGGTAGGTGAAACTAGGTGGTATGTATTTAGCAACAATGTAATTAGCATAATCTTCATACCAAGGAGTATTACGGGAAGCATTTATAACATCTAATTACTCATCAGGAAAACCGTCATCAATAGGCAGTGGGTCATCAAGAACATTTTCCATCCTAAACAAATTATATGCTACTGGATTTTCAGCTCCCTTTCTATAAACAATATATAAATCAAACTCTTTGAGTAAAAGAACCCACCTAATTAGTCTAGTCTTAGCATCTTTATTTTCCATAAGATATTTAATAGCAGCATGATCAGTGTGAATAGTAACTTTAGAATCAACATTATAAGATCTAAACTTATCACATGCAAACACAAGTGCAAAAAAATATTTATCAGTAGTAGCATAATTTCTTCGAGCACTGTCCAGATTTTTACTAGCATAATGGAGAACATAATCACTAGCATCACACATAATTTCAAAAGGTAATTCCAATCAGGTGGTTGAACAATAGGTGCAGTAATTAAGGCTTTCTTAAGTATTTCAAAGGCTTCTACGGAATCACCATTAAAAATAAACAGAACTTCTTTTTGAAGAAGATTAGTTAGTGGCCAAGAAATTTTTGAGAAATCTTTAATAAAGCATCTATAGAAACCAGCATGGCCAAGGAAGGTTCTTATACCTTTCACATCTCTGGGATATGGCATTTACAGAATCACCTTTGAACAATATGATCATACGCTAATCATGCACACAAATGCGTACGACCAACATTAGGGACTCACGGGAAGATATCACAACACAACACTAAACACAAATTTAAAATAATTCAAGCTTCATATTACAGCCAGGGGCCTCGAGGGCTCGAATATAATAGCTTGAGTACAAAGTCAGCGGAAGCAACAACATCTGAGTACAGACATAAAAGGTACACAAGTTTTGCCTTAAGAAGGCTAGCACAAACATAAGCAGCGGATCGAAAGAGGCGAGGCCTCCTGCCTGGGAACCTCCGAACTACTCCTGGACGTCAGAGAAGTCTACGTCATAGTAGGCTCCATCCTGGTAGTAGTGGCCTCCGTCGGGGTAGTAGGAGTCGTCCACCGGGTAAGCTGGATCCTGGGTCTCCTGGGCTCCATCATCTGATCGCGGCATCGTATCAAGGGGAAAAGGGGAGCAAAGCAACGGTGAGTACTCATCCAAAGTACTCGCAAGACTTACATCAGATATATACTAGATATGCACCAGTATCAAAGGAATGGGGCTATATCTTTGGACTAAACTGCAGAAATGCCAGAAGAGGGAAGAAGACCTAGTCCTATCGAAGACTAGCATCTTCAGCGTCTTGCAGCATGAGAAGAGAGTTGAGAGCAGCATATTTTATTAACAGGGGTAAGTTAGCAAGGCCCAGAGATCCTTCCTCGACTCCCTGCGAGAAAGCAATCCCGGAGCCAATAATTCAAGTAACATCATAAGTATCCAGTTCTAGTTATCATTGACCCGGATACAACTCTGAGCGTCCATTTCCGTGGACAAGGCTAATCGATTAGATTGACTTCCCTGCAGGGGTGCACAAACTTACCCAACACGCTCGATAAACTCTGGCCGGATACAATTTTCGGGTCATACCCGGCCTCATCCATCGACACGCCGTAGTCCTACCTAGGCTCAACAGAGAGGCCAGCACGCCGGTCTACATCCTAATGACTCGGGGTCTTGGGCCATCGCCCTCGCCATCCTGCACGTTACGCCCTCGGCCGGGATCAGTCCTAGCACACCCTAATCCAAGAGCTGTGCGTTCCAGACCACCCGGGCGCGAGTCGCTCAATGTGACATCTGAAGAGCTTTCGGTCAAATGTACGGTCGCGGAGTGCCCACTTTTGTTCCCGCGTGGTGGTTAGTGCGAAAGAGGCCGGAGGCCTTCTCAGATCACATATCCAAACCCGTTAGTGACTTTATAGTTTGCGGTGACGATCGGTCCCACCATCCCGTCGCCCCGTCTCGATGCTTGTGGCAAGGACATCACTGTCCGGCCACGCCTCATAATAACCCTTTGGATGCCTTACCGGCGCATCCCACCACATCTTGCACACATGGGTACCCTTGGGGCCGACCCATCATTCACATATAATTTAGTAACAAGTCATAGTGGCTGTGTGTCAATTCTCCAAGTGGATATCTGAGGAATCACTCTCGATATACCACACTCGGGGTATGTGCGGTGATGTGTCGGTAACGGCTTGTCAGTCATGATGACTGAGTCTTCTGTCTTCAAGTCCTCGATGACGACGGCGATGAAAGCAGGGGCAACGACAATAGTAAAATGGGAGTCACAGGGGGACACTATCCATACCTATACTACAACATTGTATGAAAGCAGGTATGAAAGCAGTATTCAAAAACAGGCTATGCATCAGAATAGGTGCTTGTTTAAATACAATAGCAAAATCTAATGCAAACATGACGGAGAAAGAATAGGTGATATCGGAATTATCAAGGGGGTTTGCTTGCCTTGTTGCTCTGCTGCAAAAGGCTGGTCGTCGGGGGCGTAGTCGTACTCGGCAGCAGCGTCAGTCTCGGAGGCTACCGGAGAGAAGAGGGGGAAGAAACAATAAATTTCCTGGGTCTAGCGCATTACTACCGGAGAAAAGAGGGGGAAGAAACAATAAACACGATGCATGACATGGCAATACGCAGTGCTAGGGGTAGTCTAGCGCATTACTACACGTATCAGACGGAGCGGGAGAATATCTGACGATATTTCCTGGGTCTTTGGATTTATCGAACACACGATCCGGAGGGGAAAATTTCCATGTCTGCTATGCTAGGGGCATGTGACAAACGAACGGATAGCGTATTCAGACTCGTGGGATTTTTCTGATCAACTTTCATGTATAAAACTTTTTCATCTGACCTACGGATTATTTTATATGATTTTTGGAAGTTTAAATCTTTTTCTAAAATTACAGAATTTAATACTAATTCGAAAATGCATTTATGACATCATCCTGACGTCATCAGGGCATCAGCAGTCAACAGCACCAGTTGACTGGGTAAGCTGACAGCCGGGCCCCAGCTGTCATAGGCCGTGGGCCACTGGACCCACCTGCCAGCGACTGGGCTTGCCCAGTCAGCAGGTTTGACTGGTCAGTGGGTCCGGTGGGTCCCCCGTGTCAGCGTCTCAGTTTTAATAACCGGTTTTTATTAAATCCTAGTTAGTTTAATTAGTGGCATGGGGCCCGTTCGTCAGTGACTGTTAGGGTGATTTAGTTAGTACTAATTAGGCCACGTCAGCGGGGTTAACGGCGGCTGACCGCCGGAGCTAAGCAGGAGCGGCGGAGCTCACCGGCTGGGAGTTCCCGGCCACGGGTGGACGCGCGAGCGGCAGCGTTCGATTGGCCGTAGCTAGGTGAGTCTAACAGTGGCCGCGGCAGGTCTAGGGGTTGCCGGAATCGAGCACACCATCGCTAATGGCGGCGGCGGCGCTCGGGGCTCGCACGAGCACGATGATTTCGGCCGATCAAAACTAAACGAATCGGCGCTACGGTTTCCTGGGAGGGCCGCAAGTACGCTGACGTGTTCGGCATTCACGGGCGTGGCCTCTGGCCATGGTAGCAACAAGGCACAGCGGCGGCGAGTTCGGGCTTCGACGCAGGCGAGCTCACAGGGCACGGAGGGGTGCGATAGAGGGTCAGGGGGGTCCGGGTGCTCACAGGGGAGCGGCAGGGAAGATCGGGGGCTCGGGGGAGCGCCGCAGACGACGAACCAAAGGCGGCGTTCGGCGAGATGCAGTCGGGGAAGACCGGCGATGGCGATGGCTTGGCGGCGTCCCGACTCGAACCGGTGGTGGTGGGTGATGCAGAGGAGCACGGTGGTCCTCCCGGACATCAGCAGGAGGCGCGGGGAGGCCGGTGGCCGCGCAGGCGAGCTGCGGCGGTGACGGCGCATTCGGGCGCTTTGCGGGAGAGAGGGAACGGCGCGAGGGAGTAGAGAGAGAGGGCTAGGTTTGTTGGGGGGGCTGTTGGGGAACGTTGCATGAGAAACAAAAATTTTCCTACGCACACACAAGATCTATCCATGGTGATGAGCATCTACGAGAGGGAGAGTGAATCTACATACCCTTGTAGATCGCTAAGCGGAAGCGTTTAAGAAACGCGGTTGATGTAG
This sequence comes from Elymus sibiricus, assembly GCA_039707655.1. Lineage (NCBI taxonomy): Eukaryota > Viridiplantae > Streptophyta > Magnoliopsida > Poales > Poaceae > Elymus > Elymus sibiricus. The sequence continues at coordinate 402,433,885 of CM077663.1, forward strand.
TCGAACGTCTCCGCGATCCAAATCGCACGTCGTCCCTCGATCCGATCACGAACTAGTGCCGAACGGACGGCACCTCCGCGTTCAACACACGTACGGCATGATGACGCCTTCACCTCCTCGATCCAGCGAGCGATGGTGAAGTAGTGGTTGAGTTCCAGCAGCACGACGGCATGGTGATGGTGGTGAGGAACAATCTCTGCAGGGCTTCGCCAAGCACTACGGAGATTATGACGGAGGAACTAGAGGGCTAGGGTTGCCGGCACACGGCTTGGGAAATCCTGATCGTTCCCGTGTGCTAGCCCTGCCCCTCTATTTATATGTTGAGCCTTGGGGTCTAAACTTGGAGTAAAAGCCTCCTCCAGGTCGGTTTTGCCCGCACAAGGTCGGTTTGGCCCGCAGGAAAAGAGTCCAACTCGGATCCCTGCCGAACCGCGCACAGCCGCGCACAAGCGGTAGTACCGCTTCACACAAGCGGTAGTACCGCTCGGGCGGTAGTACCGCTTCACACAAGCGGTAGTACCGCTTACGCGGCAGCAAAACTACTTTTTGCACTTTCCAATACCTAGTGGGCTTTTATCCCTTGGCCCATATAAAGTGTTCTCGCACCCGAACACTTCGGTAAACATCCGGAACCCCTTCCGGTGAACTCCGGAACTTTTCCGGAGATCAAAACACTATTATCACATATCAATCTTTACCTCCGGACTATTCCGGAGATCCTCGTCATGTCCGGGATCTTATCCGGGACTCCGAACAACTTTCGGTCACCAACATAATAACTCAATTATACTAATCGTCACCAAACGTTAAGTGTGTAGACCCTGCGGGTTCGAGAACTATGTAGACATGACCGAGACACCTCTACGGCCAATAACCAATAGCGGGACCTGGATGCCCATATTGGCTCCTACATATTCTACGAAGATCTTTTATCGGTCGAACCTCTATGTCAAGGATTCAGTTAATCCCGTATGCTGTTCCCTTTGTTCTTCGGTATGTTACTTACCCGAGATTCGATCGTCGGTATCACTATACCTAGTTCAATCTCGTTACCGGCAAGTCTCTTTACTCGTTCCGTAATACAAGATCCTGTGGCTAACTCTTTAGTCACTTTGCTTGCAAGGCTCAATGTGATGTTGTATTACCGAGTGGGCCCTGAGATACCTCTCCGTCATACGGAGTAACAAATCCCAGTCTTGATCCATGCCAACCCAACAGACACCCTCGGAGATACCTGTAGAGCACCTTTATAGTCACCCAGTTACGTTGCGACGTTTGATACACACAAGGTATTCCTCCGGTGTCAGTGAGTTGCATGATCTCATGGTCAAAGGAACAGATACTTGACATGCAGAAAACAATAGCAATAAACTGACACGATCAAATGCTACGTTCTCAGTTTGGGTCTTGTCCATCACATCATTCTCCTAATGATGTGATCCCGTTATCAAATGACATCTCATGTCAATGGCTAGGAAACCTTAACCATCTTTGATCAACGAGCTAGTCAACTAGAGGCTTACTAGGGACACAGTGTTGTCTATGTACCCACACATGTATTTGAGTTTCCAATCAATACAATTATAGCATGGATAATAAACGATTATCATGAACAAGGAAATATAATAATAACCAATTTATTATTGCCTCTAGGGCATATTTCCAACAGGGGCTGCGGACGATGACTTGTAGGCGCCCGCGGCGTCTGTAGCGCGCGTTGTCGAGCGGCGAGAGAGGGGGGCCAGGCTCAGGCGCGCGTCTGCGGTTCTACAGCGAGAGGAGTGAGCAGGAGGTTGGGGACGACCGCGGGAGTGGGCTGGGCCGCACTGTAGCTTCGGGCTTAAGTGCACAGGTAAGTTTCTTCTTATTTCCTTTTTCCTTTTCTGTTTTCTTTTACAGCATCTGTTTTATTTATTTCCAGCTACTATTTGCCTTAGCAAATATTTGTGACTTAGTCCAATAAATAGTGTGCAATATTCTGCATGGCCACACCAAGTTTGAGCATTTTTGGAATCTGTTCTAATTATCCATGGAATCAAAAGGGGATTTTTAAATGCCTTTTGGCTCTGTTTTGGATGGTGGGGTCCACACCAGGTTGAGGGTGATGTTGTTTTCCTCAACAACAATTGTTTTGTGATTTATCACAAGTGTGCAACATCTTATTTTTGCTGTTTGCAAATTTATTTTATCACATTAAAATTCAATTTGCTTTTGAAGTGGAATTTGAATTGAGATATGAATTTTCAACTTGATCATATCTTGTTTAGCAAAGAGATTTGTTGCTGATCATGGTCATCATTGTAGCACTGATCCAGGGGTGTTACAGACTGAAGCCTCCCCCAAGCTTGAGCGATAATTTCTACTTCACGAGGCCAAAAATTATAGGTATAATTCTGATCACGATGAACCAGATGCATATGATAAAACTTCTGATTAAATTCCAGCCTCAAGCGATTCTAGTCCCATGTTCCAGTATCATCATATAGCCTATACCAAACCAATGCTTTTCCTTCTAAACATAAAGGGAATACCTTCTTCTTAACTTTGTCCTCGGATAAACCTGCGAGCTTAAATAATCTACAAATATCATCTGTATATATCAAGTGCAAATCAGGATGAGATGTTCCATCTCCTACATAAGGATTAGCTAGCAGTTTCTCTAACATACCCAAAGGAATTTCGTAATAAATATTTTAAGTAGGTTCAGTAGATTGAGGGGCAATCTTTCCCACTTCTGGTCGGGGTGAAGATACCCCAAACAGCCCTTCAAATGATTATCTTCCATAATAACAAGCAACAGTAAATTTCAGCACGTACCAAAAATGTTTCCTTACCAATTTCCACTTACCAAAGGCGCTTCACTCCCCGGCAACGGCGCTAGAAAAGAGTCTTGATGACCCACAAGTATAGGGGATCAATCATAGTCCTTTCGATAAGTAAGAGTGTCGAACCCAACGAGGAGCAGAAGGAAATGACAAGCGGTTTTTAGCAAGGTATTCTTTACAAGTGTTGTGAGTAACAATGATAGATAGTTTCGTAGCTAGATAATTCATAACAAGTAACAATAGTAGAAAGTGTGCAGCAAGGTGGCCCAATCCTTTTTATAGAAAGGAAAATCCTGAAAGTTCTCTTATATGAGGAAAACGCTCTCAAGGACACATGGGAATTGTCGTCTAGTCATGTTCATCATGTTGAGTTGATTCATGTTCGTTACTTTGATAATTTGATATGTGGGTGGACCGGTGCTTAGGTGTTGTGCTTACTTGCACAAGCAACCTACTTATGATTAGCCCCTCTCTCAAGCATCCACAACTATGAAAGAATAATTAAGATAAATCTAACCATAACATGAAACATGTCGATCCAAATAATCCCATCATCTACCTATAAATGTTAATCATGTTGAGTTGATTCGTGTTCGCTACTTTGATAATTTGATATGTGGGTGGACCGGTGCTTGGGTGTTGTTCTTACTTGAACAACCTCCCACTTATGATTAACTCCCTCGCAAGCGTCCACAACTACGAGAAAAGTATTAAGATAAAATCTAACCATAGCATTAAACGTTTGGATCCAAATCAGCCCCTTACGAAGTAGTGCATAAACTAGGGTTTAAGCTTCTGTCACTCTAGCAACCCATCATCTACTTATTACTCCACAATGCCTTCCCTTAGGCCCTAAGATGGTGAAGTGTCATGTAGTCGACGTTCACATGACACCACTAAAGGAAGAGACAACATACATATCATCAAAATATCGAACGGGTACCAACTTCACATGATTACTTATAACAACACTTCTCCCATGTCCTTGAGAGCAAAAGCAACTACTTACAAATCATCACCATGTTCAAGATCAGAGGTATAATGAATATGATAAAGGATCTGAACATATTATCTTCAATGTTCAAAAAATATTCCGATTCAGTGATTTATCGTCCGATTTATCGCTACTCATGGGGTGACCAATAAGATTATGCCTTATCTTCAGCGTTTATCTTTTTGGCGTATTTATCGCTTTAACAAGCGATTTATCGGGAATCTACCTATAAATTAGTCCTATTCCTAGCATTATGTTTGCAAAAAACTATGTTTATTTGTGTTTTTGTCTACCTTGTTATGCAATATGTACTATTGCCCTATTTTTTGTCATTATACGAGCATTCAAGGGCTAGGAATCAAGGTAACACTTCTATCCAATATTTTTTTGGTGTTTAATATAGCATATTTCAGTGTTTGGAACCTGGGATTTACAAAAAATGGCTGATTAATAGTTGGCCGATAAAATCGATTAATCAATCGATTTCTAATTAATCTCTAATCCCCAGCTGACCGAGACGCTAACAATAAGAGATATCCTCAACATTGATTATCTTCCACCAAGTAAACTAACAAGCATCAACTAAAAGATGTAATCAACACTACTAGTAGCCCCCTGATACTTGTGACCTGCGTTGGGTTTTCCTTGAAGAGGAACGGGTTATTGCAGCACAAAGTGGGTAAGTATTTCCCTCAGTTATGAAACCAAGGTTTATCAAACCAATAGGAATACCAATCCTCAACCGTCTTCAACGGATGCACACAAAAGAACAAACAACTTGCACCCAACGCCGGCAAGAGGGTTGTCAATCCCCTTGATCTCGTTATTTGCAAGCAAGTGAGTTGTGTAGATAATTGTAGATAATTGTAAATGGAAAAATAAAATAAACACTAACAAAGAACAGCAAGGTAATGCTAGCGTTTTTAAATATATAAGTGAGTAGACCCGGGGGCCGTAGTGTTCCCTAGTGGCATCTCTCATGGCAATAGCATATGGTGGATAAACAAATTACTGTTGGGCAATTGATAGAAAAGCGAATAGTTATGCGATTTTCACGGAAATGATCGTGTGTATATAGGCATCACGTCCATAAGCAAATAGTCTGAATCCTACCTGCACCTACTACTATTACTCCACTTCAAGAGCGCTTCTTTGCTTACCTCTCTACGTATTAAGTTCATGACAAACAGAGTAATGCTTGGAGAACGATGACATGCTATAGACAAAGTAAACTCAATCAATATGAATATACCCCATCGTGTTATCCTTAGTAGAAACAACACAAAGACGCATCTTGTCCCCTTCTGTCTCTGGGATATAGAAACTCGCCAGGTTGAACCTACCACAACGCACCACTCCCACCGAAGAAATATCAATCTAGTTGGCCAAACTATCTTAATAGCTCGGAGAGCATTACGAAGCTATAATGATCATGCACATAAGAGTCATATAAGATCCGAGGAGACTCAAATACCTTTCATGAATAATCTGAACATACACTCACAATTCATCGGATCCCAACAAACACACAATACAAATGGATTACATCGGGTAGATCAAGGCAAAGATGTGATGTACATTGTATTGAAGATCAAGAGAGAGAGAGAGAGAGAGATTTCCATCAAGGTACTACCTACGGACCCGTAGGTCTGTGGTGAACTACTCACACATCATGGTGAGGGCATCAAGGTTGATGAAGAGGCCCTCCGTGATCGATCCCACCTTCGGCAGGGTGCCGGAACGAAGCTCCAGATGGGTTCCCGTAGGAACAGAGACTTGCGGCGGCGTAAAAAGTGTTTCGGGAGCGCTTCTGATGTTTTTAGGGTAAAAGAGGATTTATAGGCCAGAGAGGGGCGTCGGGAGGCGGCCGAGGGAGGCACAAGCCATCAGGACGCCCCCCTGGTGGCGCGCCCTGTTGGCTTGTGGGCCCCTCGTGGCTCTCCCGACCTCCTCCCGAAGCTTCCAGGTCTTCTTATGGTCAAGAAAAAATCATCAAAAAGTTTCGTGGCAATTGGACTTCGTTTGGTACTGTAAACCTAAAAAGTCAAAAACATGCATAAAATAGCAACTGGCACTGGGCACTAGGTCAATAGGTTAGTGCTCAAAAATATTATAAATTGGTAAATAATGACCCAAAAAGTATCCTAGAATGATAATATATCAGCATGGAACAATCAAAAATCATAGATACGTTGGAGACGTATCAGCATCCCCAAGCTAACTTCCTGCTCGTCCTTGAGTAGGTAAATGATAAAAACATAAAAAAAAATTGACATGCTACCCATTATGTAATCTATTGTATGTATGCTCATTGAGAAATGATGAATCAATAAACAGCAACATAGTAATATTTATAAGTATAAGAAACAAAATCATTGATTTTTCAAAGTATACGATCCTAAAAGAATGTTTACCCCTACTCATCTTATTATATTAGCAAGGCATGACTCCGTCTTCAACACATCAATACAAATGTCAAGCACCATGGTGTCAAAGTCAGGCAATTGGATCGAACTTTTTCAATATGCATCAACCTTTTATTCTTCACGCAATACATGAGCGTGAACCATTGGACATAGCATATAGGTGGAATAGAATATGATGGTAGATATCAAAGGGGTAAAAAGTGGAGAAGATAGTCTCACATCAACTACGCGTACCAACGAGCTATGGAGATGCTAATCGATAGATGTCAATGAAAGCAGTAGGGATTGTCATGCAAATGATGCACTAGAGATATAAGTGTATGAAAGCTCAACTAAAGCTAAGTGGGGGTGTGCATCAAACTTGCTTGCTCATGAAGACCTCGGGCATTTGAGGAAGCCCGTCACCGGAATATACAAGCCAAGTTTATTATATGAAAAGGTAATTCCCACTAGCATATGGAAGTGACAACATATGAGACTCTCTATATGAAGAACAGGGTGCCACTTTGAGGCACAAGTGTGGTAAAGGATAGTAGCAAAGTCCCTTCTCTCTTTTTCTCTCATTTTTTTACTTTTTTCATGGTGGGGTTTTCTCATTTTTTTTCTTTTTGCCTCCCCCATTCATACTTTTTATATGGTGGGCTCATTTGGACTCTTCCATTTTTATTTCATTTTTCGTCTGGAGTCTCATCCCGACTTGTGGGGGAATCATAGTCTCCATCGTCCTTTCCGCACTGGGACAATGCTCTAATAATGATGATCATCACTCTTTTATTTACTTACAACTTAATATGAAGAACTGATAGGAACATATGACTCTATATGAATGCCTCTGGCAGTGTACCATGATGTGCAATGATCTAGCGTGATATGTATCAAAAATATGATGACGGTGGCTTTTCCACAAATACTATGTCACCTCTATATGATCTGGAAAGCAATATGATGATGAACGAACTAGTCAGGCTACGGAAATGCCATAATAGGTAGGTATGGTGGCTGTTTTGAGGAAGATATAATGAGGCTTATCTGCAACAGAGCGTATCATGTCACGGGGTTTGGATGCACCGGCGAAATTTGCACCGATCCTCAAGGTGAGAATGGGCTATGCACGGTATCGAAGAGGCTACCAAATATGAGAAGGTGAGAATGCATATGTCCATGGTGTCACATTAGTCAAAAAGAACTCACATACTTATTGCAAAGTTTTTTTAGTCTTATCACAAATCAAAGTACTCCTCGCATGCCCCGAGGGAGGAGGTTGGTAGGAGTTAACCATTGCGCGTCCCCGACTCGAAACAACACTAGGATTTCAACGAGGAATAGAAATGCTCACACATCATCACCATGCCTCTTTAATTTTTAGATGAATATCAAGTTAACACCTCTTAATCTCGACACCTCTATGAATCAACAATTGTTTACTCACACCTTTCTCATATTACCACATTAATGTCATTAACCCACAACTTCTCTATATGTGCTACATGATGGTTTTGATTATCATTCATTGAATACCTATTATTTTTGGACTAGTCTTATGACCCATGCAAATTACCGTCACCATTTATTCAGCTCTCAACAAATATAAGTGAAGAACGAGAGCATATTATTTCTATACAATCTACACGCCACCTTGCTCAAAAAGATATAAGTGAAGCACTAGAGCAACTGTCAAGCTTAAAAGATATAAGTGAAGCACATAGAGTATTCTAGAAAATTATCATGGTGTGTATCTCTCAAGTAGGTGTGTCCAGCAAATGATGATTGTGACAAACTGAAAGTAAAAGCAAACAAAAGCAAACGACTCTCCAAGCAAAACACATATCATGTGATGAATAAAAATAAAGCTCCAGGTGACATACCGATGGATTGAGACGAAAGAGGGGATGCCTTGTAGGGCATCCCCAAGCTTAGACACTTGAGTCTCCTTAGAATTGTACTTGGGGTGCCTTGGGCATCCCCAATCTTAGGCTCTTGCTACTCCTTATTCCGTAGTCCATCATGATCACACCCAAAACTTGAAAACTTCAATCACACAAAACTCAACAAAACTTCGTGAGATCCGTTAGTATAAGAAACATATTGCATATTTTAGGTACTGTGATAAATTGATTGTTAATTCATTTTTGCATAATAGGTACTGTATTCTAACTTATCCAAGGTTTATACCCCCCGATATAATCCATAGCATAATCAAAACAAGCAAACTATGCAAGCAAAACAGAATCTGTTTAAAACAGAACAATCTGTAGCAATCTATAAAGAGCCCATACTTATGTAACTCTAAAAATTCTGAAAAATTAGTACAACGTGGAGAATTTGGATAGCAACACTGTTTTAGAATTTCAGACCAATATCATGCTCCAGTAAAAAATGAAAATTCCTGTACCGGAGTCAAAAGTTTTTGTTTTGTTTCAGCATTGTTTCTACTCATCTTGTGAGTCATCCCAAAGGCTTTACTTGCCACAAACACTAATTAAAACATAAAAACATAATCATTACCAAGGCAATAATCATGTTATCACAAAATAATGGAAAGTAAAAAAAATAACTATTGGGTTGCCTCCCAACAAGCGCTATAGTTTTACGCCCCTAGCTAGGCATGATGAATTCAACGATGCTCACATAAAAGTAAAGAATTGAAACACAATGGGAGCATCATGAAGCATATGACAAGCACATTTAAGCCTAACCCACTTCCTATGCATATAAATTTTGTGAGCAAACAATTTATGGGAGCAAGAATCAACTAGCGTAGGAAGGCAAAACTAGCATAACTTCGAAACTTTGGACACATTGGGAGGAAACTTGATATTATTACAATTCCTATACACATATGTTACCCCATCATAATTATTTTCAGTAGCATCATGAAGGAATTCCACAATATAACTATCACATAAAGCATTCTTTTCATGATCTACAAGCATAGAAAATTTATTACTCTTCACATAAGCAAATTCTTTTTCATTCATAGTAGTGGGAGCAAACTCAACAAAATAACTATCATGTGACACTCGACTGTCATAACCAAATTGAAAATTTAAATCATGATGACAAGTTTTGTGGTTATCATTACTAATTATATCATACGTGTCATCACCAATATCGTCATAATAAACTTGCTCATCAAAACTTGCGGGACAAAAAATATCATCTTCATCAAAAATAGCATCCCCAAGCTTGTGGTTTTGCATATCGTTAGCATCATGGATATTCAGAGAATTCATACTAACAATATTTCTATCATGCTCATCATTAAAGGAACTCACATTAAGAATTTTTATAAATTCTTCCTCTAACAATTGAGCACAATTTTCCGAATCCTTATTTTCACGAAAGACATTATAAAGACGAAGCATATGAGGCAACCTAAACTACAATTTTTGTATTTTTGATTTTTATGAGACAAACTAAATATAACAGCAAATAAAAATAAGAAAAAGTGAAAGAAATTTTGTGTGAAGTTACTTGATAGTTGGTGATGGTATTCCCCGACAACTGCGCCAGAATTCCTTCCTGATACTTGTGATCCGCGTTGGGTTTTCCGAGAAAAGGAACGGGTTATTGCGGCACAAAGTGGGTAAGTATTTCCCTCAGTTATGAAACCAAGGTTTATCGAACCAATAGGAATACCAATCCTCAACCGTCTTCAGCGGCTGCACACAAAAGAACAAACAACTTGCACCCAACGCTGGCAAGAGGGTTGTCAATCCCGTTGATCTCGTTATTTGCAAGCAAGTGAGATGTGTAGATAATTGTAGATAATTGTACATTGCAAAATAAAATAAAAACTAGTAAAGAACAGAAAGTTAATGATAGCGTTTGTAAATATATAATTGAATAGAGCCGGGGGCCGTAGTGTGGGCATCTCTTATGGCAATAGCATATGGTGGGTAAATAAATTACTGTTGGGCAATTGATAGAAAAGCGAATAGTTATGCGATTTTCATGGCAATGATCATGTGTATATAGGCATCACGTCCATAAGAAAATAGTTCGAATCCTTCCTGCACCTACTACTATTACTCCACTTCAAGAGCGCTTCTATGCTTGCCTCTCTGCATATTAAGTTCATGACAAACAGAGTAATGCTTGGAAAACGATGACATGATGTAGACAAAGTAAACTCAATCAATATGAATAGACCCCATCATGTTATCCTTGGTAGCAACAACACAAAGAAGCATCTTGTCCCCTTCTGTCACTGAGATATAGAAACTCGCCAGGTTGAACCTACCACAACGCAACACTCCCACCGAAGAAATATCAATCTAGTTGGCCAAACTATCTTAATAGATCAGAGAGCATTACGAAGCTATAATGATCATGCACATAAGAGTCATATAAGATCAGAGGAGACTCAAATACTTTTCATGAATAATATGAACATAAACTCACAATTTATCGGATCCCAACAAACACACCATACAAAGGGATTACATCGGATAGATCAAGGCAAAGATGCGATGAACATTGTATTGAAGATCAAGAGAGAGAGAGAGAGAGAGATTTCCATCAAGGTACTACCTACGGACCCGTAGGTCTGTGGTGAACTACTCACACATCATGGTGAGGGCATCAAGGTTAATGAAGAGGCCCTCCGTGATCGAATTCTATCCATTTGTGTTCACAAACGTCCATATACATTGAACTCAAGTTGCCAAACACATCAATCTTGACAAAGCATAGTTTTGACCATCTTAACAAACACCCAGAACACACAAGTCACAAAAGGATGGGAACTATTTGTTGGTATGAGAGACTTCAGCTAGATGGTCCAGAACACGCAAGTCACTATCCACATGCACAAAGTGCAAGCTCCAAAATAACCGAAACACCAAATGGTCTAGAAGACACATAAGATCCATGATTACAAGTTGGTTGGTCCATAAAAGTTGCAAAGTCATCACGTCCATGTGCCCAAGTTGGCTAAGTGCCTGAAATTTTTTCACCAAAAATTGTCAAGATAGTGGAATCAGCTCAAGTTGTTCAAAGCTCATATGTGGATTAACACAGATTCGATAAATAAATCCTCATGATATCATAGTCAACAATATAGTTTCTACAGAAGTTATAATTGGCTCACATGCTATTACATAGAACTATGTTCATGTGCTTGCAGTTTTATCAACAATGAAGGCATTGACTATCTGAAACAGAGACCCTACAACCTAGTAGCTTATTTTATAGCCTATTACATAAGCATTCACTAAAGAAAAGACAACCTCTTTCACACTCTATCTAGTTTTCCATGATTAAGAGCTGCATAACCATGGATAAAAAGGAAACCATGATACATACTCCCTTCGTCCCGAAATACTTGTCATAAGAATGGATGTATCTAGATGTATTTTAGTTCTAGATACATCCAATTCTATCCATTTGTGCGACAAGTAATTCCGGATGGAGGGAGTATATACACAAGCAATTTAGTGTTAACACATAGGCCAGCAATCTTGTAAAGTGCATTTTAGAAACTGTTCTTATGCAATAGCATGTGAGCTAATTAATACTGAAACAAAAACTCTACCTAGTAGTTGAGGTACCTGGCGAAGTAGCCCTCCGTTCGCCACCGATCGCCCATTGCAAGTCGTGGCCCTGGTTCCCGGTGAGGCAGCCTTCCATCCACCATTCGTTTATCTGCTGCATGTGGGCGACCGCGGTTCCCTGCGAGGTGGCCATCCGTTCTCCACCCATTGCCCGCGCTGCATGCTGGAGGTCGTGGTTCCCGGCTATTGTCAGCCAGACTAAATGGATTAGTAACTTGTTTCTCAGTGTCGAGCATTGTAATGATGACAATTGTATGTAACTGCACTAATTGCATCTATTTGTTACTCTAATTATGTGCAATTGGCATAGGTGTATCAAGGTACAACAACTGAATTTAAGCATAAAAAGTATAGGACTGAGTCAATTTAACACTCAAAACCGGTCATGAGTTCCCCAACAAACATTAGCAGACCATTTCCTAATACAACCAGTGAGCCATAGTTACAACGGCCAGTGCTGGTAGTAATGAATTTAAATTATACATGACGCAATCACAAGACAAACTGAGTCATTCAGTTTCAAACTACCCTCTACACTTTGAAATAAGCAATTTGGGGTGCAGAGACTTACTTGAAGGGCAAAGAGATTGGCGTTCAAGTTGTGGGAGTTGTGCAGAACATGGACTGGTTGCAGACACATGTCAAGGTTGTTCTGTAGATCCCAGCCATGGTATCGGATCAGCTGAAACAAAGCAGCCCAATTTCAGTCGAAAGAGTTAAAAGTAGGCACATAAACCATAGCAGTAGTATAAGGGGCTCATGGAGAGTAAGAAGAAGAACCAATGCCTATTCAGTTCCAAGTGGAATCGCCACGCGTTCACTGAAAAATAGCTCATGTGCCAAGATAGTAAGCTGATACATATTTATATTGTTTGTGATAAACTGAACCTTCATTTCTCAAGCCTAGTTTAAGATAATTCGATGAGCAGAACTTTAATTGACTAAGATAACGAGATTATTATTCCCACTAAAACTTCTCACGAGAAAAGAAAGTAGAAATTAGAAAGCATCAGCACTGCAAGATGATGGACTAGTTGAACAGGTCAACAAAAAGGAAACCCTGGAGAAGCATCAGGATGGCAACATGATGGATCCGTCCAATCCATTTGCTGACTTACCACGTCATATCATCAAATGGTTTGTATAAGATCAGTGCGAGCCCACCGGTGCCAGCGGCATGCCTCTAGCACAAGCTGAAAATAAAACAACAAAGCTTATCATCATATTATTGTATGCCAGTGATCAAACTTGCATGGAGCCACATACTGAATATAATGGTTTAGAGCGTTGTGTTTTTGTTCTGCTATTCAGATTGGCCAAACACGTGGGAACGACCATGTTAATTATCTCAACATGTGGGAATGACCTGGTCAAGAGGGAATTATCATTTTAGCATGTGGTGAACGATTAATTATGTCAACACGTCCACAGTTAAACACTTAACAAAGCTGGACAGCCTTTGGAACAAAAAAGTTGGACAAATATGCCCGTTGTTTATGGACAACTCCAGACTGAAACATCTGGCCATAATCCAACGCGTATCAGACAAGACACGTACAAACAACCATCTCCTTTTTCCAAAAAAAAAGAAAACAAAGCCATATGCTACTAGCACACGGACTATACCTTTCCTAAAACAGACAAACGGACAAGCCCTTTGCAATCCTATGCATTCCCGTTTAAAAAAAAGGCAAGCCATGGTAAAAAAAAAGGACAAATAGAAGCCACTAAAATAAAATTGGCGGAGATAATGTTTGGACCAATACGTAATATTGGCGGAGATAACATGGAATACGGGGGGTTGTAATGATGCAAGAAAAACGGTGGCCGGACCATATAAAGGCACCTTGGGCTACTGTTCTTCTGACAAACTGATGGTACAAGGCCAACAATTTTTGTTCTTTATAACTGAAAAGTTACTCAAATATATTGACCAAATTAGTTTTACAAACAAAGTTCAAAACGAATATTTTGCCCATGGTTTCCATACATCAATGTAGATGTAAAAAGAAATAACCTCAAAGAATAGTTTGTGATGATTCTAAACAACAAAACAAGAACAAAACACCAATGACTAGATATAGTAAATCTAGCCACGCAAATGCACGGGTCACGCCGCTAGTTTTTACACAAAACAAACTGCACAATCTGGCATCACAAGTATCATGACCGGTATGAAACAATTAACATATATAGTCACTTGCTATTCACGTATATGGATTTCCTCAAACATGGAAAATATGCAGGAACAAAGAGATCTTCCCCTTCGTGTTAGAACAATTTCCTCAGGCATATCAGGGATGGAGCAATCTGTGTAGAAAAACTGAACCTAGTTAGGGGAGGGGTGATTCCTGAATGAAAAATCAAGTACAGAGAAGGAAATCTCAGGACGAGTTGATGCTTACCTCAGGTTACGGCGACGGCTGGCTTCGGGAGCGGCGCAGATCGAAGGAGATGGAGCACCGGCAGGAGCAGGCCCAGTAGCAGCATGTCCAGCAGCAGCGGGACCACAGAGATGGAGCCTCGGCAACAGCAGGCGCGACAGCAGTGGGAGCCTAGAGATGGAGACCCGACAGTAGCAGGGACGGGGATTGGCGAGGACGGAGACTGGAGGTCAAGGGATGGGGCGAGGACGGCAGTTGGATGCGCATCCCGAGGACGGCGGCTCGATATCGGGATGGAGCTCGGGCGGAGGGGGTCGGAGTGGGAAGACGGGTGGATCTCGGGGGCAGGTGAGTGCGAGCTCCAAGACGACGGCTTGACGACGGGGTGGAGCGCGAGGCCGGTGGCAGGGCTGTGGATCTAGCACGAGGGCGGCAGCGGCAGGCATGGGCTAGGGTTGTGGAGTTCCATTCGAGTTGGGGATATTTTGCACGGGGGTCGAGGGTATTTTGCACGAAGGCCCGAAAATTTCCACCTCGCGCCGAAACTGCGCGCCACAAGTTTCCAACCTTCGGTCCATTGACACGTGTCCACCTACGCCGACACTTAGTCGTGCTCATACACCCTACGTACGCCGACACATTTTAAGTCGCTAAGTACCTACCTACGCTGACTGAAAAACTGTCAAGATCCACACATATGCCGACACATAACATGTTATTAAGCAATTGCTGACAGATACATTGATACTTTGGAATTGCTGACTCTTAGTGTGTCCACGGTGATGTAGTTATGCCGACATATGATCAGAAGACAAAACATAAAAGTTATGCTGACAGTTATTTTGTGAAGATTACTGGACCTTTGCCCACAAAAATGTGTCACGTAAGCTCTACCGTGGTGTAGTGCTAGGTACTACCTACGAACCTGCAGGTCTGCGGTGAACTACTCACACATCATGGTGAGGGCAGCAAGGTTGATGAAGAGGCCCTCCGTGATCGATCCCCCCTCCGGCAGGGTGCCAGAACGGAGCTCCAGATGGGTTCCCGTAGGAACAAAGACTTGCAGTGGCATAAAAAGTGTTTCAGGAGCGCTTCCCATGTTTTTAGGGTAAAAGAGGATTTATAGACCAAAGAGGGGCATCGGGAGGCGGCCGAGGGAGGCACAAGCCATCATGGCGCCCCCCCTGGTGGTGCGCCATGTTCGCTTGTGGGCCCCTCATGGCTCTCCCGGCCTCCTCCCGAAGCTTCCATGTCTTCTTATGGTGCAAAAAAAAGCATCAAAAAGTTTCGTGGCAATTGGACTTCGTTTGGTACTGTAAACCTGAAAAGTCAAAAACACGCAGAAAACAGCAATTGGCACTGGGCACTGGGTCAATAGGTTAGTGCTCTAAAATATTATAAATTGTACATAATGACCCAAAAAGTATCCTAGAATGATAATATATCAGCATGAAACAATCAAAAATTATAGATACATTGGAGACGTATCACCCCCAGGTACCAATATGTGGTTTTGAGACAAAGATTGCATATAAGAGATGAACTAGGGTTTGAGATAAGCTAGTGTTGCTGAAGATGTTGATGAACATTGGCCGTCCCACGAAGGAGGAAGCATTGGTGATGACTATGGCTTAGATTTCCCCCTCCCGCAGGGAAGTTTCCCCGATGGAATCCCTCTGCCGGAGAGCAAAAGGGCCTCTGCCCAGGTTCCGCCTCGGGACGGCGGTGCTTCATCCCAAAAGTACCCTCTTTTTTCTAGGTCAAAACCAATCATATAGCAAAAAAGGGGGGCCGGAGGCCGCTTGTGGGCCTTCCAAGCAATCAGGGCGCGCCAGGGGGGTGGGCACGTCCTGTTGGCTTGGCATTAACAGGCGACCCCTCTCTGGTAATTGTTCGCTCCATTTTTTTAATATATTCCATAAAAAATCCTCGTTAAGTTTCATGTCATGTGGAGTCCAGAAAATTTCCATCTTTTTCCATGGCTTTCAGGTCCAGAATTCCAGTTTCCGGAAATTAATTTCCCTCTTTGTGTAGATCTTGCACATTAAGAGAGAAGAGACATTATAATTGTATCATAAAGTGGAATATTGACCAGGAACAATACAAATATCAATGAGAAATCCTGATGCAAAATGGACGTATCAAGGCCATCACCATTTTGTAAACTGCAGATATCTGAAGATGAGAAGCATGACCTTTTATTTTTCATGTTGCTCTACCTCTGTATTGTCAAATCGTAGAAGCTTTTACCACATATGTCTGTGTGTAGTATGCCAATTTATCTATGATGGCAAACTAATGTTTGGAGGTAATGTCGGGCTCACCGGAGTAAGGGGGGAAATGTGGGAGTGGACGCACATCATGTAGGCGAGACGGGAGAGTTGGTGGTCGTAGCAATTGTGTGCGAGCATAAAGGAGTTTATGTTTATTACTTTTATATTTATATTATTGTTTGAAGACTCTGGAAGGAGAACAAAAAGGCAAATAATCCCTCAAAATTCATAGTGTGGATCTGAAATGTTGGCGGATTTCGAGCTGGATGCGCGATTGATGGTTGTAGCGAGCTTGGATGGTGAAGGTAAATATAGTGGGTGAAGATGAGGAGGAGAAGGAAGACAAAGAAGAATAGTGGTTTAACAGTATAGAAAATGAACAGTATTGCTTAATGCTAACGAGGATACAAAAAATACATGTTTTACACGATTAATCTTGAACCATATGTATATTTATACCTGTTGCAACACACGGGCAATTAACTAGGGGCATCTATTGGCGAGGCGGCTATGTGAATAAGGATCTGGTGACGCATGCTGGTCGGAGTCCGGGCGGTCCCTTCCGACTCCGGCGCCTGGATGACGGTGAGCGACGCGGGATGTCATTTCCAATGGGACTTCTTGGTTGCATGTGGTGGTCATCCTGTTCCGCTCATCGGTGTGCGGGCGGCCACTGGTGGCCTTGTGCGGATCTGAGTGGGCTGGCGCGGTGGGGCAACGTGAGGTGTCTGGTGGGGAGGTTGGCTAGATCGATGGGAGGCTTCGATGGTGGTCGAACCACCCGTCACTAGAGAGGGGTCGTCAGTCGTCGGTGAGATCCACTCCTTCTAATCACCTTTTCGTCGCCCAACTGCTTGGTGGCTCATATCTAACAATGTTCGGGTAATGGTGGTCGTTGGCGTCTTCGTCAACTGGGGTTGCCGGTCAGGACAAAGCCCGAGCCTTTGGATGATATCGGGGTTGTCTGGATGTAGGGTGGCGACCAAGGCAATGAGGGACGCGGTGTTTGTGGAAGGAGCACGTGTCTCGGGTCTCGGGTGCGGGATGGCAGTCATGGCCAGGCGAATGGCATGGTCATTGGTGTCTGGCATAGAATGCCCTTGATGCTGCTGGTGCTTTGGCGTCTGGTTCGGCAGATGTATGTGAGTGTCGGAGTGCATAACTTACCCGATTTTTGGCAGACTGACATTTTCTGCACACGCGGGGTCGTTACCTTCTTGAAGGTTCCTTCATGATCGCATTGTGTCCTTCATGTTTCTCCGGGTGAAAACTTGATCCTCGGGATCGGGCGGTGGCAACAACCTGGTGGCATATCCTTCTTCTAGGCATCACTTTGGAGTACATGCCTTGTCAATGTGCGGTTTCACCTCTTCACGGTGCCTAGATCACGGTGAAGGTCTCCGTCGACTACAAGTGATTGGTCCATCTGTAGTGTGCTTGGTGGTCGATTAGGGGTGTTGTTGTTCGTTGTCATCCTTGTTTTTTTTACTTCTGTGTGTGTTGTGTGTGGTAGTGACGTGTTGTATGTGGTTGCGTGTATGTTGGTCGTTGCTTTGTATATAATAAAGTGGGCGGGATTTTCTTTGGTAAATTCATTTGTTGGCCATAGCAGCACACATGCACTCTACTAGTAGGCGGTAACGTGCGACGAGGCACTACAATTAATTATTGGCCGTCCATCATTAACTTGATTTTACGAGAAAATTAATTGTTAAGTAAGATCCGATGGTTGAGATCGATTGAATCAACTGAATGGCCGGCCAAAAATGTCAAGGTCATGAAGGACTGGGATTAGATTCGGTTTTACTCTCTTAAATATGTGGCTTTCTACTAGATCTCGCCGTTCATTTCCCGTCATGCCTCGCACGTTATTAAAAGGAAGAGTGTTTCTTCAAAAAATCCATCCGTCACAAACATAGGATTTTCATCGCTAGCACAATTCATTCAACTCCACGAGATTATTTTAAGTTTTAGACATTCTCTTGTGCTAGCACGATGCAATCACAAGTGTGTAGTGCGATGGATGTGCTCATCGATTTGTGACTAAACATGTTCAGTGACCACTATGACCACCGTTGATGAGGGAGAAGTAGTATAAGCAACAACACAAATGGTTTTTAGGATGTCGTGTTCAAATATAAAACATCGTGTGACCTGGGAGGTTATTGATCCACGCTTACTGGCTAGGGGCATAAGATGTTATTTTTCCGTTGCAATGCACGGGCATGTTTGCTAGTACTCCCTCCTTCCCAAAATATAAGGCGCACATTGACTTTTTTATTTTCATCGATCAACTTTGACTATAATTTTCACTCATTATATGCCTACAAAATTATTATAAAGACATGCTAAATAGAATTGTTTTGCAAGAAAAATACGTCGATATTATTAATACACTTTCAATCGATATATTTTGGCATATAGTGATGGTCAAAGCTGTGCATCAAAGACAGTGCAAAATCAAGCGCGCCTTATATTTTGGAAAGGATGGAGTATACATTAATTCAAAAAAAATGTGAATAGTGCATTTTAAATGGGATCACATTCTCATCACATATTGCTTAATATATCGATGGACTTGATGGCTTAACCCACTAAGATTCATGTGGAACAGGTTATGTTGTGTGTTCATATGCTTTCCCGTAAGTTTTGAACTTGGAGAAATCATCAACATAATTCTCAGGCTTTCCTTAGCCCTAGATATAGCTGCACAAGCATGTTCACAAGGAACACCACATAACTAAAATCTGAAAGTAGCACAAGTTTTATTAAGCAGTTTTACTGCATATGTCCTTTCAGTGTAGTTTACCTGCCAAAGCCCAACACCAAATTGAAGTGTTGTGCAATACCTTGATTTCCTCTTACTAAAATTTACACTCTACAATGTTCTATGAATACGCAAACCTAATGATACACTAGAAATCACTAGTGAGATATTAGTTGGACATTATTCTTTATTTAATGAAACTAAACTATACAAGTCCATATGCACATACAAAAAAATATGTATATATGCATGATACAAATTGTGAAAATGTTATAAACAATAATTGAAAGATAACTTCTGGGACATCACTGAATTTTAATTTAATATAACAAAATGATCATAGATATACATTATAACTCATAACAGACAACACTATTCAAGTATACCAATTAAATTATATGGTTAACTGTACCAACTAAATAAAGTTTATACTCCTTAAAATTATAGTATGATAAAAAATATATCAAAATACGTATAAATGTTTGGTATAAAATATTATTTTATGGAACTATACTATACATGAACATATGCACATACATATATAAATATATATACAGGTGCACGATATAATTTATGGAATTGTCACACAAAAAATTCAAAGATAAATTATGGAACATCACTGAATTTTAATTTAGTAGAAACAAAGTGATCGGAGATATACATTACAATTGATAACAGAGAAGTTATGTGACTTCAATTTTTTTTCAAAATTATGTAACTCCAAACTGTCAAACAAAGGAGAGCTTATGTAACAACAACTTGTCTAAAAAATGAGTATGTAAAGATAGAATTTAAATCAGTAGGTATGTAAAGATAGAATTTAAATATGTAGTTGTGTAAAAAAATAAACTTTTATTGTGTTCTCACTATTCGTGGATATAAGGGACAAAATAGAAAACTTTCTACATTTTAAATAGCATTCATAAACATGCAAACTGAGCATGGTAAAGACTAAGCTTAGCACTTTATTAAATTCAAAGATAGAAAATATGATTACTACAGTAGCATCAATCATGTGGATACACAAAAAGCAAAAGAAGATAAGAATTGAGTTGCCTCCAACAAGCGTTTTTCTTTAATGTCTTTCAGTTAGGCATGAAATAATAATTCACGTTTTGTCATCATACTTCCATAAATTCCCTCAATGAGCAAGTTCCCCTATTCTCTTCTAAGGCTCTCCTAATAATACCACTTCGAGTTATAAAATCAAGAATGGTGTTATAAATAGGAACTTCCTTTCTTTATTTACTGACGACAGGCTGCTCACTAAACATTTTAAGTTCCGTTTTTCTATTACAAGAAGATGAACTAGCTTATGAAAATTTGGGAATATACATAACCCTTGGTCTTTTATCTTTAGTATACGTCCTATTAATTTTTATTCAAGTGAAAGTTGTTCCTAGAGTGTCCATCACATCTTCTAGCTTACTTATTCTTGAGGGTTCATGCTCTATTTTTGTAGCCTTAAACTCTTGCTCTAAATGTTCCATTTTCTTAAGAATCTCACCTACCAAGGATCCAATCTTAGTACACTGATATGTAAGTTTCATCAATGTCCTATAGTTGTTTTTTACTTGGTGATATATTTCCAGCGTATCTATACTTAATGAAGTATTCATGCTATATTTAAATCAATTATATATGGTTTTCCTGCACTTTTCTTGGTGATATTCTTTTTAGTGCTAGTTCATGTTTTCTGCATTATTTTTGCTTTATAGAAAATAAATATCTAGGGAGTTTAAAATGCCATGGGTATTTACAGTGATTTTTATGGAATATATGTGATTTTGGGGAAAAGGAATCAACACAAGATGTTGCCCATGGGACCCACAAGCCCTGGGAGCGCGACCTATCCCTGGTCGTGCCCCTTGAGGTTGTGGGCAACACTTAAATCGGTTGGAGCCCTTCTTTCCCCGCAAGAAAGATAATTTCTGGAGAAAAATTTCCACAAAAGTTTAGCCCCATCGGAATTATGGATCTCTGGTTATAAAAGAAATAGTGAAAGGCCAGAAAATAGATGTAAAACAGAAGACAGAAGAGAGATCCAATCTAGGGGAGAGCTCCTCTCTCTCGGGAGGGCCAAGGAAGAAGAATAAGGAGTGCGCCCCTTCCCCTGCTCCTCCAGTGGCGCCGGGACGCCGTCAGGGACATCTCCTTCATCTCCATCATCATCAACTCCCTCTCCGTTCTCATGGTGATTTGTGATTAGTTCATCCTTGGGGATGAGGATTTGTACTAGTAGTTATGTGTTTGATATCTCTCTCTCTCATGTTCTTGATGGATTAGATCTTGATTGTATCATGAGATTTATTAATAAAGTTGGATCATATGATGTGCTTCCCCCTCTATCCCTTTTGTTCTGAATTGCATCTTGCTCTTTGAAGTTTCTCTATGTTGGATTGAATACTGTGGATTTTAGATTACTTGATGCATGTCTAGTAATTAACTTGCGGATACTCGTTGTGACATTGGGGTAATCCAGGTATAAAGTTTGAAGGATACGTATCATATGGTGTTGTCATAGTATGATCTCTAGGACTATCTGTGACACTTTGTGGGTGGCTCAATAGATTGACTAGAAACAGAACTTTGAGGTGGTTTGCTACTTACGTGATTTCATCATACTTTCTCTCGTTGAATAGAAACTTTGGAGTGATTCTTTATTGCACTTTGAGGGATTCTCATGTGGTTCAATTATGTTAATGATGTTGAGGGATTGACTCACGAAAGTATTAACCCTAGGACTTGTTTCCGAGCATTGAGACACCATTTTGCCTACTTTTGTTACTTACTACCTTGCTGTTTTTTATTTGTTTAGATTATAAAAGCTATTTCTATGATCCATATTACACATCTATCATTACCTCTTCATCGAACTAGTGCACTTATACAACTAAGAATTGCATTGGGTCTGTTGGGGACACAAGAGATTACCTGTATTTGATTGTAGGGTTGTTTGAGAGAGAACCACCTTCATCTTACATCTCCCACGGATTGACAAACCTTAGGTCATCCACTTGAGGAAACTTTGCCACTATCCTACAAAACACTGTGCTTGGATGCCCAACAAAGGCTAGAAGAATAAAGTTGTGTACACTACTAGGGAAAAGCCCGGTAGTGGTATGGGTTAAATGTCTAGTAGTTGCGCACGTGCACGCGCTACTACTTGTGCGCTATAACTAACAGTGTATTAGTAGTGTGGGTGCCACTTGCGCTACTACTACTTAGCTGTAGCGCGTGTGTGGCCCCCGCGCTACTCCTACCTTAGTGTATTTTTTTCCTGCATATTTACGTAGTTTTTATACTGCAATTATACAAGTTTTTATATAGTCCAAAATATACATATCCAGCACATAACAAATCACCACATAGCTACTCAGCACATAGCTACTCAGTACATAGTAGTCAAAACACGGTCAAGGGTACAAACATATTAGTTAAAATGCACCAACTAATTGTTATCATCTTAGCTATGTAGCTACCCAACACATAGTAATCAAAACACGATCAAGGGTACAAACATCCAGTAGTTAGTTAGTACCGATCATGGCAAGTACTAGTACCTACTGCTCCTTTTTACGGAAAATGTAAAATAATAGAAAAATCCCACCATCTCCATGATGCAGCACACATAACCACCGGTCTCAAATTTTCGGCCTGCACTCATCCACTATTTTCCTCCATCCTTCAATTTTGAGGCGTCCATCTGGTAGGCTTTCAGTGGAGTATCTATATTTGAAATCGGTCTTATCATGGCAAATAATTGTCATCTTACCTGGCACATCCATCAGCGCAGACATTTAAACTCTTGGGAACTTCTGTTGAAGAAAATATAGTAACATGGTAAGCAGGGTAGCTTATTTAATAAGAATGTATGCCAAAGATAGACTAGTGACACAATAGTAAAATATGTTACCATGCATTTTCTATGAATGTTAGTATGGCCCAACTTGTGGACTAGTGCCACATCATGAAGTATTTTGGCCAGCTCCATAAGTGCCCTTAAATGACTGAACAACTTTAACACAGGAGACAAGATAATTATTCTCCTCCCAAGTAAGCTCTGAGCCAGCAGTGTAATAGGTCTTGTCTACTATATTATGTGTTCCTCTTGGAGATAGAAAACAAGTTGTCAATTTTAAATAAATAAGTTAAGTTAGGGGTGAATAACAACTATTTAAATAATAAATATATATTATTTAAAAAAAAATTAAGAAGCTCACACGGAGGAACAACTGAAATCATGTCCACATCCACCCAAATGTCTTGTTCATATCGAGGAAAGGTGACTGGATCATATTGAGGAATGATGCCAATATTGAAGGTTATGCTCATACCCACCTCAAATCTGTAAGCCTTGCATAATCCTCTCCAATTTGCACAAGCAAAATATGTGTGACCGACATGATTGTAGATCATAGCCTCGAAAATGAAACAATGTTTTGTCTTAAGGTAAGTTGTCCTCTTATCCACCTTATCCATGTCATCGAAATAGAGCTTCTCGAGGACATGATGTGTTGCATAGCAGGGGATGCACTAGTCGAATTTAAAAAAATAGACATTAAAGAAAAATATCTTAGCCATGATTATTTAAGCAGGAAATATGTGCGTAATTAACATATAATATTTGTAGCCCTCTTTAAGCGTGAGGGAGAAGCACCTATCGTTTTCCAAGTAAGGATTGTTGCACATACCCCCGTCATCAGTACAGTCATAGAACTTAGGGATCCTATCCTCGTAATCCATTTGACGTGTTCATATTTGAAAGATTAAAAATCGCCGCAAATTCCAGTAAGTCAACGCACAATTACTATGCAACATGGGTTGACTTTCAGTCTGTCGAGTCTACCTTGACAATTCTCATATGTCAAGTGGTGGCATATATGGTGGGCATCCCTCACTGATACTTCGACCATTGGCGATGGTTGCTTCTCCTCCTTCCCTCAAGACAACAATCACGATCCTTCCCTCGAGAACATCGATCTACACTAGTACTAATAACATTGGTGTATCTATGGTGGACACTCCCTCATTGATATTTCGACAGTTTGTGATGGTCGCTTCACCTCCTTCCCCTAGTGCATTACCAAGGTCTAGCACAAGGAGAAGAAAGAGAAGTGCCCACCACAACAACAGTCGTGATTCTTCCTTCAAGAACATCAATATGTCACACAGGGAGCCCCATCAGACTGAAAGTTAACCCTAACGATCGATCAAGATTACATATACCGAATAATGACATAAAAATTAAATTTACGAGTTCCAAACTTCATCATTGCACCCGGACCGTAGGCCAACTTCTATTGGGCCAATGCCATAAATTTTATTTCCAAAACATACGGAGGACTATTAAGTCCGAGGCACATGATCATATCTGCATTGACGGATACTAATGTTCTTGCTCATATCTGGATAGAATTGGAAAGCCCACAATCTTGTACCAAGGAGATCCTCTTTTGCAACATCATCTCTGTTGCAAAAAAAACTCTAACAAAATCTATGTTGCAAAAAAAATCTATGACAAGAACTTTATTGCAAAAAAATCCCGCAACACAACCTATGTTGCAAAAAATATAATGTGCAACATAATCTTTGTTGCAAATGTTTCTGCAACAAGACCTTTGTTGCGAAGTAGAGGCAGGCACCGATCCACTGGATTGTGCCGCATCCAATGACTCGCGAGGCGACGGAGCTTTTTAAAAGATCCTTCGTCTGATGCATAGCTGCACCCATGTATTATCTCTACACCTAAAGAGCAGTCCGTAGGTTGTCGTTAGTTCGTTTGTTCCTTTACCGATCAAAAAAAGTTAGTTCATTCCTTTGCCCACCCATCAAAAGACATCACCACGCCAGCTCACCACCAATTTTTCTGTAAGCCAATGCCCACCTCCTCTCGTTCCTGGTTTTTACCGTTTTTTGCCTGTCCGAAGGAATCTCTACTACTATTAAACAAACAAACATATTCATCGCTAAACGCATCCAGCCTAACCTACACATAACATCCCGGATCAATCTCTACTCTTATTAAACAAGCAAACATATTCATCGCTAAACGCATCCAGCCTAACCTACACATAACACCCCGGATCAATTACGGTCTCACGATTAGATCCTCTCATTTAGATCTAACCATTTAAATTACAACTAACCTCATCGAAAGTATGTTTAGCAATTTTAGATGGCGGACGAAAACTCTACCACAGTCGTCTTCAGCTCTCACCCCGACGTCTCTCCAAACAGCCCCACGACGCCCTCTGCGCCGCACTCCTCGCCTACCCCGCCTCCCTCCCTGCCCCCTCGCCTCCCTCCCCGTACTCCTACACCGCCCTCTATCACCGTCGCCAACACCACACGCCCTCATCTGCGCTCTCCTTGCCACCCCCCACGAAGCCCTCGCCGGCGTGCTCCTCGTGTCCCTCCCCGCCCCCTCGCCCGATCTCCCCACGACCCGCACCGCCGTCGGCCGCCCCGGTTAGGAGGTGGTGCCCTGCACGAGATCAGGCGAGCAGGAGAAGCTCCCTATCCCATGACCGGAGATGGACCAGGGAGACGGTCGTCGCCGGTATGGTTCACTCAACTCACGCTGCCGGGGATCTGAGGCTTGATACGTCCATTATGCATCATGAATTCTTATTGATATTTATGTTATTCTTGTACCTTATTCCTTATTATGATATAATTCTTATGCCTTTTCTCATGGAATGTGCAAGGTACATCATGAAGAGGAAATCTGTGGAAACTGGAATTCTGGACCCGAAAACCAAGAAAATGGCAGAAAATTCACCGTACTCCAAATGACCTGAAACTTCACGGAGAATTTTTATGGAATATATAAGAATTATTGGGCCAAAAATATACCAAAGGGGGCCAACTGCTGGACTCAAGCCAACATGGCGCGACCCAGCCCCTGGTCGCGCCTTGTTGCCTTGTGGTGGCCCAGCGGGTCCATCGACCCTCTCTCTTCTCCTATATGGTGTGTTTTGACCTAGAAAAAAAATCATCATGTTGAGTTGATTCGTGTTCGCTACTTTGATAATTTGATATGTGGGTGGACCGGTGCTTGGGTGTTGTTCTTACTTGAACAACCTCCCACTTATGATTAACCCCCTCGCAAGCATCCAGAACTACGAGAAAAGTATTAAGATAAAATCTAACCATAGCATTAAATGTTTGGATCCAAATTAGCCCCTTACAAAGTAGCGCATAAACTAGGGTTTAAGCTTCTGTCACTCTAGCAACCCATCATCTACTTATTACTCCACAATGCCTTCCCTTAGGCCCTAAGATGGTGAAGTGTCATGTAGTCGACGTTCACATGACATCACTAAAGGAAGAGACAACATACATATCATAAAAATATCGAATGAGTACCAACTTCACATGATTACTTATAACAACACTTCTCCCATGTCCTTGAGAGCAAAAGCAACTACTCACAAATCATCACCATGTTCAAGATCAGAGGTATAATGAATATGATAAAGGATCTGAACATATTATCTTCAATGTTCAAAAAATATTCCGATTCAGTGATTTATCGTCCGATTTATCGCTACTCATGGGGTGGCCGATAAGATTATGCCTTATCTTCACCGTTTATCTTTTTGGCGGATTTGTCGCTTTAACAAGTGATTTATCGGGAATCTACCTATAAATTAGTCCTATTCCTAGCATTATGTTTGCAAAAAAACTATGTTTATTTGTGTTTTTGTCTACCTTGTTATGCAATATGTACTATTGCCCTATTTTTGTCATTATACGAGCATTCAAGGGCTAGGAATCAAGGTAAAACTTCTATCCAATATTTTTTTGGTGTTTAATATAGCATATTTCAGTGTTGGGAACCTGGGATTTGCAAAAAATGGTTGCTTAATACTTGGCCGATAAAATCGATTAATCAGTCGATTTCTAATTAATCTCTAATCCCCAGCTGACCGAGACGCTAACAATAAGAGATATCATCAACATTGATTATCTTCCACCAAGTAAACTAACAAGCATCAACTAAAACATGTAATCAACACTACTAGTAGCCCCCTGATACTTGTGACCTGCGTTGGGTTTTCCTTGAAGAGGAACGGGTTATCGCAGCACAAAGTGGGTAAGTATTTCCCTCAGTTATGAAACCAAGGTTTATCGAACCAATAGGAATACCAATCCTCAACCGTCTTCAGCGGTTGCACACAAAAGAAATAACAACTTGCACCCAACACCGGTAAGAGGGTTGTCAATCCCCTTGATCTCGTTATTTGCAAGCAAGTGAGTTGTGTAGATAATTGTAAATTGCAAAATAAAATAAACACTAAAAAAGAACAGCAAGGTAATGATAGTGTTTGTAAATATATAAGTGAGTAGACCCGGGGGCCGTAGTGCTCCCTAGTGGCATCTCTCATGGCAATAGCATATGGTTGGCCAAACTATCTTAATAGATCGGAGAGCATTACGAAGCTATAATGATCATGCACATAAGAGTCATATAAGATCCGAGGAGACTCAAATACTTTTCATGAATAATCTGAACATACACTCACAATTCATCGGATCCCAACAAACACACAATACAAATGGATTACATCGGGTAGATCAATGCAAAGATGTGATGAACATTGTATTGAAGATCAAGAGAGAGAGAGAGAGATTGCCATCAAGGTACTACCTACGGACCCGTAGGTATGTGGTGAACTACTCACACATCATGGTGAGGGCATCAAGGTTGATGAAGAGGCCCTCCGTGATCGATCCCCCCTCCGGCAGGGTGCCGAACGGAGCTCCAGATGGGTTCCCGCAGGAACAGACTTGCGGCGGCATAAAAAGTGTTTCGGGAGCACTTCCGATGTTTTTAGGGTAAAAGTGGATTTATAGGCCAGAGAGGGGCGTTGGGAGACGGCCGAGGGAGGGACAAGCCATCAGGACGCCCCCCTAGTGGCGCGCCCTGTTGGCTTGTGGGCCCCTCGTGGCTCTCCCGACCTCCTCCCGAAGCTTCCAGGTCTTCTTATGGTCCAGAAAAAATCATCAAAAAGTTTCATGGCAATTGGACTTCGTTTGGTACTATAAACCTGAAAAGTCAAAAACATGCATAAAATAGCAACTGGCACTGGGCACTGGGTCAATAGGTTAGTGCTCAAAAATATTATAAATTGGTAAATAATGACCCAAAAAGTATCCTAGAATGATAATATATCAACATGGAACAATCAAAAATTATAGATACGTTGGAGGCTTATCAGCATCCCCAAGCTTACTTCCTGCTCGTCCTCGAGTAGGTAAATGATAAA
The DNA here is from genome assembly GCA_039707655.1 of Elymus sibiricus. Classification (NCBI taxonomy): domain Eukaryota; kingdom Viridiplantae; phylum Streptophyta; class Magnoliopsida; order Poales; family Poaceae; genus Elymus; species Elymus sibiricus. Next base: position 402,462,384 of record CM077663.1, read on the forward strand.
AATAGAATTTTTGATTTGACATGCTACCCATTATGTAATCTATTGTATGTATGCTCATTGAGAAATGATGAATCAATAAACAGCAACATAGTAATATTTATAAGTATAAGAAACAAAATCATTGATTTTTCAAAGTATACGATCCTAAAAGAATTTTTACCCCTACTCATCTTATTATATTAGCAAGGCATGACTCCGTCTTCAACACATCAATACAAATGTCAAGCACCATGGTGTCAAAGTCAGGCAATTGGATCGAACTTTTTCAATATGCATCAACCTTTTATTCTTCACGCAATACATGAGCGTGAACCATTGGACATAGCATATAGGTGGAATAGAATATGATGGTAGATATCAAAGGGGTAAAAAGTGGAGAAGATAGTCTCACATCAACTACGCGTACCAACGAGCTATGGAGATGCTAATCGATAGATGTCAATGAAAGCAGTAGGGATTGTCATGCAAATGATGCACTAGAGACATATAAGTGTATGAAAGCTCAACTAAAGCCAAGTGGGGGTGCGCATCAAACTTTCTTTCTGATGAAGACCTGGGGCATTTGAGGAAGCCCGTCACGGAATATACAAGCCAAGTTTATTATATGAAAAGGTAATTCCCACTAGCATATGGAAGTGACAACATATGAGACTCTCTATATGAAGAACAGGGTGCCACTTTGAGGTACAAGTGTGGTAAAGGATAGTAGCAAAGTCCCTTCTCTCTTTTTCTCTCATTTTTCATTTTTTTTCATGGTGGGTTTTTCTCATTTTTTTTCTTTTTGCCTCCCCCATTCATACTTTTTATATGGTGGGCTCATTTGGCCTCTTCCATTTTTATTTCATTTTTCGTCCGGAGTCTCATCCCGACTTGTGGGGGAATCATAGTCTCCATCATCCTTTCCTCACTGGGACAATGCTCTAATAATGATGATCATCACACTTTTATTTACTTACAACTTAATGTGAAGAACTGATAGGAACATATGACTCTATATGAATGCCTCTGGCAGTGTACCATGATGTGCAATGATCTAGCATGATATGTATCAAAAACATGATGACGGTGGCTTTTCCACAAATACTATGTCAGCTCTATTTGATCATGCAAAGCAATATGATGATGAACAAACTAGTCAGGCTATGGAAATGCCATAATAGGTAGGTATGGTGGCTGTTTTGAGAAAGATATAATGAGGCTTATCTGCAATAGAGCGTATCATGTCACGGGGTTTGGATGCACAGGTGAAATTTGCACCGATCCTCGAGGTGAGAATGGGCAATGCACAGTACCGAAGAGGCTAGCAAATACGAGAAGGTGAGGATGCATATGTCCATGGTGTCACAGTAGTCAAAAAGAACTCACATACTTATTGCAAAGTTTTGTTAGTCTTATCACAAATCAAAGTACTCCTCGCATGCCCCGAGGGAGGAGGTTGGTAGGAGTTAACCATTGCGCGCCCCCGACTCGAAACAACACTAGGATTTCAACGAGGAATAGAAATGCTCACACATCATCACCATGCCTCTTTAATTTTTAGATGAATATCAAGTTAACACCTCTTAATCTCGACACCTCTATGAATCAACAATTGTGGACTCACACCTTTTTCATATTACCACATTAATGTCATTAACCCACAACTTCTGTATATGTGCTACATGATGGTTTTGATTATCATTCATTGAATACCTATTATTTTTGGACTAGTCTTATGACCCATGCAAATTACCGTCACTATTTATTCAGCTCTCAAACAAATATAAGTGAAGAACGAGAGCATATTATTTCTATAAAATCTACACGCCACCTTGCTCAAAAAGATATAAGTGAAGCACTAGAGCAATTGTCAAGCTTAAAAGATACAAGTGAAGCACATAGAGTATTCTAGAAAATTATCATGGTGTCTATCTCTCAAGTAGGTGTGTCCAGCAAAGGATGATTGTGACAAACTGAAAGTAAAAGCAAACAAAAGCAAACGACTCTCCAAGCAAAACACATATCATGTGATGAATAAAAATAAAGCTCCAGGTGACATACCGATGGATTAAGACGAAAGAGGGGATGCCTTCTGGGGCATCCCCAAGCTTAGACGCTTGAGTCTCCTTAGAATTTTACTTGGGGTGCCTTGGGCATCCCCAAGCTTAGGATCTTGCTACTCCTTATTCCGTAGTCCATCGTGATCACACCCAAAACTTGAAAACTTCAATCACACAAAACTCAACAAAACTTCGTGAGATCCGTTAGTATAAGAAACATATTGCATACTTTAGGTACTGTGATAAATTGATATGTAATTCATTTTTGCATAATAGTTACTTTATTATAACTTATCCATGGCTTATACCCCCCGATATAATCCATAGCATAATCAAAACAAGCAAACTATGCAAGCAAAACAGAACAGTCTGTAGCAATCTGTAAAGAGCCCATACTTATGTAACTCTAAAAATTCTGAACAAATAGTACAACGTGGAGAATTTGTATAGCAACACTGTTTTAGAATTTCGGACCAATATCACGCTCCAGTAAAAAATGAACATTCCTGTACTAGAGTCAAAAGTTTATGTTTTGTTTCAGCATTGTTTCTACTCATCTTGTGAGTCATCCCAAAGGCTTTACTTGCCACAAACACTAATTAAAACATAAAAACATAATCATTACCGAGGCAATAATCATGTTATCACAAAATAATGGAAAGTAAAAAAATAACTATTGGGTTGCCTCCCAACAAGCGCTATAGTTTTACGCCCCTAGCTAGGCATGATGAATTCAACGATGCTCACATAAAAGTAAAGAATTGAAACACAATGGGAGCATCATGAAGCATATGACAAGCACATTTAAGCCTAACCCACTTCCTATGCATATAAATTTTGTGAGCAAACAATTTATGGGAGCAAGAATCAACTAGCGTAGGAAGGCAAAACTAGCATAACTTCGAAACTTTGGACACATTGGGAGGAAACTTGATATTATTGCAATTCCTACACACATATGTTACCCCATCATAATTATTTTCAGTATCATCATGAAGGAATTCCACAATATAACTATCACATAAAGCATTCTTTTCATGATCTACAAGCATAGAAAATTTATTACTCTTCACATAAGCAAATTCTTTTTCATTCATAGTATTGGGAGCAAACTCAACAAAATAACTATCATGTGACACTCGATTGTCATAAACAAATTGAAAATTTAAATCATGATGACAAGTTCCGTGGTTATCGTTACTAATTATATCATACGTGTCATCACCAATATCGTCATAATAAACTTGCTCATCAAAACTCGGGGGACAAAAAATATCATCTTCATCAAACATAGCATCCCCAAGCTTGTGGTTTTGCATATCGTTAGCATCATGGATATTCAGAGAATTCATACTAACAATATTTCTATCATCCTCATCATTAAAGGAACTCACATTAAGCATTTTTATAAATTCTTCCTCTAACAATTGAGCACAATTTTCCGAATCCTTATTTTCAAGAAAGATATTATAAAGACAAAGCATATGAGGCAACCTAAACTCCATTTTCTGTATTTTTTATTTTTATGAGACAAACTAAATATAACAGCAAATAAAAATAAGAAAAAGTGAATGAAATTTTGTGTGAAGTTACTTGATAGTTGGTGATGGTATTCCCCGGCAACGGCGCCAGAATTCCTTCCTGATACTTGTGGTATGCGTTGGGTTTTCCGTGAAGAGGAACGAGTTATTGCGGCACAAAGTGGGTAAGTATTTCCCTCAGTTATGAAACCAAGGTTTATTGAACCAATAGGAATACCAATCCTCAACTGTCTTCAGCGGCTGCACACAAAAGAACAAACAACTTGCACCCCACGCTGGCAAGAGGGTTCTCAATCCCGTTGATCTCATTATTTGCAAGCAAGTGAGATGTGTAGATAATTGTAGATAAATGTAAATTGCAAAATAAAATAAAAACTAATAAAGAACAGCAAGTTAATGATAGCATTTGTAAATATATAATTGAATAGACCCGGGGGCCGTAGTGTTCCCTAGTGGCATCTCTTATGGCAATAGCATATGGTGGGTAAACTAATTACTATTGGGCAATTGATAGAAAAGCGAATAGTTATGCGATTTTCATGGCAATGATCATGTGTATATAGGCATCACGTCCATAAGAAAATAGGCCGAATCCTGCCTGCACCTACTACTATTACTCCACTTCAAGAGCGCTTCTATGCTTGCCTCTCTACGTATAAGTTCATGACAAATAGAGTAATGCTTGGAGAACGATGACATGATGTAGACAAAGTAAACTCAATCAATATGAATAGACCCCATCATCTTATCCTTGGTAGCAACAACACAAAGACACATCTTGTCCCCTTCTGTCACTGGGATATAGAAACTCGCCAGGTTGAACCTACCACAACGCAACACTCCCACCGAAGAAATATCAATCTAGTTGGCCAAACTATCTTAATAGATCGGAGAGCATTACGAAGCTATAATGATCATGCACATAAGAGTCATATAAGATCAGAGGAGACTCAAATACTTTTGATGAATAATATGAACATAAACTCACAATTCATCGGATCCCAACAAACACACCATACAAAGGGATTACATCGGATAGATCAAGGCAAAGATGCGATGAACATTGTATTGAAGATCAAGAGAGAGAGAGAGAGAGAGAGAGAGAGATATTGCCATCTAGGTACTACCTACGGACCCGTAGGTCTGTGGTGAACTACTCACACATCATGGTGAGGGCAGCAAGGTTGATGAAGAGGCCCTCCGTGATCGATCCCCCCTCTGATAGGGTGCCGGAACGGAGCTCCAGATGGGTTCCCGTAGGAACAAAGACTTGCGGTGGTGTAAAAAGTGTTTCAGGAGCGCTTCCCATGTTTTTAGGGTAAAAGAGGATTTATAGGCCAGAGAGGGGCGTCGGGAGGAGGCCGAGGGAGGCACAAGCCATCATGGCGCCCCCCTGGTGGCGCGCCATGTTCACTTGTGGGCCCCTCATGGCTCTCCCGGCCTCCTCCTAAAGCTTCCAGGTCTTCTTATGGTCCAGAAAAAATCATCAAAAAGTTTCGTGGCAATTGGAGTTCGTTTGGTATTGTAAACCTGAAAAGTCAAAAACACGCAGAAAACAACAACTGGCACTGGGCACTGGGTCAATAGGTTAGTGCTCAAAAATATTATAAATTGGTAAATAATAAACCAAAAAGTATCCTAGAATAATAATATATCAGCATGAAACAATCAAAACTTATAGATACATTGGAGACGTATCACCCCCAGGTACCAATCTGTGGTTTTGAGACAAAGATTGCATATAAGAGATGAACTAGGGTTTGGGATAAGCTGGTGTTGCTGAAGATGTTGATGAACATTGGCCCTCCCACGAAGGAGGAAGTGTTGGTGATGACTATGGCTTCGATTTCCCCCTCCCGCAGGGAAGTTTCCCCGATGGAATCCCTCTGCCGGAGAGTAAAAGGGCCTCTGCCCAGGTTCCGCCTCGGGACGGCGGTAATTCATCCCAAAAGTGCCCTCTTTTTTCTAGGTCAAAACCAATCATATAGCAGAAAAGGGGAGCCGGAGGCCGCTTGTGGGCCTTCCAAGCCATCAGGGCGCGCCAGGGGGTGGGCACGTCCTGTTGGCTTGGCACCAATAGGTGACCCCCCCTCTGGTAATTGTTCTCTCCATCTTTTATATATTCCATAAAAAATCCTCGTTAAGTTTCATGTCATTTGGGGTCCAGAAAATTTCCATCTTTTTCCATGGCTTTAAGGTCCAGAATTCCAGTTTCCGGCAATTTCCCTCTTTGTGTAGATCTTGCACATTAAGAGAGAAAATACATTATAATTGTATCATAAAGTGGAATATTGACCAAGAACAATACAAATATTAATGAGAAATCCTGATGCAAAATGGACGTATCAAGGCCATCACCATTTTGTAAACTTCAGATGTCTGAAGATGAGAAGCATGACCTTTTATTTTTCATGTTGCTTTACCTTTGTATTGTCGAATCGTAGAAGCTTTTACCACATATGTTTGTGTGCAGTATGCCAATTTATCTGTGATGGCAAACTAATGTTTGGAGGTAATGCCGGGCTCACCGGAGTAAGGGGGAAAATGTGGGAGTGGACGCACATCATGTAGGCGAGACGGGAGAGTTGGTGGTCGTAGCAATTGTGTGCGGGCATAAAGTAGTTTATGTTTATTACTTTTATATTTATATTATTGTTTGAAGACTCTGGAAGGAGAACAAAAAGGCAAATAATCCCTCAAAATTCATAGTGTGGATATGAAATGTTGGGGGATTTCGAGCTGGATGCGCAATTGATGATTGCAGCGAGCTTGGATGGTGAAGGTAAATATAGTGGGTGAAGATGAGGAGGAGAAGGAAGACAAAGAAGAATAGTGGTTTAACAGTACAGAAAGTGAACAGTATTGCTTAATTCTAATGAGGATACAAAAAATACATGTTTTACACGATTAATCTTGAACCATATGTATATTTATACCTGTTGCAACACACGGGCAATTAACTAGGGGCATCTATTGGCGAGGCGGCTATGTGAATAAGGATCTGGTGACGCATGCTGGTTGGAGTCCGGGCAGTCCCTTCCGACTCCGACGCCTGGATGACGGTGAGCGACGCGGGATGTCATTTCCAATGGGACTTCTTGGTTGCATGTGGTGGTCATCCTGTTCCGCTCATTTGTGTGCGGGCGGCCATTGGTGGCCTTGTGCGGATCTGAGTGGGCTGGCGCGGTGGGGCAACGTGAGGTGTCTGGTGGGGAGGTTGGCTAGATCGATGGGAGGCTTCGATGGCGGTCGAACCACCCGTCACTAGAGAGGGGTCGCAAGTCGTCGGTGAGATCCACTCCTTCTCTTCACCTTTCCGTCGCCCAAGTTCTTGGTGGCTCATATCTAACAATGTTCGGGGAATGGTGGTCGTTGGCGTCTTCGTCAACTGAGGTTGCCGGTCAAGGCAAAGCCCGAGCCTTTGGATGATATCTGGGTTGTCTGGATGTAGGGCGGCGACCAAGGCAATGAGGGACGCGGTGTTTGTGGAAGGAGCACGTGTCTCGGGTCTCGGGTGCGGGATGGCAGTCATGGCCAGGCGAGTGGCATGGTCATTGGTGTCTAGCATAGAATGGCCTTGATGCTGCTGGTGCTTTTGCGTCTGGTTCGACAGATGTATGTGAGTGTCGGAGTGCATAACTTACCCGATTTTTGGCAGACTGACATTTTCTGCGCACGCGGGGTCGTTACCTTCTTGAAGGTTCCTTCATGGTCGCACTGTGTCCTTCATGTTTCTCCGGGTGAAAACTTGATCCTCGGGATAGGGCGGTGGCAACAACCTGGTGGCATATCCTTCTTCTAGGCATCACTTTGGAGTACATGCCTTGTCAATGTGCGGTTTCACCTCTTCATGGTGCCTAGATCACGGTGAAGGTCTCCGTCGACTCCAAGTGATTCGTCCATCTGTAGTGTGCTTGGTGGTCGATTGGGGGTGTTGTTGTTCGTTGCCATCCTTCTTTTTTTTACTTATGTGTGTGTTGTGTGTGGTGGTGACGTGTTGTATGTGGTTGCGTGTATGTTGGTCGTTGCTTTGTATATAATAAAGTGGGCGGGAGTTTCTTTGGTAAATTCATTTGTTGGCCCATAGCAACGCACATGCACTCTACTAGTAGGAGGTAATGTGCGAGCGAGGCACTACAATTAATTATTGGCCGTCCAACATTAACTTGATTTTACGAGAAAATTAATTGTTAAGTAAGATCGGATGGTTGAGATCAACTGAATCAACTGAATGGCCAGCCAAAAATGTCAAGGTCATGAAGGACTCGGATTAGATTCGGTTTTACTCTCTTAAATATGTGTCTTTCTGCTAGATCTCGCCGTTCATTTCCCGTCATGCCTCGCAGGTTATTAAAAGGAAGAGTGTTTGTTCAAAAAATCCATCCGTCACAAACATAGGATTTTCATCGCTAGCACAATTCATCCAACTCGACGAGATTATTTTAAGTTTTAGACATTCTCTTGTGCTAGCACGATGCAATCACAAGTGTGTAGTGTGATGGATGTGCTCATCGATTTGTGACTAACCCTGTTCAGTGACCACAAAGACCACTGTTGATGAGGGAGAAGTAGTATAAGCAACAACACAAATGGTTTTTAGGATGTCGTGTTGAAATATAAAACATGGTGTGACCTGGGAGGTTATTGATCCACGCTTACTGGCTAGGGGCATAAGATGTTATTTTTCTGTTGCAATGCATGGGCATGTTTGCTAGTACTCCCTCCTTCCCAAAATATAAGGCGCACATTGACTTTTTTGTTTTCATCGATCAATTTTGACTATAATTTTCACTCATTATATGCCTACAAAATTATTATAAGGACATACGAAATAGAATTGTTTTGCAAGAAAAATACGTCGATATTATTAATACACTTTCAATCGATACATTTTGGTATATAGTAATGGTCAAAGCCGTGCATCAAAGACAGTGCAAAATCAAGCGCGCCTTATATTTTGGAAAGGATGGAGTATACATTAATTCAAAAAAATGTGAATAGTACATTTTAAATGGGCTCACATTCTCATCACATATTGCTTAATATATCGATGGACTTGATGGCTTAACCAACTAAGATTCATGTGGAACAGGTTATTTGTGTGTTCATATGCTTTCCCGTAAGTTTTGAACTTGGAGAAATCATCAACATAATTCTCAGGCTTTCCTTAGCCCTAGATATAGCTGCACAAGCATGTTCCCAAGGAACACCACATAACTAAAATCTGAAAGTACCACAAGTTTTATTAAGCAGTTTTACTGCAGATGTCCTTTCAGTGTAGTTTACCTACCAAAGCCCAACACCAAATTGAAGTGTTGTGCAATACCTTGATTTAATCTTACTAAAATTTATACTCTACAATGTTCTATGAATACGCAAACCTAATGATACACTACAAATCACTAGTGAGATATTAGTTGGACATTATTCTTTATTTAATGAAACTAAACTATACAAGTACATATGCACATACAAAAAAATATGTATATATGCATGATACAAATTGTGAAAATGTTATAAACAATAATTGAAAGATAACTTCTGGGACATCACTGAATTTTAATTTAATATAACAAAATGATCATAGATATACATTATAACTCATAACAGACAATACTATTCAAGTATACCAATTAAATTATATGGTTAACTGTACCAACTAAATAAAATTTATACTCCTTAAAATTATAGTATGATAAAAAATATATCAAAATAAATATAAATGTTTGGTATAAAATATTATTTTATGGAACTAAACTATACATGAACATATGCGCATACATATATAAATATATATACAGGTGCACGGTATAATTTGTGGAATTGTCACACAAAAAATTCAAAGATAAATTATGGAACATCACGGAATTTTAATTTAGTAGAAACAAAGTGATCGGAGATATACATTACAACTGATAGCAGAGAAGTTATGTGACTTCAATTTTTTTTCAAAATTATGTAACTCCAAACTGTCAAACAAAGGAGAGCTTATGTAACAGCAATTTGTCTAAACAATGAGTATGTAAAGATAGAATTTAAATCAGTAGTTATGTAAAGATAGAATTTAAATATGTAGTTGTGTAAAAAAATAAACTTTTATTGTGTTCTCACTATTCGTGGATATAAGGGACAACACAGAAAACTTTCTACATTTTAAATAGCATTCATAAACGTGCAAACTGAGCATGGTAAAGACTAAGCTTAGCACTTTATTAAATTCAAAGATAGAAAATATGATTACTACAGTAGCATCAATCATGTGGATACACAAAAAGCAAAAGAAGATAAGAATTGAGTTGCCTCCAACAAGCGTTTTTCTTTAATGTCTTTCAGTTAGGCATGATGGAATAATTCACGTTTTGTCCTCATACTTCCATAAATTCCCTCAATGAGCAAGTTCCCCTCTTATCTTCTAAGGCTCTCCTAATCATACCACTTCGAGTTATAAAATCAAGAATGGTGTTATAAATAGGAACTTCATTTCTTTATTTACTGACGACAGGCTGCTCACTAAACATTTTAAGTTCCGTTTTTCTATTACAAGAAGATGAACTAGCTTATGAAAATTTGGGAACATACATAACCCTTGGTCTTTTATCTTTAGTATACGTCCTATTAATTTTTATTCAAGTGAAAGTTGTTCCTAGAGTGTCCATCACATCTTCTAGCTTACTTATTCTTGAGGTTTCATGATCTATTTTTGTAGCCTGAAACTCTTGCTCTAAATGTTCCATTTTCTTAAGAATCTCACCTACCAAGGATCTAATCTTAGTGCGCTGATATGTAAGTTTCATCAGTGTCCTATAGTTGTTTTTTACTTGGTGATATATTTCCAGCGTATCTATATTTAATGAAGTATTCATGCTATATTTAAATCAATTATATATGGTTTTGCTGCACTTTTCTTGGTGATATTCTTTTTAGTGCTAGTTCATGTTTTCTGCATTATTTTTGCTTTATAGAAAATAAATATCTAGGGAGTTTAAAATGCCATGGGTATTTACAGTGATTTTTATGGAATATATGTGATTTTGGGGAAAAGGAATCAACACAAGATGTTGCCCATGGGACCCACAAGCCCTGGGAGCGCGACCTACCCCTGGTCGTGCCCCTTGAGGTTGTGGGTAACACTTAAAACGGTTGGAGCCCTTCTTTCCCCGCAAGAAAGATAATTTCTGGAGAAAAATCTCGACAAAAGTTTAGCCCCGTCGGAATTATGGATCTCTGGTTATAAAAGAAATAGTGAAAGGCCAGAAAATAGACGTAAAAACAGAAGACAGAAGAGAGATCCAATCTAGGGGAGAGCTCCTCTCTCTCGGGAGGGCCAAGGAAGAAGAATAAGGAGTGCGCCCCTTCCCCTGCTCCTCCGGTGGCGCCGGGACGCCGTCAGGGACATCTCCTTCATCTCCATCATCATCAACTCCCTCTCCGTTCTCATGGTGATTTGTGATTAGTTCATCCTTGGGGATGAGGATTTGTACTAGTAGTTATGTGTTTGATATATCTCTCTCTCTCATGTTCTTGATGGATTAGATCTTGATTGTATCTTGAGATTTATTAATAAAGTTGGATCATATGATGTGCTTCCCCCTCTATCCCTTTTGTTGTGAATTGCATCTTGCTCTTTGAAGTTTCTCTATGTTGGATTGAATACTGTGGATTCGAGATTACTTGACGCATGTCTAGTAATTAACTTGCGGATACACGTTGTGACATTGGGGTAATCCAGGTATAAAATTTGAAGGATACGTATCATATGGTGTTGTCATAGTATGATCTCTAGGACTATTTGTGACACTTTGTGGGTGGCTCAATAGATTGACTTGAAACACAACTTTGAGGTGGTTTGCTACTTACATGATTTCATCATACTTTCCCTCATTGAATAGAAACTTTGGAGTGATTCTTTACTGCACTTTGAGGGATTCTCATGTGGTTCAATTATGTTAATGATGTTGAGGGATTGACTCACGAAAGTAATAACCCTAGGACTTGTTTCCGAGCATTGAGACACCATTTTGCCTACTTTTGCTACTTACACTAGTAGAAAACAGGGCTTTGGTCCAGGCCAGATCAGAGCTTTAGTCCTGGTCGCGTTACGAACCGGGACTAATGTGAGCATTAGTCCCGGTTCGAGCGGATAGGACGCCGGCCAGGGTTCGTCACGCATCAGTCCCGGTTCAAACGGGACCTTTAGTCCCGGTTGGTGACACCAACCTGGACTAAAGGGGTGGTGGCAACCGTTCGCCTGGCGCGAGCCCTTTTAGTCCCAGTTCGTGGCTCAAACCGGGACTAAAGGTTCCAACCGTTCAAATCCCGCGCCTTGGAAGTTGTTCCGCGCGAGATCATACATGGGAAACGCTACAGTAACGCGACCGGCCTCCATTTCTGTTCGTCTCCCTCTCCTCTCTTCTTCCCCATCCTCCACCATGAATCCAATCACTCGCTACGGGAACATGCTCGCACATGGCACGACCAATCTCCATGTCGTCTACATGAACGACATCGCCAAAGTCGAGGGTTTTCTTTCCATGTTGGAGGAATGGCTTCAAGAGGAGAAACACAAGTTCATGGGACTCGATCTCGAGTACACGGTCGATGGTCGCAATGTTGCCGTCGTCCAACTTTGTTTGAAGCAACATGTCATGGTCTTCCAGTGGGCAAGGTAATACTAAACTTGTCATGGTTTTAATTGGGGCTTTTCTTTGATTCATAGGATAGGAAAATTGCATAGGAATAGGAGGATTGGGAATGTCGAGAACATGTCATAGTTTCCTTGATTCGTAGGAAAAATGCATAGGAAAATTGGGGCTTTTCTTTGATTCATAGGAAAATTGGGGCTTTTCTTTGATTCATAGGAAAATTGGGGCTTTTCTTTGATTCATAGGAAAATTGCATAGGAATAGAAAATTTCATAGGAATAGGAGGATTAGGAAAATTGCATAGGAATAGGAATAGGAGGATAGGAATAGGATAGGAAAATTGCATAAGAATTTTCCTAGTAGTTGCATATTGGCCATCGTGGGAGAACATGTCATAGTTTAGGGGCTTCTTTTGATTCATAGGATAGGAAATGCATAGGAATAGGAAACTTGCTATGATTCTTATTATACTTGTTATGATTCTTATTATACTTGTTCCGAATTATACTTGTTATGATTCTTATTATACCTGTTCTAAATTATACTTGTTATGATTCTTATTATACTTGTTATGATTCTTATTATACTTGTGCCGAAATATACTTGTTATGATTCTTATTATACTTGTTCTAAAATATACTTGTTATGATTCTTATTATACTTGTTCTAAAATATACTTGTTGTAGCAGTATTTAACACATGTGTTCCATTTTGTTGTTGCAGTAGTGACAAGCACTGTCCAAAACTCATGGAGTTCCTTCGCAGCGGCATATATTTTGCTAGCGTTGATATAAAGAATGACAAGATCAAGATGAGGCGCACCTGGGGTATTGAGATACCAGCTGAATGCCACATTGATCTTCAGGGCAGGTTCAGGCTTGAGCATGAGAAGACTTCAATGGCTGATATGGCAGTCGCCCTGATCGATGAGGACTACGCTGATATGAAGACAAAACTCCCCAAGTCAGGGCACAAACATTGGGAGAAGACCCCACTTGACCCTATCAACATTGAGTATGCAGCAATAGATGGGTACGTTGCATACGAGTTGTACCGCAGGATTGGAATCTTCCATTATGGGCAGCGTCACCTCGTACCGCTAGTACCACCACCAGTGCCCCATGGGTCTCCTGCTTGGGGGTATTCCGATTCGGACGACGAGTAGTGTTTGCAATGGCGAACACTTTTATCTCTATTATGTAGTGCTTGGGGGTCTCCTGATTCGGACGAGTAGGTTTGCAATCCGGAAGAGTAGGATTGGTATCTTCAATTATGCAGTACTTTCTGTAATGGATATTTGAACTATTATTTCTATTATGTCCTTGTTTAAGTACGGTTTGTGTGTAAGAATATTTAGTATGATGTGAGCAAGCTTTCTGAAGCATTGTGATGTATGCGATGAAGATTGTCCATGGTTACGGCGCAATAAGCAAGGGACACACGCGACAAAAAGTGAAGACTTTCTCTCCACAACTATTCTGGTGATGGCTTTGATCTAGAATATCACTGCAGTTAAATATAATATTAACTAAAATTATCAAAGTATTTATTTGTTAAACAGAATGAACTAAAAAGAATCAACTAAAAAGAATGAACTAAAAAGAATCAGCTAAAACATTAACTAAAAAGAATCAAAATGAAATCCCTTTGTAACAGATGAGTTTTCGTCTGAAACCCTGATACTTCGAAAGAGATTGTTCATTTTGTACACGAAGTGCATCCAGTTTTTGCCGTAACCCTCTCAACTTTTTAGCACATACTATGTGGGTGAAATGATGATACCATGCCAACTTTCAAGCATTTCAGAGTTCATTTGCAGTGCTTTTCAATTCAGGGTCATCTTAGCTCAAAATAAATCATGAAATGCATGAAAAATAGCAAATGAAGTCAAAAAAGGTTTGAAAAGTGATGATGTGGCTTTGAATGGTGCATATTGAATGCAGAAAAAGTCTTGAGTTCAAATATGTTTAAAAATTGAAATCCTTTTGTAACAGATGAGTTTTCGTCCAAAACCCTGACACTTCGAAACAGATTGTCCAGTTTGTACACGAAGTGCATCCAGCTTTTGCCGTACAACTCTCAACTTTTTAGCACATACTATGTGGGTGAAATGATGATACCATGCCAACTTGCAACCATTTCAGAGTTCATTTGCAGTGCTTTTCAATTCAGGGTCATTTTAGCTCAAAATAAATCATGAAATGCATAAAAAATAGCAAAAGAAGTCAGAAAAGGTTTGAAAAGTGATGATGTGGCTTTGAATGGTGCATATTGAATGCAGAAAAAGTCTTGAGTTCAAATATGTTTAAAAAATTGAAATCCTTTTGTAATAGATGAGTTTTCGTCCCAAACCCTGACACTTCGAAAGAGATTGTCCAGTTCGTACACGAAGTGCATCCAGTTTTTGCCGTAACCCTCTCAACTTTTTAGCACATGCTATGTGGGTGAAATGATGATACCATGCCAACTTGCAACCTTTTCAGAGTTCATTTGCAGTGCTTTTGAATTCAGGGTCATTTTAGCTCAAAATAAATCATGAAATGCATGAAAAATAGCAAATGAAGTCAGAAAAGGGTTGAAAAGTGATGATGTGGCTTTGAATGGTGCATATTGAATGCAGAAAAAGTCTTGAGTTAAAATATGTTTAAAAAATTGAAATCCCTTTGTAATAGACGTGTTTTCGTCCGATCAAAGTTATTTAACTAAATATTATATAAAATTTATGCAACTAAAATTATCAAAGTTATTTTTGTTAAAAACTTTAATAGCAAAAAGAATATTCATAAAGTATTTTTTGTTAAGAACTTTTAATATGCAAAAAAATAACATAAAAAATAGCAAAAGTGAACATAGATGCGCTTATAGGGAAAATTCAACCTGAAATTCAACGTGCATACTAGCACTTTGAATTTAGGTCGAATTTCCAGTATAAGGGCATCTATGTTCACTTTGAGAGGAACTCAACAAGGCAGAGAGGGGCGGGCTTATAAACCGGTGCGAGCGCCTTTCGCTTGGCGAGGTGGGACTAAACATCCAACCGCACCGCGGCTGTGCCAGGCACAGGCCTTTGGTCCCAGTTGGTGGCTCGAACCGGGACCAATGCCACCCTTTAGTCCCGGGCACACCCACCAACCGGGACCAATGCCACCCTTTAGTCCCGGTTGGTGCCACCAGCCGAGACTAAAGGTCTCTGCTTCCTGCCCTTTGGGCTGCTGGAAATTGACCTTTAGTCCCGGTTTGTGGCTACAACCGGGACTAAAGGGGGGCATTAGTCCCGGTTGGAGCCACCAACCGGGACTAAAGGGTGGGCTATATAAAGGGAACTTAGAGAATTTTCCTAATTTCATCTGCAGTTGCCCCCGATGACGCCGAGCACATCGACGCCGCCAGGCTGCCCTCGCCGCCCTCTGCCCCGTCGACGCCGTCAGGCTGCTCCACCTCGCCATCGATGCCCTCGCCGATGACCTCGACGCCGCCCCTGCCCCGACGCCACCCCCAATGAGTTCCGGCCTTCCCCTGCGCTGTCGCCGCCCCTGCCCTGCCGCCGCCGCCCCTGCCCTGCGCTGTCGCCGCCCCGACCCGACGCCGTCGCCGCTCGTCGCCGTCACCGCCCCGACCCGACACCGTCGCCGCTCGCCGCCGTCACCGCTCTCCTCGTCAGCCCCCCGGCGGTGAGCTCTCCAAATCCTGTTAGATGTTCATGTTCAGTTTCAGTTTTAGTTTAATTTAGTTTGTTTAGTTTAGTTTAGTTTAGTTTTAGTTGCTTTATGTTCAGTTTCAGTTAATTTAGTTTTACTTTTGTTAGATGTTCAGTTTTAGTTGTTTAATTAGTTTTGGTTTTTTAGTTGTTTAGTTTTAGTTTTAGTTGTTTTAGTTGTTTAGTTTTAGTTTTAGATGTTCAGTTTCAGTTAATTTCGTTGTTTTATGTTTTAGTTGTTTAGTTTTTTTTTATGTTTTAGTTGGAAATAATGTAGTATCGTCGGTCGTCAGTGACGCGATATCGAGGAGTCCCCGACGATCGTCGGTGAGGGAGCGAGAGTCCCCGACGATATCGACGATTTTATATTAGGCAGATATATGTTTAATTAGATGTTTAAATGTTTAGTTGCATAGCATAGCCGTTGAGTCGACGATGCCCAGCCAGCATCCTCGTCGTCGACTCGGTGGCAACCATCTGTATTAGTGATATTATATAATAATATTTGAGATGTATTAATGATAATATTCGATGATGTATTAGTGATACTATTCGATGATGTATTAGTGATATTATATGATCGTATTTTTGCATTGCCTTGTATTGATTTGCATATCTCATGTTTGTATATTGCCATGTTGTAATATTTGCAGAAACTATGGATCACAGAGACTTAGAAAAAGAATAGTTGTTGGGGGATATAATACGAGAGGGAGGTGATCCCTTGTCGTATCTCAACGACACCGATGGTCGGGAAGGAGAGGATGACGGCTCCGGTGAGCACAACAAACCCAACTCAAATATCGGTATAAGAAAGTCTTCATTCAAGTTGCAGGTGGAAGGTGAGGAGCCTTGCAGTAGATGGCTATCCACGACGTGGACAAGCTTTGCAGGAAAAGCCTGACAAACCCACTCTCTAAGGGTTAGTTCTCCCACGAACATAGAATCCATAGGTCTCCTTCGAGTGAAAACTTCAAGAAGCATGATCCCGTAGCTGAACACATCACTCTTAAGTGATGCTTTTCCCATAGACCCATATTCTACACGAAAAAACATGTGAAGACTCTAATTTTTTTAATGAAATATAATTAGCAAATGGTATACCAAATGTTAGCAATGTACCTGGTGCCATGTAACAAATCATTCCAGGCATGCTAGCAACAATCATCGAGTTGTCATCACCTAATAGCATCTTTGCGATGCCAAAGTCCGCCACATGCGCCGTCAAGTCCATGTCAAATAACACATTGCTAGGCTTCATATCGCAATGCAAAACCACCTCGCAGTCCTCATGGTGGAGATAATTGATTGCCATTAACACATTGAGCATGATATCCATCCTCTCCATGAATCCCAGGTACATTATGCCATCATAACGATGTAGCATTGTCTCCAAGCTGCCATTGGGCATGAACTGAAGAACCAATGCTCTAAAGTCCATGTTTGAACACGTGTTGAGTATTTTTATGAGGTTACGATGCCGCACCATGCGGAGCACATGACACTCGGCCTCAAAGACTCTGATGGCATGGTCAAGCTTCATGTCAAGAACTTTTATTGCAACAACCAAACCATTACTAAGTTGGCCCTTGAATACTTTTCCAAATCCTCCAGACCCTAACATGTTATCATCACTGAATTTCCAAGTGGCACGGACGAGCTCATGGTAGGAGACTAATTGATGGCTTGTGGCATCTGCCACATCGTTTTGAGCTTTGAACTTCTTATGTTTCTTTCCAATCATTAGGTACAAGCAAATAGCAAGAGCGCTACAAGTTACTAGGATAGCTGGGAGTAGAAATTTGAGAAGATGATTACAATAAGGGTGGGACTTTTTATGGCAGGGAGAAAACCCAAGACGTTGAGAACCACAAAGCCCAGCATTCCCAATGAAAGATTGTGCCGTGAGGATTGAGAAAATACCTCTCTCTGGTATTTGAACTTCTAGCCTATTGTAGGAGTGGTTCAACATAGACAAGTCGGTAAGGTTTTCAAGGAACATGGGAATGGCGCCCAAGAGATTGTTGGAGGAGAGATCTAATGATGTTAAGCTAGTTAGCTTTTCAAATGTGCTAGGAATCAAACCTTCGAATGAGTTGTGTGACAGAATTAGTTAGGTTAGCATATTAAGTTGTCCAACTGATTCTGGGATACTCCCGTTCAAGGAATTGGATGAAATATCAATTTGGTCGATTTGTCTTGGTCCGGTAACATCACTTGGCAGAGCACCAACAATTGAATTATAAGAAAGATTTACTTGGATAAGTTTTTGAAGTTGGAATAAGCTTGCCGGCAGTGTTTGACTTAACATGTTATTGGACAAGTCAATGTATTCTAACCTGCTAAGATTACCAATGCTATCTGGTATGGAGCCAAATATTTCGTTTCTCTCAAGAAATATTCGTTCTAGACCCAAAAGCATACCCAATTTTGTTGGCACAGGACCTAAAATATCATTGTTAGAGATATCAAGCAACACAAGAGTTTCCATCATAGTGATTGATTCTGGAATTGAGTCAGTGAGTTGGTTGTATCCAAGATCTAACAATTCAAGGCCACTTAAGTTTCAAATTGTTGATGGAAGCCTACCTGTTAATTTTTTTATTTGCAATGAAACTAATTAACTGTGTCGAGAGATTCCCCACATTGTCTGGAAGGGCACCTATGAAAGAATTATTGTTCAGGATAAGGCGCTCAAGTTGTCTACATCCGAAAAGAGCGGACAAGAAGCCCATGCCCCCCTCTAAGTTGTTGTGTGACAGAACAAGCGTTTTCAAAGCAACAATGTTCCCAAGTGTTGCTGGTACTGAGCCAGACAATTGATTAGCCATAAGAAATAAATATGAAAGTTTCTCGAGTTTTCCTATTTCTGGTGGAATATTTCCTTTCAAGTTGCCAAAAGAGAGCTCTAGTACTGTAAGACTGCTCAGATTGCTAAGAACATGTGGGATTGAGCCAATGAGGTCATTTCCACCCAAGGAAACTATTTCGAGGTGTGGCAATTTAGCTAGCCATGTTGGCACAACATCCATAAAAGAATTGGTATGCAAATAAATTTCTCTCAAGTACTGGCATGATGCAATCCCTGTAGGAAACCGACCAGTAAATCTATTTTGGGCAAGGGAAATAAATTGCAACATAGGGAGACTGAATGTTTGATTCCTTGGTATTAGCCCGGCACTAGTAGAAAACAGGGCTTTGAAACGGGCCAGAATATTGCATTAGTCCCGGTCGTGTTATGAACCGGGACTAATGGGTGCATCAGTCCCGGTTCATGAGGCCAGGGCGCCGGCCGGGACTCGGCAGGAACCAGTCCCGGTTCGTCTGACCCCTTTAGTCCCGGTTCCAGACACGAACCGGGACTAAAGGGCCTCGCTCCTGGCCCAGTCCCTTTAGTCCCGGTTGGTGGCTGGAACTGGGACTAAAGAGGCACCTTTAGTCCCGGTGCTAGGCACCAACCGGCACTTATACAACGCCTATATAAATGCTCGCCCCTGCCCGCTCACTCCTCTGTTTTTTCGTCGGCCGGCGTTTGGGGGGTGTGTTGCTCTCTGTTCTCACCTCCCATGCACATGAGGTGTTCGATGAAATGTTGGAGCCACACTTAAGTTTTCTCCTCTCCAAGCTCGACCTCCAAACTACATTTTCCCTAAGATTTGTTTAGGTTTGGCGGTGCACCAACTACACAAGTGTTCCAAAAGGTTAACGACTTCATCGTTTTATCTCTCACTGCTAGTTTAGCTCATTTCAAATGCTCTAGAAGTAGAGTGTGGTTTGTGGCTTTTAGTGGAGGAGTGTATGTGGGAGTTCTTTTGATTTAGATGCACAATTAGAGCTGAAATTAACTTCTTAGAGTCTGCACATGTGTAGGGTGCCATCCCCGTCCCCGTCCTCACCGCCGTCGATCGCCCGCGCCGATCTCGTCGCCGGCACCACCGTGGTGAGCCTCTTGTTCTTATCTTCTTTTTAAAAGAAAAAAATTCTTACTTGTATGATTTAGATAGATACTTGTATAATTTTCTTACTTGTATGTTGTTCTATGAGAACTATGTATGAACTTTATGTATTTATTTTTTCAGTAATAACATTTGATCACTACTGTACTTTGGTTTTAATGTGATGATGAACTTGTATTAATTTGATCACTTCTCTATTCATGATGTTCTGTAATGGTTTTTGATACATTTAATTATATAATGCACGCAGATGAACCGGCAATGGATGTACGGTGACCGACGCACCTCCGAGTACATTGAGGGCCTGCATAAATTTCTCGAAGTGGCTGAGGCAAACAAGCAGAATGGTTTTATGTATTGTCCATGTACTGTCTGTGAGAATACGAAGGATTACTCCAACTCTAAAACCCTTCACTTCCACCTGCTTGAGAAGGGTTTCATGCCACACTATAATGTTTGGACCAAGCATGGAGAAAGAGGGGTTATGATGGAAGACAACGAAGAAGAAGAGGATGATGATAGCTATCGTCCTATGTACCCTGAATACGGTGATACTGCAACGGGGGAGGCTGAAGATCAAGAGGCACCAGACGATGTGCCCGATGATGATCTTCGCCGGGTCATTGTTGATGCACAGAGAGAATGCGAAAGTGAAAGGGAGAAGTTGAAGTTCGATCACATGTTAGAGGATCACAAAAAAGGGTTGTATCCAAAGTGCGAAGATGGCAACACAAAGCTTGGTACCACACTGGAATTGCTGCAATGGAAGGCAGAGAAGGGTTTATCTGGCAAGGGATTTGAAAAGTTACTGAAAATAATGAAGAATAAGCTTCCAAAGGATAACGAATTGCCTGACACTACGTATGGAGCAAAGAAGGTTCTCTGCCCTCTAGGATTAGAGGTGCATAAGATACATGCATGCCCTAATGACTGCATCCTCTACCGCGGTGAGTACGAGGAATTGAACGCATGCCCGGTATGCAATGCATTGCGGTATAAGATCAGACGAGATGACCCTGGTGATGTTGAGGGCGAGCGCCCGAGGAAGAGGGTTCCTGCCAAGGTGATGTGGTATGCTCCTATAATACCACGGTTGAAACGTCTGTTCAGAAACAAAGCGCATGCCAAGTTGTTGCGATGGCACAAAGAAGACCGTAAGAAAGACGGGAAGTTGAGAGCACCCGCTGACAGGTCGCAGTGGAGAAAAATCGAGAGAAAGTGGGAGGACTTTGCAGGTGACGCAAGGAACGTATGGTTTGGTTTAAGTGCAGATGGCATTAATCCTTTTGGGGAGCAGAGCAGCAATCATAGCACATGGCCCGTGACTCTATGTATCTATAACCTTCCTCCTTGGTTGTGCATGAAGCGGAAGTTCATTATGATGCCAGTGCTCATCCAAGGCCCTAAGCAACCCGGCAACGACATTGATGTGTACCTAAGGCCATTAGTCGAAGAGCTTTTACAGCTGTGGAATGGAAAAGGTGTACGTGTGTGGGATGAGCATAAACAAGAGGAATTTGACCTACGAGCGTTGCTGTTTGTAACCATCAATGATTGGCCTGCTCTTAGTAACCTTTCAGGACAGACAAACAAGGGATGCAACGCATGCACGCACTATTTAGATGATACCCAAAGTATATATTTGGACAAATGCAAGAAGAATGTGTACCTGGGACATCGTCGATTTCTTCCGACCAAGCATGCCTTAAGAAAGAAAGGCAAGCATTTCAAAGGTGAGGCAGATCACCGAAAGAAGCATGTCCTCCGTACTGGTGATGACATACTTGATATGTCAAGGATTTACAAGTAATCTTTGGAAAGGGTCCTGGCGGACAATCTGTTCCGGATGACGCTGAGGGACGCGCACCCATGTGGAAGAAGAAATCTATATTTTGAGACCTACCCTATTGGAAAGACCTAGAGGTCCGCTCTGCAATCGACGTGATACACGTGACGAAGAATGTTTGCGTGAACGTGCTAGGCTTCTTGGGCGTGTATGGGAAGACAAAAGATACACCGGAGGCACGGGAGGACCAGCAACGTGTGAACGAAAAAGATGGCATGCATCCAAAGCAGTATCATGGTCCTGCCAGCTACGCTCTAACCAAAGCGGAGAAGGAAATCTTCTTTGAATGCTTGCTCAGTATCAAGGTCCCGTCTGGCTTCTCGTCGAATATAAAGGGAATAATAAACATGGCAGAGAAAAAATTCCAGAACCTAAAGTCTCATGACTGCCACGTGATTATGACGCAACTGCTTCCGGTTGCATTGAGGGGGCTTCTATCGGAAAACGTTCGATTAGCCATTGTGAAGCTATGTGCATTCCTCAATGCAATCTCTCAGAAGGTAATCGATCCAGAAATCCTACCAATGTTACGGAATGATTTGGTGCAATGTCTTGTCAGCTTCGAGTTGGTGTTCCCACCATCCTTCTTCAATACCATGACTCATGTCCTAGTTCATCTAGTCGACGAGATTGCCATTCTGGATCCTGTATTTCTACACAATATGTTCCCCTTTGAGAGGTTCATGGGAGTCTTGAAGAAATATGTTCGTAATCGTGCTAGCCCAGAAGGAAGCATCTCCACGGGCCATCAAACAGAGGAGGTCATTGGGTTTTGTGTTGACTTTTTTCCTGACCCTCAGTCGATTGGTGTCCCTAAATCGCGGTATGAGGGGAGACTGAGTGGAAAAGGCACGCTAGGAGCGAAATCAATAATATGTAGGGACGGGCATTCTTGGGAGCAAGCACACTACACAGTTCTACAAAATTCTACCTTGGTGGCCCCGTATATGAATGAACACAAGAATATTCTACGCTGGACACACCCAGAGCAGTCTGACGACTGGATTACACGTGAACACATCGGGACTTTCGGCGGTTGGTTGCAAATGCATCTCATGCGTAACAACACTGTTGCACATGACGTGTACTTGTTGGCCAGGACACCATCTTCGACTGTATTGACTTACCAAGGGTACGAGATACATGGTAATACATTTTACACGATCGCCCAAGATAAAAAGAGCACCAACCAAAACAGTGGTGTCCGCTTTGATGCTGCAATCACTAATAGGGCAAAGGACACATATTA
Organism: Elymus sibiricus; assembly: GCA_039707655.1. Lineage (NCBI taxonomy): Eukaryota > Viridiplantae > Streptophyta > Magnoliopsida > Poales > Poaceae > Elymus > Elymus sibiricus. The sequence continues at coordinate 402,485,354 of CM077663.1, forward strand.
TGGTTACATAGAGGAGATATGGGAACTTGACTATGGACATGAATTTAAGGTCCCTTTGTTTCGGGGCAAATGGGTCAATCTGTCAGGAGGCGACGTACAGTTAGACCCGCAGTACGGAATGACAACAGTGGATCTCAACAATCTTGGGTACAAAGAGGAACCATTCATCCTAGCCAATGATGTGGTGCAGGTTTTCTATGTGAAGGACATGTCTACCAAATCGAGAAAAAAAAGATAAGGAAGCAGATACATCAAACGATGAGCCAAAGCGAAACATAGTTCTTTCCGGGAAAAGAAACATCGTGGGAGTGGAGGGCGAGACAGACATATCTAAAGATTATGAAAAGTTTCATGAAATTCCTCCATTCAAAGTGAAGCCTGACCCAAGAATCTTGTTAAACGATGAAGATTATCCATGGTTACGGCGCAATAAGCAAGGGACACACGCGAAGAAAAAGTGAAGACTTTCTCTCCACAACTATTCTGATGATGGCTTTCATCTAGAATATCACTGCAGTTACATGTGAAGAAATTAAATCCTTTTGTAATAGACGAGTTTTCGTCCGAAACCCTGATACTTCGAAAGAGATTGTCCAGTTTGTACACGAAGTGCATCCAGTTTTTCCTGTAACCCTCTCAACTTTTTAGCACATGCTATGTGGGTGAAATTATGATACCATGCCAACTTTCAACCATTTCAGAGTTCATTTGCAGTGCTTTTCAATTCAGGGTCATTTTAGCTCAAAATAAATCATGAAATGCATGAAAATAGCAAATGAAGTCAGAAAAGGGTTGAAAAGTGATGATGTGGCTTTGAATGGTGCATATTGAATGCACAAAAAGTCTTGAGTTAAAATATGTTTAAAAAATTGAAATCCCTTTGTAATAGACGAGTTTTCGTCCGAAACCCTGATACTTCGAAAGAGATTGTCCAGTTTGTACACGAAGTGCATCCAGTTTTTCCGGTAACCCTCTCAACTTTTTAGCACATGGTATGTGGGTGAAATTATGATACCATACCTACTTTCAACCATTTCAGAGTTCATTTGCAGTGCTTTTCAATTCAGGGTCATTTTAGCTCAAAATAAATCATGAAATGCATGAAAAATAGCAAATGAAGTCAGAAAAGGGTTGAAAAGTGATGATGTGGCTTTGAATGGTGCATATTGAATGCAGAGAAAGTCTTGAGTTAAAATATGTTTAAAAAATTGAAATCCCTTTGTAATAGACGAGTTTTCGTGCGAAACCCTGATACTTCGAAAGAGATTGTCCAGTTTGGACACGAAGTGCATCCAGTTTTTCTGGTAACCCTCTCAACTTTTTAGCACATGCTATGTGGGTGAAATTATGATACCATGCCAACTTTCAACCATTTCAGAGTTCATTTGCAGTGCTTTTCAATTCAGGGTCATTTTAGCTCAAAATAAATAATGAAATGCATGAAAAATAGCAAATGAAGTCAGAAAAGGGTTGAAAAGTGATGATGTGGCTTTGAATGGTGCATATTGAATGCAGAAAAAGTCTTGAGTTAAAATATGTTTAAAAAATTGAAATCCCTTTGTAATAGACGAGTTTTCGTCCGAAACCCTGATACTTCGAAAGAGATTGTCCAGTTTGTACACGAAGTGCATCCAGTTTTTCCGGTAACCCTCTCAACTTTTTAGCACATGCTATGTGGGTGAAATGATGATACCATGCCAACTTTCAACCATTTCAGAGTTCATTTGCAGTGCTTTTCAATTCAGGGTCATTTTAGCTCAAAATAAATCATGAAATGCATGAAAAATAGCAAATGAAGTCAGAAAAGGGTTGAAAAGTGATGATGTGGCTTTGAATGGTGCATATTGAATGCAGAAAAAGTCTTGAGTCAAAATATGTTTAAAAAATTGAAATCCCTTTGTAATAGACGTGTTTTCGTCCGATCAAAGTTATTTAACTTAATATTATATAAAATTTATGCAACTAAAATTATCAAAGTTATTTTTGTTAAAAACTTTAATAGCAAAAAGAATATTCATAAAGTATTTTTTTGTTAAGAACTTTTAATATGCAAAAAAATAACATAAAAAATAGCAAAAGTGGACATAGATGGGCTTATAGGGAAAATTCAACCTGAAATTCAACGTGCATACTAGCACTTTGAATTTAGGTCGAATTTCCAGTATAAGGGCATCTATTTTCACTTTGAGAGGAACTCAACAAGGCAGAGAGGGGCGGGCTTATAAACCGGTGCGAGCGCCTCTCGCTTGGCAAGGTGGGACTAAACATCCAACCGCACCGCGGCTGTGCCAGGCACGGGCCTTTGGTCCCGGTTAGTGGCTCGAACCGGGACCAATGCCATCCTTTAGTCCCGGGCACAGCCACCAACCGGGACCAATGCCACCCTTTAGTCCCGGTTGGTGCCACCAGCCGGGACTAAAGGTCTCTGCTTCCCGCCCTTTGGGCTGCTGGAAATTGACCTTTAGTCCCGGTTTGTGGCTACAACCGGGACTAAAGGGGGGCATTAGTCCCGGTTGGAGCCACCAACCGGGACTAAAGGGTGGGCTATATAAAGGCCACTTAGAGAATTTTCCAAATTTTCCCGAGCACATCGACGCCGCCAGGCTGCCCTCGCCGCCCTCTGCCCCGTCGACGCCGTCAGGCTGCTCCACCTCGCCGTCGACGCCCTCTGCCCCGTCGACGCCGTCAGGCTGCTCCACCTCGCCGTCGACACCCTCGCCGACGCTCTCGACGCCGCCCCTTCGCCGACGCCGCCCCCAATGAGCTCCGGCCTTCCCCTACGCTGCCGCCGCCCCTGCCCTGCCGCCGCCGCCACACCTGCCCTGCGCTGCTGCCGCCGCCGCCCTTGCCCTGCGAGGCGCCGCCCCGACCCGACACCTTCGCCGCTCGTCGCCGTCGCCGCCCCTACCCGACACCGTCGCCGCTCGTCGCCGTCGCCTTTCTCCTCGTCAGATCCCCGGCGGTGAGCTCCCCAAATCCTGTTACATGTTCATGTTCAGTTTCAGTTTTAGTTTAATTTAGTTTGTTTAGTTTAGTTTAGTTTAGTTAGTTTAGTTTAGTTTAGTTTAGTTTTAGTTTAGTTTTAGTTGTTTTATGTTCAGTTTCAGTTAATTTAGTTTTAGTTTTGTTAGATGTTCAGTTTTAGTTGTTTAATTAGTTTTAGTTGTTTTAGTTGTTTAGTTTTAGTTTTAGATGTTCAGTTTCAGTTAATTTAGTTGTTTTATGTTTTAGTTGTTTAGTTTTTTTTATGTTTTAGTTGTTTTAGTTGGAAATAATGTAGTATCGTCGGTCGTCGGTGACGCGATATTGAGGAGTCCCCAACGATCGTCGGTGAGGGAGAGTCCCCGACGATCGTCGGTGAGGGAGCGAGAGTCCCCGACGATATCGACGATTTTATATTAGGCAGATATATGTTTAATTAGATGTTTAAATGTTTAGTTGCATAGCGTAGCCGTTGAGTCGACGATGCCCGGCTAGCATCCTCGTCGTCGACTCGGTGGCAACCATCTGTATTAGTGATATTATATAATAATATTCAAGATGTATTAATGATAATATTTGATGATGTATTAGTGATATTATATGATCGTATTGTTGTATTGCCTTGTATTGATTTGCATATCTCATGTTTGTATATTGCCATGTTGTAATATTTGCGGAAACTATGGATCCCAGAGACTTAGAAAAAGAACAGTTGTTGGGGGATATAATACGAGAGGGAGGTGATCCCTTGTCGTATCTCAACGACACCGATGGTCGGGAAGGAGAGGATGACGGCTCCGGTGATCCAACAATGGAGGAGGAAGGAGATCATGACGGCTCCGGTGACCGAATGGCGGTGGAAGGAGATCATGATCACGGCTCTGGTGACCGAACGGAGGAGGGAGCCTCAACTGTTGCAAAGTCCGACGAGGTAAGGAGACGAGGCCCGAAGAAAAGGTTGCGCCCGGATGAAAGGTTCACGATCACAGAAGTCGCGAAAGATGGCCAACCGATTGCTCCCAAGCGGACCAAGGACGCATTTGTACATCAGTGTGGAGTTGTTGTTAGGGACTATGTCTCGATCAACACCCAGCAATGGAATAAGAATAATAAGGACCCTGAAGTTTCTTATGTCCATGATAGACTGAAAGATGATCTTTGGACCGCACTGATGACAAATTTCAGCCTACCGCGAGAGGAGGATCCGAATAACCCAGTTATAAAGCGAAAGGTCAAGGCGTATGCTCTTAAGAAGATGGCAGAACTATTCAGGAACTGGAAGAAAGAGTTGAACACAAAGTTTGTCGAGAAAGAGGAGACTCCGAAATTCATCGGTCGATATGAGAAGATAAGAGATCAATGGCTAGAATTTGTGGCCTACAAGAAATCAGAGAAGGGTCAGAAATGGTCACTGACAAACAAGAAAAATGTTGCAAAGAAGAAGTATCACCATCACACGGGGTCAGGTGGCTACTACAAAGCCCGGCAGTTGTGGGACAAAGCTGAGGAAGACCTGCTTGCTAAGAATGTCCAACCAACGACATTGCACTGGCCAGATCATTCAAGGACTTGGTTCTTCGGGGTTGGGGGAACTTTGGATCCAGAAACAGGGGAGTGTGTTTGGACGGATGAGCAACTTGCAATACCCTTCCGGAAGCTTCAGGCAGCAATCAAGGCAGCGCAGGAAGGGACAATCATTCCCGACAAAGAGAAGGACGAGCTGACAAAGGCCCTCAGGAATCCTGAACACCCTGGACGAACACGAGGCACATCAGGCTCCGTTCCGTGGAAGCATGGGTTTCCCGACAGCGGTGGTTATAGAAGCCGAGAGAGAAAGAGGAAACATGAAGCAAGCGAAATGCAGAAGCTCAGTGCAAGATTAGCAAAACTAGAGGAACTTGAGAGCCAGCGAGCTACTGGCCAACCATCTGAGCGGCACGAAGATCCTTCCTTTGACACTACCCCACCATCTCAGCGGAGAAGCAGTGTGGCTTCCACGGAGCTCGTTCAGCCTGATTTCACGGCTCCTCGCTACCCCGTGGATAGTATCACGGCGGCTGAACATTGCGAGCTAATGACGAAATGCCAGAACCTGACCTTCAAGGTGGCGGTCGGCTCTGTTGTTGTAGGAGATATGCCCTAGAGGCAATAATATATGTTATTGATTATCTCCCTGTTCATAATTAGGTTTATGTTCCATGCTATAACTGCTATGGTTCTCGAGTCTACAATAACCACGAGGCTCGGAGGAAGACTCATATGCACGTGTGGAATAATAAAACGGTAAAATGTATTCCTAGTCTGGCCTCTAAGACTGGCTCAAGTATTGCATGATGATCCTGTTTTCCTGATCATGGGCATGGCTATGCCGGCAATTTTGAGGGCACAATGTTAGAAGAACATTTGTGTTGAATCGACCCGAATTGATGTTATGCTATGAGATTCATTCGTCATAAGTTAATGGTTAATAACACAGAGATGGTTAACGTTTGCATAATTCCTTAGACCATGAGAGTATCGAGTTACTTCATGCTTGCTTCATGAACTTTGGGGTTTGTTAAACGTCATCCGTAAATGGGTGGCTATTACGGCGGCTTACGGGTTCATGGAAAAGTATGTCAAGTAACTTGATAGCTCAAGATTGGGATTTGCTCCTCCGACGATGGAGAGATATCTCTGGGCCCTCTCGGTGTTACGGTATCCATCATCGTCTGGCCAGACACTTTGTGATTTGATCACGGGGATGCCGGAACACGGCAACGAGAAAAGAGAACAATACCGGTAACGAGGTAACTGGCATAGTGGACAAGTTGTTGATCCGCGGGGATGCCAACATGTCTCACCTCGGCTATTTGTAACATATCGCGAAGCAACAGGAATAGCACACAGCAACTGGAGGTTCACTCGAATATTCATTCGTGTGGGTATAGGGGTCAATATGGGTGTCCACGGCTCCGATGTTGATCATTGATCGGAAGGGGTTCCGGGTCATGTCTATGCTTCACCGAACCTATAGGGTCACATGCTTAAGGGTCATCTATCTGCTGAATACTAGACAGGGAGTCTGAGAGAAAATCACCGAAAAAGTTTTCGGACGCCGGAAAAGTTTCGGACAGCGGAAAAGTTCCGCAGAGAGAACACCGGAACAGTTTCGGTAAAACTGAAAAGTTGTTTCAGGGGATACCATAAAGTCAAATTGGTTTTGGCACATGCTTGATAATTCTTGGAGGGTGCCAGAATCATTCTGGAAACTTTCTGGAATTTTCCGGGATGAAAACCGGAAATGTTCCGGAGCTGCAGAAACCGCTTCAGATGCTTTTCGCAGATGAAAATCACTAAACCGGAATTGTTCCAGATCGCATTGAAAATTATTTTAGTGGGTACTGGAAATGTTCTAAGCCCACATAAATATTTTTAGTTCGACCGGACGCTGAAAAATGTGTTCGTGAATAGTGAAAAGCACTTTTTGGGCTGATTTGCAAATGGGGTTTTTCTTCTAGAAGAAAACCACTTTTGGTGTGTGAAAGGGAGGTGGAGCTCCCCAAGGGGGCTGCAAATTTCGGCCATGGCTTGGGGGGGCCCTCCTTGAGGTGTCCTTCCACCTCATGGTGGATATCTTCTACACACCCTTATGTGGCATGTGGTGGAAAGATCCTAGGAAGGTCCTTTTGATCTTTCCTCTACCCCTTGCTCCTCCTATAAATAGAGGTGGAGATTGCTCTCCAAAATCAGATCATGCTTGCTCTCATACACATGCCATAGACTTGTCTGGCTTCTCTCTCCCTCCCAGCGAAATAGTTTCGTAGAGCCGAAAGGCTGTCTGGGTTCCGGTGGGAACTAGTTCTGGACGGCGAAGCCCTGCTGGATAGATGACACCGTATGTGTGCAACTTTGTAGAGAGATCGTAGTTTCGGTCTTAGTTCGAGAGTGCCTCCCGAAGGGCTGTCCAAGTGATCGTCTTAGTTTCGAGGGTCCTCCCGTAGGGCTGTCCGAGTGACCGTTCGATTTTCGAAGGTCCTCCCGAAGGGCTGTCCGCGACACCGTCCGAGGGACTGTCCGACCACCTCCCGGAGGGCTGTCCGAGGGGCATATGTGGGAGTACATCCTCGCGGTTGGGAGGTTGTAAAATCCTAGCTGCGGGGATCTGCACCGCCGATCGTCATCGACTCTACTTCCGCAGCGCTACGAGTCGGTAACGAAACAGATCAAACCTTGTATGCAGTCTCCATAGTGATCCTGGGCTGGTACGTAGGTCGGAAATTTTTTGTTTTCTGTTGCGTTACCCTACAGTGGCATCAAGAGCCGTGCTATGCGTAGATGCAGGTTGCGATCTAGAATACATAGAGATGTATGGGTGTTGCACAATATAATTAGGTAGTAGATGAGATCTATTGCTGAAAATTATTTGTGCGGGTAGCAGATGAAATCTGTTACCCGATGTTCTTGTTGCTTCCCTGGAATTTGCGTAGTCCTGATCTTGACGGCATGGTGGAATCTCACAAAGTTCTGGCAATCCGCGATCCTTTCATGCTGCTCCTGAGTATGTTGATTGACAGATCAACGAAGTGCTAACAGTTCTTTGGGTTCCACCATAGTTGAGAAAGATGGATGTTTCGCAGACGAAAGGGCAATGCAGATATGATCTGCACGGGGGTCACGCGTATGACGAAGTTTAGTATGGGGCTCGAGATTTTATTATCTCGTGTTTCATACACCCCGCAATGTTAATCTAGCGACTTGGATTATCATGCTTGAAGATGGACGTTGGTAGCTTCGGTTTGTTTCGAAACCTTAGAAGCCACGTAAAACAAGTTTTTGCATGAACCGATTAGAGGCGTCTAACTTGGTTTTGCAGGATGGTTTGCATGTGCATATGATGTGGTATAGCAGTGCTCATATTAATTTGATTATGTATGAGATGACTATATGATGTAAAATTAACATGACCTGCGTGTCATGATTTGGCATGATGGCTGGAGCCATATGATTGCACTTTAATGACCTGCGTGTCAACCTTATGTAATGCACTTATTTTATTAGCTATAGAGATAGCAATATTATCTGGTGCATCCACAAGGTGGTGGCAATCTTCGCGAAGGTGAACACTGACGCGAATGCCGAAGACGAAGAAATGAAAGACTTCTCCGTCAGAAAGGGCTATACCATATCATGCTATTATGAATTGCCTGAGATGTTTATCCCTTATGTTGCACCCTTCTTGATTGAGCGGTAGTCGCTTTTTATTAGGGTGATCTCTCACAAAAATATCAAGTAGTTAGTGTTCTCCCAAGTGTAGCACCGTCACAGCATCCTTCCTTTCGAGGTGCGCCATGACCTACATGGGTACGAACGATTGTACGGGTGTAAGGCAGGTGAGGTCAGACCTCACAGCAAGATCACTTGGTTATCTTGACGTTCATGGCAGGATCGTCCTGAGCTCGGAACACACGCATCGAAAGATGAACAAGAGTCACATGGAGATGTGATTGGCAAGTTTGCCTACCAATTGAAGTTCGCGCCATCAGTGTTCATCTCGAACAATGGCGTTGAATGGAAATGTGGGTCTTGAATCACTCACAATCAATTATGAGAGATATTGATTTGAGTGGGAGCGCACTACAGAATTAACTTGTTTAATTCTCAGTGCAATTAATTATGAACTTTGTCAAAGTAAAATTTGCATAATAGTTGTAGAATAATGGCTCGCGTTTCCACCTTCCCTGTTAAAATTGAATAAGTTGTTAAATATCTAGTTAAAACTTTACGGTTGGTAACGTAATGTGAGGATTGTCCTCAAGAGTGCCGAGAAGGACTTTGTCCTATCGCATGTTTTCGGTATTCTCCCGCTAATGCTATGGATCATATGACTCTCGTCCTTTGATCCAAAAGCTAGAATTCCTTTTCAGTCAAAGTGCAATATGTTTGCTTCCATGAGACCCGAACTTCGAAAGTTTGGATAGTTATGTGATATTCATGGAATCTGAAAATCATTTTCAGAGACAGACAAAGGCCAAAAAGATATGAGATATCCAAAGCAATGTTTGTTTGCAAACTGTTAGTAAAGGAGTTTACTATGCATTAGACTGATAAGAGAGGGATCCAAGAGAACGCCTGTCATATGATGAAGGTGAATAAAACAACAACTTAAAGGAAATGTCCGAAGGGTGTTAGTAAGACTTTCACGCCTAGGAAATCCGGGGCTAACGCCACTCTTAAGTTGGATGCTTCTTCTGAGATAGAAGAAATACTGAAAGTTAAACTGTTAGAAGTATAAAGGCAAAAAGAGAGAAGACTGGAATATCCAGCTCATGTATGAAAGTCATACAAGTTATTGATGTATAGAAGGCTGGTCAAAGAAATAGTTCTTGGGAATTATGATTAAACATGTTAATCACTGATTCTTGGGTATTGTGAGTTGATCACAAAGATACCCGCTCGATTGCATTCTGTTGCAATTCGATGCAAGAACTTCTACGGCCTAAAAGACTGGCAGGAATGAGGTTTAAATACATGTTGGGAACTTAGTAAAAGTTACTATACCTTCCATCGGTGTATTACCTATGTATTTACTTTCAAAATTCATTATAGAGTTTTTACACACTCTAGCCCATTGCATAAGGTATCTTGCAAGAAGGTTGTTCATAAGAGAACTTTTAATGTTCGGTGTTATGAATAACATAAGGGCCATACTTTCATTATGAATGAGATGTATGTTATGAATATTGATAATAATACTTTACCTCTGTATTTACTTTCATAAATCATTTTAGAGTTTTATACACTCTAGCCCATTTGCATAATGTTTGTTGCAAGAGTGTTGTTCATGAAAGAACAATTGTTGTTCGGAATCATGAATAACATAAGGGCCATGCTTCCATAGTGGATGGAACGTATGTTATGAATATTGATGGAAATATGATACATCCATAACACTGACGCTAAATGTCGCAAGACTAAAAGAATACCACACAAGTGTGGCACTGCATTTGGTCACATTGGAGAAACCCGCATGGAAAATTCCATTATGATGGATTTTGAAGTCGTTTGATTTTGAATCATCTGACACTTGCAACTTTCCTCTGAAAAGTGAAGTGACTGAAATACCGTTCACAGGCCATTAGGAACGAGCAAAGAACATATTGGTGATCATACATTATGATGTGTGTAGTCCAATAAATGTTATTGCAAGTAGTGGATTTATCTATCTTCAGAAATGACTCAAGTAGATATATGGATATTTACTTGATGAGATGTAAGTCTGGATCTTTTGAAATCATTCGAAAGGTTTTCAAAATGAAGAAGAAAATATTGTAACAAGAAAATTATGTTTCTACAATTCGATTGCAGAAAGGAATATTTGAGTTACAAGTTTAGCGAATGTCTGATGAGTTGTGAAAGGGGTTTCATAACTTGCACCTCCCGGAACACCACTGCAAATGGAAAGTCCGTGAAGATGTAATCGAACCATTTATGACATGATAAGATCAAAGATGACATAAATAGATTTGCCATTATCCCTTTTAAAGAGTAATGCTTTAGAGACTGCGGCTTTTACATTGAAAAGAGCTCCATCGGGTCTGTTGAAATGACGCCATGGTATGGTACGCCCAACCATGTTATATCTTTTCTTAACATTTGGAATATGGGGCTTGTGTAAAAGGTTACAAACCTATTCCAAATCAGACAAGTGCTACTTTGTAAGGTTATCCCAAGTCATTGGGTATTCCCCCACCACTATACCGAAGCAAAGGATTTTGCCGCAAAACGGTATGCTTTTAAGGAGAATAGTTCTTACAAAAGGTGAGTGGGAGGACTGTACAACTCGACGAGATAAACAGTATCTTTGTCATCAGATCAAAGGAAAGGAACCTTGGAAGTGATTCCGGAGTTTCCTACTGCGACTGATACGGAAGTCTCTACAATAAAATGTATGGACTTCGGTCGAACTTGCAGCTGAACCACGTAGGCAAAGCTCGTGCAAACCTATCAGGTGCGCAAAGGAGATATTGTTGTTAGACAACAGTATACCTACAATACACAAGGAAGCGTTGATGGGCCCTGACTCTAGAATTGGCTAAATGCCAATACAATCCGAGATAGTTTCCATATAAGTGATTCAAGATTAAAATCTTGATACACCTTTCGGAAGACTTAGAGTCTAACGAATATTTATGGAACTAAAAACTGATACGGATAAAATGTTTTATCCATAAAGCTCGACTTGTTGCAATAACAAGTTCAAGGAGTTGACTACGATGAGATTGTCTCACCATAGCGATGCTTAAAGTCGGTTCGGGTTGAACTAGAAATTAATACATATTTCAATCATGAGATATGAAACATGGATGACAAAAGGATTTCCATCTGATGGAAATGAAACCTAGGACTTGTATGTGATACAGTCCAAAGTAATTTGTCGATCCAGAGGATGCTAGTAAGTATGCAAACTTCAGAGTTCCAGCAATGGACAGAAGAGAGCAAAGTGGAGTTGGAATCTTCGTTTTTGATGGAATGGTCAAAAGGGTTTGACTTCATCAAATGGGTATCGAAGATGCTTGTGATTCAAGAAAGTAAGTGGGAGCATGATAATATTTCTAAAAACCTTCTGTACTTGACACATTGTTAATTGGAAATAAATTTCTTGACACGAATTAGGACTTCATTTGAAAATAGTTTTTCGATGAAGTGCTTAGGCTAAATAGCCTCAATATTAGGCATGATGATCTATGGAGATAGATTTACCTAATAGGTCTAAGCTATGAATACATATTGACAAGATGCTAAAACTTTTTAGCATTTAAAAACGCCAAGGAGTGATTCTTGCCGAAGTCACATGGAAAGAGTTTTGCAAGACTCGGTGTCTCAAAACACTGATGAGCAAAATACATGATGGAGATTCCACACACTCTTGTGTTTGGATTAATCATGTATTCCATGGTATGTAAATCAACCAGATATGTCCAATACTCCAAAGTTGTTGCGAGTATAGATACCAAAGTGATCAAAGTACTGATCATAGGACAACAGTGAAAGATGTCATTAAAGTACTAGAGTAGTAGTGATGACATGTTTTCTCGCAAGCAGAGATTATGAAGTGCTCGTTGTAAGTAATTACATCGATACAGTCTTCATCAATGCTCCATGCGATTTTCGATTTAAGTTAAGGGTTTTGTGTAATACACAATATGGTGGCATGGTAGTTGGAAATTGTTCAAAACAAGATACTGTGGCGAATTCTATAACAAAGGCTAAGTATGTTGACGCTTAAGAAGCGACAAAGAAGTTGTTGAATCATATAGTTCATTCATGAACTTAGTATGGTTCCAAGATGGCTTTGGTCTATGGGACACTATTGCAGATAGTTGCTCCATAGCTCAGTCTGAGGAATCAGGTTTCGACCAATGATTCACACATATGCAAAGCCAAGTCCACACAAAATATGAATTTTGTGAAAGCGTGAAAACGCGAGGATATGCAAAGTTACACACGGAGCTGAAGTCGTCAGATCCGTTGGACATCAGGCTATACCACATGCGAAGCACATTTTACACCAGTATGCCATAGGTGTAAAGTGCATTAGCATTGACTAGATTATTGACTCTAGTTCAAGTGGGAGTCTGTAGGAGATATGCCCTAGAGGCAATAATATATGTTATTGATTATCTCCCTGTTCATAATTAGGTTTATGTTCCATGCTATAACTGCTATGGTTCTCGAGTCTACAATAACCACGAGGCTCGGAGGAAGACTCATATGCACGTGTGGAATAATAAAACGGTAAAATGTATTCCTAGTCTGGCCTCTAAGACTGGCTCAAGTATTGCATGATGATCCTATTTTCCTGATCATGGGCATGGCTATGCCGGCAATTTTGAGGGCACAATGTTAGAAGAACATTTGTGTTGAATCGACCCGAATTGATGTTATGCTATGAGATTCATTCGTCATAAGTTAATGGTTAATAACACAGAGATGGTTAACGTTTGCATAATTCCTTAGACCATGAGAGTATCGAGTTACTTCATGCTTGCTTCATGAACTTTGGGGTTTGTTAAACGTCATCCGTAAATGGGTGGCTATTACGGCGGCTTACGGGTTCATGGAAAAGTATGTCAAGTAACTTGATAGCTCAAGATTGGGATTTGCTCCTCCGACGATGGAGAGATATCTCTGGGCCCTCTCGGTGTTATGGTATCCATCATCGTCTGGCCAGACACTTTGTGATTTGATCACGGGGATGCCGGAACACGGGAACGAGAAAAGAGAACAATACCGGTAACGAGGTAACTGGCATAGTGGACAAGTTGTTGATCCGCGGGGATGCCAACATGTATCACCTCGGCTATTTGTAACATATCGCGAAGCAACAGGAATAGCACACAGCAACTGGAGGTTCACTCGAATATTCATTCGTGTGGGTATAGGGGTCAATATGGGTGTCCACGGCTCCGATGTTGATCATTGATCGGAAGGGGTTCCGGGTCATGTCTATGCTTCACCGAACCTATAGGGTCACATGCTTAAGGGTCCTCTATCTGCTGAATACTAGACAGGGAGTCTGAGAGAAAATCACCGACAAAGTTTTCGGACACCGGAAAAGTTTCGGACAGCGGAAAAGTTCCGCAGAGAGAACACCGGAACAGTTTCGGTAAAACTGAAAAGTTGTTTCAGGGGATACCATAAAGTCAAATTGGTTTTGGCACATGCCTGATAATTCTTGGAGGGTGCCAGAATCATTCTGGAAACTTTCTGGAATTTTCCGGGATGAAAACCGGAAATGTTCCGGAGCTGCCGAAACCGCTTCAGATGCTTTTCGCAGATGAAAATCACTAAACCGGAATTGTTCCAGATCGCATTGAAAATTATTTTAGTGGGTACTGGAAATGTTCTAAGCCCACGTAAATATTTTCAGTTCGACCGGACGCTGAAAAATGTGTTCGTGAATAGTGAAAAGCACTTTTTGGGCTGATTTGCAAATGGGGTTTTTCTTCTAGAAGAAAACCACTTTTGGTGTGTGAAAGGGAGGTGGAGCTCCCCAAGGGGGCTGCAAATTTAGGCCATGGCTTGGGGGGGCCCTCCTTGAGGTGTCCTTCCACCTCGTGGTGGATATCTTCTACACACCCTTATGTGGCATGTGGTGGAAAGATCCTAGGAAGGTCCTTTTGGTCTTTCCTCTACCCCTTGCTCCTCCTATAAATAGAGGTGGAGATTGCTCTCCAAAATCAGATCATGCTTGCTCTCATACACATGCCATAGACTTGTCTGGCTTCTCTCTCCCTCCCAGCGAAATAGTTTCGTAGAGCCGAAAGGCTGTCTGGGTTCCGGTGGGAACTAGTTCTGGACGGCGAAGCCCTGCCGGATAGATGACACCGTATGTGTGCAACTCTGTAGAGAGATCGTAGTTTTGGTCTTAGTTCAAGAGTGCCTCCTGAAGGGCTGTCCAAGTGATCGTCTTAGTTTCGAGGGTCCTCCCGAAGGGCTGTCCGAGTGACCGTTCGATTTTCGAAGGTCCTCCCGAAGGGCTGTCCGCGACACCGTCCGAGGGACTGTCCGACCACCTCCCGGAGGGCTGTTCGAGGGGCAGATGTGGGAGTACATCCTCGCGGTTGGGAGGTTGTAAAATCCTAGCTGCGGGGATCTGCACCGCCGATCGTCATCGACTCTACTTCCGCTGCGCTACGAGTCGGTAACGAAACAGATCAAACCTTTTATGCAGTCTCCATAGTGATCCTGGGCTGGTACGTAGGTCAGAAAATTTTTGTTTTCTGCTGCGTTACCCTACAGTTGTACCACCTCGAGCTGAGGGACCTTTCCATTGCCGTCCGATTCCACATGGCTATGTTGTTGTGACGGTGGATGAAATAATGGATGGATTTGAGGGGCTGGAGCTTAACAACCCTACAGGTGAAGAGGGTATTATTCTTCTGGAAAATGCTTTGAGGAGCACCTGTCTATGGACAAAGGAGTACATTAAGCTTCCAAACTGGCCGCCTCAGCAGACTCAGCCTCCTCCGGCGTGTCAGGGCACTCCGCCTCCTCCTCCTCCTCCGGCGCGTCAGGGCACTCCGCCTCCTCCTCCTCCTCCGGCGCGTCAAGGCACTCCGCCTCCTCCTTCTCCTCCTCCGGCGCGTGAGGGCACTCCGCCTCCTCCTCCACCTCCTCCTCCGCCTCCTCCGGCGCGTCAGGGCACTCCGCCTCCTCCTTCTCCTCCTCCGGTGCGTCAGGGCACTCCGCCTCCTCCTCCTCCTCCTCCGGGGCGTCAGGGCACTACGCCTCCTCCGGCGCGTCAGCAACGGTGGAAGAGAGTCGCCGCCGCCGCTCCGGCGGCTAGCAGTACAATAGGCGGGAAGAAATTCAAATTTGGTCCAAGCCTCAAGCCTCTTTCAAAGTTACCATATGAGAGGACCGAAGAGGAAAACGCTGACATCAGTGCAGCCGAAGTGAGGGCCCATTTTGCACGGAAAGATCCACCTCCGAAGGAAACGGTAGATCCGGTGAAAGCGAAGCGCACTCTGCATGCCCTGAAGTGACCACCACCGACTCGGCTATCCAACTATGACCGCATAATTACAAAGACATATGAAGAAGCGGTGCGGTCGGGAAGTACTTCCAGTGATGCAAGAAGAGACAAAAAACGAAGAAGTGGGAAAACAATTCCCCAGCTCGGCGAACAGGAGAAGCAATCGTGCCCCCCGCTCAAGGTGTCTAGCGATATCGCTAATCATCCGGTGCTACTGCCCGGTACCACTCTTGGTGATTACGTGGGCGATGATGTACAGTTTGCAACGGCTGAGGTAGTAGCAGCAGAGGACTTTAGATACGAGCACGGGAAGCCTCTCGTCAAACTTGATCATCCTCATCTAACAACGATGATGCAAAAATTGCATGAGTGGTACATGGAAACTTGCAGGGAGTCTGGGACCGACAGTTTGTTTGTCGGAATTAAAAAAGAGCACGACTTCATTGGAGTCGACCTGCTGCCTGTTGAATTTGTGGAGTTATTTCAGTTATACAATCAAGAGGCCCTCGACAAACAACTCATCACTTGCTACTGTCTGTAAGTATTACTTCTATAATTAAGTCTCTAGCTCAGCTCGTTCATTTCATGTATATATAATTATCCTCACTATATTATGCAGATTGAAGATGGTCGAATGCAAAAAAGCACAAATCTATGACATTGGGTTCATTAGCCCAAATACCGTAAATGAATGGTCGGTACAAAAGAGAGCCAAAGAAACTGAGGACAACTTGCTACAATCGTTCCTTAGACATCAAAACAAAAGGGAAATACTCCTTCCTTACAACTTCAAGTGAGTATTACTGTCTTGTGCATATTCGGTTTCGCTTACTCGAGGTTAAGTAATGTAATTGATGAGTTATGCGTGCGCAGCTTCCACTTTATTCTGCTATCCATTCAGCTTGACGGGGCATTAGTAACTGTCTTAGACTCGCTCCGTAAAGATCCCAAGTATTATGCGGACATGACTGCAATGCTCCAGAAGTAAGTTCAATCAATACCGGGACCATATCGGCAACTTTCTTTCATTTCCTGATATCAAGTAAAAAAATCTTTGCCTGCCAGGGTTTGGAAAAAGTTCACCGGAATGGTTCCCGGTCTAAACAACGAGCTGCGATTTACACACCCCAAAGTAAGTACTACTAGCTAGTTCCGCGCATCTCTCATTGATTCTAGTTTCATCAATACCATTATCATGCTTGCTTATCAGTTTGATTGAACTCTATTCTCATAAAGTGCTTGTACCAGGCACCCGGGAATCATTTATGTGGATACTACGTATGCGAGTTCATTCGCCAGTCGACCTCTGAGCGGGGCTTCTTGATACGTCCATTTTACATCATGCTTTTATATTGATATTTATTGCATTATGGGCTGTTATTACACATTTTGGTACAATACTTATGCCTTTTCTCCCTTATTTTACAAGGTTTATTTGAAGAGGGAGAATGCCGGCAGCTGGAATTCTAGACTGGAAAAGGAGCAAATCTGAGATACCTATTCTGCACAACTCCAAAAGTCCTAAAAATTTACGGAGAATTATTTTAGAATATATAAAAAATAATGGGCGGAAGAAATACCAGAGGGGGCCCACCAGGCAGTCACAAGCCAGGGGGGCGCGCCCTACCCCCCTGGGCGCGCCCCTGTGGCTTGTGGCCCACCTGGCAGCCCTCCGGTGCCCATCTTCTGCTATATGGAGGGTTTTGACCTGGAAAAAATTATAACAGAGCTTTCGGGGCGAAGCGCCGCCGTCTCGAGGCAGAACTTGGGCAGAACCAATCTAGGGCTCCGGCGGAGCTGTTCTGCCAGGGAAACTTCCCTCACGGAGGGGGAAATCGAAGCCATCGTCATCACCAACGATCCTCTCATCGAGAGGGGGTCAATCTCCATCAACATCTTCACCAGCACCATCTCCTCTCAAACCCTAGTTCATCTCTTGTATCTGATCTTTGTCTCAAAACCTCAGATTGGTACCTGTGGGTTGCTAGTAGTGTTGATTACTCCTTGTAGTTGATGCTAATTGGTTTATTTGGTGGAAGATCATATGTTCAGATCCTTAATGATAATTAATACTCCTCTGATTATGAACATGAATATGCTTTGTGAGTAGTTACGTTTGTTCCTGAGGACATGGGATAAGTCTTGTTATAAGTAATCATGTGAATTTGGTATTCGTTCGATATTTTGATGAGATGTATGTTGTCTCTCCTCTAGTGGTGTTATGTGAACGTCGACTACATGACACTTCACCATTGTTTGGGCCTATAGGAAGGCATTGGGAAGTAATAAGTAGATGATGGGTTGCTAGAGTGACAGAAGCTTAAACCCTAGTTTATGCGTTGCTTCGTAAGGGGCTGATTTGGATCCACACGTTTCATGCTATGGTTAGATTTATCTTAATTCTTCTTTCGTAGTTGCGTATGCTTGCGAGAGGGTTTAATCATAAGTGGGAGGCTTGTCCAAGTAAGGGCAGCACCCAAGCACCGGTCCACCCACATATCAAATTATCAAAGTAACGAACGCGAATCATATGAGCATGATGAAAACTAGCTTGACATTAATTCCCATGTGTCCTCGGGAGCGCTTTGCTATATATAAGAGTTTGTCCAGGCTTGTCCTTTGCTATAAAAAGGATTGGGCCACCTTGCTGCACCTTATTTACACTTGTTACTTGCTACCCGTTACGAATTATCTTATCACAAAACTATCTGTTACCGATAATTTCAGTGCTTGCAGAGAATACCTTACTGAGAACTGCTTGTCATTTCCTTCTGCTTCTCGTTGGGTTCGACACTCTTACTTATCGAAAGGACTACGATAGATCCCCTATACTTGTGGCTCATCAAGACTCTTTTCGGGCGCCGTTGCCGGGGAGTGAAGCGCCTCTGGTGAGTGGAACTTGGTAAGGAAAAATTTATATACTGTGCTGAAATTTACTGTCACTTGTTACTATGGAAAGTAATCCTTTGAGGGGCTTGTTCGGGGTATCTTCACCTCGACCGGAAGTACAAAGAGATGCTCCTCAACCTGCTGCACCTATTGAAAATATTTATTATGAAATTCCCTCGGGTATGATAGAGAAACTGCTAGCTAATCCTTATGCAGGAGATGGAACACTACATCCTGATTTGCATCTAATCTATGTGGATGAAGTTTGTGGATTATTTAAGCTTGCAGGTTTGCCCGAGGATGATGTCAAGAAGAAGGTCTTTCCTTTATCTTTGAAGGAGAAGGCATTGACATGGTACAGGCTATGTGATGATATTGGATCATGGAACTACAACCGATTGAAATTGGAATTTCATCAGAAGTTTTATCCTATGCATCTGGTTCATCGTGATCGGAATTATATTTATAATTTTTGGCCTCGTGAAGGAGAAAGTATCGCTCAAGCTTGGGGGAGGCTTAAGTCAATGTTATATTCATGCCCCAATCATGAGCTCCCGAGAGGAATTATTATTCAGAACTTTTATGCTCAGCTTTCTAATAATGATCGGTCCATGCTCGATACTTCTTGCGCTGGTTCTTTTATGAAGAAAGATATTGAATTCAAGTGGGACTTATTGGAAAGAATTAAACGCAACTCTGAAGATTGGGAACTTGACGAAGGTAAGGAGTCAGGTATAAACCTTAAGTTTGATTGTGTTAAATCCTTTATAGACACTGATGCTTTTCGTGAATTTAGCACTAAATATGGACTTGACTCTGAGATAGTAGCTTCTTTATGTGAATCTTTTGCTACTCATGTTTATCTCCCTAAGGAGAAGTGGTTTAAATATCATCCTCCCATTGAAGTGAAAGTAGTTGAACCTATTAAAGTTGAGGAGGAAACTATCACTTATAATGCTGATCCCATTATTCCTACTGCTTACATTGAGAAACCACCCGTTCCTGTTAGGATAAAGGAACATGCTAAAGCTTCAACTGTGGTTCGTAAGAGTTGTATTAGAACACCTACACCCCCTGAACAAATTAAAGTTGAACCTAGTATTGCTATGGTTAAAGATCTCTTGGTTGATAATATTGATGGGCATGTTATTCATTTCTGTGATGAAGCTGCTAGAATTGCTAGGCCTGATACTAAGAGTAAACATAGACCAGTTGTTGGCGTGCCTGTTGTTTCTGTTAAAATAGGAGATCATTGTTATCATGGCTTATGTGATATGGGTGCTAGCGTGAGTGCAATTCCCTTTTCCTTATACAAAGAAATTATGCATGACATTGCACCATTTGAACTAAAGGAAATTGATGTTACTATTAAGCTTGCTAATAGAGATACTATTGCACCAATGGGGATTGTTAGAGATGTTGAAGTCTTGTGTGGGAAAATAAAGTATCCTACTGATTTGCTTGTTCTCGGTTCCCCACAGGATGATTTTTGTCCCGTTATATTTGGCAGACCCTTCTTGAATACTGTTAATGCTAGGATTGATTGTGAAAAGGAAACAGTTACTGTGAGTTTTGGGGATGTGTCTCATGAGTTCAATTTCTCTAAATTTCGTAGACAACCCCATGACAAAGAATTGCCTAGTAAAGATGAAATTATTGGTCTTGCTTCTATTGATGTGCCTCCTACTGATCCTTTAGAACAATATTTGCTGGACCATGAAAATGATATGCATATGAATGAGAGGAATGAAATAGATAAAATTTTCTTTGATCAGCAGCCTATTTTGAAACACAACTTACCTGTTAAAATATTTGGGGATCCTCCTCCACCCAAGGGTGATCCCGTGTTTGAGCTTAAACAATTACCCGATACTTTGAAATACGCTTATCTTGATGAAAAGGAGATATATCCTGTTATTATTAGTGCTAACCTTTCAGAGCATGAAGAAAAGAGATTATTGAAAACTCTGAGGAAGCACCGTGCTGCTATTGGATATACTCTTGATGATCTTAAGGGCATTAGTCCCACTCTATGTCAGCATAAAATTAATGTGAAGCCTGATGCCAAACCAGTTGTTGATCACCAACGACGGTTGAATCCTAAGATGAAAGAAGTGGTAAGAAAAGAAATACTAAAGCTTCTGGAGGCAGGTATACTTTATCCTGTTGCTGATAGTAGATGGGTTAGTCCCGTTCATTGTGTTCCTAAGAAGGGAGGTATCACCGTTGTCCCTAATGATAAAAATGAATTGATCCCGCAAAGAATTGTTACAGGTTATAGAATGGTAATTGATTTTAGGAAATTAAACAAAGCTACTAAGAAGGACCATTACCCTCTACCTTTTATTGATCAAATGCTAGAAAGACTATCCAAACACACTCATTTTTGCTTTCTAGATGCTTACTCTGGTTTCTCTCAAATACCTGTGTCAAAAGAGGATCAAGAAAAAACCACTTTTACTTGCCCTTTCGGTACTTTTGCTTATAGACGTATGCCTTTTGGTTTATGCAATGCACCTGCTACCTTTCAAAGATGTATGATGGCTATATTCTTTGACTTTTGTGAAAAGATTCTTAAGGTTTTCATGGATGACTTTTCCGTTTACGGAACTTCTTTTGATGATTGCTTGAGCAACCTTGATCGAGTTTTACAGAGATGTGAAGAAACTAATCTTGTCTTGAATTGGGAAAGGTGCCACTTTATGGTTAATGAAGGTATTGTCTTGGGGCACAAGATCACCGAAAGAGGTATTGAGGTGGATAAAGCTAAGGTTGATGCTATTGAAAAAATGCCGTGCCCTACGGATATCAAAGGTATAAGAAGTTTCCTTGGTCATGCTGGCTTCTATAGGAGGTTTATTAAATATTTCTCTAAGATTTGTAGGCCTCTCACTAATCTTTTACAAAAAGATGTTCCATTCGTTTTTGATGATGATTGTGTAGAAGCATTTGAAATCCTAAAGAATGCCTTGATTTCCGCACCTGTTGTTCAACCACCTGATTGGAATCTACCCTTTGAAATTATGTGTGATGCTAGTGATTATGCTGTTTGTGCTGTTCTAGGACAAAGAGTTGATAAGAAATTAAATGTTATCCATTATGCCAATAAAACTCTAGACAGTGCTCAAAGAAATTATGCTACTACTGAAAAGGAATTTTTAGCGGTTGTTTTTGCTTGTCATAAGTTCAGACCTTATATTGTTGATTCTAAAGTAACTGTTCACACCGATCATGCCGCTATTAAGTACCTTATGGAAAAGAAAGATGCTAAACCTAGACTTATTAGATGGGTTCTTCTGCTACAAGAATTTGATTTGCATATTATTGATAGAAAGGGTGCTGATAACCCTGTAGCAGACAACTTGTCTAGGTTAGAAAATGTTCTTGATGACCCACTACCTATTGATGATAGCTTTCCTGATGAACAATTGGCTGTCATAAATGCTTCACATAATGCTCCATGGTATGTTGATTATGCAAATTACATTGTTGCTAAATTTATACTGCCTAGTTTCACATACCAACAAAAGAAAAAGTTCTTCTATGATTTAAGGCATTACTTTTGGGATTATCCACACCTTTATAAAGAAGGAGTGGATGGTATTATTAGACGTTGTGTACCTGAGCATGAACAGGAACAAATCTTACGCAAGTGTCACTCCGAGGCCTACGGAGGACACCACGCTGGAGATAGAACTGCACATAAGGTACTACAATCTGGTTTTTATTGGCCTACTCTCTTCAAGGATGCTCGTAAGTTTGTCTTGTCTTGTGATGAATGTCAAAGAATTGGTAATATTAGTAGACGTCAGGAAATGCCTATGAATTATTCTCTCGTTATTGAACCATTTGATGTTTGGGGTTTTGATTATATGGGACCTTTTCCACAATCTAACGGGTATACTCATATTCTAGTTGCTGTTGATTATGTTACTAAGTGGGTAGAAGCTATTCCAACTAGTAGCGCTGATCATAACACTTCTATTAAAATGCTTAAAGAAGTTATTTTCCCTAGATTTGGAGTCCCTAGATATTTGATGACTGGTGGTGGTTCACACTTTATTCATGGTGCTTTCCGTAAATTGCTTGCTAAGTACGATGTTAATCATAGAATTGCATCTCCTTATCATCCTCAGTCTAGTGGTCAAGTAGAATTGAGCAATAGAGAAATTAAATTGATCTTGCAGAAGACTGTTAATAGATCTAGGAAGAATTGGTCTAAGAAACTTGATGATGCATTATGGGCTTATAGAACTGCTTATAAAAACCCTATGGGTATGTCTCTGTATAAAATGGTTTATGGTAAAGCATGTCACTTACCTCTTGAACTAGAACATAAAGCTTACTGGCCAATTAAAGAGCTCAACTATGATTTCAAACTTGCTGGTGAGAAGAGGTTATTTGACATTAGCTCACTTGATGAATGGAGAACCCAAGCCTATGAGAATGCCAAGTTGTTTAAAGAAAAAGTTAAGAGATGGCATGATAGAAGGATACAAAAGCGTGAATTCAATGTAGGTGATCATGTCTTGCTAGACAATTCTCGTTTAAGATTTTTTGCAGGAAAACTTCTCTCTAAATGGGAAGGTCCTTACGTTATCGAAGAAGTATACTGTTCCGGTGCCATCAAGATCAACAACGCCGAAGGCACAAACCCGAAGGTGGTGAACGGTCAAAGAATCAAACATTATATCTCAGGTACTCCCATAAATGTTGAAACCAATATTATCAATACCATAACCCCAGAGGAGTACATTAGGGAGACCTACGAGAACGTTTCAGACTCCGAAAAGGAATAGGTATGTGGTACGGTAAGTAAACCGACTCCAAAACTTTTTCAATGACAAATTTTATCCGTTTTGGAATATTTAAAAAATTAGGAAAATTTAAAGTAGTCCGAATAGTGCACGAGGAGGCGACAAGCCAGGGGGGCGCGCCCTACCCCCCTGGGCGCGCCCCTGTGGCTTGTGACCACCTCGTGTACCCTCCGGACTCCGTTTTCTTGTGGTATACTCCTTCGGGTCGGCAAAAATTCATTATATAATCTCCCGAAGGTTTTGATCTTCGTATCACGACAATATCTCCTGTTTTTGTTTTGAGTTGTTTCTGCAGCAGATTTAGAGCAAGATGTCTTCGCAAGAGTCGGTCGGGGAGAACCGTGCCTTTCACCTAACACCGGGGCCTGGAGTTTACAGCAAAGCCAACCACTTCGGGCAGGCCACGGAGGAAGAGATGGAGGCCGACTTGAAAAGAATAGATGCCATGGAGGAAAATCAAGAAGTTACCTCTCGCCTGCAACCTGGGGCCATGTTGGAAGAACTTCAGAGCTCAGCAATTCCGAATTCGGTTATCCCTCCCAATGCCAAATTTCTTACTTATGAAAATATGAAAAAGAGTGTTGCTTCTTCCCCCGCAGCAATGAAACATCCGTGGGTTACGGGAGCTCTAACCGTCACTAGAAAACTTCGCAAGGAAATAATGGACCTCAGACAGCAAAATAATAAGCTTGAGGAGGAGAATCGCATTCTGAGGGGCATCATCGCCAAGAATATAACATCACCACCTCCGAAGAAAGACAACTAAACACATGGGTATGGGCACTCCCCTTGGCTTGTGCCAAGCTTGGGGGAGGTGCCTCGGTATCGTATCACCATCACATCTTTTATTTTTATTGTTTTTCTTAGTTCGATCCTTTTGATTATATCCTGATCTAGTGGAATAAAGTTTTTTGTGTGATCTAGTTTTGAGTTTTACTTTATGTTCCCCCTATGTAAGCAAGTCCGAGAGTTATATAATAAAGAGTAGTTTTGAGTGAGGGCTTTGCTTGTTTGCTATGATCTTGAGAAAAAGAAATAAAAAGAAGTATAGAATAAAAGCAAAGAGTATATATGATGATCTTATGGGGAGTGATGACTTCACATATAAGAAGTATGTCGATTGAAACTTGTTGTGAGTTGACAAACATAGCTATTGGTCATTGTGGCAATTAAAAGGAAATAATAAAGAAAGAGAGGTTCACATATAAATATATTATCTTGGACATCTTTTATGATTGTGAGCACTCATTAAAATATTATATGTTAAGAAGTTGATGTTGGACAAGGAAGACAACATAATGGGTTATGTTTGCTTACTTCCGAATAGAAGTTATATGGTTATAGATCCCTCAACATGTGTCGCTTGCTTCCACCTCATATCAGCCAAAACTTCCGCACCAAGTAGAGATACTACTTGTGCATCCAAACACCCTTAACCCAGTTTTGCCATGAGAGTCCACCATACCTACCTATGGATTGAGTAAGATCCTTCAAGTAAGTTGTCATCGGTGCAAGCAATAAAAATTGCTCTCTAAATATTGTGTGATCTATTAGTGTGAGGAAAATAAGCTTTATACGAACTTGTGATAGGGAAGAAATAAAAGCGACGGACTGCATAATAAATATCTCTATCACAAGGGGCAATATAAAGTGACGTTCTTTTGCATTAAGGGATTGTGCATCCAACTATAAAGCGCATGACAACCTCTGCTTCCCTCTGCGAAGGGCCTATCTGTTACTTTTATTTTCTAGTACTTACTTTTATGCAAGAGTCGTGGTGATCTCCATCACTTTCTTTATTTCGCCTTTATCTTTTGGCAAGCGTCATGTGTTGGGGAATGATCTAGACACATATATCCACTCGGAAGTGGGCGAGCATGAGTTATTACTGTTGACATTACCCTTGAGGTAAATAGTTGGGAGGCAATACTATAAGCCCCTATCTTTCTCTGTGTTCGATTGAAGCTTTGACCTCATAGGTACCTCATGAGTGTTAGCAATTGTGAAAGACTAAAAGATGATTGAGTATGTGGATTTGCTTTACAAGCTCTTATATTGACTCTTTCCTACGTTATGATAAATTGGAATTGCTTCAATGACTGAGATCATAGTTTGTTGGTTCTCAATAGAGTTCTTGATTCATACTTTACCTTGTGAATGAATTGTTACTTCAACATAAGAAATTATATGTCAATATATGTTGTTGTTCCAAAGATGATCATGATGCCCTCATGTCCGTATTTTATTTTATCGACACCTCTATCTCTAAACATGTGGGCATATTTATCGATTTCGGCTTTCGCTTGAGGACAAGCGAGGTATAAGCTTGGGGGAGTTGATACGTCCATTTTGCATCATGCTTTTATATTGATATTTATTGCATTATGGGCTGTTATTACACATTTTGGTACAATACTTATGCCTTTTCTCCCTTATTTTACAATGTTTATTTAAAGAGGGAGAATGCCGACAGCTAGAATTCTGGACTGGAAAAGGAGCAAATCTGAGATACCTATTCTGCACAACTCCAAAAGTCCTGAAAATTTACGGAGAATTATTTTGGAATATATAAAAAATACTGGGCGGAAGAAATACCAGAGGGGGCCCACCAGGCAGTCACAAGCCAGGGGGGCGCGCCCTACCCCCCTGGGCGCGCCCCTGTGGCTTGTGGCCCACCTGGCAGCCCTCCAGTGCCCATCTTCTGCTATATGGAGGGTTTTGACCTGGAAAAAATCATAACAGAGCTTTCGGGGCGAAGTGCCGCCGTCTCGAGGCGGAACTTGGGCAGAACCAATCTAGGGCTCCGGCGGAGCTATTCTGCCGGGGAAACTTCCCTCCCGGAGGGGGAAATCGAAGCCATCGTCATCACCAACGATCCTCTCATTGAGAGGGGGTCAATCTCCATCAACATCTTCACCAGCACCATCTCCTCTCAAACCCTAGTTCATCTCTTGTATCTGATCTTTGTCTCGAAACCTCGGATTGGTACCTGTGGGTTGCTAGTAGTGTTGATTACTCCTTGTAGTTGATGCTAGTTGGTTTATTTGGTGGAAGATCATATGTTCAGATCCTTAATGATAATTAATACTCCTCTGATTATGAACATGAATATGCTTTGTGAGTAGTTACGTTTGTTCCTGAGGACATGGGATAAGTCTTGTTATAAGTAATCATGTGAATTTGGTATTCGTTCGATATTTTGATGAGATGTATGTTGTCTCTCTTCTAGTGGTGTTATGTGAACGTCGACTACATGACACTTCACCATTGTTTGGGCCTAGAGGAAGGCATTGGGAAGTAATAAGTAGATGATGGGTTGCTAGAGTGACAGAAGCTTAAACCCTAGTTTATGTGTTGCTTCGTAAGGGGCTGATTTGGATCCACACGTTTCATGCTATGGTTAGATTTATCTTAATTCTTATTTCGTAGTTGCGGATGCTTGCGAGAGGGTTTAATCATAAGTGGGAGGCTTGTCCAAGTAAGGGCAGCACCCAAGCACCGGTCCACCCACATATCAAATTATCAAAGTAACGTACGCGAATCATATGAGCATGATGAAAACTAGCTTGACATTAATTCCCATGTGTCCTCGGGAGCGCTTTGCTATATATAAGAGTTTGTCCAGGCTTGTCCTTTGCTATAAAAAGGATTGGGCCACCTTGCTGCACCTTATTTACACTTGTTACTTGCTACCCGTTACGAATTATCTTATCATAAAACTATCTGTTACCGATAATTTCAGTGCTTGCAGAGAATACCTTACTGAGAACTGCTTGTCATTTCCTTCTGCTCCTCGTTGGGTTCGACACTCTTACTTATCGAAAGGACTACGATAGATCCCCTATACTTGTGGGTCATCACTTCTCTGAGAAACAATTTGAAGTACGTAAACAATATTCACAATTTTATTTTATATATTACCATCAATTGTGTTGAGTTTCATTCATATATATATGTATTGACCCCCTTCTTTAAATTAGATCTGGCAGATGCGGGATGAACTCCTACCACATGATCGCATACGAGCAATTCAAGAGGAATTGACGGGATTCTTTCTTGACCACGTCATACCCGAACACGGAGAATACCATGTGAAATTAGATCTTAGGTTTTAGGGATTGTAAGAGATGTTATATTGTACATATGTAGTAGCGTCGGATAGATATACGAAAACTTGTTGTTCGACCAAGCACGGAGAAAGAGATGTCACTTCTCTCTATATATGTTCATGACGATCTTGTGTAATTAATGGTTTCCTTCATTTGCTTACTAGCTAGCGTCGAGTTCTCTCTATATGTATAGTAGCTAGCGTCGACCAAGCACGGAGAAAGAGATGTCACTTCTCTCTATTAACTAGCTAACACAATATGAAACCCCTAAATTAACCCTCCCAAACCCCTAAACCCCCCCTTCCCAAAAAAAACAAAAAACCCAGCGCGTGCGAGCTGCTGACGCGTGGCTGCCTTTTGGTCCCGGTTGGTGTTACCAACCGGGACTGAAGGTCCTCCTGCCTGGGCGCCCCGCAGCGGCCACATGGAGCCCCTTTGGTCCCGGTTCGTAAGCAAACCGGGACTAAAGGTTTTGGGTATTAGTCCCGTTTGCTTTGTCCTGGTTCCACAACCGGGACTAAAGGCCCTCTGGAACCGGGACTAGTACCCTGTTATCTACTAGTGTTACTACCTTGCTGTTTTTTATTTGTTTAGATTATAAAAGCTATTTCTATGATCCATATTACACATCTATCATCACCTCTTCGTCAAACTAGTGCACCTATACAACTAAGAATTGCATTGGGTCTGTTGGGGACACAAGAGATTACCTGTATTTGATTGTAGGGTTGTTTGAGAGAGAACCACCTTCATCTTACATCTCCCACGGATTGACAAACCTTAGGTCATCCACTTGAGGAAACTTTGCCACTGTCCTACAAAACACTGTGCTTGGATGCCCAACAAAGGATAGAAGAATAAAGTTGTGTACACTACTAGGGAAAAGCCCGGTAGTGGTATGGGTTAAACGTCTAGTAGTAGCGCACGTGCACGCGCTACTACTTGTGTGCTATAGCTAACAGTGTATTAGTAGTGTGGGTGCCACTTGCGCTACTACTACTTAGCTGTAGCGCGTGTGTGGCCCCCACGCTACTCCTACCTTAGTGTATTTTTTCCTGCATATTTACGTAGTTTTTATACTGCAATTATACAAGTTTTTATATAGTCCAAAATATACATATCCAGCACATAACTACTCACCACATAGCTACTCAGCACATAGCTACTCAGTACATAGTAGTCAAAACACGGTCGAGGGTACAAACATAGTAGTTAAAATGCACCAACTAATTGTTATCATCTTAGCTATATAGCTACCCAATACATAGTAATCAAAACACGATCAAGGGTACAAACATCCAGTAGTTAGTTAGTACCGATCATGGCAAGTACTAGTACCTACTGCTCCTTTTTACGGAAAATGTAAAATAATAGAAAAAGCCCACCATCTCCATGATGCAGCACACATAACCACCGGTCTCCAATTTTTGGCCTGCACTCACCAACTATTTCCCTCCATCCTTCAATTTTGAGGCGTCCATCTGGTAGGCTTTCAGTGGAGTATCTATATTTGAAATCGGTCTTATCATGGCAAATAATTGTCATCTTACCTGGCACATCCATCAGTGCAGGCATTAAAACTCTTGGGAACTTCTGTTGAAGAAAATATAGTAACATGGTAAGCAGTGTAGTTTATTTAATAAGAATGTATGACAAAGATAGACTAGTAACACAATAGTAAAAAATGTTACCATGCATTTTCTTTGAATGTTAGTATGGCTCAACTTGTGGACTAGTGGCACATCGTGAAGTATTTCGGCCAGCTCCGTAAGTGTCCTTAAACGACTGAACAACATTAACACAGGAGACAAGATAATTCTTCTCCTCCCAAGTAAGCTCTGAGCCAGCAGTGTAATAGGTCTTGTCTACTATATTATGTGTTTCTCTTGGAGATAGAAAACAAGGTGTCAATTTTAAATAAATAAGTTAAGTTAGGGGTGAATAACAACTATTTAAATAATAAATATATATTATTTAACCAAAAAATTAAGAAGCTCACACGGAGGATCAACTGCAATCATGTCCACATCCACCCAAATGTCTTGTTCATATCGAGGAAAGGTGACTGGATCATATTGAGGAATGATGCCAATATCGAAGGTTATGCTCATACCCACCTCAAATCTGTAAGCCTTGCATAATCCTCTCCAATTTGCACAAGCAAAATATGTGTGACCGACATGATTGTAGATCATAGCCTCGAAAATGAAACCATGTTTTGTCTTAAGGTAAGTTGTCCTCTTATCCACCTTATCCATGTCATCGAAATAGAGCTTCTCGAGGACATGATGTGTTGCATAGCAGGGGATGCACTAGTCGAATTTAAAAAAATAGACATTAAAGAAAAATATCTTAGCCATGATTATTTAAGCAGGAAATATGTGCGTAATTACCATATAATATATGTAGCCCTCTTTAAGCGTGAGGGAGAAGCACCTATCGTTTTCCAAGTAAGGATTGTTGCACATACCCCCATCATCAGTACAGTCAAAGAACTTAGGGATCCTATCTTCGTAATCCATTTGATGTGTTCATATTTGAAAGATTAAAAATCGACGCAAATTCCAGTAAGTCAACGCACAGTTACTATGCAACATGGGTTGACTTTCGGTCTGTCGAGTCTACCTTGACAATTCTCATATGTCAAGTGGTGGCGTATATGGTGGGCCGTCCCTCACTGATACTTCGACCATTGGCGATGGTTGCTTCTCCTCCTTCCCTCAAGACAACAATCGCGATCCTTCCCTCGAGAACATCGATCGACACTAGTACTAATAACATTGGTGTATCTATGGTGGACACTCCCTCATTGATATTTCGACAGTTTGTGATGGTCGCTTCACCTCCTTCCCCTAGTGCATTACCAAGGTCTAGCACAAGGAGAAGAAAGAGAAGTGACCCCCACAACAACAGTCGTGATTCTTCCTTCAAGAACATCAATCTGTCACACAGGGAGCCCCATCAGACTGAAAGTCAACCCTAACGATCGATCAAGATTACATATACCGAATAATGACATAAAAATTAAATTTACGAGTTCCAAACTTCGTCATTGCACCCGGACCGTAGGCCAACTTCTCTTGGGCCAATGCCATAAATTTTATTTCCAAAACATACGGAGGACTATTAAGTCCGAGGCACATGATCATATATGCATTGATGGATACTAATGTTCTTGCTCATATCTAGATAGAATTGGAAAGCCCACAATCATGTACAAAGGAGATCCGCTTTTGCAACATCAGCTTGGTTGCAAAAAAAACTGTAACAAAATCTATGTTGCAAAAAAAAATCTACGACAAGAACTTTATTGCAAAAAAATCCCGCAACACAACCTATGTTGCAAAAAATATAATGTGCAACATAATTTTTGTTGCAAATGTTTCTGCAACAAGACCTTTGTTGCGAAGTAGAGGGAGGCATTGAGCCACTGGATTGTGCCGCATCCAACGACTCGCGAGGCGACGGGTCTTTTTAAAAGATCCGTCGTCTGATGCATAGTTGCACCCATGTATTATCTCTACACCTAAAGAGCAGTCCGTAGGTCGTCATTAGTTCGTTTGTTCCTTTACCGATCAAAAAAAGTTGAGAGAATTCCTTATTTGACCCTTCCTTAAAATTTGGTTCCTTTTTTGGCCCTGGTAAAATATTTCTTCTTATTTTGACACTCAAACTTCATGTTGTTCCCATTATGACATTTCCGTCAGTTTTGAGAACTAACACCGTTAAATGCAACATAAAAAGTCCATTTTACCCCTGATGTATGTTCGATGAGATTTTGTCGCAATTTTGTACTTCTCATATATAAAAAAATATGACATCAATATGTACGTACAAGGATGTATATATAACAGTGAACATGATGTTGATTTTTCATCAGGGTCACGAGTATTATTTAATTATGCCTACACATACATCAATTGAGGAGCCTAAATTAACTAGCAAGTTGATGTACGTCTACATGCAAAGAGCTATGCATGGACACAGCTCACGTACATGCAATGATGGAAATCCCTACTAGCTAGCTCGCTAAGTTGAGGGGCTATTTGGCTTGATTACCCGTTCAAGATGATTAGGCCAGGCCGAACGTGCCAGGCGTGACCATGTGTAGGTCACGCTACCGCACTGCACGCACAAGGGATAAGTTTCAAATCAAAGAGATAACGTGCTTATCATCTCCATGAGAATAGCACCAGCCGAACAAATCTTCCACAGCGTTAGTGCGGCTCATTCCTATCCATTCCCATACGCCCGCGAGGCTTGTCTATAAAAGGCCACGCAGCATTGCAAACGGCGAGGACGGATCCAAGAAGAGACCCGCCTGCGGTGGCAGCGCGTCGGCGGCAGCGTACACGCCGAGCAGGGCGAGCTCGTGTACGCGAAGAACCCAGGTTGAGACACGCCCACAGCGGCAGCGTTGAGGAGATGGATGGAGGGTAGCGGCAACACAGAGTACGCCCCACACGCAGAAGAAACGACCACGCGCTCGGTGCACTCGTAGCCGGGTTGGCCGCGGCTGACATGCCGGCGTCCGCGACGATGACGAACGTCTGCCGGCGGAGCCTTCTTTCATATAGGGGTAAATAAGACTTTTCAAGTCGCATTTGACGGTGTTAACAACAAAAAATGACGAAAGTGTCATGGAAGGAATAAAATAAATTTGTGGTGTCAAAAAAGGAAAAAGGAAATTTTTAGGGCCAAATAGGGAACCAGATTTTAAGAAAGGGCCAAATAAGGAATTTTCTCAAAAAAGTTAGTTCGTTCCTTTGCCCACCCATCAAAAGACATGGCCACGCCAGCCCACCACCAATTTTTTCTGTAAGCCGATGCCCACCTCCTCTCGTTCCTGGTTTTTACCGGTTTTTTTGCCTGTCCGAAGGAATCTCTACTACTATTAAACAAGCAAACATATTCATCGCTAAACGCATCCAGCCAAACCTACACATAACATTCCGGATCAATCTCTACTCCTATTAAACAAGCAAACATATTCATCGCTAAACGCATCCAGCCTAACCTACACATAACACCCCGGATCAATTACGGTCTCACGATTAGATCCTCTCATTTCGATCTAACCATTAAAACTACAACTAAACTCACCGAAAGTACGTTTAGCAATTTTAGATGGCGGACGAAAACTCTACCATGGTCGTCTTCATCTCTCACCCCGACGTCTCTCCAAACAGCCCCACGACGTCCTCTGCGCCGCACTCCTCGCCTACCCCGCCTCCCTCCCTGCCCCTCGCCTCCCTCCCCGTACTCCTACACCACCCTCTATCACCGTCGCCAACACCACACGCCCTCATCTGCGATCTCCTTGCCACCCCCCACGAAGCCCTTGCCGGCGTGCTCCTCGTGTCCCTCCCCGCCCCCTCGCCCGATCTCCTCACGACCCGCACCGCCGCCGGCCGCCCCGGTAAGGAGGTGGCGCCCTGCACGAGATCAGGCGAGCAGGAGAAGCTCCCTATCCCACGACCGGAGATGGACCAGGGAGACGGTCGTCGCCGGTATGGTTCACTCAACTCACGCCGCCGGGGATCTGAGGCTTGATACATCCATTATGCATCATGAATTCGTATTGATATTTATGTTATTCTTGTACATTATTCCTTATTATGATATAATTCTTATGCCTTTTCTCATTGAATGTGAAAGGTACATCACGAAGAGGAAATCTCTGGAAACTGGAATTCTGGACCCGAAAACCAAGAAAATGGTAGAAAATTCACCGGACTCCAAATGACCTGAAACTTCACGGAGAATTTTTATGGAATATATAAGAATTATTGGGGCAAAAATATACCAAAGGGGGCCACCTGCTGGCCACAAGCCAACATGGCGCGACCCAGCCCCTGATCGCGCCTTGTTGCCTTGTGGTGGCCCAGCGGGTCCATCGACCCTCTCTCTTCTCCTATATGGTATGTTTTGACCTAGAAAAAAATTCATAAGATTACTTTCTGGACGAAGAGCCGCCGTCTCGAGGCGGAAACCAGGTCAGAGGCCCTTTTGTTCTCCGGCAGAGAGATTCTGCCGGGGAAATTTCTCTCCAGGAGGGAAGATCAAAGCCATCGTCATCACCAACTCTAACTCCTTCGTGGGAGGACCAATCGTCATCAACATCTTCACCAGCACCACCTCATCCCAAACCCTAATTCATCTCTTGTATTCAATCTTTGTCTCAAAACCTCAGATTGGTACATGTGGGTTACTAGTAGTGTTGATTACATCTTGTAGTTGATGCTTGTTGGTTTACTCGGTAAAAGATATTATGTTCAAATCCTTGAGCACCATCATTATACCGCTGCACTTGAACATGTTGATGAGGTGTGATTAGTTACTATTGTTCCTGAGGACATAGAAGAAGTCTGGTCATAAGTAATCATGTGAAGTTGGTATTCATTCGATATTTTCATGATATGTATGTTCTTGTTTCTCTTAGTGGTGTCGTGTGAACGTCGACTACACGAAAGTTCACCATGTTATGGGCCTAAGGGAAGGCATTGTGGAGTACCAAGTAGATGATGGGTTGATAGAGTGACAGAAGCTTAAACCCATGATGTCTACTGCTCAACTTTATTCTTGTAGCCTTTGTTGGGCCTCTAAGCGCAGAGTTTTGTAGGACGGTAGCAATTTTCCCTCAAGTGGATGACCTAAGGTTTATCAATCCGTGGGAGGTGTGGGATGAAGATGGTCTCTGTCAAACAACCCTGCGATCAAATACAAGAAATCTCTTGTGTCCCCATCACACCCAATACAATGGCAAATTGTATAGGTGCACTAGTTCGGCGAAGAGATGGTGATACAAGTGCAATATGGATGGTAGATATATGTTTTTGTAATCTGGAAATATAGAAGCAGCAAGGTAACAAGTGACAAACAGCGAGCAAAACGTTGTATAAATGCTTGGAAATAAGGCCTGCGGTTCATACTTTCACTAGTGCAATCTCTCAACAATGCTAACATAATAGAATCATATGATCATCCCTCAACGTGCGACAAAGAATCACTCCAAATTCATAAGTAGCGGAGAACATAAGATGAAATTGTTGTAGGTAGTAGAACAACGTCAAAGTTATCCTTTCCGGTCAATCTATTGGGCTATTCCTATAGGTGTCACAAACAGCCCTAGAGTTCATACTAAAATAACACCCATGATACATATCAATCAACCCTAATGTCACCTAGATACTCCAATGTCACCACAAGTATCCGTGGGTTAATTATTCGACATGCATCAAACAATTTCAGATTCATCATATTCAATCCAACACAAAGAACTTCAAAGAGTACCCCCAAGATTTCTATCAGAGAAGGTAGGATGAAAACGTGCAATCAACCCCTATGCATAGATCCCCAAGGTCGAAATCCGCAAGTTGATGCCATAACATATATCAAGTGAATAAATAGAATACCCCATTTTCACCACTAGTATCCTCATGCAAGACATACATCAAGTGTTCTCAAATCCAAAATATTCAATCCAACATAACGAGATCTCAAAGGGAAAGATTCAATTCATCATAACAAGATGACAAGGGAAGAACACCATATGATCCAACTATATTAACAAAGCCCGCGATACATCAAGATCGTGCCATCTCAAGAACACGAGAAAGAGAGATTAAAAACATAGCTACTGGTACATACCCTCAGCCACGAGGGTGAACTACTCCACTACAAGAAATATGCTAACTTGCGACCATCAATATTGGTCACTGAATGGTCATTGTTTTTCATTTGCGACCTTTTTATGACCAAAAACAATTGGTCAAAAGCTGACCGTCTTTAATGAAACTTAACGACCTTCTTTGTGATATGGTCGTAGAAGGTCACGACAAAAATAAAAGGTCGTTGGTCCTACGACCAATTGTTTTGGTCGCTGGTTGTGTGCCCAGGCCACGTCGAATCCAACGTGGCAAGCTGACGTGGCAAAATTACGACTAATTGAATTGGTCGTTGATAAGAATCAGACCGGTCCAGTTCGGTGTCTATATGGGCTGAGCCCATTAATTCAGCCCATTTGTATATTTTTCCTGCCAATTATTGTCGGCTACATGGGCCTGGGCCAATAATTCAGCCTTTTATTTTCTAGGTCGTGGCCTTTTACATGCCATTTTCTTTTGGGGCCTCGGTCATTTTACAGTCCAATTTCTTTTTAATTTTCAGCCTTTGTTCCCACTAATATATTTTGGGCCATGGCCTTTTCAAAGCCCAAATAGATTTGGTCCAATAGACATTTCATCCACTTCTTGATTTGGGTTGCTCTTCATGTCAAATAATATTTACATCATAGATATACATTCAGCCCAGATTCAATGCAAATATATTTTCCAATCAAGAAATAAATTTCAAGTAAACATAGCGGCAAGCAAATATACACCAAATTCTCAGCAAAATCACCAGTACAACAAAATTCCCAGATAAATCAGCATTACAACAAAGTCCTGCACCAGAAAAATCAACTAGGTTCAGAAGCAGGGATACTAGAGCATGCATGCATGCCTAGATCCAGCATGCATTGCTTCTTCCAACTTCTTCAGCCTGGAGCTCACGACGAAACACGAATAGAGGCCACCATTTGCATGTTATAAAACAAAATGGTTAGGAACAAAATAAATTCGAACATGTTAACTTTTTGGCATAAATAACAATAGAACACAATCAAAACGAGGCATAGTTATCAGTGAATACTAGTGACTACCAATAATCAGCAAATATTATATTAGTGAGGAACAACATCATAAAGATAACTATGGGGATCCCACAACTAGAAGGAGCAAGCTATTTTGTATTTGAGAAACTGAAAAAAATGCATCAACAATTTCTCATAAGGTAATTGAACTTATGTGCACGCATTTAGACAAAAACAAGAGCTTGCACTATACACATTAATTAGAAAAGGATCGCAAGACACCTACACAAGCTAGAAGGACTCTCACAATTTCAAAAAAAGAGGACATTTGAAACTTTTAACAGGCGTAATCTTGAGTTTGACAAGTACACATTAATTTTAGCATAGCTTCACTAGCTCTGTTGTTGTTTGCATATTATACGAGTAGTTGTCCGCCTAAACAAACACAAATGTGCAATTCTTGAGATACAGGTATGCAGCAACAGCAGGCAATGCAATGATAGTCTGAGAGCACTATAGCTCTGGAAGTAAAAAGAACATAAATAATACGTACAGCAATATCTGGAACACATAGGTAGTAACTAGTATGGTTGCTTGTTGTTCATGAGTGACAATCATTTATGTGCGTACATCAAAAAGAAAACAGCAGGATTCAATTCAATTCGTCTTGCCCATATATAGCAACCAGCAGACATCTAATATCATTATATTACCGCAAAAGAAAAGTCCAGAATTCCCAAAAGGTTGCATTCTCACAAAATTCCAGATTCGCCTAAGTGAGATTAATGGATATCACCTGCACCTCGTGTCGTTGCCCGCAAAGTGCTTCGGGAAGAGTGCCTCCACCTCGTCCGACACCTGAAGAACCTGCTCAAAATTCCATGGCATATACACACATCAATTCATTCTGTTTGTGTGTCTTGTAGGTCTGAAAGTTTTGTAAGAATTTGTAAGACGACAATACCTTATCCGACGTGCAGACAGGGCATCGGTAAAGGGACATTGCTGGTAACTCATCACAATGTTCTAATAAAGCAAACCCCGGAAATAAAAACTCGAGGATGGATGGGCAGAAGGTCAGGGCATGTACAATGGAGGCAGCACCTTGGTGCTACCCCAGCCATCCACATAGGTAAATTAAAATGAAGCTACTAGTGTGTGCCACAATCAGCCAACGTAAGCTACTCTCTTTGATGTCATCATCTTACTTTTTCTTTCTCAGCTACATTTCAAAACATGCAACCTCCAGTACATTTAAACATTACCACCAACCATTTGAATCGACGATATCAACAAGCATACACATTGAAAGTCATCAGAAAAAATCGATTTCCAAACAAAAAGCAGCAATCTTGATATTCAAACGCTATCAACAAGTATGTCTTGACCATGACACAGAACATCCCACAGCAATAGAACAGTCTTCCCAGCAATTTTTGATATCCAAACTATAACAGCAAGTATGTCTTGGCCATGACACAAAAAATCTCACAGTAATTGAACAATCTTAAGGTTTCCAAACACAAGGGAAGATTTGTAAACACGCATATCATATTTATTCGATGTTCAAACTGAATTTGTTGGTGTATCCGTTGGTCCTTCTCATCCAAAAGAAAACGGTCTCACATCTTCTATGCTTCCTTGCACATGAAACCCCCCTTTGCTGCACACATATCTATAGAACATCCATAACAGATCAAAGTATCCCAATAGACAATAAAGTTGTTTAGTGCTTAATAAACAATATAGTCTGAAGAAAAAAAAAACTTGCATGTGGCTACATCCAAAATATGTCGAAGCATTCAACTTTGGTCTTAATTCAAATAGTAGCATCGATTAGATTTTACAAATGAGCAGTGCTTTTCTTGTTAAATATTAGCATGCAGCAACCGACAATAGTACAAGTATCCTGTTGTAGTGCAACTACAATTTGAAAAACTGCAGGGGAGTTTTACAGTAGAGCCAGCTTTGGTCTTTTACAGCAGGGGAGTTTCAAAAGCAATAGTGCAGATTTCTGAGTACAGTATAGTGCAGATTTCAGTTAGCCTTTTAGTGGAACATATACAGTACAGATTTCAGTTAACCTTTTAGTGGAACATATACAGTGCAGATTTCAGTTAGCCTTTTAGTGGAACATATACATGGAGTTCCTAAGGAACACATACAGATTCTAGTATGCGTTTCCAAAGTGCATCAAATGGTACTTTCTGAAGATGAAGATGATTATGAAACTGTAACCCTGGATCAGGTCTGTGTTCTAAGTTCTTAATCCTAACAGGCGTTGCTCAAATAAGAATAAAAGATCCTACTGCCGCAACATGTATCCACGGACATTGCTTAAGAAGAAAAAATATGGGGACTTCCACAAGCATGGCCGCCAGACCCAAATAGACTGACAGGGAAATCAATCTCGTTCTTGAAACGAAACTATTTACCGAATCAGCATATATAAATCCCCAGAATCCATGAAACCGAAACCTAGTTTACTAAACTAAATTAAGTTGGCCATGACACAACAAGAGGCAGGGGAAGGAGAAACATCATACCTTACAGGAGAGCAAAACCAGATCAGATCCGGCAGGACGACGTCGATGGCGGGCTGAGGACGAGGTGTGCCGCCTTCTCCTCTCGCTCACGCCTTAGATTAGGCAGGGCGACGGCAACGGCGACGGCGGCGGCTGTAGGGAGTTGGGCGCTGAGGCTGGTGAGGTAGTTGGGCGGCCATAGGAGGTCGACGGAGCAGAGGAGCGCCGGCGTTTGTCGCCGCCGTCCTCGAGCTGCTGCGCTCGTCCCGGACCGGCGGCTACAGGGTGCGCCGGCTGCTCCCATATCCTACGGGAGGAGCCTCCCAGGTCACGGATCTGGCGGCCCTCGTCGCCGGCCGGCGCTGGATCCATCGGCGAACGAAACCCTAACGACGGGAGACGGCCGCGCTTGGACGCTGGAGGACGCGCGCGCCGGATCTCACCGGACAGGAGGGAAGAGCGAAGCGTGGGGGTCACGTTGGTGTGATGGGCGCCGTCGATTCCCGCCGGAGGTCGCTGGGATCGGGCGCTGTTGGTGGCGGCGGCGAGAGAGAGATGGGTACGAGGGAGGAGTGCGGGAGAGAGATGAGGACGAGGGAGGAGTGCGGGGCTGTGGGCCGGGCTTCGTGGGGTGAGAGGCTGAGGGAGTTTTTTTTAGACAAAGAGGGGGGGGGGGGGGGGTGAGGGAGAAAGGGCTGCCGTCGGATCCGGGAGCATCCGACGGCGTTTGAGGCACGATCCGCGTGACATGCCCATGGACCAATCAGAATCCAGTACACGTTACGACCATTATTTAGTATAGAATAAGAGAAGAAGGGCTTCATTACTTGGGCGGGTGGAATTTCTCTATTCCCTATATATCTCATTTATAGTCTATCTCTTTCTATATATGGAAAGTCAAGAAATTCTCATCGAAACATCGAGAAATTGTGCACTTTTTTACGATTACGAGGTTTATTCGAAGAGAAAATTGTCTAATGAGGCTACTATGAAATATTTACTCATGGGTGGGGCTAAATTGGTCGTAATCGACAAAAAAATAAGATATTGAATCATATAAACAGTTTTATGATATGAGAAATCTATCTATCTAACTATTATCTACTAAAAGCAAAATACGGGTCATAAATAGGGAAATAAGCTAGAAAATTCCACGTTAATTAGAAAATACCGGCCCTCGATCTGGTAAATTTTTAAATACCGGCCCAACATTTCACAAGTGTGCTTGTGTTGCATGTGTTTAGAAAGTGATTACTTGTGGCGAAATGTGATCTAACGTCCATAATTCCTGTTCTGGATTCAAGGAGATTTAGTGAAGCAACAATGGAGCATTAATCTCAGGTAACTAAATCGTCATGGTAATCTCAATGTACGCAGACTGGCGGAACTGCAGGAGTGGTGAAGGATCGTTGTGGCGACAAGCAGTCAACGGAGAGGGCGAAGCTTTGCATGCCGAGAAAAATGCGGAAGAGTCCAGGATCTAGCCTCAAAAATTCACAATGCATTTAAAGATGGAAGCCAACAATGAGTTTAGCGGTGCCGGCGTGAAACGCTGAAGTTTGGAGTACCGGAGTAGATGCCGACGCTCTATGAAAATGAGCAACGTCTCGTGTTAGTTGTTTAGATGTCTGTGATGTAGTTCGTGCACCACTAATACAGCCAAGTAGTACAGTTGAGAATGTCATCAAATGATGGCATTGCCGTGTAAAAACGAGTTTGCAATCATGTGAGTTTTGGTAAGAGTGGGAACGTGTTTACGAAATGAACAGGTGTGTCCAGACCAGTAGACACGAGGCACAGGATGACCTGAGAAAGACCATAAATGTTTTTTTTATGAGGTTAGCTCCAAGGGTTCAGAATTCCACAATAAATGAAGAACAAAACCGGTCCTATATGCAGCACCGGTCTGGACCGTGGCTGAACAACGGTTGTTTCTATAATAAATGAAGATCAGACGTGGGGCACAGCGTACTGTTCCAAACGCGAACCGAATTAAAATACGGATGGGAATACATGTGGGAATCCAGATCCCAAAACAGAGCAATGGAGGGGATAATATGATCATATGCACCTACAAGCCATATCAAGTTTTCGCAAAATTATAACTTATATAAACGGCTTAGAACAATGTTTCATAAAAAAATTACGGCAAAAGTAACAGTACCTCTTATTCTAACAAAAAGTATGAATAGATCGAAACAACCAAAAAGGTTGTATTATTTCTTGCAAAAAATGTGCAATGAATTCATTTCTCACACTTTTCAATAAACTATAGATGGTGCCCTCGCATTTGCGAGGGCCATCCTGCTAGTTAAAAAAATAAAAAAATAAAAACATTCTAATTGTGTCACCAAATGTGACCTAGTTTTTAGGAAAACTAACAAACTTGGAAGTTTTTAGGAAAACTAACAAACTTGGAATTGGAATAAGACAAATATTTTTAAAAAATTGTTATGAGAAATGAGTTTTTAGGAAAAAAATCATTTTCTATTTTCGGAGTGCCAAAAATGTTTTTCTTGTGAAGAATCTACCAAATATTTGTTTCAAAATGGCACCACTCCATTTTCCAAAACTATAAGACAACATTTTATGTACAGTTGACCAAATCTTTACATGTAAAATGCTTTCGATCCACCTCTTATCAAAAAGAAAAATTATGTTTCAAAAAAGAAAATACCTGAGCATTCTTTTGTTTTTCTTCTACTTTTTCACATGAAAAATTCAAAAAAAATGATCTCATATTGTGCACAAGGGTGCATCTTGGATTGGCAAACAATGTTGCCTAAGGAAGTTTTCATTTTCTTTGGATGAAAAATTCATTTTCCATTTCTCGAGTGCCCAAAATGAGTTTTTTTGTGAAGGACCAACCATATATTTGTTGCAAAATTGGTCCAAATCATTTTTCTAAAATATTAGGCAATATTTAATGTACAATTGACCAAATAGTTGGGTGTCAAAAGCTTTTAACCACCTCTCGTGCAAAAGACAAATTTTCGCCAATTCAGTTGGAAGCGGGTCAAATTTGAACTGCAGCTGCCTTATAGTTTGCTCTTTATTTTTTCCAAAAATAATTTTTAGGTAAAAAGTATCTATTTAATCAGAGAAACACCAAAAGTTTTCCAAGATTCAACCACTAGCTAGGAACGATCATGCCCGCCGTTTTGACCGCATTTTGAAATGGGCATGAAAAATTCAAAAAAAGAAACAAAAAAATGGAAAACCTTCGCATTGTGTCATTATATGTGACAAAGTTACCAAGTAAAATAATAAACTTGTAATACAACAATAATTTTTAAAAAGTGTTCTCAGAAATGAGCTATCATGTGTGAAGATTCATGGCTTTCAAGACAAGTGATCAATCTTATGGCCACATTCATGGCATAGTTTTTTCAAATGAAATGATATTGTGCACAAGGTGAATCTTGGAATGGCAAACAATGTTGCCTAAGGAAGTTTTCATTTTCTTTGGACGAAAATTTCATTTTCCATTTTCTGAGCGCCCAAAATGAGTTTTTTTGTGAAGGACATACTATATATTTGTTGCAAAATTGGACCAAATCAATTTTCTAAAATATTAGGCCATATTTAATGTACAATTGACCAAATGGTTTGGTGTCAGAAGCTTTTATCCACCTCTCGTGAAAAAGACATTTTTTTGTCGATTCAGTTGGAAGCGGGTCAAATTTGAACTGCAGCTGCCTTATAGTTTGCTCTTTATTTTTTCGAAAAATAATTTTTAGGTACAAAAGTATCTATTTAACTAGAGAAACACCAAAAGTTTTCAAAGATTCAACCACTGGCTAGGAACGGTCATGCCCGCCGTTTTGACCGCATTTTGAAATGGGCATGAAAAATTCAAAAAAATATCAAAAAAATGGAAAACCATCGCATTGTGTCATTATACGTGACCAAGTTACCAGGAAAAATAATAAACTTGTAATACGACAATTATTTTTAAAAAGTGTTCTTAGAAATGAGCTATCATGTGTGAAGATTCATGGCTTTCAAGACAAGTGATCAGTCTTATGGCCACATTCATTGCATAGTTTGTCCAAATGATCTGATATTGTGCACAAAGGTGCATCTTGGAATGGCAAACAATGTTGCCTAAGGAACTTTTCATTTTCTGGATGAAAAATTTATTTTCCATTTTCTGAATGTTCAAAATGAGTTATTTTGTGAGGGACCTACCATATATTTGTTGCGAAATTGGACCAAATCAATTTTCTAAAATATTAGGCTATATTTAATGTACAATTGACCAAATGGTTGGGTATCAAAAGCTTTTATCCATCTCTCATGAAAAAGACAAATTTCTGCCGATTCAGTTGTAAGCGGGTCAAATTTGAACTGCAGCTGCCTTATAGTTTGCTCATGTTTTTTTTGCAAAAATCATTTCTAGGTACATAAGTATCTATTTAATCAGAGATACATGGTTTGGTGGAGAGATGTCGAGGTTTGGATGGTGGCCGAGGGCCCCGACTCCAGAGCACGTAAACTGGCATGCCAGTTGCGTGGTCACCGCGTGACCGTTGTGTTGACACGCGTTCT
The DNA here is from genome assembly GCA_039707655.1 of Elymus sibiricus. Lineage (NCBI taxonomy): Eukaryota > Viridiplantae > Streptophyta > Magnoliopsida > Poales > Poaceae > Elymus > Elymus sibiricus. Next base: position 402,528,382 of record CM077663.1, read on the forward strand.
AGGCGGCCTAGGCATGTCTAGTGGGTTGGGCATTCCCCCGGTACGTGTTAGGAAGAAAAAGACAACAGAAGAATCTCACGAGGAGACCGAATTAAGCTCAAACATGAATTAGCAGCCAAGTGTTTGATTAGCGGTGGGGGAAATGCACATGAACAATGGGCCTGAGTTTTGGCTGAGGTTGATCATCTACTAAGGACATTGTCTTGGCGAATTTTCAGCTCAAATGGAGGAGCCTAGGTGGCACTTGCTTTGCAAAGTACCAGACTGGACAAAAATATGGATGTTGAAGCTGGGCTCAAATAAATGCATGGATTGAGATGAAATTTGGTGGAGGATGGTAATTTTGGCATATAAAAGCACTGTAAAAAATTGATAACAGTTGGACATGCCAAAGTGGTACTTACGTCACAATGCTCTTCTCTGGACAGAAAATTGGGAAAATTATTGAGAAAATTGGCTTAATTAAAGGAGCTCAAATTTTGTGGAGAGTGATAATTTGAGCATATGGAATATTCCATAAAATATCAGATAATTTTGATAAACCTAGATAGTACTTCCTTCACAAAGCTTCTCTTAGGATAGAAACATTGGAAATTTCCCGAGGAATATTTACTACGAAAATGGAGCTGAATATTGTCATGTGGCAATGAGTTGAGTGTGTAAGAGTTCCCAAAAAGTTTGAGGGAAATATGAGGGGTCTAGATAGCACTTGCTTTGCAATGTGCCAATCTGGCCGGAAAATAGAAATTTAATGTGGGCTCGTACAGATTATTGGATTGAGCTGTAATTTGGTGGAGGCTGACAACTTGGGCATATGAAGGTATTGTAAAAAATTCATATAATTTGGATAAATAAAAATGGTACTTCCTTCACAATGCTCTCCACTAGACAGAAAATTCGGAAAAATATTGAGGCCAATTGGATAAATTAAAATGAGATAAAATTTGGTGGAGGGAGATTATATGGGCAGAGTCATGTCCTGGTAAATTTTCAGCAATTATACAGCAATATAAAATTTAGTTGCTTCACAAACTAAAAATATTACCAGAAACGAAGATTGCATGGTGAGCTCACATGGATTATTATATGGGGATCAAATTTTGTGGAGAGCTATGCCTTGGGCATACAGAATATGTGGCAAAAATGCAGCTCATTATGAGATGCTTAGCTAATACTTCCTTCACAAAGCTTCTAGCTGAACATAAACTTTGGAAATTTGCTAAGGAAGATTTAATAGGAAAATGGAGCTGAATTTTGTCATTAGGAAATGATTTGGATAGTAAAGAGTGACCACAAATTTTGAGGGCAATCCAAAAAATATAAATAGCACTTCCTTCACAAAGTGTTGTTCTAAACATAATAGGAAAATGAATATTCCTGAATTATTTTTGAACTAGGCAACGAAGGATTTTGACATATTTGAGGAATATATGATCCAAATAATTTATGAGAATTTTTTGGTAATTTTTGGAATGACAGAAATGTAGGCTCCTTCACAACCTAGGGCAAAAATTAACACATGGACATGACACATAGGCAAAACTGATGAGGTGGCGCCTAGTCATAGGAATGCACCACAATTTACAAGGCTATGACCATCTATATTGGTCAAGATCAGCTAGAAATAAGGCAGCGGGCCAGTGTTGTCTGCTTTACGACCATTTCATGCAAGGAAATTACGACCTTTCTGACAAAAATGGTCGTTATGGTTTACGGTTTGGAGCCCCCTGAACAGCTTACGACCAATTGGTCTCAAATGGTCGTAGATTTATGACCATTTCTTCCAGGGTCACTGCCAGAAGGTCACAAGTTGACATATTTCTTGTAGTGCTCCCTCCTCGCCATGGCCTCCGCCGTGATGATGAAGATGGCCATCGATGATGATTTCCCCTCTCCGGTAGGGTACTGGAAAGGTTCAAGATGGGTTTTTCTTTGATACAGAGAGTTGAGGCCGCGGAGCGGAAGTTATCTATTTATTTCTGAGGGTTTGGGTATATATAGGATTTTTCAGCGTTGGAATCACGCCAGCCGGAGCCACGTGGGCCCCATGACCCAACAGGGTGCATCCAGGGGGGTGGGCACGCCCTGTTGGCTCGTGGCCTACAGGTGGCTCCCCTCCGGTAGTTCTTCGCTCCGGTATTTCTTATTTTATCTAGAAAAATCATAAAAAAGTTTCAGGCGATTCCGAGAACTTTTATTTTCTGCACAAAAAACAACACCATGGTAATTCTGCTGAAAACACCGTCAGTTCGGGTTAGTTCTAAATAAATCATATAAAGTGCATCAAAATCATATAAAAGTATTGTAAACATCGGCAAATATGGCATGAATACTTCATAAATTATCGATACGTTGGAGACGTATTAGCATCCCCAAGCTTATTTCCTACTCGTCCTCGAGTAGGCAAATGATAAAAAAGTAATTTATGAAGTGTGAATGCTAGCATAGTATATAAGTTTAATAAATGATAATTTTGGTCACTTTCTAGCATCATAATCAGCAACTTTTCTCATAAAATTTATCATGATAGAGTAGCAATCAATTCACATGTCATGGTTCAAACAATGCATTCTCTTGAAACTTAACAACATTTGTTCTTAGTCGTCAAACAATTTCAATGCATCATTAAGTCTAAGTAAGAGCTCCACATACTCAATTATCATATAGCCTTCTATGATTGCTAATACTCAAATCATATTTTTAGAACAAACAGCATTCATCGAACACAGAGAAAGATATGAACTTAGTGTTTCACCTCCCAACGTACTTATAATGAAAATAATTGTCAACAATAATGAAACATGATCAAATATATTTGACTGGATATATGTGTTTGGATCTTTCCCTACCAAGTTGACTCAACATGAAAAGTAAATAACATAAAGGTAAATAGATTGTCCCTTCGCAGAGGGAAGCAGGGATTTGCAGAGGTGCCAGAGCTCATTGTTTAAAACAAAGATATATTTTTGAGTGGTATTCTTTTCCTGTCAACGTCACAACAGAGTTTTCAATATCTTCCATGCTAATCACATTATTGGCGGTTCCCAAACAGAATTGAAATTTTACCCCCCCCCCCTCCACCATTCAAATACATTCCATGGCTAGCCATATCCACGGGTACCATCCAAACAATCAATTTTCTAGGGGGAGTTCTTGTTTATTAATTTTTGTATTATGCAGGACTGAGCATCCTTTTTACCATCCTCCCTCGTGCAATGACAACTGAATCAACACTCATCTTGAGAATAGCCCCCTTAGCATGGAATATAATGACTGCCCCGTCGCTCCATGAGCGGTACGAGCACACAAAACTGGTGTTTATTTTAATGTTTAGAGGTGGCACGTGCAAATTTACTTGGAATGACAGTGAAATACCATATATAGGTAGGTATGGTGGACTCTCATGGATGAAACTTGGTTCAAGGATTTGGATGCACAAGTAGTATCTCTACTTAATATGAAGTTTTGTCTAGCAAAAGGTTCTAAACAAGCACCACATGTTGGAGGATCCATAACAATATAACTTCTATGCAAATATACCCAAACATAACCATTACGTTGTCTTCCTTGTCCAACTTCAACTATTTGATCAAGTTTGAAAATAATTAATGGGTATTCACAGTCATAAAAGATGTCCAAGATAATATATTTGTATGTGAATGTTCTCTTTCTTATACTAATCATTCATGAATTGCTTGTATGATCAAGATTGTTATTGTCAAATTTCAACAGATTTTTCTTTCTAAACCCAATGTGAAGCTACTACTAAGCAAAAGGCATGTTGCTAATTTTAGATTTATGATATTTCATTCGTTCACAATTTACTCTTCGGATATAAGTGAAGCACAAGAGTAAACATCAAACTACTACCAAAATGATATGAGTAGTCGAACAATTAGGTAGCTATGTGAGGACTCTCTCTCAGTAAAGATTTTCAGATCTGAGATTTATTTAAAATAGCAAAGAAAACAAAAATACATTCCAAGAATAGCACATATCATGTGGACAAGTAAAAACTTAGGATCAACATAGGCTAACCGATATTTGTTTGATGAAGAGAGGTGGGATGCGTATCATCCCCAAGCTTAGAGGCTAGGTACTTCTTGAAATATTTACTTGGGGTGCCTTGGGAATCCACAAGCTTGAGATTATGTATCTCGTTCAATCCTTTCATATCCCGGTTTCACCTACGTCTCAAAAACTTCATCCACACAAAACTCAAAAAGAACTCGTGAGATAGGTTAGTAGACATAAGAATAAATCAACACTTCATGTACTGCCAAGACAAGTTGGATAATAATTTTCAAACATTAGGTATTGTATAATATCATTTCCACAATTTAGATCTACCAATATAAGCCATGAAAACTCTAGGATAAGTAGATAACAAAACTATGGCAACAATCTGTCCAAACAGAACAGTCTGTAGCAATTTATTTAAAAAGTGTACTTGTGTATCTCCACAGATTCTGAAATTTTAGGACAAGCTAAAGAATTTGTATGACAGTACTGTGTAAAAATTTCAGAAACTTTCCACGTTCCAGTAAAATCTTATAATTCAAATACTACAACAAAAGTTTCTCTTTTTGTACAACACACATCACACATGCAATTTAATCATTCTAAAGGAAATTCTTGGGACTTTTTATTGAAAAAAAAGATTATAAATAATATATAACAGATAACAAAAAAAATGACACTCCAAGCAAAACACATATTATGGGATGAATAAAAATATAGCTCCAAGTAAGATATACTGATAATGTCGGAGACGGAAGAGGGGATGCCTTCCGGGGCATCCCCAAGCTTAGACGCTTGACCTTGGATATTACCTTGGGGGTGCCTTGGGCATCCCCAAGCTTGGGTACATGCTGCTCCTTATTCTTCTCATATAGATATCTCACCCAAAACTTGAAAAGTTCAATCACACAAAACTTAACGGAACTTCGTGAGATGGGTTAGTGTAATAAAGATAGATCATTCACATAGGTACTGTCAAGACAAGATTCATAAGTGTTCTCACATGACACCTACTGTATTATATCATTCCCATAATTTGTATCACTCAATATAAGCTATGGAAACACTAAAATAAGCAAACTATGCATGCAAAACCGAATCTGTCAAAAACAGAACAGTTTGTGAAGATCTGAATGAATACCATACTTCCCTGACTCGAAAAATTCTGAAAAATTAGTACAACACAGAGAATTTTCATAGTAAGAACATGTAAAAAATCAGAATTTTAAGACCATTCACTATCTGTTTTTGCACAGAATCAAAGTAACAAATATCCACACTATCCCAAAGGATTTACTTGGCACTTTATTGAAATAAAAGACACAAAACATGATTACTACATTAGCTTAATCATGCGAACACTCAAAAACAGAAAGTAAAAGTGTTGGGTTGTCTCCCAACAAGCGCTTTTCTATAATGCCTTTTAGCTAGGCATGATGATTTCAATGATGCTCACATAAAAGTAAAGAATTGAAACACAATGGGAGCATCATGAAGCATATGACAAGCACATTTAAGTCTAACACACTTCCTATGCTTAGGTATTTTGTGATCAAACAATCTATGGGAGCAAGAATCAACTAGCATAGGAAGGCAAAACAAGCATAACTTCAAGATTTTCAACACATAGGGAGGAAACTTGATATTATTGCAGTTCTTACAAGCATATGTTCCCCCCTCATAATATTTGTCAGTAGCATCATGAAGGAATTCAACAATATAACTATCACATAAATCATTCTTTTCATGATCTACAAGCATAGAAAATTTATCACTCTCCACCACTACAACAGAATGCTCCAAACACGACACATCAATCAGAGACCCTTCGACGAAACTGTGTGCGATGCATGAATCGCAAACGGTATAGTTCAAGCTCCGTCGCTAATGACATGAACTATGTGTGAAGGTGGATCCATCAAATACGATTCAGAAAGTAGTTGCGTCTGCGGTCTACGGCAGACAGTTTGTTCTTATGAACCGTTTGTGATTAGCGAAGATACCAGAAACGGTTAGCAAAACTACATACGTGTACGAAGTACGGCATACAGTTCACTCGGATAAATTGTGTGTGCTGATACAGCAGAACACAAATGACTCGGCATAACACAATGTGTGCGATATACAGCAAACAAGTGAGTAATGAGAATCGTGTGCGAACACCAGAAATAACCCAAACGATTCATACTGACAAGCTGTGTGTGTTGTGGGCAGACGGTTGTTGCCAAATAATTGTCAGCGATGGAGGAAATTATTACCGACGCTACGTTGGGAAGTGTAGTTTGCTTGTATTAATATCGCAGACATTTTACTATTTTGATGCGTGTGCCTCCGCATCAGTCCGTCCTCCTCTCTCACGTCTTGTCACCGCGTTGCCGCCCGAGGATTCCAGTGCATGCTTTGGCACCGCTTTTGGCCACGCGCCCGCTCGATGATCCTGTTCCCTCTCACAACCGCACAGGTTCCCGCGCACAAAACCGTGCTACGGTTCTAGCTTCCCGCCCGGCTCAGTGAAATCCCCAATGCTTGCCGGCCTGCTATATAAACCCTCACGGCCGGCGACTCCACATTGCCTTCATCCCCCCTCCCCGTAGCTTGTCTAGTTTGCTTCTCCCCCAATCGCCAATGGCACCGGCCGTTTGGCGTCGCCCAGCCACTCCGCCAGAACACAACTCCAGCTGGGAGGCTTCACCGCGTCGGCGCGGCAGTCCTCTGAAACATGTAGTGCACGTGGCGTCCCTGGTGGGTGTGCGCACGCCACCAACTACACGCTCCACCACCGCTACCCGAAGGCAGATGCTGCCGGTGGCCGCCGTGGCCGCCACCACGCCGGGTGCCGCCGGGGCCGCCACCCCACCGTCGTTCGTCTTTGCCATGACCCCGACGTGAGGGGGCGGGGTCATAACCCGCGCCGCCACCAAGGCCCGAATGCGGGAGGTGGAGTCCGCCAAAGGCCCGCCGCCGGGCTTCTGCGTCGTGATGACCCACAAGTATAGGGGATCAATCGTAGTCCTTTCGATAAGTAAGATTGTCGAACCCAACGAGGAGCAGAAGGAAATGACAAGCAGTTTTCAGCAAGGTAATTTCTGCAAGCACTGAAATTGTAGGTAACAGATAGTTTGATAGCAATATAATTGGTAACGAGCAAGTAACGGTAATGGTAAACAAGGTGCAGCAAGGTAGCCCAATCCTTTTGTGGCAAGGACATGCCAGAACAATCTCTAGTAATAGGCAAAGTGTTCTTGAGGATACACGGGAATTTCATCTAGTCACTTTTATCATGTTGGTTTGATTCGTGTTCGCTACTTTGATAATTTAATATGTGGGTGGACCGGTGCTTGGGTGTTGTTCTTACTTGAACAACCTACCACTTATGATTAACCCCCTCGCAAGCATCCACAACTACGAGAAAAGTATTAAGATAAAATCTAACCATAGCATTAAACGTTTGGATCCAAATCAGCCCCTTACGAAGTAGCGCATAAACTAGGTTTAAGCTTCTGTCACTCTAGCAACCCATCATCTAATAACTACTCCACAATGCATTCCCTTAGTCCCATGAATGGTGAAGTGTCATGTAGTCGACGTTCACATGACACCACTAAGGGAATCACAACATACATATCATCAAAATATCGAACACATATCAAATTCACATGATTACTTGCAACATGACTTCTCCTGTCACCTTAAGAACAAAGGTAACTACTCACAAATAATACTCATGCTCAAGATCAGAGGGGTATTGAATAGCATAATGGATCTGAACATATAATCTTCCACCAAATAAACCATATAGTAATCAACTACGCTAGGTAATCAACACTACTAGTCACCCACAGGTACCAATCTGAGGTTCCGGTACAAAGATTGAACACAAGAGATGAACTAGAGTTTGAGAGGAGATGGTGTTGTTGAAGATGTTGATGAAGATAGGCCTCCCAAAGATGAGAGGGGTGTTGGTGATGACGATGGCTTCGATTTCCCCCTCCGGGAGGGAAGTTCCCCCGGCGGAATCGCTCCGCCGGAGGGCAAGAGTGCTCCTGCCCAAGTTCCGCCTCGAGGCGGCAGCGCTTCGTCCCGAAAATCCTCTCCCGATTTTTTCTAGGTCAAATGTGACTATATACCAGAAGATGGGCACCGGAGGTGGGCCGAGGAGGCCACAACCCATCAAGGCGCGTCCAGGGGGACCTGGCGCGCCCTGGTGGGTTGTGCCCACCAGGTTTGGCCCCTCCGGTAGTTTTCTGTTCCAGTATTATTTATTTAATCCAAAAATAATCTTTGTAGAATTTCAGGTTCATTGGAGTTGTGCAAAATAGGTATCTCTGATGTGCTTTTTTAAGGTCCAGAATTCCAACTACCGGTATTCTCCTTCTTTGTGTAAACCTTCCATATTATGAGAGAAAGGCATTAGAATCACTCCTTAAAGCATTATTATTTGACAAAACATAATAAATATCAGTAGGAAATCATGATGCAAAATGGACGTATCAACTCCCCCAAGCTTAGACCTCGCTTGTCCTCAAGCGAAAGCAGATATTGAAAAGCATATCCACATGGTTTGAGAGAGAGGTGTCGATAAAAACAAAATACGGACATAGAAGCATCATGCTTATTAATATAACTGCAACAAACTCTATCATAAAATTTATTCAATACATTTTTATCATATAACTTCTCATGAACAAGTAACAATTCATCACAACATAGAAGTATGAAGCATAAACCTTATTGAAAACCAACAAACTATGTTCTCAGTTAACTTTGCAACTACAATTCATCATATTTTCAGGAAGGGTCTCATGTCGGAGCCTTTTGGCAAGTCCACATACTCAACCATCATTTAGTCTTATATGATTGCTAACACTCACCGCATACCCATGAACAAAAAGTTTCAACCGGACACATAGGAAGATAGGGGCTTATAGTTTCGCCTCCCAACGTATTCACCTCAAGGGTGATGTCAACAATAATAACTCATGCCCACTCATATCCAACTGGATATATGTGCCTAGATCTTTCCTCACCACATGATGCTTGCAAAAAGAAAAAGTAAAAAAAGGAATAGGGAAGAATACTTTGACTCTTGCATAAAAGTAAAGACATAAAAGTAAAAGATAGTCCCTTCGCAGAGGGAAGCAGAGGTTGTCATGCGCTTATTAGTTTGTATGCCCAATCCCTTAATGTAAAAGAACGTCACGCTATATTGCCCCCTATGATAGCAACCTTTATTATGCAGTCTGTCGCTTTTATTACTTTGCCATCATAAGTTCGTATAGCGCTCAATTTTCTCTTACACTAATTGATCAAAACACTTTTAGAAGCAATTTTTATTGCCTCATTGCACCGATGACAACTTACTTGAAGGATCTTTCTCGATCCATAGGTAGGTATGGTGGACACTCAAAGAATGAATTTGGGTTTGGGTTTTTGGATGCACAAGTAGTATCTCTACTTAGTGCGGAATTTTTGGCTAGCAAAGATATTGAGCAAGCACCACATGTTGAAGGATCTATGACAATATAACTTCTATGTGGATATGAACAGACATAAATCATTAAGTTGTCTTCCTTGTCCAACGTCAACAATTTTGACATATAATATTTGATGGGGGCTCACAATCATAAAAGATGTCCAAGATAGTGTATTTGCATGTGAATCTTCTCTTCCCTTATTAATTCTTTCATGAATTGCATCATTGACCAATGCTATGTTTGTCAATCTCCAATAAATTTTACTACTTATACTTTTCCTTATGTGATGTCATTACTCACCATAAGATTAGCATATGATTCTTTTCATTTGTTTCTTTTTCCTTAATTTTGATTGCAACAAGAAACTAGAGAGGCAAAAACTCAAACTAAACTATATTATATAACTCTCACTCGATTACATAGATAGATAGGCCACGAAACTAACACACGAAAATAGATCATGCTAAACTTTTATTCAACTAAAGCAAAGGGAAACTAAAGATCAAATTAAAATAGGTAAAGGTGAATAAAAGTGATGGTGATACGATACCGGGGCACCTCCCCCAAGCTTGGCTCAAGCCAAGGGGAGTGCCCATACCCGTGTGCTCAAGTCTCCTTTGGTGGTGGTGATGAAGAAGGTGGTGGTGATGAAGAAGGTGGTGGTGATGATGCAGCCTTCTTCTTCAACTTATATTTAAGCATGAAATTTTCCTCCCTTAGATCATCATTCTCCAACTCAAGCTTTAATATCCTTTTACATAATGCCGCCTTGCTCTCCTGTAGAAAATGAGATGGGATAAATTGGACCTCAGGTTTGTATCTTCTAGGGAGGCTTGACTTCTTGAATTCCACATGCATGTCTCCGGCTTGAGGTAATGGATCATCCTCTTCTTCAGAGCTATTGTCTTTTGTTTCCTTCATGGTAGCGTCTTCCTCCTCCTCTGAGGTCCAGAGATAGGGGTAAATTTCCCTAAAGATCTTTGGGTCTACAACATAGTGATCAACATGGCTCTCCCCCTCCGAATCTTGAGATGACATATTTTCAAATCTGTCAGGAAAACAACACAAAACAAGAGCAGGGGATTTTTCAGCGATGCGGTCGTCAAAACAGTCGGGGGGTATATATAGAGAATTGTTATTCTTGGGAAACAAGCATATGGAAGGAAAACGGAGTCGGGAAGGTGTCCGAGGTGGGCACAACCCACCAGGGCGCCCTGGTGTATCGTGCTCACCTCAATCACCTTCTGGTTTCTTTCTTTATTTCCAAAATTTTCTAATATTCCAAAACTGACAAAAAATATTTTTGCGGATATTTCGGAGTCTGTTTACTTACCGTATTACATACCTCCTATTTTTCAGAATTCTGGAGTGTTCCGGACGATTTCTTTTATGTGTTGCTCCTGTGTCATGGTTTGGATAACATTGCTTTCAACGTTAATAGGCGTACCTGAGATATAATGCTTAATTCTTTGTCCATTGACCACCTTCGGGTTAGTACCTTCGGCGTTATTAATCTTGATAGCTCCAGAACGATAAACCTCTTCGATAATATATGGTCCTTCCCATTTGGAGAGAAGCTTACCTGCAAAAAATCTTAAACGAGAGTTGAACAAAAGAACATAGTCTCCTATTTTGAATTCCCACTTTTGGATTATTTTGTCATGCCATCTTTTTACTTTTTCGTTGAATAGTTTGGCATTTTCATAGGCTTGGGTTCTCCATTCATCTAGTGAGCTAATATCAAATAGCCTCTTCTCACCGGCAAGTTTGAAATCATAGTTAAGTTCTTTAATTGCCCAAAATGCCTTATGTTCTAATTCTAGAGGCAAATGACAAGCTTTTCCATACACCATTTTGTATGGAGACATACCCATAGGATTTTTATAAGCTATTCTATAGGCCGAAAGTGCATCATCTAATTTCTTAGACCAATTCTTACGAGACCTATTGACAATCTTTTGTAATATTAATTTTATTTCTCTATTGCCAAGTTTGACTTGATCACTAGATTGAGGATGATAGGGTGATGCAATTCTATGGTTAACATCATATTTAGCAAGCATCTTACGAAAAGCAGCATGAATAAAGTGTGAACCACCATCAGTCATTAAATATCTAGGGACTCCAAACCTCGGGAAGATAACCTCTTTAAGCATTTTAATGGAGGTGTGGTGATCAGCACTACTAGTTGGAATAGCTTCTACCCACTTAGTGACATAATCAACAACAACCAAAATATGAGTGTACCCGTTAGAGGAAGGAAAAGGCCCCATATAATCAAAACCCCATATGTCAAATGGTTCGACAACAAGTGAATAATCAGAGAATATAGTAGTCATACATCTTTGAAAGGTAGCAGGCGCATTGCATAAACCAAAAGGCATACATCCATAACATAGGTTCCAAAAGGGCAAGTAAAGGTGGTTTTCTCTTGATCTGATTGTGACACAGGTATTTGAGAGGAACCAGAATATCCATCTTGGAAAGAAAAGTGTGTGTGCTTAGATAATCTCTCTAGCATTTGATCAATGAAAGGCAGAGGGTAATGATCTTTTCTAGTAGCTTTATTTAATTTTCTAAAATCAATTACCATTCTATAGCCAGTAACAATTCTTTGTGGAATGAGTTCATTCTTATCATTGGGAACAACGATAATACCTCCATTCTTAGGGACACAATGAACGGGACTTACCCATCTACTATCAGGTATGGAATAGATTATACCTGCTTCCAGAAGCTTTAATATTTCAGTTCTTACCCCTTCTCTCATCTTAGGATTCAACCACCGTTGGTGATCAACAACGAGTTTAGCATCAGGTTCCATATTAATCTTGTGTTGACATAGAGTGGGACTAATGCCCTTAAGATCATCAAGAGTATATCCAATAGCAGCCCGGTTCTTCCTTAGAACTTTGAATAATCTTTCTTCTTCATGTTCTGAAAGGTTAGCACTAATAATAACAGGATATATCTTTTTCTCATCAAGATAAGCATACTTCAAAGTGTCAGGCAATTGTTTCAATTCAAACACAGGATCACCTTTAGGTGGAGGAGGTCCTCCAAGAGTTTCAATGGGCAAATTGTGTTTCAGGAGAGGTTGTTGTTCAAAGAAAATTTGATCTATTTCGTTTCTTTCACGCAAGTGCATATCATTTTCATGGTCAAGCAAGTATTGTTCTAATGGATCAGTAGGAGGCACAACAATAGAAGCAAGACCAATTATTTCATCCTTACTAGATAACGCTTTATCATGAGGTTGTCTACTAAACTTGGAAAAATTAAACTCATGAGACACACCACCAAAACTAACACCGACAGTTTGTTTTTCACAATCTATCTTAGCATTGACGGTGCTCAAGAAAGGTCTACCAAAGATAATGGGACAAAAGTCATCTTGTGGGGAACCAATAACTAGAAAATCAGTAGGCTTTTTTACTTTCCCACACAAGACCTCAACATCTCTAACAATCCCAAGTGGTGTGATAGTGTCTCTATTAGCAAGTTTAATGGTAACATCAATGTCTTCTATTTCAGCAGGTGCTATTTCAGCAGGTAAAAGGGATAGCACTCACACTAGCACCCAAATCACATAAACCATGATAGCAATGATCTCCTGTTTTGACTGAGACAACAGGCATGCCTTCTATGGGTCGATGTTTATCTTTTTCATCGGTTTTAGCAATTCTAGCAGCTTCATCACAGAAGTAGATAACATGCCCATCAATATTTTCTACCAAGAGATCTTTAACCATAGCAACACTAGGTTCTACTTTAATTTGCTCAGGGGGCTTAGATGCTCTTATATTACTCTTACGAACCACAGTTGATACCTTAGCATGTTCCTTTATCCTAACAGTGAAAGGTGGTTTTTTATAAGCGGTAGGCACAACTGGATCAACATTGTAAAAGATGGTTTCTTCTTTAGCTATGACCGGTTCTTTAATTTCTTCTTTAATAGGGGGTGATATTTAAACCACTTCTCCTTAGGGAGATCGACGTGAGTAGCAAATGCTTCGCAGAAAGAGGCTACTATCTCAGAGTCAAGTCCATATTTAGTGCTAAACTTGTGAAAAGTATCGGTATTCATAAAAGATTTAACACCATCAAACTCAAGCTTTATACCTAACTCATTAGCTTCGTCGAGTTCCCAATCTTCAGAGTTGCGTTTAATTCTTTCTAAGAGATCCCACTTGAATTCAATAGTCTTCTTCATATAAGAACCAGCACACGAAGTATCAAGCATGGATTGATCATTATGAGAAACCCGAGCATAAAAATTCTGAATGATAACTTCTCTCGGAATGTCATGATTGGGGCATGAATATAACATTGACTTAAGCCTCCCCCAAGCTAGAGCAATGCTTTCTCCTTCACGAGGCGAAATATTATATATATAATTCCGATCACGATGAACAAGATGCATGGGATAAAACTTTTGGTGGAATTCCAATTGCAAACGATTCCAGTTCCACGATCCAAGATCATCACATAGCCGATACCGTGTCAATGCTTTTCCCTTCAAAGATAAAGGGAAAACCTTCTTCTTAACTTCATCCCCGGGTAAACCTGCAAGCTTAAATAATTCACAAATTTCGTTCACATATAATAGGTGCATATCAGGATGTTCAGTTCCATCTCCTGCATAAGGTTTAGCAAGCAGTTGTTCTACAATACCCGAAGGAATTTCATAACCAATATTTTCAGTAGGTGCAGTATCTTGAGGCGCAACTAATTGTGGTTCCGGTCGAGGTGAAGATACCCCGAACAAACCCCTCAAAGGATTGTTTTCCATAGTAGCAAGTAGCAATAAATTTCGGCACGTAGTATAAGTTTTTCCTTACCGATTTCCACTTACTAAGAGCGCTTCATTCCCCGGCAACGGCGCCAGAAAAGAGTCTTGATGACCCACAAGTATAGGGGATCAATCGTAGTCCTTTCGATAAGTAAGAGTGTCGAACGCAACGAGGAGCAGAAGGAAATGACAAGCGGTTTTCAACAAGGTAATTTCTGCAAGCACTGAAATTGTAGGTAACATATAGTTTGATAGCAAGATAATTGGTAACGAGCAAGTAACGGTAACAGTAAACAAGGTGCAGCAAGGTAGCCCAATCCTTTTGTGGCAAAGGACAGGCCAGAACAATCTCTAGTAATAGGAAAAGTGTTCTTGAGGATACACGTGAATTTCATCTAGTCACTTTTATCATGTTGGTTTGATTCGTGTTCGCTACTTTGATAATTCGATATGTGGGTGGACCGGTGCTTGGGTGCTGTTCTTACTTGAACAGCCTCCCACTTATGATTAACCGACTCGCAAGCATCCGCAACTGTAACACCATGGGTTTGGTGTACACTGCGATAGCTGTAGTTAATCCTCAAGACCCTTGCCACACATCGATGAGGCCCTTGCCACACATCCTCGAGACGGGGCGACGGGACCGCACTTCATGGGTCGCGCTTGCCCCGCATTAATAAAATGCTAATGGGTTGGGTATTTGATCTGAGTTGGGTCGTTGGCCTTTTTACGCACCAAAACATCGCGTGGGAGAAGTTATGGGTACTCAGCGTCGTTGTATCAGCCGAAGCTCTTCGAACGTCAGCAATGGAGCGGCGCGCGCCCGAGTGGCCTGGACGGTGCAACTCTTGGACTAGAGTGTACTAGGGCTGACCTCGGCCGCCCTCGCATCGTGTAGGAGTGCAAAGGGTGATTGGGCCCATGACCCCTGCGCGCTTAGGATTTAGACCGGCGGGCTGGCCTCTCTGTTGAGCCTAGGTGGGGCGATGACGTGCTGCTATCCCGAGGCCGGGCATGACCCAGGAAAGTGTGTCCGGCCGGAGGTGATCAGGCGTGTTGGAAATGTGATGCACCCCTGCAGGGATGAATTATCTATTCGAATAGCCGTGTCCACGGTAACAGGACGACTTGGAGTTGTACCTTGACCTTATACAATTATAACTGTGACTTTAAATTGAAATGAATGTTGGCTCCGAGATTGCTTCCTCGTAGGGAGTCGAGGAAGAATCTCTGGACGTGGTTACTTAATAAAATTGCTACAATAATATGACTATATATGAGATACCAGTCTACTCTCTTCTAATGCTGCAAGATGCTGAAGATGCTAGTCTTCAATAGGACTAGGCCTTCCGAGAGCGAAGTTTCAGCGGACGGCGCCACCGGCTGACTTTATCGAGAGCGTCCAAGTGGGCCTCGGGATCCCACCCCCGCCTCCAGCTTTCCTATATACGATTTGCAATACGAAGCCTAAATGTGTTAGGCTGTACAGGGATAGCACACTTCTGACCCGTTCTGCTCATATGGGCCAGACCAGTTAGGTGGGCGGCTGGCCCGATATGAAACAGCACATCGCTAGGGCAGGTCGCAGCTGTTCCTCCTTAACCCCAATCATTCATCATAGCTCTCACCCCTCGCCCTGCTTGCTCCTCCTACGGCTGTTCTCCGGCGGCTGACCTCCGCCATGGAATCCATGGAAGTTTGCGGCAGCGAATCAAACAGGTGTGCCTCTCTTCTCACCTCCGCCCCTTCCTGCTACCGTCCGTATCAGATCCGACATAGCTGTTCTTCTCACCTCCGCCCCTTCCTGCTACCTTCCGTATCAGATCCGACATAGCTGTTCTTCTCACCTCCGCCCCTCTTCTGTTCAGATTTCAGGTGGCAGATGGGTATCCTACCGGCGCGGTTCTTCCAGTTGAGTCGCAGCGGTCACTCAGCCATCTTGCTGCGCAGAGCAAGTCACCGGGATTTCTGATGTTGGATTGGCCGGTCACGCCGGGGAGTTTGGTGTCTGTTCTGAAGCAACAAGCGGCTGGACCAGAAGGTACGTTGAGTTCTCGATGATATTTTGCCAGTCATCTAGTTTAGAGTTTGTTGTTCGCTGTCCTACAGAGTCTGCTCTCGTGTTGATATGTCCCAATGGTTGTCAAATTAGTGATGGTTATGGATTTATGTCATATATAAATAGATTATTTGTACATGGGAGATAGTGGCTAAGATTTGTCTGGCTGTTTGGTGGGCTCGTATAGCATGAAAGAAGAACAAAAAGTTGTACAGTAAAAGGGACATTGATTTTCTGGATTTACATGACGCTGCTATGCTGAACTTTGACTGCTTGTTTCATAGCAAATTGCTTGCTCTTAGAGCATGAAAGATTAAAAAATAGATGGACAGTACAGGGGGCATTGATTTTCCGGGTTTATATGGCGTTGCTATGCTGAAGTGTTACTGTTTGATTTCATAGCAAATTGCTTGTAGTTGATTCTGTCCAGCCTGCCTTGTTGGCACCACATTTAGATGATGCGAAAAACAATATATGTCAGTGCTTGTGTGGCGCAGCTTCGGTGGTTTTTGTTGTACTTTTTGCATATATATATCGGTGATACAGATGAAATAGCAAATTTTCCATTTCATGTTAGAAATTAATTTGTGTGATGCAAAGAAATGTTTATAGAGTACCTGGTTTTGTTTATTTTTCCTTATTGTTCGCTTTGTTAGGTATGAACTAATTACCCTGTCTGAAAAATGTTGTGTCAGGGTAAGGATTGGTAAAGCGTCGGCAGAACGGGAACTAAATCCTAACAGGAAGAGTGCTCTTGAGCTGTCAGTTAGGGCGTTTGTCGAGAAGAGAGATGGCACAGTTGTTAACCCGGCCATATCGACTTCGTTCGATTCTCTCGAAGAAGCTTTTGAATTCTATAATCTCTATTCATGGGAGATTGGTTTTGGAGTTCGTTACGCCAAGAGCAGATTGAACGTAGACCGGGCAAAGTGCATGCAGCAGATTGTGTGCGCGTGCGCGGTAATGCTTCGCTCTCTCAACGTGCAAAAAATTAGCCCATTATGTTATTCTTTAATGTAATTTGTTATGTGTTCCGCTGTTTTTCTTTGTAATGTCATTGCCTGACGGTACGAATCTTCTGTACAGGGGAAGCCGGTAAAGGAGAACAGCAGATTGTCTCATACTGGATGCACTGCTAGTGTTAGGCTTTTGAGATCAACAGACAATGGTTGGTATATATCCGAGCATCGGACTGGACACAACCATTCGCTATCTGTAAGGTGCGGTGAGAAGCTTCACAAGAAGTCGCACAGGCACATTGACAGATACATGTTGAGCACAAGCTTTGTGTGCGTTTTAATTCTAGACTCACTATGCTATGCAATATTTATGTGCTGATATTCACATAAAGGTTGCAAAAAATGTTCCATTATACAAAGGACTACTTCCCTGTGTTTGTTATGTTGTTTTTGTGGATACAATGATTTTTGTGTCCTGGACAAAAACAATGTGGCCGTTGAGCTAATGTTTTAAATCTCCATTTCTGTAGTGTAACCAAGGACATTTCATATTATGATTAGATTTGTTTCCCAGAGATAGATGAAAATTTGTCCGTATGTTTTCTTGCTGGTCTCCTATTAAATTGCTTGGTTGTATATAATATTTTATAGTGTTTAATTGTGAGAGCACATCATGCATTATTTTCGAAAGAAAGTTGTGTATTTTCAGGCTTTATTTTGTGATGTTGGTTTGTGTTTAATTTATATTATTACATATGGTCATTTCGGTTTTGGGGTTGGATTACAGACCCTCCTACTGTGTCGCCCAAGTGGGTTGCTATCAAATGTTCACCACGCGGCGATAATGGTTTTCCTACTGGAAAATGATCAGCTGCTTGAACATGTTGACTATTCAACTGAAAATTATATGAGGCTAACGAATCCTTTGGCTCATCATGCTCGAGCGGCGTTCAGTACAGCACGCCGCGGCGTTTTCTTGCTTTAGCATGCATTTACTGGGTCTTGATTTGACAGGCAGGGAACAGGCCATTAAATTGGCAACGTGGGAGCGTGGTGCTGCCAGAGATTGGACCGGACAACGGGGCGAGATGCTGCCAGAAATTGGGTCCACGTCTGCTCCCAAGCGCTAGGGTGCACGTCCGGCATGGGCGAATAACAAATGAAGTCGGACTGTGCCACCGCCGGCAGACCCGGTGTCATGTGTAAAAACGTAGTTAGCGTGAGGTTATCTGATGATTAATCTGTAATTTTGGAACCTGATGTTTCATAATTAGCACATTAAAAAAAGAAGTCATAGATGCTAAATGTGTGCGAGGAGACGTTGACGCCTAGAACATCCTTTGCTAATCTGATGGTTAATTATCAGTATAACTAACACATGTTTACCTGGACTTGGGTGCACATTAAAAATGTTAGGTGTCGTGTACGCGTCATTAGCCTGCATAGCGAACGGCACATGTGACTGTGTGGGGATACATGCAGACGAGACAACATGAGGACGACAGAGCATCTCCGACACATGTGTATGAGAAGAACATATGACATACCGGTGTGGTACTTGTGGCCCCATGTTCCAGAGGTCATGGATTTTAAAAACGAAATACGGCTGGTGGGTGTGGAATACCTGCCCACTGTCGCCGGGAATACCGGGCAGAAACGCATCCCGATGGGGACCGGGTGGGCAGGATAAAGTCCTACCAGGTGCCCGTCCACGTAACGCTTTTTCGTAGGCCTTCCCCCTATTCTTGCTTTCTGGAGTCAGCTCAGATATAACCCCATTCCTTGATACTGATGCATACTTAGCATAGTTCTGATGTCAGTCTTGCGAGTACTTTGGATAAGTACTTACCGCTGCTTTGCTTTCTCTTTCCCCCTCGATACGATTCTGCGTTCAGACGATGGAGCCCAGGAGATGGAGTACGCCGGAGACGACTACTACACCACCGCTGGAGCCTACTACTACGTGGAGAGTGCCGACGCTCAGGAGTAGTTAGGAGGTTCCCAGGCAGGAGGCCTCGCCTCTTTCGATCCGCTGCTTATGTTTGTGCTAGCCTTCTTAAGGCAAAACTTGTTTAACTTATGTCTGTACTCAGATATTATTTGCTTCCGCTGACTCGTGCTTGTCGAGCTTTGTATTCGAGCCCTCGAGGCCCCTGGCTTGTAATATGAAGTTGTATGACTTTAATTTGTGTCTAGTGTTGTGTTGTGATATCAATCAGTGAGTTCCTAATCTTGATCGTACGCATTGTGTGTATGATTAGCGTACGGTCAAGATCGGGGGCGTCACAGCAACTATCAGAAAAGTATTAAGATAAAATCTAACCATAGAATTAAACGTTTGGATCCAAATCAGCCCCTTACGAAGTAGCGCATAAACTAGGGTTTAAGCTTCTGTCACTCTAGCAACCCATCATCTAATAACTACTCCACAATGCATTCCCTTAGGCCCATGAATGGTGAAGTGTCATGTAGTCGACGTTCACATGACACCACTAAGGGAATCACAACATACATATCATCAAAATATCGAACACATATCAAATTCACATGATTACTTGCAACATGACTTCTCCCGTGACCTCAAGAACAAAGGTAACTACTCACAAATAATACTCATGCTCAAGATCAGAGGGGTATTGAATAGCATAATGGATTTGAACATATAATCTTTCACCAAATAAACCATATAGTAATCAACTACGCAAGGTAATCAACACAACAAGTCACCCACAGGTACCAATCTGAGGTTCCGGTATAAAGATTGAACACAAGAGATGAACTAGGGTTTGAGAGGAGATGGTGCTGTTGAAGATGTTAAGATTGGCCTCCCAAAGATGAGAGGGGTATTGGTGATGAAGATGGCTTCGATTTCCCCCTCCGGGAGGGAAGTTCCCCCGGCGGAATCGCTCCGCCGGAGGGCAAAAGTGCTCCTGCCCAAGTTCCTCCTCGAGGCGGCGGCGCTTCGTCCCGAAAGTCCTCTCCTGATTTTTTCTAGGTCAAATGTGACTATATACCAGAAGATGGGCACCGGAGGTGGGCCGAGGAGGCCACAACCCATCAGGGCGCGCCCAGGGGGGCCTGGCGTGCCCTGGTGGGTTGTGCCCACCAGGTTTGCCCCCTCCGGTAGTTTTCTACTCCAGTATTTTTTATTTAATCCAAAAATAATCTCCGTAAAATTTCAGCTTCATTGGAGTTGTGCAGAATAGGTATCTCTGATGTGCTTTTTTAAGGTCCAGAATTCCAGCTGCCGGTATTCTCCCTCTTTGTGTAAACCTTGCATATTATGAGAGAAAAGGCATTAGAATCACTCCTTAAAGCATTATTATTTGACAAAACATAATAAATAACAGTAGGAAATCATGATGCAAAATGGACGTATCACGTCGCAACCCTTGCGCGCTACATCTACTTGCTAGAGAAGGAGGTGGAGCGTCAGGTCGCGCACGCAAAGAAGCTCACTGACGCCTTGGCCGGAGGAGAAGCCGCAACGGCGGCGCGGAATGCGGATATCTACGCAGAATCCCGTCGCTTCAAGGAGGGGCGTCTTGAGCGCCGGAGGGTAGCACTGGCAGGCAACGGACACGTCTCCACCAACTCGTCAGCAGGCTCCTCCTCCACTTGCTCTTACTGAGCACGCTTGATTCTGCTAGAAGTAGTACAAAGCCCCTCCGTAGTACTAGTATTTAGGGGCTATTTTGTTCAGTTCATCTAACTATAGATATGGTTGAACTGTACCACGTACTTTAATTAGCTAGTATATAGTTGAACTAGCTAATTCCGTACGTGGTTGGCAACAATTGGGGAAAAGTTTGTTCGGTTCAGCTGTCGAGTTGGACTGTATTGTACAAAGACCAGTGCTTAATGTATGAATGAAATCCATGTTTAAAGTGAATTTCAGTTGCAAAATCACACCCTAATTGTGATTTTGTTCCTACATAACTTGACAAATGCCAGTGCTACAATGTTGACAAATGCCAGTGTTATTAGATCGACAGATGCGTATGTTTCCGATTTGACACATGGCAATTTACCCAGTATGATAGATGCAAATCTTCCCGGATTGTCTGTACTAGGCACATAGATCATATTCGAGAAACGTTTGCGATGACGCATTGACCAATCCTCCGCGCCAATATTTTGACTTGGCTTACGGGCGAAGGAAAGATAGCTATCGATGTTCAAACATGTATTCAACCTGAACCGTTTGTGATGAGTGTTCATTCGGATAAAACTATGACGGTTTTTTGTTTGCTATGTGAATTCAAAGATAAATACTTAGTTCATCAAACCATAGATTTCATTCGGTCAAGCTTTCACTTTACATTCATACAATCGAGATACAATATAAAGAAAACTAGTTGCGATGGCGGCGGCGGCGACGGCCTCCTGCGGCGGCGTTCTCGTGCTCCGAGGCGCAGTTGTACAGTTCTTCAACCGAGACCAGAATGTTATGGACTTCACAATCAAAGAGTCGGTCATCGCGCGATCGACGGGCGCGGGGCCGGGGGGGCGGCGACTAGCGTCGCTGGGAGAAAGCTGTCGACGGCGGCGGCCCAATCCGTTGAGGGGGCCGTGACGGGTGCAGGCGCGCGCACGGGCACGGGCGCGGTGGGTGCAGGCGTGTGCAAGGGGTCGGGTGCCGTCGGTGCGGGCACGCGCACTGGGACCGGTATGGAGTGTGCAAGGGCGCGCACGAGCACGGGGGCAGGAGGAGGCACTGGCGCTTGCACGTACATGAGCTCATGCGGGTCGGCGGGGACCTCCCTGACGCCCGCGGTTTCCAGTACTGCGATGATGCTGGGCGACCAGCCCGTCAATGCCACGGGGATGGTTGCTGGCGCGGGCATGGTGATGGTTGCTGGGGAGTGCGTTGGGGCAGCATCCGCTGCGGCATGCAGCTCTTCCAGGGCCATGTCCATGGCGTTCCATTCGTCTTTATGTTCTATCTCTTCCGGCTCGGTGTCAACTTCACCAAACCGGAAGACTAGTGGCATATAATCCTTGTGCACCATGGCGTAGGTCGCCGTGGAGGTCTGAAGATGGAGGGGAATGTGGGGCGAAGATATATGGAGGATTGTGAGTGAGTGGGCAGTAAAGCCGCCTATTAAACAGCGGCTCAGGCGCCATTGATGGACAGGTTGGAAGCGAGGAGGGCAGATACGAAGGTCAAAGGGCTCAATTCCCGGTGAGCCTTCGACGTACTGCCCGCACGCCTCCCATTGAGCCTGCGCAGCGGAGGCCAGCTCGCATGCCTCCTTCAACTCAAGCAGCTGCTCGCACGACACCTCCTAAGCCCTAGCCAATAAAAGAGTGTGACACTTGGCAGCACGTAAAGGGCAGTAGAACGCCAACGGTTTGAAAATAATGCAACCGTTTGCGTGGAAAAGTGACAGTTCTTTGTTCCAAAAAGCTTTTGTTCGCTATTAATGACACGAAAAATACCACAGCATATTTGTGCTATATAATGACGCCATACCAAATTTCTTGAATTTTGTGTGAGTTCTAGATTTACTATAATTTAACGTAATATTCTCAATGTTGGCTCTAAAAGAAAATATATATTAAAACGAGTCTCAAATAGGAAAACAAAATGCTATGACGCCTTTATGTGCCATGTTCATGACATCATGCCAAGTTTCATGAATCTTCTGACGAGTTTTTGATTTACATGATTTAAAACCCTAGTTTCTCAATGTTTCTGTGGCCGAGCCAAGACCCCGAGATTCTTGAAATTCATTCACATATCTTGCATGGGACCTAAAGATGCATGCACACTAATATGGTTTTCAACCCATTTTGATGCACCGGACCTTGTGATTGTAGTTCAGATTTGAATTATGCATATTAAATAATGCATATAAAAGTCAATTAAGGTATAAAAAGGCCAAACGAACCATGTATAATTTCTTATTTTGGCAGGACACTCTCATTTTGGTATATGTTGCCTACATAAATTGTTCAAGACGAGAAGAGGCAGTGGATGTCGATTCGCCCACGTAAGGTCACACATTCCATATCGAAACAACAAAGCTTCCTGTGAGAAGCTGTGGTTTGTGAGGGGCTTGTGCCAAAACTTGTCTCAAATTGGACATTATTTTACCATGGCAGAGATGAGCCATGCATGTCATGACACCATGCCAAGTTTCATGAATTTTCTGACTAGTTTTTGATTTACACATGATTTAAAACACGTGTTTCTCAATGTTTGTATGGCTGAGCCAAGATGAGATGTTTGAAATTCATTCTCATATCTTGCATGGGATCCTAAAGATGCATGTACACTTATACGGTTTTCAACCCATTTTGATGCACCGTACCTTGTGAATGTAGTTCAAATTCGAATTATGCATGTTAAATAATGCATATAAAAGTAAATTAATGTATAAAAAGCCCAAACGAACCATGTATAATTTCATATTTTGGAACGACACTCATTTTGGTATATGTTGCCTCCAGAAATATATAGTTCAAGACGGGAAGAGGCAGCGGATGTCGATTCGCCCACATAAGGTGACGCGTTCCTTATCGAAACCACAAAAGCTAGCTTCCCGTGAGTAGCTGAGGTTTCTAAGGGCTTGTGCCAAAACTTGTCCCAAATCGGACAATTTATCATCAGCGCACATATGAGCCATGCCATGACACCATGCCAAGTTTCCCGAATTTCTGACGAGTTTTTTATTTATACATGAATGTAAAACCAAGTTTCTCAATGTATGTGGCCGATCCAAGACCCCGAGATGTTTGGAATCCATTCCCATATCTTGCATGGGGCCCAAAGTAGCCATGGACACTTATATGATTTTTCAACCCATTTTGATGCACCGGACCTTGTGATTTTAGTTCAAATTTTAATTATCCACATTGTATGCCTAGAGAACTCAATTAACGTATGAAAATGAGAAAAGTACCCTGAATAATTCCATATTTTAACAAGACACTATTACTGGTGCGAGTTGCCTCTAACAAAATTTCATGGCGAGAAGATGAGCGGATGTCGTTTTGCCTATGTAAGGTGACGTTTTCCTTATCGGGGCCTCAAAGATTGCAGTGAGAAGCTCTGGTTTGTAAGGGACTTGTGGCTAAAATTGTCCCAGGTTGGACAATCCTTTTACCATGGCACATATGTGCCATGTCATGACAACATGCCAAGTTTTTAGAATTTCCGACGCGTTTTGGATCTACAGTAATTTAAAAACCAAGTTTCTCAACGTTTGTGGCCGAGCCAAGATGCCGAGATGTTTGAAGTTCATTCCCATTTATTACCCGTGACCTAAAGATGAAGCCATGGACACTAATATGATTTTTCATTCAATTTTGATGCACGGACATTGGGACGATAGCTCAAATTTGAATTATACACATTAAATGTCTAGAAAACTCAATTAATTTATAAAAATGCCAAACAGACCCTGAATAATTCCATATTTTAGCACGACACAGCTATTGGTCAGTGTTCACCGAAGATAAATCTTATTGCAATCCAAACACCGTCCTTTGTCGAATTAACCTCATTTTTTTTAAAACATTTTGAAAATCAAGTCTTTCACAAATAGTTGATGTTCATGAATCGTGTGTGATGCAGTACAAAATATCTTGGGCCAATCCTCGTAATGCATGGCTTAGGCCGGAAGCTTCATCGGCTGCAGTACACCGCCGGCCAGTTTATCGCACTGACTCCTCAGACCATTTTACTTTTCAATCGTCGCTGGTGAAAGACGGGGACGTGGATCCCCGTCGTGAGGGCAACTTCGGCAACCGACTCCGGCCCGAGCGCGGCTGCATCAGCCATGAGCGCGCTCTCAATATGCTTGAACGCGACCGCTACCTTCGACAGAGCGGCTGTAGCAACCGAAAGGGCAGCTGCTGCAACTGAGAGGGCGGCAGCAACAAGCGCGACGGGGATAGCAAATGGCGAGAACGGCACATCAGCTGTGAGTTCCTCAAGGGTCGTCATAGCCCTGATGGTGGATGCCCAGTCCCATCTCGAGGCCGCCCACGCCCATCTCGTGTCGGTCGCTGCACAAATCACATCCGCCTTCTCCAACACCGGTCAACAACTCACGTCCGTTGAGTTGGTAATCGCTGAGTGTGCTTGAGCAGGTGTTCGTTCGTCGGCGGCCTCCCTAGCCAAGATTGTGGCCGTCCATGCCCGGAGCAAGGCCGCCCATGCCCAGCTCATGGCGGCCTTATCCAAAGAGATGGTGGATGAAGACTGCGAGATGCTGGAGTATGTGGCGATGGATCCCACGGATCTCCTTTCCCCGGAGTTCGTCGAGCAGGAGCTGGTCATCGAGGAGGCAGCGGAGATCGACGAATGCCAGGCGGAATATTAGTCTCTGTCTAGGGCGGTGGTGTTTTGTTAGAGTAATGTTTGGGTCAATTAACTAATGTTTATTAGTTGCTCGATTAAGTAAGTGCGGGCAGTGATGTAGGCTCTTTTGTGTAGTACACAAATTTGCAAGTGTTGTTAAAGTAAGCAATCACCAATGTAACGAGGGAAATTCGGACCAAAATTTGCCGCCGTATCCCCATTTTCTCTTCCAAATGAACATGAAATGCAAGTACCGTGTGCAATGTAGTATCCGATATCTTACGCCGGAAGCTTGGAGACCAAAATTTCCACATTCAGTCTCATCACACACGGGATAAACTATAGGATACGTTTGTATTGTTCAATATCGCACACAATTATGGTAAAGGTACTGTGTCCGATCTGACTGTGCGCGCTACTTTTTCGCCGCATCGAACGCAATTTTGGGCTGCCGCGCAAATATCTACCTCCCCCGCCCCTCGTACCAACCAAAACCCACATTTCCCCCTGCTCCCCCTTCATTTCCTAAGTTCAAACCTTCACCGCTTGCTTGCAGCGCCGCCTCCTCGCCGACGACGCTCCTTCCTACTACTCGGCCTCATCCATCTAGTCATAGCCAGGTAATCCAAACCTTTCCCATACCCCCTCCCCCCTCCACCCCCTCCTCCTCCATTCCACATGGCCCGACCGCCGGCGCGACACATTCCACCAAAATCACTGGCCCACCCCCCACATAATCCCCACCGAAATACATGGTGCATGAAGTATAGCCAGGATCTCAAGGAGCACCTGACAGCGGAGAAGCAAATCGTGATCGCACGCGCGGATGAGGCCGCGATGGCTGCCATGCGTGCTGACCCCCAGATCTTGGAGCAACACCTAGACGTCAAGGCCACCGTCGACGCCTTGCGCGCGGACGCCGCCACGTGGTTGGCTTCTTTGCATAACAACTCGTTGTGTTTTCTCGAGGGCTCCACTGTTGCCTTCGACGACGACTCTAAGTTGTTTTCTCAGCGTGTCCGTTCTTTCCTCAACTCCATAGCAGGCAGGTTGGTGCCCGAACAGGCTGAGGAAACTCACCACTACGAGGAGGGCACCCACGATGTGGAGGCCTCGCCCTCGTCCAAGCCCATCGTTATCGATATCTCCAACGACGAGGAATGTCTTGTTTTTTAAGCTTAATTACTAATGACCTGTGTTCATCTAGCTACGCCTGTTACGCATGTTTGTTTTACCTGCTGCATGTGCTGCTCCTACCTTTCCTTAAGAAACTCTAGTGAAATATGCAATGTAATGCTACTATGCAATCTGACCTTCTACTACTATGTTGTATTGTGCAATGTGATGCTCAGTTAACTATTTTCGTTCAGTTGTTTTGGTGATCATCTGCAATGTGATGTTCAATTATTGTTGGTACAATTTTGTTTTGTTATGGATGTGAAACATACAATTGCTATATTTCATAGTTCTTAGCATGCTTGGCTTTTCCATGTGGCTTGAATTCATATGTTGGATATGCAATGCGTTTATCTTTCATTAACATATTTTACTGATAGCACGCCAAATCTCACTTAAAACCTGATCAATATCTATTCTTAAACACGTTACACGGGGGAACAATGGGAGACACTGAGGTTTACCATCGAGGTTTGCACTTTCATGATCCTTTGGCTAAATATTATTGTGCAATTACAGGAACCATTCTAATATTTAGGTTTCTAACAATAATTTGGTCTTGCACATGTAGGTCCTGCTGTAAGAGGTTTAGAGCCACTGTTCGACCCATTTTGCATGTGGGGAAATGATGTGTTCATGAATATCAGTCAAATCAAGAAACTCAGAAAGATTGTTAAGATAAAGAAACTTGCGATGAAAAACAACAAGATGTTTGTCTACACAATGAAGAAGACATCAGTGAACTATAGGATGGTACTATCTCTTTTACCTTGTCTTTTTTTCCTTTGTGACATTTCAATTTTTCGAAATGAAATTTATGCATATCTTTGTTTCTAGTCCTTTCCAAAGCACTTCATCGATGAGTACATCTCAAACCACCTGTATGGTCAAGAGGCGAGGAAGGTATTCATACAGCAGCCACAGTATAATCTTGAAGTCTTCCTCAAGAGGATGAAGGATGGGCGGGCAACCATCCACAGGCACTGGCATAAAGTTGCAAGAACCTTCGACATCAGTGAAGGCTCAATATTTGCCTTCTGCTTCAACAGTTTTCTAGACGAGATTCATCTGTTTATTTACCGTATATGATGCTATTTTCCAAAGGTTTTAGATGTTGCATGTGAAACTCGGTCCTGACGTGTAATTGGGTAGCTAGGTAGTATATGCCTATATGATGTTGTACTCTGATGTATTTCAATTATGAAATCCTGGTTGCCGTAATACGAAATGAAATATATTGTGTGCTTGATATTATATGAAGTGTCAATTTGTTTACTAGCTGGATTATAAATAATAGAGCAATTAGCCTGATTATTGGGGTTTCATATTGCACACGGTTTGTCATAGAACACCATCAGCGATGACCTCAACAAACCCACACGCTTTCTGAAAAATTGGCGTGTTGGATCTGTGAACAATCACACACGATTTCCGGGCGCAAACTGTGTGTGTTAGAAAACCCATTCGCAAACGTTTTCACATAAAACGTGTGTGTGATGGACAGCCCTATGCCAAACAGTTTCTTCTAGGCACCGTGCGTGATGGCCACCCCTAACACAGACGATGGTATGCAGAAAATTGTGTGTGATGTACAATACGTACGGAAACATATGTTTGGGATTCACTGTGTAGGATGCTAAGCACATCTCACTCGATTTCTCCTAAATACCTGTTTGTGATAGTCCTTCCAATCGCACACGACATAATTTTGCCTATCGTGTGTGACCGGGAGCAGGCATCGCCAACGGGTTTTCCGTGTCATGTGCGATAGCCCCCCCTATCGCCCACACATGCAAGGCGACGGTTTGAGACTAGTGCATGTAAGAAAATTTCTTCTCATTCATAATAGTGGGAGCAAATGCAACAAAATAACTATCATGAGACACTTGATTGACATAATAAAACTCAACATAAAAATCATGATGACAAATTTCATGTTTATTATTACTCATTATAGCATACATGTCATCACCATAATCATCATAGATAGCAACTTTGTTCTCATAGTCAATTAGAAACTCTTCTGAAATAGTGGAATCATTACTAAATAAAGTCATGACCTCTCCAAATCCAATTTTATCATTATGAAAAGATTCAACACCCTCCAAAGTAGTGGGATCACTAGTACCTAGAGTTGACACTCTTCCAAACCCACTTTCATCAATATCATCATCGTAAATAGGAGCCATGCTTTCATCATAATAAATTTGATCAGCAAACTTGGGGGACTAAAAATATCATCTTCATAAAACATAGCATCCCCAAGCTTTGGCTTTGCATATCATTAGCATCATGGATATTGAGAGAATTCATACTAGCAACATTGCAATCATGCTCATCATTCAAGGAATTCTCATTAAGTATTTTCATAAATTCTACCTCTAACAATTGAGCAGAATTTTCCGAACCATCATTTTCACAAAAGACATTATAGAGACGAAACAAATAAGGCAACCTAAATTCCATTTTTTGTAGTTTTCTTTTATAAAACCAAACTAGTGAAAACAATAAACTAAAAGATTCAATTGCAAGATCTAAAGATATACTTTCAAGCACTCACCTCATCAGCAACGACACCAGAAAATAGCTTGATGTCTACTACGCAACTTTATTCTTGTAGACTTTGTTGGGCCTCCAAGCGCAGAGTTTTGTAGGGTAGTAGGAATCTCCCCTCAAGTGGCTGACCTAAGGTTTATCAATCCGTGGGAGGTGTAGGATGAAGATGGTCTCTCTCAAACAACCTTGCAATCAAATACAAGAAATCTCTTGTGTCCCCAACACACCCAATACAATGGCAAATTGTATAGGTGCACTAGTTCGGCAAAGAGATGGTGATACAAGTGCAATATGGATGGTAGATATATGTTTTTGTAATCTGAAAATATAAAACAGCAAGGTAACAAGTAACAAACATCGAGCAAAACGTTGTATAAATGCTTGGAAATAAGGCCTAGGGATCATACTTTCACTAGTGCAATCTCTCAACAATGCTAACATAATAGAATCATATGATCATCCCTCAACGTGCGATATAGAATCACTTCAAAGTTCATAAGTAGCAGAGAACATAAGATGAAATTGTTGTAGGTAGTAGAACCACCTCAAAGTTATCCTTACCGATCAATCTATTGGTCTATTCCTATAGGCATCACAAACAGCCCTAGAGTTCGTACTAAAATAACACCCATGATACATATCAATCAACCCTAATGTCACCTAGATACTCCAATGTCACCACAAGTATCCGTGGGTTAATTATTAGACATGCATCAAACAATTTCAGATACATCATATTCAATCCAACACAAATAACTTCAAAGAGTACCCCAAGATTTCTATCGGAGAAGGTAGGATGAAAAATATGCAATCAACCTCTATGCATAGATCCCCAAGGTCATCGGAATGCCCAAGTTGATGCCATAACATATATCAAGTGAATCAATAGAATACCCCATTGTCACCAGGGTATCCTCATGCAAGACATACATCAAGTGTTCTCAAATCCAAAATATTCAATCCAACATAACGAGATCTCAAAGGAAAAGATTCAATTCATCACAACAAGATGGCAAGGGAAGAACATCATATGATCCAACTATATTAACAAAGCCTGCGATACATCAAGATCGTGTCGTCTCAAGAACACGAGAGAGAGAGAGAGAGAGAGAGAGAGAGAGAGAGGGAGAGGGAGAGATGAAACACATAGCTACTGGTACATACCCTCAGCCCCGAGGGTGAACTACTCCCTCCTCTTCATGGCCTCCGCTGGGATGATGAATATGGCCAACCATGATGATTTCCCCTCTCCGGCTGGGTACTGGAAAGGCTCCAGATGGGGTTTTCTTCGATATAGAAAGTTGCGGAGGCGGAGCAGAAGTTCTTTGTTTATTTCTGAGGGTTTTGGTATATATAGGAATTTTCACCATTGGAATCACGCCGGGCGGAGCCACGTGGGCCCTAGGACCCAACAGGGCGCGCCCTGTTGGCTCGTGGCCCATAGGTGGCTCCCCTCCGGTAGATCTTCACCCCGGTATTTCTTATTTTATCCAGAAAAAATCTTTAAAAACTTTTGGGCGATTCCGAGAACTTTCATTTTCTGCACAAAAAACAACACCACGGTAATTCAGCTGAAAACAACATCAGTCCGGGTTAGTTCTAAATAAATCATATAAAGTGCATCAAAACCATATAAAAGTATTGCAAACATAGGAAAATATGGCATGGATACTTCATAAATTATCGATACGTTGGAGACGTATTGATGACCCACAAGTATAGGGGATCAATCGTAGTCCTTCCGATAAATAAGAGTGTCGAACCCAACAAGGAGCTGAAGGAAATGACAAGCCATTTTCAGCAAGGTATTCTCTGCAAGTGATGTAAGTAATAGTGATAGATAGTTTTGTAGCAAGATAATTCATAACAAGTGACAAGTAACAATAGTAGCAAGTGTGCAGCAAGGTAGCCCAATCCTTTTTGTAGCAAAGGACAAGCCTGAAAGTACTCTTATATTAAGCAAGCTCTCCCGAGGACACATGGGAATTTCTGTCTAGTCATGTTCATCATGTTGAGTTGATTCGCGTTCGCTACTTTGATAATTTGACATGTGGGTGGACCGGTGCTAAGGTGATGTTCTTACTTGAACTAACAACCTACTTAGGGTTACCCCCTCTTGTAAGAATACACAACTACAAAAGAAGAATAAAGATAAATCTAACCACATCGTGAAACATGTGGATCTAAATCAGCCCCTTATGAAGCAACACATAAACTGGGGTTTAAGCTTCTGTCACTCTAGCAACCCATCATCTACTTGTTACCTTAGGCCCATTACATGGTGAAGTGTCATGTAGTCGACCTTCACATGACACCACTAAGAGAAGTAACAACATACATATCATCGAAATATCGAACGAATACCAACTTCACAAGATTACTTATAACAAGACTTCTCCCATTTTCTCAGGAACAATAATAACTAATCACACCTCATCCACATGTTCAAGATCAGAGGTATAATAATAATGATTAAGGATCTGAACATAATGTATTCCACCAAGTAATCCAACAAGCATCAACTACAAGATGTAATCAACACTACTAGTAACCCACAGGTACCAAACTGAGGTTTTGGGACAAAGATTGAATACAAGAGATGAACTAGCGTTGGAGATGAGATGGTGCTGGTGAAGATGTTGATGAAGATTGGTCCTCCCATAAAGGAGGAAGTGTTGGTAATGACGATGGCTTCGATCTCCCCCTCCCGGAGAGGAATTCCCCCGGCAGAATCTGACTGTCGGAGTGCAAAAGGCCTCTGCCCAGGTTTCCGCCTCGAGAGGGCGGCGCTTCATCCCGAAAGATTGCTTATGATTTTTCTAGGGTAAAACACATCATATAGGAGAAGAGGGGGGTCTGGGCCTGATACGTCTCCAACGTATCTATAATTTTTTATTGTTCCATGCTATTATATTATCTGTTTTGGATGTTTTATATGCATTTATATGCTATTTTATATTATTTTTGGGACTAACCTATTAATCTAGAGCCTAGTGCCAGTTTCTGCTTTTTCCTTGTTTTTGAGTATTGCAGATAAGGAATATTAAACGGAGTCCAAATGGAATAAAATCTTCGGAATGATTTTTCTTGGACCAGAAGAAACCCAGCAAACTTGGAGATGAAGGCAGGAGACCTGCCGTGGCGTCACAAGCCACCAGGGCGCGCCCTAGGTGGGGGGCGCCCCCCTAGCTTGTGGCCCCACGGCAGCCCTCCTAACCCTATTCTTCGGCCTATAAATTTCCAAATATTCCCTGGATACTAAAGAGAGCCACGAAAATACTTTTCCGCCACCGGAAGCCTCTGTTCCCGTGAGATCCCATCTTGGAGCCTTTTCCGGTAATCTGCCGGAGGGGGATTCGATCACGGAGGGCATCTACATCAACTCCATTGCCCCTCCGATGATGCGTGAGTAGTTTACCACAGACCTTCGGGTCCATAGCTAGTAGCTAGATGGCTTCTTCTCTCTCTTTGTTCTTCAATACCATGTTCTTCATGATCTTCATGGAGATCTATCCGATGTAATACTCTTTTGCGGTGTGTTTGTCGAGATCCAATGAATTGTGGGTTGATGATCAGCTTATCTATGAATATATTTTGAATCTTCTCTGAATTCTTATATGCATGATTTCATATCTTTGCAACTCTCTTCGAGCAATGGGAGAAGTGCTTAGTTTTGGGTTCAATCTTGCGGTGTCCTCACCCAGTGACAAAGTAGGGGTAGCGAGGCACGTATTTGTATTGTTGCCATCAAGGATAAAAAGATGGGGTTTTCATCATATTGCTCGAGTTTATCCCTCTACATCATGTCATCTTACCTAATGCGTTACTCTGTTCTTCATGAATTTAATACTCTAGATGCAGGCAGGAGTCGGTCGATGTGTGGAGTAATAGTAGTAGATGCAGAATCGTTTCGGTCTACTTGACACGGACGTGATGCCTATATGCATAATCATTGCCTTGGATATCATCATAATTATTCACTTTTCTATCAATTGCTCGACAGTAATTTGTTCATCCACCGTATTATTTTCCTTCATGAGAGAAGCCTCTAGTGAAACCTATGGCCCCCAGGTCTATTTTCCATATTATACTTTTAGATCTAAAACCAAAAATACCAAAAGTATCTCGCTGCATTATTTTTACTTTTGTTTTACTTTCCATTCTAGCAATCTATCATACCTATCTCTATCAGATCTCATCCTTGCAAATAACCGTGAAGGGATTGACAACCCCTTTATAGCGTTGGGTGCAAGTGTTTGATTATTTGTGTAGGTACATCTATTGGGGACTTGCTTGTATCTCCTACTGGATTGATACCTTGGTTCTCAACAACTGAGGGAAATACTTATCTACTTTGCTGCATCACCCTTTCCTCTTCAAGGGAAAACCAACGCATGCTCAAGAAGTAGCAAGAAGGATTTCTGGCGCCGTTGCCGGGGAGATCTACATCAAGCCTACCAAGTACCCATCACAAACTCATCTCTTGCATTTACTTTATTTGCCATTTGCCTCTCGTTTTCCTCTCCCCCACTTCTAAAACGATTTTCAGAAAATACCAAAAAGATTTGCCTTTTTATTCGCCCTTCTTCCGTTCGTATTTCCGTTTGCTTTTCGTTTGCTTTTGTGCTAGATCGTTTCATTGCCGTCATGTCTGAATCTGGGGAGGTTTTCATTGAAAAGGATAGTAATAATCTTGAGGGGAATTTTGACAATCTTGCTAATAACGACTTCTCTCATGAAGAACCTACTATCATGCATACAAAAAAATTACGCATAGGTAGCGGTAATATTATTGGAAAAGGTGTTATTCAAGATTTCTTTACTTGTGCTGGTACGCTACCTACCTTAGGAGGGTCCATTTTCAATAAAACTAATAGTCTCGCGGATGCCATAACCCTACTAATAATTGAACTTGAGAGACAATTTGTTCATATGCATCCTTGCATACAAATGATTTTCCTTGAGTTCTCTAATATTCAGTATTCTTCTGTTAAGCATGCCGCCACTATATTTCTAGCCCACGAGTTTAGATTCATCATGAAAGAGGCTAGTGAAATTTTTGCTCATTATAAAATTAATGGTGGATGTCCCCCCATAGAGGAGATCCTTTTTAACCAAGAGGAAATAATGAGATTGCAATCTCCGGATTATGTTGCCTATAATGAAAATTTGAGAAAAAGGGTCCCTATCGAGGTTTTGATTGATAAGATTTCTGAACTCAATGATAATTTTGCTATACAAAACAACGGATTAGAGTTCATATTAAGAGATACACTTATGACTTTCCACCAAAGGAAAGCTTACAATGATGAATTGATTATACACTATAGGGGGCCGAAGGAGGAACCTATCCCTCCCGCATTAGTTCTCCAGGATCCTTATCCTATTAAATTTATCCCATTTGATTATTTTTGCTTGCCACAAAGAAAGCTTGCTGCTGAAAGAAGGGAGTATGAGATGAGCATGGATGATCTCCCTTACTATTATGAAAAGACCTAGATCTATTGCGTTATGCCTAGCTAGGGGCGTTAAACAATAGCGCTTGTTGGGAGGCAACCCAATTTTATTTTTATGCTTTTGTTTTTGCTTCTGTTTTTGAGTGTTTTGCACATTATTACCTCTGTAGTAATTGTGTTTTCTTGTTTAAATTAGCGTTTGAGCCAAGTAAGACCTTTGGGATGGTCTACGGTGTTTGTGATTTGATTTTGCTGAAAAACAGAAACTTTTGCTCTCAGTCCAGGAATTTTGTAAATTCACTGGAACGTGCTTTTCATAATGTTTCAGAATTTTTACACAAGATTGATATACAAATTGCCCTGATTTTCCTAATGTTTCAGAATTTTTGGAGTTACATAAGTATTCGAAGTCTATAGATTGCTACAGACTGTTCTGTTTTAGACAGATTCTGTTTTCTTTGTGTTGTTTGCTTATTTTGATGTATCTATGGGTTGTATCGGGGGGGGGGGGGGGGTATGAACCATGGAGAAGTTGGGATACAATAAATATTACACCAATATAAATAAAGAATGAGTTCACAACAGTACATAAAGTGGTGATTTATTTTTCTTATACTAACGGATCTCATGAGTTTTCTGTTGAGTTTTGTGTTGTGAAGTTTTCAAGTTTTGGGTAAAGATTTGATGGACTATGGAATAAGGAGTGGCAAGAGCCTAAGCTTGGGGATGCCCAAGGCACCCCAAGCCATATTCAAGGATACCAAAAAGCCTAAGCTTGGGGATGCCCCGAAAGGCATCCCCTCTTTCGTCTTCAATCCATTCGTAAATTTACTTGAGGCTATATTTTTATTCACCACATGATATGTGTTTTGCTTGGAGCGTCTTGTATGATATGAGTCTTTGATTTTTAGTTTGCCACAATCATCCTTGCTGCACACATCTTTTGAGAGAGACACGCTGAATCATAAATTTATTAGAATACTCTATGTGCTTCACTTATATCTTTTGAGCTAGGCAATGTTGCTCTAGTACTTCACTTATATCTTTTTAGAGCACGGTGGTGTTTTATTTTATAGAAATTATTGAACTCTCGTACCTCACTTATATTATTTTGAGAGTCTTTAAACAGCATGGTAATTGGTTTAGGTTATGAATTTAGTCCTAATATAATGGGCATCCAAGGGGGATATAATAAAAACTTTCATATTAAGTGCATTGGATACTATGAGAAGTTTGATTCTTTGCATATAGTTTTGAGATATGAAGATGGTAATATGAGAGTCATGCTAGTGAGTAATTGTGAATTGGAAGAAATACTTGTGTTAAAGTTTGTGATTCCCGTAGCATGCACGTATGGTGAACCGTTATGTAACGAAGCCGGAGCATGATTTGTTTAATGATTGTCAACCTTTGTGTGAGGGTCGGGAGCGCGCGATGGTTAACTCCTACCAACCTCTCCCCTAGGAGCATGCGTCTAATGCTTTGTTTCAATAACTAATAGACTTTTGCAATAAGTATGTGAGTTCTTTATGACTAATGTTGAGTCCATGGATTATACGCACTCTCACCCTTCCACCATTGCTAGCCTCTCTAGTACCGCACAACTTTCGCCGGTGCATCAAACCCACCTTCCTCAAAACAGCCGCCATATACTTTCCTCAAAACAGCCACCATACCTACCTATTATGGCATTTCCATAGCCATTCCGAGATATATTGTCATGCAACTTCCACCATTCCGTTTTTCATGACACGCACCATCACTTTCATATTGCATATAGAGTCATATTTTGTTCTAGGTATCGAGTTGTAATTTTTGAGTTGTAAGTAAATAAAAGTGTGATGATCTTCATTATTAGAGCATTGTCCCGTGAGAGAAAAGGATGATGGAAGCTATGATTCCCTCACAAGTTGGGATGAGTCTTCGGACTTTACAAATAATAAAAGAGGCCAGCGAAGCCCAAACAAATAAAAAAAAGAGGCCAAAGAAGCCCAACAAAAAAAAATGAGAGAAAGAGAGAAGGGACAATGCTACTATCTTTTTCCACACTTGTGCTTCAAAGTAGCACCATGATCTTCATGATAGAGAGTCTCCTATTTTGTCACTTTCATATAACTAGTGGAATTTTTCATCATATGCACAACCACTTAGTTTTCCTTTTGGGCTTTCATACACTTATAGCTCTAGTGCATCCGTTGCATGGCAATCCCTACTCACTCACATTGATATCTATTGATGGGCATCTCCATAGCCCGTTGATACGCCTAGTGTTGGAAATATGCCCTAGAGGCAATAATAAATTGGTTATTATTATATTTCCTTGTTCATGATAATCGTTTATTATCCATGCTATAATTGTATTGATTGGAAACTCAAATACATGTGTGGGTACATAGACAACACTGTGTCCCTAGTAAGCCTCTAGTTGACTAGCTCGTTGATCAAAGATGGTTAAGGTTTCCTAGCCATTGACATGAAGATGTCATTTGATAACGGGATCACATCATTAGGAGAATGATGTGATGGACAAGACCCAAACTAAGAACGTAGCATTTGATCGTGTCAGTTTATTGCTATTGTTTTCTGCATGTCAAGTATCTGTTCCTATGACCATGAGATCATGCAACTCCCTGACATCGGAGGAGTACCTTGTGTGTATCAAACGTCGCAACGTAACTGGGTGACTATAAAGATGCTCTACAGGTATCTCCGAGGGTGTCTGTTGGGTTGGCATGGATCAAGACTGGGATTTGTTACTCCGTGTGACGGAGAGGTATCTCAGGGCCCACTCGGTAATACAACATCACAATGAGCCTTGCAAGCAATGTGACTAAAGTGTTAGCCACGGGATCTTGTATTACGGAACGAGTAAAGAGACTTGCCGGTAACGAGATTGAACTAGGTATAGAGATACCGACGATCGAATCTCGGGCAAGTAACATACCGAAGAACAAAGGGAACAATATACGGGATTAACTGAATCCTTGACATAGAGGTTCAAACGATAAAGATCTTTGTAGAATATGTAGGAGCCAATATGGGCATCCAGGTCCCACTATTGGTTATTGACCGTAGAGGTGTCTCGATCATGTCTACATAGTTCTCGAACACGCAGGGTCTACACACTTAATGTTTGGTGACGATTAGTATAGTTGAGTTATTTTGTTGGTGACCGAAGGTTGTTCGGAATCCCGGATAAGATCCCGGACATGACGAGGATCTCCGGAATAGTCCGGAGGTAAAGATTGATATATGTGATAATAGTGTTTTGGTTTCCGGAAGGGTTCCGGAATTCACCGGAAGAGGTTCCGGATGTTTACCGAAGTGTTCGGGTGCAGCAACACTTTATATGAGCCAAAGAGGTAAAGCCCACGAGGTATTGGAAAGTGCAAAAGGAAGTTTTGCTGGCGTCTGGGGCGGTACTACCGCTTATCGTAAGCGGTACTACCGCTACGGGCGGTACTACCGCTTATCGTAAGCGGTACTACCGCTACAGGCGGTACTACCGCTTATCGTAAGCGGTACTACCGCTTGTACGCGATACTGCAGGGATCCGAGTTGGACTCTTTCCCTGCGGGCCAAACCGACCTTGTGCGGGCAAAACCGACCTGGAGGAGGCTTTTACTCCAAGTTTAGACCCCAAGGCTCAACATATAAATAGAGGGGCAGGGCTAGCACACGGGATACATTAGATTGCCCCAAGCCGTGTGCCGACAACCTCTAGTTCCTCCTACGTCATAATTTCAGTAGTGCTTAGGCGAAGCCCTGCTGAAATAGTTCCTCACCAACATCACCACGCCGTCGTGCTGCTGGAACTCTTCTTCTTCTCCGCTCCCTCTTGCTGGATCAAGAAGGCGGAGATCATCATCAAGCCGTACGTGTGTTGAACGCGGAGGTGCCGTCCGTTCGGCGCTAGATCGTGCTTGGATCGAGGGACGACTTGCGATTTGGATCGCGGAGACGTTCGACTACATCAACCGCGTTTCTTAACGCTTCCGCTTAGCGATCTACAAGGGTATGTAGATTCACTCTCCCTCTCGTAGATGCTCATCACCATGGATAGATCTTGTGTGTGCATAGGAAATTTTTTGTTTCCCATGCAACGTTCCCTAACAGTGGCATCTGAGCTAGGTCTATGCGTAGATGAGATCTCGAGTAGAACACAAACGAGCTGTGGGCGTGGGTGTATACATATTGCTTGCCGTTACTAGTTGATATTTGATTCGGCGGTATTGTGAGATGAAGCGGCCCGGACCGACTTTACGCGTACGCTTACGCGAGACAGGTTCCTTCAACTGACATGTAACTTCGTTGCATAAAGATGGCTAGCGGGTGTCTGTCTCTCTCACTTTAGTTGAATCGATTTCAATGAAGAGGGTTCTTTTAGAAGATCAAAAAGCAATCACTACACCACGTTGTGGTTTTGCGTAGGTAAGAACGGTTCTTGCAAACCCGTAGCAGCCACGTAAAATTTGCAACAACAATTAGAGGACGTCTAACTTGTTTTTGCAGGGTATGTTGTGATGTGATATGGCCAATTACATGATGAGATATATGTGATGTATGAGATGATCATGTGTTGTATAGAATATCACGACTTGCATGTCGATGAGTACGGCAACTGGCAGGAGCCATAGAGTTGTCTTTAATTATTGTATGACCTGCGTGTCAATCATTAAGCGCTATGTAATGCTTTACTTTATCGCTAAACGTTAGCAATAGTCGTAGAAGCAACAGTCGGCGCGACAACCTCATGGCGACACATTGATGGAGATCAAGATGATGGAGATCATGGTGTCATGCCGGTGACGATGGAGATCATGCCGGTGCTTTGGAGATGGAGATCAAAAGCACAAGTTCATGGCCATATCATGTCACTTATGATTTGCATGTGATGTTAATCCTTTTATGCATCTTATTTTGCTTAGGACGACGGTAGCATTATAAGGTGATCCCTCACTTAAATTTCAAGATAAAATTGTGTTCTCCCCGAGTGTGCACCGTTGCGAAAGTTCGTCGTTTCGAGACACGCCGTGATGATCGGGTGTGATAGACTCTACGTTCACATACAACGGGTGTAAGCCATGTTGCACGTGCGGAACACTCGGGTTAAACTTGACGAGCCTAGCATGTACAGACATGGCCTCGGAACACAAGAGACCGAAAGGTCGAACATGAGTCATATAGTAGATATGATCAACATGAAGATGTTCACCATTAAAACCACCTCAACTCACGTGATGATCAGACTTGAGTTGGTGGATTTGGATCATGTTACACTCGAATGATCGGAGGGATGTCAATTTGAGTGGGAGTTTTTAAGTAATATGATTAACTAAACTCATTATCTAGAACAATAGTCTAAGTTGTCTTTGCTATATTTATGTTGTAGATCATGGCTCGCGCAGTAGCACCCCTGAATTTTAATGCGTTCCTAGAGAAAGCTAAGTTGAAAGATGATGGAAGTAACTTTGTGGACTGGGCCCGTAATCTAAGGATTATCCTTACGGCTTCCCAGAAGGCTTATGTCCTTGATGCACCGCTTGGTGATCCACCCGCTCCAGTTGAGTCTCTAGACGTTGTGAACGCCTGGCAGGCTCGTTCTGAAGATTACTCAATAGTTCAATGTGCAATATTGTATGGCTTAGAACCGGGACTTCAAAGACGTTTTGAACGTCATGGAGCATATGAGATGTTCCAGGAGTTGAAGTTTATCTTTCAGAAGAATGCCCGGATCGAGAGATATGAGATCTCCGATAAGTTCTATGCTTGCAAGATGGAGGAGAACGGGTCTATCAGTGATCACGTGCTCAGAATGTCTGGGTACTCCACCCGTCTGGCTAAATTGGGGATGCCCCTTCCGCCAGAGGCTATCACTGACAGAGTTCTTCAATCATTGCCACCTAGCTACAAGAGCTTCGTGTTGAACTATAACATGCACGGGATGAACAAGTCAGTCGCCGAGCTGTTTGCGTTGCTGAAAGCCGCTGAGTCTGAAATTCAGAAGGAGCATCAAGTGTTGATGGTCAATAAAACCACTAGCTTCAAGAAAAATGGCAAGGGTAAGAAGGGTAACTCCAAGAAGAGTGGCAAAGCAGTTGCTCCTCTCGTGAAGAAACCCAAGGCTGGACCCAAACCAGAAACTGTGTGCTTTCATTGCAAGGGAACTGGACACTGGAAGCGGAACTGCCCCAAGAATTTGGCTGACAAGAAGGCGGCCAACAACAAACAAGGTATATATGATATACATGTTATTGATGTGTACCTTACCAACTCTCGTTGTAGTGCCTGGGTATTTGATACCGGTGCGGTTGCTCATATTTGCAACTCAAAACAGGAACTGTGGAATAGACGGAGACTGGCAAAGGACGAAGTGACGATGCGCGTGGGAAATGGTTCCAAGGTTGATGTGATCGCCGTCGGCACGCTCGCTCTTCGATTACCATCGGGATTAGTGATGAACCTGAATAATTGTTATTTAGTGCCTGCGTTAAGCATGAACATTATATCTGGATCTTGTTTATTGCGAGACGGTTACTCATTTAAATCAGAGAATAATGGTTGTTCTATTTATATGAGTAATATCTTTTATGGTCATGCACCCAATGTGAGGGGTTTATTCTTATTGAATCTCGATAGTAATGATACACATGTTCATAACATTGATGCCAAAAGATGTAGAATTAATAATGATAATACCACTTTCTTGTGGCACTGCCGTTTAGGTCATATTGGCGTAAAACGCATGAGGAAGCTCCATGCTGATGGACTTTTGGAGTCACTTGATTTTGAATCACTTGACACATGTGAGCCATGCCTCATGGGCAAGATGACTAAAACGCCGTTCTCTGGAATAATGGAACGGGCAAGTGACTTATTGGAAATCATACATACTAATGTGTGCGGTCCGATGAGCATTGAGGCGCGCGGTGGTTATCGTTACTTTCTCACCTTCACTGATGACTTAAGTAGATATGGGTATATTTACTTAATGAAACACAAGTCTGAAAAATTTGAAAAGTTCAAACAATTTCAGAGTGAAGTTGAGAATCATCGTAACAAGAAGATTAAATTCCTACGATCTGATCGAGGAGGAGAATATCTGAGTTATGAGTTTGGCAGTCACTTAAGACAATGTGGAATTGTTTCACAACTAACACCGCCTGGAACACCACAGCGTAATGGTGTGTCCGAACGTCGTAGTTGAACTTTATTGGATATGGTGCGATCTATGATGTCTCTTGCCGATTTGCCACTATCGTTTTGGGGTTATGCATTAGAGACAGCTGCATTCACTTTAAATAGGGCACCATCGAAATCCGTTGAGACGACGCCTTATGAACTTTGGTTTGGCAAGAAGCCAAAGCTGTCGTTTCTTAAAGTTTGGGGATGTGATGCTTATGTCAAAAAGCTTCAGCCTGAAAAGCTGGAACCCAAAGCGGAGAAATGCGTCTTCATAGGATACCCAAAAGAGACAGTTGGGTATACCTTCTACCTCAGATCCGAAGGCAAATTGTTTGTCGCTAAAAACGGATCATTTCTTGAGAAAGAGTTTCTCTCGAAAGAAACGAGTGGGAGGAAGATAGAACTTGATGAGGTTGTTGAACCTTTACTTCAACCTGAGAGTAGCGCAGCGCAGAAAGTTGTTTCTGTGGAGCCTACATTAGCTGAAGAGGAAGTTAATGATGATGATCATGAAGCTTTGGATCAAGTTCCTATCGAACCTCGTAGGTCGACAAGGACGCGTACTGCTCCTGAGTGGTACGGCAACCCTGTCTTAGAGGTCATGTTGTTAGACAACGATGAACCTACGAGCTATGGAGAAGCGATGATGGGCCCGGATTCCGAGAAGTGGTTAGAGGCCATGAAATCCGAGATGGGATCCATGTATGAAAACAAAGTGTGGACTTTGGAAGTATTACCTGAAGGGCGT
The DNA here is from genome assembly GCA_039707655.1 of Elymus sibiricus. Lineage (NCBI taxonomy): Eukaryota > Viridiplantae > Streptophyta > Magnoliopsida > Poales > Poaceae > Elymus > Elymus sibiricus. The sequence goes on from CM077663.1 coordinate 402,571,118, forward strand.
AAGGCCATTCAGAACAAATGGATCTTTAAGAGGAAGACGGACGCGGACGGTAATGTCACCTTCTATAAAGCTCGACTTGTGGCAAAGGGTTTTTCACAAGTTCAAGGAGTTGACTACGATGAGACCTTCTCACCCGTAGCGATGCTTAAGTCCGTCAGAATCATGTTAGCAATAGCTGCCTTTTTCGATTATGAAATTTGGCAGATGGATGTCAAAACAGCGTTCCTTAACGGTTTCCTTAAGGAAGAGTTGTATATGATGCAGCCAGAAGGTTTTGTCGATCCAGAGAATGCCGACAAAGTTTGCAAACTCCAGCGATCCATTTATGGACTGGTGCAAGCATCTCAGGAGTTGGAATCTTCGCTTTGATGAGGTGATCAAAGTGTTCGAGTTTATACAAGTTTACGGAGAAGCTTGTATTTACAAGAAAGTGAGTGGGAGCTCTATAGCATTTCTAATATTATATGTGGATGACATATTGCTGATTGGAAACAATATAGAAATGTTGGAAAGCGTGAAGGAATATTTGAACAAGAGTTTTTCAATGAAGGACCTAGAAGAAGCTGCTTTCATATTAGGCATCAAGATCTATAGAGATAGATCGAGACGCTTAATAGGACTTTCACAAAGCACATACCTTGACAAAGTTTTGAAGAGGTTCAAAATGGATCAGTCCAAGAAGGGGTTCTTGCCTGTATTGCAAGGTGTGAAGTTGAGTAAGACTCAATGCCCAGTGACTGCAGGAGATAGAGAAAAGATGAGTGTCATCCCCTATGGTTCAGCCATAGGCTCTATCATATATGCAATGCTGTGCACAAGACCCGATGTCAGCCTTGCCATAAGTATGGTCGGAAGGTTTCAAAGTGATCCAGGAATGGAACACTGGACGGCGGTCAAGAATATCCTGAAGTAACTGAAAAGGACTAAGGATATGTTTCTCGTTTATGGAGGTGATCAAGAGCTCGTCGTAAAGGGTTACGTCGATGCAAGCTTTGACACTGATCCGGATGACTCTAAGTCGCAAACCGGATACGTATTTATTCTTAATGGGGGTGCGGTTAGCTGGTGCAGTTCCAAGCAAAGCGTGGTAGCTGATTCTACATGCGAAGCGGAGTACATCGCTGCCTCGGAGGCGGCGAAGGAAGGTGTCTGGATGAAGGAGTTCATGACAGATCTTGGAGTAGTGCCTAGTGCGCTTAACCCAATGACTTTGTTTTGTGATAATACTGGTGCCATTGCTCTAGCCAAGGAACCAAGATTTCACAAGAGGACCAGACACATAAAGCGACGTTTCAATTCCATCCGCGATTACATCAAGGAGGAGGACATAAATATTTGCAAAGTACACACGGATCTAAATGTTGCAGATCCGATGACTAAACCTCTTCCAAGGGCTAAACATGAACAACACCAGAACTGCATGGGTGTTCGATTCATTACAATGTAAATCACATAGTGATGTGAACTAGATTATTGACTCTAGTGCAAGTGGGAGACTGCTGGAAATATGCCCTAGAGGCAATAATAAATTGGTTATTATTATATTTCCTTGTTCATGATAATCGTTTATTATCAACGCTATAATTGTATGGATTGGAAACTCAAATACATGTGTGGATACATAGACAACACTGTGTCCCTAGTAAGCCTCTAGTTGACTAGCTCGTTGATCAAAGATGGTTAAGGTTTCCTAGCCATTGACATGAGATGTCATTTGATAACGGGATCACATCATTAGGAGAATGATGTGATGGACAAGACCCAAACTAAGAACGTAGCATTTGATCGTGTCAGTTTATTGCTATTGTTTTCTGCATGTCAAGTATCTGTTCCTATGACCATGAGATCATGCAACTCCTTGACATCGGAGGAGTACCTTGTGTGTATCAAACGTCGCAACGTAACTGGGTGACTATAAAGATGCTCTATAGGTATCTCTGAGGGTGTCTGTTGGGTTGGCATGGATCAAGACTGGGATTTGTTACTCCGTGTGACGGAGAGGTATCTCAGGGCCCACTCGGTAATACAACATCACAATGAGCCTTGCAAGCAATGTGACTAAAGTGTTAGCCACGAGATCTTGTATTACGGAACGAGTAAAGAGACTTGCCGGTAACGAGATTGAACTAGGTATAGAGATACCGACGATCGAATCTCGGGCAAGTAACATACCGAAGAACAAAGGGAACAGTATACGGGATTAACTGAATCCTTGACATAGAGGTTCAAACGATAAAGATCTTCGTAGAATATGTAGGAGCCAATATGGGAATCCAGGTCCCGCTATTGGTTATTGACCGTAGAGGTGTCTCGGTAATGTCTACATAGTTCTCGAACCCGCAGGGTCTACACACTTAACGTTTGGTGACGATTAGTATAGTTGAGTTATTTTGTTGGTGACCGAAGGTTGTTCGGAATCCCGGATAAGATCCCGGACATGACGAGGATCTCCGGAATAGTCCAGAGGTAAAGATTGATATATGTGATAATAGTGTTTTGGTTTCCGGAAGGGTTCCGGAATTCACCGGAAGAGGTTCCGGATGTTTACCGAAGTGTTCGGGTGCAGCAACACTTTATATGAGCCAAAGAGGTAAAGCCCACGAGGTATTGGAAAGTGCAAAAGGAAGTTTTGCTGGCGTCTGGGGCGATACTACCGCTTATCGTAATCGGTACTACCGCTTGTACGTGATACTGCAGGGATCCGAGTTGGACTCTTTCCCTGCGGGCCAAACCGACCTTGTGCGGGCAAAACCGACCTGGAGGAGGCTTTTACTCCAAGTTTAGACCCCAAGGCTCAACATATAAATAGAGGGGCAGGGCTAGCACACGGGATACATTAGATTGCCCCAAGCCGTGTGCCGGCAACCTCTAGTTCCTCCTACGTCATAATTTCAGTAGTGCTTAGGCGAAGCCCTGCTGAAATAGTTCCTCACCAACATCACCACGCCGTCGTGCTGCTGGAACTCTTCTTCTTCTCCGCTCCCTCTTGCTGGATCAAGAAGGCGGAGGTCGTCATCAAGCCGTACGTGTGTTGAACGCGGAGGTGCCGTCCGTTCGGCGCTGGATCGTGCTTGGATCGAGGGACGACTTGCGATTTGGATCGCGGAGACGTTCGACTACATCAACCGCGTTTCTTAACGCTTCCGCTTAGCGATCTACAAGGGTATGTAGATTCACTCTCCCTCTCGTAGATGCTCATCACCATGGATAGATCTTGTGTGTGCGTAGGAAATTTTTTGTTTCCCATGCAACGTTCCCTAACACCTAGTTGATGTGAGACTATCTTCTCCTTTTTCCTTGCAACCTCCACCATATTCTATTCCACCTATAGTGCTACATCCATGGCTCACGCTCATGTATTGCGTGAGAGTTGAAAAGGTTTGAGAACATAAAATGTGTGAAACAATTGCTTGACTTGTCATCGGGGTTGTGCATGATTTAGATACTTTGTGTGGGGAAGATGGAACATAGCTAGACCATATGATTTTGTAGGGATAACTTTCTAAGGCCATGTTATTTCGAAAGGACACAATTGCCTTGTTGGTATGCTTGAAGTATTACTATTTTTATGTCAAGATTAGACTTTTGTTTTGATTCTTATGGATCTGAATATTCATGCCACAATAAAGAATATTACATGGATAAATATGTTAGGTAGCATTCCACATCAAAAATTCTGTTTTTATCATTTACCTACTCGAGGACGAGCAGGAATTAAACTTGGGGATGCTTGATACGTCTCCAACGTATCTATGATTTTTGATTGTTCCATGCTATTATATTATCTGTTTTGGATGTTTTATATGCATTTATATGCTATTTTATATTATTTTTGGGACTAACCTATTAATCTAGAGCCTAGTGCCAGTTTCTGTTTTTTTCCTTGTTTTTGAGTATTGCAGATAAGGAATATTAAACGGATTCCAAACGGAATAAAATCTTCGGAATGATTTTTCTTGGACCAGAAGAAACCCAGCAAACTTGGAGATGAAGGCAGGAGACCTGCCGTGGCGTCACAAGCCACCAGGGCGCGCCCTAGGTGGGGGGCGCCCCCCTAGCTTGTGGCCCCACGACAGCCCTCCTAACCCTATTCTTCGGCCTATAAATTTCCAAATATTCCCTGGATACTAAAGAGAGCCACGAAAATACTTTTCCGCCACCGGAAGCCTCTGTTCCCGTGAGATCCCATCTTGGAGCCTTTTCCGGTAATCTGCCGGAGGGGGATTCGATCACGGAGGGCATCTACATCAACTCCATTGCCCCTCCGATGATGCGTGAGTAGTTTACCACAGACCTTCGGGTCCATAGCTAGTAGCTAGATGGCTTCTTCTCTCTCTTTGTTCTTCAATACCATGTTCTTCATGATCTTCATGGAGATCTATCCGATGTAATACTCTTTTGCGGTGTGTTTGTCGAGATCCAATGAATTGTGGGTTGATGATCAGCTTATCTATGAATATATTTTGAATCTTCTCTGAATTCTTATATGCATGATTTCATATCTTTGCAACTCTCTTCGAGCAATGGGAGAAGTGCTTAGTTTTGGGTTCAATCTTGCGGTGTCCTCACCCAGTGACAAAGTAGGGGTAGCGAGGCACGTATTTGTATTGTTGCCATCAAGGATAAAAAGATGGGGTTTTCATCATATTGCTCGAGTTTATCCCTCTACATCATGTCATCTTACCTAATGCGTTACTCTGTTCTTCATGAATTTAATACTCTAGATGCAGGCAGGAGTCGGTCGATGTGTGGAGTAATAGTAGTAGATGCAGAATCGTTTCGGTCTACTTGACACGGACGTGATGCCTATATGCATAATCATTGCCTTGGATATCATCATAATTATTCACTTTTCTATCAATTGCTCGACAGTAATTTGTTCATCCACCGTATTATTTTCCTTCATGAGAGAAGCCTCTAGTGAAACCTATGGCCCCCAGGTCTATTTTCCATATTATACTTTTAGATCTAAAACCAAAAATACCAAAAGTATCTCGCTGCATTATTTTTACTTTTGTTTTACTTTCCATTCTAGCAATCTATCATACCTATCTCTATCAGATCTCATCCTTGCAAATAACCGTGAAGGGATTGACAACCCCTTTATAGCGTTGGGTGCAAGTGTTTGATTATTTGTGTAGGTACATCTATTGGGGACTTGCTTGTATCTCCTACTGGATTGATACCTTGGTTCTCAACAACTGAGGGAAATACTTATCTACTTTGCTGCATCACCCTTTCCTCTTCAAGGGAAAACCAACGCATGCTCAAGAAGTAGCAGGGCCCCCACAAGCCATCAGGGCGCGGCTAGGGGGTTGGCCGTGCCCTGTTGCCTTGTGGCCAGAAGGTGCCCCCCTCTGGTATACTTTTGGCCCAATAATTCTAAGATATTCCATAAAAAATTCTCCGTGAAGTTTCAGGTCATTTGGAGTCTGGTGATTTTTCTGCCTTTTTTTTGGTTTTCTGGTCCAGAATTCCAGTTTCCAGATATTTCCCTCTTTGTGATGTACCTTGCATATTCAGAGAGATAGGACATAATAATTGTATGATAATAAGGAATAATGGACAAGAATGACACAAATATTAATAAGAAATCATGATGCAAAATGGACGTATCAACTCCCCCAAGCTTAGACCTCGCTTGTCCTCAAGCGAAAGCCGAGCTCGAGAATAATGGCCACATGATTTGAGAGAGAGAAGTCGGTAGAAATAAAATACGGACATGCGAGCATCATGAATATTGACATAGCAGCAATTTTTCCATCATATAACTTCTCATAAACAAGTAACAATCTATTCACAAATGAAGTAGTATGAAGCATAAACTTCATTGAAAATTGACAAATAGTGCCATTAGTCATTGAGATAATCATAATTCATCATATTCAAGAGAAAATTCTATGTAAGAGCTTTTTATTTCTAGCAAGTTCACATACTTAACTATCATGTAGCCTTCTATGATTGTTGACACACATTGCATATTTTTGGAGCTAATGTTTCCATCGGACACATAGGAAGATGGGGGCTTCATTGTCTTTGCCACCCAACTTATTTAACTCAAGGATAATGTCAACAATAATGAATCGTGATCACCTACATTCAACTGGATATATTTGTTTGGATCTTTCCTCAACACATAATGCTTTTCGACTAAAGAGTTAATCGGTAGGAACAAGGGTAAATATTATTGACTCTTGCATGAAAATAAATTATTGTAAGAAGATAAAAGATAGGCCCTTCGCAGAGAGAAGCAGAGGTTGCCATGCACTTTTATTTGTTTGGAATGTGCAAACTCTTAAGGCAAAGGAATGTCACTTTGTATTGCCCGTTGTGATAGTGAACTTTATTATGCACTTTGTCGCTTTTATTTCTTCGCTACCACAAGATCATACAAAGCTTATTTTCCCTTGCAATAAAAGATCATACATATTTAGAAGCAATATTTATTGCTTTGTGCACCGATGACAACTTACTTGAAGGATCTTATTCAATCCATAGGTAGATAGTGTGGACTCTCATGGGAAGAAACCGGGTTTAAGGGATTATGGATGCACAAGTAGTATCTCTACTTGGTGCGGAAAATTTAGGCTAGCAAAAGATCTAAAGAAAGCATCACATGTTAAGGGATCCATGACTATATAAATTCTATGCAAATGTAAACAATCATGATCATTATGTTGTCTTCCATGTCCAATATCAACACTTGATCATTATATAATATTTGATGGGGGCTCACAATCATTAAAGGTGTCCAAGATAGTGTATTTATATGTGAATCTCCTCTTCTCTATCATAATCTTGCATAGATTATATCAATTACTAATGCTATATTTGTTAGTTCTCAACATATTTTATCACTTATACCTTTTTCTATGTGAAGTCATTACTCTCCATGAGATAAGCATATGATCTTTTGTATTTCTTTTATTGTCATGCTATGATGATGGTGTTGGGGAACGTTGCATGGGAAACAAAAAATTTCCTACGCACACACAAGATCTATCCATGGTGATGAGCATCTACGAGAGGGAGAGTGAATCTACATACCCTTGTAGATCGCTAAGCGGAAGCGTTAAGAAACGCGGTTGATGTAGTCGAACGTCTCCGCGATCCAAATCGCAAGTCGTCCCTCGATCCGATCACGAACTAGTGCCGAACGGACGGCACCTCCGCGTTCAACACACGTACGGCTTGATGACGCCTTCACCTCCTCGATCCAGCGAGCGATGATGAAGTAGTAGATGAGTTCCGGCAGCACGACGGCGTGGTGATGGTGGTGAGGAACAATCTCTGCAGGGCTTCGCCAAGCGCTACGGAGATTATGACGGAGGATCTAGAGGGTTAGGGTTGCCGCACACGGCTTGGGGAAATCTTAATGTGTCCCGTGTGCTAGCCCTGCCCCTCTATTTATATGTTGAGCCCAAGGGTCTAAACTTGGAGTAAAAGCCTCCTCTAGGTCGGTTTTGCCTGCACAAGGTCGGTTTGGCCCGCAGGGAAAGAGTCCAACTCGGATCCCTGCAGTACCGCGCACAAGCGGTAGTACCGCTTACGATAAGCGGTAGTACCGCCTGTAGCGGTAGTACCGCTTTACTATAAGCGGTAATACCACCCGTAACGGCAGTACCGCTTTACTATAAGCGGTAGTACCGCCCGTAGCGGCAGTACCGCTTTACTATAAGCGGTAGTACCGCCCGTAGCGGTAGTACCGCTTACGATAAGCGGTAGTACCGCCCCAGACGCCAGCAAAACTTCCTTTTGCACCTTGCAATACCTCGTGGGCTTTATCCCTTTGGCTCATATAAAGTGTTGCTGCACCCGAACACTTCGGTAAACATCCGGAACCCCTTCCGGAAACCAAAACACTATTATCGCATATATCAATCTTTGCCTCCGGACTATTCCGGAGATCCTCGTCATGTCCGGGATCTTATCCGGGACTCCGAACAACCTTCGGTCACCAACAAAATAACTCAACTATACTAATCGTCACCAAACGTTAAGTGTGTAGACCCTGCGGGTTCGAGAACTATGTAGACATGACCGAGACACCTCTACGATCAATAACCAATAGCGGGACCTGGATGCCCATATTGGCTCCTACATATTCTACGAAGATCTTTATCGGTCGAACCTCTATGTCAAGGATTCAGTTAATCCCGTATACTGTTCCCTTTGTTCTTCGGTATGTTACTTGCCCGAGATTCGATCGTCGGTATCTCTATACCTAGTTCAATCTCGTTACCGGCAAGTCTCTTTACTCGTTCCGTAATACAAGATCTCGTGGCTAACACTTTAGTCACATTGCTTGCAAGGCTCATTGTGATGTTGTATTACCGAGTGGGCCCTGAGATACCTCTCCGTCATACGGAGTAACAAATCCCAGTCTTGATCCATGCCAACCCAACAGACACCCTCGGAGATACCTGTAGAGCACCTTTATAGTCACCCAGTTACGTTGCGATGTTTGATACACACAAGGTACTCCTCCGATGTCAGGGAGTTGCATGATCTCATGGTCATAGGAACAGATACTTGACATGCAGAAAACAATAGCAATAAACTGACACGATCAAATGCTACGTTCTTAGTTTGGGTCTTGTCCATCACATCATTCTCCTAATGATGTGATCCCGTTATCAAATGACATCTTCATGTCAATGGCTAGGAAACCTTAACCATCTTTGATCAACGAGCTAGTCAACTAGAGGCTTACTAGGGACACAGTGTTGTCTATGTACCCACACATGTATTTGAGTTTCCAATCAATACAATTATAGCATGGATAATAAACGATTATCATGAACAAGGAAATATAATAATAACCAATTTATTATTGCCTCTAGGGCATATTTCCAACAGTCTCCCACTTGCACTAGAGTCAATAATCTAGTTCACATCACTATGTGATTTACATTGTAATGAATCGAACACCCATGCAGTTCTGGTGTTGTTCATGTTTAGCCCTTGGAAGAGGTTTAGTCATCGGATCTGCAACATTCAGATCCGTGTGTACTTTGCAAATACTTACTTCCTCCTCCTTGATGTAATCGCGGATGGAATTGAAACGTCGCTTTATGTGTCTGGTCCTCTTGTGAAATCTTGGTTCCTTGGCTAGAGCAATGGCACCAGTATTATCACAAAACAGAGTCATTTGGTTAAGCGCACTAGGCACTACTCCAAGATCTGTCATGAACTCCTTCATCCAGACACCTTCCTTCGCCGCCTCCGAGGCAGCGATGTACTCCGCTTCGCATGTAGAATCAGCTACCACGCTTTGCTTGGAACTGCACCAGCTAACCGCACCTCCATTAAGAATAAATACGTATCCGGTTTGTGACTTAGAGTCATCTGGATCAGTGTCAAAGCTTGCATCGACGTAACCCTTTACGACGAGCTCTTGATCACCTCCATAAACGAGAAACATGTCCTTAGTCCTTTTCAGGTACTTCAGGATATTCTTGACCGCCGTCCAGTGTTCCATTCCTGGATCACTTTGAAACCTTCCGACCATACTTATGGCAAGGCTGACATCGGGTCTTGTGCACAGCATTGCATACATGATAGAGCCTATGGCTGAAGCATAGGGGATGACACTCATCTTTTCTCTATCTTCTGCAGTCACTGGGCATTGAGTCTTACTCAACTTCACACCTTGCAATACAGGCAAGAACCCCTTCTTGGACTGATCCATTTTGAACTTCTTCAAAACTTTGTCAAGGTATGTGCTTTGTGAAAGTCCTATTAAGCGTCTCGATCTATCTCTATAGATCTTGATGCCTAATATGAAAGCAGCTTCTCCTAGGTCCTTCATTGAAAAACTCTTGTTCAAATATTCCTTCACGCTTTCCAACATTTCTATATTGTTTCCAATCAGTAATATGTCATCCACATATAATATTAGAAACGCTATAGAGCTCCCACTCACTTTCTTGTAAATACAAGCTTCTCCGTAAACTTGTATAAACTCGAACGCTTTGATCACCTCATCAAAGCGAAGATTCCAACTCTGAGATGCTTGCACCAGTCCATAAATGGATCGCTGGAGTTTGCAAACTTTGTCAGCATTCTCTGGATCGACAAAACCTTCTGGCTGCATCATATACAACTCTTCCTTAAGGAAACCGTTAAGGAACGCTGTTTTGACATCCATCTGCCAAATTTCATAATCGAAAAAGGCAGCTATTGCTAACATGATTCTGACGGACTTAAGCATCGCTACGGGTGAGAAGGTCTCATCGTAGTCAACTCCTTGAACTTGTGAAAAACCCTTTGCCACAAGTCGAGCTTTATAGACGGTGACATTACCGTCCGCGTCCGTCTTCCTCTTAAAGATCCATTTGTTCTGAATGGCATTACGCCCTTCAGGTAATACTTCCAAAGTCCACACTTTGTTTTCATACATGGATCCCATCTCGGATTTCATGGCCTCTAACCACTTCTCGGAATCCGGGCCCATCATCGCTTCTCCATAGCTCGTAGGTTCATCGTTGTCTAACAACATTACCTCTAAGACAGGCTTGCCGTACCACTCAGGAGCAGTACGCGTCCTTGTCGACCTACGAGGTTCGATAGCAACTTGATCCAAAGCTTCATGATCATCATCATTAACTTCCTCTTCAGCTGATGTAGGCTCCACAGAAACAACTTTCTGCGCTGCGCTACTCTCAGGTTGAAGTAAAGGTTCAATAACCTCATCAAGTTCTATCTTCCTCCCACTCAATTCTTTCGAGAGAAACTCTTTCTCAAGAAATGTTCCGTTTTTAGCGACAAACACTTTGCCTTCGGATCTGAGGTAGAAGGTATACCCAACTGTCTCTTTTGGGTATCCTATGAAGACGCATTTCTCCCTTTGGGTTCCAGCTTTTCAGGCTGAAGCTTTTTGACATAAGCATCACATCCCCAAACTTTAAGAAACGACAGCTTTGGCTTCTTGCCAAACCAAAGTTCATATGGCGTCATCTCAACGGATTTCGATGGTGCCCTATTTAAAGTGAATGCAGCTGTCTCTAATGCATAACCCCAAAATGATAGTGGCAAATCGGCAAGAGACATCATAGATCGCACCATATCCAATAAGGTTCGATTACGACGTTCGGACACACCATTACGCTGTGGTGTTCCAGGCGGTGTCAGTTGTGAAACAATTCCACATTGTCTTAAGTGACTGCCAAACTCATAACTCAGATATTCTCCTCCTCGATCAGATCGTAGGAATTTAATCTTCTTGTTACGATGATTCTCAACTTCACTCTGAAATTGTTTGAACTTTTCAAATGTTTCAGACTTGTGTTTCATTAAGTAAATATACCCATATCTACTTACGTCATCAGTGAAGGTGAGAAAGTAATGATAACCACCGCGCGCCTCAATGCTCATCGGACCGCACACATCAGTATGTATGATTTCCAATAAGTCACTTGCCCGTTCCATTGTTCTTTAAGCCCATAAAGCATCATCAAGTTTCTTAGACCAATTCTTTCTAGACCTATTGACGATCTTTTGCAAAATTAATTTTATTTCTCGGTTGCTCAATTCAACTTGGCCACTAGACTGAGGGTGATAGGGTGATGCAATTCTATGGTTAACATCATATTTAGCCAGAAGTTTACGGAAAGCTCCATGAATAAAATGTGAACCAACATCAGTCATTAAGTATCTAGGGACTCCAAACCTCGGGAAAATGATGTCTTTAAGCATTTTAATAGATGTGTTATGATCAGAACTACTAGTTGGAATAGCTTCTACCTACTTAGTAACGTAATCAACAACAACTTAGATATGTGTATAACCATTAGAGGAAGGAAAAGGTCCCATAAAATCAAAGCCCCAAACATCAAATGGTTCAATTGCAAGTGAATAATTCATAGGCATTTCCTAACGTTTACCAATGTTACCAACTCTTTGGCATTCATCACATGAAAGGACATACTTACGAGCATCTTTAAATAGAGTAAGCCAATAGAAACCGGATTGTAATACCTTTTGTGCAGTTCTGTCACCAGCATGGTGTCCTCCGTAAGTCTCGGAGTGGCACTTCCTTAGAATATGCTCATGTTCATGCTCAGGTACACAATGTCTAATAACACCATCTACTTCTTCTTTATAAAGATGTGGGTCATCCCAAAAGTAATGTCGCAACTCATAAAAGATTTTTTTTCTTTTGTTGATAGGTGAAGCTAGGTGGAATATACTTAGCAACAATATAATTAGCATAATCAGCATACCAAGGAGTGTTACGTGAAGCATTAATAACAACAAGTTGCTCATCAGGAAAATTATCATCAATAGGCAGTGGGTCATCAAGAACATTTTCCATCCTAGACAAGTTATCTGCTACGGGGTTTTCAGCTCCCTTTCTATCAACTATATGCAAATCAAATTCTTGAAGTAAAAGCACCCACCTAATAAGTCTAGGCTTAGCATCTTTCTTTTCCATAAGGTATTTAATAGCAGCATGATCAGTGTGAATAGTTACTTTGGAATCAACGATATAAGTTCTAAACTTATCACTTGCAAAAAACTCCTAAAAAATCCTTTTCAGTAGTAGCATAATTTCTTTGAGCAGTTTCTAAGGTCTTACTAGCATAATGATTAACATTTAATTTCTTGTCTATTCTTTGCCCTAGAACAGCACCAACAACATAATCACTAGCATCACACATAATTTCAAAAGATAGGTTCCAATCAGGTGGTTGGACAATAGGTGCAGAAATCAAAGTTTTCTTAAGTATTTCAAAGGCTTCTACACAATCATCGTCAAAAACAAAGGGAACATCTTTTTGAAGAAGATTTGTTAATGGCCTAGAAATCTTTGAGAAATCTTTAATGAAACGCCTATAGAAACCATCATGACCAAGGAAACTTCTTATACCTTTGATATCCTTGGGGCATGGCATTTTCTCTATCGCATCAACTTTGCCTTTGTCCACCTCAATGCCTCATTCAGAAATTTTATGCCCGAGTACTATACCTTCATTCACCATAAAGTGGCACTTCTCCCAATTCAGAACAAGATTAGTTTCTTCACATCTCTACAAAACTCGACCAAGGTTGCTCAAGCAATCATCAAAAGAAGTCCCGTAAACGGAAAAATCATCCATGAAAACCTCAACAATCTTTTCACAAAAATCAGAGAATATAGCAGTCATACATCTTTGCAAGGTAGCAGGTGCATTGCATAAACCAAAAGGCATACGCCTATAAGCATAAGTTCCAAAAGGGCAAGTAAAGGTAGTTTTCTCTTGATCTTCTTTTGACACGGGTATTTGAGAAAAGCTAGAATATCCATCAAGAAAACAAAAATGAGTGTGCTTAGAAAGTCTTTCTAACATTTGATCGATAAAAGGCAAGGGGTAATGATCTTTCCTAGTAGCTTTATTTAATTTCCTAAAATCAATCACCATCCTATAGCCAGTTACTATTCTTTGTGCAATAAGCTCAATTTTATCATTAGGAATGACAATTATACCACCTTTCTTAGGAACACAATGAACGGGGCTTATCCATCTACTATCAGCAATAGGAGAAATTATACCTCATCAACATGTTCAAGATCAGAGGTATAATAATGGTGATCAAGGATCTGAACATAATATATTTCACCAAGTAATCCAACAAGCATCAACTACGAGATGTAATCCACACTACTAGTAACCCACATGTACCAATCTGAGGTTTTGAGACAAAGATTGAATACAAGAGATGAACTAGGGTTGGAGATGAGATGATGCTGGTGAAGATGTTGATGAAGGTTGGTCCTCCCACGAAGGAGGAAGCATTGGTGATGATGATGGCTTCGATCTCCTCCTCCCGGAGAGGAATTCCCCTGGCAGAATCTCTTTGCCGGAGAGCAAAAGGGCCTCTATCCGGGTTTACGCCTGGAGACGGCGGTGCTTCGTCCCGAAAGTATCGTTATGTTTTTTCTAGGTTATAACACACCATATAGGAATAGAGGGGGTCGGGACACCTGCTGGGCCCCATGAGGCAACATGGCGCGGCCAGGGGGTGGTCGCACCCTGTTGGCTCGTGGCTAGTAGGTGGCCCCCCTCTGGTATATTTGTGGCCCAATAATTCTTATATATTCCATAAAAATTCTCCATGAAATTTCAGTTCATTTGGTGTCTAGTGGATTTTCTCCCATTTTCTTGGTTTTGAGGTCCAGAATTCCAGTTTCTAGCGATTTCCCTCTTTGTGATGTACATTGCACATTCAGAGGGAAAAGGCATAAGAATTATATCATAATGAGGAATAATGGACAAGAATAACATAAATACCAATAAGAATTCATGATGCATAATGGACGTATCAGTCATCAGCAAGAAACTTAACAACGGGTGATACTATCTCATTGATATAAGTGAAGCAAAGAAGTCACGTACCTCTAAAGAGGAAACTAGCAGGCCTTGAAACATTGCACATCTTCAGACCTATTATACTTAGAGCGAATTGCTCCAGTTCTTGTACATATTATCAATATTTAGTGATCAATACAATAAAACTAACATTAGTCATTTCATACAAAAAGCGTATTGAGTTTTTATTCTTTGATCACTTGTCACTTGGGGGCTCCCAACTCATCGAGTTTAGCCTTTAATAACCCACTTGACCCGGTACTGCCACATTTAAACTTGGTTAAACCTATGTGTCAGCTTGATGCTACTAAAATAAGATGACCCGGGTGTACTCTTTATAAGTCAATCGCACTGATACCTATTATGGACTGTGTCGACCCTGAACTTATCAAGGTTAAAACACTGGCTTAAGTCATGTGTGAGCCAGCTTTCAGAAAGTGAGGATCAACCAAAAGAGGCTACAAGGCCTGCTTCCATTGGAAAGCGAAAGCAAGACTCGTGCCTCGAAAGCAGGTATTATGTCGTGCCTCAAAAGCTGGCTTATTACTTTCACAATTGCATATTTTTTTTCTATATATTCAAACATATATCTATATTTGGAAAACCTTTTTCTGCAGGTACCGTTTTTTCATAAACTTTATCAGGATGTCGGGTTATGATACACCGGCTTCTAATATCACCGGGTCATAAATTACCCAATTCATTTGAACATTAGTTGGTTATTCTTCATTACAACTACAACACTTCATGGATGCAGAATTTTTTCCGGTTTGCATTGCAAACAGGGCCAATAAAACTCGGATTTCTTCAGCACAAAATAGCATTTATCATGTGTCGTGGTTTTATCACGGCAGATGTCCTGGTGCAAGGACTTAGGGGTGAAGCCATCGCTACGGCGGTTAACTCGAAGGGGTTGATCGGGACGAAAGACGCAGGTTTACCTAGGTTCGGCCCCTCTCGAAGGAGGTAATAACCTACATCCTGCTTTGAGTTGTATTGATTGGGTATCGATTACAAGGGAGCGGATTCGCTTGACCTAGCACTCGATCAAATGTTTCGTACCCTAAGCCGCCCAGAGAACCCGCTTTTATATACACAGGTCGAGGCCCTGGGCTTTACAAGAGTCTGGGCCGGGTTACATCTAGTAACCGACCTTATCTATAAATCGCCTTGCCTTATCTGGCAAGTCATCTCCCGGCGGCTTACATCTCCGGGTCATACACTGCCTTCCGGCTCTGGGCCTCCGCCTGGCCCGTCTGGCAAGTTACTTCCAGGCCTTGTCTTAGTCTTTCAGCCTACTTAAGGCCTCACTGCTTAAGTCACCAACTTCCTAACCTGGCCCCTCCTGGGCGGGTTATACCACGGGGTTATATCCCCAACATTAGGCCCCAGATTGATTTGAACCTGTTCATGTCAATCTTCAAGTCTTCTGGTTGGCGAGTCTTGCGTTCTTCATACCACTTAACCTGGAATAAATTTTCCTGACTAGCCATGTGAAATGGATGACGTCATCTCTGGTAAATCCAAAAATATCTCAATGACATCACAACGGATCTTTGCATTAACTGGTCAACCCGAGAATCGAGGCGTTTTCTTGGTTAATCATCATCGTGTCTCCTCGATTCCCACGTCAGACTGCTGTTGTTCCATCTCCCCTTATAAATAGGCGCGGGGGTCCCATCCTTTTCATTTCCCCCCACCGCTGCTTCTCTCTTCTCCTTCCTCTAGACGCCCGCAGAGCCGAAGCTCTGCCGCGCCGTCCGGACCATGCCGTCGTCCTCAACAAGGCCGCTGCATCACCCTGACCGTGACCAGAGCTCGTCGGCGCACGCCCGGCTCTCCTGCATCTTCCAGGTTCCATTCTTCTTCCCTCGTAGATCCGCATTAGTTCATCGGTGCTCTTCGAGACCGCCGCCGTTCATCGGAGCACTCCCCATTAATCGGTAGAAGAAACACCGTTAGGCTTCAAAACACTGGCCAGACCGTGCGGCGCCCCGCTTTATACATATTTCGTAGACGGCGTAGATTACTCTCTTATTGGAATCCAAGTTTCAACTGTCTGTTCTTCCATGGCTGTTTTTAGGTTTAGCAAACGTTTTCTTTTTATTTCCGTCCGTAGATCTTGCAATGGTAGCTGTAGTTGGTGGAACTTGTTTGTCCACACTTAGCAATATTTTCAACATTTACCGTCAATTTGACCCGCCATCATTCTGCCGTCTCTCCCTGGCAAGATATAATCCACTTCATACCTGTAGTTGACGGCGGCTCATAGCTTATTAATGACCCGCCAAGTAGCGTCGTCTTCTTAGAGTCATAGCTGTTTTGATCATGCAGCGTTCTTAACCCGCCATATTTCCATGCCTTTCCACAGCATTTAACCCGCCATTATGGCTAAAGCTCCTGCCTCTTGCGATTGGGTTGGCTCTGGGGTTACCGAGGAGATTCTTAATGATTTCGTAGTCATGGGAGTTTTGCCGGCTCAGGACGTCATCCATTGGCGGGTTCCTGGCGACGAGATCACTCCCGAACCCAAGGAAGGGGAGGTTATCGTCTTCACAGACCATCTTCTCCGTGGCTTCTCATCGCCCGGATCAAAGTTCTTCCGGGACGCCCTTCATTTTTACAAGCTCCATCCTCAGGACATTGTCCCCAACTCAGTCACTGATACATCTCCGTCGTATCTATAATTTTTGATTGTTTCATGCCAATATTATACAACTTTCACATATTTTGGCAACATTTTATATGATTTATTGGACTAACCTATTGATCCAGTGCCCAGTGCCAGTTCCTGTTTGTTGCATGTTTTTTGTTTCACAGAATTACCATATCAAACGAAGTCCAAACGCGATAAAAATTTATGGAGATTTTTTTTTGGAATATTTGTGAATTTTGAGAAGTGGAATCAACGCAACCAGAGGCCCACAGCCCCCACAATACACCAGGGCGCGGTCAGGGGGCCCAGGCACACCCTGGTGGGTTGTGCTCACCTCGTATGTCAGTTGGTATGATTGTATATTTTATTATGGTGCTGACCTACGGTGCCCTCCGTCTCGCGCGAACATGAGGGATCCTCACTGTAGGGTGTTGCAATGTGTTCATGATTTGCCTATGGTGGGTTGCTTGAGTGACAGAAGCATAAACCCGAGTAGGTGGGTTGTTGCATATGGGAGTAAAGAGGACTTGATACTTAATGCTATGGTTGGGTTTTACCTTAATGATCTTTAGTAGTTGCGGATGCTTGCTAGAGTTCCAATCATAAGTGCATATGATCCAAGTAGAGAAAGTATGTTAGCTCATGCCTCTCCCTCATGTAAAATTGCAAGAATGATTACCGGTCTAGTTATCAATTGCCTAGGGACAAATAACCTTCTTATTTGACAAAAGCTTTCTACTAAACAACTAACTTTTATTATCTTGATTTTTACTTGTAGTTTTATTTCCCGCAAAGTACTTCTAGTTTTATTCGTGCAAACTATCCTATCACCTACAAAGTAGTTTCATACTTGTTCTAGGTAAATCAAACGTTAAAGTGTGCGTAGAGTTGTATCGGTGGTCGATAGAACTTGAGGGAATATTTGTTCTACTTTTCGCTCCTCGTTGGGTTCGACACTCTTACTTATCAAAAAAGGCTACAAAAGATCCCCTACACTTGTGGGTTATCAAGACCTTTTTCTGGCGCCGTTGCTGGGGAACAATTGCGTGGGGTGAATATTCTCATGTGTGCTTGTTTGCTTTATCACTAAGTAATTTTTATTTTCTGTTATTAGTTGTTTTATATCTTTAGTCATGGATATGGAACACGAAACACCAAAAAAATAGTGGTACTTGCTACTCATGGAGATGGGGAACCTCCTAAAACCCTCGATGCTAGTTATGTGAAACACGTTAATTACTCCTTCGATTATCCCGAGAAATCCTCAAGGAACTTTATAATGGGATACACATTGGATCAACGTGAGTACTTTAGGGATTATTGCTTATCTCAAAAAGGGAAACACTTATGGCATCAAATTAGAATACTGGAATGGTTTGCTTGGGATGCATGCTCGAGATGTGACTTTACTTGTTGCTCTAATATAGAAGCTCAACACCTTCCCTTTCAATGCAAATTTAATGATAACGAAACCTTAGCTTCTTATGCTAAAGGTATTTATGATTACTATGATGTGGAACAAATAGAAGAATTTGTTGCTTTTAAAGGTGCTTATGAAATTTCTTCTTTGCTTGAAAAGTATGATGATGATGTTCCTTACGAATCTGAAATTTTATCCAACAACAACAACAACAACAAAGACTTTAGTCCCAAACAAGTTGGGGTAGGCTAGAGGTGAAACCCATAAGATCTCACAACCAACTCATGGTTCTGGCACATGGATAGCAAGCTTCCATGCACCCCTGTCCATGGCTAGTTCTTTGGTGATGCTCCAATCCTTCAGATCTCTCTTTACGGACTCTTCCCATGTCAAGTTCGGTCTACCCCGGCCTCTTTTAACATTATCAGCATGCTTTAGCCGTCCGCTATGCACTCGGGCTTCTAGAGGCCTGCGCTGAATATGCCCAAACCATCTCAGACGATGTTGGAAAAGCTTCTCTTCAATTGGTGCTACCCCAACTCTATCTCGTATATCATCATTCCGGATTCGGTCCTTCCTTGTGTGGCCACACATCCATCTCAACATACGCATCTCCACCACACCTAACTGTTGCACATGTCGTCTTTTAGTCGGCCAACACTCAGCGCCATACAACATTGCGGGTCGAACCGCCGTCCTATAAAACTTGCCTTTTAGCTTTTGTGGCACCCTCTTGTCACAGAGAATGCCAGAAGCTTGGCGCCACTTCATCCATCCGGCTTTAATTCGATGGTTCACATCTTCATCGATATCCCCATCCTTCTGCAACATTGACCCCAAATATCGAAAGGTGTCCTTCTGAGGCACCATCTGCCCATCAAGGCTAACATCCTCCTCCTCCTCATGCCTAGTAGTACTGAAAGTGCACCTCATGTACTCGATTTTAGTCCTACTAAGTCTAAAACCTTTCGATTCCAAGGTTTGCCTCCATAACTCCAACTTCCTGTTGACCCCTGTCCGACTCTCATCGACTATCACCACATCGTCCGCAAAGAGCATACACCATGGGATATCTCCTTGTATATCCCTTGTGACCTCATCCATCACCAAGGCAAAAAGATAAGGGCTCAAAGCTGACCCTTGATGCAGGCCTATCTTAATCGGGAAGCCATAAGTGTCGCCATCACTTGTTCGAACACTTGTCACAACATTATCGTACATGTCCTTGATGAGGGTAATGTACTTTTCTGGGACTTTGTGTTTCTCCAAGGCCCACCACATAACATTCCGCGGTATCTTATCATAGGCCTTCTCCAAGTCAATGAACACCATATGCAGGTCCTTCTTTTGCTCCCTATATCTCTCCATAAGTTGTCGTACCAAGAAAATGGCTTCCATGGTCGACCTCCCAGGCATGAAACCAAACTGATTTTTGGTCATGCTTGTCATTCTTCTTAAGCGGTGCTCAATGACTCTCTCCCATAGCTTCATTGTACGGCTCATCAGTTTAATTCCACAGTAATTAGTACAGCTCTGAACATCCCCCTTGTTCTTGAAGATTGGTACTAATATACTCCGTCTCCATTCTTCTGGCATCTTGCTTGCCCGAAAAATGAGGTTGAAAAGTTTGGTTAGCCATACTATCGCTATGTCCCCGAGGCCTCTCCAGACCTCAATGGGGATACAATCAGGGCCCATCGCCTTGCCTCCTTTCATCCTCTTTAAAGCCTCCTTGACCTCCGACTCCTGGATTCGCCGCACAAAATGCCTGCTAGTATCATCAAAGGAGTCGTCCAGATCAATGGTTGAGCTCTCACTCTCCCCATTGAACAGTTTGTCAAAGTACTCCCGCCATCTATGCTTAATCTCCTCGTTCTTCACCAGGAGTTGATATGCTCCGTCCTTGATGCACTTGATTTGGTCAACATCCCTCGTCTTCCTCTCTCGGATCTTGGACATCTTATAGATGTCCCTTTCGCCTTCCTTCGTGTCTAACCGTTGGTAGAGGTCCTCATACGCCCGACCCCTCGCTTCACTCACAGCTCGCTTTGCGGCCTTCTTTGCCATCTTGTACTTCTCTATGTTGTCTGCACTCCTATCCAGATATAAGCGTCTGAAACAATCTTTCTTCTCCTTAATTGCCTTCTGGACATCATCGTTCCACCACCAGGTATCTTTAACTTCTCTTCTACTTCCCCTGGACACTCTAAACTCCTTTGAGGCCACCTTACGAATGCAAGTCGCCATCTTCATCCACATGTTGTCTACATCACCTCCTTCCTCCCAAGGGCCCTCCTTAATGACCCTCTCCTTGAACGCCTGAGCTACCTCCCCCTTGAGCTTCCACCACTTCGTTCTAGCGGCTTTGGCACGCTTGTCCCACTGGACACGAATCCGAAAGGGGAGGTCAGCAACCACAAGCTTATGCTGAGGGACAACACTCTCTCCAGGTATCACCTTACAGTCTAGGCATGCACGCCTGTCTTCTCTTCTCGAGAGGATGAAATCAATCTGGCTAGAGTGTTGCCCACTACTGTAAGTCACTACATGTGATTCTCTCTTCTTAAAGAGGGCCTTAGCTACGATCATGTCGTAGGCTAGCGCAAAGCTTAAGACATCTTCTCCTTCTTGATTCCTGATGACATAGACAAATCCCCCATGCACCCCTTCAAAACCTGTGTTAGATGTGCCCACGTGGCCATTGAGGTCTCCTCCTATGAAGAGCCTCTCGCCAATCGGTACACTCCTAACCATGTCCTCCAAGCCTTCCCAAAACTCCCTCTTGGTGTTCTCATTGTGGCCTACTTGCGGGGCATACGCGCTGATAACATTGAGAACTAAGTCCCCAACTACCAGCTTGACCAGGATAATCTGGTCCCCACGTCTCTTGACGTCTACCACTCCATCCTTGAGGCTCTTGCTGATCAAGATGCCTACTCCATTTCTGTTTGCAACCATCCCCGTGTACCACAGCTTGAATTCGGTACCCTCCACCTCCTTCGCCTTTTGTCCCCTTCATTTGGTCTCTTGGATGCAAAGGATATCAACGCCTCTCCTCACCGTTGTATCAACTACCTCCCGAAGCTTACCTGTCAGAGACCCTACGTTCCAGCTACCTAAGCGAATCCTCCTAGGCTCGGCTAGCTTCCTTACCCTTCACACTCGTCGAGTCAAATGCGAAGACCCTTGCTCAATTTCCACTACACCCGGGCACCGATGTAGCGCGCCACTAAGGATGCGACGACCCGATCCTCGCTCACTTGCCACAGTATCCAGATCACGATACGGCGCGCCACCTGGGGGGTGACGGCCCGGCCCTTGCCCATTTTCCGCCACACCCAGGTTCTGATGTGGCGCGTCGCTGAGAGGGTTACGCCCCAACGAAAAACTTTTGGGTTTCATCCCCAACGAATCTGAAATTTTATCCATACTTAAATATTGCTATGAAAATTATGATTGCAATGTTGATATTATTAAATTTATTGAAAGAATGACCGCTGCCTTCGAAGAGACTAATATTTTGCAGGAATCTATGGAAGAAGAAATTGCTGAAACCGTGAGCTCATTAGATGAAAAAGATGAGGAGGAGAGCGAAGAACAAACGGAGGAAGAGCGGATTAGCTACCCGTGCCCACCTTCTAATGAGAGTAACTCTTCAACTCATACATTGTTTAATTTCCCTTCGCACATACCGAAGGATGAATGCCATGATGAATGCTATGATGATTGCTATGATCCCTTGGATTCATTTGAAATATCCCTTTTTGATGAACTTGACGCTTGCTATGCTTGTGGCCATGATGCCAATATAAATATGCTTATGAAGACGAACTTGCTATAGTTCCTTATGTTAAGCATGAAATTGTTGCTATTGCACCCACACATGATAGTCCTATTATCTGTTTGAATTCTCCCAACTACACTATATCGGAGAAGTTTGCTCTTGTTAAGGATTATATTGATGGGTTGCGTTTTACCACTACACAAGATGATTTTGATGAATATAATATGCATGTTCTTGCTGCTCCTACTTGCAATTATTATGAGAGAGGAACCAAATCTTCACCTCTCCATGTTTCCAATACTATAAAATTGCAAGAAACCGTTTATACTATGCATTGGCCTTTACTTAATGTGCATGAATTGTTCTTGTATGACATGCCAATGCATAGGAAGAGAGTTAGACTTCGTCATTGCATGATATACATCACCTTGTGCTCATTACTAAACTACAAATCAATGTTAATTAAAATTGGCTTTGATATACCTTGGGATCCGGGTGGATCCATTACTTGAGCACTTTATGCCTAGCTTAATGGCTTTAAAGAAAGCGCTGCCAGGGAGACAACCCAGAAGTTTTAGAGAGTCATTTTATTCTGTTGTGTGCTTTTATAAAGTTTAAAAACAAAAAAATATAGAGGGGAACCTAAAACTTCACAAAAGGAAAGGTGAAAGTGAGAGAGATGATGAGCATCGTTGAAGTGGGGGACGTCCTTGAACTTTTGTTCATGCCCATGGAAACTTTGTGAATCTTGAATCACGGAAACTTTCCCAACAAAAATAATTATCCCCTTGTACAAATCCATTGTATTATAAAAATAATGTGCCAAGATTTGCCTTTAGGATGATTAGATTGCTTGTTGGTATGTGCGGTGTAAAAACAGAAACTTTGGCTGTAGTGCGTGCATTTTCATTTTTTACTGGAATGTCAAAAGTTTCTGAAATTTTTACACAGTATTTCTATACAATTTTTTTAATTTTTCCTAATGTTTCAGAATTTTTGGACTTACAGAAGTATGCTAAAAGTACAGATTACTACAGACTATCATGTTTAAGACAGATTCTGTTTTTGATGCATTGTTTTGCTTGTTTTGATGAAACTATCGATTTTATCGGTGGTATAAGCCATAGAAAATTTATAATACAGCAGGGATAATGAAAATATAAAATATGAATGGGTTTTAAACAGTACTTAAAGTAGTATTTTGCTTTATTATACTAACGGGTCTTACCAGTCTTCTGTTAAGTTTTGTGTGGATGAAGTGTTCGAAGATCGAGGAGGTCTCGATATGAGGAGAAGAAGGAGAGGCAAGAGTTCAAGCTTGGGGATGACCAAGGCACCCCAAGTAAATATCCAAGGAGACTCAAGCGTCTAAGCTTGGGGATGCCCCAGAAGGCATCCCATCTTTCTTCAACAAGTATCGGTATGTTTTCGGATTCGTTTCATTCATGTGATATGTGCAAATCTTGGAGCGTCTTTTGTGTTTAGTTTTCACTTTTCTTTTATGCACCATGCTGGTATGAGATAGTACATGGTTGATTTATAGAATGCTCATTGCACTTCACTTATATCTTTTGAGTATGGCTTTATAGAATGCTTCATGTGCTTCACTTATATCATTTGAAGTTTGGATTGCCTGTTTCTCTTCACATAGAAAACCGTTATTCGAAGAATGCTCTTTTGCTTCACTTATATTTATTAGAGCATGGTATTTTGTAGAAAGAATTAAACTCTCTTGCTTCACTTATATCTATTTAGAGAGTCAACAGGAATTGGTCATTCACATGGTTAGTCATAAAATCCTACATAAAACTTAGGGATCACTGAATATGATATGTTTGATTCCTTGCAATACTTTTGCGACATAGAGATGATAATATGTGGGAGGTACTAGTGGATGATCGTGTTTAGTAAGATATTGGTGTTAAGGTTTGTGATTCCCGAAGCATGCACGTATAGTCTCCCGTTATGCTAGGAAGTTGGAGCACAATTTATTCTTGATTGTCTATCTTTGTGTGAAGGTCGGGGGCGCGCGATGGTTAACTCCTACCAACCTCCCCCCTAGGAGCATGCGTAGTAATACTTTGCTTAGAGAGAGCTAATAAAACTTTTGCAATAAGTATGTGAGTTCTTTATGACTAATGTGAGTCCATGGATTATACGCACTCTTACCTTTCCGCAATTTGCTAGCCTCTACGGTACCGTGCATTGGCCTTTCTCACCTCGAGAGTCGGTGCAAACTTCGCCGGTGCATCCAAACCCCGTGATATGATACGCTCTATCACACATAAGCCTTATTATATCTTCCTCAAAACAACCACCATACCTACCTATTATGGCATTTCCATAGCCATTCCGAGATATATCGCCATGCAACTTCCACCGCCTCCGTTTTGATGACTTGTGCATTCATTGTCATATTGCATTACATGATCGTAAGATAGCTAGCATGATGTTTTCATGGCTTGTCCGTTTTTTTATATCTTTGCTACGCTAGATCATTGCATTCATATAGAGTCATACTTTGTTCTACTATCGTTGTAATATTGAGTTGTAAGTAAATAGAAGTGTGATGATCATCATTATTCATTATTAGAGCATGCCCCAGTGATGAAAGGATGATGGAAACTATGATTCCCCCACAAGTCGGGATGAGGCTCCGGACAAAGAAATAAAAGAAAAAGGAAAAAAAAGAAAAAAAGAAAAGAAAAAAAAATGAAAGAAGAAGGAATAGGGGCATGCTAATTCCACACTTGTGCTCAAAGTAGCACCATGTTTTTCATATAGAGAGTCTCCTGTGTTGTCACTTTCATATACTAGTGGGAATTTTTCATATAGTTGGATGCATACCCACTTAGTTTTCATATTGAGCTTTCATACACTTATAGCTCTTAGTGCATCCGTTGCATGGCAATCCCTACTCCTTGCATTGATATCTATTGATGGGCATCTTCATAGCCCGTTGATACGCTGAGTTGATGCGAGACTTTCTTCTCTACTTTTACCCCTTTGAAACCTACCACCATATTCTATTCCACCCATAGTGCTATAGTCATGGCTTGTGCTCATGTATTGCGTGAGAGTTGAAAATGCTGAAGCGCGTTAAAAAGTATGAATCAATTGCTTGGCTGACACCGGGGTAGTACATGATTTATACTTTGTGTTAAGAAGACAGAGCATGACAAGGCTATATGATTTTGAAGGGATAGCGTTCTTTAGCCTTGATATTTTGAAAGACATGATTGTTTGTTGGGATGCCTGAGTATTAATGTCTTTATGTCAAAACTAGACTATTGCTTTGAATCACTTGTGTCTTAATATTCATGCCATGATTAGATATATGATCAAGATTATGCTAGGTAGCATTCCACATCAAAAATTATCTTTTTTATCATTTACCTACTTGAGGACGATCAGAAATTAACTTTGGGGATGCTGATACGTCTCCGTCGTATCTATAATTTTTGATTGTTTCATGCCAATATTATACAACTTTCACATATTTTTGGCAACATTTTATATGATTTATTGGACTAACCTATTGATCCAGTGCCCAGTGCCAGTTCCTGTTTGTTGCATGTTTTTTGTTTCGCAGAATTACCATATCAAACGAAGTCCAAATGCGATAAAAAATTACGGAGATTTTTTTTGGAATATTTGTGAATTTTGAGAAGTGGAATCAACGCAACCAGAGGCCCACAGCCCCCACAATACACCAGGGCGCGCCCTGGTGGGTTGTGCTCACCTCGTATGTCGGTTGGAGCTCTCCTTTGGCCGCAAGGAAGCTCATTTTTGGACAAAAATCCCCTCAAAATTTCAGCCCGATCGGAATTACGAATATCTGGGAATATAAGAAACGGTTTTCGGCCAGAAAACAGGAACATGAAACAGAAGAGAACAGAGAGGGAGATCCAATCTAGGAGGGGCTCCTGCCCCTCCGCCACCATGGCGGCCATGGACCAAAGGGGGAACTCTCCTCCCATCTAGGGGGGAGGCCAAGGAAGAAGAAGAAGGAGGGGGGCTCTCTCCCCCTCTCTCCCGGTGGCACCGGAACGCCGCCGGGGCAAGCATCGTGACGGCGATCTACTCCAACAACTTCGCCGCCGTTAACACCAACTCTCTCCCCCTCTATGCAGTGGTGTAACTCCCCTTCTCCCCGCTGTAATCTCTACTTAAACATGTGTGATGCCCCCATTCTCGTCCGTACGCTAATCATGCACACAATGCGTACGAGCAAGATTAGGGACTCACTGATTGATATCACAACATAACAAAAGACACAAATATAATGTCATACAGCTTCATATTACAAGCCAGGGGCCTCGAGGGCTCGAATACAAAGCTCGACATAAACACGAGTCAGCGGAAGCAAATATATCTGAGTACAGACATAAGTTAGACAAGTTTTGCCTTAAGAAGGCTAGCACAAACATAAGCAAACGGATCGAAGGAGGCGAGGCCTCCTGCCTGGGAACCTCCTAACTACTCCTGGACGTTGGCGTTCTCCATGTAGAAGTAGGCTCCAGCGGTGGTGAAGTAGTCCTCTCCAGCGTACTCCATCTCCTGGACTCCATCGTCTGAACGCGGCAACGTATCGAAGGGGAAAGAGGAAGCAAAGCAGCAGTGAGTACTCATCCAAAGTACTCGCAAGACTGACATCACATCTATGCTAAGTATGCATCATTATCAATGAAGGGGTTATATCTGGGCTGACTGCAGAAAGCAAGAATAGGGAGAAGGCCTAGTCCTATCAAAGACTAGCATCTTCAGCATCTTGCAGCATTAGAAGAGAGTAGACCTGCAACTCATATATAGTCATATTGTTGTAGCAATTTTATTAAGCAAACACGCCCAGAGATCCTCCCTCGACTCCCTGCGAGGAAGCAATCTCGGAGCCACAATTCATTTCAAATTAAATTACAATTATAGTTGTATAAGGTCAAGGTACAACTCCAAGTCGTCCTGTTACCGTGGACACGGCTATTCGAATAGATTATTCATCCCTGCAGGGGTGCACCACATATTCCCCAACACGCCTGAGTCACCTCCGGCCGGACACACTTTCCTGGGTCATGCCCGGCCTCGGGATATCAGCACGTCGTCGCCCCACCTAGGCTCAACGAAGAGGCCAGCCCGCCGGTCTAAATCCTAAGCGCGCAGGTTCATGGGCCCACTTGCCCTTGCGCTCCTGCACGATGCGTACACGGCCGGAAGCAGTCCTAGCACCCCTTAGTAACAAGCGCGATGCATTCCAGACCAATCCGTCACGCGCCGCTCCATTGCTGACGTCCGAAGAGCTTCGGCTGATACAACGACGCTGAGTGCCCATAACTTCCCCACGTGAAGGTTAGTGCGTATTAAGGCCAACGACCTAACTCGGATCAAGTACCCAACCCATTAGCATTTTATTAGTGCGGGGCAAGCGCGAACCATAAAGTGCAGTCCGTCGCCCCGCCAATAACTCTCGGGTGCCTTACCGGCGAACCCCACCAACATCTCTCGGGTGCCTTAACGGCGCACCCCACCACATCTCACACGGGTACCCTTGGGGCCGACCCGTCTCAGGACTGACGGGAACTCAGGTCCACCTTAACCAGGGTGGTACCGCCTGCCCCTGCAGTCCCGTCTTTCCCATGTATACAAAGTCAAGTAGAAGTAACTGTGTGTTTATACACCAAGTGGATATCCGAGGAATCACCCTCGATGGATCCCACTCGAGGTATGTGTATGACAAGAGTCGCTATCGATAAATGGGAAGGAGGAATCACCCTCGATACCCACGATCGATTAGCTACGCTACAGAATTATCATCGGGAGTGCTAAGTGAGGTATCACCCTCGGCACTCGATAGTAGCTCTGCAGTGCCATAGTTAAGGGGTGTGCGGTGATGTGAGGGGCCTGGCTCGTCGATCGGTTGACCGAGTCTTCGAGTCTTCGAGTCGTCGAGTTGTCGATGAACAAGCAGGGGCAACTGGGACTAAGGGGTCACTGGGGATTCACTGACCCACCTATACTAAGCAGTTGGTATGATTGCGGTTAAAGTAACAGTTCATCAAAAACAGGCTATGCATCAGATTAGGAGCTAACTAATACAGTAGCAAAATTCTAATTCAAGCATGAGGTAGAAAGAATAGGTGATATCGGAATGATCAAGGGGGTTTTGCTTGCCTTGCTGCTCTGCGGCAAAGGTCTGATCGTCAACGGCGTAGTCGTACTTGGCAACAGCGTCAGTCTCGGAGGCTACCGGAGAGAAGAGGGGGAAGAAACAATAAATATAAAGCAAACAATGCTACACAAAGTATGACATGACAAAAGGCAGTGCCGGGTGTGTTCTAACGCAGTGTTACACGATACCGAGAAAAGGGGAAACCCATCCGGGAAAGTTTTCCCGGTTCCGGACAAATGTCGGACAGATGACCGGAGGGGGGGAATGTTCCAGGTTTGCGGTGTTAGAGGCACGTGACAGCTAGGATGCAGTGCAGGGTTGCCTAAAATCATGTCTAAACCATTTTAGCTATTTTAGGATTAAAGTTGGAATTAATAGTCGGTAGTTATACACTATTCATCTGCCGGAAACAGGCGAAAAGTTGCGGGTTCACCTATGTAGAGGGTCCCGACATGGAAACAGGTAGCACGGTTAGATACGTTGGATTTTTCTGATCAACTTTCATGTATAAAACTTTTTCATCCGAGCTACAGATTATTTTCTATTAATTTTCAAAGTTTTAAAGAATTTCTGGAATTTAATTATTTATTTAAATTCGAATTATCCAGAATAGTAAATGATGACATCATCATGACATCACCATGACGTCAGCAGGTCAACTCTGACTGACCAGAGTCAAATCTGACCAGTGGGGTCCACATGTCATAGACTCAATGTTTAAATGAAGTTAAATTAAATCTAATTATCTGATTAACTAAGAAGGGCCCCACCTGTCATACTCTAGTTAATATAACAGAGGGTTAATTAGCTTAATTAGGGACTGGGCCCCACGTGTCAGTGACTAACTAATTACTAATTAATTAACAGATTTTAATTATCAGGTTTATTTAGTTATAAAACGTTTTAAACTAGTGGGGCCCGCATGTCAGTGGGCCAGAGTGCCCAGTCATCAGTTGACCCTGTCAACTGGGTCAACTGGGGCCCGTGGGGCCCAGCGGCAGTCACTCTACGGTGGGGCCCGGCCTTGCCAGGTCAGCGCCGGCGCCGGAGAGGGCTCCGGCGAGCTCCTCGCGGAGGCCGAACGCCGGCGACGTTCGGGTTTCGCGTACGGGTCACCGTTTCGCGCGTTTTTGGGCTCTATCGAACGAGCGAGCAACGCCGCATCCAAAGCGGGTAGTCACGCGAGCTGGGAAGGTCGGAGGCGACGCCGGAGACGAGTGGAGGCGGCGGCGGCTTCGGGTGCTCGTCGGGGTAGGTGCTAGGGGCCACGGGAGGATGCGCGAGCGGTGGCGTTCGAACGTGTGCAGCCAGGCGAGTCGAACGGTGGCCGCGGTAGGCGTAGGGGCCGCCGGAATCGAGCACACCGTCGCTAATGGTGGCGGCGGCGCTCGGCTCCGTTTGAAATCTAGGCGGGGGTGAGCTAGGGGCTAGCTAGGGTTCGGGTTTGGCGTTGCACACGCCCTGGAGCGTGACAGTGGCTGGCGCGGGTGCTCAGGAGTACGCACGGCGCGCGTGCGATGGCCATGGCGGACGACGGAGCACAGCACCGCGGCGGGATGGCTACGGTTACGAGGAGGGGCCGGGGAGAGAGGGAGGAGGAGCGGGACCTCACGTTGGAGCTCACGGCGGCTCAGTGGTGGTTTAAAAGCGCAGGGGGCGACGGGGCGGTGGCGGTGATCTTCGGTGCCCGAGGATGAAGACGACGGCAACGAGCTCGACGCCGGTGCTCCCAGCGCCAACGGCCTGCACCAGGCGAAGAGGCGGTCGCCGGCGGACATTCTGGACTCCACGAAGAGAGGAACGGGCATCGGTGGCCGCGGTAACGGCGAGGCGCGGCGACGAGCGTGTTCGGGCAGAGAGAGGGGAGCACGCCCGAGCGAGGGGGGGAGAGGGAAATGGAGGAGGGCGACCAGGGGTGGGGGATGAGGGTGGTCCTTATGCCCTCGCCCACCTGCTCCGCAGCGGTGGCGCGCGCGGCCATGCTGGCGGCGACACGGGGGAAGGGGGCAGGTGGGAGTGGGCTGGGCCGGTTGGCCAGTTGGGCCGGCCCGGCTGGGCCGTGGCCCAGGGGGGGGGGTCTTTTCCTTTTCTTTTTCCCTTTTGTTTTTTGTTTTGTTTTATTCTTTTCTGTTTAATTTATTTCCAGCTACTATTTGTCTTAGCAAATATTTGTAACCTGGTCCAATAATTAATGTGCAATATTAGTCACTGCTAGAAAATGGTTTGATGTCCATACCTTTTAAATTGGATTTTATTTAATTGTAGAAGGATTAAATAGTGTTGTTTGGCACTGTTTTAAATGTTATTGAGTCATTTTACTAATCCAATAAATGTTGATTACCATTTTATAATTGTTTTGGAAATACCTTCAACATTATGAACATTTCAGTTTTCAAATTTGAATAACTTTTATTTCTACTTTGTATTTGAATTTGAAAAGAGATATGTTACTAATAATGATTAGGCACTGTTGATCATCGTCATTACTGTGCTTAATTACAATGATCACTGTAGCTTAATTATCCGGGCGTCACAATTCTCCTCGTCTAACAAGAATTCTCGTCCCGAGAATTAAGAGGTAGGGTAAGGGAAAAAGTTCTGGTTACGAAGTTCTAACGGATCTTCTCGTCTTTGTTGTTCTTCTCGGAGAAGTTGATCCCTTTCGTCGATGTCTTCAATCCACTGATTCTGGTCCTCTTGACGAAATCGTCATCCCTTCTTCGGGAACTTCATCGCCCTACGAATGCGCTAGGAGGGAAAATTCTAGAAGGACGTAGCTACACAGGGTTGGCCATCTGACGGTGAACTCAGGGAAGAAGACATGAATTAAGTATCGATTTGTAACTTAGGGAATTCGTTGAGAGCAATATGCGAAGGTACAAATGGTTTCAACGGGTAGGCAGCCATTCGATGCCTAATTTCAGAAGGTGAAAAGGGGTTCAGAGCAACAAAGAAATATTGCGTCTGATACTAGAATAGATCATCCCTTGAACGGTGGGTCGGGGAATCACATATTAAGTCAAGTGCAAAAGATACTTCAGAACCAAGGGTTTACAGGAGAGTCAGGTTTCGATCCTGTGGAACTATGGTTTATGGGACCATCATGTGGATTAAGAGTAAGAAGAGCGGTGACATCTTGCACGGTCATGGTAGCAAGATATGTCAGAGGATAACCCGTCATTTATGTCAGCAATAGCATCGGTACCAAGGGCGGGGAACGAAGAGAACCATCTTCCTGCTCGTTGAAATGAGGCGGACCAATAGGCAAAGTTCTCGTCCACCGGCGGTTACCGGAATGTTATCAACAATAGTAACATGGCCTTACTGACAGAATTGATCACCGAGGTGTTTAACTATGCAGAGAATTATTACTGCTTAGATCATATAATCTCAAGAAAGGTTAAACAGACCAATGGAAAGGAAAATGTGATCATCACATTAAACAGACCAATGGAAAGGAAAATGTGGTTATACTCAAGTTTTAGGAGTATACCTTTCCCAAGGAAAAACAGAGCATGATATACATATCAGAATGGCAAGTAGATAACCATTTAGGTAAAAAGGGGCGAGGAAAATCCATGACAAGCCCATACAATTGGGTTTGAATATTTGATCAAGGAACAATTAGCATTGAGATTACATTATTCCTTTTGGTGATCGATATACCACATCCATGCTTCGGTATATCAATGATATGGTGTTTCGAGTAAAGGATGGAGTTTGGATACACAAGGGATCCAGTAGGAACAACTTATAAAATAAGTCTTACAATTTCCCCATGGAAGAATGGCAATCCTTGCAAAAGGAAGAAACTATAATAATAGTTCCTCCAGCCAGGTGTGCCAGGCATGACATCACCTTACCGGGCCATCAAAGGACCAATATTATAACTCCTGGAAATATGTCCCAACCATCATGTCTGACTGAGATTCAGATCTGATTGGTGTCAGGATACCACAGACTAAGGATGTCCGAGAAGAAAAGGTGTAACTCAAATTGTTGAGATGATGCAGTAAGATTCTCGGAAAATGAACTATGGAAGCGGTGTCAGGGCCGGTTTTCCAACAAAACATTTATTGAGAAACCGTCCTGATAGTCCGGCCAGTACAGAAAATCCTTCTTACTGGTAGACACTTCCTTGATACAAAAGTCCAGTAGTACTGAATATATTACAGGGTTGAGCTGAGGTTGCTCAACAATTTATTACAAGCACGCCAATATAAAGCATAAAGGCGGATATGACACAATGGATGTGGTGGCATACTACTGACTCGTAAAAATAAAAGAGTGGTGGATATGTCACAGTGGAGTAGTGACATAGCTCTGAATATCCTACAGCTCATCAAGCGTCAGAGTGAGGCTCGATGATTTATTTGGGGTAGCGGAAGCGTATGTAAAGCGCATGACAAAACTCCAGGATCACAAGAGACTGACTGGAACTCCTCTAGGCGTCGGACTCGCTATCGTACTCTTCATCCATGAGATCGCCTTCGTCCACATCTGGCCAAGACAATAGCCAGGGACAAGCCAGTGAGTACTTTGAATGTACTCGCAAACAGTTGAACAAAAGATATAACAAATGCAATCATGATGCACATGAGCAAAAATCATAATACACAACAGGAATGAAAATCTGCACAGCGGAAAGTAAAGAAGAGGAAGTCGGGCGGTAGTCCTCCCGAAATCCCAATAAAATAAGAAGAAGACCGATCGGGTGTCTGAAGCGACGCCTCGAAGGGAAGAAAATAACAGACATGCCTCAGTCGGGCGTCGATGCGACACCTCATAAAGGGCTTATATGAAAAGTAAATAACAACAATGCCACAGGCGGACGTCTGCGCGACATCACAGCGAGGGCTTATATGAAAAGTAAATAACAGCAATGCCACATGCGGACGTCTGCGCGACATCACAACGAGGGCTTATATGAAAAGTAAATAACAGCAATGCCACAGGCGGACGTCTGCGCGACATCACAGCGAGGGCTTATATGAAAAGTAAATAACAGCAATGCCACAGGCGGACGTCTGCGCGACATCACAGCGAGGGCTTATATGAAAAGTAAATAACAGCAATGCCACAGGCGGACGTCTGCGCGACATCACAGCGAGGGCTTATATTAGTAACATTCAGAAATACGAGTAATCCAGGAGGTAGCACCATCCCAAGGAATACCCGGCAAAATAAATAGGTTAGTCCATCCACAGAAATAATATTCAGCCAATTTACTTCTGTTGTTT
The DNA here is from genome assembly GCA_039707655.1 of Elymus sibiricus. NCBI lineage: Eukaryota > Viridiplantae > Streptophyta > Magnoliopsida > Poales > Poaceae > Elymus > Elymus sibiricus. Next base: position 402,604,732 of record CM077663.1, read on the forward strand.
AACATATTAGTTCTCCAGACACTGACACTGAGACCGACACTTGACCTGTCAACCAACGTCCTTGACCGTGGACACGGCTACTCGAATAGTTTTGACTCTGCAGAGGTTGTACTCTTTACCTACAGCCGACGGATTTCAGTAGTCACAAAGGACTAGTTCCGTCTACGGTATTTTAGAAGAAAACACATCTGACCAGTACACACCCATTTTAACCTCCTGTTGCCAGGAATCACCCTAGGCAACGTTCTGGAAAAACCTTAAGACGGGGAGGCTCCAACCTCGATTAGCATGGGATCAAATTTATATTCGCGCGCTCTAAGGGGTGCCCCCCTCTCGGTCCCGGACCGGAAACACCCATGCCCCCTGACCGGATGACTGGCTTTATCCAGGGCCATGGTACCTTCATCACGGCCCCTCTACTTGGTGTGTACATGGAAAGAGGTTTGCAACCTACTAAACCGTATTCTTTGCAGAAAACATGTGGCAGCACGAAAAGAAGGTGAACGGGGACAAGACTCGATCTAGGTCAATACTGGAGTTAAAACAGTTTCTTGTTAATACCGGCATGCTCCAACAATACCGGAGTGCAACCTATCATGCCACAACATGACTAGGTTGTCTCAATCTCATCAAGTTTTTGTGGCTCACTTGCAACCCATCATGCATGAAATATAACATACTTCATATGCTTCCATAAACATGCAATGCAAAACATCATGCAAGCAAACATGCAAAACACTCGTCATATCAAAGGTTCAAACATGCTTGCCTGGTTCGGAATAGTCGGAGTCTAACTCGGTGAAGTTGACGGCACCGGCTCCCTCCTCGGTATCTACGAAATTCACAAGTACGAATTCTAACGTAAATACCGCGCGTGACAGAAAGTTGTACCAAATATTTTTCAAATAAATACTATAAAAAACTAGATAGAAAAATAAAGGTGACAGAAAAGGAATCAACTAAAAATCATTTCTAGTTTAAAAGTTATAAAGAAAATGAGTCCAGGGACCCATCTGTAATGAACAGGAATCTTTCCAGGGCTAGACTGAGAAAACAGAAAAACGTTTCGGGCGCTTTACGCCAGCCCGAAGGGAAGACGCATTCGGCCCGAATACGCCGACAGAAAACGATTCGAAATAATAACAGAGAGGTTGACAGGCGGGGCCCCTTGTCAGGTTTGAAAACAGGTCGCCGGCGCCAGAGAGCTTCCGGTGATCGCCGGCGACGAACCACGGCGAGATAGGGGAAAAGGAGAGTACCGTCGTGTTCAGGAGAGTGGGCCGCGTCGATGAGTGGAGGAAGCAGTCGACGGAGAGCTTCACGGCGACGACCAGCTCCTCTCCGGCGGACGGCGGCGTCGGGTGAGGATGGATCTCCCCGAGGAGCTCACCTAACACCGAATTGAAGTGGGGGTCAGAACGGGTGGTGGAGAATAGGGTTACAGGCAAGATTTGGGGGGCGGGGAGGCTCTGACCAGAGTGAATCGACCAGAAGCCCGAGGCGGATCGGGGCGGCCGGAGTCGGAGAAGAAAGCTTCCCCGAGTCCCTCTGGTGTGCTTGGCGGAGCTATGGGAGTAGGAGGAGATGTGCTGGAGTGAGCGGAGGGGCTGGGGCTCTATTTATAGCCGGAATCGAGGGGTACCCGAGAACGGGATAAGTCCGGCGAGCAATTACGGCGAGGCAGTGGCTTAGCAGGCGATTAGCAGATGTCAAGAGCTTCGGATTCGACCCCAGGTTCCATTAAAAGCATAAACTTGGTCTAATTTGGCCGGGAGCTCGGAAACGCGACGGAATGGCCTCACGGGCTCGTCGGCGGCAGGGAGCGTGCTCTGCGCGTCTCAGGCCACGGCGAGTGTCCCTTAGCGCGCTCTGAGGATAAGATGGCCACACGGAAGCTTGAGGAGGCTTGGGCGGTGCTGGATTTCGGTGATCTTCGCTGAGCTCGTCTGACGGCCGAGGCGGGAGGCTCTGTCGTTGCTGCACTCGCCGGAGACGATGGGACGGCTCAGCACCGACACCCACGTCCAGCCAAACGACCGTGCGGCGCAAGGATAAGGAGGAGGAGCAGTGAGCAAGAGGCCAAGCGAAGAACTGGCGAGATTGACGACGATCGACTGAAGAAAACGACACTGTCAGTTTCAGTTCTCTGAATTTGTCTGAACCAGAGTGTTCACCACGTGCTCGATGAAATGCTGCACAATTGCAGGAAAGTTTTCTTGGGCTGAAAATTGGAGGGGTGAAGTCTTGATGCATCTAGAGGCTACCTGAATTATCTCAGAATTTTTGGAGAAGAATAAACATGAATTTCACTCAAAACAGTAAATTTGGTCCAAACTTGCAGTGGCCAAATTTTGAAAATTTTGAACTATGGATCTGGATGTTTTTGGAGATCTTGGTTGAGGGTACTAAAGACAAGCTAGGATAATTTTCTTGGGGTCAGATCTTAAAGAAAACTGGTACTTCCTTTGTAAACCAAAGGAGTGCCAGAAAATGACAGAAAAATATTTTTGGGAGGAATAAATAGAAAGAAAATATATAAGAGGTTGAAACCTACTGGAATTTGATTATTGACTAGATCCAAAGTAGGAGAGGGGTTTTTGGGAAGAATTTTTTTTAAAATGGTTTATAATAAGGGAGATAAGAATCCTCTTTTTAGAAGGGAAAAGAATAATACCAATAAAAGAATTCTTTTTTTTAAATAAAGAAAGGTAACAGTATTCCAGAGAAATGTTGATGACAAAAATCCCAAGAAATAGAATATCCTTAAGACCAGAACCTTATCTGAGGAAGATCTCAAAATAATTTTCAACAACAGTTTTCAGAAGAATCTTCTTTTGAGAAAATGAAAAATTCAAATAACCTCCTCAAAAAGATCAAATAAAGAATTCGCTGGAAAAATCCAAATTAAAATTTTGGGGTGTTACAACACCTACCCCCTTAGGAAAAATCTCGTCCCCGAGATTTCAGCTGATCCTCAAATAGGTGTGGGTGCCCTGCCCGAAGAAAATCCTCTCTTTCCCACGTTGCTTCTTCCTCAGTGTGATTGCTCCATTGAACCTTGAAAAATTTGATTGTATTCTGACGGGTTCTTCTTTCAGACTCTCCCAATATTTTTATTGGACGTTCCCGGTATGTGAGGTCTGGTTGAACATCAATACTCTCGTGAGACACGCGCTTCTCTGGGTTGCTCACACACTTCCTTAATTGTGAGATGTGAAATACGTCATGGACGTCGGATAGTTCTTCGGGTAGGTCTAGCTGGTAGGCCACTGTGCCTCTTCGTGCAAGTATACGGAAAGGTCCAATAAATCGTGGTGCCAGCTTTCCTTTAACTTTGAATCTCTGCAGGCCCCTCATTGGGGATACTCGTAGGTACACGTAATCACCAGGTTCAAAACGGACTTCACGATGTTTTTGATCATAATAACTCTTTTGTCGGCTCTGGGCTGTTTTGAGCCGATCCCTGATTTGTTTGACTTTCTCCTCGGCCTCCTTGAGCATATCTGGGCCGAAGATCCGGCTGTCTCCTGTCTCTGACCAGTTTAATGGAGTACGGCATCTCCGCCCGTACATGGCTTCAAAAGGTGCCATTTGTAGACTGGCTTGGTAACTATTGTTGTACGCAAATTCGGCGTACGGTAAACTTTCTTCCCAACTGGTTCCATAGGTGAGAACGCATGCTCTTAGCATGTCCTCTAGAATTTGGTTCACACGTTCAGTCTATCCTCCAGTCTGGGGGTGATATGCGGTACTGAATAATAGTTGAGTTCCCAGAGCTTGTTGTAAATGATCCCAAAATCTGGAGACGAATTGTGTTCCTCTGTCGGATATTATAGTCTTTGGAACACCATGTAAACAGACAATACGGTTGAGATAAAGTCTGGCAAGCTTCTGTGTGGTGTGGGTTGTCTTTACTGGAATAAAATGTGCCACTTTGGTTAACCTGTCGGTGATGACCCATATGGCATCGTTTCCGTGTCGTGACCGGGGTAGCCCGACAATAAAATCCATTCCAATATCATCCCACTTCCATTCGGGTATTCTATTTGGTTGTAGTAATCCTGCTGGTTTTTGGTGCTCGGCTTTAATGCGCTGGCATGAATCACAACAAGCAATAAAAGAGGCTATATCTCTTTTCATACCGTGCCACCAAATTTTTTCCTGAATGTCTTTGTACATTTTGGTTCCGCCTGGGTGGATTGAATATGGAGCGGTGTGGGCTTCAGTTAAAATTTGCTGTTTGAGGTCCTCTATATTTGGTACGCACAGTCTGTTTCCGTACCATAATATTCCTTTGTCGTCTACGACAAATTCTGAGGCCTTGCCCACATTCACTTTTCTTTTTATGCCTTCAATGCTGGGGTGTCCGTGTTGAGCTTCTTTAATTTGTTCCATCAGGATGGGCTGAATTTCCAAATTTGCCACAGTGCCTTCTGTGACTAAAACCATGTTGAGTTTTGCAAATTCCCGCTGAAATTCAGGTCTCAAATTTTGTATACTGCCGCTGCTTGAGCTTGGGTTTCTACTGAGAGCATCTGCCATGACATTTGCCTTGCCTGGATGGTAGTGAATACCAACATCATAATCTTTTACCAATTCCAACCAGCGTCGTTGCCGTAAATTGAGTTCCGGCTGTGTGCAAATATATTTGAGACTTTTATGGTCCGTATATATTTCACAACGATTTCCAAGCAGAAAATGACGCCATTCCTTGAGTGCATGTATAACTGCTGCCAATTCCAAGTCATGGGTAGGATAATTTTCTTCATGTCGTCGGAGCTGTCTTGAAGCATAAGCGACTACTTTACCTTCTTGCATTAGTACACATCCAAGACCTTTCCTGGACGCGTCGCAATATACTTCAAAATTTTTGTGTATGTCTGGTATGACCAAAACTGGTGCTGTTGTTAATTTCTTCTTTAACTCTTGAAAACTTTTCTCGCAGGCATCAGTCCATTCGAACTTCTTATCCTTCTTGAGTAGTTGGGTCATAGGTTTTGCTATAGTGGAAAATCCCTCAATAAATCTTCTGTAATATCCAGCCATTCCCAGAAAACTTCGAATGTCTACGTTGGCTGGTTGTTTCCACTCAAGTACGGCCTTGACCTTTTCTGGGTCCACGGCAACACCTTCTTGGTTTAGTACGTGGCCTAGAAAACCAACTTGTTTTAACCAAAATTCACATTTGCTGAATTTGGCGTACAATTGATGTTTCCTTAGTTCTTCCAGTACAATTCTGAGATGTTCAGCATGTTCTTCTGGTGTCTTGGAATATACCAAAATATCATCAATGAACACCACAACAAATTTGTCCATATATCTCATAAATACCTTGTTCATGAGATGCACAAAATATGCAGGAGCATTTGTCAGTCCGAACGGCATTACTGTAAATTCATATAAACCATATCGGGAAGTGAATGCTGTCTTTGGAATATCTTCTGTCCGTATTTTTAGTTGATGATATCCTGACCTTAAATCAATCTTGGAGAAAACTTTGGCTTGTGCGAGCTGGTCGAATAGATCATTTATTCGTGGCAGTGGATATTTATTTTTGATGGTGACCATGTTCAGTGCTCGATAGTCCACACATAATCTCAAAGTTCCATCTCTTTTCTTGGCAAATAATACTGGTGAACCCCATGGTGAGGAGCTGGGCCTGATAAAACCTTTGTCCAGTAATTCTTTTATTTGCTTCTTCAATTCTACCAACTCGGATGGTGCCATTCTGTATGGTTTCTTGTAGATAGGTTCGGTGCCAGGTGCTAGTTCAATGATGAACTCTATTTCACGGTCTGGTGGCATACCTGGTAGCTCTTCTAGAAATACATCTGGAAATTCACAGACCACCGGAACTTTACTTAGTTCAGAAATATCTATCTTGTTCAATCTTGGTTGAAGTGGTATCGGTCTTTCTTGAGCTGCAATTCTTATGGTCTTTCCGTGATGATGAGTGAGAGTCACTGTCCGATTGAAGCAGTCAATAAAACCTTTATTTGTTGCTAACCAATCCATTCCAAGAATAACATCCAATCCTTTATTTTCCAATACAATGAGATTTGCCCAAAATTTCAATCCTTCGATTTCAATAACCACACCTTGGCAGTAACTTTGAGTGATTTGCTTAATCCCGGGGGACTTGATAGTCATAGAATTTTTCAAAGGAAGAATCGGAAAATCATGTTGCAAAGCAAATTTCTTGGAAATGAACGAGTGAGAAGCTCCAGAATCAAACAAAACCGTGGCAGGTATTGTGTTGACAGGGAACGTACCGAGTACGATATCTGGGGCATTCTGTGCTCCATCCTTGGTCACATGGTTCACGTGACCCTTCCTGTGGTTGTTATTGGGGTTGAAATTGTTGCGCTTGGGAGCTGAATTATTTCCATTGTTGTTCGGCTTGGGAGCTGAGTTTCTAGGCTTTGGACACTGCCTGGCATAATGTCCTTCTTCTCCACAGGCGTAGCAGGTAACGCCTGGGCGATACGTAAATTCCTGGTTCCTTGCATGGAAATTTTTATTTGGGCGCGAAACATTAGTTGAGGATTTGTTTGCCCCATTATTCTGGAAATCCTTCTTGTTCTTGATGTTGCGAGAATGAATAGTCTTGTCCCTTTTGCACTTGCGAAAATCATCCAAGCTGCGACGCTCATTTTCTAGTGTAATAGCCTTGTCCACAAGTGTCTTGAAGTCTGGAAAGGTGTGAACCACCAGTTGGCATTTTAATGCTGGTGCCAGACCGTCCAGAAATTTATCCATCTTTTTATCCTCAGTCATATGTTCTTCATTGGCATAGCGAGATAATTGCGTAAACTGACTGTTGTACTCAGTCACTGTCACGGTTCTCTGCTTGAGGTCATCAAACTCCCTTTTCTTGATCTTCATAACACTTTTAGGAATATGCGCCCCACGAAAATTTTCCTTAAATTCCTCCCAGGTGATGTTGTTTTCATTGGGGTGCATGTGTAGGAAATTTTCCCACCATGATGCAGCTGCTCCAGTAAGGTAGTGAGGTGCATAAAGTACCTTCTCACGATCCGAACATTGAGCAATAATTAATTTCCTCTCCATGTCTCGAAGCCAATCATCGGCCTCAAGAGGCTTGTCTGTGTGCGAGAAAGTTGGAGGACGTGTCTTTTGTAACTCAGATAATTTGGAATGCTGCTGGTAAGGTTCACGGTGATTTCCCATATTGATAATATGATTCATCATTTCCTGATGCTGCTGCTGGCTTTGCTCATACAGACGACAGACTTGAGAAAATGCTGCTTCACTGTTTTGCTGACTAGACTGACCCTGTGCAAAATTGTTGCCTGACTGGGTACCATAATTTTCTTCTGGCGGACTTGGCATAGAACGAGTCCAGGGACGAGGCATTTCCACTCTAGGGTATTATTTTGCAAAATCCATGAGAAAAATCCGAATGGCAAAATAAATAATTTTGCAGAGGCAAAAATTCAAATACTCAAGATTTTTCAAGAAAATAGTCGATTGCGCACGGAGAAGGACCGCTCAGTACATATCTTACAAGCAAGCATAATTATACATCATATCACTCAGGATGCGCGTACACGCTCCTGACATGTTATTTATGCTAGTGCACTTCTCCATATCCTACATGATGCGCAAACAGACTACTTCTCTCCAAGCCTATGTACATATAAACATATCATACAAACTGCTACACAACACAACACTGCTTGGCGCACTCAGTCGGAGATGGTGAAAATCTCCCTCGACCTGCCGAGGGTAAGTCCCAGAGGTGCTGGAGACTCAACCTCCTCCTCAAGAATAGGCTCTAGGCGCGGAGTGCTGGGCTGCGGAGTTGGTGCGGGCGTAGCAGGTGGTGCAGCACTAACCGGGGTAGGAGCAATGACTTGGTCAAACTCCTCAGTGGTAGGCAGACGGCGTGCGGTGGCTAGGATGGCAGGTGCACAATGCTAAATTAAACTACGCTAATAACCGATTAGCGATCGCACCTAGTGGCTTTCTACAGTCAGCCTGGCTCTGGTACCAAGGTTGTCAGGGCCGGTTTTCCAACAAAACATTTATTGAGAAACCGTCCTGATAGTCCGGCCAGTACAGAAAATCCTTCTTACTGGTAGACACTTCCTTGATACAAAAGTCCAGTAGTACTGAATATATTACAGGGTTGAGCTGAGGTTGCTCAACAATTTATTACAAGCACGCCAATATAAAGCATAAAGGCGGATATGACACAATGGATGTGGTGGCATACTACTGACTCGTAAAAATAAAAGAGTGGTGGATATGTCACAGTGGAGTAGTGACATAGCTCTGAATATCCTATAGCTCATCAAGCGTCAGAGTGAGGCTCGATGATTTATTTGGGGTAGCGGAAGCGTATGTAAAGCGCATGACAAAACTCCAGGATCACAAGAGACTGACTGGAACTCCTCTAGGCGTCGGACTCGCTATCGTACTCTTCATCCATGAGATCGCCTTCGTCCACATCTGGCCAAGACAATAGCCAGGGACAAGCCAGTGAGTACTTTGAATGTACTCGCAAACAGTTGAACAAAAGATATAACAAATGCAATCATGATGCACATGAGCAAAAATCATAATACACAACAGGAATGAAAATCTGCACAGCGGAAAGTAAAGAAGAGGAAGTCGGGCGGTAGTCCTCCCGAAATCCCAATAAAATAAGAAGAAGACCGATCGGGTGTCTGAAGCGACGCCTCGAAGGGAAGAAAATAACAGACATGCCTCAGTCGGGCGTCGATGCGACACCTCATAAAGGGCTTATATGAAAAGTAAATAACAACAATGCCACACGCGGACGTCTGCGCGACATCACAGCGAGGGCTTATATGAAAAGTAAATAACAGCAATGCCACAGGCGGACGTCTGCGCGACATCACAGCGAGGGCTTATATGAAAAGTAAATAACAGCAATGCCACAGGCGGACGTCTGCGCGACATCACAGCGAGGGCTTATATGAAAAGTAAATAACAGCAATGCCACATGCGGACGTCTGCGCGACATCACAGCGAGGGCTTATATGAAAAGTAAATAATAGCAATGCCACAGGCGGACGTCTGCGCGACATCACAACGAGGGCTTATATTAGTAACATTCAGAAATACGAGTAATCCAGGAGGTAGCACCATCCCAAGGAATACCCGGCAAAATAAACAGGTTAGTCCATCCACAGAAATAATATTCAGCCAATTTACTTCTGTTGTTTAACATATTAGTTCTCCAGAGACTGACACTGAGACCGACACTTGACCTGTCAACCAACGTCCTTGACCGTGGACACGGCTACTCGAATAGTTTTGACTCTGCAGAGGTTGTACTCTTTACCCACAGCCGACGGATTTCAGTAGTCACAAAGGACTAGTTCCGTCTACGGTATTTTAGAAGAAAACACATCTGACCAGTACACACCCATTTTAACCTCCTGTTGCCAGGAATCACCCTAGGCAACGTTCTGGAAAAACCTTAAGACGGGGAGGCTCCAACCTCGATTAGCATGGGATCAAATTTATATTCGCGCGCTCTAAGGGGTGCCCCCCTCTCGGTCCCGGACCGGAAACACCCATGCCCCCTGACCGGATGACTGGCTTTATCCAGGGCCATGGTACCTTCATCACGGCCCCTCTACTTGGTGTGTACATGGAAAGAGGTTTGCAACCTACTAAACCGTATTCTTTGCAGAAAACATGTGGCAGCACGAAAAGAAGGTGAACGGGGACAAGACTCGATCTAGGTCAATACTGGAGTTAAAACAGTTTCTTGTTAATACCGGCATGCTCCAACAATACCGGAGTGCAACCTATCATGCCACAACATGACTAGGTTGTCTCAATCTCATCAAGTTTTTGTGGCTCACTTGCAACCCATCATGCATGAAATATAACATACTTCATATGCTTCCATAAACATGCAATGCAAAACATCATGCAAGCAAACATGCAAAACACTCGTCATATCAAAGGTTCAAACATGCTTGCCTGGTTCGGAATAGTCGGAGTCTAACTCGGTGAAGTTGACGGCACCGGCTCCCTCCTCGGTATCTACGAAATTCACAAGTACGAATTCTAACGTAAATACCGCGCGTGACAGAAAGTTGTACCAAATATTTTTCAAATAAATACTATAAAAAACTAGATAGAAAAATAAAGGTGACAGAAAAGGAATCAACTAAAAATCATTTCTAGTTTAAAAGTTATAAAGAAAATGAGTCCAGGGACCCATCTGTAATGAACAGGAATCTTTCCAGGGCTAGACTGAGAAAACAGAAAAACGTTTCGGGCGCTTTACGCCAGCCCGAAGGGAAGACGCATTCGGCCCGAATACGCCGACAGAAAACGATTCGAAATAATAACAGAGAGGTTGACAGGCGGGGCCCCTTGTCAGGTTTGAAAACAGGTCGCCGGCGCCAGAGAGCTTCCGGTGATCGCCGGCGACGAACCACGGCGAGATAGGGGAAAAGGAGAGTACCGTCGTGTTCAGGAGAGTGGGCCGCGTCGATGAGTGGAGGAAGCAGTCGACGGAGAGCTTCACGGCGACGACCAGCTCCTCTCCGGCGGACGGCGGCGTCGGGTGAGGATGGATCTCCCCGAGGAGCTCACCTAACACCGAATTGAAGTGGGGGTCAGAACGGGTGGTGGAGAATAGGGTTACAGGCAAGATTTGGGGGGCGGGGAGGCTCTGACCAGAGTGAATCGACCAGAAGCCCGAGGCGGATCGGGGCGGCCGGAGTCGGAGAAGAAAGCTTCCCCGAGTCCCTCTGGTGTGCTTGGCGGAGCTATGGGAGTAGGAGGAGATGTGCTGGAGTGAGCGGAGGGGCTGGGGCTGTATTTATAGCCGGAATCGAGGGGTACCCGAGAACGGGATAAGTCCGGCGAGCAATTACGGCGAGGCAGTGGCTTAGCAGGCGATTAGCAGAAGTCGGCAGCTTCGCATTCGACCCCAGGTTCCATTCAAAGCATAAACTTGGTCTAATTTGGCCGGGAGCTCGGAAACGCGACGGAATGGCCTCACGGGCTCGTCGGTGGCAGGGAGCGTGCTCTGCGCGTCTCAGGCCACGGCGAGTGTCCCTTAGCGCGCTCTGAGGATAAGATGGCCACGCGGAAGCTTGAGGAGGCTTGGGCGGTGCTGGATTTCGGTGATCTTCGCTGAGCTCGTCTGACGGCCGAGGCGGGAGGCTCTGTCGTTGCTGCACTCGCCGGAGACGATGGGACGGCTCAGCACCGACACCCACGTCCAGCCAAACGACCGTGCGGCGCAAGGATAAGGAGGAGGAGCAGTGAGCAAGAGGCCAAGCGAAGAACTGGCGAGATTGACGACGATCGACTGAAGAAAACGACACTGACAGTTTCAGTTCTCTGAATTTGTCTGAACCAGAGTGTTCACCACGTGCTTGATGAAATGCTGCACGATTGCAGGAAAGTTTTCTTGGGCTGAAAATTGGAGGGGTGAAGTCTTGATGCATCTAGAGGCTACCTGAATTATCTCATAATTTTTGGAGAAGAATAAACATGAATTTCACTCAAAACAGTAAATTTGGTCCAAACTTGCAGTGGCCAAATTTTGAAAATTTTGAACTATGGATCTGGATGTTTTTGGAGATCTTGGTTGAGGGTACTAAAGACAAGCTAGGATAATTTTCTTGGGGTCAGATCTTAAAGAAAACTAGTACTTCCTTTGTAAACCAAAGGAGTGCCAGAAAATGACAGAAAAATATTTTTGGGAGGAATAAATAGAAAGAAAATATATAAGAGGTTGAAACCTACTGGAATTTGATTATTGACTAGATCCAAAGTAGGAGAGGGGTTTTTGGGAAGAATTTTTTTTAAAATGGTTTATAATAAGGGAGATAAGAATCCTCTTTTTAGAAGGGAAAAGAATAATACCAATAAAAGAATTCTTTTTTTTTAAATAAAGAAAGGTAACAGTATTCCAGAGAAATGTTGATGACAAAAATCCCAAGAAATAGAATATCCTTAAGACCAGAACCTTATCTGAGGAAGATCTCAAAATAATTTTCAACAACAGTTTTCAGAAGAATCTTCTTTTGAGAAAATGAAAAATTCAAATAACCTCCTCAAAAAAATCAAATAAAGAATTTGCTGGAAAAATCCAAATTAAAATTTTGGGGTGTTACAAGCGGGTTCCCGAAACAATAGTTCATCATTAACCCAAGGAGAGGATGAGGAGGTGGCTGATGGACTCAGCGACAATTTAACGAGAATTCCAAACTGATGAATTTCCACAATTACGTGAACAAGGAGATGACATTTGTCAGCTCAAATGATATAATGTTGTATGATCGAGGAAAACATACATCATTAATCATTGGTTGAAAAGTGCGTCCAATTTATGACCTTAGGCAGCAAGATCAATGTTAGAGTGACGATTCAATAACCAACAGCCTAAGAACGAACTGTCGATCGTTAACTTCAAAGCAATAGGGTTGCTCGAAGTTAAAATCAAAGCAGCATCGTTTGATGGTGAGAAGTACCACTATGCCAAGAATTTCTAAGGGGTGGAGCAATCCTCCCAACATTCTCGACACAAAAGACAGTAATACTTCAGGGTAGAACATAACACAAGCTGGATAGCAAGTTGCATCCATATCATGGACAAATTTGTGATGGAAGGAAGTCGAGGAGGTTGTCGATGATAATAAAAATCATCGAGGGCAAGGAAGGTATTTCTCATCAAGAACTCAGTTGACGTCTCAGAAGAAGTCAAATCGTGGACGATGAGCACGACACCTTTTGTCGAGAGTTTTCAAGAGAATGCAATCGAACAGCGGTGGTGTCAAATAGGGGAATGACAACGTGGAAGGTTATAGGGACAACCGATAAGATGCAAGCTCAATATCGAGGTTGCTTTTCAAGACAAACAACATGATGTTGAAAACTCGACGTAAGTCGTGCTCACACTCTGAAGAAGTCGTGCACCGAAGAAGGACGAGGTAGCACAGTCAAAGACAGCAAGATAAGGATGTAGCCGATGGTCTAGGAATAACCATATCGAGTTTAAAAATTTCCCAGTAACATTTAGTAAGGTATTGAATTGCTGTGCGGATTCGATTCACTATTCGATGTTCTCGGTTGATGACAACCCAGAACCCGTGGAGTGGCTATGACAGGGAAAAGCATTACTTCATCTAAAATTCATAAGATGTAGTGCAATGACATGATATCCTCGAGATACCAGGGGGTAATACTCGAAGGTAGATCAAAATAGAGGTTGGGCAGGTGCATTGATCTGCCGAAGACAAGTGCTTGAACTTGTCCAAGAAATGGAATTCAAAGAAGAACAATCATGGTCAAAACCACGGTTGCAAAGTAGCAAAACATAGATACAAGATCAATCCATACAAAGGGAATGATTATTGTTACAAGAAGCTCCATGATAAGTCATACAACGGGTCCATGGGCATGAACACAAAGTTCAAGGTCGACTCCCACTTCATCAATGTATAACATTTCTTTCATTTCTTGCTTTGGACGATGTTGTAGTGTTGAAAATTTAGCTGGCAAAACTCCATAAGAGTATGACCCTTGAAAACTTTCGGGTTCGCACTGATTAGGGAGGGTATAGGTTCAACCCATCGAGGAATCTTAGGAACATATACCACAAGCTTCAAGAGTAATTAACACAAGCTCGAAGGTAGAGCATGGTTGGCAGAACAGAGGATACAATTTACTAAAGGCATTATGTATCAGGGGAAGAACTCACAAGGTGATTGAATATGAACGACACTGTCGGATAATGACCCAACAATGGATCGGCGATCCACAACGAAGTTGATGTGAGTATCGGTACTCAATCAGAGAAAGAAAGAATGCAGAGGTATCGGATTCAAGAGACACCTGAATACTCTGTTGCTTAAAATACAAAGGAATTATGATTTCCAAAACTAAGGATCAGAAGCAGACGCTCTGATCAAGGATGGATAAGTTGAAAAGACTTAGTCGGACAATCAATAAAGGTTTGAATTGCCGAGAACCAACTCATGTCCGGAAGGACGTCTAAGCCGGAAAGATAATTTAACGGATCACCTGATGAATGCGTGCATACACACACATTGAATCAATAGGCTCAAAATGGCAAAGACAAGGGATGTCAACGAAGACTACTAGACAATATGGAATTAACCATAATGCGAGCAGGCAAGAATTGCAAGAGCAACAAGCTGCAGAGGATTTTCGGAAGATGGAAAAGTATTTCGAAGAATTTTGTGAAACACATGAACAACTGGGATTAACGGATCCTCGACAATTGTGAGGAATTATCCGTAAGGCTTCCATGCGGAAAAGAACTATAAGGCAGTAAACTCAAAGGTTTATCGTGGCAATGGAGAGTATTTCGGGGCATCTTGTAACAACAAGAGCAACGAGAAAGGATTGTTTGAATGACAAGTGCAATTAGTCATCCATAGGGACTTATCGGTGGTAGGGAATTGCAAAGCCGATGAGCACAAAGTCTCGAAAAACATCGAAAGGGTATCTTTAGAATCTTCTGACGAAGCAGGTGATCTTCTGGTATGAGGGCTCTCCGGGAGAAGTAGTTACGAGAACCTAGAGTCAGAGTTATTAAAATCTTTAAGCCGAAAGAGGAGAGAGATCAGAACCCAGAGTATAGACGAGGAATAAAAGATCCTAATACCACCCGATTGAGATGTGGGCCCGTAAGCCACACAACTATGTTAGTAAAAGTTTTTCAATTACTAGACTCAACTTCGGTCAAGGAGTTGGAAAGGGGGTTACCTACAGGCAGTCGGCTCTGATACCAACTTGTGACGCCCCCATTCTCGTCCGTACGCTAATCATGCACACAATGCGTACGACCAAGATTAGGGACTCACTGATTGATATCACAACACAACAAAAGACACAAATATAATGTCATACAGCTTCATATTACAAGCCAGGTGCCTCGAGGGCTCGAATACAAAGCTCGACATAAACACGAGTCAACGGAAGCAAATATATCTGAGTACAGACATAAGTTAGACAAGTTTTGCCTTAAGAAGGCTAGCACAAACATAAGCAAACGGATCGAAGGAGGCGAGGCCTCCTGCCTGGGAACCTCCTAACTACTCCTGGACGTCGGCGTTCTCCACGTAGAAGTAGGCTCCAGCGGTGGTGAAGTAGTCGTCTCCAGCGTACTCCATCTCCTGGACTCCATCGTCTGAACGCGGCAACGTATCGAAGGGGAAAGAGGAAGCAAAGCAGCAGTGAGTACTCATCCAAAGTACTCGCAAGACTGACATCAGATCTATGCTAAGTATGCATCATTATCAATGAAGGGGTTATATCTGGGCTGACTGCAGAAAGCAAGAATAGGGAGAAGGCCTAGTCCTATCGAAGACTAGCATCTTTAGCATCTTGCAGCATTAGAAGAGAGTAGACCTACAGCTCAAATATAGTCATATTGTTGTAGCAATTTTATTAAGCAAACACGCCCAGAGATCCTCCCTCGACTCCCTGCGAGGAAGCAATCTCGGAGCCACAATTCATTTCAATTTAAATTACAATTATAGTTGTATAAGGTCAAGGTACAACTCCAAGTCGTCCTGTTACCGTGGACACGGCTATTCGAATAGATTATTCATCCCTGCAGGGGTGCACCACATATTCCCCAACACGCCTGAGTCACCTCCGGCCGGACACACTTTCCTGGGTCATGCCCGGCCTCGGGATATCAGCACGTCGTCGCCCCACCTAGGCTCAACGAAAAGGCCAGCCCGCCGGTCTAAATCCTAAGCGCGCAGGTTCGTGGGCCCACTTGCCCTTGCGCTCCTGCACGATGCGTACGCAGCCGGAAGCAGTCATAGCACCCCTTAGTAACAAGCGCGATGCGCCCCAGACCAATCCGTCGCGCGCCGCTCCATTGCTGACGTCCGAAGAGCTTCGGCTGATACAACGACGCTGAGTGCCATAACTTCCCCACGTGAAGGTTAGTGCGTATTAAGGCCAACGACCTAACTCGGATCAAGTACCCAACCCATTAGCATTTTATTAGTGCGGGGCAAGCACGAACCATAAAGTGCAGTCCGTCGCCCCGCCAATAACTCTCGGGTGCCTTACCGGCGCACCCCACCAATATCTCTCGGGTGCCTTAACGGCGCACCCCACCACATCTCACACGGGTACCCTTGGCGCCGACCCATCTCAGGACTGTCGGGAACTCAGGTCCACCTCAACCAGGGTGGTACCGCCTGCCCCTCCAGTCCCGTCTTTCCCATGTATACAAAGTCAAGTAGAAGTAACTGTGTGTTTATACACCAAGTGGATATCCGAGGAATCACCCTCGATGGATCCCACTCGAGGTATGTGTATGACAAGAGTCGCTATCGATAAATGGGAAGGAGGAATCACCCTCGATACCCACGATCGATTAGCTACGCTAAAGAATTATCATCGGGAGTGCTAAGTGAGGTATCACCCTCGGCACTCGAAAGTAGCTCTGCAGTGCCATACTTAAGGGGTGTGCGGTGATGTGAGGGGCCTGGCTCGTCGGTCGGTTGACCGAGTCTTCGAGTCTTCGAGTCGTCGAGTCATCGATGAAAAAGCAGGGGCAACTGGGACTAAGGGGTCACTGGGGATTCACTGACCCACCTATACTAAGCAGTTGGTATGATTGCGGTTAAAGTAACAGTTCATCAAAAACAGGCTATGCATCAGATTAGGAGCTAACTAATACAGTAGCAAAAATCTAATGCAAGCATGAGGTAGAAAGAATAGGTGATATCGGAATGATCAAGGGGGTTTTGCTTGCCTTGCTGCTCTGCGGCAAAGGTCTGATCGTCAACGGCGTAGTCGTACTCGGCAACATCGTCAGTCTCGGAGGCTACCGGAGAGAAGAGGGGGAAGAAACAATAAATATAAAGCAAACAATGCTACACAAAGTATGACATGACAAAAGGCAGTGCCGGGGGTGTTCTAACGTAGTGTTACACGATACCGAGAAAAGGGGAAACCCATCCGGGAAAGTTTTCCCGGTTCCGGACAAATGTCGGACAGATGGCCGGAGGGGGGGAATGTTCCAGGTTTGCGGTGTTAGAGGCACGTGACAGCTAGGATGCAGTGCAGGGTTGCCTAAAATCATGTCTAAACCATTTTAGCTATTTTAGGATTAAAGTTGGAATTAATAGTCGGTAGTTATACACTATTCATCTGCCGGAAACAGGCAAAAAGTTGCAGGTTCACCTATGTAGAGGGTCCCGACATGGAAACAGGTAGCACGGTTAGATACGTGGGATTTTTCTGATCAACTTTCATGTATAAAACTTTTTCATCTGAGCTACAGATTATTTTCTATTAATTTTCAAAGTTTTAAAGAATTTCTGGAATTTAATTTTTTATTTAAATTCGAATTATCCAGAATAGTAAATGATGACGTCATCATGACATCACCATGACGTCAGCAGGTCAACTCTGACTGACCAGAGTCAAATCTGACCAGTGGGGTCCACATGTCATAGACTCAATGTTTAAACAGAGTTAAATTAAATCTAATTATCTGATTAACTAAGAAGGGCCCCACCTGTCATACTCTAGTTAATATAACAGAGGGTTAATTAGCTTAATTAGGGACTGGGCCCCACGTGTCAGTGACTAACTAATTACTAATTAATTAACAGATTTTAATTATCAGGTTTATTTAATTATAAAATGTTTTAAACTAGTGGGGCCCGCATGTCAGTGCGCCAGAGTGCCCAGTCAGCAGTTGACCCAGTCAACTGGGTCAACTGGGGCCGTGAGGCCCAGCGGCAGTCACTCTACGGTGGGGCTCGGTCTTGCCAGGTCAGCGCCGGCGCCGGAGAGGGCCCCGGCGAGCTCCTCGCGGCGGCCGAACGCCGGCGACGTTCGGGTTTCGCGTACGGGTCACCGTTTCGCGCGTTTTTGGGCTCTATCGAACGAGCAAGCAACGCCGCATCCAACACGGGTGGTCACGCGAGCTGGGAAGGTCGGAGGCGACGCCGGCGACGAGTGGAGGCGGCGGCGGCTTCGGGTGCTCGTCGGGGTAGGTGCTAGGGGCCACGGGAGGACGCGCGAGCGGCGGCGTTCGAACGTGCGCAGCCAGGCGAGTCGAACGGTGGCCGCGGCAGGTGTAGGGGCCGCCGGAATCGAGCACACCGTCGCTAATGGAGGCGGCGGCGCTCGGCTCCGTTTGAAATCGAGGCGGGGGCGAGCTAGGGGCTAGCTGGGGTTCGGGTTCAGCGTTGCACACGCCCTGGAGCGCGACAGTGGCTGGCGCGGGTGCTCAGGAGTACGCACGGCGCGCGTGCGACCGCCATGGCGGACGACGGAGCACAGCACCGCGGCGGGATGGCTACGGTTACGAGTAGGGGCCGGGGAGAGAGGGAGGAGGATCGGGAGCTCACGTTGGAGCTCACGGCGGCTCGGTGGTGGCTTAGAAGCGCAGGGGGCGACGGGGCGGTGACGGTGATCTTCGGTGCCCGAGGATGAAGACGACGGCAACGAGCTCGACGCCGGTGCTCCCAGCGCCAACGACCTGCACCAGGCGAAGAGGCGGTCGCCGGCGGACCTTCTGGCCTCCACGGAGAGAGGAACGGGCGTCGGTGGCCGCGGTAACGGCGAGGCGCGGCGGCGAGCGTGTTCAGGCAGAGAGAGGGGAGCACGCCCGAGCGAGGGGGGAGAGGGAAATGGAGGAGGGCGACCAGGGGAGGGGGATAAGGGTGGTCCTTATCCCCTCGCCCACCTGCTCCGCAGCGGTGGCGAGCTGCGAGCGGCGGTGGCTCACGCGGCCATGGCGGCGGCGACACGGGGGAAGGGGGCAGGTGGGAGTGGGCTGGGCCGGTTGGCCAGTTGGGCCGGCCCGGCTGGGCCGTGGCCCAGGGGGGAGGGGGGTCTTTTCCTTTTCTTTTTCCCTTTTGTTTTCTGTTTTGTTTTATTCTTTTCTGTTTTATTTATTTCCAGCTACTATTTGTCTTAGCAAATATTTGTAACCTGGTCCAATAATTAATGTGCAATATTAGTCACTGCTAGAAAATGGTTTGATGTCCATACCTTTTAAATTGGATTTTATTTAATTGTAGAAGGATTAAATAGTGCTGTTTGGCACTGTTTTAAATGTTATTGAGTCATTTTACTAATCCAATAAATGTTGATTACCATTTTATAATTGTTTTGGAAATACCTTCAACATTATGAACATTTCAGTTTTCAAATTTGAATAACTTTTATTTCTACTTTGTATTTGAATTTGAAAAGATATATGTTACTAATAATGATTAGGCACTGTTGATCATGGTCATTACTGTGCTTAATTACAATGATCACTGTAGGTTAATTATCCGGGCGTCACAACATGGTGCTCAACTCCATATACTATTTCCCAATGATATATGGCTATCCTATGATGTTTGAGTAGATCCGCTTTGTCCTATGGACTAATTGATGATCGTGGTTGGTATGATTGTATATTTTATTATGGTGCTGTCCTACGGTGCCCTCCATCTCGCGCAAACGTGAGGGATCCTTGCTGTAGGGTGTTGCAATGTGTTCATGATTTGCCTATGGTGGGTTGCTTGAGTGACAGAAGCATAAACCCGAGTAGTTGGGTTGTTGCATATGGGAGTAAAGAGGACTTGATACTTAATGCTATGGTTGGGTTTTAGCTTAATGATCTTTAGTAGTTGCGGATGCTTGCTAGAGTTCCAATCATAAGTGCATATGATCCAAGTAGAGAAAGTATGTTAGCTCATGCCTCTCCCTCATGTAAAATTGCAAGAATGATTACCGGTCTAGTTATCAATTGCCTAGGGACAAATAACCTTCTTGTTTGACAAAAGCTTTCTACTAAACAACTAACTTTTATTATCTTGCTTTTTTACTCGTAGTTTTATTTCCCGCAAAGTACTTCTAGTTTTATTCGTGCAAACTATCCTATCACCTACAAAGTAGTTTCATACTTGTTCTAGGTAAAGCAAACTTGAAAGTGTGCGTAGAGTTGTATCGGTGGTCGATAGAACTTGGGGGAATATTTGTTCTACTTTTAGCTCCTCGTTGGGTTCGACATTCTTAGTTATCGAAAAAGGCTACAAACGATCCCCTACACTTGTGGGTTATCAGTCACCAACCTGTGCCAATTCCAAATATTCTGTGAAGCTTATCTGCAAGAAGAGCCCTCCGTAGAAATCTTCAGGGATTTTTTCTATATCAACCGCCAGACGGAAATTGCAGATGGACCAAGCCTTGAACTTGGGGGTGTTTCAATTCAGAGGCGGAGAGATGTGTCATTTCCTTCGGCGACTCTGCCTAGCCATCCCAAGGACTGGAATCACACCTGGTTCTATTGCAAGGATACTTCCCTAGAAGGAGAAAACCCATTGTCGGGTTATCGTCCCTACCGGCTCAGCACCACCACCGAGCTCCCAGATCGGCTGTCTACCGTAGAGCGCGCCCAATACGCTCAGATGTTTTCAAAGATTAGAGCCTTATTGGCCAACGGGCTTACTGGAGTTGATTTAACCCGCTGCTAGGTTTCTTGGAGAATCTTACCATTGAGCCAGCGCTGCGGCTTAATGTGTGAATATACTGGTGAGGTGAATGACCCTCAGCGCTTTAATCAGACGCCCCTAACAGACAAGGACCTCAACCTATTCGTCAAATCATTGTTGGGAGAACCTCAAGAAGTCTGCAACAAGACGGGGTTAAGCCCCTTCTATGCTCTTAATCCGGCTCCTGAGGTGAAACTTTTTCTTTCAATCTTCGCTCTTCTTCCTTTAGATGCTGCATTTCATATGCCTCATTTAACCTTTCTACAAACATATATAGACCGACTCTCCCTTCTGGAAAAGGAGAATTACGATAGCCTCCACTTCCAAGAATAAGAAGAGCAAGGTAACTAAGGCCCGGGCTCCGGATCGTAAAAAGAAACAATACAGCAAAGAGCTGCTGGAACAGGATGACTCGGAGGTAGAACTTGACTCCCTTGGTCTTCTTTTTATGCAACTTATTGACGCTGACTCCTCTCAGGGTGAAGCGGAGGCAAGCCAAGCCGGTGCCGCAGAGGTAACTATCATCTCCTCCGACTCAGAATCTTTGCCAACAGAGAAAATCCGGCGAGTCATTCGGAAAGTAAAGTTTTCCCATCCTCTTGCTCACTTGGACCCCGACTTTCTTTTGAAGAAGCAGCAACATGACGCTAGACGTCAGACCCGGAGCGGAGGCTCTAAAGACCTGGTGGCCGGCTTACCTGACACTCCAGCTCCTCGGAAACACCGTAACGAGGTATTTCACACTTATGTTTTTATCTTTTCTGCATATTAGTTTCATGCTGTAACTTGCTCATATTGCTCCATTTAATTTGTTAGGAATCACCTCCTTCTTCCGGCGACTCAATCGCCTCAAAGATGCCTTCCCTTGTTATCAACCCAAGGTAAAACTTCGTTTTGCATCCCATACTACTTACTAATATTTTGCCCTTGCATATGACTTATAATAAAATCTTTGTTCACAGGGCCCAAGCTAAGAAGAGGAAATTAAGTGGGTCATCTGCCCGTCCGGATGTCCCAGAGCCAGAGAACCTGAAGCTTGGCACTCCTGAAATTCAAGTCGAGCCCTCTGAAGCTGATCAAGGCGCCCACGATGAAACTCCCCAGCCTACTGAGCCGGCGGATGTTGACATTGTTGGAAATATGCCCTAGAGGCAATAATAAAATGGTTATTATTATATTTCCTTGTTCATGATAATTGTCTATTGTTCATGCTATAATTGTATTAACCGGAAACCATAATACATGTGTGAATACATAGACCACACCATGTCCCTAGTGAGCCTCTAGTTGACTAGCTCGTTGATCAATAGATGGTCATGGTTTCCTGACCATGGACATTGGATGTCGTTGATAACGGGATCACATCATTAGGAGAATGATGTGATTTACAAGACCCAATCCTAAGCATAGCACAAGATCGTGTAGTTCGTCTGCTAGAGCTTTTCTAATGTCAAGTATCATTTCCTTAGACCATGAGATTGTGCAACTCCCGGATACCGTAGGAATGCTTTGGGTGTATCAAACGTCACAACGTAACTGGGTGACTATAAAGGTGCACTACAGGTGTCTCCGAAAGTGTCTGTTGGATTGGCACGAATCGAGACTGGGATTTGTCACTCCGTGTGGGAGAGGTATCTCTGGGCCCACTCGGTAATACATCATCATAATGAGCTCAATGTGACTAAGGAGTTAGTCACGGGATCATGTGTTACGGAACAAGTAAAGAGACTTGCCGGTAACGAGATTGAACAAGGTATAGGGATACCGACGATCGAATCTCGGGCAAGTAACATACCGATGGACAAAGGGAATTGTATACGGGATTAATTGAATCCCCGACATCGTGGTTCATCCGATGAGATCATCGTGGAACATGTGGGAGCCAATATGGGTATCCAGATCCCGCTATTATTTATTGGCCGGAGAGGTGTCTCGGTCATGTCTGCATGGTTCCCGAACCCGTAGGGTCTACACACTTAAGGTTCGGTGACGCTAGAGTTGTAATGGGAATTGTATGTGGTTACCGAAAGTTGTTCGGAGTCCCGGATGAGATCCCGAACGTCACGAGGAGTTCCGGAATGGTTCGGGGGTAAAGATTTATATATGGGAAGTCCTATTTTGGCCACCGGAAAATGTTCGGGATTTTTCGGTATTGTACCGGGAAGGTTCTAGAAGGTTCCGGAGTGGGGCCCACCTGCATGGGGGGACCCACATGAACGTGGGTAGTGGGGGAAAGGCCCCACACCCCTGGTCAAGGCGCACCAAGATCCCCCCTTAGAAGGAATAAGATCATATCCCGAAGGGATAAGATCAAGATCCCTAAAAAGGAGGATAACAATCGGTGGGGAAGGGAAAGGATGGGATTTCTTTCCTCCCACCTTTGCCAACGCCCCAATCGACTTGGAGGGCAAGAAACCAGCCCCTCCACCCCTATATATAGTGGGGAGGCGCATGGGAGCTGCATCCCTTGCCCCTGGCGCAGCCCTCCCCCCTCCTACACCTCCTCCTCCTCCGTAGTGCTTAGCGAAGCTCTGCCGGAGAACCACGAGCTCCACCGCCACCACGCCGTCGTGCTGCCGGAGCTCTCCCTCAACTTCTCCTCCCCCTTGCTGGATCAAGAAGGAGGAGACGTCCCCGGGCTGTACGTGTGTTGAACGCGGAGGCGCCGTCCGTTCGGCGCTTGGATCGGATCTTCCGCGAGTTGAATCGCCGCGAGTACGACTCCATCAACCGCGTTCGTTGCAACGCTTCCGCTTAGCGATCTTCAAGGGTATGAAGATGCACTACCTCTCTATTGTTGCTAGCATCTCCTAGATTGATCTTGGTGACACGTAGTAATTTTTTTGAATTATTACTACGTTCCCCAACAGTGGCATCATGAGCTAGGTCTATGCGTAGATTCTATGCACGAGTAGAACACAAGTAGTTGTGGGCGATGATTTGGTCAATTTGCTTGCCGTTACTAGTCCTATCTTGATTCGGCGGCATTGTGGGATGAAGCGGCCCGGACCGACTTTACACGTACGCTTACATGAGACTGGTTCCATCGCCTGACATGCACTTGTTGCATAAGGTGGCTAGCGGGTGTCTGTCTCTCCCACTTTAGTCGGATCGGATTCGATGAAGAGGGTCCTTATGAAGGGTAAATAGCAATTGGCATATCACCGTTGTGGCTTTTGCGTAGGTAAGAAACGTTCTTGCTAGAAACCCATAGCAGCCACGTAAAACTTGCAACAACAATTAGAGGACGTCTAACTTGTTTTTGCAGGGTATGCTATGTGATGTGATATGGCCAAAAGGATATGATGAAATATACGTGATGTATGAGATTGATCATGTTCTTGTAATAGGAATCACGACTTGCATGTCGATGAGTATGACAACCGGCAGGAGCCATAGGAGTTGTCTTAATTTATTGTATGGCCTGTCTGTCAATCAAAAACGCCATGTAATTACTTTACTTTATTGCTAACCGTTAGCCATAGTAGTAGAAGTAATAGTTGGCGAGACAACTTCATGAAGACACGATGATGGAGATCATGATGATGGAGATCATGGTGTCGTGCCAGTGACGATGGTGATCATGCCGCGCCCCGAAGATGGAGATCAAAGGCGCAAGGTGATATTGGCCATATCATGTCACTTTATGATTTGCATGTGATGTTTATCATGTTTTTACATCTTATTTGCTTAGAACGACGGTAGCATAAATAAGATGATCCCTCACCAAAATTTCAAGAAATGTGTACCCCCTAAGTGTGCACCATTGAGAAGGATCGTTGTTTCGAAGCACCACGTGATGATCGGGTGTGATAGATTCTAACGTTCGCATACAACGGGTGTAAGC
Source organism: Elymus sibiricus (assembly GCA_039707655.1). Lineage (NCBI taxonomy): Eukaryota > Viridiplantae > Streptophyta > Magnoliopsida > Poales > Poaceae > Elymus > Elymus sibiricus. The sequence continues at coordinate 402,629,098 of CM077663.1, forward strand.
CAGATTTACACACGCGAAACACTTAGGTTGACTTGACGAGCCTAGCATGTATAGACATGGCCTCGGAACACGAGAGACCGAAAGGTCGAACATGATTCGTATAGCAGATGCGATCAACATGGAGATGTTCACAATTGATGACTAGTCTGTCTCACGTGATGATCGGACACGGCCTAGTCGATATGGATCATGTATCACTTAGATGACTAGAGGGATGTCTATCTGAGTGGGAGTTCATTAAATAATTTGATTAGATGAACTTAATTATCATGAACTTAGTCTAAAATTGTCTTTACAATCTATCTTGTAGATCCAATGGCCCACGCTAATGTTGCCCTCAACTTCAACGCGTTCCTAGAGAAAACCAAACTGAAAGACGATGGAAGCAACTATACGGACTGGGTCCGTAACTTGAGGATCATCCTCATAGCTTCCAAGAAAGCATATGTCCTTGATGCACCGCTAGGTGACGCACCCATTTTCCCAGCAACTCAAGACGTTATGAACGCCTGGCAGTCGCGTAGTGATGATTACTCCCTGGTTCAGTGCGGCATGCTTTACAGCTTAGAACCGGGGTCCAAAAGCGTTTTGAGCAACACTGAGCATATGAGATGTTCCAAGAGCTGAGAATGGTTTTCCAAGCTCATGCCCGGGTCGAGAGATATGAAGTCTCCGACAAGTTCTTCAGTTGTAAGATGGAGGAAAATAGTTCTGTCAGCGAGCACATACTCAAAATGTCTGGGTTGCACAACCGCTTGTCTCAGCTGGGAGTTAATCTTCCGGATGACTCGGTTATTGACAGAATCCTCCAGTCACTTCCATCTAGCTACAAGAGCTTTGTGATGAACTTCAATATGCAAGGGATGGAGAAGTCCATTCCTGAGTTATATTCGATGCTGAAATCAGCGGAGGTGGAGATCAAAAAGGAACATCAAGTGTTGATGGTGAATAAGACCACCAATTTCAAGAAAGGCAAGGGTAAGAAGAACTTCAAGAAGGACGGCAAAGCAGTTGCCGCGCCCGGTAAATCAGTTGCCGGGAAGAAGCCTAAGAATGGACCCAAGCCTGAGACTGAGTGCTTTTATTGCAAGGGAACCGGTCACTGGAAGCGGAACTGCCCCAAGTACTTAGCGGATAAGAAGGCCGGCAACGTCAAAGGTATATATGATACACATGTTATTGATGTGTACCTTACCAGCGCTCGTAGTAGCTCCTGGGTTTTTGATACCGGTGCGGTTGCTCACATTTGTAACTCAAAACGGGAGCTGCGGAATAAGCGGAGACTGGCGAAGGACGAGGTGACGATGCGCGTCGGGAATGGTTCCAAGGTCGATGTGATCGCCGTTGGCACGCCACCTCTACATCTACCTTCGGGATTAGTTTTAAACCTCAATAATTGTTATTTAGTACCAGCTTTGAGCATGAATATTGTATCTGGATCTCGTTTGATGCGAGATGGCTACTCATTTAAATCCGAGAATAATGGTTGTTCTATTTATATGAGAGATATGTTTTATGGTCATGCCCCGCTGGTCAATGGTTTATTTTTATTGAATCTTGAACGTCATGTTACACATATTCATAGTGTGAATACCAAACGATGTAAGGTTGATAATGATAGTCCCACATACTTGTGGCACTGCCGCCTTGGTCATATTGGTGTCAAACGCATGAAGAAACTCCATGCAGATGGACTTTTGGAGTCTCTTGATTATGAATCATTTGACACGTGCGAACCATGCCTCATGGGCAAGATGACTAAGACTCCGTTCTCCGGAACAATGGAGCGAGCAACCAACTTGTTGGAAATAATACATACCGATGTATGCGGTCCAATGAGCGTTGAGGCTCGCGGTGGCTATCGTTATGTTCTCACCCTCACCGATATGGGTGAAAGCGGATCGGATTCGGACGGATAATGCTCTTACCATATCCTATTCCATTTTTTTCGGAATCGGAATCGGTATGGTAGCGGTACAGATGCGGAAACGAATACGGAATATGCCAGAATTATCGGAAACGGACACGGCACGATAACGGAGCGGCGGCTGACCGGAAGCGGACAAAAGTTGCCGGATAATACAAGGAAAAGACCCACGTCTTAACATGACAGCACAATTATAAGTTAATAAGTTATCAGTAGGGGAGTTACTTCAACGTGTCAAATATAGCAATACATAGTAATAAAAGGTTAATGGCTTCATGCCTTCTGGGTAGAACAGCAGAAGTGCAGAACAAGTAAGGCTTACGAGCAAGCCATCACCATGACACCATCACATATTCATCTTAAAAGAAAATAACAAAAGGCTGCTAGAGCCAGCTATAAGGCCCAGCACGATCGAGCTCCACCACCCATGCATGAAACTTGCCTTCCCTATGTGAAAAAAGTTTACATCGTGAAGCAATGCAATTCATTCTCATAGAAATTATGTTTTTACATTACTAATAGTACTAAACAGAAGCACAATGCCTTACCACGAAAGATAAATATTGGCAGCAATGTATACTTGGTTATCCTCAATCCTCATCATCACTGGACATTTGTTTCTCCTAACAATTTCAAGCAATTAAAAAACAACAATATGACAGCAACAATGACAGCTGAATGATGTGGTGATCAAAACACAACTTGTTCCCAGGTTCCATCAAGTAATAGCACAATTGCAATATAAAAGCGCAACTTGTTCCCAGTTTCCATCACAAGGGTATTTTAATTGGGCGCACTTGGTACAATCATAAACAGTTTGGAAACTGCAAAGTGAGATAAGGATAGAAACAACCTCCAGATCGTCTATGATTCCATATCATTAAGGTTATTTTTACACCATACCTGCTCCTCGAGATCCTCCATGGTTATGCTAGCAGCAACCATCTCCGCAACCTCCAGATCTTTGAGGATAGATTCAACCTTTCTTTTCTTATATGTTTTGTATAGGAGTTAGTGAGTTATATAAGTTAATGACTGAAAATCTTTGTGCAACTATACTACACAATGAGAAACAATTGAGAATCTACCTTTTCGAGATGAGCCAACCCAATCTTTGGTACAAATTAATCCCTCCACCATCTCGGGGTCGAGACGACTACGGAAAGAATCAACAACACGACCACCAGAACTAAAAGCTGACTCTGAAGCAACAGTGGATGCTTGCATGGCCAAAATGTCTCGAGCAATTAGAGAGAGAACAGGATATGAGCTGCCATTAATCTTCCACCATGATAAGATGTCAAATTCATCCATGATAGAAATAGTTTTAGTCAGCTTTAGTGGTGGCTCCGACATGTACTTGTCCAAGTCAGTTGTATCACCCTCATCAACCCCGTCATTTGATTCATATAAGAACTTCTGAAAATCAGAATCTTCTTCCGTTATGTCATCTTTACTTGCTTCAGCATTGACACTAGATTTGTCAGGTTCATCGGATTTCCGAGAGGCAGCGGCATATGATTCATATATTTTCTTGACAACAACAACAAACTCTTCTACTTTAGCACAAAATATCAGTAGACCGTAAACCTTTCTCATTAGATATTCTACTCCCCTTTTCCTATATCTAGGATCAAGAAAGTAAGCCACAGCTAAAGCAACATTTGACTTTTTCCAGTACTTCTCAAACTTTGTGTTCATAGAGTCTGCCATTTTGCTAATAATCTCATTTTCACTACTACACCACTCCCTAATTAAAGCCTTAACTTCTGCAAAGCTTTGATAAAATAAGTTCGTTGTTGGATAGGAAGTACCTGACAACAACACAGTAATATCGTCGAACCTCTTCAAGCATTTACAAAGTGTTTCAGCCATTTTCCACTCATCCTCTGATGGGGTTACCTTTGCAAACCTTGTCTTGTCTAGCTCATAAAGCCTATCAAAAGCTGGTTTGTAATAAATGGCATTTCTCAGCATGTGGTAGGTTGAATTCCACCTTGTCTGAACATCCAATGTGAGGCGTGTGGTTGTCTTCAACCCACACTGAGATGCACATTGAATGAAATCCTCCCATTGCGGGGGAGAGCACTTGACAACCAATACAAATGCTCGAATACCCCAAACTGCAGAGGAAATTTGTGCCAAACCATCTCTAGCAACCAGATTTAGTATGTGACAAGCACATCTAACATGAAAGAACAAGCATCTTCGCTGGTGGCAAATTATCCTCATCGGCGTCATCGGCAACCACTATAACCTCAATTCTAGCTGGAGTACCACTGCTTGTTGTTGGAGCTGGGGATGATTCAGTTGAAGCCATGGGTGAAGTCAGACTAACACTTGCACTGCTACTCCCCATTGGACAAATGCCTGAAGAACAAGATTATTTGTTCAGTTTGTGAAAAGCGTAATTAGATCAACTCTCCGTTTCATACATCTAGTTAGCTTGACATCTAGCACAACACTTTACATTTGTGAGAACTGAAAACTACTATCTTGTACGTACATCAGTAGTTAGTAGTACATATACATCTAGTTAGCCTGACTAATGCAAGCATCCATCATGACACAAGGGTGTGCAAAAAGTGGCAATCTTGAAGAAAATAGCACTTACGTTCTGGTCGGGGAGTGTAGCAGAGGTGGCCGGCGAAGTGGGGATGTGGCCGACGTCCGACGCCGGCGAAGTGCAGAGGTGGCCGGTGTGCGTCTCCGCTCTAGTCGGGGAGCAGCAACGTCAGAGCAGCGAAGGGGACTAGGGAGCAGCTAGGCTGATCTGGAGGGCCCCGGTCACCGGCGGAGCGACGGAGGGGACCATGAGCGTCGGAGCAGAGCGAGGTGCGCGCCGCCGCCAAACACAACTACGACAGAGGAGGGAGGAGGCGTGGTAGCTTCTGCTCGTGTTCGTGCGCAGTCCGGCACTAGGTTTAGGTTACGTTCTGTTCCCCTTTTTGGGCTGGGCTGGGGTAAGGCGTGGGAGGAGAAGTTGGGTTGGGTTGTTGTGTGTGTGTGTGTGTGGGCTACTGGGCTGACGGATGGAGGGGTAAAACGGATTGTTCCGAATTGTTAAGGCCGGATTATCCGATCCAAAAACGGAGAATTCCGTATCCGCCGGATATTGACTGTCCCGTATCCTACTCCGTATCCGACGAAGCTATCCGGTATCCGATTTCTGTATCCGGCGGACTTCGATCTCTCTTCCCATTTTCTTGTTCCGCCGGATTCGGAACCGGATTCGGACGGAAAATATCCGATCCGCTTTCACCCTGACTCACTGATGACTTAAGCAGATATGGGTATGTCTACTTAATGAAACACAAGTCTGAGACCTTTGAAAAGTTCAAGGAATTTCAGAGTGAGGTAGAGAATCAACGTGACAAGAAAATAAAGTTCTTACGATCTGATCGTGGAGGAGAATATTTGAGTCACGAGTTTGGCACGCACTTAAGGAAATGTGGAATTGTTTCACAACTCACGCCGCCTGGCACACCTCAGCGTAATGGTGTGTCCGAACGTCGTAATCGCACTCTATTGGATATGATGCGATCTATGATGTCTCTTACTGATTTACCGCTATCATTTTGGGGATATGCATTAGAGACTGCCGCATTCACTTTAAATAGGGCACCGTCTAAATCCGTTGAGACGACACCGTATGAATTATGGTTTGGGAAGAAACCTAAGCTGTCGTTTCTGAAAGTTTGGGGATGCGATGCTTATGTCAAGAAACTTCAACCTGAAAAGCTCGAACCCAAATCGGAAAAGTGCGTCTTCATAGGATACCCTAAGGAAACTATTGGGTATACCTTTTACCTCAGATCCGAAGGCAAGATCTTTGTTGCCAAGAATGAATCCTTTCTAGAGAAAGAGTTTCTCTCGAAAGAAGTAAGTGGGAGGAAAGTAGAACTTGATGAGGTAATTGTACCCCCTCTCGAACCGGAGAGTAGCGCAGCGCAAGAAAATGTTTCTGTGGTGCCTGCACCGACTAGAGAGGAAGTTAATGATGATGATCATGAAACTTCGGATCAAGTTACTACTGAACTTCGTAGGTCCACGAGGACACGTTCCGCACCAGAGTGGTACGGCAACCCTATCCTAGAAATCGTGTTAAACAACGGTGAACCTTCGAACTATGAAGAAGCCATGGAGGGCCCGGATTCCAACAAATGGCTTGAAGCCATGAAATCCGAGATAGGATCCATGTATGAGAACAAAGTATGGACTTTGGTGGACTTGCCCGATGATCGGCAAGCCATAGAAAATAAATGGATCTTTAAGAAGAAGACTGACGCGGATGGTAATGTGACCGTCTATAAGGCTCGGCTTGTCACTAAGGGTTATCGACAAGTTCAAGGAGTTGACTACGATGAGACTTTCTCACCCGTAGCGATGTTGAAGTCCGTCCGAATCATGTTAGCAGTTGCCGCATTTTATGATTATGAGATCTGGCAAATGGACGTCAAAACGGCATTCCTTAACGGTTTCCTTAAGGAAGAATTGTATATGATGCAGCCGGAAGGTTTTGTCGATCCTAAGAATGCTGACAAGGTATGCAAGCTCCAGCGCTCCATCTATGGGCTGGTGCAAGCATCTCGGAGTTGGAACATTCGCTTTGATGAGGTGATCAAAGCGTTTGGGTTTATACAGACTTATGGAGAAGCCTGTATTTACAAGAAAGTGAGTGGGAGCTCTGTAGCATTTCTCATTTTATATGTGGATGACATATTGTTGATGGAAAATGATATAGAACTTTTGGAAAGCATAAAGGCCTACTTGAATAAGTGTTTTTCAATGAAGGACCTTGGAGAAGCTGCTTACATATTAGGCATCAAGATCTATAGAGATAGATCGAGACGCCTCATTGGTCTTTCACAAAGCACATACCTTGACAAGATATTGAAGAAGTTCAATATGGATCAGTCCAAGAAGGGGTTCTTGCCTGTATTGCAAGGTGTGAGATTGAGCACAGCTCAATGCCCGACCTCGGCAGAAGATAGAGAAAAGATGAGTGTCATCCCCTATGCCTCAGCCATAGGCTCTATTATGTATGTCATGCTGTGTACCAGACCTGATGTGAACCTTGCCATAAGTTTGGTAGGGAGGTACCAAAGTGATCCCGCAATGGAACACTGGACAGCGGTCAAGAATATCCTTAAGTACCTGAAAAGGAGTAAGGATATGTTTCTCGTTTATGGAGGTGCCGAAGAGCTCGTCGTAAAGGGTTACGTCGATGCTAGCTTCGACACAGATCCGTATGACTCCAAGTCACAAACCGGATACGTGTATATTTTGAATGGTGGGGAAGTCAGCTGGTGCAGTTGCAAGCAAAGCGTCGTGGCGGCATCTACATGTGAAGCGGAGTACATAGCTGCTTCGGAAGCAGCGCAGGAAGGAGTCTGGATGAAGGAGTTCATCACCGACCTAGGAGTGATTCCCAATGCGTCGGGCCCGATGACTCTCTTCTGTGACAACACTGGAGCTATTGCCATTGCCAAGGAGCCCAGGTTTCACAACAAGACCAAGCACATCAAGCGCCGCTTCAACTCCATTCGTGGTTACATTCAGGATGGAGATATAGATATTTGTAAAGTACATACGGATCTGAATGTCGCAGATCCGTTGACTAAACCTCTTCCACGAGCGAAACATGATCAGCACCAGAACTTTATGGGTGTTCGATTCATCACAATGTAACTAGATTATTGACTCTAGTGCAAGTGGGAGACTGTTGGAAATATGCCCTAGAGGCAATAATAAAATGGTTATTATTATATTTCCTTGTTCATGATAATTGTCTATTGTTCATGCTATAATTGTATTAACCGGAAACCGTAATACATGTGTGAATACATAGACCACACCATGTCCCTAGTGAGCCTCTAGTTGACTAGCTCGTTGATCAATAGATGGTCATGGTTTCCTGACCATGGACATTGGATGTCGTTGATAACGGGATCACATCATTAGGAGAATGATGTGATGGACAAGACCCAATCCTAAGCATAGCACAAGATCGTGTAGTTCGTCTGCTAGAGCTTTTCTAATGTCAAGTATCATTTCCTTAGACCATGAGATTGTGCAACTCCCGGATACCGTAGGAATGCTTTGGGTGTATCAAACGTCACAACGTAACTGGATGACTATAAAGGTGCACTACAGGTATCTCCGAAAGTGTCTGTTGGGTTGGCACGAATCGAGACTAGGATTTGTCACTCCGTGTGACGGAGAGGTATCTCTGGGCCCACTCGGTAATATATCATCATAATGAGCTCAATGTGACTAAAGAGTTAGTCACGGGATCATGTGTTACGGAACAAGTAAAGAGACTTGCCGGTAACGAGATTGAACAAGGTATAGGGATACCGACGATCGAATCTCGGGCAAGTAACATACCGATGGACAAAGGGAATTGTATACGGGATTAATTGAATCCCCGACATCGTGGTTCATCCGATGAGATCATCGTGGAACATGTGGGAGCCAATATGGGTATCCAGATCCCGCTATTGGTTATTGGCCGGAGAGGTGTCTCGGTCATGTCTGCATGGTTCCCGAACCCGTAGGGTCTACACACTTAAGGTTCGGTGACGCTAGAGTTGTAATGGGAATTGTATGTGGTTACCGAAAGTTGTTCGGAGTCCCGGATGAGATCCCGGACGTCACGAGGAGTTCCGGAATGGTCCGGAGGTAAATATTTATATATGGGAAGTCCTATTTTGGCTACCGGAAAATGTTCGGGATTTTTCGGTATTGTACCGGGAAGGTTCTAGAAGGTTCCGGAGTGGGGCCCACCTGCATGGAGGGACCCACATGAACGTGGGTAGTGGGGGCAAGGCCCCACACCCCTGGTCAAGGCGCACCAAGATCCCCCTTAGAAGGAATAAGATCATATCCCGAAGGGATAAGATCAAGATCCCTAAAAAGGGGGGATAACAATCGGTGGGGAAGGGAAAAGATGGGATTTCTTTCCTCCCACCTTTGCCAACGCCCCAATGGACTTGGAGGGCAAGAAACCAGCCCCCTCCACCCCTATATATAGTGGGGAGGCGCATGGGAGCTGCATCCCTTGCCCCTGGCGCAGCCCTCCCCCCTCCTGCACCTCCTCCTCCTCCGTAGTGCTTAGCGAAGCTCTGCCGGAGAACCACGAGCTCCACCGCCACCACGCCGTCGTGCTGCCGGAGCTCTCCCTCAACTTCTCCTCCCCCTTGCTGGATCAAGAAGGAGGAGACGTCCCCGGGCTGTACGTGTGTTGAACGCGGAGGCGCCGTCCGTTCGGCGCTTGGATCGGATCTTCCGCGAGTTGAATCGCCGCGAGTACGACTCCATCAACCGCGTTCTTTGCAACGCTTCCGCTTAGCGATCTTCAAGGGTATGAAGATGCACTCCCTCTCTCTCGTTGCTAGCATCTCCTAGATTGATCTTGGTGACACGTAGGAATTTTTTTGAATTATTACTACGTTCCCCAACAGACATTGTGATTCCTGAGGCTAATCTGGAGGCTGATCCTAAGCCGCCCAGCCCTCTGTCCACAACTAAAAATGTGACTTCTCACGAAGAAGAGGTTACCATCACCGGAACAGCCTATACAGCTCCAGCCCCTTCCAATGTGCTGACCAAGCATATTAGCAAGGATGAGGCGCCTTCACCTGAGAAGGAGAAGGCTAAACTTGACCTTCCTAACCTGGAGAAGCTTACTGCTGATGAGCTGCACTCGGGATATCTGAGCCGCCTCGCCGCAAGCCGGGACATGGTGGCCAATTTAGTTGGCATGATGAAGAAAAAATACGAGGTACTCAACCTTCTTTGCCTTCCATATATCCTTACATAGCCCCCAAGAGCCGGCTTATTTTCTTCAAGATAAGCAGGGTCTTCAGTAATATATAGATCTCAATAGACCATTGTGTAGCCCCCAAGGGCCGGGTTATTATGTAAATAATGAGCCGGCACTTAGTGTGTTGATAAAACGCCAAGTGTAGCCCCCAAGGGCCGGGTTATTATGTAAATAATGAGCCATTCGCCATGCATTTTTAAAGTAACTGATGACATATTTTTTTTTAATTATGAACCATGTCCAAATTATTTCATGGATGATGGAAAATTGTAGTAATTCATCATGACAAGTTTAGTTTCTTAATTCCTTTTTTATAACATGTCAAAATTTACTTTAAATGTAGAAGAAAAAATTGTTAAAATATATCATGTCAACTTCAGTGTAAACATGATGACAACTTATGTGCAATAGACATGGCAACTTTTAACCCAAAAAAATAGTCGTCGAAACATATCAATATGGGAACTAGTTTTGAAGATCTCATCGAGACGAATTTAATGATGAAAACGGATTTTCTATCGGATTTTTTATTTACGAGAAAAAATATTTTAAAAACTGAAAAGACAAAATATTCCCGCTGACATCATCAGTTGCATCACTTGTACATGCATGTGGTGACATGGCTCAATCTATGATCATGGGACGTGTGGTCGGGTGTTGCTCTCACCACACGTGTGGTGGTTATCGGCGTCCTTATTAATCAACATATGTTGTGTTTATTGTTATATTGGCTGAAAATTGCCACTGGATGGCATATTTATCCCAATCCTTATTTGCATGGCATACTTGTTGTCAAAAAAAAAAAATTAGTCGTGGATCCCCTGTTTCAAAATTCTAGATCCGCCACTGTTTCTTGGGGAGGGCGTCTAATCATGATCAATGCGGTGCTTGATACAATCCCTAGCTATTACATGACATGTTTCCTTTGGCCTAAGGCACTTCCCAATACTCCACCTTGTACATGTGCTAAAGACTATTATATAGACAAAAAAGCTGATGTGGTAAGATAATTAAGAGGAGAGAGATGAGTTTGGTAACTTCTGAAAGAACCAATGCCAAATGCGTGAATCTAGACAAAACACTTCAATGAAAAAAAGCTCATCAATGCATGAAAGAGTTTAATAGCTAAATCGTTAAATAAAGCAAGGTTAGCTACAACAAATTAAGCTCACCATTGGGGACTATAGTTGCTAGCGCCTAGCACCTCATCTGAGCACATGTACATTGAAAGAGGTCTAAGAAATAATTGAAGAAATGTGATCGGTTGTTGCGTGCCTTCCTTTGCCAAGGCAAGAATTCTGTACATGAAGGGCAGTTTCTAGTTGCATGGGACAAATCATTATGCCCATAGCAATCGGTGGCCTTGGGCATCAGGGACCTGAAAGCACACAACATGGCATTGATATGCAAGTTCGTTGCATGGATATTCTTCGTCGAGACAATGTCCCATGCTACCGGCCGCTCCGAGGATCGCCAACGATCAACTTGACGTGTCGCACGCAGCTCCTCGACTACGTTCATCCTGCTCTCTCGGAAGGAAGGGGAGGAGTGGACTGGGCCGGACTTGGGCGCGGCCATGCAAGAGACTGAAAAGCGAATGACGCGTGCCGTGATTGGAGGCGAGCGTGGCGCAACAGACTCAGGCGAGATATGCGTGGCGGGATTGGATGCGATCGTGGTGCGTCGGACTCAAGCGACCTATAAATCGGTCGAGGACCTGGGACTGCGTGCGCTTGCCCTCTGCCTCGGTCGACAGAAGTTGTGCGAAGCGGTTCGATCTGCAGAAGGATAGGCCCCTCCCAATGCTCCACCTTTAAGGCTGGTTGTAATGAGAGTATCATAGATAGTATCATGCATGACAACTAGACAATTTTGATGAGATGTCATAGAATTAAATGAAGGAAGAAAGGGTTGAATATCATATCATGATACCGTATCATATTAAATGATGTGCTACTATGTATCATGCATGACAATAAATGAGATATCCTATAATACTAACGTATGATACTATGCATTACGGATCTAGTATCATACACTAGTATCATATGCATGATACTCCCCATTACAACCAGCCTAAAGGTGCTAAGGTTGCCAACTAAGCAAAAAATCTGATGTGACATGTTAATTAAGAAGAGAGAGTAGTAGTATGGTGACCTCAGGAAAAACCAATGCTAAGCGCGTGTACCTAGGTGGAAACATAAATCTGAGTCTATACCTAATTAAATTAAGGGAGCTTAGCAACCAAATGCTAAGCACCAATGCACTGGGGAGTTTAGTTGCTAAGCCTTTTAATGCCCTTAACACCTCATCTAAGTACCCATGCATTGGAAGAGGTCTTACCAAAGAAAAACACGCCGACGTGGCACGTCAGTTGGACCCGATAATTGTGATCCACCGGTCTTTATTAAAGGGGAGGGGGGCATAAATTGTGGTAACACTTTTGTGAATGGGGTAGATGGGGTAATTAGTGTAAAAAATGACATGCTTAGGGGTAAAAACAGGAATTCATTCTGAATAAACTTTATATTAATGCATAAAGTTGTGAATACTACATTTAAAATGGTCCAACATTCTTAATTATCACGTATTGCTTGATATTCTTAGAAACCTTGCAACATATTATCATGTAATTTAATTAAAAGATATTACTTTCATGATAATTATTTGAGCATTTCATTAGGCACTTTATATTTGGACCCGAAAGATTTAAACTATGGAAGAAAATACTTGATATTGAATTGCATGGTTATGGTGTTGAACTAACTCGACATTGTACGGCGAATTGAGTGTTGCTCAGATGGTTAGGTTTTTTGTGGTGGAGCTAACCCGCCAGGATTCAAGTTTTAGATATGTTCACACATTACTAGTCTATACTGAAATATCCAAAGATATCTTATACTCCCTCCATAAAAATAAAGATATAAGAGCGTTTATAGATCACTACTTTACTTTACGGAGGGAGTGGAGGAATTACTAAACTTGTTTTGAATACAAATTCAGTGGTACACTTGGTCCTGTTTGGGTTTACGTATCCCACGATCGATGTGGTGGGGTAAAAAAAGTGGGGGAAATCTTGGGCGAGGTCAAGAATCTTGTCACGCATGTTATCCTTTTCCGACACGACATAACAGGAGCAGAGCAATTCTATATAAAAGGAAGAGATCTTTAATGAAAGGAAAAAAAGAAAGAAAGGCAAACCGAGACCGATCGCTACAAGGAGAGGTAACGGGCCGGGCCGGGCCGGGCCTATATGAGCCTCCTCCCTAATCGATGAACACGTACGCGTACGAGGCAATCCTGATCCCCATCTCTCTCGAAGAAGCAGAGTCGGCGAGATTATCCATCGATGGCGGCGCTCCGGCACGCGGCGAGGAGGCTCTGCGAGCGGGCGCTCCAGCGAGGTGGACCGCAGGGGATTCCGTCTGGCCGCCGGTCCATGTTCATCTCCATCGGTGGCAAGGTACGCGCTCTCCTCTCTCGTAACCTTCAATCCCCCCCCCCCCCCCGCCCACCTCCCAGATCCGTCCGGCGGCATGCGGCTCTCAATTTTTTCCTCTTAGCTGGGGCCCAAAGAGTTGGATAAATCTTGGATCTTTTGCCTAGTTGGGACTGAAAAAAGACAACTGCAGTTGGCAACTAGCAACGCCTAGTGTGTGTTTGTACGGAGATTGTTTTTATATTTTTATGGGTAAATTTTCAAGAATCCTATCGGCTCTGCTAACAGTCACCTAAACCATCGTAAACTAACTCCTCACAATATGGCCAATACGCTTCTCTCCATGAACTAAGCTCCTCCACAATGCGATCCAACGTGTGTTTGTCTTGGAGGCAGCCATAACACGCTGAGGTGTGAAGTTGCAATCCATGCTCTACTCGGCGATCCGAGGACTAAAGTCTTGCAATCCATGCCGTGTCTTTGTCTTGAAAGCCAACCAGGCATTGCACTTGAGGGGTGCTGGCGAAACCATCCGCACCTTGGCAAAGTAGCTTATATAGGCCGGGGTTCAGCGGTAAAGCGCTGATAATGGTCCAGAGATGTGAAGCTTCCAAGTCTTCCAAAGCAGATGAACCTCCAGCAGTGTCAATGTCTCCCCTCCATCTATGATTGCTGAAAGCCTCATGAACTGTGCGGTTATTAATGAGTTGATATGATTGTCATTGTATAATCTCCTAGCGTTATGATGTACCGCTTTCATTTGTGTGAACTCCCATTAATAAGAGTTCTTGCATATGGCAGCCTGAACCTATGACCGCAGCGGCTCAGGAAGAGCTGGAAAAGCAATTCGAGAAGAAGAAGAACGAGTTGTTCGATGTGCTCGTGCAGTTGAATAGGACAGAAACGTACCCAAATCTCTCCTGGAAAGCCTTCCAGGTTAATCAGCTCGCCACTCGACTTGTTTGGCAGGTGGAGCCTAGGCCTGATAACTACTACTGGTATATCGTCTGTCTCAACCAACTGGTCTGTCTTTTCTTTTTCTCTCTTATATTTATGATTAAGAGTTTGTTTCCGTTGTCACTTGCAGGCGCAGTTATCGACTAGAATCAAGACTCAGCACCTTCTTGGTTTCATACTTGTTTCTGTATTTTGTGTATATGGAAAACTTCTGGATACCTAAGAAGCAGAAAGAAGATGGAGCCACTAGCAACAACAGTGAAGCCAAGATCCTCCCCGACGGCGACGGAGACCCAAATAATGATTCGAAGTAGCACTTGTATTTACTATGACTTCTTGGTTTAATCTATCCTAGTTAGATTGTTTCCCTTGTTTGCTAAGGTACCTGAGTTAGATGCTGAAAAATTCTGGAATTCGGTCTCTGTTTCTTGTCCTCTGAAATTGTAGTTTCTGGAAAGATGTAGTAGATTGGTCATGTTGACAGTCCTGAACAAACATGGAATTCTTTGTATGAATTGTGTCGCTGGGTCAGGAACGAAGCAAAACATAACTTCCACACATGAAACCCAACATAAGGCATCCTTACTCTTTTGAATGAAAAGAAAAGGAAACAAAAAAACTTGTCATAACCTAAAACAATTACACAAATTTGGACGTCCCTTGAACTGAAAGTTTTTACCCAACAATGTGTTTCAGGCTAAGGCCCCATACTCTACACAATAGTCATCTACTAATATTTACAGTCACTTTGCCATAGTTGCTGGCCACAGGACCAGACTGCCGATACACTTTCATGAGCATCAACAAGCTTCAACAGGAAAATAATTGCTTCAGTGGGACCAGTTCTAATTTCATATCACGTGAGACCCCATCCATCCAGAAAACGTGTTATGCACACACTTGCATTGAATCGGGGATTCGGTACAAGAGAAGTAATCAACTGGATTTCTGATACAAGTTTGCAACGGGAAATGGAGAAAAGTGTTGTGTCTATCTGTTCTTCGGCGCCGATTTCCCTCTGCACTCTCTCTGTGCTTACGACTGCGTCGAGAGGCCTTGGGTCGTCTTCCCACCCCTTGACGCGCGACTTGACCCAAGTTGGCAGAGACAGAAACTTCACCCGCAGGGCATATGCATCCTCCCAGGTGTCATTTGAATGTGGCCGATCCTTCCAGTGCACATTTGCCCCATCCCATGTTGGACAAACTTGGATTGCATGATTGATTTGGTCTGGTTGAAGCAGCGCCAGGGTGGGTGTTGTTGTTGGAGAGTCTTCCGGTTCAGCGACCACTCTTGGAGGAGGAAGGTTCTTCTTGAGCCGCGACACATGGATGACAGTCGTGTATCTTGGAAGAGAGCGGAAGAGCAAGCTTGTAGGAGACTGCCCCAACACATTGCAGCACTTTGTAAGGCCCGTACAACTTCCACGGGAGCTTCTGGCTGTATTTTCAGATATACCTGATCTCTCACTTCAAATTAAGGAACGTTCACTCCTGTCATTCTTATCAGCTCGTCTCTTCATACGCAGTTCATCCCGCTGCTATTGTTGGTGCAGCATCTCAGTCTAGAGTCGATCTCGCTTGTCCAGCATCTCGTCCAAGTCCGGGTTAGACGCATGCAGTTGTGGGCACGCCAAATGTGCGAGGTAGATATCCATACGTTCGTGCCTCGAACCCGCTGCTATAAGAAATGAAGCAATGCTCGACGAGTGACAGCCATTTTTTCCGCTTTGAGGGTGTACCGTGAGCAAAGCACCGAAGAAAGGCCTCCAAACATTGGTTCAAGCGCGCGCTCGGTTTGGCCATCCGTTTCCGGGTGTCGCCAAGAACTCATGTTCAGAACTGTATCCGGCAGCCGAAAGAGCTCTTGCCAGAAGGCACTGGTGAAAGTTGGGTCACGGTACGTCCAGATAGTATGCCACGGATACGGAGGTATATCATGTATTTTCACCAGGGAGGAGGGGAAGGCCCCTCCACCACCTGAATATATTACGTATAAAGGGGCAAAAAACCCAGAGCGTCCAGATTACACAGAGGGGAGAAACATGAAACAGAACCACCGGGCACCCCCTGGGGAAGGGGCACACACACCCCTAACAAAATCGTCAGGTAATCCTAAGAACAGCGAGCCAGGCGTCGATGTGGGCGCGACCATCCATGAGCGTTTCTAACCAGCTAGGTACACCAATAGACTTGTGAAATACCGGTGCCTGATGCACACGGCGAGAGAGTGCATCCGCTGCAACATTGGTAATGCGACGCTTGTACTGATCATATAATTTGATGAATGCCTTGTGTTGGATTCCTGTATGCAATCGTTGATCGGAGAACGCAAGAGAGCTGGTTGGTCAGTTGTGATCACAAATTGTTGAGGTTAAAGGTATGGTCGTCACTTGTCGATGGACATGAGAATATCGAGACATTCATTCTCGTATATATGTGTTGAGTGCTCGATTTTTTAACACGGTGTTTTACTCAAGTAGGCCCATGAAAGGGTGCCCTTGTTGCATCAGTACATCCCCGACACCTTCGTTGCATGCATCCGTTTGCAAAACAAAAAAGAGCAGCCCGGTGCATGTAGCTCCCGCTTGCGCAGGGTCCGGTCACTTTGGGCGTTTTCAAAATAAAGGGCTGAGAAAATAAAGGGCTGAGAAAATTGGCCATTGCTAAGACTAGCGCACTAACCATGGCTGACTTGAGCAATAGGAATGCCTTGTCAGTGACACCACTGGTGTCCAGTAGAAAATGGTACCCTTCTTCAGGAGATCAGTGAGAGGTCAACTGAGTGTCCCGTAGTGCTGAATAAACTTGCGGTAATAGTCTGTCAGCCCAAGAAAACCACATAGTTCCTTCAAGTTTTTAGGTACTGGCCAAGCTTGCACATCCTCAATCTTAGTTGGATCTGTGAAAACACTGCCTGCTCCAATCACATGTCCCAGATACTCAAGCTTGTTCTGGGCAAGCACACACTTCGAAAACTTGACCACCAGTTTATTGTCCTTCAGGATTTGGAACACTGCCCGCAACTGTTTCAGATGATCCTCAAGGGTAGCATTGTACACGAGTATGTCGTCCATGAAAACCAGCACGCCTTTGCGCAGAAGGGACTCAAAACAGTCCATCGTGACACTTTGGAATGTCGCCAGAGCGCCCGTTAGTTCAAATGGCATCACGAGAAAGTAGAAATTCATAAAGAATTTGATGTGTTCAGAACGCAATTTTAAATTCATACCCTTGAGAGTTAAGGGATGGGTTGCGCACCCTGAATCGAGGAAAATGTGTGATCATGTGAGCGCCGTGGTGGCAGTGAGGTGGGCGCTTGAAATAACTCTTGAAATTCCAACAGAGATTGAGTTTCTGACAGCACGGGTGCAAGCTCAATTGTTGTCAGGTCTAGAGATTGAAGCCCTTGCTCCTGGTGAATCACACGCACTTGCATCCCTTGCAATTTCCGAGCCGATACCGGACGACAGGGAGCAGCTGGACGATGCGGTGGCCTTGATGAGTGGAACGCATCCAAAGCTTGCGCCAGTGTACCCACCTCGGCTTGGGATCTTCCAGCCAGTCAGCATCGATGATCAGATCATAAGAACCCAACGGCGTGAATGTAAATACCTGTGTCCACCAAACTAGTTTGATGTGCTGAGAACCCACGAGAAAGTACCTTGCAGTCTGAGTGAAGGTAAATCCTTGTGTCCACCAAACTAGTTGCGGGACCAACCGATAGCCCCACCTGCTATCACATAAGTAGTTGTCGGCATGTCTTGTGTGGACAGCTCCAGGTCTTGGACTAGCTAAGCATCCACAAACGAGCAATTTGCTCACCGAATCCACCAGAATTGGAACTTCCGTTTTACCAATCATTCCCATTACTCGCATAGCAAACGGTCGTTGCTTGCTACTATGAGATTTTTTTGTCAGCACCATCACTCCCTCATCTGTCAAGTGTCGTGGATCAGGAGGTGGATCCACTTGAAGCACTTCCGCCAACTCCTCCAAGACATGAATGGAAACTTTATTAGGCCACTTAGAGCAACTCCTGTTAGATTGATCTCTCCCATGTGGGCCCAACGGCCCACCGGACCCCTTAGATCCGCGCCCTGATCGGGGGCGCTCAACCCACTATGGTTGACGGGCCCCTGTCACCTGCGCTATATAAAGAGGTGGGGGCGGCAGCACGCACTACGAGGTTCGTCGCGTTGCCGCACACCCCACCGACACACCTACCGATCTAGGTCGAGCACAGTAGTGACGGGAAGCGCCGCCACCACTGTCCACTCACCACCGCCACCGTCGGCATCTCACCATGGCCACCCCATCGGGCTCATCGAGCCAAGGAGAAGGTAAAACCCCATCCTCCTCTCATCGCTACTGCCAACACCATGCCCACTGGATCCACAGGCCCCATCAATGGTATCAGCCCAGGTTGGTGTTTTGGATTTTCGGTAGCAAAACAGAGAGATCCCACCCCCCAAAGAACCCTAGCAGGGCAGAGAAAACAAACAAACAAAAAAAAGATCACCGGAGAAGGGCCTCGGGCCCGCCGGCAAAGAGCGCCGCCGCAAGGCCGCGCCCGTTCCTCTCGATCCCGGCGCGCATCGCCTAGCGAGGCACCGGGAAGAAGAACCACCGGAGAAGACCGTCGGGGTCGCCGGAAAAGGAGAAGATGGCACCGCGGCCAAACCGCTTGACAGCGGCGCGCTCTCCTTCGGGAGCTCGCGCACGCCGGCAAGGGGATCGGCAATGGCGCCATACAGCCGCGCTTCTCTGCTCTCTGCCTCACACCTGCAAGGGGGTGGAGAAAGGGGGATTGGACAGAGAAATGGGGAACGGGCTAGCGCGCCGGCCGCTGTGGTGGACGACGCCATCTCCTGCATGTGGGCGCTCGCGCGACGGGCCGGCCGCCGGCGTATAGCTAGCCGCCGCCGAGCACATCGTGCGGGCGAGAAGAGATGTAGAGGGGTGAGGAGAAAGAAGTGGGGGCTAGGGTTCGATCGGGGAGTCCCTCTCCCATTTTTGTTCGACCGAGAGCAGCGGCGAACTGTTCGATCGAAATAAACGGCCGTGATGCCAACCCTAACCGCGCTGCAGGACTTGGGCCAAAAGAAGAACAGACCCGCGCTGGGCCAAGGCCGGCGGCCCAGGCCAAAGCTAGGCTCGGCTCGCGCGGCTCAGGCGCTGGGTGACTGGGCCGTTTTCGGCCTAGAGAGCCTTGGCCGTTTTTTCTTTTTAGTTTTTGTCCTGTTTTAGGCAAAAAAAAACTTTATATAGTTTTGATTCTTTTTTCTATTCAAATTAATCCAACGAAAATTTATTTAGAAAATAGAAAAGTTTCTGCAAAAGAAAATAGGAAAGTTTCAGAAAAAGAGAAGTCCATGAATTTTATAAAGAAAATAATAAAGTTCATTAATTTTTTTCTTTAGTAGAAGAAAAGTTTCTGAAAAGACTAAAAAGTTCATGAATTTTATATTCATAATTTTTTTTCGCTGCAAAATAAATAATAGTGCTCTTTTACAAAGAAAATAAAATTTTAATGATAATTCAATTTTTAGAGCATATTAAAGTGATTATTGAAATAAATATGATTCTGTTATTTTTATGACCAACGTTGTTAATAACATGATCATGATTTATTATTGCTATAAAAGGTGCACTTATTTCTATTTTTTACCCAACGATGATATAGATTTAATTGCATAAACAGTTGTATGTTTTAATTTTGACCAACGTTGGATTATTGCATGCAATTGTTGCTATGGTCTCACCTCATTGTGATTTCAAGAGGTTACCACCTGATGAGTTGCCTAAAGGATGTTCCAACACTCAGAGGTGATAACTACACCGAACGGAGAAAGAAAGTTGACTTGGCCTTTGTATGTGCTGAGGTGGACTGGGTTATGGACACTCCACAGCCGGTCAGACCAACGGAGCCAGTCAGAGATGCCAATGATGATGATGCTACATGGGACACAAAGAGGAGGGATTATGCTCCAATGGAGATGTCATATACCCTCGACAACCAAAAGTGGCTCACCGCCAATAAAAAGTGCATGGCTTTCATAAAAAACACAATTGAGAACGCCATTGTGGGCTCAATTGCAGAGTGTACTTCCGTAGGGGAGTTTCTTGCAAAGATAAAGAGCTAGTTCACTGGTTCTTCAAAGATATATGCCACCCAGTTGCTAAAGCAACTGATGATAGAAAACTACACAGGCAGTGGTCATGGCATAAGAGAGCACATCCTCAGGATGAGCAACATGGCAGCTAAGCTTAAACCCATGGATGCGAATTTGGAGCTCAAACCTGCGCTCCTGGTCCACCTGGTTATGGCTTCACTGCCAAAAGAGTTTGACACCTTTGTTGTCAACTACAACATGTCACCTGAAAAATGGGACATTGAAAAGACTATAGCCATGTGTGTCCAAGAAGAGGAAAGACTTAAAGCCTCACATGGTGGTTCTCTGAACTATGTGAAGGACAACAAGAAAAGGAACTACAATAAAAGTAGCAATGGTTCCCCTTCAAAGGCGCGTGGAAAATCTCACATGCAACATCAGCAGAAGTCTTTTCCAGTGGACAAAGTACTTGCCTCCACTGTAAGAAGACTGGGCATTACAAGAAAGACTGCCCTGATTGGCTAAAGTCAATAATGGCAAAGAAAGGTAACAACATTGTTTCCTTTGTAAATGAATCCTTGTATACACAGTTTTCGAAATCTACTTGGTGGATTGACTCAGGTGCAACTGTTCATGTTGCAAATTCATTACAGGGATTCCATTCGACGCGGACTACGCAAAGAAGTGAAAGATGCATTGAAGTTGCAAATGGAGTTCAAGCAGAAGTTGAAGCTGTCGGTGACATCTCCTTGGAGTTAGCTGATAGATTCAAGCTTCTACTTAGAGATGTTTTATATGTTCCTTCATGTCACAGAAACTTGATTAGTGTTTCCTGTTTGGATAAAGATTATTACGAATGTCATTTTGGACATGGCAAATGTGCCATATGGTTTAATAATACTCATGTGGGTGTTGCTTTCCTACACGATGAGCTTTATTTATTATCACTCCGTGAAAAAGTGCATTCTGTGTGTAATGTGAATGAGCATGTTTCCGCGTCGAATAAAGAACAAAAGAAAAGAAAGAGAACTCATGACTCATCGAAATTATGGCACTGTCGTTTGGGCCATATTTCCAAGGGGAGGATAGAAAGACTCGTTAAAAGTGAAATTCTTCCTTCGTTAGAGTTCTCAGACTTAGAACAATGCATAGATTGCATCAAAGGAAAGTATGTAAAACAAATCAAAAAGGGTGCAATCCATAGCACAGGCACACTAGAAATCATTCACACTGACATTTGTGGACCATTTCCGGTGAAAAGTGTGGATGGATATGACTCGTTCATAACATTCACAGATGATTACTCTCGCTATGGTTATATTTATCCAATCAAAGAAAGATCCGAAGCATTCGATAAATTTAAGATATTCAAAGCTGAAGTTGAAAATCAGCATGATAAAAGAATAAAGATAGTAAGATCAGACCGTGGGGGGAGTACTACGGTCGACACACTCCATATGGCCAAGTCCCTGGACCTTTTGCAAAGTTCTTACAGGAGACTGGCATAGTTGCCCAGTATTCAATGCCGGGCGAGCCTCAGCAAAATGGAGTAGCTGAAAGGCGTAACCGTACACTTATGGATATGGTGCGCAACATGATGAGTTACTCCACCTTGCCATTGGGATTATGGATGGAGGCGCTTAAAACCGCCATTCACATTCTCAATAGAGTACCAAGCAAGTCGGTGCCCAAAACACCGTACGAGCTGTGGACAGGAAGAGTGCCCTCCCTACAACACTTCAGAGTGTGGGGGTACCCTGCTGAGGCCAAAATGTTTAATCCAAATATTGCAAAGTTAGATCCCAAAACAGTGAGTTGCCACTTCATTGGCTATCCAGACAGGTCAAAGGGTTTTCGTTTCTACTGTCCAGACAGATATACAAAGTTTGTAGAAACAAGACATGCAGTCTTCTTAGAGGACGAAATGATGAGGGGGAGCTTGGTAGCTCGGAAAATTGATCTTGAGGAGAAGAGGGTGCATGCACCTAATCCGATGATTCAGGAGCCATTTCTCTCACTACCAGTTGTAACTCCACCCATGACAACTATGGGGGTAGACCCGGAACCTGTCCGTCAGGAGCCGACTGAACCCGTTGTTGAGCATGAAAGGGAGGTGCAGCAGTGTGACGCCCCCATTCTTGTCCGTACGCTAATCATGCACACAGTGCGTACGACCAAGATTAGGGACTCACTAATTGATACCACAACACAACAAAAGACACAAATAAAGGTCATACAGCTTAATATTACAAGCCAGGGGCCTCGAGGGCTCGAATACAAGCTCGACATAAACACGAGTCAGCGAAAGCAAAAATATCTGAGTACAGACATAAGTTAGACAAGTTCTGCCTTAAGAAGGCTAGCACAAACATAAGCACGGAACGAAAGAGGCGAGGCCTCCTGCCTGGGAACCTCCTAACTACTCCTGAGCGTCGGGAGCGGCCTCCACGTAGTAGTAGGCTCCATCGGCGGTGTAATAGTCGTCTCCGGCGTACTCCATCTCCTGGGCTCCATCGACTGAACACAGTATCGTATCGGGGGGGGGGAAGAGAAAAGCAAAGCAGCGTGAGTACTCATCCAAAGTACTCGCAAGACTGACATCAGAACTATACTAGAATGCATCATTCTCAATGAAGGGTTATATCTGGACTGACTGCAGAAAGCAAGAATAAGGAGAAGGCCTAGTCCTATCGAAGATTAGCATCTTCAACATCTTGCAGCATTAGAAGAGTGCAGATTGGTATCTCATTCATATAGTCATATTGTTGCAGCAAAATTTTATTAAGATAACACGCCCAGAGATCCTTCCTCGACTCCCCGTGAGGAAGCAATCCCGGAGCTACAATTCATTTTAATTTAAATTACAATTATAGTTGTATAAGGTCAAGGTACAACTCCAAGTCGTCCTGTTACCGTGGACACGGCTATTCGAATAGATTATTCATCCCTGCAGGGGTGCACCACATATTCCCCAACACGCCTGAGTCACCTCCGGCCGGACACACTTTCCTGGGTCATGCCCGGCCTCGGGATATCAGCACGTCGTCGCCCCACCTAGACTCAACGAAGAGGCCAGCCCACCGGTCTAAATCCTAAGTGCGCAGGTTCGTGGGCCCACTTGCCCTTGCACTCTTGCACGATGCGTACGCGGCCGGAAACAGACCTAGTACACTCCAGTCCAAGAGCTGCACCGTCCAGTCCAATCCGTCGCGCGCCGCTCCATTGCTGACGTCCGAAGAGCTTCGGCTGATGCAACGACGCTGAGTGCCCATAACTTCCCCACGTGAAGGTTAGTGCGTATTAGGCCAAACGACCAACTCAGATCAAATACCCAACCCATTAGCAATTTATTTGTGCGGGGCAAGCTCGAACCAAGAAATGCAGTCCGTCGCCCCGCCAATAACACTCGGGTGCCTTACCGGCGCACCCCACCACATATCACTCTCGCGGGTACCCTTGGGGCCGACCCGTCTTTAACATGTCTCGGTAACCAGGTCATAGTAACTGTGTGTCTATACACCAAGTGGAAATCCGAGGAATCACCCTCGATGGATCCCACTCGAGGTATGAGTAAGGCAAGAATCGCTACCGGTAAATGGAAAGGAGGAATCACCCTCGATACCCATGACCGAAAGCTACGCTACAGAATTAACACCGGGAGTGCTAAGTGAGTTATCACCCTCGGCACTCGGTAGTAGCTCTGCAGTGCCATACTAAAGGGGGTGTGTAGTGATGTGTCGGTAATGGCTTATCAGTCATGACGACTGAGTCTTCTGTCTTCAAGTCCTCGGTGTCGTCGATGAAAGCAGGGGCAACTGGGACTAAGGGGTCTCAGGGGGTTCACTGATCAACCTATACTAAGCAGTTGGTATGATTGCAGGTAAGTAACAGTTCAGCAAAAACAGGCTATGCATCAGAATAGGAGCTATCTAATACAGTAGCAAAATCTAATGCAAGCATAAGAGGGAGAGAGATGGGTGATATCGGAATGCTCAAGGGGGTTTTGCTTGCCTTGCTGCTCTGCGGCAAAGGACTGATCGTCGACGGTGTAGTCGTATCCGGCAGCCACGTCAGCCTCGGGGTCTACCGGAGAAAAGAGGGGGAAGAAACAATAAATATAAAACACACAGATGCAACATGATGCATGACATGGCAATACGCAGGGCTAGGCATGCACTAACGCAGTACTACACGTTGCAGACGAAGCGGGAGAATATCTGACGATAATTCCCGGGTCTGAGGATTTATCGAACCGACGAATCGGAGGGGAAAGTTCCATCTTCATCATGCTAGGAGCATGTGACAGATGAACGGATGGCATATTTGGATTCGTGGGATTTTTCTGATCAACTTTCATGTATAAATTATTTTCATCTGAGCTACAGATTATTTTCTATGATTTTTCAAAGTTTAAAACAATTTCTGGAATTATTTCTATTAATTAATCCAACATTATCCAAAACAGTGAATGCTGATGTCAGCATGACATCAGTATTGCGTCAGCAGTCAACAGGGGACTGGCCAGGTCAAACCTGACCAGTGGGACCCACCTGTCATAGACTCAGGTTTATTCCAGGGTTTTAATTAAACTAACAGAGTTAATTAGCAGTGTGGGGCCCGTATGTCAGTGACTGATTAGTGCTAATCTAATTATTTTTATTAACTTAATTACCAATTAACCATCTGACAGTGGGGGCCCATGTGTCATAGACACTGGGGGTGTGGCCCCACAGGTCAGTGGCTGGGGCCAGCCCAGTCAGCAGTTGACCCAGTCAACTGGGTCAACCGGGGCCGTTGGGGCCACTGGCAGTGACCCTGGGGGTGGCCCCAGGTCAACCACGCCGGCGATGGCCGGCGACCACAAACGCGGCAGAGGGGCTCGGGCGTGCATCGGAAATCGTCTACAGAGCGCCAAATCGAGCGGGGTTTGATCCTACGGGCTCCTGGCGACGAGCCGCAGCGAATGGCGGCGGCAGCTGGACCGAAGGTGGCCGGAATCGACCACAACGTCGACAATGGCGGCGGTGGCGATCGGCCGGTTTGGGTGCGGGCGAACCAGAGGGCAAACGAGGCGGGGCTAGCGCGGGATGGGCTCTACGCGACGCGGCGAGCGCGGTGGTGGTGCGCCCGTGACCAAAAGGTCACCGAAGGCTCGTCGGCGACGAGCTCCGCGGCGGATGTGTTCGGGTGCTCGTCGGAGCCGACGCTAGGAGGCACTTGTTGGAAATATGCCCTAGAGGCAATAAGAAATTGGTTATTATTATATTTCCTTGTTCATGATAATCATTTATTATCCATGCTATAATTGTATTGACTGGAAACTCAAATACATGTGTGGGTACATAGACAACACTGTGTCCCTAGTAAGCCTCTAGTTGACTAGCTCGTTGATCAAGAGATGGTGAAGGTTTCCTAGCCATTGACATGAGATGTCATTTGATAACGGGATCACATCATTAGGAGAATGATGTGATGGACAAGACCCAAACTATAAACGTAGCATATGATCGTGTCAGTTTATTGCTATTGTTTTCTGCATGTCAAGTATCTGTTCCTTTGACCATGAGATCATGCAACTCACTGACACCGGAGGAATACCTTGTGTGTATCAAACGTCGCAACGTAACTGGGTGACTATAAAGGTGCTCTACAGGTATCTCCGAGGGTGTCTGTTGGGTTGGCATGGATCAAGACTGGGATTTGTTACTCCGTGTGACGGAGAGGTATCTCAGGGCCCACTCGGTAATACAACATCACAATGAGCCTTGCAAGCAAAGTGACTAAAGAGTTAGCCACAGGATCTTGTATTACGGAACGAGTAAAGAGACTTGCCGGTAACGAGATTGAACTAGGTATAGAGATACCGACGATCGAATCTCGGGCAAGTAACATACCGAAGAACAAAGGGAACAGCATACGGGATTAACTGAATCCTTGACATAGAGGTTCAAACGATAAAGATCTTCGTAGAATATGTAGGAGCCAATATGGGCATCCAGATCCCGCTATTGGTTATTGACCGTAGAGGTGTCTCGGTCATGTCTACATAGTTCTCGAACCCGCAGGGTCTACACACTTAACGTTTGGTGACGATTAGTATAGTTGAGTTATTTTGTTGGTGACCGAAAGTTGTTCGGAGTCCCGGATAAGATCCCGGACATGACGAGGATCTCCGGAATAGTCCGGAGGTAAAGATTGATATATGTGATAATAGTGTTGTGATCTCCGGAAGGGTTCCGGAATTCACCGGAAGGGGTTCCGGATGTTTACCGAAGTGTTCGGATGCAGCAACACTTTATATGGGCCAAAGGGATAAAGCCCACGAGGTATTGGAAAGTGCAAAAGGAAGTTTTGCTACTGCCTTAAGCTGGTAAGGCAGTACTACCGCTACTGTAGCAGCGGTACTACCGCTTAAGCTAGTTAAGCGGTACTACCGTTACTGTGTCAGCGGTACTACCGCTTAAGCTGGTCAAGCGGTACTACCGCTACTGTAGCAGCGGTACTACCGCTTGTGCGCGGTACTGCAGGGATCCGAGTTGGACTCTTTCCCTGCGGGCCAAACCGACCTTGTGCGGGCAAAACCGACCTGGAGGAGGCTTTTACTCCAAGTTTAGACCCCAAGGCTCAACATATAAATAGAGGGGCAGGGCTAGCACACGGGATACATTAGATTGCCCCAAGCCGTGTGCCGGCAACCTCTAGTTCCTCCTACGTCATAATTTCAGTAGTGCTTAGGCGAAGCCCTGCTGAAATAGTTCCTCACCAACATCACCACGCCGTCGTGCTGCTGGAACTCTTCTTCTTCTCCGCTCCCTCTTGCTGGATCAAGAAGGCGGAGATCGTCATCAAGCCGTACGTGTGTTGAACGCGGAGGTGCCGTCCGTTCGGCGCTGGATCGTGCTTGGATCGAGGGACGACTTGCGATTTGGATCGCGGAGACGTTCGACTACATCAACCGCGTTTCTTAACGCTTCCGCTTAACGATCTACAAGGGTATGTATATTCACTCCCCCTCTCGTAGATGCTCATCACCATGGATAGATCTTGTGTGTGCGTAGGAAAAATTTTGTTTCCCATGCAACGTTCCCCAACAGCACTAGCGGATGCGTGCACGTGTGCGTCATGCTCCTAGAAGCACCAGGAGCCCGACGGTGAGCTCAGGCGAGCGTGGCAGCGATGGTGGCGACGAGCAGAAGCTCAACGGCGGCGAGCAGAGCTCGGGCGCGGTGGGAAGCTGGCTGCGGCGGCGGAAACGCACGGGGAAAAGGGAGAGAGAGAGTGGCGGAGCTCACAGCGGGGCGTAGCCGTTCAAGGTGGGCTCGGGGGAGGCTCGACGGCGGCGAATCGACGGCGGCGAGGTCCGGGTGCCCGAGGAGGAAGACGACGCGGGGACGGCGATGTAGAGGCGCAGGAGCTCGAGCTCGGGGTCGAGGAGGACGAGCAGGTCACGGCGGAGCCCATGGACGCGACGGCGAGGCGCGGGAAGGCGTGTGGCCGTGGCTACGCCGGAGCCATGGCGACGGCGGCGCGGGCGCGGTGGATCTGGAGGGGGGGAGAGGAGCGCGCCAGGCGAGGGGGGAAAATGGCGAGGCGGCGTCCAGAGGGGAAGGACGGGGGCGTCCTTATCCCCAGCCACCTGCTCCCGTCGCCGAGGCGAGCGGTGGCCGGCGCGGGCGAGCTCCGTCCACGGCGGGGTTGACACGGAGGGGGGGAGCAGGTGAGTTGGGCTGGGCCGCACTGTGGCCTTGGCCCAGTGGCCAGGTAAGTGGGCTTTGCCCTTTTCTTTTATTTCTTTTCTCTGCCTTCTTTTATTTATCTCTGTTTTAATTATTTTAGGCCAATATCATTTATTGCAAAAATGTGCCACTGGTTCCATTAAATAGTTTGCAATAATTTGGAGGGTCACATACATTTTGAGTATTTTTAGAAACTGTTGCAATTTCAAATTGAATTTAAATGCATTTTAAAATACTTTTAGCTACTGTTATTGATGGTGGGGGCCACATCACATGTTTGGTGATGTTGTTTTCCTCAACAATATTTGTTTCATGATTTTTCACAATTATGCAACATTTTATTTATGCTGTTTGAAAATTT
Organism: Elymus sibiricus; assembly: GCA_039707655.1. NCBI lineage: Eukaryota > Viridiplantae > Streptophyta > Magnoliopsida > Poales > Poaceae > Elymus > Elymus sibiricus. Next base: position 402,657,461 of record CM077663.1, read on the forward strand.
ATTCTATCACCATAATTCCTAGGGCATTTGCAATAAAATTTTGAATTGGGATTTGAACTTCAACTTGATCAAGCTCCACTTAGCAAAATGATTAGGCACTGTTCATGATCATCACTGTAGCTTAATTACAATGATCACTGTAGCATAACACCAGGGTGTCACAAGCAGCCAATTTTAGAAGATGTGCCAGAAGTTGAGGCACATAATATGCCAGAAACTGAGGCCCTTAGAAGATCTAATAGAACAAGAAGATCAGCTACTTCTACTGATTATAAAGTTTATAACACAGAAATGGTTCATATGGAAGGTGATCCCACTACATATGAAGAAGCCATTAGAAGCCCTCACTCATCAAAATGGCTACAGGAAATGGAGAATGAGATGAAATCGATGAGTTCCAAAGACGTTTGGGACTTAGAGGAAATTCCTAAAGGAGCCAAAACAGTAGGCTGTAAATGGGCCTACAAAACTAAGTATGACCCCAATGGGAATGTAGAAAAGTATAAAGCACGACTTGTAGCAAATGGATTTACACAAAGAGAAGGGATAGATTACAATGAGACATTTTCCCCAGTCTCATGTAAGGATTCCTTCAGAATCATAATGGCATTAGTTGCACATTTTGATTTAGAGTTACATCAAATGGATGTAAAGACGGCATTTCTGAACGGGGATTTAAAAGAAAACGTTTACATGAAACAACCCAAGGGTTTTATCATGGAAGGCAAGGAAAATATGGGATGCCGCCTGAAGAAATCTATCTATGGATTAAGGCAAGCCTCTAGACAGTGGTATCTAAAGTTTAATCAAACGATTAAAAGTTTTGGATTTAAAGAAAATATTGAGGATAACTGCATTTATGCAAGGTTTTAAAATGGGAAATATATTTTCCTAATCTTGTATGTGGATGATATCTTGCTTGCTAGCAGTGATGTTAGTCTACTACTAGAAACAAAGAAGTTCTTGTCCTCAAATTTTGATATAACAAATCTTGGTGAAGCATCATATGTTTTGGGCATAGAAATTCACCGAGATAGGAACAATGGAGTCTTAGGACTATCGTAGAAGGCATATTTAGAAAAGGTTCTTCAAAAGTATAATATGCATGCGAGTAAAGCCACACCTGCTCCTATAGTCAAGGGCGATAGTTTTGGGAAATTCCAATGTCCCAAGAACCAGTATGAGATCGATCAAATGAAAGCAGTACCATATGCTTCGGCTAATGGAAGCTTACAGTATGCACAAGTGTGCATTCGCCCTGACTTAGCTTTTATCACCGGGGTACTCGGTAGATATCAAGAGAATCCAGGCATAGAGCACTGGAAGATGGTAAAGAAAGCATTGCGTTATGCGCAAGGCACGAAGGACTACATGCTAATATACAGGAGATCTGATTCCCTAGAGATAAGAGGGTATTCAGACGCAGATTTTGCGGGGGACAGAGATGATAGAAAATCCATGTCAGGATACGTGTTCACTCTCGCTAGAGGGGCTATTTCGTGGAAAAGCTCCAAACAGTCAATTGTTGCATCATCCACGATGTATGCAGAATTCATACCATGTTTTGAGGCCACGGGGCAGGCAATATGGTTAAAGAAATTTATACCCGACTTGAAAGTGGTAGATTGTATTAACAAACCACTAAAGATGTACTGTGACAACCAGCCCGCGGTATTCTATGCTCACAACAACAAGTCGAGTAATGCTGCCAAAACAATAGAGATAAAGTATTATGTTGTGAAAGATAAAATCCAGGATCACACTATAAGTCTCGAGCATATAAGGACAAAGGATATGCTTGCGGATCCGCTTACGAAAGGCTTACCACCCAATGTGTTCAAGGAACACTTAGCCGGCATGGGTTTAAGGGAAAGCCTATGATTCCTGGATCATGAGAGGCCCAAAAGGAACAGAATTTGTTTCTAAACAAGACGTATGTTGTAGCTGTCTGATTCTATCGGCAATTAAGCTGTGACGATGAAACATGCTCTATGTACCAATATGTGATGAAACAAGTAAACTAGAAAGTATAAGGTTAAAAGTAAAAGTTGAGATCAAGGGGGAGAATGTTAGATTGATCTCTCCCGTGTGGGCCCAACGGCCCACCGGACCCCTTAGATCCACGCCCTGATCGGGGGCGCTCAACCCACTATGGTTGATGGGCCCCTATCACCTGCGCTATATAAAGAGGTGGGGGCCGGTGGCACGCACTACGAGGTTCGTCGCATTGCCGCACACCCCACCGACACACCTACCGATCTAGGTCGAGCGCAGTAGTGACGGGAAGCGCCGCCACCACTGTCCACTCACCACCGCCACCGTCGGCATCTCACCATGGCAACCCCATCGGGCTCATCGAGCCAAGGAGAAGGTAAAACCCCATCCTCCTCTCATCGCTACTGCCAACACCATGCCCACTGGATCCACAGTCCCCATCAACTCCAATCGAGGGACCCATTTCGTCCGCGCGTGTCCGTTTGGGTCGGCGTGAACACAAAACTCAACCCAACGCGATGACCCAAACGGACGCTCGTCCGTTTTTTTTTCACCCGCGACCCATTTCAGTCCCAAATTTGGGTTGCATTTGCGTCGGTGCGGACATGGGACAAATGCACGCGACGTCCACCCTTCAACTCCCCCTGGCCCACCAGTCGGTAGCACAGCGCCATCATTTCCATCCCATTTTCCCAAAAATCTCCCGCCCACTCGCGCGCGCACCATGGACGACGACGTGCCGACCGTCGACGCCGCCGCCGGCCCGTCTCCGTCAACGGAGGCAAGGCCTGCGGCGCCCTTAAAGCGCCGACACCGACCAAGAAGAAAGAGCTGACAGACGAGCAGCGCGCCGTCCAGTCGTCGAAGAGGAAGTACCGTCGGCTCGCGCAAGAAGCCAAGATCGACGTCGCGGCCGCGTCCACCCTTGCCACCGCCACAGAGCAAGAGGCCGATGCCGCGACGACCAACCACCTCGTCCGCGAGGCCACAAGGCAGGCCATGTTGATGCTAGGGTTAAACCTAGGCCAGCACGGGCTCGTTGCTGCCGATGTGGCCGCGGCCAGCACCGGCTCATCGCCCCTTCATACCCCACTTCCGTACTCGCCGCGCATGTCGACCACACCACGGGCGCACGGCTTCCACCCCCACTACCCGCAAGCCTCCCGTTCATCCAACTCTACGGTCTCCGGTTCGCCGGAGATGAGCGTGGTCGCGCCTGCCATGCCAGCGCCTATGGCCATCGATCTCAACGCGACACCTGTGGGCGGTGGATCGTCCTCCGGTGGGACGCGGAAATGGCAGCACGAGCTCCCAGCCGACGCCATGAAGAACGCCCGCAACATGTTGGACACAATGTTGGATGCGGACGACGAGGCCAACCGCGTGTTCATGAAGAGCATCATCTTCGAAGATGGTGGCGGTGGCATTCCCTTCGATCTCGACGAGAGGCAAAGCAAAGACTTCCGAGCCCCCTTCATGGCCGGTCACGAGGGCATGGGCAACACGTTTGGTGAAGACAATGGAGGCACGACCGACCCCTTCATGGAGGACCAACTCGGCAAGAGCAGCTCTTTCCCGCTAGAGCACGAGGTCTCGGAAGACTATGGCCTAGACGAAGAGGGTGATGAAGTGGACATCGATGGGAAGCCATTGTTTTTCGAGCAAGAGATCGCCACCCAAGCCAATGCAAACGAGAAGCGAAAGAGCAAGCGGAACAAAGCATACACAAAGGATGAGGACAAACTCCTTTGTGAATGTTGAAGAGACGTTGACCAAGACCCCATGATAGGCGACGAGCAAAAGGCTCCCGCATTTTGGCTAAGAGTGCATCGCGAGTTCCACGAACGCAATAAGTTTAAGCCGTACCAAATTGAGAGTAAGCGTGGGTGGATTTCGCTCGGCAAGCGTTGGAGGGTGATACAACAAGAGTGCAACGAGTTTTATGCCACCCTTGAGAGCATCGATGCCCGTCCAGTAAGTGGCCTCGGCATCAAAGACATGGTATGCCGACATGCTTGTTCATTTGCTTGCTCATTTTCCTTGCTAACATGTTTTGCCAAATATGTTTCTCATTTAGCTTGTTCATTTGATTGTCCAGTAGCTAATACGCTTGCTCGTATGCTTGCCAACAAGCTTCCTCATATGCTTGCTCGTCCTTGTGGCTGCTTGTCCATTTGTAGGCCTTCCAAGCTTTGGAAGCATTCAAGGCATAATATGAGGGCAAGTCCTTCAACCTCACGCATTGTTGGATGATCATCAACGGGAAGAGAAGTTCAAGGCACAATATGCCGCCATCAAGGCGCGTGGAGGGAAGGCAGCCGTTGAAGAGCATGGTGAGGGGGAGAAGCCGCGGCCGCGGGGGAAGACCAACTCCAAGAAAGAGGGCAAGCGCGAGGCGACGTCCCTTGCCTTGCAAGCTACTTTGCAAGGCATGATCACCAACAAGGATTCAAGAGAGGAGAAGCATTGGCAAGACAAGCACGAGCAAATTAGGGCCTTCATGGACATACAAAAGAAGGTCGCATTGGAGGCGGAGAAGCAAGCGAAGATGCTCGATATCGAGGCCACTAAAGCCGCCACCAAAGCAAGAGAAATCCGTCTCGCTTGCATGACGAAGGGGTTCGAGATCATGAAGGTCGACTTAAGCATGATCTCCCCAAGAAAGCGATCTTGGTTCGAGAAGATGCAGGTCGACATGCTCAACCTCGATGACGAGTGATCTATGGCCGACAACGCCATGTTTTTTGTATGCCCGCAAGTTTGCCGGCATGACCACGGCCGAGATGACGTGGTAGAACTAAAATCTCATTTTGTGTGCTAGTATGTCTGCCGGCCACTGACAAGTGCACCAGCATGAACTGCGTACTTTTTTTTGGAGGCTAGCATATGTATGCCGGTCGTTGGCATATCGCTGGCATGAACTCGCCGGATGGCTGCGGGCCCATTTTACAAAAAAAAAAACTATTATGTGTGAACGAAAAACAGATCACCCCGTTGAACACACGGTTGATCCATTTGCAAAAAGAAACGGACGAGCCGACCCAAACGAACAAAAGACAAACAAAACACGTTTGAATCGGCCGTTTGGAGTTGCTCTTATGTCTCCGTGCCCAAGGATCACCACAAGTGAAACACAAATTCTTCGATTTGCGATATGCTCGCAAGGCCTCAAGCTTCTCTGTCATTTTGCGTACGTGTGTCATCAGAATTTGACACGCTTGTTCTTGTCTGAAGATGCTGACGCTTTGTATGGATCGATGGCCAGCCTTAGAACTTCCAGCATGCTTGTCATTTTATAGCTCCACCTCCTGCAACAAAGCCAGGTAACTTGCAGTATCCACATCTCCAGGAGGGTGGGTGTAACACAACAGCAGTATGAATTTCGGCTCCAGGAGGGTGGGTGTAAAACAACAGCAGTATGAATTTCGGCACGCGGTCCAGCCAGCAATATAACGTTCCACAAAGAGAACCTCATGTGTGTTAGGATCTGCAAAGAGAATTTGGTGTCTAACAGTATCAAACTTGTGATATAGTTTTTCCACGGTGCCTACTTGATTCAACCCAATCTACTGACGCATATAGAAAGTGTGTTTGTTCTTGCCCCACCTGGTTTTAACCGCAACACACACAACAGGTCTGCCCAAATGCCCAATACACAAACTTGTTGCGTTTCTAGACAATTTGGAGCCAAAGTGTTGCATTCCCCACAACATTGAGAGCAGCAAATTTGACTTTGATGTGATCCAAAACCCCATAAATCTATCTCAAAATACAAGTTGCTCACAGTTATCAATCCACAACTGATAATCGTCTCCACTTAATGCGTACGAAAGGTTACAAAGCTTGCAAGATATGCCTAATCGAAACTTTTGCCGGTACATTGGGGCTCAGGGGTTTCATCCATAGACGGGTGCCCAAGTTGCGTGAAGTCCGGGCGGTATTCCTTCATTTGTTCAAGAGCTTTGTCCATACCCAGAGTCACGGCATATGATACCACAGCTCCATACACAAAACTTGCCCAGTTAAGCTTCTGTGTACTCTCTGCCGGTGGTTGCACTTATATGATTTGATGAACTACTGGGGCAGCTGGGGGAGGTGCGGCGTAAAAATCGGAAGGAAGGAGAACCTTAGGGATAGCTGGTGGCTGAGCAGGCAGACCTAGGTCAGGACGGACCTTGTCTGGGAGGGGGAGCTTGTGCGCAATGGTGACCAGATGAGGAAGCAGGGCTCTCAGTTGAGGTGAACCCGCATCAATTGGCGCGAGCAGGAGTTCTTCGATCTTGTCAATTGTGACCACCTGTCCATGCTTCATCATCTCGCGGTTTAGCAGCCGGGCTGCCGTGGCAATGAGCCGGATCCTAGGTCCTCCACCTCCCCCAACTCGGACGTCGCTGCTGAGGCTCTTCCAGTGATCAACCCTGAACTTGTTGCTGCTCTCTGCTTTCTCCCTTGGTCCCGCTTGCTGGTCGCTGCGCATCACATCAAACACTCAGTCAGCAACCAAACGAAATGCTAAATGATACTGGTAGCAATGAAAAGAACAACCAAGAAATCCAAACATGCGCTAGGTAAGAGCATCCACAATGTATGAATATCAATGCTAAATTGATTATTGGCTTTTGGCAGCCCCATTAGACATTGTGGAGACTAGTGCCATAGCCAAAAATATGGGAACCGAAGCTCCTTCGTGCTCAGATCAGATGCCAAACTACCTTGGGCAATAAAATACTACTCCAGATGTAGTAACTAGCAGTACTACAAGCAAGGTAGTACTACTACAAGCAATTGATCTAAAACTGAGTACTCCAAGCAAGCTACAGTGAGCATAGATGTAGCCATTTTCAGTGAACCAGTACTACAGGCAAGATACAGTGAGCATAGATGTAGCCATTTTCAGTGAACCAGTACTCCAAGCAAGATACAGTGTGCATAGATGTAGCCATTTTCTATTGCATTCTATTCTGCAGTGGGGGCTAGTGCACACAGATTGGGAACCATGCACGCTGTGGAGAATTATCCTCTACTAGTAACTAGCAGTACTAGACCAAGACATGATGCTCGACAGTACCGGCAGCTACAACGAACGAGTAGCAAGGCAAGAAATTTGTACTACTAAACAGATAGTAGTGCTTGCAAATTATCCTCTATCTATGAAGGAACCAACAAACAAACCATCCCAGGAGTAGTATTTTCGAGCACGAAATGCCATGCGCGACAGTGATGTCCGTACTGACCTGGAGGTGGAGCCGGTGGTGGTGGATGTCTCCACGCCATCCCAGGAGAAAGTGAAGAAGTTGGTCGGGGAAGCAGCGAAGGAAGAGGCGGCCTTGGCGAAGGAGGCAGCGGCGACCGCTTCCGCGCGAGCCGCAGATGCCAGCCCCTGCTTGCCACCGACGGGTCGCATCCGGCTGGCGGCGTGCCGGACCAGTGGCGCCGGCTTGGCGGTCGAACGGAGACGCGCCGGAGTCGACTCCGGCGACTCAGGCGCAAGGCCATGGTACTACTACTAGCACCAGCGCTTGGACCTTGGGATAAATCTGTGGGAGGCGAGTTGTGTGTAGGAGGAAGGAGCCTTTATTATGTAGAGAGGCTACGCACGGCACGGCACGGCACGGCACGAGGGGCCACGCCAGGCCAACAACTAGTCAACAAATTCTCCTTATTCGGCGCCTATTGATCCTAATCAGCAGAAATTACATCATAAATTAATTACAGACATTAAGTCCTCCTCCCTCATTGGCTGGTATTAATCACGGGCTAAAAATAAAGATATGGACGCTCGTTGGCTGCCCTGATTTTACGGGCCGCCTAGGTCGCGCCATGCATGCATCTCTGAGATTCGTCAACTGCATAAAAAATGGGGAAATTGAGTGATTTTATTTATTTATATACGTATAAAAGAAGAGTCTGTACTACGTACAGTATTACTAGTAATACATACATACATACATACATACAGTATTACAAAGCAGCAAATATCCAGCCAAATCCTACTACAAACAGCACAGCGCAGCGCTTGTGGTGTCTGGTGAGCGGCGCGCGGCGAGCAGCGAGCAAGCTCCAGCCAATGTCCCAGGCACGCGCTGGCATGTCGACACTCCACTTGGGCCTACTGCTCTATACTCCAAAATATCATCAATTAATAATACTACTAGAGTACATATCCAAAGCCTGTGCGCACCCAAGATGTCGACACTCACTCTGGAGTCTGGACCTACCTAGACTTAAAAAAACATCACTACTACTACTAGATGCGCGCACCCAAGCCTCTAGTACTGGTACTAGATGCTACTACTAGCACAGGTACAGCCTAATTGCATCAACTCAAGATAAAACAATCATGTTTGCGCATCATGCGATGCCGTTTGAGAAGAAACACATCAGCAGTTTTACAACTTGCATAAGTTGAATGGATAGATCAGTATGCTACCTTCCCTAAAAAATGTAAGCCCCCTAACTTTTATAGAATAATAGTAATAAATTGCCAGCATATGGAATACCAAAGGAAGAATGAAGTAGTAGTAGTAGTACTAACACTTTTGAGGCAAGGCAAACAAACAACTTACAACTGAAGGCCCTTGAACTTGGTAAGAAGAAACTTTGTGGCAGGCTCAATGTTCTTCTTCCCATTCGAGCTTGCCACTGATGATCTTGATGTAGCGCTTCATGTGAGTGACAAACTGCTTCTTGTTAAAAGCAGGTTGCTCCTGCACAAGGCAATGAGCCCTTACTTAGCACAATGATCAAGTGCATACTGTATTAGTCCAAGAACATCATCAAAGAGGAAGCAACCTCAAGACGGACACCTTCACAGCTTGGTCACCACCACCCTCAGCCGAGGGGTTGGCACCAATGTCCGCGTCAAATGCTTCTTGAACGACCCACTACAAGCATTCAAAAATCAAACCATAAAAATTACTCCTAGTATCAAATGAACTAAACCATCTGCACGATGTTCTTCAGATATGAACAATTGAAATATGTGTATGCACAAGTTGCTGGTAATTGGTTACACAAGCAGATCCACCAGACCATCCAGTATTGACAGATATTGTACGCTACTTGCATCTAGGGTAATAATATTCATAAAACCTTTTTTGCTTTTGGACATAAAACATAGCAATCAATCAACCTAGAACCCTACTAGCAAATCCAAACATGCGTAGTTTTAATGTTACAAATGTCGACGCTGCACGACATAACAAAGACTATAACACGCCATGAGAGCAGATACAAGCCTGGTAAACTGGACGGCTACTATTAGTCAATCTATCCCATGGCAAGAAGAGTGATCCTGATCCAGATCATGTATTTTGACAGATTTGACGAGGTCGAATTAACTAACTAGCACGTATGTGATCTACCACGCTAATCTAACCAGGAATCGCACACATGGCATCTGGAGGGTAGAACGCTTACTCCGCCATTGACTTCCCAGAGCACGCCCTTCTCCAGCTCCCTGTACGGGAACGAATCCAACAGGAGCTCGTCGCCTGCGACACGTAAACACAGCAGATTCAGTCAAATCCATCGCGCGACCCCAAATCCTAACCCAAAACAGTTCTAATGTTAAAACAGTTTTGGGCATGCTTGTTCCTTTGATGCAGCACAACGCTGCATGCTTGTTCTACCAGCTATCGCTTGACAACCATGTAACATTCTTTGCACATATTTGCTACCTCCATCCAGTGATGTGTTTCCATCTAAAAGAGAAAATCAACGAATAAGAACTTAGCATGATAAACAACAAGGTCAGGTGTGTTTTATGTATGATTTTTTGTAATTGTACATGGAAGGAACGATTTTTCATGCAAAGGGACAGGAGTAAAAGTAGTGTTTTACTGTGTAATGTAAGTGCCTGAATGAATGAACTTCTCTTGCCTTTTCTTCTTCGACAGAGACAAATAATGGCTTTAAGTGATGCCTCAACGTAATAAAGTATATAATGAGTGAAAACTACAAAGATAATGCAAAAAAAGGGCATTCAAGAAATAAAAATATCTCATGCAAAAGATCTTTAACTCTTGTGAGGATAGTAGTACCATGATATTTACAACGAGCCAAAAATAGAACTGGCAGTAAACCACTTGAACCAATTTAGATCGCCATTTTAGGTCTTCACATAGCTATCGTCAGGCCTACCTGTGGTATAGATAGATGAAACAGTTTGTTCCAGGTATGAGAACTCTGCAGTTGTTTGAATTTGCAACTCAGCAAGATCCCATCCGTCTCGGATACTTCGTTCTTTGCAGATCTGTCCACTTTGCAGACACGAGAAGAATAGCATTAACCTCCAATGAAATTTTCGTCTCATATATGCCCTAAATGCAACTCAAATAAGGGGATCAAATAAAAACAATACAGAATCAAATGCACAAGTTGGAAAATGCTCACTTCAACATCTGGCTCTGCAAGATTAGCAGAAATATTTTCTTCCTTCGCTCTGAATTGTTCTTCACTAGTTACAACCTGAATGCCATGGCCATTAGTATGTTGTGTAAATCGCATCCCTAGTTAGTTTCCAGCTAATGTTCACAGTTTTCACCTTGATGAGATTGAAACATGGTCTTCCATGCATGAGGAAATAAATTCTTTACACGCCTTCTTGGAAACTCATCTGTGACAGGAGCTTTCGAGCTTAGGTAGAAAACTCTACCTAAGCGGATTATCTGATATGGAACGTATATAAGGGCTCATCAATTATCAATATAAATAACCACATTAACTAACAAACTTAATAGAGGGTAACACAAATACTACAGAAAAAAAGGTATAATTTGAAAATCTACATGCCTGCCAATGTGATCTAAAGAGGGACAACTCCTGTTTCTGAAGAAATGTAGGCTGGTCCCACCATTGCCATGTAACTGACTGACATTTCTTGCACCTGACCTGATAGAAGCAGAAGGAAACATGAGCATTGATTGTCCATCTTACTCGGCTTAGTCTCAATTGCATTAAGCATAACAAAAGAGAAATAGATGAGTTCAAATAACATAAGGTGTTTATCTGATCCATACAAAAACATAGATGGTCCATTGCTTGAAACAATATACTAAAAGAGTTCAATTACTTTATATGATGTCTTGATCTCATAGGCAGGCACTAGCTAATAAGAATGACCAGCATGACTGCATAGGCCAATATTGCCTTGACTCGGCATATGGACTTACAAGCTGAAGCTAAGGGCCAGGGAGACACACTCAGTTGCTAAATTAATTCAGTAACTTAAAGTGCACCTCCCACATAGGAGCGCCGCACTGAAACACCAGCCAGGAAAGTTTCTGCAACCCAAAGGGACCAGGCCCATCTCTCCTTAGCTATGAAAGGGGAAGTATCCAATTGGTTTTGGACATCCAATCCCCCGAGTTCCCCCCAAAAATGATGACTTCTGATTTTAAAACTTGTCTTATTTACTTGATAGGGCAGCAGAAATCTGATAGGTTCCAGACCTTAGCTTTATGTGATGGTGACAATACAGCACCTCGTATTGCCTCTTCTTTCTTGTTGGTCATCCAGTTTATGAGAAGTGTTTTCTATATATTAAAAGCCTTTCTATCTAATTAGCCTATTGCTTTGAATCGTAGTGATTAGGTCAATTTTGTGGATTCCAGTCAGCAGGACTAGCATGTACGGAAGCCAAGACTAGCGGGCATAAAACAGCAAGCTCTCAACATCAAACAAAATGGCTCAGATCTAATAGGCAACAAATTATTTAACTATGTGTAAAGTTAGTTGTGTATCATTACCTTCGACGTTTCTTCTGTGCAGGGACATATTTCTATTTCTCTTCCTGCCCCCCTCATCCTTGATAATCAGTACTTCTATCAGCTCTTTCATCAGCAGAGTCATCTCGGAGTGGTTCATTTAACCTGGTACAGTTTTTTTGCAATATACAGGCCAGCTTCTGCATATGGCGACCGATTTGGATGATTTTCTCTGCCAATTTTGAAACCATGGGATGCAATAGCTTTTCTCAAACCTTTGTCTGATGTTAATAAATCTTCTCCCATTCAAGTTCTGCATCCCCCTGTTTTTATTCAAGGGGCTGAACATATCACGTAGTTTGCGCTGGCGAAATTGATCATCCTTGTCTCTGACCTTTTCATGCAACCAATAAGGATGAAGAATTCAGGGGACAGGATTTTGAAATGTTTAGAGTTGAATATCATGGTGCAGATAATTAACAGGAACAAGAAAATAAAAATATTACCTCTTGCATTGCTGCAGGAATGGTTATAATCTTCTGAATAGCCAAGCTTAGGCGCTGCTTGTAGTGAGACCAATCAAGAATAAATCAGATGTTTGCTTCTGTAGAGACTTTGCACCATTTTCATAAATAAAATTTTGCAATTTCTGTCAAATACAAGGATAGAGATAAACTGTAAGTAAGTTGAACAGTTTAAGAGATGCCAAAGCAGCGATTTGCATGAAAAGCAGTACCAGTATCTGTCATAAACTGCCACCAGAACAGCACACTATGCTCACTAGAGTGGCCTACATGATTTGAGAAAGACAACATAACCATAGACACATTAAATACAATAAGCATCATGTATACATCAACAATAAGCATCACACATGGATACGATATTGTGAGCTTCTTAGCTCTGTAATATCAGCAACAACTGTTAGGATGCAAAAATTGAGTAGCGTCTTCGAGAATGAGCAACCTTTTTTGGAAGTAATGATGATTCTACATTCAATACCTTGCCACTAACTGTGCCAAACTCGTTGTTCGAATCACAAAAGCAGCCCTTGTTATGGAAAAGCGAAAAGCCTAGTCATAATCAAGCAAGCACGATACTCAACAGAGATAAATAATGTGCAAAGTTACAAGATCATCGGGTCAACCTTCCCGCTGAGCACCACCATTTCTGACACACTCCCTTTCCCTCTCCCTCCCCCGCCTCTCTCCCATCGCGCCCCTCGCGGCCGCCTTGCACCTCACCCACGACCCTCCACCCAAGAGCCCCACCAGCGCCGCGCCGCTGCCGCCGCCGCCGCCGCCGCCGCCGAATGCGGTCGCCTCCGAAAGCCTACAGGTCGCGCCTCCCCCGTAACAGGCACCTTAACCTCGCCCCTCACCTCGTCCTCGCCCCTCCTCCCACAAGCCCCGCCCCCGCCGCCGCCGCCCAATGCGGTCGGCTCAAGCTGCTACCTGTGGCGCCGCGCCTCAGCTTCCGCCCCCCGTCGGAGGCAGTTGTCGGAGTGTTTTTAGGGGCGCCGGACGAGCACCTCTTCTGGCGACGCCCGCTATACATCGGGCCTGTGGGGGCTACAGACGGGCCTCGCACTGTCCGCACAAAGCTCTTATCCCATGCTTGGGGTGGCCCAATAACCTCAGATTTTTTTTAATTTTATTTTGAAAAGTGTTTTCATTCATATTCTCAGTTAATATATATGTAATGAGAAAATATCACATCATATTTAAAAAAATCTTTGAAAAGTGTTTGATGCTTTAAAAAAATTATGTACTTTGAAAATGCTCATTCTATGTTCACATACTAATGTAATTAGGGCTGGGCGTTCGGTTTATATGGTTAATACGGTTTGGTTTATTCGGTTTTTTATAATTTCGTTTATCAAGAAATAGAAACCGAAATACTCACACAAAATTTAGAAACCGAACCATAGTAACCATAATATATCGGTTTGGTTTGTTCGGTTAACCGAAAAACCGAAATAAATGCACTTGTTAGTATAAGTGTAAGGGACGTGCTACGCGTCCGCCGGCGGATCTTTTTAAAAAATCCGTCGGGTCGCGAGCCGTCAGATCAGCGTAACTCGTGGCTCAGCTTATCCTCATTTCTTGCAACAGAGGCCGTGTTGCACGTTTTTTTCTGCAACACCAGCCTTGTTGCGAAAACATTTGCAACAAAGGCTGTGCTGTAGATTTTATTTTTTGCAACATAGGTCTTGTTGCATTTTTTTTTTGCAAAATAGGTCATGTTGCAGAACTTTTTTTGTCTCACTTTTTGCAACATATGTGTTGTTGCGAAAAGAACTTTTGCAACACTGGTGATGTTGTAGGAAAAAATACAACAACAGTGTAGTTTAAAATTGTATTATGCACGGGCCATACACATGACACGCGTCATGCATTGAAGGCGGCGGACGCCCCGTGCCGGATCAGCCGGCTGTTCCCGAGCTTTTCCCTAAGTGTAATGACTCAAGAGCACTGATTTGGATTGTATAATATGCATAAAATAATCACAAGAGCTAGCAACCTTAATATCATTCTATGGTATATTCGGTCAAGCAAACTAGTAAACATAATTAAGTAAAAAATCACATGGAACGTGAAATGTATCATGTGCGGAGAAATACGTGATGCCTCCAAACTATTGCACTTTTGGAAGCAAGGTATTACATGGGGTATCTTACATATCGGTTTGTTCGGTCTATTCGGTTTGTAGGCACTGAAAACCGAACAAAAACAAAACACCGAACAACCTTAAAATTTCCCACCGAACAAAAGTCGAACCACCAAATTAACCGACAAATCGGTTAATCGGTTCGGTTCGGTTCGGTTTTTCGGTTTTTGATTTTACAGTGCCCACCCCTAAATGTAATTGCCCGATGCCCACATCCCCTCCTCTCTCTGGCCCACTCCCCCGCACCAACAAATAGTAATAAGGTAGAATATCATACGGAAACCAACATTCAATGAAAACTTCGTGAAAACCATATTTTAAAGTTTCAAAAAAATCTGAAAAAAATATGGGATGTTAAGAGGGTGATGTTTTATTGCCACGCAAAATTTCAAATTGAAACACATTACGTGATGTGAGCTATGAAAAAGACAAATTTCAGCCCTGAATAGTGACATTACTGTTCAGCACTATTCAATGCTGATTTTGTCTTTTTCATAGCTCACATCTCGTAATGTGTTTCACTTGAAATTTGGCGTGGCAATAAAACATGATCCTCTTAACATCCCGTATTTTTTTCAGATTTTTTTGAAGCTTTTCAAAATCTTTTTTTCGTGGTTTTCACCGGTTTCCACCGAATGTTGGTTTCCGTATGATATTCTCCCAGAGATGTTGTGGTAGGAGATGCAGAATGGTCCCTAGGCAAGTAGTTATGACACTTGATCGACAATCATCTATTGTAGTTTATATGTGAGAGGGGCCTATGATAACATGCATGCAAAATCCATTGACTAACATGTACTTATGATTGAAAACAGTACAAAACATCCCGTATGCATCGACTCTTATACTCGAGCTTCTGTCGCTCCGGCACCCATCTTCTATATCCATATCAACATACTACTAACCCTAAAGTGTGATGCAACATACACATGCACACATACAACGAGCACCAAGGGATAGCAGCATATCATACACACAACTCATATCAATCATAATAGATCACATATTGACCATAGAACAAAAAGGATCTACTCAGACATAATATATTGAGCAATGATAATGATTGGACTATTCCCGAACCACCTCCAAAGCCAACTCCGAAGAAAAGAGGTATTCTATTTCTCAGTCCTGAAGATATGCAAGAGGCAAAGAAATCTATGAAAGAAAAAGGTATTAAAGCTGAAGATGTTAAGAATCTACCACATATTGAAGAAATACATGGTCTTGATAACCCAACACATGTAGTAGAGGTAAATTCTCTCCGTAGATTTGATGAAGGTGATATTCCTTATAATAAGTCTACTAGCCAATGCTTGGATGAATTTGATAACTTTATTGTTAAGCAAGAAAATTTCAATGCTTATGTTAGTAGACAATTGAAACATAATGCTTACATGCTTGATCGCTTGGGTGATTATATGAGTAGAACTATCAATGATCTTAAGCTTATTAGTAAACATGCTTCCATGGTAACTACTCAAGTAGAACAAGTACTTAAGGCACAAAATGATTTGCTTAATGAGATGAATGGTAAGAACAATGATCATTCTGTTAGAGTCTTGACTAGAGGTGGTAAAATGACTCAGGAACCTTTGTATCCTGAAGGCCATCCTAAGAGAATTGAGCAAGATTCTCAGAGAGTTAATACTGATGCACCTAGTCGTCCCAGTAATAGTAGGAAAAAAAATGACGATAGGACTTTGCATGCTGCTAGTGAACCTGTTATAGATACACATGAAAACCCAAATGATATTTCTATTTCTGATGCTGAGACACAATCTGGTAATGAACATGAGCCTAGTGATAATATTAATGATGATGTTCATGTTGATGCTCAACCTAGTAATGATAATGATGTGGAGATTGAACCTGCTGTTGATCTTGATAACCCACAACCTAAGAATAAAAGATATGATAAAAAAGACTTCGTTGCTAGGAAGCATGGTAGAGAAAGAGAACCATGGGTTCAGAAACCTATGCCCTTTCCTCCTAAGCCATCCAAGAAAAAGGATGATGAGGATTTTGAGCGCTTTGTTGAAATGCTTAGACCTGTCTTTTTGCATATGCGCTTGACTGATATTCTGAAAATGTCCCCTTATGCTAAGTATATGAAAGATATTATGACAAATAAAAGAAAGATACCGAAAGCTGAGATTTCCACCATGCTTGCTAATTATACCTTTAAGGGTGGAATACCAAAGAAACTAGGAGATCCCGGAGTACCTACTATACCATGCTCTATTAAAGGAAACTATGTTAAAACTGCTTTATGTGACCTTGGAGCTGGTGTTAGTGTTATGCCTTTCTCTTTATATCGTAGACTTGATTTAAATAAGTTGACACCTACTAAAATTTCCTTGCAAATGGCTGATAAATCAACTGCTTTACCCATCGGTATTTGTGAGGATGTGCCTGTTGTAGTTGCAAACGTTACTATCTTAACGGACTTTGTTATTCCTGATATTCCCGAGGACGACAGTATGTCGATCATCCTTGGTAGACCCTTTTTGAATACTGCAGGGGCTGTTATTGATTGCAACAAGGGCAATGTCACTTTTCATGTTAATGGTAATGAGCATACAGTGCATTTTCCGAAGAAACAATCTCAAGTTCATAGTATCAACTCCATTGGAAAAATTTCAACGATTATTATTGAAGATTTTGAATTCCCTCTTCCTACTGCCAAAAAGAAATATGATATACTTATTGTTGGGGACATGCATATCCCCATTGAGGTAACCTAGTGCCATTCGAAAATTCTCCGGTTCTGTGTCATTCGAAAAAAGTTTGTCAATAAGACTTGATCAACCTTATTGATGGATTCTTTTTGATGAGCATGAGATGGATGAATTTAGGAGGCACAACCTTCTGTACCCAACTTTTACTTTCTGTTATTTAGATTAAATAAAGTAAAAATGCTATTATTCATCTGTTTTCCTTTTTATCCGTGCAATAGAAAAATGACCTGAAAATAAAAGTCCTCAAAATGCCCTGAAAATGTAGTATGATCTTTTCTGGAATATTTTAGAATTTTTGGCACTGAGAACACATCAGGGGGCTGCACCAGTGGGCCACAAGCCTGCAGGGCGCGCCCACCCCCCTGGGCGCGCCCCCTGGCTTGTGGGTCCCACGTGGGGCCCCCTCACTTATTCCAGCCACCATCCACTTCGTCTTCCTCCAGAAAAAATCCCACCATTGCTCAAACCCGTGTTCTAGCTCATTTTGCTGCCATTTTCGATCTCCTTGCTCAAAGCTCCATTTGCAAAACTGTTTTGGGGGATTGTTCATCGGTATGTGACTCCTCCAATGGTCCAATTAGTTTTTGTTCTAGTGCTTTATATATTGCAAATTTTTGCTGCTGTGGTGACCTTGTTCTTGAGCTTGCATGTCAAATTTGTATGGTCCCAAGTAGTTTTGATGCATGATATAGCCTCTAGGCACTTGTGGGAGTAGTTGATATAAGTTTTGTTGAGTTTTGTTCACCTTTATTTTGAGTCACTAAAAATTTCAGAAATTTTTCAGAAAAATGTTGAGGAGATTATTAAGAGGTTCTTCAAGCCGGGGCTCGAAAGATGATGAAAATGAGGTGAAGAACAAGCCCAAATATAATCTCCCTCGCGTCGCGGAGGTTCGGCCATGTGAATGGCCAAGTGATGCATTCTTGAGGGCAGCCGGAACTTATGAAGATTTTTATTATTTGGCAGAGAATGCAGGCATCACAGACTTCCTCAACGATAAGTGTGACCAGTACCTCTTACTCACTAATACCTTCGTGCAAAATTTTCACTTTTATCCTAGGAAGAATCCTCCCATGGTAGAATTTTACTTATATGATGTGCCTAAGGAGATGAAACTTTACGATTTTTGCAAAGTTTGCAAAATACCTTGTCAGGGCAGCATCAGTGAACCACGTCCTAGAGACATGGAGGACTTTATTGCCACAATCACTGTGGGGGAAGAGAGAGGGGTGTCAAAGGCAAGAGCGGCTAGTTTACATTTTCCTGCTCTACGCTATTATTCATTATTCGCGGGGAGATGTTTAGTTGGTCGTGGGGAGAGTGGAAGCCTTAGTGCACCTGACCTCGCCATTCTGCGCCACGCTTTACTTGCTGATAGAACTTTTAGTCTGGGCGCTATGGTGGCCCAACGGTTGAACTTAAACCATTCAAAGGGCCCCATATTTGGAGGTATCTATGCATATCGCTTAGCCAAACATTTTAAGATACCCATTAGGCTTGACGAGGAAGAGGAAATGTTACTACTACAAGATATTTAGACTATGATACTATGGTAGCACATGATTTTATTAGGAAGGATAATGATAGGAGGCTGCTTTACAACCTAGTATTTAGTCAGGGTACTTGTGAAATTATTGCTCTGCCTGCTTCTTCTTTGTTCGATATTCGTTCAGGCAGGTACACTATTATGCCCGAGGACATCTACAGATATTGGGGTCTGTCGCAACCCCCAGCACCTGAGCCGGCACCAGCCCTTGATCCATATCAGGATTCAGTTTTTCAGTGGGAGCCACAGGAGCTCGCCAACCAGTGGAACCCTCAGTATCCTCCGGAGTACCCAGGAGATGGTTATTTTCAGCCATGGCCCTATACCAACTTAGGCTAAAAGCCTAAGCTTGGGGGAGTACATATTTCTCACCGACATTACATTCATGTTCACACACTCATTTCAGTTGTCGGTGTTCATACTTTTTCATTGTATCATCCATGGTATTTTATTTCTTCTTTTCGTTTTCTTCTTGTGTGTTTAATTAACCTTGAGAAAAATCCAAAAAAATTAGTTTTAGCTTTACCTTTTAGTTTGTCTAGTTGAAGTATTAAAAGAAAACCCAAAAATATTTCTCGTTCTTCTTTTTGCTCGTTGGGAGCTTTCCCGTGTAAATAGTTTTTTCTCGTTCTTGTTTTGAAATTTCTTTCCTTTGGGTCATAAAGAGAAGACCACAATGAAAATGTTGAGTGGCTCTCATATGCACTATTGTTTATCTTTCAGAGAGTCCATATTACCTTGCCTTCTCCTTTGAGTTATTGTTTGCAGATTCCAGCTTAGTCCAATGCACGTGCACTCTTATTATTATTCACACCGTTCGGTCGTGCAAGTGAAAGGCAATAATGACGATATATGATGAAATGATTGAGATGGAGAAAAGCTGGTATGAACTCGATCTATTTTGTTTTTGTAAATATGATTAGCTCATCGTTCTGAATTCAGCTCATTATAGATGAAACATGTTTGCAATGACAATTAGAGATTATAGTTACTCATGCCATGCTTAATTAGCTAAGAGTGTATAATGGTTTGTCTTGAGTGCCAACATGCATTTTAAAATGGTTGTGATGTAGTATGATAGGATGGTATCCTCCTCTGAATGATCCAAGTGGCTTGACTTGGCACATGTTCACGCATGTAGTTGAAACAAAATCAACATGGCCTCCACGATATTTATGTTCATGGTGATTTATATCCTACTCATGATTGCACTCAATGTTGGTTAATCTCAATGCATGTTTATGACTGTTGTCGCTCTCTAGTTGGTCGCTTCCCAGTCTTTTGCTAGCATTCACCTGTACTAAGCGGGAATACTGCTTGTGCATCCATTTCCATAAACCCAAAGTTGTTCCATATGAGTCCACCATACCTACCTATATGCGGTATTTACCTGCCGTTCCAAGTAAATTTGCATGTGCCATACTCTAAACCTTCAAATAATATTCCGTTTTGTATGCCCGAATCGCTCATGTAGTGACTAGGGGCTGTCAGTATCTTCCATGCTAGGTGGGTTATTCTCACGATATGTGTTGATTCACTATCATTCACGAGAAAATGGTTGGTATTCGGGATGCCCAGTTCCATGCTCAAAATTCAAATCAAAATATAATAAAACAAAACTCCCCCAGGATTGTCGTTTGTATGGACGGTACCCGTGGATTCGGCCCGCCGTGGAGTGTGATTGATTGGTGGAGGGGGAGTAAAAACTTTACTATTCTGTTTGGGAACCGCCTATAATGTATCTAGCATGGAATATACCGAGATCTCTTAGTTGTTATGTTGACAATGAAAGCATATCACTCAAAATTATTATTCATCCCTGTTTTAAAAGCTCGAGCTCTGACAGCTCTGCAAATCAATGCTTCCCTCTGCGAAAGGCCTATCTATTTTACTTTATTGTTGAGTCATCATCCTCTTATAAAAAGGCACCAGTTAGAGAGCACCACCGTCATTTGTATGCTTTGTTATTAATTGGTATTGAGTATGATTGTGACTGGATCTCTTTTACCATGAATTACAATATTTAGTCAGTCCTTGTTCTTTAGAGGTGCTCTGCATTTATGTTTTGCGGTCTCAGAAAGGGCTAGCGAGATACCATTATGTCATATTGTATCATGATTGTTTTGATAAAATTGTTGTCATCCGAGACTTATTATTATTGCTCGCTAATTGGTTATGCCATTGATATGAGTAAATGTGAGACCTAAATGTTATTGTGAATGTGGTTAGTCTATAATCTTTGCTGAAAATCTGAACATCAGTTAGACGTATTTACAACAATAAGATCAAACAGAGTTTGTAAAAGTTTTTCTTTATCACTTTCAGTTTGTCAACTGAATTGCTTGAGGACAAGCAATGGATTATGCTTGGGGGAGTTGATACGTCTCCATCGTATCTACTTTTCCAAACTCTTTTGCCCTTGTTTTGGATTCTAATTTACATGATTTGAATGGAACTAACCCGGACTGACGCTGTTTTCAGCAGAATTGCCTTGGTGTTATTTTTGTGCAGAAATAAAAGTTCTCGGATTGACCTGAAAATTTACGGAGAATATTTTTGGAATTAATAAAAAATACTGGCGAAAGAATCAACCGGAGGGGGTCCACCACCTGGTCACAAGCCAGGGGGGCGCCCCCCCCTAGGGCGCGCCCCCCTGTCTTGTGGCCCCCCTGAAGCTCCTCCGACCTCAACTCCAACTCTATATATTCCTATTCGGGGAGAAAAAAATCAGGGAGAAGAGTTCATCGCGTTTTATGATACGGAGCCGCCGCCACCTCCTGTTCTTCCTCGGGAGGGCAGATCTGGAGTCTGATTTGGGCTCCGGAGAGGGGAAATCGACGCCGTCGTCATCACCAACCATCCTTCATCACCAATTTCATGATACTCTCCACCGTTCGTGAGTAATTCCATCGTAGGCTTGCTGGACGGTGATGGGTTGGATGAGATTTACCATGTAATCGAGTTAGTTTAGTTAGGGTTTGATCCCTAGTATCCACTATGTTCTGAGATTGATGTTGCTATGACTTTGCTATGCCTAATGCTTGTCACTAGGGCCCGAGTGCCATGATTTCAGATCTGAACCTATTATGTTTTCATGAATATATATGTGTTCTTAATCCTATCTTGCAAGTTGTAGACACCTATTACGAGTTATGATTCGCATCCCCCAGGGTGACAATAACTGGGATTCTTTCCGGTGATTACCATAGTTTGAGGAGTTCATGTATTCACTAAATGCTAATGCTTTGGTCTGGTTCTCTATTAAAAGGAGGCCTTAATATCCCTTAGTTTCCATTAGGACCCCGCTGTCACGGGAGGGTAGGACAAAAGATGTCATGCAAGTTCTTTTCCATAAGCACGTATGACTATATATGGAATACATGCCTACATTACATTGATGAATTGGAGCTAGTTCTGTGTCACCCTATGTTATGACCATTGCATGATGAATGCCATCCGACATAATTATCCATCACTCATCCATTGCTTACGAGCTTTTCACATATTGATCTTTGCTAAGTTACTTTTCCGTTGTTACTGTTACAATCACTACAAAACTGCTACTGTCACTTTGCCATCGTTATCGTTACTTCCATACTACTTTGCTATTAAATACTTTGCTGCAGATATTAAGTCTTTCAGGTGTGGTTGAATTGACAACTCAGCTGCTAATACTCGAGAATATTCTTTGGCTCCCCTTGTGTCAAATCAATAAATTTGGGTTGAATACTCTACCCTCGAAAACTGTTGCGATCCCCTATACTTGTGGGATATCACGGTACCAAGGCGATGTCCAACCATTGGGGGGGGCATTCAAACGGCGTGCAACAAGTGGCATGGAATCCAGGAACATGTCCATACTCGCCCAGAGAGCGGCGCGAGCGTACAGCCCGGACGCGCCTGCTGCTGGGGCGGCAGAAGGGCGGCCAGATGGGAACAAGAAGGCGAAGAAGGCCAGGAACGACGCGCCGGCTGCCGAGCGCCTACAGGCGTCGATCGAGCAATGCATCGCCGACGCAAAGACCCGCTCTGCCCTGCGGGAGGAGAAGGCGGACGAGAGGTGGTCGGCGCTGATGACGAAACAGGACGCCAAGCTCGACCTCCTCAGGACCAACGTCGCCGCTAAGAAGCGCAACACCGACCTGGCATTCCTCATGGGAGGCGTCACGGCGGAGATGGACCCGCTGGTGAAGGCGTGGTACCTGGCGGAGTGCGACCTCATCCTCAACCTCATGCCGGCGCCCTCCGCACCGCCCACGCCGCCGTCGTTGAACGTGCCCGCTACGCCGACCTCGCCCACGCCGACCGCTACGCCGACCTCACCCACGCCGACCGCTCCGGCAGACGACGGGGAGCTGGCCGTTTGAGGAGTTCTATGCTCACGCCCCCCCCCCCCCCCCCCCCCCGCATTTTTTATACGCCGGACTATTGGCATGTTTTGATCGCCGAACCTGTGGCGATCGCCGGCCGATGGCATGATGGACGCCGACTGTGGCATGGCCGACGCCGAACTGTGGCATGATCGCCGAACCCGCGTCGTTTTTTAGGCAGCGGGAAATGGAATGTTTAAAATTTGCATACGCTATGGGCCGAACCCATTGATCGGAAGCAACGTGTTTTTTTGCGGGCAATAATTTACACCCGGAATGGGCGACAAAAGGAAATCCCTTGTTTTGAGATATATGAGAGAAATTCTAGGAAAAATGTTGAACTTGCTCTATATATAAGGTCGACCTCTGCAATGTACGTTTTTGCTCGGAATGAACACCTGATATTCTCCCACAGACTGCAGTAGTACCAGTGGTGGTTCGGTCCATCCATCAGCCAAAAAAGGCACTGTTTATTGGCATTTTCTCGGTTGCACAGGGGAGTTCGGTAGCCGGCCGCGCAGCGCGAAGAATGCCAAATGCCCGTGGAAAACGTAGCGACTGCTGGCCATTGTTCTGGCTGGTGTACCCACCAGGCCACCACCGCACCGTTGCAGCAATTAAATGTACGGCCGCGGTGCATCATCAGCAGAAAAATCGTGACAACCGCCAAGCAATCCCGGTCAAGACTCGTCCAAAGCCGGCAGCGCGACACGGTTCGGGTATTCCCTCTCCTCGTACCCTGCATGTGCCCATGATCGAGCGGACGGGGCCGTGCACGACGCGGAGGCAAAGACACGGAGCGGCATGGCGACGCCACGCGCCGGTGGCAGCATGGTGCGAGAACGGCATGCCCACACCACACCGGCTCGTGCACGGGGACGCGCGGCATGAGGCGCTGCCTCGTCTACGGCCCCACTAATCAACACAAGCGCACGCGCGCTGCGGGTGGCCGGCCGGCTGCGCGTGTCCTGCTTTTTTTCGTCATTGAGAGGAAGGGGGCAAGAAACTTCAAGGCAACATCCTAAAAATAAACACATATAGTCCCAACCATGATGCAAGCACATCTAGCTCCGAGAATGAGCAAGGGGGCAAGAAACTTCAAGGCAACATCCCAGGGGACGACGTGGAAGACACCGCTGTCATCCGATCCTGGACTAGTATCTAGTGTTTTTGCCCGAAGTGCTTGCCCTGAGGGTAGGGTTGAAGATCTCCATGAGGACCCTCCAAGAAGGTGATAACGCCCAAATGTGCCACATCATCGGTTTGAAGAGTCGGACAGGCTTTTTTTTTTGACGAAAAGGCAGGGCCACTGCTTTTCATTGCGATTAGAAGGAGTAAATAGTTACAAAGACAAGATCAGAGGAGGGGGGGTTGGGGGTTAGAGATACATCAGGGGCATATCAGTCTGGTTCTAGGGGGCGCTCAACAAGAGCCATCACACGCTTTCGTCCGGCATCTACCCAGTCCTTTGCTTCAATCTGGATCTTCTGGAATAATTGTCCGGGGCGGCAAGAGATATTTCTGAAAGTTCTTTCATTTCTTTCTTTCCAGAGGTTCCACCACTAGTAGAAAACAAGCCTTCCGTTTAACCCTTTAGTCCCGGTTTGGCTTTGGCCCGGGACTAATGTGACCATTAGTCCCGGTTCCAACGGCTAGGAGCAGTCGGGGGGCACGGGCACCATTAGTCCCGGTTCATTGGGAACCTATAGTCCCGGTTTGTATCACAAACCGGGACTAAAGGGGTGGTGGCAGGCTGGTGTCAGCCTGGGCCCCCACGAGCCCTTTTAGTCCCGGTTTGTGATAAACCGGGACTATAGGTGGACCTTTAGTCCCGGTTTGTATAACCAACCGGGACTAAAGCTTTCCCTATATAAACCCTTCGTCCAGCCCGACTCCATTTCTCTGTTTTCTCCATTCGAATTCCCCTCTCTGTTCTTCCCCTAGCTCGAGCTCCTCCCTTCATTTTTGCCAAGATTTGTCAAGATTTGAGGCACACCAATCTATCCAAGTGTCCACAAAGGTTAGCAACTTTGTCCTTTCATCCCTTATTGCTAGATCAGCTCGTGCAATGCTTTATAAGTATAGTGATTTGTGGGTTTTAGTTTGGGTGTAATTATGTGGTAGTTTTTTTTATTTACATGCAATTTCAGCTCAAATTAACTCCTTAGTTTGCATATGTGTAGGTGTGGTTTACTTAGTGTGCCTTCCCGTCCCCGTCCTAACCACCGTCGATCGCCCGCACCGTCCCGTCGCCGGAACCACCTTGGTGAGCCTCTTCTTGTGTTCTTATCCTTTTTATAAAAAAAATCGTATTTGTATGATTTAGATAGTTACTTGCATAGTTTTCTTACTTGTATGATTGTTATTATATATAGTGCCATGGTTATGATATCCGTGCCCATCGGCCCTCATCCAGTTTACGATTCGGATGTGGTATATTCTCTTTTATAACTATTTGTTGCATTTCGTGTTAATGACAATTATGCCCATCAAGTTGACATAGATATTTTTATCTAGGAGGTAGTTGAACCGGAAATGCCAACCGACCCTATTGTCGAGAAGTTAAATTTAGTTGAAAAATAAAACGAGGTTTGAAAGGAAAATTGAAAAGAGTTGAAGAAGAGAAGATGAAATTGGAGTTGTACGTTGCCGATGTCGTCGATGATCACAAGATCAAGATGGATGCAATGCGCTTGAAGATTAGAAAATATGCCATTAATAAAGCGGCTTCGTATCATTATGCTGTTGGATCAATGGTTACCTTAGTTGCGATTTTGATCGCATTTGTTGTTGCATTTAAATGTTTTAGCTAGATAGTTGTATGTTGTTTTATGAGAATAAGTGTGTATGAACTTGTATTAATTTGGTCTGTTCGGTGTTGTGTAATGAAGATGAACCGGCAATGGATGTACGATGACCGACGCTATCCCCAGTTCATTAATGGCGTGCAGAGTTTTTTGCGTGCGGCTGAGGCAAACAAGCGGGATGGTTTTATGTGTTGTCCATGTGGTGTGTGTAAGAATGATAAGACTTACTCTAGCTCAAAACAGATTCACGTCCACCTGTTTACGTCCGGTTTCATGTCCGGCTATAATTGTTGGACCAAGCACGGAGAAAGAGGTGTTCTAATGGAAGAGAATGAAGAAGAAGAGGATGACGACAACTATCCTGGGTGTCCTGAATATGATGGTACTACAATGGGGGAAGAGAATGAAGAAGAAGAAGCTGAGGCATCAGATGAGCCCGCTGATGATCTTGGTCAGGCCATTGCTGATGCAAAGAGAAACTGCGAAAATGAAAAGGAGAAGTTGAAGTTGCAGCGCATGTTAGAGGATCACAAAAAGGGTTGTACCCAAATTGCGAACATGACAACACAAAGCTCGGTACCACACTCGAATTGCTGCAATGGAAGGCGGAGAATGGTGTATCTGACAAGGGATTTGAAAAGTTGCTGAAAATAATGAAGAAGAAGCTTCCAAAGGACAACGAATTGCCCGACAGTACATACGAAGCAAAGAAGGTTGTCTGCCCTCTAGGATTGAAGGTGCAGAAGATACATGCATGCCCTAATGACTACATCCTCTACCGCGGTGAGTACGAGAATTTGAATGCATGCCCAGTATGCAATGCATTGCGATATAAGATCGGTCGCGATGACCCTGGTGATGATGTTCAGGGCGAGCGCCCCAGTAAGAGGATTCCTGCCAAGGTGATGTGGTATGCTCCTATAATACCACGGTTGAAACGTTTGTTCCAAAACAAAGAGCATGCCAAGTCGTTGGATGGCACAAAGAAGACCGTAAGAAAGACGGGAAGTTGAGAGTACCCGCTGATGGGTCGCAGTGGAGAAAAATCGAGAGAGAGTGGCCGGACTTTGCAGATGACCCAAGGAACTTATGGTTTGGTTTAAGTGCAGATGGAATTAATCCATTTGGGGAGCAGAGCAGCAAGCATAGCACATGGCCTATGACTCTATGTATCTATAACCTTCATCCTTGGTTGTGCATGAAGCGATAGTTCATTATGATGACAGTGCTCATACAAGGCCCTAAGCAACCCGGCAACGACATTGATGTGTACCTAAGGCCATTAGTTGATGAACTTTTACAGCTGTGGAATAAAAAAGGTGTACGTGTGTGGCATGAGCACAAACAGCAGGAATTTGACCTGCGAGCGTTGCTATTTGTAACCATCAATGATTGGCCTGCTCTTAGTAACCTT
Source organism: Elymus sibiricus (assembly GCA_039707655.1). Lineage (NCBI taxonomy): Eukaryota > Viridiplantae > Streptophyta > Magnoliopsida > Poales > Poaceae > Elymus > Elymus sibiricus. The sequence goes on from CM077663.1 coordinate 402,684,708, forward strand.
TCAGGACAGACAAACAAGGGATACCATGCATGCACGCACTGTTTAGATGAGACTGAAAGTATATATTTGGACAAATGCAAGAAGAATGTGTACCTGGGACATCGCCGATTTCTTCTGACCAAGCATGCCTTAAGAAAGAAAGGCAAGCATTTCAAAGGTGAGGAAGAACACCGGAAGAAGCCCGTCCTCCGTACTGGTGATGACATACTTGATATGGTCAAGGATTTACAAGTAATATTTGGAAAGGGTCCTGGCGGACAATCTGTTTTGACTGACGCTGAGGGACGCGCACCCATGTGGAAGAAGAAATCTATATTTTGGGAGCTAGAATATTGGAAATTCCTAGAGGTCCGCTATGCAATCGACGTGATGCATGTGACGAAGAATCTTTGCGTGAACCTGCTAGGCTTCCTGGGCGTGTATGGGAAGACAAAAGATACACCGGAGGCACGGGAGGACCAACAACGTGTGCACGAAAACGATGGCATGCATCCAAAGCAGTATCAAGGTCCTGCCAGCTACGCTCTTACCAAAGCAGAGAAGGAAATCTTTTTTGAATGCCTGCTCAGTATGAAGGTCCCGTCTGGCTTCTCGTCGAATATAAAGGGAATAATAAATATGCCAGCGAAAAAATTTCAGAACCTAAAGTCTCATGACTGCCACGTGATCATGACGCAATTGCTTCCGGTTGCGTTGAGGGGGCTTCTACCAGAAAATGTTCGATTAGCCATTGTGAAGCTATGTTCATTCCTCAATGCAATTTCTCAGAAGGTAATCGATCCGGAAATCCTACCAAGCTTACAGAATGATTTGGTCCAATGTCTTGTCAGTTTCGAGTTGGTGTTCCCACCATCCTTCTTCAATATTATGACGCACGTCCTAGTTCACCTAGCCGAAGAGATTGCCATTCTGGGTCCTGTATTTCTACACAATATGTTCCCCTTTGAGAGGTTCATGGGAGTCTTAAAGAAATATGTTCGTAACCGTGCTAGGCCAGAAGGAAGCATCTCCAAGGGCCATGAAACAGAGGAGGTTATTGAGTTTTGTGTTGACTTTATTCCTGACATTAAGCCGATTGGTGTTCCTCAATCGCGGCATGAGGGGAGACTGCGTGAAAAAGGCACGCTTGGACCAAAATCAATAATATGTAGGGACGGGCATTCTTGGGCGCAAGCACACTACACAGTTCTACAGAATTCTACCTTGGTGACCCCGTATATCGAGAAACACATGGATATTATACGCTCGAAGAACCCGAAGAAGTCTGACCCCTGGATTCAACGTACACACATTGAGGCTTTCGGCGGTTGGTTGCGAACACATCTCATGAATGACGACAATGTTGAAGATGACTTGTACTTGTTGGCCAAGAGACCATCTTCGACTATATTGACTTTCCAAGGGTACGAGATAAATGGGAATACATTTTACACAATCGCACAAGATAAAAAGAGCACCAGCCAAAACAGTGGTGTCTGCTTTGACGATGCGGCAAACAGCAAGGAGAAGGACACATATTATGGTTACATAGAGGAGATATGGGAACTTGACTATGGAGGTGATTTGAAGGTCCCTTTGTTTCGGTGCAAATGGGCCAATCTGACTGGAGGAGGGGTAATGATAGACCCGCAGTACGGAATGACAACAGTGGATCTCCACAATCTTGGGCACATAGACGAACCATTCGTTCTAGCCAATGATGTGGCACAAGTTTTCTATGTGAAGGACATGTCTACCAAACCGAGAAAAATGAAAGATAAGAAAACGGATACATCATACGATGAGCCAAAGCGCCACATAGTGCTTTCTGGGAAAAGAAACATCGTGGGAGTGGAGGACAAGACAGGCATGTCACAAGATTATGAAAAGTTTGATGAAATTCCTCCCTTCGCAGTGAAGACTGACCCAAGCATCCTGTTAAATGATGAAGATTGTCCATGGTTACGGCGCAATAATCAAGGGACACACGCGAAGAAAAAAAATTATACCCCAAGATCCCACTCTGGGATGTGATTGGCTGCACCGTCATCACTTTTCTTCTCAAGTGAGTAGCCGGGATGGTCCAATTTTGTACACGAAGTGCATCCAGTTTTTGTTGTAACCCTCTCAACTTTTTAGCACATGCTATGTGGGTGAAATGATGATACCATGCCAAGTTTCAACCTTTTAAGAGTTCATTTGTGGTGCTTTTTAATTTTAGGGTCGTTTAGCTCAAAAAAATCATTTAATGCATGAAAAATAGCAAATGAAGTTAGAAAGGGTTGAAATTTGAATATGTGGCTTAGAATGGTGCATATTGAATGCACAAAATGTCTAGAGTTGAAGCAAGTTTAAAAAAAATGAAATGCCTTTGTAACAAATGAGTTTTCGTCCGAAACCCTCATACTTCGAAGGAGATGGTCTAGTTTGTACACGAAGTGCATCCAGTTTTTGCCGTAACCCTCTCAACTTTTTAGCACATGCTATGTGGGTGAAATGATGATACCATGCCAAGTTTCAACCTTTTCAGAGATCATTTGTAGTGATTTTGATTAAAACAAATAGAATCTGGTTTTGATTAAAACACCTATTTAAAATATCCTAAAAATTCCAAAATTTAACATAATGATAAAACATACTAATATTAAACAACAGAAAAAACAATCACTCAAAAATCTATTTTTAAACTAAAGTTATTCACAAACTAGTGATTCGCAAAAATTTCAAAAGAATTCAAATTTAAACTATTTAAATTTGAAAACTACTGGCACTAACAGAAAGTTTGTAATTGTTTTGACCTAAAGCAAAAGGATTCATTAAAAACTATAAATATTCTAACAGTTATTGCAAATATAAAAACAGTTATTCCAAATATAAAAACAGAAAAACAAAAAAAAGAGAAAATAGACCTTTAGTACCGGTTGGTATAACCAACCGGGACTAAAGGTCCCTTCCCGCGCGAATTTGGGCCGCCGAAAAGGCCTCTTTAGGCCCGGTTGGTATCACCAACCGGGACTAAAGGGAGGACCTTTAGTCCCGGTTGGTGATACCAACCGGGACTAAAGGTTCTTTAGTCCCGGTTGGTCATACCAACCGGGACTAAAGGTCCTTCCTATATTAGCAACGGCTTCTTCCTCCCCCAAATCACTTTGTATTCACTTGCTTCGACGACGCCGCCAGGCTGCCCCGCCCGCGCCCTCGATCGACGTCGCCGTCCGGCCGCTCTGCCCACACGCCGCCACCGCTCTCCTCCTCCACGCGCCGCCGCCGCTCCTCCACGCGCCGCCGCGGCCGCCCGAGCCCACACCGGCGCCGCTCCTCCCACCCGGCATCCTCCTCCGTCTGCACCAGGCCACCGCGCGTCATCGTCGTCTTCCTCCCGCGCCGCCATCCAACCGCACCAAGCCACCTCGCGCGTCGTCTCCGTCTTCCTCCCGCGCCCCTGCTACTGCCCGCCGACGAAGAGCCCCTGCTGCCCGCCGCCGACGAGCCCCTGCTGCACTCTCCCTCCTCCCATGGTGAGCCTCCACCTCTCTGCTTCCTTCCTCCCGTGCTCATGAAGAAGATAGGCAGGGCAGCGAAGACGGACTTAATTATTGAACATTGACTAAAATTAGATGTTAGATGTTTGATGTTTAGATATAATTTTTGATGTTTAGATGTTTGATAGATGTTGCTGATTTGTTTAGATGTGTTTAGATGTTGCTGATTTGCTAGCATTGACTAAAATTTGCTAGCATTGACTAAAATTAGATGTTTGATGTTTAGATATAATTTTTGATGTTTAGATGTTTGATAGATGTTGCTGATTTGTTTAGATGTGTTTAGATGTTGCTGATTTGCTAGCATTGACTAAAATTTGCTAGCATTGACTAAAATTAGATGTTTGATGTTTGATGTTTAGATATAATTTTTGATGTTTAGATGTTTGATAAATGTTGCTGATTTGTTTAGATGTGTTTAGATGTTACTGATTTGCTAATCCCACGTTTGTTTGGATGTTTAATGTTTAGATGTTTGATGTTTAGATGTGATAGATGAGTAGGAATTTGTTTATAAATATGAGTAGCATAATAAAATGATAATCATTTTTATGCAAATCCCACGTTTATAAGGTCTCGAGTCGACGATGCCTGGCCAGCATCCTCGTCGTCGACTCGGTGGCAACACCCTGCTTGAGAGGCGCCATGTCCGGGACTGGGCTCCGCCGGGCTGGCACTGGGAGGTGCTGCCTTCCGGGGCGCGGAGCTTGGTAAGGAATCAGGGTCCCGTCGTCGACCCGGAGGTTATTTGGTGGCGGTCGCGTGGACCACTGTCGGTGCAGAGGGAGCCGCCCCCCACGGAGGTGGTACGTCGCTGATATGTCTCCGTCGTATCTATAATTTTTGATTGTTTCATGCCAATATTCTACAACTTTCATATACTTTTGGCAACTTTTTATTCTATTTTTGGGACTAACATATTGATCCAGTGCCTAGTGTCAGTTCCTGTTTGTTGCATGTTTTTTGTTTCGCAGAAAATCCATATCAAACGAAGTCCAAACGGGATAAAAACTTACGAAGATTTTTTTTGGAATATATGTGAATTTTGGGAAGTGGAATCAACAGAAGGCGGTGCCCGAGGGGCCCACAAGCCATAGGGGTGTGCCCTAGGGGGTAGGGCGCGCCAGGCTGGCTTGTGGCCACCCCGTAAGGCTGTTGGAGCCCTTCTTTCGCCGCAAGAAAGCTAATATCCAGATAAAAACCGTGTTAAAATTTCAGCCCAATCGGAGTTACGGATCTCCAGGAATATAAGAAACGGTGAAAGGCCAGAATCTGGGAACGCAGAAACAGAAGGAAACAGAGAGAGAGATCCAATCTCGGAGGGGCTCTCGCCCCTCCGCCGCCATGGAAGCCAAGGACCAGAGGGGAAACCCTCCTCCCATCTAGGGGGAGGCCAAGGAAGAAGAAGAAGGAGGGGGGCTCTCTCCCCCTCTCTCCCGATGGCACCGGAACGCCGCCGGGGCCATCATCATGACGGCGATCTACGCCAACAACTTCGCCGCTGTCATCACCAACTCTCTCCCCCTCTATGCAGCGGTCTAACACCCCTTCTCCCCAATATAATCTCTACTTAAACATGGTGCTCAACGCTATATATTATTTCGCAATGATGTATGGCTATCCTATGATGTTTGAGTAGATCCGTTTTGTCCTATGGGTTGATTGATGATCATGATTGGTTTGAGTTGCATGTTTTATTATTGGTGCTGTCCTATGGTGCTCTCCGTGTCGCGCAAGCGTGAGGGATCCTCGCTGTAGGGTGTTGCAATGTGTTCATGATTTGCCTATGGTGGGTTGCTTGAGTGACAGAAGCATAAACCCGAGTAGCTGGGTTGTTGCATATGGGAGTAAAGAGGACTTGATACCTTATAATGCTATGGTTGGGTTTTACCTTAATGATCTTTAGTAGTTGCGGATGGTTGCTAGAGTTCCAATCATAAGTGCATATGATCCAATTAGAGAAAGTATGTTAGCTTATGCCTCTCCCTCATATAAAATTGCAATAATGATTACCGGTCTAGTTATCGATTGCCTAGGGACAAATAACTTTCTTGTGACAAAAAGCTCTCTACTAAGACTAACTTAGTTGCTTCTTCATCTAAACATCCCATAGATTTTATTTACGTGTTCTTTATTATCTTGCAAACCTATCTATCACACCTACAATGTACTTCTAGTTTCATACTTGTTCTAGGTAAAGCGAACGTTAAGCGTGCGTAGAGTTGTATCGATGGTCGATAGAACTTGAGGGAATATTTGTTCTACCTTTAGCTCCTCGTTGTGTTCGACACTCTTACTTATCGAGAAAGGCTACAATTGATCCCCTATACTTGTGGGTTATCAAGACCTTTTTCTGGCGCAGTTGCCGGGGAGCAATAGCGTGGGGTGAATATTCTCGTGTGTGCTTGTTTTCTTTATCACTAAGTAGATTTTATTTGCTGTTCTAAGTTGTTCTCTATCTTTAGTTATGGATATGGAACACGAATTACCAAAAAAAATTAGGTGTACTTGCTACTCATGGAGATGGGGAACCTCCTAAAACCCTCGATGCTCGTTATGTGAAAGATATTATGCACTACTTTAATAATTCTAAGAAAACCCCATTCAATTATATAATGGGACACACGTTGGATCAACGTGAATACTTTAGGGGTTATCGCTTGACTCAAAAAGGGAAACTGTTATGGGATCAAATTCATATGTTGAAATGGTATAGTTGGAATCTATGCTTGAGATATGATATTACTTGTTGCTCTAGGATGAAGGCTAAACACCTTCCCTTTTCATGTAAATTTAATGATAATGAAACCTTGGCTTCTTATGCTAATGGTATATATGATTACTATGATGTGGAACAAATAGAAGAGTTTGTTGCTTTTAAGGGTGCTTATGAAATTGAAGCTTTGTTTGAAAAGTATGAAGATTATGATGATGCTGTTTACCGATCTCAAAATTTGGCTATGCTTCGTTATTGTTATGCCAATTATGAATATAATTCCCATATTGATAAATTTATTAAGAAAGTCTCCGCTATCCAAGAAGAGACTAATATTTTGTAGGAATCTATGGAAGAAGAAATTGATGACACTGTGAGCTCATTGGATGAAAAAGATGAGGAGGAGAGCGAAGAACAAAAGGAGGAAGAGCGGATTAGCTACCCGTGCCCACCTTCTAATGAGAGTAACTCTTCAACTCATACATTGTTTAATTTCCCTTCGTTCTTACCAAAGGATGAATGCTATGATAATTGCTATGATCCCTTGGATTCGTTTGAAATATCCCTTTTTGATGAACTTGATGCTTGCTATGCTTGTGGCCATGATGCCAATATGAATGATGCTTATGGAGATGAACTTGCTATAGTTCCTTATGTTAAACATGAAATTGTTGCTATTGCACCCACACATGATAGTCCTATTATCTTTTTGAATTCTCCCAACTACACTATATCGGAGAAGTTTGCTCTTATTAGGGATTACATTGATGGGTTGCGTTCTACTATTGCACATGATAATTTTGATAAATATAATATGCATGTCCTTGCTGCTCCTACTTGCAATTATTATGAGAGAGGAACTACATCTCCGCCTCTCTGTGTTTCCAATACGATAAAATTGCAAGAAACTATTTATGCTATGTATTGGCCTTTACTTTGTGTGCATGAATTGTTCTTTTATGACATGCCGATGCATAGGAAGAGAGTTAGACTTCGTTGTTGCATGATATATGTTACTTTGTTCTCACTACTAAATTACAAATCATTGTTAATTAAAATTGGCTTTGATATACCTTGGGATCCGGGTGGATCCATTACTTGAGCACTTTATGCCTAGCTTAATGGCTTTAAAGAAAGCGCTGCCAGGGAGACAACCCGGAAGTTTTAGAGAGTCATTTTATTCTGTTGTGTGCTTTTATATAGTTTAAAAAACAAAAAAATAAAGAGGGGAACCTAAAACTTTTTCAAAAAGAAAAGTGAAAGTGAGAGGGACGAGCATTGTGAAAGTGGGAACTAGCCTTGAACTTTGTTCATGCCCATGGAAACCTTGTGAATCTTAATTACAGAAACTTTTCAACAAAAATAATTATCCCCTTGTATAAATCCATTGTATTATAAAAATAATGTGCCAAGATTTGCCTTTAGGATGATTAGATTGCTTGTTTGGTGTGTGCAGTGCAAAAACAGAAACTTTGGCTGTAGTGTGTGAATTTACATTTTTTACTGGAATGTCAAAAGTTTCTGAAATTTTTACAAAGTACTTCTATGCAAATTTTTTATTTTGTCCTAATTTTTCAGAATTTTTAGAGTTACAGAAGTATGGTGAATGTTCAGATTACTACAGACTGTCTTGTTTTTGACAGATTCTGTTTTTGATGCATTGTTTTGCTAGTTTTGATGAAACTACCTATTGTATCGGTGGTATAAGCCATAAAGAAGTTATAATACAGTAGCTAAAATGCAAAAACAAAATATGAATGGGTTTGCAACAGTACTTAAAGTGGTGATTTGTTTTATTATACTAACGGATCTCACGAGGGTTTTGTTAAGTTTTGTGTGATTGAAGTTTTCAAGTTTTGGGTGAGATCACGATGGATGAAGGAATAAGGAGTGGAAAGAGACTAAGCTTGGGGATGCCCGAGGCACCCCAAGGTAATATTCAAGGACTCCCAAGAAACTAAGCTTGGGGATGCCCCGGAAGGCATCCCCTCTTTCTTCTAACAACCATCGGTAATTTTACTTGGAGCTATATTTTTATTCGTCACATGATATGCGTGAATCTTGGAGCGTCGTGTGCTTTTTATTTTTCTTTTAATATTACACCATGCTGGTATGAGAAAGTCCTTGGTTGATTTATAGAAGGCTCTTTGCACCTCACTTATATCTTTTGAGTATGGCTTTATAGAATGCTTCATGTGCTTCACTTATATCATTTGAAGTTTGGATTGCCTGTTTCTCTACACATAGAAAACCGCCATTTGTAGAATGCTCTTTTGCTTCACTTATATTTTTTAGAGCGTGGGCATATCTTTTGTAGAAAGAATTAAACTCTCACGCTTCACTTATATCTATTTAGAGAGTTAACAGGAGTTGGTCATTCACATGGTTAGTCATAAAATCCTACATAAAACTTGTAGATCACTGAATATGATATGTTTGATTCCTTGCAATAGTTTTGCGATATAAAGATGGTGATACTAGAGACATGCTAGTGAGTAATTGTGGATTGGTAGAAATATTTGTGTTAAAGTTTGTGATTCCCGTAGCATGCACGTATGGTGAACCGTTATGTGAAGAAGTCGGAGCATGATTTATTTATTGATTGTCATCCTTTGTGTGGAGGTCGGGAGCGCGCGATGGTTAACTCCTACCAACCTCTCCCCTAGGGGCATGCGTCTAATACTTTGTTTCGATAGCTAATAGATTTTTGCAATAAGTATGTGAGTTCTTTATGACTAATGTTGAATCCATGGATTATACGCACTCTCATCCTTCCACCATTGCTAGCCTCTCTAGTACCGCGCAACTTTCGCCGGTGCATTACACCCACCATATATCCTTCCTCAAAACAGCCACCATACCTACCTATTATGGCATTTCCATAGCCATTCCGAGATATATTGCCATGCAACTTCCACCGTTCTGTTTATTATGACACGCACCATCATTGTCATATTGCTTTGTATCATCGTAAGATAGCTAGCATGATGTTTTCATGGCTTGTCCGTTTTTTGATGTCATTGCTACGCTAGAACATTGCACATCCCGGTACACCGCCGGAGGCATTCATATAGAGTCATATTTTGTTCTAGTATCAAGTTGTAATTCTTGAGTTGTAAGTAAATAAAAGTGTGATGATCATCATTATTAGAGCATTGTCCCATGTGAGGAAAGGATGATGGAAGCTATGATTCCCTCATAAGTTGGGATGAGTCCCCGGACTTTACAAATAAATAAAAGAGGCCAAAGGAGCCCAAATAAAAAAAACAGGCCAAAGAAGCCCACCAAAAAAAATGAGAGAAAAGAGAGAAGGGGCAATGCTACTATTCCTTTTTCCACACTTGTGCTTCAAATTAGCACCATGATCTTCATGATAGAGAGTCTCCTATATTGTCACTTTCATATACTAGTGGGAATTTTTCATTATAGAACTTGGCTTGCATATTCCAATGATGGGCTTCCTCAAATTGCCCTAGGTCTTCGTGAGCAAGCAAGTTGGATGCACACCCACTTAGTTTCTTTTGAGCTTTCATACGCTTATAGCTCTAGTGCATCCGTTGCATGGCAATCCCTACTCATTCACATTAATATCTATTGATGGGCATCTCCATAGCCCGTTGATACGCCTAGTTGATGTGAGATTATCTCCTTCTTTTTGTCTTCTCCACAACCACCATATTCTATTCCACCTATAGTGCTATATCCATGGCTCACGCTCATGTATTGCGTGACAGTTGAAAAAGTTTGAGAATACTAGAGTATGAAACAATTGCTTGGCTAAAACTGGGGTTGTGCATGATTAAATACTTTGTGTGATGAAGATGGAGCATAGCCAGACTATATGATTTTGTACGGATAACTTTCTTTTAGCCATGATATTTTGAGAAGACATGATTGCTTTATTAGTATGCTTGAAGTATTATTGTCTTAATGTCAAATGATAGACTATTGCTTTGAATCACTTGTGTCTTAATATTCATGCCATGATTAGATTATATGATCAAGATTATGCTAGGTAGCATTCCACATCAAAAATTATCTTTTTTTATCATTTACCTACTCGAGGACGAGCAGGAATTAAGCTTGGGGATGCTGATATGTCTCCGTCGTATATATAATTTTTGATTGTTTCATGCCAATATTCTACAACTTTCATATACTTTTGGCAACTTTTTATACTATTTTTGGGACTAACATATTGATCTAGTGCCTAGTGCCAGTTCCTGTTTGTTGCATGTTTTTTGTTTCGCAGAAAATCCATATCAAACGAAGTCTAAACGGGATAAAAACTTACGGAGATTTTTTTTGGAATATATGTGAATTTTGGGAAGTGGAATCAACAGAAGGCGGTGCCCGAGGGGCCCACAAGCCATAGGCACGCGCCCTGGGGGGTAGGGCGCGCCAGGCTGGCTTGTGGCCACCCCGTAAGGAGGTTGGTGCCCTTCTTTCGCCGCAAGAAAGCTAATATCCGGATAAAAATCGTGTTAAAATTTCAGCCCAATCGGAGCTACGGATCTCCAGGAATATAAGAAACGGTGAAAGGCCAGAATCTGGGAACGCAGAAACAGAAGGAAACAGAGAGGGAGATCCAATCTCTGAGGGGCTCTCGCCCCTCCGCCGCCATGGAAGCCAAGGACCAGAGGGGAAACCCTCCTCCCATCTAGGGGGAGGCCAAGGAAGAAGAAGAAGGAGGGGGGCTCTCTCCCCCTCTCTCCCGATGGCACCGGAACGCCGCCGGGGCCATCATCGTGACGGCGATCTACACCAACAACAGAACAACTTCGCCGCCGTCATCACCAACTCTCTCCCCCTCTATGCAGCGGTGTAACACCCCTTCTCCCCACTGTAATCTCTACTTAAACATGGTGCTCAACGCTATATATTATTTCCCAATGATGTATGGCTATCCTATGATGTTTGAGTAGATCCGTTTTGTCCTATGGGTTGATTGATGATCATGATTGGTTTGAGTTGCATGTTTTATTATTGGTGCTGTCCTATGGTGCTCTCCGTGTCGCGCAAGCGTGAGGGATCCTCGCTGCAGGGTGTTGCAATGTGTTCATGATTTGCCTATGGTGGGTTGCTTGAGTGACAGAAGCATAAACCCGAGTAGGTGGGTTGTTGCATATGGGAGTAAAGAGGACTTGATACCTTATAATGCTATGGTTGGGTTTTACCTTAATGATCTTTAGTAGTTGCGGATGGTTGCTAGAGTTCCAATCATAAGTGCATATGATCCAAGTAGAGAAAGTATGTTAGCTTATGCCTCTCCCTCATATAAAATTGCAATAATGATTACCGGTCTAGTTATCGATTGCCTAGGGACAAATAACTTTCTTGTGACAAAAAGCTCTCTACTAAGACTAACTTAGTTGCTTCTTCATCTAAACAGCCCATAGATTTTATTTACGTGTTCTTTATTATCTTGCAAGCCTATCCTATCACACCTACAAAGTACTTCTAGTTTCATACTTGTTCTAGGTAAAGCGAACGTTAAGCGTGCGTAGAGTTGTATCGGTGGTCGATAGAACTTGAGGGAATATTTGTTCTACCTTTAGCTCCTCGTTGGGCTCGACACTCTTACTTATCGAGAAAGGCTACAATTGATCCCCTATACTTGTGGGTTATCAGTCGCCGTGTCAGGGAGGAGGACGAGCACGTCCGACGCTACATGGCTGCGTTAGACGCCAGGTTCTCCAATACCTGGCAGGTTCTTCAGGGATCACACCCGAGCTATGATCCTGTCATAGTTCCTTATCTTTGGGTGTCCACCGCCTGCGCCGCGAGACGTCAACTTTTCTGATGATGTATTAGTGATATTATATTCGATGATGTATTAGTGATACTATTCGATGATGTATTAGTGATATTATATGATCGCATTTGTTGTTGCATTGCCTTGTATTGATTTGCATATCTCCAGTTCTGCTTATTGAATGCATTCTAATTGTTTTATATTTGTTCTGGATTAGTTAAGCTATGGACGGTAGAGACAGAGACCATGATCAAGAGAATGCCATGTACGACCTGATACGCTCCGGAAACGAAGAGAATGAAGTAGATGATGGCTCACAATACCTTAACCCATCAGGTGAGGGAATTGAGGAAGAACAACAAAGAGACGAAGGCGAACCAGCTGACAATGACGATGGCGAAGAATTTTTTGTCCATTTAACAGAGTCCGGCGAGGTATTAATTTGCCCTCTGGTGATCATCAGATGTATTGATTGATTTGTATATATTAACAAATCTTTCTTCCTTTTAGCCCTCCGGATCGAGCAAATCTTCTACAAGGGTTAAACGTGGCCCGACAAAAAAGTTGAAACAAGGCGTAAAGTTTAACATCGATCAAATCAGAGCAGATGGCGAACCGATTGCTCCTAAAGAGAATGCGGACAAATTTATACGTCAATGCGGAGTTATCGTTAGAGACCAAATCCCGATCACCGTTCAAGAATGGAATCAGCCAAAAGATACCCAAGCAGTTTCTTTTGTCAGCCAAAGAGCAAAAGATCTGCTTTGGGAGGAGCTCATGAAACATTTCACCCTACCAGAGGTTCTCACAGATCTCCAACGGGAGAAAGTCAAGAAGTGTGCTCTTAAGAAGATGGCCACACAATTCCAGTCTTGGAAGAAAAGATTATGGAAAAGTTACGTGGAAAACGAAAGGAAGACTCCAGAATTCAAAGGAGAATATGTGAAGTTAGCAGATGACTGGGACGAATTTGTGAAGTTCAAGGAATCAGAAGAAGCTAAGAAACGGTCGAGAATAAACAAGATAAATGCCAACAAAAAAAAGTGGCACCATCGTCTGGGGCCAGGCGGCTACAAGTATGGGTTGCCTAAGTGGGATGAATCGGAGAGAAACATGAAGGCTGCAGGTGTCACTCCAGTAACAGAGACTTGGCCGGAGAGGTGCAGGACTTGGTTTTATGCACATGGGGGAATGTTGGACCCAAAGACAGGGGAGGTTCTTGAACTAGCAAGTCTTAAAGAAGCCACGGACGAGTTACTTAAAGCAATAGCACAAGCTCGAGCGGGTGTGTACGAGCCCGAGAGAGAGAAGGACGAGCTTTCGCGCGCCCTCAAGAATCCTGAACACCCGGGACGAACACGAGGCAAAGGCATGGTTCCGTGGTTTCTGGGGTTTGCGGATTGGAACGACAGCTACAGAAGTCGTGACAGAAAGAAGAAGCATGAAGTAGATCGGATTCAGGACTTGGAACGCAAATATAACATGCAACAGGAGCAAATCAACAAACTTAGCCAGCAAGGCGCGTCTCAGCAGCAGGAGCAACCAGATCCAGCTTTGGATTGTACCATTCCATCATCTATGCCGAAAAGCAGCGTGGGTTCCATGGAGGTCCCGACCGATGATGCACTACTGGCTCGCTACCCCGTGGATGATATCCTAGAGTCGACACCTTGTGAGCTACACGTGAAACTGAAGAACATATCCATGAAGGCGGCGGACGACTTTGCTTTACCGAGTGGACCTGAAGCAACTTTCCACGGCAATCCGATTCCACCTGGCTATGCTCGTGTCGGGGTGGATCAAGTTGTGTCGGCATATGAATCACTAGATCTTGACTACCGTGGAGGTGAAGGGGAGCGGACACTGGGAGAAGCCAGGCGTTGTGTCATTTTATGGAAAAAGGAATGCATCGTGTTTCCAAACTCGGGGCCAAGGCCACCGACTCCTCCTCCAAGTCTGCCGCGTCAGCAGACTCCAACCCTCCCCGAGACGGAGCGCAGGGTGAGTCCGCCATATCCATCTCCGCCGCGCCAGGAGAATCCATCCCACCCCGAGACGGAGCGCATGGCGAGTCCGCGATATCAAGCTCCAGCACGTCAGCTGTGACGCCCCCACTCTCGTCCGTACGCTAATCAATCACGCAAGGCGTACGGCCAAGATTAGGGACTCACTGATTAGTACCACAACACGACAAAAGACACAAATAAAGAGTCATACAGCTTAATATTACAAGCCAGGGGCCTCGAGGGCTCGAATATAAAGCTCCGACAAGCACGAGTCAGCGAAAGCAGCAATATCTGAGTACAGACATAGTTAGACAAGTTTTGCCTTAAGAAGGCTAGCACAACATAAGATAACGGATCGAAAGAGGCAAGGCCTCCTGCCTGGGAACCTCCTAACTACTCCTGAGCGTCGGCAGTCTCCACGTAGTAGAACGCTCCATCGGCGGTGTAGTAGCCGTCTCCAGCGAACTCCATCTCCTGGGCTCCATCGACTGAACGCAGCAACGAATCGAAGGGGAAAAGGGGAGCAAAGCAGCTGTGAGTACTCATCCAAAGTACTCGCAAGACTTATATCAAAACTAAGCTAGATATGCATCATTCTCAATGAAGGGGTAATATCTGGTCTGACTGCAGAAAGCAAGAATAGGGAGAAGACCTAGTCCTATCGAAGACTAGCATCTTCAACATCTTGCAGCATGAGAAGAGAGTAGACCTGCATCTCATATACATAGTCATATTGTTGAACAATTTTATTAATTAAACACGCCCAGAGATCCTTCCTCGACTCCCTGCGAGGAAGCAATCCCGGAGCCACAATTCATTTTAATTAGTTTATGATTATAGTTGTAGTAGGCCAAAGTACAACTCCAAATCGTCCTGTTACCGTGGACACGGCTATTCGAATAGTTTGTTCTTCCCTGCAGGGGTGCACCTCATTTCCAACACGCCTGGTCACCTCCGGCCGGACATACTTTCCGGGGTAATGCCCGCCCTCGGGATACAGCACGTCGTCGCCCCACCTAGACTCATCGAAGAGCCCAGCCCGCCGGTCTAAATCCTATGCGCTCAGGGGTCATGGGCCCAATCACCCTTTGCACACCTGCACGGTGCGTGGGCGGCCGGAAACAGACCTAGTACACTCCAGTCCAAGAGCTGCACCGTCCAGTCCAATCCGTCGCGCGCTGCTCCATTGCTGACGTCCGAAGAGCTTCGGCTGATACAACGACGCTGAGTGCCCATAACTTTCTCACGTGAAGGTTTAGTGCGTTAAAGGTCGTATCGACCAACTCAGATTAAATACTCAGCCCATTAGCAATTTAAGGTGCGGGGCAAGCTCGAACATATTGCAGTTCGTCGCCCCGCCAAGAACACTCGGGTGCCTTACCGGCGCACCCCACCAAGTCTCCGGATGCCTTGCGGCGCATCCCACCAATATCTCTCGCGGGTACCCTTGGGGCCGACCCATCTTTAATCATGTTTCAGTCACCCGGTCATAGTAACTATGTGGCTATACTCCAAGTGGAGATCCGAGGAATCACCCTCGATGGATCCCACTCGATGTATGGGTAAGACAAGAGTCGCTACCGGTATGTGGAAAAGAGGAATCACCCTCGATAGCCAAGACCGATAGCTACGCTACAGAATTAACACCGGGAGTGCTAAGTGAGGTATCACCCTCGGCACTTGGTAGTAGCTCTGCAGTGCCCTACTAAAGGGGTGTGTAGTGCTGTGTCTGTAACGGCTTGTCAGTCATAATGACTGAGTCTTCTGTCTTCAAGTCCTCGATGTCGACGATGAAAGCAGGGGCAACGGGGACTAAGGGGTCTCAGTGGTTCGCTGATCCACCTATTCTAGACAGTTGATATAAAACATGTGTAGCAGCAGTTCATCAAAATCAGGCTATGCATCAGAATAGGTGCTATCTAATACAGTAGCAAAACTAATGCAAGCATAAGAGGGAGAGAGATGGTTGATATCGGAATGCTCATGGGGGTTTGCTTGCCTTGCTGCTCTGCGGCAAAAGGCTGAACGTCAAGGGCGTAGTCGAACACGGCAGCTCCGTCAGTCTCGGGCACTACCGGAGAGAAGAGTGGGAAGAAACAATAAATATAAGCACACAGATGCAACATGATGCATGACATGGCAATAGGCATGGCTAGCGGTGTTTACGGCCTATCCAGGTGCGATAGCTAATTTAAAAATTTATCTGAAATTATTTTAATACTGTTGTGCACTATTCACCTATCCGAAACAGGCAAAAAGTTGCATGTTCAGATAGCTGGAGGCATGTGACAGATGAACGGAGGGCATATTAGGATTCGTGGTATTTTTCTGATCAACTTTCATATATAAATTATTTTCATCTGACTTGCAGATTATTTTCTATGATTTTCTAAAGTTTTATTAATTTTCTGGAATTAAATCTATTTATTAAATCAAACATTATCCGAAACAGTGTCATGTGACGTCAGCATTGCATCAGCATTGCATCAGCAGGTCAACAGTGTTTGAACCTGACATGTGGGGTCCACATGTCATGGATACAGGGAAATTCCATTTTATTAATTTAAACTAAACAGAATTAATTAGCTAGTGGGGTCCTCATGTCATTGACTGTTTAGGCAATTCTATTAATTTTAATTAATCCATTTTACTAATTAAACTATCTGACAGAGTGGGGCCCAAGTGTCATAGACACAGGGGGTGTGGGGCCCCACTGTCAGTGGCTGAGCTGGCCAGTCAGCGGTCAGCGGCGACCGTTGACTAGTCAACCGAAGCAGCGGGGCCACTGGCAGTGGCACTGGGGGTGGCCCCAGGCCAGCCAGGTCAGCGGCGGCGCCGGCCGGCCACCGGAGCTGCTCCGGCGAGCACCCAAATCGCCGGAGAGGTTCGGAAATGGCGCACAGGGCACCATTTCGAGCGTGGTCGGGCGCGTTCGAAAGCTGGAAGAGCCGCCAGTCCATTTTGGCCATCGGCACGAGCTAAGACGGACGGAGACGAGCGGCAGGTCGCCGGCGGCGGAGCAAGCTTCGGCCGGCGATGGCAAAGCGCGAACGGGGGCGCCAACGAGCTATCTACGGGCACTACGGGGTTCTACGCGCTACGGCGAGTCGAGTGACGGCGGTGGCTGAACCAAATGGTCACCGGAGAGGCGCCGGCGACGAGCTCGAGCGGCGGCGCGTTCGGGCACCGGTGGAATCGAGAGTTACGAGCAACGGCTCGTCGCGAGGGGGAGAGAGGGGTAGCAGAAGCTCACATCGAGGTGTGGCCGTTCAACGCGTGCTCGGGGAGGGCTCGACGGCGACGAATTCGACGGCGACGAGCTCGGGTGCCCGAGGAAGAAGACGACGCGGGGACGGCGATGCAGAGGCATAGGAGCCCGGGGCTGTGGTCGAGGAGGTCGAGGAGGACGCGGCGGTTCCAACGGACGCGTCGGCGAGGCGCGGGAGGCACGGAAGCCGCGGCTACGCCGGAGCCATGGCGGCGGCGGCGGTCGGATGCGGCGGATCTGGAGGGGGCGAGCGAGGGAGAGCGAGGGGGGGGGGGATGGACAGGGTGCCCAAGGGAGAGGCTCGGGGGCGAGCCTTATCCCCTCGCCCCAACTGCCCCCGCCGCGGTGGTGCGCTGTGGCCGGGCGGCGATGGCTCGGCCATGGAGACGACGACACGAGAGGGGGAGCAGGTGAGCTGGGCTGGGCCTGGCCGGTTCGGCCCAGTTGGCCAGGGCCTTTTTCCTTTTCTCCTTTTTCTTTTTCTTTTATTCATTTTTAGTTTCTGTTTTAATTTCTTTTGGGGCATCTCCTATTCACACAAAAATGTGAGACATAGCCCAAATATTTAGTTGCAATATTTCAAAGGTCCACAGTAGCTTTGAGGATTTTTAGTAACTGTTTGTATTTTCATAATTGATTTAAATGCAATTTAAAATACTTTCAGCTCCTGTTTTATCTGGTGGGGTCCACACCAGTAGTTTAGTGATGTTGTTTTCCTTAACATTATTTGTTTTAGAATATTCCACAATTTTGGAACATTTTACTCTTGCTGTTCGAAAATTTAATTTCATCACTTAAATCCACATGGCATTTGCATTGGAATTTGAATTGGGTTTTGATTCCAACTTGATCAAACTTCACTTAGCAAAATAACTAGGCACTGTTCATGATCATTACTGTAGCTTAATTACAATGATCACTGTAGCATAAGCCCAGGGTGTCACAATTCTCCCCTACTAACAAGAATTCTCGTCCCGAGAATTTAGGAAGTAGAAGGGAAGAGCCCGGGGTATTCTGCACGAAGATGATCTTCGCGTTCCCATGTGGCTTCATCTTCAGAATGATTTGCCCACTGCACTTTGAAGAACTTGGTAACCTTCTGTCGAGTCCGACGTTCAGTTTCATCAAGAATGCAGACGGGTTGCTCCTTGTAAGAAAGATCCTGTTGCAGTTCCAACATATCATGATCCACTGCTCGGATAGGATCCTTGAAGCAGCGACGAAGTTGTGACACGTGGAACACGTCGTGAACCTGAGAAAGGTTTGGCGGTAGTTCCAACTGATATGCCACTTTACCACGCCGTTCGAGAACTATGAAAGGACCAATATATCGAGGAGCCAGCTTGCCCTTGATTCCGAAACGATGTGTACCTCTCATAGGCGTGACTCGGAGATAAGCCTTCTCGCCAGGTTGATAGACCATATCCTTGTGATGACGGTCATACTAACTCTTCTGACGAGACTGAGCAGCCTTAAGATTTGCATGTATAATGCGGACTTGATCTTCAGCATGTTGAATAATATCCGGACCGATAAGTGTACGTTCCCCAGTTTCTGACCAATTCAGAGGAGTGCGACACTTACGTCCATATAGCACTTCAAAAGGAGCCATCTTCAGACTGGCTTGAAAGCTATTGTTGTAGGAGAACTCCGCAAACGGAAGGGATTCCTCCCATTTCTTGCCGAAAGAAATAACACAAGCTCGAAGCATGTCTTCGAGAATCTGATTAACTCTTTCCACTTGTCCCTGAGATTGAGGGTGAAAAGCGGTGCTGAATGACAAGTGAGTTCCCATAGCTTCCTGGAAACTTGCCCAGAATCTTGAAGTGAATAAGCTGCCACGGTCTGAACTAATCACCAATGGAATACCGTGGAGTGAAACAACTCTGGACATGTACAAATCTGCCAGCTGACTAGCAGTAATTGTTTCCTTGACAGCCAGGAAATGTGCAACCTTGGACAGTCGGTCATTGACGACAAGAATGGCATCATTACCCTTCTGCGACCTGGGAAACCCAGTAATGAAGTCCATTTCAACATGATCCCATTTCCATTCAGGAATAGAAATAGGTTGCAGAGTTCCAGCAGGCTTCTGATGTTCTGCTTTGATCCGACGGCAAATGTCACATTCTGAAACATAGCGTGCAATGTCTTGCTTCATATTTGGCCACCAGAACCTTTGACGGATGTCTTGATACATCTTGGTACTACCCGGATGAATGGAAAGAGGCGTATCATGAGCTTCTTTCAGTATTTTAGCCGTAATATTCAGGTTTTCCTTCTTTGTGGGAACGAATAAGCGACCCTTGAAGTACAAGGCGCCATCATCAGCCACGGTGAAGAATGAGGGTCTTCCTTCCGCCAGATAGCGTTTAATCTTTTCGACCTCACTACAATAGAGTTGCATAGTTTTGATACTGCCCTCGAGATCTGGTACTGCAACCAGGTTGCACAGAGAACCCTGATTAACAACACGGAGGTGCATTTTACGGGCTTCCGGTGGTGGGGGAACAAGATATCCCTGAGGAACAATATGGAGGTTCAGCTTACGAAATTCTTCTTGAAGAAGGGGGTGAACCTTATGAACCTCGAGGTAGTTGCAGTATGACTTGCGGCTCAAAGCATCAGCCATTACATTAGCCTTGCCCGGGGTATAAGAAATACCCACATTGTAATCTGCTATTCGCTCCATCCATCTCTGTTGACGAAGATTTAGATCTGGCTGAGTAAACAAATACTTCAGACTTTGATGGTCGGTGTAGATCTCACAATGATTTCCAACAAGGTATTGTCGCCACTCTTTCAGTGCATGAATTACTGCGGCAAGTTCAAGGTCATGAACTGGATAGTTCTCTTCATGGGGACGCAATTGACGTGATGCATAAGCAACCACTCTGCGTTCTTGCATTAGAACACAACCCATTCCTTGCCGTGAAGCATCACAATAGATGACGAAGTCCTTACGAGTATCCGGAGGAGCTAGCACTGGGGCAGAGGTTAACTTATCTTTAAGTGCTTGAAAGCTCTCCTGACATTTTTCTGTCCACTCATATTTTACACCCTTGTGAAGCAAGTTGGTTAAGGGCCTTGCAATCTTGGAGAAGTTCTCGACGAATCGACGGCAATAGCTGGCGAGGCCGAGAAAACTTCTGACTTGCTTGACATTCTTCGGGGGAGTCCAGTCAAGAATAGCCTGAACTCGTTCAGGGTTGACCGCAATACCATCCTTGGAGATCACATGACCAAGGTATGTTACTTCGTCCATCCAGAATTCACACTTTGAGTACTTAGCATAAAGTTGATGCTCCCGAAGCCTCTCCAGAATAAGACGAAGATGTTCAGCATGCTCTTCTTTTTTCTTGGAGAAAACCAGAATATCATCCAGATAAATCACGACGAATTTATCGAGGTAATCCATAAAAATATAATTCATCAACCGAGAGAAAGTTGCTGGAGCATTGGTTAAGCCAAAGGACATAACGGTGTACTCGTACGAACCATAACGAGTAACAAACGCAGTCTTGGGAATATCCTCTTCACGAACCCGGATCTGATGATAACCCAACCTCAAGTCGAGTTTAGAAAATACTGCTGAACCAGCAAGCTGATCATACAGATCATTAATCCGAGGAAGCGGATATTTGTTTTGAATCGTTGCCTGGTTGATGGGTCGGTAATCCTGGACCAACCGATTCGTACCATCCTTCTTGTTGACAAAGAGAGAAGGTGCTCCCCAAGCAGAGGAACTTGGACGAATGAAACCCAGACGAAGCGAATTATCAATTTCTTTCTTAAGCTCAAGGAGTTCATGTGGTGGCATCTTATACGGACGCTTGGCAATAGGAGTGGTACCAGGTACCAAGTCGATGACAAACTCGACAGCTCTAGCAGGGGGAATCCCTGGAAGCTCTTCCGGAAAAACATCTTGGAAATCCCGGACAATTGTATGTTTTCTATCCCTTCAAGAGGCGACTCGTTTAACGCATTCAAGGCATACAGTCGGGCTTCAGCATCTCGAACAAGGTGAGCATGGTAGCTGACTATCTCATTCGAAGGATGCAGAAGGTGAACGGTTTTGGTGTCACAAACAATTGAAGCTGTATGTGCCTTCAACCAATCCATTCCGAGAATGAGATCGATATTGGAAGACTTTAGCATTATAGGGGAGGCATGGAATTCCAACCCTTCAATTTCAATGGTGACATCGGGACTATTAATGGAGGTCCGACATTGGCCCGCGGGGGTGTTTACCACTATTGGGACGTTCATCTCTTCGCACTTAATGTCATGCATGCATGCAAAATCTTCAGACATAAAAGAATGCGATGCTCCGGTATCAAATAATACAGAAGCTGGTACTGAGTTGACGAGAAGTGTACCCATCACAGTAGCAGGCTGGTCTTGAACTTGATTCAGATCAATAGTGTTGGCCTGAACATTGTTGTTGCGGGGCTGGCTGGAAGCAGGCTGTTTCTGATTCTGCCTGCACTCTCTAGCACGGTGTCCTGAACGACCACACTTGAAGCATAACCCATCCTCAGGACGAGAAGGGGGAGCAGGAGCTCTTGGTGGTGGAGCTGGAAGCCTCGGCTGCCTGGGTGGGGGTGGAGGCAGACGAGGGGCAGCATAGGACGGCCTCGGTGCAGGAGGCGGTGCATGGTACACGTTGTGGGGGATCCAGACCTTGCGCTTCTGACTTGCTGAGCCCGAAGATGAGCCCGTGTCACGGTTGTGTTTGTTGCTGTCTTTGTATTCCTGCAGACCTGTTTCCACCATAATAGACTTGTTCACCAAGGAGGCAAAGCTATTGAAGTCTTGAGCAAGGAGTGCCAGCTTGATATCTGGGTGGAGGCCTTCACGGAACTTCTCCTGCCTACGAGCATCAGTTGCAACGTCTTCTTCAGCATAGCGAGACAAATCCAGAAATTCACGCTGATAAGCATCCACAGTCTTGTTGCCCTGGACTAGATTGCGGAACTCACGCTTCTTCCTATCCATCATCTCCTGAGGAATGTGACGAGCACGGAAAGCAGCTTGGAATTCCGGCCAGGTGATGATTGCTCCAACAGGCTGAGAGCGCATGTGGATGTCCCACCATTGAGCAGCGGGGCCCTTTAGAAAGTACGAGGCAAAGTTGACATAGCTAGCCTCTGGGGCACCTGAAGACTCCAGTTCATAAGTGATGTCACGGAGCCAGTCATCTGCGTCAAGCGGCTGAGTTGAGCTGCGGTAGGTTGTAGGATTGAGACGTATGAAGTCTTGCAGCGTCACTGGGGCTGGCGGCTGATTCATGTTCGGCCTTGGGAAATGGTCCATCAGCCCTTGCATAAACTGACGATTCAGCTCAAACTGTTGCATCATACCAGCCATGTAGTCAGGTGGTGGTGGTGGCTCAGGCGTACCACGACCACGACCAGCTGGCCTAACCATTCTGTCAAATTAATAACAGTGGTAGTTTAGCATTTTGTAATTGCAAATTCAATGAATCATTCATGAAGTAAATTGCACAAAGAAAGAAGTGCAATAGATACGACATAATAGTTCACATTTCACATGCAGATCCATACATAGGTCTATTACAAACCATAAGTTCGTTACCAAAATAGACGATAGGTCCGGCATGAAATTAACCTAGACAACTAGGCGGCACGCATGCACGCGGTGGAGGGATACAACAACGCATCAGCGTCGGAGACAACGAAAGTAGCCGGGGAGCTGCAGGTGACTCTGAAATCTGGTGTTGGAGTACTGCATCCCGTGCACACTCTGATGCAGTATCTGCATATCAACAGGGAGCCTCGGTCCAAGTGCGGGAGCACGACCCGTAACAGCAGGCCACTCAAGTCCTGGAGGAAACACAGTCGGACGCGGGTGAAGAACAAACTCCGTATGCATTCCCGCAATGACTGCCGGCCTCAAGTGCTCCAAAGCTCGGTAAAGACGAGCACGGGTGGCGTACAGCTCAAAGTTAAGAGCCCTGACAGTGCGATCCAGTGCCTCAGTGTACTGAATCAGAACCCGTGGGTCGTAGCGACGACTCACATAGGGGGCACAAACAGCAGTGTAGGACCGATCAGTACGCTGCGGAGCGAAAGGAATCAAGACCTCAGCGTTGGCTGGCGTATCAACTCCAACAGGGGTATACGGAATGTACCGGTATACCGAATCCTCTAAGCTGGGGTTCGCTGCACGGAGGCGAACAATAGCAGCATAGGCAGCATCCTGTACTGCCATCTCAACAGTCACTCCAATGCCACGAAAGGTGTGCAGCTCAGTGATGGAGCGATCCCATCGATCCCAGATAACCATCTCGGCCTCATACTGCACCTGGTTGAACTCGTGGTAGTCCTCGTAAACAGTGTACTCGGGGTACCAACGATAACCCAGTGTCTTCAAGAGACCGTTCAGAATGGCCGGGAACCCAGACGTCTCGTGCGCAAAGGTCAGACGGACGATCTGCCTAGCAGGACGCATCTGTAACAAGGAGATTCAAGATGTCAAATGACAGTGTGTGCATCATAATTTCAAAGAAGACAACTTTCGACGAAACAATTCTCCGGTGGATGTGATCACGAGAAGCTAATGTTAGATTTATTAAAATCTTTAACCCGAAGAGGAGAGAGATCAGAATCCCAGAGTATAGACGAGGAGTAAAAGATCCTAATACCACCCGATTGGCGACGTGGGCCCGTAAGCCACACAGCCAAGTTAGTAAAACAGTTTTCTTTAACTAGACTCAACTTCGGCCAAGGAGTTGGAAAGGGGGCTACCTACAGGCAGTCGGCTCTGATACCAACTTGTGACGCCCCCACTCTCGTCCATACGCTAATCAATCACGCAAGGCGTACGGCCAAGATTAGGGACTCACTGATTAGTACCACAACACGACAAAAGACACAAATAAAGAGTCATACAGCTTAATATTACAAGCCAGGGGCCTCGAGGGCTCGAATATAAAGCTTCGACAAGCACGAGTCAGCGAAAGCAGCAATATCTGAGTACAGACATAGTTAGACAAGTTTTGCCTTAAGAAGGCTAGCACAACATAAGATAACGGATCGAAAGAGGCGAGGCCTCCTGCCTGGGAACCTCCTAACTACTCCTGAGCATCGGCAGTCTCCACGTAGTAGAACGCTCCATCGGCGGTGTAGTAGCCGTCTCCAGCGAACTCCATCTCCTGGGCTCCATCGACTGAACGCAGCAACGAATCGAAGGGGAAAAGGGGAGCAAAGCAGCTATGAGTACTCATCCAAAGTACTCGCAAGACTTATATCAGAACTAAGCTAGATATGCATCATTCTCAATGAAGGGGTAATATCTGGTCTGACTGCAGAAAGCAAGAATAGGGAGAAGACCTAGTCCTATCGAAGACTAGCATCTTCAACATCTTGCAGCATGAGAAGAGAGTAGACCTGCATCTCATATACATAGTCATATTGTTGAACAATTTTATTAATTAAACACACCCAGAGATCCTTCCTCGACTCCCTGCGAGGAAGCAATCCCGGAGCCACAATTCATTTTAATTAGTTTATGATTATAGTTGTAGTAGGCCAAAGTACAACTCCAAATCGTCCTGTTACCGTGGACACGGCTATTCGAATAGTTTGTTCTTCCCTGCAGGGGTGCACCTCATTTCCAACACGCCTGGTCACCTCCGGCCGGACATACTTTCCGGGGTAATGCCCACCCTCGGGATATAGCACGTCGTCGCCCCACCTAGACTCATCGAAGAGGCCAGCCCGCCGGTCTAAATCCTATGCGCTCAGGGGTCATGGGCCCAATCACCCTTTGCACACCTGCACGGTGTGTGGGCGGCCGGAAACAGACCTAGTACACTCCAGTCCAAGAGCTGCACCGTCCAGTCCAATCCGTCGCGCGCCGCTCCATTGCTGAGGTCCGAAGAGCTTCGGCTGATACAACGACGCTGAGTGCCCATAACTTTCTCACGTGAAGGTTTAGTGCGTTAAAGGTCGTATCGACCAACTCAGATTAAAAACTCAGCCCATTAGCAATTTAAGGTGCGGGGCAAGCTCGAACATATTGCAGTTCGTCGCCCCGCCAAGAACACTCGGGTGCCTTACCGGCGCACCCCACCAAGTCTCCAGATGCCTTGCGGCGCATCCCACCAATATCTCTCGCGGGTACCCTTGGGGCCGACCCGTCTTTAATCATGTTTCAGTCACCCGGTCATAGTAACTGTGTGGCTATACTCCAAGTGGAGATCCGAGGAATCACCCTTGATGGATCCCACTCGATGTATGGGTAAGACAAGAGTCGCTACCGGTATGTGGAAAAGAGGAATCACCCTCGATAGCCAAGACCGATAGCTACGCTACAGAATTAACACCGGGAGTGCTAAGTGAGGTATCACCCTCGGCACTCGGTAGTAGCTCTGCAATGCCCTACTAAAGGGGTGTGTAGTGCTGTGTCGGTAACGGCTTGTCAGTCATAATGACTGAGTCTTCTGTCTTCTAGTCCTCGATGTCGACGATGAAAGCAGGGGCAACGGGGACTAAGGGGTCTCAGGGGTTCGCTGATCCACCTATTCTAGACAGTTGATATAAAACATGTGTAGCAGCAGTTCATCAAAATCAGGCTATGCATCAGAATAGGTGCTATCTAATACAGTAGCAAAACTAATGCAAGCATAAGAGGGAGAGAGATGGGTGATATCGGAATGCTCAAGGGGGTTTGCTTGCCTTGCTGCTCTGCGGCAAAAGGCTGAACGTCAAGGGCGTAGTCGAACACGGCAGCTCCGTCAGTCTCGGGCACTACCGGAGAGAAGAGGGGGAAGAAACAATAAATATAAGCACACAGATGCAACATGATGCATGACATGGCAATAGGCATGGCTAGCGGTGTTTACGGCCTATCCAGGTGCGATAGCTAATTTAAAAATTTATCTGAAATTATTTTAATACTGTCGTGCACTATTCACCTATCCGAAACAGGCAAAAAGTTGCATGTTCAGATAGCTGGAGGCATGTGACAGATGAACGGAGGGCATATTTGGATTCGTGGTATTTTTCTGATCAACTTTCATATATAAATTATTTTCATCTGACTTACACATTATTTTCTATGATTTTCTAAAGTTTTATTAATTTTCTGGAATTAAATCTATTTATTAAATCAAACATTATCCGAAACAGTGTCATGTGACGTCAGCATTGCATCAGCAGGTCAACACTGTTTGAACCTGACATGTGGGGTCCACATGTCATGGACACAGGGAAATTCCATTTTATTAGTTTAAACTAAACAGAATTAATTAGCTAGTGGGGTCCTCATGTCATTGACTGTTTAGGCAATTCTATTAATTTTAATTAATCCATTTTACTAATTAAACTATCTGACAGAGTGGGGCCCAAGTGTCATAGACACAGGGGGTGTGGGGCCCCACTGTCAGTGGCTGAGCTGGCCAGTCAGCGGTCAGCGGCGACCGTTGACTGGTCAACCGAAGCCGCGGGGCCACTGGCAGTGGCACTGGGGGTGGCCCCAGGCCAGCCAGGTCAGCGGCGGCGCCGGCCGGCCATCGGAGCTGCTCCGGCGAGCACCCGAATCGCCGGAGAGGTTCCGAAATGGCGCACAGGACACCATTTCGAGCGCGGCCGGGCGCGTTCGAAAGATGGAAGAGCCGCCGGTCCATTTTGGCCATCGGCACGAGCTAAGACGGACGGAGACGAGCGGCAGGTCGCCGGCGGCAGAGCAAGCTTCGGCCGGCGATGGCAAAGCGCGAACGGGGGCGCCAACGAGCTATCTACGGGCACTACGGGGTTCTACGCGCTACGGCGAGTCGAGTGACGGCGGTGGCTGAACCAAATGGTCACCGGAGAGGCGCCGGCGACGAGCTCGAGCGGCGGCGCGTTCGGGCACCGGTGGAATCGAGCGTTACGAGCAACGGCTCGTCGCGAGGGGGAGAGAGAGGGGTAGCAGAAGCTCACAGCGAGGTGTGGCCGTTCAACGCGTGCTCGGGGAGGGCTCGACGGCGACGAATTCGACGGCGACGAGCTCGGGTGCCCGAGGAAGAAGACGACGCGGGGACGGCGATGCAGAGGCGTAGGAGCCCGGGGCTGTGGTCGAGGTGGTCGAGGAGGACGCGGCGGTTCCAACGGACGCGTCGGCGAGGCGCGGGAGGCACGGTAGCCGCGGCTACGCCGGAGCCATGGCGGCGGCGGCGGTCGGACGCGGCGGATCTGGAGGGGGCGAGCGAGGGAGAGCGAGGGGGGGGGGAATGGACAGGGCACCCAAGGGAGAGGCTCGGGGGCGAGCCTTATCCCCTCGCCCCAACTGCCCCCGCCGCAGTGGCGCGCTGTGGCCGGGCGGCGATGGCTCGGCCATGGAGACGACGACACGAGAGCGGGAGCAGGTGAGCTGGGCTGGGCCTGGCCGGTTCGGCCCAGTTGGCCAGGGCCTTTTTCCTTTTCTCCTTTTTCTTTTTATTTTATTCATTTTTAGTTTCTGTTTTAATTTCTTTTGGGGCATCTCCTATTCACACAAAAATGTGAGACATAGCCCAAATATTTAGTTGCAATATTTCAAAGGTCCACAGTAGCTTTGAGGATTTTTAGTAACTGTTTGTATTTTCATAATTGATTTAAATGCAATTTAAAATACTTTCAGCTCCTGTTTTATCTGGTGGGGTCCACACCAGTAGTTTAGTGATGTTGTTTTCCTTAACATTATTTGTTTTAGAATATTCCATAATTTTGGAACATTTTACTCTTGCTGTTTGAAAATTTAATTTCATCACTTAAATCCACATGGCATTTGCATTGGAATTTGAATTGGGTTTTGATTCCAACTTGATCAAACTTCACTTAGCAAAATAACTAGGCACTGTTCATGATCATTACTATAGCTTAATTACAATGATCACTGTAGCATAAGCCCAGGGTGTCACATCAGCAGAGTCCATCCCACCCCGAGACGGAGCCTAGTGCGAGACGTCCGCGATATCGATATCCGACGTCTCCAAAGCGGAAGAGAACGGAAAAGAAGAAACCCGAGCTTCCTGCCAAAAAGAAGTTAGCTTACGATATGACTGCCGAGGAAATCGATGAACAAGAGGCTAAGGAATTGAAGGCCCATTTTGGACCGAAAGCGCCCCCGCCGCCAAAGGAGAAAATACCCGACGAGGTCGTACAACACTTTATTGATGCAGCTAAACCGGCGGAGAAAAGACCGGTATCAGACTATGAACGTTGTATTACCAAGTCCTATGCATCCCAGGAAAGACAGAAGTCGAGCGATAGCAGTAAATGCGGGAAAACTGTTCCCTAGCTCGGAGAACAAGCAGTCCAATCGATCAGCCCGCTCAAGGTGAGTGCCAATAACGTGGTAATAACCGACACTGATAGAGAGAATGCTAGAATGCTCGGTATCACCGTTGAACAATTCCTAGAGATCGAGGAATTTCCACCGTTAGATTCGAAGGAAATAGAACGGCAATACGTCCCCGGGAAACCTCTGGTCAGTCCTGACGAAGAGAAGCTTCTAACAACGCAAATGTACAAATTGCATGACTGGTACATGAGAGAAATAAAGGACGGGCGAGAGAGCCTCATGGTGAAAGTCGAGAAAGAGCATTACGTCCATGAAAAAGATTTGTGGATTGAAAATGAAGAATTTTTTCAGTTATTCAATCAAAAAGCACTTGACAAATCTATCGTCTGTAAGTGATTTCTTTCTGTAATTTAAGTCTCTAGCTCAGCTCGTTCATTGCCTGTTATTATACTCACTATATTCTTTTGTGTGGTATTATGCAGAATGAAGATTTTTGAATTGAAAAGAGCTAGAGTCTATGGCATTGGGTTCATTGACCCAAATACCGTCAATGAAGAAGTGTTGAGAAGGCACCCTAAAGACACGGAGAAATTGCTTCTAAGGTTTTTGAAGGCCCTAAAGTACAAAGCAGAAATAATTTTACCTTGGAACTTCCAGTGAGTGTTACTTTTTTGTACTACAAATTCTATTTTTGCTTATATATATATATACTCGATGTTAAGTGTAGTTGATGAGTTATGCATGCCCGCTTATACAAATCGTGTGCGCAGCTACCACTGGATCCTTCTAATCATTAGAGTTGACGATGGAACTGTTGAAGTACTGGACTCGCTAAGTAAAGACCCTGAAGATTACAAAAGCTTGCATCTGTTGCTCGAAAGGTAATTTCAATCATTGACGCACTATGTCGGCTTCTTTATTAGTTCATTTCCTGATATCAAGTAATTAATAACTCCTTTATTCATTTTGTTTGCCGGGCAGGGTTTGGCAAAAGTTTACCAAAGATGTTAGAGGTGAATGGAAAGAGGAGCTGAAATGGCGAAAGCCCAGGGTAATTAAGTACTACTAGCTACGTCCGCGCATCTCTTTACTTCTAGTTTCAATACATTGTCATGCTTCATTATTATCTGATTGAATTCTATTCTCGTAAAGTGCATGAGGCAGGCAACGGGGACTGAAATATGTGCATATTACGTTTGCGAGAACATTCGCTTTATGACCGAAAGCAACAAGAGTGCAAGAGATCTTTGGGTACGTAAACACCATTCATATTTTTTTATCATGATCTAATACATATACGCACAACTAACATGTTCATATTGATCTCCTTCTTTAAAGATGCACGAGATGCGGGATAAGCTCCTACCAACGGACCGCATACGAGCAATTCAAGAGGAAATTGCGGGATTTTTGCTTCAGCAGGTCATATCTCCCGACGGAGAATACCATTACCCGACCCGCAAATGATCTGCAAATTGTACGATAAATTGTATATACCAAATTGTATATATATATATGTGTATGCATGTGGTCGTACGAGAAATTCTATGATATATGATTGCTTGTACGAGAAATTTTATGATATATGATCGGTTCTACAAGAAATTCTATTATATATGCATAACGTCTACAGTATGTAGTAACGTAAAATATGTTTGAAATGAAAAAGAATTAAATGGAAAACACAAAATGAAAAGGAAAAATAAACAATAAACACTAAACCCCTAAACCTTTAGTCCCGGTTGGTGTTACCAACCGGGACCAAAGGTCCCCATGCCCTGGCGCGCGCTGCCGACCACGTGGCCAGGGTTTAGTCCCGGTTCGTAGCCAACCGGAATTAAAGGCTTGGACCCTTTAGTCTCTATACTTTAGTCCCGGTTGGGGAACCGGGACTAAAGGCCCTTCCCAACCGAGACTAATGGCCTGTTTTCTACTAGTGCACCAGACCAGGGCTAAAATTGATCTCCAAGATTTTGCACTTTCCTTACCCATTGAAGAACTGGCACGCTGCCACCATCTAACAAGGGAGTTGTCATCGGTTGCCGCGAGGCCCGGGCTTATGTTCAGCTTGCATAGCGTCATGTGCCAAACTTCCTTCGCATAAGAGCATGAGGCAAGCAGGTGGGTAGCAGTTTCAGGCTCCTGCAGACATAGCATACACTGTGGGTTGTGAGGCCATCCCCGCTTAGCAAGGTTGTCCGCCATTAGGCATCGGCCTTGGGCAGCAAGCCAAACGAAGAACTGACATTTGGGAGGGGCATCCGAACTCCAAGCAAGCTTTGCGAACAATGGCTTAATGTTGGCAGTAGGAGTGGCGGCATACGCCGAGCTCGAGGAAAACTGACCATCATTAGTCCAACGCCAAGTTAAAGAATCATCTTGGTCCTGGGAGAGTCTGATCATCTGCAAGTCATTCCACATGGTCAAGAATTGAGTGATTGCCTCCTAGCAGGCTTTAGCTCAAAGCAGCAGACCCAACAATCCACACGTAGTCGAACACCTCGAGCCCACACACCCGCTCATTGTACACTCCAACACTGTTGCCACCACACTAGGACCACTCCTCATCACCAGCAACATCGACCAGCTAGATCCGACATCCTTCCATGGTGGCACCACCGCCACAGCCCGACACGCCGCTAGCATGATGTTGTGACGGGAATCCCTAGCGTAGGGAGGAGCATGTCACTTTGTGCCATTTCTCCATACCTATCACACATCTAAGGCTGGTCATAGTGGGAAGTAACTTAGACTAGTAACGCATATATTACTAGTCTATGTTACTATATTCATAGTGGGTAGTAACTTATGTGTGGTATCATGCAAACCTTCATTTATTTAACTGTAGACTTATTTTGCACTGAGATGAAATAGTGGGAGCAACTTAGCTCGTAACATTACACACCCCAAGGTCAGGCTCGGCGTTCGGGTTTACCCAAAAATTTGGGCCGAGTAACTTCGGTTATAGAAACTTCAGGTTTTCAAAAATGAAACCCAAAATTTGATCAAACAATTTGATACCTAAAAATTCGGGTTCGAGTTCGGGTAATTCTGAATTGGCCGAAATAAATCACAGACCGGCGGCGCATGGCTCAGGTGGCCAAGTTAGAGGTGACGGGCGCTGATGTGCAGGAAGAGGCTGGTGACGTAGGACTGCGGTGGCTTGCGAGTTGGCTGGTCCGGGAGAGATGACACTGGGTGGCTGGGCAACCAACGCTGAGCGGCGGCGTTGGGAGGAGGTCAACCGGCGGTGGTGCACACAGTGAAGGGCGTCGTGGTCGGTGATGGATCTGCCGACAGCGACCGACGACAGGGGCGCGCGATGCATCTCCTTCTGGGCGTCTTCGCGCAACCGCGCATCCCTTGCGCCTTCGTGATGAGGAATGGTCAGGAAGGGAGAACCAGACAAACTAAGGTTAGGGTGATTTTGGGCTGGTCGTGGCTCTTTTGGGCCTTCGGTGGTCTTCTTTTACTGGGCTGGTAATTTGGGTTGTTCGGGTACGATGACCTCATATCCGAATTACCAGAATTAAATTCAGGTTTTTAAGTCTGCTACCTGATATAGTGATCGGGTTTTTTGGATTCAGGCTATACGGGTTCAAATTCGGGTTTTTCGATTTTTGGGTTTTATGCCCAGCGTGACCCCAAGGCAAGTTTGCTTATGTAGCAAGTTGTTAATGAAAAGAAAGATGTTTGTGATAACGTAAAATGACAATAATATATAATGACATATGAGGGGTTGTCCGGCGCGGTCCGCGGGTCTGTCCGGACGCGTCCTTAGATGTATAGGGGGTGGATTTGTGAAATCCGCTTGTAGATGCTCTACATTTTTTTCCAAACAGGATAACAAAAACAAGAAACCTCCATCTCTTCACAAAAAACAAACAAACAATAAACTGCAAAAATTCCGAACCACTAACGTGCTGTTCATCTGAACGCAATGCAAACTACTCACTTCCTTCTCAAAAAAAGAAATAGAAAAAGAAACGCAATGCAAACTTGATGCGAATGTGCGGATCATATCACATGAGCTTTGTCACGAGTTTGGGTGTGGTGGCAGTGGCACCATGCAGAAGACAGTAGTAAGAACGCAGCATATAGTACCAACTAGCAGCATTCCGGCGCGTACACGCTCGGCATCATTCCGGCGGGTGTAGTACCAAGGCAACTATCATCACGGGCCCGGTGCATCGGCAGAAACCTCATGACGACCGCCACTTGACCGGTTCCACAGTACGCGCCCGAATAGCCGGCACGCCCGACGCGGTGCACCACTCTCGCCGTGCCGTGCGCAGATGCTCGTCCCCCGCATGCGCGGCGCGGGCGACCATGAGATGCCGAGGAGCGCCGCTCCGGCACGCACGTGCATGGACCGGATCAGCACGTGCAGAGACCGAAAACGGATGGTGCATCCACGGCTTCACCCACTACCACTAGTCCTCCACTATCGCGGGCGACGCGGGTAGGTGGCATTGTTTTTTTTCCCCGAGAGTACACAATTTCGTACCGTATTTTTATAGAAGGAGAGAATAATTACAAGAGTCCTCTTGTAGATGCGAACATCTATAATGAAACACCCACACCAACACTGTAACTAGTCTACTCTCTCACAAAACGTTGTAGAGCTCCTACTCCGTCAAGTGCCATTGCCAATCTTTGATCTCATCCAAGATAAGGGCAACAAGTCTCTCTGCGGTTACCTGCCGGTGCGGCCTATTGAATACCCTAACGTTGTTTCCAAAGTGCCCAAATCGTGCAAATGACAACGCTGTCAAAACCTTGTCTGTTCTTGGATTTATATCTAGTTCTGTTGAGGACCCACCGGTCGATGAGCGTGTCAGTCTCCAAAGGCGCCTAGGTTGGAAGGTGGAGCACGTCTAGGCATCGATGCCATACCTCACGCGCGTAGTTGCATTGCAAGGTGATGTGTTTCACCGTATCCTCACTTTGCAAGCATGTATAGCATGCCGAAGTTTGGTCCTGTAATCCGTGACGAGCCCTTTGATCAGCGATCCACAGGCGGTGTTGCGAGGCCAGCCAAGCGAAGGTAGGTGGCATTGTTGCCGTTGCCGGTGATGGGATCTGACGACGCGGGTGACAATGAGGGTGATGTGGTCTGACCGCGGCGACGCGGGCGCGTGTGGCACCGGTCGTCGTCGTCGTCGTCGTCGGTGTGGTGGAGCGGGATGGAAGTAGTGGTGGAACCGTGGCGCGGAGAGCACGGCGATGGGGACACGGGAGGGATGGCCGGTCGGTCCGTCCTTTATGCGCTACGTGTGTCTGCCGGTCGGTCCGTCCTTTATGCGCTACGTTTCTCTCTCACGTGACAAGTCCAGTCCAGAAACCAAGGCCTGGATGCATGGCTTGGCACCGACGCTTAGCCTGGGTCAAAATAGGCGCACATACCAGCGAAAAGAATCAAGCTCTCGGGATGGGCTCCAAAAATAAAAACTTGCGGTACCGGTGTTTTGGCTTTTCTGTTTTTTCTTTACCAGTTTTCTTCAATTTTCCTTTCTTCACTAAAAAAATGAAGAACTGTTTGTGGTTTGCAACAACAACAAAAAATCAGGATTTTAAAAATATGCTCATACTTTCCCAAAAAGAATTCAATTTTCAACAAACAATTGTGCTTGAAAAATGTTCAAAAGACTTAAAAATTATTCAAATTTTAGAAAAATCGCAAAAACTTGTAAAAAAATTAATTTTTCAAAAAAAACACTTTTCAAAAATGTTACTCCTTCCGTCATACTCCCTCCGTCCCAAAATAAGTGACTCAAAAATGACTCAACTTTGC
The DNA here is from genome assembly GCA_039707655.1 of Elymus sibiricus. Lineage (NCBI taxonomy): Eukaryota > Viridiplantae > Streptophyta > Magnoliopsida > Poales > Poaceae > Elymus > Elymus sibiricus. Next base: position 402,719,057 of record CM077663.1, read on the forward strand.
ACTAACTTTAGTACAAAGTTGAATCACTTTCGAGTCACTTATTTTGGGACGGAGGGAGTATAATATAAGATCATTTTATAAGCTGTTTTAGGTTGCAAAATATTCTTACATTATGGGATGAAGGTAGTATTTTTGTTTTCTGAAAAATAATAATGTAAAAACCGACTAAAAACGCTAGAGACAAAAACTATCCGCTACAGTAGGCTAGCCCAGTGCAGCGTCTCGTGAATGGGCCGGCCAGTCGGGGAGCCCTTATGATATGTGTAGCATGATATGTGTTTATGTATCCTATGATTTTGATCCTTCTAGTTCTTGCCGCTATTACTATTTTCTGGCTTCATCCCTATGCACGCTTGGCCATGTGGTTCTTCACTCGTGGCTTGGGTTTAATTCATGTCCAGGCTATGTTTTTTTGTTTGTATATCCTCTTAGGCTGCAATTGGAGACTGTATTAGTTTGGAGATGAGAGTGAAGTTGTTCAGTCCGCGGATGAGGTGTCTTTACACGTTCCAACCTCAGTGTTAGTCGGTAGAGATTGCGTGAGCCCCTTGTCAGCACCCATTCCATGCTAAAACCGTGGAATTGCTCCTATAATACTTACATAGACCGGCCCATGAAGCTCTTGCTCGCTTAGCTTTTTTTTTCTCGTTCCCCTAGTTCAAGAAAAATCGACTATCATGTTCGTTAAATCAGAAGATGTCCACTATTTTTGAATTGGATTTTCGAAAATGCTTATTTACAAATTTACAAATTTAAAAATATATTTAAAGAAACCTTGAATTTTTAAAAATATATTTACAAATTTAAAAAAAATTAAAGGATTTCAAAAGTGTTCAGAAATTTGAAAAAGGTTCATAAATTTGAAAATGTAAACAGACTTCAAAATTTCTTGCAAATTAAAGAGTCACAATTTTATTCATGAATTTCAAATATTTATGCATTTTCTAAAATATTATAAATTTGAAGAATTTTAATTAATTTTCATGTATTTAATTGGGAAAAAGGAAATAAATATAAAAAAGGAGAAGAAAAAATAAAAGAATAATAAAAACTTTAGAAAAAACGAATAATAATAATAAACAGGTAAAAAACCAATAGAGAAACCATAGGAAAAGGGGGAAAATAGGCAATAACTTCTAGAAACTTTTCAGAACCAAGAAAATTTATCCGCGCATTATGACTATGTAGGTGTACGTTACTCTAACCAGGAACTCACACTCTTGCAAGCGTGGACATCGCCCTCCATAACTCACGGCGCACCGGTACACCTCAAATCGAAGGAGCTTAGTATCTAAATAAATAGATTTGTAGATATATCGTCATCTTACTAACCACCTACACTAGTAGTGTTTAATCTTTTTTTTTTCAATAAAACGTCGTAGTTGTCAGGCCGAAAGGAAGATGGGGCACATTTTGTCCCAGGCACAACAAAGATGATGGGTGGGGCAAAGAGTAAGGGCATCTCCAGCCGTTGTGACCCCTAGGAGGCGTTTTTTCGGCCTCCTGGGGTTGCCCCGATGGAATTTATGCATTGGGGGTGAAAAAAAATTCCAGCCGCCTCCTCACCCAGCCGACACATGCGGAGAGAGAAAGAGAGAGGAGAGATTCCTTTTCTGCATGCACATGGGTGTGCCTAGCAGAAAAAGGGAGGAGAGAGAGAGAGGAGAGAGGCTGTCAGGTGGGGTTTGAGCATGCAAAAATAGCGCCGCACACCCCCAAGTGCCCCCCAGGGGGCTGGGTTTGGCCTGGGGTCGTCGGGGCTAGTTTTGCCCAAATCCGGCGCAAAACGACGTCTTGGGAGCATTACTGGGACTTTTTTTTACCGCCGGTGCTAAAAAAGGTGCTTGGGAGGGCGTTCTGGGGGTGCGGCTGGAGATGCTCTAACACCTACACCGCACAGAGAGAGCACCTCCTCAACGTTTAAGGCGTTGTTTTCTATTTGGTCAGTACTGGGCGTTGGCGCGCTGGCCCGAAAACTCGGCCGGTCGTATGCTAGCCACTAGATTAGATTATTATGCGTCGTTTGATTGTGGCCAGAGAGGACGGATGCGGATTTCTCTATCCCATGTTTATACCTCGCGCATACGATGCTAGTTGCTAGCGCACGCATACGGATGCCAAAGGTCGCGAGGTCCCCGCCGAGTGACAACCTGCTAGCAGCACGTCACCTCGCCGTTGTCAGCGACACACATCGCCTCTTGTCGCAGCCCCTTTGTGTTGCCCCCGTCAAAGCCGGCTCGCAACACCATTGCACAACGCCTCGCCGTGCGCAGCACCTCGGCTGTTAGCCATTCAGCGTCGCCACCGGCCGCCGTCGTAGCGCTCTGGTCGCAACACCTCGATGGTCCGCCGTTCAGCGTCGCCACCGGCAGCCGTCGTAGCACGCCGGTCGCAGCACCTCGATGGTCCGCCTTTCAGCGTCGCCACCGGCCGCCGTCGTAGCGTGCCGATCGCAGCACCTAGGTGGTCCGCCGTTCAGCGTCGCCACCGGGCGCCATCGTAGCGCGCCGGTCGCAGCACCCCTGTGCCCCGCCACACAACCCCGTCGTCGTCGCTCGTCATTGTCAGCTCCTCGTCTTTGGTTGAAGCTTTTTCGAAAGCCGGTTGTAACATTCTCGTCGCCGGTTGCAGCTTTTTGCGGTGGGCGATGGACGGCCCTCAGCTTCCCCGTCTTTTGTTGAAGCTTTTTCGAAAACCGGTTGTAACATTCTCGTCTCTGGTTGCAGCTTTTTGCGGTGCGTGATGGCCGGCCCACATCTTCCCCGTCGTTGGTTGAAGCTTTTTCGAAAGCCGGTTGTAACATTCTCGTATCTGGTTGCAGCTTTTTGCAGTGCGCGATGGCCGGCCCTCAGCTTCCCCGTCTTTGGTTGAAGCTTTTTCGAAAGCCGGTTCTAACATTGTCGTCTCTGGTTGCAGCTTTTTGCGGTGCGCGATGGCCGACCCTCAGCTTCCCCGTCTTTGGTTGAAGCTTTTTCGAAAGCCGATTGTAACATTCTCGTCGCTGGTTGCGTCTTTTTGTTGGAAATATGCCCTAGAGGCAATAATAAAATGGTTATTATTATATTTCCTTGTTCATGATAAATGTTTATTATCCATGCTATAATTGTGTTGATTGGAAACTCAATGCATGTGCGGGTACATAGACAACAATGTGTCAATAGTAAGCCTCTATAGGACTAGCTCGTTGATCAAAGATGACTAAGGTTTCCTAGTCATGGACAAGAGTTGTCATTTGATAACGGGATCACATCATTAGGAGAATGATGTGATGGACAAGACCCAAACTATAAACGTAGCATATGATCGTGTCAGTTTATTGCTATTGTTTTCTGCATGTCAAGTATCTGTTCCTATGACCATGAGATCATGCAACTCACTGACACCGTAGGAGTGCCTTGTGTGTATCAAACGTCGCAACATAACTGGGTGACCATAAAAATGCTCTACAGGTATCTCCGAGGGTGTCTGTTGAGTTGGCATGGATCAAGACTGGGATTTGTTACTCCGTGTGACGGAGAGGTATCTCAGGGCCCACTCGGTAATACAACATCACAATGAGCCTTGCAAGCAAAGTGACTAAAGAGTTAGCCACGGGATCTTGTATTACAGAACGAGTAAAGAGACTTGCCGGTAACGAGATTGAACTAGGTATGGAGATACCGACGATCGAATCTCGGGCAAGTAACATACCGAAGAACAAAGGGAACTGCATACGGGATTAACTGAATCCTTAACATAGAGGTTCAACCGATAAAGATCTTCGTAGAATATGTAGGAACCAATATGGGCATCCAGATCCCGCTATTTTTTATTGACCGTAGAGGTGTCTCGGTCATGTCTACATAGTTCTTGAACCCGCAGGGTCTGCACACTTAATGTTCGGTGACGTTTCGGTAGTATTGAGTTATGTATGTTGGTGACCGAAGGTTGTTCGGAGTCCCGGAGGAGATCCCAGACATCACGAGGAGCTCTGAAATGATCCGAAGGTAAAAATTTATATATGGGAAGTCATATTTTGGCTACCGGAAAAGTTTCGGGTTTTTCCGGTATTGTACCGGGAAGCTTCTAGAAGGTTTCGGAAACTTCCGGAGGAGTCCGGAAGTCCACCAAGGGTTCCACCACGTCCCAAGGGTTTGCATGGGCTGAGGGGAGGCGCCCTGGCCTTATTGGGCCAGGCGCACAAGTTCCTCAAGGCCCATGTGGCTTGGGAGAGGTGGAAAGTCCACCTAGTTTTGGAAAGGGAGGGAATTGGACTAGGAGTCCAACTCCTCCCCCTTGGCTGCGACCTAGGGCTTGGAGGGGCTGATCTCCACGCCCCTCCACCTATATATAGAGGGGAGGGGGCCCCCCAAGAGGACACACGAAGCCCTTAGCGCCCCTCTCTCTCTCCCTAGATAGTTTTCTCCTCCGTTCGCGGTTTCGGTAGCGCTAGGCGTAGCCCTGCCGGGATAGCACCACCACCATCGCCGCCACGCCGTCGCGTTGTCGGAGAACTCATCTACCTCTCCGCTCCCTCTTGCTGGCTTAAGAAGGCGTAGATCATCATCGAGCTGTACGTGTGCTGAACGCGGAGGTGCCATCCGTTCGGCGCTAGATCGGAAGGACCGTGATTGGATCGCGGGACAGTTCGTGATTGGATCACGGGACGGGTCGTGATCGGATCGCGGGACGGCTTATGATTTGGATCGCGAAGACGTTCGACTACATCAACCGCGTTTCTTAACGCTTCCGCTTAGCGATCTACAAGGGTATGTAGATTCACTCTCCCTCTCGTAGATGCTCATCACCATGGATAGATCTTGCGTGTGCGTAGGAAATTTTTTGTTTCCCATGCAACGTTCCCCAACAGTGGCATCGTGAGCTAGGTCTATGCGTAGATGAGATCACGAGTAGAACACAAAGGAGTTTGTGGGCGTTGATGCTCAGATTGCTTCCTCCCTTGGTCTTTTCTTGATTCAACGGTATTGTGGGATGAAGCGGCCCGGACCAACCTTACTCGTACGCTTACGAGAGACCGGTTCCATCAACTGACATGTGACTTTGTTGCATAAAGATGGCTGGCGGGTGTCTGTCTCTCCCACTTTAGTTGGATCGGATTCGACAAAGGCAGTCCTTAAGAAGGTTGAATAGCAATTTGTGTATCACCGTTGTGGTTTTTGCGTAGGTAAGAATCGTTCTTGCTAGATACCCGTAGCAGCCACGTAAAACATGCAACAACAATTAGAGGACGTCTAACTTGTTTTTGCAAGGTATGTTGTGATGTGATATGGCCAATTACATGATGAGATATATGTGATGTATGAGATGATCATGTTTTGTATAGAATATCACGATTTGCATGTCGATGAGTACGGCAACCGGCAGGAGCCATAGGGTTGTCTTTAATTTATTTTCGCCGTTTTGCTTTACTTTATCACTATGAGTTAGCAATAGTCGTAGAAGCAACAGTTGACGCGACAACCTCATGGCGACACGTTGATGGAGATGAAGATGATGGAGATCATGGTGTCATGCCGGTGACGATGGAGATCATGCCGGTGCTTTGGAGATGGAGATCAAAAGCACAAGTTCATGGCCATATCATGTCACTTATGATTTGCATGTGATGTTAATCCTTTTATGCATCTTATTTTGCTTAGGACGATGGTAGCATTATAAGGTGATCCCTCACTAAAATTTCAAGATAAAATTGTGTTCTCCCCGAGTGTGCACCGTTGCGAAAGTTCGTCGTTTCGAGACACCACGTGATGATCGGGTGTGATAGACTCTACGTTCGCATACAACGGGTGCAAGCCAGTGCTGCACAAGCGGAACACTCGGGTTAAACTTGACGAGCCTAGCATGTACAGACATGGCCTCGGAACACAAGAGACCGAAAGGTCGAACATGAGTCATATAATAGATATGATCGACATGAAGATGTTCACCATTGAAACCACCTCATCTCACGTGATGATCGGACTTGAGTTGGTGAATTTGGATCATGTGACACTCAAATGACCAGAGGGATGTCAATTTGAGTGGGAGTTTTTAAGTAATATGATTAACTAAACTCATTATCATGAACATAGTCAAAATGTCCTTGCAAATTATGTTGTAGATTACTAGCTCGCGCTGTAGCTCCCTTGAATTTTTATATGTTCCTAGAGAAATAGAGTTGAAAGATGATGGTAGCAATAATGCGGACTGGGTCCGTGATCTGAGGATTGTCCTCATTGCTGCACAGAAGGCTTATGTCCTTAATGCACTGCTCGGTGCGCCACCCCCTCAAGCGTCGTCTGTAGATGTTGTGAACATCTGACAGGCACGTTCTGATGACTACTTGATAGTTCAGTGCGTCATGCATTACGGCTTAGAATTGAGGCTCCAAAACATTTTGAACGTCACGAAACATATGAGATGTTCTAAGAGCTGAAATTGGGATCTCAGGCTCGTGCCCGTGTTGAGAGGTATGAGACCTCCAACAAGATTCTTTGCCTGCAAGATGAAGGAGAATAGCTCAATCGGTGAGCATGTGCTCAGATTGTGTGGGTGCTACAATCACTTGAATCGAGTGGGAGTTGATCTTCCAGATAAGATAGTGATTGATATAGTTCTCCAAGTCACTGTCACTAAGCTACTAGAGCTTCGTGATGAACTATAAAATGCCAGGGATGGAAATAATGATCCCCGAGCTATTCGCGATGTTTGACACCGCGAAGGTAGAAATCAAGAAGGAGCATCAAGTGTTGATGGTTAGTGAAACCACTAGTTTCGAGAAGGGCAAGGGCAAGGAGGGAAACTTCATGGATGGCAAGTCAGTTGCTGCTCCAGTGAAGAAACCCAAGGTTGAACCCAAACCCGAGACTAAGTGCTTCTGTTATGAGGAGAACGGTCACTGAAGCGGAACTGCCCTAGATACTTGGTAGATAAGAAGGCTGGCAACGTCAACAGAAGTATATTTGATATACGTGTTATTGATGTGTACCTTACTAGTACTCCTAGTAGCACCTGGGTATTGGATACCGGTTCGGTTGCTAAATGTTAGTAACTCGAAATAAAAGCTACGGAATAAACGGAGGCTAGCTAAGGATGAGGTGACGATGAGTGTTGGAAGTGTTTCCAAGGTTGATGTGATCACCATTGCACGTTCTCTCTACCTTCGGGGTTAGTGATGAACCTAAATAAATTATATTTGGTGTTTGCGTTGAGCATGAACGTGATTGGATCGTGTTTATTGCAATACGGTTATTCATTTAAGTTAGAGAATAATGGTTATTCTGTTTACATGAATAATACCTTCAATGGTCATGCACCCAATGAGAATGGTTTATTGAATCTTGATCGTAGTGATACACATGTTCATAATATTGATGCCAAAAGATACAAAGTTAATAATGATAGTACCACATACTTGTGGCACTGCCGCTAAATGTCATATTGGTGTAAAGCGCATGAAGAAACTCCATGCTGATGGATCTTTGGACTCATTCGATTTCGAATCGGTTGAGACATGCGGACCATGCCTCATGGGCAAGATGATTAAGACCCCGTTTTCCGGTATGATGGAGCGGGCAAGTGACTTATTGGAAATGATACATGTTGATGTATTCGGTCCAATGAGTGTTGTAGCGTGCGGTGGATATCGTTGTTTTCCTACCTTCACTGATGATTTGAGTAGATATGGGTATATTTACTTAATGAAACACAAGTCTGAAACGTTTGAAAAGTTCAAACAAATTCAGAGTGAAGTTTGAGATCATCGTGACAAGAAGATAAAATGTCTACGATATGATCGTGGAGGTGAATATCTGAGTTACGAGTTTGGTATGCAACTTAAGACAATGTGGAAGTTATTTCACAACTCACGTCGCCTGGAACACCATAGTGTGATGGTGTGTCCGAACGTCATAGTCATGCTCTATTGGATATGGTGCGTACTATGATGTCTCTTATCGATTTGCCACTATCGTTTTGGGGTTATGCATTAGAGACAACTACATTCACTTTAAATAGGGCACCATCTAAGTCCGTTGAGATGACACCGTATGAATTTTGGTTTGGCAGAAACCTAAGCTGTCATTTCTCAGAATTTGGGAATACGACGCTTATGTCTGATAAGCTCGATCCCAAAGCGGAAAGGTGCATCTTCATAGAATACCCTAAGGAAACAGTTGGGTATACCTTCTATCTCAGATCCAAGGGCAAAGTGTTTGTTGCTAAAAACGGGTCCTTTCTCGAGAAAGAGTTTCTCTCGAAAGAATTGAGTGGGAGGAAGGTAGAACTTGATGAGGTTATTGAACCATCACTTCAGTTGGATAGTAGCACGACGCAGAAAGATGTTTCGGTGGCGCCTACACCGAATGAAGAGGAAGTTAATGATGATGATCATGACACTTCGGGTCAAGTTACTACCGAACCTCGTAAGCCGACAAGAAACCGTACCACCTCTGAGTGATACTTCAATCCTGTCTTGGAGGTCATGTTGTTAGACAACAGTGAACCTACGAGCTATGAAGAAGCGATGGTGGGCCCGGATTCCAATAAATGGCTAGGAGCCATGAAATCCGAGATAGGATCCATGTATGAAAACCAAGTATGGACTTTGGTAGACTTGCCCGTTGAATGGCATGCCGTTGAGTACAAATGGACTTTTAAGAAGAAGACAGACGCTGATGGTAAATGTCACCATTTATAAAGCTCGACTTGTCGCAAAGAAGTTTCCGACAAGTTCAAGGAGTTGACTACGATGAGACTTTCTCACCCGTAGCGATGCTAAAGTCTGTTGGAATTATGTTAGCAGTTGCTGCATTTTTCAATTATGAAATCTGGCAGATGGATGTCAAAACATCGTTTCCTTAACGGTATCCGTCAGGAAAGGTTGTATGTGATACAACCGGAAGGTTTTGTCAGTCCTAAGGATGCTAAAATGTATGCAAGCTCCAGCAATCCTTCTATGGACAGGAGCAAGCATCTCGGAGTTGGAATATACGCTTTGATGAGGTGATCAAAGTTTTTGGGTCTATACAAAGTTTATGAGAAACTTGTATTTACAATAAAGTGAGTGGGAGCACTATAGAATTTCTGATAAGTATATGTGGATGACATGTTGTTGATCGGAAATGATGTAGAATTTCTGTAAAGCATAAAGGGTTGTTTGAAAAGGAGTTTTTCAAAGGAAAACCTGGAATGAAGCTACTTAAATATTGGGCATCAGGATCTATAGATATAGATCAAGACGTCTGATAAAACTTTCAATGAATACATACCTTGATAAGATTTTGAAAGAGTTCAAAATGGATCAGTCAAAGAAAGAGTTCTTACCTGATTTGTAAGGTGTGGAGTTGAGTGAGACTCAAAGCTCGACCACGGCAGAAGAAAGATAAAGGACGAAGGTCGTCCCCTATGCCTTATCCATAGGCTCTGTATAGTATGCCATGTTGTGTACCGTACCTGGTGTGTGCCTTGCCATGAGTCTGTCAAGGGGTACAAGAGTGGTCCAGGAGTGGATCACTGGACATCGTTCAAGATTATCCTTAGTAACTGGAGGACTAAGGAAATGTTTCTCGATTATGGAGGTGATAAAGAGTTCGTCGTAAAGGGTTACGTCGATGCAAGCTTTGACACCTATCCGGACGACTCTGAGTAGCAGTCCGGATACGTATAGTGGAGCAATCATTTGGAATAGCTCCAAGTGGAGCGTGGTAGCATCTGCAGTATGACATATATATTTGCAAAGAACACACGGATATGAATGTTGCAGACCGTTGACTAGAACCTCTCTCACATGCAAAACATGATCGAACCCCAGAACTCATTGGGTGTTAGATTCATTGCAATGTTAATCACATGGTGATGTGAACTAGATTATTGACTCTAGTGCAAGTGGGAGACTGTTGGAAATATGCCCTAGAGGCAATAATAAAATGGTTATTATTATATTTCCTTGTTCATGATAAATGTTTATTATCCATGCTATAATTGTGTTGATTGGAAACTCAATGCATGTGTGGGTACATAGACAACAATGTGTCCCTAGTAAGCCTCTATAGGACTAGCTCGTTGATCAAAGATGACTAAGGCTTCCTAGTCATGGACAAGAGTTGTCATTTGATAACGGGATCACATCATTAGGAGAATGATGTGATGGACAAGACCCAAACTATAAACGTAGCATATGATCGTGTCAGTTTATTGCTATTGTTTTCTGCATGTCAAGTATCTGTTCCTATGACCATGAGATCATGCAACTCACTGACACCGTAGGAGTGCCTTGTGTGTATCAAACGTCGCAACGTAACTGGGTGACTATAAAGATGCTCTACAGGCATCTCCGAGGGTGTCTGTTGAGTTGGCATGGATCAAGACTGGGATTTGTTACTCCGTGTGACGGAGAGGTATCTCAGGGCCCACTCGGTAATACAACATCACAATGAGCCTTGCAAGCAAAGTGACTAAAGAGTTAGCCATGGGATCTTGTATTACGGAACGAGTAAAGAGACTTGCCGGTAACGAGATTGAACTAGGTATGGAGATACCGACGATCGAATCTCGGGCAAGTAACATACCGAAGAACAAAGGGAACTGCGTACGGGATTAACTGAATCCTTGACATAGAGGTTCAACCGATAAAGATCTTCGTAGAATATGTAGGAACCAATATGGGCATCCAGGTCCCGCTATTGTTTATTGACCGTAGAGGTGTCTCGGTCATGTCTACATAGTTCTTGAACCCGCAGGGTCTGCACACTTAATGTTCGGTGACGTTTCGGTAGTATTGAGTTATGTATGTTGGTGACCGAAGGTTGTTCGGAGTCCCGGAGGAGATCCCGGACATCACGAGGAGCTCCGGAATGATCCGGAGGTAAAGATTTATATATGGGAAGTCATATTTTGGCTACCGGAAAAGTTTCGGGTTTTTCCGGTATTGTACCGGGAAGCTTCTAGAAGGTTCCGGAAACTGCCGGAGGAGTCTGGAAGTCCACCAAGGGTTCCACCACGTCCCAAGGGTTTGCATGGGCTGAGGGGAGGCGCGCTGACCTTATTGGGCTAGGCGCACAAGTTCCTCAATGCCCATGTGGCTTGGGAGAGGTGGAAAGTCCACCTAGTTTTGGAAAGGGAGGGAATTGGACTAGGAGTCCAACTCCTCCCCCTTGGCTGCGACCTAGGGCTTGGAGGGGCTGATCTCCATGCCCCTCCACCTATATATAGAGGGGAGGGGGTGCCCCAAGAGGACACACGAAGCCCTTGGCGCCCCTCTCTCTCCCTAGATCGTTTTCTCCTCCGTTCGCGGTTTCGGTAGCGCTAGGCGTAGCCCTGCCGGGATAGCATCACCACCATCGCCGCCACGCCGTCGCGTTGTCGGAGAACTCATCTACCTCTCCGCTCCCTCTTGCTGGATCAAGAAGGCGGAGATCGTCATCGAGCTGTGCGTGTGCTGAACGCGGAGGTGCCGTCCATTCGGCGCTAGATCGGAAGGACCGTGATTGGATCGCGGGACGGTTCGTGATTGGATCGCGGGACGGATCGTGATCGGATCGCGAAGACGTTCGACTACATCAACCGTGTTTCTTAACGCTTCCGCTTAGCGATCTACAAGGGTATGTAGATTCACTCTCCCTCTCGTAGATGCTCATCACCATGGATAGATCTTGCGTGTGCGTAGGAAATCTTTTGTTTCCCATGCAACGTTCCCCAACACTTTTTGCGGTGCGCGATAGCCGGCCCTCAGCTTCCCCGTCTTTGGTTGAAGTTTTTTTGAAAGCCGGTTGTAACATTCTCGTCGCCGGTTGCAGCTTTTTACGGTGCGCGATGGTCACCCCTGCGTCGCCCGAGCTCGCGGCCACCCCCACCCGTAGCTAATCACTGTCGAGCCTGCAGGTCCACCATGAAAAAAGGATGTAGCAAAAATGCTCGACGGACGTAGCAAAAACTCGAGCCTGCAGGTCCACCATGAAAAAAGGAGGTATCAAAAATCCTAGGCGGATGTAGCAAAAACTACAATTGTTGCAGCAAAAAAAAGGTCGCCCACCGTCGAGCCTGCATGTCCATCATGAAAGTAGGATGTTGCAAAAATACTCGATGGACGTAGCAAAAACTACAACGGTTCCAGCAGAAAAGGTCGCCGTAGGACGCAGCTCGGCCATGAATACATGTAGCAAAATCTGTAGCCGGTTCCAGCAAATATCACGTCAATACCAGCAAGAAAGAAAAACGATTTTAACACTGTTGTTCCAGCAAAAAAAAGTCTCCTCCTTCGTCAGGCGATCTGCTCGAGCGCGGAGCACCTCGCTTGGTCGCCTCTCATGATGGTTCCAGCAAAAAACCACAACGATTGCACATCGGTACGTAGCTGCTTCCAGCAAAAATCCATGCGGCTTCCAGCAGTTCTCCGTGATGGTTCCAGCAAAACTCCGTAGCGGTTGCAGCCAAGAACCTCGCCGTCGTAGCAATTTGAATAGCCGGTTCCAACAACTACCACCGCCGGCTCCAGCAAATTCGATGGGTCGGTTGCAGCAAACTCCAGTCTCCGGTGATAGCAACTCGTTTTGGGATTGCCGGTCGCAGCTCGCCGCTCGTCGTCCCGACCCCCGGCTTGTAGCAAAAATAAAAAGAAGAAAGGCAACGGGAGCAAGGGAGGTGGCGACACCAAAGGACGAATCCCAAGCTCGTGCATCTGACTGGCGATGGAGTGCGCGAGATTGGAGAGGGATTCCCAGCTCCGTCAATTTGTTCTCGGAAGGGTTGCCTTTCTCGCCATGAGTAGAAAGGGGACGAGGAAGATGCGAATCTCGGGTGGGGGAGCGCGCGTTGCTGGGTCGTCAGGTCATGCCTAATCCAACGATTCGCGTGCGACCGGCCGAACGCTCGGCCGGCGCGCCGGATCGAAACGTTTTCCTTTCTTTTTTGAGGTTTAAGGCGCCGGTTGTGCAAACCATTGCTCACGCGCACATCCAGTTGGGTCCAGCCCAGTAAGCGTTGCTTGCTCGCTCGATCGTTCGTTGACAACATGCTCGTTGACAGTTTGACCCCTTCGACCATTTGAACCTGTTGACCATTGGCTTTTTAATATATTTTTTAAAAATTCCATGAATGAAAAAAATCATGAATTTTTGAAAAGTTCGCGCATTGATAAAAGTTCCTAAATTTCGGAAAAAAATCACAAATCATAGAAAAGTTACAAGCTCGAAAAATGTTCACAAATTCAAAAAAAACCATGATTTTTAAAAGGTTTGGGCATTTAAAAAAGTTCATGGATTTGAAAAAAAAATCAACAATTTGAATTTTTGTGAATTTAATAAAAGTTCATGAATTTAACAAAAGTTCACGTATTTGAAAAGATTCAAGAATTTGTCTTTTTATTTGAATTTGAAAAAAAATCACGCATTCATTTGTTTCTTAAACTTAATTCTTTTGTATTTGAAAAAGGTCTGCACGTTCAAAAAAATGTGGTACAAAAGAAGAAACAATAAACATAATGCCAGAAAAAAGGCGACCAGAATCTTCCCAAAACCGTCTGGAAGCTTCCCAAAACTGCCCTTTTTTCATAAACGCTTCACAAAACCTCCTGGAAGCTTCACAATGGAGAGACGCTCGAAAAACCAAATTAGTGACCCGGTACATGGGCCGCCCCATTATAGACAACAAGTTTGGGCTGGATTGGGTAATGAACTAAAACAAGCGCCGGGAGCTCCAAACTATCATAGTGTTAAAAAGTGAACTTATATTTTGAGATGAAGAGAGTAGTATTTGCATTGTTCGATTTCATATAGGGTAGTACAACAAATTAGCCGTGACATGGATGCCACTCCTTAAAAGCTACTCCCCCGTTCACAAATATAAGATGTTCTAAAAAAATTTTTTATGTATATAGACACGTTTCAGTGTGTTTGTTCATTCATTTCAGTCCATATGTAATCCATGCTCAAATATCTGAAACATCTTATGAATGGAGGGAGTAAGAATTAGCCATGACAAGCTTTCTCTTTTGGACCAAAAGACGGATGCGTCAGCGACTTTAACCCTCTGGGAACATGGTGCCATGAGTACTGTCAGCCTGCACCTCTCCGTTCTGCAACACTGTCTCGCGTCCACTTTGCGGCTAAGCTCCTGCAGGCTGCAGTTCACATCGGACCGACACCGGCCGGAGATGCCGGAAAGCACCCGAGAGCGGTGTTCAGTCCATTAATTTCGTGCAAAAGAGGTGGCCGAAATCGCTTCTTCTCTCTTTTCTAGAGGAGTAGTACTCCTACTAATAATTTGATTATTAATTCCGTTTCTCTCTTCTTTTTCGCTGGGCCAGTTTGTTTGTTTGTTTGTTTGGCTTAAACTAGTAAGCGTGCACGTGCAACGCACGTCTTGTTAGAATTCCAGATTTTTATGCCTTCGGATGACTTTATGCATACACATAATTATCAAAGCCTCACATAATATTAGTTTATCAAAATATAGTTTTCTTGCAACATCTCAAAGTAAAAGAATGTTTAGGAATAAAAATGAAACATCAAAACCATCCAAACTTGGAAATGCCTGCAAAGAATATTTTTCTTGAAAAAAGTTGCCAGGAAAGCATCACGCATACCTGAATTCAACTGACTAAACAATAAGTAAATATACAAAAATAGAAGCATACATCGGCTCACGTGGTCAAACAAGAAGTCAAATATACATTGAGCCGGAGAAGCCAAGTCAACAGTCACAACAAAGGATCCAGTGCTACATTGAGATATAAATCACTCGGAAAACTGAAGCCGTAATTCAATTCCTACAGCCCGAAAAAGATAGCGTTGCTAGGTTCTAACTTAGATCACGTCCAAGCAGAATGCATGGCACCCGTAGTGTTGCATGAGTGCAGAGTAATAGCATTTCTCTTAACCAGCCTTTATCGGTATATGGACACAATGCTTGTCTTGATCTTCAGTTTTATCATTCTGCAAAAGAAGCTATCCAAAACCCCACTGTTTTTGAAAATATACATATAAAAAGGATATGTTAGTACAAAATAAATTGTACAAATCGATCATGGTTTCACAAAGTGAAAATCTTCATCAGATTGGATGGTTGATCAACATTCAGAAGATAATTATTTCGAAACTCTTTGGAACCATACTCCAAGTGAATATAACATTCAGAAGATACATTTTTCAGAAATCATTAGAACCATACTACAAGAAAATACAATGACCCTAAAAACAGAACACAATGCAGATACATGACTGACATACTCCTTACCATGATGCCCGAAAGGGCCAATTAGGGAACACGTTACAAGAAGAGACCATGCACCAAAAACATCATTCCGCATTCAGGTTGCATACACAAACAACAAACAAAATAAGCTTTCCTTGCCACTGTTTTTCTTCTTAACATTAACTTACGATAGCCTGCCAGTTTACCAAGATCATTTTTCTATCACTACGGTTCAGAAATATATTGTTACCTATAGGTTGAATGATATTCATGTCAAAAGGAAGCTCGGGAATGTTTCATATGTGTAGACCTGTATAACAAAAGATTCTCAAAACATTGTCTTTGTATGCATCGGTTCGGCAATGTATCATCTTATACCGTTAGAAGAATCCTTCTTCCACTCATATCCATGAGGATGGCGTCAAACAATGTGATGACAATCTCAAATGATCATGGTTACAAACAAAATCCTAGTGCTCAACAAGATTTACGGAAAGTAGTATATGACAAACATGATTAATGCCAATCTACATGATTCCAAATTTTCCTGAAAATTCTGAATTTGAGATAAATAAATACTTTTCATGCAGAACTGTTAGAAAGGGACAACACAATGATCACGATATTTAAGTACCTACTAAGTAAGGATACAAGTTGCATAAATCCTTCACCATTTATCATTCCCAATTGCTGGGAGATCAACAAGCCAACATCCACCTGTGCATATATCCATTGATGCCTTTAGAAAGCTGATACATTTGTTTTTGTATTTTTCTCTGAAATCTGGGTCTGGCTGCCTAGCAAGACATAGGTGATACGCATATCTTACTTATTTCTCAGCATAGTAAGCATGCACATGCAACGCACGTCTTGATTAATATTATAACCAGATATGAGAATTCATATGCATAGAGAAGATATTCTGGTAGAACAACATAATAGTACAAATGAACTATTGCTCCAAGGTTACACAAAACAGAAAAACAAGCAAGAAGCAAGGAAATGAAAAGAAAAGGCAAAGTATATAAATACACATTTTAATATATCAGTCTCTACCTAAACAGAATCAGCTCTGTACGCTTAAGTCATAACATGGTAAAACTGAGTTAAATCAAGCTATCATGTAAAACACAAAATACATATATGAGCAGAGAACATACCTTTACTATTGATGATTCACTATGGGTGGTACCGTCCACCCATGCTATGAGAACACTGCCACCACTGTGACTTTCACCAAAATGTAAGAATTAAAAATAATAAAGATAATGGATCCATTTACAGAATTTTATGAAGGCAATTGAAATATATACATATCTATATGTCAAACACACCAAAGCTGTTTGATAAATTATTCACGTAGAGTTAGGTCAGGGACAACCATAGATGACAGAAATAGGAGATGCACCAACAAAAAAGATTCATGCTTTAATACCATATGAAATGAAGATATTGCTATCTAGGGTATCATAGCGGAAAAAAATTGTACATGTAAAAAGGAGCTGACACTTATATTAACGAAATTCAGACATAATCAAGTCAGCAATTAAGATTATTTTGGGTTTTCCATCCTTCAAAAAATTTCCAGTTTAGTTTGGAGGACAGTCCAGCAGCCCGCAGAAACTAACAAAGGCATAAGATCAAATCTAAAAGAGGGAAAGTTTGAGAACAAGGAAAGGTACCATGGTCCACAACCGAGCAAGTGAAGAAAGTTATATTGATTAGCCAGCGACGACACCCCCCTCCGCTCACTCCTCACCTGCACTGCTACGGTGCTACCATTTGGTATCGATCATTGCTCCAAGAGACAAAATCGGGGCATTTCTATATGTTAGGAAACTCAAATTAGACAACCATAAAAAATAAAACCATTGTTTTTTGTATACTTCCAGTCGGTTCCAACTAATAGCAAAATTCGTCTCCCAACTTGTCCATGTGGCATAGCAGATAATAATTTATGCGCAGAGGACAATGAAGAAGTTACAGAATACCAGGAATGTGTGTGTGCCATGTTATCAAGATGTTAGCAACAGAAAACAAACAGTTGGCTGTAGTAAGTAACCACACATTGTTCCCTGGTACTTACAATCTAAAATAAAATGATAACTAACTCACTCGTTTGTACAGCCTCGAGATATTTGCAACACCTAAAATGAAGCACCTGCAGCCACCCTACAGGTCACCAGGACGATAGCATAAACCTGCACAACATCAACAGATGACATAATTCTTAAGTCAGATCCTGTACGCAAGGATTCATGAAGATCTAGACACCATATAACAGTAGAATTATCCTTGAAAAATAAATACCAGTAAGTCCCCTTGATTCAGTTGGGCCACTCCACTTCAATGTTCAGTATCATCTTGCAGGGCACCATGGCCGTCTGTACAGTAAGTTGAAAAAGAAGGTGGGGATAAAAAGGAACTCCTAAATTGAAGGTTGCTGAGAGCCACCTGATGGTGATTGAAGTTCATCTTTGCATGCATAATTAATCCGCTTCACAAATAACTCACTGTCTCCAGTAAAGTCACATTCCCGTATGAAAATTCAGATGAAATCATAGAGAGGAAAGTCATTTTTATCCCCACCTTCTTTGCGTGTATAGATTGAGATTCATAAACGAAGCCATCCGCCGATCAAGGGTTCGTTCCTCCCGCCTTATCCGTGCTTTGGACTTTACTTTTGTTCGTCTTTTTTTGCCTTTTGTGCCCTGCGTCTCTCTACGTAGACATGATCCCAACCGGAACTTTTGCTTTTGTTCTTCTCTTTTCCGGTCGGAGCCTTGGTGATCACGGCCTATTTGGTTGTGGTTTCTCCCTCCTGAAACAAAAGGAGTAGTGCATCACTTCATAAGCATGCTCGAGGTGGGATGCATGTGTGACAATTCCTTGGAAGTAGAAACAGTGATACTAAGTAAAATGAGACGCTAATCAAGACCACAAGTAAGCAGGATTTCATGTGGAAAATAATAACAATAGTACTCCCTCCATTTTTATTTACTCGGCATATTAAGTTTGTATAAAGCAGGCCCGTCGATGGGGCAGGCCAAACTGGCCGACCGCACAGGCCCCCAGCATTTTGGGCCCCCCAAATCACTAGTGTCCTTGCTGCGTAGGCTTGCTTAATTATCAGTTAAAAAAGAGCCCACCAGTCCAGCCAGGAGGTCAGCGAAACGGCGGCACGTCGTACACGCTCATCCCAATCGTTCCGTCCGCCGATCGGCCGATCCGATGGCTCTCCTCGCCGTCTTCGCCATCCTCCACTCCTCCTCTTGTCTCCTTGCCAGATGGATGTAGCAGATCTAGCTGCTAATCCCCAAGCCGTAATCCCCAGGTGAGTGCCCGAGATATGTTTGCTGCAGGCCGGTTTGCTTCAGAGTTCAGATTGCATATTTCTGAATTTTGGTACAGGAAACGGAAACGGTTCTGCATCTTTAGATCTTCAAAAATCAAGGTCCAGACTCCCGGTAACACTATCATGCATATCCTCTTTGTTTTGTGAATTTGTGTGCAGAAATGATCAGATTGATAATATAAGCTGCAGCATTAGCCATTGTACTTCAATGGATTAATGCTTTGCAGTTAGAGGTTCACACTTCACGTGGTTGATAGAACTAGTTTCAGAGATAGTTGATCATGCATCTAATATTTTCAACATAGTTTGTTCATTCAAATTTCAAGATACGGTCTTTTCTGTTTTCTTATCTTGAGAAATGATAATCTTAGAACCCATGCAGCGTTTGAATCATGAATTTTGTTGTCCTTATAAAACAGGAAGAAATTTTTCTTAGATTGAACATGAGGTTTAGTACCACTTTTTAGTGTTACAATATGTGAGATATTTCTAAATATTGTATAGAATAACACATATTTGAATGCATATAATTAGGTGAGTGAGAGCATGATTTAGTTATTTTAGTTTTCAATTATATGATTTTCCGAAACATAGGGGCCTAGTTTACATTTTGTCCCGGGCCCCCAAATTTCTTGAGACGGCCTGGTATAAAGTCAGGCCTTAAATACTTTCAACAAGTTTGTACTCCCTCCATATCAGTTTACAAGTCCTACACGTGTACCTAGATCGTCAAGTTAACCAACTTAATAAGAGGCATATGTTACAAAAATATATCATTAGAATCTTTAGATGTTCTATTTTTTAATGATATAATTTTTATGTTAAATAATATATTTTATATAAGTCAAATTGACGACCTTGATACACGTGCAAAACTTATAAACTGAGGTAGAGGGAGTAGAAAAATATATTAACATATACATCACCAAATCAATAGTGTTAGATTCATCATTACATATTTTTCACATCATACTAATTTATTACTGTAAATGTTCATATATTTTTCTACAAACTTAGTCAAAATTTAAAAAAAGTTTGGCTTCAGTCAAAATTATTATGTGGAGTAAATAAAAATGGAAGGGGTATCAAAGAGGTTCGTTTACCCAGGTTAGCACATACCAACGCTAATCGACATCCACGCAGCCACTGTCTTCCCTAAAAAGTTAGGGTTTCTCTGCCTCCCGTCGGCGCCGGCGCCGTTCCACCTCGTCTCCGGTGGCCTTAGGGCCATGGGGGTGTGGCGGATCCCGGACATTGCCGGTGGAAGGGCTCCGTTTTTTGATGTGCTTTCAAGTTCTATTAGGGTTTGTCTTCTGCTCAAGAAGGCGAGACGGTGGCGGCTCCTTGAAGATGGAATAAGGTTTTCCCCGCCTAGCCCCTGTTCCGATGGTGCATGTAGCATCGTTGGTGGGCGTGTGGAGGTGTGTATCCGGCAGATCTGCCTTTGGTGGATTTGCTCGGATCTGTTCGTCATTCGTCTACGTTCGTGTGTCTTCAGGTTGGATCATTTCGATCTACGTTACTCTTCATCGGCGGCGGTTGCTGTTCTGGTGCACTGGTCATATCTCATATGGGGCCTTAGCACGACGACTTCCCGACTGTCTACTACAACAAGTTTTGCCTGACTCCGGTGAGGGAGGGACGGTGACGGCGGCGCGCCTTCGGCTCGCTTCAGTGCTTGTAGTCGCCGCTAGGCGGTCTATGAATCTGGATGTAATTTTTATTATTTCTGGTGTTCGTTGTACTACCATGTTTGATGATGAATAGATCAAATATTTCCCGAAAAAAAAAAAAAAAAAGCACATACCAACTCTAGACAAGACAAGAGGGTATTCAGCAACGACGATCATCGACGACAGTGTGCATGCGTCTCTTCCGGCCGGCCGTCCCCGTTCCCGGCGCATCCTACGGTAGTGCACAAAAAAGCTGCGGCGCGCGGACTTGGTGCCGGATGGGAGGAACCACTGCTAGTGCTGCCAGAATCAGCGGCCTGATTAACTGAGCCCGCCGCGCCGCGCCGCGCCGTCAACTTTTTTTGTTTACACACATGATGAACCAGGAAAAGGGAAAATGGTGAGGTCTCGGTGTAAAAAACAAACAGAACCACACAGATTCCAAGCTAAATCAGAGAACATGCAAACAAAAATTGGGAAAAATCATGTGTAAAACTGACTATTCCCACCGCGTCTATGTTGCCGTGCATTGCATATTCAATTCAATTGCTGCTGCTCCCATGCATGCATGTCGGACGTGCTTTGTAAAGCACATGCACTCCTCTCCGTAATGTAATACTAATCAGGAAAATTCCTGTACTGGTACGTGATTGGGAGGGCCTCAGTCAGTCACATGACCATCTTTTATGCACATCCCAATGCCACTCTCAAGCTTTAATTTACCCCAAAGAAAAAGAGTACGTAGTGAGAGATAGTAAATCTGGACCTGCGGCAGCATGTCGCCCATGCATGTCGTGGGTGTATATATATAGGGCTCCCTTTTGAGCTATTCCCTCCAGGCCAACCAACCAAACCATATTCCCTGGCCCTGCTGTGTCACACACCTTCTTGGTGCACTGCAATGGCCAGGAACAGCAGTGCCGCTCATGTCGCCGCCGCCGCGATCTTCGGTCTCATGGCACTCGCGTCAATGGCGAAGCTTGCTTCTGGACATGACTATGCCATGGCGTTGAAGAAGAGCCTCCTCTACTTCGAGGCGCAGAGGTCCGGCGCGCTCCCTCCTGACCAGAGGGTCACCTGGAGAGCCAGCTCCGGCCTCTTCGACGGCAAGGCCAACGGAGTACGTACATTTTTTTGTTTACCTACATTGCACCGATCAAAACTTCACAGTGCCATTTGCTTGTGTTTCTTGGGTCTAATCTAATGGAGAGTACGGTCTTTTTATCCTTTTATTAGGTGGATCTTGTGGGAGGGTACTACGACGCAGGCGACAACGTCAAGTTCGGGCTGCCCATGGCGTTCACGGTGACCATGATGTCCTGGAGCATCCTCGAGTACGGCAAGCAGATGGCCGCCTCCGGCGAGCTCAAGAACGCCATGGACGCCGTCAAGTGGGGCACGGACTACTTCATCAAGGCGCACCCCGAGCCCGACGTGCTGTACGGCGAGGTCGGCGACGGCGACACGGATCACACCTGCTGGCAGCGGCCCGAGGACATGACGACGAGCCGCCAGGCGTTCCGCATTGATCCCCAGAATCCCGGGTCGGACCTGGCCGGAGAGACCGCCGCGGCAATGGCCGCTGCGTCCATGGTCTTCCGCACCACCTATCCGGGCTACGCCAACCTGCTCCTCGAACATTCTAAGCAGGTAATGTACATTTCGCCCCGATTCCACAGCCTGACTGAACTTGAAAATCTGACAAGAAGTCAAGAACTGCATATATATACAGTATATAGGTTTACAACTTTTGTCTGATTCCTTGATTGACATGCTTTTTTCAGTTGTTCGAATTCGCCGACAAGTACCGGGGAAAGTACGACGCCAGCATCACCGTGGCGCGGAATTACTACGGGTCCTTCAGCGGATACGGGGTAATAAGCAACTCTGAAACGAGACGTGGACATCTATGAGATGGCGAGACGCATTCTGACATTCGTTTCAACAATGTGGGGTCGACGGTGCGGTGCAGGATGAGCTGCTATGGGCGGCGGCGTGGCTGTTCGAGGCGACGGAGGAGCGGTTCTACCTCGACTACCTGGCGCGCAACGGCGACGCTCTGGGCGGCACGGGCTGGTCCATCAACCAGTTCGGCTGGGACGTCAAGTACCCCGGCGTGCAAGTGCTGGCAGCCAAGGTACGTAGCACCTGCTTTGCTTGGTTAACTTGCCCTAGTTCGGCAAAGGAAGTTCATCTGATGTACCGTGATGTGCGGTGCAGTTCCTGCTTCAGGGGAGAGCCGGCGAGCACGCGGAGGCGCTGCAGAGGTACCGGCAGAACGCCGAGTTCTTCGTGTGCTCGTGCGTCGGCAAGGGCGCCGTCAACGTGCCGAGGACCCCCGGCGGCGTCATGTACCACCAGAGGTGGAACAACCTCCAGTTCGTCACCAGCGCCTCCTTCCTGCTCACGGCGTACGCCGACTACGCGACGGTGGCCGGCGGGGGCGCCGTGCGGTGCCCCGCCGGCGCCGCGCGGCCCTTCGAGATCCTCGCCTTCGTCAGGTCCCAGGTGGACTACATCCTGGGCGACAACCCGAGGGCGACGAGCTACATGGTCGGCTACGGCGCGAGCTACCCGCGGCAGGTGCACCACCGGGGCGCCTCCATCGTGTCGGTGAGGACGGACCCGTCCTTCGTGAGCTGCCAGGAGGGCTACGCCAGCTGGTACAACAAGCCGGCGGTGAACCCCAACACCCTGCACGGCGCCGTCGTCGGGGGCCCCGACGAGTACGACGACTTCGCCGACGAGAGGAACAACTACGAGCAGACGGAGGCGGCCACCTACAACAGCGCGCCGCTGCTCGGCGTCCTCGCCCGCCTCGCCGGCGCCTGCGGCGGGCTGGACGAGTACCGGGAGTCGGCCGCGAACCGCACGTCGCGGCCGGCGGTGGCGCGGGCTCATCGGCGGCATCCTCACCTTGAGGTGGAGCAGAACGTGACGGGGACATGGGCGGCCAGGCGCAGGACCTACCACAGGTACTCGGTCACGGTGACCAACAGGTCCCGGAAGACGGTGCGCGGGCTCCACCTCGGCGTCTCGGAGCTCGCCGGCCGGCTCTGGGGCCTCGACAAGGCGCGGTACGGGTACGTTCCCCGGAGGTGGCTGCCGGCGCTGCGCCCCGGGAGGAGCGTCAGGTTTGGGTACGCGCAGCCCGGCCCTCCGGCCAATGTGTGGGTCACTGGGTACAAGCTGGTGTGAGTGAACTCTCTCCCATGTCTGAGGTCCTAGCTAGGGTAAGGTAATCCAGAGTTTTTGGTGAGTGATGGGTTCATTGGGATGGGAGGAAGGAGTGAAGAGATTAAGAATGTCAGTGTGCTCATCCTCTTCCTCCAGAGAGCGTTTGATTAGGCCAGAGAGGAATGTTGAGATGGAGATGGAGATGGAGATGTAAGGTGCCTTTCAAGTTTTGTTTGAAAAATACAGGGCATTGCCTCAGCTTTCAGTTAATATAATAAAGCTCCAAATGCCAAACGGATACAAGGTGCCGAAGAGAAGAACATGAGAGGACATTGGGGTGCAGTTTCAGAGCTGAGAAGGCTGAGGAGCTATATATATATGAAGGCACACCATGTGAGCTGCAGGCCGTTTCAAAGCTAAAGAAGATGTGTGGTTTGTCCTGAAGGAAAAGAAAAACTGCTCAGCTACCACACTGACTGCTGTCCAAAAAGATACTAGATCCCAACTATGTGTGCTACAGTTTTCAGATCTAATGACAATCAGCAGCATGAACAGATTAGTCCATCATTTTGGTCATACTGAAGAATGACTTGGTGAGTTGAAAAGGAATAGTGACAAACAAGCTACCAAAAATTAAAATAAAAGTGCAACCAACTGAGACATGACTAAAAAAGGAGATGACTAACCAACTGGCAATGTAGGAAAAGAGGGAGCAGCAGGAGCAGTGCCTCTTCGATGATAGAGCCATATGGGTCATCCTTGATGCTGTTCATCACCCTGGTCCTGGGGGACAATCCGGCTCAACATCGACATATTCGATATCCATCCATCATCCTTGATGTTGTTCATCACCCTGGTCCGATCCTGGGGGACAATCCGGCTCAACATCGACAGCGATAAGCAATCTTACTATAATC
This sequence comes from Elymus sibiricus, assembly GCA_039707655.1. Taxonomy (NCBI): domain Eukaryota; kingdom Viridiplantae; phylum Streptophyta; class Magnoliopsida; order Poales; family Poaceae; genus Elymus; species Elymus sibiricus. The sequence continues at coordinate 402,743,347 of CM077663.1, forward strand.
CACATTGGCCATTTGAAATAAACATTTTGGCCATGTTCACTTTCCTCACATGCTGAATTTTTTTTATGCTCAGAAGGGCACACGAGGCGGGGCGTATAGCACGAGTTGTTTCCCTATAATTACATAAAATGAAACCCCATTTCCTATAAAATGAAAAATTATCTTGTACAGATGAAGAATATAAGGTAGAATGAGATTTTTTTGTTCTGTCTTGATATTCTGAATAGATCTTGTTGCTCGGCTGGCCACTCCGCGGAGAATGCTACTAGTAATCAGCGTCATGGTAATCCTCATAGGCTCCACCACCACCGTCATCAACATAGCCATCGTTGTTGTAATCAGCGTCATGACCATAATCATAACTGGCATCAAATGTTTCACCATAACCAGTATCCTCTTCATAATGCGCGTCGAAGTGCATGTCATCTTTGCCATTTGCTTTCCCATCTCCGTCTTCAGTCTGCATGCAGAATCTCAGTAAGCATTTGAATGGCAGGAAATATAACAAGTAAACAAGATATTCATCTTATTTGTTTGGATGAGATGGGGGGATAGTTGGGCTCGATATTTTTTTGAAAAGAACATTGCATGAAAACTTTAGGATACAGAAATCTATCAAGCTCCAGTGAACATAAAAGGCGAAAACATACCTTGTACAATCCACTAACAGCTTCAACATTGATTTTAGACCCAAGTCCCTGCAAAATGAGCAATGTTACATATTAAATGTTAGCTCGTTTGCATGCAAAGCTTAACATGTAACTATGATAGCCACACGACATATATTTTGGATGTCTATGACTGCACAAAAGGCCCAGTACCTTCCGTTTCAACATGTTGTATGTTGCTTCTGCTGGTGTTTCAGCAGGTGTGGAGTTCTTGTCTTCATTACGTTTTCGTTTCTACATTAAAGAAAACATCCCTGGCTAATTATGAACTGTATCGAAAATAGTTGAGGAAGATGTGTGCCAAGGACACTTGGGCTACACTAAAACATTTCATACCTTCTGTCGTCCCTCTCCAACAGATACACCTCTAGCTGCCAATTCAGCCGCTAAAGCTTCCTTTGCAGCTTGTTCCTGTAAAAGAGGTCAGCAGATATTTACACCCTCTTGTCCGAACAAGAAACTGCCTCGTGATGAAAACTACCTCTAGGTATTCTTTGTTCATTTCCTCCCAGATAATCTTTTTGTTTTGTGTTTCTTCTTCATTGTGAAGATACCCGTCAACCTGCAAATTTACCAAATATAATTACAGGAAATCAGAACGAACGGCCATATCTCAGGGTCTAACTAGGGCTGCAATAATTAGTCTGTTACAACATCTCATGGACAAAAGTACCTCCGCATCATCAATGTCAGAAAGATTTTCTGGATCAGAATCAGCTTTACCATTTTCACCTAAGGATGCAACACAGCATCCACATCAGCTTGTCAATACAAATCAAAAGGCAAAATGACACTGAAATTATTGTTGTATGGTACTATCAATATTAATGGAAAGTGAGTCCCTACTTTAGGTCTTCACGCGGGGTGAGGAAGGGGGGGAGCATCTACTCCTCTTTAACCTTGCGGTTGACGCCCAGGCCAATGGTCATGGTGTGGAGATGGCTAAGATAGCCGGCCACATCAATGGTGTGGTTGGGCATATTATCCCTGGAGGTGGTGTGACCCACCTCCAGTATGCGGACGATACCATGATCATGGTGGAGGGTCAAACTAGATATTATCAATCTTATTCCTCCTTTGCTTTGAGGCCATGTCGGACCTCAAGATCAACTTCGGTAAAAGCGAGGTTGTGTCTGTGGGGTACCTGCCTGAGTCGCAGCAGCGGATTGCAGACAACCTTAATTGCAAATGTCCTCTTTCCCAATCACCTACCCGAGGATGCCGAACCTGATCGGGGACTTTAACCCGCTTGTGGAGCAGGTCAAGGCCAAGGTGTAGTCATGGCGTGGGATGTTCACCTCCAACGGGAACAAATCCATGCTCATAGACTGCCTCTCTATCCTCCCTATGTATATGATGATGGGGCTGTATATTCTTCAAGAGGGAGTGCATAGAGCCTTCGACAAGGATCTATCGCACTGCTTCTGCCAGGCGGCCAATGGGCACTAGAAGTACCATATGGTGAAGTGGGCTGATATCTGCTTCCCTAAAGACCAGGGGGGCTGGGTATTCTAGCGTCACATCGCATGAATGCGGCCCTCATGTTGCGATGGGTGTGGCGGATTCTTAGGGACAAGGGAAGCCTATGGCCGCAGCTTATAAAAGCTAAATACCTACAGGGCCACCCTCTCCTGGCTTGAGATCGATGGGAGGGGTCCCAGTTCTGGAAATCCCTCTAGTAGATCAAGCATGAGATTCGCCGACATACCAGCTTCTCCATAGGCCCTCTTCTGGCTGGACCATGGCTCAGTAGGTCCCTGCTGCATGTCAAATTCCCGAACGTTTTTGCGACTTGCTCGGACCCGATGCTCTTGGTTGCCTCAGTGGCCCACAATGGGAATCATAATATCCTGTTCCAACGAACATTCAGAGTAGCATAGACATTGCGGGCTACCCTTCCTCCGTCGTTGTCAGGGTCCCCGAACGCTGTGTCTTGGCACCTGGCTGCCTCGGGGCTCTTCAGCATACCATGCCATGTGCCGTGCATCGACCCTTTCGTGGACCACACCGTGGTGGAAAGCGCCTAAAAATCAAGATCATCGTGTGGCAACTACTCTGAGATTGTCTCCCCTCGGGTACAGAAGTGGCAAAGCGGCATGGGCTGGGTGATGGGTTTTGCCCTCTTTGAGTGGTTCCCAAGTCCGGGACCGACATTTTCTTTTTCGTTTTTTTGCCCCCCTGCGCGCTTCTGATGAAGCTTTGTCGTGAGGCTCTGGGACCAAATGCAGGCCTCGGACCTGGACGGGTTCCTGGAGGGTCAACCAACCATACCGGTAGAAGGAGGTGCCTCTTCTGGTTAATGTTTTTGGCAATGACCTTAACCATATGGACTACACGTAACAGGATGGTTATCCAGCGGGTCTTTCTGTAGCGTGCTTCTGACTCTATTTTTATTTTTATTTTTGGCCTTCTTATAGCAGTGGCGGCGGGACAAGCAACGGCTAGGCGGCATGATTGATGATCTTCTAGTGGCAGGCCGCCAACCCGCTTCGCTCCCTAGCCATTAACCCTTTGGCTCCGAGGAGTCCTATATCGCTTTTTCTTTTGCTTTTGGGCATGTTTGTGTTGTTACCCCAGCAGACCTCTTATTTTCTTTCATGCACTTTGCACTTCTTGTTCTTGTATGTACGTGGTGGTTGTTTAATTTACAGTGGAGTGAAAGCCTATTTCAATAATCATATTATATACAGGAACCAACAAACCTTCCACTTCAGAATCTTTGAAATCAACAAAATCATTTGCAATTTGGCTGGTAGTAATTGTCGAAGATTTGCCTCCAGACTTCTGCTCAAAAAAAGGAAAAGTGAATCACCAGACAAAGAAACACACATCAAGCACACTGAATAAACTATAAGAGAAACAACTAATGCAGCTGTAGTAAAGAGATAAAAACAAACACACATCGAGCACACTGAATGAACTATAAGAGAAACAACTAATGCAGCTGTAGTAAAGAGATAAATATACATGCATGACATTAGCGCAAGTCACAAAATTCCAAAGTTGAGCACATAAAATAGATTATGCCGGTTCAAATGCTCCATTAGAAGATTGCAGCAACAAGACCGGTAGTCTCGTACAGCTAGCCCAGTATTGAATGTAATGGGTATATTTTGTTCCCATCTTGCAAACACCTTTGAGTACATCAGAAGATGGAGTAAAAAAATATAAATAAAGAGAAGCAGCTTCAGCACTAGATAATTTGAGATACTTATCAGCAACCAGTTTTGTGGGATAGAAAGGAAAACTCTGAGATTACTTAGAAACCTCACTTTGAAGCTCCGAACTACAGTTCAGGAATATAATCCAGATGTAAAAGTAAAAGTGCAAAACAATATGCAGATGAAACTTGAATGTTTATTTTAACCAAAAGAAAACAAGTCATCAATATAATTAATAAACAGCAAATGTTATAAAAACTACAAAACTGGATTTGCCAGGGTATTGTGCAGTCAACTGATGAAAAATAATCTTCACTTTGCATGAATGCTGACAATAATTCAAAAATAGTGAACAGCAAGTGTAATTTCTTACTTGAGAATTATAGTTCAGAAAGAAAGAATCTCAGATTCTCAGATTAATGGGTTAAGAAGCATGAATTTATGTATGTTCAGGAACTGTTACCTTCCCAGGGCTCATGATGTCATCTTCAAAATCGGAATTATGTAACTCACATATTGCCTCGACCGCAGCAGCTTCCTTGGCTCTTTTAGCAGCATCCAGTCTTTGTTTTTCAGCTCGCTGGAAAGCTGGAGGGTCAGCACCACCCTCCAGTCCACCTGACAGTTCAGTGAACTGAGCAATCAAGTCATGTCAGTAGTGACTAATTATCAAAACCAACGTATTACAAACATAGTAAATGTGAGTTACATTGTCGTAGCATTCCTCACAAAGTCCATGAGAAAAATGCTCAGCACCCTTATCCTTGTGTTCGCAAAGGACTTCCCCAGACTTAGCTAAACATTTTGAAACTGGCTCTTCATCAGCCCTTGCCAAAAAATCTTCAATCTGTCATAGGAGCATGAAGATACAAATTATAACTAAGCAGTGGTACACCATAAATGAAGTTCTCACAAAAAAAGTTATAGACAAAATAAATGTATGAGCTATAAATGCAGTTGATGACTTAAATGTTGAAACCCCCTCCTATCCAAATCCTGATGGACAATTGCATTTGCATAGTCCATAGTAAACAGCATGGTCTTGGAGCATCAATGTCATCAATTCACCCAAGATCAGCTAGAAAAATAACTATAAGCACTAGGTGTCTAGGTTTATGCCAGAAAAGTGTTGTGTGAAGGGCAAGGAGTGGCAAAAGAAAGAGATTCATCCGCCATGCAATATTACTAGCAGTATCAAACAGAGGTTGCTGTTCAGAAAGAGTGGCAAAAAAAGAAATTCAACATTTTTATTTTTTCCCTCAGAAAAGAACAGAGGTTGCTGTTCACGATGGATCGCATTTAAGTTGGCATGATATCATGTTCATACAGATCAAGACAGATAATTATATGTTTGTAGTAGATATCATAGAAGTACATAGACATGAAAGGGAAGGCCAAATGCTCTAGGAGATAAATAGGAGTATCACCTAAAACTAGCTATCTGAAAAGACAGAAGTTAGTAAACACATGTGTATTGACACAGAAATGGATTACTAAATGTTGCTTTAGTATGATACACGACGTTCGATTCTAGATGATAGCTGGATGATAATTAGGCATCTCCGACGCGGACCCCTACCCTGCCCTCAAATGTCCAAACACTTAAGAGTCCTCCAACGCGGACCCCTACTTTGGGCCGGATGCACCCGGACGTCTGCCATATCGGATTCCAATAGCCCGGACCCCTCTTTTTTCAGACGCCGCCCTTCCTCCATTCTCTGCCTCCGCTCTCGGAACCGAACGCCCCCCCCCCCCCGCCCAACACACACACACGCCGCCGCTCGGGCCTTGCCGGACCTCTGCCAAGCCATCCTCGATGGATCTCACAAGATCCACCCGCCACCCAGGTACCCTCCCCCCCTATCGACATCGTCCATGGCAAACACTACGCGCGACAAGTGTTCAATCAAATGCCATAGTGCATTGTTCTTTTACGTTTTCGTTGTTTAATTTGAAGGACACACGATGGATTCGGAGGAGTACTTCTACACGGATTCAGAGGAGTACTTCTACAACAAGTTTATGGGTTGGTCTTCGTCGGATGATGAGGATGAAACAGCGATAATGATGGCAGTTCTTCAAGAAACGGAGAATGCGGAGGAGCATGTTCTCAACTTCAAGGGTTTGATGTCGGGACATTGAGTGTTGAATCGGCGTCGGGCAAGACGCTATGTTGATCTCTAGACAATTACCATGCCCCCGATGCGCTATCCAAGTGCTTTTTTCATCGTTGCTACTAGATGTGTGGGTCATTGTTCTTGCGCATTATGGACAGTGTCATGGCCCATGATGATTACTTCCAGTTGAAGAGGGATGCCCTAGGCGTGCTTGGGTTCTCTGGTCTCCAGAAGTGCACAACTGCTTGGTATGGCACCTCCGGACGTCTGAGAGCACATGCTTACAAGAAATGGTTAGATTTGCTAGTGCAGTGGTGGAGATGTTTGGACCGGAGTACTTGAGAGAACCAAATGTTGAGGACAGTCAAAGGCTTTTGGCACTTGGAGGATCAAGAGGGTTTTCAGGTAATATGCTCGGAGGCCTTAGTCTTTAGTCATTTCGAGTTATGCATTTCGAATGCGCGCAATGTTCCGGAGTGCAACTATACCATCATGGGCATGACTACAACATGGGGTACTACCTTGTCGATGGTGTCTATCCTCCGTGATCGACGTTTGTCAAGACCATCTCTAATACAATAGGTAACAAGAAATCTCACTTTGCTACAAGACAAGGTGCTAGAAAGGATGTGGAGAGGGCATTTGGAGTGTTCCAAGCATGTTTGGCAGTTGTTCGCGGACCTGCTAAACAATGGGATCCACAGACATTGTGGGAGGTGATGACACTGTGTGATCTACAATCATGTTCTGCACAATATGATTATGGACGATGAGGAGAGAATATTTTCAATGTTCTGGATTTTGAACAGATGGGTGAATCTTTCAACTTCCACATCAAGAGGTGACAATGTGAATTTTCTGCAGATGGATCATCTGATTCACAATCAAGAAACTCATACCCAGCTTCTGAATAATCTAGTGGAGCATCTGTGGGTGTTTCAGTTAAACAATTAGAGCATGTGGCCAAATAAATTGAATTTAAGTTTGAACTATTTTATTTGGAAACTTTATGTTTGGATTGTAATATTTATATTTGAATTACTATTGAACTAGAATATTTATCTTGACATATTGATGCATTGTAGTAGTATTTATTATCTTTGATTATTTCAATATTTAGAGGAAAATGACTTTAGAGGAGGGGCAGACGAGTAGGGGATATTCAAGCGCTAGCTTTAGAGGTTCGGCGCCCGCCCGACTATCCAGGGACAAATAGGGGCGTTCGTTTGAGGTTTGCCCTTGGAGATGCCCTTACACCCATGAGTGGAGAGGCCGTCCAAAAATCCCACGTACCTTACCCTCACATCTATAAGAACACCCGATAAACCCTAAGTCCCTAATTCCTATCCCAATCCCAGCATCGGTGTCTACATCCCCATCCACCCCCACCCCCCAACCACTACCACCACACCCACGACGTGCACCCCCTTCTACTGTCGTATTCCCCCTCCTATGACCACCACTGCATCCCCTCCTCCTTCCAGCACTAAATCATCCTCAGATGCATGACATCTAGCGGTGCAGCGGTGCCCTCCCTGGGCCGTACTGCACATGGATCTGGTGTTGTGGCAGTGCCGCCATTCTCTCCTCTACCGGCTACGTCAGGATCCCTGATTCTCCCCTATATCCCCTCCCAAATCCTGGTGTGGTTGGCTAGGCGACGGTGCCACCCATTGGATCCCGTTGCACCTGCACCAGAGGCCGCTGCCCACTACCGAAACCTCCGACCGCTGGGCCAGCCAAGGTTACCTAGGCTTGTCCTTGCTTCGTGTCTGTGTCGGCCAGTCGCTCACCATAGGAGCCCCACCGCCAGGCCAACTAAGGTAACTACCTAGGCTTCTCCTTGTTTCCGGCTTTTAGATATGTGTCGGCCATCAAGCCGCAGCTCTACCGTGGTTCCTGAACATTGAGTCGATGCATCTCTGGTTTCGTTCATCAAGCTGGGGCATTCCTAGGGTTTTGTAATAACTTACTTTTATTATGATTTTGGCAAGCATGAAGCGATAATAAGCAAGACAAAGATACGGTAGCCTAGCTAGATAGATTAGTACGATAACTAGATGTACATAGATTAGTACACTATTTTTCTAGAATCCCTGGAGGATTTAAGTAAATGCGTGCCACAGCCTCCAATGCGTGTGGCTGCAGAACTTTAGGGAAGAGATGTTGAAGGATGTCTTTGGCATCGATGTGTTGAGTACTTATTGTCATTGTCCTGCTCCGGTCTTTCCAGAAGTTCCACAACAAGCACACACACCATAGCCTGCTAGGGTTGTTCTCATTTACTTCAATCCTAGAATGATTTTTGGAAAATCATAGTATAATGAACGGCTAAAGCATGCAGATAATGTCAAAAGAGGCCGGGTAGATCGAACTTGACATGGGAAGAGCCCGTAAAGAGAGATCTGAAGGATTGGAGCATCACCAAAGAACTAGCCATGGACAGGGGTGCATGGAAGCTTGCTATCCATGTGCCAGAACCATGAGTTGGTTGCGAGATCTTATGGGTTTCACCTCTAGCCTACCCCAACTTGTTTGGGGCTAAAGGCTTTGTTGTTGTTGTTGTTGTAATGAATGAAATGTACTGTTGAACATTTGTAAGATTTTTTCCTTAAGATGAATGTGCAACATGCAGCGTGTGATATAATGATGTACCTCTATGAAATGTGCGGTGTGGTGTATGTGCAATACAATTGCATATGAACTGTGTGCAATAATAATTTTAAAACTGAAAAACTTGACACTAGCCAGCAACAGAAAAACATCTAGTAAACAACAGTACTGACGAGTAGTCTTGTTAGTCCCGCCACTGGACGTCACCCACTGACGGTCAAACTCAGTGCCCATCAGTGGGACTCACCCTCCACTGACAGGAGGACGAACACACCACTTAAGTTTGGACACTGATGGGTGCCCTGCCCAACAGCGGAGGGGTTTAAACGCCCATAAGTGCAGTGACTTTTTGTTCTAATTGTGTATGCACTGTAGGGATTAGCCTATGTTTACTTTACTGTAGCATACGATAGACAAACTCGTGTCTTTGTACTTTGTAAACAGTGAGTTTATATAGGATGTAACAGAGCAATGACTGGGAAGGGTTATATTTTCATCAGATGGCTTACGGAAGTGATTGAGGTTCAGCACAATTTACAATAGAAAACCCACATTTGGCCAATTCATGAGGAGCACATACATACCGTTAAGCTACCAGAATCTGTATTTTCGAACTCTATCAAGCGCTTAAATAGCGTTGCCTCACAGACATGCACAACAGCAGCCTGAAAAAGATAAAACATAATTAGTGACATTTCATAATCAAGCCTACATTCTGGCGCTTCCCACCTTACAATGCTACCGTGCTACCAACATACAATTGCACCACCAAAACATCACAGAAAACTCTTGGACATCTTTAGAACATTGACAAAGGATGCACCTACCAAGTAACAAGATTTCAAACTCCAAACTCAATGCACACTTGGAGGGGAAAAAAGACAATGTGCACTGTGAATACTAGCTGATTTCAAATTATGCTAGGAATAATAGTTACTATTCACATGGTTTCTCCTTTTTGTTTTCAGATGTGTAGATCCCATGCTGATCTGAAATTTGTTCCTTCAAAGCATGTCTTATCAATGTTGTAAATATGTTTCAGAAATTTCCATGCTATTTGTGTGCCATGTTCACCGGTTGCACAGGAACCAGCAAAAGGATAGGACAAATCATGTATGTACTCATTAGTGCTGCATGTGCGCAATAAATGCCAATACTACAAAGAATTACATTAAGGACAAAATTCGCAAGTAAGTAGATCCATCCTGAGCATCCGGGCTTACAATATCTGCTTTGGTGTACATATATCCATGAGAAAGTGCAGCTATATATAATGCTGCACCGCATATACCACTTGGCTTCCTCCCAGTCTGCGACATAGGACAAGCTATTACAACCTTACAAAAGAACCTAAATAAGAAACTAGAATGATGAGGATACTAGCCTGCATCCAGTCTCGCTTCATGCTAGCTACAATGCGTAAAGCTGTGTCCGAGACAGCATTGTCTCTTTTTCCCAATAAACCTACATATTACCAATAATGAAGAAAAATCACAAATAATTAATAGCACATTGATTCTCTTTGCTAGCCAATGTAACTGTCTAGTCTTCCCTATGAAGAATATATGCTTGACAGAACTCGAATCCTTGACAGGCACAGAAAATCTTGACCATTAAGGTGAGCAAACATAGCTCCCCTGATTTAAGTATACATTATTTTGAATATGCTACCGTCCACCATAGAGTTTGAAATTGATAACGTACGATTAACAGCCGTTATACTTCTTGGAGAAAGGCGCATCCATTTATATCTTCAATGCAAAAGAAGCAAACATCTAGACTTCATAACCTTTGCTTCCTTATCACAAACACAATCAAGAAATCCAAACTAGAAGGCATACCCCACAAAGAACTACCATATCACAAACAGAAGAGACACATGAATAATGCTTTGATATTCATTAATGTATAAGTATGTAACTAGAAGTTTTGTGTATCTTATACTCCCTCCGTTCCTAAATATAAGTCTTTTTAGAGATTTCAATATGGACTACATACGGAGCAAAATGAGTGAATCTACACAATAAAATACGTCTATATGCATCCGTATGTAGTCCGTATTGGAATCTCTAAAAAGACTTATATTTAGAAATGGAGGGAGTATAAGATAAGAATGCACATGTATGTCAACTTACGTTCGGCAAAACGATGGATGAAAAGGCTAGGATCTACAAGCTTTTGAACAATTGGGTGTTCTCCGAGTAGCAAAACTTGGCAAAGCTGCAGAAAAACAGCACCTAGGACATATCTGAAACATAAATCAAGATGAGCCCTTTCAATGAAGACTGCAAGATGAAGGGCATGAGAGTGGGAGTACTTACACACTTATATGCAAATAGTCCGAGAAATCAATAAGAAGATAGGGTTTTTCACTTCGCCTGACAAAACAATTAGTTGAATATGGACATTAGTATTACCCATAGAACTTGAAGATACCAAAATGATAATCATTGTACTGGGAGAAAACACAAACACAAGCATGAAAGTGCGACACAGGGACAAGAAAAACTGAAGAAGAAAACAGAAAAAGTGACTGTTTGGACAGTGTTAAATGAAACATAAGTGTGTCGTGCCTTCTGTTGGGCATGACATAAGTCTACAAGGTGCCACTTTGACTACTAATTCCTATCACACAAAAACGATATGCTAATTAGAATTATATTAGGCATGTACCATGAATGTGCATTTCCTGACGATTCTATTGCTACCAGTTCTATCTTTTATGTGGACAGGGTAGGCACAATGGATGAGACTTATCTTGAACTTGCAGTGCGTTACGGCAATTATTTAACTTTAGAAATAAATAAGTGTGCATACCCCTGATGAATAGTAATTCCGAAGAAAATACTAGAAAAATAAAAATCTGAATTTTTTTTGTAACATACATAGTCGACCGGTATACTCGCGTATGAAGTTTCACAAATAAATGACATACATGATATGATATTCTGAGCAAAAATGACAATCGAGGCTATATTAAAAACACTGTTTGATGAATAAAGGTCCCGATTGTATTTTCTACACTAAGAATACAATGGGTGTCATTTATTCACGAAATTTCATACGTGAGTACTGAGTAGAATGGTAGACCAAGTTTGATACCCTGAAATTTCAGAATTTTTGAATTTTCTAGTATTTTTTCAATTACTATTCATGCGGGTGCGCATGGAACCATGTTTACCTTTGTATTTTCGATGTACTTAGGAGAATTTTGCATGCATATTTCTGTAGAAGCTTAGCTTGGTCATAGCCATCTTGGTTTCATTTCTTGCTCTTTGATGAACTTCTCAATATGACACTCTACTGAAGGCACACTTCTGCAGGTTTTCATTAGGAAGTTAAGGGCATCCTTGGTTTGCAAGCCGATATTTTGCAATGGAAACTTTTTCGAGGTTGGCAAGGCAATTTGGTAGCAAATTTTAGGCTTGCCCAAATTTTGGCATCAAACGAAGCAGCCCCTAAATGAGCCCCAGCAGCAGTCCAATCATAACAAACACAACATAGAATACACAGAGGCCCACCCGAAGTGGAAAGGGAGAAGGTCATGTTTGAACAAGAAATATTTCCAATGGAAAGGAAGGCTTTCAATAAAGCAAGGGACTAATTAGGTCATAGCTTACCGGCAAGCAATGTAAAGACAAGAAGCTGCAACATGAGCTGTTCGGCGGCCCTTAGTAAAGTTATTGTCAAGAGCTAGCTACATTTAAAAAAGGAAAAATATCAACATATGGAAAATACCCTACCATTTTTACAAAGGACAATGTTTGTGTGATAACAAGGATGCATACTTTATAAAAGTTATGAGCAGTGCAAATAATATCATCTCCACCACTCACATGCAGACCATGGACAATCTGCCAGATCTCGTCCCTACCTGGTGAAATAAACCATAACACAATTCCCCAGTGAGATGCACAATATGATAAAAAGGAATGTGGTGAAAGAAATACCTTTCTCTTCAGTTCTTTCACGGGATAGTGAACCACCCTTCGCAATGCCTATAATGTGTCCACTAAGCCGGCTCTATGCACATTCAAAACAAATCAACCCAACAGGTATACCTCCAAATCAAGAAGCTAAATATAAGTAAAGTGTGATAGCAATACCAACCTGTCCTGAGGAGTCCTTAACAAAAGTAGGCTCATCAGTATACATATCCTGATCAATAACCTTGCCGCACATTCCACAACATCTGAAATCAACATGGCAAATAACATAAGGACACAGGAGCAAAAGTGCTTCAGCTGTGTTCACACAAATCTATTGTGAACAACTAATACTCCCTGCATCCAAAATCGCAATCATAAGTACGTATTTTTTTTTATACGAGTGTGATGACAGTATCAAATTTTATGTCACATGAAGGTCTCACGTATTCGTATATTCTTTTAACAAATCAAAACATGCCTTGCATTTTGGAACAGGGGGAGTAGATTAGAAGAATAGTGAAAGAAGAGGAAATGAAGGTCTCACGTGAACCCGTTGTCAGGATCCTTTACATATGGGCAATCATCATCACAGTGAGAACAGTACACCATTGTCGGAGATAAGTTGGCTGCAGAGGATGATCCAACTCAGATCAGCCTGCGGAAGTTCATTGTATAATTCTGTTTAGTTCCAAGAATATACGAATACTCTTCAGAGTGGGCACAAAGATGCAAGCCAACTAATAGCACACCTCGATTCTCACTATTTTCCTGTCCAACTTAAGTCTAAATATAACACAGACAGTGTACAAGTTCACAATTAGAATGTGAGGGTTGCCTACTTCTTTGTGGCGCGTGCTCATCTCTGGTGGCCAAACAGGGGAGCCTGGACATGGGCTCGTCGGGAACAAAGCGCATGGCCCTTCTTTTCCAGTCCAAATAGATATCAAAACGTGCAAGCAATCAAATCAGGATTTCGAGCATTCCAATTTCCATTCAATAAGGCCACTTCAAAAAAGTTTCAACTCTTGACATTAAAATTTCAACCCGAAAGAAGCAAAACAGAACAGGCACTCACTCTCAGTGTGAACTAAAGGCTGTGCCCAGGTATGGTTATCGATTAAGAACATGGCGACTTGCTCCTCAGTCAATACTCAAATGTGTAGTGCCCCAGAGGCGGAGCAAAGAGAGTTCTCTCAAATTTCATCATTTAAATAGCCAATGCCCTTACTACCCCACTCCACAACTGGGACCTAGGAACTCGTACCCTCATTTTCTTATTCTAGTCCGGATCCACAGTTATACTAAGCATCCAATGCAGTAGCCCAGAACAGCATAATTAATACTTTTCCTTCCTACAAACAGCCTATGCTCATCTACAGACGTATTGGTGACAAATACAGGGTAGGGTACAGGCTGAGATTTGCATCCTGAAGAAGTATTCCGGAAACTGCAGGGTGACTGGAAACAGTCCTAGCTTCAGATTCATGATCTTCATGATACATATAACGAATGTGGGATGCAAATTTGACAAAAGGGCGAAATAATAAAAACGGTAAATTAGGCCAGTTCCATCTCCGATTCGAGATGACCGATCAACATTTTGCCCAAACGATGAATTTGCAAGACACTATGTGCGGAAATAAAATTCCGTCCGTCCGTAAACGACCGCGACCGATCCACACAGAGCAACCTCCTGGGGTCTAGGGTTTATCATCGCGTGGGGATTTCGGGCCACACACATACCTTTCTTCCGCGAGGGCACGGGAGGTACGGAGGAACCAGGAAGGACGAACGACTCGGAGAGAGGGGGCGCGCGGTGGGTGGGTGGGTGGACGCGGGATGCGCGGGCGGCGGCGCGATCGACGGGTGCGGCGGCGTGGACGGCGGCGGGGATCTCAAGTCCGGGTTCGAAGCCGTTCCTTCCTTTTGGTCAGGGCCCAAATCTCCGGCCGGATACCGCCGCGGCCCATTAGTTCGCTCGCTGGCACGTTTCCAGAATCCAGAAAAAAAAAAAGGAAAAAGACCGTGACGTTGAGCAGATTGATCGTTGACCGTGAAGACTGAGACCATTGACTTTCAAACAAAGTTCATCAATTTGAAATAAACAGTTCGTTTTTTAAAAAAAAAAAGTTAACGAATTTGAAATAAGAGTTCAAGAATACGAAAAAAGTTCACAAAGCATGAAAACAATCTGTGAAATTTGAAAAAAGTTCACGAAATTTGGAATTAGTATGGAAGCCCACATTAATAATACAGAGACGAATTAAAAAATTGTAAAAAATCCTTTTTAGATCAATTTTACTACTTTTACTTTCTCTTCTTTCCGTTATCTTGCTTGGGTTCAACGCTTCTTCCACTCAATCTGCAACATGGCCCAAGATGTATCACGTATGGGAAGGACGAGGCGATGGTTCCAGAACATAGTGGAGGCTGGTGCGCTCTACTGTTCACCACGAACCCCCCTGCTCCAAGCCGTTAGATTTATCAGACCAACGGTTAGGATTGATGCTCCATATCCAATTCAAAACGCGTACACTATATAGTAGTATAGATATATATAAATTTTTTTTTTTTTTTTTTTTTTTTTTTTTTGAGAAACTATAGATATATATAAATGGGTCGATACATAGAAACAGGCGTGTAGGCGTTGCGTGCGAATAACATGTTAAATGGCGCAGAAGGCTATAAATAGGATTCGGCCACGTAGGGCTCATCGTTGTCACTCAAACCGTATATATAGATTATAGCAAGATGAATTGTCTACTCACCGGGAGGGGTTTGCTCCTCTACATCTACTGGGCCAACCCATTGTCATCTTTCTTTACGTTGTTTGATTGATCTAGACACTCGCGCGTGTTCGTGCACTCATTTCTTCTGGGTTGTTTATTTATTTTTCACGTTTTTTTGCAGTTTCTCTGTTTCTTCCCCAGATTTCTTCATATTTTTCTTTTTATTTTATTTTGTAATGGTATTTTTCGTTTCTATTACAATTTTCACTAAATTTTTATTTTCTTTCTGTTCTCTTCATTCTTACTTGTTCCTTTATCGGTTTTCACCATTTTTTGATATTATTTATTTATTTATTCTTTTCTAGTTTTCTTGTTTCTTTTCTGGTTTTCGTAGTTTTTCTTTTGTTTTTTCTCGATTTTCACCGTTTGCCTTTCTTTTGTACTTTTCATTTTATTGTTCTTTTTTCTTTCATTTTCATTTGTCCCCTTTTTCAGTTTTCTTTGGATTTATTCATTTTTATGTGTTTCTATTTTTGGTATCCATTTTTTATCTCTTTTTATGTAAAACAGGAACATTTAACAATTTATTTGAATACATGAACCATTTTTACACGTTGAACTTTTTTTAAATAATTGTTTAACACTTTTTAAAACTTTTTTATGGCAACTATTTTTCGTGCGCATCCTATATTTTTTTAATAGACCAAGAAACATTTATATACACACATTTAATATTTATCAGTTAAACGATTAACATTTTTAATACATATTTTGCATACATATTGTTTATTTATTTATACATCATGAACATGTTTATATACATGTTTAATACTTGTAATTAAATTAATTTAAAAAACTAAATATGTATTTTCTTATGTCAACTTTTTTCTATAAACAATTCTGCATTTTTTCTATACATCGGGAATACTTTTCATATACACATTTTACATTATTCATATACGTCAGAAAATAGTTTTGATACACACATTCAACATTTTTCAACTACATGATTAACATTTTTTATAAATATTTTGCATACACATTGTACATTTTTTTATATATCAGGAAATTTTTTTATATACACTAGCAAACATGCCCGTGCGGTTCAACGGGAATTTTTTCTTCTTATCACGGCCCCCTAACTCAAAGCATGGCTCAAGAACGAAAAATAGTAGACAATAATAAAGGTATGTTCTTCTGTTCACTCTTGGCTGAGGACATAATGATTTTTGACACGGCGTCACTATTAACTGACATAGAATGTGGATACAGAAACGGCGGAGAAGTTATTGTTTACTAGTATAATGCCCGTGCGTTGCCACGGGCCATGAATATATTTTTATCAGTTGTCAACATAATCACAATGCATGTAAAAATTTGCATGCATAGAAATTATAGTATGTAACAATGAGAAATAACTTCGCCAAAAAAAATGAGAAGTAATTGAAACTCACTTTAATGATCCAACTAATTATCTCTTACAAACTAAGATATTTGATGTGTTTAAGACATTTTATTACAATGTGAGAAATGTTGTCTTCAGCTTCATTGCATGGCATAATGTGAGCCGCATCCTGATTTTGATGAGTTTTAAATTGTAGGCTACATACAAATCATTTGGTCGGTATTTTTCTTAGAATGACTTGTTATGCTATGTGGCATTGATGTCAACGTATAGAAGCTCATCATTTCTACTTTTTTGACGGGAAAAAAGCAACTACTCGTCTCACTCACGCACCGCACAACCGCCTTCTACTCTGCCCGCACAACCAACCAGCCACCGACTGTCACCGCATCTCATCTCCTCGGCACAACGTTGTCGCCGCCATCTCTCCCAGACACCTTCCCTCCATTCCATGGCGAAGCCCGCCCACTCCTCTCCCCATCACCTGCCCTCTCATCCATGGCGTCACGAGCCCCCTCCTCTCCCTGCCACGACGTGGCCTGCCTCCTTCACCCTCTAACAACCTCTCGTGCCGCCACCACGACACCGATCTAGCCCATCGGTCTAGCATCCTGGGTAGATGGATTGCCCGGGAGGTGCAAAAGGGACCGCAACCCTCTGTTAGTGCTAGCCACGTAGTTGACCCATTTGTATTTGTTTTCTCCCCTTATTTTGTGCAAAGGAAAACGCTTCCACCCATGCATGCTCGCCGCAGATGCAGGAAATAAGCCCAACTCACACACGCACACACACAATGTAGCCCCCGATCGACCGACCCGGGGAAAGGATATCTTGCCCATGTCGCCCATGCACTCTCACTCTGCAGGCGAGCTCTTCCAATCTCGCCGCCGCTCCGTATCCCCTGGCTTCCGTTCTTTTCGTCCCCATCCTTCGCCACCCCACCTCCCACATCCTCATGTCGTTTTCGTCGACAGCCACCCATCATCACCCCCTTCGTTGATGAACTCCTCACCGCGACGAGAGCGCGATGCTTGACCATCATATCCATGCCACCATTGGTTGGGTCCATTGATCAAATAGTAGGAACTACAAACTGATTATGCTGGTGAGGTGTAACTAAACCATTGAGGCGAGACTACCATGTCCCCTTTAATAGTAGAGATAATCTAGCAATCAAAATCAAGAAAAAAAATGGGAGCTCAATCTACAAACACGTAGCAGAGAATGCACATTTTTAGGGAGAAACCATGCACCACCTCGACCTCATCTATAGCAATCTAGGAATCAGGGGAGGGGGTCGAGTGGGAATCACGGGAGGTTACCCATCCCTTGGACGGGAGGCGCCAACCCATGTTGAGGGGCCGCGGAGAGGTGCTATCGTGGTGGTGCTTCGGGGGCTGTCACGACCCGTCCTACTCGCCACCACCCGCAACGATGTGCCAACGCTTGTCGTTGCATGTCCTCCTGGGCGGGGCAGTGGGATTAAGGCGGATTAGGGGAGCCACGACCTCCCTTGAGTCCTTCCCTGACCTGGGGTTGCGATGGCGCCGGCGATAGCGGTCTCGTAGGTCGGCGGAGGAGCACAAAGTTAGGCGGTGGAGGCTGGGAACCCCGGGGATGGTGGCGGTGGCATCCCAAAACCACACCCTAGGATTTCCTAGATGGAGGAAGCAGCTGGATCGAGGAGAAGTGGCGGCGTATTTTTCTTTCCTTGTGTAGTTTTAGAGCGATGGTGACGCAAAAAAAAACAAAAAATATCGATGTGAAGGGAGGAAGGGAGGTGAGACAAAAAAATCGTTGATCATAAGCTACCAAGTAGAGATTTGGTAGGATGTGTCATGTGACATTAATGTGATTAAAGGATATATGGTAATGTTAATTAATTTAATTTTAATGACGTATGGAAAGATTATTAAGATGATTGAGCGACTTATGGTAAGGTTAATTAGTTTAGATTTGATCTTTAAAGATTCATTAAAGATTGACCGTGATTGATTTTTTTATATAAGGACATTACTAAGTATAACCGCATGGAAATTTCCGATTTGTTCAGATTTGTTTTCCATTGTGTGGGAGGTAAAGCAAAAAACCAGAGGAATAGGGTGGTGGAAGGTGATGCGGAAAAACCCAGACAAAATAGATGACGGTGGAAGGAGGGACGAAAAAAACAAACAAAGGTGGGAGGACAGACCAAAAAAACCATGAAACATCGGATACCAAGTCCCCTATTAGGAGTAAATATCTGTTTATCATGATTTAGATGTTAATTTCCTTAAAGTCCGTTATTTATTTACTTAAAAACTGTTATTTGTTTCCTAAAACAAATTGCACTAATGAGAGGGGTCGGTTGATTCGGATAAGTTAGGAAAGTTAGATTAAAATCTATTATTTGTTTCATGAAAATCTGTTAGCTGTTTCCTAAAACAAATTGCACTAATAAGAGGGATCGATTGATTTGGATAACTTAAGAAAGTTAGTTCCGTCATTTGTTATATGTTAGGAAAGTCCTAATTTGTAATAAAGAGTGGAAAGAAAAATAAACCGATGTACTGGAGTGGGAGGAGTGGTGGGACGAGAGACGAAAAAAACCCGTGGATGCTATTCTACCAACCGAGCATTTAGGAGTAGAGATATCCAATTCTCAATTGTTTAAACCCAGTTTATTTTAAACATTTATATTCAGATTCTAGTTAATAGTTGCATTAGCTAGGAACTAATTCTTCAATCCAGACATCGATCAATGATCTCAGGAGTAAGTAGAAGTTTACCCTCAAAGTGAAGACAAAATATTCACATGACATCATCGAATTCTTGGTCCAATCTTCATCATCCACTTCTTTTCCACTCTTTTTTGTTTCTTCTCCATTGGTTATTGGCTCAGATGATGCAGTAACATATCGCCAGAACCATGCTTCCCGATTCTCAATTCTTCTCTCCTTAGCCCTTGCCTGATCTATCATCTAATTAACTGTGGTGATCAAATAGCATCAGTTTTACACAACTTGCAAATAAGATGTGAACTACAGTACACCCATTTAATGAATGCGTTGATACAATAAACATAAGAACAGACGGGGAGGAGCTTAGAACAGATCCATGTGCTTGTTGAGCTTCTAGCTCTGGGAGTCGTCCAATGCAAATCAAGTGAAATTACGAAGCAATGTTACTTGGATGAAAGAACAGTAGTAAAAAAATCAGATGCCTTAGATTGAAGAATAGATATACTTCTAATCATAATTTGGCATGCAACCTAGAGTAGCCCATATGTTCAATATAAGTGC
The DNA here is from genome assembly GCA_039707655.1 of Elymus sibiricus. NCBI lineage: Eukaryota > Viridiplantae > Streptophyta > Magnoliopsida > Poales > Poaceae > Elymus > Elymus sibiricus. The sequence goes on from CM077663.1 coordinate 402,763,250, forward strand.
TTGCATTACCTCATGGCATCCTTTTTGATACTCATTCATAAAGTTGGAGGCAATAACTGTCCAAAAAGATCCAGCTTCTCCTGAAACATTATAGAAACATCACACTGCTGGCACCCTGATTTTTACTGATTTTTTCTTCTGAAACATCATTGTAAACCAGCCATCTCCAGCATTTCCGCGCAAATATATGTGCTATCACGCTGTAGGTGAGTGGTTCGAGTTACCGAAAGAAAATACATCAACTTCTGCAATTAAGAAAAATGCACGTGTAGCCATCCAAAAAAGGCAGGACTTGTTCAAGTACGATGCTAATTATAAACCAATAGAACCCCATAGCACAATCTTGAGTCTGTTTGGAAACGAACTGCAGCTAGCTTCACCAGCAGAGAAAGAAAATACTTATGTACTAATTGGAGGGCTGACTTCACGTACTATACTAAATGGTTTATAATTAAAATTAAATTGGAACTAATATGCTGGGACAAATCACAGTACTTTGCTGGATGCGTATTAGTATATTAAATCCCAGTGCTGCTGTTGCGTACCTTGCAAGCAGAGGCTTGCTTGTCTCGGTTTCACAGGTCCAGAGTTCAGTATACGTCTGCATGCCCCCTGATCAGCTGCGTTGCTCGTACATCTGCATGCCCGGTGAACAGATGAGTTGGTCGTACGTCTGCACAGTGGCGGAGCTACAAGAAAAAAATTGGACTGCCAAGCTAATGAAGAGCACACAATTCTTTTAAAATTTGAACCATATACTAATTCAGTAGGCATAGTCTGTATGGAGCTGCATACTTGTTCTTATTGATTACAAGATGCGCGTACATATTTATGTACATATATACGTACTAATCAAAAGAAGCCATAGTAGTTTACCACCAGTGATGGTCATGATGGTTTTACATATACTACAAATTGCTAACTATGTGAATTTCAGATTTGCTTTGGCCCTGACCCGTGCACAGCTGAAATTGGGGAAACAATACAAACTGAATACAACAGTCAAGAGAGAAATTGACCTGTGCTATGGGTCGCCTGCAAACACAGCAATGATGCTGAACTTGGACTGGTCGTACGTTGCAGCGGCCGGTAGATCAATTGCAGCCGCCGCTCGTTGCTCTGCTTGTCGCCGCTGCTGGGTCGCCACCGGCCGGCTCGCTGCCGTGGCTAGCGCCGCCACATCTGATGGAGGACGCCGGGATAGATCGCCACTGGGTCGCCACCGGTCGCCGCCGTGGCTGCCGCCACCTCCGCCGTTGGCCGGCGCCGTGCCCTAGCTAGTGGAGTCCACGAACAGAGGATGGATGGGAGCAGGCTGCAGGGATCGATTCAAGTCGGCGGCAGCGAGGTCGCGGCAGCAACAGACGCCGATCCCAGACGTCGGCGGCGTCGTCTTATCTGGGAGGTCGGCGGCGGCGATCCCATATGTTGGCGGCAGGAGGAAGATCGTACGTCGGCGGCGGCGTCTCCTCTGGGAGGGAGTACGACGGGATCGAGGGGAGCGGCCTTGTATGTTTCTTTTTTTCGTTTTCGTCCGTTTTTTCGTTGTGTGGTTTTTTTTTGCAGGGTGAGGGGAAGACGAAATTAAACCGGTTGAAAAAAAACCTGGATGCTATTATAACAAGTGAGCAATTACGAGTAGAGACTTCTAGAAATAGAATAGTCAAATGGTTGGCATGAGCATGATCAAACAAATTTTAATCTGATGCAAGGCAGATCTCCAGTAATGTATATGTGAAACAACACTCAATATCACAAATTAGTTAGCATGCCATATTGTAGAGCTAATACTAGTGAAGTAAACCATATTGTAGACAATTATTCCCTAATTTTGTTTTCGCCAATTATCATCTCGATGAACTATTCTATTCCATCGACTACAGTGGTATAATATGATTTATCCCCTAATTTTGTTTACCGCCCTTGGCTTGCTTGATGGTTGTACCCAAAAAATTCAGAGTGAACAACTCGGAACCCGACTCTGACTAAAAGAACAAAATCACACCTAATGCTATTGATTTTATATGAGATTTCTATCTATTTTGGTATCCATAATATTATTGATAATTAGTTCTATAATGCATAGATCTAAACAAATATCCTAACCAAGTTTTTTACACATGATATTGTCTTGCTTTAAACGAGCAGAGAAGTCTAGAATATATGATTTGACAACAACTTGTCCTCTAAACCCTTTATCTTGCCCTCTCTAGTTGGAACATTACCCGCCCTTTATCTACCTCGACGGCGTCCGTCTAGGCACCGATGAAGGCTTGTGAGGGTCAGTGTTGCTATATATTTTTTGGCTCTCTTCGACTCTTGGTAGTCAAGGGTACCATCTGAGTGACTCTTGCTGCGGAAACTTCGGCCTCATCTTTCAATTTGTTCTGCGATAAGGCTTGGTTTCTCCAACCCCCTGGATTGGTGGTGAAAGATTGCAAGTTTACACTGGTGGGGTGATGCCCCAATCGATGTTCCTTCACCGAATTCTAGATATCATTGTCGGCAGTGAGCGTCTACTGCGGTATTAAAAGCTTTATAGGATGAGGGCCTTTGCATGTATCTCTGTTTTTATCGTCAGTCCAGTGTATTTTTCAAGTTGCGATGAACATCATACATGCGGACAAAGAATACGACCAATATGGTTTTTTATGTTAGTTCTTTAGTGATCATTTGTGTCATGTTGCCTTTTTCTTTATATTGATTAGTGTGTATCAAATGTGCGATGCTCATTGAGTCATCAGTGCATATGCTAGTCCAACGCAAAAAATTAAAACAACTTTTGCTGGCATAGGTTTGAATCCTTGTCTTGCAAAGGGGTGTGATGGGGGGAGGGGGTTCATCGCAACGATATGGGACAACCTTCCGCGATAGAGCCCGAGGATGCATACATTTAGGAAGAAGAAATCATATGTGATACCCAAACCTATCATATACGTGACTCGTGTGGCAAGCGATTGCGGTATACCAAACATCCCAAACGCTTTATATGTCGAAATCATGTGGATGATACACCGACCGCACATGCTCTTCTGTAGCGCAAATGTTTGCTATGCACGCACCGGATATGATTTGTGATGGTAGAGCATATGTGATAATAAGCCTATCACAAACATTTAACTCTATCATACCATTTGAGGCATGTCAAACATCACACGCATTTTGGAGATGCAAAATGTGTGTGGTGCTACCATTGTCGCACAAGTTTTCTATTTGGTCGCACAAGATGTTTTCCCCATAGTTTAATCCATGCAATTTACAATTCTCTAGAATTCAAATTTGAAAGTAGACAATCACTTATTTTGTATCCATCATATATACCCAATTTAGAAAAGGTTCAACAATCAATGCATAATTATATCCACGTGTATATGTTTAAGAATTACGGAAGCACCAAATTAGCATTGATGAACCATAGCAATATTAAAGACGATAGAGGGAGAGGGGAAAGACATTCTGGTTGTTGAAGAAGGTAAAGTGCAATGCTCATATTATGCCCTCCTCCATGTCAAAGGAGTGCACAAATTTAGTCCAACCACTTGTGATGCTCGCCCTCCCAGCCTTCATCGTCTTCAGAAAGACTTCTAATCATCATTGTAGTCTAGGTGAAATACTTTAATTTTCGTTACCTCGGAACCAACCAAACATGTAGTTTGCGGGGTAATCTTGAGTCAACTGCTTTGAAAACCACTAAAAAGGAAAAACATTTAGCCATTGTTGTCTAACAATTCAGGACAATTAAAAGAAGACTACAAAGTTCATAATCACCATATTGTAGTTAACTGTTGGATTGGATATAGAGTAAACAAAGAGTATAATTCTCATCACCCGTATCTTTTTCTAACAATCTTTCTTAGTTTCCTCACTAGATGTTGGTCCCTGAACATCTCATTGCCCCATACGCAAATGGGTCGAAGTGTGCATCTGTACCCTGGCACATGTACCTACAAGTATCAAGTAAATATTAGAATGTAAACTGCAATTGCACAATGATGTAATATAATATAAACCATGTGATAAAACTAACCTTGATGGTAAGCAACATCCCCCATTATTGCGTTGCGTAAGTACATACAAAACATGTTAACTAGCTACAACAAGCTTAACATCAACCAAAATATAGTCATGGTAAACAACACATCTCCCGATGATAGCTTGATTGTGAAGATTTAACACACTAGTAAAGCAACTGAGTAAAAAAGTGGAGCGACACGTTAACTACAACATGATTAACAACAACCAAATATAGCCATTAAAAGTGGTATTGATAAAATTGAACTGAACAGTTCATACTTAAACATCACATTGCATAATTGAACATCACACTGTGTATAATTGAAATAAACTAACCAAGACATATGTTAACTACAACACACTTTACATCAACCAAATATAGACACTGAATCTGTATTGGTGAAATTGAATTGAACAATTAATAATTAAATAACACATTGCATAACTGAACATCACATTATGCATGACTGAAAAAAGACATGTGTTAACTATAAACAACCAAATATAGCCGTTAAACTGGTATTGATAAAATTGCACTGTACAATTCATACTTAAACATCACATTGCATAATTGAATGTCACATTATGCATAAGTAAAATAAACATGACATACTACATCACATGGCAAAAAGATACTACAACAAAAGGGCCCCAGTTCGCTAGAAAAACAGCGAATTAGCTAAGATGAGCTACTCCTCGCCATCTAAGATGATCATGGGATCTTTGTTGGAAATATGCCCTAGAGGCAATTAATAAAGTGTTTATTATCATATTTCTCCGTTCATGATAATGGTTTATTATTCATGCTAGAATTGTATTGACCGGAAACTTAATACATGTGTGGATAATAGACAAATACTAAGTCCCTAGTAAGCCTCTACTAGACTAGCTCGTTGATCAAAAGATGGTCAAGATTTCCTGACCATGGACATGAGTTGTCATTTGATAACGGGATCACATCATTAGGAGAATGATGTGATGGACATGACCCAACCGTTAGCATAGCAAATGATCGTTCAGTTTATTGCTATTGCTTTCACTATGTCAAATACACGTTCCTCTGACCATGAGATCATGCAACTCCCGGATACCGTAGGAATACTTTGGGTGTATCAAACGTCACAACGTTACTGGGTGATTATAAAGGTGCACTACAGGTATCTCCGAAAGTGTTTGTTGAGTTGGCATGGATCAAGATTGGGATTTGTCACTTCGACTATCGGAGAGGTATCTCTGGGCCCTCTCGGTAATACAGCATCACAAAAGCCTTGCAAGCACCGTGACTAAAAAGTTAGTTGCAAGATGATGTATTGCGGAACGAGTAAAGAGACTTGCCGGTAACGAGATTGAACTAGGTATTGGATACCGACGATCGAATCTCGGGCAAGTAACATACCGCCGGACAAAGGGAACAACGTATGTTGACATATGAGGTTCACCGATAAAGATCTTCGTGGAATGTGTAGGAATCAATATGAGCATCCAGGTCCTGCTTTTGGTTATTGACCGGAGAGTCGTCTCGGTCATGTCTACATCATTCCCGAACCCGTAGGGTCCGCACACTTAAGGTTCGATGACGATTTAGTATTATATGAGTTATGTGATTGGTGGCCGAAGTTTGTTCGGAGTCCCGGATGAGATCACGGACATGACGAGGAGTCTCGAAATGGTCGAGAGGTAAAGATTCATATATTGGAAGGCTATATTCGGACGTCGGAAAGGTTCCGAGTGATTCGGGTATTTTTCGGAGTACCGGGGAGTTACGGGAATTCACCGGGAGAAGTAATGGGCCTTATTGGGCCATAAGGGAAAAGGAGAGGCAGGCCACGTGAGGAGGCGCGCGCCCCCCTTGCCCAAACCGAATTGGACTAGGGGAGGGGGCGCAGCCCCCTCTTTCCTTTCCCTCTCCCTTCCCCCTTTCCTACTCCGTATGGGAGGTGGAATCCTACTAGGACTAAGGAGTCCTAGTAGGACTCCCCACTTTGGTGCACCCCTAGGGCCAGCCTCCTCCTCCCTCCCTCCTTTATATATGGAGGGGGGGCGCCCCTTGGAGACACAACAATTGTTCCAAGCCGTGTGCGGCGCCCCCCTCCACCGTTTACACCATCGGTCATATTTTCGGAGAGCTTAGGCGAAGCCCTGCCGAAATCACTTCACCGTCACCGTCGCCACGCCGTCGTGCTGACGGAACTCATCTACTACCTCGACGTCTTGCTGGATCAAGAAGGCGAGGAACGTCACCGAGCTGCACGTGTGTAGAACTCGGAGGTGCCGTACGTTCGGTACTCGATCGGTGGAGCTCGAAGGATTGTTCGACTACATCAACCGCGTTGTGAGACGCTTCCGCTAACGGTCTACGAGGGTACGTAGACACACTCTCCCTTCTCGTAGCGATGCATCTCCATGGATAGATCTTGCGTGAGCGTAGGAAATTTTTTGAAATTCATGCTTCGTTCCCCAACAGTGGCATCCGATCCAGGTCTATGCGTAGATGTGATTTGCACGAGTAGAACACAAGTGAGTTGTGGGCGTGGGTGTATACATATTGCTTGCCGTTACTAGTTGTTACTTGATTCGGCGGTATTGTGAGATGAAGCGGCCCGGACCGACATTACGCGTACGCTTACGCGAGACAGGTTTCACCGCTACGTGCACTCGTTGCATAAAGGTGACTGGCGGGTGTCTGTCTCTCTCACTTTAGTTGAATCGGTTTCAATGAAGAGGGTTCTTTTAGAAGATCAAAAAGCAATCACTACACCACGTTGTGGTTTTGCGTAGGTAAGAACGGTTCTTGCAAACCCGTAGCAGCCACGTAAAACTTGCAACAACAAAGTAGAGGACGTCTAACTTGTTTTTGCAGGGTATGCTGGTGATGTGATATGGTCAAGACATGATGTGATATAAGTTGTTGTATGAGATGATCATGTTTTGTAAGTTATCAGGCAACCGGCAGGAACCTTATGGTTGTCTCTTTATTGTATGCAATGCCAACGCTATGTAATTGCTTTACTTTACCGCTATGAGTTAGCAGTAGTAGTAGTAGCAATAGCCGGCGAGACGACCACGATGCTGCGATGGAGATCAAGGTGTCACGACGCTACGATGGAGATCAAGGTGTCAACCCGGTGACGATGGAGATCATGACGGTGCTTTGCTGATGGAGATCAAAGGCACAAGACGATGATGGCCATATCATGTCACATATATTGAATTGCATGTGATGTTAATCCTTTTATGCATCTTATTTTGCTTAGGACGACAGTAGCATTATAAGATGATCCCTTCACTAAATTTCAAGATAAGTGTTCTCCCCTGGTATGCACCGTTGCGAAGGTTCGACGCTTCTAAGCACCACGTGATGATCGGGTGTGATGGATTCTTTCGTTCGCATACAACGGGTGTAAGCCAGTTTTACACACGCAGAATACTTGGGTTAAACTTGACGAGCCTAGCATATACAGATATGGCCTCGGAACACAAGAGACTGAAAGGTCGAACATGAGTCATATAGTAGATATGATCAACATGAAAGATGTTCACCATTGATAACTAATCCACCTCACGTGATGATCGGACGTGGTTTAGTTGATGTGGATCATGTTACACTTAGACAACTTGAGGGATGTTAATCTAAGTGGGAGTTCTTAAGTAATTTGATTAATTGAACTTCAATTATCATGAACATAGTCTAAATAATCTTTGCAATTGTATGTTGTAGATCAATGGCCCGCGCTGTAGTTCCACTGAATTTTAATGCGTTCCTAGAGAAAGCTAAGTTGAAAGATGATGGAAGCAACTATGCGGACTGGGTCCGTAATCTGAGGATCATCCTCATTGCTGCACAGAAGGCTTATGTCCTTGATGCACCGCTAGGTGTCGCGCCCCCTCCCTCGTTTGTTGACGTTATGAACGCCTGGCAGACACGTGTTGATGACTACTCGATAGTTCAGTGTGCCATGCTTTACGGCTTAGAACCGGGGCTCCAAAGACGTTTTGAGCATCACGGAGCATATGAGATGTTCCAAGAGCTAAAACTTGTATTTCAAGCTCATGCCCGGGTCGAGAGATATGATGTCTCCGACAAGTTCTTTAGCTGTAAGATGGAGGAGAATAGTTCTGTCAGTGAGCATATACTCAAGATTTCTGGGTTGCATAACCGCTTGACTCAGTTGGGAGTTAATCTTCCAGATGATTCGGTTATTGACATAATTCTCCAATCACTGCCACCAAGCTATAAGGGCTTTGTGATGAACTATAATATGCAAGGAATGGAAAAGTCTATTTCCGAGCTCTTCGCTATGCTCAAAGCTGCGGAGGTAGAAGTCAAGAAGGAGCATCAAGTGTTGATAGTAAAGAAGAGCACTAGTTTCAAGAAGGGCAAGGGAAAGAAGGGGAACTTCAAGAAGAACGGCAAATCAGTTGCTGCTCCCACGAAGAAACCCAAGTCTGTACCCAAACCCGAGACTGAGTGTTTCTACTGCAAGGGGACTGGTCACTGGAAGCGGAACTGCCCCAAGTACCTGGCAGATAAGAAGGCTGGCAACATCAACAAAGGTATATTTGATATACATGTTATTGATGTGTACCTTACCAATACTCGTAGTATCACCTGGGTATTTGATACTGGTTCGGTTGCTCATATTTGTAACTCGAAACAGGAGCTACGGGATAAACGAAGATTGGCTAAGGACGAGGTGACGATGCGCGTCGGGAACGGTTCAAGAGTTGAAGTTATCACCGTCGGCACGCTACCTCTACATCTACCCTCGGGATTAGTGATGAACCTAAATAATTGTTATTTGGTGCCTGCGTTGAGCATGAACATTATATCTAGATCTTGTTTATTGCGAGACGGTTATTCATTTAAATCAGAGAATAAAAGTTGTTCTATTTTGATGAATAATATCTTTTATGGTCATGCACCGCTTGTGAATGGTTTATTCTTGTTGAATCTCGATCGTGGTGATACACACATCCATAATATTGATGCCAAAAGACGCAAAATTGATAATGATAGTACCACATATTTGTGGCACTGCCGCTTAGGTCATATTGGTGTAAAACGCATGAAGAAACTCCATACAGATGGACTTTTGGAATCACTTGATTATGAATCATTTGAGACGTGCAAACCATGCCTCATGGGCAAGATGACTAAGACTCCGTTCTCCGAAACAATAGAGCGAGCAACAGACTTGTTGGAAATAATACATACCGATGTATGCGGTCCGATGAGTGTTGAGGCGCGCGGTGGATATCGTTATGTTCTCACGTTCACAGATGATTTGAGTAGATATGGCTATGTCTACTTGATGAAGCATAAATCTGAAACATTTGAAAAGTTCAAAGAATTTCAGAGTGAAGTAGAGAACCATCGTAACAAGAAAATAAAGTTCTTACGATCTGATCGTGGAGGAGAATATTTGAGTTACGAGTTTGGCAATCACTTAAAACAATGTGGAAATGTTTCACAGCTCACGCCACCTGGAACACCACAGCGTAATGGTGTGTCCGAACGTCGTAATCGTACTCTATTAGATATGGTGCGTTCTATGATGTCTCTTACCGATTTGCCACTATCATTTTGGGGTTATGCATTAGAGACAGCTGCATTCACTTTAAACAGGGCACCGTCTAAATCCGTTGAGACGACACCGTATGAACTGTGGTTTGGTAAGAAACCTAAGCTGTTGTTTCTGAAAGTTTGGGGATGCGATGCTTATGTGAAAAGGCTTCAGCCAGATAAGCTCGAACCCAAAGCGGATAAGTGCATCTTCATAAGATACCCAAAGGAGACCGTTGGGTACACCTTCTACCACAGATCCGAAGGCAAAGTATTCGTTGCTAAGAATGGATCCTTTCTAGAGAAGGAGTTTCTCTCGAAATAAGTGAGTGGGAGGAAACTAGAACTTGATGAGGTGATTGTACCTCCTCTGGATAGTAGTACGCCACAGAAAGAAATTTCTGAGACATCGACACAGACCAGAGAAGAAGTTGATGACGATGATCATGAAACTTCGGATCAAGTTGTTACTGAACTTCGAAGGTCAACCAGGACACGTTCCGCACCAGAGTGGTACGGAAATCCAGTCTTGGAGGTCATGTTGCTAGACAACGATGAACCTTCGAACTATGAAGAAGCGATGGCAAGCCCGGATTCCGACAAATGGCTTGAGGCCATGAAATCCGAGATTGGATCCATGTATGAGAACAAAGTATGGACTTTGGTATACTTGCCCGATGAACGGCGAGCTATTGAAAATAAATGAATCTTTAAGAAGAAGACGGACGCTGATGGTAATGTCACCGTCTATAAAGCACGACTTGTTGCTAAAGGTTATCGACAAGTTCAAGGAGTTGACTACGATGAGACTTTCTCACCTGTAGCGATGCTAAAGTCTGTCAGAATTATGTTAGCAATTGCCGCGTTTTATGATTATGAAATCTGGCAAATGGACGTCAAAACGGCATTCCTTAATGGATTCCTTAAGGAAGAATTGTATATGATGCAACCGGAAGGTTTTGTCGATCCTAAAGGTGCTAACAAAGTATGCAAGCTCCAGCGATCCATCTATGGACTGGTGCAAGCATCTCGGAGCTGGAATACTCGCTTTGATGAAGTGATCAAAGCGTTTGGGTTTATACAAACTTATGGAGAAGCTTGTATTTACAAGAAAGTGAGTGGGAGCTCTGTGGCATTTCTCATATTATATGTGGATGACATATTATTGATGGGAAATGACATAGAATTTCTGGAAAGCATAAAGGGTTATTTGAACAAAAGTTTTTCAATGAAGGATCTCGGAGAAGCTGCTTACATATTAGGCATCAAGATCTATAGAGATAGATCAAGACGCCTCATTGGACTTTCACAAAGCACATACCTTGACAAGATTTTGAAGAAGTTCAAAATGGATCAGTCAAAGAAAGGGTTCTTGCCTGTATTGCAAGGTGTGAGATTGAGTAAGACTCAAAGCCCGACCACGGCAGAAGACAAAGAGAAGATGAGTGTCATCCCCTATGCCTCAGCCATAGGCTCTATTATGTATGCCATGCTGTGTACCAGACCTGATGTGTGCCTCGCTATTAGCTTGGTGGGAAGGTACCAAAGTGATCCAGGAGTAGATCACTGCACAGCGGACAAGAATATCCTGAAGTACCTGAAAAGGACCAAGGACATGTTTCTCGTTTATGGAGGTGACAAAGAGCTCGTCATAAAGGGTTACGTCAATGCTAGCTTTGACACAGATCCAGATGACTCTAAGTCACAATCTGGATACGTATTTATTCTTAATGGTGGAGCGGTCAGTTGGTGTAGTTCCAAGCAGAGCGTCGTGGCGGGATCTACATGTGAGGCGGAATACATAGCTGCTTCCGAAGCAGCACATGAAGGAGTCTGGATGAAGGAGTTCATATCCGATCTAGGTGTCATACCTAGTGCATCGGGTCCAATGACTATCTTATGTGACAACACTGGAGCAATTGCTATAGCAAAGGAGCCAAGGTTTCACAAGAGAACCAAGCATATAAAGCGTCGCTTCAACTCCATTCGGAATTTGATTAAGGATGGAGACATAGAGATTTGCAAAGTACACATGGATCTGAATGTGGCAGACCCGTTGACTAAACCTCTTCCACGAGCAAAACATGATCAGCACCAGAATGCGATGGGTGTTAGATTCATTACAATGTAATTGACTCAAGTGCAAGTGGGAGACTGTTGGAAATATGCCCTAGAGGCAATTAATAAAGTGTTTATTATCATATTTCTCCGTTCATGATAATGGTTTATTATTCATGCTAGAATTGTATTGACCGGAAACTTAATACATGTGTGGATAATAGACAAATACTAAGTCCCTAGTAAGCCTCTACTAGACTAGCTCGTTGATCAAAAGATGGTCAAGATTTCCTGACCATGGACATGAGTTGTCATTTGATAACGGGATCACATCATTAGGAGAATGATGTGATGGACATGACCCAACCGTTAGCATAGCAAATGATCGTTCAGTTTATTGCTATTGCTTTCACTATGTCAACATTACTGGGTGATTATAAAGGTGCACTACAGGTATCTCCGAAAGTGTTTGTTGAGTTGGCATGGATCAACATTGGGATTTGTCACTCCGACTATCGGAGAGGTATCTCTGGGCCCTCTCGGTAATACAGCATCACAGAAGCCTTGCAAGCACCGTGACTAAAAAGTTAGTTGCAAGATGATGTATTGCGGAACGAGTAAAGAGACTTGCCGGTAACGAGATTGAACTAGGTATTGGATACCGACGATCGAATCTCGGGCAAGTAACATACCGCCGGACAAAGGGAACAACGTATGTTGACATATGAGGTTCACCGATAAAGATCTTCGTGGAATGTGTAGGAATCAATATGAGCATCCAGGTCCCGCTGTTGGTTATTGACCGGAGAGTCGTCTCGGTCATGTCTACATCATTCCCGAACCCGTAGGGTCCGCACACTTAAGGTTCGATGACGATTTAGTATTATATGAGTTATGTGATTGGTGGCTGAAGTTTGTTCGGAGTCCCGGATGAGATCACGGACATGACGAGGAGTCTCGAAATGGTCGAGAGGTAAAGATTCATATATTGGAAGGCTATATTCGGACGTCGGAAAGGTTCCGAGTGATTCGGGTATTTTTCGGAGTACCGGGGAGTTACGGGAATTCACCGGGAGAAGTAATGGGCCTTATTGGGCCATACGGGAAAAGGAGAGGCAGGCCACGTGAGGAGGCGCGCGCCCCCCTTGCCCAAACCGAATTGGACTAGGGGAGGGGGCGCAGCCCCCTCTTTCCTTTCCCTCTCCCTTCCCCCTTTCCTACTCCGTATGGGAGGTGGAATCCTACTAGGACTAAGGAGTCCTAGTAGGACTCCCCACTTTGGTGCGCCCCTAGGGCCAGCCTCCTCCTCCCTCCCTCCTTTATATACGGAGGGGGGGCGCCCCTTGGAGACACAACAATTGTTCCAAGCCGTGTGCGGCGCCCCCTCCACCGTTTACACCCTCGGTCATATTTTCGGAGAGCTTAGGCGAAGCCCTGCCGGAATCACTTCACCGTCACCGTCGCCACGCCGTCGTGCTGACGGAACTCATCTACTACCTCGGCGTCTTGCTGGATCAAGAAGGCGAGGAACGTCACCGAGCTGCACGTGTGTAGAACTCGGAGGTGCCGTACGTTTGGTACTCGATCGGTGGAGCTCGAAGGATTGTTCGACTACATCAACCGCGTTGTGAGACGCTTCCGCTAACGGTCTACGAGGGTACGTAGACACACTCTCCCTTCTCGTAGCGATGCATCTCCATGGATAGATCTTGCGTGAGCGTAGGAATTTTTTTGAAATTCATGCTTCGTTCCCCAACAATCTTTCCCCCGATGGAAGAGCCACATGTAAACACGTCATGAGTTCCCTCCCTGTTGTTGCTCATGGGCTCCTTCCACTTGGAAGAGAACACATCATGGGTGCCCTCCATGTTGCTGCTGATGGGCTTCTTCCCCTTGGAAGAGCACTCGTAGTGGGTACCCTCCTCCTTGTCGTCGTGGTCGATGAGGTCTGACTTGGTAGCCGAGGATCCCAACCCACCGCCGCAGAATGTGTCCTTAAGGAATGCCAAAAGTGACTCGATGGCACGGAAGGATGACAAATCCTAGAGCACATGGAGGAGGAGTCGATAGTAGGGCCATCAAGGAGATCGATGACGATTGAGACTGAGGCGTTGGCGTGGGCTACTACATTTGCGGCATAGTCCGCTTTAAGCCATCGTTGTCGACGAGTTCTATGTCATAGCCGACAACCATAAGATACGTCAATACGCAAGCCCGCTGATTTGAAGCCTTTAGCAGGCAACTCGGCCAGTGCGCGTGGTGGCCCCGGTGGCAAGGTGTTCCTCTAGGATTAGAAGATCAGCACGCATGGTGGCCACCTCATCCTCGTCTGCCAGTGAGGCCGTGATATACCGCTTTTTAGCCATGCGCTCCTCGAGCTCCCTGTGTTATGTGGTTGGACTTAGGGATGGGGATTTGTGGACAAGAGGGTATTTTACAGGTGCTATCTAAGAAACACACGTCAACGAGGGGATGGATATCGGTGCGTTACCCGACTCTATCGAGGAGGCACGGGAAGACCGACTGCTTCCTCTCGAAAGGTGTTGGGCCCCCAAGTGCAAGGCTTTGTAGCAAGCAACAATTTTTTTTAAAATGAACGACCTTAAGGTTTATCGAACCAATCCGAACGTGTATGTGGAACTTTATGAATCATATTCGTCTAGTCTGATTCTAGATGCTCTAACTCGTTTAAGTTGATCAGTTAAACAAATTGCTCTGGTTCTAAAACAAGAAAGAAAAGAAATCCTTGATTTCATTCCTTCTGTTTGGAAACTGATGATTCCTCCTAGGATTCATGTTTTTCGTTGGCTTTTGTTTAACAACAAGCTGATGACCAGGGACAATCTCAATAAGGGAGCCCCTACCACCTCCTAGATCCACTCTGGATGCGACGTGCTTCCCTTCGCGCGCGGTTGCTTGACCTGTTTATCCTTCGCGGTGTGCAAGGTGTCATGTGGGACCCACATTTCAGGCTTATTATAATGGACAATGCTACACTTACGTATAAGAAACTAACGTAATGTAACGTAATGGGAGACGTGGCGGTTTAGGATTGGAGACAAGGGGGCCCACCCCGTTGAAATCAGGGGGGGGAGAGGATTTAGTTTAGGTAGTTTACGTAAGTTTTTGTAGCGCTGTACGTAGATGTAGCATTATTGTATTATAATTCTACGAAAATGGAGCCGGGAGCCATCCCTTTGTATATCTAAAACCAAAACAAATCCAGTGGGTAGCCGCCTCGGCCTCGATAGAAAAGGAAAAGAAAAAAGGCACTACTCCGGCGACTTTCGCTTAAACAAACACCACGACGACGACGCCCAGATTAATTGGTGGCCGGCCCACGCACAGAAACCACGTGCGAATAGTAAACGAGAGACGACGAACGAGCAAACAAATCCGGCAGGCGGGCCCACGCCGCACCCTCCTCGACCCGCCGAACTACGCAACTGCAACTGCATCTGCATCTGCATCGCATCCGTCCCGTCCCGCTCGGTCGGTCGCTGACCGCCGGGCCCCACCTCCCTCACCAGGAGCAAACGACGCGAGCTCCCTCCCTCCCTCCCCTCCATCGCGCAGCTTCCTTCTCCTCTCCCTCCTCCCTCCTCCTCTGCTCCCCCTTCTCTTCCTCACCACGCGGCCGAACCAACCAACCAGAGCGACCTCCCGTCCCTTCCCCCCGCCGGCGACCGGAGGCCCCCCCGCGTCCGCGCCCGCCCCGTCGACGCCGGCTCGGCCCCGCGGCCCCCACCGCCGGCCCCGAGGAAGAAGGTACGCGGGGAGCGCTCTTCTCGCTGACTGGCTCGGGGCTCCTGATCTGCTTTCGTTCTATTTTGTTTTTTGCCCCCGGGTGCTGGGTTGAGGATTTTACAGTTGGAGGCAGGATTTGGATCTGCGGGGAGAGGAGGTTTAGGGGGGAGCAGATTCAGGAATCCGCACGATCAGCTCACGGTTAGGGGAAGTGAAGTAGGGCACGATTAGCGGCATGATTATCGAGGCCGTCCCTGTAGCTGCTTAGATCCCGTCGCCTGGGGGGAGGAAGAGGCGGTCGGATCGCTCCGCCGCCTCGACCCTGGAGAGCTGCCTCCACTCCGGCTGCGAGAGGGGCGGAGCTGGCCTGCTTGATTCGAGTAAAATATAGGCGGCTCTGGCTTCAAAAGGATGATTCTGAATTCGTTCCTAATGGCTACTGCAGACAGACATATTTAACATTTTTGTTGTAGGCTGTGGTCCAGATGTTTTTCGTGCGGCCGATTAGGACATTCCATATCCCCCCCTGTACGATTTATGTGCCCCCAAGCAGCCCAAAATGGTCTGAAACGTAGTCGCAGCGACTACGACGCATTGATATGGTGACATGGATACAAGGACATGGGATATAGCAATTTCTAGAAACAGCCATACGACGAGTGTATATAAATAATTAACGAAGTGCCCTGTAATGAAAACAGAATAATTGGATGCCTGAGAGATCACAATACTGCCCCATTTGTTGCTTCCATGCCTCTTTTTTCAAGTCTTTGATGACTGAATGATCATCGATTTCCTCAATCATCATGGTACTTTTAAGTTGTAGCATGAGCCCATAGAGGATATTTCCGTTTGACAATACCAGCCCCGGTCTCTTCAATATCAACACTGATACTGTTGTTTATACTCCCACCTACTGAAGATTTGCTGCCTGGCATGCCACTGCCTCCAGATGCCATGTCGGTATCACTCCCTAGCCAGCACAGCAGCAACATCAGTAGGTCAGCAGTAACAAGCAGGAGGATTATACAGCAAAGCATAGTGGTGACTCTGGACGGCCGCGAGGTGAATCCAGGCGGCGATGGCGGAGGCGAGCTCGTGCTGTCGCCCAGTTTCTCTTGATCCAATCTGCTGCCCTGCTCAATTGAGCGAATAGAGCAAGTGGGAGAGAGAGAGAGAGAGAGAGAGATGGCTGTTAGGTTTAGGAGTGGGCATCTACTGGGCTTACTGTGTCCCTGACGTGTCAGCAGCGTGCTGATGGCCGTATCGTCTCCCCGTGTCACTCCGGGGATACACGTATCTGGTGTATCGGCCGCGTGTTGTAACGGACACGCCAGACCTGGCCGTATTGGTGCTTCATAGTCGTTTAGCATCTATTCTTACAATGGATTCTTATGTTTTTTTGCTTCTACATATGCTTCTTTATTGTCATGGACAGACATGATTGCTTACCCTTACTATAATATTGTTACATTGCAGAGATGACTGCTTAAATAGGACAATTATACCACGAGGCAGTTTGGTGTTATATGCTGAAGAATCAGGTTTTAACCATACGATCACCAGAAACTTGAAATGGAGGATGGCCTTGAGCTTAGTTTAGGCCTCTCTTTGGGTGGTGGGTCTTCTGGGAAGTCTAAGGCAAGAGATGCTTCACTAGAGCCTAAAGCGGAACCTCAAGTGGAAGAGAGCAGTAGCAAAGGTGTCTCGCAACCTCCCGATGCTCCTTTTGCGCATTACTATCAAGCAACTGCTGAGAACCAGGAACATAGTAGCAAGCAGAGGCATAGCCCTGCTACCCCGCCGTTTGGGAACTTCTGGGGACAACACGGGGGCTCCTCTGCTCCAGTGGCAGATGGATCCAGTGAACTAATGGCTCACCAATCTCAGCTTCCCCAATATCAAGAGGGGCGGACTCCAAATAATATTGGAAATAATTCTGAGGAAAACATGCCAGTCTCAAGTAAACGAAAACTGCTTTCTGAAGATACGAGTTTTCAGAAGAAGCATCATTCTGCGGCTGACCAGCCTGATGCATTCAGTAAGAGCTCTGAGGGAGGTGTGAAAAATGCACCGATTTCAATTAGCACGGATGATGGTTCAACCGGTGAAAATGAGGATGTTGCGGACTCGGAAGCAGAAGGCTCAAACTCTTGGTTGGTTGCACAGTGTGAAGACAGTGCCAAGGGCTCTGTGGTAAACAGAGGATCGGATATAAAGAGATCCAGTGATGATGCTACAGGTGGATTTCAAGGAAAGAGGCAACCGAGCTTTTCAGGAAGTGAATCTAGCTCTGGAAAGTTGCCGCATGGAAATCCCTTGCAAGCATCGAATGTAGTGACTGCGCAATATCAAGGCCAGACTCGGGTTTCAGCACCCCTGGGCATAACCAATGCGCCCAATTTTCCTCCAATGTATACAGTGCAATTGAGGCCACCCGTAAACAATGGACCAGCTGTCCAGACGATGGGTGGTGCCTCCCAGGTTTCTTTTGGTTACCCAACAGGTCAGCTACCAATACTTGAAACAAGCTGTTCATGGGCATTTGGTACTCCGCCTCAGGCTATTTCTTCTTTTGCTGCAAAGCAAGCCGAACGAGCAGGAGCCAAACAAGCTGATGATGGAAAGAAACCTCAAGGTTAGTTCACCTTGTAATACTCTACTTATGTGCAAATAAATAGATGAAAAGGTCATATTGCTACGGTACTCTAATATATATCGTAAAATGACTCCTATATGTGTCTACCTCTCTAAATGACATCTGGATTTGTTAGGTTAGGTAAGAACACTGAGTTGAAATACTTGGTCTGGATATTTCAGTGAAGAGTTTTAGTCTACCGTCCAGTCCCAAATGTCCTTGTTTATTAGTTTCTCCTTCAGTTTGGTATGACAGAAGCAATCTGGAGGTGTGTAGTTGGCTCATCTAATTCAGAACCACTTTAATTACTGCTTTCCTGTAATCTAGTAAGGTAAAATGAACATAGTTGAAAAGTAATTCCTCATTAAGCTTCTTGTGTGCACAGCTATACCTTCTGTTCGTTAATTTTTTTAAAGTTAATTGTTTTCCTGTCTCTTCTTTCTGAACTGCAGAGGCTGGCGCGTCCTCCTCTGCTCTTTTGGAGGATGGTAAGGTTGTCGAGAAGGTATTGCCTCTCATGGGCTCGGGCTCTGGTATAAGGCCGGGCACTGCCCCGAACGTCAAATTCGGAGGGTCCGGATCATACCCTGATCTTCCCTGGGTATCCACAACCGGGGCTGGACCAAATGGCAGGACCATATCGGGCGTAACATACAACTTCGGCAGAAATGAAGTGAAGATCGTGTGTGCTTGCCATGGCACACACATGACGCCCGAGGAGTTCACGCGACACGCTAGTGTGGACGCCACGGGCCAGGAGAACAACGCCACCATGTCGGCGTTTCCTGTTGGGAACCAAGCTGCCTCGGCCCAAAACTAACTAATTCAGCGGCCTGCGAGCCGGTTCCAGAGAGTGTGCTTGCTGCTCCCTTTGTGTCCATATCATCAGTTCAGTATATTGTTACTGTGTTGATTCAGACCCTATTGATATACATTATGTAGAGATAATATTATACAAATGGTTGGTTTTGTTCAATACTTAGGTAGGGCTGACTACGCCACCTCAGCAGCTGGGACTGGAATTGCTTACAATGCATCTGGCCACTGACTGAATTCGAAGTAGGGCCAGTGTATAAAGACCGGCTTATCTCTCTTAAGACTTAGTCCACTTTCTACTAGAATCAGATTTTCTAGTTTGCAAGCAGGTGTGCCAGCTGTAACAAAAACTATGTAGAGACATGTGTCATGTTGTAACTTTGGCTCCATTTGTTGTGAACGAAACTGATGTATTTATTATAGCTCCTTATTATGTGTCTTCAAGGCAGAATAATACATTGACTACAACCAGCAAATATGGTGTGATGGGGCTGCGTTGCCATGCTCTTTGCCATTTGGTGATGAGGCAGGAAGAATGACCACAGCATATATACGTATGTTTTCTTCTAAGATCTTTCAGTGTAGAATGATTTTGCAACATGTAAACATGGGATAAGTTAAATTTGCATCACTCCCTCCATCCCAAAATGTAAGACCACTAGCGTAAAAAAAAGGAGTATTACCTACCATTTTCGAAAGTACAATATGGATACCAAGTTCATGGTAAACGGCTAAATCAAAGTTTCACATAGTCAAGCGACGTCATCTCCCGTGCGCTACAGCATTTACATTACGAAGCATACTGATGGTCCAGTGATCTTTGACAGGTTCAGTATCAAAAACAAAAAAAGGGCTAGCTATGCTAGGCAGATAAGCCATTAGCGTTACACAACAGACCCGGTTTCAAATGCTTGAATGGCCTCCACCTGCTAGGTTTAACTAGCCACGCTGACACTCCAGCTGCTTCGTGTTCTCCAATAGCACCTGTTTCAACATCACAGCACAACCAATCAGCATTCAGGTTTCATAACATGGGGAATGAGGGGAGTACAGACAAGTGTCAATTTTTGTCAATGGTAGGACAACAAGTTTGGAGAAAATGTAATTGAGCAAGGGCGGCCGAGAATATAACAACTAAATAGCAAAGGAAAGGTTCTTAACCTCTCGGATGTAGGTTGCGATCGCTTTGCACCCTTCGGTTGCAAGGTCCATGACAGTCTCAAATGTATCCATTGGTAGTTTCGCGTCCATCTGAAAATCATCTTTTAAGCATTAGTGTTGGCTATGAATCAGTGATGGCGTGCAGCAAACTAAGCACATAAGAAAATGTGTGCTGCAGATGAGAGGTGGGCTAGGGAGACCCTGAAATTTGGAGCAATCAAAGTTTATCATCGTTTTGTAACCTGCAGAAGAGTCACTTTGTCCATCTTTGCAAGAATGCCAACGGTGACATCCGCGCCTCCAGCGCTGTCTTCTATATAATTCAGATCTGAAATAACATATTAGAATTGTTGAGGCTTCTTTGCCTGAGATGATTCTTAGCTTTGTCATAGATGTGAGAACAGAATTTAAGTCCCATACCAAGCAAGGGAGTAGAACACAGATACCCAGCACTGCAAGAAGTGACTATGTCCCGCATTGGAATCCCAGCATCTGCAAGTGCTAGTGTTGCAGCATTGATGCATGCAGACCTAGTTCCTGTTATACACGCAGTCATGATCAAGACAGAAACTTAAGTCATACTCCCTCCGTCCGAAAATAAGTGTCGCACATTTAACACTAAATTAGTACAAATTTTGTACTAGAGCAACGACACTTATTTTAAGACAGAGGGAGTATTTACTACCATTAATGCTACAATCATTTCGAAATAGACAAAAGTAACAATATGCCCAGCAGGACTGGGCCGTGGAAACAAGAAAATGCATGTTCATTAAGTAACATATTTAAACAGTCTCTGGACAAAAAGTAGGCTTGTGTTGTGTGCCTTTGGTTTGGCAAGGAAATGAAGTAGGTTCTACAAATAGTTATAGAAGTGCATGTAGATTAGAGATGGATCTGAAAGATTCAAATACAGTGCACTTACCACCATCAGCTTGAAGAACTTGGACAAATATGTCAATCTACAAAACATACACAGTAAGAATTCAAAGCGGGTCATGTTTATAATTCAGGATAGAGGTTTCTTGCAGCGCAACTGATTATATGACCCACCTGTGAGTGTGGCATTAAATGTGTTAATATGCTTGCCTCCATTGTTTGTCGAATAACAAGCGAAATTTCTGTTGATCGCCTGTCACAAAGTTGTAGATTCACCTAATTACCATATAGTTGTGCAGGAAGTGAAATATTAAGTACACTATAACTGAAGCATCATGTTTTCCCCTTTGCATGCTGTGTGTTCAGTTATTCACCACAAAATACTGACATGAATCAACTAAACTATATATTAGCACTGTCTGTTTTATTTCACATGACGAAATTCCTAATCTACATCAGCACTGTCTGTTTTATACCGGCCCAAAAAGCTCTCAAGATGATCCCCTTAGAACAAATCAGGCATAATTCAAAACTTACAGTCCCCAATACAGAAAACGATAATGGTATCAGAAATAAAAACATAACATGGAGAAAAAGAAGCCTGAAAATAACGATATGAAAACCTATCATGTCGAAAGAATGTACTGATACTAAATGATTCCACTATAGTCAGCAGTTAACTTATTTTCGTCAGTTCCTCCTCCTTAAGCTGGAACAGACCTGTCACCTTTTGGCTTTCTCCTTCGATCCCCAGTGCTAAATTCTGCCATTCTGTACTCACAACGCACCTGCAGACACATTCCTCAGGAGCACATTCTAACAAGAGAGCCTTTAATACTTGATGCGCTTGAACTAATAGACTTACCAAAGCCTCTTTACTGTTTTGTTGCTGACTCCTGTTTTGGATCTGAATGTGTAAAACAAGCAAACATAACATTAGGTTTAATCTGGGATTTGTAAGCCATCCATATTGAGGAATAATAACTAGTATGAAAAGGAAATATCATAGGTACACAAGGAAGAGCCACCCTAGGTCCTGTGGAAAAACTCCCCATGCTCTACTGGCACTAAAGCAGATCACTAGAGCAGCCGCTCTGGTTAGCCCAGTCTCCAACCTTGATGCTGCCCGCTGGTCGCCGATGGCTCCAACAGCAGGGGCATGATGAGCTGGTGCTTTAGTGGAAATGTGGTGTGGTTGTCCTTTTTAGTTCGTTTCAGTAGTTTGCTTTTACTGCTTTCTGAACTTGGCGTGGATGCCTTGTATATGTGGGCTTCTTTTCAATGTAAGGAGCCAGGGAGCTCCTCACTGTTGATCTAAAAATGTTCTACTGGCACCATTGACCCTACCGGTTTCCTAGAACATGTTATTTGCAGTACTAAAACACCAGAAGGATCCCATTATTGAACACCTAGACAAGCTGCGAAGATGTTGTCTTTGGCAAAAGAAATCTGATGATGGAATCAAGGGGAACTTAGCTTGTGGCGTAGGACTTAGTCTGCCATCCTAAGAACAAAGGCGGCCTGGGTGAATCAACCTCAAAGTGCAGAACCAAGGCTTGTTGCTGAAACAAATGCACAAACTTTACAACAAGACAGAAGTCCCATGGGCGCACCTGATCTGGAATGCCTACTACAATGACAAAATCCCCCATGCCTCTGATCCTTGTGGGTCCTTTTGGTGGAGAGACCTCCTTAATCTGTCGGACGTTTATAGGGGAGTGACCAGAGTCAATGTGGCTGCTGGCGACACTGTTATTTTGGAAAGATCGCTGGTGTGACGAACTTCTGAATATCGTTGCTCACACCCCAGGGTGTTCTCCTTTGCTAGGTGTGAGGATATCTCGGTCAGAAAGCTACTGTCGTCAGAGTCGCTTGGCCAGGTCTTTCATCTCCCATTGTCTGCCAAGGCCAGAAATGAAGTGAGAGATCTGAAGAGAGAAACTGAAGGTTTACAGCTTCGATCTGACTCCAAAGATGCTTGGTGTTGTATTTGGGGTGGATATATCTTTAAAGCTGGCAAGTTTTACATGCATTGTTTCAGTGAAATGCAAGTGGATGAAGCTTTTCTCTGAATCTGGAAGTCCAAATGCACCATGCAGTGGAAGGTGTTCCTATGGCTGTTGCTTGCCGATAGTCTCAACACCAGGTATATGCTCAAACGAAGGCACTAGAGTTCAAAATGATGACTATAGCTACTTGTTATGTGATGACCCTCGGAGGAAAATCTGTCCCACCTGTTTTTTCGATGCCCATTCAGTGTGGCCTGTTGGGCAACCCTGGGCATTATCGGGCCTGGCATAGACTGTAGACTGCAAATGATCCATGCCGGTAGAGCTGCTTGGAACAAGCGAATGTTTATGGAGGTGTTTGCGGTGGCCGCTTGGGGGATTTGAAAAGAGCGAAATAATAAATTGTTCAGAGGGATCCCACAATCGCATGGCTCCTGGCTATCTGGTTTAAGGGAGACTTTGCATTGCTGGCTCATAGGACAAAGCAGAAGCTAGAACCTTTCCTTCTCTCTTTTGTACAATCTTTGTAATCTCATCAAGTAGGCCTAGTTCCCCCCTCTATTTCAGCACTGACCCCTGCACCCCCACCCCTCTTTCTTTCTGATTTGTAGTTTTGTATGTACTTGTGAACCCCTCTAACATTTAATTTAAAAGTCAGTGGGAGCCTTTCCCACTGTCATCAAGGTTCAAAACATGACAAGACCGTCGTGCCGCCTCAGTGCTCCATGTCATGTAATATTTCGAAAATTAACAAGAAAGCTCATGATAAATACGTTCATAGACACTAGATCAAACGTGCCGTATGAACTTTAAAAAAGATCCCCCAAACCAACATATATCCGAAAACTAACTAGAAACTTCAGAGTAACCGTTCATAGACATTCCCTCAAACATTTGAGTGCTCTTTGAAAAATATCATCCTGAATCCAGAACCTAACACCAAACCTAACGTCAATCCCCGCAAGCATTCCGTCATACATGGCATGTGCAATTCGAAAACCCCTCCCCAATTCAGCTCAACACCGGTAATTAACTAGACATCTCACGCCAAACCCCTAACAGACATTGCATCGAACAGTTGGCGTGCACGAAGTATATGCGAGAAACATTGGGCTACCTCTCGGGGCCCGTAGACGGCGGCGATGACCCTGGTGTTGCCCATCTCGAAGAGCGCCGAGCCGTCGGCCCTGGAGACGACGCCGACCTCGCCCTTGAGCTGCCGCATCTGCGGCCGCCAAGAATCAGAGTCAGCCGAGCGTGAACCAGACGAAGACGAGATAGGGAGGAGAGGAGAGGAGAGGGGCGTGACCTCGTTGGGGCGGCGGCCGTCGACGCGGAAGCCGGTGAGAGGGTTGACGTACTCCATCGCCGGAGTGGTTTGCCCTCTACGCTCCTGCTTCTAGCTCCGCGCGGGCGGCGGCGGCGAGGGCTTTGGTGCGGGTTAAGGTCTGAGACCAGCTAAACAGAGATGCGGCCCAGTTCAGAAAAAGAACACACCGATCCGTTTACTACTCCCCATCGCCGCCGTTCGCTCACCATCGCCATGACGGGCATATGCGCTTCAGGCGCCCGTTACTATACATTTTGCAAACGGGCACCTGACTTCCACCAAGCTGGGCCGGACTATTTATCCCTTTTTTTATTTTCTTCTCATAAATTTCGTGAACTTTTTCCAAAATTGGTGAAGTTTTTTTTAAAGATGATGAACTTTTTCAAGTTTGTGAACATTTTACAGAATTTGATGAACTTGTTTCAATATCGATGATCTTTTTTAAAAATCAATGAATTTTTAAAGAAAGTTCTGCAAAATCAATGAATATTTTCAAATTTGATGACCTTTTTGAAGTTTTACTTTTTTTAAAATAGATGAACCTTTTCTCAAAATCGGGGAACTTTTTCAAAATCGATGATTTGTTTTCAAAATGGATAAACTTTTTCCACCATTCATGAACGTTTTCAGAATTGATGAACTTTTTTTCGAATTCAATGATCTTTTTAAAAACAATAATGAACTTTGTCAAAATCGATGAACTTTTTAAAAATTTGATGATTTTTTTCTTCAAATTAATGAACTTTTTTCAAGTTCATGTACTTTTTTCAAATCTGGGAACTTTTTTAATTCTCGATTTTTTTTCCTTTCTTGTGATTTTTTCCTGGTTTTTGTTCATTTCTTTCTCAAATGTGAACTTGTGCATGGGCCGGTCCACTAGCACCCGCGTGTACGCACCAGGGAGCTTCCCTGACACCTAAAGCGTCAAATAGGAGCTCCCGCCATGATGACCTTGTGTAACCCTAGTTCCACCACGGTTGATAGGGCGACCGCCACTACCATTGTTGCATCAATGCGGGAATGCGGCCGCCCACGTCATAGCAAGAGGGAGAGCGGCTGGCAACGCCATGGCCGCCACCACCGCATGGCTGCAGGCCTGCAGCACACCGTCGAGCTCGCGGGCCGCTGCGAGAGGTGCCAAGTGAGCACCACGATGTTGAACGCAAGTAGTGCGGATGAAGGGCGATAACCTGTAATGCGGTGCGGCCTGCAATGCTCCTGTCAATATTTCGGAAACAAATCCATAGCAAAATTTGAGAGCATGTCATAGATGTTGTCCATTTGTGAGAACCATTGTAATATAGTGCAGGTGGCAAAGGAGATGAATTAAACTATGAAACTAAATTTTGAGAGCAGATCAATGAAACAATTGTAATATAGTGCATGAGGCAAAAGAGATTAAATAAATTAACTGAAGTGAACTGGTCCACAACACTAAATTAAAAATCATTGTATATAGTGCATCGAACAAAAGAGATCAACTAAACTTGACTAAAATGAACTTTGACCCAAACTAAACACTTGACATTACATAATGGAAAATGTTCCAGATGCTTGCTTCTTTAGGATAGATGACTCAAGTTAGAGCATTTGACTTCCAAGAACAGAAGTACATCACCATAACTCAGTAAAAACATCATATGTGATTGGCCCCTGTAAATTAAGTAAAAAAAGCAAGATTTTTTCACATTATCATATCTTGATTTCTAAAGAAATTATATGAGGAATATTAGCAGCTCTTCCCTTTTTCATCCTCTTGCGTTGTTTTCCCTCTCCCCGTTCCACTGGGCTGGGCTGGAACGTGCATGTGTGCTGACTGCTTTGCATCTCTGTTTTGCTGGTTTCCGGCTGCTACCATCGGATGCCTAGCCAACAGTGATACGTGAAGTACTTCCCCCGGCAATAGTTTTCAGTACGTCAGAGGATCTCCTTCTTCATGCTTTATAAAGCGATCCTATTTATCTCTCATCTAGGAAGTCAAGCTAAGAATATTTATCGCTTGTCATGTGAGCTTGAATTCTTTATAGAGGGCCATATTTATCGTGCCGTTTGGGCAAGTCAAGCTAAGAAAAAAAAGTGCTAGCTTGATTACCGTACAATACCTCTTCAAGCGATTTTTTTTGGCAAATTTTCAAGCCATTTTCCTTATATATGCATTTTTATACCTGTTTTCCTTTTATGTAGTTTCATTCATTGTTCACGTTTTTTCCATTTTATTTCTTTTCGATCTTTATTTTTTACTTTTTCCTCTTCAAGAAAAATTTCCAATGCAATTTAAAATATACGAACATTTAAAAAAATCACGTTATCAACTTTTAAATAGTTGTGTATTTTAAAAATGAAATGAGGATACACAATAATTGTGCATGATTGTGGTTCTTGATGAAGACACATAAATTGTTCTTACATTTATTTATATTTTGTAAATACACATAAATTTAGAAATTTCATATTTACCCCTTCATGGTACACAATAATGAAAATAGAATAAAGAATTGAAATACACAAAAATTGTGTACAAATAATTATTATTTTCTTATATTTTTATTTTTTCAAATGGAAGGAGGACTACAGTCTGGAATAAAGAGAAGAAGTAAACAATAATATAAAAAGGTAGAAAACGCATGAGAAAACCACTTAGATTTGAATAATAATAATAAGAAGAAGAGGTATGCTACGTTGTATGGCTTTTAAAAATCATAATTATGCACTAAGCACGGTTCGGTACGGTGCGTACCTTGTTCAACAATTACCTGTTGGTCTCAGTTTAGAATCTCCCCACGATCAATTATTTTGCTATATTATTTTACTTTCTTATGCTGACCCGTTCGGTAGGGTGTGTGCCTTGTTCAACAATTATTTTGCACTTTCTTAGTCATCGGTAGGGTGCTTCTACCGCGCTTCAATTGCAGTGGCCTCAGCACTTCAGGCACACACATATGATATGAGTCAAGACCGTATCTGTTATGTATTAGTGTGTTTGAGGACTGCATTAGAGCATTCTACAAGCACAAGGAGGATTGTGTTACAAGCCAACAAGTAGAAGGACTAAACGTGCAATTTACACTCATGTTGGCCTCCCTCGGCCCCAAGTCCTAATCACGTCCACGACCTGCATCCCAAGTCCGCAACAACCACGACGACATGCACCGACATGGACAATCGCCGCGATGGAGTTCATCTGCCTATATGGTATGGTTGCAACATACGAAATGAACCTCAGTATCGTGCGTGGATATTCAGGTAACAAGTCAAAAAGAATTGATACTACCTATGTCTCAAATTACTTGTCTTAAGATTTGTCTGGATACGGGATGGATGGAGTATTTGTGTACGTTTGGTTGTCAATAACCTCGACGACTAGTAAATATGTAAATGCATGTGCAGCTAGAGAATCAGGCAAGAGCTTGCAAACTAACATGAATGAGGGAGAATTTGCCACACGAAGAAAGAAAGCCAACATTCCTCTTTCGTGAGTGTAATAAATTTTCCTTGACCATGCCACTCTTTAGTTCAGAATGCATGATAACGATGATTATTGTGATTCATATTTATGTTTACGAGAAATTCAAGCCTGAAGTAGGGATGGCATTTGAAGGGCTTGAGGTTGTGGAGGAGTTTTACAAGTTATTTGCACTTCATGTGGGTTTTGGAGTTCATGTCAGACGACAGAGAAAGTTGAGCAATGAGGTGGTTTGTACCAAGCATTTCATGTACGGTAGGGAAGGATTCAGGACCGAGAGGAGCAATGAGATTAAATATCCATCAAAGAAAATGTGTAAGAATACAACCACACGGTGTGGTTACAGATATCTTTGTCAAGTTGTGTGGCGATAGCACCTACAAGATTATACATGTAAAATCACGAAGTAAATACCCCTTACCAAAATAAAATTTGTTATTTTATATTTCACTCCATCATGCCATCAGGAATCATCCATCATGTAATATTCTTTAGAGCATGAAAAAAATATCAAACGCCAAAAATAAGATCCATTTTTTTGTCAATACTCCCTCCATCTCGAATTACTTGTCGCATAAATAGATCGAAATGGATGTATCTAGAACTTAAAATACGTGTGTACATCCATTTCGCGACAAGTAATTCGGGACGGAGGGAGTATTATTTTAGCATTTCACCAAGATCATTTTCCCTTTTGGTCTTGGGCATTGAGGTAGAGGCTTAAACTTTGCACACACTCTTATATATGTATGTAGGAGCTCCAGACCCAGTTTCATCATTTTATCACAACCCTAGCTTGTACTTCTAGTTCAAGCCACCAAAATGTCATTTATGCCTTTTACTTTCAAAGTAATTATCTAAACTTGCCCAAAACCTCTGAATATTTTTGTAGGGCTCTAGTATAGGCTAGATGACCCCCACAAATATTTCAGCTAAATCCAAAATGTTTTGGTAACCCAAAAAATTTCACGTCTACCTACTTTTTTTTTTCTTGAAATAGAAAAAGAGAGAATAAAGCAGAGAGAGGAGAGGATTGCCTGGGTCGCCACACCACTTCTCTTTGAACTACACCAGTGCCACCCCATCCCTCCCGTAGCTCGAAACAGACGACCATCCAGGCCCCTGAGAGCTCTATAAGAGCAGCGCGAGCCCTAAAGGCAATGCCGCCACAGTCCCCCCCTCTTTTCTCCCTCTCGTTGCCGCCAGTTAAGAGCTAGCCATGCTTAGCCGTCGCATGGCCCAAAGGAGCTGGAAATTGTGGTCTGCTTGAACCGCACCACCTCCTTCCTTCTCTCATGCCAAGGACCAACTCAACCACCACCTCTTTCTCGCGCAAGCATGAGGACTTAGAGCCCCCGATCGTCCGGAACATCCTCTTCTTCCTCCGCTTCGTCCGCTGCTTTCCCGACCACTTCCGTCCATCTCCGGTCACAAGCTCGTGATACTTGTGATC
This sequence comes from Elymus sibiricus, assembly GCA_039707655.1. Classification (NCBI taxonomy): domain Eukaryota; kingdom Viridiplantae; phylum Streptophyta; class Magnoliopsida; order Poales; family Poaceae; genus Elymus; species Elymus sibiricus. Next base: position 402,792,381 of record CM077663.1, read on the forward strand.
TGCGTTGGGTTTTTCACGAAGAGGAGTGGGTGATGCAACACAATATAGATAAGTATTCCCCTCAGTGAGAACCAAGGTTATCGAAGGAGTAGCACGCAACCCCCGTCTTCAGCGACTGCACACAAAGAAGCAAACACTTGCACCCAACGCGGGCAAGATGTCAATCCCCTTGGACTCGTTATTTGCAAGCAAATGAAGTGTGTAGATGATAGTTGATAATTGTAAATTGCAAAATAAAATAAAATATAAATAATGGTAGCAAGGTAATGAAGGCTTTTCTAAATATATAAGTGGATAGACCCGGGGGCCGTAGTTTTCCTTAGTGGCATCTCTCATGTAGTAGGCATACGGTGGGTAAACAAATTATTGTTGGGCAATATTTATTCACGACAATGATCATGTATATATAGACATCACGTCCATAAGAAAATAGGCCGACTCCTGCCTGCACCTATTACTATTACTACATGTCGAGAGCGCTTCTATGCTTGCCTCTCTAAGTATTAAGTTCATGACAAATAGAGTAATGCTTGGAGAACGATGACATGATGCAGACAATGAGAATTCAATCAATATGAATTAATCCCATCGTTTTATCCTTAGTGGCAACAATACAAAGACGTGTTTTGTCCCTTTCTGTCACTGGGATATAGAGCACCGCCATATTGAACCCACTACGACGCACCCCTCTCACTGAAGAAATATCAATCTAGTTGGCCAAACTATTTCAATAGATCGGAGAGATTTATGAAGCTATAATAATCATGCAAATAAGAATCATAATAGAATTCAGAGAAGACTCAAATCTTTTTATGAATAATCTGAACATAAACTCATAATTCATTGGATCCCAACAAACGCACCGCACAAAGTGATTACATCGAATAGATCACCGCGAAGATGCGGTGAACTTTGTATTGAAGATCAAGAGAGAGAGAGAGAGAGAGAGGGAGGGAGGGAGGGAGAGAGAGAGAGAGAGAGAGAGAGAGATAGACCTTCGGCAGGGCACCGGAACAGGGCTCCAGATGGGCACACGGCGAAATAGAGACTTGCGGCGGCGAAAAGAGTTTTTCTGGTTGCTCCCTAGGGTTTTTGGGAGATATTAGAATTTATAGGCTACAATGGGACAACAAGAGGCGCCACCACACAACAGGGCGCGCACTGATGTGTGGTGCCTCTCTTGTGCCGCCTCCGGTCTCCTCCCGAAGCTTCCAGGTCTTCTTTTGGTCCAGAAAAAATCATAAAAAAATTTCGTGGCAATTGAACTTCGTTTGGTACTGTAAACCTGAAAAGCCAAAAACATGCAGAAAACAACAACTGGCACTAGGCACCGAGTTAATAGGTTAGTGCTAAAAAATAATATGAATTGACAAATAAATGCCCAAAAGTATCCTAGAGTGGTAATATTATAGCATGGAACAATAAAAAATTATAGATACGTTGGAGACGTGCCAGCTCGCCACCGACGCAGTCAGGGTGAGCACCCATGTCGTTTCCCTCCCTCCTATGCTTTGATTGCACCCTATCGCCGTGGATTTACAAGCGACCGAAACACGCTGCCATAGTTAGAGCTCTCGCACGTCAACGCCGAGCACACGAGCGTGCTCAAGACATTCATAGATTTCTATAGGACTGCCGAAGCTCACCTGAAATCGCCGGTTTGATCAGCAGTTGTGCGCCATGGTCGCCATTGGTGCCATTATAGCCATGTCCCACTTAACTGCGTGCATGACATAAGTTCCTAAGGCACTCTGCCTCGTCAGCTGCCCAGTCAGTAGACCTGTCCCCACTGGTCACTGGCTTTCACTAGGTCGCGGTGCGCGTAAAAAGTTCATGAATTTATTTTTCTTTTAATCAAAACATCTTCTTTAATCATTAAATCATTCAAATTTGAGTAATTCATATCTTGAGAATTTGAACTTCAAACTTGACAAGTAACATATGAGTCTTGACTAGAAAATGTGTTAGAATTCATTTCTGACTTGAGTTTCCACATTTGAGCACTTAATTTTTGTGCACATATTTAAATTGCACTTAAACCCTTTTTAACTTGATAAAATCATAACTAAATCACACTAAATCCCTATTGAACAAATTTATATCTAAATTGACTATAAAAATGCAACTAGTACATCCGCAACATTTTCTTGTATGTCTAAAGCACTTGAACCTCCTATACTTTAGTAATTTCAATTCAATTTGCATATGGAGTCATTTTGAATGGCTTCTGAACCTCATGTACCTCGCCGCGGCTCCACCTGCCAACGTGCCCTCCTTTGTTGGGTTCTACGGTAGGGTGCGTCGTCGACTGCAAATTGAAAAAAATCCTACCCGTAGAACATCCAGGAACATGCTACGGGAATGGATCATGGATCGTTACCACTAGACACGCAGTGCCGTGCAACAGAAGTAGAGTTGAGGTAGCGCGTCTCCGAAGTCGTCTCTTCCTCGTCGATCTCCCACGTAGCCGATCGAATCCCACGAACAGGTTCGTCGGAGCGGCGCAAGTGCACCGCCTCTAACGGTATCCGCGCGTGCAGGAGGAATGTCGTCCGGCGGACTGCTAGGTCCGATCACACAACCGGCGGCGAGTGGAGGTGGCTAATTGCAACACATGCAAAGCCCTAGTGACGGTGCCGAAGCGATCAACCGAAAGAGTGTGCCGCATCTCCACTATATATACGCATCTGTCACGAGCTCAACTCTTGGGCCTTGCACGGATCCTAAAGCCCAGAGTCTACTCGGTCACGATCCAAGTCTAGCTCAGACCACATCCGACCAGCGCCCTCGGATCCAACCTCATAGGTTCCTTCCCTTAAGCGCCCGACCCCTTAGGTTTAAGTCGGCTTGGTTGCAGGTCGGATCACCTCCGACCTGCTCGGTTGGTAGTGGCCTCTAGCAAGGCGTGCCGACCACCAAGTAGTCATTGAAGTTGGTTAGGCGAACCTGTACATCACACTTCTATTCCCTTTGCCTCGCGATATATGTTGTCAGGCTCAAGGCGAGTATATCATTCTTGTGCTAGCCCGACCTCTTTCTCGTTCCAGTGATGCTGACCACAAACTAGATTATCTCATAATCCTTGTCGCATGGCCATGATTATCTTGGTCGGATCACATGAGGGCCCCATAGTATATCTCTCCTGATCGGAGGGGCAAATCCCATCTTGCTCGACCATGTCTCGCAGCATGGGTCTGGACAAGCTCGAAACCTACCTTTATAACTTCCCAGTTACGGAGTAGCGTTTGGTCGACCCAAAGCAGGTTTGTCGCCATTCCGAGTACATGCGCCAGCTCAGGTCTTAGGAGGTAGAACATATGTTGTACTAGAGACTCACAGATGACATATCGCTGCGTCTCATAGTTGGGTATGTTCGATTCGGACCTTATCTCGACTCGGATCCGACTATGTCGAATCCGACCATATCCTTCCAAGTCCATATTATCCGGTTAGCATCCAATGCTTCATGGCCAGTGAGACCAAGCCGTCCACCGTGTCATATGATAGTCTAGTCAGCTACGCATCCACACAACCCTTTCGACTAGGAACCTTTTAGGACAATCATCATACAATGCATAGTCCCACAAACAAGTCACGTACTTGCTGATACACATCATTGACAATGTCCAAGGACTATCTTTATTCATAAACATATAGGAAATATCATCATACATGATTGCCTCTTGGGCATATCTCCAACATCCTCATCATGCCTCTTCCACCTGCTAGAGTCACCCATTAGATGGGTGGGATCCCGCTTGGCTGCTCCACTCACATGGCCCCGGATCGACCGCAGATACCTCTTCCCCACACGACTCCGGCCATGACCACGGGATCCCTGGTGGTGACCACAACACAGCCCCAACGGCAGCTTGTCCCTGCCAAGATACATCACTGGAGGGCGGCGACACCCCTCCCATTCCTTCCCTTGCCAGAGCTGCGTCGGCGGCCAAACACCCCTCTCCTTCCTCACTAGATCCATAAGGATGACGCACATCAGCGACTGGATCGACCCTGAGGTGCGCACTTGCACACCCCCTCAACGCATGACAGCGGCCAGATCAATCTTGAGGTGGGTGGAAACAAACTCCAAGCATCCGTACACAGACCCTGGCGGCAAGGATAGGTGTAGTGTCGCGTTGTTGTTTCGAATGATGTCAGCCTAGCGACTCGACAAGCGATATGGGAGGCGGATTGGGGGGGGGGGGGGGGGGGGCATCAGGAGGAGGACGTTTTTTCTTATCGGGCGTGGGTGCGCTATTTTTTTCCGTTCCTTTTTCACATGGGAGGGGTATGGGTTTTTTTCCGGAGGGGACGAGGATGTTATAGTTTGATCGGTGATGGGAGGCTGATGCCAAGGACGACTAACGTACGGATTGTCCTTTAATAATAGAGATATGTGTTTCTAAGTTCATACCGCCGTAAGCAATGTGGTCAATTTGATTCCATCTGCAATTAACATCCCTACTCTGCTCAAAACTGTTATCCCGCCAATAATAACCAAAGCCCCGGCCAGGAAAGGAAGTTCTAATAAAGTAACCAAACCAAAACAACACATATGTACAACGATTGAAATCAATTAACCATCCAATAGCACACACATTGTCACTGTATCTTCGCCCATGCCGCAATGCTCGGCACGTCCTTGGCCACCACGTACACGAGGTAGTACCCCGGCGGCGCCAGCTCCGGCTTCCCGGGCGCGTCCACGGTGATCATGTAGCTCCGGACGTCCGCGATGAAGGACGTGACGGACAGGATGAGCAACCGCTGGTTCATAGAGTACCCGTGCGTGGTGAACGGTGGCGCGTACATGGTGACCATCACGTCGGCCTCCACCACTGGCTCCACCGGCGTCCAGAACCTGAACGTGAGCTTGGCCCCATACCGCATCCCCTCCCTGGGCACCGAGAGGATGTCGATCTTCGGGCGGTTGGCGGCGAGTCTCCTATCGAGGTACGGCGGCAAGAACCGCTCCACGCGCACCTCGGTGGGGAAGTCGACGCCGCTGAAGTTGTACCCCGAGTTAGTGTTGCCGCCGGCCACGAGCACCGTGGCGTCGGGGAGCACGGCGGCCGTGGAGTGGTAGACGCGGGAGATGGTGGATGCCGTCAGCGGCCGAAAGCGGGTCTCCTGCGGCGCCCACGGCGAGTAAAGGAGCGGCGTGCGCACCGGGGCTCGCGCGAACCCCCACCCCGCACAGCCCTTGGCGGCGCCGTTGAGCAGGAGCAAGTCGCCGGTGGGGAGGATGAGCATGTCGCCCATGACGCGTTGCACGGGCATTTCCTCGATGGCCCATTGCGCGTCCTGTTTGACGAGGTTGATGCGGCCGCAGTCCTTGAGCGCCCATCCGTACGTGCCGTTCTCGCCGACCTTGAACGCGGTCTTGTTGGCGCCGCCGCAGATGATCACCTCTGGCTCTAGTTCGGGGCCGCCGTGTAGCTGCTTCCCGCGGAGGTCGAGCGGGAGCATGGCCGACATGGCGGACGCCGGGTAGTTGCGGGCTCCGCCGGGGAGCGGCGGGATGTCGCGGATGACGATCTCGGAGCGGTGGTCGAAGATGATGCCGCGGTCGTTGGCGAAGATGAAGAGGTTGCCGTCGGGAAGGAGGTTGACGAAAGGGTAGAGGTTGTTCTCCACGTCGTCGGTGGTGTCCCGGAGCAGCGAGAGCGGCACGGACTGGTGGTTGAACATCCCGGGCCTGGGCACGAGCTCGAAGGAGAAAGCGCGGCGGCCGCCGAAGAGGGCGAAGCGGCCATCGGGGAGCACCTGCTGGGTGGCGTACCACCGGCCTTCGAAGAGGCTGAACTGGTGCTCCTTCCAGTCGCAGGTGTCGCAGGGCGAGAGGTAGCGGACAGACCTGTCGCCCTCGAAGTAGCCCCCGGACTGCACGAGGTTGCCTTCGGCGTCGAACCCCCCGGCGGAGCACCAGGTGTCGGTGAGGATCTTGAGGGGGCGGATGGCGCCGGTGGTGTAGTCGAACTCGACGGCGTGCGCCCAGCAGTCGGTCTTATGGCGGCGCGGGTCGTAGCGGCAGTTGTCGAACCTGAGGCGCATGAGGGAGCGGCCCGTGGTGACGGTGTCGAACATGATGGCGCGGCCGTGGCGCATGATGGCGAGGTGCATGGCGGAGACGCCGGAGTTGTCGCTGACGATGGTCCACATGCCGTCGGGCTTGTCGTCGCGCACGTTGACCCTGAGGGTGACGGTGTCGAGGGACGTCTTGCTGGGCTCGCCTATGGGCGGCACGCGCGTGAGCCCCATGGTGTTGGGCCGCGCGGCGCCCTTCTCCTCGAGCTCCGTGCGGGGCGGGGGCGGGCACTTGTGCGGCCCGTCGCCGAACGGGTCGAGGTACTCGCTCTCGGGCCGCGCGCGGAAGATGTTGAAGGGGTCGAAGAGGGCCTCGACGCCGAGGACGGAGGCGAGGAGCGCCATGGCGAGCACGCCGGCGCGGAGGAGGGAGGAGGACCGGGCCATGGCGCCTCCTTCCCCGATGAGCTCGGCCGACCTCCTCGTCCTTGATTGGAACGTACGGGACGGGACCTGTGTCTAGGCTCCCCGTATCGTTGCCAAGGTCGGTAGCTCCGGCCGGCGAGCTCGTGCGGCTGGCTGAGCTAAAATTGGGTCGCCGCGCGTGGCCGTGCTCTATTAATAGCGCGCGAGGGTGCAAAGACGCACATGTTCAAATATAGCCGCATGCGTGTTTGTTCTGCGGTTTCGAGACGCGGCTGGGCTTTAAGTGGACCAGGTTGGTTTATAGCCCTGAAAATACCGGCCCGGCCTGGCACCTTGTCATGTGCATCCAGTGTGCAACGCTAGAACTTTCATACTACCATTAACCAGCCCTCAAAAAATAATTACTATCATTAACCAAACTTGTGTTAAAAAATCGTTAACCAAGAAACTTTTTTTTAACACAGTACAGACACAAGCGCTCATATACACGCGCATACACTCACCCCTATGAACGTGCACACACACACCCTACCCCTATGAGCACATCCGAGAGACTGAGCCGGCATATCATCTTGAAATTTACGAAGTCACCGTAGGCACCTCGTCGTCGACGGAAACGTCTCCTCCCACTGAATGCACATCGCCGGAAATCCTGAAATAAATCCAGGAATAAATGCGAGCACCAGGATTTGAATCCTGGTGGCCTGGGGATACCACAATCCCTCTAACCATCCAACCACAGGTTGGTTCGCATTAACCAAGAAACTTGCAAGAATGCAACACGATGGCATTTCCAATTAAAACGCCAAAGGGAAATATAATGTAAACTGGCACCCTTTTCAGAAAAAAAAATAAGTAGGGTGGGAAAAAATGCACCTTGTTTTCTTTTTCTTTCCCAAAGCAAACTAAAGAACTTTAGAAGAGTCGCCATATCATCGATCCCCACAAATGCATATGGAGCGTGCCGAGGCGACACATAAACTCAGAGTCGCCATAAACATAGCCTCCAATTATTTTTCATGTGGGCCCTGTTTATCAATGGCTAGAAGCAACGACGATTCTATGTGTAAGCTGTGGGGTCAACTGAATCCAGTGGCATGTGTTGTGTAGTCCATTGACTACACAGTTTTTTTTGCAAAAAAAGTCCTATAACAAATAGACATCAACAAAAAAAAAATCCTACAAATGCATACTCTTGACTACACAAGATTCAATTGACTACACATGATTGAATTCCTGGCACCGCCACTGACCGAATCCACAAATTTTTGATTGCATGCTTATATCTATTCATATTTGTGCAAAAGATTAGTACATTCGAGGGAGATTAGTGCTGAATCCACAACCTTTTGGTGCTGGTACTGCCACTGACTAGAAGACATCTTCCTTCCCCACCTCAACAATGCAAGTGTTTTGGTACAAGATTTCAACATTGATTTCAACTAGGATTTCAACACGGATTTATAAAAAATCAATTTTAAGAAGGATCAAAGCTAGGATTTGAACAACCTTAAAACTACGATTTTGTGTAATTGAACTACATACTCTTCCTTCTCTTGGTTAGTGACCTCATAGGAAGGGGAGGCTTCGGCTAACGCAACTTATGCCGCCACGCGGCCGACAAACGCCTATGCGTCCTCGATGCAGGACAAGCACATTTTGAAGCTTGGCGTGAGCGCAACTCCATTTATGCACAAGTAGCCGTCGAGATGCGGCTGAAATACTCGAGGGAGGTGAGAAGATGGGCGCGGTCGATGGATGATTCAGCCTTGTGGCACGCGTTTTCCTCGACCCACTCGGGAAGTCCCACACCTCTCTCTCTCTCTCTCTCTCTCTCTCTCTCTCTCTCTCTCTCTCTCTCTCTCTCTCTCTCTCTCTCTCTCTCTGCACGGTCCTCTTTGGTTTCTTCGGGGAAAGGTTAGTAGGGAGGGCACGACCGCACCGACCTGATAATGGGGTGGGAGTGAGTGTGCCCGTGACGGAGATGTAGGAAGAGGGTGAATGTGGTGGTGCAGCCGATGGGGTGTATATACCTGCTAATGGGAGAGCTCCAGTGTGGAACACATGGGCAGGTGGCGGGGCGGGATTTGCCGCTTGCAGGTGGGAAATGCATCGACGACCATTAATCGGCACTACTCCCGATGGATAAGCGGTTGCAACAACCATATGGACGGCAACGCCATTGACCAGGCTGCGTGCGGAAGGAAGATACCAGGCTGAAACTTTCCTCCCGCGCGAGCGGTTGGAAGATGTTGCACGCTTCAAACCAACGACCACAGTCTACAAATATGGAGGCTCACAGGCTGGATATGGCGCATCCTCCATAAATTATGCCGATCGGGAGGCATATGTTTGCTCTGCTAGAGTGCCATTTTAAGGCAAAATCATCATATCGGCGGTTATTATGCTGATCAGCCCAATATGGCAACTCTGATGGAGTTGCTCTAACATCGATTGTTTGTGCAAGCCTTGGTTAGGAATTTGCCAATGTAGATACCCTCATGAGAGCCTAGCTACCTTTTTCACTCACTTAATTGTTACCAATCTCTATTGTTGGAGCAGAATTTTTTCTTCAGAAACACCAATTATAACATAGATGCGTGCACGCACGTGCGCTCACGCACACACACACTCTTACACCATCACCATACATGCATTCACATAACGTCTACTGAAAACTGGATGAGAGCTGCGCCCGCCAAATCGTCAAATCTAGAGTTTATTCTTTTGCGAATGGGAGCACCACTAATTGGTTCTCATGTTGGAAAAGAACTTACTCTGTGTGAGTCGTTAGCATGTACACTTGTATGGGATGATTAGACAGCAATTAAGATCCTATGATTAGCTAGCCTAGCATAGTTTAATTTAACACTGCCATTTGAGATCCATCCAATGTGCAGAATGTACGGATCGATCAATGAGATTGTGTGTACGTTAATTTGGATTTGCTTTTGCAGCATGCATACAAATAATTGATACGATCAAAGATTGAGATCGATGCCGGGTCGATAGGATTGGGAAATTATAATATATTCCAGTGACAATCAGTGGCGGAGCTTGGAAGAAAAAACTGGGTGGGCCAATTCAAAGGAAAGCACAACTATCCAGTTTGCAACTATGAATGTTTAGTTGTTACTCCACTTTTCTATAAGGTCTTTGGCTACGTGAGCACCGTCTTTGCTTATACTCGTACCCTACACCTGGTGACCCAGCCGATGACTATATATGGTGCTTTTGCTGCTTTTTTTTTATACTATAAAACTAGACGAATGCTCGCCGTTGCAATTTGTAGAACTTAAAGAATAGTTGAGCAAATAAATCAGACCATGAGCAGTGAACTCTCAATTGCAAGGGAATTAAAGGTGCCGTGCTCGATTTCTCGTTGCATGGGCAGCCTTCTGGACGCTGCTCACTATGACGCTGCTCCTGCCCGGCTGTTCAATCTATGGCGGCTGCCAGCTGGCCGGTGCCCGCACGGCGAATCGGAACACCTCTCAAGTCTCAACTGTGCGATGCATGAGATGCCCTGTGCGGCGGCTGCTGCCTACTGTGTGCTTATGCCGCTGCTAAACCTGACGAGCAGAAATAGACGCATCTTGTTTCACGTGAAGGAGGACGCTGACCATGACTACCGTGTATTGCGCCTCCTCTGACGCTGTTGGCTTTGATCGACGAGCAGTAGCCTGAGTATACGTTGCATGGTTACTGGACTTGCTACGAAGTATAGGTATTATTTTTTGCCATAATCCTGGGCGGGCCATGGCCCAGGTCGGCCCCAACTAAGCTCCGCCCCTGGTGACAATGATCATGTCAGTGGAAAAGGGTATGCATGAAAATACCCAAATAAAAAGGACCGGCGATGATGCATGCGTGATATATGTCGATTTGCAATCACAAACATTATAGTATTGATAACATTATTCAATGGAGTTAGATTTTCTCTTTTCAAAGTGTTTGCAGATTTTCCCATGCAATAAAAGTTGTGTGTACTATTAGTATTTATAACCTTAGGTTGGCAATGGAACTAGATTATTGTCTCTTTTCAAAGTTTTTGTAGATTGGCGTGATATATGGTTTCATGAGCATGGTTGGTAAAGCAGCAAGTTGTTTGATTAGCTCGCGTTTGATACTTGCATCCATGATGCATAGGATTGGGAGCAAGCTCCATGCAAGCTATTTTTTCCCCGTCCATGTGTTATAGCCTAGATGAAGAGCCCGCTTCACTCTCTCTCCCTTTCTTCCCTTTTCACTCTTTCCAGTAGGATTTTGATGACATGAAACATACTATAGCCTGTCTAGTGGGACTTGTTGTAGTTACTCAAGAAAAGGGGATATTGGTATTCGCAAGTGTGTGATATTTTGTTGACATGCATTGGTGCATTTTCCGGAAAAAAAGGCATGCGTTGGTGCATGCATGCACCTTCAGGGTTCCAAAATGCGATGCATCATGCATGGCTCATAACAAGATGATGACTAGGCATGTTTGGATGGTTATCTCTATGCATACATGCTATCATGCATGAATTGTCTTTTAGATCGTGGAGGCATTTTCCTAGGCAAAAAACCAACATGATGCATATTGTTTAAAAAATTCATTTGAGAACTGAGAGTGAATTTCACCTTTTACCTCCTAATATGTAGTTTGTGACATTTTTTACCCTATTTAGCAGAAGTTCATCAAAAACATCCTATTTAAGCAATATTATTCAAGTGTTTACCCTTTCTAATGTTTACCCTTGTTCTACAAGTCATTGGTCATACGTGCCGAGCTGAGTTAGACTCCTGTTCAGAGGCAAATTTGCGCGATAAAATGTTCGACGTGGCACATTATGTGCGGGTCATGGCTCAGCCCAACTTGGTCACGCGACTTGGCCCTATTCTCTCACTTTCTTCCTCGTTTCGTCACATGGGAGTTGTGGAGCAGCGGCGAATCCAAGACAGGCGAAAAGGCGCCGTGAGCAGGTGATTGGCTATCTTCGGAGGGTGAACACGCATACAAGTGAGATAACTCCTTCCCCTCATCTGCGCTAGCAAGTGCCATATGTCGGCTTGTAGTTTATGGTTGCTTCAACACCAGCCGACATAGCCATTGTTGCTTTTATTTCCAAATACGTACCTCACATCAACGTAGAGGGGACTACCTCTAGCTCTGCTCCAATATGGAATGAACTTATAAGAGTTTGGAATCGGTCCCATTTTCTGCATAAGAAGCGCCCCGGAGGAATGCACCACTAGTGTGACATCCGACTTATATTGGGTCCAGCCAGAGATAATGGGGCCAAACTTTAAAGGGATAAACGCTGAAATAAACTTGTTTCAAAGGAATTATTGTAAATGGGGTAAAAATATGTCATGAACTTAATCTTATATGATAAAATGTGGAATTTTACTTGAAAATTAAACAAAAAAAGACGCAAAGCGTGGATCTTAGCATGATCCGGAGGTTAACTACAAACACACCCTAACTTCCAAACATGCACAAAATAAAGCCTCAGCCGGAGACAACATGTACGTATGCATCCTTCGACCTATCCCATGAGTGTTATATACACTAGTTCTCGTTTGTGTGTATGTATATGAGTTCATGCATGCATGGGGCTTAGAAAAGGTCAAAAAGATAATATCAGATACCACGCATGTATGTTCATCAAAATTCTTCAGAGCAAATGCATGTAAGGTGCTTCCTAGCAGCATGCAGATTTCCACATTATTTGTTAGGGAAAATTTGCAAACAATGAAAAACACCATTTTGAGACCGGAGTGCTCCTAAGCATCACTACGATATGAAGATCACCATCAATATTAAGATGGATACCGATCGATGCCCAAATTACTGTGCCAGAATGTACATACCCATGCCATCATCATCATACAATACAACACTAGCTAGGTGCAGAAGGCAGTGTGATCACTGGCCTAGCTAAACCAGCTGCTCTATATATCCTTGTGATTCTGCGTCAGAAACATTCATTCTGAAATTCATGGCCGTAGTGCACTTATGGCTGTACAAATTAACTAGCGAGCTAGCCAGCATCCATCACCAAATCAATCACAATCCAGTATATGCATGAGAATAAACACACCGCGTGACAAGCTCTCTAGTTTGTGTGGCATCATATCGATGAATATGCAAGGAGCAAGGACATGTTTAAATAGGCGGGATCATAGCTTGAGCTCAAGGTCCACATCATCCAGGTTTGTACTCACCGACGATGAGTCTACTGTCGCCATTTGATTTAGGTCCAGCTGTGGCATGAAACAAATCGAGTCAAAAATAAATTTCCACAACAAGTAACAGCTTATTTGTGAGCAAACATAAATTTGATTGTATCTGTGTAAATTATACAATGGGTCTTGTGTTTTGTAAAATAAGAGGCAAATGTTAAACTGCTCTAATAAGATGGCACATTGTTGGATCGGGTTTAAGGACATCATCACATGAACCATATATAAAGTAAAAAAACGTAGGAACTGATTTGTAGTACCATGCTAGTAACCGTGCACGCAATGCAAGCATGTTGGACTAATTAACATAACCGATACATAAAATTAGTTGTACTTTCGACAAATACAAGTATAGTTTTTTATAGTATTTTATTACCTCTTCCATACTATTGGCGTGGAAAAAAGTGGACAGGACATGTTGCATTTCAAGAAAGACCATTAAATCAAACATATATTACAAACACAAGAAAACTTTAAGCCTGCATACGTAAACATCACATAATTAATGTTATACTTATTTACTTTAATTTAGATGACACACACATCTTGAAAGCAAATGCATCAACACACTTTTACTTAAGCCTCCCCACCCCCACTCCCACTCCCTCACCCTCACTCCCCTCCCCCCGGCCAATCCCAAAAAAAGTACCATGTAAAAATCAACTTTGCATACACAAAAAATAATAATCTTATGTATACAAAATAATTTTAGTGAGTAATTAGGAGCAGGAAAAACAATTAAGAGGCTACACATATATAGTGTTGAGTAAAGAAGGGTATATGATTTGTCCAAACACCATTAGGTGAATATTTGCGAATTTAGATTAAAGATTACGTACAGAGCAACATAAAGTATCTCATGCATGTATATATCTAACTCATGCTTTATGTATAATGGTATGATAAATATAGATATACTTCATGATTTTGGACGTAAATTCTGGTGCAGCATGCATGCATCATTTTTAACAGATAGATTATCCATGACGGTATAAATACACTTCCGCATACCCACCGACCTCGGGTTCGAAGAGAGGCAAAGTGTGGTCGCTCCCCGGATGAGGGTAATGTGTTGCACCATAGGTAGTTGCTCCATGGTAACTCGACGCTGATCTGAAGGTTAATTAGATGAAGATTAATCATATTAATTAATTCTGTCTAGGGCATTTGCAGTTTAGATCGTACGTGGACCTTGCAATGGACGCAGGCCAATACTAATAGATACCTGATGATGGGAGTAGTTGGGGATTCGCCATATCTCATGTCTCCTGATCTCCATCCATTATAGGCCATCTATGTATGTTACAATACACATGCATGTCTGGTTAGGCAGCCCACACCCGGCATAAGATATGCAGCATGCATGATGATAAGGCTATCACGTGCATGGGAGAATAAAATCTGATCTTTGGTTGCAATGATACTCTTGTTCTTCCCTGCGGATTCACACGTATACATACACCAAAAGGTTCTAACATAGTGTATCATATTATCGTGCATTATTGATACAGCTAGCACGTAGTACTACTAGAAAAGTGTCGCTGGGACGATTTAAAGTGCCAGAAGAAAAAATTAAGCGAAATATATACAAGTAAAATGGATTTTCTGTCCAACTTTTCTGATCTTGTGGGGTGCTCACTCATTATTTGTTGTTGAATTATAGTGTTTAGTCAACTAATACTGCTTCTAGTTAGTTTTAATCGAAGCAACTCATTTTATATAAATTTTCTTAACGACTTGCATTTGTGATAAGTGAGAGAGAGTACTGTAGTGTGTAGAATGAACATGCATCTTTAATCTCCCGAGCCGTCTAAATTAACCTAAAAAGTAACTACTAAGGCGATAACAACAAACAATTGGTCAAACGTTTTGGTAAGTGTGAAACCATCTAACTAGCATGTACGTACGTATATTATATATAGTACTCGAAACACTTGGTTAATTCTCAACTAAGTAAAATTACACATACCACAAGATTTGGATGGAACGGGTAGGTCGATGAGACGCTGGTGCTGTTAGCTTGGAAGGAGGAGGACGGCGAAGACGACAGTGAGTAGTTCAACGACGACCGTGCATCTTCCTGCTCGATCAACCAATCAAACCCCAAAATCGTACCAAATCAGAAACTATGCACCTAATAGACATGTCTTGACAAGATCAGACACCCCGGTTAATGAACATAACACAAGCAATTAAACATCAAGCTAGCTACTTCGTGCATGAACATGCGATGAGTAATTACCTGCAGGTTGAAGCTACCGGTTCCATGGATCGATGACGATGGAGGTGGCTGTCCGACGAGAGGAGGATGGTGCTGGTACTCGGCCATTTCGGCCTGCAACCGGATCTTCTCAAGCTGCGCGACGCCGAGGCCCCGCTGCGGCTGCCTCGGCTTGTCGACGGCGGCGGCTCTCTTGCCCCTCCTGGACCCCGACCCCGACCCCGACGAGGAGGAGGAGGATCTCCCCCTGCCCCACTCCATGCTGTCCCCAAAGTTGCTTGCACTCATGGCCTCATGGGATCGTACCCAGGTATAGCTACCAACAGACAAGACCTAGGTAGAAGACGACCAAGAAATGGGGGCAAGAAAAGGAGGTGGAGGAAAAGGGGAAGCTGGGTGGTGTCGAGAGGGCCGGCCACTTAAAGTGAAAGGGAGAGATCGCCTTGCACGCCCAGTATCGATCCCTCTTAATTGTTAAATGGAGACTCCAGGCTGCCTAAATGAAAGCTTGATTTCATTATTTATGTTATAAGATAGCTATATATAGTGCCATGGCCTTGATGCGTTAGTTTATGCAATCAATGTTGGAACCAAGGATCGACAAACAATCGCAAGAACACGAGGGGATAGATTTTGCCAGGCGACAAACACCCACGGCGACGAACGCCCGCCCCGGCGACGAACGTCAGGGCCTTTTTCTCCACTGTATTCACTTGGCACAAACCAAACAAGACGCAATACATCGGCTTATATAGCCCAGCACACACAAGTTGACCGCCACACTCGGCCACGCACGTACACAGCAGCCACTAACCAACCCTACATGCACGTCCATATCAAGCTGCTGCATGCACGCACTAACTGCTAACTACATCCACGCCATGCACGAACAGCCCACGACTCACGCCAACGGCCGCTGCCTTACGAGACGGACCCGGAGCGCACACCCGCGCACACACATACGCACACACGCACGCACACACGCCATGGACACAACCTGGACGCACACACACGCCGGTCTCCGTCGCGGGACGTGGCTTATTCCAACATTCTCCTCCTAAGCCACGACCTCGCCACATGACGGGCTCGTCGTTAACGGAGTTGCTGCAGCTATCGCCGTTGTCGTCGCCATGGCCGCCGTTACGGCCACCCGGACATGAACACCGCTGCATCCTTCTTCTTCTCCGGCGACATACACCATCTTCTTCGGCGACACACACCGTTTGTGCTCTCGCGCTCGAACGCCTGACGTCACGTGTGCACGCCGCGCCATGCCGTCGCGCCGTGCCGCGGCCTTCCCGCCACGCAGGACCTTCGCGGCCTCCTCTCCGCGCCGCCGCACGCACGACGTCGCAACGCGCCGCCTCCGTGTCCGCCGTGCTCGGCCACAACGCCGCGCACCTCCTCAAGCCGACACACGGCCCAGAGCTCCATCGCGCAGCCGCCGGCGAATGCCGCCGCCGTTGGCACTCAACGCCATCACGCCGCCGGCTACGACCAGCGTGCCACTGGATGACAAACTGGCTCTGATACCAATTGTTGGAACCAAGGATCGACAAACAATCGCAAGAACACGAGGGGATAGATTTTGCCGGGCGACAAACACCCACGGCGACGAACGCCCGCCCCGGCGACGAACGTCAGGGCCTTTTTCTCCACTGTATTCACTTGGCACAAACCAAACAAGACGCAATACATCGGCTTATATAGAACATCACACACAAGTTGGCTGCCACACTCGGCCACGCTCGTACGCAGTACCCACTAACCAACCCTACATGCACGTCCATATCAAGCTGCTGCATGCACGCACTAACTGCTAACTACATCCACGCCATGCACGAACAGCCCACGAGTCACGCCAACAGCCGCTGCCTTACGAGACGGACCCGGAGCGCACACCCGCGCACACACATACGCACACACGCACGCACACACGCCATGGACACAACCTGTACGGACACACACGTCGGTCTCCGTCGCGGGACGTGGCTTATTCCAACATTCTCCTCCTAAGCCACGACCTCGCCACATGACGGGCTCGTCGTTAACGGAGTTGCTGCAGCTATCGCCGTTGTCGTCGCCATGGCCGCCGCTACGGCCACCCGGACATGAACAACGCTGCATCCTTCTTCTTCTCCGGCGACATACACCATCTTCTTCGGCGACACACACCGTTTGTGCTCTCGCGCTCGAACGCCTGACGTCACGTGTGCACGCCGCGCCATGCCGTTGCGCCGTGCCCCGGCCTCCCCGCCACACAGGACCTTCGCGGCCTCCTCGCCGCGCCGCCGCACGCACGACGTCGCAACGCGCAGCCTCCGTGTCCGCCGTGCTCGGCCACAACGCCGCGCACCTCCTCAGGCCGACACACGGCCCAGAGCTCCATCGCGCAGCCACCGGCGAACGCCGCCGCCGTTGGCACTCAACGCCATCACGCCGCCGGTTACGACCAGCGTGCCACTGGATGACAAACTGGCTCTGATACCAATTGTTGGAACCAAGGATCGACAAACAATCGCAAGAACACGAGGGGATAGATTTTGCCGGGCGACAAACACCCACGGCGACGAACGCCCGCCCCGGCGACGAACGTTAGGGCCTTTTTCTCCACTGTATTCACTTGGCACAAACCAAACAAGACGCAATACATCGGCTTATATAGCCCATCACACACAAGTTGGCCACCACACTCGGCCACGCACGTACGCAGCACCCACTAACCAACCCTACATGCACGTCCATATCAAGCTGCTGCATGCACGCACTAACTGCTAACTACATCCACGCCATGCACGAACAGCCCACGAGTCACGCCAACGGCCGCTGCCTTACGAGACGGACCCGGAGCGCACACCCGCGCACACACATACGCACACACGCACGCACACACGCCATGGACACAACCTGGACGCACACACACGCCGGTCTCCGTCGCGGGACATGGCTTATTCCAACATTCTCCTCCTAAGCCACGACCTCGCCACATGACGGGCTCGTCGTTAACGGAGTTGCTGCAGCTATCGCCGTTGTCGTCGCCATGGCCGCCGCTACGGCCACCCGGACATGAACACCGGTGCATCCTTCTTCTTCTCCGGCGACATACACCATCTTCTTCGGCGACACACACCGTTTGTGCTCTCGCGCTCGAACGCCTGACGTCACGTGTGCACGCCGCGCCATGCCGTCGCGCCGTGCCGCGGCCTCCCCGCCACGCAGGACCTTCGCGGCCTCCTCGCCGCGCCGCCGCACGCATGACGTCACAACACGCAGCCTCCGTGTCCGCCGTGCTCGGCCACAACGCCGCGCACCTCCTCAGGCCGACACACGGCCCAGAGCTCCATCGCGCAGCCGCCGACGAACGCCGCCGCCGTTGGCACTCAACGCCATCACGCCGCTGGCTACGACCAGCGTGCCACTGGATGACAAACTGGCTCTGATACCAATTGTTGGAACCAAGGATCGACAAACAATCGCAAGAACACGAGGGGATAGATTTTGCCGGGCGACAAACACCCACGGCGACGAACGCCCGCCCCGGCGACGAACGTCAGGGCCTTTTTCTCCACTGTATTCACTTGGCACAAACCAAACAAGACGCAATACATCGGCTTATATAGCCCATCACACACAAGTTGACCGCCACACTCGGCCACGCACGTACGCAACACCCACTAACCAACCCTACATGCACGTCCATATCAAGCTGATGCATGCACGCACTAACTGCTAACTACATCCACGCCATGCACGAACAGCCCACGACTCACGCCAACGGCCGCTGCCTTACGAGACGGACCCGGAGCGCACACCCGCGCACACACATACGCACACACGCACGCACACACACCATGGACACAACCTGGACGCACACACACGCCGGTCTCCGTCGCGGGACGTGGCTTATTCCAACATTCTCCTCCTAAGCCACGACCTCGCCACATGACGGGCTCGTCGTTAACGGAGTTGCTGCAGCTATCGCCGTTGTCGTCGCCATGGCCGCCGCTACGGCCACCCGGACATGAACACCGCTGCATCCTTCTTCTTCTCCGGCGACATACACCATTTTCTTCGGCGACACACACCGTTTGTGCTCTCGCGCTCGAACGCCTGACGTCACGTGTGCACGCCGCGCCATGCCGTCGCGCCGTGCCGCGGCCTGCCCGCCACGCAGGACCTTCGCGGCCTCCTCGCCGCGCCGCCGCACGCACGACGTCGCAACGCGCCGCCTCCGTGTCCGCCGTGCTCGGCCACAACGCCGCGCACCTCCTCAGGCCGACACACGGCCCAAAGCTCCATCGCGCAGCCGCCGGCGAACGCCGCCGCCGTTGGCACTCAACGCCATCACGCCGCCGGCTACGACCAGCGTGCCACTGGATGACAAACTGGCTCTGATACCAATTGTTGGAACCAAGGATCGAAAAACAATCGCAAGAACACGAGGGGATAGATTTTGCCGGGCGACAAACACCCACGGCGACGAACGCCCACCCCGGCGACGAACGTCAGGGCCTTTTTCTCCACTGTATTCACTTGGCACAAACCAAACAAGACGCAATACATCGGATTATATAGCCCATCACACACAAGTTGACCGCCACACTCGGCCACGCACGTACGCAGCACCCACTAACCAACCCTACATGCACGTCCATATCAAGCTACTGCATGCACGCACTAACTGCTAACTACATCCACGCCATGCACGAACAGCCCACGACTCACGCCAACGGCCGTTGCCTTACGAGACGGACCCGGAGCGCACACCCGCGCACACACATACGCACACACGCACGCACACACGCCATGGACACAACCTGGATGCACACACACGCCGGTCTCCGTCGCGGGACGTGGCTTATTCCAACAATCAATCGGTACCATGTGACCCAAACCACATTAACGAAAGAAGAGTCAAATGAAAAGGGGTTCAGATCAGAGACAACCCCTTTAATTAAATTGCCACTCCTATGTAGTTCAATTTAAACAACTGAAGGGTCATTAATTTCCATGGCCACTAGATCATACGATGCACACAACCATATTTTGTTCATGTGACATCCAAAGCTCCGATCTGAAACCGGCTAAAAAAGCCATCTCCGAGTGGTTAACATCGGGGAAGCCCACCACCACAATGACCTGACCACAGACAAGGAAAAATATGGATGTACTGTTGCAACCTAACCACACACAAGTCACAACAACCAAAATGTGACATCAAATGGAGCTACCCAATTTCTAGTATTTGTAGACAATCGAAGGATCATTCTTCGGCACACAACCATATATAGTTCATGTGCCACCCCAGGCTATGAGCCGAAAACGACATTCAAATAGCAAAAAAAATGTGACAAGGGGTGCCTTAACATCGGGCAAACCCACCATCAATGTCATTGATGATCTATTACTCTTACAACCTACCACTCACAACAAACAACATTGACAGAATTGAGAAACTTCTATAGAGCTAGGTTGATGTTTTCTTTTGGGATCCATCACTGGTGATTATGCGATTATGCAATAATAGCGTCTTCAACACAAAATATCCAGCCTTGCAAATTCTAGAAGCATTCCTATCTTTATATCTTGTTGTACTCTCTCATATCCTAGCAACATGAGACTAATTTTGCACGCATGTTATATGTCCAAAAAGAGCCTATGGGATTTTACAGGAAATATTATTCATATGGGCCGAGCGCCCATAATTCCTAGTAACATTAACCTAAAATGACATGGAAGAGAAATTGTTGTAATGAAAATTTTGTTTTACAGAGCAGCTACATCGCGACCGCCGATACTCCTCCCACCCACGTAAGCCCTTTCGCCATAAAAAATCGCAAGCGTGTTGTCATCAGAGGCACTTTCGCATATATATCGACCACAACCCCACCATGATAAAAAGTCAACAAAATCACATCGAGGGCATACTATAAAATTATAACTTAGCCAATGAAATGCAGAGGATAATCAAAACCTTTATTGTTGGTGATACTAGTAGATAGAAGGAATTGTGCTCCTCAAGCGTGTGACACATATATGTACGGAATTTTCTCTGTATGGTTTAAACAATGTTTTCCACGGGTACCTTTATTTGCTCAGAGATGATGGTGAAGGAGATCTTTGTCATCAGTGTGACACCTTGATTAGACCACCAGGAAATGTGACAGGGTGCCTCAGGGAAATCTTGTTGGCGATCTCGGGAATCAGAAGCTTCGCTGGGCGCACGGATGAGACACTCGGACTGAATCAGCAGCATCGTGGACGTGATTACTGATTAGGTGGACAGGATCGTATCTTCCTCGACCGAACACACAGCCACACACATTTTTATATTGGTGTATTAATTATTAGTTGCCCCAGTGCAACTATCACATTAAGAATTATTTAAGCGATTTATTTTGAGGAAAAGGCTCCCCAATCTCTCTAATATAAAAATATCATCGGGACCCTTAGATTTTGCAATATACAATTTATGCACATAAAAGCACTATATATATGCAAATTCTATATAAAAAATGTATTTACATGAGTTTTTTCATAGAAGTCACTTTGGGGTATCTACTCCCTCCGTCCCATATTAAATGTTGCTCAAACTAGATGCATCTAAACGTATTTCAGTGTTGTCCATTTGAGCGACAATTAATATGGGACCAAGGTAGTAGTAATTACCCTGCAGTACATAAAATGATAAAGTATTACCAATTCATCTATCTGGTATATGAGGAGTGGGAGTACATACTCTGAACTCACAGAATCAGTTTTCCATACTAATATATGTATGTAATCAGCATGCCATGTCAGCACACACTTTTTTTTGCGAGAATGTCAGCACACACTTCAGTGTACCATGTGTCTTTGGCACATAACTAATATACTTAAACATGTTGAGGGTGATATGTAGAATGTTGTAGTTTAGGAACTTGCTTCACCGGTCGAAGCAATTTTAATTATAGAGTTATATATAGTTTGCTCATTACGACAAACCTTAGTTGACTGCACCATTTCTAGAAGAAAAAAACATGCAACATACTCTGAGATGTATTTGCTCTCGGGCGTATTAATTTCCGTTGAGTTCTAAATAAACAAGCTTCATAACATCAATACACAAACATATCAAACAACTCCAGGAACTGTGGGTAACTAGCTAAATAACAATGCTTTGTTATGAAAAAAGATTACTTATCAAGGTAATCAAATGCTAGCTAAGCCAGTTTGCCCATCAGAATTATGTCTAGGTTGCGCTAAGCACCTTACAAGCTTGCTAATTAAGTTCGTTTGTGTCGAGCTTCATTAATACATTTGAGTTTGTCAATGAAGCTTTTTTTATGCCTTTTAGCAACATGGGAAAAATGGTTAAGAGATGTCGATGAACCATGCCTCATTAACTCCTGTTTGTACTTTATAATACAATAAAACAAATACACATATTAGTTGACACCATCAGAACGATGTCTGAACAGCGAGTTGTGGGTTGGATTCCTATTTATAGTTGGGGCTACCATAGGTGCAGATTTATGGCTGAGGAGCTTCACGAAACTCATATTAAAAACCATATTTAAAAGTTCCAAAAAAACGAAAGCATTTCTTTGAAAACTTATATGTGTTCATTACTGATGTGTGAAATTTCGTTTGAAAATATCGAGATTTGTAAAATACATAGAAAAAACAAAATCATGGCCCCAACAAAATCGACTCATTTTCAAATACATATTTGTTTTTTTACGCCGCATGTGAAAATATATTGTCACAAAATTTTGCACGTACATAGTGTATTTACAATTTGTTTGCATTTTTCGTGAGATGTACAAATATGGTATTTTAATACCGGCCTCCCGGGAGGCCGACCTTCAGTAGGCATTTTCGAGGCCATCATGCGGTTTTCTATGGAAAAATCGATGCATGACTTTGAGTTCATTAAAGTAGAGGATACTGTGATTTGCACCTAGCCAACATCGATTCCTCCGTAAGGGCATCTCCAACGCCGATCCTTAAATGGCCCGCGTACCGCACAGTCTGAACTGCGAAAGTCATTCAACGTGGGTCTGTATCAGTCCGTCGAGCGGTCCGGACGTGTTTTTTTTCGCAAATCAGAGACAAACTAGGGGGTCTTTATGGACGTCCAGTACACTGCCGTGCCTGCTTCTGACAACTCTGGCCCACTAAAAACTCCTCCCTCGACCCCGCGCGCTTCCCGCCCGAAACGGTCAGCGCTGCTCCAGAGCATCAGATTCATGCCCGGCCAGAGCGGACGCGTCCTCTCACCGGTGCCAGCACTGAAGCGGCACGCCGGCCAAGAGAGGGCCGCCCGCACCGCTTCCCGGTGCATGCGTCTGCCCCGCGTTCTAACGACACCACGGCCACCTGTCCGTCCCTCTACCACCCACATTAATGACACACGGTTGCCGATAAACCTACTCCTGCGCCACCCATCCATCCGTCTGTCACCCACCATTGCCATTCGCCCCGCTATATACACTCCAGCCCTGGCCATAGCC
Organism: Elymus sibiricus; assembly: GCA_039707655.1. Taxonomy (NCBI): domain Eukaryota; kingdom Viridiplantae; phylum Streptophyta; class Magnoliopsida; order Poales; family Poaceae; genus Elymus; species Elymus sibiricus. The sequence continues at coordinate 402,815,778 of CM077663.1, forward strand.
GACACTCATCCTCCTCCGGTCCCTTTCTCCTCTCCGCACCATTCCCACCATGGCCTCCTCGCGCTCCAAAGCTCTCCGAGACAGACTAACATAGGAGCAGAAGAAGGAGATGGCCGCCATTGCTGCCGGTTGGCAGGCCGGCCGGCAACCGAAGGCCGCCGACGTCCCAATGGAGGACACCGACGACGAGCCAACGTCACCCTCCTCTCCGGCGCTACCCTCGCTGGTGCATTGCACAATGACCATCGGCGAGGCCCGTGCCCATTACATGGACATGGTGTGGGATGAGCGGGAGGAGCAGTTCCGGGAGGCGCAGGCCGACGCGCCTACAACCTCTACCTCCTTGAGGAGCACCGATAGGTGGAGGAGCATCTCGATGACAACAGGGCGATCACGCCGGACATGGACGTGGCGGAGCAGGTGACGCTGCTCAAGTCCTACCGCTCCGCTGGCCAGATTCGCCTCGACCACTGGCAGTACTACCAGCGTCAGGCAAAACTGGAGGCCGCTACAAGGAGTTCAACTAGGTGGCAGACGAGATGTGGGGCAAGAGCGACGACGAGGAGGACATCGTCGGCTCCGCCAAGGCTGCTCGCCGCCGCCACGACCACGAAGCGGGCATGTTCGTGGGCGCCGCCGACAGCGAGGAAGAGTAGTGCATGGAAGGCCAACACCGCTCGAGTCCTAAGAAGGCCACCACTCTTCCCCTCCGTCTGAAGCCAAGCTTGGCGGGCTGATAATCGTCGGCCGATTAGCCGCTAAACCTGCGACGGCGGGGGTTGCTGGGAATGAGCTGGAGAAGGCGAAGGCAAGTGCCGGAGCTTCAATTCTCGGGGTTCTTGGCAGTCCGGTGGGGAACGTGCGTCGACGACCATTTAGATTAGGAATTATACCTCCAGAGCTGGACGAGTTTCGCTTTTAGTTGAAGTATGTCCAAAATGTAATGAATTTCATCATGTTTATATGAAATCCAATGTGTGTGCATGAATCTCTTCCGAATTATTTGAAAATCTGCCCGTTTTGCATGAATTTTGTCCGGTTAGTTTAAACTGTTGTTGAAATGTATGCAGGCAACATTAGATGGCGGCCTCTGGCATCTGTGTCCCGTTGAGATGCCCTAACTCCTTAAAGGAGACAACACCTAATGCCTTATGCATTGAGATCGTAATTGCTTATGCTTTGCGAGCTCATAATTTTTAGGGGGGAGACAGTGATCGAACAATTAAAGTGGTCGATTCGTTGATTAGAAAACAGCAGCACGCCATGCATGCTCCTCCATAGTTTAGCAGATTGCGGCTATTTTTTTTATATCCCTAGACTTGCGTTAGGTGCAAGTAAACTTCGTTTAGACCACAAAAGAAGGTAGCTAAAGCATAAATTTTGTTTGGAGACCACTTCGTGGAAGCTTGAGTCCGGCTGGCCTCCATGTGTACAACAAAAGGTAAAGGCAGGTAAAATATATTCTTTCTGAGACTTTGGCGATGCATGCATGTTGTGCTGCCACCTTTTTTTTTTTTGAACACAGTACAGACGCAAGCGCTCATACATACGCGCATACACTCACCCCTATGAACGCGCACACACACACTACCCCTATGAGCACCTTCGAGAGACTGAACCGGCATATCATCTTGAGATTTACGAAGTTACCGTAGGCGCCTCGTTGTCGACGGGAACGTCTCCTCCAACTGAAAGCGCATCGCCGGAAATCCTGAAATAAATCCAGGAATAATGCGAGCACCAGGACTTGAACCCTGATGGGCTGGGATACCACTGTCCCTCTAACCATCCAACCACAGGTTGGTTCGCATGTTGTGCTGCCACCTTGCTGTGTATACTATCAAATTTAATAAAAGCATGGTTAATTAGTACATGTGTTTCTTGATTAGCCATATGTCCTGCTCGCACAAGCACCATAGTTAATGCATGGTTCTCTGTCATATCACGCTAATTAAACTCTTTGTATATGGACAATCAAATTTTGAAAAGAAGCATGAGAAAGGGATAGAAAGCAGAAAAGAATCGAAAGCTCTCTGCCTGGAAGACTAGATTAAGGAAGAAAACTCAGAATTGTTAGCTAGCTAAGCACTGATTAACAGCTAATTAATCTGTGACGCCGTAGTTCCATCCTCTGCGGTTCATTACTAATTTGATTTGATGGTGTCGTGTGGTAGCTAGCTAGCTAGCGCCTTAGTTATCATACTCCTATATGCTATACCACCGATGGATCGGTTCCTTCGTGCCATCAATCAAGTCAACTTTAATATCCACACAATCTAATCAGAATTAGCATGTCACCGTGTTGAACGTGGCATCTTTGAAGAGACTATTCTTGGGTTGATTTCTGCCTGGAACCGCTAAGCGAAATATACCTTTTTTGCACGTCGTGACTCTCAACAAGCTGAATTTAAAACCTTCCTTCTAAGATCTCCTTTGCGCCAGTTTCAAAAAAAAAAAAAAGATCTCCTTTGCGCCTAGAAGGTAAACAAATATTGCCATTTAAGTATGCGAGGCATTTTTCTTTTACTTTTCAACTAATAATTGGGAGGAAGGGCTTCTATTTATAGTAACCATGTAGGTGCAAAGGATGTTCGGTAATCGAACTGAAATATGAAAAAAGATCACTTTTCTTCTCCTTACGTTGCAATAGTGTTTTTGTATTCTATTTTTTGGGCAAAAAGAATGAATCTATTACAAAAGTTCACCAGAAGTACAAGCATCTCAAACATAATAAAAATTACATTGAGATTCTGTGACCACCGAACGAGCACTATTGCTGCAAGAATGACCCACCGACGCGTCGCTGTTGCCGCTCCCCTACCGGAGCCGGCTTGACCTTATCGATGACAGCCGGAAAGTCTTCGTGCACGTGTCCCTAAGGACCAACGCCCTAGAGCCGCAGTCATCGCCATTGAACCCTTGCATAGATCTAAAGCACCTGGCACCAAATCTCACCACAAAACGAGAAGCCCTAACCTCACCGCCAGGGCCGGTCCAAACTTTTCAGGGGCCTGGTGCGAACACAAAAAATGGGCTCATCAAGTCCGCAACTATAGTATAGTGGAAAAAGCACTTTTAGTGATATTTATCATGAAATTTCATTTGACTTCTTCAAATTTCTAACTGAAAGAAGTAAAAAATGATATTTATCATTCCCGTTTCCGTTGCTCTTCTTTGTATTTAAAAGCAATGAGCTAAAAAAGAAAGGATAGATTTCTTTCAAAAAAAAAAGAAACGATACATATATAGCATACCCAAGGGCGGGGCCCCCTATCTGGCTGGGCCCTAGGGCATCGCACTTCTTGCCCCTACCCAGGGCCGGCCCTGCTCACCGCCCCAAGGAGACATTAGGAATATACGTCGGAGCTCCATTGACTACGTCCAAATAGACGAACTCGAGAAGGATCGAAGCCTAGAAGATAAACTCGAAGAAGAAGTGCCGCCATCTGCCCAAGCACCGCACATGCGAGGACTAAAAAACCCTAACCTAAAGTACTAACCAGAGCGAAGGCACCGGTATTCCCCTCCCTGCCATGAGAGGGGAGGCGAATCTACGGGCTCGCCGGTGAAGCCTGGAGGGGAGAGTTTTCCCTAGCCGCCTAGGGTTAGCAGAGGTTTTTGTATTCTTACCTTAAATTGTACATCCTCCGTCCATGTTTATAGGTCCCACGCTTATTTGATGCTATCTCTATGTCATTGAATTCATATTTTCAACGGTATACATTTGTTGCACGTAATTCATATATTACCGATTTAATCGATGATCAAAACAAATATTAAGCTAGATGCGGGCCTTATAAACCAAAACGGAGGGATTCCTTCCTTTTTAACTTAACTTAAGTAGTATTTTTGGCATGGAAGAAAACTTTGGAGAGGCTCTCTTTGAAGTTGACACACGAGTATACTATCATAAAAATTGTGAACTTAAAAATATGCAAAGATGCCAGAGGATTCTAAGTTGTTGTTTTATAATTTTCTAAAGGTAAAAAAAATAGACATCTACATGTTTGTGTTCTTTTCGTTTATGCAAAAATGTTCGCAAAGAACACGCAACCAAATTTAGTGCTCCAAAATGGCTTTCTTTAGAGATCTGAATATTTCCCAACAAGGTGTAAGAATGTTCATTTTTAAGTAAACTGCACCCGATTATGAACATCATAAATATGTGTAGTAAAATTGGAATTGTATGACATTTTAAACTACTTTTCATAGCTTAGCTATTCATCTAAGGAACATGTCGGTCATTTTGCTAGAAAAACCTGTCGATTTATAGTATAGTTTATCGTTAAATTGGAAACATTGTTCCGGTAGCATGCACATGTTGAGACCAGACACAAAAAAATTAGATACAAAATATATATCACACTAAAGGCTAACTTTATGGGCTTACATTTTTTTTACAGTTCCCAGATATACAAAATAAAATTAAAGAGTAACTATGAGATGATGAGTGCATTATGTACTCATCATTTCTCATAGTTCAATCTGAATATTCTTGAATTTAACTTGGGATATTCCACTAAATGTTAAATTTTAGTGGTTGTTTTCTTTGTTTACTATTTTCTAGGGTTAATGCATGGATTCTTAGTACCCATGGACTATTCATGATGGAAAGAGCCAAATCAGTGGCTTTTGTGGAAGTTATGAGCATCAGATGTATGGTGCTGGAGCATTTCATATTTCAAGGACCCAAAACATGATCAAATCTAAGATCCAATACACATTGATATTGTGGCTCATCGATATAAATCTATCGAGCCCATGATCACAGACATCAGAGTCTGCGTGCAAATTTGGCAGCCAAAATACTAACATTGTGCAAGTACAGGACAAAGGCATGTCACCGGTGCAACCACCCACAGTCGTATGATGCCCATACCATATGGGAGAGTCACATAAATCTTCAAAACTTTCCTGATTCAACTCCGAATCGGCGTTGTTTCCTTTGGATTTATAAATGGATAAGAAACCCGATAGGGGGGAGGGGGGTTAGTTACCATGGACTCCTTGGGCCAACGTGTCCTCGAGGCCTTTATATGCTTCATCCAAGAGGTAGTTGACTCCAGAGAGTGCAAGCAGGGGCAATCTTCCAATCAACCCACAGAGGACCGACACGTTATATTCTAGGCCTTTGGGAGGACTTCATATCTTGGCAACCAAAAGATACATGATTAACCATAATCACAAATATATATGCTTATCCTTAGGATCACCTAAGTCTCTACGAGATACCAACCAAGAATTAGCCAAATGAGAAATCATGTAGTTTGAACCAGGCATTATAAGAATAATATTATACATTACGTTGAAGAGACACAACCATGACACCCACACGTCTAGGGTTCAATTAAGTAACCCAACAAGAAACATAATTAACTCACATGTGGAACCAGATACAAATCACTTCAAATGCTGAAAATTGTGTGTTTAATTGATTGGATAGTTGCAATTGTTGAAGGGGAAATGAAAATAAAAGAGTCCAGTCAGTTTTCTTCAATTAAATGTTTATACTGAAATTTTATACTTATTTTCTTAAAATAGATTCCTCATTAATATACTTTCAAATTTTACATCAAATAAATAAATAGATGATAATTATACTAATATTAATAATAGTGTTATTTATGATAAATTTGAAATATTTATTATTAGGAAATATGTATCTAATGGGCTAAATTTAAACCATGCTTTTAATGTAAGTTGCATTTTTTCGATACACTACGCCTTATATATTTGAACTCAAACCCCATGTGTGTGAGAGAATAAGAAAAACATTACATCTGATATTTTCCAGATTGATTTGTGATACTCACATTAACACATTGTATATATTTCTCTGTATATCATTAATAATTTTGGAAAATCCTATGTACTTAAGAGAGTTGTCCCCACTAAATTATTTATCTCAACATGCAATCATGCCATCTCACCATACATCTATAAATGTGATAAAAACCAACTACAGGCAATCATACATGATAAAAGACCCGCCACAACATTCAACCATGCATGATAAAATATTTTCCATTCAATTGTTCTACTTATATCCAATAAAGATTGTTACAACTAGATAATTAAATATAACAATTCATATGTATTTTAAATTTTGGTTCTCATGTTATCAACCCAATTTCCTCGCAGCAACGCGTGGGGTATCCTCTTGTATTTCTAAAGCCTATGATCTCAGACATATCCTGATAGTGGTTTCTAGTTTAAAATTAGATATACATAAATAAAAATTAGAGGGACATAAAATACTTATAAGTGGATTGTCGTCAAATCATTGACATATTGCTTTACCCAGGTTTAGGTCAAACATGTCTCACATGTTACATCGGATTCAACAATCTGTTGATATATGTGTCTGCTCTATATTAAACATCTATGGGTTCATTATGGATTTAATGCCTTTATTCTTTCATTTCAAGGATAAGCGGCGTGCCTATCGACGGTGAGGTGTCTCTGATGACTTCGTTAATCTCATGATCGGTTAACTCTGTCTCTCTCCGGGAGGCTTATAGGGTACTATGTCCATTCGTTCGTTCATAAGGCTAGTCATAGTGGGAGTAACTTAGATAGTAACACAACACACCTCAAGGTAAATTTACTTATGTTGCATGTAGTTAAATAGGAGAGAGATGCTTGTGGTAACATATAAGGCCATCTTCAACGGCGACCCACAAATTTCCTCCCGCATCCGTCCACGGACAGGGGGGAGGGGCATTCCGCGGACACGGATGCGGGAGGACGCCATCCAATGCTAGCCGCATACATCCGGCCTTCCTCATTTTTTTCAATTGCGCACAATCAAATAGTTGCATGCAAAGGGTATAGATCGTTCAAATAGCCGTATGTAACACTAGTTCAAATTTTAAAAAGTTGAAATATTACATCCCAACATTGTTGTCCCCTTTCACCGCCCACTTATTGTCAAACAGCTCTTCCTTCAGCTGCTCGTGAGTTGATCGATGTCGAATTTATTGTTGCATTTGAATAAACTATTCAAATGTGGCCAGATTATGTTCCGGAAGTTGGATAGGATCACCCATGTTCACAAATTCCAGAGCCGCGGCAGCGTCGTCACCCTCATCCTCGATGATCATGTTGTGCATGATCACACAACATGTCAACACCTCCCACAAGGTCTCCGGATCCCATTGTTTTGCAGGTCCACGAACAACTGCAAAACGGGCCTGCAGAACTCCAAATGCCCTCTAGACATCCTTTCTAGATGCTTGTTGTCTTTGGGCAAAGTGAGCCTTTTTCTGGCTAACTGGGTTTGAGATGGTGCTGACAAAGGTAGCCCATGGAGGATAGATGCCGTCAACGAGATAGTATCTCATGTTGTACTCATGTCCATTGACATTATAGTGGCAAGGAGGAACTCTTCCGTCAGTTAGTCTCGCAAACAACGACGATCGTTGCAGCACATTGATGTCATTGTGAGCCCCGGGCATGCCAAAGAAAGTGTGCCAAATCCAAAGATCTTGTGATGCAAGTGCTTCAAGAATGATGGTGGGCTTCTTAGCATGATCCTGATATTGTCCTTGTAAAGCCTTCGGGCAGTTCTTCCATTTCCAATACATGCAGTCAAGAGATCCAAGAAAACCTGGCCACCCTCTTGCTTCTATGCCAAGAGCCTCTCGGTGTCTGCCATAGTTGGTCCTCTCAGGTACCGAGGTCCGAACACCTCGATCACGACAGTTGCAAACCTGACCATGGCATCTCCTCAGACATCCATAGGTACTCGTCCCATGAATCATCCAGAGTGCGGCCATGCACTTCTGGTAACCAGAGAAGCCAATCATTCCCACGACGTCCTTCTTCAGGATGAAGTAGTCATCGTAGGACCGGACGCCATGGTACAAACGATCAAAGATAGTCTTGTGCATCCGATAACGCCGGCAAAAATGGTCAACGAATATTGCATCGGGGGCAAAGTAGTCAGCCATCAGTGTCAAATGCCGGCGCGCCCTGTTGCGGTTGAGCACTCGATGACCCTTGATCGAGCCCCTGAGATTCATAACATGCTCCTCCGCACGCTCCGCGTCTTCAAGGACCGCCTGCATCATCATCGTCTCATCAGAGTACTCCTCCTCGTCCGACGAGTCGTCGGATGAATCAACATACTGCTCGCATATGTACTCCAATCGGAATCCATTGCTAAAAAGAAGAAGGGACAACTGTTTTCAGCTCTGGCGATTTATCGAATAGTTGCCGGGCATGGTGAGAATAGCAATAGAAGAACGTACCTAGCGGGACGGTCGGAGGACCGGGGTTGAATGGAGACGGACAAGAAGCGGTGGGGAGCCCTTCTGGAGCGCTGGAGGTGACGGAGACGTAGAGTTCCGGCAAGGGTGTGGCGTGGTGGCCGGGGTGGTGGAGTGACGGCAAAGGCAAAAGAGAAAGAAGGAAGCAGAGAAAATGAGGAGGATGGAGTCGTAGGGTCCGGGAAGGGTTTTGGGTGGGCCAGGGATGTCGGATTGGTACGTTTCGCGTGTCCGGACTCCCGCAAACCTCCCCCACTTTTGTCTCCGGTTTGCGGGAGAAATCGCTCCCGGACTGCCCCGCGGACCGATACAGGCCAACATTGGATGGCTCGCGCGGTCCGAACAACGTGGTTCAGACGGATATGGGCGGTTTGCGGGTCCGCCTTGGAGATGCCCTAAGGAAGTGTATGTATGTGTTTGTGAGCCTTTGTGCTATGTCTTAAAAAAGAAAGAAAGAAAAAACTTGTCTTAACCATACTTTCCATATTTGCATAGATATTCAGATGCCTGCGATAGCTTTTAAGGTTCGCCTTTTAAGGAATTTACTAGCAAAATGGACCGTGCGTTGCAACGTGAGAAAAAAAAATCATAATATCCAATGGTCATGACCACATTTTGCTACATCACCGAGATACACTATCACTCTCATTTTTCTGAAATTATGAACAATTTTTAAAAATCATGAACATTTTTTAAACTCGTGAACATTTTTCAAATTTGTGAAAACTTTCTAAAATCAGGAACATTTTTTTGAAAAATAAATCTTGAATCGGCGAACATATCTAGAGTCGACGAACATATTTTTCGAATTTAGGGGAACAATTTGCGAAATTGATGATTTGTTTTCTAAAATGCATGGTCCTCTTTGAATCAGCGAACATTTTATGAGTCAATAAACTATTTTTGAACAGTTTCTGAATTTTTAGGAAAATTTTAAGTCATGAACATTTTTTGAAATGGAGAAATCTTGTTCAATTCGATTAACATTTCTTAATACTTGAAATTAAAAAAAAATCATGAACTCTTTTTGATTTCCCGGACATTTTTAAAAAATTTGTGATCATTTCTTGAATATACGAACTTTTTTTTAAACCGCAAACATTTTTTGAATCCACAAACATTTATGAATTATGATTTTTTATTTCAAAATTCTCATTTTTTTTGTTTTGGAAACTTTTTAAATTTCCAAATTATTTAAAGTAGAAAAAAACAATGACGGAAAAGAAAAACGAAAAATAAAAAATAAAATTTTAAAAACGAAGTTTAAAAAACAGGTCGCTCATACATGGGCCGGCACAAACAGGTGCATTGTATGTTCTCCTAGCACCTAGAGTGCACTATAGGAGGTTTAAAAAATTAAGTTTAAAAAACAGGTCGCTCATACATGGTCCGACACAAACAGGTGCATTGTGTCTTCTCCTAGCACCTAGAGCACAGTATAGGAGGTTCCTAGCACATGGGCCGGCCCAGTCCGAGATTTTTCTGTGTTAAACGTTTTCTTATCATTTATAGGTGGCATTGGTGGGTAATATTTTGCAACTTTAGGGGCTATTTCGATGACGTACGGGCAGAAGCACTCCTTCCTTTATTAGTAGGTAAAGATAAGCGAAAATTCGCGTTCACACGTTAGGCATATTCCTATTGGGCGCTCTATGTGCCACTTAGCACTTCTGGTGCCCACGCAGCCACGTAGTTGTGCTGCCCAACGCACTCGCTCGGCTCGCCGCCGTTTCCTTCACTCGTTCACGGTTAAGCGGATTCATATTTGGTTGTTTGACTAAAAAAACTAGATCTGAAAAAATTCAAATTCGAAAACAGTTCTCGAATTTGGAAAAACAACGCAAAGGGGAAAGAAGTTTGTGATTTTGAAAAAAAAGTCCATTGAATATGAAAAAAGTTCATGGACTATGAAAAATTTCATTGTTTTTAAAACAATGATCAAATTTGAAAGAAAAAAATCATATAATTTCCGAAAAGTTCATCGATTTTGAAACAATAAGTTCACAAATTAAAAAAATCATCTAATTTGAATTTTTTCTATCAAATTTGAGAAAAAGTGGATATTTAAAAAAACACGTATTTAAGAAAACAAAAAAATAAAAAGGAAATTAATAACAAGAAAAAAAGAATGAATAAAAAGAACAAACCATACTGAAGAACAAAAAAAAACGGTGTAAGCGCCCACAAGCAGGTGAGATGTCCTGATGTTTGTTGTGCTTCCTTTCACACGATGAGGTCACGAGTTCGATCCCGTCGCCATCATCTTTTTTTGAAGTTTAACAAAAAATAAGATGTAAAATGAATTGGCCCAGAGCGGAGCGGCGGTGTGCGTCTATTGGCACTTAAGAAAGAAATGAGCGCCTGAAGCGCCGAATAGGAAATGCCGGCATATTCGGCCTACAAGGCACTGACAAGCAACGCGTGAGCTAAAAACGTGGACGGCCCGCCCAGCCCAACATGAACAACATCCAAACCCACCAGTCCAACATTCTCCCTCTCTTGCTCTCTCCTCTTGTCCAGCATGCAGCATCCAGTTTCCAACCGAGAACCGTCAGCAATAATAGCTTCCCGCGCCCGAAGCAACAGTGCCATCATCCAACCTTGTGCAAGCCTCGTTCTGGCCTTCCGGCTGGTAGTGATCAATGACTAGGCTAGCCTATGCATTGAACTGTACGTATCGAAACCAACCCAACCCAGCCTAGCCTAGCCCAGACCAGGAGATTCGACAACATGACAAATGAACAGGTGTCGTTCTGCGGCTCTTTTCATTATTTTAGCCTTGACAGAAAACTTTAGCACAAAATAAACTTTTCAGAAAATTATTTCATGATCTGATCCTTTTGGTAACGCTACAAGGGTTTCTGCAGAAAATGCCAAACCAACCTACATTGCTATCCTTTTAGATAAGCGGCAAATGAGAACATGTTGCTGGAAATGCCACACACCTGGCGTTTCATATTTGGGCGGCAACACCATACACCCCGGTGTATCCAGCAACGTCACACACGCTGGCGTTTTTGCCCTACCACGTAGCGTCTTAACTTGGGCAGCAACGCGGGTGGATTTGGCGTTCTCAATTAGGACAACAACGTCACAAACAGTGGCGTTTTTGAAAAGGATAAGATGTGAAATAATTTTATGGGCATTTTGTACTATTGTTTCCTGACAAGGTCAGAACAGTGAAAAAGGCCTCATTCTGCTGCAACCACAGATAATGTAAGCCAATGGAATCGCATCCGCTTCCTTTGCTGTGCTGGTCAGTCGAGCGGCGAAAAGAGTCCTCTCTGGTCACACCAGAGTCTATAGAGCAGCCGGTGAGGGTGGTGTGAGAGTGAAGCCGGTGACATGGAATCAAGGTGAGTGATGATGGATGAAGTAAAGGAAAGGAAAGATCTGGAGCTGCACGCAGCCTCGAGGACGACGACACATCGGGCGTTTGCGTTGCGCGGAAAAGCGGGTGCCGGCCACCCAACAGAGACATGGCAATTGGCAAAAGCAGTGCACACACACACACATGCAGCAGCAGCGGCAGGGGGCAAAATTTCATGTTTTGACCCTTTTACGAAAGTTGATCGAGATTTGACCCTAGTTTGTAAAAATTTCGAGATCTAACCCTTTTCCTACCGTCGAGGTCCATGACGGTAGGGTATAACAGCCTACCGCCGTGGTCCCTGGCGATAGGGAACTTATCCACGTCAGCGCGACGCATCCCTACCGCCAAATGGGCTGGTGGTAGCCTGTACAACCCTACCGCCGAGGTGCCCGGCGGTAGGTGCGAACACGCGTTGTATCCGATACTTAGGAAAATTTTACGGTAGGGCGTGCACCCCTACCAACAGGGTCCTCGACGGTAGGCTGTTTTACTTTACCGTCATGGACCCCGACGGTAGGAAAAGGGTCAGATCCCGAATTTTTTACAAACTAGGGTCATATTTGGATCAACTTTCATAAAAGGGTCAAAACACGAAATTTAGCCACGGCAGGGGAACGGCTCTGTGGCCGGCCTGCTACTTTTCACTGCAGCGGAATGACCAAAGCAAAGCAGGGCAGGGGAATGGCTCCGCATGCTTTGGGCTGCAGTGGGTTCAAGCAGCAGTATAGTGTCACTCCCTGCTGGTGCTTTTCCGTTGCAGACTTGCAGTAAAGAAGAAGCTGCTCGAGTAGAGTCAGAGGAAGGAAGGATGTCGATTCAAGATAGAAAATGTCGAGGCAACGATAATGTTGGCAACTATTTTCAAACTAAGAAGGGTCTTCGCCAAAGGGATACCCTATCCCCTATTTGGTTCAACATTGTGGCCGATATGTTAGCTACCCTTGTTGAGCCGGCTAAGATGGTCGGTCAGATTAGCGATGTTATTCCCCACTTAGTAGAAGAAGGTCTGACTATTTTACAATATGAGGATGACACTATACTTTTTGTAGATAATGACCTAGATAAAGCAAGAACCTCAAGCTCCTTTTATGCGCATTTGGGGAGCTCTCTGGTCCCAAAACTAATTTCCATAAGAGTGAGCTTTTCTGCTTCGACGACACGATAGGGTCCGTAGCTGAGTATGCTGACATTTTCGGCTGCCAGCTCGGCCAGTTACCGATTCGGTATCTGGGTATTTCGATTCAATATCGGTGTTTAACTATCTCTGAGTGGAAGCATGTGCCAGACAGACATGAAACATGGCTTACTAGCCAGTTGGAAGGCCAAACTCTTGTCATATGATGGGCGATTGATTGTCATATGGTAGACGATTGATTTCGATCAATTCCGTCCTCAGCAACATGGTTCTATACATGTTGTCTTTCTTTCACTTACCGAAAGGGGTTCTTCAGCGTGTGGAATACTTTAGATCCAGATTATTTTTTGGCAATGTGATAATAAATCTAAGAAATATCGGATGGCTTGGCGGAGTGTATTATGCCCACCTAAAAGTCGAAGGGGGCCTTGGAATTCAAGATCTTGAGATTAAAAACTTCGCTCTTCCGAGTAAATGGGTTTACAAATTACGCACTGAGTGTGGAGTGTGAAAGGAAATTATTCGTAACAGGTATATGGGGTCCAAAGCCATTTCTCAAATTCATTGAAAGCCTGGTGATTGATATCTTTGGTATGGTGTCATTTTTTTTGAAAAGGAGGAATGCCCCCGGCCTGTGCATCAGAATGATGCATGCAACCATTTGGTATGGTGTTAGGAAGGCCAAGGAACTCTTTTTCTAATTTGGTACTTTCTCGGTTAGGGATGGTTCTCAGGTTTGATTCTGGGAAAATACCTGGCTAGGCGGCACCACACTTATGGTGCAGTACCTTAGCTTAGACAGGATTGCCATACATAAATTTGTCATGATCAAACAAGTTTTGGGACAAGAAAACCCTGATATTTCCTTCCGTGGGACCTCTTAGGGCCTCACCTGGTAGTATGAAATGAATTATTCACTTGTCTGCAAGACATTTAGTTGTCAAGCAAACCAAACAATTTTCGATGGAAGCTGTATCAGGACGGCAGTTTTCAGTCAAATGCTTGTATGATGCAGTGGCTCATAGTGATGTTCCGGTTGCTAACAATACATTATAGAAGCTAAAAATACCTCTACGAGTCAAGGTATTCCTATGATTTGCAAGAAGATGAGACATTTTAAGTAGAGTTAACCTGGCACGACGCAACTGTTAAGGCAGGAAGACATGCGTCTTTTGCCAACATGACGAGTCTATTAACACTTATTTTTTGAGTGTAAGGTCGCTCATGCAGTGTGGGTTATTGTTCAAGTAGCTTCAAATCTATATCCTTCATGTAGTGCATGTAGCATGTTCGGTAATTGATTGTGTGGTATTGATAAACAATTAAAAAGGGTTGTATATGGAGAGCTGGAGATGGATTTAAAATCAATATTTGGGGTGACTGTTGGATCCCAAATAGCTCATCCAAGAAGATAGTAATTGTGCGTGGTAACCGTGTGTTCTCGAAGGTGAATGAACTCATAGATCCTCCTATGGGAGAGTGGGATGAAGCACTTATTTGAGATATTTTTTGGCACGTAGATGCTGTCATATATCAGCATGAAACTGAGGACTTTGTTACATGGCACTTGACGGAATCTGGCATTTTTAGTGTCCGTTCTGCTTATTACAGGCAATGGTAGGAGTACCATACTTCAGGGAATGATAATCCTTCTGGAATCAGTTGCTCATCTACACATCCACTTGTAATCGTTGTAAACAAGAAGGAAGGTGAGCTCCCGCTAGCTCCTCCCCCTCCCCCATCCCCCGCCGCCGGCCACTCCGGCCGCCGCGGCCACCGGCCCCTGTTGCTGCCCGCGTGGGCTGCAGCGCCACCCACCCCACCTACTCCCCATTCAAGATGGGGCGCTCCCCTGCTAGCCATTCCTCCAGCACCTCCAGATCCCCGGATCCGCGGTCGCATGGCCCCCTCCCAGATCCGCTTCTACCCGGCGGTCCGTGGCCGTCCTCCCCTGCCGGTCCATCGCAGCGGCCGCGCGCCGTCGAAGTCCACTCTCCTTCCGCGTCCTCGCCCGGTTTTGCGCCATGCGTTTTGACCAGGGGTGGCTCTTCGAGGACTACTGCGCCGGGATCCCCTCCGGTCCGTGCAGATCCCCCCCTGACTGGGCAACCACGGCTCAAATCCATCGTGGTTGTGCCTGACGCTGAGGCCGAGCTGTGCTCGGACCGGGAGGACGGCTGGTCCACCTATCAATCGCGGAAGAGCCGGAAGGCGGCGAAGCGCTTGATGGACAATGATGGGCGCGAGCGGCGCTCGGACTGGCGCCATGGCTTCAATGCTGCAGGCAGGGAGGCCTTTTTAAGCCAGTTCAAGGGATTGTGCTTCAGGTGCCTTAGCTCTCTCCATCGACGCAAGGACTGCAGAGATCCATTGTGCTGCATCATCTGCAGACTCCCTGGCCACTTTGGTCGTGAGTGCCCAAAAAATCCAAAGAAGAGAGGCAACGGCGGCGGTGTGAAGGAGCGCCTGGGACCTCTGTCTCCCAGGCCGGCCGTTCAGCAGCGCCTAAGCTACCCCCGCCGGCCCCCGAGGCGGTCGTCGCCAGCCCCATGGAGAGCTCCCTCGTCATCGACCACGCGCGGCGCCCCCGTTCGAGCCACAAGGTGGTCATCTCCACCCCCGCCCTGGAGAGCCGCATCGTCGTCCTGCGCTCTCATGCGGTGCTCCTCACCGCCACCGACCCCCTCCACGCGGCTAGCCCGCTGCTGGTCGGGCGCGCCCTGGAGAAGCAGCTCCGTGTCCCTGCCCACCTGGTGCGGGTCACGGACCACCACCCCGAAGACTTCCTAGTCCACTTCGACCTGCCGGCCTACCGCAACAACGCCTTGTGCCTTGGCACCCTCCTCGTCGACAACAACACGTTCTCCATCAAGCCTTGGCATGAGGATGATCATGCCGCGCGTGGCAACTTCAACCTGCACGTGCGCGAGGTGATCGAAGGCCCCCCGCAGCAGTTCTGGACGCTGGAGGGGGCGGAGGAAGCGCTCGGCGACAAGTGCCGACTGGACCGCCTCGACAACAAAACCTACGAGCGTTGTCATACCAAGCATTTTGCTTGCTGGGTCTGGGTGTGGGACGTCGCCCACCTACCGACGCGGCGCATGCTCTGGGTGATGCAGCGCGGTGCCGGCAGGGTGGTGGAGATGCTGGGATTCTCGCCGCCTAACCGCGACGTCGCTCCACTGCCTAGAGTGTCTCGTTTCGACCTTCTCGTCCACGTCGATCGGGTCGAGGACTCGACGCCTCTCTCCCCGCTGTCGTCGCACTCCCCTCAGAGCGGCATGCCATCTTTAAGCTCCGACGAGGACAACCGCCCCTTCCCCAAGATCTACCCTGGGACCTGGACCAGGCAGGTGGAGGATGGGCAGTCCCCTGCGCGCCGCCCGCAGCCTCCGGTGGTCGCCACGGGTTGCCGTGGCCTGCCATTCGTGGGCCCGCGACGGAGCCACGACGGGGATGGCGAGGGTGGCGGTCGCCGTTCATGGACTGACGCTCTGCTGGGGCGTGGGCGCTCTTCTAGGGAGGCCACCCCTCGGCAGGAGGAGCCTCCCCAGCGGCGCAGACGTAGTCGCACGCCAACAAGCCGAAGACATGGTGGTCACCACAGCCGCGGCCGGTAGGCTCTCCGCGCTGCCGACGCCGCGCCAAGTGTGTTGGAGCATGCTGGTCTCCCCCCCGTTCCGTCACCAAAGAGCTCCCCCGACCCGATCGCCGATTTCTTCTCCGGCGTGGCTGAGTCCCTCCCCCAGCCCGACAAGGTTGACTGCATGGCGCTGGAGTTCGAGAGCACTGTGTCTACTTCTCTGAAGACACCGCTGGCGTTCGACCACCAGGGTGGGCAGCACCTGGGGGCCTCGATGGAGGTGCACGCCGTTGTTGCGTTCCAGAGCAACGGGCCTGCTCCCCTACCGTGTGCCCCGCCAGAGCCGGCGGCGCTGCCGCCCCTGGGCCTGCACTGACGGCGTCCATGCCTGCCGCTCGGCCTCCCCAGCGGCCACGATGGAAATGCAACTTGGGGCGGTCACCAGCCGTGTCCAGCATATGCTCCTTGAGGAGGAACACTCTGTTGCCCCCCTAGGGCTCTGTTCGCCCCGCTGCCCCAGGCCATCACCGCCAAGCCGCCTCCCACTCGACGCTCCTCCGTGCCTATCAAGTCCAGGGCGGCCTCTGTCCTTCCCCCACGGCAGAGCCCTCGCCTGGCGGTGAAGAACTGCCAGGTTCCGGTGGCCCAGCGCGCGGCGCTGCGCCTGGTGCACGACCTGGGCCTCCTGGGACCGGGCGACACCATGACCCCGAAGATGGCGGAGGCCCTCGTCAAGCGCTTTGCTGAGCTCCTCTCTGAGGAGGACATTGCTGGACTGGCGCGTCTCACTCGCCTGGATGAGGCCGCTCTTCGTGTTGCCGCCGGCCCTGATGGTGCTGCCCTAGGGGGCAATGTCTGATCATGTTAGCAAGGCCTTCATGTAATCTCCAGCAGCGACCAGCCTTAAGCCGGGATGAGTTAGGTTGTCGTAGTGTTGTAATGGGTAGGTTGCTAGTTCCTCTCCGGCGAAATTTGGGGCCTATTGGTGGTCGCCAGAGTGCCACGGTCCGAGCGGCTGTGTGTCGTGTATCTTCGTCTTCTCGTCTTAGTTACCATGCTCTGGAGAATTCTGCGTGTGCCCATGAGTACAACAACTGTCCTATTATGTGTTGGAACGTGAGAGGGCTGAACTAGCCGGCCCGGCGTGCTGCTGTATGCGAGATGGCCGGTGCCCAGCGACCGGCGATCCTTTGTGTGCAAGAGACAAAAATCGAGGCCTGGACGCGTGAGATCGCGAGGGATGTTGGTGGTGCGCTGCTCCCTGACTGCGTGGTGCTGTCGGCCATGGGCACGTGCGGTGGGGCGGCGATCTTCTGGGATAGTAGTAGGGTGCAGCTGAGCTCTCAACGCATCGGCCGCTTCTCCATCACCGCTAGCGTGCACATGATCAACTCCCCAACTACGTTTTGGCTCACCACAGTCTATGGGCCGACGGACGACGAGCTGCGCGATGACTTCCTCCAAGACCTTGCTAGTTCTGCCCCGCCACTCTCAGAGCCATGGATTATTAATGGCGACTTCAACACCATCTACGACGCAAGAGACAAGAGTAATCTCAACTTAAATAGGAGGATGATGGGCAGGTTTAGGGCGGCCCTGGACGCGGCTGCGGTTAGAGAGATCAAATGCAAGAATCGTAGATTCACGTGGAGTAACGAACGCCGCAATCCTATGCTAGTTAGCCTCGACAAATTCTTCTGCAACGTAGAGTGGGAAGCTCTCTTCCCCTCTCATATTTTAGTGGCTGCCTCAACCAACTGTTCCGACCACTGCCCTCTAGTTCTCGCCGATGCAGTAGCTCCTCCGCGCCGTGCCCGCTTCCGCTTTGCATCCTTTTGGCCGAAATTCCCGCATTTCCAGCTGACAGTCGAAAGGGCCTGGTCCAGACCAGTCCTCTCCACAAGTGCCTACTCCAGGATTGCCACTAAGTTAGCTCGGACGGCGCGTGATCTCAAAATCTGGAGCAAGTCCCTCTTCAGCGACGCAAGATTGCAGTTTCACATCGCCTCCGAGATCATCCGGCAGTTTGACATAGCGCAGGAATCGCGGGCTCTGTCAGGTCATGAGTTCCACCTGAGGAAGACGCTGAAGACCAGGGTGTTAGGGCTGGCCGCCGTTGAGCGAGCTCGGAAGCGTCAGGCCTCGCGTGTAGCTTGGCTGCGCGCCGGCGACGCAAACACCGCCTTCTTCAACGCCAAGATCGCCTCTAGAAGACGGAAGAACTTCATTCATTCTCTGCAGCTGGAGGAGAGGGTGGTGACTGATCATGAGGAGAAGGAGCAGGCTGTGCACGACCACTTCCAGAGGATCATGGGAACCAAGGAGGGGAGGGCCTGCACGATCAACTGGCATGCTCTGGACATGCCGTCCGTGCATGCCGCCGGCCTTGAAAACCCGTTCACGGAGCAAGAGGTATGGGAAGCAATCCAGGCGTCGCCGACGGAAAAATCTCCGGGCCCTGATGGTTTCAGCGGCGTATTCTTCCACTCGTGTTGGCATATCATCAAAGCTGACATCATGGAGGTGTTCCATCAGTTCTATAGGCTTGCTGGCTCCAACTTCGACAAAATCAACTCGGCCATGGTAGTCCTCCTATCCAAGAAGACGGCGGCCTCCTCGCTCTCTGACAATAGACCAATCAGCCTAATCCACTCCATCGCCAAGCTTATTGCTAAGGTGCTATCGATCCGCCTGGCGTCCATCATCGGCGACCTCATCTCCCCGGCGCAGAGTGCCTTTCTGAAGTCTAGAAGCATTCAGGAAAATTTTCTCTATGTGCAAAACAGCGTGCGAGCGTTTCATCGAAGGAAAACTCCGGCCTTGCTGCTGAAGCTATATATTGCGCGGGCGTTCGACTCCGTTTCCTGGGAATACATCCTGGAGCTTCTGCAGCATCTAGGATTTAGTGCTCGTTGGCGTGATTGGATCGCTGTGCTTCCGGCCTCCTCTTCGTCGTCTGTTCTCCTAAACGGCATCGCCGGGCCTAGAATTGATCACTACCGCGGGCTACGGCAGGGAGACCCGTTGTTGCCGCTGCTCTTCATCCTCGCTATTGATCCCCTGCAGCGTCTCATCGAGAAGGCGACGGCCCAGGGAACCCTGGCCCCGCTCCCCGGGCGTGACTCTAGGCTTAGGGTTAGTCTCTACGCTGACGATGCCATGATCAGAAACTTGACTCACTGATGGCCATCATCAGAAACTTTGGGGCGCCTCGGGGCTCTGCATGAACCCTGCAAAATCCTCTGCTGCCCCCATTGGCTGCGAGCACGTTGATCTGGCTGCGGTGCTGCAGGGTTTTGGCGGGAGCACGATCTCCTTCCCGGTCAAATACCTCGGCCTTCCAATCTCCATCACCAAGCCACGCATGATCCAACTGCAGTTCATCCTGGACAGGGTCAGGGCAAGGCTGGCCGCATGGAAGGGACGGCTCATGTCCATCGCTGGGCGCCGTGTCCTAGTTCGTAGTGTACTGACGGCCATCCCCATCTTCGCCATGTCAGTGCTCAAGTTCCCTAAGAAGCTGTTTAAGGAGATTGACAAGGTTAGGCGCCGTTTCCTCTGGGCCCAGGAGAAGGAACTAACAGGGGGCAGTTGCAAAGTGAACTGGAAGAGGGTTTGCTCCCCGATCGACCATGGTGGCCTGGGAATCTTGAACCTAGAGAAATTCAGTAGAGCTCTCCGTCTGCGCTGGATGTGGATGGCATGGCAGAACTCGGACCGGCCATGGGTTGGGCTTGAGCTGCCCTGCGATGCGGCTGATCGGGCCCTGTTCGCGGCAGCCACCAAGGTGGAGCTTGGGGATGGGAGAAAAGCAAGTTTCTGGCACTGCTGCTGGTCAGGCAATGGAACTCTCGCAGCATCCTTTTCGGCTCTCTACAGAAGATGCAGAAACAAGCAGAGGACGGTCCGCGAGGCCCTGCGCAACGACCAATGGATCAACGACATCAGAAGGAGGGATTACATGGAGCTGGTTGATGAATTCATGGTGCTCTAGCGACAAACTCGCAACACCTTCAGCTCTCCGCAAGAGGACGTGCATGACTCAATAACCTAGCGGCATGGTAGCTCTGGGATGTACTCGGCCAAGTCCACCTACTCGATGCAATGCCAGGGGCCAGTGCAGCAGGGCTTTAAACATCTCGTTTGGTCTGTTTGGGCTCCTGGGAAGATTAAGTTTTTCTTCTGGCTCCTCTTGCAAAATAAGCTATGGTGCAGCGACTGGCTTCAGAGAAGAGGATGGGCGAACAACTATTTCTGCCCCCTGTGCATCCGGAACCTAGAGAGCTCTCTGCACCTTTTTTGGGAGTGTCCGCTTGCAAGGGAGGTGTGGCTCAAGATCTCACGCTGGCCTAGGTTACGAGCGTTGGAGCCTGCCTCCTGGGCTCCGGCTTCTTCTTCCCTCTAGCACGTTGCTGCGGTGACGGGCTCTGCACCCCCCAATGGCATGAACAGGCTTAAAACGATGATGATGCTGTGGCGCACCACCTCTGGAGCGAGCGCAACGCCAGATGCTTCCACGACAGATCCTCCCCTGTCAATTCTATCATGGCTGCCATCTCTCGCGATAGCGATCTATGGTGGTTGGCTGGCGCGAAATGCCTGGAGACCCCCCTGGGAGACCCTGGCTGAGATTGTAGCGCAATGTCGTGACAGCTTGTAATCTTTCTTTCGCCCACCTTTGTCTGCTATGATCGCTTGATCATGGCAGCAAAACTTTGTCCGCTCTCTTCTGCTTAATCTATGAATGCCAGCAGTAGTTGGATCTTTCAAAAAAAAATCATGTATGGAAGCGATTATGAATCTTCTTATGGTGATGCCTCCACAACGCAATTCCTTGCAGCTGTGCATTAGCGAATGGACATACATCTACTTCGGGATAGTGCCCCGTTTGTTCTATACAAGCAAAAGATGTGACAGCATCAAGTACCTGGATGTGGTTGATATTCCAGAGCTTGTGACCATTGCATGCTGGTATTTGTGGTGGTAGAGGAGGCTGATTACTAGGGGCGAAGAAGTCCACACGCCGATGAGATCCGGCCCTGCTATTCAAGTTCTATCGTTGAATTTTGCGAGGGCTGGGTGTAAGCCACCGGGTACTCCCGGACTGAACCGTTTGAGGGAAGCACCAGCTGGACAATTCATTCTGAACGTGGATGTGGCTTTCTCAAAAAGAGACTTCTCGGGGGCATGTGGATCCATCGTTAGAGGCAGCACCGGTACGTTTATAGGTGCAGCCATCGCGAAGTTGGAACACGTAGCGGATGTCATCTGCTGAAGCGGCGGCTCTTGTTGAAGGTAACAAATTGGCCCATAGTCTTGGTTGCATCTCTCTCTTGAACATATGGATAATTTGATCATAGTCGAAGCGTTAAATCAAAACACCAGGCATTCGATGATAGCAACTCCAATTCTCGATGACTATCGAGCTTTTATATATGATTCGGGAAGGTTCTGATTGAGCATTGTAATCGTGAATCTAATATGGAACTCATGTGCTAGCGCAACAAAGTCGTGTTGATCCACTCTCTGTGTGGTTGGACTCTCCTCCTGCTTTTACTACTAGCTTTTTAACGGATGATGTAAGTGTTATTTAAAGTTAACTAGTAGAACGCCCGTGCGTTGCTACGGGCTATAATGCATCTAAATAAATCAGACAAATAATTAAAGTCTAAGGTGGAAGCTCATTTCTTCCTCATACGTCCGAGTGTGTTCGGACAGCAAAAGGGCGCCCAACAGGCTCCCCAAAATTCAACCGTCTCGACAGTCCGGACACCCTCAAATCCATACATATCCATACGTGAGGAAGAAATATGATTGTCAAGACTATTTGCCATATTATCTCCAACACGCGGGCCCAACACAAAACCCCACACCCACGCGCACCCCTTCTCTTTTCCTGCCGAACCCTCCCCTTCCGTCATAGCGGGACATTTTTCACTTGAGCACTCTTCATTAAAACCGGATGACGCACACATCACCTTCGCCATGGCGCACTCTCTCGTTCACACCGTATTTCTCCATGGAACACCAAGGAGTCCCCCGCCAACCGCCCCGCTCTCCACCCTGATCCCCTCCCCACGTGCTTGTGCCGATCCACCACCGCCATCAAGGGGGGAGGTGTGCGCCACCCATGACACCCCGCGAGCCAAGAAGGCAGATCTGACGTCTCCCGAGCCATTTTTACGTTGTAACATACAGTTGAATGTCGTGCATGACCACGAAACAAAAACATGATGTCCGTTATTGGGCATGCTACTCAGAGGCCACCATGTCCGTTATTAATTCTTGAAGCAACCAACTAATGCATTTACCCTTCTATCCTAATAAAAAAAATATACGACTTGATGAAAAAGTTGTATGGACCGCTCGCCCATGCAATTTGTTGCAAAGCCATCTCTAATGAAATGCATTTTAAATTATTCCGCTCAGACAGCCGTACGTAACCACGTAACTGAACAGACGAACCCCAACGCACATCCACATTTGCCGCATCATATAAGTGGGAGGCCCACATGTGTCCACATAATTTTTGACGGGACAAGTGGACATCCCACATAATCTCACGTCAATGATAGACTTAGCTAAACTATTGTACATGAGATATTCATTTGGATGCTGCCAAGACAATCGGATTTCCCACCATGTTGTTTTAAAATCATGGCCTGTTCCAAGTAAATGAAACCCACAATAATAAAGCTTTTGTGTCAGCAAGTTCACAAGGAAAAAAACACTAAAATGTTATGTTGTATGTAACCATGACACCTGGTATTGCATAAGTGACGGAACAGAGCTGAGTACAATAGTTGTCTTCTTTGCAACCAGTGGAGAGATTTGATAGCTGCCAAGAAAAGAATTCTCATGAGAGTTTCCAATATACAAGAGCAAGTAATAACATCAAAAGTTTAAATAGAAGCATATATTGAGACGCAAAGCCCAAAGAATGAAAAAGAGAATAACAAGGATAATTTTCTGAGACCTCACTTCTTGGTGTAAGATTTTTAACTAAGAAAATTGAATACACAACAAGAAGATGGAAGCTACCTCAAGTTATGAAAGCTCCCATATTCTTTTAGTACTGTATATGTCATTAGGAGCCTCTCCTACTGCCTTCAATATTAGAAAAAAGAGAGAGCTATACAAGAAAAACAGATCGTTCAAAATTGCAGTATCAACATATATTACACCTATGCATTACTAAGGTCTAAGGAGTATTAATTTATGAGATTTACAGGAAACAAATTACAAAACCATTGAGATATTTCAAAAGAGAGAACATATATACAAGGGAATATATTGCTTCAATTCTCACATTTTCAGGCCTGTCACCTCCATTGTAGTTGTATATGTCTTGATCCCTCTAGGACTACAGGAGAAAAATGCATATTCACTCGTTAGTGTACCATGTCAACAAAAAAAAGATGTTTCGATTAACAATAACAGTGTCATGAATGTTCATCCACTTCTCTGCAGCGTAATGGTTGCCTGGCACTGAAAAGTCTATCTCATTCTGACCTGCTGATTGGTTTCCTTTTACTGTTGCTCTTCTTTATGCACATACCGTTGCTGGCCTAGATGCTGCTCGTGAAACCACGTTAGAGCATGTGTGACTGGACTATATATGTTGGACTGGAATATATGTGTCTCGGCTGTACTGGATCTATGTTAGATATTTGTGATGTGAGGAATCAAAGGAACAGTGCATACAGATGACTAAATGGTCTATGAATGAAAAGGTATCACTTACTATTGTCTGTGGGTCTAGTGAGAAACAATGTAGCTCTTTTGCAACCAAATTATCCTGGAACATGCAAATACAGTAAAAAATATATTGGATTTGCCTGCTGAATAACAAATTCAGTTAGAATTTCATGTTGGCAGCAATGAAGATTTGTTATTGCCATTACGAAAGGACGAAGCAGAGTACAGATTGCAACAACTGACCATCATTTTCAGACTATGATTGTTTGAGAGCACGTGGAAAAATCTTGAAGTTATTTTGGAGCTATCAAATACTGCAATCCATATGATCATATATTACATCACATAAGAATAAGATGCTACTGTAAATGATAATACTTACTAAATTAAATTTATCAGGTAATCGTTTCAGTCACTACAACATTATTAACTTCTGCAAACATCTTGATTAATAGATTACAGGATACCTTCAGAAGACTTTATGTAACCAACGTGTGACAGATCCATCCTGAGCCATTTGTTGGGAATTCCAATAGCATGTACTACTGGTAATCATCCGAAACAGATTCTGAAATATAAAGAGGGAGAACAGAGAGTTATAGGTTTGAGAAGTAGTATATGGTTTCAACGAGTACCTGCTAAACATAGTGTCAGTCTACAACTCTGCAATAATGACCTCTTATGCAGGAACCTTCAAGAAACTGAGGGAAATACATATACAAAATCAAGCTCTACATTCGAGAGAACTTGGTAAGAATGGTAAGATAAAGAAAATTGAAGTACAGAACTTGCAAAACAATTGGTTTACTGCATTACGATTAGAAAACACCTCAATCACTGCATTTCCAAGATTGTAAACCTGAACCTCCACAGTTCCTCCTGCATGACAAATAGCAAAAGCAATGCATATATGCATAACCAAACCACACCGGGATGCCAGCATTCACCTGGAAAACCTGCTACAAGTACAAAATCCCTGACAACCCGGGGAATCGAAGAATTCGCCTTTTCATCTTCGAAAGTGTTCATCGAAGATTCATCATGCTTCTCCCAATGAAACATGCAGCTTAGAGTTGCCTTCCAAAAAAAATACCTGTTTGTCACATCAATCAGACATGAGAAACTCGCCGCAAATACAGACTTGGCGTATCAGCAAACAAATGGACGACACCTATTGGATTTCAGAAGAGAAGATACCAATCTGTTGCGGCCACGTTCCCATGCAGATGTGGCGTCCATGGCTGCTGAGTCATGCGATCTTTGGCAAGTATGCAACCAATTAGAACTGAATGTTTCAGAGACGGTATGGATTAGTTAGACTTATAATTAAACTGTCGTATTTTATCAAGACGGAAGGAAACTACGAGCTCAAAATGAAATCGCTTTGTGTGAAGCCAAGAAACCAAGCGCAAGAACCCTAGCTATTTAACAAGGAGAATGATGCTTGCTCCTCCAGCGCAACACACAGCGATGAAAGGGCTCGAGGACGTGCGAGCGGCACATACCTACTATGCGCGCTACACACAGGAAGCGTTCGTCTCGCCGGCGGCTTGGATGGATCTCGGACGGATCGGGAAGCAACCGACGGCCATGGAGAAGGCGGTTTCGACTCCACCGGCTACGTCTCGTCAAGGTCATGGTCGCTGGTGGCTCGCTTCATCGCGGTCGACGGAGTCGGCGCCTGTCAGCTATCACGGTCACCGTATCCGGCGCTGGCGCGTCACACCCATCGTAGTCACCGTCGCCGGCGCGTCACCGCGTTTGGCTCCGACGGCTGCTCTTGCGCCGGCCGCGTGGAGGGGGGAGCAGCCTCCGGTTGGACGAGGTGGGTGTGGGAGACGGTGGGGCATGCATGGCGGCGACTGCGGCGAGCGGGAAGGAGGCGGCGACTGCGGCGAGCGAGAAGGGAAGTGGGGCGGAGCAGCAGGAGGATTGAGGTCAGGCCGGCGCCTCGGATGCGACGGCGGCGGCGGGGCGCCGAGGAGTCGCCGGCGTCGGCCAGGGCCCGGGGCGCTGAGGAGACGGCGGCGTCGGCCAGGGCACCGGGCGCTGAGGAGACGGCGGCGTCAGATCATGAGGGCGCCAGGACGGGAGGAGGGCAGGCGTCGAGGCATCGAGGGATTGGGTCAACGTTAGCGAGGCCGGCCCAAGTGCGCAGTTGTGAAACGTGGGCGTGGACAACAGTAGTGGGCGAAACATAGAAGTGGTGGGGTGTGGTGGGATGTGAGGCGAGACTACCAAGTGCTCCATTAGGAGTAGAGATAAAGCTAGGCATGATGAATTTTTCGTCTGAAAAAAAAATAGTAGGTCATGTGGCGGCTGGCCTCGAGGAGCTTATGCAGACCCTAAGAATTTCGGTAATATGCTTCACGAAATTAATAAGCGTTTTGCTAGGACTCAGCGACTTGGTTTGTCTTCGTTGGTTTCTTTGGGCTTAGAGCATCTTCAGCCACGACTTGCAAATTCGGCCCCTCAAACGCCCGCGGACACGCCCGGTCAGTGACCGAGCGTGTCCATTTTGAATCCCTATTTTTTTATCCGTGCAATCGCATCTCTCATATTTTTTCTCATATGTCCGGGCACTTGCACGTGATTGATGGAGAAAAAGAAAGAGAAAGAAAAGAATGAATAAAGAAAGAGAAAAGATGGTCCGGGGTGGGGTTGCGTTCTACGTGGCGGACTGACCGGGCGTGTCCGAACGCGTCCGCGATCCCTCATATCGTCCTTATATTTGAGATGGATATGAGGGGTGCCGGTCAGTCTGGGCGTTTGAGATGGATATGAGGGGTCCGTCTGGATCGCTTTTTCACGACCGATCAGTGCCTGTAGATGTTCTTATATCCCAATACAGGCATGGCTTTGTGACTTTGTCTTCTGAACTGTTTTTGTTATTGTCTTTTTCTTCTCCTGTTAGAGGCCCGTGGCTTGTCTTGTGTACATGAACCTGCTGCCCTAGGTTGTTAGTACCGAAGGACAAAGATTACCACTCACACATGCATATAATGTGTCCATCATTTTTATTACACAAACATTTTTTTAAACAACCATGTGCACATTTTCTAAAATTACATGAGTATTTTTTAAGAATGCGTGAACATTTTAAAATTACGTGACCAGTTTTAAAATATATAACTACTTTTCTAATATGCATGAATATATATTAAAAATTGCATGAACACTTGTAAAAATTTGTTCATCGCATATTGTAAAAATGACCACCTCATATTAGAAAAGTGTTCACTATGTATTTTGAAAAAGATTAAATGTATTTTTTTATTCATATACACACAAGAAAATATATTTCTACCAACATAAAATAAAAAACAGGAATAAAGGGCGATAAAAACAAATTAACTAGATAGACAAGAGGAAAAAAATCTCGAGCATTTTTTGAATATGCCAACATTTTTACAAAAATCTCGAGCATTTTTTGAATTCACAAACATTTTATGTTTTCTTCAACATTTTATTTCAACATTCTCAGTTTTTTTTAATTGCAAAAGTTTTTAAAGTTCTAAATTATTTAAAGTAGAAAAAAACAAAAACGTAACAGAAAAATGTAAATAAAAAACGAAACTAAACAAACAGGTACGCACTGTGTTTAAAATTTTAGGACATTTTTGAAAAATGCATGAACATATTTTGAATTAGCAATCATTTTGTTAAATTTCATTAATAATTTTTAATACACGGACTTTTGTTTAAAATCATGCACTTTTATTTTTATTTTATGAACATCTTTTTGTATATGTGAACATTTTAGGACCGAGCAGTTTTTGAATTCACAAACATTTTATGTTTTCTTGAAAATTCCATTTCGAAATTCTCAGTTTCTTAAAATTTGGAAAGATTTTTTAATTTCTAACGGAACTGAAAATAAAAAATAATAAACGAAGCTAAAAAACAGGCGCCCGTGCATGGGCCGGCCCAAACGGGTGTGCTGCATCTGTTCCCAGCGCGCAGAGCGTAATATAGGAGTTCCTATATGGGCCGGCCCTGTCAGACATTTCTGTGTGCAAAATGTTTTTTATGATTTATAGGTGGCATTGGTGGGTAATTTTAGCCAACTTCGGAGGTAATTTGAATGAAGGACGACAAAAACAGTTCGTGCTTTATTATGAGGTAGAAAGTAAAGATACAATAACCTTGCAAAAAGAAGAAGAAATACAAACCAAAAAAAGAAAAGAGAAAAAAAAGGCAACAGAAACAGAAAAACAAAAAAAAGAAACAAAAAAACCGGTAGAAAAACAAAATAACCGGTTTAGGGAACCTCGTAGAAGGTTCCCAAAACCGGCCGGCTAAGCGAAACTGGGCCAGCCCATTGCGTCGCTGCTCGGTCGCACGCTTGTGCGAAGCGCCGGCAATTTGACGCAATGATCGGCGAATAGGATATTCCTGGCTCGCCGCCGATTTGTTCACTCGTTCACGGTTAAGCGGGTTCATATTTGGTTGTTTGACCGTTTGACTTAAAAAATTAGATCTGAAAAAAATCACAATTTCGAAAAAAGTTCTTGAATTTGAAAAAACAACGCAAAATGGAAAGAAGTTTGTGATTTAAAAAAATCGATTTTGACAAAAAAATCCATTGAATATGAAAAAAGTTCATCGACTATGAAAAAGTTCATTGTTTATAAAACAATGATCAAATTTGAAGAAAAAATCATATAATTTCAAAAATGTTCAGCGATTTTGAAACAATAAGTTCACAAATTAAAAAATCATGTAATTTGAATTTTTTTCTATCAAATTTGAGAAAAAAGTGTATATTTTTTGAAAAATACACGTATTTAAGAAAACAAAACCATAACAAGAAAAAAAATAAAAAATGAAGAAAAAAAAATACTAAAGAACAAAAAAACGGGTGTAAGTGTGCACAAGCAGGTGAGATGGCCTGATGTTTGTTGTGCTTCCTTTCGGACGATGAGGTCACGAGTTCGATCCTGTCGCCATCATCTTTTTCTGAAGTTTAACGAAAAAATAAGATGTAAAACGGATCGGCCCAGAGCGGAGCGGCGATGTGCGTCCATTGGCACTTAAGAAAGAAACGGGCGTGTGAAGAGCCGAATAGGAAATGCCAGCATGTTCAGCCTACAAGGCACTGACAAGCAACGCGTGAGCTAAAAACGTGGACGGCCCGCCCAGCCCAACATGAACAACATCCAAACCCACTAGTGCACCATTCTCCCTCTCTTGCTCTTTCCTCTCGTCCAGCATGTAGTATCCAGTTTCCAACCGAGAACCGTCAGCAATAATAGCTTCCCGTGCCCGAAGCAACAGTGCCATCATCCAACCTTGTGCAAGCCTCATTCTGGCCTTGTGGCTGGTAGTGATCAAAGACTAGGCTAGCACACGGTACGTATCGAAACCAACCCAACCCAGCCTAGCCTAGCCCAGGCCAGGAGATTCGACAACAAGACAAACGAACAGGGGTCATTTTGCGGCTCTTTTCACTATTTTAGCCTTGGTAGAAAACTTTAGCACAAAATAAACTTTTTAGAAAATTATTTCATGATCTGATCCTTTTGGTAACGCTACAAGCCGTGGGGTTTCTGCAGAAAAAGCCAAACCAACCTACATTGCTATCCATTTAGATAAGTGGCAAATGGGAGCAGGTTGCTGAAAATGCCACACACCCGGCGTTTCATATTTGGACGGTAACACCATACACCCTAGCGTTTCCAACAACGCCACACACGCTGGCGTTTCTGCCCTGCCATGTAGCGTCTCGACATGGGCAGCAACACGGGTGGATTTGGCGTCCCTAATTAGGAAAGCAACGTCACAAGCCGTGGAGTTTTTGAAAAGGATCAGATTGTGAAATAATTTTGTGGTCATTTTGTACTAGTGTTTCCTAACAAGGTCAGAACAGTGAAAAAGGCCTCAATCTGCTGCAACCACAAATAATATAAGCCAACAGAATAGCATCCGCTTCCTTTGCCATGCCGGTCAGTCGAGTGGCGAAAAGAGTCCTCTCTGGTCACACCAGAGTCTACAAAGCAGCCGGTGAGGGCATGTACAATGGGAGCAGCACCTAGGTGATGCCTCATGTATCCAGCTAGATGAAAACAAATGAGGCTACAGGTCATATTCTTTTACACCCAACGCTCTTTTCTGAAGCCACCATGATTAAACTGCAGCACGACGTCATGGGGATGATGAAACTGTCCTAACTCTTTGCCTTTTTCCTCTACTTTTTCCTTTCTCCTCCTTTTTCGATGGAGAACCGGCCTCCTCTGCAAGCAGCGACTGTCACCAGCAGGCAGCGGTTCGCCTGCCACCACGGCGTCCGAGCCTAGTTGGCTCGTGGGGCGACAAGTCTAGGGCCATGTGTTGGCCATGCCCTTAGGGTGGTGTGAGAGTGAAGCTGGAGTCAACTCAACTCAAGCAGACATGGACTCAAGGTGAGTGATGATGGACGAAGTAAAGGAAAGGAAAGGTCAGGAGCTGCATCTAACCTTGAGGACGACGACACATCGGGCTTTTGCGTTGCGCGGAAAAGCGGGTGCCTGCCACCCAACAGAGACATGGCAATTGGCAAAAGTAGTGCACACAAACACATGCCGCAGTAGCGGTAGTCGTGTTTTGTTCCTTTTACGAAAGTTTATCGAGATTTGGCCCTGGTTTGTAAAAATTTCGGCATCTGACCCTTTTCCTAAAGCCGGGGTCCATGGCGGTAGGGTATAACAGCCTACCGCCGAGGTCCCTGGCAGTAGGAAACTTATCCACGTCAGCGCGACGCACCCCTACCGCCAAATAGGCTAGCGGTAGCCTGTACAACCCTACCGTCGAGGTACCCGGCGGTAGGTGCAAACACGCACTGTATCCGATACTTCGGAATTTTTTACGGTAGGGCGTGCACCCCTACCGCCAGGGTCTTCAGCGGTAGGTTGTTCTACCCTACCGCCATGGACCCTGGCGGTAGGAAAATGGTCAGATCCTGAAATTTTTACAAACTAGGTTTAGATCTGGATCAACTTTTATAAAGGGATCAAAATAAGAAATTTAGCCGCAGCTGAGGAACGGCCCTGCGGTCGGCCTGCTGCTTTGCACTGCAGCGGAATGACCAAAGCAAAGTAGGGCAAGGGAGTGGCTCCGTATGCTTTGGTCTACAGTGGGTTCAAGCAGTAGTACAATGTCACTCCCTGCTGGTGCTTTTCCGTTGCAGACTTGTAGTAAGGAAGAAGCTGCTCGAGTAGAGTCAAAGGAAGCAAGGATGTCGATTCAAGACAGAAAATGTCGATGCAACGATAATGTTGGCAACTATTTTCAAACTAAGAAGGGTATTCGGCAACGGGACCCTATCCCCTATTTTGTTCAACATCGTGGTCGATATGTTAGCTATCCTCGTTGAGTCGGCTAAGATGGTCGATCAGATTAGCGGCGTTATTCCCCACTTAGTAGAAGAAGGTCCGACTATTTTACAATACAAGGATGACACTATACTTTTTATAGATAATGACCTAGATAAAGCAAGAACCTTTAGCTGCTTTTATGCACATTTGGGGAGCTCTCTGGTCCAAAAACTAATTTCCATAAGAGTGAGCTTTTCTACTTCGGCGACACGGCAGAGACCGCAGCTGAGTATGCTGACATTTTGGGCTGCCAGCTCGGGCAGCTACCGATTCGGTATCTGGGTATTTCGATTCAATATCGGCGTTTAACTATCTCTGAGTGGAAGCATGTGCCAGACAGACATGAAAAATGGCTTACTAGCCAGTTGGAAGGCCAAACTCTTGTCATATGATGGGCGATTGATTGTCATATGGTGGATGATTGATTTCGATCAATTCCGTCCTCAGCAACATGGTTCTATACATGTTGTCTTTCTTTCACTTACCGAAAGGGGTTCTTCAGCGTGTGGAATACTTTAGATCCAGATTATTTTTTGGCAATGTGATAATAAATCTAAGAAATATCGGATGGCTTGGTGGAGTGTATTATGCCCACCTAAAAGTCGAAGGGGGCCTTGGAATTCAAGATCTTGAGATTAAAAACTTCGCTCTTCTGAGTAAATGGGTTTACAAATTACGCACTGAGTGTGGAGTGTGACTGGAAATTATTCGTAACAGGTATATGGGGTCCAAAGCCATTTCTCAAATTCATTGAAAGCCTGGTGATTGATATTTTTGGTATGGTGTCATTTTTTTGAAAAGGAGAATGCCCCCGGCCACTGCATCAGAATGATGCATGCAACCATTTGGTATGGTGTTACGAAGGCCAAGGAACTCTTTTTCTAATTTGGTACTTTCTCGGTTAGGGATGGTTCTCAGGTTTGATTCTGGGAAAATACCTGGCTAGGCGGCACCACACTTATGGTGCAGTACCTTAGCTTAGACAGGATTGCCATACATAAATTTGTCATGATCAAACAAGTTTTGGGACAAGAAAACCCTGATATTTCCTTCCGTGGGACCTCTTAGGGCCTCGCCTGGTAGTATGAAATGAATTATTCACTTGTCTGCAAGACATTTAGTTGTCAAGCAAACCAAACAATTTTCGATGGAAGCTGTATCAGGACGGCAGTTTTCAGTCAAATGCTTGTATGATGCAGTGGCTCATAGTGATGATCCGGTTGCTAACAATACATTATAGAAGCTAAATATACTTCTACGAGTCAAGGTATTCCTATGATTTGCAAGAAGATGAGTCATTTTAAGTAGAGATAACCTGGCACGACGCAACTGTTAAGGCAGGAAGACATGCGTCTTTTGCCAACATGACGAGTCTATTAACACTTATTTTTTGAGTGTAAGGTCGCTCATGCAGTTTGGGTTATTGTTCAAGTAGCTTCAAATCTATATCCTTCATGTAGTGCATGTAGCATGTTCGGTAATTGATTGCGTGGTATTGATAAACAATTAAAAAGGGTTGTATATGGAGAGCTGGAGATGGATTTAAAATCAATATTTGGGGTGACTGTTGGATCCCAAATAGCTCATCCAGGAAGATAGTAATTGTGCGTGGTAACCGTGTGTTCTCGAAGGTGAATGAACTCATAGATCTTCCTATGGGAGAGTGGGATGAGGCACTTATTCGAGATATTTTTTGGCACATAGATGCTGTCATATATCAGCATGAAACTGAGGACTTTGTTACATGGCACTTGACGGAATCTGGCATTTTTAGTGTCCGTTCTGCTTATTACACGCAATGGTAGGAGTACCATACTTTAGGGAATGATAATCCTTCTGGAATCAGTTGCTCATCTACACATCATGTATGGAAGCGATTATGGAACTTGAAGGTACCAAGCAAAGTCAAGATCTTCTTATGGCGATGCCTCCACAACGCAATTCCTTGCAGCTGTGCATTAGCGAATGGACATACATCTACTTCGGGACAGTGCCCAGTTTGTTCTATACAAGCAAAAGATGTGACAACATCAAGTACATGGACGTGGTTGATATTCCAGAGCTTGTGACCATTGCATGCTGGTATTTGTGGTGGTAGAGGAGGCTGATTACTAGGGGCGAAGAAGTCCAGACGCCGATGAGATCCGGCCCTACTATTCAAGTTCTATCGTTGAATTTTGCGAGGGCTGGGTGTAAGCCACCGGGTACTCCCGGACTGAACCGTTGGAGGGAAGCACCATCTGAACAATTCATTCTGAACGTGGATGCGGCTTTCTCAAAAAGAGACTTCTCGGGGGCATGTGGATCCATCGTTAGAGGCAGCACCGGTACGTTTATAGGTGCAGCCATCGCGAAGTTGGAACACGTAGCGGATGTCATCTGCTGAAGCGGCGGCTCTTGTTGAAGGTAACAAATTGGCCCATAGTCTTGGTTGCATCTCTCTCTTGAACAGATGGGTAATTTGATCATAGTCGAAGCGTTAAATCAAAACACCGGGCATTCGATGATAGCAACTCCAATTCTCGATGACTATCAAGCTTTTATATATGATTCGGGAAGGTTCTGATTGAGCATTGTAATCGTGAATCTAATATGGAACTCATGTGCTAGCGCAACAAAGTCGTGTTGATCCACTCTCTGTGTGGTTGGACTCTCCTCCTGCTTTTACTACTAGCTTTTTAACGGATGCTGTAAGTGTTATTTAAAGTTAATAAAGCTAGGCATGATGAATTTTCCGTCTGAAAAAAAAATAGTTGGTCATGTGGCGGCTGGCCTCGAGGAGCTTATGCAGACCTTAAGAATTTCGGTAATGTGGTTCACGATATTAATAAGCGTTTTGCTAGGACTCAGCGATTTGGTTGTCTTCGTTGGTTTCTTTGGGCTTATATCCCAATACAGGCATGGCTTTGTGACTTTGTCTTCTGAACTGGGTTTTGTTATTGTCTTTTTCTT
Source organism: Elymus sibiricus (assembly GCA_039707655.1). Classification (NCBI taxonomy): domain Eukaryota; kingdom Viridiplantae; phylum Streptophyta; class Magnoliopsida; order Poales; family Poaceae; genus Elymus; species Elymus sibiricus. The sequence continues at coordinate 402,850,141 of CM077663.1, forward strand.
CTCATGTTAGAGGCCCGTGGCTTGTCTTGTGTACATGAACTTGCTGCCCTAGGTTGTTAGTATCGAAGGTCAAAGATTAACACGCACACATGCATATAATGTGTGCATCATTTTTATTACACGAACATTTTTTAAAAGAACTATGTGCACATTTTCGAAAATTACATGAGTATTTTTTAAGAATGCGTGAACATTTTAAAATTACGTGAACACTTTTAAAATATATAACTACTTTTATAATATGCATGAATATATATTAAAAATTGCATGAACACTTGTAAAAATTTGTTCATCGCATATTGTAAAAATGACCACCTCATATTAGAAAAGTGTTCACTATGTATTTTGAAAAAGATTAAATGTATTTTTTTATATTCATATATGCACAAGAAAATATATTTCTACCAACATAAAATAAAAAACAGGAATAAAGGGGGATAAGAACAAATTAACTAGATAGACAAGAGGAAAAAAATGATAATGATAAAATGGGGAATGGAAATAAAGGATAAAAGGGAAAGGAGAAAATGAAAGTACAATAGAAGTTAAGAAAATAGAAAAAGTTAGGAAACAGATTCAGTCCCATTATACCCCTTGGAGTTGTAGGTTGTTGTAACATATGCAGTTAAAGACTTAGCGGTAGAACATGCAACTGGCCAACATCGCCCCTTGCCCCAAGTTGCAGTCGCGTTGTACCCCTTGCAATTGGGGGAGGGGGGTTGTGGCATGTTGTAAGAGTACATTTATCCATGTGTGGTTTTGGTAATTGATGACAATCCATATGGACTAATGGTTGCCTTGAGTTATATTCGAAGGATTTGTCCATAGGCACTTCTTGAAGTCCATCTGTTGGTTTCAAGGAGTTTATATGGTGACCAAGGTGGTATTCAAGGTGTTATCCAAAGATTGGTCATGTAAGAGTTGAGCTTACTGCAAGCATGTCTTGAAGAAGTAGACTGTGTGAGAATTCATGTTTATCTTCAAGACATCATCTTTATGAAGAGAGAAGATAAGATACAAGGTTGATCAAGATTAAGGCAAAGAATGATTCAAGTTGATCAACACACAAAGCGTAGAAGATGTACCAAGTGGGATCAAGTGATCCCATGGTATGGTAAGCATTGTCCATTACACTTTGTGTACTAACCCATGGTCTACGTGAGAGTTCTTGTGGGGTTAGGTATATTTCCATGGGCTTGCGTCGAGAGGAAGATCTCATACAACCCATGGAGGATGACATCAAGTGGTGATCGTCATCAAGGTTGCGGTGTGGAAGTTCAAATGAAGCATCACGGAAGGATCATGCTTGAAGCTTGCCGTCCATTGTGGTGACAATGGACTTGTGAAGATGTGCCGAAGAGTGGCTCTCTCATAGTGGAGTATGGGGGAGCAATCTACTAGTCTTTATCGAGCCGACGCAATCAAGAAAGGTGGTCCATCTTGAGAAGGACAAGATCGTCATCATCCAGCTCAAGTGGACTATGCGCAAGGCAAAGGTTTGACCTTGATAGGGTTTTCTATTTTACCGGTCTCATGGTGGTAGTTGGGAGACCGGGTTATAGGATCGATAGCCGTACTATCAGGGGGGGCTCTCAAGTGAGTAGCTTGATCGTATCGTTCGCTGAGAGCTCAAACCATTGCATTATTGGCATCATCATCTTTCTTGGTTCCTGGTTGGCTTTTCTCTATGTGGGTTCTTGAGCTTATGGCCAGCTTCATGACAAGCTCAAGTTCATCGAAAACAGAGTCCATATGCATCTTCTATGATGTTTTCGATGTTGGAGTTTTTGCCGGTTCTTCATTCATAGAGGTTTCACATCTCTATATCATTGGCATTTTCATACTGCCTCTTCTAAAGATAACCAACAAGCTTGAGTTTGCTCAATTCGGAGCTCATATGCAAAGGTTATGGCAGTTCTGGTTTTACTGTATCCATCTGGTTGCTTGGGTTCTTTGTTTCTCTCCCGCGGTAGTACCGCTCTGGCCAGCACGGTAGTACCGCTTATAGCCGGTACTACCGCCCTGGCCAGCGGTAGTACCGCTAGGGGAAGTGGGGTGGCTCGGCGAACTCGCGCGAGGCACCAGACAGCTCCAGACACTTGTCTGGTGTCCCGCGCCAGCCCTCCAACCGCAGCGGTAGTAATGGCGGTAGTACCAAGCGGTACTACCGCCGCCCCTTCTACTGCTGCTCAGTTCTGCTGGTGGGCGGTAGTACCGCTCCCAGGGGCGGTACTACCGCTTGTGTGCGGGCTGTGGGGGTAACGGTTGGATTTTCTCCCACCTATAAAAGGGGGTCTTCTTCCCCAATGCATCTTATCCTTTGAGCTCGAGTTTGCCCCCCATTGTTGACCTTCTTTGAGCTTGCTAACTCTCAATCCCTCCAATGATTCTTGCTAGTTCTTGAGGGAAAAGGGAGAGGAGATCTAGATCCACATTTCCACCAATCACTTTCTCCTCTATGTGAGGGGAACCCCTTGGATCTAGATCTTGGAGTTCTTTGTGTTCTTCTTTGTTCTTCCTCTCATTTTCCTCCCTAGCATTAGTTGCTTTGGTGGGATTTGGGAGAGAAGGACTTGGGCACTCCGTGTGCCCTTGCCATTGCATTTGGTGCATAGGTTTGAGTTCTCCACGGTGATACGTGGAAGTGAAGTTTGAGAAGCTTATCACTCTTGGGTGTTTGAGCACCCTAGAGCTTGTTCCTCTTGGGTGCCTTGGCGCCCTAGACGGTTGGTCGTGTCTCGGAGCTCAATCATTGTGGTGTAAAGCTCCGGGCAAGCGTCGGGGTCTCCAATTAGGTTGTGGAGATTGCCCCGAGCAATTTGTACGGGTACCGGTGACCGCCCCCAAGGGTTGCCAAAGTGTACGGGTACCGGTGACCGCCCCCAAGGGTTGCCATTTGTACGGGTTCGGTGACCGCCCTCAAGGGTCCCTTAGTGGAATCACGACATCTTGCATTGTGCGAGGGCGTGAGGAGATTACGGTGGCCTTAGTGGCATCTTGGGGAGCATTGTGCCTCCACACCGCTCCGAACGGAGATTAGCATCCGCAAGGGTATGAACTTCGGGATACATCGTCGTCTCCGCGTGCCTCGGTTATCTCTTACCCGAGCCCTTTACTTATGCACTTCACTTTGTGATAGCCATATTGTTTCATGCTTTATATCTTGCTATCACTTAGTTGTTTATCTTGCTTAGCATAAATTGTTGGTGCACATAGGTGAGCCTAGTTGTTTTAGGTTTTGTGCTTGACATATTAAACGTTAGTTTTATTTCGCATTTGTTCAAGCCTAAACCGTAGTTATTTTAAAGCGCCTATTCACCCCCCCTCTAGGCGACATCCACGTCCTTTCACATGTGCAATTGCATGTCTGGTGTGTGCAACTGGCCGGTTTTCCCCAGTTGCAGTAGCATTGTGCCCCTTGCAATTGTTGGCGGGTTGTATCCCTCGAAAAACGCGAAAAAATGTAGTCGCGTTCAAGACAAGCGAATACAGTTGCGCTCCTACTGACAAACATGCAATTCCCCCTCCCCGTACAAAACACCACAGAGTTGCGGTCACGTAAGACAATATAATAATAGTCAAGGTTGGCACTTGCAATTGTGTGCCCAGTGGCGGTGATGCAACTGCCCTCCTCCGACAAAGCACACCAGTATTGCAATCCCTTTGAACATGCAGTTGTGGACGAGAGCGACACTTGCAGTTGTGTGCCTAGTGACAGACATGCAACAGCCTCCCTCCCCCGGCAAAACACCACTAAGTTGTAGTTGCATTGAAGACATGCAATTGCAGTCGAGGGCGCCACTTGCAGTTGCGTTCCTAGTGGCAGACGTGTAACTGCCTCAATCCTCCCCCGACAAAATATAGCTAAGTTGCAGTCGCGTTGCAACGTATACAGTGTGAGTTAAGGGCAGCACTTGTAGTTGTGTCCCTAGTGTCTGACATATAACTAATTATAGTAATTAACTTCATTAAACTTTGACGATGATTATAATTAATGTAATATATTACTAATAGAATTATAATTATGGTGATTAATTTAACTAAACTTTGTGATGTTGTGGAGAAAATTTCCCCGGTTGGATGTTGAGAATCCGGTAAGATTAACCCTTCGGGGAAGAAACTAGGGTTTCTTATCTTGAAGCGGCAACAAAAAAACAGTGTAAATGGTTTTTGAGGGCAAGTATGAGTGGTACATAAAAGAATGGAGTTAGGCAAGCTTTGTGGGTCCCATGTGTCCTCTGGCGGGTCCAAGGTTAAGTGTGCATGGGCCCATAGGCCACACCCTTGGCTCATCTTTTGCAATTTTACCTCCATAACACAACGAAATATTTTTGCACTATTCTTCCTCACTCTATAAAAGTAATTTTCCTCCCAAAACTTTCATTTCTCCCTGTGACAGCTTTCTAGTCCCCACTTCGGTTCAACTTTGCAATAAAAGGTAAAATGGTGCCAAGATGTTTAAATGAGCACAATTAAGTGTTTTAAATTATAAAATTGTGATACAAAATGCATATATCAAATTGCATTTTTGTGACACTAGGAAGCCAATCAATGATTTTCTTCTCATCCCTCATTTAATTTAATGCTGATGTGGACTTCTATTGGGCGGATATTTGCTTGAAGCACTCATTCTAATATCTCATCATCATCATCATCAGTAATCTTTTGAAATGAGTGTCCCAAATGCAAGTGTGTAAAAAACTCGATTGAGTGTGTTTCATTTATTCTCGCTTCTTCAAATGGCACATCGGAACGAAAGCATTCAGAGTGTGCAATTAATATTTTATGACTTCGTTTTAGAGGACCAGAAAGGATAGTCTAGGGCGAGTAAACAGAAATTTGGATCTCATAACTTTCATAATAAATTTAATATTTATACTAAAATTTTATACTTACTATTTTGTTAATTTAGTCTTGTCATTAACATATTTTCATAATTTATATCCAGTAATTAAATAGATGATAATTCGGTTAAATAAATATTGATGTTATTTATACTAAATTTGAAATATTTATTGTTAACATGTTTATATAATGCGCTAAATTTCAACTATGTTTGTAATGTAAGTTGCATATTTCCGATACATTGTGTCTTACATATATATTAAAACCAAACCCCCATACGTGTGAGAAAATAAGAAAAAAAATATGAAATTGGATTTTTTTATTGATCAGTGATACTCATATTAACACATTGTATATATTTCTCTATTTATCATTAAATATTTTGGTAAAGGTCTCTAAAGCATATGGTCTAGGAAATATCCTAATAGCGGTTTCTAGTTTCAAATTAGATATACATGAATGGAAAAATCTGTAATCCATAAAAAGGGGATTGTTGTCAAATCATTGACATATTGTTTTACCCAGTCTTTCGTCAAGCTTGGCTCATATATTACAGCAAAATCAACAATCTATCAGTACATGTTTGTGCTCTGTATTAAACTTCTATGGATTTATTGCAGGATTTAACGGCTTTATTCCTTTAAGGGTGATGTATCTATCGATAGCAAGGTGTCTCTGATGACCTCGTCAGTCTCAACACATTCTAGCTCAGTCTCTCGGAATCTCTACTCCTAAAGGAGCATTCAGTACATCGTTTCGTTCGTTCGTTTCCCCACCCCGATCGATCCCACCGATTTTTCTGTCGATACCCTGCCGCGTGCGACAGAAAACCGGTGAGAAAACCAGCAAAGTCAAACCGCGATCCCTAGCCACCTCGCACGTCCTCTCGCCTCTAGCGCCTCCCACCTTGGCAGGGCGGCGGCTCTAGCGCCTATTCTCTCTGATGCGCCCCCACCTTACCCTCTAGCCCCAAACCCTAGCTCCTCCCATGTGGCTGCCCTCCGCCGCCACGCCTTCCTCGCCCAACTCGGCTCCGTCCCACGAACCCTAGCCGCCGCTGATCTCCCCTCTCTTACCTGCTACATGACATCCCCTTCCCCTTCCTCCTGCTAGCTGCCTTGAAGGTGCACGCCATGGAGGACCCTCACCTCCGCTCTCTTCTCCCTTGGAAACCCAAACCCTAGAGTTCTAGCTAGGGGCGAATCCACCAGCCCTAGAGGGGGCGATGCTGCCGGAGGGCTACGATTTGATCTGATTGTGCCTTATCCGCCGTTAGGGCCGTCGATACTGGCGAGCGGCATGCAGTCGTACCAGTTCTTCTGGTGGCTCATCGCCAATTGGTGAAGCGTTCCTCGGTCCGAGCCATGGTGAGGGTGGTGCTGGTTGTGTCCCTGGTGCCTCTGCATGGTTATAGGCCTAGCTGGCATCTCGACTTCATCTACTGCCCGGCTCCGGCCACAAGCTCCTCGGGCGTACGTACAGTCCTACGCTTTCCCTCGCCGCCCTCTACTTTTCTGATTTCTCGGGTAACTAATTTTCTCCATAACGTGCCGATGAGATTCTGTGCTGATGGCCTTTAAGTCAAGACGCACCTCTATTCAAAGGTAAATCAGTCTACAAGCATGCAGCCACATGCACGAGCCCTCCCAGAAACATTACCAAGGCGAGCTTTGCTTGTAACTGCAGCATGTATGTATGTATGTATGTATATGTATATATATCAAATAATGCCTTCATATTTTTTATTTCAATAAGATTCATTGATGCTTTTGTCTAAAAACATGTTATATTTGTGAAACTTAAGTCATAGAAAAGTGATGGTAGTATTAGTTGGACTAGGACAAATTAGTAGTACTAAAGTGAGGTATTACAACTTCTTTCAATTATAATTATATACTTTGATAAATAGATTTCTAGCAATTTCATTTCTACTTGAGCAAGTATGGTTTCAGAAATTGGAAATCGATGCCAGATGTTTATACTACGTAATATAATAGCAAGATATATTAATAATCTATACCCTATAATATAATAACGGGATATATTAATTGGGCGCCCAGTATTGATGTTTTTTGGTTTTTATTTTATTCCTATGGCCTGGCAGTGTGACGAGAAAATCATTATCTCGAGATGTCAATTCTTCATTTGACTGTGCAAATAATGATGACTTGGAGCAATATTGTCATGGGAAGTTCTTATTCATCTTTTTTCCTATATTTATTTGATTAGGTTCCATTGGCAGGTGAGATTCTTATCCTGGATGCTTATTTTATTTTTGCAAAGCCACTTCTCCTTAATATGTTCATATATTCATATTAAATTTGTTGCAGTAGAATTAAATGATTTCTAAATATTTTGATTCATAATACCAATCTGCTGCATCATGGGGTTTATTAGAAATCTTAATGCATTTCTAATCAGGATTGTTTCTAATGGTGATTAAAGTTGTCATAGGGTCAGCAGGTTAAAGACGATGCACCCTTTTCGCGTTTGGATACCAATCATTAGATTCAGCAGTCATATCTGTTGCTTATTTACTTATAGAATCAAGTGGGTTAGAGGCATCTGATTTTAATAAAACATTCTTTTATTCTTTAGGTGAGTACTATTTGTTTCATCTTTTGTACCTCATCATCGTCACATCTGGTTTCAAAAATGAATGACTACCTGCACAGACACTGTTTTTAGTTTCTTCCAGCTTGTTTGGTTTTCAGTAGCTTGTCGGTTAGTAATTTAAAAAAATTAGTAAGATGTTTCTACATCTCATTCTTGAATGTTCCTGGTTTCATATCCATGGTATCCTCTTTAATACATGTTCATGGTTCACTCATAATATGTTTCTTTCACCCTCTCAGTCTTACCATTTCATTTTACTTGCTTTACCTTCTAGGTTCTTCCAGTAGTTGTTTTGTTCCTTTGTGTCAAAGCTGCTCTGTCACACTTTTTATGCTTTTACAGTGTCTTAATAAAAGTGAGATTAGGTTCCATTGGCAGGTGAGATTCTTATTCTTGATGCTTATTTTATTTTTGCAAAGCCACTTCTCCTTAAGTTTTGTGTGTGCAGATAATTTGTGGCTTACTACAAACCGTAAGAAGCTGGAGCTTACTGATTTTGGGCTTGTACGAGAGGAAACTAAGACTGAAATGGTGACGACTAAAACTGGGACATACCGATGGATGGCCACACAGGTTATAAATCACTCTTTTCCGCACTAGATAGTCAATATTAATAAATTATGAACTGAAGCCAAAACAAAAATGGTTCCTGGCTGTAGTTTCTCAAGTTGATGCTTGAAATTATACTTTGATTTGTATGCCCTCTTGACAATTTGCTGCCTGAAGTTTCTAGAGCTCACTGATTTCAGGATCTTCTATACAAAGAGAAATCTTATGCTCTAGCACTAATCTTTGTGATTCCAAAACCTGACGCATTCTCTTATGCTGTTGCGGTTATACAACACTGTCACACTTCGACATGGTGAAAAAAATCACTAGGCGAATAAAATGGATGTTTACAGCTTTGGCATCGTCCTGTGGGGGTTGCTGACCAATAAAATGGCATTAGAATACATGTCGAATTTGCAAGCTGCATATATGTGATGCTTCTTTTAAAGTAAGTATGACACTATCATTTTACAGTAAGTATGACACTACTTATGTTGCATATATCATGTCTTAATAAAGTAAGTATGACACTATCATTGAATCTTGTTGTACTTCGTTTATGAGGTCTGGTGGAAATTGTTGATACCTTGCAGCTTTGCCAGTTTTTCACTTTGCATCATCGTATAAATAACCTCCAAAATGTAATAATATTCAGATTGCGAGATATTGAGGAAGTGCTGCTATCAGGGGATCTGGGTTATCCTAAGAACTTTGCAGGTGTGAAATAAATACCTCATAAAAGAGATAATTGAACTTATTAGTGGATCACAAGTATCATGTAAATAGAAGTTTGGCATGTAGATTCAGCTTGTAGATTTCATACGCAAATTTATCCCATTATTATAAGAAACCATTTTATGTGAAGGTCACATTAGGTTAAGTTTCCATCTATATTACTATTTTGTAGATTTTGTAGTCTACAACCAGCTAAGAGTCAAGAATGTATTGATGATATATTATTGTTTTGTCGATTTTGCATTGCAATTAAAACATTGCATACATGAAAATTTGGCTCCATTCTTTTCCTAAATTGTTAGAACAGAATTTGTGAATGATGATTGCTTTAATAAAAATCGCAAATCTAATTTTATTCTTCAATTAAATTAAATACTGACATGATAATGAATATTGCATCTTGTCATTTAAAATCAGATAGACAACTGACCTTAAGTATAAGGTTTCAAACTATTTAACGCTCAATGCTTGTTATATAATTATGTGGTAACATCAACTGAATTGGGCATCATAATGGAAAATCTGAGCATCTAAAGTTAAAGCTCGTGGTCACCATTTTAGGATTATATTATTGGTATTGATATTTTCATATTCACTGTTCGCTGAATATAGAGGTATAGCAAGTTATTGAACTCAACTCAGCTTGAAAGTGTACAACTTCACTGTTATGTTCTGGCACACTAATTTGCTATGCTTCTCATGCTAGGGATACTTTCACGTTCGTGCTTACATCATATTTTTATATGGCATTGTAGATCCAATGGAAAAGAACTTTTGTGATAGAGACCAGAGCGGAGGGCGTTGTCAATGGAAAACATGGCTCCGCATGAAGGTTCACTCGCCAGTAGTTTTCAGGAAGACGGTGGAGCTCATAATTCTGTGTTGATTCCCCTTGAAAAAAGGTCTTCTCATTTTCTTGTTTGAAGGAACGCTAGGAAGAATTCTTTTACAGTAGCTCCACCAAGTAGACTCCAACAAGTAGTCAACTACTAAAGCAGCATCTGCTTTAGTAGTTGACTACTTGTTGGAGTCTCCTTTTTGTATACATCTTCCGTAACTACTGTTTTGTGATGAGTTGTTAAACTACATTCCAAGGGAATGCATGTTGATAAATGTATTGTTGCTCCCTTGAGTCTACTATTAATATTTTTGTAATGTATTTTTTATAGAGTTTATATCTCTACTATTAAAGGGGAGTAGGTATGGCATTTCATTTGTTCATTATCCCTCCATTGTTCCCACCTCCCCACAATTTTTTTTCAACGACACCCCACCTCTTTGTTTGGTCTTTTCCTATCATAACTGAAAGGATAACAAATCAAAAAACCGAAAGGAGAAAACCAGGGCCGTTGCCTCCCTCCCTCCCTCCCCCCCCCACCCCACCCCCCTCTCTCTCCCTCCCCTTTGTAAATCTTTTAAACAGATGTTATGATTAGAATTATGATAGCATTGGTGTTCATCATTATTCTTATTGGACTTGAATAGATCTATGTCTAAATTACACATAATGTGTACGAGCAAATTGCTACGTTTTACTTTCATGTCTTTCTAGGATCCGAGCATAGTCAACTTAGTGTAGGAGATATGCCCTAGAGGCAATAATAAATGTTATTGATTATCTCCCTGTTCATAATTATGTTTATGTTCCATGCTATAACTGCTATGGTTCTCGAGTCTACAATAACCACGAGGCTCGAAGGAAGACTCATATGCACGTGTGGAATAATAAACGGTAAAATGTATTCCTAGTCTGGCCTCTAAGACTGGCTCAAGTATTGCATGATGATCCTGTTTTCCTGATCATGGGCATGGCTATGCCGACAATTTTGTGGGCACAATGTTAGAAGAACATTTGTGTTGAATCGACCCGAATTGATGTTATGCTATGAGATACATTCGTCACAAGTTAATGGTTAATAACACAGAGATGGTTAACGTTTGCATGATTCCTTAGACCATGAGAGTATCGAGTTTCTTCATGCTTGCTTCATGAACTTTGGGGTTTGTTAAACGTCATCCGTAAATGGATGGCTATTACGGCGGCTTACGGGTTCATGGAAAAGTATGTTAAGTAACTTGATAGCTCAAGATTGGGATTTGCTCCTCCGACGATGGAGAGATATCTCTGGGCCCTCTCGGTGTTATGGTATCCATCATCGTCTGGCCAGACACAAGTGTGATTTGATCACAGGAATACCGGAACACAGAAACGAGAAAAGAGAACAAAAACCGGCAACGAGGTAACTGGCATTGTGGACAAGTGTTGATCCACGAGGATGCCGATGTTTCTCACCTCGGGTATTTGTAACATATCGCGAAGCAACAGGAATAGCACACGGCAACTGGAGGTTCACTCGAATATTCATTCGTGTGGGTATAGGGGTCAATATGGGTGTCCACGGCTCCGATGTTGATAATTGATCGGAAAGAGTTCCGGTCATGTCTATACTTCACCGAACCTATAGGGTCACACGCTTAAGGGTCATCTATCTGCTGAATACTAGACGGGGAGTCTGAGAGAAAATCACCGAAAAAGTTTCGGACGAAACGGAAACGTTCCGGAAAGAACACCGGAATAGTTCTGGTGAAACTGAAAAGTTGTTTCAGGGTATTCCATTAAGTCAAATTGGTTCTGGCACATGCCTGGAAATTCTTGGAGGATGCGAGAAGTGTTCTGGAAACTTCTGGGAATTTTCCGGGACAAAAACCGGAAATGTTCCGGAGCAGCCGGAACCGTTTTGGTTGCTTTTCGCTGAAGAAACATTGTTCCGAAATTGTTTCGGAATGCGTTCAAAATTGTTTTGGTGGGTGCTAGAATTATTCTAGGCACACAGAAATAATTTGGGTTTTAACGGACGCAGAAAAATGTCTTCGTGAATAGTGAAAAGCACTTTTTGGGCTGATTTGCAAATGGGGTTTTTCTTCTAGAAGAAAACCACTTTTGGTGTGTGAAAGGGAGGTGGAGCTCCCCAAGGGGGCTGCAAATTTCGGCCATGGCATGGGGGGGCCCTCCTTCAGGTGTCCTTCCACCTCATGGTGGATATCTTCTACACACCCTTATGTGGCATGTGGTGGAAAGATCCTAGGAAGGTCCTTTTGGTCTTTCCTCTACCCCTTGCTCCTCCTATAAATAGAGGTGGAGAGAGCTCTCCAAAATCAGCTCATGCTTTCTCTCATACACATGCCATTGACTTGTTTGGCTTCTCTCTCCCTCCCAGCGAAATAGTTTCGTAGAGCCGAAAGGCTGTCTGGGTTCCGGTGGGAACTAGTTCTGGACGGCGAAGCCCTGCCGGATAGTTGAGACCGTATGTGTGCAACTCTGTAGAGAGATCGTAGTTTCGGTCTTAGTTCGAGAGTGCCTCCCGATGGGCTGTCCAAGTGATAGTCTTAGTTTCGAGGGTCCTCTCGAAGGGCTGTCCGAGTGACCGTTCGAGTTTCGAAGGTCCTCCCGAAGGGCTGTCCGCGACACCGTCCGAGGGATAGTTATGTGATATTCATGGAATCTGAAGATCATTTTCAGAGAAAGACAAAGGCTAAAAGATATGAGATATCCAAAGCAATGTTTGTTTGCAAACTATTAGTAAAGGAGTTTACTATGCATTAGACTTATAAGAGAGGGATCCAGGAGAACGCCTGTCATATGATGAAAGGTGAATAAAACAACAACTTAAAGAGAAAGGAAGTGCCCTAAGGGTGTTAGTAAGACTTTCACGCCTAGGAAGTCCGGGGCTAACGCCACTCTTAAGTTGGGTGCTTCTTCTAAGAGTAGGAGAAATACTGAAAGTTAAACTGTTAGAAGTATGAAGGCAGAAAGAAAGAAGACTGGAATATCCAGCTCATGTATGAATGTCATACAAGTTTTTGATGTATAGAAGGCTGGTCAAAGATATAGTTCTTGGGAATTATGGTTAAACATGTTGATCACTAATTCTTGGGCATTGTGAGTTGATCACAAAGATACCCGCTTGATTGCATTCTGTTGCAACTCGATGTAAGAACTACTATGGCCTGAAAGACTAGCCAGGAATGAGGTTAAGATACACACAGGGAACATAGTAAATGTTACTATACCTTCCATCGGTGTATTACCTATGTATTTATTTTCATAATTCTTTTGGAGTTTCACGCTCCAGCCCTTTGCATAAGGTATCTTGCAAGAAGGTTGTTCATAAGAGAACTTTTGATGTTCGGTGTTATGAATAACATAAGGGCCATACTTTCATTATGAATGAGATGTATGTTATGAATAATGATATTAATATATTACCTCTGTGCTTACTCTCATAATTCATTTTAGAGTTTCATACACTCTAGCCCATTGCACATTGTTTGTTGCAAAAGAGTTGTTCATAAAAACAACAATTGTTGTTCAGTATTATGAATAACATGAGGGGACATGCTTCCATCCTAGATGGGATGTATGTTATGAATATTGATGGAAATATGATACATCCATAACACTGACGCTAAATATCGCAAGACTAAAAGAATACCACACAAGTGTGTCACTGCATTTGGTCACATTGGAGAAACCCGCATGAAAAATTCCATTATGATAGATTTTGAAGTAGTTTGATTTTGAATCATCTGACACTTGCAACTTTCCTCTGAAAAGTGAAGTAACTGAAATACCGTTCACAGGCCATAAGGAACGAGCAAAGAACATATTGGTGATCATACATTATGATGTGTGTAGTCCAATAAATGTTGTTGCAAGTAGTGGATTTATCTATCTTCAGAAATGACTCAAGTAGATATATGGATATTTACTTGTTGAGACGTAAGTCTGGATCTTTTGAATTCATTCATAAGGTTTTCAAAAATGAAGTAGAAGTTGTTGTAACAAGAAAATTATGTTTCTATAATTCGATTGCAGAAAGGAATATTTGAGTTACAAGTTTAGCGAATGTCTGATGAGTTGTGAAAGGGGTTTCATAACTTGCACCTCCCGGAACACCACTGCAAGTGGAAAGTCCGTGAAGATGTAATCGAACCATTTATGACATGGTAAGATCAAAGATGACATAAATAGATTTGCCATTATCCCTTTTAAAGTGATGCTTTAGAGACTGCGGCTTTTACACTGAAAAGAGATCCATCAGGTCTGTTGAAATGACGCCATGGTATGGTACGCCCAACCATGTTATATCTTTTCTTAACATTTGGAATATGGGGCTTATGTAAAAGGTTACAAACCTATTCCAAATCAGACAAGTGCTACTTTGTAGGTTATCCCAAGTCATTGGGTATTCCCCCACCACTATACCGAGGCAAAGGATTTTTGCCACAAAACGGTATGCTTTTAAAGAGAATAGTTCTTACAAAAGGTGAGTGGGAGGACAGTGCAACTCGACGAGATAACCAGTATCTTCGTCATCAGATCAAAGGAAAGAAACCTTGGAAGTGATTCCGGAGTTTCCTACTGCGACTGATTCAGAAGTCTCTACAATAAAATGTATGGACTTCGGTCGAACTTGCAGCTGAACCACGTAGGCAAAGCTCGTGCAAACCTATCAGATGCGCAAACGAGATATTGTTGTTAGACAACAGTATACCTACAATACACAAGGAAGCGTTGATGGGCCCTGACTCCGGAATTGGCTAAATGCCAATACAATCCGAGATAGTTTCCATATAAGTGATTCAAGATTAAAATCTTGATACACCTTTTTCGGAAGACTTAGAGTCTAACGAATATTTATGGAACTAAAAACTGATACGGATAAAATGTTTTATCCATAAAGCTCGACTTGTTGCAATAACAAGTTCAAGGAGTTGACTACGATGAGATTGTCTCACCGTAGCGATGCTTGAAGTCGGTTCGGGTTGAACTAGCAATTAATACATATTTCAATCATGAGATATGAAACATGGATGACAAAAGGATTTCCATCTGATGGAAATGAAACCTAGGACTTGTATGTGATACAGTCCAAAGTAATTTGTCGATCCAGAGGATGCTAGTAAGTATGCAAACTTCAGAGTTCCAGCGATGGACAGAAGAGAGCAAAGTGGAGTTGGAATCTTCGTTTTTGATGGAATGGTCAAAGGGGTTTGACTTCATCCAATGGGTATCTAAGATGCTTGTGATTCAAGAAAGTAAGTGGGAGCATAATAATATTTCTAAAAACCTTGTGTACTTGACACATTGTTAATTGGAAATAAATTTCTTGACACGAATTAGGACTTCATTTGAAAATAGTTTTTCGATGAAGTGCTTAGGCTAAATAGCCTCAATATTAGGCATGATGATCTATGGAGATAGATTTACCTAATGGGGCTAAGCTATGAATACATATTGACAAGATGCTAAAACTTTTTAGCATTGAAAAACGTCAACGAGTGATTCTTGCCGAAGTCACATGGAAAGAGTTTTTGCAAGACTCGGTGTCCCAAAAAAACACTGATGAGCAAAATACATGATGGTGATTCCACACACTCTTGTGTTTGGATTAATCATGTATTCCATGGTATGTAAAAACAACCAGATATGTCCAATACTCCAAAGTTGTTGCGAGTATAGATACCATAGTGATCAAAGTACTGATCATGGGACAATAGTGAAAGATGCCATTGAGTACTAGAGCAGTACTGATGACATGTTTTCTCGCAAGCAGAGATTATAAAGTGCTCGTTGTAAGTAATTACATCGATACAGTCTTCATCAATGCTCCATGCGATTTTCGATTTAAGTTAAGGGTTTTTGTGTAATACACAATATGGTGGCACGGTAGTTGGAAATTGTTCCAAACAAGATACTGTGGCGAATTCTATAACAAAGGCTAAGTATGTTGACGCTTAAGAAGCGACAAAGAAGTTGTTGAATCATATAGTTCATTCATGAACTTAGTATGGTTCCAAGATGGCTTTGGTCTATGGGACACTATTGCAGATAGTTGCTCCATAGCTCAGTCTGAGGAATCAGGTTTCGACCAATGATTCACACATATGCAAAGCCAAGTCCACACAAAATATGAATTTTGTGAAAGCGTGAAAACGCGAGGATATGCAAAGTTACACACGGAGCTGAAGTCATCAGATCCGTTGGACATCAGGCTATACCACATGCGAAGCATATTTTACACCGGTATGCCACAGGTGTAAAGTGCATTAGCATTGACTAGATTATTGACTCTAGTGCAAGTGGGAGTCTGTAGGAGATATGCCCTAGAGGCAATAATAAATGTTATTGATTATCTCCCTGTTCATAATTATGTTTATGTTCCATGCTATAACTGCTATGGTTCTCGAGTCTACAATAACCACGAGGCTCGAAGGAAGACTCATATGCACGTGTGGAATAATAAACGGTAAAATGTATTCCTAGTCTAGCCTCTAAGACTGGCTCAAGTATTGCATGATGATCCTGTTTTCCTGATCATGGGCATGGCTATGCCGGCAATTTTGTGGGCACAATGTTAGAAGAACATTTGTGTTGAATCGACCCAAATTGATGTTATGCTATGAGATACATTCGTCACAAGTTAATGGTTAATAACACAGAGATGGTTAACGTTTGCATGATTCCTTAGACCATGAGAGTATCGAGTTTCTTCATGCTTGCTTCATGAACTTTGGGGTTTGTTAAACGTCATCCGTAAATGGGTGGCTATTACGGCGGCTTACGGGTTCATGGAAAAGTATGTTAAGTAACTTGATAGCTCAAGATTGGGATTTGCTCCTCCGACGATGGAGAGATATCTCTGGGACCTCTCGGTGTTACGGTATCCATCATCGTCTGGCCAGACACAAGTGTGATTTGATCACAGGAATACCGGAACACAGAAACGAGAAAAGAGAACAAAAACCGGCAACGAGGTAACTGGCATTGTGGACAAGTGTTGATCCACGAGGATGCCGATGTTTCTCACCTCGGGTATTTGTAACATATCGCGAAGCAACAGGAATAGCACACGGCAACTGGAGGTTCACTCGAATATTCATTCGTGTGGGTATAGGGGTCAATATGGGTGTCCACGGCTCCGATGTTGATAATTGATCGGAAAGAGTTCCGGTCATGTCTATACTTCACCGAACCTATAGGGTCACACGCTTAAGGGTCATCTATCTGCTGAATACTAGACGGGGAGTCTGAGAGAAAATCACCGAAAAAGTTTCGGACGAAACGGAAACGTTCCGAAGAGAACACCGGAATAGTTCCGGTGAAACTGAAAAGTTGTTTCAGGGTATTCCATTAAGTCAAATTGGTTCTGGCACACGCCTGGAAATTCTTGGAGGATGCCAGAAGTGTTCTGGAAACTTCTGGGAATTTTCCGGGACAAAAACCGGAAATGTTCCGGAGCAGCCGGAACCGTTTTGGTTGCTTTTCGCTGAAGAAACATTGTTCCGAAATTGTTTCGGAATGCGTTCAAAATTGTTTTGGTGGGTGCTAGAATTATTCTAGGCACACAGAAATAATTTGGGTTTTAACGGACGCAGAAAAATGTCTTCGTGAATAGTGAAAAGCACTTTTTGGGCTGATTTGCAAATGGGGTTTTTCTTCTAGAAGAAAACCACTTTTGGTGTGTGAAAGGGAGGTGGAGCTCCCCAAGGGGGCTGCAAATTTCGGCCATGGCATGGGGGGGCCCTCCTTCAGGTGTCCTTCCACCTCATGGTGGATATCTTCTACACACCCTTATGTGGCATGTGGTGGAAAGATCCTAGGAAGGTCCTTTTGGTCTTTCCTCTACCCCTTGCTCCTCCTATAAATAGAGGTGGAGAGAGCTCTCCAAAATGAGCTCATCCTTGCTCTCATACACATGCCATTGACTTGTTTGGCTTCTCTCTCCCTCCCAGCGAAATAGTTTCGTAGAGCCGAAAGGCTGTCTGGGTTCCGGTGGGAACTAGTTCTGGACGGCGAAGCCCTGCCGGATAGTTGAGACCGTATGTGTGCAACTCTGTAGAGAGATCGTAGTTTCGGTCTTAGTTCGAGAGTGCCTCCCGAAGGGCTGTCCAAGTGATAGTCTTAGTTTCGAGGGTCCTCCCGAAGGGCTGTCCGAGTGACTGTTCGAGTTTCGAAGGTCCTCCCGAAGGGCTGTCCGCGATACCGTCCGAGGGACTGTCCGACCGCCTCCCGGAGGGCTGTCCGGGGGGCGGATGAGGGTATACATCCTCGCGGTTGGGAGGTTGTAAATCCTAGCTGCGGGGATCTGTACCGCCGATCGTCATCGACTCTACTTCCGCTACGCTACGAGTCGGTATCGAAACAGATCAAACCTTGTATGCAGTCTCCATAGTGATCCTGGGCTGGTGCGTAGGTCAGAAATTTTTGTTTTCTGCTACGTTACCCTACACTTAGTACTATGTTGCTTTCAACATGTCTTCTCGTGGCAATATTAAAGATCTCCGTTTCGAGGGTTTTAAACGCAAGATCATATTTTTGTAGCACATTTCATATAAGCTTTCCTCCTATAAGGCTATAATTTAAAATTGAAGCCCACCCAACACACAAAGTTTCAATCTTCTTATTTTCTATACTAGAAGTAGTTGATGCAACACTCGTGTTGATGAACGACACCCCATATAGAGGTGACAGTGACCACGGGGAAGAGATCAAGAACATCCACAACCTCTTGCAGTGTTCCTCCTCCTCATAGCCGCCTCCACCAACAAGGGAGAATATCATACGGAAACCAATATTCGGTGGAAACCGGTGAAAACCACGAAAAAAAGATTTTGAAAAGCTTCAAAAAAATCTGAAAAAAATACGGGATGTTAAGAGGATGATGTTTTATTGCCACGCCAAATTTCAAGTTGAAACACATTACGAGATGTGAGCTATGAAAAAGACAAAATCAGCATTGAATAGTGCCGAATAGTAATGTCACTATTCAGGGTTGAAATTTGTCTTTTTCATAGCTCACATCACGTAATGTGTTTCAATTTGAAATTTTGCGTGGCAATAAAACATCACCCTCTTAACATCCCATATTTTTTTCAGATTTTTTTGAAACTTTAAAATATGGTTTCCACGAAGTTTTCATTGAATGTTGGTTTCCGTATGATATTCTCCCCCACCAACAACAACAATGACGATCAACTCACAAGAAGGCAACTATAGCGTTGGAGCCTTCTTGAGAAGGGAACACACTCAATATCAAGGGAGAGAGAGGGAGAAAGAGTGGGAAGGGGGGGGGGGGTCGAGGGAGGAAGGGGAGAGAGATCTTGCAGGTACACATTGATAGAACAACCATGTCCTCAAATATAAAATGGGGTTTGATGGTAAGTCTCCATTGTGTTTGTTTACAATATCATAACTTTCATGTAAAATGTGTTTAGAATTGTTCTTCGATAATTATGTTGTTAGCTCTTGATATTTTAGTATGGTTACAAATTTACCCATTCACATATCACTTCGAGAATCAATTTTATTTGGGAGAAGGAAGAAAAGCAGAGCGCTTTAACAATAAAAAAAATAAGTTGTCGATGCAGCCCGTAGCAACGCATGGGCGTTCTACTAGTATTCGTAGAATGCCACATGATTTCAAACAGTACTCTCGCGGGCCACGAGCCATATAGTAGTCTGCTCGCTGGCTCACCTCCTTGTTATGATCGCTTGCGTCCCCATATCTTTTTTCTCGCTCGCAAGGCTACTCGTTGGTTCAACAAAAATAACATATGGTTTTCTTATAGTTGAAAAAGTACATGCATTTTACACAATATTCACTTATTTAAAAAGATGTTAACATGCCTGAAAAACTCATGAACTCAAAAGAAATACTGAATTTAAAAAATGTGCACGAACCTATAAATGGTCCGCGAATCTGACAAAATGTTTACAAATTTTAAAATATATTCACAAATTAAAAACCATGAAT
This sequence comes from Elymus sibiricus, assembly GCA_039707655.1. NCBI lineage: Eukaryota > Viridiplantae > Streptophyta > Magnoliopsida > Poales > Poaceae > Elymus > Elymus sibiricus. The sequence goes on from CM077663.1 coordinate 402,869,703, forward strand.
TAAAAAAATGTCAACGAATTAAAAAATATTCATGCATTTAAAACATATTTAAAAATAATATAAAAATGTACTAGGTCACGAATTTGAGAAATGTTAAAAAGTTATGAAAATGAACAAAAAATGAATGAAAACCGAACAAAACCCAAGTAAAAACACAGAAAAGGGAAAAATGTTGGAAGCTTCTAAAAGCTTCCCAAAACCGATAGAAGATAACCGGCACACTTAGGCCTTGTACAATGCAAGATGCTTACGGAAGGTGCTTCGGAAAAATAAATCAGGCTTTCCTTAAGCACCAGTGGCTATTTATACGCAAGACACGTCTAACTAAGTGTCTATCACGTACAAATAAACGCTGGTGCTTAAAAAAAGACTGGTTTATTTTCGTAAGCACCTAGCCTAAGCATCTTACACAGCACAATGCCTTAAAGGAGCGGAAAGCTGAAGGGATGTGCACCCCGTTCCGAAACAACTCTATTTGGCGCAGCGCGGAATGGCAGTTTCCCTCTTGCTCTCTACTCTCGGTCCAGCCTCCAGCAACAGTGTCATGATCCAACCTCGTGCTGTCCTCGTTCTTGCCTTCTCGGTGATGGAAAAAAAAAACACTATCCTAGCCACCGTCCTGTTCTTTCCTCCTGCAATGTAGCTAGTGCGTGCACATGCACTGAACTGTATCTGAGACCGAACCAACCCAACCCCGCCAGACCAGGAGATTCGAAAACAAGAGAAAGAAACAGGTGTCGTCGTTCTGCTGCAACCACAAATAATGGATGCCAAAGGATCCCATCCACTTTCTTTGCCAGCCAGTCAGTCAGGTGAGCGGCGAAGAGTGTCGTCCCTGTCTCTGGTCGCGCTACAGTCGTTCTACTTCTAGAGAGCAGCCGGCCGGTCAGGGTGGTGTGAGAGTGAAGCTGGAGTCAACTCAACTCAACTCAAAGTGTGTGAGAGCGATGATGGACGACACATCGGGCTCTGCTTTGCCCGGGAAAGCAGACCCAGACATGGCAAAAGCAGTGCACAGGCAGCAGCAGGGGAATGGCTCTGCGGCGGCGAGACGGGAGACGGCAAAAGCAAAGCAGGGCCGGGGAGGAATAGCTTTGTGGTTTGAGCTGCAGTGGGTTGAAGCAGCGGTACAGTGTCACTTGCTGCTGGTGCTTATCCATTCCGGGAAAGAATTTGCTCGAACGTCAGAGTCTCTCGATGGCCTAGCCGTGGGAAATGGCGTGGGATTCGCGGAGAACGATGCTGCAATCGTGGAAGCTTAGGAGGCTCCTTTTGCTCTGTTCTGTCCACTTCAGGTTTCAGGCCAGAGCACAGGTACAGTCAGAGATCTTATGCGAGGAGAGAGCGGATTAGCCACGCAAATGCTGTCCAACGCAGGGGCAAGATGGATTCCGATGCTCGAGAGACGGCGAAACTTGTGGCGCTACTGATCATCGGAGCCGGAGCCTACAGCTGCATTACAGAGCAGAGCAGGTGAGTGGTGGAAAGAGTCGTCACTGACCACACTACAGGTACAGTTCAGGGAGCAGCCAGTCAGAGCAAAGCTGAAGTCAACTGCCTGGAGGTGTGAGTGAGCGGTGATGGATTCAGTGAAGGAAGGGTCTGGACCTGCAACCCTGACGATGACACATCGGGCTCTGCTTTGCACGGGAAAGGCGCCGTTGACAGGGGAATGGCGCCGCACTGGCTTGAACCACTGCTGCATCGTGCGTGCAGTGCTTGCTACCCTATCCACTGGACGAAAGGAGTCGGAGTGTTTCTAGCTCAAGCTCGAACTGAGTCGAGCAAAAGAAAGGAAGGAAGGAAGAAACTTTACGCGCGGGGAACGGGGTCGCAGTTGCAGGGAATGCTGCAGCCGACCGATAATACCCTTCTAGAACGTTCTGGGAGGTTCCTGAACCTTCCTAACTTTTTCGGAAGCTTCCGCGGCCTTTTGGTAATTTCCGGGCCCTTACGGAACATTCTCGAGCATCACTGCGACAATCCCGGGATCTGCTGAAACACTTCTGAGATTATTTGGAACACTTATGGAGTATCTTCTAGTTATTTTACATACCTCCCGTTAAGCGGGTGATCAAGTTCAATAATATATGAAAATGACTAAAACACCTTCTGGTCAATAATTATCAGTTGGGTCTGGGCAACCATAATTATTTCCAGATATCAACAGATATCTTCATCGAGCGAAGCTTTCATTGCCATATACAATTTCCTTTACCTCGCGATATGTTATAAAATCTGAGACGAGACTTTTACAATATCGTAATTATCGGTGTCAAAACCGACAAATCTTGGGTAGGGAAGCCCGAGCTGTGAGATCGGACAGATGGTAATAGGACACGAAGAACACAATGTCTTTACCCAGGTTCGGGCCCTCTCGATGGAGGTAAAATCCTACGTCCTCCTTTGTTGTATTGATATTGCAGAGATTACAGAGTTGATCTACCTTAAGATCGTGAATTTCTGGACTAAACCCTAGGGTTTATGATGTTGCGTATATCTGTATTTTACAAGCTAAACCCCACGGTTTATATAGGCATCGAGGGTATCTAGGGTTGCATGAATGCCGGTTACCATCTACGCATTACACGTCGAACAGAATCTTGTTGGGGAACGGAGCATGAATTTCAAAAAATTCCTACGCTCACGCAAGATCTATCCATGGAGATGCATCGCTACGAGAGGGGAGAGTGTGTCTACGTACCCTCGTAGACCGTTTAGCGGAAGCGTCTCACAACGCGGTTGATGTAGTCGAACAATCCTTCGAGCTCCACCGATCGAGTACCGAACGTACGGCACCTCCGAGTTCTACACACGTGCAGCTCGGTGACGTTCCTCGCCTTCTTGATCCAGCAAGACGTCGAGGTAGTAGATGAGTTCCGTCAGCACGACGGCGTGGCGACGGTGACGATGAAGTGATTCCGGCAGGGCTTCGCCTAAGCTCTCCGAAAATATGACCGAGGTGGAAAACGGAGATTGGGGCACCGCACACGGCTATGGGACAATTGTGTACTTTGGGGTGCCCCCTTGCCCCCGTATATAAAGGATGAGAGGGAGGAGGCCGGCCCCCTAGGGGTGCGCCAAGTGTGTGGAGTCCTACTAGGACTCCTTAGTCCTAGTAGGATTCCACCTCCCATACGGAGTAGGAAAGAGGGAAGGGAGAGGGAAAGGAAAGAGGGGGCTGCGCCCCCTCCCCTAGTCCAATTCGGTTTGGGCAAGGGGGGGCGCGAGCCTCCTCACGTGGCCTGCCTCTCCTTTTCCCGTATGGCCCAATAAGGCCCGTTACTTCTCCCGGTGAATTCCCGTAACTCCCCGGTACTCCGAAAAATAACCGAATCACTCGGAACCTTTCCGACGTCCGAATATAGCCTTCCAATATATGAATCTTTACCTCTCGACCATTTCGAGACTCCTCGTCATGTCCGTGATCTCATCCGGGACTCCGAACAAACTTCGGTCACCAATCACATAACTCATATAATACTATATCGTCATCGAACCTTAAGTGTGCGGACCCTACGGGTTCGGGAATGATGTAGACATGACCGAGACGACTCTCCGGTCAATAACCAACAGCGGAACCTGGATGCTCATATTGGTTCCTACATATTCCACGAAGATCTTTATCGGTGAACCTCATATGACAACATACGTTGTTCCCTTTGTCCGGCGGTATGTTACTTGCTCGAGATTCGATCGTCGGTATCCAATACCTAGTTCAATCTCGTTACCGGCAAGTCTCTTTACTCGTTCCGTAATACATCATCTTGCAACTAACTCTTTAGTCACGGTGCTTGCAAGGCTTCTGTGATGCTGTATTACCGAGAGGGCCCAGAGATACCTCTCCGATAGTCGGAGTGACAAATCTCAATCTTGATCCATGCCAACTCAACAAACACTTTCGGAGATACCTGTAGTGCACCTTTATAATCACCCAGTTACGTTGTGACGTTTGATACACCCAAAGTATTCCTACGGTATCCGGGAGTTGCATGATCTCATGGTTAGAGGAATGTGTATTTGACATAGTGAAAGCAATAGCATTAAGCTGAACGATCATATGCTATGCTGACGGTTGGGTCATGTCCATCACATCATTCTCCTAATGATGTGATCCCGTTATCAAATGACAACTCATGTCCATGGTCAGGAAACCTTGACCATCTTTTGATCAACGAGCTAGTCTAGTAGAGGCATACTAGGGACATAGTATTTGTCTATTATCCACACATGTATTTAGTTTCCGGTCAATACAATTCTAGCATGAATAATAAACTATTATCATGAATGGGGAAATATGATAATAACTAATTTATTATTGCCTCTAGGGCATATTTCCAACAAATCTTCCTCCCTTAGAGCGCACGTCAAGTCTTCGGCAGAATCCAGGATGCACACGCCTCACCTCAAAGCCTCTGAAGTCCTTCCCCTTCATGGGCCCCAGCATGGCCCACTAAGCATTCCACCTTGGCTGGGACCCCCTAGTCTAGGACGCCCTCAATAGCCCCCGAACTAGTTTTCGACGCCGATCATAGGAATCTTTACGGAACAGTCTCCGAATACGTGACTTCGGATAATTGAGTCTTCGGCTCGACAGACAAGTTCAAGAATCAAGTAACTTGCTTGGCCCTTTAATTCATCCGAGGTGTTTTACGACAAACCAATCCTGTGGCGAGACTCTGACAACCTTTACCAAATCATCATTTTAATGACATCATATACATCGGTCATAACTTACTTGAGCCGCGGTTCGAGGCGACTCTTGGTATGTCATATCAAAACAGAGATCCTGCCCTGCGTTTTAGGGGATGTCATCAATCGGGTACAACACCACACGCATCCACAACAGCTCGATCCATACGAAACGTGGCGATTTCACCGACGCAGTCAAAGGGGCTGTTCGCCTCTTTATCAGCCTATAAAGGTTTGAGACAGTTAATCCTTTCCCGTCACGCCTCCTTCCTGCTCCCACGTCGAAAACTACTTCTGCTTCCTACAACCATAGCCTCCTCCGCTCCTTTCCACCGCAATGGCAGAGGCGGATCTAAAGGTACGGTGGTGTCCTTCAACGGTGGACCTCGCCACCATCAACGAGCTCCGGGAGGTAGGTTACATTCTCGTAGGTGTAGCCTGCAAGGTTCCGAAGCCCGATCGGCGTGTCCCCACTCCCAAGGCTGGGGAGCATGCCATTTTGTTTCCCACCTCGTCAGAGGTCTGGGCTTCCCCCTGCACCCTTTCGTGCGGGGGATTCTCTTCTTTTACAAGGTTAATTTTTACAATCTCGCCCCAAATTCGATCCTCCATCTTTCCGCCTTCATTACAATGTGTAAGGCCTTCCTGTGAATCCCTCCCCACTTCGGCTTATGGCTGAGCACCTTCTACTGCAAACCCAAGAGAGGTGGTGGCAGCGACTTCGCCGAATGCAGCGGGGCGATGATCAGTAAACACCAGAGCACGGCGTGGCCGGAAGGCACCTACGTCGAGATGGTGAATAGGTGGCAAGAGAAGTGGTTCTACATCATCGAGCCCCGGGACGAGAACCTGGCTGCGCTCCCGCCCTTCACAGGGCTACTGCCGAGGAAGCTACATTCTTGGCAGCCGAAGAATGTGGAATGGGGCAATCCCGAGGAGGTATCCATCCTCCAGTCGAAGATCCTCAAGCTTGGAACTCACGCCAAGCTTGTACACATCATCCACGTGATGCTGCACCGCAAGATCTTGCCACTTCAGCTTCGGGCCAACCTGATGTGGCTTTATACTCCCGAAGACCCACCGACAATCCACCATTTCTTCCGTGCTGACCTGGACGGCATGTGGACATCGCTCTTAAATACGAAGTGGACCGAGTTGCCCTTAGACGGGCCTGACAGCGGCTACTCCAAAGCGCGTACGCCAAAGGAGGTAACTTTTCTTTCCCTTGGTCTTCTTCGTCCGAACATGATGATTCTTAAAGGCAGTATCTTTTCCAACGCGCCGGAGTGGTTGAATCGAGCAGTAAATATAAATAGTCCCGCCCCCAGCCCGAAGAAGCCATCTCCCTCGAATTGTAGGCTCTCCTGGCCCCGGTGCCTCAAACGGGCCCAACCAAGGCCACAAAGAAGTTGGGAAGAAAAAGGGGGAGAACCGGAGGTCCTCAGATCGGGGAACCCTCAGATTCTAAATCCAAGGACGTCAAATCCGGCTCCTCGGTCGAAGGAGCCGTGGACGAGGTTGAGGAGGACAAGGATAACTCGTCACCTCCGAGGAAGAGGGCCGCATCCGAGGACCCCATCGGCGTGGAGACCCGAGGGGGTCGGAGGCGTCTGGTAAGGGCGTCCGATGCCACGCCCCGCAGGCCCAAGGTCTAGATCCCTCTATCCTCCTCGGAGAGCGAGGAGTCCGAGGTCGCCAGACGCAAGCCTCCGCCGAGGAGGTATTCACATGTCCCTTTTAATCTTACATCTGTATAGCTTCATCGTTTCCATGATTTTTCTAATACATCCCTTTCGTCTTCTGCAGGCCCCAAGGGGTGGTCCCCAATGACGGGGGATCGAGCGGACTTCCTTCCAGCAGCTCCTAAGAGGGGTACCGCACAACCCCTACTGCGCCCGAGATGCCGGGGGAAGTGACATCACCGGCTCAATCGGTGACTACCACCGGAACCACCAGCGTGCCCATGGTTGGGCTAGAGTCCTCGGCTGCCGAGGGCCCTTTGGCCAAGGTTCCTCCTTCCACGGAAGGAACACAGCCGGGGGAACGTGCTTCCTCGGTGCCCGCGGGCGCCGAGATGAATCGGACACCCACCCCAGTGATTTCTTCTTCGATGAAGGAGAGGGACGAGGTGGTCCATTGACCTCCGCTTACCTGAGGGCAAGCGTCCATAGGGTGGGCGGATGAAGTGGAGGAAGCCTTGAATGGCCCTTCCATTCACGCCGAGCACTACACCATGATGAGTGCAGTGCTGCAACGCTACCGAGCCGCGGAGGCCGGCATGCGAGGGGTCTTCAAAGGCCTCTTGTGGGGTTTTGAGGTAAACCATGTTACGCTTACCTTTGCTTATACAATTAGTGTATATAATAATAATAAAACTCTTGGTAAAAAGGTAATTGATCCGAAGGTCATAGGTGACTACCCACAGTAGCCCCCAAGCCCTGAGTGAGATCCGAGGATCTGGCTCGGGGTTGTATTTTTCTTGTTAGAGAGAACTGAGTAGCAGTAGTCCCCGAGACCTTGATTGGATACAATAATCCGAACAAGGGATCGAAGTCATCCGAGGTGTTTTTAATACCTGCTTATTTCTTTTCTTTATTTTGTAATCAGGTTGCAGCTTGCAACTCCTAGGAGCTGGAAGAAATCAACCGTAAGCTCGAGATGTCCGAGAAGGACATAGAGCTTATGAAAAGGCGGATGGAGGAAGCGCCAGGTAATATTGAAAATCTCACTTGGCGGTTTATATCTTCTCATCCAATCTATTTTTGAAGAAGTAGGTTTTGAGGTGCTTTGTTATTTTGCAGCTTCCTCCTTAGCATTGAAGAAACTCAAGGCCAAACTGGAAACAATTCGGCAGGAGGCAGAGAAGCATAAAGTTGCAACAGGCCAAGCTAGCAAGGAGCTGGCCCTAGCAAAGGAGGTTGTGGACAAGCATGCATATCAGGTCCAAGAACTGGAGTCATACCTGGAGGGGGTCTATGATGAGCGAAATGCTCTTCGGGAGGAAAAGAAGACCTTCTCCGCTGATCTTGCGAAGGCTACCTTGGAGTGCAAGGACGCCAAGATCCAGGCGCGGGCGGATCGCGAAACGCTCCGTCAAGTGAGACAGATCACCGCCGGTAATCCCTACTTGCTTCAATGTGTTTTTGGCAATAACTGTTTTGCCAAACTTACACAAAACTGGCATTCCTCAGAGACCTTTGAGGACGTCCCCCACAGTGTTGCAGACGCCTTTCCTCATTATGCCAGCCGCACTGACAAGCCATGCGAGAAGATTTTCTGGCGTCAGTTTCAGACGTCCGAGCAGCCGCCACAGCTCGAGAAACAGATGAAGCAGCTGGCGGAGCTATTCCGAGCAGCAGGCCCTGTTATGGGGGACCTTTGCAGCAACCTATGTCCATCAAGGACCATGCCCCGCAGCTTCTTCAGCTTGCTGAATAGGCTGCACGAAGCCACAGCCCCGAGATCCTCAACCGGAAGCGGTCAACCTGCCTCGAGGGTGCCCTGCTGGCATTTACGTCAACAATGGCGCATTATTCAAAAATCAAGCCTGCCTCCGAGATAGCCGCTAGTCCTCCGGTGGGAAAGAACCGGAAACTCGAGGACTACCTTACCGAGGTCGTGGAGGGCGCCAAGCAGACAGAGCTGCAGTGTTCTAAGTCTGAGCTGTATTTTCAGTAGGCCCCTCGGTATGCCGAGGCTGACTATGTAAAGACATATATTGATTTTATGAAGTTTTTTGTTCGGTTTTATCCGATATGTTTTATATCCACCTCTTGTGCGACTGTTTATTTTATCTGAAAAGTTTTCGGTCGTCGGCTTCCCACCCCTTGTAGATACCACAAGGGGTGTTCTTCTAGCACATACGAATCCTTAAGCCGACGACTCGGAACCGTACTGGTGATTTTTGTGCTGAGATGAACAAGGAAATCGGACCATAAATGGATTTATCCCTTTCACTTAGTCATGGGAGCTCTATGTTATGGGATATTAGCTTCCTTACGGCCGAAGGAGAGTCCCAACCGACTTACGGGGTGGCCACAAGCTTACCCGACGCGCCTAGGGTAGGGGGCGCGTCGTGTGAGCTTGTGGACCCTCGGGTACCATCTTGCATTGATTCTTTTTCCCAAAAATCACATATATTCCAATAAAATCTCTGTAAAATTTTATCACGTTTGGGCTTTGTTTGATATGGATTTTCTGCGAAACAAAAAACATGCAAAAAACAGGAATTGACACTAGGCACTATATCAATATGTTAGTCCCAAAAATAATATAAATTGTTGCCAAAAGTATTTGGAAATTCTAGGATAATGGCATGAAACAATCAAAAACTACAGATACAACTGAGACGTATCAGATGCACTGGCAAAATTTGCACCATGTCTCGAGGTGAGAGAGGGCAATGCATGGTACCGAAGAGGCTAGCAAAATATGGATAGGTGGAAGTGCTTTCAGACCAAAAACTCATATTAAGAACTCAAGTATTTATAGCAAAAGTATAGTTAGCCCACGAATCAAAGTATAACTTGCACGCCCCAAGGGAAGAGGTTGGTAGGAGTTAACCATCGCATGCCCCCGATTTGAACACACAAAGGATGAATCGATGAAAATTATACTCTGACCTCACTACTAATGTCAGCGACCACCACTTTACATGCGCGAGGACTCTCAAACTTTAACAAAATTATTGATACTCAACTTTAATTATTTTACTAGCATAGCTACATATTACCATCTCAATACCGCAAAACTATTGCAAAAAGTCAAATGATCATATTCAATGATAAACAAGATCATGCTAGTTTTTATTATACCACTGTCATATGCTTATCATTTTTCGACCAATCATATAGCTTGTGCAAATTACCACTTCCTATTGAACTCCCAAAAAGATATGAGTGAAGCAAGAGAGTGCAAATAATTTTTTTAAAAATAAATCGCCATGCTCAAATAGATATAAGTGAAGTACTAGAGCAACTGTCTTAACTCAAAAATATATAAATGAAGATCGATGAGCATTCTATAAATGTGAGATGAATGTGCATCTCTCATATTAATATAATCAGGGAACGATGATTGTGACAAGCAGCAAACAAACAAAAAATAAAAGCAAAAGACGCTCCAAGCAAAACACATATCATGTGAATAACTAAAATATAGTCTCAAGTAAGGTATACCGATAGTTTTGAAGACAGAAGAGGGGATGCCTTCCGGGGCATCCCCAAGCTTAGATGCTCGGTTGTCCTTCAATATTACCTTGGGGTGCCTTGGGCATCCCTAAGCTTAGGGTCTTGCCGCTCCTTTTCTTCGCAAAGCACTATCTCACCCAAAACTTGAAAACTTCATTCACACAAAACTCAACTGAACTTTGTGAGAAGCATTAGTATAATAAAAAATATATTTAACTTAGGTATTGTATAAAGAAGATTTATAATGATTTCCAATCAGTGTTCTCTGCATCCTATGATTTTCATAACTTATATCCCCAATACAAGCAATAAAAACTTTGAAACACGCAAACATAGAAACTGAAACAAATCTGTCTAAAACAGAACAATACATAAATATCTAATTAATAATTATACTTATGTAACTCCGAAAATTTAGTATAACGTAAACAATTTGCATAGCAGTGCTGTGTAAAACAATTCATTAATTGAACACGTTCCACTACGTAATGTAAATTCATATACTGGACTAAAAAGTTTCTGTTTCTGCACAAAACTAATTAAACAAGTATCCAAATCATCCCAAAACTTTACTTGACACGAAAGCAAAAATAAAAGATACAAACACAATTACTGCAGAGGTAATAATCATGTTGACACATAGAAAGAATAAAAAGTAAAATGATAAATATTGGGTTGCCTCCCAACAAGTGCTATTGTTTAATGCCCTCTCGCTAGGCATAATGCAATCCATCAACTTTTATCATCTTTAAATTTCTAAATAAGGCAACCTGTTTTCCTAGGGAGTTTGGAAAACATATTATGAATCATAACAGTCTTAGGCATAAAATTTAATAAATGAGTATTGAATATAGGTTCCTTTTTTATTTTAATGAAACTAGGATGAACATTAACCATCTTAAGATCTCCATTTTCTTTACTAGATGAAGCATACTTATTTGAATTAGGAACCTTATGCAAATAGGTAGGCTTCAAATATTTACTCACGGGAATTTCATCTATATTTTATGGAAGAAAAAGCGGAACCCAAAGCATTAATAACCCCTTCCAGTTTATCAATTCTAGTGGGATTTTTCTCTATAATAGAACACTTTCTTTAAGCAACTTAAGCACATTATCTACCGTGGAGCCTAATTTAGTAACTTGATTATGCACCTTTTTATCCAAATTCTAAAATTGTTCAATAGTTTGTATATTATTGAAGATCAACAGAGAGAGAGAGAGAGAGAGAGAGAGAGAGAGAGAGAGGAAGCCATCAAGCTATTGCTATGGACCCGTAGGTCCTATAGGAACTACTAACACATCATCATGGAGGCAGAAAGATTGATGAAGATCACCTTCCGTGTGATTCCCCCCTCCAGTAGATTGCCAAAACAGAGCTCTAGATTAAATCACGGAAGGACAGAGGCTTGCAGCAGCAACAAAATTGTTTTGGGTCTCGCTCCGAGGGTTTTTGAATATTGTGGTATTTATGGAGTCGGAAATAGGTCAAACTAAGTTTAGGGCGCACACAAGCCTGGATGCCCCCCTAGGGGCGCGTCCCCTGAGCTTGTGGCCACCTCGAGCATCGTCTGGCCGCCTCCCGAAGTTTTTAGTGTCACATATATTCCAGAAAATATCCCTCGTAGAGTTTCGTCATGTTTGGACTTCGTTTGCTATGGTTTTTCTGTGAAACCAAAAACATGCAGAAAATAGGAACTTACACTGTGCACTAAATTAATGGGTTAGTCCATAAAAATAATATGAAATGACGAAGTCTATAAAAGTGATAATATAATAGCATGAAACCATAAAAAATTATAGATACATTGGAGACGTATCACGGGTCAACTGACCCTTTAGTATGGATCGAGGGTTACATCCTTGCAGTACACATAGCAGATGGTGATGATCTCCACACCATAAAATACCTTCCACTAAAGGTTAAGGGCTCGGCATGACAATGGTTACATACCCCTGTCACAAGATTAGGTTGGTACATGGGACGCGCTTGAGGCCGAATTCATGGCGAACTTCCAGGGCACATATGTCCAACCCCTAGATCCTGACAACCTAACACTCATAGTGCAAAACCAGATAGTTGATTGCAACGATGATGAAGCGCTCGTGGTATTCTGGAACAACATCAATGATGAGTGACTCTCCACGGACTTCGGGCACTACAAACCAAAGTCGATGGACGAGCTCCCCCAAATGATGTCCAGATTTTGCTCCGATGAGGACAACTGGTTAGCAAAGAAGAAAGTTCGGAATGGAGACCCAGGCACATCCAAGGTGCCTGACGGAAACAGGAAGTCACAACGCAACCTGAAAAACAAGCGTCGTAATAGAAGCGACAATGATGTCGAGGTCGGCAAGGTCAATGCCAACTTTGGCAACCAGCGCCAAGGCGGCGACAACAAGAAGAATCCCTTCCAGGAAAGAATATGCGACGACTTCCAGTTGGAGAAAATATTGGGCCGGCCTTGCACCATCCACTCGGGGACGACAAACAAACCAGAATCCCATACAAACCAAAATTGTTGGGTTATCAAGCAGACTGCCAAGATCGAAACCAATAACAACAACTGAAATCAACCCCGTGACATTGACAATGAGAATGTGCAGCACCCCAGGCAAGGCCATATCAGCCAAAAGCAGTTTCCTTCCGAGGTGAAGGACGTTAACATGATTTACTCCTCTCATGTCACCAAAAAGGAGCGAAAACGTGTGCTCCATGAGGTGTATGCCGTTGAGCCCGTAGAACCAAAGTACAACCAGTGGTACAAGATGTCTATCACTTTCGATCATCGGGATCATCCGATAAGTATCTGCCAAGGTGAAACTGCGGCTTTGGTCCTCGGTCCTCGACTCAATAATTAATGGCTTCTACATGACTCGAGTCCTCATGGATGGCTGCATCAGCCTCAACTTGATATATGCTGACATCTTGAAAAAGATGCAGTTTCAATCTTTGTGTATCCAGCCCAATAAGACCAAGTTTAAGGAGATCATCCCCGACATAGAAGCCCAGTGAACGGGTAGGGTTACGATGGATGTAGTGTTCGACACTTCCAACAACTACGTCATCGAGGACCTCAACTTTGACATAGTCCATTTCGAAGTAGTTACCACGTTGTACTAATATAGACGGCACTCGCACGTTTTCGTGCCATCCCGTACTATGCCTATACAAAGCGAAAAATGTCGCCCTTGAGTGCATTGCAAAAGAACAGACTGCGGCCTCAACATCTAAGGCACGGGCGGCCGAGGAGACGCTGGGCGCCAGCTCTGACACACGCCGGACACGTCCCGCGTATCGAATAGCTCAGAGCATGATTAATAATATAGCCCGCTGCTGGCTATAGCAGTTTATCAAGTCATCTATATCCAATGTAATAGCCAACACGTATAATAGGTAGTTATAAGAAAGTACTACTGTATCAACATATGGCACATCTTTCGTTCTCACAAAGCTTCTTGAACCTCGTGCTACAGACGGCTATAAGTCTAAAGCCGCTTCTTTTCTCTCTCCTCTTCTGTCTCTTCCATGCCAACAACAATGTAGTAATATTTAAATCCTTACAGTCCACTTACGTCACCTTATTATACTTGCTCTTAACAAAGAGACAGCTAAACTTGCTGCGCTACTGATCCCCGGAACCTAAGTGCAGCACACAGCAGAGCAGGTGAGTGGTGAAAAGAATCGTCACTGATGACCGATCACACTACAGTTACAGTACAGGGAGCGGCCAGTGAGAGTGAAGCTGAAGTCAACTGACTGGCGGTGTGAGCGAGTGAGCGGTGATGGATTCAGTAAAGGAAGGGTCTGGTATGGCCTGCAACCTTGACGACGACACATCGGGCTCTGCTTTGCATGGAAAAGGCCGATGGCAGCCAAAGCGGGCTGTGCTCTATTTGCACTGCGGTGCAGTGGACAGTGGGTGGCAAAAGGAAAGCGCGGCATTGACAGGGGAATGCATGGCTCTTCTTGCTTTGTGCGCGCTGCACTGGGCTTGAACACTGCTGCATCGTGCGTGCAGTGCAGTGCTACCCTATCCACTGCTCAAGCTCAAACTTAGCCGAGGAAAGAAAGGAGCTGTACGCGCGGGGAAGGGGATTTGCAGTTGCAGTTGCAGTTGCAGTCGCAGTCGAGGGAATGCTGCAGCCGATCCCACAAGTAGAAACAATACTACTGTTTAGTGCGGTTCAGAGCAGCTCGATTATCCAGCAACACTGAGGAAGGCCACAGAGGAGTTCCATTTGCAGTGATAGGTGACACTCCTACCAAATCTAGCCAGACGTAGCACAGCGTCATATATGCAGAATGAAATCTGAAACACAGCGTCATATATGGTGTTGTTTTTATATTAACTACTGTAAAACGTAGGTCAGGACATTGGATCTTTTTCACCGGGCAGATGGATTCTGATGCTCGGCGTAACGGCCAAATGAGGGGCCAAGATGGGGGAGAAAATTCATTCATTCGTGGGACAGACAGATCTCATCTCACTGGTGGATTGGATGAATATAGTCGGCACCACTACAAATCAAGATCAGATCATCGACTGGACCCTACGCTAGTACAGAGGTGACTGACGGACACCCTTGCAATGTTTCCCTGGGGCCATTCCTGACCTCCATTCATTATCTAATGTAATGTAATAATGTAATCAACAACCCAAAGGTTGTTGCAACAGCGGCCGGCGGCCCCATGGCGCCACCTAATCAGATCCAGTCCGCTGATGATCCGCCGTCCCGTCGCTGCAAGTGGGGTCCGATCCTAGTCGAGCTTCAGTCTAGTGGAGTGGAGTGAGGCCGACACAGAGGCAGGCCGCCGGCCGGCGGGTTGCTGGTCACTTCGTCAGGAGCCGCCGACGCCGTCCCAGGCGAGGCCGAGGCGGCCGCCCTCCTGGAGCGCGCGGAGGAGCTGGGCGCCCTTGCGCCGCCCGCGCGCGCTGCACTCGCCCTGCATGGCCCCCACCACCGCCTTCACCACCTCCGGGGGCGGAGGGGACGCGCCGGCCGCCTCCTCGCCGCCGTAGATGGCCGCCAGCACGCCGATGGCGCACTCGCGCCCGCGCCCGGCCATGCCCTCCACGGCGCGCGCCAGCACGGGCGCCGCCAGGGCCTCCCTGCGCACGGCTGCGGCGCCGCCGGCCGCCGTGCAGAGCAGCTCCAGCGCCGCCAGCGCGCGCTCCGCCGTGGCGCCCGCGGGGCCCGACGCTGCAACCGCCTCCACGGCCGCCGACGCCGCGCCGGCCTCCACCGCCGCCTCCCGGTTCGCCTCCTCCAGGAGGAGCACCAGCAGCACCTTCGCCGCCAGCCTCGCCGTCGCCGGCTCCCGCACCGCGGCCACCACCCCGGCAACAACGCCAGCCGGCACCGTCTTTGAAGTTTCCGTGGCCTCCATCTCCCGCTCCACCGCACGCAGCGCGGCCACCACCTCCCCCGCCGCGAACTTCTCCTCTGTGCTGCCCGCCACCGCGTGGCTGGCCGCTCCTGCCCCCGCCGCGGACGCCGACGAGGCCGCGTGCGGCGGGTGGTGCACCGGCAGCCGCCACTGCGTGAAGCTCTGCGACGCGGAGCTCGACGAGGACGAGGAAGAGGACGACGGCCCGGCGCCGTTGCTGCCATTAGCATTACCCCCGTGCACCACCTGCTTCTGACGATGCCACTGCACCGGCGACGGCACAGCCGAGGCCGCCGCGGCCTCCACCAGCGCCGGCGACGCGTCGCCGCCGGGCGTGGCCGACCCACCACCACCACCACCACCCTTCACCCCACCATTCCCCACCGCGCCATTGTTGTTAGGCGTGGCCGTGGGGCTGAGCGCCGGGTGCGTGCAGGTGCTAAAGATCCCGCACGAGAAGAGCGCCCGCGGCGTCGCCTTGAGCTTCGCCCCGGCGCCTCCGCCACCGCCCCCGCCCGGCATCTCCCGGTGCGTGCCGCGGCTCATGTCCTCCCGCTCCGGGCGAGCGCAGCGGCAACGGCAGCGGCAACCGCAGCACCAGCAGCGCCACGTATATGCCAGCGGTGGGAGCGGAGCGGACACGCGCGGGTGGGTTGTTGCGTCTGTCGGCGCGAGGTGGAGCTCTCGGGGCGGCCGGGCCGGGTGATATGGAGCGCGGCCCGGTGGTGGCCCAGGCGAGTTGAATGCTCCGCCTGTGCGCGCTGTCGAGGCGCAGGCGGCTACTTAACAGCGGGTGACCGAGGCGGGCGTCACCGCATGTATGCATGCCGCTGCCGGGTTAAAAGGAGGCGTCTGGCCGTCTGTCAACGGCGCGGTGAAAACGAGCGGCGCGCTGCAGTGGATGAGCAGCGCGTTTTACCGGGCGGGGAGGGGAACAAACAAAGCGATCAGTGATCGATCCCGGGAGCATGTGCGGCGGCGCAGTGGCGGAGCCCCCACCGCGGCGCTCCGGTTGGCGGGGGTGGGGGCGGGCCATGGCGGGCGGGCTAGGTGCACGAGGCTAGCCGCGCCTACCGGAGTCCGGAGGCGCATATGCGGTGGTAGAGAGCTGGAGGAGGGCGACGGATGCGACAGTGGGAGCAGAGCAGCTGCAGAGGGGGATCCTCGTTCCGGTCGATCGATGCGATGCGATCCGTGGATGGCGATGCGTGACTGCGCTGCGCATGGCATGCAACGTCGGGGAGTACGTGGCCGTCGGATCGCCGGAACCGTGCAATCATGCCATTCCTGGCACTGCTGCTCCTGCTGCTGCTGCTGGTTGGTGGTGACTTGGTGATGGCGAGGGAGAGTGACTGGCTGACTGCCTCGGTGGCTGTGGATCGATCGATCCATCCATCGGTCTGCATTATTGGAGCAGCCAGTGATCGATCGGCCATCCGGTTGCGTGTAAGAGCAACTCCAACCGCCGACCCATTTCGTCCGCCCGCGTCCGTTTGGATTGGCGCGGATAAAAAACGCGCGTCCGTTTTTTGTCCGCCCGCGACCCATTTGCGACCCAAATTTGGTCGCATTTGCGTCTGCGCGGACACAAAACGGACGCGCGCGTCGCCCGCCCTTCTCCTCCCCCTGGCCCGCCTGGGATGACATGGCCGCTGGCTTGATCGATGGCCGCGGGCCCTTTCTATTTGAAAACTGAAAATTGCGGACGAAAAATGGGTTGACGCGTTGGACGACCGGCCGACCCATTTAGAAAAGGAGACGGATATGTCGACCCAAACGGACAAAAAGCGGACAAACCGCACGTCCGTTTGGGTCGCCCGGTTGGAGTTGCTCTAAGCCAATCAACAACGGCTTCGAGTGTGTGTGTGGGTCAGATTACCCGTCTCCTGCACGGCTGCACGTACGTGTGCACGTAGAGTTTTCTCTTCCTTTTTCCACGAACAGATCATGATCATGGGCTACATGCAAGTCGGCTGATTTTTCTATTTTGGTGAATCGATTGGCCAAAAGATTATGTCAGTCAATTTGCTCCTATATCTGCATGCTTCCTACTCGATCGTATTCCTACGTACTAGTAGCTGCTTACTTCATCACCTAGCTGTAGCAAAGTGTGTGCGGTGGAAATTGATATTCAATTTTGACTGGGTCAAGGTGACAGGGTCAACAATTTCTCAACGCTCTCTCGTTCATTTTTTTATACAATACAGTATGTTTCTTAATTTTTAAATCTTCACAATTAATTGAGGCTTCAATTTAGAATTGGGTCATCCGATTTTGACCGGGTCAACAATTTCTCAACGAGTTCTCCCATTTAATTATTTTATTTCTCTATGTTCCCTAGTTTTAAAGCTCTTTCATTCGATTGATGTATTCAATTTTGGATTTGGTTTACGATTTTGATCGGGCCAACGATTTTTCAAATCAATCAGCAGCAACCGGCCTATAAAAACATATCAACGGTTTATTAGTTTTTCAGAAAGTGAAATTTCTTTGATTTTGACCAAGTTCAGAGCCAAAAATATCGGCATCCACAATATTAAACAAAAAATATGAAAATTTAGTTAATGATGAATTTATTAACATCGATTTGATATTATGAATTTTGATATATTTCTCTATAAATTTGATCAAACCAAAAGAGGTTTGACTTTTCAATAAAGTAATACACCATATATTTTGAAATAGAGTGAGTAATGAAATTTAAGAATCCCAACAAATTCAACGGCGCAGCAAAGCGCGCCCAACCTTTCTAGTATGAATTAAATGTCATTAAAATATATCATTGGAGAGTTCTTTGAAATGTGCATCCAATCAAATACTTTGTATGGCATATAAACCACTTTTTGTTGGCAAATTAATGATTAAAGTTAGACATAAAAATATGAAGTGGCCATGTATAAGGGAATGGAGGGAGTACTTGTGATAAGTCCGATTTTGCACCATCCAACGGACAAACGAATGTGCAGCAAAATCAAAAACCACTTCCACCAAATTTTCTCTATGTCAATATTTTTAGAGGAGGAGTCGGCCCTATTCAACCATAAAACAAAATCCCATCAGATGATTGAGATTCATTTGAAACATAATATAAATTGACTCGATACCTCGTAAGGCAAAAGACAAGACCCCAAAAGAAAGTAAAACAATAAATTTTCTAAGGAAAATGAATTAGTGGCATCGGTACTACCCTTTCAGAAGAAAGAAAATAAAAAAGTAAATAATTGCACAAAAATTACACTAAAATTGTTTTTTCTTGTAATATGCAATAATAAATATACAATAATGGAACTTTTACAAAAAAAAGTTTTCTAAGAAGGAATGAATTACTAGCACTGATATTGTCCTTAAGGGAAAAAGAAAATAAAATAAAAACTAAAACAAATAAAGGCAAAATTTGCACACAATTTCCACTCATATTGTGGTTTTTGTAATATGCAAGAATAAACATATAATAGTGTAACTTTTGTAAAAAAATCTAAGAAGGAATGAATTAGTCTCCTAATTAGACGAGAAGCGCCACTCGGCTTTCTCTCTCTTTCTAGTTTTCTCGGAGATCTTCTTCTTGGACATCGAAGCTCTGTCAGACTACTACTTCGGAACGCGTGGGGTTCCTCGGAGAGGTCGTCTACTTCAACTCTTGTCTCGAAGAATATTTTGCGGCCAGGAGGTATAACCTAGCTACGGGAATCATCACGCTTCACCGACTTCTTCACTACTTTCGCTACTTTGCTCGTTGGCGAGTTTGATCGTTGCCGCCATCTTCATAGTGTTATGTGTGTCTGATCGTGTAGCATAATTATTTTGTTGCGTAGCTCGTCCCCTTCACCGGAATCCTCCTTCTATATAGCTTATGGGCCGCATGATGGCCCAGGGAGGAAAACCAACCTAGGGGTCCTCCCAGGCCGGCCTACTTGGCACGACTATCAACAATGTGAGGCACCACCGGGTCGTAACACCATCATACAAGAGTAAGCATATAATAGTTGATTTAAAGAAATCTTAAGAAGTAATGAACTAGTGGCATTGGCATTACCATTGAAGAATGAAGAAAATGAAATAAAAAATAAACAGACAATAAAGTATTCTAAGAAAGATTGAAGTACTTACTTTGTATTATCCTTTAAGATGAAATAAAATAAAATAAACTAAAAAAAAACAAAATAACGAGGTTTTCTAAAGAAGGATAAATTGGTTTCATTTGTATGACCCTTTAAGATGAAATCTAAAGAAATAATGACAAAATTTGCACACAATATACCTAAAAATTGCGCTTTTTAAAAATATGCAAGAATAAGCGTATAATAGTGGATTTTTTTGCAAAAAAATGTTTGTAAGAAGAAATGAATTAGTGACATTGGTATCACACTCATAAAAAGAAAAAAAGGGAATAATAACTAATTCTAAATCAAAAGAAGAAAGTTTTATAAGGAATAATAAATTAGTGGCATTTGTATTATTATTTTTAGAAGAAACATAATGTAAAAAAAGTTCAAAAAAACCTTGCACACAACTTTGTACTAAAATTGAACTTTTTGTAGTATGCAAAGCAAACAACAATCATATAATCGTGTAATTTCATACATATAACATAGTATTTATGCGTATATATTTAAACTCTCCTCATATCCCAAAAATACCTAAAAACAACTAATAAAGGAAACCAACAAACGAAGGAAGAAACACAGAAAAAGGGAAAAAGAAGGGGAGAGAGGAGAGGGCTCGGCGGCGTAGGTAACGAGCTTCAACCTAGTAGGAAATCGAGTGACCAAACATGTGGTCAGTCAAATAAAAAAAACAGCCAAAACCATCTCACATAACTGTTCAAGGAAAAAGAGGAGCATAGATGTCACGGCAGAAATCAAGGGCGAAACCTAAAATCAATTTTCAGACGACTTGCTAAAGTGAAAAAAATACTGCCTCTGTAAAGATATACTTGATGTTTAGTATAAGATGTTTGTAGACCCAAAATGTTTTATATTATTTTACAGAGGGAGTATCAGTTACTTGATGTTTAGTAAATGCGCATGAATATTTACTTACTGCATGCCTGCAAACGGATGTCTCGTATCTACTACTATCTATTACCTCCTTTCTGGTTTATAAGGTTTGCATGTATCCCTAGATCTATAATTTGACCAACATAAAAATAAGTTGTATAGTCTAAAATTTATACCATTAGAAAGTAGATTATTTGAGTTTTTTTAAAGAGAGGGGTCTCCCCCCAGCCCCAACTTTATTAAAACCAAGGCAACACCACACCGGAGTTCAAAACATGTAGTTCTTGGTGGACTACCTAAGATAGCAGCCACAGATCAACGGGTCTATCAAGTTCTAGCCCTATTACAGCAGCCACATTTTCCCGACTGAGAAGAGGAAAGACAGATAGATAATACAAGCACCAAAACACCTCCTCCCAGCCAGAACCTGTCAACACTACCAAACAATTCTAAGCAACTCCCCTCTTCGATGATCCAATAGCCTTAAATACCGGAGAAGAAGAGCACCCTGGACGTCCGAGCACATGATTTTCCATTGCCTGACAAAAGAACCCACCAGATCCATGATACAGCGCATGTTTCGCCATCTCCTCCCCTGAAAGACAAATTCATTCTGAAGTAACAATAAGCCCCACAAGGTAGCAGATGATATAATGTTAATAGCCTCTCTCTGTTTCTTTTGCTTCCAATAGGTAGATAGATCAGTAAAAGAAAGAGGTACAAAAATACCACAAATATAAGCTAAAATAGACCAAATTTCCTTAGCAACAATGCAGTCAAAAAACAAATGCTGAATAGACTCCTGTTCACTACAGAACACACAAGTTGGATCATCTACATGTCTCCTCTTAGCTAAATTATCTCTAGTCAAGCATTTGTTATAGTAAGCCAACCATAGAAAAACATGAATATTTGGAGGAACTTTAATTTTCTAGATGCAATCTTTAATATCAGAAGATATGCCACCAAAGTTGATCATTCTGTAAAAAGATTTCACAGAATATTTGCCAGAAGGCTCCAATATCCACACACGGGCATCCCCAGCAGTGGAGGGATTGAAAGATCTGACCAATTCATTCAGTTTGAACCAGCAATCCATCAAACTAGTATCCACACATCTTTTAAAGGTCAAGTGTAGTTGATCCCCATCCCAAACCTGAGCAAGAGAAGCCTCTTGCTGCTAACAAATCTCAAAGAGACCCCCAAAAGTGTTTTCAAGGAGCACTCCCCAACCCAAATGTCATGCCAGAAGGCAATGTTCTCACCATTCCCAGGGATCCACTTAAGGAATTTTTTTGCTGCCCCTAAGGCCCAGGTCACACTTTTTCAAAATGGAGAACCCAGGACAGGTTTAGCTCAGAAAATGTTTGGTTTGTCTACTCCATACTTATAGCAAATAATTTTCTTCCAGTCTTTATCTATCCAATCATAAAGCCTTTTCCCCCAGGAAGCAAGAAGGGCCATGTTGAATTACTTCAAGTTAGGGACCCCCAACCCACCAAATTCTTTCCTCCTGGTTACTAGCCCCCAATTAGCTAAATGATATTTATGAGACTCCCCCACATGACCCCAAAAGAAATGGGACATCTATGATGTGATGGCATCAATAGCCCACTTAGGGAATTTCATGATAGACATAAGATAAGTGGGGATGCTGGCAATACAAGTAGATAACATAATTAATTTGCCTCTATAGGAAAGATTCCTACCCAACCATCCAACAATGCATTTGATAATCCTATCAATGATAGGCTGCAAGTCTTCTCTTCTCAGTTTTTTATAATGAAGAGGAACTCCTAAATATTTGAAGGGGAAATCCCCAAACTGACAGCAAAAGATTTGAGCAAACTCTTTGGACAGCTCATCACAAACATGAAGAGTGTGGAGGTCACTTTTATGAAAGTTGATTTTAAGCCCAGACAACTTTTCAAAACAAGTAAGAATCCGCTTCAAATTTCTGGCATATTCAACAGAATCTTTAAGGAACAAAATGGTGTCATTAGCATATTGTAGGCTAATACCCCCCCCCCCCCGGAATAAGATGAGGGAGTAGACCAGCAATCAGATCGTGATCAGCAGCCTTAGACGGCATTTTGATAAACACATCTACTACTAAATTAAAAAGCATTGGTGAATGAGGATCACCTTGTTTTAGACCTTTTTCTCCTATAAAATGTGGCCCATTAGTATCATTAATCCTGACCTGAAAGGTCCCTTGTACAAAGTGCTAAACACCCAGCCAACCCATTTCTCCCCAAAACCCCTAGAAAGGGGCATCTCTTTGAGGAAGCCCCAACTCACTCTATCATAAGGTTTTTCAAAATGAAACCCCCAGACCCAGATTTATGGATCTCATGAATAACTTCATGAGCCATCATAACACTTTCAAGAATAATCTCCCTTTGATAAAAGCAGTTTGGTTCATAGATATCAGCTTGTCACAAAGAGGATAAACTCTTGCAGTCATAGCTTTGGAGAAGATTTTAATAGCACAATTGCTCAAGTTAATAGGTCTAAAATTTTCCATCTCTCTAGCTTGAGGAATTTTAGGGATAAGAGTAATGAATGCAAAGTTCAATCTATTAATGTCAAGTTTCTAATGATATTTTTTTAATGATATATAACTTATATTATACGTATTGATTTATTTGTCAACCTAGATATACACGCGTGCCTTATAAAACCGAAAGGAGGTAGTTTTTTTTAAAGAGAGGGGTCTCCCCCCAGCCCCAACTTTTATTAAAGCCAAGGCATGACAGACCAAGGTTCAGCGCAACGAGGAACTCGGTGGATAGCCTAAGTAGCAGCCACAGACCGGAATGGGCCAAGTGCAACTAGTTTTAACCCTATTACATAAACCCCTTACATGATAGAGAGATGAAATAAGGGTAGGCAAGATTAGCACCAAAACACCTCCACTCCGCCAGAACTGATAGCACTACCAAGCAATCCTAAGCAACTCCCCTCTTCGATGGTCCAAAAGCCTTAAGCACCGGAGAAGAAGAGCACCCTAGACGTCCAAACACATCACTTTCCATTGTCTGATCAAAGAACCCACCAGATCCATGATACAGCGCATGTTTCGCCACCTCCTCCCCTGAAAAACAAATTCATTTCGCAGCAACCATAAGCCCCACAAGGTAGCAGGCGGTATAATGTTAAAAGACTGTCTAAGTTTCTTTTGTTTCCAAAAAACAGCAAGATCATCAAAGGAACCAGGTACAGAAATACCACATATATCAGAAATAACAAACCAGAATTCTTTGGCAACAATGCAATCAAAGAATAAGTGTTGAACAGACTCCTGCTCACTGCAGAACACACAAGTCAAATCATCAACATGTCTTCTTTTTGCCAAGTTGTCTCTAGTCAAACACTTATTGTAGTAGGCCAGCCAAAGAAAGACATGTATGTTGGGAGGAACTTTAATTTTCCATATATAATCTTAAGATCAGAAGATATGCCACCAAAGTTGATCATTTTGTAGAATGATCTCACATAATATTTACCATATGAATCAAGGGTCCATAAAGGGGCATCCAACTCTTTGGAGGGGTTGAAGGTTCTCACCAGCTCATTTAGTTTGAACCAACATTTCATCAAACTAGCATCCACACACCTCCTAAGAGTGAGATGCAGCTGATCCCCATCCCACACCTGAGCAAGAGAAGCCTCTTGTTGTTGGCAAATATCAAACAGTCCCCAAAAAAGAGTTTTCAGAGAACAATCACCAATCCAAATGGCATGCCAGCAATAGCATGATGAACCAAGAAATCCCCAGGAGGCAATGTTCTCTCCATTACCAGGAATCCACCTAAGAAAATTCTTAGCTGCCCCTAGAGCCCAAGTAACACTTTTTCAGAAAGGAGATCCCGGCACAGGTTTAGCCCAATAGAAGTTTGGTTTGTCAACCCCATACTTATAGCAAATGATTTTTTTCAGTCTTTATCCACCCCATCATAAAATCTTTTACCCCAAGAAGCAACCAAGGCCATGTTAAATTCTTTCAGATTAGGAACCCCCAATCCACCAAATTCTTTCTTCCTAGTCACTAGTCCCAAATTAGCCAAATGATATTTATGTGATTCTCCAACATTCCCCCAAAAGAAATGGGACATCTGAGAATTGATGGCATCAATGGCCCATTTAGGGAATTTCATGATAGACATGAGATAGGTAGGAATGCTAGCAATACATGTAGATAATAGGATCAGTTTGCCTCTGTAGGAGAGATTCCTACCAAGCCATCCAGCAATGCACTTGATAATCCTATCAATGATAGGCTATAAGTCTTCCCTCATCAACTTCTTGAAATGAAGAGGGACCCCTAAATACTTAAAGGGGAAATCCCCAAACTGGCAGCAAAAGATTTGGGCAAACTCTTTGGACATTTCTTCACAGACATGAAGATTGTGTAGGTCACTTTTATGAAAATTAATTTTAAGCCCAGATAGTTTTTCAAAACAAGTAAGGATCCATTTAAGATTTTTGGCATATTCAACAGAATCTTTAAGGAATAAGATGGTGACATCAGCATATTGTAAATTAATCACACCCCCATGAATAACATGAGGGAGCAATCCAGCAATCAGATCATGTCTTGCAGCTTTAGCCAACATTTTGGTAAACACATCAGCCACTAAATTGAAAAGCAGAGGTGAGTGAGGGTCACCTTGCTTGAGGCCTTTTCCCTTATAAAGTGTGCCCCATTGGTGTCATTATTCCTGACCTGAAAGGTCCCTTGGTGCAGAGTACTAAACACCCAGCTAACCCATTTTTTCCTCAAAGCCCCTAGAAAGGAGCATCTCTTTAAGGAAATCCCAACTAACTCTATCATAAGCTTTCTCATAATCTAATTTCAAAATCAAACCCTCAGAACCAAATCTATGGACCTCATGAATAGCTTCATGAGCCATCACCACACTTTCCAAGATGAATCTCCCCTTAATAAAGACAGTTTGGTTCATGGAGATGAGCTTGTCACAGAAAGAAGAGACTCTTGTAGTCATGGCCTTGGAAAAAAACTTGACAACACAGTTGCTCAAACTAATGGGTCTGAAATTCTTCATCTCCCTAGCTTGAGGGGTTTTAGGGATAAGAGTGATAATAGCAAAATTCAATCTATGGATATCTAAAGATCCAACTTCAAAATCTCTCACCATCCACATAAAGTCACTTTTGATAACATCCCAGAATTTTTGATAAAACAGAAAGGGAAGGCCATCAGGACCAGGAGCTCCACATGCATATGAGCTCATGATTGCATGTTTAATTTCCTCCTTAGAAAAGGATTTTTCAAGTTCTTCTCTATCAGAGTCAAAGACCAGTTCATCTTCTGACCAAAATTCAGCACCCAAATGAATGTTAGGTTTAGGCTCGAAAGCAAAAAGATCTTTATAGAAATCAGTAGCTACCTTTAGCATATCCTGTGTAGAAGTCACAGCCCCATCAGGACCAACCAGCTCTGAAAGGTGGTTTTTCCTATGTCTATGATTAGCAAGTGCATGAAAGTAAGCATTATTGCGATCACCTTCTAGGATTTTCCTATCTCTAGATCTCTGCCATAAGGCAGTCTTTTCCATTCTCCAAATATCATCAAGTTCTCTTTTAATATCTTTCATTCTATCAAAATCAGCAACAGATAGTTGTTGTGATTCAGATAACACATCCAACATATCAAACTCCATAAGGAGAGATTTCTTCCTCTTCTTCATGGCTGCCTCCAAATTGAACTCCAGCCTTTCAATTTTTTCCTAAGGGTTTTAGTATTAATCATCCATTTGTCCACAAAACTATTGGTAGAACCAATAGAAGTCCAGGCTTCCTCAACAATCTGGTTAAAACCAGGTTGAGAAAGCCACCATTTCTCAAACGTAAACATCTTGGGACAGCAGATTTTCCTAGCTCCAATATAAAATACCAAAGGGGTATGATCACTGCCCACCCTTGGAAGAGCAGACAGTGATGACATAGGAAAATGAGCATCCCAATCCACAGAAGTGAGTACTCTATCTAAAACAGCAAAAACAGGGCGACTTTGATTATTAGACCAAGTATACTTCCTGTTAGCCACATGAATCTCAAGTAGACCCCATCTATTGATCCAGTCATTAAACATGAATGTAACTTGCTGATTAATCAGACCACTACTTTTATCATAATCACCCCTAACTAGATTAAAGTCTCCACAAACAAAAACAGGGTAAGTACCATAACTAAGAGTATCATGTAGTTCAGAGATGAAATCCATCTTAAATTCAGGGTAAGCAGACCCATACACCACTATCAAGTGCCACAAGAAGCCATCATTTTTATTCTTGACAGTGGCCTTAATAGAAAATCTAGTATTAACTAGTAGAATGCCCGTGCGTTGCCACGGGCTCTTGAAATATTTTGCAAGAGTTATATAAAGATAATGCATGCTAACTTTCACACATACAAAAAATATAGCATGTACACAATTAATTAATAATTAAAGTCAATTTCACTTGCAATATAAATTGATAACAAAAAGAAAAATTGACGACATGTCCGTGTAACAAATTGAGCGATGTTCCAACTAAACATCTATTACAAATTATTAAGATCTACTTAATGCGCTTCAGAAATTCTTGCACAATATCAGGGAAATTGCCTTTAGCTTCATTCCCACGATGTTTTAGCAAGTATAATAGAAAGTGCTTTCTCAACTCATACCCATCCTGCACAAATAATATATATAGTTATTATGAATATTTCACGTCGAATGTCTTAAAACGTGTAACAGACAATACTCACAGCGCACGGCTTGACCAGTTCTTTACCGTTCCACCAGAGCATAAAATGAAAAACAAAATAGCCAGACACATCCCTGCAATTTTCTAAATTAATAATATAAAAAATAAATTGATAAGAAAAATAAATGTTTTATTATGAACTTATTACCCATCTATAGTCGTTGGAATACCAGACGGAAATAAACGTTGCCATTTAGATATATCGGAATTCCAACCGGGTAGCTTAATTTTGAGTGCTTCTTTGAATTCCCTCACAAAACTTTTTAGTTTCACTACGTGCCTCAGATTTGTAATCTCTGACGACTGTGATGTATAAATAGGGTCCATAATATATACACGACGTGCCTCTTTGTCGATGACGTACAAGATGTATCGGCCGATGAATGCATACGGAAGATAAATCTACAAGTGATAGCTATTAGAAAAACAATAAACCATGTCAACAATAGACAAAATACCTTACTTACCATGTTGCACGATGATATGTTGTTGTCTATCCCAGGCCAGCTATCAAACAATGTTGCCAACGTCTGAATAGTTTCCTTCTCGCAGAACTTTTGACCTCGTGTTGACTCTAGCATCATGGACCGAGTAAAAAAAGCAATATTTATTTTAACATGTCGATATTAATGACACAGAATGAAGAGTTACGATAACTTACACAAAATCTTAGATCCATGTAGTGTATAGGAGGGTCTGTGAAAAATACTCACTCGTCACATGCCAGTAAACGCATGGCGGTGTTGAAGCAATCATTGTCCATAGGCTGCTCCATGTTAAGTATGCCCTGAAGTTTCTTGAGACTTAAACCCATTGGACGGGGTGTCGAGCTCCGAACCCATTCCTTCCTGAAAATTGGATGGTAAGAATAATAATAATGTATATGCGCACATTAAATATTGATAAATTATACTTACTCCAAAAACCCAGCATCATCGATCGACATGACGTAGATCCTTGAATACCACCTTGATCAACACATAAACTCCTTGTAACCAACAAATGGACTTCAAGAAAAGCCTATGGACAAACCCTTTAAATATAACTCAAGGCAATGGTTAGTCCATAGAGATTGTCATCAATTACCAAAACCAAACATGGGGGCACCGCATGTTCTTTCACCAAGAACACAGCATATCCCCCCGTAGATCGCCTGTCGTCTGGACACCCAGCCCAATCAGCATCTGAGAATGCAGAAAGAACTCCAGAGGAATTGGGGCGCAGGTGGAGACCATAGGAGACAGTGAGACACACATAACGCAGTATGCGCTTCACAGCAGACCAATGCATATCAGTAGGGGCATGAAGATACTGGCACACCCTGTTAACCGCAAAGGAGAGATCAGGACGTTCGAATAGAACGCGGTGGTTTACCCAGGTTCGGGGCTCTCCGGAGAGATAACACCCCTACTCCTGCATGTCTGTATATATATGGTATATCTGGTACAGAGTTGCTCCTGGAGCTGTATTGGACTGAGAGCAGTAGCAGAGTGCCCACTGTCTCGTATATGTCTCATATGTGTGAGAGCTAGTGTGTGGCGCGGTGGAGTTCCACCGTGTGAGTGTGTGGGCATGGTGCCCTGTGAATGAGGATGGATGGATGTGGTGGTGGGCATGGCCCCTTTTATAGTGTGGGAGTGGGCATGGTGGGTGGTGGCCCACCCACCAACTACACTATTGGAGATGTCATGCGAGGTGACATATGACACAGGCTATAGTGCGCCCCTATTGCTCAGCAGTGCACGGGTACAGCCATCACGTCCATCACATCTCTTTCACCTCATTGTGTCTCCTCCATCACCACCTCATAAGGTGACTCGGGCTTGTCTCCTAGTTCCCTTACTTTCCGCAAACCCCTTGATATGTACTCGCATATATCATCATAAAATTAAGGATAGCACATAAAATGTCTTGGATTCTAAATTTTGCTTACTTTACCGAATCTCTAAAATGAAGATGAATGTGTTCTCTTTCTGAATAGTATGTAATCTGATTTAGCAATGCCCGTTACTTTAGAACCCGCTGTTACCCAGAAATACCTCAAGGAGACCATATAGAATATTTTTTCTGTATTCCTTCTCCAGCAACTGATTTATTTCTTCTGTCAAACATTCATATTCCGTGATTCAGTTGGAGCATTCTCAATAGTAGCAATTCCTTCAAGATTATACATAGAGATGTCCCATCAATTCTGATGATTCAATGTACTGGATGTAATGCTTTATTTTCCTCTGCAACTATTTCGGATTGTATACCACATACGTCTAGGTATCCTAGATGAATAACATGGTTAGAATTCACAAGAGTTATAGAAACTTCTACAGTCAATGTCTGGTAAGTTACTCATAGTACTGACTATACCTTGTAGGGTGCACCAATGATGGTCAATAGTAACTTTTAGAGACCAGACATGTCAAAGTTGATCTTGATGGTTAGCACATCAAATTGCTGTCTCAAATATTAGCGTTCATAAAAGATGCAGAAAATCTCCAATAAAAAGAAAATACATCACTCTTGCAGTAGATATGATTACTCCAGTATCCTTGCCAAAAAGTGTTGTATTCTTCAACTGCAGGCCCTCAAAATGAGCCAACTCGGTAGCAAATTCAGCCAAATGAGCTCCATCTGCAACAGTTTGTGAGGATCAAAAGAATATATTATCTCTCTTATGATGATAACGTATGTACAACAACGGTTATTACAAAACTTCCAGCGCCCACAAACAGTCCAGCTTATAAAGGTTATCACTAAATTGCAGATTTCAATAAACAGCAAGCATCATACACATAACGAAAGCACTGCCCTGTAACAGAATGAATGAGCTAAAGTGAATGCAAGCATGCTTTCAGTGCTTAGTCTATAACAGGCAGGTAAAGTTCCTCCTTGTTCACATGTTGTTCATCATCCCCTGTTAAAGAAGAAACATCATCTCGATATAAAATCATGGTGATTGACTCAAGGGAACAGAGAGCAAACACACCTCCTTGAATCGGCTTCTGTTGATGTGCCGCAGCGAGCAGTGGTTTATGATCTCCCTCGTCACATTCTCATCAAGCTTTAATCCATCGCTTCCTAAAGTAACAATGGAATTGATATGGTACTTAAATACGACACTTTATGGACAATAAACAATAAGAGGATCTAGCTCTATGTTCAGCTACATATCTTTAGTTCGTACATACAATATATAAGGATTTGGCAAGAACCAGTAGGATAGCTAAATTTGAGGGAGAAATTCATGCCAAAATTAAAAATCTAATCAGTTGGATTAATAAACCTATGATTTGACCGAATCTAAAGGGTTGAAATCATCAATCTCGCCTTTCGATTGGGCTCCACAATGATCTAATTTCTAAATCCATGTGATTAGCGTTGCTCTGTTTAACTGGTCTTCACTATAGCTTTATCCATTTTTCCTTGAAACTAAGCTACATGAAACCAGACATGCCTCCAATGCTTACCTTTCTGGATGATCGCCTTCTATGTGGACTACACAAACCGAAGGAAGCAAATAGTACAATGACAACAAGGAAATAAAAGTAGCATAGGAAGATGCAGATCTTGCAAGCTATCAGCCAACCAAAACATAACTCCTGACGAAACTGAAAAGTAAAACAGCACCACGTAAGGTTCAGAACAAGTGCACCCAAGAACACAATAAACAGGACACTAATGAACAAATGAACAAATTGACCAAACAATTAGGAACCAGATTCACTCAGTAAAAGGAAGTAAACTGCAGGCACAATTAAAGTAAACAAAAACGATCGACAGTACTAAGAACTGAAACAAAAGAAGAGAAGCAAAGTTTTAGATAGAATAGCAGGGATAACAGGATTACAGAGCAAGGCTGAGACCGCCTCAGAAGACGAAATTTCGCTGTTACCTTGATAAGCTGCCATGTAGCAAGATCATCATCAGGTGCACCCTGTTCATGGCAGACATGCTCCACTACATCATTGTGCTTTTCAGCAATGAAATCAGACCGTGTCGCGGGTCCTTTGCTCCAGCATGTTCCCTTCAACATGAATACCATCCATGTCCTTGCCTGCTACATTGATGCATTGCTCAGCCTCATTCATTTGATCTTCCAAAGCAGTAGCAGTAGCATCACTGGATAAGAGGTAGGGCTACATGGACCAGAGTCGATTAACAAGGTAGAGTCTTATTAGTTCAACCTACGTACATGTCTTGGAGTATGAAAGTCACTCAATTATTTATACTCCATGCGTCGGTTACGTGACGAGGTGGAGCCCTGAGCCAGACTCGACGGGCTGGATCCCTCTGGCTGATTACATCACCTAAATCAGATTAAATTGTATTAGTTTACCCATGTTAAATGTCTAAGATCAGGCTGTTTCATGACAGAAGTAGGTCATATATGTCTTGGGCTGCATAATTAATAAACAATATGGATGCCAGGAACAATACAATGGTAAGGCATGACAACAAAGAAGGGAACCAATCATCAACTGTATAACTGTACTTCCATGAACCCACAACAATAATACATATGGGTAAGATCATGTACAAATTCACAGTGCTCAAGAGATGAAAGTAATATGCACTGGTCTAAATAAAGCTGTACAAGTTTATAGTGCTCGGCTGTGACCTAGACATTGAGATATGTGGTGGATATGCCGATGTCCTTGTCGAACTTCTACAGGAGAATGCAAAACTCGAATCCAACATGGCAGGACCATGGGTACTGACAATTGTCGTCTTAAATGTCTCAGTTCTGAAAGAGTAAATAAACTTTGAACAAACATTAATATTCTGTCTCGTATCTGCTATTAGCTAATTTGCTGCTTCCTATCTGTATAGAGTGCAAATGTGTTACACACGTTAGAGCAGATTCGAGTTTGACATGAATCTGCAATAAATCACCAGGTATAAGTTAGACCATGTACGAGTTAATTTGCTGCTTCCTATCTATATGCATGTTCTGATCGATTGTGAGTTTTACACGAATCCTCATGAATTGAATATATAGATTTGTAATCCCAAAATTGAAACTTCCTGTACCAAACATCCTTCTTCCAGCAGCTGAAGTAGTACGTGAATAAAAATGGGCAAACTGTACCTGCCATCACAAGGCAATGAAGGAACCGCAGCCCCGGATCCCAACTGTACCTGGCCAACGATGCCACCCACGTTGATCCACTCCACCGCGTCGATGGCTGGAGAATAACTGGCACATCAGCGCCGCAGGATGTGTGGGGCGTCGATGCAGGCGCTGCAGGTGGGCTAGACGGCGGGAGCTGTTGGCGATCTCGCAGCGAGAGCTGGTGGTCGCTCGGTTGTGGGATCTGGTCGTGGAGGGAGGGCAAGGCAGCGAGATCGGCTTTTGGGATCGGCGGCTTTGGGATTGGCAGCGGGGTCGGCTTTGGGATCGACGGCGGCAGCGAGAGACGTAGACCCCGTACGTCGCCGGCGGAGATCTCCTGGGTCGGCGGCATGAAGATCGTACATCGGCGGCGGCGTTTCCCGTGGGAGTTGGAGGGGATCGAGAGTGGGAGTTGGAGGGGATCGAGAGGAGCGGCGCTCGTCTCGTGTACGGGTTTTTTTCCGTTTCGTAGGTTAACCGTCGTAGATTTTTTTAGGACGATTTTCTGTCGATGAACCGTAGTGTTTCACAACGGGCCTCGTGGTAGGAAGGGGGGAATCGCTGGGTAGCGGGAGGTGGGATCGAGGACGAAAATTAACCGTATCTGGTGGGACGAAAATTGACCGGCGGAGACTACCAACTGCTCCATTAGGAGTAGAGATAAAACCAATCACTTCAAACAGATCTTGTTTTAAACCAAGTAAAATGCCCCCAGCAGTGTTGTCAGCAGGCAAAAAATGCTAGGTGAAGACCCCCATCCTGTCTAAGGCTTTGAGAAAACCCTCAGAAATAATCTCTTTTTTGATTCTTGAAATCCAATAAAATCAGGATTAGTTTTAGTAATCACATCACAAAGGCACTGGATTTTACCATGTTGTCCTAAACCTCTGATATTCCAGATCAAGCCTATCATAATTAAGATATCTTAAAAGGGTGAGACAAGCCACAAGGCTTACCCTTAGTAGGGACAGCAGGAGTAGCTCCCAAGATAGCAACAGTGCCCACTGGTCTAGAAGGAGAACCCCTAGCTGGAGTCCCAACTATTTTTTTCATGGACCACATCTAAATTGTCTGGTAGATCAATCTCAGGGTGATCATTAGCAAAAGCCAAACAACTTTCCTGTTCTCTAACAACCAAATCTTCAATAATTCTAATTGACTAAAGTCACCACCCCCAAAAGTCAAATCAACCTTAGAGACTTGTTCAATCAACTTAGCAGGATCATTAGAAGGGAAAGATTTACCTTTGTATATTTTAGGAATTTCCAAATTCTTTTTCATCTTGTATGAAGCCGCTTTCTCCAAAATATTGATGTTGCCATGCCCCCTGGTTGCATACTTTGATGCCATAACTGGCCCCCACTTGGAATTCTTGGCAGGTGCATCCTCAGCATGGTTTAGTGAGTCCAAGAGGGATCTCTTCAGACCTGAATATTGCAGCATTTGTACAGTCTCAAGGGGAAGAATCCCCAACTCAACCTCCTCTTTCATGCCCCCCTCATCCTCAGAGTCCACCATATCAACAGATTTTAGCAGAGATTCACAATATTCCATATTCTCAGACTTTTCCACATCCCGCATAGGACTAGGGCTCAAGTATTTAGGAGTAGAGACCCCATGTTCAGAGATATTTCCAACAGTGACAACAAGGGCAGGCCCATCAATCCTTTACAGCTCAGGTACAATACCAAAGATGGGACTAGGAGGGGTAGTGGAACCCCCCCACCCCCATGCAAGCCTTGGGAGGAGAAAACACTTGTTGTAGCAATTTCCATAATGAAGTTTTCATGGTCGGAGTCTGATGGAAGTCCAGAAGGACAAGTCTTGGTTTTGCCAACAGAACCAGTCTTCCTCTCACTATATTTGTTAGCTTTGTCTAGTTCATCAATAGCAGCATCATCATCAACCAGATCATCATTCATCTCATCTTTGAAAACCTCCTCATTATTACCTTTCTGGTCACCCTCAGCACCATCTGCATCTTCACCCTCATCATCAGTGTCAATATCAATCACAGAGTCCACACCACCTACTTGCTCAAAACCTTCAACAGTGAATCCCAGCAGGAACAGCTTCTTCTTCATTTCAATCAACCTTTCAAAAGGAATTTTTGTGGGGTCCCTGCATGCAATTTTGACCCTCACATTTTCAAAGAAAGTTCTGAACATCCCATTCCAGTCAATATCAGTCAAAACCCCAAACATTAAAGCCACCTGGGCAAAGACTTTCCATGTGCACCATTTGGGGGGAATTCCTTCAATCAGCACCCAGGCTTCAATTAATTCCCCAAAAGGGTCACACACACCTTTCCATTCAGTCATCTTAACAACAACATCTTGAGGGAGGCAGAAGCCTGGCAGTTCAATCAGATCCTCAACGTTCTTCCAAGGTGGGAATCTAACTAGAAATGTTTTATGAGATATTTCTCTGATCTGCCAAGGCCACTGTTTGGCTTTACAGAAAGTACCAGTCAACAGATTGAGTAGCAAGGCCTTGTCAACATCTCCTTTAGTAATATTTGCCACAACACAATTCTGAAAATTAAGTCAGTTTGACTCATTAGCCACAGGGACATCCACATGGTAAAAATCAAGACCCCTTGCTCCACTGCCAAAGAAAGCAACAGTAGGTTGAATTTTTGACCAGGCAACACAGTTGTTGACATTGTGGTTTTGCTGACATATAAAACATGACTTTGGCTTGACACAATTCCCCATATAATGACCAGGACCTCCACAATTGAAGCAGATCATGTCCTTATACTTGGGATCAAGCATCTACTCCACCTCCACTTCATGAGCTTGGGAAGACTGTACCTGAGAAGAGACGTTGCAGTAGAGGCAGTGGATTTGGTAGGTCTTGGGGCAGGAGCAACCTCCTTGATAACCAGGGGAGCTGCCTTGCGCACACCACCAGAGTTGGTCTTCTGCGTGGTGGTCTTTGCCAGACCAGACGTCCCAGGGCCAGAGCTCCCACCACGCCGATCCGCCATCTGCCCACCCTTCTTGACCACCTCAGCAAAAGAGAGAGAGCCTGGACCTAGACCCTTCCTTGCCAGATCTATAATTTTAGGGGGTGGATCAAAGGGGCGACGGGTGGCGGGGTGACAATCAGCCGCAGTGAACGAACTGGATGCCACAAGGTCTTTGCGAATCCAGAACAACGACCCAAAGGAGCGCTCAGGATGCCTAGACCCTAGATGAGATAGTTGATGGTGACGGCGGGGAGGGGAAGGAATAAGTCAGAGCTGGCCGAAGTGTTCCGAAAGGAGGCAGGATCTATCGTAACCATGAACGTGAATGAAAGCGAGCGTAAATAGCGTGAGGAGTACGTGCATGTCCGGCCAGTGGTTCGTTCATTCATTTAAAAGTGGTAGCAGCATGTCCTGGATGGGCATGCTCATTGAATGGGAGTCATGCCATATGCCATGGCCACCACCATCCCTATAAATGTACATGCGCGTGACATCCATAACTCCGCTGCCGCATCCATCCCCGGCCGCCGTCGTGTCACTTCATCAAGGTCGTCCTACAAACAAACCAGCGAACTACCCAACCAAAGCCCATGCATGGCGCATCGGCGCATCGGACGGAGTTGTTGGGGGCGCGCAGGCCAGGCCAGACCAGGGGAGGGACCCGAGGCCACGTGACCGCCGCGCGCCGTGCCCGCCCGACCCCCGTGGCGCGCGCGTGCGACGTTATGGGGTGGCTCGTCCACACCCGTATGGCCGTATGTCATGGATCGTTTCAAGGATGGCCATGGATCATGGATGGATGGGTCGAGGGGAGCCTGGTTTTGGTTTTCGAGATCTGGCCGGAATCGTTTCGATCGATGCATGGCGGCATGGTCCGCTCTCCGTCTCCGGTGGTGCGGCCGGCGGGGCCCTGGCCTGGGGTAGGCAGGCGAGGTGTTGTCAAGCTCGCCGTGGTCCTCTCGTGGCTGTGGGGATATATGGGCCACTCCGCCTGCCGATCCGGTCGCCTGCGTGCCGGCCTAGCCTAGGCCTGGCTCCTCCGTCCGTCCGTCGTCGGGGCCCGCCTCATCAATCCGCCGTCCCTCCCGAGTGCGTACGTCGGTGTCATGATGGATCGGGCAGGACGGAGGGAGGGGGAATTCGCAAGGGACGAACTGCTCGTTCGGTCTGGTCGAATTTAGTGCGTCACGTAACCGTCGTGCAGGGTCCGACCGGCGTGCCTCACGGTGTCAATGCTCATCCCGTGCACACGACACGACACTCCATGCTTTGGGTTTTGGACATGGGTTATAATATGGCTGCCTCGTCACGATTTATTGGATCCGTGGCCCGGTATCGTGTCACCGTGGAATGAACTGTGCTTGCTCCGTCCATATATAGGGAACAATATTTGCTCATGTTAACGTTGCTAGGGGGATTGAACTGGATTGCAGTCCATGAGCCAAAATTAAGAGGAGAATGGGAAATTCTTGCATAAGTAGTACATGCAATTCAGTTGGATAGGGGGCAGACGGGCAGTATCAAAATTTTCAGTGATCTGCTGTGCATAAATGACAGGTTCACTAGCTACACTTTCACCATCAATCCCTCCATAAAATTGCTTGAGTTTTTGGAGGCATTGAGAACTAGGAGTGTCTCATTAGATAACATTTGGTTATTTCTCAGAAGGCATTGTGATATCAGATAGTAGTCTTTTTCTGAATTCCCGCCTGCTCCTAGCATCATATCATAGCTAGCTAGTCGAAGGGAGTACTCTCAAAGTGTGTTGTAAAAGCAATGCCGTGAATGTTGCATTATAAAAGGGCGTAATTGCAGTTCAGACTTCAGACACTTGGTGTTGCTCCAAAGAATGTTGCCTTTTGCCACTCTGACTTTGACTACCAGTTTGCAGTTAGTTAACCCACAATTTGCTTAAAAGAACAGATTCAGAGTACATAAATGCGTCACGGCTGCTAGTAATCTAGTACCAGTGTGGTGACTTTAAAGATTGCTCAAGCGTTCTTGCCACCCACATTGCTATGTCTCTGACCTTATGACACTGCAAATGACGCCTGGGCATATTCTCTAAACCTGCTCACGTAATAAGCATCAGGGAGAGATGGCTTATCTCTTCTTATTAAGCCCACCGCTTGCTCAAACTGATCAATATAACCAGATACAATTGCATGTCTGTTCTGGCCACAAACAGCACAATCTTCTTCTCATATAGCTAAAACATTATCATTACCATGATTCTGGGGCCATAAAGGTTGAGCCTTAGCAGCGAGCTGTGGTCGAGAGGCTTTTGCTGCAGATTTTGGTGTACCGTCGTCAAGTGACTACTGGAGAAAAATAATGCCACAACACAATAATTAACTCTCCTCCTTTGGATGGCTAATGGGCGCTCACGATTTGCCGGTACCGCTTCAACCTTGCATCGTGACTGAACTTGTTATGCAGTGGCCCAGGGCTGACAGACGGCCCAGGGCCTCTCGCCGTTGTCGACAAATGGACCGGGCCTGGCGTGTGTCATCTGCCAAAGGAGGACCCAATTCAGCAGAAGATAAATAGGAGCAGGCAAGAAGGAGAGAACTGTTGAAGATGAGATCTCTGAACTAGTTTCTCTCTGTAACCTTTCCCCTCTTCTCCTACCTCTGTCCAACTTGTATCCCAATTATATGAGAGATCCTCGAACCCTAGCTGGTGCATAACAGAACTGAAGATTGAAGGGTTTTTGTTTTTTCCGACAGTGAACTGAAGCCTGAATGTTAACTGAAGAAATTGTTTTTCTGAATGGCTGGACAGGCTGTTGATCCTGGTGTGGCGCGCCGCTGCTAGCGGAGGTCCGGCGAGGAGAATTCCTGTGTGCCAAAACGATCCGCGAGCTGCTACCGTTGCGATGGTGAGACGGACACGTTTTACAGTAGAAGACTTCGAAGTTCAGACAACCGCACCCTACAGCGGCATCTCGCGGTTAACTCAAAATTCCACACTTCGTGATTCAGACTTTAGCAGGAGGAGGCCAGGACGGACGCCTGTGCGTTCTGGCCTCTGGGGCTGCAGGTAGACGGGATATAGACTTCAGATCAGATCAATAATAACAGTCAAACGATATGCAGACGGGACGGGAACGAATAGATATAGCGACTAAAAGAAATTATCAAATTGAGAAGTAAAGTGGGGCAAAAGATCCAATTTCTCCTGCCGAACGAGAGAGCAGACGGTTATCACTAATAATTGTATGACATGGAGACTGGTGCCTCAAAGGCATTTCTACTTTAGGTTAAGAAAATGGGCAACGAATCTACTTTTTAGGATATTCAGATTTAACTTATTTTCAACACGAGGCATTTCATCCATGATTTGATTTATGAAACCATGAACCTGTTGCAGCATATCCAGATTTTTGCTATAACTCTGTTTTATGTTTCGGGCGATATGTCGTCGGTTCGATTTCAACCCATAACAAGTGATCTATCGAAATGAACATTGCGCCCAGATAGAACAGTACTTTCATATTTTGCATCGGTAAACAAAACTTGACTCCAAATTAACAGATACACATTGTGACAACTATTTGATGGGA
This sequence comes from Elymus sibiricus, assembly GCA_039707655.1. Taxonomy (NCBI): domain Eukaryota; kingdom Viridiplantae; phylum Streptophyta; class Magnoliopsida; order Poales; family Poaceae; genus Elymus; species Elymus sibiricus. The sequence goes on from CM077663.1 coordinate 402,908,395, forward strand.
TTTGACCTATGATTAAAGACCAGTGTTTTTGATGCGGTATATATTTTTTAGGAATAACATCATGGTCAGATTGTACATGCGTGTATGTAATGTAAGCGTCTGCATTTGTACTATATTTCTCGAAAAAGAAATTTGGTAGCATTGTAGTTTAGTACCTATAAGATTGTGATTGCAAATTACAGAGGTCTCCACAGCAACACGCTATTTGGCATGATGATAGCAAACTACTAAGATCTTATAGGTACCAATCTTCTTGCTCGTCATCCTCTCTTTCTGAATCTTCTTGTCCATAACGAGAGAGATGTTCAGAGTCTGAGTCCGACATCTGTGACTTTAGTGAGAACAGTATTTCAGTTATTCATGTTATGATGAATAGGTATGCAAAATGATATGACTCGTATTACAGAAGACTAATAAATTTCATTGCATCATTAATTAGTGCATCCAAAAGTTTAAGCTATCGAAAGCAAAGTAATACTGACAATATGTCTCAACACAAAGTTCTAGTAATTGCATAGCTCGATTATGCCAAAATTGTATACTAATCATAGGATTAAGGATCAAACAAGAAGATCACAGAGCATGTTCCTTGTATTGCTTCTGAGATTAAACGTAAGGGAGTTGGGACATGTTTGGTTGAAGTCTAATATGCCGAAGTATGCCAGCTAAGAATGCCAAAGTATGCCAGAGTTTTTTTAGGTAAGTGGCCTTACTTTAGCTTGCCAAGAGGGGTGATGTCGTTGAAGGTCAAGCCACATGTCAATATGAGGATCAGAGGGAATTATGTAGAATGGATTAGAAAACTTGGACACTGACACAAATTCTAGATGAATTCATTAAGGGATCGATAAATGAAGGGTTTGAGTTTAGGGGCCGAGATAACAGAGAATTTTGGTTTCCTGGATTGGAACAAGGCGAGGTGAAAGGGTGAACGTTAGGAACATTTTGCATCGTCTCTTTAAGGCCCCGTACATTCCACAAGCAAGGGAGGCGGTAATCATGGCAAATGTAAGAACGTCAAAAGATAAGCAAACAGATCGTTGCACACCCAGCGACTCCGGAGACAAGTTCAACGGACATGATGAGTGATAAGGGCAACTCTAGCCGATCCCTTAAAAACAGTCAACTCCTCAAAATATTTTCTTTTCAGGAGTTAACCACGCCTAGCCAAACTTCTATCTGGTTAACTCGTCAAACTTTTGAGGAGTTAACTTCGAAAACCTCTCTCATTTTTAAGCGGCCACACACATTTCTCAGGACCCCCCCCCCCCCCCCCCCCCAAACTCCTGGCCGCGGCGCCACCAGAGTCAACTCACGCGCCGCTGCCCGAACCAAGGAAGCGGTTGATAATTTACATGTAATTAATAATATTATAGAAGACATGCAGTTGCACAGGTTAATGACTAGTTTTTTATAAATATATATGCACTGAGTTAGTAGGTTTTGGTCTCCTGCCTTGATTTTGCATCCAATGTTTTACCTTAGGGTTTTGAATGTCTATAAAAATGTGATTTTTACAAGAGAGTAATCTTTACGCTGAAGGGCAATAGAGTTGAGTAAAACGGAACTCATATAGGAGATTGAGCACAAAAATGGCATAAACACACATCAAAGAAATAAAATAAATATGCATCGGTTGAATTCCTATGTCATACTTTTATAAATTAATTGCAAAGGCATGTGCAAATGAAACCTTAATGACTAGATTAAAAGTTATTGGGCTTTTGGAGTTTCATACCTCTAGTTCTTCTTGTTCCTCTCTATGTCTCGACGGGTTTTCTCCATATCTTTTCGATAACCTATCCATCCATGCTTCCTGTGTTACACAAAATTTACACGATTAGGTCATTGTGAAAAGTAAACAAAGAAACGATAAACAACTACATCCCGAGGCACCTTCTCATTTACTAAATCAACATAGTACAAATGTACAATCAAGGACAAGTCCATCGAGGCCGTCAGACGCATCTCTCGCACCACGGCCAGTCCAATCATTCTTGCTAAGGGTGCCTAGACCACTCCCTTGTGATTTTGTGTCTAGCCTACTAGCTTTCTCTAGTCTATTTTAGCTACCTCGCGGTGCCTTTATATAGCAAACCCGAGTTACATGTGTTCAACTTAAAACACTGACCCTTCGTATACATCAAGCCCAACTATAGCCCTATACACATATTCCACACCAATTCTTCGTTTAGAGAAAAGGCTTTATGCACAACTTTATTGTAAAGCTGAATGGTATACAGTAACAGTACATCGGTACAGTAATCAAGGGGTCGACTCCAATTTCTAACACCCTGTCCATAGAGTTAAGTAAGGCATAAGTCATATAAGATGACCCAGCACGTAAATGACATATATACATACACCAAAGTGAAATACATGTGCACGTTTCGAATGCCCAGGTCATCAAGATCATTGCAATAGCATGTGGAAATGAAGCTATGGGTGATTACCTGTAATTACAAAGATGTAAATAAAAGGGCTTTTTGTAGTTGTGTACCTGTGATTCTTCTTGTCCTTGTTCTTCATTTGGTTCTTCTCGCTCTAATATTACTTTAGGGATGTGAGAAACCTTATATGCATCCTTCCTGCGGGACCTATGGACCAGACTTGGACAACCAGAAATGTACAATTCCTCCAAGGCAGTAAGGTTTCTTATGCTTCTAGGCAAAGATGTGATGTTGGGACAATCTCTGACGCGAAGTTCTCGTAGGGAACTGAGCTTTCCTAGCCATTTCGGCAGTGTATCTAGTCCTTTGCACTCGAGAAGCATTAGTATTCTCAGAGCAGTGAGGTTTTTCATACTTTCAGGCAAAAATGTTAAATTGCGACAATCTTTTATGGCGAAGACTTGTAGAGAAGTGAGATGTCCCAACCATTCCGGAATCGTCTCCAGCTCCGACAACGACATCAAACTTATCTTTTTGAGAGAGGTGAAGCAGCGAATGACCTTTGGCAAGGACAACAAGGCGTGGCAGGAGGTCAATGAGAATTCTTCGAGAGTGGGGAATTGCTTTAGTCTATTCCACTTGCCAAGACGAAAGTTGCAATTTTTTATACCCATGCGACAAGGGAGAGTGGAAGATGAGAGTTTCCCAAATTCTAGTCCTGCCAAAACCTCATCGCTATTGTCCAAGCACCAAAACATACTTCTGGGGGGACATGGTAGGAACCTCAACTTTGGGCAGTCCTTCACCTCCAAATTATGCAAATTAGGGATTAAAAATTCTTCATCTTCTTCGCCTGTCTGTGTTGTCCACCATTCTACCAAATTGTTCATCGACTTCAATTGTAGCAATCTTAATTTCATACAAGTTCCACCCTCTCCATAGAATTCCTTGCCAATTTTTGTGATTTTAGGAATTTTCTGCATATATAGACTTCTTAAATTTGATAGCTGCCCAAAAGGAGGAAGATTATCACATGCACCTAAATCAGAAAGACTAAGATAGGTGATATATGGGAGGTGGGAGGATATGTGCAACATCCATTTAGGGAAACCCTTGCTGGTATACCCTTGTATCATAAACTGTTCAAGATTTCGAGCTGGTATGAGCCTCTCCAGAATAGATTCATCTGCACATGCATCAGCATTCATATTCCGCTTTTCTTTTTTGCGGGAAGCATTTATATTCCGTTTGTTCCAGTGGAGAGCTAGCTGCCGAACACATGATTTCTCACGCAGCTTGACTCTCTCTGCATCTTCCGGTTTCTGAACACACTGAAGAGATTCAATTAACAGCTCACGGCAATTCAAATGTGCAAGCTCCACTATACTGTTGCCCTTTGAAGGTCTCTTGCATACTCTATGTACTGTGCGACTTGGCAATTTTAGATGTTTCTTTATTTCCTGGGCTTCTCCAAACACCCTAGGATGTCCTGACGTGACCACAAATTCGATGAGACTAGTCATTTTACTGATGCTATCTGGCAAGTGATCAAGAGCACCAGCAGAAATGTCCAATATTTGGAGATTAAGATCACCTAGTGAGGAGGGGAGCTCTTGGATCCCTAAACAATATGACAAATTGAGATACTTCAGACTAGCCATCTTGCAGATTGACTCGGGCAACTGAGCTAGCCTGAGACAACTTGTTAGGTTCAAAGATTGAAGCTCTGAAAGGTCACCAAAACATTCAGGGAGTACTATAAGGGCACGACAGTCTGAAAGGTATAGGTCTTTCAACTGCTTCAGTTGGCAAAATGATTCTGGTAGAACTGAAATCTTGTAGCAATCAGAAAGGTTCAAGAACCTAAGATTTTGAAGATTGCCGAAATCTTGTGGCAGTTTTTTTAACTCATGACAACCTGATAGGTCCAAATAGCCAAGTTTGTTGAGGCTACAGATACTGTGAGGCAAGGTTTCAAGTGAGCAATTGGACAGAATTAGAGTTTCCATATTTTGAAGTGAATGGAATGACTCAGGAAGTGATGTAATTGGCAGGCTAGAGGCGTCGAGGTACCTAAGTAGCTTCAACTGAAGCACGGAAGATGGCAAAACTATGTTAATTGGCGTAGATTGCCCCACAACTAAACATCCACTTAGGTCCAATACCCGTATATACTTGGTTCTAGTAAATGCCTCTTGGGGGAGCTGCTGTTTCTCTGGATGTCTTACATGGAAGGATCTGATGTTGCCTGGTAGATCATCGAAAACCTTATACTGATTCTGGTAGTTGATCAACTGTGCATGTCGGCAATAACGATGTTCTGCTTTCTTCCTACTCGTCTCGACTGCATTTACAACAAGCAATTCATGGCCCAAAATTATCGTTGCAAGATCGTGCACCAAATCATGCATGGTGAGATCTCGAGGAGCATTGGCATGCACTGGACTTGACCTAATCTGCAGAGGGGAGTACAATAAATTTAGTCTTGTAAAACAAATTGTAAGCCACACATGGTTATACTTCGTTACCAAGAGGAGAATCCTTGTATGATAAACATTAACTTATAGATTAGTGGCTGCAAGATAGTTGCTAAAAAATGCACAAAATCTATGAGGCTCATCTAACACCCGTAATTGATAAGTAATTCTTCTAATGGTTAACTAGAGGCTAATACCTTCCTCCCTTCCAACTCGGCCTAATGGTTGATTAGTCAAGTTGAATCTTACTATTTAAAATAGGTTTATCTGTTGGATGGTCGGCGGTAACATAAGAACGTTGAACACCGTGTGTAAATGAATAGTTCTCTTCCAAATATTTACTCCCTCTGTATCACAATGTAAGACGTTTTGACACTGTTAGTGTCAAAAAACGTCTTATATTAAGTTACAGAGGTAGTAATAGTTAAATAGTTTGTGTGTGCATGGTTACTAGTATATGTTAAAAATAGAGGCTTGATTAATTAATTTTAGATTTTCTTTAATAGTGTGCTAAATTCTATGTTCTATATTTGATATTTCCTGGTGTGCATAAATAGAAGTAGTACTCTCTCTATGTTCCAAAATACTTGTCTTTTGGGATCTTGATACAGTACCCAACATAATGCTGCTTTGACCATCAATTTTTTAAATGTATATCTTTTAAAAATAATGCATTACTATAAAAGTATATTGGATGATTTAGCAGTATCAGTTGGATGTTCTCAATGTTAGTAGTTCTTCTATATTGATAACCGAGCCCTTTACAATATAACTTTATTAATATAGTGGTAATATTCTTCTATATTTTGGAAGGATACAACTGTCTAAATTATTGTGTCATATCTACAACAGTTCTCATAAATTGGAAAGTGTCTACACCCATGATTTGTGAATCTCACTATATTTATCTAATGTAAAGATACCAAAGAATCCTAAACTTATATCAAATCTAGTATATAATCTAGTATGATATATTCTGAACTAAAATAAAATAAAAATAAGAATGTTATCCAACAATATTATATTTATTTTATATCAAGGAATAACAAAGAACCTAGAGCCAAAAATATAATATAAGATATTAAATTTAAACGCAAACTAATGAGACTAAATGCATTCCAAATGAAAAAAATATTGAAGTATGGTCAATTTTGAAATTTTAGAAGACTGGGTATGGAAACATTTAACTAAGAATTTTAAAGTGAAAGTAAATAAAGGCATAAACTGTATATAGGGAATAATACATCCATATTTTCTGAATATTGACTGTATAATAATCACATATAATTAAAAATTGTGTATCAATCGATGTTATTACTAGAAAAGAAAACCTAGGAAGTATATTCAACACACCCATGACCAAGCAGAACATAGGAAATAGTGTTCAACACCTACCGCAGAAGATTTTGAAATTTGAAGAAAGGACATCCCCATAAGGTAGTTAATGCACCTTTTACCATCGTCCCCTGTGTGAATGTATCCAAGAGCCTTCCATTGCTGAATTAGACGGTCACTGTCTATAACGAAGCCCTTGGGAAACGCCGCCAAATATGTGAAGCACATTTTGAATTCCAACTTCATGTAGTAATAGCTCAGCATGAGGCGCTCCAATGTGTCCTTGTGATCTCTGTGACCCAAATCGATGTTCGTATCTCTTATGTTTTGCCATGCCTCAATAGTCCTTAGCTCGGACATTACTTGCCCAAGGGCAATAGCCACAAGTGGTACACCCCCACACTTCTCTGCAATTTTTCTTCCAATTTCTTCCAAGTCAGCTTTGTCATCATCAGGCCCAAATGCTGTTTGCTTCATTACTTCCCAGCAGTCATCAGTTGACAAAACACACAAGCTGATTTGATCAGAGTTGGGCACAGGACACATTTTTCTTTGGTTTGCAAGAACACCGGTGCTCATTCTATTCACTACGCTTTGGTTACGCGTAGTTACAATAAGCCTACTACCCTTGCAGCCATGTTGTAACATCTGCTTCAGCCTTTCCAGCTTATCCGCATCCTCTTCCCAAAGATCATCCAAAACAATCAAGTACCTTCTACCAGCAAGTTCCTTTTTGAGATTTTCTTGTAAAAACTGCAAACTACAGTTGTCAAGGTTGATACTGCTATTTATGCTTTTGAGGATGGCACTCCCAATTTTGCCCAGATCAAACTCCTTAGACACATGGACCCAGGCTCGGACTTCAAAATTGTTGGCCATTTTGTCTAGAACAAAGACTGATTCAGCCAATGTTGACTTCCCTAGACCACCAAGCCCGACAATCGAGACAATAGATATATCCTCTCTAGCGTTATCATCATTTAGCAGCAGCCTGATTATTTGGTCCTTTTCCATATCCCTCCCCACCACTCCAGATTTCAAGCCTTCATCACAGATGCCTACAAAAGTTTCATTGTTTCTGCTCCCTTGTGCTTGTTCTTGATGTCTCACAAGATTGAGAGCGTGGCCTTCCTCTCCTATTTTTTCTATTTCCTCCCTCACGTTCTTCAGCTTGTGAGGCATGGTGACCCGCTGGAGAATTTGATTGTTCCAGCAAAAGAACAGCTTCATCTGTAAATAAATTGAAGTCAACATTATTACCCAAAAAGGCCATTGCCCCGCTTTATAGATAAAGCATCAACCAATACAAAGGAACCATACAAACACACACAAACACCGCTGAGGATGCCAGCTATACAACAGAAGCTCACACGGCGAACAGGAAACTAAAACCATGGACAAACCAAAGCTAAATGAAACACTAATCCAAAGGAGCTTGCTTTATCCTAGCAAAGAGCACAGGCTTCCCGAAGCGCCACGACGCCACTCATCAATCGGCCACCGTATCCCCGGCACACTCCAAAAGCTGAGTTTGGCGATGTAGGAAGAGACCATAAGCTTGAAGGAGTAGGGGTCCAAAAGACGACGCTCAAGGAAGAGCACGGCATCCACGGACTTCGTTGTCGTCCGCTTGACCGAGCTCAAGCACGACATTTGCCGGCACCCTACTAGCCAAACCCTGAGCCCCACAATGGCAACCAACAATCACACCAAAGCACCTTGGCTAATGGAGACCACCGGCAGCCAATCGGCACGACGCATATCCCGACAACCCCTGGTCCCGGAATGACCTCGCATGGAAGAAGACTGCCGTCTAAAAGAGGCCAAGGACACGACGAAGTAAATCACCGGCAATAAGAAGGGCCTTAAGAAGCCTAGGAAAAACCAAACACCGACCGAACCCAACGAGGGAGACACCGAGGATGGGTGGTCGGAGCAGCCCGACCGTGCCTCACCACCGGTCAACAAGATAACGTGCGAGGAGAACCATCCACGGGAGGAAGCAGACGGCCATGGCCCCTCCTCGACACGACCACCCCTCCTCGCTCACTAGCCCCCCACCCCACCCTCGATTTGCACTACTAGGAAATAGCTTATAGGTAGAATATTACTTGTACCGAGGGATAAAAGCCCTACTAATTAGTAGTAGCGCTGGGCCAAAACAGGCGCTATTGGTAAGATATAGCAGTAGCGCTTGTCTTTACACCCAACACTACTAATAGGTGAGCCACACCGTACGCCCATGGGCTGGCCACAGTAGCAACGCTGGTCTCACTCCAGTGCTACTGCTAATCCCATTAACAATAGCGTTGGACACGGGTCGGCGCTACTACTGTGGCCAGCCCAGGCCCACCTCCCTTGCCCCACTTAGCAGTAGCGGTCGCCCATGCTCCGCGCTGCTGCTAAATCCTACCTTATCCAATTATCATCTTCCCCGCGCCCCTCACTCTCCTCACTCTCCCTCCTCTCTCTCTCTCCCTCTCCACTCTCTCCCCCGTGCCGGCCCTGCCCCATGCTCGTGGGCCCGCCCCCGCATGCGCAGTCGCCCACCCCCACGTGTGGCCGCCTTCCCCTCTATGTCTCGGCCCCGGCCAACCCACCGTGAGCACCTCCCTCTCCTCCCAATTCAATTTTGTTTGAGTGTATACACGAATGAATGGATAAATTGAGCACTAGGATCTGTTAATTCATAGGACAAATTAGCTAGGATACAAATTATCTAGGGTTCTTTAGATGTGTTGGAAAAAATTTAGACGGCCTTGTATATCTCTAAATGTATGAACCCTAGTTTTTTTTGAGTATTTGTTTCTTAGTTACTGCTTAGGCTTGGATATAGTTGTTACTTAGTTAATTTTCAGTAAAAAAATTGTAATAAAATAGAAAATACCTTTAAATATTTTAGGTATCGAACATGTTTTTTGAATATAGAAATGTTTTAGGTATCGAATAGGTTTTTTTAATATAGAAATGTGTTGGACACTTTAATAATTTTTATGTCATTATCACTTTGTCATCAAAGAATGCTATATGAGATTTGATGATCTAAATTTTTCACTCGGTGGAGTATGCAGACTTTCTAGTGTCGCGTGTCTACCTGGAGTGACCGTCGTCAGAGATTTCTATACTTCTTCTCGACTCCAATCGGTGAGCTAAAAGTCCACCTCCTCCTTCTCCTCCGCTCATGTCGAGAGCTAAAAGTCGATGATATTTGGACATGTATTGGCTGTCTCCTTGGGCGTGTGTATCAGTTTGCAGGGAACACCTCCGAGTGGCCTATGTTTTGCCGAAATGTTGACTAATTTCCGTTCCAGCAAATTTCAGGTGCTCGATATGTCCTATTTAGCAAAGGTCATGCTGAAATTTTCCGTGGATTTCAGAAACACTTTTGCTATAAAGTAGGAAATATAGAGTGCCTGTGATTTCCCGGAACATGAACTAAACGAAGTTTCGGCAAAACATAGGCCATGTTAATTTACTGATGCTTGGAGTTGACTTTCAGTATGTCGGAGCTCCTTGTGTGACTTTCAGTCTGTTCTTAAAGGAGGAATCCCGACTGTTGTCGTGGGAGTCTCTTCCTCTTCTTCGTCTCGCGATACACACCTTGGTATAATGCGCGAGAGAAGTAGAGGAAGCGACCATCACTGACGGTCGAAATATCAGAGATGAAGAATCCCGACTGTTGTCATGGGGGCGCTTCCTCCTTCTTTGCCGTGTGCTAGACATTTTGATAATGCACGCAGGGACGAATGGAGGAGCGACCATCACCGACGGTCAAAATTTCTGTCGAGAGGAAGAACATCGACTGTTGTCGTGGGGGCCGCCCTTCCTCTTTCTCCTTGTGATAGACCTTTTGGTAACGCACAGGGAGAAAGAGAAGAGCGACTATAACCGATGGTCGTAATATTAGTGTGAGGGAGTGTCCACCACATACACCACTATATTAGTGTGAGGGAGTGCGCACCATATACACCATGAGATATGAGAGTTTTTCAAGGAAGCCTCGACAGACAAAAGTCAACCCATGCTGAATAGTTCCTGGTATAATTACCGTCGATTTTTAACCTTTGAATCATGAACACATGAAATGTCTGACGGTGATAGGATCCCTAAGTGCGATTACTGCACAGACGACATGGGTATGTGCAAACTTTATCCTCTCCTAGACAACGGTACATCCTTCACCATCAAGCTAAAGAAGGACTTCGAAATTATTACTTATGTAACGATCACATGTATTTTTTTTTGTAATGAAGCATGACGTTTGTTTTTTGCTTTAATTAACGTGTAATTTTCTTTTTTACAATTCGACTAGTGCATTCCTTGCCATGTAAGAATGTATGTCTTGGACAAGTTCCATTTCAAAGATAGGGAGAGTACGGAGACTAAGAGAGCTCACCTAAGGACGAAACTTTTCACTTTTGATGTTAAGCTTAAAAATGCAGTAGATCACTCATATTTTGGTTGTTCCAATTGGAGAGCATTATGCAAGGCCTACGGGTTTCAGAAGGACATGCAAATAACCTTCGATCTTGCTCATGAAGATGATCGTGAAAATAATATCGAAATTTGGATGCATGTGGAACACATAATTCCAGTTCGACCTTCATGTGAGTTTGTCAACAAATTTGTTGAGCAATTTATATTGTTTATTGAAAAATATTTGGTACTCATCCCGACTAAACTTGTTTATTTTTAATTGTCAGCTTATTTCTCTTCTCCAAAAAATACACGACAGATAGTACACTGGGCCTACTACAGTTATGGCTCCGAGCTAACTTGGCTGGAGAAAAATCATCTGATCTCATTTATTAATGATGTTGAGCATTTTAAGACCAATTACCTAATTGGCGACACTTATACTGGATACATGCCACTAGTGCACGAGTTGAACCATGTTAACATTACTTCAGAAATCTTTTAAGATTTTATTATTATTATTGTGTCACTAGTCCATCTTTTGTATACATTCTTCTTAAGCAAAATTAGTTTGCTAACTATGTTATTATTATATTCTTTGACAGATACTCCCACCAAAGATTGTGCGTATCGTGATGTTAACCGAAGGTTATTTGGATATGATTAGCTTACGACCAATTCTGTCGGTGGGTTTCCTAGTAGATACTCGATGTCTCGAAGTGATGAAACCCTAAAAATCAAAGGATGGAGCAAAGCAATAAAAGCACACAGGCAACCGCTTGACGAAGATGATAAGGATTTGCGCATGCCACAAGCTGGAGATAGGTTGATCTGTATTCTTCATATGGGAGATGGAGGAGTTTATTTTTTTATGCTATTTTATGTAGGAGAGAGTAGTAGGTTCTAGCTTGTACTCATCATGTGCTAGAATGATGATGAGTTATTTAACTTGTATGATAACAATTAGTTAGTGTTGGTAACTTGTGATATGCTAGATGATGAGTTATGATAATGATGAGTTGTTATATCATTGGATGGAAAAAAACATGGATTATATTATAGTTGATAGATCCAATTAACCAAGTTGAATTAACACTTGTGTGTCGTCCCAACATCATATTGTCTTACTAATCCAACTTGATTAATTGGATCCATCCAATTTGATCTTATTGGTGTTTCATTCATTACATCTTCGTCCTTGCCGTATAAAACTTGTATAACGGTGTACAAATAAAAAAACAAATATATAGTAATGGCGCTGGACAGAAACATGCGTTGCTGCTATTTACCAGTAGCGCGTGTGAAACACACGCTACAGCTATCACCATTAGTAGTAGTGCGGCCTATAAAACACGCTACAGCTAAGCAGTAGCACGGCCAACCGCGCTACTGGTAGGCCAAAAACCAGCGCTACTGATAAGGTTTTCCCTAGTAGTGCTGGGAGGGTGAGGGGACCCCGGGCAGCACACCCCCAGCCCACTGTCGGGTGAGGCGGCCACCGGTAATCTATACCGTGACGACCTCGCGAGGAACACGACAGCCATAGCCCCTCGGCAAAGCCCCGCATCAGGCTGCTGAGCGTCGGTCAGCCCCAGATCTAGGTCGCACCGGACCCAGCGGGGTGCCGCCCAGTCCATCCAGACCGCGACAAGCAGCACCCTAGGCCCCCTCACCACGTCGCGATGCTGCATCTCCACCGGCACCGACCAGGCCCCCGCAGCCCGCGGTGTTGGATCCGCCTGATCCGGATGTGGAGAACACTACAGCCACGGGGACCAGACCCATACAACCCTTCGCGCCATCGCACCATGCCTGCAACCCCGTCGCCGACGCCCGCCACCGCACCGCCACATCCCGCGTGAACGCGCCGCTGCCGCCCGACACTGCCTACCCGCGAAGGCCACCACCGAGCGAGGGGAGAAAAGGCCTCGCCGCCGCCGAAGCCACCGCACCACCACATCCCGCACGAACGCGCCGCTGCCGCCCGACACCGCCTCCCTGTGAAGGCCACCACCGAGCGAGGGATGAAAAGGCCCAGCCGACGCCGACGCCGACGCCGGTAGGGCTTTGCCCGGCAGCGGCGAGGAGGAGGGGAGGGGAGAGGAGGCCTAGGGTCGGCGGCGATAGGGTTCGTCCCCTGGGTCGCTGGCGGGAGAGGGGGGGGGGGATTAATGTTGTATTAGTCAACATTATTCGCTAGGCACATCTCTTTTAAGTTAAGATGGAAGTTACTAGCTATATACTACTCTAATTCTACGGGGATGGTCAATGGAGTGTACAAATAGGGATTGATTACTTCTGACGTAACTGAAATTCACCATTTTTAGTTCGATCTTTTTCCCAACACTTGATGAAGATCTAATATCCATAACCAGTTCACTCGCTTCTCATATAACTCACCCCTCACCTCACGGCAAAAACCTTTCAAGTTTGCTGAACTCCTACGAAACATAAAGGCAAAAGAACTAGAGGAGGTGTTCTCAAAAAAAAAAAAAAAAGAAGAAGAACTAGACGAAGATAAGTTGAAGTTAATAGTACTAGCTTAAGAGCATCTACAGCCGGACATAGCAAATATGACCCCCTAAACGCCCGCGGACGCGCCCGGTCAGTGACCAGACGTGTCCCCTATTTGTCCGTCCGCGCAGCCACACTCCTCATTTTCTTCCTCATATGTCCGGTTACTTGCACGTGATTGGTGGAGAGGAAGAGAGAGAGAAAGAAAAGAATGAATAAAGAAAAAGAAAAGGTGGTCCGGTGTGGGGTCACGTCCTACATGGCGGACTGACCGGGCAAGCCCGGGCGCGTCCGCGAGCCCTCATATCCTTCCTATATTTGAGATAGATATGAGGGTTCGCGGACAGCCCGGGCGTATAGGGATGATATGAGGGATCCGGTTGGGTCACTTTTTTCTTTCTCTCTCCTGTCCGGTCACTGACCGGGCGCGTCCGCGGGCGTATGAGGGGTCGTTTGAGGCGTCCGGCTGTAGATGCTCTAAGCATCTCGAGAAAATATTCTGCAATTTGGTGGATGAGAAATGCAAAATTTCAAGCAATCGAGAAATTGAAAGACCGATGTAAATAAAAATTATGAACAACGACTATTGAGTTCCAAAGCGCCTCTTTGCTTTGAGCATAGTATATGGACCCATAATAATCCTAAGATGCAAGATACTGGAAAGTGAAAAATCCACATAAATCAATCACTTGCTGTAAGACCAGATCTTTGACCTGGACCCCGACCTTACAAACGCAGGAACTTGTTTACAACACAACGGGAGAAGGCAATAAGTGTGTACCTTTGGTAGGCTCTTCTTTAAGAGCTCCGTGGCATCCAGCTCGTCCAGCGCGTCCTCGGCGTCGTAGGCGACGGCCTTGAATTTCCTGAGCCACCGCCCAACAACTTCCCCATCTCTTCCTCCTCGGCGCAGCCTATCATCCGCATCGTGCAACACGGCCTCCAGATCTCGCATCTTGTCCACCATGACATCCACATCGTCTTTGAAACTCCACTGCAGGGCGGCCTCCTCAGTGGCGAGTTCACCAAGCCTTCTCGCGACGTGTTTCCCCACGGCGCTCGCGATTATCTCCCCGAACCCGCTCATGCCAGCTCTCTGCCTCTCTCTCCCACAGCAATGTCGTTGACTGAGTGGAAACACAGAGAGGCAAGGAAGCGCGGTATGTCTTTTGAGGGCACGCGACCACGCACGGAGACGCGGTTGTTGGACCGTCAGGGACGCTGAGACGGGCCACGGCCACCCACTCTTGTAGTCTTGTGTGGTTTTTCCACGCGTCTTTCTTCTTTTATTTATCTATTGGTAACCACGGAGAAGGTGTCCGACGACCAGCTCGAAGGCCAGTAGTCCTCGACGACCGATCAGAAGCAGTGGAGCAACTCATGGAAAACCAAAGTGTGCACTAAAATTCATGTCTTCCTCTATAGGCTGGCGCATCAATCCATTCCAGCCGGGAGCCCGGGACTGTTGGCATCACCGAAATATGGCTTCATTGGAAAATTTATCTCGTTGGGAACCCCCCCCCCCCCCCACCACACCTCGTTGGGAACCCCCCCCCCCCCCCACCACACCCTCTAAGGAGACTCGGGGGCAACCCTAGCGCCGCCGCCGCGTTCCCCCTCCTTCTCCCTTCCATCCGCCGCTGCCTAAGGGGTTCCGCGTCGCGGGTGTGCGGCCCCGAAGAAGGTGGCCATGGGGATTTGGCGGCTCCTCTTGGATGGAGGGCCTCGGCTCCCAGGGGCGTCGGCCCCGGCTGGTGAGCACGGTGTGGCTTGGGCGACGGGCGCTAGTGGACAGCCTCTCACGGCCGTTCGGGCGGCGTGGAGGTTGTGCACGAAGGTGCCGAGGCGGCTCCTCGCGTCCGTCGTTTCTCCATAAAGAAGCTCCGCCCCACTCCGATCTGCCCCGATCCGAGACGGCGCCGTCCCCTACAACTGTTATTGTCGTCCCCTGGTGTCGGCTTGGCGGATCTAGTGAGTGGGTGAGGTTACGAGGGAAACCCCTAGGCCGACGCGGCGGCCTCCCCAAAGTTGACGCCTTTGGCGTCGATCCCCTTCCTAGAGGCTTGGGGGTGGACCCTCTGAGGGAGTCTGGGACTAAGGGGTCCTCGGGCCGCCGGCCTATCTCCTATGGGCCGGACAGATGGGCTGCTCTGTGGCCATCGCATGGAAGCCGAGATATGAGACGACTTCGTATTCGGGAAGGAGACCTTCGGTGCCTTGGTGTGTCCTCCAAGTCAAGATGGCAAGATCGGCGCGTTTATCCTTTGATGGTAACCGACTATGCATGTGTAACCCTAGGTACCCCTGGCGTCCATATAAACCATAGGGTTTAGTACATAGAGGGCAGAACCATTATTCCTACTCATCTAGGGTTTAGTTCATCTGATCTCATCGTAGATCGACTCTGTAATCGTCATACACACACCGATACAATAAAGCAGGACGTAGGGATTTACCTCTTCGAGAGGGCCCGAACCTGGGTAAATACTGTCCATGTGTTCCCTGTTACCCATTGATCCAAGATCCACAACTCGAGACCCCCTACCCGAGATCTGCCGGTTTTAACACCGACATCGGTGCTTTCATTGAGAGTTCCGTTGTTGGATCGCCAAAAGGATCGATGGCTCGCCTAATCATCAACAATGACGTCTGCAACAGGGACGTCTTCGTCCCTGGACAGATCTTCACATTTGGCAGCATCGTGCTGCACGCCGGTCCGACCAGCCATCTTGGCCAGGTCGGAAGCTTGGCCCCCGATCAGGAGAACCGGTTTGGGAACCTGAAGTTCGTCGTTGACTCCCGGGGGGATCTCGTTCTGACAAAGCTTTCGGCTCCCCTTGAGGAGCTCGCAAGTCCTGACGCCTTGACGTCGGAAGCGGTGAACCCCGCCACTGGGGCGGCTTCCACCCTGGGCCTGGCCTTGAAGCCCGATCCAGTCGATGTGCCCAGATCAACTTCGGTCGAATACTGCCCGGGTGCGGCTTTAAACACCCCTGAAGCAGCAGTACTGCGGATCGACCCTATGTACTCTAGGAGCATGGATTCCCCAGACATCTCGTAATTAAACGAGTTACTCAGCCGGATCCAAACCATGGGGATTGCCAACAACCAACCCCAGGTCTATGATCGGATCGGGCTTAAACCCGACGACAAGGAAATTCATGTCCCACCTATCACACACTTGGTCACAACCATCGAGGACTCGGCCGAAGGTTCGCCCTCTCAACCGCCGGAGCTGAGAACGGTCTATGTCTGGGTTCCCGATCACCAGGATCGCTCCTATAATTCGGAATCCGGACTCTTCCCCGGAAAAAGTTCAGGATCGAACCCCGATTTGACACACGACCTGGAGTCTGTGCGGCAGTGTCCGGTTGATAGCCCAGATTCTGAACCCGGCGCGCTGGATTGTACGATGGAACGAGACACGGCCGCCAATGCTTCGAGCTCACACCCTACTGGGATACAAAGTTTTTCCCCACCCACCCCATTGCCGAGTACTCTCCAAGTAATTCGGGAAGACTTGACGTATGGGACCTATTGTACGTTAAACAACAGTCAGGGGAAACGGTCCACCACTTCTGGGCTAGATTCCTCCTTGTCAAAAACAGGATGGCAGAATGCAGCGATCAGTACATCATAGCAACCTTCCAATATAATTGCCGTGACGAAGGAATCCTGAACGCCTTCGCCCATCGCCATGTTCAAAACTTCGTCGAGTTATCGGACCTGGTACACAAAGACTGTGCCATGGAAAGTACCTGGCAGGCTCAACAGATACGCACCGAGTTAATCCATGCTGAAGAACCCAGAAGAGCTCGGAGGAAACACGTACCCCCACGACGGCCGGCCGAACACGAGCCCGCCGAGAAAAAGAATAAACCCCTTGCAGGATCCAAAACTGTCCTGGATGACTTATTGGATAAGCCGTGCCCCATACAC
Organism: Elymus sibiricus; assembly: GCA_039707655.1. Lineage (NCBI taxonomy): Eukaryota > Viridiplantae > Streptophyta > Magnoliopsida > Poales > Poaceae > Elymus > Elymus sibiricus. The sequence goes on from CM077663.1 coordinate 402,925,466, forward strand.
TCTGTCCTGCTGAATACGAACCCGACTCACAGCCTTCGAGCTTGCTGGGTTGTCAGGCAAGTCTCAAAGAGCGGAGAGGCCATCCTCGGGATCTCACCCTCAAGCAGACGATCATCAACGCCACCGGATAACAACGCCGAGATCCTAATGATCTACGAGACGTTTACCTCAAAAAATCAGAGGAAAAGAGCTCTTCTAGAACTCGACCAAATACACCAGGTGGCAGCGACAAATTCATGGACGAACACACCCATCACCTTCGACGAGGAAGACTAGCCAAGAATCCACCCCGACCAAACACCTGTCGCCTTGGTCCTCAATCCCATTGTAGACGGCTTCAGACTCCATAAGGTGCTAATGGAAGGCGGCAGCGGTCTGAACCTCATTTACGAGGATACCTTGGACAAAATGCAATTCGATAGATCTCGCGTCGAACAAAGCCATACCACCTTTCGAGGAATCATCCTTGGAAAAGAAGCACGATGCACCGAACGAGTTACTCTCGATGTGGTATTCGGCACCCCTTAGAACTACAGGCCTGAATAACTTATTTCCACGTTGTGCCCTTTCATAGCAGTTATCACACCCTATTGGGGTGTGACGCTTTCACAAGATTTTAGGCCATACCACATTATGGGTATATGAAGCTCAAAACGATAGGGCCCAACGGCATGATCACAATTGTATGTGACCCGAATAGAGCTCTTCGAGCCGAAAACAAAACATCTTCGCTCGCCCTTGAGGCACTGTCAGAGACTCTCGCGGCAGAAGAATTAACCACACTCCACTCAATGGTGGATAGGGATGATGTAATCCTCAGCAAGAGGCCCAAATCCACATCCTTCAAACCAGCAGATGAAATCGTCAAATTTCAAGTCATTGGAGCTTAGTTGGACCCCGCGGTTGACGAAGCATTGCGCACATTCCTGCGCGAAAACTAAGATATATTTGCCTGGCACCCTTCAGACATTCCAGGAATCCCACGAAGACTGGCGGAGCATAGCCTGCACATAATCACAAGCTTCAAGCCAGTCAAGCAGGCGCTACGCCGATTTTTCGAACCCAAGCGTCAGGCTATGGGTGAAGAACTAGCAAAACTACTTGAAGCCGGATTCATCCGAGAAATTAAACACCCCGAGTGGTTGGCAAATCTGGTCATGGTGCCAAAGAAAGACAAATCCTCGTGGTTGTGCGTCAATTTGAAAAACCTGAATAAAGCCTACCCTCAGGATCCTTTTCCCTTGACCAGATCATTGATGCCACCGCCGGGCATGACTCACTTTGCTTCCTTGATGCTTACTCCATATACCATCAGATCAAATGAAGGAGTCCGACGAAGCCACAACCACATTCATCACCCCCTACGGTCCATTATGCTTCAACACAATGCCCTTCGGGTTAAAAAAATGCAGGCGCCACATACCAGCGCATGATTCAGACATGCCTGGAAAATCAAATCGGCAAAACGGTCGAGGCATACGTGGATGACGTGGTCATCAAGACCAAGCACGTCAGCCAGCTGGTGGACGACCTCCGGCAAACCTTCGATAATCTACGGGCTTACGATATACGACTCAATCCGGATAAATGCGTCTTCAGAGTTCTCACCGGTAAACTGCTCAGATTTATTGTCTCCCATAGAGGAATAGAGGCCAATCCGGCTAAAATCCGAGCTCTATCTCAACTAGCAATCCCTACGGAGCTGAAGCACGTTCAAAAAATGGCAAGTTGTGTGGCGGCTTTGAGCCGCTTTATCTCCCGCCTTGGTGAAAAGACACTACCCCTTTACAGACTGCTCAAACAGACCAAAAACTTCGAGTGGACAGATGAAGCAACGGCCGTTTGGAAGAAATCAAAACGTTATTGGCCAGCAACCCTATACTAGCAGCACCTGACATAGGTGAACCAATGCTGTTGTATATCTCAGTCACAAACCAAGTGGTTAGCGGGGTTCTCGTAGTTGAACGAGAGGCTGAGGGTCACAAGCTCCGGGTACAGAAGCCAGTATACTATGTATCAGAAGTGCTCACCCCGTGCAAATCCAGGTATCCACATTACCAAAAGATAGCTGATACGTCTCCAAGGTATCTATACTTTTTTATTGTTCCATGCTATTATATTATCATTCTAGGATACTTTTTGAGTAATAATTTACCAATTTATATTATGTTTGAGCACTAACCTATTGACACAGTGCCCAGTGCCAATTCCTGTTTTCTGCACGTTTTTTACTTTTCAGGTTTTCAGTACCAAACGAAATCAAATTTCCCTGAAACTTTTTTATGATTTTTCTATACCAAAAGAAGACGTGGAAGCTTCGGGACAAGACCGAAGGCCGCACGAGGGAGGTACAAGCCAACAAGGCGCGCCTAGGGGGGTGGCCGTGCTGTGATGGCTTGTTCCTCCCTAGCAGGTCCCCTAACCCCGTTCTCTGGCCTATAAATTAACATATATTCCAAAAGCCCTAGGGGCATCCCTAAACACTTTTTCCGCCACCGCAAGTCTCTGATCCGCCGCGATCTCATCTAGAACTCCGTTCCGGCACCCTGCCGGAGGGGGATCGATCACGGAGGGCCTCTTCATCAACCCTGCTGCCCTCATGATGATGTGTGAGTAGCTCACCATAGACCTACGGGTCTGTAGTTAGTACCTAGATAGTTATCTATCTCTTTATTTTGATCTTCAATACAATGATCATCACATCTTCAGTTTGATCTATCCGATGTAACTCTTTTGTGTGGTGCGTTTGTTGGGCTCCGATGAATTGTGGATTTATGTTCAAATTATTCATGAAAAGTATTTGAGTCTTCTCTGAAATTATTATGATTCTTATTTGCATGATCATTATAGCTTCATAATTCTCTCCGATCTATTGATTTGTTTTGGCCAAGTAGATTGATCCTTCTTCAGTGAGACGGGTGCGTTGTAGTGGGTTCAACCTGACGGGTTTCTATATCCCCAGTGATAAAAGGGGACAGGATACTTCTTTGTGTTGTTGCCACTAAGGATAAAACGATGGGGTTTATTCATATTGCTTGAGTTTACTTTGTCTATATCATGTCATAGTTCTCCATGCATTACTCTGTTTGTCATGAACTTAATACGTAGAGGGGCAAGCATAGAAGCGCTCTTGAAGTGGAGTAATAGTAATAGGTGCAGGCAGGAGTTGACCTATTTGTTTTGGACGTGGTGCCTATATACACATTATCATTTCTGTGAATATCACATAAGTATGCGCTTTTCTATCAATTGCCCAACAGTAATTTGTTTACCCACCGTATGCTTATTTTCATGAGATATGCCGCTAGGGAAAACTATGGCCCCGGGGTCTATTCACTTATATATTTACAAACCTATCAATACCTGCATGTTCTTATTTACCTTTTATTTTATTTTACAATTTACAATTATCTAGTATTATCTACCCACTTCACCTGTTTGCAATATAACGAGATCAAGGGGATTGACAACCCTCTTGCCCGCGTTGGATGCAAGTTGTTTGCTCTTTTGTGTGCAACCGCTGAAGACGGTTGTGGATTGATATTCCTATTATTTCGATAAACCTTGGTTTCATAACTGAGGGAAATACTTACCAGTATTGTGCTGCAATTACCCGTTCGTCTTCACGGAAAACCCAACACAGATCACAAGTATCAATAGCCTACACAGTTTTCATGTCATCTCGAAAGCTTCGACACTACTTTCAAGAGTGTTCGATCACGGTGGCATCCGAAGTACCACTAGACGATATATTCAACAACAGGGACGCCACTGGCCGCATAGCCAGATGGGCAATCGAGCTCCTTCCCTTCGAAATTGCGGCAAACCACGTCGAGATATTAAATCCCAGGTGTTGGCTGATTTTCTTGCCGAATGGACGGAGGCCGAGCTCCCCAGGGAATACAGTGCATACTCCCACTGGACGATGTACTTTGACGTATCCAAAACGCTTGCCGGACTGGGGGCTGGAGTCATACTTACATCCCCAACGGGCGACAACACAGATCATGTACACCGATTCCAATAACGAGGCCGAATACGAGGCTCTGTTGCATGGGCTTCAGATGGCAGCATCAATGGGTATACAACAGCTCGGGGTACAGGGAGACTCTAACCTCACCATCTCTCAAATCAACGGCGAATTCGACGCCAAAAACCCAAATATGGCAGCATATAGAAATGTTGTCCTCAAGATATCCGCACAGTTCGAAGGATTAGAATTCCACCATGTCTCCAAAGACAACAATCAAGTTGTTGATGTCCTCTCCCGCATGGGCGCCAAGCACGACCCCATCCCTAAGAACACCTTTCTGGAACGGCTTTTCAAGCCATTCGTGGTATGGCAGGACGAAGACAAGGACGCTGGAGTCAATGGCCCGGAACAGATCATCCCTCATGTCATCGAACCAGGCGAACAAATCATTGGCGGTTCGACACTCGAAGAAACGCCTTTGGCTCACGAAGCCATGGCAGTAATCACGCCATGGAACGAACCCTTCCTTGCTTATATTCTCCTCCAAGAACTCCCCGATGACCAGACTGAGGCAAGAGGAATAATGCGGCGCTCCAAGCCCTACAAGGTCCATGAGGGTGAGTTATACAAGAAAAGCACCACCGGAGTCCTCCAACGATGCATATCCAAGAAGAAGGGAAGCAACTCCTGGTTGAGATACACGCATGCATGGGCGGTCACCATGCAACATCTCGGGCCCTGGTAAGCAAGCCTTTTCGAACCGGATTCTTTTGGACCACCGCTCGCGAAGACGCCCACACACTCGTCTAGCATTGTGTTGGCTGTCAGCTCTTTGCAAATCAAAGCCACATGCCCCCAATGGCTCTTCGGACGATACCGATCACCTGGACTTTCGTGGTCTGGGGGTTGGACATGGTCAGACCACTTAAAGGGGGGACCAAGGAAAAGAAATATCTACTAGTTATGATCAACAAATTCACCAAATGAATTGAAGCAAAACCGGCAACCTAAGCTAAGTCCAGACCGTTCATTGAGTTTATATCCGGCGTGGTTCACCGTTATGGTGTCCCCCCACGGTATAATAACGGACAATGGATCCAATTTCACAGCCCAGGAGGTAAAGGACTGGTGCGCAAACATGGGCATCAAGCTTGATTACAACTCAGTATATCACCCACAGACCAATGGACAGGTTGAACAGACCAATGGTCTTATTATGAGCGGTATCAAAACCTCGACTGGTCCGTTCTCTAAAAGAATCCGACTGCCATTGGGTGGAGGAGCTCGACTTTGTATTATGGGGCCTGTGCACCAACCCGATCCGGTCAACGGGATACACACCGTTCTTTATGGTGTACGGGGCAGAAGCAGTCCTCCCCTGTGACCTTATCCACGACGCACCTAGGGTGCACATGTACGAAGAAAAGGAGGCCGAGCTAGATCGGCGGGATGACCTAGACGCCCTGGAAGGAGAGCGCGATATAGCTCGGGCCCGCTCTACTTTTTATCAACAGCAGGCCCCGCGCTACGAGAGCAGGGAAGTTCGAGCGAAGGCCTATAATGTGGGCGAACTTGTTCTATGCCTCCCGGAGAAGCAGAAGCATAATCTCTTGCCCAAATGGGAGGGTCCTTTCGTAATTGATAAAGTACTTGCAGGAGGAGCATATCGCCTTCGCAACCCATCGGACAATCGCCTCGAACTGGACCCATGGAACGCAGCTCGTCTTCTGCACTTCTACGGCTAGACCGGTGTCGTCACCCTCACTAGTCCTTTTTCTCCTTTATTTTCCCCTTCCTTTTTCACTTTTTTCGGAACGGTTAGCATTTCCCAGGACGTGTTCGGCTAAACCGAGCTACATTAAGTTTTCCTTGGTATTCATCTTCAAGTGTATTACCCGGTCTCACCGGTGGCTTCTTAATGAAGCCGATCAATATATTTGTGCATCTATTCATCTTTGTCATGCGTGCACCCTTCCAGTATCGTTTTTAAGCCACTATATGCATCGATTTGACTTAAGATTTGACCAAGCTGGGTTGCCTCGCTCCTATGCTTACCCTCTACGTTCCCGTTTGTTCGGCTAGGGGGTAAAGGGAGCACCTCTGCAATTGTTCTGATTGGATCACCCGGGTACGTACCTCAGACGGGTAAAGTTGAAATCTAGCTTTTTTAAGAAGACAATTGGTCGGCCACGAGGGAAGTGAAAATAATTGGTGGTCATCACCAAAACTCGGGGTTATTTTTCCCGAAGTAACCAACACCCGCGTACTGCGAGTATTCGGTTATAACGTCTACGGTTAACGTAGCAACCCGAAGAAAGGAACCCATGGAGGAACTATTTCCTTCGGAAGATGTTTCTTATGTTAGACAATGATATAACATAACTCCCTGTACGCGTTCTATCTGTTCGCACCAAATGACCGGGTTGCCTGGTTTCCCGAAGTGATTCCCTATTACTTCAGGTCACATAGTCCAGAACACTCACCGGCCACTAGCGGGGGAGGTAGAAGCCGATGTCCGGTTTAGACAACGTTAATGATACTCATTTGGGTTTTCCGTGAAGAGGAACGGATGATTGCAGCACAATACGGGTAAGTATTTCCCTCAGTTATGAAACCAAGTTTTATCGAACCAATAGGAATATCAATCCACAACCGTCTTCAGCGGCTGCACACAAAAGAGCAAACAACTTGCACCCAACGCGGGCAAGAGGGTTGTCAATCCCCTTGATCTCGTTAGTTGCAAGCAAGTGAAGTGTGTAGATAATAGTAGATAATTGTAAATTTTAAAATAAAATAAAATAAAAAGTAAATAAGAACATCAAGGTATTTATAGGTTTGTAAATATATAAGTGAATAGACCCGGGGGCCATAGTTTTCCCTAGCGGCATCTCTCATGAAAATAAGCATACGGTGGGTAAACAAATTACTGTTGGGCAATTGACAGAAAAGCGAATAGTTATGCGATGTTCACGACAATGATCATGTGTATATAGGCATCACGTCCAAGACAAATAGGACGAATCCTGCCTGCACCTATTACTATTACTCTGCTTCAAGAGCACTTCTATGCTTGTCTCTCTACGTATTAAGTTCATGACAAACAAAGTAATGCATGGAGAACGATGACATGATGTAGACAAAGTAAACTCAAGCAATATGAATAAACCCCATCGTTTTATCCTTAGTGGTAACAACACAAAGACGCAACTTGTCCCCTTCTGTCACTGGGATATAGAAACTCGTCAGGTTGAACCCACTACAACGCACCTCTCTCACTGAAGAAAGATCAATCTACTTGGCCAAAGCAAATCAATAGATCGAAGAGAATTACGAAGCTATAATGAAACAATAGCATGGAACAATCAAAAATTATAGATACGTTGGGGATGCTTGATATGTCTCCAAGGTATCTTCAATTTTTATTGTTCCATGCTATTATATTATCATTATATGGTACTTTTTGAGTAATAATTTACAAATTTATATTATTTTTGAGCACAAACTTATTGACACGGTGCCTAGCGCCAGTTCCTGTTTTCTGCGTGTTTTTTACTTTTCAGGTTTACACTACCAAACAAAGTCCAACTGTCCCGAAACTTTTTTATGATTTTTTTGGATCAAAAGAAGACCTGAAAGCTTTGGGAGAAGACCGGAGGCCTCACGAGGGAGGCACAAGCCAACAGGGCGCGCCCAGGGGGGTGGTCATGCCCTGATGGCTTGTCACTCCCTGGCAGGTCTCCTGACCCCGTTCTCTAGCCTATAAATTTACATATATTCCAAAAACCCTAGGGGGCATCCCGAAACACATTTTCCGCCGCCGCGAGTCTCTGTTCTGCCACAATCTCACCTGGAGCTCCGTTCCGGCACCCTGCCGGAGGGGGGATCGATCATGGAGGGCCTCTTCATCAACCTTGCTGCCCTCATGATGACGTGTGAGTAGTTCACCATAGACCTATGGGTCCATAGTTAGTACCTAGATGGCTATCTCTCTCTTTTTTTGGTCTTCAATACAATGATCATTACATCTTCGCTTTGATCTATCCAATGTAACTTTTGTGCGGTGCGTTAGTTGGGATCCGATGAATTGTGGGTTTATGTTCAGATTATTCATGAAAAGTATTTGAGTCTTCTCTGAAATTATTATGATTCTTATTTGCATGATCATTATAGCTTCGTAATTCTCTCTGATCTATTGATTTGATTTGGCCAAGTAGATTGATCTTTCTTCAGTGAGAGGGGTGCGTTGTAGTGGGTTCAACCTGACGGGTTTCTATATCCTAGTGACAGAAGGGGACAAGATACGTCTTTGTGTTGTTGCTACTAAGGATAAAACGATGGGGTTTATTCATATTGGTTGAGTTTACTTTGTGTATATCATGTCATCGTTCTCCATGCATTACTCTGTTTGTCATGAACTTAATACGTAGAGAAGCAAGCATAGAAGCACTGTTGAAGTGGAGTAATAGTAATAGGTGCAGGCAGGAGTCGGCCTATTTGTTTTGGACGTGATGCCTATATACACATGATCATTGTCGTGAATATCACATAACTATATGCTTTTCTATCAATTGCCCAATAGTAATTTGTTTACGCACCGTATGCTTATTTTCATGAGAGATGCCGCTAGGGAAAACTATGGACCCCCGGGTCTATTCAATTATATATTTACAAACTTATCAATACCTTACTGTTCTTATTTACCTTTTATTTTATTTTGCAATTTATAATTATCTACTATTATCTACACACTTCACTTGCTTGCAAATAACGAGATCGAGGGGATTGACAACCCTCTTGCCCGCGTTGGGTGCAAGTTGTTTGCTCTTTTGTGTGCAGCCGCTGAAGACGGTTGTGGATTGATATTCCTATTGGTTCGATAAACCTTGGTTTCATAACGGAGGGAAATACTTACCCATATTGTGCTGCAATTAACCGTTCCTCTTCACGGAAAACCCAACGCAGATCACAAGTATCAATCGGCGTATTTATCGCTTGATGGTAATCGACTATGTGTAACCCTAGGTACCCCTGGCGTCTATATAAACCATAGGGTTTAGTACGCACAGGGCAGAACCATTATTCCTACTCATCTAAGGTTTAGTTCATCTGATCTCGTGGTAGATCGACTATGTAATCATCATACACACATCAATACAATCAAGCAGGACGTAGGGTTTTACCTCTTCGAGAGGGCCCGAACCTCGGTAAATACTGTCCCTGTGTTCAGTGGCGGACCTAGAAATGGGCCAGGCCCCAGGCAGCCTTCATGTACTGTAGCAACCAGCTACAGTAAACGCTACAGTACACGAAGGAACTGGGTCTCACACCCCAGGCCGCCGCCTGGGCTGCCTGGGGCCCAAATCCGCCCATGCCTGTGTTCCCTGTTCCCCATTGATCCAAGATCCGCAACTCGGGACCCCCTACCCTTGATCTGCCGGTTTTGACACCGACACCCTCTCCCTCCCGCCTCCTCCTTGAGCTATTGGCGAAAGCTGATGTTCCCCCGATCTGGGTGTTGACGACACCCTTGTGTCGTACTCCTTCTTGAAGGCGGTGGCTGGGAACGTCTCTTGGTGGCGTGGTGGCGGTGCGTGATGGCTTGACCTTCTTGTTGCATCCTGCTCGCCTTCGCCCGATGCCATCTTGGGTTTTCTTTGGTGGTGTTGCGCCTTTGTTCGACAACTCACATCCGGTGCTTCGCTCTGCAGCCATAGGTGATGGCGCTCACTTGGTTGGTCATCCGTGTGGGTATGCTCCTCCTGCTACTCCTATGACAGCTCAGTCACCTTGTGTTGGGTTCTTGTGGGAGCCACTTTGCCGGTCACCAGCGCGGCACCCTTCGAGCCTGGGTGAAAGCCTTTGCGACGGTGCAGATAGCTCAAGTGTTGCCTAAGTTTGGCCTGTGGATGCAGCCGGCGCTCCATGCTTGCACGGTGCTGCCCGCCTCCTGCATCCTTAGTTATCTAGTTGGTGTGGGCATAGTGTTGGTCGTTGGCATCGTTGTCTAGTGCTTTGGCTCGAGGGTGTTGCCGTTGTGTTGTTCTATCTTGTGCCATGTATCTTTCTTTTCGCTTTTCTTTATTTTTGATTCCCTGTAATGTGGTGTCTCTGTAATCCTGGCCGGTTTATGACTTTGTTAATTCAAAGTCGGGTTAGATTCGAGCTCTTCTCGGACGCCCACGCAAACTTGTTAGTGAAGATCCTCGCATTCCGCTCATTCCAACACCCCCACACCACGAGCATCATGCGAGAAGCCACGGCCTTCCGGCAGCCAATCCCGTCGTGAACAATGTCATACCACCAAAATTCGACATCCTGGAACCCTTGCCACGTGCTCGGATTAAACCCCTGAAGTTGTAGCCAAATTTTGATCTAACCCCACACCCTCCTGGAGAATCTGGAATAGGATGTGCGCAGCCAACTCAAGCACCTGCTTGCAGAGTGGGAAGTTCCAACAATTTGGCCAACCACGCCTCACTATGGAGGTCAGCCGTCCAAACGTGCTTTTGCAAAACCAACCATGCAAAAACCTTGCACTTCGCCAGCGACCAAATCTTCCATATGGCGTCCTTGAAACTCATTGTTGTAATGTCAAGAAATTGCGCCTTATATGCCGATGTCGTCCGGTAGTGACCTGAGGTCGTTAGCTTCCAAGTGATGGTGTCTGGGCCATCGTGAAGGGTCTGTTGGGACACCTTTGTCCACAGGGTGAAGAATTCCTGCGCCACCGTGATCCCATTTGACATGTTTATCTTATGAACCCAAGCATCCGTTTGCACAACGTTTCTCATACACCAATTCTTGCTTCTGAACATATCGTAGATAAGAGGTGCAATGTGCTTCGGCCTCGGTCCATCTAATTAACCATGTAGACTCCCAGAAGCTTACTTTTGTGCCATCAGCAATCGTGACCCTTGTGAGCACGTGGAACAAATCCATGTCATCGGAATTGCATGGGCTCCCGGTGCCCACCAAGTTTTGTCTAGCACTTCCTGTTGAGTACATTGATTATTACGAAATATGAGATAGACTAAGATTTGTCCTGCCTTGTCTTGTACTCTAAGTTGGTCATTGTACTCCTATATATATGCCCACGAGGCTCAAGCAATACATCAATTATTCCACCAAATCCCTCTCTCCCTTTTAACATGGTATCTGCCGCAAGTTCCTAGACCTAGCCGCCGCCCACCGCTTCCGCACCGCGCGCCGCCCCCGGTGCGGTCAGCCTCCATGACCGCCGCCGGGGGCCGCGCCGCTCGTACCTAGGGTTCGTCCGCTGGTCGTGTTGACCGGCTGCCCTAGAGAGTCTTTTTCCCAATCTCTTGATCCGGGGTTTTCTCTCTTCCGCCGGTCGCATTGATCGGCGTTTCCTTTTTGGTTTTCCGATCTAAAATCGGTTTGCGTCGCCCGCCGCCGCCGTCGACCCCGCGCCTCTACTCCGACATCGGCGCGACCCGGCCTCTACACCGACCCGGCGGCCTAGCGCGACGCGGCGGCCCTTCACGGCCGTTGCCCGCGCGTCTGCTCGCTCATCACCCTACGCCGGCCGTCACCGCCCTGCTCGGATCGGGACTCCTGCATCGCCCCAACCCTGCGGCCTCGTGCCATGCGGCGGCCCATCACAGCCGCCGTTCGCGCGCCGGCCCGCCCGTCGATCTACGCCGCGCCTGTACGGCCGCCCTGCCGACCATCGTCGCCGGCTTCATCTCGGACTCCGCCACCATCCCGCCTCCATCGAGCGGCGTCCCCGACCTCGCGCGCGATCGGATTGATCACCCGCCCGCCGCCGCGATCCGCCTCATCTACGCCGTGCGACCAACCTGGCCCGTCGGTTGCGCGCGCCTCCGCAGGTCCCGTGAAGACTGTCCCGAGTAAAGCGCGCCCCTCCACCGATCGAGCACCGGGCTGCCGTTGCGTCGCCCCGTCGGGCCGCAGCGCCGCCGCCCCGTGGTTCTCCCCGTAGCCGCATCGACCCGCGTGCTGCCACTGCGTCGCCCCTTTGGGCCGTAGTGTCGTGGCCCGCGGTCCACCGCCGCCCCGAGGCTGTCCGCTCCAGGCCGTCCCCGTGGCTGCCCCGACCCTCGCGCTGCCGCTGCGTCGCCCCATCGAGCCATAGCGAGCGTGGCACACGGTCTCCGCCGCCGCCCGAGGCCGTCCCCGCGGTCGCACCGACCCGCGCTTCGCCGCCGTGCTGCCCCTTCGGGCCGTAGCACCGCGGCCCACGGTCACCACCGCCGGCCGAGGTCTTCCCGCCGTCGCCCCGACCCGCCTGCTGCCGCTGCGTCGCCCCTTCGGGTCGTAGCGCCGCGAACCGCGGTCCACTCTGCCATCCCCGCGCGTCGACTTCCCGTGGTATGCGCCGCGCCGTCTCCCTCGGCGCAGGAACGCCACCGTCCGCGTCGGTCTTCGTCATGTTGTCGGGTTCATCGTCTACTTCGAGCATCGCCGCCGCGCTCCTAACCAGCCGTCAGGCCGCGGCCGCCGCTCTTCTTCGGCTCCGCTGCAGCTCGCTCACCCGAGCCGCGCCGCCAGTCCACCCCTTCTTCTTCGTCCAGCACCAGCTCATCGCCAGCATCGTCGTCGTCTACCCCGGCCACTTCATCTACTCCGACTACCGTGGGCGACATCGGCCCCCCACCGATTTGCGCCGCAACCGTCGTCGAGTCCTTCTCTGCTAGCCTCCTCGACATGGCATACAAGTTGTTTGCAGGTCCCCGTCTACGCATGCCCGATGCTGGCAACACCGACGCGTGCATTCGTCCCCGATGTGTTCCCAGGTCTGGCAAGCCTGGAGCGACGCATCGTTAACATCGACTTCGTCCGTCTACGCATGCCCGGTGCTGGCAACACCGATGCGTGCCTTCGTCCATGACGTGTCCCCGGACCTGGCAATCCCTGCGCGACGCGTCTCAACTACGTCTTCCTCCCGGCGCACCACTACTTCGACACCACTGCGCCCATGACTAACTCGGCGCCTCCTTGCGCCCGCGGCTCCATGGCGACTTCCTCGACACCGGCTACCCCGGCTCGACATTGACCACGGCATTCTTCCCACGGCTACACCACCTTACGCTCTCGGCTACTTCGACAATGTCATAAAGGGCTACCGCCTTGCTTGAGCAACCCCGTCGGTTTCTACTCCAGCCATGACTTCCGCGATGCATCGACCGTTACGACTGTGGGGGGGATGACCGCCGGATTACCTTCGGATTCTTCTACAGTCTCACCGTCTGCGTCGCTACCATTGTGACTGCGGGGGGATGTTGAGTATATTGATTATTAGGAAATATGAGATAGACTAGGATTTGTCCTGCCTTGTCTTGTACTCCAAGTTGGTCATTGTACTCCTATATATATGCCCACGAGACTCAAGCAATACATCAACTATTCCACCAAATCCCTCTCTCCCTTTTAACACTTCCCATTCAAGCCATGGCTAATGGAGGCAAAGGGCAGGGGCAAACTTCTACAAGCGGTGGCGGATCCAAAAAATCAACTCTGGGTGTTCAAATTTTATGTGTACCCTAACGAAAAGGCATGTTTTCCCTACCTAAAAGAGAAATAAACGGCGAGCTATAGAAATATAAATGAATTTTTGAATTGGGGGAATTGGCGGCCGTGTTGTTCTCCCCTCTCTGGCATCAACGACTGTAGTCTGCTTCTTTGTACGAGTGCTGACTAAGGGCATCTTCAATGGCAACCCGTAAATTTCCTTCCGCATCTGTCCATAAACGACGGACCAGTCCGCGGACAAGGATGCGGAAGGCAACCATCTAACGTTAGTCGCATATATCTGGCCAACAATTCGAACCAACCTCACAAAATTTGACCAAACACGAACGGAATTCATATAATCACGATAGATTTCATATAAACACAACGGATTTCATTACATTTGCATCCTAGTCCGTATTTGAATGTATAATTAATATCTAATCTAAATGATCGCCGGTGTACATTCCCCGTGTTCGGCTATGAGCCCCGAGAATTGAAACTTCGCCTTCTCCAGCTCCGCATCGGCGTTCTCCAGCTCTGCCTCCGTAACCTCCTCCTCCGGGGACCCGACAAACGCATATGTCCACCTCCATGTCGTCGCCAAGCAACTAATTGGTCGTCGATGTTGAGCCCACCAAACTTGACATCGACAAGAAGGGAGGAGCGGTGACCTTCCGTTCCACGCGGGAGGGAGGAGGGATTTTTGGTAGGCCAGGACAGTCAAAATCGGGCGAAGTAGCGGTCCGAACACCCGCAAACCTCCCCCACGGTTGTCTCCGAATTGCGATAGAAATCGTGTTTGGACCACTCCACGAACAGATACAACACCACATTGGATGGCTTCCGCAGTCTAGACAACGCGATCTGGACAGTTGCAGGAGCTTGGAGGATCAGCGTTCCCTAATGGGCTACTTGGGTTGCAGGGATATATGACCATCCGGATGTGCTTTTATAAGTTAGAGGTTTGAGCTTGGTTTGGATGAGAAAACTACCTATACAGCTCCAACAATAACACAAGTGATATATGTGTACACTATATACTATATATATGAATTTTTTTTATAGAAACTTTTGGGTGTACATCTGTACAGCCATGACCCTTTGTGGATCCGCCTCTGTCTACAAGTTCACAATCTCCAGGCTTCCAAGGTTTAAAGGCCGACACACGAAAGCCCAATCAATCTTGCATTTGCCTCCAAAACCTTATCCGAGCCTGCCCAAAGTCAAGTCCTACAAATCTTATCAATGGCCAATAGAGCTTCCACCGGGATGATTAGCCCCATGATGTGGTAAATCACGATGGCGATGAGGACAGATTTGACCAAGGCGGTGCGGCTGACCGCCGTGCAATGCTTCCCCTGCCAAGGTGGTAGTCTATTGGCGACCTGGTCCTTCGGGTACTGGAAGTGAATCTTCTTGAGCCGGTTAACTGAGAGGGGGAGCCCGAGGTAGCGCATAGATAAGGACGCGCACCTGCATGATATCACCGAGCACTAATAGAAAATAGGGCATCAGTCCCGGTTCCAGAGGGCCTTTAGTCCCTGTTCTGCAACCGGGACAAAACGACCGGGACTAATGTCCATCACTTTTAGTCCAAGTTGGCACGAACCGGGACTAAAGGAGCTCCATGTGGCCGTCGTGGGGCGCCTGGCAGGAGGACCTTTAGTCCCGGTTGGTAACACCGAACGGGACTAAAAGGCAGCCACGCGTCTGCAGCTGCCAGGCGTTGGTTTTTTTTTAAAGGAGGGGTTTAGGGGTTTTGGAGGGTTTAGGGGTTTTTATATTGTGTTTGCCCCTTTTATTTTTGTGTTTATCATTTTTATTTTATGTTTTTCATTCAACTCGACGCTAGCTACTACATATAGCAATGAAAGAACCATTACACAACATCGTCATGATCAATATATAGAGAGAAGAAGTGACCTCTCTTTCTCCGTGCTTAGTAGAACAATGCAACAAGTTTTCGTAAATCTATTCGACGCTATTACATATAGTACACGTTCATGCATATATACAATATAACATCTCTTACGATCCTAATATCTAATTGCCAAAATCGCATTGCATATCCCGATGGTATTCTCCGTCTTTAGGTATGACATGCTCAACAAAGAATCCCGCCAATTCCTCTTGAATTGCTCTTATGCGATCAGTTGGTAGGAGTTCGTCCCGCTTCCGCCAGATCTAATTTAAAGAAGGGGGGCATATATATATATATATATATATATATATATATATATATATATATATATATATATATATATATATATATGAATGAAACTCAACACAATTGATGGTAATAAAATAAAAATGTGAATATTGTTTACGTACTTCAAATTGTTCTAAAGATATGCCCCGGCCCCGCTCGGAGGTCGAGTGGCGAATGAACTCGCAAACGCAGTATGCACATAAATTAGTCCCGGGTGCCTGCCACAAGCACTTTACGAGAATATAGTTCAATCAAAATGATAATCAAGCATGATAATGGTATTGAAACTAGAATCAATGAGAGATGCGCGGTACTAGAGTAGTACTTACTTTGGGGTGTAAAAATTGCAGCTCCTTTTTCCAGCAGTCACCCCTAACTTGTTTGGTGAACTTTTTCCAAACCCTGTCCGGCAAAGAAAATGATTACTTGATATCAGGAAATGAACGAAAGTTGCCGATATGGTGCGATAATGATTGAACTTACTTCTGAAGCATTTGACTCATGTCCGTCCACTCCTTATGGTCTTTACGTCTCGAGTCTAAGACAATTAGTTTTCCCTCTTCAAGTTGAATGGCTAGCAGAATAAAGTGGAACTTGCGCACGCATAACTCATTAATTGCACTTAACCTCGAGTAAGCGAAACAGAATGTGCACAAGATAGTAACACTCACTTGAAGTTGTAAGGAAATAGTATTTCCCTTCTGTTTTGTTGTCCAAGTAACGCCTTTAGCAAATTTTTCTCTGTTTCAGCAGAAAAATCTTTTAACGTTCGTTCATTTATCATATTTGGGTCAATGAACCCAATGTCATAGATTTGTATTTTTTGCATTCGAGGATCTTCAATCTGCATAATATAGTGTGAGGATAATTAATACATGCAATGAACGAGCTGAGCTATAGACTTAATTACAGAAAAAATACTTACATACAATAGCAACAGACTAGTGTTTTATCGAGGGCAGCTTGATTGTATAACTGAAAAATTTCTTCAAATTCAATGAACAACGCCTGGTCTCCATTGAAGAAGTGCTCATTTTTTATTCCCATGAAGATATTGTCGGTCCCGTCCTTGCTGGTATTCAAGTACCATTCATGCAATTGTCGCATCATCGTTGGTAGACGGGGGAGCTCCTCACGTCTGACGAGAGGCTTCCCGTGCTCGTATCTTAAGGTTGGTACTACCTCAGCCTTTTTGAACTGTACCGAATCGTCTAAGTAATCATCAGCAGTGATAGCAAGACCACCGGCCGCTATCTCTGGATCATTAGCGATATCGGTAACCACCTTGAGCGGAGGGAACGATTGAAGTTCTTGTTCGCCAAGCTGGGGAATTGTTTTCCCACTTCTTGCGCCACTGCTACTTAAGCTTCCCGACCGCCTCGATTGATCAAATGTCTTTTGAATATAGCGGTCATAGTTTGATTGCGGCGGAGGCGGTGGTGGTCGCCTAAGGGCATCCACAGTTCACTTCGCTTTCACCGGATCTACTCTCTCCTTTGGAGGTGGACGTTTCGGTGCAAGCTAACGTTTCACTTCGGCATCCACGAACTTGTTGGTTTCCTCATCGGTCAAGTCGTATGGTAACTTGGGTGGAACCTTAAGGCTTGGGCCTGCTCTGAATTTCTTCATTTTCGTACTGCTGCTAGCCGCCGGAGCGGCGGCGGCTCTCTTTCGCTGTTGCTGAGGCAGCGGAGGAGGTGGAGTCCGCTGACGCGGTGGAGACAGCTGAGGCGGAGGAGGATTCTGCTGAGGGCCCTCCTCCATCGAAATCCGCTGAGGCGGCGGAGACGGTGACGCGCCGGAGACGACTCAGGCAACGGAGACGACTGACGCACCGGAGACGGTTGACGCACCGGAGATGGCTGACGCACCGGAGACGACTCAGGCACCGGGGCCTCCTCCGGCTGAGTCTGCTGAGGCGGCGTCCAGTTTGGAAGCAGGATGTCTTCCTTTCTCCATAGACAGGTAGTCCTTAAGGCATTTTCAAGAAGAATCTCCCCTTCACCTATAGCGTACTGAAGCTCCAGCCCCTCAAATCCGTCCATTATTTCATCCACTCCGACAATAGCAAAGCCAACTGGAAACGGAGTGAAATGGAAAGTTGCATCGGGTCGAGGAGGTAAGACATAGACGACCGCCGCCTTCAAGGTCAGGTTATGGCATCTCATCATTAGCACACAATTTTCATTATCTGTGATACCATCCACGGGATAGCGAGGAGCCAAGCTATCAGGCTGAACGAGCTCCGTGGAAGCCACGCTGCTTCTCCGTTGAGATGGTGGGGTAGCATCGTGGGTAGTATCCAATGAAGGATCTTCGTGCCGCTGAGATGGTGGACCGGTAGCTCGCTGGCTCTCAAGTGCCTCTAGTTTCGCTAATCTTTCATTGATCTTCTGCATTTCGCTTGCTTCCTCTTTCTTCTTTCTCTGTCGGCTTCTGTAACCAGTGCTGTCGGGAAACCCATGCACCCACGGAACGGAGCCTGATGTGCCTCGTGTTCGTCCAGGGTGTTCAGGATTCCTGAGGGCCATTGACAGCTCGTCCTTCTCTCTGTCGGGATGGAACTTCCCTTCCAGCGCTTTCTTGATTGCTTCCTCAAGCTTTTTGACGGGTGTTTCAAGTTGAGCTTTCGTCCAAACACACTTCCCTGATTCTGGGTCCAAAGTTCCCCCAACCCGGAAGAACCAAGTCCTTGCCCGATCTGGCCAGTGCAATGTCGCTGGTTGGACATCTTTAGCAGGCAGGTCTTGCTCAGCTTTGTCCCACGTAGGCTGGGCTTTACTGTAGCCACCTGACCCCGTAACATGGTGACACTGCTTCTTTGCAGCATTTTGCTTATTTGTATGTGACCTTTTCTTAGCCTTCTCCGATTTCTTGTAGGCCACAAATGCGGGCCAGTGATCTTTCGTCTTCAAGTATTGACCGGTGAATTCTGGAGTCTCGTTTTTGTCGACAAACTTTCTGTTCAATAGTTTCTTCCAGTTCTTGAATAGTTCTGACATCTTCTTAAGAGCAAACGCCTTGACCTTTCGCTGTATAACTGGGTTATTCAGATCCTCCTGTGGTGGTAGGCTAAAATTTCTCATCAGCGAGTTCCAAACATCATCTTTAAGTCTATCGTGCACATAAGGAACTTCAAGGTCCCTTTTCTTATTCCATTCTTGGATGCTGATTGGGACGCTATCCCTAACAATAACTCCGCACTGATGTATAAATTTGTCCTTGGTCCACTTGGGAGCAATCGGTTGGCCTTCTGGAGAGACTTCTTCAATCGTGAACCTTTCATCCGGGTCCAACCTTTTCTTCGGGCCTCGTTTTCTTAACAAAGTTTGGCTCGATCCGGATGGCTAATTAAAAGAAGAAAGAAGTATTAATATATGTACATACAAAACAATTAATGCATCTAGTCAGCAGAGGCTTAATATATATATATATATATATATATATATATATATATATATATATATATATATATATATATATATATATATACCTCGTCGGACTTTGAAACAGTTGAGGCTCCCTTCTCCATTCGATCACCGGAGCATATTACAAAGGGATTTCATTTTTTAACATATTTTTACTCCAGACTTTTTCTGCATTCAATATGCACCATTCAAAGCCACATCATCAATTTTCAACCCTTTTCTGACTTCATTTGCTATTTTTCATGCATTTCATGATTTATTTTGAGCTAAAATGACCCTGAATTTGAAAAATATTGCAAATGAACTCTGATAAGGTTGAAAGTTGGCATGGTATCATAATTTCACCCACATAGCATGTGCTAAAAAGTTTAGAGGGTTATGGGAAAAACTGGAGCACTTCGTGTGCAAACTGGACAATCTCTTTCGAAGTATCAGGGCTTTGGACGAAAACTCATCTACAACAAAGGGATTTCATTTTTTAACATATTTTAACTCCAGACTTTTTCTGCATTCAATATGCACCATTCAAAGCCACATCATCAATTTTCAACCCTTTTCAGAATTCATTTGCTATTTTTCATGCATTACATGATTTATTTTGAACTAAAATGACCCTGAATTTGAAAATCAGTGCAAATGAACTCTGAAAAGGTTGAAACTTGGCATGGTATCATAATATCACCCACATAGCATGGGCTAAAAAGTTGAGAGGGTTACGGGAAAAACTGGATGCACTTCGTGTACAAACTGGACAATCTCTTTCGAAGTATCAGGGTTTCGGACGAAAACTCATCTACTACAAAGGGATTTCATTTCTTGAAATGTAACTGCAGTGATATTCTAGATCAAAGCTATCATCAGAATAGTTGTGGAGAGAAAGTCTTCACTTTTTCTTCGCGTGTGTCCCTTGCTTATTGCACCGTAACCATGGATAATCTTCATCGTTTAACAGGATGCTTGGGTCAACCTTCACTTTGAAGGGAGGAATTTCATGAAACTTTTCATAATCTTCAGACATGGCTGTCTTGGCCTCCACTCCCACGATGTCTCTTTTCCCTGAAAGAACTATGTGGCGCATTGGCTCATCGTATGATGTATTCGCTTCCTTATCTTTTTTTTTCTCGGTTTGGTAGACATGTCCTTCACATAGAAAACCTGCGCCACATCATTGGCTAGGACGAATGGTTCGTCTGTGTACCCAAGATTGTTGAGGTCCATTGTTGTCATTCCGTACTGCGGGTCTACCTGTACCCCGCCTCCTAACAGATTGACCCATTTGCACCGAAACAAAGGGACCTTAAAATCATGTCCATAGTCAAGTTCCCATATGTCCACTATGTAACCATAATATGTGTCCTTTCCCCTGTTGGTTGCTGCATCAAAGCGGACACCACTATTTTGGTTTGTGCTCTTTTTATCTTGGGCGATCGTGTAAAATGTATTCCCATTTATCTCGTACCCTTGGTAAGTCAATACAGTCGAAGATGGTGTCCTGGCCAACAAGTACAACTCATCTCCAACGAAGTTGTTACCCATAAGATGTGTTTGCAACCAACTGCCGAAAGTCCTGATGTGTTCACATGTAATCCAGTCGTCAGACTGCTCCGGGTGTTTGGAATGTCCGTCCCTACATATTATTGAATCCGCTCCTAGCGTGCCTTTTCCAGTCAGTCTCCCCTCATACCGCGATTGAGGGACACCAATCGGAGTAAGGTCAGGAATAAAGTCAACACAAAACCCAATGACCTCCTCTGTTTGATGGCCCATGGAGATGCTTCCTTCTGGCCTAGCACGGTTACGAACATATTTCTTTAAGACTCCCATGAACCTCTCAAAGGGGAACATATTGTGTAGAAATACAGGACCCAGAATGGCAATCTCGTCGACTAGATGAACTAGGATGTGCGTCATGATATTGAAGAGGATGGTGGGAACACCAACTCGAAACTGACAAGACATTGCACCAAATCATTCCGTAACCTTGGTAAGATTTCTAGATCGATTACCTTCTGAGAGATTGCATTGAGGAATGCACATAGCTTCACAATGGCTAATCGAACGTTTTCCGGTAGAAGCCCTCTCAATGCAACCGGAAGCAGTTGCGTCATAATCACGTGGCAGTCATGAGACTTTAGATTCTGGAATTTTTCCTCTGCCATGTTTATTATTCCCTTTATATTTGACGAGAAGCCAGACGGGACCTTCATACTGAGCAGGCATTCAAAGAAGATTTCCTTCTCTTCTTTGATAAGAGCGTAGCTGGCAGGACCTTGATACTGCTTTGGATGCATGCCGTCATTTTCGTGCACACGTTGCTGGTCCTCCCGTGCCTTCGGTGTATCTTTTGTCTTCCCATACACGCCCAAGAAGCCTAGCAGGTTCACGCAAAGATTCTTCGTCACGTGCATCACGTCGATTGCAGAGCGGACCTCTAGGACTTTCCAATAGGGTAGGTCCCAAAATATAGATTTCTTCTTCCACATGGGTGCGGGCCCCTCATCGTCACTCGGAATAGATTGTCCGCCAGGACCCTTTCCAAAGATTACTTGTAAATCCTTGACCATATCAAGTATGTCATCACCAGTACGGAGGATGGGCTTATTCTGGTGATCCGCCTCACCTTTGAAATGCTTGCCTTTCTTTCTTAAGGCATGCTTGGTCGGAACAAATCGACGATGTCCCAGGTACACATTCTTCTTGCATTTGTCCAAATATATACTTTGGGTATCATCTAAACAGTGCGTGCATGCGTTGTATCCCTTGTTTGTCTGTCCTGAAAGGTTACTAAGAGCAAGCCAATCATTGATGGTTACAAACAGCAACGCTCGTAGGTCAAATTCCTCTTGTTCATGCTCATCCCACACACGTACACCTTTTCCATTCCATAGCTGTAAAAGTTCTTCAACTAATGGCCTTAGGTACACATCAATGTCGTTGCCGGGTTGCTTAGGGCCTTGGATGAGCACTGGCATCATAATGAACTTCTGCTTCATGCACAACCAAGGAGGAAGGTTATAGATACATAGAGTCACGGGCCAGGTGCTATGATTGCTTCTTTGCTCCCCAAAAGGATTAATGCCATCTGCACTTAAACCAAACCATACGTTCCTTGCGTCACCTGCAAAGTCCCCCCACTTTCTCTCGATTTTTCTCCACTGCGACCCGTCAGCGGGTGCTCTCAACTTCCCGTCTTTCTTACAGTCTTTTTTGTGCCATTGCAAGAACTTGGCATGCTCTTTGTTTCTGAACAGACGTTTCAACCATGGTATTATAGGAGCATACCACATCACCTTGGCCGGAACCCTCTTCCTGGGACGCTCGCCCTCAACATCATCAGGGTCATCTCGTCTGATCTTATACCGCAATGCACCGCATACCGGGCATGCGTTCAATTCCTCGTACTCACCGCGGTAGAGGATGCAGTCATTAGGGCATGCATGTATCTTCTGCACCTCTAATCCTAGAGGGCAGAGAACCTTCTTTGCTTCGTACGTACTGTGAGGCAAT
The DNA here is from genome assembly GCA_039707655.1 of Elymus sibiricus. Classification (NCBI taxonomy): domain Eukaryota; kingdom Viridiplantae; phylum Streptophyta; class Magnoliopsida; order Poales; family Poaceae; genus Elymus; species Elymus sibiricus. The sequence continues at coordinate 402,948,078 of CM077663.1, forward strand.
TCGTTATCCTTTGGAAGCTTATTCTTCATTATTTTCAGTAACTTTTCAAATCTCTTGTCAGATAAACCATTCTCTGCCTTCCATTGCAGCAATTCCAGTGTGGTACCGAGCTTTGTGTTGCCATCTTCGCAATTTGGATACAACCCTTTTTTGTGATCCTCTAACATGCGATCGAACTTCAACTTCTCCCTTTCACTTTAACATTCTCTCTGTGCATCAACAATGACCCGGCGAAGATCATCATCGGGCACATCTGGTGCCTCTTGATCTTCAGCCTCCCCCGTTGCAGTATCACCGTATTCAGGGTACATAGGACGATAGTTGTCATCATCCTCTTCTTCTTCGTTGTCTTCCATCATAACCCCTCTTTCTCCGTGCTTGGTCCAAACATTATAGTGTGGCATGAAACCCTTCTCAAGCAGGTGGGAGTGAAGGGTTTTCGAGTTAGAGTAATCCTTCGTATTCTCACAGACAGTACATGGACAATACATAAAACCATTCTGTTTGTTTGCCTCAGCCACTTCGAGAAATTTATAAAAGAAAATATATCACATCTGAATCATAGACCGGACGAGGGCCCACGGGGGAGGATACCAAAACCATGGCACTATATAATAACAAACATATAAAAGTAAGAAAACTATACAAGTATCTATCTAAATCATACAAGTAAGATTTTTTTTCTTTTAAAAAGAAGATAAGAACAAGAGGCTCACCACGGTGGTGCCGGCGATGAGATCGGCGCGGCCGGTTGACGGTGACGAGGACGGGGACGGGGACGGCACCCTACACATGTGCAGACTCTAAGAAGTTAATTTCAGCTCTAATTGTGCGTCTAAATCAAAAGAACTTCCACATACACTCCTCCACTAAAACCCACAAACCACTCTACTTCTAGAGCATTTGAAATGAGCTAAACTAGCAGTGAGAGATGAAACGATGAAGTCGCTAACCTTTTAGAACACTTGTGTAGTTGGTGCACCGCCTAACCTAGACAAATCTTGGGGAAAATGTAGCTTAGAGGTCGAGCTTAGAGAGGAGAAAGCTTAAGTGTGGCTGCGGCATTTCATCGAACACCTCACGTGCATAGGAGGTGAGAACAGAGAGCAGCACACCTCCCACACGCCGGCACACCTCCCACACGCCGGCCGGCCAAAAAACAGAGGAGTGAGCGGGCAGGGGCGAGCATATATATAGGCATCTCTTAAGTCCCGGTTGGTGGCTAGCACCGGGACTAAAGGGGTCTCTTTAGTCCCGGTTGGTAGCTAGCACCGGGACTAAAGGGGCTGCGCCAGGAGCGAGGCCCTTTAGTCCCGGTTCGTGTCTGGAACCGGGACTAAAGGGGTCAGACGAACCGGGATTGGTTCCTGCCGAGGCCCGGCCGGCGCCCTGGCCGCTCGAACCGGGACTGATGCACTCATTGGTCCCGGTTCGTAACAGAACCGGGACTAATGCTCTGATCTGGCCCGGATCAAAGCCCTGTTTTCTACTAGTGGAGGTCCAAGCCACCGCAACGGATGGGTGCAATGGTAGTTTTCTAGAAGTTGGTGACCAGGCCGGTTATCTCTTCAAAGCTGTGAAAGATGTCGAACATTGCCTAAATATCCTCTTTAACGAGCGCGATAAAGATCGTGACATTGTTCGTGTAGAGGGTAGTCCAAATATGTCCACCCCGCCCTCCCAGGTCGGGAAGGAGGCCCCGCTCGGCTGCCTAAAATTTTCTCAACACTTGCCTAATATTAACACTACATTTGTATGTATTATGCTATTATCCAGAGCCAACTAAATAGACAGAAATGTTTGACGCGATCTCGCTTCTACTACTTGGGAGTAGTGTTGTTGTGTGTCTCAAGCAATAGCGGTTACACTGCGGCACTCGTGCACCCCCACGGTGTTTGTTGAGGCTTTGGTAGATCTAGAGCTTTGCGGGGCAAAATGAATATGAGCACGGTCTAGGGAGGGGGAAGAAAAGGTTCCGTGTGGTATAGAGCCCCCCCCCCCCCCCCCCCCCCCCGCCCCCGTTTTTCATAAATTGGTAGGATAACTATTATTTCGTACTCGAGAACAAAACACAACTAACAAACACCAATGTGGTAGCATGTGGAAGGCGAACCCATATCAATAAACACACTTGATTGAAACCGAAATCCACTCAACTCGGTTCGTTGATTCAATCGATCCAAGAGGAAATGAGGAACACGGTGGAGGAAAAATCTCCTCTTAGAGGAGGCATTGGTCTCGGAGTAGGATGCATATCATCATATCGAAGGCTAAGTGGTGGAAGGGAATGAGCGCAAAGTTTTGGCTATCGGGCTCCAGGACGCTAAGTGTTTGGGGAAATAGAAAATGATGTTTATAACTTTTGGAAAACATTCAAATTTTGTTGCACGGATACATATATATGTTCTTCCATGTCTGTAAAGTTTTCACTAAATAATATGATGATTTGTAGGCTACGTAGAAAAGATAAATATCTGGCCCAAATAAAATAAAAGATAGGCCCATTTGTATACATGTATTTTGTTGTGTAACCCACATATCAAAATATATATTACTGAAAACTCATACAAAAGTACTACACATTTATATGTATAAGTACCATATTTACAGAATTCATGTTCAAATGAAGTTTCCGATTAAAGAAAAATCAAAGGGCTATATGGCGCCTGTCCTCCAAATCACATTATTGGCTGGGGAATGGGTCTATATATAGCCTTTACCTCTTTTAGCTTGTCCTCCAAAATCAAAGGCCAAGGACGCTTAAAAGCCCGTGGGCCAAAATTAAGAAGAGGATGGGAAATTCTTGCGTTAGTAGTTGCTAAAAAAAGTTGCACTTCAGTTCGAGAGGAGATAGTATCAGATTTTCAGTGATCTGTTGCGCATAAATGACAGGTCCACTAACTCCTTTCACCATCAATTTTGTACAATTTCCTGAGTTTTAGGAGGCATTGAGAACTAGGCAGCGTGTCATTACAAAATTGGAATAGGCTATAGCTAGTCGAAGTATTCCAAAAGTGGGTTCTAAAGGCAATGCCTTGAATGTTATAGAATTGCAGTTCAGACACTTGTTGTTGCTCCAAAGAATGTTGCCAACTTGCCATTTGCCACTCTGACTTTGACTAGTTTGCAGTTAGTTAACCGACAGTTTGCTTAAAAAAGCAGATTCAGATTGCAGGAATGTGCCACAGCTGCTAGTATCTACTGTACTGCTCTACTAGTGTGGTGACTTTAAGGGTTCCCAATTGGACTCCTCGAGGTAAAAGTGTGCTTGGCCACACTGAGTCCTTCTGCAGCATTGTATATATAACTGCAGTTGCTTCTCTTCATCGCATTTTCTTGATGTTGTACAAATTGTGTATCAGTAAGTACAACTTCAGAGATGCCATTTTATCTTCTCCATTGATTAATGCGTGTATATGCTTTTGTAAATTTCAGACTTCTTTGCATATGCCTTTTAGTTTGGCATTCTGAAGGGATTGTTGATTGGCTGAGTTGTAACTGCAGATTTTGCTAGTTCATTAGGTGGTGGCATTTTTCTCCTCTTTGTTTGTTGATAGCCTTGTCGCAGGCAAGGGATTCTCTTTATAGGATAGGATCAGATGGCTCAAGCCTTGTTGCCATCCACATTGCTGCCTCTTCTAATGTAGCTAAAACATCATGATGACCATGATTCTGGAGCCATAAAGGTTGAGCCTTGGCAACGGGTTGTGGTCGAGAGGCTTTTGCTGCAAATTTAGTGTACCGTTGTCCAGATCCAAAGTGTCGACTTGCTTGAAATGCAGTGTATATGTTCATGGCAATCATATAGCCTAAAGCAAGAAAGGTAAAAGAAGGTAAAGCTTCAGTCAGCGACACTGACTGCCGGAGAAATATACTCCCTCCGTCCCAAAATAAGTGACTCAAAAATGACTCAATTTTGTACTAACTTTAGTACAAAGTTGAGTCACTTTTGAGTCACTTATTTTGGGACGGAGAGAGTAATATACAGCGCAATAAGTAACTCTCCTCCTTTGGATGGCTGGTGGACGATCAGGATTCGCCGATACCGCTTCTACCTTTCACCGTAACTGAAGACTGAACGTTAACTGAAGAAGTTGTTTTCTGAATAGTTGGACAGGCTGTTGATCCTGGCGGTGCGACGGGCCTGCCGCCGCCAACCGAGGTCTGGAGAGGAGAATACTGAACAACTCCGTGCCATAACCAATCCGCTAGCTGCTGCTGTTGCGATGGAGAGATCGACACGAGATATCCCCAAACGACGGCATAGGTTTGCGAAGGTCCAAGTTCTTGCCTCTAGCACTCCTTTTTACTCATGCTTCTGGATCTAATCCACCCATCCATTTCTGTTTTCCTCGCAGGGCAGGGTAATTTACATGTTATTCATCAGTCCATCACCCGCACGCTAATTAGCTTTGATTCCAGGCACAACGCAAGATGGTTCCAGACTCCAGACAATACGACTTCACTTCAGAATATAAATGTAAGAGAATCACTAGAGGTATCAACATCAGGAAGACGTAGTAGACCGCCTTCCATAGATAAAAGTGACCATCTATACTTCTATAGTAATCGGCAAAAACGGATGTTTTACACTTCAGAGTTCAGACAACCATTGCACCCTTCAGCTGCGTCTTGCAGTGTTAACTCAAAATTCCACACTTGCGTGATTCAGGCTTCAGGAGGAGAAGGTACATAGGATATACGGAGTACTTCTGATCATGTCAATAAACATAAGCAGTCGGTACTTCCTACTAGTATGATATGGAGAATGGAGTGCCTCAAGGCACTTCCACTTTAGTTCACAAAAATGGCCAACGAATTTAGTTTCTAGGATGTCCACACTTAACTTAATTTTCCACAAGAGGATTTTGATCAATGATTTGATAAATGAAACCATGAGCCTGTTGCAGCATATCCCCCTTTTTTTTGCCTGGCGATATGTGGCTGGTTCGATTTCAACCATAACAAGTGATCTATCAAAATGAACATTGCACACAGATACAACAGTAGTTTCATACACATTGTAACAACTATTTGATAGGATTTTATATATGATTAATGAGTAAAGACCAGTGCTTTTAATACAGTATATCTTTTCTTTTAAGATAAATCATGGTCAGATTGTACATGCGTGCCTGAAGCGTCTGCGTTTGTACTACATTTCTCAAAAAGGAAAATTGCTAGCATTGTAGTTGAGTACCTATAAGATTGTGATTGCAAATTACAGAGGTCTCCACAGCAACTTTCTATTAGGCATATGAGGATTGCAAACTACTAAGATCGTACCAATCTGCTTGCTCGTCATCGTCATTTTCTGAATCTTCTTGCCCATAGTGAGAGAGATGTTCAGAGTCTGAGTCCGACATCTGCGACTTCAGTGAGAATAGTATTTTCAGTTATTCCTGATAGGATGAATAGGTATGCCAATTGATATGGCTCGTATTACAGAATAGTACTAAATTTCATTGCATCAGTAATTAGTGCATCCAAAAGTTTTAAGCTACCGAAAGCAAATAATACTGACGCCATGTCTCAACACAAAGTTCTAATAATTGCATAGCTTGTTTATACCAATATTGTTCGTGGAATGCACTCCTTGTTCATGCTCACTGTTCATTTCACAAGTATGAACATTGTCTCCTGGAAATGCACTGCGGCGGTGACATCGGCCCCGTACATTCCACGAGCAAAACATAAAGTGCGGTAATCATGGTAAACGCAAGAACACCAAAAGATAAGCAAACAGATCGTTGCACAAGCATGTCATGGCAGGCACGAAACGCGGCACAAATATCCAGTGACTCTGAGACAAGTTCAACGGACATGATGAATGATAAGGGCAACTCTAGCTCATCCCCTAAAAATGGTTAACTCTTCAAAACATTCTCTTTTGATAATTTAACTGCACCTAGCCAAACTCCTAGCTGGTTAACTCAAAATTTGAGGAGTTAACTTCCAAAACCTTGACCTCTCTCATTTTTAAGTGGTTGCACACATTTCTAAGGAAAACTTTTTCCCTTCTCAACTCCTGCCGGCAGCGCCACCTCCGTCGCCCAGTGCCGTCGCCACAGCCACCGCCGGCCACAATTCCGACGGGAATGGAACCGCATGCCACCTCCGCAACCCTGCCGACCACTCCCATTGGTGCTACGCTGCCAGAGTAGACCCACGTACCGCCACCCAGGACAAGAAAGCGGCTTAGGACGAAGGGCGTAGCATGGACCGCCACAATGTCAACAAAGGCAGGTGGCAAGATGCATTGAAGACGACCGGCCGCCCTCCGCATGCTTGGGCCTATTGCAAGCGGGCAAGGAAGCCGAAGGCGGCCAAAAGTCCCTTGAAGAGATACCCGCGAAGAAAAGAAAGAAGTAACAAGGAGGCCGGCGAGGTTGTCGCCGCCGCAGCCACCGCCGGCCACGATTCCGACGGGATCGGAACCCTTGGCGCCACAAGAAAAAGAGATCGAAGAGAATGATGATCCCAAAGTGGAGGAGGTCGATGATCCCGTGGAGACACAAGCAAGCGCAAGGAGGGCAAGGACAATGAACTACAACAAAGATAAGGACATTGCTTTGTGCTTTGCTTGGGTGAATGTCTCGCTTGTACCGATCAAACGCAGAAGTTTTTGGAGTATGTTTGAAGACTATTATTGCAACAATGGGAATGAATGTCACCCAAGAAAACTTGAGGGGCCAGATGTATACTTTCAGTAACTTAAGGGACAAAAACATAGTTTTCTCTTTCAAAAAACGCTGGAATCAGAAGCCGCGATATTTTCTCGGAACCAAATGTGTCGTATATGTCCATAGTTTCCCTTCGAACTTTCGACAACATGCATGTTTAGCAACGCACTAAGTAATTATGTTTTGGTCTCATGCCTTGATTCCTGTGTCATATTTATATTAATTTCAAAGGCATGTGCAAAGGAAACCATAATTACTGGCTTAGCCTTGGTGGCGCATGAGCCGAAGTAGATGTCGAGGTAGATGAGGAGTGAAGAAATGGATGTAATTTCATTGTTGTGATGATGGCTCTCCTCTCTCCTTCCCCCCCTTCCCTCCCTCTCTCCTCTCCTCCCCGCGGTGTTGGTCAGGGTTGTGCCCCTCCCCCTCCCTCCCCGCGGCCTTCAGGGCTCGCTGGCCCGGCCTCGCCCTCCCCCTCTGCCTTGCCGTTCCCATCACTGGCGGTGCTCCCTGCTAACCACTTTTGAGCTCTCGATTCGGATGGCGCTGAATCGGAGACTAGGGAGCCTGCAGACCCTTCGCCGGTGTCTGGCCGGGTGTGGCCTTCGCCGGTTGTAGGTAAGACCCGGAGGTTCGCGCCTGGCGGGCGCGGGCAGCCTCTGGGGCGGGGTGGAAATTTGTGCGGCGGCGCGGCCGTCGTTCTGGTAAGTTTGCGATGCCCTCTCCGACGGTGTTTTGGGGACTGCGTCGGAGATTTCCCGCGGTGATGTTGGCATACTCTCCTTTCCGGATTCGCCGTGCTCTTCCCAGGACTCGCCGCCGATGGGTTGTGGCCCGCTGGCGGCAGCTACGACGGGGGAGGTGGGTGAGGTTGGGGCAGAGACCCTAACCGCGTCCGGTGCTCCGGTTGTAGTGTTGGGCCAGGCCCTATGCGACTTGGGCCTGGGCCGGGGGCTGGCTCTTGCGGCTGTGTTGGGCCTTGCATCATAGGAGGTGTTCCCACCGCTCTCGGGTCTTGTGGGTGGGTATAAGGCCGCGCTCCGTGCAAAGCTCGAGGCCGAGCGCATTGCGTGCGACCAGGTGGTGTTGGAGCATGATGCCTGGGCGGCGGGCATGACGTGGCTTCAGCAGGAGGAACGCAATGTCTCAAAAAAAAAAAAAAGCAGGAGGAACGCAAGCGTGGAGCGGCGGCGGCTGGTGCCTCTGCGTCGGCACCTGCGAGCAAGCAGGTCTCAGGCTGGGAGGCTGCGGCGCAAGATCCATGGGAGCGGGCCGCGTCGAGATCGGTCGTTGTGGCTGCTAGCCCCCCTACTTGTGCCGGGCGTGGATCGGTCACTCGCCCCGCTCTGCCGTCCGTCCGTCGTTTGTCGGGGTCCGATCTTGTGGGAGATCCTTCGGGACGGTGGTGGTGGTGGGGGTTCGGTCGCCGCCAGTGCCCTCGGTCCTGTTTCGGTTCGTCCTTCCCCAACAAAGTGCGCAAGTTTGGCCCCTCCGACCCTGGGTCATCGTCTGTTACGGTCGCAGACGACATCTTCCCTCCCCCTTCACCGCTCCCCTTGGGCTCCTCTCCTCCCTCCTCGGGTCCACCCTCCACTCTCACATGTTTCACATGCCATCGCCCGGGTCACTTCCAATCCAAGTGTGATTTTCCCCCATTCTGTCTGATCTGCCGCTCTGATGGTCACCTAACGGTGGACTGCAAGGACCGCTCCAAGCCTCCCTCCTTCAAGCAATTTGGGCTGGGCCTTCCTAGCTCGCGACGGCGACGTCACCCTTGTTGTTGTGACCCCTGAACTCTCCATGCGGCAGTCATTTCTGTCCTCTCCCACGACGTCACCCTTGTTGTTGTGACCCCTGAACTCTCCAATGCGGGGGCTCGAAGGTTGGGACTGGCAGGTCCAGCAGATCTCAACGAATTTATCGTGGTTTTCCCAAGGAGAGCCCCAAGATGGTGTCTGTCTGCACCAGTTTCATCCTCCCCATCAATCAGGTGGTGATCTATGTGAAGGCGGCGGATGCGGGTGCTCGCCCTTCGGGCTCTCTCTCTCTCTGAGGTATGGGTGGTGCTGGATGAGGTGCTTGCAGGTTTGCGATCCACTTCCTTCTTGATGGCGTTTGGAGAGCTGATCGGGAAGCCCATTGAAGTGGATGAGTCCCCTCTGGTTCACCTTGGCCCAACACACATGCGTACTTGGTGCCTCGAGTCGGCTCGTGTTTGCGGTGCTGTCAATGTCTTCCCCTCTTCCAGTTCTTATCACATTCGTGTTCACGTGGAGGGCAAGACAGCTTAGGCAGTCCCTCCTCCTCCCCCTCCGCCGCCGGCCCTGAGCGTTGATGATGGTCATGATGGCAGTAACGCGGGCGGGGACTCGATGGCCAAATTTACTCCCTCTGAGTGGGAGGGTCTGGGCTCGGAGGTGCGGGGCTTATTCAAGTCTAGCGCCCCCTCTCGTGGTTCGGTGGCTAAAGGTGGCGCACCTGGTGATGCTGGGTTGATGGCTTCGGATGCTCTGGGTGCCTCGGACAAGCAAGAGCTGCGCCTGGGCCATGTTGATGCGGGCCTTGGGACGCCGTTCTCGGCTATGTGCTCCAACAAGCTGGCTTGCCCCGACTCACCGTCACTCTCTGGCATTGAGGATGTCCCTCTCTCACCGGCTCCAGAGGTCTCGGGTCCGGTGTCCAAGAAGAAGTCCTCCGTCAAGAAGTTTTTGGTGAGGAGCAGGGGCGTCTCAGGCTCTAAGCACTCCATGGCTGTGCAGGCGCCTGGATACGGACATGCGCGGTGAGGCGACTGGGGCCGCACCTCCTTCGGCGACGCGTTCTGCCCCCATCCACTCCTCGGTCTCTACGACTCGCAAGAACCGGCGAGCCAAGGATGTCGGCGTTTCGATGGCTATGAAGGCGGCTCGTAGGGCGGCTGCTAAGGACTCCATCCCGACAGGTACTTCTGCCATCCCCTCCCCTGTGCGTCTAGTTCTCCCTGGTGTGCCTAATAGTCATTTAGTCAATGTTATGACCGATTCTGGGATTGTTTTTGACTTGAACGGTGGATCCCCCTCTTCCCTCCTATCTGTCTTTCGTGCCAACGAATTGATCCAGGCTGCCTTAGCTAAGGCCAAGGAGGCGGCTGTTACCAAAGCCAAGGGGGCTGCGATGTGGGTGGATGGTGCTCAGGATTCAGATGTCATGGTTGGTAGTGGCCAGCCAACATCCGGGGTCTCAAAACAGGGCGGCTACAAGTGCGCCAAAACCTGTGTTGCCCCGTGCAGGTCGAGTCTTTGCATCAAGAACCTGACTTTTAAATGAAAGCTATCTTCTGAAACATTCGTGGCTTTGGTGCTAGGGGTGCTGAGACCAAATTAGAGAGTGCATTAGGGATGATAACATTGACCTAGTGGGTTTGATTGAGACGTTTAAGGATTCCTTTTTGAATAATGAGTTATCTACGATCGCTGGGGCCGATCGCTTTTCTTGGAGGTGGCTCCCTGCCTCCAGTCAATCTGGTGGCATCCTCATTGGTGCTAAGCATAGTGCTCTAAGCATGGTTGGGTTGTGCAGACACCTGGTCTTTGACTTCGTGACCTTTGACCAGGGCATTTTCTGGGCTAGTATGGTGGTCTCGCATAAGCGTTTGAATCTTCTTTGGGAGGTCATGGTGGTGTATGGCCCTACTGACCACTCCCTTTCGCCTCTTTTCCTGGATGAGATCTCAGAGAAAATTGAGTCTTGCACCCTCCCGCTTCTTATCGGAGGCGATTTTAACCTTGTTTGTTCCCCTGCTAATAAAAACAATGATAATTTCTCCTGGCCGCTGGCTGATGTGTTTAATGATTTCATTTCTGGGTGTTCCCTGCGTGAAATCCCTCGGGTGGGAGCTAGATTTACCTGGTCCAATCACTAGATCAACCATGTTCGTTCCGTGCTCGACCGTGTGTTTTTTAGTGTGGCCTTGGACATGGTCTTTCCTCGTGCCTTGTTGTTGGCTAAACCTAGTGTGGGTTCGAACCACGCCCCCTTCTTCTTACGATGTGATCAGCAATACTGCGGTGGCCACGAGGTTTCACTTTGATGCCTTGTGGCTCCTGATCGATGGGTTCCCTGCCTTGCTTTCTGAGAAGATCTCCAATTCCCTTTCCTCGCCCCCCCCCCCCCCCCCCTCTTTTGGGACCATAGATGATTGGAATTTCTACTCCTACCAATTTAGGACGTTCCTTAAAGGCTGGGACCGGAATAGGGCGATGGACGCCCGTAAACAGAGCGACGGCCTATAGTCTAAGATCCAGGCGTTGGATGCGGAGGCGGACCGGCTGGGCCTCTTGCAAGAGGGATGGCAATTGCGCTATGACTTGGAGGGCCTCTTGATGCAATTGCATAGGCAGGCGGAGCTGTACTGGAGGCAACATCGAACTTTGAACTGGTCGCTCAAAGGGGGTCACCTCACGTCCTATTTCTTTGCCATTGTCAACGGAAGGAGGCCTCGTTGCCTCATCGAGCACCTGCTCGTTGATGGTTCTCGGTTCTATGAGCCGGACGCGTTGCTGCTCCACCTTCCTCACCTAGACCTGCTTCTGGTTTTTCCATCTCTTATCATCTGTAGGAGGGCTCATCGTGGGTTTCGGATGAATACAATGCTTACCTTTATATTCCCCTGTTTTCTGAAGAGATTGACGTTGTAGTTTCTTCTTCTAAATCAATCTCTGCCCCAGGGCCTAATGGGTTCTTTGTCGCTTTTTTAAGAAGTTCTGGGTTGTGCTTCGCTCGCTGGTCTGTGCGATCGTTCAAGGTTTTTGTTTGGGAACTGTTGACATCTCCCGGGTTAACTATGCTATCATTTTTCTCATTCCCAAGGTCAAAGGAGCTGACTTTATTTCCCAGTACCGTCCGATTGCCCTCATTAATAACTTGGCCAAGTTCCCGGCCAAAGGCTTTGCAGTTTGCCTACCCCGGTTTCTCACAAAGTTCTCAGCCCCTCGCAGTCTGCTTTTGTGAAGGGGAGGTTTATTCTGGATGGGATTCTTAGCTAACATGAGATTGTGCATGGCCTCAAGGTGAGGAAGGTGAAATCTTTGCTTCTTAAGATTGACTTTGAAAAGCTAATGACTCGGTTAGTTGGGAGTTTCTATGCAAAGTTTTGTTGTCGAAAGGCTTTGATGGAGCCTACGTACATCACCTTATGTAGTTTGTGACAAGTGGTCACACTACAGTCGCTATGAATGTTAAGATCAGCAACTATTTCGCCAATGGTAGAGGCTTGTGGCAAGGGGATCCCGTCTTCCCGCTCCTTTTAACTTTGTGGCTGACGCAGTCATGCATTCTCTCCCGAGCTGCCTCGGCGGGCCATATCTCCCCTGTCGTCTCGCACCTTATTCCGCAAGGTGTTTCACACCTCCAATACGATGACAACACCATCATCATGGTCGAGCTTAATGACTTGTGCTTAGATAACTTGAAGTTTATTTTGCTCTATCTTGAGGCCCTCTCGGGCCTGAAAATCAACTTCTCTAAGAGCGAGGCTCTGGTGACTGGGGTTACCGACGTTGAGGCTTTGAGAGTTGCCCAGCTGCTTAATTGCCAGCTTGGGTCTTTCCCGTTCAAGTATCTTGGTCTCCCTATCGCTCCCTTCAAACTTTGCGCCAAAGATTTCGCCCCTCTAGTGGCCAAGGTGGGTAATCGAGTCATGCCCTGGGAGCAGCAGATATAACACTAATGCCGGCAAGGTGTGCCTCACATCTCTCCCCATGTTCACTATGGGATTCTACCGTCTCAGTGAGGGGAGGCATGCGGGTTTTGACAAGCACAGGGGTGCCTTCTACTGGAACTCTGCTAACAATCGCCGCAAATACCGTTTAGTTAAGTGGCAACACATACGTCGCCCCAAGTCTTTCGGCAGATTGGGAATCTTGAATACTTCCATCATGAACAAGTGTCTTATCATGAAATGGTGGTGGAAAGTTCTTACTTCAGTCTCGTGCTCTTTGTGGTTTTCTTTGTTGAAAAGCAGTACTTCCCGAATTGCAGTCCTCTTTTTGCTCCGGCCTCGGGTGGCTCTTAATTTAGGCGTGATCTCATCAAAGTGCGTGACGATTTCAGGGCACAGGTCAAGTTTGTGGTGGGAAATGGTTCTTCCATTTGGATCTGGCTCGACTGGTGGTGCGGTGACTCGACTTTAGCGATGGCCTTCCCTTCTCTTTTTTCATACTTCTCGTCTCCGGAGATCTCAATCTCTGAACTCTCTCATAGGGGTTGGGATTAGGGTTTCAGGAGAACCCTCTCTCCTAAAGAGTTGCGAGAATGGCAGTTGCTTGCTGCCTGTTTCCCTATTCTCTCGGAGAAGGTCGACTCTGTCGTTTGGCCGCATACCTCTCCGGGCAAGTTCTCTGTCAAGTCGTTATATGTTTGTCTTATCTCTGGAGGTCCTACGAGTAAATTCAAGGCTGTTTGGCTTTCTCGTGTGCGGCCTAAGAACAAAATCTTTATGTGGCAAGCCATCAGAGACCGCCTTCCCGCGGGTGACCAGATTCGCAAGCGGAATGGACCTGGGTTCGATCGTTGCGCCCTGTGCAAAAATTTGGAGAACTCATATCATATATTCTTTGGGTGTGTCTTTGCTAGGCTGGCTTGGTTAGTATCCGAGAATGGATGGGAGTGTCATGGGCCCCGTCCTCCTTTGCTGAGTTGCATCCTCTGGTTTCTGGCCTGTTGGGGCAAAAGAAAAGGATTTTCTGGGTTGGGTTCTCGGCGTTGTGGTGGGCACTCTGGACCACCAGAAACAAATTCACTATTGAAAATGTTTTCCCTAACAGGCCAACTGATTGCTTGTTTAAACTGTTGCTCTTCTTACAGCAGTGGAAATTATTAATTAAGGAGGCTGATCGTGAGGCTTTGGAGGAGTTGGTTTCTAAGGTCTGGGCGTCTGCTTCTTCGCTGAGGCAACAACATGGTGTTCCATGAGGCCCCGTCCCTTCAGTTTTCCCTAGGCTTGTGCGGCTGTTGGCCTACGTGCCGGTTATTATGGCATGTTGGCCGTGTAAGCTCGTTTAAACTTCGGTACTCTGTGAGTGTTGCTATTTTGGCTTGCTGTTACTCTGCCTGGTGGCTTTATTTATAAAGTTGGCCATATGCCTTTCTTCTAAAAAATAATTACTAGATTAAAAGTTGGCTTTTGGAGTTTCATACCTCTAGTTCTTCTCGTTCCGCTGTATGTCTCGGCAGTTTTTCTCCATATCTTTTCAATACCCTATCCATCCATCCTTCCTGTGTTGTATATAATTTACGGGATTAATTCAGTAATCTTTATGCTAGAAGGCAATTGAGTTGAGTAAAGTGGAAGTACTCTATAGAGCGACTAAGCACAAAAATGGCATAAACACATGTCAAAGAAATAAAATAGATATGCATTCATTGAATTCATATGTCATATTTATATTAATTACAAAAGCATGTGCGAATAAAACCATAATTACTAGATTAAAAGTTACTGGGGCTTTGGAGTTTCATACCTCTAGTTCTTCTCGTTCCTCTCGAAGTCTCTCTCGTACCTCTCGAAGTCTCTCTCGTTCTTCTTCCTCCTCCATAGGTCCCCAGATTTCTTTCAATACCCTAACCATCCATGCTTCCTGTGTTGCATACAATTTACACGATTGAGTCAGTAATCTTTACGCTAAAGGGCAATAGAGTTGCGTAAAAGCGGAAGTACTCATGTAGGCTGACTATACACAAAAATGGCATAAACACACATCAAATAAATAAAATAAATATGAATTCATTGAATTCCTATGTCATATTGATATTAGCTGCAAAAGCATGTGAAATTTAAACCATAATTACGAGATTAAAATTTAATGGGCTTTTGTAGTTTCATACCTCTAGTTCATCTGTAAGTCTCAGCAAATTTACCGTTTCCCCCGATATCCCCTCAGTCCGTGCTCCCTGTGTTACATACAATTTACACGATTAGGCCTCTATGGAAAATAAACCGAGGAATGATATTTGTGGTTCAGTCAACACCTACATCCCGGGGCACGAGTACAGGCGCTCCTCCCCATTTACTAATCGAAATAGTTAAATATACGACAAGTCCGATGAGGTTGTCAAACACATCTCAACCATCACACCACGACCACATTCTTGCCATGGGTGCCTGGACCTGCCCCTCAATTTTCTGTTTGAAATGGCCTCTCGCGAGCCCGCGGGCGACCAGGCGGCCGCTCCGGCGACGCCCCTGCCCTCGCCTCCCTTGCCGCCGACGTGCCCCCAGCCCGGCACCTCGGCCCCCGCCCCCGCCGCCGACGTGCCCCCAGCCCGGCACCTCGGCCCCCGCCCCCGCCCCCGACGCCGCAGGTCCGGCGACCCCCCCCCCCCCCCCCCCCCCCCCCCCCCCGGCAGCCTCGGAGGCCCTCGAGCGTCCCCGCTGGGCGGACCTGGCGGCAGGCATCCCCACGATGCGGCGCGCCGACGCGTCCCTCCCCCCTCCCAGTAGCCTCCTGGCGCGGTCTAGCGTGGACGGCGCCGTCTCTCGGTCCTGCCGGAGTGCTCAGCCGTCGAGCCCTGCTCGGACGGCCGCGGGAAAAGGCCCTGCCTTGGGTGGGAGTGGAGACCGCCGCCGCCTCTGCCATCGGGCTGCCGTCGTCCGCTCGGCCTTCGGCCCCGCTCGGTCCTCCTGGCGTCAACCTCGGCCGCACCCCAGCTCCCCCCACGCCGCCGTGCGCCCCGTCGGCTTGGCCGCGCGTCCTCCTCCCGGCCTCCTCGGCGGCCGCATCGCCTCTCCGCCCGTTCCTCGCCTCCTTCAGCTCGTCCGCCCTGCGGATGTACCCCCGGTCTTCCCCTCGCCGTCCAGGCAGGTCCACACCCTGCTGGCCCGCTCCGGCCGGTGACGCCTGCGCCGGCGGCGGATCCCCTACGCGCACGCAGCTCCGCGCTGCCTAGTCGCTCTCCTTTCCCCCCTGTGGGCCGCCCTGGGGTGGGCCGGATGCCTGCTGAGGCCCAGCCCATAGTGGGCCTGGTGCGCTCTCGGACTGGCCCGATCTGGTTGCCACGAGGGTTTCCCCTCGCACCAGAATCGCGACCTCCTCCTGTCACTCGAGTCCTTCCGCCCAGCGCCGCCGTCTCCTCTCCGGCCCCTCCCTCCTCCCCATCCCTCCCCCTCCTCCCGGACCCCCCCGCTTCCAGCCGCCTCCCGGAGATGGCTCGTGACTGGGAGGACGGAGGGGAGCGCCACAAACGCCCCCGGACGGACCTCCGCGACCATCCCCTGATGCGGTCCGACAGGAGGACGACCTGCGCCGGCAGCTCTCCTCCAGGGACGGCCGCGACTTCCACGGCGGTGGCCGTCGCTCCCCTGCTCACCCCTCCTCCCGACGTTCCCCCGACCGGCGGTCTCCTGCTCGGGCTGAACATCGGGGATGCTCTCACTCCCCTCCGCTACCAGACAACTGGCGCGGGACGCGCCCCCGGTCCCTCTCGCCGGGTCGGACGGGCCGTACTCCACCTCCGCGCAACCAGCAGCGGACGTCCCCCGCCCAGAACGCTCCACCCCGCTACCAGCCGCCCTGCGCCAACCCACAACACCCCCCCACGGCTGGTGCCGGGGCGCCGAAGGGCCGCCAAGGTCCTGCCAAGAAGAAGAAAAGGCGTGGCCTGGGTCGTGCTGCCGCCAACAGCTCCGTGCCGGGCAATGCTATCGCGGCCCCTGGTGACCCAACGTCGGGCCGACGTCCCCCTGTCATGGACCAGGTCCAATGCTTCAACTGCGGGGTCTTTGGCCATGGACAGGTCTCCTGCACCAACCCGCCATGTTGCTACATCTGCAAGGATCCGGGCCACCCCGCGATGCTCTGCCCTGATCGCCCGGTGGTGGGTGAGCTCATGATGTATGGCCACGGGATCGAGGGCATGGGCTTTTTCCTCATCGAGGTGCCGGAACTCCCTCCTGCCGTGCCCTCGCTCCAGGCGATCGTGACGGTGATCAGGGAGGGCAAGGCAACGCTGGAGATGCTTGAGGCAGAGCTCAACCACCTCTACCACTGTCAGTGGGATTGGCGGGCGACCCCGACTGGGGCAAACAAGTTCACGGTGATCTTCCCTGACAAGACCAGTCACGGCTACGCCACCCGGAGCGGTGACATTACACTTGCTCTGCACAAGCTCGTGGTGGACATCTTTGAGCCGGCCCGCGACGCCCTGGCGATTGCGGTCCTCGACACGGCCTGGATCCTCATCTCTGGCTTGCCGGACATCGCTCGCTCGGAGAGCGTGATTCGCAGCATGTCCAAGTTCCTTGGCGTGGTGGTGGTGGACGAGCTCTCGCTGCGCAAGGAGGAGGAGGTCCGCGTCAAGGTCAAGTGCATTGACTCCTCCAAGCTCCGGGCAGTGGTTCGGATGTTCTTCAACGACGAGGGGTTCGACCTCACGATCGCCCCGGAGCGGCCCAACCATGTGGGCCGCCCTCGCCTCTCCGGCGATGGTCCGCCCGGCGATGGCCTGGACGATCGTGATGACTACCACGGGTGACACAGGCGCTCGCGCCACTCCGACGACGACGAGGAGGGCTCGGAGGACAGCCGCTCCCCCTCGCCCCCTCCGGATCCTTCGGCCTCGACATCCGCTAGGGGCGGGGGACAGGTGGGCCGGCGCACCTCGGCTCAGCTCCCCCTCCTGGTCTCGCCTCAGACCCCTCCTTCCCAGTTGGAGCCCCCCACTGGTCCTGACCCGCCGGTTCCTGGGACCTCCCCCGGTCGCCCGTCGGGCGAGAGCGACGTCTCCAGTGTGGGGCTACTGGTCCTGCCGGCGACCTCCCCCCGCTCACCCACCTCGGCGCCGGAACCTTCCCCCGCTCCCCCTCCTGCGGTGGTCCCCGTGACACAGGTGGAGCTTCCAGCTCCGGTGGTGCACGTCGCCGCGCCTATCTCTGAAAGTGGCGTGGCAGTGCTCGGACCTTCTCCAGAGGGGGATGGGGATGCCCGCTCTCCCCTGGCACGGGTCCAGTCCCCTCGGGCACCTTCTCCATCACTGGTCCTGGGACTCGTCTCCGACTGCTCCCCGGCCCCCTGCGCCTCGCACTCGGCGGAGGCCTCTGAGGTGGGACCCTCAGTGGTGACCACGGCATTGGCTGCTCACCCTCACCCACCCAGGACGGCGGCGTACTCCAGGAGGGGCCGGTCGACCTCGACCCCAGTGACGTCCTCTCGGCGCAGCGCGCAGATCGATGCGGCGTGACCCCCTGGCAGCCCGGCCTTGCCCATCCTGGAGCGGGCGGAGCTCAGGGCCGCGGCACGCAACCTCGAGCCAGGTACCCTGTCCATTCCGGCTAGTTCTTTCAAATACTCGTTCTCAGCTCTAGAATCCGCTCCGCTCGGTCGCTTGGCTAAGATCGCGGCCGACTCGACGATCGTCTTCAGGGAAGAAGTTGACCCTCCCCTCGCCCAGATTGAGGCGATCCGCGCTCGGGAAATTCTGGACGGCCGTCTGGCTGAGGCCCGCGCCCGTTTGGCCTCGCCCTCAGCCCCCGACCCGGATGGACCGCCCTCTGGTGGCCCGCCCCACCCCTCGCGGGCGGTTGCTCGGCCTCCGATGACGACCGTCGAGGTTCGGGGCCGCATGCGATCCCGCACCGCGGCCCTCCGGGCCCAAAGTGCCTCTCGTGTCTTGGGGTCAAGCAGCCCCCCGATGGCCCCGTGATGCAGACGCTCTTTTGAAACCTCCGCGGTTTCGTCCAAGATGGCCGGCGCCGCCAACTAGTTGAGTACATGCGCGATGAACATATTGACATTGTGGCCGTCCAAGAGACCATGCGCACTGAGTTTCCCCTATCTAAACTTGAGCGCCTAAGCACCCACTTGTTTGCTTGGCACTGGCTCCCTTCTAGTGGGATAGCCGGCCACTCGGGGGGCATCCTTCTAGGTGTTAAGGATGCCACCTTCGAGGTAGGCAGCATGGACCGCGGCAAATTCTTTGTCAGTATGGAGATCTTCGAGCGGTCGATAAACTTTAAATGGGAGATCATTGTTGTTTATGGACCGGCAGACCACAACCAATCCGCGACCTTCCTCACAGAGCTCAGCAGGAAGGTCTCCGCCGCTACCCTTCCAGTGGTGGTGGGCGGCGACTTCAACCTCCTTCGCTTTGCGGAGGATAAGAGCAACGACTTAGTTAACTTCCTGAGGATGCAGATGTTCAATGACTGCATTGCTGAACTCGGCCTTCGGGAACTAGATAGGGTTGGTGCCAGGTTCACCTGGACCAACCGTCAAGCGGATCCAACCCGCTCTGTCCTGGACTGGATCCCGATCTCTTCTGACTGGGAACTCCGGTGTCCCCTGGCCTCCCTCCGGGCTATCACCCGGATTGGCTCGGATCATGTCCCGTTGCTCCTCTCTTCGGAAAATGACCGCCCCCTTCTCCCCCCCGTTTCCGCTTCGAAACCTTTTGGCTTAACCAGAACGGTTTCGTGGCCACTGTCTGCGCTCGCTGGATTGAGGCCCGGTCGGCCCCCCATCGGTCCTCTTCCGCGGTCGACCATTGGCACTTCAGCGCGAAGAGCGCTCGGCAGTTCATGAAGGGATGGGGTGCAAATCTAGGCCGGGACATGCGGGAGCGCAAGCGGTCCATCCTCGTCGCCATTCAGGCGCTAGACCTCCGGGCTGACTCAGTAGGCATTTCCCCCGACGAATGGTTGCTACGCTACAACCTCGAGGATCAGCTAGCGACCTTATATACAAATGAGGAGGCGTACTGGAGACTTCGAGGTACCCAGAAATGGGTTCTCCAGGGTGACGCCAATACGGCATATTTCCAGGCCATCGCCAACGGTCGTAGGCGCCGGAATTCCATCCCCTTGCTCTAGGATGGAGAGACCCTCCTCGAGAGCCCGGCTGTGATCCGTGAGCATGTCGATGGCTTTTATAAGGCCCTCTTCTCCCCCCTCCTAGAAGTGGCCTCGCCTTGGCGGATGACTTCTGGACCGGTCACCGATGTGTCTCGGTTGAGGAGAATGCGGCCCTGACGGCCCCGTTCTCGGAGGAGGAGGTTTGGGCGGCCATCAGAGGGATGAACCCATCGTCCGCTCCAGGCCCCGATGGCATGCCGGTTAAGTTCTTCCAAACCTTCTGGGATGTCACTAAGCATGAGGTGATGGCCCTGTTTGAGGAGTTCGACGTCGGTTCCATAGACCTCCACCGCGTCAACTATGGGATCATTACCTTGATTCCGAAAGTGATTGGCGAATCGGACATTCGCCAGTTCCGCCCTATAACGGTGATCAATGTGATCTTCCGCATTCTGGCAAAGGGGTACGCCAATAGGGTGACCCTTTTGGCCGACCGTATTACCCACCCCGACCAGTCGGCATTCATCTGTGGCCGGTATATCCTGGACGGGGTTTTGGTGTTCCATGAGGTCCTTCACGAGGTCCGTTCTAAACACCTCAAAGCGGTATTCCTGAAGATCGACTTCCACAAAGCCTATGATACGGTCAGCTGGCCCTTCCTTTGGGAAGTGCTACTTCGGAAGGGGTTGGACGACCGTTGGGTTACCCGTGTCATGCAGCTAGTCTCTTCCGGGCGGACCGCGGTCAATATTAATGGGGAGATCGGCCCCTACTTCCCCACACTATGTGGGGTTAGGCAGGGTGACCCCTTCTCTCCATTCCTATTCACCATGGTGGCGGACGCGCTGGCCTCCATCCTGGATAAGGCGAAAGCCGCGGGACACATTCAGGGCGTGGTCCCCCACCTTGTTGATGACCACGGGGTCTCCCTGCTGCAGTACGCCGACGACACCATCATCATGGTGGAAGGCTCCGCAACCGATATTGCGAACTTGAAGCTCCTCCTGCTCTGCTTCCAGCAGATGTCTGGCCTTAAAATTAACTTCGACAAGAGTGAAGTGATGGTTATGGGCTACTCCCTGACGAAAGTCAGGGAATTGCTGACAGGCTTAACTATCATCTGGAGACTTTCCCCACTTCCTACCTGGGGATCCCCGTTAGCGACTCGCGCCTCTCCGTGGCGAACCTTCGACCGGCGGTGCTCAAGCTCAGCTCTAGCACCGTATCGAGCCCTGGCAGGGCCGCTGGCTGTCTAAGGCGGCACGGACGATCCTCATCAACTCCTCCCTATCCAGCCTACTCCTATTCATTACGAGCTTTTACTGCCTGCCTGAGACGCTCCATCACGAGATCGACACCATCCAGTCTAGGTTCTTTTGGGCCGGCGATGGTGATAAGCAGAAATACCATATGGTGCGCTGATACGTCTCCAACGTATCTATAATTTTTGCTTGTTCCATGCTGTTATATTATCATTCTTGGATGTTTTACAATCATTTTACTACAACTTTATATTATTTTTGGGACTAACCTATTAACCCAGAGCCCAGTGCCAGTTTCTGTTATTTTCCTTGTTTTTGAGTTTTACAGAAAAGGAATATCAAACGGAGTCCAAACGGAATAAAAATTTACGGTGATTTTTTATGGACCAGAAGAGACCCACGGAGCATCGGAGTTGGGCCAGAAGAGCCACGAGGCAGCCACAAGCCCCTAGGGCGCCCCCCTAGGGTGCGCCCTGCTGGCTTGTCGCCGCCTCGTGGACCCCCCTGACTTGTTTCCGCCGCCAAAAATTCCTATAAATAGAGAAACCCCCAGAAACAAACCTAGATCGGGAGTTCCGCCGCCGCAAGCCTCCAGAGCCACGAAAAACCAATCCGGAGCCCATTCCGGCACCCTGCCGGAGGGGGAAACCATCACCGGAGGCCATCTTCATCATCCCGGCGGTCTCCATGACGACGAGGGAGTAGTTCACCCTCGGGGCTGAGGGTATGTACCAGTAGCTATGTGTTTGATCTCTCTCTCTCGTGTTCTTGAGATGACACGATCTTGATGTACCGCGAGCTTTATTAATATAGATGAATCATATGGAGTTTTCCCCTCTCTATCTTCTTGTGATGAATTGAGTTTTCCCTTTGAAGTTTTCTTATCGGGTTGAATCTTTAAGGATTTGAGAACACTTGATGTATGTCTTGCGATGGGATATCCGTGGTGACAATGGGATGTTCTATTGATCCACTTGATGTATGTTTTGGTGATCAACTTGCGGGTTCCGTGACCTTGGGATATTCGTGGTGACAATGGGATGTTCTATTGATCCACTTGATGTATGCATAGGGGTTGGCACATGTTTTCGTCTTGACTCTCCGGTAGAAACTTTGGGGCACTCTTTGAAGTTCTTTGTGTTGGATTGAACATGATGAATCTGAAATTATGTGATGCATATCGTATAATCAAGCCCATGGGTACTTGTGGTGACATTGGAGTATCTAGGTGACATTAGGGTTTTGGTTGATGTGTATCTTAAGGTGTTATTTTAGTACGAACTCTAGGGCTGCTCGTGACACTTATAGGGATAGCTCATAAGATTGATCGGAAAAGATAACTTTGAGGTGGTTTCGTACCCTACAATAATTTCTTCGTTTGTTTTCCGCTATTTGTGACTTTGGAGTGAACTCTTTGTCGCACGTGAGGGATTTACATATGATTCAACTATGTTAGTATTGTTGAGAGAACTTGCACTAGTGAAAGTATGAACCCTAGGACTTGTTTTCAAGCATTGCAATACCGTTTTTGCTCACTTTTGTTACTTGCTACCTTGCTGTTTTTATATTTTCAGATTACAAAAACGTATATCTACCATCCATATTACACTTGTATCACCATCTCTTCGCCGAACTAGTGCACCTATACAATTTACCATTGTATTGGGTGTGTTGGGGACACAAGAGACTCTTTGTTATTTGATTGTAGGGTTGTTTGAGAGAGACCATCTTCATCCTACGCCTCCCACGGATTGATAAACCTTAGGTCATCCACTTGAGAGAAATTTGCTACTGTCCTACAAAACTCTGCGCTTGGAGGCCCAACACGAGTCTACAAGAAGAAAGTTGTGTAGTAGACATCAAGCTCTGGCCCGATATCTGCTTACCTCGCGACCAGGGCGGCCTAGGGATCATGTCCTCCAAGCGTATGAACATTGCCCTCCTGACCCGTTGGCTTTGGCGGATTGCTAACGGGGAAGGAGGTCTCTCGCTCCGTATCATCCGGAGCAAATACCTGCGCGGCCAGCCGTTGGCCTTTTCTCAGAGATCCGGTGGCTCGCAGTTTTGGCAGTCGGTCATCCAGCTGCTCCTGATCCTGCGTATTGGGACCTCCATCGAAGTGGGCTCAGGGACCTCCGCCCTGTTCTGGTTCGACCGGTGGGCGGGAGCGTCCCCCCTAGCTGCTCGCTTCCCGGACCTCTTTGCCATCGCAGTGGATCCGAGGATCTCTGTCGAGGCGGCCCTTAGTGACCTAGGGCGCCTGGCTTTCCGGCGGCCATTTGGGCCCCCGGAAACTATCGCTTGGAACGAGCTCGTGACGACTGTTGCCCTCAACGAACCGGACGTTCACCAGAGCGTCGACCACACCTCGTGGCACCTAGAGCCTTCGGGCATGTTCTCCACGAAGTCTCTGTACCGGGCCATAGCTGCCACTCCCGCCCCGAAGCCCTTCCAGTTGATCTGGAAGATCAGGCCCCCCCCTGAAGATTAGGATCTTCTTGTGGCAGTGGATCCGCGCCCGGGTCCCATCTGGCGTGGAGGTGCTCAAGCGTAATGGCCCGGGAGACGGGATGTGCCCCCTATGTGGAACGACGGAAGACTCAAATCATATCTTCTTCTCGTGCGTGTCCGCCCAGTTCCTCTGGACCTGCCTCCGTGAGACCATTGGGGGACGTTGGTGTAACACCAACCTACCTAACCTCTACGCCGAGATCCAGGCTTCCCACCCTTCGGGTCGCCACATTAGGTGGCTGACCATTGCGGTCCTCGCTTGGACGCTAAGGACGGTCCGAAATAAGCTTGTAATTCAACGAGTTCCTCTCAGACGTGCGACTGACGCGGTGTTCAAAATGTGTGGTTATATGCAGCATTGGCGGCCGCTTAGCCGCCTCCAGGATCAGGATGCCATCAACTCCATCATCGCAGATCTTCGGACGATGGCCTTCCGCTTGGCGCCGCCGCTCCCACCGCCACCTCCAGAGCCAGATTAGATGCCTTTATTGCGGTTCCTCCGCCGTGGTGTGTGTTTTAGGGCTTGTTGAGATGTGCCCTCAGCAGAACCCCGTACTTGATGTCGTGCTACCTTGGGTGTGTGTGTGTGTGTGGATTTGGTCTTATGCTTGTACTCTTGGTCTGGTGGTTTGCTTTATCTATAAAGCGGGGTGAAAGCCTTTTTCGGTAATTTTCTGTCTAGCTTACATGTGTCTAGCCTACTAGTTTCGTCTAGGCTATTTTAGTTATCCGTAGTGCTTTATATAACCGACCCGAGTTACATGTGTTTGACTCAAATGCTAAACCTCGGCATACATCAAACCCAACTATAGCCCTATACATATTGAACACCAATTCTTTTTTTATAGGAAGGACTTTATGCCCAACTTTATTGTAAAGCTAGATAGTTTGGTACAGTGGTACCGTAATCAAGGGGTCGACACCAATTTCTAACATCCTGTCCTAATTAGAGTCAAGTAAAGCAGAAGTCATATAAGGCGACCGAGCACGTTAATGACATATAGACATACACCAAAGTGAAATATATGTGCACGCTTCGAATGCCCAGGTCATCAAGATCATTGCAATAGCATGTGCAAATGAAGTTAAGGGTGATTACATGTAATTACAAAGATATAGCATGGTCCCTCTTACCCCCTCTTTTCAGATGAGGTAAGAGGGACCATGCTAAAATTTTGCAAATAAAAGGGCTTTTGTAGTTCTGTACCTGTGATTCTTCTTGTCCTTGTTCTTCTGGCTCAAATATTACTTTACGGATGTGAGAAACCTTATATGCATCCTCCCTGCGGGACCTATGGACCAGACTTGAACAACCAGAAATGTACATTTCCTCCAGGGCAGTAAGGTTTCTTATGCTTTCAGGCAAAGATGTGATGTTTGAACAGTCTCTGATGTGAAGTTCTCGTAGGGAACTGAGCTGTCCTATCCATTCCGGCAATATATATAGTCCTTTGCACTCGAGAAGCATTAGTACTCTCAGAGCAGTGAGGTTTTCCATACTTTCAGGCAAAACTGTTAAATTGCGACAATCTTTTATGGCAAAGACTTGTAGAGAAGTGAGATGTCCCAACCATTCCGTTATCGTCTCCAGCTCCCACAACGACATCAAACTTAGCTTTTTGAGAGAGGTGAAGCAGCGAATGACCTCTGGCAAGGCCATCAAGCCGTGGCAAGAGGTCAATGAGAATTCTTCGAGAGTGGGGAGTTGCTCTAGTCCAGACCACATGTCCGGATGAGGACTGCAATTTTTTATGCCCATGCGACAAGGAAGAGTGGAAGATGAGAGTTTCCCAAATCCTAGTCCTGCCAAAACTTCATCGCTATTGTCCAAGCACCAGAACATACTTTTGGGGGCATATGGTAGAAACTTCAAATTTGGGCAGTCCTTTAACTCTAGATTGTGCAAATTAGGGATTAAAAATTCTCCATTTTTTTCACCTGACCATGTTGTCCACTATTCCACCAAATTGTCCATCGACTTCAATTGTAGCAATCTTAGTTTCTTACAAGTTCCACCCTCCCCATAGAATTCCTTGCCGATTTTCGTGATGTTAGGAATTTTCTGCATATATAGACTTCTTAAATTTGGTAGCTGCCCAAACGGAGGAAGATTATCACATGCACCTAAATCAAAAAGACTTAGATAGGTAACAGAAGGGAGGTGCGAGGATATGAGCGACATCCATTTAGGGAAACCCTTGCTCGTATACCCTTGTATCATAAACTGTTCAAGATTTCGAGCTGGTATGAGCCTCTCCAGAATAGATTCAGCCGAGGATGAATCAGCATTCATATTCTTCTGATTCCAATGGAGGGCCAGTTGTCTAAGACATGATTTATCGCGCAGCTGGATTTTCTCTGCATCTTCCGGTCTCTTGATACGCTGAAGAGATCCAATTAACAGCTCAGGGCAATTCACATCTCCAAGCTCAACTATACTGTTGTGTCTTCTTCCTGTGTTGCGTACTCTATGTACTTTGCGGCCTGGTAAATTTAGATGCTTCTTAATTTCCTGGGCCTTTTCATAGACCCTAGGATGTCCTGACGTGACCACAAATTCGGTGAGACTAGCCATTTTACTGATGCTATCTGGCAAGTGACGGAGAGCACCAGCAGAAATGTCCAACATTTGGAGATTAAGATCACCTAGTGAGGAGGGGAGCTCTAGCATCCCTAAACAATATGAAAAATTGAGACACTTCAGACTAGTCATCTTGCAGATTGATTCGGGCAACCGTGCTAACCTGGGACAACTTGTTAGGTTCAAAGATTCAAGCTCTGAAAGGTCACCAAAACATTCAGGGAGTACTATAAGGGCACGACAATCTGAAAGGTTTAGGTCTTTCAAATGCTTAAGTTGGCAAAACGACTCTGGTAGAACTGCAATCTTGTAGCAATCAGAAAGGTTCAAGAAACTAAGATTTTGAAGATTCCCGAAATCTTCTGGAAGGTTTTTTAACTCATTACAACCTGATAGGTTTAAATGTTCTAAACACTCCAGGCTAAAATTGTCAGGAAGTTTGGTTAGCTTGGAACAACTTGACATGTTTAGGATCATGAGTTTATTAAGAAGATGGAAATTGTCAGGGAGCTTATTGAGGCTCGCATTGCCAGCTAGGTCCAAATAAGTGAGCTTGTAGAGTCTACAGATACTTTCAGGCAAGGTTTCAAGTGAGCAATTGGACAGAATTAGAGTTTCCATATTTTGAAGTGTATGGAATGACTCAGGAAGTGATGCAATTGGCAAGCTAGAGGCATCGAGGTACCTAAGTAGCTTCAACTGAAGAGTGGAAGATGGCAAATGTATGTTAATTGGAGTAGATTGCCCCACAACTAAAGATCCACTTAGGTCCAAGACTCGTATATACTTGGTTCTCGAAAATGCCTTCTGAGGGAGCTGCTGTTTCTCTGGATGTGTTAGATGGAAGGATCTGATGTTGCCTGGTAGATCATTGAAAACCTTACACTGATTCTGGTAGTTGATCAACTGTGCATGTCTGCAATAACGATGTTTTGCTGTCTTCCTAGCCCTCGGCTCGGCTGCATTTAAAATAAGGGATTCATTGCCCAAAATTATAGTTGCAAGATCGTGCACCAAATCATGCATGGTGAGCCCTCGAGGAGCATTGGCATGCACTCGACTTGGCCTAATCTGCAGAAGGAAGTACTATCAAATTAGTCTTGTGAAAGAAAAAGCAAACCCCACATAGTTATGCTTAGTGAAGAATATCTGTACGATCAATATTAACTTCTTTTTTTCGTGAACACGCAAAAATTACGTATCTTTTCATTAATAGGTAGGAAACAACAACATTACATAGAGAAGGGAGGGAAGGCACCACACCAAAATGTGGGAAAACAGAACAGAAACAACAAAGCCCTAAATAGCCTAGCTTTTAAAGGCGAGGAGGCGAGACTCAGGACACCAAGGCCGCGTCACGACCAACGCGAGGCACCCACAACACGTGGCTATGACTCAAGAACCCAATGAACGGAATCTATGAGGCATCGAGTCTCATCTAACATCCGTAATTGCTAATTAATTCTTCTGATGGTCAATTAGAAGGCTAATACCTTCCTCCCTTCCAACTCGCCATATACTATATATTACTAAACCCCCTAGAATTGGAGGCCTCTCATTCAATTGAGGTCATTAATTTGGAATTGGGTCACCGATTTTGATCGGGTCAATAATTTTTCACTCAATTATTTTAGTCATCTATAACACTGAGCTCCTTTTTTTTTTAAGGCCCCACAATCAATTGAGGACTCACTTTAAAGTTGGGTCATTCAATTTTGACCGAGTCAACAATTTCACAATGAGATCTCTCATTCATTTTTTAATACATTATGCTTCCTAATTTTAAAGCTTCTCCCGTCAATCATTGATTTTGACTCCGCCAATCCTTTGTTGTGGCAATGAAATCTCTAACTTCGTTAAACTATCCCGTTTTAAAGCCCATCATTTAACTCTTTAATTTTGATTGGATATATAATTGATTGGTTCGTTCACCCTGGCTTCATTGTGTGATCTCTCGATGAATGGGTGACAAAACGGAAATGTCGCCCATGACACGTTTAACACCAGCATAACACACACATACAACAACGTAAGTAACTTTCTCATGTTTTTATACTAATTAAAAGACGTCCTTCAATCACACGGTCAAAAAAATTCACCCAAACACCACAATAAAAAAAGATAAATGATACACCACGAACGATTTACTACTGATTGGACATACCAAACATTGTCCCACTAATCACTTCCCCGATTTGCACTGTTGGTCCACTTTTTCCCTAATCTCTGATCATAAATTGACACATCAATCTGTAAGCATGATTCCGCAAAGTATGTCCGTATGAGTAGCATATCTGATAAAAAGAATGCACTTCATTGTATCTCCCACACGCCAAACCAACTAATACGTAAATATTTTTCAGAACTTTAAACAAATTACATGAAACATGTACAAGCCCAAGAATATAAGCGGCGCGACAAAGCGCGCACTGCCCTTCTAGTAATAGTTGATTAGTCATGGTGAATCTTGCTATTTAAAATGAGTTCTGCTACACATACGACATATGTCGTACGGGTCGTATGATCTACATACGATACTACATGACAGCACCATCCATCGTATTCTGGGACAGCGTCGTACAAAAATTATACATAGTGTTGTTGTACACAGAGCAATTCCGATTGAAAATATGCTTATCTGTTGGGTGGTCGGTGATAACATATGAGCAGTCAACGTCATGTGTAAATCTGTAGTTATATTCCAAATATATAATACTCCCTCTGTTCCTAAATATAAGTTTTTTTAGCGATTCCAATAAGGAACTACATACGGAGCAAAATGAATGAATCTACACTCTAAAATATGTCTATATACATCCATATGTAGTTTTTATTGAAATCTCTACAAAAATTTATATTTAGAAACGGAGGGTGCATGATTAAGGAGTTTGTGTGTGCATGATTACTAGTATATATATATATTAGAAATACAGGGTTGATGAATTAATTTTCAAATCATATTATATTTGATCTATGCTGGTGTGCAAAACAGAAGTAGTACTCTCTTCATTCCACAATACTTGTCTTTTGGGATCTTGATACAGTACCCAAAATAATGCTTAGACCATCCTTTTTTTTAATAATTATACATTACTATAAAAGTATATTTGATGATTTAACAGTATCAGTTTGATGTTCTCAGTGTTAGTAACTGTTCTATGTTGATAACCAAACCTTCTATATATAACTCTATTAATAGTGGTATTTCTTCTACATTTTGGAAGAGGGGTTACATATCACCATTAGGCTACAACTGTCTAAATTATGTGTCATCTCTATAACATTTTTTGTAAATTGGAAAACGTCTACGCCAATGGTTTGCGGATCCCGATATATTTATGTAATGTAAAGATACCAAAGAATCCTTAACTTATATCCAATTTAATATGGAATTTAGTATGATATATTCTGAATTAATAAATTCAAAATAAGAAAGTTCTTGAAGAATATTTTTTATGTAATTATTAAATCAAAGAATAACAAAGAACCTGGAGACAAAATATAATGTAAGGCACTGAATTCAAACGCAACCTAGTGAGACTAAATGCATTTCAAATGTAAAAGTTGAACTATAAACATGTTCGAAATTTTAAAAGTGCAGATATGGAAACATTTAATTAAGAATCTTAAAGTGAAAAAACAAAGGCAAAGACATAATCATGTACTGAAAGAGGGCATAATATATCCATACTATCTGAATACGAGTGTATACAACAATCACATATAATTGAAAATGTGCATGAATTGTTTCTATTTACTTGGAAAGCAAACATAGGAAGTATTCGACACACGCATGACCAAACAAGAACTTGAGAAATAGTGTTCAATGAGCAATTTTAACATGGTCCTTCTTAACCCCTCTTTTCACATGGAAGGTAAGAAGGTAAGAATTAATCAGACCCATATTTAATGCAATCAATGGTTCGGATCTACTCCCTCCGTCCCAAAATAAGTGACTCAAAAATGACTCAACTTTGTATTAATTTTAGTACAAAATTGAGTCATTTTTGAGTCACTTATTTTAGTACAAAATTGAGTCATTTTTGAGTCACTTATTTTGGAACGGATGGAGTATTATATACTCTTACCTCTCACATGAAAAAAGGAGGTAAGAGGGACCATGTTAAAAGACCTCGTGTGCAATACATACCGTGGAGGACCTTGGAATTTGAAGAAAGGACATCCCCATAAGGTAGTTAATGCACCTTTTACCATCGTCCCATCCATGTATGTATCCAAGAGCCTTCCATTGCTGAATTAGACGATCACTTTCTATAATGAAGCCCTTGGGAAAGGCCGCCAAGTATGTGAAGCACATTTTGAAGTCCAGCTTCATGTAGTAATAGCTCAACATGAGGCGCTCCAATGTGTTCTTGTGATCTCTATGACCCAAATCAATGTTCGTATCTCTTATTTTTTGCCATGCCTCGACAGTCCTTAACTCGGACATTACTTGCCCAAGGGCAATAGCCACGAGTGGTACACCCCAACACTTCTCTGCAATTTCCCTTCCAATTTCTTCCAAGTCATTTCTGCAGTCATTGATCCCAAATGCTGTTTGCTTCATTACTTCCCAGCATTCATCAGTTGACAAAACACACAACTTGGATTTGATCAGAGTTGGGCACTGGACAAATTTTCCTTTGGTGTGCAAGAACACCGGTGCTCAATTTATTCACTACACTTTGGTTGCGCGTAGTTACAATAACCCTGCTACCCTTGCAGCCATGTTGTAACATCTGCTTCAGCCTTTCCAGCTTATATGCATCCTCTTCCCAAAGATCATCCAAAACAATCAAGTATCTTCGATCAGCAAGTTCCTTTTTCAGATTTTCCTGTAAAAACTGCAAACTACAATTGTCAAGGTTGATACTGCTATTTATGCTTTTGAGGATGGCAGACCCAATTTTATGCAGATCAAACTCCTTAGACACATGAACCCAGGCTCGGACGTCGAAGATGTTGACCCCCTTATCTACAAAGACTGATTCAGCCAATGTTGACTTCCCTAGACCACCAAGCCCGACAATCGGGACGACAGATATATCCTCTTGAGCGCTCGTTTTTAGCAGCAGCCTGATTATTTTGTCCTTCTCCATGTCCCTCCCCACCACTCCAGATTTCAGGCCTTCATCACAGATGCCTGCAAAAGTTTCATTGTTTCTGCTCCCTTCTGCTCGTTCTTGATGTCTCACAAGATTCAGATCCTGACCCTCCTTTCCTATTTTTTCTATTTTCCCCCTCACCTTCTTCAGCTGGTGAGGCATGGTAATCCGCTGGAGAAGTTGATTGTTCCAGGAAAAGAAGAGCTTCAACTGTAATTAAATTCAAGTCAAGATCAATCGCTAGGCACATCTCTGTATTATTACTCCATATCAAGAATCACAGTTTCATACATTTCTCAACAAAAAAAGGTTCCATTGAATTCATCTCTATGAAGTTAAAGATGGAAGTTACTAGCTATATACTAGTATTATTCAACGGAGATGGTGTAGGGATTGTTTATTTCTGACGTGCTACAGTTTGATACTTTTTCCCAACACTTATGAAGATATAATCTCCACGATCACTTCACTGATCGCCTCCCATATAACTCACCCCCTCACCGCACGACAAAAACAATTCAAGTTTAGTGAGCCCCTGCGAAACATAAAGGCGAACGAACTAGACCATGATGTTGAACTTAATTGTCACTCTGCAGCACAAGGATCTCGGGATATACTCTGCAATTCGGTGGATGAGTTGCAACTAATGAATAGCAAAAGCGATATAAATACAAACTATAAACAACTATTGAGATTCAAAGCGACTCTTTCCAAGACTCTTGAAGTGAAAAGTCAACAGAAATCACTTGCTGGAAGACGAGATCTCGACATGGACCACGACCTTATATCAAGAGAACGTAAAGCGAGTACCTTCGGTAGGCTCTTCTTTAAGAGCTGGGTTGCTTCCAGATCGTCCAGCACGTCCTCGACGTCGTAGGCGACGGACTTGAATTTGGTGAGCCACCGCCCAACAACTTCCCCATCTCTTCCTCGTCGGCGCAGCCGATCATCCGCATCGTGCAACACTGCCTCCAGATCTTGCATCTTGTCCACCATGTCATGAACATCGTCTTTGAACCTCCAATGCAGGGTGGCCTCCTCCGTGGCGACTTCACCAAGCTTGCTCGCGATTTGCTTCCCCACGGCGCACGCGATTATCTCCCCGAACCCGCTCATGCCAGCTCTCCGCCTCTCTCCCTCCCACAACAATGTCGTTGACTTCGTGGAAGCACAGGGAGGTGAGGAAGAGCCGTCCTTGTCTTCTTGAGGGCACGCGACCACGCGCGGGAGACGCGGTTTGTTTGCCTGTTGGGATGCTGGGAGGGGCTCACGGGCCACCCACTTGTGTTTCTTTTTTCCACTCTCCACCCATCTTTCTTCTTTTATTTATCTATTGGTAACCACGAAGAAGCTGCGGGAAGGCCAAAAATCTTCTTCTCCTCTTGAGCTCAAATGCTTTGTTAAATTAGTACCTTGAGATAGTAACACTTCTGAATTTATTATTTCATTATCTCAGAAGGGAACCAAAATGGATCAATAGCTCCTTTGCGACACCTTTGAGGTGAATTGGAAGGAGTGCGACGTCTTTCGTCCGAATTGCCTTGGTGCGACACTTTTTAGCGAGGAAATAGCCCAGACACGACATGGCCCTTAATCTGAACTGATGCCCTCATTAGCTGTTAGGGGCTGGACCCACAACTTATCCACGTAAGCGCGGGACCCACCACTTGTCCACTAAGCGCGGGACCCATCTCTTCGCATCTAGAAGAGACGACCGCCTGTGCCCGTCCGCCCGCCGCCGCCCATTGCTTCCCCTTTCCCCATTCTTCCTCTCCTCCGGCGACCTAGTGCAGATGTCCACCTCCTCCGCCACGCACTCAAAATGGCGTCGGTATGGTCCAGTGCCGCTCACAAGGTGCCCTGACTGCCCACGCCCAGAGCCTCTGAAACGGTTGGTCACTAGGACTGATGATAATGGAAATCTTGGGCGGGAATTTGTGAAGTGCTTGAGCAAAACAATGGCATGAAGTGATGGCAAGGTTAGATCTCAGTTCTTAGCCCGTTCTTTCACTGCCGTTTGCTCTGATTTCTCCATATTTTGTTTTTTTCCCTCGAATTTGGAATTTAGGGTTCATATTGTTGTTTTTAGATCCTAAAGAAATGCACCCATTTCGAGTGGATGGATGAATATGTTGAGAGGATTCAGTTCGAGGGCTACATTGATTCGAGCGGGGCCGCAACCTGGGAGCTCAATTTGGGCGGGGTGCCGCAGATGGAGAATTTGGGGAGCTCAGACAGAGGGGCGGGAAGAGTCGTGCCGATGGCGAGGTATGCGCGCAATGCTGAACTGCACTTGGAGTCTGAACTGACCGGGGAACTGAAGAAGATCAAGAAAAATCTAATGGAGATGATCGATTTGCAGAAGCAAGCAAATTTCATGGCAGGGGGTTCTATTGTTGTATCATTGCTCTGTTTTTGTTTTACTTGCTGTTCATCCGTCATTAGAGGGGGCATTTAGGTCTGTCAGGGCAGAGGATGCGATCTGTGCGTCATGCCAAGTTCATGTAATTGAATCGAAGCAGAAATATTCAGTGTTCATGCTCTGTTCTTGTTCTTCAGTTAACAGAGTGCACACCCCCCCCCCCCCCCCCCCAAATTCAGTTTCTAGAAAGAAAAAAATCTTGCTGCCGAATAGATGTTGGGCCGTGAGAAAATAACCAGGCCCAAATAGAGACCAGCCCACCCGCGTAGGGGCACCATCCCTGTTTTATAGCATTGAGGCACCCATGTTTAGAAAAAAATGCTTCGACTAAAATAAAATGTTGCTTCGGCAAATAAACCTCTAACAAACATATACTTCTTTACTTGTTTTTACTTTGGCCAAATTTTTATGTCGAATAAATGTTGGGCCGTATGTATTGTAACTTATTTTGTTTTGCTTTACATTTTTGTTGCTTGTCCACTATTGTTTTGTGATTGTTTTCATGCATGTTTATGGTTCCATGAAACCCAAATTAAATGGGGATATATGAAAGCCTCAGAAATCATTTTTGGAAATGATCAAGTTAAAATTCGCTTCAAATATGTCCAAGAAAATGTTCCTGTTTTGCTCTGAAAATATTGGCCAGAGGTAAAATTCAAAGCAATATTTTTAGGAGCACAGAAATATTTATTTTGGGCATTTGAGTTAATCCAATAATTATTTGCATGAACTAAATTAGTTGCATGTCATAGTTGCATGTCCATGGTTGCATGTCATAGTTGTATTAGTAACACATAGATTAATTAGATAGAACATCAAGCACATATATCAATTGACCAATATCAACTAGATAGAAAAAACAAAAACTAGATAGAACACATCAATATAGTAGCATAAGTAGTAGCATTGCATGAGCTAGATAGTACCACATTACAACTAACATAGATAAACCCAAGCACGACATACATAGTACCATTACAACTTATATAGATAGTTCAACCCAACACGACAATAATAAAACGGCACACTAGATAAGATAAAACACCACCGGCTTGCTTGCTTGCTCCAAGGCCAACTCCTCCATGGCCAACTCCTCCGGGCGCCGTTCACTGCTCCTCCGGGGTGTTGTCGATGGGGTACGGCAGAGTGTGCATGCGCCCCGCGGTGGGGAAGATATTGGCGTAGTCCGTGAAGATGTTGTGGGTGGTGAAAGCGATGAACTCGCAGCCACACCAGAACACACGACCGAGGAGGTAGAACGCGTCGATGGAGTTGGTGAAGTGGGCAAGGA
The DNA here is from genome assembly GCA_039707655.1 of Elymus sibiricus. NCBI lineage: Eukaryota > Viridiplantae > Streptophyta > Magnoliopsida > Poales > Poaceae > Elymus > Elymus sibiricus. The sequence goes on from CM077663.1 coordinate 402,982,756, forward strand.
TAGCAACCACAACCCCGTTGTGGATGACCTCCTCGACTCGGTACATCCTTGGAGATCCCCGGGGGAGGTGGCCGAATCCGAGCGCAAGGAAGGCATTGGTGAAATCCCTTGGGCCCCTCCATCTTGACATCGACCACACACGGAGTGTGTTCTCGGCGTACACGTCGGGGGGGTAGAGCGTCTCCGGCACGGTGGGGGGAAAGCGGAAGGTTGGCCCGGTGTAGTTCATGGCTGCGGCGGCCTGGTTTTGGGGTTGTTTGTGGTGGTGAGAAGAGGATGCAGATGGGAGAGGGTGGGTGAGGAGGAGGAAGATGATAGGTGGCTTAAATAGCCCTAGTGCGACGTGTTTACACCGGGTGGAAGTAATGAGCGGGCGGTGTTGAGTGGCATCGGGGGAGGGGAGCGTACATGTGTGTACACGCATGGGAAACCGAAAGCGGCATCAATAGCCAGGCTGCGACGTTTCAGCGCTGCAAGCTCTGTGCCGTCGGTCGGGGTTCACGCCTGCTCGTTCTGTGCGTGTGCCGCCCGTGCATGCAAGTGTAGCCAAGCTCGCGTAGCACACTGGCCATTAAAAACGCGTGGAGAGATGAGCTCATGCAGCGGCTAGAGATGGTTGGGCATCTAGAATAGCCAAGCAGCGACATGAGCTCGAACGCTGCGAGGGCGCCAACAGCCGGCTGCGTAGCACACTGGCCATTAAAAACGCGTGGAGAGATGAGCTCGATGCCATGCATGCAGCGGCTAGCGATGGTCGGGCATCTACGCTGCGAGGGCGGGCGGCGCAGGGCTGCGCGCGCATGCATGCATGCTTTTCAGGCCTGCTCAAATCGGATCAGCGTGGTGTCCATCGGTCCAACGGGTGGGCCGCTTTAATTAAGCCCAACAATACATGGCCGGCCTGCTCAATCTTATCCAACGTAAAAAAATGACCAGCCAATGAACTAACATCCCGCGGATCTGTGACGTGACTCCCGATCCAGACCGTTGCTTCTGTTCACATCCATCCAATGGTCCAGGGTGCTGCGTGTTATAATATCCAGAGTTTTCGAATCAGCCGATCAGAGTGCAGCCCGCGGATCGCTGACGTAGCCCTAGTGCCTGATCCAGACCGTCCATTCACAGCGATCCAATGGCCCAGAGGGGTGCGGGGTTTTGATGGGGTTTTGAGGGGCTTTGAGGGGTTTTGAGAGGTTTTCGACGGTTAGGGTTGAGCATAACTAATTCAAAAAAAATCAAAAAAAATATAAAACTTGTGCCGATCATCGTTCTATGTGACTAAGTATCTAGGAAAAATAAGAAACTTGGACTACGGATTTTTTTCATGAAAAAACCTTCACAAAAGATGGCTACCAAGAACGAGGTTGTGGAGTATTTAAGAGAAGTGAGCAAGGGGTAAGTGTTAAACATATCATAATTTATCGAAACGATCCAATCTCAGGACGGACTCTTATATACACACACTAGATGTCAAGTTTCCTTTTTTGGCTCATTTAGAGAAGGTCGAAAAAAAACTTGCTTACAAATGGGTCTGTTTTCCCTAGCTTTGGAGGGGTTTGGAGCTCATGTGGAGCACATTTTAAAATTGCTCCGATTAATGAACTAACATGAATAATAGTCCAGAAATCATTGTAACACCAATAGCACATACCAAATAACTTCAAATTTGAATTTCGGCTCAAATTTGAATTTTGGCTCAAATTTGAATTTTGTCTCAAACTTGAATAGTATTACACAAATACATATCATATCAAAGTAATACACAAGTTTTAACAAATTTTTAACAAATTTCAACAGCATAGTAGCAATACACAAGTTTCAACAAATTTTCACTTCTGCTTCCTCCTACCACTCAATTTCTTCTTCTTTTTACCAATGCTTGTTTTTGATTGTACAACACCCAGTTCACTCAAGCTCTTGATTTTCTTCACTGGGCTGCCTGGAACAGCAGCTTTATTTCGCACCACAACAGTTGCAGTATCATCGGACCCAATATCATCAGGGGTTGGCAACACAACTTCCAATATAGGCTTAGTTGGCACCACATTAGATGGAATATCTTCAGTTGGCAACTCAACTTCCAACATAGGCTCAGCTTGCACAACATCAGCTGGAATATCTTCAGAGGTACCCATATCTTCAGAAGGCAACTCAACTTCCAACATAGGCTCAGCTTGCACAACATCAGCTGGAATATCTTCAGAGGTACCCATATCTTCAGTTGGCACCAGAACATCAAAATCTTGCTCATCTTGCAGCAGCACATCCAAGTCTTGCTCATTTTGCACCACACCATCCAAGTCTGGTTGAATGTGTATTGTTTCACCAGAACTTCTCTTTTTTCTACAGCCATTGCCTCTTGCCTTTTTCTTTGGCCAGCATTCTTCAACAACAAGGGGCTCACCTGCACGTTTCCTCCTAAAAAGATAAAGCATGTCAACTGGTTAGTAATTGAAAAATGCAACAAAATAGTAAACATGGCAAACATATGCCCACATACTTTGGCCTTTCAGGAGTGTAACAACATTTTGGAGATCCTTTTCGGTGCCCAAGTTCCTGGCACAGCTTGCATCTATTTTTGTTACCTTTTTGGGACCTTTTTGGCTTTCCATCCTTCTTTCCCTTGCCCTTTTTACTACTCCTACCTTTCTCAAACCATGCCTTGAATCTACTCTCTTTAGGCCTGCCAGCCTTTCTTTTTGTTAGGGGAGGACACATGGAAATTTCAATTTCCACTTCAGGCCACTGAGACTGATCTGTAAGTGCTGGAATTGGAGTTGCATATGCAGCCTTGAATCTTGCTACTGAGTAATATTCGTGCAAATATGGGTGCATGTTTATCTTCGGTCGGGAGGCCAAGAAAAGTATGGCATGATCACATGGTTTCCCAGTGTGTTGCCACTCCAAACAAGTGCAATCATGCATTTCAGTGTTAACAACATGCCTTCTACCAGTTTTGGTATCTCTAACTTCAACACCCCAAACAGAAGATTTTTCAACAGATAAATGCGTAAGATTTCTGCTCCTGTTGACCACCTGTTGTACCACCGCAGGAAGCTTATCCCCTTGTAGACAATCCCCAATCCTTCTTCTCAATTCCCACAAGCGCATGATCATGATCCTGATTTGATCAACCATGTCATGCACAGGCAAATTTTTTAACTGCTTCACCTTGTTGTTAAAACTTTCTGCCAAGTTGTTGTTGATATGATCACACTTGATGGCAGTGTTAAATCCTGACCTATACCATAATAGAGAATGGTAGGTGTTCACCCATGGACCAAACTCAGGGCATGCTGTCATTATCTTACGAAGATGATATGAATGTGTCTGTTTAGTGTAAGATCTTGCTGCTGGCCACATGCGACCAAATTCTTCACCTCTGAATTTTTTGATCAAATTCATCCACATATGGGCGAAGCACTTCCTCTGCTCACAATGGGGGAAAACATTCTTCACTGCGTTTTCTAGCCCTTTGCATGCATCTGTGTGGACTGCCAAAGGTGACACTGGCCCTATGCATCTTTTCAACTGCATCATGAACCATGTCCACGAGACCTCTGTCTCTGACTGAAACAAGCCAATAGCAACACGGAACATCCAGTTGTGTCCATCCAAAGCATTGCAAGCTGCCAATTGACCATTCCACTTGCCAGTCAAAAATGATGAATCTATGCTCAAATATGGACGACAACCTGCCTTGAAGCCATCAATGCAAGGCTTTAAAGCCATAAAAAACTTAGAGAAAAGGACTCTTCCATCCTCTGTTACCTCGGTATCTATCTCCACAACACTGCCAGGTGACCTCTTCTCCACCTCTGCTTTGAAATTATAAAGCATCCTAAAAGTATTTGCCCAGTCACCATATAATTGTTTCATTGCCCTTTGTTTTGCCTTCCACACCGTGTTATACTTCACCTTAATGGGGTATTGCTTTTCCAAGTCTACTTTAAGTTTCTTTGCAGTAGTGTTTGGTTTCTTGGCTAAAATAGGAGTGATCTTTTCTGCAATCCAAAGCTGTGATGTCATGGTTGATACTCTCTGTGAACTTGTAATACAAGTATGCTGGTGTGGGATTTGATTCACCCTAATGGTACTTCCATCAGGTTGGCGTCTAGCAGATATGTACCACTTGCAAGGCTTGACACTTCCATCAAAACCTCTACATCTTGCATAAAACTTCTTTCTATCAGTCCACTTAGTCTTGGCATCAAACTCATGTTTGACTGCATAAGTCTTGAAACACATCCTAAACTCATCCATGTTTGGGAACAACTTTCCCACTGCAATAACAGGGTTTTCCTTGTCATACACATGTACCAACTCATCATCATGTGCATCATCTACATCATCTGCAACATCTTCCATCAGCTGTCCATCCACATCTTCTATCTCTGGTAGCATCAGTATCAGTAGGCATACTAGATTCACCATCCTTCTCCTTATCTTCATCAGCTACTGGAATGCCAAAAAATTTGGCCATCTCAGTGTCATCCATTGGTGCAATGACTAAATCAGTTGGGTCATTTAATTCTACTGAATTCCAATCAACAGAAACAACCCTTGCAACACCATCAGAGCCCTCTTCTGCATCAACCCCCTCAGGTAATACTGTCACTTCACCTGTACACATGGGCATTATCTGCCTCTCTGAAGCCCAATCATCATCTACCATCTGTGAAGCTAACTTTGAGGGCACATATCCAACCTTAGAATCTGATTTTAGATCAACAAGCTCTGCATGAAACATAGTCTGTTTGGTTGTCCAGCCATCTTGTCGATCGATTTCATCAACCATCTCTTCACCATCCTCAATTCTCACATACTCTCCTTTCCAATTATCAAACCGTAACAATGCTACCTCTTGCTCTGGACCCCAAAAAATGCTCTCCCCAATTTTTTCCACCACATTCTTCACGGCCTGCTCTTCCATGCTCTGTAGGTCTTGTGGATCAATCTCTGCAAAATCAATCTCCCACTTCACAATTGTATCTCTCTCTATGTCCCGCATGCTACCATCACCTAGCTTCGCCTTAGAAGGAAGAAATTCCAAAGTGAATTCGAACGTCCGAGCACCACCACCCCTGTTTGTCAATGGCGGGGCAGTGTGAGGTGAGCTAGCGGAAGCAGACGAGGCACAAATCGCATAGGTTGGAAAGGATGTTGTTGTCTCTGGCGGCTCCATCGCGATCAGCCCCCCCCTCCCCCCCCCCCCACACCCCCCAAATCTGGATCAAATCGACCAAAAACAAAGGAAAACAGAGGCGATGCGGTGAGATCTAACTCGACACACCCGAGGAGAACAGGACAGGGTTCCGGATTCACTCACCAGAGCCGCCGCCGTCGCCGAGAACGAAAGCTCCGCCGCTGCTGTCACCCAGAACAAAAGCTCTGCCGCCGCCGCTGGCTCACCGCCGGGAACGAAGAGGAGGGAGCAACATAGGTTCAGAAAGGGGTAACCGTTCATACAGGCACGGGGAAACGTTTCACCTGATGCACTAACAAGTGGGGCCCGTAACTAGATGCACTGCCAAGTAGGGCCCGCATGTCTTAAACATAACCTCACTCCCGTTGACGACCATTTCAATCGCCCGAGTGGGCCTTGGCTATTTGGGCTTCTGAAACGTCTCGCGAGAGCCATTTTCGTCAACTACGTCACACTCCTTCCAATTCACCTCAAAGGTGTCGCACAGGAGCTATTGACCCAACCAAAATACTACCTTCCATCATGTAGAAGTCAATCAATAATTTAATTTGAGCCAAGCACATTGTTTGACTATCTTTATGGAGGTGCGTTCAACATCTATGCACCTATATCAATAATTTGATTTGAATCAAGCACATTGTTTGATTATCTTCATGAAGGTGGGTTCAACATCTATGCACCTAAAATCAATTCTACATGAAACTTACAAACTTAGAACACAAGGCACAACAGAAGATAATGAAAATTGATATACCCAAATATAGAGGTACACATACCTGTCTTTATCAAACCCTCTAGGGGGTGTATCTTGTTTTCAAACCAAATAATTTTCATACGGCAAGAGACCACAATATCAAATCCTCCCAGGAGTGTATCAATATCCTTCGTTCTTTTCGAACCAGATAATCATCGGACCGCGAAAGACTACAATATCAACCCTTCATGACACATACAGAAACTCAGTCAATTGTCAGAAAAGCTATGAGTAAACATGCTAGTTGCACCAGCTTGATCGAAAAGTAGGTGAAGTGAGAAATTTACATATAGAACTACATGTGTCTCTTTGTTATCTCTGAATATTCTGTTTTCATCATGAAATATTTATATGCATACAATTTTGTATAATATGATTTGATAGTAGATCCACTTTGTTATCCTATCAATATAAAATGAGTCATGAAGATGCTATGGGACATTTAAGAAGTACTCTATCACTAACATGTCATTGTCATGATGTCACAAAAACACGTCATTATCAAGTTGCTAAATTTAATACTCCAAGGCAGATAAGGGCATCTCCAACGCTGACCCCAATCCGTCCGCCCTTTGGGGACGAGTCCACGGATATTGATGCTGGAGCCGGCCATCCAGAGCTAGCCGCAAATGACGGGAGACATTCTGAACGAAATTTAACAAAAGTAAACAAATTTGATGCAAATTTAAACAAACAGAACGATTTTCATTTAAACTTGGAGGATTTTTACATAAAACCGGATGTTTTCATCTAAACCGGAACACATTCATTACATTTTTGACATATTTCAACTAAACCCTATTCTAACCTAGTATAAATGATCGTTGGCGCCGTTTCCCACGAAATGTCTTCCCCATGTCCGGCAGCAAGCTCGTCGGCCGGCCATGAGCCCTGGAACTGAAGCTCCAGCGGGAAGGAAAGATTAGCATCCGCCTTCACGAAGCGGGCAAGCTAATCGGCCCACGGTGATGAGCCCGCCAAGCTTAGCTTCAATGGTAGGTGTAGAGAATATTGTATTGTATTGATCTGACCCTCATATGGGGTATATATAGGAGTGCAACGTGGGAAAATGATTGGAGTACAAGGCAAGTCATTGTTGATTTAAATCAAATCTATCTGTATCTCTCCTAATCCCTAACTAACACGTTTATACTTCTAACAGTAGGGAAAGAGTAGTGGCCTCCGCCTCCGCCTCCGTGAAGCAGGCAAACTCACCAGTTGTGCGACCCGGAAGATGGTGGTGGTGGCCTTCTTGGGACCCAAGCGCCGACGGCCTCCCATGTTCTACTCTTCCTTGCTATCGGTAGCAGCCGTGTATGTTGGCCTTGTCGTCGTGGCGCCGAGGCCGGCCGACGCGAAGTGGGCGACGTTGTCGGTGACGTCATCAAACTCCTTCCATGTCGCTTCGATCTTTGTGAATAGTGCTTCTTTCTCTGCCTGCAGGACGCGGAGGCGCCATCGCTCGTGGCGGATTTCGCGGGTGGCGGCGTAGGATAGGAGCATCGCCTTCTGCTCGTCCACGTCAGCCACGATGCTTGTGCCATCAATTTACTCCTCTGCGAGGCGGTGCCCGTCGAGGTGGCGGAGGTTGTACCTCTAGTCGGCCTACGCCTGGCGGAACACGGCCTTCCACTCTTCCAACACCATGAAGGTGTAGTGTGCCCACGCCTTGCCCATGGTGATGTCGTCCTAGACCAACGAGGGCGGTGGCGCTGGCTTGTCTTCCATTGGCTCAGTGACGCTGCCTTCAGAGAGCTCGCCAGCAAGCCCACTTGTATCCAACTGGGTCGGCGGGCCTGCTAGGCGGCCGTAATGTCAGATAACTACTCCTTTTGTTCACGAGAAAGGCCGTCCCACCGGGCTTTGGAGCTCAAGGCCATGGTGGGTGAGGTGTAGAGAGGAGATCGGGGAGCGGAGGTGCAGCGGAGGTGAGATGCACCAGTTGTCGGCCGTAGCCACGTTTAAGTAGCGGGCAGGCGGATGCCAGGACAAGCAGCAAGGTGTTTAGTCGGTCAGTAGACGAACGGGTCGAGAGTAGGTTCCTCGACAACCGCACATGTTTAATGGAGGGAGGCAGGCGGATGGGTGTCGTTTGAATACGGAGTGAAGGCGCGTGCGCCAGTACATGGCACGGCAGCGCTCTCGACCGATGTGCCGCTTCATTGCCGACTCCAGTGAGAGATCACGTTCGCTCTGGGTCGGCAAGAATGCGGCGTTGACCGCTTCGAGCGAGAAAGGGAGAAAAGGCGAAAGAGGGTTTTGGGTGGGCCAAGATTTATCGGAGGCGTGTGTGGTAGAAGTCCGGACGCTCGCAAATCCCCCCCCCCCCCCCCCCCTCTCCCTTCCCGGTTTGCGGGGGGAAGGACGTCCAGACCAACGGACGGATAGAGGACCGCATTGGATGACAAAATATGTCGCGGTCTGAATGGATGCGAGCGGTTTGAGAGTCCGCGTTGGAGATTCCCTAAATCTTGTAGCCATAATGTCAGCCTGAAAAATAAAATGGAAACTAGGTTGGTATTTGTACAGAACGTAGAGGGTCTAATCTGAACCTTGATGCTTTTGTGCAACGATGTATCTGACACGCATCCTCAATAGAAGCTATACAGATCTTCCACTTAAAAGAAGTTCGCATAATCTCGGTTGGTTAGCGTATATATTTCAGGTTTGAATAAGTACATTCTTCAAGGCAGATGGAGATGCTAAAGAAATTTGTCATCCAAATATGTTATTTTGCAATAAACTGTAAAGAATTAGAAAGTAAGCGAATAATAAGGGGCATAACAATTTCCATCAATGGTATATGCAGTTTAGTCAAAGAAATATCTCTTAAATCGGCACAGATAGGGAATCTTCTCTTGGAGTGCCCCTATGTATGATGTAGAAATTATTATGTATAAGTTTGTAAAACAACAAAAGACATACAATGTATTGACCATACTAATAAGAAATGTACGAAGGTGCTCATCCCAGCATTCTTTCTAATTACGGAGTGCGGCGTTTCGGTGCCCAGGCTCATCTACACCCGGTCAGAAAAAAATCAAAACAAATACTAAAAACATTTTAAAAAAATTAATTTTTTCCCCATGGTAGATAAGTTTTTGCGTGAGGTCCGCTTCAATTTTCATATCATTTAGACATCTGAGCAGGTCTCAGCAAAAAAGACAAATCGGATCAAAACAGTGCATGAACAGTAAACTTTTTTAAGACCCCGAATTTATCTTTTTTGGCCGAAAGCTGCTCAGATGTCGAAATGATTCAAAACGGAGCTCACGCATCAAATTATCTACCGTGAGAAAAAGTTGGAATTTTTTAGTTTTTTTTTTTTATTCAGCGCGGGTGCAGATGAGCCTGGGCTCATAAATGGATTTTCGGTGATTAAACAACAATAGCAGCCCTATCTCAAGCTGCAGGAACCTAGCATCAAAGCTACAGAAGGCCTGCAATTTTCTGTGATCTTCTTAGGAACATCTGAGACAATGGTAAAGAGAGAGTCTACATTTGTTGTCACTATCATTTTGATCAAGTCTTTGTTGAACTAAGAGCATCTATAACCGGACCTCTCAAACCCGTCTCAAACGCCCGGGCGGGCCGCCCGGTCACTTTTTTTGACCCAGACGGGCCTCTCATACAGCCCTCAAACGCCCGTGCTGACCGGCACCCCCCATATCTAGCCCAAATATGAGGCGGGTATGGGGGCGCCCGGGCACGCCCGCCACGTCGGACTGACGGCGTGGCCCCACAAGGACTCGCCGGGAAACCCGAAGGTCCGACGGGCGCCTCGACCGTCGCCGCGGTGTGAACGCCGTGTGGCGCCGCGTGGCGCCGCTCAGCCTCCCCGCCCGAGGTCGGGGACTGCTATTTAAGCCGTCCGGCGCCCCCCAGCCCTAACACATCCGCCTCCTCCCTCTCTCCGCCGCCAGCTGAGCCCTTCCGCCTCCTCTCGCTGTTCCCTCTCCGTCAGGATGGTCCGCCGGCTCATCACCACCTACGTGCAGCTGACGCCGGAGCGGCGCCGGCAAATCGAGGAGGAGTACCACGCTCGCCGCGCCGCCCGCATCACTGCGGGTCTCCCTCCGGACTCGCCGGAGACGGAGGAGGAGGTGGAGGAGGAGGAGCTGCCGGAGGAGGAGGAGCCGGAGGCAATGGAGGAGGAGGAGCCGGAGCAGGAGGCTCCCGGCTTGACCATGGCGGAGGCGGACGCGGAGTTCGTCATCGCCCAATCGGACGAGATGGCGGAGCAGCAGGCCATCCTGGATTCCATCCGGGATGAGGCCGAGGTGGAGGCCAACCGCCGGCTCATCCGGCAGAGGCGGGCGGAAGCCGACGCCCTCTTCGACGAGCCGGAGGCCGAGATTGAGGCCGAGGAAGCCGCAGCGGAGGGGGTAGCAGCGCCGGCGCCGGAGGGGGCGAAGGGGGCAGCAGCGCCGGCGCCGGAGGGGGCGAAGGGGGCAGCAGCGCCGGCGCCGGAGGGGGCGGACCTGCGGCGCACGCACATCTATCCGACGGAGGGGACGGAGATCGTCCACATCTCCGACGAAGAGTAGATAGCTTTTCACGTAGTACGTAGGTTTATTTAGTTGCATGCTTTTGTATGGATTTGAGGAAGAAATATGAGATGTTCGGATGCAACGAGCTTTATTTGAGGCGTGACCGGTCAGTGTCCGCGGACGCGCCCGGGCGCGTCCGCGAGCGTTTGAGGGACCGGATTTGCAAGGTCCGGCTGTAGATGCTCTAAAAGATATTTGTATAGAAGTGTCCCAGCAACTAAAAGACACTTCGCCTTGACCACCCTCTACAAAATAAGTTGGCTACCCAGTCTGACATACAGAACCCAAAATTAAAGGAAGAAAACAGTTCAATCTGGTAGTGCTGTATTTAGACACGGGGAGTCAATTTGTTGGAGCAGTAATTATGAAATACACATGGAATTGTTCAGTGTCAGAAACACGGGAAATACTGTCAGTTAGGCCAACTCCAGCGCACGACCCCAAACGGACGTCCGCTTCGGCATGTTTTTTGTCCGTTTGGGGCGGCAATGGGGTAGCCCATGTCCGGATCGGGCCGCTGCCGTGTGGATGCGCCCAGCGCGCGGCCGCACCCCAAATCATGTCCGGGGTGGACATGATGTAAAAAAAATGCAAACCCAAATAAAATGGCCAAAAAAATCAAATAAAACACAAACATAATGATAAAACATATAAAACTTAATAAAATATTGTCTTCACGGCCTCCACGCGGCCTCCACAGTACTTAACATAATTAACATAAAAACTTAAAAAAAACAAGCGCCGCCCGCGCGCTGCTGCCGTGCCCGTCGCCGTCTCACGCGCCACCGTTGTCGTCCTCGTCGCTGGTGAGGTCGATGTAGGGCGGCGGCGTCCAGAGGTGGGACAGTGGCCCCTGGAAGGTGGGAGGCGCCTGCACCACCTCCCCCCGTGGTGACGGCTGGCGCTCTGGTGACTGCGGCGGCGTGGGCCACCAAGACCTGGCCCCCATGGCCTCGGACATGTCCGTGGCCGTGCACTCCCAGCTCCACCGCTGGCCCACCATGCCCGGGTGGAACGCGGCGACGGGCTGCTCGTCCAGCACCTCCTCCTTCACCTCCATCATGTCCATCTCGGGCACAGCCACGTAGCCGGCCGCAGAGAGGGCGAGCATGGTGTCCAGACCCACCCATTGTCGCTCATCGTGCGTGTTCTTGGAGTCTTCCAAGACACGTTGGATGAGACGGGCCTCCTCCTCCTCTGTCATGGGAGGAGGTGGTGGTGGCGACGGAGAGGGCGAAGGCGAAGGCGACGGCGTCGGCGTGATGCCACGCACCCACGTACGCCCGCGCACCTGGGGAGGGCTTGGAGCACGCGCTCGGCGCTCTGGACGTGCACGCCGCGGGCTACCTGGGCGGCCAGCAAAGTACGACGCGCGCCGCACGTCGTGCTCATCCTGGAACCAGGTGTCCCACAGTGGGGAATCGACGGCGTACCTATCGTCGTAGTAGAGGTCGTCAAGCAGGCGGCGGCGGCGGTGGTGGATCTCCTCGCGGCGGGCACGGCCGCTCAACGGGATCGGCGGGATCGGCACCCGATCTGCGGAGAGATGCCAGTTATTGGGCAGGTGAACGTCCGCCCAGGGGAGCGGCGTCCCTGTTTCCCAATAACGCCGGCAAACATCCGAGGGGACGTACTGCCAGATGCGCGCCGGGGCGGTCGGAGGGGCGATGGCGAATGCGGGCGGTGCGGGGGCCCTTCGTGGGGGTGGCGTGGAGCTGGCGGCACGGCGGCGGGCGGAGGACGAACCAGCCTCGTGGTCGTGCGCCCCCTTGCGGCCGGTGGTCCACCACACCATTGCTGCTGGCGGCCGGCGAGCTCGAGGAAGTGGAACTAGGATTTGGGGTGTCGGTTTCGAGGAGACCGCACGATTGGAGTGGGAAGCGTGGACTGACCGGTCCATGGCTTCCACATTAAGAAGGACGGCGACCGCTCGCCTGGGCGGATGACATGTGGGGCCGACCGCACGTGCGCAATAAATTTGGGCGGTGGGAGGTAGGTGGCCGCCTGCCACGCGGCCCCGACGCGGACGAGAAACGCGTCCGTTCGCTGTCCGCCAGGACCCAAACCGGGCGCATGTTTGCGCTGGAAATGGGTCGGGCCGGACACAAAACGAACAAGATAGGTCCAGGCTCCCGCGCGCTGAGCCGTGGGGCTTGTCCGTTTTGCCCCAAACAGACAGGACCGGACGGTTTGGGGTCGTGCGCTGGAGTTGGCCTTACACCTCTACGGAAACATCACTAAAAAGATCTTGACTCTTGAGCCGCCTCCTCTGGCAGCTGGCTCCTCTCTGTTCTCTTGCCCGTCCCTCACCCCGTCTCCATATCATACCCATTCTCTCAGCCTCTCTATACGCGGCAAGAAGACCACATCTCAGTGCATAACAAGGCACCATAGTTCATTACAATCTGCAATGGGACAAAAGGGGCTAGTTTAATCTAAATACACATCGGTAAACAAAATTGAAGGACTGAGAAGTCCATCAACACTCTAGCCACAAATTGACATTTTCTTCTGTCCATGTGTTTGGCATTAATTTGAGAGTTTGGCATTAATTTGGAGTTAGTTGGATATCAGATTTTTTTCCATGTGTGCTCTTAAACAATGCAGTACAAATTTCCTTACAGTGCTATGTTTATGTACTTACGGGTGACTTGAGGATTTGAGGGAATCCAACATCTGCCGGTAGCTGCAACCGCTGCTTGCGTCGCCGCGGGAGCCGCCTAGCAGGGCAGCGTGGTGCCTTCTTCCGATCCAACCTTGTGTTATATTCTTGCCCCTTCCTTCCATTTGCCTCCCTGGTCGGTGCCCATATCAAGATAGGAACAAGGCCGCAGCGGCCATATGGCTTCCTTGGTGTTAGGTTAGAGAGGAACGGAGGGGGCGTACGGTGGTGAAGGAAGTGGGCTACCGTAGGGAACAGCCGCGCTGAGAAGATCATATTTGTGGTTGTTAGTTAGGTCAAAAGAAGATCCGATGGTTGTTGTTTATAGTTTGATGGAGAATCCATCAAAAATCAATGGCTAGATGTTCGTGACTTTTGTAGCAATTTCTAGCGTATGCCTTTAATTTTTTTTCTTCTCTGGTGAATGGTTTTTCCAGGAAATTTTAGTCTATGTTTTTTTTCTGGTGAGCCCGTCAAATACATATATACTACTGTATAATGCAGCTTTGGGCCATTCTCTTTTTCTTTAACGACCGTGAGTTTTATTTCAGGGTTACAATCAGCTGGCAGAAGCTCTCTGTGTAGCCAACAAGTTGTGCTACAATTGGTTCTGCCATGATTTGCCAGGCGTCTGCAACTCTGTTTTGGTCTATGGAAATTTTCATAGGAACAAACTCCTTACCCACCACGAGATTACGGATTTGTAGAACAATGTGGCCAAAGTTGACCGATTCAAAACTTTCAAAGATAACGCCCCTCGAGGAGTCCGATTGGACAACCATCAGGAGATTCATATGTTCAGCCGCAAGAGCATCGTTGCAATGAAAAAGGTGACCATGTGCCACAAAAATAAAGCTTTCATAAAATACGACTTCGAATATATATGTAAGAAGACTGGCCAAAAGCATCATCATACAGTTCTACCTGCGTTGATCTTTTGTAGACCAAAAGGGACCATCTACAACGGCGAGGCCACATCGTCGGCAAAAACAGATGTTTTACAGCAGGACATACTCCACTACACACGTAGATAGATAAACTAGCAGCAGCGCAGACACTTTCAGAGTTCAGACAACCATCGCACCCTTCAGCGGCGTCTCACAGTGTTAACTCAAAATTCCACACTTGCGTGATTCAGACTTCAGGAGGAGAGGCCAGGACGGGCGCCTGTGTGTTCTGGCCCGTCGGTGCCAGCTATCTTGGGGCTGCAGGGAGATGGGGTAATTTAAATCAGATCAACAAACGTGAAGGAACATGTAGATATGTCAGATAACTGTCGAACAAGAGGGCAGTCGGTACCCACTAATTATCTGATATAAATTGTACTCCTCCAAATTACCAGAAATAAATTACGAGTGGTTATTTGATGAGATTTGAACTACGATTAAAGACCATTGTCAGATTGTAGGCCTGTTCTAAAGGATATTTCAGAGGATATTCTCCCGTGAAAGCACCGCAAGTCCACAATAAGGATTGGTTCCGTAATCAGGAATACCACAAAGCACACCATGACAAAGAATGTAGCCACCAATTTCAGATGAACGGTTATTTATTTATTTATTTTCTAACAAAATCTTCAAAAGCAGAAAATGGAGAAGTATTAGAGACATGATAGTATGTGTGTGAACATACATACCCATTCCAGCAGCATCAGAGCCTCTCATGATTCTCAGTTTCCGACAAGTAGTGGTAAACAAGCTGCAAATGATTGAATGATGGTAAGCATACATGAATAGCTAAATAATGCATGACGATTCATTCAAACAATATACATGTCATATGCTGTGTATAGGAAAAATAATACTCCCACTGTCCCAAAATAAGTGTCTCAAGCTTAATACAACTTTGTACTAGAGCTAGTACAAAGTTAAGACACTTATTTTGGGATGGAGGGAGTAATAGCATACACATTACAGAAAGCTACACAGATAAAGGTGAGGGAATAAAGTATATACATTGTGTATTATCTCATAATAGATGATAACTGAATTCCCGAAAGATGTTTTTTTCACAAATCAATATGTACTGTTAATGTCAGTATATTGCTAGGAAAATAAGTCATCTACTAGGATGCATATACTATCATGTCTCTACTAGGAAAATAACTCTGATTCACAGACTACAAAATTACATATACAGACATATACATCCTTGTACTAAAAAAAAAGGTGCATGGATCTCACAAACTACAAAATTCAAGAACTTACTCCCAAGGAAGGTCACCCACGAGCATCCAGTCAGCGTCCTTGTCTTCATAGGTAAGTACATACTCTTGGTCCTGAAGAGCATCTGTTTTGCAGGAACTGCTTTTGCCTGTAATCCAACAATTTTAAATATAAATATGCTTCCTTGAAACATACATCTCTTTGACAGAAATAGAAAACACCTATAGTCACACAAAGTTCCAGAAGTAAGACTAGAAATGATACTTATAGAGGCAGAATGCTATTCAATCGAGACAATGGAAAATACTGTATAAAAATTTCACATCTACAGAGTTAACTGTAGACCATTTAGGAACAAAAAATACAGAGTTAACTGAACGCGGGTTACCAAAAGTTGCTTCTTTTGCTCCTATACGCAAGGAATGTTCTTAATGGCATATACTACTGTTTTGCTTTTGATTTCCTGCCATTTAGGACAAAGCAGTCTATAGCACTCAATTCGCAATCTACTTCTCAAAAAAAAATCTCCCTTCTGAAAAGGATGTTAAATTAACCTAGTTAGTAACTAGTTACTGGTCATTGACTAGGCTTGGAAACCATAGTTCAGCTAGTGGGATTCACAAGTAGTCATGCGTCTTTTATCTTCTCAAGAGCTTCAGTAACCAGAAAATCCATCTGGACATCTCATTCCTAACCTCCTATTTACTGAGGCTAGATATTAACCTACTTAACAATAGTAACTTGCATCTAGATTGTCATAGCAACACCTACCAGTGATGAAGCAGCTGAACATCTTCTCCAGCTCCACGGAAAGATTGTCATAGCTGGAGTAAGTCTTAAGATCGACCTTCCTTAGGTATGGGGCTCCATCCATGCTGACTTTGACATAGCAGCATCCTGCCTCGCTTCTACCTTGGTTCTCCGCCTTGGTTTTTGTGGCATTGGCGGCTAAAGTGTTCTTCCGGTAGCTCCGAACAGGCGGCCATCCAACAACTTGTGCCCTATAGAGTGCATAACAGTTGGTGTTAGACCAGATCAAACCAAACATCAACTGAAACACATGGTTTAAAACATGCAATCAACATTCGGACTATTAGCCACTCCCCCTTCCCCTTATCAAATACAGTACACTCAGTTAATTTAAGATAAGCAACACCCGGGTGGTCACAGGCTTACAGTTACAGAGCCCGGTTAAGTGACAGTTTACTTTTAGCAGGGAACCTGCTATTCTGCGTTTAATTCACAAGTAGGAGTAGTTTGTTAAAACTGGTCCACTTCAGCAAGGAAATTAAGATAGCCACCACTATTACTTGTGCCATACATAGTGCACAACACTGACTAGCAGACCAGATCGAACCAAATTAAGATGAGCAACAAACCCAGCTGGTCACAGGCTATAACGGAAACCTGTTAAGTGACAGTTTTAGCAGGGAAAATCCTCTCCTGCGTTTGATTCTCAAGCACTAGTTGCTTAAATCTAGTACAGTACTGAGTACATTTCAGCAAGAAAATCAAGCGAGACATCACTATTACTGGACACTGCTGCTTATGAAGCAATCCAAAACTAGCTCAACTGCCTAAATCTAGCAGATGCACATATCCTACGAGCTAGCTAAAACCGCAACACCAAAGCAACCAAGCAGGAGCTCGAAATAAAATAAGGAGCTTACTTGGCAGCTGGCGGAGCTCCTGATCCGGCTCCGGCGGCGGCTTCAGCCTTCTGCTTGTCCTCCTCCCCGCCACCCCCGGCAGCAGCAGTACGGTCGAGGAGCGAGTCGGCGAACCCGCGCTTGGCCCCGCCCCTTTGAAGAGCAGGAGCGGTAGCTGAAGCTGGGCCGAGCGTGAGCGCGGCGTCGACGGCGGCCTCCGGCACGTCGCGGCCCGGCAGGCCGAGGCGGAGCGCGAGGTGCGGACCCGTCTCGGCCGAGGCGGAGGAGGAGGAGGAGCAGCAGGAGGAGGAGGGCGCGGGCGCGGGCGCGGCAGGGCCCAGGCCGATGTAGTCGCGCGCTTCGAGATTCGGCGGCGGCATTGGAAGGAAGCCCGAGGAGGAAGAAGTGGGGATGGGGAGGGGAAGGGGAAGAAGAAAGGAGCTCTCTTTTTGTTTGTTGGGCTCGGAGAGGGAAGGGAGGGAGGGTGGGGCGTGATAAAGAAGAGGGAGTGGTGGTGGTGGTGGCCGACCGGGCGGGCGGCTCTTTATTCTGCTCCCCTTTCCTCGGGCCGGGCCGGGCCGGGTTGGGTTGGGTTGGGTTGGGTCGCGGGGTGCGCGTAGCCTGGCCTGGCTGTTCGCTCGCGACGGGGACAGCACCGGGCGGGGACGGACAGGTGTAGGAAAACGTGTGCGTCGTCCACTCGTCCCGCTCGCTGTGTGGCCGCGGCGACCGTGTGAAGGCCACTCGTTTCCAGAGTCAAAAGGTGAAAGTGCCGAACGGGATTGACTCACTGACCGACCGGCTGACCGACTTGCTTAGCATGGCACTGGCAGTGGATATCTTTTTTTTTTTTTTTTGAGATAGCTACCAGGCTTGCTGCCTGGTACTGGCAGTGGATATCTGTGCTCGCTTGTTAAAAACTACATCCGCTTAGAAATATATGTTGGCCGGACTGCTTTTTATGACATATAATGCATACTCCGGCCCGTGCATGCCCGGTAAAAATATATGTTCGTCGGAGTATTTAGTTAGTCAAATCAATGACATAAAACCACGCGCATACCCTGTAAAAACTGAGACGGAGGGAGTGAAAAAAATGGTTGGGGATTTCAGCCTGACAGCCTCGACCTTGACCAACAAAGTACTCCGGCCCGTGTAGGTGGTTAGCAGTACATAAATGGAGGGTGTTACCAGTAGTAAAGCCGGTTTTCCTTTGCAGCGACAGGATCTTTGAGGAGGGATTACCCTTTCCGGTTTTATAATCCGGCATTTCGGACACCTGCCGCCGCGCCACTCCTCTTCGTACGCACGCTCGCTTCAGCGCCGCGCAGTGAGTGGTCCCACTTGCACGTACGAACGGAAGCATTTCTTTCTTTTACCCTCTAAATAATACCTCGGTTGATCGATCGATTCTGGTGGTCTTCGGCCATAATTATTCCCTGCGACTGTACTCGAACTCGACTCGATCCATGGCTATGGCTGCTGGTCTGACCTTGTTCCCGGTGGTGGCTGTCGCTGTACGCCGTACTCCTTGCCTCGTGGGAAACGGAGCGGACGGACGGACGGATAAAAGTAATGGCGGGTGGTGGCGGCCACGTACGGCGCGATGGCCGGCCGGGGAGCAGGGGCACGGCCACGATACGGCATAACAAAGGGCGGACCGACCGGCAGACACCCGGGCCGCGAGTCCACCCGACAGCGCCGCGCACACGTCGCTCTCATCCATCTTCCCAGACCCACCACCCTCCCGTCCCCAGCTGCCACCATCGCCGTGCCGTGCTCCGCGGTTCCACCACTCCCACGCCGAGTCACCGTCGCCGACGACGGCGACGGCTCGTGCCGCGTCGTCGCGGTCAGCGCTCGTCACCGGCAGTGCCACCCGCGTCGTCCCGGTTTGCGCCCATCACCGGCAGTGCCACCCGCGTCGTCCTGGTCACGGGTCACCGCCCATCACCGGCATTGCCACCCGCGTCGGCGTCGCCTGCGATAGTGGACTAGACTAGTGGACGCCCGTTTCCGAGCGCGATCATGCTCTGGCGCCATGCCGCTCCGCGCCCTCCGCTGGCTCTCCTCTCGTGCCCGTGCGTGCGTGCGTGCCGGAGCGGCACTGCTCACCGCATGCGCGCGCGCGCATGCAGTGGAGTGGGCGAGGATATGCGCACGGCGCGGCGGGCGTGCCGCGTGCTCCTGGTGCACCGCGACCGCGTCGGTCGTGCCGGCTTTCGGTCTGAGCCGGATCGCGTGGCGGTTCGTCATGAACTTTCTGCGGATGCGCCGGGACCGTGTAATGCACCTTGATTGATTGCCGCGGTGGTGGTTGGTGCACCCACCGGAATAATGCCGACCGTGTATGTACGTAGTACTATATCGGTATATGCTGCGTTTTCCACGGGCATTTTGCCTTCTTTGTTCGCTCCAACAAGCTCCACTGTTGCTGGCGCAGCCGAGAAAATGCTCCCGGAGTAGTACGTACGCAGTTTCCTTTTTTTGGCCGATCAATGCATTGAATCATCACTGGTGCTGGTGCTGGTGCTACTGCTGCATGCTGCCACCAAACTTGCGACAAAGCTTGTAAAATGCGACCGCACATTCTCGGGAAGTTTGTACTCCCTCCGTTCCCTTATACAAGGCCACTGTAAAATATACATTTTGCATCTATATAAGGCCACCAACAGTAATCGAGGTAAACATTAATGATGTTTCCTCACACTAGCAACTTATTTAATACTACTTGCATGCATGTATTCATAATGACACTAGCTATTTTCTTCTCATTCATTCGTTGCATGCATGCGGCGTATTAATGATTCCGGTTAACGAAAAGAAAACTTGACTTTCCAAGCGGTCATTAAATTTTGCCTTCGTACCCGTAATATGAGTTTGTGGCCTTATATAAGGGAATGGAGGGAGTATTAACTTTTAGATAAACAAAGCATTGGTGGTTCACAACTAATGATGGTTTCTATAGTTCTGTTGTCCTGTTTAGAAAAAAATGACGTTTGTTAGATAAACTTCTGTTGTAATCTTAACAAACTCTATATATCTATCTCTACCGTAGTTATCCTTTCATCTAGCGAACACTTGTAACAACTAGTAAAATGTCTGTGTGTTGCTACGGACTACAATACATATAACATTGCGTTTGGATATCTTCATTAAAGTCCAGGAAATTGAATTGGTAATCATCTGATCTCAATATGAATGTTTGGATGTACACTGAATTCGTATCGGAAACACCATGCCAATTCCACGTCGTTTTGCCTCCAACGCAAAGCTTGCTCCCATGATTCGAAGGGCTCCCCGTTTTCCTTCGAATTGTCCATCTCCCGCAAAACTTTCCCCTTCAACCCCCAACAACCAGGAAAATAAAAGAAAGAAAGAAAGAAAGAATCCCATGATTCGAAGGGCTCCCCGTTTTCCTTCGAATTGTCCATCTCCCGCAAACTTTCCCCTTCAACCCCCAACAACCAGGAAAATAAAAGAAAGAAAGAAAGAAAGAAAGAAAGGAAGGAGATGAGAGGAAATCTCGGGGCGACCTAGCTACAAGGGCGGCGTGGTAAGGCGCTGACGGACTTGGTCGTAAGCTAATCATATGCATATTCCCTTCGGTAAACATCAAGTCAAGCACAACCTCCTTCTTGAGCTTTTGTTGAAAAACATAATAGTAACATATATAGTTAGCAATGTTGTGTACTTAAGAATAATATATGCAACCATAGTTAACAAAATCATACCATCATTTTTGCAATGAAGTTACCATCATTCAACATGTGCACTAGTGGCACGTATCCATTTATATTTGTGCTGACTTGATAATTGGTCTTGAAAGTCTCAACATCATTTATAAATGAGAGAAGAGATTCTTTCTCCTCACAAGTTAGCTCGGAGCCATTGCTGTAGTACGTCTTGTCTACAACGTTCCGGGTATTTTTTGGATAATCGAAATAAGCTGTCAATTATAAATAAACAAGTTTAGTAGGGATGAACACCAACTATTTTTAAATAAACAATAAATTTGTTTGACAAACTCACATAGAGGTAAAACTGGAAGCATATCCACATCCACCCAAATGTCGATATTATCTTCAATATCATCTTTAGGACGAATATCGAAGATTATTTGCATATCCCCCTCAAATCCATATGCCTTGCCTAGAGCTTCCAATTTAAGCAACCAAAATGTGAGTGATTAAGTGCATTGTATAGTTTAACCCGAAATGTGTAGCCATGTTTAGGGCGTGTTCTGAACCTCTCTAGCTTCTCAAAACTCCACAAATCCAGCTTCTTGAGTTAGCTTCTCACTTCACCTGGCTATTCCGATGCGTTCGGCTTGCTTGGCAGCTTCTCCTAGCCATTCCGATGCGTGCGGGCGGGTTGTTGCGGGGAACAGGAGCCACGCGAGCTGTGCGAATCGTTTTTCACGACTTGGCGGTGGCATCCTCACTGTAAATACGCTGGACTCCTCGCTTCTCCGGTTCGTGAAGCTGGCAAAAGGATGCTTCAATATTTTGCACTAGAGGCCCGCAGCGCTTTGCGAAGCCCACTCCGCGGAGCTCAGACGTTCGGTCTAGCTTCGCTCGCGGAGTTGGAGAAGCCTGGAGCGGGAGGAGTTCAGAACACGCCCTTAGTCCTCAGGTGAGCTCTCCTCGTCTCCATATTCTCACTATCTTGGAAACCGAGCTTCTTCAAGACATACCGTCTTGCATGGCAGGGGATGCACTAGTCGAATTGTAAAAAAGGGAAATTACACGTTCAAGCAAAGAAACAGAAGTCATGATTAATTACAAAAAAAATCTTGTCATCGTTGCGTACCGTAAAAACATTGAAGGTCTCGTCCAACTTGATGGTAAAGAACCTACCGTTTTGTAGGTGAGACATGTCACACATACCCCGATCGTCGCCGCAGTAATCACACTCAGGGATCCTATCGTCGTCAAACATTTCCTATGTTCATGATTCAAAGATTAAAAATCGACGACAATTATACCAAGAACTATTCAGCATGGGTCGACTTTCGGTCTGTCGAGGCTTCCTTGAAAAACTCTGATATCTCATGGTGTATATGGTGCGCCCTCCCTCACACTGATATGGTGGTGTATGTGGTGGACAATCCTCTTGACAGAAATTTCGACCGTCGGTGCTGGCCGCTCCTCCTTCGTCCCCGTGTGCATTACCAAAATGTGTAGCACACGAGGAAGAAGGAGGAAGCAACCCCCACGACAACAGTCGGGATTCTTCCTCTGATATTTCGGCCGTCGGTGTTGGTCGCTTCCTCTCCCTCTCTCGCGCATTATACCAAGGAAGAGGAGGAGGAAATGACTCCCACGACAACAGTCGGGATTCCTCCATCAAGAACATACTGAAAGTCACACAAGGACACTGGAAGTCAACCCTAAGCATAAGTCAATTAACATTACATTTACGGAGTAATGACATAAAAATGGCATATGTTTTGCCGCAATGTCATCTAATTCCTGTTCCGGCAAATCACAGGCACTTGATATTTCATAGTTTATAGTAAAAGTCATGCTGAAATCCACGATTTTTTTTGGCATGATCGTTGTTAAAATAGGACACATCGAGCGCCTGAAATTTGCGGGAACGGAAATGAATCAACATTCCGGCAAAACATAGGCCACCCGGATGTTTTTTGTGCAAATTCATGTATCATGGGCATCTGTCTTCCTTTGAACATCAACTCATGCTACTCATCTACTACTATTACTACTCCCCGGAGGTATTTGCATTTCAAAAAAAATACTAGCTTCATATTTTCATTTCAAAAAATACTATTTGCACATTTTCACAACTACTCATCTACTACTACTACATCTATGAAAACATCTATGAATTTTCTGAACATCATCTCCATCTAGACCTAGAACATGAATAAATTCTAAAACTTGAACATCATCTCCATCTAGACCTAGAACATGAAGACATTCACAACTAGGGAGGAGGGGTGGCGGCTGGAGGAGGGGGGCGACGGTTGGAGGATGGAGGAGGGCGGTGGATGGAGGAGGGAAGAGGGTCGGCGGTCGGAGGAGGGAGAAGGGGCAGCGGCCGGAGGAGGGAGGAGGGCGGTGGATGGAGGAGGGAAGAGGGTCGGTGGCCGGAGGAGGGAGAAGGGGCAGTGGCCGGAGGAGGGAGGAGGGCGAGGATGGAGGAGGGAGGAGGGCGAGGGGGTGGGGAGGCTTACGACAACAGGACGGCGGCGCGACAATGAAAACGGCGTGGGGGAAGGGGCGCGCGGTGAGGGAGAGAGACATGAGAGTGTGGAGGGAGAGTGAACAACATGGGCGGGGAAGAGGATAAAGGTAAAATAGATGTAGCGCGTTCTGCCACACCGCGCTACTGCTATCGATATAGCAGTAGCGCGTCTTTTGGAGACGCGCTGCTGCCATACGTAGTCCAGTGGATTCGGTGGGGACCATGATAGCAGCAACGTTGTTTCCAGCCACGCGCTATCACTAAAGTTATAGCAGCAGCGTCTATTTTCTGGACGCGCTACTGTAAAGTAGCAGTAGCGAGTTTCTGTCAGCCGTGTTACTGTTAAGCCTCCGCCTATAAGGTTTTTCCTAGTAGTGATGGCGGAATGCCACTGACTGTTGCTGTTAATTGGCGGAAGGCTAGCATGTTAAAAGTCGGACCGTAATTAGTATTTGGGCATTTGATGGAAGCTTTGCAAATATATTTGAGCATTTGGCGGAAGGCTAGCATGTTAAAAGTTGGACCATGATTAGTATTTGGGCATTTGACGGAAGCTTTGCAAATATAATTGAGCATTTGGCGGAAGGTTATTTCTTGCCATATGATTAGCATTTGGCAAGGTGATTAGTATTTGGTCATTTGGTAGAAGTTTTGCAAATATATTTTGGCATTTGGCGGGAAGGTTACTTCTTACCATATGATTAGCATTTGACAAGTGATTAGTATTTGGTCAATTGACGAAAGCTTTGCAAACATATTTGGGCATTTGGCGGAAGGTTATTTCTTGCATATTTGGGCATTTGGTGGAAGGTTACTTCTTGCCATATGATATGATAGCATTTGGCAATGCGATTAGTTCCCTATTAAGATTATTTATCACTTCTTGCAAAGATGGCTAGCTTTGGCTAAAACTACACTGACACATGGATTAATAGCCTTCCGCCAAACAAAAAGCTACTAATCATATTTTTTAAAGGAAATCGTGCAGTTATTTGCGATTAAAATTTTACAAAGACAAACATATACGGCTACGGTTGGCTGGTGGCCTCCCGCATTCGTATCCGCGGACTGGTCTTTCTGTCCGCGGACGGATGAGTGAGGAAATTTGCGGGTCGCCGTTGAAGACGCCCTCACCACCAAATTGACAGAAAAAAAGAAAAACAGCACATATCTCAATGCAGAATCGGACGGTCATTAGATCGACTGTCCCAAAAAAGAATTTTCAAGTGACAGGTACAGTTCACTATCAGCTAGCAAGCAGGACACGCGCATGGTGCACATTGCACCATGTATGTCGCCGGCCGGCCACTCCCAGCGCGCGCGCTTGCATGGAGTAGTGGGGGGCATGGACGAGTGAGCGCGCCATGCCGTGCGTCCCCGTGCACGAGCCGCTCTGGTGTGGGCATGCCGCCTTCGCGCCGTGCTCCCACCGGCGCCGGCGCGTCGCCTCGCCATGCCGCTCTTGCTCCAGGCCAGGCACCGAATGACCGGGATACAAACCAAACAGGCACATGCAGGAGGTGAGGTGAGGCGAGAGGCCGCCGGCTTTGGGCAAGTATTGACCCGGATTGCATGGAGATCGTTAAGAGATTTCCGATCCCTGCTGGTGGTGGGTACACCACCCAGAATAATATGGCCGGTATACACTCGCTGCGTTTTCCACGGGCATCTCGCATTCTTCGCACTGTGCGGCCAGCTACCGAACTCCGCTGTGCAACCGAGGGCATGGTTCAACGTACGCGGACATGCACAGCTCCCATTTTTGGCTGATCAATGAACCGAATCACCACTTGGTACTACAGTCTGTCAAATGTCTACTGCTACCACCAAACAGGGGACAAAGGCCAAGTAATGCGATCGCATATTCTCGATGTAACAGGCCGTGAAATACTAGCATTCAGACCAAGACGAACGCATCGGTTGCTCTGCTCGTTCGGAATTGATGGCGCGCGCGGTGGCCAGGCGACAGCGCATGCGGGCGGCGGGCCGGGCCGGCGGCAGCACCTCTGCAACCCTCTCGTCTCGATCAACGACGGCGAGCGGCAAGGCTGGCTAGCGTGCGTGCGTTAATACTCTGTTCTGCTGCGTGTGTCTGCCACCCCGAGGCCGGCCGTCCACGCGCGCATCATCACCGCTCGGTCGCTTAGCCGGGCATCATGGCCGTGCCATGCCACGGGCGCTCGAGAGCGCCGCATTAACTCGCCTGACGCGCCGCTCCAGCTACCTCCACTCCACTGCGCCTGCGCTGCGCTGCTCTGCCTCTGTTCATCCACTGCTCGCTGCCGCTGCGACTGCCAGCATAATTGTGCACCAAGAGCAGCAGCCTATGTCGACGTACGCTACGTAATAAGTAAGCACCTCTCTAGCGGGTGCATTTTAAGAGGAGCTCTACTTAACCATGACCGTGCGTGCGTGCCAAATGCTTTTGCTCACGTCCTTTGACTTGGATGGCTCGCCACGCACGGCCGTCGATCGCACAGGCCGTCAACTGAACCGTCACCGTCCACGCTAATCGCAAGTACTCCTCCACTCGTTTGTGTTGTGCTGATGATTTTGGCCGCCGCAGTAGGATTACGGGACGAGGTTTTCCAGGTGAAAAGCTCGATGGATCGGTGTCTCCGTTCCCCAGGAGCCAGAAACCTGGCGCGCCTGCCGGACGGCCGGCAACCGAGAGGGACGGGGCCCGTGCAGCGCCAGCCATGATCACGATCCAAGAGTAACCCTGCCCCGCCATGTTCCTTTCCAACGCGCACCGCCGGCCGGGTCCCGGCCAGCTGTGCGCCCACCGTCGGCAGGCACCACGGAGTGAGGTGAGGTCGACCGATCGGCGCGCGCTGTCCGTTCCGGCGAGGACAGAGGAACAAACTGGACGGACGGCAGCGCCGTGCCCCGGCTCTGGTATCGACTGTCTGTCACCCTCGTGCCGTGCCGCGGCGCCGTCCGCGTCAACGGCGTGCGGTGTGGGGGACGGACCCGGGGTCTGGCTTGGCTGGCACGACAGCGGGCTAAACAGTACCAAGTGCCAGTGCCAAAGTGGGGTGTGGCCACTTTGGGTCAAAATGCGTAGTAGTACCTGCGAGTCTCCTTGGGCGTACGTGAAAGCTACGCGTCGAGCGTGTAGTCTCAATTTTGTTCGACAAGTGCACATGGTCTTTATTTACTGCAAGTGTTTTGAGTTAAAACGGAAACATAAAAACCGGCCGGCCACATGCCAAAGAGATGGAACGACCGGAACAGTGATTACATGACGCATCCATGTTTCGTTAATTACTGTTGAAACGGTTGAATGCAAAGCTCAGCGACTTTCGATGGATCACATGGTGAAGCGAAGACAACATACCAATCCAGTCAGCGTGGAGTAAGCCAATCTTCCCTCCCGCATACGTCCGGACCGCAAAAGCTATCCAACGCAGATCTATATCGCTCCGCCGAGCGGCCCGTGTCGGTGTCAAAACCGACGAATCTCAGGTAGGGGGTCCCGAGCTGTGGATCTTAGATAAATGGGGAACAAAAAACAGGGGACAATGTTTACCCAAGTTCGGGCCCTCTCAAAGAGGTAAAACTCTACGTCCTACTTGATTGTATTGATGTGTGTATGACGATTACAAAGTCGATCTATCACGAGATCAAAGGAACTAAACCCTACACTAGTAGAGAAATAGCTAGCCACAACTCTTGTTGGTGGCGCACCATTTTCCACTAACGCCAGCACTAATATTTTCAAAATAGCGATAACGTTGGACGAAATGGTACGCCAGCATTGTGCAGTTAGTGCTGGCGTGGACATAAAGTGGAACGCCTACAGAAAGTGGGCCCTACTGAGCTGATCAGTCGGAATACATTGCTGGCGTAATATGTCCTAAAACGCCATAGATATATTATGTAGTTCTGACGTTCCCTGTTCGTGAACGCAGCATTAAGTTTTGCCTATATAAGCTATACTGTTGGAAGCCTCTCAAAATACATTCACTTCTAATTCTTTTCCCTAATAACTATTATCTCCTCTTAGTTATGGACCCACGTCGGCGGAGCGTATCGAAAGTTTGGGACTCCGCCGTCCTGGCCGAGCTCCCGTCTGGTTCTGGTGGTCGTCATCACACTGATGATGTTTTTAGTTTAGATCTAGTAGTAGTAAACTATAATTGTTATTTTTTATTATCCTTATGTAATGTATGTAAGCAGACCAGATTAATTAATGAAACCTATGTTGTTCATCTATATGAATTAATTTTGAATTAATATTTTAATTCTCTCTCTCTCTCTATATATATATATATTCACAAAAGATGAAAATAAAATAATAATAAACTGAAATGGCGTTGGCCACGTCAAACACACCACACCGCTCGTCAAATCCAACCACTCGTATATACACACCCGGATCTAATCCCCACACAAACGCCCCCAAATCAATCCTAACCCGCCGCCGTCGCCGCCGCCAATGACCAAGCCCCCCCGGCCGTCGTCATCATCTCCGACTCCACATCGCCGCCGTCTTCCTCTCCATCTCCACCTCCGCCGTCGTCGTCTCCATCTCCACCTCCGCCGTCGCTGTCTCCGCGCCACCACCGGCGTCGCCGTCCCCGCACCTCCACCGCTGTCCCGTCGCCGTCTCCGCGCCTCCATCACTGTCCCGTCGCCTCCATCGCGGGTGAGTAATTGTAGTTTCAGATTTTAGTGTAGTTGTGTTGTGCAGATTTGTGCTGGAGTTGTGTAGTTTCAGATTTTAGTATAGTTGTGTAGTTTAAGATTTTTAGTGTAACTTATTTAGCTTCAGATTTTTAGTGTAGTTTTTGTAGTTTTAGATTTTTAGTGTACTTGTGTAGTTTCAGATTTTTAGTGTAGTTGTGTAGTTTCAGATTTTTAGTGTAGTTTGTGTGGTTTCAAATATTTAGTGTAGTTGTGTGGTTCCAGATTTTTAGTGTAGTTTGTGTAGTTTCAGATTTTTAGTGTACGTAGTTGTGTAGTTTTAGATTTTTAGTGTAGTTTGTGTAGTTTTAGTTTTTTACTGTAGTTTTGTAGTTTCAGATTTTAGTGTAGTTTTGTAGTTTCAGATTTTAGTGTAGTTTTGTAGTTTAATTACATTGTCTACAGATTGTATATATATAGGTGTTGCAGGTACAGTCATATGGCTCTGAAGTTTCGTGGTGTGCGACAGAAGGGTACTAAGTACTATGCAACCATCACGAAAGACAATGTCGTCCACCAGCTTAGCCACCGGGACACTCTAGAGTTAGCGGTGCGCGCCTACGATGCAAAGGCGTTGAGTATCACAAGGAAAAAGCGATTCTAAACTTCCCTGATTGCCGTGAGTACGCGTAGTTCCTCGCGTCGGAGAACATAAGGATATACACTAGGGCTGAGGAGAAGGAGAACCTCCAGGTCGAGCAACACTTATTCGATCCATTAGTGACGAAGCTTGCAAGAGATGACAAACTCTTAGAGACCAACAAGATGATGCTCCTTCAGCATGCAGCGAAGAAGAGCGCAGGGGAGGATCCCATAGATTGGGATATGCTCGAGGAGGAGGAGGATCATGAGGAGGAGGAGGTTCAGTCGCTAATGCGTCGTCCTAGGTCCACCAGGGACGACCATGAGGCCGACCCCTCAGGCCGGTAGCTTGCTAGAGATGGACGTAGCATTAGCTATTTCGTATATGAATGATTGTTTAACTTTATGCATGTTATTATATGTTTGAACCGTGCATCGTTTGTGGAATTGCTTAATTACTAGTGCATATATGTTCTATTTTGATGTGTTAGTTATTTAGTTTAATGATCTATGCTTACTTTGATCAACGATATTGACAACAAGAAATGGATGCCCCGTGTAAGACTTGTGGTGCTTTGAGATGCCAGAAGGATAGGAAGTTCTTCATCGATCTTCCGAAGGACTTCATTTCTAAGACGGTATATATATATGATTTAGTTCAACATATTCTGATTGAGTTTCATATGGTACGTTTGTGGCCGAAATTGTCTAACTAGTTTTTTTTTTCAAATTTTGCTCAGGTCATCCCTTGCGGGGCAAGGCGTGACTTCTTAGAGAAGTTTCGAGTTCCGCTTGATGTAACCATCACGTTCCAATGCACCCTCATGAAGATGCTGACAGCCGAACGCTATAATTGTCTTGTCACCAACGAGTCAGACCGCACCTATTTCGGTTGCCCTGGTTGGACAGCTCTTGCAACTGCTTACCAGATGGAAGCTGGGGAGAGAGCCACGTTCTACCTTGACTACGATCGTAATGAGATCATGGTCTACTACAGGGCCTGTTGGCAGCGACGATGATGGTCCACTTACTCCAGACTATGATCCTGACTCCGCCCGCCGAAATATCAAGTTATCTAGCTAGTAGGCATGCATGGCATATCTTATGTTGTGTTACCACCTCCTGTTAATTTGGCCTAAATTGTGTGTACTTGTGTTACTTGCCTATTTTTGAAACTTTTCTGAATAATGTCAATAAATAATGACTCTTGAACTTAGATTCTGGTATTCGCAATGTACTGTTTAATTATTGTTCTAAACATTTATTATGCTGTCATTTTTGCTGTATCGTGCTGCTGTACAGATTTGATTTAAATCTGGAAATTACATTGCTGGCGTAGCACTAACATCCAATGCCACTGCTGACGTATATTACTGGTGGCGTTGGCCACGTGGCATGCCATAAACGCATGAAATAGTGCTGGCGTAGTACCCAACGTCAGTAGTATTCTTTAACTATGGCGCCTTATTGTGGCGTAGGTGTCCACGCCAGCATGGCCATTTTTTGCCACGCCATAGCTAGGCTTTTCTGCACTAGTGCTAGATGAGTCGGAATAATGGTTCTTCCCCCTACGAGCTAAACCCTCTGGTTTATATAGACACCAGGGGTACCTAAGGTTACACATAGTCGGTTGCCATCAAGGATAAACACGCCAATCTCACCATTTTGACTTGGAGGACACACCAAAGAACTAAATGTCTCCTTCCCGAACACGAGGTTGTATCATAGTTCGGCTTCCATGCGACAGCCACAGAGCGGCCCACCTGTCCAGCCCATAAGAAATAGGCCGACGACCCGAGGACTCCTTAGTTACGGATTCTCTCAGTAGCCCCCAAACTAGCCTCCAACGTCGGGGTCCATGATTCTCAGTAGTTCGGCTTGCGGGGCGAGTTCTTCTCCCCTTCTATGTTCGGCTGGTACAAGTTCGGCCACCGATGACTTCCCGATTTTCGAAGCGTCGCGGAGCCCACCGCATTTACTTTCCCGCTTAAGTGTAATGACACCCTTCGATTCCCGTGCGTCGCTAGGAGGTTAACGGCCCAGCAGTCTTTTACAGAAGTGCTCTTTGTGGTGCTGGAGGAAAAACGCCTATTTAAATAGGCCGAGTGTGCCACGAACAACACATCTTGTCCCCTAGCCATTGAGAGAAGAAAAATCCATGAGTTCAGAGACATGGCAAGCGCCCCAGGCTCATCCTCACGCCCTCACGGCAATCTCCCAGGCGGCTGGCAAGCTGTCCGGTTTCACGCCTCCGATTGTGCGACCTCATGACGCAAGGTTACCTCCCTGCCTCAGGTCTGGCTCCCACTTGTTCTGGGTTAATTTCCGCGAATGGCGAGGCCTTCAACGAAAACTTCCCCTCCCCATGCAAGGGAGAGCGGGTATGCTTCGTGCCCTTCCTCTTACGAGGGTTGGGTTTCCCAATTCACCCCTTCTTGAGGGGCCTGCTGGAATTCTACGGGATTCAACTTCACCACCTTACCCCTAGATCCATTTTGCACATATCGGGCTTCGTCGCCCTTTGTGAGATGTTCCTGGGCTGCGAGGCCCATCACCTTACCTGGGGTTACCTGGTTGAGTAACCCCAGGTAAAAGGTGGCTGCTACAAAAACTATTGCAAACAAAATGACGACACGTTTGGCTAATAAGTTCTGTTTCTCCCTATTTGATTCAAGTTTGAAATATTCATAGATGCTACACTTCAGTCAGTAATGAACAAAAAAGCTAGGACTGATTTTTCAGGCAGTTTTGTGTCAATGAGTAAATCAGTGCTCGTCCTCTGAGATCGAGCATCAACTTTATTTCCCTTAGTCGAGTGATGGATGATGGCTAAAGCAATGGTGGAGGAGGCGTATTGATGTCAGTTTGAAGCAAATCAGGAGAATGCCACCATCGGTTAGGTTTGCCGATTGAAGGAATTGCATGGGATTGGTGGCGAGGCTTTTCAACTCACCACCGTTTGAGTTTATCATCTCTCGCTACTGCACCCACTCAGTCGTATCCATGTTTGCATATTCTCTAGCCCGTTGAATAATCCATGGTAAGTGGTTATGAGCTACATATTTTCCACTTTGGCCATGTTTTATATACCGAACTAATATATTCTTTGCCATGAAACTAGATTCCGATCTTCTGGTCTTGCCTACTATTTACTTATTCAAATTGATTCAGGAGTAAAAGGCACTGGCGGTCCTAGAACTTGTCTTGCGGGTGCACTTAAGTCACACTACTTGCAAACCGGAAAAACCCGTCACAGAACTTGCGTTGCGGGTGCATCTAGGTCACAATGGCCATTTGGACCGGCCCGCCGCCCGGTTTTCTCTGTTCGGCGGTCACGCGAGGTGCACGTGTGGCGTGTTGGGGGTTGTTTTTTTGCACAGAAGACCCTGGTTCCTTTGCTAATCACTTGGTGACGTCCCTGCCTTAGTTGACTGTCGTTTCTCTGCTTTGCCGATGGGGGAGGTGACTAGCGGCGGTGGTGCGGGTGAGTCGAGGTTGTCGGCGGCAAGTGTACCGGCGGAGGCGACAGAGATGAAGCCGAAGTTGAGGACAGAAGAGGGGGGACGCCCGATCTACGGTCAGTTCTCTGTCTCCTCCCCCTCCCATCCCCTAATAGCTAGGGTTAATCGCCGGTGCCGCCAGATTAGGTTGCTTAGGTACTGAATCAGTATAAGCTGTAGGTTCTGCCTCATTTTCTTGTAGGATTGTACACACTATATTGTTTGATTTGCTGATAGCATGCATGTCCGCAACATAGTTTCTGAATTCATCATGATTTTTGCAATGTAGGTTTGGATTCAGAAAAATTCAGTATAGAGATGCATCATGGGGGGTTCTTCATGGGAAAAGGAATTAATTTGGCATATTTGGATGAAAAAGTATCACCGTTTGATAACCTTGAAGGAACACTTTCTGCAATGATATGATTGACTATATGTTGTGTCAGTTGAAATATCCACCTGGTGAGTTGGATATTGTTTTCTAGTGCCCACCTGGTAAAACACTTGCAGAAATGGTGCCAATTGATTTTGAAGTGGACTGTCTGAAGATGGCAAAAGCTTCTGTTAATTCAAAGGTGCTTGTTTTGTTTGTGAAGCATGTGAAAAAAATAGAGATTAAAAAATTGGAGGAGGAAGATGACATTGCTTATAGGGTTGGGCCTGAATTGCCTCCATTAATACTTAGCCCTATAAGCAAGGAGAAAATGAGGCATATGAAATCAGAGAGCACCCAAGCTAGTGTAGAGAGTGCTGAAAATTCTGAGAAAGTACCAGATGCATGTACTGTCCAGGATGCAGAAAGTTCAGACAAGTCATCAGATGCAGAAGAAGATTGGGAATGTGATTCAGAGACTGATCCAACATGGTATGACAATTATTATGCAGTGGGTGAAGATGATGATTTGTATGATCAAAATGTAGATGATGTTGTGCATGATGCATTGGTTGAGAAGGGGAAGAAAGTAGGAGCTGAGTACAGACATGTTCCAGGCACAGATGATGTCACTGAAGAGGAACTACAACTACCAGAAGAAGAGGATTGTTAGAAGATGCACAAGAGTGACTCTGATGATGAGAAGTACAAGAAGAAAAATAATAAAGAGAAACCCATATACAGGTTCAAAACATTTAACCCACTAGTTGACATGGAAAATCCTCTATTCAAACTAGGTATGGTTTTTGATTCAGTGGAGTTGTTGAGAAAAGTAGTAGCACATTATGCAGTTAAGAACAGAGTGCACATCAAGAAAAAAAGAAGTAACAAACAGAGGTTTGAGGCAGTATGTATAGAGGGTTGCCCTTGGAAACTTGTAGCTGTGGCAGATAACAGGACCCAATCTTTTCTTGTGAAGACATTTGTTGGAGAGCATAATTGTGAGAAAGTGTGGGATGTGAAAGAACTCACAGCCCCTTTTTTGGCCAAGAAATATGTGGAGATGTTCAGGGACAATGACAAGATGTCTTTGTCTACATTTGCAAGGAAAGTAAGGAAGAAATACAACATGGAAGTAAGCAGGCATAAACTTGGGAGAGCTAGGAAAGCAACATTGGCTGTGGTGCATGGGGATGAGGTGAAGCAATATACACTTCTTTGGAAGTATGCACAGGAATTGAGAACAAGCAACCCAGGATCTTCTTTCTACCTAAACCTAGAAAATGGATTGTTTAGCACATGTTACTTCAGTCTTGCAGCATGCAAGATAGGGTGGTTAAAGGGTTGCAGGCCCATTATATGTCTTGATGGTACTTTTATAAATACAAAATATGGTGGGCGACTAGTTACTGCAGTAGGTATAGATGGGAATGATTCTATATATCCAATTGCAATGGCAGTGGTGGAGAGAGAGTGCCATGCATCATGGGCTTGGTTCTTGTCTACATTAAAGCAAGATCTGAATATTATGAACACCAGCACATTCACTATTATGAGTGATAAGCCGAAGGTACATTTGTATGGACTTTAGAACTATATGTTAACTAAACATTGCTTATTTATTTGTTTGCTGAACTTTATTTTTTTAATTTTTGCAATATCAGGGCCTCATCAAAGCTGTGCATGAGCATTTTCATGACTCTGAGCATAGGTTCTGTGTTAGACACTTGTACCAAAACCTCCATGCATCCACAAGGGAGAAACTATCAGGCAACAACTCTGGATTTCTACAAAATCCACCACACCTACTATCTTTGAGCAGAATATGGAGAAGTTGAGGCAAGACAATCCAGAGGCATATGCATGGTTGGAGGAAAAGGCACCAAACCGATGGTCAAGAGCATTTTTTAATGAATTTCCAAAATGTGACATTCTTTTGAACAATACTTGTGAAGTCTTTAACATGTATATAAAATTTGAATGTTGCTCCAATTTGCTCTCATGAACTGCAACTAAGTTCTTGTAGCTGATTGTTTTTGGAAATTTTGTAGGTACATACTAGAAGCCAGAGAGCTACCAGTGATGTCTATGTATGAGAGAATAAGATCTCAATTAATGCATAGGCACATGTTAAAACAAAAAGCAGCTCTTCAGAAATGGACAGGAAATATTACTCCCAAAGTTAGGGACAAATTAAGGAAGAATGTTGAATTGTCAGCCAACTGCCACCCAGAAGAATCAGGCATGAGTGTGTTTGGAGTTTTGTCAAATGAGAAAACCTACATTGTTGAGATGAACATGCATACATGTACTTGCAGAAGGTGGCAGCTTACTGGAATCCCATGTAGACATGCATGTGCTTGCTGCAGACATGAAAGAATTAGGTCAGAGACCATGGTTTCTTCCTGTTATTCACTGCAGACATATTTGTGTGCTTATGGAGTTCAGATATATCCAACCATAGACAAAGATGAGTGGGCCCCAGTTAATGCAACACCTGTACTGCTACCACTCTATGAGAAAAAAGCCAGGAGGAGGAGGAAGAACAGAAGGAAGCAGCCAGAGGAGAATGAGGATGGCACTAAATTGAGCAGGCATGGAGCAATTATGCATTGTGGGTATTATAAGCAAGCTGGCCATAACATAAGTGGATGCTCACAACTGAAAGCAGTTGTATTAAGAGAAACTGAAGAGGAGCAAGTACATGAGGAGCAACAAAATGTAGCAGAGGAGCATGTACATGAGGAGCAAGAAAGTGTGTAAGAGGAGCATGTACATGAGAATGTTGCCACTGATCATCCTTCTAATAGGAACACAGAAACAGAGCAACCTAGAGCACAAACTAAAAGGGGCAAGAAGAGAAAGCCTACTGACAAGATGATGCCACAGATGGAAGAAATGATGGAGAAGGCAAAGAAAAAGAAGTCCAAAATGGTTCTTGATGAATTTGGAGATGTTGACTTCCCAGTGATCCTAACAGTAAGTATTTCACAATATTTGTTGTTTGCAAATAATTACAGTGATCCTGACAACATTGTTGTTTGTTTATTAGCACATCAAACATAAAACTATGAGGCCACAATTGGACCCAACACAACTGAAAGAAAGCATGGTGCACATATTGTCACATGAGGTAAATGAACTCCAATTGAATTTCAATTTATCTTTGAGAATAGCACACTAACTGTTGCTATTAACTCTTATAGGGACCTGCAAAAGGAGTTCCTATTTACAGGGCTCACCCAATACCAGAAGAAAGTGCATTTGTAGCAGAGAACAGAGCCAACATATCTGCTGCCACTAGTTGTGCACATCCAGCAACAACATCAAGAGCTACAGGAGTAAGAGGAGCTGCACAAGCTGGCAGTGGCAGAGGCAGAGGTGGAAGAGGTGCTTCCTAGCCTGCTGCAACACATTCAACAAGAGGAAGAGGGGGTGGAGGAACAAGAGGAAGAAGGTCAAGGAGAACTACAGCTAGAACAAGGGGGCTGGAAAGAGCAAGGAAACCAACAAAGACAAGGGGGTGCATTGGCTACTATTTGGTGAAGGAACAAGCACACAACACTCACAAGAAGAGCAAACAGAATTTCAGTCCACACAAGGAGCTCCAGGAGATGAAGAGTGAAACTCAAATGCTCTCATGTTGTGCTACTATATTGTAGAACTAAGTGATCATGAGTTAACTGCTTTTATTTTGTGCTGCTATATTGTAGAACTAAGTTGTTATCTGTTATACTGTTGAGATGTTGTTATCTTTATTTGCACTTTTGTTTGCTCCCATCTTGAGAGATATATTGCTGCTGTGCTGCTGCTATATTTGTTGTAATAGATATAATGTTGCTGTTGAGATCTTTATTTAATCTTTATTTGTTGCAACAGATCATGAACAAATAGGAAGACATTTCGGAACATGACATAGCACATAATATGATGCAACAAACATAAACACATACAAAGTTCAAGACATTTCTTCACATATCTTAAACTAACAAGGTCTGCCCACAAACACATAAGATTGCTATTACAGTGCCAGCTCTTACAATAACAACCTCACAACACATTAGCAACTAGTACTGATATAACAACCAAACCACAACTAGGCACTCTCCAACTCCGGCATTTCTTCGCTCTTACGCTTCGCCATTTGGCCCAGGGCCAGTGCCATCTATCTTGCCTCGCTAGGTTGTGAATGTGTGCTTGCGGGTTAGATCAGCACCTTCGCCGGGGAGGAATTCATCAGCCAACCCTTCGGTTGGCAATGTCTCACGGTCAATGACCTCCTTCACATGCATGGTCACTGGAAAATCAATGCATCCATGATTAGTTGGAGAGATGGGACGCGGCGGTGAATGAACATTCTCGTCGTCGGAGTCTGGCATCCAATGTTGCAGAGGAGGTGCCGGTACAGACACAGTAAGCACCTTCGGCACTACACAAGGATCGCGTAGCCACGCCGTGCAAGGAAGCACCCACTTGTATGTAGCTGGGAGCATGTCGATGAGCTCGCCGTCGACACCGGCGAGCACCAGGTTGACGGTGTACGGATCCCACGTGTCGTGGTTTTATCACGGCAGATGTCCTCGTGAGAGAACTTAGGTGTGAGGCCAACGCAACTAGGTGGCGGCTTGAGAGGGGTTTGTCGGAATCGAGAGACGCGAGTTTACCCAGGTTCGGCCCCTCCGATGGAGGTAAAAGCCTACGTCATGATTGTCTGTTATTGATGATGATGACAATGATCTTGATTACAAGGGTGCGGAATCGCTACCTCTAGTCTCGAGGGTTTCAAATCTGTCTATGTCTAATGACTTGAACTTGTCCCTCTTGGGGTGCCTTACCCCTCATATAAGTTGAAGGGGTAGGTTTACATGTAGAGTCCTACTAGGACTAGGATTAGGACTAGTCTCTCTTGAATCCTAATCGGGGTCTTGTTTCTCTTGTAAGGGAATTCTTCCTCCTCTTGGGCCTTCTCTGTGAGCTGGCCCTCCAGGCCTCTCCATTAGCCGCCTTCCGCCGGGGTGCACACTGGGCCTTGGGCCTTGACATCCAGGTTGACCAAGTGGAGAGCTCGATGGATCAAAGTGTCCAAGTTGAGAGACCTTAGCGGCGCCTCCTTGTTGGGGAACGTTGCATGGGAAACAAAAAATTTCCTACGCTTCACCAAGATCAATCTAGGAGATGAGCATCTACGAGAGGAGAGATCAGATCCACATACCCTTGTAGATCGCTAAGCGGGAAGCGTTAAGAAACGTGGTTGATGTAGTCGAACGTCTTCGCGATCCAAATCGCAAGCCGTCCCGCAATCCAATCACGATCTAGCGCCGAACGGACGACACCTCCGCGTTCAGCACACGTACAACTCGATGACGATCTCCGCCTCCTTGATCCAGCAAGCGAGGGCGGAGAGGTAGATGAGTTCTCCGGCATCACAACGGCGTGGTGGCGGTGGTGGTGAACTAATCCGGCAGGGCTTCGCCAAGCTCTACCGAATAGATTTGGAGGAGAAAGCTGTCTAAAGGGAGAGAGGGCAGCACGTGGCTTTTCTGGTGGTGGCTGCCCTCGAAACCTCCACTATATATAGGAGGAAGGTGTAGGTGCACTACAACAAAAACAGCTTGTACGGTCGCTTTTTATGAGACGTTGTTTGTATTCGTCTCTACGCCCATAAACACTAGTAGGCTAAAGACACTTCTTAAGACGTTTACAAAATGCCATAAACTTTATCTTATTATTGGTCATTTCGAAAATAGCTATATAATTTTAAATAACTTAGAGACGATTTATGAGGTGCTTTAGTATGCGAATCTATTGAGAAAACTTTAAATAATTATATTTTCAACTTGAAAGGCTATTGAAATTAGTTGTGCTTATAGCATATTATATATTTAATTTTTAATAAGCCGATTCCAGTATCCCATCGCCGCTTATAACATATGGCGCCGCCGGTTGTAGTTCTCCACGACCGCGGGCATGATGTCGCGGGGCGCGAGACGACTGTCCACTTTTGCGATTGTCGAAACCACCCAATTACTAGCATCCTCCCCCATGAAGTTGTACTAGTTCGCAGCTGCAGGGGTCGACGACGGCAAGTCGCTATGCGGTTGTGCAAGGAGATGGCGTGTGATGAGGTGGCTCAACAAATGTGCTGCGATGGCCACTCGATCCAACGACACGGGCTCAGCCGGACGAAGTTTCGACCGGCTAGCTCTGTCCCTTCCATAATATAAGATCTTGTGACATCCATATATTGGATGTAATAAGATCTTTTCTTTCAGGATGTAGTAAGATCTTAAAACAATAATTTTAATCATTCCTCCTCCCTGGAAATAGGACCTTAATCGTCCCAGATATGTGGGTTTGATTTATTGAACTTATTAATAATTCTACATGGAATGACCTATATACCCTCTTGTATTTTGCAAGCTATACTAGTAGGAGTAAGTATAGTACTTTTTTCGCGAATACGCCTAATTAGCGTATTTTTATATTGATAGAGAGAGAGAGAGTGAAACAACAGGCCGGTGTCCTGGCACGTGCGCTAGTAAGTATAGTACTAGTACTACGTACGTGGCTCATGGACCAAACATCGTCGATTTTCTATGCAAAAATAAAACATCGATCGATTTTTTTATCTGAAGTTACAACTCGATTGATTCTGGAGCGGCTCGTCCATAGCGCCGCCGCTGCTCGATACCTCGGCACCAGCCGCCGCCCTCCCGCCGCCGTTTGCCCCTAGCCATAGCTCTCAAACCGACGACTCTCGCCTCCCCGTCATAGATCTCACGCAACCGCCACTCGCCCTAATCGAGTTATGGCTGGGGGCAAACGGCGGCGGGAGGGCGGCGGCTGGTGCAGAGGTATCGAGCGGCGGCGGCGCTATGGACGAGCCGCTCCAGAATCAATCGAGTTGTAACTTCAGATAAAAAAATCGATCGATGTTTTATTTTTGCATAGAAAATCGATCGATGTTTGGTCCATGAGCCACGTACGTAGTACTAGTACTATACTTACTAGCGCACGTGCCGGGACACCGGCCTGTTGTTTCACTCTCTCTCTCTATCAATATAAAAATACGCTAATTAGGCGTATTCGCGAAAAAAGTACTATACTTACTCCTACTAGTATAGCTTGCAAAATACAAGAGGGTATATAGGTCATTCCATGTAGAATTATTAATAAGTTCAATAAATCAAACCCACATATCTGGGACGATTAAGGTCCTATTTCCAGGGAGGAGGAATGATTAAAATTATTGTTTTAAGATCTTACTACATCCTGAAAGAAAAGATCTTATTACATCCAATATATGGATGTCACAAGATCTTATATTATGGAAGGGACAGAGCTAGCCGGTCGAAACTTCGTCCGGCTGAGCCCGTGTCGTTGGATCGAGTGGCCATCGCAGCACATTTGTTGAGCCACCTCATCACACGCCATCTCCTTGCACAACCGCATAGCGACTTGCCGTCGTCGACCCCTGCAGCTGCGAACTAGTACAACTTCATGGGGGAGGATGCTAGTAATTGGGTGGTTTCGACAATCGCAAAAGTGGACAGTCGTCTCGCGCCCCGCGACATCATGCCCGCGGTCGTGGAGAACTACAACCGGCGGTGCCATATGTTATAAGCGGCGATGGGATACTGGAATCGGCTTATTAAAAATTAAATATATAATATGCTATAAGCACAACTAATTTCAATAGCCTTTCAAGTTGAAAATATAATTATTAAAAGTTTTCTCAATAGATTCGCATACTAAAGCGCCTCATAAATCGTCTCTAAGTTATTTAAAATTATATAGCTATTTTTGAAATGACCAATAATAAGATAAAGTTTATGGCGTTTTGTAAACGTCTTAAGAAGCGTCTTTAGCCTACTAGTGTTTATGGGCGTAGAGACGAATACAAACAACGTCTCATAAAAAGCGACCGTACAAGCCGTTTTTGTTGTAGTGGAGGCGTCGTAGGGTTTCCCCTAGGGCCTTGGCCGCCGTCCAAGAGGTGGAGTCCACCTCCAACAAGGAGGTTGGGCGCCAGGGAGGAGTCCCTCTCCACCAGGACTCCTCCCACCCTCCACTTTTTTTCTCTTGGGCGCATGGGCCCTTATGGGATCGGCTGCCCAGCCCACCAGGGGCTGGTGCGCACCTCTTGGGCCCATTTTTCCCCCGGGGGTGGGTGGGCCCCTCCCGGTGGACCCCCGAAACCCATTCGGCACTCCTAATGATGTGATCCCGTTATCAAATGACAACTCATGTCTATGACTAGGAAACCATAGCCATCTTTGATCAACGAGCTAGTCCATTAGAGGCTTACTAGGGACACATTGTTGTCTATGTAACCACACATGTATTTGAGTTTCCAATCAATACAATTCTAGCATGGATAATAAACATTTATCATGAACTAGCAAATATAATAATAACCATTTTATTATTGCCTCTAGGGCATATTTCCAACAGTCTCCCACTTGCACTAGAGTCAATAATCTAGCTCACATCACCACGTGATTTACATTGTAATGAATATAACACCCATACAGTTCTGGTGTTGATCATGTTTCGCTTGTGGAAGAGGCTTAGTCAACGGATCTGCAACATTCAGATCCGTGTGTACTTTGCAAATATTTATGTCACCCTCCTCGATGTAATCGCGAATGGAATTGAAGCGTCGTTTTATGTGTCTGGTCCTCTTGTGAAACCTTGGTTCCTTGGCTAGAGCAATGGCACCAGTGTTGTCACAGAACAGAGTCATTGGGTCCAGTGCACCGGGCACAACTCCGAGATCTGTCATGAACTGCTTCATCCACACACCTTCCTTCGTTACCTCCGAGGCAGCTATGTACTCCGCTTCGCATGTAGAATCAACTACCATGCTTTGCTTGGAACTGCACCAGCTTACCGCTCCCCCATTAAGAATGTATACGTATCCGGTTTGAGACTTAGAGTCATCCGGATCAGTGTCAAAGCTTGCATCGATGTAACCTTTTACGACGAGCTCTTGATCACCTCCATAAACGAGAAACATTTCCTTAGTCCTTTTCAAGTACTTTAGGATATTCTTGACCGTCGTCCAGTGATCCATACCAGGATTACTTTCAAACCTTCCAGCCATACTTATGGCAAGCCTGACGTCTGGTCTTGTGCACAACATTGCATACATGATAGAGCCTATGGCAGAAGCATAGGGGATGACACTCATCTTTTCTCTATCCTCTGCAATTACTGGGCATTGAGTCTTACTCAACTTCACACCTTGTAACACAGGCAAGAACCCTTTCTTGGACAGATCCATTTTGAACTTCTTCAAAACTTTATCAAGGTATGTGCTCTGTGAAAGTCCTATTAAGCGTCTCGATCTATCTCTATAGATCCTGATGCCCAATATGAAAGCAGCTTCTCCTAGGTCCTTCATTGAAAAATTCTTGTTCAAATATTCCTTGACGCTTTCCAAAAATTCTATATTGTTTCCAATCAGCAATATGTCATCCACATATAATATCAGAAACACTATAGAGCTCCCACTCACTTTCTTGTAAATACAAGCTTCTCCATAAACTTGTATAAACCCAAACTCTTTGATCACCTCATCAAAGCGCTTATTCCAACTCCGAGATGCCTGCACCAGTCCATATATGGATCGCCGGAGCTTGCAAACTTTGTCAGCATTCTCTGGATCGACAAAACCTTCTGGTTGCATCATATACAACTCTTCCTCAAGGAAACCATTGAGGAACGCTGTTTTGACATCCATCTGCCAAATTTCATAATCGAAAAATGCAGCTATTGCTAACATGATTCTGACGGACTTAAGCATCACTA
The DNA here is from genome assembly GCA_039707655.1 of Elymus sibiricus. Classification (NCBI taxonomy): domain Eukaryota; kingdom Viridiplantae; phylum Streptophyta; class Magnoliopsida; order Poales; family Poaceae; genus Elymus; species Elymus sibiricus. Next base: position 403,024,909 of record CM077663.1, read on the forward strand.
CGGGAGAGAAAGTCTCATTGTAGTCAATTCCTTGAACTTGTGAAAAACCCTTTTCCACAAGTCGAGCTTTATAGACGGTGGCATTACCGTCCGCGTCCGTCTTCCTCTTATAGATCCATTTATTCTGAATGGCCTTTCGCCCTTCAGGTAATACTTCCAAAGTCCACACTTTGTTTTCATACATGGATCCTATCTCGAATTTCATGGCCTCTAACCATTTATCGGAATCCGGGCCCACCATCGCTTCTCCTTAGCTCTTAGGTTCATCGTTGTCTAACAACATGACCTCTAAGACAGTGTTACCGTACCACTCAGGAGCAGTACGTGTCCTTGTCGACCTACGAGGTTCGATAGTAACTTGATCTGAAGCTTCATGACCATCATCATTAGCTTGCTCTTCAACTGGTGTCGGCTCCACAGAAACATCTTTCTGTGTTGCGCTACTCACTGGTTGAAGCAAATGTTCAACAACCTCATCAAGTTCTATCTTCCTCCCACTGAATTCTTTCGAGAGAAAATCTTTTTCGAGAAATGACCCGTTCTTAGCGACAAACACTTTGCCTTCGGATCTGAGATAGAAGGTGTACCCAACCGTCTCTTTTGGGTATCCTATGAAGACGCATTTCTCCGCTTTGGGTTCCAGCTTTTCAGGCTGAAGCTTTTTGACATAAGCATCACATCCCCAAACTTTAAGAAATGACAACTTTGGTTTCTTGCCAAACCATAGTTCATATGGCGTCATCTCAACGGATTTAGATGGTGTCCTATTTAAAGTGAATGCAGCTGTCTCTAACGCATAACTCCAAAACGATAGTGGAAAATCGGCAAGAGACATCATAGACCGCACCATATCCAATAAGGTTCGATTACGACGTTCGGATACACCATTACGCTGTGGTGTTCTAGGTGGCATCAACTGTGAAACAATTCCACATTGTCTTAAGTGATTGCCAAACTTATAACTCAGATATTGTCCTCCTCAATCTGATCGTAGGAATTTAATCTTCTTGTTACGATGATTCTCAACTTCACTCTAAAATTGCTTGAACTTTTCAAACGTTTCAGACTTATGTTTCATTAAGTAAATATACCCATATCTACTTAAGTCATCGGTGAAGGTGAGAAAATAACGATATCCACCACGCGCCTCAATGCTCATCGGACCGCACACATCAGTTTGTATGATTTCTAACAAGTCACTTGCCTGTTCCATTGTTCCAGAGAACGGGGTCTTGGTCATCTTGCCCATTAGGCATGGTTCACATGTGTCAAGTGATTCAAAATCAAGTGACTCCCAAAGTCCATCAGCATGGAGCTTCTTCATGCGTTTTACACCAGTATGACCTAAATGGCAGTGCCACAAGAAAGTGGTACTATCATTATCGACTCTACATCTTTTGGCATCAATGTTATGAACATGTGTATCATCACTATCGAGATTCAATAAGAATAAACCATTCACATTGGATGCATGACCATAAAAGATATTACTCATATAAATAGAACAACCATTATTCTCAGATTTAAATGAGTAACAGTCTCGCAATAAACAAGATCCAGATATAATGTTCATGCTTAACGCAGGCACTAAATAACAATTATTCAGGTTCATCACTAATCCCGATGGTAGTCGAAGAGCGAGTGTGCCGACGGCGATCACATCAACCTTGGAACCATTTCCCACGCGCATCGTCACTTCGTCCTTTGCCAGCCTTCGTCTATTCCGTAGTTCCTGCTTTGAGTTGCAAATGTGAGCAACCGAACCGGTATCAAATACCCAGGCACTACAACGAGAGTTGGTAAGGTACACATCAATAACATGTATATCATATATACCTTGTTTGGTGTTGGCCGCCTTCTTGTCGGCCAGATACTTGGGGCAATTCCGCTTCCAGTGGCCAGTTCCCTTGCAATGAAAGCACTCCGTTTCTAGCTTGGGTCCAGCCTTGGGTTTCTTCACGGGAGGGGCAACTGCCTTGCCACTCTTCTTGGAGTTACCCTTCTTTCCCTTGCCATTTTTCTTGAAACTAGTGGTTTTATTGACCATCAACACTTGATGTTCCTTCTGGATTTCAGACTCAGCGACTTTCAGCATTGCAAACAGCTCGGCGACTGACTTGTTCATCCCTTGCATGTTATAGTTCAACACGAAGCCTTTGTAGATAGGTTGCAGTGATTGAAGAACTCTGTCAGTGATTGCCTCCGGCGGGAGTGGCATTCCCAACTCAGCCAGATGGTTTGAGTACCCAGACATTCTGAGTATGTGCTCACTGACAGACCCATTCTCCTCCATCTTGCAAGCATAGAACTTATCGGAGGTCTCATACCTCTCGATCCGGGCATTCTTTTCAAAGATAAACTTCAACTCCTGGAACATCTCATATGCTCCATGACGTTCAAAACGCCTTTGAAGTCCCGGTTCTAAGCCATACAACATAGCACACTGAACTAATGAGTAGTCATCCGAACACGCCTGCCAGGCGTTCGTAACGTCTGCAGACGACACATGAGCGGGTGGCGCACCGAGCGGTGCATCAAGGACATAAGCCTGTTGGGAAGCCGTAAGGATAATCCTCAGATTACGGGCCCAGTCTACAAAGTTACTTCCATCATCTTTCAGCTTGGCTTTCTCTAGGAACGCATTGAAATTCAGGGGAACTACTGCGCGAGCCATTGATCTACAACATAAATTTGCAAAGACAACTTAGACTATTGTTCAAGATAATGAGTTTAGTTAAAACTCCCACTCAAATTGACATCCCTCCGGTCATCCGAGTGCTACATGATCCAAATTCACCAACCCAAGTCCGATCATCACGTGAGATGAGGTGGTTTCAATGGTGAACATCTCCATGTTGATCATATCTACTATATGACTCACGTTCGACCTTTCGGTCTCTTGTGGTTCTAAGCCATGTCTATACATGCTAGGCTCATCAAGTTTAACTCGAGTGTTCACATGTGCAAAACTGGCTTGCACCCGTTGTATGTGAACGTAGAGTCTATCACACCCGATCATCACGTGGTGCTTCGAAACGACAAACTTTCGCAACGGTGCACACTCGAGGAGAACACAATTTTATCTTGAAATTTTAGTGAGGGATCACCTTATAATGCTACCGTCGTCCTAAGCAAAATAAGATGCATAAGAGGATTAACATCACATGCAAATCATAAGTGACATGATATGGCCATGAACTTGTGCTTTTGATCTCCATCTCCAAAGCACCGGCATGATCTCCATCATCACCGGCATAACACCGTGATCTCCATCATCGTGTTGACATCGGGGTTGTCGCGCCAACCATGCTTCTACTACTATTGCTACCGCTTAGCGATAAAGTAAAGCATTACATAGCGCTTAAAGATTGACACGCAGGTCATACAATAATTAAAGAGAACCCTATGGCTCATGCCGGTTGCCATATGCATCGACATGCAAGTCGATATAAACTATTACAACACATGATCATCTCATACATCAAATATATATCATCATGTGTTTGGCCATATCATATAACAACATACCCTGCAAAAACAAGTTATACGTCCTCTAATTTGTTGTTGCATGTTTTACGTGGCTGCTATGGGTATCTAGCAAGAACGATTCTTACCTACGCAAAACCACAACGGTGATATACAAGTTGCTATTTAACCTTCTACAAGGACTACCCTTTGTCGAATCCGATTCAACTAAGGTGGGAGAGACAGACACCCGCCAGCCATCTTATGCAACAGAGTTACATGTCAGTCGATGGAACCGGTCTCTCGTACGTGCACGAGTAAGGTTGGTCCGAGCCGCTTCATCCCACGATACCGCTGAATCAAGAAAAGACTAAGGAAGGAAGCAATCTGAATATCAACGCCCACAAACTCCTTTGTGTTCTACTCGTGATGCCATCTACGCAAAGACCTAACTCTGATACCACTGTAGGGGAACGTTGCACGGGAAACAAAAAATTTCCTACGCTTCACCAAGATCAATCTAGGAGATGAGCATCTACGAGAGGAGAGATCAGATTCACATACCCTTGTAGATCGCTAAGCGGGAAGCGTTAAGAAACGTGGTTGATGTAGTCGAACGTCTTCGCGATCCAAATCACAAGCCGTCCCGCGATCCAATCACGATCTAGCGCCAAACGGATGGCACCTCCGCGTTCAACACACGTACAACTCGATGACGATCTCCGCCTCCTTGATCCAGCAAGCGATGGAGGCGAGGTAGATGATTTCTCCGGCAGCACAACGACATGGTGGCGGTGGTGATGAACTAATCCGGCAGGGCTTCACCGAGCTCTACCGAATAGATCTAGAGGAGAAAGTTGTCTAGAGGGAGAGAGGGCATCACGTGGCTTTGCTGGTGGTGGCTGCCCTCAAAACCTCCACTATATATAGGATGAAGGGGTAGGTGGAGGCGCCCTAGGGTTTCCCCTAGGGCCTTGGCCGCCGGCCAAGAGGTGGAGTCCACCTCCAACAAGGAGGTGGGGCGCCAGGGAGGAGTCCCTCTCCACCAGGACTCCTCCCACCCTCCACTTTTTTCCTCTTGGGCGCATGGGCCCTTATGGGGTTGGCTGCCCAGCCCACCAAGGGATGGTGCGCCACCTCTTGGGCCCATGTGCCCCCCGGGGTGGGTGGGCCCCTCCCGGTGGACCCCCGGAACCCTTTCGGCACTCCCGATACACTACCGGAAACACCCAAAACTTTTCTGGAACCCGAATACCACTTTCCTATATATAAATCTTTACCTCCGGACCATTTCGGAGCTCCTTGTGATGTCCGGGATCTCATACGGGACTCCGAACAACCTTCAGTCACCAACATACGTAACTCAACAATACCGAATCATCACCAAACGTTAAGTGTGCAGACCCTGCGGGTTTGAGAACTATGTAGACATGACCGAGACACCTCTACGGTCAATAACCAATAGCGGGACCTGGATGCCCATATTGGTTCCTACATATTCTACGAAGATCTTTATCGATTGAACCTCTATGTCAAGGATTCAGTTAATCACGTACGCTGTTCCCTTTGTTCATCGGTATGTTACTTGCCTGAGATTCGATCGTCGGTATCTCCATACCTAGTTCAATCTCGTTACCGACAAGTCTCTTTACTCGTTCCGTAATACAAGATCCCGTGGCTAACTCTTTAGTCACTTTGCTTGCAAGCTCATTATGATGTTGTATTACCGAGTGGGCCCTGAGATACCTCTCCATCACACGGAGTAACAAATCCCAGTCTTGATCCATGTCAACTCAACAGACACCCTCGGAGATACCTGTAGAGCATCTTTATAGTCACCCAGTTACGTTGTGACGTTTGATACACACAAGGCACTCCTCCGGTGTCAGTGAGTTACAATATCTCATGGTCATAGGAACAGATACTTGACATGCAGAAAACAATAGCAATAAACTTGACACGATCATATGCTACGTTCATAGTTTGGGTCTTGTCCATCACATCATTCTCCTAATTATGTGATCCCTTTATCAAATGACAACTCATGTCTATGACTAGGAAACCATAGCCATCTTTGCTCAACGAGCTAGTCCATTAGAGGCTTACTAGGGACACATTGTTGTCTATGTACCAACACATGTATTTGAGTTTCCAATCAATACAATTCTAGCATGGATAATAAACATTTATCATGAACAAGGAAATATAATAATAACCATTTTATTATTGTGTCTAGGGCATATTTCCAACACTACTGGGATCAGAGCACTTGCTCTATCATTCTGGAGGCAGAGCAGTACACCGGCCACGTGACGGTTAGCTCACTGTCCCCTTGTTTTGCACATTGTCAACCACTGCCTTGTAGCAACTAACAACATTTGTGCTTCTATCTTAGGACCACCCCAAGGACGCTGAGTTCCTCAACACACCCATACATAACTACAACCAGATGCAACACATCTTCTGCTTTGGCCTGGCAACCAGCAAGCATGTTACGGGCTCTGGTGAGGCTCTCGGTTCTCCTTCGGCCTGGCAACCCCCGAACATCCCAGGCACCCAGACGTAGATGCAATGCTTGATGGCCCTGCAAAGCCATTTGAGCCTGTCCCTGTGCTTGATAGGAAGAGGAAGAGGGGCGACCTAATGGAGGAGGAGATCAGTGTCTTCAGCAGCACGACTGAGGTTGTGAAGGAGATGACAACCACCATTAGGGAGAGAAAGACACTTGACGTCCACCCTGACCACAACACCATCATGGAGCAAGGTGGCTTTAGCGATGAGGCTCTCATGGTAGCGCTGAGCCACCTACTGGACAACAAGGCCCAGGGTGTTGGGTTTGTTGCCATGGCAGACACCCAGAGGGCTCTGGCTCAGGAGCTGGCTGGGCAAGCACTATTACTAGAGCTTGCTGTTGGTTACCGCGTGCATGATCCTGGGATTGATGGCGATGGCGATGGCGACGACGCTGGCGATGATGACATATATATTGTGTAGCTAGGGCTTGAAAACTGTTTGATGCATGGTCTGTATATTCGTTGAGGTGGTATATACTAATCCCTCATGATGATCGTGAACTTGCGGTGGTAGGATGACACCCTCTTTTGGATGTGGTGGTAGGACGACACCAAGGTAGTGTTAGGTTTGACTTGCTATGCCATATGATCATGCATGCTTACTACTTCTGCTACATTGCTTGCTCCTTATTGATTGTTCTTCTGCTTGCTGCATCAACTGCTGCTCTTGTGCACTGCTAGGACAAATGGTATGCAGTGTTCGTCGGGAAGGTACATGGGGTTTATAGTTCATGGGAAGATTGCAGTGAACAAATTGCCTCTGTCACCAACAACAGCCATAGAGGGTTTAAGACTAGGCAGACGGCAGAAGAAGCTTACGCCAACTATGTGTGAAAGCACACACTTGGCATCGTTGAAGTTGGCAACGTTGCAATTGGCAAGGCGGCGCCACGCCTTGCGGTGAAGAACTTCATCATCATCCTGCAGTTCGTCGCCATTGCGCTGCTGCGGCGTTGGTGTGCTAGGTGTGATCATGTGTGAGGTAACCTCACCACAAAGGATACAAGGTTAGCACACCTCACACCGTGTATGCAACCAAGCAGCGCGCTTATGTCTGAGTTCGAACAATGCGGGCAACCAAACACCATGCGCTAAGCTATCCCCTAATGCGTGAGAACTAAATGCGGGCAACCAAACAGGTTCCAGATGTTGGTTTAGAGGCTGTATTTGCTCAACCGGCCTCATGTGAGCTAGCCTTGAGCTAGCCAGGGCCAGCTGCAATGGCTGCCAAGCACGCCCCTAGTGTCTTCCACTCACATGATCGATGAGACCAAGACTCATGTGTGTTTTGCTCATGGTATGAGGGATGAATCATGCCTCCTGCAGGGTCAAAAGTGAAGGATGAGGGGTGGACACCTTGACTTTTGTCTGTAGGTCTAAGTGCTTGGCCACATGCAGACCTAACCATTGCACGACCATCCGATCGTTTCCAGTGGCAACAATAACGAATTTGACTTTTGTGTCCTTGACAAATTGTTGGAAATATGCCCTAGAGGCAATAAGAAAATGGTTATTATTATATTTCCTTGTTCATGATAATTGTCTATTGTTCATGCTATAATTGTATTAACCGGAAACCGTAATACATGTGTGAATACATAGACCACACCATGTCCCTAGTGAGCCTCTAGTTGACTAGCTCATTGATCAATAGATGGTCATGGTTTCCTGACCATGGACATTGGATGTCGTTGATAACGGGATCACATCATTAGGAGAATGATGTGATGGACAAGACCCAATACTAAGCATAGCACAAGATCGTGTAGTTCGTCTGCTAGAGCTTTTCTAATGTCAAGTATCATTTCCTTAGACCATGAGATTGTGCAACTCCCAGATACCGTAGGAATGCTTTGGGTGTATCAAACGTCACAACATAACTGGGTGACAATAAAGGTGCACTACAGGTATCTCCGAAAGTGTCTGTTGGGTTGGCACAAATCGAGACTGGGATTTGTCACTCCGTGTGACGGAGAGGTATCTCTGGGCCCACTCGGTAATACATCATCATAATGAGCTCAATGTGACTAAGGAGTTAGTCACGGGATCATGTGTTACTGAACGAGTAAAGAGACTTGCCGGTAACGAGATTGAACAAGGTATAGGGATACCGACGATCGAATCTCGGGCAAGTAACATACCGATGGACAAAGGGAATTGTATACAGGATTAATTGAATCCCCGACATCGTGGTTCATCCGATGAGATCATCGTGGAACATGTGGGAGCCAATATGGGTATCCATATCCCACTATTGGTTATTGGCCAGAGAGGTGTCTCGGTCATGTCTGCATGGTTCCCGAACCCGTAGGGTCTACACACTTAAGGTTCGGTGACGCTAGAGTTGTAATGGGAATTGTATGTGGTTACCGAAAGTTGTTCGGAGTCCCGGATGAGATCCCGGACGTCACGAGGAGTTCCGGAATGGTCCGGAGGTAAAGATTTATATATGGGAAGTCCTATTTTGGCCACCGGAAAATGTTCGGGATTTTTCGGTATTGTACCAGGAATGTTCTAGAAGGTTCTGGAGTGGGGCCCACCTGCATGGGGGGACCCACATGAACGTGGGTAGTGGGGGCAAGGCCCCACACCCCTGGTCAAGGCGCACCAAGACCCCCCCCTTAGAAGGAATAAGATCATATCCCGAAGGGATAAGATCAAGATCCCTATAAAGGGGGGATAACAATCGGTGGGGAAGGGAAAGGAGGGGATTTCTTTCCTCCCACCTTTGCCAACGCCCCAATGGACTTGGAGGGTAAGAAACCAGCCCCCTCCACCCCTATATATAGTAGGGAGGCACATGGGAGCTGCACCCCTTGCCCCTGGCGCAGCCCTCCCTCCTCCTACACCTCCTCCTCCTCTGTAGTGCTTAGCGAAGCTCTGCCGGAGAACCACGAGCTCCACCGCCACCACGCCGTCGTGCTGCCGGAGCTCTCCCTCAACTTCTCCTCCCCCCTTATTGGATCAAGAAGGAGGAAACGTCCCCGGGCTATACGTGTGTTGAACGCGGAGGCGCCGTCCGTTCGGCGCTTGGATCGGATCTTCCGCGATTTGAATCGCCGCGAGTACGACTCCATCAACCGCGTTCTTTGCAACGCTTCCGTTTAGCGATCTTCAAGGGTATGAAGATGCACTCCCTCTCTCTCGTTGCTAGCATCTCCTAGATTGATCTTGGTGACACGTAGGAAAATTTTGAATTATTACTACGTTCCCCAACAGTGGTATCAGAGCTAGGTCTATGCGTAGATTCTATGCACGAGTAGAACACAAGTAGTTGTGGGCGATGATTTGGTCAATTTGCTTGCCGTTACTAGTCCTATCTTAATTCGGCGGCATTGTATGATGAAGCGGCCCGGACCGACTTTATACGTACACTTACGTGAGACTGGTTCCACCGCCTGACATGCACTTGTTGCATAAGGTGGCTAGCGGGTGTCTGTCTCTCCCACTTTAGTCGGATCGGATTCGATGAAGAGGGTCCTTATGAAGGGTAAATAGCAATTGGCATATCACCGTTGTGGCTTTTGCGTAGGTAAGAAACGTTCTTGCTAGAAACCCATAGCAGCCATGTAAAACTTGCAACAACAATTAGAGGACGTCTAACTTGTTTTTGCAGGGTATGCTATGTGATGTGATATGGCCAAAAGGATGTGATGAAATATACGTGATGTATGAGATTGATCATGTTCTTGTAATAGGAATCACGACTTGCATGTCGATGAGTATGACAACCGGTAGGAGCCATAGGAGTTGTCTTAATTTATTGTATGACCTGCGTGTCAATCAAAAACGCCATGTAATTACTTTACTTTATTGCTAACCGTTAGCCATAGTAGTAGAAGTAATAGTTGGCAAGACAACTTCATGAAGACACGATGATGGAGATCATGATGATGGAGATCATGGTGTCGTGCCGGTGACGATGGTGATCATGCCGCACCCCGAAGATGGAGATCAAAGGCGCAAGATGATATTGGCCATATCATGTCACTTTATGATTTGCATGTGATGTTTATCATGTTTTTACATCTTATTTGCTTAGAATGACGGTAGCATAAATAAGATGATCCCTCACTAAAATTTCAAGAAATGTGTTCCCCCAAAGTGTGCACCGTTGCGAAGGATCGTTGTTTCGAAGCACCACGTGATGATCGGGTGTGATAGATTCTAACGTTCACATACAACGGGTGTAAGCCAGATTTACACACGCGAAACACTTAGGTTGACTTGACGAGCCTAGCATGTACAGACATGGCGTCGGAACACGAGACACTGAAAGGTCGAACATGAGTTGTATAGTAGATGCGATCAACATGGAGATGTTCACCATTGATGACTAGTCCGTCTCACGTGATGATCGGACACAGCCTAGTCGATATGGATCATGTATCACTTAGATGACTAGAGGGGTGTCTATTTGAGTGGGAGTTCATTAAATAATTTGATTAGATGAACTTAATTATCATGAACTTAGTCTAAAATTGTCTTTACAATCTATCTTGTAGATCCAATGGCCCACGCTAATGTTGTCCTCAACTTCAACGCGTTCCTAGAGAAAACCAAGCTGAAAGACGATGGAAGCAACTATACGGACTGGGTCCGTAACTTGAGGATCATCCTCATAGCTTCTAAGAAAGCACATTTCCTTGATGCACCGCTAGGTGACGCACCCATTTTCCCAGCAACTCAAGACGTTATGAACGCCTGGCAGTCGCGTAGTGATGATTACTCCCTGGTTCAGTGCGGCATGCTTTACAGCTTAGAAACGGGGCTCCAAAAGCGTTTTGAGCAACACGGAGCATATGAGATGTTCCAAGAGCTGAGAATGGTTTTCCAACCTCATGCCCGGGTCGAGAGATATGAAGTCTCCGACAAGTTCTTCAGTTGTAAGATGGAGGAAAATAGTTCTGTCAGCGAGCACATACTCAAAATGTCTGGGTTGCACAACCGCTTGTCTCAGCTGGGAGTTAATCTTCCGGATGACTCGGTTATTGACAGAATCCTCCAGTCGCTTCCACCTAGCTACAAGAACTTTGTGATGAACTTCAATATGCAAGGGATGGAGAAGTCCATTCCTGAGTTATATTCGATGCTGAAATCAGCGGAGGTGGAGATCAAAAAGGAACATCAAGTGTTGATGGTGAATAAGACCACCAGTTTCAAGAAAGGCAAGGGTAAGAAGAACTTCAAGAAGGACGGCAAAGCAGTTGCCGCGCCCGGTAAATCAGTTGCCAGGAAGAAGCCCAAGAATGGACCCAAGGCTGAGACTGAGTGCTTTTATTGCAAGGGAACCGGTCACTGGAAGCGGAACTGCCCCAAGTACTTAGCGGATAAGAAGGCCGGCAACGTCAAAGGTATATATGATATACATGTTATTGATGTGTACCTTACCAGCGCTCGTAGTAGCTCCTGGGTATTTGATACCGGTGCGGTTGCTCACATCTGTAACTCAAAACAGGAGCTGCGGAATAAGCGGAGACTGGCGAAGGACAAGGTGACGATGCGCGTCGGGAATGGTTCCAAGGTCGATGTGATCGCCATCGGCACGCTACCTCTACATCTACCTTCGGGATTAGTTTTAAACCTCAATAATTGTTATTTAGTACCAACTTTGAGCATGAACATTGTATCTGGATCTCGTTTGATGCGAGATGGCTACTCATTTAAATCCGAGAATAATGGTTGTTCTATTTATATGAGAGATATGTTTTATGGTCATGCCCCGCTGGTCAATGGTTTATTTTTATTGAATCTCGAATGTGATGTTACACATATTCATAGTGTGAATACCAAACGATGTAAGGTTGATAATGATAGCCCCACATACTTGTGGCACTGCCGCCTTGGTCATATTGGTGTCAAACGCATGAAGAAACTCCATGCAGATGGAATTTTGGAGTCTCTTGATTATGAATCATTTGACACGTGCGGACCATGCCTCATGGGCAAGATGACTAAGACTCCGTTCTCCGGAACAATGGAGCAAGCAACCAACTTGTTGGAAATAATACATACCGATGTATGCGGTCCAATGAACGTTGAGGCTCGCGGTGGCTATCGTTATGTTCTCACCCTCACTGATGACTTAAGCAGATATGGGTATGTCTACTTAATGAAACACAAGTCTGAGACCTTTGAAAAGTTCAAGGAATTTCAGAGTGAGGTAGAGAATCAACGTGACAAGAAAATAAAGTTCTTACGATCTGATCGTGGAGGAGAATATTTGAGTCACGAGTTTGGCACGCACTTAAGGAAATGTGGAATTGTTTCACAACTAACGCCGCCTGGCACACCTCAGCGTAATGGTGTGTCCGAACGTCCTAATCGCACTCTATTGGATATGGTGCGATCTATGATGTCTCTTACTGATTTACCGCTATCATTTTGGGGATATGCATTAGAGACTGCCGCATTCACTTTAAATAGGGCACCGTCTAAATCCGTTGAGGCGACACCGTATGAATTATGGTTTGGGAAGAAACCTAAGCTGTCGTTTCTGAAAGTTTGGGGATGCGATGCTTATGTCAAGAAACTTCAACCTGAAAAGCTCGAACCCAAATCAGAAAAGTGCGTCTTCATAGGATACCCTAAGGAAACTATTGGGTATACCTTCTACCTCAGATCCGAAGGCAAGATCTTTGTTGCCAAGAATGGATCCTTTCTAGAGAAAGAGTTTCTCTCGAAAGAAGTAAGTGGGAGGAAAGTAGAACTTGATGAGGTAATTGTACCCCCTCTCGAACCGGAGAGTAGCGCAGCGCAGGAAAATGTTTCTGTGGTGCCTGCACCGACTAGAGAGGAAGTTAATGATGATGATCATGAAACTTCGGATCAAGTTACTACTAAACTTCGTAGGTCCACGAGGACACGTTCCGCACCAGAGTGGTACGGCAACCCTGTCCTGGAAATCATGTTGTTAGACAACGGTGAACCTTCGAACTATGAAGAAGCCATGGCGGGCCCGGATTCCAACAAATGGCTTGAAGCCATGAAATCCGAGATAGTATCCATGTATGAGAACAAAGTATGGACTTTGGTGGACTTGCCCGATGATCGGCAAGCCATAGAAAATAAATGGATCTTTAAGAAGAAGACTGACGCGGATGGTAATGTGACCGTCTATAAGGCTCGGCTTGTCGCTAAGGGTTATCGACAAGTTCAAGGAGTTGACTACGATGAGACTTTCTCACCCGTAGCGATGCTGAAGTCCGTCCGAATCATGTTAGCAGTTGCCGCATTTTATGATTATGAGATCTGGCAAATGGACGTCAAAACGGCATTCCTTAATGGTTTCCTTAAGGAAGAATTGTATATGATGCAGCCGGAAGGTTTTGTCGATCCTAAGAATGCTGACAAGGTATGCAAGCTCCAGCGCTCCATCTATGGGCTGGTGCAAGCATCTCGGAGTTGGAACATTCGCTTTGATGAGGTAATCAAGGCGTTTGGGTTTATACAGACTTATGGAGAAGCCTGTATTTACAAGAAGGTGAGTGGGAGCTCTGTAGCATTTCTCATTTTATATGTGGATGACATATTGTTGATGGGAAATGATATAGGATTTTTGGAAAGCATAAAGGCCTACTTGAATAAGTGTTTTTCAATGAAGGACCTTGGAGAAGCTGCTTACATATTAGGCATCAAGATCTATAGAGATAGATCGAGACGCCTCATTGGTCTTTAACAAAGCACATACCTTGACAAGATATTGAAGAAGTTCAATATGGATCAGTCCAAGAAGGGGTTCTTGCCTGTATTGCAAGGTGTGAGATTGAGCACAACTCAATGCCCGACCTCGGCAGAAGATAGAGAAAAGATGAGTGTCATCCCCTATGCCTCAGCCATAGGCTCTATTATGTATGCCATGCTATGTACCAGACCTGATGTGAACCTTGCCATAAGTTTGGTAGGGAGGTACCAAAGTGATCCCGGAATGGAACACTGGACAGCGGTCAAGAATATCCTTAAGTACCTGAAAAGGACTAAGGATATGTTTCTCGTTTATGGAGGTGCCGAAGAGCTCGTCGTAAAGGGTTACGTCGATGCTAGCTTCGACACAGATCCGGATGACTCCAAGTCACAAACCGAATACGTGTATATTTTGAATGGTGGGGCAGTCAGCTGGTGCAGTTGCAAGCAAAGCGTCGTGGCGGCATCTACATGTGAAGCGGAGTACATAGCTGCTTCGGAAGCAGCACAGGAAGGAGTCTGGATGAAGGAGTTCATCACTGACCTAGGAGTGATTCCCAATGCGTCGGGCCCGATGATTCTCTTCTGTGACAACACTGGAGCTATTGACATTGCCAAGGAGCCCAGGTTTCACAAGAAGACCAAGCACATCAAGCGCCGCTTCAACTCCATTCATGGTTACATTCAGGATGGAGATATAGACATTTGTAAAGTACATACGGATCTGAATGTCGCAGATCCGTTGACTAAACCTCTTCCACGAGCGAAACATGATCAGCACCAGAACTCTATGGGTGTTCGATTCATCACAATGTAGCTAGATTATTGACTCTAGTGCAAGTGGGAGACTGTTGGAAATATGCCCTAGAGGCAATAATAAAATGGTTATTATTATATTTCCTTGTTCATGATAATTGTCTATTGTTCATGCTATAATTGTATTAACCGGAAACCGTAATACATGTGTGAATACATAGACCACACCATGTCCCTAGTGAGCCTCTAGTTGACTAGCTCGTTGATCAATAGATGGTCATGGTTTCCTGACCATGGACATTGGATGTCGTTGATAACGGGATCACATCATTAGGAGAATGATGTGATGGACAAGACCCAATCCTAAGCATAGCACAAGATCGTGTAGTTCGTCTGCTAGAGCTTTTCTAATGTCAAGTATCATTTCCTTAGACCATGAGATTGTGCAACTCCCGGATACCGTAGGAATGCTTTGGGTGTATCAAACATCACAACGTAATTGGGTGACAATAAAGGTGCACTACAGGTATCTCCGAAAGTGTCTGTTGGGTTGGCACAAATCGAGACTGGGATTTGTCACTCCGTGTGACGGAGAGGTATCTCTGGGCCCACTCGGTAATACATCATCATAATGAGCTCAATGTGACTAAGGAGTTAGTCACGGGATCATGTGTTACGGAACGAGTAAAGAGACTTGCCGGTAACGAGATTGAACAAGGTATAGGGATACCGACGATCGAATCTCGGGCAAGTAACATACCGATGGACAAAGGGAATTGTATATGGGATTAATTGAATCCCCGACATCGTGGTTCATCCGATGAGATCATTGTGGAACATGTGGGAGCCAATATGGGTATCCAGATCCCGCTATTGGTTATTGGCCGGAGAGGTGTCTCGGTCATGTCTGCATGGTTCCCGAACCCGTAGGGTCTACACACTTAAGGTTCGGTGACGCTAGAGTTGTAATGGGAATTGTATGTGGTTACCGAAAGTTGTTCGGAGTCCCGGATGAGATCCCAGACGTCACGAGGAGTTCCGGAATGGTCCGGAGGTAAAGATTTATATAAGGGAAGTCCTATTTTGGCCACCGGAAAATGTTCGGGATTTTTCGGTATTGTACCGGGAAGGTTCTAGAAGGTTCCGGAGTGGGGCCCACCTGCATGGGGGGACCCACATGAACGTGGGTAGTGGGGGCAAGGCCCCACACCCCTGGTCAAGGCGCACCAAGATCCCCCCTTAGAAGGAATAAGATCATATCCCGAAGGGATAAGATCAAGATCCCTAAAAAGGGGGGATAACAATCGGTGGGGAAGGGAAAGGATGGGATTTCTTTCCTCCCACTTTTGCCAACGCCCCAATGGACTTGGAGGGCAAGAAACCAGCCCCCTCCACCCCTATATATAGTGGGGAGGCGCATGGGAGCTGCACCCTTTGCCCTGGCGCAGCCCTCCCTCCTGCTACACCTCCTCCTCCGTAGTGCTTAGCGAAGCTCTGCCGGAGAACCACGAGCTCCACCGCCACCACGCCGTCGTGCTGCCGGAGCTCTCCCTCAACTTCTCCTCCCCCCTTGCTGGATCAAGAAGGAGGAGACGTCCCCGGGCTATACGTGTGTTGAACGCGGAGGCGCCGTCCGTTCGGCGCTTGGATCGGATCTTCCGCGATTTGAATCGCCGCGAGTACGACTCCATCAACCGCGTTCTTTGCAACGCTTCCGCTTAGCGATCTTCAAGGGTATGAAGATGCACTCCCTCTCTCTCGTTGCTAGCATCTCCTAGATTGATCTTGGTGACACGTAGGAAAATTTTGAATTATTACTACGTTCCCCAACACAAAGTTCATAAAATCCTGGCACTGCTTATTGGCATATCAGACGTGGTAGATCAAGCAGAAGTTATGTACGCAAAACTGGATCACATCAACCTTCTTTCTCTTCCTCCTTCAAATCCTTTTCTTTACCTATGGTGGTGATGTACTCCACATCTAGGCCAGGAACCCATCTACCGTTGTTGTTGGACATGAACTCGATGCGGCAAAGGGATTGAACCACCTTCACGCAGAAGCGGTGTAGATGACTTTCTTTCAAAAACTTCAAATCTCTCGGAACCCAGCAACGAGAAGATAATATATAATGAACATAGAGAGAATAACAACAGTCGAATGAGAACTCATGCAGACATCGAGAATCAATCACATGGTCGAAACATAATCACAACAGATGTTGAATGTAAATAGGGTGAAAGAGTTACTAGTGGAGCTCGAAGGCGAGAAGGATTTGGTAGACCAGTCCACCCTTTTGCAAAAAGAATGTTTGGTTAGAGGGACTTATAATTGAACACTGGAGATAAGCCCTCTTCGTCCTATTCTCCTTGACAACTGATTCGTCAACAAGTGCCGATTACTCATGGTAGATACTTGAGGCGATCTCCAAACCACATACTTGTTATTCGTGAACCACAATTACTCCTGGTTACTGAAGAATTCGTAATAGGCAGAGCGTACTGGACTTAGATTCGAGTGATGCTAAACCATTATCTAATTTTTTGGTTCTGATTTTTTTATCTTGGTGGACCATAAACTCAAATCACTCGGAGAAGAGTGCTCACACAATCTGCTCGGCATCAAATGGTGCAGCCAATGGTGCACGCTAGAAGGGATGGACTATTTATAGCCGCGAACTCCCCGAGTGGAAAAGACCATTTTGAACATGGCCACTCAGCCAATGTCCAACCGTCCCATATCTAACAGTCGGATTTTTTTAGGACAACGGTAACATTACTTGTGGACCAAGTAATGCTACCTCCTCAGTCCAAATCAAATATTTTGCAGCGAAGAAGAACCGTGTCACTTGATGACAAGTATTTATTCAGAGCACAAAGAGATTTCACTTAATTCTCATAGGTTTTGGATTAGCATCAGAAAACCATAAGTTTTTGAACACTATACCCCTCTTAATAGTATGGTGGTCTTATACTGAAGAAAGAGAAAGAAGAACAACGAAACAAACGCTACGTCTTTCCTTCGTCTTCAACTTCTCGGCTATAGTCAACTTCTCGAGACAGTCACCAAACGGATTGCTTTGCGTCAATAGTTTTGGGGGGCTCACTTTCGTCAGTCATAATCGTTGGTGATAATCCTTGCTGCCTCACAGGAGATTATCTTCGGAGTTTGTTCCAAACTCTACATGACATCTGGGACTTATCACTCTGTGTGCACTAGCAAACATATTAGTCCCACATTGTTTATGACAACAATCTCCAAAACACAAGGAGGCGAATTATTGCACCAACATGTTTGAAATGTTTGCGGATAGTATTGGATGGCCAGCTCCCGCATCCGTGTCCGCGGACTGGCCCGCCTTTCTGCGGACGGATGTAGTGACCGGTTTGCGGGTCAGCGTTGGAGATGCGCTAATAGTGTATTTCGCCGACAGAACATACTCACATCACATCCATCCTTTGGAAAAGGAGAAAATGGCAGAAACCAAATGTAGCTTTCATGAACGACATGTTAAAAAAGCAAATACTACATGATAATGTCACAGATTTGAGACTTAAAAAAAGGTATACTCTACTTTCACGAAAGGAGAAGAGAAAGAGAAAACAAAAAAGAGAAGAAGAGAAGAGAAATCGCATGTTTCATCACCATGTTTCTCAGCTTGACATAAATTCATTAGCACAAGTTTCTCAAATTGTGGATCAAATTTTGATATGACTTTTGTCATATGGTTGATGTTGTCGATTTTTATAGGAATATATACCATGCTTTCTTGGACTTCCATCTGGTTGTCAGTGTTGATTGAACATGCATAAAAGCCACGGGCATGCCTTTGCCCTTGCTCTTCACTCAAGAAATATGTACAAGGACAGGATTCACTGGTGACCTATTCCTTTTTAAGATGCCTCAGGTCCTACAAAAGGAGCCTCTTTGGTTTTGCTCTTATTGTAAGAAATGCATCAAGGGACGCGCTGGGAGATCTGGCGCACTTTACACCTCCATCTCCTATATAATAAAGGAATAAGGGGTAGGGCTATCATGAGCATGTGCAGAAGCAATGCAGCAAACTCGCCACAAATTAGACAGCACAATATCACTCATACGTCACATATTTGACTAGCTGACCAATCATCCATCTATTTGGTTCTATTATAAGGTAAGTTTCCAACTTTTTTTTTTTCATATAGCTTCCTTCTATAATTGTCATATAAACCATACAAATATGCTTACAGGGAAGGAACTGTTGACAGCCGTGTAGAAGCAACATCCAAAGAAAATTGTGCCGAAGAAATGTCGACTTCAAGAGATGAAATAAAATTCGTCTAAAATTGTGTGAAACCGTATGCGAAGAAAATCAGAAACAAAATAGTTATGCATTTGCCTTTTGATATTAGGTATCTATCATCATTTAATATTCTCAAAAGTCTTTTGTATGCTTAGGAGTCTATTTGGAAAGGATCCTAGAATGGCATATGAGTTTATTGCACAATATTCCTGTAGCTCCAATGTTTGGTTAGATGGAATTCTAAGTGTAGTTCCCATCTGTTCTTAATTCATCATACCTTAGATGAATAGTCAGGATCCATGCTACCATATCCAGTCATATGCTTTCATATCACATGTTAATTTGACCTTTTTAAACATTATGTCTTTCATATAACAATTAAATGTATTTTTGCAACAGTAAACATATGAAATCACCGTAGCATCCAATAGGAGTTTACTAAATTTATATTCAAATAAAAATAAAAACCCTCACGATGTCAATGTTGAAATAAATCTATCTATCTATTATCTACTAAAAGGAAAATACGGATCAAAACTAGAGAAATATTCTAGAAAATCCCACAATAATCAGAAACATCGGACCGTCAATTTGATTTTTCATTAAAGCATGACCATTGGATGTTATCTTACTAACATAGTTGGATAAATTACCCACCTTTGCCATTATGTAAGTAAAACACAATTTATATTCCTGTTCACGTGAACGAAACCTTTCCTAAAAAACATATCCTGCGCCTTCCTCTTTCACGCCGCAGCAAGATCTCGAGGGGATTCCCTATGCGGTGCTCACGGAAGCCAGCGACGACTTCTGGATGCGCTACGCGGCGATCATGGAAGGCATCCACCATAGACTTGGTGTACTCGATTGGAAATAAAAACGATGTATGCATGTGGTGGCCTTGCCTAGCACGAACATGGATCAATCACCGAGTAGGACTGGCGATTGTATTTTCGGCCGACGGCGTATTCATTAGAGGAGTTCCTTGCCTTTGTACGTGCGTGTGCAACCAGCTCAATCCTCCCATCCGATCTGTGAGTGTGTGGCTGCTGCACTCGCTGTTAATCACTTCGGGGACATCGGCAACTTGCGACAACGTCGGAGGCTTGGAGCTTTGGCAACACATGCAGGACCCTATGGATAAATCTTCTGTCAGTCTTCGGCCAGTCCAGCGCCGGACAACATGGGTATAATGCTATACGACGTCCCAGGTAACCAGTGATATTACTATTTGGTTAACTAGCTAGGTCCAACAAACAGATTTAAAAAGAAATTGGTAGTTTGCTGTACGGTAGATCCAATCCATAATCATACGGCGAGGCTCGTAATCACTCGGATAGGAACTTTCTGTAGTTTTCCTACACAGGTGCACACGCCTTAGCTGTCGGGCCAGGCATCACCATCTGGACTGAAACCAAGGCATGCGTCTGCATGTATGTCCAAATTCACAATCACAACACTGTAGGTGTTGCAAAACTCAGGGCTTCTTCAGTGCAAAATCGACTCTCGGCTCATCTTACATCGATACTTATTGTATTTCTTTTGATTGGTCTTTATTTTGGTTCTGATGGAACAAGTTCCAGTACAACAAATAAGAAAGAATCATCCCTTGACTTGAAGGTTCTCCAAGCAGCAAGGCTAACGAATGTTTTGCTAAAGAACACCAATTGTAAGTGCTGCTGTTCTTTATTTGGTCCTAATGGAACAACTTCCAGTACAACAAATAAGACAGAATCATCCCTTGAATTGGAGGTTCTCCAACCAGAAAGGCTAAGGAATGTTTTGCTAAAGAACACCAATTGTAAGTGCTACTGTTTGTATGTCCAATTTTGTCATCTCTTATTTTCTATATGACTACATTATCTTTCAGTTAATGTTTAAATGCAAAGTGGAATTAAATGACGTCTGAGTGATCTATCAATTGCTCTTTGTCAAATGGTTTTTCACCTTCACTCTACTTTTTTTATTATGTGGACAACTTCTTTTGTTTCCTTAAGGAACCATATATGAACCAGTATGAACATACCTCTCATTACTTTTTTTGGTGAATGGTACATACCTCTCATTACATATTTGTTTAACCAAGCCAAGATACTTCGGATTATATACACTATGCATGTATATCTTTTTATTGTAGCATTGTTGTGTGGTCTAGAAAAATGTAATTATTTTTATCACTATGTTTGCCTATTATGCACCTACAAATAATTTATTATCCTTTTCTACACCTATTTGTTTAGTGAATAGCTAATCCAGTCTTATTTTCTACTTCCGACCGATGATACAAGACATGGAATTATGACCATGCTCCTCGTCACTGAACCAACAATGCCGGCCTAATCTTTTTACGAGATAATTTCACGGTTGTATACATGTCATGTTTGAATCTTTGAAATATGAAGAAATGTTAATGCATCAGCATACAAAGTTAAAGCATAGGCACTACGTCCAGTTGCCTTGAATGCAATGTACGTCACCTGTTTTATCTACCATGCGTATTAAAAGCTAACTGGAGATAGTCATGATTCTATCACATATAGTAGTTCTAAACATATTGGCCACTAAAATAGCTTATTTGTTTCGTTGGTAGTATTGTGAGCACAACAATATTTGGCCACTATGGTCAGTTGGTGACTACCATTTTTCATTCAAGAACAATATTACCAAGTGGTAATATACTATTAACTAATAAAATGTCTGTTCATAACCACATCCCAACAGCACTGGAATTTGGACAACTTATCTCCCAACCACTTGAATATTTTTACCTAGAGAGACATACTTTGTATATGCAAATTTTTATCCCTTCAGCGGATGTCCACCCAATACTCAAAGAGACTGGAAATTTTGATTCAAATATTTAATAGATATACATCATGCTATAACATGTATTTTCAATGGTTTGAAAAAATGATATGACAATATATGCTCTTCGAATATTTGGTGAAAAATGTAGTCATATAATAGAACACAAATTGGTTCATCTCAAACAAGAATAATGTTCACTTTTGAGTCGCTCCATTTATATTTAGCCTGGCATGCACAAGTAATACGTTTGCAGCATATTTTACACATATACACGTAATAACATATTGTTATGTATAAATATAATTAAGAAATGAATAATATTTTAAATAACACGTGATATCTAACCCAGAATTCAGCATTCATTATTTGCATATCGTCAACTTATATACTTCTGCATATATGAGTGATCGGCATTTCGGAATTTTAACCACATACATTCCATATAATGCCGCATTATTTTTAGTTCACCATATTTTGATCGTTACAATCAATAATTTTCATTCTATGTATGTTACCAAAATTAGTGTTGGAAACATGTAACAAGATTCTACCAAACATGGGGTAAACCACTAGTTTAGTAAAAGTTGTTTGAACTAAAATTCAATAGAGCTTTCATTTCTACTATTTGACACAAAAATAATTTTTAGTAGAATAAAATATTTACAAAATACTATGAGGCCGTCTAAACTTACTTGTCCAGTATCTAAGTACCAAGCATAAATAAAATAAAATGTGCATGCTAGTAATTTCCAGTTTTAATAAGAGTGCTGTATTTTTTTTATTTGACTCTAAAATTCAATCACCAAAAGTGACATACCGCAGGCCTAGCTTATAAGAGGTTTTGGAAAATGTTCCATTTGTGTTCACGAATTTAAAAGCCCATGTGCAATATAAATGGTTCATTTTGAGGAGAATTTGCAATTAATCATATGTTGCAAACCTTCTTTTTAAATAAAATTATGAAATAACATAATTAGCTATCACAGTTGAAATATAATGTTTTGAATTTCACCAATTTTGATTTTAGAGATTCCCAGTACTTGATCTAATCAAAGTGCAAGGGGTTGCATGGGCACAATTGGTAACTAGGTTAAAACATGTAGGAACTTTTATGATAAACACTCTATAGTTAAGCAAACATGAATTTTATTATTCTGAAAGAAAATCCACATTGATGTTCTTACATTATTTCCACTAACAGGACGCTAAATATTGGAAATTTTATTTATCAATGGAGAGCCTACTACATCAACTTAATGAGTGGGAGATCCGCTTTCTAGTGCTCCTCAGCTTCATACTACAGATGTTACTCTTCTTTACTGGTGGCCTTCGCCCGCGTAGCAGAAATATGCCGCTTAGGTTTTGCATGTGGATAGCATACTTGGGAGCAGATTTAGTAGCAGTTTATGCCCTTGGTTTTCTCTCTCGGCACAAAGATGCCCAGACTGGAACGGGAAAATTCTGGGCAGCCCATCCACTAGCTTTTCTTTGGGCCCCTTTCCTACTGATGCATCTTGGCGGGCAGGACACTATAACTGCATTTGCCATCGAGGACAACAACTTGTGGTTAAGGCATTTCTTGAATTTGATAGTCCAAGTTGGCCTTTCTTTATATGTCTTTTGGGAGTCTGTGGGTCGCAGCAATGTGCTAATTCTAGTTCCAGGCATCTTTGTCTTTATTTATGGAATTATCAAGTATGGAGAGAGGACACTGGCTCTGATGTATGGGGACCTAAAAAGCATCCACAGCTCCAGTGAAATTGACCTGAATTTGCATGCTGATGGATATTTGGGCATCATTTCTTCAGCTTTGAAATCGACGCCAGGCATCCGAGTGCTCTTTGAGGGTCGCACCTTGTCCCAGATGGAAGACGGACACCGAGAGGCACTGACATCCCAGATTGATCAGGAACATCTACCCAAGTTACTAGAGATTGAACTTAACTTGATGTATGATGACATCTACACTAAGGCTATGGTGCTTCGGTCAAGGAGTGGTATAATACTCCGGTGTGTATCTCAAGTATCAATGGTGGTTGCTTTTGTGCTCTTCACCGTGAACAGCAAACATAGATATAGTGCTGCAGACGTTGCAATCACATATGTGTTATTTACAGGAGGCCTTTGCCTTGAAGGTTGTGCAATATTTATCTTATTGATGTCCCCATGGAGTTGGGCATGGTTGGAGGCTCGGAGCTACCATAGACTCAGTGGCATATCCTCTTTTCTTCTATCTAGCAAGATTGGACGGCCTGAGGGAAGGCCGCTGTGGTCAAATTGCATGGGGCAGTACAACTTTCTGAGCTATGTGGATTGTGATACACCAAGCATTTCCAAGATGGTGAAGAAAGTGGCAAGGAAAATGATGAGCATAGCTGGTGTTGGAGATGGGAAGTCGTCATTCCTGTGGTTGAGCAAGTTGCTTGATAGCAAGTACATCGAGGTTGATAAGGAGATCATGGATTCTATTGTACTAATGGTCAATCGTTCAGATGGATCAGGAGCCATGAACCCCAAAGATTATCCAAATCTTGGTCGGTCTTTACAGAAATTAGTTCCAGACTTTGGTTCGAGCTTTGGTTATGGCATTGTCTGCTTCCATATGTTCACAGAGCTACACCTAAGAATGTACCATCGTCCCGAGGATATGAAGTTGGTCAGTGTTTGCCGAAAGTTGTCAAACTACATGCTCTACCTTCTAGTCACACACCCAGAAATGTTGCCGGTTAGTGGCACTACCGAACCTACCATGATATTCTTCCTCGACAAAATTACTAGCAACACTAGTAGAAAACAAACCTTTTGTCCAAAGCATTAGTCCCGGTCTGGTTTTGAACCGGCACTAATGTGACCATTAGTCCCGGTTTGGGACGGGCATCATTAGTCCCGGTTCGTTCCGGACCTATAGTCCCGGTTCGTAACACGAACCGGGACTAAAGGGGTGGTGGCAGGCTGGTGTCAGCCTGGGGCCCCACGATCACCTTTAGTCCCGGTTCGTGCCACGAACCGGGACTATAGGCTCACCTTTAGTCCCGGTTCGTGGCACGAACCGGGACTAAAGATCCCCTATTTGAACCCTCCGGCCAGCGCGAGCACACTCCTCCCTGTTTTTCCCCTTCTTCCTCTCCTTTATTCTTCCCCTTGCTCGAGCTCACCTCCATTTTTGCCAAAATTTGTCAAGATTTGGAGGCACCCCATCCATCCAAGTGTTCACAAAGGTTAGCAACTTTCTCCTTTCATCTCTCATTGCTAGATTAGCTCTTGCAATGCTCTATAAGTATAGTGATTTGTGGGTTTTCGTTTGGGAGTATTTATATGTGGTAGTTTATTTGATTTATATGCAATTTGAGCTCAAATTAACATCTTACTTTGCATGTGTAGGTGTGGTTTACTTAGTGCCTTCCCGTCCCCGTCCTAACCACCGTCTATCGCCCGCACCGTCCCGTCGCCGGCACCACCTTGGTGAGCCTCTTGTTCTTATCCTTTTTATAAAAAAAATCATGTTTGTAAGATTTAGATAGTTACTTGTATAGTTTTCTTACCTATATGGTTGTTTGTTATACATAGTGGCATGGTTTTGATATCCGTCCCCGTCGGCCCTCGTCCGGTTTATGATTCGGATGTGGTATATACTCTCTTTTATAACTATTTGTTGCATTTCGTGTTTATGACAATTATGCCCATCAAGTTGACATAGATATTTTTATCTAGGAGGTATGTGAACCGGAAATTGCAACCGACATAGATATTCTTCTCAAGAAGTTAAATTTAGTTGAAAAAGAAAACGAGTATTTGAAAGAAAAATTGAAAAGAGTTGAAGAAGAGAAGATGAAACTGGAGTTGTATGTTGCCGATGTCGTCGATGATCACAAGATCAAGATGGATGCAATGCACTTAAAGATTAGAAAATTTAAAAAATATGCCATTGATAGTGAGGCTTGGTATCACTATGCTGTTGGATCAATTGTTACCTTAGTTGCGATCTTGATCGCATTTGTTGTTGCATTTAAATGCTTTAGCTAGAGAGTTTGTATGAAGTTTTACGAGAACAAGTGTGTATGAACTTGTATTAATTTGGTTTTTTCGGTGTTGTGTAATGAAGATGAGCCGTCAATGGATGTACGATGACCGATGCTCTCCCCAGTTCATTAATGGCGTGCATACTTTTCTGGTTGCGGCTGAGGCAAACAAGCGGGTGGATGGTTTTATGTATTGTCCATGTGCTGGCTGTAAGAATGATCGAAATTACTCTAACTCAAGAACCATTCACGTCCACCTGTTTGAGTCCGGTTTCATGTCCGGCTATAACTATTGGACCAAGCATGGAGAAAGAGGGGTCCTAATGGAAGAGAATGAAGAAGAAGAGGATGACGACAGCTATCCTGGCCATGGGTTCCATGAATACGATGGTACAACAATGGGGGAAGAAGCTGAGCCAGCAATGCGGGAAGGAGCTGAAGAAGAGGCATCAGATGAGCCCGCTGATGATCTTGGTCGAGCCATTGCCGATGCAAAGAGAAACTGCGCAAGTGAAAAGGAGAAGCTGAAGTTGCAGCGCATGTTAGAGGATCACAAGAAATTGTTGTACCCAAATTGCGAAGATGACAAGAAAAAGCTGGGTACCACACTGGAATTGCTGCAATGGAAGGCAGAGAATAGTGTATCTGACAAGGCATTTGAAAAGTTGCTGATAATGTTAAAGAAGAAGCTACCAAAGGACAATGAATTGCCCGACAGTACGTACGAAGCAAAGAAGGCTGTCTGCCCTCTAGGATTAGAGGTGCAGAAGATGCATGCATGCCCTAATGACTGCATCCTCTACCGCGGTGAGTACGAGGATTTGAATGCATGCCCGGTATGCTGTGCATTGCGCTATAAGATCGGCCACGATGACCCTGGTGATGTTGAGGGCGAGCACCCCAGGAAGAAGATTCCTGCCAAGGTGATGTGGTATGCTCCTATAATACCACGGTTGAAACGTTTGTTCCAAAACAAAGAGCATGTCAAGTTGATGCGATGGCACAACGAAGACCGTAAGAAAGACGGGAAGTTGAGAGTACCCGCTGACGGATCGCGGTGGAGAAAAATCGAGAGAAAGTGGAAGGACTTTGCAAAGGACGCAAGGAACGTATGGTTTGGTTTAAGTGCAGATGGCATTAATCCTTTTGGGGAGCAGAACAGCAATCATAGCACATGGCCTGTGACTCTATGTATCTATAACCTTCCTCCTTGGTTGTGCATGAAGAGGAAGTTCATTATGATGCCAGTGCTCATCCAAGGCCCCAAGCAACCCGGCAACGACATTGATGTGTACCTAAGGCCATTAGTTGAAGAACTTTTACAGCTGTGGAATGGAAAAGGTGTACGTGCGTGGGATGAGAAAGAACATGAGGAATTTGACCTACATGCGTTGCTGTTTGTAACCATCAATGATTGGCCTGCTCTCAGTAACCTTTCAGGACAGACAAACAAGGGATACCACGCATGCACGCACTGTTTAGATGATACCGACAATATATATTTGGATAAATGTAAGAAGAATGTGTACCTGGGGCATCATCGATTTCTTTAGAGCAGGCACCCCGTAAGAAAGAAAGGCAAGCATTTCAAAGGTGAGGCAGATCACCGGAAGAAGCCTCGCCACCGTACTGGTGATGATATACTTGATATGGTCAAGGATTTAAAAGTAATCTTTGGAAAGGGTCCTGGCGGACAATCTGTTCCGAATGACGTTGACGGACGCGCACCCATGTGGAAGAAGAAATCTATATTTTGGGACCTACCCTATTGGAAAGACCTAGAGGTCCGCTCTGCAATCGACGTGATGCACGTGACGAAGAATCTTTGCGTGAACCTGCTAGGCTTCTTGGGCGTGTATGGGAAGACAAAAGATACATCGGAGGCACGGGAGGACCAGGAACGTATGCACGGAGAAGACGGCATGGATCCAAAGCAGTTTCAGGGTCATGCCAGCTACGATCTTACCAAAGAAGAGAAGGAAATCTTCTTCGAATGCCTGCTCAGTATGAAGGTCTCGTCTGGCTTCTCGTCGAATATAAAGGGAATAATAAATATGGCAGAGAAAAAGTTCCAGAACCTAAAGTCTCATGACTGCCACGTGATTATGACGCAACTGCTTCCGGTTGCATTGAGGGGGCTTCTACCGGAAAACGTTCGATTAGCCATTGTGAAGCTATGTGCATTCCTCAATGCAATCTCTCAGAAGGTAATCGATCCAGAAATCCTACCAAGGTTAGAGAATGATTTGGTGCAATGTCTTGTCAGTTTCGAGTTGGTGTTCCCACCATCCTTCTTCAATATCATGACGCACGTCCTAGTTCACCTAGTCGAGGAGATTGCCATTCCGGGTCCTGTATTTCTACACAATATGTTCCCCTTTGATAGGTTCATGGGAGTCTTAAAGAAATATGTTCATAATCGTGCTAGGCCAGAAGGAAGCATCTCCAAGGGCCATGAAACAGAGGAGGTCATTGAGTTTTGTGTTGACTTTATTCCTGACATTAAGCCGATTGGTGTTCCTGAATCGTGGCATGAGGGCAGACTGGGTGGAAAGGGCACGCTAGGAAAGAATTCAGTATTATGCCAAGAAGGGCATTCTTTGGCGCAAGCACACTACACAGTTCTACAAAGTTCCACCTTGGTGGCTCCGTATATCGAGCAACACAAGAATATTCTACGCTCCAAACACCCGGAGCAGTCTGACGACTGGATTACACATGAACAAACGGTGACTTTCGCCGGTTGGTTGCAGACACGTCTCATGCATGACGACACTGTTGCAGATGACCTGTACTTGCTGTCCAAGTTACCATCTTCGACTATATTCACTTTCAAAGGGTACGAGATAAATGGGAATACATTTTACACGATCGCCCAAGATAAATAGAGCGCCAACCAAAACAGTGGTGTCCGCTTTGATGCAGCAAACACCAATAGGCCAAAGGACACATATTATGGTTTCATAGAGGAGATATGGGAACTTGAATATGGACTTGGTTTGAAGGTCCCTTTGTTTCGGTGCAAATGGGTCAATCTGACAGGAGGCAGGGTAAAGGAAGACCCGCAGTACGGAATGACAACAGTGGATCTCAACAATCTTGGGTACGCAGACGAACCATTCGTCCTAGCCAATGATGTGGCGCAGGTTTTCTATGTGAAGGACATGTCTACCAAGCCGAGAAAAAGAAAAGATAAGGAAGCGAATACATCATACGATGAGCCAAAGCGCCACATAGTTCTTTCAGGGAAAAGAAACATCGTGGGAGTGGAGGACAAGACAGACATGTCAGAAGATTATGAAAAGTTTCATGAAATTGCTCCCTTCAGAGTGAATGTTGACCCGAGCATCAAGTTAAACGATGAAGATTGTCCATGGTTAAGACGCAAAGGGACACACGCGAAGAAAAAGTTTTATACCCAAAGATCCCACTCTGGGATGTGACTGGCTTCTCTAGTTAGTTTCCGGACTTATATATCTGGAAAGTCTCACTTCGGACAAACCGGAGGGAATCTTTGTAATAGTAGTGTACTTATGTGTTTTGGCATTTGAAACGCGTCGAAATATTATGTCCAAAGCCACGTCATCAATTTTCAACCCATTCTGACTTCATTTGCTATTTTTCATGCATTTACTGATTTTTTTGAGCTAAATGACCCTGAAATTAAAAACACTACAAATGAACTCTGAAAAGGTTGAAAGTTGGCATGGTATCATCATTTCACCCACATAGCATGTGCTAAAAAGTTGAGAGGGTTACGGCAAAAACTGGATGCACTTCGTATACAAAATGGACAATCTCTTTCGAAGTATTAGGGTTTCAGACGAAAACTCGTCTGTTACTAAGGCATTTCATTTTTTTAAACTTATTTCAATTCCAGACTTTTTGTGTGTTCAGTATGCACCATTCGAAGCCACGCCATCAATTTTTAACCCTTTCTGACTTCATTTGCTATTTTTCATGCATTTACTGATTTTTTTGAGCTAAATGACCCTGAAATTGAAAAGCACTACAAATGAACTCTGAAAATGTTGAAAGTTGGCATGGTATCATCATTTCACCCACATAGCATGTGCTAAAAAGTTGAGAGGGTTACGGCAAAAACTGGATGCACTTCGTGTACAAAATGGACAATCTCTTTCGAAGTATCACGGTTTTAGACGAAAACTCGTCTGTTACTAAGGCATTTCATTTTTTAAACTTATTTCAACTCAAGACTTTTTGTGTGTTCAGTATGCACCATTCGAAGCCACGCCATCAATTTTCAACCCTTTCTGACTTCATTTGCTATTTTTCATGCATTTACTGATTTTTTTGAGCTAAATGACCCTGAAATTGAAAAGCACTACAAATGAACTCTGAAAAGGTTGAAAGTTCGCATGGTATCATAATTTCACCCACATAGCATGTGCTAAAAAGTTGAGAGGGTTACGGCAAAAACTGGATGCACTTCGTGTACAAAATGGACAATCTCTTTCGAAGTACCAGGGTTTCAGACGAAAACCCGTCTGTTACTGAGGCATTTCATTTTTTTTAAACTTATTTTAACTCCAGACTTTTTGTGTGTTTAGTATGCACCATTCGAAGCCACGCCATCAATTTTCAACCCTTTCTGACTTCATTTGCTATTTTTCATGCATTTACTGCTTTTTTGAGCTAAATGACCCTGAAATTGAAAAGCACTGCAAATGAACTCTGAAAAGGTTAAAAGTTGGCATGGTATCATCATTTCACCCACATAGCATGTGCTAAAAAGTTGAGATGGTTACGGCAAAAACGGGATGCACTTCGTGTACAAAATGGACAATCTCTTTCGAAGTATCAGGGTTTCAGACGAAAACTCGTCTGTTACTAAGGCATTTCATTTTTTAAATAACCTAAGAATTACCAAATTGAATATAATGATAAAACACGCTAATATTAAACAGCAGAAAAAAGAATCACTGAAAAATCTACTTTTAAAATAAAGTTATTCACAAACTAGTGATTCACACAAATTTCAAATAATTCAAATTTAAACTATTCAAATTAGAAAACTACTGGCACTAACAGAAAGTTTATAATTTTTTTTACCTAAAGCAAAAAGATTCACAAAGAAACTCTAAATAAAGCAAAATAGAACTCAAAAACAAAAGAAAATAAATAAAGCAGAAAAAAACAGAAAAATAAATAAATTAAAAAAAAGCCCGCCTATTGGGCCGCCACGGCCTGCATACGACTAGAAACCCAATCTCTAGTTGGACAGGATGCAGGCCTGTACGGCCCAGTAGGCCCCACTGGGCGGCAGAGGTGTGGTAGGCCCAGTAGGCCTGCATTAGAGAGGAGCTCGACACGGTAGCCGCGGCGGGGCTTATAAACCGGTGCGAGCTCCTCTCAACTAGCGAGGTGGGACTATACATTTCAATACGAGAAGCCAGGCCTTTAGTCGCGGTTGGTGCCACCAACCGCGACTAAAGGCCCCCCTTTAGTCCCGGTTGGAGCAACCAACCGCGACTAAAGGGGGTCGCTTCCCGCCGCTTCGGCTGGTGAAATTCACCTTTAGTCCCGGTTGGTGGCTCCAACCGGGACTAAAGGCCTCCTTATATATACAACACTTCAAAAAAATTCAGTTCCTCTGCTTTCTTCGACCTCTTCGACATCGCCGCGCCGTCGCCGTCTCGCCTCCCTGACGCCGGAGCTCGTCGCCGCCCCCGACGCCGGCCGCCCGCGCCTCCTCGCGCCGATCCCCGACGCCGCCCGCGCCCGCTCCTCCCCGAGCCCGGCCTGACGCCGCCCGGGACGCCGGCCGCACCCGCTCCTCCGGCCCCGACCTCCTCGCCGTCGCCGCCCCCGACTCGCCTCGCCTCGCCGTCGCCCCGCTCTGAGCTCCCCCCCCCCTCTCCCCACTCTCCCTCGCCCCCTGTGCCGCCATGGCGGCCGCCGGCCCCTCCCCGAGCCCCCCCACACACACGTATATGCATGAACACACACACACACACACATACACACACTAGATGATTAGATGTATAGATGATTAGATGCAAGAATTTTGATGTATAGAAAAAAGTTAAGGAATTTTGACATAGATGCAAGATTTTTGACATTTTTTTTTCACTAGATGATTAATTAGATGTATAGAAAAAAGTGAACGAATTTTGACATTTGAGGAATTTTTACATTTTGATCCAATATGTATAGA
The DNA here is from genome assembly GCA_039707655.1 of Elymus sibiricus. NCBI lineage: Eukaryota > Viridiplantae > Streptophyta > Magnoliopsida > Poales > Poaceae > Elymus > Elymus sibiricus. Next base: position 403,056,673 of record CM077663.1, read on the forward strand.
AATTAGTATATATATATATATATGTATGAATACAATGTATAGAAAAAAGTTGATGAATTTTGACATTTGATCCAATGTATAGCAATTAGTATTTGCAAAAGTTGCATATTTTAATGTTGTATTTGCAAAAGTTTGTTATGTATTTGCAATTAGTATATGTATGTATACAATAGATTCTCTTAGTCCTTTAAGGGATTTATCAAGAATGCCCCCATTATGGATGTGCACAAGTTGATCCAATTTTTTTCTGATCTCATGCATCTACCCTTCTATATGTCACGTTTTGTCTAGCTAGCTAGTGTCAAAGGATTCAAGAAAACCATGGCTTCATCATTAGCCGGAAGTAACAGGCGCATGATGGTACGAAGCTTTTCAAAGTTGTTTTGAAACGGAGTTCTTGATAGAATAATTAGTTTTTTTGGTACGAAGTTCAACAAAGGCCTTCCAAATAGCGATATTCGGAAGGCTCTTGCTGAACTTCGTACCAAAAAGCTAATTATTCTATCCGGGACTCCGTTCCAAAACAACTTTGGACAGCTTCGTACCATCATGCGCCTGTTACTTCCGGCTAATGATGAAGCCATGGTTTTCTTCCTTTGACACTAGCTAGACAACGTGACATATAGAAGGGTAGATGAGATCGAAAAATATGGACCATTTTCTGCACATCCACAATGGCGCCATTTTGTTAAATCCCTTAAAGGTTAAGGGAATCCGTTAGGATTCTCAAGGTTCCTCGTATATAAGAAATCACAATCAAGCATTTAAAAAATGTTAAATTTGCATAGAATTTCTTCTCGGAGTCAACGATGCCCGGCCCGCATCCTCGTCGTCAACTCGTTCGCGACGACGTCCTGCTTCAGAGGGGCAACGTTCGGGACTGGGCTCCGCCGGGCTGACACTGGGAGGTGCTACCTTCAGGGGCGCGCAGCTTGGTGAGGAACCCGGCCCCGGGTCCCATCGTCGACCCGGAGCTTCTTTGGTGGCGTTCGCGTGGGCCACTTTCGGTGAGGAGGCAGTCGGCCCCGCCGGAGGTGGTACGTCGCCGTGTCAGGGAGGAGGACGAGCGCGTCCGTCGCTACATGGATGCGTTGGACGTCAGGTTCTCCAATACCTGGCAGGTTCTTCAGGGATCTCACCCGAGCTATGATCCTGTGATGGTTCCTTCTCTTTGGGTGTCCACCGCCCGCGCCTCAGGAACCGCGAGTGAACTAGATTCTTCGATAATATTTGATCTGTATTAGCTGGTGATAATACTCGAGATGTATTCGAGATTACATTCGATAATATTCGAGACGATTTATTCGAGATTATATTCGATGATGCATATTATATGAATTATTCGAGATGCATATTATGTACAATGATTCAGTTTTTCCTTATTGATTGCATGCATTCTAATTTGAATACTAAATTGTTTTATCTTTCTTCTGGATTAGTTAAATAAAAGCTATGGACAATACCGGCAGAGAAGGAGAAGAGGCTCTGTTGAACATCATACGCTCCTCCCCGAGCCCAGAGCATGAACCTGAAGATGATGATGGCTCGCAATATCTGAACAATTCCGGTGAGGGTTGTATGATATTTGATGAAGACGAACGAATAGATGAAGGCGACGACAACGATGTTGACGAAGAAAATGTTCTTCAAATAACAAAGACCGGCGAGGTATATTTATTATATAAGCCACCCGGTGATCATTACATGTCTTAATTGATTTGTATGTATTAACAAATCGATCTTTCTTCTTTTAGGCCTCCGGATCGAGCAAATCTTCTACAAGCGACAGGGTAGTTTGAGGCCCGGCCAGAAAGTTGGATCGTGGCGTAAAGTTCAACATCGATTCCATCAAAACATCAACTGGCGAACCGCTTGAACCTAGGAAAAATGCGACCAAGTTCAAGAATCAATGCGGAGTTATTGTCAGGGACCAAATCCCGATCTCCGTTCAAGAATGAAAAAAGCCAGCAAAGGGAGATCGAGCAGGAGTTACTTTTGTCGACGAAAGAGCAAAAGATGTGCTTTGGACATCGCTCATGGAACATTTCACCCTACCAGATAATTTGATAGATGCAGATCTGAAGAAAGTCAGAAACTATGCTCTTAAAAAGATGGCGCTCGCATTCAACACCTTCAAGAAAAATGTATGGACTAAGTACGTCAAATCAAAAAAGAAGACTCCAGAATTCACGGGAGCACTGGTGAAGGCAAAAGATCACTGGGACGCTTTCGTGAAGTTCAAGGAATCGGAAGAAGCTAAGGAACGGTCGAGAAAAAACAAGATTAATGCTGCGAAAAAGAAGTGGCACCATACTCTGGGCCAGGTGGCTACCAGGTGGCCCTGCCTAAGCGGGATCAATCTGAGCAAAAGATGATTAGTGCAGGGGTCACTCCAGTTACATTGACATGCCCCCCCAGGTGCAGGACATGGTTTTATGCGCATGGGGGGAAGTTGGACCCAGAGACAGGGCTGGTTATGGTGAAGGCAAGTCTTAAAGAAGCGACAGACGAAATACTTATTGCAATAGAAGAAGCTCGAACGGGGGTGTTCACGCCCAACAAAGAGAAAGATGAGCTCACGCGCGCCCTGAAGAATCCTGAACACCCGGGAAGAACACGAGGCAAAGGCGTTGTTCCGTGGTTTGAGGGGTTTGCGGATTGGAACGACGACTATAGAAGCCGTGCGAGAAAGAAGATGCAGGAGGAGCAGAAGAAGAAGGAGGAAGCACTCCGCCTTGAAGGCCTAGAATCAAAGCACCTGGAGTTGGAACGATTTGTCAGGCGGCAGCAGGAGCAGATCGACTCACTCAGCCAGGAAAGGGCGTCTCAGCGGCAGCATGAGCAGATCGATCCAGCATTGGATAGCACCGTCACATCTATGCCGAGAAGCAGCGTGGGTTCCGCCCCGGCCGATATCGATAATGCACTGCTAGCTAGCTACCCTGTGGATGATATCAAAGACAGGACTAACTGTGAGCTACACATGAAAGTGAAGAACTTATCCATGAAGGTGGCGGACGGCTATGCTTTAGCAAATCACCCTGAAGCAACCTTCCATTGCAATCCCATTCCAGCTGGCTATGCTCGTGTCGGGGTTGATGAAGTGATGTCAGGATATCACGAGCTACAACTTGACATTCTTGGAGGTGACGAGGAGAGAACACTAGGAGAGGCCATACATCGTATCATTCTATGGAAAAAGGATTGCATCGTCTTTCCAAGGCCACCGACTCCTCCTCCTCCAAGTCCGCCGCCGCGTCAGTCGGCTCCTCCTCCTCCAAGTCCGGCACGATGTCAGCCAACTCCTCCTCCTCCAAGTCCGCCGGCACCGCGTCAGCCGACTCCTCCTCCAAGTCCGGCACCGCGTCTGCCGTCTCCGCCGACTTAGCGTGCTCCGTCGCCTAAGCAACAGCGGAAGAGAAAGGCCGCAGCTACGACGGCTAGCGGTACAACAGGCAAGAATTTCAAATATGGTCCAAGCCTCAAGCCTCTTCCGAAGTTGTCTTACCACCTGACTGAGGAGGAACTCAACACCGTAGTGGATGCCCAATTGAAGGCCCATTTTGGACCGAAACAGCCCCCGCCGCCAAAGGAGAAAGTACCTGAGCATGTCTCACAACACTTTATTGATGTGGCTCGACCGGCTGACAATCAGAAGGACTCCGACTATGTGCGGTCTATCAAGAAGTCATATTTTGCAGGACAAAAGGAGTCGAGCTCGATCTCGAGCAAAGCAGTTGGCAAAAAAGCGGGAAAACTGTTCCCCAGCTGGGAGAACAGGCAGTGCAATCGATCCCCCCGCTCATTGTACAAACACCTGTAAGTACCGCCGATCGGCTGGTAATAACCGACGATCATAAAAGGCAGGCTAAAGAGGCCGGTGTCACTGTTGAAGAACTCCTAGGCCTTGAGGAAATCCCTGGGATTACAGGGAAGGAAGTAAAATACCAATATGTCCGCGGCAAACCTCTGGTCAAGCCTGACGATGTCAAGCTTCTACCAACGAGATTGTACAATTTGCATACGTGGTATATGCAAGAAACAACAAATACCAATCAAGAGTCCCTCATGGTGAAAGTCAAGAGAAAGCATTACTTCCATAAAAAAGATTTGTGGATTCATTATTCAGAGTTGTTTCAGTTATTCAATCAAGACGCACTCGACAAATCTATCGTCAGTTGCTATTGTCTGTAAGTGATTTCTTTCTGTAATTTAAGTCTCTAGCTAGCTAGCTGTGCTCTCGTTCATTACCTGTAATTATCCTCACTATATTCCTTTCTGTGGTATTATGCAGAATGAAGATGTATGAAATGAAAAAAGATGGACGCTATGGCATTGAGTTCATTGACCCAAATACGGTTAATCAAGCGATATGGGAAGATGAATATTCGAGAAAAGACACAAAGAGATTCCTGCTAGAGTTTTTGAAGCAACTAAACACCCAACCAGAAATACTACCTCCTTACAACTTCGGGTGAGTGTTACTATATCTTGTACTACAAATTCTATTTTTTGCTTACTAGATGTTAATAAGTGTAGTTGATGAGTTATGCACATGCTCGCTTAATTATACAAAACGTGTGCGCATGCAGTTACCACTGGATCTTGTTAATCATTGAAGTTGACAAGGGAAAAGTTGAAGTACTGGACTCACTATATAAGAATCCATCCGAATACGCAACCGTGAGGGGGATGGTCGACTGGTAATTTCAATCATTATCGCACTATGTCGGCCTCTTTACTTCATTTCCTGATATCAACTAGTTAATAACTCCTTTATTCATTTTCTTTGCCAGCGGGCAGGGCTTGGGCCAAGTTCGTCAAACTGGTCCAGGCGACTGGAAACAAAAGTTGACATGGGTGCGACCCAAGGTAATTAAGCAGTACTAGCTAGCTACGTTCATGCATCTCTTTAATTCTAGTTTCAATACCATTATCATGCTTGATTAATTATTACCTGATTGAATTTTATTCTCGTAAAGTGCATGAGGCAGGAGCAGGGGAATAGTTTATGCGCATACTACGTTTGCGAGAACATTCGCATGATCACGTCTGAAAGGAGCAGAAACGAAAGAAATCTTTGGGTACGGTTGCCAGAACACTATCCATATTTTTTTTATCATGATCTAGCTAATATATATACACACAACTAATATATTCATCTTGATCTCCTTCTTATAGCTGACGGAGATGCGGGGCAGCTCCTACCAACGGCTCGCGTACGAGCAATTCAAGAGAAAATAGCTGGATTTCTGGTCGACCAGGTCATAGATCCCAAAGGAGAATACCATTACAAGATCAAGCAGTAATGCCTGCATATGTAATGATCCGCAAATTGTAGGAGAAATTGTATATACCAAATTGTATATATATATATATGTATGTGAATGGTCGTCGTACGAGAAATTCTATGATATATATATATATGATCGGTTCTACGAGAAATTCTATTTATATATATATATATATATATATATATATATATATATATATATATATATATATATATGTATATATATATGCACAACGTGTACAGTATGTAGTAGCGTAATATATGTTTGAAATGAAAAATAATTAAATGAAAAACACAAAATTAAAAGGATAAACCATAATTAATTCATAAACCCCTAAAGGATTAAAAGGAAAAATAAATTAAAATTAAAAGAATTAAATACTTTTAGTCCCGGTTGGTGTTACCAACCGGGACTAAAGGTCCCCCAGCCCACGGCGCCAGCAGGTGCGGGGCTTTAGTCCCCACCCAACCGGCACTAAAGGCCCTTACGAACCGACACAAAAGGTCTGTTTTCTATGCAAGATTACTTCCAGTTACACCGCTGATAACATTCTTAGCAGCGCCCGCTCTGTGCTGGGAGATAATCTGGGTTTATATCAGCCTTGGCTATGCCAAGAAACATTACTCGAGATCAGAGACCTGTGGACGAGGCTCCTTCTCTTCTCCGCCGGCAAGTCTCGGGCGGAGATGCATGCGGCACAACTGAGCAGAGGAGGTGAGCTCCTCACCTTTGCTTGGTTGCTCATGGCCCACAATGGACTAGGGGATGTCGGCGGGGCACCTGCCTACAGGTTCGATTTGCGGTCCAACCTTCATGGCCTGAGAAAAATGATGGAGTTTGTTGACACGAGGGAGGCAGAAGTCAGGAGAACGATGAGGCAGAGACCAAGCGAGAAAGATAACCAGGCTGCTGGATCCTCGGATGCTCACCCAGTGGCTTGAGCATAGATCATTCTCTCTGACTTCAATCTTTCAGATGACAAAGCGGGGAAGGAAGCATGATGCCGATAGTTTCTCGCCCGGAAAAATATAGTAGAATGATCTAGCTTGCTAGAGGCTTTGTTGTTATGGTAGAATGATAGAAGAATCCCGTATTCATCGGGGTCATTAGAATTTCGTCCCCGATGTACACGGTTTGTACCACTAAACAATTGTTTTCAAAGTTGGCGGCCTGTTTCTCAAAAGAAACCAAAAGGCCGTGAGGCTGATTTCTTTCAATTGCATCTCTAGCTAGGAACCAAAACGCTGCGAGGGAAATTAGAAACGGAATCGACACAGCCTGTAGGGTTCGAATTTTCCCTTTATTATTAAGATTTCCGGAGATAATAACTGTAAAATTTGGAAGCCCTATCCCTTAATATATACAGTATGTGTTGGACATGCTTGTTGTGAATGAATGATTATATGCATTTGCTTGAAATTTTCAACTGTACTGAGCTTCTGTGCTGGTGTATATATCGACAGCATAGGCAGAACTAGAAGCCATAAGCAGATGTGCACAAGGCAGAAAAAGAGCACGTAGCGCTACTTCCATTCAGATTCAGTTCCTTCCACCACGCTGACGACGAGGACGGCGTCGCCCACGCGACTGGACTAGTGGGTGGAGCAGCGAGAGTAAACCGCAGGTTGGTTTTTCCCAGCACGATCTTGCTCTCGCGCCATGCCGATGCCGCTCTGCTCTCTGCACGTCCGCGTGGCTCCCGTGCGTGCGTGCCGGAGCAGCACTGCATGCTCACCCCCATGGGCGCATGCAGGAGACGAGGATGTATGTTCCGCACGGCGCGGCGAGCGTGCCGCCTGCTGGTGGTGCACCGCGTCGGTCCTGCCGGCTTTCGGGCTGAACCGGATCATCGCGTGGAGGTTTAATTTGTCATGAAGTTTCTGCCGATGCACGGGGCCGTGTAATGTACCTTGATCGCCGCGGTGGTATAGCTGGTACACTCACCGGAGTAATGCCGAGGGTGCACCTAGCCACCTACAGTAGTATATGATCGCCGCGGTGGTATGATTCCACGGGCATGCATTTCGGTCGCCCCTCTTTGCTCCAACAAACTACAATGCCACATAAAAATAACTACGCTGTTTTTTTTTTTTTTTGCGGGAAAAGAACTGCTGATATTTAGCACAGGGTTCTTACAGAAAGGTCCTGAGACAAGAAAAAATTACATTGAAGCCCCCCAGCACCCCATTGACGAAGACGACGACGAAGACGTATCGCCGGCGCGCCGCCGCTGCTGCTCCACACAAGCCTTGGATAAGGAACAGACCCTCTGCGGACGGGAAGTCGACGAAGCTCGGCCCCGGAAGGCCTCCATCCCGCGCCGTCGAAGCCAACGCCCTGCACCACACCACCAGCTCGATTCAGATCTTCGAGATCCCGGATCTGCCGTCCCGCGGACTCCGGCGAGGGAAAAGTGCACCCAGCAGCTCCATCGAGCCCCGAGCACGCAGAAGACGGAAGATCGGCAGCGGAGCTCCTCGGACCTCCACCGCCGGAGAGGAAGACCTCCGTCGCAAAATGCCACTCCGGCCGCGCCGCCCACTCCCCAACGCCGCCGGCTAGCTCCCAAACTGAACCTACGCTATATACACGCCGCAGATCGGGGCCTCCCCATCCTCCCGCTGCCGGAGCAGCCGCCGGAGGGTGAGGAACCCGCCGATCTGGCGGCGGCGAGGTGGATCGCCCGGGGTCGCCCAAAAATCGCCCTTTCTCTACTGTGGACTGGGAAAGGGTAAGGCTCCAAGGACACTAGTGTCGTGGGAACGAGCCTGACAGTAGAAGATAGGGGTACGAAGGGAGAGTGCAGAGTCCTAGCTACGGCGAGGATGTACACACGGATGTACGAGTTCAGGCCCCTCTAGTGGAGGTAACAACCCTACGTCTCGGTGCTCAGGAGCTTTTCTGTCGTGTGGAATATATGAGTTACAGGGTGCGAACCCTTGTGCCAGAGGGGAGGGGCGGCTTATATAGAGTGCGCTGCCCCTCATAATGCCCGGCATCTAAGGGTCCGATCGTGGCTATAAAGGCGAACGTTACTGGTAACGTGTGTAATAAATGCTACTTATGATTTAGACAAACGCCTGCCCGTTGACCTCCCTGGGGTGACTTCTGGTCTTCAGCGGTCGACTGTCTTCTAGTTCTCGTCGAGTGAAAGGTAATCTCCGAGTAGACATTGTCGAGTGACTTGTATGCCTTGGTGATTTCAGTCGGAAACTTCCTTGTGGTCCTTAAGCTTTCTGGGGCAGTGTCCTTAGGTAGGGTATGTAGGTCAGGCCTATGACCCTACCCTAGGTACATATCCCCATCACTAGCCCCCGAATGGATCGGGGTTCGAGTGTAAAAAGGATCGATGCAGGTTCTGAAAAGACACAAAAACTCCGAGTGTATTTTGGGGCTTCACAGAAGTTTACGTTGATTGGAATCTTCATCATTCACCCCGATCGATTCTTGTCTTGAAATGTATCCGAGTGAACTTCAGCGCAGAATCAGGTCCGAGTGTTCAGCAGGGTATTCTGATGCGACGGGTCGCTCCATCCGGCCCGGATTTCACGGGATTCGAAATTTGGATAAGCGTGCGCCGAGCGAAGATGACGCAAGGACTAAGGCAAGTGGAGGCACGACGCCTCGATTTTCGCGCCGTCTTTGCCGCCACGTACCGCTCCTCCTCTGAATTCGGGATACCCAGAGATCTGGCGGGCCCGCAGGTCAGTGACCCACTCGGGCGGATATAAGAGTCGACGATACCGCGGCCGGCACAATGTTTCTCCCCCAAATCTTCACTTCTCCTCCACCTCCTCCGTCCCACGCGCACCGCTAGACTCCGCCTCGACGACCGTCGCCGCGATGACGAAGAGCAAGACGGAGAAGCTCGAGCGCGCTAAGAAGGGAGGGGCCAAGGCGAGGAAACCGTCGGGCGCCCGATTCACGGCGCCGCCGGGGTGGATCCAGGGAGATTTTCTCCCGTCGACGGTCTTGACGGAGGATGTCCAGAATCTCGTCGTTGACGGGTTGATAGCCGAAGGGTCCTGGAGGCTGTCAGAGGGCGAGGCTGAGCCGGAGCCGCGCGAGGGCGAGCGAGTCCTCCTCCTCTCCCACGTCGAGCGAGGTTTTTCCATGCCCCCTCATCCATTCTTCCGCATGTTTTTGAACTTTTTCGGGGCGCAACTCCACCATTTTCCTCCGAATACTATTTCGTATCTCTCTGCTTTCATCACCATTTGCGAGTGTTTCTTGGGTTGTCCTCCACATTGGGGTTTGTTCAAACATATATTCTCCGTCCGATCCCAATGTGTCAAGAAAGCCAATCCTAATGATAGTAAGACCAACGTCATCCAACTGTGAGGTGGCCTGGGGGTCCAAAAGAGAGGTAGAAGTTCGTTCCCATCGATGACCCTTCCTGACTCTGTTCGGGGCTGGCAGTCGACATGGTTTTATTGCAAGGACGTTGCGTCTCCCAATATGTCGACTGGCCTTTCCCCTTTCACTTTGGATAGACCCACCACTCCCAGAACACTGAGTGTGACCAAGGGAGAGAAAGTCCAGGTTGGGATCCTAGTGAATGCAGTGGTTGATCTGGTCCGCAGCGGAGTGACTGGTATGGATCTCCTTGAGACGTTTCTCAGTCGACGGATCCACCCTCTTCAAGCTAAGGATCATACCATGTGGCACTATTCGGGGCCCGAAGATACCACTCGGACACATCCAGAGGAAGTCTCAGACGAGACTGTTGCTCAGTGGCTCAGAAGCATCACCGGAGCCTGTGATAACCCTCTGGGAGCCAAGCGAATCTTGCCCTTTTCTGCTTTGAACCCACCGACGAACCTGGTGAGTTGCATCTTTGTCGAGTGCTTTCATATTTTGTCGAGTAACTGCGTCTTCAGTCGACTGACTTCACAATTTGCATCTTGCAGGAGTTACCAAGTATGTATTCGCCCGTGCCAAATGGGGAGCAGCCAGAGGACCCTGAAGAGAGCGCAGGCGACATCGCAGACGTTGACTACGCTGACGACAGTGAAGGCAGTGATGACGACCTGGAAGAGATCGAGGAAGGAGAGGTAGAGGCCCAGGCTCCTTCGCGTGTCAAGTGTCGTACCAAGCTGCGTGAGGACCCGGAGGCCGCCCCAAGCAAAACTTTGGTGTCGAGTACCCGAAACCCGAAGCGCGACCGTGCTGCGGCATCTGGGTCGACTGAAAGAGCTGCGAAACAGCCCAAGCCAGACGTGCCAAAGCCTCGGAAGGCCCTGCCTCGAATCAAGATTGTTGTGCCTGTCACCTCAACGTGAGTGTTTATTTTCTTTTCCTGCTGTCGTGAACTTTCATGTCTTTGCTGACCGAGTGAAATTTATTCGCCAGAGCTGCTACCTCAGTGACATCGCCTCCGCGGGATGAAGGGGATCACATGGAAGTGGGCACTCCTGACGCGGCCACATCTCAAAGAGGTATAATAAATCTTCACTGTAAACTGATTTTCTGAAGGTAATTTGTCGAATGAACCGTCTGACATTGTCGATTCAAAGTTGAAGACATCATCCATGTGGAGGACGACGAGGAGCTGCAGCAGGGTGCTGAAGGTGAAGTTGCTGCCATGGACACTCCACGGGTACGCACTCGGAGAACGTCATCAGAACAGACGCCACGTCTATCGACCGCCGCGTCTTCCCAAGAGCTTGGTGATTCTTCTCGAGCCAGAACCCCTGTGGTTCCTCTGTCGAGTGCTCCTCCAGCGACTTCAACCCTTGTGACCTCAGTGCCGACTGGACAGCCTCAAGCACTTCTCATGACTTCAACTGCAGTACCGACTCATCTCGAGCCTGCATACCCTCTGTACCACGTTCCCGAAGACCAGACCGGAGCTGCCAAAGAAGCCATGATCCAGGCTGGGCAAATGATGTTACGAACGAAGGAGGCATACGAGGCCAGCAAGTTAGCCTATGATGCCAGTTCAGCGCTTCAAGCCAATGTCCGAGTAAGTTCGATTGTAAGTTTATTTCCGATTGAATTCCTGCCCATTTTGCTTTTACACCCACTGGGTGTTTTCTTCAGATGCATACTTGCTTGCTTTTTCCTCGAGTAGATCAGATCTTATCCGAGTGGTTTTTTGGTCCAGTGGGGGCACGCCGAGTGCACCCACTGGGTGTAGTCCCCGAGACCGCTGTCGAATGGCGAAGACGTCGGCAGGGGTCTTAAATTTGTGTTGATAGTTGACTTTCACTCGACAGGTCGGACCTTAGTCGAGTGGTAGTAGGTCCAGTGGGGGCACGCTGAGTGCACCCACTGGATGTAGTCCCCGAGACCGCCGTCGAGTGCTTGCCTCGGCGGGGGTCTGATAGAGACAATGGTTGCATGTTTGCTTCTTTTGTTTATACTCGGACAGGTCGGACCTGGTCGAGTGATTTTGTATCTAGTGGGGGCACGCTGAGTACACCCACTGGGTGTAGTCCCCGAGACTACTGTCGATCGTTTACGATGGGCAGTAGTCTTAAGAACTTTGGATTCGGAGTCCTTTTTCATACTTGGAGTACAGTTGACACCTGTCCTGCAGGTTTCATGGACATCATTTCCATCAACCATGATATGACGCTTTGCAGGGGTGTGGGGTGGGGCGGCGGGCCGCCATCCAGTCGACTGGACATGTTCTTTTCCACTCGGGAGTGAAAAAACAATATCGTCGACTGAACTACTTGTTTGTTGATTTCAGAAAGCTTGTGGGCTCGGGACCAAGTACGTCGAGCTGGAGAAGGAAAAGAATCGGCTTCTGCTGGATCTGGAGCTGACGAATAACAACCTGGACCGTGCTCAGACAGAACTGAAGACCTTGGGAGGTAATCCTTGTCGATAAATTGCATTATTAGTTTCATCTTCCATCCTTTGAACCGAGTGAATCCACTCGAACAGACGTACGTGATGAGAACCGCCGACTCCGAGCGCGACTCAACAATGCTATTTCTTTAGATACCATGAAGAAAGTGCTCGAAGACAAGGACAAGACACTCGCCGACGCTCAGAAGGTGGCGAGGGAGAAAACTGAAGCTGCTGAGAAGAAGCTTGTCGCAGCCAGCAAATTCGAAGAAGAGAATACCAAACTCAAGCAAGAGCGGGCCGACTAGATCAAAAAGCTCGAATTGCAGACCAAGAGAAGGAGCGCTCTGGAGCAATACTTAGGAGACTTCGTGAAAAAGATGGTCAGCATGCTTGAAGGTATTTTTCTCCTGTCGAGTGAATTTCTTTGATTCCTTCAGAACGGCAATGTGATCATCCTTTCGTTTTCTCCTCGCGCAGAATTCTGTCAAGATTTTGAGAAGGAAACTGAAGAACTCGAGCCAAATCTGGATCCCACCAAGTCACCTGTCGGGGACGCCGTGGCCATGGACATGTTTCGACTTGAAGCTCGTCTCAAGAATGTCCAAGATTATGTCACTCGACTGAGGGCTGCGTTGGAGAAGGTCGACAGGGAATTGTGGCCTGAAGACTCCCTCCAGACTGACCTCGAGTCAATGATGACCCGCCTCAATGAGATACCTGGTCGAGTGCAGGCATGGAAGAAATCCGCCGCTCGCTGCGGTGCTGATGTGGCACTTTCACTCGTCCGGGTTCTTTGCAAGGAGGCCAAGGAGGACAAACTGAAAGTTCTCCGAGTAATCAACACAAAGAAACTCCAATTTGAAGACCTCATGGAGACCTTCATTGAAGCAGCCACTCGGATTGCTGACGGGATTGCTTTGGACACCTTTGTCGAGCCGACAAGCCCCACTGGTGCTTGAAAAACACTTTGCTCACAATTAAAACTTTATTTGCCTCGGTATGCCGAGTGATGGTGTAACCGGTTAAGACTTCTTTCAGGCCTTAGGCCTGAGTACTTTCCTTTGCGCGAATAGCTTTTAACCGCGCTAGAGATTCCGGACTTATCCGCATTTTGCTCTCTGATCTCTTGCTTGGTTAAATTTGTTCGTTACTCGGAAGGATTTTGGACTTAGGCGAAAAACTGGTTCGCAGCTAAGTTTCCGAGTGAATGGAATACTATCCACTCGGAAGGGTTTTTGACTTAAGCGAAAACTGGTTCGCAGCTAAGCCCCCGAGTGTGTGGATCGCTCATCACTCGGAGAAGTTTTGAACTTAGGCGAAGACTGGCTCGCAGCTAAGTTTCTGAGTGAATGGAATACTATCCACTCGGAAGGGTTATTGACTTAGGCGAAAACTGGTTCGCAGCTAAGCCCCCGAGTGTGAGGATCGCTCATCACTCGGAGAAGTTTTGAACTTAGGCGAAGACTGGCTCGCAGCTAAGTTTCCGAGTGAATGGAATACTATACACTCGGAAGGGTTATTAACTTAGGCGAGAACTAGTTCGCAGCTAAGCCCCCGAGTGTGAGGATCGCTCATCACTCGGAGTAGTTTTGAACTTAGGCAAAGACTGGTTCGCAGCTAAGTTTCCGAGTGAATGGAATACTATCCACTCGGAAGGGTTATTGACTTAGGCGAAAACTGGTTCGCAGCTAAGCCCCCGAGTGTGAGGATCTCTCATTACTCGGAATAGTTTTGAACTTAGGCGAAGACTGGTTCGCAGCTAAGTTTCCGAGTGAATGGAATACTTATCCACTCGGAAGTGTTTTTAACTTAGGCGAAAACTGGTTCGCAGCTAAGCCCCCGAGTGTGAGGATCTCTCATTACTCGGAGTAGTTTCGAACTTAGGCGAAAACTGGTTCGCAGCTAAGTTTCCGAGTGAATGGAATACTATCCACTCGGAAGCGTTTTTAACTTAGGCGAAAACTGGTTCGCAGCTAAGCCCCCGAGTGTGAGGATCGCTCATCACTCGGAGTAGTTTTGAACTTAGGCGAAGACTGGTTCGCAGCTAAGTTTCCGAGTGAATGGAATACTATCCACTCGAAAGCGTTTTTAACTTAGGCGAAAACTGGTTCGCAGCTAAGCCCCCGAGTGTGAGGATCGCTCATCACTCGGAGAAGTTTTGAACTTAGGCGAAGACTGGTTCGCAGCTAAGTTTCCGAGTGAATGGAATACTATCCACTCGGAAGGGTTTTTAACTTAGGCGAAAACTGGTTCGCAGCTAAGCCCCCGAGTGTGAGGATCGCTCATCACTCGGAGTAGTTTTGAATAAGAAATTGTTCGATCGGAATCGACAAAAGACTGCAGGAGTCATAACTTTAACAAACGACATTGTCTGGAGAACTCTTATTACATCAAAACCATTCAGTCATCAAGTATAAAAACGTCGAAGCAAATCTGCGTTCCAGGCGCGCGGTTCGTCGATATTCTTCTTTAGGTTGAAGAGGTGGTAGGCTCCATTGTTCAGCACTTTGATGACAACGAAAGGGCCTTCCCACGCTGGAGCCAGCTTGTGAGGTCGCTGCTGATCCACTCGGAGCACAAGATCACCTTCGTGGAACGACCGACTCTTGACATGTCTCGCATGGAAGCGGCGTAGATCTTGCTGGTACGCAGTCGACCGAATCAAAGCCATCTCGCGTTCTTCTTCTAGGAGGTCTACTCCGTCTTGTCGTGCCTGCTCAGCCTCAGCTTCTGAGTAAAGATCTACTCGGGGAGAATTGTGAAGGACATCGCTGGGCAAAATGGCTTCGGCTCCGTATACCAAAAAGAACGGAGTGCGTCCAGTCGACCGATTAGGAGTCGTCCTCAAGCCCCACAGAACAGACGGCAATTCAGTGACCCAAGCTCCAGCTGCATGATCGAGATCTCGCATGAGTCGAGGCTTCAGCCCTTGAAGGATAAGGCCATTCGCTCGCTCAGCTTGACCGTTAGACTGGGGGTGCGCAACGGATGCGTAATCCACCCGAGTGGCTTGAGAGGAGCAAAAGTATCTGAACTCTTTCGAGTCAAAGTTTGAACCATTGTCCGTAATGATACTGTGAGGAACTCCATACCGGAAAGTTATCTCTTTCTTGAATTTGATTGCAGTGCGGGCGTTCAACTTCTTGATGGGTTTGGCTTCAATCCACTTAGTGAACTTGTCGACTGCTACCAGTAAATGAGTAAATCCACTCTGGCCTGTTCGAAGGGGACCAACCATATCCAAACCCCATACTGCAAACAGCCATACGAGTGCAATAGTCTTCAAGGCAGACGCAGGCTTGTGCGACAGGTTCGAATAGAACTGGCACCCTTCGCAGTGATCAACAATATCCTTAGCCATCTTGTTGGCGCGTGGCTAGAAGAAACCAGCCCGGTATGCTTTGGCAACAATCGTCCTGGAGGATGCATGATGACCACAAGTTCCCAAGTGAATCTCCTCCAAAATCATTTGACCTTCTTCAGGAGTGATACACCGCTGAGCTACGCCAGTTACGCTTTATCTGTAGAGTTGTCCATCTATAACGGTAAAGGCCTTGGACCTACGGACTATCTGCCGAGCTTCATCTTCGTCATCTGGGAGTTCTCGCCTCAGGATGTATGCAATATAAGGTACAGTCCAGTCGTGCGTGATCACCAGAATCTCCATGACCAGATCTGTGACTACTGGGACTTCAACTTCAGTCGGATCATAAGCGCTCTTTGCTTGCGGGGGCTCTTCAGTGAAGGGATCTTCTTGTACTGAAGGAGAATGTAGATGCTCAAGAAACACATTACTGGGGACAGGTTTCCGGGTGGATCCAATCTTTGCTAGCTCATCAGCTCCCTGATTTTTCACTCGGGGAACATGATGGAGTTCCAGACCTTCGAACTTCTTCTCAAGCTTCCTTACTACATTGCAGTATCCAGTCATAGCGGGATTCCTGACATCCCACTCTTTCATCACCTGATTGACTACCAAATCAGAGTCACCGTAAACCATCAGGCGCCGGACGCCGAGTGAAATGGCCATATGCAACCCGTACAGGAGTGCTTCATATTCAGCTTCATTGTTGGAGGAATCAAAGTGAACCTGCAAAACATAGCTGAGTCTGTCGCCTTTTGGGGACACCAATACTACGCCAGCACCAGACCCGTTCAGCATCTTAGAGCCGTCAAAGAACATGGTCTAGTGTGCCGAGTGAACTTGGATTGGCTGCTGCTGTTCGATCCACTCGGCAAGGAAATCAGCAAGAGCTTGAGACTTGATTGCTTTCTTCGCTTCAAACTTGATATCAAAATAGAGGAGCTCAATAGCCCATTTGGCCACTCGACCAGTCGCGTCTCGATTGTTGAGAATCTCAGACAACGGAGCATCACTGACGACTGAAATTGAGTGATCTTGAAAGTAGTGTGCCACCTTCTTTGCTGACAGATATATACCATATACGAGCTTCTGGTAATGTGGATACCTTTGCTTTGAAGGAGTCAACACTTCAGAGATGTAGTAAACAGGACGCTGGACCTTGTAAGCTTTGCCTTCCTCTTCCCTCTCGACAGTGAGAACTGTACTGACGACCTGATTGGTGGCCGCAATGTACAGGAGCAAAGGCTCTTTGCTGTGCGGAGCAGCAAGCACCGGCTGGGTGGAAAGCAGGATTTTGAGCTCAACAAACGCTGCCTCAGCTTCTGGAGTCCACTCAAATGTGTCAGATTTCTTCATCAATCGGTATAAAGGCAATGCCTTCTCATCGAGACGAGAAATGAATCGACTCAACGCTGCCAGACAACCTGTAAGCTTCTGGACGTCGTGCACATGCTCAGGGCTTTTCATTCGGGTGATGGCACTGATCTTTTCAGGATTGACGTCGATTCCTCATTCGGAAACGAGAAAACCGAGTAACTTGCCACCAGGAACACCGAAAGTGCACTTAGTCGGATTTAGCTTGATATCATACCTCCTCAGATTGGCGAATGTTTCAGCCAAGTCAGACAACAGGTCGGAACCTTTGCGAGACTTGACTACGATATCATCCATATATGCTTCAACGTTCCGAGGGATCTGATCAAGCAAACATTTCTGAATCATGCGCATGAAAGTAGGGCCAGCATTTTTTAGACCAAAAGGCATGGTGATATAACAGTAACACCCGAATGGGGTGATGAAGGCTGTCTTTATTTCATCTGGACCAAACAGACGGATCTGATGGTAGCCAGAGTAAGCATCAAGAAAAGATAGACGCTCGCACCCCGCAGTTGAGTCGACAATCTGATCAATGCGGGGGAGCGGAAAATGATCTTTCGGGCAGACCCGATTGATATGTTTGAAGTCAATACACATGCGGAGTGACTTGTCCTTCTTAGGGACCATGACGACGTTTGATAACCACTCGGAGTGGTAAATCTCACGTATAAACTTGGCTGTCAAGAGACGAGCCACCTCTTCGCCGATTGCTTTTCGCTTCTCAGTTGCCGACCGACGCAAGTGCTCCTTCACAGGCTTGGCCTTCGGGTCAACTCTAAGTCGGTGCTCAGCCAGTTCCCTGGGTACACCCGGCATGTCAGCAGGCTTCCATGCGAAGATGTCCCAGTTCTCACGGAGGAACTGGATGAGCTCGGCTTCCTATTTGCTGTCGAGTGTCGTTGAAATGTTGGTCAGGGCAGCAGTTGGATCTGTCGGGTGAATGTTCACCTTCTTCACTTCGCCTGCCGACTGGAAAGCTGACTCAGAAGCGGGCTTCTTATCTCGCAGCAGGTCGGCAGGATCAGTATTCTTCTGGTATTCTTCCAATTCGACCATAGCCATCTGATGATCGGCGATTTTGGAGCCCTGCTGAAGGCACTCCTCAGCTCTCTGTCGATTGCCAGTGACTGTGATCACACCCTTGGGCCCGAGCATCTTCAGCTTGAAATACACGTAGCATGGACGAGCCATGAAACGAGCATAAGCCGGACGGCCAAGGATGGCGTGGTACGCACTCTGGAAGTCCACCACTTCAAATGTCAATTTCTCCTTGCGAATTTTTTTATCTGTGCCGAATACCACATCCAATGCTATCTGGCCGAGTGACTTGGCCTTTTTCCCAGGGATGACGCCATGGAACTGCATGTTGCTTTCACTGAGACGGGACATCGGAATGCCCATCCCCTTTAAGGTATCCGCGTACAATATGTTCAAACCGCTCCCACCATCCATCAAGACTTTGCGGAGTCGAGTGCCCTCCACAACCGGGTCCACCACCAGCGCTTGCCGACCGGGGGTAGCGATATGAGCCGGGTGATCTGACTGGTCAAACGTGATAGCAGTCTGAGACCACTTGAGGTATGTGGGGGTGGAAGGAACGGCCATGTTGACTTCTCTGTTGATAACTTTCAGTCGACTCTTGCTTTCAACATCAGCAAAAATCAACAGAGTGGCATTGACCTCATGGAACTGTTCTTTGTCTTCTTCATCCTCTTTTTCAGGATCTTTCTCACTCGACTGACTCTCCTTGAACTGCTAGATCAGCAAACGGCACTGTCGAGTGGTGTGCTTTGGCAATATTAAATTGCCCTCTTCATCTTTCTTCGTGTGAATTGCACACGGTAAATCCAAAACATCTATACCCGACTGATTCTTCGACTTCTTGGGGGTGAACTTAGCTTTGGATTTTCCCTTATTTTTGCTTTGTGCCGCCAGAGCAGCTGCTTCTGCTTGTGCAGGGGGATCAGCCTTGCGCTTCTGCTTCCGACTGGAATTTCCGCCAGCATCATTGTCGACTACTTTTCCTTTACCGCTACGGAGGCGATCTTCCTCTTTGCCATTGCGTACCGAGTAGCAATATCCATCATTTTGCTCAGGGAAATATCACCTGTGCGACCGAACTTCAGATAGAGCTCTCTGTACCTAACACCGGCCTTGAAAGCACAAACAACTTGATGTTCGGAAACATTCTCCACTGTGTGATGCAGAGTGGACCAACGCTGAATGTAATCTCTCAAGGTTTCATTGGGCTTCTGAACACAGTGCTGCAAATCAATCAAACCAGCTGGACGCTTGCAGGTGCCCTCAAACGTTCTGATGAACACTCGGGCCAGATCCTCCCAGCAATAGATGCTAGAGGGAGCCAAACGGTTCAACCAGGCCCTGGCAGAACCATCTAACATCAAGGACAAATGCTTCATGGCTATGTTATCATTTCCTCCACCAATCTGCACAGCCACTCGGTAATCATCTAACCATGTCTCGGGCTTCGACTCGCCAGAAAACTTGCTTATCCCAGCCGCCAACCTGAAGTTGGGGGGAATCTCTGCAGAACGAATGGCTCTGCTAAAACATTCGGGGCCAGAAACAACAGCACCACTTCCACTCGGATAGTCTCTTTCATAACCATCCCTGTGGGCTCTGCCTCTGTCGATCCGCCTTTGAGCAAGGACATTCCTCGCGTCAAATCCAGGATTCCGCTCATCACCGAACGGGCGCCTATCGTCATTGTGCCGGGGCACATATGAACCACTCCGCGGAGGAGAAAGCACTCAACGGCGGTCATCACGGTGATAACGGGGAACAAATTGATCTCGCCCCTGATCTTTGTACTGATCTTCGCGGTAACCTCCGCCCCTGTGGCGCAAAGGTGACCCAGGACTGTGGGCCGACTGAACTGTTTCTGCCCTGGGCGAATTGCTGTGTAACCTGTTCTGCGACTGAGAAACAGCCGCATTCTGCTGCTGCGCTGCCTCGAGCAACGTTCTGATCTGCTGCAAACCTCTACCAGCCTCTGATCATGACGACTGAATAGAATCTGCAATCTTAGCCGCAGCTGCAACATTCAAAACTGGAGTACGGAATACCTCGACGTTATTCCGGGATCCATTCGGAAATAACTGTCGCTGATGTCGGTTGGGACGCGGTGGACGCTGGCGAGCCCGCTCGTCGAGTGCCTCCTGCATCTCTTTGAGCCGAAGGCGCGTGGCCTCCATGGCCTGTGCTTCAGCAGTCGCACCAACGATGGGAGTATGGAGAATATCCTCATCCCGACGGTGCTGCTCATTCGACGGTCCTCCAGCCTCGCGCCTGGCATGGCTAAAGCCAGGCGGCGGACTCTGATGAGAACCAGCCATAAAAACTTCAGTCGCAGGATCGCAGCTCTCGCACTCGGAGGGAACGTCAGACTGATCTGACGCCGAGTCGAACGTGCCGTGAAGTGACTCGGCGGGCTCGATAGCCGCAATCTGCGGGGACGAAACTTGGTGAGCCGCCGCATGTCTCACCCAACGCTGTAGCCGCGAACGACCGGATCGCTTGCGGCGGCGAATAGCCGGAAGGGCTGACGAATACGGAGTCGACGGCTGCAGGAGAAGGACGCCGCAGGAGCTCGCGCAAAAGTGCGTCGCTCCGCGAATCGGGAGCGCCTGAACATCCAGAGGCGCTTCCTGGAGCCATGCTGAATCGTCGGCGATGAAGGTGAGCGCACCGAGACGGATCTCGTGGCCCATGAACAAATCACCACCGGAAGACATGACGAAGGAGAAAAAATGCAACCTCGCCGGAAGTCGCTTAGACGCCTGCCCCACGGTGGGCGCCAACTGTCGTGGGAACGAGCCTGACAGTAGAAGATAGGGGTACGAAGGGAGAGGGCAGAGTCCTAGCTACGGCGAGGATGTACACACGGATGTACGAGTTCAGGCCCCTCTAGTGGAGGTAACAGCCCTACGTCTTGGTGCTCAGGAGCTTTTCTGTTGTCTGGAATATATGAGTTACAGGGTGCGAACCCTTGTGCCAGAGGGGAGGGGCGGCTTATATAGAGTGCGCTGCCCCTCATAATGCCCGGCATCTAAGGGTCCGATCGTGGCTATAAAGGCGAACGTTACTGGTAACGTATGTAATAAATGCTACTTATGAGTTAGACAAACGCCTGCCCGTTGGCCTCCCTGGGGTGGCTTCTGGTCTTTAGCGGTCGACTGTCTTCTAGTTCTCGTCGAGTGAAAGACAGCTGTCGAGTGAAAGGTAATCTCCGAGTGGACATTGTCGAGTGACTTGTATGCCTTGGTGATTTCAGTCGGAAACTTCCTTGTGGTCCTTAAGCTTTCTGGGGCAGTGTCCTTAGGTAGGATATGTAGGTCAGGCCTATGACCCTACCCTAGGTACATATCCCCATCAACTAGTACAACTACGCTGTTGTAGTCGAGAAAATGCTTCCGCGTACGTAGCCAATTTTCCTCTTCTTTTTTTCTAGATCATCAGGAGGGTTTTAAAACCCCACCGGCCCCATTTTATTAACGAGACCAGCGGAAACCGAAAAGCATCATGCAGAGCATGTCCTCGAAAGAAATGTAAATGAAAGGAACAGCTAAACTACATACTACATACTACAACCAAGGTCTACTCGCTAAAATTATTACAAGCCAGAGAGCGCTCTAGTTTTGACAAGCTGGAAAACATCCAAAAAAAATCCACATCTCAAGCGCCGCGAACCACTTCAGCGTATGTCCCTTTGAGGCGCTACAACACCTATGCATCAGGAGAGCAAGGCAGCTCCAAAGGCGTTGCAGGACTGAGGATGCTCTGCTTGGTCGTCCACTTTCCAGGGCTTCTTGGTGGGGAGGTGGTTCCATCACATCTTGAGTTTCCCAGGTTCAGCTTGGAACTCAGCACCTTACAGAAAACACCTTCAGTGCCCCCGTCAGTAGCCGTCATCCCATAGTAATCTGCAGGGGAGCCTTGAGAATGTAAGAGACTTTCCCACAGAAAGCCTCCACCTTCACCAGGGGATCCTCTTTGTGGAGAATCCTCCAACGCCTCATGGCCCAAAGGATCTGCCTTCACACCTGTTTGACATCCACCCAAACTACATTGTTAAAGACTAAGGCATTCCTGCTTTTCCAAATGCCCCAAAGAACACAGGAGCAGATGGAGTTGAGCGCGCAACATTTTTTGTTTGCTGGCAAATATTTAGCAATAGAAAGCTAATTTGATCCTAGGTTACATCCCAGGGCTTCAGAAACTCAATTCCAGACAATTTTCCTCTTTTGGCTGATGGGTAGATTCTCCACTGATATTTATTTATTTTTCGAATGGCCACCGATATGTACCAGCACTGTGTACTACATGCTGTCACCAGACTCGCCACACGATCACACGTTCTCACGAGTCACTTTTTTTGAAAAACACAAGATCTTTATTCATTTGCAATAAAAAGTACATTGTTTATGAGGATTGGTACAATTTCACTCAGTTGTTTCTCAAACCGGTCAAAAGTTGAAGAATATTTAGCTAACTTAGCATGCTCATGAGCAACCTTATTAGCTTCCCTATTACAATGTTAGATTCTAGTCATAGAAAAATCACAAGCCAAATAATAACAATCATCGAATACTGCCGCCATTGTACTCGCCGTCCGTCCTCCGTTATTCATGATTTCAATGACCTTCAAGTTATCTGAGTTAATAACAAGACGATTGTAGCCCGCCCTTTGAGTAATTGATAGATTTATCTAAGCACCAAAGCTTTAGACGTCACGACATTCGTGCACCACTCAATTCTCCAATTTCCCCTCAATGAATTTTTCTTTATCGTCCCTCAGAACAACACCAGCCATGCCCTTAAGCAGGTCATGATCAAAAGAGGCATTCACATTAAGTTTGACAAACCCCCTTGGAGGTTCGATCTAACCCCCACTTTTCCTCATGGCCTTCGGTGTTATAGCCGTAACATAGTTTAACGTAATATCACGATTCTCCATAAAGATCTGGTTAGCAACTTGGGTTTTCTGTTTATGGACCAATTTGGCCTCTCCCACCATAAGTATCAAGTTGTAATTGTAATCATCTCACATACATTCGGAATACCCAAGATAGGCAGCTCCTGTAGGGGCATATAAAGTAAAAAATTCAAGAACCTCCTCACCAACATAATCCACTTCGCAAGCTCTTTTAACGACCTAATCCAATCCTAACACTCTCCAAACCTCCTTTGCTTTTTGACATTGGAATAACATATGCTTTGTGTCTTCTGATCAAAAGGACATGCAAGACATTTGGATGGGACTTCTACGAGTCACCAGGTGAACAAACAACGTGCTCGTGGTTCGGAATAAGGGAAATGTTTAAAATTGGAACGCCGGCCGAACCTTCGGCCGGTCCGCCCTCGCTTTCTCGCATCTCTCGCACTACTCCCTGCACACGCGCATGCGTCCCTAGTCCCCACACGCATCAGTCCTTATCTACACGCCACAACAAAGCTCATCCACACAACTCCCATCTTCTCCATAGCTTTTCTTCGTCTTCCTCCTCCTCTCACGAGATCTCTTTTCCCCCTCCTGCAGCTCCATGCGACGGCCTCCCCTTCTTGCTCCCTACGCACTCCCGCTGATGGAGCAGCAACCGGTCGTGCCAGGAGCTGCAACCGGCGAACGGAGGAGCTACAGTCGACATGCCGGGAGCTGCAACCGAAGGACGGAGGAGCTACAACCGGCCACGCCGGAAGCTGCAACCGGCGGATGGAGGAGCTACAACCGCCCACGTGGGGAGCTGCAACCAAAGGACGGAGGAGCTACAGCTGGCACGCCAGAAGCTGCAACCGGCGGATGGAGGAGCTGCAACCGTCCACGTGGGGAGCTGCAACCGGTGGACGAAGGAGCTGCAGCCGGCACGCCGGGAGCTGCCACTGAAGGACGGAGGAGCTTCAACCGGCCACGCCGGGAGCTGCAACCGGCGGACGAAGGAGCTACAACCGGCCACGCCGGGAGCTGCAACCGGCAAACGGAGGAGCTACAGCTGGCACGCCGGGAGCTTCAACCGAAGGACAGAGGAGCTACAACCAGCCATGCCGGGAGCTGCAACCGGCGAACGGAGGAGCTACAACCGGCCACGCCGGGAGCTGCAACCGGCGAACGGAGGAGCTACAAGCCGGGAGCTACCAACGACCACGACGGTGATGGAACCGACACCCAGGGATGCTGCAACCTGCAAGCGCCTGTGCTGAAACCATCCATCTCTGGTGCTGGAACCGTACTACAAGGATGCTGGAAGCAGCCATATCTAATGCTGGAACTGTGCTACGAAAATGCTGGAATCAACATCTCGTATTGTTACCACGGCGACTGGCTACAACGACGGCGTACGACGAAGCTACAACGGCCTGCTTGCTTTGCTAGGACAAACAACACAATTTGTTGCGAAGGGGGCGACCAACTCAATTTGGCGCCATCGCAGCCATGGCGGCACCCCTTGCGCAGGAGCTCGACGACCCCATGGCCATGGCGACGGGGGGCGATGCTACTATGGGGGTGTTGGACGACGTCGTGGGGTGAGATGAGGGCGGGGGAGGGGGGGGAGGGTTCCTGCGTGAGCACGCGGAGAAGGTTATGCGAGAGGAGAACGAAGGAAGCGGGAGAGATCTAGTGGTGCAGAGGGATCCAATCGCATGGCCGCGGTGCGACCGGCTGAAATTTCTGCCGGCGCACCGGCGCCTATCACTCACCTCGGAATAATTGATGCCGGATTCTTGTTTCCAGAAAGTTGGCCAACTATGCACGGATTTTTCTTCTCTTCTGTTTGGGTGTGGTGGACCCCTTCATCGGCTGCCATGAGCCTATGATCCAAAAACACACGCGTGATTTTTTTCTCTTGCAGAAATAATTGAATCATGACTTATATATTTCGGAAAAAAACATTCAGATCATTTAAAACAGATTACCCGAAGTTTAAAAGCACCCCAAACTTAATAAAAAATAGATCAACGTCCTTAGACCATCGAACCACCACTACCATTCGCCAAAACAAGCAGTCGACACGTGGCTCCCCTATCGGAGCGGGCCTGATCTTGTTGATAATGGTCGGGAAGTCTTCGTGCACGTCCCTAAGGACTAGCACCCTAGAGCCTCAACACCCTCGTTATTGAACCCGTGAATCGGTCTGAAAGTGCCTCACATCATATCTCATTATTGCACGCGCACAACGAGAAACCTAGCCTCATCGTCGCAAGGAGGCGATATGAATCTACACCGGAGCTCTGTCGATTCCGTCCAAACGGACGAACACGAAGAGAATCGGAGCCCAAAGACCAGCTCCAAGAAGAACGCCGCCATCCGCCCGTATGCTGCCCTGCGAGGACTAACAACCATAACCTAAACTACCAGCCGAAGTCAAGACACCGAAATTCTCCTCCCCGGTGTTGTCGCAGCGGCATGCATAAGGGAGGCAAATTTACGGACTCACCGGCGTTGCTTGGAGGGGAGGTGAAACCCTAGCCTCTGCTCTCGAAAAGGAATAGTTTCTTAGTTTGACCCCTTGATAGAATCATGACTTAAAGGGCATGGTATCGCGATGAGAACTAAAACATGGAATGCCAAAAGATCATGTAATGGTCTTGTATTCCACAATAACCACTCTCTAAAATCTAGCCAAAACATATCTTTAAAAGTTAAAAAAAAAATCACGCACATGGTTATCGAGTAGAAACTTACGCATGTAATGTTCCATATAATGCTATGCCAATTGCAACCTACAAGAAAAAAATAAACACGAGAATGCCACTGTTTAAGTTTTAATACTTCAGTTGTAGCAATCCATTTTGTACTTTCCTATTATTATAAAAGATCATACTTTTTTTGCAGAAGGCCACTAGCCAAGTATTAGATAAACCTAGTGATTGCAACGCGCCCCTCAAACAAATTAAATTACAAGAAAGTCCCTAGCGAACACTATGATTGTTCTATTCAGGATCAACTTATTAAAATTGTTCTCTTCCCTAAAAACTTTAGTCCCAACAACATAATTTGCAAAAAGCAAAATCTTTTATAAAATTGATATTTAACTATGTAATGTGAATCAAAGAAAGGAGCCAAAACTACCATATGCATTGCACCTTTAGTTAACTTAAAACATAAGCATAAACAATTGGAGGCAGTTGTACTAGTCAATTTCATTGACAAAAAACAGTTAGAAACATTGTCTCTCTCCCTCTCTCTATATGTCTGGTGTGGGTATTGGGCGAGTCTTCCGTAACAAGAGAGATGGAGGTAATTACTAAGCCAGTAAGATATAATGATCAATAAAGATGAAATAACTCGGTTTTTGTTCAAACTATGTATATTCACATATCAAATGGTTAGTCCATGGGAAGTTCCATGTTATGTCAAAAAGTACTGCCATTGCAACCTAGGTGCTAAAACTATCTTAAATATATGTTTTTTTTTATTTCATTGTAACTCATTTAATCTGTAAGTATATATTTGTTTTTCTAATAAACATTTCGTAAATGATTTTACTCCCATATTAAGGTATGGCCAATACGAAACAGAATCACATTTTTTCATATGGCTTTTAGTACATTGAACACATACATTTTCTTGTGCTAAAGATAGAGACCCGTCTTTTTCACAAGAAGTTTGTTTTAAAAAATTCACAGTTTTGTCATAATGGAGTTCAAGTAGTACCGCATTAGTCAAAAAGTAATTTAAGTCCTTCCAACTACTCTTAAATATGTACATACTTGGTAGACTATCCTAGAAGGTATAATTATGAAAAAATAATTTATGAAGATTTGTTGAGTAGACTAACTTTAGGCATTAGTAGATAGAGCACTCCAGATTGTATGAGTCATGAGCAAGTAGTTTGTCCTCGAATTGCCTCTTCGGCTCTCGCACGTTGGTGATGATCACACTACTATATAGAATAGGTTAATATTGATAGAGCAAAAAATGGTTTGGAAGGAAATCTTGCCCCTAAGTGTTACCCGGAAGCTACGGATTTCGGAACCTCTGATCTACATCTAGCCAACCTACAAGTTATCTAGAAGGGTGCAACTCTTGAGTTGCAGCTCTCCGGAAAACTCAGAGCCTATATGGATTTGATGTTGCTTGTAGCCTCTAGGGCGTTTAAAATGACTACATAACGGTTGGTTTTTCTAGCTACATATATAATCCCAACTTCTTTCTCATGAGAAAGATGGTGACTCCATTTCACTCTCCTCCATGAATACAAATCTCAAACCTGGAATATCTTCCTCCCTAGTGCCCCGATCTTGCTCAAACTTTAGGGAGATCTAGAGTAAATCTCAATCGATATCGTCACTAACGATAATCACCCTTGGATCCTAGGTGTATCTTGTTACTCTTGGAGTTTTCGGAGACTCTTAGATGGTTGGAGTCCTTCTGGAAGCTTCTTTGTTGTGGTGTTCTTCAGATAAGTTTGTAAATGTTTGATGGTCACCTCAAGATCAACCATCACTAGATTGAGGTCCTTCCTTTGGTGGGATCAAGGAGAATAGCATGAGCCTACGGTGAAGCTCGGGAAGCTTTATTTCTTGCACTCCTCCAACTAATATTAGCACTCTTCTAAGAGTGTGAACTACATGGTACATCCATGGCTTGAACTTCTGGTTAATCAGTTTCCTCACCCTTTTACCTTTTGATTGTGGTAGCTATTTTGTTATTGCTCTAGTTTAACTTGTGTAGCTAGCTTTGCCTTGCCATAGAGGTTGTTCTCACCTTAGATTGCATGTCTATATGACTTATTTATCCGCACTGGTCCTTCAATTGTTAAGAAATACTAAAAAATTGTAGTCTCGTATTCACTCCATCAATCCTTTCATAAACATAAAAAGACATATTTGACCACGACAACACCAGTAAACAAGCAATGACTGCAATCAAGAACAAATTCCTCTCGTAAATATTTAGCTTACTCTAGGATTATCCCTTCTAGGTACTTACACTTAAAATCATGCACTCTAGAAGCCCTTGCCAACTTTAGCTATATCTGCCATGAAATCTAATGACAAATATTTGCACGAACGCATACATGCATTTCGTATAGGTTTCACAAACTAAAATATGAAGACATACAATTTGTTCTTTTATATTTCGCTAATATAGAAAATTTGGTTTAACCTAAAATAACAATTAAGAGCACATGTCTCGAAATGTAATAACCAACTTTAATTTGTTTTCAATATATGCTTTTACTATAGTAGACATGCATATTCCAAAGCTAACACTAAGATTATACTACAAAAACATTGTATCTTAATATTTGGATGCATTATTACGTGGTTAGTTTTTGTAATATAATATAAAACTATACTGGTTAAGTTCGTATGTCGAGATAGTTAGTTATAAAAATTTAAAAAGTTTAGTATAAAAAAATGATAAACACCTTACTTAATTGTACTAATTACTAATACACTAGTCATGAGTGGACGACGTAATGAAATTCCGCTAGAGTAATGGTGTCTTGACAAAACCGACGATCCTGCCTAGGTGCGAGTGGGCATGAGCTTTGTTGGTATCTGAGAGAAATTATGTTGATGTCTCCAAGGCGGGTGAGGGATTGAGAGAATATCGATTTGGGTTGAAAAATCAGGGTTTTGATAGAATAAGTCACATCGGGGGAGCGGGTGAGGTTTTTAATCTGATTGATCTAGATAACTAGAAAATTATAACATCTTCGTGTATTTGCTTGCTATAATATTGTGTTAATAAAAGTGAGTTTTATTCAAGGAAATACAATGGGTTTATTTGAAAATTTTGACCTACCCAAATCATTTCTATCCATTCCTAGTACTTCACTCACAAAATAAGTAAATATTCAGAACCTAAAAATATGGGTATAGGAAGGTTGTGATCTATCCGACTTCTTAAACACATGGTGTGTATGGTTGGGAGCAAGAGACATTGTAACATAATAGTTCCAAATATTAGGAAAATTATGGTGTGCTTGGAGTGTTTAATGATGCAATATGATTCTACTAAGAGGAATATTAATCTAGTATTTGAATACATTGATTGCTTTGATTCAAGAGCATCAAGTGATTCCTCATGAAACCATTTGTCACTTTGGTTGACTTCATTTAACAAGATTGAGTCGCTCATACCTTCCTTTGTTCATATTCTGGAACTTGATGTTGAGAGGGTAGACCTTATTGTGCGCAATTTGTATGTGTCCAGGGGGTACAAGGTTGAAAAGTTACCAAAAAATAATCTAAGATCCAATAACAATGATCGATAACAGTTCCTCTGGTACCCCAAATTATTAAAGAAAACCTCCATAAAGATGTGCCTTTGTCTTGTAATGAATGTGTGTGGTACTGTTGGGCTTCCAAGAATACCCATGCTCTTCACCACAACATCACCGAGCAGGTATTTGGTAGTTGATGGTTCATTATCATCTCTCTATTCTCTCACCTCCTCCCGACCTCTTAAGAGCTTCATAGGCCACCCTGGCCTGATCCCATAATTCGTCCGACGGTGCTACCAGCTGAAGATGTATAGGGAAAGGAGCCCGCAATCTTCGTGTACATAGCAGTTATAGCTTAGTTGTCTTAGGACTTGCATTGACGACGACTCGTGTCATGTTGTTTTGGAGCTTTGCTCTAGCGATTTCGAGCGGAGGCCCTCTTCGTACTTTGTTCTCCTTCATGGTGGAAGATCGGGTGTGGGAAACCAGGTACTTGAGCCCCCTCTCAATAAGCCCGTGGCAAATCTAGACCTAGTTCGACCAGGAGCTGTTTGCCCCTCTTCTTTGTGCTACCATGGTGGTTGGGCAGGAGGTGTGCTCAGATCCTGGTGTGGCAACTGCTGATATGGTTACCGAAGTGAATATGAAGTTGGTTTCTAGGGTTGTCATCGTCTATCTTCTTCCTCTGCTCCGACCTCAACTTCTGAAGTTGCAAATGAAATAACTATCAGACTCCAACAAGCTTCTAGGTGGCTAGGACGATTACCCGACCTGAGATAGATTTGCTGGAAAAAACCGATGCCCCTCTTTTAACCTCCATTGAGGAGGCTCTGTTCAAAGATATGGCCATAGACGATAGCCATAGCGAGGTCGGTGGTAGCGTTAGGGCCCGATTACATTTTTGTTGTATCTTCTAGGGGTTGTGTTTGCATCTTGGGAGGACTTGCTTGCATTTTTCATCTTCTTTGGGGTCTTCTGTGCGGAATTGTATCATTTATCATGTTATAAAGCCAGTTTGGGACCTTCCCCCTTGTTAAAAAAAGTGGTATCACATATTTCTAGACAAAAGGCTCCTATAAACAGCACACAAGCTTCTCTTTGGAGAGAAAAAACAACACATAGATTATTGCGAGATCAGCCCTGTTGTAACTCTGTTGAAACTTATTGTCGTGACAAAGAGCACGAAAGCAATTTTCATGGAGATGAAAGAGGCACAACTTTGTTCTTTCTTCAAAGGAGCCATAAGGAAACTTGAAAATCCTTTTAATATATATCACTTAAGAAGTTTTAAAATTCCGAAACACTCACTACTAGGAGAAAGCCTAGTAGTAGCGCTTGTTTTCCCCTTAGTAGTAGCGCTGGTGGCAACGCTACTGCTAAGGCGCTACAGCTAAGTGTTTAGCAGTAGCGCTGAAAAACCAGCGCTACTGGTAAGTACTGATAGCAGTAGCACTGGTTCACAACAAGCGCTGCTGATAAACCAGCGCTACTGCTACAACTTACCAGCGCTACTGCTAAACCAGCGTTGCTAAGATTTCACTCCCCTCTACGTATTTGTGCATGCTCTATATGGTAGTTTCATCATATCATAATAAACATACATTATTCTCATCATATCATACATATACAGGAGACTCGTCATACCACCACCTCCAACACAAATATCATCACATCTCGAAAATAGTGATACACAAGTCATGTCATGTCTCGAATAAATGCACCTACATAGTCATGGCACACACACAAGTTTCATCATCTCTATCTCTAAACCATGATGTAGAAGAGAAGAGCGATCAGTATGAGCAAGAGCGCGACTAAGTAGTACTTCTTGAGGCACCGGTTTCGCTCCCTCTCTTGCCGGAGCGTCCACCTCAAGTAACTATTTTCCGCTTCGGCTCTGCTGTCGAACCCTCTGTGGCTAGCGCCCGGGTACCTGTCCACCTGGGCCTGAGCGTCTGGCCGGTGGTCGTACACTCCTGGAACCCTCCCAATGAATACGGCGTAGCAGTCCTTCGCCATCTCCGATCTATGTACCTGCATCATAAGTTGATGAATTCAACGATAATATGCAACATAATGTACTTGAGAAACACAAAGAGGCATAGTTAGCAAAATACAAGCAACCTATAGTAAACATAAATAAGGAAGTTCCTCATACCCAAACTAATTAACTAGAGCGATCTACGCTAGTTCATAGAAAGACAGTAGTACTAATTAAACATACACATTGTCATCGTCAATCACTCCTCCATGTCGGCGCTCCAATCTTCATAGTCAGGGAGGAAGCACCCGAGCTTCGTGAAAGGCTTCAGGTCCAGACGTTGAGCGCTGAGCAGTATTCGGACATCCTCCCGACTCATTGGCCCATAGTAGAACATCCCTGATTTTTCGAGGACCTCCTTCATGATCACTTGGGCAAGTTCACACTGTACGTGATAAAACTCAGCTCGGATTCGATGATCCGGTGTCCTTCCTATGCTTGTGGCCCAGTTGACAATCTCGGCATCGCTGGAAGTAGCTGACATGCGAAGGCGTTGATTATCCCTTCTGTACTCGATCATGTGATGCATGAGGTAGAATCCATCAGCCTTACTATCTTTCGGTTGCTGGATGCAGCAGAAGTCGGTCTTATGGCCGAAAGCCGGCCCTCTATTCCTGTACTTTTTCACCTGGATATATCCACCACTAAGGCTGAAGGTTAAAATGGCACTATCGATAACACTCTTTATGTGCGTGTAATCCCTCTTCTTGATGTTCTTCGCTGAGTCCAAGTACAGAGCATGGGAGTATTGTGGGTACAGACAGATGAGGACGGCGCCCCCCCCCCTCTGCGCAAAATAAGTACACCTCAAATTAGCCTCCATGCTTGCAAAGGAATGATTAAAACTTACGAAACGATATCCACGGATGACTTACGTGGGATGATAAGGCAGGAGAATCATTTCCTTGTCCTTATTAGTGACCATGAACTCGCCGATGTACTTGCTCGCATAGTCACGGTGCTCTTTGCATACTGCCAAGAAGCTCTCGTGCATATAGTACGGGTCCGCGACGCAGATATATTTTATGTTCTCGCGCCTGATGATGTAGTTGAGATACAGCGCATACATGCGGATGAATTGAAAATCCAGCTTGGTCATGTGGAACATGTCGTAGATGTAGTCAAATCGCAGGATGAACTTATCCGTGGGACATCTATCAACGTATAACCTCCCACCCGGAACCTGAGCCGCGTAAAGCGGGTATCCTGGTTTTTCCGAGATGAGAAGGCTTTTCTCTCTGGCCAGCACATCATCATGAAGTCTCCTTAGATCATTGTTCAGTATGTCCTCCAGCGCTTTCTGAGGTAGGATCGGGTGGCCGGCGACATGGAAATGCTCCGCACCTACGACAGGTATTCTGTCTACCTCCCGGGGCTTCAGAGGCGGCTGGCTGCTTGAAGCAGCTCTGGCGCCTTTAGAGCCTTTCCTCTCTGGTCTCCTCCTTTGCTTCTTGACGGGTGGCGGTAGTGAGCCCACCATACCTTCCCTAACCACCACCCCCAGTGTCGTCGGGCTAAACAGTGGACAGCCCTCGCGTTGTTCTTGCTGGGTAGAGGCGGCATCTGGAGGCGTCTCCTGCGAGGATCACATGAAGAGAGACTTTTTGCAATCAGCCTTAGGACGTTCCGGCTCCGGCAAATCAGGCAGCATCAAATCATCATCTCCACGCTCATAGCCTGAGTCAGAGTCCCGAGCATCGCCATAGGCGGTATTGATATACTGGTTAGGGTCATCATCATCCTCCTCCATGACATCATCAGCATTTGCTTCTTCGACGGGGGTGACGTCATCCGGCACTAATGGAGGCTCTCCCTCGCGTCGTCCGCTATCACCCGCCATGACAGGTGTAGGTAATTGGGTAGGTGGGGTGGTGTTCATACCTTGTTGAGGAGTGGTCGTTGGTGTGCTACCGGGCGCCTCGACACGAAGAAGAGTCTTCGGCCAAGGCAAGAACCAGCTCTTGCATGCGCCAATCCGTTTAGGGGTCTCGTCGTCATCGACTTGTACCGGAGGAGGCAAATCCTCGAAGCACGCTTTGACACTGGCGATGCAAACTTTGAAGACGCTATGGGGCATCTGTCGGTTGTGTAACATGCGTTCCTTCGGCTTCACGATCGTTGTCTTTCCCACGTCCACCTTCTGGCCTTTGATGTCGTACAGTAGGGTGCACGGGGTTTCGTCGGCCTGCGAAGACATGTCTGCGACGTCAAACATCCGAAAGGCAACTGAAACGGAAGACTATAGATATGCTGGTCAAGAGGGTATGACGCGTAATTACCGTGAGGGCGTCGAGCTCAGCCAAAGACGAAGCCCCGCCGTGCAGGTCAGAGACGGAGGACGGGCTGCTATGAACAGGAGCGGGACCAGGTACGGGAGCATGTGCGGTGGCGTGAGCAGGTGCTGGTGGTGCGATGTTCACCGAATTGCTCCCGGCGTAGCTGGGAAGGGGAAAGTCCGCTGGCCCTTTATCTGGATTTTTCTTCGTCCATTCGAAAAATGCCGGAATAAAGCTGGTAATGGAAGATGTGAAGTCAGCCGTGACGTGCGCTACCGCTGCACTGACCCTTTCATCGACTATCTGTTCCAACTCTGCTTTGGTCTCAGCTTTGGCCTTATTGACCGCAAGCGCGACCTTCTCGTCAATGTGCTATTGACTAAGCAACCGTCTCTGCCTTCTTTCCTCCGGCTTCTCGTGGTAGCACGTCTTCCACGAGGTGCCATCTCCGACGCCGTGCACACGTCCATACGACGGCGGTTTATCCTCCGACAGCTTTTTCAGTATGTTGAGGGCCCGGTTGAAAGGGGTGTCCCACTTGGGCCTCGCCGACGGCTGAGAAGACTCGTCGCCTTCGGCTGCCTTTTGGTGCTGCTCTTTCTGCAAAAGGAACATGGATGGTTTACAAATGTGACAAAACTTGTTATCGAATTGATTGGAAGCTAATATAAGGTGGTAATATAACAATTACCAGTAGTCTCATGAACTCCCTCGTGTTCGGATCCGTGTAAAAGATTTTCTTGACGGGGTCCCACTTGTACCGTCGTCATCAGCGCGGCTCTCATATAGAAATAACTCCTGTGCTGGCGTCCCATGTCTTGACCGGCGATTTCCATAACGTGTCTAACTCCTCTTTCAGAAGCCCCATATACAGGTTAATATTATTTCCCGGTTGTTTCGGCCCTTGAATCAGCATGCTCATGTGTATGTACTTTGTCTTCATGCACAACCATGGGGGAGGTTGTACATCCATACAAAGACGGGCCTTGTGCTGTGGTTGGTGCTCTGGTTTCCAAACGGATTCATGCCATCGGTACTCACACCAAGCACGCTGTTCCTTGCATCTTCTTCGAAAAATCGACATTCGGCGTTGAATGCTCTCCACTGGCTAGCATCTGCGAGGTGTCTCAGCTTCGGATCATCTCCATCGTCGGGTTTCTTCCTCTCTGCGTGCCAGCGCATGAGCTTTGCTTCCTTAGGATCTACAAAATACCGCTGCAGACGGGGAGTGATCGGAAAGTACCATACAACTTTCTGAGGAGCTTTCTTTCCTGCCTTCTTGTATCGAGAAGCATTGCACACTGTACAGCTGGTTTTTTCCGCGTGCTCCCCCCGATAAATGATGCAATCGTTGATGCATGCGTGGTATCTAATGTGCGGCTGATCAAGAGGGCAAACGATTTTCTTGGCCTCCTCGACACTAGTAGGACACAGGTTTCCCGTGGGAAGACCTTTATTATGTAGATACTTCAAATGCTCATCGAGGCTTTTGTCTGTCCATTTGTTTTTGGCCTTCGTCTTTAGAAGTTCGAGCGTGAAACTCAAGCGGGTCACCTCGGGATCACAACCGTCATACAATGGAGTCTTCGAGTCTACTTTAAGTTGCGCCAGCTTGGCCTCCTCTCTAGAAGCAGCTCTGTCGCTAGTCGTACTCTTGCGAAGGAGGTCTCGAACATGAGGGTCCTGCACGACTGAACTTAGTAGCGTCGAAGACTGCGGCGTGTCCGTCGCCTCTTCTCCGCCATGTCCGGACTCTTCTTCGCCGTGTCCGGAATCTTCTCCGCCGCCATGTCCGGACTCTTCTTCGTCGTGTCTGGAATCTTCTCCGCTGACATGTCCGGACTCTTGCCCGCCGCCATGTCCGGCGCCATCGTCTTCGTGTCGATCGGTCATCTCTTCGTCTAGCCCCATGTCGTTATTCCCTGCCATGTGGAAGTCCTCATCATCATCTTCACTTATCCACCGAGTATAGCCATCCATGAAACCATACATCAGCAGGTGCGCCTTCAAACTGCCACGCTCAAAAGGGTCCAAAATGAGTCCTTTGCATCTTGTACACGGACATCCAATCCCAGTCCGATTATTTGCATACATGTCCATCACCGCAGATTGCAAGTATCGCTCCACCTTCCTTCCACTCACCTTGATGACTACACGGTATAACAAGCAAAAGGGTTATAAACAAAATGCATGCATGCATCAAAGTCATATAAAAATTTGGCATGACCTTGCCTAAAAATAGGACATATCGAGTTTGCTCGAAATTCGCCAAAACGGAAATAAATCGACATTTCGGCAAAACATAAGCAACTCACGGGGCATGTCACTCACACAAATCCCTTCATAACGCAAACACACGTATTCCCATTCTTGAAATGCACAACTTTTTACTCACCTATACCCCGAGAGAGATTGTGCACGGTTAATTAGATCATTAGGCCTTCGCTACCTATAGGGATCGAAAGTGGATGGCTAAATAGCTAGCTAGATCTAGTTGTTGGGAGGAGAGATGAGACTTTAGCTATGGAGAGGAAGAGAGATGATCTAGCTAGATCTATATGTATGGAAGGAGGGAGAGGCAAATAAATGTAGAAGATAGAGCTAGAAGAGGCCATTTATGGAGGAGAATTATGGTGGAGGGGGCATTAACGGGGAGAGAAGAGAGGTAGAAGGAAGAGAGAAGAAGGGCAATAATGGTGGAGAAGAAACTTAGAGAGGGGAGAGGGGAAAGGAGGGGAGAGGGCAAAGGGGGGAGGAAGAAGGGGGGGAGAGGGGGGGGGGGGTGAAAAGGCAGCTCTGCCACGATTAGTAGTAGCGCTGCTTTCGACAGGGCGCTACTGCTATGGGGCTTAGTAGTAGCGCTTTCTAGGAGCAGCGCTACTACTAAGTGGGGCCCCATAGCAGTAGTGGTTTCCTCACGCTTTATTGTGAGCAGCGCTGCTACTACCAATAGTGTTGGTGGGCTTGTCGGGTCCCGCTTAGCAGTAGCGCTCTTTATGTTTTCAGCGCTACTGCTAAGTCTTTACTTGTAGCGCCGCCGAAATCCAACGCTACTGATAATTAGCAGCAGCGGTTGTTACTTTCCAGCGCTACTACTAGTGTCCTGCCTATAAGGTTTCTCCTAGTAGTGACTACACATCCATAGTTGTATTTCGTCACAAAAGTTGAGATGCAAACTTACACTAGTAAAATTCATGCAAAAGAAAAACTACATTGCATGTTCATGTGCACGAGAAGAAGAAATAAATCCAGGCAATTTTTCTCTAGCGCACATGGCACCTAGAATTTGCCGGCTCCGTACAGATTTCCCTACAAAATGTTAACCCTTTCCATTTTCTACAAATTCAAACCCCACAGGACATTAGCAGCAATATAAATGCCTTTCTTTTCCATTGATTGTACATATTTAAATTTAAAATATGCTCTCTCCGTAAAGAAATATAAGAGCGTTTAATCTTTAAATGCTCTTATATTTCTTTACGGAGGGAGTACTTGATCATTCTACATTTCAAGACAAAAGCATCATAATAAGACTGGTATGCAGAGTATAGGAGTCAATTTCGATCTAAAAAACATAATTCGTCATAATAAGGTTCATTCATTCTTTTTCTTTTTCTTTTCTTTTATTTTTCTTTTTTTTTCCCTTTTCGAAAGCTTGCCGCGTGGAGCCGGAGAAATGGATCCTGCCGAATGTTTCGAGCAGTGCTGAAATGGAATAAAGGGGTCACAATTTGGTCACGTGACTCGCGTTGCGTGCGTGATGCCCATGTGGCCACTGCCAATGCCAAGCAAACACCCGCGCTGCTGTGCTGTGGCGGGACAGACGCACAGACGGACAAGACAGGGACGGGGAGGCTCGTGGATGGGGCCAATGGGCGCGCTTCAGCTGACGCCGCTGCTCCTGGCGCTGCTCGCCGCCGCGGCGGCGGGGGCGCGGCCGAGCGAGGTCGCCGTGGGCGCGCTCTTCACCTACGACTCCGTCATTGGCCGCGCGGCGCGGCTCGCCATCGACCTCGCCGTCGACGACGTCAACGCGGACCGCACGGTGCTCGCGGCCACCCGGCTCAGCCTCATCGCCCAGGACACCAACTGCAGCGGCTTCCTTGGGACCATCGAAGGTTTGTTCCCCTCTGCCTCCCCTCTCTCAATCTCTCACCTGCTCAATGC
Organism: Elymus sibiricus; assembly: GCA_039707655.1. NCBI lineage: Eukaryota > Viridiplantae > Streptophyta > Magnoliopsida > Poales > Poaceae > Elymus > Elymus sibiricus. Next base: position 403,094,187 of record CM077663.1, read on the forward strand.
TCATGCTCATGTCGACCTCAAGAGCCACAATTAGAGTGATTTCGAGTGGAAAGATTCAACTCCAAGCGGCAAAATCCAATGGTTTTGATTTTTGAATAAAACGATCAGATCATTGACTGCTAATGTAGCCCTACTGATTTGTAAATTATTGATCTCTAGTTGCAATCTGCGAACCCTTAGAAAAACCAAAGTGGTTGTCACTACTTTGATTCAGAATGCCAGAACTAAAGTTGCACATGGAGAGTAGTACATAGTTAGTAGCCTTGATTAGTTCTTTGCTTTCCACTTTTGCAGTACCGCGTGTTCTCTTCATCGGCTTTTATCCCTGGAAATTCACGGACAGTTGCTTGTAGCACAAATTCACTGACATTCCCTCTTGGGTTACGTAACACAAATTTACAGGACCTAAATGTTGACCACCAAGAAATACTCAATTCAATTCCAGTGTATTTATCTCTGTCTGAACTAAGGTCAAGGTGGGCCTCTTGCCCATTATTTATACTAGTTTAATTGCAACAATTGCCTGCCTCGTTTCTCATGAGATGATTTGATAATGTTTAAACTGGAAACAGAGAGACCGGCTGTTCGGTTGGACTTATGATGACATTGTCCTTTCTTAAGAGTTTTGATAACCATACTCTCTTTGGAAATAGACAAAAAGCATGCCGGTGCAGTGGTACCACAAATGGCACAACTTATGAACTTGCTTTATAGTATTCCGTATGTTGCAAGAAACGTGTCTCACCTATTATGGGGAATCCGGTTCTTCACTTTATTCTCATGCAAGATCACTTTTCCTTTTCTTTTTGTGTCATGTGTGAGCATCAGAATAAACAGATTTATGGGAGGCTACTCCTCTTTGAAGCAGCACTTGTGTTCCTGTTTTCTTTCAGACAATAAAATTTGCTTAACATTTGTAGATCCTAACTTTTGAGCAGAATAAACACTTAGAGATGCGAAAACTTAGCTTCGATTTATCAGATGTAGCTGCTGCTCTGTTGGATAGTCCGCGGACTGATTCACAATTTTTTTTCTACTTGGTTGCAGCATTGGAGCTGATGGAGAAAAATGTAGTTGCTGTTATTGGCCCACAGTCATCTGGAATAGGCCATGTCATCTCCCATGTTGTTAATGAGCTACATGTTCCCCTTCTATCGTTTGCGGCCACCGATCCAACACTTTCCGCATCAGAGTATCCTTACTTCATAAGGACAACCATAAGCGACTACTTCCAGATGAATGCCGTTGCTAGCATTGTCGACTACTACCAGTGGAAAGAGGTGACTGCTATATTCGTCGACGATGATTATGGACGAGGCGGTGTGTTGGCCCTTGGCAACGCACTTGCAGCAAAGAGGGCGAAGATTTCACACAAAGCAGCCATTCCTCCAAACTCAAACACAGAGGTGATCAATGATGTGTTGTTCAGGGCAAATATGATGGAATCAAGGGTCATGGTTGTGCATGCCAATCCTGACACAGGGATGAGGATATTTTCTGTTGCCAACAAGCTCCAGATGATGGCCGGTGGCTATGTCTGGATAGTAACTGACTGGCTAGCTGCTGTCCTGGATTCCTCGGTGTCTGGAGATCTTAAAGGTATGAGTCATATTCAGGGACTGATTGTTCTTCGCCAGCACACTCCTGAGTCTGATGCCAAGGACAAGTTCATAACCAAATGGAACAATGCCGCTCGTAGGAGAGGCATTACTTCTGGCTTGAATTCATATGGTTTCTATGCATATGACTCGGTCTGGGCTGTCGCTCGTGGCATCGATAAATTTCTTGGTAATGGGCAGCAGGTTAACTTCTCTACAGATCCAAGGCTGCACCGTTCAAATGATAGTACTTTGCAGCTGTCAACTCTCAAGGTATTTGATGGTGGTGAGCAGATGCTGCAGCAGCTTCTGCTCACGAATTTCACAGGCCTAACTGGTCCGGTCCGATTTAATTCGGACCGCAATCTGGTAGGCCCAGCGTATGATATACTTAATGTGGGTGGTTCTGGCTCCCGGTTGATTGGCTACTGGTCCAACTACACAGGCCTCTCTGTCGCTGCTCCTGAAACTTTGTATCAGAAGCCACCAAATGCTTCTTCAGTTGCCCAACGGCTCTACAATGTCGTCTGGCCGGGTGATTCCACCACTACACCTAAGGGGTGGGTTTTCCCGAACAATGGTCAGCCTCTGCGGGTCGGTGTTCCAATCAAAGCCAGCTTCAAGGAGTTAGTGGCAGGTGGCAGGGGCTCTGATAATGTGACTGGCTATTGCATCGATATATTCTACGCAGCTATCAAACTGCTTCCTTACCCGGTTCCTTGCCAGTTCATAACAATCGGGGATGGTAGAAAGAACCCTAACTACGACGACATTATTAGTATGGTTGCTGACAATGTATGCTCGATCCCATTCTCCGTTCCGGTGCATGTATTTAACCATTTTGTTATCAGTCCTCTGATATGTTTCATTTTCACTAGTCCCTTGATGCAGCTGTAGGAGACTTTGCTATTGTGAGAAACAGAACAAAGGTGGCAGAATTCACACAGCCTTATATTGAGTCAGGGCTTGTGATAGTAGCGCCGGTGCAAAGAGCAGCTTCGAGTGCCTGGGCTTTCCTAAAACCCTTCACACTGGAAATGTGGTGTGTAACAGGCGCTCTTTTTATTTTCGTTGGGATAGTTGTTTGGATTCTTGAACATCGGACCAATGAGGAGTTTCGAGGCTCTCCGCGACGACAAATTATAACAATAATTTGGTAAGCTTCTGTTGCTACTTAGGGATGCATTCTATCCTATGCTACCAAGTCTGGCTTCAGTCTGAAATTCATGAGCCAATTTTTGTAAATGCTACTATATGCTAGGAAAGAATTGACTGACATTTCATTCTCATAATATTTCAGGTTTAGCTTCTCAACAATGTTCTTTTCACACAGTAAGTACACTAGATCCATGCTTAACTCATCCTTTGATGCTTTCCATGTTCTGGATGGAAACATGTTGACATGAACCTCACTTTAGGGCAGAACACCGGGAGCGCGCTTGGGCGGTTCGTGTTGATCATATGGTTGTTCGTTGTGCTGATAATCAATTCGAGCTATACTGCTAGCTTGACGTCAATCCTCACAGTCCAACAGCTATCTACAGGAATAACCGGGATCGACAATCTGATTTCAAGTGGTTTACCTATTGGATACCAGGCTGGAAAATTCACCAAAAACTACCTGATCGAAGAGCTCAGTATCCCCGAGTCTCGATTAGTAGCGCTAAATACGATCAAGGAGTATGCCGACGCCCTTACACGCGGATCAGGAGACGGCGGTGTCGCTGCAATCGTTGATGAGATGCCATATGTTGAGATCTTCCTGTCATACCACTGCGATTTCAGAATAGTGGGACAGGAGTTCACAAAGGAGGGATGGGGCTTTGTACGTTCATCATCTTCCTTGCTCTAATCACTTTCTCTTGGTCACTTGTCCACATTTCATCTCATTCTCGGGGAAACTATTTATTGTTCTCCATTATCCTCTTCTCCTTTGCAGGCATTCCAGAGAGACTCCCCCCTCGCCGCGGACTTATCGACAGCCATCCTTCAACTTTCAGAGAGTGGCCAGCTCCAGAGGATCCACGACGAGTGGTTCACGAGGCCGAGCTGCTCCTCTGATGACACTGAGGTGGGAGCAACCAGCCTTGGCCTCGGAAGCTTTTGGGGCCTTTTCCTCGTGTGCGCCCTGATATGCCTCTTGGCTCTGGTCGTGTTCTTCGTACGGGTTTGCTGGCAGTATAGCCACTACTCCAGCTCTGAAGCTGCTGGTGAAGCCAATGCAGCTGATGTTGCCACCCCCACTGCCGCCGCCGTCGATGCTGTCGAAAGGCAGCGAAGACCGTCACGCCTTGGCAGCTTCAGAGAGTTGATAGAATTTGTTGACAAGAAGGAGGCAGAAGTCAAGAGAACGATGAAGCGGAGACCAAGCGAGAAAGATAATCAGGCCGCGGGATCCTCAGATACTCAACCAGTGGCTTGAGCAGAGGACATTCTCTCTAACTTCAGTCCTTCAGATGGCAAAACAGGGAAGAAAGTATGATACCTATAATGTGTTGAATTGGGTTCTCGCCCAAAAAGAACAGTACGGTGATCTAACTTGCTAAAGCCTTTGAAAGTGATCTAACTTGTTATTGTAGAATGATCTAAGAATCCTTTTTCATCAAGTCATTAGAATTTCGTCTCTGATGTACACAGTTTGTACTACTAAACAATTATCTTCCCAGTTGGCTTGTTTCTCAAGCTTTGAAAGTGGTTTGTTTCAGTCGCATCTCTAACAAGCACCGATCTGTTTGGCTGGCTATGATTTATGTGTTGAGACCATGGTAGGAGACAATTGGAAAGTAGACACAGAATATTCAAGATGTACTGTAGGTTATAACTCTTCTCTTTATTAAGCAAATCTCCGGGAGAGAATAGATGTGCTGGACATGCCTGTGGTGAATGATTATAGAATGAAATTTTCAACTGTATTGATTTTCTGTGTTGGTGTATCTATCGACAGTCTAAGCAGATGTGCCATTTAAATCAGGTTCGGTATGTTTTATTTCTTTCTATGAGCAGAGTTTATGGAATACCTGAGACAGCTGAAATTCAGTACTTAAGCTTGGTTACAGGTTTGATAGCATTGTCAGGAATAATCCTTAGGTTTAACTTGATTAGACTGTAATGCTAGAATTGGAGCACCTAATTGCACATAACAGAGAGAGTGTTGGAGATCTTAGGGGCAATGGGTGAGGCCATTACCGGAGTCGAAGAGGTCCCTCGCCTGCTCGTCACAGGTGTGATGAATGGTCGGCATAGACGATTGTGGCAGGTACCGGCATCCTTCGGGTCGCCGGTCACTGTCAGGTGACTGGCGGCGCTGGAGACGGCCTTCCCGTCATCAAATCGCAGGTAGGTTAGGGTGCCCCTGATCAGGGCGCATTAGTTGGGTGAGGGGCCGAATGCTGGTATGTGGCTCCTCCCCTTAGTTATCGCTCCAGCTGGTTGGAGATCAATCCATAAGTCATAGCTTTGATTCAATTTCAAATGGACTTTGACACTTTGTACTTAACAAAATCTTCTTACATCTGAAGATGCATGAGTACATCACTACTGTACACTGTATTGCAGATTACAGAATGCAAGCAAATGCCTAAATGGGCATATGCTTACTGGCACCATCTATACAACAAGGTCATAAGTAGAATTATTTTAGTGCCGGCAAGGTTGTTATTTCAGAAAAAGGCTACATATTTTAGCACCTGCAAGGTCAAGATTTACATGCACAGAAAAAAAGAAGGTAATTCCCTAAAATATATACAAGGTCTCAGGAATCTTCTGCAAACTCTTCTTCCAGCGAGCTCCGTATCTACACTGCTTCAGGAATCTGGAGATCAATTTTCAGCTGTCCTGCAACTTGTATATCTCATCAACATAGTCTTCGATATCCCAAAGGAAGGAACCGAATGCAATGGCTTCAAGCAGCAGCCTTTTTAGGGATGCCGGATCAAGTATCACCGCCTCGTCAATCTCCGTGGAGCCCATCTTTTCTCCAAAGAGTGCCCAGCTGTGCTTCTCGATGAGATTTGAAGCCTCGTTTGTGCGCAGCTTCGCACATAACTCCAAGGTCTTTGGGTCGAAGCCCATCATGTAACTCTTCAGGTCATGAGGATCAACGACAGAACTTGGTTTCGAGGAAGAAACCGTTTCCACAGAACCGCCAAAGGCCTCTTGCTGTTCCTTTTTACGGGTAGTTGCAAGTTGAGCATTGAGAAGCTGAATTGGTTGTAAAAATTCTTCTGACCGAGCAAAAATCAGGTCCAAGCGATGCCTTACAGCAACAGATTTGAGGAAGTACCCATACATTATTGAAGCAGAATAGATACGGCCTAATTGCAGTCTTTTGACCCGAAGTGTTGAGCGATTGATCTTGGGACCATTCTTGTGCACCCATCTGATAATGCTTGTCAAGTGCTCCCTAATTTGACCTAACACCTCAGGTCCATGGATGGATTCAAGATCTGCCTCCCTTGGTGGCCATATATGTAATCTTCTATTAGTGATTAATTTTGATAGATTCGGAACCATCGGAACCTCAATCTTGGAATATTTATGAACAATCAACATGTACATGACGTCCTCAATAGCAGTCCTGCACTCCTGCTCCTTCATTTCAGCAATTCTCCTATATGTAATGGTTCATGACAACATACTTAGTTATCCAAGCAAATATAATAATAAAAGTGAAAAGACCAAAAATCATAATAATCAGGTTGACAATGGTTGTCATGTAAGGAATCCAACCAACAATTGCACCAGCTACATTAATGGATTCAGTTAAATCTGAACTATGAAGGTCATGAATAAACGTATGGCAAACATGGAAGAGAATACCAGGTTGAAGATAACACCTTACTGTCCTTATTCTTTAATTCAGTTATACTAGCTTATAATAGAACAACACAATGACCCATATCTTGTCCGCACGAATACTAGGAAACTCATTAGCCTATCCAGGTTTATTTTCCCACCTTAAACCTCCGCTGATACCCTTTCCAGTTAGGGATTTCAGCATCAAGGTAAAATACTCGCATTAAGCTCCAGGAGCTATCAAGTCATGTCGAACTAATGTGTTTGTCATTCTTATTCAAGAGTGCACTACGCCATGTTTTGATAAATGTTGGAAACATACACAGAAAAACATTGGAAAGAAATTGAAAGCAGCAATGTTAAATTCTTCAGAGGGTGAGAGTCTGTGACTAAATATTTCCAAAATGGACAGGCAGATATTACTAACCTGTGAAGACAGTCCTCGGAAGAACTGATACTATGTTCCCAGCGGGTCAGTGTGTCTTTCCTTTGAATAGACAGTCGCTGAAGTTGCTTTGCTGCAGCTACTAGAAAAATTTGAGGCTGGTTCTTCAATAAGCCACACAAGAAGCTCCCTTCCCATGTTTGGGGCTCAAGTGGTGCATTGACGCTATCAAATTCAGATTCATCACCCTTTGCACCAGTAACAGTAGTCAGTAGCTTTCTGGTAGTGCATTTGGATTTCCGATTCAAGATATTTCCCTGCAATTTATAAAGTTGATAAGGCTGTGATCACAAGTCCTGCACATATATAATTAAATGGCGAGTTTAAACTAATGTAAGAGATGAATCAACTTGAAGCCAGCAAGAATTAAATGCATGCTTGGTTTTGATGTCCCAAATTATTTGGCCAAAGAAAGTTGCCAAACCCAGGAAATTTGGCCTCCAACTGGATTGACAATGCCCATAGGATGGTGGCAAATTTTGTTAGTACCAAAATTTGGTGAACAAAATCTTGTCTGTTTTTTTTTTTTTTTTGCTAGATAGAGAACCAATCGGTCAACTAAGGTGCCTACCCAAAATTTGGCCTGGCTATTTGCAACAAACGAAATCACCACAATCTTTGCCAAAATTTGGCATCTTCTGGCATTGTCAACTTGGGGCAGCGAAACAAGGAAGCACTAAAAATTTCTGTATGGTTGTGAGCAGGAGAGTGCAGAACTTGCTAATTTGAGTAGATTTCATAAAAGTACATGCTTAGGGTTCACCATCACAAAACTGAAGACAAGACCAATTGTACAGAATTGCATATTCAGTGAGCAACTGTATACAAAAACTACAGACCAAGACCAGTTTCACACGATTAGATAGTCAGGTGATGTACAGCGACCGTTCTGCATACTCTATCTATCATTTCAAATGGCCTACTTCAGCAGTAAAATTTTCAGTAATCCCTGCTGTACTGGTGACTGGTGTGCTGGGCCTATTGGCATATCTGAACCAAACGGCAAGAACCCAATGAATCGGCAAGTCTTAACATGATTCAAGAACCAAACTCCTTCCCAGACAAAGGGGAACCAATCGCAAGATAGCTCGGCACCTCAATTCAGATCATCTCTGCATCTACCCAAGGTTAAAATTAGAATCCAAGCATGTTTTCAGGCCCGGGAACCAGCAGCGCTAGAAAATACCCAATAAAAACTCACAAAGAGCACCTAATCAATCAGTTATCTCTTATTGAACCCAGGCTCTCCTCACCGAAACCCCGCCGAGAACAGGAGGATATGAATGAATAGGAGGTTGGAGAACCTGCTGCCAGCACGGCGACGGGGAGGAGAGGTACGAGGGCCGTCGGGAGCCGCGGCAGACGGCGGCCGGCCCGCGGTTGCCGATGGCGGCGCGGGGGGCGGGGCGGAGGGCGGACATGCTGAGGACGGGAGCAGGTGGCGACGGTGAGCAGATTTTTTTTGAGGATAACGCCGTGTGAAGTCTGGGGTAAAGTACACTCGCAGCCATTCAACGTGTCGGACGGTGCACATCGGTCCTCGAAATTCCACCCTCAGAAGATAATTTTCATCGTTTTGTTTTTCAATTGAAAAATAAATAAATTTCATCACCTCAAAAAACACTCCCTCCCCGCCTTCAGAATACTGAGCAGCATAACATTTTAAGATCAACCAAGTCAACATAAGGGTCTTATCTTCTTCGCAAAAAAAATAAACATAAGGGTCTTATCCTCCCAGTAAACGAACGTCACTAAAAAATGAAATAAATCCAGAAAATTACGGAAAAAATCAAATTATAACGTGTTTTGAATATTTCAATATAGATTACATATGAATTTAAATGAGTGAACAAAACACAAAATATGTTTATATACTTCTGATCCATAAGAAAAGCTAGCGTATTTCATAGTGTGAACACAGAGAGTACGAAATAAAACTGCACACTTCTTCCCTATAAATAGAGGAAGATAATTGTTTTTCTTTTCTTGGAAACCAAGCATTTTCAATGCGATGTCGCAAAACACCCGCAAATGTTTGGACACTCGTGTCTAGACCAATTTTATCATAAAACATGGTGTCGTAAATATTCACAAACGCGTCCGGACGATTCGAATTCTGGCAACTTAGCACCAAAGCTGGTGAGGTTTGCAGGTATCCAGTCTCGTGCCACATACGGGCTCGTTGCACCGCATTGAAGCGGCATTACTTCGCATTCTCCAACATTTAAGGAGAGTGCCGCCGCCACCCAAACCTCATCTCATCCCCTGTCTCTCTTCGTCGCCTCGCTCCTCTCCTCTTCTCTCACCACAGTTGCCCCCCTCTCACCCCCCGCAGCGATGGGCAGCCTGGCAAGAGCAGCTAGTTTTCGGTGGCGGCAGCTGGATCCGGCTCTCCCTACAGATCGTGATGCCTTCGTCGTGTTCTCATGGGCCTTCCCCCTCCACCGCCCTGACAGACAAGGAGGAGATCATCCTCTCCTCGGGTGGCAAGGGGTACCAGGCACAACCATCCCTTCTCGTAGAGACCACGGTAACAGACGAGTATCAAGCACACCTGGAGCTGCTCCTCGAGCAGTCGCTCCACAACTGTGGTCCCACGCCTCTGTTGCCGCCTATCCGCGATATGAATGAGGAGGAGGAGTCACCGTCTCGCCACAACATGAAGCAGGAGCCCCCTCTCCCCGGCGCAACCGCAACATCCAAATCGGACGCCGCAGTCCCACTTCTGACACGACAAGGAGAGGGCGCTGCCATCATCGCCTCGTCAGTGCTCGGTCATCATCGTGAAGCAGGAGCCCTTTCCCGGCGCTCATGAACGCACGCGAACGCCTCCTGCATTACCTCGGAAGAGGCAACAACAACACGTCGTCCCGCAACATGTCGACGGAGGAGGAGCGTCGGCCAGCATTTGCGATGTCTGACGTCACACCAGACTAGGTCTGTGCGGACCTCGCGCCAGCAGATTCCTGGCCCCTCGACTAGGACCACCGCGGAGAGACTTCTGTGACGCTTGCGCTGCCTCGACGACCACCTCGTCAGGATTGGTGTGGCCGGGTCGCTAGGCGATGCTACCCTCATCCGCGGCACCGACAAGGCGAGGGTCGGCACGTTGAGGCCGCGTCCATGCCAACGAGGCCATGTGCGTGGCGGTGGAGGAAGTCGGGCGGTTGTGTCGCAAGAAGCAGGCGTCGGCCAATCAGGGCTGCCATGGCCCTTATGCGCCCTTCCACCGCTACAAGAACCACGACGACGACGATGGTGGTCCAACCGGCTAGGGCGACCATGCATACGAGGTTATCATTGAATACCTTGCGTAGATTTTTTTTTTAGTTTTTTCAAATTTTTAATTGAACGGATGAAATATCATTCGGCTTATGTAAAATGTATATCAAACTTTTATCAAGATTGCACAAAGTTTGTTTGGTTTCATGAAATTTTTCCGTTTGATTCAATTTCCTCTTAAAATGCGAGCGGATGTTTAGGGCAATGTGACGCGGAAATTCGTTTTGGCTTTGGGGTTCAAGTGCACCTGAAATCTGGACCACTTATTGTTCTTGTGATTCACGCTCGTCCTTGTATTCTGTAAGGTATTCAAGTCCCTCTTTCCCTTTTGAAACAGTACACTGGCCCACATTTGGCGTCATTAAATGTCCGTATGCACGTTTCCTTGCCGTTGGTCCGAACGGAGTCCAGACCATCCGCGCTGCGCTCCTCCCGCGGCACTTCGTCAAAGCTAGATGAAAATGCGTTGCACACGAAGCTCATCGTCGGCAGGATCTCGGCCTTCATGCTCCTTGCCATGGTGGTCGGCATGGCGGTGTTCGACCAGTCGGAGAAGGTCGAGGACGAGGGGGACATAAACAAGCGCACGATGAGCTCGACAATGAGCATCGTCGACCTCTTCTGCACACCCACAAACTACCATGCTACGTGCAAGGAGACGCAGACGAAGACGCTTGAACGTTCTGCCAACACGTTCGACCACCCACAAGCCATGACCGCCGCGATCACCGGGTCGGCCGGGAGCTAGCGCGGCTTCAACGAGTCGTTGCAACTGGAGGCCGGGCACGAGAGCAACGACACGCTAGTCCAAGACGCCCTGCGCGACTAGAAGATGCTCCTGGACAACCGATCGACGACTGCGCGACCTACGTGACCCGCGCGCTCTCTGGCATCTAATGGCTCGACATCTACGGGCTGACGTAGGAACTCCAGGTCTGGCTGAGTGCGGTGATCACGTTCCATGGTTCCAGCCTTCCAGGGCTCCCACGTTGACATGTTCCCCAAGGGCCTCCTCCACGTCCAGGTGAAGGAGAGTAGGACAGGAGACCATGGAGAAGGAGCGGGAGATCTCTAGCAACACCATCGTCATCATCCAGGGCGCTGCCCTCGTCGCCCTGCTCAAAACCGAATCCAGCACGGAAGTCGCCCTCGCCGCCCTGCTCAAAACCGAATCCATATTGGACGTCCCACTCCCCATGTGGGTGGCAAGCGAGAGCGAGGACGTTGACTTCTCGACGAGGCGGAAGAAGAACACAATGGCACCGGCCGAGAACGTGTGGTGCACAAGGATGTCACCGGCGACTTCACGAACATCTCGCCATCTCGGCCACCTTGGACGTGTTTGTTGAGTAAATAGGCAATTTTTCGATAAGATTAATCCACGAAATTATCACTAGCATGACAATGACTAGATTACAGACATACTGATTCCGAAGCAGACTAGCATGCAGAACACATATAGTAGAAACATCTACACATATTGCCAGTACTGCTAAGACTGAAATAAGAAGGAGCGGGATAAACGAGTTATACCCTCCAATAGGCCAATTGGCCGTAGCCGCGGCGCTGGCGGCGGCAGCGTCCTCGGCCGCCTTCCTGTCGGCTTCGAGCTTCTCAGCAGCGGCACGGTCGGCGTCGGTTGGTGGCGACATGGTGACGATGACGAAGGCGACGCGGACGTAGAAGACCGCAAGCGAGCAGTCGCGTAGTCGCTTCCCAAAAACCTAATCGCCCCTCTCCCGTACAGGATCCGGAGAGGCGGGGTTTCGGAGGCCTGCTCTCCCGTCGACCGTGTACGCGGTGAACGGGATGGGATCGCCGGCGGCAGCAGCAGCAAAAGGAACGACGTGAGTCCGTTCCCGACCGGCAAAAATAAGCGCGTAGGTATGAGCTCGGCTCAATCCCGCAACCCGCGGCGCGGCGCGTCGTGACGAGGCGGGCGGCGGAGGAGGAGTGCGCGAGGGCCTCTTCTCTTCTCATGCTCCAATAGCATGTGGAAGAGAGTCCCTTATAAGGAAGTCCAACTCCCTCTCCACTAGCAAGGTGGGACTAAACTTCCCACCACCCCTTGTCATGCCACTACATGGGCCCTTAGAGATTTTCCTGAAATTGTCTCATGGGCCCAAAGCCCATCTCAGATTTCAACAATCCCCCACCAGATCTCAAGGGCCCATTTCGTCCTCTGTTCCAATTACTGTTTTGATATACCAGCATTTCAGTGAAGATCTATTAAGGTTGAGCTTCACCTAGAGCAAGTAGCTACACTCCTTCACAACTGAACAATGGACTATGCCTTGAATTGTCAGTTTGGCGTAAAGAAGTTTCACTACATGTCTTACTAGTACTGGGCTGCCGAAGGCTGACCCCTCGGGTGGAGCATATTAGTCACACTCCTGGCCTATTCGTGAGTTTACTAGAGATCACCCCAATCTCATAGACTGTGACCAGCAGTCGGGCTCACATAGGTGTGTTCCTCCGAAGATCGCTCTGTAGGACAGCATCTTGCTTACATATAAGCTTTAGAACACATTAAGACAATAGTCATCCTACCATACAGTATCCGAGAGTATTGCATCTCCAACGGAGTGGGTTAGTAAAGTTACTCTCCTCAGTTCACCACTGGCTTGTTTTCCCAGGTCCTACTTCACGGGATCTCCGATCACATAGGTTGGGTTGCTACCATGGCAACTCACGTGGGTCTCATACCCATCTCCCTCGATGCATTATCTATCACACCGCGTGATAGCCCTTTAGTGAAGGGATCTGCCAGATTCTTAGCCGTTTGGATGTAATCCAACGCTATCACTCCGGAGCTTCTTAAACGTCTGACAACTTTCAATCTCATTCTTATATGTTTGTTGGACTTCATGTTGTCCTTTGAACTCTTCACTTTGACAATGACTGTCTGATTATCGCAGTTCATAAGGATGGCCGGAACCGGCTTCTCAACCACAGGCAAGTCCATCAAAAGATCTCGAAGAAATTCTGCTTCGACACCAGATGTGTCTAATGCTGTTAATTCTGCTTCCATTGTCGATCTCGTTAAGATCGTTTGCTTGCAAGACTTCCAGGAAACAGCACCACCTCCAAGAGTAAACATATACCCAGTGGTGGCCTTCATCTCATCAACATCAGAGATCCAATTCGCATCACTATACCCTTCAAGTACTGACGGGTATCCATTATAGTGAAGTCCGTGGTTCATGGTACCTTTCAGATAACACATAACTCTTTCAACAGCATGCCAATGAACATCACCCGGATTGGCAACAAACCGGCTCAGTTTGCTCACAGCAAACGCGATGTCAGGCCTCGTTGAGTTAGCTAGATACATAAGTGAACCAATAATTTGAGAGTATCTCAATTGATCTTTAGCTGTGCCTGTGAACTTGCGCACCAGCACACTAGGATCATATGGTGTTTGAGAAATTTTGCAATCCGAATACCCAAAACGACTCAAAATCTTCTCAACATAGTGGGATTGCAGAAGTGTAATCCCACCCTCATCATCTCTCAAAAGCTTGATGTTCAAGATAACATCAGCCACTCCAAGGTCCTTCATCTCAAAGTTCTGAGACAGGAAAGACTTAACCTCCTCAATCACTTTGAGATTGGTTCCAAAAATCAGTATGTCATCAACATACAAGCACAGTATAACTCCTTCGCCCCCCACCATGGCGATAATATACACATTTGTCAGCTTCATTAACAACAAAGCCAACATATGTCAGAGTTGTATTAAACTTCTCATGCCATTGCTTAGGTGCTTGTCTGAGGCCATATAGAGATTTCAACAACTTACACACCTTTCCTTCCTGACCATCTATTACAAAGCCATCTGGCTGTTGCATATAGATTTCCTCGTCTAACTCTCCATTCAGGAAAGCCGTCTTGACATCCATTTGATGGACAAGAAGACCATGCGAGGCCGCCAACGAGAGTAGTACTCGAATGGTAGTCAGTCTGGCCACAGGCGAATAAGTATCGAAGAAATCTTCTTCTTCTTTCTGGGCATAGCCCTTGGCCACAAGCCTAGCCTTATACTTTTCAATTGTACCATCGGGCCTAAGCTTCTTTTTGAACACCCACTTACATCCCAACGGTTTGCAACCATAGGGACGCTCAGTTATTTCCCATATTCCGTTAGCCATGATGGAATCCATCTCGCTATGGACCGCTTCTTTCCAGTAGTCAGCATCAGGAGATGCATAGGCTTCTGAAATAGAAGTTGGATTATCATCCACGAGGTACACAAGGAAATCATCACCAAAGGTCTTTGTAGTCCTTTATCTCTTGCCCCTACCAAGGGTTTCCTCGTCATCCTCCTCAGGATTTTCATCATGTGTTTGTTCATAATATTCCATAGGAATGGCAGGCTCAGGAGTCTCCTTCGATTCCTGTCTAGAAGTGCTATGCATATCTCTCATGGGGAAAATGTCCTCAAAAAATGTAGCATCTTTAGACTCCATAATTGTACCGACCTTCACGTCAGGTACCTCAGATTTCACTACTAGAAATCTATAGGCAACGCTATTCTTAGCGTAGCCCAAATTAACGCAGTCCACAGTCTTTGGTCCAAGCTTACGCTTTTTGGGGATCGGCACATTGACTTTTGCCAAACAACCCCAAGTACGTAAGTAGGAGAGCGTCGTCCTTCTCTTCGACCACTGCTCATATGGAGTGACCTCATTATCTTTTGTCGGAAACTTATTCAGGACATGACACGAAGTCAATATAGCCTCCCCCCACCATGCCTTGGATAAACCCGATGTATCTAACATGGCGTTAACCAAATCAGTTAGAGTACGGTTTTTCCGCTCGGCAACCCCGTTTGACTGGGGCGAATAGGGAGGCGTCCTCTCATGAATAATACCGTGTTCCGCACAGAAAGAATCAAACTCATTTGAGAAGTACTCTCCACCACGATCAGACCGGACTCGTTTAATTTTCTTTTCAAGTTGATTCTCAACTTCTGCCTTATAGATTTTAAAGTAGTGTAGAGCCTCATCTTTAGTATTTAATAGATACACATAGCAATATCTAGTGGAATCATCTATCAATGTCATGAAGTATTTCTTTCCACCTTTAGTCAACACACCATTCATCTCACAAAGATCTGAATGTATGAGTTCTAATGGCGCCAAGTGTCTTTCCTCTGCAGCCTTGTGAGGCTTGCGAGGTTGCTTTGCTTGCACACACGAATGGCACTTAGAACCTTTGGCTAAAGTGAAACTCGGGATTAAATTCAGTTTTGCTAGCCGCGACATAACACCGAAACTAACGTGACAAAGACGTGAATGCCAAACTTCAGATTCATTAACACTCGAATGAATATTATTCACGACTTTATTACAAAAATCTGCAAGGGAAAGGCGGAACAGACCTCCGCATTCATAACCTTTTCCAACGAAAAGTCCATATTTCGTAACAACTACTTTATTAGACTCGAAGACCAACTTAAACCCTTCTCTACACAGAAGGGAGCCACTAACGAGGTTCTTCTTGATGGCGGAGACATGCTGCACGTTCTTCAGCTGCACGATCCTTCCCGAAGTAAACTTCAGATCGACCGTGCCAACACCAAGAACAGAAGCACTCGCGCCATTCCCCATCAATACGGACCCGTGCCCTGTGACCTGATAAGAAGAGAACAATGAGATGTCAGCACACACATGAATATTTGCACCCGTGTCCACCCACCAATCGGTGGATTGACAAACCGAAAAGACAGTAAATAAATTACCGTACCCAGATGCACCACTTTCGTTGTTGCCCACAATCATATTGGCAGACTTATTGTCCTGCGTCGGCTTCTTGTACTTGTTTGGGCACTTGTTGGCCCAATGTTCCTCCGAACCACAAGTAAAGCAACCTTCTCCCTTCTTATTCTTCTTGAAGGTCTTCTTTCCCTTCTTCTTGAAGTCGGTATTCTGTTGGACAGAATTCTTTCCCTTGGGCTTGTGGGAATTGAAGTTCTTCTGGTGTACCATATTGGCGACAGAAGAGCTTTCGGCCCCTTTCCCATTCGAGTCCTTTGCTCTCGAGTTCTGCTCAACACTCAGATGGCCGATGACATCCTCTATTGAGAATTCACGCCTCTGATGTTTCAGAGTGGTAGCAAAGTTCCTCCAGGAATTAGGAAGCTTAGCGATTATACACCCCGCGACAAACTTGCCCGGTAAATCGCAGTTAAGAACCTCAAGTTCTTTAGCAATGCATATTATCTCATGAGCTTGTTCCAGCACAGAACGGTTCTCAACCATTTTGTAATCATGGAACTGCTCCATAACATACATCTCACTTCCAGCATCGGTGGCCCCGAATTTAGATTCGAGCGCCTCCCACAAGTCCTTGGCAACCCGCACATGTAAATATGCGTCAACCAACTTATCTCCAATCACGCTCAGAACTGCTCCAATAAAGTAGACGGTGGCCTCCTTGAACGCCTTCTCCTGTTCAGGAGTGATCGTTCCTGTAGGAGTAACACCGGCTACCCAGAACACGTTCATAGCCGTGAGCCATAAGGTGGTTTTGGTCTGCCAACGCTTAAAATATGTACCGGTAAACTTGTTCTGTTTTAGTGTAGCAGCAAAACCATTACTCGAAAAATTCCTACAGATATTAGGTTTTTGGATTGTTGAGTAAATAGGCAATTTTTCGATAAGATTAATCCACGAAATTATCACTAGCATGACAATGACTAGATTACAAACATACTGATTCCGAAGTAGACTAGCATGCAGAACACATATAGTAGAAACATCTACACATATTGCCAGTACTGCTAAGACTGAAATAAGAAGGAGCGGGATAAGCGAGTTATACCCTCCAATAGGCCAATTGGCCGTAGCCGCGGCGCTGGCGGCGGCAGCGTCCTCGGCCGCCTTCCTGTCGGCTTCGAGCTTCTCAGCAGCGGCACGGTCGGCGTCGGTTGGTGGCGACATGGTGACGAAGGCGACGCGGACGTAGAAGACCGAAAGCGAGCAGTCGCGTAGTCGCTTCCCAAAAACCTAATCGCCCCTCTCTCGTACAGGATCCGGAGAGGCGGGGTTTCGGAGGCCTGCTCTCCCGTCGACCGTGTACGCGGTGAACGAGATGGGATCGCCGGCGGCAGCAGCAGCAAAAGGAACGACGTGAGCGGAGCGCGTGGAGGCAGATGTGATCTGTTTTCCATGGCGGCTAGGGTTGGCCGACGCCCTGCTTATGTAGGCGGCGTCCGGGTAGAGAGACGTGGGCTGAACCCACGTCCGAGTCGGTGGCCCACGATCCAACGTCTCAGATCGCGTAGGTATGAGCTCGGCTCGGCTCAATCCCGCAACCCGCGGCGCGGCGCGTCGTGACGAGGCGTGGCGTGGCGTGGCGAGGCGGGTGGCAGAGGAGGAGTGCGCGATGGCCTCTTCTCTTCTCATGCTCCAATAGCATGTGGAAGAGAGTCCCTTATAAGGAGGTCCAACTCCCTCTCCACTAGCAAGGTGAGACTAAACTTCCCACCACCCCTTGTCATGCCACTACATGGGCCTTAGAGATTTTTCTGAAATTGTCTCATGGGCCCAAAGCCCATCTCAGATTTCAACAGTGTTGTCGTAGAACTATGATTCCACGTTAAAGAAGGTGTCTACGACAAGAATGTCATTAACAAAATGGGCAGCATCATCATGCATGGCGATGGCGCGAAGAAATCCATCATCACCGGAAGCAAGAGTGTCGACGACGGCGTAAAGATGTGGAATACTGCCACTGTGAGTAAGCACACATTGCTTAGTTAATTTGCTTTGCCCACGGATGCTTGCAAGTTTTTTTTTTTTGAGGGGACAGATGCTTGCAAGCTGCAACAAATCCATGCATGCATATGCTCGGACAAGCTTCGACCAACGTGAATGTATCATTTGTGTTATACAAAGCGCTTTGGACTGAAAGACAGGTTCAGAGCGGTGAGGGTGGGGATCCTGTCGTCTGTCATGCGTCCGTGGACCTGAAGCTGACGCCGTTTGTATCCTCTGAAGTTCTACTGTTCATACATACACACAGTGCCAGACATTACCGATTTCCCATCCCACCGTATATGTCATTAAATGGGCCATGGCACATATCCCTAGGTGCAGCTGGACGTACAAGATACAGAGAGCATTTGGACCCCAAAGCCAAAACCACACGTCCCAATGTGACGAATGAATAGTGAGTCCGGTCTGTTGGAGATGCCCTAGGCGCCCTTATGTCTCGCATCAGGCGAGACACAGGGAACCCTCGCTCAAGGGAGCCACCAGTTGGGCCGGCCCATGCAGGCGGGAAACAAAAGCCTCGTTTTCTGTTTGTTTGTTTTTAACTTTTTTTAGTTTTTGTTTTTTGCTTTTTTATTTTACTTTTCTTATACTTATAAATATTAAAAATAAATATTTTACCAAAATCACTATAAATTAAACTTTGAAAATGTTAACCAAGTATTAGAAAAATGTTTAATGTGTAAAGAGAAAATATTTATCAGGTATACGAAAAACTAACATGTGTATGAAATAATTTAATTACCAATTTAAAAACATTAAACAATTATTTGATTTTTTTGAACAAGTGTTTAAAAATTTTAAGCAATCATTTGGGAAATGTTAAATGTGTATAGAAAAAATGTTGATCATGTATTATAAAAATGATGAAACTAATTTGATCACGTTTATATAAATGGTAATCAAGCATTTGAAAAAAATGTTGAAACAGTATTTGAAAAATGTTAATTGTGTATAGAAAAAATGTTGACAATTTAAAAAAAAATGATTTTATTTTATCATACTATATATAAATGTTAATCAAGTATTTGAACAATGTTGAACAAATATTTGAAAATTGTTAAATTTTTTTATAAAAAATGTTGACCATGTTTTAAAAAAATTTAATTAAGCATCTGAAGAATATTCAAATGCGCATAAAAATATTGATCAAGTATTATAAAATTTTAATCAATCATTTTAAAAAAATTATAAGTGTCCAAAGGAAAAATATTGACCACGTTTTAAAAAATTGTTATTCTTGTATTTCAAGAATGTTAATAAAGCATTAATTTTTTTTAAAAATGTGCATTAAAATGTTGTATATGTATTAGAAAAATGTTAAATTTGCATTAGAAATATGTTAAACGTGTATTAGAAAAATGGTGTTGATATATAAAAACTGTAGTATGAAAAGCAAACGAAACAAAGGAAACCAAAACACTGAAACCAAAAAAGAAATAAAATAAACCAAAAGAATAAATAAAATGAAAAATAAAACCAAAGAGACAAATGAAACAAGAATGATTTTTGGACATGAAAAAAGGAAATTACCGATAAAATGAAAAAAATGAAAAAATAACTGAAGAAAACCAAATAAAACCGAAGAAAATGGAGAAAGAAAAATATAGAAAAAAACAGAAGACCAGTGTAAAACCAGCTAGTGTTTTCCTTATATTAGGTTACGCCCAGGTAATTTAACATGAATTCAATGTTGGCTCAGTGACTATTTAAAATGGAGAAGAAAGAAAAATAAAAGAAAACTCGGGTCTTTAACCTCAAGTAGTGTGCGCCTCCT
This sequence comes from Elymus sibiricus, assembly GCA_039707655.1. Lineage (NCBI taxonomy): Eukaryota > Viridiplantae > Streptophyta > Magnoliopsida > Poales > Poaceae > Elymus > Elymus sibiricus. The sequence goes on from CM077663.1 coordinate 403,113,861, forward strand.
GTCTATCCAAGAACACTACAGTGGCGTGCAGTGGCTAGCTGAATCAGGCACCATCCGAACGACCTGGGATCGGGTCTCCTTTCTTTCTACTTTGTTCTATTTTAGTATGTGTTTATGGGCCGGCCCGTTATTGTAGCTGCTTTTTTGCGGCAGATCGTTTTATCTCGCGTAAAGCAAAGTCCATATGTTAAAAAAGCCAACCTTTACAAGAAGTTTCATGCGTGATTATAAAGTACAGGCAAGTCCTTCAAGGAATTCTGCATCCATTCGCAATACGTAGTGAGCAAAATTCGATGTTAAAAACTGAAGAGCTTACACAAGCAGCAGCCAGTAAGTCATTGATCTAGACCAAAAGACACCGCCGATGCCGATTTGAAAAGATCACCGTCCAAGAGAAGCTAGCATCCATGAGGGTCAGTCGATAATCACAATTCCAACCACGCGAAGGTGGAGACACAAACCTCATGAGATCCCCAACGGAGTTGTATCTTGTTAAGCTTCATCACAATGCAAAGATGTAATTGGAGAGAAAAAAAACACGCCGTGACGTCACAAAGTGCACACACTAGACACGAACCTTGCACACAGATGCACAAACATCACAATTGCTGCCCCATCTTCACCGACGTCGAAGAATTCAGAGGCACCTACTAGACACGAACCATGCACACAGATCCGGGGTTCCTCACCCACCTACCGCCGTAGCGGTGACGCCGGCTGATGGAGAGGTGGAGAAAGCCGTCGCAAACTGGCTAACCTAACAAAAAGGATTTGCTCATATGCACGTATACAGAGAGAGAAGTTTCTCTAAGAGTTGGCTTATAAGAAATAAAATTAATCACTTCTTCCTCCTCGCACTTTGAGTGACGGCAGGAATCGTGCACCAGCTCTCCTCCATCCTATCTATCCCAAAGGTGATGTAGAGGTTGTAGAACTCGTCGGAGGAGAGCGCCGCGGCCCAGGAGCGGCACACGGCGCGGAAGCGCTGGATGGACTTGAAGGGCAGCCGCACGAGCACTTCCGCCGTCAGCTCGTCCGGCAGCACTGGCGCGCCGAGCGATCGTCCTGTGACCACGACCCTCCTCCCCCTCTTGCTGGTCGTCGTCGTCGTAGAGAACATCTCGCCTTGTAGGGTTAGATCGATCCCGATCGGTACGGCTGAGACGATCTATGTCAGTCCTTTTAAAAAAAAAAAGAAAGAGGAACGAAGCCCCCGGCGGCCTCTGCATCAATCGATGCATGTAGCCATATTATTAAACAAGTTTAAAAATGAAGTCTTAGATCCACAAAGTGCTCATGCTCTGAGCATAAAAATAAGTGCAAAGGTAAAATAAAAACTGCCACAGTCGGCGAAACTAAAAGTAGACTACGATCCCTATACACCTAGCCTATTATTAGCTCGCCATCCAAATCGGCTGAAGATAGCCCGTGCGATCATCTCCCACCGGTTGCACCCAATAGCCATAAGCTCCCTGGAGTCCGCATGAGTGAGTAACGACCACGTACGGATCCAAGCCGTGGCTCTGTATATAACCTGCAAAAAATTGTTGAAGTTCTTGCCATTAAAAATCATGTCATTCCTAGTGTTCCATATAGCCCAAAATAAAGCACTTATGCCAATTCGGATAAGATTCGCTATAGTTACGTCTACTTCATTGAGCCACGCCCCAAATAGTGAATTAATGCTCGTAGGTGGATTGACGTTAAATGCTATATGAACAGTTCTCCATAATAGTTTTGCAAGTGGACAATCGAGAAAGAGGTGTCTAATTGTTTCGTTTTGATCACAATAGCAGCATGTACTGCGTATCCATCTTCGTTTTATCAAATTATCTTTGGTCAGTACAACTCCCTTGTGTACAAACCACATGAAAATTTTAATTCGAAGTGGCACTTTAATTTTCCAAATATGCAATGATCTCGAAAGAGGCCCAAAGTTAATCAGATCCATGTACATGGATTTTACTGAAAAAGTTCCATTCGTAGTTAACTTCTAGTGAATACTATCTGATTGGTCAGTTAGTTGAACATCCATCAACCGTCTGACCAAGTGCAGCCACGAATTCCAGCGTTCTCCCACTAGAGATCGCCTGAATTGTATATTAAGAGGTACCGACTGTAATACTGTGGCAACGTAATCTTCCTTACGCTGTACAATATTATATAAGGTAGGATACTGTACCGCTAGAGGCGTATGGCCAAGCCAAGTATCCTCCCAGAATCTGGTCATGTTACCACTACCAATTGAAAACTTTACCCATTGGAAAAAGGATACCTCCATCTTCATTAACCCCTTCCAAAAAGGTGAGTCATTAGGTCTAACTGTAACTTGGGCCAAAGTCTTGGACTGTAGGTACTTATTCTTCAATATTTGAACCCACATCCCTTCCGTTTCCGTAGATAACCTGTATAGCCATTTGCTAAGCAGGCATTTATTTTTCACTTCTAAGTTCTCAATGCCGAGACCCCCTTGGTCTTTGGTCTGCAGATAATGTCCCACCTTGCCAATCTGTACTTCTTCTTAGCCTCGTCACTTTGCCAGAAAAAACGAGATCGGTAAAAGTCTAGTCTTTTTCGTACCCCTACCGGTACTTCAAAGAAAGATAGTAGGAACATCAGCAAGCTTGTCAGAACTAAATTTATCAACACCAGCCGTCCTCCATAAGACATAAGTTTGCCCTTCCAGCAACTTAATTTTTTTCCGAATCTATCCTCAATACACTTCCATTCCCTATTCGTCAATCGTCTATGACGGATGGGAATCCCTAGGTAACTAAACGGCAATGATCCCATTTCACATCCGAATAGTTGCCTGTAAGCATCTTGTTCCTCCTTTGCTTTCCCAAAGCAGAACAATTCGCTTTTGTTAAAATTAATTTTTAGTCCAGGCAGTTGTTCAAAAAGGCACAGAACAAGCTTCATATTCCTAGCTTTTTCCATATCATGTTCCATGAAGATGATTGTGTCATCTGCGTATTGTAGTATGGACACTCCCCCTTCTACAAGGTGTGGAACAATTCCTCCTACTTGGCCATTTTCTTTGGCCCGACCAATAAGGACTGCCAACATATCTGCTACTATGTTGAACATCACAGAAGACATGGAATCTCCCTGCCTCAATCCCTTATGTGTTTGAAAATAATGACCTATGTCATCATTGACTTTAATCCCAACACTACCTTTCTGAATGAAAGCATCCACCTGATCCCTCCAGGATTTGTTGAACCCCTTCATTCGCAAGGCCTGTTGAAGGAATGGCCATTTGACTTTATCATACGCTTTCTCGAAATCCACTTTAAAGATTACCCCATCAAGTTTCTTTGTATGTATTTCGTGTAACGTTTCATGTAAGACAACGACCCCTTCTAAGATGTGTCTCCCAGGCATGAATGTTGTCCGAGTCGGTTGGACTACCGAATGGGCTACCTGCGTCAACCTATTGGTGCCAACCTTTGTAAAAATTTTGAAAATGACGTTGACCAGACAAATCGGTCTGAACTGCTCAATGCGGATAGCCTCCACCTTCTTTGGCAACATCGTTATTGTTCCAAAATTGAGGTGGAATAGCCGTAACTGACCGTTAAAAAAAATCATGGAACATAGGCAAAAGATTATCCTTTATAATATGTCAACATTTTTTATAAAATTCCGCCGGGAACCCATCCGGACCCGGTGCCTTGTTTTGTTTCATTTGTGCTATTGCGTCGAACACCTCTTTCTCAGTAAATGGAGCTGCCAGCACCTCATTCTCATCAGAACTGAGCTGTGGTATGTCACCTGTTGTGGTCTCATCCAGAGAAACAAAATTCTCTTCGGGTTCACCAAACAATTTCTTATAATATTCGGATATGTACAATTTTAGGTTCTCATGTCCTACAATTGTACCCTCATCCTGCTCAAGTTGAATTATTTTCTTCTTCCGATGCTTGCCATTTGCAATCATATGAAAGAATTGTGTGTTATCATCCCCATGAACCACCTTCGTGACCTTAGCTCGATGTGCCCATTTCATCTCCTCCTCTCTCAGAAGAGTTTGTAACTTCTTCTCAGCCTCAATCTTTATATTCCTATCTGACATATTAAGAAATGTAGACTCAGCTTTCACATCCATCTCGTTAATGAGTTGAATAAGCCTCTCTTTTTCTACTTTATAAATGCTACTTTGATTCTTGGCCCAGCCTCTCAAGAACTGGCGCAAGTTTCTGATTTTGTTTTGCCATCTTTCCATACTGGATGACCCACAAGATTCCCTGGCCCATTCAGTAGCAATGAGATCCATGAATCCTTCTCTCTCAAACCAACTTAATTTGAAAGAGAAAATATTTTTGTTACCCACATGAGTCGCTTCCCCAGAGTCGACTAGCAGTGGTGTGTGATCTGAGATGGCTCTTTGCAATGCATGGACTGAGACCAGCGGGTACTTCTGTTCCCACTCTACGTGTTGGAAATATGACCTAGAGGCAATAATAAATTGGTTATTATTATATTTCCTTGTTCATGATAATCATTTATTATCCATGCTATAATTGTATTGATTGGAAACTCAAATACATGTGTGGATACATAGACAACAAAGTGTCCCTAGTAAGCCTCTACTAGACTAGCTCGTTGATCAAAGATGGTTAAGGTTTCCTAGCCATAGACATGAGATGTCATTTGATAACGGGATCACATCATTAGGAGAATGGTGTGATGGACAAGACCCAAACTATGAATGTAGCATATGATCGTGTCAGTTTATTGCTATTGTTTTCTGCATGTCAAGTATCTGTTCCTATGACCATGAGATCATGCAACTCACTGACACCGGAGGAATACCTTGTGTGTATCAAACGTCGCAATGTAACCGGGTGACTATAAAGATACTCTACAGGTATCTCCGAAGGTGTCTGTCGAGCTGGCATGGATCGAGACTGGGATTTGTAACTCCATATGACGGAGAGGTATCTCAGGGCCACTCGGCAATACAACATCACAATAAGGCTTGCAAGCAATGTGACTAAAGTGTTAGCCACGGGATCTTGTATTACGGAACGAGTAAAGAGACTTGCCGGTAACAAGATTGAACTAGGTATAGAGATACCGACGATTGAATCTCGGGCAAGTAACATACCGAAGAACAAAGGGAACAACATACGGGATTAACTGAATCCTTGACATAGAGGTTCAACCGATAAAGATCTTCGTAGAATATGTAGGAACCAATATGGGCATCCAGGTCCCGCTATTGGTTCTTGACCGTAGAGGTGTCTCGGTCATGTCTACATAGTTCTTGAACCCGCAGGGTCTGCACACTTAACATTCGGTGACGTTTTGGTAGTATTGAGTTATGCATGGTGGTGACCAAAGGTTGTTCGGAGTCCCGGATGAGACCCCGGATGTCACGTGGAGCTCCGGAATGGTCCGGAGGTAAAGATTGATATATAGGAAGTCCCGTTTTGGCCACCGGAAAAGTTTCGGGTATTTCCGGTAGTGTACGGGGAGTGCCGGAGGGCCATCGGGAGGGGCACCCACGCCGGGAGGCCACATGGGCCTAAGGGGTGGTGCACCAGCCCTTAGTGGGCTGGTCAAACCAGCCCCATGCGGCTAGGAGGTGGGAGAAGGAAAAACCCCAAGTGGGGGAGGGATTTTCCAAGTAGGATTGGAATCCTACTTGGAGTAGGATTGGAGGTGGACTCCTCCACCTCCTCCTTGGTTCGGCCGAAGCCACTAGGGGAAACCCTAGGGGCTGCCTCCTCCTCCCTCCCTCCTATATATACTAGAGGATTTGAGGGCAGCCCCAACCCTAATTGCCACGTGCTGCCATCTTCTTCCTCTAGATCGTTTCTCCTCTTGTCTAGTTTCGGCGGTGCTTAGGCGAAGCCCTGCCGAAATAGTTCCAGCACCGCCGCCGCCACGCCGTTGTGCTGCCGGAGAACTCTTCTACCTCTCCGCTCCCTCTTGCTAGATTAAGAAGGCGGAGATCGTCATCGAGTTGTACGTGCGCTGAACGCGGAGGTGCCGTCCGTTCGGCACTAGATTGGAAGGACCGTGATTGGATCGCGGGACGGATCGTGATTGGATCGCGAGACGGATCGTGATGGGATCGCGGGACGGCTTGCGATCGCGAAGACGTTCGACTACATCAACTGCGTTTCTTAACGCTTCCGCTTAGCGATCTACAAGGGTATGTAGATCTACTCTCCCTCTCGTAGATGCTCATCACCATGGATAGATCTTGCGTGTGCGTAGGAAATTTTTTGTTTCCCATGCAACGTTCCCCAACAGTGGCATCATGAGCTAGGTCTATGCGTAGATGAGATCACGAGTAGAACACAAAGGAGTTTGTGGGCGTTGATGCTCAGATTGCTTCCTCCCTTGGTCTTTTCTTGATTCAGCGGTATTGTGGGATGAAGCGGCCCGGACCAACCTTACTCGTACGCTTATGAGAGACCGGTTCCATCAACTGACATGTGACTTTGTTGCATAAAGATGGCTAACTGGTGTCTGTCTCTCCCACTTTAGTTGGATCGGATTCGACAAAGGTGGTCCTTGAGAAGGTTCACTAGTAGAAAACGACCCATTTGTCCCGGTTCCAGAGGCCCATTGCCCCGGTTCTGGAACCAGGACTAAAGGGTCGGGACTAAAGCCCAAAACCTTTAGTCCCGGTTCGCTTACGAACCGGGACAGAAGGGGCTCCACGTGGCCGCTGCGGGGAGCCCACATCAGCATCTGGCAGGAGCTGGGGTTTTTGTTTTTTTTGAAGGGGGGTGGGTGGGGGGGGGGGTTTGGAGGGTTAATTTAGGGGTTTCATATTGTGTTAGCTAGCTAATAGAGAGAAGTGTCCTCTCTTTCTCCGTGCTTGGTTGACGCTAGCTACTATACATATAGAGAGAACTTGACGCTAGCTAATAAGAAAATGAAGGAAATCATTAATTACACAAGATCGTCATGCTGAACATATATAGAGAGAAGTGACATCTCTTTCTCCGTGCTTGGTCGAACAACAAGTTTTCGTATATCTATCCGATGCTACTACATATATACAATATAGCATCTTTTACAATCCCTAACATCATCTACCTAAGATCCAATCACAAATCCACATGGTATTCTCCGTCTTTAGGTATGACGTGGTCAAGAAAGAATCCCGCCAATTCCTCTTGAATTGCTCGTATGCGATCATGTGGTAGGAGTTCATCCCGCATCTGCCAGATCTAATTTAAAGAAGGGGGTCAATACATGCATATATATGAATAAAACTCAACACAATTGATGGTAATATATAAAATAACATTGTGAATATTATTTACGTACTTCAAATTGTTTGTCAGAGAAGCCCCGCTCAGAGGTCGAGTGGCGAATGAACTCGCATATGTAGTATGCACATAAAACAGTCCCTTCTTTCTGGTACAAGCACTTTACGAGAATAGAGTCCAATCAAACTGATAAGCAAGCATGGTAATGATATATTGATGAAAATTTGAATCAATTAGAGATGCGCGGAACTAGCTAGTACTACTTACTTTGGGGTGCGTAAATCGCAACTCTTTGTTTAGACCGGGAACCTTTCGGGTGAACTTCTTCCAAACCCTGCCAGGCAAAGAAAATGATTACTTGATATCAGGAAATTAACGAAAGTTTGCATGCCGATATGGTCCCGGTATTGACTGAACTTACTTCTTGAGCATTGTAGTCATGTCCACATAATTCTCGGGATCTTTACGTCTCGAGTCTAAGACAGTTACTAATGCCCCGTCAAGCTTAATGGATAGCAGAATAAAGTGGTAACTGCGCACGCATATATAACTCATCAATTACATTACTTAACCTCGAGTAAGCGAAACCGAGTATACAGAGAAGACAGCAACACTCACTTGAAGTTGTAAGGAAAGAGTATTTCCCTTTTGTTTTGATGTATAAGGAACGACTTTAGCAAGTTCTCCTCGATCTCTTTGATTTCATTTTGTACCGTCCATTCATTTACGGCATCTGGGCTAATGAACCCAATGTCAAAGATTCCTGCTTTTTTGCATTCGACGATCTTCAATCTGCATAATATAGTGAGGATAATTATATATACATGCAATGAACGAGCTAAGCTAGAGACTTAACTATAGAAGTAATACTTACAGACAGTAGGAAGTCATGAGTTGTTTGTCGAGGGCCAGTTGATTGTATAACTGAAATAACTCCACAAATTCAATAGGCATCACGCTGAGTCCAATGAATTCGTGCTCTGGTTTCACTCCCACATACATAGTGTCTTTCCCAGACTGCCTGCAGGTTTTCATGTACCACTCATGCAATTTGTACATCATCGTTGTTAGAGGAGGATGATCAGGTTTGACGAGAGGCTTCTCGTGCACGTATTTATATTCTTCTTTTGTTACCTCAGCCGTTTCAAAAATTACATCATCCCCCAAGTAATCACCAGGATTGGTACCGGGCAGTAGCACCGGATGATTAGCAATATCGCTAGACACCTTGAGCGGGGGGCACGATTGCTTCTCCTGTTCGCCGAGCTAGGAAATTGTTTTCCCACTTCTTCGTTCTGCTAACCTTGCATCACTGGAAGTACTTCCCGACCGCCGCACATCTTGATATGTCTTTTTAAGAATCCGGACATAGTTGGAATCCGGCGGAGGCGGTGGTGGTCGCTTCAGGGCATCGATAGTGCGCTTCACTTTCACCGGATCTAGCTTCTCCTTCGAAGGTGGAGTTTTCTTTGCAAAATGGTCCCTCACTTGGGCATGACATATGTCCTCGTTTTCCTTCTCGCTCCTCTCATATGGTAACTTTTCCAGAGGCTTGAGAGATGGACCGTATCTGAATTGCCTCCTGCCTCTGCTTGTACTGCTAGCCGCCGGAGCGACGGCGTCTCTCTTCTGTCGTTGCTGACGAGGCGGAGAAGGAGGCGGAGTGCTCCGACACGCCGGAGGAGCCGGAGCGGCGGCGTCTGTCTTCCGCCGTTGCCGATGAGGCGGAGGAGGAGGCGGACTGCTCCGACGCGCCGGAGTAGGCGAAGGAGGAGGCGAAGTGCCCTCACGCGTCGGAGGAGCCGGAGAAGGAGGCGGAGTGCCCTGATCACTCGCCGGAGGAGGAGGAGGAGGAGGAGGAGGCGGAGTGCCCTGACTCGCCGGAGGAGGAGGAGGAGGCGGAGGCGTCCAGTTTGGAAGCTGGATGTACTCCTTCTGCCATAGACATGTACTCCTCAGAGCATGAACCAGCTGCTTCTCCCCTTCACCTATAGAGTGGTTAAGCTCGAGCTCCTCAAATCCCTCCATTACTTCATCCACCGTCACAACAGCATAGCCATATGGAATCGGAAGGCAGTGAAAAGTTCCGTTGGGTTGAGGAGGTGCAACAGAGCCGACAGCCGCCTTGAAAGTGAGGTTCCGGCATTTCGTCATAAGCTCGCAATGTTGAGCCTCCGTGATAGTATCCACGGGGTAGCTAGGAGCCATGAAGTCAGGCTGAACGGGCTCCGTGGAAGCCATGCTGCTTCTCCGCTGAGATGGCGGGGTAGCTTCTGGGGTAGCTTCGTGCTGCTGAGATGGTTGGCCGGCAGCTCGCTGGCTCTCAAGTTCCTCTAGCTTTTGTAGTCTTGCATTGAGCTTCTGCATGTCGCTCAGCTCCGCTTTCCTCTTTCTCTCCCGGCTTCTGTAACCGCCTGCGTCGGGAAACCCAACCTTCCACGGAACGGAGCCTGGTGTGCCTCGCGTTCGTCCAGGGTGCTCAACATTCCCTAGGGCCTCAGTCAGCTCGTCCTTCTCTCTGTCGGGAATTAACGTCCCTTCCTGCGCTGCGGTGATATACTTCTGAAGCTTCTTGACGGGTATTGCAAGTTGCTCGTCCGTCCAACGGCACTTCCCTGTTTCAGGGTCCAAAGTTCCCCCAACCCCGAAGAACCAAGTCCTTGAACGGTCTGGCCAGTTCAATGTCTCTGGTTCGACCCCTTTAGCAATCAGGTCATTCTCAGCTTTGTCCCAGAACGGCCGGGCTTTGATGTAGCCACCTGACCCCGTGTGATGGTGATACTGCTTCTTTGCAGCATTGTTCTTGTTTGTCTCTGACATTTTCTTACTCTTGTCCGATGTCTTGTAGGCCACAAATGCGGGCCAGTGATCTCTTATCTTCTCAAATCGGCCGATGAATTCCGGAGTCTTCCCTTTGTCGACAAACTTTGATTTCAACTCATTCTTCCACCTCCTGAATAGATCTGCCATCTTCTTAAGAGCACACGCCTTGACCAGTGGCTCTATAACTGGCTTATCCGGATCCTCCTCTGGCGGTAGGGTGAAATTTGCCTTCAACGAGGTCCAAAGATCATCTTTCTGTCTATCGGTGACATAAGAAACTTCAGGGTCGTCGTCCTTAGGCTTATTCCATTGCTTGATGTTGATCGGGATGTCGTCCCTAACAATAGCTCCGCACTGAGCAGAAAATGCGTCCTTGGTCCGCTTGGGTTCAATCGGATGGCCATCGTCCGCGAGTGCTGTGATCGTGAACCTTTCATCCTTGCGCAACCTTTTCTTCGGGTCTCGTCTCGTTACCGAAGTTTGGCTCGATCCGGAGGGCTATAAAAGAAGAAAGAAGAGTTAATATATGTACATACCAAAACAATTAATGCATCAATTAGCTAGTCAGCACAGGATTAATTAATATATATACCTCGCCGGACTTTGCAACAGCTCCCTCCTCCGTTCGGTCACCGGAGCCGTCATCATGGTCTCCTTCTTCCTCCGGCATTCGGTCACCGGAGCCATCATGATCATGTCCTTCCTCCATTGTTCGATCACCAGAGCCGTCATCCTCTCGTTCCAGACCATCGGTGTCGTTGAGAAACGACAAGACATCACGTTCGGCGAGGATTATCTCCCCCAACAACTGTTCTTGTTCCAAGTCTCTTTGATCAATAGTTTCTGCAAATATTACAACATGGCAATTAATATACAAACATGAATGTCCGACGTCCGGACCGCCTCTCTCATGAATGTCCGACGTCCGGACCGCCTCTCTCATGAATGTCCGACGTCCGACGTCCCCCCTCATGTCATGTCCGACGTCCGACACTCACCCCTCATGTCTGACGTCCGACGTCCCCCCTCATGTCATGTCCGACGCCCCCCCTCATGTCGAAGTTACCGGGGAGGGGGTAGACGACAACGACGCTCACCCCTCATGTCATGTCCGACGTCCCCCCTCATGTCGAAGTTATCGGGGAGGGGGTAGACGACAACGACGCTCACCCCTCATGTCCGACGTCCGACGTCCCCCCTCATGTCATGTCCGACGTCCCCCCTCATGTCGAAGTTATCGGGGAGGGGGTAGACGACAACGACGCTTACCCCTCATGTCCGACGTCCGACGTCCCCCCTCATGTCATGTCCGACGTCCCCCCTCATGTCGAAGTTATCAGGGAGGGGGTAGACGACAACGACGCTCACCCCTCATGTCCCCCCTCATTTTAACTAATTTCTATGAACAAAAAAACAATGGGAATATGTTCACATGAGCTAAAGATCGCCGGGCTCGGCGTCGGGACAGGGAGCGGCGGCCGGCGTCGGGGGCTCGACGGCGGGGCAGGGAGCGGCGGCCGGCGTCGGGGGCTCGGCGTCGCGGCAGGGACGGCGTCGGGGGCGGCGACGAGGAGCTACAGAAAAAATTGACCAAGTTTTCATACAATCAAAGAACTCTATATATCATCATCATCTATCATCACAATCAAAGAACTCTATATATCATCATCATCTAAAAACCATCATCATCATATCATCTACAGAAAAATTCTAAAGAAAAAATAATCTATATATCACCATAATGAAAATAATCTATATATATATCACCATAATGAAAATCATCTATATATCATCATCATATCATCTATATATACTATAGAAAAAATTATCTAACAAAATTACAACAGAAAAATTAATTGTTTCCAACAGAGCATCATATATATATATCATCATATCATCTATATATATATCATCATTTCATCAAATTATCTAACATAATGAACTATATATATATATCATATCATCATCATCAAAGAACTATATATATATATCATATCATCATTTCATCAAAGAACTCATATCATCAAAGAACTCATATCATATATATATATATATATCATTTCATCAAATTGTCTCTATATATATATATCATATCATCAAGAACTATATATATCATCATATATAATGAGCAGAGGGGTGGCGAGCTCACTGGGGGCGGCGACGAGGAGGCAGGGCACGGCGACGGCGGCGAGGCAGGGGCGCGCGGCGACGACGACGAGGAGGCAGGGTACGGCGATGGGAAAGGGGGACGGCGTCGGGGCAGGGAGCAGCGGCCGGCGTCGGGGCAGGGACGGCGACGGCGACGAGGAGCGGGCGGAGCAGCCTGGCGGCGTCGGGGCGCAAGGCGTCGGCGTCGGGGGAGAATGTGAGAAATTGGGGAAAAATCCTAAGTGTTGGCTTATATATCCCCACCCTTTAGTTCCGGTTGGTGGCACCAACTGGGACCAATGCCTACCTTTCGTCCTGGTTTGTGCCACCAACCGGGACTAAAGGTCTATTTTCAGCAGCCCAAAGGGCGGGAAGCAGAGACCTTTAGTCCCGGTTGGTGCCACCAACCGGGACGAAAGGTGGGCATTGATCCCGGTTGGTGCCACCAACCGAGACGAAAGGGTGCGGCTGGCACGGCGTCGGGCGGGTGGATGTTTAGTCCCACCTCGCTAGCTGAGAGGCGTCGAGCGTGGTTTATAAGCGCGGCTGCGCCAACCCTTTCGAGCTCCTCTCTTATGCAAGCCTACGGGCCTAAACGCACTCTCTCTGCCTGTGGGCCTACTGGGCCTGCTGCGGGCCTGCATCCTGGCCCAACTAGCGGGTTGGGTTTCTAGTCGTATGCCGTCCGTGGTGGCCCAGTAGGCGGCATTTTTTTAATTTTTTTCCAGTATTTTTGTTTTGTTTTTTGCTTTATTTATTTTCTTTTGTTTCTACTTACAGCTAAATACTTAGAGTTTTTGAGTGATTCTTTTTTACTTTAGGTCACAAAAATTATAAACTTTCTGTTAGTGCCATTAGTTTTCAAATTTGAATTGTTTAAATTTGAATTCTTTGAAATTTGTGTGAATCACTAGTTTGTGAATAACTTTACTTTAAAAATAGATTTTTGTGTGATTCTTCTTCCTGCTATTTAATATTAGTGTGTTTTATCATTATATTCAATTTGGTAATTTTTAGGTTATTTTAAATGGGTGTTTTAATCAAAAATATATTTTTTTATTTTAGTTTGCTATTAAAGTTTCTAACAAAAAAATACTTTATGAAAATTCTTTTTGCTATTAATGTTTTGAACAAAAAATACTTTGATAATTTTAGTTGCATAAATTTGATATAATTTTAGTTTCAAAAATACTAGAGGTTTATAAAAGCTTTTTAGTTGATTCTTTTTGCTGTTGAAGAATATTACAGTTTTGTTTTAGTTGATCATAACAAAAAAAATTGATTCTTTTTAGTTGCATACATTTTATATAATTTCAGTTGCATAAATTTTATGTTTTTATTGATTCTTTTTAGTTCATTCCTTTTGCTGTTAGAGTTTTATAAAAGCTTTTTAGTTGATTCTTTTTGCTATTGAAGAATATTATAGTTTTGTTTTAGTTGATCATAACAGAATATTTTAATTGATTATTTTTAGTTCATCCTTTTTGCTATTAGAGTTTCATAAACGTTTTCTAGTTCATTCTTTTTGCTATTAGTTCATTCTTTGAGCTAAATGATCCTGAAATTGAAAAGCACTACAAATGAACTCTGAAAAGGTTGAAAGTTGGCATGGTATCATCATTTCACCCACATAGCATGTGCTAAAAAGTTGAGAGGGGTACGGCAAAAACTGGATGCACTTCGTGTACAAAATGGACAATCTCTTTTGAAGTATCAGGGTTTCGGACGAAAACTCATCTGTTACAAAGGTATTTCATTTTTTGAACTTATTTGAACTCCAGACTTTTTGTGTGTTCAAAATGAACCATTCAAAGCCACATCATCAATTTTCAACCCTTTCTGACTTCATCTGGTATTTTTCATGCATTTACTGATTTTTTTGAGCTAAATGAGCATGAAATGGAAAAGCACTACAAATGAACTCTGAAAAGGTTGAAAGTTGGCATGGTATCATCATTTCACCCACATAGCATGTGCTAAAAAGTTGAGAGGGTTACAGCAAAAACTGGATGCACTTCGTGTACAAAACGGACAATCTAGATCAAAAGGCATTTCATTTCTTCACATGTAACTGCAGTGATATTCTAGATCAAAGGCATCATCATAATAGTTGTGGAGAGAAAGTCTTCACTTTTTCTTCGCTTGTGTCCTTTGCTTATTGTGCCGTAACCATGGATAATCTTCATCGTTTAACAGGGTGCTTGGGTCAGCCTTGACTTTGAAGGGAGGAATTTCATGAAACTTTTCATAATCTTCAGATATGTCTGTCTTGCTCTCCAATCCCACGATGTCTCTTTTTCCTGAAAGAACTATGTGGCGCTTTGGCTCATCGTATGATGTATTCGCTTCCTTATCTTTTTTTTCTCTCGGTTTGGTAGACATGTCCTTCACATAGAAAACCTGCGCCACATCATTGGCTAGGACGAATGGTTCGTCTGTGTACCCAAGATTGTTCAGATCCACTGTTGTCATTCCGTACTATGGGTCTACCTGTACCCCGCCTCCTGACAGATTGGCCCATTTGCACTGAAACAAAGGGACCTTGAAATCATGTCCATAGTCAAGTTCCCATATGTCCACTATGTAACCATAATATGTGTCCTTTCCCCTCTTGGTTGCTGCATCAAAGCGGACACCGCTGTTTTGGTTGGTGCTCTTTTGATCTTGGGCGATCGTGTAAAATGTATTCCCATTTATCTCGTACCCTTTGTAAGTCAAATGGTCCCCTGGCCAACGAGTACAACTTATCAGAAACAGTGTTGTCACCCATGAGACGTTTTTGCAACCAACTGCCGAAAGTCCTGATGTGTTCATATGTAATCCAGTCGTCACACTGCTCCGGGTGTTTGGAGCGCAGAATATTCTTGTGTTCATCGACATACGGGGTCACCAAGGTAGAATTCTATATAACTCTGTAGTGTGCTTGAGACCAAGAATGCCCGTCCCTACATATTATTGAGTCCGCTCCTAGCATGCCTTTTCCAGTCAGTCTCCCCTCATACCGCGATTGAGGGAGACCAATGTTCTTAAGGCCAGGAATAAAGTCAACACAAAACCCAATGACATCCTCTGTTTGATGGCCCATGGAGATGCTTCCTTCTGGCCTAGCGCGGTTACGAACATATTTCTTTAAGACTCCCATGAACCTCTCAAAGGGGAACATATTGTGTTGAAATACAGGGCCCAGAACGACAATCTCGTCGACTAGATGAACTAGGACGTGCGTCATGATATTGAATAAGGATGGTGGGAACACCAGCTCGAAACTAACAAGACATTGCACCAAATCACTCGTTAACCTTGACAGGATTTCTGGATCGATCACCTTCTGAGAGATTGCATTGAGGAATGCACATAGCTTCACAATGGCTAATCGAACATTTTCCGGTAGAAGCCCCCTCAATGCAACCGGAAGCAGTTGCGTCATAATCACGTGGCAGTCATGAGACTTTAGGTTCTGAAACTTTTTCTCTGCCATATTTATTATTCCCTTTATATTCGACGAGAAGCCAGACGGGACCTTCATACTGAGCATGCATTCAAAGAAGATTTCCTTCTCTTCTTTGGTAAGAGCGTAGCTGGCAGGACCTTCATACTACTTTGGATGCATGCCGTCTTTTTCATGCACACGTTGCTGTTCCTCCCGTGCCTCCGGTGTATCTTTTGTCTTCCCATACACTCCCAAGAAGCCTAGCAGGTTCACGCAAAGATTCTTCGTCACGTGCATCACGTCGATTGCAGAGCGGACCTCTAGGTCTTTCCAATAGGGTAGGTCCCAAAATATAGATTTCTTCTTCCACATGGGTGCGCGTCCCGCATCGTCAGTCGAAACAGATAGTCCGCCAGGACCCTTTCCAAAGATTACTTGTAAATCATTGACCATATCAAGTATGTGATCACCAGTACGGAGGGCGGGCTTCTTCCGGTGATCTGCCTCACCTTTGAAATGCTTTCCTTTCTTTCAACATTGATGGTTGGTCGGAAGAAATCGACGATGCCCCAGGTACACATTCTTCCTGCATTTGTCCAAATATATACTGTCGGTGTCATCTAAATAGTGTGTGCATGCGTGGTATCCCTTGTTTGTCTGTCCTGAAAGGTTACTGAGAGCAGGCCAATCGTTGATGGTTACAAACAGCAACGCATGTAGGTCAAATTCCTCCTGTTCGTTCTCATCCCACACACGTACACCTCTTCCATTCCATAGCTGTAAAAGTTCATCAACTAATGGCCTTAGGTACACATCAATGTCATTGCCGGGTTGCTTAGGGCCTTGGATGAGCACTGGCATCATAATGAACTTCCGCTTCATGCACAACCAAGGAGGAAGGTTATACATACATAGAGTCACAGGCCATGTGCTATGCTTGCTGCTCTGCTCCCCAAAAGGATTAACGTCATCTGCACTTAAACCAAACCATACGTTCCTTGGGTCACCTGTAAAGTCGCTCCACTTTCTCTCGATCTTTCTTCACTGCGACCCGTCAGCGGGTGCTCTCAACTTCCCGTCTTTCTTACGGTCTTTTATGTGCCATTGCATCAACTCGGCATGCTTTTTGTTTCTAAACAGACGTTTCAACCGTGGTATTATAGGAGCATACCACATCACCTTGGCAGGAACCCTCTTCCCGGTGCGCTGGCCCTCAACATCACCAGGGTCATCTCTTCTGATCTTATACCGCAATGCACCGCATACCGGGCATGCGTTCAAATCCTCGTACGCACCGCGGTAGAGGATGCAGTCATTAGGGCATGCATGTATCTTCTGCACCTCCAATCCTAGAGGGCATAGAACCTTCTTTGCTTCGTACGTACTGCCGGGCAATTCGTTATCCTTTGGAAGCTTCTTCTTCATTATTTTCAGTAGCGAACTAAATCCCTTGTCAGATACACCATTGTATGCCTTCCATTACAGCAATTCTAGTGTGGTACCGAGCTTTCTGTTGTCATCTTCACAATTTGGGTACAACCCTTTTTTGTGATCCTCTAACATGCGATCGAACTTCAACTTCTCCCTTTCACTTTCGCATTCTCTCTGTGCATCAACAATGACCTGGCGAAGATCATCATCGGGCACATCGTCTGGTTCCTCTTGATCTTCAGCTTCCCCCATTGCAGCATCACCATATTCAGGGGGCGGGTAGTTGTCATCATCCTCTTCTTCTTCGTTGTCTTCCATCATAACCCCTCTTTCTCCGTGCTTGGTCCAAGCATTATAGTGTGGCATAAAACCCTTCTCAAGCAGGTGGAAGTGAAGGGTTTTAGAGTTGGAGAAAGCCTTCATATTCTCACAGACAATACATGGACAATGCATAAAACCATTCTGCTTGTTTGCCTCGGCCGCTTCGAGAAAATTATGCAGGCCCTTAATATACTCGGAGGTGCGTCGGTCACCGTACATCCATTGCCGGTTCATTTGCGTGCATATCATGAATAGAGAAGTGACCAAATTAATAGAAATTCATCATGACATTAAAGCCAAAGTACAGTAGTGACCAAAATAAATACATAACGTTCATACATAGTTCTCATTATTGAACAACATATAGCTCTCTAGAGCATCTAATTAAAACATACATTGAAACTATAAAATTTAAATGCAACAACAAATGCGATCATAACCGCAACTAAGGTACCAATTGATCCAACGGCCTAATGATACCAAGCCTCAATATGAATGGCATATTTCCTAATCTTTCTAATCTTCAAGCGCATTGCATCCATCTTGATCTTGTGATCGTCGACGACTTCGGCAACATGCAACTCCAACTTCATCTTCTCCTCTTCAACTCTTTGTAATTTTTCTTTCAAGTAATTATTTTCTTTTTCAACCAAATTTAACTTCTCGACAAGAATTTCTATGTCGGTTGGAATTTCCGGTTCACATACCTCCTAGATTAAAAAATCTATGTCATGTTGGTCGGCATAATTGTCATAAACACTAAATAAAACAAATAGTTATAAAAGATAATATATACCACATCCGAATCATAGACAGGACGAGGGCCAACGGAGGCAGATACCAAAACCATCGCACTATATAATAACAAACAATAATAAAAGTAAGAAAATTACACAAGTATCTATCTAAATCATACAAGTAAGAACTTTTTTCTTTTAGAAAGAAGATAAGAAGAAGAGGCTAACCATGGTGGTGCCGGCGCCGAGATCGGTGCGGGCGACCGACGGCGGTGAGGACGGGGACAGGACAGGACGGACCGCCAAACCTAGACAAATCTTGAGGAAAATGGAGCTTGGACAAGGAGCTTCGAGAGGAGAAATCTTAAGTGTGGCTCGGGCATTTCATCGAACACCCCATGTGCATAGGAGGTGAGCTAGAGCACCACAAAGCTCTCCCATGGCCGGCCAAAAAAACAGAGCAGTGCACTGCTCTGCTCGCGTGCAGGGGGTATATATAGGCCAACCATTGGTCCCGGTTTGTGGCTGGAACCGGGACTAAAGGACACCATTTGGTCCCGGTTCCAGCCACAAACCGGGACCAATGGTTGTGGGCCAGGAGCGAGGCCCATTTGTCCCGGTTCGTGTCTGGAACCGGGACCAAAGGGGTCAGACGAACCGGGACCAATGGCCCACGAGGCCCGGCCGGCGCCCTGGCCTCACGAACCGGGACCGATGCCCCCATGGGTCCCGGTTCGTGAGTGAACCGGGATTAATGGGATTTCAGGCCTGGACCA
The DNA here is from genome assembly GCA_039707655.1 of Elymus sibiricus. Taxonomy (NCBI): domain Eukaryota; kingdom Viridiplantae; phylum Streptophyta; class Magnoliopsida; order Poales; family Poaceae; genus Elymus; species Elymus sibiricus. Next base: position 403,132,765 of record CM077663.1, read on the forward strand.
AAGCCCTGTTTTCTACTAGTGGTTGAATAGCAATTTGTGTATCACCGTTGTGGTTTTGCGTAGGTAAGAATCGTTCTTGCTAGATACCCATAGCAGCCACGTAAAACATGCAACAACAATTAGAGGACGTCTAACTTGTTTTTGCAGGGTATGTTGTGATATGATATGGCCAATGACATGATGAGATATATGTGATGTGTGAGATGATCATGTTATGTATAGATAATCACGACTTGCATGTCGATGAGTACGGCAACCGGCAGGAGCCATAGGGTTGTCTTAAATTTATTTTCGCCCTTTTGCTTTACTTTATCGCTATGAGTTAGCAATAGTTGTAGAAGCAATAGTTGGCGCGACAACCTCATGGCGACACGTTGATGGAGATCAAGATGATGGAGATCATGGTGTCATGCCGGTGACGATGGAGATCATGCCGGTGCTTTGGAGATGGAAATCAAAGGCACAAGTTCATGGCCATATCATGTCACTTATAATTTGCATGTGATGTTAATCCTTTTATGCATCTTATTTTGCTTAGGACGACGGTAGCATTATAAGGTGATCCCTCACTAAAATTTCAAGATAAAATTGTGTTCTCCCCGAGTGTGCACTGTTGCGAAAGTTCGTCGTTTCGAGACACGCCGTGATGATCGGGTGTGATAGACTCTACGTTCACATACAACGGGTGTAAGCCATGTTGCACGTGCGGAAACACTCGGGTTAAACTTGACGAGCCTAGCATGTACAGACATGGCCTCAGAACACAAGAGACCGAAAGGTCGAGCATGAGTCATATAGTAGATATGATCAACATGAAGATGTTCACCATTGAAACCACCTCATCTCACGTGATGATCGGACTTGGGTTGGTGAATTTGGATCATGTGACACTCGAATGACCAGAGGGATGTCAATTTGAGTGGGAGTTCTTTAGTAATATGATTAATTGAACTCATTATCATGAACATAGTCAAAATGTCTTTGCAAATTATGTTGTAGATCACTAGCTCGCGCTGTAGCTCCCCTGTGTTTTTATACATTCCTAGAGAAAATAGAGTTGAAATATGATGGTAGCAATAATGCGGGCTGGGTCCGTGATATGAGGATTGTCCTCATTTGTTGCACAGAAGGCTTATGTCCTTAATGCACCGCTCGGTGTGCCACCCCCTCAAGCGTCGTCTGTAGATGTTGTGAACATCTGACAGGCACGTTTTGATGACTACTTGATAGTTCAGTGGGTCATGCATTACGGCTTAGAATTGAGGCTCAAAAACGTTTTTGAACGTCCCGGAACATATGAGATGGTCTAAGAGCTGAAATTGGGATCTCAGGCTCGTGCCTGTGTTGGGAGGTATGAGACCTCCAACAAGATTCTTTGCCTGTAAGATGAAGGATAATAGCTCAATCAGTAAGCATGTGCTCAGATTGTCTGGGTGCTACAATCGCTTGAATCGAGTGGGAGTTGATCTTCCAGATAAGATAGTGGTTGATATAGTTCTCCAAGTCACTGCCACAAAGCTACTAGAGCTTCGTGATGAACTATAAAATGCCAGGGATGAAAATAATGATCCCCGAGCTATTCGCGATGTTTGACACCGCGAAGGTAGAAATCAAGAAGGAGCATCAAGTGTTGATGGTTACCAAAACCACTAGTTTCGAGAAGGGCAAGGGCAAGGAGGGAAACTTCATGGATGGCAAGCCAGTTGCCGCTCCAGTAAAGTAACCCAAGGTTGATCCCAAACCCGAGACTGAGTGCTTCTATTATGAGGAGAACGGTCACTGAAGTGGAACTGCCCTAGATACTTGGTAGATAAGAAGGCTGGCAACGTCAATAGAAGTATATTTGATATACGTTTTATTCATGTGTACCTTGCTAGTACTCCTAGTAGCACCTGGGTATTAGATACCGGTTCAGTTGCTAAATGTTGGTAACTCGAAATAAAAGCTACGGAATGAACGGAGACTAGCTAAAGGCGAGGTGACGATGTGTGTTGGAAGTGTTTCCAAGGTTGATGTGATCACCATCGCACCCTCTCTCTTCGGGATTAGTGATGAACCTAAATAAATGTTATTTGGTGTTTGCGTTGAGCATGAACGTGATTAGATCATGTTTATTGCAATACGGTTATTCATTTAAGTTAGAGAATAATGGTTATTCTGTTTACATGAATAATACCTTCAATGGTCATGCACCCAATGTGAATGGATCATTGACTCTCGATCGTAGTAATACACATGTTCATTGATGCCAAAAGATGCAAAGTTAATAATGATAGTACCACATACTTGTGGCACCGCCGCCAAGGTCATATTGGTGTAAAGCGCATGAAGAAACTCCATGCTGATGGCTCTTTTGACTCACTCGATTTCGAATCGGTTGAGACATGCGGACCATGCCTCTTGGGCAAGATGACTAAAGACCCCGTTTTCCGATATGATGGAGCGGGCAAGTGACTTATTGGAAATGATACATGTTGATGTAAGCGATCCAATGAGTATTGAAGTGTGCGGTGGATATCGCTATTTTCTTACCTTCACTGATGATTTGAGTAGATATGGGGATATTTACTTAATGAAACACAAGTCTGAAACGTTTGAATAGTTCAAACAAATTCAGAGTGAAGTTTTGAGATCATCGTGACAAGAAGATAAAATGTCTACGATATGATCGCAGAGATAAATGTCTGAGTTACGAGTTTGGTATACAACTTAAGACAATGTGGAAGTTGTTTCACAACTCACGCTACCTGGAACACCATAGTGTGATGGTGTGTCCGAACGTCATAGTCGTGCTCTATTGGATATGGTGTGTACTATGATGTCTATTATCGATTTGGCACTATCGTTTTGGGGTTATGCATTAGAGACAACTACATTCACTTTAAATAGGGCACCATCTAAGTCCGTTGAGATGACACCGTATGAATTTTGGTTTGGCAGAAACCTAAGCTGTCATTTCTTAATGTTTGGGGCTGCGACGCTTATGTGAAAAAGGTTTCAACCTGATGAGCTCGAACTCAAAGCGGACAAATGCATCTTCATAGAATACCCTAACGTAATAGTTGGATATACCTTCTATCTCAGATCCAAGCGCAAAGTGTTTGTTGCTAAAAATGGGTCCTTTCTCGAGAAAGAGTTTTCTCGAAAGAATTGAGTGGGAGGAAAGTAGAACTTGATGTGGTTGTTGAACCGCAACTTAAGTTGGATATTAGCACAACACAGAAATATGTTTCTGCGACGCCTACACCAAGTGAAGAGGAAGCAAATGATGATGATCATGAAGCTTCGGATCAAGTTACTACCAAATCTCGTAGGTCGACAAGGACTCGTACCGCCCCTGAGTGGTACGTCAATCCTGTCTTGGAGGTCATGTTGTTAGACAACAGTGAACCTACGAGCTATGAAGAAGCGATGGTGGGCCCGGATTCCAACAAATGGCTAGGAGCCATGAAATCCGAGAAATGATCCATGTATGAAAACCAAGTATGGACTTTTGTAGACTTGCCCGTTAAACGGCAGGCCGTTGAGTACAAATGGACATTTAAGAAGAAGACAGACGCTGATGGTAAATGTCACCATTTATAAAGCTCGACTTGTCGCAAAAAGGTTTCCATCAAGTTCAAGGAGTTGACTACGATGAGACTTTCTCACCTCTAGCGATGCTAAAGTCTGTTGGAATTATGTTAGCAGTTGCTGCATTTTTCGATTATGAAATCTGCCAGATGGATGTCAAAACAGAGTTTCCTTGATGGTTTCCGTGAGGAAAGGTTGTATGTGATACAACCAGAAGGTTTTGTCAGTCCTAAGGATGCTAAAATGTATGCAAGCTCCAGTGATCCTTCTATGGACTGGAGCAAGCATCTCGGAGTTGGAAAATACGCTTTGATGAGGTGATCAAAGTTTTTGGGTCTATACAAAGTTTATGAGAAACTTGTATTTACAATAAAGTGAGTGGGAGCACTATAGAATTTCTGATAAGTATATGTGGATGACATATTGTTGATCGGAAATGATGTAGAATTTCTGGAAAGCATAAAGGGTTGTTTTGAAAAGGAGTTTTTCAAAGGAAAACCTGGAATGAAGCTACTTAAATATTGGGCATCAGGATCTATAGAGATAGATCAAGACGTCTGATAAAACTTTCAATGAGTACATGCCTTGACAAGATTTTGAAAGAGTTCAAAATGGATCAGTCAAAGAAAGAGTTCTTGCCTGATTTGTAAGGTGTGGAGTTGAGTGAGACTCAAAGCTCGACCACGGCAGAAGAAAGAGAAAGGACGAAGGTTGTCCCCTATGCCTTATCCATAGGCTCTGTATAGTATGCCATGCTGTGTACCGCACCTGGTGCGTGCCTTGCCATGAGTCTGTCAAGGGGTACAAGAGTGGTCCAGGAGTGGATCACCAAACAGCGGTCAAAATTATCCTTAGTAACTAGAGGACTAAGGAAATGATTCTCGGTTATGGAGGTGACAAAGAGTTCATCGTAAAGGGTTACGTCGATGCAAGCTTTGACACCAATCCGGATGACACTGAGTAGCAATCCGGATACGTATAGTGGAGCATCCATTTGAAATAGCTCCAAGTGGAGCGTGGTAGCATCTGCAGTATGACATATAGATTTGCAAAGAACACACTAATCTGAATGTTGCAGACCATTGACTAAAGACCTCTCTCACATGCAAAGCATGATCGAACCCCAGAACTCATTGGGTGTTAGATTCATAACAATGTAAATCACATGGTGATGTGAACTAGATTATTGACTCTAGTGCAAGTGGGAGACTGTTGGAAATATGCCCTAGAGGCAATAATAAATTGGTTATTATTATATTTCCTTGTTCATGATAATCATTTATTATCCATGCTATAATTGTATTGATTGGAAACTCAAATACATGTGTGGATACATAGACAACAAAGTGTCCCTAGTAAGCCTCTACTAGACTAGCTCATTGATCAAAGATGGTTAAGGTTTCCTAGCCATAGACATGAGATGTCATTTGATAACGGGATCACATCATTAGGAGAATGGTGTGATGGACAAGACCCAAACTATGAACGTAGCATATGATCGTGTCAGTTTATTGCTATTGTTTTCTGCATGTCAAGTATATGTTCCTATGACCATGAGATCATGCAACTCACTGACACCGGAGGAATACCTTGTGTATATCAAACGTCGCAACGTAACTAGGTGACTATAAAGATGCTCTACAGGTATCTCCGAAGGTGTCTGTTGAGCTGGCATGGATCGAGACTTGGATTTGTTACTCCGTATGACGGAGAGGTATCTCAGGGCCCACTCGGTAATACAACATCACAATAAGCCTTGCAAGCAATGTGACTAAAGTGTTAGCCACGGGATCTTGTATTACAGAACGAGTAAAGAGACTTGCCGGTAACGAGATTGAACTAGGTATAGACATACCGACGATCGAATCTCGGGCAAGTAACATACCGAAGAACAAAGGGAATATCATACGGGATTAACTGAATCCTTGACATAGAGGTTCAACCGATAAAGATCTTCGTAGAATATGTAGGAACTAATATGGGCATCCAAGTGGGGGAGGGATTTTCCAAGTAGGATTGGAATCCTACTTGGAGTAGGATTGGAGGTGGACTCCTCCACCTCCTCCTTGGTTCGGCCGAAGCCACTAGGGGAAACCCTAGGGGCTGCCTCCTCCTCCCTCCCTCCTATATATACTAGAGGATTTGAGAGCAGCCCCAACCCTAATTGCCACGTGCTGCCCTCTTCTTCCTCTAGATCGTTTCTCCTCTAGTCTAGTTTCAGCGGTGCTTAGGCGAAGCCCTGCCGAAATAGTTCCACCACCACCGCCGCCGCGCCGTCGTGCTGTCGGAGAACTCATCTACGTCTCCGCTCCCTCTTGCTGGATCAAGAAGGCGGAGATCGTCATCGAGCTGTACGTGTGCTGAACACAGAGGTGCCGTCCGTTCGGCACTAGATTGGAAGGACCGTGATTGGATCGTGGAACGGATCGTGATTGGATCGCGAGACGGATCGTGATGGGATCGCGGGACGGCTTGCGATTTGGATCACGAAGACGTTCGACTACATCAACCGCATTTCTTAACGCTTCCGCTTAGCGATCTACAAGGGTATGTAGATCCACTCTCCCTCTCGTAGATGCTCATCACCATGGATAGATCTTGCGTGTGCGTAGGAAATTTTTTGTTTCCCATGCAACATTCCCCAACACTACGCTGGTCAGGACCCGATCCAACTTCTCATATGTTGGTACCGGTAATGAGTTCGCCCATGTGAATTGTCTACTAGTGAGGTCAATCTCCCTCAAATCGAGACTCTCGATAATCATATTGAACATAAATGACCATCTTCCATTGAAGTTGTCATTATTTTTCTCTTCTTCTCTTCTAATGATATTAAAGTCTCCCCCAACCATAATGGGAAGTCTTTCATCTCCACAAATTCTCACTAAATCGGCGAGAAACTCAGATTTAAGCTCAGGTTGCGCCGCCCCATAAACGGCCACCAGAGCCCATCTGAAGCCATCAACTTTCGACCTGACACGAAATTTGACAGCAAACTCACCATACACCACATTCAGCACCTCTAGAGTATCACACTTCACCCCAAGTAAGATCCCCCCAGATCTGCCCCTTGGCGGTAAACAGTGCCAATCAAACTCAACACCTCCTGAAATAGTGTTGAGAAATTGTGGTGTGAAGTTATCTCTTCCCATCTCTTGTAAAGCCATAAAATCAAGCTTATGCTCTAAAGATGTGTCCCTAAGAAATCTTATTTTAGCCAAGTCTGCTAGACCTCTGCTATTCCAAAAGATTCCTTTCATGTTTCATCATGGAATTTTTTCTTTTGCTTAACTCTCGTGCTCCTCCGTACCGCAGATACCGGATAAACCTTCCTCTTCCAAGGCCTCTTAGGTTTATCCTGTATCATGTCGGTGCTGTCATGTGGGGATGGTACGTAAGGAGAACAATCGGGCATCGAAGGGGCCATATACCCCTCTGATCCCATGTCTCCCTCATCCATCTCAACTCCCTCTATGGGTACTAAATCCTGACATAAACTTTGTAATGTTATGACTTCTAGAGTATTAATATCCGCCTCATTCATCGGTTTTACCGCTGCTAAGTTTGTAATGATCTCTATGGCTCTGTCCGCTTCTAAGTCTAGAATGTCATTAATAGATTTTGCTATTTCTTTACCACTAGCACCGAGAGAGATCCCTATGTTGCTTGCATTGTCTACTATTTCATTCTCAGAAAAATGCAGGATGGAACAACTTGTATTAACCGACATACCTGAAGTAGCCTCAATATCACGAAGCTTGGCGGCCCTCATAGCGCGCCCCAACTGTATATCGTCGGCATCCGGCTGAGCCTGTATGCGGTTGCTGAAGCGTCGCTCACCGGAAGTAGGATCCGCAATCCCTTCGAAGGTGATCACGTCCTCCATGGAGAACTCTGTCGGGTTTCGGCCTCCTGCCTCATTCCTGACAGTGCCTGTAGTGTGGGCCGGTGATGTCACAGCCACCGGAGAGGTAGCCACTACCACCGGACTAGCAATAGCCTCCGACGGGCACATCCTGTCGGCTAGGACCAACGTGCCTGAGAGAGCCTGCTGCCCCTCCATGGCCGCCAGAGAGGGTGATGAAGTGCTGGATGAAAGCGGACGGGCCTCCTGCCCGCGGCTCTCCACCCCCATCCCTCCAGAAGAGGACGAGCGAGGCGGAGATGAATCAGAGCGCCGGGCCTCCTGCCCCTGTCTGTCCGATCCCGCCTCCCCATCATACGCAGTCCCCACCTGTGACATCTGTTGCAGACAAGACCCACCATCCTGCATCTGCTGCTCTCCTACCGCGGTAGCGTCAAACATCACTGGTCCATCGGACTCCTCAGCCTCCACCCGGTCCCTCCAGAGGCGACTCGGCACAGACACCGCCTGAAACGAACCAAAGCGGAGAGAAGCCATCGGGGTTGAAGACGGTGTAGTCTCCTTATTAGGTGGAGCATCTGCTGATTTTGAGGTCTGAGGAGGCTGTCCCTTATCAGTTGACCCATCGGCATGTTCACCAAGGTTCCCATTGGCCCCTTGGTTCCCGCTCCCATTCCCGTCGTCCAACATATCCATGTTAGTGTTCCCATTAGTATTCAGCTGCTGGGGTGCTTCCTCCACCTCCACATCAAGATCATAGTGCATACCATCATAAAACCAGGGAACATAATCAGGCACAAACTCCAAATCCAACACACTAACAAGTAGTCTCGCAATCCCATTTTTGTGAGTAAACGGCATATCGACCTTCTCGGTTTTTCCTATCAGTGAACCGAGACTCCAGACAATAATAAAATTATTAAGAAGTGTCTCAGGGACACCTGACAATCTAATCCATACCTTCTCAAGAGGCGTTCCTTTTGGTTCAGCTTTATTGCACTCATTAAATTCCAGAATACATTTACTCCCATTCACTTTGCTGAACCCAAACTCCAAGAGGCGCTGAAGATCCTCTCTCCTAGGGAAATCCACTCGGTCAACATGCTCATCAACTCTGATTGGTGCCCACTGATAAGACTCAGAGACAAGCCTCCTGAGCTGCTGAGTCACCTGATCCTTAGTAAGCGTCCCATGTGTGACCTTGACCAAGCCAATCCTCGAACTCTCAAGACGATTTGGTGTAATAACAGAAGCTGTGCATGGAGTCTCAAAAAACATAAGTCTGCTTTGACTGACCCCATAGATGTTTAACACCGGTTTAGGTGCCGAGAGTAACGGGCAAGCAGTCGCATTGTGCCCCGGTTTGAGACAGATATCACACAACACCGCCGTGCAATCCATCACAAAGTGACCCGGTACCCCGCATCTGTAACAACATAGTTTTTCTTTCTTTCGCGCCGCCTTGTTTGCCTGCGCATTGTCAGCTTTGTCGCTGCCCTTGTCACTCTGTTTATCTCTGTCATCGTTCTGTGAGGTACTCGGAACTGTCACTCCTGCTAGCGCCTTAATCGCCACCGCCGCTGCCTCTGGCAGGACAACAATATCAGAAGATGATGGCGGGATGTCCACACTGGCCGTCCCGCCGTCCGTTGTAGCAGTCTTCTCAACCGCCGCTATCCTTGGGACGATTTTAGAAGGTTTTCGCCCAAAGCCACGGCCACCCCCTCGGCGACCATCATGATGCCGGTATGAAGGGCCCGACGCTCCCTCCACAAAGTCGCCCGTCGGAGTGTAAAAGTCTCAGTGCCATTGATTTGCCCCGAAACCACGACCCCCTCCATCGTACCACTGTCTGCGACTGTGTCCTCCATTGTCATCTCCCCAATGGTTCCAATTCGGATGGTTGCCTCTGAATCCAACATGTCCCTCACCGCGTGCAGCCCCAAGCCTGCCGCGTCCACCTGCAAATCCGTCACCGCGACTGGCCCCAAAACCCCCGCGTCCGGCGTTTCGTTCGTCAGCACGTGCACCTCGTCCATGCATGTCGCCGCGCCCAGCAATAGTCCCACGGCCAACGCCATCCGGACCTCGAGCAGCAGCTTGCTGATTCGTACGCTCCCCGTCGCCCCGGCCAGCCATGGCGAGACTGGGCACAGGCGCTGCTGGGAGGCGCAGTGTCCGCCCCTCTCTAGCTGCCGGTTCAGCAGAGATGTGAGGCGCCCGTCCTTCGTGCGTCGGGAACCCAGGTAGGGGTCGCCGCCGAACCCTAACCCCGCTCCCCGATTCGTTCCTACGAGAAAGTCTAGCGATGCCTCTGTTATCGATCGATCTGAGACCAGTTTCATCAGTCGACGATACAGCACGCACACCTGGTCCACAGATTACCGGTTGAGACTGGGCCAAATACCCAGCCTCTCCCGGCCCGGCCAGTCTTTGGGCCGGCCTGTTGGAGCCCAGTAACGTACTCAACCGCAGCTCTCTGGCCTCCCTGATCCCAATCTCAGGGGCGACCGTATGCGGCGGCGCCGGCGATCAAACAACCACCGACCGCCCTTTCTTTCGATGTCTGTCGACCACCTTCCAAGAACTGATGAAATCAGCTAATGTAAGCGTCGGGAGACTAACCTTAGGGAGCGGACCCTTCCATGGACGAGTTGCGGACGACGCCGTCCGTCGATGTATCACCCGCCGGAATGCTCGCACCTTGTCTCTCTCGCTGCCACCCAGCCCGCTCCACGCCTCGTCATTCGCCGGAAGGACGCTGTCGATGGCCGCTGCAATTTCTTCTTTGGAGTATCCGCATCGCAGCGACTCACAAATGTAGTCCGACGGCGTCGGGGAATAGGGCTCCGTCACTGGCCCGGCGAGATCATCCTCCACATCAGAGTTGTCGGAATCAGCCCCCGAGAGTGCCCAAAACCGGTTCCCCCGACGTGAAGGATCCGCAGCGGCCGGCGTAGCCGCCGCGAGTCGCCCGCAATCGCCCCTTCCGTTCATTTCGCATCCCTTATCCGATTCTTCAAGCACGCCTTTAAATGAGGGAGAATTTCACTTCCCCGGCCTCTGCACCAATTAAGGATGCATACAACCATTATGCATGAGTACCAGGATTTTTATCTTGCTTAATAACCAAGACTGGTCCTCTAGATAAATTGCATGAGTATCAACAAAGGTTGGTCCTCAAGAATAAATAGGAACCTAAATTCGCTTTCGTGAGGATTTGAACTTGGGTGCTGGGTTTGTACATCCACTCCCCCAACCAGTTGAGCTAGGCTCACTCCCCCCTCTATGTCAGTCTTGAAGAAGCCAGATTTGTTATTTTGGATGTGAAACAAACGAAGATCAACGGGGAGGGAATAATCCGGGAAAGCTAGCTAGAAACTCGTTACCGGCCGAAGGGGTCACGATTTTCTTGGTTTCGAGCTCGAGATGGCCGCCGTCACTCGCCACTCGCCGGCCTGGTTTGGTTCGGGGACGCCGGGGGACGAGCGGAAGGGGCTGGCGATGGGCGCGTGATTTGCATCGGACATGTTTTTTTTCCTACTCGATTATCGAGAAAACATACGTGTTTTCCCGTCGGACTCAAGAAAACAAGAAAGACGATTCGCGTAACGAAACGATAAAATTTGTCAATATTTTGTCTTTGGAAAATCTAAATAGTGACGCCGCATCGCGTCGTACCCGTGCGGCGGGTGCACCGCGCTGCAATTCGCGTGCGCGCACAGTTGTATTGGACTACCGCATATATCATTGTCGAGCTACAGTGGTCATGCTAAGCTGTGTGCTACAGCGCCAGCTATAGTGCATAGCTGCATTATTTAACAGTGACTAAGAGCATCTCTAGCAGACCCGTATATCGCCGACCCGTAAAACTCGTTTACAGTTCGTGAAAAAACGGTTTTGCGGGCCGGCGCGGGGCTGCTGTGGAGCAGACCCCGCATAGCTGACCTGTAAAACAGGAATATTCGCGGATATTCTGTTTTGCAGGTCTGCTACGTGGGTTCTGCTCCGCAGCAGCCCACGCCAGCCCGCAAAACAGATGGGGTTTTATCTGAATTTGAGACATATTTTTTTGACATTTAGAATTATGAATTCAATATAAGATAAAATATCAATATTACAATACGGAAGTTATCCAAATTACAATTATTATTCAAATCACCAAAGCAAACTAAATAATTCAATACAAAAGTTGTCCCGAATACAAATCACACATGAATTAAATAAAATGAATGCAAAAATGGAATGTGTTACTGCCCAGCCCTTTGCCAATGGTGCTCAATGAGATCCTGATAGTGGGTGTTTGCATGTTCAATCTCCCGGTAGGTCTGAAGAAATGCTCTAATGCGGTTAGGGTCTCTAGCTGGTTTGACACGGCTACCCACATTGTCGTAGAAGAATTCCAAATTCATGTCTCTCTCATCTTCGAGTATCATATTGTGAAGAATCACAGAGCATGTCATGATGTTTTTCAGGGATCGCTTGTCCCAAAAACGAGCAGGACCACGAACAATGGCAAACCTTGCTTGCAAAACCCCGAACGCTCTTTCAATATCTTTTCGGGCTGCTTCTTGTACCCTTGCAAATTCAGATTCTTTCTTGTTTTTGGGATCTTTGATGCTCTTCACAAATGTGCACCAAGAAGGGTAGATATCATCTGCAAGATAGTACCTCTTCGTGTATTCATGCCCATTGATAGTGTAGTTGCAAGCAGGAGCATCACCACTAGCAAGCCTAGCAAACAAATGAGACCGTTGCAACACATTGATATCATTGAGAGTACCCGGCATACCAAAAAAAAAACAATGCCAAATTAACAAATCCTCGGATGCTATGGCCTCTAGCACAATTGTTGCATCACGAGCCTTGCCACAATACATTCCCTGCCATGCCTTTGGGCAGTTTTTCCATTTCCAATGCATACAATCAATGCTTCCTAGCATGCCTGGCCAAGCTCTTCTCTCATTTGATGCCATCAACTTTTTTGTGTCTTCTTCGTTGGGTGCCCGAAGATATTGAGGACCAAAGACACAAACGATCACTTTAGCAAACCTACGCACTGACTCAATTGTAGTATCTTCACCAATGCGAAGGTACTCATCGGCATAGTCAGCCGGAATGCCGTATGCAATTACCCTCATAGCTGCCGAGATTTTTTGATATGCACTAAATCCCTTCAACCCCACGACATTTCTTCTTTGGGTAAAATACCGGCAATTGGCCTCGCAAGCTTGCACTAATTTTACAAAGAGGGATCGATGCATTCGGTACCTTCTCCGGAAGAGGTGCGGCGGATATGTTGGATTGTCCGCGAAGTAGTCTTGCATCAACATCTCGTTCCCGAGATGACGATTGCGAGGAATGCAAAGACGGCCAACCGTCGATCCTCGCCGTCTCTTCCAGTTCTCATCTTCGTGCTCCTTCACGGCCAGCGCCATCACCAATGTCTCTTGGCGCTGGATCGAAAGCAGCATCTCAACATCCGAACCATCCGAATCAGATGGATCCTTAAGCAAAAACTTCTCGCAAGGGCTTAGTTCCATCTAAAATCATCAAACCGAACCATGACCTAACTATGCATATCACATGCGAAAGCACAAGCACAAGTACTCACTGGCGTCTTGTGGCGGCTACGGCGACTCCGGGCGGTGCGGCTCGGCGGATCCGAGGAACCGGTGAAGCGGCTAGGTGGAACCAGGTGATTGGCGGCCCGGCGGCGTGCTTCCGCCCTCAGATATGGACGGAATCGCCATCGGCAGACGGGCGGAACCTATGGAGGGCGGGTGGGGAAGGGGGTGGGGAACGCGCGCGGGCTGAAATGTCCCTCCCGCCAACCATTTTTCTCAGATACGGGGCACCGTCGGGCCGAGGGGGAAATCTGTGTTTTCGCGGGTGGGAGGAGGGATTTTATCGCGCCCCTCAAAATTTTTTACGGGTCCGACGCGTTTGCAGAGTCTGATCGGGCAGGTTTTTTTCGTGTGGACCCGTATTTTGGCGATTATTTTGTGGGTCGGTGCATTATACGGGGTCAGCTAGAGATATTGGAACTAGTTTGGCCATCATACCTTTAGCCACCGTAGCTATATTTTTTCTTCTGCTGCCTTGTTGGGCATTGCACTACCACCTCTTAATCTGCATCCACCTGACCACCTCTTAATCTGCATTCATCTCAAAGGTGGATTTTTTTTTTTTGAAACAGAGGCAAAAGCTTTGCCTTTTTCATTAATTAAGAAGAAGATAGTTGCCCAGTTAATTGTTGGAAAACTGAGCAAAAACCGATACATCGAGGGCCAAGCCCATACTAGAACTCAAGGACCTAACATACGACATCGCGGATGGCGCCTCCCAACAAGCCAACCCGCGAAACCTGATGCGAACTACTCCCAAAATAAAAAACACCGTAGAAGGAGAAACACAGAGGCGACTAACATCTTGCAGAGTTGTCCCTCACAGCGGCACATACTACATGTTTGGCATTCTTGATGTTCTCCGCTTTGACAAGGTGAATCAATCCCTGGGTGATCGCAGGCATGGCAATGAGGCATTTGATCAGCACGGTTAAATCATGCAAAGTGTCACCTTCCTCAATCGCGAAAGCGCAGCCCTTTTCAACAGCCTGTACTTCGTCAGAGATAGAACTAGGTAGGTTGAACTCAGTGGCCACCACCGGAGCAACTAACCCCAAGGTCAGCGGCTGCACGGTGTTGCCAATGTCCTCAGCACCTTGCTCCTTGTGGTTTGCCACCAGCACTGCCTTCGCCGTCAGCAACGACCCCTGTAGACCAACGGATGCCTCCACCCGCTCCAATAAGCTGGTCGCACGTGCCAACCACAAGCACAAAGAGTCCTCAAGCTTATGCAATGGACGGAGCGTCAACTCCATCATGACCTGAGGATCAGAACCACTCAATGCAAGCAAGGATTCAGAAGATTTTGCCACAACCTCATGATCAGAACTACCTCCACTAGAAGCTTTAGAAAACCTCGTAGAGTCGGGAACTTCAGCATGCACTGCGGGAGCAACAACGGAAGCCCAAGAGCGGCTATCAGCGGACGGACATGGCGGAGCTGGAGAGGCACGTACACGGCGACGAGGTGCTCTAACGGAGGAGAGGCGAAGACAACAATCCCTCTCACGGTGCCCAGAGCGGAGACATGTGAGGCTTCGAATCGGGTCCCGGCAGAAGGCGGCCTTGTGGTCCGGAGCCAAGCAGCGGAAACATCGACCATGAGTTCTCCATCTGAAGGCCGCGGCTTGCTCTAGCTTCACGGATTGGGAAGCATGGCCGCAGCTCACGTGGCCACGGGGACGACCCTTTCGTCCTACGAAAATCCAAGGACCTTCCCCAGACTGAGCATCCACAGCCTCCGCCGTATCACAAGAAGACGACACGGAAAAGCAGGAAGCGGATGGCACACAATCGACATCAGTATTCGTCGCCAGGGGCGCCAGCTCCCCCATCATTGCAGCGGCGGTAGTGCGACCTTCGGCGACGGTCAGCGGCGTGCTTGGCACGAACTCAGCATCTTCATCCGGCGGCGACTGCGGAACCAAGGCAGCAACTTCGGCCCCATCCCCAACATCGGGGCAAGGCAGGAGCTGCACGCAGGTGACGAGGCCATGTGTGGCCGCCGGCTGCAACAGCAGAGCCAACTCCACCTCCTTCTCACCAACAACGGCTGTGCAGCTACTCTTGGCCCCAAGCAGAACATCCGTCACATCGGCAGGAGCAGGGCTCCGGCCAGCCGGAGGCGACATGGAGACGAAATCCAGATCCGCCTGATCTGGATCGAGCGGGGGGAGCCCAACGTTTGGGGACACCGGTGGCTCCGGCGGTTGGGTGGAGACGGAGCCGACAATGGAGGCGGGGGCGGCCGGCGGCGGAGCCGGAGTGGTCGTCGACTGAGCCTTGGAGTGGCACGAGCGGCTGCTCTGAACCTCCCTCTGACCTCCATTCTCCACTCGAATCCTACAGGCTGGGGGCTGCGGCCTTGGGCGAGGGAGCACGCGAGGCGCTGAGAGGGTGGCCGGCGGGGCCGGGGTGGCCGCCGCCGGTGGGGGCTGGTGGAGGGGCGCAGGGTCGGGGTCGGGGGAGCGAGCCGTTGAGCTAGCCGTTGCTGCTCCCATCTCCTCTGAGGTATAGGTGGATTTTTCATTATACACGATACAAAATGTTGACATAGGTTGTACTTGCCAGTTTAACTATGTCGAGTTGTCAATTTTACATGTGATTGTCAAATATAATTTGTTGTGATTTGCTAGTTTAACTATGCCGAGTTGTCTTATTTACACGGAATCGCCAAAGTAATTTCTTTGTGCTTGCGAGTTTTAAATATGCGAGAGTTCATTTTTACAAGGAATTGCCAAAATAATTTCTTTGTGTTTGCCAGTTTTAAATATGCCCGAGTTGTCTTATTTACATGGAATCGCCAAACTAATTTCTTTGTGCTTGCCAGTTTTAAATATGCGAGAGTACATTTTTATACGGAATTGCCAAAATAATTTATTTGTGTTTGCCAGTTTTAAATATGCCTGAGTTGTTTTATTTACACGGAATCGCCAAACTAATTTCTTTGTGCTTGCCAGTTTTAAATATGCGAGAGTTCATTTTTATACGGAATTGCCAAAATAATTTCTTTGTGTTTGCCAGTTTTAAATATGCCCGAGTTGTCTTATTTACACGAATCGCCAAAATAATTTCTTTGTGCTTGTCAGTTTTAAATATGTGGGAGTTCATTTCTACACGAAATCGCCAAAATAATTTCTTTGTGCTTGCCAGTTAATTATGTCGACTTGTCATATTTGCATGCAATTACTGAAAATATAGCAATGAAGTTATTTTTGTCAGGCAAGTAAGTGTTTACAAATATGACATGTAAGTGCAACAAATGTGGCAAGTACGACTGGATTTTTTTTTCTCGAAACATGTCGACATGGTATCTTGTTTCGAAGATCTCATCGAAATAAAGTCAACTGTGAAAAATAGATCATTAATCGAATTGACTGTTTTAGAGATAAAACTTTTCAAATTTCAAACATTTAGAGGAATTTTGATGACGTCATTACACACATGCATGGTGAAGAGAGAGCGGACTGACGGCAGCCACGGCAACGCTTTTTGAAGTAATAAGGTGATTAATAGGGCAGTGTTAATTTTGCATTGGGAGGTGATTAGCTGGGCCGCCGCACGGCAAGACGCGGGTGCGGCGCCGCTGCGTAGTGCTGTCCTTTTGTCTTTGCTACAGCCGAAAACAATGAAAACTCTAGCATGGAACTGCCATGGTATGTTTTCATCCACGGTAGTAGGAGAGCTCTTGGACCTTCAATTGCGTTTGAAAGCAGATGTGGACCTTCAATTTCATGAACACCATGTACAATCTGATCATAGACTGCTCCTTTTGGATACAAATTATTTTGCAGCTGCTATGGGGCGCAGGCTAACAGGAGAAAGGAGGTTTGAAGCAAGATGGTTAAGTGAATCTACGGTGGACGAGATTGTTCATACTGCTTGGACAGAACAAAGTTAGCTGGTGTCGAGCCATCATTAGCAGATAGAACAGAATCAATCAAGGATGATTTGCACATGTGGGACGGAGATACACTTAAGGGGCCTAAGAAAAGAGTAAATAAATTACAGAAAGATATGAAGAAATTGAGAAGAGGAGCGTTGACAGCTGAGGTGGGATCCTTGTCAAAAACTTGCTTGATCAAGAATAGTTAATTTTGATGCAAAGGGGTCGGGCCAATTGGCTTCTCCATGGTGACAGAAATACGTCGTTCTTTCATAAGGAGGCGACCGCTCGGAAAAAAGAAATTGTATTAAGCGACTTTTGGATGATCCAGGTGTCTGGAAGGAAGAGATTGATGATCTAAATACTATCATATCTGGTTATTTCAAAAAATAAATAAATTCACATCACAGGTTCAGCTCCCAGGATGATAATGTTCTAAGAGCATCTCCAACAGCCGCGCTAAACAAGCGCCGCGCCGCAAATTTATCCTTTTTAGCGCGCGCGCAATCGATATAGCGGCTTCAGCGGACGCGCAATAAGCGCGCGCGGCATATAGAGTTGGGCGCGCGGTCCGAATCGCCATCACGCGCTGTGTATTTGGTGCGCCCGCTTCCGCGCGCCGCACACTCGAGCGCTCGCGCCGCACTCTCTCCGCCGCGCCACCTTCGCCCGCCCGCGCCGCCGCCGCCGGCACCCCCTCACCCCTTCCTACTCCCGCGACCCCTCGGCCGCCGCCGCCGCCGCCGCCGTCGCCGCAAACCCTAGCGCGGGGAGCTTTGGCTTCGCCTCCGCCGGAGCTCCTTCAAGCACCGGCATCGCGCGCGGCCTTTTCATGCCGCCACGGATGACCTTGGCGGCGGGTGGCGTCGCGCCGGCGCCCGCCGTGAAGCCATGTGCCCCCGTATCGAAGCTTCCAAATGCGGCGCGGCTGAAGAAGGGCAAGGTATCGGCGAAAAAGAACAAGGCGGCGGACGGCTCCGGCTCCTCGAAGACGTCGAGGAAGAAGGTTGCAGAGCGTGCGACGGGCGCGGCGGCTACCGAAGCGCCGGCGAGCTCACTTGTTGAGCCGGCGGCCGACGCGCACAACGTTGGTGTGAACTTTTGTGTCATGAACTTGGTTCGGATTTTGAACTTGGTTGTATGATGTTGTGGGCATGAATTTGAACTTGTGGGCATGAACTTTTTTATGTCATCATGAACTTGTTTGTATGATTTAAATTATGCCATGTCTTTGTTTTGATGTTTGAAATTCATTTCGCGTCCAAAATGCAACATATGGCAAGCTGCGGCGGCTCGCGCGCGCTGCATTTTAGCGCGCCTGCTGGAGCAACGCGCGCGCGCTAAAGTTTAGAGCGCCTGCTGGAGCCAGCGCTCCCGGCCGCGCCAAAACAGGCGATCGGCGCGCCGCAAACGCTTTTTTAGCGCGCCGCGCGTTGGGCGGCTGTTGGAGATGCTCTAAGTAAGGTACATAGTCGGGTACAGACGCGATGAACAATGCCCTAATGGCGTCGTACACTGCAGCAGAAGTGAGAAAGGCCCCTTCTCAATGGGCGACCTAAAAGCCCCTGGCCCGGATGGCCTGCACACATTGTTCTATAAGAGATTCTGGGCCATGCTTGGTGACGACCTGGTGGTGGTTGAGGTCCTTAATGCAGTTAATTCTCGGGCTATGCCACGAGGCTACCACGATTGTTATGATTCCAAAGGTAAACAATCACTAGTAGAAAACAGGGTACTAGTCCCGGTTTTAGAGGGCCTTTAGTCCCGATTCTAGAACCGGGACAAAACAAACGGGACTAATACCCAAAACCTTTAGTCCCGGTTTGCTTACGAACCGAGACCAAAGGGGCTCCACGTGGCCGCTGCGGGGCGCCCAGGCAGGAGGACCTTTAGTCCCGGTTGGTAACACCAACCGGGACCAAAAGGCGGCCACGCGTCAGCAGCTCGCAGGCGCTGGGTTTTTTTTTGGAAGGGGGGGGTGGGTTAGGGGTTTTGGAGGGTTAATTTAGGGGTTTCATATTGTGTTAGCTAGCTAATAGAGAGAAGTGACCTCTCTTTCTCCGTGCTTGGTCGACGCTAGCTACTATACATATAGAAAGAACTCGACGCTAGCTAGTAAGCAAATGAAGGAAACCATTAATTACACAAGATCGTCATGAACATATATAGAGAGAAGTGACATCTCTTTCTCCGTGCTTGGTCGAACAACAAGTTTTCGTATATCTATCCGGCGCTACTACATATGTACAATATAACATCTCTTACAATCCCTAACATCATCTACCTAAGACCATTGCAATTTCACATGGTATTCTCCGTGTTCAGGTATGACGTGGTCAAGAAAGAATCCCATCAATTCCTCTTGAATTGCTCGTATGCGATCATGTGGTAGGAGTTCATCCCGCATCTGCCAGATCTAATTTAAAGAAGGGGGTCAATACATATATATGAATGAAACTCAACACAATTGATAGTAATATATAAAATAAAATTGTGAATATTGTTTACGTACTTCAAATTGTTTCTCAGAGAAGCCCCGCTCAGAGGTCGAGTGGCGAATGAACTCGCATACGTAGTATCCACATAAATGACTCCCGGGTGCCTGGTACAAGCACTTTACGAGAATAGAGTTCAATCAAACTGATAAACAAGCATGATAATGGTATTGATGAAACTAGAATTAATGAGAGATGCACGGAACTAGCTAGTACTACTTACTTTGGGGTGTGTAAATCGCAGCTCGTTGTTTAGACCGGGAACCATTCCGGTGAACTTTTTCCAAACCCTGGCAGGCAAAGAAAATGATTACTTGATATCAGGAAATGAACGAAAGTTGCCGATATGGTCCCTGTATTGATTGAACTTACTTCTGGAGCATTGCAGTCATGTCCGCATAATACTCGGGATCTTTATGTCTCGAGTCTAAGACAGTTACTAATGCCCCATCAAGCTTAATGGATAGCAGAATAAAGTGGAACCTGCGCATGTATAACTCATCAATTACATTACTTAACCTCGAGTAAGCGAAACCGAATATGCACAAGACAGTAACACTCACTTGAAGTTGTAAGGAAAGAGTATTTCCCTTTTGTTTTGATGTCTAAGGAACGCTTCTAGCAAGTTGTCCTCAGTAACTTTGGCTCTCTTTTGTACCGACCATTCATTTACGATATTTGGGCTAATGAACCCAATGTCATAGATTTGTTCTTTTTTGCATTCGACCATCTTCAATCTGCATAATATAGTGAGGATAATTATATATACATGCAATGAACGAGCTGAGCTAGAGACTTAATTATAGAAGTAATACTTACAGACAGTAGCAAGTCATGAGTTGTTTGTCGAGGGCCTCTTGATTGAATAACTGAAATAACTCCACAAATTCAACAGGCATCAGGTCGACTCCAATGAAGTCGTGCTCTTTTTTAATTCCGACAATCAAACTATCGGTCCAAGACTTCCTGCAGGTTTCCATGTACCACTCATGCAATTTTTGCATCATCGTTGTTAGATGAGGATGATCAGGTTTGACGAGAGGCTTCCCGTGCTCGTATCTAAAGTCCTCTGCTACTACTACCTCAGCCGTTTCAAACTGTACATCATCGCCCACGTAATCACCAAGAGTGGTACCGGGCAGTAGCACCGGATGATTAGAGATATCGCTAGACACCTTTAGCGGGGGGCACGATTGCTTCTCCTGTTCGCCGAGCTGGGGAATTGTTTTCCCACTTCTTCGTTTTTTGTCTCTTGCTGCACTGTAAGTACTTCCCGACCGCAGCGCTTCATCATATGTCTTTGTAATTATGCGGTCATAGTTGGATAGCCGAGGCGGTGGTGGTCGCTTCAGGGCATCCAGAGTGCGCTTCGCTTTCACCGGATCTACCGTTTCCTTTGGAGGTGGATGTTTCCGTGCAAAATGGGCCTTCACTTCGGCTTCACTAATTTCATCGTTTTCCTTGTCAGTCCTCTCATATGGTAACTTTGGAAGAGGCTTGAGGCTTGGACAAAATTTGTATTTCTTCCCGCCTATTGTACTGCTAGCCGCCGGAGCGGCGGCGTCGACTCTCTTCCGCCGTTGCTGACGATGCGCCGGAGGAGGCGGAGTGCCCTGACGCGCCGGAGGAGGAGGAGGAGGAGGAGGCGGAGTGCCCTGACGCGCCGGAGGAGGCGAAGGAGGAGGCGGAGTGCCCTGACGCGCCGGAGGAGGAGAAGGAGGAGGCGGAGTGCCCTGACGCGCCAGAGGAGGAGGAGGAGGCGGAGTGCCCTGACGCGCCGGAGGAGGCTGAGTCTGCTGAGGCGTCCAGTTTGGAAGCTTGATGTACTCCTTTCTCCATAGACAGGTACTCCTCAAAGCATTTTCCAGAAGAATAATATCCTCTTCACCTGTAGGGTTGTCAAGCTCCAGCCCCTCAAATCCATCCATTATTTCATCCACCGTCACAACAGCATAGCCATGTGGAATCGGACGGCAATGGAAAGTTCCCTCAGCTCGAGGAGGTACAACAGAGCCGACCGCCGCCTTGAAGGTCAGGTTCTGGCATTTCATCATTAGCTCGCAATGTTCAGCCTCCGTGATACTATCCATGGGGTAGCGAGGAGCCGTGAAATCAGGCTGAACGAGCTCCGTGGAAGCCACGCTGCTTCTCCGCTGAGATGGTGGGGTAGCTTCTGGGGTAGCGTCGAAGGAAGGATCTTCGTGCCGCTCAGATGGTTGGCCGGTAGCTCGCTGGCTCTCAAGTTCCTCTAGTTTTGCTAATCTTGCACTGAGCTTCTGCATTTCGCTTGCTTCCTGTTTCCTTTTTCTCTCTCGGCTTCTATAACGACCGTTGTTGGGAAACCCATGCACCCACGGAACGGAGCCTGATGTGCCTCGTGTTCGTCCAGGGTGTTCAGGATTCCCGAGGGCCTCTGTCAGCTCGTCCTTCTCTCTGTCGGGAATGAACGTCCCTTCCCGCGCTGCCTTGATTGCTGCCTGAAGATTCCGGAAGGGTATTGCAAGTTGCTCGTCCGTCCAAACAAACTCCCCTGTTTCTGGGTCCAAAGTTCCCCCAACCCCGAAGAACCAAGTCCTTGAACGATCTGGCCAGTGCAATGTCGCTGGTTGGACATTCTTAGCAGGCAGGTCTTGCTCAGCTTTGTCCCACAATGTCCGGGCTTTGTAGTAGCCACCTGACCCCGTGTGATGGTGATACTTCTTCTTTGCAGCATTTTTCTTGTTTGCCAGTGACCTTTTCTTACCCTTCTCCGATTTCTTGTAGGCCACAAATTCGGGCCATTGATCTCTTATCTTCTCATATCGACCGATGAATTCCGGAGTCTCCCTCTTTCTAGACAAACTTTGTGTTCAACTCTTTCTTCCAGTTTCTGAATAGTTCTGCCATCTTCTTAAGAGCAAACGCCTTGACCTTTCGCTCTATAACTGGGTTATTCGGATCCTCCTCTCGCGGTAGGCTGAAATTTGTCATCAGCTCGGTCCAAAGATCATCTTTCAGTCTATCATGGACATAAGAAACTTCAGGGTCCTTATTATTCTTATTCCATTGCTGGGTGCTGATCGAGACATAGTCCCTAACAACAACTCCACACTGATGTACAAATGCGTCCTTGGTCTGCTTGGGAGCAATCGGTTGGCCATCTTTCGCGACTTCTGTGATCGTGAACCTTTCATCCGGGCGCAACCTTTTCTTCGGGCTTTGTCTCCTTACCTCGTCGAACTTTGCAACAGTTGAGGCTCCCTCCTCCGTTCGGTCACCGGAGCCGTGATCATGATCTCCTTCCTCCGCCATTCGGTCACCGGAGCCGTCATGATCTCCTTCCTCCTCCATTGTTGGATCACCGGAGCCGTCATCCTCTCCTTCCTGACCATCGGTGTCGTTGAGATACGGCAAGGGATCACCTCCGGCGAGGATTATATCCCCAACAACTGTTCTTTTTCTAAGTCTCTGTGATCCATAGTTTCTGCAAATATTACAACATGGCAATATACAAACATGAGATATGCAAATCAATACAAGGCAATGCAACAATACGATCATATAATATCACTAATACATCATCGAATAGTATCGCTAATACATCATCGAATAGTATCGCTAATACATCATCGAATATTATCACTAATACATCTTGAATATTATTATATAATATCACTAATACAGGTCTAGTTGACGTCTTGCGGCCCATGCGGTGGACACCCAAAGAGAAGGAACTATGACAGGATCATAGCTCGGGTGAGATCCCTGAAGAACCTGCCAGGTATTGGAGAACCTGGCGTCCAACGCAGCCATGTAGCGTCGGACGTGCTCGTCCTCCTCCCTGACACGGCGACGTACCACCTCCGCGGGGGCCGGCTCCCTCTGCACCGACAGTGGTCCACGCGACCGCCACCAAAGAACCTCCGGGTCGACGACGGGACCCTGATTCCTCACCAAGCTGGGCGCCCCAGAAGGCAGCACCACCCAGTGCCAGCCCGGCGGAGCCCAGTGCCGGACATGGTGCCTCTCAAGCAGGTGGTTGCCACCGAGTCGACGACAAGGATGCTGGCCGGGCATCGTCGACTCAACGGCTACGCTATGCAACTAAACATTTAAACATCTAATTAAACATCATATCGCGTCACCGACGATCGTCGGGGACTCCTCGATATCGTCGGGGACTCTCCCTCACCGACGATCGTCGGGGGGTACTCTCCCTCACCGACGATCGTCGGGGGGTACTCTCCCTCACCGACGATCGTCGGGGACTCCTCAATATCGCATCACCGACGACCGACGATAAAACAACTAAGCATCTAAACAATAAAAACAACTAAACAATAAAAACAACTAAAACAACTAAATTAACTAAATTAACTGCCACTTTTGTATATCCTAAAACAACTAAAACAACTAAAATTAACTAAATTAACTAAACAACTAAATTAACTAAATCAACTAAAATAATTATAAGGGAGATCGTCGGGCGCGGGCGGCGCTGCGGGGTCGCCGGAGCCGCGCGCGGGGCCAGCTGCGGTGCTGCGGTGGGCGGAGGCGGGGCCGGTGGCGGTGCGGCGCGCGGTGGGCGGGGGCGAGCGGCGGAGGCACGCGCGCGGGGCCGATGGGGACAGAGAGGAGGGGGGAGCCTTACCGGCGAGGAGCGGCGATGGCGTCGGGTCGGGGCGGTGACGGTGAGGAGCGGCGACGGCGTCGGGTCGGGGCGGCGGCAGCGCAGGGCAGGGGCGGCGGCGGCGGCGGCACAGGGCAGGGGCGGCATCGAGGGCGTCGGGGCAGGGGCGGCGTCGAGGGCGTCGGCGAGGGCGTCGACGGCGAGGTGGAGCAGCCTGACGGCGTCGACGGGGCAGAGGGCGGCGAGGGCGTCGAAGGCGAGCTCGGGCAGCCTGGCGGCATCGATGTGTTCGGCGTCGTCGGGGGCAACTGCAGATGAAATCTGAAAAATTTCTAAGTCCCTGCTTATATACCCAACCCTTTATTAGGGCATGCATGTATCTTCTGCACCTCCAATCCTAGAGGGCATAGAACCTTCTTTGCTTCGTACGTACTGTCGGGCAATTCGTTATCCTTTGGAAGCTTCTTCTTCATTATTTTCAGTAGCGAACCATATCCCTTGTCAGATACACTATTGTCTTCCTTCCATTGCAGCAATTCCAGTGTGGTACCGAGCTTTGTGTTGTCATCTTCGTAATTTGGGTACAACCCTTTTTTGTGATCCTCTAACATGCGATCGAACTTCAACTTTTCCATTTCACTTTGGCATTGTCTCTTTGCATCAACAATGACCCGGCGAAGATCATCATCGGGCACATCGTCTGGTTCCTCTTGATCTTCAGCTTCCCCCATTGCAGCATCACCGTATTCAGGGGGCGGATAGTTGTCATCATCCTCTTCTTCTTCGTTGTCTTCCATCATAACCCCTCTTTCTTCGTGCTTGGTCCAAACATTATAGTGTGGCATGAAACCCTTCTCAAGCAGGTGGACGTGAAGGGTTTTTGAGTTAGAGTAATCCTTCGTATTCCCACAGATAGTACATGGACAATACATAAAACCATTCTGCTTGTTTGCCTCAGCCACTTCGAGAAAATTATGCAGGCCCTTAATGTACTCGGAGGTGCGTCGGTCACCGTACATCCATTGCCGGTTCATCTGCGTGCATTATATAATTAAGTGTATCAAAAACCATTACAGAACATCATGAATAGAGAAGTGACCAAATTAATAGAAGTTCATCATCACATTAAACCAAAGTACAGTAGTGACCAAAATAAATACATAAAGTTCATACATAGTTCTCATTGAACAACATATAGCTCTCTAAAGCATCTAATTAAAACATACATTGAAACTATGTACAACATTTAAATGCAACAACAAATGCGATCATAACCGCAACTAAGGTACCAATTGATCCAACGGCATAATGATACCAAGCCTCAGTATGAATGGCATATTTTCTAATCTTTCTAATCTTCAAGCGCATTGCATCCATCTTGATCTTGTGATCTTCGACGACATCGACAACATGCAATTCCAATTCCATCTTCTCCTCCTCAATTCTTTTCAATTTTTTCTTCAAGTAATTGTTTTCTTTTTCAACTAAATTTAATCTCTCGACAAGAGGGTCGGTTCGAATTTCCGGTTCACATACCTCCTAGATAAAAACATCTATGTCACGTTGGTCGGCATAATTGTCATAAACACTAAATGAAACAAATAGTTATAAAAGATAATATACCACATCCGAATCATAGACAGGACAAGGGCCGACGGGGGCGGATACCAAAACCATGGCACTATATAATAACAAACAATAATAAAAGTAAGAAAATTGTACAAGTATCTATCTAAATTATACAAGTAAGAATTTTGTCTTTTAGAAAGAAGATAATAACAAGAGGCTCACCACGGTGGTGCCGGCGACGAGATCGGCGCGGGCGATTGACGGCGGTGAGGACGGGGACGGGACAGGACGGACCGCCAAACCTAGACAAATCTTGAGGAAAATGGAGCTTGGAGGTTGAGCTTGGAGAGGAGAAAGCTTAAGTGTGGCTCGGGCATTTCATCGAACGCCTCATGTGCATAGGAGGTGAGAGCTAGAGCAACACACACCTGCACACGCCTGTCGGCCAAAAAACAGAGTGAGCAGGCAGGGGCGGGGGTATATATAGGCTTATCTTTAGTCCCGGTTGGTGGCTAGAACCGGGACAGAAGACCGACCTTTGGTCCCGGTTCCAGACACCAACCGGGACTAAAGGTGATGGGCCAGGAGCGAGGCCCATTGGTCCCAGTTTGTGTCTGGAACCGGGACCAAAAGTGTCAGACGAACCGGGACTAATGGCCCCCGAGGCCTGGCCGGCGCCCTGGCCTCACGAACCGGGACTGGTGTACCCTTTGGTCCCGGTTCGTAAGTGAACCGGGATTAATGCCCTTATCCTGGCCTTAACCAAAGCCCTGTTTTCTACTAGTGAATCCAGAAAGAGACACTCAGTTCCGATCTATAAGTCTTTGTAATGTACTTTATAAGGTCATTTCAAAGATGATTGCTGCAAGACTTAACATTTTACTGCCAGAGATAATTATCCAAACCCAAAGTGCCTTCATTCCGGGGAGGCTCATTACTGACAATGTGCTTATTGCATATGAAAGTTTGCATGCAATAAAACAGAGGAAATCTGGCAAAACAGGGTCGTGTGATGTGAAGCTTGACATGCATAAATCATATGACATGGTTGAGTGGGTATTCTTGGAGGAAATTGTGTCAAAGCTTGGGTTCCATGCGGAATGGGTCGACCTGATTATGCTATGTGTTTCTTCTGTTCAGTACAGAGTAAGATACAATTCAGTTTAGACTGAATCTTTCAAACCTACTAGAGGGTTACGACAGGGGGACCCCCTCTCACCGTATTTATTTCTCCTTTGCACGGAGGGACTCACAGTCTTGTTATCTCATGCTAAGCAAAGTGGAGAGTTCTTTTTTTTTGAAAAGGAGGAACGAAACCCTGGCCTCTGTATCAATCGATGCATGCAGCAAAGTGGAGAGTTAGAGGGTGTCAAGGTTTGCCGGGATGTGCTAGGTGCACAAATCTTCACAGATGATTCATTGATTTTGATGAAGGCAAATGTTCATAATGCCGTGTGTTTGAGACCTTTGGACACATATTGTGCTGCCTCTAGACAACTAGTCAGTGTGGACAAATCTAGTATTTTCTTCAGTCCCGGTACAAATGTGAATATGAAGGTTGAGGTATGCTCTTCCCTGAATATTATGACCGAAGCCTTGAATGACAAATACTTAGGACATCCAACCACTCTTGGTCTTGATAAAAGCGTCAACTTCGAGTATCCTATTGATCGGTTAGTTTTGAGATTAAGTGGATGGAAGGAAAAGTGCCTATCTTCGGGTGAGAAAGAGATTCTCATTAAGTCAGTAGCACAAGCAATACCAACGTACGCAATGTCTTTAAAATTCCTATTTTTTTGCAAAGGAATCATGGACGCGATATCTCGTTTTTGGTTGGGTGATGATGCAATTCACAAGAGAATGCACTGGTTCGCGTGGTGGAAAATGTGCATTCCAAAAAAGTAAGAAGGGATGGGGTTCAGAGATATTCACTGTTGTAATTAGGCATTGTTGGCTAAACAGGCTTGGAGACTAATAGATAATCTTGATTCTCTATGCGCCATGATTCTAAAGACGAAATACTTTCCCGATGTACATCTTACGGATGCTACCCTAAAGAAAAAAATCTTCGTATACATGGAAAATCATTATGGCTGGAGTGGAAGCCTGGAAACTTGGGCACATATGGAGTGGGTGATGGAGTTAAAATAAAGATATGGGAAGATGAATGGACCCCACAATCTCCAACAAGCAAGGTGATAACTGTTCGAGGAAACCAGCCTCTATCTCGTGTGTGCGACCTCATTGATCCTTCGACAAGAGACTGGGATGAATAGCTTGTCAGGCAAACCTTCTGGCAGTTGGACGCCCAACGCATTCTTGCAATTCCTTTACATTTACATGAGGTGAGCGGCTTTCTGGTTTGGAATCTGACAAGAACAGGAGCTTTTATGGTGTGATCTGCGTACCATGGAATTGGGAGTCCTAGTTCGACAGCAGAACTTCGAATTTGGAAGGGCCCTCTAAACAAAATGACACATGGGATTCACTTTGGAGTTTATTCTGTCCATCTAAGATAAAGGATACTATTTGGAGGGCGCTTCATAGCGCGATCCCCTGCAGAGCAATCCTTACTGATAAGCATATAAAAATTAATCTAAGTTTTCTAGCGTGCAACTTAGGGCCGGACAACATCAAACATTTGTTGTTTGAATGCAAGCTAGCTGTGGATGTGTGGAAAATGCTAGGCGTGGATGATATCATCAAACATGCCATCGGGTTGGACCGGGCTGGAGAAGTAGTACTTGAATACTTGTTGTGTTTGAAGGATCATGAAGTTCATATTCCGGGCCTTCCTAAATTGAGAGAAACAATAGCCAATGCAGCATGGTACATGTGGTATGAACGACGGAAATGAACTCATGGAGAGACCTCCCAAATAGCAGATCAAATCAGTTTGGCCGTGAGAGGATTAACGGCGAACTACATTATCTCTTGTACACCCAAAGCTAAACACAAGGTAGGCGGATGGGGTAGACCAAGGTACGAATATGCTAAATTGAATGTGGACGCTGGATTTGACATGGATACACTTGAAGGAACGGTGGGAGCAGTCCGTCCTTCGTGATCACAACAGCAAGTTCATTGCTGCTGCAAATGAATAAATAGACATATGTTTTGATTCATTTACATCGGAGTCTGTTGCAGTATGATTTGGAATGAATCTAGCCCGTACTGCTAGATGTAACAAGATTGAAATCAACTCCGACAGTGTAGAGGTGGTTGAAGCTCTAAAGGAGGGAAACTCTTCTTCAGTTGCGATTGTTATATTCGATGATTGTTATTTCATGTCATTAGATTTCAATCATGTCATTTATGAACAATGCAATAGAGAGAGCAATCAAGTAGCTCACGAATTGGTTAGGTTAGGTAAGTTTTCTCCTCCCATTTGTTGGATGGATACTGCCCCTAGTGCGGTTATTCCCCTTTTTGTAAGCGATGCCACTATTTTAATCAATGAATAAAGGAGGAGATAGTTGTAAAAAAAAAGATTTTCTTCCTTATTTTCACTGTGGATCTGGAAACCACAGGTGAAAACCAGATTTCAGTGAACCCCGGGAAACTCTCCTCATTGACTGTCGGATCCACAGGGAACGACACTGATCTGAGGTGGGATCCCACAAGTCACTTAAACGTGATTTTATAGATGTCACTTGTTTTTGGGAAATATTATCTAGCAAACGTCTGATGGGAGGGATGTTCCAACGATCGCGCCAGCGACTGTTAGATTAGAATACACATCTTAAAGCACAAGCAGCAACCACGCCACCTTTTTCGTCTCGTTCGCTAGGGATCCCGTCCGCGCGAACATCCTCCCGAGTCACTTTCTCCCCCGCCGGCGCAAACGAGCTAAGAGAGAGGGACGCCGGCGGGCTACGCGGAGGCAGGACGGCCGCGGTCGTGCCCGACAAGGACTCGAGGCTGGACGACATGGTCAGGGAGGCGTGGTGGACTCGTGGGCGGTGTGGTGGTGCCATAGTGCGCTCGGGGCTGTTTTGCTCTATGTCATGTTAAAAAAATATGACATTTTTCAGGACCGAGATTCGGAATCTTCTATGCACCATGATATATTTTCCTCTACTGTTTATGACACCTTGGCATCGCTTCTCCATGATCTCGCCGCTCCTCCATCCCCTGTCATGCCTCAACCTTCTTGGAGCTCTGATAAGCAACATAGTACATCATTTGATCCAGGTACTAATTGTACTAATATTAGAGCATCTACAACCAGACCCCTCACACCCGTTCAAACGTCCAGGCAGGCCGCCCTGTCATCGTCCGGTCAGAAAAGATCGACCCAGACGGATGCCCTAAACGGGCCTCAAATGCCCGGCTTGACCAGCACCCCTCATATCCAGACTAAATATGGGGCGGATATGAGGCTGCCCGGGCGCGTCCAGGCAAGTCCGCCACATCAGCCCGACCCACCACAGAGCAAATACACTCATCGGAAAAACCCTAGACATCGGTTACTTCATTCTTTCCGTCCAGTCCACTTCCGATCCCCTCCACTCCAATCTGATGGCCGCCGACGTAAGCAGCTCCGGTGCAGAATCCGATGGCTCCACCATCGATGTGGAGGAGGTAGCCCTCTGCATCGCCTTGAGGAGGCCGCTGCAGGAGCAAGGCGGCCCCGGCGCGGCGAATCTTCTTCCTCAGCGTCCGTTGACGCATCGCCGATGACGTCCCCGACCCTTCCCGCCAGGCGCGCAACTCTGGATGCTCCGCTCCTTCAGGTACACCGCCCACCTCCACCATCCTCTACTCCGAAAGTGGTGCCCGGCCACTGCTGGGTGCTCGTGCCCGCACCGGGACCGGGGCGCACGAGGAGGCCTGAGTCCGAGGAGCGTGCAGCCCGGCGCGAGCGGCAGCGGGGAGGGAGAGGGGGGAGGCGATGGCCACGCGCCGGTCGACCAAGAGGATGCGCTCCTCGCATCGGTCCTTCGTCGCTCTCTCATGACGACAGAGACGGATGCGCGCCTCCTCCGCCACAAGAATGCCGAGGCGCTCCGACTCGCCATCGAGTTGTCGGAGCACGAGGCAAAGGAGAAGGCGGTAGCAAAGGAGAAGGCGACAGCAAAGGAGAAAGCGGCCCGCCATGCGAAGGAGGAAGCCCACCTGCTCCACAGGCTGTTGGGCATGAGGTGCATCTCCGACAGCTCGGACCTGACGGACGGCTCCACCTCCAGCTCCGACGACGACGCACCTCCACACGCCGATGCCTACACGGAGGAGAAGCACATCCGCGCCGACGACCGTAAGGGGAAGGGGCCGGCGAGGAAATGGTGGTTTCCTCCATCCTTCTCTGTTTTGTTTATATTTAAATTATGTTTTAAATAGTTTGTTCTATGGATTTGTCGATGAACTATGCCCCCTTTTGTCCGGCGATGCAATGCGATCCGATGAACTGCGTGTTGATCTACTTTTATGTAGCATTGTATGTGTTCATATGGTTTTGAGGGTTTGAATATGAATGACACGGGCGTGGAAGCCAACAAATAAGACGTGCCCGGTCGCTGATGTTTGAGGGTCCAAATTTGCAAATTCCAATTGTAGATGCTCTCACATCATAATTTTATTGCCTCGACCTCGTAGCCCTCCACCTGATGGTAGTACAGTCAGTAGGTGAATCATGGTACCCTCTCGGCAACAGGGCAACTTATTAACCCTGCAAAGTGCTCCATCCTCTTCTCCGATAATTGTTTACTACCAGAAGCCACGAGTATTAAGTCAATATTGGAGGTTTCGCAAGAGGTTTTTGAGCCTAAGTACCTTGGTTTGCCAGTTCCTGAAGGAAGAATGCACAAGGGGAGATTTGAAACATTGCAGGACCGACTACGGAAGAGACTTGTTGACTGGAGTGAACAATATATGGCCACTTCAAGCAAGGAATTGTTAATTAAGTCGGTTGCACAAGCCATACCCACCTATGTGATGAGTGTGTTCCGGTTACCGGTGTCTGTTCTCGATGATCTTACACGGTTAATGCGGCAATATTGGTGGGGAGTTGAGAAAGGAAAAAGAAAGATGGCTTGGTTGAGTTGGGAGAAAATGAGACTCCCGAAGTCCAAAGGTGGTATGGGTTTTCGTGATATGCGTGCATTTAATCAGGCGTTGCTTGCAAAGCAGGCCTGGTGACTACTTGATGCTCCGGACAGTTTGTGCGCTCGCTTGTTACGTGCGAAGTACTACCCCAATGGGAATCTGTAGGATACCGTTTTTACTGGAAATTCTTCAGCTGTGTGGAAGGGAATTGAACATGGTCTAGAGCTGGTTAAAAAAGGGATCATTTGGCGGGTTGGAGATGGTTCTTCGATACGGACATGGAGGGACCCTTGGATCCCCCGTGGCCATAATTTCCGACCGGTTACACCTAAAAGGAATTGTCGCTTCAATCGGGTGTCTGATTTTGTTGATGAGAATGGTGCATGGATGGTGCAACGATTGAATGCCCACTTTTGGCCTATGGATGTACGCGAAATCCTCAAAATCCGTACCTCACCGAGACAATGACAAGATTTCTTCGCCTGGCATCCGGAGAAGAATGGTCGGTTCTCTGTGAAAAGTGCGTATTACCTGGCGACGGCCGAGCATGATGAGCAGTTTGCCGGCGGGGCATCCAGCGCTAACCCTGACGGGAACCGATCCATTTGGAACCTGATTTGGCAATCTTCTGTACCCCTGCGGATGAAGCACACGGCATGGCGAGTGGCTACAGGTGCTCTGCCTACTGCAGCGTGCATGCAGTATAGACATCTAGGGACGCGTAGTACATGCCCCATATGCGGTACTGCAGCTGAGGACAGCTACCATGCTTTGATTGCATGCAGCCATGCACGTACAATCTGGAAGGCTATGAGGAATGTCTGGTCGCTTCCCCAGGATCATCTTCTCATTAACAGTGGCAAAGAATGGTTACTGAACGTGTTGCTTAATTGCACTGCCGCTGAACGTGACCGAAGTCTTATGATTATTTGGCGTATTTGGCAATTACGAAATGATCTTACACATGATAAAGAAGTTCCTCCGGTCGCCACTACCGTTGATTTTTTTGAACAGCTATATGAAGTCTATTGGAGATACTAGAAAGTATAGCACAGAGGAAATACTTAAAGGTAAAATGTCGGTTGCAGATTGCGCTTTGCCTGAAGTAAGAGTTACCCATGTTCCTAAATCTTGGTCGCCCCCGTCTACTGAGTACGTTGCTTTGTCAGTCGATGGTTCATTCTCAGTGGAGTCCGGTGCGGCGGCGGTAGGAATGATTCTTCGTCGACATGATGGTTCACTTATTTTTGCAGCATATCGGTTTATTTTCAATTGTAATGATGCACTGGAAGCTGAGTTACATGCAATCATGCAAGGGATGGCGCTAGCTATACAACATTCCACCCTTCCAGTCATTGTCCAATCTGATTCTAGTGAGGCATTATCTTGTCTATCAGGGAACGGACTTGATCGTTCTGCCTATGGTCATCTCGTGGCTGAAATCAAGGAGTTGATGAGAGACAGGGAGTTTATTCCTCAGAAGTTGACTAGGGATCAAAATAGAGTTGCAGACCGTTTGGCAAACTATAGTCGTATGGAGTGTACCACGGCTGTGTGGATGCACGTAGGACTGCCATGTATTGAGGATCTTTTGCCTCTCGACTGTAATTCTTTCAATATGGAATAAAACTCCTTTCCCTTCGCAAAAAAAAAAAAAAAAAAAAAAAAACGTCACAATTTTCCTTCATTGATACTCTTGAAGCATCTGAATTGGTATTTCTGTCTGCCGCTTCGTCAGTATACTGCAGCGTTTACAACAGTGGCCCGCAGTAGACTATATTGCTATGTAATTTTTTTTACCTCGAAATACATAAAAGGTGTTTGAGCGCAAAGTATTCAAAAACACACCTCTCTAGCCCAACTGCTGAGTGCGCGTGTCTAAACTGCATGAGGGAGCGAGGTTGATCCCCTGGCTGATATTCGCCAAATACGATTTTCTTATTATTTTCATAGATCATAATGGATACATCTCATATTTCTTCTGACTATTGTGTCAATGTAACCTAACTATATAATTTGGACCATAGTTGACAGATCTTCATAACTGTATAAAAATAGTTTTTTGGCTATTGCTCCAGTGGGCCTTAATAATTGTTTGGGCCGCAAAATGTACACTTTCATAATTGTATATTGAATAAACCATGACCGATAATCTGAATTTAAACCTCATGTGGTACTGGTAAGCCCACGATGTAATATCACGTGCAAACGACACAAGGGGTATATTAAGACAAATGGTGTTTATGAAAATGTCATAATAATTATTGGCCCCAAAATTAATTATGATTAAAGACACTCTGCGGCACTTGAAGCAATTGGTTGTGCAAGCTAGGAAAGCCATGGCACAGGCCAGCCCTAACGAGCTTTGCCACTGATTAACAACGCGGGTGATATTTCACCTTTTTTGGCAAAACATTTCTGGTGGGTTTATAATGAAATTACTTGCCATTGTGTAATAGT
The DNA here is from genome assembly GCA_039707655.1 of Elymus sibiricus. Taxonomy (NCBI): domain Eukaryota; kingdom Viridiplantae; phylum Streptophyta; class Magnoliopsida; order Poales; family Poaceae; genus Elymus; species Elymus sibiricus. The sequence goes on from CM077663.1 coordinate 403,166,894, forward strand.
TGTTTATGGGAAACACAAAAATTACTCCTCAAACACTTTCAACCTGCTAGTTGAGGTAAACAGTAAAATCTGAAAAATAATAAAATAAATTAAAATTCTGATTGTTTTTTCAAAACTAAAATTGCTTAGTTCTTTGCCATATGTAAGTTTTCATGATGAAATCACATTCGTGGATGTGTGGAAAACCCAAAAACAAAATCAGTGCCCCAAAATTCTTTTTGAAAATAGTCCTTTTGAAGCATCAATTTTGTTTTTTGGAACTCATTCCAACACATAATTTTGCACGCAGCTCAACCACTCATCATTGTTTATCTAAAAAAATCTGTTTAAAAAAATATTAACTATTTCTTTGAATTTACTGTTTAGCCAGATGCATGTCAGCTCGATATTTAAAAAACTCCATGTCTAGCTGCGCACGTGCTTGCGCAGAGCGGGTTGGAGGTAGATGTTCCTTTCACCTTCTGGGCAAATGTTGCCCCTGACTTTGTTGGTGGTTTGGTAACTAGAGGTATGGCTAGGATAGAAGTTTTAAGTCCAATATAACTTGTTCCTTTCCAAAACAAAAATATGGTAAGAAAATATGGTAAGTACAGGTTAAGACGTTTATTTTGAAACACAGTGTAGAAGCAGACTCTCATAAACACATACACACAATTACTTCTATGAATGCACGAACACACATAGTATCCTATGAGTATGTACGAGAGACTGAGCCAATAAGTTTTGAGATTGCTAAGTCACCAAAGACACCTTGTTGTCGACGCTTATCCCTGGAACACTAAAGCCCTTAAATCCTAGAGTAAATCTATAGAAGTTTAATACAGAGCCCACACATGTATCAATAGATTATTGAATTCGATGTAACACCTGAGATATATTTAACCTAAAACTGGGCACAACAATATGTCATGATTTGAAGACAAATTAATAATCCCTTTGTAAGTATTTTATAATATTATATTTTTTTATTGAGGTAAATACACCGGTGGTGCTTGAACTTGTCACCGATGTTCACTTTAGTGCATGGACTTGAAAAATACGTCGAACTGGTTCTAAAACTTAATGCGAACGTGGAAATACGATGCTAATCATGTCCGTAGACGTAAAGTGCGTCGACGTGGCATCGTGTATGGCTGACATTGCGTGGAGCCCACTTGTAGCTACGAAAAAGAATTACTTGAGTGTTATATACTCCCTCCGTCCCAAAATAAGTCTCGCACATAGTTGTGCTCACCATTCTACCAAACATGTGTTCATGTTGACGTCAACCCCTCATGCTTATTGTATTTGAACCGAAAACTTTTGTATACATAAATGGGTTGCAGCTTGTGGCCCATTTTCCGTGCGTTATTTTTTAAAATGTAAAAAGTATGTTCATTATAATCATAATAATATAAGCTAGATTTAAATGTTCATCTGTTATTAATAATTACTTCATGCTACACAAATATTCGTGTGCACATAAAACAGATATATACAGGTATGTAACAAAATAACTTAAAAATGTTCCTGTAATTTTTAGAAATATTAACTTATTATTCAAAAATACTATTTTAAATATAACCCATGAGTGTATAAAAATGTTTGTAAATACTAACACTTAAAATATTTTTATAAATAATAATTATTTTCTAAAAATAGTATTTTCTAAATAATAAGTTCATATTTCAAAATATTACAGAAATAAATTTTTAGTAAGTTATTTTACTATATATGGTATACCTCTATATATTTACCTTGTGTGCACACGGATATTTGTGCGGTATAAGGTAATTTCTAATAAGACATGAATATTTGAATCTTACTTTTATTATTATTATTATTATTATTATATTTATATACTTTTTAAATTGTTTAAAATAAAATAAACTGTACAAAATGGGCCACGGGCTGCAACCCATTTATGGACACATGAGTTTTCAATTAAATACATTAAGGTTGAGGGAACAGTTTTCACATGAAAACTTGTTTGGTGTGGTGGCTAGCGCGAGCAGTGCGCAAGTGTCACACAGGTGGTTCGATTCCTATCAGGCGCATTTTCATGTTATTTTTGCTAAGGGGGTTCACTAGTCATAGAGACATATAGTGTTTACGTAATTTTGTTTCGTAGTTATAAGTGGGCCCAATGCCATCTCTTTGCCACATCAGCCATATACGGTGCCACGTCGACGCATTGTACATTTACAAGTGTGATTAGTACCGTATTTGCACATTTATGTCAAGTTTTACAATCAGTTCAACGTATTTTTCAAGTTCAGTCACTAAGGTGACACACGTGGCCAGTTGAAGCACCGAGGGTGTATTTACCTCTTTTTTATTCATGCATGTTGAATTTTACACTAGAAACCGCTATGAGGTTATTTCTGAGACCATATGCTTTAGAGATCTTTCCCAGAACATTTGGTGACACACAGAGAAATATACATAGGGGTTAATCTGAGTATCACAAATCAATCTAGAAAACATGAGATTTCATGTTTCTGTAGTTTTCTCTCATGCATGGGTGTTGGGTTTAAATATATATTTAAGACGCAATGTATCAGAAAACACAACTTACGTATATACAAATTAACATGGTTTAAATTTAGCACATTAGATATACATTTTTAATAATAAATTAATCAAATTTAGCATACCTAACACAATTATTAATATTTAACAGAACTATCATCTATTTAATTATCATGTGTACATTATGAAAATAATATTAATGGAAAATTATATATATATATATATATATATATATATATATATATATATATATATATATATATACATATAATAAGTATAATTTTTTAGTATAAAATATTAACTTATTTTGAATACTTTGAGAGCACAAACAAGGGTAAATAACTTAGGACCTCGAACTTGTTTGCGATCCCGCGCTGTGTTGCATGGGCGCACGGATGGGAACTTCGTCGACGCTGGCAAAGCACGATGACCACCGGTAGACCAGACGTCCGTCCAACGCAGCGCCACTCGTCCGAGGTGGCGTCAAGCCTGCGGTCGGCGGCGCTGTCGAGGAGCGCCCGACGACTCCAACCAGCTGGGCCGGAATTGTGTGGCGCAGCTTCAATGCCTTGATGGACGCCGTCATCTGCCCCTCACTGCGTCGGTGCGTGGCGCGAACGCGACGCCTCCACGAGCTCGAGGCCGTGGAAGCGACGATCGCGCCCTCTCCGCCCCTCCCGAGCAGCAATCGACGCAGCTGCCGGCTCGGGACGTCACACCGCCGCGGATGGGAGCACACCAGCCACTCCGACAGACGGCCAGAGGTCGCGGTGGAAGAGGTGCGTCACCCGCCCAAGCCACTCCAGCAGGCGGCCGGAGCTCCCGGCCATGCTGCTGACCCGACACCTCCAATGGTAAACACTACGATTGTTATAATTCCAATGGTAAACAATCCAGAAAGAGTCACTCAGTTCCGACCTACAAGTCTTTGTAATGCAGTTTGTAAGGTCATTTCAAAGACCATTGATGTAAGACTTAACATTTTACTGCCAAAGATAATTAGCCCTACCCAAAGTGCCTTCGTTCCGGGAAGGCTTATCACAGACAATGTGCTTATTGCATATGAAAGTTTGCATGCAATAAAACAGAGGAAATCTGGCAAAACAGGGTGGTGTGATGTGAAGCTTGACATGCATAAATCATATGACAGGAGTAAGTGGGTATTCTTGGAGGCAATTATGTTAAAGCTTGGGTTTCATGCGGAATTGGTCAAGCTGATTATGCTATGTGTTTCTTCAGTTTAGTACAGAGTAAGATACAATTCAGTTTAGACTGAATTTTTTAAACCTACTAGAGGGTTACGACAGGGGATCCCCTCTCACCGTATTTATTTCTTCTTTGCTCGGAGGGACTCACAGTCTAGTTATCTCATGCTGAGCAAAGTGGAGAGTTAGATGGTGTCAAGGTTTGCCGGGATGCGCCAGCTGTCACAAATCTACTGTTCGCAGATGATTCATTGATTTTGATGAAGGCAAATGTTCATAATGCCGTGTGTTTGAGGTCAATCTTGGACGCATATTGTGCTGCCTCTGGACAACTAGTCAGTGTGGACAAATCTAGTATTTTCTTGAGTCCCAGTATAGATGTGAATATGAAGGTTGAGGTATGCTTTTCCCTGAATATTATGACTGAAGCCTTGAATGAAAAATACTTAGGACATCCAGCCACTCTTGGTCTTGATAAAAGCGACAACTTCCATTATCCCATTGATCGGTTAATTTTGAGATTAAGTGAATGGAAGGAAAAGTGCCTCTCTTCGGGAGAGAAAGAGATTCTCATTAAGTCAGTAGCACAAGCAATACCAACATAAGCGATGTCCATCTTTAAAATTCCTTTTTTTTTGCAAAGGAATCACGGATGCGATATCTCGTTTTTGGTGGGGTGATGATGCAATTCACAAAAGGATGCATTGGTTCACGTGGTGGAAGATGTGCACACTAGTAGAAAACATGTCTTACGTTTTCCCCTTTAGTCCCGGTTTGGCTTTGGCCCGGGACTAATGTGACCATTAGTCCTGGTTCCAACGGCTAGGAGCGGTCGGGGGGCACGGGCACCATTAGTCCCGGTTCATTTGGGACCTATAGTCCCGGTTTGTGATACAAACCGGGACTAAAGGGGTGGTGGCAGACTGGTGTCAGGCTGGGGCCCCCACGAGCCCTTTTAGTCCCAGTTTGTCTCACAAACCGGGACTATATGTAGACCATTAGTCCTGGTTTGTATAACCAACCGGGACTAAAGCTTTCCCTATATAAACCCTTCGTCCAGCCCGAGCACATTTCTCTGTTTTCTCCATTCCCCTCTCTGTTCTTCCCTAGCTCGAGCTCATCCCTCTATTTTTGCCAAGATTTGTCAAGATTTGAGGCACCCCAATCCATCCAAGTGTCCACAAAGGTTAGCAACTTTGTCCTTTCATCTCTTATTGCTAGATCAGCTCGTGCAATGCTTTATAAGTATAGTGATTTGTGGATTTTAGTTTGGGTGTAATTATGTGGTAGTTTTTTTTGATTTATATGCAATTTGAGCTCAAATTAACTCCTTAGTTTGCATATGTGTAGGTGTGGTTTACTTAGTGTGCCTTCCCGTCCCCGTCCTAACCACCGTCGATCGCCCGCACCATCCCGTCGCCGGCACCACCTTGGTGAGCCTCTTCTTGTGTTCTTATCCTTTTTATAAAAAAATCGTATTTGTATGATTTAGATAGTTACTTGCATAATTTTCTTACTTGTATGATTGTTGTTATATATAGTGCCATGGTTATGATATCCGTGCCGGTCGGCCCTCGTCCGGTTTACGATTCGGATGTGGTATATTCTCTTTTATAACTATTTGTTGCATTTCGTGTTAATGACAATTATGCCCATCAAGTTGACATAGATATTTTTATCTAGGAGGTAGTTGAACCGGAAATTCCAACCGACCCTATTGTCAAGAAGTTAAATTTAGTTGAAAAAGAAAACGAGGATTTGAAAGGAAAATTGAAAAGAGTTGAAGAAGAGAAGATGAAATTGGAGTTGTGCGTTGCCGATGTCGTCGATGATCACAAGATCAAGATGGATGCAATGCTCTTGAAGATTAGAAAGATTAGAAAATATGCCATTAATAAAGAGGCTTGGTATCATTATGCTGTTGGATCAATTGTTACCTTAGTTGCGATTTTGATCGCATTTGTTGTTGCATTTAAATGTTTTAGCTAGATAGTTGTATGTTGTTTTATGAGAATAAGTGTGTATGAACTTGTATTAATTTGGTCTTTTCGGTGTTGTGTAATGAAGATGAACCGACAATGGATGTACGATGGCCAACGCTCTCCCAGTTCATTAATGGCGTGCATAGTTTTCTGCGTGCGGCTGAGGCAAACAAGCGGGATGGTTTTATGTGTTGTCCATGTGGTGTGTGTAAGAATGATAAGAGTTAGTCTAGCGCAAAACAAATTCACGTCCACCTTTTTATGTCCGGTTTCATGTCCGGCTATAATTGTTGGACCAAGCACGGAGAAAGAGGGGTTCTAATGGAAGAGAATGAAGAAGAAGAAGCTGAGGCATCAGATGAGCCCACTGATGATCTTTGTCGGGCCATTGCTGAGGCAAAGAGAAACTGCGAAAGTGAAAAGGAGAAGTTGAAGTTGGAACGCATGTTAGAGGATCACAAAAAAGGGTTGTACCCAAATTGCGAAGATGACAACACAAATCTCGGTACCACACTGGAATTGCTGCAATGGAAGGTAGAGAATGGTCTATCTGACAAGGGATTTGAAAAGTTGCTGAAAATAATGAAGAAGAAGCTTCCAAAGGACAACGAATTGCCCGACAGTACATACGAAGCAAAGAAGGTTGTCTGCCCTCTCGGATTAGAGGTGCAGAAGATACATGCATGCCCTAATGACTGCATCCTCTACCGCGGTGAGGAGTACGAGAATTTGAATGCATGCCCGGTATGTGGTGCATTGCGATATAAGATCAGTCGCGATGACCCTGCTGATGATGTTGAGGGCGAGCGCCCGAGGAAGAGGATTCCTGCCAAGGTGATGTGGTATGCTCCTATAATACCATGGTTGAAACGTTCGTTCCAAAACAAAGAGCATGCCAAGTCGTTGCGATGGCACAAAGAAGACCGTAAGAAAGATGGTAAGTTGAGAGTACCCGCTGATGGGTCGTAGTGGAGAAAAATCGAGAGAAAGTGGCCGGACTTTGCAGATGACCCAAGGAACGTATGGTTTGGTTTAAGTGCAGATGGTATTAATCCTTTTGGGGAGCAGAGCAGCAAGCATAGCACATGGCCTGTGACTCTATGTATGTATAACCTTCCTCCTTGGTTGTGCATGAAGCGGAAGTTCATTATGATGCCAGTGCTCATCGAAGGCCCTAAGCAACCCGGCAACGGCATTGATGTGTACCTAAGGCCATTAGTTGATGAACTTTTACAGCTGTGGAATAAAGAAGGTGTACGTGTGTGGGATGAGTACAAACAGCAGGAATTTGACCTACGAGCATTGCTGTTTGTAACCATCAATGATTGGCCTGCTCTTAGTAACCTTTCAGGATAGACAAACAAGGGATACCATGCATGCACGCACTGTTTAGATGAGACTCAAAGTATATATTTGGACAAATGCAAGAAGAATGTATACCTGGTACATCGTCGATTTCTTCCGACCAAGCAGGCCTTAAGAAAGAAAGGCAAGCATTTCAAAGGTGAGGCAGATTACCGAAAGAAGCATGTCCTTCGTACTGGTGATGATATACTTGATATGGTCAAGGATTTACAAGTAATCTTTGGAAAGAGTCTTGGCGGACAATCTGTTCCGATTAACGCTGACGGACATGCCCCCATGTGGAAGAAGAAATCTATATTTTGGGAGCTAGAATATTGGAAAGTCCTAGAGGTCTGCTCTGCAATCGATGTGATGCTCGTCACGAAGAATCTTTGCGTGAACCTGCTAGGCTTCCTGGGAGTGTATGGGAAGACAAAAGATACACCGGAGGCACGACAGGACCAGCAACGTATGAACACAAAAGACGGCATGCATCCAAAGCAGTATGAACGTCCTGCCAGCTACGCTCTTACCAAAGCAGAGAAGGATTTTTTTAATGCCTGCTCAGTATGAAGGTCCCGTCTGGCTTCTCGTCGAATATAAAAGGAATAATAAATATGGCAGAGAAAAAATTCCAGAACCTAAAGTCTCATGACTGCCATGTGATCATGACACAATTGCTTCCGGTTGCGTTGAGGGGGCTTCTACCAGAAAATGTTCGATTAGCCATTGTGAAGCTATGTTCATTCCTCAATGCAATTTCTCAGAAGGTAATCGATCCGGAAATCCTACCAAGCTTATAGAATGATTTGGTCCAATGTCTTGTTAGTTTCGAGTTGGTGTTCCCACCATCCTTCTTCAATATTATGACGGACGTCCTAGTTCACCTAGTCAAAGAGATTGCCATTTTGGATCCTGTATTTCTACACAATATGTTCCCCTTTGAGAGGTTCATGGGAGTCTTAAAGAAATATGTTCGTAACCGTGCTAGGCCAGAAGGAAGCATCTCCAAGGGCCATGAAACAGAGGAGGTTATTGAGTTTTGTGTTGACTTTATTCCTGACCTTAAGTCGATTGGTGTTCCTCAATCGCGGCATGAGGGGAGACTACGTGGAAAACGCACGCTTGGACCAAAATCAATAGTATGTAGGGACGGGCATTCTTGGGCGCAAGCACACTACGCAGTTCTACAAAATTCTACCTTGGTGACCCCGTATATCGAGAAACACATGGATATTATACGCTCTAAGAACCCGGAGCAGTCTGACCCCTGGATTAAACGTACACACATTGAGGCTTTCGGCTGTTGGTTGCAAACACATCTCATGAATGACGACATTGTTGAAGATGAGTTGTACTTGTTGGCCAAGAGACCATCTTCGACTATATTGACTTTCCAAGGATACGAGATAAATGAGAATACATTTTACACGATCACCCAAGATAAAAAGTGCACCAACCATTTCCAACAATGGTGTCCGCTTTGACAATGCAGCAAACACCAATAGGGAAAAGGACACATATTATGGTTACATAGAGGAGATATGGGAACTTGACTATGGAAGTGATTTGAAGGTCCCTTTGTTCCAGTGCAAATGGGTCAATCTGACTGGAGGAGGGGTAATGGTAGACCAGCAGTACGGAATGACAACAGTGGATCTCAACAATCTTGGGTACACAGAGGAACCATTCGTCCTAGACAATGATGTGGTGCAGGTTTTCTATGTGAAGGACATGTCTACGAAACCAAGAAAAAGAAAAGATAAGAAAGCGGATACATCATACGATGAGCCAAAGCGCCACATAGTTCTTTCAGGGAAAAGAAACATCGTGGGAGTGGAGGACAAGACAGACATGTCAACAGATTATGAAAAGTTTGATGAAATTCCTCCCTTCACAGTGAAGACTGACCCAAGCATCCTGTTAAATGATGAAGATTGTCCATGGTTACGGCGCAATAAGCAAGGGACACACGAGAATAAAAAGTTTTATACCCCAAGATCCCACTCTAGGATGTGATTGGCTTCACCGTCATCACTTTTCTTCTCTAGCGAGTAGCCGAGATGGTCCAGTTTGTACACGAAGTGTATCCTTTTTTTGTTGTTGTCCCTCTCAACTTTTTATCACATGCTATGTGGGTGAAATGATGATACCATGCCAAGTTTCAACCTTTTCAGATTTCATTTGTAGTGTTTTTTAATTTCAGGGTCGTTTAGCTCAAAAAAAATCATTAAATGCATGAAAAATAGCAAATGAAGTTAGAAAGGGTTGAAATTTGAAGATGTGGCTTAGAATGGTGCATATTGAATAAACAAAAACTCTGGAGTTGAAATAAGTTAAAAAATGAAATGCCTTTGTAACAGATGAGTTTTCGTCTGAAACCCTCATACTTCGAAGGAGATCGTCCAGTTTGTACACGAAGTGCATCCAGTTTTTGCCGTATCCCTCTCAACTTTTTAGCACATGCTATGTGGGTGAAATGATGATACCATGCCAAGTTTCTACCTTTTTAGATTTCATTTGTAGTGCTTTTTAATTTCAGGGTCATTTAGCTAAAACAAATCATTAAATGCATGAAAAATAGCAAATAAAGTTAGATAGGGTTGAAATTTGAAGATGTGGCTTAGAATGGTGCATATGGAATGCACAAAAATTCTGAAGTTAAAATAAGTTAAAAAAATGAAATGCCTTTGTAACAGATGAGTTTTCGTCTGAAACCCTCATACTTCGAAGGAGATCGTCCTGTTTATACACGAAGTGCATCCAGTTTTTGCCGTAACCCTCTCAACTTTTTAGCACAGGCTATGTGGGTGAAATTATGATACCATGCCAAGTTTCTACCTTTTTAGATTTCATTTGTAGTGCTTTTTAATTTCAGGGACATTTAGCTCAAAAAAATCATTAAATGCATGAAAAATAGCAAATGAAGTTAGATAGGGTTGAAATTTGAAGATGTGGCTTAGAATTGTGCATATTGAATGCACAAAAAGTCTGGAGTTCATTTGGGTGATTTTGATTAAAAGAAATGAAGGTATAAAACTAAAAGAGTTAAACAGAATCTGGTTTTGATTAAAACACCTATTTAAATTATCCTAAAAATTCCCAAGTTTAACATAATGATAAAACATACTAATATTAAACAACATGAAAAACAATCAATCAAAAATCTAATTTTAAACTAAAGTTATTCACAAATTAGTGTTTCACATAATTTCAAATGAATTCAAATTTAAACTATTTAAATTTGAAAACTACTGGCACTAACAGAAAGTTTGTAATTGTTTTGACCTAAAGCAAAAAGATTCATTAAAAAACTATAAATATTCTAACAGTTATCCAAATCTAAAAACAGAAATTAGAAAAACAAAACAAAACAAAAAAGAGAAAATACAACTTTAGTCCTGGTTGGTGCTATCAACCGGGACTAAAGGTCCCTTCCCGCGCGGAATTTGGGCCGCCAAAAAGAAGGGCCATTAGTACCGATTGGTGCTACCAACCGGGACTAAAGGGTAGTCCTTTAGTCCCGGTTGGTAGCACCAACCGGGACTAAAGACCTTTAGTCCCGGTTGGAGCCACCAACCGGGACTAAAGGTACTGGGGTATATAAGCACAGACTTAGAAAATTTCCCCAACCTCTCGCATTCTCCCCCGACGCCGACGCCCTGCCCCGACGCCGCCAGGCTGCTGCTCGTCGCCGTCCCCGCCAGGCTGCCGCTCGTCGCCGACGCCGTCACCGCTCGTCGCCGTCGCCGCTCGTCGCCGTCGCCCCGCCCCGACGCCGCCAGTCTGCCGCTCGTCGCTGTCGCCGCTCGTCGCTGTCGCGGTCGCCGTCGCTGATCGCCGCCGTCGCCCTGCCCCGACGCCGCTAGGCTGTCGCTCATCGCCGTCGCGCCGCTCTCCTCGTCAACCCCCCGGTGAGCTTTTTTTATGTTTTAGTTAATTTAGTTGTTTTATTTAGTTGTTTTATTTGTTTTAGTTAATTTAGTTGTTTTATTTGTTTTATGTTTTAGTTGTTTAGTTTTTTTTAATGTTGTAGTTGTTTTAGTTAATTTAGTTGTTTTATGTTTTAGTTGTTTAGTTTTTATTATGTTTTAGTTGTTTTAGTTGGAAATAATGTAGTATCGTCGGTCGTCGGTGACGCGATATTGAGGAGTCCCCGACGATCGTCGGTGAGGAGTCCGCGACGATCGTCGGTGAGGAGTGCCCGACGATCGTCGGTGAGGAGTCCGCAACGATCGCCGGTGAGGACGAGGCGACGGCGACGGCGATATATGATGTTTAGATGTTTAGGGTTTAGATGTTAATATGTTTTAGTAAATGAGACTTTTTATTAGGCATTAGCTATTTTATATTAGGCAGATATATGATTTTTAGATGTTTAAATGTTTAGTTGCATAGCGTAGCCGTTGAGTCGACGATGCCCGGCCAGCATCCTCGTCGTCGACTCGGTGGCAACAACCTGCTTGAGAGGCGCCATGTCCGGGACTGGGCTCCGCCGGGCTGGCACTGGGAGGTGCTGCCTTCTGGGGCACGCAACTTGGTGAGGAATCAGGGTCCCGTCGGTGACCCGGAGGTTCTTTGGTGGCGGTCGCGTGGACCACTGTCGGTGCAGAGGGAGCCGGCCCCCGCAGATGTGGTATGTCACCGTGTCAGGGAGGAGGACGAGCACGTCCGACGCTACATGGCTGCGTTGGACGCCAGGTTCTCCAATACCTGGCAGGTTCTTCAGGGATCACACCCGAGCTATGATCCTGTCATAGTTCCTTATCTTTGGGTGTCCACCGCCTGCGCCGCGAGACGTCAACTAGATCTGTATTAGTGATATTATATTTGAGATGTATTAGTGATAATATTCGATGATGTATTAGTTATATTATATAATAATATTTGAGATGTATTAGTGATACTATTCGATGATGTATTAGTGATATTATATGATCATATTGTTGCATTGCCTTGTATTGATTTGCATATCTCCGGTTTTGCTTATTGAATGCATTATAATTGTTTTATATTTGTTCTGGATTAGTTACGCTATGGACGGTAGAGACAGAGACCGTGATCAAGAGAATGCCATGTACGACTTGATACGCTCCGGAAACGAAGAGAATGAAGAAGTAGATGATGGCTCACAATACCTTAACCCATCCGGTCAGGGAATTGAGGAAGAACAACCAAGAGATGAAGGGGAACCAACTGACAGTGATGGCGAAGAAATTTTTCTCCATCATCAGAAGTCCGGCGAGGTATTAATTTGCCCTCTGGTGACCATCAGAAGTATTGATTGATTTGTATATATTAACGAATCTTTCTTCTTTTAGCCCTCCAGATCGAGCAAATCTTCTACAAGGGTTAAACGTGGCCCGACAAAAAAGTTGAAAGAAGGCATAAAGTACAACATCGATCAAATCAGAGCAGATGGCGAACCGATTGTTCCTAAAATTAATGTAGACAAATTTATACGTCAATGCGTACTTGTCGTTAGGGACCAAATGCCGATCACCGCTCAAGAATGGAATGAGCCAAAAGATCGCGGAGTTCCTTTTGTCAGCCAAAGAGCAAAGGATCTGCTTTGGGAGGCGCGCATGAAACATTTCACCCTACCAGAGGGTCTCACAGATCTCCAACGGGAGAAAGTCAAGAAGTGTACTCTTAAGAGGATGGCCACACAATTTCAGACTTGGAAGAAAAGGTTATGGACCAATTACGTGAAAGGAGGAAAGAAGACTCCAGAATTCAAAGGAGAATATACGAAGTTAAAAGATGACAGGGACAGATTTGTGCAAGTCAAGGAATCAGAAGCAGCTAAGGAACGGTCGAGAGTAAACAAGATAAATGCCGAGAAAAAAACATGGCACCATCATCTGGGGCTAGGTGGCTACAAGTATGGGTTGCCTTTGTGGGAAGAATCCGAGAGAAACATGAAGGCTGCAGGGGTCACTCCAGAAACAGAGAATTGGCCTGACAGGTCCAGGACTTGGTTTTATGCACATGGGGGAAAGTTGTACCCAAAGACAGGGAAGGTTCTTGAACAGGCAAGTCTTAAAGAAGCCACAGATGAGTTACTTAAAGCAATAGCAGAAGCTCGAATGGGTCTGTACCAGCCCGAGAGAGAGAACGATGAGCTTACACGCGCCCTCAAGAATCCTGAACACCCGGGACGAACACGAGGCCAATGCCTTGTTCTGTGGCTTCTGGGGTTTGCGGATTGGAATGACAGTTACAGAAGCCGTGAGAGAAATAAGAAGCATGAAGTAGATCGGATTCAAATGGTAGAAGCAAAGAACACGGACTTGGAACGCAAATACATGCTGCAGCAGGAGCAAATCAACAAACTTAGCCAGCAAGGCACGTCTCAGCAGCAGGAGCATCCAGACGCAAGATTGGATGGTATCATTCCATCATCTATGCCGAAAAGCAGCGTGGGTTCAACGGGGGTCCCGGCCGATGATGCACTGCTGGCTCGCTACCCCGTGGATGATATCCTAGAGTAGACAGTTTGTGAGCTACACGTGAAACTGAAGAACATATCCATGAAGGTGGCGGACGGCTTTGCTTTACCGAGTGGACCTGAAGCAACCTTCCACGGCAATCCGATTCCACCTGGCTATGCTCGTGTCGGGGTGGATGAAGTTGTGTCGGCATATGAATCACTAAATCTTGACTACCTTGGAGGTGAAGGGGAGTGGACACTGGGAGAAGCCATTCGTTGTCTCATTTTTTGGAAAAAGGAATGCATTGTGTTTCCAAACTTGGTGCCAAGGCCACCGACTACTCCTCCAAGTCCGCCGCGTCAGCAGACTCCAACTCACCTCGAGACGGAGCGCAGGGCGAGTCCGCCATATCGATCTCCGCCGCGTCAGCAGAGTCCAACCCACCTCGAGATAGAGCTCAGGGCAAGTCCGCCATATCAATCTCCGCCGCGTCAGCCGAATCCATCCCACCCCGAGAAGGAGCCTAGCGCGAGTCCGTGATATCGATCTGTGTTGTGTCAGCCGTCTCCAAATCGAAAGAGAGCACCAAAGCAGAAACCCGAGCCTCCTTCCAAAAAGAAGTTTGGACCGAAACTGCCCCCGCCGCCAAAGGAGAAAACTGGCGAGAAGACTGGCGAGGAACTCGATGAATCAGTGGATCTCGCTTTGCGGTCCCATTTTGGACCGAAACCGCCCCCGCCGCCAAAGGATAAAATACCTCAGGAAGTCATACAACACTTTTTGAATGCTGCTAAACCGGCAGAGAAAAGGCCGCTATCAAACTATGAACGCTCTATTAGCAAGTCCTATCATAAACAAAAAAACAGAAGTCTAGCGGTAGTAGTAAATGCGGGAAAATTGTTTCCCAGCTCGGAGAACAGGCAGTGCAATCAATCATCCCGCTCAAGGTGAGTACCGATAAGGTGGTAATAACCGACGCTGATAGAGAGAATGCTAGACAGCTCGGTATCACTTTTCAACAACTCCTAGAGATCGAGGAATTCCCACCGACGGATCCGAAGGAACTAGAATGGGCATATGTCCCCGGGAACCCTCTCGTGAGTCCTGAAGATGAGAAGCTTCTATCAACGCAAATGTACAACTTGCATGAGTGGTACATGAGAGAAGTAAAGATCGGGCGATAGAGCCTCATGGTGAAAGTCAAGCGAGAGCATTACATCCATGAAAATGATTTGTGGATTGAAAATGAAGAATTCTTTCAGTTATTCAATCAAAAAGCACTCGACAAATCTATCGCCAGTTGCTACTGTCTGTAAGTGATTTCTTTCTGTAATTTGATTAAGTTTCTAGCTCAACTCGTTCATTGCCTGTAATTATCTTCACTATATTCTTTTGTGTGGTATTGTGCAGAATGAAGATTTTTGAATTGGAAAGAGATGGAGTCTATGGCATTGGGTTCATTGACCCAAATACCGTTAATGAAAAGGTGTTAACTACTTACTATAAAGACACGGAGAAAATGTTGCTAAGGTTTTTGAAGGCCCTAAATACCAAAACCAGAAATACTTTTACCTTAAAACTTCAAGTGAGTGTTACTTTTACCTTACTTTTACCTTATATATATATATACTCGATGTTAAGTGTAGTTGATGAGTTATGCATGCCCGCTTATACAAATTGTGTCCCGAGCTACCACTGGATCCTGCTAATCATTAGAATTGACGATGGAACTGTTGAAGTACTGGACTCACTAAGTAAAGACCCTGAAGAATACAGAAGCCTGCATTCGATGCTCGACATGTAATTTCAATCATTTACGCACTATGTCAGCCTCTTTAGTTCGTTTCCTGATATCAAGTAATTAGTAACTCCTTTATTCATTTTCTTTGTCGGGCAGGGTTTGGAAAAAGTTCACCAAAGATGTTAGAGGTGAATGGAAAGAGGAGCTGAAATGGTGAAGGTCCAAGGTATTTAAGTAGTACTAGCTACGTCCGCGCATCTCTTCAAGTATAGTTTCAATACCATTATCATGCTTGATTATTATCTGATTGAATTATATTCTCGTAAAGTGCATGAGGCAGGAACAAGGGGCTAGTTTATGTGCATATTACATTTGTGAGAACATTCGCATTATGACAGAAAAGATCAGAACTACAAGAGATCTTTGGGTACGTAAACACCATTCACATTTTTTTATCATGATGTAATATATATACAGACAACTAACATGTTCATATATTGATCTCCTTCTTTAAAGATGCACGAGATGCGGGATAAGCTCCTACCAAAGGACCGCATACGAGCAATTCAAGAGGAAATTGCGGGTTTTTTGCTTGAGCAGGTCATATCTCCCGACGGAGAATACCAGTACACCTAATGCCTGCATGTAATGATTTGCAAATTGTAGGAGAAATTGTATATACCAAATTGTACATATGTGTATGCATGGTCGTACGAAAAGTTCTATGTATATGATTGGTTCTACGAGATATTCTATTATATATGCATAACGTGTACAGTAACTAGTAGAGAACAGGGTACTAGTCCCGGTTCCAGAGGGCCTTTAGTCCCGGTTCTGGAACCGGGACAAATACCCAAAACCTTTAGTCCCAGTTTGCTTACGAACTGGGACCAAAGGGCTCCACGTGGCCGCTGCGGGGCGCCCAGGCAGGAGGACCTTTAGTCTCGGTTGGTAACACAACCGGGACCAAAGGGCAACCACGCGTCAGCAGCTCGCAGGCGCAGGTTTTTTTTTGGAAGGGGGGTTTAGGGGGTTTTGGAGGGTTAATTTAGGGGTTTCATATTGTGTTAGCTAGCTAATAGAGAGAAGTGACCTCTCTTTCTCCGTGCTTGGTCGACGCTAGCTACTATACATATAGAGAGAACTCGACGCTAGCTAGTAAGCAAATGAAGGAAACCATTAATTACACAAGATCGTCATGAACATATAGAGAGAAGTGACATCTCTTTCTCCGTGCTTGGTCGAACAACAAGTTTTCGTATATCTATCCGACGCTACTACATATGTACAATATAACATCTCTTACAATCCTTAATATCATCTGCCTAAGACCATTGCAATTCCACATGGTATTCTCCGTGTTCAGGTATGACGTGGTCAAGAAAGAATCCCGCCAATTCCTCTTGAATTGCTCGTATGCGATCATGTGGTAGGATTTCATCCCGCATCAGCCAGATCTAATTTAAATAAGGGGGTCAATACATATATATGAATGAAACTCAACACAATTGATGGTAATATACAAAATAAATTTGTGAATATTGTTTACGTACTTCAAATTGTTTTTCAGAGAAGCCCCGCTCAGAGGTCGAGTGGCGAATGAACTCGCATATGTAGTATCCACATAAATGATTCTCGTGTGCCTGGTACAAGCACTTTACGAGAATAGAGTTCAATCAAACTGATAAGCAAGCATGATAATGGTATTGATGAAACTAGAATCAATGAGAGATGCGCGGAACTAGCTAGTACTACTTACTTTGGGGTGTGTAAATCGCAGCTCGTTGTTTAGACCGGGAACCATTCCGGTGAACTTTTTCCAAACCCTAGCAGGCAAAGAAAATGATTACTTGATAACAGGAAATGAACGAAAGTTACCGATATGGTCCCGGTATTGATTGAACTTACTTTTGGAGCATTGCAGTCATGTCCGCATAATTCTCGGGATCTTTACGTCTCGAGTCTAAGACAGTTACTAATGCCCCGTCAAAGCTTAATGGATAGCAGAATAAAGTGGAACCTGCACACACATAACTCATGAATTACATTACTTAACCTCGAGTAAGCGAAACCGAATATGCACAAGACAGTAACACTCACTTGAAGTTGTAAGGAAAGAGTATTTCCCTTTTGTTTTGATGTCTAAGGAACGCTTCTAGCAAGTTGTCCTCGGTAACTTTGGTTCTCTTTGTACCGGCCATTCATTTACGATATTTGGGCTAATGAACCCAATGTCATAGATTTGTTCTTTTTTGCATTCGACCATCTTCAATCTGCATAATATAGTGAGGATAATTATATATACATGCAATGAACGAGCTGAGCTAGAGACTTAATTATAGAAGTAATACTTACAAACAGTAGCAAGTCATGAGTTGTTTGTCAAGGGCCTCTTGATTGTATAACTGAAATAACTCCACAAATTCAACAGGCATCAGGTCGACTCCAATGAAGTCGTGCTCTTTTTTAATTCCGATCATCAAACTGTTGGTCCCAGACTTCCTGCAGGTTTCCATGTACCACTCATGCAATTTTTGCATCATCGTTGTTAGATGAGGATGATCAGGTTTGACGAGAGGTCAATTTCAGCAGCCCAAAGGGCGGGAAGCAGAGACCTTTGGTCCCGGTTGGTGGCACCAACAGGGACTAAAGGGTGGCATTGGTCCCGGTTGGTGGCTCAAACCGGGACGAAAGGGTGGCATTGGTCCCGGTTCGAGCCACCAACTGGGACCAAAGGCCTGTGGCTGGCACAGTCGCGGTGCGGTTGGATGTTTAGTCCCACCTCGCCAAGCGAAGGGCGCCCGGACTTGTTTATAAGCCCCGCCGCGGCTGCAACGTTGAGCTCCTCTCTAAAGCAGGCCTGTGGGCCTGACCGACCTCTTTCTACTCTGTGGGGCCTACTATGTGAAAATAGATGCGAATTTATAGAGAAAATTCAACCTAAATTCAAAGTGCTAGTTAGGCGTAGCTAGCACTTTGAATTTAGGTTGAATTTTCTCTATAAATTCGCATCTATTTTCACTTTTGCTATTTTTTATGTTATTTTTTGCATATTAAAAGTTCTTAACAAAAAATACTTTATGAATATTCTTTTTGCTATTAAAGTTTTTAACAAAAATAACTTTGATAATTTTAGTTGCATAAATTTTATATAATATTAACTTAAATAACTTTGATCGGACGAAAACACGTCTATTACAAAGGGATTTCAATTTTTTAAACATATTTTAACTCAAGACTTTTTCTGCATTCAATATGCACCATTCAAAGCCACATCATCACTTTTCAACCCTTTTCTGACTTCATTTGCTATTTTTCATGCATTTCGTGATTTATTTTGAGCTAAAATGACCCTGAATTGAAAATCACTACAAATGAACTCTGAGATGGTTGAAAGTTGGCATCGTATCATCATTTCACCCACATAGCATGTGCTAAAAAGTTGAGAGGGTTACGCTAAAAACTGGATGCACTTCGTGAACAAACTGGACAATCTCCTTCGAAGTATCAGGGTTTTGGACGAAAACTCGTCTATTACAAAGGGATTTCAATTTTTTAAACATATTTTAACTCAAGACTTTTTCTGCATTCAATATGCACCCTTCAAAGCCACATCATCACTTTTCAACCCTTTTCTGAATTCATTTGCTATTTTTCATGCATTTCATGATTTATTTTGAGTTAAAATGACCCTGAATTGAAAAGCACTGCAAACGAACTCTGAAATGGTTACAAAGTTGGCATGGTATCATCATTTCACCCACATAGCATGTGCTAAAAATTTGAGAGGGTTACGTCAAAAACTGGATGCACTTCGTGTACGAACTGGACAATCTCTTTCGAAATGTCAGGGTTTTGGACGAAAACTCATCTGTTACAAAAGGATTTCAATTTTTTAAACATATTTTAACTCAAGACTTTTTCTGCATTCAATATGCACCATTCAAAGCCACATAATCACTTTTCAAACCTTTTCTGACTTCATTTGCTATTTTTCATGCATTTCATGATTTATTTTGAGCTAAAATGACCCTGAATTGAAAAGCACTGCAAATGAACTCTGAAATGGTTGAAAGTTGGCATGGTATCATCATTTCACCCACATAACATGTGCTAAAAAGTTGAGAGGGTTATGGCAAAAACTGGATGCACTTCGTGTACAAACTGGACAATCTCTTTCGAAGTGTCAGGGTTTTGGACGAAAACTCATCTGTTACAAAAGGATTTCAATTTTTTAAACATATTTGGACTCAAGACTTTTTCTGCATTCAATATGCACCATTCAAAGCCACATCATCACTTTTCAAACCTTTTCTGACTTCATTTGCTATTTTTCAAGCATTTCATGATTTATTTTGAGCTAAGATGACCCTGAATTGAAAAGCACTGCAAATGAACTTTGAAATGGTTGAAAGTTGGCATGGTATCATCATTTCACCCACATAGCATGTGCTAAAAAGTTGAGAGGGTTACGGCAAAACTTGGATGCACTTCGTGTACAAAATGAACAATCTCTTTCGAAGTATGAGGGTTTCAGACGAAAACTCATCTGTTACAAAAGGCATTTCATTTCTTGACATGTAACTGCAGTGATATTCTAGATCAAAGCCATTATCAGAATAGTTGTGGAGAGAAAGTCTTCACTTTTTCTTCGCGTGTGTCCGTTGCTTATTGCGCCGTAACCATGGATAATCTTCATCGTTTAACAGGGTGCTTGAGTCAGCCTTCACTTTGAAGGGAGGAATTTCATGAAACTTTTCATAATCTTCAGACATGTCTGTCTTGCCCTCCACTCCCACGATGTCTCTTTTCCCTGAAAGAACTATGTGGCGCTTTGGCTCATCGTATGATGTATTCGCTTCCTTATCTTTTCTTTTTCTTGGTTTGGTAGACATGTCCTTCACATAGGAAACCTGCGCCATATCATTGGCTAGGACGAATGGTTCGTCTGTGTACCCAAGATTGTTCAGATCCACTGTTGTCATTCCGTACTGCGGGTCTACCTGTACCCCGCCTCCTGACAGATTGACCCATTTGCACCAAAACAAAGGGACCTTAAAATCATGTCCATAGTCAAGTTCCCATATGTCCACTATGTAACCATAATATGTGTCATTTCCCCTGTTGGTTGCTACATCAAAGCGGACACCACTGTTTTGGTTGGTGCTCTTTTGATCTTGGGCGATCTTGTAAAATGTATTCCCATTTATCTCGTACCCTTTGTAAGTCAATACAGTCGAAGATGGTCCCCTGGCCAACGAGTACTGCTCATCTGCAACAGTGGTGTTACCCATGAGATGTGTTTGCAACCAACTGCCGAAAGTCCTGATGTGTTCACATGTAATCCAGTCGTCACACTCCTCCGGGTGTTTGGAGCGCAGAATATTCTTGTGTTCATTGACATACGGGGTCGCCAAGGTAGAATTCTGTAGAACAGTGTAGTGTGCTTGAGACCAAGAATGCCCGTCCCTACATATTATTGAATTCACTCCTAGCGTGCCTTTTCTAGTTAGTCTCCCCTCATACCGCGATTGAGGGAGACCAATCGGCTTAAGGTCAGGAATAAAGTCAACACAAAACCCAATGCTTTCCTCTGTTTGATGGCCCATGGAGATGCTTCCTTCTGGCCTAGCACGGTTACGAACATATTTCGTTAAGACTCCCATGAACCTCTCAAAGGGGAACATGTTGTGTAGAAATACAGGGCCCAGAATGCCAATCTCGTTGACTAGATGAACTAGAACGTGCGTCATGATATTGAAGAAGGATGGTGGGAACACCAGCTCGAAACTGACAAGACATTGCACCAAATCACTCTTTAACCTTGGTAGGATTTCTGGATCGATTACCTTCTGAGAGATTGCATTGAGGAATGCACATAGCTTCACAATGGCTAATCGAACGTTTTCCGGTAGAAGCCCCCTCAATGCAACTGGAAGCAGTTGCGTCATAATCACGTGGCAGTCATGAGACTTTAGGTTCTCGAACTTTTTCTCTGCCATATTTATTATTCCCTTTATATTCGACGAGAAGCCAGACGGGACCTTCATACTGAGCAGGCATTCAAAGAAGATTTCCTTCTCTTCTTTGGTAAGAGCGTAGCTGGCAGGACCTTCATATTGCTTTGGATCCATGTCGTCTTTTCATGCACACGTTGCTGGTCCTCCCGTGCCTCCGGTGTATGTTTTGTCTTGCCATACACACCCAAGAAGCCTAGCAGGTTCACGCAAAGATTCTTCGTCACGTGCATCACGTCGATTGCAGAGCGGACCTCTAGGTCTTTCCAATATGGTAGGTCCCAAAATATAGATTTCTTCTTCCACATGGGTGCGCGTCCCTCAGCGTCATTCGGAACAGATAGTCCGCCAGGACCCTTTCCAAAAATTACTTGTAAATCATTGACCATATCTAGTATGTGATCACCAGTACGGAGGGCGGGCTTCTTCCGGTGATCTGCCTCACCTTTGAAATGCTTTCCTTTCTTTCGACATTGATGGTTGGTCGGAAGAAATCGACGATGTCCCAGGTACACATTCTTCCTGCATTTGTCCAAATATATACTTTCGGTGTCATCTAAACAGTGCGTGCATGCGTGGTATCCCTTGTTTGTCTGTCCTGAAAGGTTACTGAGAGCAGGCCAATCATTGATGGTTACAAACAGCAACGCTCGTAAGTCAAATTCCTCTTGTGCATGCTCATCCCACACACGTACACCTTTTTCATTCCACAGTTGTAAAAGTTCATCAACTAATGGCCTTAGGTACACATCAATGTCATTGCCTGGTTGCTTAGGGCCTTAGATGAGCACTGGCATCATAATGAACTTCCGCTTCATGCACAACCAAGGAGGAAGGTTATACATACATAGAGTCACAGGCCATGTGCTATGCTTGCTGCTTTGCTCCCCAAAAGGATTAACGCCATCTGCAGTTAAACCAAACCATACGTTCCTTGGGTCACCTGTAAAGTCCCCCCACTTTCTCTTGATCTTTCTGCACTACGACCCATCACTGGGTGCTCTCTACTTCCTGTCTTTCTTACGGTCTTCCTTGTGCCATCGCATCAACTTGGCATGCTCTTTGTTTCTGAACAAACGTTTCAACCGTGGTATTATAGCAGCATACCACATCACCTTGGTAGGAACCCTCTTCCCGGTGCGCTGGCCCTCAACATCACCAGGGTCATCTCGTCTGATCTTATACCGCAATGCACAGCATACCGGGCATGCGTTCAAATCCTCGTACGCACTGCGGTAGAGGATGCAGTCATTAGGGCATGCATGTATCTTCTGCACCTCCAATCCTAGAGGGCAGACAACCTTCTTTGCTTCGTTGTACTATCGGGCAATTCGTTGTCCTTTGGAAGCTTATTCTTCATTATTTTCAGCACCTTTTCAAATGCCTTGTCATATACACCATTGTCTGCCTTCCATTGCAGCAATTCCAGTGTGGTACCGAGCTTTGTGTTGTCATCTTCGCAATTTGGGTACAACCCTTTTTTGTGATCCTCTAACATGCGATCGAACTTCAACTTCTCCCTTTCACTTTGGCATTGTCTCTTTGCATCAACAATGACCCGTCGAAGATCATCATCAGGCACATCGTCTGGTTCCTCTTGATCTTCAGCTTCCCCCATTGCAGCATCACCGTATTCAGGGGGCGGATAGTTGTCATCATCCTCTTCTTCTTCGTTGTCTTCCATCATAACCCCTCGTTCTACGTGCTTGGTCCAAACATTATAGTGTGGCATGAAACCCTTCTCAAGCAGGTGGACGTGAAGGGTTTTCGAGTTAGAGTAATCCTTCGTATTCCCACAGATAGTACATGGACAATACATAAAACCATTCTGCTTGGTTGGCTCAGCCACTTCGAGAAAATTATGCAGGCCCTTAATGTACTCGGAGGTGCGTCGGTCATCATACATCCATTGCCGGTTCATCTGCGTGCATTATATAATTAAGTGTATCAAAAACCATTACAAACCATCATGAATAGAGAAGTGACCAAATTAATAGAAGTTCATCATCACATTAAAACCAAAGTACAGTAGTGACCAAAATAAATACATAAAGTTCATACATAGTTCTCATTGAACAACATATAGCTCTCTAGAGCATCTAATTAAAACATACATTGAAACTATGTAAAACATTTAAATGCAACAACAAATGCGATCATAACCGCAACTAAGGTACCAATTGATCCAACGGCATAATGATACCAAGCCTCAGTATGAATGGCATATTTTCTAATCTTTCTAATCTTCAAGCGCATTGCATCCATCTTGATCTTGTGATCTTCGACGACATCGGCAACATGCAACTCCAATTCCATCTTCTCCTCCTCAATTCTTTCAATTTTTTTTCAAGTAATTGTTTTATTTTTCAACTAAATTTAACCTCTCAACAAGAGGGTCGGTTCGAATTTCCGGTTCACATACCTCCTAGATAAAAACATCTATGTCACGTTGGTCCGCATAATTGTCATAAACACTAAATGAAACAAATAGTTATAAAAGATAATATACCACATCCGAATCATAGACAGGACGAGGGCCGACGGGGGCGGATACCAAAACCATGGCACTATATAATAACAAACAATAATAAAAGTAAGAAAATTGTACAAGTATCTATCTAAATCATACAAGTAAGAATTTTTTTCTTTTAGAAATAAGATAAGAACAAGAGACTCGCCACGGTGGTGCCGGCGACGAGATCGTAGCGGGCGATCGACAGCGGTGAGGACGGGGATGGGACGGGACGGACCGCCAAACCTAGACAAATCTTGAGGAAAATGGAGCTTGGAGGTCGAGCTTGGAGAGGAGAAAGCTTAAGTGTGGCTCGGGCATTTCATCGAACAGCTCATGTGCATAGGAGGTGAGAGCTAGAGCAACACACACCTTCACGCCGGCCGGCCAAAAAACAGAGTGAGCGGGCAGGGGCGGGGGTATATATAGGCTTATCTTTAGTCCCGGTTGGTGGCTAGAACCGGGACAGAAGACCGACCTTTGGTCCCGGTTCCAGTCACCAACCGGGACTAAAGGTGCTGGGCCAGGAGCGGGGCCCACTGGTCCCGGTTCGTGTCTGGAACCGGGACCAAAAGTGTCAGACAAACCGGGACCAATGGCCCCCGAGGCCCGGCCGGCGCCCTGGCCTCACGAACCGGGACTGGTGCACCCTTTGGTCCCGGTTCGTAAGTGAACCGGGATTAATGCCCTTATCCTGGCCTCAACCAAAGCCCTGTTTTCTACTAGTGAATCCAGAAAGAGACACTCAGTTCCGATCTATAAGTCTTTGTAATGTACTTTATAAGGTCATTTCAAAGATGATTGCTGCAAGACTTAACATTTTACTGCCAGAGATAATTATCCAAACCCAAAGTGCCTTCATTCCGGGGAGGCTCATTACTGACAATGTGCTTATTGCATATGAAAGTTTGCATGCAATAAAGCAGCGTAAAATATGTTTGAAATGAAAAAAGAATTAAATCGAATACACAAAATGAAAAGGAAAAATAAACAATAAAACCTAAACCCATAAACCCCAAAGCCCCTAAATCTTTAGTCCCGGTTGGTGTTACCAACCGGGACTAAAGGTCCCCATCCTCTGGCGCCCGCTGCCGACCGGGACGAAAGGCTTGGACCCTTTATTCCCTATACATTAGTCCCGGTTGGGGAACCGGGACTAAAGGCCCTTCCCAACCGGGACTAATGGCCTGTTTTCTACTAGTGGCATTCCAAAAAAGCAGGAGGGATGGGGTTTAGAGATATTCACTATTTTAATTTGGCATTGTTTGCTAAACTAGCTTGGAGACTAATAGACAATCTTGATGTAAGGGCCTTCTCTTACCCTAGTGTTTTGGCGATGATGAGAACTCACTATGATCTAACCGTGTATCAAGTTATACAGGTATTGTGTGTGGGAGACAAGACGGTTAGGTAGTCCCTCCAAACGGAAAAGATCGAAGACGGTCTTCTCTACGTGTTTATTCTCTTTGGTCGTAGGTATCCCGTACTATTAAGAGGGAACCCACATTGGAAGGTCTTGGGTGAATCAGTTCTTTCGCACATCCTTGTACACCCAACTCATTCCTCCACATCATAGAGAGAGAGGCCCCTCTTTCCTTTCATGCTTGCCGGTTGTACCGCTGTCCCGACCTGATGCTCCGCTCGCTCCGGACATTCGGTTTGACCACCACTTCAGGGGTGATACCCTAGAGGTTCTGCCACTGAGAAGTCCCCAGCGGTTGTACCACTGCCTCCGGGCGGTTGTACCGCCCACTGTTGGGTGACCCAGGGTGGCCGCTCTGGGCGGTTGAACCGGCCGAGCACCGGTCTACAACTGGACTCGGTCCTGTTGAGCTCCGGTTGTTGGGCGGACCTGGACTGGTTGTACCACTATATTATATAGCCCGGTACTACCGGTGTCCCGAGCGGTTGTACCGCTTGGGACTTTGCCTGGTCCAGGGCTCTGGCCGGGCTGCTGTCTCCTGGCCACCTTTCTGTTGTGGTCCGGTGGTTTGGTGGTAGTAGGGCGGTTGTACCGGTCATGCCGGTTGTACCGCCCGCAACTCCGGTTGTACCGATGCCTTGTATTTTTGGCTGTAACGGTTGGAAAGGGGGGGGGGCCTATATAAGGAGGTGGTTCTTCCACCTCTATCTTATCTCTTACCTCTCTCTCTCCACCATTGATGTCCATTCAGCTTTCTTGCCCGATCTCTCTCTGTAGCCACCCAAACTTGTTGTCTTGCTAGGGATTGAAGGAGGAGATCTTGATCTACACTTCCACCAAAGGAAAATTGATTTCCCCATACTTTCTTGTGTGGATTTTGTTACTCTTGGGTGTTTGAGCACCCTAGACGGAAGAGGTCACCTCGAAGCCATATTCCATTCTGGTGAAGGTTCGCGGTTTCGTTGGGAGCCTCCAATTAAGTTGTGGAGAGAGCCCCAACCTTGTTTGTAAAGGTCCGGTTGCCGCCTTCAAGGGCACCACTAGTGGAATCACGGCATCTCGCATTGTGTGAGGGCGTGAGGAGAATACGGTGGCCCTAGTGGCTTCTTGGGGAGCATTGTGCCTCCACATCGCTCTAACGGAGTCGTACTTCCCTTTACCAGGAAGGAACTCCAGTAACACATCCTCGTCTCCATTCGTTCCACGTGTGGTCACTTCTTACCTTTACTTTGTGCAAGCTATTTGTATTGTTTGTCTCCTTGCTTGTATGGTTATTATAGTTAGCATCATATAGGTTGCTCACCAAGTTGCATATCTAGCCAACCTTTATGTTGCTAAGCCTTACTTGTTAAAAATATATTAAAAAGTGTTAGTTGCCTATTCACCCCCCTCTAGTCAACCATATCGATCCTTTCAATTGGTATCAGAGCCTCGTCTCTTTATTAAGGGTTTCACCACCCGAAGAGTATGGTTGGCGATGAGGTGCGGCCGGTTGAACTACCCGAGGCCGTGGGTGTGAACACGGTGTCACGTGAGGATTTGAATGAGGCCATGTCCGTACTCGAATCCTTCATGACTACCGAGGTCAAATCCATGTTTAAAGAATTTCTTCAGGATCTCAAACTTACCACCGATCCGTTGTTAGTGGTCAGTCCCACTAACTCGTCATCGGATGTCCACTCCGAAAAGGAGGGGGCTAGCACTGAGAAGAATAAGCAACCTCAAGGAACGAGTGGAGTTGGTACCTTTGCCTCGGTACCCCCTCCCTTGGTCTATGGAGGACCGGTGCTCCCACCTCATATAGTTAATCTCGGTCCTCCTCCTAAACTTGTTAAGAATGATTTTGCTAATTGGGTTTTTCGTATCAAGTCTCATTTGGATCACAGCTCAATTCAACTCATGCGAGTCATTGAAGAAGGATACTATCCTCGTGATCCATGCAACCTCACTCCAAGAGAAGAGGCGGACAAACAGCTAAATTCCTCCGCCTTGTTCATACTCCAAGCTGCAGTTCCTACCGAAGACCTAGCTCTCCTGCGTCCCTTCACTGTTGCTAAAGAGTGTTGGGAACACATTGTCACCATGTACAAGGGCAGCTCAAGCATTCAACGGTCGAACTATGAGGTTGTGCTTGATCAGTCAGATAAGTTTGTAATGGTTGAAGATGAGGAACCGTGTGAGCTTTATAGGAGGGTGGCTACTCTTGCCGTTGCCCTCCGAGATCATGGCAGCAAGGATGTGGATGACACCTGGGTCAAGCGTAAGTTTTTGAAGGCCATCATGCCCTTCAACAAGGCCATGTCCGCCGTCATCCGCCAAAGACCGGACTTTCACACCTTGTCCTCTGGCGATGTGTTGGATGAATTATTGCAATGAACATCTTGAACACGACCACAGACAATGCTCTTGCTCGCGTGCAACGGTCAAAGAAATCATCTCCCAACCTTGCTTTGAAGGCCAAGGTTAGTCAAGAGTAAGAAGAAGAAGAAGAACAAGAAGAGGGTTGCCCCGAGGACACCAAATATGCTTACATGAGCATATGGCTCTAGCGTCCAGGCAATTTTGGGGCAACAAGAGAAACACAAGGCCTAACTTCTCCAAGAACAACTCAAGCGGGTCAAAGGGCAAGCAACGTGTGAGGACCTGCTACAACTGTGGTAATGTGAGTCACATTGTGGTGGATTGTCCATATGAGAAGAGGGAAGACAATGCTGGCAAGCTCATCCGCAAAGATAAGGCCAAGTCTTTCCCCAACAAGACCAATTTCACCAAGAAGACTCCTCACAAAGTGTTGGTGGCTCAAGAAGAGTATGTCTCAGATGATGATGTTGATGACGAAGACACAAGTGGTGAAGGAATGGCAATGGCATCTGTGGCAATTGCATCCTCTACCCCAACAAAGGTGTCACTCTTCGACGCCCCCAACGAGAACCACATTGCTAGGTGCCTCATGGCAAAAGGTATCACCAAGGTAACCTCCAACGCCAAAACCTCAAACATTTAAACTTCTATTTCTTCCACTCCGTCTTTGTTAGATTTTGTGGATGAACATGAGGAGGCGAAAGAGGGTGAGAATGAGTTTGACAAGTTCTTTTGCAAACTCAAGGGAGAATCCAAGAAGCACTTCGTTGCTCTCTTGGAACAATTTGGTGAGGCCAATGACACTATTGAGTCTCAAGAAGAATACCTTGAGGAGTTGAGAGGCCATAGTCGTGATTATGCCGACGAGATAGCAGATCTCTCTATTGCTCTTGAAGAAGAGTGAGGTCTTCGTATGACTCTTGAGGAGTCACAAAATGATGACCCTACCAAATTACGTAAAGATTATGATCATGCTATCGTTCTTAACCGTGTGCTCAAATCTGAAAAGGTTGCACTTGGGATTGGCCATGATCGACTCAAGGATGAGCTTGACTTACTTGACAATTCTCACAAGGCATTGAAGAGTGTTCATGCTTCTCTTAAGGAGTCGCATGGTCAACTCCAAGTAAAACTCACTAAGGAAATTGCCACGTGTCCTCCTTTTGTTTTAATTGATAATGCCTCTGCTACTAACCTGTGTTGTGAGCATGCACATCTTGTGGAGGAAAATGCTAAGCTGAAAGAGCAGCTTGAGAAAGGCCTAGCGACATGTATCCAAGGTGAGAAAACTCTCAATGATCTTTTGACCAATCAAAAGGAAGTGGTTGCAAAGGAAGGAGCTGGGTTTGCACCCAAGTCCAAAAAGAAGAAGAAGGTGAAGACCAAGCAAGCTCCCCCGCTCATGGAAACTTTTGTCAAAGCAGGGGGACCTACTCATGATAAGAAGAAGGACAATGGTGTGTGTGGTAGTGCCAAGAAGGGCAAGACCACTCCCTCCAACAGGGCCGGGGACTTTAATCCCTCTTATATCTTGTGCCGTGGTAGTGATGGGCATGTTTATGCCAAATATGTTGGGTCTTCTTATGAGTACATTGAGTGGTCTATTTGGGTTCCTAAGACCCTTGTCACTAACATGAAACGACCCATTAAAGAATGGGTACCTAAAATCAAGCATTGATCTATTGTAGGAGTTTTCTTCCAGAGGAGTCTCATGGTTGCTCGATAGTGGAGCAACAAATCATATGACCGGAAGCAAGGACTTGGTAGTGGACGTTCGACCCGATAAATCCGAGGCCACTCAAGTCTCCTTTGGCGATGAGACAATCTCAAAGGTATTGGGTCTTGGCAAGGTGGTTATCTCTCCAACCTTAACCATTGAAAATGTCATGCTTGTCGAGACCCTTGCATACAATTTACTTTCCGCTCGTCAACTTGCACTTATGGGTTTTAGTACTTCCTTTGGCATTGACACTGTGACCCTTTTGTGGAGCAAGACTCTTAAAGTAGCCTTTGTTGGGCATGTCAAAAACGGTCTCTATGTGGTTAACTTCTCGGAGCGACCCACTAAGACCGCGACATGCCTAATGGCTAAAGTTGAAGTGGGGTGGCTTTGGCATCGCCGACTAGCCCATGTCAATATGAGATTTTTGCAAAGTCTCCTCAAAGGGGATCACATTCTTGGACTAACGAATGTGAGTTTTGCTAGAGATCGTGCTTGCAGTGCTTGTATCAAAGGAGAGCTACATGAAAATGCTCATCGTCCTACCACTATGATATACTCAAAAAGGACCCTTGAGCTCCTTCACATGGACCTCTTCGGTCCTCCATCTTTTTACAGTCTTGGAGGGATAAAGTATTGCTTGGTGATTGTGGATGATTACTCAAGATACACATGGGTTTATTTCTTCAAGAAGAAGAGTGAGACCCAACAGACCGTCATCAACTTTGCAAATGAAGTCCAACGTCAACATGAAGCAAAGATCCTGATGATTAGAAGTGACAACGGCACTGAGTTCAAGAACTACACCCTAGATGAGTTTCTCAGTGATGAGGGGATAAAACACCAATACTCCACTCCTTACACCCCTCAACAAAATGGTGTTGCCGAGAGAAAGAACCGGACGTTGATGGATGCGGCAAGAACCATGATGGCAGAGTTTAAATCACCTTACAACTTTTGGGCCGAAGCCATCAACACCGCGTGTTGATACGTCTCCAACGTATCCACTTTTCCAAACTCTTTTGCCCTTGTTTGGACTCTAATTTGCATGATTTGAATGGAACTAACCCGGACTGACGCTGTTTTCAGCAGAATTGCCTTGGTGTTATTTTTGTGCAGAAATAAAAGTTCTCGGATTGACCTGAAAATTTACGGAGAATATTTTTGGAATTAATAAAAAATATTGGCGAAAGAATCAACTGCAGGGGGCCCACCACCTGGCCACAAGCCAGGAGGGCACGCCCATGTGGCTTGTGGGCCCCCTGTTGCTCCTCCGACCTCGTTTCCACTTCTATATATTCCTATTCGGGGAGGAAAAAAATCACAGAGAAGAGTTCATCGCGTTTTACGATACGGAGCCACCGCCACCTCCTGTTCTTCCTCGGGAGGGCAGATCTAGAGCCTGATTTGGGCTCCGGAGAGGGGAAATCGATGCCGTCGTCATCACCAACCATCCTTCATCGCCAATTTCATGATTGTCTCCGCCGTTTGTGAGTAATTCCATCATAGGCTTGCTGGACGGTGATGGGTTGGATGAGATTTACCATGTAATCGAGTTAGTTTTGTTAGGGTTTGATCCCTAGTATCCACTATGTTCTGAGATTGATGTTGCTATGACTTTGCTATGCTTAATGCTTGTCACTAGGGCCCGAGTGCCATGATTTCAGATCTGAACCTATTATGTTTTCATGAATATATATGTGTTCTTGATCCTATCTTGCAAGTTGTAGACACCTATTACGAGTTATGATCCGCATCCCCCAGGGTGACAATAACTGGGATTCTTTCCGGTGATTACCGTAGTTTGAGGAGTTCATGTATTCACTAAGTGTTAATGCTTTGGTCCAGTTCTCTATTAAAAGGAGGCCTTAATATCCCTTAGTTTCCAATAGGACCCCGCTGCCACGGGAGGGTAGGACAAAAGATGTCATGCAAGTTCTTTTCCATAAGCACGTATGACTATATATGGAATACATGCCTACATTACATTGATGAATTGGAGCTAGTTCTGTGTCACCCTATGTTATAACCATTGCATGATGAATGCCATCCGACATAATTATCCATCACTGATCAATTGTCTTGTGAATGGCCGTCGGATCAATTCATGGACAATGCCGGGTTCAAGGAAGAGTTTTATGCGTACATAAGGAATGCTGGCCTTGAGGATTTTATTTCAGATCGATGCAAGCAATATTATCAACTCACCGATTCTTTCGTGCGGAGGTTTTAATTTTCATCCAAGCGTAATTCTCATTCTGTTATATTTAATATTTATGATAAGTCATATACCATGCAAAATTCCACAGTGGGGTAGCCATAGCGATCCTCATAAAAATGAATTTAATGATTTCCTTGCTAGCATCACAGTGGTAGAAACTAGAACCATTACACAAGCTACCTTGGGGAGCATTCACTTTCCTGCCATACATTATTTTGCTCTCTTCATAGGTAGATGCATTAACGGTAAACATGAACATAGCCACCTTTGCGTACCTGATCTCAGTATTCTTAAAAGTGCGGCCATGGGAGATAGACGATATAACTTAGGGGCTATTATTGCTAGGAGATTACATCTTAATGCTAAGGATGGAGATTTCTTTGGTGGAATTTATGCCACTCGGGTAGCTAAGTATCTTGGGGTACCCATAAGAGAGAATGATATTGAGTTACCCTCTGCTTTTCTTGACTATGGGGCTTTGGTGCGCTAACAGTTCCTTGAGAGGGACGAACAGTCCATCCTATACCGACTAATTTTTGACAGACAGCGTGCTGTCCATATTACTCTTCCTGCTCCTGCCTTCTTTAACTTTCAGGAAAAACAAAGACGCTTTATAACCAGAGAGGAGGTAAATGAGTATGAGAGAGAGGCGGAAGCCGCTCGCCTCCACGCTGCAGCTGTTCAGGCAGTAGCCGCCGCAGTCCAGTACCACCCCAATAATGACTTCGGATATTATCCGGGCCAGCCATGGCCCGAGACCAACTTAGGCCAAAAGCCTAAGCTTGGGGGAGTACGTATTTCTCACCGACATTACATTCATGTTCACACACTCATTCCAGTTGTCGGTGTTCATACTTTTTCATTGTGCCATCTATGGTAGTTTATTTCTTCTTCATGCTTTCTTCTTGTGTGTTTAATTAATCTTGAGAAAATCCAAAAAAATTAGTTCTAGCTTTACCTTCTAGTTTGTTTAGTGTAGTATTAAAAGAAAACCGAAAAAGATTTCTCGTTCTTCTTTTGCTTGTTGGGAGCTTTCCCGTGTAAATAGTTTTCTTTTCTTCTTTGGGTCGTAAGGAGAAGACCACGATGAAAGTGTTGAGTGGCTCTCATATGCATTATTGTTTATCTTACATAGAGCCCATATTGCTTTGTCTTCTCCTTTGAGTTATTATTTGCAGATTCCAGCTTAGTCCAATGCACGTGCACTCTTATTATTATTCACATCGTTCGGTCATGCAAGTGAAAGGCAATAATGACGATATATGATGAAATGACTGAGATGGAGAAAAGCTGGTATGAACTCGACCTATCTTGTTTTTGTAAATATGATTAGCTCATCATTCAGGGTTCAGCTCATTATGGGTTGAACATATTTGCAATGACAATTAGAGATTATAGTTACTCATGCCATGCTTAATTAGCTAAGAGTGGATAATGGTTTGTCTTGAGTGCCAACATGCATATTAAAATGGTTGTGATGTAGTATGATAGAATGGTATCCTCCTCTGAATGATTCGAGTGGCATGACTTGGCACATGTTCACGCATGTAGTTGAAACAAAATCAACATAGCCTCCACGATTTTTATGTTCATGGTGATTTATATCCTACTCATGCTTGCATTCAATATTGGTTAATCTCAAAGCATGTTGATGACTGTTGTCGCTCTCTAGTTGGTCGCTTCCTAGTCTTTTGCTAGCCTTCACTTGTACTAAGTGGGAATACTGCTTGTGCATCCTTCTCCATAAAACCCAAAGTTGTTACATACCTATATGCGGTATTTACCTGCCATTCCAAGTAAATTTGCATGTGCCACTCTCCAAACCTTCAAATAAATATTCCGTTTTGTATGCCCAAATCGCTCATGTAGTGACTGGGGGCTGTCAGTATCTTCCATGCTAGGTGGGTTATTCTCACGATTTGTGTTGATTCACTATCATTCACGAGAAAGTGGCTGGTATTTGGGATGCCCAGTTCCATGCACAAAATTCAAATCCAAATTTAATAAACAAAACTCCCCCAGGATTGTGGTTGAATGGACGGTACCCGTGGATTCGGCCCGCCGTGGAGTGTGATTGATTTGGTGGAGGGGGAGTAAAAAAAAATTACTATTCTGTTTGGGAACCGCCTATAATGTATCTAGCATGGAAGATATCGAGATCTCTTGGTTGTTATGTTGGCAATGAAAGCATACCTCTCAAAATTATTATTCATCCTTGTTTTACAAGCTCGAGCTCTGGCACCTCTGCAAATCAATGCTTCCCTCTGTGAAGGGCCTATCTATTTTACTTTACTGTTGAGTCACCATCCTCTTGTAAAAGGCACCAGTTAGAGAGCACCACCGTCATTTGTATGCTTTGCTATTAATTGATTTTGAGTATGAGTATGACTGGATCTCTTTTACCATGAATTATAATGTCTAGTCTGTCCTTGTTCTCCAGAGGTGCTCTGCATTTATGTTTTGCGGTCTCAGAAAGGGCTAGCGAGATGCCATTATGTCATATTGTATCATGATTGTCTTGATAAAATTGTTGTCATCCGAGACTTGTTATTATTGCTTGCTAGTTGATTATGCCATTGATATGAGTAAATGTGAGACCTAAATGTTATTGTGAGTGTGGTTAGTGTATAATCTTTGCTGAAAATTTGAACATAAGTTAGACATATTTACAACAGCAAGATCAAACAGAGTTTGTAAAAGTTCTTCTTTATCACTTTCAGTTTATCAACTGAATTGCTTGAGGACAAGCAAAGGTTTAAGCTTGGGGGAGTTGATACGTCTCCAACGTATCCACTTTTCCAAACTCTTTTGCCCTTGTTTGGACTCTAATTTGCATGATTTGAATGGAACTAACCCGGACTGGCGCTGTTTTCAGCAGAATTGCCTTAGTGTTATTTTTGTGCAGAAATAAAAGTTCTCGGATTGACCTGAAAATTTACGGAGAATATTTTTGGAATTAATAAAAAATATTGGCGAAAGAATCAACTGCAGGGGGCCCACCACCTGGCCACAAGCCAGGAGGGCGCGCCCACCCCCTAGGGCTCGCCCCTGTGGCTTGTGGGCCCCCTGTTGCTCCTCCGACCTCGTTTCCACTTCTATATATTCCTATTCGGCGAGAAAAAAAATCAGATAGAAGAGTTCATCGCGTTTTACGATACGGAGCCGCCGCCACCTCCTGTTCTTCCTCGGGAGGGCAGATCTGGAGCCTGATTTGGGCTCCGGAGAGGGGAAATCGACGCCGTCGTCATCACCAACCATCCTTCATCACCAATTTCATGATTCTCTCCGCCGTTCGTGAGTAATTCCATCGTAGGCTTGCTGGACGGTGATGGGTTGGATGAGATTTACCATGTAATCGAGTTAGTTTTGTTAGGGTTTGATCCCTAGTATCCACTATGTTCTGAGATTGATGTTGCTATGACTTTGCTATGCTTAATGCTTGCCACTAGGGCCCGAGTGCCATGATTTCAGATCTGAACCTATTATGTTTTCATGAATATATATGTGTTCTTGATCCTATCTTGCAAGTTGTAGACACCTATTACGAGTTATGATCCGCATCCACCAGGGTGACAATAACTGGGATTCTTTCTAGTGATTACCGTAGTTTGAGGAGTTCATGTATTCACTAAGTGTTAATGCTTTGGTCCGGTTCTCTATTAAAAGGAGGCCTTAATATCCCTTAGTTTCCAATAGGACCCCGCTGCCACGGGAGGGTAGGACAAAAGATGTCATGCAAATTCTTTTCCATAAGCACGTATGACTATATATGGAATACATGCCTACATTACATTGATGAATTGGAGCTAGTTCTGTGTCACCCTATGTTATAACCGTTGCATGATGAATGCCATCCGACATAATTATCCATCACTGATCCATTGCCTACGAGCTTTTCCATATTGATCTTTGTTAAGTTACTTTTCCGCTGCTACTGTTACAATCACTTCAACACTGCTGATGTTACTTTTGCCATCGTTACCGATACTTCCATATTACTTTGCTACAGAATACTTTGCTATAGATATTAAGTCTTTCAGGTGTGGTTGAATTGACAACTCATCTGCTAATACTCGAGAATATTCTTTGGCTCCCCTTGTGTCGAATCAATAAATTTGGGTTGAATACTCTACCCTCGAAAACTGTTGCGATCCCCTATACTTGTGGGTTATCACGTGTCATGCATCAAATCGGCTCTATCTCCGTAAAGGCTTGAACAAGACTCCGTATGAGATTCTTACCGGGAACAAGCCCAACCTCAAGTACTTCCGGGTGTTCGGTTGTAAGTGTTTCATTCTCAAGAAAGGTGTTCGTTTGTCAAAATTTGAATCTAGAGCTCATGAGGGCATATTTGTTGGTTATGCTGCAAACTCTCATGCTTACCTTTTCCTCAACAAGTCCACGGGACTCATTGAGGAGACGAGTAACGTAGAGTGTGATGAAAATAATGGCTCCCAAGTGGAGCAAAGTGGTCTTTGTGATGTAGGTGATGAAATTCCTCCCCAAGCCATAAGAAGAATGGGAGTGGGATACTTCCTACCCGTTGAGGAACCCCATGTGGCTGAAGGAGAAGGGCAATGTTCCACTCAAGTGGAACCATCACCGACCCACAACCCACATGCTTCCGAAGAACAAAGTGAAGGCCCTCAAACCTATGATCAAGATCAAGAGAAAGATCAACTTAATGATGATGATTCTTCATGACACGATACTCGAGATCTTGCTCACACCCCCGTGCAAGCTCAAGATCAAGATGAAGCTCTAGACCAAGATCAAGCTCAAGATCAAGGTCAAGCTAAAGATCAAGATCATGCTCAAGATCAAGAGCAAGCCGGGGCTAGTACCGAAGTTCGTCAAGTTACCAAGCCTCAACTCTCCATGGAGGAAATTCTTGAAAGATGAGCTGCCAAGATTGCTTCCAAACTAAGAGTCAAGAGACACCTATTAAAGAATGTTTATGGAAGCTTGAAGAGAGGGGTAACTACTCGTCGTCAATTAACAAACTTTTGTGCACATCATGAGTTTGTTTCTTGCTTTTAACCCCTCAAGGTACAAGATGCGCTCGAAGACGAGGAATGGCTTGAAGCCATGCATGAAGAAATCAACAACTTCGAGCACAACAAGGTGTGGCGATTGGTGCCAAGGCCAAAGGAGAAGCACAATGTCATTGGAACCAAATGTATCTTTAAGAACAAGCAAGATGCACATGGTATCATTATTCGCAACAATGCAAGACTGGTGGCTCAAGGCTACTCCCAAGTCGAGGGTATCGACTACGGTGAAACCTTTGCCCCTGTTGCTCGCCTTGAATCTATTCGCATGTTGCTTGCTTATGCCTCTCATCATGATTTCATATTATATCAAATGGATGTGAAGAGTGCTTTCCTTAATGGTCCACTTAAGGAGTTGGTGTATGTCAAGCAACCCCCGGGGTTTGAAGATCCCAAGTTCCCCAATCATGTATATGTTCTCGATAAGGCACTCTATGGCCTTAAACAAGCCCCACGTGTGTGGTATGAGCATCTTACCGAGATGTTGCAAGATTGTGGGTTTGAAATTGGGAAACGATCCCACTCTTTTTACTAAGAAGGTTAACGGGAACTTGTTCGTATGCCAACTATATGTAGATGATATTATCATTGGTTCTTCTAACAAAGCTTTTAATGATGAGTTTGCCGCACTAATGACCAAAGAGTTTGAGATGTCTATGATGGGAGAGTTGAAGTTCTTCCTTGGATTCCAAGTCAAGCAACAAAGCCAAGGAACCTTCATCAACCAAGCTAAATACACTCAAGACATGGTCAAGAGGTTCAAGATGGATGAGCTCAATCCTCCCAAGGCCAACACTCCTATGCAACTCAAATGCCAACTTGATAGTGATCCCAATGGTAAAGCTGTGGATCAAAAGGTATATCGCTCCATGATTGGATCCTTGCTTTACCTTTGTGCATCTAGACCGTATATCATGTTGAGTGTGGGAATTTGTGCACGATTTCAATCTGCACCTAAGGAGAGTCACTATGTGGCTGTCAAGCGAATCTTTCGATATTTGGCTCATACCCCAAACTTTGGCTTATGGTATCCCAAGTATACCTGGCCATACCTCGGGCCGGGCCGAAAAAAGCCCGGCGCTAAAAACTCAGGCCTGAGCCTGTCCCGGCCCGGCCGCAGGGACTAATTTTTGGGCCCAAGCCTGGCCCGAGCCCGAAAAAGCCCGGCCCGGCCCGGCAGGCCCGGGCCGGCGTAGGCATAAACTCCAGTTTCATCGGGCCCGAGCCCGGCACGGCCCGACCACCGGGCTCAAAGTTTAGGCCCGAGCCTGGCCCGTGGGCAAGGTCGGGCCGGGGCCGGGTCAGGCTTTTTCGGGCCGGGTCGGGCCGGGTCGACCGGGCCGGGCTGCCCATGGCCAGGGCTAATCCCAAGGGTGCTTCTTTTGATCTCATTGGATATACTGACTCGGATCGGGCGGGAGACCGTGTGGAAAGGAAGTCCACTTCCGGAGGCTGCCAATTTCTTGGTCGTTCTTTGGTAAGTTGGTCTTCAAAGAAACAAAACTGTGTTTCTCTCTCGTCCACCGAGGCCGAGTATGTAGCTGCCGCAAGCTGTTGTGCTCAGATTCTTTGGATGAGGCAAACCTTAAAGGATTATGGTGTCAACTGTGACAAAGTGCCTCTTTACTACGACAATGAAAGCACGATCAAGGTCTCCAACAACCCCTTTCAACACTGCAAGCCAAAGCATATTGAGGTTCGTCATCACTTCATCCGGGATCACATCAAGCGGGTAGACATTGATCTTATTCATCTCTATACTAAGGAACAGCTTGCAGATATATTCACGAAGCCATTGGATGAAGCAAGATTTCACGAGTTAAGGCATGAGCTAAATATCATTGATTCGAGCAATGTGGCTTGACTTAGTGCACATCCCACCACACTCATCATCATGTCTTGTTTAGGTGTAGGCATGGACATAGGGGGAGTCTAGTTCTCTCAATGAACTACCCCTCGTCCTATTATGCATAAATTGATCAACTCTTTCACATTAGTCATTTTTGATGACACTTGTGCTTCAAAGATGAGTTTTGGTCATGGGCCCAAGGTTAAAATCTTCGCGGTGCCATACCAATTACTCAAACATAGGTGGCCTCGGCCACCGCCCCCTCCGAGAGAGGCATTTGACCTTATTTGTGTCTTAAGTTTATGTTTTTTGATTTCTACTTGATCTTGCTCGTGTTTTTGGGTCCTAGGTGTGGGCATTCTCCATGGTATTTCTATTTGCGTTTTGTTTTCTTCCAACCATGGAGTTTTCCCCACCATACTCCCTTGCCTTTTTTTTCTCTATCCCAAGCTCTTCTCATCTCACAACCCCTCTTTTCCAATTGTACGCATTGATCTCTTGGTGGTGGTGCATGTGGCCGGGCGGTACAACCGGTGTGAAAAGCGGTTCACCCGCTAATCCTCCAGTTGTCCCGCCCCAGCGGTACAACCGGGGGTGCGTGCGGTTCAACCGCTAATCCCCAGGCCATGTACCTGGACCGGTACAACCGCTCTTTGGAGCGGTACAACCGGTACTTAAACAGGAAGGGTCGGGCCGAAGGTGTATTCAGTCTTCCCCTTCGTGCCCGACTCCTCCCTGGTGCCCTAGCCACCGGCCGCCGACACCACCGCCCCGGAGTGCCTCCGGCGCCCCGGATCCATGGCCTCCTCTCAGATCTGCTCCGTGGAGACCCATCCTTCCCCCGATCTCCTCCCATGGATGCCGGTAATGCCCAGCTTCTCCTTGTTCTTGGATTTCCTTTTGGATCCTCCATTGTTAGGGCATTGCTCGGTTCCCGCGTTTTTAGTCAAAACTATTGGCGGGATGAGATTGTATATTCTATTTTCAATTAGTTGTGATGCTTAGAGACCTCAAAGAGGGGTGCATTTCTCAGATCCGGATCCACCGGTTCCCCGGCAGCGGTACAGCCGCTCTAATTAGCGGTACAACCGCTGCTGCGGTACAACCGCTCGGGTGACCGGTTCAACCAGATTCCCTTTTTCCTGCCCCCTGTTTCTTGTTTCTTATCTTCACATCTAATTTATTCCTACTTGTGCGTACAATCCTCTCATCTTTTCTGGGTTTCTCTTCTGTGTTCCTCATGTGCGTGTCTGCAGGTGGTTCCAGCTCTTGTTCTGCTCCCCGGACAAAGTCCAAGAAACGTGCTCGCAGGTGCAGGATAGTTGAAGAGTCTGACAATGAGGAAGTTGTGATCCCCTCCAATACCACTCGCCGTGAGAAGTCTTTGGCCGCCAAGCAGAAAACTGCCAATCCAGTGCACTCCTGGAAGCATGTTGACTAGGAACGGGTTCGGTTTCAAAATCCGTATGAGTTCCCCGTTGCTCCCAGGTGGACCACTCCTCAGTTTCGGAATGAGCTACAATTGCGGATTGTGCACGAGCTCTATGACCATCACAAGAACAAGTTTGCCAAGCAATGGACTATTGACATTGAGCACTGGAGGAACAACATGGATTACTTTGGAGAGGCGTTAGCACTGTGTGAGGAGTTTGACTTGATCAAGCTCATGACTATCAACTGTCCCTTTGATGTGCAGCTCATTCACCAGTTTTATGCCATTGTTCACGTTGGTACTGATGAGGCTCGTACCCTTTCCTTCATGTGTTGTGATGAGCTGTTCCAAGGCCCGTGGCATGCCTTTTGCAATGCTCTTGGTTATGATGATACCGGCCTCATTGGGAATGGCGGCATCCGTCCTCATGATCGGGCTACTCCTCTGGATAAGGTATATTTAGCCCCTTCGTACATTCCCGGGCGTGGGGTTCGTGGAGCAACTAAGAACTTGCAACAGGTCTATGATATTTTTCACCGTGTTTTCCAGAATATTCTTCTGCCCAAGGTTGGAAATCAGGATGAGATTCATGGATACTTAGTTGATCTGCTTGTTGCCATGAAAAACAAAGCTGGCTCTGGGGCTACGTTTGATGCCTCCAAATGGATGTGGTAGGAGATGTACTCCACGGTTTTCTACAGAAAAGTTCCCACCTGCACCTTTCATCATGTGTTTCCTCAACTCTGTGTGAGCAGTTCGTAGGCCAGGAGAGCCTCTCTCTTCTCCAGACAACCTTATTGAGCATGAGGTCAAGCAACTCCGGAAGAAGAAGCATCTTGCACTGCGTTTCCCAGCTGACGACCCTGAGGATGTCTTTGCTACTTCTAGTGACAGTGATTTTGAGCTTCCTGCCGGCACCAAGCCATCTTGGGTCTCCAAGCTCTCCGACAAGTTAAAGAAGACCTTCTGCCTCCAGACTCATGTTCAGAAGAAGCTCTATGAAGCCCATGTCAACGAGAAGCTTGCCAGACGCAGACAGATTCAGATTATGCGGGCTCTCCATCTTGAGGCTGCCAGTGGTTCTGAGAAGACCATCACTCCTGAGGAGCAGCGGATCTATGCACATAGCACTTGGACTGATGATGAGACCTCGGGTCAGCTTGTTGCCTCCTCTGCTGTTGCTGCTGATGATGATGGTGATGATGATGATGATGGAGATGATGGAGCTGGATCTGATGATGATGATTCCGAGGAGTATGAGGAGTATGAGGAGGTCTACTGAGTTCTGGGGCGTTAGCATCACTCTTTTCCTTTTTGGTGTCTTGCTGCCAAAGGGGGAGAAAGTTTCATTATGACGGGATTTTGCATGGGTGTTGCGTGGTTGTCTATTGTTTTCTCTGTTGAGTCTTCCAGTTGAACTCTTATTTGCTCTTAGTCGGTTATGAACAACCTATCTTGTGTGAAGACTATTTGCGTTTCAGTAGAGTCTGAGATTAATCGTGCCCTTGCTATTAAGTTCTACTTATTATCTCGTTCAATTGCTCCTTAATGTTTCATTTTATATATTTACCCATTGGTTGGTCTATAAACTCAAGGGGGAGCTTCAATTCTTGCACAGGCCTCATCTGTTGCACACATTGAGGGGGAGCTCCACTTTTACTTTATAGATCATCAATGCAAATCATGTTGTTGTCATCATCCACCAAAAAGGGGGAGATTGTAAGGGCATTCTCTTACCCTAGTGTTTTGGCGATGATGACAACTCACTATGATCTAACCGTGTGTCAAGTTATACATGTATTGTGTATGGGAGACAAGACGGTTAGGTAGTCCCTCCAAACGGAAAAGATCGAAGACGGCGTTCTCTACGTGTTTATTCTCTTTTGTCGTAGGGATCCCGTACTATTAAGAGGGAATCCACATTGGAAGGTCTTGGGTGAATCAGTTCTTTCGCACATCCTTTTACACCCAACTCATTCCTCCACATCATAGAGAGAGAGAGGCCCCTCTTTCCTTTCATGCTTGCCGGTTGTACCGCTGTCCCGACCTGATGCTCCGCTCGCTCCAGACATCCGGTTTGACCACCACTTCAGGGGTGATACCCTGGAGGTGCTGCCACTGAGAAGTCCCCGGCGGTTGTACCGCTGCCTCCGGGTGGTTGTACCGCCCACTGCTGGGTGACCCAGGGTAGCAGCTCTGGGCGGTTGAACCGGCCCAGCACCGGGCTACAACCGGACTCGGTCCTGTTGAGCTCCGGTTGTTGGGCGGACCTGGACCGGTTATACCGCTATATTATATAGCCCGGTACTACCGGTGTACCGAGCAGTTGTACCGCTTGGGACTTTGCCTGGTCCAGGGCTCTGGCCGGGCTGCTGCCTCCTGGCCACCTTTCTGTTGTGGTCCGGTGGTTGGGCGGTAGTAGGGAGGTTGTACCGGTCATGCCGGTTGTACCGCCCGCAACTCCGGTTGTACCGCTGCCATGTATTTCTGGCTGTAACGGTTGGAAAGGGGGGGGGACCTATATAAGGAGGTGGTTCTTCCACCTCTATCTTATCTCTTACCTCTCTCTCTCCACCATTGATGTCCATTGAGCTTTCTTGCCCGATCTCTCTCTCTAACCACCCAAACTTGTTGTCTTGCTAGGGATTGAAGGAGGAGATCTAGATCTACACTTCCACCAAAGGAAAATTGATTCCCCCATACTTTCTTGTGTGGATTTTGTTACTCTTGGATGTTTGAGCACCCTAGACGGAAGAGGTCACCTTGAAGCCATATTCCATTCTGGTGAAGCTTCGCGGTTTCGTTGGGAGCCTCCAGTTAAGTTGTGGAGAGAGCCCCAACCTTGTTTGTAAAGGTCCGGTTGCCGCCTTCAAGGGCACCACTAGTGGAATCACGACATCTCGCATTGTGTGAGGGCGTGAGGAGAATACGATGGCCCTAGTGGCTTCTTGGGGAGCATTGTGCCTCCACACCGCTCTAACGGAGACGTACTTCCCTTTATCGGGTAGGAACTCCGGTAACACATCCTCGTCTCCATTGGTTCCACGTGTGGTTACTTCTTACCTTTACTTTGTGCAAGCTATTTGTATTGTTTATCTCCTTGCTTGTATGGTTATTATAGTTAGCATCATATAGGTTGCTCACTTAGTTGCATATCTAACCAACCTTTATGTTGCTAAGCCTTACTTGTTAAAGAAATATTAAAAAGTGTTAGTTGCCTATTCACCCCCCCTCTAGTCAACCATATCGATCCTTTCACTTGATTCTCTATGCACGATGATTCTAAAGACGAAATACTTTTCCGATGTATATCTTATGGATGCTAAGCTTTGTATACATGGCAAATCATTATGGCTGGAGTGGAAGCCAGGAAACTTGGGCACACATTGAGTGGGTGATGGAGTTTTTTTTGAAAGATCCAGTGGGTGATGGAGTTAAAATAAAGATTTGGGAAGATGAATGGATCCCACAATCGCCAACAAGGAAGGTGATAACTGTTCGAGGAAACCAACCTCTATCTCATGTGTGCGACCTCATTGATCCTTCGACAAGAGACTGGGATGAATAGCTTGTCAGGCAAACCTTCTTGCAATTCCTTTACCTTTACATTAGGTGAGCGGCTTTCTGGCTTGGAATCTGATAAGAACAAGAGCTTTTACGGTGCGATCTGCGTACCATGGAATTGGGAGTCCCAGTTAGACAGCAGAACTTCGAATTCGGAAGGGCCCTCTACACAAAATGACACATGGGATTCACTTTGGAGTTTATTCTGTCCATCTAAGATAAAAATATATATTTGGAGGTCGCTTCATAGCGCGATCCCCTGGAGAGCAATCCTTACTAATAAGCATATAAAAATTAATCTAAGTTTTCTAGCGTGCAACTTAGGGCCGGACAACATCAAACATTTGCTGTTTGAATGCAAGCTAGCGGTGGATGTGTGGAAAATGCTAGGCGTGGATGATATCATCAAACATGCCATCGGGTTGGACCGGGCTGGAGAAGTAGTACTTGAATACTTGTTGTGTTTGAAGGATCATGAAGTTCATATTCCGGGCCTTCCTAAATTGAGAGAAACAATAGCCACTTCAGCATGGTACATGTGGTATGAACGACGGAAATTAACTCATGGAGAGACCTCCCAAACAGCAGATCAAATCAGTTTGGCTGTGAGAGGATTAGTGGCGAATTACATTATCTCTTGTACACCCAAAGCTAAACATAAGGTAGGCGGATGGGGTAGACCAAGGTACGAAAATGCTAAATTGAATGTGGACGCTGGATTTGACATGGATACACTTGAAGGAACGGTGGGAGCAGTTCTTCGTGATCACAACGGCAAGTTCATTGCTGCTGCAAATGAATAAATAGACATATGTTTTGATTCATTTACGTCGGAGTCTGTAGCAGTATGATTTGGAATGAATCTAGCCCGTACTGCTAGATGTAACAAGATTGAAATCAACTCCGACAATGTAGAGGTGGTTGGAGCTCTAAAGGAGGGAAACTCTTCTTCAGTTGCGAGTGCTATATTCGATGATTGTTATTTCATGTCATTAGATTTCAATCATGTCATTTATGAACATTATAATAGAGAGAGCAATCAAGTAGCTCACGAATTGGTTAGGTCAGGTAAGTTTTCTCCTCCCATTTGTTGGATGGATACTGCCTCTAGTGCTGTTATTCCCTTTCTTGTAAGCGATGCCACTATTTTGATCAATGAATAAATGAGTAGGTAGTTGTAAAAAAAATGATTTTCTTCCTTATTTTCACCGTGGATCTGGAAACCAGGTGAAAACCTGATTTCAGTGAACCCCGGGAAACTCTCCTCATTGACTGTCGGATCCACAGGGAACGACACTGATTTGAGGTGGGATCCCACAAGCCATT
This sequence comes from Elymus sibiricus, assembly GCA_039707655.1. Classification (NCBI taxonomy): domain Eukaryota; kingdom Viridiplantae; phylum Streptophyta; class Magnoliopsida; order Poales; family Poaceae; genus Elymus; species Elymus sibiricus. The sequence goes on from CM077663.1 coordinate 403,211,587, forward strand.
TAAACGTGATTTTATAGATATCACTTCTTTTTGAGAAATTTTATCTAGCAAACGTCTGATGGGAGGGATGTTCCAGCGAACGCGCCAGCGACTGTTAGATCAGAATATATTACGCATCTTAAAGCACAATCAGCAACCACGCCATCTTTTTCGTCTCGTTCGCTGGGGATCCAGTATCCTCCCAAGTCACTTTCTCCCCCGCCCGGCACGAACGAGCTAAGAGAGAGGGACGCCGGCGGGCTACGTGGAGGTAGGACGGCCGCGGTCGTGCCCGACAAGGACTCGAGGCTGGACGACATGGTGGACTCGTGGGCGGTGTGGTGGTGCCATAGTGCGCTCGGGGGTGACGAGCTCCTGAACGGCACAGGGAGCACGCGGCGGTGCTGGTGGGAAATCGCGCATGGAACGCGAGGGTGATGGCGGCGGAGAGGGGCAGCGCCGACAAGTGGCGGAGGAGGAGGTGGACGAGGTGGGTGGCGGTGTAGGTGGCCGCATACGCATCGGCGCCTGCGGCGTCGGCAACGTCGTGCAACTCGATAAGGAGGTGCTTGAGGCGTATTCTCTCTCTTCTTCACGACGCGGAGATGGTGTTGCGCCGACGGCGGTGCTGCATCGTGGAGGAGCGACCGTTAGCTCGTGAGGGCTCTGACGTATGCGGCTCAGGTCGAAAGTGGATTTTTGAAGCATAGGCTTTCAGACACATCTTATCCTTATCATTCAATGTTGCTTTAAGATCTGTGCTACACAACTAACTTACTATATGGAATTTTCTCTTTTTTGCTTCTTCTACAGAAAAGAACATATGAACTTCAAACTTGGCACAACAACAAAACATTCTTACTACAAGGTGGGAAAAAACTTTCAGATTTTTTCGACCAACATAAATATACAAAATGAGTTTTTTTACTCAAAAAAAACTCATTTTGTATATTTATGTTGGTCGAAAAAATCTGAAAGTTTTTTCCCACCTTGTAGTAAGAATGTTTTGTTGTTGTGCAAAGTTTGAAATCCATATGTTGTTTTATGTGAAAGAAACAAAAAAAAAAAAGTTCTTGCACGAATCGCGATGCAGAAATAGATGGCTGGATAAGGGGGTGTACCAAAGCCTATGCTTTCTCAAATGTTAACCGGCTCAGGTGGCTACCCACATTTTTTTTATCTCACACCGTCAATATTTTCAAGGCGGTAAGGCGCGGCAAGGCGCTGGGCAGCTCACCGCCTAAGAGCTAAGGCATAAGGCAATACGACACTTTACAGATTTCTAAGCAGCAGAATAGAGTAGAATTTGGTAAACAACTAGGCATACACAACTTGCAATTGTTGCTGGTTGTAGGGCCCATATAGCATCCATGCTCTTTGCTCTGTCTCTTCTCCCCAACAGTAGTCTACATCAACATGAACAACTACGTTAAAACTAAACATGGAACAAAGAGAGCAGAGGAGGGTAGGGGAGAAGGGGGAGGGAGAGGAGTAGAGGATGAGGGGGGTATACCTAGGCAGTTGGCTCCATGTTGCTTGTTGCTGTTGTACTGGAGAAGAGGAGGAGGAGCTGATGAAGAGGAGCAGGAGGACCTGCTGGAGAGGAGGAGGAGGAGCTGTCGGAGAGGATTTGCTTCATATGAGGGAGGATATCTGATGGAGATGAGCTATTGGAGAGAACGAGGAGGAGGTGTGCGCTGATGGGTGTTGTCTCTCTTTTTCCCCTCTTACCTATTCACGCCGACAACATCTCTATTTCCCGTCAAGACCGTGTTTCCCGCCTAAAACTGCTTCCCTGCCTGCTTGGCAAGCTTAAGGCGTCCAATATGGACTAGGGCGCCAACCTGAATGCCTAAACAGACGCTTCAAATGCCTTAAAGCTTAAGGCGGACACCTTACACAGGTACCTAAGGTTAGCTAGACGCCTTGAGCTTCCACGGCACCCTGACGCCTAAGCGTCGCCTTACGGACGCCTTAAAAACAATGCACATGTACTCATGTTGTTGAACTAAAACTGTAGATTACTAAACTGATTTTCTAAAAATGTCATGCCATGGACTGATTTTGAAATGAAATTGATGTTGTCTATGCTTGAGAACATGTAATCTGCCATGGAACTTTTTAGAAAACTAGTTGAAATTTGTGGGAAACTGTACTCATGTTGTATTTTTCTATTTGTTGAACATGTGTGCGCTCAATTTTAGAAAACTAGTAGCATGGGATTTTTAGAAAATCAGCTAACTGTGAACATGCAATCTGCCGTGTTGCCATGGCAATATCTACATTTTTGCCATGGCAAGTTTAAGTATAAAACGCTCTATAACATTGACATTTTGCTGCTGTAGTATGGTTACATCACATAAGTGTTCAGAAATGTTTAGGTTGAAATCATGTCATTGTTTACAAACGGAGTCATGAACTCATGAGCCATGTCATTTTTTTAAGGTGTTTTTTCCTATTTTGGGGCTATGGGCAACTGTTGTAAGATTCTACTACATCTCACTAATTGCTTCCCATGGCAATTTTTATTTTATTTTTGACCATGGCATTTTACTTACGGCTAACATGGCAATTTTACTGAAAACATAATGGCATGTTTTTCTAAGTGGTTTTGAGTAACAGTAGCCTTTTATATGCTACTGGATTTTTTCAGGTTTTAAGCACTAAACTGACATTTTTTCCGTGATACATATGGCAACTTAGGACTGTTTTGCTCTATGTCATGTTAAAAAAATATGACATTTTTCAGGACTGAGATTCGGAATCTTTTATGCACCATGATATATTTTTCATCTACTGTTTATGACACGTTGGCATCGCTTCTCCACGATCTCGCCGCTCCTCCATCCCCTGTCATGCCTCAACCTTCTTGGAGTTCTGGTAAGCAACAGAGTACATCATTTGATCCAGGTACTAATTGCACTAATATGAAAGCATCACACCCAGACCCCTCATATCCGTCTCAAACGTCCAGGCAGGCCGCCCGGTCATCGTTCGGTCAGAAAAAATCGACCCAGACGGATGCCCTAAACGGGCCTCAAATGCCCGGGTTGACCAGCACCCCTCATATCCAGACTAAATATGGGGTGGATATGAGGCTGCCCGGGCACATCCGGGCAAGTCCGCCACGTCAGCCCGGCCCACCACCGAGCAAATACCCTCATCCAAAAAACCATAGACATCAGTTACTTCATTCTCTCCGTCCAGTCCACTTCCGATCCCCTCCACTCCAATCCGATGGCCGACGACGTAAGCAGCTCCGGTGGAGAATCCGATGGCTCCACCATCGATGTGGAGGAGGTAGCCCTCTGCATCGCCTTGAGGAGGTCGCTGCAAGAGCGAGGCGGCCCCAGCAGCGGCGGATCTTCTTCCTCAGCGCCCGTCGACGCATCGCCGATGACGTCCCCGACCCTTCTCGCCCGGCGCGCAACTCTGGACGCTCCGCTCCTTTAGGTACACCGCCCACCTCCACCACCCTCTACTCCGAAAGTGGTGCCAGGCCACCGCTAGGTGCTCGTGCCCGTACCAGGACCGGGGCACACGAGGAGGCCTGAGTCCGAGGACCGTGCAGCCCGGAGCGAGCGGCAGGGGGGAGGGAGAGGGGGGAGGCGATGGCCGCGCGCTGTTCGCACGCGAGCGCGCCGGTCGACCACGAGGAGGCGCTCCTCGCGTCGGTCCTTCGTCGCTCTCTCATGACGACAGAGACGGATGTGCGCCGCCTCCGCCACAAGAATGCCGAGGCGCTCCGACTCGCCATCGAGTTGTCGGAGCGCGAGGCAAACAAGGAGGCATCGACAAAGGAGAAGGCGGCCCACCATGCGAAGGAGGAAGCCCGCCTGCTCCGTAGGCTGTCGGGCATGAGGTGCATCTCCGATAGCTCGGACCTGAAGGACGGCTCCACCTCCAGCTCCGACGACGACGCACCTCCGCACGCCGATGCCTACACCGAGGAGAAGCACATCCATGTCGACGACTGGAAGGGGAAGGGGCCGGCGAGGAAACGGTGATTTCCTCCGCCCTTCTCTGTTTTGTTTATATTTAAAGTATGTTTTAAATAGTTTGTTCTATAGATTTGTCGATGAACTATGCCCCCTTTTGTCCGGCGATGCAATGCGATCCGATGAACTGTGTGTTGATCTACTTTTACGTAGGGTTGTATGTGTTTATATGGTTTTGAGGATTTGAATATGAGTGACACGGGGGTGGAAGCAAACAAATAAGACGTGCCCGGTCGCTGGCGTTTGAGGGTCCAAATTTGCAAATTCCAACTGTAGATGCTCTCACATCATAGTTTTATTGCCTCGACCTCGTAGCCCTCCACCTGATGGTAGTACAGTCAGTAGGTGAATCATGGTACCCTCAACGTCACAATTTTCCTTCTTCAATTGATACTCTTGAAGCATCTGAATTGGTATTTCTGTTTGCCGCTTCGTCAGTATACTGCAGCGTGTACAACAGTGGCCTGCAGTAGACTATATTGCTATGTAAAACAAATTAACTCGAAATACATAAAAGGTGTTTGAGCGCAATGTATTCAAAAACACACCTCTCTAGCCCAACTGCTGAGTGCGCGTGTCTAAACTGCATGAGGGCGCGAGGTTGATCCCCTGGCTGACGTTCAGCAAGTACGATTTTCGTATTATTTTCATAGATCATAATGGATACATCTCATATTTCTTCTGACTATTGTGTCAATGTAACCTAATTATATAATTTGAACCATAGTTGACAGATCTTCATAACTGTATAAAAATAGTTTTTTGGCTATTGCTCCAGTGGGCCTTAATTATTGTTTGGTGTTAAGTATATTGATTAGTTAGAAAATATGAGATAGACTAGGATTTGTCCTGTTTTGTTTTGTACTCCAAGTTGATCATGTACTCATATATATATGTCCACGAGGCTCAAGCAATACAACAACGATTCCACCAAACCCTCTCTTCTCTTCTAACATGGTATCTGCCGCAAGTTTCTAGACCTAGCCGCAGCCCGCCACTTCCGCACCGCGGGCCGCCCCCGGGGCGGTCGGCCTCCATGACCGCCGCCGGGGGCCGCGCCGCCCGTACCTAAGGTTCGCTCGCCAGTCGTGTTGACCGGCTGCCCTAGAGAGTCTTTTTCCCGATCTCTTGATCCGGGGTTTTCTCTCTTCCGCTGGTCGCATTGACCGGCGTTATCCTATTGGTTTTCCGATCTAAGATCGGTTTGCGTCGTCCGCCGTCGTCGTCGACCCCGCGCCTATACTCCGACATCGGCGCGACCTGGCCTCTACACCGATCCGGCGGCCTCTCACGGCCGTCGCCCGCGTGTCTGCTCGCCCGTCGCCCTACGCCGGCCGTCATCGCCCTGCTCCGATCGGGACTCCTGCATCGCCCCAACCCGGCGGCCTCGCGCCATGCGGCGGCCCATCACAGCCGCCGTTCGCGCGTCGGCCCGCCCGTCGATCTACGCCGTGCCTAAACGGCCGCCCTACCGACCGTCGTCGCCGGCTTCATCTCGGACTCCGCCGTCATCCCGCCTCCATCGAGCGGCGTCCCCGACCTCGCGCGCGATCGGATTGATCACCCGCCCGCCGCCGCGATCCGCCTCATCTACGCCGTGCGACCAACCTGGCCCGTCGGTTGCGCGCAACTCCGCAGGTCCCGTGAAGACTGTCCGGAGTAAAGTGCGCCCCTCCACCGATGGAGCACCGGGCTATCGCTGCGTCGCCTTGTCGGGCCGCAGCGCCACTGCCCCGTGGTTCTCCCCGCGGCCGCATCGACCCGCGTGCTGCCGCTCCGTCGCCCCTTCGGGCCGTAGTGTCGCGGCCTGCGGTCCACCGCCGCCCCGAGGCTGTCTCCTCCGGGCCGTCCCCGTGGCTGCACCGACCCTCGCGCTGCCGCTGCGTTGCCCCATCGGGCCGTAGTGAGCATGGCATGCGGTCTTCGCTGCCGCCCGAGGCCATCCCCGCGGTCGCACCGACCCGCACTTAGCCGTCGTGCCGCCCCTTCGGGCGGTAGCGCCACGGCCCGCGGTCACCGCCGCCGCCCGACGCCTTCCCGCCATCGCCCCGACCCGCCTGCTGCCGCTGCGTCGCCCCTTTTGGCCGTAGCGCCGTGGCCCGCGGTCCACTCCGCCGTCCCCGCGCGTTGACTTCCCGTGGTATGCGCCACGTCGTCTCCCTTGGCGCGGGAACGCCACCGTCCGTGCCGGTCTTCGTCACATTGTCGGGTTCCTCGCCTACTTCGAGCATCGCCACCGCGCTCCTAACCAAGCCGCCGCCGCCGTCAGGTCGTCGCCGCCGCCGCTGCTACCGTCGTAGCCGCCGTCGCCTCCCGTCCACCCCTTCATCTTCGTCCAGCACCAGCTCATCGCCAGCGTCGCCGTCATCTACCCCGACCACTTCGTCTACTCCGACCACCGTTGGTGACATTGGTCCCGCGCAGATGGACGCCGCAATCGTCGTCGAGTTCTTCTCTGCTGGCCCCTCCGACTTCTCTGACATGGCGTACAGCTCGTGCAGATCCCTGTCTACGCATGCCCGGTGCTGGCAACACCGATGCGTGCCTTCGTCCACGACGTGTCCCCGAGCCTGGCAAGCCTGGTGTGGCGCTTCGTCAACTATCGATTTCGTCCGTCTACGCATGCCCGGTGCTGGCAACACCGATGCGTGCCTTCGTCCATGACGTGTCCCCGAACTTGGCAAACCCGGCACGACGCGTCTCAACTTCGTCTTCTTCCCGGCGCACCACTACTTCGACACCACTTCGCCCATGACTAACTCGGCGCCTCCTTGCGCCCGCGGATCCTCGGCGACTACCTCGACACCGGCTACCCCGACACGACATCGACCACGGCTACCTCGACCACGGCTACCCCACCCTACGCTCTTGGCTACTTTGACAAACGGCACAAAGGGCTACCGCCTTGCTTGAGCAACCTCGTCGGTTTCTACTCCAACCACGACTTCCGCGATGCATCGACCGTTACGATTGTGGGGATGACCGTCGGCCTACCTTCGGATTCTTCTTCAGTCTCACCGTCAGCATCGCTACCGTTGTGACTGCGGGGGGATGTTAAGTATATTGATTAGTTAGGAAATATGAGATAGACTAGGATTTGTCCTGCCTTGTCTTGTACTCCAAGTTGATCATGTACTCCTATATATATGTCCACGAGGCTCAAGCAATACAACAACGATTCCACCAAACCCTCTCTTCCCTTCTAACATTTGGGCCGCAAAATATACACTTTCATAATTGTATATTGAATAAACCATGACCGATAATCTGAATTTAAACCTCATGTGGTACTGGTAAGCCGACGATTTAATATCACGTGCAAACGACACAAAGGGTATATTAATACTAATGATATAATTTTTATGTTAAACAATATATTTTATATAAGTCAAATTGACGACCTAGGTATACGTGCACGCCTTCTAAACTGTGACGGAGGGAGTAATAACTATTTGCCCCCAAATTAATTATGATTAAAGACACTCTGCGGCACTTGAAGCAATTGGTTGTGCGAGCTACGAAAGCCATGGCACGGGCCAGCCCTAACGAGCTTTGCCACTGATTAACCACACGGGTGATATTTCACCTTTTTTGGCAAAACATTTCTGGTGGGTTTATAATGAAATTACTTGCCATTGTGTAATAGTTGTTTACGGGAAACACAAAAATTACTCCTCAAACACATTCAACCCGCTAGTTGAGATAAACAGTAAAATCTGAATAATAATAAAATAAATTAAAATTCTGATTGTTTTTTCAAAACTAACATTGCTTAGTTCTCTGTCACATGTAAGTTTTCACGATGAAATCACATTCGTGGATGTGTGGAAAACCCAAAAACAAAATCAGTGCCCCAAAATTCTTTAAAAAAATAGTCCTTTTAAAGCATCAATTTAGTTTTCTGGAACTTATTCCAACACATAATTTTGCACGCAGCTCAACCACTCATCACTGTTTATCTAAAAAGTTCTGTTTTAAAAGAATATTAACTATTTCTTTGAATTTGCTGTTTAGCCAGATGCATGTCAGCTCGATATTAAAAAAACTCCATGTCTAGCTGCGCACGTGCTTGCGCAGAGCGGGTTGGAGGTAGATGTTCCTTTCACCTTCTGGGCAAATGTTGCCCCTGACTTTGTTGGTGGTTTGGTACCTAGAGGTATGGCTAGGATAGAAGTTTTAAGTCCAATATATAACTTGTTCCTTTCCAAAAAAAAATATGGTAAGAAAATATGGCAAGTACAGGTTAAGACGTTTATTTTGAAACACAGTGTAGAAGCCGACTCTCATAAACACATACACACAATTACTTCTATGAATGCACGAACACACACATAGTATCCTATGAGTATGTACGAGAGACCGAGCCAATAAGTTTTGAGATTGCTAAGTCACCAAAGACACCTTGTTGTTGACGCTTATCCCTGGAACACTAAAGCCCTTAAATCCTAGAGTAAATCTATAGAAGTTTAATACAGAGCCCACACATGTATCAATAGATTATTGAATTCGATGTAACACCTGAGACATATTTGACCTAAAACTGGGCACAACAATATGTCATGATTTGATGACAAATTAATAATCCCTTTGTAAGTATTTTATAACATTATACTTTTTTATTCATGCATATTTAATTTTACACTAGAAACCGCTATGAGGTTATTTCTGAGACCATATGCTTTAGAGATTTTCCCAGAACATTTAGTGACACACAGAGAAATATACATAGGGGTTAATCTGAGTATCACAAATCAATCTAGAAAATATCCGATTTCATGTTTCTGTAGTTTTCTCTCATGCATGGGTGTTGGGTTTAAATATATACGCAATGTATCAGAAAACACAACTTACATATATACAAATTAACATGGTTTAAATTTAGCACATTAGATATACATTTTTAATAATAAATATATCAAATTTAGCATACCTAACACAATTATTAATATTTAATAGAACTGCCATCTATTTAATTATCAGGTGTACATTATGAAAATAATATTAATGGAAAATATAATATATATATATATATATATATATATATATATATATATATATATATATATATATATATATATAATAAGTATAATTTTTTAGTATAAAAACATTAACTTATTTTGAATACTTTGAGAGCACGGACAAGGGTAAATAACTTAGGACCTCAAACTTGTTTGCGGTCCCGCGCTGCGTTGCCTGGGCGCACGAACGGGAACTTCGTCGGCACTGGCAAAGCACGACGACCGCCGGTAGACTAGACGTCCATCCGTCGGCGCCACTCGTCAGAGGTGGCGTCGAGCCTACGGTCGGTGGCGCTGTTGAGGAGCGCCCGGCGACTCCAACCAGCTGGGCCGGAATTGTGCGGCGCAGCTTCAATGCCTTGATGGACGCCGTCGTCCTCCCCTCACTGGAGGCTCCGCCGAGGACTGCTTCGGTGGGTGGTGCAGACGCGACGCCTCCACGAGCTCGAGGCCATGGAAGCGATACTCGCGCCCTCTTCGCCCCTCCCGGGTGGCAATCGACGCAGCTGCCGGTGTGGGACGTCACACCGCCGCGGATGGGAGCACGTCAGCCACTCCGGCAGGCAGCCAGAGGTCGCGGTGGAAGAGGTGCGCCACCCGCCCAAGCCACTCCGGCAGGCGGCCGGAGCTCCCGGCCATGCTCCTCCGGGCGCTGCTCCTGGCATAGGAGGCGCGGCCGCTCATGCCGGGGCTCTAGGCCAAGGCGCTCCGCCTCACGCGCCTCCGGGTGCTGCTGACCCGGCACTTTCGGCCGTCGCTCCTGGCGTAGGGGGCGTAGCCGGCGGTCACGGCGAGGCTCCAGGGCGAGGTGCTCGGCTCACGCGCCCCCGGGCCATGCAGCTGACCCGGCGCTTCCGGTTGTTCCTCCTGGTCTAGAGAGCGCCACCGGCGGGGCTCAGGGGCATGGGCCCAGGCCGTGGCCGAGGGGCTCGGCCACCTCGGCCATATGGAGTGCCCGTAGAACTGCAGTGGCATATAAGGAATGTCATTCCGTTCTACAGGTCGTTGCCCGTCGCCTTATGCCGGACGTGCCGTCAATAGGGAACTTTGTTCACCGGTTGCTGCGTATGGGTGGGCACATATTGCGCTGGATGTTCATGCCCTTGCGTGGTGTTGGATCGGCATCCACTTCCACCACTCCAGTTCGACGGTGCCTCCACAAAGATCTTCATCACGCAGGATTTCCCAAGGCCCAAAGAGGATTTCATCATGTATCGTGTTACTCGTCGGGGAAACTTTCTGCAGTACTTCTTCGTGTCGATCGACAAGCTTCGTGGAGGCGTCGATCTCATGAGGTGTGTCAAGTACAGCTTCGACATGCACGGGGTAGCCGAATCTCCAGATGCGAGGGGCCACTCAATGATTGGGTCTCGAGATCGTCGCTCTACCCCGGGTAGGCTATGATGGTGTTTGTGCTTCCTTACCTTGAACTGAATGTATGATGCATGCACTGTGTGGGTAATGTCTAGAGAGGTTATTTGTTTATGTGTAACTTTGTGATGATGACAATTTGGTTATTGTGCATTGCCTTGCAAGCATCTTTGTCTCTTATCTAAATCCAGACATGCACACCTCAAAGCTGCTTGTTTGAACAGCTCTCGTCCAAGGCCACGAGATAGAAAAGCCCAAGAAATGGCGAAAATTTGTTTATGAGCCCGAGCTCAGATGCTCTTGATATCTACACCGCAAACTCGTCTCAGGATCTGTGTCAGCAGTTGTATTTCTCGACCGTATGTTGCTTTTTATAGCAAGTGCAGGGGCGCAATGATTGCGACAACGCCGTCTATGGAACAGGTAGCCGTTCGACGGCTCAGTCCCTTGTAGCCCTTCCCGTCGCCCCTACTCAGTAGACCAGCCCCTCATAAATGCATCTCCCAGCCTCACCGATCTAGCCGTAAGCATGTTTATCGTAGTACTACCTGTGGACCTGTATGTTTATGTAAGGATTTAGCTGTTGTTAACGAAGCTTGTTTCCCACACTAAATTAATTTTGTCTGATTTCATCTTGGACGTTCGAGAGACATATCTTTTTTGCAATAACCACCTCATGTCTCTCAGATATCTTCTATCCCTCAACTGATATTGTGTAACTAGCTGGGGATTACATCATTCAGCAGTCAACCTTACAAAATAGTGCGAAAAGACTGTTTTAAGAAAAGTGCCAAAAGATAAAATCAAGATACAGCCAACAACATGATCCTTTGGGAAATATGACAGGGTGATGATTACCAAGCTTGAATTAACCATATTTTCACACAATTTTCGTTACCTAAGATCCATCAAATGCGCCTAATACATTGGCAGGTATTAAATATGTACTCCATGGTAAACAGTAACACAACAAATTATGTCCACTCAACAATAATATGGAGTCTTGCTGAGCTTTATGCGGAGCAGCAGCAGCTGTTCTGCTGCTGTATGGGCTGCCCTTTCATGTGAACATGGACAGTATATTTCCTCTCCGTGCAAGGTTGGCTCGTCATTCTGTAGGCATGTAAAAATTTCAGTAGCAAGTATATCCTTCACTCGAACAGAAGGCAAGACTAGCAGTCCATCACATGGAAAGCATGCCCACCAGATTTTTAAAAGGCAGCGGAACTATTCATAAGAGGAGATAACTGCATGATCTGTCCTTAGCCATCAGAAAAACTAAAGCGAATACCTAACTAAACTGTTAGTGGCTATTATGAACATTTGCAGAATCAATGTAATTAAAGGCTCCATGGGAAGTATTTGAGAAATTGTTCATCATTGCTCTTGCTTGCAGTTTTTCTTCCTAAAAGCAAGAAATTATTGCTCTCTCGGATTCTCTTGATGATGCACACAGCCCAATAAAAAGATGAGCATATCATATTTTTAAAACTAGTAATGAAAACGTATTGGACGGAATTCCCAAAGCCTTTCTTTTTTCACAAGCATACAGGCCATTCGATGATCTAACATTTCAGAGAAACTGGGAAGAAAAAGGGCCTCTAAAAGTGTGAAGTTCCTGGTCACCCTTTCTTGATTTCTGATGACATATTTAAGAAAGTTCTCTCCACATCGATGGATTCCTTAGCATAACTCTCAAGAAAATTCATTCCTGATTATTCTGCAACTGCCTGATATTAATCATAGATATTTTAGTCACCTCATTACTATATTTGAATAGAAAAGATCAGAATCACATTAGGAAAAAGAGTATCAAGAACAAAGAAGCAAGCCGATCTTTCAAGAATGAAAGAAGTTCAGAGTGTTTTTTTGTGTGTGTGTGTGTGGCAATTAGCAACACGTTGTTCTATCCATTCAAGTATAACATGTAAGTTCAAACTAAAATGATGGTTAGATTAGCTAACACAACAGAAATCACATTATTTTCTAAATGTTGATAACAGCTGGCCGTCAAAATGATAAGTTCAGCCGTTCAGGTCAATGGCTAAAGTGAAACTGTGAAACAATTCAACCGATCCTAGAGCACTATATTACTACATCTGAGTAAAACCATTTCCAAAAAAGAACGGCGTCGAGTGTCACAAGAATATGATAAACAGTAATACGGGTGTCCATGAGGGCTTACAGTGATAAACAGTATAGTCTAAGTTGTACAGTAACCAGAAATACTTGGGGAATGCATTGGCCCAATCCCTGCATATTTTCCAACAAACAGAATGTCAACACTACCACACACAGATACTACAGGACGGCCACGCCTCACCATTTTCTCAAATATAACTATGTAAGCAAAGTTCAGTACGCACCGAGCAACCGCAGACGATCTCCTGCATGTATTTTGTCCTCTCGGCGTTGAGCCTGCTCTTATCATATCTAATTCCGAACCCGATCTCCCAAGTGTACAAATTGTAGAAATCATACGCCTCGCCCGAGCAAGTGCAGATTGTACTACCCTCTTTGTCGGTTCCTCTGCGTAGTTGTGAATCGCGCTCCAGAGCACTCATCCGAGAGGGGCAAGGTGTCTGGTCTGGTGGTTCACTACGGAGCCGTAACCTGAATTTTCCAAATGTACAAATTCAGTCCAGTAGTTTTAGTCCGGCAATACCAACATGCAATGACTGTCGGTCTGTCAGTTAAACCAGGTACTACTTAGGATCAACTACCATGCTTCAGCTAACCAGCTCATATAGCGATTTTGTAAATGGTTTCAAAACTAAAATGAAGTGTGTCAACCATATTTCTAATACAGACAAACGTACAGACGGTCGGAACAAATACTCTACAATTCAACAGCGGCAGGATTTGGGTTCTGACCTTTTTGTACAACCAGGTCCTCGGGGTCAGTTGACTGCGCCGACCGAGTCGGAGAAGCATCTGGACGCCGGCGCACTCCCCCTTATCCGGGCCATCGCTGCCGTCCTGTTGCCTGCAACCAGACCCGGCATTTGAGTCTGCAGGGACGGCGCGGCTGGCTTCGCTTCTCGGGAACAACGCCACAGGAACCGGATCTGGGTGTTCAAGACAGTCCGCGAACTCCTCCCGGAGAGGGAGCCTGAAACAAGACGGCAATGGCCGTCGGACATGCTCGCCATCAGCTTTCTTCCACCGGTACGGCAGCTTAGAAACAAATCCCCAAAACTTATAGATCTTCAGAACTAACCTGTCGACGGCATCGAGCAGGAAATCGACACCAGCCTCTTCCATCACGTGGCCGCCGGTGCAGATCGAGCGCCGCCGCAAGGTCCCACCAGTTCTTGGATAATCGGGTTTGGGGGGGAAGAGAGGGGGCGACGAGGGTTTCCTCCGTTCTGATCCGTGGCTCGGTTGAGACGACAACGTTCTGGTCCACGGACCAGAACGCACACGCGCGTCCTCCGTTCCCCGATACGATCTGGGCCCACGAAAGATGTACTGTTTCCTACCGTATTACAGCGTATTCTCCTTTTCCTCTATTTCCCTGTCAGACGCGACAGGCTGATTTGTTCGCATCCCGAGCGAGGAATGCACGCCGGCGATTTCGGGAGCATCTGGGAGAGCGGCGTTTCGGCTCTCGGATGCATCTGCACCCGCGCTCACAAAAAAAATCAAAATAAATACTAGAAAAATTTAAAAAATTCCAATTGTTTTTTGTGTGGTACATATTTTGATGCGTGAGGTCCGCCCCAAATTTCAACTTATTTGGACATCTGAGCAGCTCTCAGCAAAAAAGACAAACCGGGTCTGAAAAAAAGTTTACTGTTCACCAATTTTTTTGACCCGATTTGTCTTTTTTGCCGAGAGCTGCTCGGATGTCCAAATAAGTTGAAATTTGGAGCGGACCTCACGCATCAAAATATGTACTACACAAACAAAAATTGAAATTTTTTGAATTTTTCTAGTATTTGTTTTTATTTTTTTCGTCAGCAGGTGCAGATGAGCCTGGGCTCAGAAATGGATTTTCGAAGCCTCTTCCTTGATGGATAACATGAGATGGATAGATCCACCACTACCTCTGAACGACTGCTAGGAAACAGAGCGATGCATTTTTAATTTTGTTTAGAATTTAAAGAGATCAATGGTACCTTATTCTGCAATGGCCAAGTTATTGCCCTTTTCAGACCATAATGCAGATGGGCTGCAACGCGTGCACAAACACGCGAGCGCGCTTGGAAATTTACAAAGGCCGAGGAGGATAAATCAGTGACCTCGTGCATGGTGCATTACCCTGATCCAGACTATTAAAAGTTGATCTTACATTCTTGTGGCCCAAATTTTTTTACCAAATCAGCGCCCTATTCTGCTAGCCAAAGATGAAGGCATTTTTTTTTCCGAAAAGAAGGATGACCCCGGTCTCTGCATCAATCGATGCATACAATCATTTTACTTAATTATTCATTGGAACCCGAAAAAACAAATACATTGATTAACCCAAAGCCATCATTCTGACGGCCATAGTCGCTACACCAAGCTTGATGATGTGATCCGACCGCATGTCAACACACACCATATAATCCGGTGGGCTCACTAAGCCGCCCACCAGCAAGCTGGGAGCACCAACCGGTCTAACAGACCCTTATCACGTATCGCATTCACATGCTCTAGAATCAGACGTCGCCATATTTAACCATCTCACCTTCAGGAGCGACCAGCGCATTCATCTTCCCACGCCATACTGTTGTTGATGTCACCACGACACCTGACAACGCCATCAATACTCGTCCGTCGCCGAGGCTCCGCTGCGCCACGCCGCCGAGACCTGTCATCGTAGCCGTAGTATAGGCAACACCGCTCCTCCTCTTGTCTCCTCCAGCCAGCACCAGCTCCAAGATGATGCCCCCAAGAGGGAGGACGGCCATGAAGGCCCCGCTATCGTCTGATCTGGTATTCCCAGATCTACGGTTTCCCGCGAAGTAGTCGGACCGAGGTGACGATGATTGCAACCGACGATGCCTTCTTCAAGGAGACGACGCCAAAGGCGCCACCATCATCCGCCAAAGGCAAAGATGGAGGCATGGCACCAAGATTTATATCCGACAACATTCTAACCTGTTAGAATAAATCCGAGGAGCTTGTCGATCAACACGAGCACGATTATGACACTGAGATTTGTTAACAAGATTCACCAACATGGTTACATCCTCAGGGCCTGACCACGGACGCTCCTATCCGTGACACCATCACAATACCCACCCGACCACCCGGGCGCTGGCATACGCCGCCGACTCCCACTACGTGCATGTGCTGTTGTGCTGGCATATGTTACATTGTCTGTCTTAACCCTACATTATATAAAAGGCCGACGACATAAGTGTCCTAATACGGCACAAATCCATACCCTATCTACATATTGTACAACTCAAAGTCCAACTACAACCTACCTTGAACAAAATATTTGACACAACTCTAGCAAACTTCACCTTGGCGAATATTCTCCACCACATTGGATTCATCCACGCGCCGAACCTCCATGTACATTGGACTTGAGATTATACCATGAGCACCACTGCTACTCCTAGACTCCACGTAAGTCCACCTATAATTGTAGTCCCTTCCCGTCTTCTTTGCAGTCAACTTTCGCAACATTAAGTTTTGTAGTTGTGGATAGATAAAATAAAAAGGAAAATAAAAGTAACTAAAACAACAAGTATTTTTGGGGTTTATTAAATATAAAGTGAGCGAATGGATCCGGGATCCATAGCTTCACTAGTGGCATCTCTCTCATGAGTATAGCAAGAATGGGTGACAGTGTCCTGGACTAGGGGGTTCCGGCCTAGCCGGTCTAGTCCATGGGCTGGGATGACATCCCGTTAAGAAGGAAGGACGCCAGAGGCCTTCAACCTGTGGCGTGAGCATATCGGACTTTACCAAGGACCTGGTGTGCACTCATGGTATGACTATTAGATTTGGCATGTAATCCCTAGATGGTAACCAACCATATGTAACCCTAGATACCCCTGGTGCCTATATAAGACGGAGGGTTTAGTACGTAGAGGACACACATATATGCATTCATCATCATCACCCCTAGGATTTAGACCAGAACTTACGATCTCGAGGTAGATCAACTATGTACTTTGATACATCCATAATATAAGCAAGAGCAGGATGTAGGCATTTTCCTCCTTAAAGAGGGCCCGAACCTGGTTAAAAGCTTCGTGTCCTCTGTCTCTTGTTACCCATCAATCTGATCTCACAGCTCAGGACCCCCTACCCGAGGTCTGTCGGTTTTGATACCGACATTGGTGCTTTCATTGAGAGATCGTTGTTGGATCGCCGAAGATTGATGGCTCGCCTGCTATTTGATAGCAACATTGGTTGTAGTGACATCTCTGTCCCCGACCAGCTTTTTTCCTTCGGTAGCGTAATACTGCACGCTGACTCGACCGGCCGCCTGGGCCGCGTCGAGACCTTCGCCCCGAACCGGGTCGTCATGTTTGGAAGCCTATAGTACGTCATGGACGCCCGAGGTGACCTAGTTCTCTCGGAACAGATCTCAGATCGATTTGAAGATCCCTCCGGCGTAGAAACTTCAGAGCAGGTCTCCGATCGGATCCTAGAATCCAACCTCTTCATAGACCTGACCCCGAGATGGACCCGATGGCCATCACGCCCGATCTAACCCACGCCTCCTCAGATGATGGCCAAGAGCCAAACTTGTCTTCGAATCTGGTAGTGATACTTGTGATCTGCGTTGGCTTTTCCGTGAAGAGGAACGGGTAATTGCAGCACAATAGGGATAAATATTTCTCTCAGTTAAGAACCAAGGTTTATCGAACCAATATGAATATCAATCCACAACCATCTTCAGCGGCTGCACACAAAAGAGCAAACAACTTGCACCCAACACGACAAGAAGGTTGTCAATCCCCTTGCTCTCGTTATTTGTAAGCAAGTGAAGTGTGTAGATAATTGTAAATTGCAAAATAAAATAAAAAGTAAATAATGGCAGCAAGGTAATGATAGGTTTTGTAAATATATAAGTGAATAGACCCGGGGCCATAGTTTTCCCTAGCGGCATCTCTCATGTAGGCAACATACGGTGGGTAAACAAATTACTGTCGGGTAATTGATAGAAAAGTGCATAGTTATGTGATATTCATGGCAATGATCATGCATATATAGGCATCACGTCCATAAGCAAATAGACCGACTCCTACCTGCACCTATTACTATTACTCCACCCATCGACCGCTATCCAGCATGCATCTAGAGTACTAACACTAGTAGAAAATAGTGCTTTGGTTGAGGCCAGGATAAGGGCATTAATCCCGGTACACTTACGAACCGGGACTAATGTGAGCATCAGTCCCGGTTCGTGAGGCCAGGGCGCCAGCCGGGCCTCGGGGGCCATCAGTCCCGGTTCAGATGGGACCTTTAGTCCCGGTTTGAGCCACGACCCGGGACTAAAGGGGTGGTGGCAACCGTTCGCCTGGCGCGTGCCCTTTTAGTCCCGGCTCATGGCTCGAACCGGGACTAAAGGTCCAAACCGTTCGATTCCCGCGCCTTGGAAGTTGTTCCGCGCGAGATCAAACGCTACAGTAACCGTGACGCTACAGCAAACGCGACCAGCACCTCCATTTCTGTTCGTCTCCCTCTCCTCTCTTCTTCCCCATCCTCCACCATGAATCCAATCACTCGCTACGGGAAGGTGCTCGCACATGGCACGACCAATCTCCATGTCGTCTACACGAACGACAACGCCAAAGTGAAGGTTTTTCTTTCCATGTTCGAGGAATGGCTTCAAGAGGAGAAACACAAGTTCATGGGCCTCGATCTCGAGTACACGGCCGATGGTCCCGATGTTGCCGTCGTCCAACTTTGTTTCAAAAAACGTGTCATGGTCTTTCAGTGGGCAAGATAATACGAAACTTGTCATAGTTTTAATTGGGGCTTTTCTTTGATTCATAGGATAGGAAAATTGCATAGGAATAGGAGGATTGGGAATGTCGAGAACATGTCATAGTTTCCTTGATTCATAGGAAAAATGCATAGGAAAATTGGGGCTTTTTCTTTGATTCATAGGAAAATTGGGGCTTTTCTTTGATTCATAGGAAAATTGCATAGGAATAGAAAATTGCAGAGGAATAGGGGGATTAGGAAAATTGCATAGGAATAGGAATAGGAGGATAGGAATAGGATAGAAAAATTGCATAAGAATTTTCCTTGTAGTTGCATATTGGCCATCGTGGGAGAACATGTCATAGTTTAGGGGCTTCTTTTGATTCATATGATAGGAAATGCATAGGAAATAGGAAACTTGCTATGATTCTTATTATACTTGTTATGATTCTTATTATACTTATTCTAAAATATACTTGTTATGATTCTTATTATACTTGTTCTAAAATATACTTGTTGCAGCAGTATTTAACACATTTGTTCCATTTTGTTGTTGCGGTAGTGACAAGCACTGTCCAAAACTCATGGAGTACCTTCGCAGCGGCATATATTTTGCTAGCGTTGATATAACGAATGACAAGATCAAGATGAGGCGCACCTGGGGTATTGAGATACCAGCTGAATGCCACATTGATCTTCAGGGCAGGTTCAGGCTTGAGCATGACAAGACTTCACTGGCTGATATGGCAGCCGCCCTGATCGACGAGGACTACGCTGATATGAAGACAAAATTCCCCAAGTCAGGGCACTAACATTGGGAGAAGACCCCACTTGACCCTATCAACATTGAGTATGCAGCAATAGATGGGTACGTTCCATACGATTTGTACCACAGGATTGGAATCTGCAATTATGGGCAGCGTCACCTCGTACCGCTAGTATCTCCTGCTTGGGGGTATTCTGATCCGAACGGCGAGTAGTGTTTGCAATGGCGAACACTTTTATCTCTATTATGTAGTGCTTGGGGGTCAGCTGATTTGGACGAGTAGGTTTGCAATCCGGAAGAGTAGGATTGGTATCTTCAATTATGCAGTACTTTCTGTAATGGATATCTGAACTATTATTTCTATTATGTCCCTGTTTAAGTACGGTTTGTGTGTAAGAATATTTAGTATGATGTGAGCAAGCTTTCTAAAGCATTGTGATGTATGTGATGAAGATTCTCCATGGTTACGGCGCAATAAGCAAGGGACACACGCGAAGAAAAAGTGAAGACTTTCTCTCCACAACTATTCTGATGATGGCTTTGATCTACAATATCACTACAGTTAAATATAATATTAACTAAAATTATCAAAGTATTTATTTGTTAAAAAGAATGAACTAAAAAGAATCAACTAAAATATTAACTAAAAAGAATCAACTAAAACATTAACTAAAAAGAATGAACTAAAAAGAATCAAAATAATATTAACTAAAATTATCAAAGTATTTATTTGTTAAAAAGAATGAACTAAAAAGAATCAACTAAAATATTAACTAAAATTATCAAAGTATTTATTTGTTAAAAAGAATGAACTAAAAAGAATCAACTAAAATATTAACTAAAAAGAATGAATTAAAAAGAATCAACTAAAACATTAACTAAAAAGAATGAACTAAAAAGAATCAAAATAATATTAACTAAAATTATCAAAGTATTTATTTGTTAAAAAGAATGAACTAAAAAATTGAAATCCTTTTGTAACAGATGAGTTTTCGTCCGAAACCCTGACACTTCGAAAGAGATTGTCCAGTTTGTACACGAAGTGCATCCAGTTTTTGCTGTAACCCTCTCAACTTTTTAGCACATGCTATGTGGGTGAAATGATGATACCATGCCAACCTTGCAACCATTTCAGAGTTCATTTGCAGTGCTTTTCACTTCAGGGTCATCTTAGCTCAAATAAATCATGAAATGCATGAAAAATAGAATATGAAATCAGAAAAGGTTTGAAAAGTGATGATGTGGCTTTGAATGGTGCATATTGAATGCAGAAAAAGTCTTGAGTTCAAATATGTTTAAAAAATTGAAATCCTTTTGTAACAGAAGAGTTTTCGTCCAAAACCCTGACACTTCGAAAGAGATTGTCCAGTTCATACACGAAGTGCATCCAGTTTTTGCCGTAACCCTCTCAACTTTTTAGCACATGCTAATGGGTGAAATTATGATACCATGCAAACTTGAAACCATTTCAGAGTTCATTTGCAGTGCTTCTCAATTCAGGGTCATTTTAGCTCAAAATAAATCATGAAATGCATGAAAAATAGCAAATGAAGTCAGAAAAGGGTTGAAAAGTGATGATGTGGCTTTGAATGGTGCATATTGAATGCAGAAAAAGTCTTGAGTTAAAAACTTTAATAGTAAAATGAATTTTCATAAAGTATATTTTGTTACAAGCTTTAATAGAAACTAAAAAGCTTTTATAAAACTCTAATAGAAAAAGGAATCAACTAAAAAGAATCAATAAAAAATAAAACTTATGCAACTAAAATTATATAACTAAAAATAACATATGCAAAAAATAAGATTAAAAATCGTAATATATTCAAAAAAGGCCCACCTACTAGGCAAGACGGCCTGCATACGACTAGAAACCCTACAAATGGGCCAGGATGCAGGCCCGCAGTGCTAGCAGGCCCAACAGGGCGTCAAATAGGCATGTACTGCCTGCATTAGAGAGGAGCTCAAGAGGGCAGCGGCAGCAGCGCTTATAAACCACTCCGAGCCCCTCTCGACTAGCGAGGTGGGACTAAACTTTTGGTATGGGAAGCGCAGCCATTTAGTCCCGGTTGGTGGCTCCAACCGGGACTAAAGGGGGGGCATTAGTCCCGTTTAGTGGCACCAACCGGGACTAAAGGTCCCTGCTTCCCGCCCTTTGGGCTGCTGAAAATTGACCTTTAGTCCCGGTTGGTGGCACCAACCGGGACGAAAGGGTGGCATTAGTCCCGGTTGGTGGCTCCAACCGGGACTAAAGGGGGGGCTATATAAGCGGGACTTAGTAGTTATTCCAATCCATTGCAGTTTCTTCTCTCCTCGGCGCCGATGACGACATCGACGCCGCCAGGCTGCCGGAATTTGCTGTCGCCCTGCCATCCCCGAGCCCGCTGACCGTCGCCGGCGCCGGACCTCCTCGCGCGCCCTCCTCCCTGTTGCTGTCGCCGCGCCCTCCCCGCCGTCGCCGTCGCCTCGCCCTGCCCCGCAGTCATCGTCGCCGTCGCCGCGCCCTGCCCCTACGTCGCCGTCACCGTCGCCTCGCCCTGCCCCGCTGTCGCCGTCGCCTGGCCTGCCGTCGCCGTCGCCGTCGCCTTGCCCTGCCCCACCGTCGTCGCGCCCCTGCCCCTACGTCGTCGTCGCCGTCACCGCGCCCTGCCCCTACGTCGCCGTCGCCTCGCCCTGCCCCGCCGTCGCCTTCGCCGTCGCCTCGCCCTTCCCCGCCGTCGCCTCCCCCTACCCCGTCGCCATAGCCGCGCCCCTACCGGCCTCGACGTCATCGCGCCGGCCCCTGCCCCCACAGTGAGCCCATTGAACATGGCTTGCATGTTGATGCATGCTGATGGCTTGTTGCTTTTTGAGAGTTCTTGTTTATTAATTGTCGTATCCCGTATCGCCGTATCGCCTTATTGTTTATATATGTTGATGCATGCACCGTGTTGTCACCCTTCGCGTGTGCTGTCCTGGTCGTGCTCCGTTGTGGCACTTGAAGCTGCCCTGATGCTCGATGGTGGATGGTCGATGCGCCCACCTGGCGAACGCGTAGCTTGGTCGGCAGCTAGAAATGGTGATTTTGATATAAAAATCGTCTAAATCCGAGGTCATATGCAATTTGTGTGGTCAAAACAAGATTAAGGACAAAAGGGGGGAGGAGTCCTCGACGATCGTCTGAAACTGACTGTTATAAAACTTGTGAACTTTGCATGATGTTTCCCACTAATCCATCTCTCATGGTTGTATATTGCCACGTTGTAATATTTGCAGAAACTATAGTGGACAGAGACTTAGAAAAAGAACAATTGTTGGGGGATATAATACGAGATGGTGATATCGATCTCACCTGCTTGTCGTTTCTCAACGAGACCGATGGTGAGGAAAGAGAGGATGGCGGCTCCGGTGAGGAGGAAGGAGATCATGACTGCTCCGGTGATCGAACTGGGGACGAAGGAGATCATGAACGCTCCGGTGATCGAATGGAGAAGGGAGCCATAACTACTTCAAAGTCCGGCGAGGTATATATTAATTAATCCTCTGCTGACTAGATGCATTAATTTTTTTGTATGTACATATATTAACGCTTCTTTCTTCTTTTAATTAGCCATCCGGATCGAGCTCCACTTCGGTAAGGAGGCAAGGCCCGATGAGAAGGTTGGAGGCGCAAGAAAGGTTCACGATCGAAGAAGTCTCACCAGAAGGCCAACCGATTGCTCCCTACCGGACGAAGAACAAATTTATACATCAGTGCGGAGTGGTTGTTAGGGACCTCGTCCCGATCAGCTGCCAAGAATGGAATAAGAAGAAGGACCCTCAAGTTCCTTATGTCAACGATAGACTGAAAGATGATCTTTGGACCAATCTGATTAGAAATTTCAGTCTACCGCCAGAGGAGGGTCCGAATAACCCAGTTATACAGCGAAAGGTCAGGGCGTTTGCTCTTAAGAAGATGGCAGAACTATTCAAGAACTGGAAGAAAGTATTGAACAGGAAGTTTGTCGAGAAAGACAAGACTCCAGAATTTAGAGGTCAATTGTGACACCCTGGGCTTATGCTACAGTGATCATTGTAATTAAGCTACAGTAATGATCATGAACAGTGCCTAGTTATTTTGCTAAGTGAAGTTTGATCAAGTTGAAGTTCAAATTTCAGTTCAAATTCCTTTTGAAAATGCCTAGGAATTATGGTGATAAAATAATTCTGCAAATACCAAAGGTAAAATGTTCCAAAATTGTGGAATATTCTAAAACAAATAATGTTGAGGAAAACAACATCACCAATCTTCTGGTGTGGACCCCACCAGTATTAACAGGAGCTAAATGCATTTTAAAATGCCTTTAAATCAATTGTGAAATTACAAACAGGTTCTAAAAATGCCCAAGATGGATGTGGCCCTCCCTAATATTGCTAGCTATTTATTGGAGCCAGTGACACATTTTTGTAATAAGTAACATGGCCTAAAAATAATTAAAACAGAAACTAAAAATGAAAAGAAAACAGAAAAGAAAAGAAAGAAAAAGAAAAGGGGCCACTTAACTGGCTACTGGGCCGAGCCCAGCCGGTCCAGCCCACCAGGGACCTCCCCTACCTGCTCCCTCCCTGCGTGTCTTCGCCGCCGTGGCCGAGCGCGCCTCGCTCCGGCCACTGGCCGCCACGGCGACAGAGCAGGTGGCGAGGGGATAAGGCCGCGGGCGCCCCTCCCCCTTGGACGCCGCCCCGTCCATTTCCCCCTCGCTCTCCTCCCTCTCTCCCCATCAGATCTCGCCGCAACCGAGCGCCGCCGTCGCCATGGCCGACCCGTAGCCGCGGCCACAGCCACTCCCCCGCCTCCTCGACGCGTCCCTCTGCTCCGCCTCGGCCTCCTCGTCCTCCTCGACCTCGAGCTGGACCCCTGGAGCTCCTGGAACGCCCGCTCGCCGTCTTCTTCCTCCTTGGGCCGCCGCCGTCGCCGCCACGATTCCGGCCGCCCCAAGCCTTCCCCGAGCCCGCTTTGAACGGCTACCACCGCTGTGAGCCTCCGCCTCCCTCTCCCTCTCTTCCCCGTGCGTATGCGCCGCCGTAGCACCGTTCCCCTCGAGCACCCGAACGCGTCGCCGCCGTTGAGCTCGTGGCCGTCGCCACCGTCATTGTCGCGCTCGCCTGAGCCCACCGTCGAGCTCCTGGTGCTTCCAGGAGCACGACGCGCAAGCGCACACGTCCGCTCGAGCCGCCTAGTGCCATCCCCGACGAGCTCCCGTACGCGTCCGTCGCGGGCCTCGTCGCCGACGAGCCTCCGGTGACCATTTGGTCACGGGCATGTCACCGTCGTGCTCGCCGCAACGCGTAGGGTCCATCCCGCGCTTGCCCCGTCCGTTTTGACCGCCGTAGTGCCGACCCCGTCGAGCTCCCGTAGCCGCCGCTGTAGGACCGAAAGTATGTCTAGAGGGGGGGGGGTGATTAGACTACTTGACCAAATAAAAGTTTTGCCTATGCCAAGTTTTAGGGTTGACAGTTTTTTAGCATTTCATGGCAAGTCAAGTACACCCTACACATGCAAGTCTAAGAGTATATAGCAGCGGAAAATAACAACAAGCATGTATAGAAGGGATAGGGTAGGAGAATCAAACGCAGTTGTAGACACGATGATTTTTCCCGTGGTTCCGATAGGTGGCGCTATCGTACATCCACGTTTATGGAGTCTTCAACCCACGGAGGGTAACGGTCGCGAGAGTCCACGGAGGGCTCCACCCATAAGGGTCCACGAAGTAGCAACCTTGACTATTCCATAACGGCTTCCGTCCATGAAGGACTAGCCTCACTATGGGTAGATCTTCACGAAGTAGGCGATCTCCTTGCCCGTACAAACTTCTTGGTTCACTCCACAAGACGAAGTAGGAGGCTCCCAAGCGACACCTAACCAATCTAGGAGGCACCACCCTCCAAAAGGTAATAGGCTCGGTAATGACGATGAACTCCTTGCTCTTGTGCTTCAAGATGATAGACTCCTCAACACACAATCACTCTCTCACAGATTTGGCTTGGTAGAAGAGATGGGATTTGTGGAAAGCAAATTGGGGAGGCTAGAAATCAAGATCCATATGGTAGGAGTGGAAGATCTTGACCTCAACACAAGACTAGGTGGTTCTCTCTCAGAAAACTGGATGGGCAAGTGTGGAATAGTTCTGAGTGCTTCTCTTTTGAGTAGGTGCTGGTGGAGGGGTATATATAGGCATCCCCAAAAATCCAACCGTTACACACAAAATGACCAACTCGGTGACACCGATGTGTGAATCTCGGTGGTACCGAAGTGACCAAAAGGTGGCAACTTTTGAATCTCGGTGAGACCGATATAGGAAACTCGGTTGCACCGATAAGGTGACCAACGGTCAGATTTCCAATCTCGGTGATGCCGATCCAACATTCTCGGTGGGACCGAACATGTGAATTTGCGTAACAGAAAGTTGGCAACCCAAACTCGGTGGCACCGGTATGGAATCGGTTGCACCGAAGTGGCTAGGGTTTGGCTGAGTCTGTCTAGGGTTTGGAACTCGGTGGCACCGGGATAGGAATGTTGGTTGCACCGATTTTGAGTGTTTGGCTTAGGACAGACTTTGGTGGGAGAGCTTGTGGATGTTTTTGGCGACTATCTCTTGTGCACGTATGAGCATATTGTTCACCAACAAAACCTTACCCCCTTTTAATAGTATTGGCTTTCCTATGGACTCAAAGTGATTTCTCACAAATATAAAATGTAGAGTCCTCTTGCTTGAAGCTTGGCCAACCTATTTCCTTGCATCTTGGGGTATCTCCACAATCTCCTTTTGCCAATCCTATCATTGAACATTTCCTGAAATATACTTGGTAGAAACATTAGTTCAATGACTTATATGTTGTTATTAATTACCAAAACCACCAAGGGAGCAAATGTGCTTTCAATCTCCCCCTTTTTGGTAATTGATGACAACATATAGATCAAAGCTTCGACAAATGATATAATCAATGAATATAATCGTCGCTTTGAGAAGTATGTGATAAGCTAGAGCTCCCCCTAAATTTGTGCATTATTTTGAATTTGCGTTTGAATGCAAATGCACAATCGATTAGGTACATGGGGCACTTCTTCCATGTCACATACAACTTGGTGGTGTGCGAGAATAATTAGAATGAGCATCATAGCACAACACAATCAAGCAAAGACAATGATCTTCTCATAAGCATTGAGTTGATAGGAAATAGTTGCATAACGCACATGAGCAATCACAAAGAACCATGTATCACGAGCAACCAAAAGAACATTTGTGTCTGAAAAACAGCAAAACACCAAAACGCTCTCTCACTCGAAGCCTAAAGATCTATATACACTTCTCCCCCTTTGGCAACAAGTTACCAAAAAGTTCAAAGGTATACATCTAATCGTTCTTGGGCTGATCTCCTCCGGTTGTTGATGAAGGAGTCGAGAGAACCGCGTCGGCGAAGATGTCAGCTGATGTCCTGGATGGAGTTGGTGTGGCAACTGGAGGAATTGGAACTGTCGGAGCAGGAGCTGAGGAAACAGCAGCAAGAGCTGATGAAGAGGGCCTCAAGTCTGGAGCTGGCACAGTGGCTGATCTGGCCTGAGTGGGAAACTGTGTGCCTGTCCTGAGAGGTGATCCATCATCATCATCATCATCATCATCATCATCAGAATCAGAAGAATGAGGAAGAGGCACTGAGTCAACTTCCTTCTTGAGCTCATTCACTGTCTTCGTCAGTCCATCAACCTTATCATTGAGAGTCTTGATTCTGTTTTTAAATATCCTGACAAGACTGTTCTTGTTGTCCAGAATCCCCTTTATGTCCTTCTTCATGTCCTGAACTGATGAGATCAGAAGATCCATTTGCTCATTCCTGGATCTAGGGACTTGAGCACTAGTGGCTCTAGCTGCCTCTGCTTCTGCCTGAGCTGCAGCTGAAGTGGGATGTTCTGGGTCCATCACCACAACGTTGTCCTCGAGATCTGGCTGTAGGGGTAGATGTGGACGATCTAGAGCAAAAATGTGCTTCTCCAACTTAGAGTTAATAAGCATTTGGATGTAGGGTGCATAACAGCAAGAGCGCTTCTGATCAGCGGCAACCCTCTTGATTGTCTCAACAATCAAATCCATGACTCTGATCCTGGTGTGTCTGTCAAGTTGGATCGGCATATTGATGGAGTAGCCTCGGATCATCTTTTCATCTCCTGACTTGGGCATCAAAGTATGCCTCAGAATGGTGTTCATGGTGCGGAGGCCAGCCTGAAGGAAATAGATGGATCCTAGCTTGTGAGTAATCACATTTGCAGCAGGGATCTCCTTATACATATTTGCCATAGCATTGTGGCTCTCCTTGGATTCTGAGTATACATCCAAGTCACCATCCTGTGCTTCTGGGACTCCTAAGATGGTAGCCCACTCCTCAACAGTAGATTCATACCTTGCACCTTCAGTCATCCATACAATTCTACCATCTCCATAGAAATGTGCAGTGGAGTAGAATTGCATGATCATCTCATCATTCCAAGCAGTGAACTCTCTGCGAACAAACTCATCCAAATCAATGCAGTGGAAATTATCTTGGACACTTGGAAAGTAGTCCTTGTTTTCCTCGATGAATTTCCAGTCAACATAGCGCATATCGCTCACAGCTGGACTCTTGTCAAGGAGCATAGTCTCATAGAAATCCTGTTGCTCTTTGGTGAAAAATATGTAGTCCACAGCTGTCTTCTTCCTCTGGGCATATGGATCAGCAGCTCTCCATGCCCTCAAGCCTGTATCCTTCCTCTTCTTCATATCCTCAGCTAGTGGGTAGCTGGCATTGTGAACTGGAAGGTGAGGTCTAAGCTTCATCAAAGCTAACATAGCATCATCATCCTCAACTCTGGAGGTAGTACCTTTGTTCTTCTCAGAAGCAGGAATGTGCCTAGACAATCTCTTAGGCTTCTCAGCAGCAGGCTTCTTGGGACAGACTTGGTGCTCTTGGATGTGCCGCTCTTCGGCATAGCATCAGACATAAGCTTCTTTTGCTTCTTCTTGGGAGGAGCCTTCTCAACATGTTCTTCCTCCTCCTCAGCAGCAGCACCAGCAGCCTCCTCTAGATCTTCATACATGGAAGTTCTTCTGCCAATAACATGAACAATCCTCTTTCTTGCTTTCTTCTTCTCTCCTGCCTTCTTAGGCAATGACTTCTTTGGGGGCTCAATAGTCATGGTAGCTCTAGCACTCTCAGGTGCTCTCCTAGCTTCAGAGCTAGCATAGACTTTCCCAACAACTCTCCTGGAAGAAGTAGCTTCATTGGCAGCTTTCTCTTGCTTCTTGGCAAGAATTTCTTCCGGCACAAAATCTGAATCTTCTTCATCTGAGTTCAGCTTCTTCCTTGTCCTTGTAGCAGCTTTGGGCAACCCATGAGAACTGGGGGTGCCTGGATCCGAAGATGAACTCGACTCAGGACTAGTGCCTGAATCCATCTCAACACTTTGCTCTCGGAGATCATTCTGACTGTCCTCAGCTTCTGACATACTGACCCTGTGAATAGAATATAGATGAGAAGAATAGAATGAGTCATCACAAAATGAGGCTGGTTTTTGAAAGTTTTGAATAAAGGATTTCCAAAGTTTTGCATTCTGTCAGATGCAAATCGGTAAGGCCGAAGCAAAAATTTCGGTGACACCGAGACTGACTGTCCCTTTAACAGAAACTTGGCACCCTTTTCGGTGGGACCGAAAAGGAGTACTCGGTTTCACCGAGACAGTTCTCACCAACACAGAAACGAAAATCGGTGGTACCGATTTTCTTGATTCGGTTCTACCGAGTTGCGTCGGGCGGAAGGCAAACCCTAGAAAATCAATCATTCGCTAGGCTATAGGAATTTTCTTGTGGATAGGAAGTTGTGCAAACTGGCTTATAGAGAAAACAAATCCAATGCGCAAGAATCAGAAGGGGAGGCGCAAAGGAGGTCGAATCCGTACCCTAACTTGGTGCGGATCCGCTACGGCGGTGACGATGGAGCAGATCTCGTCGACGGCGGCGATTCCCAGCGGCGGAGGAGGCTCGGGAAGGCAAGGCGATGACCAGGGGTCTCGAAGCGGCAGCTTAGGGTTTGGGGCACGACGGTTTGAGGATGAAATTTCAAAGCGTCGGGTCCACAGATATATATACCCTCCACTGTTGGTGGTACCGATTTTATGTTTTCAGTGTCACCGAGTTCCACAACTGTCAGTTGACAGGGAAACTCGGTGTAACCGAGAATATGAAATCGGCAGTACCGAGATTGAAAACCAGATCAACCCTAGGCATTCGGTGAGACCGAGATTGTGGGTTGGTTCCACCGAGATGCACTTGGGAGGTTTTAATGGTCAGTCCTTGTCGATACGGAACTCCGAGTGCTCCACACACAGAGGGATCGAATAGTACTTGTTCAAATTTTGTGATGCAGCATGAATAGAATATGAGGTGAGAAAGCATAGATAGCTAAAGAGTGGTCCTAGGCATTCTTGTCCATCCAATTGACAAAAGATAAATCAAAAGCCAAATAGCAACAATTGGATGTCCTCGAATGAGAAAATAAATGCAGACCAACATGCTCACACAATAAGATGTCAAATGAAATCATGACAAACATGCACAAACATACTAGCATCTAACAAGCACTTGGGCGATGACAAAGTCATCTATATATGAGTATTTGACTTAGGAGCCAAGTAAGAATACTTGATCATAGGTCATACTCATCGTTTAAGCACAAGTGGGGTTACCACTTTTACATAAAGCATTTAATGTTGTCGCATACTAAGAGATGCTTTGACTCAAGTCTTAGAGTAAAGCTCCCCCTTGATGTGACATCCCCCCATAAGAGGGATAAACTAACCTTGGGTTTTGTCGAAGAAGACTTCATGTTGGTGAGGTAGTTGTGGATGCTCAAGGTTGATGAAGATCACCAAGAGTTGGGAGCATCCTTGTTGTTCCCTTACTCTTCTCACCTACATGGGTTAGTCCCAATACACAAGAGACAAATACAAGGATATCTATGGACATGGAGTGCAAAGCATGTGTTATGATGTCCATTGATTTGTTGATTACCTTGTCCCTTGCTTACCTTTGAGGGAATGTGTGACTCCTTGAACTATTGCATAGAGTTGATGTTGATTGCAAATAATTCTTGCCAATAATGAATGTGAGTGAATTTCATTGGCGGAGTCACCCCTCAAGAACATACTAGTTCTTCTTCTTGGGAACCCACATCAAGTTGATGGGGATCCTTGGTGTTGAAGTAGCCTTTGTAGAAGTTGAGCTTGAAGTAGCCTTGGGAACCCACTCCACCATAGCTAGGGATTCATCTTCATATGAGTCAATGTCCTCTTGAAGCTTGTTCTTGCCCTTGAGCTTGTGGTCTTGTGGTGGAAGGTCATCTTGAGTGCTTGTCCCCTTGGGAAGAGTATTTTCATACTTCTCCTTTTCAGGAACAAACTTGGGCTCGGGATATTGACCTTCTTCCCATTCAACTCCATTAGCGTTGAAGTAGCCAACACCACGATTCTTCCGGTATCCTCCGTGCTTGCGAACAATTTCCTCAAATTGCTTACATCCGGCAAGACTCTTGTAGACACCTTTCTCTATAATTCCTTTTAATAAAGCATTTTCTTGCTCAAGTGTAACTTGGCTAAGAGAATCATCATTAGTGGAATCAATAGAACTACTAGAAGCAACTTCATTGGGTTTAGCATTTTTATTGTTGCTACTAGATGAAGAACCTTTCTTGCCTTTGTTACTAGATTGCTTAGTTTTAACTTGAGGCATGAATGTAGACAAGAGTAGTCGTTTGGCTAGATAAGATGAAGTCTTCTTTCGGAGATCGTCATTGATAGCTTTGAGAAACTCATGCTCTTGCTCCAAGTTGAGCTTCTCAAAGCGTAGCTTCTCATGAGTTCTCACAAGCTCTCTATGATCTTCGAGAGTAGATTCATGAGCTAACTTAAGAGTGTTTAGTTCTTTAGTTAGTTCTTCTATTTTCACCTTATCATCATCAATTGACTTATCTTGACTAGCATGAGGATTATCAAGTTCGTTTTGATCAACATCACTAGTTTTATCACAAAACAAGTCATCATCACAAATCAAATCATCTTCATCACTATCAAAATCAAGATACTCGGGGTGTGATACCTTGGGGCCTTTAGCCTTGAAGCAACTTCCACTCCCTTCGTTTGGTGAGTCGAATAGATCGTAGGAGTTGGTAGTCACTAGAGCAATTCCGGCAACACCATCATCTTGACTATAGTCGGAGTCGGAGTGATAGCTTCTCTCGGAGTTGTCGTCGGAGTCGGAGCCGGAAACCCATTCACCAACATGAGCTTGATGTTTTCTTCTTGTGTAGCTCTTGGTGTACTTGTCCTTTTTCTCCGAATCCCTACTTCTCCTTGAGGGTCTTCGTTCATAACGATCATCTCTACTCCTTCTCTCTCTTTGAGGTGATACATTCCTTGAGCTTCGTCTTCGAGGTGACTCTTCTCTTCTTTTGTAGGGAGCCGTGCACTCATTTGAGTAGTGTCCGGGCTTCCCACAATTGTAGCAATTGCGGTCACGACTTGACGAACGCTTCTCATCATATCTAGAATTGGAGCTTCTTTCTTTGCCTCTATTCTTGTAGAACTTGTTGAATTTCTTGACCATGAGACTTATCTCTTCATTGGTGACAAGGTTGTTGTTTGAAGTTGCGGGAGCATCACTTGTGGCTTTGTAAGCACCGCTAGACTTGTGATGTAGCTCTTCCTTGTCCTTGAGTGTCATCTCATGAGCAACAATCCTTCCAATGACTTCCGTAGGCTTGAGATCTTTGTAGTTGGGCATCATTTGGATCAATGTGCACACGGTGTCGTATCTCTCATCCAAAGCTCTAAGTATCTTCTTGTTGATGAATTTGTCTGTCATTTCTTCGCTTCCTAAGCCGGCAATCTCATTTGTGATGAGAGCTAGCCTAGAGTACAGCTCTGCGACTCCTTCACCATCCTTCATCTTGAACTTGTCAAGCTGACCTTGAAGAACATCTAACTTGGATTCTCTCACGGACTCGGTTCCTTCGTGCATATCAACCAAAGTATCCCAAATCTCTTTTGCATTCTCAAGACGACTGATTTTGTTGAATTCTTCGGGGCACAAGCAGTTGAATAGAATGTCGCATGCTTGAGCATTGAGTTGCAACATCTTCAACTCATCCGCGGTCGCTTCACGATCCGGTTCCCGTCCATCCGCAAAGAACTCACCTTGCAAGCCAACACGAACAACAGCCCAAACGGCGGGGTTATGACCAAGAATATGCATTTTCATTTTGTGCTTCCAACTAGCAAAATTAGTACCATCAAAGTACGGACCTCTACGATGATAACTTCCCTCACTAGACGCCATACTCTCCTAGGTTGTGAGACCTAAGCAATGGAGACCAAAGCTCTGATACCACTTGTAGGACCGAAAGTATGTCTAGAGGGGGGTGATTAGACTACTTGACCAAATAAAAGTTTTGCCTATGCCAAGTTTTAGGGTTGACAGTTTTTTAGCATTTCATGGCAAGTCAAGTACACCCTACACATGCAAGTCTAAGAGTATATAGCAGCGGAAAATAACAACAAGCATGTATAGAAGGGATAGGGTAGGAGAATCAAACGCAGTTGTAGACACGATGATTTTTCCCGTGGTTCCGATAGGTGGCGCTATCGTACATCCACGTTTATGGAGTCTTCAACCCACGGAGGGTAACGGTCGCGAGAGTCCACGGAGGGCTCCACCCATAAGGGTCCACGAAGTAGCAACCTTGACTATTCCATAACGGCTTCCGTCCACGAAGGACTAGCCTCACTATGGGTAGATCTTCACGAAGTAGGCGATCTCCTTGCCCGTACAAACTTCTTGGTTCACTCCACAAGACGAAGTAGGAGGCTCCCAAGCGACACCTAACCAATCTAGGAGGCACCACCCTCCAAAAGGTAATAGGCTCGGTAATGACGATGAACTCCTTGCTCTTGTGCTTCAAGATGACAGACTCCTCAACACACAATCACTCTCTCACAGATTTGGCTTGGTAGAAGAGATGGGATTGGTGGAAAGCAAATTGGGGAGGCTAGAAATCAAGATCCATATGGTGGGAGTGGAAGATCTTGACCTCAACACAAGACTAGGTGGTTCTCTCTCAGAAAACTGGATGGGCAAGTGTGGAATAGTTCTGAGTGCTTCTCTTTCGAGTAGGTGCTGGTGGAGGGGTATATATAGGCATCCCCAAAAATCCAACCGTTACACACAAAATGACCAACTCGGTGACACCGATGTGTGAATCTCGGTGGTACCGAAGTGACCAAAAGGTGGCAACTTTTGAATCTCGGTGAGACCGATATAGGAAACTCGGTTGCACCGATAAGGTGACCAACGGTCAGATTTCCAATCTCGGTGACGCCGATCCAACATTCTCGGTGGGACCGAAAATGTGAATTTGCGTAACAGAAAGTTGGCAACCCAAACTCGGTGGCACCGGTATGGAATCGGTTGCACCGAAGTGGCTAGGGTTTGGCTGAGTCTGTCTAGGGTTTGGAACTCGGTGGCACCGGGATAGGAATGTTGGTTGCACCGATTTTGAGTGTTTGGCTTAGGACAGACTTTGGTGGGAGAGCTTGTGGATGTTTTTGGCGACTATCTCTTGTGCACGTATGAGCATATTGTTCACCAACAAAACCTTACCCCCTTTTAATAGTATTGGCTTTCCTATGGACTCAAAGTGATTTCTCACAAATATAAAATGTAGAGTCCTCTTTCTTGAAGCTTGGCCAACCTATTTCCTTGCATCTTGGGGTATCTCCACAATCTCCTTTTGCCAATCCTATCATTGAACATTTCCTGAAATATACTTGGTAGAAACATTAGTTCAATGACTTATGTGTTGTTATTAATTACCAAAACCACCAAGGGGGCAAATGTGCTTTCAGCCGCCGCCTGCCGTCATCGCCGGCGCTGATTCCGGTCGACTCCGGCGACGCCACCACCACCGTTGGACGCGCGGTCGAGCACCCGTATCAACGCGCCTAACCGCGCGCGAAATGGCGGCCGGGGGACGAATCCCGACCACCTCCAGTGCGCGCCGTCGCGTTTTGTGGTCGCTGGCGGCGAGCCGCCGGCCACCGCCGACGTGGCACACCTGGGGCCCACCCCTGGGTCACTGCCAGGTGGGTCCCCCTGTCAGTTTTCTAATTAGCTAAATTAAGTTAATCGAAATAATTAGTTTAACACTAAATAGACACTGACATGTGGGGCCCTCCCCTAATTAACTCTGTTTAGTTTAGCTTAATAAACTGAAATTAGACCAGAGTCTATGACAGGTGGGGCCCACTGGTCCGGTTTGACCTGGCCAGCCCACTGTTGACTGCTGATGTCATCCTGATGTCATCCTGGCGTCAGCATTACACTGTTTTGGATAATGTTGATTTAATAAATAGATTTAATTCCAGAAAATCAATAAAACTTTAGAAAATCATAGAAAATAATCTGTAAGTCAGATGAAAATAATTTATATATGAAACTTGATCAGAAAAATCCAAAGAATGCAATGGTGCCATCCATTCATCTGTCACATGCCCCTAGCTATCTGAACATGCAACTTTTTGCCTGTTTCGGATAGATGAATAGTGCATGTCTGCCGAATAATAAATCCAAATTAAATCCTAAAATAACTAACATGACTTAGACATGATTTTAGGCAACCCTACACTGCTTCCTAGCTGGCACATGCCTCTAGCATCGCAAACATGGAACTGTCCCCCTTCGATTCGTCTGTCCGATAAATCAACAGACCCGGGAATTATCGTCAGATATTCTCCCGCTTCGTCTGTAACACGTAGTACTGCGTTAGTGCATGCCTAGCTAAGCATATTGCCATGTCATGCAGCATGTTGCATCTGTGTGCTTTATATTTATTGTTTCTTCCCCCTCTTCTCTTCGGTAGACCCCGAGGCTGACGGAGCTGCCGAGATCGACTACACCGTTAACGTTCAGCCTTTTGCCGCAGAGCAGCAAGGCAAGCAAAACCCCCTTGAGCATTCCGATATCACCCATCTCTCTCCCTCTTATGCTTGCATTAGAATTTTGCTACTGTATTAGTTAGCTCCTATTCTGATGCATAGCCTGATTTTGATGAACTGTTATTTACCTGCAATCATACCAACTGCTTAGTATAGGTTGGTCAGAGAACCCCCTGAGACCCCTTAGTCACAGTTGCCCCTGCTTTCATCGACGACTCTGAGGACTCGAAGACAGAAAACTCAGGCGTCATGACTGACAAGCCGTTACCGACACATCACCCCACACCCCTTTAGTATGGCACTGCAGAGCTACCATCCAGTGCCGAGGGTGATACCTCACTAGCACTCCTGATGTTAATTCTGTAGCGTAGTTATCGGTAATGGGTATCGAGGGTGATTCCTCTTTTCCATTTACCGGTATCGACTCTTGCCTTACTCTTACCTCGAGTGGGATCCAACGAGGGTGAATCCTCAGATCTCCACTTGATGTACAGACACACAGTTACTATGACCGGGTTACTGCTACTTGTTAAGACGGGTCGGCCCCAAGGGTACCCGCGAGAGAAAGATTTGGTGGGATGCGCCGTAAGGCATCCGGAGATTTGGTGGGGTGCGCCGGTAAGGCACCCGAGTATTGTTGAACACTAATGAAATTGCTAATGGGTTGAGTATTTAATCTGAGTTAGGTCGTTGGCCTAATACGCACTAACCACCACGCGGGGTAATCAGTATGGGTTGCTCGGCGGCGTACATTCTCCTGAAAGCTCTTCAGATGCCACGAGATTCGACTCGTGCCCGGGTGGTCTGGAACGCATGGTGCTTGTTACTAAGGCATGCTAGGACTGGTCCCGGCCGAGGGCGTAACATGCAGGATGGCGAGGGCGATGGCCCAAGACCCCGAGCCATTAGGATGTAGACCGGCGTGCTGGCCTCTCTGTTGAGCCTAGGTAGGACTACGTCGTGTCGATCTGCCGAGGCCGGGTATGACCAGAAAATTATATCCGCCGGAGCTTATCGAGCGTGTTGGGGAATGTGGTGCACCCCTGCAGGGAAGTAAACTATTCAAATAGCCGTGTCCACGGTAACAGGACGACTTGGAGTTGTGCTTTGACCTACTACAACTATAACCATAAACTATTAAAATGAATTGTGGCTCCGGGATTGCTTCCTCGCAGGGGAGTCGAGGAAGGATCTCTGGGCGAGTTACTTAATAAAATTATTAAAACAATATGACTATAAGTATGAGATACCAATCTGCACTCTTCTAATGCTGCAAGAGGTTGAAGATGCTAGTCTTCGATAGGACTAGGCCTTCTCCCTATTCTTGCTTTCTGCAGTCAGTCCAGATATAACCCTTCATTGAGAATGATGCATACTAGTATAGTTCTGATGTAAGTCTTGCGAGTACTTTGGATGAGTACTCACCGCTGCTTTGCTCCCCTTTTCCCCTTCGATACGTTGCTGCGTTCAGACGATGGAGCCCAGGATGTGGACTACGCTGGAGACGTCGACTACTACTCCCCGACGGAGGCCCCTACCAGTAGGATGGAGCTTACTACGACGTTGACTTCTCCGATGTCCAGGAGTAGTTCGGAGGTTCCCAGGCAGGAGGCCTCGCCTCGTTCGATCCGTGTTATGTTTGTGCTAGCCTTCTTAAGGCAAACTTGTCTAACTTATGTCTGTACTCAGATATATTTGCTTTCGCTGACTTGTGCTTGTCGGAGCTTTATATTCGAGCCCTCGAGGCCCCTGGCTTGTAATATTAAGCTGTATGACTTTATATTTGTGTCTTTTGTCGTGTTGTGGTACTAATCAGTGAGTCCCTAAATCTTGGCCGTATGCATTGCGTGATTGATTAGCATACGGATGAGAATGGGGGCGTCACATCAATATGAGAAGATGAGAGATCACTGGCCCGCATTTGTGGCCTACAAGAAATCGGAGAAGGCTAAGAACATGTCACTTACAAATAAGAAAAATGCCACAAGGAAGGAGTATCACCATGTTACGGGGTCAGGTGGCTACAGAAAAGCCCGGCCTATGTGGGACAAAGCTGAGCAAGACCTGCTTGCTAAAGATGTCCAACCAGAGACATTGCACTGGCCAGATCGGGCAAGGACTTGGTTCTTCGGGGTTGGGGGAACATTGGACCCAGAAACAGGGAAGTGTGTCTGGACGAAAGCTCAACTTGCAATACCATTCAAAAAGCTTGAGGAAACAATCAAGAAATCGCTGGAAGGGACGTTCGTTCCCGACAGAGAGAAGGACGAACTGTCATTTGCCCTCGGGAATCCTGAACACCCTGGACGAACACGAGGCACATCAGGATCCGTTCCGTGGAAGGTTGGGTTTCCCGACAGCGCTGGTTACAGAAGTCGACAGAGAAAGAAGAAAGAGGAAGCAAACGAAATGCAGAAGTTGAATAAAAGATTAGCGAAACTAGAGGCACTTGAGAGCCAGCGAGCTACCGGCCAACCATCTCAGCGGCACGAAGATCCTTCATTGGAGACTACCCACGATGCTACCCCACCATCTCAGCGGAGAAGCAGCGTGGCTTCCACTGAGCTCGTTCATCCTGATAGCACGGTTCCTCGCTACCCCGTGGATGGTATCACGCATAATGAACATTGTGTGCTAATGGCAAAATGCCATAACCTGACCTTTAAGGCGGCGGTCGGCTCTGTCTTACCTCCTCAACCTGATGCAATTTTCCATTGCACTCCGGTTCCAGCTGGCTTTGCTATTGTTGGGGTGGATGAAATAATGGACGAATTTGATGGTCTGTAGCTTGAGTACCCTACAGGTGAAGGGGAGCTTCTTCTTCGACATGCCTTAAGGACTACCTGTCTATGGAGAAAGGAACACATCGTGCTTCCATACTGGACGCCGCCTCAGCAGACTCAGGCGGAGGAGGCCCCGGTGCCTGAGTCGTCTCCGGTGCGTCAGACGTCTCTGATGCGTCAACCGTCTCCGCTGCCTGAGTCGTCTCCGACGCGTCAGCCATCTCCGGCGCGTCAGCCGTCTTTGCCGCCTCAGCGGACTCCGACGGAGGAGGCCCCTCAGCAGAATCCTACTCCGCCTCGGCTGTCTCCGCCGCGTCATCGAACTCTGCCTCCTCCGCCGCCTAAGCAACAGTGGAAGAGAGGCGCCGAAGCCTCGAGCCTCCTCCGGTGGCTTGCAGCTGTACGAAACAGAGGAGATTCAGATACGGCCCAAGCCTCGAGCCTCCTCCCAAGTTACCCTACAAGAGGTCTGAGGAGGAACTCTTCGAGATCGTGGATGCCGAAGTGAAACGTCAGCTTGCACCGAAATGCCCACCTGAAGAGGAGAAAATAGATCCGGTGAAAGCGAAGCGAACTCTGGATGCCCTTAGGCAACCACCACCGCCTCCGCCGCCATCAAACTATGAGCGATGTATTCAAAAGAAACAAGATGAAGCGAGGCGGTCGGAAAGCTTAAGTAGAAGTGGCTCAAGAAGTGGGAAAACAATTCCCCAGCTCGGCGAACAAGAACTGCAATCATGTCCTCCGCTCAAGGTGGTTACCGATATCGCTAATGATCCAGAGAAAGCGGACACTGGTCTTGCTATCACTGCTGAAGATTACTTACCCGACTCGATACAGTTTGAAACGGCTGAGGTAGTACAAACCTTAAAATACGCGAACGGGAAGCCTCTCGTCACACGTGAGGAGCTCGACCGTCTACCAATGATGATGCGACGATTGCATGAATGGTACTTGAAAGCCTGCAAGGACGGGGCCGACAATATCTTTGTGGGAATTAAAGATGAGCACTTCTTCAATGGAGAACAGGTGTTGTTCGTTGAATTTGAAGAAATATTTCAGTTATACAATCAAAAGGAACTCGACAAAACTATCATCAGTTCCTATTGTCTGTAAGTATTTTTTTTATGTAATTAAGTCTCTAGCTCAGCTCGTTCATTGCATGTATTAATTATCCTCACACTAGATTATGCAGATTGAAGATCCTTGAATGCAAACAACAACAAATCTATGACATTGGGTTCATTGACCCAAATTTCATAAATGAACCTACGTTACGAGATTTTCCCGCCAAAACAGAGAACAACTTGCTAAAGGCGTTACTTGGACAAAAAACCAGAAAGGAAATACTATTTCCTTACAACTTCAAGTGAGTGTTACTATCTTTTGCACATTCTGTTTCGCTTACTCGAGGTTAAGTGCAATTAACGAGTTATGCGTGCGCAGTTTCCACTTTATTCTGCTAGACATTCAGCTTGAAGAGGGAAAAGTAATTGTCTTGGACTCGAGACGTAAAGACCCTAAGGAGTGGACGAACATGAGGCAAATGCTTCAGAAGTAAGTTCAATCATTATCGCACCATATCGGCAACTTTCGTTCATTTTCCGATATCAAGTAATCATTTTCTTTGCCGGGTAGGGTTTGGAAAAAGTTCACCAAAAAGGTTAAGGGTGTCAGCTGGAAACAGGAGCTGCAATTTGTACAGCCCAAAGTAAGTACTACTCTAGTACCGCACATCTCTCATTGATGCTAGTTTGAGTACCATTATCATGATTGGTTATCATTTTGATTGAACTCTATTCTCGTAAAGTGCTTGTTGCAGGCAACCGGGACTAATTTATGTGCCTACTACATTTGCGAGTTCATTCGCCACTCGACCTCTGAGCGGGGCCGGGGCATATCTTTACAACAATTTGAAGTACGTAAACAATATTCACATTTTTATTTTATTACCATCAATTGTGTTGAGTTTCATTCATATATTGACCCCCTTCTTTAAATTACATCTGGCGGAAGCGGGACGAAATCCTACCAACTGCTCGCATCCGAGCAATTCAAGAGGAATTGGCGGGATTCTTTGTTGAGCATGTCATACCTAAAGACGGAGAATACCATAAGGATGTCGAATGCAATGTTGGTAATAGACGACGTTAGGATCGTCATAGATGTTATATTGTATATATGCATGAACGTGTACTATATGTAATAGCGTCGAATAGATTTACGAAAACTTGTTGCATATTGTTCGACCAAGCATGGGGAAAGAGAGGTCACTTCTCTCGATATATTGATCATGACGATGTTGTGTAATGGTTCCTTCATTGCTATATGTACGTAGTAGCTAGCGTCGAGTCGAATGAAAAGCGTAAAATAAAAATGGTAAACACAAAAATAAAAGGGGGAAACACAATAGGAAAACCCCTAACCCCCCCCCTTTCAAAAAAAAACAAAAACACCAGCTCCTGGCAGGTGCTGACGCGTGGCTGCCTTTCAGTCCCGGTCGGTGTTACCAACCGGGACTAAAGTTCCTCCTGCCTGGGCACCCCGCAGAGGCCACGTGGAGCCCCTTTGGTCCCGGTTCGTAAGCAAACCGGGACTAAAGGTTTTGGGCATTAGTCCCGATCGGTTTGTCCTGGTTCCGGAACCGGGACTAAAGGCCCTTTGGAACCGGGAGTAGTGCCCTGTTTTCTACTAGTGTAAGTAAAACAGAGTAATGCTTGGAGAACATTGACATGATGTAGACAAAGAGAATTCAATTAATATGAACTAACCCTATCGTTTTATCCTTAGGGCAGCAATACAAAGACGTGTCTTGTCCCTTTCTGTCACTGGGATATAGAGCACCACCAGATTGAACCCACTACAAAGCACCCATCTCACTGAAGAAATATCAATATAGTTGGCCAAACTATTTCAATAGATCGGAGAGATTTACGAAGCTATAATGATCATGCAAATAACATTCTTAATATTCAGAGGTGGCTCAAATACTTATCATGAAAAATCTGAAACATAAAATCACAATTCATTGGATCCCAACAAACACTCCGTGTAAAAGAATTACATCGGAAATATCAAAGCGAAGATGCGATGCTCATTGTATTGAAGATCAAAAGAGAGAGATAGACATCTAGGTACTAACTATGGACCCATAGGTCTGTGGTGAACTACTCACACATCATCATGAGGGCAACAAGGTTGATGAACAGGCCCTCAGTGATTGATCCCCCTCCGACAGGGTGCCAGAACGGAGCTCCAGATGGGTTCGCGGCGGAATAGAGACTTGCGGTGGCGGAAAAAGTGTTTCAGCATTTCCTCCAGGGTTTTTGGAATATATGTGAATTTATAGGCCATAGAACGGGGGTAGGAGGGCCAGCAGGGAGGGACAAGCCATCTAGGCGCACCGACCCCCTTGAGCGCGCCCTGTTGGCATGTGTCTCCCTCGTGCGGCCTCTGGCCTTCTCCCGAAGATTCCAGGTCTTCTTTTGGTCCAGAAAAAATCATAAAAAAGTTTTGAGGCAATTGGACTTCATTTGGTACTGTAAACGTGAGAAGTAAAAAAACACGCAGAAAACAGCAACTGGCACTGGGCACTGGGTCAATAGGTTAGTGCTCAAAAATAATATAAATTGGTAAATTATTACTCAAAAAGTATCCTCAAATGATAATATTATAGCATGGAAAATTAAAAAATTATAGATATGTTGGAGACGTATCAGCATCCCCAAGCTTAATTCCCGCTCGTCCTCGAGTAGGTAAATGATAAAAACAGAATTTTTTATGTGACATGCTACCCAATATTTAATCTTTTGCATGTATGCTCATTGAGAAACGATGAATTAACAAACATCAACACAGTAATATTTATAAGCACAACCAACAAAATCATCAATCATTCAAAGTATATGATCCTAAAAGAATGTTTACCTCCATTCATTTTATCATATTAGCAAGGCATGGCTCCGTCTTCACCTCAAATGTCAAGCACCACGGTGTCCAAGTCAGGCAATTGGATCGTACCTTTTCAATGTGCATCAACTTTTTATTCTTCACGCAATACATGAGTGTGAACCATGGACATAGCATAAAGGTGGAATAGAATACGGTGGTAGGTATCAAAGGTAAAACGTGGAGAAGAAAATACCGCATCAACTAGACTTATCAACGGGCTATGGAGATGCCCATCGATAAATGTCAATGCAAGGAGTAGGGATTGCCATGCAAATGATGCACAAGATCTATAAGTGTATGAAAGCGCAACTGAAGCTAAGTGGGGTGTGCATCTAACTTGCTTGCTCATGAAGACCTCGGGCATTGGAGGAAGCCCGTCATCGGGATATATAAGCCAAGTTTATAATACTAAAAAAGTAATTCCTACTAGCATATGAAAATTACATAGCATGAGACTCTCTATATGAAGAACAAGGTGCCACTTTGAGGCACAAGTGTGGTAAAGGATAGTAGCAAAGTCCCTTCTCTCTTTTTCATTTTTTTTCATTTTTTTATATTTATGGTGGGCTCATTTGGCCTCCCCCATTTTTATTTTCTCATTGGAACAATGCTCTAATAATGATGATCATCACACTTTTATTTACTTACAACTCAATATGAAAACTTGATATGAAGAACTATGAACCAATATGACTCAATATGAATACCTCTGGCAGTGTACCAGGATGTGCAATGATCTAGCGTGACATGTATCAAAAATATGATGAACGGTGACTTTGCCACAAATACTATGTCAGCTCTATATGATCATGCAAAGCAATATGATGATGAATGAACTAGTCATATGATGTAATGGTGGAATTTGCATCGCAGTATATCTCGGAATGGCTATGGAAATGCCATAATAGGTAGGTATGGTGGCTGTTTTGAGGAAGATATAAGAAGGCTTATGTGTGACAGAGCGTATCATGCCACGGGGTTTGGATGCACCAGCAAAGTTTGCACCGATCCTCGAGGTGAGAATGGGCAATGCACGTTACCGAAGAGGCTAGCAAAATATGAGGTGGTGAGATTGCGTATGTCCATGGGTTCACATTAGCCATGAAGAACTCATATACTTATTGCAAAGTTTTATTAGTTTGATCAAAAATCAAAGTACTACTCGCATGCCCCGAGGGAGGAGGTTGGGAGGGGTTAACCATCACACGCCTCCGACCCAAAACAACACTAGGATTTCAACGAGGAATAGAAATGCTCACACATCCTCACCATACCTTTCTAATACTTAGACAAACAGGAAATTTCTGACAAAGACAGGTGGAACAAGCCTCCACATTCATAGCCTTTTCCAACAAATTGTCCATACTTAGATATTGTAACTTTATTGGACTCAAAAACCAACTTAAAACCATCTCGACACAAACGTGAACCACTGGTGAGATTTTTATTGATGGAGGGCACATGATGAACGTTCTTTAGGCGCACGATCTTACCCATCAGCACGTGAGTAGTTCATGTGACCTGATAAGAAGAAAACATCGAGGCATCAGCGCAAACATGTACATTGGCACCGGTGTCAATTAACCAATCTGGAGAATAACAAACTGAAAGGATGGTAGGAAAAATACCTTACCCAGAATCCTTCATATCAGTATCACCGATGACAACATTAGCGGACTTGCCACTCTTCTCAAGTTCGCGCTCCGCA
The DNA here is from genome assembly GCA_039707655.1 of Elymus sibiricus. Lineage (NCBI taxonomy): Eukaryota > Viridiplantae > Streptophyta > Magnoliopsida > Poales > Poaceae > Elymus > Elymus sibiricus. Next base: position 403,255,069 of record CM077663.1, read on the forward strand.
TAGCGGTTAGGACATATCGAAGCCCAGTGATTAGGATCACCGCAAACATGGCATAGTCCCTTCCCCTTTTATGAGAATTCTTCTTGAAGTTGGTAGATTGCGACAGCTTATTCTTTGCAACAAACTTGCCTTTGCCCTGAGATTTGCTCTTGTTATTTTGGGGCTTGTTGAGATGGAAGTTCTTCTTCTGCACCGCGTGGGCACTAGAAGCTCCCTCAACAGTTCGAGAACGTGTGTATTTTGCTCTCGCCTTCTCCTCAACATCAAGAGATCCAATGAGATCCAAAACGGAAAACTCATGTCTCTTGTGTTTAAGAGAAGTAGCAAAATTGTTCCACAAAGGTGGAAGCATGGCAATGATGCCTCCGGCCACAAACTTGTCTGGCAACACACACTTGAAGTACTCAAGCTCCTTCGCGGGAGACTGTATCTCATGAGCTTGTTAAACAATAGAGCGCTCATAAGTCATCTTGTAGTCATAGAATTGCTCCATGACGTACAACTCACCGCCAGCGTCCGAGGCCCCAAACTTGGCCTCGAGCGCAGCCCACATATCCTTGCCGCTGTCAAACGACATATACGAATCCACAATGAAATCGTCAAGAACACTCAGAAGGGCGCCCTTGAAGAGAGTATTGATCTTCTCAAAAGCTTCCTGTTATGCAGGATTAAGATCGCCCTCCGACTTGCCCTTGGTCGCGTCATAGAAGTACATGGTTTGAAACCAGTAGACTACTCTCGTGCGCCACCTCTTATATTGCACCCCTTGAAGGTGGGCGCCTTCAGATGCACAGCAAAACCACTTGGAGTAAATTGCCTATAATCAGGTTTTTGGATTGTTGAAAATATAAGCAAATTAGTACGAGATTTAATCCGAATAAACAGTAAATAAATCATGACGGCAATAACAGAGATTGAACTAATCATGCAGACTAGCATAGTAGACGAATAGATTAAATCTATGGCACAAACTAGACATAAGAATTCTAGCATGATCTCAAACAAAGAGGACAAGATTGCATACGGTGCGGCAGGAGCAGAATCGCCAGCGTTGATGTTGTCTCCCATGTCGTTGAGGAAGAGGTTACCGAGATCGCGAAAGAAGTCGTCGTAAAGGAAATCGTCGCTGCCAGCAGTCGCGCGAGTGCGCTCCCCAAAAACCTGATCGCCCCTCTCCCGTACATGATCACGAGAGGCGGGGTTCCGGAGGCCTGTTGTCCCTTCTCGCGGCGCACGCCGGAAGGAGGGATGGAGAAGACTTGGATGGCGACACAATGATCTGGAACGGTGCGAAACCATATGTTGTGACGGCGGCTAGGGTTGGCAGGGACCTCACGTATATATGCATGACAGGGTAGAGAGACGTGGACAGGATGAACAATGCCCTTATGGCACCGTACACTGCAGCTGAAGTGAGAAAGGCCCCTTCTCAATGGGAGACCTAAAAGCCCCTGGCCCGGATGTCCTGCACACATTGTTCTATAAGAGATTCTGGGCCATGCTTGGTGATGACCTGGTGGTTGAGGTCCTTAATGCAGTTAATTCTCGGGTTATGCCACGAGGCTGGAACAACACCACAATTGTTATGATTCCAAAGGTAAACAATCCATAAAGAGACACTCAGTTCCGACCTATAAGTCTTTGTAATGTAGTTTATAAGGTCATTTCAAAGATGATTCCTGCAAGACTTAACATTTTACTGCCAGAGATAATTATCCCAACCCAAAGTGCCTTCATTCTGGGGAGGTTCATTACTGACAATGTGCTTATTGCATATGAAAGTTTGCATGCAATAAAATAGAGGAAATCTGGCAAAACAGGGTGGTGTGATGTGAAGCTTGACATGCATAAATCATATGGCAGGGTTGAGTGGGTATTCTTGGAGGCAATTGTGTCAAAGCTTGGGTTTCATGTGGAATGGGTTGACCTGATTATGCTATGTGTTTCTTTTGTTCAGTACAGAGTAAGATACAATTCAGTTTAGACTGAATCTTTTAAACCTACTAGAGGGTTACAACAGGGGGATCCCCACTCACCGTATTTATTTCTCCTTTGCACGGAGGGACTCACAGTCTTGTTATCTCATGCTGAGCAAAGTGGAGAGTTTTTTTTTTGAAAAGGAGGAAAGAAGCCCAGGCCTCTGCATCAATCGATGCATACAACAAAGTGGAGAGTTAGAGGGTGTCAAGGTTTGTCGGGATGCGCCAGGTGCACAAATCTACTGTTCGCAGATGATTCATTGATTTTGATGAAGGGAAATGTTCATAATGCCGTGTGTTTGAGACCTTTGGACACATATTGTGCTGCCGACAACTAGTCAGTGTGGATAAATCTAGTATTTTCTTCAGTCCCAGTACAGATGTGAATATGAAGGTTGCTCTTCCCTGAATATTATGACCGAAGCCTTGAATGACAAATACTTAGGACATCCAACCACTCTTGGTCTTGATAAAAGTGTCAACTTCCAGTATACTATTGATCGGTTAGTTTTGAGATTAAGTGGATGGAAGGAAAAGTTCCTATCTTCGGGTGAGAAAGAGATTCTCATTAAGTCAGTAGCACAAGCAATACCAACGTACGCGATGTCTTTAAAATTCCTATTTTTTTTTGCAAATGAATCACGGACGCGATATCTCGTTTTTGGTGGGGTGATGATGCAATTCACAAGAGGATGAACTGGTTCGCGTGGTGGAAGATGTGCATTCCAAAAAATTAAGGAAGGATGGGGTTCAGAGATATTCACTGTTTTAATTAGGCATTGTTGGCTAAATAGGCTTGGAGACTAATATATAATCTTGATTCTCTATGCGCAATGATTCTAAAGACGAAATACTTTCCCTATGTACATCTTACGGATGCTACCCTAAAGAAAAAATCTTCATATACATGGAAAATCATTATGGCTGGAGTGGAAGCCTGTAAACTTGGGCACATATGGAGTGGGTAATTGAGTTAAAATAAATATTTGGGAAGATGAATGGATCCCACAATCTCCAACAAGCAAGGTGATAACCGTTCGAGGAAACCAGCCTCTATCTCGTGTGTGCGACCTCATTGATCCTTCGACAAGAGACTAGGATGAATAGCTTGTCAGGCAAACCTTCTGGCAGTTGGACGCCCAACGCATTCTTGCAATTCCTTTACATTTACATGAGGTGAGCGGCTTTCTGGCTTGGAGTCTGACAAGAACAGGAGCTTTTACGGTGCGATCTGCGTACACTAGAATTTGGAGTCCTAGTTCGACAGCAGAACTTCAAATTCAGAAGGGCCCTCTAAACAAAATGACACATGGGATTCACTTTGGAGTTTATTTTGTCCATCTAAGATAAAAAATATTATTTGGAGGGCGCTTCATAGCGCGATCCCTAATAGAAATTTCTTCTCTTTTGAATTAAGTTGGTTCGAGAGAGAAGGATACATGGATCTCATAGCTACCGAATGGGCTAGGGAGTCTGGTGGATCTTCAAATATAGGTAGATGGCAAAACAAAATAAGACACTTGCGCCAGTTCTTGAGAGGCTGGGCCAAGAATCAGAGCGGAATATACAAAGTGGAAAAAGAGAGACTTATTCGACTGATTGATGAGTTAGATGTGAAAGCTGAGTCTACTCCTCTCAATATGTCAGATCGGAATAATAAGATTGAGGCTGAGAAGAAATTGCAAACTCTTTTGAGAGAGGAGGAGATGAAATGGGCACTTCGAGCTAAGGTGACGACGGTGGTACATGGGGACGATAACACACAATTCTTTCAAATGATTGCAAATGGCAAACATCGAAAGAAGAAAATAATTCAACTTGAGCAAGATGAAGGTACAATTGTAGGACATGAGAACCTAAAATTATACATTTCTGAGTATTACAAGAAATTATTTGGTGCACCAAAAGAGAACTTTGTCTCTTTGGATGAGAGCACAACACATGATATACCTCGGCTCAATTCCAGTGAGAATGAGGTACTATCAGCTCCATTTACTGAGAAAGAGGTGTTCGACGCAATAGCACAAATGAAACCAAATAAGGCACCGGGGCCGGACGGGTTTCCGGCGGAATTCTACAAAAAATGCTGGCATATTATTAAGGGTGACCTTTTGCCTATGTTCCATGATTTATTTAATGGCCAGTTACAGCTCTTCCACCTTAACTTTGGAACAATCACGTTGTTGCCAAAGAAGGCGGAGGCTGTACGCATTGAGCAGTTTAGACCGATTTGCTTGCTCAATGTCAGCTTCAAAATATTTACAAAGGTTGGCACGAATAGATTGACGAAGATAGCTCATTCGGTAGTCCAACCGACACAGACGGCTTTCATGCCTGGGAGGCACATCTTAGAGGGTGTTGTCGTCTTGCATGAAACGCTACACGAAATCCATACAAAGAAACTGTATGGGGTTGTCTTTAAAGTGGATTTCGAAAAAGCGTATGATAAAGTCAAATGGCCATTTCTTCAACATGCCTTACGTATGAAAGGGTTCAATGAAACCTGGAGGGATCAGGTGGATGCTTTCATTCAGAAAGGCAGTGTGGGGGTTAAAGTTAATGATGACATAGGTTATTTCTTTCAAACACACAAGGGATTGAGACAGGGTGACTCCATGTCTCCGGTGTTGTTCAACATTGTAGCAGATATGTTGGCAATACTCATTGGCAGGGCTAAAGAAAAGGGCCAAGTAGGAGGACTTGTCCCACACCTGGTAGAGGGGTGTGTGTCCATACTACAATACGCGGATGATACGATCATTTTCATGGAACACGATATGGCAAAAGCAAGGAATATGAAACTAGTTCTGTGCTTATTTGAACAGTTATCTGGGCTAAAAATAAATTTTAATAAAAGCGAACTCTTCTGCTTTGGGAGGGCAAAGGAGGAGCAAGATGCTTATAGGCAGCTATTTGGATGTGAAATGGGATCACTACCGTTTAGCTATCTTGGGATTCCGATTCACCATAGACGACTCACGAATAAGGAATGGAAATGTACTGAGGATAGATTTGAAAAAAGACTGAGTTGCTGGAAGGGCAAGCTTATGTCGTATGGAGGGAGGCTAGTGTTAATAAATTCGGTTTTAACAAGCCTGCCGATGTTTCTCTTGTCTTTCTTTGAAGTACCAGTAGGGGTACGAAAAAGATTAGACTTTTACAGATCTCGTTTCTTCTGGCAAAGTGATGACGCTAAGAAGAAATGCAGATTGGCACGATGGGATATTATATGCAGGCCCAAAGACCAGGGGGTCTTGGCATTGAAAATCTAGAAGTGAAGAACAGATGCTTGCTTAGCAAATGGCTTTACAGGTTATCTACAGAGACCGAAGGGATGTGGGTTCAAATATTGAAGAATAAATACCTACATTCCAAAACTTTAGCCCAGGTTACAGCTAGACCAAATGACTCACCTTTCTGGAAGGGGTTAATGAAGATGAAGGTGACTTTCTTTCAGAGGGTGAAATTTGTAGTTGGTGATGGTACCTCTACAAGATTTTGGGAAGACGCTTGGCTTGGGGATACTCCATTAGCACTTCAATATCCTTCGCTTTATAATATTGCGCAACGTAAAGAGGAGTATGTAGCCACGGTACTACAATCGGTACCTCTTAATATGCAATTCAGACGAGCTTTAGTGGGAGCACGCTGGAATGCATGCCTACATCTGGTCAGGAGACTGATGCAAGTGCAACTATCTGACCAGACAGATAGTGTTCGTTGGACTTTAGCTACGAATGGTGTATTTTCAGTAAAGTCCATGTACACGGATCTGATAAACATTGGACCACTCTCATGATCATTACATATTTGGAAAATCAAAGTGCCGCTCAGAATTAAAATTTTCATGTGGTTTATACACAAGGGTGTGGTATTAACCAAAGATAACTTGGCAAAACGAAGATGGGTAGGCAGGCCTAATTGTTGCTATTGTGATCAGAATGAAACAATAAGACACCTCTTTCTAGATTGTCCTCTTGCAAAACTCTTATGACGAACTGTTCATATAGCCTTTAATGTTAACCCACCAACATGTATTAGTTCGTTATTTGAAACGTGGCTCGATGGAGTAGACGTTACAATAGCGAATCTTATCAGGATTGGGATATGCGCTTTATTTTGGGCTATATGGAATACCAGGAATGACATGATTTTTAATGGCAAGAATTTCAATAACTTTTTGCAGGTTATCTTCAGAGCAACGTCTTGGATCCGTACGTGGTCGTTACTCAGCCATGCGGACTCCGGGGAGCTTATGGTTATTGGGTGCAACCAGTGGGGGATGGTCGCACGGGTTATCTTCAACCGGTTTGGATGGCGTGCTAATAATAGGCTAGATGTGTATAGGCATCGTAGTCTACTTTTAGTTTCGCCGGATGTGGCAGTCTATTTACCATTTTTTCATACTTTTCGGTCAGCGCTTGAGCGCTTTATGGATCTAAGACCTCGTTTGGATTTTGTTAAATAAAATGGCTGCATGCATCGATTGATGCAGAGGCCGGGGGATCCGCTCCTCCTTTTCCAAAAAAAAATAAAAAATAATAATCTAAGTTTTCTAGCGTGCAAGTTAGGGCCGGACAACATCAAACATTTGTTGTTCGAATGCAAGCTAGCTGCGGATGTGTGGAAAATGCTAGGCGTGGATGATATCATCAAACATGCCATCGGGTTGGACCGGGCTGGAGAAGTAGTACTTGAATACTTGTTGTGTTTGAAGGATCATGAAGTTCATATCCCGGGCCTTCCTAAATTGAGAGAAACGATAGCCACTGCAGCATGGTACATGTGGTATGAACGGCGGAAATTAACTCATGGAGAGACCACCCAAACAGCAGATCAAATCAGTTTGGCCGTGAGAGGATTAGCGGCGAAATACATTATCTCTTGTACACCCAAAGCTAAACATAAGGTAGGCGGGTGGAGTAGACCAAGGTACGGATATGCTAAATTGAATGTGGACACTGGATTTGACATGGATACACTTGAAGGATTGGTGGGAGCAGTCCTTCGTGATCACAACAAGAAGTTCATTGCTGCCGCAAATGAAAAAATAGACATAAGTTTTGATTCATTTACAGCGGAGTCGGTTGCAGTAAGATTTGGAATGAATCTAGTCCGTACTGCTAGATGTAACAAGATTGAAATCAACTCCGGCAGTGTAGAGGTGGTTGAAGCTCTAAAGGAGGGAAACTCCTCATTCCCTGCCTGACTCGGTGCATGCAGTAAGGGGGCGGATCAGGTACCTGTATCAGACGCTGGTGTAGACGAGTCATGAACTTGGGTCCAGCGCCTAGAATGCCATTTGAAACCTCTGATGATGTCGGAGACGTGCTCTCGCCCCTTACAGCTTGCTTGTTCAGCTGCGCCGCATGGATTTGCCCCTGTTGAACCTGCCCCAGCGCGTCACACGACAATTTTTTTTTCGAAAAGGAGGATGACCCCCGGCCTCTACATCTGAAAGATGCATGCAGCATTTTATTATTAATTATTCACAAAGACCTTACAAAGTAGTATATCAGGAAGCCTGAAGCCACCCTTAACAACAACTGTCGCTACTCATATCCACTTGATGAAGGGATGCCGATAGTCCAAGCCTAATTCCAAAATGACATCGCACAAATGCCTAACATCTAAAGCCGGATGTCTCAACCAAGCCAAATACTGGGTTTGGGACGCAAACCGGTCCGACGTACTCATAGGTCGTCGCCGCCATCTTCCACTGATCCATCTTCAAAGCAGGTACGCGTCACACGACAAATACACCTTGATTTGTACCTGATCCAAACGCTTCGCTTGAGCCGTGAGCTTCACGTCCAGAGCAGCGAGCTTCTTGCTGATCTTCCCGACCTCTTCTAGCCTGCTCTGTGTCGCTCGGAACTCCGCGAACTCCTGCAGCATCCGCTCCTCAAACGCCTCCATCTTACTCGCCAGGAAGCGCGTCTGCGGGTTGGCCATGAACGTCGTCATGATTTCACCTGAATTCAACCCACCTCAGGTTGGGATTTATGCAGATCAAACCCGAAGGTGGTCCGCGACCATCGCCTCGGATTTGCTGGGTACGAATCGGGGAAAAAATTCGGGGGCACCAATGAAAGAGATGGTTCTGATACCAGATTGTCTCGACCTGAGGGCGGCAAGATTTCGGCGGCAGTGAGCTATCAGGTTCCAGCCAGAGGAATTCAAATCAGTGAAGAGAAGAGAGTCGTGGAGAAGGAAGCAACAGGATAGGGAAGAAACAATAGCAATGAGTAGCTAGAATTCAATTACAAAATGATTGATGCCCTTTCTCTCCTGTCGGCGCTGCTTATATACCCGCAGGCCTTTACTACCATTACACGGCCCACTGACCCAACACCACGGCTCCTCCAGCCCGCTACTCACTTAAATCTTCCCGCCTCTGCTTTATGTCTTCTTCGTCTCTCTTTTACGCCTTCCACGCACTGCCATTGTCACCGCTAGCTCGTCAATACTGAAACAGCGCCACAACAGGACATGGATTGCGATGTTGCGGGTGACCGCCTAACCGCCAAGTAGGCGGTGATCACGGAGGAAAACCATAGAGTTTCTGCTCTTTCAAATATGCAAAGGGTGGCAATAGCCAACGTAGACTGAAGGTGAACAGAGGAAGGTAGGCCATGGAGGTGAGGAGAGATCTTCCACCGAGTATTATCTCATGGAATCACATCGCCAACCCATGGTACGAGGGGACCTCCCAATTGGCGCGTTCACCGCCGGTTCAACAAATCTGACTGTCCCATTTGTTTGCTCGTTTTTTTTCCTTTTTCAGAGCTGCTTGTTCCTTCGATCAACATATGGTAAAAAAAGTTGATCGATCAAACGTTGATGAGTAGACATGGTTAATCGTGATTAGTTACTAGTTCATGAAAATGAAAATAATTTCGAAATTTGAAAAAAATCAAGACTTGGAAAAAAGATTGTAATTTGGAAAAAGTTCATTAAAACAAAAAAGCATTGATTTCGAAAAAAAATGTTCACCAATTTTGAAAGATGTTTTTCACAAAACATAAATAACTTCTTCCAATTTTAAAATAATTTCGTCATATTTATAAAATCAATCGAATTTGGAAAAGGTTTATTGAATTTTGAAAAAAAAATCACCGAATTTTAAAAATGTAGATCAAATTTGTAAAAGGTTCATTGAATTTTGAAAAAACAATACCGAACTAGAAAAATGTACATCATTTTTTTTAAATAAACAATTTTGGTAAAATGTCCACCGATCTTGATGAGAAATTTCAAGAATTTGAGAAAAGTTCATCGCTTTTGAAAAAAAAATGCGCATTTAAGAAAAGAAAACAAAATTAAGAAATGGAAAAAAGAAGGCTAAAAGGGAAATGAAACAGGAAAAAAAGTTCGCGCATTTAGGTAAAGAAAACAAAAATGGAAAAAGGAAAAAAAGAATCTAGCACAAGATGTCTGGTTGCCCAGTTTGTTTGTGCGACCTGTACTAAATCCTGAACATGCGGGGTCCGAATCCCGCAGGACACATATTTTTTCTCTTTTAAAACAGAAAAGAAAAGAGTGAATGGGCCGACCCAGCACAGGGAGGGGGGAGGGTGCGCCCCTGAAGCGCAAAATGGGCAATGCCCGGTACGAGCACAATGTTCTCTTCTCCTTCCTCCATCTGGGTTTGTAAAGCCCAATTGTAATTTGGGACAAAATTTGATCTTGAGTTTAACTAATAACGCATGGAGATGGAGAGAGTACCAATATTTGGAATGACAACTGGCTTCCTCGGCCGGAGATGATGAGACCGTACGGCTGTCGTGTAAGCAACCCTCCCATTACAGTTTCTGAACTAATCGACAGTACTAATGCTTCTTGGAATAGGCCTGTGATTGAAGCTACATTCTTGCCTTTTGACGCAAAAGTTATCTTGGGCATTCCGCTGTGTACTGCTGCTATACAGGATTTCTGGAGCTGGACACATGAGAGAACCGGACAGTTTACAGTCCGGTCGGCTTACAACATGTTGGTTTCTACAAAGCAAAGGCGAGAGGCATGGTTAGAAGGTTCGTCGGCATCATCCAGCACTCATGTTGACGAACGATCTTGGAAATCTCTTTGGAAAACGGAAGTCCCATCTAAAGTTCGCATGTTTCTATGGCGTTTATCAAAACAATCTTTGCCTACTGAGGATGTTAGGGCACATCGTCACATGTCGACGACTAGCTCCTGCGGTCTCTGTGGAGCTCCCGACTCCTGGCGTCACTCCCTCCTTGAGTGTACGGTCTCCAGATGGACTTGGGCTCTGGTAGATGAGGATTTGGGATGCAGTCTGGTAGCATCAACAGAAAAGGGAGCGAAGAGCTGGATCTTCAGACTTATGGACTCGTTGTCACACGAGAAGTTTACACTGCTGTCGGTCACCTTGTGGGCGATTTGGACGTCGAGAAGGAAGGCCATCCATGAGTCCATCTTCCAAACGCCTCAGGCGACGAAGGAGTTCATATTTCGTTTTATGGCTGATCTGGAAGCAGCTCATCTTCCTGGGAAGACATCTCCTGGAGCGGTGACTTCTTCTACTGGTCCTGCTCCAAGACCGAAGGCACCCCCACCCAACTATGCCAAGATCCATGTTGATGCGGCGGTAAGAGCTCAGAGCGGAGGTTCAGCGGCAGCAATATGCAGAGATAGCCAAGGGGCCTATTTGGGGAGCTCATCCCTAGTCATTGGGGGATTATGTGATCCAGCCACACTTGAGGCGATAGCATGTCGCGAGGCCATTGCTCTGGCAGAAGATTTGAATGTACAACGCTTTGTTGTTGCATCTGACTGTAAACAGGTGATTGGCGACATTACAAGGGACAGCCAGGGTCCATATGGGGTCATCATCAGACAGATAAAAATGAGATCATCACCATTTCTTTGTAACTTTACTTTTGAGAGTCGAGCTGTCAATTTGGAAGCTCATAAGTTAGCAAAGTTTTCTTTGTCATTGGCTCTAGGGCGTCATGTGTGGCTTGGCCAGCCTCACGACCAACGATGTATCCCACACATTGTGGACTTTGATTAATAAAGTTGGCTTTACCCCTCAAAAAAAAAAACTAGTCAGAAAACTTATTAATCATACCACCACGACGTGGGATGCAGCTAAAGTCGATGAACATTTTATTAAGATGGACAAGGAGGCAATCTTAAATATTCCCCTCAGTTTGAGAGCTCAGGAGGACTTTTGGTCCTGGCATTATGAGCCCAAAGGGGTATTTACTGTAAGGACGGCATACAGACTGGTCGGAGCATATCCCGGGCCACTCTCATGTGGAAGATAACCAGAAAGCGTGGACGAAGTTGTGGAATATGAACGTACCATCAAAAATCAAAGTGTTTGCTTGGCACCTCGCTCAAACATCTCTCCCCATTGGTGATGTTCGGAAGCATAGAAAGATGTCTGAAACAGCAACTTGTGCTATTTGCCACTCCGACTTTGACTCGTGGCGTCATTGCCTATTTGACCGTTGAATGGCGAGGTGTGTGTGGGCTCTTGCGGATGAGGAGCTTACTGATGTGATCATCTCGAACCGTAGTGAGGATGCTAAGCTTTGGATGTTCTGGCTGGTCGAGACGCTACCCTTGGCGGACCTCACGCGGGTCTTGGTAACGATGTGGGCAATATGGTGGGCTCGGTGGCGTATATGAGCCATTTCAGAGTCCCATGGACACGTGCTGTTTCATTGCAAAATTTCTGAAGGACTACGAATCTGTGCCTACTAAAAATTCAGCTACAGCCAAGGACTTGCATGCAACAAGGGGCGTGCATGCGCTCAGGGGCCTGCATGAAACGACCGGAGCACAAATATCAGCAATTCACCCTAGGTCCGCCGCCGCCGGCCCCTTCTCCAGCGCCTCCCCTCGCCGCCGCCGGCTGACGTCGTCGGGCGAAGCCCGCCGGCGGCTGGCGGCGGCGGGCATAGCCCACGTTCGGCTCGCCCTCCCCTCCCCTCCGTCCATCCCTCCCACCTCCCCGGCGGCCGTCACTTCGCCCGTTGATGCTCCCCCTGGCCGACGCTCCTCCGCGTCTCCCCAGGCTGCTTGCGCGGCGCCTGTGTGCGTCCCCGTCGTCTGGCGTCGTCGCCTCTGCCCCAACCCGATGGCGGCTCGAGTTGCGCCGCCGTCTTCGATCTGCGCTGCCAGCGCGTCGTCCGGCCGATCCCCTTCGTCCCCGACCCGTGGGGGGCGCCGCTGGCCGTGTTCGCCCGGCCGTCGCTGGCCGTGCTCGCCCGGTCGTCGCTGGTTCCTGGGGGTCGTCTTCCTGCGCCAGATCTGGCGGGTTCGGGTGGCTTCATCCACCTACTCCCATGCTTTCTTGTCGCGGCCTCGCGCTGACCGCCGTGCGCCGTGTCCCAGTGTGCTGCTGCTTCTTCGGCCCTCCGTAGCTCGGTTCGTGGCTCTCCGCTCACTAGAAGAAACACAGGCCTTCCGTTTGTACCTTTAGTCCCGGTTTGGCTTTGAACCGGGACTAATGTTGCCATTAGTCCCGGTTCCAACGGCTAGTAGCGGTCAGGCCATTAGTCCCGGTTCAAACTGGGACCTATAGTCCCGGTTTGTATCACAAACCGGGACTAAAGGGGTGATGGCAGGCTGGTGTCAGCCTGGAGCCCCCACGAGCCCTTTTAGTCCCAGTTTGTGATACAAACCGGGACTATAGATTGACCTATAGTCCCGGTTTGTTTAACCAACCGGGACTAAAGCTTTCCCTGTATAAACCCTTCGTCCAGCCCGACTCCATTTCTCTGTTTTCTCCATTCGAACTCCCCTCTCTGTTTTTTCCCCTAGCTCGAGCTCATCCCTCCATTTTTGCCAAGATTTGTCAAGATTTGAGGCACCCCAATCCATCCAAGTGTTCACAAAGGTTAGCAACTTTGTCCTTTCATCTCTTATTGCTAGATCAGCTCATGCAATGCTTTATAAGTATAGTAATTTGTGAGTTTTAGTTTGGATGTAAGTATGTGATAGCTTTTTTGATTTATATGCAATTTGAGCTCAAATTAACTCCTTAGTTTGCATATGTGTAGGTGTGGTTTACTTAGTGTGCCTTCCCGTCCCCATCCTAACCACCGTCGATCGACCGTATCGTGCCGTCGCCGGCACCACCTTGGTGAGCCTCTTCTTGTGTTCTTATCATTTTATAAATAAAATCGTATTTGTATGATTTAGATAGTTACTTGCGTAGTTTTCTTACTTGTATGATTGTTGTTATATATAGTGCCATGGTTATGATATCCGTGCCCGTCGGCCCTCGTCCGGTTTACGATTCAGATGTGGTATATTCTCTTTTATAACTATTTGTTGCATTTCGTGTTAATAACAATTATGCCCATCAAGTTAACATAGATATTTTTATCTAGGAGGTATTTTAACCGGAAATGCCAACCGATCATATTGTCGAGAAGTTAAATTTAGTTGAAAAAGAAAACGAGGATTTGAAAGAAAAATTGAAAAGAGTTGAAGAAGAGAAGATGAAATTGGAGTTGTACGTTGCCGATGTCGTCGATGATCACAAGATCAAGATGGATGCAATGCGCTTGAAGATTAGAAAGATTAGAAAATATGCCATTAATAAAGAGGCTTGGTATCATTATGCTGTTGGATCAATTTTTACCTTAGTTGCGATTTTGATCGCATTTGTTGTTGCATTTAAAATGTTTTAGCTAGATACTTTTATGTTGTTTTATGAGAATAAGTGTGTATGAACTTTATGTATGAACTTGTATTAATTTGGTCTTCTCGGTGTTGTGTAATGAAGATGAACCGGCAATGGATGTATGTTGACCGACGCTCTCCCCATTTCATTAATGGTGTGCATAGTTTTTTGCGTACGGCTGAGGCAAACAAGCGGGATGGTTTTATGTGTTGTCCATGTGGTGTGTGTAAGAATGATAAGACTTACTCTAGCTCAAAACAGATTCATGTCCACCTGTTTACGTCCGGTTTCATGTTCGGCTATAATTGTTGGACCAAGCACGGAGAAAGAGGGGTTCTAATGGAAGAGAATGAAGAAGAAGAGGATGACGACAACTATCATGGGTGTCCTGAATATGATGGTACTACAATGGGGGAAGAGAATGAAGAAGAAGAAGCTGAGGCATCAGATGAGCCCGCTGATGATCTTGGTCGAACCATTGCTGATGCAAAGAGAAACTGCGAAAATGAAAAGGAGAAGTTGAAGTTGCAGCGCATGTTAGAGGATCACAAAAAAGGGTTGTACCCAAATTGCGAAGATGACAACACAAAGCTCGGTACCACACTCGAATTGCTGCAATGGAAGGCAGAGAATGGTGTAGCTGACAAGGCACTTGAAAAGTTGCTGAAAATAAAGAAGAATACGCTTCCAAAGGACAACGAATTGCCCGACAGTACATACGAAGCAAAGAAGATTGGCTGCCCTCTAGGATTGGAGGTGCAGAAGATACATGCATGCCCTAATGACTGCATCCTCTACCGCGGTGAGTACGAGAATTTGAACGCATGCCCGGTATGCAATGCATTGCGATATAAGATCGGTCGCGATGACCCTGTTGATGATGTTCAGGGCGAGCGCCCCGGGAAGAGGATTCCTGCCAAGGTGATGTGGTATGCTCCTATAATACCACGGTTGAAACGTTTGTTCCAAAACAAAGAGCATGCCAAGTCGTTGCGATGGCACAAAGAAGACCGTAAGAAAGACGGGAAGTTGAGAGTACCCGCTGATGGGTCGCAGTGGAGAAAAATCGAGAGAGAGTGGCCGGACTTTGCAGCTGACCCAAGGAACTTATGGTTTGGTTTAAGTGCAGATGGCATTAATCCATTCGGGGAGCAGAGCAGCAAGCATAGCACCTGGCCTGTGACTCTATGTATCTATAACCTTCCTCCTTGGTTGTGCATGAAGCGGAAGTTCATTATGATGCCAGTGCTCATCCAAGGCCCTAAGCAACCCGGCAACGACATTGATGTGTACCTAAGGCCATTAGTTGATGAACTTTTACAGCTGTGGAATAAAAAAGGTGTACGTGTGTGGGATGAGCACAAACAGCAGGAATTTGACCTGCGAGCGTTGCTCTTTGTAACCATCAATGATTGGCCTGCTCTTAGTAACCTTTCAGGACAGACAAACAAGGGATACCACGCATGCATGCACTATTTAGATGATACCCAAAGTATATATTTGGACAAATGCAAGAAGAATGTGTACCTGGGACATCGTCGATTTCTTCCGGCCAAGCATGCCTTAAGAAAGAAAGGCAAGCATTTCAAAGGTGAGGCAGATCACCGGAAGAAGCCCGTCCTCCGTACTGGTGATGACATACTTAATATAGTCAAGGATTTACAAGTAATATTTGGAAAGGGTCCTGGCGGACAATCTGTTCCGACTGACGCTGAGGGACGCGCACCCATATGGAACAAGAAATCTATATTTTGGGAGCTAGAATATTGGAAAGTCCTAGAGGTCCGCTCTGCAATCGACGTGATGCACGTGACGAAGAATCTTTGCGTGAACCTGCTAGGATTCCTGGGCGTGTATGGGAAGACAAAAGATACACTGGAGGCACGGGAGGACCAGCAACGTGTGCACGAAAACGACGGCATGCATGCAAAGCAGCATGAAGGTCCTGCCAGCTATGGTCTTACCAAAGCAGAGAAGGAAATTTTCTTTGAATGCCTGCTCAGTATGAAGGTCCCATCTGGCTTCTCGTCAAATATAAAGGGAATAATAAATATGGCAGAGAAAAAATTTCAGAACCTAAAGTCTCATGACTGCCACGTGATCATGACGCAATTGCTTCCGGTTGCGTTGAGGGGGCTTCTACCAGAAAATGTTCGATTAGCCATTGTGAAGCTATGTTCATTCCTCAATGCAATTTCTCAGAAGGTAATCGATCTGAAAATCCTACCAAGCTTACAGAATGATTTGGTCCAATGTCTTGTCAGTTTCGAGCTGGTGTTTCCACCATCCTTCTTTAATATTATGACGCACGTCCTAGTTCACCTAGTCGAAGAGATTGCCATTCTGGGTCCTATATTTCTACACAATATGTTCCCCTTTGAGAGGTTCATGGGAGTCTTAAAGAAATATGTTCGTAACCGTGCTAGGCCAGAAGGAAGCATCTCCAAGG
Organism: Elymus sibiricus; assembly: GCA_039707655.1. Classification (NCBI taxonomy): domain Eukaryota; kingdom Viridiplantae; phylum Streptophyta; class Magnoliopsida; order Poales; family Poaceae; genus Elymus; species Elymus sibiricus. The sequence continues at coordinate 403,271,162 of CM077663.1, forward strand.
GCCATGAAACAAAGGAGGTTATTGAGTTTTGTGTTGACTTTATTCCTGACATTAAGCCGATTGGTGTTCCTCAATCGCGGCATGAGGGGAGACTGCGTGGAAAAGGCACGCTTGGACCAAAATCAATAATATGTACGGACGGGCATTCTTTGGCGCAAGCACACTACACAGTTCTACAGAATTCTACCTTGGTCACCCCATATATCGAGGAACACATGGATATTATATGCTCGAAGAACCCGGAGAAGTCTGATCCCTGGATTCAACGTACACACATTGAGGCTTTCGGCGGTTGGTTGCGAACACATCTCATGAATGACGACAATGTTGAAGATGACTTGTACTTTTTGGCCAAGAGACCATCTTCGACTATATTGACTTTGCAAGGGTACGAGATAAATGGGAATACATTTTACATGATCGCCCAAGATAAAAAGAGCACCAACCAAAACAGTGGTGTTCGCTTTGACGATGCGGCAAACACCAAGGAAAAGGACACATATTATGGTTACATAGAGGAGATATGGGAACTTGACTATGGAGGTGATTTGAAGGTCCCTTTGTTCTGGTGCAAATGGGCCAATCTGACTGGAGGAGGGGTAATGGTAGACCCGCAGTACGAAATGACAACAGTGGATCTCAACAATCTTGGGCACACAGACGAACCATTCGTTCTAGCCAATGATGTGGCGCAAGTTTTCTATGTGAAGGACATGTCTACCAAACCGAGAAAAAGGAAAGATAAGAAAGTGGATACATCATACGATGAGCCAAAGCGCCACATAGTTCTTTCTGGGAAAAGAAACATCGTGAGAGTGGAGGACAAGACAGACATGTCAAAAGATTATGAAAAGTTTGATGAAATTCCTCCCTTCGCAGTGATGACTGACCCAAGCATCATGTTAAATGATGAAGATTGTCCATGGTTACGGCGCAATAATCAAGGGACACACGTGAAGAAAAAGTTTTATACCCCAAGATCCCACTCTGGGATGTGATTGGCTGCACCGTCATCACTTTTCTTCTCTAGTGATAGTAGCCGGGATGGTTCAGTTTGTACACGAAGTGCATCCAGTTTTTGTTTTAACCCTCTCAACTTTTTAGCACATGCTATGTGGGTGAAATGATGATACCATGCCAAGTTTCAACCTTTTCAGAGTTCATTTGTGGTGCTTTTTCATTTCAGGGCCATTTAGCTCAAAACAATTCATTAAATGCATGAAAAATAGCAAATGAAGTTAGAAAGGGTTGAAATTTAAGGATGTGGCTTCCAATGGTTCATATTGAATGCACAAAAAGTCTGGCCAGTTAAAAAAATGAAACGCCTTTGTAACATATGAGTTTTCGTCCGTAACCCTCATACTTCGAAGGACATGGTCCAGTTTGTACACGAAGTGCATCCAGTTTTTGCCGTAACCCTCTCAACTTTTTACCACATGCTATGTGGGTGAAATGATGATACCATGCCAAGTTTCAACCTTTTCAGATTTCATTAATAGTGATTTTGATTAAAACAAATGAAGGTATAAAACTAAAAAGAGTTAAACAGAATCTAGTTTTGATTAAAACACCTATTTAAAATATCCTAAAAATTCCAAAATTTAACATAATGATAAAACATACTAATATTAAACAACAGCAAAAACAATCACTCAAAAATCTATTTTTAAACTAAAGTTATTCACAAACTAGTGATTCACAAAATTTTCAAAAGAATTCAAATTTAAACTATTTAAATTTGAAAACTACTGGCACTAACAGAAAGTTTGTAATTGTTTTGACCTAAAGCAAAAAAGATTCATTAAAAACTATAAATATTCTAACAGTTATTGCAAATATAAAAACAGTTATTCCAAATTTAAAAACAGAAAAACAAAAAAAGAGAAAATAGACCTTTAGTCCCGGTTGGATCCACCAACCGGGAGTAAAGGTCCCTTCCCGCGCGAATTTGGGCCGCCGAAAAGGCCTCTTTAGGCCCGGTTGGTATAACCAACCGGGACTAAAGTTCCTCCCTATATAGCGGCGCCTCCTTCCTCCCCCAAATTCACTCCGTCTTCACTCGCTTCGACGACGCCGCCAGGCTGCCCCGCCCGCGCCCTCGATCGACGGCGCCGTCCGTCCACGCGCCGCCGCCGCTCTCTTCCTCCACGCCGTCGCCCTCAGCTCCGCCGGCGCCGCTCCTCCCAGCCGCCGGTCGTCGCCCTCAGCTCCGCCGATCCTCCCTCACCTCCGCCGACTCCGCCGCCGCTCTCCTCCTCCACGCCGTCGCCGTCAGCTCCGCCGGCGCCGCTCTCCTCCTCCACGCCGTAAGCCCGATCCGTCCTCCGCCCTCCAAATTGATGTGTATGTGTATGTGTATGTGTATGTGTATGTGTATGTGTATGTGTATGTGTATGTGTATGTGTATGTGTATGTGTATGTGTATGTGTATGTTAGATGTATATGTGTATTTGTATGTATATATATGTGTATGTTAGATAGAGTCCTAGGAGTTTATAGTATTTGTATGTTAGATATATTGATGTGTATATGTGTATGTTAGAAAAAATTGATAATACTAGAATAATATGTCACTTTGACGCAATTAAAATAAATGATACATTTTATTAGTTTAAATTTGCCCCTAGGAGTTTATAGCATTGTACGTATGATCATAGGTACTAAAGAATTTACCGATCGTTGGGGGAGTTTATACATTTTATTAGTTTAAATGTATGTTTTAAATGTTTAGATGTTGCTGATTTGCTAATTGACACATTGCATATAAAGCATCTTTCCTAACCGTCGAATCGATTGCATAGCGTAGCCGTTGAGTCGACGATTCCCATCCCGCATCCTCGTCGTCGACTTGGCGGCAACCACCTGCTTGAGAGGCGCCATGTCCGGGACTGGGCACCGCCGGGCTGGCACTAGGAGGTGCTGCCTTCTGGGGCGCGGAGCTTGGTGAGGAATGAGGGTCCCGTCGTCGACCCGGAGGTTATATGGTGGCGGTCGCGTGGACCACTGTCGGTGCAGAGGGAGCCGGCCCCCGCGGAGGTGATACGTCGCCGTGTTAGGGAGGAGGACGAGCATGTCCGACACTACATGACTGCGTTGGACGCCAGGTTCTCCAATACCTGGCAGGTTCTTCAGGGATCTCACCCGAGCTATGATCCTGTCATAGTTCCTTCTCTTTGGGTGTCCACCACCTACGCCGCGAGACGCCAACTATATCTGTATTAGTGGATACTATTCGATGATGTATTAGTGATATTATTCGATGATGTATTAGTGATACTATTCGATGATGTATTAGTGATACTATTATTCGATGATGTATTAGTGATATTATTTGATCATATTGTTGCATTGCCTTGTACTGATTTGCATATCTCCGGTTCTGCTTATTGAATGCATTCTAATTGTTTTATATTTGACAGACAGAAAGTAATAATCAATTTTTGAATCATGAACATAGGAAATGTCGTCGTCTGATGACGACGATAGGATCCAAGTGTGTGAACTCTGTGGCGAAGATAAGGGTCTTTGCGACGAGCCTGGGCTGCGAGACGGCAGGTTCTTCACCATGAAGCTTTACGAGGACTTCGATATTTCTACGGTACGCAAAGATGACAACTGTTTTTTCGTAATTAAGCATGACTTCTGTTTCTTTACTTCAACGCGTAATTTCTATTTTATACAATTCGACTAGTTCATCCCCTGTCATGCAAGACGGTATTTCTTGGAGAGGCTCGGTTTCGAAGAGCACGAGAGTTTCGAGATGAGGACAGCCAACCTGAGGACTAAACACGGTCACACATTTCTGGTGAAAGTAATGAATGCACTTAATAACACAGAATTAGGGTGCTCAAATTGGGAAGCTCTTTGCAAGGCATATGCATTTCAGGAGGATATGGAAATAACCTTCGATCTTCGTCCTGAAGATCATATTGAAGGTAACATCGACATTTGGGTGGATGTCGATATGCTTCCTGTTTTACCTCCATGTGAGTTTATCAACCATGCATATTTGTCAAGTAATTTACATTCTATATTTAAAAATAGTTGGTTTTCATCCATACTAAATTTGTTAATTTATAATTTGCAGCTTATTTCGTTTCTTCGAGTGAAACACAGAACATAAATGACACGACACACTACACTTATGGATCACATCTAACTTGGGAGGAGAAGGATGATCTTATCAACTTTGTTATTGGTGTCCTAGTTGGTAGGGAGATCTTCCCATATAATTTGGGAACTGGCCCAAATTATACATTGTACAGGACACTAGTGCATAGGTTGAGGGCGGATGACATTCGCCGAAATATCTTGGTAAGAGTTGCTAATTAAGTACACTACTGTTGCGTAAATGGTATTGATTACATTGCTAACTAGGCTACTATTATGTTCTTCAACAGAAACTGTCAAATGAAGTTGTGCCTCCGTTGATGCATGATGAAGGTAATATGACAATTAAAAGCCCCTTCCAGCCCGAGTTCTCTTTTGCATACTCGACTGAGCGCAAACCACCAAGACGGCTCCAAATTGAAGCATGGGGACAAATAAAGAAGGATCGCAAGCCACAAGTTGGAGACCGTTGGATCTCTTTGCTTCATCATGGAGACATAGGTGTTATTCTGTTTTATGTCATTTTACCTAGGAGGGAGGAGTAGGTCCTATGAGAGAGAAGTATTTCTGGTTTATATTAACTTGCATGATCGATTAGGATGATTAGTATTATGATGTTTTTTTATGAGATTTTAACTTGGTATGATTAAGATGATGATGAGTTATATGACATATATTTGATTAAAGTGGATGGATGCAAGTGATCATGTTGAATTAGAGGAAAAAATTAAATGGAAAACACAAAATGAAAAGGAAAAATAAACAATGAAGCCTTAACCGCTAAACCTTTAGTCCCGGTTGGTGTTACCAACCGGGATCAAAGGTCCCCATGCCCTGGCGCGCGCTGCCGGCCACGTGGCCAGGGTTTAGTCCCGGTTCGTAGCCAACCGGGACTAAAGGCTTGGACCCTTTAGTCTCTATACTTTAGTCCCGGTTGGGGAACCGGAACTAAAGGCCCTTCCCAACCGGGACTAATGGCATGTTTTCTACTAGTGGCTGCCTTGGCTGATGGGTTACGGTGGGGGTTGGCCGACTTGCTCCGGTGGCGAGGTGGAGGTGGCATTGCTTGGTGAAAACTTCATCGACGGTGACGGCTTTTGCCGCCATTTCCCTTCTTGAAGGCGTCGATTGTGGCATTGTTTCCCTCCCCCCCCCCCCATGCTTTCAGATCCCGAGAGAAATCTTGGGCCTGGGGTTCCCCGAGTCAGATGATGTCGACGTCTCTACGCCGTTTCCTTCTTGGGGGCATCTTCTTGGATTTTTCTGCTTCGGGCGGACTCGCCTCTTGCTGCTCCATCTCCACCTCGGCTTCGATCCTGGCTGGCCATTGTTCTTGGTGACTCAGGTGGAGCTTCTCTTTGACGTCCTGGGGTGGCCTCGGTGACTCGGTGCCCTTCGACCTCGGCGGTAATACACCGGTGCTATGCCCTTCGGTCTTGGTGGCGTGTTGCCTTCTTGGCTTCACTAGCGGCACACCGGTGCTGCCACTCAAACTCGGCTATCCGACGCCCTTCGTTCGCGCTAGTGATGCTTCTTGGTATGCTCTTACTTTGGCGTCTCCGTTCCGTCAGGGTTGTGTTTCATGGTGGTCCGAACAACGTTTGCAAGGACGTCCTGGGGTGGCCACGACGGCAAGCTGCCCTTCGACCTCGGCGGCGGTACACCGGTGCTGTGCCCTTCGGTCTCGGTGGTGTGTTGTCTTTCGGCTTCGTCGGCGCACACCGGTGTCGCCGCACGAACTCGGCTATCCGACGCCCTTCGTTCGTGCCAGTGATGGTCCTTGTGAACTGTTGTTTCTGGTGCCCGTCTTTGTCTCCCTAGGCCTTGTTGTGGTTCCTTGTCTGTGGTGGGACGAGCTGCTCAGCTGAGCTTGTTACTGAGATGTCGGCTTCTAGGGGTTTCGGTTTGGTTTTGTAGCAAGCCTTCCCCTCCATTTGTATCTCTCTTCTAGTTTAGGGCTCTTGTATTGGTGCCTTCCTCTGTAATTTTCTTTGCCCCCTCCCCCCGGTCAATCTAAAAAAAACCTGCTGCAAGCATGCGCTGGCTCCCTCCAGTTGATCACGATGCAGAGATTAATGCTCACAGGGGGATCTCCACGAGCGGCACTCGGGGCGCAGCAGCAGTAGTCTTGGGGCCTCCGCGGTCGTCTACGACGGCCTCGTCGACCCTGTGACGACGCTAGAAGCTCAATCATTCAATGAAGCCTTGGCTCTTGCCACTGACTTACATATTGATTCAATCTGCATTGTTTTTTACTGTGCAGAGGTTGTCAAGAACATTGAGACCGGGACTCCGTGCCGCTATGCTACCATCCTCCGAGAGATAAATCATCGACGGACTTCGTTTCGAGAACTCAACATTATTCATGAGAAGATGGAGCATAATGGAGAAGCTCATTTGCTCGCAAAGGGAGCTTCTTCTTTACCTTTTGGGGGCCATGTGTGGCTTTCTATTTTGCCTGATTTAATCAGTACCTGAATGAACATTGATAGTTAATAAATGCTACAGATTGTCGGAAAAAAACTAATAAAAATTGAGGAAAGTAACCCCCTCCCCCAGTCAAATCCTTCCTGATGTATCAAATACCCATTCAAGTCTAAAACCAGACTAATCGCCCCTTAAATCTGTAATACCGGATCAATCAACCCCCTTAAGGGGTTTCGAACAGGACTTTAGGTGGTTTTGGAGAGGAAACACACGATTTAGAACATGTCAATGCCGCGGACGGCATGGAAAGCGTCTAGGATCTCGACACCGGTGGCGTGCATTGCCGCATGACGCATGATTCTGGGAGAATCTGGCTCAGAAGGATCGCTGACGCGGACTTTGGCTTGACACGCATGTTCAGCGCATCTGCCTCGTCGGCTCGCGGGAAGGTGTATGTTGGATAAATGAGCAATTTACCGAATGATTTAAAAGAAATAAACAGTAGATAGAACAAGATCATAGTAATAGAAACAACACTAGTCATGCAACGTAGAGGAGAGTATGCCACAATAAGAGGAATAAGACTTATCAGGCAAACTAAAGGATAGTAAGCAAATATTATGTGAGCATGTGAACTAGACCGAAACATATCTAAAGTAGAAACTAGACCAAGAAACTCTAGCAGGACCTCGAACAGAAAAAAAAACACAAACACGTACTGAGCAGTGGCAGTAGCATTAGCATTGACGTTGTCGCCGGCCATGTCGTCGAAGAGGTTGTTGACGTCGGGGAAGAAGTCGTCGTCTAGGAATTGGTCGTCGGCGTCCGTGATGAGGAAGTTAGTAGTCGTGCAGAGCGCTCTCCAAAAACCTTATCACCCTTCTCCCATACAGGACTCAAAGAGGTGGGGTTCCGGAGGCCTACTGTCCCAACCTACGGTGCACGCCGCAAGCCGGGATGGGGAAGAACCTAGCAGCAGCTCAGGGATTGGAACTCCAACCAACTCTACTACAAATACTATATATAACAATGCACAAAGCACCTCCCCCATATCTTCTCCGACCGGCAATGCCAGCGGCGAAGATCCGGGCTCGGGTCGTGCTAGATCTGGCGAAGGCGACTCTCAAAAGAAGGAGAGGAGAAAGAGAGGGGGAGGGAGGGGAGAGATAGATCGACCCCTGAAGCACTACTGGCGCCGAAAATCAGAGGCACCTACTAGACACGGTCCGCGCACACAGATCCGGTGTTGCTCACCTGTCTGCCACCGTGGCGGTGATGCCGGCTGATGGAGAGGTGGAGAAAGCCGCCGCCACCGCTTGGTCGCAAAGTGGCTAACCTAACAAAAGCGATTTGCTCGTATGCTCGTATCATGGTTTACACTTTCAGTGAGATTCCGATGAATTTCACTGAATTGCAGTAATTTCAGTAGACACTGGAATATTTAGTTTCGGTCAAAACATTTCAGTAATTTCAGGTACTAGTAAGCCTGCACGTGCAACACACGTTTTAATCAAACGTGATACATGTCAATAAAAAAACCAAATATATATATATATATATATATATATATATATATATATATATATATATATATATATATATATATATATATATATAGGGTGGGTCTATTCTACAACTAATTGTAGAATAATATTCTACAATAGGCAAGCCCCTATATAAGGTAGTTTTGAATCGGAGACCGACCCGACCAGGCAACACCTGCCCGGATCCCGAAAACAGATCCCCCGATCCCGCCGCCACCTCCCCACCCCCGATCCCGCCGCGCGCACCTCTCCCTCCCGGCGAACCATCCCACCCCCGCCGCGCGCACCTCTCCCTCCCGGCGAACCATCCCACCCCCGCCGCGCGCACCTCTCCTCCCCGGTGAGCCATCCCACCCCCGCCGCGCACCTCTCCCTCCCCGGCGAGCCATCCCACCCCTGCCGCGCACCTCTCCCTCCCCCGGCGAGCCATCCCACCCCGCCGCGCGCACCTCCCTCCCCCGGTGAGGCTGCCCCTGGTTCCCCTCCGGCGGCGAGGACAGAGCAGCGAGCGGCGCGAGATCGACGAGATCTCGACCGGCGGCGACGCCCCAGTTAACCACCTTCTACGGGTGCGGAGTTATTACGGGTTCCAACGTCGAGCACAAGCACGAGCTCCTTCTCCAGTGAGAGGTGCCAGGTAAAAATGTACTTCTCTTCATCGTGGCATTCTGTGGCATTCTTTTTACTCCGGCGGGCGGCGAGGAGATTGAATGAAATTTTGACCTGCTGAGTGGAGAATTACGGGAAGTACAAAGGTAGCATTAATGGGAAGTACATACAATATTTAGGTAGAAGTACAGAGCAGTACAGCATGCGAGCGAGGAAGTACCTGCTGAGAATTATTCCTGCTAGGGAGGCAGTACCATAGTTACACTGAGAGAAGTACCGAGTAGTTTGAAGTAGCAGTACAGGGTGTCCTTTATGCTAATTTGGTACTCATCTTTTGCAGCTGCTACTTGGAGCTGTGGAATTAGCAAGCTTAGGGAAGTGCAAAAAGGTTCTCTGTAGTGAAGAGTAGCAGTACAGAATATCTTGAAGCAGTAGTGCAGAGCAACACAGAAAATCACTACAGGTGAAAACTATAAATATCGATTTCGAGAAACTTCCTTGTGTCAATTTAGATGAGCTCTGACAATTAGTTTGTCGTTTTGTCGTTTAGTGCGAGACAACATTTGACAGGAGAGACTACAAGACAGAATCATTTGACGGGTCTTCGTTCCTGCATCAACAAAATGAACTTCTCCAAATAGCTTTGAAAGTTGTGAGAACAGGAGGCAAGTCAGACGACCAGCACGTAACAGCAAAAGCTGGCCTTCTAGAAGTGTTAAACAGGGTTGAAGCAGTGGGTTCATCAACAGCAGCTGATGATGATGATGGTGATGCATGCACTCCACCAGATATAAACCAGTTTGAGCCTGACTTATGAACAGAGATGCCGAAAACATCGCATGACGATGATGACATGCCTAGTACTAGATGCAATGCTCAATCTGTAACTAAGGCTATCTTACCTCCACCAATATCAAAAACTAAGGGCAGCAGGTATAAGAACACAGCTGAATCGAGACCATCAGTGGCTGGAAAGAAAATGAAGCTGGAAGAAGCAGTCCTAAAAACAGATGAGAAAACTGAAACAGGGAAGAGGAAATGTGGTATGTGCGGCGAGATTGGGTCAGGGCACAATGCTAGGTCGTGTCCAACAAAATTTCCCAAAGATGAAAAGAAACAACTGAATAAAAAAAGCAAAAGGATATGCCAGGGATGCAAGCAAATTGGGTCAGGGCACAACATTCTAAGCTGTCCAGTGATCAAAGCTGCTTTGGAGATAGCAAAGAAAATAAATCAGAAATCTAAGAAGAACAATAATATATCCACTGCAGAAGATGATGATGATGAAGAAGAAGAAGAAGAAGAAGAATATGAAGACAATGAACAGGAAGGAGAAGAAGAGGATGATGATGAAGACAATGATATTGATGAAGAGGACACCGAAGAAGAGGAAGAACGAACACCACCTCCCCCACCCAAAAAAAAAGCAAGATGGAACAGCAATAATCAAGCGCCAAAACAAACACCAACAAGGAGTAGCTCTAGATTATAGAAATGTTGATTAGCTTGTATAATATATTAACTTGTCATATTGCTGCATGGGTTGTATGTTACTCTCAGAACATAGATGATATATACTACAACTATTGTGCTACAGCTACTGTGCCAACCAATTACAGACATAAAAATATGCTGATTTGGATGGATGAGTACAATTTACTTGTTATATTGCTGTAAAAAGTTATATGGTAATGTGCTAATGTGAGTCATGACTGATATATAAACAAATACATTGACATTGAAAATTGATCTGATTCTATAAAACCCATAACAGACTTTGCAAGTATTATTTTAACAAACAACAAGTTTCAAAGAAGTACAGTATACATAGATAAAGAAGTACAGCCGTAACACTAAGGGAAGTACAGATTCTATTATGACATCAGTTCTATAATTTTGAAAAATAAAGTACTTTAAAAAATCAAGGTACTACACCAGTGACTATACGCCTCGACTTCGCATATAGTAAAAATGTTTCTGTATCATTTCTGTTTGCCTTCCTTTTAGAAACGTATATAAAATGGTGCCTAACCACACCCACCTCCCCCTCTCCCACACACACACCCCTAAGATAGATGGTGAGGCTCTGGTGTGACGGACTCGCCTCCACATGCGACGTCGCGGCACGCCGCGTCGTCGCCTGCTACGGCTCGTTCCTACCTCGGCCTCACCGGGTGGGCCTGCGCCTCGCTAGCGCTCGCCGCAGGCACCCAGCTCGGCCTCGCGCTAACACAGATGGGGGTACAAGTTCACTCGGTACAAGACGGTGTAAGGGGGGTGGGTCTCCCCCCTACCCGACCCCCCCCCCTTCCATAACAAGTAAAATATTCTATTATATTTAACAAAATGAATTATTCAGTAAAAAATGCTTGCAGGACAAAAATGATGCTATAAAGAATACATTTTGAGTAAAAAATCTGTGTTGAAATAGAAGTACAGTAAATACAACTGTAGGAAGTACAATAAGCAATAGTGGAAGTACAAGAATATATTTTCAATAAATTTAAAAATTGATGCCAAATGTTTCAGCATAATTCACACTAAATACACATCATCCAGCAGAGATGTTTTGCATACTGATAAGGCGACAATATTCCCACAAATAAAGTAGCTCTTCACACGACAGATCATCTAGATTACAAAAAGGACACATTGTCTAACACATATCCTAGTCGCACTACATATTGTGCGTCATCAAATCATTCAGCTGGGAGCTGAGTTAACATCAGCAGCAGTTCTTCACCCTGTGTTGACAACGTAGAAGTAGGGGAGAGGCACTGGATTTCCTCCGAAAGGTCCTCAAGAGGCACCTTGTTATCCTCATGGAAAAGAACTCTGAACATGTACTCAGCCTTCCAGTCCTCAGAACGGTCCTGCGACAAAAAATAAAAATGTCAGCACAATGAGCGGCAAAAAAACAAATATGAAGAAAATATTTTTCGCTTCATAAAACAAAAACTGGGTAGTCTGCAGGGACAAACATCGTAGTTCTTGATATGCTCGACGCATCGATCCCCATCAAACGTGCACGCAAACTTGAGGCAATAGATACCACACTCATTAACTCCCTGTTGAGCAGGCATCAAGTAGTGGGGTTTATCTGCAACCTCGCTCCAGCACGGTAGATTGTTCTCCTTGCACGCTTCTTTGCCATAAACAGCTTGCATAACAGCATCAAACCTTTTGCCCTGTAAAAACAGAGGTGAACTCAATCCTTGAAGTGTAACAAACTGTTTACTAAAATATCAAAATGGAACAAGAAAATATTATAAACATAAAAGTAAAGTAGCATAAACTCACAATTTCTTTTACATCACGTTTGTGGAACTCGCTCTTTGTTATTTGAGTGCTGCTTCTTGTCGGTCAATTTAATGACTCCCGGACATCAAATGTCTTACGGTATTTGTTCAGAACGTACAGCGAATGGTGGAAAGTATTTGAAGTACCAACAGGTTTACAGTTGGGGAGCAAGATCTGTTTTTAAAAATAACAACCAGATGTGTAAGAAGTAGTTACATATACAGATCAAACAACTGTGTACACTGCAAAAACAAGCAAAAAAAAGAACATGCTAACACCTAAATGAAAATTTTACCAAACTATACTAACCAAGTCTGCCAACAAAAGATTTTGTGAAGGCTACACCAAATTGTGGAACGACCTAACTGCTGCCTCGAGATCAAATTTCTTGGTGTTCGTCAAATTATCCAGTCCAAGAACATACTGCACATCAAAGAAAAAGTGCTTTAAGATCAGAAAATACAGGGTACACATCAAAATACAAAAAGAAAATAACATACACATGAAATAAGAGAAACTTGCTAATAGAATCAAAAACATTACCACAACGAAGTACGAGCTCAAAAGTACACGCTTCCCAGAAGCAAAAACATGACTCATGGTTGCATCAGAATTAAAGCTAGAAATGATAAAGTCCATCATCTCGCCTTCGATCTGCCCATATTGAGCAAAATTCCTTACGAAATCTTCACCGGTGAAAGTTGTCTCAACCTCAAAACCAGTGTCATCAACACTGTGAACGAACCTAGCAAAAGTTGTTCTGCAATTGGCAAAAATGAAGATAAAACGAACTAAATTAACATAAGTTATTAAAATGATTACATCTAAAATTTTGAAGAAGCTAATGAAGGCAGTACGTGTTTAAGCAATACATGGCAGTACAAAGGTTGAAATTAGGGAAGTACAAAAATACAAAACCAAGAAGTACAATAATAAAACTTTGAGAAGTACTAGAATCACTATCAGAATTCAGTACAAACTTGTTTAACCAAAAGCATGGTACTTGCTTTTAAAGCACAAAAAACATGGCAGCAAGAAAAATAAGAAAAAATAGAAAGAATAAGAATATACTATTGCGAAGCACAAGATTAACTAAACATCTAAAATATTAGCAAAACTAGTAAGATCAAGAAGAACGCACTCTTTATACTTCTGAATTGCATGCTTGCTTAGCATGAAATCCTTCAAAAGCCTAGCATTTTGGATATTACTATACTCGACGGGCCTTAGCTGCTCAACCGGCTGACTACACTTCTTTGCTTTCTTTGGCGCACGCTCATTGGACAATAAATTCGCAGAGTCGATCCCGGGAGCTTTCTTAATCTTCTTTGCAGGAAAAATTGTCCCCTACTTACCATGAGCCAGCCTGCCATACCTTGTGGTTATTATTGGCCTGACAAAGTCATCGGTGTCAGTAGATTCATGTCCAACAGCAATTTTCTCGAAATCTGAATCAGACTCTATAGCCGGCTTCTTCTTGCTGGACGGCGTTTTCGTAATGACGGGCTTCTCTTTCAGAACCTCGACATCTTCTTGGCTACTAATAGTAATAACTTCATGAGAAGGCTTAACCATTTGGGTCTCAAACAGTGAAAAGCTTTCATCCCCAATGTTCATACATACACCTGCATTAAATTGACAAAGACAGAAATTTAAAATAAAAAAATGAAGTACAAAATATCATGAGAGACATGTGAAACCATAAAAGAGAGTGATCTAGCACAAAACTTGCATAACAAAAGTAGCAAAAAGATGTACAGATAACACTGCTCCTATGATGGCTATATCACAGCTACAAGAAGTACAATAATGATGCAACTGGAAGTGCAGGTAAGAATTTTATATAACAGGCTGATCAGAACAAAACACAAAACTAGTAAATACTAACCAGGATGATAGCCGAACAGCTTGTTAAAATCAATATTGAAATGACCAGACATAGCCCAACTAAAAAGCATGGTCTTCTTCATGTTGGCAATGTCAGCATGTGCAAAGTTCATAAGTTCTGTTAAGGATGATAAATTATCTAATTACAACGTATTAACCGCTATAGCCCATCCCACGACTGAACAGTCGGCAGCATGAAAAACCCACAAGAACACCTTCATACACAACAAAAGGAAAAAACACTAATGTGAATGAACTGAAAAAAAGTGTTATCCATCTAGCAAAAAGAAGTGTGTGATAAGAAAAAATGTGCGCATGTCTCACCCATCTTCTTGTTTCTCTGTGCTCATATATCTGGTCTCAAAACTGTCGATATTATCAGGTTATAGATGGATATCCATTTTATTGCTAACAGCCCTCCAGAGAATCTTAACATTCTTCACCATTTTCAGGAAAATGGTCCACCCATCCTGGTCATCCTTGTCGTACAGAGAATCAATATACTGGAAACACCGTCTTTTCATGTCTATGCTGATGGTCACCCAGTGACCAATACCAGCTGACTCAACTGGATGCCTTTTGGGAGGAGGAGGATCTAACGTTGGGAACACAATCTGCGAAACAAGATAAAGCACAAGCAAAATAACAAAAAGTCAGTAAAAAAACACAAAAACAAAACCACACACACAAGATAACCAGAATTATAATTTACTCACAATATCCTTCTTGTCAATACGCTCGTCTCCGACTCTCTTTGAAAACCATTTAATCACGGGAGCAGATATATCTCCACGATACAACTTAGACTGCACAAAAATATTAAATAAAGCAAGCATAAACAAAAGGTACGCTCACAAAAATGAAGTAGCAAGCAAAAAAAGATAGCCAAAATATTAAAATATAAGAAACAAACTTACAGTGATCCAGTAGGGCACAACCAACTTTTCAGATTCTTTATTCCTCTCTGATAAAATGTAGATCCCAACAGACGCTACTTCTGTGCCAAGCATGCCATCAGGGTGAAACGCTTTAGCAATATCCAATACGGTAGCTTTGCAATAGTTATTCTCAAACATAACTTCTCCACTGAAAATTATTATGTACCGCATAATAATCAGAAGGACACAGGTGAAATAACAAAATTATAAAAGCATGAAAAAAGATAGAACAAAGGAAATAAGAATACAAAACATACGCAATCTTGTCCTTTTCTTCAATAGAAGTAACTGCATTGTAAAACCTTTCAACATAATCTGGAATGTTAACCTCATCTTGTATCAAATCATCAAAATAATCAGCACCTGCAGAAAAAGAAGTACATTAAAAGAAGTACAGAATATACAGGTAGAGGAAGTACATAAACAACTTTAGGAGAAGTACAGAACCTCATGACATAATGAAAAGTGTAGCTACTGTAGATACACAAGAAGTACAGATATAAAGCAGTGCAGAACTAAAACTATACAGAAACAACTGCAAATGCAGTTCTGAAATCAAGATGTGCTAGTCAGATGAGCTACTGTAGCTAACAAGAAGTACAGCACTAAAAGCAGTACACATATACCTTCAACAAGGGGAAAGGCAGTACAACATACATACACAGTGTAAAGCACAAAGGCATCAGGACACAAAAGCACAGCATCGATTACACCGGTATAAACATATTACAAGTATCACAAATGTTTCCCGAAACACATATTGTACATTTTTTTTCACAAAAGAAACCCACTTCCCACAAACATACATCACACACTCAAAGATCATCGCAATAGCAAAAGGATTAAAGCTTAGAGATGGGTGTGGACATTATTTGTTCTTGCCTATGTCTTTGCCTGCAGAAGATGGCGCAGCTTTAGCTACAAGATCCGGCACAGCAACAGATGGGATCTCGTGTGCATCCGATACAGGAACAGCTTCGCGCTCAATGCCAGCATCAACAGCAGAGGATGTCTTCTCAAGAGCAGCTGTGACTGTAGTAGAATCACTATGACCGGCGGCAACTTCAACTGGATCTTCATGAGCAGCTTCAGCAACACCAGCTTCTGGTTTCTTCGCAACTCCAACATCACCAGTAAGTTGTACATCTGTCTCTTCATGATGATCTTCTGGCGTCGAAACACTGGACGCCACATGATGCTCAGGGGCACAAAATTGAGATAATGTTGGCCCATCAGTACTCACCTAACAAAAACACACAGAATTAAGAAATCATAGCAAAGCAGAAACATACTTGTACAAAAGATATCTCACCTTATCTACATGAGGAACAGTAGAATCATTGTGTTCCCCTTCCCCACCAGCACATGTATGCACTCCGGCAGCAGCAGCACCAGCATCTCCGCCGGAAGTAGGACCATCTCCCTTAGCAATCTCCGTGAGATACTTTTGTGCGTGCTCTTCGAAAGGCTTGCAGCGACCATCTTGCATGGTCTTGTACATTACAAAACCATCCTGGATCTGGGATAAAGATTTCTGCAAATGATCAAGATTGACAGCCTCAGCATCCAACACAATCCTGTGAGCATCTTCATTAAATGCAAGCTCAGGGGGCAAAACTCCAGCAGTGCTGCTCAGACGGGTGCTGGTGGTAGGCAGCTGAAGTGACAACTGAACTGCCTTTGCTATTGCAGCATCAAGCTCTTGGAAAGTGGAATCAAACAAAGTACCCACTCCTTCAGATGAAACACCTGCAGCACTACTGCTTCCTGCAAACTTACGCCTACTAGCGTGAACAATTCCTGAGGATGGTTCAAACTTCCTCTTCTTGGGATACACACAATAATTGGTACCAGTCACTTCAGCGCTTTCATCAAAATAGATAATGTCATTGCGCCCCTTCCACTGCAAAAAGAGAGTACAAAAATGTTATACAACAAAATAATACACTAATAGACAAAAGTTAAATAATATAAAAAGTATAATAACCTAACAAATATAAAAAAGAAGTACAAAGCAGTACTAAATGAACAAGAAGTGCTGAGATGAACACTAAAGCAGTACAAACAATATATGCAAAGCAGTACAAACAGCTGCAAACATAATAACTTTGTGTGAGTGTGCTGAGATGAACACTAAAGCAGTACAAACAATATATGCAAAGCAGTACAAACAGATGCATACATAATAACTTTGTGTGAGTGGGATGTGGTGACAGTATTTATATATTCTATTTTTGTTAACCAAATATGGGGGGGAGACCCCCCCCCCTAACCTCTTACCCCAACACCTACCTCCAAACTTCACATAAGATTAATTACTAATTAAGAAAACAGGACAACACCAAAAAGTATAATACTTACAACTAAAAGAATTGCACTACAAAGGATGGTACTAAAGAACTCACCGGCAACTTGCCAAAGATCCAAGATCTAGGGTCCGGGCCACCTTTCTTCAAGATATCCAAATTGGCAAGTTTCATAAGCTTCCTAGGATCCATGTAGATGGCACGGGGGTGCCTCTTATCTTTACGGTCAATGGAGCGGTGGTCCAGACAGTCCAAATAAGCTAGAACAGGCGCAATAACACAACCAGGAAGAGCTCTCCAGTCTGCACCTGCTTTCTGCCAGGCTTCAATAGCAAGTCTCAGCTCGTCAACAATCAGCTGACAAATCTGCATGTTTTTCAACTTGACAATGTCAAAGTCTTCAACCATTGTCGCCTCCTTCTTCACACGCAGAGAATACTCTGGGCAGAAAAACTTGTTGTACAAAATCAGACCAAACACCTTCAGAGCAAGGCCATCCCTAAGAGGATCATCGACAAGCTGCGAGAGAATATTCCGAAGCTCATCAGTTTTTATATCTTTATTCCTTGGAATCCTAAGCTCATCCTTTAACTTCACCAAAGCAGCACCATAATCCTATGAAGGCCTTGGAGGAGAGTCGTCACCATTAGGCAGTGCAAAAAGCTTCTCAATGACATCTGCATTGATCTCCAGAACTTTGTTTCCACCAAGATCAAGGATCATGGTCCTAGGATCAATATTATACATCAGAAAACAAGCAAGACGGCGATTAATGTTGGATTTGATCTTGAAGTCTTTGATATGACCAAGCTCAGCAGTATGAAGAACATTCAAGTGACGTTCCTTCAACAACGCAACACAAAGAGCGACCTCCTTCAAAGAGCACCTAATCGTGGTGTTGAAGCGCTTTTTCGCCACCTTTTCAACTTTGTTGCTAGGCTCACCTTCCTCGCCTCTCTTCCTCTTGAAAGGCCTCTTCACAAACTCATACTGAAAAACATTAAAAAATAACACAAATTAATAAAGATGAAAAATAACTATACACAAAAAATGAAATTACAAAATAAAACTAGATTGAGAAATTTCAATGGAGAGTATAAGAAGTACAGTAACTACACAATTGGCAGTTCAATCATAACATCAAAGGGAAGTATAGAATATATTATGCAAGAAACACTTGACAAGAAATAATGAAATAAAAATTCACCTTCCCGATATCATCTCCAGAATCAGAAACCTCTTCAGAAACATAAGGTTCGTCATCGTCGCCTTCTTCATCACCATCATCACCCTCATCGGACTCAAAATCATCATCCTTTGCAAAACGCACAGATTTGAGAGTAGCACGAGGTAACTTCTTTGTGCTACCTCTAGTTTGCTGGCCCTTGGACAAAACCTTCTCCTTACGCTTAAGAACATCATTCTTCTTCTTATCAACAGGTGCCTTAGCCTTGGACACAGCCTGGTTAGCTGCCTTTACCTTTTTTGCAGCAGCAGGATTAAGATTTGCAGAGCTGCCTCTCTGAATAACTTTAGGACTTTGCCGTTTACCATCGACATCAGGTGATTGTCTAGGCAGAACACGCGGGCTTCTGCGTACTGGAGCATCAGGAGGTGACTTTACCTTCCTACAAGTTGTCCTAATCTTTTTTACAGGGACAGGGTTTACAGGACTCGGAGGGCCATCAGAAACACCAGCACTATCAAGAACAACTATATCCGTGCATTGAGATGAAATATCGTCCAATGCCTTCGACCTGCGATTTCGAGCAGCTGCTATTTTCTCCGCCACCCTTAACTTCTCAGCCTCCAGCTGATCAGCGACATCCTCAGGCTGAGTCACAGCCTCTGTACCATCAACGGACTGTGACTGCGTCTTCGAAAGTTCCAAAGAGCCAATATCATGCTCACCCCTTCCAACAGGGCTAGAAGGATTGCTGGCAGGCTGACTTTGCCTGTCATTCAATGCCTTAGACCTCCGGTTGCGAGCAGGAATGTCCTCAGGCGTATTCGCAGCAGGAATGTCCTCAGGAGTAATCGCAGCAGGGATGTCCTCAGGCGTATTCGCAGCCTCATCAACCTTATTACCATCTTCTCCATCAAACTCTAAGCGAAGATCAGATAGAACATCTGATATATCATTTTCTGATCGGGAAACAGAATCTTCTGCAAACAAAATCAAAGAAGACAATGAATAAGTTTCAGACGCTGCAACACCGTCAACTGTATCCGCTGCGCAAAAGGAAATAAATATAATTGATATAATAAACACAACAATAACAGAAGTACTACACCAATGCTAGAAAGCAGTACAACAATACAGAAAACAAAAGATTGGAACAATTGCAACAAGAAGTACAAAGGAAACTACTAAAGCAATACAACAATTCTGCTAGCACTACAATGCAATATGGGAAAAATAAATAGCAATGTATTATCATGAGCAGTGTAAAGCACATGTGTAAAAGAAATACATGTGGCCAATTCTAAACCCTAAAATATACAATAAAACTCACCACACTACAACATAAGGAAAAATTGTGAATAAAATAAGAAGTACACATGTACTACACAAGTGAAGTACAACAACAACATGGAGGAGCAATACAAAACTACAACTCAGTGAAGTACAGAAAAACATTTCCACAAAAACAAGCATCAAATCAGTGCATGTCATACAATAGACTTGTTGAAACATCAAACATATCTACTACACCTGAGAAATAAATAATCTCACATCCACAACCAAATATATAATAAATAAAAACATTGCCAATCCATGCCAAAACCACACATGAGCAAATCAATCCTAGGAACAAAATTAAAAAATGTACTACATGAACAGAACATCACAATCCCAAGCACAACATCTGCGGGACGAACCTAGCGCCGATTCGGCCATCGGGCTCTTAGGTGGAGACAACATGCCTGTGGATACACCAACCAAATCGATCTATAGGAAGAATCCTTGCTTCACCAAGTATCAAAACCCTACCAAATCGACCACCACCAAGCTTCCCCTCTGCTGCGGACGAACACGGCTGCGGGCAAAAGCAGAGCAAAGCATTGGAGACAAAGGGAGAGGCGAAAAAAGAGGAACAAATCGGAACTGCGGCTGCTGCGGCGGCGATACCGAACTCCGCTTCACGCCATCTGCGGCGGATTCGCAAAGCGCTGTACCCAGCAATGCAGCGGACAGGAGTGTGGGGGAGAAAGAGAAAGGAAATGGACCTGGATAAGAGGGAGGGGGTCGTGCGCGCGGTTGCAGCGGGCGGCGGTTGCTCGTAGCAGCGGTTGCCCGGCGGGGGATCGTGCAGCGGATTCGTCGCCGAGGAACACTGGAGAGAGAGAGAGAGAGGAAGAGCGTCCGCGCGTGAGAGAAGAGAAAGGGAGAGAGATTTGGGCCGAGCGGACGGGCGGACAGAGTAAATGCCAACTCTCTGTAGTTATGGCTAGCAGTTAAGTTGTCCTCACGACACGATTCGTTTCTGATTTTGAAAAACTAAGACAACCATAGCATTTCGAAAACACATAGGGATAAAACAGTATTAACAGAATAAAATTAAAAATGATACCTAAAAAAAATTATAGGAAAACAAATACACATATTCCAAAAACAATATGAAAACAATTAATTAGAAACAATGCAACACAACAATTTAACCTGAAAATAGCAGCAAGCTAATACACTAACCTACCTGTGAAAGAAATTTATAGAAAGAAACTACTATGGTAAAGTTCTGTTATATAAAAAGAAGTACAGGTTCTTTAAACAAGAAGTACAGAGAGGAAAGCAGAAAGAAGTACAATATAGGTATACAGGGAAGTACAAGATTATTGCAGAATATTATTCTATCATCGATTGTAGAATAGACGGCATGTATATATATATATATATATATATATATATATATATATATATATATATATATATATATATATATATATATATATGAATTAAATAGACGCGTCTCAAATCTTGACCTAATGTGATACTCTCAAATATAAAAGAAAACAATCCCAAATATATGAATTAAACGGATACACAATGTCACTCTTCGCAACGCTTTAAATGCTTGATGATTATGATACAACAAACATGTTTACAACTCATGTAAAAAAAACATGTTTACAACTGAACAGAGGTTGCCACAATGTCACGTCAAGAGTTTTTTACTTGGTTGGTACTATGGAAAAAAAATACAATACTTGAATGTGATTGTACATTGTTCTGATGCTTCTTGGCATATATTTTCAGACAAATTAAAATAGTAAACACTTTGTGGAAAGCAGGGTAAGAAACATGGTGGCATGCAGGGTTCCTTACTTGCACCTAAGATCTTGCAAACAAATAATGAACCCCTTTGTTTCCATAGGTCGAAGGCATATTCTAGCATATAAAAAAACATGTCTAGAAACTTAATGTTTTATTATTCCCAGAGCACTATAAATATTTTGTCGGTTTTCATTTGGCTTAAACAAAAAGCAATTGCAAAATTAATTTTGAAATGAGAGTTAGAAATGGACTCAATAATACAATATTTTATAGAGGTTGCGAACAAGGCATCACAATTGTACAGTCAAGTCATACAAAGTATGGACCAAAATGATGGACTATCAATGAATTCAAGATGTAGTTCCTCTCGTCTATCAGGCTGATAATTGCTTACCTGCACGTGTATGATGCAGAGCCATATAATGGATTGGTAGTGTAAAAAGAAGTAGCTGCTAGCTCCACTATTTAGGTATAGAATAGTTGCTTATCTGCACATGTATGATGCAGACCCATATAATGGATTGGAAAGTATAAAAAGAAGTGTCTGCTAAGTCCACATTTAGGTATAGAGCAATTGCCATCTCTCGAGGTAAATCGAATTGTAGGATCCTCATAAACATTTTTCTGAACAACAACCTTTTTCTTCATTTCCTCCCCTCTGCCAGTACATGTTTCAAGATTTGTCATGATCATGATAGCTAGAAATATATTTTTACAATGGTAATAAGTAAAAATCCGATCGACAGTTGCACATTCTAAATACATATAAGAAAAAAGATTGGTAGTCAAAGGAGAAGATTAAATTTGTCCTTGCAGCAATATCAAAGGAGCAGATTATCTGGTTTCTTGATAGTCATTAAAACAATGAGCCTGGGAATAAATGATGCCAAATCAAGGAGAGAAAACTTGTACAAGAAATAAACATAGCACCTGACAAGACATCTTAAAGCAAACATGCCATGAAGCTGTAAGATGGATAAGTAATTTCTAAACAAAGATGAAAATTCGCTAAGTTGAATACCAGATAGGGATATTGTAGGACAGACTTTGATGCTCCTGAAATCGTTATCACCAACCATTGTGACCCTGGAATGTGGTGTTCAAATCTGTCCAGCCTAATAGTACTGCTAACTTTCACCTAAATACCGTGCAAAAGGAGGAATCAACCGCTCCCCCAGACTCGATCTCTCGATTCCGTGTCTCTCAGTGTCCTACTAATCTGGAGAGGACACACAGAGTGTTCCTCTAGATTTATTTCTCCTATCATGTCTACCATCTAAATCAGATGCTAATTAACACTAAGTGTACCAGAAAAAAAATGGCACGTACAAAACCATAACGTTCACTCAAAACAGAGTAGCGTATACCCCAAGAATGACCAGCTAATAAGTCCATGCACAACACGCATTTGCTATCTTCTGTTTTCCAAATCTCTCTGCACAAATAAATATGGTGGCAGCATCAGCAATCTAACTTTAGCCCCCATGGAAGCTAATAGGGCAATCCGATCAAAAAATCTTCTAGTTTGCAGCTTGCATCACACACATAATACAATGGCAATATGATCAAAACACAAGTATTAGAAAAGCAGGTTGTCAATTACCTATGTTGCCACAAGTTGCGAGCACGCGGGGAATAAGTTCAGAGCTCATACTTCAGAACCTTCACCTATAGAAACTACACAAAGACATCAGGCAAGATGCTTGATTGCATCATGTTGGCAGCGAACAATAGGAAAATATGTCGTACCTGAGAAAGAGGTTACCATAGTCCAGGTCGGAGATGCAGCCGTCAACCACATAGAGGAGGTTGCTGACCCATTGCGTGGTGGAGCTTGCCGAAGCGAGAGGCTAGAATTCAAGAGGCAATCGAGGTCGGCTAGGCGGCTGCGAGGCGGGCGAGGTGAGCCAGTCATCCGGGTAGCGCGACCCGAGCCTTGGCATCACTGCGTGATGCATGGGATGGTTGTTCCGGCTCCAACCTTGGTGGATTCGCGAGGATTAGAAGGCACCCCGCCGCAAGTGAGGAGGGCTCGCGTTCGCTGCCGCCAGTGAGGAGGGCTCGCGTTCGCCGCCGATCTCGCGCCTCCCGGCTCACGTCCGCCGCTGATCTTGCGCCTCAATCGGCCGGTGAGTCGTGCCTCTCGCCCTCTCCTCTTCCCATTCCTCTCTTCTCCTTTCCCACCTCCCTTGCCCCGCCGTCCTCTGCATGCGGGCGAGTGCCGCCGGGCGTGTGAATTATTTTAGGGAGGGGCGGCGCCTGTAGACGCGTGGGGGCGTGTGAGAAGGGAGGGCGGTTTTCGTCCAGATGGTGGAGGTGAAGCACGGTCAATCATGGGATTTTGCTAAGTGCACACCGTAGAGGTATTAGATTAATGATGACTGTTAGATTGAAATTTGTGGTACTAATTGTGTGGTGCTGATTGATGCGTACGTTTTATGGGATTTATTACTGGGTGCACGTAAGAAAGTTCTTGTTTGCTTGTTTATTAATAGTAGTAGAGATGCACAAGAATTAAAATACTATTTAAATTATTTTTGAATTTTTTTAATATATTTTTGAATTTCAAGTGAAAATTTCGGTCCTTTGGCCGAAATGAAAACCGAACTCACTGGAATTCACTGAAATTCGGTAATTTCGGTAGATACTGAAATATTTCTAGAACTGAAATTTAAAACCATGGCTCGTATACGTAGACAGAAATAAAATTCGTCACTCCTTCCTTCTATACTACTATTAAACAAGCAAACATAGTCATCGCTACGCGCACCCAGTCAAGGTACACATAACAACACGGATCAATTGCAGCCTCACGATTAGAATCACTTAAATTGATCTAACCATTAAGATTACACTAAGCCTCAGCCATAAGTGTGTCTAGCAAATATCCCAGGCGGACGAAAACTCTGCCCACCCCCTCACGCAAGTAATAGTACTAGAGAGAAAAAAAAGACAATCGCAAAACAGAAACAACACGTCCGATCCGCATGCATTGTTCAACTATACAGAAAGAAAATTGCTAAATTGGTGGCAATCAAATTCATTTTCCCCCGCCGCCACCGTTCCGTGTTGCCGTCTAGGCGTCCAGGTTGACCTGCACCAGCAGCGGGGAGGCACCCGACGACGGCAGCGGCGACGAGCTCTTGGCCAACACAGGTGCCGTCCAGGGTGATCTGCGCCATCATTGCCCTGCGCACCCGACGACGGCGGCGGCGACGAGCTCTTGGCCAACACAGTGGCATCCAGGTTGATTTGCGCCATCATTGCCCTGCGCACCCGACGACGGCCGCGACGACGAGCTCTTCACCAAAACAGGTGCCACCCAGACTATCTGAACTTTGTTGCCATCCAAGCGTCCAGGTTGACCTGCGCCATTGCTGCCCAGCGCAGCAGGCGAGGGACCCGAAGACGGCTGCGACGAGCTGACCTGCCCACAGGTGCATGCTTATTTGCCAACATGTTGCCAGTGTGACCCATTGATTGCTTTGATTGATCCTATTTCCTTTCTGCGTATTATAATGACAAAAACATGTTGGCATTCTATCATTTATCAAAAACATGAGTAATTCACATGGAAAAAGTAGGAAGTGTAACAGGATGACTCTTATGGGATGAGCATATGCTAACATGATCCCAATTGTACATACCTGACCTAAACTTGAAATCGTACCATGAAGCATTGGCAAATGAGCATGGTACTGACCTCACCTAAAAGCCTCACCAAGCTGCATATGTTTCACCCAATGCTCAGTTAAAGTAATATGAACATAAAAAAAAGTCACCCTCTGAAAGAGACCTAGATGAATAGTATTACAAACTACTACATCCTGTTACATTATGCCAAGTATATTAATGCAAATTGAATTCATTTGGGTAGCACACCTAGATGAATAGTATTACAAACGAGTACTATATTCTATAGCATTATGCCAAGTATATTAATGCAAATTGAATTCATTTGGGAAACAGACCTAGATGAACAGTATTACAAACAACTACATCTTGTAGCATTATACTAAGTATATTAATGCAAATTGAATTCATTTGGGTAAGCAGATGCACCACAAGAAATCTCTGAAAGTAAACAGTTGGTGGGAGTTGAACATAAAACTCTACTATGTCTGTATTTCGGTAATACTATTCCTTCAACGATAGTTGTATGATAACGTTCTTGACATTCACAAGGTTGAAGGACTTTGTATGGCCCCTACCACTCCCAATGGGTAATGATCATAACCCAGTCACTCGATTGTTGTTCAACTGCTGAATTGTGTCATGGTATGCAGACCCTAAAGAAACAAAAAGGCAGATGGATAGAGAGCGGCATGCACAAAATAGGGATGGCATTAATAAGAGACGGCGTGAGGCCTACAAACATAAAAAAATCCGCTGCGAGATCAATGGCGTAAATAACGGAGCACACACACAGTTGGCTGTATCACAAGGTAATGATGATCAACTTCATGATGTATGGCCCAGTTGTATTGCTATATAATGATCTATTCTTCATATATTCAGACTGTAATGAGATTAAAAATCGGATGGAAAGGGAGCGGTATGCACAAAATAGAGAGGAAATATTAAAGCGACAACATCAAACTCGCAAGCAAAATAAGCATATCGCTGCCGTCCTCAATGGCAGTAACATTGTGTCACAAGTGCCATCTACCGGACAATCGGCAGTCACGCAACTGGAGAACATAATATGTGCAGGTGGTACAGTACCAAATTCCGTGCATTTCAACAGAGACATCCTCGACGAAAAATATTTATGAAGATGACGAGTCCAATTGGTTGCACGGAAATGATGCGTACCAGATGCAACGAATTTCAAGACAAATGACACTCACACAAATGTCAAACTATGTGAGAACCCCCAACTCAGTACAATCGTCGACCTACATATCCCAGAAGAGTCTTTAAAAAAAAGAGGTTAGTTCATCGATTTTTTAATGGTGCTAAATTATCGAAAGTGTTTATTTCTTCTTTCTTTGGGCACTCTATAGTTGATTCAGGTACAGAGCCTTTTTATGGCATAAAACAACCTCTACCAATCCAACATAATAATGATCACTCACGCATTCAGTGATCAGCAACTAAGAAAGTACTCTCTCTAATCACAAAAAAAAGTATTGTCTTTGTGACTGCATCCAAAGAAGTAGCACTATTTCTATTACCTGATAAATGTATACTCTTTGTTGCTACAATTGTAGTCCAGTGTCTACGCACACAAGGTGCACATAAAAGAGGAATCGGGTCTTCTTATACTTTTTTTGTTTTTCATTTTCGAGTATATAAATGAGGTCATCTTCTTCTATCATTAAATTTGCATATTAGATGGCTCTAGGTTAAGTATTCCATGATAAATAAAAATATGAAACCAAACATACAGGTTTGGAAATAGTTTGGATTTTAGAAAGAGAATATTTCTGTAACATTCCCATACACAACCTACTTCCATTGACCTTGACCCGAGCTTAGCTACAGTGTTTACCTGAGGATCGGAGACAGCAACCGGCGCTGAATCGATTATGGAAGCCTTAATCTCCTACACTGCTGAAGGATCTTGCCGCTGCAAATTGACATTAGGATAACCAATGCATTACTAAACACCGAGTCGAAAAAAACACAGAGTAGAATAGGTACAGGAACGATCCAAGCAAAGCAATATTTAGCCACAGGATCCCTTTGACTTGCCTTACTGACTTGTCAATGTCCTGAAGGTTTTCGAGCATGTACTTTATAGCCTCCTCCTCGCTGCACTGCTCCAGAAATACAACAAGTTACACAGGGTCCAAAACTGAAAAGCAGTAAAATCCATTCCCAGGAAATCAGGTAACATGGGGCTGAATTTGATTTTATAGGGCTACCTCTAACCTGCCATGAGAGGATATGTGCTCTCGCATGATGACCCTGCGAGCAGTCCCGGTGTTCGGCTGTCCTCTCACCTCTGTCACCCGGCAATCAGAACTCAATTCAGAACGAGATGGAAATTCAGTTGGATTTCCGAAGAAGAACAATATTCATTCAAAGTTTTAGCACTGATGGGCGCAAACTAGCCATCTGCGCATCTGAAAATCCACCGGTAACAAGGAGAAGCAGGGCAGCCAGCACAAACCTCCCGTGTCGCCTCTTTGCCTCCCGCGGTGGCCCGGGACCGTTGTGTGGTGGCGCGCCAAACGTCCCCGGCGACCCCTCTGTCCGCGCCCCTCGCTCTACTCTTCTCCCTCCGCCTACGTTGTCGGCTCCCGTGCCACTGCCACTGCTCCTGCTCCTCCGCCTACGTTGCCGGCTCCCGTGCCACTGCCACTGCTCCTGCTCCTCCGCCTACGCCGCCGCCGCTGCCAGCTCCCTCGCCACTCCTCCTGCTCCTCCCCCTCCTCCGCGGCCGGGCGTACCGAGGCCGAGACGGCGACCGACGCGCGCGCCCACGGCGCGGCGGCCGACGCGCACCCGTATATGCGGCATCGGCGTTGTATCTGCCGTTTACAATCGGCTTTTTTTTCTGAGAGCGGCGGGGAGACAGTGGAAGGGATAAGGTATGCGAAATGTGTGGAGAACTGAGAGGAGGCAGCGAGCGTCCGGCTCGTCAAAATTTTCTTTTCATCGATACCTCTTTGGCGGCTGCTACAAATCAGGCGGCCGTTCGATGCGGCGTTGATGATCGTTCGATCGCGGCAACACAGTGCCTTTCTTATGATTGCCCATACACCTGATGCTTTCTTCTCTAATCCCCATCTACCTAATGCAAAGCAACACCGTCTGATGCAGAACAACGCAACAACCCCCGCTGGCACCTTGCGTCGGTGTCCTCGCGTCACCGGAGCCGCCGGCGACCGCTGCATAGCAGCTCCAAGAGCCGCCGGCTCCGGCTACCGCTGCATTGCAGTACCGGGAGCCACCGGGGGCGGCAAAAAAAGCTTGGACGCAGCACCGACGATGCCCCGGAGAAGCTTCATTGGAGCTCCGGCGAAGCTTCATTGACGCCCCAGCGAAGCTTCATTGCAGCATTGCCTGATGCGATGCAACTCTGCCGCCGGCCATGGCAGCAGCTCGGAGCTCTCTACTGCTGCAACGCAGCTTCATCGTCGCCGTGAAGTAGCGTCCTCGTACCATCGCCTGTTGCAGCGCAGCTCTGCCGCCGGCCATGACAGCAGCTCGTGCTCCAACGCAGCTCCGCCGTCGACGTGGCCGCAGCGTCGTCGCGCATCACCTGCTGCAACGTAGCTCAGCCGCCGGCCATGGCAGCGGTGTCCTCTCAGCATAGCCTAGGGTATCAGGAGGTGAGCGATGACTTGAGGTTGCAGCATAGCGCCGCCCCCCTGGAAAAGCAGGTTTGCAATGGTTATTGTTTGCAGCAGCGGTGCGGCGACGCGAGCAACGGCGAGTTGCGGCAGGGGTGTGGAGCGTTGGAGATGTGGGACAGGCGTTGCTTGTAGCAACGCGAGCCGTGCCGGCACCGGTCTACAGCGACGGGCAATGGTGCTGGTGCGTTTTGTCGTGTGCTCGAAGGAAGAAGAAAGGGAGGAAAAGAAACGAGTGGCTCAGGCTTGTGGAGGAAAGAGATAAGGATGGGGTGAGCCAGCCCGAAGGGGACGCGTGGCACGCGTCAGAGGCGGCTTACACTCGTGAGAAATCAGTCGGATGATTTTGATCGTTTTCCTACCTCTTTGGTGAAGTAATAATAATGGAAAAGTATCTAAATCAACCGGATGATTTCTCGCCGCTTTAAGCCGCGTCGCTCGGCTGACGCGTGTCCCATATGGGCCCATGAATGCTTATCCCCTCGTTCCCAACCGCCCAATGCTTATCCCCTCGCCCGCTCGTTCTTCCACCTCGTCTCTTCTATCCTTGCCCATCCTATTCCCATACCAAGGCAGCAAGCTAGCCATAGCTGTGCATGGAGACGCCGGAGGTCCCGTCGCCCGGCCGCATTGATGCTGCAGCAGAAGATGCTGTGGCCGCTCGTCGTGCTGCCAGCGTGCTCCTGCCAGGGTGTTGCCGGATGCACCCATCGTGCTGCGAGCAGTGGGCATCCTCGCCGGCGACGCCTGCTTCGAAGCAACACGGGGGGAGGAAGGTGAGGTGCCGCAGGCGCCTGACGTACGACGACGATGAGATCTCGGCGCCGACGTCACTGCTGCATCGCCCGCTTCATCTCGACGCCGGTGATGCAATGGAGCTTCGCCGGACTTGCAACAAGCTTACCGGAGCCATCGGTGCTGCGTTGGAGCCCCGCCGGAGTTGCAATGGAGCTTCACCGGAGCTGTCGGTGCTGCGTTGGAGCCCCGCCGGAGTTGCAATGGAGCTCTGCCGGAGCTGTCGGTGCTGCATTGGAGCCCCGCTGGAGTTGCAATGGAGCTTCGCCGGAGCCATCGGTGTTAAGTTGGAGCCTCCGACGGGGCTGCAATGGAGTTTGGCCGGACGCCGGCGGTGCTGCCAATGGAGCTACAATGAAGCTTTTGCCGAATGCCATCCTGTTGCGTTGAAGCCGTCCTTGGCTCGATGCTGCCGTGGGATTGCTACGATTGGACGCTCATCAACGTGTAGATCGGACGGATAGCAAGGCGGATGATTTCTCTAAGAAATCATCCGGTTGATTTGTAGCAGCCGCCAATAATAATACATACATACTTACACTTCCTTCGTTTCTAAATATAAGTCTTTTTAAATGTTCGAATACAGACTACACGTGGATGCATATAGACATAATTTAGAGTATAAATTACTCATTTTGCTTAGTCTATAGTGAAATCTCTTAACAGAATAAGTATTTAAACATATTAAAATTTTATAATCATGTAGGTCATCATGGATTATTTATGTGAGATATTTTGCCCGACACTCTTGAACATATATATTTTGCATCATATCTAATCTTATTACTTTATGGGGTAGCATTATTTGAAAACTAAGTGCGTATTACTTGACTTTAGTTTCATAGGACATATTTAAAACAAAATTAATTGTTATTTTAGTCAATTGAGAATTGAATGATGATGATATAAGAAATCGGGGCTTGGAAGATGACCAATGCAGTCCTCTGGATCGTGTGTTATATGTACGCTCACATCGTTAGGCGCGAGACGCATTTGCATGGTTCAATAACAATGACTCACTAAAAAGAAATAAGATTTAAAATGAATATTTCTATTATAGATTATGATACGTGCGTTGCACGTGCACGTCTACTACTCCTCGCAGAAGAGAGGTGGAAAAGATCAGATGAAATTTGTGAAATAGACCAAATCAATCATAATCAGGGAAGCAACTTTGAGTCACGCGCAGGAATCGTGCGCCAGCTCGCCTCCATCCTATCTATCCCAAAGGCGATGTAGAGGCTGTAGAACTCGTCGGAGGAGAGCGCCGCGGCCCAGGAGCGGCACACGGCGCGGAAGCGCTGGATGGACTTGAAGGGCAGCCGCAGGAGCACCTCCGCCGTCAGCTCGTCCGGCAGCACCGGCGCGCCGAGCGATCGTCCTGTGACCACGACCGTCCTCCCCCTCTTGCTGGTCGTCATCCTCGTCGTAGAGGACATCTCAATCTTGTAGGGTTAGACCGGGGATCGATCGGTAATACAGGTGAGAAGAACTATCTATCTCAATCCTGAAGAAGCAAGATCTGTTATTTTGGATGTGAAACAAACGAAGATCAACGGGGAGGGAATAATCCGGGAAAGCTGGCTGGAAACTCGTTACCGACCGAACGGGTTACGATTTTCTTGGGTTCGAGCTCGAGGTGGCCGTCGTCACTCGCCGGCCTGTTTGGTTCGGGGACGCCGGGGGAAGAGCGGAAGGGGCTGGCGATGGGCCGATATCGAACAGTATCGACTATCGAGCGAGAGCACGTCGGACGTGTTTTTTTTTTCGACGCGATTGTCGAGGAAACAGACGTGTTTTTGCGTCGGACTCGAGAAAACAAGAAACACGATTCGCGCACCAAAACAAGAAAATTTGTCAAGATTTTGTCTTTGCTACAGCCGGAAACAATAAAAACTCTAGCATGAAACTGCCGTGGTATGCTTTCACCCATGGCGGTACGAGAGCTCTTGGACCTTCAATTGCGTTTGAAAGCAGATGTGGTTTTTTTTGTCTGAATCTCATCTGAACAAATATAAGGCAAATGAGTTGAGGGTGGAATTAGGTTTTGATTTTATTCATACTAGTAAGGTGCACGTGCAACGCACGTAATCTTAGGATTTTCTCAATGTTATGATTACCCAAATCAAAATTTTGTTCATAGTAGTCGTAACATATCTTGTTTTTGCAAAAATGGTTTAAACTGAATTTTTGTGACAATCTAAACCGCAATTTAGATAACCACCCTTCTCGTTAGCTAGATGTGTCCATGCTTCTCAACTCGCAAACTGCATCTCTGCGCACTAAAGCACTCCTCTTTCTGCCCCTTGCACCGTCTTGGATTTTCAAATACGTTTCTCTTTTTCATGCACACTCCTCTTTCTGCCCCTTGCACCGTCTTGGATTTTCAAATAAATATGTTTCTCTTTTTCATGCACACTCCTCTTTCTGCCCCTTGCACCGTCTTGGATTTTCGAATATGTTTCTCTTTTTCATGCACACTCCTCTTTCTGCCCCTTGCACCGTCTTGGATTTTCGAATACGTTTCTCTTTTTCATGCCGGAGCTACGCAAGGCTCAACCTTCTGCATCGCGTCGAAATTTATCGTTGGGTGTTACCAAGGGGATTCTGTCCACCTGAATATAAGTACAAACTACAGAGGCAAGTTTGAATCGCTGGTGGCTTATGTCATCTCAATACCACATTGCCAACTGAGCCAACCGAGCTAGGCTCAGTCCTCTGCAAGGAGGGCATACCATATCTGCTCCTCTTTTATCAATATCAACAAGGGTAAGTAAACTGTTCCACATCCTGGACATTTTGACTACATGAAAAGAGCGGAAAAGATCATGAAACCAATAAGTCTATCAATCCACATCCTGTAGAATTCCTATTTTTCGACAGTACTCGACGCTACCCAAGCGAATCTCCTCCAAATTCCTCGATTTTCTCGATGAAATCAATATGATAGGAGATGTGATCCACATCAGCCTTGCTGCAGGAAGCAGAAATAGTTTTTCAAAACATAAAAACAAACATGGCCGTTCAGGAAAACATGTGCCATTTGATACATACAAGGAACACATGATAAGAGAAGAGACTCGCCAGTTTACAACTGCAGTTAGTGTACTTCTGTAGCATCACCCGCATTAACTTTGTGCTAACGTAATTTAGTGCCCAGATATATCTCCTGGATAATTCTGGTCTCCCGTTACCATAAGCATCGCATTAGGACCTCCTATGAATAAATTTCCAGCATCACAAGGCCAATCAATAATTAGAAGATGTGATTACTTTTCCGCTGATATTGACAATTTGCAATTGGGGCTCCCAAATAGTACAAGGACATATTGTAATGGCTCGTTCTTCACAAAATGGAAAGAAGAAGAAAAGGTGGCACCTAAGAATGATGAGGTAGCACCTCAGGAAATAACAATGGCGACTTAAGAGCCCTAAGGTAAGCCACAAGGCTTGATGGCTAGTATGTCACATGGAAATCGGTACATTTTGGTGTAGTTCCTCCTAAGAAAGAGACCTGCGATCACGCATGTGGATAACATATGTAAGTAGTAATAAAACCAATCTCATATCGTATCCCATGCTATGGGATCTATTAAGTAGTAAAAGCAAAGAACGACTCACGGATTCCTCACTGTGAGGTGCAAGAGTAAATGCAAATGCAACATGAGGGTTGTAGTTACTCGAGAAGGATCAGAGGAATAGAAAAAAAGGCGTATTTTTATTGCAACAGAAGAACCAAATAACCGAATTGAGAATACATGTAATCCTTTTGTAGAATGTACTCTGTACAGAACATTACCATACCAGCGCTTAATTCTTCGCTGCATATTCCCAAACTATCTCTTCAGGAACAGTAATAGCAACACCATATTAGAGTTGCTAACATTAACTTTGAAGGTTTGAACTTACTCCACACATGTTCCAACCACTTCTATATTTTACAAAGAATTGTGTACTAACTA
Organism: Elymus sibiricus; assembly: GCA_039707655.1. Lineage (NCBI taxonomy): Eukaryota > Viridiplantae > Streptophyta > Magnoliopsida > Poales > Poaceae > Elymus > Elymus sibiricus. The sequence goes on from CM077663.1 coordinate 403,304,620, forward strand.
CTCCTCACATGTTCCAACCATTTGTATATTTTCTAAAGAACTGTGTACTAATGCTGAATAAACTAATATGTTAGTAACCAACAAAGAAAAATCGACTTGTTAAATATTCATGTACAAGAAATTAAAGTACATTCTTAGTTTCAGCAATTAAATTGTTACTGAATTCCATTGTTCTAGCAACTCACAATTCAAACTTCTAACATTACTAACCTCATTCTCCATGCATAACCAGCCTTCATATAATGTAGTGCTGATGTATGATCATAAAAAAAACTGGATTTACAAAACTCCGTTTATAGAACAAAAGCTCCCCATCCGTGTACAGAATTATCAACTGTCACAAAATGGAAAGAAGGCAAAAATTTGGCACTTGAGAGTGATGAGGTAACAACTCAGGAAATAACAAGGATGAGTTTAGAGGCATAAGGTAAGCCACAAGTCTTGATGGCTAGTATATCACATGGAATCGATACATTTTGTTGTAGCTCCTCATAAGATAGAGAGACCTGTGATCCTGCATGTGGATAACATATGTAAGTAGTAAGAAAACTAATCCCATATCCTATCCCATGCTATGGGATCTACTGAGTAGTAATTGCAATAGAAGGTGTAACAGTAAATGCAAAATAAAGCTGAGGGCTGCTAGACCTTCTGTACTTAATAATTCAAAATCTTATCCTCCCTCCCTTCCTGAAAATCAGTGACACCGCAAATAAGCGATTGAATTGTTCTAGAAGAAGTGTAATTATTTAAAATAGCCTTCCAGCTAGATACGTGTTTTTGTAAATTATTTTCTTACTGAAACTATATGCCTTGCATCAAGCTTATAGGAGCACATCAAGGCTCTGATATGTTCCACACGTTCCCATCCAACTAAATACAAAATATAACATATTCCCAATTTTAAAAAATTACCACATACTCTTTGGTGGAAACCATTTGCACAATGTTGACCAATGATATGATATGAGCAATGCGAAGAATTGTACTCCCTCCGTTCCAAGATAAGTGTCATCTGGTCCAGGTTTATCACTCTCTTTAAATAACGTGATTAGTTGGTGGGACAAGTTCAAAATTCCTGCTCTATTAGCATAACTGAAAGTGACAGACACATGTTCTATTTCTTCTATATATGTGCTATTTTCCAACTTGTACTTCAACAGGTCAATCTATTACCAGCTAAGCTTTTTTTATTCATGTAAAATACACATTTTATCACTGCCTCAATGAAGTAAAAAGGTCTTGCCCTTCGACAATTTCAAAACTAAAAAATCTTTCATTTCAACAAAGGGAAAACATAACACTGAAAATCAACTAGAGAGTAAAGTGAAATCCTGAAAATCAGTGAAATGTTGATATTAACTTTGTGACAATTGCCCCAGATATACTGAAGAAAGTGGACATTTTCACAGATCTGAAAGTTTGAGAACTTTAAGTTTATCAACGTGCAAATCTGATGTTTGTACATGATTTCCCCGTAGACCTGACAACTTTGCATTGTATGTCCACATAAAAGAGCAGGTAATATATTCATGTTCTTTGAGCATTTGACATAAACAGGAAATATGCATACCCGATGAGTCACCCAATAGTGTTGCTCCCTCGTCTCAATTTGAAAATGAAATGTTGGAGGGGCCTTTCACTCCAGAATACTTTTTAAGTATGTCATGCACGAGCTTCATCATCACCAAAAGTAACCGTTTCTGCTCCTCCAATATGATTTTCCAACAAATAACAATTAGTTCAGGTACTTGCATTCAAGCATATGATATTCAACTGCTTCAACCATCACTCTATGCTATGTCGATGGTTCAGGTTCTTCCCTTCTTCTTGCGCCACCAATTGCAGTATGAGGAATATCCCTATCCTCTCCAATCTCATTACTTGTATACACATTTATCTGCCCTAAACATCAGTACACCCATAGAAAATATTAGGGATCATACCTATAGAAACAAAACCTCAATAGAAAACGCTACAGAGCTGCAAAATTGTTTAACATCAGACAGATTATGGAGGCACAACATCAGATATCAAGAAACCTATACCTTTTCTGCTTAATTTTGAACACGTAAAACTCCAAAGGGAAAAACCCAGTTTAATCTGAACCTCTAACAGACCAAGAATATGCTCTACGGCTATAGCAGGTACACATACTACATCAACTCTCTTCCAAATATGATAATTCGCTACATATTTGCAAAGTAAACAGTACAGAAAACATGAAAAACCTGGACACCACATGGAAGCCTAGGATGCTCCAAAGCTTTGGCTGGGGGGATCCCTAGAAAAAGAATGCTCCAAGAACAAGTATCTCCTCCCAAAATGCAGGACCAGCTTATGCTATAGAAGTCTTGACTCTCGTAAAATAAATAGTTGTGCTACACCAATAAAATTCAAGTTGGATTCAGACTTTGTTTAGGACCATGCACAAGCTTCTAATATGAACCCTTCCACTTGCTAGATAGTACAGATTTGTTTCACTGAAGAATGATCCCCAATTTGCCAACTACATAAATCAGCTGGCTATCAGGAGCAGACGCTAGCATGAGATGAATTAATTTGCCGATGGCTATCAGGAGCCGCGAGGTTAACCAAAAATTAGTTGATTCCACTCTTCACGGACCTATATGTCCACAAAAAATAGTTGAAAACATGTATATTGACAAAAAAGTACTAGTTGATTTCACTCTTTGCAAACCTGTAGGTTAACAAACCTGTAAAAGAACTACAAACGCACACGGCTTGAGGACTAAAGTGGTGACTTTCCGATAACAAATTGAATGTTAGCACCTGACCGACAGCTAGACATTTGATTAGGTTGCGTAAAGAACGCACCATCCAGCTAATGGAAAGCATCCACATGGAGGCATAAACAAATCTTGACCTACACAAATGTGCCCTTTGCTGTGAATGTGTGGCAGGTTGAGGATTATTGTTGCTTAGCCTTCTCAAACAGAAGGAGCGTGCTGAAAGAGATGACTAAGGGTAAGGGGAAATCACCTGTGGTGACTCCATGGAGTTAATACTTGGACCTGCAGCAGCTGGCGCGTCTCGCCGGCCCTCCGCTCCGCCCAGCAATGCCTCACCTGCGGGCAATCAAAGCAGGGGGCAAACATCAGCCTGGTTGTGGAGATCGATTTAGGAGTGGATTTGGCAGCGGGAGAGGCGGTACCGTCCGGGGCAAGCGTCCATGACACGATGGAGCAGAGGAGTAGGACGACGGCCGACCGTCCTGTCGTCGCCGACCTTGGCACACGGAGGTCGCCTCCTGTCCGCTCGAAGCCTTGACGACGGCGTGGAGAAGAACCACGGTGATGCTACCTCCTCTTCCGGCGCTCGACCATGGAGAAGGAGCCGACCTCAATCACCTCTGTATCCATGGCGACCTAGAGGTGGCACGGATGCGGGCCGTCTCCTGCCCGATCTCAATCTGGGACCTTAGGGTAGGGAGAGAAGGTGGGGGGTGGGGGGAGGGGGAGAGGGTGGGGCGGCGATGGCCGGAGAGAGGGGCAGCGGAGGTGGGAGGGGGAGGAGGTCGGCGGTGAGGAAGATGGTGGTGGCGGCGGCCATGTCGGAGGCAGGCAGAATCAGGGGCTGGGAGAGGAGAGGAGGAACGGTTGAGGGGAGGGGCGGCCCGTGAGGGGCGGGCCGAGCGGGGTGAGACGTGGGACGTGCAATCGTGCGTAAAGGAGAGACGTAGCAGTGTTTCGTTAGCAGCTTTTCGTTAGCACATTATAGACCATTAGATCACGTAATCAACGGCTAATACGCTTAGTTGGATTAGCCCTTTTGTGCTTTTATAGGGGTAGTAGATAGATAGATTATTGAGAGTGATGGTCGTTCAGGAGCAGTGGCGGAGCCCCCTCCCGTTGACCCCGGGCAGCCGCCCGGGCTAGTCCAAAAAATTACTACTAAGCACTATTCTTTACCTCTTTATTTTATTATCTAATAATAAAGCAATTAGTGCTTCTGGTCGTCCGTCATTAATATTACCCCCAAAGTTGACATAAATTACCCACTATGCCACCCATAAGTAAAGAAAATGCTTTGCTTTTTTTTTGAAAGTCGCCGCCTGCTGCCATATTTTGAAGAGATGATACAGTAAGAGCATCTACAACCGGACCTCTCAAACACGCCTCATACGCCCGGGCGGGCAGTCCGGTCAGTGTCCGGTCAAAAAAAGTTGACCCAGACGGACCCCTCAAACGGGCCTCAAACGCCCGGACTGACCGGCACCCCCATATCCAGCCCAAATATGGGGCGGATATGGGGTGGCCCGGGCATGCCCGGGCGCGTCCGCCTGACAAGCCCGGCCCACCCCGACCCCACCCTGTCCCACTAAAAAACCCCGTCCGGCGAAACCCTAGCTCACTCACTCTAGCTCCGTCCGCTCCTCTCCCCTCTCCGCCCGCTCCTCTCCCCTCTCCGCCCGCTCCTCTCCCCCCGCCGACGAGCATGTCGAGCTCCGGCAGCGCCTCCAGCGACTCCGATCCGGAGTACAAGCTGGCTCTCCGCATCGCCTTGGAGCGGTCCAAGGCGGAGACCGGAGGCACCTCCGGATCTGGAGTGTCCTCGCAGCCGCCCGCTCCCCGTCGGCGCATTTCGGACGCCGGCGCTGGCCCGTCCCGTGCGATGGGCAGCGGCGATCGACGGCCAGCCCAGTCCGCGCCGGCGGGGCGGGCTCCCTCCCGCCGTGCCCTCCCTCCGCCCACCCCTCCGGCCCGGACGCGCACGCCGGAGTCGGAGGCGCGCGCCGCCCGCCGCGAGAGGGAGGCCGCGGAGACGGCGAAGGAGCGGGCGCGGGCTCTGGCGGATCTGGATGAGGACCACCTCCTCGCGTGGGTCTGCCGCCGGTCGCTCACGACGGTGGAGTCGGACGCGAGGAGGTTCCGACGCAAGAACGCCAAGGCCCTCCGCATCGCCATTGAGGAGTCCGAGCGGCTCGCGGCGGTTACAGCGAAGGAGCGGGGCAAGCTGGCCAAGCTCAAGCGTCGGCAGGACCGGGCGGCGGAGCGGCTGAAGGGCCTCGTGATCGTCTCCGACTCCTCCTCCAACGACGACGACGGCTCCTCCTCCTCCTACTCCGACGACGACGACCAGCCCCCCGCCGCCGACGGCTACAGCTACGCCGGCGACCGCAAGGGGAAAGGTCCGGCCCGCAAGTACTAGTTAGATTAGCTTAGTTTTAAATTTGTCCGTCGTATGTATGAACTGGTGGAACTTTTGTTGCGTTTGATCGACGTAATTTGATCCACGTTGCATGGGTAGTATGAAAATAGGGGTTCGGATATGAGGAAGACGGATGTGGATGAGCGGATTTGAGGCGTGCCCGGTCAGTGCGGCGCGTCCGCGTGCGTTTGAGGGGCCGGATTTGTCATGTGCGGCTGTAGATGCTCTAATACAACACAGGGGTGAGCACTTTAGTGGCTGAGGCGTAGCTCTTCTAGCCAGGATAGCAGGGTTCCATCCCCACCATGCACATTTTTCCTTCTCCTTTTCTCACGCAGCGCCCTTCCCTATGTGTGCGTTATGAGCCGGGCCGGCCCATGTGCGGGGCTAGACTCCTTTGTTTTTTTTTTCATTTTGTTTTTTTTTTGTTTTTTTTTCTTTTCCCAGTTTGTTCTCTTCCTTCTTTATACTAGTAGTACAAGACAAATCTTATCATTCAGTTCGGTGGCATTTTTTGTTTTTACATGCACAATAAAGAGTATATGGTATAGACATATAGTGTGTCACTTACTCTCAGTTTGGTTGATCTGCGACCACGACCACGGGCACCCCTGTCGGGCATGAACAGCAAGGGAAACCCTGCATTGCAGCCACAAACTCATGGCTGGCCCGTGATCACATCATGTTTAGGCTTCAGTATTATTACACTGAGAAGTCAAGAATTGTGATTTATTTGTTAAACTTCCAAGCCGATTCCAGCGGGGAGGGATCATGGAAGTAACTCAAGCTTTTAATGGAAAGCAATGTTTACAAGAAATCAAGAGGCCCTCATGCGCAGGTCAAAATGTGTTCATGCAACACACCAGAACACAAAGCTTTAGTACCAAGAGTTGCAAAATCATGAGCTACTACCACATTCCTTGATTTAAGGAAAAATAATATTTGGCCACATTGGCTTAATTACACTGTGTCACAGTAAGTCCTGAAGTGTAGCTAGATAGATAAGCTTGTCCGCAAGCAAGGAAATCAGTTCCATAATCACTTCATTGCCAGATTCCAAGACAACATTGTGCACGGCATGAAGTATATTGGCCATGGAGAAGCATGGTCAACTCCACCGTCACCTGCATGATTCTTTTTTTCCTTTTCAAAGACATGCTTGAATGACTACGAAGAGACAATGATCGAGCCACTGTAGTATCATCGACCTTAACATCTACATTCAGTTTGGTCTAGTCAGGACAAGAATATGTATTAGTCGCAATCGATGTGAAGATGAAACAAAATATATCTATAATATGCATGAGTTAAAGAGATGATTGAACAGAAAAGAAGCAAATTCAATTGGCCAGACCAAACTTGTGGTGACTGGGGAAAATATCACAAAATTCAATACAAAACTTGTAAATCGGCGCTAATCATCAAGGACCAAAAAAGTACAAACAATAATATCACTAACAAATTGAATTCAAACTGAATAAATATTTGGTAATGTCGTTGTTCTAATTGTCAGGAGAGAATGTCTGATGTACTTTTATCTTCAAAAGAACCATGTTCATCTTCTAGAATCTTAACCTTCTAGATCAAGCAGCCCGATTAGCTCATCTCGCATCAACCGGAGTAAACCATTATCATCGTCAAGCATCATAGCTGGTAGTTCTAATATATATTTTCCAATGAACTCTAGCCACCCCACCGATCGACCAACACCAGAATATCCTACTGTAACTAACCAGCATCAGAATATCGTCCAAACCAAAATCTTAACTTCTCAATGATGGAAATAGAAGAGAATCATGGACAAATGCAAGCATGAAGAAACTGGACACATAATAAAGATCTCCAAGTCAGTAGATTTAATGTACTTACTCCAAATTAGCAACAGTGTATGAATAGAAAAGTAAAAAGGGACAACACCAATAACTCAGAAATTAGTTCCCTATAGTACCTATAAAGAGATGGCTGGAAATCTTAGAGGTTGCCACAATGGAAGATATTAAATAAATAACAAAGCTTACAACAGTTGCATTAGTATATAATTACAATGGTCAATTGTTCATCAGTAGATATGTGAAACCAAATATATATACCTCAAGTTTCTTAATCTCCATCTCAACATGTTCTCATCTATCTTCACCTCTTCATGATTGTTTTGAATTCATGAACCAAAAAAATTGTCCACAATCAGAGTGAGATACCTGATAGATCGCACCTCCACACAATAGCAGTCGTCTGCCTTGCAGACGCCACTGGCCTGGCTAGGAGGTTTATCCTGCTCAGCCGGCACCGACCTGACCAAGTTGGACATCTGTAGCAACGTTTTTTACAAATGCAAGCATGAAGAAACTGGACACATAATAAAGATCTCCAAGTCAATAGATTTACTGTACTTACTCCAAATTAGCAACAGTGTATGAGTAGAAAGGTAATAGGGACAACACCAATAACTCAGAAATTAGTTCCCTATAGTATCTATAAAGAGATGGCTGGAAATCTTAGAGGTTGCCACAATGAAAGATATTAAATAGAAAACAAAGCTTACAATAGTTGCATTAGTATATAATTACAACGGTCAATTGTTCATCAGTAGATATGTGAAACCATATATATACCTCACGTTTCTTAATCTCCATCTTAGCATGTTCTCATCTATCTTCACCTCTTCATGATTGTTTTGAATTCATGACCAAAAAAATTGTCCACAATCAGAGTGAGATACCTGATAGATCGCACCTCCACACAATAGCGCCTTGCAGACACCACTGGCCTAGCTAGGAGGTTTATCCTGCTCAGCCGGCGCCGACCTGACCAAGTTGGACGTCTGTAGCAACGTTTTTGGCTCCTTTCTGAAGATGGCTCACACTATAACTCTTTTAGTACCCACCAATGTATTGGAAGTATTGTTATTTCCTTTTTGATGTGTCTGTAGCATCTACTGCGTTAACTCGGAAGAACAAGGAGGAGTTAAAAGGAAAATACCGCTACAAAGCAAATGGATGAAGAATTAAGGAAAAATTCAGAAATCATAGAAGCTATCAATAAGAGAACACAAACTTGCAGAGCCTGACACATTCTAATACATGATCAATCTACATTACTGAACGAAAAAAATATGGCCCACGATGATAGAAAATCTAAAGCGACATGACATTCCAATATGCTTTTCGCTAGCACTACAACACGTACCTTATTTTGAGGCATTTTGAAACGCCTCAAAAGGCCACTAAAACGCCAGGGTACATGTTTGAAGGCATTTAGAATTTATGCTAGAAATGGTCTAGAAGGGAAAGGCCTTCTAAGGCATTTTTCCAGAACGCCTCCAAACATTAGTATAGAGGCATTCTGGAAACGCCTACAGGTGCTATTCAAGGCAGTTTTAACAATGCCTCCAAAAATTATTTCTGGCGTTTATAAGACTGCCTCCAAAACACTGTTTGGGCATTATTTAAATTGCCTTTGAAACATTTTTGTGGCATTTCTAAAAACACCTCTTAAACCATTTTGTGGCGTCTCGCAAATTGCCTCAAAACTGTTATTGAGGCGCCTTTGAAAAACGTGTGAGTTAATATTGTAAAGCATCAAGATCAATAATCAACTGTTACATCAAGAATCTGCATCACTTAAACTAATGAACCACTGTTACATCAAGCTCAGTAATCTGCATCTAGTAGACAATTGTGCACACCTGTTCCAGACTTGCCCTGATTCTTAGTCCTTTTATTTCCAGTTGGAGCACGAATTTCTTGAGTAGCGGTACTTTTCGCACCAGAATGCGCCTTTCTCTTCAAGCTGTGCACCACCACACCATCTGAAGTACCACAAAGATGATTGCTCTTGGCCACTGCAGTCGATCTTTTGGGAATCAAGTTTTCTTTATTGTTGAGTGGCATCTGACTACTAACACTAGACACCTACAATTAGATAAAAATCAAACCATCCAGTTAAGCACAGAAATACCCTTGTACCTTAGAGCAATCTATGAGTTATAGTATTACCTTAGAGTAGAAAAGGGTACCATCTGTATTTGTAACCTGTAGATTTGGTTAATAAAGGAAAATCAGAGTAAGTTGCATATATTGAAAGATGGCAAAAAATTAGTTGCATAGGACACAAGTATCATACATTTTGCCGTGGCCATGGAATACACCGCGCTTGAGCACTTCCCAAATTGGGGATCCTCCCTTGTGCACGAGGCAACTGAGTTGTTTCCTTGAGCACAACATTGACAAGAACTTCAACAAAATCAGCTAGTGGCTGGCCATCAATAGCTTTTGCTTTTCTATCGGTTGTTTGAATGGTCCCCAAGGCCACCATCATTGCACTATTAGGTGATGTTAATCCCACTTCCATGCCACACTTTATTATACCTTCTGACCCATCATGCGATCTTATTAGGTTCTTATGTTCATGTACCTTGGTCTTTTTTTGTTTCAGCATATGATTTGGTGGTGGTGTTTTTGCAATATGCGGTTTTGATTGAGATGCTTTGATCTTATCTTGTTGCCCTTGAGCAGCCATTGTCACCTTCATTAAGGAAAATAATTATTCAACATCAACAATACATTTGCAATTCAGCTCAACATGCTACTTTGTTAGTCGTATTACCTCAGATTGTGCTTGTGTTGTTGGATCCGTGTATGAAAGTGAAGCTGCATGTTCATCTTCATGCATGACCTCCAAGTCCTAATAGGTAGCATCTAATTTAGTTGGTAGCTCATCTACAAAGACTACGAGGGAATTTTATAAGAGGCAAAAGGAAATATCACCTTGGAAGGTTCTTTAGTTGGCAACTCCTTTCCAGGAATTCTTGGCATTTGAGCAGGCCCTTTGGAAGCAACGAGCAAAGCTTTTAATTCATTGTATTGTTCTTCCATTCTTTCACTCTTGGCCATCATTGAAGTTTGATTTGCCAACAGAGTATTCACCACATGCCGAAGCTCCATGTTTACTTCTCTAGCAGCTTGTAGTTCAGCTTCGACTTGAGCAAGGCACTCTGAAGAAGCTCCACCTGCTAGTAGACCCAAGCCACTTGTTCTTCCTTTCCTTTCTTTTGGGAAGATTGACGAATAAAGATCACCCTCACGAGCATCCTCACCAATCAAAGATGGATCTTCCCGAATTCTTGTTTTAATTATTCATCATCATGCTCACTCTCATCTTCCTCATCTACAGATTCAGTTTCATCACCACTTCCCTCATGGCTCCTTAAGTCATCATCTTCCTCAGCTCTAAACTTCTTCACAGTCAATACAGGCAACAACATTATTAGTACGGGTAACAACAAGTGTTCAAAGTTAGTCAAGTTTTAAAAGCTTACCACACTCTGTTTTAATTTGTCCCTATTTACCACTTCTGTTTTAATTTGTTTGATAACATTGATGCGGTCCTGCTGTGGAAGATCAAGTTCTCCGAGTCTATAATTCAAGTCATTGAATCTGCGATCATGATCAAACACATTGGACTGATAAATTGTACCAGATCTTGATCCCAAAGCCATTATATTTCCTGATATGTACAATTCAAAATTTAGTCAGAAAAGACAAGATCAAAACTAAGATAAAAATACCAACGATAGCAACTATATTCAATTAATAGCTCTCACCTAACCCCTAGCCTAATATTCATCATGCCCATCAATCCTAGCCTCCATATCAAAGAAGTTTCTTGTAGGTGGTTGAACCACAGCATACCAATCCTTCTCTATAGGATCTTGCACATAATAGACTTGGGTAGCTTGAGTTGCGAGGATAAATGGCTCATCAAATATGTCGCTACCGCTACTTAGCAAATGGTTAAAATTCACCTCGGTTATCCCATGTGTGTCCTTACGAACACCAGCATCGGGGCGAACACTGTCAACCCAATCACACTTGAATAGAACCACATTTCCTTTGTTTGAATAATTCAGCTCAACTATTTCAGTGATTCGGCCATAATAAGCAACATCTCCTAAAGCTGGATTCTTATCTTTGGCACTTGAGAAACTAGATGTCTTTGCAATCATAGATACTCCATCACATTGTGTGTCTTTGCTTGCACCATATCTCCTTGTGTGGAAAGTGCATCCATTTAGAGAGTAAGCATTTGTGTGCGGCATTCGCTGTGCCACCTCATGTCGGATGCCGTCTTTGTAGAAGCGAACAACCTTTGGAGTCTCTTCTTTAACGGGAAATGACGAACCACCTTTTGAGGCACCTTGTGGACACGCCTTCCATCAACTCCGGTATTTACGCTCTTCCATCTACTTGTGCCACACACTGGACATGATATTGCATCAGCATGTTCCTTCCTAAATAGAATGCAATCGTTTTTGCATGCATCTATACTGTTGTATCCAACACCAATGGCTCTCACAAACTTTTTGGCCCCATGAAATTTTTTGGGCAAGTCTTGACCTTCTGGAAGTGCCTCCTTAATTAGTGTCAATACCTCATCAAAGCAGACATTGCTCATTCCCCTCATATTCTTAATGTGAAGCAGCCTCACCAAAAATTGCAGCTTCGAGAATCAATCGCAGCCTGGGTACAACTCTTGCCGTCCATCATTTGCTAATCGATAGTATGCTTCAGCATCATCGTCCAAATCATCTTCGGACTCTTCCTCCTCTCCTAAAGTACGATTGTCATACATCCCAAATCCTTCCATCAGCATCGCATCCATCTCATCAGTGTCAACATCTTCTTCAAAGTGTGAACTAGGACCAGAATTTGGTTCAGAGGGCCGCATACTTTCTCCGTGATGGATCCATGTGGTATATCCAGTCATGAATCCATCGCAAATCAAATGATCATATACTTGTCTTTCATCTAACCAACAGTTGTTTACACAATTCTGGCAAGGGCACAAAATCCTATCATTTTTTGCTGACTTAACAAAAGCAAATCTTATGAAGTTATTAATTCCTTCGGAATACTCAGTCGAAGATCTCGCTGCTCGCATCCAACTCTTATCCATGCTTAATAAACAGAACAAAGGTCTGGTCACAATACAAAAATGGGACCAAGGAAAAAAAGCAGAGTGTCATATGTATTTTTCAGGCAAAGTCTGATCATGGTTACTAGAAATAGAACTAGCTTACAGCAAACAATAAGTTACTGCAATATAATTACCACTGACAACTTGCTAATATACTGACCACTCCCTGTTTGACTTGATTAAACTAAATAATCTGGACTCTATCAAATTAAATATCCGGACATGGCCATAGCATATACATATAACTAAATAACTGAGACTCGACCAAGATTGGCAATTAACTGAACTGATTTGTCAAAAAGCAACGTGGTGGACATTACCCCAAACACCTGATGTGCACTGCGTGGTGTGGGATCAGCAGCAACAAAACTTGATGCGTGGGCGTGGGGGTGGGCGTGGGCGTGTCTCCGACGTGTAGTTGACCAGCTTCCTCCTCCTCTCCGGCGCCTTTATCTCCCCTCTCCTTCACCGCACCGCCGCTGCAATCCACCCCAAGATGGGGACGAGAGAAGAAGCACACGACGTGGAAGGCGCGGCAGCTGCGGATACTTGAGAGTGGTACGGTGGAGGCTGTAGCAGCTCCGGCGTGGGACGCTGGTGGCGGGGGATCCTCCCGTGGCGTCGACGGCGGGGCGCCGGGGACGACGCGGTGTCGGCGACGGGCCTTCCCGATCTATCTTTTTTTTTTACTCTGATGATTGTAACTGCACGCCATCTACTAGTTGGAGAGAGGTGGGAGGGTTATTTTGCAAATAGTCCATAATGAAGGGTTAAATTTGTAACGAAAACAAAGCATTTGAGGCGTTTTCCCTCGGAAACGCCAGGAATACTGGGACGGCATATTTGCGGAAAGCCCCTAAAGGTAATACCATATGACGGCGTGTGTGTAAAACGCCTCCTTTTCCTCTGTTTTTGAGGCGATCTTCTAAAATCGCCCTTGTAGGTAGTGAGCTTCCGAGGCGTTTTTTTAAAACGCCATTAGTACCAAGAATTTAAGGCATTTTGGAAAATCGCCGCCTGCAAAACGCCTCCTAACAGCGTCCGTGGTGTAGTGTAGCCTCGATTGATATACCGTTCACAGATGGTAATAGGGAGAAACCGGATCCAGCATTATGTTTTTCTTTATAAGAGTTTAACCTATTCGTATCCTCCTGTTTTCATAAAATAATCAGTAATCAATCAACCATAGTCTAAAGAACCAAAATTAATTAATAATTATGCAAAATATTCAATTAACATGACTAAGATCTTCCAAACAGGCATTTGGTAGAACAACCTCACTACGGTGAACGCATATGGAAATTTTCACACAAGAAAACCCTAGAAGGCTTGCCATGAAGTATTCGTGTCTAGTCTTCTCCCATTCCAATGTAAACCATACCTGCTTGCAAGGGGCAGGATGCAGCGGCATGGACACAAGACATGTCCTATCATCCCAATACATCGTAATTATTTCAGATTGCATCATGATCCACATATAATCTAATCATAAGTCTATTAACTCACCTTTGGAGTATCATATTATGAGGCAAACAGGCTACCTCACCGCAGACTGGATAGAGGAATTAAACACGGTTGGCGTACATGTCCAATTTGTATAGCAATAGGATTCCTAATCTTAGTCCGTTACAGTTAGCTATTTAAACATCACTGTTATTGAACCAGAGAAAGAAAGAAAGAAAGAAAGAAAAACTCTAAACGGCCTCGCGTGCATGAGTGTGCTAGCTACTAATAATTGATCAATTGCAAATAGAAGTAATTCTTGTTAAAGTATCTAGTCAAGGCGGACCTGCTCGGGCGTCTCGAGATGCCGGCTGCTCGTGGACGGGCCGACGGGGGCAGGTAGGATGGGAATAACGCTGTGTTCTAGTGTTCTGGAAGAACCGAAAATGTAGCGATGCTGGCGGGGGCAGGGAAATGGGGCGGCGCGATTGACGCATTCCGGATGGTGCAGCACACTGGGTGGCCGCCGAAATGTACGCCTACGCGAGGATGCTGCAGGCTGCGACCACGCACCTGGGACTGGGGAGCCGCATCGCCGCCGGCGGAGGGGTGGGCCCTCCACGCGCTCAGAGGCAGGCTCGGCGGCACGCAACCAGCTCTTCCCCGGTTCCTCGCAGGTGTGGACTGCTGCCTTGCACAGTTTGACGCTCAGCTCGGCCTCTTCGAGCTCCTCATTACTGCCCTACTCGCCGGACTTCGTCCTGGCCGTCGTCGGCCCGGGGGACGCAGCGTGGTGGGTTGGCATCAGGGGTGGCCAGAGAGGAGAGATGTGGCCTCAATCCGGCGGCCGTAGGCTGGCGGCGGCGATCTAACCCTATGTAGGGTGCGATGAACATGGAAGGAAGGCTAGGAAGGAGCGGGCGGTGGGGTCGATTGCCATGAGAATAGCGGGTTACGTTTTCCACGAACACATATTCGGCAGAGTAATCGTCCGCCGAGGTTAATTGCTTGGTACAATTGTTGCATCAGATTAGATTAATCCTGACTATTATATGTGATTAGGTGGGATAATCTGATGATAGTAGTTAGGCTGGGTACATCTGCGAGGTGGCCTTAAGAAAGATAAAGTTGGCTTGTTTAATAGAAGTACATCTGCGGGATTTCCAAATTTCAAATATGGTGAGTTTTAAAGAAATCGTAAAATGTATGTGATTTTTTTTAGGAAATTATAAAACTTTCGTGGATTCAAAAAATATTGATGTATTTGTAAAACTGTTCGCAAATTATTAAAAAAAATCACAGTTTGAAAAATAATAACCGGGAACTAAAATCATGTTCATGATTTTGAAAAAATGATCGTGTGTTCAAAACATATTCTGGAATCTGAAAAAAGTGTCCATCAGATTTTAGAAAATGTTCACAAAAAGTAAAAAATCACAAATTTTAAAAATTGTTCCCCAATTTTAAAAAAAGTTCAGCGATCCAAAAAATGTTTGTTGAGTCAAAAAATGCTCATGAATTCAAAAACGTTTTCTGCATTTCAGAAAATGTTCGTACACAAAACTAATGTTCGTGATTTCTTTTGAGAAAATAAATAATTTAAAAAAAATGTCGTTTCAAAAACTGTTCACCGATTCAAAGTCTTTCATGTCTAGGATTTTATTAGATTTTCAAAAGTCATTATATGTCTAGACGTTGGGAGTAGTTCATGATCGATGAGATATGTTTTTAAAGTTTTAAATATTGCCTTGCGCAACATAATGACAAGTGTGGCGTACAGTGGCAAGCTCATAGCCTTGGGATTTAGCACGTTGAATGCATTGTGATCACGTGAATATCGCGACCATCACCATCGAGGGTGGGAGAGAAAGTTAAGTGGCAACATGATGATCCACCATGTTAAAATAGAGGATGCTCATATGTGAGGGTATTGAGTCAATCCTCAAAAAAAAGTTACGCTTATTTGGCTAGCGCATAATATATTTTTTCTCCCGTTGCAACGCACGGGCATATTTGCTAGTGATAATCTATGGTTAGAAGAATTATTTCTTTGGGCGGGAGGAAGCTCACACGTGTAAAAACCAAGGCTGGAATCGTATGACGAGTGCGTGTTTAATAGAGGCAGAGGCCAAGGATTACAAGGTTGGTTAGGATGTTGGATTGATCTACAAGAAAACTAACAGAACCAGATCCTATCTCAACAGCCTAACACGTTTACAAACACAACACGCACACGCCTATACGGTTTATACAATACCGTATGTACATATTGTTTAACACTCCCCATCAATCACAACTATCGAAGTTGAGATTGCGACGAAAAGCCGCTAATTGCCATACGGAGAGTGGTTTAGTGAATCCATCCGCTACTTGATCACCGGTTGGTATGAACCTGATATTAATTAAGAAGTTTGTTTGCTATCCTTTCTCGAACAAAGTGGTAGTCAATTTCA
Organism: Elymus sibiricus; assembly: GCA_039707655.1. Classification (NCBI taxonomy): domain Eukaryota; kingdom Viridiplantae; phylum Streptophyta; class Magnoliopsida; order Poales; family Poaceae; genus Elymus; species Elymus sibiricus. Next base: position 403,320,663 of record CM077663.1, read on the forward strand.
ATATGCTTCGTCCTAGCATGGAAAACAAGATTAGCGGATAGATACGTGGTACCAAGATTGTGACACCAAAGAGATGCTGCCTTTGGATACTAAACACCCAATTCTGTTAGCAAAGTTTGGACCCGAATAATTTCAGCAGTAGCATTGGCTAGAGACTTGTACTCTGCTTCTGTGCTTGACCGAGATATAGTAGCTTGCTTGCGGGAACTCCAAGAGATCAAATTACCACCATGAAAAACTACAAACCCTTCTGTTGATCTTCTATCACCGGGACAACCTGCCCAATCTGCATCTGAGCACTTACTAACATGGAATCTGAATTTGCAAGTTTGAGTCCATAACCACTGGTTGCTTGAGGAAATCTAAGAATTCTGTTTACCGTTGTCCAGTGAGAGCTAGTAGGAGCATGTAAGAACTGACAAACTTTGTTGTCTGGAAAAGAAATATATGGCCTAGTCAAAGTCAAGTATTGCAATGCCACTACAACACTTCTGTACCTGGTAGAATCTTCAACACTAAGAATCTCTCCATCATAGAGTGACAATTTTTCCGAGGTGGACAAGGGTGTAGATGATGGTTTGCAACCCTTCATACCCACTCGGTTTAGTATGTCTTGTACATATTTTCCCTGAGATAAAACAATTCCATTTTCTCCATGTTTTACCTTAATGACAAGGAAGAAATGTAGGCTACCCAAATCCCTCAGTGCAAAGTCCATACGTAAATCCTTGAGAAGAGCTTCAACTGCCTTGGATGATGAACTTGTAACAATTATATCATTAACATAGATAAGCATAAAATAGTTGTGCCATATCTATGATAAAAGAATAAAGAGGTGTCTTGCCTTAGAAGGAACAAAACTAAGGGATTGCAATTTGGAGGACAAACGAGAGTACCACGCTCTAGGTGCTTGTTTCAGTCCATACAGTGCTTTATCATACTTGCAAACCTTCTGAGGTGAGCCCAAAATTTCATACCCATGTGGTTGCCTCATGAAGACTTCCTCTTCCAGAACACCATGTAAAAACGCATTCTTCACATCTAACTGACCCATCCACCAATTTCTAGAAACTGCAACTGAGAGAATTATTCTGATAGTAGCAGCTTTAACTACAGGACTGAATGTGTCATCATAATCAATCTCATACCTCTGTTTAAAACCTTTAGCCACTAGACGAGCCTTATACCTGTCAATCGTGCCATCAGATTTTCTCTTTACCTTATAGACCCACTTGCGGTCAATGATATTGCTCCCCTTTACAGGTGATACTAGATGCCAAATTTTGTTGTTCATCAATGCATTGTATTCTTCATCCATTGCAGCTTTCCATTTAGGATCACCAAGGGCTTCTCGCAAGTTTTCTGGTTCACCTGTAGCACAAAAAGATCCCCAGCAAATACAACCATATTTATATTCTTTAGGTTTAATAACACCACTTTGTGACAACCACCTGCAGCACCTGCGCACTGACGGAGTTGAAGAGGATCTCCACGAAGCCGTTGATCAGGACGGGCTTGGCCAGCACAGAGAAGAATGTCTGCTCGGCGGCGCCAACCTCGCGCCAAAGCCGATCGATCTTGCATGCGCATGTTTTATGCATGCTTGATGACCATGCAATCTGAACCAGCTAATAAAGATGGATGCATGCATCCGGCAGAAGGGGTATCTATTGTAAGAACGGCATACAGACTTTTTATCAGCAACCAAAAGATAGCGAACAGACTGGTCAGAGCATATCCCGGGCCACTCTCATGTGGAAGGTGACCGGAAAGCTTGGACGAAGTTGTGGAATATGAACGCACCATCAAAAATCAAAGTGTTTGCTTGGTGCCTCGCTCAAACATCTCTCCCCACTGGTGATGTTCGGAAGCATAGAAGGATGTCTGAAACAGCAACTTGTGCTATTTTCCACTCCGACTTTTGACTCCTAGAGTCATTCCCTATTTGACCTTCGAATGGCGATGTGTGTGTGGGCTCTTGCGGTCCGGATGAGAAGCTTACTGATGTGATCATCTTGAACCGTAGTGAGGATGCTAAGCTTTGGATGTTCTGGCTAGTCGAGACGGTACCCTCGGCGGACCTCACGCGGGTCTGGTTAACGATGTGGGCAATATGGTGGGCTCGGCGACGTATATGAGCAATTTCAGAATCCCATGGGCACGTCCTGTTTCATTGCAAAATTTCTGAAGGACTACGAATCTGTGCCTACTAAAAATTCAGCTACAGCCAAGGACTTGCATGCAACAAAGGGGCGTGCATGCAACGGCCAGGGGCCTGCATGAAACGACCGGAACACAAATATCAGCAATTCACCTGCCGCAGGCACGCGCTGGCTCCCTCCAGTTGATCATGACGCAAAGATTAATGCTGACGGGGGGATCTCCACGAGCGGCACTCGGGGCACAGCAGCAGTAGTTTGCCGCGACAAGCATGGACAGTATCTTGGGGCCTCCGCGATCGTCTACGACGGCCTCGTCGACCCGGCGATGACACTAGAAGCTCAATCATGCAATGAAGCCTTGGCTCTTGCCACTGACTTACATATTGATTCCATCTGCATTGCTTCTGACTGTCAGAGGTTGTCACGAACATTGAAACCGAGACTCCGTGCCGCTATGCTACCATCCTCCGATAGATAAATCATCGACGGACTTCGTTTCGAGCACTCAAGAACATTCATGAGAAGATGGAGCATAATGGCGAAGCTCATTTGCTCGCAAAGGCGGCTTCTTCTTTATCTTTTGGGCGCCATGTGTTGCTTTCTACTTTGCTTGATGCAACAAAGGGGCGTGCATGCAACGGCCAGGGGCCTGCATGAAACGACCGGAACACAAATATCAGCGATTTCGAACATGTTTGTGCCGCAGACGGCGTGGAAAGCGTCTAGGGTCTCGGCACCGGTGGCGTGCATTCCCGGACGACGCATGATTCTCGGAGAATCTGGCTCAGAAGGATCGCTGACGCGGACTTTGGCTTGACACACATGTTCAGCGCGTCTGCCTTGTCGGCTCGCCGGAAGGTGGCTACCAGTGATTCGGCCATGCCCATCTCGACGAGCTGCTGCGACACGGAAGGAGACATGAAGAAGATGAGCATGACGGCCTCGCGAACGGCGAGCTCCGCGAGGAGGAAGACAACCACCTGCAGCACCTGCGCACCGACGGAGTTGAAGAGGATCTCCACGAAGCCATTGATCAGGACGGGCTTGGCCAGCGTGGAGAAGAATGCCTGCTCGGCGGCGCCGGCATCGCGCCAGAGCTGATCGATCCTGCAGGCGCATGTTTTATGCATGCTTGATGACCATGCAATCTGAACCAGTTACATATGCAGACATGAGTATTCATTTATCAGGCTCTCGAATAATTAATAAAGATGGATGAATGCAACATGCATCATTTTGATCTAGAGGCCGGGATAATCCTCCTTTTAAAAAAAATCAATCAGTCTAAGTTCTGAATTATGCTACTCGCATCAGGCAGAACGGGGCAGGATTCGCAACGTTCTTGTCAAGTAACTTTTTTTTTGAGCCGTGGGAATCTTCTCAAGTAACTTGACGGTCTAACATATGTACATGCTTCAGTCCAATGCACAAGCGATTGCAGCACACCCACCAACTCAGAGTTGGTCCTGTTAAAAAACTAGTTCAGGTAGATTCCGCGCACAGGAGGAAAAATCTAGCGATTTCTTCAGCCTAACACACATTCTTGCCAAGGGCTCCTGGGTTATCGCACAGGGCCCCCGAAATCTTAGGACCGGTCCTGATCTATATTAGGTATTGGGAGAACAAGTCTATGGATACATGGCCACAACTTAATTAGCTAGCTCCTCCTCAATTGCCTGCCTACAAAATTGGACGTCCACAAGAAAGTAAGCAAGCAGGCATACATGCATGGGCTGCTATATATCTAGGTGTGTATATATAAGAAGGGGAACACCAGCTAGCTAATTTGCTCGCTCGCTGCAATGTTCGCCACCCGCCTGACCAAATCAACTGTACATCCATTTCACCCATCATCACTATGGCCATGCCGCTGCCTTAAACCTACACCTTGACTCTTCTTGCCGTTGCCATCACCCCTGATGTCCAGCCAGAACCCGGCCTGAGCGTGGAGGCCACCAACGCTACGTGTGCGACCGCTTCGGCCAAATTTCGGTGCAGCCATCTGTTACTAACCAAGCTGGATGTGAGGACGCCGGCGGTGCATGAAGGAGGTCATCGGAATGTCAGTCCAGGTGGGCACCAAGGCGGCATCGGAGGCGGCCACCAAGAAACCCTCCACGTGCACCGCCGACTGCCTCGACGACCTTGCCTCCACGTGGAGCGAAACAAGGAGCTTCCTACTCACTCCCATTGCATGCCACTGAGCCATTATTCGAGATGCTATTTCCGAATGCAGCCGCGTCCACCGCCTTCTTGGCGGCCACCTGGACCGACATTCCGATGACATTCATCCCCTTCGGCGTCTTGACATCCAGGTTGGTTAGTAACATATGGTTGCACTGAAATTTGGCCGAAGCAGTCGCGCACGTAGCTTTGATGGCATCCACAGGTTCTGGTTCTGGTTTGGACATCAGGGGTGACGGTGATGGCAATAATAGCCAAGGTGTAGGTTTAAGGCATCGACATGGCCATGGTGATTGATGATGGATAGACAGTTGATTTGGTGAGGTAGGTGGGTGTCCGTTGCAGCGAGCAAGCGAATAGCTAGCTGGTGTTCCCCTTCTTCTTATAAGCTAATCCCTCCGTCCCAAAATACAAAGTTGAGTCATTTTTGAGTCACTTATTTTGGGACGGAAGGAGTAGACAGCAGCAGATGCATGCATGCATGCTTCCTTGTGGACGTCCAATTTTATAACCTAGAGCTTCGAAGGCGTTGCTCCGCCATTGCTGGCCCAGGGTGCAGGGGCCCCCACCCAGGTACACAGTTAAGCAGTACAAGCGATTCTCAAAAAAAAAAAAGGGTAAGCAGTACAAGCACAAAAAAAAGTTAAGCAGTACATGGGCTGGGCATGCAGACGTAGGGAGCGGCTAGTTCCGCAGTGCCATGGGCTGGGCATGTACACGCAGCCGGTTCCTCTCAACTCATCGTACGCGTAGTGCTAAAAAAACTCATCGTATGAGTGCCATGGGCTGGGCATGTACACGCAGCCGGTTCCTCTCAACTCATCGTACGCGTAGTACTAAAAAAAGGGACTGATCTGCGCCGGCGCGCCGGCCGAAACTTTTGGCCGGTCGCGCGCGAGCCGTCGGATCGCAGTCTGTTGACCGTCAAATCGAGCCATGCAACAAAAAACATCGATGTAGCAAAAACAAAGTAACGATGTAGCAATTTTTGGCAACGGATGCAGCAAAAACGTGGTTGTAGCAAAATCGTCGTCGTCGTCGCGCGAGGTCGCAACACCGCTTTGATGGATGTAGCAAAAAAAATAGCCGGCAGTAGCAAAAATGCAACTACGGTTGCAGCTTTCCTTGCTGGGCAGATCCGATTGAAGCTTTTTCTGTCTATGGTTTAAGCTTTTTTCAACAACGTTTGAAGCTTTTTTAGATGACGGTTGCAACACTTGTATACGCGCGAGCACGGCCATGGCAGCAGGCGACGAGGACGACAGGCGGCGGTGTGCAGAGGCGTCAGCAGCGCAGGGGCTTGGCGCCGTTCGCCGGGGCCGGTGGCCGTCGCCGCTCGCCGGGGTTGTGCGGCCATCGCAGCTCGCCGTCGCCGCTCGCCGGGGCTGCTCGCCGTCGCAGCTCGCCGTCGATGCGGGGTAGACGGCAGCCTCGCCGGGGCTGCGCGTCGTGGCCGCTTGCTCGCCCGTACTATTCGCCGTCGCAGTGATGGACACGAAAAAAACCATGAGCGTGTTTGGATCTGAATGTGTGCGTGCTGTAGCATGTCTCGCGTGAGAAAAAGGAAGCGACCGACCGAGCGCTTCGGCCGGCGCTCCGGCCCCAAACACTTCCCCTAAAAAATACTCATCGTATGCGTAATTGTAGCCTTGAACGCGCGCCTGTTCGCTTTCCTAATTCCCTTCGGAGATCCAATCGCTAGCTCGCAACCCCTGGATCTGATCGCAAGCCGCCGTTTCACCGGCACCAATCTCCACTCGAAGTGATTCATATTTTGTCATCGCCGTGCCTACCGTACTGACACACACCCATGTACATCACGTTGCCGGTGCAAGTCTACTATGCATCATCGGCGAGCGCTCAAACCATCCCGACGTTGATCCAACTAATCTGAGGTACACCATATTCCTTATTAACTAATTAATCAATTTATCTTTGCAAATATGACGCATAGCTTTTGCGCTGTTCAAATTATGATTTACATGTTTTTTATTTTCAACATCGTGTTTGTGTGTATAAGCTATTTCATATGAGTATTGGTTTTGAATTGATTCAGGTATATATACACGCACTAGCAAATTGGGTGTGCATTGCAGCAAATCCAAAATAAACTGATACATGTTCATAAACTCGAAAAAAAAATCACGATGCCTCGGCATATTATCACTAAAAATATGTTAGCAATCATCCTAAGTATATCCCTCTTATTTGTTTGGATGATGTTGGAAAGGGTTCGGGCATTTGGAGAGACCAAGGGATTTTCTGCAAACATGGATCGGAGTAATGGGGGCCTCTTTCCAAGAACTTAACCTACCTCACGATTCTTTCTCAACTACTATTCGAATTGGAATAGTTTTATTACTTCAATGAAATCCATTTTTTTCAAAAAGAAAATAAAGACTATTTAAATTCCTATATAACTCTTATGTATCAGAATATGATTTTTTCTTGTTGTTTCTTCGTAAACAATCTTCTTGCTTACCATTAGCATCTTCTGGAACTTTTCTAGAACAAATCCACTTTTCTAGGAAGATGGAACATTTTGGGATAATGTACCCTGGTTTTTCTCGGAAAACCTTATGGTTATGCAGACTGGATGATAAAATATAGCGGATGACACACACGCCATCATAACCGACTGCGTCTTTTATATAAGTAGAGATGTTGATTATTATTTTAATGATTTTTTAAATTTCTCCTCCGGCTTTATTGATTAAAAAATTGTTTGTAGGTACTGTGGTCGGGTCATGAGGGTTTGCAACCATATATGATGACCTACCGCTAGATTACACACAAATTTAAAGATTATGAGCTTCAAAAATAAAGTTTCTACGCTCAAAAATAAAATTACGAGAAGGGGTCCTGAGTTTTCTTTTTGCCCCGGGCCCCCAAAATCTCAGGACCGGCCCTGATTCTTGGGCACCAGGTGCTTGGACAGGGCTGCCATTGTCACGGACGAGGACTTGGAAGACAGCAACCCGAACCGGCCATGGAGGCTCTGCATGGTGATACAGTTGGAGGAGCTCAAGACTCTGCTGTGGCTGACCCTGATATGGCTCAAAACGGAGGCGCAGACCATGTTCGTGTAGCAGGGAACGAAGACGGACTCCCACATCGCGGGCGGCGCCGCCCCTGTCCCGGACGCGTCGCTGACGTACGTCCATCAAGACGGTGTTCGTCGGCGTCGGCGTCACGCTTAAAACAGGGACCGTGGAGCTCGCGCCGCTGCAGCTCATGGTGCTCGGGCACGCGAGGGTCACCGGCGCGATGGCCGTGGCCGCGTGCACCGAGGAGCGCAGCGCAGGCTGCGGATGGCCGGGGACCAGAAGGCGATCGACCCAAATGGGCATACCGTGGCTACTGCCGCAGTACGCCATGAGGGCGATCTCGGACGCGTGGAGAATGAGCTCCCTCGCCGGATTAATCACCGTATCAAAGTCCCCGACGGGCTCCCTGACTCCCTCGCCACCGCGTACAGGCGAGGCACACAGGTTCGAAATCGTGCGGTTCCTCTTGAAAAACTATTTGTATATGTAAACAAAACTAGTATATCATAGAAAAGTTGTATCGGGTACAAATATTATGATATATTTTTGTTACATACAAATCATATTTAATTAGTTAAATTTATGTTGGGAATTTAACCCAAAATAGGAGAAGGAATAAATGAAACCTGGCGGAGACAATCCACATGACAGTGACACGGCCGGCAAGCAAAACCAGCGAGCAAAAAGAACTAGCCGTACGTGCATGCTCCCCGCAAAAATGCTGGACATACGGATTGCAGTTACGGATTTTACAATCCATGCAGCACCGCCCAGCTTTTTTTTTTTAGGCAAACTCACAAAGCTTTATTCACCCGTCACAAGGTTTACAGGGACGAAATCCAGATTTCCCGGTTGGCCTAACCAAACATGGCGGCCAAAGCCCAGAGATAATGCATGCTTTGCAAGTTTGTGAGCCTCGACATTCGAGGTCCTATATTCATGACTAATTAAACATGAAGAAAAAACTGTAGAACGTTCTATGATTTCATGTACCACAGCCCCATATTGCGCTGATGTGCCGTTCTTGATTGCTTCTACGGCCACCTTGCAGTCCGACGCAATAGATATTTTGTGGAGATAGAAATCATCCGAGAGAGCCAGTGCCTCCCGTATTGCCAAAGTCTCCAAAACTTCAGGGTCATCAATATTTCTGAACAATATCGCCGATGCCCCTTGGAACATCCCATCGCCATCCCGGCAGATTGCCGCTGCTGTCCCAAAGCTGCCATGCCGCGCGATAGCCGCGTCAACATTTACCTTCATATGCTGCTCTGGTGGAGGGATCCACGTCGTCAGCCTTGGAGCTGGTGCACTCTTCACTCCCCTCTCCGGCTTCAAGAGCTGCAGATCCGCCATATAGCTAGAGATGAAGTTGTGGGTTGCATAGGGAGTTTGGAAGATTCCTTCGTGTATCACTTTCCGACGTGCAGACCAAATTGCCCACAGAGTGACAATCATGGTGATGAGCTCATCATTAGGCAGTGATTCAAACATGGAAAATAACCAATCCTTTGCATTGTCATCCTGATTCATGGACATGTGTTGAACCATCTCCTCCTTTGACAACGCCCAAGTACTTCTGGATAGTGCACAATCCAGTAAAGAATGGCGCCAGCTGTCTCGTGCACCACATATCCCGCATACATCCGTTGTGGACATATTTCTGTGTTGGAGGAGATCCCCGGTGGGTAGTGAGTGCTGAGCGAGCCTCCAAGTAAAGACTTTCAGTTTTGATGGCAGCTGCAACTCCCAGAAGGCTGACCAACTGTTCATCTGGCCCTGTAGATTAGACGTGTGTTCGCCTTCCTCCAACCATGCTTCTCTACCCGTCTTGATGCGATAGATCATCTTGTACGCTGTTCGTACTGAAAAGCGGCCCCTACGGTCCTCGGACCACGCCCAAAAATCCTCTACGTGCCTGGTACAGAGGGGGATTCTTAATATAGCTTCGGCATCCACTGGAACAAATACCTGTCTGACCAATTCTTCTCTCCAAGATGCTAAGGAGGGGTCAATTAAATCTGCCACTACCTGTGGAGGATCCTGAACCAGCGAAGAGATCGGTCTCATCATGCCAGCCCTAGGGATCCAGTTATGTTGCCAAATACGGGTAGACTTCCCATCGCCAATTCTCATAATAGCTCCCTGTTGCATTATATTCCTGCCATCCACAACTGCCCGCCAAATCTGAGAAGGGCTTGATCCCAGTTCAGCTTCCAGAATAGAACTATTTGGATAATAAGCTGCCTTAAGAATACGTGAACTCAAGGAATTAGGTTCGTTCAAGCACCTCCAAGCTTGTCTTGAGAGAAGAGCCAGATTAAACACTTCCAAATCTTTGAATCCCAAACCTCCCAAGTTCTTCGGTTTTGTCATCACATCCCAAGATACCCAAGCAGGCTTCCTCTTCCCCTGTTTGGATCCCCACCAAAATTGTCTTATAAGTGTAGTCACGCTCTCACAGAGTCCCCTAGGGAGTCTGAAACATGACATTGAGAAAACTGGTATAGCCTGTGCCACTGATTTTATCAAAACCTCTTTCCCTGCTGCTGAGAGTAGCTTCTGCATCCATCCCCTCACTTTCTCCCACACTCTATCCCTCAGATAGCGAAAAGTGCCATTTTTTGAGTAACCCACTTCTGTCGGCATGCCCAAGTATTTTTCACTGTTTTTGACCTGGTGCTTTAATGCCTCTGGGCATCCTTTACTGAAAAAAATTGATGACTTGTCATTGTTAATTCTTTGACCAGATGCATCACAATAAGTATGAAGCAGGTTTGAAACCGCATTTGCTCCCTCCACACTAGACTTAAAAAGCAACAGGCTGTCATCTGCAAACAAAAGATGGTTCACCACAGGAGCTGTGGGGGCCACCTTCACACCACCAAGGACCGATGACTGAGAACTGGATTTTAAAAGGCACGAAAGGCCCTCTGCTGCCAATAAGAATAAGTAAGGGGAAATGGGATCTCCCTGCCGAATACCTCTGGATGGTTTGAACTGTTCAAGCCTTTCGCCATTGAAGAGAACTGAGAAGGTCACTGATTTTACCATCCCCATAACAATTTCAGTCCAAGCTGGGGAGAAACCCAATTTGAGCATGATCGCATGTAAGTATGCCCACTCAACCCTGTCATAAGCTTTCATCATATCAAGCTTCAGAGCACACAGACTATTGGTCTTGGACCTGTTCCTCTTCATAAAATGCAAGCACTCGTATGCACAAATAATGTTGTCCGTGATCAATCTACCAGGCACAAAGGCTGACTGTTCCTCAGATATAATATCAGGCAATATGATCTTTAGCCTATTTGCGACTACCTTCGAGGCAATTTTATATAACACATTGCAAAGACTGATTGGCCGGAACTGAGATAGGAGGGTCGGACTAGTTACCTTTGGTATCAACACTAACACCGTGTCATTAACCCCCTCAGGGCTCTCCTCCCCTCTGATAATTCTCATTACCACCGAGGTAACCTCGTCTCCACATATGTCCCAGTGCCGCTGGTAGAAGTGAGCAGGAAAGCCGTCGGGGCCGGGAGCTTTTGTTGGAAACATTTGAAATAACGCCGCCTTGACCTCCTCGCTAGTATAAGGTGCACACAAAATGTCGTTCATCGCCGGCGTGACCTTCCGAGGTACGTGCCTGAGGACTTCCTCCATCCCATTTACCCCCTCGGATGTGTACAACGATTTATAAAACTCCCGAACCAGCGTTTTTAACTCAGCCGGGTCGTCTGTTACCACTCCCAAGGAGTTTGATAGTGCACGTATCATGTTCCTTTTCCTCCTCATGCTGGCCCGCATGTGGAAGAATTTAGTATTTCTATCTCCAGCTGACAGCCACTCAAGACGAGATCTCTAATGCCACATCAATTCTTCTCTATGAAGAAGATCCACTAACCTTTCATTTAGCTTTAACTCTGCATGCACTCGGCCAGTTCGGGCTGGGTCATTGCGCAGCTGTTCTAGCTTGGCTTTGATTTGTTTCATCTCCTTTCGCACACTGCCAAACGTGTCAGTACCCCACGCCGATAGATCCTTACTTATCCTGAGCAGCTTATCTCTGAAGTCTCCGACTCCATATCCAGGTGTCACTGTGCTCCAGCAGTTTGTGATCTTATCCCTCCATGCTTCGTGTGACTCCCACATAGTCTCATATCTAAAAGCCTTTGTTATCACTGTATCATGCTGTGTGCAGTCAAATTTCACCAATATCGGTCCATGGTCAGAAGTTGCCCCGTCCAAATGAGAGAGCGTTGCTTGTGGATATCTTGTTATCCAACTAGCTGAGGCCAAAGCCCATTCCAGCCGCACTCTAGCATAGCTCCCCCCTATAATCTTCTTCTCGAACGTCCAGGGTTGCCCCTGGTACCCCAGGTCCATGAGCATGCACACGTCAACTGCATCTCGAAACGCCTGGATCTGTGCATTACTTCTGTCCGCTATTCCCTGGTGCTCCTCCGGACGCAAAACTTCGTTGAAGTCTCCAAAACAAAGCCACGGTAAGTCACTCATTGTGCTGATCCCCTTTAGAACGTCCCAAGTTCGGTGTCTGAGGTGGGTTTGGGCCTCCCCATATACACAGGTGAGGCGCCAAGGGTCCTGTCCTGTTTCTATGATTTTCGCATCGATGTGATAGACGGAGTCTCCCAAAATTTCAACATTGCTTGTATTATTCCAAAACATACCAAGACCACCACTTCTCCCTTGACTACTAATAGCATAAGACTTATCAAAACCTAAAGTTCATGCTGGTGCTTCTACACGTGCGGCACTTATTTGTGTCTCAACTATACATAGCACGGTAGGGGTAAACTTCATCGCGAAATCACGAATTTCTCGAACTGTCGTAGGTTTACCCGCTCCACGACAGTTCCAACAAAAGGCACTCATTGGGCCTGGCGGTGCCCCTCTAGGGAGCCCGCCAAGTTTTTTGCAGGACCGTTGGTTCCATCCTTTCCATCTGTCACTAGCCTTGTTCTCTTGGTATCTCTCTTCGGAGGTGGGCTGAGAACTGTGTTGCTGCCCGTAGTGACAATAGCCAGCTGCTTTCCTCCCAGTTCAGTGTCATGCGCGGTAGCTGAAGCGTTACTTCCCTGCCCCAATTCATTTGTCCTCTTCCTAGTTAAGTCCTCCATTACAACATCTGATGGTGGCTTCAAAGGGACTCCTTCAGCTATTTGTTTCTCATAGTCCTCCCCTTCGGAACGAGTAGTATCCATAGCTTGTCCCCTGCCGCCTGTACGGCCTCCTCTTCGACCACCCCGGCGGCCCCGACCACCTCCTGGTCCTCGGCCAGTCCTCATGAACCATTCAGCCCTCAGATTTTTGAACACTAAAGCAGAGGGTGGATGAACTCCAGAGCCATGTTCCTTGAAGAGATGTCCCAACATCCCACAAACTGCACACCAATCTGGTAATTTCTCATATTTTACCCTATATATCTGACGCTTGCCCCCCCCCCCCCCGAATCATGGACACTGCATTCCTTAATGGCTTCGTCACATCGATTTTAACCCAGACACGGTAGAAATTTCCCACAAAATCTTGAGAGGGAGGTTCCGCAAAGAGAACTTCTCCTACCTTGGCTGCAAGCGGTTCAACCAAGTGAGCAAACAGGTCAGGAACGTCATGGATCTGAATCCAAATTTCTATTGTGTCCAGCTTGATGGTGGTCGGCTTAGTCACACCGTCATATGGCTTGATGATAACAACATCCCCTCGGAAGTGCCATGGACCGTCTTGCATCACCCTCTCCCAATCCCCAAGACACGAGAATTGGATGGTGTACAGATTTTCTTCCAGTGGCTTGAATTTTACCTCTTGAGCGAGGTCCCACGCAGATCTCATGTTGCAGAAAAACCACGTCTGGCTATAGGTTTTGACTGTGTTGACCTTAGCAATTGCCACCCACCGGACTGCGTCTTCTGGAACTTGTGCCTCATCAAACACTACATCATCCAGATCCTCTTCCTTAAGCCCAAGCTCTTGCATCATCATCTCCACCTCGCTAACCCCAGAGGCACTGGGGTTCTCTTCTGAAGCCATGTAGATCACGCACCCGATGAAGATCCAATCGGGTTGTTTCAGGGAACCCTAAGTCCGTCTCTCCCCCTCTTTGCCAGCACCAGATCCCCCCCGCGATGGCTATCGGGTAAGGAGTAGTACAAGTAGTCAGAGGGTTGATCGGCGGCAGGGACGACCAGAACTCCACGAAGGCGGCGGATCGCCTCGGAGGAACAAAACCCTAACGAGAGGGAACTTCAAAAGCGCAGCACCGCCCAGCTGGAACCCACGAGCCCTGAAACCGAGAAAACACCACCCGCAATGACTTGACCTCAAGCTGTATAGCCTGCCGATCTCATGGACCGCAAGGCAAGACCGTTGCTCGCCGATCTCGGACTCGGCCTTCACGTTTACTCTCTCGACGTTTTTTTTGAAACACGGTCCCTTATGGACCGATTCATTAATTAACATAGAAGAGAGTTGCCCGGTTAATTAACGGAAACCCGGGCGAAAACCGTTACAACACGCCCTCTACAGGGCACCAACAACACACGCCGACCCCGAGGCCGCGCACCAGGCGAGCCGCCGGCTCCGTCACCCGAGCAACCCAAAGCCGACACCCTACAACCAAATCCGAAGCCGCCGCTCCGGCCTCCACGCCGACCCCGAGGCCACGCACCAGGCGAGCCCCCTGCCCTGCCGCCCTAGCAACCGGAGCCGACGCCCTACATCTATCTCCGGAGCCGCCGCTCCGACGTACAGACGGTGACCACAAACGTCGACCCCGAGGCCGCGCACCAGGCTAGCCGCCAGCTTCATCACCCGAGCAATCGAAGCCGACACCACACAACCATATCCGGAGCCGACGCTCCGACATCCATGCCGACCCCGAGGCCGCGCACCAGGCTGGCCAACGACACTGTCACCCACAAGACCAATGCCGACACCCCTCCATGACGACGAGATTCGGAACCGTCGCTCCGACTTCCACGCCGGCCCCGAGGCCGCGCACCACCCGAGCCGCTGGCCCTTGCAGACCAAGACCACTCCGAAACGAAGCCTTCAAGAAGGAACGCGACACCAGAGCGCCGCCATCGTCCGCTCCAGGAACCTGGAACAGGGGTTTCCTCCGGAGTGCGGGAGAAGAGGTCTTAGGCCCTCGTCGAAGACGCCTCCAAGAAGGTGTACGGCGCCCACAGGCGTCGCCATCGTCGGCTCCGGCCAAGGCCAGAGCAAGGCTTTCACCTCGAGCAGCCTAAAGAAGTCTTCCCCCATGAACCGGCCACCGCCCGCCTGAACCACCACCTACCACCAGAGCCCGGAGCCACCATTCAGAACAGTCACGCCGATGCCACCTGCACCGCGCAGAGCCACCAACAACCGTCCCATCACCACCGCAGGGGCCAGATCCGGGCACGTCTGGCCAGATCCGGCACCCACGCATCAGCTGCAACAAACCCACCGGCGCACCAAGCGTCCCTGGTGCGGCCGAGGCCGATGCACCGCCGATGAGGACCAGCGTCACCGAGCTCCAGCCGTGACACTGCCCACGCAGCCATCATGGCCGCTGTCCTGAAGAAGAGGTCCGGGGCCGCCGCCCCGGCGTCCGAACACCAGAGGCCCTCCATCCGCACGCGCAACCAGCGAGAACGCCCCCGCTGCAGAGCCACCGCCGCGCCTCAGAGCCGCGCAGCATCACCCCAGATCCACGTCGCGCCGCATCACCTCGTCTTGCGCACGCCCGCCGCACTGCAGTGTGCGCCCACGCACCATCCCCGCCTCGTCCGTGCAGCAGGAGGCCGCCGCGAGCCCGTCGTCGCATCCGCGCCTCCCTGCCCTGCACGCCCGCGCCTCCTTGCGCTCAGCACTGGCCCTACCCGCAGCCGCGCCAACGGGCCATCACTGCGCCGACGAAGCCAGCTAAAACCGCCGTCCCGCTGCCGCACCGACGGGCCATCGCCGCTCCGACGCGCCGCACCACACTGACCTGTCGGTCACCACCTTCGCGCCGGTGAGCCAGCCACCACCGCCCGGCCCGTCAGCACCGACGAGCCAGCCACCACCACCCCGCCGCCGTCGGCGGGCCAGCCGCCGGCGCAGGGCCCCGAGGTCGGCCTCCCAGATCCAATCGCCCCTCCTCGGGCGATGGGATGGCCGCGGAGGCCAGAGAACGCCCGGCCGCCACCTTCCCCGGAGCGCGCACGGCCTTCGCCGGTGGCCTCCTCGGGTGGCGGCGAGGCTGGGGGAGGGAGGGGGGGAGAAACCCGGCGGCGGCGCGACGGGGGAGCTGTTAATCAATAGCAAGGCAAAAAGTTATACACACTTCCTCTCTCGAAGTAGACAGACGAGGTCCGGTTCCCGGTTCTTTTACCAGTACTGCACCTGATTGACGACTGATTCTGCACGATTTCTCTTGCTTGATCTGTTCATGACGCAGCTAAATTCCTCTTGCGGATCCGTATTTTGTGTCGTACAAGGCCCTGAGGTCTTTCTTGGCGTCACAAGTCCACAACACACCACTCAATGCCGGTTGACATATGGGTTGGTGGGCAGCATTTTGATATACCACAAACTAGTAAATGAGCATGTCCTCTGGAATTCAACTCTCTTAGAGCATCTACAACCGGGCACATCAAACGACTTCTCATACGTCCGCGGACGCGTCCGGTCAGTGACCGAACATGAGAGAGAAGGAAAAAAAAGTGACGCAACCGGACCCCTCATATCATCCCTACACGTTCGGGATGTACGCGAACCATCATATCCATCGTAAATATAGGGAGGATGTGATGGCTTGCGGACGCGCCCGGGCGCGCCTGGTCAATTCGCCACGTAGGATGCGACTCAACCCGGACCACCTTTTTTTTCTTTATTCATTTTTTTTCTTTCTCCCTCTTCCTCTCCACCAATCATGTGCAAGTGACCGGACATATGAGGAAGAAAATTAGGAGTGTGGCTGCGCAAACGAACAAATAGGGAACACGACCGGGCATGTTCGCGGACGTTTAGGGGGTCATATTTGCTAAGTCCGGCTGTAGATGCTCTTACATAGATATGTCGGACTCCTTGAAAATGGCAGCTGGATTGATCTTCTCTACTACCATGACATTTCTTTTTGAAGGGCACGATGGAGAGGTGTGCCGGTAACATATAGAAGAAGAGTCAAGACGAGCGATACAAGATATACAATGTCTAGCAGCACATCACACCCACCACGA
This sequence comes from Elymus sibiricus, assembly GCA_039707655.1. Classification (NCBI taxonomy): domain Eukaryota; kingdom Viridiplantae; phylum Streptophyta; class Magnoliopsida; order Poales; family Poaceae; genus Elymus; species Elymus sibiricus. The sequence goes on from CM077663.1 coordinate 403,337,286, forward strand.
TTACAACGACACACAACTCGTCTTGTCCGACTAAAGCCATGAATGGCGAAGAGGCATGATACAGAGTACAAGGTCATGTCTCAATCGATGCCAAGCATCTTGGAAGTGCGACAAAAACTCCAGGCAAAACTGGCTCAATGCAATCTCCACCCTTAGCGCCTAGAGTTCGATTGGTGACTGCAAGAAACAACCGGATTTGAGAAAAATGTCGTCCAAGAGACATATGCAATGATGAACATAGCCCCCCGAAGACTCATGCCCACAACAACAACCAACGCCAAACACCACACCACCCCAAGTCTTGCAAGGCTACATAGGCGATCAATACCAACTTCCACTTCGGCAGACACCAAGGTCTCCGGGGCATCGCTTCCATGGAAGGGCTGCTGCCTCCGCCAGTGGGTCTGACGAACCGTACCTAGGGTTTCCCCTGATACCCGAGGGGACAATGAAGGTCAAGACAATGCCTTGAGGAAGGAGATGGTACCCATAGGCACCGCCATTGTCCATAGTCGTTGTTGCGTTGTGGTTACTCCCCCAGCCAGGACAACCATGAGCCAGATACTCCTCACATTCCACAATATAGTGCGGCCTTATTTTCTATGAAATAATTTTGATTATAAATTTAACCAGCGAGACCGACTGCGGCGGGAGCAAAAATTATACCTGAATTCGTATGGTATAATTTTTGCTTTCGTCGTAATCGGTCTCGTTGATTAAATATATGGTTAAACTTAGATCTTAAAAAAGCGCGGGCACACTACATTATGAAATGGAGGAAGTAAAACCTATGTAGTAACCGACAAGTGGAGTTCGTACTTTTGCATTTACTACTAATAAGCATTTGAATGGATGTACGTGAGAGCCCAGCATAGCGTGACCTTGCACCACCTATGATCTATGAATATGATGGAACGTGCCTAATACGAGTAATCAGAATACTGCTTGGAATACCAACGACAATGTTACAGTAATCCGAATTGAGGTTTGAATCTTACTGATTCCGTCTCCTTCTGGCCGCACGCAGCTGCTTGAGAGAAATCGCGCAGGAGGCGAGTGTTTGTTTTCGGCTTGTTCCGGCTGGCTCTTCGGCCCACCTACTCCTGCTTTTTGGAAGGCAGAGACCCATGCGGCTACGACGGGTAAAAAGAAGCCGCTGCCCTGTCGGCGGCTGCCAACGGAGTAGTAACTGCCTGTCCGGTGCGTCACGGTTTGGACGGTAGTAGTACTACTTGGTGGACACGGCCGCAGATGGCCTGGGCCCTGGGGTGGGCACGCACGACAAAGGGAGAGAGAGGGTCACGTAAGCTCCGGGCGCGCAGGAACCGAGGCGGTCAGGGAGGTTGTTGATCGACGGGGCTGGCCCACTCGGTCAGTCGCGAGTGACGTGCTGGTGTGGTTCGTGTCCTCTTTCCTACTCTGGTCATCACACAATCGCTCCACCACTCAAAGGAAGGAAGGCCGCCACTGCCCCGTTTGAAACTGCAGCGTCTGGTCATCCATGGCCAGCTGCAAAGCCAGCTAGCCCAGTGCTGCTAGCACGGCTTGCATGTCACTTGTTAGGGTGGGCAGGTTTAGGTTCAGCTGCAGCAGGCCACCCTTCGGCATAGAGCGCCCACAAACTTCGCCCAACGTTGTGCTATTTGGACAGGATGAGCGCTCGTGTCGCCCCTTCCCGCGGGGCGGCCCGGGCGAAACCCTAGCCGCCACACCAGTTCCCCACCAGATCCCCTCCTCCCCTCGCCGCCACCGGCAAGCGCCGCCGGGCAAAGCCCGCGCGGCGTCGGCGGTGGCGGGGCCGTCCATCTTCTTCCCTCTCTCGTGGTCTGGGCTGTGCGGGGGCACCCGGCCTTGGAGAGGCGTGTGGGCGCGGCGCGCGGGCGCCGGTGGGCGCAGCGAGCAGGCGCCGGGGCGCGCGGCGAGCTGGCGCCGGGGCGTTGGCGTACTGCGCGGGGAGCGGCCTCGTCAGGTGGTGATGTGGGCAGCCGCGGCAGGCGGCCGGGGGGACTGGCCGGCGCGCCAGTCCGGCGCGGTGGCGCGTGCGCGCCTCGGGCGTGAGATGGGCGCCGGATCCGCGTCTGGGGCGGCGCGGCGAGCTGGCGCGGTGGGTCGTGGGCGCTGGTCGAGGACGCAGTGCGTGGCTGCGGTTAGATCTGGGCGACGAGAGCACGTGTTGCTCGGGCGCCGTTCGGCGTATGTGTTAGTGTTTGCTGCCGGCTGGTGGCCGTTCGGGAGAAGCTATGGGAGATGAATGGCACCCTTGCTCGGTGTTGCATCCTTCTGATGGTGGTTCGGAAAGCTCGGCGCTGCTGCGGATTGGAGGACGAGATGGTGGTGGCTGGAGGGAGAGGAATGGCCTTGCTGCAGGCGTTGCATCCTTCGTCGGGAGATGAATGGCCTGCAGACGTTGCATCCTCGAGGAGACGAATGGCGTCGTGCTTGGTTGCATCCTTCCGATGGGAGACGAATGGCGCCGCGGCGGGTTGCATCCTTCGTCCAGTGGGGGATGCGGATGATAGGTTGGAAGCATGTCGAGCTCGCCGGGGAGGTGCGGTTGGCCGTGGAGGCAGGAGTAATGGTTTGCTGTGTTGGCTGACCGGATCCTGGGTTCGGGCTATGCAGGTGAGACGGCCGGCGAAAGTCGTACTCCGGCTGTGGCCGGAGTTGTCGATGGCGGCGTCTTCCGGCGTCGCTCCCTTGTTGGAGGCATCGATGTAGCTGCTCCCACCTTGCATTTCCCGACGTGCTCCGGGGGAAACCCTAGATCTAGTTTAGATCGGACGATGGCGGCGCTATCCGGCGTCGCGTTCCCTCTTAGGGGCATCGTCTTGGAGGTGGATCCGGTTAGAGGGACCCGTGGCTCGTGTGGATGTGTGTGTTGTTTGCCGTAAGGCGTCGTTTGTATGGTTTTTTGGGTCCGGTTTTCCTCATAAACTGGACCAACCTTCTATCTTTTCAATGAATTTAGGAGTTCTCCTGCTAACATTCAAAAAAAAAAACTTCGCCCAGGATCATGGATGAAAGGGAGCTCAGAGCATCTATAGTCGGACTAGCAAATCCGACCCCTCCGGATACGTATGTTGCGTCGCATATCCACATATCCTAAATGACAATTCTCACATTCATATAATTTATGCACGTCAATCATTTGATACAAATTGTCCGAATTTAACAGTTTGAAACAAAACAAATCAAATCATAGTTCAACAAATCGGACATGTCAAAAATAAAATCAATGTCCGAGCGAGAAAGGGGTGCTTGTCGTTCACTTTCCAGAAGCGGCCATCCATGCCGCCTGCTCATCCAACTCATCCTGCTCCGTCCGCCTGCATCCTGGCCGCATGATCCGCTGCTGCAGGCGTCCTCGCCACCTCATGCACCCTACAGTCGTTTATCTCCTTCTTCTTCCTTGCAAGCCTCTTTTTTGCATGCTCATCTATATGGGTGTCGTCCGTCAACATGATCTTGGCATCCTCCGCATCCCTTACGAGTTGCAACCTCTCCTTTTCGAGCTCAATCTCACCAAACGTCTTGGCCTTCTCGAATTCCCATTTGATCGCCGCCTCTTGCTTCTCCAACTCGATCTTCTCCCTCTCAATTTCCAACTTCTTCTCCGCCCTCCTCCGGTCCCCATTCATCCCTCCTTTCGCGCATCCAACATGAGCTTGTACCCCTCTTTCTTCTTGTTCTCCCTCATCGGAAAAATGCCCGTCCATGTGGACGACATTTTCTTGCCGCGGCGTCACTGGCTATTCATGCCTTCTCCCACTTGTTTCCCATGACTTGCCGGTTATCCTTTGACACGGTGGCTGTTCCATTCGTGACGACAATATCGTCCTTTTCATCGTCCAGCCCAATGGATTGGTGGGACCTTGAGCCATCATTCTCTTCTTGCTGGCCTTGAGATCGGCCACAACTTGTGTCCGCTTTGGCTTGCCATTCAATATGACCCAACAATGGCTAAAAGCAAACGGCTTCTTCTCGAGCTCGTGATGCATAGTGGCCGCCACCGCCGTCTACCAAACAACATACGTATGAGCATAAGAATGCAAACACAAAAACTTATTCAAATGACAACAAGATGAGGCAACTGAAATTACGTTAGTTGCCACTCCCATCCCACTTTGTGGGCGTTTGGTCACTTATGCGTAGTAGCCGACGTACTTCTTCACTTCCCCTTGAATGGTCCCCCATCGATGTTGGAGAGATGTTGATAACCCACAAGTATAGGGGATCGCAACAGTTTTCGAGGGTAGAGTATTCAACCCAAATTTATAGATTCGACACAGGGGGAGCCAAAGAATACTTGAGAGTATTAGCAGTTGAGTTGTCAATTCAACCACACCTGAAGATTAAATATCTGCATCAAAGTGATTGGTAGCACAGTAATATGATAGTTTGATAGCAGTAGTGACAGTAACAGTAACGGTAGCAGTGATAGCAATAGTTTTGTAGCAGTTGGAACAGTAGCAGCAGCAATAATAACTTAGCAAGAACAATAAGCGGAAAGCTCGTAGGCACTGGATCAGTGAACTCGTTGGATGATATTCATCATATAACAGTCATAACCTAGGGCGACACAGAACTAGCTCTAGTTCATCAATGTAATGTAGGCATGTATTCCGTAAATAGTCATACGTGCTTATGGAAAAGAACTTGCATGACATCTTTTGTCCTACCCTCCCATGGCAGCAGGGTCCGTAAGGAAACTAAGGGATATTAAGGCCTCCTTTTAATAGAGAACCGGAACAAAGCATTAACACATGGTGAATACATGAACTCCTCAAACTATGGTCATCACCGTGAAGTATCCCAAATATTGTCACTATGGGGTTGACGGATCATAACACGTAATAGGTGCATATGACTAGGCAAGATCGGATCAAGAACATAGATATAATGAGGATAACATAAACGGTTCAGATCTGAAATCATGGCACTCGGGCCCTAGTGACAAGCATTAGGCATAGCAAAGTCATAGCAACATCAATCTCAGAACATAATGGATACTAGGGATCAAGCTCTAACAAAACTAACTAGATTACATGATGAATCTAATCCAACTCCTCACCGACCAGCAAGCCTACGAAGGAATTACTCACTCCCGGTGGGGAGCATCATGGAATTGGCGATGGATAAGGATTGGTGATGACGAAGACCGACGATTCCCCTCTCCGGAGCCCCAAACGGGCTCCAGATCTGGCCTCCCGATGAAGAACAGAAGGTGGCGGCGGCTCCGTATCATAAACGCGATGAAACTTTCTCTCTGATTTTTTTTCTCCGAAAATAGGAATTTATAGTGGCGGAATTAGGGTCAGTGGGGCCACGAGGTGGGCACAACCCACCAGGGCGCGCCCAGGGGGCCTGGCGCGCCCTGGTGGGTGCTGGCCACCCTGGCCCCCTTCTCCGGTGGTTTTTGGCTCCAATAATTCTTATATATTCTGAAATAATTCTCCAAAAAGTTTCGTTCCATTCCGAGAACACTGGTAGAAAACAAGGCTTTGATCCGGGCCAGATCAGATCATTAGTCCCGGTTCTATTACGAACCGGGACCAATGGTTGCATCAGTCCCGGTTCGAGCGGCCAGGGCGCCGGCCGGGCCTCGGCAAGAACCAGTCTCGGTTCGTCTGACCCCTTTAGTCCCGGTTCCATGCACGAACCGGGACTAAAGGGCCTCGCTCCTGGCCCAGCCCCTTTAGTCCCGGTGCTAGCCACCAACCGGGACTAAAGAGACACCATTAGTCCCGGTGCTAGCCACCAACCGGGACTTAAGAGTTGCCTATATATATGATCGCCCCTGCCCGCTCACTCCTCTGTTTTTGGCCGGCCGGCGTGTGGGAGGTGTGCTGCTCTCTGTTCTCACCTCCTATGCACATGAGGTGTTCGATGAAATGCCGCAGCCACACTTAAGCTTTCTCCTCTCCAAGCTCGACCTCCAAGCTACATTTTCCCTAAGATTTGTTTAGGTTTGGCGGTGCACCAACTATACAAGTGTTCTAAAAGGTTAACGACTTCATCATTTCATCTCTCACTGCTAGTTTAGCTCATTTCAAATGCTCTAGAAGTAGAGTGTGGTTTATGGGCTTTAGTGGAGGAGTGTATGTGGGAGTTCTTTTGATTTAGACGCACAATTAGAGCTGAAATTAACTTCTTAGAGTCTGCACATGTGTAGGGTGCCGTTCCCGTCCCCGTCCTCACCGTCGTCGATCGCCCGCGCCGATCTCGTCGCCGGCACCACTGTGGTGAGCCTCTTGTTCTTATCTTCTTTTTAAAAGAAAAAAAATTCTTACTTGTATGATTTACATAGATACTTGTATTAATTTGGCCACTTCTCTATTCATGATGTTCTGTAATGGTTTTTGATACACTTAATTATATAACGCACGCAGATGAACCGGCAATGGATGTACGGTGACCGACACACCTCCGAGTACATTGAGGGCCTGCATAAATTACTCGAAGTGGCTAAGGCAAACACGCAGAATGGTTTTATGTATTGTCCATGTACTGTCTGTGAGAATACGAAGGATTACTCTAACTCGAAAACCCTTCACTCCCACCTGCTTGAGAAGGGTTTCATGCCACACTATAATGTTTGGACTAAGCACGGAGAAAGAGGAGTTATGATGGAAGACAACGAAGAAGAAGAGGATGATGAAAGCTATCCTATGTTCCCTGAATACGGTGATACTGCAACGGGGGAAGCAGAAGATCAAGAGGCACCAGACGATGTGCCCGATGATGATCTTGGCCAGGTCATTGTTGATGCACAGAGAGAATGCGAAAGTGAAAGGGAGAAGTTGAAGTTCGATCGCACGTTAGAGGATCACAAAAAAGGGTTGTACCCAAACTGCGAAGATGACAACACAAAGCTCGGTACCACACTGGAATTGCTGCAATGGAAGGCAGACAATAGTGTATCTGACAAGGGATTTGGTTCGCTACTGAAAATAATGAAGAGCAAGCTTCCAAAGGATAACGAATTGCCCGACAGTACGTACGAAGCAAAGAAGGTTCTCTGCCCTCTAGGATTGGAGGTGCATAAGATACATGCATGCCCTAATGACTGCATCCTCTACCGCGGTGAGTATGAGGAATTGAACGCATGCCCGATATGCGGTGCATTGCGGTATAAGATCAGACGAGATGACCCTGGTGATGTTGAGGGCGAGCGTCCCAGGAAGAGGGTTCCTGCCAAGGTGATGTGGTATGCTTCTATAATACCACAGTTGAAGCGTCTATTCAGAAACAAAGAGCATGCCAAGTTATTGCGATGGCACAAAGAAGACCGTAAGAAAGACGTGAAGTTGAGAGCACCCGCTGACGAGTCGCAGTGGAGAAAAATCGAGTGAAAGTGGGGGGACTTTGCAGGTGACGCAAGGAACATATGGTTTGGTTTAAGTGCAGATGGCATTAATCCTTTTGGGAAGCAGAGCAGCAAGCATAGCACATGGCCCGTGACTCTATGTATCTATAACCTTCCTCCTTGGTTGTGCATGAAGCGGAAGTTCATTATGATGTCAGTGCTCATCCAAGGCCCTAAGCAACCCGGCAACGACATTGATGTGTACCTAAGGCCATTAGTCGAAGAGCTTTTACAGCTGTGGAATGGAAAAGGTGTACGTGTGTGGGATGAGCATAAACAAGAGGAATTTGACCTACGAGCGTTGTTGTTTGTAACCATCAATGATTGGCCTGCTCTTAGTAACCTTTCAGGACAGACAAACAAGGGATACCACGCATGCACGCACTGTTTAGATGATACCCAAAGTATATATTTGGACAAATGCAAGAAGAATGTGTACCTGGGACATCGTCGATTTCTTCCGACCAAGCATGCCTTAAGAAAGAAAGGCAAGCATTTCCAAGGTGAGGCAGATCACCGAAAGAAGCCTGTCCTCCGTACTGGTGATGACATACTTGATATGGTCAAGGATTTACAAGTAATCTTTGGAAAGGGTCCTGGCGGACAATCTGTTCCGAATGACGCTGAGGGACGCGCACCCATGTGGAAGAAGAAATCTATATTTTGGGACCTACCCTATTGGAAAGACCTAGAGGTCCGCTCTGCAATCGACGTGGTGCACGTGACGAAGAATGTTTGCGTGAACGTACTAGGCTTCTTGGGCGTGTATGGGAAGACAAAAGATACACCGAAGGCACGGGAGGACCAGCAACGTGTGAACGAACAAGACGGCATGCATCCAAAGCAGTATCAAGGTCCTGCCAGCTACGCTCTAACCAAAGCGGAGAAGGAAATCTTCTTTGAATGCCTGCTCAGTATCAAGGTCCCGTCTGGCTTCTCGTCGAATATAAAGGGAATAATAAACATGGCAGAGAAAAAAATTCCAGAACCTAAAGTCTCATGACTGCCACGTGATTATGACGCAACTGCTTTCGGTTGCATTGAGGGGGCTTCTACCAGAAAATGTTCGATTAGCCATTGTGAAGCTATGTGCATTCCTCAATGCAATTTCTCAGAAGGTAATCGATCCAGAAATCCTACCAAGGTTACAGAATGATTTGGTCCAATGTCTTGTCAGCTTCGAGTTGGTGTTCCCACCATCCTTCTTATATATTATGACGCACGTCCTAGTTCACCTAGTCGAGGAGATTGTCATTTTGGGTCCTGTATTTCTACACAGTATGTTCCCCTTTGAGAGGTTCATGGGAGTCTTGAAGAAATATGTTCGTAATCGTGCTAGGCCAGAAGGAAGCATCTCCACGGGCCATCAAACAGAGGAGGTCATTGGGTTTTGTGTTGACTTTTTTCCTGACCTTAAGCCGATTGGTGTCCCTAAATCGCGGTATGAGGGGAGACTGAGTGGAAAAGGCACGCTAGGAGCGGATTCAATAATATGTAGGGACGGGAATTCCTGGGCCCAAGCACACTACACAGTTCTACAGAATTCTACGTTGGTGGCCCCGTATATCAATGAACACAAGAATATTCTACGCTACAAACACCCGGAGCAGTCTGACGACTAGATTACACGTGAACACATCGGGACTTTCGGCGGTTGGTTGCAAATGCATCTCATGCGTAACAACACTGTTGGAGATGACCTGTACTTGTTGGCCAGGACATCATCTTCGACTGTATGGACTTACCAAGGGTACGAGATAAATGGTAATACATTTTACATGATCGCCCAAGATAAAAAGAGCACCAACCAAAACAGTGGTGTCCGCTTTGATGCAGCAATCACCAATAGGGCAAAGGACACATATTATGGTTACATAGAGGAGATACGGGAACTTGACTATGGACATGAATTTAAGGTCCCTTTGTTTCGGTGCAAATGGGTCAATCTGTCAGGAGGCGGGGTACAGTTAGACCCGCAGTACGGATTGACAATAGTGGATCTCAAAAATCTTGGGTACACAGACAAACCATTTGTCCTAGCCAATGATGTGGCGCAGGTTTTCTATGTGAAGGACATGTCTACCAAACCGAGGAAAAAAAGATAAGGAAGCGAATACATCAAACGATGAGCCAAAGCGCCACATAGTTCTCTCATGGAAAAGAAACATCGTGGGAGTGGAGGACAAGACAGACATGTCTGAGGATTATGAAAAGTTTCATGAAATTCCTCCCTTCAAAGTGAAGGCTGACCCAAGCATCGTGTTAAACGATGAAGATTATCCATGGTTACGACGCAATAAGGAAGGGACACACGTGAAGAAAAAGTGAAGACTTTCTCTCCACAACTATTCTGATGATGGCTTTCATCTAGAATATCACTGCAGTTACATGTCAAGAAATGAAATCCCTTTTGTAATAGATGAGTTTTCATCCGAAACCCTGTTACTTCGAAAGAGATTGTCCAGTTTGTAGACGAAGTGCATCTAGTTTTTCTCGTAACCCACTCAACTTTTTAGCACATGCTATGTGGGTGAAATTATGATACCATGCCAAGTTTCAACCTTTTCAGAGTTCATTTGTAGTGATTTTCAAATTCAGGGTCATTTAGCTCAAAATAAATCATGAAATGCATGAAAAATAGCAAATGAAGTCAGAAAAGGGTTGAAAATTGATGATGTGGCTTTGAATGGTGCATATTGAATGCAGAAAAAGTCTGGAGTTAAAATATGTTAAAAAAATTGAAATCCCTTTTGTAACAGATGAGTTTTCGTCCGAAACCCTATTACTTCGAAAGAGATTGTCCAGTTTGTACACGAAGTGCATCCAGTTTTTCCCGTAACCCAGTTAACTTTTTAGCACATGCTATGTGGGTGAAATTATTATACCATGCCAAGTTTTAACCTTTTCAGAGTTCATTTGCAGTGCTTGTCAATTTCAGGGTCATTTAGCTCAAAATAAATCATGAAATGCATGAAAAATAGCAAATGAAGTCACAAAAGGGTTGAAAATTGATGATGTGGCTTTGAATGGTGCATATTGAATGCAGAAAATGACTGGAGTTAAAATATGTTTAAAAAATGAAATCCCTTTTGTAATAGATGTGTTTTCATCCGAAACCCTTTTACTTCGAAAGAGATTGTCCAGTTTGTACACGAAGTGCGTCCAATTTTTCCCGTAACCCTCTCAACTTTTTAGCACATGCTATGTGGGTGAAACTATGATACCATGCCAAGTTTCAACCTTTTCAGAGTTCATTTGCAGTGCTTGTCAATTTCAAGGTCATTTAGCTCAAAATAAATCATGAAATGCATGAAAAATAGCAAATGAAGTCAGAAAAGGGTTGAAAATTGATGATGTGGCTTTGAATGGTTCATATTGAATGCAGAAAAAGACTGGAGTTAAAATATGTTTAAAAAATGAAATCCCTTTTGTAATAGATGAGTTTTCATCCGAACCCCTGTTACTTCGAAAGAGATTGTCCAGTTTGTACACGAAGTGCATCCAGTTTTTCCTGTAACCCTCTCAACTTTTTAGCACATGCTATGTAGGTGAAATTATGATACCATGCCAAGTTTCAACCTTTTCAGAGTTCATTTGCAGTGCTTTTCAAATTCAGGGTCATTTAGCTCCAAGAATGAACTAATAGCAAAAAGAATGAACTAAAAAGCTTTTATAAAACTCTAATAGGAAAAAGAATTAACTAAAAAGATTTTATAAAACTCTAATAGAAAAAAGAATAAACTAAAAAGATTTTATAAAACTCTAATAGCAAAAAGAATCAACTAAAAAGAATCAAAATAATATTAACTAAAATTATCAAAGTATTTATTTGTTAAAAACTTTAATAGTAAAAAGCTTTTATAAAACTCTAATACCAAAAGGAATCAACTAAAACATATGCAAAAAATAACATTAAAATTTTAAAAACATAATATATGCAAAAAAAGGCATGCCTACTAGCCACAACTTTCTGTATACGACTAGAAACCCTAGAAATGGGCCAGGATGCAGGCCCGCAGTGCTAGCAGGCCCAACAGGGCATGAGATAGGCATGTACTGCCTGCAATAGAGAGGAGCTCGAGAGGGCAGCGGCAGCAGCGCTTATAAACCAGTCCGAGCCCCTCTCGACTAGCGAGGTGGGACTAAACTTTTGGCTGCGGGAAGCACAACCCTTTAGTCCCGGTTGGTGGCTCCAACCGGGAATATAGGGGGGCCTTTAGTCCCGGTTGGTGATACCAACTGGGACTAAAGGGCCGCGCTCCCCGCCCTTTCGCCTGGCGAAAACTACCTTTAGTCCCGGTTGGTGGCACCAACCGGGACAAAAGGGGGGCCTTTAGTCCCGGTTGGAGCCACCAACCGGGACTAAAGGGGGGCTATATAAGCGGGACTTGAATTTTTTTCCAAATCCATCTGATTTCCCTCTCCCCCGACGGCGCCGAAACCACCTCGACGCCGCCAGGCTGCCGGATCTCGCCGTCGCCTCCCCGAGCCCGCTCGCTCCCCGTCGCCACCCCCGACGCCGTCCCCCGTCGCCGCCCCCCCGACGCCGTCGCCTCCTCGACGCCGTCGCCTCCCCGAGCCCGCTCGCTCTTTGTCTCCGCCCCCGACACCGTCCCCGTCGCCGCCCCCGACGCCGTCCCCCGTCGCCGCCCCCCAACGCCGTCACCTCCGCGGGCCCGCTCCGGTCTCCTCCTCCTAGGTGAGCCGCCGGCCACACCACCGCTCGCTCCTCGTTTTTTTAGAATTTTTGGAAACTATCAAATTTTGAACCAAAATTAGGATCAGTTGAGCAAAATAGCTATTATATACCAATCCCTTTTTCCAAAGATGCTCAAAATTTCCCAGATTCATACTAGTCACATGTAGTATTTACAAGAGTTTTCTCAGATTTTTTGAAAGTAGTCAAATTTTGAGGCAAAAATTGGTATTGCCAATTTAAACAGTCAGTACGTGCCAAATATGAGCTCAAAACGACATGATATTTTACAACACCAATACTAGTAAGTGGTAACATGTTTGGTCATATCACAAAGTTTCAAGTCAAAAGCATACCATTCACACACCAATACATAAAGTACTAGAGAAACAACAACAAAAAGACGAAACCAATACATAAAGGTTTTGCTTCTCACCAATCGTGCAAAGTCTTTCTTTTCATTAATGCATATATAGCAACACTAAGCTAGTTAGAAAATTAAGATGACATTTTAAGTTGATTTGTTGATCTATGAGGAAGATGCTTCTTTAATTGCTACCTTACATGATTTTAAGTGTTATATGTGCTCTTGGGCGCGCGCGACACACACATACACATCACTAGGTTTTGTTATTAAAAATGGTATTGTTGTTTTATTGTCATTAAATAAAATGATATTTGCTATAGCCACAATTTGTTCTCGTCGACGATGCCAATCCCACATCCTTGTCGTCGACTCGGCGCCGACAACCAGTTTGAGAGGCGCCATGTGCGGGACTGGGCTCCGCCGGGGGGTGCTACCTTCCGGGACGCGTAGTTTGGTGAGGAATCCGGGTATCGTCGTCGACCCGAAGCTTCTTTGGTGGCGGTCGCGTGGGCCACTATCGGTGCGGAGGCAGCCGGCAACCGAGGAGGTGGTACGTCGCCGTGTCAGGGAGGAGGACGAGCACATCCGTCGCTACATGATTGCGTTGGATGCGAGGTTCTCCAATACCTGGCAGTTCCTTCAGGGATCTCACCCGAGCTATGATCCTGTGATGGTTCCTTCTCTTTGGGTGTCCACCACCCACGCTTCAGGAACCGCGAGTGAACTAGATTATTCGATAATATTCGAGCTGTATTAGTGATAATATTCGATGGTTCATTAACTGGATTATTCGAGATGTATTAGTGATGTTATATGATAATATTATATGAAGAGTCCCCAACGATCGCAGGTGCTATTATATGTATTTGTGATATTATATGATGATCTTGCTTAAAAAATTGTCGTTGATTTTTAATCTTAGAATCATGAACACAGGAAATGTCGACGTCGTCTGACGACGATAGGATCCCTCAGTGCCCTGTGTGCTGGGATGACAGGGGTATATGCGACATTTATCCTCACCTAGACAACGATACGTCATTCACTGTCAAACTAACGGAAGAATTTAGTATTACTACGGTATGTAAAGACGACATGCATTTTTTGTTAATGAAGTATGACGTGTGCTTTTTGCTTTAATTAACCTTTAATTTTCTTTTGTACAATTTGACTCGTGCGTTCCCTGTCATGCAAGATTCGCTGTCTTGGACAAGTTCCATTTCAAAGAGAAGTGTAGTACAGAGCTTAAGATAGCTCACCTAAGAACGGAGCATTACACTTTTGCTGTTAAGGTGAAAAATAACGAAGATCACACATATTTTGGTTGTTCTAGTTGGAGAGCATTTTGCAAGGCGTATGGATTGGATGAGGACATGAACATTACCTTCGATCTTGGTAATGACGATGTTCATGATAATAATATAGATATTTGGGTGCATGCGGAGGATGACTTGATTCCGGTGCTACCTCTAGGTGCGTTTGTCAACAGATTTGTTAGGTAATTTATATTGATTATTGAAAAGTATTTGGTACTCATCCCGACTAAATTTCTTTATTTTTAATTATTAGCTTATTTCCGTGCTACAAGAGTTACCCGACAGATAATAGATCGCACCTACTACAGTTATGACTCCGAGCTTACTTGGTTGGAGAAAAATCATCTGATATCATTTATTGATGATGTTGAGTATCATGCTAAACATTACATGGCTGGGAACATTTATCATGGATATGTGCCACTAGTGCACAAGTTGAACCGTTATAACATCACTTCAGACAACTTTGTAAGATTTTTTTACCATTGCGTCACTAGTCCATCTTTTTCATACATTCTTCTTAAGCAAAACTAGTTTAGCTAACAATGTTATTATTACGTATGTTCTTCAACAGGTACTCCCGCCAGAGACCGTGTCTAAATGGATGGTTACCACCGGTGATTTGCATATGGTTAGGTTACGCCCAATGTGAATGAGTTACCCTGGTAAATACAGAATATCTCGAAGTGAAGAAAGCCTAAAAATCAAAGGAAGGAGCCAGGCAATAAAAGCATCCACGCAACCACTTGGACACGATGTCTTGATTGATGAATATAGGTTGATCACGCCACAAGTTGGAGATAGGTTGATCTGTATTCTTCAATGGGGAGATGCGGGAGTTCACCATTTTTATGCTATTTTACCTAGGAGAAAGCAGTAGTTAGTGTTTCTAACTTGTGATTACTTGATCACTTGCTAGTATGATAATAACCAAAATAATGTGAAGTTCACCTTTTTTATGCTATTTTATCTAGAATGATGAAGAGTTGATTAAGATGATGATGAGTTGTTATATGACATATACCAGTACAAATTAGATGGATGCAATAGACCAAGTTGAATTAAATAAAAAGGAAACCCTAAATGTAAAAGAATTGAAGGTTAAACACAAAAATAAAAGGGGGAAACACAATATGAAAACCCCTAAACCCCTCCTTTCAAAAAAAAAACAAAAAAAACCCAGAGCCTGGCAGCTGCTGACGCGTGGCTACCTTTTAGTCTCGGTCGGTGTTACCAACCGGGACTAAAGGTCCTCCTGCGTGGGCGCGCCACAACGGCCACGTGGAGCCCCTTTAGTCCCGGTTCGTAAGCCATCCGGGACTAAAAGTGATGGGCATTAGTCCCGATCGTTTTGTCCCGATTTCAGAACCGGGACTAAAGGCCCTCTGGAACCGGGATAGATGCCCTGTTTTCTACTAGTGGAACTTTTATTTCTGCACAAAAACAACACCATGGTAGTTCTGTTGAAAACAACGTTAGTCCAGGTTAGTTTCATTCAAATCATGCAAATTAGAGTCCAAAACAAGGGCAAAAGAGTGAGGAAAAGAGATACGTTGGAGACGTATCAACTCCCCCAAGCTTATACCTTTGCTTGTCCTCAAGCAATTCAGTTGACAAACTAAAAGTGATAAACAAAAACTTTTATGAACTCTTTTGTTCTTGTTTACATATATATGCTTAAGTAGCGCCTAGGTTTTCAGCAAAGATTATGACTAACCATGCTAACAATAACTCTTAGAAATTATATTAACTCATAACAATAACATAAGCCACTAGCGAGCAATAATAAGATATCTAAGCGCCAACACTTTTTCAAAACAATCATGATACAATATGACAATAGTGGTATCTCGCTAGCCCATTCTGAGACTGCAAAACATAAATGCAGAGTACCTCCAAAGTTCAAGCAGCGACTAAACATTGTAATTCATGGTAGAAAAGATCCAGTCATGCTGCACCCAACATCAACTATACACAATGCATGAGGATGACAATAGTGCTCTCAGGTCTGGCGCTTATTTGAGAAGGTGATGACTCAACATAAAAGTAAATAGATAGTCCCTTCGCAGAGGGAAGCATGGATTTGCAGCGGTGCCAGAGCTCAAATCTTAAAACAGAGATAGATATAATTTTGGGAGGTACACCCTTCCTGTCAACGTCACGACCAAGAGTTATCAATATCTTCCATGCTAAACAAATTAGCGGTGGTTCCCAAGTGGTAAAAGTAAAGGTTTACTCCCCCTCCACCAACAATCACACTCCACGGCTAGCCGCATCCATTGGTACCATCCAAACCAACAACATTCCTGGGGGAGTTTTCTTTAATTATTTTTTATTTTTTATTTCGGGACTGGGAATCCCTATAACCGCCCTCTCGTGTAAGGACAAGTGAATAAACACTCATCATGAGAATAACCCGCTTAGCATGGAAGATACTGACCGCCCCCTATCACTCCATGAGCGGTCCAGGCACACAAAACAGATGTTCATTTGAATTTATAGACATGGCACATGCAAAATTACTTTGGAACGGCAGGGTAATACCGCATATAGGTAGATATAGTGGACTCATCTGGCACAACTTGGTTTAAGGGTTTTGATGCACAAGCAGTATTCCCGCTCAGTACAGGCGAAGGCTAGCAAATAGATTGAGAAGCAGCCAACTGGAGAGTGAAAACGGTCATGAACATGCATTACATATAATCAACATTGAATACTAGCATGAGTAGGATATGGACACCATGAACATAAATATCATGAAGGCTATGTTGGTTTTGATTCAACTACATGCGTGAACATGTGCCAAGTCAAGCCACTTGAAACATTCACAGGAGGATACCATATCATCATACCACATCACAACTATTTTAATGCATGTTAACACCCAAGATAAATCATTATCCACTCCTAGCTACTTAAGCATGGCATGAACAACTATAATCTCGAATGGTTATTGCAAACATGTTTGATCATAATATGCTAAATCAAGGATACTAGGTTAAACATATTTACAAAAACAAAAACAAGTTGAGTTCATACCCGCTTTTCTCTGCCACAGTCAATTCATCAAATATCATCATTATTGCCTTTCACTTGCACGACCGAATGATAAGAAGATAATAATAGTGCAAGAGTGCCCTGGACTAAGCTGGAATCTGCAACATTTTATTCAAGAGGAGAAGACAAAGTAATATGGGCTCTTTGTTAGATAAATAATAATGCATATGAGAGCCACTCAGCATTTTCATTGCGGTCTTCTCCTTGGTACGACTCAAATAAAAGGAAAAGAATTTCAAAGAAACACACTAAAATATTTTTGGAGTTTTTGTTTTTTCTTGAAGAAGGCTAATTAAAAGGAAAAACAAAACGAGAAAAACTATTTACACGGGAAAGCTCCCAACGAGTAAAAAATAAATGAGAAATCTTTTTGGGTTTTCTTTCGATACTACAATAAAACTAAGCTAGAAAGAAAAACTAAAAAGTAGGAAATATTTTTGGGTTTTCTCAAAGTTTTCAAACACACAAGAAGAAAGCGAGAAAACAAATCTAGCATGTATATTACAATGAAAAATTGTGAACACCGACAACTAGAATGAAATGTGTGAACATGAATGTAATGTCGGTGAAAATGCGTACTCCCCCAAGCTTAGGCTTTTGGCCTAGCTTGGTAATCACCATCCGTAGTAGCCGTCTGGTCCCAAGTTGTAGTGAGGTGGAGGCGGCACCTGAGCATCCCACCCCTGGGGATCCTCCTCAGCAGCTGCTAGGTTGTTCCGGTAGGCTGTAATGTCATCTGGCATGATCATGTATGATTTCCTGGCAATAGAATCAAACAAAGCAGGTGCAGGCAACGGAATAACATCACGGGTTTCTTTGCTGAATACTAGGTTGTAATGAATGTCACGGGGAGAATCAGTTACATCGAGGACTTGGTGATCTTGCAGTGACTTGTGACCAAGGGAAACTCGGGATAAGAGATAATCATGTGGGCGAAACTGAACATTAAAGTGTCTCGCTAAGTGAGTAGCATAAATGCCACCATGTATCTTTCCCTTAGTTTTGTTAAGGTGTAAGCGACGAGCAATAATATCCCCCATACTAACTGTGTGATCATCATAAAGTGCACGTCGTAAAATAGCAAGGTCAGGGGCACTGAGTGCGCCGACCTTCTCCCTAGCGGTTAAACACTTAGCGATGACCAAAGCAAAGTAATGCACTGAGGGAAACTGCAAGCTGGTAGCAGTAGCGTTTGACGCGCCTCTATCATCACCCACTGTTAAAGTGAGGAGAAAATCCTCAAACTCAGATGGCCTAGGTTCTCTCAATTCCCCATCAGAAGGGATCAAACATATGTTGCAGAAGTCAGTTAGCGGCATTTTGTAAGTTTCAACATACAGATTAAACTGCACTTCAGCAGGATTGTTTCTCCCTAGATAATAAAAACCTTGCACAAAGGAATTTGTAAGGATGTGATATTGGTCACACTTAGCTGCGAGGAACTCGGTCAACCCAGCGTTTGCAACAAACTGAGCGAACTCTTGATGGAATCCGGCCTCCTCCATGAAGGCATCATGCGGCCATTCACACGGCCTCACCTCCGCCCTTCTTGGGGTGTGAAGGTCATTGTCCGATGATTCCCCAATGACTCCTTTGGCATTTTTCTTGGAGGAGAACTTCCTAAAGACTTGCATTTTAATCCAAGTAGCAATCCCTCCAAACAGTTTCAGAAACGGAGCTTCGAGCTAAGAGATCGAAATCCGTGGGTTTGAGAGCAAGAACACGGGAATGGTGGCCGTGGTCATTTTTTTCTTGAGGTAGGTGATGATGTGGGCTAAAGATATAAGTGAGGGGACCCACGTGGGGGCCACATCCCACCAGGGCGCGCCTGGGGGTGCTGGCGTGCCCTGGTGTCTTGTGGGCACCAGGTGCACCTCCCTCTGGTATTATTTGCACCAGAAATTCAGAAATATTCGGAAAAAAATCATATCAAATTTTCAGGACATTCTGAGAACTTTTATTTTTGGGTCATTTTTTTTATTGCACGGAGAAAACAGAAAACAGGATAATCATGGCATTTTATTTTATTTGACTAACTACAACAGAAGATAAAGAGTGGGAGCAGAGAGTTGTGCTTACTAGATTCATCGACTTCATACCTCTTAAAAATGATTCATTAATAAGGTTGATCAAGTCTTATTAACAACCACTTCCGATTAGCATGAAACCGAAGAACTTTCGTAAAACACTAAGTTACCTCAATGGGAATGTGCATATCCCCAACCATAAGTATATCATATTTCTTTTTGGCAGTAGGAAGAGGTAATTGAAAGCTTGCAATAGTGATGGTCGGAGTTTCTTCAATAACATTTATACCATTCACTTGGAATTGTTTCTTCGGAAAGTGCACCGTGTGCTCATTACCATTGATATGAAAAGTGACTTTGCTTTTATTGCAATCAGTAACAGCCCCTGCATTGTTCAGAAAGGGTCTACCAAGGATAATCGACATATTGTCGTCCTCGGGCATCTCAAGAATAACAAAGTCCGTTAAGATAGTAACATTTGCAACAACAACGGGCACATCCTCACAAATACCGATAGGTATGGCAGTTGATTTATCAGCCATTTGCAATGATATCTCGGTAGGTGTGAGTTTATTCAAATCAAGTCTTTTATATAAGGAGAAAGGCATAACACTAACACCGGCTCCCAAATCACACAAAGCAGTTTTGACATAGTTTCTTTTAATGGAGCAAGGTATAGTCGGTATTCCAGGATCTCCAAGTTTTTTGGGTACTCCATCCTTAAAAGAATAATTAGCAAGCATGGTGGATATTTCAGCTTCAGGTATCTTTCTTTTATTTGTGATGATGTCTTTCATATACTTTGGATAAGGGGCAATTTTTAAAATATCGGTTAAGCGGGTACGCAAAAAGACTGGCCTAATCATCTCAGCAAAGCGCTCAACTTCTTCATCATCCTTTTTCTTAGATGGCTTAGATGGAAATGGCATGGGTTTCTGAACCCATGGCTCTCTTTCTTTACCATGTTTCCTAGCCACAAAGTCTCTTTTATCATAACGTTTATTTTTAGATTGTGGGTTACCAAGATCAGGAGCAGGCTCTATTTCAACATCATTATCTCGTTCTTTATCATTATTAGGTGAGCATCTTCATGAACATCATCATTATCATTTTCATTATCACTAGGTGAATGTTCATTACCAGACTAAGTTTCAGCATCGGAAATAGAGACATCATTATTATCAAGAGGTTTTTGGGTCTCGGGTTCACTAGAGGTATGCAAAGTCCTATCATTTTTTCTTTTTCTTTTTCCTCTTAGAAGGACTAGGTGCATCAGCATTAATTCTCAGATTCTTGTTCAATTCTTTTAGGCTGACCCTCAGGGTAGAGTGGTTCTTGGGTCATTCTACCTCCTCTAGTTACTACTCTAGCAGCAAAATCATGCATATTATTATTCATTTCATCAAGCAATTCCTTTTGAGATTTAGCAGAGTGGTTCTTGGGTCATTCTACATCCTCTAGTTACTACTCTAGCAAGAAAATCATGCATATTATTATTCATTTCATCAAGCAATTCCTTTTGAGACTTAGCAACTTGTTCCAACTGTGTTTGAACCATAGAGGCATGTTTTCCTACACCTCTAACATCATTACTGATTCTAAATAGCAAGTCACTCAAGCAAGCAATCATATCAGAGTTGTATTTCACTTGTTTCAGAACATGAGCATTGAAATGATCTTGCTTCATAATATAGTTGTCAAACTCATATAAGCATTGACTAGGATGTTTATTGTGAGGGATATCACCTTCATCAAACTTTAGTAAAGAATTTACCTTCACCACTTGTGGAGGTGGTGGTGTGTCAAGGCCATGTATTTCTTCAATAGGTGGCAAATTGTTAACATCCTCAGCTTTAATACCTTTTTCCTTCATAAATTTCTTTGCCTCTTGCATATCTTCAGGACTGAGAAATAAGATACCCCTCTTCTTCGGAGTGGGTTTAGGCGGTGGTTCAGGAGGAGTCCAATCATCATAATTCTTCAATATGTTATTCAATAATTCCTCAGCTTGTTCTACAGTTCGCTCCCTGAAAACACAACCATCACAACTATCTAGTAAGTCCCTAGAAGCATCGGTTAGTCCATTATAAAAGATATCAAGTATTTCATTTTTCTTGAGAGGATGATCAGGCAAAGCATTAAGCAACTGGAGAAGCCTCCCCCAAGCTTGTGGGAGACTCTCTTCTTCAATTTGCACAAAGTTAAATATTTCCTGTAAGGCGGCTTGTTTCTTATGAGCAGGAAAATATTTTCCAGAGAAGTAGTAAATCATATCCTGCGGACTACACACACAACCAGGAGTAAGAGTATTGTACCATGTCTTAGCATCACCCTTTAATGAGAACGGAAATAACTTGAGGATGTAATAGTAGCGAATCTTCTCATCATGAGCAAAGAGGGTGGCTATATCATTCAGCTTAGTGAGGTGTGCTACTACAGTTTTAGTTTCATAGCCATGGAAAGGATCAGATTCAACCAAAGTAATTAACTCTGGGTCGACAGAGAATTCATAATCCTTATGGGTAACAAAGATAGGTGAAGTAGCAAACTTAGGATCACATTTCATTCTAGCATTCAAAGTCTTTTCCTTATACTTGCGTAGCAATTTCTTAAGATCGTTTCTATCCTTGCAAGAAAGAATTTCTCTAGTTACCTCTTCGTCCATAACATAACCTTCAGGTATCTTAGGCATTTCAAACTTAGGAGAGCTAGGACTAATAGGTGTTTCATAGTCATCATCAGTTTCATAGGCTTCATCAGTTTCAGCAATCTCATCAGTTTCAGTAGTTTCATTCTCTTTAGCTCTAGCAATTTGTTCATCAAGAAATTCTCCTAGTGGCACATTATCATCAAGCATGGTACTAGCATCATAAATAGCATAATTCATAGCAGAGATAGCATCATCAATAACTTGTGACATATCAGGATTACTAGCATGTGGTGGTGTTGCAAGCTTACTCATAACAGAAGGTGAATCAAGTGTAGAGCTAGATGTCAGTTCCTTACCTCCCCTCGTCTTAGAGGGAAAAATCTTAGTCTTTGGATCCTTCAAATTCTTCATAGTGATCAATTGATATAAATCCCAAGTGACTCAACAAATATACCTATGCTCCCCGGCAACGGCGCCAGAAAAAGGTCTTGATAACCCACAAGTATAGGGGATCGCAACAGTTTTCGAGGGTAGAGTATACAACCCAAATTTATAGATTCGACACAAGGGGAGCCAAAGAATACTTGAGAGTATTAGCAGTTGAGTTGTCAATTTAACCACACCTGGAGATTAAATATCTGCGGCAAAGTGATCAGTAGCACAGTAATATGATAGTTTGATAGCAGTAGTGACAGTAATAGTAACGGTAGCAGTGATAGCAATAGTTTTGTAGCAGTTGGAACAGTAGCAGCAGCAATAATAACTAAGCAAGAACAATAAGCGGAAAGCTCGTAGGCACTGGATCGGTGAACTCGTTGGATGATATTCATCATATAACAGTCATGACCTAGGGCGACATAGAACTAGCTCCAGTTCATCAATGTAACGTAGGCATGTATTCCATAAATAGTCATACGTGCTTATGGAAAAGAACTTGCATGACATCTTTTGTCCTACCCTCCCGTGGCAGCGGGGTCCATAAGGAAACTAAGTGATATTAAGGCCTCCTTTTAATAGAGAACCGGAACAAAGCATTAACACATGGTGAATACATGAACTCCTCAAACTACGGTCATCACCGTGAAGTATCCCAAATATTGTCACTATGGGGTTAACGGATCATAACACGTAATAGGTGCATATGACTAGGCAAGATCGGATCAAGAATATAGATATAATGGTGATAACATAAACGGTTCAGATCTAAAATCCTGGCACTCGGGCCCTAGTGACAAGCATTAGGCATAGCAAAGTCATAGCAACATCAATCTCAGAACATAATGGATACTAGGGATCAAGCCCTAACAAAACTAACTTGATTACATGATGAATCTCATCCAACTCCTCACCGACCAGCAAACCTATGAAGGAATTAATCACTCCCAGTGGGGAGCATCATGGAATTGGCGATGGAGAAGGATTGGTGATGACGAAGACCGAAGATTCCCCTCTCCGGAGCCCCAAACGGGCTCCAGATCTGGCCTCCCGATGAAGAACAGGAGGTGGCGGTGGCGGCTCCGTATCGTAAAACGCGATGAAACTTTCTCTCTGAATTTTTTGTTCGAAAATAGGAATTTATAGTGGCGGAATTAGGGTCAGTGGGGCCACGAGGTGGGCACAACCCACCAGGGCGCGCCAAGGGGGCCCGGCGCGCCTTGGTGGGTGCTGGCCACCCTGGCCCCCTTCTCTGGTGGTTTTTGGCTCCAATAATTCTTATATATTCTGAAATAATTCTCCAAAAAGATTCGTTCCATTCCGAGAACTTTTATTTCTGCACAAAAACAACACCATGGTAGTTCTGCTGAAAACAACGTTAGTCCGGGTTAGTTTCATTCAAATCATGCAAATTAGCGTCCAAAACAAGGGCAAAAGAGTGAGGAAAGGTAGATACGTTGGAGACGTATTAGATGCCACATTGCAGGTGGTCGCGATAGGATGCGGCTCCACATACTCATTTTGTTCGTGATACTCCTTCCAAATCTTCTTCAAATACGTGTTCCCCTTTTGCTCGGTGCCGCATATTGGATCCATTGTTGTGGCCAACCAATCTTTGACCAACATGATGTCCTCAAATCTTGAGAAAGTTGGACCTCTTGCCTTCGTCGTCTTGCCCTTCTTCTTCTTCTTGCTCGGATTGGATCGGATGTTGTCCCAACTTCAAATGCGATGGCGGCCTCCAATTCATACTCCAGTTCGGTCAGATCTTCATTGTCATTGATCATGCTTGACATGTACGCCTCCTAGATAATCATGGTTTTCAAGCATTCATCAATTACAAACATGCCCTATCTTGTTTTGTCATTCCGTCGAACATGTCGAGTGCAGCCCGGGCGGCTCCAGAGCCCGCGCTCATCCACTCCCGGACGAGATGTGGCGAGTCACATTTGTCAACTGGCGGCATCTGCGTGGGCGGAAAGGTATCCGGAATGGCCCATCTGGCCGTCAAATCCTCCACTGCCCGAAGGGTGCCGGACGACGTAAATCGCGTCGGCGTCGGCGCTCGGATGGGCGGGGTGCGGGGTCCAGGGCTTGGCATGGGAGACAGCTCCTCGAGCATGTCCTCACCTCCACTACTAGGAAAAGGGCTATAGATGATATGGCTACTAATGGCGCACCAGACATGTGGTGCGCCACTACTATATAGTAATGGCGCACCATGAGTTGGTGCGCCATTAGTGTGGTAGACACTAATGGCGCACCAGACCCACGGTGCGCCATTAGTGACAAATGTTTTTTTTTCATTTTTCCAAAAATACTGATGGCGCACCAGGGAAGAGTGCGCCATTACTAGTTAAACTAGTAATGGCGCACCTCCAACACAGTGCGCCACTACTAATGTTTTTTTTTTTTTGCAAAACTACTAATGGCGCACCTCAAGCTGGTGCGCCATTAGTAACCAGGGTTACTAATGGCGCATATATGGGTGGTGCGCCATTAGTAACCTGGGACCAGCTAGATATTTTGGACAGCCACACCTACACACTCACTTTCCCCACTTCATTCTCTCCACCTCCTCCTCCAAGATTGTGTCGGCTGCCTCCTCCTCCTCACCTCATTTGCACCATAGATTCATCAAAATTAGGTGGTTAAATTACCTTTTTTTGATAGGTAAGTAAGGGGAAAGCTATCTTTATGTTGTAGATCTACTTTTTTTCTCTCCCTCGCTCCAACAACGTGCACATGCACTTTTTATGGCCTTGCTAGATCTATGTATGTTTGTGGTGTTGCATATGTTTGTGGTGTTGCATATATGTTTGTGTTTGCAGGTACCGGTATTTGAAATGCGATAGTTGCCAATATTTTGCCGGAATGTTGATTCATTTCCGTTTCGGCGAGAATTTTGGCACTATGCATTCTTTTTGGTCCTATTTTTAGGGAAAGTCATGCCAAATTTTTTCTTGGTTCTAAAATATCGTTTTGCTCTACCCCGCAGGCGACCATGGTCCGCACGATGACCGAAGGCATCGTGAATAGGTTTTTGAGCTCCGCGAAGGCCGAGATGCTTCAAAAGAACGAGACGGAGATAAGATGTCCGTGTCGAAGATGCAAGCTGAAGAGCCTTATTGCGGACCCGGATTCCGGGCAGGTGGGGGACCACCTGCTCTTGCGTGGTTTCATGGATGGCTATCGGTGGCAAGGTGATGAA
Organism: Elymus sibiricus; assembly: GCA_039707655.1. Classification (NCBI taxonomy): domain Eukaryota; kingdom Viridiplantae; phylum Streptophyta; class Magnoliopsida; order Poales; family Poaceae; genus Elymus; species Elymus sibiricus. The sequence continues at coordinate 403,362,411 of CM077663.1, forward strand.
GATGACTATGAAGTCGTCCATGGGGGTCGGGCAAGAAATGAGGAAGGGCAGCAAGACAACCACCGCGGCGAGGGCGGTCGAGAAGACGAAGAATCTCCAGGACATGATCACGACGGTGATGCTGTACACAGTCATCATGTAGAAGATGCCGGACATGATGATGAGGAAGATCAAGACGAAGGGCATGATCATGAAGATGAAGATGCCGGAGCAGACGACGATGGAGGCTGGGTGCAGGACCCTCATATTCAAGAGCTGCTTCTCAAGCAGACGGATAACGCAAGAGCTGCCGCCCGAGAGAAAGCCAAGCTGGATCAACTGGAGATAGACGCGGTTACTCCATTGTATGAAGGATGCAGGCCCGAGGATACCCGCCTGAAAGTAACACTCATGGCTCTGGAGATGAAGGTAAAACACAAAATGACCGACGCATGCTTCGACGAGAACATGTCATTCTGGCACGAACGTCTTCCCAAGGTGAACATGTGCCCGACCAGTTTCGAGGAGGCGAAGAAAATTGTGTGTCCTTTGGATTTACCGCACGTGAAATACCATGTGTGCATGAACAATTGCATCATTTATCGGGACGAGCACGCGGAGTCTACCATATGTCCGGTGTGCGGCGTCACTCGATACAAGAAGAGGAAGAAAGCTCCTCGAAAAGTGGTGTGGTACTTTCCGATCACTCCTCGTCTGCAGCGGTATTTCGCGGACCCTAAGGTAGCAAAGCTCCTGCGTTGGCATGCGGATAGGGAGGAGAAGAAGCGAGAAGATGACGGAAATGATCCGGAGATAAATAAAAAAGACAAGATGCTGAGTCACCCTAAGGATGCGAGCCAGTGGCAAGCGTTGAACTTCGAAGACCCAGAATTTGGGAACGATCCAAGGAACATCGTGCTGGGCGCGAGCACCGATGGAGTCAATCCGTTTGGCAGCCAGAGAAGCACACATAGCACCTGGCCTGTGTTTGTGTGGATGTACAACCTTCCCCCCTGGTTGTGCATGAAGAGGAAGTACATTCACATGAGTATGCTAATTGAAGGGCCGAAACAACCAGGGAACGACATCAATCTGTATCTGGGGCTACTGAAAGAGGAGCTAGACACGCTGTGGAAAACGCCAGCCAATACGTGGGACGCCGCAGAGAAAGAATATTTCCCTATGAGAGCCGCACTGCTCACGACGGTGCACGACTATCTCGGTTACGGATATCTCGCGGGGCAGGTGGTCCACGGATTTTCTGGATGCGTCAGGTGCATGGATGACACAACGTATCGCCAGCTAGATAGAGATCCTGGGTCTTCGAAAACCGTGTTCATGGGACATCGAAGGTGGCTTCGCGACGATGACCCGTGGAGAAAACGCAAGGATCTGTTCGATGGTGAAACCGAACCCCGAAGACGCCCGCGTACGAGGAGCGGCGAGGAAATAGACGAGCTGTTGAAAAATTGGAAAGATTGCCCACTGCCGGGAAAGAAGCAAAAGGCGCCAGAGCCGGGAAAGAAGCGAAAGGCGCCAGAGCCGCTGCTGAAGGTATTGAAAACGAGGTCTGTTTTCTGGGACTTGCCGTACTGGAAGATCCACCGTGTGCCTCACAGCCTTGATGTCATGCATATCACGAAGAATGTGTGCGAGAGTCTGCTTGGTACCCTGCTCAACATGCCAGAGAGGACCAAAGATGGGCCGAAAGCAAGGGCAGACTTGAAATCAATGGGCATCAGGGAGGAGCTTCACGCTAATGATGATGATGATGAGGCGAAGCAGGACACAGAAAGTCGTCGCAAAGGCAAAAAGGCCAAGAAGACCGGAAATGACTACCCTCCCGCGTGCTTCACTCTAAGTCAGGAGGAGATCGAGCAGTTTTTCACCTGCCTCGTAGGAGTAAAACTTCCTTACGGTTACGCGGGGAAGATAAGCAGATACCTAGACCCAGCGAAGCAGAAGTTCAGCGGGATGAAGTCTCACGACTGTCACGTGCTGATGACGCAGATACTTCCAGTTGCAATCCGTGGGATCATGGACGCGCACGTCCGTGAAACGCTATTTGGCCTATGCAACTTTTTCGACGTCATCTCTCGGAAGTCGGTTGGCGTGAGGCAACTCAGAAGGCTACAGGAAGAGATCGTGGTGATACTATGCGAGCTTGAGATGTACTTCCCGCCCGCATTCTTCGACGTTATGGTGCATCTGCTGGTCCATATCGTGGAGGATATCATCCAACTCGGGCCGACGTTCTTGCACATCATGATGCCGTTCGAAAGGATGAATGGTGTCATCAAAGGATACGTTCGCAACATGTCACGTCCAGAGGGAAGCATAGCCAGGGGCTTTCTGACCGAAGAGTGCATCTCCTACTGCACGAATTATCTAGGCATCGAGAACCCCGTTGGTCTGCCCGTCAACAGGCACCTCGGCAGGCTCGTTGGATGGGGTCACCGTGAGGGTCGGCGCGAAATGCATGTCGACTTCGAGGGTCGACTCGCCGACTTTGAAAGAGCAAACCTAGTCGCGCTACAACACATAGACGTGGTCGATCCTTGGGTGGTAGAGCACAAAACCTTTATTGAGAAGACGTACAATGACCGAGGCCAACAGAGGACGGACGGAGATATAATCAAAGAGCACAACTCATGTTTCACGCGTTGGTTCAAGCAGAAGCTTCTGTCGTACCCTTTACATGAGGATTCTTCCGCGGAAGAACAACTCATATTCGCCTTGTCACAGGGCGCCGAGCACAACCTGATGACCTATGAGGCGTATGATATCAACGGCTACACATTCTACACCGAGGACAAGGACATGAAGAGCGATGGTTATCAGAACTCCGGGGTAACGATGGAATCCTACACCGGTAACGACAAGGACAGATACTACGGAAGGATCGAGGAGATCTGGGAGCTGAGCTACGCTGGAGAGAAGGTCCCGATGTTCCGTGTCAGATGGGCCAAGAGCGTCCTAAAAGAAGACCGGTATTTCACCACCATGGTTATACCCGAAGCCAAATCCAAGACCGCGGGCGCAAACGTCACCGCGAAAAATGAGCCATGGGTACTGGCTTCCCAAGTGGACCAATGCTTCTTCATTACCGACCCGTCAAAGCCCAGTCGTGTTGTCGTGAGGAGAGGCAAAGGGAAGATCATCGGAATGGATGGAGTCGCCAATGAGCAAGACTTCGACAAGTACGGCAACCCGAAGATGGAACATGACGACGACGATGAAGTAGCAGCATACACCACAAGAAGAAGCAGGACCACCCTACCTAAAGGACGTCCGTTCCACAGAAGAACTCCATTTGCGAAAAAGAAGGGCAAGAAGATTGTGAACAGATAGCTAGCAGCTAAGATCGATTGTATTTAAATCGTAGTCTTCATTTCTCGATTGTATTTCATGGGCACTTTTTGAACTCATGAATATTTTTAAATTTCATGGGCACTTTTTGAATTCATGAATATTTTTTCAAATTTGATGATATTTTTTCATATTCAATATGAAAAAATATTGAATATTCATGAGGACACTCGATCTCGATCCCCCTCCATCTCGATCGCTATCCCCCTCCATCTCGATCTCGATCCCCCCCGCACCCTCCCCCGCTAGCTCCACCGCCGCCGACGACCCACCGCACCCTCCCCCGCTCCACCGCCGCCGCCGAGCACCCCCATTTGATGATATTTTCAAATAACAAATTTGATGATATTTTTTCATATTAATAAAAAAATTATTACTGTTTTTATAAAAAAATATTAAAAAATAGCAACAAAAAATAATAATAAAAAAACATACTAATGGCGCACCGCTCGGGTAGTGCGCCATTGCTATCTAAAAAAAAAGCTTTCTAATGGCGCACCTCTAAGGGGTGCGCCATTGCTATAAAAAAAAGATTTCTAATGGCGCACCGCTCGGTGGTGCGCCATTAGTAAGCCCCCCACCACTGGCCAGCCCCCGTAATCCCTCACGATCCCCCACTCTCCCCGTGCAAGATTGATACGCTCCTCCCCCCTCGCGTATTCCCTATCCGCCGCCGCCATCGCCCCCATCCGCTGTCGCTGCCGCCGCCATCGCCTCCATCCACATCCGCTGCCGTCGACGCCTCGATCCACATCCGCTGCCGGCCCCTTCCTCCGTCGCCGACCCAGCTCGCCGGAGGCTCCATCCGACACCGACTCTCCTCGACACGAAGGCCATCCCGGCGGTCTCCCCCCTCCCCCCATCTTGCGCCGCCTCAGTTCCTACCGTCGCCGGACGCCCGTCCTCCCACAGGCCTCTTCCCCGGCGCCGCAACTGGCATTCTCTCCGGTAGTCTTCCACCTCACCCCCTTCCCTCCCCTCTTCTCCCCTTTGTCCTTCTAGGTTTCACTGCCACTGTCTCAAGAAGATCTCACCATGTCCACGGGCAGTATTCACAGTTGATTCTTTGCGTTGCTCACCATGGCTGTACGCAAGAAGAGGAAGAAAACCTTACTTGCATTGCAGTTTTTGTTAGCTTATACTGTACTACACCGTATTGTCAGTGTACTTTTTTCCTCTATGTTAGTGTATATGGTCAATTCAGTTCATGTTAAGTTCTTGGTCAGAAGGGAATAGTTCTATTGATTAGTGTACTTTGGTGCTTCAGAGTTATTGAGTGTATTGTTTGTTAATCTCAAACTGTTTTTACCTTTTTTTTCCTTCATACAATGCTATATATCTGATGAGATGCCCAACCGTAATACTAATGATCTATGTTTGCAATCATAGAAGCTGCATAGTCAGTGTCACAATCGGTGTTGCCACACCGTCCAAGTGTTTGTGCATCTTTTTTGTCATGTGGAAAGGCTGCTTTCCACATGTAGATTGGATTTGTCATGTTTGGGTGAGGACCCCACTTCAGGCTCTGATCTAGATATTATTTTTTGTGATGGATGCATGTAATTATTCATTCAGTTATGCATTTCATCCATAGTCATGAATAAGTTGGGTTATTCTCCGACCATCGTGTCGTGATGATTTTGCAGGTACCCCGAGAGGCCCTTGAGTTTGCCGGAATGTCGATTAACTTCCGTTCCGGCAAATTCGGGTACTCCATATGTCCTATTTTCAGCAAAGGTCATGCTGAAATTTTCCGTGAATTTTAGCATGACTTTGCTAAAAATCGGACATATGGGGTACTTGCTACTAATGCATGGGCCGGGGTATCTTAGTACTTAATTAAGTAGCTTTTAGGGTGCCTCGGTGTCGATAAGAACCTAAATGATGAAAGCTTAGGCTTTTAGGGTGCCTCGGCGTCGACAAACCCTAAATGATAAAAGCTTAGCTTTTAGGATGCCTCGGTGTCGACAAACCCTAAATGATGAGACCATGATCTTGTTCCTTGACAATAACCAACTTTTTGACCAAACTTTTTTCCTATTTAAAGCGAAACATGGCCCACAATGATGAGGTCGGTGGTTCGGGCGGCAAGCAATTCTGGGAGCTGTCCCAGGAGATGGAGGAACAACCTCACCGCTATGAGGACGCCGCGGAAGACACCGATCCTGACTACACTACCCCTAGTGGCGTCGGGGATGACACCACTGATGGTGCCGCCTAGGATGCCACCACTGATGGTGTCGCCGAGGATGCCACCACTGATGATGGCAGCGCACGCACAGATGGCAGCCAACCGAAGAGGCAACGGAAGGACCGGCGCCCGAACGTGCTCCGCACCGTCAAGGAGGAATTTACTCAAGTGGACTCCGACGGGCATCCAACGGAGCCCAAACAAATAGTCAAGGGGTACTCGGTTCAGCTCGGGTTCATTCTCCGGAGCACCGTCTCGATCAACACCGAGAACCTAAGGCATAAGGACCGAGGGAATTTGCGCAACCTCCTCTTCACGAAGCTGCACGAACGATACAAGTTCCCCGCTGAATTTGAAAACACACGCCTCTCAGGGAATAAAGTGAACAGTGCCGCCCTCACGAGGATGAGCACGACCCTGTCTACTTGGAGAAGCACGGTGAAAAGAATGATTGAGAAAGGTGATAGTTATGAGAAGATCAAGGCGAAAAATCCTTCGATCAGCGAAGATGACTACAAGGAGTTCAAGATCAAGTGCGAGAGCAGCGCAACCTCCGAATCAAGTCAGTGGGGGAAAGAAATGCGGGAGTTGAACTTAGGGGAACACAAACTCGGTCCCGGCGGTTATAGAGTGGCGGAGCCTATATGGGACAAGGAGGACGCGGAGCGTGCCGAGCAAGGCCTACCGCCCCGCTTCGAGAAATACCGTGACAAGCAGACCAGGAACTATGTCAGGGCCCGGTACAAGGAGGACCCGGTAACAAAGGAGCTTACCACGGATCCGAAGACCAGGGCGCTTGAGCTTGTTCTGGCGCAGGAGACTGAAAGCAGTAGCGCGGGGTCGTCTCAGAGCATCCCTTGGGACAGCACTCTAAATAGGGCGTTGAACGTAATGAAAAACAAGGATAAGCTCAGTAAGCCGTCGTCAGCTGGTCGTGTGGCCGGCAAAGGCTTGTCCACAAAATGGTTGTCGTACTATAACGCTGGTGGGCGAAAGGAGAGAAAGACCAGCTCGGAAAGCCAGTCGCGCGAGGTTCAAGAACTCAAGGCACAAGTGGCGCGGATTCCGGAGATTGTCCAAGAGCAAGTGCAACAACAACTGGGATCGACGCTCACCGGCATTATGCCTACCTTGATTCATGGGCTGACGACGTGGATTGCGAGCGGCCAACAGGGGCCGCCCCCGATTCCCAGCTTCACGGCCAGCAACTCGCACAACGCGCAGGCGGCGCCTTTGGTGTCTCCGGCGGAGCCGGTATTGGTGTCTCCGACGCCGGCACGGGCATTGGAGCTTAATGCACCCGGGTGTACGCCGGCCGGCACCTCGGCAGCAAGCGGCCCCTCCGTCAATTGCACGCCCGCCGTTGGCGGTGCCTCGACATTAGCCGAGCTCGACGCCATCATCACGGTAACTAATTAAGCCTCTCGGCCGAGGACTTCATCTCCTTGCCTTTGACTGGGCATCCCTGACGCCCTACATGTTTTCGCAGGGCGCCGCCGACGTTCCGTGCACTCTCCTGCACTTCGTGAACAACGAGTTGGTCGATGTCGCCAAGGGCAAAATCGTTCAACCGGGCAACCCCGTGTTCCACGGTAATCCAATGCCACCCACCGTGTATAGGGTTCAACTGGTTCGGGTGCTGCCAGGCTGCGACGAGTTGTTACCTCCGATTCGACCCGCCGGGGCCGACGAAGATGATGTGATGACCCTCAGCGCCTGCCTAAGCTGGCCCCTGCTTTGGCCGAAGAGCCAGATTCGTTTGGGGGCGGGGGACACCACCCCAAAGACAACACTCAAGTACGACAACGACGACGGTACATTTACCAACGTCGATAAGTACTTCAACGAACATGGGTGCGATGACGAATTCATGGGGCCTCCTTCTCAAGAACCCAACCCTGCAAAAGACGATCGCGATCTAGCTGGTACCGCGGAGAAACCCAATTGCAACAGGCGTCGTCTGGCGTTCAGTTCTCAGGAGACGCCTCCAGCTGCCGACTTCACCGAGCCTCAGATAGCCGAGGTGCGAAATATTATCAGCCCCAGCACACTCAAGAAGGCGGTCTGTGAGCAGAACTCGGTCCCATTACAGCAGAAGAAGAAGGGACGGAAAAGAAAGAGTAACAAGGGTGCGAGCCAGCCGGCACCGAGTACGACCCGTGCTCAGGACGGGCCACCTTCACCTAAGGATATCTCGAGAAGGGTGCATGTGGCGGGTAGGCCGTTGCTACCGACTAATATGCTCAATGCTGCAACCGGTGCTATGCGGAGTCTGCATGACAGTGTTCTTTCTTTGGAGAAGCGGCGCCTCCGAGAGAATGACGTGGCATACCCGGTTTTCGTGGCCAAGGTGCCAGAGGGCAAGGGCTTTGTGGATAGTGCCATCGGGGGTACGATCGTCCTGCGGTTTGATGACATCTTCGCTATGTTTAACCTTCATCCGCTGCACTACACCTTCGTTCGGCTATTTTCGCTGAGTATGGAGATGCGGATCATTAGAGACAAGACCCCGGACATCGTGATAGTCGACCCCTTCTACATGCGTGCTAAGATCTTGGGCAGCGCTGGGGACCGGCAAGTCGCGAGTTCTTACCTCGAAGGCGTCATTCTGGCAAACCCAGATAAGGATGACTTCCTCGTGCCTTACTTTCCCGAGTAAGTCGTCCCCTCAACCGCCTCGTAACATATGATTTCTTAGATTTCGATCGTTTTTTTTAACATTCCGTGTTTTGTGCAGTGACACACATTGCACACTCATCCTCTTAAGCCTGAAATATTCCATGGCCACGTATTTCGACTCGGACCGTCAGTCGAAGAAAGACTACACAAATGTCAAGAAAGTTCTTGATGATGTTCTCCCCGGCTACGCCAAATCTGGAGGCACCTTCACCAGGCCAGTTCGTAAGTACGGCAAGCACGTGTTCGCCCACAATACGACGTTCCCCTGCGTCAAGCAGCTGCCTGGCGGTCAGAAGGATGCCTACTACGCCCTCCATCACATGCGGGCGATCGTACGGGACCATAATCACCTTCTGCTACCAAATAATCTCAAAGATTGGGCCGCAAGCTTGTCGGCAATCCAGGACACGGACATCAGACAAGAATTCTTTTGCATCCAGTCGGAGTTTGCGGAAATCATCCATCAAGATGTCCTTCGTACCTCGGGGCAGTTCTACCTCAGAAATCAACCGTCCAACAGTGAGATAGACACAAGGCTACAAATGCAGGCTGACAACGCCCGCGATTTCATGACCATCACGATAGACGGCGGCTTCATCCACGCTCCGGTCCCTTGAGTCGAGTCGAAAGTAGTGATGCTATGTCTAGTTTTCAAACATCGATTGGCTCATGTTGTAATTAAACTTTGATGAACTTGTATGTCTCTTTGGTTTGGACAGTCGTTCAACTTAGATGTAATCGATGCTATTAATGTCTTGCTTTTCTCTTCCGATCCTTTTGTTGCATACTTATATATTGCTTATGTATTGTCTGTGAATTGGTACTAACGTTTTGTTTGGCTAGTGCATAGAGATGCCGTCGTATGTCGTGTACAAGGGTAGGGTTCCCGGAGTCTACGACGACTGGGAGGAGTGTCGGACACAGGTTCACCGTTTCAGCGGTAACAGTTACAAAGGGTACACCACTAGGGCGGAGGCGGAATCTAGATACGCGCGCTATCTAGCGGGAGAGAGGAGGGAGCGTTGGAGGAACCGGATGAAGACCAGTTTCATCGCGATTATGCTCATCGTGATGACCGCAGCTCTCTTCTATGTGATGGTAGTTTAGATGATCGATATCGACTTGTAATGTGAAGACAAACTCGCTACTCGCGGTTTCGAGACTTGTAATGTTCTAACTTTGTTCGGTATTTTAAATTCGGAGACTAATATGATGAATTGTATTCGGACACTAATCTTCTATTGTATTCGATGAATCTGCTGTTGCTGTGTGGTGCTAGCTATATTCTGTCAAATAATATATTTTGTAACCTGTGAAAATATCAGAAACGAAAAAAAATAATAATACCTAATATTCATACTAGTGGCGCACTACCACATAGTGCGCCATTAGTAAGCCAGAGCATACTAATGGCGCATCATCCACCAGTGCGCCATTAGTATGCCAAAGCACATGGGTAAATATGGCCCCTGGGAGGCATACTAATGGCGCACCGTGGGCTATACTAATGGCGCACTGCATGGTGCGCCATTAGTATACCAGATACTAATGGCGCACCAGTGGTGCGCCATTAGTAAAAAATTCTAATGGCGTGGTGCTAGTGGCGCACCTGTAGTGCGCCATTAGTAGCGAAAACAGGTGCGCCACTAGCAGCCCTTTTCCTAGTAGTGCTCCCTGCGATGCCGCCACTGACGTGGCTAGAGACTACGTCGGTATTTCCCCAAAGAGGAAGGGATGATGCAGCACAACGATGGTAAGTATTTCCCTCAGTTATGAAACCAAGGTTATCGAACCAGTAGGAGGATCACCGCCACCCAATAAGCAGCACCTGCACACAAACAACAAATACTTGCAACCCGATGCGAAAGAGAGGTTGTCAATCTCTCTACGGTAATAAGATAGATTAGGTAGTGATAGATAGGAGAGATAGATCTCTCAAGAACACAAATAAAAAGAGTAAATATGCAGCAATATATTTTTGGGTTTTTGGTTTTGTAGATCTGAAAACAAAGAGTGCAAAAAACGTAGATCGGAAAGCAATATGATGCAAAAGTAGACCCGGGGGCCGTAGGGTTCACTAGTGGCTTCTCTCATGAGTATAGCGCACGGTGGGTGAACAAATTACCGTTGGGAAATTGATACAAAATCGAATAGTCATGACGATATCCAAGGCGATGATCATTATATAGGCATCTCATCCAAGATAAGTAGACCGACTCCTGCATGCATCTACCACTATTACTCCACACATCGACCGCTATCCAGCATGCATCTAGTGTATTAAGTTCATGGAAAAACGGAGTAATGCAATAAGAACGATGACATGATGTAGACAAGATCTATTCATGTAGGAATAAACCCCATCTTGTTATCCTTAATAGCAACGATACATGCATGTCTTGCTGCCCCTTCTGTCAGTGGGAAAGAACACCGCAAGATCGAACTCATCACAAAGCACCTCTTCCCATGGCAAGAAAAATCGATCTAGTCGGCCTAACTAAACCAAAGATTCGGAGAAGAAATACAAGGCTATAAGTAATCATGCATATAAAAGATCAAAGAAGACTCAAATAATATTCATGGATAGAAACTGATCATGAACTCAAAATTCATTGGATCCCAACAAACACACCGCAAAAGTTTACATCAAATAGATCTCCAAGAGACCATTGTATTGAGAATCATAAGAGAGAGAGAAGAAGCCATCTAGCTACTGCCCACGGACTCGTAGGTCTATGGTGGACTACTCACGCATCATCGGAGAGGCACCTATGAGGAAGATGAACCCCTCCGTTATGGTGTTTAGATTGGATCTCGCGGTTCTGGAACTTGCGGCGGCTGGAATTGTGTTTCGTCGACTCCCCTAGGGTTTTTGGAATATTTGGGAATTTATAGGCATCAGAGGCGGTGCGAAAGGGGGCCGAGGAGGGCACAACCCATCAGGGCGCGCCGGGGCCCCCCTGGCGCGCCCTGGTGGGTTGAGCTCTCCGGAGCCCACGTCTCCGGCAGTTGTTTGGCCCATTGGGTGTCTTCTGGTCCAGAAAAAATCTCCAAAAAATTTCGTCACGATTGGACTCCGTTTGGTATTGATTTTCTGCGAAGTAAAAAGCAAGCAAAAACAACAACTGGCACTTTGGCACTATGTCAATAGGTTAGTCCTAAAAAATGATATAAAGTTGTTATAAAATGATTGTAAAACATCCAAGAATGATAATATAACAGCATGGAACAAGCAAAAATTATAGATACGTTGGAGACGTATCGGCATCCCCAAGCTTAATTCCTACTCGTCCTCGAGTAGGTAAATGATAAAAACGGTATTTTTGATGTGGAATGCTGCCTAACATGTTCATCACATTCTTTTCTTTTATATAGCATGTACATTTGGACTTATAATGATTCAAAGCAATAGTCTAGTTTTAACATAATGACTTCAATACTCAAGCATGTCAACAAGCAACCATGTCTTTCAAAATATCAACACTAAAGAAAGTTATCCCTAGCCCATCATGCTCAATCATTGATCCATTCATGAAACACACTCAAATATTAGCTATGCCCAATGCTCAAGTACGATCATAGTGCCCCCTAGTTGGTCCATATAAGAGAAGATGGAGACTCAAAGTAAAAATAAAAATTGCATAAAAGTAAATAGATAGGCCATTCGCAGAGGGAAGTAGGGATTTGTAGAGGTGCCAAAGCTCAAGTTTTTAAATTCAGAGAGAAAAAAATATTTTGGGTGGCATGCTTTTCCTGTCAACGAAAACGAAAAAGTAGCTCACAATACTTTCCATGCTAGATATCATAGGCGGTTCCCAAATAGAAAACAAAGTTTATTCCTTTTTCCACCAAACTTTCACTTTCCATGGTGGGCCGTATCCACGGTTGCCTTCCATACCAACACTTTCCAAAGAATTTATTATTTGACAACATAAAGTAAATATTTTTTTCTTTTTCATTTCGGGAATGGGCATCCCTAGTACCGCCGCACTCTCGTGCAATGACAAGTGAATAAACACTCATCTTGAGAATAACACATCTAGCATGGAAAAATATTGGACACTCCCCACCGTTTCATGAGCAGTACGGGCACACAAAAGAGAAAATTTATTTTGAAAATTTAGAGATGCGACATACAAATTTGCTTGGAACAGCATGGAAATACCGCATATAGGTAGGTATGGTGGACTCATAAGGCAAAACTTGGTTTAAGGATTTTGGATGCACAAGTAGTATTTCTACTTAGTACAAATGGAGGCTAGGAAATAGATTGGGAAGCAACCAAACCAAGAAATGAAAATTCACATAAGTGAGCATTGAACATAACTAACACCAAATAATGCACCACAAGTATGATGTAACTTCATTGCATAACTATTGACTTTCGTGCAAGCATAGGGAATCACAAACCATAACACCAATATTTCTACTAAGCATAATTACTCACTAACATGACTCACATATTACTATCATCATGTTTCAAAACTATTACAAGGAATCATGTTTAATTTGTCCAACGATCTTCATGAAAGTTTTTATTATATACTTCTTGGATATCTATCACTTTGGGACGTTTCATATATTGCCATTGCTTTTTGGCAATCTCAAACATATTTAAGTGAAGCACATGAGCATAAAGATTTCAACTCTCAAAAAGGTATAAGTGAAGCATGAGAGGATTTATTCAAAATTTACCTACTCTCAAATTAATCTAAGTGAATCATGAGAGTATTTCTACAAAAAATTCCAAGCACACCATGCTCAAAAAGATATAAGTGAAGCACTAGAGCAATTCTATAGCTCAAAAAGTTTAAGTGAAGCACATAGAGCAATTCTAACAAATCATAGCATGATTTTGGCTTTCTCAAATAGGTGTGTCCAGCAAGGATACAAGGGAAAAACTAACAAACAAAGCAAGCAAAGATACAAGACGCTCCAAGCAAAACTCATGATATGTGACGAATAAAATTATAGCTCCAAGTAAAATACCGATGGTCGTTAGAAGAAAGAGGGGATGCCACTCGGGGGGCATCCCCAAGCTTAGTTGCTTGTTTCTATTTGGATATATCTTGGGGGAGTGGTAGCATCCCCAAGCTTAGGCTTTTATCACTCCTTATTCCTTCATCCATCGTGATCTCACCCAAAACTTGAAAACTTCAATCACACAAAACTCAACAAAATCTTCGTGAGATCCGTTAGTATAAGAAAGAAAATCACTACTTTAGGTACTGTTGCAAACCCATTCATATTTTATTATTGCATTATACCTACTTTATTTTAACTTTACCATGGCTTATACCCCCCAATACAAACCAAAGATTCATCAATACAAGCACACAATGCAACGAAAACAGAATCTGTCTTAAACAGAACAGTCTGTAGTAATCTGTACTCTACCCATACTTATGTAACTCTAAAAATTCTGAAAAATTAGGAAAACGTAAGGAATTTGTATATAACCACTGTGTTAAAATTTGAGATCAAAATCACATTCCAAAAAAAAATTTAAAATTCATATACTGGAAGGAAAGTTTCTGTTTCAGATTCAGCATCACTTCTACTCATCCTATGAATCATCCTAAAGGATTTACTTGGAACAAACACTAAATAAACCATAAAACACAATCATAACAGAGGCATAATTGTGTCAACACTCAAAAACAGAAAGGAAAAAGCAAAAAATTATTTATTCATTGGGTTGCCTCCCAACAAGCGCTATCGTTTTACGCCCCTAGCTAGGCATAATGGATAGATTCAAGTATTGCCATCTTTGGTTTTGGATCCATAGGATGCCCTCATGATTGATTCATATGGTGTATTAATTCTTGTTATAGGGAAGTGTTCCATACCCTTTCTCATGGGAAATTGAAAATGAATATTGCCTTCTTTCATATCAATCATGTCACCTATAGTGCGTAAAAACGGTCTACCAAGTATAATGGGACAAAACGGATTGCAATCAATATCAAGCACAATAAAATCAATAGGCACATAGTTCCTATTTTCAAGAATAAGAACATCATTAATTCTTCCCAAAGGCTTTTTAATAGTAGAATCCGCCAAGTGCATATTAAGAGAACATTCTTCAATATTGGTAAGACCAAGCACATCACAAAGAGATTTCGGAATCGTGGAAACACTAGCACCCAAATCACACAAAGCAAAGCATTCATAATATTTAATCTTGACCTTAATGGTAGGTTCCCATCATGTAATTTTCTAGGAATAGAAATCTCCAATTCCAACTTTTCTTCAAAAGATTTCATCATGGCATCAACGATATGTTTAGTAAAAGCTTTATTTTGCTCATAAGCATGGGGTGAATTCAACATGGATTGCAGGAAAGACATGCATTGAATCAAATAGCAACTATCATAATTAAAGTCTTTGCAATCCAAGATAGTGGGCACATCACTAGTTAAAGTTTTGACCTCTTCAAGCCCACTTTTATCAAAATTTTCACCCTCCAAATTATTGGGACGCCTTGTAGCTAAAGTTGACTATACTTGAGTCCCTTAATTATCGATCTTAATATTACTAAACAAGGAATCAATAGAAGAAACACCAATCACTTTAAGATCTTCATCTATCTTATGAAGGCAATCACTAGAAAACGATTTTTCTAAGATTTCTCTTTTAGCTCTAAGCATAGCGGTTCTTTACTTACCTTCATCCATAGAGACATATAAAGCTTTAATAGCTTCATCAATATTAGGCACAAAAGCTTTCAACTTGAGATTTTCAACATCATGAGAAATTCTATCAATGCTTCTAGACATATCATCAATCTTATTCAACTTTTCTTCTATCATAGTATTGAAAGTCTTTTGCGCATTGATAAATTCTTTAATATTACTCTCAAGATCAGAGGTGTTCCTATTATTATTGTAGGAAGAATTACATAGGAATTAACATAATTATTAGAGGAATTTCCAGGAAAAGGCCTGGGATTAAAATTACCTCTATAAGCATTGTTATTGAAATTGTTTCGAGAGACAAAATTCACATCTACGGAATCGCTATTTTGCTCAATCAAAGTAGACAAAGGCACATCATTAAGATCAATAGGAGCATTTTTACTAGCAACCTATTTCATGAAAGCATCAACTTTATCACTCAAAGTACTAATTTCCTCTACCGAATTAACTTTTTTACTAGTAGGTGCTCTTTCGGTATGCCATTGAGAATAATTAGCCATGATATTATCTAGCAATTTACTAGCTTCACCGAAATTAATCTCCATAAAAGTACTACCCGCAGCGGAACCTAAAAGATTTCTAGAGACAAAATTCAATCCCGCATAAAAAATTTGTATGATCATCCAAAGATTTAAACCATGAGTAGGACAATTTCTTAGCATCAACTTCATTCTTTCCCAAGATTGTGCAACATGTTCATGCTCAAGTTGCTTAAAATTCATGATTTGCATCCTAAGGGAAATAATTTTCGCGGGCGGAAAATACTTAGTGATAAAAGCATCCTTGCACTTATTCCAAGAATCGATACTATTGCGAGGCAAAGTGGAAAACCAAATTTTTGCACGATCCCGCAAGGAGAAAAGAAATAGTTTCAACTTCACAATATCATTGTCCACATCTTTTTTCTTTTGCATATCACATAATTCTACGAACGTGTTTAGATGGGACGCGGCATCCTCATTAGGAGTACCGGCAAATTGATCTTTCATGACAAGATTCAACAAAGCGGCATTAATATCACAAGACTCCGCACTAGTGGTGGGAGGAGCAATAGGTGTACTAATAAAATCATTGTTATTAGTATTGGAAAAATCACTCAACTTGGTGTTCTCTTGAGTCATCGTGACTACGCAAACAAGATTGCAAACAAGGAAGAGATCCGGCAAGAAAAAGGCAAACGAAGAAGAGGGCGAATAAAACGACAAATTGGTGACGTGGGGGAGAGGAAAACGAGAGGCAAATGGAAATAATATAATTGCAAGGAGATGAGATTTGTGATTAGGAACCTGGTAGATGGTGGTGGAGTCCCCTCGGCGCCTACGATAGGCACATAGAAGAGACAGCTTCCTCCCCGGCAACGGCGCCAGAAATTCCTTTGACGTGGCTTGAGACTGCGTCGGTATTTCCCCAAAGAGGAAGGGATGATGTAGCACAGCGACGGTAAGTATTTCCCTCAGTTATGAAACCAAGGTTATCGAACCAGTAGGAGGATCACCGCCACCCAATAAGCAACACCTGCACACAAACAACAAATACTTGCAACCCGACGCGAAAGAGAGGTTGTCAATCTCTCTACGGTAATAAGATAGATTAGGTAGTGATAGATAGAGGAGATAGATCTCTCAAGAACACAAATAAAAAGAGTAAATATGCAGCAATATATTTTTGGGTTTTTGGTTTTGTAGATCTGAAAACAAAGAGTGCAAAAAACGTAGATCGGAAAGCAATATGATGGAAAAGTAAACCCGGGGGCCGTAGGGTTCACTAGTGGCTTCTCTCATGAGTATAGCGCACGGTGGGTGAACAAATTACTGTTGGGCAATTGATAGAAAATCGAATAGTCATGACGATATCCAAGGCGATGATCATTATATAGGCATCACGTCCAAGATAAGTAGACCGACTCCGGCCTGCAGCTACCACTATTACTCCACACATCGACCGCTGTCCAACATGCATCTAGTGAATTACATTCATGGAAAACGGAGTAATGCAATAAGAACGATGACATGATATAGACAAGATCTATTCATGTAGGAATAGACACCATCTTGTTATCCTTAACAGCAACGATACATGCGTGTCTTGCTGCCCCTTCTGTCACTGGGAAAGAACGCCGCAAGATCGAACCCATCACAAAGCACCTCTTCCCATGGCAAGAGAAATCGATCTAGCCGGCCTAACTAAACCAAAGATTCGGAGAAGAAATACGAGGCTATAAGTAATCATGCATATAGAAGACTCAAATAATATTCATGGATAGAAACTGATCATGAACTCAAAATTCATCGGATCCCAACAAACACAATGCAAAAGTTTACATCAAATAGATCTCCAAGAGACCATTGTATTGAGAATCATAAGAGAGAGAGAAGAAGCCATCTAGCTACTGCCTACGGACCCATAGGTCTATGGTGGACAACTCACGCATCATCGGAGAGGCACCTATGAGGAAGATGAACCCCTCTGTGATGGTGTTTAGATTGGATCTCGCGGTTCTGGAACTTGCGGCAGCTGGAATTGTGTTTTGTCAACTCCCCTAGGGTTTTTGGAATATTTGGAATTTATAGGCATCAGAGGCGGTGCGGAAGGGGGCCGAGGAGGGCACAACCCATCAGGGCGCGCCGGCCCCCCCTGGCGCGCCCTGGTGGGTTGTGCTCTCCAGATCCCACCTCTCCGGAAGTTGTTTGGCCCACTAGGTGTCTTCTGGTCCAGAAAAAATCTCCAAAAAGTTTCGTCGCGATTGGACTCTGTTTAGTATTGATTTTCTGTGAAGTAAAAACAAGCAAAAACAGCAACTGGCACTTTGACACTATGTCAATAGGTTAGTCCCAAAAAATGATATAAAGTTGTTATAAAATGATTGTAAAACATCCAAGAATGATAATATAACAGCATGGAACAAGCAAAAATTATAGATACATTGGAGACGTATCAGCCACCGCCTCCCTCTCTCGCTGGCAACGTCGCCCCAACTTCCAGAAGACGCTCTCCGCCTTGCAAGACGAAGCGAAGGAAGGGACGCTGTTGGACGAGGCGGACTGTGTCTCCGTCGCTGTGATCGCGGATGGGCTGGAAGACATCTATGGCAGTGGATCCAGACCGGTGGTGAGGATGGGGAGGAAGGGTGGCGGACGGTGAGGGATCGGGCGCGGGAAAGGTTGGAGGTGGCGGGAGGAGAAGGAAGGGTTTGGAGGATTTTGGTTGTTGTCGAGAAAATGGAGGTATATTAACTATTCATCCTTCTCTACCGTCCATGTCTCATCATCCCCTTCCAATCCCTTGGCGGGCATGATTTCTTTGCTACTGATTCGAGGGTTTTGATCTGGAATGTTGGAAGTTTTTCGATGCTAGGAGTTTGTTTCGCGATGGCGACATGACATACAACTTCTATCTCATCCTTAGAGAGGGTTTTCAAAAAAGCACACTATGTTTGTACAATTCCCTATCTCATGTCGTTCGGCTTTAGGGTTTTGAACATGGTGAGGGTGATTTATTCATAGTTAGGTCATCATGGTATGTTGTTACTTATGTGGTTTACGTGGTCAACAATGCTAGACATGTAACTGATGTAAAACATGCATGCATGTGGTTTTGATGATCACTTGTTACATTTGGAAGCTACCAAAAGGTCTAAATTTGGAAATAAAGTATTGCTAAATTTGGGAATAAGCTAAGATTGGCCTTGCTACATCTGGAAATTATTGTTATATTTGACAAATACATGATATATCGAGTACTTCAACAAACAAAAGAGCATATTTTCTTTACATGCGTACCATTGTTGAGCAATACTTGAAATGTCTTAATATCTCCAATTCTTAACCAGTTTTGTTTTCCTTTTCGGAGGTCATTGCTTGATTTGGAGAGCATATCTCCTGAACGCTATTGATACATTTAGTAAGACCACATTTAAGTCCGACATCCTCTATAGAAGAGGGATTTCACTTCCTTGTTATGGTCACTAAAAAAAGTCGAACCATTTTTACCGGCCCAACATGGAGAGAGTTTAGCGGTGTACCAAAAGGAAGTTGGCTTGGAACTATGCATGTATATAGGCAAACATGGCCATGCGATCCTTGTCATCTTGGCCCACTTTCCAGTAACTCATCCAAGTAAGTTTTATTTCTATTACTTGCATGATGTGGTAATCTGCCTACTACTTGGCAAATATATTTTTCTTGCTAGTTGTAATAAACTACAAATTGGTTACTAGTTGTAACTAATATTGCTATAACTAGATTTTTTATTGCCATGTGTAAAATAAAACAAGAATACCGTGTCTTGACTTCCTTGTGGAGCATTAGAGTGTTGGATAACAACATGAACAAAGTGTGCTACTTGTCCACACTTTAAACAAGTCCAACCCTATGTTGAAACTCTTGGTAAGAAGCTATTTCAGTTTTATGTTGTTCATAAACTCTTGGTAAAATAGAGTGCTAACTATGTTACACTTATGTTCTTGCAATAGAAAATTGCCGACCATGTTGTTCTTGAACACATGGGTGAACATGGTGAAATCACACTTGTGCACATCCCAACACTGGGGCGACATTGACATTATCATCTTCGATAAAGATTTACACATTCTTCTGAATAGGTGGAGGAAAAATCGCCAGTTGCGCCCTAGTGGTGGTACACCTCTTGAGGGAGACCACTCGCTATCGTGAAGATACACCCCAATTTTGTAATTGGAGACACGTTGATGTTCCCGCTCTACCATGGAACTGCATGGGCTTTCCTCTTTATGACAAACATTCCTTCTTCGGATGAAGTGTAGTTCTCTTAGTACCCATGATTTAATGGTTATGTTGTGTTTATGATGCACATGTTCTGTTAATCAAGTGCTTTCAAGGAACTAATGTCCCTTAGTTATGTACTATTCTGAATTGATGTTGTTATCACCACGAAAAAGACTATGACTGGACTAAATTTGAGTTAGATGCCCCTTTAGAGCAAATCACAAGATATGTAGTGGAAAATATGAGCACAAATAAGTAGTTTAGGGACCAAATTCATGCAATTTTAATAAAATAGGGACATTTTGCAGCACATTAAACTGGGGTAGGGGTAGTTCAGAGCAAATCATTACAAAACAAGCTGGTCTTATCTAGTCCACCAGCATTTAAAGAGCTGTCTCTCACATCATTTTGACAACATTAAGACAGTAGTTCACACCCCAGCATTACAAATCAACATTAGTTTCACAAACTCTAACATTAAACACATCAGTTCCCATGCATGATCACTTCGGTTTTCCATCTTGCTCCTAGTATTCACAGCAGGATTAGCAGCCTTGCTCCTTGTGCTCATAGTTGGTTGCATGCTGCGTTTCGGCTTCTTCTATGGTGAACCCCACTTGGCACCTCTACTAGATGGCCTTTTGAAATTCTTCCTTGAACTGAGAAACATGAACACAATCAAGATCAGTTAGCACAATTACAGTTATAGAATTAATGAATTTACAAACAGTACAATATATTGCATACCTAGCAAGTAGATCACAATCAGCAGCGTGAGAGGTAGTAGCAACTGGAGAGTTAGGAGTAGCTGGAGAGCTTGTAGCAGTTGGAGGAGAGCTAGGAGCTTTAGCTCCTACTGTTTCTTCTCGAGCTTGTGTTTGTGCAATTTCTTCTGTAGCTTCTGTTTGAGCAGTTGCTTCTGGAGCTTCATTTCCAGCAATTTCAGCACCCCAATACTCATCTTCTCCAAAAGCATGATCAATTGACTCTTTGCAGCGGGTCCCACGGTGTCCTAGTCTTCCACAACAAGAGCACTTCTTTCTACTGCCTCCTAGGCCTTTTCCTTCACATTGTGCACTTATCCTAGCCTTCCTTGGTCTGCCAGGAAGTCTGTGTTCCAGAGGTGCAGAGAGTTTAAACCAATGGTCAACAATGTCCCACTGTTGTTTTTCCACC
This sequence comes from Elymus sibiricus, assembly GCA_039707655.1. Lineage (NCBI taxonomy): Eukaryota > Viridiplantae > Streptophyta > Magnoliopsida > Poales > Poaceae > Elymus > Elymus sibiricus. The sequence goes on from CM077663.1 coordinate 403,383,245, forward strand.
ATCGCATGCAAATTTTCAGCATAACTAAGAGTGAATCTTTTAACTGAGTAAAAATTCATGCACCTACTGATCTATCTCACTTGCTGGACCTCTCATTGAAGTAATGAAATAGAGAGCATGTATGCAATATTGTCCAATAATTTGCCACTTTCTGCAACTACATGTCATTGCTTGCAGATCCACAGCGTACCTCCACTCCCTCTTCTCTTTGTTAATTGCAGGTACCTCTACCTGATATGTACTTCTCTTCACAATGTTCATGTAGCAACATTTTCATCACTTTAGGGACTATGATGTGCCCTACATAAGTAGCAGAAGCAATGCTCTACCTTAGGTCAAATTTCTCCATCAAATATTGCCTGATCTAGTCAAATAGGTATACAATGTGCAATTTTTTCCATTTTCTTATATTGGAATTAAATGACTCTGCAAGGTTATTGTTTACATAATCTAACTTACAGATTTCATTGAAAAGTGCCCTGGCCCATATCTTGGTGTGATGCTCATCTAAATACCGTTTCACATCACGCTTTGCTATACAACTGCCTCTGATGGTAGTTATGATTTTTAGTGCTATAAGTTCGGGAACATGGACACAAGTTCTCATAAAAAAACCTTTAACTTCTCGGAGAAGTTAGCAGCAAGGTGCTTCATGCACTCCCAATGCTCTACTCCTTGGAACACAACATCTAGAACTTCTTCAGGTCCTTGGCAATCATCAGTGTGTATAACAAGCCCTTCTGGGTGCCCTATGAGGTCCTTCAAGTGCTCAAAAAACAATGTCCCTCTATGCTCTCTACCTCTAACACACCATAAGCAACTGGAGAGATCTAGTTGTTTGCATCTACAACACAAGCACTTACAAGCTGTCCTCTCTACTTCACATTCAGTGCAATGACATCTACTACCAGGTGGCCTACACCCATCCATAAACCCTTTCCAGCAGGCCCTAAATGACACAACACCTCTCCTAAAACACTCCTTTGATCCGGTTTGACCATTTTTTTTAAATTCCACCGTGTGCTTATCAATGTGAACTATAGTACCAGGTGATGCCTTCTCAACCTCAGCTTTGAATGTATAAAGCAAATGAAAACTTCTGGTCCACTTACCATATATGTTGCCAATGGCCATTTTCGTACCATAGAAAACTCTCATGTATGGCAGCTCAACCCCATACTTTTCCTTCGGATCCGTTTGAAGTTGTGGCACAAATATATTTGAATTTTCTCTAACCCAGTTCTTAACTGCATCTGCAACCCATCTGCATTTTACTGGCCTCAACCTTTGTCTTATTGTCACACTAGGGCATGTGTGAGGATGTTTGTTAACTTTCACCTGTAACAACAATTAACAAGCAAGTCGGACAAACAGATCAACATACTAATTCTCGAGTTGTATGTGCTCAAACAACAATTAACGTGCAATTAATATTGTTATTTTGGAATAATTTGTTGTTTCTCATTAAGGAGGCATGCATCCTCCACTTACACCTTGGATATGCAGAGTGAATTGTCACTCTACTTGGCTCACTCTTGTCAATTTTGAACTCCCACTCTATGTCTTGATTGAGAAAGTTGCTAGTGAATTTCTGCACTCTATCACATTAGAGACTACAGTTCCTTCTGCCAGAGAAGGATCATCCCTGTTAAACTGCACATCTGGCCTATCCTCATCAGAACTCTCAGAATATGCCATGTCATCATCCTCCTCTCTCTCATCTGAATTGGTCTCTTCAAACTGAGGGTGGGGAACACTAGTAGAAAACAGGCCATTAGTCCCGGTTGGGAAGGGCCTTTAGTCCCGGTTCCCCAACCGGGACGTACTAAAGTATAGAGACTAAAGGGTCTAAGGCTTTAGTCCCGGTTGGCTACGAACCGGGACTAAACCCTGGCCACGTGGGCGGCAGAGCGCACCAGGGCATGGGGACCTTTGGTCCCGGTTGGTAGCACCAACCGGGAATAAAGGTTAAGGCTTCATTGTTTATTTTTTCTTTTCATTTTGTGTTTTCCATTTAGTTTTTTCCTCTACTTCAACATGATCACTTGCATCCATCCACTTTAATCAAATATATGTCATATAACTCATCATCATCTTACTCATCTAACAACTCATCATCATCATCTTAATCATACCAAGTTAAAATCTCATAAAACAAAAAAAGATAAAATGACATAGTCCTCCCTCATAGGACCTAGTCCTCCCTCCTAGGTAAAATGACATAAAACAGAATAACACCTATGTCTCCATGATGAAGCAAAGAGATCCAACGGCCTCCAACTTGTGGCTTGCGATCCTTCTTTATTTGTCCCCATGCTTCAATTTGGAGCCGTCTTGGTGGTTTGCGCTCAGTCGAGTATGCAAAAGAGAACTCGGGCTGGAAGGGGCTTTTAATTGTCATATTACCTTCGGGTTGCATCAATGGAGGCACAACTTCATTTGGCAGTTTCTGTTGAAGAACATAATAGTAGCCTAGTTAGCAATGTAATCAATACCATTTACGCAACAATACTAGTGTACTTAATTAGCAACTCTTACCAAGATATTTCGGCGAATGTCATCCGCCCTCAACCTATGCACTAGTGTCCTGTACAATGTATAATTTGGGCCAGTTCCCAAATTATACGGGAAGATCTCCCTACCAACTAGGACACCAATAACAAAGTTGATAAGATCATCCTTCTCCTCCCAAGTTAGATGTGATCCATAAGTGTAGTGTGTCGTGTTGATTATGTTCTGTGATTCACTCGAAGAAACGAAATAAGCTGTAAATTATAAATTAACAAATTTAGTATGGATGAACACCAAATATTTTTAAATATAGAATGCAAATTACTTGACAAATATGCATGGTTGACAAACTCACATGGAGGTAAAACAGGAAGCATATCGACATCCACCCAAATGTCGATGTTTCCTTCAATATGATCTTTAGGACGAAGATCGAAGGTTATTTCCATATCCTCCTGAAATCCATATGCCTTGCAAAGAGCTTCCCAATTTGAGCACCCTAATTCTGTGTTATTAGGTGCACTCATTACTTTCACCAGAAATGTGTGACCATGTTTAGTCCTGAGGTTGGCTGTCCTCGTCTCGAAACTCTAATGCTCTTCGAAACCGAGCCTCTCCAAGAAATACCGTCTTGCATGACAGGGGATGAACTAGTCGAATTGTATAAAACAAAAATTACGCGTTGAAGGAAAGAAACAGAAGTCATGCTTAATTACGAAAAAACAGTTGTCATCGTTGCATACCGTAGAAATATCAAAGTCCTCGTAAAGCTTCATGGTGAAGAACCTGCCGTCTCGCAGCCCAGGCTGGTCGCAAAGACCCTTATCTTCACCGCAAAGTTCACACGCTTGGATCCTATCGTCGTCTGATGACGATGACATTTCCTGTGTTCATGATTCAAGAATTACGGCACGCTTGGATCCTAATGCGTGTGTGACTTTTGGTCCGTCGAGGCTTTCCTTAAATAACTCTCATATCTCATGGTGTGTTGGTGCGCACTCTCTCACACTGATATGGTGGTGTATATATGTTGGTGGACACTCTCTCACAGTAATAGTTCGACCGTCGGTGATGGACGCCCCCCCTCTTCTCTTCTTGCGCATTATACCGACGAATATATCTCAAAGAAGAGAAGAAGAGGAGGCGCCCCCCACGACAACAGTCGGGATTCCTCCATCAAGAACACACATGAAAGTCACACAGGGAGCAACGACAGACCGAAAGTCACACACGCATTTTACCGATAAAATATCACTAATACATTTATAATGAACTCGAATATAATATCACTAATACATCATCTCGAATAATCCAGTTAATGCATCATCAAATAGTAACTAATACATCTCGAATATTATCATATAAGATCACTAATACAGATCGAATACTATCGAATAATCTAAGTCACTAGCGGTTCCTGAGTCGCGGGTGGTGGACACCCAAAGATAAGGAACCATCACGGGATCATAACTCGGGTGAGATCCCTGAAGAATCTGCCAGGTATTGTTGAACCTGGCGTCCAACGCCGCCATGTAGCGACGGACGTGCTCGTCCTCCTCCCTGACACGACGACGTACCACCTCCGCGGGGGCCCACTCCCTCTGCACAGAAAGTGGCCCACGTGACCGCCACCAAAGAAGCTCCGGGTCGACGACAAGACCAGGATTCCTCACCAAGCTCCTAGCCCGGGAAGGTAGCACCTCCCAGTGCCAGCCCGGCGGAGCCTAGTCCCGGACATTGCGCCTCTCAAGGATGTCGACGCCGACTCGACGACGACGAGGATGCGGGCCAGGCATCGTCGACGTCGAGACAAATTCCTATGAGAACATTTTCTTATCGTTTAATCACTAATTTTTTCAAAACCCAAGAATTTTTCTCTAATCTAACATACACATAGTAATTTTTCCTAGGACTCCTAATTAACTAAAACATAAAACAACTAAAACATAAAAAGCATCATAAACAAAATCATCTAACAATATCAATCTACTTATCCATCTACTACAATTTTCTTAACACATTGTTTAATGAAAAAATGTTGCATACCAACCACAAAAATTTTCATAACACTAAAAAGATGTTCTAACAATTAGAAAATATTTGCACTTTTTTAAACAATATGTGTGTGTGTGTGTGTGTTTGCGGCACCGGCGGGGCTCCTACGTCGGAGATGGACGGGGCGGCGGGGCTCCTACGCCGGAGATGGATGGGGCGGCGGCTCTCGGGCATATCCGGTGGTGGCTCTAGGTGGGGGATGGGCTCGGGGAGGGGCGGCCATGCATGGCGGCAATGGCGGACGGGGAGGGGCAGACATGCATGGCGGCAATGGCGGACGGGGAGGGGGGCTTCAGGAGGAGAGGGAGGAGAGGGAGGAGAGTGGCTCACAGCAGTCTCGGCGGCGAGGTCGAGGCGACAGCAGGCTCGACGGTGAGGTCGAGGCGACGGCGAGGTAGAGGGAGAAGAGGGGCCGGAGCGAGCGGGTCGGGGACAGCGATCTCCGGCGGGAGGTTGAAGACGGGCAGCCTGGCAGCGCGACGGCGAGGTTGAGGGAGAAGAGGCGCGCGGGGAGCTCCGGCAGCCTGGCAGCGTCGGGGGGCAGAATGGGAGAGGTTGGAGAAGAAACGGCAAAGTCCTGCATATATAAAGGGACTCTTTAGTCCCGGGTCAAGGCTCCAACCGGGACTACAGACCTTTAGTCCCGGTTGGTATCACCAACCGGGACTAAAGGTCCTCCCGGGATTCCGCGCGGGAAGGTCTTTTCGGCGGCCCAAATTACGCGCGGGAAGGGACCTTTAGTCCCGGTTGGTAGCACCAACCGGGACTACAGCTGTATTTTCCCTTTTTTGTTTTGTTTTGTTTATCTAATTTCTGTTTTTATATTTGGAATAACTGTTAGAATATTTATAGTTTTTTAATGAATCTTTTTGCTTTAGGTCAAAACAATTACAAACTTTCTGTTAGTGCCATTAGTTTTCAAATTGAAATAGTTTAAATTTGAATTCATTTGAAATTTGTGTGAAACAGTAATTTGTGAATAACTTTAGTTTAAAAATAGATTTTTGAGTGATTGTTTTTCCTGTTGTTTAATATTAGTATGTTTTATCATTATGTTAAAGTTGGGAATTTTTAGGATAATTTAAATAGGTGTTTTAATCAAAATCAGATTCTGTTTAACTCTTTTAGTTTTATACCTTCATTTGTTTCAATCAAAATCACCCAACTGAACTCTGAAAAGGTTAAACTTGGCATGGTATCATCATTTCACCCACATAGCATGTGCTAAAAAGTTGAGAGCGTTACGGCAAAAACTGGATGCACTTCGTGTACAAAATGGACAATCTCCTTCGAAGTATCGGGGTTTCGGACGAAAACTCGTCTGTTACAAAAGGATTTCAATTTTTTTTAACTTATTTCAACTCTAGACTTTTTGTGCATTCAATATGAACCATTACAAGCCACATACTAAAATTTCAACCCTATCTAACTTCATTTGCTATTTTTCATGCATTCAATGATTTGTTTTGAGCTAAATGACCCTAAAATTAAAAAGCACCACAACTGAACTCTGAAATGGTTGAAACTTGGTATGGTATCATCATTTCACCCACATAGCATGTGCTAAAAAAATTAGAGCGTTACGGCAAAAACTGGATGCACTTCGTGTACAAAATGGACAATCTCCTTCGAAGTATCGGGGTTTCGGACGAAAACTCATCTGTTACAAAAGGATTTCAATTTTTTTAAACTTATTTCAACTCCAGACTTTTTGTGCATTCAATATGAACCATTAGAAGCCACATACTAAAATTTCAACCCTATCTAACTTCATTTGCTATTTTTCATGCATTTAATGATTTGTTTTGAGCTAAATGACCCTGAAATTAAAAAGCACCACAACTGAACTCTGAAAAGGTTGAAACTTGGCATCGTATCATCATTTCACCCACATAGCATGTGCTAAAAAGTTGAGAGCGTTACGGCAAAAACTGGATACACTTCGTGTACAAAATGGACAATCTCCTTCGAAGTATCAGGGTTTCGGACGAAAACTCGTCTGTTACAAAACGATTTCAAATTTTTTAAACTTATTTCAACTCCAGACTTTTTATGCATTCAATATGAACCATTAGAAGCCACATACTAAAATTTCAACCCTATCTAACTTCATTTGCTATTTTTCATGCATTTAATTATTTGTTTTGAGCTAAATGACCCTGAAATTAAAAAGCACCACAACTGAACTCTGAAAAATTTGAAACTTGGCATGGTATCATCATTTCACCCACATAGCATGTGCTAAAAAGTTGAGAACGTTACGGCAAAAACTAGATGCACTTTGTGTACAAAATGGACAATCTCCTTCGAAGTATCGGGGTTTCGGATGAAAACTCGTCTGCTACAAAAGGATTTCAATTTTTTTAACTTATTTCAACTCCAGACTATTTGTGCATTCAATATGAACCATTTGAAGCCACATACTAAAATTTCAACCCTATCTAACTTCATTTGCTATTTTTCATGCATTTAATGATTTGTTTTGAGCTAAATGACCCTGAAATTAAAAAGCACCACAACTGAACTCTGAAATGGTTGAAACTTGGTATAGTATCATCATTTCACCCACATAGCATGTGCTAAAAAATTTAGAGCGTTACGGCAAAAACTGGATGCACTTCGTGTACAAAATGGACAATCTCCTTCGAAGTATCGGGGTTTCGGACGAAAACTCGTGTGTTACAAAAGGATTTCAAAATTTTTAAACTTATTTCAACTCCAGACTTTTTTTGCATTCAATATGAACCATTAGAAGCCACATACTAAAATTTCAACCCTATCTAACTTCATTTGCTATTTTTCATGCATTTAATGATTTGTTTTGAGCTAAATGACCCTGAAATTAAAAAGCACCACAACTGAACTCTGAAAAGGTTGAAACTTGGCATCGTATCATCATTTCACCCACATAGCATGTGCTCTAAAGTTGAGAGCGTTACGGCAAAAACTGGATGCTCTTCGTGTACAAAATGGACAATCTCCTTCGAAGTATCGGGGTTTCGGACGAAAACTCGTCTGTTACAAAAGGATTTCAAATTTTTAAAACTTATTTCAACTCCAGACTTTTTGTGCATTCAATATGAACCATTATAAGCCACATACTAAAATTTCAACCCTATCTAACTTCATTTCCTATTTTTCATGCATTTAATGATTTGTTTTGAGCTAAATGACCCTGAAATTAAAAAGCACCACAACTGAACTCTGAAAAGGTTGAAACTTGGCATGGTATCATCATTTCACCCACATAGCATGTGCTAAAAAGTTGGGAGCATTACGGCAAAAACTGGATGCACTTCGTGTACAAAATGGACAATCTCCTTCGAAGTATCGAGGTTTCGGACGAAAACTCGTCTGTTACAAAAGGATTTCAATTTTTTTTAACTTATTTCAACTCCAGACTTTTTGTGCATTCAATATGAACCATTAGAAGCCACATACTAGAATTTCAACCCTATCTAACTTCATTTGCTATTTTTCATGCATTTAATGATTTGTTTTGAGCTAAATGACCCTGAAATTAAAAAGCACCACAAATGAACTCTGAAATGGTTGAAACTTGGTATGGTATCATCATTTCACCCACATAGCAAGTGCTAAAAAATTGCGAGGGTTACAACAAAAACTGGATGCACTTCGTGTACAAAATGGACAATCTCCTTCGAAGTATCGGGGTTTCGGACGAAAACTCGTCTGTTACAAAAGGATTTCAATTTTTTTACTTATTTCAACTCCAGACTTTTTGTGCATTCAATATGAACCATTAGAAGCCACATACTAAAATTTCAACCCTATCTAACTTCATTTGCTATTTTTCATGCATTTAATGATTTGTTTTGAGCTAAATGACCCTGAAATTAAAAAGCACCACAAATGAACTCTGAAAAGGTTGAAACTTGGCATGGTACCATCATTTCACCCACATAGCAAGTGGTAAAAAGTTGAGAGGGTTACAACAAAAACTGGATGCACTTCGTGTACAAACTGAACCATCCTGGCTACTCACTAGAGAAGAAAAGTGATGACGGTGCAGCGAGTCACATCCCAGAGTGGGATCTTGGGGTATAAATTTTTTTCTTCGCGTGTGTCCCTTGATTATTGCGTCGTAACCATGGATAATCTTCATCATTTAACATGATGCTTGGGTCAGTCTTCACTGCGAAGGGAGGAATTTCATCAAACTTTTCATAATCTCTTGACATGTGTGTCTTGTCCTCCACTCCCACGATGTTTCTTTTCCCAGAAAGAATTATGTGGCGCTTTGGCTCATCGTATGATGTATCCGGTTTCTTATCTTTCCTTTTTTCCGGTTTGGTAGACATGTCCTTCACATAGAAAACTTGCGCCACATCATTGGCTAGAACGAATGGTTCGTCTGTGTGCCCAAGAATGTTGAGATCCACTGTTGTCATTCCGTACTGCGGGTCTACCATTACCCCTCCTCCAGTCAGATTGGCCCATTTGCACCGGAACAAAGGGACCTTCAAATCACCTCCATAGTCAAGTTCCCATATCTCCTCTATGTAACCATAATGTGTGTCCTTTTCCTTGGTGTTTGCCGCATCGTCAAAGCGAACACCACTGTTTTGGTTGGTGCTCTTTTTATCTTGGGCGATCGTGTAAAATGTATTCCCATTTATCTCGTACCCTTGGAAAGTCAATATAGTCGAAGATGGTCTCTTGGCCAACAAGTACAAGTCATCTTCAACATTGTCGTCATTCATGAGATGTGTTCGCAACTAACCGCCGAAAGCCTCAATGTGTGTACGTTGAATCCAGGGGTCAGACTTCTCCGGGTTCTTTGAGCGTATAATATCCATGTGTTCCTCGTTATATGGGGCGACCAAGGTAGAATTCTATAGAACTGTGTAGTGTGCTTGCGCCCAAGAATGCACGTCCGTACATATTATTGATTTTGGTCCAAGCGTGCCTTTTCCACGCAGTCTCAACTCATGCCGCGATTGAGGAACACCAATCGGCTTAATGTCAGGAATAAAGTCAACATAAACCTCAATAACCTGCTCTGTTTCATGGCCCTTGGAAATGCTTCCTTCTGGCCTAGCACGGTTACAAACATATTTCTTTAAGACTCCCATGAACCTCTCAAAGGGGAACATATTGTGTAGAAATACAGGACCCAGAATGGCAATCTCTTTGACTAGGTGAACAAGGATGTGCGTCATAATTTTAAAGAAGGATGGTGGGAACACCAACTCGAAACTGACAAGACATTGGACCAAATCATTCTGTAAGCTTGGTAGGATTTCCGAATCGATTACCTTCTGAGAAATTGCATTGAGGAATGAACATAGCTTCACAATGGCTAATCGAACATTTTCTGGTAGAAGCCCCATCAACGCAACCGGAAGCAATTGCGTCATGATCACGTGGCAGTCATGAGACTTTAGGTTCTGAAATTTTTTCTCCGCCATATTTATTATTGCCTTTATATTCGACGAGAAGCCAGATGGGACCTTCATACTGAGCAGGCATTCAAATAAGATTTCCTTCTCTGCTTTGGTTAGAGCGTAGCTGGCAGGACCTTCATACTGCTCATGCATGCCGTCGTTTCGTGCACACGTTGCTAGTCCTCCCGTGCCTCTGGTGTATCTTTTGTCTTCCCATACACGCCAAGGAATCCTAGCAGGTTCACGCAAAGATTCTTCGTCACGTGCATCACGTCGATTGCAGAGCGGACCTCTAGGACTTTCCAATATTCTAGCTCCCAAAATATAGATTTCTTCTTCTATATGGGTGCGCGTCCCTCAGCGTCAGTCAGAACAGATTGTCCGCCAGGACCCTTTCCAAATATTACTTGTAAATCCTTGACCATATCAAGTATGTCATCACCAGTACGGAGGACGGGCTTCTTCCGGTGATCTGCCTCACCTTTGAAATGCTTGCCTTTCTTTCTTAAGGCATGCTTGGTCGGAAGAAATCGACGATGTCCGAGGTACACATTCTTCTTGCATTTGTCCAAATATATACTTTGGGTATCATCTAAACAGTGCGTGCATGCATGGTATCCCTTGTTTGCCTGTCCTGAAAGGTTACTAAGAGCAGGCCAATCATTGATGGTTACAAAGAGCAACGGTCGCAGGTCAAATTCCTGCTGTTTGTGCTCATCCCACACACGTACACCTTTTTTATTCCACAACTGTAAAATTTCATCAACTAATGGCCTTAGGTACACATCAATGTTGTTGTCGGGTTGCTTAGGGCCTTGGATGAGCACTGACATCATAATGAACTTCCGCTTCATGCACAACCAAGGAGGAAGGTTATAGATACATAGAATCACAGGCCATGTGCTATGCTTGCTGCTCTGCTCCCCGAATGCATTAATGCCATCTGCACTTAAACCAAACCATATGTTCCTTGGGTCATCTGCAAAGTCCGGCCACTCTCTCTCGATTTTTCTCCACTGCGACCCATCAGCGGGTACTCTCAACTTCCCGTCTTTCTTACGGTCTTCTTTGTGCCATCGCAACGACTTGGCATGCTCTTTGTTTTGGAACAAACGTTTCAACCGTGGTATTATAGGAGCATACCACATCACCTTGGCAGGAATCCTCTTCCCGGGGCGCTCGCCCTGAACATCATCAATAGGGTTACCGCAACCGATCTTATATCGCAATGCATTGCATACCGGGCATGCATCCAAATTCTCGTACTCACCGCGGTAGAGGATGCAGTCATTAGGGCATGCATGTATCTTCTGCACCTCCAATCCTAGAGGGCAGACAACCTTCTTTGCTTCGTATGTACTGTCGGGCAATTCGTTGTCCTTTGGAAGCTTATTCTTCATTATTTTCAGCAACTTTTCAAATGCCTTGTCAGCTACACCATTCTCTGCCTTCCATTGCAGCAATTCGAGTGTGGTACCGAGCTTTGTGTTGTCATCTTCGCAATTTGGGTACAACGCTTTTTTGTGATCCTCTAACATGCGCTGCAACTTCAACTTCTCCTTTTCATTTTCGCAGTTTCTATTTGCATCAGCAATGGCCCGACCAAGATCATCAGCGGGCTCATCTGATGCCTCAGCTTCTTCTTCTTCATTCTCTTCCCCCATTGTACTACCATCATATTCAGGTTCATTCTCTTCCATTAGAACCCCTCTTTCTCCGTGCTTGGTCCAACAATTATAGCCGGACATGAAACCGGACGTAAACAGGTGGACGTGAATTTGTTTTGAGCTAGAGTAAGTCTTATCATTCTTACACACACCACATGGACAACACATAAAACCATCCCGCTTGTTTGCCTCAGCCGCACGCAAAAAACTCTGCACGCCATTAATAAACTGGGGAGAGCGTCGGTCAACGTACATCCATGGCCGGTTCATCTTCATTACACAACACCGAGAAGACCAAATTAATACAAGTTCATACATAAAGTTCATACACACTTATTCTCATAAAACAACATAAAACTATCTAGCTAAAACATTTTAAATGCAACAACAAATGCGATCAAAATCGCAACTAAGGTAAAAATTGATCCAACAGCATAATGATACCAAGCCTCTTTATTAATGGCATATTTTCTTATCTTTCTAATCTTCAAGCGCATTGCATCCATCTTGATCTTGTGATCATCGACGACATCGGCAACGTACAACTCCAATTTCATCTTCTCTTCTTCAACTCTTTTCAATTTTTCTTTCAAATCCTCGTTTTCTTTTTCAACTAAATTTAAGTTCTCGACAACAGGGTCGGTTGGCATTTCCGGTTCAACTACCTCCTAGATAAAAATATCTATGTCAACTTGATGGGCATAATTGTCATTAACACGAAATGCAACAAATAGTTATGAAAGAGAATATACCACATCTGAATCGTAAACCGGACGAGGGCCGACGGGCACGGATATCATAACCATGGCACTATATATAACAACAATCATACAAGTAAGAAAACTATGCAAGTAACTATCTAAATCATACAAATACGATTTTATTTATAAAAATGATAAGAACACAAGAAGAGGCTCACCAAGGTGGTGCCGGCGACGGGACGGTACGGTCGATCGACGGTGGTTAGGACGGGGACGGGAAGGCACACTAAGTAAACCACGCCTACACACATGCAAACTAAGGAGTTAATTTGAGCTCAAATTGCATATAAATCAAAAAAACTACCACATAATTACACCCAAACTAAAACCCACAAATCACTATACTTATAAAGCATAGCACGAGCTGATCTAGCAATAAGAGATGAAAGGACAAAGTTGCTAACCTTTGTGGACACTTGGATGGATTGGGGTGCCTCAAATCTTGACAAATCTTGGCAAAAATGGAGGGAGGAGCTCGAGCTAGGGGAAGAACAGAGAGGGGAATTCAAATGGAGAAAACAGAGAAATGGAGTCGGGCTGGACGAAGGGTTTATATAGGGAGAGCTTTAGTCCCGGTTGGTTATACAAACCGGGACTAAAGGTCCATCTATAGTCCCGGTTTGTATCACAAACCGGGACTAAAAGGGCTCTTGGGGGCCCCAGGCTGACACCAGCCTGCCACCACTCCTTTAGTCCCGGTTTGTGATACAAACCGGGACTATATGTCCCAAATGAACCGGGACTAATGGGGCCCGTACCCCCTGACAGCTCCTAGCCGTTGGAACTGGGACTAATGGACACATTAGTCCCAGTCCAAAGCAAAACCGGGACTAAAGGTTGAAACGGAAGGCCTGTTTTCTACTAGTGGAATATAATCTTGATCTTCTGGAACTACTTGTTTCCCCTTGGGCACTTTCCCGATTACAAACTCAGGATGCAAGGTTTCATCCTCATCATCTGTGGAAACATCATCATGATTTTCCTCTTCTATGATAGGAGCAACATCTGCTTGTGTGCTACTACTAGGACATGCTCCACTTGGTTCATGTACTGAAATAGCCTCTGAATTTCCTGCGTTCCTACCACTAGAACTACCTCTACCACCAGAATGACCTCTGCCAACATAATTTCCTCTGCAACCTGCATTCCCTCTGCCACCTGCATTTCTACCTCTCCCTCTTGTTGGGTGCACCTAGCTTGAGAACTATTAGCTTGTGATCTAGTAGTTCTCCTGTCAAGCTCTTCTCTACTTCTTTATATAACATTGATTTCAATCTCTGGTTACTTACTTTCTGCATGTATTACAAACATGATAGCAAGCTCATCATCACACTGGACAGGCACCGGAGCAGTGTTTGTCATGTCCCAACACCTAATTTCAACAGCATCACATAACCCCCATGGATATTTATCTAAGCTAACACTTCTAAACTTGATAAAACTTGATGTACAGTCAAAAACCAAAGGGAATGAAAACCCTGGGGCAGATCCTTTGGTACCAGAACTGCCTACCACACTTGTTTCCATCCTACAGTTCAGATTAAACGCTCTAGTTGGGTCCATCCTACAACAAATATTCAGAACAAAGAACAACTCATGAACAACACAAGAACTGCTGGCGAAATTAACCTAAACGAGTGCACATGTAAGCAAATGGTGATTGTGTATAGAGGCATGCCCTCTTGGAACCTCCCTTGTCATCGCTGCCGTGGTTTGTGAGCTTTCTGCCCTGCCGCTCCCGCCGCTACCACGAACTGCGGCCATTCTGCATGGTTGCCGCCTCCTCTACCACTGCAATAAGGCGAAGATGAGAAGCGGAAACAGATCCACCGCATTTGGATCCACGAGCTCGCGCTCGGTAGCCGCCGCAACAGAAGAAATCAATGAACTAGGGTTAGGGTTCGTCGCAAGAGATAATAGAAGAGAAGAGAGGGGGGGGGGATGAGATGTGGATGGAGAGATGCGTGTAGGCCCCACATGTAAGAAGGAGGGGCAACGATGTCCAGAATAACTCTCTAACGTGGTCAAAGCACTTTGACCAGACGAAAAGGGTACAGAGGGGTATTTCCCCATAAGCATAAGAGACGGAAGAGGGGTATAGTTAAGCACAGTTTTTTAGAGGTAAAGATGAGGTCGAGCCAAAGTTAGACGGGAAAATGTGAATGTCCCTTTAATGATACATGTTTTTTTGTTGCAACAAGTTTCAGATGTCCAAGTGTAGTATGTACTTGTAATAATCTAAGCTTTTGTGATGATATTTTTTTGTGCATGCTTGATTATTGTACGAGGGATGATTATCATGTTAGCAAGAAAATTATCATACCATACTTTGAAAATGACCGATCAATTATAATCAGGTACGGACTCAGTTTATGATATTTGGGTGTAATAATAAGAAAAGGAAATTATTCCGTCTGTTAGAAAATGCGGTCCTCAACTACAGAAAAAAAGGAAAATTTGTTGAATGTTGTCCACTCCAGTTAATTAACTTGAGCCAGCAAGAAGATCACAAATCAAACACCAGCCTGGGAATTTTTGTCGAAAGAAACCACGTGCCCAACGAAATTGTCAGAAAAGACCCCCTCTAAATGAAATTGACAGAAAAGACCCCTTGAGCTGTCGCGGCAGACGCACCAAACAACACGTGGCACAGGCCGCCACGATGCGAAGCGACAGACCCTGCCGCCACCGGGCCCGGCGGCAGGCTGCCTATAACTGGGATCGGCAATCGCGATGGAACGGGGCTGGCGTGGTGGGCCCCGCCGCCTTAAGGGCTGGTGGCATCACTGTAGCTGTTGGGCCCTGCCGCCTCACTGGCTGGCGGCAGCACTCAAATTTCAATCCTACTGTCTCTATGTACGTACGTATTGTTGCTGGTCAGCCAGCTAGCTAGCTAGCAGACGGTCGACTGCATGTGCAGTGCATATATATCTATTTAATTTACGTATATACACGGTTTCAAAAAAACCGTATATACACATGCAGTGCAGTGGATGTACATACAAAAACTACATACAGATGATCAAGTACCCAGCGACGATTAGTCGACCTGTTATTTCGATCGTTTTAATTTCCAAATATATTGTATAATAATCAGTACGTTTAAGCTAGCTAACAACTGGCATGGCACGACGTGTGTGCATGCATGCAGCAGCTGGTCTTGCACTGCATGTCACATGCATGAGATTACACGAGAAGGAAGGCAGTCGTTTGTTTATGGATGGAAACCGGAAAGTAGTAAAACCAAGGAAGAAGATGAGCTTCATGCATGGATGATCTGTGCATACGTACACTGCTGCCGCCAGCCCGTGAGGCAGCAGGGCCTAGCAGCTACAGTGCTGCCGCCAGCCCCTGAGGCGGCAGGGCCCATCACGCCAGCCCGTTTCGTCACGACTGTCGATTCCGGTTATGGGCAGCCTGCCGCCTGGCCCGGTGGCGGCAGGGGCTGCCGCCTCGCATCATGCACCACGTGTCGTCTGGTGCGCCTGCCGTCGCGGTTCAGGGGTCTTTTCTGTCAATTTCATTCAAGGGGTCTTTTCTGTCAATTTCATTGTGTAGGTGGTCTCTTTCGACAAAAATTCCCAGCCTGGTGGTGTCCGGCGTACGAAAGAAAATAACGACATGTTTGAACCCATAGACTCACATATTTTCTTTTTCTTCACTTCTATAATAACATCGCGGACGGCCACTGATCTACTAATATCTATAGGGGCATTTCCCAAGATAGGGACTATGGATTTAATTCGCAAAGACATCAACGGGGGACTAGCAAGAGTGCAGTGACGAATAGTCCTCACACGTGTCAACTTTGTGACCCGTCCAAGTTGAGCATTGAATTCTGCTGATTCTGTTTCCTTCCGGCCGGGACGAAGCAATCGCCCTGTGGTCAAAAGTTGGAAAGCCAGCAAATCGCAGTAGCAGCAGCCAGGCATGTCAGAGGGGGCAGGTTCAGCTGCAGCAGCTCAGCTTGGTTGCACGCAAGGCAGGTACTACTACCACCAGGACCACGCTTCGGCATAGTACTAGTTCAGTCTTTCTGGTTGCTCCCACGCTAGGCACCACTATATTGCACGTCCTGTCAACGTTTTTTTTTTTTTTGAAAGATCTCCTATCAACGTTTTCATTCAGAGGTGCGAACGAGTACTCCCGTTGGCTAAATTCTTCCAACAATGTCCAGTAGATAAGCGACTCTTTCTAATTATCTTCCTGGAACCACAAAGCATTCATGTTAAATATCTATTTAGGCAAGGCTTTTGACATAGGACACATCTAGACCCACGCCCGCGTCGCTCCTGCGGCGGCTCGGGTGGAACCCTAGCCCGCCGCCGCCGCCGACCCCTCCCTACGCTTTCTCCCCCCTCGCCGCCGTCGGAAGATGCCGGCGGGCTAGCCCGCCCGACGGACGGTGGCGGCGGGGAGCTTCTTCGCGCGCCCGCGCGTACTGTGGTGGGGGAGGCTCCACCCTCCCGATCCGATCTGCTCTGCTCCGGCAGCCGGCATCTCCCCTGGCGGCGTCCGGCGGCCCCCCGACGGCGTGCTCTTGTGGATCTGCGGCCTCCTCGCGCGGTCCTGTGGGGGTGGCCTCGGATGCTTGCCTCTGCCTTCGGTTCCGGTCGGGCTGGCGCGGCGGGGCGGCGGTCGGGGCTGCGCTTACCCGGTGTGCGCCCTTCGGCGTCTGTCGGCGGTCAGCCACGCGGTGCTGCTACGCGGATCCGGGTGGGTGCTGGTTCTGGCCGGGAGGCTGGATCCAGGTTGTTGGCGGTGGTTGGCAGCGAGAAGGTGATGGTGGTGGTGTTGGAAATATGCCCTAGATGCAATAATAAAATGGTTATTATTATATTTCCTTGTTCATGATAATCGTTTATTATCCATGCTATAATTGTATTGATTGGAAACTCAAATACATGTGTGGATACATAGACAACAAAGTGTCCATAGTAAGCCTCTACTAGACTAGCTCGTTGATCAAAGATGTTTAAGGTTTCCTAGCCATAGACATGAGATGTCATTTGATAACGGGATCATATCATTAGGAGAATGATGTGATGGACAAGACCCAAACAATGAATGTAGCATATGATCGTGTCAGTTTATTGCTATAGTTTTCTGCATGTCAAGTATCTGTTCCTATGACCATGAGATCATGCAACTCACTGACACCGGAGGAATACCTTGTGTGTATCAAACGTCGCAACGTAACTGGGTGACTATAAAGATACTCTACAGGTATCTCCGAGGGTGTCTGTTGAGCTGGCATGGATCGAGACTAGGATTTGTTACTCCGTGTGACGGAAAGGTATCTCAGGGCCCACTCGGTAATACAACATCACAATAAGCCTTGCAAGCAAAGTGACTAAAGAGTTAGCCACGGGATATTGTATTACGGCATGAGTAAGGAGACTTGCCGGTAATGAGATTGAACTAGGTATAGAGATACTGACGATTGAATCTCGGGCATGTAACATACCGATAAACAAAGGGAACATCATACGGGATTGACTGAATCCTTGACATAGAGGTTCAACCGATAAAGATCTTCGTAGAATATGTAGGAACCAATATGGGCATCTAGGTCCCGCTATTGGTTATTGACCGTAGAGGTGTCTCGGTCATGTCTACATAGTTCTCGAACTCGCAGGGTCTGCACACTTTAAATTCGGTGACGTTTCAGTAGTATTGAGATATATGTGTTGGGGACCGAAGGTTGTTTGGAGTCCCAGATGAGATCCCGGAGGTCACGAGGAGCTCCGGAATGGTCCGGAGGTAAATATTTATATATAGAAAAGTGGTATTTGGGTTCCGGAAAAGTTTCGGGTATTTCCGGTAGTGTACCGGGAGTGACGAATGGGTTCCGGGGGTCCACCGGGTGGGGCCCACCCACCCCGGGGGGCACATGGGCCCAAGAGGTGGCGCACCAGCCCCTAATGGGCTAGGGAACCGACCCCATAAGGGCCCATATGCCCAAGAGGAAAAAAGGTGGAGATAGGAAGGAATAGGACTCCTTCCTAATATGAATCCACTTCCTAGTAGGATGTTGATTGGACTCCTCCTTGCCCTGGTTCGGCCGACCCCTAGGGGAAACCCTAGGGAGGCTGCCTCTTCCCCCCCTCCCTCCTATATATACTAGAGGAATAGAGCCCCCAAAGACACACGGCCACGTGCTGGTTCTCTATTCTCTAGTTCTTCCACCAAATAGATTCTGGTAGTGCTTAGGCGAAGCCCTGCCGGGATAACTCCACCACCACCACCACCACGCTGTCGTGCTGCTGGAGATCTCATCTACCTCTCCGCTCCCTCTTGCTGAATCAAGAAGGCGGAGATCGTCATCGAGTTGTACGTGTGCTGAACGCGGAGGTGCCGTCCGTTCGGCGCTAGATCGGGACGGATCATGATTGGATCGCGGGACGGCTTGCGATTTGGATCGCGAAGACGTTCGACTACATCAACCGCGTTTCTTAACGCTTCCCGCTTAGCGATCTACAAGGGTACGTAGATCCACTCTCCCTCTCGTAGATGCTCATCACCATGGATAGATCTTGCATGTGCGTAGGAATTTTTTTGTTTCCCATGCAACGTTCCCCAAAAGGTGGCTCTCGCGGGAGTAGGTGCAGCGTTTTCGCGGGAGGTGTGCGGGCTAGCAGAGGCATGGTGTGTGGGGGTGTGGTGTTGGGCGGTGTTACGGGCGAAAGCTTGCCGGCCTCTTGCCGGCCGACGACGGCGGTGGCTGCGGGCGCCATTACACGTTCTTGGAGGCGTCATCGTGGAGTTCACCCCCTGCACACTCCCGGATTCAGTTCTTCGGTTGAAAGCCTATGGCCCGGTCGGGTCGGGCAACGGCGTCAGCATCGTCGCTTCCCTCTTGGGGGCGTCATCTGGAAGACCTTTGGATCTCGTTCGTGTTCTCCATGTGCTAGACGCTCATGACTTTGCGGTTGGCAGGTGCCCAACCGACAATGTGGTGGTGTGGTGTCCAGTTTGGCGGCGATGCTGGTGGCCAACGATGCAGGGTCGTGGCAGGGCTTCGGTTGTCGGTACTTTCCAGACGTGCTCGACATGTCTCTTCTACGTATCGTCATACCGTCACGGAGTCGGAGCTGCCTTGGAGTGCTAGGTGGCGACGATGACAAGTGGCTGGTGGTCTTCGAGGAGCTGTTGGTTGGCGCCAACTCTGCCCAATTCTCCTGTCTGTCGGTGGACTTCTTAGTTGGAGCTGTCTGGCGCCTGCATCAGCGGTCGACTGTTTGGCATGGGCCGGCACGGGTTCTGGCGTTTGTGGCGACGAGGGCTTCGTTGGCGGAAGTCGATGGTGAAGTCGGAGTCGCTGACTCGTGGAGGAGTGATTACGATGACGCTTGGTGACGACCTCGACTTTGTGTTTCTTCTCTGCGATGTTTTGTAGCTTTGTGTGGGTGGCTAGGTTGGCCAGTTTTCCCTTTGTGGGCTGTTGTAACGGTATTAGCCTGGTTTTCCGTTAATTAACTGGGCAACCCTCTTCTTTTTTAATGAAATCGAGACCCCTAGGGGGCAGATTTTTGAAAAAGAAAATAAGTATTGCACATCTACATGACTGAATCAACATAAAAAGGAAAAAAGAAAAAGGAAAAAGAAAAAAAAATGCCCGCACAAATCTTCACGTAAAATTAACAATATATGGCTTAGATGTACAATACTTAAGTCATATCTAGATGTGCCTTAGCAAACCCGTTTGACATAATATAATGGAATTTCTTCATAGAGTTTTGCTACCTAAAGAGGTTGCATGGTCATTTCATAAAACATATGTATGTATGCATCCCCTGAGCTTCCTTTGTTGTCAGCATTAGGGGCCAACATTTTGGCACTATTAGAGCATCTACACCCGAGCACCTCATATCCCCTTCATACCGTCGGGCAGACAGCCTGGTCAGTGACCGGTCAAAAATAAACCAATCCGACGGGCGCCTCAAACACCCGGGTTGACCGACACCCCTTGTATCTAGCCAAAATATGGTGCGGATATGGCGATGCCCGGACGTGTCAGCTACGTTGGGCCAGACAGGTATACGCCATCACAAATTGCACCAAATCCTCCCCCTCAACCTACCGGATCCATTTGCTCTCTCCTTTCTTCTCCTCCCTTCGTGCCAGAAGTTCACCGTCACCCTTGCTCCGTAACAGTTTCAAGCCTCAACTCTACCAGGACCGGCACAACCGTCCTCTCTTTCGTGCTCGTTGCGTCGCGGACATCGTCGCCGGCCCAGACGCCATCGCGGTACTTCCGGCAACTCTTGGACTGCCCCTTGCGCCCTATGTGGTTTACACATTGTCCAACCAGGTTTTTTGTGATTTATTTGTAGGAAAAGTGATGAATTCTGATGCTCCGTTGAACGAGGAGTATGGACCGACGGAGCTTGATAAAATGATTCTAGATGAATTCTTCGAGTTGTTGGATTCATACGAAGAAGTGGACATGATCATGATCATGAGCATGCAAGAGAAAATGGACCGGCAGGTGGAGCATATTCTCAACTTTAAGGGCTCAATCAAAGAGAGAAGAGTGGTCAATCAAGATAGTCTCTGGAGCAAGGCTATTGGACAAGGATTACTTTGCTCCGGACCTAACTTTCAAGGATGATGCATGGTTTTGTCGTCGTTTTTGTATGCACAAACCATTGTTTTCGTGCATTGTGAGGGACTGGAAGCACACAATGACTACTTCAAGCTCACAAGGGATTGATGCGCCCAACTTTCTTTCTCCGCTAAGCATAAATGCACGACTGCTCTGAGGATGCTTGCACTTGGTACTGCTGTAGATGTCGTTGGTGAGATGGTCCGGATGAGGGATGGCACATGCCTGAAGACTACTGTCCGGTTTGCCCACTCCATGGTGTAGGTGTTTGGAGTAGAATATGTGAGAGAACCAAATGTGCATGACACATAAAAGTTGTTGGCTATTGGAGAGGCCAGAGGATTTCCAGGAATGCTCGGAT
Source organism: Elymus sibiricus (assembly GCA_039707655.1). NCBI lineage: Eukaryota > Viridiplantae > Streptophyta > Magnoliopsida > Poales > Poaceae > Elymus > Elymus sibiricus. The sequence goes on from CM077663.1 coordinate 403,404,616, forward strand.
CAATTGATTGCATGCATTTGCAATGAAAGAACTTCCCCAGAGGTTTGCAGGGGATGTATCAAGATCACGCCAAAGAGGCCGCCGTCATACTAAAAGCAGTGGTATCACATGACTTATGGATTTAGCATGCTTTGTTGGAATGTCGGGTTCTCACAACGACATCAACGTGCTTCATCATCTGCCGTGTTCAGTAGGCTGTGTAATGGGGAATCGCCGTTGTGCCACTACACTGTCAATGATCGTGACTACAACATGGGATACTATTTGCAAATGTCATCTATCCCGAGCGGGCGACATTTATGAAGACCATATCTGAACCAAGGCAACAAACAAAGTCACTTTGCAATAATGCAGGAAGCAACTAGGAAGAATGTGGAGAGGGCATTCGCAATCTCCAAGCCCGTTGGGGAATTATCTGTGGAGCTGCAATGTGTGGAAATCAGAAACTTTGTGATAACTAATGACATGCTGTGTTGTTTTGATTGTCGAGGATGAGGGTGATGATGTAAACCAAACCAATGATTTTTAAGCGTATGGAGAACAAGTTGAAATCCTGAAAGATCAAGATGCAAATCAGCTTATGGACTTTCTGCACATGCATCAGAATCTTCAAGATTATCACGTGCACGCGTAGTTACTTAGTGATCTCGTGGAGCATATGTCGACCCATAATGAAAAACAAAGAGCTACGTGGACGTAGAGTGACCGGATTTACCAAGTCCGGTTGTAAATGCTCTTGAAAGTACTCGAGGTATCTTATTATTCTCACATGGAATGAATTATCCCTTTCTCTTACTCCCCCTTACGGAAAAGTACCAAAGAAGAATTGCATCAGGGCTCTGCATCGTTTCATGACAAATCAAAGTGGCGACGGCAAAAAACTCCTCGGTAATTTGTTTAGGGTTGAAGGGGTTTGTTTAGAACTGGCACCCGAACAAGGGCACCACCCGGTGCCATGTAGGTTCCATGCACCTATTGCGTGGGCTCCGTGGCTGACCCCATGAGGCAGGGCTGGTCTTTGATAGGCCTCCTCTCTCTGGAAAATTATGTTCTCCTAGGCGGCAAAAAAACTCCTCGGTAATTTGTTTTGGGTTGAAGGGGTTTGTATAGAACTAGCACCCGAACAAAGGAACCTTCCCGATGCTCTGTAGGGTCCATGCACCTGTTGTGTGGGCTCCCTAGCTGACCCCCATGGGACAGGGCTGGTTTTTGACAGGTCTCCTCTTGCAGTAAAATTATGTTGTCCTAATTTTTCTGGTATTTTTTTGGATTTGGAAAGTCATGTAATTCAGAGGCACAAAACGATCTATCCTTTTGACAATTGGTGAGTAGTTTAGTCCAATAAACATATTATTTTTGCATAAATTGATGAGAATTTGGCTCAAAAGCTTCAAAAGTTACCGATAAAGTAAGGACATATCAAACCTCAACCCTTTGCCACTTTTTTTGGTAGGTATAGTTACTGACCAGGTGCACTCATACTCAATAATCTATTTATTTTTGGAGGCTAGCATACTCAAATTAATTTTTCTGGGTAGACTATTCAAGTTAATTCTCATTTTTTTCCGAGGAAGCACAAATTCATTTTATATGGTTGATGAAAGACAATGATAACGATCGGCCATATGCGGCAACCTGACAGATAAAGTACTCCCTTTTCTTTCATCCCACAAAAGCTCATTATGATGCCCCTATTGGTATGGGTTTTTCGATATATATAGATAGTGCTTGCTCTCAAACCGACCAAGACAACACAAGTTCGTGTCGAGAATAAGATGACAGGGACCGGAGGTTGCTGTGTCTTGGCGCCTATACGTTTCCTCTTGATGTACTCTATGATGTAACATGCCCCTTGAGCATGTGAGTAATATATTTAGGTGAGGACCCTTTCCCCAGTGATTGTTCAAAAAAAAGGATAAGACAATATGTCAATATGACCATTTCCATAATATCTCTGGTGAATACGTGAAAAGGTGAAATGTCAACCTCATAGCTATTGATTTTGTTTTATCTCTAGTTTTCCTTCCCTAACCCTAGGCAGTAGGGCAAACTATTCCCTCTAGTTTCACCGGCGAGCCCATGGATTCGCCTCCCCTCTTTTTGTCGCTCCGGAGGCCGGTGACGAGGAGGAGTATTGTGGTGCCTTTGCTTTGATTAGTAGTTTAGGATAAGTTTTTTTAGTCCTCACAGGTGCACCGCTCGGATGGATGGCGGTGCTTCTTCTTCGAATTTGTCTTTTGGGCTCTGATCCTCCCGAGTTCGTCCATTTGGACGTAGTCGACGGAGCTCTAGCGTACTGTCGTCTTCTTGGGGCGGTGAGGATAGGGTTTCTCGTCAGGTCGCGAGATTTGGTAACCGTTGCTTCAGATCTATGTAAGGATTCAAAGACGACGACTGGGGTTCCAGGGCGTTAGTCCTTAGGGGCACGTGCATGAAGACTTCTTGGCTCTCGTCGACAAGGCCAAGTCGGCTCCGGTAGAGGAGCGGCGACATCGACGCATCAGTGGCTCGTTCTGATGGCAGCAGGGACGGAGCTCCCATGTAAGCATTCCGGTCAATTGACCCCAATAAAATTAGGTTATCCTTCATCAGTTTTATACTATTTATTGTTCATTTACAGAAGATGACCCCCGTGTCATAGACATGAACCCATCAAACTTTTTTCCTAGCTTCGTCTCTGGACGACATTAGTGGTTCTTCGGTGGTCTCGGAATCTCGTTGTAACTATTATTATGTTTGTGTACTTGTGATGAATTTTTATAATAAATTTGATCCTTTTCTCAAAGCAAAAGGGAACCTGCAAGCCGATTTTTAGATTTTCAAGGAAGGGTGAGAAATGGTTATAGCCAAATCTAGTGACCAGAACATAAGTCTGCTGGACCGGTTACAGCATCAACTTCACTACAAGAGCAAGAGCGATCAACCTTTGCATTGCTTGGATATGAACACATGCATTTTGAAATGCTTGGATATGAACACATGCATTTTGAAGTCGTTTGGTACTGAGCCAAATCGTTCGATGAACACATGAATGACCAGGCCTGGCCCTGAGGGGGGCGATAGGGGCGGCCACCCCGGGCCCTCGATGCCCAAGGGGCCCCGGATGTGCTATGTCTTCTTTACTTGGCCTGGCGAGAAGCGCACATCACGGACATCAGTTGTCCCACGATCTCTATCGAGGCCGAGCGCATATCCTAAATCACACCAAGATCTCCGCCTGTGACCTTGACGAGTGATTGCACGATCTCCCAGACTTTCCATTGGTTGCCGCTGTGTTCCCCAAGTTGTGGATACACCTATCGCGACATGGCGTCAGATGCGCGCTGGCTCCAGCGCGCCCTCCGGCGGGTCGGAACAGTACACCACTATGTAGGTCTTCGACGATCTCGTCGCACTCCGAGAAGAAGGAGTCCATGGCTGTGGATGACAGGGTGTAATGATAGCTGTTGGAAATTGTGACGCCCCCATTCTTGTCCGTACGCTAATCATGCACACAATGCGTACGACCAAGATTAGGGACTCACTGATTGATACCACAACACGACAAAAGACACAAATACAAAGTCATACAGCTTCATATTACAAGCCAGGGGCCTCGAGGGCTCGAATACAAAGCTCGACATAAACATGAGTCAGCGAAAGCAAATATATCTGAGTACAGACATAAGTTAGACAAGTTTGCCTCAAGAAGGCTAGCACAAACATAAGCAGCGGATCGAAAGAGGCGAGGCCTCCTGCCTGGGAACCTCCTAACTACTCCTGGACGTCGGAGAAGTCAACGTCGTAGTACGCTCCATCCTGCGGGTAGGGGCCTCCGTCGGGGTAGTAGTAGTCGGCCTCTCCAGCGTAGTCCACATACTGGGCTCCATCGTCTGATCGCAGCAACGTATTGAAGGGGAAAAGAGGAGCAAAGCAGCGGTGAGTACTCATCCAAAGTACTCGCAAGACTTACATCAGATCTATGCTAGATATGCATCATTCTCAATAAAGGGTTATATCTGGACTGACTACAGAAAGCAAGAATAGAGATGAAGGCCTAGTCCTATCGAAGACTAGCATCTTCAACATCTTGCAGCATTAGAAGAGTGCAGATTAGTATCTCATACTTATAGTCATATTGTTGTAACAATTTTATTAAGTAACACGCCCAGAGATCCTTCCTCGACTCCCTGCGAGGAAGCAATCCTGGAGCCACAATTCATTTTAATTAAGTTATGATTATAGTTGTAGTAGGTCAAAGCACAACTCCAAGTCGTCCTGTTACCGTGGACACGGCTATTCGAATAGTTTACTTCCCTGCAGGGGTGCACCACATTCCCCAACACGCTCGATAAGCTACGGCCGGATACGATTTTCTGGTCATACCCGGCCTCGACATATTGACACGACGTAGTCCTACCTAGGCTCAACAGAGAGGCCAGCACGCCGGTCTACATCCTAATGGCTCGGGGTCTTGGGCCATCGCCCTCGCCATCCTGCACGTTACGCCCTCGGGCGGGACCAGTCCTAGCACGCCCTCCATCAGGGTCCCTGCGTTCCAGACCACCCGGGCGCGAGTCAAATCTCGTGGCATCTGAAGAGCTTTCGGGAGAATGTACGCTGCCGAGCAGCCCATACTGATTACCCCGCGTGGTGGTTAGTGCGTATTAGGCCAACGACCTAACTCAGATTAAATACTCAACCCATTAGCAATTTTATGAGTGTTCAATAATACTCGGGTGCCTTCCGGCGCACCCCACCAAGTCTCCGGATGCCTTGCGGCGCATCCCACCAATATCTCTCGCGGGTACCCTTGGGGCCGACCCGTCTTTAACATATCTCAGTCACCCGGTCATAGTAACTGTGTGGTTATACTCCAAGTGGAGATCCGAGGAATCACCCTCGATGGATCCCACTCGAGGTAAGAGTAAGACAAGAGTCGTTACCGGTAAATGGAAGGGAGGAATCACCCTCGATACCCATTACCGATAACTATGCTACAGAATTAACATCGGGAGTGCTAAGTGAGGTATCACCCTCGACACTCGATGGTAGCTCTGCAGTGCCCTATTTAAGAGGTGTGTAGTGATGTGTCGGTAACGGCTTGTCAGTCATAAAGACTGAGTCTTCTGTCTTCACGTCCTCGGTGTCGTCGATGATCAAGCAGGGCAACTGGGACTAAGGGGTCTCAGGGGTTCACTGGTCCACCTAAACTAGGCAGTTGACATAACAACAAGTGCGATAACAGTTCATCAAAATTAGGCTATGCATCAGAATAGGAGCTATCTAATACAGTAGCAAAATTCTAATGCAAGCATAAGAGAGAGAGAGATGGGTGATATCGGAATGCTCAAGGGGGTTTTGCTTGCCTTGCTGCTCTGCGGCAAAAGGCTGAACGTCAGCGGTGTAGTCGATCTCGACAGCTCCGTCAGCCTCGGGGTCTACCGAAGAGAAGAGGGGGAGGAAACAATAAATATAAAGCACACAGATGCAACATGATGCATGACATGGTTATATGCTTAGCTATGCATGCACTATCGCGGTACTACACGTCTTAGGCGAAGCGGGAGAATATCTAACGATAATTCCCGGGTCTGTTGTTTTCTCGAACAGACGAATCGGAGGGGAAAGGTTCCACGTTGGCTGTGCTACAGGCATGTGTCAGTTAGAAGCAGTGCAGGGTTGCCTAAAATCATGTCTAAGTCATACTAGTTATTTTCAGGATTTAATTTGGATGAATTAATCGGCAGTCATGCACTATTCACCTATCCGAAACAGGCAAAAAGTTGCATGTTCAGATAGCTAGGGGCATGTGACAGATGAACGGATGGCATATTTGGATTCGTGGGATTTTTCTGATCAACTTTCATGTACAAAGTTTTTTGATCTGAGCTACAGATTATTTTCTATTAATTTTCTAAGTTTAAATCATTTTCTGGAATTTCCTGGATTATTTTTATTCGAATTATCCAAAACATTATCCAAAACAGTGGGGATTACTTTTTATACCCAGCCACAGCTAGCCACAGTCAATGACAGGTGGGGCCTGGGGCTGAGTCAGCAGCTGACTGGGTCAGCCTTATCCAAAGGAATAGTGACAAGGGGGGGGGGGTCCCACATGTCATACTCAGTAGACTATTCCAGGATTTTAGATTAACTTAAACAGGGATTAATTAGGGGGGTGGGCCCCAGGGTCAGTGACTGTTTTAGGGAATTACTTAGTGCTAATTACACTTAATCCGAGCGGGTCCACATGTCAGCGTCTGGGGTGAACAGTGCCCCGCGTTGACCGTGGTCAACGCGGTCAAACGGAGCCAGGGGGACCCACATGGCAGCCACACTGGGAGTGGGCCATGCGCCCACGTCGGACCGGCCACCGGAGACGCGCCGGCGAGCGTCCGACGCGTCCACGAACTCCGGCGAGCTCGGAAATCGTCCACAGGGCATCTCCGGGGCTGAGACCGGTCGCGTTCGAACGGCCAGTGAGCGCCGCATCCATTTCTAGCCCTAGCACGAGCGGAGGCGGCCTGCAGCGAGCACAGCATCGACGGCGGCAGACGAGCTCGCGGGCGTCAATGGCAGGGAGCAAACCAGGGGGCTAACGCTCGGGTTTTTGCACGGGGTCGACACTAAGGAGGCTCTGGAGCGCGTCTATGACAGGCATGGGTTGCCAGGGGCTCACAGAGCTCGAGCTCTTCAACAATGGCGGCGGCCAGTACGCGGCTACGGTGCGGGCGTGCTACGGTGACCGCAGGAGCAAGGAGGAGAGGGGGAAGCACGCAGGGGAGGCTCACCTGCGTTGCAGAGAAGGCCCGGGGAAGCCGGAGTTCACAGGGAGGGCAAATCGACGGCGGCAGCTTCCCGGTCACGAGGAAGAAGATGGAAGGGGGCGACGGCGTTGGTGCCTCCGGGGCTCGATCCAGAGCACGGGGAGGAAGAGGGGAACGGTGCGGGGCTTGTGGTTGTCCTGGCTGGGCTCGGGAGGAGGTGTGGCCACGCGCTCAGCCGGGCGCAGCCATGGGAGCGCTCGGGTGAGCTCGAGCAGGGCGAACGAGAGGGAGAGGGCGAGATCTGAGGAGGGCTAGGGTTGCGGGGGGAGAGGAGGGCAGCTCGGGGCGGCCTTATCCCCTCGAATCGGCGCCGGATGCGCGACGCGTGCGGCGCCGGCGATCGGAGCGGCTCCGGCTTCGACACCGCGCGGGAGCAGGTAGGAGACGACGGCATGGGCTGGCTGGGCCGGCTAGCTGGCCGGTTGGCCCAGTGGCCAGGGCCTTTGCCCTTTTCTTTTCTTTTCCTTTTTCTGTTTCTTTTCATTTTCAGTTTCTGTTTTTGTTTTATTTTGGCATTTAGTCCTCACACAAAAAAGGTGAGACATAGCCCAATATTTAGTGGCAATATTCCAAAGGGCCACAGTAGTTTTGAGGATTTTTATAAATTGTTTGTATTTCTCAATTGATTTAAATGCAATTAAAAATGCATTTAGCTACTGATATTGAAGGTGGGGGTCCACATCAGTAGTTTTGTGATGTTGTTTTCCTTAACATGATTTGTTTTGAAATATTCCACAATTTTGGAACATTTTACTTTTATTATTTGAGGAATTATTTTATCACCACAATTCCTAAGGCATTTTGAATAGGAATTTGAATTGAATTTTGCATCCAACTTAATCCAACTTAGACAAACTTCATTTAGCAAAATACTTAGGCACTGTTCATGATCATTATTGTAGCTTAATTACAATGATCACTGTAGCATAAGCCCAGGGTGTCACAGAAATATGCCCTAGAGGCAATAATAAAGTGATTATTATTATATTTCCTTGTTCATGATAATCGTTTATTATCCATGCTATAATTGTATTGATTGGAAACTCAAATACATGTGTGGATACATAGACAACACTGTGTCCCTATTATGCCTCTAGTGGACTAGCTCGTTGATCAAAGATGGTCAAGGTTTCCTAGCCATAGACATGAGATGTCATTTGATGACGGGATCACATCATTAGGAGAATGATGTGATGGACAAGACCCAAACTATGAACGTATCATATGATCGTGTCAGTTTATTGCTATAGTTTTCTGCATGTCAAGTATCTGTTCCTATGACCATGAGATCATGCAACTCACTGACACCGGAGGAATACCTTGTGTGTATCAAACGTCGTAACGTAACTGGGTGACATGCTCATCACCATGGATAGATCTTGCGTGTGCGTAGGAAATTTTTTATTTCCCATGCAACGTTCTCCAACAATAGCTTGGTCCTTAGATGGGCACGGTGAAAGTGTTGGTCGCCTTGTGCATCTCCTTCAGTCCTTGGAGCTTGACGAGAAACTTGTGGATCAGTAGATGGCTTGAGGGCTTAGTATTGTCGTAGGGGATGAGTACTACATACATGCTACATCCAGGTATACATATCTCAAGACGAGCAAAGTTTCATAGATATTTTGCTTTCTGCCTTTTGGTCAAATTAAACTTCATAATGAAAGATAGTTGTGTGTTCATGCAATGTGAAATTACTTTCAGTTTATTTTTAAGAAGTCGTAAACGAAATGCGAAAACATAGTCCAATAGGCTATATAATTAAATCTTAGTGTAGAGTTGTTAGTTAATTTTGGATTAATTAGGACCATAATAAAGTAGGAAAAGATAAAGACAATGTTGTAAACGAATGCAGAAGATTTACGGATCAGTGGAGGGTAGTGCCTAAACTATTTTCTTGTAGAAAACATTAGTGATTCCTACTACATATTATGAATATAGTGTTGTACAAGGAAAAAAAACTTAAAACTTTCACAAGGTTTATGACAGGAGAAGCTTTTGAAGGTTGAAAATTATTATTTTGATGTTCTTATTTAGAGGCATTAGCCTTAAGGTTGTCGTTTTGTCTCGGGGCCCCGAAAATTCAGGACCGGCCCTGTGCGTGACTTGGCGATATTTCACGAGCCACGGAGGACACGGTGGAGCATCAGCACGCCTCAAGCACGTACATGGCCATCCGAAGCTATGCGTCCCTTCTTGATTTAGTTTCTATTTTGTTTTGCTTTTTAACCGAGTATCTTGACAATCAAGGCACAAGAAAAGAGACAGGAAGCCGACCGTCCGCAGCGCGGTGGTTTCGGGTCGGCTGGGAAACAGCTGCACGAGATCTTCTCTTCTCTGTGTGTAACCGTATAGGACAAACCACGGGGGTGGTACAGCATCGTGCCATGCATGCAACTCCTGTGCGGGGCCCACGCTCCAAGGCAACTACTACTACTCCCAGGTGCATGTCGCACTTTGCGCAGGTGCTTGAAGGAATTGATATATTTTGCCATTCACGAGGTTCTTGTTTAAATGTGTTGAAATAAATGATTTTGAAATGTATGCATTAAACTATCAAGGTTTGGATCAATATGATGTGCAAATATTGTTCAACTGAGCTTGTGTATGCAAAAAAAAGTATGGAAACGGGAAATGTACATGTAGTGAAGTATATGGGAAGGATTAGGTGCAACGAAATCCCTCCCCCCCACACCCCAACACACACAGACGCACGGGCGCGCGCGCGCGCGCGCACACACACAAGTTTTCACCCTCATGTTTGTTTAGGACAAACCAGAGTTATTTATGGACAAAGCCTACTTTAATTTATGAATGCGTGTAAATTTTTATTAAGATGGTGTTTAGTTGAGCTATTACTTGGCTTTTTCGCTTGGGCTTATAAGCCAAATAAAGCAAAGGTGCGTTTGGCCTAACCTAAATAGTTGCTTTTTCGGCTTACAAGCCAAAGTGCAAAAGCCAAGTAAAATCCCAACCGAACACCTTCTAAAAGTATATAAGCTTTTACGTTGAAAGTTAAAGAAAGAGGAGTCAAGTTTCGCCATACAATATGTTAGTCCCTCAAATTTGAACTAAAGCTGAACTAAAGCCACACAACTTCTTTTGGATCAGAGGGAGTACTAGAGATGCTACCCAACATTGTTGTGGGAATTGGTTGCAATATTTTCCAATGATTGATTTTGTTGTATAGAACATGAATAGTTGGATTTATGATATGAGAAACGAAAAGAAAGATACGTATAATTTATTGTGTTTTATTATTCTATAGTTGTACAATATCATCAATATGTAGCATAATACAATATCATCATGCTTGCAAACAAAACTTGTCATTCCCACTAAAACATAAATTGCCATAAAAATGTTTGATTTGCCATGGTTGAAAATCCAAGGTAAGATTTTTTTACACTACCGTTTACTTAGGGCATCTCCAATGCCGACCTGCGAATTTCCACCCACATCCGTCCACGGATATGGGGAACCAGTCCGCGGACACGGGTACGGCAGCCGGCCATCCGACGCTGCCCGCATACATCTGACCTCCCTATTTTTTCAAAGTCTGCATGTTCAAATAGCCGCATGGATAGACTACACACTTCAAATAGCCGCATGCAAAAGTAGTTCAAATTTAAAATTTTCAAATATTACATTTCAACATTGTTGTCCCCTTTAACCCAGAAGCTCAACCAGATCTTCTTTCAGCTGCTTGTGAATTGCTTGATGCCGAATTTGTTGATGCATATGAATAAACTCTTCAAATGTGGCCGAATTCTTGTCTCGAAGTTCGATAGGATCTCCCATGTTCTCAAATTCTAGAGCCACGGAAGCATCCTCACCCTCATCCGCCACGATCATGCCGTGCATGATCACACAACATTTCATCATCTCCCACAAGGTATCTGAATCCCATTGTTTAGCAGGTCCACAAATAACTTCAAAATGGGTCTACAGAACTCCAAATGCCCTCTCAACATCCTTTCTAGCTTCTTCTTGTCTTTGGGCAAAGTGAGACTTTTCCTCACCAGCCGGGTTAGAGATGGTGTTGATAAAGGTAGCCCTCGAAGGATAGATACCGTCAACCAGATAGTAGCCCATGTTGTACTCATGCCCATTGACAGTATAGTGGCAAGGAGAAGATTTTCCTTTAGCCAACCTCACATACAATGGTGATAGTTGCAGCACAGTGACGTCATTGTGAGACCCGGACATGCCAAAAAAAGCGTGTCAAATCCAAAGATCATGGGATAGAAGTGCATCAAGAATGATGATGAGCTTCTTAACATGACCTTGATATGTCCCTTGTAAAGCTTTTGGGCAATTTTTCCATTTCCAATGCATGCAGTGAAGAGATCCAAGCAAACATGGCTACCCTGTTACTTCTGAGATTGCCAAGAGCCTCTCGGTTTCGATCACGGTTGAGCTTCAAACACCTTGACCACGACAGTTGCAAACCTGACCATGACATCTCTGCATGTGCTCTCAGACATCGGTAGGTACTCGTCCCACGAATCAGCGATCGTGCCATATGCAAGTATCCACAGTGCGGTCGTGCACTTCTGATAACTCGAAACAATCCTTCCCACGGCGTCCTTATTCAAGATGAAGTAGTCATCATAAGACTGGACACCATGGTACAAACGATCAAAGATAGTCTTGTGCATCCAAAAACACCGGCGAAAATGGGTAGCGAAGAGTGCATCGGGGGGCAAAGTAGTTGTCCATCAGTGTCAAATAACCACGCGCCCTGTTGCGGTTGAGCACTCGATGACCCTGGGTGGAACCCTTGAAAATGAGAACATGCTCCTCCGCATGCTCCGCGTCTTCAAGGACCGTCTGCATCATTGGCGACTCATCCGTGTAGTCCTCGTCGTCACATGAGCCGTTGGACAACTCAACACAGTGCTCGTATATGTACTCAAATTCGAATCCATTGCTTCAAAGAAGGAGGGACAATTTTTTTAGCTCCGGCAATTCACCGAACAGTCGCCGGGCTTGGTCTGTATAGCAGTAGCGGATGGTACCTGGAGGTGGGTCGAGGGAGAGGGGTGGAACAACGACGGAGGAGAAGTAGGGTGGAGCCCGGGTGGAACGCTGGAGGTTACAAAGGCGTAGAGTTCCGGCAGGGGTGTGACGTGGCGACCAGGGTGGTGGAGCGGCGACGAAGGCAAGAGAGAAAATGGGGAGGATGGAGACGCGGGGTCCGAGAAGGGTTTTGGGTGGGCCGAGGGTGTTGGAGGTGTACGTGGATGCTGTCCTGACTCCTGCAAAGCCCTCATGTTTGTCTCGGGTTTGATGAAGAAAGAACGCCCGGACCGCTCGACGGATCGATATAGACCCGTGTTGGATGTCAAACCGCGTCCGCGCCGCGTGGTCCGGACAGTTTCGAACGGTTTGAGGGTCCGCTTCGGAGATGGCCTTATATAGGATATGTATTCATGGTTTTTAACGAATGTAAATAATGATTTTTTTCTAGGTATTGTAAGTCATGCTCATTCAAATGTGTACTCACAAAAGGGTTCAAATGTTCAAACATGCACATGTATGATGCTCTATCTTGTTTGGATTACCCAGGTGCATTCGTTGGAGGTGTACAAAGTTCATTCCGGAGGTTTTACACCATTTTGTGACAAATAGATGGCCGTCCAAAAGGATAAATTTTAAATTGATTAAACGTCTCATAAGAGATGGTAATAATTAATGAAACTACCCACACCTCCAGAACCCCCTCCTCCAGACGCCCCTCCCCCAGCACCGGCTCCAGCCAGGCGGCGAGATCCGCCTCTCCCAGACGCCCCTCCGCCAGCACCGGCTCCCCGCGCCGGCGACCCGTGACGGAGTGGATTGAGAGGGCCTTCGATCGTTCTCACGGCACCGCTGCGCCGGTTGCCGACGGGGAGGGCTGGACGCGAGTCCAGTCTTCTCGCGGCAATCGCGCGCGGCCAGTGGCAGTGAAGTCACCCACCCGCGCGCTGAAGACACGGGAATCCACTGGAACCGCGAACATGTTCGCGCCCCTGAAGTAATCTAGATCCGTCGAAGAAACCATTCTTCTTCCACGTTTTATCTTCTGGATGTTGGATTCATGTGCTCCGGCGGTAATAACTCGGTGAAGCTGCAGGTACGCGTCGACAACACCGCCCAGGGCGGCACCGGTGCCTCGCGCCGTGCGCGCCATCACGCCGGTGGTACGCGAAGCTCGCCGCGGTCCGGTCTCGGGGACGCCTTCCAGGGTGGCGCCGCAGGCACCTGACGTTGTCCGCACCGTCGCGATGGCGCCGGCTAGTCGGGCCGGTCGCGCTGCTCGCGGCGGTGCGGTCGAGACCCCACAGGGTGGCCGCGTCGCGCTCGAGAGGACGCCGCCAAGGGAGGCACCGCAGCGACCTGCGCCACGCGTCGTCGAGCCCGCGGTCGGCGGCGCCGTCGAGGGGGTTCGTCGGGCGGCAGTAAGCTGGGCTGCAGTTGTTCGTCGAGGGCTTGATGCGGTGGTCGGCGCGATCGTCCGCCCCTCGGTCGTGGCTCCGCCAAGGACGGGGCCGGTGGGTCGCACTCGCACCGCCGCGGACCACATCGTCTCCGCCGACGACACCGCGGCCACGCGCCCCTCCTCCGCCCCTCCCGCCGCCGACGACGTCGTCTCTGCCCGTGACCCGGCGGCCACCGCCACACGTTCACAAGGTCGAAGCCGTGGACGCGACGCGCGCGCTCTCTCCGCACCTCCCGCGCGGCAAGGGCCGGGGCGGGACGTCCCCGCCGACGACCCGGTGGTCACGCGCACCCCGCCCGCCCTTCCTAAGCTACAACTGCCGCAGCCGCCGGCGCGGGCCTTCTCGCCGCCTCGTATGGCCGCACGACCGCCAGGCGGGGCACCACCGCGGCAGGCGGCATCTGGCGCTCCCCGTGGAAGAGGTGCGCCGCCCGCCCAGGCCATCGCGCGAGGCGGCGGTGCCGTTCCTGGCGCTGCTCCTGGCGTAGGGGCTGCTCCGGTCGTGCCTGTCATGGGCCGGGGCCGAGGTGCGCCGCCTGCGCAGGGCGGTGCCGTTCCGGGCGTTGCTCCTGGCGTAGGGGCTGCTCCGGGAGTGCCTGTCGTCAGCCGGGGCCGAGGTGCGCCGCCTGCGCAGGGCGGTGCCGTTCCGGGCGCTGCTCCTGACCTAGGGGCCCTTCTGGGAGCGCCTGCCATCGGCCGGGGCCGAGCTGCGCCGCCCGGGCGAGGCGGCGGTGCTGTTCCCGGCGCTGCTCCTGAACTAGGGGGCGCCGCCGGTGGTCATGGCGGGGCTCCGGGAGTGCCTGTCGTCGGCCGGGGCCGAGGTGCTCCGGCTCATCCGGGCCCTGCTCTTGAGCCGGCGCTTCCAGGCGCTGCTCCAAGTGGCGTAGGAGGCGCCGCCGGGCAGGCAGCCGGCGCTCACGGAGGCGCTCCGGGCCATGCCCCCGCTGCCGAGGTGGCGGCAGACCCAGCTGCTCCTGCACTACTGGCGGACCACCCGCACAACATGTTAACTTTTGCCCGCCCGCTGCCGATCGCTGAATGTCAGCTGTGCCGTCAACAGGCACAGTTTTGCACCGTCTGCTGCGCCGGTGGATTTCGCCTATTATGCGCGAGCTGCATTTGCCCTTGTGAGGTGCCGGATAGGCGAGCCTTGCCGCCGGTGAGGCTAGAGGGGCCGCAACAGCAACTCTTCATCAGGATGGTGTATCCTCGGCCGGCCCGACCCTACATCCTCTACCGTGCTACCAGGTACGGGAGTGTGCTGGACTATGCCTTTGTCGCAGTCCAGGAGCTTTTCGCGGGAGGGGACATGGTGAGCAACGTAACATACAGATTTGACATGCACCGCGATGGTAGGTTTGAGAGATTTACTGGTCCGCTTCACGCCGAGATACCTCGCGCTCATTTGTACCCAGGATAGGTTCTAGTACTAGACTTTGTTCTTTCTTTCGAACTCATTTTGTCTGTGACATGAGAGTTGTTATGCTGTTGACATTATCGGATTTGGTAAAATGTTAAGTGGTATTATGCTGCGAGCGTCATTTCCTTGTTGTTTTTCTTTTACTTTCAAAAGTTGCGGAAAAGACAATCAAATGACCAATGCATTCTTGATGAGACAATGGATAAGCTTGCGAAGCTGTGCATGAATGTGCAGAACGCTAACTCGGGTAACGGCGGCTATGCAACTTCTGAGCCGGTTCTTAGAGCAAGCTCGACTTGTCCATCAAAACAGACGCCTACTAGGCGTGTTTTTTTGTTCGTTTGGCTCGGTTTGAGGGGCGCCATCCGGGCTCGTCTGCCCAAATCTGACCGACCATTTGACTCGCTTGTCTGTTAGGTGGCAAATTTTTCTCTATTAGACATTGCATGCCTATAGATATCAAGTAAAAAAGAAAATTACAATCAACTAAATCACATAGTTTTAAGATGTTGATAACGCCCACACGTGTGACACGAGGAGCCCTGGACTGAACGAGTTGTTCGGTGTGGAGGTTTCCCCGAACGAACAAAGACGTTCAGTGCGATCACCCTGCGTCCCGAACAGCTGGTCCTAGCCTTGCTGGGCCTTATGGCCCACAAAAAATCCCTTTTTACAAAAAATTAAAGCAATCATAAAAATGACCAAAACTCTGTGTACAAAAAATAGAAAATTAAAAAAGACCATATGCAGTAACTATTTTGCCATGCAGTGTACAAAAAGCGTAAAAATGATCCAAAAATTACCGCGTGTGAAAAATAACAAAAAAATATCAAAAAATTGCCGTGGCAAAATACATATTCTACAGAATGTCGTGGTATTTTTTTTATCAAATTTGTGACACCTTTATGAGGAAGAAATTTGGTATGAATGTGAAATAACACACAATTGATTAAAAATTTCAATGGAAAAATGCATGTTTTATTTTGCCATGCAATTTTTTACCCAAAGATTGCCATCTTTTGCGTAATAATTTTTTTCGTGTATGTGCAAAATAAAAAAAACAAATTTCATAAAAAATGCCATGGCAAGTGCATATTCAAAAATGCTATGCTACCTTTATCAAATTTGCCATGCTTTAGGAAAGAACAATTGCAAAAAATATGAAGTACTACAAAATAAGTCGATCCAAAACTGCCCATGGCCAAAAATACGTGTTCAATTTTGCCATGGTGTTTTTTATCATTTTTTTCAAATTTGCCATGCTATTTTTATAAAAATTGCCATCTTTTAGGCAATAAAATTGCCATGTATGTGAATAATTAAACAAAAACAAATGATTCAAAATTGCCATGGCAAATGCATATCCAAATTTGCCATGCTCTTTTTTTTGTAAAAATTGTCCTCTTTTGTGTAATAAAATTGCCATGCATGTGAATAATAACACAAAAAACAAATGGTTCAAAGATGCCATGGCAAATGTATATGCCATGTATGTGAATAAAACACAAAAACAAATGATTCAAAGATGCCATGGCAAATGCATATTCAAATTTGCCATGCTATTTTTATATTCCATCTTTCGGATAATAAACTTGCCATGTATGTGAATAATAACACAAAAGCAAATGATTCGAAATTGCCGTGGCAAAATGCACATTCAATCTTTTTGCGTAGTAAAACTGCCATGTATGTGAATAATAACACAAAACAAATGATGCGAAAAAATAGGCATGACAAATGAATATTCAAATTTGCCATGTTGTTTGTATGAAAATTGCCCATGCTTTATGAAAAAGAAAAATGCGAAAAACATGTGAAGTACCACAAATAATTGCCATGGCAAATGCATGGTCAATTTTTGTAATGAAAATTGCCGTGTATGTGAAAATAACACAAAAAATGATCAAAAAATGCCATGGGAAATGCATATTTAAAATTGCCATTGTATTTTTATCAAAGTTGCCATGCTTTATGGAAAGGACATTTGCCAAGAATGTGAAGTACTACAAATAGTTGCCATGTGAACACAACAAAATCCTACAAGGATCCATCTTCCACAACTTGCACACAAAAATAGTGATGACAAAACAAAAAATTACCATGTGAAAAGTGAACTCATCATTTCAGTTTATACTACTACAAAAAAGTCTTGTTTCTATGACACATAACAAATCCTAGTGCGTTCATCTTCCACAGCTTGCACACAAAAATGAACAAAAAAAATCCCACGTGAACACAACAAAGATCCTAAGGGAATCATCTTCCATAGCTTGCACAAAAAATTGAGCACAACCATAAATTGCCATGTGAAAAATTGAACAACACCACAGAGTATAGGTGATGCTCATGGCAAAAAAATGAACAACTTTGTAGCTTAGAATTTTGTGTAGAATCATAATAGGCAATTCTCACATATGTTAAAAACATTTAAATTGCTGTTTTGTAATAAATTTGCATTAATAACTTGCTAACATGGTTTATTTCATAACTAAATAAACCAGTTTGTCTGTTTCAATGCCATGGCAAAAAAATAAATGAAACATGACATTTTTACAATGGCAAAAAATGAAACCTGTCATTTTTTCCATGGCAAACTTTAAAAGTCGGTTGTATGAACAATTTCTAAACTTGCCATGGGAACAAAAATGAAAAATTGCCATGGTACAAGCAATGGCCATGCCGCACACAAAGGATTTGCCACATCCCTACATGAAAAAGTGTGGTTGCCTCTGATATCCTACTGCTTGTTGTTGTTTGATGTTGGATTCAGCACAACGACTAAATGGGTGGCTAAATATCCCAACAACCTCATTCAAAGTAAAAGACGAGGATGGGGGGGGGGGGGGGCTACACCCAGTGGGTGCACTCAGAGTGCCCAGCCTGGAAGAGAAATCAAAAAGAAACATTCTTCTCGGTCAAGTCCAACAAGCACACTCAAGTATAAAAAACCCCACAAATTCAATCCGACTACCAGCAATCAGCCAGTCTCGGGGGCTACAGCCTACGGGTGCCCTAATCGCGCACCCATTGAACAAAATTATGAGTATATTCACTCAAGAAAGTGCTCCGTGCCCACATGCTAAGAGATTTCGAGTAACCAGTTACTCGATGCAGGACGAGCTTCAAATCACTCGAATATATTGCTATGCATGAGTTTAATGCTCCCTCGCGGACCCTTTTGAGCCCTCTTCTAGGACTCAAAGCGTGAAACTCATAAGGTTCGATCTAGAACCGACTCGTATTGACATTCCTCCGGGATAAGAATGGCATCTCTCCGATAGAGCAGTCCATGCGTCAATCTTGTTGCTTAGATTTAATGACACATCCATACTCAGATCACTAGTCAGCCTCCTCCGGGAGATGATCGAGTGCCACCAAGTTTGTCCTCGGAATTAAAAACTCCCGATCAATCGGGAAGCGCTGAGTTCAGAATCCGTTGAGGTTCTATTCAAGCCGCAGTTCATTAAGCTTGACAACAGGCGCGCTCCCGCTGTGCTCGGGCCAAATCAAGTTCTTAATGAACTCGCTCTACAATGCCTTAACCGATTCAGGCTCTAATGTTGGGGTTACCCACCATGGGTAGGGTCATAAGAGGTATATTCCAGTCCAGATGGGAGGCCAAAGACCCCAACATAGCAAGACCCCAGTGTCATTGTTCCAATCGGGTACCGGTCGCGGTTCATTCACTCAGACATGTCTCATTCACTCAGCTCCAGTAGATTCACTCGGTGACCTTAGACACAAGGTTATGCGGAGGCAAACAGTTGCACATGGCAGTTGAAGCACCACCTTCATAGTGGATATTGATGACATGTACATAGTGGGCTGAAATAATGGCCATGATGTCCGAGTTTGTAACATAAGAGATGAGGGGGTAGCTCACTATATATAAGCTACCCCACACCACATAGCTCAGGGGCTCACTCTTTCTTCCACCTCTCTCTCTCTCTCTCTCTCTCTGACCACTTAGTTGAGGCATGGAGACGCATTCTCCCATCTCTCCCTCTCAAACTTCATTTAACCCTGTGTTCATGCGCAGATATATAAGCCTCTCCGGAGCACAAGACGTAGGGTTCTTACCTCCATCGTGAGAGGCCCGAACTCGTTAGAAAACACCGTGTCACCCATTTGCATTTCGATAGACCATGATCCTTTATCCTACCCCTATTCTACTGTCAAAATCGTTCTCGCGACACCGCCTGTGTTGCCTAGATTAGCGACGCTGGGGTCTTTTTGTTGGGTTTCTCGCTCTGCATGATTTTTTTTAATATAATACAGACGCACACGCTCATACATATGCACATTCACTCATCCCTATAAATATACGCACGCACATCCTATCTCTGTGAGCACCTTCGAGAGATTGAGTCGACCCATATTCTACTGTCGGAATTGTTCCCACGACACCGCCCGTGTCGCCTAGATTAGCGACGCTGGGGGCTTTTTGTCGGGTTTCTCGTTCTGCAGGATTGATTAACACATTACAAACACACACGCTCATACGCACGCACATTCATTCATCTCTATAAATATACACACACGCATCCTATCTGTCGTGGTTTTATCACGGCAGATGTCCTAGCAATAGGACTAAGTCTAGGAGCCATCGCAACTAGGTGGTTGCTTGGATGGGGTTGATCGGGAAAGAGAGACAAGGGTTTACCCAGGTTCGGCCCCTCCGATGGAGGTAAAAGCTTACGTCCTGCTTTATGTGTTATTGATGATGCTAGTCTGGATTGCAAGAGTGCAGAATCGCTAACCTAGCTCTCGAGGATTTCTTACTTGATCTCTCTACCTCAGAGGCTCCCTTTTATATAATGGTTGAGGCCCCGAGGTTACAATAGGATTCGGGTCGTAATACAATCCGTGACCTAGTCTACCTCTACTTGTCTTGTCTTTCAAGTAAGGGAAATTCCTTACAACTCCCTCCATGAGCCGGACCGCCAAGTACTGGTCCATGAGCCGACCTTCTTCGATGAGCCGCCTCCTGGGACTTGAGCTTCAAGGTTTCCGCGGCCCATATACTGACCCTGGTTATGAGCCACCACTTGACATCCGGGTCATACCCTGGCCGGGTCACACCATGGGGTGCATCCCCAACACTATCCCTATGAGCACCTTCGAGAGATTGAGTCGACACATTAACTTGAGATTGCTGGCATATACGCCTTCGTTGTTGATTTGGACATCTCCTCCCACTGAATGATATTGCCGAAAGGCCTTAAATAAGTACAGAAAAATGCGAGCACCAGTGTCAAGTCTAGAACTTAAACACTAATGGGCCGGTGGTATACAGAATTTTATTAAACTACCATCATCGATATGAAACAAATGGTGAAAATGCATTGCCAATGTTTAATCTATAATAAAGCCGCCGGGCCTTTTTTTTCTTTTGAGCATCATAACTTTAATCATCAAATAATAGCCAGATTGTTTATGTAAAGACTGAAGAATCTTCTATAGCATTAAGCTCCCTAGTTTTAAAGAGCTCACATTCAATTGAGGTCCTCATTTGTAATTTGGCCATCCGATTTTGACCGGGTCAACAATTTCTCAAAGCTCTGTCATCCAATTCTTTTATACTATACACTATGCTTCCTAATTTTTAAGGCATCACAATCAATTGATGTGTTCAGTTTACAATTGGATTACTCGATTTTAACCGGATTAATAAATTTTCAAGCTCTCTCATTCAATTTTTTTAATTTGCTATGTTTTCTAATTTTGAATCTCTTTCATTCAATTAAATTATTTATTTTTGGATTTGGTTTAAATTTTTGACCAGGCCAAATCAATCGGCAGTGACCGGCCTATAAAAACATATCAATTCCGCACACCCTCTCACCATCTAAAAAAGCACCGTCATGTGATATTATAGCACCAATATAATACATGCAGTCATCGTTGTAGAAATCTAACCACATAAATATAAGTTGGTTTGCGGACAATACATAATCACACCACGAAACCCCACCAAATCATCACATTATATAGAAAAATAAAACACATTCCATCATCTCCTACACCCGTTCCAAAATATAACGGGTATTAGTTTTTGAAGAATTTAACTTTGATCAGGTTCAAAGCAAAAATATTGACATCCACACTATCAAACAAAAATCTAATCATACTAATTTGATATTATGCATTTAAATATAGTTCCCTACAAATTTGATCAAACTTAAAAAGTTTGAGTTTTTTAAAAAGTAATACATCTTATTTCCAAAATAATGTGTTTCTTTAAGCCTAACAACACTAACGACGATCCTCAAAAAAAAAAAAAAAAACACTAACGACGCAGCAAAACGTGTTCAACCCTTGTAGTAAAGTAAGTATAGAGCGGGTGGCCCTTACCGAAACTATGGCCCAAGGAAGCAATCCGGAGTAGAATTATATACAGTATTATATACTATAACTGAGAACCAATCGGATTCTCAAAAGAAAAGAAAAACTGAGAACCAATCGGTTTCGGTCGACTCATCATCCGAAGAAAGAAGATAGCAGTTCTGTTCTGTTTCGGTGACAAAAGATGCCTGGTCTGTTTCGGTTTCGTTGCTCGATGGCATGGAAAAAATATAAAGAAGAGTCCCGCCTGTCGCCCTATATTGCCATCGAATACACCTCCGTTCTTGACCCCGGAGTCGCCGAATCAAACCAGGTCCCCTTCCGTCGGGGACAAGTTTCTAGCTTTGCTCGCAGTTGATGTTTGTTTGTTTCACATCTAAGATAACAGATCCTTCCGCTTCAGTATTGAGATAGTTTCAGCTGTTCCAGTCGCCGGTCTAAGCCTCCAAGTCAGGATGTCGTCGACGACGAGCAACAAGAGGAGGAGGGTCCTGGTCGTAGGATCGTACGGGGCGACGGTGCTGCCGGACGAAGTGATGACGGAGGTGCTTCTCCGGCTGCCCGTCAAGTCCATCCTGCAGTTCCGCGCCGTGTGCCGCTCCTGGGCCGCGGCACTCTCCTCGGAGGAGTTCTGCAGCCTTCACATGGCCAAGGCCGAGGCCGAGGCCAGGATGGCGCCACCTAAGCTTATATTCATCTCGCCGTCAGCAACATTTGACTCTACCGAGGTGTACTCAAGCTCGTCGTCATCCGATGGTCCGCTGTTCACCCTTGACGACGCGTGCGGCGACTTTGCGGCCTTAACTCCTTCGCCGTGCCATGGCCTCTCCCTCTTGCACGACGCGTTGGCGCCAGCCTACTATGTCTTCAACGCGGCCACACGAGCGGTCACCCGGCTGCCGCCTTGCCAACATGCAATCTTCTCGACCGCCGGTCTCGGTTTTGACGCGAGCACCAGGGAGTACAAGGTGGTGAGGTTGTCCACCGGGAAACTAAACGAGAAGCAGAGGATCAGGTGCGAGGTGTACGTCCTTGGTGACGAGCATGGTGATCACTGGAGACCGGCTGCTGGAGGTGTGCCCTTCAGGTTTTGCAGTTTTGTTCAGGCCGCCGTTACAACTGCATCATGGAGCTTAGTGGGTAAGCTGCTGCCGGTATTTGCAGACGGATTTCTTCATTGGCTAATCTACCCAGGTGCTCTCTCTAGACGGCCAAGAGCTGCCGTTTTATCATTTTCTCTCAAAGACGAGACCTTCGGTTGGGTCCGGTCACCACCTTTCGAGATACCACGAACAGGAGTCCACTTGGTGGAGCTTGCTGGCCGCTTGTGTATGGTCCGGGACCTTCGTCCTCAAGACAATAATATCTTGGAGATTTGGAACTGCAGCTCTGGTGATTGGTCACTGCAGCATAGCATCAATTTGTCGCAGAACCTTGAAGGGGATTTGATTAGTAGTGCAAAGGTTATTAGAGTTATTGGTTCTGTTGGCGATTGTGGATCAACGGAGAAGGTAATCTTGGCCACTTCCAAACACAAGGTGATTACCTATGACCCATCGTCTGGGATCGTGGAAGCCATCCACGGAATAAGGGAAACTTCATTTTATGAAGCCGATCAGCAATCTGCTTCCAGATTCAGTTTATTCAAAGAGAGTCTTGCTCCGGTACACAAAACAAACGTAGAGACGGCATTATCAACTCCCCTAGCTAAGGCGATCAAGGAGGTCCTGCTCCGGCTCCCGGGTAATTATGTCGCACAGGTGAAAATTGTATGCAAGCAATGGCTTAGCCTCATTGAGAGTGGAGGCTTCATTCGCTCTTTCCATGTGCATAACAATGTGGATATGAGGCCAAAAATCATGTTTGTTAGCAAGGGAGCTGGAGGATTGGGTTTCAGCTTTGCTCCCTCAAAGGAATTGCTTTGGGAGGGTTGTAGCCGAGGCGCACAGCTTGACAGAAAGGTAATTTGCTCTAAGCCTTGCCATGGGATGAACCTGATAAGTACCGAGATTGGTGACTATTTATACAATCCTTGCACTGGTTATCACCGTAACTACCATGCTATAGTGCCGCTACACCATGTCCCCCCTCATGTACTCGCAATGATGCATGGCAATGTTTGTACACCAGAAGACCACACTTTTGCAGTTGGCAACAAGAATTCTGGCCTGGGATTCAACTTGTTGACACAGGAGCATGTCGTCGTTCAGATTTTCTATCATCTGAAGGATTTCAAATCTCGTCAGTATTTCTTGACATGCTCAGTCATTGACCTCACGTCGGCCCAAGACCACCATGAACCGCCTCTGCCTTTAAATGGCATGCCACCGGCCTATTTGTCAGGAGTTCTATACTGGATGAGTGAACCAAGGTTGGGCCAGAGTTATGAGAGGGCCATTGTATCTTTCAACATTGCAAGCGAGAGGTTTGGTGTCATCCCTTGCCCTTCATCCATTGCAATGTGGAGCGACACAAGTCCTTGTCAAGCATTTGTGGTCGAGCTCGAGGGAATACTGTGTGCTGTCCTTGCAGATCCAGTTGCACAAGAAATCGATATTTGGAAGCTAGAGCATGATCAATGGGACAGAGCGTATAAAATCTATTTGGAAGGTTCGGCAGGCTATTCCCCTGCGGAAAATGTTGTGGTCCCGTTGACTGTTGACCCTAGAGACGGGAGAATCTTGCTCAACACAGGGAGGAAAATGGGTCTTTATGATCCAGTGAGGTGCACAATTGAGAACTTGTATGATCTTGATGAGGTGCTGCGTGTCACATGTTCAGAGCAATCACGAGGCAAGCATTTTACGTGCTCTAGCGAGGTGCCTTTACTGGGAGAAAATCCACTAGACAGTAACATTTTGCCCTTGGTCCCTTTGTTATATGAGGAGAGTCTCGCAAGTTATCCATGTACGCCCAGAGCACGGGACTTGCGACGATGAACTGCCACTAGTTATAGCAGTTTGACATCACTTGGTTTTTGTGCAAATTATAGGCGATACAAATTGTAATTTGCTTTTCTCATACGTTTTTTCATAATATATATACTTTTGGAATATCGGTGTGTTGGTATCATCTCTTATATTTTCGTTGTCTTTGTTGATGTTAAATTGTCAATGTAATATACTGTTGTCCTAATGGATAACATGCTGCCAAAATATAGCACTGCCGATTCTTTTTCGATTACCTTTTTTTGCGGGGTCTTTTTCGATTACTTTGTACAAGTTAGTGACTTGATTAGTAAGGTCTGCTTGCCAGGACAAGAGTATGCATTAGTTAAGCTAAAGGTGGAGCCAAATTCCATTATTATTCTATAATTGCATGCATGAAGGGTTCAACAGTGCAGGGACACGTGTAGCCAAAAGATGGGTTTTGAGTAGAGTTTGTTTTGGAATTGAATCTGGAGTTCTGTGGTTAAGGTCTGAACATTACCATTATTCAAACCTGGCCTTTATAATCTCTGTCATTGTTGACGTGGTTCCCTCGGGGCAACTCTAACTTAGCTCGACCGGCCACTCCAAGAGCTACTTGCCGTCGTGGGCCATCGCCGCTGACTTCGTCGTCGGCTGCCGTTGCCGCACTCGTGCCCGGTCTCGCGCCCCAGCAGCAGTAGTGCTCGTGCCCAGGGACATCAGATTTCCCAACTCCCGAACAGTTTTCGTTCTTTCTCTCGCGAAAGAACAGGCGGCCGTTCCTACGGCGAGGCTGTGATCTCCACACCCCTCAGTCCGCTGGCGGCTCGAGGAGGGGGGTGGGTTCCCGTTCCTCTTCTTATTGGTTCATAGGTTTAGGACTTTGTCTTCGTCTAGTAGCGCCATTTCGGTGAGGTTGGTGCTGTGTCGAATAAGGTGGCATCGATCTCTTCCTCACAGCGGCGACGTTCTTTTCAACGGCGCTGTTGAGCCGATTGCCTCGTCTGCTTGCCGTTCGTTCGGATCGGTAGGCCCTATATGTTTTCTGTGTCTGGTGGTTGTTGCCTATCTTGGCGGCGCCAACAAGTGGGACAGATTGGTGCGGGTATAAGGTTGGTGGCCCGACGGCGGCGGATTTGGCGTTCTTCCCCGACAACATTGGTGGGATGCGTCAGATCTAGATCTAGGTCGGCGTGAGGAACATCCTCGGCTGACACGCCACATCGTCAAGCGCCTGTTCTGTAGGCCTGGTCTTCGGCTCACAACGCCTTCAAGGCTATGGCGCTAGCCTGGATTTTGGTTTGTTGGTACTCCGCCTCTTTCCTCAGTGTGCGTCTCGACGAGGCTGACGATCGATGGTGGTTTTAGATTTGGTTGTTTGCAGGGACTCCAATGAGCTTACTTGTAATGGTCGTTTATGTGAGTTTCTTTCTACAAAGTTTCCTGGACACTTGTCATGTCCCGGTATTTCTGAAAGTTTCCACATATATGTATGGAATTGTACTCCATTTTATTGTTTAATATAATGTGTGTGGTTCCCTCAAAAAAAAGGGACATCAGATTCATTTGCTAGGTGACCGGGTCGTACATCCCGCCTCGTGCGACCATCTCCAATTCTCCATGATGATGACACCCGGCAAAAGGAACCTTAGA
This sequence comes from Elymus sibiricus, assembly GCA_039707655.1. Lineage (NCBI taxonomy): Eukaryota > Viridiplantae > Streptophyta > Magnoliopsida > Poales > Poaceae > Elymus > Elymus sibiricus. Next base: position 403,430,233 of record CM077663.1, read on the forward strand.
GCATCTACATCCGGACCCCTTATATCCTCCTTAAACGCCCGAACAGGCCGCCCGGTTACAAAAAATCGACCCAGACGGGCCTCTCAAACCGGCCTCAAACGCCCGGGCTGACCGGCACCCCTCATATCCAGCCCAAATATGGGGCGGATATAGGGGAGCCCGGGCACGCCCGCCTGACTGCCCGAGCCACCACCGACCCCACCGCCACGTCGGCCCGGCCCACACCGACCCCACCAAATACCCGAATCCGGCAAACCCTAGACATCCGGCAGTTCACTCTTCGTCCACTCCACTTCCCCTCCCCCTTCCCACCCCCGATTCGATAGCCGACGACGGAAGCAGCTCTGACAGATCGAACGTCGATGTGGAGGAGGTGGCCCTCCGCATCGCGTTGAGTCGGTCGCTGCAGGACCAAGGCGGCCCCGGCAGCGGTGGATCTGCATCCTCCGGGCCCGTCGCACGTCGACGGAGCGCCGGCGACGTCGCAGGCCCTTCCCGCCCGGCGCGCAGCTCCGGCCGCTCCGCTCCAGGTCAGGTACGCCGCCCACCTCCACCACCCTCTGCTCCGGATGCGGTGCCCGGCCACCGCTGGGTCCTCGTGCCCACGACGGGGACGGAGCGCACGAGGACGCCGGAGTATGGATATGAAGATGTTGATATATGTTTTACGTAGCATTGCATGCGTTTGTATGGATATGAAGATTCGGATATGAAGGGTGCGGATGTGGAAGACAAAAAATAAGGCGCGTCCGGTCAGTGTCCGCGGATTGAGGGGTGGGATTTGTAAGGTCTAGTTATAGATGCTCTTATACACGTGTCCCACGGTCTTCTTTTTTGGTCCTTGCTATTTCGTAGCAGGAGCGGCGCTTCACGTCATAGAGTGAGGGGCGGTCTCAATGAGCAGTTGGCCCCGTCTGGACATAGCTCAGTGTGTTCAGCACTAGGAGGTCTCGTGGTTTCTTTCATGTTCTGATGTTCATTAGTCTTGGGTGTCTCTTGTTAAGCGTTGCTTCTCCTGCTATCATGTTCGGTGCTGGCTTAGTTGCACTTGTGCCGCTAGCCCGGATGCCATTTTATTATGCTTTTGACCTGTTTGTGTGAGGATTTCCCATCATTTTGTATCGGTTTGACCATTTGTGCAAGAGAGGTTGATCAAGCTCCAAAACAAGAAGCTTGAGCTCACGACTACTTTGATGGACATCAAGATATTGACCATGAATATGTCGGATTTGGATCCCAACATATTGAAAATCATGAATATATCGGACTAGGACGTTCAAGCCTACTGTGTTAAGATATTTAAGTGCTTGGAGGCCGATTTGGAGTAGCCGGGCGGTAGGGCTGGACGAAAAGCTCGAAGCTCGCGAGCATAATGAGCGCTCGGTTGTTCAGCTCGTTTCGGCTCATGTTCGTTAGTTAATGAACCAAGCTGAACAGTGGTTTTTGCTCGTTAAGATTAACAAGCTTAATGATCGAGCAAACGAGTTTCGCGAGCTAACTCGTTTAGCTCGATAGTTTCCAATAGTTTGACTTTTTCTTTCTTTAGTAAATCCAATGGTTTTTGACTTGAGCCTCCCATAGTGTCTAACTTGTTTAATTTAGGCCATTGTGAATATTTTATGGGATCATGGAATTCTTTTGTGTAATATATGCCATTGTGAAATTTTAATGGGATCATGGGATTCATCTATATTGTTTATTACCTTAACGAGCACTCGTGAAAGCTCACGAGCATAACGAGCTCTTAATGAACCGAGCCGAACAAAGGTTTTAGCTCGTTAATATTAACGAGCTTAATGATAACGAGCTTAACGATAACGAGCCAGCTCGTTAATCCAGCCCTACCGGGCGGCGAGGAGTAGTCGGCCTATATTGAAGAATTTGGCACGGATAGCCAGTCTGGGAGGCAAAAGCATGATGTATTTTGCACGGATAGCCAGACTAGCAACTTTTGGTCTCGGTGGCATGTATCCTTTATGAACATCAACACAATTTTGTGGCCACGACATATGTTTGCACATCATATAAATTATTATTGATCTATAAATGCATGTCAAAGGGAGGATGTCGGACCTGAGACGGACATTTGATGTATAAGGTTAATTTTTTTTAAGATGGCATTTGATGTATAAGCTCGGATGGCCAGCTCCCACTAGTACATAAGAGGGCTTTGGTCCAGGCCGGGCCAGCCCATTAGTCCCGGTTCACTCACGAACCGGGACCAATGGGGCATTGGTCCCGGTTCGTGAGGCCAGGGGGCCGGCCGGGCCTCGTGGGGCATTGGTCCCGGTTCGTATGACCCCTTTGGTCCCGGTTCCAGACACGAACCGGGACCAATGGGCCTCGCTCCTGGCCCACAACCATTGGTCCTTTGGTCCCGGTTCCAGCCACGAACCGGGACCAATGAGATGCCTATATATACCCCCTCGCCAGCGAGCAGAGCATTCCACGCTGCTCTGTTTTTCTGGCCGGCGAGGGGAGAGCTTTGTGGTGCTCTAGCTCACCTCCTATGCACATGAGGTGTTCGATGAAATGCCCGAGCCACACTTAAGCTTTCTGCTCTCGAAGCTCCTTGTCCAAGCTCCATTTTTCTCAAGATTTGTTTAGGTTTGGCGGTCCGTCCTGTCCCGTCCCCGTCCTCACCGCCGTCGATCGCCCGCGTCCATCTCGGCGCCGGCACCACCGTGGTTAGCCTCTTCTTCTTATCTTCTTTCTAAAAGAAAAAAGTTCTTACTTGTATCATTTAGATAGATACTTGTGTAATTTTCTTACTTTTATTATTGTTTGTTATTATATAGTGCCATGGTCATGGTATCCGCCCACGTCGGCCCTCGTCCGGTCTATGATTCGGATGTGGTATATATTATCTTTTATAACTATTTGTTTTATTTAGTGTTTATGACAATTATGCCGACCAACGTGACATAGATGTGTTTATCTAGGAGGTATGTGAACCGGAAATGCCAACCGACCCTCTTGTCGAGAGGTTAAATTTAGTTGAAAAAGAAAACGAGGATTTGAAAGAAAAATTGAAAAGAATTGAGGAGGAGAAGATGAAATTGGAGTTGCATGTTGCCGATGTCGTCGATGACCACAAGATCAAGATGGATGCAATGCGCTTGAAGATTAGAAAGATAAGAAAATATGCCATTGATAATGAGGCTTGGTATCATTATGCTGTTGGATCAATTGTTACCTTAGTTGCCATTATGATTGCATTTGTTGTTGCATTTAAATGTTTTACATAGTTGTATGTTAGTTTCAATTTATGTTTTAATTAGATGCTCTAGAGAGCTGTATGTTGTTCTATGAGAACTATGTGTGAACTTTATGTATTTATTTTTTCAATAATAACATTTGATCACTTCTCTATTCACTTCTCTATTCATTTGCCCTCGTCCGGTCTATGATTTGGATGTTGTATATATTATCTTTTATAAATATTTATTTTATTTAGTGTTTATGACAATTATGCCGACCAACATGACATAGATTTTTTAATCTAGGAGGTATGTGAACCGGAAATTCCAACCGACATAGAAATTCTTGTCGAGAAGTTAAATTTGGTTGAAAAAGAAAACAATTACTTGAAAGAAAAATTACAAAGAGTTGAAGAGGAGAAGATGAAGTTGGAGTTGCATGTTGCCGATGTCGTCGACGATCACAAGATCAAGATGGATGCAATGCGCTTGAAGATTAGAAAGATTAGAAAATATGCCATTCATACTGAGGCTTGGTATCATTATGCCGTTGGATCAATTGGTACCTTAGTTGCGGTTATGATCGCATTTGTTGTTGCATTTAAATTTTCTAGTTTCAATGTATGTTTTAATTAGATGCTCTAGAGAGCTATATGTTGTTCAATAATGAGAACTATGTATGAACGTTATGTATTTATTTTGGTCACTACTGTACTTTGGCTTTAATGTGATGATGAATTTCTATTAATTTGGTCACTTCTCTATTCATGATATGCACGCAGATGAACCGGCAATGGACGTACGGTGACCGACGCACCTCCGAGTATATTGAGGGCCTGCATAATTTTCTCGAAGCGGCTGAGGCAAACAAGCAGAATGGTTTTATGCATTGTCCATGTACTGTCTGTGAGAATACGAAGGCTTTCTCCAACTATAAAACCCTTCACTTCCACCTGCTTCAGAAGGGTTTTATGCCACACTATAATGTTTGGACCAAGCACGGAGAAAGAGGGGTTATGATGGAAGAAAACGAAGAAGAAGAGGATGACGACAACTACCCGCCCCCTGAATACGGTGATGCTGCAATGGGGGAAGCTGAAGATCAAGAGGAACCAGACGATGTGCCCGATGATGATCTTCGCCGGGTCATTGTTGATGCACAGAGAGAATACGAAAGTGAAAGGGAGAAGTTGAAGTTCGATCGCATGTTAGAGGATCACAAAAAAGGGTTGTACCCAAATTGCGAAGATGACAACAGAAAGCTCGGTACCACACTGGAATTGCTGCAATGGAAGGCAGACAATGGTGTATCTGACAAGGGATTTAGTTCGCTTCTGAAAATAATGAAGAATAAGCTTCCAAAGGATAACGAATTGCCCGGCAGTACGTACGAAGCAAAGAAGGTTCTATGCCCTCTAGGATTGGAGGTGCAGAAGATACATGCATGCCCTAATGACTGCATCCTCTACCGCGGTGCGTACGAGGATTTGAACGCATGCTCGGTATGCGGTGCCTTGCGGTATAAGATCAGAAGAGATGACCCTGGTGATGTTGAGGGCCAGTGCACCGGGAAAAGGGTTCCTGCCAAGGTGATGTGGTATGCTCCTATAATACCACGGTTGAAACGTCTGTTCAGAAACAAAAAGCATGCCGAGTTGATGCAATGGCACAAAAAAGACCGTAAGAAAGACGGGAAGTTGAGAGCACCCGCTGACGGGTCGCAGTGGAGAAAGATCGAGAGAAAGTGGAGCGACTTTACAGGTGACCCGAGGAACGTATGGTTTGGTTTAAGTGCAGATGGCGTTAATCCTTTTGGGGAGCAGAGCAGCAAGCATAGCACATGGCCTGTGACTCTATGTATGTATAACCTTCCTCCTTGGTTGTGCATGAAGCGTAAGTTCATTATGATGACAGTGCTCATCCAAGGCCCTAAGCAACCCGGCAATGACATTGATGTGTACCTAAGGCCATTAGTTGATGAACTTTTACAGCTATGGCATGGAAGAGGTGTACGTGTGTGGGATGAGCATGCACAAGAGGAATTTGACCTACGAGCGTTGCTGTTTGTAACCATCAACGATTGGCCTGCTCTCAGTAACCTTTCAGGACAGACAAACAAGGGATACCACGCATGCACACACTGTTTAGATGACACCGACAGTATATATTTGGACAAATGCAGGAAGAATGTGTACCTGGGGCATCGTCGATTTCTTCCGACCAACCATCAATGTCGAAAGAAAGGAAAGCATTTCAAAGGTGAGGCGGATCACCGGAAGAAGCCCGCCCTCCGTACTGGTGATCACATACTTGATATGGTCAATGATTTACAAGTAATATTTGGAAAGGGTCCTGGCGGACTATCTGTTCCGACTGACGATGCGGGACGCGCACCCATGTGGAAGAAGAAATCTATATTTTGGGACCTACCCTATTGGAAAGACCTAGAGGTCCGCTCTGCAATCGACGTGATGCACGTGACGAAGAATCTCTGCGTGAACCTGCTAGGCTTCTTGGGAGTGTATGGGAAGACAAAAGATACACCGGAGGCACGGGAGGAACAGCAACGTGTGCATGAAAAAGACGGCATGCATCCAAAGCAGTATGAAGGTCCTGCCAGCTACGCTCTTACCAAAGAAGAGAAGGAAATCTTCTTTGAATGCCTGCTTAGTATGAAGGTCCCGTCTGGCTTCTCGTCGAATATAAAGGGAATAATAAATATGGCAGAGAAAAAGTTCCAGAACCTAAAGTCTCATGACTGCCACGTGATTATGACGCAACTGCTTCCGGTTGTATTGAGGGGGCTTCTACCTGAAAACGTTTGATTAGCCATTGTGAAGCTATGTGCATTCCTCAATGCAATCTCTCAGAAGGTGATCGATCCAGAAATCCTGCCAAGGTTAAGGAGTGATTTGGTGCAATGTCTTGTTAGTTTCGAGTTGGTGTTCCCACCGTCCTTCTTCAATATCATGACGCACGTCCTAGTTCATCTAGTCGATGAGATTGTCGTTCTGGGCCCTGTATTTCTACACAATATGTTCCCCTTTGAGAGGTTCATGGGAGTCTTAAAGAAATATGTTCGTAACCGCGCTAGGCCAGAAGCAAGCATCTCCATGGGCCATCAAACAGAGGATGTCATTGGGTTTTGTGTTGACTTCATTCCTGACCTTAAGAAGATTGGTCTCCCTCAATCACGGTATGAGGGGAGACTGACTGGAAAAGGCACGCTAGGAGCGGACTCAATAATATGTAGGGACGGGCATTCTTGGTCTCAAGCACACTACACAGTTCTACAGAATTCTACCTTGGTGACCCCGTATGTCGATGAACACAAGAATATTCTGCGCTCCAAACACCCGGAGCAGTGTGACGACTGGATTACATATGAACACATCAGGACTTTCGGCAGTTGGTTGCAAACACGTCTCATGGGTGACAACACTGTTTCTGATGAGTTGTACTCGTTGGCCAGGGGACCATCTTCGACTGTATTGACTTACAAAGGGTACGAGATAAATGGGAATACATTTTACACGATCGCCCAAGATCAAAAGAGCACCAACCAAAACAGCGGTGTCCGCTTTGATGCAGCAACCAATAGGGGAAAGGACACATATTATGGTTACATAGTGGACATATGGGAACTTGACTATGGACATGATTTCAAGGTCCCTTTGTTTCAGTGCAAATGGGTCAATCTGTCAGGAGGCGGGGTACAGGAAGACCCACAGTACGAAATGACAACAGTGGATCTGAACAATCTTGGGTACACAGACGAACCATTCGCCCTAGCCAATGATGTGGCGCAGGTTTTCTATGTGAAGGACATGTCTACCAAACCGAGAAAAAGAAAAGATAAGGAAGCGAATACATCATACGATGAGCCAAAGCGCCACATAGTTCTTTCAGGAAAAAGAGACATCGTGGGATTGGAGGGCAAGACAGACATGTCTGAAGATTATGAAAAGTTTCATGAAATTCCTCCCTTCAAAGTCAAGGCTGACCCAAGCACCCTCTTAAACGATGAAGATTATCCATGGTTACGGCGCAATAAGCAAAGGACACAAGCGAAGAAAAAGTGAAGACTTTCTCTCCACAACTATATCATTGCAGTTGCATGTGAAGAAATGAAATGCCTTTTGTAACAGATGAGTTTTCGTATGAAACCCTAATACTTCGAAAGAGATTGTCCGTTTTGTACACGAAGTGCATCCAGTTTTTGCCGTAACCCTCTCAACTCTTTATAACCTTGGGCGGTGAAGGTCGTACCAATTTAGGGATGTGGGTGGGTGAAATTATGTGAAATTATGATGTCATGCCAAATTATGATGTTCGGAGTTAAAATAAGTTATTAAAAATGGAGAGGCACAATGCTCACCTACACGTTGCTTAGCTTCAGGCCTTGAGAAACTGCAGATATATAGCTCCGTGCAGTTTACACCATTTCCTCAAGGTCTGAAGCTAACGTGCAGGTGAGCATTGCGCCTCTCGCTTCATCGTCTCTGCACTCAGGGCTTATAAACCGCTGCGAGTCCCTCTCGCTTGGCGAGGTGGGACTAAATTTTAGCCACTCCCAGGACCAAGGTCGTACCAATCAGGAAGAAGCACACGGATCGTGTGTTTCTTTCAAGCGCTTGTGAGCTGTTGGATCAGCACTATAACTAGTCCCGGTTCGTGCTAGCAACCGGGACTAAAGAGGCACACGACCCTATATATAACCCACCTCTCGGACATGTTCGACACTTAGTATGCAGGGGAAACCGTGTGTTTTGTTGATCTATCTAGAAATCCTTTAGTTCATCGACCGAATACAAATTATTCGGATTCCCTGCATACGGTCCGACGGTGCATTTCATATGCGGGCATTCACGAGCCACCGTCGGGCTGTATGCAGGGGAAACCGTGTGTTTTGTTGATCTATCTAGAAATCCTTTAGTTCATCGACCGAATACAAATCATTCGGATTCCCTGCATACGGTCCGACGGTGCATTTCATGCGGGCACTCACGAGCCACCGTCGGGCTATATGCAGGGGAAACCGTGTGTTTTGTTGATCTATCTAGAAATCCTTTAGTTCATCGACCGAATACAAATCATTCGGATTCCCTGCATACGGTCCGACGGTGCATTTCATGCGGGCACTCACGAGCCACCGTCGGGCTATATGCAGGGGAAACCGTGTGTTTTGTTGATCTATCTAGAAATCCTTTAGTTCATCGACCGAATACAAATCATTCGGATTCCCTGCATACGGTCCGACGGTGCATTTCATATGCGGGCACTCACGAGCCACCGTCGGGCTGTAACACATGAGTTTTCGTCCGAAACCCTGATACTTCGAAAGAGATTGTCCGTTTTGTACACGAAGTGCATCCAGTTTTTGCCGTAACCCTCTCAACTTTTTAGCACATGCTATGTGGGTGAAATGATGATACCATGCCAACTTTCAACCTTTTCAGAGTTCATTTGAAGTGCTTTTCAATTTCAAGGTTATTTAGCTCAAAAAAATCAGTAAGTGCATGAAAAATACCAAATGAAGTCAGAAAGGGTTGAAAATTGATGATGTGGCTTTGAATGGTGAATTTTGAACACACAAAAAGTATGGAGTTCAAATAAATTCAAAAAAATGAAATCCTTTTGTAACACATGAGTTTTCGTCCGAAACCCTGATACTTCGGAAGAGATTGTCCGTTTTGTACACGAAGTGCATCCAGTTTTTGCCGTAACCCTCTCAACTTTTTAGCACATGCTATGTGGGTGAAATGATTATACCATGCCAACTTTCAACCTTTTCAGAGTTCATTTGAAGTGCTTTTTAATTTCTTTCAAAACATCGTGGGAGTGGAGTTCAAAAAATAATCAACTAAAAAGCTTTTATAAACCTCTAGTATTTTTGAAACTATAATTATATAAAAATTATGCAACTAAAATTATCAAAGTATTTTTTGTTCAAAACATTAATAGCAAAAAGAATTTTCATAAAGAAATTTTTTGTTAGAAACTTTAATAGCAAACTAAAATAACCAAATCTGTTTTTGATTAAAACAGACATTTAAAATAACCTAAAACTTACCTAATTGAATATAATGATAAAACACAGTAACATTAAATAGCAGGAAAAAGAATCACTCAAAATTCTATTTTTTTAGTAAAGTTATTCACAAACTAGTGATTCACACGAATTTCAAAAAATTCTAATTTAAACTATTCAAATTTGAAAACTAAAGGCACTAACAGAAATTTTATAATTTTTGTGACCTAAAAGCAAAACTAATCACTGAAAAACTGTAAGTATTTAGTTGTAATAGAAACAAAAAAAATAAAGCAAAAAAGAAAAAAAATAAAACATCCAACCGCACCGCGGCTGTGCCAGGCGCAGGCCATTGGTCCCGGTTGGTGCAACCAACCGGGACCAATGCCTACCTTTGGTCCCGGTTGGTGCCACCAACCGGGACCAAAGGTCCCTGTTTCCCGCCCTTTGGGCTGACGAAAAGAGACCTTTGGTCCCGGTTGGTGGCACCAACCGGGACCAAAGGGAGGCATTGGTCCCGGTTGGTGCCACCAACCGGGACTAAAGGTGTGTGTATATAAGCCAACACTTAGGAATTTTTCCCCAAATTCTCACATCTCCCCCGACGCCGCCCGGCTGCTCCTCGTCGCTGTCGCCGTCGCCGCCCGCTCCTCGTCGCCGTCGCCCTCTCCCATCGTCGTTGTCGCCGTCGCCCTCTCCCATCGTCGCTGTCGCCGTCGCCGCCCAGCCCCGTCGCCGCCCGCTCCTCGTCGCCGTCGCCCTCTCCCATCGCCGCCCCCAGTGAGCACCCCGTCTTCCCCCGAGCCCTCGCCGTCGCGCCCTCCTCCCCGTCTCCGCGCGCGTGCCCCACCGAGCCCGCCGTCCTCGTCGCCGGCCTCGTCGCCGGCCTCAAGCCATCGCCGCGCCCCCCCAGTGAGCCCCCTTTCCCATGGTCCCCTGCTCCCCGTCACCGCGTGCCCCCGAGCACACCTCGTCGCCGGCCTCAAGCCATCTGCCACTGCTCCATGGTCGCCGGCAGCCCCCGTTGCTATGTTTTTTATGAGATGTATATTTTCATGTGGAGATAGATGATGATGTTGATAGATAGATAAATGATTTTGTTGATATATATATATAGTTCATTATGTTAGATAATTTGATGAAATGATGATATATATAGATAATATGATGATATATATATGATGCTCTGTTGGAAACAATTAATTTTTCTGTTGTTTATATGATGATATATATATATATGATATGATGATATATATATATAGATGAGATGTATGTTCATGTGGAGATGAGATAGATAGATAAATGGTCATGTGGAGATGAGATGTATGTTCATGTAGAGATGAGATAGATGTATGTCCTCGTCGCCGACCTCGTCGGACATGACGACATGAGGGGGAGCGTCGTTGTTGTCTACCCCCTCCCTGATAACTTCAACATGAGGGAGGACGTCGGACATGACATGAGGGGTGAGCGTCGTTGTCTTCTACCCCCTCCCCGATAACTTCGACATGAGGGGGGACGTCAGACATGACATGAGGGGTGAGCGTCGTTGTCGTCTACCCCCTCCCCGATAACTTCGACATGAGGGGGGACGTCGGACATGACATGAGGGGTGAGCGTCGTTGTTGTCTACCCCCTCCCCGATAACTTAGACATGAGGGGGGACGTCGGACATGACATGAGGGGTGAGCGTCGTTGTCATCTACCCCCTCCCCGATAACTTCGACATGAGGGGGGACGTCGGACACGACATGCGGGGTGAGCGTCGTTGCCTTGGTTTTCTTGAATCCTTTGACACTAGACAACGTGACATATAGAAGGGTAGATGAGATCAGGAAAAATATGGACCATTTTCTGCACATTCAGAATCATGCCATTTTGTTAAATCCCTTAAAGGTTAAGAGAATCCCTTGTTTGACATTCATGAGAGAGGCGGTCCGGACGTCGGACATTCATGAGAGAGGTGGTCCGGACGTCGGACATTCATGTTTGTATATTAATTGCCATGTTGTAATATTTGCAGAAACTATGGATCCAAGAGACTTGGAACAAGAACAATTGTTGGGGGACATAATCCACGACGGACGTGATATCTTGTCGTATCTCAACGACACCGATGGTCTGGAAGGAGAGGTTGATGGCTCCGGTGATCGAACAATGGAGGAGGAAGGACATGATCATGATGGCTCCGGTGACCGAATGCCGGAGGAAGAAGGAGACCATGATGACGGCTCCGGTGACCGAACGGAGGAGGGAGCTGTTGCAAAGTCCGGCGAGGTATATATATTAATTAAGCCCGTGCTGACTAGCTAATTGATGCATTAATTGTTTTGGTATGTACATATATTAATCAACTCTTCTTTCTTCTTTTATAGCCCTCCGGATCGAGCCAAACTTCGGTAACGAGACGAGGCCCGAAGAAGAGGTTGCGCAAAGAAGAAAGGTTCACGATCACAACACTCGCGCAGGATGGCCATCCGATTGAACCCAAGCGGACCAAGGACGCATTTTCTGCTCAGTGCGGAGCTATTGTTAGGGACTACATCCCGATCAGCATCAAGCAATGGAATAAGCCTAAGGACGGCGCCCCTGATGGTGATTATGTCACCGATAGACATAAAGATGATCTTTGGACCGCACTGAAGGCAAATTTCACCCTACCGCCAGAGGAGGATCCGAATAAGCCAGTTATAGAGCCACTGGTCAAGGCGTGTGCTCTTAAGAAGATGGCAGATCTATTCAGGAGGTGGAAGAATGAGTTGAAATCAAAGTTTGTCGACAAAGGGAAGACTCCAGAATTCACCGGCCGATTTGAGAAGATAGGTGATCACTGGCCCGCATTTGTGGCCTACAAGACATCGGACAAGAGTATAAAAATGTCAGAGACAAACAAGATCAATGCTGCAAAGAAGCAGTATCACCATCACACGGGGTCAGGTGGCTACCTCAAAGCCCGACCGTTGTGGGACAAAGCTGAGAATGACCTGATTGCTAAAGGGGTCGTACCACAGACATTGAACTGGCCAGACCGTTCAAGGACTTGGTTCTTCGGGGTTGGGGGAACTTTGGACCCTGAAACAGGGAAGTGCCGTTGGACGAACGAGCAACTTGCAATACCCATGAACAAGCTTCAGGAGTATATCACCGCAGCGCAGGAAGGGACGTTCATTCCCGACAGAGAGAAGGACGAGCTGACTGAGGCCCTAGGGAATGCTGAGCACCCTGGACGAACACGAGGCACACCAGGCTCCGTTCCGTGGAAGGTTGGGTTTCCCGACGCAGGCGGTTACAGAAGCCGGGAGAGAAAGAGGAAAGCGGAGCTGAGCGAAATTCAGAAGCTGAATCCAAGACTACAAAAGCTAGAGGAAGCTGAGAGCCAGCGAGCTATCGGCCAACCATCTCAGCGGCACGAAGCTACCCCAGAAGCTACCCCACCATCTCAGCGGAGAAGCAGCGTCGCTTCCACGGAGCCCGTTCAGCCTGACTTCACGGCTCCTATCTACCCCGTGGATACTATCACGGAGGCTCAACATTGCGAGCTCATGACGAAATGGCGGAACCTCACTTTGAAGGCGGCTGTCGGCTCTGTTGCACCTCCTCAACCCAACGGAACTTTTCACTGCTCACCGATTCCACATGGCTATGCTGTTGTGATGGTGGATGAAGTAATTGAGGGATTTGAGGAGCTTGAGCTTGACCGGCCTACAGGTGAAGGAGAGAATAAGCTGGCTCGTGCTCTGAGGAGTACATGTCTATGGCAGAAGGAGTCCATCAAGCTTCCAAACTGGACGCCTCCGCCTCCTCCGCCTCCTCCTCCTCCTCAAGCGAATCAGGGCTCTCCGCCTCCTCCTCCTCCTCCTCCTCCGGCGAGTGATCAGGGCACACCGCCTCCTTCTCCGGCTCCTCCGACGCGTGAGGGCACTCCGCCTCCTCCTTCGCCTACTCCGGCACGTCGGAGCAGTACGCCTCCTCCTCAGCCTCGTCGGCAACGGCAGAAGACAGACGCCGCCGCTCCGGCTCCTCCGGCGCGTCGGAGCACTCCGCCTCCTGCTCCGCCTCGTAAGCAACGACGGAAGAGAGACGCCGCTGCTCCGGCGGCTAGCAGTACAAGAAGAGGCGGGAGGGAATACAGATACGGTCCATCTCTCAAGCCTCTGGAAAAGTTACCATATGAGAGGACCGAGTCTGAAAACGAGGAGATATGTCAGGCCGAATTGACGGCCCATTTTCAAAGAAAACTCCAGCTCCGAAGGAGAAGCTAGATCCGGTGAAAGTGATGCGCACTATCAATGCCCTGAAGCGACCACCACCGCCTCCGCCGGATTCCAACTTTGACCGCTGTGTTAAAAAGACATATCAAGACGCGCGGCGGTCGGGAAGTACTTCCAGTGATGCAAGGTTAGCAAAACGAAGAAGTGGGAAAAAAATTCCCCAGCTCGGCGAACAGGCGAACCAATCGTGCCCCCCGCTCAAGGTGTCTAGCGATATCGTCGCTAATCATCCGGGGATGGTGCCCGGTACCAATCCTGGTGATTACCTGAGCGATGATGTACAGTTTGAGCCGTTGGAGGTGGACGAATTCAGTTACCGGTACGGGCGGCCTCTCGTCAAACCTGATCATCCTCCTCTAACAACGATGATGCGAACATTGCATGAATGGTACATGAAAACCTGCCGCGAGTCAGGGAGGGATTCTTTGACGCTGAAGATTAAAGAGGAGCACGACCTTGTTGGAATGGATCAGTTGAATGTTGAATTTGAGGAGATATTCCAGTTGTACAATCAAAAGGCCATCGACAAAACAATCGTGACTTGCTACTGTCTGTAAGTACTACTTCTGTAATTAAGTCTCTCTCTATATATAGCTCAGCTTTTTCATTGCATGTATATATAATTATCCTCACTATATTATGCAGATTGAAGATCGTCGAATGCAGAAAAGCACAAATGTATGACATTGGGTTCATTAACCCAAATATCATACATGAGTATACGGTTAAAAACAATGTCACAGAAACCGAGGACAACTTGCTACAATCGTTGCTTAAAAATCAAAACAAAGGGACAATACTCTTTCCTTACAACTTCAAGTGAGTGTTACTGTCTTGTGCATATTCGGTTTCCCTTATTACTCGAGGTTATAGTAATGTAATTGATGAGTTATGCATGCGTGCGCAGCTTCCACTTTATTCTGCTAGAGATTAAGCTTGAGCGGGGAGTAGTAATCGTCTTAGACTCGAAACGAAAAGATCCCCAGGAATATGCGGGCATGACTGAAATGCTCCAGAAGTAAGTTCAATCGATCATTATCGCATCATATCGGCAACTTTGTTCATTTCCTGATATCAAGTAATTATTTTCTTTGTCTGGCAGGGTTTGGAAAGAGTTCACCGCAATTGTTCCGACACTGCCGAGGGAGCTGCGATTTACACACCCGAAAGTAAGTACTACTAGCTAGTTCCGCGCATCTCCCATTGATTCTAGTTCCATCAATACCATTTATCATCCTTGATTATCAGTTTGATTGAACTCTATTTCTCGTAAAGTGCTTGTGGCAGGAAAAAGGGAATAATTTTTGTGGATACTACGTTTGCGAGTTCATCTACAACGCGACTACCCCTAAGCGGGGCTACTCTGAAAAACAATTTCAAGTGCGTAAGCAATAATATTCACAATTTTATTTTATTACCATGATTTGTGTTGAGTTTCATTCATATATATGTATTGACCCCCTTCTTCAAATTAGACGTGGCAGATGTGGGATGAACTCCTACCACATGATCGCATACGAGCAATTCAAGAAGAATTGGCGGGATTCTTTCTTGACCACGTCATAAATAAAGCCGGAGAATACCATCTGGAATTTGAAATTAAATGTTAGGGATTGTAAGAGATCTTATATTGTACATATGTAGCTAGTAGCGACGGATAGATATACGAAAACTTGTTGTTCGACCAATCTCTCGGAGAAAGAGAGGTCGATCACTTCTCTGTGTATATGTTCATGACGATCTTGTGTACTTAATGGTTCCTTCATTTGCTTACTAGCTAGCATGTCGAGTTCTCTCTATAGTAGCTAGCGTCGACCAAGCACGGAGAAAGAGAGGACACTTCTCTCTATTAGCTAGCTAACACAATATGAAACACCTCAATTAACCCTACAAACCCCCCTAACCCCCCCACCCCTTTCAAAAAAAAACAAAAACCCCGGTGCCTTTTGGTCCCGGTTGGTGTTGCCAACCGGGACTAAAGGTCCAGCGTTTTGGTCCCGGTTGGTGTTACCAACCGGGACTAAAGGTCCTCCTGCCTGGGCTCCCAGCACCGGCCACGTGGAGGGCCTTTAGTCCCGGTTCGTAAGCCAACCGGGACTAAAGGTTTTGGGCTTTAGTCCCGACCCTTTAGTCCCGGTTCCGGAACCGGGACAAAAGGCCCTTACGAACCGGGACAAATGGGGGTTTTCCTACTAGTGTCCGCTATCGATTGCTATCTACGGATACGTTCGGGCGTGTGCACAGACATTTAGGGTATCCGTTTTGAGAGACGATGTTGCAGATGCTCTAAGAGCAACTTCGTATCGGTCTGATTGTTATAATAACCCTTTGTATAGAGTTCGGGCCTAAAAAACAAATCTAGCGTAGTCGCCACAACCCTTGGTTTTCATAATTTTCGAAGTGCACTCTAAATAGTGGATTGTAGCCTCTTTATCAAGTGACCATGGAGGAAGCCGACACAATAAAACTGTGTTCAGTTTTGACTTGTCGTTCTAGGTCAATCTATATCTAGAGCTAATAATAAAGGGGCTATTGTTTCTGGCGGTACATCACGGAAATTGCCCCTAAAGTAAAAAAAAATTACCCTTCAATGTCACCTATATGTGATAAAAAAAACGTTTCGCATAGGGGAATCCCAGCCTGGGCCGGCCCATGCAGCAGAGACCTCCTATACTGCGCTCTGCGTGCTCGAAAATTGATACACACCCGTGGGGGCCGGCCCATGTCCAAGCGACCTGTTTTTTGAATTTCGTTTTTTCCATTTTCCTTTTCTTTTTCCATTTTCGTTTTCTCTACTTTAAATAATTTGGCAATTCAAAAGTGTCTGATTTTTTTAAATCAGAATTTTTTTAGTAGATCATAAAATATTTGTGGATACAAAAAATGTTCATGATTTGGTACAAATATATTGCTTATTCAAAAAATGTTTGAAATATTGAACACAAATTTTCGGGAAATAAAAAAAGTTCATGATTTGTTTAAAAAAATTGTGTACTAAAAAATGTTAATGAAATTGAACAAAAGTTTTCCTATTCAAAAATTGTTCATGAATGGAAAAATATCCTAAAATTTAAAAACTGTTCATGAATTACAAAATAATTTATTCATTCATAAAATTTTTGCTGGTTCCAAAAATGATCAGGCATTTAAAAAATATTCGTTAAATTAAAAAAATGCACGTTAAATCAAAACAATGTTCGTGAATTTCAAAATTTGTTCCACCAAATTCAAAAAAAAAGTTCATCGATAGTAGTTATGTTCGCCGATTCAAGACAATTGTTTTAAAAAATCTTCACAATTTTTAAAAATGGTCTCGATTTTAGAAAATGTTCAAAAAATTGTATAAGTGTTCACGAATTTGAAAAATATTCACGATTTCATATATGTACACGAGTTTAAAAAAATGTTCATGATTTCACGAAATTGATAGTGATAGTTTATCTCGATGATGCAGAAAAATATAGTCATGGCATTGGAAATTATGATATTTGTTTCTCCCGTTACAACGCACGGCCCCTTTTGCTAATTTAGATTTCAATCTGGTGTCTAATGAAAACACAATGTGCAATTTATTTGTGTGAAGATTGATCAGCTAAATAAATAGAACAAATTATCAAGAAATAAATAAATGAACGAAATTGTAAAACTAATAGTACTATTAATGCTAAAAAGGTTGTAGAAATCTGAAAAATACAAATAAATGGGAAATAAACATAAAAGAGGAGGGAAACGAAGGGGAAAAAAGGAAACGGCAAAAATCAGGTAAAAAATACGTGTTGTAGAATTCAGGTCCACCCCGCCTCTAATTTATCTCATGGAGGCCTACGGCCCAATAAAATTTTAAGTAGAGCCTACCGTTGAAACCCTCCCTCTTCGGCTGTTTCTTCCACCTCTCTGTTTCTGCGCTGCCCCAACCCTAGCGATGGGGTGGCTGCCGAGTCGCCGGCCGGAGGTGGAGGTCAGTGCTCTTCACGTATTGGAGGCGGATGTGGAGGTCGGTGCGGATGTGGAGACTGCTCGGTCTACGGACCACCGAGGATTTATCCTCTTCAGGCACCTCTTCTTGGAGGCGGAGGTCGCGGCTGGAGCGACGCTGCCGCCGAGGAGCCCGCGCGACTTCCCCATCTTCCATCGTGGCTACCAGACGGAGGTGAAGTTCACCACCCACTACGCAGCAGCGGCTGCACCGATTACGCCTCCGACGGACCACCTTGTCCTCCCGCTCGGCGTCAACCAGTCGGAGGTGGAGGGCGGTGTCGCGGCTGCGCCGCCGCCGGGGGCGGCCGCGGACTACAGCATCGTCTCCGTATTCCGGCGTGGATCCTATCTGATTGATATCGAGAGAGGCTTCCGTCAGCAGGTTTGTTTCTTGAAATCTTTGGTTTGGAATTCTTTGGTTTCTTGAAATCTTTGGTTTCTTGAAATCTTTGGTTTCTTGAAATCTTTCAGTCAAACCAAGTCAGCTGCGAAATCTTTGGTTTCTTGAAATCTTCCGGCGTGGTTTCAGTCAGCTGAAGCCGGCTGTGGAGTTCGGTGCTCCTCACGCTCTTCGAACCGCAAATTGCAATGCCTTTCCTTGTTTTGCAGCTTTCTTTTGCACAGTTTCATGCAACATCGCATCGGTTTTAACCAGCCTTTCACATCCCATCCGGTAGATGCACAATTGCACAAGATCAAGGAGCACGTCTCACAACTCACAAGCATAATAGATACACCGACAATCTCTTCGTAGTTCTTTTTTTATCAAACCAAGTTATGGTCTATATTAGACATATAATATTATTGTTTTTAGCAAGAATATGTCTTGGTAGGGTAGAACTTGGATGAAAAGTTACGAGGAAAAATGCCTCCACCCGTTGGTTGTCCTTGAGAGTCCGGGATGAAAAAGCCCCAGCGGCCATGATCACCACCTGCGGCAACATTGCCGTGAATGTTTATCTTCAGAAGAGTCCCCAGCCGGTCCTCCCTACGACCCATCGCATGTTGCTGGAATCGGTCTCCTTTCGTGTTGTTCCCAAAATATTGTTCACAGCCAAGCAAAACACGGCCTAGAAATTAAGTTGCGGTTGGGCATGTTCTCATTAGCATCACCTTATTTCGCACACAACATCCCACAAACCCATAGTGGTGCTCTTTTTATCAATATGCCAAAGCAGCTCATCTATTAGTGGCTCATCCCATCTGTCAGTTTGCTGGAATAAGTAAATTAGATACCGGGCTAATAATAATGTTGCCTCTAGGAGTAATATCCTTCCACACATCATTAGACAGTGGCAGTCGCTCCCAACACATCCAAGTTAGGGCAATATATCCTTCCACCCATTAGACAGTGTTGTAAGCTAAAAAAAAGATTTCGTCATTGATTCTACAACATAGGCTTCAGTGTTTAGGATTCACTTTTTGCTGAATAAAGAATTTATTCTGCATTTCATTCATCATCAGACCAGGTTGGCCGGTGGTGCCCATGTCATGTGGGTTGTGTTTTGTATCGGTTTTAGCCCGGTTTTCCGTCAATTAACTGGGCAACTCTCTTCTTCTTAATCAATGAAAATGGCAAATCTTTTGCCTCGTTTCAAAAAATTACTTAATGGTCTTGTTCACAATGGAACTGTAGATCACGGCGACAACGTTGATCCGCATACTTTGGCGAGTTCCGCGTCAGGTGTTGCGGAGGCAGGGCCGAGCTCTACACCGTTGGACATCAGGTCGACTCAGGTTCCTGCGACGGTTGGTGACGTGGTTACGACCCCTGCCTCGCAAGCACAGCTGGAGGGGCATCATGGGAAACCCGATGGCTCAGCATGCCTGCAGTGAGTCCCAATTCCTCTCATCTTTCTTTTCTTTGAACTGATTTACTCCCATATTTGATAAGATAACAAGTGTTTCAATTGAAAAATAACATAACGATTAGTATAGTATAATTGCCATGGCAAACGATCTGCAATTCATAGTGAATTCCCCATGGTATATCAAATTACTTCCTCCGTCCGAGAAAACTTGTCCTCGGCTTAATTAACTTCTAATTTTACAAAAAAAAAAAACTTATCCTTTTAAACCTCTCACTAAACAACCCATCTTCTACCCGTCACCGGCGGGCACCGCGCGCCCCAGCCACCATCTTCCCCCCGTCGCCGGCGGGCACCGCTCGCCCCAGCCACCGTAGGGCTCAGCATGCGCCACTCCTGCGCCGCCGCCAACCTGTGCCCCTGCTTTGCTTACCTGCGTGCACGGAGGCGAGCATTCGCCGCCGCCCACCTGCTCCTCTCCGGCGACAATTCGACGGCCGGCGGCTCCACGGCTGAGGGGCATCATCCTGCTCGCGTCCCCAGCACCGCCTCCCACCTGCGCAGCTGCCACAGAGGTGACCACCGCTGCCTACCTGCGCCGTCCGCTTCGGCCGCCGGCGCGCTGTCTTGCGGCCTTTTGTGCTGTTGTCGTCGTGCCCCCCCCCCCCCCCCCCCCCCCCCCCGCCCCCCCTCTGCTGCTTCTTCTAGTGGTGTTGCAGCCCCCGATCTTCGTCCAGGTGGCCCCAATTTTCATGTTCCTGGTCCAGGCGACCCCGGCTGTGCTGCTGTTGAAGGTACCAGCGCCTCTGCCCTGAAATTGCTGTCACATGGACAAATTGGTGTGAGATTGTTTGGGTAGCATCATGGAAGCATCATTCTAGATCAGATTGATGTGAATTAGAGCACCAGCAGATCATCCAGTTGGATTACGAATTTACTCTGTACTGAAATTACTTGAGCTACATTCAGTTAAAACATTCAGTACTACTGCTGAAGTAAAATTCAGTTAAAACATTCAGGATTCTAGAAATGCAAATTGTTTGTTTCCAACTAGTGCAGTTACATGTTCAGCACAAGTTCTGAAAATTTTAACCTTGACTGAAGATTTTAATTTGGAGTAATTGACTGTTTCCAACTAGTGCAGTTACATGTTCAGCAGTAGTACTGAATTTTACTAAAATTTTCAGAACTTGTGACCTCTAGAAATGATGTAACTGGATTCTAGAGATGCAAATTTTGCCAGCAAACAATGAGTATGTGCTGAAGGTGTAGGTACACTATTTGCTCAGGTTCAGGTACACCCGGTCAGCAAACAATCCATATCGACTGATCAGACAACTGATCATGTAACTGCACTATTTGCTCACTGATTGTTTTCAACCAAGTCAGAGTGTACACAATTACTCAAGATTAAAAATTTCAGTCAAAGTTAAATTGAGAGGAGATGTAGTAGGACCTGTAGTTGCTGGCCCTGCTTTTGCTTGCTTTTCAAGGCCCCTGCTTCTGTTTGCTTTTAAATTCCTAGCCCTGGCTCTGCAAAAAAATAAGAGGTTTCCAGCACTTTGGTTCTCAGTTTCATCCCTTGTGTTGCAGCTTAATTAAGCTAGCTGTAGAGATCCGATCTGAAACAGTAGCAGCAGTGTGACTTTTTCCAGAAAGAAAGCGAACAGAATTATCAGGTAATACTAGCAATAGATAAGACGAAGATCAAAGGAAAATTAAACCAATTGTACAAAGCAAAGTATATTTCCAAATATTTTCAGTTAGTCTTATGGGTCATCTAAAAAAATGTTTCATTGGAACATTCTTGCTTACAGCTCCTTGTGGTCAAATTCCAAATTATTGTAAGGAGTTAACTGAATTATTGCTAGGGCAAACAGAATTGCTACAGAAATACTCCTGTGTCATACTGATTCAGAGAATGCTACAAATACTCTTCAGTTAATTTTTGGCTATGACAATCTGCAAAATTCAGTTAACTCTTTAGCTAATGCTAATTCAGTTAATTTTTGGCCATGACAATCTGCAAAATTCAGTTAACTCTTTAGCTAATGCTAATTCAGTTAATTTTTGGCCATGACAAACTTTAGCTACCACTGTGTTTAGTTATAGCTCTTCTATTTTACTCTTTTCTTACCTGAGCGATGTCATATGGCATTGCAGAGTACTCCTACATTCAGTAGAAAATTGTTCTCTCGATTGAAACAATTGGCTGAACGGTTGCATAGTTGTTGATGCCGAAAAACATCACTGCTGTGTACATTGCTCCAATGACCATTCTAAGAGTATTAGCATCTCCCCTGCATCATAAGGCACCAAAAATTCAGTTGCTGGTACATTAGGATTAAGGAGCCAAAGATAAAGATAAGTACAGTTGCAGAAAATGCTCAGTACAGAATCAATGCTCCGAACCTTGTCTTACTGGACAACCAAAGTTAAACTGACATGCTTTCAAAATTCAGAGTATAGAATTCTTGGATTATTAACAAACCAAGAACACAACAGCAAATGACGCTGAAAGCATGTTTCTAAGAAACCAATTTTTACCAGGATTTGCTCTCGGACACCCAATTCCCCGCAAGAATCCAATTCGAGTCACAAGGAACTCACCCAAGAACTCACGCAAGAAAATTCGAGGGCCAACAACTCACGCAATTCCCCAACTCACCGTGGGGTTGAAGTGTATCATGGACCAAGGTATATGTTCATATGCTCTTAACAGTTCAACTCTACGGAAAGCTTTGTCGTATATAGAAGACCAAACAGACTACACACATATAATAAGATACATCTAATGCACTTCAGTACAACTCTCTAGTATATGATATAGAAATTTGTTCAACATAATATAAAGAGGCAATTGATGCACCAACTGAACTTTCTCCAGACCAAATAAACATGATAACGGGACCAGAGTGAAAACAGGATAAGGTAACAACATTGTGGTGGCACAATAGATATAGTGACCAGATAAATGATACAGTACAAGATAGTGCTCTAATTCATTAATGTTGTATAAGAAATAACTCCAAAACACTGGTGTCATCGTCATCAGTGAGTCAAGCAGTGTTGCTGTAGGCTCCTTTTTGCATCATCACAACTCAATAAAATTAGCTCTTCGCTTGCTAAAACTATAATTCTCTTGTATGAGTTGTTTCTGAAGAGTAATAACAGAGGATTCACAAACTAGGAGCCGATCTATGACTAAAATGACTAAGATTCTGGAGAAGTGATGGAAGTGTAGAACAATTTGAATGGGGGGGGGGGGGGGGGGGGGGGGGGGGGGGAAGTGAAGTAGTACCTGTTGTGGAGGGAGCCAACGCCGGCAAGGGCCCTGTGCGTGCGTGCCGTGATAGTCGAGCTCGAACTCCTCTACCGACGACGACGACGTGGGGAATGGGAATGGCCGGTGGTGGGAGAGGCCTGGTGCTCGCCTCGGCGCGCGAGGACCACGCGTAGAGAGGCGGCCCCGACGCCGGCCGCGTCAGCGCGGGCGAGCAGGCGGCGCCCGGCTCTCTTCCCGCGGGGCCGCGACAGCACCTAGATCCGGTCGGCGCGCGATGCAGATCCGCGGAGATGCAGAGAGCGGGCATGGAGGCGCCCGAGGCCGGTCGCGGGTGAGACGGCCTTGCCGTCCGCTGGCTGCAAATCCCCCGGCGGCGGCCGGAGGTGGGCGTCGGGCGTCCTCTGCTCGGGATCGTGGGCCGCCGCTCGGCTCGCCGTCCAGCGAGGACAGAGTGGGGGTCCGTGAGGATGGAGTGAGGGGAGAGGCGTTCGGGACGGGGTTTTTTTTTTTTTTTTTTTTTTTTTTTGAGGTTCGGGACGGTTTCTTCTCTAAAAAAAACGAGTTTGGAATTTATCTTTTTCCTTAGTTTTTTTTTTGACAATATCATCCTCTTTTGTTAACACGCTACAATGGTAGCATCAGAAACAATCAACGGGATAACAGCCCCGGGGGTGCATCCAACCATACTTCTGGAGGAGAAAACTTGGCTAGCCTAGCTAATTCATGGGCTACTTTATTGTTTTTTCTATAGCAATGTTCATACAAAATATGATTGAAATCTTGAATGTGTACCAGGCTCCTGCGTGTTGGTTGCATGCACGGTGTGCATCGAAGCACTCCATCGCCTGGAATTCGAGGCCATCTACGGAGCGGGCATGTTTCCCTTCAGGGCCGCGTGTCCGAGAAAGCTTCGGAACGTCTGCGGGAGGACCAAGTACCGGAGCTCCGCCGCCAAAGCATCGGAGGTGATATGGAGCCGCAGGTCGGGCGCACGCTTCGAGCCCGTCCTAAGGCTGATCGCGGCGAGAGGCGGGATCCCGACCACCGACGCGCCTCCCCGGAGACACCTCATGCTTCCCCTCTCCGGGTTCCGGCACTACGAGCTCTATGACCACTCCACCTCCACCTGGCGCCTCACCCGGGTGCAGGTGGCGCGGCTCATCTACGCCCATGGCCCGTGTCCCGTAGGGTTGTTCGTCACTAGCGACTACTACTCGGGTTGGTGGTCCGGCGATGGCGACGACGACGACCCCGTCTTGTACAGAGGGTTCTCCAAGGACCCCGCGCAGAGGAGAGAGAGGCAGCGGGTGGACCCATACGCAGGGAACCACGCCGCGGTGTGCTACGTCTACGAGTTCGTCGGCGAGGAGCTTCACCTCAGGCTCCTTGACAACCAGGACTCGCTCGGGCCCCGCCTATGGGTCGAGTACGAGGCGATTGACAGGATTGCCACTCTAAGCGTGGATCCGGTTGATCCCTCCAACTGGGCATACTGACTGCTGAGCACTGTGGAATACTTATGACTTGGCTCAGCTGTAAATGGCACCAAGCCTCTCATCTGTACAGGTTGCTGCTTGTTTGTAATTGATCCTTTTTCTGCTGGTCTGTCACGAACCGGGCTGCTACATTCGTCATCAACATCTTATGATTCTGCTCTGTTCGTTACAAAATGTAGTGTATTGTCTTTATAGGTCAAACATGTCTATGCTTGATCAACTTTGCGGGAAAATCTGTCTGACAACTACAGTACAGAATTAGTTTCTTAGATCCATTGTGAAGATTTTTTTTATATTTTAGTATTTTCTTATGTTGATAGTTTATATTTAACAAATAGGTCAACATAGATTTGTTTGACTTTGAAAAAACAAAATTTGTACTACGTGATGAAGCGGAGAAAGTACTCCTGCTGTTCTAAAATACTTGAGTCAAAGGTTTTTCTGTTTGATCAACTTTATAGAAAAAAATGTTAATATCAATGACATTGAACATAAATATCATTGAAATATTTATTTTTAAGATGTTAATATCCTGCTGGTAGGCTGTAGTGGTAAAAAAATTTCTTTTTTATTTTTTAGATGAAGGTGGGGATTTATTTTTAAGATGTTTTTTTAGACAAAAAAGAGGACTATGTATTTTTTTTAAATGAAAATGTGTGTACAACTTTCTCTCAAGCAGCGCCACCGGGTGGCGCCCCAACCACTAGTACCCTAGCAAGCATGGGGCGTTCGCAGCAACAAACTGCGTGTTGGCTTCGGAACTCGCCCGATGAGATAGTAGCATAGTAAAGTCTGAATGTAATCCATATATGATTGATTAATTGAAGTTCCTTTCCCATAAAAAAAGTAGACTTAAGAGTACAAAGCAGGCTTCGTCTCAAACTGTCAGC
This sequence comes from Elymus sibiricus, assembly GCA_039707655.1. NCBI lineage: Eukaryota > Viridiplantae > Streptophyta > Magnoliopsida > Poales > Poaceae > Elymus > Elymus sibiricus. Next base: position 403,455,193 of record CM077663.1, read on the forward strand.
ATGCTACCTGCACAATTGAAAAGGTATCGGCTTCGCGGGTACAGCCCTCGATATCACCGTGGACCTCCCGCACATCGTGGAAAGTTATGCATGATGGAAGTCCACTCGCAGCTCGTCGAAGCATCTCTAGTCGATAAATAAAAGTTATACTCCTATAGTGTTAAAAAATGTGTTATATTAAGTTACAGAGGGAGTATTTTGGATAGAAATTTCTGTTTTGAGGATTAACATCCATCTAACAGATTCTCTATTTTCTTAAGTTCTTTCAAAAATAGTTGTTCATCCCCAAAACTCCTCACAACCCCCCCCCCCTCCCCCAAACCCATATTTTCTGTGAGAAGAGCACTTCTTAGTGAACAAAGTGGGGGCCGCTCCCTCCCACATTCATCATGTTGAGACCGGCGCGCCGACCGATTGGCCCGTCTTCGGCTATAACCCCCAAATTGAGCCCACCCTGCCTCCGCCCCTAATTCGAGCCGTTGCCGAGCTTCAGGTTGCGGCCAGCCTCCACCCCTAATTCGAGCCGCTGTCGAGCTTGAGCTCGCGGCCACCGCTCGACCTCCGTCGCCTCCCTCGACCCACGCCACCTCCCAGATCTCCGACATAGCCTTCTAGCCACCGCTCAGAGCTTTGTCGCCTCTTCCCCTCATGTCTCTGCCTTCCCCTCGATCGCCGAGTACCAGCTCCACCAAACATTTCGTAGAAGCCCGGCCACCACCACGGCCCCATCCATCCATGTCGCCTCTAAGACACTTTATATTTCGTCTTCCCCGTGTAACCACCTTCCATTCCGGATCGGGCCATAGTTAAAGACTTGAAGTCTATGATACTCCGGCCATTGTGATTGGTCAAAATATGGTTGAAATCTAGGAGCCCATGTATGTTTGGTGGTCACGATAGAGAACTCGGACTCCCTCACGATGAGCGAATGGTTGACGTCCACATTCCTAGTGCGAGCTATCGTGTACAAATGCGAGCATGCGAGATGAATCAACCTAGGCATCCCGCAAGAGCAGTCACACTCCGATAGCGATACCTTGAACGCCCGACCTCCATGTTGGTGGCCATTGTTTGTGGTTCCTCTGGGCTTATTTACTTGGTACATCCAGTCCTCGTTATCGTATAATGTAGCTTTTGGGGAGTCCGCCTTCCGTGACTGAAATTCGATCCATTTATCAACCTTTGGTGGGAACTTGTACTTGTACTTATGCTTGTTCTCTCCCGCAATCTGCTTATCCGTTTCAAGTGAGTACTTTCGAAAATATGATCTCAACTTGTCGAATATGTATTGAACTATTGTCGTCACGGGCAACGCACGAACACCCTTGGGCATCCGATTGAAGCATTCTGCCATGTTGCTTGTCATTTTACCGTATCTTCGGCCGTCTTCATCATAAGCTCGTGCCCACTTTGTCATAAGTTGAATGTGCCTTTTGAGAGATTCAAGACCCCCTGGATCAATTTTTCTGTTCGCGGTCAAACCGTTGTACAAGTTTGCAAAATGTTTTTCGGAGAAAGCTTGACAACAATCTTGAAGATCATCCGTCAACTCCTTGCTACCCCATGCGCGATAAAAGTTTGAACAAAAATGCCTCATGCACCATCTATGCTGCAAAGGAGCATGCCCGGGAATGTCAATGTCAACCAAGTTAAGAATTCCTAGATGGTGATCCGATATGACACAAGTTTCCCTTTGGTCCGGTACTATCTTGGTTCTCAAAATACGCAAGAACCACTCCCAATTATCGTTGTTATCCACCTCAACCAAAGCAAAAGCCAAATGCACCAACCGGTTATTGGCATCATTACCTATTGCAACCAAGAGAGTGCACTTGAATTGCCCGATCAAGAAGGTGCGGTCGATGGAGATGAACGGTCGGCGATGTTGGAAAGCCCTCACGCATTGCTCAAATGCCCAAAATGCATGGCCAAATACTCTAAACGTCCTTCCGTTGTAAATCCTTGTTTTTTCCCATATGGCTCGACCACATGAACCATGCTCGGGTTAGTGGCGGACATAGCTCCCAACAACCTAGGGAGTCGGTTGTATGCTTCCTCCAAATCACCATACAACATCTTGAATGTGGCTTGCTTTGCCTTCCATGCCTTTCTGTATTTCACCTTGCAGTGAAAGAGGTCTTTCACAAGGTCTTGTATGCTCTTTATGCTCATTGTTGGAAGCGAGGAGATGGAGTTGGAAATCTTCTAAGCGATGAACTTGGAGGTGAGTTGTCTATGGTTTTGGGACACAATCTTTCCATCAACCTTCTTGCCTCGGCACATGTGACTTGGTACACAACACACTATGTGCCACCCGGGCCCTCCTTTCCATGGTCTTGCACGCACAATCCATGGACATCCTCACTCCTCACATGCAACCGTGTAACACAACTTAACGTCCGAATAAACAACCTTGTGTGGAAGATGATGCGTAACTGAGAAATCATCCAACCAGATCTTCAATTCCAAGAATATTTTGAACTTCAACCCGGTAGAAGTACCATTCTTCCCATGTTTGTCCTGGTGATAAGTTGGCCTAACTCCAAGCAATATGCCCATGCCGCTGTCAACCACGACTTCATCCGCAAGACTAAGATCCTCGAACAATGGTGTCTGATGATCCCACCGTAATACCTTCTCGAAAGCTTTGGCCTCCTTGGTCGTGAACCCCTCCTCATCAACTTCTTCATCGGGACTGTCGTCGTCCAATTCTGATGCATAACCACGGGAATATAGGATGGAATGGTCCATGGTCTCTTGCAAATAATATTTGTCCAAATCACCAACATTGTTGTCATGGAGAATAACACCATCATTCTCATCATCCTCATACTCATTATTCTCCTCTTGCAATGTTCATCTTGGATCTTCGAAACTGGGGTCAATGTTGTCCTCACTTGTTGGGTCAAAAGAGGTTTACTCATGTCATCTTGGTTCATGCGTGGAGGACTACTATCAACAATCGGAGAGGCAGCCCGTTTCAAGTCCAAGTGCAAGCTAGTGTGACATGGCTTGAGACTGCGTCGGTATTTCCCCAAAGAGGAAGGGATGATGCAGCACAATGACAGTAACTATTTCCCTCAGTGATGAAACCAAGGTTATCGAACCAGTAGGAGAACCAGGCAACACTATGTAAACGGTACTTGCACACAAAGAACAAATACTTGCAACCCGACGCGTAAGAGAGGTTGTCAACCTCTCCACGGTAAAAGATAGATTGATTTGTATGAGATTGAATAAATAGATCGCGTAGGAACACAAAATAAAAGATGTAAATAAAAATTGCAGCAAGATATTTTTGGGTTTTTTGGATTAATAGATCTGAAAGCAAATGCGGAAAAAGATAGATCGGAAAGCAATATATTAAAAGATAGACCCGGGGGCCGTAGGTTTCACTAGTGGCTTCTCTCATGAGTATAGCACACGGTGGGTAAACAAATTATTGTTGGGCAATTGATAGAAGATCAAATAATCATGACGATATCCAAGACAATGATCATTATATAGGCATCAGGTCCAAGATTAGTAGACCGAAATGATTTTGCATCTACTACTATTACTCCACACATCGACCGCTATCCAGCATGCATATAGTATATTAAGTTCATGGAGAAACGGAGTAATGCAATAAGAACGATGACATGATGTAGACAAGATCTATTCATGTACGAATAGACCCCATCTTGTTATCCTTAATAGCAACGATACATGCGTGCCTCGCTGCCCCTTCTGTCACTGGGAGAGGACACCACAAGATCGAACCCATCACAAAGCACCTCTTCCCATGGCAAAAAAAAATGATCTAGTTGGCCTAACTAAACCAACGATTCAAAGAAGAAATACGAGGCTATAAGTAATCATGCATATAAGGGATCAAAAAGGACTCCAATAATATTCATGGATACAAATTGATCATGAACTCAAAATTCATCGGATCCCAACAAACACACCGCAAAAGTCATTACATCAAATAGATCTCCAAGAGACCATTGTATTGAGAATCAAAAGAGAGAGAGGAAGCCATCTAGATACTGCCTACGGACCCGAAGGTCTATGGTGGACTACTCATGCATCATCGGAGAGGCACCTATGAAGAAGATGAACCCCTCTGTAACGGTGTTAGATTGGATCTCGCGGTTCTAGAACTTGCGGCGGCTGGAATTGTTTTTCGTCGACTCTCCTAGGGTTTTTGGAATATTTGGGTATTTATAGAGCTGAGAGGCGGTGGAGAGGGGTCCCGAGGAGGGCACAACCCACCAGGCCATGCCAGGGGCCTCTAGCGCGCCCTAGTGTCTTGTGGCCTCCTCGGCCCTCCTCTCAGGTGCTTCTTTGGTCCCCCGGTTGTCTTCTGGCCCAAAAAAAATCTCCAAAAAGTTTCACGGTGTTTGGGCTTCGTTTGGTACTTATATTCTGCGAAGTAAAAAACAAGCAAAAAAACAGGAACTGGCACTTGGCACTATGTTAATAGGTTAGTCCCCAAAAATGATATAAAGTTGCTATAAAATGATTGTAAAACATCCAAGATTGATAATATAACAGCATGGAACAATAAAAAATTATAGATACGTTGGAGACGTATCAGCATCCATAAGCTCAATTCCTGCTCGTCCTCGAGTAGGTAAATGATAAAACAGAATTTTTGATGTGGAATGCTGCCTAACATGTTCATCACATATTCTTTTTCTTTTGTAGCATGGACATTTGGACTTTAGATGGTTCAAAGCAATAGTTTAGTTCTGACATGAAGACTTTAATGCTCAAGCATACTAACAAGCAACCATGTCTTTCAAAAATATCAACACTAAAGAAAGTTATCCCTAGCCCATCATGCTCAATCATTGATCCATTCATGAAACATACTCAAATATTAGCTACAACCAATGCACAAGTATGATCATAGTGCCCCCTAGTTGGTGCTTTATAAGAGAAGATGGAGGCTCAAATAAAAATAAAAATTGCATAAAGTAAACAGATAGGCCCTTCGCAGAGGGAAGTAGGGATTTGTAGAGGTGCCAGAGCTCAAAGTTTAAATTGAGAGAGAAAAATATTTTGGGTGGCATGCCTTTCCTGTCAACGAAAACGAACGAGAGCTTTCAATACCTTTCCATGCTAGATACATCATAAGCGGTTCCCAAACAGAAAATAAAGTTTCTTCCTTTTTTCACCATACTTTCACAATCCATGGCTAGCCGAATCCACGGTTGCCTTCCATACCAACACTTTCCAAGGAATTTATTATTTCACAACATAAAGTAAATTTCGTTTTCATTTCGGGACTGGGCATCCCTATTAACGTCGTACTCTCGTGCAATGACAAGTGAATAAACACTCATCTTGAGAATAACACATCTAGCATGGAAAAATATCGGTTACCCCTTCCGCTTCATGAGCGGTACGAGCACACAAAAAGGAAAATTCATTTTGAAAATTAGAGATGGCACATACAAGTATGCTTGGAACGGCATGGAAATACCGCATATAGGTAGGTATGGTGGACTCATGTGGCAAAACTGGGTTTAAGGATTTTGTATGCACAAGTAGTATTTCTACTTAGTACAAGTGAAGGCTAGCAAATAGATTGAGAAGCAACCAACCAAGAAACGAAAATTCTCATAAACGGACATTAAGCACAACTAACACCGAATAATGCACCATACGTAGGATGTAATTTCATTGCATAACTATTGACTTTCGTGCTTGCATAGGGAATCACAAACCTTAACACCAATATTCTTACTAAAGCATAATTACTCACCAACATGGCTCACATATTACTATCATCATGTCTCAAAACTATTATAAGGAATCAAGTTTAATTTGTCCAATGATCTTTATGAAAGTTTTTATTATATCCTTCTTGAATATCTATCACTTTGGGACTAGTTTCATATATTGCCATTGCTTTTGACAAGCTCAAATAAATTTAAGTGAAGAACATGAGCATAAAAATTTCATCTCTCAAAATAGTATAAGTGAAGCATGAGAGAATTTCTTCAAAAAAATTACTAACTCTCAAATTAATCTAAGTGAAGCATGAGAGTGTTTCTTAAAAAATTTAAAGCACGCCGTGCTCAAAAAGATATAAGGGAAGCACTAGATCAATTCCATAGCTCAAAATATTTAAGTGAAGCATATAGAGCAATTCTAACAAATCATAGCATAATTTTTGCTCTCTCAAATAGGTGTGTCCAGCAAGGATACTTGTGACAAAATAAAAAGCAAATCAAGCAAAGACTCGTATAATACAAGTCGCTACAAGCAAAACCCATGATATGTGATGAATAAAAATATAGTTCCAAGTAAAATACCGATGGTCGTTAGAAGAAAGAGGGGATGGCACTCGGGGCATTCCCAAGCTTAGTTGCTTGTTTCTCTTTGGATATTACCTTGGGGTGCTGTAGCATCCCCAAGCTTAGTCTTTTTCCACTCCTTATTCCTTCATCCATCGCAATCTCACCCAAAACTTGAAAACTTCAATCACACAAAACTTAACAAAATCGTCGTGAGATCCGTTAGTATAATAAAGCAAATCACCACTCTAAGTACTGTTGAAAACCCATTCATATTTTATTATTGCATTATATCTACTGTATTATAACTTTACTATGGCTTATACCCTCCAATACAAGCCATAGATTCATCAAAACAAGCACACAATGCAACGAAAACAGAATTTGTCAAAAACAGAACAGTCTGTAGTAATCTGTATTCTAACCATAATTCTGTAACTCACAAAATTCTGAAAAATTAGGAAAAGGTCAGAAATTTGTATATCAACCTTGTGTAAAAAATTCAGAATTTTTAGTCTCTTCTGTGATTTTTAAGAATTCTTTTACTGGACGCAAAAGTTTCTGTTTTTCAACAAGATCAAATCAACTATCACTCAACATCATCCCAAAGGCTTTACTTGGCACAAACACTAATTAGAACATAAAAAAAACAATCATAACAGTAGAATAATTGTGTAAACACTCAATAAGAAAAAGATAAAATAAATTTTATTCATTGGATTGCCTCCCAACAAGCGCTATCGTGTTACGCCCCTAGCTAGGCATAATGCAAAGATTCAAGTATTGTCATCTTTAGTTTTTGCTCCAAAGGATGCCATCATGATTGATTCATATGGTGGATTAATTCTTGTTCTAGGGAAGTGTTCCATACCCTTTCGTAGTGGAAATTGGAATTGAATATTGCCTTCTTTCATATCAATCACGGCTCCTATAGTACGTAAAAACGGTCTACCAAGTATGATGGGACAAGACGGATTGCAATCAATATAAAGAACAATAAAATGTATGGGCACATAGTTCCTATTTGCAAGAATAAGAACATCATTAATTCTTCCCAAAGGATTTTTAAGAGTAGAATCCGCCAAGTGCAAATTAAGAGAACATTCTTCAATATTGGTAAGACCAAGCACATCACCTAGAGATTTCGGAATTGTGGAAACACTAGCAACCAAATCACATAAAGAAAAACACTCATAATTTTTAATCTTGAATTTAATGGTAGGTTCCCACTCATCATGTAATTTTCTAGGAATTGAAATCTCTAACTCCAACTTTTCTTCAAAAGATTTCATCATGGCATCAACAATATGTTTAGTAAAAGCTTTATTTTGTTCATAAGCATGGGGTGAATATATCATGGATTGCAATAAAGAAATACATTAAATCAAAGAGAAGCTATCATAATTAAAATCTTTATAATCCAAAATAGTGGGCACATCACTAGTTAAAGTTTTGACCTCTTCGAACCCACTTTCGTGAAATTTTTCATCAAGATTTTCACCCTTCAAATCATTGGGACGCCTTATAGCTAACGTTGAATCTTCTTAAGTCCCTTTATCATTAATTTTAATATTGCTAAACAAGGAATCAATAGAGGAAAAACCAATCGTTTTAAGATCTTCATCATTTTTATGAAAGCAATCGCTAGAAAACGCTTTTTCTAAAAATTCTCTTTTAGCTCTAAGCATAGCGGTTCTTTTCTTACTTTAATCCATAGAAACATATAAAGCTTTAATTGATTCATCAATCTTAGGTGAAAAAGCTTTCAACTTGAGATTTTCTACATCATGGGAAATTCTATCAATGCTTCTAGACATATCATCAATCTTATTCAACTTTTATTCTATCGTAGTATTGAAAGCCTTTTGAGCATTGATAATTAATTTGAAATTACTCTCAAGATCAGAGGGGTTCCTATTATTATTGTAAGAAGAATTACCATAATTATTAGAGGAATTTCCAGGAAAAGGCCTAGGATTTAAATTACCTCTATAAGCATTGTTATTAAAATTGTTTCGCGAGATGAAATTCACATCTACGGAATCACTATTTTTCTCAATCAAAGTAGACAAAGGCACATCATTAAGATCAATAGGATCATTTTTACTAGCAACCAACTTCATAAGAGCATCAACTTTTTCACTCAAAGTACTAATTTCTTCAACCGAATTAACCTTTTTACTGGTAGGTGCTCTTTCAGTATGCCAATGAGAATAATTTGACATAATATTATCTAGAAATTTAGTAGATTCACCCAAAGTAATTTCCATAAAAGTACAACCCGCGGCGGAATCTAAAAGATTTCTAGAGACAAAATTCAATCCCGCATAAAATTTTTGTTTGATCATCCAAAGATTTAAACCATGAGTAGGACAATTTCTTAGCATCAATTTCCTTCTTTCCCAAGATTGTGTAACATGTTCATGCTCAAGTTGCTTATAATTCATGATTTGAGTTCTAAGGGAAATAATTTTCACGTGCGGAAAATACTTAGTAATAAAAGCATCCTTGCACTTATCCCAAGAATCGATACTATTGCGAGGCAAAGAAGAAAACCAATTTTTTGCACGATCCCGCAAAGAGAAAGGAAATAATTTCAGCTTCACTATATCATTGTCCACAAATCTTTTTGTTTTGCATATCACACAATTCTACGAATGTGTTTAGATGGGACGCGACATCCTCATTAGGAGTACCGGAACATTGATCTTTCATGACAAGATTCAACAAAGCGGCATTAATATCACAAGACTCCGCACTAGTGGCGGGAGGAGCAATCGGAGTACTAATAAAATCATTATTATTGGTATTGGAAAATCACACAATTTGGTATTTTCTTGAGTCATCGTGACTACGCAAACAAGATTGCAAGCAAACAAGAGATCTAACGAGAAAAAGGCAATCGAAAAATGGGGCGAATAAAACGGCAAATTTTGTGAAGTGGGGGAGAGGAAAACAAGAGGCAAATGACAAATAATGTAAATTGCAAGGAGATGGGATTTGTGATTAGGAACCTGATAGATGTTGATGATGTCTCCCCGACAACGGCGCCAGAAATTCCTTTGACGTGGCTTGAGACTGCATCAGTATTTCCCTAAAGAGGAAGGGATGATGCAGCACAGCGACGGTAAGTATTTCCCTCAGTGATGAAACCAAGGTTATAGAACCAGTAGGAGAACCACACAACACTATGTAAATGGTACCTGCACACAAAGAACAAATACTTGCAACCCGACGCGTAAGAGAGGTTGTCAACCTCTCCACGGTAAAAGATAGATTGATTTGTATGAGATTAAATAAATAGATCATGTAGGAACACAAAATAAAAGATGTAAATAAAGATTGCATCAAGATATTTTGGGGTTTTTTGGATTAATAGATCTGAAAGCAAATGCGGAAAAAGATAGAATGGAAAGCAATATATTAAAAGATAGACCCGGGGGTCATAGGTTTCACTAGTGGCTTCTCTCATGAGTATAGCACACGGTGGGTAAACAAATTACTGTTGGGCAATTGTTAGAAGATCAAATAATCATGACGATATCCAAGGTAATGATCATTATATAGGCATCACATCCAAGATTAGTAGACCGAAACGATTCAGCATCTACTGCTATTACTCCACACATCGACCGCTATCCAGCATGCATCTAGTGTATTAAGTTCATGGAGAAATGAAGTAATACAATAAGAACGATGACATGATGTAGACAAGATCTATTCATGTAGGAATAGACCCCATCTTGTTATCCTTAATAGCAACGATACATGCGTGCCTCGCTGCCCCTTCTGTCACTGGGAGAGGACACCGCAAGATCGAACCCAACACAAAGCACCTCTTCCCATGGCAAAAAAAATCGATCTAGTTGGCCTAACTAAACCAAAGATTCGAAGAATAAATACGAGGATATAAGTAATCATGCATATAGGGGATCAAAAAAGACTCAAATAATATTCATGGATAGAAACTGATCATGAACTCAAAATTCATCGGATCCCAACAAACACACCGCAAAAGTCGTTATATCAAATAGATCTCCAAGAGATCATTGTATTGAGAATTAAAAGAGGGAGAAGAAGCCATCTAGATACTTCCTACGGACCTGTAGGTCTATGGTGGACTACTCACGCATCATCGGAGAGGCACCTATGAAGAAGATGAACCCTTCTGTAATGGTGTTAGATTAGATCTCGCGGTTCTGGAACTTGCGGCGGCTGGAATTGTTTTTCGTCGACTCTCCTAGGGTTTTTAGAATATTTGGGTATTTATAGAGCTTAGAGGCGGTGGAGAGGGGTCCCGAGGAGGGCACAACCCACCGGGCCGCGCCAGGGGCCTCTGGCGGGCCCTGGTGTCTTGTGGCCTCATTGGCCCTCCTCTCAGGTGCTTCTTTGGTCACCCGGTTGTCTTCTGGCCCAAAAAAATTCTCCAAAAAGTTTCACGGTGTTTGGGCTTCGTTTGGTACTGATATACTGCGAAGTAAAAACAAGCAAAAAACAGCAACTGGCACTTGGCACTATGTCAATAGGTTAGTCCCAAAAAATGATATAAAGTTGCTATAAATGATTGTAAAACATCCAAGATTGATAATATAACAGCATGGAACAATCAAAAATTATAGATACGTTGGAGACGTATCATAGTGTCAACCTTTTTGGTGGCAAATAACTCAAGAGCCCTGTCTAATGATTCGGCCACCGTCTCCTTGCATGCAACCCAACGTTGCTTGGAGTTCACACGCATGGTCTTTCAACGAATGTGCATTACAACTCTGATACGTCTCCAACGTATCTATAATTTTTGATTGTTCCATGATGTTATATTATCAATCTTGGATGTTTTATAATCATTTTATAGAAAATCTATATCATTTTTTGGGACTAACCTATTGACATAGTGCCAAATGCCAGTTGCTGTTTTTTCTTTGTTTTTTACTTCGCAGAAAATCAGTACCAAACGAAGCCCAGACACCGTGGAACTTTTTGGAGAATTTTTTTGGGCCGGAAGACACCCAGTGGGGCAAAGAAGTGCCGGAGAAGAGGGCCGAGGTGGGTAACACCCACCAGGGCGCGCCAGAGGCCCCTGGCGCGGCCTGGTGGGTGGTGCCCACCTCGGGACCCCTGAAAGGATCGAGATGGACCTAGAGGGGGGTGAATTGGTACAATTACAAATTTTAGTTGTTACTTAGCAATTTTAGGCAATTATGCGGAATATGAAGGTGAGCCTAATAATTGCAAAGGTGATAAGGGAACAAGTATGGAGCACAAGTTAAGCCACTAAATAGCTAGACAAACACAATATAAGGTAAGTGAAATGCTTAAGAGATAAGTAACCACAAGTAGGGATCTAGGGTTAGGGATAACCACAACTCCGAGAGACGAGGATGTATGCCTATGTTCACTTCCTTGGAGGGAAGCTACGTCACCGTTTAGAGAGGTGGATGTTACCACGAAGGCACACCAATGCCACTAAGGCTCACCCTATTCTCTCCTTGAGACAACATCATGAAGGCGTTTCTCAACCACTAGTGGTAGGCCTTAAGGTGGCCTCCAAACCCTCACAAACTTTCCGGGGGAAATCACAATGGTTTGATTCCTCTCCGAGGAACTCCTACCGCCTAGGAGTCTCCAACCTCCAAGAGTAACAAGATCAAGGGAACCGCTCAAGACTTGCTCAAATCACGAATTGCTTTGGTTAAGAGGAGGGGAGAGGGACGCTCTATCTTTTGGTTGGAACAACACTCAAGAATCCTCACAAATGCTCTTGGGATCTAAGATTTGGTGAGAACAAGAGAGAGTGAGAGAGAGAAGTGTTCTTGGAATCTTTCTACTGTGTTGGACAACCCTCACACGAGGTGGGAGAAGACTATATATAGTGGTGATAAGAAAGTGGCCGTTGAAGCCACTTATGCTGCACAGTCGCCGGACGTCCGACAGTTGTCGGTCCTACGGATTAACACGAGACGTCGGACGTCCGACAGGTGTCGGTCGTCCGAAGAGCATGAGAGAGCAGGTCAGCACAACAATATGGTGGAGGAGAGTGCACATCATACGAACGACCGGATAGCGTCGGCCGTCCGGGGCACGGTCGTCCGGAGGGGACCGGACGTCCGACATTTTGGCTCTGGTGGGTGGAGTCAGATTTCCGGCCACACCCGGATGTCCAAAGCTCGGACGACTGGAAGGACCAGAAATCCAAGGATTCGGTTCTGGTGGCTGGCCCCGGATATCCGGAGGATGTCGGTCATCCGGAGGCCAGACGACCGAAGGTCGCCGGACGTCCGGAGAAAAGCAGAACAACCTGAGGACGAAGCACAAGAGGATTTTTCCTAGATTTTGAGCAAGTCTATTGCGAGAGCCAGTGATCCCCTCTTAATAGCGCGGGATCCCTATACTCAAGAGTAAACAAAAAGAGATAGAACATTGAAAGCACATTTGCTCCCTTGGTGGTTTTGGTAATTAATAACAACATATATAGCATTGAACTAATGTTTCCACTAAGTATATTTCAGGAAAAGTTCAATGATAGGTTGGCAAAAGGATTGTGGAGAAACCCCAAGATGCAAGGAAATGGATTGGCAAAGCTTCAAGCAAGAGGACTCTACATTTTACGTTGTGATAAATCACTTTGAGTCCATAGGAAAGCCAATACTATTAAAAGGGGGTAAGGTACTGTTGGTGAACAAGATGCTCCACATGCACAAGTGATAGTCACCGAAAACACCCACAAACTCTTCCACAAAAGTCTGTCCAAGCCATTCATGAAAATCGGTGCTACCAACAATTCCCACTCGGTGCCACCGATTCCCAAACTCAGACAGACCCATGCCAAACCCTAGCCATTCGGTGCAACCGATTCTGCATTGGTGCCACCGAGTTCAGCTTGCTAACTTTCTGTTACCTCGTTTCATAAAATCGGTCTTACCGAGTTTTTTGGATCGGCGTCACCGAGTTGTGCAATCTGACCGTTGGTCACCTAATCGGTACCACCGAGAATTATTTATCGGTCTCACCGAGATTCAAAAGTTACTGCCTTTTGGTCACTTCCGTACCACCGAGTTTTATACTTCGGTGTCACCGAGTTGGTCACTTTAGGTGTAATGGTTGGATTTTTGGGGATGCCTATATATACCCCTTCACCACCATCCACTTGAAAGAGAAGCACTCAGAACTATTCCATACTTGCCCCCATCCAATTTTCTGAGAGAGAGCCACCTACCCTTGTGTTGAGATCAAGCTATTCCACTCCATCCATATGAATCTTGATTTATAGCCTCCCCAAGTTTCTTTCCACCAAATCAATCTCTTCCACCATAGCCAAATATGTGAGAGAGTGATTGTGTGTTGAGGAGTCTATCATCTTGAAGCACAAGAGCAAGGAGTTCATCTACATTACCGAGCCTATTACCTTTTGGAGGGTGGTGCCTCCTAGATTGGTTAGGTGTCGCTTGTGAGCCTCCTACTTCGTGTTGTGGAGTTGAACCAAGAAGTTTGTACGGGCAAGGAGATCGCCTACTTCGTAAAGATCTACCCTTAGTGAGGCTAGTCCTTCGTGGACGGAAGCCGTTATTGAATTGTCAAGGTTGCTAATTCGTGGACCCTTATGGGTGGAGCCCTCCGTGGACTCTCACGACCGTTACCCTCCGTGGGTTGAAGACTCCATAAACGTGTACGTACGATAGCACCACCTATCGGAACCACGGGAAAAATCTTCGTGTCTTCAAATTGTGTTTGATCTTCCTTCCTACCCTCTACTACATATGCTTGTTGTTACTTTCCGCTGCTATACTCTTAGACATGCATGTGTAGGGTGTACTTGAATTGCTATAATTGCTAAAATCTGCCAACACTTAAAATTGGGAAAAGGTAGAATTTTTATTTGCTCAAGTAGTCTAATCACCCCCCCCTCTAGACATACTTTCGATCCTACAAACATTTTGTGTTGTTTCTCCGTACTTCAAGCATCCTCGATATGTTAGTCACGATCCGCACAACAATCTCTTGGGAACTAAACCTGAGATGCACTTGATGAAAATGATTAGTTCCCTATATGTATGTTGTCAACCACATCAAAATATGATTAAGGGCATGATTGCACTTTCAATCTCCCCCTTTTTGGTAGTTGATGACAACATACATATAGCTCTCAAAAATAAAGTAGACTTAGACAGCTTAGGAGAGATTTGTTACAGAGCTCCCCCTTATTGTATGCATAGTGAAAATAATTATGGGCAGGAGCTCCCCCTTACTTGATAATGAGTGCATCAAACATATCACATAGATCAATATGTCGACACAAAAGGATATCTCATGATAACACAACACTCATAGATAGCATAATGGTTCATCATACATAAATAGCATTACATCATAGATAGCATAGCATAATGGTTCACCACATGAAGACTAATGGTTCATCATACATAAATAGCATTACATCATATATAGCATAGCATAATGGTTTATGACATGAAGACTAACAAATCAAATACTAAGATAATCTGTCGACACAAAAGGATATCTCATGATAACACAACACTCATACATAGCATAATGGTTCATCATACATAAATAGCATTACATCATAGATAGCATAGCATAATGGTTCACCACATGAAGACTAATGGTTCATCATACATAAATAGCATTACATCATAGATAGCATAGCATAATGGTTCCTCACATGAAGACTAACAAATCAAATACTAAGATAATCTCCTCCCCCTTTGGCATCAAGTACCTAAAAGGGGAAGGACCAGAGCAACCAGCCACGCAGTTAGAGATCATTGTCATCATCATCATTACCATGGGTGCCACTGCCTCCTGCCTCGTCAAAGAAATCAGCCCACTCAAGGCCAGAAGGGAAGCCAAAGTCGGAAGGAGGAGCATCAGGAAGACGCTCATCCTCACTCACATCAGTTGCTCTAGAGTCTCTCAGACGAGCCTTCAAAGCATTCTTAGAGGAGATCATGCGAGTGACCACATCGTGGTTTTGTGAGCACTGAAACGAGAAAGCCTTCATCATGCCAGAATGGGCCTTCCCAAGAAAACGAGCAAAGCAACCGAAGGAAGCAGAGCCAGAGGAGGCAGGACGAGACCGAGCAGCAGCCCGTCAAGCAGGAGCGGATGAGGATTTCTTGGGAGCCCAATCATCTGCCATATGAGGTGGAATGACCCATTTGTGATGCACATGAGTTCGAGCAATGGGAAAGGGGGACACATGCACTATGAGAGCCTGAATAAAAGGAGCATGAGGAAAGGCTCGCTTGTATTGAAAACTAGTGAGGCGAATCTCATGCCATAGAAAGTGAGGGACATTGATCTTACCTTCAGGATGTTCATTAAGACGAGTCATGAGATCAATACAATACCCGCTACAAGTCCCCTTGTCACCCATCTTGGGATAGATGGTGCGAATGACACGCTGAAAAATGATGAAGAAGGGAGACCTTGATGGGTAACGCAGCAGAAAACAAAAAATTTCTGACCTACGCACCAACCCAGGACCACTATGGAGACTGCATACAAGGTTAGATCATTTTCGTTACCGACTCGTAGCGCAGCGGAAGTAGAGTCGATGACGAACGGCGGTGCAGATCCCCGCAGCTAGGATTTTACAACCTCCCAACCGCGAGGATGTATACCCTCATCTGCCCCACAGACAGCCCTCCGGGAGGCGGTCAGACAGTCCCCCGGACGGTGTCGCGGACAGCCCTTCGGGAGGACCTCCAAAACTTGGACTGTCACTCGGACAGCCCTTCGGGAGGACCTCCGAAACTCGGACGGTCACACGGACAGCTCTTCGGGAGGCACTCTCGAACTAAGACCGAAACTACGATCTCTCTACAGAGTTGCACACATACGGTGTCATCTATCCGGCAGGGCTTCGCCGTCCAGAACTAGTTCCTGCCGGAACCCAGACAGCCTTTCGGCTCTACGAAACTATTTCGCTGGGAGGGAGAGAAGAAGCCAGATCATTGCAATGGCACTTGTATGTGAGAAAGAGTGTCTTATGGCAGCCCACAACTCCTCTATTTATAGGAAAACCAAGGGGTAGGGTTGGCACATGAAAATACCAAAATACCCCTACTTTATGTCTCACATAAAGGGCATGGAAGGGAAAAGGGAGGGCCATGTGGAGCTCCATGGAGCTCCACCATCTTGGCCGGCCACACCCAAGGGCCCCACCCCAAGGGAGGGTCCTTGGTCCCCAAGCCTTCTAGAAGGCCTTTTGGAAATATCCCAAAAGGTGGTTTTCCATAAATATCCCAAAAAGCACTTTCACTATTCACGACGACATTTTTCAGCGTCTGATCGAACTGAAAATATTTATGTGGGCTTAGAAAATTTCCAGTACCCACTAAAATAATTTTCAACGTGACCCGGAACAATTTTGGTTTAGTGATTTTCATCTGCGAAAAGCATCTGAAGCGGTTTCGGCAGCTCCGGAACATTTCCGGTTTTCATCCCGGAAAATTCCAGAAAGTTTCCAGAATGATTCTGGCACCCTCCAAGAATTATCAGGCATGTGCCAAAACCAATTTGACTTTATGGTATCCTCTGGAACAACTTTTCAGTTTCACCGGAACTCATCCGGTGACCTCTCTGCGGAACTTTTCCGTTGTCCGAAACTTTTCCGGTGTCCGAAACTTTTTCGGTGTTTTTCTCTCAGACTCCCTGTCTAGTATTCAGCAGATAGATGACCCTTAAGCGTGTGACCCTATAGGTTCGGTGAAGCATAGACATGACCCGGAACCCCTTCCGATCACTGATCAACATCGGAGCCGTGGACACCCATATTGATCCCTATACCCACACGAATGAATATTCGAGTGAACCTCCAGTTGCCGTGTGCTATTCCTGTTGCTTCGTGATATGTTACAAATACCCGAGGTGAGACATGTTGGCATCCTCGTGGATCAACAACTTGTCCACTATGCCAGTTACCTCGTTGCCGGTATTGTTCTCTTTTCTCGTTCCCGTGTTCCGGCATCCCCGTGATCAAATCACAAAGTGTCTGGCCAGACGATGATAGATACCGTAACACCGAGAGGGCCCAGAGATATCTCTCCATCGTCGGAGGAGCAAATCCCAATCTTGAGCTATCAAGTTACTTGACATACTTTTCCATGAACCCGTAAGCCGCCGTAATAGCCACCCATTTACGGATGACGTTTAACAAACCCCAAAGTTCATGAAGCAAGCATGAAGAAACTCGATACTCTCATGGTCTAAGGAATTATGCAAACGTTTAATCATCTCTGTGTTATAAACCATTAACTTATGATGAATGAATCTCATAGCATAACATCAATTCGGGTCGATTCAACACAAGTGTTCTACCAACATTGCGCCCTCAAAATTGCCGGCATAGCCATGCCCATGATCAGGAAAACAGGATCATCATGCAATACTTGAGCCGGTCATAGAGGCTTGACTAGGAATACATTTTACCATTTATTATCCCACACGTGCATATGAGTCTTCCTTCGAGCCTCGTGGTTATTGTAGACTTGAGAACCATAGCAGTTATAGCATGGAACATAAACCTAATTATGAACAGGGAGATAATCAATAACATATATTATTGCCTCTAGGGCATATCTCCTACAGACTCCCACTTGCACTAGAGTCAATAATCTAGTCAATGCTAATGCACTTTACACCTATGGCATACTGGTGTAAAATATGCTTCGCTTGTGGTATAGCCTGATGTCCAACGGATCTGACGACTTCAGCTCCGTGTGTAACATTGCATACCCTCACGTTTTCACGCTTTCACAAAATTCATATTTTGTGTGGACTTGGCTTTGCATATGTGTGAATCATTGGTCGAAACCTGATTCCTCAGACTGAGCTATGGAGCAACTATCTGCAATAGTGTCCCATAGACCAAAGCCATCTTGGAACCATACTAAGTTCATGAATGAACTATATGATTCAACAACTTCTTTGTCGCTTCTTAAGCGTCAACATACTTAGCCTTTGTTATAGAATTCGCCACAGTATCTTGTTTGGAACAATTTCCAACTACCGTGCCACCATATTGTGTATTACACAAAAAACCCTTAACTTAAAACGAAAATCGCATGGAGCATTGATGAAGACTGTATCGATGTAATTACTTACAACGAGCACTTCATAATCTCTGCTTGCGAGAAAACATGTCATTACTACTACTCTAGTACTCAATGACATCTTTCACTGTTGTCCCATGATCAGTACTTTTGATCACTTTGGTATCTATACTCGCAACAACTTTGGAGTATTGGACATATCTGGTTGTTTTTACATACCATGGAATACATGTTTAATCCAAACACAAGAGTGTGTGGAATCACCATCATGTATTTTTGCTCATCTGTGTTTTGAGACACCGAGTCTTGCAAAACTCTTCCCATGTGACTTCGGCAAGAATCACTCCTTGGCGTTTTAAATGCTAGAAGGTTTTAGCACCTTGTCAATATGTATTCATAGCTTAGCCCTATTAGGTAAATCTATCTCCATAGATTATCATGCCTAATATTGAGGCTATTTAGCCCAAGCACTTCATCAAAAAACTATTTTCAAATGAAGTCCTTAATTCGTGTCAAGAAATTTATTTCCAATTAACAATGTGTCATCTACACAAGGTTTTTAGAAATATTATTATGCTCCCACTTACTTTCTTGAATCACAAGCATCTTCGATACCCATTTGATGAAGTCAAAACCCCTTTGACCATTCCATAAAAAACGAAGATTCCAACTCCACTTTGCTCTCTTCTGTCCATTGCTGGAACTCTGAAGTTTTCATACTTACTAGCATCCTCTGGATCGACAAATTACTTTGGACTGTATCACATACAAGTCCTAGGTTTCATTTCCATCGGATGGAAATCCTTTTGTCATCCATGTTTCATATCTCATGATTGAAATATGTATTAATTGCTAGTTCAACCCGAACCGACTTCAAGCATCGCTACGGTGAGACAATCTCATCGTAGTTAACTCCTTGAACTTGTTATGGCAACAAGTCAAGCTTTATGGATAAAACATTTTATCCGTATCAGTTTTTAGTTTCATAAATATTCGTTAGACTCTAAGCCTTCCGAAAGGTGTATCAAGATTTTAATCTTGAAACATTTATATGGAAACTATCTCGGATTGTATTGGCATTTAGCCAATTCCGGAGTCAGGGCCCATCATCGCTTCCTTGTGTATCGTAGGTATACTGTTGTCCAACAACAATATCTCGTTTGCGCACCTGAGAGGTTTGCACGAGCCTTGCCTACGGGGTTTAGCAACAAGTCCGACTGAAGTCCATACATTTTATTGTAGAGACTTCCGTATCAGTCGCAGTAGGAATCTCTGGAATCACTTCCAAGGTTTCTTTCCTTTGATCTGATGACGAAGATACTGGTTATCTCGTCGAGTTGCACTGTCCTCCCACTCACCTTTTGTAAGAACTATTCTCTTTAAAAGCATACCGTTTTGTGGCAAAAACCTTTGCCTCGGTATAGTGGTGGGGGAATACCCAATGACTTGGGATAACCTACAAAGTAGCACTTGTCTGATTTGGAATAGGTTTGTAACCTTTTACACAAGCCCCGTATTCCAAATGTTTAAGAAAAGATATAACATGGTTGGGCGTACCATACCATGGCGTCATTTCAACAGACCTGATGGAGCTCTTTTCAGTGTAAAAGCCGCAGTCTCTAAAGCATCACCTTTTAAAAGGGGTAATGGCAAATTTATTTATGTCATCTTTGATCTTACCATGTCATAAATGGTTTGATTACATCTTCACGGACTTTCCACTTGCAGTGGTGTTCCGGGTGTGCAAGTTATGAAACCCCTTTCACAACTCATCAGACATTCGCTAAACTTGTAACTCAAATATTCCTTTCTGCAATCAAATTGTAGAAACATAATTTTCTTGTTACAATATTTTCTTCTTCATTTTGAAAACCTTTCGAATGATTTCAAAAGATCCAGACTCACGTCTCATCAAGTAAATATCCATATATCTACTTGAGTCATTTCTGAAGATAGATAAATCCACTACTTGCAACAACATTTATTGGACTACACACATCATAATGTATGATCACCAATATGTTCTATGCTCGTTCCTTATGGCCTGTGAACGGTATTTCAGTCACTTCACTTTTCAGAGGAAAGTTGCAAGTGTCAGATGATTCAAAATCAAACGACTTCAAAATCCATCATAATGGAATTTTCCATGCGGGCTTCTCCAATGTGACCAAATGCAGTGCCACACTTGTGTGGTATTCTTTTAGTCTTGCGACATTTAGCGTCAGTGTTATGGAAGTATCATATTTCCATCAATATTCATAACATACATCCCATCTAGGATGGAAGCATGTCCCTTCATGTTATTCATAATACTGAACAACAATTGTTGTTTTTATGAACAACTCTTTTGCAACAAACATTGTGCAATGGGCTAGAGTGTATGAAACTCTAAAATGAATTATGAAAGTAAACACAGAGGTAATATATTAATATCATTATTCATAACATACATCTCATTCATAATGAAAGTATGGCCCTTATGTTATTCATAACACCGAACATCAAAAGTTCTCTTATGAACAACCTTCTTGCAAGATACCTTATGCAAAGGGCTAGAGTGTGAAATTTTAAAATGAATTATGAAAGTAAATACATAGGGAATACACCTATGGAAGGCATAGTAACATTTACTATGTTCCCTACGTGTATCTAACCTCATTCCTGGCTAGTCTTTCAGGCCATAGTAGTTCTTACATCGAGTTGCAACAGAATGCAATCGAGCGGGTATCTTTGTGATTAACTCACAATACCCAAGAATTAGTAATTAACATGTTTAACCATAATTCCCAAGAACTATACCTTTGACCAGCCTTCTATACATCAAAAACTTGTATGACATTCATACATGAGCTGGATATTCCAGTCTTCTTTCCTTTTGCCATTATACTTCTAACAGTTTAACTTTCAGTATTTCTCCTACTCTCAGAAGAAGCACCCAACTTAAGAGTGGCGTTAGCCCCGGACTTCCTAGGCGTGAAAGTTTCACTAACACCCTTCGGACACTTCCTTTCTCTTTAAGTTGTTGTTTAATTCACCATCATCATATGACAGGTGTTCTTCTAGATCCCTCTCTTATCAGTCTAATGCATAGTAAACTCCTTTACTAATAGTTTGCAAACAAACATTGCTTTGGATATCTCATATCTATTAGCCTTTGTCTGTCTCTGAAAATGATTTTCAGATTCCATGAATATCACATAACTATCCAAACTTTCGAAGTTCGGGTCTCATGGAAGCAAACATATTGCACTTGACTGAAATGGAATTCTAGCTTTTGGATCGATGGACGAGAGTCACATGATCCATAGCATTAGCGGGAGAATACCGAAAGCATGCGATAAGACAAGTCCTTCTCGGCACTCTAGAGGACAATCCTCTCATTACGTTACCAACCGTAAAGTTTTAACCAGATATTTAACAGCTATTCAATTTTAATTGGGAAGGTGGAAACGCGAGCCATTATTCTACAACTATTATGCAAATAACACTTAGACAGTGTTCATAATTAATTGCACTGAGAATTAAAAGAATTAATTCTAAAGTGCGCTCCCACTCAAATCAATATCTCTCATAATTGATTGTGAGTGATACAAGACCCGCATTTAAATTGTTCGCCATTGGTGTAACACCACTGATGACAAAAATCTCAACCGGTAGGCCAACTTGCCAATCACATCTCTATGTGACTCTTGTTCATCTTTCGATGCGTGTGTTCCGAGCTCATGACGGTCATGCCTGAATGTCAAGACAACCAAGTGATCTCGCTGTGAGGTCTCAACTCACCCGCCTCACACTTCTCTAATCGTTCGTACCCGTGTGACACGGCGCACCCCGAAAAGATAGGTGCCGTGACGGTGCTACACTTGGGAGAACACTAACTACTTGATATTTTTGTGAGAGATCACCCTAATAAAAGCGACTACCGCGCAATCAAGAAGGGTGCATCATAAGGGATAAACATCTCAGGCAATTCATAATAGCATGATATGGTATAGCCCTTTCTGACGGAGAAGTCTTTCATTTCTTCGTCTTCGGCATTCGCGTCGGTGTTCACCTTCGCGAAGATTGCCACCAACTTGTCGATGCACCAGATAATATTGCTATCTCTATAGGTAATAAAATAAGTGCATTACTTAAGGTTGACACGCAGGTCATTAAAGTGCAATCATATGGCTCCAGCCATCATGCCGAATCATGAAACGCAGGTCATGTTAATCAAATTACATCATATAGTCATCTCATACATAATCAAATTATTATGAGCACTGCTATACCACATCATATGCACATGCAAACCATCCTGCAAAACCAAGTTAGACGCCTCTAATCGGTTCATGCAAAATTTTATTTTTCGTGGCTTCTAAGGTTTCGAAACAAACCGAAGCTACCAACATCCATCATCAAGCATGATAATCCAAGTCGCTAGATTAACATTGCGGGGTGTATGAAACACGAGATAATAAAATCTCGAGCCCCATACTAAACTTCGTCATACGCGTGACCCCCGTGCAAATCACATCTGCATTGCCCTTTCGTCTGCGAAACATCCATATTTCTATAACTATGGTGGAACCCAAAGAACTGTTTGCACTTCGTTGGTCTGTCAATCAGCATACTCAGGAGCAGCATGAAAGGATCGCGGATTGCCAGAACTTTGTGAGATTCCACCATGCCGTCAAGATCAGGACAGCGCAAATTCAAGGGAAGCAACAGGAACATCGGGTAACAGATTTCATCTGCTACCCGCACAAATAATTTTCAGCAATAGATCTCATCTACTACCTAATTATATTGTGCAACACCCATACATCTCTATGTATTCTAGATCGCAACCTGCATCTACGCATAACACGGCTCTTGATTGGTAACGCGGCAGAAAACAAAAAATTTCCGACCTACGCACCAGCCCAGGACCACTATGGAGACTGCATACAAGGTTAGATCATTTTCGTTACCGACTCGTAGCGCAGCGGAAGTAGAGTCGATGACGAACGGCGGTGCAGATCCCCACAGCTAGGATTTTACAACCTCCCAATGGCGAGGATGTATACCCTCATCCGCCCCACGGACAGCCCTCCGGGAGGCGGTCAGACAGTCCCCCGGACGGTGTCGCGGACAGCCCTTCGGGAGGACCTCCAAAACTTGGACTGTCACTCGGACAGCCCTTCGGGAGGACCTCCGAAACTCGGACGGTCACACGGACAGCCCTTCGGGAGGCACTCTCGAACTAAGACCAAAACTACAATCTCTCTACAGAGTTGGACACATACGGTGTCATCTATCCGGCAGGGCTTCGCCGTCCAGAACTAGTTCCTGCCGGAACCCAGACAGCCTTTCGGCTCTACGAAACTATTTCGCTGGGAGGGAGAGAAGAAGCCAGATCATTGCAATGGCACTTGTATGTGAGAAAGAGTGTCTTATGGCAGCCCACAACTCCTCTATTTATAGGAAAACCAAGGGGTAGGGTTGGCACTTGAAAATACCAAAATACCCCTACTTTATGTCTCACATAAAGGGCATGGAAGGGAAAAGGGAGGGCCATGTGGAGCTCCATGGAGCTCCACCATCTTGGCCGGCCACACCCAAGGCCCCCCCCCAAGGGAGGGTCCTTGGTCCCCAAGCCTTCTAGAAGGCCTTTTGGAAATATCCCAAAAGGTGGTTTTCCATAAATATCCCAAAAAGCACTTTCACTATTCACGACGACATTTTTCAGCGTCTGATCGAACTGAAAATATTTATGTGGGCTTAGAACATTTCCAGTTCCCACTAAAATAATTTTCAACGCGACCCGGAACAATTTCGGTTTAGTGATTTTCATCTGCGAAAAGCATCTGAAGCGGTTTCGGCAGCTCCGGAACATTTCCGGTTTTCATCCCGGAAAATTCCAGAAAGTTTCCAGAATGATTCTGGCACCCTCGAAGAATTATCAGGCATGTGCCAAAACCAATTTGACTTTATGGTATCCTCTGAAACAACTTTTCAGTTTCACCGGAACTCATCCGGTGACCTCTCTGCGGAACTTTTCCGTTGTCCGAAACTTTTCCGGTGTCCGAAACTTTTTCGGTGTTTTTCTCTCAGACTCCCTGTCTAGTATTCAGCAGATAGATGACCCTTAAGCGTGTGACCCTATAGGTTCGGTGAAGCATAGACATGACCCGGAACCCCTTCCGATCACTGATCAACATCGGAGCCGTGGACACCCATTTTGATCCCTATACCCACACGAATGAATATTCGAGTGAACCTCCAGTTGCTGTGTGCTATTCCTGTTGCTTCGTGATATGTTACAAATACCCGAGGTGAGACATGTTGGCATCCTCGTGTATCAACAACTTGTCCACTATGCCAGTTACCTCGTTGCCGGTATTGTTCTCTTTTCTCGTTCCCGTGTTCCGGCATCCCCGTGATCAAATCACAAAGTGTCTGGCCAGACGATGATGGATACCGTAACACCGAGAGGGCCCAGAGATATCTCTCCATCGTCGGAGGAGCAAATCCCAATCTTGAGCTATCAAGTTACTTGACATACTTTTCCATGAACCCGTAAGCCGCCGTAATAGCCACCCATTTACGGATGACGTTTAACAAACCCCAAAGTTCATGAAGCAAGCATGAAGAAACTCGATACTCTCATGGTCTAAGGAATTATGCAAACGTTTAACCATCTCTGTGTTATAAACCATTAACTTATGACGAATGAATCTCATAGCATAACATCAATTCGGGTCGATTCAACACAAGTGTTCTACCAACATTGCGCCCTCAAAATTGCCGGCATAGCCATGCCCATGATCAGGAAAACAGGATCATCATGCAATACTTGAGCCGGTCATAGAGGCTTGACTAGGAATACATTTTACCGTTTATTATCCCACACGTGCATATGAGTCTTCCTTCGAGCCTCGTGGTTATTGTAGACTCGAGAACCATAGCAGTTATAGCATGGAACATAAACGTAATTATGAACAGGGAGATAATCAATAACATATATTATTGCCTCTAGGGCATATCTCCTACAGACCTCCAAATAGAAACTTGATTTAGATCCTTGCCCTTTTCATCGTCATCAAGATCATCAATGGATTTTAAAAGATAGCCACAGGCTTCAATGGCCTTGGGTGCATGGTTTGGATCATCCTTATGGATTTTGAAACCAGTGTCAGGAAAACCAAGAGCGGCGACAAACTGAGCATAAGAGGCTGAGAGCTCGGTGTCAGAAGTCATCCAAGTGACGGTCTGAACGACCGAGGGGCGTCGAATGACCGGATGCTGCCAAGACGTCGGACGTCCGAGAGCCGTCGGACGTCCGAGAAGGTTAACAGGAAACTGGTCCAGGCAGGGAGTGGAGATAGGATAGAGGCAGTTTTGGTGACACACATGACAGCGAGATGATGAAAGATAGCATAACACATATAACAAACATGACCATGCCAAGCAATGATGACCCTAGTTGAGGTAAAACAAACCGCTCTAACATTGTGCATAGCAGGGGCGGTGGCTTACGCCACCATGTTTGAGTAAGCGTGGTATGGCACTGCGAAGATATGAACCTTGAGCCCATTGCCACAACTCCATCATTTAAAGCACCAAGTCATAAAAGTGAGCAAAGTAACTTTGAGAGTGTTTGTTTTATTTATGCATCATATAGGGTGAGATTGCTCATGAGTTGAGTGTCTCCCCCTAAAGACATGCCTACACCTAGACACAACATGAAGTAAATGTATGCAGGTGTGCAAAAATTTCACATAATACTATCAAGCTCCAAGATACCAAGTTCATGCCTAAGTTGACAGAACCTAGCTTCATCCAGCGGTTTGGTGAAGATGTCAGCAAGTTGTATATCCGTACCAACATGAGCAAGAGCAATGTCACCCTTTTGCACATGGTCTCTTAAGAAGTGATACCGAATGTCAATGTGCTTGGTGCGGGGGTGATCAACAGGGTTTTCAGCAAGCTTGATGGTACTTTCATTGTCGCATCGTAGAGGCACATGTCTGTAAGTTATACCATAGTCCTTCAAGGTTTGCCTCATCCATAGCAATTGTGTTGCACAACTTGCAGTTGCAATATATTCGGCTTCAACGGTGGATAGGCAGACACAATTTTGCTTCTTTGAGGACCAACTTACCAAAGAGCGTCCAAGAAACTGGCATGCCCCGGAGGTGGATTTCCTTCCCGCCTTGTCTCCAGCCCAATTCGCATCCGTGTACCCAATGAGATCAAACTTGGCATCCTTGGGGTACCATAGACCCAACTTTGGGGTGTGAACAAGGTATCTAAGAATATGCTTAACCACCTTATGATGGCTCTCCCTAGAGGTAGCTTGAAACCTTGCACAAATGCCTACACTTAACATGATGTCTGGTCTAGATGCACAAAGGTAAAGCAATGAACCAATCATAGAGCGGTAAAGAGATGGGTCAAACGGGATACCGTTTGTGTCTTCATCAAGAAAAATTTTGGTTGCCATGGGCGTCTTGCATGGGCTGGCGTCTGTCATTCCGAACTTCACAAGAATGTCCTTGAGATACTTGGTTTGAGATAAGAAAATTCCTTCTTGAAATTATTGGTTTTGAAAACCGAGAAAGAACTTCAAGTCCGCATTGAGTGACATCTCAAAGGTCTTGCTCATGGATTCCACAAACTTCTTGCATAAATGAATGTTAGGAGAACCAAAAATGATATCATCTACCTAAATTTGGCATAAGATCAAATCACCCTTTTCCCTTTTAGTAAAAAGAGTAGGGTCAATCACCCCTCTCACAAAACCATCATCGAGTAAAAACTTCTTAAGATGATCATACCAAGCACGAGGTGCTTGTTTGAGGCCATACAGAGCCTTGTGAAGTTTGTACACATAGTCTTTGTGATCGCGGTCAATGAAACTGGGTGGTTGTGATACATAAACCTCTTCTTGTAGAGGACCATTAAGAAATGCACTCTTCACATCCATTTGATGTAAAGTAAAACCATTGAAAGCAGCATAAGCAAGTAAGATGCGAATTGATTCAAGACGGGCAACGGGAGAAAATGTCTCATCAAAGTCCAAACCTTCAACTTGTGAGTACCCTTGTGCCACTAACCTTGCCTTGTTTCTGATGATTACACCATGCTCATTTTGCTTATTCTTGAAGATCCATTTTGTTCCAATAACATTGTGTTCCTTAGTTGGCCTTTTGACTAAAGACCATACTTTGTTGCGCTCGAAGCTGTTTAACTCTTCTTGCATTGCAACAAGCCAGTCATTGTCCGTCAAGGCATCTTGTACCTTGAGTGGCACAACACTAGAGACAAACGAAAAGTGAGCACAAAAGTTTGTTAATTGTTTACGAGTGACTCTACCTTCCGATATGCCGGTATGAATTTGCTTAACATCAACACGACGGGCCACATGAGGCATGATGGAGGTTAAGGTTTCACGAGGTTCAATTTCGTTTCCATCAGCAACATCTTCAACATGTGGATCTATAGGGTGTGGTGGAAGATCTTGTTCTTCATGCATCGAGATTCACCATCACTAGAGGATTCATCATCATCGACATGTGCACGTTCTTGTTCTTGTTCTGGATGATGAACTTGTTCTTGTTCTTGTGCTCGATGATGTTGTAGGTCCCGTGTAGGACCTAGTTCTTGTTCTTGGATTATGAACTCCTCTTGGGGAATGGGATCTTGTGGTGATGTTGGTGTAGTAGTAGTTTGAGCATGAGTGGTGCTTGTGTCCTCATTTGCACCTTCACAAGGAACATGTTCCATTGGAAGGAGAGCACCTACGCCCATGGTCAAAATGTCTTGTGAAGGATCTTCATCACCTGCATCACTTAGATCAACTTGCTCCCCATGGGAGCCATTAAATTCATTAAACACCCCGTCACAAGTTTCTACAACACATCCGATGGATTTGTTGTAGACCCTATAGGCATGGGAGTTTGATCCATAACCAACAAATATTCCTTCGGTTGTTTTAGATTGAAATTTTCCCAACCGTTCTCTCTTGTTGAGAATGAAGCATTTGCAACCAAAGACCCGGAAATATTTGACATTTGGTTTGTTTCTGGTTATGAGTTCATATGGGGTCTTCTCCAAGATCTTGCGAAGGAATAGGCGATTTGATGCATGACATGTTGTGTTCACAGCCTGTGCCCAAAAGCTATGAGGTGATTTGTACTCATCCAACATGGACCTCGCCATTTCCACAAGTGTGCGGTTCTTCCTCTCGGCTACCTGATACGTCTCCAACGTATGTATAATTTTTTATTGTTCCATGCTATTATATTATCTGTTTTGGATGTTTTATATGCATTAATATGCTATTTTATATTGTTTTTGGGACTAACCTATTAACCTAGAGCCCAGTGCCAGTTTCTGTTTTTTTCCTGTTTTTGAGTTTTACAGAAAAGGAATATCAAACGGAGTCCAAACGGAATAAAACTTTCGCGATGATTTTTCTTGGACCAGAAGACATCTAGAAGACTTGGAGAGGAGGTCAGAAGACCTGGCAGCAGACGACAAGCCGCCAGGGCGCGCCCTAGGGGGGGGCGCCCCCCTAGCTTGTGGGCCCCCTGTAGGCCTTCTAACCCTAACTCTTCGCCTATATATTCCCATATATTCCCAAACCATCAGAGAGAGCCACGAAAATACTTTTCTGCCGCCGCAACCTTCTGTTCCCGTGAGATCCCATCTTGGGGCCTTTTCCGGTAATCTACCGGAGGGGGATTCGGTCACGGAGGGCTTCTACATCAATTCCATTGCTCCTCCGATGAAGCGTGAGTAGTCTACCTCAGACCTACGGGTCCATAGCTAGTAGCTAGATGGCTTTTTCTCTCTCTCCGATCCTCAATACCATGTTCTCCTCGATGTTCTTGGAGATCTATCCGATGTAATCTTCTTTTGCGGTGTGTTTGTCGAGATCCGATGAATTGTGGATTTATGGTCAGATTATCTATGAATATTATTTGAATCTTCTCTGAATTCTTATATGCATGATTTCATATCTTTGTATTTCTCTTCGAGTTATTGGTTTGGTTTGGCCAACTAGATCGGTAGTTCTTGCAATGGGAGAGGTGCTTAGTTTTGGGTTCAATCTTGCGGTGTCCTCACCCAATGACAAAGTAGGGGTAGTGAGGCACGTATTTGTATTGTTGCCATCAAGGATAAAAAGGTGGGGTTTTCATCATATTGCTTGAGTTTATCCCTCTACATCATGTCATCTTACTTAAGGCGTTACTCTATTCTTTATGAACTTAATACTCTAGATGCAGGCAGGAGTCGGTCGATGTGTGGAGTAATAGTAGTAGATGCAGAATCGTTTCGGTCTACTTGACACGGACATGATGCCTATATGCCTAATCATTGCCTTGGATATTGTCATAACTTTGCGCTTTTCTATCAATTGCTCGACAGTAATTTGTTCACCCACCGTATTATTTTCCTTCAAGAGAGAAGCCTCTAGTGAAACCTATGGCCCCCGGGTCTATTTTCCATTATATATTTTCAGTTCTATAAACCAAAATTACCAAAAATACCTTCCTGCAATTTTATTTACTTTTATTTAGTTTCACTTTTAGTAATCTTTTATATCTATCTCTATCAGATCTCATCCTTGCAAGTGTCCGTGAAGGGATTGACAACCCCTTTATAGCGTTGGGTGCAAGTGTTTGATTGTTTGTGCAGGTGCATAGATTGGGGCCTTGCTTGTACCTCCTACTGGATTGATACCTTGGTTCTCAAATCTGAGGGAAATACTTATCTCTACTTTGCTGCATCACCCTTTCCTCTTCGAGGGAAAAACCAATGCAAGCTCAAGAAGTAGCAGGAAGAATTTCTGGCGCCGTTGCCGGGGAGGATACATAGCAAGTCAAGACAAGAACTCTCCCGTCAACTTGCCAATTTTTGGTGCCGTTGCCGGGGAGGATACATAGCAAGTCAAGACAAGAACTCTCCCGTCAACTTGCCAATTTCTGGCGCCGTTGCCGGGGAGGTCTACATCAAGCCTACCAAGTACCCATCATAAACTCATCTCTTGCATTTACATTATTTGCCATTTGCCTCTCGTTTTCCTCTCCCCCACTTCTAAAATGACTTTTAGAAAAAAAATTGCCTTTTTATTCGCCCTTCTTCCGTTCGTCTTTTCGTTTGCTTTTTGTTTGCTTGTGTGCTAGATTGCTTGCTTTGTCATGGTGACTCAAGAGAATACCAAGTTGTGTGACTTCTCCAATACTAATAATAATGACTTTATTAGTACTCCGATTGCTCCCGCCACTAGTGCGGAATCTTATGAAATTAATGCCGCTTTGCTGAATCTTGTTATGAAAGAACAATTTTCTGGCCTTCCTAGCGAAGATGTCGCATCCCATCAAAATACTTTCGTTGAATTGTGTGATATGCAAAAGAAGAAAGATGTGGATAATGATATTGTTAAATTGAAGCTATTTCCGTTCTCACTACGAGATCGTGCTAAAACCTCGTTTACATCTTTGCCTTAAAATAGTATTGATTCATGGAATAGGTGTAAAGATGCTTTTATTTCCGAGTACTTTCCGCCCGCTAAGATCATCTCCCTTAGGAACGATATAATGAATTTTAAGCAACTTGATCATGATCATGTTGCACAATCTTGGGAGAGGATGAAATTAATGATTAGAAATTGTCCCGCGCATGGTTTAAGTTTCTGGATGATTATACAAAAAAATTATGCGGGATTGAATTTTGCATCTAGAAATCTATTAGATTCTGCCGCGGGTGGTACTTTTATGGAAATCACATTAGGAGAAGCTACTAAACTCCTAGATAATATTATGGCAAATTACTCTCAATGGCATACGAAAAGATCTCCTACTAGTAAAAAGGTGCATGCAATTGAAGAAATAAATACTTTGAGTGGAAAGATGGATGAATTAATGAAATTGTTTGCTAGTAAGAGTGCTCCTATTGATCCTAATGATATGTATTTGTCTTCTTTGATTGGAAATAATAATGAATCTATGGATGTGAATTTTGTTGGTAGGAACAATTTTGGTAATAACGCGTATAGAGGTAATTTCAACCCTAGGCCGTTTCCTAGTAATTCCTCTAATAATTATGGTAATTCCTACAAAAATTCTTATGGAAATTATAATAATATGCCCTCTGATCTTGAGAATAATATTAAAGAATTTATTAGTTCGCAAAAGGTTTTCAATGCTATGATTGAAGAAAAATTGCTCAAGATTGATGATTTGGCTAGGAACGTTGATAGAATTTCTCTTGAGATTGATTCTTTGAAAATTAGATATATTCCACCCAAGCATGATATTAATGAGTCTCTAAAAGCTATGAGAATTTCTATGGATGAATGTAAAGAAAGAACCGCTAGGATACGTGCTAGGCGAGAATTGTTAGTAAAAGCATGTTCTTCGATTTCTCGTGAAAATAATGATGAAGATCTTAAAGTGATTGACGTGACTCCTATTGAATCTTTGTTTTCTAATATAAATCTTGATAAAGATGGGACTGGAGATAAGTCAACTTTAATTAGAAGGCGTCCCAATGATTCGGAGTTTATAGATCTTGATGCAAAAATTGATAAAAGTAGGATTGAAGAGGTCAAAACTCTAAGTAGCAATGAACCCACTCCTTTGGATTTCAAGGATTTTAATTATGATAATTGTTCTTTGACAGATTGTATTTCCTTGTTGCAATCCATGTTGAATTCTCCTCATGCTTATAATCAAAATAAAGCTTTTACTAAACATATCGTTGATGCTATGATGAAATCCTTTGAAGAAAAACTTGAGTTGGAAGTTTCTATACCTAGAATGCTTTATGATGAGTGGGAACCTACTATTAAGATTAAAATTAAAGATTATGAGTGCCATGCTATGTGTGATTTGGGTGCTAACATTTCCACTATTCCGAAAACTTTATGTGATGTGCTAGGTTTCCGTGAATTTCATGATTGCTCTTTAAATTTGCATCTTGCGGATTCCACTATAAAGAAACCTATGGGAAGGATTAATGATGTCCTTATTGTTGAAAATAGGAATTATGTTCCCATAGATTTCATTGTTCTTGATATAGATTGCAATCCTACATGTCCTATTATTCTTGGTAGACCTTTCCTTAGAACGATTGGTGCAATTATTGATATGAAAGAAGGAAACATTAG
Organism: Elymus sibiricus; assembly: GCA_039707655.1. NCBI lineage: Eukaryota > Viridiplantae > Streptophyta > Magnoliopsida > Poales > Poaceae > Elymus > Elymus sibiricus. The sequence continues at coordinate 403,487,700 of CM077663.1, forward strand.
ATTTCAATTTCCGTTAAGGAAGGGCATGGAACACTTTCCAAGAAATAAAATTAAATTACCATATGAATCTATTATGAGAGATACTTATGGATTGCATACCAAAGATGATAATACTTAGATCTATTGCGTTATGCCTAGCTAGGGGCGTTAAACAATAGCGCTTGTTGGGAGGCAACCCAACTTTATTTTTATGTTTTTTTGTTTTGTTTATGTTATTGAATAAATTACACATTATTACCTCTGTAGTAATTGTAATTAGTGTTTTAATTAGTGTTTGTGCCAAGTAAGACCTTTGGGATGGTCTACGGTGATAGTTAATTTGATCCTGCTGAAAAACAGAAACTTTGACGCCCAGTCCAGGAATTTTATAAATTCAGAGAAGCGTCGATTGGATCTGAATTTTTTACACAAGATTGATATACAAACTTCCCAGATTTTCCTAATTTTTCAGAATTTTTAGAGTTACAGAAGTATTCGAAGTTTACAGATTGCTACAGACTGTTCTGTTTTAGACAGATTCTGTTTTCAATGTGTTGTTTGCTTATTTTGATGAATCTATGGGTAGTATCGGGGGGTATGAACCATGGAGAAGTTGGAATACAGTAGATATTACACCAATATAAATAAAGAATGAGTTCACAACAGTACCTAAAGTGGTGATTTTATTTTCTTATACTAACGGATCTCACGAGTTTTCTGTTGAGTTTTGTGTTGTGAAGTTTTCAAGTTTTGGGTAAAGATTTGATGGACTATGGAATAAGGAGTGGCAAGAGCCTAAGCTTGGGGATGCCCAAGGCACCCCAAGGTAATATTCAAGGACAACCAATAGCCTAAGCTTGGGGATGCCCCGGAAGGCATCCCCTCTTTCGTCTTCAATCCATCGGTAAATTTACTTGAGGCTATATTTTTATTCACCACATGATATGTGTTTTGCTTGGAGCGTCTTGTATGATATGAGTCTTTGCTTTTTAGTTTGCCACAATCATCCTTGCTGTACATACTTTTTGAGAGGGACACGCATGAATCGTGAATTTATTAGAATACTCTATGTGCTTCACTTATATCTTTTGAGCTAGGCAATATGCTCTAGTGCTTCACTTATATCTTTTTAGAGCACGGCGGTGGCTTTATTTTATAGAAATTGTTGAACTCTCTTGCTTCACTTATATTGTTTTGAGAGTCTCTAAACATCATGGTAATTTGTTTAGGTTATGAATTCAGTCCTAATAGAATGGGCATCCAAGAAAGATATAATAAAAACTTTCATATAAAAGTGCATTGAATACTATGAGAAGTTTGATTCCTTATGATTGTTTTGATATATAAAGATTGTAATATTAGAGACATTCTAGTGAGTAATTGTGGATTGGTGGAAATACTTGTGTTAAAGTTTTTGATTCCCGTAGCATGCACGTATGGTGAACCGTTATGTGACGAAGTCGGAGCATGATTTATTTATTGATTGCCTTCCTTTGTGTGGAGGTCGGGATCGCGTGATGGTTAACTCCTACCAACCCTTCCCCTAGGAGCATGCATGTAGTAATTTGTTTTGATGACTAATAGACTTTTGCAATAAGTATGTGAGTTCTTTATGACTAATGTTGAGTCCATGGATTATACGCACTCTCACCCTTCCACCTTTGCTAGCCTCTCTAGTACCGCGCAACTTTTGCCGGTGCATTAAACCCACCTTCCTCAAAACAGCCACCATATACCTTCCTCAAAAAAGCCACCATACCTACCTATTATGGCATTTCCATATCCATTCCAAGATATATTGCCATGCAACTTCCACCGTTCCATTTATTATGACACGCACCATCATTGTCATATTGCTTAGCATGATCATAAGATAGCTAGCATGATGATGTCATTGCTACGCTAGATCATTGCATATCCCGGTACACCGCCAGAGGCATTCATATAGAGTCATATCTTATTCTAGTATCAAGTTATAAATTTTGAGTTGTAAGTAAATAAAAGTGTGATGAGCATCATTATAGAGCATTGTCCCATGTGAGGAAAGGATGATGGAAACAATGATTCCCCCACAAGTCGGGATGAGTCTCCGGACTTTATGAAAAAAAAGAGGCCAAAGAAGCCCACCAAAAGAGAAAAAAAAATGAGAGAAAAGAGAGAAGGGACAATGCTACTATCCTTTTTCCACACTTGTGCTTCAAAGTAGCACCATGATCTTCATGATAGAGAGTCTCCTATATTGACACTTTCATATACTAGTGGGAATTTTTCATTATAGAACTTGGCTTGTATATTCCAATGAAGGGCTTCCTCAAATTGCCCTAGGTCTTCATGAGCAAGCGAGTTGGATGCACACCCACTTAATTTCTTTTTGAGCTTTCATACACTTATAGATCTAGTGCATCCATTGCGTGGCAATCCCTACTCACTCACATTGATATCTATTGATGGGCATCTCCATAGCCCGTTGATACGCCTAGTTGGTGTGAGACTATCTCCTTCTTTTGTCTTCTCCACAACCACCATATTCTATTCCACTTATAGTGCTATGTCCATGGCTCACGCTCATGTATTGCGTGAGAGTTGAAAAAGTTTGAAAATACTAAAGTATGAAACAATTGCTTGGCTAAAACCGGGGTTGTGCATGATTTAATACTTTGTGTGATGAAGATGGAGCATAGCCAGACTATATGATTTTGTAGGGATAGCTTTCTTTGGCCATGTTATTTTGAGAAGACACGATTGCTTTATTAGTATGCTTGAAGTATTATTGTTTTTATGTCAAAATTTAACTTTTGTTTTGAATCTTATGGATTATTCATGCCACAATAAAGAAAATTACATGGATAAATATGTTAGGTAGCATTCCACATCAAAAATTCTGTTTTTATCATTTACCTACTCGAGGATGAGCAGGAATTAAGCTTGGGGATGCTTGATACATCTCCAACGTATCTATATTTTTTGATTGTTCCATGCTATTATATTATCTGTTTTGGATGATTTATATGCATTAATATGCTATTTTATATTATTTTTGGGACTAACCTATTAACCTAGAGCCCAATGCCAGTTTCTGTTTTTTTTCCTGTTTTTGAGTTTTACAGAAAAGGAATATCAAACGGAGTCCAAACGGAATAAAACTTTCGCGATGATTTTTCTTGGACCAGAAGACATCTAGAAGACTTGGAGAGGAGGTGAGAAGACCTGGAAGCAGACGACAAGCCGCCAGGGCGCGCCCTAGGGGGGGCGCCCCCCTGGCTTGTGGGCCCCCTGGAGGCCTTCTAACCCTAACTCTTTGCCTATATATTCCCATATATTCCCAAACCATCAGAGAGAGCCACGAAAATACTTTTCCGCCGCCGCAACCTTCTGTTCTCGTGAGATCCCATCTTGGGGCCTTTTCCGGTAATCTGCCGGAGGGGGATTCGATCACGGAGGGCTTCTACATCAACTCCATTGCTCCTCCGATGAAGCGTGAGTAGTCTACCTCAGACCTACGGGTCCATAGCTAGTAGCTAGATGGCTTTCTCTCTCTCTCCGATCCTCAATACCATGTTCTCCTCGATGTTCTTGGAGATCTATCCGATGTAATCTTCTTTTGCGGTGTGTTTGTCGAGATCCGATGAATTGTGGATTTATGATTAGATTATCTATGAATATTATTTGAATCTTCTCTAAATTCTTATATGCATGATTTCATATCTTTGTATTTCTCTTCGAGTTATTGGTTTGGTTTGGCCAACTAGATCGGTAGTTCTTGCAATGGGAGAGGCGCTTAGTTTTGGGTTCAATCTTGCGGTGTCCTCACCTAGTGAAAAACTAGGGGTAGCGAGGCACGTATTTGTATTGTTGCCATCAAGGATAAAAAGGTGGGGTTTTCATCATATTGCTTGAGTTTATCCCTCTACATCATGTCATCTTACTTAAGGCGTTACTCTGTTCTTTATGAACTTAATACTCTAGATGCAGGCCGGAGTTGGTCGATGTGTGGAGTAATAGTAGTAGATGCAGAATCGTTTCGGTCTACTTGACACGGACGTGATGCCTATATGCCTAATCATTGCCTTGGATATCGTCATAACTTTGCGCTTTTCTATCAATTGCTCGACAGTAATTTGTTCACCCATTGTATTATTTTCCTTCAAGAGAGAAGCCTCTAGTGAAACCTATGGCCCCCGGATCTATTTTCCATTATATATTTTCAGTTCTATAAACCAAAAATACCAAAAATACCTTGCTGCAATTTTATTTACTTTTATTTAGTTTTACTTTTAGTAATCTTTTATATCTATCTCTATCAGATCTCATCCTTGCAAGTGACCGTGAAGGGATTGATAACCCCTTTATAGCGTTGGGTGCAAGTGTTTGATTGTTTGTGCAGGTGCATAGATTGGGGCCTTGCTTGTACCTCCTACTGGATTGATACCTTGGTTTTCAAAACTGAGGGAAATACTTATCTCTACTTTGCCGCATCACCCTTTCCTCTTCAAGGGAAAAACCAACGCAAGCTCAAGAAGTAGCACTACCCCATTTTGTTGTGGGGTATATGGTGCGGAGTATTGATGCTCAATTCCTTCATCACTAAGAAACTCTTCCAAGGTATAGTTCTTGAACTCGGAGCCATTGTCACTTCTTATTGCCAAGATTTCTTTGTCAAACTTGCATTGAGCTTGCTTGGCAAAATCAATGAAGGTGATTTTTGTCTCGTCCTTGGACTTGAGAAAGAACACCCCTGTGTATCTTGAGTAATCACCAACAATAACAAAGCCATACTTCTTCCCACCAAGACTGTCCCATGAAGGGGGCCCAAAGAGATCCACTTGAAGGAGCTCCAAAGGTCTTGAAGTTGATACTATGTTCTTGGGGGGATACTTTGATTGATGTTGCTTCCCTGCTATGCATGCACTACACACACGGTCTTTCTCAAAAGATACATTGGTTAGTCCAAGGATGTGTTCACCCTTTAAGAGATCTTGAAGATTTCTCATGCCGATATGGGCTAGCCGGCGATGCCATAGCCATCCCTTGTCGGCCTTGGCCATGAGGCAAGTTGCATGGAATGTGCTCTCTTTCGAGAAATCGACGTGTAAAGGTTGCCATCCAACTCCCCCACAAAAGCAACTTCAAGAGTATCTCTCTTAAAGACATTCACATCTGTTAGTCCAAATAGTGTATCATAACCAACAGAAGCCAATTGACAAATAGAAAGCAAATGATATTTTAGGGATTGGACAAGCATGACATTTGTAAGTGACATGTCATTGGTGATAGCCACCTTGCCCAAACCAAGTACCTGTCCTTTAGACCCTCCACCAAAAACAATGCTCATAAATGGTCGAATAGCTTCCATGAAGTCCATGAGCAATGTTCCATCTCCAGTCATATGATTTGAGCAACCACTATCAATCACCCATTTGACTCTACCGGAGACAACAACCTACACACAATTCAAGTCTTGGTTAGAGGCACCCATTTTACAATGGGACCTCTCAAGTTAGTAACAAGGGTCTTAGGAACCCAAATTGCATAAAACCAAAAAGCATTTCTAGGACCAATGCTACTTCTCGAGCATGCGTTGGTTTCCGTGAAGAGGAACGGGTGATGCAGCAAAGTAGATAAGTATTTCCCTCAGTTGTTGAGAACCAAGGTATCAATCCAGTAGGAGATACAAGCAAGTCACCAATGGATGTACCTACACAAATAATCAAACACTTGCACCCAACGCTATAAAGGGGTTGTCAATCCCTTCACGGTTATTTGCAAGGATGAGATCTGATAGAGATAGATAGAATAGATTGCTTGAAAGTAAAGTAAAACAAAAGTAAAAATATGGCAGCAAGATATTTTTGGTGTTTTTGGTTTTAGATCTGAAAGTATAAAATGGAAAATAGACCCGGGGGCCATAGGTTTCACTAGAGGCTTCTCTCATGATGGCAAGTATTACGGTGGGTGAACAAATTACTGTCGACCAATTGATAGAAAAGCGAATAATTATGAAGACATCCAAGGCAATGATTATGCATATAGGCATCACGTCCGTGTCAAGTAGACCGAAACGATTCTGCATCTACTACTATTACTCCACACATCGACCGACTCCTGCCTGCATCTAGAGTATTAAGTTCATGAAGAACTGAGTAACGCATTAGGTAAGATGACATGATGTAGAGGGATAAACTCAAGCAATATGATGAAAAACCCATCTTTTTATCCTCGATGGCAACAATACAATACGTGCCTCGTTACCCCTACTATGTCACTGGGTGAGGACACCGCAAAATTGAACCCAAAACTAAGCACTTCTCCCATTGCAAGAATTACCAATCTAGTTGGCCAAACCAAACCAATAACTCGAAGAGACTTGCAAAGATATGAAATCATGCATATAAGAATTCAGAAAAGGCTCAAATAATATTCATAGATAATCTGATCATAAACCCACAATTCATCGGATCTTGACAAACACACCGCAAAAGAGTATTACATCGGATAGATCTCCATGAAGATCATGAAGAACATGGTATTGAAGAGAAAAGAGAGAGAAGAAGCCATCTAGCTACTAGCTATGGACCCGAAGGTCTGTGGTGAACTACTCACGCATCATCGGAGGGGCAATGGAGTTGATGTAGATGCCCTCCGTGATCGAATCCCCCTCCGGCAGATTACGGGAAAAGGCTCCAAGATTGGATCTCATGGGAACCGAGACTCCTGGCGGCAGAAAAGTGTTTTCGTGGCTCTCTCTGGTATACAGGGAATATTTTGGAATTTGTAGGCTGAAGATTAGGGTTGGGGGAGCTGCCGTGGGCCCACAAGCCAGGGGGGCGCGCCCTACCCCCCTGGACGCGCCCCTGTGGCTTGTGGCCACACGGCGGCTCTCCTGCCTTGTTCTCCAAGCTGGGTAGTTGTCTTCTGGTCCAAGAAAAATTATTCCGAAGATTTTATTCCGTTTGGACTCCGTTTAATATTCCTTATCTGCAATACTCAAAAACAAGGAAAAAACAGAAATTGGCACTAGGCTCTAGATTAATAGGTTAGTCCCAAAAATAATATAAAATAGCATATTAATGCATATAAAACATCCAAAACAGATAATATAATAGCATGGAACAATCAAAAATTATAGATACGTTGGAGACGTATCAAGCATCCCCAAGCTTAATTCCTGCTCGTCCTCGAGTAGGTAAATGATAAAAACAGAATTTTTGATGTGGAATGCTACCTAACATATTTATCCATGTAATATTCTTTATTGTGGCATGAATATTCAGATCCATAAGATTCAAAACAATAGTCTAATATTGACATAAAAATAGTAATACTTCGAGCACACCAACAAGGCAATCGTGTCCTTTCGAAATAACATGGCCTTAGAAAGTTATCCCTACAAAATCATATGGTCTGGCTATGCTCCATCTTCCCCACACAAAGTATCTAAATCATGCACAACCCCGATGAACAAGTCAAGCAATTGTTTCACACTTTTGGTGTTCTCAAACCTTTTCAACTCTCACGCAATACATGAGCGTGAGCCATGGATATAGCACTATAGGTGGAATAGAATATGGTGGAGGTTGCAAGGAAAAAGGAGAAGATAGTCTCACATCAACTAGGCGTATCAACGGGCTATCGAGATGCCCATCAATAGATATCAATGTGAGTGAGTAGGGATTGCCATGCAACGGGTGCATTAGAGCTATAAGTGTATGAAAGCTCAAAAATAAAACTAAGTGGTCGTGCAAGATGAAACTCCACTAGTTATATGAAAGTGACAAAATAGGAGACTCTCTATCAAGAAGATCATGGTGCTACTTTGAAGCACAAGTGTGGAAAAAGATAGTAGCAATTGTCCCTTCTCTCTTTCTCTCATTTTTGTTTCTTCTCTTTTTTTTGGTGGGCATCTTTTGCCTCCTTTTTTTTATTTTGGGCTTCGCTGGCCTCTTTTATTTTTTTGTAAAGTCCGGATACTCATCCCAACTTGTGAGGGAGTCATGGCTTCCATCATTCTTTTCTCACATGGGACAATGCTCTAATAATGAAAATCATCACACTTTTATTTACTTACAACTCAAAAGAAAAATTACAACTCGATACCTATGACAAAATATGACTCTAAATGCAATATGAAAGTGGTGGTGCATGTCATGAAAAGCGGAACGGTGGAAGTTGCATGGCAATATATCTCGGAATGGCTATGGAAATGCCATAATAGGTAGATATGGTGGCTGTTTTGAGGAAAATATATGGTGGCTGTTTTGAGGAAGGTATATGGTGGCTGTTTTGAGGAAGGTGGGTTTGATGTACCGGCGAAAGTTGCGCGGTACTAGAGAGGCTAGCAAAGGTGGAAGGGTGAGAGTGCGTATAATCCATGGACTGAACATTAGTCATAAAGAACTCACATACTTATTGCAAAAGTCTATTAGTTATCAAACAAAGCATTAGACGCATGCTCCTAGGGGAGAGGTTGGTAGGAGTTAACCATTGCGCGCTCCCGACCCTCACACAAAGGTCGACAATCATTAAACAAATCATGCTCCGACTTCGTTACATAACGGTTCACCATACGTGCATGCTACGGGAATCACAAACTTCAACACAAGTATCTCTCCAATTCACAACTACTCACTAGCATGACTCTCATATTACCATCTCTATTATCTCAAAACTATATGCAAGGAATCAAACTTCTCATAGTATTCAATGCACTTAATATGAAAGTTTTTATTATATCCCTCTTGGATGCCTATTATATTAGGACTAAATTCATAACCTAAACAAATTACCATGCTGTTTTAAGAAACTCTCAAAATAATATAAGTGAGGTATGATAGTTCAATAATTTCTATAAAATAAAACACCACCATGCTCTAAAAAGATATAAGTGAAGCACTAGAGCAATTGCCTAGCTCAAAACATATAAGTGAAGCACATAGAGTATTCTAATAAATTCACGAATCAGCGTGTCTCTCTCAAAAAGGTGTGTGCAGCAAGGATGATTGTGGCAAACTAAAAAGAAAAGACTCATATCATACAAGACGCTCCAAGCAAAACACATATCATGTGGTGAATAAAAATATAGCCTCAAGTAAATTTACCGATGGATTGAAGACGAAAGAGGGGATGCCTTCCGGGGCATCCCCAAGCTTAGGCTTTTTGGTATCCTTGAATATGGCTTGGGGTGCCTTGGGCATCCCCAAGCTTAGGCTCTTGCCACTCCTTATTCCATAGTCCATCAAATCTTTACCCAAAACTTGAAAACTTCACAACACAAAACTCAACAGAAAACTCATGAGATCTGTTAGTATAAGAAAAATAAATCACCACTTTAGGTACTGTTGTGTACTCATTCTTTATTTATATTTGTGTAATACCTACTGTATTCTACCATCTCCATGGTTCATACCCCCCGATACAACCCATAGATTCATCAAAATAAGTAAACAACACAAAGAAAACAGAATCTGTCAAAAACAGAACAGTCTGTAGCAATCTGTTGACTTTGAATACTTCTGTAACTCTAAAAATTCTGAAAAATTAGGACAACCAGGGAAATTTGTATATAAATCTTGTGTAAAAAATTCAGATCAAAAGCTCGTTCCAGTAACTTTACAAAAATTATGTACAGAGCGCAAAAGTTTCTGTTTTGTAACAGAATCAAACCACAAATACCGTAGACCATCCCAAAGGTCTTACTTGGCTCAAACACTAATTTAAACAAGAAAACACAATTATTAAAGAATTAATAATGTGCAAAAAACACAAAAACAGAAAACGAAAATAAGATTGGGTTGCCTCCCAACAAGCGCTATTGTTTAACGCCCCTAGCTAGGCAAAACGCAATAGATCTAGGTATTGTCATCTTTGGTATGCAATCCATCCTCGACCATATCTTCTAAAACCCTCTTTAGCAAATCCTTTAATTTCTTTCTATCCTTTCTAATAGGAGAACTTAGTTCATGAAAAGGACTTTGATTAGTAACTTTGATGTTCATAAACTCAAAATCAGGATCATCACCGTAAACATCATCATATAAAACACGTATCTCACTTTTAATGGGTTCCCTAATTGTTTCTTCTAACCAATCATCATTGAATCCTACATAAATGCCCCTAGTGATCCAATCAAATTCATCATAGGTTTCAAGATACATGGTTTGGGAAATTTCGGGATAGGGAACTCTTCTTTTAAGATTATCACGGTAAGATTGATAGTCCCTAGACTCAAAGCTCCGCAAAGTTTCTTTATCATGTAAGATTTCTTCAATAGGAGGGTGCTCAATATACTTTTTATAAAAATAAAAAAATTCCCTAGCTTCAAGTAAGATAGAATCAAATCCACGCATAAGGATGATGGTAGCAATCTTTTTAGCCTTAGGGTGATTAATGTTGGGAAGTTCATAAAACACCTTTTGCAAAGCGGGATGAAGATGCACAAATTTTCTTTCCAACTTTTCAATGAGTATGACAATAGCATCCGCATAAAAATTTGTGCTAAGAAGAATAGTTCTCTTATTCATAGGCATTACTCCCGTACAATCAAAGAATTCTTGAATAACACTCTTCCCAATGATATTACCGTCCCCAACTTGAAAAGTTTAAGCTTTGTAATTAGGAGGAGATTCAGTTTCATGATTTAGAGAGCAAGAACCAAGTTTTTCCTCAAGATTTGTACTAGCAACCCCCTCAAAATTTTCAATGGTAACCTTCCCAGATTCAGACATAGTGGCAGCAAAACGATCTATCACGCAAGCAAACAAAAAGCAAACGAAAAGGCGAACAGAAGAAGGGCGAATAAAAAGGCAAATCCTTTTGGAAAATTGTTTTAGAAGTGGGGGAGAGGAAAACGAGAGGCAAATGGCAAATAAAGTAAATGCAAGAGATGAGTTTGCGATGGTTACTTGGTAGGCTTGATGTAGATCTCCCCGGCAACGGCGCCAGAAATCCTTCTTGCTACTTCTCGAGCATGCGTTGGTTTCCGTGAAGAGGAACGGGTGATGCAGCAAAGTAGATAAGTATTTCCCTCAGTTGTTGACAACCAAGGTATCAATCCAGTAGGAGATACAAGCAAGTCACCAATGGATGTACCTACACAAATAATCAAACACTTGCACCCAACACTATAAAGGGGTTGTCAATCCCTTCACGGTTATTTGCAAGGATGAGATCTGATAGAGATAGATAGAATAGATTGCTTGAAAGTAAAGTAAAACAAAAGTAAAAATATGGTAGCAAGATATTTTTGGTGTTTTTGGTTTTAGATCTGAAAGTATAAAATGGAAAATAGACCCGGGGGCCATAGGTTTCACTAGAGGCTTCTCTCATGATGGCAAGTATTACGGTGGGTGAAAAAATTACTGTCGAGCAATTGATAGAAAAGCAAATAATTATGAAGACATCCAAGGCAATGATTATGCATATAGGCATCACGTCCGTGTCAAGTAGACCGAAACGATTCTGCATCTACTACTATTACTCCACACATCGACCGACTCCTGCCTGCATCTAGAGTATTAAGTTCATGAATAACATAGTAACGCATTAGGTAAGATGACATGATGTAGAAGGATAAACTCAAGCAATATGATGAAAACCCCATCTTTTTATCCTCGATGGCAACAATACAATACGTGCCTCGCTACCCCTACTATGTCACTGGGTGAGGACACCGCAAGATTGAACCCAAAACTAAGCACTTCTCCCATTGCAAGAATTACCAATCTAGTTGGCCAAACCAAACCAATAACTCGAAGAGACTTGCAAAGATATGAAATCATGCATATAAGAATTCAGAAAAGACTCAAATAATATTCATAGATAATCTGATCATAAACCCACAATTCATCGGATCTCGACAAACACACCGCAAAAGAGTATTACATCGGATAGATCTCCATGAAGATCATGAAGAACATGGTATTGAAGAGCAAAGAGAGAGAAGAAGCCATCTAGCTACTAGCTATGGACCCGAAGGTCTGTGGTGAACTACTCACGCATCATCGGAGGGGCAATGGAGTTGATGTAGATGCCCTCCGTGATCGAATCCCCCTCCGGTAGATTACCGGAAAAGGCTCCAAGATTGGATCTCACGGGAACCGAGGCTCCTGGCGGCGGAAAAGTGTTTTCGTGGCTCTCTCTGGTATACAGGGAATATTTTGGAATTTATAGGCTGAAGATTAGGGTTGGGGGAGCTGCCGTGGGCCCACAAGCCAGGGGGCGCGCCCCTGTGGCTTGTGGCCACACGGCGGCTCTCCTGCCTTGTTCTCCAAGCTGGGTAGTTGTCTTCTGGTCCAAGAAAAATTATTCCGAAGATTTTATTCCGTTTGGACTCCGTTTAATATTCCTTATCTGCAATACTCAAAAACAAGGAAAAAACAGAAACTGGCACTAGGCTCTAGATTAATAGGTTAGTCCCAAAAATAATATAAAATAGCATATTAATGCATATAAAACATCCAAAACAGATAATATAATAGCATGGAACAATCAAAAATTATAGATACGTTGGAGACGTATCAACCAACAAACTGAGCATAAACATCTCCATCTTTTCCCTTACGAAGCACATGTGATGGAGGCATAAATTCTTTTGGCTTGTTGGGAGTAGGCTTGCCCCTAGTGGCCTTCCTACTCACAGCCTTGTCAACCTTACCCTTTCCTTTCTCCTTGTGCCCTTCTCGCACAAATGTCTCCTTGAGGGGAGTTGTAGACTTGTGTGTCACTACCTTATTCTTGCTTGTGCTTGGATCAAATCCAAGTCCTTCCTTGGCCACAACCTCCTTGTGTTGACTCAACACTTCATTGAGGTTCTTTTGTCCTTGAGCACATGACATGAGCCCTTTTTCAATTTGAGCCCTTAACACCCGATTCTCCTCAAGTAAGCTAGCTAGGTCACCACTGGGGTTAGTAGCATAAGCATCAACATTTATAATATGAGAGGAATAGGATTTCCCAAGTGTGTTAAGATAAGTGAGCTTGAGTTCGTCAAACTTCTTAGTGAGGAGATTTATCTCTTCTTCCTTTATCTTGAGAGACAAATGTAGGATCTCACAATCTTTAGTGTGTCTATCAATGTTTGCACCTATTTTTAAGCACAATTCATCATTACGTGCTTCCTCATATAGGACTTTCCGCTCAAGGATTTCACTTTTTTCCTTTTCCTCAGTGACGAGGGTTTCGAGTTCCTTGATGGAGATGGTGTGCTTACTCACCATCTCCATAAGCATACAAAACATAACGAGCTTCTTTCCTTTGAGAGAGCACATGACTTTCTCCATTTTAGCAAACATAGCATCACTTATTTCATATTCATGATCATGATCCTCAGCATCAAGATATTCATCACTAGGTGTGGTAGGAATAAATAGAGGAGGGTTTGGACGTGGAGTTACCTTCACCTTGTCCGGAGAGGCTTGACCCTCATCATTATCTACCGTGGCCTTTGCCATGAGATATTTGCGTGCGTTGCCTTTGTAGTCTTTCATATAGTTGTAAGTGACAACATCACCAGTCTTCTTTACGAGTCTCAGTGTGGTTTGAGTGTCTTGGGCTACACCTGCAACACCTCTAGCACCATTGGGGTCGGACTCGTCTTGGGCAACCATAGCCTTCCCATCTCTCTTCTTGAACTTGGAGTTCAATGGGTTGGGCAACTTCTTCTTCACAAATTTCTTCGGAAATCTTGGTTTATCTTCTCTCTTTTCATAGGGGCACTCATTTGATAAATGGTTGGTTTCTTCACAATTGTAGAAAGTCCTTACTTTCTTCTTTTGGAATCTTCCCTTGAATTTTCCAGCACTGAACTTCTTCACAAAGAGAGCCATGTCTTCATATGAGGGACCCTCATCCGAGTCAACTTCATAGCCTTCTTCTTCAACATCTTCTTCTTCTTCTTCACTCACATCATCATCCATTACGTGCTTGGCCTTCAAGGCTAGGTTTGTCTTGGGTGATGAGGAACCATGCATGGCAAGGTGTCTTGTAGCATTTGCCTTTGATTCTTCAAATAATTGGAAGGTTTAAATGACATCATCGGGAGACATGTCCTTGAATCCATGTTCTCTTCTTATGTCCCACACCATTTGATGGTGATATGGAGCAAGGGCACTTAGCAATTTGTCCACAAGAAAACGTTTGGTCAAGTTGAATCCATCTTGGCTCTTGTCACAATCATATGATTCAATGTCAGCGGCAAGTGCCATCAATCGCTCATGAAGCTGCTTGGGGTCTTCACCTTTCTCCATGCAAAAATATTGTAATGCCCCTTTTGCAATCTCATATTGTGCAAGACGGAGGAAGGAAGTTCCAGTCTTGGTCATCACAAGGCTATCCCATAGGTATTTTGCATTTGTGAGGTGAATGTAGGGCCTCTTCTGCTTGTCAGACATGCCCTTTCTTATGAGCATGATTGCGGTGTCATTGAGGTGTTTGTCATATTCTTCACCTGGTGTGAGATCCTTGGGATTCACAGGGTTGTAACCTTTCTCCATGACCTCCAGCATTTCATCGTTGACAAACCTAAGGTGATCCTGCATACCAACCCTCCACAAAGAAAAATCGGCAGTGTTATCAAGTAAAGGAGGGTTTCCCGCTGCATTATACCTAGGTTTCTCAAGTCTAGATTTTGCACACAACCATGGGACACCGGTGTGGTCACTAGTTTGAGATTGTTGGCCCAAATTAGGGAGGGATGCAATTGGTTGCTTGATGACCCACAAGTATAGGGGATCAATCATAGTCCTTTCGATAAGTAAGAGTGTCGAACCCAACGAGGAGCAGAAGGATATGATAAGCGGTTTTCAGCAAGGTAATTTCTGCAAGCACTGAAATTGTAAGTAGCAAGTAGTTTGATAGCAAGGTAATTTGTAACGAGCAAGTAACGGTAACAATAGGTAAGGTGCAGCAAGGTAGCCCAATCCTTTTGTGGCAAAGGACAGGCCAAAACTATCTCTTATGATGAGCAAAGTGTTCTTGAGGGTACACGGGAATTTCATCTAGTCACTTTCATCATGTTGGTTTGATTCGTGTTCGCTACTTTGATAATTTGATATGTGGGTGGACCGGTGCTAAGGTGTTGTTCTTACGTGAACTAACAACCTACTTATGATTAACCCCCTCAAAAGCATCTGCATCTACAAGAAAAGTATTAAGACAAAGTCTAACCATAGCATTAAACATGTGGACCCAAATCAGCCCCTTACGAAGTAGCGCATAAACTAGGATTTAAGCTTCTGTCACTCTAGCAACCCATCATCTAATAACTACTCCACAATGCATTCCCTTAGGCCCAAGGATGGTGAAGTGTCATGTAGTCGACGTTCACATGACACCACTAAGGGAATCACAACATACATATCATCAAAATATCGAACACATATCAAATTCACATGATTGGTTGCAACATGACTTCTCCTGTGACCTCAAGAACAAAGGTAACTACTCACAAATAATATGCATGCTCAAGATCAGAGGTGTATTGAATAGCATAATGGATCTGAACATATAATCTTCCACCAAATAAACCATATAGTAATAAACTACACAAGGTAATCAACACTACTAGTCACCCACAGGTACCAATCTGAGGTTCCGGTACAAAGATTGAACACAAGAGATGAACTAGGGTTTGAGAGGAGATGGTGTTGTTGAAGATGTTGATGAAGAATGGCCTCCCCAAGATGAGAGGGTTGTTGGTGATGACGATGGCTTCGATTTCCCCCTCCGGGAGGGAAGTTCCCCCGGCAGAATCGCTTCGCCGGAGGGCAAAAGTGCTCCTGCCCAAGTTCCGCCTCGAGGCGGCGGCGCTTCGTCCCGAAAGTCCCCCTCTTCATATTTTTAGGGTTTTTAGGATTTTATACCAGAAGATGAGCTCCGGAGGTGGGCCTGGGTGCCCACCCTCCACCAGGGCGCAGTTAGGGGGCCTAGCGTGCCCTGGTGGAGGGTGGCCACCTGGTGGCCCCCCTTCGGTAGTTCTCAGCTCCAGTAATTCTTATTTATTGCATAAAAATTCTCCGTAAATTTTCAGCTTCATTGGAGTTGTGCAGAATAGGTATCTCTGACGTGCTTTTTCGGGGTGCTGAATTCCAGTTGTCGGCATTCTCCCTTTTGATATAAACCTTGCAAATTGTGAGAGAAAAGGCATTAGAATTACTCCCCAAAGCATTATTATGCATAAAACATTATAAATAACAATAGTAAAACATGATGTAAAATGGACATATCAACTCCCCCAAGCTTAGACCTCGCTTGTCCTCAAGCGAAAGCCGATATCGAAGAACATGTCCACATGGTTTGAGAGAGAGGTGTCAATAAAAACAAAATACGAACATAGTAGCATCATGCTTATTATTATAACAGCAACAAAACTAACATAAAACTTTCTCATAAAACTTTTATTTCATAGAAGCATCATATAACTTCTTATGAGCAAGTAACAATTCCTCACAACGTGAAAGTATAAAGCATAAACCTTATTGGAAACCAACAAACTATGTTCTCAGTCAACTTTGCAACTACAATTCATCATATTTTCAAGAAGGGTCTCATGTAGGAGCCTTTTGGCAAGTCCACATACTCAACCATCATTTGGTCTTCTATGATTGCTAACGCTCACGGCATACCCACGGAAAAAAAGTTTCAACCGGACACATAGAAAGATAGGGGCTTATAGTTTGCCTCCCAACATATTCACCTCAAGGGTGATGTCAACAATAATAACTCATGCTCACTCATATCCAACTGGTCATATGTGCCTAGATCTTTCCTCACCACATGATGCTTGCCAAAGGATAAAAATAAAAAGGAATAGGGAAGAATACTTCGACTCTTGCATAAAAGTAAGTACATAAAAGTAAAAGTTAGGCCCTTCGCAGAGGGAAGCAGAGGTTGTCATGTGCTTTTTAGTTTGTATGTCAAATCCCTTAGCACAAAAGAACGTCATGTTGCATTGCCTCTTGTGATAGCAACCTTTATTATGCATTCCGTCACTTTTATTACTTTGCCATCACAAGTTCGTGCAACGCTCAATTTTCTCTTACACTAATTGATCCAACACTTTTTAGAAGCAATTTTTATTGCCTTGATGCACCGATGACAACTTACTTGAAGGATCTTATTCAATCCATAGGTAGGTATGGTGGACTCTCAAACATGAGTTTGGGTTTTGGGTGTTTGGATGCACAAGTAGTATCTCTACTTAGTGCGGAGTTTTTGGCTAGCAAAGATATTGGGCAAGCACCACATGTTAAAGGATCTATGACAATATAACTTCTATGTGAATATGAACAAGCATAAATCATTACATTGTCTTCCTTGTCCAACGTCAACAATTTTGGCATATAATATTTAATGGGGGCTCACAATCATAAAACATGTCCATGATAGTATATTTGCATGTGAATCTTCTCTTCCCTAATTAATTCTTTCATGAGTTGCATCATTGACTAATGCTATGTTTGCCAATCTCCAATAAATTTTACCGCTTACTTTTCTTTATTGTCATGTCATTACTCACCATAAGATTAGCATATGATCCTTTTCATTTATTTTCTTTTATCATGATTGCAACAAGAAAATAAAAGGGCAAAAGCTCAAACTAAACTTTATTATATAATTCTCACTCGATTACATAGATAGATAGATCACAAAACTAGCACTCGAAAATAGATCATACTAAACTTTTATTCAACTGAATCATGGAAAGGCTAAGGATCGAAATAAAAAGAAAGGCAAAGATAAAAAGTGATGGTGATACGATACCAGGGCACCTCCCACAAACTTGGCTCAAGCCAAGGGGAGTGCCCATACCCGTGTACTCAGGTCTCCTTTGGTGGTGGTGATGATGAAGGTGGTGGTGATGAAGCGGTAGTAGGTTTGTCCTCCGGCTTCCAGGGCAAGGGTTCACCATCAAAAGTTGATGCACGAGTCCCTAGAGTCCTGCAATTGGCAGCTAAACTCATACCCTTAAATCTTGCATCATATTCAATAACTTGATTTTGGAGATCATAGATTTGACTCTGCAGAAAGTTGATTTGCTTGTTGAAGTTGAAGACGATGTCTTTCATGGACTGGCCATCCACCATGTGATCACGGGTGAATTCCGTGATCATGGAGTGACTGGCACTGAGTCCACGTTCCACCATCCCCTTGCACTTGAAGACGTCTTGCTCCACAGCTTCCAGCCTGGCATCCACGCTTCCAGTCTTCTTGGGCACCTGAACATCCTGGATGTGGAGCACCCCCTCACGCATCTCAATGGTTTGAGGGTGCTTCATCACCTCTGGCAGATACAGGTTGATAACCTTCTCGAAGAACTTGTCCTTGGGGGAACTTGAGGAAGCCATGGGGATTTAGATCTGGCAAGAAAACAGCATGAAACAAGAACAGAAGAAAATCTCGCGATGCAGTTGTCAAAACAGTCGGGGGTATATATAGAGAATTTTTATTCTTGGAAACCAAGCAAACGAAAGAAAAACGGAGTCGGGAAGGTTCCCGAGGTGGGCATGCTCCACCAGGGCGTGCTAGGGGTGGTAACCGCGCCCTGGTGGGCGTGCCCTCCTTGGTTACCTTCCGGTTTATTTTTTATTTCCTAAAATTCATAAATAATCCAAAACTGATAAAAATTATTTTTGCAGATTTTTAGGAGGCTGTTACTTACCATATCACGTACCTCTTTATTTTCATGATTCTGGAGTGTTTCTGAAGGTTTCTTTTATGTGCTCCTCCGGTGTCATGGTTTGGATAACATTGCTTCAACATTAATAGGCATACCTGAGATATAGTGTTTAATTCTTTGTCCATTAACCACCTTCGGGTTGGTACCTTCGGCATTATTAATCTTAATAGCTCCAGAGCGATAAACCTCTTCGATAACATAGGGTCCTTCCCATTTGGAGAGAAGTTTTCCTGCAAAAAATCTAAAACGAGAATTGTACAAAAGAACTTATTCTCCAACTTTGAATTCTCGCTTTTGGATTCTTTTGTCATGCCATATTTTAACTTTTTCTTTAAATAACTTGGCATTTTCATAAGCTTGGGTTCTCCATTCATCTAATGAGCTAATATAGAATAACCTCTTTTCACCAGCAAGTTTGAAGTCATAGTTTAGTTCTTTAATTGCCCAAAATGCTTTATGTTCTAATTCTAGAGGCAAATGACAAGCTTTCCCCTAGACCCTCTTATATGGAGACATACCCATAGGATTTTTATACGCTGTTCTATAGGCCCAAAGTGCATCATCTAGTTTCTTAGACCAATTCTTTCGGGACCTATTGACAGTCTTTTGTAATATCAATTTTATTTCTCTATTGCTAAGTTCAACTTGACCACTAGATTGAGGATGATAGGGTGATGCAATTCTATGGTTAGCATCATATTTAGCAAGCATCTTACGGAAAGCACCATGAATAAAGTGTGAACCACCATCAGTCATTAGATATCTAGGGACTCCAAACCTTGGGAAAATAACTTCTTTAAGTATTTTAATGGAAGTATGACGATCAGCACTACTAGTTGGAATAGCTTCTACCCACTTAGTGACATAATCAACAGCAACCAAAATATGAGGGTACCCATTAGAGAAAGGAAAAGATCCCATATAATCAAAACCCCAAACATCAAATGGCTCAACAACAAGTGAATAGTTCATAGGCATTTCCTGTCGCTTACCGATATTACCAATTCTTTGACATTCATCACAAGACAAGACAAACTTACGGGCATCCTTGAAGAGAGTAGGCCAATAAAAACCAGATTGTAATACCTTATGAGCAGTTCTATCTCCAGCATGATGTCCTCCATAAGCTTCGGAATGGCATTTCCATAAGATTTGTTCCTGTTCATGCTCAGGTACACAACGTCTAATAATACCATCTACTCCTTCTTTATAAAGATGTGGGTCATCCCAAAAGTAATGTCTTAATTCATAGAAGAATTTTTTTTCTTTTGTTGGTATGTGAAACTAGGTGGAATATATTTAGCAACAATGTAATTAGCATAATCAGCATACCATGGAGTGTTTTGAGAAACATTTATTGTAGCTAGTTGTTCATCAGGGAAACTATCATCAATAGGTAGTGGGTCATCAAGAATATTTTCTAACCTAGACAAGTTATCAGCTACGGGGTTCTCAGCGCCCTTCCTATCAATGATATGTAAATCAAATTCCTGAAGCAAGAGAACCCACCTAATGAGTCTAGGTTTAGCATCTTTCTTTTCCATAAGATATTTTATAGCAGCATGATCAGTGTGAACAATAACTTTGGAATCAACAATGTAAGGTCTGAATTTATCACAAGCAAACACGACTGCTAAAAATTCTTTTTCAGTAGTGGCATAATTTCTTTGGGCACTGTCTAGAGTTTTGCTAGCATAATGGATACTTAACATTTAATTTCTTATCAACTCTTTGTCCTAGAACAGCACCAACAGCATAATCACTAGCATCACACATAATTTCAAAAGGCAAGTTCCAATCAGGTGGTTGAACACTAGGTGCAGTGGTTAAGGCTTTCTTTAATGTTTCAAAGGCTTCCATGCAATCATCATACAAAACAAAGGGAATATCCTTTTGCAAAAGATTAGTAAGAGGCCTAGAAATCTTTGAAAAGTCTTTAATAAACCTCCTATAGAAACCAGCGTGACCAAGGAAACTTCGAATACCTTTGATATCTTTAGGACATGGCATTTTCTGAATTGCATCAACTTTAGCTTGATCCACCTCAATACCTCGTTCGGAGATCTTATGCCCCAAGACAATACCTTCATTAACCATAAAGTGGCACTTCTCCCAATTCAAGACGAGATTAGTTTGTTCACATCTCTGCAAAACTCGATCAAGGTTGCTTAAGCAATCATCAAAAGAAGTTCCGTAAACGGAAAAATCATCCATGAAAACCTCCACAATCTTTTCACAAAAATCAGAGAATATAGCAGTCATACATCTTTGAAAGGTAGCAGGTGCATTGCATAAACCAAAAGGCATACGTCTATAAGCATAGGTTCCAAAAGGACAAGTAAAGGTGGTTTTCTCTTGATCATATTGTGACACAGGTATTTGAGAGAAACCAGAATATCCATCCAGGAAACAAAAATGTGTGTGCTTAGATAATCTTTCAAGCATTTGATCAATAAAAGGCAAGGGGTAATGATCTTTCCTAGTAGCTTTATTTAATTTTCTAAAATCAATTACCATCCTATAGCCAGTAACAATTCTTTATGGAATAAGCTCATTTTTATCATTAGGAACAACAGTAATACCTCCTTTTTAGGGACACAATGAACGGGACTCACCCATCTACTATCAGCTATAGGATAGATTATACCTGCTTCTAGAAGCTTTAATATTTCAGTTCTTGCCACTTCTTTCATCTTGGGATTCAATCGTCGTTGGTGATCAACAACGGGTTTAGCATCAGGTTCCATATTAATCTTGTGCTGACATAGAGTGGGACTAATGCCCTTAAGATCATCAAGAGTATATCCAATAGCAGCCCGGTGCTTCCTCGGAATTTTCAATAATCTTTCTTCTTCATGTTCTGAAAGGTTAGCACTAATAATAACAGGATATATCTTTTTCTCATCAAGATAAACATATTTTAGAGTGTCGGGCAATTGTTTTAGTTCAAACACAGGATCACCTTGAGGTGGAGGAGGACCTCCAAGAGTTTCAATAGGCAAATTATGTTTCAGTAGAGGTTGTTGTTCAAAGAAAATTTTATCTATTTCATTTCTTTCATGAAAGGGCAAATCATTTTCATGGTCTAGCAAATATTGTTCTAGTGGATCAGTAGGAGGAACGGCAATAGAAGCAAGACCAATTATTTCATCCTTACTAGGTAATTCTCTATCACGAGGTTGTATACTAAACTTGGAAAAATTAAACTCATGAGACACATCACCAAACTCAACACTGATAGTTTCTTTTTGACAATCTATCTTAGCATTAACAGTGTTCAAGAAAGGTCTACCAAAGATAATGGGACAAAAGTCATCTTGTGGGGAACCAATAACTAGAAAATCAGTAGGATATTTTATTTTCCCACACAAGACTTCAACATCTCTAACAATGTCTTCTATTAGCAAGTTTAATAGTAACATCAATGTCTTCTATTTCAGCAGATGCTATGTCATTCATAATTTCTTGATATAAGGTAAAAGGAATAGCACTCACACTAGCACCCAAATCACATAAGCCATGATAACAATGATCTCCTATTTTAACTGAGACAATAGGCAAGCCAACTACGGGTCTATGTTTGTCTTTTTCATCGGGTTTAGCAATTCTAGCAGCTTCATCACAGAAGTACATGGCATGCCCATCAATATTTTCTACCAAGAGATCTTTAACCGTAGCAACACTAGGTTCTACTTTAATTTGTTCAGAGGGCTTAGGTGCTCTAATATTACTTTTGTGAACCACAGTTGATACCTTAGCATGTTCTTTTATCCTAACAGGAAAAGCTGGTTTCTCAATATAAGCTGTAGGAACAACTGGATCAACATTGTAAATGATAGTTTCTTCTTTAGCAATGACCGGTTCTTTAATTTCCTTCTTAATAGGGGGTGATATTTAAACCACTTCTCTTTAGGGAGATCAACATGAGCAGCAAAAGATTCACAAAAAGAGGCTACTATCTCAGAGTCAAGTCCATATTTAGTGCTAAACTTATGAAAAGCATCGGTATTTATAAAAGATTTAACACAATCAAATTGAAGCTTCATACCTGACTCATTACCTTCGTCGAGTTCCCAATCTTCAGTTTTGCATTTAATTCTTTCCAAGAGATCCCACTTGAATTCAATAGTCTTCTTCATAAAAGAACCAGTACAAGAAGTATCGAGCATGGTTTGATCATTATGAGAAAGTCGAGCATAAAAATTCTGAATGATAACTTCTCTCGGGATATCATGATTGGGGCATGAATATAACATTGACTTAAGCCTCCCCCAAGCTAGAGAGATACTTTCTCCTTCACGAGGCCAAAAATTATATATATAATTCCGATCACGATGAACTAGATGCATAGGATAAAACTTTTGGTGGAATTCCAATTTCAAACGATTCCAGTTCCATGATCCAATATCATCACATAGCCTATACCACGTCAATGCTTTTCCCTTAAAAGATAAAGGTAAAACCTTCTTCTTAACTTCATCTCCGGATAAACCTGCAAGCTTAAATAGTCCACAAATTTCTTCCACATGTATTAGGTGCATATCAGATGTTCAGTTCCATCTCCTGCATAAGGACTAGCTAGCAGTTGTTCTAACATACCCGAAGGAATTTCATAACCAATATTTTCAGTAGGTGATGTAGATTGAGGGTCAACTAATTGTGGTTTCGGTCGAGGTGAAGATACCCCGAACAAACCCCTCAAAGGATTACTTTCCAAAGTAACAAGTGACAGTAAATTTCAGCACGTAGTATAAGTTTTTCCTTACCGATTTCCACTTACCAAGAGCGCTTCACTCCCCGGCAACGGCGCCAGAAAAGAGTCTTGATGACCCACAAGTATAGGGGATCAATCGTAGTCCTTTCGATAAGTAAGAGTGTCGAACCCAACGAGGAGCAGAAGGATATGATAAGCGGTTTTCAGCAAGGTAATTTCTGCAAGCACTGAAATTGTAAGTAGCAAGTAGTTTGATAGCAAGGAAATTTGTAACGAGCAAGTAATGGTAACAATAGGTAAGGTGCAGCAAGGTAGCCCAATCCTTTTGTGGCAAAGGACATGCCAAAACTATCTCTTATGATGAGCAAAGTGTTCTTGAGGGTACACGAGAATTTCATCTAGTCACTTTCATCATGTTGGTTTGATTCGTGTTCGCTACTTTGATAATTTGATATGTGGGTGGACCGGTGCTAAGGTGTTGTTCTTACTTGAACTAACAACCTACTTATGATTAACCCCTTCGCAAGCATCCGCAACTACGAGAAAAGTATTAAGACAAAGTCTAACGATAGCATTAAACATGTGGACCCAAATCAGCCCCTTACGAAGTAGCGCATAAACTAGGGTTTAAGCTTCTGTCACTCTAGCAACCCAACATCTAATAACTACTCCACAATGCATTCCCTTAGGCCCAAGGATGGTGAAGTGTCATGTAGTCGACGTTCACATGACACCACTAAGGGAATCACAACATACATATCATCAAAATATCGAACACATGTCAAATTCACATGATTGCTTGCAACATGAATTCTCCCGTGACCTCAAGAACAAAGGTAACTACTCACAAATAATATGCATGCTCAAGATCAGAGGTGTATTGAATAGCATAATGGATCTGAACATATAATCTTTCACAAAATAAACCATATAGTAATCAACTACACAAGGTAATTAACACTACTAGTCACCCACAGGTACCAATCTGAGGTTCCGGTACAAAGATTGAACACAAGAGATGAACTAGGGTTTGAGAGGAGATGGTGTTGTAGAAGATGTTGATGAAGAATGGCCTCCCCAAGATGAGAGGGTTGTTGGTGATGACGATGGCTTTGATTTCCACCTGCGGGAGGGAAGTTCCCCCGACAGAATCGCTCCGCCGGATGGCAAAAGTGCTCCTGCCCAAGTTCCGCCTCGAGGCGGCGGCGCTTCGTCCCGATAGTCCTCCTCTTCATATTTTTAGGTTTTTTAGGATTTTATACCAGAAGGTGGGCTCCGGAGGTGGGCCTGGGTGCCCACCCTCCAATAGGGCGCGGTTAGGGGGCCTGGCGCGCCCTGGTGGAGGGTGGCCACCTGGTGGCCCCCCTCCGGTAGTTCTCAGCTCCAGTAATTCTTATTTATTGCATAAAAATTCTCCGTAAATTTTTAGCTTCATTGGAGTTGTGCAGAATAGGTATCTCTGACGTGCTTTTTCGGGGTGCTGAATTCCAGTTGCCGGCATTCTCCCTCTTGATGTAAACCTTGCAAATTGTGAGAGAAAAGGCATTAGAATTACTCCCCGAAGCATTATTATGCATAAAAATATTATAAATAACAGTAGTAAAACATGATGCAAAATGGACGTATCGTTGCTTTATCACACCCCCTGGGTTTTCCAGTGGTGGAGTTCTTGTAGCTAATGTATCCAACCTCATTTTGACCAAGGCCTCAATAGAAGCATCATGCTCCTCCTTTTGCTTGGCGAGGGCCCTTTCAAGATCCTCGGTGGTGAAAGATCTGCGCTCATCCGAAGAGTATGTCCCTTTCCCGATAGGGAGTGCAACTAAAGGATTCCCATCATTATCCAACTTGCTCTAGGGCGGCTAAGCCACAAGATTAGAGCACGAGGCTCTGATACCAATTGAAAGGATCGAGATGGACCTAGAGGGGGTGAATAGGTACAATTAAAATTTTTATTTGTTACTTAGCAATTTTAGGCAATAATGCACAATATGAAGGTGAGCCTAACAATTGCAAAGGTGATAAGGGAACAAGTATGGAGCACAAGTTAAGCCACTAAATAGCTAGACAAACACAATATAAGGTAAGTGAAATGCTTAAGAGACAAGTAACCACAAGTAGGGAGCTAGGGTTAGGGGTAACCGCAACTCCGAGAGACGAGGATGTATGCCGATGTTCACTTCCTTGGAGGGAAGCTACGTCACCGTTTAGAGAGGTGGATGTTACCACGAAGGCACACCAACGCCACGAAGGCTCACCCTAGTCTCTCCTTGAGACAACACCACGAAGGCGCTTCTCAACCACTAGTGGTAGGCCTTAAGGTGGCCTCCAAACCCTCACAAACTTTCCGGGGGAAATCACAATGGTTTCATTCCTCTCCGAGGAACTCCTATCGCCTAGGAGTCTCCAACCTCCAAGAGTAACAAGATCAAGATAACCGCCCAAGATGTAACACCCTGATTTCATGGTACAGTAAACTCATGCTAATGGTGCCATGTCATCATAATTAATTTTTCTAAACTTCACTTTGATCCGAGCCAATTTTAAAATAAAGTCAAAAATAATATTTATTTAAACAGCTAAAAAAATGTATACAATATGTAATAAAATCCTCCAGTGTTTGTGAAAATAATATAAACTCCATTTGGATTCCCAATTTGTCCATAGAAATTATTTTAGTGGTCCAACAAAAAATTACTTGACCTCTTAAAATTCTAAAAATGTTTGAATAGTTCCAGTTGGCCCCAAACTTTTTGTGCAACCTAGTAATATTGCATATCATTTATGTGTGAAGTTTCATAATAAACAAAACTCATTTGTTAGCCAAAAATATATACAAAACAGTAGCTAATAAAAGTAACAGAAAAGAATAAAGTAAGGGATAGGACATACCTGTTCACCTGGGCTTCTAGTACACGGTAGAGGCCCAACCCACCAGAAGGTCTTCTCCTTCCTCTGTTCACCAGAGCCTGGGTGGACGCTGCACCCCCGTCCGTGGCCATGGATGGCCATGTGCCGAGCATCCAGGCCCTCCCTGACGCCTACAAGACCTGCGTCGCACCCCCCCTCTCAACCCTAGCCTCTCCTCCCTCAGCCCCGCTCACACCCACCGCCGTCCCCGACCCCCATGGCCGCCTCGCCATGAATCTCGCGCCCTCCGTCGACCCCGTGCCCAAAGTCCATATGCCGCAGCTCCTCCGGCCTCCGTTACGTCGTCCACGACCACCACCTCGAGCTCTATGCTTCCGCATCGCCGGGATCGACGTCGTCTTCCTCACCTACGGCCGCCGTTGCCTCGCCCGATCTACCTCACTGGAGCTCCTCCGCCCCGTCGAACGCGTCCTCCGCCTTCCCCTATGAGCGGCACCCCACATTCCCCTCGTCTCCCCCTTGTTCATCGCTCTGTGTCGCCGTCCCGTGCCACGAGTTTCGGCCAGTGGCCAAGGCCACCGTGACCGCGCCCACACCCATGACCGAGTCCCGCGCATCCTGCCTCGCCTCTGACCGTGCGTCGCCGCGTCCGTGCTGCGACCCGCCGCATGCGCCTGCTGCCGCACGCGCGCGTGCCCGTCCTCCTGCGGCCGCCTCGCCCGCTTGCCCCAGTCGCTGCCGTTGCTGCTGCTCTCTATTGCTCCTGCCGCTAGCTGCTGCTCTTGCTAGCTGTTGTTACTTTGTCGTTGCTGCTGCTTACTATTGCTGCTACCTTTTCGCGGCTGCTGCTCTACTGCCACTGCCGTTTGCCGCTGATGCCTGCTGCCCACCTGCTGCCGCTGCGTACTACTGCTGCCGCGCCCGGCCGCACTTGCCGCTGCTCGCCGGCCCACGGCCTCCTGCGCGCGCTCGTCGTGCTGTGTTGCAGCCATGGCTGGCCGGGCATGCGTGCACACGAGCATCCGACCCTCCTGCACAAGCGATGTTTGCTTATGTACGTGCCTGCAGCCATCCATTGGATTAGTGCTAGGATTTGTTTAGTGTTAGACAAACTTTAGTTGGCCTAATGACATATATACCCCATTAATTAAAGTAGTTTTAATTTATTTGTTTAGGTTTAGTCAATGACATGCGGGCCCCCTTTGACCATGTTGACCAGTCAACATTGACTGGTCAACTACTGCTGGCTGGACCCCCACTGACCCCACTGTCATAGACACTGACTAGCACAGCCCCATGTGAGAAAAGTATTTCTGCATTTATTTTCGAATTAGGATAATCTAAAATATTGTCAAAACTTTGAAAATTCATATAAAATAATCTATAACTCCGATGAAAATAATTTATACATGAAAGTTGTTCAGAAAAATCCCACGGTTCCAAATACGCAGTCCGTTCGTTAGTCACGCGCTTCTACCATAACGAACGTGGAACTTTTCCATCATTTTCATCTGTCCGGTAGTAGCTCGAGACCCGGAAAATATCGTCAGATATTCTTCCGATCCGCCTGCGACGTGTAGCCCTGCGTTAGTGCATGCCTAGCTCTGCATATTTCCATGTCATGCATCGTGTTGCATCTGTGCTTTATATTTATTGTTTCTCCCCCCTATTCTTACCGGTAGACCCCGAGACCGACGCTGCTGCCGGGTACGACTACGCGCCTGACGATCAGGCCTTTGCCGCAGAGCAGCAAGACAAG
This sequence comes from Elymus sibiricus, assembly GCA_039707655.1. Lineage (NCBI taxonomy): Eukaryota > Viridiplantae > Streptophyta > Magnoliopsida > Poales > Poaceae > Elymus > Elymus sibiricus. Next base: position 403,515,693 of record CM077663.1, read on the forward strand.
CAACCCCCCTCCCTTGATCATTCTGATATCGCCCAGTTCCTTTCTCTCTCATGCTTGCATTAGATTTTGCTACTGTACTAGTTAGCTCCTACTCCTGATGCATAGCTTGCTTTTGATGAACTACTACTGTACCTGCTGTCATATCAACTGCTTAGTATAGGTTGATCAATGAATCCCCTGTGACCCCTAGTCTCAGTTGCCCCGCTTTAATTATCAGTTACTCGATCTTCGTGGTCGACGAGCCAGGCCCATCATATCACTTCACACCCCCTTAGTTGTACGACTCTGCGGAACTACCATCGAGTACCGAGGGTGACACCTCGTGAAGTACTCATGATGCTAACTCTGTAGTGCAGCTAGTCGGTCGTGGTTATCGAGGGTGATTCCTCCTTCACCACTCCCGACGATGACTCTGTCGTGCAACCCCTCAAGTGTGGGACCCTCGAGGGTGATTCCTCTAAGTCCACCTTGACGGTTTCATCGAGCGGGACCCTTTGAGGGTGATTCCTCAGGTTCCGTCTTGATGTTTTATACACACAGTTACTATGACCTGGTTACAAAAACATGTTGGTGATGGGTCGGCCCTGAGGGGTACCCACGGTTTGATGATGATGAGGCGTGGCCGGGCAGGAGAGGCCCTTACCACACATCCTCGAGACGGGGCGACGGGACCGCACTTCATGGGTCGCGCTTGCCCCACATTAATAAAATGCTAATGGGTTGGGTATTTGATCTCAGTTGGTCGTTTGACCTTTTACGCACCAAACCTTCACGTGGGAAAAGTTATGGGTACTCAACGTCGTTGTATCAGCCGAAGCTCTTCGGACGTCAGCAATGGAGCGGCGCGCGCCCGGGTGGCCCGCGTAAAGCACCGTCTTGTATTAAGAGGTGCCAGGACTGACACCGGCCGCGTACGCATCGTCCAGGAGTGCAAAGGGTGAGTGGGCCCATGACCCCTGTGCGCTTAGGATTTAGACCGGCGGGCTGGCCTCTCTATTGAGCCTAGGTGGGGCGACGACGTGTTGATATCCCGAGGCCGGGCATGACCCCGGAAAGTGTGTCCGGCCGGAGGTGATCAAGCGTGTTGGAAATGTGGTGCACCCCTGCAGGGATGAATTCAACTATTCGAATAGCCGTGTCCAGGGTAACAGGACGACTTGGAGTTGTACCTTGATCTACTATAACTAAAATTGTGACCCTAATTTGAGATGAATGTTGGCTCCGGGATTGCTTCCTCGCAGGGAGTCGAGGAAGAATCTCTGGGCGTGGATACTTAACAAAATTTGCTACAATAATATTGCTATATATGAGATACCAGTCTACTCTCTTCTAACACTGCAAGATGCTGAAGATGCTAGTCTTCGATAGGACTAGGCCTTCCCCCTCATTCTTGCTTTCTGCAGTCAGCCCAGATATAATCCCATTTCTTGATACTGATGCATACTTAGCATAGTTCTGATGTCAGTCTTGCGAGTACTTTGGATGAGTACTCACCGCTGCTTTGCTTTCTCTTTCCCCCTCAATATGTTTCTGCGTTCAGACGATGGAGCCCAGGAGATGGAGTACACCGGAGACGACTACTACACCACCGCAGGAGCCTACTACTATGTGGAGGCGGCCCCCGACCAGCAGTAGGATAGGAGGTTCCCAGGCAGGAGGCCTCACCTTGTTCGATCCGTTGTTATGTTTGTGCTAGCCTTCTTAAGGCAAAACTTGTTTAACTTATGTCTGTACTCAGATATTAATTGCTTCCGCTGACTCGTGCTTGTCGAGCTTTGTATTCGAGCCCTCGAGGCCCCTGGCTTGTAATATGAAGCTGTATGACTTTAATTTGTGTCTAGTGTTGTGTTGTGATATCGATCAGTGAGTCCCTAATCTTGGTCGAACGCATTGCATGTATGATTAGCGTACGGTCAAAATTGGGGGCGTCACAAGTTGGTATCAGAGCCGACTGCCTGTAGGTAGCCCCCCTTTCCAACTCCTTGGCCGAAGTTGAGTCTAGTACTTGAAAAACATTTACTAACATTGTTGTGTGGCTTACGGGCCCACATCTCAATCGGGTGGTATTAGGATCTTTTACTCCTCGTCTGTACTCTGGGTTCTGATCTCTCTTCTATTCGGGTTAAATGATTTTGCTAACTCTAACTCTAGGTTCTCGTAACTACTTCCTCCCGGAGAGCCCGTCATTTCAGATGATGGCTTGATTCATCAGAAGACTCCGAAGATACTCTCATATGATCTCTCGAGAAATTTTGTTCATCACTCTTGTGATTCCCTTCTACCATCTACCCCCCCTATGCTTACCGGGGATTCGTTCGTCCTCAATTATCTTGGGTTTCGTAAGTCCTTCGAGTTGCTATTCGATCTCCCGGAATCCTCAGTAGCCTATTGCTCTTGGCCTTTCTCACATGCTTGCGTTATGGTTAATTCCATATGTCTAGCAATATTCATTAAATCCTTTGTGGTCGTCATCTGATCTTATTGATTTAACATGTGTATGAATGCACACAATCGTCAGTTGTTCCTCATAAATTATCGTTCCGAACCTGAGTTGGTTCTCGACAAATCAACCTTGATGGATTGCCCATCTAAGTCCTTTCATCTTACTTGTAGTTGATCTGAGCATCTGTTTCCGATACACCAATTTGGAAATCTTAATTCCTTTGGTTATTAAGCATCAAATTATTTGGATGTTCTATGATCCGATGCCTTGCATTCTTTCACCCTCTGATTGGGTACCGATACTCACATCAGGTCTTTTGTGGACCGCCAGACCCATTGTTGGGTTATTATCCGATAGCATCCTTCACATTCAAAATTCTTGTGATGTTCTTCCCCTGATACATGATGCTATTGGTAAATGGTGTCTTCTCCCTCTGATAAGTTGTAACCTATGCTTTTGTCAGCCATGCTCTATTGTCAAGCATGTGTTAATTACTCTTGAAGTTTGTGGCATATGTTCCTAAGATGCCCCGATGGGTTGAACCTATGCCTTCCCTAATCCATGTGAACCCGAGGGTTTTCACGAGTCTTACTCTTCTTGTGTTTTGCCAGATAATCTTTCAAAATTACAACTTCATCAAAGGCAAGGAATAAATGGAAGGTGATGCATTGATGAAGTGGGAGTCGACCTTGAACCTTGTGTTCATGCCCATGGAAATGAGGTTGATCTTATCATAGAAGCTTCTCGTATCAATAATCATTCATTGTATGATTTGATCTGGTATCTGTGATTTGGTACTTTGCAACCGTGGTTCCGACCATGATTGTTCTTCTTTCATTCCATTTTTATACAAGTTAAAGCACTTGTCATCTGCAGACCAATACATCGGTCCAAGCTTTACTTCTGATCTACCTCCGAGTATTATCCTTGGTATATCGAGAATATCATGGAGCTATATAACTTCTTATGAGCACCTCCTTAGCTATGTTTTTTTAACTGATTCCAGTTTCCTCGTGTTCTAAGTTGTTGGACACTCAAGGACACCGATAACTGATTCGAGTACGCATTGCGATTCAACAACTCTCAGTAATCTTCTTTGCTTATGGGTTGGTACTCGATCAAGTCTTTCCAAGCTGTTAGGCTACATCATCATCGTCATGCTAAAGCTTGACCATGCTATATATGTCCTTCATCCCCGGAACACAATTCCAATAGTGCACTAAGCTTACATCGAGCTTTCAACGTCATGTTGGTTGTCTTGAAAGGCAATTTAAATTCTGAGATAGCACTCTAATCTATGGTTCCGACCACCCTTCGCTTCATCATTTCCTTGATTGATGTCATTGCTGATCGATTACATCTTCAGGAGACTTCTCGACAATTGTGTCGTGATCATCCTCAACATTCTGAACTCTTCCAGGGTATCAATTAAATTCATGATGAGAAGTAGCATCCTTGCCCCTTGATAATTGGTATTGTCATTGACGACATACTTACCTTCCTTCCAAACGCAGACTTGGTCTTGTTTTGGTTGAACCTAAAGTTCCTTGCTGGCCATCTTGTGCTATGTTCTATCTTGGAGTATTACCATCTTTTGTCAATTATGTCATGAGAATTGCACACGTCTTAAGAATTCTTGATATAGTGATGCTCCTTGCCATCACCTTTCATTTCTTGGTCCCCGTGTTGCTTCTAACCGGATTACCGACAAAAGGATTGTGATGTGTAGATTCAACACTTATGGCATAGCAACTCTATTACCTTGGATATAGTGAACAATAAGTCCATTCTTAGTGTGTTGGTTGTTGAATCAACATTCTAACATTGGTCGTGCTACTCAGTCCGGATTTTGGGTGCACCTTTCGATTAATGTTTAATTGTGGATGTTTCCCTGGGGCATATCTCAATATATCATCTGGTTTGACCAATGCTATCACCTTTTTCACTCAATCGTGGAGATCCATCTTTGTGGGAGTCTTGACGAATTGTTGTTGAGCCCATCAGCCACATCCTCATCTTCTTCGCGGTTCATGATGGACATTTAAATTAGTGTTGGAAACCTTGAAAGCATTATCATTGTGCCTAGCTCATGAAGAATATGTTTGTTAAAAGAAGTGTTTTTCTCTAAGTTCACGTGCATCTTGCCGTTGTGATTATGAGAAAGTTATGCTTCGCTTCCTCTAGAATCGTTCCAATTCATTCATGCATGTGCGAAGCGTTCTATGGTTTGCTAGATTTGCTACCTTCACTCCTTATTTATACCTAGCACGCCAAGTCACTGATTGATTTGATCTGGAAAAAGAAGTTCCTCGTAAGAGCTAATCCAGACTTATACATGGAACTTTGATATCCTCTATGATGGTTCCTAACCAGAACTTGATTGCTTTCCATTCTAAAGACTTCCATGTGGGCACGAATGTCTTGACATTGTGATCATGTGTCTTGCAATCCAACTCATGATTCAAAACTTGCTTCCATAGTTCATTTTTGAGGATCTTGCAACGTGATCTCGTCGAAGTGTGTTGCATACTTTTTCCTTCTCAGGTTTACTAAGTCTGAAGAATCCTGGCACCAACCAGATCTGAATCTTAGTCAGATATGATGGTTGGGGTATTTTCAAAAGGGTATAACATTGGTCTCTACGTAACTCGGTATGGTGATGTTATGGCTACCACCCTTGGCCGTAGGACCTGTTGTCATAGTATCTTGTTCCGCAAGGTTCGCCTTTCTCCCGTGAGGAAATTGTATGACTTATTATATAATTTGTTCCTGATGGATCCTTTGTGTACCCAAGGCCGGACCTTTACTTGATAATGATGTTGATGCTACCCCGAAGCACGAATGTGGTACTTCTAATGTCAACAGGAACATTGGAAGCGCAATGCTAAAATGTTCTTGATCAATTATTTAAAAAAAATTGGTATGGGTAAACATCATGATTTCCTTGCCTTTTACCTAAATGGTTATGCACTTGATGGCCTATCACATATACCATGGTATGTTCTCCTTGGGAAAAGTATACTCTAATATTGTGTTTAAACATTTTTTCCTTTCCATTGGTCTGTTTAATGTGATAATCACATTTTCCTTTCCATTGGTCTGTTTAACCTCTTGTGATCAAACTTATCTGAGCAGTGGTAATTCCCTGCTTAGGTAAACAGCACGGTGTACAACTCTGTCAGTAACACCCTGTTATTATTGTTGTAACATTCCAGTAACCGCCGATGGACGATAACTTTGCCTATTGGTCCACCTCGTTTCAACGAGCAGGAAAATGGTTCTATTCGTCCCCCGCCCTTGGTACTGACGTTGTTGCCAACTTAACTGACAAGCTTTCCTCTAACAGGTCTGGCCACCATGACCGTGTAAGATGTCACCGCTCTTCCTACTCTTAACCCACATGGTGGGCTCATAACCCACAGTTCCACAGGATCGAAACCTGACTCTCCTGTACATCTTTGATTCCGAAGTATCCTTTGCACTTGGCTTCGTATGTAATTCCCAAGCCACCGTCCAGGGGATGATCTATTCTAGTATCAGACGCAATATTCATTCCCGTTGCTCTGACCCCCCCCCCTTTTTCACCTTCTGATCAGGCATCGAATGGTTGCCTACCCCTCTCCCTTTTGCAACTTTTGTACCATCACCTATTACTCTCAATGAATTCCATGAGATACAACTCGAGGAATAATTCATATCTTTTTCCCCTAGTTCACCGTCAGATGCCCAACTTTGTGGAGATACATTCTTCCAGAGTTTTCCCTCTAATCACATTCGTAGGACGATGAAGATCCCGAAGAAAGGATGACGACTTCATCAGTATGACCTGAAACAGAGAATTGAAGACATCAACGAAAGGGATCAACTCCTTCGACAAGAGCAACCATGAACAAGAAAATATGTTAGCATTTCGTAACCATAACTTTCCCCTTACTCCACCTCTAAAATCTCGGGACGAGATTTCTTCTAGTGGAGGAGATTTGTAACACCCTGATTTCATGGTACAGTAAACTCATGCTAATGGTGCCATGTCATCATAATTAATTTTTCTAAACTTCACTTTGATCCGAGCCAATTTTAAAATAAAGTCAAAAAAATATTTATTTAAACAGCTAAACAAAAATGTATACAATATGTAATAAAATCCTCCAGTGTTTGTGAAAATAATATCAACTCCATTTGGATTCCCAATTTGTCCCTGGAAATTATTTTAGTGGTCCAACAAAAAATTACTTGACCTCTTAAAATTCTAAAAATGTTTGAATAGTTCCAGTTGGCCCCAAACTTTTTTTGCAACCTAGTAATATTGCATATCATTTATGTGTGAAGTTTCATAATAAAAAAAACTCATTTGTTAGCCAAAAATATATACAAAACAGTAGCTAATAAAAGTAACAGAAAAGAATAAAGTAAGGGATATGACATACCTGTTCACCTGGGCTTCTAGTACACAGTAGAGGCCCAACCCACCAGAAGGTCTTCTCCTTCCTCTGTTCACCAGAGCCTGGGTGGACGCTGCACCCCCGTCCGTGGCCATGGATGGCCACGTGCCGAGCATCCAGGCCCTCCCTGATGCCTACAAGACCTGCGTCGCACCCCCCCCCCCCCCCCCCCCCCCTCAACCCTAGCCTCTCCTCCCTCAGCCCCGCTCACACCCACCGCCGTCCCCGACCCCCATGGCCGCCTCGCCGTGAATCTCGCGCCCTCCATCGACCCCGTGCCCAAAGTCCATGTGCCACAGCTCCTCCGGCCTCTGTTACGTCATCCACGACCACCACCTCGAGCTCTACGCTTCCGCATCGCCGGGATCGACGTCGTCTTCCTCACCTACGGCCGCCGTTGCCTCGCCCGATCTACCTCACCGGAGCTCCTCCGCCCCGTCAAATGCGTCCTCCGCCTTCCCGTATGAGCGGCACCCCCCATTCCCCTCGTCTCCCCCTTGTTCATCGCTCTGTGTCGCCGTCCCGTGCCGTATGAGTTTCGGCCGGTGGCCAAGGCCACCGCGACCGCGCCCACACCCGTCCCCGAGTCCCGCGCGTCCTGCCTCGCCTCTGACCATGCGTCGCCGCGTCCGTGCTGCGACCCACCGCATGCGCCTGCTGCCGCACGCGCGAGTGCCCATCCACCTGCGGCCGCCTCGCCCGCTTGCCCCCGTCGCTACCGTTGCTGCTGTTGTCTGTTGCTCCTGCCGCTAGCTGCTGCTCTTGCTAGCTGTAGTTACTTTGTCGTTGCTGCTGCTTACTATTGCTGCTACCTTGCCGCGGTTGCTGCTCTACTGCCACTGCCATTTGCCGCTGCTGCATGCTGCCCACCTGCTGCCGCTGCGTACTACTGCTGCCGCGCCCGGCCGCACTTGCCGCTGCTCGCCGGCCCACGGCCTCCTGCGCGTGCTCGTCGTGCTGTGTTGCAGCCATGGCTGGCCGGGCATGCGTGCACATGAGCATCCGACACTCCTGCACAAGCGTTGTTTGCTCATGTACGTGCCTGCAGCCATCCATTGGATTAGTGCTAGGATTTGTTTAGTGTTAGACAAACTTTAGTTGGCCTAATGACATATGGACCCCATTAATTAAAGTAGTTTTAATTTATTTGTTTAGGTTTAGTCAATGACATGCGGGCCCCCATTAACCATATTGACCAGTCAACTTTGACTGGTCAACTACTGCTGGCTGGACCCCCACTGACCCCCTTTGACCAAGTTGTTCAGAAAAATTCCACGATTCCAAATACGCAGTCCGTTCGTCAGTCACGCGCTTCTACCATAACGAACGTGGAACTTTTCCATCATTTTCATCTGTCCGGTAGTAGCTCGAGACCCGGAAAATATCGTCAGATATTCTTCCGATTCGCCTGCGACGTGTAGCCCTGCGTTAGTGCATGCCTAGCTCTGCATATTGCCATGTCATGCATCGTGTTGCATCTGTGCTTTATATTTATTGTTTCTCCCCCTTATTCTTACCGGTAGACCCCGAGACCGACGCTGCTGCCGGGTACGACTACGCGCCTGACGATCAGGCCTTTGCCGCAGAGCAGCAAGACAAGCAACCCCCCTTGATCATTCCGATATCGCCCAGTTCCTTTCTCTCTCATGCTTGCATTAGATTTTGCTACTGTACTAGTTAGCTCCTACTCCTGATGCATAGCTTGCTTTTGATGAACTGCTACTGTACATGTTGTCATATCAACTGCTTAGTATAGGTTGATCAATGAATCCCCTATGACCCCTAGTCTCAGTTGTCCCGCTTTAATTATCAGTTACTCGATCTTCATGGTCGACGAGCCAGACCCGTCACATCACTGCACACCCCCTTACTTGTACGACTCTGCGGAACTACCATCGAGTATCAAGGGTGACACCTCGTGAAGTACTCATGATGCTAACTCTGTAGTGCAGCTAGTCGGTCGTGGTTATCGAGGGTGATTCCTCCTTCACCACTCCCGACGATGACTCTGTCGTGCAACCCCTCAAGTGTGGGACCCTCGAGGGTGATTCCTCTAAGTCCACCTTGACGGTTTCATCGAGCGGGACCCTTTGAGGGTGATTCCTCAGGTTCTGTCTTGATGTTTTATAGACACAGTTACTATGACCTGGTTACAGAAACATGTTGGTGATGGGTCGGCCCTGAGGGGTACCCACGGTTTGATGATGATGAGGCGTGGCCGGGCAGGAGAGGCCCTTACCACACTTCCTCGAGACGGGGCGACGGGACCGCACTTCATGGGTCGCGCTTGCCCCGCATTAATAAAATGCTAATGGGTTGGGTATTTGATCTGAGTTAGTCGTTTGACCTTTTACGCACCAAACCTTCACGTGGGAAAAGTTATGGGTACTCAGCGTCGTTGTATCAGCCGAAGCTCTTCGGACGTCAGCAATGGAGCGGCGCGTGCCCGGATGGCCCGCGTAAAGCACCGTCTTGTATTAAGAGGTGCCAGGACTGAAACCGGTCACGTACGCATCATGCAGGAGTGCAAAGGGTGAGTGGGCCCATGACCCCTGTGCGCTTAGGATTTAGACTGGCGGGCTGGCCTCTCTGTTGAGCCTAGGTGGGGTGACGTCGTGTTGATATCCCGAGGCCGGGCATGACCCCAGAAAGTGTGTCCGGTCGGAGGTGATCAAGCGTGTTGGAAATGCGGTGCACCCGTGCAGGGATGAATTCAACTATTCGAATAGCCGTGTCCACGGTAACAGGATGACTTGGAGTTCTACCCATATCTACTATAACTAAAATTGTGACCCTAATTTGAGATGAATGTTGGCTCCGGGATTGCTTCCTCGCAGGGAGTCGAGGAAGAATCTCTGGGCGTGGATACTTAATAAAATTTGCTACAATAATATCGCTATATATGAGATACCAGTCTACTCTCTTCTAATGCTGCAAGATGCCGAAGATGCTAGTCTTCGATAGGACTCGGCCTTCCCCCTCATTCTTGCTTTCTGCAGTCAGCCCAGATATAACCCCATTTCTTAATACTGATGCATACTTAGCATAGTTCTGATGTCAGTCTTGCGAGTACTTTGGATGAGTACTCACCGCTGCTTTGCTTTCTCTTTCCCCCTCGATACGTTTCTGCGTTCAGACGATGGAGCCCAGGAGATGGAGTACGCTGGAGACGACTACTACACCACCGCAGGAGCCTACTACTACGTGGAGGCGGCGCCCGACCAGCAGTAGGATAGGAGGTTCCCAGGCAGGAGGCCTCGCCTCGTTCGATCCGTTGTTATGTTTGTGCTAGCCTTCTTAAGGCAAAACTTGTTTAACTTATGTCTGTACTCAGATATTAATTGCTTCCGCTGACTCATGCTTGTCGAGCTTTGTATTCGAGCCCTCGAGGCCCCTGGCTTGTAATATGAAGTTGTATGACTTTAATTTGTGTCTAGTGTTGTGTTGTGATATCGATCAGTGAGTCCCTTATCTTGGTCGAACGCATTGCGTGTATGATTAGCGTACGGTCGAAATTGGGGGCGTCACACAAGACTTGCTCAAATCACGAATTGCTTTGGTTGAGAGGAGGGGAGAGGGACGATCTATCTTTTGGTTCGAACAACACTCAAGAATCCTCACAAATGCTCTTGGGATCTAAGATTTGGTGAGGACAAGAGAGTGTTTGAGAGAGAAGTGTTCTTGGAATCTTTCTACTCTGTTGGACAACCCTCACACGATGTGGGAGAACACTATATATAGTGGTGATAAGAAAGTGGCCGTTGAAGCCACTTATGTTGCACAGTCGCCGGACGTCTGACAGTTGTCGGTCGTCCGGATTAACACGAGGCGTCGAACGTCCGACAGGGGTCGGTCGTCCGAAGAGCATGAGAGAGCAGGTCAGCACATCAGTATGGTGGAGGAGAGTGCATAGCATACGGACGACCGAAGAGCATCGGCCGTCCGGGGCACGGTCGTCCGGAGGGGACCGGACATCTGACATTTTGGCTCTGGTGGGTGGCGTCCAATTTCCGGCCACACCCGGACGTCCGAAGCTTGGACGACCGGAAGGACCAGAGATCCGAGGATTCGGTTCTGGTGGCTGGCCCCGGATATCCGGAGGATGTCGGTCATCCGGAGGCCAGATGACCGAAGGTCGCCGGACGTCCGGAGAAAAGCAGAACAGCCTGAGGAGGAAGCACAAGAGGATTTTTCCTAGATTTTGAGAAAGTCTATTGCGAGAGCCAGTGATCCCCTCTTAATAGTGCGGGATCCCTATACTCAAGAGTAAACAAAAAGAGATAGAACATTTTGTCTTGTTTCGTCGTACTTCAAGCATCCTGGATATGTTAGTCATGCTCCGCACAACAATCTCTTGGGAACTAAACCTGAGATGCACTTGAAGAAAATGATTAGTTCCCTATATGTATGTTGTCAACAACATCAAAATATGATTAAGGGCATGATTGCACTTTCAACCCCCCTCCATCGACTATCAGATCTATAAATTCTCAAATATTCGGAAAACCCTAGGGGAGTCGACGAAACACAATTCCAGCCGCCGCAAGTTCCAGAACCGCGAGATCCAATCTAACACCATCACGGAGGGGTTCATCTTCCTCATAGGTGCCTCTCCGATGATACGTGAGTAGTTCACCATAGACCTACGGGTCCGTAGGTAGTATCTAGATGGCTTCCTCTCTCTCTCTCTCTCTCTCTCTCCCTCTCTCTCTCTCTTAATTCTCAATACAATGGTCTCTTGGAGATCTATTTGATGTAATGACTTTTGCGGTGTGTTTGTTGGGATCCGATGAATTTTGAGTTCATGATCAGTTTCTATCCATGAATATTATTTCAGTCTTCTTTGATCTCTTATATGCATGATTACTTATAGCCTCGTATTTTTCTTCGAAGCTTTGGTTTAGTTAGGTCAACTAGACGATTTTTCTTTCCATGGGAAGAGGTGCTTTGTGATGGGTTCGATCTTGCGGTGTTCTTTCCCAGTGACAGAAGGGGCAGCAAGGCACGCATGTATCGTTGCCATTAAGGATAACAAGATGGGGTCTATTCCTACATGAATAGATCTTGTCTACATCATGTCACCGTTCTTATTGCATTACTCCGTTTTTCATGAACTTAATGCACTAGATGCATGCTAGATAGCGGTCGATGTGTGGAGTAATAGAAGTAGATGCAGAATCGTTTCGGTCTACTTGTCTTGGACGTGATGCCTATATAATGATCATTGCCTGGATATCGTCATGATTATTTGATATTCTATCAATTGCCCAACAGTAATTTGTTCACCCACCGTGTGATATACTCATGAGAGAAGCTACTAGTGAAACCTACGACCCCCGGGTCTACTTTTCCAATATATTGCTTTCCGATCTACTCTTTTGCCACTTTGTTTTCAGATCTATTAATCCAAAAAAACCAAAAATACCTTGTTGCACTTTTTATTTACTTCTTTTATTTTGTATTCTTGTGAGATCTATTTGCCAAACCTATTGCGATCTAATCTATCCTATCATCCTTGAGAGCTTGACAACCTCTCTTACGCGTTGGGTTGCAAGTATTTATTATTTGTGTGCAGGTGTTGTTTACATAGTTGCTTGATCTTCCTCTACGGATTGATACCTTGGTTTCTTAACTGGGGGAAATACTTACCGTCGTTGTGCTGTATCATCCCTTCCTCTTTGGGGAAATACCGACGCAGTCTCAAGCCACGTCAAACTCCCACATTATGCCTTCCATCAAATCAAAAACATCACTTGGGTCCATCCAATTCAAATCTTTTCTCAGTTGTTCCAAGACCTCGGCATAGCTAGGACTACACTCAAACACCATGTCAAGCTCATCCGGCTCCGGCTCGATATTGCCTTTCAAAAAGGCATCCTTGTCCAAGTGATGAACATAAACACATGTTCTTCCCATCCCTAAACTATTTATACAACACAACGGAGAATATATTCTATAAGCACTCATCTAAAGATTAAAACATAAACCAAGTCATAACAACAAACCTTACTCCTAACATATATATTGAACAACCCTAACCCCAACATAACCCTAACCCTTACATACTAAGAACTAAACCTGGGCATACCACGGGCCGGGCCGGGCTTCGGGGCGGGCTTGAGAAAGCCCGAACTGAAAATCCCAAGCATGAGCCCGGCCCGGCCCGACCAAAAAATCAAATACTCATGCCCGAGCCTGGCCCGAATGGACTAAAAAGATGGATTTCGGGCCGGGCTGGGCTGCCAATGCCTAGGTTTACTAAGAACCCTAACCCTTACATACCAACAAGCCTAAACCTAACAAAGTGCAACACAAGCATACACATTTCGAAGAACTAGGGTTTGCTCAAACTTGCAAAAAGTGAGCAAATGAGAGCATTTTTTTGGATGAAAGGGAGGGGATCGGAGGATTTTACCTTAAGGGAGGTCAAAATCCATGAACCAAACCTTCAGATTTGCTTGATTTGAAAATGGATTTGAGAAGGGGGAGAGGAAATCGGGGCGCCGCAGCTCCTGGGTATGTGTGGGGGTGGGGATGGGGATGGGGGAGGGCTGGCTCGCGGGTTAGTTAAATCAATGTGCAGCGCCTTTGCGCTCGGCGCTGCACATTGCAAGTGTGGCGCCTTTGTGCTAGGCGCTGCACAGCGGGGGTGGGGTCAGGTCTGGCCTCAGGGTGCCACGCTGGCCGGAGGTGAAGCGTGTGTTAGTCAGACGTCACATAGTGTAGTGTGGTGTCTGGTTGTCGGACGCTACACAAAAAGGTTAGGCGAGTGAATTTTTTTTCATCCACGGCCCAGTTTATGAATTTCTTGCGTCCAAGGTTATTGGGCAGCGCTACGCGTCCGTCGGTTGATAATCTAAAAAGATCCACCACCTCAACAACCGTTAGATCTGGTCCATCCAACGACTTGGCCACGTCTTCATTATTGCAACAAAATCGTTGTTGCAGAAATGTTTGTAATAGAGCTCATGCTGCAGAAACATTCAACGGAGATTACGTTGCAGATTTTTTTTCCGTCTTCACTTTTTTGCAACATAGATGATGTTGCGAAAGAAATTTTGCAACATGAATGATGTTGCAGAAATTAAAGATAAAACGTCGCATAGAATAGAAGCTTGGGAGGAGCACGGAAGACGACCCATATCCTGCAACATGCGAGTTGTTGAGAAGGGTAAACCGCAACAAAAGCTCAGTTGCAAAACTAATAAATGGGATAATGTTAGGTGAGTCCACGCAGGACACGCGGCGCACAGACGAGGCGGCGGACGCTCGTGTGCGGTCCGCCGGGTGAACCCAAGCTTTTCCCAAGGTTTATTTGCGTCAGGTTTGTTAAAATAATAATAATAATGAAGAGCGTCACCGGTGGCAATAACTAGATCATACTTTTTCGGGCCCTCTTCGACAGGCTGCATGGGCAGGGTACATCATTTGTAGTGCACTTGCATCATATCGGTGTGGTTTTTTTTTTTTACGTGGAAGTTACCGCTTTATTTAATGAAAAGACAAAGTTTGGAATATCATCCAAAATCACTTCCAGAATGCAATCTGGAGGGATTTCATGCCACACCTGGCAACGTTCTTCTCCAACACCTATCCTAGCCAGAGCTGGCCAAACGGGCCGGGCTAAACGGGCTGGCCCAGAAGCACGCGGCGCCGGCACGCAACGGGCCCGACCCGGCACGAGCTAATCGGGCCGTGCCAGGCACGCAGCCCGCCTTGGGCCGTGCCTGGGCCTGAAGGCTGGGCACGCGGGCCGGCACGGCACGGCCCGTTTATCTTTTTTATTTTTTATTTATATGTTTATATATATATATATATATATATATATATATATATATATATATATATATATATATATATATATATATATATATATATATATATATATATATATGACAGCCCAACAGGCCGAAATCGGCCCAAAAAACAGCCTAACAGGCTAAAAGCCTAGCGGGCCAGCGGGCCTGGCGTGCCGACGGGCCGGCCCACATAGCTCTCGGGCCGTGCCTGGGCTGGAGAGGTCAGCACGCGGGCCGGCACGGCACGGCCCGATTACTAATCGTGCCCTGGCGGGCCGGGCCGTGCCAGGCACGATTATGACCGGGCCGGGCCGTGCCGTGCCAGGCCGGCCCGTTTGGCCAGGTCTTATCCTAGCTTGTGCGCGGCAACATTAGTGGAACGCTTGACCCAAGACACACTAAGAGCAACTCCAACGCGGCGACCCATTTCGTCCGCGCGCGTCCGTTTGGATCGGCGCGGACAGCAAAGTCGGCACAACGCGCCGACCCATTCCCGGCCCATTCCGCTTTTCGTCCGTCTGCCGACCCATTCCCGGCCCATTTTTTAGCCGGATTTGCGTCGGCGCGGACACGAGACGGACGCGCACTCGCCCGCCTACTCCCCCGTGGCCTGCTGGTCGGTGGCACATTGGCCATCCTCTCTCATTCCAACAGCAAACCCTCCTCCTTCGTCGCCGACGCCGCCGCCCATTTTTCCGGTGCCAGTGCCGTCACCTGCAACGCCGCCACCTCCCACGTCGCCCCGCTCCCCTCCGTCTTGCCGCCGGGGAACCGAAAGCTTCCCGCCCCCACTCCCCCGACACAGCCGAGGCTGCGGCCAAGAAGCCGCCTCGTCGCCCCCCGGGTAGTTCCTTCGTCTTGACACCGGCACGCTCGTCGGACGCAGGCAGAGGCGGACCCAGGCCCCAGGCAGCCAGGGCCTCGGCCTGGGGCGTGGTGAAGAGTTTCTTTGTACTGTAGTAAATTTTGCACTGTAGCGTACTGCATAACACTGTAGCCAGGCAGCCTGCCTGGGGCGTCATCTTATTCTAGCTTCGCTACTGGACGCAGGCACACTCGTCTGACGCCGCCAGGGCAGCTAGCTGGTCCGAGGGCGGCGCGACTCCCTTCGCCGGCCGGCTTCTTCGTCGACGCCCTCAAGCTGTTTGACAGTTTGCCAAGGTACAAAAATGGACTCCGCCGAAGAGTTCTTCTTTCATAATTTTCTTTGTGACTCTGACGATTCCTCGTCCGATGAGGAGGAGGAGATCTTGGCTGCCGTGTTGGTCCATCACCACATCAATAGCCAACGGTCGTTGTTCGTCTTGCAAAACTATGTGATACTATTTTATTTTTATTCGGCTTGTAAAACTATGTTATTTATTTGGTTGAAACCATGCTATTTATTTGGTTGTGGACTATATGTTTGCTTTGTGATTAATGCAAAAAATATGTGTATAGCAATGCAAAATTTGTGCTATGTGTTCAAAAAGGACGACCAGCCGGCCACGCCGGCATATATGGGTCCGCGCGTTGGGCGCACAGCCGACCCAAATGTTAAATAGGGCGGACGCCGCGCGGACGGCCGACCCAAACGGACAAAAAGCGGACAAATCCGCCGTCCGATTTGAGTCGGCCCGTTGGAGTTGCTCTAAACTCGTCAAACTCTCTAAGAGCAGACTTAATATCCTCCACCCACGGCCCTACAGCCGATAAATTCTTGGACTGCTGTAGGAGCATCTGCACCACCACCTGACTATCTAGTTCAACATGAATCTTGTGCACATTCAGGTCAGAAGCCAACTGAATCATCCGCTTGCATGCCAATACCTCAGCCATCTCCGGATCAGTAATGTGTGGGAAAAAGTGGCAAGCTCCGGCCACGTAAGCACCATTGTGATCCCTTAGAACCATTCCTCCTCCTCCTTGAATGCTGTTCAACTGACCGGTGCCTAATCCGATAGCGACGCGTTCAAACCAAATTAAACCTGCCCGGTCGAACCGGGCGGCCGGCGGACGAGTACGTTAACCGCCGAGTCGCCGGCTGAAATCATGCCATCAGTCAGTGCAGTACATGCATCCCCTGTCACGCCACGACGTGGACTTGCGCCCCCACCACCACATGCATCTCCATCCCCGGTCTCCCCCGCCCATGTCCGTCTTCAGTCTTCTCTCCTCGCGCCAGACCAACACCCGTAGAGTATAGGGCACGTTGGGCGTAATTTCTTGGAAATGCAGGCGGCGCTCGCGCTGTCATTGTCATGGCAACGCACCAGTGGACGCGAGCCACACCCTGTACTGGTGGACTGCATGCATGGTTATCATCGCGTGCTGTGTTGCGTCGCCGATCAGGCAGCTATTAGTCCATATATACGCCTCGATCGCCCGCCGGCCGGAACAAGTCCAAGGCCATCATCCATCGCGCAGTCTCACCATGTACCCGAAGCCGGAGGACGGTCCGGCGACGGGCTTCCCGATGAGCGGCGGCCCGGGAGGCGGCGGCGGGCCGAGCGCGGCGTACTACCAGGCGCCGGGAGCGGGCGCGGCGACGGCGGCGTTCGCGATGCAGGCGCAGGCGCCGCTGGCGGCGTGGTCGACGGGGCTGTGCGACTGCTTCGACGACTGCAGCAACTGCTGCGTCACGTGCCTGTGCCCCTGCGTCACCTTCGGGCAGATCGCGGAGATCATCGACCGCGGGTCGACGTCGTGCGGCGCGAGCGGCGCGCTCTACGCGCTCATCATGTGCCTCACGGGGTGCCAGTGCGTCTACTCCTGCTTCTACCGCGCCAAGATGCGCGCGCACTACGGCCTCCAGGAGAGCCCCTGCGCCGACTGCTGCATCCACTGGTGCTGCGAGCCATGCGCGCTCTGCCAGGAGTACCGCGAGCTCAAGAAGAGAGGCTTCGACATGAACCTCGGTACGCACCTACTGCTAATCTATGTACATGTAACCGGATCTATAGTTATATGCTAACTGGTTATTTGTTCATGTCTGCAGGATGGCACGCCAACATGGAGAGGCAAGGGCGCACCCCGGCGACCATGCCACCCCTCATGCACCCAGGGATGACCCGTTGATCGCTCCGTTGTTTTCTTCTCCAGCGTATCCCTGTGTATGTGTATTAGAAGAATCCATGAAGTTAGGCGTCTTTGCGGTGTCAGTACCTACTTGCAGGTTTCTGTACAATACAGTGTGTATGTAATGCTATTGGAAACATATTTAAATTTTGAAGTTGTTATGATTATATGTGCTCTGAAAGTCGCAATCTGTGGAGTCCATTACAATGCCCGAAACAATATTTTTCAGTTTTTTAAATAGTGGACTATGCCAACCAGCGGTCCTTCAAATCAGCTATAACGGGGCTATAGCAAGTTATAGCGGGCTATTATCGGACTTTTGTACATATATAAGTATCATTTAGCGGCACACCCTACTCAAAAAGCTATAACGAGGCTATAGCCGGCTATTTAAAATTATGATTTTTACAACAAACTAGTGTACGCAAGAACGTTGGATCGGCAAATTTGTAGTTTTGAACAAAGGATCGACATATATGATCGTCGGATATGTTGTTCATGATTGATGTAAGGTTAATTCATTCACCACAACATGTGATGATAAAATAAAAAAGACTACTAGCATGGCAGAGGCGCCGCCCCTGTTTAGGCCCGTCGTTCGAAAAATTGTAGCTTAATTTATGGATTTTACAACAAATCCGACGACAGATATTTGATCAGGACAAATCTGGTGTGCGGAATGGCAAATTATGTTGTCTCGATCACGGCAATTCCCATCATCAAGCGTGGCAAATCCTTGCAGGCAAGTCTTTTCTACGTCTCTTTTTAATCATTATTGCCACTAGCTTGTATACGTCTCCATCTCTTTTTTCTATGTGACATAAAGGATATTATACTTTTTTGTCCTCAACCAGAAAATAACATATGTTATAATTATAATGGAACCCATCTTGAATATATGTAAGCACATAATATATTTGGTCATATCGGAGGTGCACATGGTTGCATCGCACCACAGAAAAAAATGAAAAAAGAAAACAAGTTTCTTTCTAAGGAAGAAAGAATTAGATTTGTTATCCTACCTGACAAAAAAACTGCGCAAAAAACAAATGAAACATTTCTTTCTAAGGAAGAATGAATTATGAGAACAATTTACGATTAAAAGAAACAACAAGAAACTATTTTTAAAAATGTTCTACATCTGTTCCTAACATGAACAAAATCATAAAGACTTATGTGAAGAGTCTTTTCTTTATATGGGAATTAGGATATACTACAAAACTGTGAATAAAATATATAAAACTTGCACTCTTCCATACAGTGAAAAATTAGTTTTAAACTAGTGCAACTTCAATACTAGTTATTATAAAAAAATGAATTCAATTTAAAGTTCCAAACACGAAATTTAATAGTGCCACATGATTGGAGCACCAACCCTCTGCCACATGCACGAACATATGGCCAATATCCTGTTGGGGAACGTTGCATGGAAAACAAAAAATTTCTACGCACACGCAAGATCTATCCATGGAGATGTATAGCTACGAGAGGGGAGTGCATCTATATACCCTTGTAGATCGCTAAGCGAAAGCGTTAAGAAACGCGGTTGATGTAGTCGTACGTCTTCGCGATCCAATCACGATTCGTCTCGATCTAGCGCCGAACGGACGGCACCTCCGCGTTCAGCACGCGTGCGGCTCGATGACGTCTCCTCCTTGATCCAGCAAGTGAGGGAGGAGAAGTAGATGGAATCTCAACCAGCACGACGGCGTGGTGCAGATGGTGATGGAGCAATCCAGGCAGGGCTTCGCCAAGCACTACCGTAGATGCGATCTGAGGATAAAACGGGGTAACGGGAGAGGGAGGGCTGCCACCGGGGCGTGGAAATTGGTGTGTTCAGCCTCTCCCTCTCCCCCACTACATATAGGAGGCAAGGAGGAGGGGTGGGTCGCGGCCCTAGCCCCTCCTCCAAGGAGGGGGCGTGGGCCTAGGGAGGTTTCCTCCCTCACGAAGGCACCTAGGAGGGTGCCTTCCCCCTTTAGGACTCTTCCTCCTCCATCTCTCTTTGGCGCATGGGCCTCTTGCGGATGGTGCCCCTGGCCCATATAGGCCAAGAAGCACCCCCTTCAGCCCATGTGGGCCCCCGGGGCAGGTGGACCTCCTCCCCCCCGGTGGACCCCCGGACCCCTTTCGGCACCCGCGGTACAATACCAATAATGCCCGAAACTTTTCCGGCGACCAAAACAGGACTTTCTATATATAAATCTTTACCTCCGGACCATTCCGGAGCTCCTCATGATGTCCGGGATCTCATCCAGGACTCCGAACAACATTCGGTCACCAACGCACATATCCCAATACTACTCTAGCGTCACCGAACGTTAAGCGTGCGGACCCTACGGGTTCGAAAATCGTGTAGACATGACCGAGACACCTCTCCGGTCAATAACCAATAGCGGGACCTGGATGCCCATATTGGTTCCTACATATTCCGCGAAGATCTTTATCGGTCGAACCACGATGCCAATGATTCAATCAATCCCGTATGCAGTTCCCTTTGTCCAGCGGTATGTTACTTGCCTGGGATTCGATCGTCGGTATCTCCATACCTAGTTCAATATCGTTACCGGCAAGTCTCTTTACTCGTTCCGTAATACAAGATCCCGTGACTAACTCCTTAGTCATATTGCTTGCAAGCTTCTTGTGATGTTGTATTACCGAGAGGGCCCAGAGATACCTCTCCGTCATACGGAGTGACAAATCCCAGTCTCGATCCATGCCAACCCAACAGATACCCTCGGAGATACCTGTAGAGTACCTTTATGATCACCCAGTTACGAAGTGACGTTTGATACACACAAGGCATTCCTACGGTGTCAGGGAGTTGCATGATCTCATGGTCATAGGAATAGATACTTGACATGAAGAAAGCGGTAGCAATAAACTAATACGGTCAAATGCTATGCTTACGGTTGGGTCTTGTCCATCACATCATTCTCCTAATGATGTGATCCCGTTATCAAATGACAACTCATGTCTATGGTCAGGAAACCTTGACCATCTTTGATTAACGAGCTAGTCTAGTAGAGGCTCACTAGGGACACGGTGTTGTCTATGTATCCACACATGTATCTGAGTTTCTGATCAATACAATTCTAGCATGGATAATAAACGATTATGATGAACAAGAAAATATGATTATAACCACTTTATTATTGCCTCTAGGGCATATTTCCATCATATCCAACGCCAAAAAAGTCGACTAAGCAACATACAAGGAGCCAAAAACATTAGCACAAAAAACTTTTTTTCTTAATAAAGAAAGACATATACTAAAAGAATATAAAAATATATGTTGTTCTAATGTAGAAATGAATGAAGGGCATTGGTATTACCCTAAAAGAAGAAAGAAAATGAAAACAATACAAACATATGTTATTCTAAGGTAGAATGACTTAAGGGCATTGTTGTTACCCTAAAAGAAGAAAGAAATAAAAAAAATGCAAAAACAAAGAAGAACTTTTTCGTAAGGAAGAATGAATTATGGGAGTGGATTAACCCTAAAAAGGCAACAAAATATAGGAAATTAATATTATACAACTATGTCTAACATGAAAAAACAAAAAGAGTTATTGTCAAACTCTTTCCTGCCATGCATTATATATTGAAAATTTGCACATATATTACACAAAACTAGTACTCTTTCATATTGTGCAAGAGAAAATGTTAACTACATTAACTTTAGTTATATTTTATTATTTAAGTTGATTGATTACAAAAATAAATTCTATTTTAAGAAAGAAGGATGAAAGATTTCTATTGTCGTGTTGCCTGACAGGAAAAATAAGCAACGGCATAATCAAAGGAAAACTTTCATTCTAAGAAAGAATGGTTTACCCCCGAAAGAAAGATTGAGAAAGGATTTTTTAAATATTGTACAAGCATACCCAATATGAAGCCTTTTTATGTGGACTTTTAGAGAGAACATGCAGCTAATTAAAGATCAAGCCTTTTTATGTGGACTTGTGGGCTGCTCCAGGTCAGGCCTAGCCAACCTCTTCGACTTATTACTCTGGGCAGTATGGGCCAACCCCAAGAGTATGGGCCAAGCATTTGTACGTGGATTGCCAGAGGAAAGAAAAACAATTCGACTGACGCAGTTCTCAAAAAAAAAAAAATCGACTGATGCAAAGTTTATTTTAAGGTAACTGGAGAATAGCAAACGTGAAAAACTATAGAGATTTGGCTGGTGGCTAGAGTACATTTTAACCGGCAGCGCATGTTCATTTCCAAGAGTCTAACACCAACAAACAAGAAGAGCAAAAATCCAACTGCACGGCCTGCTCTAGAACAACAAGTGGCTAGTTATTAGTTGAGTTTATATATGTTTCTTGGCTTAGCACGGCGGGAACTAGTCTTGCACAGCGACAGTTATTGGCTCATTGCCTCTTATTTTGTTCTTAAAGGTAATGTAGATGCGAGTATTTGTACGCTACACACAAGTACAGCGGCATCTATCATACCTCTAATTCTTCACCGGCGGAGGAGAAGGAGATATTCATATGACGGGCAGGGAGAAGAGGTGGAGCCTGGCCGGCGCGACGGCGATGGTCACCGGCGGCAGCAAAGGAATAGGGTACCTAGCTAGTACACGTTTCTCTTGAGTTTTCGAGTGCGTCGTTACTTATTCCCTAGCCATCGTGCTCGACTCTTGTGTAGGCGCGCCATCGTGGAGGAGCTTGCCGGCTTCGGGGCGCGGGTGCACACGTGCTCCCGCAACGCGGCGGAGCTCGAAGAGTGCCGCCGGCAGTGGGAGGAGGAGAAGCTGGCGGTCACCGTCTCCGTCTGCGATGTCTCCGTACGCGCTGCGAGGGAGAAGCTCATGGAGACGGTCAGGGAGTCCTTCGACGGCAAGCTTGACATATTGGTAAGCTCTGGCTGTATTTTGTTCGACGGCTCAAAGGCACTCGCCACTGGAAAAGTTATTTGGTCCGATCAATGAGTATGTGCCACAGGACCACGTCAAATCACACACACGCATCCAAATTATTATCAACATTAAACATTTTGGAACTCCATTGTTTGATTCGTTACGACCTCTCCAAATGCTCTACTACATTGGGCCGTTTCTTAAACTTATCTTGTCAGATGTTAGCTAAGGTGGCACCGAATTAGTGGAGAAAAAGAAATTATTGTATCTTATGCTAAATACGATCTTCACATGGGAAGCGGCACAACATTGTCATTAACTCACACTTCTAAGGTCTCTCCTCGTGCAAGTATCACGAGAACTAGATCATTGATGGCGCGTTGCCGCGCCCGTCTATTTTTAGAATAGAATAATATGTTTTTTCAAATTATTGGTGCATAAATAAAGTCTCGAAAGATTGATATAATTTTTTTATTAAAATTTAGATGGCGCAAATAGTTGAAAAGTATTGCACTACTCATACTAAGTAATAGAACCGGACAAACGACATTAGAAATCGGTGAAGCCATGTCTAACATATTGTAGGCTTGTATAGCAGCCCAATAAAGCTCAATCAACCACATGTCTTGGAAAAAGTCACGAGAATAGAGGCCCATTAGAACAGGCGGGCCATGTTGCGGTAAACTGGACAATGGGATCTGATGGCCAGAAATGATCGAAACACGAAATCCGACGGCCGAACACATGAGAGAGCTTGGTTTGGGTGCAGTTTTACTGTGCTAAGGTATCTTAAAAACAACACAATATTGTTATTAACTCACCCTTCTAAGACCTCTCCCAGTCCAAGTATCATAAAAATATCATGTAGTGTCACCTAAGTAAAAGATGATGTGACACTGCAATTAAGGATGTAAAATAACATTCTAATCACAACTTTGTATTGTGCTTTTTCCAAATGAGTAATTGAAGTGATAATGTGACACTAGTGTATGATATGAATGTAGTAACTAAAATAGTACTCTCTCCTTCCTAGAATATAAGGCGCTCTTGACTTTGCACGATCTTTGATGCATGATTTTGACCACTAATATATATCATAGAACATGGATTCAGCATGTATAAATGGCATAGTCGTGTTTGTCATATTCATGAAAATATTCATGAAATGCGGGTTAATACATAATCTCAAAAGATATTCATGAAAACTATGAAAAAGTCTCTTGCAATGAACATTTACAATGCAGGTGAACAATGCGGGGCAATTATGTTTCAAAGTGGCTACAGATTTGACGGAAAACAACTACTCGCATCTGATGGAGACTAACTTATCATCGAGCTTCCACCTCAGTCAGCTAGCACACCCTCTCCTCCTCAATGCCTCCATATGCGGAGGAGGAAGCATCGTCAACATCTCCTCCATTGCAGGCTCAATTGGTTTTCCATGCTTCACACTTTATAGTATCACAAAAGGTAGATATACATATGACAAGGTCTACATATGCTTATGATTTATTTTTCAATCATCTTAAAAGCCCTAATATTTTGTTTCTTCTTTTTCCTTTTCCCCTTTGTATGTGTTGGCTCACATGCAGGAGGAATGAACCAACTTACAAGGAGCCTGGCCACTGAGTGGGCTAGAGACAATATTCGTGTTAACGGTGTTGCTCCATCCATGATCATGACTGACATGATCAAAGATGTATGTGTCGAGATCGTATTGTGACTATTTATTTTTTGCCAACTTTGATCCAACATGAAAACTATTCAAAAACTACGCAATAATTATTGACATTAGTCAGATAATGTAACATAATTTATTGTTAAAATATTTCACACTTACAATTTTTTATTCTGGTACTACTTATACAAAAATAAGGGGGAACTTTCAACGGCTTTGGTTGTTCTTGATCCAACAGATAGACTCGGAGGCCCTAGAGAAAGAGTACTCGCGGATCCCGATGGGGCGTAGTGGCAAGCCAGAGGAGGTCGCGTCAGTGGTGTCCTTCCTCTGTATGCCCACGGCATCCTATATCACCGGCCAAGTTATTTCTATTGACGGTGGTCGATCCATTTGTTAGAGGATGACTAGCATGATTCTAATGTTGGAGGTGTTGGAGCTCCGTATGCAAGAGGCAGTGGTGCTTACATGGAGGCGTGCTAGTTGGGATATATGTTGTATGGAACATGTTTTATCACCTATCATGTTGAACTATTTGCCCCTTCTATTTGTTGAACTATTTGCCCTTTGTTTCGAACAATTATGTTGTTTGTTTGTTATGAATTTCAGTGTTTGATTTGAATTTCAGTTCTAATTGAGTTGCAGGGCTAGTTAGGAAATAGAAGGGGCAGGTACGTATTAGAAAAAAAATAAAGGTGGTGATTACTACGAAACCGTCTGCAGTAAAATAAAATGCATTGAAAGCGGTTATTCGTGCGAAGCCGCCTGCGCTATCCAAGACATTGAAGGTGATTTCCCTAGCCGATGGCGTTGTTCCAAGTATTAGTGATGTGGGCTTTGAGGCAAAACATGGAACTGATGCCGGGCCATGTACGAAAATCGCCTGCAATGCTCGATTTTGTACGACTGGAAGACACCACCAACGCCAAAAGTTCGAATCTGGCATTAACCAGCACCAACAGAGGAGTCTGAAGCAACGCTCACACCCTTTCTCCACCATCACCATGACAACAGAGAATAAGGGGAGAACCATCGCGGCCCTCAAATTCACCCAACCGGCATTCCAACTTCAACGCCTATCAGCTACCATCACGAGTAGAAGAAAAACAGTAGAACCTACTCTGGACATTATAGGGATCAAGCCCCCTCCCTCCTCCCTCCACCCCCTTCTGGGGCAACGCCGCCATAAAAGGGAGGGAGGGAGGCCGGCAATGAAAGGGGTGTGGAGGAGGGATTAGAAGAGGGAGAGAAGGGAGGAAGGCAATCGCCACAAAGCGCTGTCCGAAAAGTCTGGTAGTCCACAAAGAAGCCTTATTAGTAAGACACATTCGTACTCTACTTGGGTCTCGTCTAACGAGATTTTGACCAATTGGCTATTATTTCTAATAAAAGATGCTTTTATTGACTCAAAGTGTTTGTCGTATCAAAAAGATACGAACACGATAACTAGACGGCCGGGGTCTCCCCACAATTAGAATGTGCATTGACTTGTGTGATTAAGGGTTCTGAGGTTCCCCAGCTTCATAAAACTCCACAGATTCAACTTTTACTCCTCGCTTCTAGTTTCAGGTAGCGATCCCAGGAACGTTCGGCTCCATCTGCAGCTTCTCGCACAACTGCAGTCCAGTTGTGAGGGTTGTGCCCTGTTAGGCGTATGTTTGGCCAGCTAGATGCAGCCCAATTAGGGGGGAACGGTTCGAGCGAGACGAGCGTAACGACCCGATCAATGTTTTTTTTCTTTTTGACGAGGAGAGGCAGCGAAGCGTTTTCTTTAGCGGTGGCAGTTCGCTGTAAATTGAGCGAACTCCACGCTTCACATTTTTGTGGAGGTGGGCCGGCCGTGCTTCTCCTTTTTACACTACAGGATCGATCAGCTTCTCGGGCTCCAACAGATTCATTTGTGAAGTTTTGGAAGCGTGGAGCTGAAGGACGTCAGAACAGGCCCTAAATTGTTTGTCTGAAACAAGTCAACAAAGCACATTCCACCCATGATTTTGGCCACTTTCACAAACTGGTATCCGTGACCCTCGAAATCTATGAGAGAAAAAACCGTAGAGATGTGGCCAGTGCTTTCTAACCGGCGGGCAACACTGGTGTAGCGTATGTCCATTGCCATATGTGCTACAAGGATCAAGGCTCTCCGGCCGAACCAAATCCAAACTCGACCACAAAGAGACAAATTACCCAGTCTACCCCCAGCCAACAAGAGCAAAAATCTAATTGATGGCCTGCTATATACTAATATTATACCCGGCCTCTAGTTATTAGGTTATAATGTTCTTGGCCTAGCACGGCAGGAACTAGTCTTCCACAGCTGATTCAAGACTCGTTACCTCAACAATGTAGATGTGATCAGACTATATGTGCGTAGTACGTACGTAGTATGTATCAGTTCATCACCGGCGGAGGAGAAGGTGATATGACGACGATTAGGGAGAAGAGGTGGAGCCTGGCCGGCGCGACGGCGCTCGTCACCGGCGGCAGCAAAGGAATAGGGTGCGTAATACAGACGTGGGTGCACGTACGTTTCTCTCGAGTTTCCGAAAGCCATCATGATCGATTCTTGTGTACGTAGGCGTGCCATCGTGGAGGAGCTTGCCGGATTTGGGGCGCGGGTGCACACGTGCTCCCGCAACGCGGCGGAGCTGGAAGAGTGCCGCCGGCAGTGGGAGGAGGAGAAGCTGGCGGTCACCGTCTCCGTGTGCGACGTCTCGGTGCGCGCGGAGAGGGAGGAGCTCATGGAGACGATCAGGGAGTCCTTCGACGGCAAGCTGGACATACTGGTATGCTGTAGACGAATTTGCCCTTCGTTGCTTCATCGACGTACTTACCACTAGAAAATTTAGTTTGTGTTCAAAAAAAGAAAGTTGATTATGATATATATGCCGCCAGGACCACGTCAAAGCATACTCATATATGCGGAAGAAAACTCCATCATTTTGATTCATATATACTTGGGCATTCCTTGGGCCGGGCTATAAAAAGTCCAACACGAAAACATTAACCTGACCGGCCATGGCCGGAAACAACTTAATAGTGCCTTTTTCTACTAAATAATATTACTTTAATCATTTTTTGTTTATATAAATATAGTATTATAGCTACATTTCCGTTTAAAACCTAATTTTTAAGGTAGTTTGGGCATTTGGTTCGGCCAAAACTAGAGACCAAGCCCGGACCGTCCGTCGGGCTAGGCTTTCCGTGTCCAGGTTTATTTTGGTTAATACAGAGCACTCCAAATGCTCCACTTTGTGTCATTTCTTAGATTCAACAAAAAAAAATCCTAAGGTAATATTGAATGGATGGAGAAAGAATATTGTTTGTCATGTTAATATGGCCTCCATATGAACTCACATTTATAGCAGCCTAAGACAAGACTCCCAACAAAATACCTGATTAACATCTTATTTATGTGGTATAAATTGTAATTTTAGCTAGGTATTTCTCAGTATGAAGCTAAGAACCACATTTTTTGTGCTAGATAAAACAAATGTTAACAATATCACCTATTGTTGGTTACAATCCTCACTTAGTGAATGGTAAATCTCAAATGAAGGAGTAGCTGATAATCCAAAAAACCAATTACACGGAAACTATGAAACTTTCTTAGCCCGTGCATATCCACAACATAGGTGAACAATGCGGGGCAATTGGTTATGAAAGCGGCTACAGAGTGGACAGCGGACGACTACTCACAACTGATGGAGACTAACTTGGAGTCGAGCTTCCACTTTAGTCAGCTCGCGCACCCTCTACTCATCAATGCCTCTATACTTGGAGGAGGTAGCATCGTCAACATCTCCTCTGTTGGAGGTATATTTGGCTACCCAGGCATCGCACTTTATGGCATCACAAAAGGTACATATACATCTGACAAGATAAACAAGATTATGGAATAGTTCATACAAATAAATGTGGCCTAACCTCTTGTTTGGTATTTATTTCTCATGTGTACATGGCTCCATGCAGGAGGAATGAACCAGTTTACAAGGAGCCTCGCCACTGAGTGGGCTAAAGACAATATTCGTGTAAACTCTGTTGCCCCAGGCATTGTAGCGACAGACATGATCAAAGATGTAGGTGTTGAGTTTGTATTGTGACTCCATTTGTTTTTTTACTAGCACAATTCCAAAGTATATGATGTTCTAAAAATACTCCATAATTATGGAGATTAGTCAGATATATCAACTGATTTGTTGTTAAAACATTTCATACTTATGTAACTGTTATGTTGCTACTAACATATATACTTTGGTTGTTTTGGATGCAACAGTTAGAGCCGGATGCCCTCGAGCAAGCATGCTCGCGGATCCCGATGGGGCGGAGCGGCAAGCCAACGGAGGTCGCTTCAGTGGTGTCCTTCCTCTGTATGCCCACGGCATCCTATATCACCGGCCAGGTTATTTGTATCGACGGCGGTCGAACCATTTATTAGAGTCTAGCTGCTGGTGCTACTACTCCAATTGGGGAAAATAAATTAATTCATCAGGATATACCTACATCACGTTTGTCGATGTTTGGTTCATTACAAATATAGGAGTATGTTGTTCTATAACCATGTATGGAGTAAGAAATGTCTATAAGAAGCATACACTCCATGCTGAGATGTAAGCTTGTATTTTTGGTATGACATACGGCCTCATTGATATCAACCGTGACCATTCGAGGACTCGTTGCAACTCGTTAATATCATCAATTGTTCTGTAGAAAAAAACCATGATGTTGGTATTTAGAACTAGTACTTTTTCCTGGCTAGCCAAGGGAAATGCTTTAGTCCTGTGAACAACCTGAACGAACAATCCATATCCTCACTCCTGCATTCACAAAACAATAACGGGCATTTCACAAGTATCCATTTGAACAAAAAGCTAGTAATACCACAAATCATCACTTCATGAAACTGGTACTAGAGCAGTCGGTTAATATATGTCGGACATGGGTTTCAAATCCAGCAATACAGCTATGTTATTGCCGTCGTGACCAGAGCAGATTACAGTTTCAAATTAAGGTATGCCTAGGAAGCAAAACTATTTTCTACAATTATGAAGTCCTAAATTAAAATAAATATATTGTATTAGAGTGTCAACGTTGACGATGTTAGGTTTAAAAAGGCATATCAATGTAGCCTAAGACTAAAGTGAAAAATAAATAAATAATGCAGCAAATATGTCTCAATGGATGCATCCGATGCATCACATCAAACAAACTAATCAATAATCTTATAAATTTGTCGAATCTATTGTTTTTAATATGGTTTCCCTTGTTTTTGTTGGTTTTCCTTGGTTTTTCTGGTTTCTTAGTTATGATTTTGATTTTCTTTGTTTTGTCATCGGTTATACTTCGCTTTTCTTTATTTGTTTCATTGGTTTTTTTGGTAACTTTTCTTTTTATTTCTTTGTCGGGTTTTTGGTTTTTGTTTTTCAACACTTGTATGCTATTTCCTATACATTGTAAAAACAATTATACATGTAAACATTTGTATACATGTTTAACAATTTTGAAATGCATGTTTAACTTTTTTTCAATAGTATATTTTGAATATATTATTCAAATACATGTTAAACATTTTGAAACAGTATATGTTTAATCATTTTTGGAATAATAAAAATATTTTTTTAACTATGCAAACAATTTTGTGCATTGTAGAGATATTTTTGGAAAATGTTATGAATACTTTTTTGAAACTTTGAATATTTTTCAACAATGTAACCTACACTTTTCGTGTTTGAAACGTTTCTTTGCATTGCATGAACTTTTCTGTATTATTATAAAAAAAATGTCACGTACATTTATTTGCAATATGCAAAATTTTATAATTGTCACAATCATTATTTATACATATGATTAACATTTTTCGTTTTTACATTCACATTTATACGTTTTTCTATATACGTTTCATATTTTTTAAATGTAAGACTAATATTTTCCAAACACAATAATATATATATATATATATATATATATATATATATATATATATATATATATATATATATATATATATAATATCAAAATATATACAGATGCAAAAAAAATGTGAAGAAAAAGCGAAAAATACGCATGACATCACCACGACGTGGTAGCAGGTTACTGGGCCAGCCCAGTTCCGGCTTCGTGCAGCGAGCCATTCCTAGGGGTCCCAGTGATTACTGCACATAATCGCCGTCCTATATCACCGTCAAACCTATAACTCACTAATAGCGAGACCTATCATACCCTCTACTTAAGATTATTCTCTTTCGTTTCAATTGGGCCAGCCTAATACTTCTCCTCCATGTCCCACTCGTGCGCTACGGTCGCTCGGTTCGCTCGGTGCAGTTGACTGCTCATGGTTCTGTCTACTTTTTTGTTTCCTTTTCATTTTATTTTCGTTTTTCTTTTGGGTTCCTTTGTTTTTTCAACGGTTTTCTTCGTTTCGTTCGCCATTTTCACATTTTTTTCCCGCTTTTTCTTCTGTGATTTCTTTAGTTTCATTGTTCCTTTTTTGGTTATCACTGGTTTTTCTTCCTTTATTTTCTCTTTTCTTTCTTTTACTTTGTTTTCTCTTTGGCTTTGTTTGTTTCATTTTCCAGCTTCACTGGTTTCCTTAGTTTTTTTTTGTTTTCATTGGTTTGTTCTTTATCTTTTCACATATAAAAGGGAAGAAATTATAACTGTTTAATAAATATTTAAATAAAAGAAAACTTCTCAATGTATACACTCAAAATTTCTTTCAGACATTTTATCTTACACATTCTGCATTTCTTGTATACATCAAAAAAAATATACACATTTAAATTTTTGAAAATACAATATTGACCTACTTTAGATATATATTTTTATGTCTACATTGTTGCATACATGTTCTACAATTTTCGTACGCGTCAAGAACATCTATTTATACATGTTTAACTTTTTTATTAATGCATGATCAACATTATTTCATACACATTGTATTATTTTTAAATACATTTTCCATATCCATGGACGACATTTCTCTACACACTTAACATTTATTAAATGCTTGATAATATTTTCTAGATTAATTTTTTTAAGATTGATTAAAAAAATTAAATGAATGATTAACTTTTTTCATACATATTGTATATTTCTTGTATATATTTTTGGTATAAATGAGAAACTTCTTATTATACTCATTTAACTCTTTCAAATGGTTGATTAACATTTTTTTCAAATATATTATGTAAAGTGTATTTGGCAATATATATTTTGAATCTTTAGGAAATATAAACAAAACTTAGAAAAGGTAAAATAGAGCACTGCGGTATTCGATTCTGCAACGCATTGATTGAGACAGACTGTTCCATCCACTGCGACTCGTGTGTGATTTCTTGCAGAAATCGAGCAATCATACCTGGCCAAACGGGCCGTGCCTAACGGGCCGGCCCAGCAGCACGGGGCGCCGGCACGCTACGGGCCAGGCCCGGCCCGAGTTAAACGGGCCGTGCCAGGCACGCAGCCCGCCTTGGGCCGTGCCTGGGCCGCTACCCCCAGCCGGCGGGCCAGCAAGGCACGGCCCGTTTAGCACGTGCCGCCCGAGGCACGGCCCGGCACGGGCACGCCCCGGCAGGCACGATAAGGTGGAGCGGGGGGAGCTGCCTCGATCGATCGCTGTCTCGCTGGTCGATGGCTGGCTGCCTCGATCGGTGGGGGAGCGGGGGGAGGGGGGCGGCGGGGTAGCCGTTGGGACCGGTTAGGGGGGGTATAGCATGGGTTAGGGGGGGTTTAATAGGGATTAGGGTGTTTTTTTTACTAAAATGTATATATTCGAAATTTTGACCGTTGGAGGGTTAAATTAGTTCGAAATATTCCAAATGCTACATTGTCTCACATAATATTCTACATATTTTTTACATTTTAATGAGGCAACCACTAATAAAGCTCAAGATTTATCCCAAATGCTACATTGTCTCACATAATATTCTACATATTTTTTACATTTTTTTACATTTTTTGGCATTTTTCCTGTTTTCCGGCGAAAATATGCGCATTTTCGTGGCAATCGGGCCGGCGTGCCTAATCGTGCCGCGGGCCGGCCCAGTTACCTCCCAGGCCGTGCCTGGGCCGGGACCCCTAGCACGCGGGCCGGCACGGCCCGGCCCGACTAGTAAACGTGCCTCGGCAGGCCGTGCCGTGCCGGGCCCGTTTACTAGCGGGCCGGGCCATGCCGTGCCGGGCGGCCCGTTTGGCCAGGTATGCGAGCAATGCGTCTAATCCTCCTTGCCGCCCACCTGGCCCATGAAAACGGTGTTGCGCGGGTGAGCATTGTTCCCAATTCCTATTTTGCGCCTTCGGCCCTTCCCCTGTGCACGGCCGATTACCTTTTACCTTCTTTTTTTCTTCTAAACTTCAAAAAATAGAAGTGTGTGTCATGGCAGCGATAATCACTATGTGATAACCACTATGACAGCACACTCTCTTGTTGTGGCAAATGTAACTTTAAAAAAAATGGGTAAAAGTTAAAAGTTGCACAAGAGAGTGTGCTGTCATAGTAAAATTCTAATCCATGAATTTTTAAAATTCTAAAATCGGTGATTTTTTTTATCTAAATCGATGAAAAAAATTCAAATCCATGAATTTTTAAAATTTAATGTATTTTTAAAAAATTGACAAACTTTTTTCAAATTCACATTTTGTTGTCCATGAGCTATTTTCAAAATTTGACGAACTTTTTTTGAATTCATGAACCTTTTCCAAAATTGATGAACTTTTAAAATTTGTGATTTTCAATTCAAGATCAAAGAACCTTTTCAAATTCGCACACTTTTCTCGAATTCCTGAACTTATTTATCAATTTGATTAAAAAATTCAAACTCAGGAACTTTTTCAATTTTGAGTTTTTGTTCAAATTAATGAACTTTTTTTAAAATTATGAAAAGAAACGTATTCATAATTTTTTACTATTTTCTTTTGAAATCTATGAACTTATTTTAATTTGAAAGCTTTTCTCGATTTTTCTTTTGAGTTGTCTTTAGTTTTTCATGATTTTTTTTGCTTTTTCACAAGTCAATGGTTGATCGGTCAATTGGTCAGCGATCGGTTGGTCAACCATTGACCCAAAGCGAATGAGCCACGGGCTTGCCAAGTGATCCGCCACGCGTTGTTGGCCGGGCCCATATATACTAGCGCGTAGGTGCCAAAACCCATAACTGATGCAGGAGGCACCAATTAGGAGATCTTAGCATTGTTTCCACTTTGCGTCAGGCGAGGTACAGTCGCGCCCCTATATGACACATTTTTGTCATATAGGAGCGCGACCACAGGGTCCAGGCGGCTGGGCCGGCCATCCAGTCGTGACGCGGGGCATGTTTCCTTGTAATGTGTGACGCAAAAATGCCAAGAAAAGGAGCGTCCTCGCAAAGTTGACAAACCCGGGACCTTGCACTACAATTGCCTGCTGCTAGCCAGTAGAACAACTAACTGTTCTTGGTTGATATGAATCACAAAAGTATTTAAAAACAAACTACAGCATCAAGAATTCAAAAAGAATTTTGAAAACTTTCACAAAACAAACCTAGATTTAAAAAAATATGGAATTCTCAATATATTTTAGAAAACGCAAAAAATAAAAACATGACTAATTTATGAATTCCCTGCACATTTTTTAAAATGTGAATAGTTTTTGAAAAAGCACGAAGAAAATTTTGGAAATGGCGAATAATTCAGTCTTTTTAAAAAAAAAGGAACCATTTTTAAAAATTGTAAACAAAACTTTGAAATTCAAGACAAATATGAAATTCTGGACTTGATTTATGGAAAATGTGAACCATTTGTGAAAAATAAAAAATATTGAAAAACATAAAAAATCTGAAGAAACTTTGGAATTTATGACTTTCTGAAAAAAATAAACAGAAAAAACAAGAATTTTTTTTTATAAAAAAGGGTAAAGAAAAAAAAGAAAAAAAACGAAAACAAGTAAAAGAAAGAAAAATGTGTTCAATGAACCTTCTAGAATGTTTGCAAAACCGAAGAAACCAGACAGGAACTCCTAGCATGTTCCTAAACTAGGGGCACGTAGCAGCTAACATTGCCCCAGCCACTATCGGTCCCTATCACGGCATCTTGTGCGAAAGCACGACACTTGGCCGCAATAAGCGGCATATAGGTTTTTTCAGAGATGACAACTATGACAACCATGCATGCTAGATAAGCATCACCTCACCTGCCCTTGGTTATTGGCGCTGAACTGATCCCATGTTTGTTCGCAAAGACAAACATTCTTTTCTGCCTGCTTCGCTATGTGCACATGCATATGATATTTAGTTAATTAATTTGTTATTCTTTGCCTCTTTGTCCAAAAGAAAAAGCAAACATGTTAAGTAGGTCAAATGCCAGGGGCAGGGTTGATTGATTCGTCTCAAAATGTTCAAAGTGACGCAATTAAATAGTGTAGTAAAACTCTCTCTAGTTTTTTTTTTGTTTTTTTGCGGGATCTATTTATTTTTCTTAAACCTATGTTTAAATCACCATACTTTTGTAGATAAAGTAAGTACCAAAAATTGCATAGCAGCAGTGGCTAGTGTCTTTTAGCACCGACGACGACGACTCGACTCCAAAGGTGCCACTTTTTTTACACAAAGACATGAATATGATCTCAATGGCGACTAATCGCGTGACCGGCGAGGACGACGTGAAATGAAAAGAATGGAGAAAAGAACAAACAAATTAAGCCATATAGACAAAGAGTCAAAATTAAAACATTCTATTTTCGAAACGCAGTGGGTGTAGGCCTTCACTTGGTGTTGATTAAAGCCAACGACGACATTACCGATCTCTGTGGTGGGAGTGGGACCCACCAGTGGAAGCGGATAGACCATTTGCAGCTTGCACATCTCAATGGTGGTCGCCCAGGTCGTATGCAACGTTCCAACCAATAGGGCTGCCGTCGCCACTAGCCATGCAGGCTTTGCCTGCCGGTTTTCACCGACGACGGCAAGGTGGGGCGATGGCGGCCGCTTCTGTGCCGTCAGTATATATTCATCTAAGTATGCACTGATCCTTATGTCTAAATACACCTGTTTGAACGTCAATTAATATGAAACGAAGGGAGTAGTATGCATTGATCCTGATTCGGAAATGTCACAATGCACTAGTTCGGAGTAAACAAGCTGACAGCTATGAGCCAAACTAGGGCAACTTGAAGGGTGGCCCGTGTTTGTGTGTTTCCCACGTTGGGATCCTGAGAGGTGACAATCATGCTCCCTGATGCTCGCCCTGGCTTGGTTGGTGGCACTGAACTGATCTCATCTCATTCGTTGTTGGCACATGGCAACATTCTTTTCTGCCCTGCTTTGCTGTGTGCACATGCAAGCGTGATTATGTTAATCGGTCTTAGACCAAACCAAAAACATGTTCATTGGTCAAATGGCAGAGGCAGGCAGGGTTGGCTCATATTTGTGCAGAAAGTTTATACATGTTGCTCAGAGCCATGCATGTTTAAAACATCATATGTATTTTCGTACACACAGCGGCGCTGTGGTGGTCTATTTTCGCACCGACGACTCGGCTCCAAAAGTGCCACTTTTTCCACACAAAGGCATAAATAATGTCAATGCCGACTAAACGCGCGACCCGCGAGGACGGTAAGAAATGAAAAAGAAACCAAGATACGAATCAGCTGCGAACAAAGCGGTACGGACAAACATGTCAAAATTAATTATAAACAGGTGCTTTTCAAACGTAGGTAGTGGGTGAAAGTCACGTCACCCCCAACAACGGCCGGGCCGGATTAGTTAGGGCACTAAGCTTTCCACTGGGTGTTGATTAGTTAGAGCACTTAGCTTTCACTGGGCCGGTGTCCGTGTGGATTGATGCCGACGTCATTGTCGCCTGGTAGCTCCAACAACTCAGATACTTATGTTATTGGAAGAATATCTATGTTCGTCCATATATATCAAATCAATCGGTCGATGAAGCTGCAGTGTATTTTGGGTACGCCTTTTGTACACTCAGCAAGCAACCGTTGGTTGGTGTTCGGCGATGTGCACATGTACTAAGTTAGTACTACTGAGAGCATCTACAGCCGGACCTTACAAATCTGGCCCTTCAAACGCCTGCAAGGGCGCGTCCGCGGACACTGACCGGTCACGACTTAAATTTTCTTCTTCACATCCAACTCTTTTATATTTCGTCCCTTATATTCATACAAAAAGCATGCAACTTTTTCCCTACGTATTAGGGTGTACAACGCTTCTTCGTCGTCGGAGATGGCGTGATCCGCCTGCGTGGGAGCCTCAGCCGCCGGAGCCGGAGCCTCAGCCGCATGCATCGCCCGCCGCTTACGCCTGGCCTCCGCAGCCGACTCCGAGCAGATGGAGCTCAGGATGGCGTGCTGCTCCGGCCACAGATCCACGTCGGCAGGCGCCTCTGAGGGAGTCCTGGTTTAAGGGAGTCCTGGTACCACATCGGCAGTTGTACCCCCTACCCCTACGGAGGAGCCCGCAGATCCCGACGCCTCGACGCCGAAGGCATCGGGCCCCACCTCCTCTGGGCCACCCAGTCCGGTCGTTGTGACCGGATCTACCATGGTTGAACAGAATCCGGGATCGCTCTCGCACGACTCCGGAACTGCGACGCCACATACCGACCCCACTCGCTTTAGCGACGTGCATCCTACCATCGCCTCGTTTCTCAACGAGTTATTTGACCGGATGGAGACCATGCGTATGGCCGATGACCAGATCCCGGTCTATGACCGGCTCGGGCTTAAACCCGACAGTAGGGAAATTCGCGTCCCCACGGTCACCCACCTTGTCGCCACCGTCGAGTGTCCGGCCTGGGGCTCGTCCCCCCAGCGACCGGAATTAAAAACGGTTTATACCCCAGTCTCCGACCACCGAGACCCCGCCTACAACCCAGACTCAGGAGTTCGCTCCGGAGATAGACCGGAATTGGTCCCTGATCTCTCACACAGTTCGGAGTTCGTGACTCCGAACTCCCACCGTGGCGTGGAATCGAATCTTTCCCCACCCACCTCCCAAGCCGATCATTCATGCATCGCAGCAGACCCCAAGTCTTCGGACTTACGGGACATTAAACAGTTACCAGGAGAGTCGGTTCATCATTACTGGGCCAGACTCCTCCTCGCCAAAAACAAAGTACGGGGCCTCACTGATCAAGAGATAATGGCAACCTTCATTCGCAACTGCCATGACAAAGGAATTCTCAACGCCCTGGCGCGGCGGCACATTCGTGACTTCTCCGAGCTGACGGTTTTGGTACAGAAGTATTGTGTCATGGAAAGCGCTTGGCAAGCCGAGCGGCTGTTTTCGGAACCAACCTTTACCGAATACCCTAGAGGAGATCGGCAAAAAAGGATACCTCCGAAGCGGCCAGCCAAACTCGAGCCCGCCAAAAAGAGAAACAGGCCCCTTCCAGGGGACAGTACCGTCCTAGATGAACTACTGGATAGACCTTGCCCTATACATTCCGTATTGCTGAACACAGCTCTGACTCACAGCCTTCGAGCTTGTTGGGTCGTCAGGCAGATCGCGAAAAGTGGTGAATCCATTCTTGAGGCACCACCGACGAACAGGCGCTCTACAGCGCCGTCAGAATATAACGCCGAAGTCCTGACGATCTACGAAACGTTCCCTTCGAGGAACAGGAGGAAAAGAGCTCTTAAAGAACTCGAACAGGTATATCATGTGGCAGCAACAAGTTCATGGGCAGACATACCCATTACCTTCGGA
Source organism: Elymus sibiricus (assembly GCA_039707655.1). Lineage (NCBI taxonomy): Eukaryota > Viridiplantae > Streptophyta > Magnoliopsida > Poales > Poaceae > Elymus > Elymus sibiricus. The sequence goes on from CM077663.1 coordinate 403,553,673, forward strand.
GATGCTGACCGACCAGCCATTCTTCCCGGTCATTCACCGGCCGCACTAGTCCTGAACCCCATCATTGATGGCTTCAGGTCACAAGGTGCTAATGGACGGTGGCAGTGGTTTAAACCTAATCTATGAAGATACTCTAGAAAAAATGCAGTTCGACCGATCTCGCATCGAGCATAGCAATACAACTTTCCGGGGAATAATCCCGGGGAAGGAGGCGCGATGTTCAGGACGTATCACCCTGGACGTAGTGTTCGGCACGCCCGACAACTATCGCTCCGAAGAACTCCTCTTCCATATCGTGCCCTTCCCCAGCGGCTACCACGCCTTATTGGGATGTGACGCCTTCACAAAATTCCAGGCTATACCACATTACGGGTATATGAAACTTAAGATGCCAGGACCAAACGGAGTAATCACAACCAATAGTGACCCAAACATAGCCCTACGGGCCGAAAACAAAACAGCAGCGCTTGCCCTCGAGGCTCTAGCTGAGACCTTTGCTGCAGAAGAGCTGACCGCACTTCGGTCAACAGTAGACAGGGATGATGTGATCCTTAGTAAAAGGCCCAAGCCCACGTCCTTCAAACCAGCAAAGGAAGTCGTCAAATTTCAGGTGCACCCGACGGACCCTAACAAGACAGCGTCCATCGGAGCTCAGCTCGATCCCATAGTGGACGAAGCGCTGCGAACATTCTTACGAGAAAACTGGGACATCTTCGCCTGGCACCCCTCTGATATGCCCGGAATCCCATGGCGGCTGGCCGAACATAGCCTGAACATCATCAAAGGCTCTAAACCCGTCAAGCAGACCCTGCGCCACTTTTCAGAACCCAAACGACAGGCTATGGGTGAAGAACTAGCTAAATTACTAGAGGCCAGATTCATTCGGGAGATTAAACACCCCGAATGGCTGGCAAACCTGGTTATGGTACCGAAGAAAGATAAATCCTGTCGGCTATGTGTCGACTTTAAAGACCTCAACAAGGCCTGCCCTAAGGACCCTTTCCCCCTACCACGCATAGACCAGATTATTGATGCCACAGCCGGACACGACTCGTTGTGTTTCCTCGACGCTTATTCCGGATACCATCAGATTAAAATGAAGGAATCCGATCAAGCGGCAACAACATTCATCACCCCCTATGGGCCATTCTGCTTCAACACCATGCCCTTCGGGCTAGAAAATGCTGGGGCTACGTACCAGCACATGATCCAGACTTGTCTCGCAAAACAAGTCGGTAAAACAGTCGAGGCATACGTAGACGATGTGGTAATCAAAACCAAACACGTCAGCCATCTGATCGACGACCTAAGGCAAACCTTTGCCAGCCTACGCGAGTACGACATACGACTCAATCCGGAGAAATGTGTATTCGGAGTTCCCGCTGGTAAACTGCTCGGATTCATCGTCTCCCATAGAGGAATAGAAGCGAATCCGGCTAAAATCCGCGCCCTATCAGAACTTGCAATTCCCACAGAGCTAAAGCACGTCCAGCGGTTGGCTGGTTGCGTGGCGGTGCTAAGCCGCTTTATTTCCCGTCTCGGTGAAAAGGCTTTACCGCTCTATAAATTGCTGAAACGGACCAATAATTTCGAATGGACCGATGAAGCAAAAGCCGCGTTAGAAGAAATTAAGACACTCCTGGCAAGTAACCCCATACTCACAGCAGGCGCGGGTGAGCCCATGTTATTATACATATCGGCCACCAACCAAGTCGTTAGCGCAGTGCTCGTCGTCGAACGAGAGGAGGATGGGCACAAATTCCGGATACAAAAACCGGTCTATTATGTGTCAGAAGTACTAACGCAGTGCAAGTCCAGATACCCGCACTACCAGAAGATAGCATACACAGTATTTATGGCATCACGGAAACTCAGGCACTACTTTCAAGAGTGCTCGGTTACGGTGGCATCTGAAGTACCCCTGAATGATATAATCAACAACAGGGACGCCACCGGCCGAATAGCTAAATGGGCTATTGAGCTCCTTCCCTTTGAAATCGCTTACAAGCCAAGACGAGCTATCAAGTCCCAAGTATTGGCAGATTTCCTCGCCGAATGGATAGAGGCCGAGCTCCCAAGGGAATATAGTACATACTCCCACTGGACAATGTACTTCGATGGTTCTAAAACTTTGGCCGGACTGGGGGTTGGGGCCATCCTCACATCCCCCACAGGCGACAATGTCCGATACGTGTTGCAGATCATGTATGCCGATTCCAACAATGCAGCCGAATACGAAGCACTATTGCACGGTCTTCGGATGGCAGCATCAATGGGTATACGCTGGCTGGAGGTACGGGGAGACTCCAACTTGGCCATCTCCCAAATCAACGGCGAATTTGATGCCAAAAACCCGAAGATGGCAGCCTACAGAAACGATGTCCTCAAGATATCCGCACGGTTCGAGGGGCTGGAATTTCACCACGTCGCTAGAGACAACAACCAAGCCGCTGACATATTGGCTCGCCTGGGGGCTAAACGCGACCCCGTCCCAAAAAACACTTTCCTGGAACGGCTCTTTAAGCCATCCGTGGTTTGTCAGGACGATGATAAGGGCGCCGATCTAACTAGTGCGGACGAAGTTGTCCCCCCTATAAATGAACCAGACGATCAAATCATCGGTGGCTCCGTAATGGACGAAACACCTTCGGGTCACGAGGTCATGGCAGTAATCGCGCCATGGACCGAGCCCTTCCTCGCCTACCTTCTTCGCAAAGAACTCCCCGACGATCAGACGGAGGCGCGGCGCATAGTCCGGCGATCCAAAGCATACAAAGTACATGAGGGTGAGCTATATAAGAAAAGCACCACCGGAATACTACAGCGGTGCATATCTGAGGAAGAAGGTCGGCAGCTTCTGGCCGAAGTCCACGCAGGGATGGGCGGTCATCACGCCGCAGCAAGAGCCTTAGTTAGCAAGGCATTCAGGGCTGGATTTTTCTGGCCCACAGCTCGGACGGACGCCCAGTCGCTTGTCAAACACTGTGTGGGGTGCCAACTTTTCGCAAATCAAAGCCACATGCCCCCGACAGCTCTTCGGACTATTCCGATTACCTGGCCCTTTGCGGTCTGGGGGCTGGATATGGTCGGACCACTTAAAGGGGGGACCAAGAAGAATAAATACCTACTGGTCATGGTGGACAAGTTCACCAAATGGATAGAGGCAAAACCTGTCAAGTCAGCCAAGTCCAGACCAGTAATCGATTTTATATCCGGTGTGGTACACCGTTATGGTGTTCCACACAGTATAATAATGGACAATGGATCCAATTTCACGGCCCAAGAGGTCAAAGACTAGTGTGCAAACATGGGCATTAAGCTCTATTACGCATCGTTTTATCATCCGCAGACCAATGGACAAGTCGAACGAGCAAACGGCCTCATTATGAGCGGCATTAAGCCACGTTTGGTCTGGTCTCTTCACGAGTCCGACTGTCATTGGGTTGAGGAGCTCGACTCCGTTCTATGGGGCCTACGCACCACCCCGAACAGAACAACGGGATACACACCGTTCTTCATGGTCTATGGGGCAGAAGCAGTCCTCTCCTGTGACATTATTCACGACGCGCCAAGGGTGCGCATGTACGAGGAAAGGGAGGCCGAGTTAGATCGGCAGGACGACCTGGACGCCCTAGAAGGAGAGCGCGACATAGCTCGGGCTCGTTCCACTTTTTACCAACAGTAGGCTCGACGTTACCAAAGTAGGGAGGTCAGGGCAAAGGCGTACAACGTGGGTGAGCTCGTCTTACGACTTCCGGAGAAGCAGAAGCATAAACTCAACCCCAAATGGGAGGGCCCCTTCATAATCGACGAAGTACTCGCGGGAGGGGCCTACCGTCTGCGAGACCCATCGGATAATCGCCTTGAACCACACCCATGGAACGCAGCTCGTCTTCGGCGCTTCTACGGTTAAACCGGTGTCGTCACACTCTTTCGCCTTTATTTCCCTTTTCTTTTCTTCTTTTTTATTTTTCTACTTTCCCTCCCATCTTGATTTTTGGCAGGTTTGATTCTCTTCCTTCCCAACTCTATGTTCGGCTCAACCGATCTTGTACTAAGATTTTCAGCCCACACCTTTAAGTGTTAAAACCGAACACATCACCTGGGGGCTTCTTTACGAAGCCAATGCTTTTATATTATAAGCGCTTATTCACATTTATTGTGTACGCATACTTTCCTTGTCGTTTTTTTACGCCATCATATGCATCAATTCGAACTAAGAATTTGCCAAGATGGGTTGCCTTGCTCCTGTGCTTACTCTCTACGTTCCCGATAGTTCGGCTAGAGGGTAAAGGGAGCACCTCTGCGATTGCTACGACCGGGTCATCCGGATACGTACCTCAGACGGGTGAAGCCAAAAGCTAGCTATCTTTAGTAGACAATTGATCGGCTACGACGGATTCAACTAATAAGATTATGGTCGTCATGACCATTACTCGGGCTTCTTCTCTCACACAAGCCCTTAGCCGCATACTAATAGTATACGGCCTTTTTCCTACGATTTACGTAGTACCCTGAAGAAAGGTATCGATAGGGTTACTATTTTCTTCGGAAGATGTTTCTTACGCTAAGCAGTAATATAACATGTCTCCCTATGTGCTTTCTGTTTGTTCGTACCACCTGGCCGGATTGCCTGGTTCCCCGAACATAATTCCCTCCCTCTAGGGTGATAATTTACAAGGAACACTCCCAAGCTCTTAGCGCGGAAGGCTAAAGCCGATGGCCGGTTAAGACAAAGTTCACAACACAGTCGGAGCAATTCTTCGATTATTAAGTACATAGCTACATATAATCATACATCTGGCTGCCGATCGAGATTATCGATTATGGTGTCCAGGGAGCAATCTTCTTGCGAGAGACGGGCGGCAGGCATCACTTGGTCGTATACCAGTTGGAGCGGCACTTCTTGTCCATCTGACCCTACTGGCCCAACCTGAGCCATGCGCTCGGGGTTAAGTCCGGTATAGCGGGTCTTGATTGTCGTGGGAACGAGCATGACAGTAGAAGATAGGGGTACGAAGGGAGAGGGCAGAGTCCTAGCTACGGCGAGGATGTACACACGGATGTACGAGTTCAGGCCCCTCTCGTGGAGGTAACAGCCCTACGTCTCGGTGCTCAGGAGTTTCTTGTCGTGTGGAATATGAGTGTTACAGAGGGTGCGAACCCTTGTGCCAGAGGGGAGGGGCGGCTTATAAAGAGTGCGCTGCCCCTCATGAATGCCCGGCATCTAAGGGTCCGATCATGGTAATAAAGATGGACGTTACTGGTAACGTATGTATTAAATGCTACTTATGGTCTAGCCGAACGCCTGCCCGTTGGTCTCCCTGGGGTGGCTTCTGATCTTCTGCGGTCGACTGTCTTCTAGTTCTTCCGAGTGAAAGGTAGCCGTCGAGTGAAGGGAGAAACCCCCGAGTGGATGTTGTCGAGTGACTCGTATGTCTTGGTGATTTCAGTCGGAGACTTCCTCGTAGTCCTTAAGCTTTCTAGGGCGGTATCCTTAGGTAGGGTATGTAGGTCAGGCCTATGACCCTACCCTAGGTACATATCCCCATCATTAGCCCCCAAATGGATCGGGGTTCGAGTGAAAAAGGGGTCGATGCGGGTTCTGACCAGACACAAAAATTCCGAATGTATTTTAGGGCTTCACAGAAGTCTGCATCGATTGGAATCTTTGTCATTCACCCTGATCGATTTTGCCTTGAAATGTATTCGAGTGAACTTCAGCACGGAATCAGGTCCGAGTGGCCAGCAGGGTCCTCTAATGCGACGGGTCGCTTCGCCAGGCCCGGATTTCACGGGATTCGAAGATTGCGTAAGCGCGCGCCGCGCGATGATGACGCAACGTCTGGGGCAAGTGGGGGCATGACGCCTAGATTTTCGCGCCGCCATTTCCGCCACGTACCGTTCTTCCTCTGAAATCGGGATATCCAGAGATCCGACGGGCCCGCAGGTCAGCGACTCACTCGGGCGGATATAAGACGCGACGGCTCCGGGCCGGTACAGTACTTCTCCCCCAAATCTTCTCTTTTCCTCCGCCTCCTCCGCTCCACGCGCACCGCTCCACCCCGCCTCGACGACCGCCGCCGCGATGACAAAAGGCAAGACGGGGAAGCTCGAGCGCGCTAAGAAGGGAGGGGCCAAGGCAAAGAAGCCTTCGGGTGCCCGATTCACGGCGCCGCCGGGGTGGATCCAGGGAGATTTTCTCGCGTCGACGGTCACGGCGGGGGACGTCGAGAACCTTGTCGCCGACGGGCTTATAGTCGAAGGCTCGTGGAGGCTGTCGGAGGGGGAGATCGAGCCGGAGCCGCGCGAAGGGGAGCGAGTTCTCCTCCTCACCCACGTTGAGCGAGGTTTTTCCCTGCCCCCTCATCCATTCGTCCGCGGGTTTCTGAACTGTTTTGGGGCACAACTCCACCACTTTCCTCCGAATGCCATTTCGTACCTTGCTGCTTTCATCACCTTGTGTGAGTGTTTCTTGGGTTGTCCTCCACACTGGGGCTTGTTTAAGCACATATTCACCATTCGGTCTCAATGTGTCAAAAAATCCAATCCTAGTGATAGCAAGACCCATGTCATCCAGCTGTGCGGTGGCCTGGGACTCCAAAAGAGAGGTAGGAGCGCGTTTCTATCAATGACTTTTTCTGAATCTGTTCGGGGCTGGCAGTCGACATGGTTTTACTGCAAAGATGTTGCATCCCCCAATATGTCGACTGGCCTTCCCCCTTTCACCTTGGACCGACCCACTACTCCCAGAACACTGAACGTGCAGAGAGGGAGAAAGTCCAGGTAGGAATTTTGGTGAATGCAGTAGTAGATCTGATCCGTGGCGGAGTGACTGGTATGGATCTCTTAGAGGCGTTTCTCAGTCGACGAATCCAGCCTCTTCAAGCCAGGGATCACACTATGTGGCATTATTCAGGCCCCGAGGATACCACTCGGACACATCCAGAGGAAGTTTCCGACGAGACTGTTGCCCAGTGGCTCAGGAGCATCACCGGAGCCTGTGATAATCCTTTGGGAACCAAGCGAATTTTGCCCTTCTCTGCTTTGAACCCACCGACGAACCTGGTGAGTTATATCTTTGTCGAGTGCTTTCATGTTTCGTCGAGTGACTACATCTTCAGTCGACTGACTTCACAGTTTGCATCTTGTAGGAGTTTACGAACATGTATTCGCCCGTGCCGAATGGAGAGCAGCCGGAGGACGGAGAAGAGAGCGCAGGCGACAGCGCAGACGTTGACTACGCCGACGACAGTGAAGGTAGCGACGACGACCTGGAAGAGATTGAGGAAGGCGAGGTAGATGCCCAAGCTCCTCCGCGCATCGAGCGTCATGCCAAGCGGCGAGAAGACCCGGAGGCCGCCCCAAGCAAGACTTTGGCATCGAGCACCAGGAACCTGAAGCGCGACCGTGCCGCGACATCTGGGTCGACTGAAAAAGTTGCGAAACAACCCAAGTCGGACGCACTAAAGCCCCGGAAGGCTCTGCCCCGTATAAAGATCACCGTGCCTGTCGCCTCAACGTGAGTATTTATTTTCCTTTTCTGCTGTTGTGAAACTTCATGTCTTTGTTGACCAAGTGGAATTTATTCACCAGAGCTGCTACCTCGGTGACATCGCCTCTGCGGGATGAGGGGGATCACATGGAAGTGGACACTCCTGACGCGGCCACCTCTCAACGAGGTATAGTAAATCTTCACTGTAGACTGATTTTTGAAGGCAATTCGTCGAATGAAATAAGTTAATGTTGTCGATTGACAGTTGACGACGTCATCCATTTGGAAGACGACGAGGAGCCGCAACAGGGTGCTGAAGGTGAAGTTGAAGCCTTGGACACTCCACGCGTACGCACTCAGAGAACATCATCAGGACAAGCACCACGTGGGTCGACTGCTGCGCCCTCTCGAGAGCTTGGTGATTCTTCCCGAGCCAGAACTGATCCTGTGGTTCCGCTATCGAGTGCTCCACCGGCGACTTCAACTCTTATGATTTCAGCGCCGATTGGGCAACCTCAAGCACCGCTCATGACTTCGACTGCAGCACCGACTCATCTGGCGCCTGCATATCCTCTGTACCACGTCCCAGAAGACCAGACTGGAGCTGCCAAAGAAGCCATGATCCAGGCTGGGCAAATGATGCTACGAACGAAGGAGGCGTATGAAGCCAGCAAGTTAGCCTATGATGCTAGCTCAGCGCTTCAAGCCAATGTCCGAGTAAGTGCGATTGTAAGTTCATTTCCGATTGAATTCTTGTCCATCTTGACTTTACACCCACTGGGTGTTTTCTTCAGATGCATACTTGCCTGTTTTTTCCTCGAGTAGATCAGGTCTTATTCGAGTGGTTTTTGGTCCAGTGGGGGCACGCTGAGTGCACCCACTGGGTGTAGTCCCCGAGACTGTTGTCGAATGACGAAGACGTCGGCAAGGGTCTTAGATTCGTTTTGAAAATTTCTTCTCACGGACCTGGTCGAGTGATAATAGGTCCAGTGGGGGCACGCTGAGTGCACCCACTGGGTGTAGTCCCCGAGACCGCCGTCGAGTGCTTGCATCGGCGGGGGTCTAATAGAGATAATGTTTGCATGTTTGCTTCTTTTGTTTATACTCGGGTAGGTCAGACCTGGTCGAGTCGTTTTGTATCCAGTGGGGGCACACTGAGTGCACCCACTGGGTGTAGTCCCCGAGACTACTGTCGATCGTTTACGATGGGCAGTAGTCTTAAAAACTTGGATTCGGAGTCCTTTTTCATACATGGAGTACACTTGTCACCTGTCCTGCAGGTTTCATGGACATCATTTCCATCAACCATGATATGACGCTTTGCAGGGGTGTGGGGTGGGGCGGCGGGCCGCCATCCAGTCGACTGGACATGTTCTTTTCCACTCGGGAGTGAAAAAACATTATTGTCGACTGAACTACTTCTTTGCTGATTTCAGAAAGCCTGCGGGCTCGGGACCAAGTATGTCGAGCTGGAGAAGGAAAAGAATCGACTTCTGCTGGATCTGGAGCTGACGAATAACAACCTGGACCGTGCACAGAATGAACTGAAGACCTTGGGAGGTAATCCTTGTCGATCAATTGTATTATTACTTTCATCTTCCATCCTTTGAACCGAGTGAATACACTCGAACAGACGTGCGTGATGAGAACTGCCGCCTCCGAGAGCGACTCAACAATGTTATTTCTTTAGATACCATGAAGAAGGCGCTTGAAGACAAGGACAAGGCACTCGCCGATGCTCAGAAGGTGGCGAGGGAGAAAACTGAAGCTGCTAAGAAGAAACTTGCCGCAGCCAGCAAATTGGAAGAAGAGAATACCAAACTCAAGCAGGAACGGGCGGATTGGATCAAAAAGCCCGAACTGCAAACCAAGAGAAGGAGCACTCTGGAGCAATATTTAGGAGATTTCGCGAAGAAGATGTTCGGCATGCTTGAAGGTAACTTTCTTCTGTCGAGTGAATTTCTTTGATTTCTTCAGAACGACAATGTGATCATCTTTTCGCTTTCTCTTCACGCAGAATTCTGTCAAGATTTTGAGAAGGAAACTGAAGAGATCGAGCCAAATCTGGATCCCACCAAGTCACCTGTCGGGGACGTCGTGGCCATGGACATGTTTCGACTTGAAGCTCGTCTCAGGAATGTCCAAGGATATGTCACTCGACTGAGGGCTGCGTTGGAGAAGGTCGACAAGGAACTGTGGCCCGAAGACTCCCTCCAGACTGACCTCGAGTCGATGATGACCCGCCTCAATGAGATCCCTGGTCGAGTGCAAGCATGGAAAAAGTCTGCTGCTCGCTGTGGAGCTGACGTGGCGCTTTCACTCGTCCGGGTCCATTGCAAGGAGGCGAGGGAGGACAAACTGAAGGCTCTATGGGTGATCAACATGAAGAAACTTCAATTCGAAGACTTCATGGAGACCTTCATCGAAGCAGCCACTCGGATCGCTGATGGAATTGACTTGGACACCTTCGTCGAGCCCTCGAGCCCTACCGGTGCTTGAAAAATACTTTGCTTGCAGCTAAAACTTTATTTGCCTCGGTATGCCGAGTGATGGTGTAACCGATTAAAACTTCATTCGGGCCTTGGGCCTGAGTACTTTCCTTTGCGCGAATAACTTTTAACCGCGCTAGAGATTCTGGATTTATCTGCATTTTGCTTTCTGATCTCTTGCTTGGTTAAGTTCGCTCGTTACTCAGAAGGATTTCGAACTTAGGCAAAAACTGGATCGCGGCTAAGTTCCCGAGTGAGAGGATTGCTCGACACTCGGAGGAATTTGGAACTTAGACGAAGACTGGTTCGTGGCTAAGTTTCCGAGTGAATGGGAAACTATCCACTCGAAAGGGTTTTCAACTTAGGCGAAAGCTGGTTCGCAGCTAAGCCTCCGAGTGAGAGGATTGCTCGTCACTCGGAGAAGTTTTGAACTTAGACGAAGACTGGTTCGCGGCTAAGTTTCCGAGTGAATGGTAAACTATCCACTCGGAAGGGTTTTTAACTTAGGCGAAAGCTGGTTCGCAGCTAAGCCCCCGAGTGAGAGGATCGCTCGTCACTCGGAGAAGTTTTTGAACTTAGACGAAGACTGGTTCGTGGCTAAGTTTCCGAGTGAATGGTAAACTATCCACTCGGAAGGGTTTTTAACTTAGGCGAAAGCTGGTTCGCAGCTAAGCCCCCGAGTGAGAGGATCGCTCGTCACTCGGAGAAGTTTTTGAACTTAGACGAAGACTGGTTCGTGGCTAAGTTTCCGAGTGAATGGTAAACTATCCACTCGGAAGGGTTTTTAACTTAGGCGAAAGCTGGTTCGCAGCTAAGCCCCCGAGTGAGAGGATCGCTCGTCACTCGGAGAAGTTTTTGAACTTAGACGAAGACTGGTTCGTGGCTAAGTTTCCGAGTGAATGGTAAACTATCCACTCGGAAGGGTTTTTAACTTAGGCGAAAGCTGGTTCGCAGCTAAGCCCCCGAGTGAGAGGATCGCTCGTCACTCGGAGAAGTTTTTGAACTTAGACGAAGACTGGTTCGTGGCTAAGTTTCCAAGTGAATGGTAAACTATCCACTCGGAAGGGTTTTTAACTTAGGCGAAAGCTGGTTCGCAGCTAAGCCCCCGAGTGAGAGGATCGCTCGTTACTCGGAGAAGTTTTTGAATGAGAAATTGTGCGATCGGAATCGACGAAAGACTGCGGGAGTCATAACTTTAACAAACGACATTGTCTGGAGTACTCTTATTACATCAAAACAACTCAGTCGTTAAGTATAAAATCGTCGAAGCAAATCCGCGTTCCAGGCGCGCGGCTCGTCGATATTCTTCTTGAGGTTGAAGAGGTGGTAGGCTCCATTGTTCAGTACTTTGGTGACGATGAAAGGGCCTTCCCATGATGGGGCTAACTTGTGAGGACGCTGTTGATCCACTCAGAGCACAAGATCACCTTCGTGGAACGACCGACTCTTGACGTGCCTCGCATGGAAGCGGCGCAAATCTTGCTGATATATTGTCGACCGAATCAGAGCCATCTCGCGTTCTTCTTCCAGGAGATCTACCCCGTCTTGTCGTGCTTGCTCAGCTTCAGCCTCGGAGTAAAGGTCTACTCGGGGAGAATTGTGAAGGACGTAGCTTGGCAAAATGGCTTCGGCTCCATACACCAAGAAGAAAGGAGTGCGTCGAGTCGACCGGTTAGGAGTCGTCCTCAAGCCCCACAGAACAGACGGCAATTCAGTGACCCAAGCTCCAGCTGCATGATCAAGATCTCGCATGAGTCGAGGTTTCATCCCTTGAAGGATAAGGCCGTTCGCTCGCTCAGCTTGACCGTTAGACTGGGGGTGCGCAACGGATGCGTGATCCACCCGAGTGCCTTGAGAGGAGCAAAAGTGTCTGAACTCTTCCGAGTCAAAGTTTGAGCCATTGTCTGTAATGATCCTGTGGGGAACTCCATACCGGAAAGTTATCTCTTTCATGAATTTGATAGCAGTGCAGGCGTTCAGCTTCTTGATGGGTTTGGCTTCAATCCACTTAGTGAATTTGTTGACTGCTACAAGCAAGTGAGTAAATCCACTCTGGCCTGTTCGAAGGGGACCAACCATATCCAAACCCCATACTGCAAACGGCCAGACGAGTGGAATAGTCTTCAAGGCGGACACAGGTTTGTGTGACAGATTCGAATAGAACTGGCATCCTTCGCAGTGATCAACAATCTCTTTAGCCATCTCGTTGGCGCGCGGCCAGAAGAAACCAGCTCGGTATGCTTTGGCAACAATCGTCCTAGAGGACGCATGATGACCACAAGTTCCCGAGTGAATCTCCTCCAAAATCAGTTGACCTTCTTCAGGAGAGATACACCGCTGAGTCACGCCAGTTACGCTTTCTCTGTAGAGTTGTCCATCCATAACAGTAAAGGCCTTGGATTTGCGGACTATCTGTCAAGCTTCATCTTCGTCATCCGGGAGTTCTCGCCTCAGAATGTATGCAATATAAGGTATTGTCTAGTCGGGCGTGATCACCAAAATCTCCATGACCAAATCTATGACCGCTGGGACATCAACTTCAGTCGGATCTGAGGCGCTCTTTGCTTGCGGGGGCTCTTCAGTGAAGGGATCTTCTTGCACCGAAGGAGAATGTAGGTGCTCGAGAAACACATTGCTGGGGACAGGCTTCCGAGTGGATCCAATCTTTGCTAGCTCATCAGCTGCCTGATCTTTCACTCGGGGAATATGATGGAGTTCCAATCCTTCAAACTTCTTCTCAAGCTTTCTTACTGCATTGCAATATCCAGTCATAGCAGGGTTCCTGACATCCCACTCTTTCATCACCTGATTGACCACCAAATCAGAGTCACCGTATACCATCAGGCGTCGGACGCCGAGTGAAATGGCCATACGCAACCCATACAAGAGTGCTTCATATTCAACTTCATTATTGGAGGAATCAAAGTGAATCTGCAGGACATAACTGAGTTTGTCGCCTTTTGGGGATACCAAAACTACACCAGCACCAGACCCATTCAGCATCTTTGAGCCGTCAAAGAACATGGTCTAGTGTGCCGAGTGAATTTGGATTGGCTGCTGCTGTTCAATCCACTCGGCCAGGAAATCAGCAAGAGCTTGAGACTTGATTGCCTTTTTCGCTTCAAACTTGATATCAAAATAAAGGAGCTCAACAGCCCATTTGGCCACTCGACCAGTCGCGTCTCGATTGTTGAGAATCTCAGACAACGGAGCACCACTGACGACTGAAATTGAGTGATCTTGAAAGTAGTGTGCCACCTTCTTCGCTGACAGATATATACCATATACGAGCTTCTGGTAATGTGGATACCTCTGCTTTGAAGGAGTCAACACTTCAGAAATGTAATAAACAGGACGCTGGACCTTGTAAGCTTTGCCTTCCTCTTCCCTCTCGACAATGAGAACTGTACTGACGACCTGATTAGTGGCCGCAATGTACAGGAGCAAAGGCTCTTTGCTGTGCGGAGCAGCAAGCATCGGCTGGGTGGAAAGCAGGGCTTTGAGCTCGACAAATGCTGCTTCGGCTTCGGGAGTCCACTCAAACGTATCAGACTTCTTCATCAGTCGGTATAAAGGAAATGCCTTCTCACCGAGATGAGAAATGAATCGACTCAATGCCGTCAAGCAACCTGTGAGCTTCTGGACATCGTGCACACGCTCGGGGCTTTTCATTCGGGTAATAGCACTGATCTTTTCAGGATTGACGTCAATTCCTCGTTCGGAAACGAGAAAACCGAGTAACTTGCCACCGGGAACGCCGAAAGTGCACTTAGTCGGATTTAACTTGATATCATACCTCCTCAGATTGGCGAATGTTTCAGCCAAGTCAGACAGTAGGTTGGAACCTTTGCGAGACTTGACGACAATATCATCCATGTATGCCTCAACATTCCGAGGAATCTGATTAAGCAAACATTTTTTAATCATGCGCATGAAAGTAGCGCCAACATTTTTCAAACCAAAAGGCATGGTGATATAACAGAAACACCCGAATGGGGTGATGAAGGCTGTCTTTATTTCATCCGGACCAAACAGACGGATCTGATGGTAACCGGAGTATGCATCAAGAAAAGATAAACGCTCACACCCCGCAGTCGAATCGACAATCTGGTCGATGCGGGGGAGCGGAAAATGATCTTTCGGGCAGACCCGATTGATATGTTTGAAGTCAATACACATGTGGAGTAACTTATCTTTCTTGGGGACCATAACTACGTTCGAGAGCCACTCGGAGTGGTAAATCTCGCGTATGAACTTAGCCGCCAAGAGACGAGCCACCTCCTCGCCAATTGCCTTTCGCTTCTCTGCTGCCGACCGACGCAAGTGCTCCTTTACGGGCTTGACCTTCGGATCGACTCTCAATCAGTGCTCAGCCAGTTCCCTGGGTACACCAGGCATGTCAGCAGGCTTCCATGCGAAGATGTCCCAGTTCTCACGGAGGAACTGGATGAGCTCGACTTCCTATTTGCTGTCGAGTGTCGTTGAGATGTTGGTCGGGGCAGCATTGGGATCTGTCGGGTGAATGTGCACCTGCTTCACTACGCCTGCCGACTGGAAAGCTGACTCAGAGGCGGGCTTCTTGGCACGCAGCAGATCGGCAGGATCAGCACTCTTCTTGTACTCCTCCAACTCGACTACAACCATCTGATGATCGGCAATTTTGGAGCCCTGCTGAAGGCACTCCTCAGCCCTCTGTCGATTACCAGTAACTGTGATCACACCCTTGGGCCCGGGCATCTTCAGCTTTAGATACACGTAGCATGGACGGGCCATGAAACGGGCATAAGCCGGACGGCCAAGGATGGCGTGGTATGCACTCTGGAAGTCCACAACTTCAAACGTCAATTTCTCTTTTCGAAAATTCTTGTCAGTACTGAATGTCACATCCAATGCTATCTAGCCGAGTGACTTGGCCTTCTTCCCAGGGATGACTCTGTGAAACTGCATGTTGCTTTCGCTGAGTCGGGACATCGGAATGCCCATCCCCGTTAGGGTATCCGCATACAAGATGTTCAGACCACTCCCACCATCCATCAGGACTTTGCGGAGTCGAGTGCCTCCCACAACTGGGTCCACCACCAGCGCTTGCCGACCGGGGGTAGCGATATGAGCTAGGTGATCTGACTGGTCGAATGTGATAGCAGTCTGAGACCACTTGAGGTATGTGGGGGTAGCAGGAACAGCCATGTTGACTTCTCTGTTGATAACTTTCAATCGACTCTTGCTTTCAACATCCGCAAAAATCAACAGAGTGGCATTGACCTCAGGAAACTCTTCTTTGTCTTCATCATCCTCCTTTTCAGGAGCTTTCTCACTCGACTGACCTTCCTTGAACTGCTGAATCAACAGACGGCACTGCCGAGTGGTATGCTTAGGCAATATCACATTGCCTTCTTCATCTGTCTTCGTGTGGATTGCACACGGTAAATCCAGGACATCGGTTCCGGACTGATTCTTTCCTTTCTTGGGGGTAAACTGACCTTTGGCCTTCCCTTTATTTTTTCCTTGTGCCGCCATAGCGGCTGCCTCTGCCTGAACAGGGCCATCAGCTTTGCGCTTCTGTTTGCGATTGGAATTGCCGCCGGCATCATTGTCGACTGCTTTTCCTTTGCCGCTATGGAGACGGTCTTCCTCTTCGCCATTGGCGTACCGAGTGGCAATCTCCATCATCTTGCTCAGGGAAATGTCACCTGTCCGCCCAAACTTCAGGTAAAGCTCTCTGTATTTCACACCGGCTTTGAAAGCACAAACAGCCTGGTGCTCGGAAACATTCTCCACTGTGTGATGCAAGGTGGACCAACGTTGAATGTAATCTCTCAAAGACTCATTGGGCTTCTGAACACAATGCTGCAAATCAATCAAACCCGCAGGACGCTTGCAAGTGCCTTCGAATGTACTGATGAACACTCGGGCAAGATCCTCCCAGCAATAGATGCTAGAAGAAGCTAAACGATTCAGCCATGCCCGGGCCGAACCATCAAACATCAAGGATAAATGCTTCATGGCTACGTTGTCATTCCCTCCACCAATCTGCACAGCCACTCGGTAATCATCTAACCAAGTTTCCGGCTTTGACTCGCCAGAGAACTTGCTTATTCCCGCCGCCAACCTGAAGTTGGGGGGAATCTCCGCAGAATGAATGGCTCTGCTGAAACACTCGGGGCTAGAAACAACAGTACCACTTCCACTAGGATAGTCTCTGTCATTACCATCTCTGTGGGCTCTGCTTCTATCTATGCGCCTTTGTGCGAGGACATTTCTTGCATCGAATCCAGGATTCCGCTCATCACCAAACGGGCGCCTATCGTCATAGTGCCGGGGCACGTACGAACCACTCCGCGGAGGAGAAGGCACTCGACGGCGGTCATCACGGTGATAACAAGGAGAAAAATTGTCCCGCCCCTGATCTTGGTACTGATCTTCGCGGTAACCTCCGCCCCTGCGACGCAGAGGTGACCTTGGACTGTGCGCCGACTGAACGGTGTCTGCTCTGGGGGAGTTACTATGCAATCTGTTGCGCGACTGAGAAACAGCTGAATTCTGCTGCTGCGCTGCATCAAGCAGCGCTCGGATCTGCTGCAAACCTCTACCAGCCTCCGAACGGGACGGCTGAATGGAATCTGCTATCTTTGCAGCCGCCGCAACATTCATAATTAGAGTATGGAATACCTTAACATTGTTATGAGATCCACTCGGAAACAACTGTCGCTGACGTCGACTGGAAACGGGGGGACACTGGCGGGCACGCTCGTCGAGTGTCTCCTGCATCTCTTTGAGACGAAGGCGCGCCTCCATGGCCTGAGCCTCAGCAGTCGCACCGATGATAGGAGTACGGAGAATATCCTCATCCCGGCGGTGCTGCTCATTCGACGGTCCTCCAGCTTCGCGCCTGTCGCGATTGAAGCCAGGCGGCGGACTCTGATGAGAGCCAACCATAAGAACCTCAGCCGCAGGATCGCAGCACTCGCACTCGGAGGGAACGCCAGACTGATCCGACGCCGAATCGAACACGCCGTGAAGTGACTCGGCGGGCTCGATAGCCGCAATCTGCGGAGACGAAATTTGGCGAGCCGCCGCATGCCTCACCCAACGCTGGAGCCGCGAACGACCAGATCGCTTGCGGCGACGAACAGCGGGAAGGGCCGACAGGTACGGAGTCGACGGCTGTAGTAGAAGAACGCCGCAGGAGCTTGCGCAGAAGTGCGTCGCCCCACGGATCGGGAGTGCCTCAACATCTAGAGGCGCTTCCTGGAGCCATGCCAAGTCGTCGGCGATGAAGGTGAGCGCTCCGAGACGGATCTCGTGGCCCAGGAACAGATCACCACCGAAAGACATGACGAAGGAGAAAAAAATGCAACCTCGCCGGAAGTCGCCTAGACGCCTGCCCCACGGTGGGCGCCAACTGTCGTGGGAACGAGCCTGACAGTAGAAGATAGGGGTACGAAGGGAGAGGGCAGAGTCCTAGCTATGGCGAGGATGTACACACGGATGTACGAGTTCATGCCCCTCTCGTGGAGGTAACAGCCCTACGTCTCGGTGCTCAGGAGTTTCTTGTCGTGTGGAATATGAGTGTTACAGAGGGTGCGAACCCTTGTGCCAGAGGGGAGGGGCGGCTTATATAGAGTGCGCTGCCCCTCATGAATGCCCGGCATCTAAGGGTCCGATCGTGGTAATAAAGATGGACGTTACTGGTAACGTATGTATTAAATGCTACTTATGGTCTAGCCGAACGCATGCCCGTTGGTCTCCCTGGGGTGGCTTCTGATCTTCTGCGGTCGACTGTCTTCTAGTTCTTCCGAGTGAAAGGTAGCCGTCGAGTGAAGGGAGAAACCCCTGAGTGGATGTTGTCGAGTGACTCGTATGTCTTGGTGATTTCAGTCGGAGACTTCCTCGTAGTCCTTAAGCTTTCTAGGGCGGTATCCTTAGGTAGGGTATGTAGGTCAGGCCTATGACCCTACCCTAGGTACATATCCCCATCATTGATCATCGCCCACGCCTCTCGTGCTCCCTCCCGACAAGCCGATGTCTTTCACAGCTCGAACCTAGTTCGGGCTCCCTTGAAGCGATCGACCAGTTCGGTCATCCCCTCCAGAGGTTGCTCGGCAGGTCATAGTGCTTTCACCATGCTCTTCATGGCCTTCCGAGCCTTCTCATGAAGGGCGGACAGCTCCTTCAGAAGATTTCCCTGGTAGGATCCGATTTCCTCTTCGGGTCGCCCAGACAGGAGACCTGCACATGAGTCACGGCATGCATATCACACCTCATTCATAAGAGATACCTTCCGATGTTAGAATCACACTTACCGAACATGCCTCTCTGTAATTTCTGGTTTTCTCCTTGGGACTGGGCCAATTGAGCCTTTAAGCTCTCAATCTCTTCGGCTTGCTGTTTGTTCTCCTCCTTCAGGCGGTTCTTCTCTTCAAGGTGCCGTTGTAAAACACGATAGCCAGCCTCCTGCTGGGACTCGGCATATTGCTGAGATTCTCAGGCTACATCCAAATCTTTTTGTAATTGCCCTATTGATTCAGCTGCTACATAGTACCCTCGCGTAAGCATTGGGATATACTAAGATCAGCAGAACAGATATACTCACCATGTGCCTCCCGAGTAAAGCTCTTCACTTGCTCCAACTTGGCCTTCACAGATTCGACCTGTGTTTGGCTGGCTTCCAATTCCTTGGCTAGTTGCTCGCACTGTTGCTTAGAGGCCTGCATTACCAGTAAATTACTACGGGGATCCTTAATTCTGTCGTGCCGACCAATTCAAGGCTCGGGGGCTACTAGGTTTGCACGAGTGTTCGGACTTTAATAATCGACTACTCACCTGCAGGCTGGACGATATCAATTTCACGGCCTCCCCGAACCCAGCTCGGGCAGCTCCGAGGTGTGCATCCGCCGTGCGCAGAGCACCGAACTCTTGTTCGGAAAAGGCCGGATGACGCAGGGCTTCTCGTCGCCGCCGATGATGCATAGCACTCCCAACCTCTGATTTGGTGACAGATATGGCGTCACCAGAATCGACTGGGGCTGGATTGACGGTGGGGGCCCCCGCAGCAGGATCAGCATGGGCGGAAGGCCTGGAATCTTGAGCACCGCCGGACGTCCTGGCGACGTCCTCGGCGGGTGACGGCCGAACCCTTTGCCTGAATATTTTGACAAAGAGGTCTCTTGTGATACTTTATCAATCATAATACTAAATCAAACGATCAAACGAAATAACTTTGGGACGAACTCGTAGGCGGACTCGCCCCCACGACCGGCTCATTTGCCGGATCCTTGTTGCTTTCCAATCTAGGCACTGCCGCCGCTGCCGATGTATGTCGCGCGGATCTACGGCGCTTGGGTGTAGGAGCCGGCGCGTTGGGGTCACTAGAGGATACTTGCCTCTTGCGGGACTGCTTCTTCTTCTTGCTTGTCGCAGTGGAAGGGAAGGATCCAGGGTAATCGGCAATGATGGCCACCTTGGAGCCGTCAAGGCCCTCCTGATAGAAAACCCCGTCTTCAAGTTCGATTGACAGGTCTGGGTCTTCATGATAGCCCGGATCATCATCGCGGGAATAGTCCTCGGGCTGAGGGGCCGGACAGTTGACTGTCTCGATAAAGCTCCTCCATTCCTGTTCACATAAAGATAAAAGACTTCAGTCAAGAGGGGACAAATCGAGAACCCGAATTATGGTCACAAGGTTGAAAGGCTCACCCATTCGATGGGATTGTGGCTTGAGTATCCCTCCTTGGTCGATCGCCGAATAAAATCTTCTTGCTCCCCTTTGTATAGGTCGGCAAGTGCGGCGGCCAACGCTATTTGATTGGCAGGACCCAGTCTTCGGGAGCGAGTAGTATCGCTTGTCCCGTTGTAACACCACAAGGGTGTATCCTCTGTTGGAGGGGTTGGACGCACCGGGTGATGGCGCCGGCCATGACGTCTATCATGGTCAGCTTATGATGGGCTAGTACCCTCACACGGGCTGCTAAGCGCTGTACCTCAACGCTGTCCTCTTGGGACAGGCTCTTCGGGCACCAGTTGTACCTTTTCTTCAAAGGGGCATCGGAGTAGTCGGGCAGACCCCTCCGAGCTGGATCGAATAAAGGGACGTCCTCGATATAAAACCATTCCAAAGTCCATAGTTCGGACTCGTTCGGTGTCCCCACGGGGTATCCCGTCCCCGCTATGCGGCATGCTTCGGCTCCACCGACCTCAAAAATTGTCTTGTCTCGAGTGCGAGGGACGAGGCAAAAGTATTTCCTCCACAACTCGAAGTGTGCCTCGCAGCCCAGGAACATCTCGCAAAGGGCGACGAAGCCCGAGATATGCAGAATAGACCCTGGGGTGAGGTGGTGGAGCTGGATCCCATAAAACACCAGTAACCCTCTCAGGAACGGATGAATGGGAAACCCGAGACCTCGCAGGAGGAATGGCACAAAGCATACATGCTCCCCCTTTTGTGGATGGGGGAAATTCTCCGCGAGGGCCTCGCCGTTAAATGACGACAAACCGGCACGGACGGCTGTTAGATCCGAGGAGGGAAGGTATCCTTGGGTCTCAAGGTCGCGGAGTCGTAGAAGCAACACGGAGCAGCTAGTCCAGTCCCCGGGACGGGATCCGTAAGGATTGGAGGAGGAACTGGGGGCGCTCGCCATTTTTGGTGGAAACCTTTCGCTGGAGGTTTTTTCCGATGGGGGAGAAGGAGATGCGGTTTGGATCACGATTCAGTTTGTTTAAATGGTTGGTGCCTCCTTTGTGGGAGGGGTATTTTCGGAAAAAGCTACTGAACCGGTCGTCTCCCCACGATGCGCGAAAACCAAGAAACACTATTACCGTGGACCCAGCAATCCCGCGACGTTTGGGATTTCGCTGATGATAGGATGGTTGCCGAACAAGAAGGGATGGAGGGACTCGCCTCGCAAGCCGAAGACGTACAAGATTGTCCGAATATACCTCGGCGTTGGAGGCTAGTCCGGGGGCTACTGAGGGAGTCCTGGTTTAAGGGGTCCTCGGATAGCCGACCTGTTTCTCATGGGCCGGACTATACGGGCCACTGGATGAGCATTAGAAGATCAGGGGCTCGGTCGCCAAGGTGGAAGTTTCAAGGAGCCATGGCGTGTCCTCCAAGATGTCGACAGTAGATAGGCATGTTTTTTCCCGTTGATGTGCAACCGACTATGTGTAAACCCTAGGTACCCTCGGCGTCTATAGAAGCCGGAGGGTTTTAGATTGTAGGACAACAGAACTCATCTAGGGTTTTAGCTACTTGATCTCGGGGTAGATCAACTCTGTAATCCTCATACCATCAATATAATCAAGCAGGACGTAGGGTATTACCTCCATAGGAGGGCCCGAACCTGGGTAAAACCTTGTCCCCTTCGTCT
Organism: Elymus sibiricus; assembly: GCA_039707655.1. Lineage (NCBI taxonomy): Eukaryota > Viridiplantae > Streptophyta > Magnoliopsida > Poales > Poaceae > Elymus > Elymus sibiricus. The sequence continues at coordinate 403,575,023 of CM077663.1, forward strand.
CTTGTTACCATCGATCCAAGTCTCACAGCTCGGGACCCCCTACCCGAGATCCGCCGGTTTTGACACCGATAGCCTCCTCCTCGGGCTCCGCAGCCTCTTCCTCCGGCGCCTCCTCCTCCTCCTCGGGCTCCTGTGGAGCCTCCTCCTCGGGCGCCTCCCCCACCTCCTCTCCCTCCTCGAAATCCACCTCCGATTCCAGAGGTAGCCCCGCTGCCCTCCGGATTCGGACCTGCTCAAGGAGGAAGAGACGGTGCTGGATGGTGAAATACCGACGGCGTGGTGGCATGGCTGACGGGCTCGGAGAGGGAAGTGCGAGAGGAGGCGGATGGGCTCGGGTGGCGGCGGAGAGAGGGAGGAGGCGGATGTGGTAGGGCTGGGGGGCGTCGGCCGGCTTAAATAACCGGCCCCGACCGCGGAGCGGCGCCACGCGGCGTTCACACCGCGGCGACGGTCGAGGCGCCCGTCGGACCTTCGGGTTTCCCGGCGAGTCCGCGTGGGGCCACGTCTTCAGTCAGACGTGACGGGCATGCCTCCCCTATACCCGCCCCATATTTGGGCTGGAAATGAGGGACGCCGGTCAGCCCGGACATTTGAGGCTGGTTTGAGAGACCCGTGTGGGTCGATTTTTTGTGACCGGACAGTGACCGGGTGGCCTGCGCGGGCGTTTGAGGAGGATATAGGGGTCCGGCTGTAGATGCTCTAACATTCTCAACAATGTCAAATATTATTTGTTATAAATGTTCTACAATTCACCTTGGTGATGTGCTAGTTCCTGGTGTCAGGCAGCTCTACCCACCCAGCTGGTTGTTTGTCTAGCGTAATGACTTGCAATTCTATTTTGCTGCCGAGATCAGTCCACTATAAGAACAGGTTAGCTGAAACGACATGATCGGGTTAGGTTGTTACATTTTTCTATAGTTACACACACATGGAGAGAGCATTGGATCACGTGGAGGCATGCAAATGCAAGCTTGTCGAACGACCGTCGGTCACTACTCACTATTCCTTCCTTCCTTCCTTCCTTCCACCGGTCACTCACGTGCTCTAGTGAAAGCTAGCAGCAGTGGACAAGCACAGCCACACACGCGTACACGTCACTGATTGCCGGCCCGGCGTACATGGGCCGCCGGATATGTAACGGACGGCTGGGATGCGTCCTCGTCGGAGACCATGTGGGTTGACGTGGCAGCCACCTCAACGCCGTCGCCTACCAGGTCGGCCACATGCGGGGAGCACGCGTAGCTCGGGCCCGCACGTCATGGAGCAGTGACCACCTACCGCCGGGCGACGCTGACAGTTAGTTAAACTGGCCATCGGTTTTAAAGTTGGAGATTATTTGCAAATAGCACCCTGGAGTACCGTGATTTAGCTGTACGGCACATTCTTAGGTTGCACTCAAAGGAATATTGGCTTGGTTCGTCATTAGCATGGCAAACCGTGCGGTGCATGATTAGTCTAGCGATCACCGTGTGCTAGCTGCCCCTAGACAAAGGTTAAAAAAATTGCTCACTGTTTTATACTTCTTGGAAAAAGTCTATGCTACGTACGTATTTGCGTTCGCCTTCCCAGTCAACTCCTATGGCGCGTCAAGACCCGGTCATATAAAATTAGCCACGATATGGGTAGCATTTTGGTATCGGCAACTAATTCCGTGGGTGTACATATGATGTCACCTGGAAAGTTCTAGTATTGGGTCGGCTACGATGTTAGAATTCCGTTAGCCTTATTTTTTTAATCGGAAATATATATGGGATATTATAGAATTGGCACCATGATGACAAAGCAGAACGTGATTAAGGCCTGTCTACGTCTAGGTCGACTAAGAGAGCTTAATATTAATGTTTGAGATTTATCGTTGTTTGACTAAGCGAGCTTTATATCAGTCGACTGAGACGTAATGTAAGAGAGCCTCATATCAATGCTTGTAGAAATCGATTGAGATCTAAATCCATTACGATTTATCAAAATTGTATAATTAAGCAATGGTTTCAACTTGCCATGGAAGTAACATATCAATGTTTTGATGATTCACTAGTAGAAAACAGGGCACTAGTCCCGGTTCCAGAGGGCCTTTAATCCCGGTTCTGGAACCGGGACAAACCGATCGGGACAAATGCCCAAAACCTGTAGTCCCGGTTTGCTTACAAACCGGGACCAAAGGGGCTCCACGTGGCCGCTGCGGGGAGTCCAGGCAGGAGGACCTTTAGTCCCGGTTGGTAACACCGACCGGGACTAAAAGGCAGCCACGCGTCAGCACCTGACAGGCGCTGGTTTTTTTTTTTGTTTTTTTTTAAAGGAGGGGTTTAATGGTTTTCCTATTGTGTTTCCCCCTTTTATTTTTGTGTTTACCATTTTTATTTGACGCTTTTCATTCAACTCGACGCTAGGTGCTACATATAGCAATGAAGGAACCATTACACAACTCGACGCTAGCTACTACATATAGAAGTGACCTCTCTTTCTCCGTGCTTGGTCGAACAATATGCAACAAGTTTTCGTAAATCTATTCGACGCTATTACATATAGTACACGTTCATGCATATATACAATATAACATCTCTTACGATCCTAACTTCTATTATCACTCCCGATGGCATTCTCCGTCTTTAGGTATGACATGCTCAACAAAGAATCCCGCCAATTCCTCTTGAATTGCTCGTACGCGATCAGTTGGTAGGAGTTCGTCCCGCATCTGCCAGATCTAATTTAAAGAAGGGGGTCAATAAAACTCAACACAATTGATGGTAATAAAATAAAATTGTGAATATTGTTTACGTACTTCAAATTGTTCGTCAGATATGCCCTGGCCCCGCTCAGTGGTCAAGTGGCGAATGAACTCGCAAACGTAGTAAGCACATAAATTAGTCCCGGTTGCCTGCCACAAGCACTTTACGAGAATAGAGTTTAATCAAAATGATAATCAAGCATGATAATGGTATTGAAACTAGAATCAATGAGAGATGCGCGGTACTAGAGTAATACTTACTTTGGGGTGTAAAAATTGCAGCTCTTTTTTCCATTTGACACCCTTAACCTGTTTGGTGAACTTTTTCCAAACCCTGCCCGGCAAATAAATTGATTACTTGATATCAGGAAATGAACGAAAGTTGCCGATATGGTGCGATAATGATTGAACTTACTTCTGAAGCATTTGACGCATGCCCGTCCACTCCTTAGGGTCTTTACGTCTCGAGTCCAAGACAATTACTTTTCCCTCTTCAAGATGAATGTCTAGCAGAATAAAGTGGAAACTGCGCACGCATAACTCATTAATTGCACTTAACCTCGAGTAAGCGAAACAGAATGTGCACAAGATAGTAACACTCACTGGAAGTTGTAAGGAAATAGTATTTCCTTTCTGGTTTGTTGTCCAAGTAACGAATCTAGCAAATTTTTCTCTGTATCAGCAGGAAATTCTTTTAACGTAGGTTCATTTATGAAATTTGGGTCAATGAACCCAATGTCATGGATTTGTAGTTGTTTGCATTCGAGGATCTTCATTCTGCATAATATAGAGTGAGGATAATTAATACATGCAATGAACGAGCTAAGCTAGAGACTTAATTACAGAAAAAATACTTACAGACAATAGGAACTGACGATAGTTTTGTCGAGCTCCTTTTGGTTGTATAACTGGAAAATTTCTTCAAATTCAACGATCAACATCTGCTTTCCATTGAAGAAGTGCTCATTTTCTATTCCCACCAAGATTTCGTTGTTCCCCTCCTTGCAGGCATCCAAGTACCATTCATGCAAATGTCGCATCCTCGTTGGTAGATCCTTGAGCTCCTCACGTGTGATGAGAGGCTTCCCGTGCTCGTAGCTTAAGGATGGTACTACCTCAGCCGTTTCGAACGGTACCGAATCGGGTAAGTAATCATCAGCAGTGATAGCAAGACCATCGGCCGCTTTCTCTGGATCATTAGCGATATCGGTAACCACCTTGAGCGGAGGGCACGATTGCAGTTCTTGTTCGCCGAGCTGGGGAATTGTTTTCCCACTTCTTGAGCCACTTCTACTTAAGCTTCCCGACCGCCTCGCTTGATCATGTTTCTTTTGAATACATCGGTCATAGTTTGATGGCAGCGGAGGCGGTGGTGGTCGCCTAAGGGCATCCAGAGTTCACTTCGCTTTCACCGGATCTATTTTCTCCTCTTCAGGTGGGCGTTTCGGTGCGAGCTGACGTTTCACATCGGCATCCACGATCTCGTTGAGTTCCTCCTCAGACCTCTCGTAGGGTAACTTGGGAAGAGGCTTCAGGCTTGGGCCGTAACTACATCTCCTCTGTTTCGTACTGCTGCTAGCCGCCGAAGCGGCGGCGACTCTCTTCCGATGTTGCTTACGCGGTGGAGGAGGCGGAGTCCGATGACGCGGCGGAGACAGCTGAGGCGGAGAAGGATTCTGCTGAGGGGCCTCCTTCGTAGGAGTTTGCTGAGGCGGCGGAGACGGCTGACGCACCGGAGACGGCTGACGCACCGGAGACGACTCAGGCACCGGGGCATCCTCCGCCTGAGTCTGCTGAGGCGGCGTCCAGTATGGAAGCACGATGTGTTCCTTTCTCCATAGACAAGTAGTCCTTAAGGCATATCGAAGAAGAAGCTCCCCTTCACCTGTAGCGTGCTCAAGCTCCAGCCCATCAAATCCGTCCATTATTTCATCCACCCCGACAATAGCAAAGCCAGCTGGAACCGGAGTGCAATGGAAAGTTGCATCAGGTCGAGGAGGTAAGACATGGCCGACCGCCGCCTTCAAGGTCAGGTTATGACATTTCGCCATTAGCACACAATGTTCATTTTGCGTGATAGCATCCACGGGGTAGCGAGGAGCCGTGCTATCAGGATGAACGAGCTCAGTGGAAGCCACGCTGCTTCTCCGCTGAGATGGTGGGGTAGCATCGTGGGTAGTCTCCAATGAAGGATCTTCGTGCCGCTGAGATGGTTGGCCGGTAGCTCGCTGGCTCTCAAGTGCCTCTAGTTTCGCTAATCTTTCATTCAACTTCTGCATTTCGCTTGCTTCTTCTTTCTTCTTTCTTTGTCGGCTTCTGTAACCAGCGCTGTCGGGAAACCCAACCTTCCACGGAACGGAGCCTGGTGTGCCTCGTGTTCGTCCAGGGTGTTCAGGATTCCCGAGGGCAAATGACAGCTCGTCCTTCTCTCTGTCGGGAACGAACGTCCCTTCCAGCGATTTCTTGATTGTTTCCTCAAGCTTTTTAAATGGTATTGCAAGTTGAGATTTCGTCCAGACACACTGCCCTGTTTCTGGGTCCAATGTTCCCCCAACCCCGAAGAACCAAGTCCTTGCCCGATCTGGCCGGTGCAATGTCTCTGGTTGGACATCTTTAGCAAGCAGGTCTTGCTCAGCTTTGTCCCACGTAGGCCGGGCTTTTCTGTAGCCACCTGACCCCGTAACATGGTGATACTCCTTCCTTGCGGCATTTTTATTATTTCTAAGTGACATCTTCTTAGCCTTCTCCGGTTTCTTGTAGGCCACAAATGCGGGCCAATGATCTCTCATCTTCTCATATTGACCTCTGAATTCTGGAGTCTTGTCTTTCTCGACAAACTTCCAGTTCAATACTTTCTTCCAGTTCTTGAATAGTTCTGCCATCTTCTTAAGAGCAAACGCCCTGACCTTTCATTGTATAACTGGGTTATTCGGATCCTCCTCTGGCGGTAGACTGAAATTTCTAATCAGATTGGTCCAAAGATCATCTTTCAGTCTATCGTTAACATAAGGAACTTGAGGGTCCTTCTTCTTATTCCATTCTTGGCAGTTGATCGGGACGAGGTCCCTAACAACCACTCCGCACTGATGTATAAATTTGTTCTTGGTCCGGTAAGGAGCAATCGGTTGGCCTTTTGGTGAGACTTCTTCGATCGTGAACCTTTCTTGCACCTCCAACCTTCTCATCGGGCCTCGTCTCCTTACCGAAGTGGAGCTCGATCCGATGGCTAATTCAAAGAAGAAAGAAGCGTTAATATATGTACATACAAGAAAATTAATGCATCTAGTCAGCAGAGGATTAATTAATATATACCTCGCCGGACTTTGAAGCAGTTATGGCTCCTTCGTCCCCAGTTCGATCACCGGAGCCGTCGTGATCTCCTTCGTCCCCAGTTCGATCACCGGAGCAGTCATGATCTCATTCCTCCTCACCGGAGCCGCCATCCTCTCTTTCCTCACCATCGGTCTCGTTGAGAAACGACAAGCAGGTGAGATCGATATCACCCTCTCGTATTATATCCCCCAACAACTGTTCTTTTTCTAAGTCTCTGTCCGCCATAGTTTCTGCAAATATTACAACGTGACAACATACAACCATGAGAGATGGATTAGTGGGAAACATCATGCAAAGTTCACAAGTTTTATAACAGTCAGTTTCAAACGATCGTCGAGGACTCCTCCCCCTTTTTGTCCTTAATCTTGTTTTGACCACACAAATTGCATATGACCTCGGGTTCGGGTATTACTGAAACGGGTTTGAACCCGAGACCGCCTCTCTCATGGTCCTCGAGGATACTTGCGGACCCCCACCCCCCTCATGTCGAAGTTATCATTCTACGAACATATGAAATTTCTCAAGTGCATTATGTTCATATGGTGGGACTGGCAACCTACGAAGCACCGATACGGCGACATTGATACGGGTACGGCGATACGGGATACGACAATTTCTAAAAACAGCAATAAGGCGATACGGTAAACATATATAAGTAATAATAAAATGACATGGACTGTCTCATTTTAAAATCTCACTGTGGGGGATACGGCATAGTAAACATATGTAAGTAATAATAAAATGACATCGACTGGACATTGATACGGTAAACATATACGACAATTAATAAACAAGAAATCTCAAAAAGCACGAAGCCATCAGCATCAACATGCAAGCCATGTTCAATGGGCTCACTAGGGGGCAGGGGCCGGCGCGGCGACGGCGACGGGGCAGGGGGAGGCGACGGCGGGGAAGGGCGAGGCGACGGCGACGGCGACGGCGACGTAGGGGCGGGGCGCGGTGACGGCGACGACGACGTAGGGGCAGGGGCGCGACGACGGCGGGGCAGGGCGAGGCGACGGCGATAGCGGGGCAGGGCGAGGCGACGGCGACGGCGACGTGGTGGCAGGGCGCGGCGACGGCGATGACGACGGCGGGGCAGGGCGAGGAGACGGCGACGGCGGGGCAGGGCGCGGCGACGGCGACGGGGAGGAGGGCGCGCGAGGAGGTCCGGCGCCGGCGATGGTCAGCGGGCTCGGGGACGGCAGGGCAACGGCAAAATCCGGCAGCCTGGCGGCGTCGATGTCGTCGTCGGCGCTGAGGAGAGAAGAAACTGCAATGGATTGGAAAAATTGATAAGTCCGCCTTAAATAGCCCCCCCCCTTTAGTCCCGGTTGGTGGCTCCAACTGGGACTAATGCCCCCCTTTAGTCCTGGGTGGTGCCACCAACCGGGACTAAAGGTCAATTTTCAGCAGCCCAAAGGGCGGGAAGCAGAGACCTTTGGTCCCGGTTGGTGGCACCAACCGGGACTAATGCCAACCGGGACTAAAGGGCTGTGCTTCCCGTACCAAAAGTTTAGTCCCACCTCGCTAGTCGAGAGGGGCTCGGAGTGGTTTATAAGCGCTGCTGCCGCTGCCCTCTCGAGCTCTTCTCTAATGCAGGCAGTACATGCCTATTTGATGCCTTGTTGGGCCTGCTAGCACTGCGGGCTTGCATCCTGGCCCACTTGTAGGGTTTCTAGTCGTATGCACGCCGTCGTGCCTAGTAGGCGGGCCTTTTTTGCATATATTATGATTTTATTGTTATTTTTTGCATATGTTATTTTTAGTTATATAATTTTAGTTGCATAAATTTTATATAATTTTAGTTGCATAAGTTTTATTTTTTATTGGTTCTTTTTAGTTGATTCCTTTTGCTATTAGAGTTTTATAAAAGCTTTTTAGTTTCTATTAAAGCTTGTAACAAAATATACTTTATGAAAATTCATTTTACTATTAAAGTTTTTAACTAAATATTTTTTCTGCATTCAATATGCATCATTTAAAGCCACATCATCACTTTTCAATCATTTTCGGACTTCATTTGCTATTTTTCATGCATTTCATGATTTATTTTGAGCTAAGATGACCCTGAGATTGAAAAGCACTGCAAATGAACTCTGAAATGGTTGAAAATTGGCATGGTATCATCATTTCACCCACATAGCATGTGCTAAAAAGTTGAGAGGGTTACGGCAAAAACTGGATGCACTTCGTGTACAAACTAGACAATCTCTTTCGAAGTGTTAGGGTTTCGGACGAAAACTCTTTTGTTACAAAAGGATTTCAATTTTTTGAACATATTTGAACTCAAGACTTTTTCTGCATTCAATATGCACCATTCAAAGCCGCATCACTTTTCAGACCTTTTCTGACTTCATTTCCTATTTTTCATGTATTTCATGATTTATTTTGAGCTAAGATGACCCTGAGATTGAAAAACACTGCAAATGAACTCTGAAATGGTTGAAAATTGGCATGGTATCATCATTTCACCTACATAGCATGTGCTAAAAAGTTGAGAGGGTTACGGCAAAAACTGGATGCACTTCGTGTACAAACTAAACAATCTCTTTCGAAGTGTCAGGGTTTTGGACGAAAACTCTTCTGTTACAAAAGGATTTCAATTTTTTGAACATATTTGAACTCAAGACTTTTTCTGCATTCAATATGCACCATTCAAAGCCGCATCATCACTTTTCAGACCTTTTCTAACTTCATTTGTTATTTTTCATGCATTTCATGATTTATTTTGAGCTAAGATGACCCTGAGATTGAAAAGCACTGCAAATGAACTCTGAAATGGTTGAAAATTGGCATGTTATCATCATTTAACCCACATAGCATGTGCTAAAAAGTTGAGAGGGTTACGGCAAAAACTGGATGCACTTCGTGTACGAACTGGACAATCTCTTTCGAAGTGTCAGGGTTTTGGACGAAAACTCTTCTGTTACAAACTGGTTCTTTTTAGTTCATTCTTTTTAGTTAATGTTTTAGTTGATTCTTTTTAGTTCATTCTTTTTAGTTAATATTTTAGTTGATTCTTTTTAGTTCATTCTTTTTAACAAATAAATACTTTGATTATTTTAGTTAATATTATTTTGATTCTTTTTAGTTCATTCTTTTTAGTTAATGTTTTAGTTGATTCTTTTTAGTTCATTCTTTTTAGTTAATATTTTAGTTGATTCTTTTTAGTTCATTATTTTTAACAAATAAATACTTTGATAATTTTAGTTAATATTTTAGTTGATTCTTTTTAACAAATAAATACTTTGATAATTTTAGTTAATATTATTTTGTTTTTTTAGTTCATTCTTTTTAGTTAATGTTTTAGTTGATTCTTTTTAGTTCATTCTTTTTAGTTAATATTTTAGTTGATTCTTTTTAACAAATAAATACGTTGATAATTTTAGTTAATATTATATTTAACTGCAGTGATATTGTAGATCAAAGCCATCTTCAGAATAGTTGTGGAGAGAAAGTCTTCACTTTTTCTTCTCGTGTGTCCCTTGCTTATTGCGCCGTAACCATGGACAATCTTCATCACATACATCACAATGCTTCAGAAAGCTTGCTAACATCATACTAAATATTCTTACACACAAACCGTACTTAAACAGGGACATAATAGAAATAATAGTTCAGATATCCATTACAGAAAGTACTGCATATATAATTGAAGATACCAATCCTACTCTTCCGGATTGCAAACCTACTCGTCCGAATCAGGAGACCCCCAAGCACTACATAATAGAGATAAAAGTGTTCGCCATTACAAACACTACTCGTCGTCCGGATCAGAATACCCCCAAGCAGGAGATACTAGCGGTACGAGGTGACGCTGCCCATAATTGCAGATTCCAATCCTGCGGTACAACTCGTATGTAACGTACCCATCAATTGCTGCATACTCAATGTTGATAGGGTCAAGTGGGGTCCTCTCCCAATGTTGGTGCCCTGACTTAGGGAATTTTGTCTTCATATCAGCGTAGTCCTCGTCGATCAGGGCGGCTGCCATATCAGCCATTGAAGTCTTGTCATGCTCAAGCCTGAACCTGCCCTGAAGATCAATGTGGCATTCAGCTGGTATCTCAATACCCCAGGTGCGCCTCATCTTGATCTTGTCATTCGTTATATCAACGCTAGCAAAATATATGCCGCTGCGAAGGAACTCCATGAGTTTTGGACAGTGCTTATCACTACTATAACAACAAAATGGAACAAATGTGTTAAATACTGCTGCAACAAGTATATTTTAGAACAAGTATAATAAGAATCATAACAAGTATATTTTAGAACAAGTATAATAAGAATCATAACAAGTATAATAAGAATCATAGCAAGTTTCCTATTTCCTATGCATTTCCTATCCTATGAATCAAAAAGAAGCCCCTAAAGTATGACATGTTCTCCCACGATGGCCAATATGCAACAACAAGGAAAATTCTTATGCAATTTTCCTATCCTATTCCTATGCAATTTTCCTAATCCTCCTATTCCTATGCAATTTTCTATTCCTATGCAATTTTCCTATGAATCAAAGAAAAGCCCCAATTTTCCTATGAATCAAAGAAAAAGCCCCAATTTTCCTATGCATTTTTCCTATGAATCAATGAAACTATGACATGTTCTCGACATTCCCAATCCTCCTATTCCTATGCAATTTTCCTATCCTATGAATCAAAGAAAAGCCCCAATTAAAACTATGACAAGTTTCGTATTACCTTGCCCACTGAAAGACCATGACACGTTGCTTGAAACAAAGTTGGACGACGGCAACATCGCGACCATTGGCCGTGTACTCGAGATCGAGGCCCATGAACTTGTGTTTCTCCTCTTGAAGCCATTCCTCGAACATGGAAAGAAAAACCTTCACTTTGGCGCTGTCGTTCGTGTAGACGACATGGAGATTGGTCGTGCCATGTGCGAGCACCTTCCCGTAGTGAGTGATTGGATTCATGGTGGAGGATGGGAGGATGGGGAAGAAGAGAGGAGAGGGAGACGAACAGAAATGGAGGTGCTGGTCGCGTTTACTGTAGCGTTTGATCTCGCGCGGGACAACTTCCAAGGCGCAGGAATTGAACGGTTTGGACCTTTAGTCCCGGTTCGAGCCACGAGCCGGGACTAAATGGGCACGCGCCAGGCGAACGGTTGCCACCACCCCTTTAGTCCTGGTTCGTGGCTCAAACCGGGACTAAAGGTCCCATCTGAACCGGGACTGATGGCCCCCGACGCCCGGCCGGCGCCCTTGCCTCACGAACCGGGACTGATGCTCACATTAGTCCCGGTTCGTAAGTGAACCGGGATTAATGGCCTTATCCTGGCCTCAACCAATGCCCTGTTTTCTACTAGTGATTCAAGACGGATGTAGTCTTGTCCATGCGTATAAAAATTTTCTACGGGTGAGAGTGACTTTTCGATCACACGATAGTATATTGAGTGATCTTGAAATAGTGCTATAGAAGCTTCAAAGTCATTTGTGAAAGAGACTTCAAATGATATTTTAATACATTGAAGAAACTGCATCCACTAAGGTAACTACTATTCCTTCAATAGTTAAGGACATTTTGTAGGGTTATGTTGAAGTTTCCACTTTCAACATTAGAAGGGCGTGAGCATGCCATAACATAGTGTCCATGGTAGCATGCCCGGGCTCGACGAAGCCTTCCACGTGACCACAAGAGGGATCGTTGACGGTGAGCAGTTGCCATTGTCATCGACACGAAGCAGGAGGTCGTCAACCTCTTGACCTGGAAGCTGGTACCTTTCAAACGCAGTGGGTAAGGGTGAAAGTCATGTCACCTCAACTCCGGGCTGGATTACTTAGAGCACTAAGCTTTCACTGAGTGCTGATTAGTTAGAGCACAAAGCTTTCATTGGGTGTTGATTGAAGCCAACGATGTTGTCGGCTCTCAGTGGTGGTAGTTCCAACAACTCAGATTTACGGCTTGTCTATTGGAAGAAGAAAAAGGGAGAGCATGGAAGAATATCCATGTTGGTTCATATCAATCAAAATCAATGGATGATGAAGCTAGCTCCACTGTATTTTGGGTACGGTTTCTGTACACTCGATCAAGCAACCGTTGGTTGCTGACTTGCTGTTAGGCGACGGTGTACCATGTATACGTATATAGTGCAGTGGTGCACAACTGCACATGTACTAAGATTCTTCATAATGCAAGTAGTGTTTGTTATAACTGTTATATAATTTATCTTGGTGATGTTGGTAGAGGTGATGAGAAATGTTAGTTGGTGTTAGGCAGCTACACACCCAGCTGGTTATGGTTACGCAAATACGTACTCATAATTTAATGACCAGCAGTTCTTTTCTTTTCTTTTTTTTGATCTGGAACACCTTGCATTCCAATTACGAGTAATGACCAGCAGTTCTATTTTGCAGCCATACGCGGCCAGATCAGTCCACTCAAAAAACAAGTTTAGCTACTCTAAATACACGTCACTGCGCGACAGGCCCCCCACACTTCGGCCGTTGGATACGTTGGCCCGGTTTAACGGATGGCCGGGATGCGTCCTCGTGGACGAACACGCGGTTGGCGTGGCAGACACCTCATCCCACGAAGCCAGCGCAGACTTGGCTCGGGCCTGCATGTCATGGACCACCCATTGCCCATCGACGCCCTGTAAAAACCTTCCCGTAAAAGCGGTTTTACGAGAAGTTTGTATACTTTAGCTTTTTATTTTTCTGTATCTCATTAAACAGGCCTCGGGCCCACAAGTCAGTGTCAAGAGCGACATGACCTGGGCGACATGTAACGAACTCCTAGCGCCGACGACGTGTGGTGGCGCAATGGTGAGCGGCAGCGCGAGGAGACGTGTCGGCGAGCTACGACACTGGAAGGTGCGATGGTGTAGCCGCGTGGGGAGATGTGACGGCGGGAAGGCACGCGTCCGCAGTGGCGCGACGGCAACCCAACCTTGTGGCGGCCAAAGAGTAGGGATTGCGTGAGGGTTCCAGCCGTTAACTTTTAAGGCAGTTTTATCTTATCTTACCTAATAATAAAGCAAATAGCGCTTCTGCCCATACGTCACTAAAATTACCCCCGAAGTTGACATAAATTACCCATTATATGCCACCCATAAGTAAAGAAAACGCTTCAGTTTTATTTTCCAAACTCGCCGTGCACTTCGTTATTTTATAAAGATGATACTACCATGGAACACGCATGCTCGAGCATCGTAGTGTCTAAGGGTTGGCTCTCTTAGCCATGAGACCAGGGTTCGATCCCCACGTAGCACACTTTTTCATTTTCCTTTTTTCACGCATCCTTCCCTACGTGTGTGTTCATGAGCCGGGCCGGCCCATGTGCGGGGCTCGAATCCTTTGTTTTTTTTTCATTTCGTTTTTTCGTTCTTTCTTTTCTCATTCTGTTCTATTTCTTATTTAAATTAATTCGGGATTCCTAAATTTCAAAATTGATGAGTTTTAAGAAAATGTTTGAGAAATCATAAAATGTACGTGAATTCAATTATTTTTTGCAAAGCATGAAAGTTCCGTGGATTCAAAAAATATTGGTTTATTTGTTAAACCGTTTGCAAATTATATATAAAAAAATCATGATTTGAAAAAAATAGTCGGGAAATAAAATCATGTTCATGATTTTGAAAAAATGATCGTGTGTTCAAAACATATTCGGGAATCTGAAAAAAGTGTCCATCAAATTTTAGAAAATGTTCACAAAAAGTAAAAAAACACAAATTTTAAACTTTGTTCCCCAATTTTAAAAAAAGTTCAGCGATCCAAAAAATGTTTGTTGAGTCAAAAAATGCTCATGAATTCAAAAACTTTTCATGCATTTCAGAAAAATTTCGTAAACAAAACTAATTTAGTGTTTTTTTTGAGAAAATTCAAAATTTCAAAAAGAATGTCAATTCAAAAACTGTTCACTGATTCAAAGTCTTTTATGTCTAGGATTTGATTAGATTTTTGAAAGTCTTTATATGTCTAGACGTTGGAAGTAGTTCGTGGTCGATGAGATTCTTTTTAAAAAAGTTTTAAATATTCCCTTGCACAACATATTGACAAGTGTGGCATGTAGTGGCAAGCTCATAGCCATGGGATTTAGCATGTTGAATGCATTGGGATCACGTAAACATCACGGCCATCATCGGCGAGGGTGAAAAAGAAAGTTAAGTGGCAACATGACGAGCCACCATGTTAAAATAGAGGATGCTCATATGTGAGGGTATTGAGTCAATCATCAAAGAAAAGTTACGCTTATTTGGCTAGCGCATAATATTTTTTGTCTCCCGTTGCAACGCACGGGCATATTTGCTAGTAACTCCCAAATTATACGAAAAGTACCACCTTCCTGTAAACGTGAGGAGAGTTGATGGGAATTAAGCGGGATCTCATGAAAAAGGGTCGGGTTTATATAAACGGTTAGTTTTTTTATGGACACATGAATTATTGAAGTTCCGGTGACAGTTGAGCTGACCGCACGTCCCATCAACGCTCCTGCCCGTCGACCCTCAAACCGCTCGCATATGTCCGAATCGCGCCGTCCGGACCGTTGAAGCCATCCAACACGGGCTACATCGATATGTCGAGCGGTTCGGACATGGTTTTCCCATAAACCGGAGAGAAAGTTGGGGAGGGGGTGCGAGCGTTCGGACAGCTGCCACGTCCGCTTCTGACTGCCCTGGCCCATCCAAAACCCTACTCCCTCGCCCGCGCGCATTCCCGCTCGTGGCCACCTGTCCTGCATCCGTGCCGCTGTAGAGCGGCCGCTACGCATTGGTGCCAGCCTAGAGCGGACGCGACCTCTCACTGCCGGCATTGAAGCAGCGCGTCGGTCGAGAGAGCGCCCTCCGCTGCACGCCCGACTGAACACGCCTTCTCGTCGCATTCAAACGGTTGTTGAATGCATGCCTTCCTCCATTAAACCCGCGCGTGTGCCGAGAAACCTGTCCAACCACACGTTCGTTTGCTAACTAGCCAGTATTGAACACACGCCGGTTCGCTCCTCGCTTCCGCCTGCTATTTAAATGAGGCCAGATGCCGGGTGAAGAATCACACCACACCTCCGCTCCCTATCTCCTCCTTGCACCATTTTCTCCACACTATCCATGGCATCCGGTGTCTTGCCCGCTTGCAGGCCATCGTCGTCCCTCCGCCGCAAAAACCAGCCGCAACCCATGCTTCACAGAAGCAAACCTCCGATGAGAGGTGCTGCCAAACAAAGAGAAGACAGAGGCTCTTCTTCCCCTCTTGATGAAGCACATATCTCCACGGCTCCCAGCAGCACGACGAGCGGGCTGCCGGATATGGGGAAGACATGTCGTCGGAGAGGAGGGTTGCGGAGGAGTCAAAGCTTCATTTTCCGGGGCTCATGGCTGGCCTGGGATGGGATATGAGCGTCGACGGTCATTTTAGTCTACGTTTAGTGTTCTAGTTGAAATATGTGTAAATGTAATGAATTTGCTCAGGTTTAAACGAAAAGCATCCGTTGTATGTAAAAATCATCCAAGTATGAATGAGTATGATCCAATTTGTTTTAGTTTACAGCAAATTTATTCATTTTCATTAAAATCTATTTAAAATATAAGCAAATATATGGAGACCGTACGGGTTCTGTGATTTACCACCATGCACTCCGTAATTCTAGGAAAAAAATCATAGGTTGCACTTAAGGAACATTGGCTTCTGGTGCATTAGTGTGATGGCCTTGTAAACCGTGTCGTGCGTGATTAGTTTGTACGCTGTCTCAGAAGGTTATATTCTCACTGTTTTCTTGCGAGATACTCCTAGGAATAATCTATGGAGTTCACCTTCACAGTCAACTCCTAATGGTGTGTCAAGACCCAGTCATATAGCAAATCAATCTGTGATTGAATGGTTAGAGGACAGTGATATCCCCAGCCAGTGGCGGACCCAGATATTAAGGGTTGCCGGGGCGACGGATGACGATGAAGCTTCATTACACTGCGCCAATGGTCGCTAGGCACTGAAGATACCCTGCTCCGTCGCCAGAGAGCCGGGGCGGCCGCCCCAGCTCGCCCCAATGGTAGAACCGCCACTGTCCCCACCCCATCAAGGTTCGAGTCCTGATGCTCGCATTATTTTTGTATTTATTTTAGGATTTTTGGCGTTGCACATTTAGTTGGAAGAGACGTTCCCGTCGACGACGAGGCGCCTACAATGACTTCGTAAATCTCAAGATGCTATGCCGACTCATTCTCTCGGAGGTGCTCATAGGGGTAGGGTGTGCGTGTGTGTTCATAAAGATGAGTGTATGCACGTATATATGAACGCTTGCGTCTGTACTGTGTTTAAAATAATAAAGACCCGATCATATAAATTTAAGCATGGTACACCTGGTACGAGTAGCATCTTGATGTCGGCCAGTAATTCTGAGTGTGCAAACTGGATGGCACTTGGGAACTTTTATCGGGTTACAAGGGCATGTCTATCAATCCTCCAAAACCTCTCTCTTATCTCATTTTTCTAAACTTTCCTAGCGATTAAATGTTTGCTCATTTATCTATCAATTTTCTTATAACTTAATCCCTTAGAAAACTTATTTCGCCAATTCTTCAAAACATTTGCGTACACAATTAAAATAAATTCATCACATATCAAAACAAGCATAGGCAATTCAAATGCATCACATCATAAGTCAACTACGTGCATAAATAAAGTTCATTCAATCCTTCGAACAACTAAACATAATTTGTGCTAAACGGAATAGAATAAACAAGTTCATTCCAAAAATCACTAACACATGCTAACCAAAAGCCATCCTAGTTCACATGAGCCTCATGCACTTGCACCATCACCCGTGGAACTACCATAATTTCTTCTATATTTGGTCAACCCCAACCGTGGCATCGAGAGAGATGTTAACCCAAGCTTCACAGTTCACACAAAACTTTGTCTTTCTCAGTCTTGTAGTTGCACGACCCACTCCTCTTCTTTTTTCTTTGGGTCTCCTCGACCTCCTCCACAACCTCGCCATTTCTCTTCATCTGTTGAGTATATGGCATTGACATGGCAATGTCGTCGAGATCGAGTGTCTGGCTTACAACCAATTCTTCCATGAAAGCGGCGACATCATCAGTTAATTGCTCACTACAAAAAAAAGGAAAAAGTAGCAATCAATATCACATCATGCATCAATCTCCCTAGAAACTGCAAACCAAAAACGAAAAATAAAAATAAAATTAGCTTGCGAGCATATCCTCGAGCACGTCGGCCTCGCTCCTTGTCTCCTCTGAATCCAACGTGTCTTCGGTCGCCAAAGGTGAAGAGGAGTGGTGGCGCGACCGCAGGGGGCACAGAATAGTCGCCGACGCTGCAAGAGGTGCTTGCAGCGCTGAATTTGTGGCCGGGGTTGGGTCTCCGGCGTCGGCAAGGGTGGACAGGGGGTGGGGATTTCCATTCCGCCAGTCATACGGGCCAAAGAAGACCGGTGCGCAGGACGAGAGGCGGCGATGTCTGGTTAGGCGGAAAAGCTGCAGACGAGCGGGAGGCAGCGCGACTTCTCCTGAGAACGGCCATGACTAGACTAAATTTGTGGATGTTTAGCGGGAGGAGTCATATTTGATAAAAATAGTCATATAAATGATTTGTTGGAGAGGGGGTGAATCTCTAAACGAAATCCCCCCCCCCCCCCCCCCCCCCCCCCCCCCTCTCGAATACAGCTTATAAGAAATCTGCTAGAGATGCATGAATGATGACACAATCCCGGGTGCCCTCTTGTAAGGAAAAAGAAGTTGTAATTAAACCTCCATCAGGGGTGACAAAGCAGAATACAATTTGGGTTCGTTTATGATTAGTGGAATGAGTTCTTGTATGTCTCGATCAACTTTGAAAATACTACTCCTTCATTTTAGTAAAAAGTGCAACTTGCACTTTTAGAAATTGACCGAGACTTCAAAAGAAACCCAATCGATTGCGAAATAGCAAAACTGTGTTAAAAACCAATAGTTTCATTGACGATTACGGAGTTATTTTACGAGAGTGACCCTTTGATCAAGCCTGTAACTATTATGTAATAATAATCTTGAAATAATACTATACAAGACCACAAGTGCCATACATTCGAACAACAGCTTGATGACCATGCAGTGGACGTGGCAAAACAAACGAGACAGTACATTGAACAAAAGATGTGCTCGATGATGACCATGCAGTGGACATTGGTTTATTCACGCTTGTGTCATGAGAAAAGATGGAGGTTATATATACGGACACGAGCATCGGCTTCTTGTGAGTGGTGACTGATGTGACGGACACGAGCATGGGTTGCCATTAATGCCATCGCACAGCACGATTAGTTAAGCGATCAGATCACCGTGTGCAGTCCTGGACGACATGGTTATTCACTACACGTAGTCTTTCATATGAGATGAGATATTTTTGGGACAAAGTCTATAGAGTTTTGCTTTCTCCTTGTAGTCGGCCGACAATGGCGTGTCAAGGCCTGGTCATATGAAATTAGTCTATGTAGTAGTAGAGATGACGACACTAGCGGATATTTATTGATAGCAGTAGAATCACAGGTGCCCATGATAATAGTAGAATCACGGGTGCCCTCTTTGTAAAGGGAAAATAAAACTAAGCAATGGTTTTAACTTGTCGTGGCTTTTTCCCTCAAAAAGAAAAAAAAACTTGCTGTGGCTTTTCTTTTGAAAAGGCTCCATATATTAAATTTTTCCACAAACCCTAAAAAACATCCTTACATAAACTAAAATACATTCAAATTCTTGAGGATGCCAAAGTCTTCTTCCTGTTGCATCCATAGGCGGCGTGCCGTGACCAAGACTCGCTACCACCTCTGAGCCTCCGTCTCAATGGAGCAAACTTGTTTAAATAGATGAGCTTGTAGAATCAACGACTATGAAGTCATCACCCTAAAAAAACGACTATGAAGTCATCGATGTAGACCAGAAGACGCCGGTGGCCACAATATGCATAGTAAATCAGCGTCCCATCGAAGAAAATGACCGTGAAGGAATATAGAATGCCTCAATTTCGGCCAAACGGACCCGGGGAACACAAACCTCATACGCTCACCGAGGAGAACCAGTATGGATAACCTTCGTCGATCGGAACTGGAGGTGGAGGACCAAGACGTACAACCACGTTGCCCACTCCACAGGACAATGCGACCGAGACAAACTTGTAGAAGAAAACGCCAGATCCGAAGAACCAGACCCGAGAACGCAACATCTTCCACATGCCTCCAGGCGATACGAACAAGCATCATCGGAACGAGGGCAAGGCGGGGAGACTTTATTCCACGCCGATGACGACGACATGGTCTCACCGCCCCCGAATGGAGACCTACCTAATGTCTCAAGAGAGAAAAACTACAGCTCCCACTAGTAGATCGGGGACTCCCCGCACACCCTCACTGACAAGGCCAATGGAGGAGGAGGAGTCCGGCGATCTACAAACGGAGAAGGATGATGGCGGGACCGAACCCTATATCACTTGGGGCTGGCCTGTGGTTGATTAACTAGTCAGTAGTGTGACTTCTTTGTGGTTTGGTTAGTTAAGATGAAGTAAATTTCATCCACCAGTATGACTTCAAATGGGGATGGTCGTTTTCAATGTTGCCAGAATCACAATTTCGAATCGGACCGAAGCTCCGATGGTGGGATAGTAAATCGTAGAATCTTAACTACCAGGATCGTAGAAACATAGATTCTATAAACTAAAATCATAATCGGAGGGGTTAGTTTGGATTGTAACGTCATAGAATCGTACATAACAACCGTGATTCTTTCTACCTACTCGTTTTGAACAGTAAATTCAAATCAAATAGTAAACATATTTTTTATAGATGTTCTTGTTAGTGTAACAAGCGTGCATGTCAATTTTCATATGAAATGGGATATCGATAATTCATCAATGACAACAACAAAAATTATGTGTGACCTTTGGTGTTCGATTTTATTTTTTGCATAGGTCAAAATGCGAAAGCTTTGCACGTAAAAATTTGCAGGTAGCATTTGGATGTGACATGAACACATCTAATTTTATTTTTGGCCTGGGAGCATATACTGCAGGGAGCCGAATTGGATCTCCGCCTTCAAATGACATTATAATGACCATGTTGTAAGTAGCAACTCGACGAAAATACCCCGAAGAAGAGATCTTCACTATATAACCACAATTCCTTCAACTATTAAGGACACCTTTGACAGATATTTCATAAGATCATGTTCCTTCAACAACATAATTTTTTATTGAAACTTATTTTTTAATGGGAATTGAAACTTATCGTTGCATGAAGTTGGTACAAACTGCATAACAACACAACATCAAAATATCACCCCCACCTGCACTACGCGAGAGGGTTGGCTTGGGTGTCGTGTCATCACCTGCCAAAGCCCCCGCCATGACCGCGATATGGATCGTCGGTGGTAAGGTGTTGATTGTCATTGTCTTTGAAATGAAGCTGACGAAGCCAAGAATTTACCTTTTGATATTCACTGTAAAAAATATTGTACAACAATTGATCAATTTTCGGCCTCTATAGTTAATAGGAGTACTGTACAACTGTATTCGACTTTTGGGGTTAGGTCTTTGATGCTCATGTAATGCATATAAATACGCTTAGGATCGACAACTTTTCGTCTCTTTAAGTAAACTTGCCTACTTACCAAAACTCTAATGCTAGTATGTCGTTATATAATTCACGCTCTTGTACCCAAATCACTGTGAATAATTGCATCGAGGGGCTTTTTAAAAGAACCGGATGAAAGAATACCGTGGTGGTAGGAGCAAAACAACCATCGCCATCCGTCCGTCCGTAAAACCGCGAGGAAACGAGAAAAGGTCACAGCTTGGGACGCAACCTCCGACGGCGACGGCCGCCATTTGTTTACTCGCTCGCTCCTCCGCTCCGCTTCCCCTTTTCCCCTTCCCCTCCCCTCCCTATCCACCACCTCCAGCCACCGCCGCACCAACTCCCCCCTCTCTCTCTGCTGTCCCCCTCGATTGGTTGCGCCACCAAACTGACCGCACCAAGCTGAGCCAAGCACGCCCGAGCAAAGCCGGGGGAGAGAGAGAGAGAGAGGACCAGGAGGAGCCTCCCGACAGCCGCGCGCCGCCGGCCCGTCCGGCGCTCAGATCCCGCCCAATTCGGAGGTATCCCGCCCGTCCATCCCCCCTTCCCCTGTTCTGTTCTGGCTTGTAGCTTTGCGGCGGAAATCGTCTGTGTCCGAATTTGGGGGGGCGTTGTTGGGGAAATTGTCCTGCCCTGCTCGGATCGGAGGTTCCAGTTCATGCTCGTCGCCCTGTACTTCTTTTGTCCTCGATTTTTTTTTGCTGTTGTTGCTGTGCCTGTGCGGTGGAAGCCGCGCTGGCTATCTGGATCAGAAATCGGCTCTTTGAGTACCGATCCTGTTTCTTGAAGTCTCGGGGTTAGTGGTTGGTTCAGTCGATTGTTGTGTGGGGAGATATCTCCTCTCCGTGATCCTTTTTGGTGCCCTTGCAGATCTTGCTGTACTGAACTGCAGCTGCACAAGTGGTTATGATCTCCCCATGTTATGTGGGTGGGTGAGCCTAATGAGTTCTACTTTCAGCTAAGCTGAGCTAAGCCAATTCTTCACCTTGTTGTATTGCAGGTACAAATTTTCTCTGTGTGTCCGCATGAGCAGAAGAGACAGTAGGAGAAGTGATCTTGGACTAAAACGCCCGCGCTTCTGAGCAATTTAGGAGGCAGAGGCATACATGCATAATGATGTTGGGATGGTGTCCAGTAGGAGGAATTCCACAGGGGCTTTCCACCGCGACGGCCCGGCCAAGGACTGGTCCCAGTTTGCCGACCCCTCGCCCTCTCCTAAACTGCTGTACTCGCAGTCATATGTCGTCATGAGGGGGCTGTTGGCTTCGCTGGCCTCTTTGGATTTCGCCCTGTGGTCAAGCACGATGAAATCCGCATGGCGATCGCCCGAGAGGTCGAAGTCTAAGGGACCGGGCTGCAGGAGAGTCGCGTTCCGGCTGTTTGTTTGTTTCATGGTCGGGATCTTCATCGGGTTCACGCCCTTCTTCTCGGTCGATGTCTCTCAGAAGATAGTCTCGAGGCTTCCGTTCGACGATGGGGTGGATGATAAGGTTAAGGAGTTGGATGCGATCGTAGTGCAGAAAGAGGTTGAGATGATTGATGAGCCTGAGGTTGAACCGCAGAGCCCTCCGGTTCCTGCAATGTTGGATGATGAGGTGGATTTCGTCGAAGCTTCGAAACCTGCCATTACTGATTTGGTCATCCCTGTGAGGAAGCTTCTGATAGTGGTGACAATCACTTCTGCTCGGCCACAACAGGCGTATTACTTGAATCGTCTAGCTCATGTTTTGAAAGGTGTACCACCTCCTCTCTTATGGTTAGTGGTGGAATGGCCTGTTACTACCTTTGAAACAGCAGAAATCCTCAGGTCTTCTGGGGTTATGTACAGGCATATTGTCTGCAGGAAAAATCTTACCAGTGTGCGGAAGATTGCTGTCTGTCAAAGGAACAATGCAATCTATCATATTAAGAAGCATCACCTTGATGGTATAGTGCACTTTGCTGACGAAGAGCGGTCATACATGGGTGATGTATTTGAAGAAATGCGGAAAATCAGGTGACATTTCTCTACCAAAACTTCATTTGATGGACTGGTGTACTATTTGATAAATCATGAATGCATGGTAAATCGTCTTGATGGTCCAAATGTAGGGTTGCAACTTTTTGTTTTATAAATAACTGTTGGTGGCAACTTGTAGATTCTGATTCCTTTGCTCATTTTAGTCGTACTATTCTATATTATATTGGGTGAATGAGTTGTTACATCTTCCTTGCTTATGACACAAGTCAGTACTAGGTTGAGTGTTACATGATCCTTGCGCATGAAATTAGTGAGCAGAGACAGCACCAAGTAAATGCCTTCTTCTCAAGGAATCTATGGGCATCTATATAAATATGTGGTTTCTTCAGTTGGATGCCACTTGGATTTTGGTAACAGACAGTCAAGCAAGTTTCATAATCTCATACACATGGCTAGGATTTCTGAACTAACTGGCTTTGTAAACCATGGCTAAACCTGAAAGGTGTCTATTTGCTTTTGCTCCTAGAATTGTGTGACTTGTGCATTGTAACTGGAAGCTCTTTCCGCTAGAAAAATTCACTTGTAAATTTTCCTTTTCTTTTTGCAACAGTATTGGGATAAAATATTAACATGTAATTATGAGTTGCAATCATTACTTTACTTTTTACCTAGACCATCTGAAAAGTTGGGCCATTACCCCCCCCCCCCCCCCCCCAAGCTCCTTGTACCGTAATTGTGTCTGATCAAGAACCATGCATCTTTACTTGGATTTAGCTTAATTTAATGGACATAAGAAGTATGTCTTATACTGGTGAGTACCAGTGGCACAAAAACATTCCCTACCGACACGATCACGATGCTCAATGAGTGATACTCAACCAGCCCTGGGGAGGTTCTTAGTTTCTATGGATTCTTTGTTCATGGCAAACAATATTGGTGCTTCCAGATTCCAGCCAGCACCTTGCCATTTATTTCCAAACAGTTCTGTTCCTGAATGTGGTCTTCACTGGCATAAGAATTTTTACAGGGTACTATCATCTGTTGTTACAGTTTATCCTAGTGATGACTGATGATATTACCAAATTGGGCGCTCAAACTTGAGAAGTTATGCAGCATGGTGGCAATTTGCGAGAAAAAGAACTGATTGCAAATAGTCCAATTATTAAGAAAACAGACATATTGTGTGTAGAATTCAAAGATAAAGCCTGTGAAACAGGAATTTAGTTTAGGAAGTGAAACAATATCATGGACTTTGTTGCCTTAAAACTGCCTATCAGAGATTTCAGATCAAAGAAATCTGTAGTAATCTTTCTTTCTCTTATGAGCTTGTTCTTTTCTATGCAGGCGCGTTGGTGCATGGCCTGTAGCGAACCATGATGCAAGTAAGTACAGGGTGGTTGTAGAAGGGCCTACATGTAAAGGAAGCCGAGTCACTGGATGGAACACAGTTCAGAAGAAGGGTGCACCGCGTCGATTCCCAATTGGTTTCTCTGGGTTTGCTTTCAACAGTACAATGCTTTGGGATCCTCAAAGGTGGAACCGCCCAGCTATGGATTCTGTTATAGTCCACTCTGGTGGCAGAGGTGGTCTGCAGGTGAGTTTATCCCTAACGCAAACTTCAGCACTATGTTTTAATGGAACTTCCTTTCTGCAAAATCGTACTGCAGCCTAGTTGAATTTCTATCTGTAGATCTCCATGGAGCAAACTGCACGATACCTATCAATTTTTTTTTGGGTAACACTGTAATGAAGTACAATATCATAAAAGATTGGTTAGGCAAATAAATGGTAATTGCGATCAAGACAAAACCAGCTGCGGGATATCTTAAGCAACTATAGCCACTAGTATGTCTCGAAGAAAATAATGCATTATGGCTATTTTTGTGACCTGATATGAAGCCATACAACGGATAACTCATAAAATTTTGCATGGACAACAGAAGTCATGTAACACCCATAACATCAAATTATTTTACTGACCTGACTATGTGTCATTGCAGGAGTCGCGGTTTGTCGAGAAGCTTGTTAAAAACGAGCGTCAAATAGAAGGCCTTCCAGACAACTGCAACCGAGTCATGGTCTGGAACTTCGCCTTGGAACCTCCCCAGCTCAACTACCCCGCGGGATGGTCATTGTGGAACCACCTTGAAGCCGTCAAAGAACTGTAACCTAGGAAGTCTCCGCCACCGTTGCACCGTCCGAAGCATGATAAACCTTTGCAGTGGCATAGAGGTTCTGAATTTCGACTTTGTGCCGTCCAGCACTAACGGCCGCAGCGCTGCTAACCGGTTGCCCTCCTAAACAGCCTGCGCGACGGGACCCGCAAAGTCAGTCGTAGTGTCGATCATATTAGCAGCAGTGCAAGAAAGCAGAACTACCTGACCAAGCTTTCATCTTCTTCTTTTTGCGTGCTCTCTGTATTCTTTTTGTGCCCTTTGCTTCCCCCTCCGTATTCGCCGGTGCATACTGCCCTGTAGATTTTTTTTCCCCCACGGCCTTTCTGTGTTTATGATACGTTTACAGATGTAAAAACCTGCAGCCGTTGCAGCTGTTATTAACAGTGAATGCAATACCACAGATTTGTAACTGCTAGTTAACCCGGCAATCAAGTCATCTAGGCGTGCCAAATTCTTGTTGGAACCTTGACTTCTCACCATGACGCTATGGAATTAGTTGTACATAGAACCTGTAAAGCATTGCACATGCCGCTGCAAATGATGGGCAACATAATGTGTTTTTTTTTTTTGAGAGAAACAACATAATGTGGTTGGAGCATTACTGGGCATGCAGGCATGCACCACAAGTAGTTGGGTTTTTGGTTGGAGTGCAAAAGGTGCAAAGCGTTTTCGTAAAATTTGTGGCTCGCTGGCGGCCTGGATGATGGTTCTTGTGACTACGTTTTCATTTTATTGAAAGATTGTGAGGCACTAGTTTAGAAATCCGGTACTCCGTGACACTGAACGAGTATATTTGGACGTGGGCCGTTTAGTATTATTTATATACCTTACTGAGTGAGTGTTGGCATCAAAGTCGATATGTCCGAGTGGTTAAGGAGACAGACTCGAAATCTGTTGGGCTTTGCCTGCGCAGGTTCGAATCCTGCTGTCGACGAATGCTAATAATTTTTTATTTTTATTTCTCTTTTGCAGTGACATTTGTTGTCAACTCTATCTTAGGCTTGGAGGAAATCTTGTAATATGCTGCTGTCGACGAATGCTAATAATTTTTTATTTTTATTTCTCTTTTGCAGTGACATTTGTTGTCAACTCTATCTTAGGCTTGGAGGAAATCTTGTAATATGCTGCTGTAAGATTTTGCTGATGCAGCCTTTGGAAAATATCTATCCTGCTGAATCCTGCTGAAGCTCTCTTTTAGGAGAGGTTTCACTGACAGGCTCATGGTCATGGAGCTATGGTTTCAGACAGTGGACATTGCCTCTTATTCGCAATCTCTATACGCTGTCATTGCCTCCTCTTCTTAAAAACAGAAATGGCATTTTCTTTGGCCGGCACATCTGGTCTGGTCTGGTATGCAGGTCATGTGGCGGCCGGCGACTGTGCCGTTTGCTGAAGAAGAGATGGCGTCCCCTGCTGTCTGACAAGCAGGCTGAGCTACCTGGACCGGTGTCCCAGCTCACCTGCTGCTCAAGAAAGGGAGGGCTACCAACGATCTGGCACCTGCTGAAGATGCAACTGCTGTGACCCGGCAACTGTTGAAGATTGCCTACTCAAACTTCTCTCACGCATGATGATCAATTCATGTTGGCCTGCGTTCCCTCGATGCTTCTGTTTTGCTGAGAGCCTGAGATTACACCTTTTGCTGCTCCAGCAGTGTTTTTTTTTTTTGAAAAACATCACCAAACTTTATTAATTAGATATAATGGTTACATCGTCAATGAGAAGAGATACAATATTTTCCATAGGCTCCTCAATCAAATCCCTAGTCATGGAACATTTTGCTAGTCTAGCAAGCTCATGAGCTACCTTGTTCGCTTCCCTATTACAATGTTCAAAACTAATGCTCCATGGGAACCTTATAACTGTTGCTGTAATAGAACTAATGCAGTGTTGCTGTAATGCGGAACCTTATAACTGTTGTTCTGTGTTCCATTTTCAATGAAAATGGAAAATGGAACTGGGCCTGGGACTGGGAGCCTTTTTTATTGGGTTTCGTAAATATATTCTGAAGCTGTTGGCTTCTGGCGAAATGCATGGAGTCTTACAATTTGTGTGATCTGCAGCAAACTTTGAACTGACGTTACTCCCCAAAGAGAGTATAGAAGTGCACTGTGGGCATGTGTGGCCGCGTTGGCGCTAGCGTCTGAAGGATAATAACACAAACGACAGTTTTCTTTCTTCTATACAAAAAACTTTTGGAGAAGGTACAGGCTAGTTGAGGCATACATAACACACACACACACACACACACAAACAGGACTTGGACGTACGCAGGCTACTGGAAGCAGCCATTTCCTCTAACGTAACTATACAATAAAAAAAACAGGACTTGGACGTACGCAGGCTACTTGATTCTTAATTTCTGTCTAATCTGATGGTCCCTGAGACGCCTTATCCTGAAGCTGGCTGCATGCCTTTATGGCTTGAGATGTCAGACAGTGAGTTTCTGATCTCCGGGTATTATTTGACAAATCTGGCCCTTTGCCGAAACTAATGCCACATCTGGCCCCTTGGCTAAACTATGTGCAAATCTGGTCCTTGAGGTCGGCGTCAAAGAGGATGGAGCCGAACATGTGCAGGTCGGCGCCAGCAGAATCAAGCGCCGAAGCAAGGTCGGCGCCGAGCTCCTTGGAGCCGACCCCTCAAAGCATCTCACTGCAGAAATGTCTTGGCGCCGACCTGCACAAGTTCGACGCCATCCTCTTTGGCGCCGACCTCAGGGGCCAGATTTGCAAATAGTTTCACTAAAGGGCCAGACGTGGCATTAGTTTCAACAAAGGGCCAGATTTGTCAAATAATACGATCTCCGGTGAGTTCCTTCAGAACCATCCGAACACCTGTTTTTGACTTATCAGAATTGCACAACAATATCTAGAAATTAAGAAATAACATGACTACATCAAACACAACTCCTAACTCCTAAGTGAGACTTGAATGAGCGATTTTTTATGTTCTTTTACGAAATTCCGAAACTATAGAGAGGAGACCAAAATTTCAAAAGTAGCACACTGTCATTGCCGTGCACAACGGAAACATTCCCTGCGCAAAAAAAACACCGAAAACATGCCTTTAGCTTTTCTTTTGAGGAAAACACGCCTTTAGAGTATCCTTTAAAAAAACATCCCTTTTTTTTTGATTTTTGAAAAAAACATGCTTTTAGTTGCCGGCCCAAACGGAAAGACCATTTTGTTGCTGGCCTACACAAAAACTAGGCCTGTTGTTGCGGTCCGAAGCGAAATTTTTCCATTGCCGTGGGCAAAGATGAGCTCCTCGAACCTGGTAGCTCTGCAGCTACAGACTTATTGACGCAGCTACAAGACCGCTACAAATGAAAAGTATTTTCCTGTGGTTTCCTTATCATTTTTTTCACTGTTTGCTGCAGTTCTCTTCGGTTTTCTCGAGTTTTTTTCTTTGTTTTTTTACTGTATTTCTTTGGTTTTCATTTTTTTTGTCCTTTTCACTGGTCTGTTTTTCTTTTTCTAACACATGTCTACATTGGCGTACACATTGTAAATTTTTTGTATACATTAGTAACATTTTTTATACATTACAAATACAAGATAAAAAAAATTCAAATATATGTTTTGATGTACTTTTTGTACAAAATGTATATTTTTTATATACATGCACATTATTTTTTAATAAAAGTTTAACATTTTTTCAAATACATGTTTTAGAGGGTTATTTTATTACATGTTAGAAAATTTTCAAATACACATTGAAACATTTTTTACATTGTATACCATATTTTAAATATCACAAACAACTTTTAGAAACACATGTAAAATGTAACATACATTTTTTAATTAGAAGTATATTTTTACATTGTAAAACATTCTAAAATTTCATGTATATTTTTGTGAAACATGTGAACATTTTTAAATGTCACGAACAATATTTTTGAATGCATTTTTTGAATTACACTAGCAATTTTTTTGCAATGTTTTCACATTTTTTAAATTTGCGGCGAATATTTTTAATTTTTTCAGTGTATTTTTTCGGAATATATGTATTTATAATATTTTCAACAATAAAAAAATGAAAACAAAAACTGGTATACATCTACCCACGTGATTATAGGCCGGCCCATTCAGGACGTCCCTAATGCGAGACGTGCTTGCGTCTAACTGACATAGTGGGTCGCCTCCTCTTCTCCATGTAAAACCTCACCTGAATCTTCTCGGCACACTCGAGCTTCCCCTAGTCGAACCCTCGTGCCATCAGGACCACATCAACAAGAATAACCTATTCAAAAGAAACACTAAACCCACTATTAGAGAAAAGCTTATAGGTAGAATGTTACTAATAGCGCCGATTATGGACCACGCGCTACTACTAATTACTAGTAGCGCGCACGAAACAGGGCGCTACTGGTAGAAATTAGCAGTAGCGCCGTGTTTGTTAACAAACGCTACTGCTAAGTGGGCCAAAGGGTGCCCCAGGGTCGCCATAAATTAGCAGCGATGGCCCGAAAACAAGCGCTACAGCTAAGACAATATCTGTAGCGCGTTTACCCTAGGGAGCGCTACAGTTAAGTTTCTACGGGTAAGCCTGTGGGACCCTTGTATCAGCAGCGCGTGTCTGCCAAAAGCGCTACTGCTAGTTGAGATAGCAGTAGCGCCCTTCGTCAAAAGGGCGCTACTGCTAATTTCCAACGGTTATGCTGGTGGGCCCCACTTAACAGCAACACGCTGGAAGAAAAGGCGCTACTGCTAGTAGCGCGCTTATCCCACCAGCGCTACTGCTATGGTCGCTAGCCACTAAATATCTGCCACCTTCCCCCCACCTCCTCTTCTTCCCCCTCCTCCCTCTCTCTCTTCTTTGCCCCTTCATCACCTCCATTAATGCCCTCCCTCCCCCTCTCTCATTCTTTGCCCTCCACCACCACCTTCATTAATGCCCTCCACCCCCTCTCTCTCTTTCTTTGCCCTCCACCATCACCTCCATTAATTAATTACCTAACCACTCTCTTTAATATTTTATCCCTCCACTAGCTAGCTTGTTCTCCCTCTTCCTAGTTACCTCACTATCTAGATCTACTAGCTAATTAAGAAAGAAACTTGAATATATATCTTCGTACCGGCGGGCTTGATCTCTATCGACATAGGTGAGGAAAAAGAAGAGATAACATGCAATAATGGAAATATGTGTATGTGTTTGTGTGCGCGCGCGCGATAGGACCGAGCTATGTGATTGTGTGTGTGGCATGTGTGAGTTGCCTATATTATGTTTTTTTTTTGAAATGTGCATGACATGAGTTGCCTATGTTTTGCCGAAATGTCGATTCATTTCCGTTTCGGCGAATTTCGGGCAAACTCGACATGTCCTATGTTTAGGGAAGGTCATGTCAAATTTTTGTATGAATTTGTTGCATGCATGTAAGTGGTTATAATTATTTGGCATCACGCAGGCAATCATGAAGGTCCATGGAAGGAAGGTGGAAATATACTGGCAATCCGCGGTGGACGACATGTATGAAAAAAACGGAAGGAGGTTTTATGTCCGTGTCGTAAATGCAAAGGAAGAGTATGGCTCAACCCCTTTAAGGCTGGCAAATTCAAGGCGCACCTGCTCATGCATGGTTTCATGGATGGCCATACTCGATGGATAAGTGAAGACGATGATGATGAGGACGTCGACGGGGCAAGCAATAACGACATGGGCCGAGACGAAGAGATGATCGAAAATGGGCCCGAAGAAGAGGGCGTCGGAAATGGCGTCGTACATGGCGCAGAAGAGGCCGGACCTGGCGGAGAAGACGCGGACACACCGCAGTCTTCTTCCCTACTAACTTCAGCCATGGGGGACCCACATGTTCGAGAACTGCTTCGCAAGAGGACGACTAGCGACAGAGCTGCTTCTAGAGAGGAGGCCAAGTTGGCGCAACTGGAGCTAGACTCGAAGACTCCATTGTATGATGGTTGCGATCCCGAGGTGGCCCGCTTGAGTTTCACACTAGAACTGCTCAAGACGAAGGCAAAAAACAAATGGACAGATGCAAGCCTGGATGACCTTTTGAAGTATCTAAAGAAAGTTTTTCCCGAGGGAAGCCTGTGTCCCACTAGTGTCGAGGAGACCAAAAAAATCGTGTGCCCTCTTGATCTGCCGCACATTAGATACTACGCATGCATCAACGATTGCATCATATATCGGAACGAGCACGCGGAAATAACCATCTGCCCAAAGTGCAATGCTTCACGATATAAGAAGGCCGAAAAGAAAAATCTACAGAAAGTCGTGTGGTACTTTCCCATCACTCCCCGTCTGCAGCGGTATTTCGTAGATCCTAAAGAAGCAAAGCTCATGCGATGGCACGTGGATAGGGTGAGGCCAGACGATGGAGATAATCTGAAGTTGAGACACATCGCAGATGCTACTCAGTGGAGAGCATTAAACGCTGAATATAAATATTTCGCAGATGATCCAAGGAACATCGTGCTTGGCGCTAGTACTGATGGGATGAATCCGTTTGGCAAGCAGAACACCAACCATAGCACATGGCCCATGTTTGTATGGATGTACAACCTCCCCCCTTGGAAGTGCATGAAGGCAAAATACATACACATGACTATGCTTATTCAAGGGCCAAGAAAACCGGGAAATGATATTAATCTGTATCTCGGGTTACTGAAAGAGGAGCTAGACACGTTATGGAAAACGCCGGCCAAGACATGGGACGCCAACACAGGAGAGTATTTCGACATGAGAGCCGCGTTGATCACGACGGTGCACGACTATCTCGGTTATGGATATCTCGCAGGACAGGTATGCCATGGATATTGCGGATGCACCAGGTGCATGGATGATACAACGTCTCAGCAGCTATCGAAAGATGGCGTTTTTTCAAAAATTGTGTACATGGGGCATCGAAGATGGCTCGAGAAGGATGACCCGTGGAGAAAGCATGGAGATCTATTCAATGGTAAGGTCGAGCATCGAGGACCTCCACGTAAGTGGAGCGGCATCGAAATTGATGAGTTGTTGAAGAACTGGGAACAGTGCCCCTCGCCGGGAAAGACGAATAAGAAGGCGCCGGAGCCGCTGCTGAAGGTATGGAAAACGAGGTCTGTTTTCTGGGACTTGGAGTACTGGCCCAAACTAGACACGCCTCATAGCCTTGATCAAATGCATATCACGAAGAATATCCTCGAGAGTTTGCTTGGAACATTGATGAACATGCCGGAGAAGACCAAAGATGGGCCGGAGGCAAGAAAAGACTTGGAAGTTTTGGATATCAGGAAAGATCTCCACATGCCCGGTAAAAAGTCATTAGAAGAGACGGAGACGGAGACGGAGACGGAAGATAGGGGCAAAAAAGCAAAAAAGAAGGGAGAAGAATATTGCCCCCCCCTCTTGCTTCACCTTAGATCCGAAGGAGGTCGATCAACTCTTCAAGTGCCTTGCTGGAATCAAAGTTAGTTCCGGATACTGTGGGAAGATAAGCAGATATCTGGACACCAAGAAAAAAAGGTTCAGCGGGATGAAGTCTCACGACTGTCACGTGATGATGACGCAGTTACTCCCGGTTGCACTTAGAGGGATTTTGGACACACACGTCCGTGATACACTTATTGATCTATGCCACTTTTTCGACACTATCTCTCGAAAGTCGACCAGTGTGAAGCAACTGAAAAGGCTACAGGAAGAGATCGTTGTCATACTAAATGAGCTAGAGATGTACTTTCCGCCCGCGTTCTTCGACGTCATGGTGCATCTGTGTGTCCACATCGTGGACAACATCATACACCTAGGGCCGACATTCCTACACAGCATGATGCCGTTCGAGAGGATGAATGGGGTCATCAAAGGATTCGTTCGTAACATGTCCCGTCCGGATGGAAGCATCGCGCAGGGGTATCTGACCCAAGAGTGCATCTCCTTCTGCGAGAATTATCTAGGCGTCGGAGAACCTGTTGTTGGTTTTCCCATCAACAAGCAGTGTGGAAGGCTGAAAGGAGAAGGTCACATCAACGACCGGAGGGAATTGAATGTGTACCGCTCGGGCCGACAGGACGACTTTGACATAGCTAACTTAGTAGTGCTACAACACCTAAACGTGGTAGATCCTTTCGTGGCACTGCACAAAGAGGCCATCGCAAAGAAGTACCGTGACCGTGGACCGCACAGGACGGACGCTGAAGTTATTAGAGAGCACAACTCCATTTTCTTGCGTTGGTTCAAAGAGCGAGTTGTGGCTAATCCCCCGGAAGAGGGATGTCCAGACGGAAAGTTGATATACACCTTAGCACATGGCCCGGCGGTCAACCTCGCAACCTATCAGGCATACGATATCAACGGATACACATTCTACACGGAGGCCAAAGATATGAACAGTGAATACCAGAACTCAGGGGTGACGATGGAAGCCATGACCAGCGATGTAACTGAAAGATACTACAGAAGGGTTGAAGAGATCTGGGAGTTTGAATACTCTGGATTGCATAGCGCGACGATGTTCGGTGTCAGATGGGCTAAAAACGTACAAAGAGAAAGCCGACATTTCACTACCATGTGTATACCCGATGCCAATACCGTGAGCGCCACCGCCAAAATGAGCCATGGGTACACGCTAAGCACGTGACACAATGCTTATTCATAGAAGACCCTCTCAATTCCAACCGTGTTGTCGTGAGGAGAGGCAAAAGGAGCATCGTCGAAATGGATGGAGTCGCCAACGAGGAAGACTACGACCAGTACGGTGACCCGATGAGGGAAGATGATGATGACGATGAACCATACATCAAAAGAAGAAGCAGGAAAACATTACCTAAGAAAGATCGTACTCCCTGGAAAAGGAAAAGTCACAACGAGGGGATCAATTATTCGACAACGAACAAAAGAGGAAAGAAGCAGATCAGTCTCAAGCGTCGTCACCCGCACGCTAATTAAGAAACGACCATAATTTGTACGTACCTATTTTGTATGAGTACTTAACACCGTTATCGGTCAAATGATGTAATATATATATTATGCACTAATTATATCGGTCAAATTATTATTAGCAATTAGGAAAAATAAAGAGAAAAAGGAAAAAGAAAAAGAACAAGGGAAAAAAGTAACATATCTACAGAATTTACAAAATAAACAAAATAGTTAGCAGTAGCGTGTTTCTAAGAAACGCGCTATAGCTAACTTAGCTATAGCGCGTTGAAACGCGCTATAGCTAACTTAGCTATAGCCCGGCCGTTCGAACCCTATCTCATCCCCACCCTACTCGATCTCTCCCTCTCACTCTGCTGCCCCAGCCGACGACCCCGCGCGACCTCTGCTGCCCCGGCGAGTCTGCTGCCCCGCGTGCGGCGACCTCGACCCCGATGTCTCCTCCGCCCTCGCTAAGACCTCGACCTCACTGCGCCTCTGCTGCCCCGCACGCGGCGACCTCGCTGCGCCTCTCCTTCTCCTCCGGCCGCCATGCTCGCATCCCCATGTCTCCTCCGCCCGTCTCCGTCTCAGGTGAGCACGCTCTCGATCCCTTCCTTGGCTTGCTTATTTGGTAGGGTTGAAATTATTTGGTAGGGCTGATTAGGGTTCTTGTAAAACAAATAAAAATTAGGGTTGATATGGGTTCTTGTAGGGCTGATTATTTGGTAGGGCTGATTAGATAGTAAAACAGAAAAAGTTAGGGTTAAGAAAAAAAATCAGTTAATTAGATTGTAAAACAAAAAATTAGGGTTCTTGTAGGGTAGAAAATATTTTATATATGTTTTTAAAAATGGAATTCTTGCTGTCCATTTGAAGTTGTTGTCCAAATTGGACCAGATACAATGTGTTGCGGGCCTGAGGCTGTTCTTGTTTGCAGGGAAACTTATTCTGAGTGGCCTATGTTTTGCCGGAATGTTGATTCATTTCCGTTCCGGCAAATTTCAGGCGCTCGATAGGTGCCATTTTTAGCATAGGTCATGCCAAAATTTATCGTGAATTTCGACATTACGTCTGCTTCAAAGTAGACATATCGAGTGCCCGAGATTTGCCGGGACGGGAATGAAATGACAGCCAGGCAAAACATAGGCCATTTTTCCAAGAGTCATTATTCATTTTATTATATAAAGGTCGAGAAATTAAACGACTAGATTGAACCCTAGGAAACATGGCCGACAACGATGAAGCCGGAGATGAAGCATCACACGTTTACTTCAACTATCTGGCTAGACAGGAGATGGGGACGGCCACTGATGCCAACGCCGATGGCGCAAACGGCACCGACATTGATGCCACCCACACCGGCACTGAGGCGGAGACGGCCACCGATGGTACCTCCCAAGCCAGTGATGGAAAGAAGGGAAAGAGGACACGACGCCCAAATCAGGTTGGCATCGGAAGACTGGTGATCACGGAGGTGTCAGAAGGCGATTTCGAGCCAATCGAGCCGCGGGACGTGGCAGCGACGTACGACAACCAACTAGCATGCATCCTACGGGATACCGCTAACATCAATGACGCAAAAAGACGGCAAAATGAACCTTTGCAACACCTGCTCCTAACTAGGTTGCACACAAGATTCTTGTTGCCCGGACGAGATGAAAAGATCAATGACCCGTGGAAAGATCCTACCATGAAGAAAATAAACAACAAAGTCCTAGGAAAGTTCAGCAACGCATTGAGCGCCTGGGAAACAAGGGTGAAAAGGGCGATTGAAGTAGAGCATCAAACCTACGCCCAGATAAAAGAAGACAATCCGAAAATTTCGGAAGAGGACTTTGAAAATTTCAAGGCGACTTGCGCTGAAGAAGCTGCCAAGGCCAGATCGGAGAAAGGCAAGGAACTTCAGGCAAGGAACATGGGGAACCACCACCTCGGAAGTCATGGTTACACGGGCAAGAGGCCCGTGTGGGCTAAGGAGGACGCGGAACGTGAACGTCTAGGGCTCCCAGACCCCTTGGCTGAGTTCATCGACCAACAGGAGCATGACTTCATCAGGGCCCGGTTCAAGTGGGACCCAATAAAAAAGGAATTTTACACGGACGGGCCTACGAGGGAATTCATGAGATTATTGGTAATTATCATTTTACCACCTTATATTAGCTTCTGATCAAGTCGACGACGTTCTAGTCAACATTCGTAATTGATTCACGCTCATTTTGCAGAGAGAGCAACACAAGCTTGCAGCCGAAAGCAACTCGTCGACTCAGTCGTCGGCGCCGAAGTACAAGTGGGACACCCCTTTCAACCGGGCACTCAACATAATGTACGGAAAACCGCTGGATAAGCCGCCTTCGTATGGACGTGTGCACGCCGTCGGAGACGGCGCCACGTGGAAGTACTACTATAGGGAGGACCCTGAGGCCAAAAAGCAGAGAAAGAAGTTTAGTCAAGTGACTATCGACGAGAAGGTGGAACTGGCGTTGGAGAAAAACAAAGCTGAAACCGTAGCTGAGGCAAGAAGTGCAGCGGTAGATGCCTGCAAAAATGATGTGGCAGCTCCATTGACAAGCTTGATTCCATCTATGGTCAGTTGGGTGCAACAGAATCCACACCGCCCCGCAAATGAATTTCCCATGCCCAGCTTCACCGGGAGCAACTCGTTGAACTTTGCACCCGCACCCTTACCTGCTATGGCGACCGCACACGCACCTATTCCAGCAGCACCAGCTCCCACACCTGCACCCTCTGACAACAGCCCATGATCCGTCTCTGGCTTAAATGTCGGGCCGTCGACATTGGCCGAACTCGATGCCCTCACGGTAAATACGCATCGCACGCTCATCAACATAAGTAACTAATCTTTAGTTCCCGTTGCCTTTCGGATCTCTGACGCCGCACACATGTCTTTGCAGGCCGACTCCATTCCGTGCACCCTCCTCTACCACATGAACGGCGGGTTGGTGGTTGTGGGGAAGGCTACTATAATGAAGCCCAAGGATCGCTCGTTCCATGGCCGGCAGATGCCTGATAACGCCTGAAGGGTCTCCGTGGCGAGTGTGGAACATGGCTACGAGGGTTTATGTCTTCCCGTACCAATAGGTGGAGAGGATGACGAGACACCGACGCAACTTGGCGAATCGAAAAATTGGCCTATCCTGTGGCCGAAGAATCTTATTTGTTTGGAGGTGGTTGGGAGCAATCCAAAGGGACCTGAGCAAGGTATGACCACAACCCCACCTACGCAATTACGACTACCGTCTGCGCTGTTGGGTGAGGGCGAGCGACACGAGGAAGGGGGTCTAACCGTTCCGGCCCCGGCTGATGATGTCGTCCACATGGATGAGGATATGGATCATGACATTGAAGACGAGGACCCTCTCCAGTGGCTCAATACCGGCGCCGACACCTACTATGAGGACGTAGTGATGAGTCAGTCATATGAGGAACAGCCGGAGCAGGAACATCCTCGGGAGTGCAAGAAGTCTTTGTTCATGCAAGCCTCACAGGACACCCCTCCAGATGTCGCCTCAACCCAAGCTCAACTATTAAGACAAGATCATGCAATGCTTAGCCCAATGACACTGGGGACGGTGGTCAGACAGGGTCTGACAGACCCACCAACACCTGATCGCACCAAGAAGAAGCAGAGGAAGAGACCGACGAGGAAAGACCCGGTTGCCGCCAAAGCTGCGAAAGTGGCTTCTAGCAGCCACCCGCCTCCGCATACCCGGGTTGCAGAAAGTGTACCAATCAAAGGTGTGTCGTCTATCCATATCGCGGGAAAGCCAATGTTACCGAAGGATGCGCTAGCCGCCATAACAGGGGATCTCAGGAGACTGCATGACCATGTGATGTCGACGGAGAGAAGCCTTCTCTCCACGAATGATCCAGGATACCCGCTTTATACGGTTCATGTGCCGTGTATTGACAAGGAGTACGTACACGCCTGTCCTGCGGACCTGTTCTTCCTGCGATTTGACTACATCTTCGAGATGTTCCTAATGAGGCGGCTAGATTTTTCGTTCGTCCGTCTTTATGCGCTTCATATGAACTACATCGTCAGGAAAGAGCAAATCAGTGGTCTTGTGGTCGCGGACCCGTACTACATGCGTGAGGGCTACTTTTCAGTCGACAAAGCCAACCGCAAATATGCGACGGAGTACATGGAAGAGTTCATGGTCAACCATAAGGACAAGGAAGCGATTCTCGTACCTTATCATCCCAGGTAAGTCATCCACGGATAGCCACTATAGCACATACATCCTTTCGTGCATTTCAATCGTTACTTTTGCACGCATGAACACTAAGTTGATCGTGTATTTATTTTGCGCAGCCACGAGAGCGCCATACTCATCGTTCTTTACCCGCGTTACTCCCGCGCACTGTATTTGGGCCCGTCCATGAACATACAGAAGAAAGATTACACATACATCAAATATGTTCTGGACAAAGCTCTCCTGGGCTTCAGCATGCGGGGTGGCTACATCCAATTGAAGAAGATATTTAGGGGCACGGTGTGTTTCGCCCAGAAGACTAACTTCTATTGCGTCCAGCGACCGACAACGAGTAATAAGGATGGATTCTACGTCATCCATCTAATGCTGGAGTACAGAAGGGATCAACAGTCACTTTGCATGACATCTACATCTGATACCCATATCCAGAGATGGGCCGAAGCCTTAGAAACCGTACCGGATCATCTACTACGAAATGAATTCTACCGCATCCAGCAGGAAATTGCGTCGATCATCATCAAAGACGTCATTGAAGAGAATGGGATGTTCTACGGCGGTCCAATATCGCGGCGTGACGTCCGCACCCGCATAGCCCTACTACGTCAGGACACCACGCCTTTCACCAAGCTTGGGTGCATCCTCCCGGATATGGACGAATGGCACGAGTGCAATGCTTAAATTAACGATGACATTGTGCCTGTTTAGTTATTACTTTCTCTACAACCGAAACTTGGAATTTATCTGTACGACGTAACTATTAGATGTAAACGCTATCGCACTCTATTTAGTTATCTATGTTTATGTTGCTTCTATTTGCTAACTATTTCTCTCCGCAGGCCGACGTCGTATATTATGTTGCATATTAATGTTGAATTCATTGGATAATATATGCATCTCTGACAGGTATATAGATCATCCATGCCGAGGTGGTATGCCGTGTACATTGGGAGGGTTCCGGGAGTGTATGAGGAGTGGCCAGAGTGTCAGGCCCAAGTGTATCGCTTCCCGGGCGGCAGCCAGAAAGGGTTTGCTAGCAGAAACGAGGCGGAAGCTAGTTACTTGAGGTGGACGCTAGCGCGAGAGAGAAATCAGAACCGACACCTCAAGAAGTACTACATAATCCTGCTTGTGCTCATCGTGATCGTCCTTCTCTTGTATGCGATCAGATCATAGCTAGGTTACATAGATGATGAAACATGAGTGTGATCATGGGTAGTTGCATGTATTCGAGACTTCTAATAACTTGTATCGCTATATCTTCGAGACATGAACGTGATCGACTATTAGTGATGATGATGATATGAGATGAAAGAACTTCTTTTATTCATATCTGTTTCAATGAATATGCATGTTGTTATCGTATAGAAGCTGTATTTGTATAAATAGAGCAAAAAAAGGCAAAAAAACATAAAAATATTAGTAATAGCGCTGGAAAAATATTACCTGCAGCGCACTTGTAACAGTAGCGCTCCACTGCAGAACGCGCTGCAGATAGTTAGCAGTAGCGCTGGGAGGAGGAGCGCTACTGCTATATGATATTACTAGTAGCGCTGGGTAGAACACGCGCTACTGCTAAAATTTAGCCGTAGCGCCGTAGCAGTAGCGCGGGTACCCGCGCTACTGCTAGTACAAAAACCGGCGCTACTAGTAGGCTTTTCCCTAGTAGTGACCCGTCAAGGACAAATTTCACCATTCAGTCTATACCGACTGTCACAAGACTACACTGCACTTGCCGAGAATTTTTCTAACTAATCGCACCCATCTAGATGCTTCCAACCTTGATGAGTAGATGTGTGCGATTAACTAGAAACTTTCTAGCCGAGTGCGACATAGACTTGCTGCAGTGAGTGCAGATTGAGCGGCAAAATGAATTAATGCCAAATCCATAGATCCTCCGATGCAACTGCCTCCAGGATGATGGTTGGTTTTTTGGAGTGCCCTTTGTACCGACTTTTTCATCCGCAAAACAATTCTTTCATGCCTAGTACATGCAATCAATTGATTCAAGCATCCCTGGCTATCCTCGTTCTTCACTCAAACTCAAAAAGTCTCTTAGTGTCATCATCACTGGGTGCCCTCAAGTACTCCAATCTATAGATCTCAATGATGAATTCCGTGTGTATATTTGAACAACCTCTAGGATTGATTCTTTCCCAATGTGGGCATAATCATCAATGGCGTCTACCCAAACATGCAAGCACTTGAACAGCCGTGACACACTTCGTCAATGGGTTTGCACTTATCTCTCCCGATGCACTCGTCCTCAGTTTAAACCATGGATGATATGCTCCTCAATTTACAATGTTGAGTAAGAGATTTTGGTACATCCGAAATCGCCAGAGAAAATACTTCTCTAGATAGGTTGAATTGGATGCAAAGTAATCCTTCATAATCCTGGCATGGCCTTCTACTCTATCCCAATGGATGTACAAGTGGGGTGATCCTGGTATTGGTTGGCGAAAGTCCTCTAGAACAATCATGTCGATGACCATTTCAAAACCATCACTGTCTTCTCCTCCTTCTCCGACGAAGAGTGGTCGAAGAATATGTCCCTTAACCTTTTCATCTTCATTATGGAATATTTGATGTCAAATTTGATTGCAAAAACAGTAAAACACAAAGAAAGGGCCAAAAAACGCACCTAGGTAATTCATCGAACACTTAGTAGGTGGAGGAGGTGACAACCATCGCTGGCAGCGTTGAGGCGACGATGAGGTTGTGGTTGTGCGGGTGCTGGGGGATGGCCTACAGGCTCAGAGGAACAAGACTCTCCTCCAAGCCATGCTCGCCCGTCACCGACCAAGCTTGGCGTGCCCCAACTCCGATTTTTCAGAAATTTCACGGGCGTGGTTGCGATTCCGCCACCGTCCATCTCATCCATAGGTGTTGTACGATATCTCGGTCATTGTCCGGTTCTGATTTGGACGAAACCAAGCTCGGTGGTGGCCTTTTTCATCCACAAGAGCGCGAAAGCGAAAATATGGGTAATTCCGACAGTGGCGCCGTTGACGAGCTAATTTAACTTGGCCTAAGTGGTCGGCGCGGTCGGCAAGTGTGCCCGGTGTCCCATGAGGGAAAGGCAATCGGCGAAGACGACGCCGATGTGGAGGGCGTCGGTGATATGGAGGCATTGCACAAGAGGGATTTTTGCTGAGAAGTTGCTTCGGTCGCTCAAATTTTGAGGTGCCGACGATGAACCGCCTAAATTTTTAACCTGATGGTTCATCTAGGTGTGGCTTAACTCCTCAAAAGGGAATATCTCAAGGAGTTAAGCACTTTCAGTACAGCTAGAGATGCTCTAACACCGCATCATAAACTTATTCTCTACATGATAACTAATTACCGACATCACATCTGTTGTAGACTGAGGGACTTAACCAAAAGTAACAGGTCAGGTAACATAAAACCAGTTGACAAAAAACAACCATTTCCTTTACCATAACGATACAATCGAATCCCGCAATTGAAGCTCTAATATATCATCGCCTCATGGTACGTAGACGACATAGATCAAGGTACGCATAGCCGATGATAGTAATAGAATGAGGACATCAAGATGAGTAGATGGGTGCGATCAACTAAAAAAAACTCTAGCCGTAATATAGACTTGGGGCACAGTGTAGATTGAATGATGAAATTCATCTTATGCAATGCATAGTTCGATCTTTAATTTGCCTTGCTCATGGCAAAATTAGAGCTTTTCATTGAATAGGGCAAGGAAAAGGGCACGCCCACTTTTGCTTTGGGCCGGGGCCAAAAAGACCTTGCCACTGCACAATGCCATGAGAGGGTATAACATATTTAATATTAAGCTTCTTTTCAAACTTTTGTCAGAGAAGTCGATATGTCCGAGTGGTTAAGGAGACAGACTCGAAATCTGCTGGGCTTTGCCTGCGCAGGTTCGAATCCTGCTGTCGACGAATGCTAATAATTTTTTATTTTTATTTCTCTTTTGCAGTGACATTTGTTGTCAACTGTCTCTTTGTTAGAGATTTGAGGAAATATTTTTATGTGCTGCGAGAATTTTTTGTTGACGCAATGTTTGCAAAATTGCAACTATGTTCATGAAATGAGCAGTGTGCCACCTGAGTTAATTTGCTCTGAAACTGGAGTAAAATGCATGACATCAGCTTCCTGAACTTTGACTACCATTGCCCCTCAACTATTTACCAAGTTGCGGTATCCCAAATTTACTTGGTTTCTGTATTTTAGTTCTTCCTTTGTAAGGCTGCCCGAAACGGTTGACTTCTGGCGAAAGGCGATATGCGTGGAGTATCACATTTTAACAGTTTTGTGTGACTTGTAGCAAACTTTGAACTGAAAGTTCTCCCTCAGACAGAAGCTCACTACATGCATGTGTGGCTGTGTTGGTGCCAGTGTTTGATGCAGTTGATCGTTACTTTCTTTTTTTACACAGTTCTTTTGGAGTATGAACAGACAAATTTGAGGCATATATAACACTTCGTCGCAAACTTATTCTCTACATGACGACTCAAACCTGACATCTTTAGCCCACCGAAGATAACAGGTCGGGTAACCTGGAACTATACAATCAAATCCCGTAATCGCCACCGTAATTCCCTCTGTCCCGAAATAAGTGTCTCAAACTTAGCACAGTACAAGTTTGTACTAAAGCTAGTACAAAGTTAAGACGCTTATTTTGAGACGGAGGGGGTATGTCACTGCCTCATGGTGCATTCATTATTCAGAAGCGCCAACGCCTCAAAAACCCAAATCTGGTACGTAGCTTCTTGTGAAGGTCTGGTCAGCTTGTGCTATTCAGGTGTTTTTGTTATGCATTGCTGCACAAGAATTCTCTGCTTTGTCGAAGAAAAAAAGCCGGGATTATTCCACGCAACATAAGTTAAGAAAAAACATGGTCACATAGAACAATGGTTTACCTTGCATTGTGAGGCTCTTACTCCGTCGAAGAACTGCTTGATTCCCGGCAGAGAACAAAGAAAAGTAGCCAAGAAGCAGTATAGATTCTAGAAAACAGTAAACCGACTTGAAAAAAAAGAGCGCACACACTTGCAAGTTGCAATTAGAATTATCTGAAAATGTATGCCTAAATTTTGTCTCCTTGTGTCCCTGTGGTACGCCTTTAGTACCGGTCCCCTTCACTGGGTAACTAGAAGAGGAAAGAAAGGAGCCATTGTAATGTTCCTTTTCAAAACAAAAAATATCATAGCTGACCATCGAATAGAACTATCACCGTGCCAGTGCAAGAAATTTGCTTCATGCACATATTGGCTTTTTGTAGAGTGGGTTGATACAATGCAAATGGTTCTGGTTAGAAATGACTTGAAAAGAGTACATAAATATTAGCATCCATTTTATTTTCCACCCATTAGGAATACCGGTCTCAACTTTATTATTCTTATGTCTCCAGTGACAAAGAGAGCAC
Organism: Elymus sibiricus; assembly: GCA_039707655.1. NCBI lineage: Eukaryota > Viridiplantae > Streptophyta > Magnoliopsida > Poales > Poaceae > Elymus > Elymus sibiricus. Next base: position 403,618,298 of record CM077663.1, read on the forward strand.
AACCTAATCAGTACAAGACTGCAGGTAATAATGAACTCCAGATGTCAATTGCTACCATCAGCCAAGGAAGAAGTGATTTACACACGGGTAAAACTCGAAACCTGAAAGTAACTACTGCAATACTTGAGTGAAACAAAAATCTACTTCAACAAAAAAAATTACCACTTCAAAAGCAGCAGTGATAGGGCCCTCCAGGGATTAAAATCCGAGGAAAAAAAACCATACATATATCACCCTAACTGCTGAGAACACACGGGACACATGCTTGTAAATGCAATAGCCTACACACTACCTGATCGTTTGGTATCTCCATTTATTCATGCAATGACTCAGAAGAAAACTGATCAAATGAAAGAATTCCATCTCCAGATCTGATCAGCCTGAAAAGAGTTAATAACCAGTAAGAATACAAATTAACATAGGTCGAAAAACAGATCGTTAAGATCTTCGGCACTCCCATATTAGAATATTGTCAGTAGGTTTTTATGAATGATTAACTGTCCACTGACACTAAATAGTTAAAGATCCTTCTTTATGTCTTCCAAGACTACATTTTGCAGTTAGGAAATTCATCTACTCTGAGTCAAACGATGCATGCAAAACAACAAACAAGAAGCCAATGACAATCATACCCAGCCTTGAACACATCTTCTTACGTGTCCTGCCCGCTTCTCCTATGGCTATAAAGAGTCCAAGATCCTTTTCTGTGTCTTCCTAGGCTACATTTTGCAGTTTGGAAATTCATTTACTCAGAGTCAAACGATGCATGTAAAAAAAAAAAAAAAAGAAGGCAATAACAATAATACCCCTGCCCACTTCTCCTATGAATATGATTGCCTCCCTACAGGAGTTGTGTTCCAGCATTGCTGTTACTTCCAGTTTGGCATGTTCGAATATTTTTTGGAGAAAGGCATCTTGAACATTACGTGGTTCCATTGTCCAATTAGCACTGGGGCAACAATGTGACTTTGGAAGAAGGTCTAGCTTTTGCACCGACGAGAAGACACAAGGATTGGCATTGGAATGAGAATCAAGGAGAGTTGTTTTGCTTGGGATGCTGACACAGCAACCGAGCTGATCTGGTGCAGGAGCAGTTCCGATTTTTTTTAACTTGAGATACACCTGCGAATCTAGTTACCATAGCTGGAAACGTCAGATCAAGTAGATACTAATTCTACCTACAGATATGAACAGCTGGAAGCTCCACACGGAGAGATGCGGCTTGATCGGCCGGCCTTCCTGGGTTTCTGAGCTGCCCATGAAAGCTCACAGCTAGATAGATCTCCCGTCCATCTGATGTGTGCTGCTACAGATCTGACACTGCTAGATAACTATCTCTGAGGTCAACTTGATCGTGTGCAGTAGTGCTGTGCTGTCCTGTTAATCAACTTAAGTGGGGCACACCTGGCATTTTTGACTGCTCCATTTGGAATCTGCCGACGCCACCCAAGGTCTGCTCCTCCTGGTCAACCAGTTACCATCCGTGTGGCATTAACTGTCAATTTCATGCATGGCCCTGTGATCTAGGCAAAGATGCTGTGCACGGAGAACAATGGAACCTGCAAAATGTCAATGAAATTAGCAGAGAAACGCAGTGGATTGTACTGCCTTTTTTTTTCTTCACTTATGTGATTCGTTCTCCCTCTTTCATCTGTCAGAACACAGCTAGTGAGGAGCTGACCTGAGAATTAACAAATGCAGGCCGGTGCAGTGCCTGACAGTGTCAGAAGCTTCTGCAACTCGGATCCAGCAACACATAGCCATTACCAAGGTTACACCCACTATAAATGGCTAGCATTGCTGCCCATTCTGCACAAACCCGTAAGCCAACACAAACAACTCTCTCTGGTCGGTATTTAGGTTCAGCGTTCTCATCCTACGATGAGATCGCTGCTCGTTTTAGTTCTTCCCATCCTGTTTCTTGTGCTTGCTGCCCACGTATCCCAAGCCGATGACAAGAGCTCTGCGGGTGGAAATGGGAAGGGCTCCCATGGCAGTGGTGGTCATAAATCAAATGGTGTAGGGCCAGTGAAAAATCCACATTGCCCCAAGCCAGGACGTGGTCCGAATCCCCACGACAAGGATGGTCCAAGCAATAGTGGCCGAGGACCACCAAACAAGGACTGCGACGATGCAGAGACAACACCGTCATCGCCTGATGGAGCTGGGCCTTCCCCAGATCAAGGTAATGGTACCCCATCGTCACCGTCTTCCCCGTCTTATTCTCCACCCATGGCTCCAACCGACCAAACTAATACCCAGTCACCTCCACCTCCATTAGATTCTAGTCCTCCTACTACACCACCACCATACCAAACTAGCGATCAATCCCCCCCACCGCCGTCATCCTCTAGCCCCCCACCACTAGCTCCAGCTACCCCACAAACACCTCCATCTAGTCCCCCTGTTACACCTCCAACATATGAACCTAACAATCAACCGCCACCATCTCCACTGAATCCTCCATCCATTCCCCCACCACCTCCATCGAGCCCACCCACAACACCTCCAGTGGACCCGACTAATGAGCAGCCTCCTCCATCATCGCCATCTTCAAGCCCTCCACCACTAGCTCCTGCTACACCTCCACCCTACCAACCTAGCGATCAATCCCCTCCACCGCCATCATCATCTAGCCCCCCACCACTAGCTCCGGCAACCCCACAAACACCTCCATCTAGCCCCCCTGTTTCACCTCCAACCTATGAACCTAACGATCAACCACCACCGCCACCATTGAATCCTCCGTCCATTCCCCCACCGCCTCCATCTAGTCCCCTTGTTTCACCTCCAACCTATGAACCTAACGATCAACCACCACCGCCACCATTGAATCCTCCATCCATTCCCACATTGCCTCCATCTAGCCCACCCACAACACCTCCAGTGGCCCCGGTAATTGAGCAGCCTCCTCCACCATCACCATCATTTAGCCCCCCACCAATAGCTCCTACTACACCTCCACCCTACCAACCTAGCGATCAATCCTCTACACCACCGTCATCATCTAGCCCCCCACCACTAGCTCCAGCCACCCCACAAACACCTTCATCTAGTCCCCCTGTTACAACTCCAACCTACGAACCTAATGACCAACCGCCACCGCCTCAACTGAATCCTCCATCCATTAACCCACCACCTCCATCTAGCCCACCTGTAGCACCTCCAATGGACCCGACTAATGAGCAGCCTTCTCCACCACCGCCATCATCTAGCCCAGCACCAATAGCTCCTACCACACCTCCACCCAACCAACCTAGCGATCAATCCCCTCCGCCGCCGTCATCATCTAGCCCACCACCACCAACTCCAGCCACCCCACAAATACCTCCATCTAGTCCTCCTATTACACCTCCAATATACGAACCTAATGACCAACCGCCACCACCTCCATTGAATCCTCCATCCATTCCCCCACCACCTCCGTGTAGCCCACCCGCAACACCTCCAATGGACCCATCTAATGAGCAGCCTCCTCCACCATCACTGTCATCGAGCCCTCCACTGGTAGCTCCTGCTATACCTCCACCCTACCAACCTAGCGATCAATCCTATCCACCACCACCATCATCTAGCCCCCCAAATACACCTCCATATAGTCCCCCTGTTACACCTCCAACATACGAACCTAAGGATCAATCTCCACCACCACCTTTAAATCCTCCATCCATTCACCCACCTCCTCCATCTAGCCCACCTGAAACATCTCCAATGGCCCCAACTAGCCCCCCACCAATAGCTCCTACTACACCTCCACCTTATCAACCTAGTGATGAGTCCCCTCCACCTCCATCATCATCTGGCCCCCCACCACTAGCTCCACCCACCCCACAAACACCTCCACCTAGTCCCCTTGTTACACCTCCAACATACGAACCTAACAATCAACCGCCACCGCCTCCATTTAATCCTCCATCCATTCCCCCACCACCTCCATCTAGCCCACCCGCAACAACTCCAATGGCCCCAACTAATGAGCAGCCTCCTCCACCATCATCATCATTTAGCCCCCCACCAATAGCTCCTACTACACCCTCACCCTACCAACATAGCGACCAATCCCCTCCACCGCCGTCAACATCTAGTCCTCCACCACTAGCTCCAGTCACCCCACAAACTCCTCCATCTAGTCCCCCTGCTACATCTCCAACCTATGAGCCTAGCGATCAACCACCACCGCCATATTGCCCTAAGCCAGGACGTGGTCCAAATCCCCATGGCGGTGATGGTCATAGCAATAATGGCCGAGGACCGCCAGAAAAGGACTGCAGTGAAGCAGAGACATCACCGCCGCCACCTGAGCCATACCCAAACCAAGGTAATGGTTCGCCATCACCACCTCCACCCCAGTCTTATTCTCCACCCATGGCTCCACCTCCATTAGATTCTAGTCCTCCTACACCACCGCCATACCAAACTAGCGATCTATCTCCTCCACCGCCGTCATCCTCTAGCCCCCCACCGCTAGCTCCAGCTCCCCCACAAACACCTCCATCTAGTCCCCCTATTACACCTCCAACCTACGAACCTAACGATCAACCACCACCGCCAGCATTGAGTCCTCCATCCATTCCCCCACCACCTCCATCTAGCCCACCTGCAACACCTTCAATGGCCCCAACTAATGAGCAGCCTCCTCCACCATCACCGTCATTTAGCCCTCCACCAATAGCTCCAACTACACCTCCACCCTACCAACCTAGCGATCAACCCCCTCCACCACCATCATCATCTAGCCCCCCACCATTAGCTCCAGCCACCCCACAGACACCTCCATCTAGTCCCCCTGTTACACCTCCAACCTATGAACCTAGTGAGCAACCGCCACCGCCTCCATTGAATCCTCCATCTATTTCACCACCACCTCCATCCAGCCCACCTACAACACCTCCAATGTCCCCGACTAATGAGCAGCCTCCTCCACCATCGCCATCATCACCATTAAGTCCACCTGCCACACCTCCAACGTACCAATCTAACCAACCACCGCCTTCGGCACCGCCACCACCTAGTCCCACAGCAACAACGCCACCACCTGGCCCCCCAACCGGTACTAATGGATGGGTGCAAGTTAATAACTTTCGTGACACCTTGTACTGGCAAATCGCGCGCTTTGCGGTGTTAATGCACAAGTTGGTATACAAGAAGGAGATGACCCTTGTCGATGTCCTGTATGTGAGCATGCAACCTTCGGGGATTGGCAACAACTACTTTCTTGAGATAAAAGCTGCGGATGGAAATAATAAGGTCGGCAGGTATCAAGTGCTCGTATGGGGTGTGCCTGGGTCAACAGCTCAACCATGGAAAGTATTGTCGTTTAAATTTGTAGGATACTAAGCACATGGTGAAAATAAGAATCTAGCTAGCAGCCATGTGTGGTATTTCTAGGGAGAAGACATAAAGCATTTTTGCAGTCAATGTGCGCCTGCACTGCATGTTTGTAGATTAGTTAATCTTTGTAGCATTTAGGGGTTTCATATACCAATATATGATTCTGATTTCAAGATGAATTTTTCTTGTGTTCTTATTCAAAATTGCCTCAAATTTATAAAATATGTTTGGACATGTAACTCATAGAGGCACACCTTATCATCAGCCAAAACAAAACTATGGCAAATAACTTAGTCAGGTTGAACTACAGGGCAAAACCTCAGCAACAGGATAGCCAACAGAGGGTACCCCAACACCTGCCACACAATCGAAAAAAAGAAGTAAGCACCCACCATATTTGGCCAAAAGAATACGTACATGCTGCACCCAAACATTTAATCCTGGAAGAATACAACAACAACAACAACAACAACAACAACAACAAAGCCTTTAGTCCCAAACAAGTTGGGGTAGGCTAGAGGTGAAACCCATAAGATCTCGCGACCACGCCCCAACGAAAATCTTTTGGGTTTCATCTCCATAAGAGTGGCCGAGTTTTGACGTTGGCTCGCCAAGCCTATCACAACCCTCCTCCTTTACCCGGGCTTGGGACCGGCTATGTTGAGACAACATAGGCGGAGTTTAATCCTGGAAGAATAATCTTACGAAATATACGTGCAAGCAGTTTTTGTGTTCATAAACTTGACACAACCTGAACAAACAAAACGATCTAGGGGAACACAACATAACATGATATCATCATTTTTGTTGTCGTGGTCGTATTAGAAGAAAATAATTCCACTCTTCAGTCGTCTTTCAGTTTACGAAACAAAAGCATGAACGACATGTGGATTCTAACAACACCTCATGGCCTAGCCGCCTCTTGTGATGGATATTTGATATTTTCTAAAGCGTAAGAATCTGCAGCAGCTCCTTATGCCGCCTTCTTGTCAAACATATTACGCTGCAAAGTTTTAAAGCGAGTCTAAGGTAATGACAGCCATTTTGGACTGCAATGCTGATCTACGGTGTAGGGACACATATTGTATTTGCAATTGTAAGTACACATGGCGAAGGACAGGTGTTACCAAGAACACTTCAAGTAGCAACTCTGAAATCACCAGAATTAAATTGTGCCTCTTCCACAGGGTTAAAAACAAGAGAAAAAACTGAGCATGAGCAAAGGCCTCGCTAGGAGGATCTTATTTTCAGATGATTGGTAAGCAGATGCAAATGCATAATACCCTCCTCATGGTAAATAACTAGATGCACTACCTTCCAGGCAAGGGGAAAAGCTTGTTCATCCACAACCTCTCAACTGGCATCACCTCATGTCACTCTATAGAACAAGAGTATTTTTTTTTTAGGTGATAGAATAAAAGCATTGGCAACAAGGTATGTTTATACTATACCAGGGATTATCAGCATAGTTGTAGAGAACACTTTCTATTTGGCCATGTAGCCATATCTAGGGCTAGGCACCAGTATTAAATACTTCACTTGGTCATGACGACTCCAAGAAGATCAAGAGAGGTGAACAAGAAGTGAGCCGACCTGTAATGAGACTATCTGACATCATATATACAAATCAAACACTGGATCCATGATGGTTTCAAGAAAACGTACATGTCTTGCTTGCAGAAGATGTAATGCATTACCACCGCTTTCAGCCATGAAGAGTTGCCTCATATGTTTTCTTAGTGAGATCTGATGAAGGTTTTAGTAGAGTGATATTCTAGACGATCTCTTGCCAATAATAGGTGGGGTGCTGCAACCACAATCAGTAATATAGTAAGGCTTAACAAGTAACAATGCTGAACAAAGCAATGGGAGTAACAGGTAGCAAAACTTATCAGCAAAAAGTTATATCCCACAAAAGGAAGAAAATGAATTAAATGATTGTATTGTTGCATCATGCAGAGAACATGTTTAAATAGGCATGGTAAAGAATGGCTAAGTAAATAAAGGGGCAATAGCCTAGATACATAAAACAGATGTCCAGAATAAAATGGTCTAGAACTTCATACTTATTCACTTCAACCCCTAAAAAGAGATACTCCCTCCGATCCATATTACTAAACGAGCGACAAGTAATATGGATTGGAGGGAGTATATAAAATAAAAGTCCTGCACATATAGAAGTGTATATTCACTTAGACCTGAAATTAACTATTCATTAAAATCCTTACTGAACAAGTATTCCGTAGAACTAAACTAGAGATCCCACTTCAACGTCTTACTCTTCCCCAACAAACAACTAAACAACCAGCAGCTTGTAACAAAACCTTAATTGTATACACAGATATGGTAGCAGCTTTTGACCATCCTGTTTGCATGCTTTCCTTGGATGAACCATTTCAAAAGTACAATGGGACCAATTTATAAGTTGCTGAAGTTCAACTCACATTCTTCCGAACACAAGAATGAAATACATTTAACAAAAAGAGTGGCATGATAAATGCAAAATAACCGACAAAGAATACAATCAAGGTAAAATGAGCGTACCATATACACTTTTGTACTACATCAGCGACAATTAATCGGAGGGGGTATGTTATTTGCCAGGGCCTTGACATGCCAGTTTTCCATGCTCATCAAACTCAGCCGCTTGACGATTGCAAAGAATCCAGAGAGCCAATGTAAAAGCATGACCAAATTGGTGTGGAAGTAAAATTGCACCTTTCGTATGTGGTCTCCCTCGCTGAACCACAATGCCATCAGTTAGCATGGCCAAGAGGATTAGAAGGTACAGCCTGTCAGCCAGTACATGGAGAGGACTTGCGATGGCGGTGCGGCGGCGGCGGCGGCGGCATGGCAGCCGAGAAGAATTCCGGCAAGAACGTGTGCCGCCAAGGAGGGGTTCTTCTTGGGAGGGATTCCACCTGGGGCCGTCCAGAGCAGCGCCACGGGAGGCGGCCGGTGGAGACAGAGGCGGGCGCCTTGGGACAGGCAGCTGAAGAGGGCGTGCGCGATGGCCCCGTCGCTGCAGGCCCTGGCCGCCGGCGCGCGGGAGAGTGCAGGGAGAAGGTTGTTTCGTGGGCGCTCCTGGACCGGAGTGTGAGTGACATGCCGCGGCGATTCGTCGAACAGGTGGTGCGCGTCGTGCACGGTGAGCTTCCCGGAGCGGAGCGTGCGTGCTCCGTGGCGGCGGCGTAGGTGGCGTGGCGCCTCCAGCTGCGTGAGGGCGGTGAGATGGAGGACGAGCGGGAGGAGGCGGAGGAGCGGCGACGGCGGGGCCGGAGGAGCGGCGACGGCGGGGCCGGAGGAGGAGGCGGGACATTGGCGTGGTGGAGCCTGGAGGAGGAGGAGGCGACCCGTTCAGCGAGTTTTTGGGCAAACGATTTCCTCTGTCCGAGTTCAGTAATCTCATTGGCATTTCAGGTCAAAACTTTGCCCATAAATTTGTCTAAAAAAATTGTTATACGACACAAAACTTATACTCTCTTTGACCCAAAGTAAGTACCAAACTAAAACCACGACGCTTATTTTGGATCGGAAGGAGTACTACATTCTGATTTGATTTCAAAAAAAAGTTTCTAATGGTATAGATTTTGATACATATGCATTATATTTTATTATTTAAATTTATGATAAATTTTGATCCAAATTACTAGGGGATTTATAAACTCGGGCGGAAGAAGTACTTGTGTGTCTGATTTGCATTGTTATTTCAGCTCTAATGAAAATGCAAGCTACCCCGACTAGTGCTGCTAAAAATATCTACATTTCTGTAAAGTGACGTATAAGTTCCGGTACATAATTCAAAATTACATGATTTGTAGTACTTTTGTTGAAGGCCATTGAAATAAAATGGTACTCCTTTTAACCATAAATTATTATTTTTCGATAAAGGGTATTTTTTATTATCTCAAAATGTAGCATCAAGCGGATACAAAACATTATGAGTAACACTCGGCCTCTGCATAGCTAGGATTCACACAGGCAAACAACAAAAGTCTGACAAAAGGAAAAGTAACAAAAAAGACAAGACGGCAACAGTAGAGTCCTATAGACTGACATTATGCCTATGTCGAAAATGAAGGTAGATCGATCCGGAGATTATGCTGCCACTCATGTTGAGAAAAAACCTTCGTAGCCGTCTGCTCCAACCACGTACACACCGTCTTGAACAACGGTTGGTGCTCCGGTCGTTATAGCATAGACCACGTACGAAGCAAGTGCGTACACCGAAAAATAACCTGCAGAGGAGAAGCATTTTTGTCATTAAAAATTAAATCATTTCTACGTAGCCAAAGCAACCAAAGTAAGACATACACTCCCACACTTATTAGCATTTTGAGCCTATTTGGGATACCGTCCAACCAATGACCAAATATATTGGCAACGCTTGTCGGCGGATACAAATTTGCTATCTGGATAACTGACCATGTCGAACGTGCAAAGTTGCATTGGAAAAAGAGGTACTTGATTGTCTCTCATGAGCACAAAAGCAACACTGCTTACTTTCTGGCTAGTTGCGCCATGCAAGGTTGTCTTTTGTTAGCACAACCCCCTACGAAGATACAACATGAATATTTTAACTTTTAGTGCAATCTTCGACTTTCAAATTTTCTTGTTATTATTCACTGGTAACTAGAGTCTACTGTGAAAGACCCCAATGTAGTAAGGTTCCAGCGAAAAACATCCCGGCCTTATGTCAGATTAATCGAATCCAAACGGGATAAAAGATTGTGTCATAACATAAGTCGGGGGCCAATCAAATCCCTCCCGAACGAAATATTCGGCGGGGATGAACTGACCACATGCACACTAGTATTATTTTTATCGCGAGCAATGACATATAAGGCTGGGTATTATTCTCAGAGACTGGCATTACCTAGCCATATGTCTTCCTAGAAACGAATCTCCGACCCGTCCTTTATTGCGAAAGACCCAAAACGAAAGAGACGTTTCTTTGCCGCCATTAGGCCAACGCAAAAGTGTGAGTCCCCAGGTTTTCAATAGGTCTGAGCCACAACCTTTTGCCCTAGATACTTGTTGCGCAACATGGTTTGCCAAACACCATCTCAGTAAGAAGTTTGAACAACCATTTACTAAGTAGGGCCACATTCTTGACCCGCAGGTCATTAATTCCAAGGCTACCTTGGTGTTTCGGCCTACAAACCACGCTCTATTTGATCAACCTGTATTTTTTTTTTCACCATCTCCATGCCAAAAAAAATCTGGATCTAAAATAGTCCAGTCTTTACGGCACCCCTTTTGAAAGTTGAAAATAAAAGCATATAAAGAACCATATTGGTGAGGATAGAGTTAATCAAAACCAGCCGTCCTCCAACTTCTCTCGAAACAGGCTTTTGCCCCGCTTTATAAATAAAGCATAGACCAAGGTACATGACCGAACGATACAAGGTAGTGAAAAAGCCCTCTTGCAAAGCATATCTCGAGATAGCTAGACAACATAGACGCACGCAACCAGCCATCCTCCAACTTATCGTAAATTAATTGAGGTTCTAGTTTTTTGGGGGGTAAAACTATTTTAGCTTGTCTCCGCTTATCGTATTAAGAAACTGTATCAACAAGAAAATTAAATAAGTAAATGAACTCTGTTGGCAGAACCACATCTTAGAGATTGTATAGGTCTGTAGGGGCTTATTCCCAGCTCATTATCCATCTAAGCAGGGCCTGCTCACTAGACACCATTGCTTCAACCAGATAGTAGATTACAGAACAAACACCAGATTACAAACAATGCTCTTAGCAATTAATCATCATATATTGACCCTTCAATGCAAAGTGCTTGTAGCATTTGATCATGAACCTGAACCTCTTCGTCTATGAACAGGAACCAAGTTTACAGCGGGTAATTATAATAAGGTTTCAACCAAGCGAGGATAAAAGCCAAGATGAGCGGAGGTCGTATAAAAACAGGATCATCATCAGCAGCAGCAGCAGCAGCAAGGATTGATAAAAATCTTCCCCAGCATCTCTCTGAAAAAGGAACCGATCCCTCATTCTCACAGCTAGGGTCGATCAGTCGGTCGCTAAAGAACAGATATGCAGGCAACGCCTCTCGCGATGGATGTCGCTTCAGCACTTGGATTCCTGACCGCCGTTATCATTGATCGTCCAGCGCCTCCACCGACCGACAGCAGAATGTCGTCAAGGCCTCGCCTGATGAATATGAAACAAGTTTATGCACCCGTACAGGTGGCTCCAAAACAGCGCTGATACAGCAACAGGACTTGATCGATCGACAAGGGACTCTACTCTTTTTCTGCACACAGACAATCAGAACAAGTGATTTTTGCGTGGTACAAAGGGGTGTAGAATGCAGGTATAAGGTGCTTAGTGCATGCAGGATAAAAGTCACAAAGTCCGATGTTCCTCGTGAGATCAGGAAAATGCTAGCTATCCACCTTGCGGTACCATTTGTAAAGGGTGCGGTAGCCTGAGATTGTGGGCAAAGCTAACAGTGAGAGGAGTAGAAAAGGAACACCCATGCATCAAATCCGCAAGATTGACAAGGAAAGTATTATTGTTCATGTTATGTGGGCCAGCCATTACGTACTGTCAAGTAATCTCACTGCTATATGAAAAGTTTGTCTTCCCTGCCATCTCTAACATAATAGTATTAATATTTCGTATATCTAAAACTCTAACATTTCTTCCTTTTCTAAAAAAAATTCTAACATTTCTTCCAAGTAGGTTGCATTTAGTTGCAGAGAACTAATACCACCAACCTGAATGGGAACTTGCCTTCCTGAAAATATCACCCACAATACATAGTGGATTTAGATCGATTTCACAGTTATTGCAGTACATTACTCGGTATGCACATTTTTTTACATTCAAAAAAACCATCTCAATCAGCCACGCTGGTGGCAAAAACCAAGCAGAACATGGTTGACTAGGATACATGATTTACCTGTGCATTTATGTTCCGTCTCGTGCCTCTTTAGAACAACTCAAAGACTTAATGCAGGATACCTAAATCAAGGGTGGTAACTAATAGACGCTCCTAACATCACCGGACATGTAAAGCAACACATCTCTAGGACATCAGACTGGTGAAAGGAACAAATTAAACTTATGCTTGTATGCAAACCAAGACACATAGCTCAGGAAAACCACTTGATTTCACTAGAACTAGTGATTCTAGACGGTTGGCCTCTCTTTGTATTGGCGTTGTGTCAGCAAAGGCGTTGAATGCCTCTTGGAACTCCTACGTAATGTGATGCGTCGCTCACCACATACATTCTAGAAAAGAAAAGGTGTATATTTCAGAAATATACACTTCTCCTATGAATATGATTGCCCTCCTAAGTTGTGTACCAGCATCGTTGTTACTTTCTTGAACTGTTAAGTTTCCACTCTGTCAAATTAGCATTGGCCATTGGGGCAACGATGTGACTGCAAGTAGGCCTAGCTTTTGCACCGATGAGAAGAAACGAGGATCAGCATCGACATGAGAATCATTGAGAGTTGCTTGGGATGCTGACACAGACACCGAGCTGATCTGGTGCAGGAGCAGTTTCCAATTTTTAAATGTAGAGATACTTGTTGCCTCCTGGTATAATATATGTAAATATCTCACATAATTTTCAGGTCATGAGTTCTTACTAAGCTGTGACGTCGATTCTACCACCCATATGCAACCTTGTGTGCGTGATTACACGTACCACCTGTGAATCTAGTAATCGACAACGTCAGATCAACCGGATCCTAAGTCTACCTATGAGCAGCTGGGAGCTTCACATGGAGAGATGCGACTTTTGATCGGCTGGCCTTCCTGGGTATCAGTGTGCTGCTGCAGATCTGACACTGCTAGCTAATTATCTCTGAGGTCAACTAGATCGTGTGCAGCGGTGCTGTACTGTGCTGCTAACCAACTCAACTAGGGCACCTGACAATTTTTGCCTGCTCCATTTGGAATCAGCCCACGCCTCCCAAGCTCTGCTTCTCATGGTCAACCCATAACTACCCAGTGTGGCATTAATTAGTTCCATGCATGGCCCTGCGATCTAGGCTAAGATGCTGTGCACGGAGAACCATGGAGCCTGTAAAATGTCAACGAAATTAGCAGAGAAACCCAGTGGACTATACTGCTGGTTTTCACTTCTGATGATTCTTTCTCCCTCTTTTATCTGACAGGAAACAAATGCAGGCCGGTGCGTGAGGAGCTGACCAAAGAATTAACAAATGCAGGCCGGTGCAGTGTGTGACAGTGTCAGAAGCTTCTGTGACTCGGATCTAGCGAAACATAGCCATTACCAAGGTTACCACCACTATAAATGGCTAGCATTGCTGCCCATTCTGCACAAACCAGTAAGCCAAACAAAAACAGCTCTCTGGTAGGTGTTTACGCTTAGCGTTTTCATCCTACAATGAGATCGCTGCCCATTGTAGTTCTTTCCCTCCTGATTCTTGTCCTTGCTGCCCATCTATCCCAAGCCGATGACAAGGGCTCTTCGGGTGAAAATGGGAAGGGTTCCCGTGATGGTGATGATCACAAATCAAATGGTGTAGGGCCGGTGAAAAAACCAAAATGCCCTAAGCCCGGACATGGTCCGAAAAACCATGACAAGGATGGCAAAGGACCACCAGAAAAGGAGTGCGATGACGAAGAAACAACACCGTCATCACCTGGGCCTTCCCCAGACCAAGGTAATGGTTCACCATCACCACCCCCAACCCCATCTTATTCTCCACCCATGTCTCCACCCGACCAAACTAATACTCCGTCACCTCCACCTCCATTACAAACTATTCCTCCTACAGCACCTCCACCCTACCAACCTAGCAATCAATCACCACCACCACCGTCATCATCAAGCCCCCCACCAACACCTCCATCTAGTCCACCTGTTACACCTCCATCCTACGAACCTAATGATCAATCGCCACCGCCTCCATTGAATCCTCCGTCCATTCCCTCACCACCTCCATCAAGCCCACCCGCGACACCTCCAATGAACCCGAGTAATGATCAGCCTCCTCCACCATCCATGTCATCTAGCCCCCCACCACTAGCTCCAGCCACCCCACCAACACCTTCATCTAGTCCCCCCGTTACACCTCCAACCTACGGACCTAACGATCAATCGCCACCGCCTCCATTGAGTCCTCCGTCCATTCCCTCACCACCACCATCTAGCCCACCCGCGACGCCTCCATTGAACCCGACTAATGACCAGCCTCCTCCACCATCGATGTCATCTAGCCCCCCACCACTAGCTCCAGCCACCCCACCAACACCTTCATCCAGTCCCCCTGTTACACCTCCAACCTACGGACCTAACGATCAATCGCCACCGCCTCCATTGAGTCCTCCGTCGATTCCCTCACCACCTCCATCTAGCCCACCTGTTGCACCTCCAATGAACCCAACTAATGACCAGCCTCCTCCACCATCGATGTCATCTAGCCCCCCACCACTAGCTCCAGCCACCCCACCAACACCGTCATCCAGTCCCCCTGTTTTGCCTCCATCCTATGAACCTAATGAATCGTCACCGCCTCCGTTGACTCCTCCATCCATTCCCTCACCACCCCCATCAAGCCCACTTGCGGCACCTCCTTCGAACCCAACTAGTGATCAGCCACCTCCACCATCGTCGATATCTAGCCCCCCATCAATAGCTCCAGCCACCCCACCAACATCTCCATCTAGCCCCCCTAGTACACCTCCATCATACGAAGTTAACGATCAATCGCCACCACCTCCATTGAATCCTCCGTCCATTCCCCCACCACAGTCTAGCCCACCTGCCTCGCCTCCAATGAACCCAACTAATGATCAACCTCCTCCACCATATATGTCATCTAGCCCTCCAACACTAGCTCCAGCCACCCCACCAACACCTCCATCTAGCCCCCCTGTTACGCCTCCATCCTACGAACCTAACGATCGATCGCCACCGCCTCCATTGAATCCTCCGTCCATTGCCTCACCACCTACATCAAGCCCACCTGCGGCACCTCCTATGAACCCCACTGATGAGCCTCCTCCACCATCGTCATCATCTGGGCCCCCACCATTAGCTCCAACTACTCCACCACCTTCCTCTAGCCCACCTGCTACACCTCCAACAGAATCAACTAATGAGCAAACTCCTTCATCACCACCATCATCGAGCACACCAACTGCTCCATCTATTGCCACACCACCTTTGTCTAGTCCCCCTGCTACACCTCCAACGCACCAAGTTGATGACCAGTCCCCTCCACCTCCATCATATAGTCCGCCACCGACAGCTCTAGCTAGTCCTCCACCAGCACCATTGAGTCCACCAACAATAGCACCAACCACTAGCACACCTCCATCTACTTCCCCATCGCCTATGTCTAGTCCACCAGCAACACCTCCGACCAACCAAGGTAACCACCCACCGCCATCCTCACCATTAAGTCCGCCTACCACACCTCCGATGTACCAAGTTAACCAACCACCGCCGCCACCACAATTTAGTGCCCCTGCCACACCTCCAACCTATCAAGGCAATGCCCAACCACCAGCATCAACAACAACACCGCCACTTGGTGCCCCTTCTGGCAATGGATGGGTGCAAGTTCAAAACTTTCATGACGCCATGTACTGGCAAATCGGGCGCTTTGTGGTGTACAAGTTGGTAAACAAGAAGAACAACTCCCTTGTCGATGTGCTCTATGTGAGCATGCAACCTGCAGGAAATGGCAACAACTACTTCCTTGTGATAGCAGTAGCAGATGAATATAAGAAGGTCGGAAAGTATCATGTGCTCCTATGGGGTGTGCCCGGGTCAGCAGATGAAGCATGGAAAGTATATTGGCTCAAATTTGTAGGAAACTAAGCACATGGTGACAATAAGATCATCTAGCTATCGACCATGCAGGGCATTTCTAGGGAAAGATATGTAGACATTTTGTGGTCAATGTGAGCCTGCATGGATTAGTTGATCTTTGTAGCTTTGAGTGGCTTGATATCCAACTATATGTTCTGATTTCAATGATAAATTTATGTTGTGTTCTCATTAAAATTGCCTCAAATTTACAAAATATGGGTGGAGATATAATCATATAACTCGAAGCATAATCGCTTCACTGTACTGTTTGTTTGATGGTTGTCCTGTAATTCCTATTGAAGTTTTTTGCTTATTTGTAGTTCATTGTTCGCCGTTCACCTGGACGCCCAGATCCTTGCCTTTCGTCACCAATTTCAAAGCAAGAAGAAAATTAAACAAACTCAAATATAAACAACCTGTAGCATACAAAGAGCAAATTCCTACAACCACCAAAAGAGAAGCTTCCCCTGCATCTCCAGCAGGGTGGTGTGAGATGCAACAGAGGAAAATGCTCGCACAATGCCAGTCAACAGGGATCAAAAGCGAAAAAAGGAGTTGAGTCAACTGCCAGGTGTAGTTTAAGCAGCAACCATGCATATGCAAGTGTGCAAATAGGTTGCATTGACAAGACATGTTGAAGAACCAAAAGCGCAAGTGCACTAAATAACAGAACACAAAATTCAATTACAGCAAGAAAACGCAAAAGATTATTGACAGGTTATAACCAAATAGCATGAAGCAAGCAGGACACAAGGTATATGCACATAATTAAGAGTGCCAAGAGGTTCCATTGGGGGAAAGGTGCTGCTACGCTCTGATGCAGCCACTCCCCTTATCCAGAACATATGTTTATAATACACCAGGGATTATCAGTGCATTTGTAGAGCACAATTTCTATATGGTCTTGTAGACATATATAGGGCGAGGGACCAGTATAAAATACTTCACATGGACATGAGAGATGATTCCAGGAAGATCAAACGAGGTGCACAAGAAGCAAAGCAACCACTAGATCCATGATGATCTCAACAAAATGTACATGTCTTGCTTGCAGAAGATGTAAATAATGTAATGCATTACCTCCGAAAGATGCATGGTTTCAGCCATGAAGGGTTGCCTCAGATTCTTGCTGAGTGAGATTCGACTAAGGTTTTAGCAGAGTGAATATTCCAAGTGATCTCTTGCCAATAAGTGCCTTTATTCCCAAAGACATATTACAGGTGGAGTGCTGCAACCACAATTCAATAATGTGGTAAGCCTTAAGAAGTAACAATGCTGAATGAACCAATGAGAGCAACTGTTGAATTAAATTACTGTATTGTTGTGTTGTGCATGGTTGCCTAGGCAGCCGAGAAGAATCCCCTGCTGGAACGGCACGAACGTGCGCCAGCCTCCTCATTACTCTGTCTCGGCGCCGCCAAGGAGGCTGCCTGCCACGAAGGGATTCCACCTGGGGGCCGCCGGCTTTAGCAACAGCGAGGATGGGCGTTGCTCCCCTTGGCCGGGCGCGGAGCAGCGCGACGGGAGGCGGGCGCTTCGGGACATGCAGGCAGCAGCAGAAGAGGGCATCCGCGAGGGCGCGTGGGGCTGCCGCTGCAGGCCGCGGACGCCGGCGCGCGGGGCGAAGCGTCATGCCGCGGCAATTCGTCGAACACGTGGTGGGCGTCCTCCGTGATGAGCGGTCCCGGAGCTCGCGAGCTCCGTGGCGGCGGCGCAGGCGGCGTAGCGCTCCCAGCTGCGTGAGGGCGGTGAGGCGGAGGATGGGCAGGCGGAGGAATGGCGAGGGCGGACCGGCGGAGGAGTGGCGTGGCGAGGGCGGAGGGAGGAGAGGCGAGACATTCGCGAGTGCGCGAAGTCGGATTTGTTTGTACCAGAGTCTTCAGATATGTCCTTAAAATCGATTTTCTTTTACTCAACTATAAGGATGGAACCTTTATTGAAAGCCACTGAAATGCTATACTGGTAGTACTCTCTTCATCCTGGTTTACAAGCCCGGCACGGTTTTTTTTTTTAGGTTTTAATAATTTGACTAAGAATGTGTTTGATATGTCAACAAAATTATACGTTTACAGATTTTAGTTCGACAACAAATTCAATGATATATTTCTAGTGGTATATAACAGACGTTTCGCTAATCATATTACAGACCAAAAACCCGTGTTCGGCTTACAAATCTGCATAGAGTTTTACGAAACGAAGCATATCAACATAAAAAGCCTAGAGAGTGCCGTTAATTGCTTTTGGCTATTGATATGCAATTGTTTTTGGCTATTGATATGCAATGATCCATTTGTCTTAAATGCCTTTAAAAAGCACGACCAGAAAAAGAATATCTAAAACATAATCACATGTATATTTATCAAAATAGATTAAGGACATGTTTTTTTTGGTTTTTTTGGGCTTCTAGAATAAGCCGCCCCCTACTCAGCTTATTCTAGAAGCTCAATCAAGTTTATTTATTTAGAAGTCTATTAAGGAAATCTTGCCTACTAGGATTTAAAAAAAATAGACTTCTAAAAAAATATTTTTGGTTGGGCTTTTAAAATAGGTTTGATAGGGGACAACTCATTCCCGCTTATTCTTAAAGCTAGGAAAATAACTGGCCCTAAGATTGTGCCAACCTGTGGCTATAAAAAATAGTTGCGGATTTTGGTGTTTTCTTTTTGTGCGAAAATTGATTCTAGCCCAACTATAAGAATGCAACCTTTTATTGAAACGCACTGAAAATATATTGATAGTACTCCCTCCATCTGAGTTTACAAGGTGGGTATGGATTTTTAGGTTTTAATTTAACTAAAAATGTGTTTAATATCTTCAAAGAATTAATTCATTGACAAATTCAATGATATATTTTTAGTGGTATATAACTGATGCATCGCTAATCAAACTACATACCTAAAAACTTGAGTTCGTCTTACAAATCTAGTTAGAGTGAATACTACTACTTTACACACATATCGACATAAAAAGACTAGAATATACCATTGCTTGCTTTTGGCTATTGATATGCAATGGTCTATTTATCTTAAAAAACTATCAAATGCATGCATTAAAAAAAACAGAACATTACCACATGTATATTTATCAGAATACACTAAGATTGTGCAAAAAATACACATGAGCTCCATGTGTGCTCCACACCTCTATATGAATATTAAATTCAAAAAATACCAGGAAAATACAAAAAATTATATGAAATCTTGGGATATTAGACTTGAGTGCCCAACCTACTCCCGTGTGAAGTTTCGTGAAAAAATACCAGGAAATGTATCTGTGATGAAGAAAATATCCGACCTATAATCCATCCAAACAGTTTCTATCTATGCATAGAGTTTTTTTGGTTATTTATTTACTGAGAATACTACGGAGGTCATTTCTTCATGAAACTTCACACAATACTAGATTGGGCAACCATGTTTGATATCCCTAAATCACAGTTTTTTATAAAAATAGTTTTTTTAATTTAATGTTTATATAGGGGGTGGAGCACCCCAGGAGCTCGAAATCCTCTTCCAGTATTATGCCAGCTTGAAATGAGGGCCAAAAAATTGAAGTTGCATGTTTGTGTGTGGAAGGCGAATAGCGGCCTTGAGATTTTGCAGTGGTAATGATGCAAAATTGTATTGTTGAATCTGAAACCTGGGCAAGATGGCTTGACCTG
The DNA here is from genome assembly GCA_039707655.1 of Elymus sibiricus. NCBI lineage: Eukaryota > Viridiplantae > Streptophyta > Magnoliopsida > Poales > Poaceae > Elymus > Elymus sibiricus. Next base: position 403,638,110 of record CM077663.1, read on the forward strand.
TGAAGCTTGGCGATGACAAAGTAAAACAACCATGGTTGAGAATGAAATGTGTATATTTATCAGAATACACTACAATTATGCCAACTTGGAACGGAGGCTATAAAGAAAATGGAGTTTCGACTTTCAAGCACGATCTCATATTTCCATTGCAATTTCCTATGCCCTTCTTAAAATGATTTTCCCCTTGAATGGACCAATAATCTAGGTCGAGACATACATACTCCCAGAGTCTCACTTATTTGGAATCAGTGATGGGCGTCTCTGGACGAGGATCATAGTGGTGGCATATATGAGTCTTCGGTAGATGCCACCTCTGTTGCCGACGTGTTGTTGTTCTTGGCGACGCTGCTTGCTGTAGGTGACGCAATCATGCCTCGTGAAACATCTCTCGACTCACTCTTGTTGCACTCCTCCTGCGCGGGAGCTTATCTCGCCTATTGACCTATATGGGTTCGTAGGAGCGTTTTAAGGAATCTTCTACGACCGGTTTTAGAAGATTCCACGTTTTTTTTTTTACTTTTGTTCTGTGTTTTGTTTTGTCATTTTCCATCGCTTATTTTTTTCTTCTCTTTTTAGTTTTCTGTATTTCCTTGTAGATTTTCTTTTATCATTTTATTTTTTTGTTTATTTTAATTTTTCTTTAGATGCTCTACATTTTTATATATATCTGCAACATTTTTTGATACATGTTGAACATCTTTCAAATACATGATGACCATTTTATTCAAATACATGTTGATTTATTATTGTTTTCATTCACAAAGTCCCAACAAAGTACATTACCCTCATCAAGGACATGTACGATAATGTTGTGACAAGTGTTCGAACAAGTGATGGCGACACTGATGACTTCCCGATTAAGATAGGACTGCATCAAGGGTCAGCTTTGAGCCCTTATCTTTTTGCCTTGGTGATGGATGAGGTCACAAGGGATATACAAGGAGATATCCCATGGTGTATGCTCTTTGCGGACGATGTGGTGCTAGTCGATGAGAGTCGGACGGGGGTCAACAGGAAGTTGGAGTTATGGAGGCAAACCTTGGAATCGAAAGGTTTTAGGCTTAGTAGGACTAAAACCGAGTACATGAGGTGCGCTTTCAGTACTACTAGGCATGAGGAGGAGGAGGATGTTAGCCTTGATGGGCAGGTGGTGCCTCAGAAGGACACCTTTCGATATTTGGGGTCAATGTTGCAGAAGGATGGGGATATCGATGAAGATGTGAACCATCGAATTAAAGCCGGATGGATGAAGTGGCACCAAGCTTCTCGCATTCTCTGTGACAAGAGGGTGCCACAAAAGCTAAAAGGCAAGTTCTATAGGACGGCGGTTCGACCCGCAATGTTGTATGGCGCTGAGTGTTGGCCGACTAAAAGGCGACATGTGCAACAGTTAGGTGTGGCGGAGATGCGCATGTTGAGATGGATGTGTGGCCACACAAGGAAGGACCGAATCTGGAATGATGATATATGAGATAGAGTTGGGGTAGCGCCAATTGAAGAGAAGCTTGTCCAACATCGTCTGAGATGGTTTGGACATATTCAGCACAGGCCTCCAGAAGCCCCAATGCATAGCGGACGGCTAAAGCATGCTGATAATGTCAAAAGAGGCCGGGGTAGACCGAACTTGACATGGGAAGAGTCCGTAAAGAGAGATCTGAAGGATTAGAGCATCACCAAAGAACTAGCCATGGGCAGGGGTGCGTGGAAGCTTGCTATCCATGTGCCAGAACCATGAGTTGGTCGCGAGATCTTATGGGTTTCACCTCTAGCCTACCCCAACTTGTTTGGAACTAAATGCTTTGTTTTTGTTGTTGTTGTTGTTGTTGTTGTTGTTGTTGTATTCACCTACTAGCGGATGCTTATCGAGTAGGCCCATTAGCAGTTGTCGCTCGATGCCTTTTCGCGTCCGCGTCCGGCCGTTGCGTTCGATAGTTTTCTTGGGGTTTATTTCTTTTTCTTTTCGTTGGTTTTCTTTGGTTTTTCTTTTTCTTCATTATGTTCCAGTTTTTATTTATTTTTCAATGGTTTTCACCTATTTTTCTTATTTTCTTCTCATACTTTGGTTTTCTCTGGTTTTTCCGGTTTCTTTCCTTTCCCTTTTTTGTTTATTTATGGGTTTTCTTTAGTTTTTTTAACATATTCTATTTTTTTCCTTTTTTCAACACATGCTTCCTTTTCATGCATGTTGTGCATAATACGTACACATATTAACCATTTTCTGTACATGTCTACTATTTTTCAATAAATGTTCAATGTTGTTACAAAACAAATTTCGAACATATTTTTAGAATATGTGTTAACCTTTTTAAAGTACACATTGAAACATTTTTCAAATGATAGAATTTGTTTAAACTATGCAAACATTTTTGTACATTGTACAAACAATTTTGAAAGTGTCCCATCACATTTTTAATCTTGAAGAATTTTAAAATGTGAAATACAGTTTTTGCACGAAATATTTCTTTTGAATTACACAAAACAAATTACATTTATTTCACATACATATTTTTTTAAATGTGTCACATATATTTTTTTGAAATGTGTGACCTTTTTATTTTTCACAAACATTTTTCATACACATGATTAACAGTTTGCATACACATGATTAAAATTTTCTACTTTTTACATTTATGTTATACATTTTCCGTATAGATTCGAACATTTTCTCTATACAAGTTTAACATTTTTAATACGAGATTAGCGTTCTTCAAAAATTATGTGAAGCGTTTTTGTGAACGGAAAAGAAAAACAAATAAAAACAATAATGACGTCATTGGGGCATCAACATAGCGAAGGGTGTAATTACTGGGTCGGCTCAGATTGGACTCCCGGGAGGCGAGCCATGCCTTGTCTTCTCAGTACGCGGTACATAGCCATGCTGATCCTATGGCCGGGCTTGCTCTTGCGCGAGAGCTATATTCGTCCGTAATGATTCCTTTCATCGCTCGGGTTTAACGTGGCGGTATTTGGGCAGATCCAACACCGAAGATGCACATTATGTTTTATATGTTGTTTACTGTTTTGCATTGATTTCATTTGGTATTTTTTTTTGTTTACTTTGGTTTTTGGTTTTTCAATTTATTTTTGTTCTTTGTTTTGTTCTTCTTTCGTTTTCTTTCTTTCTTATTCAATTTAATTTTCACATTATTTATTTTGAAAACATATGTCTAATTTGTTCATATACATTGCTATTATTTTGGTATGTGTAAAGACATTTCTTATACACATTGGGCGTTTTCCAAAAAAATGATTTTTCCATATACATTTATTTAATGTATGCTTTTTTCATACACATTGTACATTTTTCATTTACATAGAAAGCATTTTTATGCATGTTTAAGAGTTCAAACACATAATTAACATGTTTTCAAATATTTGTTTTGAACATTTTGTGGAATACGTGTAAAACATTTTTCCAAATACAGGTTGAACATGTGATTGAATGACATTTAAAAAAACAAAACCGTGCAAAAAATATGTTTACATTCGTCATTCGATAAACATTTTTTTTAAAGGTCACAAACATTTTGTTTGAATCATGTAACATACAAAGTTTGAACGGGGCAATTTTTAAAAAAAATTAGATGAACATTTGTTTACATGGCATAACATTTAGAAAGTATGTACTTCATTTTGAAACACATTAACATTTTTGAAATATCACATACATGTTTTAGACTGGCACAAGCAATTTCTAAATGTGGAGAGTATATTTTTACACTGCATTTACATTTTTTAAATGTGCAACAAACACTTTTAAAAATATATGTAATTTCCATAATATATGTATTTTTTTTAAATGCATGACATCAGCGTGACAAGACCACATGTTTACTGGGCCGGCCCACTATCGGCTCCCTGCTGGCGACACGGTGGTTTGTCTCGCAGAAAAAGACATTGACTCGGCTTTTGCTCTTATCCATGGTGAAGATGTCTTTTGTGTCAAAAATATTGTACAAGATGGTCTGTGTGTGTTTATATTTGTTCATTGCACGAAATGCTCTGTGGTAGGTGCCAGATGAATATATTAGAAGAACATAAGCACTAGAGCAAAATAGTATGTCTAAGTGGCTTGGTGAAAAGTATGGTTGCATTCCAAATAAAGGCTACCCAGAAATTTGAGTTTGCGGTTTCTTTTTCTTTGTTTTTTTTGTTGAAAACCGGAGTTCCAAAGATTGCTGAATCTAAAACATGGATGCCTTTGAAGCTTGGTGAGGATGAAGTGGAATCGCCATAGTTGATGCCATTTGGATGTCGACCGAAGGTTGGTCACTGCCGCATGTCGAGAGGCTGGCGTCGGCACCATCAGCGCGGCAGCAGATGTCGATGCTAACGCAGACGACCTTTTGATGGAAATGCGTATCTTTTATTTTTTGTATTCCTACACGTATCTATACTGTTTTTTTTTTTGTTATAGTACTCCCTCCGATCAAAATTAATCGTGTACATTGTACTAAGTGCGCGTGATTAATTTGGATCGCAGGGAGTAATAATGTATATTTTGTACTAAAAGTTTAGACACGTTATTATTTGTATTTGTAGGCAGAAATAAATGTAGAGCAAAATAAAAAGGGGCATGCATTTTCCACGTGACATGGCAGCTCATGTGCTGTGTACAGACGATGCATCATGCATGCGCCGTTCACGCGCAGCAGCAGCAGCAGCACAGGCTGGGAAAAGCGCACGCTCCAGGGAGCACGACAGGGGCGCGGAGCGGAGTAAAACAGAAAAAGTAGCGGCGAGAAACGCGACTCCTGTGACTGCTGTCTACTGGGCCAGGCGAGGCGACCACACGGTTTGGTTTGAACGACGACGACCCTTTCCTTCCTTGGTCTCTACTCCAAGTCGCTTTCCAACTCTGATCCCTTCTCTACCTCTCTTCTCTCCGACTCCGACACTCGTTCCACCGCTGGCAGTCGCTGACAGGTGGTCCCCGTGGACTGCTGCCTTGCCAGCCGCCCCTAGACCAAGAACGGGACGCGTCCGGCCAAGCTAGCTGCTTCTGGAACGGCTGTTGTCTAGCGTCCGCATGGCGCCCGGCGGCACGATGCCGACGATGCCCCCGTGCGCGCCCCACCTCATGTTCCGTCGCCCGGACCCCGCCGCGCCTCACGCCGTCTTGCCGCCTCCTGCCGCCGTTGACACGGACAGGCTAAAGCTGTCCGATCTGGAGTGGCTGGCCGACCTCGGCGAGGGCGCGAGCGGGGTCGTGACCAAGGTGCGGCTCCGCGGCAGCACCGCCGGCCCCGCGTTCGCGCTCAAGGTGGCCCACTACCCCGATGACACCGACGCGGGGAGGGAGCAGGACGAGGTGCTCCGCCGCGCGTGCGTCGCCGGGCCGCCGTCGCCGTACGTCGTGCGCTGCCACGCCGTCCTCAGAGGCGACGGTGGCGAGCCCGCGTGCCTCCTCGAGCTCATGGACGCCGGCTCGCTCCACGACGTCCTCCGCCGCCGCCGCGGGGGCCTCCCGGAACCCGCGCTGGCCGAGGTGGCCGCGCGCTGCGCCCTCGGGCTGGCGCACCTCCACGCGCGCGGCGTCGCGCACCTCGACCTCAAGCCCGACAACCTGCTCGCCAGCGCCCGCGGGGACGTCAAGATCGCCGACTTCGGCGTCTCGCGGATCTTCTCCCGCGGAGCCGCCGCCGGCCAGCGGCGCTCTCCTCGGGTCTCCGTCGCCGTCGGCACCACCGCGTACATGAGCCCTGAGCGGTTCGCGCCCAACGCCCAGGCCGGGCCGCGTGGGGCCTGCGCCGCCGACGTGTGGAGCCTGGGCGTCACCGTCCTGGAGCTCTTCTTGGGCCACCGGCCTGTCCTGCCTGCCGAACGGACGCCGTCCTGGAAGATGCTCAAGGACGCCATCTGCTACGGCGATCCTCCGTCGGTGCCTGACAGCGCGGCGGCGTCGCCGGAGCTGCGCGGGTTCGTGGAGGCGTGCGTGCAGAAGGATCCCCGGAGGCGCGCCACGGTGCCACAGCTGCTCGCGCACCCGTTCGTGGCGCGCCGGGACGTCGAGGCATCGCGTCGCGCGCTACGGGACATCATCGTGGAGACCGTGTAAGATATCGGGACAGAGACAAGATCAACTGTATTCTTGGGAGATGTATACTAATACTGTGGTTCTCTTTCAGTTATTTGTGGCTAGACAAGCTAGGTACTCTTTTTCACTATTCTTATTAGTATCATGTTTTTTGTTGTCTCTCAAAATGGATTCGATAATCCAATAGTAGTTTTGGTCTGCATGATGACAAACTTGAACTCTTTGTTTTTTAATGCAAATTTCCCGGTTTATTAAATACTTAAATTTTGGATTTAAGAATTTTAGACAAAGGAGAATCAAAAGATCCTTGAAAATTATATGTTGGGGTAGATAGTGTTGGAAATAGATATATAAAGCTAATATGATGTGCTATGAACATAGAAGCAATCATTTGCCAATAATCCCTTAAAATATGAAAAAGAACAAAATAAAAGCTAAAACTAGTCATGAGTGGTTAGCTATTGTAAAAAAAAACTATTTCCATGTTCCAAGTTCCAACATGAATGTAGATAGTAGCACATGTCAAAGTTATATAATACAATATCAAATGTTTCATTTTTTCATAATCAACCGGGGCTCGTGGCATATATCAAAGTTATATAATGCATATGTCAAAATTATTATTTTAAAAAATAGAGGCTCGTGGCATTTTAGACTCCATATTAGATTATATATTGATACATAGTCCAATGTTTTGAGAGAGTAAGGTGAGAGCTGCATGTTTATGCCAATTTGATACTGAAACAAGAAGAAAGATGAAACAAAGAAAACAACTAGACGCATTTTAATGCAGTTTGAATTTAATGATGTAATTTGGGACCAAGTAGCTGATTGCATTTTGCCATTAAAGTACTTATAAATGAACAATGCAAAAAAATTGAGGAGAAATGCTTCATAGATTATTGCATATTCTAGAACTTTTTCTTTTGAACAATGATATTTATCCAATTTATTTACTTATACCTAAAATAGACAACGCCACATCTAGAAAAAGACAGAGACATGTACATATATTTTTAGTTCATCAAAATGTCACAAAATTTGTTAATACATGTCATTTTGTTTGTTTTTTCCTTTTCTCTAGTCTATGTCCTAGAACTAAATCAACTAGGTTGCACCATTTGCAAATTATGATTTAAACTCAAATCAAGTAGTATCCATGGGCCAAAAAAAAAATCATATTACTTAAAAAACTACAAATTACGGGAAAAATGTTTTATTTATATATCGATGGTAGTGGCTAAAATTAAATTTTGAAAGAATGAGTTATATATAATTTTAAATAAGTAAAACTTTTTAGTATAAATACATAATAATCGCATGTTATTAACTATAGACTGAGCGAGAATGTTTTCTCTTATGGATCTCAATCGTTGAAAGAACAAAGAGATTGAGCTGGGCAGAGTGTTAATCCGATCGTGAAAATAAAAAAAACTTTATCACGACTTATAGGTATATTTAAATAGATAACTTCATGACGTGTAGATTGCTGGCATTGCAACAAGCCGGTGCTTGTGCTAGAGTTGATCCACTCAAAAAAATTCCCAGGGCAAGGGTGATGGTGGAAAAGGGTTCAAAAAACTCTCTTACAAGGATATATTACGAAGTTTTCATGCTATTATTATTTTTGCTAACGTGTATAATGACTGACAACTCCATTAAATTAATAGCTTGACAAATACATTAGACCACTAGATTTTTTTTCTTGTTCTGGTGTTGATGCTCTGTTACTGCTACTGCTAGATGTTAGGTGGTGTGTGGTATTCTCTTTTGCTGTTAATTGGTTTCTTCTGCTATGTGTTGTGTTGGGTTGTTTGTGGTTTGTGCTAATGTGCTTATAATGTTGTTAACTTGTGATGCTATGTTGCTATGTTGTAGTTTGTAGGCTTTAATATTCATATTACTATATTTTAGCCGCAACGATATCTACAGAACTACTTCGTAACTTGACCTCGTATGTTGATAAGTAATCTTGCTTTTGTTTCTAATCTTTTGTGTGGGCTAACAATTGTTTTATGTGAAGTGAGTTAAGACATTCACCGATCTTGTGATGCTGGAGGGTTGGCATCGATTAGCCCAAGAGAATGGTGTGTGGTGGGATTTTTGTGCCACACTCATTTCGAGTCTCTCTTACATCGCATTGAAAGATGTGAAGCTGATTTTACCCGAAGAGCATCAAAAGGATTAAGAATGCGCTGGTCTATGATACATCTCTAACGTATCTAGTTTTTCTAAACACTTTTGCTTTTATTTTGGACTTTAATTTGCATGATTTGAATGAAACTAACCCAGACTGACACTATTTTCAGCAAAACAATTTTGGTGTTATTTTTGTGTTGAAATAAAAATTCTCGGAATTGGATGAAACTTCACGGTGAGTTTTTATGGAATCTACATTATTAATAATAAAGCACGGACTACTTCTCGTCGTACGTTGTTGGCTTTTTTGCGGAAAAGTCCCTGCCTTTTTCAGTAATTAACCCGCAGTCTTTTTTTTAAGTCAGAACGAATTGTTTTTTTGCGTTTTACACAAAACCCTATGTATTTTATGCTAACTAACTCGCGGTCCATCTTTAGGTGACAGTGAACCCTTTTTCCAGTTTTACATAAAAAAACTGGTATCTGCGTTAATCACCCCGCAGTCTATTAAAAATAAATATATATTTTCAAATTATCATATCTTTTAAACCGTAACTCCAATTTTAACATCTTATATATGAAATTTGATTAGAAAAATGTGTAGAATTTGAATACGATGTTATTTTATATGTTCATTATTTTTAAAATGCAATTTAGGATGCAATGTTAATCAATGGTGCACGATCCGTCTTTATTTCATACCGGTGTTGATTGGCATGGAGCGAGCGAAGGAAAAAAACTATAATCCTTGGGCATGCTATACTTGCATCACGTTCTCTCTTTGTACATGTTTCAGGATCTAAGACCGTACATACGTACCTTCTCTAGGCGAAGTACACATGCGTACTTACCATTGGACTACACAATTTTTTTGTAGTGAGTACATAAATAATTTAATGCATGTACATACACTTATAAATTCACGAACATCATAAGTACATGGTTTATTTTGAATTTTCCGAGCTATTTGTGTGATAGTCATGAACGTTAAATTGAACCAATAAGGACGATCTTAATTTGTGTTCCATCTGTTGCATGCGATATTGATACATATAAGCTTTCTTAAATAAAGTTAATTTATAGACCGGCCTCCTCAGTGTTGAATGGCCCATCCAGATGTTGCGTGAGTGTGGTCATAGGTGCACGCCATCAATATGACAAGTCCGAATCAAAATTGAATCAAAAAGAAAATGATGGCTCAGATAAAAAATGTTTACTTTCCCATTGCAACGCACGTGCATGTTTGCTAGTATATAAAAATATGGTAGCAAAGAACTACCGGGGAAGAGCTACCAGTGGGCCACAAGTCAGGGGGCGCGCCCTGATGACTTGTGGGTCTCACTGAGCTCTGTCTGATCTAATTCCAAGCCTATAAGTATTGTCTTTCCGAGAAAAAAATAAGAGAGAATTTTTCATCGCGTTTCACAATACGGAGCCATTGTCACCTCCCGTTCTTCGTCGGGAGCCCTAATCTAGAGTCCGTTCAGTGCTCTGGAGAGGGATTCGCCGCCGTCGTCATCATCGTCCCTTATCCATCAACAATATCATGGTGCTCACCGTCGGGAGTGAGTAATTCCATTGTAGGTATATTGGAGGTAGATGGAGATGAATGCGATTTTTTATGTAATCGAGTCAATTTGTTAGGGCTTGATTCCTAGTATCTACTACGTTCTGAAATTGATGTTGCTATGACTTTGTTATGTTTAATGCGACGTTGTTACAACCCGCAGGTTCTGGTTCAGTACACCGAGGCTCTGGATCGTACTGCCCAAGCTCTTGCTGTCGATTTGTACGCCACTTGTGCTCGCTGATAAACCACAAGTATAGGGGATCGCAATAGTTTTCGAGGGTAGAGTATTCAACCCAAATTTATAGATTTGACACAAGGGGAGCCAAAGAATATTTGTGAGTATTAGCAGTTGTGTCATCGTTTTCTCACGACAGATGCCATGGGGTGGCTTATCGAGAGTGGTTGGGGCCGAAGGACGCCGACGGGCTCCGGGAACGGGTTAGGCACAAGCGGTGAGGGACACGCGATGTACCCAGGTTCGGGGCCCTCCGTGGGAGGTAACACCCCTAGTCCTGCTTGTTTAGTTAGATGGTGCGTGATATTACAATGGTGCTCCTTGAGCTGATGTCTAGAGGAGGAAGAAGGAGCAGCCGGCTCCTCTTCCCTTGCTACGTGAGAGTGAGAGTGTGAGACGGGAGAATCCCTTAGTGCTTGCTTGCCCGATGCATGGGGGCCTCGGGGGGTTTTATAGGCCAACCCCCCGGCTTACAATATTCCTAAAGTACTAAAGGGGGGACCCGGCTGGAAGCCTCTCCAGCCGGCCAGGGGGCCCGCCGGCTGGGCCGTCTCGTCGCCCATAGGGCCCGCCGGCTGCGCGGTCCCATCGCCAACTGGGGCCCGCCAGCCGGCTCTTCTATTGGCCCGCGCCTACCTGCCGCGGCACGGGCCGCCCCGCACGGTGTCGTCTTGCGCCTGCCGGCCGAAGTCAGCGGTACGGCCGGCTGCGCTGTAGCCACGTCGGGGCAGGTGATGGAGTGGACGGCGGCGTGGCGGCACTGTCGCCCCGCCGGGTCTCGATCAGTCTTGGTCAGCGGTACGACCGCCCGGACTGTAGCCACGCGTGCCCGCGCGTCAGCGGTCGCTGTAGCCACGCCGGAGCCCATCGTGGGGGTCGCGTCCTGTCGGTGTACTTGGCCGCAGTGGGAGGGGATGGGTGCCTGCCCGTCCAGAAGTCAGCGGAAGGGCCGGCCGGCCGCAGGCTGGCCAGGGATTGGGCGGTCGGCCGCAGGCTGGCCAGGGGTTGGGCGGCCGGCTCCTGACCGGCCAGCCGTGGGCCAGCCGACAGTAGGCCTGCTGGTAGCCCGCCAGCCGGCCTTGGTCCAGCCGGCCATGGGCCAGCCGGCAGCACGCCAACCGGTCGCGGACCAGCCGACCATATGTTTTTTTCAAAAAGGGGTTGGAACTCCCTAGTCTTGGCCTACCTAGGGGTAATAACCCCATCAAGTTGAGTTGTCAATTCAACCACACCCGGAGATTGAATATCTGCAGCAGAGTGATCAGTAGCACAATAGTATGATAGTTTTGATAGCAGTAGTAACAGTAACAGTATCAGTGATATCAATGGTTTTGTAGCAAGTGTAACAGTAGCAGTAGCAATAGTAACTTAGCAAGAACAATATGTGGAAAACTCGTAGGCACTGGATCGGTGAACTCGTTGGATAACATTCATCATGTAACAGTCATAACCTAGGGCGACACAGAACTAGGTCCAGTTCATAAATGTAATGTAGGCATGTATTCCGTAAATAGTCATACGTGCTTATGGAAAAGAACTTGCATGACATCTTTTGTCCTACCCTCCCGTGGCAGCGGGGTCCATAAGGAAACTAAGGGATATTAAGGCCTCCTTTTAATAGAGAACCGGAACAAAGCATTAACACATAGTGAATACATGAACTCCTCAAACTACGCTCATCACCGGAAAGTATCCCGACTATTGTCACTCTTGGGTTTACGGATCATAACACATAACAGGTGCATATGACTAGCAAGATCGGATCAAGAACATAGATATAATGGTGATAACATGAACAGTTCAGATCTAAAATCATGGCACTCGGGCCCTAGTGACAAGCATTAAGCATGGCAAAGTCATAGCAACATCAATCTCAGAACATAGTGGATACTAGGGATCAAGCCCTAACAAAACTAACTCGATTACATGATGAATCTCATCCAACTCCTCACCGACCAGCAAGCCTACGAAGGAATTACTCACTCCCGGTGGGGAGCATCATAGAATTGGCGATGGAGAAGGGTTGATGATGATGAAGACCGAAGATTCCCCTCTTCGGAGCCCCAAACGGGCTCCAGATCTGGCCTCCCGATGAAGAACAGGAGGTGGCGGCGGCTCCGTATCGTGAAACGCGATGAAACTTTCTCTCTATTTTTTTCTTTGAAAATAGGATTTTATAGCGCTGGAATTAGGGTCAGTGGGGCCACGAGGTAGGCACAACCCACCAGGGCGCGCCTGGAGGGGGTGGCGCGCCCTGGTGTATCGTGCCGAACCAGGGCACCCCCTCCGGTGGTTCTTGGCTCCAGTATTTGCTACTTCTTGAGCTTGCGTTGGTTTTCCCTTGAAGAGGAAAGGGTGATGCAGCAAAGTAGATAAGTATTTCCCTCAGTTATTGAGAACCAAGGTATCAATCCAGTAGGAGATACAAGCAAGTCCCCAATCTTCGCACCTACACAAACAATCAAACTCTTGCACCCAACGCTAAAAGGGGTTGTCAATCCCTTCACGGTTATTTGCAAGGATGAGATCTGATAGAGATAGATATAAAAGATTGCCAAAACGAAAAGTAAAACAAAAGTAAAAAGATTGCATCAAAGTATTTTTGGTATTTTTGGTTTATAGATCTGAAAATATAATATAGAAAATAGACCCAGGGGCCATAGGTTTCACTAGAGGCTTCTCTGATGAAGGAAAATAATACGGTGGGTGAACAAATTACTGTCGAGCAATTGATAGAAAAGCGCATAGTTATGACGATATCCAAGGCAATTATTATGCATATAGGCATCACGTCCGTGTCAAGTAGACCGAAACGATTCTGCATCTACTACTATTACTCCACACATCGACCGACTCCTGCCTGCATCTAGAGTATTAAGTTCATGAAGAACAGAGTAACGCATTAGGTAAGATGACATGATGTAGAGGGATAAACTCAAGCAATATGATGAAAACCCCATCTTTTTATCCTCGATGGCAACAATACAAATATGTGCCTCGCTACCCCTACTTTGTCACTGGGTGAGGACACCGCAAGATTGAACCCAAAACTAAGCATTTCTCCCATTGCAAGAATTACCAATCTAGTTGGCCAAACCAAACCAATAACTCGAAGAGACTTGCAAAGATATGAAATCATGCATATAAGAATTCAGAGAAGATTCAAATAATATTCATAGATAATCTGATCATAAACCCACAATTCATTGGATCTCGACAAACACACCGCAAAAGAGTATTACATCGGATAGATCTCCATGAAGGTCATGAAGAACATGGTATTGAAGAACAAAGAGAGAGAAGAAGCCATCTAGCTACTAGCTATGGACCCGAAGGTCTGTGGTGGACTACTCACGCATCATCGGAGGGGCAATGGAGTTGATGTAGATGCCCTCCGTGATCGAATCCCCCTCCGGCAGATTACCGGAAAAGGCTCCAAGATGGGATCTCACGGGAACAGAGGATTCCGACGGCGGAAAAGTATTTTCATGTCTCTCTTTGGTATCCAGGGAATATTTGGGAATTTATAGGCCGAAGAATAGGGTTAGGAGGGCTACCGTGGGGCCACAAGCTAGGGGGGCGCGCCCTGGTGGCTTGTGACGCCACGGCAGGTCTCCTGCCTTCATCTCCAAGTCTGACAGGTTTCTTCTGGTCCAAGAAAAATCATCGCGAAGATTTTATTCCGTTTGGACTCCGTTTAATATTCCTTATCTGCAATACTCAAAAACAAGGAAAAAACAGAAACTGGCACTAGGCTCTAGATTAATAGGTTAGTCCCAAAAATAATATAAACTAGCATATTAATGCATATAAAACATCCAAAACAGATAATATAATAGCATGGAACAATCAAAAATTATAGATACGTTGGAGACGTATCAAGCATCCCCAAGCTTAATTCCTGCTCGTCCTCGAGTAGGTAAATGATAAAAACAGAATTTTTGATGTGGAATGCTACCTAACATATTTATCCATGTAATATTCTTTATTGTGGCATGAATATTCAGATCCGTAAGATTCAAAACAAAAGTTTAATATTGACATAAAAACAATAATACTTCAAGCATACTAACAAGGCAATTATGTCCTTTCAAAATAACATGGCCTCAGAAAGCTATCCCTACAAAATCATATGGTCTGGCTATGCTCCATCTTCCCCACACAAAGTATTTAAATCATGCACAACCCCGATGACAAGTCAAGCAATTGTTTCACACTTTTTATGTTCTCAAACCTTTTAAACTCTCACGCAATACATGAGCGTGAGACATGGATATAACACTATAGGTGGAATAGAATATGGTGGAGGTTGTGAGGAAAAAGGAGAAGATAGTCTCACATCAACTAGGCATATCAACGGGCTATGGAGATGCCCATCAATAGATATCAATGTGAGTGAGTAGGGATTGCCATGTAACGGATGCACTAGAGCTATAAGTGTATGAAAGCTCAAAAAGAAACTAAGTGGTCGTGCATAATGAAAAATTCCACTAGTTATGTGAAAGTGAAAAAATAGGAGACTCTCTATCATGAAGATCATGGTGCTACTTTGAAGCACAAGTGTGGAAAAAGATCGTAGCATTGTCCCTTCTCTCTTTCTCTCATTTTTTTATTATTTTGGTGGGCATCTTTGGCCTCTTGTTTTTATTTGGGATTCATTGGCCTCTTTTATTATTTGTAAAGTCCGGAGACTCATCCCAACTTGTGAGGGAATCATAGCTTCCATCATCCTTTTCTCTCACGGGACAATGCTCTAATAATGAAGATCATCACACTTTTATTTACTTATAACTCAAAAATTACAACTCGAAACCTAGAACAAAACATGACTCTATATGAATGCAATATGAAAGTGATGGTGCGTGTCATGAAAAATGGAACGGTGGAAGTTGCATGGCAATATATCTCGGAATGGCTATGGAAATGCCATAATAGGTAGGTATGGTGGCTGTTTTGAGGAAGGATATATGGTGGCTGTTTTGAGGAAGGTGGGTTTAATGCACCGGCGAAAGTTGCGCGGTACTAGAGAGGCTAGCAAAGGTGGAAGGGTGAGAGTGCGTATAATCCATGGACTCAACATTAGTCATAAAGAACTCACATACTTATTGCAAAAGTCTATTAGTTATCGAAGCAAAGTATTAGACGCATGCTCCTAGGGGAGAGGTTGGTAGGAGTTAACCATCGCGTGCTCCCGACCCTCACACAAAGGATGACAATCATTAAACAAATCATGCTCCGACTTCGTTACATAACGGTTCACCATACGTGCATGCTACGGGAATCACAAACTTCAACACAAGTATTCCTCCAATCCACAATTACTCACTAGCATGACTCTAATATCACCATCTTTATATCTCAAAACTATATGCAAGGAATCAAACTTCTCATAGTATTCAATGCACTTTATATGAAAGTTTTTATTATATCCCTCTTGGATGCCCATTATATTAGGACTAAATTCATAACCTAAACCAATTACCATGCTGTTTAAAGACTCTCAAAATAATATAAGTGAGGTATGAGAGTTCAATTATTTCTATAAAATAACACACCACCGTGCTCTAAAAAGATATAAGTGAAGCACTAGAACAACATTGCCTAGCTCAAAAGATATAAGTGAAGCACATAGAGTATTCTAATAAATTCACGATTCAGCGTGTCTCTCTCAAAAGATGTGTGCAGCAAGGATGATTGTGGCAAACTAAAAAGTAAAGACTCATATCATACAAGACGCTCCAAGCAAAACACATATCATGTGGTGAATAAAAATATAGCCTCAAGTAAATTTACCGATGGATTGAAGACAAAAGAGGGGATGCCTTCCGGGGCATCCCCAAGCTTAGGCTCCTTGGTATCCTTGAATATGGCTTGGGGTGCCTTGGGCATACCCAAGCTTAGGCTCTTGCCACTCCTTATTCCATAGTCCATCAAATCTTTACCCAAAACTTGAAAACTTCACAACACAAAACTCAACAGAAAACTCATGAGATCCGTTAGTATAAGAAAAATAAATCACCACTTTAGGTACTGTTGTGAACTCATTATTTATTTATATTGGTGTAATATTTACTGTATTCCAACTTCTCCATGGTTCATACCCCCCGATACAACCCATAGATACATCAAAATAAGCAAACAACACAAAGAAAACAGAATCTGTCTAAAACAGAACAGTCTGTAGCAATCTATAGACTTCGAATACTTCTGTAACTCCAAAAATTCTGAAAAATTAGGAAAATCAGGGAAATTTGTATATAAATATTTTGTAAAAATTTCAGACTCATTCAACGCTCTGGTGAATTTATAAAATTCCTGGACTGAGTGCAAAAGTTTCTGTTTTTCAGCAGAATCAAATAACAATCACCGGAGACCATCCCAAAGGTCTTACTTGGCTCAAACACTAATTAAAATAAGAAAACACAATTATTACAGAGGTAATAATGTGTAAAGCACTCAAAAACAGAAGCAAAAACAAAAGTATAAAAATAAAATTGGGTTGCCTCCCAACAAGCGCTATTGTTTAACGCCCCTAGCTAGGCATAACGCAATAGATCTAGGTATTGTCATCTTTGGTATGCAATCCATAAGTAGCTCTCATAATACACTACCAGAAAAAGCCCTATTAGTGGCGCACCTGTTTTCGTTAGTAATGGCGCACTATAGGTGCGCCACTATTAACACGCCACTAGTAACAGATAGTAATGGCGCACCTCTGGTGCGCCACTACTAACCCTTAGGTGCTCCACTGGTATTCCCTCTAGGTGCGCCACTAATAGCCTTATAGGTGCGCCACTAGTAATAAAGGAAGGTGCGCCACTAATAATGGCTGAAATGCGCCACTAGTAATGTATTTGGAAAACAAAAAAAAAATCCAAATTTACAGAAAACAACCTATAAGGAAAAATAATTTAAAAACAAAAAATGAAATAGAATCATAATTTTTATTTTAGTAAGAATATTAAAATGTCTTTACAAGTATCCAATAAAAGAAAAATTACAAGGAAATAAAAGAAAATTCTAAAACTAATCTTCTAGTAATCTTTTCTTCTTTTTCTTTACTTTATCCCTGCAAAGAATGATAGAAATATGTGAGAATGAACATTGCAGAGAAGTGAAATTGAGCAATTATTTGCATCCGACATCGAAGATCTAAGATACCTTGAATCATAGACATGGGTCATTTCATGAAGCCAAGAGTCTATGCCATTCAGGATGCATAGTTCCCTGTCAGAAGAACTTAATTATTCAGTAAACACAGTCCTAAGCTTTTTACATGAGACAAAACATAAGGTACATGCTTGACCTAAGCTACAGCCACGCTAATCCTGCTAACAACACACATGCAACTAGCTAATCAAGATTACTACTAACATAATTCACCGAAAAGAGTAACAGGTGATGCATCAAAAGGAATCTGGCCAGATCCGATCACATTAGACGAGCCTAGGTGTGTGGATCCAAAACAAAGTGTGCAGACCTTTGTTAAATGAAAGTTAAGGTTAATAAATGTAGTAATACTCAGCAAATTCTGTAGTAGATGACCAGCAAAACAACATAATGGAAATGCACAGTACCATTGATAAAAGCACACAAGTTCCAAGTGCTATCACCATTTTCAAGTTTCAACACAAGAAGAGAATGAGAATTAGTAGCATGTTTACAGTTTTAGATAAACTTACTTGCAGGCGTGCGGCCTCAACTTACTTACTTGCAGGACATACATGGTGTATTTTACTAAAACGCCAGAACTAATCACTTAATTACTAATTTATTTCGTCAATCCTACAGTTATGGAAAGCAAGGACACTGCCTTACTATATAGAGCACCTGTTGCATGATCTGTCATCACACAGCAAATCTCTTACAGAAAAGAGTAGCTTTTAATTAAGATTTTTCTAAGACCATCAACCATTTGGGCCAACGGAGGGAAACCACAACGTGATGAATAACATCACAGTACTTACACCATATATAATAGAGTGAAATAAACAAAAAATTAGGCCACTTCTGAGAAACATCAACTTTAGCAACTCAAATTAACAGCTTAAATGAAAACGATACAGAAAAGAAAAAGGTACTGAAATTTGAGTACAACACATGCAGATAAAATATCATATTCTAATACAAAAAATCTACATCATATTCAGGCCTTAACTTACTTATAGGACATGCATGGTGTATTTACTAAAAAGTCAGAACCAATCACTGAATTACTAATTTATTTCTTCATTTATACAGTAATGGAAAGCAAGGACACTGTCTTGCTATATAGAGCATGCCTGTCGCATGATCTGTCATCACACAGCAAATCTCTTACAGAAAATAATGGCTTTTACTTAAGAAATGGAAAGCAAGGACACTGTCTTGCTATATAGAGCGTGCTATTTTTTTCCTTGATCTAAACAGTGTTGTATTTGTTATCTGAAATGAATGTTAAAAATTGAACGGGTGAAATCTAAAACCTGAAGGCTAAATGGAGAAATAATTTTTAGTCCCAATTTTCACATTTGCTCCTAAATACCTCTGTTAACCAATTCATTCAATTACACAACAGAAGCAATTAACCATGAGAAATGGAAATGCCAACACTTGGGCACAAATAACTGAATAAGAATACGAAAATGCTAGCACTTGGGCACAAACAACTAAAGAAGAGGAAAAATATGAAAATGCAGTGCTACTGTTGGTGAATGATGAATGGAGCAGAGCAAAGGGGAGTTGTGGGTGAGTATTAACTAGACTATAACAGGGCAGTGAGGCTTCAACAATTAATTAAAGAAGAAGACATCATAATCCTGGGTTGTGAGGTGGCAACAATAATGGAGCTAGGCTACAATTACAGCAGGGCAGTGAAGTTTGGTAAAATTGCAAAGGAAAACAGCGTATTCCGGGGATGTAAGGTAACATATAAATAATTAAAGCTCCACCATTGACATTGTTCTGTGCTGGTAACAAACAGGACAAACGAGTTGTTCTTAACCAAGCAAGTTGCCAAGTAAGCAAGCTTGTCACAACTAAAGATCATGACAACGCACACGCACATATGCTTGGTCTTTGCCAAGTAACCAATCAAGTTGAGGTTTGTTTTTACCCTTGATAAATCTGCTGCTCCTAAATGAAAAAACAGTACTGTTGCCAAGTGGATTAATTTACTGGACACTCCTACGCAAGTCTGTTTATCAAGTCAGATGAGGCCACCCTACTTGTGTGTGGACTGCAATTTCTAGCCAAACAAACAGAGCTTCAAGTTGTAACATTTCTGACCCACAGGATCATTGTACTGTGGAGTAGAGGAGACCACTGTACGTACATGTGTTGTATGAAGCAGACAAGAATAGCAGTGTATGCTGGCTGATAGAGTTGCATCTAGAGAATAACTAATTAACTAGGCAGTAGTAGTGCCACAGGATGACAATATGTATATCCTTGTCCATCCAGACAACAGCAGCTCCAGTATTTGTGGAACAGTTTTGGCATCGACACGGCCTAATAAAGCACTAAAATTTGCACGGCTCGACTTACCTCATATATATGCTGGAAGCAAGGGAGGAACGGTGGCGTCGTGGCACAAAAGATGCACCTGTCCACCCGATGACAACAAAGGAGACCCAAATTCCAGTACCCTGTTTATATCAAAGCTGTAACAAAAAGAACAGCATTATTAGTCTCTTCATTTTAAGAGACGGGATCAAGACAGAAAGAGGGAAGTAAACAAAACGTTGGGAAACATGCAAATCAAATCCATCAAACCTTCCAAAAGCAAGCTCAGATGTTGCAGTATTATCAGGACGTGGCAATGCTGACCCAACATCACCAGTTTCATCAGATAACCCAGAAGCATGTTTTTCTGCTTCCACGGCTGCAAACAAGTCTTTGACTGACGTGTGCTTGACATTCTCTGCTATGGAACCGATCGCCTGAGCTGCAGCAACCCTCGTGTCCCAATTCTTACTACGAAGGTACTGAGAAACCTAAAATTGGCACATGAGAGCACAACGTTCAGCCACCATTATGTGCATAATGCATAGAGAATGAAAGCTGGCCGCTCTCCAGTAAAGTATGCATAGCATATATGCTAACATGTTGATATCATATTATATGGGAACAGAAATGAGTCATAATTTAATCTGACTGAACATATGTGAGTACTTGGATTACTCCATAAAAATACGAATCAGCATTCGAACATACATGCGTAGGTGAAGTCATATATATAGCCAACAGAATTGCTATTTGACGGATCAACTTAGACATAACTGAAGATGTAACATATAACAGAAGAAAAAAGTGTAGGACAAATTCTTGTGTTATCAAAGAAGAACAAGAATGAACTGATGCAGCTACAAAACCATGCATTCCTTCATACATCATGGCTTGAACAGCAGAGCGTAGAGCATACTAGGCGAACAGTTGAAGGGTTCCTTCCAGGTTTGCAAATCTCGCAACATTAAAGTCTGTGGCATCGTGCGCATACCTTTTTCAACAGAGCATTTAGCTCCTGGGGATGTGTCTTTCTTTGACACCTTAACTAGAAACTCGCTACCTAAAGTTAAACGTTGACCTCAATGAGATTGGAGGTACATAGCCAATTTCCTAATTAAGGTACATAGTACATAACTTTGCTCTGAAAATTGCGTACCGATGGAGCGCGACATGGCAAGAACACCGAGAACTCGATAGCCATTCCACTAGATGACCTTGCCACCCAGTGCCTCGATCCTCGCGTACTCATCTTCCCTGTTGGGCTGAATCGAGAATAAATGCAACATTCAGACAGTGTATCTGATGAACTCAAGAACTCAGAGGCAATTGCAGGGGTAATGAGCAAATGTGATGAATGATGGTGGCAGTGCCTTATGGTCTAGAGAGAGTGGCAATGGCTCCTTGCCCCGGCAGAGCACCGCCCGCGAGTCCCCGCAATTGGAGACGATGATGTGGGACGAGCAGACGACCGCAGTCACCGCCGTCGTCCCCGCGGTGTCCGGCGCCTGGACCTCGGCGTCGACGCGGCAGAAGCAGCCCACGAAGGCCTTCTCCCACTGCTTCTTGGAGTCCAGGGAGCTGAGGTCATCGCAGCCGCCGACGCGGTCCTCTGCGACGCGCAGCTCCTCGGCGAGCGCGGCGTGGAGCCTGTCCCGGCAGTAGTCGGCGACCTCGGCGCCACCGTGGCCGTCGTAGACGGCGAAGAAGTGGGCGGGGAGGCGGAAGGAGGCGCGGTCGAGGCCGTCGACCGCGGCGCCGTCGCCGGCAACCATCCAGAGCGAGACGCGGTAGAAACGCGGGACGGCGGCGGCGGCGTCCTCCATCTCCGGGCGGCGGCCGCAGATGGACTCGAGCCTGGGACGGGAGGGAGGGAAGGAAGAGGACGTGCCTGGGACGGGGTAGGGTCGCCGGCGACGGGGCGGGGGAGCGTGGCGGCAGGGACAAGGGGGATCTCGGGCGGGCCGGGGGAGATCTCGCGCGGTGGGAGAGGATTGAGAAGAGAAAGTGAGAGCGTTGTGTTGGTGCGTGGTGCGGTGGGTGGCAGGGTGGGACCGGACATGTGCGTGGTGCGGTGGGTGGCAGGGTGGGGCTCGGCATGTGCGAAAACTAGTAATGGCGCACCGTGGGTGTGGTGCGCCATTACTAGTTTTAACTAGTAATGGCGCACCACACCCACGGTGCGCCACTACTAACAATTTTTTTTAAAAAGAACTTGTAAAAAAAAAATGTTAGTAGTGGCGCACCGTGGGTGTGGTGCGCCATTACTAGTTAAAACTAGTAATGGCGCACCACACCCACGGTGCGCCACTGGTAAGTCTGGGGAGGGGGTGTGCCCAGGAGAAACTTAGCAGTGGCGCACCACACACCAGGTGCGCCATTACTAATATAGACATTAGTGGCGCAGCTATGTGTGGTGCGCCACTGCTATTTAGCAGTGGCGCACCACATACATGGTGCGCCACTAATGTCTATATTAGCTATAGCCCTTTTTCTAGTAGTGATAGATTCATAAGGTAATTTTATTTTCTTTCTAGGAAAGTGTTCCATGCCTTTCCTTAACGGAAATTGGAATCTAATATTTCCTTCTTTCATATCAATAATTGCACCGATCGTTCTAAGGAAAGGTCTACCAAGAATAATAGGACATGTAGGATTGCAATCTATATCAAGAACAATGAAATCTACGGGCACATAATTCCTATTTGCAACAATAAGAACATCATTAATCCTTCCCTTAGGTTTCTTAATAGTGGAATCCGCTAGATGCAAATTTAAAGAGCAATCATCAAATTCATGGAAACCTAGCACATCACATAAAGTTTTCGGAATCGTGGAAACGCTAGCACCCAAATCACACAAAGCATGGCACTCATAGTCTTTAATTTTAATCTTAATAGTAGGTTCCCACTCATCATAAAGCTTTCTAGGTATAGAGACTTCCAACTCAAGTTTTTCTTCAAAAGATTTCATCATAGCATCAACGATATGTTTAGTAAAAGCTTTATTTTGGTTATAAGCTTGCGGAGAATTCAACATGGATTGTAACAAGGAAATACAATCAATCAAAGAACAATTATCATAATTAAAGTCCTTGAAATCCAAAAGAGTGGGTTCATTGCTATTTAAAGTTTTGACCTCTTCAATCCCACTTTTATCAATCTTAGCATTAAGATCTATAAACTCCCAATCATTGGGACGCCTTTTAACTAAAGTTGACTTATCTCCAGTCCCATCTTTATCAAGATTTATATGAGAAAACAAAGATTCAATAGGAGTCACATCAATCACTTTAAGATCTTCATCAATATTATCACGAGAACACACTTTTTCAAGCCATTCACGCTTAGCACGCATTCTAGCGGTTCTTTCCTTACACTCATCAATAGAAATTCTCATAGCTTTTAAAGACTCATTAATATCACGCTTGGGTGGAGTAGATCTAATTTTCAAAGAATCAATCTCAAGCGAAATTCTATCAACGTTCCTAGCCAAATCATCAATCTTGAGCAATTTTTCTTCAATCATAGCATTGAAACCCTTTTGCGAACTAATAAATTCTTTAATATTATTCTCAAGATCAGAGGGCATCTTATTATAATATCCATAAGAATTGTTGTAGGAATTACCATAATTATTAGAGGAATTACTAGGAAACGGCCTAGGATTGAAATTACCTCTATACGCGTTATTACCAAAATTGTTCCTACCAACAAAATTCACATCCATAGATTCATTATTATTTCCAATCAAAGAAGACAAAGGCATATCATTAGGATCAATAGGAGCACTCTTACTAGCAAACAATTTCATCAATTCATCCATCTTTTCACTCAAAGTATTTATTTCTTCAATAGCATGCACTTTTTTACTAGTAGGAGATCTTTCGGTATGCCATTGAGAGTAATTTGCCATAATATTATCTAGGAGTTCACTAGCTTCTCCTAATGTGATTTCCATAAAAGTACCACCCGTGACGGAATCTAAAAGATTTCTAGAAGCAAAATTCAACCCCGCATAAAAAATTTGTATAATCATCCATAAACTCAAACCATGTGCGGGGCAATTTCTAATCATTAATTTCATCCTCTCCCAATGTCGGATTTCGGGCTCCGCAAAACCCTCAAGATTCGAACACAGGGGCGTGTGTGAAGATCCCCTGTAGCCTCGCCGAACCTAGCTCGCTACTCGATGGACCAAACGACGAACTCGCACGATGACGAGGAAGAAGATGAACACGGTTATTTACCCAGGTTCGGGCCGCTGCGATGCGTAATACCCTACTCCTGCTTTGGTGGATTGCCTCTCGAGGAGGTGTGGTGGATGAACTAGTATAGTGTTTCGGAGCCTCGTGAGGGCACTCCAGAGGTGTTCTCGGCCCTCCGTGGCTTGGTGATGGATGAGTGAATCGACTAGTTTCGGATCCCCCTCTACGGTGCAGCCTAGCCTCTATATATAGCGGTGGCTCGGGTCCTCTTCCCTTATCGCAATGGCAGGAAGGGATCCCACAACGGCCAATTTTGAAGGGGGACAGGGGTACATGCTCGCC
Source organism: Elymus sibiricus (assembly GCA_039707655.1). Lineage (NCBI taxonomy): Eukaryota > Viridiplantae > Streptophyta > Magnoliopsida > Poales > Poaceae > Elymus > Elymus sibiricus. Next base: position 403,662,123 of record CM077663.1, read on the forward strand.
CTGCCCAAAGGCGGTCTTCGCCTGCAAAGTAGCTGTCGATGATGCAGAGGTGGGCTCGGCGATGACATCCGTCCTGCGGGGCTCGTGGTCGTGGTCTTGTTGCACTGGAATGGAAACCTTTGGGGGATGCTTTGGGAACCCGCGTACGTCCTTGCCCCCTTTGCACCAAAGGGGAAACTGCGTCGCCTGGTGCGCTGGCGCCCGCCTGTCCTTCCTTGCGTCATCTTTGACTCCTGAGGCCGGGCCCTGCATAGAGATCTCCGCCGCTCCGGAGGGGGCCTGGAGAGGCCCATCCCTTGCCGGTCTTGACGCCACTCCTCCTCGCGAGCCTAGGGCCCTCGCGAGGGCCTTGTCCCGAGTGAGGCCGCGCCTGGTTGTGCTTGGCTGATGAAGTGGGCCATGCCCTGGGCCGCAGGCAGGCAGGTCTGGGTACCCCCGTTCCCAGAACGCCGACAGTAGCCCCCGGGCCCAAGGTGCGCTCGAGCCGGCTTCCGGGCGAAGCCTTGAGGACGGCCCGAAGCGCCGCGGGCCCCAAATGCCTGCAGGCTAGGCTTTACACGCGTCGAACGCACGGGCGGCGATGCCCCCGCTCCCGAGAGCATCAGGAACCGCTCCAAGTCAAATTGACACGACGCCCGTGTGCAGCGCCGGCCATCATTGCCCTTCCTTGAATGCTGCTGCTGCTTCGGGCCTCTACTCCTCGGGCCACGCGGATGTGACCCTTCAGTTGGCACGAGGGGCGACGTGGACGGTACTGCGTCGATCGAACCGCCTCGCGGCGCCCGAGAGGCGCACGACGCCTGCTCTCCCACGACGCCTCGCGGCTGCAGTTATGCCTATAAATCCGCCCCGCCCCTGGCAGGGGGGGCATTGCAGTCTTGAGGCATCTTCCTGCCTCCTTCGCTCCGCCGAGAAAACCCTCTTCTCTTCTTATCCTCTCGTCTTCCATGGCGTCCGGAGGAAGTGCTGCGGGCACGGGGAAATGCGCGGCTCCGCCGGCTCCCTCGTCCTCCTCCGGAGGCGGCGGTGGGGGGCCCTCCGGGCCGGCGCAGGTTCGCCGGCGCTGGGCCATGGTCGACGAGTGAGTATTCCGCCGCCTCCCTCTTCTTTAGCTGTTTTGCCCAGCGTTCCGAGCATGATCCTCTCCTTCTCCCAGGGCGCCTGCGACCAAGAAGCGCAAGCTTGGTGAGCTTCAGGAGGAAGTAGAGGCGCTGCGGGCCCGGCAGGCGACCGCTGAGGCCGCCTTCCAAGCCGCCCTCCGGGGTGAAGCGGAGGCCAGGGCAGAGCTGGCGTCCCTCCAGGCCCAGGTCCAGGAGGCGGCCGACGCCGTGCAGGCCGCCCAGGACGAGGCGGCGCACGCCAGGCTGCTGGAATCCCAACACGCCAAGCAGTTCCAGGCCATCGCCAGCCGCGCGGCCGCGCGCGGTGAGCCGGTTCGTCGGGGACGCCCCCGCACTGCCGAACGTGCACGGCGATGGGGGCTACCTTGAATTCTTCCAGAAGGTGGTGCAGGCGCTGGAGACCGGCGTCTCCCGCGTGAACGCGGACAGCGAGTCTGACGCGCGCGACCTTCTGGATCTCGCCTTGACGCTCGTCTTCTCCAACCTGCGCCACCTCGCCCCGCAGCTCGAGCTCCGACGCGTCGGGGAGCCGGTGCCTGACGGGCTCCAGCGCCCCCTTCGGGACGAGGTGCGCCCGCATGTGGAGTCCATGGTGGAGCGGTTCGTCCAGGTGCCCACCTCCAGCGGGGAGGACGACTCCGACTCCGAGGCGGCCGGTGGTGCGGGCGGCGACGGCGGCTTCTCCTCCTAGGCGTCCTCTGTTTCTCCCTCCCGGCTCCTGTAATGTTTCAAGAAGAACTCTGCCCCGGTGGGCGTTAACCTTTTGTATGTTACCTTTGCCTCCTTGTTTTTCTTCCTTGAATCGCTGGTCGCTAGCTTGCCGTGACGTGACTTAGCGTCTCCGCGCGGGGCCCGGCGCCGCCACCGACGCGGCTCGGCGACAGCCACCGGTAGGGCCCTCGCGAGGCTCTCCCTCTTGTGGGACGACTCGTGGTCGCCGCCCCCATCGGGTTCTGGGCCTTGCGGCTCCTCGTGGTCGAGTCCCTCCCTATGTGTCGTTTTTCCCTGTCGCCCCGGTCCTCAGGGGTCTCGGCAGCCGCGCGTGGTGGCCCATAATACCTGCATCCTTACATTAGTGTGCGTAATCCTCATCCCGTCCTCAGGTAGTTATTAGGCCAAGTGGCTCTTGCTTGGTTCGGCAGTGTACTTAGCTTGTATGGCGGTGGCGATCTCGTGCGTCGCGAGGTGCGGCTGGGCTGTCCAGATAGCCCGCGGCTCCGTCGGGGACGCTTCCTCCTCGTTTGATGGACGGTTTGGGGGCCCTTTCGGCACTCTGCGTCTGCAGGCCCCAGTCCCGCACATTTCCTGACCACCGTTGTGTACGACCGGATCACCAAGGACGCAGCCACGGGGTCAGGCCCCGTCACCCTTGATGCCTACCGGATCACCAAGGACGACATCAAGGGGGGCGAGTGGCTATATGACCAGTAAGGCTCCTGAGGCGTGCTGCTCAGGAGCCCCCTTTGACGCTCAAATCGCTCTACGTTGGCAGGTCCCAGTCCCGCACATTTCCCGTCCACCCTAGTGTACGACCGGATCACCAGGACGCAACCACGGGGGCAAGCCTCAACACCCTTGACGCCGATCGGATCACCAAGGACGACATCAAGGGGGGCGAGTGGCTATATGACCGGTAAGGCTCCTGAGGCATGATTCTCAGGAGCCCCCTTTGACGCTCGAGCGATCCCCCATTCCGTCCTTCCGGGCGCTGCCTCAGGAGGCCCTGGGGCCTCCCGATACTCCATGCTGTGGTGTCGTGCTGCGGCTGGAGCCCCTGAGCGGGGGTCGACGGCTAAGAGACACGTGCCCCTGAGGCGACAAGGCCTTGTTATCCAGCCCCGAGGTGCCTCGGGGAGGTGCGGAGTGCTTGGCTCCTTGCGAAACGCCGTCCAAAAAGAGAGAGTTCAAGATTGGTAAAACGAGAGAACATAGAGAGAAAAAGTTCCCGCCCCTTTTTTCTTTTAAATATAGAGTTTCGAAATCCTCAAACTTCATTCCAAAAACAAAATGGCAACTCGAACACGGAAAAGAAGCAAGCAACTGCCGCGTCCGTCCCCTAGGCTAGGCTTCGTCTTCCCCCAGCGCTGAGCGTAGGGCATCCACGTTGCATGGGCATAGCCATTGGAGGGCAGTGTTGTCTTCTCCGCCAGGGCAGAGCTGTGGCTGCCACATTGCGTGGGAGGGAACCCCTCCGCGTCCTCGGGGGGCTCCGGGCGTATACAGCCCACTCATTATTACGTGAGAGTGTCATGGCCGTAGATAGCTGGGCAAGCCCCCAGGCGCATGGCCTGGTGGCTCCCAACTCCGTCAAGAACCATCCCGTGCATTCCTGCTCGGTTGCGCCCCCTCATGACCCTAACCTGAATGCATCATTCCCCGCGCGACGACAGGATTGCGCTCCCGAGGCCCAAACATGAGCACGATGCATCCGGCGCAGCCATAAGGGTGTTTTGTCAATGAAGCCGCCTCGTGAGGCGTCCGCGCGTCGGCCGGACAACGTCCTGAGGGCCTCGTGAGGCCCAGCCTCCCGAGGCCGTGCCGGCGCTGTAGTTGCCGCGGATAGCCCGCGCTGTTTGTGTCTTGCTGCTCCCCCCAGGCCATTACTCCTGAGGTCTTGGGGCTTGGTCCGGCGTCGCTTGCCCGCGGGGGCGCCGACTTGCGCCGTGCCCCGCGGGCCCGGGGGCACCCTCCCGCTCGCGCCGTCCAGGCCCGGTGCTCCGTCGACGGAAGCCCCCAGGCCCGGCTCGGGGAGGACGCCCAGTGTGCTCCTCACTCTTGGGGGGTGCTGGTGCCTGCTGCGGGCGCCTGACCCATCCCACCGTCAGGCGGTACGACGTAGCATGGTACATAGGGTTCCACATAAGGGCTCGGTCCTCCTCCTGAGCCGTCCGGCGGGGCGCCGGGGACGGCCCCTCCTGGCGGCGGCGGGAAGCCGCCCCGTGCGTGTCGCTCGCAGACCCTCCTGCGACGGGCCTCAGAGCGGAGTTGCTTACCTCTGCCACCGCTGTTGGGTGGGTCGCGTGTCTCCTGGCGTGGATTGATTCCTTGGCGACCTGGTGCGCCTTCGCCGTTGTTGCTTGTTTGTCCGGATGCCAGCGCCGCTTGCTCACTACGTCGGATGGCGCGCTCCCGCCTGGTCAACCCAGGCTGTTGAAGGTCCACCGGGTCGTGGGGGCGCGTGTTGGTGTGCGCGCGGGGCGCCCCGTCGTTTCCTCTGTGCGCTTGGTCGTTGTGGCCGGGCTGCGCCCCGAAACCGGTCACTGGGATTCGGAGGAGAAGGAGCACAGCGTGCGGCGGGCCCCGTTCGGTCCCGTCCGGTGCCGGAAGTGTCACACCGCCGGCGGGCTGGGGAACGGGCGCGGCAGACGAGCCCCCGGCGCCTGGCGCCTGCGGCCTTGAAGAAGAGTGAGGGGCCAAGGCCCTTTGCGCGACGGTGACCAGCTCCGCAATGTGGTCGGCCCATGCGTCGAAGCCCCCGTGCGTTGGGCGGTGGCGGAGCATCTCGCTTGCCAGCAGCAGCGCATCGTGCGCGTCGAGGTCCCCCACGTAGGTGCGGCGCATCGCCGGTGCCGAGGGCGCCGCCCGCCCGCCGTGTGCTTGGGTGGTGCGAGAGACGGTGACGGTGGAGGCGATGCCGGCGGCCTGATACTGACCACCCAGGACGATGCTGCCGGGGCGTGGGCCTCCGGCGGCAGCGGCGGGGTCGGCGGAAGCTGACCCGCTGCGGCGGGGGGAAGCTTGTTGAGCGCCGGCCATCAGAGCAGTGAAGCGCGGAAAGGGCGGAACTTGGAGAAGATCCCGACACGCCCCCTACCTGGCGCACCAAATGTCGGATTTCGGGCTCCGCAAAACCCTTAAGATTCAAACACAGTGGCGTGTGCGAAGATCCCCTGCAGCCTCACCGAACCTAACTCGCTACTCGATGGACCAAACGACGAACTCGCACGATGACGAGGAAGAAGATGAACACGGTTGTTTACCCAGGTTCGGGCCGCTACGAAGCGTAATACCCTACTCCTGCTTTGGTGGATTGCCTCGCTAGGAGGTGTGGTGGATGAACTAGTACAGTGTTTCGGATCCTCGCGAGGGCGCTCCAGAGGTGTTCTCAGCCCTCCGTGGCTTGGTGGTGGATGAGTGAATCGACTGGTTTCGGACCCCCCTCTACGGTGCAGCCTAGCCTCTATATATAGCGGTGGCTCGGGTCCTCTTCCCTTATCGCAATGGCGGGAAGGGATCCCACAACGGCCAATTTTGAAGGGGGACAGGGGTACATGCCCGCCCTGCCCAAAGGCGGTCTTCGCCTGTAAAGTAGCTGTCGATGATGCAGAGGTGGGCTCGGCGATGACATCCGTCCTGCGGGGCTCGTGGTCGTGGTCTTGTTGCACTGGAATGGAAACCTTTGGGGGATGCTTTGGGAACCTGCATATGTCCTTGCCCCCTATGCACCAAAGGGGAAACTGCGCCGCCTGGCGCGTTGGCGCCCGCCTGTCCTTCCTTGCGTCATCTTTGACTCCTGAGGCCGGGCCCTGCATTGAGATCTCCGCCGCTTCGGAGGGGGCTTGGGGAGGCCCATCCCTTGCCGGTCTTGACGCCGCTCCTCCTCACGAGCCTAGGGCCCTCACGAGGGCTTTGTCCTGAGTGAGCTCGCGCCTGGTTGTGCTTGGCTGATGAAATGGGCCATGCCCTGGGCCGCAGGCAGGCAGGTCTGGGTACCCCCGTTCCCAGAACGCCGACACCCAAGATTGTGCAACATGCTCGTGATCAAGTTGCTTAAAATTCATTACATCGTTCCTAAGGGAGATGATCTTAGCGGGTGGAAAGTACTTGGAAATAAAAGCATCTTTACACTTATTCCATGAATCAATACTATTTTTAGGCAAAGATGAAAACCAAGTTTTAGCACGATCTCGTAGTGAGAACGGAAATAGCTTCAATTTAACAATATCATTATCCACATCTTTCTTCTTTTGCATATCACACAACTCAACGAAAGTATTTAGATAGGATGCGGCATCTTCACTAGCAAGGCCGGAAAGTTGTTCTTTCATAACAAGATTAAGCAAAGCGGCATTAATTTCATAAGATTCTGCACTAGTGGCGGGAGCAATCGGAGTACTAATAAAATCATTATTATTAGTATTGGAGAAGTTACAAAACTTGGTATTCTCTTGAGTCATCGTGACAAAGCAAGCAATCTAGCACACAAGCAAACAAAAAGCAAACGAAAAGATGAACGGAAGAAGGGCGAATAAAAAAGCAAATCTTTTTGGTTTTTTCTGAAAATCATTTTAGAAGTGGGGGAGAGGAAAACGAGAGGCAAATGGCAAATAATGTAAATGCAAGAGATGAGTTTGTGATGGGTACTTGGTAGGCTTGATGTAGATCTCCCCGGCAATGGCGCCAGAAATCCTTCTTGCTACTTCTTGAGCTTGCGTTGGTTTTCCCTTGAAGAGGAAAGGGTGATGCAGCAAAGTAGATAAGTATTTTCCTCAGTTGTTGAGAACCAAGGTATCAATCCAGTAGGAGATACAAGCAAGTCCCCAATCTTCGCACCTACACAAACAATCAAACACTTGCACCCAACGCTATAAAGGGGTTGTCAATCCCTTCACGGTTACTTGCAAGGATGAGATCTGATAGAGATAGATATAAAAGATTGCTAAAACGAAAAGTAAAACAAAAGTAAAAAGATTGCAGCAAAGTATTTTTGGTATTTTTGGTTTATAGATCTGAAAATATAATATGGAAAATAGACCCAGGGGCCATAGGTTTCACTAGAGGCTTCTCTCATGAAGGAAAATAATACGGTGGGTGAACAAATTACTGTCGAGCAATTGATAGAAAAGCGCATAGTTATGACGATATCCAAGGCAATTATTATGCATATAGGCATCACGTCCGTGTCAAGTAGACCGAAACGATTCTGCATCTAATACTATTACTCCACACATCGACCGACTCCTGCCTGCATCTAGAGTATTAAGTTCATGAAGAACAGAGTAACGCATTAGGTAAGATGACATGATGTAGAGGGATAAACTCAAGCAATATGATGAAAACCCCATCTTTTTATCCTCGATGGCAACAATACAAATACGTGCCTCGCTACCCCTACTTTGTCACTGGGTGAGGACACCGCAAGATTAAACCCAAAACTAAGCACTTCTCCCATTGCAAGAATTACCAATCTAGTTGGCCAAACCAAACCAATAACTCGAAGAGACTTGCAAAGATATGAAATCATGCATATAAGAATTCAGAAAAGATTCAAATAATATTCATAGATAATCTGATCATAAACCCACAATTCATTGGATCTCGACAAACACACCGCAAAAGAGTATTACATCGGATAGATCTCCATGAAGATCATGAAGAACATGGTATTGAAGAACAAAGAGAGAGAAGAAGCCATCTAGCTACTAGCTATGGACCCGAAGGTCTGTGGTGAACTACTCATGCATCATCGGAGGGGCAATGGAGTTGATGTAGATGCCCTCCGTGATTGAATCCCCCTCCGGAAGATTACCGGAAAAGGCTCCAAGATGGGATCTCACGGGAACAGAGGCTTCCGGCGGCGGAAAAGTATTTTCGTGGCTCTTTTTGGTATTAGGGGAATATTTGGGAATTTATAGGCAGAAGAATAGGGTTAGGAGGCCTGCTAGGGGGCCACAAGACAGGGGGGCGTGCCCCCCCTAGAGAGCGCCCTGGTGGCTTGTGATCTCCCGGCAAGTCTCCTGCCTTCATCTCCAAGTCTGGTAGGTTTCTTCTGGTCCAAGAAAAATCATCGCGAAGATTTTATTCCGTTTGGACTCCATTTAATATTCCTTATCTGCAATACTCAAAAACAAGGAAAAAACAGAAACTGGCACTAGGCACTAGATTAATAGGTTAGTCCCAAAAATAATATAAAAGAGCATATTAATGCATATAAAACATCCAAAACAGATAATATAATAGCATGGAACAATAAAAAATTATAGATACGTTGGAGACGTATCACTTATCAAGAACAGTATGTGGAAAACTCGTAGGCACTGGATCGGTGAACTCGTTGGATAACATTCATCATGTAACAGTCATAACCTAGGGCGACACATGAAACCACAATGTGCTCCCTTGGTGGTTTTGATAATTCATTACAACATACATTGTCTCTTGGACTAATATTTCTACCTAGTGTATTTCAGGTGAAAGTCCATAGAGGAAGATGGGTTGGCAAAAGGATTGTGGAGAAACCCCAAGATGCAAGGAAATGGATTGGCAAAGCTTCAAGCAAGAGGACTCTACATTTTACTTTGTGAGAAATCACTTTGAGTCCATAGGAAAGCCAATACTATTAAAAGGGGGTAAAGTACTGTTGGTGAACAAGATGCTCCACGTGCACAAGAGATAGTCACCAAAAACACCCACAAGCTCTTCCACAAAAGTCTGTCCAAAGCCAAATATCCAAAATCGGTGCAACCAACATTTCCACTCGGTGCCATCGATTCCCAAACTCAGACAGACCCATGCCAAACCCTAGCACATCGGTGCAACCGATTCCACTTTGGTGCCACCGAGTTTGGGTTGCCAACTTTCTGTTACCTCGATTCACAGAATCGGTACCACCGAGTTTGTTGGATCGGCGTCACCGAGTTGCGCAATCTGACCGTTGGTTACCTAATCGGTACCACCGAGAATTATATATCGGTCTCACCGAGATTCAAAAGTTGTCACCTTTTGGTCACTTCGGTACCACCGAGTTTTATACTTCGGTGTCACCGAGTTGGTCACTTTAGGTGTAACGGTTGGATTTTTGGGGATGCCTATATATACCCCTTCACCACCACCCACTCGAAACTGAAGCACTCAGAACTATTCCATACTTGCCCCATCCAATTTTCTGAGAGAGAGCCACCTACTCATGTGCTGAGATCAAGCTATTCCACTCCATCCATATGAATCTTGATCTCTAGCCTCCCCAAGTTGCTTTCCACCAAATCAATCTCTTCCACCATAGCCAAATCTGTGAGAGAGTGATTGTGTGTTGAGGAGTCTATCATCTTGAAGCACAAGAGCAAGGAGTTCATCGACATTACCGAGCCTATTACCTTTTGGAGGGTGGTGCCTCCTAGATTGGTTAGGTGTCGCTTGGGAGCCTCCTACTTCGTGTTGTGGAGTTGAACCAAGAAGTTTGTACGGGCAAGGAGATCGCCTACTTCGTGAAGATCTACCCATAGTGAGGCTAGTCCTTCGTGGACGGAAGCCGTTATGGAATAGTCAAGGTTGCTACTTCGTGGACCCTTATGGGTGGAGCCCTCCGTGGACTCTCGCGACCGTTACCCTCCGTGGGTTGAAGACTCCATAAACGTGGACGTACGATAGCACCACCTATCGGAACCACGGGAAAAATCTTCGTGTCCCTCATGCGTTTGATCTTCCTATCTCATCTCCTTACTTCCATGTGCAATGTCTTTATTTTCCGCTGCCATACTTGTTGACATGCATGTGTAGGGTGTGCTAGACTTGTCATAATTGCTAAAATCTTCCAACCAATTAACTTGGGAAAAGGTTAGGTTTTAATTCTTGCAAGTAGTCTATTCACCCCCCTCTAGACACACTTCTAGTGATCCCTCAATTGGTATCAGAGCATTGGTCTCCATTGCTTCGGTTTCATCACCGTGGAGGAAGATGGATGTGTCTAGTATAGGGAGTTTGAGTTGTAGAGTGCCTATTCTTGATGAGGAGTACTATAGTCAATGGAAAACTTTGATGCTTGAGCTATTTAATGAATTTCAATTGAGCAAGTATGTTTAGAACCCCTATCTACCTCCCATTGATCCTTTACATCCCACACACGAAGAGGAAATTTATATGCTATGCAATCTTAGAACTGTTAATCTCATCGTTAGAGGATTGCCTAGGATTGTGCTTAATCAAATGAAGAATTTTGAATGTGCTTATACTTTGTGGAATGACTTGGAGAAACGATATCCAAGTTATTCATTGAGAAATCTTGATGAAATTCTTTATAAAACTATTACCTTTCACAAAATGACGCCTAATGATCCCAAGTTTGATGACTATCTATTTGAGCTTAGAGACCTCATGCGTGCTAAAGGAGATGTCATAACTATCAACAACATCATTGTAGAAGCCATTCGAATTCATAAATTTGAACATTGTCATGATCACAACCCTAACGAATCTCTTGTTCCCACTGACGAGGATTTCCCACTTGATGATGACAATGTGGAACATGGCTACTATGATGAAGATGAGTTGTTCGACATCGAGCATGAGAAGATCATGAAGAATCTAAGTCTCATGGCAAACTTCAAGGATTACATGTCCGGAGGAAAAGAGTGGATTCTCGATAGCGGATGCACTAATCATATGACCGGAGATAGAGAAATGTTTGAAGAGATCACACCAAACCATGGACCGCAAAGGTACGTAACGTTTGGAGACAACTCCAAGGGTAAGGTACTTGGTCTTGGTAAGGTGGCCATATCCCATGATAGCTCTATTCAAAACATCATGCTTGTTGAATTCCTTGGCTACAATCTTCTTTCCGTATCTAGACTTGCCGACTTTGGTTTTAATGTGCTATTCATGAAAGTAGATTGCCAAGTGTTTCGTCAAGATAATCATAAAATGGTCTTTACCAGTTTCCGTAGAGGTGATCTATACATTGTCGATTTCACTAAGAGATCAAAACCTCGTACTTGTCTTATTGCAAAATCTTCTAAAAGGTTGGCTTTGGCATAGAAGACTAGGACATGTTGGCATGCGTAATCTACACAAGCTTATCAAAGGTGATCATATACTTGGTGTTAAAGATGTTATCTTTGACAAAGATAGACTTTGTAGTGCTTGTCAAGCTGGAAAGCAAGTAGGTGGAAGTCATCATGTAAAGAATATCATGACTACTAGGAGACCACTCGAGTTACTTCACATGGATCTTTTTGGTCCCAATGCTTATAAGAGCCTCGGTGGAAATTCCTATGGTCTAGTTATAGTTGATGGTTTTTCCAGATTTACGTGGGTATTCTTTCTTGATGATAAGTCGCAGGTACAAAAGATCTTCAAGAACTTCGCTCGCAAAGCGCAAAATCAATTTGAAGTGAAGATCAAGAAGGTTCAGAGCTTTAACGGATCGGAGTTCAAGAACAGCCATGTGGATACCTTTCTTGACGAAGAAGGTGTTTCACATGAGTTCTCGGCTACGTACACGCCTCAACAAAATGGAGTTGTTGAGAGGAAGAACCGATCTCTTATTGAGATGGCAAGAACGATGCTTGATGAATACAAGACGCCAAGACACTTTTGGGCAGAAGCCGTGGAAACAGCATGTCATGCCATAAACCGACTCTACTTGCACAAGCTTCTCATTAAAATGGCATACGAGCTACTCACCGGTAACAAACCCCAAGTTGGATACTTTCGGGTATTCGGCTCAAAGTGCTACATTCTTGATAAGCATCGTCGTACTAAATTTGCTCCTAAATCTCATGAAGGATTCCTACTTGGTTACGGATCGAACTCTCACACTTACCGTGTCTACAACAACTTCACTCGAAAAGTTGAAGAGACGGTAGATGTGAAGTTTGATGAATCTAATGGTTCACAAGTCGAACAATTGCCAAATGATGTAGGTGATAAGGACCCTTCGGAAGCTATCCAAGACTTGTCCATCGGCAAGATTCGTCCCATGGAGGTGAAGGAAAGTACTTCATCAACTCAAGTGGAAGCCCCTACTTCACGTCAAGGTGAACCTCAACATGACATGGAGGCATCCACAAGCGGTACACGCCAAGATGAAGAGGAGGAAGTACATCATGAAGATCCACCACAACCTCCTTCACCACCACCTCAAGGAAACGACACCTTCAACAACAACGAAGATGAAGGAGATGATGATGATGAAGAAGCTCCGCCATCCAACAAGCCTAAGCTACCCCGAGTTCGAGCAAGAGTGACCAAGAACCATCCTCTAAACCAAATCTTTGGTGACATACAAACCGGGAGAATCACTCGCTCTAAAACTCGCTTAGCTAATTTTTGTGAGCATTATTCTTTCATCTCTAGCATTGAACCCTTGAAGGTAGAACAAGCTCTTGAAGACCCAGATTGGGTGAACGCAATGCACGAAGAGCTTCACAACTTCGAGAGGAACGAAGTGTGGACACTCGTGGAGAAGCCCAAGGACGAGCACAACATCATCGGAACCAAATGGGTGTTTCGAAACAAGCAAGACGAAGACGGTCAAGTCGTATGCAACAAGGCACGTCTCGTAGCCCAAGGTTATACGCAAGTCGAAGGTATGGACTACGGTGAGACCTATGCCCCCGTCGCTAGACTTGAAGCTATTCGCATTCTTCTTGCTTATGCCAATCACCATGATATCACGCTTTATCAAATGGACATTAAAAGTGCATTTTTAAATGGTGAGATTGAAGAAGAGGTCTATGTTAAGCAACCACCTGGTTTTGTGAATCTTAAGAAACCTAATCATGTTTACAAGCTTCGTAAAGCTCTTTATGGTCTTAAGCAAGCCCCACGTGCTTGGTACAAATGCTTAACGAAGTTTCTCATTGAAAAGGGTTTTGAAATTGGTAAAATTGACGCAACCTTATTCACTAAGAGAGTTAATGGTGAATTATTTGTGTGCCAAATCTATGTGGATGATATTATCTTTGGATCTACTAACCCACAATTTAGTGAAAGATTTGGAAGGTTGATGTCCGAGAAGTATGAGATGTCCATGATGTGTGAGCTGAAATTCTTTCTTGGTTTGCAAATCAAGCAAACTAGATAAGGAACTTTCATCTCTAAAACCAAGTATACCAAGGACTTGATCAAGAAGTTCAACATGCAAGAGTGCAAAGGTATGAAAACTCCTATGCCTACTAGTGGACATGTTGATCTTACCAAGGAGGACGAACCGGTTGATCAAAAGGTTTATCGATCTATGATTGGTTCATTGCTATATCTATGTGCCTCCCGTCTCGACATTATGCTTAGTGTTTGCATGTGTGCTAGATATCAAGCTGCACCTAAAGAGTGTCATATTTTGGCCGTGAAACGTATTGTGAGATATTTGATACAAACACCAAACTTTGGCATTTGGTATCCCAAGGGATCTTCCTTTAACCTTGTTGGCTATTCCGATTCGGACTATGCCGGTGACAAGGTTGATATAAAATCCACCTCGGGTACATGTCAATTTCTTGGTAGATCTCTTGTGTCTTGGTCCTCCAAGAAACAAAACTCGGTATCTCTATCTACTGCCGAAGTTGAGTATATTGCTGCCGGATCGTGTTGCGCTCAATTACTATGGATGACACAAACGCTTAAGGATTATGGAATCCATGTTAAAAATGTTTCATTACTTTGTGACAATGAAAGTGCTATTAAGATTGGCCATAATCCCGTGCAACACCCTCGAACTAAGCATATTCAAGTTCGACATCATTTCATTCGTGATCATGTTGCCAAAGGAGATATTGATCTTAAGCATGTTCGCACCAACAAGCAATTGGCCGACATCTTTACTAAGCCACTTGATGAGAAAACATTTTGTTATTTGAGGAGTGAGTTGAACATCATTGATGCTTCAAACTTGAACTAGACTCACTCGGATGCATGCGAGGGCATGAGCTTTCTTGATACTTCCATGATACTCTTAACATGTTACTCTATTCCATGGAAATATATGTCCCTTGTATTGCATCTAACCTTTTGTAGGTACTTGGAAGAACTTCATTCCACAAGATTGCCATCAACTCCAATCATAAGCAATCTTGTCATGACCAAGTATCCACAACCTCTCTTGATGATGAAAGGAAGAAGACTACTCAAACATATCCTTGACACATATTTGAATTTCACAATTGGCATCATGTCATATCATGTTCTTCCTTGCTTGACTAACCTATGTAGGTGACAAGTGTACTAAAACGAGAAGGATTGCTCCCAACTCAAGATGATCTTCATCAATCTCGAGCATCCTCAACAAGTTCACCTACAAGCCACGTCATCAACATCACTCAAAGGTATGTACTCATATCCTTGAAAAGGCTTTACTCCAAGTCATGAGCTAAAGCAACTCAAGTGATATGAAAACATTAAAATGCCTAATAAAAAAATGGTAACCCCATTTTGAGCTTAACGATGAGTATGACCTATGATCAAGCATTCTTGCTTAATTGGCTCCTAAGTCAATATACTCTAATATAGGTGACCTAGTCACCGCCCATCATCTAGTTAAGAATCTTGTTTGGTTCATTCTCTATTTTGCAAGATTTCTTGGAACCACTCAAATCTTCTCTAGTTGATATCTCTTTGTAAAATCTTTTGCATTTCCTTTGAAAATCCTTCTGACACTTTGTTACAAAATTTTCAAAATTAATTTGCAAGTTTCTCAAACATTGCCAAGTTTCTGTTTAAGCCTCGGAGCCTCCGATACAAATAACTCGCTTCTACCGATTTAGCAGATGAGCTGCATAACAACAAATCGGTTCCACCGACTTGTTTGCCTCGGAGCCACCGATTGATTTCTTTCTCTGATTTGTGTTCATATTAGAAAATCTTTGTGATCCTATTGTGATATTTTCATTTCTTCGATGATCCCTTTTCAAAAAAGGGGGAGAAATCAATTCAAGGATCCCTAACTCAAAGGAGGAGAAGTCCTACAAACTCTCAGTTTAGCCAAAGGGAGAGAAATTATTTTCAATGACTCCCTCCGCTTTTAATGCTATCTATAATTTTCATTTCTATGAACCCTACATTCTATGACCCTTGTTCTCAAGGATCCCTACTTAATCAATGATCCCTATATCTGACCCTACGTATGACCTTTTTGGAAATTAATGCCAAAAGGGGAGAAATACCAAAGCTTCAATGCTAAAGGGGGAGATACATGCTTATGCAAAGGGGAGATATAATCAAGGGGGAGAGGAGAATATCAAAGTATTATACCTATATAGACAAGGTCAGAATACCAAAGTAGGGGGAGAAAAATATGTTAGGGAGAAAAATATGCTTATTTGAATTGACTACTCATGTTAGACTTTTCTCACCCTATCCAATCCCAATATCTACACGCTAAGATTCAGGGGGAGAGGATGATCCACTATTTTCACATCTAAGGGGAGAAAGTTCTAAATGATCTTGGAGACATATCAATCTTAAGGAGTACTATCTTTATATGCTCTCCATATCTTGGTACTTTTGAGTTCTATTGCCTTTTGATTAGTAGAATACTCTTGTGTTTCCTAACATTGTTTTCTCAAGTGTGTTTCTACTACAAGAATTCTCAAGAACTCAAGGTAAGTATATGCATCATATATTTGATCAAGATGATCTCTTGCTTCTTGCACATATTGTTTGCAAGAGTGAAGTCTTGAACAAGGATACATCTCATTCACATATATTTGATGCATATAGCCAAGATACACATGACCCATTTTATCCCTTCTACTATATGTGTGTCCATGCATTCCAAAGCAACTATCCATTAAAGGGATTGCACACATTTAGGGGGAGCAAGTCTAAGTCATGTGTCTCTCAAAGGCTTCATTATATCCATGCATATCTTTATTTGAAGCTTTGATTGTATATTGTCATCAATTACCAAAAAGGGGGAGATTGAAAGCACAATGTGCTCCCTTGGTGGTTTTAATAATTCATGACAACATACATTGTCTCTTGGAGCAGAAGGAAATGACAAGCAATTTTCAGCAAGGTATTCTCTCCAAGTGGTGTAAGTAAGAGTGATAGATAGTTTTGTAACAAGATAATTGGTAACAAGTATAACAAGTAACAAAAGTAGCAAGTGTGTAGCGAGGTGGCCTAATCCTTTTTATAGCGAAGGACAAGCCTGAAAGTTCTCTTATATAAAGTAAAGTGCTCTCAAGGACACATGGGAATTTTCATCTAGTCAGGTTCATCATGTTGAGTGGACCGGTGCTTTGGTTCTATTCTTACTTGAACAAGCAACCTACTTATGATTACCCCCTCTCGCAAGCATCCGCAACTATGAAAGAAGAATTAAGATAATTGTAACCATAGCATGAAACATATGGATCCAAATCAGCCCCTTACGGAATAACACATAAACTAGGGTTTAACTTTTGTCACTCTAGCAACCCACCATCTACTTATTACTCCACAATTCCTTCCCTTAGGCCCAAAGATGGTGAAGTGTCATGTAGTCAACGTTCACATGACACCACTGATAACCCACAAGTATAGGGGATCGCGACAGTCTTCACGGGTAGTATTTCACCCTAATTTATTGATTCGACACAAGGGGAGCCAAAGAATATTTATTGGCCTTGACAGTTGAGTTGTCAATTCAATCGCACCTGAGATATCTCTCTGCAGAAAAAGTTTAGTAGCATGGCAAATAGTTGTAGCAAAAGTAACAGTAGTAGTGACATCAATAATTTTGTAGCAGTTGTGAGAGTAGCAGCAGCAATAGTAACTTAGCAAGATTCAGTATATGAAAAGCGTAGGCACGTGGATTGTTGATGGATAATGATTTAGATGACATCAATCATGTAACAGTTACACACTACGGCGACACAGAACTAGCTCCAATTCATCAATGTAACGTAGGCATGTATTCCTTATATAGTCATACGTGCTCGCGATAAGAACTTGCATGACATCTTTTGTCCTACCCTCCGATGGCAGCGGGGTCCTATTGGAAACTAAGGGATATTAAGGCCTCCTTTTAATAGAGAAACGGAACAAAGCATTAACACATGGTGAATACATGAACTCCTCAAATTACGGCAATCATTGGAAATAATCCCAATTATCGTCACCTTGGGGGTATGTGGATCAAGACACGTAATAGGTGCATAGAACTTGCAAGATAGGATCCAAATCACTCTTATATTCATGAAAACATAATAGGTTCAGATCTGAAATCATGGCACTCAGGCCCTAGTGACAAGCATTAAGCATAGCAAAGTCATAGCAACATCAATCTCAGAACATAGTGGATACTAGGGGTCAAGCCCTATCAAACTTAACTTGATTACATGATCAATCTCATCCAATACCACCACCGTCCAGCAAGCCTACATAGGAACTACTCACTCCCGGTGGTGATCATCATGATGGTGTTGATGAAGAGGGGTTGGTGATGACGGCGACGACAAATCCCCCTCTCCGGTGCCCCAAACGGACTCCAGATCAGCCCTCCCGAGGAAGAACACGAGGTGGCGACGGCCCCGTCTCATAAAACATGATGAAATCTTCTCTCTAATTTTTTTATCCGAGGATGTGAATTTATAGAACTGGAATTAGGGTCGGGGGAGCCACGTGGGCCCCACAAGCCAACAGGGTGGGCGCGCTCTGTTGGCTTGTGGCACATAGGTACCCCCGCCCCGGTCGGTGGATCTTCGCTCCATAATTCATTATTTATTTAAGAAATATTTCACAAAAAGTTTCGTCCAATTCCGGGAACTTTTATTTCTGCACAAAAATAACACCTATAGGTAGTTCTGCTAAAAAACGTCAGTCCGGGTTAGTTCCATTCAAATCATGCAAATTAGAGTCCAAAACCGGAGCAAAAGTGTTTGGAAAAGTAGATACGTTGGAGACGTATCAACTCCCCCAAGCTTAACTCATTGCTTGTCCTCAAGAAATTCAGTTGATAAACTGAAAGTGATAAAGAAAACTTTTACAAACTCATTTTTTCTCGTCGTTATACACGTGCTTAGCTACTATTCAAGTTTTCAGCATAAATCATAAATAACCATATCCATGATAATAATTAAACATCATATTCACTCATGGCAATACATAACCAATTAGCAAGCAATAATAAGATATCTCATATGCCAACAATTAGTCAAAACCATCATGATATTATATGGTGACATGGTATTCCGCTAGCCCTTTCTAAGACCGCAAAACATAAATGAAGAGCACCTCTGAGGTTCAAGCAGCGACTAAACATTATAATTCAGGGTAGAAAAGATCCATTCATGCTCATATCCAACATTAACTAGACTTAATGCATAAGAATGACAATAGTGCTCTCCGGTCTGGTGCTTTTAGTAAGAGGGTGATGACTCAACACGAAAGTAAATAGATAGGCCCTTCGTAGAGGGAAGCATTGATTTGCAGAGGTGCTAGACCTCAAGGTTTAAAACAGGATTGGAACTATAGTTTTTGGGTGGTGCACTTTTCCTGTCAATGTTACGACATAGGTTTTGAGTATCTTCCATGCTAAACTCATTATTGGCGGTTCCCAAACAGAATTGTAAAGTTTACTCGTATCCACCATCCATACACACACTATGGCTGACTGAATCCATGGGTGCCTGCCAACATATCAACTGTCCCAAGTAGTTTTGTTTAATTAATTTTGATTTTGCAGGACTGGGCATCCTTTTTACCAGCCTCTCTCGTGCAATGACGGTGAATAAACGACCATCTTGAGAATAACTCACGTAGCATGGAAGATACCGACCGCATCGCCGCTCCATGAGCGGGACGAGTGGACACAACATATGTTTATTTGAATATTAAAGGTGGCACATGCAAATTTACTTGGAACGACGGGGTAATACCGTATATAGGTTGGTATGGTGGACTCATGTGGAATAACTTGATTTAAGGATTTTGGATGCACAAGCAGCATTCTCGCATAGTACAGGTGAAGGCTAGCAGTAGATTGAGAAGCGACCAGCTAGAGAGCGAAAACGGTCATAAGCATGCATTGTGAATAATTAACATTGGACATAGCATGAGTAGGATATGAACACTCTGAATTTAAACATCATTAAGGCTGCATTGGTTTTGAATCAACTACATGTTTGCACATGGGACAAGTCAAGCCGCTCGAATTACTCACAGGGAAATATCATACTACCATACCACATCATAACCATTTTAATGCATGTTGACACATAAGATAAATCATTATCCACTCCTAGCTATTTAAGTATGGCATGAGAAACTATAATCTCTACTTGTCATCATAAACATGTTCACTCATGATATACTGAATCAAGATCGAACGAGCTAAACATATTTACAAAAACAGAAAATAAGAAGAGTTCATACCAGCTTCCTTTACCACGATCACTTCATCAAATATCGTCATTATTGCCTTTCACTTGCACGGTCGAATGATGTGGTAATAATAATAATGCAAGAATGTCGTGGACTAAGCTGGAACCTGCAGGACAGTTTTATACAAAGGAGAAGACATGGTAACATTGGCTCTTTGTTAGATCAACAATAAAGCATATGAGAGCCACTCAATATTTTCATCGTGGTCTTCTCCTTTCATGACTCAATAAAAAGAAAAGAAATTCAGAGAAACATACTAAAATATTTTTGGAGTTTTTTCTCAAGAAAGCAAATAAAGTAAGGGAAAACAAGAACGAGAAAAATTATTTGCACGGGAAAGCTCCCAACATGCAAGAGAAATATTTTTGGATTTTCATTTTAATACTACAGCTAATTAAACGGGAAAGAAAAACTGAAAAGAAGCAAGAAATATTTTTGGATTTTCGAAGTTTTTCAAACACTGATAATTGCCGCCGGGTCCGGGAAAGTATTGCTGCTGAGGCACTTGAGCATCCCATCCTTGGGCCTCGGCCTCCGCAGCAGTCAACTCATTCTGGTAAGCAATTATATCTTCTTGCATGATGGTGTACCCGTGTCTGGCATGAAAGTGAAACAAAGAGGGTACAAGCAACACAATAACATTGCGAGTTTCCTCGTTGTATACTAAGTTATAACGAATGTGCTGTGGGAGCTTGGGTTTCTTAATGAATTGGTGCTCTAACATAGACTGCTGATCAAGATAAACCTTAGGCAACAAGTAATCAGTATGGCACATAGCAACATTCAAACGCTTTTCCAAGCGCATGGCATAAATACCACCATGGACCTTGCCCCTAGTTCGGTTCAAATGCAAGCGACGCGCAACACTAGCTCCTAAGTTGTAAGTATTATCACCATAAAGTGTGCGGTGCAAATAGCAAGGGTGGGGGCACTGCATCAGTGCCCCCACCCTGCTCCATAGCAGTTATGCATTTTCCTATAAACAAAGAGAAATAGTGCACATACGGAAAATGCAAACTAGTAGCCCTAGCATTTGATACGCCCCTAGTTTTTTCCACAGTTAAGGTGAGGAGGAAACCCTTGAACTCCTCGGGTTTAGGTTCACACAATCCCTCGTTAGAGGGAAGCAGACATATTTCAAAAAATTAATCCAGAGGTATTTCATAGTTCGTTGCATAAGGATCAAAGCGTATTGTCGGAGCGCCGAGCGTATTTGTGAAGTGAAAGTTTTGCATGAAGGAATTAGTAAGGAGATAGTATTGGTCACACTCATCGGTGAGGAAGTTGGTCAACCCGACATTTGCAACGAATTGCATAAATTCTTCTTGAAAACCTGCTTCGTTCATGAAGGGTGTATTTGGCCATTCACATGGCCTAGCCTCCGCGTTGCGAAAAATGTTGATGCCGTGATACTGAGTTCTCCTAACAACTCCCTTGGGTCTCCGACTTGAAGAACCTTTCCTTAAGAAATTCATTTTCCTAAGCACAAATTTCTGAATTTTTTGGGCCACAAATTTATGTCAATAAAACTTTATAAGATTGATAGCAACTACTCATATAGGTACCTAGAGATCATATCAAGCATTCATACTACTTAGAACTCAAATAATTCAACATGCAAGCTCAATTTCTGTTGCACCAAGTGCATCAAAATATGCAAAATATAATCCACTAAAGCAAAAACTAATTGGAGAAATGGAGGAGTTACATACCAAGGAGCAATTCCTCAAAACAGTTTCGCAAACGGAGTTCCGAGCAAAGAGATAAAAAAATCAGTTTCTAGAGGAAGAACACAAGAGAGAGAGAGAGCTATAGAATTTTTTCTGGAGTTAAGGGAAGAAGTGAGCCGAAGGGATAAGGCAGGGGGACCCTGTGGGCTCCACAAGCCATCTGGGTGGGCCCAAGGGGTGGGCGCGCCGTGTTGTCTTGTGGCCCACAGCTGCACCTCCCTGCTGTAATTTTTATGCAAAAATTCTTAAATATTCCAGAAAAATTCATGTTAAAATTTTGTGGCAATCTGAGACTTTTTATTTTTGGGTCATTTTTTATTGCACGGGAAAATCAGAAAACAGGAAAATCAAACTATTTTATTTTTCTAACTAAAAATAACAGAGAATAAACTTGTGATACGGAGAGTTGTGAATACTGAATTCATCAATCACATGTCTTTCAAAATGGATAAATTAATAAGGTTGATCAAGTCTTATTAATAACCGTTTCCGATTGACATGAAGCCAAAGAATTTTCGTATAACACTAGGTTACCTCAATGGGAATTTACATCTCCCCAACAATAAGATTATAATATTTCTTCTTGGCAGTAGGTAGAGGGATTTTAAAATCTCCAATGATAACCGTGGCACTGGGCTCAATGACATTAATATTATTAACCAAAGTTTGCTTCTTCGGAAGGTGCACGGTATGTTGTTTGCCATTGACATGAAAAGTAACCTTGCTTTTGTTGCAATCAATAACAACCCTTGCAGTATTTAGAAAATGTCTACCAAGGATGATCGACATATTGTCGTCCTCCGGCCTATCAAGAATAACAAAGTCTGTTAAGATAGTAACACTTGCAACCACAACAGGTACGTCCACGCAAATTCCAATAGGCAAAGTAGTGGATTTATCATCCATTTGCAAATATATCTCAATAGGTGTAAGCTTATTCAAATCAAGTCTTTTTATATAGAGAGAAAGGCATAACGCTAACACCGGCTCCTAAATCACATAAAGCAGTTTTAACATAACTTCTTTTAATAGAGCAAGGTATTGTGGGTATACCCGGATCTCCCAACTTCTTAGGTACTCCACCATCAAAGAATAATTAGCAAGCATGGTAGCAATTTCAGTTTCAGGTATTTTTCTTTTGTTGGTAATAATATCCTTCATATACTTAGCATACAAAGGCATTTTCAATATGTCTCTGCAGCAAAAGTTTAGTACCACGGCAAATAGTGGTAGCAAAAGTAAATGTAGAAGTGTCAATAGTAATTTTGTAGCAGTTGTGATAGTAGCAGCAGTAATAGTAACTTAGCAAGATTCAGAATATGAAAAGCGTAGGCACGTGGATCGGTGATGGATAATTATTTAGATGACATCAATCATGTAACAGTTACACACTAGGGCGACACAGAACTAGCTCCAATTCATCAATGTAATGTAGGCATGTATTCCGTATATAGTCATACGTGCTTGCGATAAGAACTTGCATGACATCTTTTGTCCTACCCTCCCGTGGCAGCAGGGTCCTATTGGAAACTAAGGGGTATCAAGGCCTCCTTTTAATAGAGAACCGAAAGAAAGCATTAACACATGGTGAATACATGAACTCCTCAAACTACGGCAATCACCAGAAAGAATCCCAATTATTGTCACCTTGGGGTATGCGGATCAAGACACGTAACAGGTGCATACAACTTGCAAGATAGGATCCAAATCACTCTTATATTCATGAAAACATAATAGGTTCAGATCTAAAATCATGGCACTCGGGCCCTAGTGCCAAGCATTAGGCATAGCAAAGTCGTAGCAACATCAATCTCAGAACATAGTGGATACTAGGGGTCAACACTACACCAAACCCATGATTAGTGGCAATTAACTGTCGGGAGAAATACCTGAACAAGGGCAAAAGATCTGCCAGGAAATTTGTTACTGCCGGGTGAAGCAATCGGGGCAAAAAAACTGCCGGTAGAACTTAAGCAACGAGCGCAATGTAACCGTCGACAAACTTTTAGGGCACATTTTCTGTCGGGACAACTAAAACACGACACATTTGCTACCGAGTACTGTCTTTAGCGCGAGACAAAATTGCACAGTGCCTGAAGCCCGCGCCAATGAGGGAAAAGGCGCGAGAGGCGAAAATTTCGGAACACAAGAGGCCAGAGCTGGCCAAACGGGCCGTGCTAAACGGGCCGGCCCAGAAGCACGCGGCGCCGGCACGCAACGGGCCCGGCTCGGCACGAGCTAATCGGGCCGTGCCAGGCACGCAGCCCGCCTTGGGCCGTGCCTGGGCCTGAAGGCTGGGCACGCGGGCCGGCACGGCACGTTTATCTTTTTTATTTTTTATTTATATGTTTATATATATATATAAACATATATATATGACAGCCCAACAGGCCGAAATCGGCCCAAAAACAGCCTACTAGGCTAAAAGCCTAGCAGGCCAGCGGCCCTGGCGTGCCGACGGGCCGGCCCACATAGCTTTCGGGGCGTGCCTGGGCTGGAGAGGTCAGCACGCGGGCCGGCACGGCACGGCCCGATTACTAATCGTGCCCTGGCGGGCCGGGCCGTGCCAGGCACGATTATGACCGGGCCGGGCCGGCCCGTTTGGCCAGGTCTGCAAGAGGCACCCCAATCTAAAATCGAGCAAACCCAATTCACCCCCAAATCTTGCCGTGCCCTACCCCAGATCCAATCTCAAGACCGCAGCCGCCGCCGCCCCAAGCACCGCACCTCCACCGCCGCCCACAACTACCCCATCTCCGCCGACCGCCCTCCACCTTGACAACTGCCGCCATCGCCCCCGTCCACCGCACCCCCGCCCCCACCCCCAACCACCTCACAGCAGCACCGCCGAGCACCCTACTGCCCGGACCACCACCGGCGCCGACCAGCCCGTCATCAAGCGACTCCATCGCCGACCAACCTCCTCTGCCGGAGGCCTTCCATTGCTACATCGCGAGCTTCCTCCCCCGAGCAGGCCTCTCCCCACAAACTTCACCTGAGCACCGAGTCGGTCGCCAACACTCATGCCGTACCTCGCAGGTCTTTTCCCTCCCCCGTCTGCTCCCCCCCCCCCCCCCCCCCCCCCCCCCCCCCCCCCCCCCCCCATGCTCCTGCCTCATCAGCGTCGTTGGCTGCTTTAGCTCCATGTGCCAATCCCCGTTGGAGATGTTGACTTCTTCATATACACCATCTATAATACACCATCTATAGCTGGCATTGACTGAGGCTTAATCTCAGATGCCAGTGTCGCTGCTGATGTTGCTTGCGTTTGGCCTTTTTAGACCTCCAAGAACTTATCCCCTTATCTGATTATGTAGTGGTGAGATACAAAGATGGGAGAGGGTGCGGCACAGGAAGCCCTCGGTATGTTAAGATATCATGGATGGCTCCCCTTACCTAAGGAAAATGGACCTCAAGATGTATTCTAGTTATGACAGCCTCCCCACTGGTTAGTGTTCGATCCCATGGTCTTTCCTTGTGTTTGGACATTACAGCTACAGTTTTAGATATATAATGTTCTCTTGAGTCCTAATTGCTTCCAAGAATGTTGTTATGATTTATGGATGCACAGTCTTAACGCTTATACCGACTAATTTGTCAGTGGATGATACACCTTGAAGTTGATGTAAGCACAAGATCACGTTGGGATGGCAACCTCCATTAATTTATATCAGCATGAATTAGATATCGCCACTGGAACCTTGCCTGCAGTTACACATGCTGATTAATATATTTTAGCTGGATACTAATGCCACGTGATCTTGTAGTTTAACTCTCTGTGTACCTATCATATATGTCTTATCATTTTACTGGAATGATTCTGGATAAGTTTCTATTTCAATGAAACAACGGATTAAATAAAATGTTTGATTTCGTCAAGAGTTCATGTTAAACTAGACACTAATATATGATATAGACTTGAGTACCAACACACCCAAGCTAATGTATCACATATACCTTTAGGAATTAGATAACTGTTTATGTAGTATAGAAAAATAATTTTCACATATTTCTTTTCTACTACCACTGCTTCTCAACCTTATCATGTGCAATTTACATAAGTTATCAGCTTATCAGAAAATGTTGGTGCCGGTGGACTGGGGGAAATACTATGTGTAGCAACTACAAGCTCGCCCTAAATGTATTGCTTGCTAAGGTACTTAATATTTTTGATGAATTTTAAGCGGTTCAAATTGGTACTATTTTGAATGGTACAGATGGATTCGATAAAATTCATAAATGATGTCATGACGATTATATTATTTGTGTAGCATATGATGACTATGATTATTTGTTGCAAAAATAGGTTATGCTGAAAGAATGGAAGCATGAGCCACATAAATAGAAATGGTAGACTCACCTTTTTATTATCGACAAGATTGCATCAACAATGGAGATTATGCATAATTGATCTGAACTTTTTTTAGGAGCTTTCTGAACTTCTGATGTACGTGTTGGATAGTTGGTGTTATATGGAATCGCCTTCTAATCTATTTGCACCATTACGCAACATATAGAAGTGTTTTTATTTTTATTTTATATAGAAGTGTTCACGTATACCACAAGTGAGGCTGCTGCGGCTTGGAGTTAGAAAAGTGTGACACGCCACAAAATATAACACCAACCAAACTGTGGTCATGGAGTCATTGCGTCCAACTAGTGTCGCCTCACCTCTACTTCCTCACCTGAGTGGCGCCACCTACGTTCTCTGCTTCATCGCTTGAGCAGCACGGCCTCCTCTACTTCTCAACTGACGGTCTGATTTCTTTTATATATCTGTCATTCAGGTCTTGGTAATCCAGTAATGGGCACTGACATGGTCTTGAAATTTTGCAGTTGCTCTCGGTTGTACATATTTAGAAATTCTGTGATATAGTCGTAAAAGGCAATGCTGCTGCTGGTTGTGAGGGGTTCATGTTCCTATATAATGACTAACATTTCCTGCATAGTTTTATAATACTTCATGATCTTGTATGTGAGTAGAAAATATAATGCTGTCATTTATTCCTATGGATAGCAATTGCATTGTATAGAAACCTAAACATCTATAGGTAGCTTCATGTACCATGTCCCACTTATGCATCACATTTCAGAAATTTAAATATCAATGGGTTACTTCTTTAGTGTTATAGTTTGGGAGCTCTTGTTGGAGTTGCAATTCATAATGCCTTGTAGGTTTAAACTCTGTTAAGCTAGTGAAAACAGTCACTAAAATTCATATTGTGAGGTTGTCATGAACTATGCATCTGTACGTTGCTCTGATTTCTCCTTAAGTGCTTCAATGTACTTTGACTGCAAAAACAAAAGCATGAACCAAGAAACCAGTTATACTCCCCATTAAAAGATATCAAAATATGTTCCTTTTAGCTGCATTATGCGGTTCAGACTAGTAGTCGGACTTGTTGCTTTTGCACAACACGCCGCAGTTTCTACATTTTGTTCCTGTCTTTGGATACATACGATAGCTAGCTGCCTAGTTGATCTAATTAATATTGTTTGCTGTGATTCCTTCTTAATCTTACTAATATTACTTGTTGTGATAAAGTGCAGCACATCTACAAGAGTTTTATTTATGCCGGTGAGCAAAACTGCATCATATCAAAATCTTTAATGTGTTGTTTTAAAATCCGAAATGAGAGCTCTGTTTTGAGTTTCCGGTCTGTCGCAGGTTTCCCAAAGGGACACAAGTTGATGGAGGTTTGGAAGATCTTCAAGCTACTGAAGATTAGCTAGGAAGACCTACAAAGTTGTTGGAGTGACAATGTCATATGTGTACTTGGTCTGCTCATTTTGGTGGTTGTTAAGCCACTGTATATATGTTCATTTTTGTTGTGTGGCACATCTAGAAACATATGGATTCCTTTTGTTGCACTACTTCATTTTGGTTGTGTGTCACATCTAGAAACATATATGTTCATCTCCTTTTGTGACAAATTCCTTATATATGGTCATTATGTATATTGAATGAAGTTTAAGGTTTTTGATGAGGTATGGATGTATAAATTGTGTATTTCTAGAAACATGTATGTATAAATTATGTGATGTGTCCTTAGAGAACATATATGTACATAATGAATGTACATTACATCAGGGATACCTACACCAACATGATAGTGAAATCAACGTGTTGGCATAATTACTGCCGGGTAAACAGGCTTGTCTAGGCAGTACAACTGCCGGTAATGGTAGTTTCATGTGTCACGACCAATCTGCCGGGAGAAAATAGTATGCCGGCAAATACATGGGCCAGGACAAAAAAACTGCTAGGAGAAGTTTATCTGCAGAAGTTGATAGACTACAAATATAACACTAGCAATCCAAACGTGCTGTGGTCTAGGAACAATGTGGGCTCCCCCTTCTGGAAGGGATTTACCTGGGCCCTGTCGGCTGCAAAAGTTTTTTATAAATGGAAGTTAGGAAATGGTCATAATATAAGCTTTTGGCATGATATTTGGGTGGGGGAATGTTCCCTCAAAGTGCAGTTCTGGAGGCTCTTCTCCATTTGTAACCAACAAGATTGTAGTGTAGCCCAAGTTTGGGATGGTGAGGAACTTAAACTTTCTTTTAGAAGAAATGTGGATCGGGAGGGTTCAGATATGTGGCAACGCATGATCTCCTGTATCAAACAGATTCAGCTGACTGATGACCCTGGCTGCCCTATCTGGACATTGGAGGCAAATGGAAAGTACTCTGTTAAGTCCTTTTATAAGGCCATCAACTTTGGAGGGGTGAAATCCAGGATTGGGGATAGGTTCTGGAAAATCCTGTGCCCTCAAAGAATACATGTTTTTCTGTGGCTAGTTGTTTATAACAAAGTTCTTACCCGGGACAATTTGAATAAAAGAAG
Organism: Elymus sibiricus; assembly: GCA_039707655.1. Lineage (NCBI taxonomy): Eukaryota > Viridiplantae > Streptophyta > Magnoliopsida > Poales > Poaceae > Elymus > Elymus sibiricus. The sequence goes on from CM077663.1 coordinate 403,689,902, forward strand.
GAAGGTGGATGACTTGTCCTGCATGTTTTGTTCAGATAGTGAATCAGTGCAACACATGTTCTTAGATTGTATTGTGGCTAAACATGTTTGGAATTTTATTACTGTTTGCTTTGATATTCAAGTTCCTACTCATCTTGATGATATTGTTGCTATTTGGCAGTTGCATAAAACCAAAAAAGTGCTAAATCTGGTTGTGGTTGCTTCCATGTGGAGCATATGGACACTAAGGAATGATTTCTGCTTTCAGGGAAGAACCTGGAGAGGCATGGGCTGCGTGTTTGTTCGTCTGAGAGGCTTTCTTCATCAATGGAGTGTGCTTTGCGACGACACACAATCGGTGCTTCTTCAACGGTGCATCCTTCTCCTGGACAAATACAAGGGGGAGCTGCTCAGGGTCGCTTGGAGGTGATCGACATGCTGCGTGGAATAGGGATGTAGAGATCCTCTATGTTACTGTTTCCCAGTCTAAGCTTTTAGTTGTAATAAGACATATTAGAATATTTGTTGCTCGATCCTTGGTCTGACCATCCTGGCAGACCCAGACTCTGTGAACGTTTGCTTGCTTCATATATAAAAATGGAGCAGGGGGGCAACCCGTTTCTTTCAAAAAAAAGTTTATCTGCCGGGACAAGTAATCCCCGGCAGCCGTTCTCGTGGCGGTTCAATCTGCCGGGAGAAACATAGTCCCGGCAGTTTATCTGCCCTCTAAAGTGTCTTCTCCCGGCAGTTTTCCTGTCCTTAGATGAGTGTTGTGGTGTAGTGCAAGCCCTATCAAACTTAACTCGATTACATGATCAATCTCATCCAATCTCACCACCGTCCAGCAAGCCTACAAAGGAATTAGTCACTCCCGATGGTGATCATCATGATGGTGTTGATGAACAAGGGTTGGTGATGATGATGGCGACGAACCCCCCTCTCCGGAGCCCCAAACAGACTCCATATCAGCCCTCCCGAGGAAGAACAGGAGGTGGCGGCGGCTCCGTCTCGTAATTAGGGTCTGTTATTTTATGAGAACAACATGGAGTCCGAGAACTTTTATTTCTGCACAAAAATAACACCAAGGTAGTTTTGCTGAAAACAACGTCAGTCCGGGTTAGTTCCATTCAAATCATGCAAATTAGAGTCCAAAACCAAAGCAAAAGTGTTTGGAAAAGTAGATACGTTGGAGACATATCAACCACTAAAAGAAGAGACAACATACACATCATCAAAATATCGAACGGATACCAACTTCACATGATTACTTATAATAAGACTTCTCCCATGTCTTCAAGAACAAAAGAAACTACTCACAAATCATCACCATGTTCAATATCATAGGTATAATGAATATGATAAAGGATCTGAACATATTATCTTCCACCAAGTAAACCAACAAGCATCAGGTACAAGATGTAATCAACACTAGTAGCAACCCACAGGTACCAATCTGAGGTTTTAACACAAAGGTTGAATACAAGAGTTGAACTAGGGTTTGAGATGAGATGGTGCTGGTGAAGATGTTGATCAAGATTGGTCCTCCCACAAAGGAGGAAGCGTTGGTGATGATGATGGCTTCGAGTTGACCCTCCAGGAGGGAGGTTTCCCCGACAGAATCATTCTGCCGGAGAGCAAAAGGGCTCCTGCCTAGGTTTCCGCCTCGAGATGGTGGCGCTTCATCCCGAAAGTATCCTCCTTTTTTTTCTAGGTCAAAACCCTTCATATAGTAGAAGAGGGGCACCGGAGGCCTGTTGTGGGCCTCCCAAGGCATCAGGGCGCGCCCTGTTGCCTTGGGAGCAATAGGTGGCCCCCTCCGGTGGTTCTTCGCTTCAATAATTCTTATATATTATATAAAAAACTCCACGAAGTTTCAGATCATTTGGAGTCCATAAAATTTCCAGCTTTTTCCATGTCCTTCAGGTCCGGAATTCCAGTTTGTGTAGATCTTGCAAATTAAGAGAGAAAAGGCATTACAATTGTATCATAAAGTGGAATAATTACCAAATAGAATATAAATGTCAATAGGAAATCATGATACAAAATGGAGATATCAACTCCCCCAAGCTTAGTCCTCGCTTGTCCTCAAGTGAAAGCCGAACTCGATAATAATGACCACATGTTTAGAGAGAGAAAGAGGTGTCGATAAAAAAAATACGGACATGAGAGCATCATGATTATTAACATCGCAACAAGTTTTTATCATATATGTTCTGATAAACAAGTAACAATCTATCCACAACCATTAAAGTATGAAGCATAAATCTTATTAACAACCAACAAAATATGTTCTTAGTCATTGGAACAATCACAATTCATCATATTTCAGAGAAGAGTCTATGTAAGACCTTTTATTTTAGCAAGTTCACATACTCAACTATCATTTAGTCTTTTATGATTCCTGACACTCAATGCATATTTTTGGAGCAAACGTTTCCGTCGGACACATAGGAAGATAGCGGCTTTATTGTTTTTGCCTCCCAATTTTTTTACCTCAAGGATAATGTCAACAATAATGACTCAGGATCACCTACATCCAACTGAACATATATGCATGGATCTTTCCTCAACACATGATGCCACCCAACTAAAGAATTAATAGGTTGGAATAGGGATGAACATTATTGACTCTCGCATGAAAGTAAATACAGAAAAGTAAAAGATAGGTCCTTCGCAGAGGGAGGCAAAGGTTGTCATGCGCTTTTTAATTTAGGATGTGCAAACTCTTAATGCAAAGGAACGTCACTTTATATTGCCCTTATGATAGCAACCTTTATTATGCAATCCATCGCTTTTATTTCTTTGCCATCACAAGTTCGTACAAAGCTTATTTTCCCTTACAATAAAATATCATACATACTTAGGAGCATTTTTATCGCTTTATGTACTGATGACAACTTACTTGAAGGGTCTTATTCAATCCATAGGTAGATATGGTGGACTCTCATGGCAAGAAACTGGGTTCAAGGGTTATGGATGCAAAAGTAGTATCTCTACTTAGTGCAAAGTTTTGGCTAGCAAAAGATCCTAGACAAGAACCACATGTTAAAGGATCCATGACAATATAACACTAGTGCAGAAAAGCCTAGCTATGGCATGGCAAAATTGGCCTTGCTGGCGTGGACACCCTATGCCACCAATATGGCGCCACCGTTAAAATGTAGTGGTGGCGTTGGAGACTACACCAGCAGTATTTTGAGTACCTGCTGGCGTTGGGCAGAGTTACACGCTGGCATTCTCATATTTAGCTAAAAAAATACCAGCTTCAAAAAAGATACTGAACATTTCAGTAATTCACAAAAGATACCCAATTCACAAAAGATACCAAATTCACAAAAGGAAAGTACCAATTACAAGTATCGATCTAGCCCCTCTCTCGATCGACATTGCTATATACCTAGTTTTTTCTAAGGACCATTTTAAGCTCACGAAGCTTATTCCTATTCGTCGTCCCCTCGTGGATGTAATGCGCTTTCGCCGTCTTCAGTAGTCGCCTCTCGGCCTGCAGGCATTCTATCTCCTAATTGATATCATTTATCTCGGCGTTCAGCGCCGCGATCTGACGTTCGAGACTGTAAATCTTAAGGAAGACAACATAATTCTCATCAATAATTTTGTGTTTATCCTTCCTCAGGGAGTCAATCAACTCCTGCAGGGCCTTCATGGTACTCTGACGTGACGCGACCAGCTCTTGACTGAGCGCGTCCACGTTACCTGTTGGCTGCACAATGGGTGCTGGCAAAGACGGGCCAGCTGGTACGTATGCCTGGCAAGGGTTTCAAATCATCAACAATATATATATGCATGTTTGCAATGCTAATGCATGTTTTCTGTAACCAGCCTAATTAATTGGTTGGTGCTCACTTCGCCTTTCTCTTCGGCAAAATCTGACCAATGCTCAGAGGAGCCTACCCAAATGCTAGAGTTGGCCATGTTGTACCATCAAACAGAAAACACTTGAAAGCTGTACCATCAACTATGTAATGTTTTAGCTAGAGTGTATCATGCATCAACTATTTATTTGAATGTTGTCAAGCTCTACCATCAACTTGTATTGTTTTAGCTAAGTTGTCGCAGCTTGTTTACACACTACTCCTACATGGCCACCCTTCCATATGTGTAATGAAAAAGCTTTTTAAAATTATGGTTTATAGTTTATTGTTACTAATATACCACTTCTAATTAAGGTTCATACATTGCAACTCATATACCACTTCTAATTAAGGTTTTCCATAGTTAATTGTTACTAATTTGGTCTAGGCCAAAAACTCTTCATACATTGCAACTCATATACCACTTCTAATTAATTCTATAGTCTATTGTATAATTTAGTCTATTGTCTAATTAAGGTTTTCCATAGTTTATTGTTACTAATTTAGTCTATAGTCTATAGAAAAAAATATAGCAAATTCTTTATACATTGCAACTCATATACCACTTCTAATTAAGGTTTTACATTATAGCAAATTCTTCATATACTACTAACTCTAAATATAGCAAGTATTTAAAAATGGTTTTGGGAAAAGTTCTTTCCATACCTCTTTGGATATGACATGGCCGGCGACGTTGGCGGGACGGCGACGGGCAGCCGGAGACGGGCGGAGACGGGCGGCATGGGGCGGCTTCGGCGGGGCGGCGTCCGGCGGGGCGGAGACGCGACGCGTCAGGCTGCGGAGGCGGGGATCGAGAGGAGGACGGGCCAGTGGAATTGGGGTGAAGAGTGAGGATAAGATTTTTTTACTGCCCCGTGAACTGTTAAAACCGACTATTGCTGGCGTGGGCCTAATGGGCCTAATGTGTGCAACGCTGGGCCTATAGTGCAACGCCAGCGCTAACAAAATAGCCATGGCATACGAATTTAGCCCACGGCAGCACTATTTGAAAATATCAGTGCTGGCGTTGGGAAGAAATAGTGCGCCACTAACAAGAGTTGTGGCCAGGGGCGGAGCCAGGATTTGAACATAGGGGGGGCGAAGACGGCAATGCACGTGCAAGAAATGCAGGACCAAGGTATATCGAATCTTAAATATAGCATCGATATCAAACAAACAATGTCGATTTTTCTTGCAATTACATTGAAATAGCTACATTTTTTTATTAGCTTAGATTTATATCTACGGACAACAGGCCCATCAAACCATCAAACGTCAAGCTTTGTCGTGATTTCACTCCTAAAATATATAAATGTCGCTTTGCATTCTCAGCAGTAGACCGAGTGGTTAAAAGAAATGGTTTGAATCGTTAGTTATCGCTGGTCTCTTCTTCCTCATGCTTTATGCAATGCTAGACTTCTAGTTAGTACAAAAACAGGTATATCATTTGTAACTGAATCTAACTAGTACGACCCCGTCCCAAATTACATGTCTTAAATTTATTTAGATATAGATGTATTTATAATACTAAAACCTGTCTAGATACATCCATATGTAGACAAATCTAAGCCAGTAATTTGAAACGGAGGATGTAGATTGTATACTCTAAATGTAAAATAGTATATCTATGTAGCATACCTTGGGTTTAGATTAGACAGGTCCACACAAGCCGTGGTGTGAGAGACTGAGAACCGAGAGGCGGAGGTGTCTGTCAATTAGTAGACCAGCGTGTGGTAGACTCATACCGGCGTGGAATCCGCACCTTCGTCAGCCAGGTCGTCACTTACAGATGGTCTGCCGTTCGATTAAGCCCTAGCAGCTCCGCGGCGGCGGCGGCGGAAAGGATCGAGATGGAGTTGCGCAAATAGATGGCAAAGCGATGTGTACTGGTCCAATCTATAAGTAATTTTCGGGGCCTGTAGACCAGCAAATCAAACCGATTACGTGGTATGTGGGCTATCAATTGTGGGCTTGGACTATTCAACAGTACGCACATAGAGGTCAGGCCTACGTGTTTGCTAATGGCCAGATAGTAATTAGGAATAGACGTCAAACTAGGCAACATATCCTCCTGCAAACCCAACGTAGTCCCTGCTGAGTATCATTGAGGGGGGCTGATAGATAGGGGGGTCTGGCCCCACTCCCCCCCCCGTGGCTTCGCCACTGGTTGTGGCTAGCCATTTCTCCACTAGTGTAACTTCTGTGTGAATATAAACAAACATAACTCATTACGATGTCTTCCTTGTCCAACATCAAATATTCAATCATGTAGAAAATATGTTATGGGGGCTCACAATCATACAAGAAGTCCAAGATAGTAAATTTCTATGTAATCTCCTCTCCCCTCTCATAATTTTGCATTAATTGTACCAATGACCAACACTGTGTTTGTTAACTCCCAACAACTTTTATCAAGCATACTCCTTTTTAAGTGAAGTCATTACCCCCCATGGGATTAGCATATGATATTTCTATTTATTTTCATTTCACTGCTATGATTAATATATGATGGTTGAGCAAAGCAAACTCAAACTAATCTTTATTATATAACTCTCACACTCGGTTACAGGGCTAGATAGATCACAAAGCAAACACTCTAAGCAAAGCAATACCAAAATTTTATTCTTCTAAATCATGAAATTGCTAAAGATCGAACTAAGATAGATGATAACGGTGAAAGTGATGGTGATACGATACCGGGGCACCTCCCCCAAGCTTGGAACAAGCTAAGGGTGGCGCACATTGATACATCTCCAACATATCTATAATTTTTGATTGTTCCATGCTATTATATTATCATTCTAGGATGCTTTTTAGGCATTTACTTGGTGATTTATAATATTTTTGAGCACTAACCTATTAACCCAGTGCCAAGTGCCAGTTGCTGTTTTTTGCATGTTTTGGCTTTTTAGGAATACTGTACCAAACGAAGCCCAAATACCTCGAAACCTTTTGAAGATTTTTTCTGGATAAAATAAAGACCTGGAAGCTTTAGAGGAAGATCGGAGGGCACACGGGGTGACCCCAAGCCAACAGGGTGCGCCCAGGGGGTGGGCGCGCCCTGATGACTTGGGGCCACCTCCCAGCTCTCCGACTCCCGCTCTCTGGCATATAAATTCACATATATTCTGAAAACCCTAGAGAGCCTCCCGAAACACTTTTTCTGCCGCCGCAAGTCTCTGTTCCACCGTGTGCCCATCTGGAGCCCTGTTCCGGTGCCCTACCGGAGGGGGGGTCGATCACGGAGGGCCTCTACATCAACCTTGCTGCTCCCATGGTGATGTGTGAGTAGTTCACCATAGACCTACGGGTCTGTAGTTAGTACCTAGATGGCTATCTCTCTCTCTATGTTCTTTGTTGCCATGATCACCGTGATTCCCGTGGTGATCTATCTTATGTAATCACTCTTGTGCGGTGCGTTTGTTGGGATCCGATGAATGGTGGGTTTATGTTCATATTACTCATGAGATTATATTGAGTTCCTTATTGGTCTTTCACATATATGCATGATTATGATAGCTTCGTAATTCTCTCCAATCTATTGATTTGGTTTGGTCAACTAGATTGATTTATCTTCAGTGGGAGAGGTGCGTTGTAGTAGGTTCAATCTTGCAGTGCTCAACCCTAGTGATAGAAAGGGACATGATATGTATTGTATTGCTGCCACTAAGGGTAAAATGATGGGGTTCATTCATATTATTTGGGTTTACTTTGTCTACATCATGTCATCATTATCCATGCATTACTCTATCTTCACTTAATACTCTAGATGCATCTAGCGAAAACTATGGCCCCAGGGTCTATTCACAAATATATTTACAAAAACTCCAATTACTTTGCTATTCTTATTTAATTTTTATTTATTTTACATTTATATTTATCAAACTATCCAACTACACTACTTATTGCTTGCAAGTGACAAGTTCAAGGGGATCGATAACCCTCTTGCCCGCGTTGGGTGCAAGTGTGTGCTCTTTTGTGTGTAGGGGCTGTGAAATGTCATGGTACTCCTATTGGTTTGATAACCTTGGTTCTCACTGAGGAAATACTTATCTATATTGTGCTGCATCATCCCCTCCTCTACGGGGAAAAACCCAGCGCATATCATAAGTATCAGGAAGTATTTCTAATGCCGTTGCCGGGGAGTATCACCAATTTCCTACCAAGTACCTTCTCATAAATTATCATTCACTTTTTCTACTTTTTTTCTTTTATATTTTTCTTGCTGTAAAGATAAAAAATACAAAAATATTTATCTTGCTAGTTACTTGTTTGCTTGCTATACTTGCTAGTCTACTTGTTCTGCTTGTTAGTTTACTTGTTTGGTCGCCATGTCTCAAGACAACACTAAGTTGTGTGACTTCTTGAATACTAATAACAATGATTTTATTAGGACTCCTATACCACCCGCCACTAGTGCAGAGTTTTATGATATTAATGCTGCATTGCTAAATCTTGTGATGTAAGAACAATTTTCGGGAAGTCCTAATGAGGATCCGGCTTGTCATCTCAACACCTTTGTTGAATTATGTGATATGCAAAAGAAAAAGGATATGGATAATGATATAGTCAAATTTAAATTATTTCCTTTTTCACTACGAGATAAAGCTAAGGCTTAGTTTTCATATTTACCACGTAATAGTATTGGAACATGGGATAAATGTAAAGATGCTTTCATTACAAAGTATTTTCCTCCTGCTAAGATTATCTCCCTTAGAAATCAAATTATGAATTTTAAGCAACATGATCAAGAACATGTTGCACAAGCTTGGGAGAGGATGAAATTGATGATTAAAGATTGCCCTACTAATGGTTTGAACTTATGGATGATTGCACAAAATTTCTATGCTGGACTAAACTTTGTGTCTAGAAATCTTCTAGATTCTATTGTAGGTGGTACCTTCATGGACTAACCTACGAGCTATGAAGAAGTGATGGTGGGCACGGATTCCAACAAATGGCTAGGAGCCATGAAATCCGAGAAAGGATCCATGTATGAAAACCAAGTATGGACTTTGGTAGACTTGCCCGTTGAACGACAGGCCGTTGAGTACAAATGGACCTTTAAGAAGAAGACAGACGCTGATGGTAAATGTCACCATTTATAATGCTCGACTTGTCGCAAAGAAGTTTCCGACAAGTTCAAGGAGTTGACTACGATGAGACTTTCTCACCCGTAGCGATGCTAAAGTCTGTTGGAATTATGTTAGCAGTTGCTGCATATTTCGATTATGAAATTTGGCAGATGGATGTCAAAACATAGTTTCCTTAACGGTTTCCGTGAGGAAAGGTTGTATGTGATGCAACCAGAAGGTTTTGTCAGTCCTAAGGATGCTAAAAGGTATGCAAGCTCCGGCGATCCTTCTATGGACTGGAGCAAGCATCTCGGAGTTGGAATATACGCTTTGATAAGGTGATCAAAGCTTTCGGGTTTATACAAAGTTTATAAGAAACTTGTATTTACAAGAAAGTGAGTGGGAGCACTATAGAATTTCTGATAAGTATATGTGGTTGACATATTGTTGATCGGAAATAATGTAGAATTTCTGGAAAGCATAAAGGGTTGTTTGAAAGGAGTTTTTCCAAGGAAGACCTGGATAAAGCTACTTAAATGTTGGGCATCGAGATCTATAGCGATAGATCAAGACGCTTGATAAGACTTTCAATGAGTACATACCTTGACAAGATTTTGAAAGAGTTCAAAATGGATCAGTCAAAGAAGGAGTTCTAGCCTGATTTGTAAGGTGTGAAGTTGAGTGAGACTCACAGCTCGACCACGGCAGAAGAAAGAGAATGGACGAAGATCGTCCCCTACGCTTTAGCGATAGGCTCTATATAGTATGCCATGCTGTGTACCGCACCTGTGGGTGCCCTGCCATGAGTCTGTCAAGGGGTACAAGAGTGATCCAGGAGTGGATCACTGGACAGCGGTCAAAATTATCCTTAGTAACTAGAGGACTAAGGAAATATTTCTCGATTATGGAGGTGATAAAGAGTTCATCGTAAAGGGTTACGTCGATGCAAGCTTTGACACCAATCCAGATGACTCATAGTAGCAATCCGGATACGTATAGTGGAGCAGCCATTTGGAATAGCTCCAAGTGGAGCGTGGTAGCATCTGCTGTATGACATATAGATTTGCAAAGAACACACGGATCTGAATGTTGCATACCGTTGACTAAAACCTCTCTCACATGCAAAACATGATCGAACCCCAGAACTCATTGGGTGTTAGATTCATAACAATGTAAATCACATAGCGATGTGAGCTAGATTATTGACTCTAGTGCAAGTGGGAGACTGTTGGAAATATGCCCCAGAGGCAATAATAATTTGGTTATTATCATATTTCCTTGTTCATGATAATCGTTTATTATCCATGCTATAATTGTATTGATTGGAAACTCAAATACATGTGTGGGTACATAGACAACACTATGTCCCTAGTATGCCTCTAATAGACTAGCTCGTTGATCAAAGATGGTCAAGGTTTCCTAGCCATAGACATGAGATGTCATTTGATAACAAGATCACATCATTAGGAGAATGATGTGATGGACAATACCCAAACTATGAACGTAGCATATGATCGTGTCAGTTTATTGCTATTGTTTTCTGCATGTCAAAGTATCTGTTCCTATGACCATGAGATCATGCAACCCACTTGTAAGAGCACATTTCTCCATGTGTGGTTTTGGGTAATTGATGACAATCCCTATGGACTAATGGTTGCCTTGAGTTATATTCGAAGGATTTGTCCGTAGGTACTTCTTGAAGTCCATATGTTGGTTTGAAGGAGTTTATATGGTGACCAAGGTGGTATTCAAGGTTTATCCAAAGTTTGGTCATGTGGGAGTTGAGCTTATTGCAAGCATGTCTTGAAGAAGAAGATTGTGTGAACATTCATGTTTACCTTCAAGACATCATCTTTTGTGAAGAGAGAAGAGAAGACACAAGGTTGATCAAGATTAAGGCAAAGGATGATTCAAGTTGATCAACACACAAAGCGTAGAAGATGTACCAAGTGGGATCAAGTGATCCCATGGTATGGTAAGCATTGTCCATTACGCTTTGTGTACTAACCCATGGTCTACGTGAGAGTTCGTTGTGGGGTTAGGTATATTTCCACGGGTTTGCGTCAAGAGGAAGATCTCATACAACCCATGGAGGATGACATCAAGTGGTGATCGTCATCAAGGTTGCGGTGTGCAAGTTCAAGTGAAGCATCACGGAGAGATCATGCTTGAAGCTTGCCGTCCATTGTGGTGACAATGGACTTGTGAAGATGTGCCGAAGAGTGGCTCTCCCATAGTGGAGTATGGGGGAGCAATCTACTAGTCTTCATCGAGTCGACGCAATCAAGAAAGGTGGTCCATCTTGAGAAGGACAAGATCGTCATTATCTAGCTCAAGTGGACTATGCGCAAGGCAAAGGTTTGACCTTGATAGGGTTTTCTATTTTACCGGTCTCATGGTGGTAGTTGGGAGACCGGGTTATAGGATCGATTGCCGTACTATCAAGGGGGGCTCTCAAGTGAGTAGCTTGATCGTATCGTTCGTTGAGAGCTCAAACCATTGCATTCTTGGCATCATCATCTTTCTTGGTTCTTGGTTGGCTTTTTCTCTATGTGGGTTCTTGAGCTTATGGTCAGCTTCATGACAAGCTCAAGTTCATCGAAACGGAGTCCATATGCATCTTCTATGATGTTTTCGATGTTGGAGGTTTTACCGGTCATATCCGAGGAAGGGTTCTCACCATTTTCTTATGGAACTTTTCTCATTTGCTTCTTATTGATATTTCTATCAAGATTGTGTTAGCCCATGTCGTTAGCTTTCTAACAAATTTGGTTTCGTTGAATTCGGAGTCCGTTTGCAGAAGTTGTGGCTGTTTTGGTAAAGGCTGCAGCGGTACTACCGCGGCTAGAGCGGATGTAATTTTTTACTACCGCTCCAGCGCGGTACTACTGCAGCTCCTGAGCGGTAGTACCGCTCCGGACCAAAATCTCGTGTTTTGTCCAGCGGAGGTAGGCACGGAAGTATTTTTTTAGTACCGCTCGCAAGCAGTAGTACCGCTACCCTTTGCGGTAGTACCGCAACCTCTTGCGGTAGTACCGTGGATTTGTGCGGTAGTACCGCAATGCGCGGGCTGTGGGGGTAACGGTTGGATTTCCCCCCACCTATAAAAGGGGGTCTTCTTCCCCAATGCATCTTATCTCTTGAGCTTGTATTCTTCCCCCATTGTTGACCTTCTTCGAGCTTGCTAACTCTCAATCCCTCCAATGATTCTTGCTAGTTCTTGAGGGAAAAGAGAGAGGAAATCTAGATCCACATTTCCACCAATCACTTTCTCCTCTAAGTGAGGGGAACCCCTTGGATCTAGATCTTGGAGTTCTTTGTGTTCTTCTTCGTTCTTCCTCTCATTTTCCTCCCTAGCATTAGTTGCTTTGGTGGGATTTGGGAGAGAAGGACTTGGGCACTCCGTGTGCCCTTGTCATTGCATTTGGTGCATAGGTTTGAGTTCTCCACGGTGATACGTGGAAGTGAAGTTTGAGAAGCTTATTACTCTTGGGTGTTTGAGCACCCTAGAGCTTGTTCCTCTTGGGTGCTTTGGCGCCCTAGACGGTTGGTGGTGCCTCGGAGCTTAATCATTGTGGTGCAAAGCTCCGGGCAAGCTTCGGGGTCTCCAATTAGGTTGTGGAGATTGCAGCATTTGAGGTCACCTCGGAGCCACAATCCATTGTGGTGAAGCTTCGTGGTGTTGTTGGGAGCCTCCAATTAAGTTGTGGAGTTTGCCCCAACCTTGTTTGTACGGGTTCGGTGACCGCCCTCAAGGGTCCCTTAGTGGAATCACGGCATCTTGCATTGTGCGAGGGCGTGAGGAGATTACGGTGGCCCTAGTGGCTTCTTGGGGAGCATTGTGCCTCCACACCGCTCCGAACGGAGATTATCATCCGCAAGGGTGTGAACTTCGGGATACATCGTCGTCTCCGCGTGCCTCGATTATCTCTTACCCGAGCCCTTTACTTATGCACTTTACTTTGTGATAGCCATACTGTTTCTTGCTATATATCTTGCTATCACTTAGTTGTCTATCTTGCTTAGCATAAGTTGTTGGTGCACATAGGTGAGCCTAGTTGTTTTAGGTTTTGTGCTTGACTAATTAAACGATAGTTTTATTCCGCATTTGTTCAAGCCTAAACCGTAATTATTTTAAAGCGCCTATTCACCCCCCCTCTAGGTGACATCCACGTCCTTTCAATTGGTATCAGAGCTAGGTCTCTCATTATTAGGTTTAACCACCTAGAGAGTAAGGATGTCGACTAGGGGATTAGGATTCTCTGACACTCTTAGTTTCGATGGCACAAATTTTGATGTTTGGGTAATTGGCATGCTTAATCTCTTTAGGGTCATTGACCCAAATTTGGAGCGAATTGTAGATATGGGTTTTTCTCCTCCAAAGGATTCTCAACACATATCTTTAGAGGATGAGAAAAACTCTTATCTCAATGCTCAGGCTTCTAATGTGCTTTTTGATGCTTTGAGCAATGTAGTTATATTTGAACTCATGCCGTTCCGGGATGCTCATGAGTTGTGGACAAAGCTTCAAGATAAATATGGTGTGTCCAAGATTTGTAGGGATGATTGTTCTCCCTCCACCTCCGGTCGTGTTGTCTTCTCAACTTCATCTACTTCACCTACATGTGGATTGCCACAAGGTAATGTTATGGTGAGTAGTGGTGTTCATTGTAATGATGATAGTGGGCTTATTGTTGATGATTCTTCATCACTATCTTATTGCAATGCTTCATCTTTGGACTTCAACACTCCGAGCACTCTAAATGTTTCACATGCTTGTGTTGTTAGTCCTTACATATCATGTAGAAATTGCTTGACTAAATCTCATGATGATATGCTTGCCATGTCTTGTTATCGTGATAAAAAATGCATTGCTTTCCTCTAGTTGTTGTGCTAACAATGTAGAGGAAACCCAACACTCCATGGAACAAGATGTGGTCTTGAATGGTGCGTCAAGGGATCCTACATCATCATCTATTATTTCTCACTTTTGCCTTATGGCTAAGGCTTCAAAGGTATCTCCTACTTTGAATCCCAATATATCCCATGATGATGATGATGTTGATGATGATGAAGAGAGTGATGATATTGCTTCCTTAAAAATTAAGGGAGAAATGGTTTTTAAAGCTCTTCATAAGAATAAAATTGCTCATTCCAACTTCATGGAAATCATGTCTATTGCAATTGAGGGCAAGAAATATATTGAGGAGTTGGAAGCTCATCTCGAGGAGCATGAGGCCACCATTGATAAAATGGAAGGTCATGAACGTGATTATGCTAATGAGATCGCGGAGCTTTCTCAAGCTCTTGAAAATGAACAAACCACCAAGGAATCTCTTGAGGAGACCTTTGCTCTAGAATTATCTAGATTAAAGAAATCCCATGATAGAGCTCTCGAGGTGGCTAATGATTTTAGAACTAAAAATGATAAGCTTGCCAAGTTGCCTTCTCCTTTTGTTGTTAATGATGATGCTTGTGCTACTAACTCTATTTCTTGTGAAGCATCCATTTATAAGGAGAATGTTGAGCTAAGGGCTCAACTTGAGTTGCTATCTAGCAATTATGGGAAATTGGAAGAAAGTCATGAAAAGCTCTCGAGCTCTCATGGTGATCTTCTAGTATCCCATAATGTGCTAAAGATAGCTCATGAGGCTAGTACTACTAAGGTAACATCTAGCGAGCCTCATGTGGACATTAGCACTACATCTAGTAGAAATGCTTTATTGCCATGTGCTAGTCCTCGTAGTTCATCTACTCATAATGTTGCTACATCTTGTGATGAATTACTTTCCTTGCCTTGTTGCTTTAACGATGAAACGTATATGTCCTCTAGTACTTGTGTTCATACTAACCATGTAGAGGAAATCAATGAGCTCAAGGCCCAAGTCACTTCTTTGAAGAAAGACTTGGAAAAGGGTCATGAAGGGAAGTCCACACTCAACAATATCTTGAGTGTGCAAAAATCTCCAAATGACAAAGGTGGACTTGGATTCAACTCCAATAAGAAGAAGAAGTCCAAGAGCAACAAGAAGAAGGGCCAAGAACAAGTCAAGAACTCGGCCAAGATTGTTTGCTTCAAGTGCAAAATAGATGGGCACCATGTTAGATCTTGCCCATTGAAGAAGAAGCCCCATAGTGACAAGCGACAAGGGAAGCGGCCACAAGTTCAATCTCATGCTCAACGTCAAGTTGAAGAAAGGTCACTTCCCAAGAAGACCCAAGTCAACGCTCCTCAAGTTGAGAAATCAATTGAGAAGAAAGTAAAGGGTAGATGTTGCTACTTATGTCGTGAGAAGGGTCACTTTGCTTCTTCATGCACTAATGGTAAAGTATCCAACCCAATTATCATTGATGCATCTATTCTCTTGGGAAGGATAAGGTTGGCAATGTGTTTGCCAAGTTTGTTGGTACTCAAAGTGGTGTCAAGAAAAGAACCATTTGGGTAGCCAAGCCTATTGTGACTAATCTCTTAGGACCCAACTTGGTTGGGGACCAACAAGCTCAAACTTGATCAATAGGTAGTGTTGGAGGGCATTGGAGACTTGGCTACATTATGAAGAATTAAGGGATCATCATCGTTCATATTCTCTCAAGCCAAGTCATTTAGATTATCAAGTTTCTATCTTATATCCAATGTGCCTCCTTACGGTAACTTGTACTTAAATTGTTTACATTGTTAGTTACTTGCCCCTTTGCATGTTGTGGTTTTGTACCTTGCATGTATTTATATATGTTGTGCTTCCTACTTATTTTCTTGAGTAATCAAGTATGTATGGTGGTTTGCACATCATGTATGTGTGAGACTTGTGTTGAGCCTTTTGCATCTAGTTTGAATCTTAGTTGGCTCTTTTGAGAGATTAATGGATTATCCCATTTTGGGGGAGTGATGTGCTTTGTGCACTTCACGACCATAAAAATGTGTGTACATGAGGAATACCACTTTGTATTGATATTACAAGATTATCTAGCTTCTATGTGGTTTGTCTTCTCATGAGAAATTCAGATTCTAAATGGTCCATTAATCATCTCTTGTTGGAGTTCATTTGCCACTTGTTAAAATTGTGGGTTATCACATTATGGGGGAGTAATATGCTATGTGCATATTACAAGCCTAGAAAATGTGTACATTTGTGGTATTGCCACTTAGAATTGATATTGTAAATTATCTTGTTCCTAGGTGGCATGCTAGCTCTACAAGTATCATTTGCTTGTGATTTAGGAGTAAAGATGTTGTTGGATCCTTTTGCAATCTACCAATGGGAATTATTTCCAAATACTTCTTGTCATTTGACAATTGGTATTCCTTTTAAGTGGTAGATTTTGCTAATCATCTTTACATAGGTTTTTGTTTATCGTTTGTCTTCCTTGCCTCTTGTGGATCTTTTTGAACATGTCTAGTGTTTCTATAGATATAGGGAAAGTGATGATCCCATCGTGTGCTATTTGTATTCAAATGCAAATTCTATATAACGCACATCTCTTGGGGGAGCTATCCTATTTTCTTTAGAACACCCCCTTTATGTGTTTATCATAAAATCTTTTGATGTTCATCAAGTGTGTGTTGGTGGAAGGCAAGCCTTTTCTCTATGGTGCTTTGTGCTATCATGAAAATTTGCGGAGGGTTTGGTTTGTTTGGAACCTAGCTCTCTTTTGGGAACTTGATACCTCTTGTTTTCCTTCACTTGGTATCTTGTTTCCTTCTATTTGGCATGTGTCAATGGATATCTCATTCCTTGATGTATCTTTTAGTTGGTATCCGTCAAGTGATAATTTTTCGTTTAGTATCTTATTTTCACTTGATACCCTATCTTTCGGTATCTTATCAACTGTGTGTTGATTTGATTCTTGAAAGCCTTGAGCATGCATATTTTCTACATGTACTTTCGTTGGCATGTTTTCTTTCCTTGACCCAATATATAGGGGAGACTCCACTATGACATAAATTGGCTAAAGTGTGCATGAAATTCAATTTCATATCTATATGCACATATTTATGTGGAGTTTTTTTCCTATGTATTGTTGGTCCACTAACTTTTTGGTCCCAATGAGTTTGGGTACCACTTTGTTTGTGTTGTTGTTCTAGGAAAAATTGGAGATGCATTGGATGCTCGGCTCACTTACAAGGAAGGTGTTGACACCATGTGCTTATTGAAGCCTTGCTAGGATGATCGATGAAACTTATCTACTACATCAATCCAATGCTATCTAGGTAACAAGTATCTACTTCATGCATACATTTCTTGCATTCAACTTCTTGTAGGTTGCATCATGGCATGAACTTCTTGAGTCGTTCTTGTGGTACTTGTTTCCTTTCTCAAAGCGTCTCAACGATGATGTCATATTGCTAGTTGTGATGTCTTTGATGTTCGTGTATTGGGAGTTCATTTATGTACAATAAGAAAATATTAGGCTATGTGCTATGCTTTCAAGCAAAGATCTTATTGGTATATTTATGACTTCCTTGTGGATATCTTGTTTGTTCCTTCTTGTAACTATTTCGTGTGTACATCATTCTTTGTGGATATATCATCATGATTGCCCTCTACCTAGAATCTTGTACACATGAGAGAAGTTACATCTCTAGTTGATATCCTCTTTTATTTCACGTCCACCGTTGCATTTCCTTTTCTATTTACTTGGTGGTTTCGTGAAAGAATCTGTCTTGAGTGCGGATCTTATATTCTTGCATCTTGATGCACTCTTTGGTGGTGAAGATTATTTTCCTCATGCTTGTCTTCACAAGGGTTTTGCCATTTCGATTGGTATCCCTCCTCCTGACAATGCTATTATTTCCTATCTTCACCAGGGGTTGTCACAAGCTTTGGTTTTATCTTTCTTATTAGCAAGCTTGTGGACCCATTTGCCAGTAGTTTTTGTTTGTGGGAAGGATATGGCTTGCACTTTGTGTCTCATTTCTTCAAGACTATGTTGATGCTTAATGCTCATCCTTATACTAGTCTTCTCAAAGTGCTTTGCCATGACTCACACACATCATTTTGGTTGAGCCTATTCTTAAATTGCCTCTTGTACATGTTGCTCAACCATATGTTTGGTGCAAGTGATATTCTTATTGTCTTATCTACTTGCTTGCACTTATTGTGTGTTTCTATTGATTTTGGGGGAGTGATGATCCTATTTTGTGCACTTGTATTCAAATACAAAAATTCTTATTTGTGCACAAATCATGGGGAGCTCCTCTAGTTTCTTTATAAACACTCTTTTGCCCATATCATAATATCTTTTATTCATGTGGCTGGTAGGACCATGTGATTGATTGTTCCAATTGGTATCTTTTGATTGCTTGCTTCACTCTAGTGTATGTCTTTGTGCCATACGATCCTTTTTGCAATCTTTGGATCCTCAATATAGTTTGTTTTCCTCCAACTACTTATCATTGGATAGGTGTATTTCATTGCACTCATATTTTGAGAAATACACACCTTTTGGAGGAACACCTATTATATTGGCTTTCTAAGCTTTTCACCCATTTTAGCAATCGATGCCAATGGGGGAGAAGTTTAGAGAGTTTAGTTTGGAAAGCTTAGAGAGTTTTTCTTTTATTGCCTAAGCATTTGCATCTCACATCCATGCATTGCTTTGCATTTGTGTGTGCTTGGTTGTGCTTATTTCCTTATATAAACTCTCTTGAAAGTGGTTGTCATCAATTACCAAAATGGGGGAGATTGTAAGAGCACATTTCTCCATGTGTGGTTTTGGGTAATTGATGACAATCCCTATGGACTAATGGTTGCCTTGAGTTATATTCGAAGGATTTGTCCGTAGGTACTTCTTGAAGTCCATATGTTGGTTTGAAGGAGTTTATATGGTGACCAAGGTGGTATTCAAGGTTTATCCAAAGTTTGGTCATGTGGGAGTTGAGCTTATTGCAAGCATATCTTGAAGAAGAAGATTGTGTGAACATTCATGTTTACCTTCAAGACATCATCTTTTGTGAAGAGAGAAGAGAAGACACAAGGTTGATCAAGATTAAGGCAAAGAATGATTCAAGTTGATCAACACACAAAGCGTAGAAGATATACCAAGTGGGATCAAGTGATCCCATGGTATGGTAAGCATTGTCCATTACGCTTTGTGTACTAACCCATGGTCTACGTGAGAGTTCGTTGTGGGGTTAGGTATATTTCCACGGGTTTGCGTCAAGAGGAAGATCTCATACAACCCATGGAGGATGACATCAAGTGGTGATCGTCATCAAGGCTGCGGTGTGCAAGTTCAAGTGAAGCATCACGGAGAGATCATGCTTGAAGCTTGCCGTCCATTGTGGTGACAATGGACTTGTGAAGATGTGTCGAAGAGTGGCTCTCCCATAGTGGAGTATGGGGGAGCAATCTACTAGTCTTCATCGAGCCGACGCAATCAAGAAAGGTGGTCCATCTTGAGAAGGACAAGATCGTCATCATCTAGCTCAAGTGGACTATACGCAAGGCAAAGGTTTGACCTTGATAGGGTTTTCTATTTTACCGGTCTCATGGTGGTAGTTGGGAGACCGGGTTATAGGATCGATTGCCGTACTATCAAGGGGGGCTCTCAAGTGAGTAGCTTGATCGTATCGTTCGTTGAGAGCTCAAACCATTGCATTCTTGGCATCATCATCTTTCTTGGTTCTTGGTTGGATTTTTCTCTATGTGGGTTCTTGAGCTTATGGTCAGCTTCATGACAAGCTCAAGTTCATCTAAAACGGAGTCCATATGCATCTTCTATGATGTTTTCGATGTTGGAGGTTTTACCGGTCATATCCGAGGAAGGGTTCTCACCATTTTCTTATGGACCTTTTCTCATTTGCTTCTTATTGATATTTCTATCAAGATTGTGTTAGCCCATGTCGTTAGCTTTCCAACAAATTTGGTTTCGTTGAATTCGGAGTCCGTTTGCAGAAGTTGTGGCTGTTTTGGTAAAGGCTGCAGCGGTACTACCGCGGCTAGAGCGGATGTAATTTTTTACTACCGCTCCAGCACGGTACTACCCCGGCTCCTGAGCGGTAGTACCGCTCCGGACCAAAATCTCGTGTTTTGTCCAGCGGAGGTAGGCACGGAAGTATTTTTTTAGTACCGCTCGCAAGCAGTAGTACCGCTACCCTTTGCGGTAGTATCGCAACCTCTTGCGGTAGTACCGTGGATTTGTGTGGTAGTACCGCAATGCGCGGGCTGTGGGGGTAACGGTTGGATTTCCCCCCACCTATAAAAGGGGGTCTTCTTCCCCAATGCATCTTATCTCTTGAGCTTGTATTCTTCCCCCATTGTTGACCTTCTTCGAGCTTGCTAACTCTCAATCCCTCCAATGATTCTTGCTAGTTCTTGAGGGAAAAGAGAGAGGAGATCTAGATCCACATTTCCACCAATCACTTTCTCCTCTAAGTGAGGGGAACCCCTTGGATCTAGATCTTGGAGTTCTTCGTGTTCTTCTTCGTTCTTCCTCTCATTTTCCTCCCTAGCATTAGTTGCTTTGGTGGGATTTGGGAGAGAAGGACTTGGGCACTCCGTGTGCCCTTGCCATTGCATTTGGTGCATAGGTTTGAGTTCTCCACGGTGATACGTGGAAGTGAAGTTTGAGAAGCTTATTACTCTTGGGTGTTTGAGCACCCTAGAGCTTGTTCCTCTTGGGTGCTTTGGCGCCCTAGACGGTTGGTGGTGCCTCGGAGCTCAATCATTGTGGTGCAAAGCTCCGGGCAAGCTTCGGGGTCTCCAATTAGGTTGTAGATTGCCCCGAGCATTTGAGGTCACCTCGGAGCCACAATCCATTGTGGTGAAGCTTCGTGGTGTTGTTGGGAGCCTCCAATTAAGTTGTGGAGTTTGCCCCAACCTTGTTTGTACGGGTTCGGTGACCGCCCTCAAGGGTCCCTTAGTGGAATCACGACATCTTGCATTGTGCGAGGGCGTGAGGAGATTACGGTGGCCCTAGTGGCTTCTTGGGGAGCATTGTGCCTCCACACCGCTCCGAACGGAGATTAGCATCCGCAAGGGTGTGAACTTCGGGATACATCGTCGTCTCCACGTGCCTCGGTTATCTCTTACCCGAGCCCTTTACTTATGCACTTTACTTTGTGATAGCCATATTGTTTCTTGCTATATATCTTGCTATCACTTAGTTGTCTATCTTGCTTAGCATAAGTTGTTGGTGCACATCGGTGAGCCTAGTTGTTTTAGGTTTTGTGCTTGACTAATTAAACGATAGTTTTATTCCGCATTTGTTCAAGCCTAAACCGTAATTATTTTAAAGCGCCTATTCACCCCCCCCCCTCTAGGTGACATCCATGTCCTTTCAATTGACACCGGAGGAATACGTTGTGTGTATCAAACGTTGCAACAAAACTGGGTGACTATAAAGGTGCTCTACAGGTATCTCCGAGGGTGCATGTTGGGTTGGCATGGATCAAGACTGGGATTTGTTACTCCGTGTGACGGAGAGGTATCCCAGGGCCCACTCGGTAATACAACATCATAATGAGCCTTGCAAGCAAAGTGACTAAAGAGTTAGCCACGGGATCTTGTATTACGGAACGAGTAAAGAGACTTGCCGGTAACGAGATTGAACTAGGTATAGAGATGCCGACGATCGAATCTCGGGCAAGTAACATACCGAAGAACAAAGGGAACTGCATACGGAATTAGCTGAATCCTTGACATAGAAGTTCAACCGATAAAGATCTTCGTAGAATATGTAGGAACCAATATGGGCATCCAGGTCCTGCTATTGGTTATTGACCGTAGAGGTGTCTCGGTCATGTCTACATAGTTCTCGAACCCGCAGGGTCTGCACACTTAACGTTCGGTGACGTTTCGGTAGTATTGAGTTATGTATGTTGGTGACCGAAGGTTATTCGGAGTGCCGTATGAGATCCCAGACGTCACGAGGATCTCCGGAATGGTCCGGAGGTAAAGATTGATATATAGGAAGTCCCGTTTTGGTCTCCGGAAAAGTTTCGGGCATTTCCGGTAGTGTACCGGGAGTGACGAATGGTTTCCGGAGGGTCCACCAAGTGGGGCCCACCCACCCCAAGGGTCACATGGGCCTAGGAGGTGGCGCACCAGCCCCTGGTGGGCTGGCCGGCCAGCCCCTAGGAGGCCCTTGTGCAAGGGGTGGGGAAGGGGCCAAGTGGGGAGGAGTCCTACTAGGATTCCACCTCCCTCGTGGGAGGTGGACTCCTCCCCCTTGTGGTTTGGCCGAATCCCTAGGGGAAACCCTAGGGCTGCCTCCTCCTCCGTCCCTCCTATATATACTAGAGGGTTTTTGAGGGCAGCCTCCAACAAGAAAAGCCACGGCTGCCTCTCTCTCCCTCTAGATATGGTCTCCACTAGATCGTCTCGGTTGTTCTTGGCGAAGCCCTGCCGGGACAGCTCCACCACCACTGCCACCATGTCGTTGTGCTGGCGGAGAACTCATCTACCTCTCCACCCTCACTTGCTGGATCAAGGAGGTGGAGATCGTCATGGAGCTGTACGTGTGCTGAACGCGAAGGTGCCGTCCGTTTGGCGCTAGATCGGAAGGACCGCGATTGGATCGCGGGACGGATCATGATTGGATCGCGGGACGGATCATGATTGAATCACGGGACGGATTGCGATTTGGATCGCGAAGACGTTCGACTACATCAACCGCGTTTCTTAATGCTTCCCGCTTAGCGATCTACAAGGGTATGGAGATCCACTCTCCCCCTCGTAGATGCTCATCACCATGGATAGATCTTGCGTGTGCGTAGGAAATTTTTTGTTTCCCATGCAAAGTTCCCCAACATGGAAGGCATCCCGTCTTTCGTCTCAATCAATCGGTATGTCACTTGGAGCTACATTTTTATTCATCACATGATATGAGTTTTACTTGGAGCGTCGTTTGCTTTTGTTTTAGTAGTCCACAATCATTGTTTGCTGGACACACCCACTTTAGAGAGACACATGTTCACCATGATTTATTAGAATACTCTATGTGCTTCACTTATGTATTTTGAGCTATGTAGTTGCTCTAGTGCTTCACTTATATCTTTTAGAGCATGATGGTGTATATATTTTATAGAAATAATTGCACACTCGTTCTTCACTTAAATTTGTTTGAGAGTTAATAAATAGTTACAGTAAGTTGCATGGGTTATAAGACTAGTCCCAAAAAAATAGGTATTCAAGGAGGGCATAATCAAAACCTTCATGTAGCACATAAAAGAGAAACTGTGGGTTAATGATATTGATGTGGTAATATGAAAGGGCGTGAGTGCATGGTTGTTGGTTATGAGAAATATCGATAGTTAAAAGGTGTTAATTTGCATTTCATCTAAATATTGGTTATGGAATGGTGATGATGTGTGAGCATTTTTATTCCTCGTTGAAATCCTAGTGTTGTTTATGACTAATGTGAATCCATGGATGTACGCACTCTCACCTCCTCATATTTGCTAGCCTCTTCAGTACCGTGCATTGCCCATTCTCACCTCGAGGATCGGTGCAAACTTTGCCCCTGCATCCAAACCCCGCGACATGATAGGCTCTATTGCACATAAGCCACCTTATATCTTCCTCAAAACACCCACCATACCTACCTATCAAGGCATTTCCATAGCCATTACGAGATATATTGCCATGCAACTTCCACCGTTACATCATATGACTAGTACACTCGTTGTCATATTGCTTTGCATGATCATGTAGCTGACATAGTATTTGTGGCAAAGCCACCGTTCATCATTGTTTACATGTTACTGTAGCGACCCGACCTGAAATGGTCAAGTCTCTGTGTTTATGTACCATCCCAAGATCATGCTGGTACACACACAGTACATCAATGTATATATCAAAGTGCAATCACAACTGCTTTATTACATCGAATCTCATATAGAGTCTTTATTACAAAAATAAATTTGGCTGAAGGCCAACTCATGAGATAAATCTACTACGGAAGACGTAGATGCCAGCGAGTCCACTATTTTGGATTACAAGGACTTTAATTATGAAAGTTGTTCTGTAGTTGAATGTATTTCCTTGTTGCAATCCATAATTAGGTCACCCAATGCCTATGAATAAAACAAGGCTTTTACTAAACATATCGTAAAAGCGGTGATAAAAGCTCATGAGGATAAAATTGAACTAGAAGTTTCAATACCTAGAAAATTGCATGATGAATGGGAACCTACTATTAAAGTTAAACTTAAAAAGTATGAATGTAATGCTTTGTGTGACCTTGGTGCTAGTGTTTCTACTATACCTAAATCTCTTTGTGATGTGCTTTGTCTCACCGATATACAAGATTGTTCCCTTAACTTTCATCTTGCGGATTCCACTATTAAGAAAACTTTGGGTAGAATAAATGATGTCCTTATTCTTACTAATAGAAATTATGTGCGTGTAGATTTCATTGTGCTCACCGGTACTTGCTGAGCGTCAAGAAATCTGGATGTCATCGATGTCGTTTATGAATTATCCTTTTGATTACACCTTTTTTGATATAAAAATAATTGCAACGTCACTAATTTAATTTACTGGATTAGAACATGTGGTACCCGTTGCAACGCACAGACTCTTTTGTTAGCACTGTTAAAAACAAAGAAACATAATCATTGAGTGAGTGTCACGTTGTTTGATTATTACAGGGTGATGAAACTGAACTGTTGATGCTTCATATACTACAACACTAAGCTCCCTAGTTTTAAAGAGCCCAAATTCAATTAAGGTCTCCAATTAGAATTGGATCATCCGATTTTAACCGGGTCAAAATTTTCACAAATCTCTCTCATTCAATTATTTTATACTATACTCTATGCTTACTAATTTATGAGGCCTCATAATTAATTGAGATCTTTAATTTAGAATTGAGTCACCTGATTTTAAACGGGTCACCAATTTCTCAAAACTCTCCCATTTAATTTTTATACTACACCCTATGCTTTTTATTTTTAAAGCCTCATAATTAATTGAGGTCTTCATTTTAGAATTGGGTCACCCAATTTTGACCGGGTCAACAATTTCTCAAGTAGCTCCAACATTTTTTTAGTTTCCTATGTTCCCTAATTTTAAAGTTTTTTCATTCAATGGAGGTAATCAATTTGGTATTTGGTTACGATTTTGACCGGACCAATGGGTTTTCTATCAATCAGCAACAACCGGCTTATAAAAACATATCAATTCTACGCACCCTCCCACCATCTAGAAAAAGCAACTCCACCATGTGATATTGTAGCGTCAATATAGTACATGCAGTCATTGACGCAGAAATTTTCTCACATAAATATATGTTGGTTAGTGGATAACACAGAACCACACCATGAAAGGCTCATCAAATCACCGCATTATAAATAAAAATAAAACATACTCCATCATCATCAGTTCCAAAATATAAGGGGTATTAGTTTTTTGTAAATTAAACTTTCATTAACTTTGTCCAAGTTTAGAGCAAAAAACATCGACATCCGAAATATTAAACAAAAATGTATGAAAATTCATTCATGATGAATATAATCATGCCGATTTGATATTATGGATTTTGATATATTTCTCTATAAATTTGATTACACTTAAAAGGTTTGACTTTTAAAAAAGTAATACACCTTATATTTTGAAACAGGGTGAGTAATTTTCTTTATGAAACCCTACCACATCAACGGCGCAGCAAAGCACGTCCAACCCTTCTAGTTTATGCTAATTTGGAAGGGAAACGATTCCCTGCGGCTGACCGGCCAGGCTTTCGACCGGTTGCCTCGACACACAACGCTTTGTGCCTAGTTCCATGGGGCCACACACGCTCTGCCTTTACCTTACATCTCTCTCAACCGCACAAACTGCCTCGTCTTCATCATCTAGCAAGCCGCTCCTTCCTACCCCCATTTGCACCATGGAGGAGATCCCCTTCCCTTCCCCATCTTCCCAAATGAGAGACCTACCCACCTGCCACCATGGAGGAGCTCCCCCTCCTCATCTTCTCCACACAAGAGATCTCTCCCATCACCTACCTCGTCCCATATCCCCATCGTCCCAGGACAAGATGTGGCACCCATGTTGTGTCGACCGCAAAACTTGTTGGGACCAACAGCGACAAGTGTTTTTGCGAGCAGTATTTCCTGCGGTCCTACAAATTGCAACCGTTGTCAGAAATGTTTCAACCATAGATAATAATGATTTGAGTCGCCAATTACTCGTCTCTCGCTACATCGCTCCCTCCAGGGCTCCCTCATATCGCTCCCTTTAGGGTGATCAGGGGGCCAACCACAGCGCCCCGGCCGCCACCCCCTCCCACCTCTCCTCCACCTCGTCGCCCCCAAAGACGTGCGCCAGCTAAGCTCGTGCGCCGCCGGTGATGGGGACGGTGGGGATCTAGGCTGCAGCACCACGGACTGGAGGGACCGGCGGCGCGAGATCGCTCTTTGGTCTTCGCCTTACCCGACTGTTCGGCGCTACTCCGGTGGCTTCGTGGGGAGGGCGGATCAGGAGGGGATGTGCCATGGTTGAATGGTCGATGGCGCCTCCGGTCAGATTTGATCTGGCCAGTGCTACTGGCGGTGGTGGCCATCTCCTCCTTCGGAGGTGGTCGGCCTGAGGCTGGATGGTCAGATCTCGAGATCCGCCATCTAGTTCTGGTTGCGAGTCGGGAAGACATAGTTGCCGGTGAAAACCGAGCTGATGGCAGGCGATGGTGGCGTTCTGCATCATTACCGTGATGAAGGCATCGTCGTGTAACTATTGTCAACCCACTCGTGCTGCCCCGGGGGAAATCCTAGGATCTGGTCTTCCAGATCGGACGATGGCGGTACTGCGGTGTCGTTTTCTCTCTTGGGAGCATCGTTTGTGGAGCAGAGCTGGAAGACAGAGGCAGGAGGTGGAGCGGATTCGTCTTGCACAGAGATTTCAGTGGAGATGTCAAGTCATGCCTGGCCGACAGGTGCTACGTTGTGTCATCCCTGGTCGGCAGGTGCTACGCACGACCGATCTTCCAGAATCTTCGCGTCTCGACGGACGAGCGCGGGGCGGTAGCGCCATTGGGTGCCGTGGTGGCGTCGACGGTTGGACGGACTGGCAAGGATGATGCAGATCTCTCTCCTGAAGATGGGTGAGCGGTCCGATGATGATGGCGACGTCTAAAATGTGTGCATGTGGTGTACGCTTTAGGTCTGTTGCACCGGCTGTGGGTTCTGATACGTTATGTGGATGGATCGGCGACGACACCGGTTTTAGATATGGGGAGTGAGAGCACTCCACATTATAGAGTTTTGTAGGTGTGAGTGGTGGCTTCGGGTGGCTTGATGTATGTTCTTGTTAGATCTATGTTGAATAACAAATAAAGATGGCCATATGCATCGATTGATGCAGGGGCCGGGGGTTTTAACCTCCTTTTCCAAAAAAAGATAATAATGATTTAACTATAGTTGGTTTTTGCTACTACCGGCGAAATGTTTTGCTACATCCATCAAGGCAGAGCTGCGACCTCGCGATGGCGGTTTGCTGCAACCGCAGTTGTTTTTTGCTACTACCGGTGAAGTGTTTTTCCATATCCATCAAGGCGAAGCTGCGACCTCGCAACGGTGGCGATGATGATTTGCTGCAACCGGAATTGGTTTTTGCTACTACCGGTGAAGTTTTTTGCTACATCCATCAAGGCGGAGCTGCGACCTCGCGACGGCGACAATGGTGATTTGTTGCAGCCGTAGTCGGGGTTTGTTATGACCGGTGAAGTTTTTTGCTACATCCATTCAACGGGGCGAGCATCAACGGTGAGAGGTGGCGGCGGAGCTACAACCGTCGCCGATGAGAGATGCAACCGCAGGTGTAACTATTGCATGGGTCGAGGCAGCGACAAGGACGACCCGCGAGAGTGGGGACCGACGACAAGGACGGACAACAAGGGTGGGGAGCGGCATCGAGGACGGCCACTGGAGGGGACATGCGGCACGGTGGGGGGGGGGCTGCGCGAGACGACGAGATGTAGAGAGTTGTGCGAGCGCGAGATGCGTGAGGAGAAAGAAGATTTGGGGCGAATTGTTTTTCTTTTTTGCTAGATCAAACTACCAAGACTAATGGGATCTTGCGGCTAGGACGCGACCGGTCCAAACCTTGGGCCGGCGCGCCGACGCAGAGCACTCGCCAATTTGAAATGGCTGCATCTCAAGATAATTTGTGTAGTTTTTCTAAAAATAATAATTTATGTAGTGGGGATAAACTCTTTAAGTATTATAGATTAGTATATGGGTATGCAGATACACGAGTATGGGTATTGCCTTCTTATACCCGTACTCAACATACCCGATGGGTATAATTTTTTTTACGGAAAAGAGAACGCCCACACGTGTGGGCGTTTTGCAACTCGTCCACACGCGTGGATCGTCGTCAATTCGAGTATGCACGAATCTTGACACGATTTGGTAGATTTTGTGTGCCACGTAGGAAGGGGCTGGTGTGTGGACGTTTATCAGTTCGCGCACACGCCTGTTTCACGCACACGGAGGGGCTGGTGTGTGGGCGTTTATCAGTTCGCCCACACGCCTGTTTCACGCATGCAGAGGGGCTGGTGTGTGGGCATTTATCAGTTCGCCCACACGCCCGCACGATCGCCACCCGTCTCCTCTCCCACACCCCAAACTGTCAGTTGCCATGTTTTTTTGCAGTGGTACAGGGCAACTGCCTAGTGTGCTTGTAAGCAGATGGCAACTCTCTCTCTTACCCGAATATATTATTTTGCCATGTCCTTTTTGCAGTGTTTCTGTGGCAACTGCCTAGTATGCTTAGAAGCATATGGCAACTCCAAGATATTATTTTGCCTTGTCTTTCCAATGTTACATGGCAACTGCCTAGTGTTAGTAGGTGGCAACTTCTATAATTTTCGAATCATGGCAACTGTAGTAGATCAGGCATGGCAACTGCAAGTGATAAGTCATGGTAGCTGCAGTTGGCCATACATGGCAACAGCTGCAGTTGTCCATAAATGACAACTGCACTTATGAGATGGCAACTGCAGTTGTTCATACATGACGACTGCAGTTGAGCAACCATGGCAATTGTAGTTGTCCAGACATGGCAACTGCAGTTAAACAAATATGGAAGAGGGTTCGCACAGGTTTGGGGTGAGGGCGCATGGTGACTGTCACGCGGGCGTGCGGGACCGTGAGGTAGGAGGCCGGACATGCGGGCGTGTGGGCGTTACCTGTTTTGCCCACACGTAGGCGTGTGGCGGGACCGCGAGGAAGGAGGCCGGACGTGTGGGTGTTACCTGTTTTGCCCACACGTAGACGTGTGGGCTGTTTCTCTTTGATACCACACAGGACGTGTGGCAAGACCCCTTAACGCCCAGGACAATATCAGGACCTTTTTTTATTTATAAACCTGTATGTATTTATTTAGATGAGATTTAGGGTGTGTCTGGCTCTCATCTAGATGAGACTTAACCAAGTCACATCTAACTCCTACATCATTTGATTTTGATGAAGATTTGAACAGGTTTATTATTTTTATTTTTTGTTTGGTTACGCAAATGATGTGTAGGACTTAGATGAGACTTTGCTATTTCTCATCTAGATGAGATTTAGCAAATCCGATTTATTTTCTCCAAGCCCTTACCTTAAGGGTAGGTTTTTTATCCGTCGGCTTCGCGGGTTGCGGATACCATTGCCATGTTAAGTTTTGGCAAAAAACACATATTTGACCTTTGTGCGAAACTAATTCACGATCTGAACTGCACTTCGAAAAAATTCACAAACTGACCGTTTTGTGTGGCGCCTGACAGCCGGGCGCTGCACTGCACTATGCAGCGCCTTGGCCTTAGGCGCCGCACTCCCGGCCAGCGTGGCAGCCCGGGCCAGGCGAGGCCCCACAGCTAGCCGTGCAGCGCCTCAGTGCTAGGCGCTGCACTGTATAATGTGAAGCACCCAGCCCTTAGGCGCTGCACATTGACTTAAGCCGCATCGGGCCAGCCCTTCCCAGGCAGTTCTTCCCTCTCCCAGCAGTTCCTCTCTGTCTAACAGAGAGCAGGGGCGGCGCCCCCTTCGATCCCCCCCACCCCTCTCAGATCTGGCGATTTTAGCCGTGCAATCGATCTCTAATCCCTCCTACTAGGTAAACTCCTCCGCTCCCCTTTCTTTTCCTCCGTAAATTCGTTGCCATTGTAGAGATTTGTCCAAGATTGGGTGGAACCCTTGATTTGCTTGGATTGGATCTTTATTTGTCCAAGATTGGGTGTTGTGATTTAGGATGTGTAGTATTGTTCATTAGTTCACAATGTATGATTCTTGTTAGTGAAACCCTAGATTGTTTAGTTTTTTTAGATATATATGAGATGCCTAGTTTTGTAGATAATTATGAGATGTTGAGTTTTGTAGCTGTATATGAGATGTTGAGTCTTTTTTAGATATATATGAGATGTTGAGATTATTTGAAATATGAGATGTTGAGATGAACACATATGACATAGGAGATATATATGAGAATTTTTCAAATGAGTATTGTAAATCATTTATTCATTGTGTGAGAAGGAGATGTTGAGATTCTTGTAGATGAATACATATGAGATGTTTAGATGAACACATATGAGATGTTGAGTGTATGCCGATATTGGAGATGAACTCATATATGTGTATTGTTTGAATTTTGTAAGGATGGTTTGGCTTCTCGATGATGCCTATGACACACGACACCAGGCCTACATGATGCGCGAGCAGGGGATGGTAATAATGAGTAATGTAAATATTTTGCAAATTTGCCTTTAGTTGAAATTCACATGCCCTAAGATTTGTCATTACTTGTTTTTTGCAGAAGCTTGAACCTCTGAAGATTCGGTATCACGGGGTCTCTGGTGCTGCCATGCCCTACGATAAGCGGTACACACCCTACATCCAGCAGGCAGGACTCCTCCCGTGGATTCAGTTGGTCAGCTGGTTCACGCCGAACCTCAACGCTCCACTGGTGTCCTCTCTTGTTGATCGGTGGAGTCCGGAGACGCACAATTTCCATCTTCGGACTGGGGAGATGACCGTGACGCTCCAGGATGTCTCCTTGATCACCGGTCTTCCTATCGACGGGAGGCCTCTCTGTATGAGCACCGATTCCATCTTAGTGTGGAGCAAGCTCGTTTCCATCTTAGTGTGGAGATTGTTTTCTACCATGCAGGTTGGACAGGAAAAGGCAGCGGAAGATAAAGGAGTGGGACAAGCATCATGCATCGTATGTTACCCGTTTCCATCTTAGTGTGGAGCAAGCTCGTGAAAGTGCAGGCTCCCAGCTTCGTGAGCATAGCTCACTTGCTTTCGATAACTACCTACGATGGTTTCTTCAAAATGCTCGAGTTGAGATATGCCCGCCGGCATGCAATGATGATATTCTTGAAGATCCCGCAAACTTTGAGAATCTATCGAAGCAGCAGTACAACAAAAATGTCAGGGAAGGGCTAGGAGTCCCTGCTGTTCTGGTGATTAACTATATGGTAAAGTGTTCCCTTCTTTACTTCCCCGTTGACTGTATTACACATGTTTGAATGGCTAACGTGTTACTTCGTTCTCATCCGCAGTGCAACCAGATCAAGAAAGCAGCGGATGAAAGCCAGTCTATTCTGGAGAAGACACCGGTTGGAGAACGCAATGATGAAGGTCCACTTCGAAAATTCCTGAAGGTACATATCGCACTCAGGTGTCAATGTTACATATGTTGCGGAGTTTGGTATCTTATACACTTGTTCATGTTACAGAGTCAGGCCAAGAAGTTAAGGCGGTTATCGAACCTTCTCGGTTGCCGTGACCCAGAATATGATGAACCATTAGCCTCTAGGTCTGGTACACCATCAGACCCCTTATCTCACCATCAGGGGGACGATGTGAGTTCCTCATATGCTTATGTGGATGATGAGGGTGCGGTCACCCAACAGGTATGACTAATCTTTTAGATGTAATTCTCACTTGATTACGACGCCGGTCTTTACCATAATGTTTGATTGTGTGATAGGTTGAGGAACTTGATGATGACATGACTTTGTCAGACGCTCAAGTTCGGTCCGCATACATGTTGAAGCCTAGGAAGCCCAGACGCCGGTTCACGCCCTACGACTATGACAATAGAGGCAACCCAAAGGTGCCCGTAGAGAGCTCGCAGATGGCGAGCTTGGATGATGAGGCGAAGGAGGAAGAGGAGGAAGAGGAGGCTCCTTCTGTTAGGAGGAAGAAGATAACCACCAGGCGTGGTAGCAGGAACACGCGCGGAAGGCATTAGTCGTTGTCCTATTTATTATGAAACTGAACTTGTGAGGTTATGTGATATGTGAAACTGAACTTGTGAGGTTATGTCATATGTGAAACTGAACTTGTGAGGTTATGTGATATGTTGGTGAACTCTTAGTAGTGTGCTACTTGTCTTAAATGATGAACTCGTCGGCATATTACTTGTGTTTGTTCAAATTGCTGTGAATTTCAAGTTATTGTAAGTGCTGTGATGTTCATGTTAATTGAAATTGTTGTCAACAACTTCTGTTTTTTGCTGTTTAGAAGTTATCAGTACTGCAGCGCCTCACATCTAGGCGCTACACTGTACTGTGCGGCGCCCAAGAGTCAGGCGCTGCACTGTACTGTGCGGCGCCCAAGATTCAGGCGGCGCACAAGTGGGATGTGGTTCCAGAGAGCAACAGAAGGTTTGCATGAGCTGTTCAGGCCAAAAAAATCCCAACTCAGAGTGCAGCGCCGAGGCCTCAGGCGCTGCACTCTACTGTGCGACGCCTGACGCTTAGGCGCTGCCTAGTATATTGCAGCGCCTAGACCCTGGGCGCTGCAGTGCTGTTACCTGCAAAACTGCAAAAACAGGAGCTCTTTTTGTACGATTCCAATGACACATTCATTAGAAATTATAACATAGTCCAATTAGGTCTACAAGATGGTCCACGACACATTCATTAGAAATTAAAAATTAGGTCCACAAGATAGTCCACGACACATTCATTAGAAATGACAAATTTAGGCCTACTACGAGATAGTTGACGACAAATGGCCTCTTGCCCTAGAAGAGAGTTCATGACAAATACAGCATGGGTACATCCGGTTCCATGACGAGTGCACCGAAGCGAAGTCCCTACTGAGTCGAGCGAGGCCATTTCCCCTTCTTGTCACGTGCCTCATCCTCCGCTTGCGCCTCCCGAGCCTTTGCAAGCTTTCTTGCCCTCTCCTCCTCACGAGCAAGTTTCGCTTGGCGTGCCCACTCCTCCTCTCGTTTCTTCCGCTCCATCCTCTCCTTTTGACGACGCTCTTCCTCCAAGCCTCTTCGAAGCGATTCTTCGAACCGCTGCTGGCGCCAAAGACAATCTCTCTATTGGTCCTTTTGGACTTCTTCTGGCACTTCATGATCTATCCACGTGAAGTACTTGCATAGAGGAGGCAGTGACTGCATACAAAATTTTTGTTAGTGTTGACACACATTTGAGAGTAACATGTTACTTCTCTAGCATACCGGTGGTCGGCCATAGGCGTTAGTTGGACGTGCACGATCATAAGCATAGTTGGGGCATACAAAATATCTCCTTCCTTCCGTCCATGACTTCTTTCGGTCGATGGACACCTTCACCTTGCAAACATCTCCACACCAACATGGCGGGATGTTCACATCTTTCTCCTTCACCTTATTGGTTAGCACACGGTGGCCTCGTCATGGAACCGGATGAATCCATGCCTACAAGACTAGGGTTTCCCACAAATTTCAACACATTGACATGTATAGAGGTAAATGCATCAACACATTCAAATGCCTAACCCCAAACTAGGGTCTCCCCACACATTTCCACACAAATTTCTAAATCCAAGCAACAACTAGGGTTTCCCCAAACTAGCAAGATATGAGCTAATGTGACAATTCCTTTGGATGAAAACGAGGGGATCGGAGGAGATTACCTTAAGGGAGGGGTTGGCTTCGAGATTCACGAACAAAATCTCCGGATTTGCAAGATTTGAGAAGGATTTGAGAGGGGGAGAGAGGGGGGAAGAGGGGAGGCACTGAGCTTCGGGTTTGTGTTTGGGGTGTGGGTGTGTGCGGTGGGGGTGGGTGGGGGCAGCCTAAGTGACACAGATGTGCAGCGCCTAGGACCTAGGCGCTGCACATTAACATGTGCGGCGCCTAGACCTTAGGCGCTGCAGAGCTCGAATGGCTGCCGCGAACATTCTGTTGCTCTCTGGACACTCATGTCCAGATGTGCAGCGCCTAAGGCAAAGGAGCTGCACTGTGTTGTGCAGCGCCTGTTCCTTAGGCGCTGCACATCTGGACATGAGTGTCCAGAGAGCAACAGAATATTCCCAGCAGGTTTCCAGGCCGAAATTTCACTAAGTCAGTGTGCAGCGCCTATGGGTCAGGCGCTGCAGTGTGTTGTGCAGCGCCTAACATCTGGGCGTTGCACGTTCTGCTGATTTCAAATACCAACTGTTTTTTAGGTTTTGTGTTTCGCATACTATGTCACATAATCATAAGTAATAGCACAAATGGTAGTCCAAAACACAGAAAGGAGACATAGCACATAGAGTAGTCCAAATCACATAGTCATACACACATAAATGAGTTATAGCACATAGTCATAGCACATAGCACATAGTAGCACACATTTTGGTTCACAACCAAATTGAAGATGATAGTGACGAAGACAAGAAGGTCACGGTGCTCTATGGCGTCGAGCAAGGTCCTTTTCCATTCTTCTCCCACCACCCTGGCATCTCACCTCCCCCCTACGTGTCCTCCACCCCCTTCATTGTTGCCATACCTACGAAAAAGGCAACATAATAGTTAGTCACACAATGCGAAATGACAATAACATTGAGCCAAAATAACAAGATAATAGTAAGTCACATACGGCAATGGCCCATTGAGCCAAGAAAACATTCCTCCACTACGGCCGCCGCCAAGGCCAAGATCACCACCACAGCCATAGCCACCACCAAGGCCTAGGCCATCACCACGGCCTAGACCACCACCGCTGCCTCTACCACCACCACGGCCTAGACCACCACCACGGCCTCTACCACCACCACCACGGCCTCTACCACCACCACGGCCAAGACCATCACCACGGCCTCTACCACCACGGCCAAGACCTAGTTGACTCCCTCTTTGTTGCCTAGTTCCTCGTTGGCTTGGTTGATTTGATTGGTTTGACACTTGGGCACTTGTTTGGCTTGGTTGGCTACTACTTGGTTGACTTGGTTGGCTACCATTTGCTTGGCTTGTGCTTGCATCATTTTTCTTTGATCTCTTTCTTGGTTTGCTACAAGTTCTTGTGTTGTGTCCCCCATCATTGCACTCCCCACAACGGGATTGCTCACGAGGCTCTTGGAATTGGCCGGTGCCGGATTCTCGACCTCCACCATATCCCCATCCGTCCATGTAACCTCTAAGACGCTTTGTCTTACGTCTTCCCCGTCTAATGACCTTCAATTCCGGGTCGGGCCATAGTTGAACTCCATGATACTTTGGCCATTGTGATTGGTACAAGTATGGCTTAAACCGGGGAGCCCATGTATTCTTTACCGTCATGATTGAGAACTCAGACTCCTGCACGGTAAGAGGGTGATTGACGTCCACATTCCTAACACGAGATGCGTTTAACAAGTGCGAGCATGGGAGATGAAGCAACGATGGCCTCATGCAAGTGCAATCACACCGTGTTAGGGAGGCCTCGAAAGCCCGGCCTCCGTGTTGGTGGCCATCGTTTGTGGTTCCTCCAGGCTCTTTCACTTCATACATCCAATCGTTGTCGTCATATAGTACAGCTTCTTGGGAGTCTGCCTTCCGTGATTGAAATTCCAACCATTCTTCAACCTTTGGTGGGAAATTATACTTGTGCTTTTCCTTGTTCTCACCGGCAATCTGCTTATCCGTCTCCATTGAGTACTTTAAAAAGTACGCATTCATCTTGTCAAATGTGTATTGAACTATTGCCGTCACGGGTAATGCACGTACACCCTTGAGCACCTTATTGAAGCATTCTGTCATCTTGCTTGTCATTTGACCGTACCTCCGGCCATCTTCATCGAAAGCACATGCCCACTTATTCCTTTCTACAATGTTCTTATTGAGAAAGTCAAGACCTCCTGCATCAAGTTTCTTGTGTGTGAGCAATGCATTGTACAAGTTGGCGAACCGCTTGTCGAAGAAAGCGAAACAACAATCTTGAAGATCATCGGCCAACTCCTTGATACCACATGCCCTATAAAAGTTTGCACAAAAGTGCCTCATGCACCATCGATGCTGCAACTTTGCATGTCCGGGAATGTCAATCACCACCGCGTTTAGAATTCCTGGATGGCGATCCGATATTACAAAAATTTCCCTTTCAGCCGGTAATACCTTTGTTCTCAATGGCGCAAGAACCACTCCCAGTTATCATTGTTCTCCACCTCAACCAAAGCGAAAGCCAAAGGCAACACCCGGTTATTGGCATCACTTGCTATTGCAACCAATATAGTGCCCTTGTATTGTCCGGTCAAGAACGTGCCATCAATGGCGATGACGGGCCGACAATGCTCAAAAGCCCTCACGCATTGCTCAAAGGCCCAAAATGCACGGCCAAATACTCTGACGGTCCTCCCGTTGTGAATCAATGTTTGGTGCCCATGAGGCTCGACCACGTGAACCATGCCTGGGTTTGTGGCAGCCATAGCTAACAACAACCTAGGGAGTCGGTTGTATGCTTCCTCCCAATTGCCATACAACATCTTGAATGCGGCTTGCTTCGCCTTCCATGCCTTGTCGTACTTCACCTTGTAATGAAAGATGGCTTTCACAAGGTCAATGACACTCTTAATGCTCATTGTTGGAAGTGTGGATATTTGGTTGGGAAACCTGTAAGCGATGAACTCGGACGTGAGTTTTCTGTGTTCTTGGGACACAAGCTTGCCATCCGCATTCTTGTGTCGGCACATGTGACTTGGTACACAACTCACTATGCGCCAAGTGGGACCTCCTTTCCATGGTCTTGCACGCACAATCCATGGACATCTTGCCACTTCACATTTAACCGTGTAACGCACATTGACGTCCGAGTTGGCCACTCTATGTGGACGATAATGCGTAACCGAGTAGTTGTCGAGCCACATCTTCAATTCCAAGAAGGATTCAAACTCACAACTGGGATATATCCCGTTCTTGCCGTCTCCCAAATCACGGTGAGAACTTGGCCTAGCTCCAAGAGATATACATTTGCGACCATCTACAACGGCTTCATCCGCGAGACTAAGATCCTTGAACAATGGTGTCTTGTGATCCCGTCGGAATACCTTCTTAAATGCTTCGGCCTCCTTCGCCGTGAACCCCTCCTCATCAACTTCTTCATCGGGACCATCATCATCCGAGTCCGATGCATATGAATGGGAAAAAGGGATGGATTGGTCCATTGTCTCTTGCACATTATATTTGTCGAGATCACCCACATTGTTGTCATGGAGATCAACTTCGTTGTCATCCTCCTCGTACTCATCATTATCCTCTTGAAAAGCTTCATTTTGGTTGTTTGAAATCGGGCTCAATGTTGGCCAAACTTGTTGCGTGAAATGAGGTTCACTCATTTGATATTGGCTCATGGGTGGAGGAGTACTAGCAACCAACGGGGAGGGGTTCCGGTTCAAGTCCAAATGCAAACTAGACTCAACCTTCTTGGAGGCAAATAATTCAAGAGCCTTGTCTAGAGATTCGGCAACCGTCTCCTTGTATGCAACCCAACGTTGCTCAGAGTTCACACGCATTGTCTTCCAACGGATGTGCATTCCAAAGCCAACATTATGCCTTCCCTCCAACTCAACAACGTCACTTGGGTCCATCCAATTCAAATCCTTCCTCACTTGTTCCAAGACATCCGCATAGCTAGGACTACTATCAAACACCATGTCAAGCTCATCCGGGTCCGGCTCAACATTGCCTTTCAAAAAGGCCTCTTTATCCGCATGATGAACATAAACACATGTTCTTCCCATCCCTAAAAAAAATCAAAAACACACATATATCCAATAAGTACTTAACCGAATATTTGCACAAAATACATAAGCCCTAACATAGATATGAAACAATAACCCTAACCCCCACTTAACAATAACCACAACCCTAACAATAGCATAACCCTAACCCTAACCCCAACATAACAACACACATAACCCTAACCCTAGCATAGTAGGAAGCCTAACCCTAGCAAATTGGGAAAGATACATAACATGTTTCAACACAAATTTCCAAATCCAAGCAACAACTAGGGTTTCCCCAAACTAGCAAGATATGAGCTAATGTGACAATTCCTATGGATGAAAACGAGGGGATCGGAGGAGATTACCTTAAGGGAGGGGTTGGCTTCGAAATCCACGGACAAATACTCCGGATTTGCAAGATTTGAGAAGGATTTGAGAGGGGGGAGAGGGAGAGAGCGGGGGAGAGAAGGGTGTGGGTGGGGTGGGGGTGTGTGGGGTGGGGGGTGGGTGGGTGGGGGCAGCCTAAGTGACACACAGGCAGTACAACGCCTAAGGGATAGGCGTTGCACATAACATGTGTGGCGCCTAGCACTGAGGCGCTGCACGGCTGGCTGTGTGTGGGGTGGGGTGGGGGGGTGGGGGCAACCTAAGTGACACACAGGCAGTACAACGCCTAAGGGATAGGCGCTGCACATAACATGTGTGGCGCCTAGCACTGAGGCGCTGCACGGCTGGCTGTGTGTGGGGTGGGGTGGGGGGGGGGGTGGGGGCAGCCTAAGTGACACACAGGCAGTACAACGCCTAAGGGATAGGCGCTGCACATAACATGTGTGGCGCCTAGCACTGAGGCGCTGCACGGCTGGCTGTGTGTGGGGTGGGGGGTGGGTGGGGGCAGCCTAAGTGACACACAGGCAGTACAACGCCTAAGGGATAGGCGCTGCACATAACATGTGTGGCGCCTAGCACTGAGGCGCTGCACGGCTGGCTGTGGGGCCTCGCCTGGCCCAGGCTGCCACGCTGGCCGGGAGTGCGACGCCTAAGGCCAAGGCGCTGCATAGTGCAGTGCAGTGCCCGGATGTCAGGCGCCACACAAAACGGGCAGTTTGTGAATTTTTTTGAAGTGCAGTTCAGATCGTGAATTAGTTTCGCACAAAAGGTCAAATATGTGTTTTTGCCCTTAAGTTTTGTCCCTGATTTCCTAGGCTAACCACCGGCGCAGATTGGACGCGGCTGACCATCGGCGGCGCCGCCCGCGGCACACCGCCGCCGCAGCAAGTCGCCGGAGCCAACCTCGCTTCTCCGCGACCCATCAAGGAGGTCGAGGAGACCCCCTGCTCAGCCCTCTCCCTCGCCCAAACTGGCGACGGAAGCCGCATCGGCGATGGAGCCTCCTCCGCTCCGCCTCTGGCAGCGGCGCTCCCTCCGCATCTTCTCTCCTTCAACGCAGTTCGCACGCGATAGCCACAAGCACTGCCGCTTACTCCGCCACGGCCGTGCTCTCGCGCGGGTCCCCAGTCTTCTGCATGCATGTCTCCCCCGTCGGAATCGAGTTCATCCCCTCAGCCAGCTCCGTCCACCTCTGGCCCCTCCCCGCCGGCCACCTGGACCACGGAGGCCGCGAACCTGCTATTTGTGTTGTACTAAGATAGTAAGATTCCACTAGGTTGGTTCAGGAACTAATATACCTGCACTGCAATTTCCAACTGTCCAGAGATTCAGACAGGGGACCAAACTGGACCGCGCCCCATAGCAGACATGGATAATCGCGAGCATCGGTGCTCAATGTCAAGTCTGCACACTGACGAGCAATTAGTGTCTTGCAAGTACGGTTCAATTTCGTTGCAGGTACTAATTAGCGTGCTGGCTGCAGGAATCTCGACATAGTTTCTTGCTTGTCATCTTTTGAGCTTCTCATTTCCATACCAAACAGCTTGTTTGATGCTACCTACTACTTCAAATTTGTGTCCTCAGAGTGCTTCAAACAGCTCACAGCACGAATCAGTCGAATGAAGATACTGGATGGCGGGCACAAGGAGCGGCGCACCAGCAAGGTGGGAGGACCTGGTGTGCGGGAGGAAACTCCAATATGCTGCCATGGAGCTCCGGTACGGCGGTTGCAGGCGACTATCAACTTCCGGCAACTTGGCCCTTCTCCGATGACCAGCACATATGTTCCGACAGGTCAGCAGAAGCTAGAACCAAGCTGTTTTCATTTGAGCCCATCCTTTTTTGAGCCTTAGCTTCCATGCTAATTATTGTATACTAGCATGTGACAAACCAAATTACTAAAAGAAAAGCAACAAAGAAAGCTGTCCACAAATTGCAAGAACAAGTATTATTGTCAACAACAGAAAGAATAGATGGTCTTGTAACTGAATGAAGGATGATTATAAAGTTTTGCGCAACAGATGCCAAAGTTAACTGGGACCAAATATATATCCAACGACATGCATGGTGAACTCTGTCACCCCTAAGAAGTCGCAACAACAAAATTCTCTCCTCACACTCTCGTTCAGACAGAAGCCGCTCTCTCGCGCCGCTCCCGCGGGCGGCTCGGGAGAGCAAAATCCAGCCCGCCGCAGGAGGCCACCCACCGAAGCTGCTCCCCTCGCCGCCGCCAGTGTACGCAGCAGGGCAAAGCCCGTGCAGTGTAGGCGGCGGCGGGGCCGTCGGTCACTTCCGCACAGGATCGAACGGCGCGCGGGCGTCCCGATCTGGAAGGGACCGGAGCTCGGCGAGGCGAGCGGCGCGCGGGCGTCCGATCTGGCGGGGACTGGAGCTCGGCGAGGCGAGGTGCGCGAGTGGGGCGCGCTCGCGAGGTGCTTGCGTCATGGCGCGCTACAGGAGCGGGGCTACGCGGATCTGGCTTGGGCGCGTGGGGATGACTCGGGGCTGCGCGGATCTGGCGCAGTCGCCGGTACGCGAGGCGGAGCGGAGGCGTGGGGCTGCGCGCGCGGCCTGTTGCTGCAGCGAGCGTCCTTCGCGCCGGTGTGGCGGATCCGGCTAGCTGATAGCCTAGAGTGCAGCGGATGGCTGCAGATCCGGCGAGCATGCTGGGGCTCGTTTTGGGGAGGCGACGACGCGCTGTTGCTGACGAGCCGGCCAGATCTGGGCCTGTCCAAGCCGGAGGCTGGTTGCGGCGCGTAGTGGGAGAGGTCTGAGGCTGCGGCTGTGGCTACGGTAGTTGCCGGCGTGCCGGCCATGACTTGTACTTGTCGGCCTTGGCCGGCGCCCGGGAGGGGCACTGCCGGCTGGCGGTGGTGCTCGGTTGTCGCTTGATGGAGCAGGGAGGCTCCGTCCGCGGTTGGATGCGGGGTGCAGGACCCGATCTGGTCTCTGCAGGCCCGTCGTCGAGGAGGCTAGCTGGTGGCCTTGCACAGCGGTGGCGTGCTCGCTGGGTGGGGGATGTGCACGGTCCAGTGGAGGTACGGGTCGACCTCGGCCTACTGCGTGGGAGTGGCTGCACCGGGTGAAAGCCTGGCCGGTGCTGGCCGGCCGGCGGCGACGGCGCCCGTGGGCGTCGCTATCCTCCTTGGAGGCGTCGTCGGGATTCTTCACAGCCTATACTCCCGGATCAAGTTCTTCGGGTGAAAGCCCAGATCCTGCTGCAGGGTCGGGCGGTGATGTCGTCTTTAACGTCGTTCCCCTCTTTAGGGCGCTGTCTTGAAGCTCTTGATCCCTCTGGTGCTTCCTATGAGTGGTCGTGCACGGTGGCTTCTGTGGCAACGATGACGATGATGAGCAATATCAGAGGCATGGTATTGGTCGTGGTAGTCGGCTCTTCTTCTTCGACGTGTCTGTGGGGTTGCCTCGACTGCTTGCTGCTGTGAAGTCGAAGCCGCGGTGGCGGGGCCATGCGGTATACGATGATGCGTGACAGGTGGTTCGTTCGGTGATCCTCCGTGACACCAACCTTGCCTAGTTTCTCCGTAGTTCATCGTCGGAGTCGGAACTGCGTTGTCTTGTGTGGATTGTATGGAGTGTTGTGTTGCAGCTACTAGGGCTGTTGTTTTTCTTTTCTTTGATCTTCGGATCTTCTGGTCCTAGGACCTTCACCACCTTGTTGTTTTCCGTTGCTCTCTGCTATTATCAATGAATGCTAGTGATGCTGGATCTTTCAAAAAAAAAAAAAAACTCTGTCACACCAGAAAGCCACCAAATTGACATGCATGAAAGTAAACTTATGTTGCAGTACAAATAAAAAAAGAAGCAAAAGCTTATTGGAAGCACTTCAGCGTCTTCACCATAGCCGTACCAGTCTGGTATGGCGTTGTTGCAAGCGGCAACACATGGGGATTCACCATTAGCATGTAAACATGCCAGGGGATGAAAAGACAGACCAGTTTCTGAAGCAACAGAATCGACGGCTACTTAAAATACCAAATGCCAACCTGATACTCCAGACTCCCTAGCAAGATTAACCCAAGCTTGCAAACATGGGTACTCCAGACACAACAACATCATCATCATGGGTCTGCCAACCGAGGCACCAATTGGCTCCCATCCACTTCTTCGATGGAAAACCTCAATTTCCATCAGAGACAGCAACCGCGAGTCCAGGCGCTGTTTGTTTTGTAGTCCTTGTTTCTGCCAACGAGCCAACGACGATAACCAATGTGAC
This sequence comes from Elymus sibiricus, assembly GCA_039707655.1. Lineage (NCBI taxonomy): Eukaryota > Viridiplantae > Streptophyta > Magnoliopsida > Poales > Poaceae > Elymus > Elymus sibiricus. The sequence continues at coordinate 403,732,337 of CM077663.1, forward strand.
AATTAACAACACATAGTAGTATCAGTAGGAAAGATATTCTAAAGATAGCATTTGTAGCCTATATAGACCAAATTAAAGCAACGTCTCCAACAGCCATCAGATTTCTAACATCTCCAGTAAACTTCAGAACCCAACTGCACTGACAGTTAAAGGAGACAAGCATAGCCTGAATATTCAGTGTGTTCTAACCACACTCCACAGAAATTAAGAAACAGGGCATAGAAAGAATCAAAACTCATAGGCACATTGTCGAACTTTTCCTTGCTAGCTATAAAAGCACTACATCTAGCAGCTTATAAATCTCTAATCATTTGAATAGATTTGTTTACCTGAAGAATATTACTTCCAAACATTACCCCAGTTTTACTATTTATGCCACTAAGAGAAATATTGGAAGAATTTAAGACAGTTGGAAACTTGGAACTTGTAAATTACCTTGGACATCCTCCAGGTTCTTACGCTTCACCCTATCAGCAACCTTGTCCATTGAGCTGTCTTCACCAATGTCCAACCTTGCCCTTTTTCTTCTGTTCTCCCCCACCACCAAAAATACAACATTTTGATCAGTCTGCTCAGTAGACCGAGTGACGTCTTCCATGTGTTGATCCTCTAAACCTACCATTCCTTCCCCCCCCTGTTCAAAACTTTCCTTGTTCATCAGAGGGTCTAGACAAGTTTTGCTAGCAAAATCTTCTAGTATGTCAATGCTATCCATATCTTCTTTCCCATCATCATCATGTTGCAGATGATCACCATCAACTTGTACTGCACAATAAAAAATGTCACATGGATGCGTGAAGAGGGCTTATATATAACTCCAACACCTATAATTAACCAAAGTATGAGCAATTAAGCAAAGTACGATGCACAACACTTGATTACCAGACTCTCCTGTAGAAATGGCACCATGGGGCACTGTCACCGATAACATTGTATCAGTAGTTGGCACCTCAGGGCTCACATAATTGTCTGCAGTTTCATTTCCCACATCAACCTCTTCGACCGTCTTAACAAACAAGAGCTTGGGACGTCTGGGGTGTTTTTTTGCTGCTTCCTTCCACTTTTGTTTTGTTTCATCGTTCACTCCATCATGGAGTATGACCTCCTTAATACGTCGCAGGGACTGGATGGTTGTGCCGCAAAAGCCATTTAGATTCTTACATAGCAGACAAAGTGACTCGAGGAGTGGCAGGGCTCCCTCTTGGACTTCCAGCTCGGTCATGACTTCCACCACGATGCATAGGTGTCGCAGGCTTCTGAGTGCATCTTTTACGATGACGACTTTGTCCAGTTCAGCTGCAATCAGCTTCAGGTATGCCAAGCAGCGCACTCTGCTCAGGGCAGCAAAAATATCCCCGCTCAGCTGATGATGAGGGGATGAAAGGCACAGTTTAGTGAGACCACCTAGCATGGTAACAAAGGGAGGCAGGCTGCATATGTTACCCCCTTGTAGCTTGAGCGAGCTAAGATAGCAGGAGGAATATTCTTCTTTTTCTAGGGCCAAGTTCACGAGCCAGTCTTGGAACCATTTATCATTGAAATGTAGTGTGAGTGAATGAGCTTTTTTCATGTCGGTGCTTCTCTTGATAAACCCCTTGATGGCCTTTGAGACATGAGTGTAGTTGTTGGTGCTGGTGCTGCTCCCGCTGGCAGTGGGATCCATGCTATCATTAGTGCACTGCTCGCACCATATTTTCACCTTTGTCAAGTGCTTCATATGCTCCATGAGCTGTGCCAATCCTTGGCTCTTGTTGCTGTCCACAACAAATCCTGCTACTGTTTCCAATTTGCTATTCTCTGAGAACCAAGTTTGTAGCTTATGCATTTTCCGGCATCCTACACCTTGCTGGAGCTTGAACTTTCCAAATAGATGAATCAGGCATGGCAGCTCCATGACTTGTGTCGGCAGAATCTCTATCTTGGTTTTTCTTACATCTAGCGTCTCCAAAAGTTGAAGCTTTTTTATCTCTTTTGGGAGCACCGTAACCATATCAGCAGCCCCAAGGCTTAAGTACCTGAGAAGCAACAGGTTGCTGCATATCTCCCTAAGATGTTTGTCCTCCAGGTGGTTACCACATTCTTCTAGATCCAAAACTCGCAGCAGTTCATATTTGGTAAAATCCAAGACAGATTCATGCGCTCTGCCAAAGATTGTCAGAGACCGGACAAGAGATAGATCATTGGCTACTCTGGCACTTGCGTTATGGAGGGAGAGCCACCGGATTTTACTGGTTGGTGGTGGAGGAGCCAGCTGGTCATACAACAAGGTAATGAAGTTGTCACACTTGGACATGTGCAGGATGAACTCGAGCATTATGCCGTGAGTATGGTATGTCTTCAACTGAGCTTCGATGTTTTTGCTGTTGGCATCTGTACGCTGGATGATACTCCGGTTGACCAGCTCTTTGAAATTGCTGATAGCGGCATCCAGAGCATTACACATATAATCTCCTTGGACAAACCCTTCAGCGCACCATTTCCTAATCAAGCTTCCTCTCCTGACTGTACCGCCACTAGGGTAGATACCTAGATATAGCAAGCACGTCTTGGCATCATGTTTAACAAGGCTGGTGTAGCTGTGGACAAGCACACGCTTCATTCTTCCTAACATCTCTTTTGTTTCCAGATGTGCTCCCAGGTTATGGCATAATGTTGCCCAGTTTCCATGTGTCGGATTACCTGTGCTTTGCAAGTACCGGGCTGTGGTAACAAGAGCAAGAGGCAAACCATCACACTTCTTCAGTGCTTCCGAGCCAAGCTGATCCTCTTTATCGACTGGTGGATTGTCGTCTTGGAAAGCTTCCTTGAAGAATAACAGTCTCGAGTGTTCATTAGCTAGAGTTTTCATTGTGTACACATGATCATAGGCTGCTGAGCTGCTGCAGGTATTTGCTACTGAATGAATGGCTGTCGTCACCAGAACTCTGCCACTCAACCCCACAAATGCATCTTTTATGTCATGCCAAAATTCTGTCCGCATGTCATCGATTACAATAAAGAACCTACCAGGAGGAGTGCATGATCAGACATGGAGAGAAACCAAGGGGAATTTAAAACAGAGTAAATTTCATTTTGTGTACCCACAAAGATGACAATAGTGAATCTAGCTAGGAGAATTGCTGGATTTTGTGAACTATGAAAGATGCAGGCTGCTGTGGATCGAGATCCAATTGTCAAACAGGGATGGAGTTGACAAATAATACCAATATGGTTTGGGCACAGGTAGCTTAAATTAATTACCTCTTGGTCCCAAGATATAGTCTGAGGATTGCACAGAGCTTGCTGAGGTTATCTCCACCATTGGTGGGGATGCCAAGTTGCTGGACTATCTCCTTGAGAACATTTGTTGGGACCCCTTGCTCCGCTGAAGAGACCCAAGCCCGAGCTTCGTATTGGTTCTTAATTGTGTCATACACATGCCTGGCAAGGAGAGTCTTGCCTATACCATCGAAACCAACAATGGAGATCACCTTGAGCTGCTGCTGCTGCTGGATCAGTTCGAGAAGCTCGTCCCGGGGTGCATCCATGCCCACGGGTCTGCTAGTTGAGATGGTGTCATCTATCACCATCTGTGCTGCAGCGGCACACGCCATTGAGGCCGCCGTTGTTGAGGAAGAGGAGGTGCTAGCACCGATGCTGGCGCTGTAATAAATTTCTCTCAGCTTGGATGACTCCTGTGATATTCTCTTGAGCTCGCGGATGGACTTGGCAAACTCCTTGCGGACTGTCACCGTCTGCACCCGGTGGACAGCCTGACGGATCCACGTCGACGTCCCAGAGATGGTCACCCGGTGCATGAAGCGGTCGATGCAGTCCTCGATGGCATGCGCCAAGTCACGTATGATTTGGATCCATACCCTCTGCACATGGTCGCCGCTCCCCCAGCGACATTCATCGTCTTGCTGAATGGCAGCAGAGATCAACGCAAACTCTCTTTGGATGTAGTTGATGTCATGCTCCAGATTCTGCCGAAGCTTGTGATTTGCAGCTAAGAATTCCAGGAGCTTCGGCGCGATCCTACCGACAAAAGCGGTGGCCGCCGCAGCCTCCATGGGGGAAGGTGATCTCTCTGTGTGGTTGGAACATCAGATCATGGAGTTTCGTGGATACAGAAAAGAGGCCAGGACGACACATGATCAGCCATGGCCGGACAAAGAGGTAGGTAGAGCTACGAGTGCCCGCCTAGAAAATATCTTCCTCCAGTTTAATAATTAACATCCCCAGCCATCCCATCAACTGGAGTTAATTATTGACACTACATATGATGGTAAGTGAGAGCAACTCCAACGGAGAGACCCAAACGGACGCGCGGTTTGTCCGCTTTTCGTCCGTTTGGGTTGCCCGTCCGCATGTCCGTATCCGCTTTTTAAAATGGGTCAGCCTGGGCACCCAACGGAAAGTAGGTGAACGGCAGCGCTGTGGCAATAGAATAATAGGAGAGAGGTGGGTGGGGTGGGCCAGCGAATTAAATAAGAAGGGAGAGGTGGGTGGGTGGTGGGTGATAAGTGGGTCTGCCCGGACATAGGCGGACGACGCAGACGCAGAAAGCGTCTGCTTTGTGTCCGCCTGTGACCCAAATGTGACCCAAATTTAAGCCAGAAATGGGTCTGCGCGGACACAAAGCGGACGCAAAATAAAAATGGGTCTCTGCGTTGGGCCATCGTTTTTGTCCGCGCGGACCCAAATGAACATGGACGGACGAAATGGGTCCTCCCATTGGAGTTGCTCTCCCGGATTTTCAAACTAGACGAGCGGAATCCGCCAATCATTTAGGCTTTGAGATTGATGTTGGGCGCTATTCGCATAAATTTTAGGGTGAATTGCAAATACAAACCAAAACACCTCCCATGTACTACCAAATAATTACAATTTTTTAAAACAAGATTGGCTCACGTGAATTATTGTGAACAACAGCTCTGAATAATTGGAGAGACTGTAGAAACAGTTACTAAGAGATAAGAAATGAATGCGCTGCGGTGGTGGGACAACTCCATTGCAAAAGCTGACGAGGGAAAGTATAGGACAAGCACGTGGGTTGGCTCAGCTATTTGATTCCAACAACAAGGCTTGGTGGGGGGCTCCACTCGTACACTCGTTGCAGAAAATAATACACTGTAATCACCACTGAGTCAGCACAATAATTGCACAAAGAGCATATTCGCATCTCCAACGGACCCTCAAAACACCCACAACCTGTACTTTTTGTCGCAAACCGAAAATAAATTGGGACGCTTTGTGGGTGTCCGGACCACTGCCACGTCTATTTCTTCTTTTTCTTTTTTGCAGGGTTGCAACGCCTACTTCCGACTTACCAAAAATCCTTCTCCCGTCCCCGCGTGCTTTCCCGCCCGAAGCCAGTTGCTTGTATTCATGTTGGCCCAGAGCCGATGCAGCCGCTAAATGGAGCCGGCATTAAAGCGGCGCGTCAGTTAAGAGCGCCGTCCGCTTCTCTCCACATTGAAACGACATCTGTCTTCCCTACCTCCACTAAATCGGCGTGTGTGCCGAGGAACCTACTCCGGCACCCCGAGCGCCACACGTCCGTTCATGTGTCGACCGGCATTAAACACCTCTCTCCGACGAGCAGAAGGAGTTCTTGGACATTGCAGCGGCCTGGGTTGCCTGGCGAGCCAGCCCAATACAGGTTAGTCTTGCCGGCAAACCCTCCTGATCGGCGCCACCGCCATCACCAGCCACTCCTAGCTCAATTTGGTATTATACATGTACATACTTTTCTCTATAAACTTGGTCAAAGTTTATGAAATTTGACTTCTCAGAAAAATCTATATGCACTATAAACAAAGGAAGTACAAGACTATAGGCGAATTAAATGTTCAAAGACAATACAACAAATATTCTACTTTTCGTATTTTACTTCGAGTATAAATACTACTCCCTCTGTCCCGGTGTATAGGTGATGCGCGTAGTTTTAGATCATCAGTTTAACTAACTAAATCTATGTTATATGTCATCAAAAATATATCACTAGATTGATATGCAGATGTCGTTTCTAAAAATAATTTTTTTATCAACACATTTGACTAGTTAAATTGTGGACCTACAACTACGCATATGCCCTATACGCCTAGACGGAGGTAGTAAATAGAGAATGCGTGTGTCCGCTAGACTAAAGGAGTAATAATAAATAATACTTCCTCCATTCCATAATGTAGTGCTTCCGCGCTTTTCGAGATCTAAGTTTGACCATAAATTTAACCAACGAGACCGATTGCGACGGCATAAAAAATTATACCACTGAATTCATATTTTCAATACGAATTCAGTGGTATAATTTTTGCTCCCACCCTAATCGATCTTTTTGGTTAAATGTATGATCAAACTTGGATCTCAAGAAGCACGGCCCACACATTTGTGGAATGGAGGGAGTAAATGGTTAGCACCAGCAATGCAATTATTGGAGAGAGGTAGAGAGAGCAAAGGCTGAAAGCATGTCCCAACCGATTTTTGGCCATGAGGCATAGGGGAGGAGATTCTCGCCTCTCCCTGGCCAAATTGAATATCCCTTAGGCAGGCAAATTGAACTCGAAGAATATACATAATCAATGGGTCGATCGCCGTCCTGCGCCGGCCGCGCCGGCGAGGCCGGCGTGAAGAAGGGTCCGTGGACGGTGGAGGAGGACAGGCTGCTGGTGGACTACATCAAGTTGCATGGCACCGGCGGCAACTGGCTGACCTTCCCCAAGCGCGCCGGCCTCAACCGCTGTGGCAAGAGCTGCCGCCTACGCTGGACCAACTACCTCCGCCCCGACATCAAGCGCGGACCCTTCACCGACGATGAGGAGAAAACCATCATCCAACTCCACTCCATGCACGGGAACAAGTACGTATATTTTTCTCTGTTGCTTCTGTTGTGTTTATTACTATACTTCTTCTCCAACTCCGGTGTCAAGCCACTGTGTCGCTGCTGATGAATTGAGCTTTAAACAGGTGGTCGGCGATCGCGGCTCATCTGCCGGGGAGGACAAGCAATTTTATCAAGAATTACTGGAACACGAACCTGCGCAAGAAGCTGCTCCACTTGGGCATCGACCCCGACACGCACCGCCCGCGCACGGATCTCAGCCTGCTCACAGGGCTCCGTGGCCTTCATGCCGCTGCCCCAGGTAATAGCCTTTCTTCCAGCGTTCGCATGGGCCCCGGCGCCTGGGACATGAATGCTCCGCAAGCCGACGCGGCCAGCATGAACGCTCCCAGGATCAAGGACAAAGCCACTAGCTTCACCGGCAGCTCCTCGGACATGAAACCTCCCAGAATCAAGGACGAAGCCGCCAGCTTCGCCATCAGCTCCTCAGACATGGAACCTCCCAGGATCAAGGTCAGCAACTACTCGGACATGAAACCTCCCAGGATCAAGGTCAGCAACTACTCGGACATGAAACCTCCCAGGATCAAGGTCAGCAACTACTCGGACATGAAACCTCCCAGGATCAAGGTCAGCAACTACTCGGACATGGAACCTCCCAGGATCAAGGTCAGCAACTACTCGGACATGAAACCTCCCAGGATCAAGGACGAAGCCGCCAGCTTCGCCAGCAGCTACTCGGACATGAAACCTCCCAGTATCAAGGACGAAGCCGCCAGCTTCACTGACAGCTACTCAGGTGCCGGCTGGGACATGAACGCTCCCTACATGTTCCAGGACACCGCCGCCAAGTTTCAGCTCCTCCAGGGCCATTGTTGGGCGATCAATGCTTCATTGGGCACCATGAGACCCCTTATTGGGAAGCTGGAAATGCTGCTGCTTGATCCACCCCAGGGATGTTCCTCCAAGAGAGTCAAGGACGGGATGTGCCGCCTCAAAGATGATGTTGAAGAGATAAGCTCCTACCTTGATGAACTGTCAGAGGTGGAGGACCCTCCCCCAATTGCCAAGTGCTGGATGAATGAGGTGCGCGACCTGTCTTACGACATGGAGGATTACATTGACAGCTTATTATTTGTGACACCTGACTATATCAAGAAAAAGAAGAGTAAGAAGAAGAAGAAAAGGGAGAAGAATATAATGATAAAGAAGAGGCTCAAGTGGTACAAACAGATCACATACGTCGCGCAGGTGTCAAAACATGGTATCAAGACCAGGAAATGCATCCATGTTAGTGTCGTCCCTCGTCCTCGCAATAAGCCCAAGATTATGGAAACAATATCAGAATTTAGGATCTATGTCCAGGAGGCTACTGAACGGCATAGAAGGTATAAGCTCCATTGTTGCAGCAACTTGAGAAGGCGCGCATTCGTTTCCACTGGCAGTATGCTTTCAATGCCCTATGAAGAAACCGATGATCACGTAGTAATTGATGGCCGAATGAATGAGTTTATCAACTCACTGGCTGCTAAGGATGCGGTAGATCAGCAGCAACTCAAGGTGGTATCCGTTCTTGGATCTGGATGTCTGGGTAAAACTACACTTGCCAAAGTGTTGTACAACAGAAGTACGATGCAATTTGATTGCAGAGCTTTCATTCGAGTGCCCAAAAAGCCTGATATGAAAAGACTTCTTCAGGACTTGTTCTCACAACTCCACCAGAAGAAGCAGCCACTACCTGCTGATCGTGATGAACTTGGCATCAGCAACATTAGTATCAGCAAACATCTGCAAGATAAAAGGTTCTGTTGATCTAATTCCCTTATGCTATTTATTTTAGTTCATGTTAATCTATCAAACTTCAATTTCAGATTAGCCTGTCATATCTAATGTGCGTTAACTCTTGGCATGCAGATATCTAGTTGTTATTGATGATTTGTGGGACACATCAGTGTGGGATATTATTAAATATGCTTTTCCAAAGGGAAACCATGGCAGCAGAATAATAATAACTACACAGATTGAAGATGTTGCATTAACATGTTGTTGTGATCACTCAGAGCATGTTTTCGAGATGAAACCTCTTGACGATGATCACTCAAGAAAGCTATTCTTTAACAGAGTTTTTGGTTCTGAAAATGACTGTCCCGTGGAATTCAAACAAGTTTCAAACGAAATTATTGATATGTGTGGTGGTTTGCCGCTAGCGACAATCAACATAGCTAGTCATTTGGCAAACCAGCAAACAGCAGTGTCACTAGATGTGCTGACATACATACATGATTCGCTGAGGTCCCATGTCTGGTCAAGTTCTACTTCAGAAAGAACGAGACAAGTACTGAACCTCAGCTACAATAATCTTCCTCTTTATCTTAAGGCATGCCTGATGTATCTTAGAATGTACCCAGAGGGCTCCATAATCTGGAAGGATGATCTGGTGAAGCAATGGGTGGCTGAAGGGTTTATTGCTACAAGAAAAGGGAAAGAGCATGATCAAGATCAAGATTGGATGGAGAAAGCTGCAGGAATCTATTTCGATGAACTTGCTGATAGAAGATTCATCCAACCTTTATGTATGAACTACAACAACAAAGTGTTGGCCTGTACGGTTCATGACGTGGTACATGATCTTATTGCACACAAGTCTGCTGAAGAGAATTTCATTGTGGTAGTAGACCACAATCGAAAGAATATAGCACTTTCTCATAAGGTTCGTCGACTATCTCTTGTCTTTGGTGATGCAAAATATGCCAAGACACCAGCAAGCATCGCAAAGTCACAAGTTCGGTCACTTGGATTTTTTGGATTATTCGAGTGTATGCCTTGTATTAGTGAGTTCAAGATTCTCCGTGTTCTGAACCTTCAACTATCTGGCCGTTGTGGCAACCATGACCCCATAGACCTCACTGGAATTTCAGAACTGTATCAGCTGAGATATTTGAAGATTGCAAGCAATGTCTGCATAGAACTGCCAAAACATATGCAAGGGCTGCAATGTTTGGAAACATTGGATGTTGTGGATGCAACAGGAATCACTGCTGTTCCAGGGAACATTATACACCTACCACACTTGTTGCACCTAACTCTTCCAGTTGACACAAATCTGCTGGATTGGGTTGGCAACATGAATCTGTGGAGCCTTGGTAAGCTGAACTACTTGCAGGATCTTCATCTTAATATTTCGTCCGCTACTTCATTTCTGGGCAGAAGCATGGAAGCTCTGGCTTATTTGATCGGAGGACATGGCAACCTGAAAACTGTAGTAGTGTCTTATGGCTCACCGGTCAAAAATATTAATGTTCTTCGTGCCTCAAATGCAATCATGTCCTGGGAGGAACTGAAACCTCTCCCCCTTCTACAGAGATTTGAATGCTCACCGCACAGCTCCATCATATTTTCCCGAATTCCTAAGTGGGTTAAAGAACTTGGTAACCTATGCATTCTGAAGATTGCAGTGGTGGAACTGCAGATAAGTTGTGTTGATATTCTCAGAGGATTGCCTGCGCTCACTGCTCTGTCACTGTATGTGCGGTCGGCGCTCGTTGAAAGGATCATCTTTGATAAGGCTGGGTTCTCACTTCTCAAGCACTTCAAGTTGAGGTGCATGAGTGGTATACCTTGCCTAAAATTTGAGGCGGATGCAATGCCTAATCTCTGGAAACTCAAGCTAGGTTTCAGTGATATCCCACGAATGGACCAACATGAACTTGTCCACATCGAGCATATGCCAGACCTTAAAGAGATCTCCGTAATATTTGGGGGTGCAGCTGCTCATATAGAGTATGCCGTGAGTACCGTTATCAGTAATCATCCAAGCAATCCTACAATAAATATGCAATTGATGGATTATGGTTCCTATGGTTATGAAACCACAAAACCCAAACAAGAACCAGATGAGATTCTGGAGGAAAAACCAGATGAATACAACAAGAGATCAGACAGAGCAGCTGATAAAAGGTACCAATTTTCCTTGTAAAACCCAGGAATTATTCACTTATTTATTGCAACCTCTATTTTCAGTTAACCTGGTTTAATTCTTCATGTTCTAATGAAGCTAAATGGTTGTTGTAATCAGGATTTCAAGGTCGCCGGGGCCCTCTTCATGTCTGCCTGTTCCAGGTATATTTTTCTGTCAACTTGTGCTAATAGAGAAGTTTTGCCTTCAAGTTAATAAAGTTACTTTACCAAAGAAAGTGCTCTAACCGGCTGTGATTTTTCCAGAAACCATGCCAACAATTATGCAGATTACAAGCAGCGGTAATCAGGTGTTGGAGTACATGTTTGAGCAGGTGATGACGCCGAGCGACGTGGGGAAACTGGACCGGATGGTGGTCCTGAAGAAGCATGCGGAGAAGTACTTCCCCCCGGGAGCCTCGTCTGCCGACAAGGGAATCGTCCTCACCTTCGAGGACCACGCTGGGAAGTCATGGCCCTTCCGCTACTCCTACTGTAACGACGACCAGAGCTACATCATGACCAGTGGCTGGAACCGCTTCGTCGAGGCGAAGCTCCTTAAAGCTGGCGACACTGTCTCCTTCTACCGTGCTGGCACACAATTCTTCATCGACTGCCGGACTCGCAACGACGACCTAGTCTCAAGACCTCAGAAAGCATGCACTAAACTTGCGGAACTAACTGCAGACATTCAGCAAGCACTGGCGAGAGCAAGCAATCACATCGGGATTCATGGCGACGACCTAGTCTCAGAACTTGAGAAAGCACGCGATACTCTACAAGAACTAGTCTCACTACTTGAGCTTGAGAAAGCAGATCAAGCGACAGCAAGAAATCACACCAAAACGACACCATGAGATTTGTCAACGAGGTCCGAACTCGCCTACATCCTCGGGGATTTTGCTCCCCTGTTAAAATTTCATTTCCCTTTGCTCCCCCTGTTAAAATTTCACTAGAACCTTCTATTTTCGGTCTTCACATTTGTCAATGGGTTTGGGGATACCTCATGATTCCCAACTATTTTGCTCGCGTAAGACCATCTCTAGCAGATCCCGTATAAGTGGCCAAACCCGTATTTTTTTTTTGCGTTTTACAGTTTTGGTCGAAAAAAGTGTCTAGAACAGAAACCGTAAAAATGGTCCAACTCGTAAATTTTTTAAGGGGCACGCAAAATCCACACCCGAAACCCTTATATCTGAAGGTTGGAAGGCCGAACCAAAGGGGCCCCGTATACCGGTCAAACCTCGTCGTAGCAAACACGCCGCCGCGGAGTTTGCCGGAATCCGCCCTAAACTCGCCGGAATTCATCACCTCACACCAGAAAAGGCCGCTGGACGCCGCAATCGATCGCCGCCGGTTCGAATTGGACGAGCTCGACCTCGCCGTGGCCTCCCATGACCTCAGCCTGGCCGCCGGAATCCTCCCGGCGCGGCCGACAAAGGGACACGGCTCGGCCGGCGCGGCTGGCAACGGAGCAGGGCACAGCCGGCGGGCGACGGGGTGCGGCCGACGAGGCTGGGCGCGGCCGTCATGGTGATGAGGTGCGGCCGGCGGGTACGGGGCGCGGCCGGCGTGGCCTTCACGGCCAACTGGGGGAAGGGGCGGTGGCCGCCGGACTGGAGGAAGGAGCTTTTTATCCCAGTTTTACAGTTTCTGTTCGGCTGTAGCTAAAATGGACCCTTAAAATGCCTTTTTTTCGATCCGTATCCTAGTTTTACAGTTTGCGATTTTAAGGAAACTGCTAGAGATGCTGTAAGGACGTGTGAATCCGATGCGTACATGTATCCCTGCATCCTAATGTTTCTCAGCCACCCGATCTAAATCCTCTGCCTCACGTTCAGCCAAGTGAATATTTTCATTCACCCGCCCGCTTTCTAACTTAACAAACATTTAGTTTGCAGAAACCCCCCTAAAGCCTTCAATCCATCATCCTCAACACAAGCCAAGTCGTGCGTTCTGCCGCTCCTGTCTCAAATCGTCAGATCTGCCGCATCGCTTCCCAAATCAAATCCCAAAGGGCTCCTGCGACAACAACGCCCAGATGATTCCGTCGAACTTCTCTGGCGACAGCAAGCAACTAGCGACGGCAACGGCTCGACGGTCACATAGACCCAGCCGGCCGGCCATCTCGACGGCGAAGCCATGACAAGTGATGACGTTCTGCGGCGGTGACGACGCGTCTGGGCGCCAACGCCACTCTGGATGCCTCCCCAGACCGCGACGATTCCTTCATACGAAGCTGCAGCCTCTCATCCATAGGAAGCCGTACGGCGGTAGCCTGTAGCCTGTAGAAGCAGATGTACTAGTGTTATGCCCATATGAGTAAACTGTATCAGTATTTGCACCTAATAAATGGCATGGTGTGAGATGCTTTCACATGTTTCTTTTCATTTCTAAATTGCTAACCAATGCGTGATATGCCTGGCTCAGATCAGAGGCTTTGGTTGAGCTTTTCCCTTGTTAAAATATCCTGTTTGCTGTTGCGACAAAAGTTAGTGGCTAGTTCAGTTATGTACTTATGCGCTGAATAAAATCGGTGATTTTCTCAGTCATGTGGTCAAAGCATATACTCTTCGGTAAAGCTTGCAGAAGTGGGTTGGGATGGCTTTCTCCAGTTTTGATATGTAAGGTATAAGCAGCAAGTCACTGTCCAATTTTCCTGAATATTCACAAAGTTCAGTGACTAGCTCCCAAAATCTGTGCCTTATTCAGAGAATCATCTGAATCACCAGAAGTGTCCTCTGTCCTGGGATGGCCTTAACTAATTTAGAGATTAAAAAAGGCTATATGCAACAAGTCACTATCCAAAGTTACCCGAACATTTACTGTAGTTCTTTATTGATCATGTATAGCAAGTAAACTGACAAACTGCATTGTGTGGTCCAGTATGATGTAGGTCTGAGCAAATAATTTATCTAACATAATTCAAAATTGGCAATCATCCAACGACTGACTTTCAATATAATGTAATGATTTGAAAATCATTAAACATGTTATAAATCAAGTCAAATTTGATTTAATAAACGTAAATCCCATCCATTACATGGCTTCTGTGCCTCAAAGAGTAAATCAGAAAATATATAAAATCATTCTTTGCTTGGCAAAATTTGGTATAGGAAGCACCATTTAGTTGGATATCTTCCATGATCATGCTCCTTTTCTCTTTGCTTGGACAGTTGCGACTATCGTGAAATACTATTGCTTGCATGTCTTGCACAAGCGTGCGACTCTTGCCTTCACTACTTTGTCCTTTTTTTCGACTATCCTCCTTGATCTCCTTTATGCTCTTTATTCTTTTGCATCTCCCCACCGTATGAACATCAGTCGGCGGATGTATATGAACTTCAGTAGGAATGTTGCAACCAATGATAGCCTCATATTCATCTTGCCTGGTGCTTTTGGTAGTTGCAGGAACCATTTGGTCTAGAGGGGCCTTAATGTTCAACACACTTGATGTTAAGAAGTCCATGGCTACATCTGAGTGCTTTGCCTTTTGAATCATATATTCCATCTTATTGCGTATAGTCGAAATCTTCTCTCTCGTGGCCGCATCCAGTGCATCAGTGGGCTTTTCTTCTAGTAAATTTCCTTGTTCATCAAAAACACTCTCCCTGCGAAGAAATTATTTGTTAGTCATGTGATTTTTGAAGAATAGGAAATCAGTACTTGTGCATTTTTCTTCTTACCTTTTGCACCTTTTCTGCCATCTTTTCATAATGTAGTAGTTGGGAAGTTCATTTCGGTTCTCAATCCTCAACACTTGAATAATATGGCGACACGGAATTCCATTTGACTCAAATAACTTGCACGAACAATTTGCTAGCATACTTGTCATGTCATAGTAGACTTCCCTAACCTTACCAGACCCACCTCTCAGGGTCACCATTTTCACACCCTCACCTTGTGTAATACCCTGAACACAACAATGGTCTCTAGCAGCAATAACTTGTAGCTGAAATTTCTCAAACACCTCATATGTGAAGACCTCACTGCCTTGTTTTCTCGATTGTCCATGGCGTCACTAGTTGTGGGGTGGTATGTATACTTCTATTGTCTGCCATCAATTCTTCTTCACGTTGGCATTCTAGAGCTGTGTCAAACCTAAGACAAAACTCAACAAAAGCGAGCCTTCTGTGGAAGAAATGATTAAAAAAAGAATTTGCACTTTCTGACCTTGAAGTGGTTCGGAGAATACCTGCTAGAGATATGTCCATAAAGTAGGCTGGTATCCAAGTATCTCGAATGCTAAACCTCTTTCCCAAGCACTCATTTTCTTCCAACCCGAAATTTGTAATGATGGAATTCCATTGTGACTCAAACTCGGTTTCAGTTTCTGAACCCCACACACATGAGTTCAAACTCTTCCAAAATTCAAAATCCTCTCTAATCAAAGGCCCAACCTTTTCAGGCACCTTTTCCATTATATGCCACATGCACAGCCTATGCACGGTGGTTGGAAGAACTTTGTCAATAGCAATCTTCATGCTACCGGCTTCATCAGTTATGATGAGTCTAGGTGCTACCCCTCCCATTGCTCTTAGGAAGGTTTCAAATAACCAAATGTATGAACCGTTCTTTTCATCTGCTAAGAAGGCAGCACCAAAGAATATACTTTGTAAGTGATGATTGACCCCTGTAAATGGTGCAAAGATCATGTTGTACTGATTAGTGGTGTATGTAGAATCAAAGGATACTACATCTCCAAAGAGACTATAGTTCTTCATGCTTGTGGAGTGGGCCCAGAACACATATTTCAACTTCCCCTCACCATTCACGTCAAAATCATAGAAAAATGATGAGTTTACTTCTTGCTTTCTAGCTAGCTGGGCCACAAACATTTGAGCATCTGCATTTCTAATTTTATCCCTAAGGTCGTTGTAGTAATTTTGCAAGTCCCTCTTCATGCACCCAACATTTGGAATCCCACCCTCACTAACTTGGAGTAGCCTGTATGCCTGGGAGGTTCCAATGCTTACCTTGTGACATGTGTATAGAGTATTCTTTGCCATCTCACTAACCCTACGATTTGATCTGATCAAGTGACGCTTATCAGGTGATACAAGACCATGAACGTGGTGCTCAACCCATGAGTCTATCTTCTTCTGTTGTCCGATACGAACTCCAAAACCCGCATTGTGTGCATATGCCTTATAGAACTTCTCCACTGCCTCGAGTCTTTAAAATGTCATACCTACTTTAGGCTTCAAATTCTCATCACATTCATGTGTAAAAGACGAACACTGCAACATGAAGAATAAATCATAATAATCATATTCACTCATAGATCCTAAATTGGATGGGATCAGTTGTAAGGTGCAAACTAATCAAACTTATAACTAGAGGTATGGCAACATTCTTTTTGGGTGTGCCAAACTCTTCCTCGTTCATATGCATTTGCCAGGAATTTGTGGGCTCCATGTGACTGCAAACACGCCTACATGATCAAGCTTTCACACATGGCAATGACACATGCTTCCATATGCATAAGGACTGATTTTTTTTGGATGTGTTACCTGAAACTTGTGGTGTCGTACTGTTGCTGATTGCTGCTGATTTCGTGATTGTTCATTCAAGCAACTCTGCTAGTACAACGTGTAACAGCTCCTTATACCATGGACCTGCAGAGAAATGTCAGAGGATACAGAGATCAGGACAATTACATTCATGCATGGGCCTGCGGCTGCCAATGCACGGGGAGATCAAGTCAATCGGGAAGATCAGCACTTGCACGGGGAGACGCTTGCCGGTGGATGTCGTGGCGCCAACCTGAGAGCAGAGGGGCGCGAGCGTTCAACCTAGGATTCTACACCATCGCGGCAGAGGAATACCTAGATTAGTCAATTACGGCGCACGATGCAGTCCTACGTCCAAGTTGTTTTTGCAAAGTAAAACCGGAGGTATGGGCTAGAGGCGGGCGTGTGAATGTAAAATTACTTCAAACTAATCTAAAGCAAAGGATTTAGATCGGTGGGCTGAGAACAGAAGGATGCAGGGATACACGTACCTGTCAGATTCATAGAATATGTTGCCATATATATACGTTGCAATATAAATGTTTCGTACGACCGGGTGTAGTTACTCCCACTTTTGTTTCATATGTTTTAAATAATAGCTATCATATCGAAGAGTATGTACATGTAGTACGTAGTATATAAAAATATTTAGGTAGTACTAGCAAAAAGACCCGTGCGTTGCAACGGGAGAAAAAAAATACCACACGCTCTTAATTTACAAAAAATGGTCTATAATCTAAAAATTCGTAACCACGGCCGAAACAAAGATGGTTTTAGCCTAGAAAAGCGCAGTTCAAGATTCCACAGGTCTTCTATTTCAACACGGTTTGCATGTAGATTTAATCCGTACAAAGAAACGGGCAAGTGATCATGCATTTATTCATGTCATGTACAGAATGGGGTATTATTACGGGTCGGTACAGGAAAACGACAAAAACCGACGATGACACATTAGTACACTGAGTGCATCAAGGGCGGTTTCCAGTTTAAGCATCACTAACTTAGGGCATGTTCAACATTATTCTAGCTCCTGGCTCCGATCCATGACCTCAAGATCATCTTCGTGCCGCCATCCCCAGCTCATCCTCGCTTCACTCTGGAACTCCTCATGCCTTCTCTATGCTCACCTAGTTTGGTTCACCAACATCTTCTTTCTAATAATTTATCCACCCCTTTGCTAGAGAGTCTCTTGGCTTGTTGTTTACAACCTATCTGAAAGAAGATGTTTGTGTCGCATTTTTTGTCCTCAAGCCTAGCAGCAATCGCAAATAGAGTGTTACATTTGATATGATCTACACCTCTGATTTCATTTGTTTTGAAAACTATACATATATTTATTTTGTATGTGCATATATTTTTGTTGTAACTCTTCAATACTTTTTTCACATGCATATTTCTTAAATACAAAAGAACATTTTTGTATGGTCTCCTGTGGACGCAGGAACTTGCGCCATTATTTCATCACCATTTGTTGCCATAGATGTCATAGGTATTGATCCCTGTTTCATCATTATTTATATCTTATCAAACATGTCTTTTATTTTATTTTTTGTCATGCATGCCTCATTTTTACTTTTTGTCATGCATGTCCTCATTTTCTTCTTCTTATATATAGGAGAAATAGCGCAACATCTCATCTTTATCGGATCTCCTCTGCATTATTTCTTTTATTTCTTTTATAGTGGACGTCCCATCTTTATAGGGTCCTTCTTTTATTTCTTGTCATGCATGTCCTTATTTATTGGGTGTCACTAGCAAATTTATCTTCAATTTCGTCTCCAATCCTGATTTTGCTAAGGTGTTCATACCCAACTCGGATCAGTACCGGTATAAAAGAAAAACGGATAATGCATTATTGATTAAGATCACACCCTAGATAGTATTTTTAAATGGTTAATAGGTAAAATAACATCATATTCAGATTCTACATATTTTTCTAATCAAATTCCATATATAACATGTTATGTTTGGAGTTACGGTTTAGAATATATGAGTATTTTAAAAACATTTGATGTGTACTGCGGGTTTAATGTAAAAAACATCAGGGTTTTTTTATAAAATAGCATGACGGACTAAGAATACCTCTTTATTTTATTAGCAGGTATAGCAAATTTATCTTCAATTTCGTCTCCAATCTTGATTTTTCTAAGGTGTTCATCCCCAATCCGGATCAGTACCGATATGAAAGAAAGACGGATAATGCATTATTGATTAAGAGTACACCCTAGATAGTATTTTTAAATGGTTAACAGGTAAAATAATATCATATTCAGATTCTACATATTTTTCTAATCAAATTCCATATATAACATGTTATGTTTGGAGTTACGGTTTAGAATATATGAGTATTTTAAAAACATTTGATATGTATTGCGGGTTTAATGTAAAAAACATCCGGGTTTCTATAAAATAGCATGACGGATTAAGAATACCTATTTCTCTTATTAATAGGTATAGCAAATTTATTTTCAATTTCCTCTCCAATCCTGATTTTGCTAAGGTGTTCATCCCCAATCTGGATCGGTACCTGTATGAAAGAAAGACGGATAATGCATTATTGATTAAGATTGCACCCTAGATAGTATTTTCAAATGGTTAACAGGTAAAATAATATCATATTCAAATTCTACATATTTTTCTAATCAAATTCCATATATAACATGTTATGTTTGGAGTTACGGTTTAGAGGATATGAGTATTTTTTTAAAACATTTGATAGGTACTACGGGTTTAATGTCAAAAACATCAGCGGGTTTCTATAAAATCGCATGAAGGACTAATAATACATATTTCTTTTATTAGTAGGTATAGCAAATTTATCTTCAATTTCGTCTCCAATCTCGATTTTGCTAAGGTGTTCATCACAATTCCGGATCGGTACCGGTATGAAAGTAAGATGGATAATGCATTATTGATTAAGATTGCACCTAGATAGTATTTTTAAATGGTTAACAGGTAAAATAACATCATATTCAGATTCTACGTATTTTTCTAATCAAATTACATATATAACATGTTATGTTTGGAGTTACGGTTTATAGGATATGAGTATTTTTAAAAAACATTTGATATGTACTACGGGTTTAATGTCAAAAACGTCAGGGGGTTTATATAAAATAGTATGACGGACTAAGAATACCTATTTCTTTTTTATTAGTAGGTATAGCAAATTTATCTTCAATTTCGTCTCCAATCCTAATTTTGCTAAGGTGTTCATCCTCAATACGGATCGGTACCGGTATGAAAGAAAGATGGATAATGCATTATTGTTTAAGATTGCATCCTAGATAATATTTTTCAATGATTAACAGGTAAAATAACATCATATTCAGATTCTACATATTTTTCTAATCAAATTCCATATATAACATTTTATGTTTGGAGTTACGGTTAGAAGATATGAGTATTTAAAAAAACATTTGATATGTACTGCGGGTTTCATGTCAAAAACATAGGGAGGTTTCTATAAAATAACATGACGGACTAAGAATACTTATTTCTTTTATTAGTAGGTATAGATATATACTATTTTTTAGGTAGTACTTATCATATTTTGATCATAGTCATTTTTATTTACAAATATGTACGTATTTTACAAATATAATAAAAACTATGGCCCCACATGAATTCTTTTCATATATCTTAGTTTGAAGTAACTTTAATATAGTATATGAACATACTAAAAATAATAAAATAGTATATATTACCATATAGCAGTATATGAGACATGGTGTAACTACACCCGCTAGTAGAAGATATTTTCCCTAGGGGTAGTTACCCCATATGCCCCATATACTATTATGTGGTAGTATATAGACTACTTAATCATTTTAAGTATGTTGATATATTATATATAAAATACTTCAAAGTGAGTTACATTAAAAAATTGCAAGTTGATTCATTGTTTATATTATATTTATAAAATACATATATATTTGTACGTTAATAAAAGCATACTCAAAATACGAGACATACAAAAAAATATAGTATATATACTCCCTAAAACTTCTTATATACTATATATTATGTGTACATATTCTCCGATTTGATAGATACTACATACAACATACAAAACCTAAGTGACGGTAACTACCACCGAATGGTAGGAAACATTTGTCCTGAGAATTCTAACTTCCGAACGTTCAGAAAACTACGATAGATCCGAACAACACTCCCAATTCCTTTTTTTTCTCCCGCTTCAAAACTGCCATCGTGGACGAGAAAAATAAATGCCGCAACCAAGATTCAAACTCTAGTATCCTGAAGTACATCTGGGCATGGACAGCCAAGCCCGATGACCCGGCCCGAAAAACCCGGGCCGGGCCTGGCCGGGCTTTAGGTTCGGGCTTGGGAACCAGGCCCAGGAAGCAGTTCGGGCCGGGCTCGGGCTTACAAAAAATGGCATTTTACACGGAGGCCCGGCCCGAAAATCGTCTATTTAGTCCATTCGGGCCGAGCTCGGGCCTGCAGATTGTTTTTTTTGGCCGGGCCGGGCCGGGCTCGGGCTTGGGATTTCTAGTTCGGGCTTTATAAAGCCCGGCCCGGCCCAAAACCCGGCCCGGCCCGGTGAATGCCCAGGTTTATCCTGAAGAAGACCTATCACTAGAAACCACCACGCTATTATGGGTCTTTTTGTCAGGTAAATGATAGTCTTCTTACTTGACCACACTGAGCCACGTCAACACGATTAAGCCATCATTTTTTTGCCAGTTTACGTGCATTGATTCACCCAAATAATTTCAAGCCATTATCTTCTTCCATTTGTTTTTTGTCCGTGCAGCCATCCCATTTAATGCCAACGGTTTTTTATTCCACGTGATCTTTTGATTCACTCGTCGAGTGCCAATGATAGTATTTTTTTTCTCTGTGCATTCTAGGGGGAGTGAAGAAGAGCTATGTCATGGAATAAATGAGTTCCAGAACGTTTGCTAGTGCTGTGTATGACCATGCACATCACATAGTCGATGTTATGCCTATCAACCTTTCATGTGAATTGTACGTGTACCTTGAAAATCAATGGTTATTAACATCCGTCCAACTT
This sequence comes from Elymus sibiricus, assembly GCA_039707655.1. Lineage (NCBI taxonomy): Eukaryota > Viridiplantae > Streptophyta > Magnoliopsida > Poales > Poaceae > Elymus > Elymus sibiricus. Next base: position 403,753,668 of record CM077663.1, read on the forward strand.
TTTTTAACACGGTTGGTAAATATGTTTCAGAAGAGCGGAGTAAGCTAACCGGTGTAAATATTTTTTTTAATATACACATGATAAAGCTGATAGCTCGCGTACAAACACCACGATAAATTTCGACGCCGAGACAAAACATGTTGAAAAAAATCCCGGGAGCTTCATTATAAATAACATAGTAATATACGCACATTAGAGCGATAGCTCACGTACAGACGCCGCGCCCTCCGAGATAAAAGTTGTTCAAAAAAATATCGCTGGTAACTTTAGTGTAAATAGCATGGTTATATACGCACATCAGAGCTGATAACTCATATACAAATATTTCCCTAAAAAACCACGTACAACTACCACAATAACTTTTCACTCCGGGGTGAAAAGTGGTGGAAAAACATACCCCGGTAATTTTTATGAAAATATCATGATAATATAAACATAATAGTGCTGATAACTCACATACAAACACCACAGTCACTCTTTAAGCAGGAAATAGTTTGTTGAAAAACATGTCCCGATAACTTGTGTGTACGTAATATGGTAATATACATACAATAGAGCTGTTAACTCACATACAAGCATCACTGTAACTTTTTGAATGGGAAAAATGTTGTTGAATAATATGCCTCGATAAATTGCATTTATGTAGCATGATAATACAAACAAAATAGAGCTGATAACTCATATATAAATACCACTGTAAGTTTTTTGAACGGAAAAGGTTGTTGAGAAATATATCCCGACAACTTGTGTGTAAGTAGTAAGGTAATATACACACAATAGAGATGATAACTCACATACAAACACATAATAATTTTTTTACTAAAAAAGGTGTTAAAATACATACACTCAATAACTTATGTGTAAATAACATGACAATATACGCACATCAGAACTGATAACTCACGTAGAAACACCGCGGTAAACCGCGTAGACTTTTCACCCCCGAGATAAAAGTTGTTCAAAAAATATATTGCTGGTAACTTTGGTATAAATAGCATGGTTATGTACGCACATCAGAGCTGATAAATCACGTACAAATACTGCAATAATTTTCCCCTGAGATGAAAACAAATATTCCGATAACTTCTATGTAAATATCATGGTAATATAGGCATAATAGAGCGATCACTCAAATACAGACACCACAATAGCCTTTTGAACAGGGAAAGAATTTGTTTAAAAATATAACCCAATAACTTGTGTGTACGTCTCATGGTGATATACACACAATAGAACTGGCAACTCACATAGAAACACCACACAATTTTGAACATGAAAAAAGTTGTTGGAAAACAAATCCTGATAACTTATTTGTAACTAGCATGGTATACACACACAATAAAGATGATAAATCACAAACAAATCATGACAACTTTTTGACTTGAGGAAAAAATATATTGAAATACATACACCCGATAAGTTTGGTGTAAACAACATGGTTAGATATGCACAACACAGTTGATAACTCATATACAAACACCATAGCCTGACACATGCCTAAAACGAGGCTGGCCCAACATGACCTGCAAAGTTCCTTTTATAAGCTAGCCATGCCACGTCGGCATATGGACCTCACCTTACGGTCCAGACACAACATCGATGGTAGACGGCGGTATTGCAAACCTGATAATTATTTACAATGTGGTATTTTTTGACTCGGGCAAAAAAAAAGTTGAAACATACCCCGATAACCTCACTATAATCAACATGATAAGTTATGTATTGTAGGCGTGATAGTTTATGTAGGGGAATGCGACAAACAAAAAAATTCGGTACAGCGAGCACGCCCAGGACCACTATGGAGACTGCATACAAGGTTTGATCTGATCCGTACCGACTCGAAGCGCAGCGGAAGAAGAGTCGGTGGAGATCGTTGGTGCAGATCCCCGCAGCTAGGATTTACAACCTCCCAACTGCGAGGATGTACTCCCTCGTCGGACAGCCCTTCGGGAGGCGGTCGGACAGTCCCTCAGACGATGTCACGGACAGCCCTTCGGGAGGACCCTCGAAACTCAAACGGAAACTCGGACAGCCCTTCGGGAGGACACTCGAACAGCCCTTCGGGAGGACACTCGAACAGCCCCTCGGGCAAAAGATCGAAACTACGACCTCTCTACGGGGTTCGCACACATACGGTGTCAGCTATCCGGCAGGGCTTCGTCGTCCAGAACTAGTTCCTGCCAGAACCCAGACAGCCTTTCGGCTATACGAAACTATTTCGCTGGGAGGGAGAGAGAAGCCAGACAAGTCTATGGCATGTGTATGAGAGCAAGGATGAGAGTGGAGAGTGCCTCTCCACCTCTATTTATAGGAAAACCCAAGGGGTAAGGGGGCACATGAAAAGACCAAAATGCCCACACTTTATGTCACACATAAAGGTCATAAAGGGCATAAAGGGATGACAAGTGGAGCTCCATGGAGGAGCTGCACCCGTGAACGTCCCACCTTCATGGGGCTCCCCCAAAGGGAGTTCCTTGATCCCCAAGTCCTTCTAGAAGCCTTTTGGGGAAAGCCCTAAAAGGTGGCTTTCCATAAAGTAACCCAAAATTATATCATCTACTCCAAAATAATATTATGCAATACCCATACATCTCCATGTATTCTAGATCGTAACCTGCATCTACGCATAGCACGGCTCTTGATGCCACCGTAGGGGAACGCGACAGAAAACAAAAAATTTCGGTACAGCAAGCACGCCCAGGACCAATATGGAGACTACATACAAGGTTTGATCTGATCCGTACCGACTCGAAGCGCAGCGGAAGAAGAGTCGGTGGAGATCGTTGGTGCAGATCCCCGCAGCTAGGATTTACAACCTCCCAACTACGAGGATGTACTCCCTCGTCAGACAGCCCTTCGAGAGGCGGTCGGACAGTCCCTCGGACGATGTCACGGACAGCCCTTCGGGAGGACCCTCGAAACTCGAACGGAAACTCGGACAGCCCTTCGGGGGGACACTCGAACAGCCCCTCGGGCAAAAGATTGAAACTACGACCTCTCTACGGGGTTGCACACATACGGTGTCAGCTATCCGACAGGGCTTCACCGTCCAGAACTAGTTCCTACCGGAACCCAGCCAGCCTTTCGGCTCTACGAAACTATTTCGCTGGGAGGGAGAGAGAAGCCAGACAAGTCTATGTCATGTGTATGAGAGAAAGGATGAGAGTGGAGAGTGCCTCTCCACCTCTATTTATAGGAAAACCCAAGGGGTAAGGGGGCACATGAAAAACCCAAAATGCCCACACTTTATGTCACACATAAAGGTCATAAAGGGCATAAAGGGATGACAAGTGGAGCTCCATGGTGGAGCTATACCCTTGAACATCCCACCTTCATGGGCCCCCCCCAAAGGGGGTTCCTTGATCCCCAAGTCCTTCTAGAAGCCTTTTGGGGAAGGCCCTAAAAGGTGGCTTTCCATAAAGTAATGCAAAAAGCACTTTGACTATTCACGAAGATATTTTTCTGCGTCCGATAAATCCCAAATTATTTCTGTGTGCCTAGAACAATTCCAGTACCCACTAAAACAATTTTGAATGCATTCCGAAACAATTCCGGAACAATGTTTTTCTTCAGCGAAAAGCTACTACAGCGGTTCTGGCTGCTCCGAAACATTTCCGGTTTTTATCCCGAAAAATTCCCAGAAGTTTCCAGAATAAAACTGGTACCCTCCAAGAATTATCAGGCATGTGCCGAAACCATTTTGACTTAATGGTATACTCCAAAACAACTTTTCGTTTTTACCGAAACTATTCCGGTGTTCTCTCTCCGGAACCTTTCCGATGACTCCAAAACTTTTTCGGTGAATTTCTCTTAGACTCCCTGTCTAGTATTCAACAGATAGATGACCCTTAAGCGTGTGACCCTATAGGTTCGGTGAAGTATTGACATGACCGGATGTGACACCCTGGGTTTAAGCTACAGTGATCATTGTAATTAAGCACAGTAATGACCATGATCAGTGCCTAATCATTTTGCTAAACAAGATATGATCAAGTTGGAGTTCTAATTCCAGTTCAAATTTCAATTCAATTGCCCTAGGATTTTATGGTGATAAAATAAATCCTCAAACAGCATAAGTAAAATGTTGCATAATTGTGAAAAATCATAAAACAAATATTGTTGAGGAAAACAACATCACCAAGCTCATGGAGTGGACCCCACCAACCAAAGCAGAAGCTAAATGCATTTTAAAGTGCATTTAAATCAAATTTGAAAATGCAAACCAATTTTAATAATCCCCAAACTTTTTGTGGACAGGTGAAATAATGCAAGATAATAATTGGGCTAAGTGGCACATTTCTACTAAAAGGAATTGTGGCAGAAAAGAATTAAAACAGAATTAATAAAAGGAAAACAGAGAAGAAATAAAAGAAAAAGGCGAGAAGCCACTTACCTGGACCTACCTGGCGATGGGCCGAGCCCAGCCGGCCAACTCCTGTGTCTCCTACCTGCCCCCTTCCCCGTGTCGACGCCGCCGTGGACAGCGCCGCGCCGCGCCGTCGCCGCTCGCCACGCCGACGGGAGTAGGTGGGCGAGGGGATAAGGGCGCCCTGAGCCGTCCCCCCTGGACGCCCTCGCCATTCCCCCCTCGCTCTCCTCCCTCTCTCCCTCCTCCAGATCTCGCTCGCGCCCGCGCCGCCGTCGCCATGGCCACCGGCTAGGCGCGGCCAGCGCCTCCCGTTCGCCTCCCCGACGTGTCCACGAGCTCCGCCGTCCTCCGCTCCTTCGACCCCGACCTCGAGCCGGAGCTCGGCGCCGCTACATCGACCTCCCCGAGCTCATCTTCCCCGCACGGCCGTCTTCGTCTCCGGCGTCGATTCGCCGCCGTCAAGCCCTCCTCGAGCTCGCATTAAATGGCTACACCTCGCTGTGAGCCTCGCCTTCCTCCCCTGTCCCTCCTCGTGATCGCTAGCTCACCGTAGACGCCGTTCCCGTGGTACCCGAGCCCGCCGCCGCATAGCTCATCGCCGGCGTTGTTCCGGCGGCCCTGTCCATTTTGCTCACCGTGTCGCGTAGAGCCTCCCCGACTGCTTTATTTGCTCACGTGCGCGCCGTAGCTCCCTCCCCGTCGCACGTCCGTAACCACCGCCGCCTGCCGTCGTCGCCGGCGCCAACTCCGTCCATCTCAGGTCGCGGCGCCGCCACCAATCGACGCGGCGTTGAACGCCCGCTCGAACGCGCCTAGCCGCGCGCCCAACGGTCGCTTGTGGGCGTTTTCCGGCGACACCCGTGGCCCTCCGCCGCGTTTCGACGTCGCCGGCGGCTAAACGCCGGCCACCGCCGAGCTGGCACCCCCGGGGCCACCCCCAGGGTCGCTGCCAACGGGCCCCACGGGCCCTGTCGACTGGGTTGACCCAGTCAATGTGCTGACTGGGCAACCGTGTGCCACTGACATGTGGGGCCCCTACCCCAAGTGTCTATGACATTTGGGCCCCACCCTGTCAGATACTTAATTAGTAACTAATTTAATTAAAATAATTAATTTACACTAATTAGTCACTGACATGTGGACCCACCTGTTAATTAAACCTGTTTAGTTTAATTCGATAAACTGGAATAGACCAGAGTCTATGACAGGTGGGGCCCAGCTGTAAGGTTTGACCTGAGACAGCTGGGTTTGACCTGCTGATGTCATCATTGCATCATGCTGACGTCATCATTCACTATTATGGATAATATTGGATTTAACTAATTAAAATAATTCCAAAAATTGATTAAGTCTTTGAAAAAAATCATATAAAATAATCCGTAGCTCAGATGGAAAAACTTTATACATGAAAGTTGATCAGAAAAATCTCACGAATCCAAATATGCCATCCATTCATCTGTCACATGCCTCTAGCTATCTGAACATGCGACTTTTTGCCTATTTCAGATAGGTGAACAAATTCGTCTGTACAATTTTTAAAATTGTTTCTTATTGTTGAAGTCCAAAATTCAACTCTCTTGGCTCTTTTCACGCTTTCTCACAAACGGTGCATGACATTATTAAAATAATTTCAAATAAATTTCTAAATTAACTATCGCACTTAGATAGGCCGTAAACAACCCTAGCCCTGTGTATTGCCATGTCATGCATCGTGTTGCATCTGTGTGCTTTATATTTATTGTTTCTTCCCCCTCTTCTCTCCGGTAGACCCCGAGGCTGACGTTGCTGCCGTGATCGACTACACCGCAGATGACCAGCCTTTTGCCGCAGAGCAGCAAGGCAAGCAAACCCCCCTTGAGCATTCCGATATCGCCTATTCCTCTCCCTCTTATTCTTGCATTAGAATTTTTGCTACTGTATTAGATAGCTCCTATTCTGATGCATAGCCTGTTTTTGATGAACTGTTACTACACCTGTTATCATATCAACTACCTAGAATAGGTTGATCATTGAACCCCTGAGACCCCCCCTTAGTCCCAGTTGCCCCTGCTTCCATCGACGACACCGAGGACTTGAAGACAGAAGACTCAGTCGTCATGACTGACAAGCCAGGCCCCTCACATCACCGCACTCCCCCTTAGTTGTACGACTCTGCAGCGCTACTATCGAGTACCGAGGGTGACACCTCGTGAAATACTCATGATGCTAGTTCTGTAGTGTAGCTAGTCGGTCGTGGATATCGAGGGTGATTCCTCCTTCACCATTCCCGACGACGACTCTGTCGTGCAACCCCTCAAGTGTGGGACTCTCGAGGGTGATTCCTCTAAGTCCACCTTGACGGTTTCATCGAGCGGGACCCCATGAGGGTGATTCCTCAGGTTCCGTCTCGATGTTTTATACACACAGTTACTATGACCGGGTTACTGAAACATGTTGAAGACGGGTCGGCCCCAAGGGTACCCGCGAGAGTGATATTGGTGGGGTGCGCCAGTAAGGCACCCGAGTGTTATTGGCGGGGCGACGGACCGCACTTTATGGGTCGCGCTTTCCCCGCATTAATAAAATGCTAATGGGTTGGGTACTTGATCTGAGTTAGGTCGTTGGCCTTAATACGCACTAAGCGTCGTTGTATCAGCCGAAGCTCTTCGGACGTCAGCAATGGAGCGGCGCGCGCCCGAGTGGTCCGCAACGGCATCGCGCTTGTTACTAAGGGGTGCTAGGACTAACCTCGGCCGCCCTCGCATCGTGCAGGTGTGCAAAGGGTGATTGGGCCCATGACCCCTGCGCGCATAGGATTTAGACCGGCGGGCTGGCCTCTTCGTTGAGTCTAGGTGGGGCGACGACGTGCTGATATCCCGAGGCCGGGCATGACCCAGGAAAGTGTGTCCGGCCGGAGGTGACTCAGGCGTGTTGGGGAATATGTGGTGCACCCCTGCAGGGATGAATAATCTATTCGAATAGCCGTGTCCACGGTAACAGGACGACTTGGAGTTGTACCTTGACCTTATACAACTATAATTGTGACTTTAAACTTGAAATGAAATGTGGCTCCGGGATTGCTTCCTCGCAGGGAGTCGAGGAAGGATCTCTGGGCGTGGTTACTTAATAGAATTGCTACAACAATATGACTATATGTGAGATACCAATCTGCACTCTTCTAATGCTGCAAGATGCTGAAGATGCGAGTCTTCGATAGGACTAGGCCTTCCCCCTATTCTTGCTTTCTGCAGTCAGTCCAGATATAAACCCCTTCATTGATACTGATGCATAATTAGCATAGTTCTGATGTCAGTCTTGCGAGTACTTTGGATGAGTACTCACCGCTGCTTTGCATTCTCTTTCCCCCTCGATACGATGCCGCGTTCAGACGATGGAGCCCAGGAGATGGAGTACTCTAGAGACGACTGCTACACCACCGTTGGAGACTACTACTACTTGGAGAACGCCGACGCTCAGGAGTAGTTAGGAGGTTCCCAGGCAGGAGGCCTCGCCTCTTTCGATCCGCTGCTTTTGTTTGTGCTAGCCTTCTTAAGGCAAAACTTGTCTAACTTATGTCTGTACTCAGATATATTTGCTTCCGCTGACTCGTGTTTATGTCGAGATTTGTATTCGAGCCCTCGAGGCCCCTGGCTTGTAATATGAAGCTGTATGACTTTATATTTGTGTCTTTTGTTGTGTTGTGATATCAATCAATGAGTCCCTAATCTTGGTCGTACGCATTGTGTGCATGATTAGCGTACGGACGAGAATGGGGGCGTCACAAGTTGGTATCAGAGCCGACTGCCTGTAGGTAGCCCCCTTTCCAACTCCTTGGCCGAAGTTGAGTCTAGTACTTAAAAAACTTTTACTAACACTGATGCTATGGCTTACGGGCCCACATCTCAATCGGGTGGTATTAGGATCTTTTATTCCTCATCCTTACTCTGGGTTCTAATCTCTCTTCTCTTTCGGGTTATTGGTTTTGCTAAATCTAACATTAGGTTCTCATGATCACATCCACCGGAGGATTGTTTCGTCAAAAATTGTCTTCTTTGAAGTTATGATGCACACACTGTCATTTGACATCTTGAATCTCCTTGTTACAGATGCGCCCCGATAGGCAGATCGTTCGTCTGACCTACGCGCATGATACGACTGGGTTTCCGGCCATTCTGGTCGACCTCTTGAAGAAGCTGGGATATCGCTGGTACCCCGAGTACACTGTTTACGAGGACTACCGTGAGTTCAACCAGGAACAGTATGAGGCTGAGATGGTTATCTGGGATCGACATGACCGCTCCATCACTAAGCTGCACACCTTCCGTGGCATTGGAGTGACTGTTGAGATGGCAGTACATGATGCTGCCTATGCTGCTATTGTTCGTCTCTGTGCAGCGAACCCTTGTTTGGAGGAGACGGCATACAAATACATCCCGTATGTCCCTGCTGGAGTTGATACCGAAGCCGATGCTGAGGTCTTGACCCCTTTTGCACGGCAGCGTACCGACCGATCCTACACTGCTATCTGCACCCCCTACGTGAGTCGTCGTTACGACCCACAGGTTCTGGTTCAGTACGCTGAGGCACTGGATCGCACTGTCAGGGCTCTTAACGTCGAGCTGTACGCTATCCGTGCTCGTCTGTATCAGGCGATGGAGCACTTGTTGCCAGCAGTCCGTGCGAGGATACATCCGGAGCACATCCTTTACCCGCCTCGGACTGAGTTTCCCCCAGGTCTTGGATGGCCTGAGGTTGGAGGTCGTACTCCGGCATGTGGACCTACGCTCCCGCTTAGTATGCAGGTTCTGCATCAGAGTCTTCACGGGATGCAGGACCCTGCCATCGGCTTTCACAACCGGGGTCATGCGCAGTTCCCCGGCTACTTTCGTTGTCCCCGACGCTGATGCGTTGTTGTATCCCTCCACCGCGTGCCTGCGTGCCGCCTAGTTGTCTAGGTAAATTTCATGCCAGACCTATCGTCTATATTGTAACGAACTTATGGTTTGTAATAGACTGATGTATGGATCTGTATGTCGAAATTTGAACTACTATGTCGTAATTATTGCACTTCCTTCTTTGTGCAATTTACTTCATGAATGATTCATTGATTTTTCAAATTAGCAAATGCTAAACTACCACTGTTAAAATTTGACAGAATGGTTAGGCCAGCTGGTCGTGGTCGTGGTGCGCCTGAGCCACCACCACCACCGGACTACATGGCTGGTATGATGCAACAGTTTGAACTGAATCGCCAATTTATGCAAGGGCTTATGGACGAGTTCCCAAGACCGAATATGAATCAGCAGCCAGCCCCAATGACTCTGCAAGACTTCATGCGCCTCAACCTTGCGATCTACCACAGCTCTACTCAGCCGCTTGACGCAGATGACTGGCTCCGTGACATCACTTATGAACTGGAGTCTTCAGGCGCCCCAGAGGCTAGCTATGTCACCCTTTGCCTCGTACTTTCTGAAGGGTCCCGCTGCTCAATGGTGGGACAGCCACAGGCGCTCTCAGTCTGTTGGAACAATTATCACCTGGCCGGAATTCCAAGCCGCATTCCGTGCTCGTCACATTCCTCAGGGAATGATGGACAAGAAGAAGCGTGAGTTCCGCAACTTAGTCCAGGGCAACAAGACCGTGGATGCTTATCAGCGGGAATTTCTGGACTTGTCTCGCTATGCTGAAGAAGACGTTGCAACTGAAGCTCGTAGGCAGGAGAAGTTCCGTGAGGGCCTCCACCCGAATATCAAACTGGCACTCATTGCTCAAGACTTCGCTAACTTTGCCACCTTGGTGAACAAGTCTATTATAGTGGAAACGGGTCTGCAGGACTACAAAGACAGCAGCAAGCGCAACCGTGACATGAGCTCATCTTCGGGTCCATCTGCTCAGAAGCGCAAGATCTGGATACCCCACAACATGTACCATGCACCGCCTCCTGCTCCGAGGCCGTCCTATGCTGCACCTCGTCTGCCTCCACCTCCACCTAGGCAGCTGAGGCTCCCAGCTCCGCCACCACGAGCTCCTGTTCCCCCTTCTCTCCCTGAGGATGGGCTGTGCTTCAAGTGTGGTCGCCCAGGACACCATGCTAGAGACTGTAGGCAGGGTCAGAATCAACTTGCACTGCCTACCAACCAGCCCCGCAACAACAATGCCAGCCCTGCTCAGGGTCGTGCTCAGGCTAACAATGCTGAACTGAATGAAGCTCAAGACCAGCCTACTACCGTGATGGGTACTCTTCTCGTTAACTCAGTACCAGCTTCTGTATTGTTTGATACAGGAGCATCGCATTCTTTCATGTCTGAAGATTTTGCCTACATGCATGGCATTAAGTACGAGGAGATGAACATTCCAATAGTGGTAAACACCCCCGCTGGCCAATGTCGAACCTCAATGGTTTGTCAAGATGTCCCCATTGAAATAGAAGGAATGGAATTCCATGCTTCCCCCATTATATTGAAGTCTTCCAAGATCGACCTTATTCTCGGAATGGATTGGTTGAAGGCACATACCGCTTCTGTCGTTTGTGCCACCAAAACCGTCCACCTTCTACATCCTTCGAATGAGATAGTCAGCTATCATGCTCATCTTGTTCGAGATGCTGAAGCCCGGCTATATACCATGAATGCATTAAATGAGTCACCTCTTGAAGGGATTGAAAACATTCCAGTTGTCCGGGATTTCCAAGACGTTTTTCCGGAAGAACTTCCAGGGACCCCCCCTGCTAGAGCCGTTGAGTTTGTCATCGACTTGGTACCTGGTACCACTCCTATAGCCAAGCGTCCGTATAAGATGCCACCACATGAACTCCTAGAACTTAAGCAAGAGCTTGACAATTCGCTTCGTCTGGGTTTCATTCGTCCAAGTTCCTCTGCTTGGGGAGCACCTTCTCTCTTTGTCAAGAAGAAGGATGGTACGAATCGGTTGGTCCAAGATTACCGACCCATCAACCAAGCAACGATTCAAAAGAAATATCCGCTTCCACGGATCAACGATCTGTACGATCAACTTGCTGGTTCATCAGTATTCTCTAAACTCGACTTGAGGTTGGGTTACCATCAAATCCGAGTTCGTGAAGAGGATATTCCCAAAACTGCATTTGTTACTCGCTATGGTTCATACGAGTACACCGTCATGTCCTTCGGCTTAACCAATGCTCCAGCAACCTTCTCTCGCTTGATGAATTATATATTCATGGATTACCTCGATAAATTCGTCGTGGTTTATCTGGATGATATTCTGGTATTCTCCAAGAATAAAGAAGAGCATGCTGAGCATCTTCGTCTTATACTTGAGAGGCTTCGAGAACATCAACTTTATGCAAAGTATTCAAAGTGTGAGTTCTGGATAGACGAAGTAACCTACCTTGGTCATGTGATCTCCAAGGATGGTATTGCGGTCAACCCTGAACGAGTTCAGGCTATTCTTGACTGGACTCCCCCGGAGAATGTCAAGCAAGTCAGAAGTTTTCTCGGACTCGCCAGCTATTGCCGTCGATTCGTCGAGAACTTTTCCAAGATTGCAAAGCCCTTAACCAATTTGCTTCACAAAGGTGTTAAATATGAGTGGACAGTAAAATGTCAGGAGAGCTTTCAGGCACTTAAGGACAAGCTGACCTCTGCTCCAGTGCTTGCTCCCCCGGATACTCGTAAGGATTTTGCCATTTATTGTGACACTTCTCGTCAAGGAATAGGCTGTGTCCTAATGCAAGAACGCAGAGTGGTTGCTTATGCATCTCGTCAATTGTGTCCTCATGAAGAGAACTACCCAGTTCATGACCTTGAACTTGCTGCAGTAATTCATGCACTGAAAGAGTGGCGGCAATACCTTGTTGGTAATCGTTGCGAGATCTACACCGACCACCAAAGTCTGAAGTATCTGTTTACTCAGCCAGATCTGAACCTCCGTCAACAGAGATGGATGGAGTGCATAGCAGATTACAATGTGGGTATCTCTTATACCCCAGGCAAGGCTAATGTAATGGCTGATGCTTTGAGCCGCAAGTTGTACTGCAATCACCTTCAGGCTCATAAGGTTCACCCCCGTCTTCAAGAAGAACTTCGCAAGATGAACCTCCACATTGTTCCTCAGGGTTATCTCACTCCCCCTCCTAGAGGATCCTACAAGATGAATCTCCACGTTGTTTCCCAGGGTTCTCTTAATACCCTGGTTGCTAAACCAGATCTTGTGGACGTCATCAAGTGGATCCAGAAGTGTGATAGTGGAGTCGAGAGGATTAAACGCGATCTCGCAGAAGGAAAGCCCTCACCCTTCACTATTGCTGAGGATGGCGCTTTGTACTTCAAAGACCGCCTAGTGGTACCGTGTAAGGAGAAAAACAATGAAATGACTCAGGAGGTCATGAAGGAAGCACATGACACTCCGCTGTCTATTCATCCCGGTAGTACCAAGATGTACCAAGACCTTTGTCGGAGATTCTGGTGGTCTAACATGAAGCAAGACATTGCACGCTATGTTTCAGAATGTGACATTTGCCGTCGGATCAAAGCAGAACATCAAAAGCCTGCTGGAACTCTACAACCTATTTCTATTCCTGAATGGAAATGGGATCATGTTGAAATGGACTTCATTACTGGGTTTCCCAGATCGCAGAAAGGTAATGATGCTATTCTTGTCGTCATTGACCGGTTGTCCAAAGTTGCACATTTTCTGGCTGTCAAGGAAACTATTACTGCTAGTCAGCTGGCCGATCTATACATGTCCAGAGTTGTTTCGCTTCACGGTATTCCACTGGTTATCAGTTCAGACCGTGGCAGCTTATTCACTTCAAGATTCTGGGCAAGTTTCCAGGAAGCTATGGGAACTCATTTGTCATTCAGCACTGCTTTTCACCCTCAATCTCAGGGACAAGTTCAAAGAGTCAATCAGATTCTCGAAGACATGCTTCGAGCCTGTGTCATTTCTTTCGGTAAGAAATGGGAGGAATATCTCCCGTATGCTGAGTTCTCCTACAACAATAGCTATCAAGCTAGCTTGAAGATGGCTCCCTTTGAAGTATTATATGGACGTAAGTGTCGGACTCCTCTGAATTGGTCAGAAACTGGGGAACGTACACTTATCGGTCCGGATATTATCCAACATGCCGAAGATCAAGTCCGCATTATACATGCAAATCTGAAGGCTGCTCAGTCTCGTCAGAAGAGTCAGTATGACCGTCATCACAAAGATATGGTCTATCAACCTGGCGAAAAGGCTTATCTTCGAGTCACACCTATGAGAGGTACACACCGTTTTGGAATCAAGGGCAAGCTGGCTCCTCGATATATTGGTCCTTTCACTGTTCTCAAAAGGCGTGGTAAGGTGGCATATCAACTGGAACTACCGCCAAACCTTTCTCAGGTTCACGATGTGTTCCATGTGTCACAGCTTCGTCGCTCCTTCAAGGATCCTATCCGAGCAGTGGATCATGATATGCTTGAGCTGCAACAAGACCTTTCTTACAAAGAGCAACCAGTCCGCATTCTCGATGAAACTGAACGTCGGACTCGTCAGAAGGTTACCAAGTTCTTCAAAGTGCAGTGGGCAAATCATTCTGAAGATGAAGCCACTTGGGAACGCGACGATCATCTTCGTGCAGAATACCCCGGGCTCTTTCCTTCTACTTCTTAATTCTCGGGACGAGAATTCTTGTTAGTAGGGGAGAATTGTGACACCCTAGGTTTAAGCTACAGTGATCATTGTAATTAAGCACAGTAATGACCATGATCAGTGCCTAATCATTTTGCTAAACAAGATATGATCAAGTTGGAGTTCTAATTCCAGTTCAAATTTCAATTGGGTGTGACACGTTCAGATCCGTGTGAACTTTGCGTACTTTCACTAAACCCGCTTCGACATGATGTCGAATGAGTTTATATTTGCGTTGAATATGTCTTGTCTTATGGTGCGAACTTGGCTCCCTTGCCTGAGCCACGGCGCCACTATTATCACAATAGATCTCCACCAGGTCCAGAGCACTGGGAACCACACCAAGGTCTTCAAGAAATTGCTTGATCTGTACCGCCTCCTTGGAGGCTTCTCAAGCTGCAACATATTCCTCCTCCGTCGTAGAATCCGCCACAGTCTTTTGTTTGGAACTTTTCCAATCAACTGCGCCACCGTTCAATATGAAAACATAGCCTGATTGAGATTTGAAGTCATCTGGGTCAGTCATGAAGCCTGCATCAGTGTAACCACTTACAATGAGCTCTTCATCACCTCCGTACACAAGGAGTAAATCCTTGGTCATTCTGAGGTACTTAAGAATACCCTTGACTGCGGCCCAGTGTTCCAATCCTGGATCACTTTGGTACCGGCTGCTAACACTTAGCGCATAGGAAACATCCGGTCTTGTACATATCATGGCATACATAATAGAACCAACTGCCGAAGCATATGGAACATCATTCATTTGTACTCGCTCATCGAGGGTCTGAGGACACTGATTGTTGCAAAGCACTGTGCCAGGTGACATGGGGAGTAGGCCTTTCTTGGAGTTCTCCATGTTGAACCTTTTCAACACCTTGTCAATGTACGTGCTTTGGCTAAGCGCTATCAGGCGTTTTGATCTATCTCTATAGATCCTGATGCCCAATACATATGCCGCTTCGCCCAAGTCTTTCATTGAAAAACTCTTCTTCAATGAGTCTTTTATTTCACTAAGGAAATTCACGTCATTTCCAATCAACAATATGTCATCCACATACAGGATTAGAAATGCTTTTGCGCTCCCACTAAACTTCTTGTAAACACAAGATTCTTCGTCATTCCTGATGAAGCCAAACTCTTTGACCACTTCATCAAAACGAATATTCCAGCTCCTTGACACTTGCTTCAGACCATAAATGGCTTTCTGATGTTTGCATACCTTTCCAGCATCCTTATGAATGACAAAACCTTTTGGCTGTATCATGTATACATCCTCTTTGAGGTTTCCATTTAGGAAAGCCGTTTTGACATCCATCTGCCATATTTCATAATTGAAATAAGCAGCAATTGCTAGTAATATCTGAACAGACCTAAGCATAGCTATGGGCGAGAAAGTCTCGTCATAGTCCACTCCTGGAACTTGCGTGAACCCTTTCGCGACAAGTCTAGCTTTGTGGATAGTAATGTTACCATCCGCGTCCGTCTTTCTTTTGAAAATCCATTTACAACCAATCTGCTTTACGCCTTCTGGAAGTTCTTCCAAGTTCCAAACTTGGTTTTCGTACATGGATTCCATTTCGGATTTCATGGCCTTGTGCCATTCCATTGAGCTTGGCCCCGCCATCACTTCCTTGTAGTGCGCAGGTTCATCGTCTTCAAGAATGAAGATTTCATTATGAAACCACTTAGGTGGCTGGATAGCCCTACCTGATCTGCGCGGTTCAGTCATAACATTGTATGAAGTTTCCGCATCACATGCGACAACTTCCGGCTCGGTTGTAGGGATAATTTGCGGAATTACTTCCGGTTCCTTAGCCATATCAACGGTTGCCAAAGATTCACTAATCTCATCAAGTTGTGTTGTCCTCCCACTCACTTCTTTAGCGAGAAACTCTTTCTCAAGAAATTGTCCATTTCTAGCAACAAACACTTTGTTATCGGACGGGTGGTAGAAGGAATACCCAATTGTTTCCTTGGGATAACCTACAAAGTAACATCTGTCGGATTTGGGATCAAGTTTGGTAGGTTGTAAATGTTTTACGTATACCTCACAACCCCAAATCCTGAGATGCGACAAACCGGGTTTCTTCCCGTTCCATAACTCATATGGTGTCGTCTCAACTGACTTAGACGGTGCTCTGTTAAGTGTGTGAGCGGCAGCAAGTAGTGCGTGACCCCAAAAAGATATCGGTAGATCTGCAAGAGACATCATCGACCTTACCATGTCTAACAGGGTTCGGTTACGTCTTTCCGACACTCCGTTTCGTTGTGGAGTTCCGGGAGGCGTAGGCTGTGAAACGATTCCACGGTCACTCAGATGTTGGCCAAACTCATGACTAAGATATCCGCCTCCGCGATCAGACCGCAGAAACTTAATCTTTTTGTTACGATGATTTTCTACCTCATTCTGAAATTCTTTGAACTTTTCAAAGGTTTCCGACTTATGCTTCATTAAGTAGATATAGCCATACCTACTCAAATCATCAGTAAAAGTCACGAAGTAGAAATACCCACCCCATGCGATTGTGCTCATTGGACCACATACATCACTATGTATTATTTCCAACAATTCACTCGCCCGTTCAGGATGACCCGTGAACGGCGTCTTGGTTATTTTCCCCATCAAGCAAGCTTCACATGTGTCAAATGATTCAAAATCAAAGGACGGTAAAACTCCATCTTTATGGAGTCTTTGCATGCGTTTCTTTCCGATGTGGCCAAGCCGACAGTGCCACATGAAAGTGGTGGTGGTATCAGCCTTCTTAAGGCGTCTAGCATTCACGTTAAAGACATCATTTCCACATTCAAGGTTTAGAATGAAAAGGCCCCCAACAATGGGTGCAAATCCATAAAATATATCCTTACAATAAAGTGAACAACCATTGTTCTCAGACTTGTACGAATACCCATCATGTACTAAACATGATCCAGAGATAATGTTTCTACACAAGAGTGGAACAAAATAACAGTTACTTAGTTCCAAAATAAATCCCGAAGGGAGACGTAGAGGCATAATGCCGACGGCTTGAGCGGCAATCCCAGCGCCGTTCCCGACACGCATCACGACTTCATTCTTTGCCAGCTTGCGCACATTCGGAAGCCCCTGTATCGAGTTGCAAATGTGAGCAACCGATCCGGTATCAAATACCCAAGACTTAGAATTTTCGCTAGCAAGCAAAACGTCAATGACATTAACTTGTATAACAATTATACCTTTTCCGCTTTTCCCGGACTTCTTATCTTCCAGATACTTCTTGCAGTTTCTCTTCCAGTGTCCTGTGCCCTTGCAGTAGAAGCACTCAGTTTCATTCTTGGCTTCGCCCTTAGATTTGCTTTGGGAGCTGGTCTTACCGGCGCCCTTGCCCTTCTTTGGCTTGCCTTTCTTTTTGAAACTGGCAGTTTTATTCACAACCAACACTTGCTTGCGATTTTTCCGCAGTCCTCCTTCTGTAGTTTTCAGCATGGCGAGCACCTCTTCCGGTGGCTTCTCCATCCCCGTCATGTTGTAGTTCATGACAAAACCTTCGTAAGACGGGGGGTGTGAAGAAAGCAACATGTCCATCATATGGCCAGTGGAAGTGGAAATTCCAGGGCTTTAAGCCTTTCAGAATAGCCAATCATTTTGACCATGTGTTTGCCAACTGAACTACCCTCAGCCATCTTGCATTCCATCAAAGCCTTCATGATACCAAATCATTCAGACTTTGCGGTTTCCTTGTACAGAGCATCCAATTCCCGGATCATATCACGGGTTTTGTGGAATTCAAAACGTTTTTGAAGCTCTGGACTCATGCAAGCTAGCATGAGGCACCGCACTAAGTTGTGATCATCATCCTTAGTGGCCCAGACATTTTGTTCATCTTTCGGGGCCTCTGCCGCCGGTTTAGCTGGAAGAGCAGTTTCAAGCACATACAATTTCTTAGCGCTCCTGAGGACAATCCTCAGGTTGCGGACCCAGTCTGCATAGTTATTTCCAGTCACAGCTAACTTCTCTTTCTCTAACATCGGGCCGAAGTTGAACGCGTTGTTGCGAGCCATTTGATCTACAACGGAAAACACAAGTTTCACTTAGACTTTGTTCATAATGATTTTTGCACTAGTGAATAAACAATTTTTATTCTAAAGTGCGCTCCCACTTAAATCAATATCTCTCATAATTGATTGTGAGTGATTCAAGATCCGTATTTCTATTCGACGCCATTGACGGGTTCATCACTGATGACGTGAATTTCAATCGGTAGGCCAACTTGCCAATCAAATATCTATGTGACTCTTGTCCATCTTTCGATGCACGTGTTCTGAGCTCAGGACTGTCCTGCCTGAACGCCAAGACAACCAAGTGATCACGCAGTGAGGTCTGACCTTCACCCGCCTTGCACCTCTCTAATCGTTCGTGCTCATGTGTACATGGCGCACCCCGAAAAGATACGTCTTGTAGACGGTGCTACACTTGGGAGAAAACTAACTACTTGATATTTTTAAGTGAGAGATCACCCTAATAAAAGCGACTACCGCGCAATCAATAAGGGTGCATCAAGAGGGATAAATATCTCAGGCAATTCATAATAGCATGATATCGTATAGCCCCTTCTGACGGAGAAGTCAAGTATTTCTTCGTCTTTGGCATTTTGCGTTGGTGTTCACCTTCACGAAGATTGCCACCACCTTGTCGATGCACCAGACAATATTGCTATCTTTATGGCTAATAAAATAAGTGCATTACTTAAGGTTGACACGCAGGTCATTAAAGTGACAATCATATGGCTCCAGCCATCATGCCGAATCATGACACGCAGGTCATGTTAATCAAATTACATCATATAGTCATCTCATACATAATCGAATTAATATGAGACGTGCTATACCATATCACATGCAAACCATCCTGCAAAACCAAGTTAGACGCCTCTAATCGGTTTATGCAAAATTTTATTTTACGTGGCTTCTAAGGTTTTGACTTAAATCGCAGCTACCAACGTTCATCATCAAGTATGAAACACAAGATAATAAAATCTCAAGCCCCATACTAAACTTCGTCATACGCATGACCCCCGTGCAGATCATATCTGCATTGCCCTTTCGTCTGCGCGATTTCATCTTTCTCTCAACTACAGTGGAACCCAAAGAACTGATAGCACTTCGTTGATCAATCAGGATCGCGGATTGCCAGAACTTTGTGAAATTCCACCATGCCATTTCAAGATCAGAAATACGCAAATTCTAGAGAAGCAACAAGAACATCGGGTAACAGATTTCATCTGCTACCCGCATAAATATTTTTCAACAATAGATCTCATCTACTCCAAAATTATATTATGCAATACCCATACATCTCCATGTATTCTAGATCGTAACCTGCATCTACGCATAGCACGGCTCTTGATGCCACCGTAGGGGAACGTGACAGAAAACAAAAAATTTCGGTACAGCAAGCACGCCCAGGACCAATATGGAGACTGCATACAAGGTTTGATCTGATCCGTACCGACTCGAAGCGCAGCGGAAGAAGAGTCGGTGGAGATCGTTGGTGCAGATCCCCGCAGCTAGGATTTACAACCTCCCAACTACGAGGATGTACTCCCTCGTCGGACAGCCCTTCGAGAGGCGGTCGGACAGTCCCTCGGACGATGTCACGGACAGCCCTTCGGGAGGACCCTCGAAACTCGAACGGAAACTCGGACAGCCCTTCGGGGGGACACTCGAACAGCCCCTCGGGCAAAAGATTGAAACTACGACCTCTCTACGGGGTTGCACACATACGGTGTCAGCTATCCGGCAGGGCTTCGCCGTCCAGAACTAGTTCCTACCGGAACCCAGCCAGCCTTTCGGCTCTACGAAACTATTTCGCTGGGAGGGAGAGAGAAGCCAGACAAGTCTATGGCATGTGTATGAGAGAAAGGATGAGAGTGGAGAGTGCCTCTCCACCTCTATTTATAGGAAAACCCAAGGGGTAAGGGGGCACATGAAAAACCCAAAATGCCCACACTTTATGTCACACATAAAGGTCATAAAGGGCATAAAGGGATGACAAGTGGAGCTCCATGGTGGAGCTATACCCTTGAACATCCCACCTTCATGGGGCCCCCCAAAGGGAGTTCCTTGATCCCTAAGTCCTTCTAGAAGCCTTTTGGGGAAAGCCCTAAAAGGTGGCTTTCCATAAAGTAACCCAAAAAGCACTGTGACTATTCACGAAGACATTTTTCTGCGTCCGATAAATCCCAAATTAGTTCTGTGTGCCTAGAACAATTCCAGTACCCACTAAAACAATTTTGAACGCATTCCTAAACAATTCCGGAACAATGTTTTTCTTCAGCGAAAAGCTACTACAGCGGTTCCGGCTGCTCCGGAACATTTCTGGTTTTTATCCCGAAAAATTCCCAGAAGTTTCCAGAATAAAACTGGTACCCTCCAAGAATTATCAGGCATGTGCCAAAACCATTTTGACTTAATGGTATACCCCGAAACAACTTTTCGGTTTTACCGAAACTATTCCGGTGTTCTCTCTCCGGAACCTTTCCGATGACTCCAAAACTTTTTCGGTGAATTTCTCTCGGACTCCCTGTCTAGTATTCAGCAGATAGATGACCCTTAAGCGTGTGACCCTATAGGTTCGGTGAAGTATAGACATGACCAGAACACTTTTCGATCAATGATCAACATCGGAGCCGTGGACACCCATATTGACCCCTATACCCACACAAACGAATATTCGAGTGAACCTCCAGTTGCCGTGTGCTATTGCTGTTGCCTCATGATATATTACAAACACTCGAGGTGAGATTTACTTGCATCCCCATGGATCAACAACTTGTCCACTATGCTAGTTACCTCGTTACCGGTTTTGTTCTCTTTTCTCGTTCCGTGTTCCGACATCCCTGTGATCAAATCACACTGTGTATGGCCAGACAATGATGGATACCGTAACACCGAGAGGGCCCGAGAATATCTCTCCATCGTCGGAGGAGCAAATCCCAATCTTGAGCTATCTCGTTACTTGCCATACTTTTCCGTGAACCCGTAAGCCGCCGTAATAGCCACCCAGTTACGGATGACGTTTAACAAACCCCAAAGTTCACGAAGCAAGCACAAAGGAACTCGATACTCTCATGGTCCAAGGAATTATGCAAACATTAACTATCTCTGTGATATTAACCTTTAACTTGTGACGAATGTGTCTCATAGCATAACACCAATTTGGGTCGATTCAACACAAGTGTTCTACCAACATTGTGCCCTCAAAATTGCCGGCATAGCCATGGCCATGATCAGGAAAACATGATCATCATGTAATACTTGAGTCAATCTTAGAGGCAAGACTAGGAATACAATTTACCCTTTATTATACCACACGTGCACATGAGTTTCCCTCCAAGCCTCATGGTTATTGTAGACTCGAGAATCATTGCAGTTATAGCATGGAACATAAACATTCATTACTAACTTGGAGATACAAAATAACTGTTATTACTACCTCTAGGGCATATCTCCTACAGTTTACGCAGTTCAGACGTGATAACTTTTGACCTGAAAAGAAGTCGTAGAAACATATCGACATGGGATCTAGTTTCGTAGGTCTCGTGGCGCTGAATCTTTTACGTGAAGACAATTTTTTAATCGGACGGCCGGTTTGAGCTACAAAACATTTTAAATTTTCATTTTTTCAAAAATGTTGACATCATCATTTTTTTTCTTGCATGCATCTAAATAGGATCTTCTAATGCCTTGCATGCATGCAAACTAGGAGCTGTTTGACGAGAGGAAGCCAGCGCCCGGACAGAATTGGCAATCGCAAGAGTCGTTCGTACCTGTTTCTAAGATCCGAACGATCGGACGTTAGTATATATATATATATGGAAAATACATCCTATAACCGGGTGTAGTTACCCTCTAGCTATCTGTTCACCATGTGTCCTATCCCCATCCCCCGCTAAAAGTAGCCCTCATCAGACCATAACAGGATCGTAGACGCAAAACCTGGTCCATGGAAGTTCGCCTTATAAATAGAAAGTTTGTTGGTCATCGAGTGTTTCTAGGGCGTTAGGACTTGTTTTTTGTAGCTTTTCAAACAAACGTTTGGCGTGCTAGCGACAATACCGCAGCCCGCCGGAACACTCATCGACGGCGACAAGAGCCGCCCAGACCACCATTAACTTTCCTAATCATTTTCTCTTGCATGTTCATCCAGTTGCCACCATTTTTAATGATTTGTCCTTAATGTTTTAGGATCTCATATGCCGTTTGTACACCAGGGATGTTGTCGCAATTCTTCATCACATCGCAGCACTCAACATCGGCCTCTCGTCTGGTCGTCAGGCTAAACGAGCTAGGGGCCTCACTAGTAGAAAACCGACCTTTCATCTGGAGCACTAGTTTCGGCCGGGTTTGGGCCCGGGACTAATGTGAGCATTACTCCCGGTTCCAACGGCTAGAAGCGGACGGAGGCACGGCTAGGATTAGTCCCAGTTCAAATGGGACCTCTAGGCCCGGTTGGTAAAGGGTTGCGGCAGGCTGGGGCCCTTGCGAGCCCCTTTAGTCCTGGTTGGTATCACCAACCGGGACTAAAGATAGACCTTTAGTCCTGGTTGGTATATCCAACTGGGACTAAAGTCTTCCCTATATAAAGCTGCTTCGTCCAGCCCAAGTCCAAGATTTCTCTCCTCTCCGTTTCCCTCCCCAAGATCGAGTTCATCCTTCATTTTTTCCAACATTTGTCAAGATTGGCGGCACCCCATCTATCCAAGGGTTCTAAAAGGTTAGCAACTTCATCCTTTCATCTCTCATTGCTAGTTTAGCTCGTTTCATGCTCTATAAGCACAATGATTTGTGGGTTTTAGTTTGGGAGTAATTAAGTGGGAGTTTATTTGATCTATATGCAATTTGATCTCAAATTAACTTCTTAGTTTGCATATGTGTAGGTATGGTTTACTTAGTGCCTTCCCGTCCCCATCCTCACCGTTGTCGATCGCCCGCGCCGTCCTGTTGCCGACACCACCTTGGTGAGCCTCTTGTTCTTATCCTTTTTGTAAAAAAAATCTTATTTGTATGATTTAGATAGTTACTTGTATAATTTTCTTACTTGTATGATTGTTTCTTATATATAGTGCCATGGTTTTGATATCCGTCCCCGTCGGCCCTCGTCCGGTTTATGATTCGGATGTGGTATATTATCTTTTATAACTATTTGTTTCATTTCGTGTTTATGACAATTATGCCCATCAAGTTGACATAGATATTTTTATCTAGGAGGTATGTGAACCGGAAATTGCAACCGACCCTCTTGTCGAGTAGTTAAATTTAGTTAAAAAACAATTATTTGAAAGAAAAATTGAAAATAATTGAAGAAGAGAAGATGAAATTGGAGTTGTATGTTGCCGATGTCGTCGATGATCACAAGATCAAGATGGATGCGATGCGCTTGAAGATTAGAAAATATGCCATTCATAAAGAGGCTTGGTATCATTATGATGTTGGATCAATTATTACCTCAGTTGCGATTTTGATCGCATTTGTTGTTGCATTTAAATAGTTTAGATAGTTGTATGTTGTTTTATGAGAAGTATGTATGAACTTTATGTATATATTTTTGCAGTAATAACATTTGGTCACTACTCTACTTTGGTTTTAATGTGATGAACTTGTATTAATTTGGTCACTTCGATGTTGTGTAATGAAGATGAGCTGCCAGTGGATGTACGATGACCGACGCTCTCCCGAGTTCATTAATGGCCTGCATAATTTTATGCATGTGGCTGAGGCAAACAAGCGGAATGGTTTTATGTATTGTCCATGTGGTGTCTGTATGAATAATAAGGATTACTCTACCTAAAAAATCCTTCACAGCCACCTGCTTCAGTCCGGTTTCATGTCTGGCTATAACTGTTGGACCAAGCACGGAGAAAGAGGGGTTATAATGAAAGACAATGAAGAAGAAGAGGATGATGACAACTATCCTAGGTTCCCTGAATAGGATGGTACTACAATGGGGAAAGCTGAAGAAGAGGCATTAGATGAGCCCGCTAATGATCTTGGTCGGGCCATTGTTGATGCACAGAGAAACTGCGAAAGTGAAAAGGATAGGTTGAAGTTGGAGCGCATGTTAGAGGATCACAAAAAATTATTGTACCCAAATTGCGAAGATGACAAGAAAAGGCTGGGTACCGCACTGGAATTGCTGCAATGGAAGGAAGAGAATGGTGTATCTGACAAGGGATTTGAAAAGTTGCTGAAAATGATAAAGAAGATGCTTCCAACGGATAACGAATCACCCGCCAGTACGTACGAAGCAAAGAAGGTTGTCTTCCCTCTAGGATTAGAGGTGCAGAAGATACATGCATGCCCTAATGATTGCATCCTCTACCGCGGTGAGGAGTACGAGAATTTGAATGCATGCCCGGTATGCGGTGCATTACGCTATAATATGAGCCGCGATGACCCTGGTGATGTTGAGGGCGAGCGCCCCAGGAAGAGGGTTCCTGCCAAGGTGATGTCGTATGCTCCTATAATACCACGGTTGAAATGTTTGTTCCAAAACAAAGAGCATGCCAAGTTGTTGCGATGGCACAAAGAAGACCGTAAGAAAGACGCGATGTTGAGACAACCCGCTGATGGGTCGCAGTGGAGAAAAATCGAGAGAGAGTTCCCGGGCTTTGCAGTTGACGTAAGGAACTTATGGTTTGGTCTAAGTACAGATGGCATGAATCCTTTTGGGGAGCAGAGCTGCAGTCATAGCACCTGGCCTGTGACTTTATGTATCTATAACCTTCCTCCTTGGTTGTGCATGAAGCGGAAGTTCATTATGATGCCAGTGCTCATCCAAGGCCCTAAGCAACCCGGGAACAACATTGATGTGTACCTAAGGCCATTAGTTGAAGAACTTTTACAGTTGTGGGATAAAAAAGGTATACATGTGTGGGATGAGCACAAACAGGAGGAATTTGACCTACGAGCGTTGCTGTTTGTAACCATCAATGATTGGCCTGCTCTTAGTAACCTTTCAGGATAGACAAACAAGGGATACAATGCATGCATGCACTGTTTGGATGAGACTGAAAGTATATATTTGGATAAACGTAAGAAGAATGTGTACCCGAGACATCGTCGATTTCTTTCGATTAGGCATCTCTTAAGAAAGAAAGGCAAGTATTTCAAAGGTGAGGCAGATCACTGGAAGAAACCTGGTCACCGTACTGGTGATGATATATTTGATATGATCAAGGATTTAAAAGTAATCTTTGGAAAGGGTCCTGGCAGACAATCTGTTCCGAATGACGCTAATGGACACGCACCCATGTGGAAGAAGAAATCTATATTCTAGGAACTAACCTATTGGAAAGTCCTAGAGGTCCGC
The DNA here is from genome assembly GCA_039707655.1 of Elymus sibiricus. Taxonomy (NCBI): domain Eukaryota; kingdom Viridiplantae; phylum Streptophyta; class Magnoliopsida; order Poales; family Poaceae; genus Elymus; species Elymus sibiricus. The sequence goes on from CM077663.1 coordinate 403,779,014, forward strand.
TCTGCAATCGACGTGATGCACGTGACGAAGAATCTTTGCGTGAACCTGCTAGGCTTCTTGGGCGTGTATGGGAAGACCAAAGATACACCGGAGGCACAGAAGGACCTGCAACGCATGAAAGAAAAATACGGCATGCATCCAAAGCAGTATCAAGGTCCTGCCAGGTACACTCTTACCAAAGAAGAGAAGGAAATCTATTTTGAATGCCTGAGCCATATGAAGGTCCCGTCTGGATTCTCGTCGAATATAAAGGGAATAATAAATATGGCAGATAAAAAATTCGAAAACCTAAAGTCTCATGACTACCACGTGATTATGACGCAATTACGTCCGGTTGCATTGAGGGGAATTCTACCGGAAAATGTTCGAGGACCCATTGTGAAGCTATGTGCATTCCTCTGCAATTTCTCAGAAGGTAATCGATCCAGAAATCCTACCAAGGTTACAGAATGATTTGGTCCAATGTCTTGTCAGTTTCGAGTTGGTGTTCCCACCATCGTTCTTCAATATTATGACGCACGTCCTAGTTTACCTAGTCGAAGAGAATACCATTCTGGGTCCTTTATTTCTACACAATATGTTCCCCTTTGAGAGGTTTATGGGAGTTTTAAAGAAATATGTTCATAACCGTACTAGGCCAGAAGGAAGCATCTCCAAGGGCTATGGAACAGAGGAGGTTATTGAGTTTTGTGTTGACTTTATTTCTGATCTTAAGCCGATTGGTGTTCCTCAATCGCGGCATGAGGGGAGACTGAGTGGAAAAGGCACGCTAGGAAAGAAAGCAGTAATAAGTATGAACGGGCATTCTTTCACTAAAGCACACTACACAGTTCTACAAAATTCCACCTCGGTGGCTCCGTATATCGAGGAACACATGGATATTGTACGCTGCAAGAAGCCAGAGCAGTATGACTCCTGGATTAAACGTACACACATGGCGACTTTCGGCTGTTGGTGATACGTCTCCAACGTATCTATAAATTTTTATTGTTCCATGCTGATATATTTTCATTCGAGGATACTTTTTAAGTATTTATTTACCAATTTATATTATTTTTGAGCACTAACCTATTGACCCAATGACCAGTGCCAGTTGTTGTTTTATGCATGTTTTTCACTTTTCAGGTTTACAGTACCAAACGAAGTCCAATTGCCATGAAACTTTCTGGTGATTTTTTTGGACAAAAATAAAACCTGGAAGATTCGGAAGGAAGCCGGGAGCCACACGAGGGCCCCACAAGCCAACAGGGCACGGCCTGGGGGGCGCCGCGACCTGATGGCTTGTGGTCCCCTCGGGGCTCTCCCGACCCCGTTCTCTGGCCTATAAATTCTCATATATTCTGAAAACCCTGGAGGCAGTCCCGAAACACTTTTTACGCTGCCGCAAGTCTCTGTTCGATCGGGAGGCCATCTGGACCTCCGTTCTGGCACCCTGCCGGAGGGGGATCAATCACGGAGGGCCTCTTCATTAACCTTGCTGCCCTCATGATGACGTGTGAGTAGTTCACCATAGACCTATGGGTCCGTAGTTAGTACTGATAACCCACAAGTATAGGGGATCGCGACAGTCTTCATGGGTAGTAGTTCACCCTAATTTATTGATTCGACACAAGGGGAGCCAAAGAATATTTATTGGCCTTGACAGTTGAGTTGTCAATTCAACCACACCTAGGATATCTCTCTGCAGCAAAGTTTTAGTAGCACGGCAAATAGTAGTAGCAAAGTAACAGTAGTAGTGACAGCAGTAATTTTGTAGTAGTTGTGACAGTAGCAGTAGCAATAGTAACTTAACAAGATTCAGTATATGTAAAGCGTAGGCACGTGGATCGGTGATGGATAATGATTTAGATGACATTGATCATGTAATAGTTACACACTAGGGCGACACAGAACTAGCTCCAATTCATCAATGTAATGTAGGCATGTATTCCGTATATAGTCATGTGTGCTTGCGATAAGAACTTCCATGACATATTTTGTCCTATCCTCCTGATAACCCACAAGTATAGGGGATCGCAACAGTTTTCGAGGGTAGAGTATTCAACCCAAATTTATAAATTCGACACAAGGGGAGCCAAAGAATATTTGCAAGTATTAGCAGTTGAGTTGTCAATTCAACCACACTTGGAGATTAATTATCTGCAGCAGAGAGATCAGTAGCACAGTAGTATGATAGCTTTGATAGCAGTAGTAGCAGTAACTGTAACGGTAACAGCGATAGCAATACTTTTGTAGCAAGTGTAACAGTAGAAGTAGCAATAGTAACTTAGCAAGAACAATATGTGGAAAACTCGTATGCACTGGATCGGTGAACTCGTTGGATAATATTCATCATGTAACAGTCATAACCTAGGGCGACACAGAACTAGCTCCAGTTCATAAATGTAATATAGGCATGTATTATGTAAATAGTCATACGTGCTTATGGAAAAGAACTTGCATGACATCTTTTGTCCTACCCTCCTGTGGCAGCGGGGTCCATAAGGAAACTAAGGGATATTAAGGCCTCCTTTTAATAGAGAACCGGAACAAAGCATTAACACATAGTGAATACATGAACTCCTCAAACTACGGTCATCACCGGAAAGTATCTCGACTATTGTCACTCCGGAGTTTACAGATCATAACACATAGCAGGTGCATATGACTAGCAAGATCGGATCAAGAACATAGATATAATGGTGATAACATAAACGGTTCAGATCTGAAATCATGGCACTCGGGCCCTAGTGACAAGCATTAAGCATGGCAAAGTCATAGCAACATCAATCTCAGAACATAGTGGATACTAGGGATCAAGCCCTACCAAAACTAACTCGATTACATGATGAATCTCATCCAACTCCTCACTGACCAGCAAGCCTATGAATGAATTACTCACTCCCGGTGGGGAACATCATGGAATTGGCGATGGAGAAGGGTTGATGATGACGAAGACCGAAGATTCCCCTCTCCGAAGCCCCAAACGGACTCCATATTTTGCAATAATATTTCAGTAGGCGTGAGTTTATTAAAATCAAGTCTTTTATACAAAGAGAAAGGCATAACACTAACACCAACTCCCAAATCACACAAAGTAGTTTTGACATAATTTCTTTTAATGGAGCAAGGTATAGTTGGTATTCCAGGATCTCCAAGTTTTTTAGGTACTCCATCCTTAAAAGAATAATTAGCAAGCATGATGGATATTTCAGCTTCAGGTATCTTTCTTTTATTAGTGATGATGTCTTTCATGTATTTTGCATAAGGGGCCATCTTTAAGATATCAGTTAAGCGCGTACGCAAAAAGACTGGCCTGATCATTTGAGCAAAGCATTGAAATTCTTCATCATCCTTTTTCTTAGATGGTTTAGGTGGAAAAGGCATGGGTTTCTGAACCCATGGCTCTCTTTCTTTACCATGTTTTCTAGCCACAAAGTCTCTTTTATCATATCGTTTATTTTTAGGTTGTGGGTTATCAAGATCAACAACAGGTTCTATTTCAACATCATTATCTGGTTCTTTATCATTGTTCGGTTGAGTATCTTCAGGAACATCATCATTATTATTTTCATTATCACTAGGTGAATGTTCATTACCAGATTGAGTTTCAGCATCAGAAATAGAAACATAATTATTATCAGGAGGTTTTTCTATCTCAGGTTCACTAGAGGTATGCAAAGTCCTATCATTTTTCTTTTTCTTTTTGTTTTTAGAAGGACTAGGTGCTCAGTATTAATTCTCTGAGAGTCTTGTTCAATTCTTTTAGGATGACCTTCAGGATAAAGAGGTTCTTGGGTCATTCTACCTCCTCTAGTTACTACTCTAGCAGCAAAATCATTCATATTATTATTCATTTCATCAAGTAATTCTTTTTGAGATTTAGCAACTTGTTCTAACTGGGTTTGAACCATAGAGGCATGCTTTCCTACACCTCTAACATCATTACTGATTCTAAATAACAAGTCACTCAAGCGAGCAATCATATCAATTATATTTCAATTGTTTCAGAACATTTGCATTGAAGTGATCTTGTTTCATAATGTAGTTATGAAACTCATATAAGCATTGACTAGGATGTTTATTGTAAGGGATATCACTTTCATCAAACTTTAATAAAGAATTTACCTCTACCACCTGTTGAGGTGGTGGTTTGTCAAGGCCATGTATTTCTTAAATAGTTGGTAAATTCTTAACATCTTCAGCTTTAATACCTTTTTCCTTCATACATTTCTTTGCCTCTTGCATATTTTCAGGACTGAGAAATAAGATACCCCTCTTCTTCGGAGTGGGTTTAAGTGGTGGTTCAGGGAGAGTCCAATCATCATAATTCTTAAATATATTATCCAATAGTTCCTCAGCTTGTTCAATAGTTCGTTTCCTGAAAACACAACCAGCACAACTATGTAGGAAGTCCCGAGAAGCATCAGTTAGTCCCTTATAGAAGATATCAAGTATTTCATTTTTCTTAAGAGGGTGATCAGGCAAAGCATTAAGCAATTGGAGAAGCCTCCCCCAAGATTGTGGGAGACTCTCTTCTTCAATTTGCACGAAGCTAAATATTTCCTGTAAGGCAGCTTGTTTCTTATGAGCAGGAAAATATTTTTCAGAGAAGTAGTAAATCATATCCTGGGGACTACGCACACAACCAGGAGCAAGAGTATTGTACCATATCTTAGCATCACCCTTTAATGAGAACGGAAATAATTTGTGAATATAGTAATAGCGAATCTTCTCATCATGAGCAAAGAGGATGGCTATATCATTCAGCTTAGTAAGATGTGCCACTATAGTTTCAGTTTCATAGCCATGGAAAGGTTCAGATTCAACCAAAGTAATAAACTCTGGGTCGATAGAGAATTCATAATCCTTATCAGTAACAAAGATAGGTGAAGTAGCAAACTTAGGATCACATTTCATTCTAGTATTCAAAGTCTTTTCCTTGTACTTGCATAATAATTTCTTAAGATCATCTCTATCCTTACAAGAAAGGATTTCTCTACCTATCTTCTCATCCATAACATAACCTTCAGGTATCTCAGGCATTTCAAATCTAGGAGAGTTAGGTCTAATATGTGTTTCATAGTTCTCAGTTTCAAAGACTTCATCAATTTCTGTAATCTCATCAATTTCAATAATTTCCTTCTCTTTAGCTCTAGCAATTTGTTCATCAAGAAATTCACCTAGTGGCACATTATCATCAAGCATGGTACTAGCATCATCATAAGCATCATTCATAGCAGAAGTAGCATCATCAATAACTTGCGACACATCAGGATTACTAGCATGTGGTGGTGTTGCAAGTCTACTCATAACTGAAGGTGAATCAAGTGCAGAGTGTGATGGCAATTCCTTACCTCCCCTCGTCTTAGAGGGAAAAAATCTTGGTTCTTGTATCCTTCCGACTCTTCATAGTGATCAATTGACATAAATCCCAAGTGACTCAACAAATATAGCTATGCTCCCCAGCAACGGTGCCAAAAAAGATCTTGATAACCCACAAGTGTAGGGGATCGCAATAGTTTTCGAGGGTAGAGTATTCAACCCAAATTTATAGATTCAACACAAGGGGAGCCAAATAATATTTGCAAGTATTAGTAGTTGAGTTGTCAATTCAACCACACCTGGAGATTAAATATCTACAACAGAGTGATCAGTAGCACAGTAGTATGATAGTTTTGATAGCAGCAGTAGTAGTAACAGTAACGGTAACATCGATAGCAATAGTTTTGTAGCAAGTGTAACAGTAGCAGTAGCAATAGTAACTTAGCAAGAACTATATATTGAAAACTCGTAGGCACTGCATCGGTGAACACGTTGGATAATATTCATCATGTAATAGTCATAACCTAGGGCGACACAGAACTAGCTCCAGTTCATAAATGTAATGTAGGCTTGTATTCCGTAAATAGTCATACGTGCTTATGGAAAAGAACTTGCATGCCATGTTTTGTCCTACCCTCCTGTGGCAGCGGGGTCCATAAAGAAACTAAGGGATATTAAGGCCTCCTTTTAATAGAGAACCGGAACAAAGCATTAACACATAGTGAATACATGAACTCCTCAAACTACGGTCATCACCGGAAAGTATCCCGACTATTGTCACTCCGGGGTTTACGGATCATAACACATAGCAGGTGCATATGACTAGCAAGATCGGATCAAGAACATAGATATAATGGTGATATCATAAACAATTCATATCTGAAATCATGGCACTCGGGCCCTAGTGACAAGCATTAAGCATGGCAAAGTCATAGCAACATCAATCTCAGAACATAGTGGATACTAGGGATCAAGCCCTAACAAAACAAACTCGATTACATGATGAATCTCATCCAACTCCTCACCGACCAGCAAGCCTATGAAGGAATTACTCACTCCCGGTGGGGAGCATCATGGAATTGGCGATGGAGAAGGGTTGATGATGACGAAGACCGAAGATTCCCCTCTCCGGAGCCCCAAACGGACTCCAGATCTGGCCTCCCGATGAAGAACAGGAGGCGGCGGCGGCTCCGTCTCGTCAAACGCGATAAAACTTTCTCTCCTATTTTCCAAAAATAGGATTTTATAGCGCTGGAATTAGGGTCACTGGGGCCACGAGGTGGGCACAACCCACTAGGGCGCGCCTGGAGGGGGTGGCGCGCCCTGGTGTATCGTGCCCAACCAGAGCACCCTCTCTGGTGGTTCTTGGCTCTAGTATTTTTTATTTATTATAAAATAAATCTCCAAAAAGTTTCGTCCAGTTCCGAGAACTTTTATTTCTGCATAAAAACAACACCATGGTAGTTCTGCTGAAAACAGCGTCAGTCATGGTTAGTTTCATTCAAATCATGCAAATTATTGTCCAAAACAAGAGCAAAAGCGTTAGGAAAAGTAGATACGACGGAGACGTATCACCTCCCGTGGCAGCGGGGTCCTATTGGAAACTAAGGGATATTAAGGCCTCCTTTTAATAGAGAACCGGAACAAAGCATTAACACATGGTGAATACATGAACTCCTCAAACTACGACAATCACCAAAAAGAATCCCAAACTACGGCTTGAACCGGAACAAAGCTAACAAAGGAATTACTCACTCTCGGTGGTGATCATCATGGCGATGTTGATGGAGAAGGGTTGGTGATGACGACGGCAATGATTTCCCCTCTCCGGAGCCCCAAACGGACTCCAGATCAACCCTCCCGAGCAAGAACAGGAGGTGGCAACGGCTCCGTCTCGTGAAACGCGATGAAAACTTCTCTCTGATTTTTCTCCGAAGATGTGATTTTATAGGACTGGAATCAGGGTCGGAGGAGCCTCGAGGGCCCCACAAGCCATCAGGGCGCGACCTAGGGGGGCGTGCCCTAATTTGTGGTGGCCCCCTGGCATACGCCCTCCGGCAGTTCTTTGCTCCATAATTCATTATAAATCCCAAAAATAATTCACAAAAAGTTTCGTCCAATTTCAAGAACTTTTATTTCTGCACAAAAAAACATCAAGGTAGTTCTGCTGAAAACAACGTCAGTCCGGGTTAGTTTCATTCAAATCATGCAAATTAGAGGTCAAAACCAGAGCAAAAGTGTTTGGAAAAGTAGATACGTTGGAGACGTATCAACTCCCCCAAGTTTAACTCATTGCTTGTCCTCAAGCAATTCAGTTGACAAACTGAAAGTGATAAAGAAAACTTTTACAAACTCTTTTGTTCTCGTCGTTATACACATGCTTAGCTAGTGTTCAAGTTTTCAGCATAAATTATAAATAACCACATCCATGATAGCAATTAAACATCATATCAACTCATGGCAATACATAACCAACTAGCAAGCAAATAATAAGATATCTCACATGCCAACAATTTATCAAAACGATCATGATATAATATGGTGACATGGTATGTTGCTAGCCCTTTCTGAGACCGCAAAATATAAATGCATAGCACATCTGAGGTTCAAGCAACGACTAAACATTATAATTCAGAGTAGAAAAGATCCAGTCATGCTCACATCCAACATTAACTAGACTCAATGCATAAGAATGACAATAGTGCTCTCAGGTCTGCTGCCTTTAATAAGAGGATGATAACTCAACATAAAATAAATAGATAGACCCTTCGCAGAGGGGAGCATTGATTTGCAGAGGTGCCGGAGCTCAAGTTTTAAAACAAGATCGGAATGTAGTTTTTGAATGGTGCACTTTTCTTGTCAACGTCACGACAAAGGTTTTCAATATCTTCCATGCTAAACTCATTATTTGCGGTTCCCAAACAAAATAGTAAAGTTTACTCCTATCCACCATCCATACACAAACCATGGCTGACCGAATCCACGGTTGCGTGCCAACATATCAATTGTCCCAAGGAGTTTTGTTTAATTAGTTCTTGATTATACAGGACTGGGCATCCTTTTTACCAGCCTCTCTCGTGCAATGACGACGAATAAACGACCGTCATGAGAATAACTCACTTAACATGGAAAATACTGAACGCCTCGTCGCTCCATGAGCGAGGTGCATGCACAAAATAGATGTTTATTTGAATGTTTAGAGATGGCATGTGCAAATTTACTTGGAACAACAGGGTAATACCACATATAGGTAGGTATGGTGGACTCATGTGAAATAACTTGGTTTAAAGGTTTTGGATGCACAAGAAGAAATCCCGCTTAGTACGGGTGAAGGCTAGCAATAGGTTGGGAAGCGACCAGCTAGAGAGCGAGAACGGTCATAGGCATGCATTGTGAATAATTAATATTGGACATAGCATGAGTAGGATATGAACACTCTGAATTTAAACGTCATGAAGGTTGCATTGGTTTTGAATCAACTACATGTTTGCACATGGGCCAAGTCAAGCCGCTTGAATTTCTCAGAGGGAAATACCATACCACATCTTAACCATTTTAACGCATGTTGATCAATAAGATAAATCATTATTCACTACTAGCTGTTTAAGCATGGCATGAGAAGCTATCTTATATCTTATATTTACTAATTGGATGCACCATACGAATCTCCACGTTAATCCTAGAAAGACACATCAAAATAACCATAGGATGGTAATTCTACAGTCAAGATCTAAAAGTTACAATGGACAGGTTGACAAAAAAATAAAAAAGAAATTCTAATCTGGACTCTAGAGTCCTAGCGTTATGTCCAACCCAGGAATTCTCCATCCGTCTTTTGTCTCCTTCTATATATCTTATATTTACTACTAACCCTAGGAGTTAAGTAATATCATCCATCCAATTAATATTGATTCATTTGTAGCCCTTGATGAAATACATCACGTCCCGGTCTGCTGTCTCGCACATGTGAGTCATCAGGTCCTTGGTCTCTATCTCTCAAAGATACCTAAAAAAAGGTAGCTGAATTTTATTGCCCGTCAAACTAGACGCCACGGCAAGAAGGATTTGACTCAAAACCGATCTGACGATCTTTCCGATTCAAGTTGTTCGTTGTTCTTGAGAAGCCACGACAAGAATGGCTGGCTCAAGTCTGATCTGGCTAACTTCCCGATGCAAGTCGCCAAGGACTTCTCAGCGAGCGCTATGGCAAGGCCCAAATCAGCGGCCCTGTTGTTGTCATGGCTGGTGCTTTTTGCCTTAACAAACACGGGCGCACATTGATTACTTCCGGCTGTTGCATGCGTATGTAGCCGATGCATGCACATACACTGATTGATTCTGAAGCTAGCTACATAGACAAAGCAAGCATGAAGAAGCACCACGATTAATTCCAGCGGCCGTATGTGTACCGGCGTACACTGAATGATTCTGGAGCTAGCTACAACAAACCCAAGATGTCGACGTACACTAATGGATTCTGTATGTGTACGTATCGGCGTACACATGCATGGAGATACCAACGGTTGCTATAGTGCCTATCTCTCCTTCCTTTATTTCTCCAAATGTTCCTTGCTTTATTTCTCACGCTGTTAATTACAGTGTACCAACAAATTAGCACCTAACTAAGTATAGTTCGGTGACCTACTCCTATTTGGATAGGAAGTCTGGCTTAATTCCAACAAATTTAACATCCATCTGACTCTTTCTTTCCATTCCATGGCCTCTTTGCCACGTCATGTAGATTTTGCAGCTCCGCTGCTTTATAGCATGAAATTGCAATGTATGAAGTTTCACTAATCTCAGGTAACAATGTGATCTTCCCTTCCCTGTATAATCGATATGTTGATTTGATCTACAAATTGTAACTTGGACTAATTAACTGAATTCCAGAAACATTAATTTTTGACATTTTTATAGGGACTTTCTAACATTTTGATTTTTGAGATAAAAGCAGTATTGATTCTCCCTGTTAGGCATTGTTAATCTCGAGCTCATCTCCGTATTTCCCAACATTATCATATGTTAACTGGTATTATGCAATTATTGTCAGCCAGTGGTTCAAGAAAATAGTTTTGTCTGGTCATTAGTTAAATTTTGCAGCTTTTGGGCTCATGCACCAGGAAACCATATCGGTTGTGGAGTTTTATTATCTGGAACACTCTGATTTTTGGGCCGGAGAAGATCGATGTTTGTTTGCGGTTATTCTTCAGTGTATATAGATACATGACATGCACTTCATCGGAATAATTTCCACGGTACCTACCAAATTTAGAGTAAGTTATAAGCCTAACCTCATATTTGACCGACCATCAACTTTCATTAGTTCGCATATATAGTAGCATGTAGGATCACGATAAAGAAAAATGCACTGTCGTTTTCAACCACTAGGAAACTACTAATTCCTTCTCAAGAAACACGGAAGCCAATTTAGGTCTTTCAGTTGACCAATTATTGTGCACTCTCTTAAATATTCCTCCTCTCCTCTAATTTCTATTTTGGTACACTAATTCGTAGAAATTTTTGCAAAAGAATTGATATATTTATCATGATATATTTTCTCTTTTGTACATCAATTTTGCCCTTTGATAACAATTATTTTGCAACGCCTTGCTATTCTCAATTATTCCTTATAAAAACAGTTAATACATTGAGGGATTTACATCCAGATGTTAGATTCTAATACTCGATATGGCTTTTTGATTATGTTCATACGTAGACAATGAAAGAACAGTTCTAGCTTTTTGGCCATCTTGATATCCCCACTCACGTTCTGGGTTGCATTTTCTAACTTATTTTTTCCTCGGCAATTGAAACTTATTTAAACGACCATGCCGGTGTTTAGGACAAGTTGATTTTAGTGTAGGGCGATGTACCGAGGATGCTTGAAATAGTATAGAGGTACTTTATGTTTGTTAATTTCCAATTGGCTTGGGTATTTTAACGATAAGTTAAGAGAACTATATTTTAATATTTTGGTGCGCGTGTCGGCGTCGACGCATGAGGTGTGCGGCGGCTGCGGCGCCAGCAGGCGCGAGTCTGCCTAGCCTTGGATCGAGCTCTGCTCGGTTCGGTTCCCGGATCTGGAGGCTCCGCGTGGAGCGGCGGTCTCTGTTCGTGTGCAGGCTGTGGCTTACTCGTCTGCGTTGCTGGAGGAGGGCGTTTTGGTTGATTGCCAGGCTGCAGGCTTGGATGGTGTCACAGCCGGTGAAAGCCGGGCTTCGGTTGCGGTTGAAGCCAACGACGGCGGTGCTTCTGCACAGTCCCCTTGTTGAAGGCGTCGTGATGCTGTTCTACCTCCTTGGGACGAAATCACTGTTCTGACCTTATACGGAAAGAATAGCACAAAATGAACTCGTTTGGAAAGTATTTCACGATCTCACCCTTTTAGAAACGCCACAGGCCGCGGCGTTGCTGTCAAACTAAGAAACGCCGACCTACCCCGCGTTGCTGGTCAAGTAAGAAACGCCAACCTACCCTGCGTTTCTACACTTCAGCAACGCCGAGCTACCCCGCGTTTCTACTTCTTGGAAACGCCAAGGTTTGTGGCGTTTCTTAGAAGACCAGCAACGCCATGGTCCCTGGCGTTGCTGCGTGAGATACTTATTAGGCCGTGGCCCCCCTTGTGTTTCACCCACCCCTCACCACTCACTCTCTTCTCACCTATCCCGTCCACCCCCTTTTCCTCTTTGTCTCCCCCACTTCTCCCCTCTCAAATCCTTCCAAAAGGATTGGTTTGGTCCGTGGATCCGGTGTCATTTCCGTTCCTTGAGGTAATCTCCTTCATCTCACAAATTTTTATTGGTTGGATTTGTCTATTTGGGTGGTTTTTTGTTCATGTGTTTTGTAACCCTAGTTTTGAACATTGTTCCAAAATATGATGTTCTTAGTGTGTACTAATGAGTATAGTTGTTCCAATAATGTTGCATTGTATTGGTTGGGTTATGCTTATTGTTAAGATTTAGGGTTAGGGTTAGGGTTAGGGTTTGGGTAATGCTTAATTTGGATGGACATAGATGTTTCTTAGTTGTTTTGTTAGGAATGTGGTATACTTAGCATTGGTACTTTTGTTCCCTTTTTTAGATGGACAAGATTGTGAATATTCATTATGTTGACAAGGAGGCATTCATGAATGTTGATATTGTTGACAAGTATGAGGAAGTGTTGGTATTTCTTGAGAGTCCTACTTATGAAGAGTTTGTGGAAGAAACGCGGATAAGATTGAAGTGGGTTGATCCAAGTGACCAAGTTGAATTATTAGGAAGATATGATGTTGGGTCGGCACACAAGTGTCGAATGAAGACAATGCCTATCAAGTCCAATTTGCATTGGGTTGCATACAAGGAGGTCGTTGCATCCTCGGTAGTCAAGTCACTCGAAGTGTTTGCAATTATGTTGGTCAAGGCTCCTCTTTTTCATGTTGACTTGAACCAAACCTTAGTAGATGATTTGAGCCCGATTAGTAGTGTGCCACCTATTGTTGAGCATAAAGTTGAAGTGGAAGCCGATGAGTATCCCCAATATGAGTTCGGAGGTAGTGCACCGATCAAAGATGATGGTCATGACTCCGACGAAGAGTATGAGAGGCACCACAACATTGTTATGGTCATCTCACCAAGAGCAAGGTGAAAAGAGTGCGTCTCCAGCCTCCAACGGTCCGTAAGGGCGGTAAGGGCCGTGGAGTTCAACCATGGTGGTGTGCCTTTAAAGTTGAGCACAAACTGAAGAAGATCCATTCTTCTAAAATAAGGCTCGTACCGACGGTCATATATGAGAGATTCATTCGGGTTGTTCCCCCTCAACCGAAGTAGTGGAGGAACCTAAACAAACAAACGCATAATTTGTTACTTCTCTCAACTTGTCACAATATGAAAATCAACCAATATAAAAAGATAATCATCAAGGCCCGGATAATTACCTCCCCTCTCTTCACTAGCACCGCACGATGCTTCTGCTCGTAGAAATCATCAAGGCCCGGATATTTATCCGGCTCAAACATCCTACATAATAGGAACAAATAATTTTAGGATTCAACATAATACATTTTTTTACCTATAAATGTTAAATTCACATGCTTCTGCTCGTACCAAATAATTTTAGGATTCAACACGCACACATCTATGTAGTCGAAAATATTTAGGATGAACACATAGCAAATATAACAATCAAGTAATATGCAACTATAGAAAATACACAAATTTACATCATATTTCGCAATGCACTCATCCTTGGCCGGCCCTCATCCTTACTACTAAATCATATGATACTAAACAACTAAATCATCACCAAATTTTGTTTTACTTCAAAACCTAGGTTGCACCTAGTGCCCAAAAATGCTCCAAAAATACAAAGTTATTGCAAAAAGTGATTGGAGGGATTGGAGGAGCTTACCGGCCTCTTCGATTTGCCCCAAAGATCTGCAAAAATGGTTGAGGGAAGAGGAAGATTGAAGGGGGGGATCGGGAGGAGGAGAGAGGCGATTTTCGGGACTGCTCGCAGCGAGGAGAGGAGGAAGAACGGGCTAATGCGTGGGTGGGGCCTAAACTAATATCGGCCTTAGAAACGCCAGGGCCCTTGGCGTTTCTGTTCAAGGCTGCCACGCAGAGTAGCTCGGCGTTTCTGACGTGTACAAACGCGAGCTAGGACGACGTTTCTTAGTTTGCCAGAAACGCAGGGTAGTTTGGCGTTTCTTAGTTGATCTGCAACGCCGCGGGCTGTGGCGTTTCTAAAAGGGTCAGATCGTGAAATACTTTCCAGACGAGTTCATTTTGTGCTAATCTTTACGTATTAAGGTCAGAACAGTGATTTCGTCCACCTCCTTGCCTGTTATGCTCCGGGGGAAACTTCAGACTCAGGTCTCCTGGGTCAGACGATGGTGGCGCTAAATGTCGCACTCCCTCATGAGGGCCTCGTCTTGGAGCTTGGCTTGGCTGCAGAGACCAGTGGTTGAAGGTGGTGTCGTTGATGTTTGTCTGGCGGTGGGTGGTGGTGGTGCGGCTGGCTTGGGGTCGACGGTTGTTTGTGTCCTTGGTGATGTTCGTGCTCGCGTGCTCTTGGTGGGTCTCTGCTAGTGCGGTGCCCAGCGATTACACCGGTGGCATATAGGTGCCGTGACGTCGTCTCGGCCTCACGTGTCCTTTCGAATGTGCCCCCGACACAGGTGGTGTCGCGGCGTTGTGCAGTCTCGGACGCGCGGCGCCTTTCGATTGCGTCGACGGTGCAGTGCCGTGGTTTGGTCTGCTAGGCGATGCCCTTCGACTAAGCTGGTGGCACACAGGTACCGTGCGTCCTCTTGGCCTCGCATGTCCCTTCGACTACGCCCCTCGACACAGGTGGTGTTGTGGCGTTGTGTAGTCTCGGATGCGTGGAGCCTTTCGATTGCGTCGACGATGCAGTGTCGTGGTTTGTTCTCAGCTGGCCGATGCCGTTCGATTCACCGGTGGTGCTCTTAGGTGTGTTGAGTGGTGTGGAGTTCTCCCTCTTTGTTCCCCCTGTTATGTGTGTGACCCGTGTGTGATATTTTGCTTTATCTCTACTCCTTGTGTCCCCCTGTACTTCTGGTTCACTTGAACCTATCTTGCGACGGGCTGCAAAGCCTTATAGGCAAAATGAATACAATTCAGGTGGTTGAGGGGCTTTCCCCTCCTCCCCCGGTGAAAATTCCAAAAAAAAAATTTGTTTGACTAAGCAAAATGGCCACTCTGTGCTAATATCAAAATGATCGTACATGTTGTTGATGCACATACCAGAATGTAAAAAAAATCCACCAATTGCTTCATATTTATTAAGATAATTCTCACAATTTAAAATTCTCATAGAATTTTATTGTCTGTATTCCATTTTTCTAAATAGTATCACTGAGGTTATATAAAATATTTTTCTTTATTTTTTGGAAAAAGACTCATATAATGCTATAGATCAACAATATATAATATGTTACATTTTTCAATTATGCTTAGAAGGTTAAGTTCCGCACAACATAAAGGAGAGCACCATATATAGTCATATGAAATCCCTAGCCCGTGCCGGTGCACGGGTCGATGACTAGTAATCTCTAATTGGCATCATGAACATGTTCACTCATAATATACTGAATCGAAATCGAACGAGCTAAACATATTTACAAAAACGGAAAAAAGAAGAGTTCATACCAGCTTCCCTTGCCACGATCACTTCGTCAAATATCGTCATTATTTCCTTTCACTTACATGACCGAATGATGTGATAATAATAATAATAGTGCAAGAATACCGTGGACTAAGCTGGAATCTGCAGGGCAGTTTTGGACAAAGGAGACGACAAGGTAATATTGGCTCTCTGTTAGATCAACAATAAAGCATATAAGAGCCACTCAATATTTTCATCATGGTCTGAAGAGAAATTCAGAGAAATACACAGAAATATTTTGGAGTTTTTGTTTTTCTCAAGCAAGCAAATAAACTAAGGGAAAACAAGAACAAGAAAAATTAATTACACGGGAAAGCTCCCAACATGCAAAGAAAATATTTTTGGGTTTTCTTCTTAGTACTAAGATAATTAAAACGGGAAAAGAAAACTAAAAAGAAGCGAGAAATATTTTTGGGTTTTCCAAAGTTTTTCAAACACACAAGAAGAAAGCGTAAAAATAAAACTAGTATGGATATACAATGAAATAGGATGAACACCGACAATTTATATGAAGTGTGTGAACATGAATGTAATGTCGGTGAGAAATACGTACTCCCCCAAGCTTAGGCGTTTGCCTAGCTTGGTGATCACCACTGGTAATAGCCATCAGGTCCGAGAAAGTGTTCCTGCCGGGGCACCTGAGCATCCCATGCCCGGGCCTCAGCCTCCGTAGCAGCCAGCTCATTCCGGTAAGCAATTATATCTTCTGGCATTATTCTGTATCCGTGCCTGGCATGATATTTAAACAGAGAGGGTGCAGGCAAAGGAATAATATCGCAAGTCGTCTCGCTAAATACTAAGATGTAACGAATATGTTGCGGTGTTTGTGGTTCCTCAATAAATTGGTGTTCCATCATAGATTGGTGATCAAGATAAACCTTAGGCAACAAGTAATCAGTAGTGCGTATAGCAACTTCAAAACGCTTTGCCAAGCGAGTGGCATAAATACCACCATGAATCTTGCCTTTGTTTCGGTTAAGATTTAATCGACGCGCAACAATAGCTCCTATGTTATAAGTGTTATCACCATAAAGTGCACGGCGTAGAATAGCCAGGGTAGGGGCATCGAGGCCACCACCCTGTTCCATGGCGGTTATGCATTTTCCTATAAATAGAGAAAAGTAGTGCACGGAAGGAAATTCCAAACTAGTAGCTCTAGCGTGTGACACGCCCCTATTTTCTCCCACAGTTAAGGTTTGGAGGAAATCCTCAAACTCCTCGGGCTTAGGCTCACGCATTCCCCCGTCAGAAGGAAGCAAACATATTTCACAAAATTCATGTAGAGGAAATTCATAGTTGGTGGCATAAAGATCAAAACGTACTGTGGGAGCACCGGGCGTATTTGTGAAAAAAAGTTTTGCACGAAGGAATTGGTAAGGAGATAGTATTGGTCACACTCATCTGCGAGGAAGTCCGTCAGCTCAGCATTTGCAATGAATTGCGTGAACTCTTCATAGAAACCCGCTTCGTTCATGAAGGGCGTATGTGGTCATTCACATGGCCTAACCTCCGTGTTGCGAACAAGGCTGATGTCTCGGTCCTGAGTTCTCCTAACAACTCCCTTGGGGCTCCGGCTTGAAGAACCTTTCCTCAAGAAATTCATTTTTCCAAAGCACAAATTTCTGAAATTTTTGAGCCACAAATTCATGTCAATGAAACTTTGCAAGATTGATAGCAACTACTCATATGGATGCCTAGAGGTATCAAGCATTCATACTACTTGGAACTCAAAGAATTCAACATGCAAGCTCATTTTCTGTAGCACCAAGTGCAGCATATTTTGGAAAATATAAACCACTGAAACAAAAACTAATTGGAAGAATGGAGGAGTCACATACCAAGGAACAATTCCTCAAAACAATTTTGGAAACGGAGTTCCGAGCAAAGAGATCGAAAACTTCAGCTTTTAGGTGAAGAACATGGGAGAGAGATGGATAGAGAATTTTTGCTGGAGGTAGGAGAAAGAGTGGGATGAAGGGATAAGGCAGGGGGCCCCTGTGGGCCCACAAGCCATCAGGGCGCGACCTAGGGGGGGCATCCTATTGGCTTGTGCCCCACAGGTGCAGTCCCCTGCTGTAATTTTTATGCCAATTTTTTTTATTTATTCCAGAAAAATTCATGTTAAATTTTTGGGGCAATATGAGGTTTTTTATTTTTGGGCATTTTTCTACGCACGGGAAAAATAGAAAAATGGAAAATCATGCTAATTTATTTTATATAAACCGAAAATAACGGAGGATAAACTTTTGATACACAGAGTTGTGAATACTAAATTCATCAATCACATGCCTTCCGAAAAGGATCCATTAATAAGGTTGATCATGTCTTATTAACAACCGTTTCCGGTAAACATGCAACCGAAGAATTTTCGTATATCACTAGGTTACCTCAATGGGGATTTGCATATCCCCAACAACAAGATTATAATATTTCTTCTTGATAGTAGGAAGAGGAATTGCAAACCTTCCAATGATAACCGTGGGAGTAGGCTCAATGACATTAATATTATTGACCAAAGTTTGCTTCTTCAGAAAATGAACGGTATGTTGCTTGCCATTGATGTGAAAGGTAGCCTTGCTTTTATTGCAATCAATAACAGCCCATGTAGTGTTTAGAAAGGGTCTACCAAGGATGATCAACATATTGTCGTCCTCGGGCATATCAAGAATTACTATGTCTGTTAAGATAGTAACATTTGCAACCACAACAGGAACGTTCACAAATTCCAATAGGTAAAGCAGTGGATTTATGAGCCATTTGCAAAGATATCTCGGTAGGTGTAAGCTTACTCAAATCAAGTCTTTTATAAAGGGAGAAAGGCATAACACTAACACCGGCCCCTAAATCACATAGATCAGTTTTAACATAATTTCTTTTAATAGAGCAAGGTATTGTGGGTATGCCAGGATCTCCTAACTTCTTAGGTATTCCTCCATCAAAAGAATAATTGGCAAGCATAGTAGCAATTTCAGTTTCAGGTATTTTCCTTTTGTTGGTAATAATATCTTTCATGTACTTAGCATACAGAGGCATTTTAAGTATATCAGTCAAACGAGTATGCAAAAGGATAGGTCTAATGATTTCAGCAAAGCACTCAAAATCTTCATCAACCTTACTCTTAGAAGACTTACGAGGGAATGGCATGGGTTTTAGATCACATGGCTCTCTTTCCTTCCCATGCTTTCTAGCAACAAAGTCTCTCTTATCATAACGTTTATTTTTAGGAGGTGGGTTATCAAGATCCTCAGCAGGTTCTATTTCTACATCATTATCATGTTCTTTATTACTATCTGATGGAGCATCTACTTGCACATTATTATCATCATCCTCCTTTTCATCATTACTAGGTGCATGTTCACTGCCAGACTGGGTTTCAACATCAGAAATAGAAACATCATTATGGTTCTCAGTAAGTGTTTTTGTAACAGTTTCATTAGCTAGGAGCATGCAAGTTCCTATCATTTTTCTTTTTATTTTTCTTATTAGAAGAACTAGGTGCATCAACATTGATTCTCTGAGAATCCTGTTCTATTCTTTTAGGATGACCTTCCGTATAGAGAGGTTCTTGGGTCATGCGACCTCCCCTAGTAATTACTCTAATAGCCTGATCATTCATATTATTATTTATTTCAGCAAGCAAATCATTTTGTGACTTAGCAACTTGGTCTAGTTGGATGTGAACCATAGAAGCGTGTTTACCTAGACGTTTTACATCATTAGCAATTCTAAACATCAAGTCACTTAAGCGGTCTATCATCATGGCATTATGTCTCAATTGATTCTTAACATAGTTGTTAAAGTGTTCTTGCTTGACAACATAATTATCGTATTCATCCATGCATTGTTCAGGAGTCTTATTGTAAGGTATATCATTTTCACTAAAGGAATGGAGAGAGTTTACCTCTACTACCTATGTCGGGGTATCAAGTCCATGTAATTCTTCAATAGGTGGTAGTTTCTTGATATCCTCAATTTTAATACCTTTCTCCTTCATAGATCTTTTTGCTTCTTGCATATCTTCAGGGTTGAGGAATAGAATACCTCTCTTCTTTTGAATAGGTTCCGGAGGTGGTTCAGGGAGTGTGTCAGGGAAATATCTTTCGGTGAGACCCGCCCGTTTAGGGCCGGGTTCTGGGGATCTTTATTGAAGATAGGCTAGTTGGGCCGGAGCGTTCTCAAGAGGCCCAGAAGAAGAGCCGCCCAAGGAAGGGCCGGCCCAAGCCCGCCGTGAGAGGCGGTATGTGCAAACCGCCTCGAGGTATAACTTAGGAAACAAGTAAAGGAGAGTTGGGCTCGGATTGCTATCCCGACCCGGACTCTTATGTAAGCCCCGGACCTCCGCCTATATATATAAAGGGGGAGCCCTGGGGCTAGAGGGATCACGTTGAAACCTTTCGGGAGCTAGGGCTAGACAAGTTCCAAAACCCTTGTAATCGAGATCTTCAATACATCTAGCAGGGTAGGCTTTTACCTCCACGAGAGGGGCCGAACCTGGGTAAACCTTGCCTCCCGTGTTCCTCGTTTAACCCCTTCGGTCTACTTCTTACGCGATGGCTTCGAGATCAAGTCCTATGAGGACATCTGCCATGAAAATACCACGACAGTTGGCGCCCACCGTGGGGCTATCGTATGGTGGTGTTGAGTATTCGAAGGGTCCTCCCCAAGGACTCGAGGGATACGTGATTGGCCGGATAACCAAGAGTCGCCGCGGCAATCTGCTCATCGACGACTCAGGCTGGGGCCCCGAGGCCGACTCTCTTGAGTACGGGTACCGGGTCCCCTTTGGCGGAATCCATGTCTTCATCGGGAAGGCCGGCGGCTCTAAGCCGGCCGCCTCCACGGAGGTCGTTGAAACGGCCCGCCGCGCGCAACCCGCCGTGGCGAGAGCCGCCCCTAGGCTTCCGGCTCCTGTGCAGGCCGGCGGATCTGGATCTGGGCCGGATATCTTCACCGACACCTTCAAGCCGGTCCAGGACACGCAGCCCGCCAGGCGAGAGCACGTCTTCGTTGGCTTCACTCAAGGGGTGGAGTATTCTGGATCGTCGGCTTCCACGGAGGGCTCGGCGACTTACGTTGATGGTGGCTATTCCTCTGGCGGAGAGTCGCTTTATTCTCTTCACCAAGAGGATCTTGGGGGCTTTCAGCAGAACTCGCCGGCGCAGGATTCTTTAGGCCCGCCCGCTCGCCCTGTTGTCTACATGGCGGGGGCGGCTGATATACCAGACCCGGCGGCGGATGCTGGAACCTCCAATGCGGTGTCAAGAGTTTCGCCAGCACAGACCCTGGTGGGATTGACGGCTACGTTGACTACACTGCTGGGCACACAGGTCACTGCGGAAAAGCAGGCAGAGCTCAATGCAGAGATCGTCAGTATCAAGGATCAGATGGTACAGGCTCAAGCTGGCATTGATGCGGAGAACGTCCGTCTGGCGACTCGTGAACGAGAGTTACGGGAGGAATCGGCGCGTCTGCAATAGGAGAATTATCATCTGGAGCTGCGCCGGGTGGAGTCTGACGCGGTTCATCACAGACGACACCGGAGCCGGCTTGCGGCCGAGGTTGAAGGTCAGGCCCTGCAGTTCAGCACCCCGCCAGGGGAACGCCTTCGAGGTCCAGCGACAGGAACTCCCCAGAGGTCGCCAGACCCGGGAACCCGACGCCCGGCGGATCATGGGGAGCGGCCAGAGGTACCGATGCTTACGGCACAAGGGCACTTTACGAACCCTGTGGACAACCTCTACGCGGCTACCATGGCGCTGGCACGTCTGCCCATCAATGGAGACACGCCTCTTGAGATCGAGGTTCTCAATGCAATTGCAAAACTGAAAACCGCCGTGGTCCAGCAAGCGAATTATTCGTACAGCCGGGAGCGACTGCATTCTACACCCGCTCCTAACAGAAGCCGCACTAGAAGCCGCCACGCTGAAAGCCCTGCGGTGTCTAGCACCCGCCATCATCGGGGTGCGCCTGGGGGCTTGCCGTATTCACCAAATCCCATGATCCCAGGGCATGGAGTACATGAGACTCACGCAGCACATACGGCGGCTCACGCGGCGGATCAGGAGGCGGCTCATGCGGCGGCTCTCGCGGCTCAGGAGGTGGCTCTCGCGCCAGTCGTGACTACAACAGTCACCCCAACAGGAAGATCCATTGGAGTGCCTTGCTTGAGCCCGGCTCTCCGCAGCGCACCCCTGCCCAGGGATTTCAAGGGCCCGCGGAAGGTGTCCAGTTATACACCAGACCAGGACCCGGCCCAGTGGATAGAAAGTTATGAGCTTGCCATGTATATGCAGGGGGTCAGTGATCAGGCGTGTGCAAGATATTTCACCATGATGTTGGAAGGAGCAGCGCGTACGTGGCTGAAGAATTTACCCCCGAATTCCATCAAGATATGGGGCGAGTTAAGGGAACGTTTTATCAAAAACTTCCAAGGTACCTGCAAGCGTCCGAAGACTATCATTGATCTTCAGCATTGTGTTCAGTGGCAGGGAGAGTCGGCTCACCATTGGGTCAGCCGAGTTGCAGAGATCATTCATTCTTCAGATAATATCTCCGCCCCTCAGGCAGTTTTGGTGCTGGAGAAGGCTTGCCACTATGAGCCTCTCACGCAGAAGTTAGGGCGGCTCAAACGGAGTGTCAAAGATATGGGGGAGCTCATGAATGCTCTCACCAAGTATGCTGAGTCTGATCCTACGAAGGACCCAGGAGGTGATGAGCCAGAGGTTCCTGATCCGAAAGGTAAAAAGCCTGTTGGTGGCAAGAGTCAGCAGCAGAACAATGATAAGAAGCGTAAAGGTCCAGAAGCCGGATCTGAGCTGGTGGCTAATACCAATGCAGGGGCTAAGTTTCAGAAGGGTGGTTCTGGTAACAGACCTTTTAAGCCACAAAACTTCGATGAGTTCCTCAAGGGGCCGTGTCCAAAACACGGTACCAAAGAGAGGCCAGCAAGGCATACTTGGGAACAGTGTCACATTATGGATGCTTTCGCTCAGCGCTTCCAGAACCCGCCGGGTGGCGGGGGTGGCAGATACGGACCGGGTTCCGGGCCCGGGTTCGGACCACCTGGTGGAGGCCCTCCTGGCGGCTTTCATCAACAGTCGCACCACCCGGGCGGGTCTGGTAGCGGCTTCCAGGGGAATAACAGTGGTCAGCAACCTCAAGGAAACCAATACAACAGCGGCCAACACTCTCAACAACAGCAGAACAATCAGACCGGGTTCCAGAGTAATCCTAAACAGTTGAATAATGGACAGTATCATGTGTTCACTACATGTGCAGATAAAAGGGAGCGCAAGGTCAGGAGACGTTCTGTTAATGCGGTAGAGCCGGCTGTTCCAGAGTATCTGAAGTGGTCAGAGATGCCGATTACTTGGAGCAGAGAGGATCACCCGCCCAGAGTAGATAATCCGGGTCATCTGGCGCTTGTGGTAGCACCCCAAGTTGGAGGATATGCTCTCACCAAGGTTCTGATGGATGGCGGAAGCAGCATCAATATTCTGTACTATGACACTTTCCGACGTATGGGATTGACGGAGAAAGACCTTACGCCATCTAACACAGTTTTTCATGGGATTATACCTGGCAAATCAGCATACCCGGTTGGAAGGATCAAGTTGAACGTGGCCTTTGGGACATCAGAGGATAACTCCAGATGTGAATCATTGTCGTTTGAAGTAGTCAGGATCAAGAGTCCTTATCATGCTCTCTTCGGGCGACCGGCTTATGCCAAATTCATGGCTAGGCCCTGTTATATTTATCTCAAGCTCAAGATGCCGGGTCCCAAGGGTCCAATCACAGTTCTTGGAAACCGGAAAGTCGCCATGGAGTGTGAAGAAGGAGATGCTGCTTATGCTGAGGCGGCTTGTGCCTCGGAGGAGCTCAAGATCTACACCAGCAATGTAGACCCGGCGGACATGACGCCTCTCAAGAAGCCCTCTACAGAAGGAGAGCCGCCTCTCAAGTTTCAGGCTCACAGAGATACCAAGGAAGTGGAGTTTACCCCTGGCAATTCTTCTGCTAAGTTCACTATAGGGTCCAACATGGACCCCAAATAGGAAAGCGCGCTCGTCGAGTTTATCCGTGAGAATCGGGACATCTTTGCATGGAAACCTTCTGACATGCCGGGTGTGCCGAGAAAACTCGCCGAGCACCACCTTAATGTGGATCCTAAGTACAAGCCTGTCAAGCAGTATCTTCGCCGTTTTAATGAAGAGAGACGAAAAGCTATCGGGGAAGAGATAGCCCGGCTTCTGGCTGCCGGGTTTATCATAGAAGTCTTACACCCGGAGTGGTTGGCTAACCCGGTGCTGGTTCTGAAGAAAAATGGCACTTGGCGTATGTGTATTGACTACACGGATCTTAACAAAGCTTGTCCAGCTGATCCATTTGCTCTCCCTCGCATTGATCAAATCATTGATGCTACAGCGGGGTGTGAGAGGTTATGTTTCCTGGATGCGTACTCTGGTTATCATCAGATCAAGATGGCAGTGGAGGACCAAGAGAAGACGGCTTTCATTACACCTTTTGGCGCCTTCTGTTATGTTTCTATGCCTTTCGGGCTCAAGAGTGCCCAGGCGACTTATCAACGTTGCGTGCAAAATTGTTTTTATGGACAGATTGGCCGCAATGTGCATGCCTATGTGGATGATATTGTGGTCAAGTCAGAAAAGCAAGAGACCTTGTTAGATGATCTCAAGGAGACCTTTGACAACCTCAGAGTTTACCAGATGAAGCTTAACCCGGACAAGTGTGTCTTTGGTGTTCCTGCAGGAAAGCTTCTAGGTTTCATGGTCTCTGAGCGTGGAATTGAAGCTAACCCGGAGAAAATCAAGGCCATCACCTCTCTGGCTGAGCCTAAGTGCATCAATGATGTTCAGCGCCTGGCGGGTCATATTGCAGCTTTGAGTCGCTTCATAAGTCGCCTGGGGGAGAAGGCTATTCCTTTATATCAGATGCTGAAGAAAGCGGACGACTTCCAATGGAGCAAAGCTGCTGGGGAGGCTTTTGAAGCTCTGAAGAGGCAGCTGGCAGAGCCGCCCATACTGGCGGCTCCTATCACCAAGGAGCCGATGCTTCTGTACATTGCAGCAAATAACAAAGCTGTTAGTGTTGCAATGGTGGTGGAAAGAAAAGAGGCAAACCGGGAGTATCCTGTCCAGAGGCCGGTCTATTATGTTAGTGAGGTCCTGACTTTGTCTAAGCAGCGTTATCCACATTGGCAGAAGCTGGTCTTCGGAGTTTTCATGGCAAGCCGGAAGCTGAGACATTATTTCCTGGAGCATTCTATCACGGTGGTATCTTCAGCCCCTTTGGGGGATATCATTCATAACAGGGAAGCTACAGGGAGAATTGCAAAGTGGGCCATTGAGCTTGGACCTCATGAGATCAAGTATGTGCCTCGCACGGCCATCAAATCTCAGGCATTGGTGGATTTCATCAATGACTGGACAGAGCTTCAAGCCCCGGAAGAAAGGCCGGATAAAACATATTGGACCATACACTTTGATGGGTCTAGGCAGCTGGAAGGCTCAGGGGCTGGAGTTATAATATCTTCCCCTCGAGGTGACAAGTTCTGCTATGTTTTGCGGCTTATGTTTCCTTGCACTAACAATGCTGCAGAGTATGAGGCCCTGCTCCATGGGCTCCGGATTGCAAAGGAGATGAATCTCAGCCGGGTTAGGTGCCTAGGCGACTCTGATCTGGTGGCACAACAAGTTTCAGGGACTTGGGATTCTAAAGACCCGCTCATGGCGGCTTACAGACAAGCTGTTACTAATGTGGCTGGTTGCTTCAAGGGTTATCAGGTGGATCACATTGATCGGCGGCAGAATGAGGCGGCTGATGCTTTATCACGACTTGGTTCGCAGCGAAAGCCGGTTCCTCCAAATGTTTTCCTGGATGTGCTCCGTAACCCGTCAGTTAAGCTGCCAACGGAGGAGGACCTTGCTGTCCCAGACCCGGAGGCCCAGCTCGTGGCGGCTCTCCATGAGATCCCGGATTGGACTGTCCCATACTTGGATTATCTAACTCGTGGCGTCTTGCCAGCTGACGAGATTGAAGCCCGCCTGATTGTGAGAAGGTCCAAATCCATGACCATTGTCAATGGCGAGTTGCACCGAAGAAGTGCCACAGGCGTCTTTCAGCGCTGCGTATCGCCTGATGAAGGCCGGAATATCCTCAATGAGATACACTCCGGCGACTGTGGTCATCATGCCGGCTCTAAATCATTGGTGGCGAAGGCTTTCCGCCACGGTTTCTTTTGGCTCACGGCTCATGCTGATGCAAAGGAAATAGTCTGGAAGTGTGACGGTTGTCAGAGGTTTGCCCGCCAAGCTCATGTGCCGGCTCAGGAACTTCGGATGATCCCTATCACATGGCCCTTTGCGGTCTGGGGGCTGGATATGGTGGGGCCTTTCAGAGCTTCTAGTGACAAAAAGACTCACCTTTTGGTGGCTGTTGACAAATTTACCAAGTGGGTAGAGGCAGAACCTATCAGCAATTTGGATGCAGAGACGGCTGTTAAGTTTGTCAAAAAGTTAATCTTTCGTTTCGGGTACCCGCACAGCATCATTACTGACAATGGTACAAACCTTTCGAAAGGCGCCATGAAGCAGTTCTGTGATGAGGAGCACATCAGACTGGATGTGGCGGCTGTTGCGCACCCACAGTCCAATGGGCAAGCTGAACGCGCCAATCAGGAGATCCTTCGAGGAATAAAGCCCCGGCTTATGGTTCCTCTTCAGCGTACACCCGGCTGTTGGGTAGAAGAACTTCCCTCCGTCTTATGGAGTTTACAGACAACTCCCAACAGATCAACGGGTTTCACACCTTTCTTCAGGGTTTATGGGGCAGAGGCCGTTTTGCCAAGCGACATCCGCCATGACTCGCCCCGGGTCTCAGCATATGTTGAAGAGGATAATGAGTTGGCTCGTCAGGACTCTCTGGACGCCTTGGAGGAAGAGCGGGATTTGGCAGCCGCCCGATCTGCTATCTACCAGTAAGACCTGCGTCGCTATCATAGCCGTAGGGTCATAAGCCGGACTTTCCAAGAAGGAGATTTGGTGCTTCGTTTAATACAAGACCAGTCAGGCATGCATAAGCTTTCGCCTCCTTGGGAAGGGCCCTTTGTTGTCAGCAAAAATCTTCATAACGGGTCTTATTATCTGATTGATCTCCGGCCTGGGAAGGAGTCTCGAACATCTGAAGAAGAGACCAACAGGCCCTGGAACATAGCTCATCTGAGACCCTACTACACCTAGAGTTCCGGCTCTGGGAATCTTGTACATACCTCTCATGTATATATTATCAATAATGAGTAAAAGCCGGCGGCCCTGAAATTCGGGGTATCTGTCGTTTTCCATCCAACATGATGAGTAAGTTTTATTACATTATTACTTGTGCTTTATCATACATATATTGTGAAAGTGCAGAAACAAAAGACCCACTTCGGATGAGCTTCCTGGTAATCCAGAAGCCTTCACCATCATGGGACACTTAACCCTATGGGCCGAACTTACTGGTAAGCCAGAAGTCGCCACCATATCGGGTCAAAGTCCTAATAAGCGGGCTGTGTTACTGGTAATCCAGAACCTTCATCCGTGTACAGGCACCTAATAAACGGGCTGTGTTCCTGGTAATCCAGAACCTTCATCCGTGTACAGGCATAAAAGATTCATGTGGGTTGAGCCTCCTGGTAATCCAGAGGCCTTCACCATCTTGGGACCTTTAGCCCTTATGAAGCTAAACTTACTGGTAAACCAGAAGTCACCATATTGGGAAAAAGACCTAACAAACGGGCTGTGTTACTGGTAATCCAGAACCTTCATCCGTGTACGGGCACAAACGATTTAGATGGGATGCTGCCTGCTGGTAATCCAGAAGGCTTTACCATCTTGAAATAATCAACCTTATGGGCCGAACTAACTGGCAAGCCAGAAGTCGCCACCATACAGGAAAAGAAGTAACTGATTTGGTTGGGGGTGATCCAAGAGTCGCCACCATACTGGGGACTTTGCAATCTTTAGAAATTCGCTAAAGCTTTTATTTAAGATATACCGCTTTAAAGAGTTT
This sequence comes from Elymus sibiricus, assembly GCA_039707655.1. Lineage (NCBI taxonomy): Eukaryota > Viridiplantae > Streptophyta > Magnoliopsida > Poales > Poaceae > Elymus > Elymus sibiricus. The sequence goes on from CM077663.1 coordinate 403,806,551, forward strand.
TATGACCTCTCTTATGAGCTCTTTTTAATGTTCGTATTTGGCCAAGAGCCGCCAGTTGTATTATATTGGCTACACCGTAAGCATCTGCAAGTTTACTGGTTATAAGCCGCCATGACTGCTTTAGTTAATGGTTTAATACTTGTTAAGAATAAATTATACATCTTATCAAGCTTTATGACTGTCTTGATGTTTGGCCAAGAGCCGCCAGCGTCAAAGGATTCAATTTCTTCCAGAAGCAGCCAGAATAACTTTTCATAAGGAAGCTTCGGGCAAAAGAAGCAGACTTGCTTCCCAAGGAAGCCAGTATGAATTTAAACATAATTTTTTCTAAGTCTATTACAAAAGGCCACTAGAGGGCATTTCAGAATCATTGTTCAAGACATATATTACAAGCAGTTAAACAAGTGGCGACTTTCAAGGTTCCGGTTTTACTCCCGGGTCTTGCTGCCTCCGGCTTGGGCGGCGTCTGTTGAAGGATCTGTCTTGGCTTGATCGGCAGCCCAGTCAACAGTGGCAAAGGCATCAAAAATTTCTTCGTCATCAATAAGATCTGAAGAATCAATATCCGGAGCAAACTCGTCCTTACAGCCTTCAGGAATAAGATCGAGAGGCGGAAGAGGACCGGGCTTTACGCGTTTTCCGTCTTCGCTGTAGGCTGACTGAAACCTTGTAAGCTTCATCTCTTGGACCAACTGGCTTGCAGGGACAAAGGTCTCCTTCTTCAAAGCATTATAGGTGAGCTGATCAAGAGCTTGCCCCTTATAAGTTTCGGGAAAGCCGCCAACTAAAGTTGAAAGTTCTAAATCCTCGTAATGAGCTTTAGCGCGGGCCATGGTGTGCATAGTGGCGATGCGGGCGCTGGACTCTTTCATGATCTGCAGCTGAGCAGGCAGAGTGGATAAAGTCTTCAGGACTTCCTTGATGGTGGATGGGTTTTCTTTTCCATAGAAGGCGGCTTGAATAGCCCGCCGACTCCCAGTGTATAACTGTTCAAGGAAGTCATAAGCCGCCTTGAGCTGCATTACTGGTTCTTTCGCCAGTTTATCACTTCTAGGACCTGCAAAGGAAAGGTGTCAGAGTTATCAAGATTATCAAAATAGGGATTGTAAACAGGCAACTTACCAAAGATGGCGCTGCTCATTTGCTGGATGTGCAATTTTAATCCGCTGAGCTCATCGGAGGCAGTCTTCAGGCGGCCTTCAGCGTTTTTAGCACGTTGAATAAGGAGCTGCTTCTCCTTCTCATGCTCAGCGGTCACAGCAGCCAGCTTGGTGGCCGCCTCAGACGCGGCTTCCTCCAATGTCTTCACCCTTTCTTCAGCGGCGACTCTCAACTCTTGCTCAGTTTTCAGCTCTTTCCGACTGTCAGCCAGCTGGGTGTGAAGGGAAGTTATTTGAACCTGAAAGAAAGGAAAAGTTCAAGTTATTTATGCAGATGAAGTTCCATATTGATTACAAGTAATCCACATGGCACTTGGGGGCTAATGCAATCCCGAAGTTTTACAAAGGAATATTATCGAATAGCTGGAAGCATTTAAGACTTGGACACATGTGGTTCTTTGCTTCTAAGACCCGGCTGTTTCAAGAAGACAGCCGGCTCTTAGGGACTACATGTGGTTCTTTGCTATAAGACCCGGCTGTTTCAAGAAGACAGCCGGCTCTTGGGGACTACATGTGGTTCTTTGCTCTGAGACCCGGCTGTTTCAAGAAAACAGCCGGCTCTTGGGGACTGCATGTGTGTATTTACGTATTTTCTAATATGTAAGCTTACAAACCTTCATACAACTATGAAATCACTAATATGCAGGTTTGGGCGACTGATAAGGGCCATAAGTAAATTATGACTCACCTTTGGTTTGTTGGCCAAGGTCTTGGCAATCTCCTGACTCTCAAGTAGTCGAGTCTGAAGGGCTTCATGAAGATCATTTAAATCAGTGCTCTCCAAGGAGGAGAGATCTAATTTATTCTTCTCTTTAGAAGACATGGCTTCAAAGGAAGATTTGCCCAAAGCCGCCGACGAGTCTGGGGCGGTGGCAGTGGCAGTAGCAACAGTACCCTCTTCAATATCGAAGGAGGGGATAATAGTATCCGGCTGTTGTTCAATGTTATCAGCCGGCGCTGCCATCTCTGGTTCTAAAGAAACCTGAGTTTCTGGAGCGGTGGAAACATCTGGCAGAGGAGGATCATTGGCCCTTTCCTCTGTGTCTTTGGCCGGGTCTTCAGAACTTTCAGGAGGCGGAGACGAGGCAAAAGTTGTGGGTTTTAGTTTCTTGGAGGTAACCCTGCATTTTCGACAAAGATCTCAATAACTACTATCTTTTGCTTTATGTAAGAGGAGTGAGAATAAGGGTGATCATATCTTTACCCTGCTTTAATAACAAAAGTCGTATCTGGCGACTCTGAGGCATCATCATCAGAGGATGTGTCCTGATAGTCCGGATCTTCGGGATTAAGAGGTCGTTTAAACAAGCCGGCTTTGGGAAACAGAAGAGTTGGGTGAAGAAGTACCTCACGAGGGCGCTTATGAGAGCCGCCCGCATCGGCGTCAGACCCGCCCGTACCAGTCCTAGAGCCGCCACAATCAGTTTGGCGGAGCTCGGCGTGCTGAGACGTCTTCCATGAATAATTTGGGTCCAAACGAGCAAAAGGATGAGAAAAAGGGTATTTTCTCACAGCTACTCTGTTTTTCTTAGGGTTACGAATGTCGAAGTCAGACAAGGTCGAAGTTACCTCAGTTTCATCCTGGTCTTCTTCTTCTTCTTCGTCCTGGAAAGTTACAGATTAAAATTATTAGCAGAAAGTTGCAGATGAAAGACAGATTGATTCAAGTTATATACTTGCCTCTGACTCATCTTTAGAGGATTCTAAGATGGACGGATCCACCTCTAAAGGATTGATGGTATTCTGCTTCTTCTTCTTAGCGACGGCTTTTTTCCCCGTCTTCTTCTGGCCCTTCGTAGCTATTTCTTTCAACATCGGCCTCGCTTGCCAGAAGGAGCTATCCTCCTGTGGTTTATCAGAGAAAAGGTTTTCATGATATGAAAGTTTAAGCAGAAAAATGAAAGATTGCTTGAAAGTTTCTTACTGCTGGTGGCGGGTTAGTACTGGTGAAAGGCGCCAATCCAAACTCGCCAGTGTATTTGTCTGGCAAGTTAACAATAATTCTCATCTGATTGATTACAGATGACAAGGAGATGTCTGTAGCGCTGATCCTTTGTGGATCCTGTAAACCGGAGTATTCATGCATCAGTTTACTCCGGAGACTCAGTGGCTGGATTTTCCATGATAGCCAGCAACGGATTAAATCGGCACCTTCCAGGCCGTTGGCGGCCAAGGCAGATATCTTATCCATCCAAGGTTTCAGCTCTGCTTGTTCCGCGGGTGTAGGCCTGGGAGGGTATTTCTTTTTGTGATCCAAGCGCTCTGGCCTGAAACCCGGCAATGGGTGCTCTCCTTCAGGAACAGGCGCCTTACAGTATATCCAAGACTTGCCCCAGCCCTTGGGGTGGCTTAGCAGATCAGCTCCGGGGAAGGTGACTCCTCGTCGTTTCTGGAAAGAAACGCCACCAAGCTCTTGATGACGGCCTTGGGCGGTTTCAGTTTGTTTGTTGACATAGAAGCATTCCCGAAACAATAGAACTGTAGGTTCTATCTGAAGATAAGCTTCACATATCACTGCAAACTGGCTCATGTTGACAATTGAATTGGGGGAAAGATCTTGTGGGTGCAACCCATAGAAATTCAGAAGGTCCCTAAAGAACTTGGAGCCGGGAGGGGAAAATCCCCTCTCCACATGATCAAGGAATATAATAACTTCTCCTTCTTTAGGCGTTGGAGGACATTCGCCTCTTGCAAGTCGGCAGTTAGTAGCCCCTTTCAGTATGCCTGTCTGAATGGCATTTTTGAGAAAATCTTTGGTGATCTCAGAAGGAACCCAGTTGCATTCAATTGTTTTCTTTGTCATCCTAGTTAAGGGAGCAAGGAGTTGAGTTAGCGGCTTTCGGCACAAAGTAAGGGATGTTACAAGAAATGAAAGACGGCAGTTGGATTATGTTCCTAGGGCCTGAGACATATGGTTGGAGAAATCATTGAATATATACGGCGGCTTACATAAGTCGCCACAAGTGAGAGCTGCTTGGCGAGGTGAAATTTTTTACTAAGCCTTTGATAACAGTTTTCTACCGAGGAAGGTGAAATTTTGGATCAAGAAGCCTGTAAAAATAAGGAAAAGAGCAGTTCATGCTACTGTTTGTCCAGCCGCAGCAAGTCATCACTGATGGATTTTTCTTAGATCTATTCTAACGCAGATTTGATTCCTGGGATAAAGGGGAGTTCAACGGCGCCGTTTCCATGCCGAGGAAGCCTTAAGATGAGGCCGGCGGCGGCAGCCACGGAGAAGCCGAGGTGGAGTTGAAGCTCTACAATGGCGGAACCCTAAGAGAGATGAAAAGGGACAGGGATTACCTGGATTGACGGCGGCGCAGCGCGGTTGCGCACGGGCGACGGCGGTGCGTCGGGGCTGCTTCTCCTTCCAGTAGCCGGCGAGCTCGAGAGGTGGCGCAAGGATGCGACGGTTCGGGCGACAGGAGGAAGAAGACGAGGAAATGATAAAGTAATGACCCGAGGGGGGACTTATAAGAGGATGGGACGCTCAAGAGTCGGGGCGGAAATTATGGATCTACAGTACCCCGACGCCCCGATTTTCGTGCCTAATCGATTCATTTGAGACATGGATGATGTCATGGAAATATCCGTTTTAAAGATTCGGTGACATCACAAGGTGAACAGGTTTAAAAGAAAAACAATTACGAAATATTCAGAAGTGGCGGGTTCTGCGGAGACTCGCCAAATGTCAAAGACGGTTTGGTATGAAGACAAGGTTGTCCAGAACCAGTTCAAGTCAACCTGAGGGCTAATGTCAGGGAAATATCTTTCGGTGAGACCCGCCCGTTTAGGGCCGGGTTCTGGGGATCTTTATTGAAGATAGGCTAGTTGGGCCGGAGCGTTCTCAAGAGGCCCAGAAGAAGAGCCGCCCAAGGAAGGGCCGGCCCAAGCCCGCCGTGAGAGGCGGTATGTGCAAACCGCCTCGAGGTATAACTTAGGAAACAAGTAAAGGAGAGTTGGGCTCGGATTGCTATCCCGACCCGGACTCTTATGTAAGCCCCGGACCTCCGCCTATATATATAAAGGGGGAGCCCTGGGGCTAGAGGGATCACGTTGAAACCTTTCGGGAGCTAGGGCTAGACAAGTTCCAAAACCCTTGTAATCGAGATCTTCAATACATCTAGCAGGAGTAGGCTTTTACCTCCACGAGAGGGGCCGAACCTGGGTAAACCTTGCCTCCCGTGTTCCTCGTTTAACCCCTTCGGTCTACTACTTACGCGATGGCTTCGAGATCAAGTCCTATGAGGACATCTGCCGTGAAAATACCATGACAGAGTGTCCAATCATCGGTATTTTGCAATATGTTATTCAATAATTCTTCAGCTTGACTGACAGTTCTTTCCATGAAAACACAACCAGCACAACTATTTAGGAAGTCCCTAGAAGCATCGGTTAGTCCATTAGAAAGGATATCAAGAATTTCATTTTTCTTGAGAGGACAATCAGGCAAAGCTCTAGGTAACCGGAGAAGCCTCCTCCAAGCTTGAGGGAGATTCTCTTCTTCAATTTGCACAAAGTTAAATATTTCCTGTAAGGCAGCTTGTTTCTTATGAGCGGGAAAATATTTTGCAGAATAATAATGGAGCATATCCTGGGGACTACGCATACAACCATGAGCAAGAGAAAGAAACCATTCCTTGGCCTCGCCTTTTAGCGAGAAAGGAAAAAAGCTTAAGGACATAATAGTAGCATATCTTTTCATCATTGGTAAACAGAGCAGCAATATCATTCAGTTTCATAAGGTGTTCGACAACAGTTTCATTTTCATAACCGTGGAAAGGATCAGATTCTACTATAGGAATTAACTCTGGGTCAACAGAGAATTCATAATCCTTATCAGTAACAAATATAGGAGAAGTAGAAAATTTAGGATCATATTTCATTTTCTCCGTCATAGATTTTTCTTTCAGTTTGCATAGTAGTTTTTTCAAGTCATCTCTATTTTCACAAGCAAAGATATCACTAGTTGTTTCCTTATCCATAACATAACCTTCAGGTACATGAGGCAATTCATATCTATTAGGAGAGCGAGGTGTAATAGGTGATTCAAAGTCCTCACCAGTTTCATCATTTTCAAGTTCCCTAGCTCTAGCAATATGAGCATCAAGTAATTCATTTAGTGGCACAGTTTTATTTTCAACATGTGTAGCAATAGTATCATCATTAATGTCATAGATATAATCATCAAGTTCATGTGACATATCCGGACGATCAACAGGCGGTGGTGTAACAAGCTGATTCAAAACAGTAGGTGAATCAAAAGCAGAGCAAGATGGCAGTTTCTTACCTCCTCTTATGCGAGAGGGGATGATCTTAGTTCGATTATCTTTCAGATTATTCATATTGGCAATTGGATATCCTCAAGTTAACACAATAAATAGAGCTATCCTTACCGGCAACGACGCCAGAAAAAGGTCTTGATAACCCACAAGTATAGGGTAGTGACGGTGTCCTAGACTAGGGGGTACTCACCACGTCGTCTCCCGACCAGTGGGTCGGGCTGAGGACCACCATGATGATTCACTAATGGGCCACTTCGGGCAGCCCATGATGCATACAAGGGAGATTCCACAAGACTTGGCGCACAAGACAAGGACTCCTCTAAACCCTAGGCCTCTGGTATTATATAAACCGAGGCCAGGCTGGTCAATAGATAATCTCTCATATTCATTACAACCATCTCGTGGTAGATACATGTACTATGTACTATATCCCATATGAATACAATCAAAAGCAGGACATAGGGTATTATTTCTTCGAGAGAGCCCAAACCTGGGTAAAATCCTGTGTCCATGTTACCATCGCTCCAAGACGCCTAGCTTAGGACCCCTACTACGAGATCTACCGGTTTTGACACCGACATTGGTGTTTTCATTGAGAGTCTACTGGCAGTCGCTGTGGTGCGATGGGAATTCATATCGTCTCCGTGCGATCTACGCGTCGGAACCGAGCTTTATTGTCGATGTCGGCATCTTCTTCGCCGGCTCGACTAGCCACCTCGGCTAGAGCAAGGACTGCGCTCCGCGTCATATCATCAAGATCGGAAGGATACTTTCATCATCATCAACTCTGATCTCTACCAAGATCATGGGGGAATCATCCATGGAACTCGGGGGCTCGATGTTAACATCGTCCTCAGGCGACGGTTCTGTTTTTCTGGACAGTAGATCCGTGTTCGTCGTCCCCGCCTCCTCGAGCATCATTTTGACGATTGCTTCGGTGGAATTGTGTGTAATTGATCCTATAACAACCCTGTAAATTTCGTCGTATTCCGATGAAGGAATCTCCGGCGATCTCCGATCTACCGGAGCCCTGTCGAATCTGGACAGGAATCTGGACGAGTTTAGGGTTTGGTGTCCAGCTTCCAGCTCGTACATCGTTTGGAAGATCCCACTGTTCATCGGCTGCGGAATTCCCATACCGATCACCCCTAATAATTTCAGATCGATCCGAACGTTCAAACTCCGGGAAATGTCCGATGAGTACATCAATTTTCCGATCTATTTTCTGTGCGAAAACGAATCCGACCCGAATTCATCTTTCTTTATGAACGGGATATTGGACATCCTTTTTGAGGATTTTTTTCTAGGGTATTGTGTGTTGTTTTAAAACACGTGCCCACAAATTTTGAGTCTTTTCCGAGGCGATCTTCACCGTCGCGCCGATTTCAAACCGACCCAACCACGTTGCTCCATGGCTACCGACCTCCACCAACATCAACTGCTCCGTCGCTCTATCGAGCCGACGACAACCACCTCGGATCATCTCCTCGGCGAGCTGACCAAGAGTTCGGCATCACGAGGGACAAATAATCATTAAGACAAGATCGTCGCCCCACGGATTGCATGGGTCGGGCGCGCCGGCATCGCCGCACGGTCACTTCTCAAGCCAGCATTGACCGCGTCACAAATTCTGACCTGCGTCGGCATCACCGCGCTGTCGCTTCTTCAAGCCGACATCCACCATGCCAACCTGCTTCGACACCTGGGCTGGCATGGGACTTCGGCATCACCAGCCGACCTGCCCCATCACCTCGGCTAGACCGAGGGATTCACCATCTCTTCATCAACCTACTGCTGGGATTTTGGCGTCACCAGCCGACCAGCTTCATCACCTTAGCTGGACCGGGGGCTTCGCCTCGCCACATCAGCCGTACTGCATCGCCATTTCATCAATCTGAGCTCTTTGCTCGGGCACCTCTGGACTGGCTTGGGGGCTGGGACTTCATCAAGCCGAGCTCTTCGCTCGGGCACCTCGGGCCCGGCTTGAGGGCTAGGACCTCGACCTGTCGCAAGCTCGGCCCGCGTCATCAACCCCGAGCACATTAACCAGCTAAGTCGCTTTCATGCTCAACTTTTTTCAATTTTTAATTTTTGTTCAGTTTGACCAAGCATTATATTTGTATTAAATAAAAAAATTGTTTGTTAAAAACACTTCCTTTTCCATGATAACTGGGGGGCTTTGCCGTCACGTTGCCGAACTACTCTGTCTCCTCGGCTGGACCGAGGGCTTCGCCTCGCCGCAGCAACCGTGTTGCGTTGCCACTTCTTGACCCGAGCTCTTCGCTCGATTGCCTCAGGCTTGGGGGCTGGGACTTTGGCCAGGCCAAGGACTACTTCTTCGTCCCGCCACAACCCCGGACCGCACCGAGCACATTAACCAGCTAAGTCGTTTTCGTGCTCAGCTCTCTTTGAAATTTTACTCTTTGTTCGGTTCAACCAAACATTATATTTTTTGTTAAACAAAAAAATTGTCTGTTGAAAAATTTGTTTGTTAAAAAACTTTCTTTACCAAGTTTTAGCTGGGGGCTCTTAAATTTATATGAGCCGTTTTATAATAAACGTGTTTTCTTTTTGGTCGTTGCAAAGTCTTTTTCTACTACTCCTTTTTCTGAAACGAGTATGTGGTCAATAGCCGGGTAGCCTGATTTCTTTCTAAAGCCGCTCGAGTTTAGTTCGCTAAACATGCCTAAGGGAAACACTCCGCCTTCGGGATATGGAGGTTGAAGCTAAAGGCTGACCCGCTTGAAGTCCGGAGATCGGATGTGTAATGCTAAAGCACGACCGAATCACATATTAATTTTAAGACCAATTTCGGGAGGCGGGACATCCTCGTGACTGAGGTGCCCTGAGTAATAATTCATCTCGGGAGATCTTTTCCGACCCACAGCTTGGTATCTTTCCTGCCGACTTACACCTCGGCGTTGGCGAAACGCACATGACATCTGGACTAGTTCCCGAGGAGATTCGATCCTCAAGTTGGTCGGCCTCACCCAACCTGAGTCTCGGGGATACTGTGTGTCTCCAGCATAACTCTCGTAGTACAACGTCGGATGCCTTCAAAGTATCGGCAATATCAACGGGGGACTGCGACTAGAGCCGAACCCACCAAAGGCCAATGTACTCCGAGGAGTCCTCGACAAAACGTTCTCGGATATTGCTTTATATGCATCATTTTCGAATTGTGTCTTCGGTCAATAGTTGGGTTGCCCGGCTCCTATGATTGCCTCCTACATTCCACTTTGTTCGGCTAGGTGTGCAAAGGGAGAACCATTGCGATTGTACTTCCGATTTAACTGGTCAAGTACCTTAGTGGAGAAAGCCGAAAACTGATGACCGTCACAATGAGAGCTAACTGGTCAGCAATCCGATGACTCTTTCAAACTATAGACCGATAGAGGTTACCCCGTTGGCCTTTCATAAAATTGGCTGAAGTGTTAATAGCTTGACCTCGGCTGACGCCAAACAGTAACCGAGAGCTAGTAACTGACCTCCCATACTTTATGCTCCTGTGAGTAAGTGAAAGTTATAAAGCCTACATATCTGATTGCCTGATTCCGCTAACACAATCGCCTCCGGGCACCGAGACGTCGGCTAAGGGTTGTCTTGTTACTGCGGAAACACCCTGCGTAGCATCTACAAAGGGGTAGAAGACGACGACGGGCCACTCTCAAATGATAAACTGTCACAAAGGAGTCAAAATAGAATATAACATAAAAGCATCTGTATTCAAAATGCGAGTGCTACCTTCCGTAATCATCGTTATAAAGCCATAAATATGCATCAATTTGACTTAAGATTCTGGCCAAGCTGGGTTGCCTGGCTCCTATGCTTACCCCCTACGTTCCCGATTGTTCGGCTAGGGGGTAAAGGGAGCACCTCGGTGATTGTTACTTCTGGGTCATCCGGGTTAGTACCTCGGACTGGGTGAAGCCAAAAGCTAGCCATCTTAAGAATATAATTGGTCAACAACGACGGAAGTGAAAATTTTGGTTCATTAAAGACCACAGAGTTCGGGGACATTCTCCAAACTAAATCCTCAATATTTTCCTCCCACATTGATCGGAGTTGAGGTTTCACGATCATGGTCAACATGATATCCTGGGAAAAGGAACTTATAAATGAACTATTTTTCCCAGAAGATGTTTCTTACGTTAAATAAGTAATATAACATATCTCTTCGCGTACCTTTGTTTGTAAAACCGTATGGCCGGATTGCCTTGTTTGTCGTAAATATTTGCCCCTATAAAGGCTTTATAAAGTAGGACAAACACTCCTCAGCTACTGGGCAAAGAGGTTGAAGCCGATGGTCGGTCAACAAAGTCTTGTACAATGCGGATCTGAGCATTAATGATGTAAAGTACTTGGATACATATTATCATTACACATAAATTGTGTCAAATTTAACAAAGTTTGTGTCAAACAAATATCGATCCTTAATTCGACCACCCGGGCCCAAATTAAGGCTCAGGGGCTACTGCATTGCCTATTCAATGCAGCAAATTAAAAGTACAATACAATTTCCAAGGAGATTCGATCCTCAGGTTGGTTGGTCACACCCAACCCGAGTCTCGGAAACTACTGCGTACCGCGTTTCCATCCCTAACGTATGCCGCCGAGCAAGAACTTGATCCTCAGGCCGATTTTGCAAATCGACCTAAGTCTCAGGGGCTACTAGGATCAGTGGTTTTATTTTGATTATTTTTTTGTTCCTTCAGGTGCATCTCGGGTTATAGACCGACACACACCCTAAGGGCTACTGGCTATAAATGTCGGTAGTAAATAAGTTGCAACAATCGGAAATAAATTCCACAAAAAACAGCTCGAGACCGAGGTGGTGCACCACCTCGGAAGCAATCCGGCATAAAGCTCAGATGCGAATGGCTGGCTCCATAAAAGAGTATTCCGGCATTTAAGCTCGGATGGACTTCTTCAAATTTTCAGAGACCAAGGTAATCTATGACACCTCGGATGCCGACCAGCATTGGAGCTTGACTGCAAAGAGACACCTTGGATGCCGACCTACGTTGGAGCTCGGCTACAAAAAGACACCTCGGATGCAGTTCGGCGTTGGAGCTAGGATGCAAGAGGACACTGCCGCACGAGAACACTTCAAACCCAAGGTGTGGCGTAAAAAAAGGCATCGATAAAAGCCAAAAGCTTGAAGGGCTCCTCGGATGCCCGACGTGTGGACTCTTCGGATTCAACTCAGTGATCCTCAAGATCGAAGATGGGAAGATTTGGTGAACCACTTTTCAAGACCGATGACCAAAGACAAAGAACTGTTCGGAAGAACCGAGGAGCATCCTCAACTTGAAGACCGGTTCAGGGGGCTACTGCCGGTGTCCTGGACTAGGGGGTACTCACCACGTCGTCTCCCGACCAGTGGGTCGGGCCGAGGACCCCCATGATGATTCACTAATGGGCCACTTTGGGCAGCCCATGATGCATACAAGGGAGATTCCACAAGACTTGGTGCACAAGACAAGGACTCCTCTAAACCCTAGGCCTCTGGTATTATATAAACCGAGGCCAGGCTAGTCAATAGATAATCTATCATATTCATTGCAACCATCTCGTGGTAGATACATGTACCATGTACTATACCCCATATGAATACAATCAAAAGCATGACGTAGGGTATTATCTCGTCGAGAGAGCCCGGACCTGGGTAAAATCCTGTGTCCATGTTACCATCGCTCCAAGACGCCTAGCTTAGGACCCCTACTACGAGATCCGCCGGTTTTGACACCGACAGGTAGTATTTCACTCTAATTTATTGATTCGACACAAGGGGAGCCAAAGAATATTAATTGGCCTTGACAGTTGAGTAGTCAATTCAACCACACCTGGGATATCTCTCTGCAGCAAAGGTTTAGTATCATGGCAAATAGTAATAGCAAAGTAACAGTAGTAGTGACAACAGTAATTTTGTAGCAGTTGTGACAGTAGCAGTCGCAATAGTAACTTAACAAGATTTAGTAAATGTAAAGTGTAGGCACGTCGATCGGTGATGGACAATGATTTAGATAACATTGATCATGTAACAGTTACACACTAGGGCGACACAGAACTAGCTCCAATTCATCAATGTAATGTAGGCATGTATTCCGTATATAGTCATACGTGCTTGGGATAAGAACTTGCCTGACATCTTTTGTCCTACCCTCCCGTGGCAGCGGGGTCCTATTGGAAACTAAGGGATATTAAGGCCTCCTTTTAATAGAGAACCGGAACAAGGCATTAACACATGGTGAATACATGAATTCCTCAAACTACGACAATCACCAGAAAGAATCCTAATTATTGTCACCTTGGGGTATGCGGATCAAGACACGTAATAGGTGCATACAACTTGCAAGATAGGATCCAAACCAATCTTATATTGAGAGAAAATATAATATGTTCAGATCTGAAATCATGGCACTCAGGCCCTAGTGACAAGCATTAAGCATATCAAAGTCATGGCAACATCAATCTCAGAACATAGTGGATACTAGGGATCAAGCCCTATCAAACTTAACTTGATTACATGATCAATCTCATCCAATCCCACCACCGTCCAGCAAGCCAACAAAGGAATTACTCACTCCTGGTGGTGAGCATCATGGTGGTTTTAATAGAGAAGGGTTGGTGATGACGACGGCGACGATTTCCCCTCTCCGGAGCCCCAAACAGACTCCAGATCAGCCCCCCCCCCCGAAGAAAGAACAGGAGGTGGCGGCGGCTCCGTCTCGTGAAACGCGATGAAAACTTCTCTCTGGGTTTTTTCTCCGAAGATGTGATTTTCTAGGACTGGAATCAGGGTCGGAGGAGCCTCGAGGGCCCCACATGCCATCAGGGAGCGGCTTAGGAGGGGCCGCGCCCTGATGTGTGGTGCCCCCCTGGCATTCGCCCTCCGGTAGTTCTTTGCTCCATAATTCATTATAAATCCCAGAAATAATTCACAAAAAGTTTCGTCCAATTCCGAGAACTTTTATTTCTGCACAAAAATAACACCAAGGTAGTTCTATTTGTTTATGGACGCGATGCCTATATACACATGATCATTGCCGTGAAAATCGCATAACTATCCGTTTATCTATCAGTTGCCTAACTGTAATTTGTTACCTACCGTATGTTGCCTACAAGAGAGATACCGCTAGGGAAAACTATGGCCCCCGGGTCTATTCACTTATATATTCATAAATACTATTAATATCTTGCTTGCATTATTTGTCTTTTATTTTATTTTTAAATTTACAATTATCTACAATTATCTACACAACTCATTTGCTTGCAAATAACGAGATCAAGGGGATTGACAACCCTCTTGCCCACATTGGGTGCAAGTTGTTTGCTCTTTTGTGTGCAGCTGCTGAAGACGGTTGAGGATTGATATTCCTATTGGTTCTATAAACCTTGGTTTCATAAATGAGGGAAATACTTACTCGTATTATGCTGCAATTACCCGTTCCTCTTCACGGAAAACCCAAGGCAGATCACAAGTATCAGGAAGGATTTTTGGCGCCGTTGCCGGGGAATATCATCACCAACTATCAAGTAACTACACACAAATTATCATTCACTTGTTCTTCTTTTTATTTGCTGTTATATTTAGTTTGTTCCATAAAAAAATACAAAAATATTTATCTTTGCTTGTCACTAGTTTACTTCTTTGCTCGTTTTACTTGCTAGTTTACTTGTCCTGCTTGTTACTTTGCTTGTTCAGTCACCATGTCTCAAGATACTACTAAGTTGTGTGACTTCTCAAATACTAATAAGAATGATTTTATTAGTACTCCTATACCACCCGCCACTAGTGCGGAGGCTTTTGATATTAATGCCGCATCACTAAATCTTGTCATGAAAGATCAATTTTCGGGAAGTCCTAATGAGGATCGTGCTTCACATCTTAATACCTTTGTTGAACTATGTGATATGCAAAAGAAAAATGATATGGATAATGGTATTCTAAAATTAAAATTATTTCCCTTTTCACTATGAGATAAAGCTAAAGCTTGGTTCTCATCTTTACCTCGTAATAGTATTGTAACATGGCATACCAAGTATTTTCCTCCTGCTAAAATCATCTCCCTTAGAAATCAAATAATGAATTTTAAACAGCAAGATCAAGAACATGTTGCACAAGATTGGGAGAGAATGAAATTGATGATAAGAAATTGCCCTACTCATGGTTTAAATTTGTGGATGATTATCCGAAACATCTATGCTGGAAAAACTTTGTATCTAGAAATCTTCTAGATTATGCTGCAGGTGGTACCTTTATGGATGTGACCTTAGGAGAGGCCACAAAACTTCTGGACAACATTATGACAAATTATTCTCAATGGCATACTGAAAGAGCTCCAACTGGTAAGAAGGTAAATGTTGTTGAAGAAATCGCTACTTTGAATGAAAAAGTGGATGCTCTTATGAATATGGTTGCTAGTACAAATACTCATGTTCATCCCAATGATATGCCCATGTCTACTTTGATTGAGCATAATAATGATGCTATTGATCTGAACTTTATCTCACAAATAATTTCAATAACAATGCTTATAGAGGAAATATCAATTCTAGACCGTATCCCGGTAATTCTTCTAACAACTATGCAAAATTCTTATGGAAATTCTTCTACAAATTGTAATAGGATACCCTCTGATCTTCAGAACACAATTAGAGAATTCATTAATTTTCAAAAGATTTTCAACACTATGGTAGAAGAAAAATTGCATGTAGTTGATGCTTTGGCTAAAAACATGGATAGAATTGCTCTTGATGTAGAAACTCTTAAAAGTAAAGATTTGCCACCTAAGCATAATTTTAATGTGACTATTAAATATATCCAAATATCTATTAATGAAAGTAAGGAGAGGACCGCTAAGTTGAAAGCTAAGCGGGAATTCTTAGAAAAAGCTCTTCCACCCAGTTTTTACCGGAATCATGATGAAGATCTTAAAATGATTGGTACTTCTCCTATTGAATATTTGTTTAATTATCTGAATATAAATGATAAAGGGACTAGAGATGAGTCAACTCTAGTTGAGAAGCTTCCCGTTTGCTTGGAGGGTGATGATTTTGATGATAAAACTGAAAAACATGGGTTTGGAGAGGTCAAAACTTTAACTAGTGATGTGCCCAATATTTTGGATTACAAGGACATTCATTATGATAATTGATCTTTAATAGAATTTATTTCCTTGTTGCAAACCATTATTAGCTCACTCAATGCTTATGAACAAAACAAAGCTTTTACCGAACATATAGTAGAAGCTATGATAAACGCTTATGATGAGAAACTTGAGCTAGAAGTTTCTATTCCTAGAAAATTGCATGATGAGTGGGAACCAACTATAAAAATAAAGATAAATAAATAAGAATGCAATGCCTTGTGTGACCTTGGTGCTAGTGTTTCAACAATTCCTAAATCTCTTTGTGATGTGCTTGGTCTCACTAATATTGAAGATTGTTCCCTTAACTTGCATCTTGCGGATTCTGCCATTAAGAAACCTTAAGGTAGGATTAATGATGTGCTTATTATTGCAAATAAAAATTATGTGCATGCAGATTTCATTGTTCTTGATATTGATTGCAATCCTACTTGTCCCATAATACTTGGAAGACCCTTCCTACGAACTATAGGTGCAATTATTGACATGAAAGAGGGAAACATAAGGTTCCAATTCCCATTAAAGAAAGGGATGGAACACTTACCTATAAAGAGAATTAAACCAACTTATGAATCAATCATGAGAGTTACTTATGGGTGGAGCGTCAAAGATGACAACACTTGAAACTATGCATTATGCCTAGCTAGGGGCATAAAACAATAGCGCTTGTTGGGAGGCAACCCAATGATTATCTTTATTTTTTCTTTTTTAATTTCTATTTGTTTTTTATAAAATGAGTATTGCCTCTGTAATGATTGTGTTTTTATGTTTTAATTAGTGTTTGTACCAAGTAAAGCCTTTGGGATGACTCACAAGATGAGTAGAATCGATGCTGAAACAAAACAGAAACTTTTGACTCCAATGATAATGATATTAATTTTTTACACAATATTTCTATACAAATTCCTCAGGTCATCCTAATTTGTTGGAATTTTTAGAGTTACAGAAGTATATGTTCTCTACAGATTGCTATAGACTGTTTTGTCTTAGACATATTCTGTTTTTGCTTGCATAGTTTGCTTGTTTTGATTATGCTATGGATTGTATAGGGGGTATAAGCCATGGAGAAGTTAGAATACAGTACCTGTTATGCAATTATGAAATAAGAATCAATTTATAACATTACCTAAAGTATTCAATATGTTTCTTATACTAACGGATCTCACAAAGTTTTGTTGAGTTTTGTGTGATTGAAATTTCCAAGTTTTGGATGTTATCACGATGAACAAGGGAATAAGGAGCGGCAAGAGCCTAAGCTTGGGGATGCCGAAGGCACCCCAAGGTAATATTCTAAGGAATACTCAAGCGTCTAAGCTTGGGGATGCCTCGGAAGGCATCCCCTCTTTCGTCTCAATCCATCGGTATGTCACTTGAAGCTACATTTTTATTCATCAGATGATATGAGTTTTGCTTGGAGCTTCATTTGTTTTTGTTTGCTTTTACTTTTACTTTTCCACAATCATTGTTTGCTAGAGACACCTGTTTGGGAGAGACACACCTTCATCATAATTTGTTAGAATACTCTATGTGCGTCACTTATATCTCTTGAGCTTAGCAGTTGCTCTAGTACTTCACTTATATCTTTTTGAGCACGATGGCGTGTAGATTTTATAGAAATAATTTCACTCTCGCTCTTCACTTATATTTATTTGAGAGTTAATAAATAGTGACGGTAATTTGCATGGGTCATAAGGCTAGTCCAAAAATAATAGGTATTCAATGAGTGATAATTAAAACCATCATGTAGCACATATAGAGAAATTGTGGGTTAATGATATTGATGTGGTAATATGAAAAAGGTGTGAGCTCATAATTGTTGATCTCTTGATGTATCGATATTAAGAGAGGTTAACTTCTTGTTCGTCATTGAAATCCTAGTGTTGTTTCGGTCGGAGGCACGCGATGGTTAACTCCTACCAACCTCCTCCCTCGGGGCATGCGAGTAGTACTTTGATTTGTGATGAAACTAATAAAACTTTGCAATAAGTATATGAGTTATTTATGACTAATGTGAAACCATGGAAATACGCAATCTCACCTCCTCATACACTGGTGCGGCGACGTGCTATACAAACGGTTTTTAACCCCTTTCAGTGACGTAGTTTCAAACCGTCACCTTGCTAGTGTGGGCAATAGGGTGGTCCATCGCACACGCTATACATCCCGCACAGTTCAACACAAAAACTGTTTGCAATTTGGATTAGCATCACACACGGTTATTTCACGAAAACTGTATGTAATGTGCGATTCATTGCACACGATTAAAAATAAAAAACTGTGTGTAATGTAAGTGCCATCACACACAATTGGTTCCAAAAAACTATGTGCAATGTGTGATCTAAACGACGTGTTAATTAGTCCTAAAATCAGCTAGACGTAATCAATTTACTATGATCATCTTTTGACAATCAAACATAATGCAAAAATGCACATTCAAAATCCACTATATAATTTCTTTTCAAGGTTTGTCATACAACATACAAAAGTACAAACATACTATCTCACATCACATGACATCCAACACATACAACTAGCAATCACATCTAATTACGTCGTAAAGCTTGATCAGTCTCTTGTTCATCGATGACGTCAACTCCGAAACCTTCCTAGATTTCTTATTGTATCTCATCTGAAAAATCAAGAGAAAAGGGTTACAAGGTCAAAAAGAGTAAATCCTTACACAGAGCAGGGATTCAGTGCCGAGGCACATCTGCACCTTCGATCATAAAAAAATCAAAACAAATTCTAGAAAAATTCAAAAAATCCAATGGTTTTTGCACGGTAGAAAATTTGGTGCGTGAGGTTCGCTCCAAATTTCAGATCATTTGAATATCTGAGTGTCCCTCGGCAAAAAAAGACAAATTTGGGGTCTATAAAAACGTTTATTGTTCATGTATTGTTCTAACCGAATTTGTCTTTTTTGCTGACAGCGACTCAAATGTCCAAATGAGCTGAAATTTGGAGTGTACCTCACGCACTAAATTATCTAACACGCAAAAAAATGGATTTTTTTGAATTTTATTTCTATTTTTAATGATTTTTTTACGTTATATACTCAAGTATCCTACTTGAAATTAGTTCTTACACTAGTTATGCATAATTTTTTTTCAAAAAGTATAGCAAGAGAAAGTTCAGGACTTCACAAGAGAGATTTTGTGATTAGTTTGATATCTTGGAGAATCTTGATGGATGAGAAGAATCAAGAATCGATTAGATGGCTAGTGACATCATACTTAGACATACTAAAAACAAGATTAGATTAGTACTATCCGGCAAGCTAGCTAGCAGCCAGCCTGGTGGATGGATTCTTGGAAAGAGATGCACGGGAAGCTAGCTTACATGGCCACGAACTGCACCTCCATGATGCTGCCTCTCGGGATGCATAAGTTTGTTGAATCAGTTATGCCACTGGATAGAGATCCCGGAGCTGTACGGCCGCTTCGTGCTCGTGCTCGCGTCTATGGCCGGCGATGAGCCTCATGGCGTCCATGGCACCCTCTTCACGAACGGCCGCCCGACCCTGAGCGACCCCGACGTGTCCTGCTCCTAGTCGGATCTTGGAGCATGCGTCGTCTGCCTCGTCGGCTATGGCATGGAAGAAGTGTGTGTTATGTTCGTGGTTCTACAGGAGGTTGGATTGATGCTAGTTAGATATATGTGTGGATGTGGTAGAGTACGTGGTGAGGAGATAAGGGTACATATTTTTCTTGGCTGTGAAGTATGGACGGATAGATTCATGCCATGTCATTGATCCAAGGCTTCAATCTCTCCACCAATAAGAATTCAGTAGACAAATGTGTGCTTTCTTGCCATTTGATTTTTGCCCTTACACCATCAAAATAATTGTGAATCCTTCTCAAATTTTTATTACAGTATGCTGAGGTCTTATATTGACACCATGCCAAGTTTCGTATTTATTAGACATTATTTACATTTTCTAGAATTAAATACCAATAAACTTCATGTTCACGGCTGATTCTTGCCACATAGATAATTGAATTTTATATTTATTTCTTGTATGAGGCATACACATATACTCACTGCCCTAAATATGTTTTTTCAAATCATTTTTGTATACTTTTTTCTGTACTCGTAGTTCAAATTTGAATGTATTCATTAACTGACTAAAAATGTAGTTAATGACTCAAATATAGCAAATGAGCTCCGAAATGTGCCGAAATTTAACGTGGAAGATTCTATGGTGTATCTTAACTCTATTAAAAAAATCAAGGCCAAATGATAAAGGAAAACATAAGTTCGCCACCAATTTGGTGCATTCACTCTCGAAACCATGTCGTTCCTTGGAGGTTATCAGATTTTTAAAGGATGTACATCAAAAAAAATTGAAACCTTCTCAAATTTTTACCACATCATTATGAGGTCATATCATCACACTATGTCAAGTTTCATATTTTTCAGACTTCATTTACATTTTTTATAATTTCAATACCAATAAACTCCATGTTCGCGGTTGATTCTTGCCACATATGTCTAATAAATTTATATTTATTTCTTGTATGAGGCATACAAATATACTAAATACCCTAAATATGTTTTTTCAAATCATTTTTGCATACTGTTTCATGCATTCGTAGTTTAAATTTGAATTATATCTATTAAGTGACAGGAAATGCAGTTAATGACCCAAATATAGCAAATGAGCTCTGAAAAGTGCCAAATTTTAACAGGGAGGATTCTATGATGCATGTTAAGTGTATAAAAAAATTATAAGTCAAATGACGAAGGAAAATGTCAGTTCGGCTTCAAACATATCGCACAAACCATTATTCTTTGGAAAAATAATAATTTTAGGAATCACACACGGTTCCATTTATGAAAGTGTGAGCGATGACAGGCTACATCGCACACACAATTTATGAAAAAAACGTGTGCAAGGCATAACACACGTTTGCATTTTTAACACCGTATGCAGTGATATGCTACATCACACACACTTTTTGCAAAAACTGTGTGCATGGCATCACAAACGGTTGCGTTATAATAACTGTGTGCAATGATATAGTACATCACACACGCATCATTTGTAAAAACCGTGTGCAAAGCATCACACACGTTTACGTTTTTTCAAACCGTGTGCAATAATAGATAACATCACACACACATTTTTTGGAAAAACTGTTTGCGCGACAGCGCACACAATTGTATTTTCAAAATGTGTGTGATGTTACAACATCACAAACACTTTTTTCCTGATGTTACATCACACACGCTATGGTGTACATCGCAAACAGTTTTTTCGAAGGTTCTCTGATTGATGTGTCATGTTTGGACCATCCTGCAGTAGTGATATTTGCTAGCCTCTTCGGTATCGTGCATTGCCCATTCTCACCGAGGATCGGTGCAACTTTCGCCGGTGCATCCAAACCCCGTGACATGATATGCTATGTTGCACATAAGCCTTATTATATATTCCTCAAAAAGCTACCATACCTACATATCGTGGCATTTCCATAGCCATTCCGAGATATATTGCCATGCAAATTCCACCGTCACTTCACATGTCTAGTTCATTCATCATCATATTGCTTTACATGATCATATAGAGCTGACATTGTATTTGTGGCAAAGCCACCATTCATCATGTTTTTGATACATGTCACGCTAGATCTTTGCACATCCTGTTACACTACCAGAGACATTCATATAGAGTCATATCCTCCTATTAGTTCTTCATATCGAGTTGTAAGTAAATAAAAGTGTGATGATCATCATTATTAGAGCATTGTCCCAGTGAGGAAATAAAAATGGGGGAGGTCAAATGATGCCACCATAATAAAATAAAAAAATGAAAATGAATAAGAGAAAATGAGAGAAGGGACTTTGCTACTATCCTTTACCACACTTGTGCCTCAAAGTGGCACCTTGTTCCTCATATGGAGAGTCTCATGTTATGTCATTTTCATATGCTAATGGGAATTACTTTTTAATTATTATAAAGTTGGCTTGTATATTCCTATGACGGACTTCTTTAAATGCCCGAGGTCTTCATGAGCAAGCAAGTTGGATGCACACCCCACTTAGCTTCAGTTGAGCTTTCATACACTTATAGCTCTAGTGCATCATAATCATGGCAATCCCTACTCCTTGCATCGACATCTATCAACAAACATCTCCATAGCCTGTTGGTACGCCTAGGTGATGTGAGACTATCTTCTACACTTTTTATCCCTTTGATATCTACCGCCATATTCTATTCCACCTATATGCTATGTCCAATGGCTCACACTCATGTATTGCGTGAAGAATAAAAAGTTGATGCATATTGAAAAAGTATGATCTAATTGCCTGACTTGGGCACCATGGTGCTTGACATTTGTATTAATGTGGTGAAGATGGAGCCAAGCCTTGCTAATATAATAAGATGAATAGGGGTAAACATTGTTTGAGGATCGTATACTTTGAAAGATTAAGGATTTCGTTTCTTATGCTTATAAGTATTGTTGTGTTAATCTTTGCTAGTTCATCATTTCTCAACGAGCATACATGCAAAAGATTACATAATGGGTAGCATGTCACATCATAATTTCTGTTTTTATCAATTACCTACTCGAGGACGAGCAGGAATTAAGCTTGGGGATGCTTGATACGTCTCCAACGTATCTATAATTTTTTATTCTTCCATGCTTATATATTATCATTCTAGGATACTTTTAAAGTATTTATTTACCAATTTATATTATTTCTGAGGAATAACCTATTGACCCAGTGCCCAGTGCCAGTTGTTGTTTTCTGCATGTTTTTCACTTTTCAGGTTTACAGTACCAAACGAAGTCCAATTGCCACGAAACTTTTTGGTAAATTTTTCTAGACAAAAATATGACCTGGAAGATTTGGAAGGAAGCCGGGAGCCACACGAGGGCCCCACAAGCCAACAGGGCGCGGCCTGGGGGCGCGCGACCTGATGGCTTGTGGGCCCCTCGTGCCACTCCTGACCCCGTTATATTCCCTATAAATTCACATATATTCTGAAAACCCTGGAGGCAGTCCCGAAACACTTTTTACACCGCCGCCAGTCTCTGTTCCATCGGGAGGCCATCTGGAGCTCCGTTCCGGCACGCTACCGAAGGGGGGATCGATCACGGAGGGCCTCTTCATCAACCTTACTGCCCTCATGATGATGTGTGAGTAGTTCACCAGAGACCTACGGGTCCGTATTTAGTACCTAGATGGCAATCTCTCTCTCTCTTGATCTTCAATACAATGATCATCGCATCTTCGCTTTGATCTATTCGATGTAATCCTTTTGTGCGGTGCATTTGTTGGAATCCGATGAATTGTGGGTTTATGTTCAGAATATTCATGAAAAGTATTTGAGTCTTCTCTGAAATTATTATGATTCTTATTTGCATGATCATCATAGCTTCGTAATTCTCTACGATCTATTGATTTGCTTTGGCCAAGTAGATTGATCTTTCTTCAGTGAGAGAGGTGTGTTGTAGTAGGTTCAAGCTGACGAGTTTCTATATCCCAGTGACAGAAGGGGACAAGTTGCGTCTTTGTGTTGTTGCTACTAAGGATAACACGACGGGGTTCATTCATATTGCTTGAGTTTACTTTGTCTACATCATGTCATCGTTCTCCATGCATTACTCTGTTTTACTTAATACTCTAGATGCATGCTGGATGGCGGTCGATGAGTGGAGTAATAGTAATAGGTGCAGAGAGGAGTCGGCCTATTTTTTTATGGACGTGATGCCTATATACACATTATCATTGCCGTGAAAATCGCATAACTATCTGCTTTTCTATCAATTGCCTAACAGTAATTTGTTACCCACCGTATGTTGCCTACCTGAGAGTTTGCGCTAGGGAAATCTATGCCCCCCCGGGTCTATTCACTTATATATTCACAAACACTATTATTATCTTGCTGCCATTGTTTGTCTTTTATTTTATTTTGCAATTTATAATTATCTACAATTATCTACACAACTCATTTGCTTGCAAATAACGAGATCAAGGGGATTGACAACTGAGGGAGTCCGGGACTAAGGGGTCCTCGGGCCATGGATCCATCCCTCATGGGCCATACAGGAGCAATTACTAGAAGGCTAAGTTATCAGACAATCCCGTGTTCGGAAGGAGGAGGCCCGAAGACTTGGTGTGTCCTCCAAGTCAGAATGGGCGTATCTGTGCCCGGATAGAAACCGACCATCTGTAACCCTAGGGACCCCTGGTGTCTATATAAACCAGGGGTTTAGCTCGTAGAAGGACAACTCTGTGGATTAGCGTTTACTTTTTTTATCTCAAGGTAGATCAACTCTGTAACCATCTCAGTCATCAATATAATCAAGAATGACGTAGGGTTGTACCTCCTCACGAGGGCCCGAACCTGGGTAAACAATGTCCCCTTTGTCCCTTGTTACCATTGTTTCTAGATTCACAGTTCGGGACCCTAATACGTCTCCATCGTATCTACTTTTCCAAACTATTTTGCCCTTGTTTTGGACTCTAATTTGCATGATTTGAATAGAACTAACCCGGACTGACGCTGTTTTCAGCAGAATTCCCTTGGTGTTATTTTTGTGCAGAAATAAAAGTTCTCAGATTGACCTGAAAATTTACGGAGAATATTTTTGGAATTAATAAAAAATACTGGCGAAAGAATCAACCGGAGGGGCTCCTCCACCTGGCCACAAGCCAGGGGGCGCGCCCCCCTAGGGCGTGCCCTACAGGCTTGTGGGCCCCCTGAAGCTCCTCCGACCTCAATTCCAAGTGTATATATTCCTATTCGGGGAGGAAAAAATCAGAGAGAAGAGTTCATCGCGTTTCACGATACGAAGCCACCGCCACCTCCTGTTCTTCCTCGGGAGGGCAGATCTGGAGTCTGATTTGGGCTCCGGAGAGGGGAAATCGACGCCGTCGTCATCACCAACCATCCTTCATCACCAATTTCATGATGCTCTCCACCGTTCGTGAGTAATCTCATCATAGGCTTGCTGGACGGTGATGGGTTGGATGAGATTTACCATGTAATCAAGTTAGTTTTGTTAGGGTTTGATCCCTAGTATCCACTATGTTCTGAGATTGATGTTGCTATGACTTTGCTATGCTTAATGCTTGTCACTAGGGCCCGAGTGCCATGATTTCAGATCTGAACCTGTTATGTTTTCATGAATATATATGTGTTCTTGATCCTATCTTGCAAGTTGTAGACACCTATTACGCGTTAGGATCCGCATCCCCCAGAGTGACAATAACTGGGATTCTTTCCGGTGATTACCGTAGTTTGAGGAGTTCATGTATTCACTAAGTGCTAATGCTTTGGTCCGGTTCTCTATTAAAAGGAGGCATTAATATCCCTTAGTTTCCATTAGGACCCCGCTGCCACAGGAGGGTAGGACAAAAGATGTCATGCAAGTTCTTTTCCATAAGCACGTATGACTATATATGGAATACATGCCTACATTACATTGATGAATTGGAGCTAGTTCCGTGTCACCCTATGTTATAACCGTTGCATGATGAATGCCATCCGACATAATTATCCATCACTGATCCATTGCCTACGAGCTTTTCACATATTGATCTTTGCTAAGTTACTTTTCTGCTGCTACTGTTACAATCACTACAACACTGCTACTGTCACTTTGCCATTGTTACCGTTACTTCCATAGTGCTTTCCTACTGAATACTTGCTGCAGATACTATGTCTTTCTGGTGTGGTTGAATTGACAACTCAGCTGCTAATACTCGAGAATATTCTTTGGCTCCCCTTGTGTCGAATCAATAAATTTGGGTTGAATACTCTACCCTCGAAAATTGTTGGGATCCCCTATACTTGTGGGTTATCAAGACCTTTTTCTGGCGCCGTTGCCGGGGAGCATAGCTCTATTCTCTGAGTCACTTGGGATTTATATCTATTGATCACTATGAAGAATTTGAAAGATGCTAAAACTAAGATCTACCCCTCAACTACGAGGACAGGTAAGGAACTGCCATCTAGCTCTGCACCTTCTGTTATGAGTAAATTTGTGACACCACCACCTGCTATTGATTCTGATATGTCACAAGTAATTGATGATGCCACTTCTGCTATGCATGATGCTTATGATGATACTTTTCTTGATACCACCGTGCCACTGGGTGAATTTCTTGATGAACAAATTGCTAGAGTCAATGCTGCAACTGATGATATTTCTGAAACTGATGAAATTATTGAGACTGAACACTATGAGACACTTGCTAGACCTAGATCTCCTAGATATGAATTACCTAATATACCTAAGGGTTATGTTATGGAAGGAGAGGTAGCTAGGGACTTTATTGCTTGTAAAGATAGAGATGATCTTAAGAAATTACTATGCAAGTGGAAAGAAAAATCTTTGAATGCTAGAATACAATATGATCCCAAGTTTGCTACTTCACCTATCTTTGTTACTGATAAGGATTATGAATTCTTTGTCTATCCTGAGTTAATTACTTTGGTTGAATCTGATCCTTTCCATGGTTATGAATCTGAAACTGTTGTGGCACATCTTACTAAATTGAATGATATAGCCACCCTATTTACTCATGAGGAAAAAATTCGTTACTACTATATTCTTAAGTTGTTTCCTTTCTCATTAAAGGGTGATGCTAAGATATGGTTTAATTCTCTTGCTCCTGGTTGTGTGCGTAGTCCCCAGGATATGATATATTACTTCTTTGAAAAATATTTTCCTGCCCATAAGAAGCAAGCTGCCTTGCAGGAAATATTTAGCTTTGTGCAAATTGAAGAAGAGAGTCTCCCACAAGCTTGGGAGAGGCTTATCCAATTACTTAATGCTTTGCCTGATCATCCTCTCAAGAAAAATGAAATACTTGATATCTTTTATAATGGACTAACCGATGCTTCTAGGGACCACCTAGATAGTTGTGCTGGTTGTGTTTTCAGGGAACGAACTGTTGAACAAGATGAACTACTATTGAATAATATATTGAGCAATGATAATGATTGGACTATTCCTGAACCACCTCCACAGCCAACTCCGAAGAAAAGAGGTATTCTATTTCTCAGTCCTGAAGATATGCAAGAGGCAAAGAAATATATGAAAGAGAAAGGTATTCTATTTCTCAGTCCTGAAGATATGCAAGAGGCAAAGAAATCTATGAAAGAGAAAGGTATTAAAGCTGAAGATGTTAAGAATCTACCACCTATTGAAGAAATACATGGTCTTGATAACCCGACACAGGTAGTAGATGTAAATTCCCTCCGTAGATTTGATGAAGGTGATATTCCTTATAATAAGTCTGCTAGCCAATGCTTGGATGAGTTTGATAACTTTATTGTTAAGCAAGAGAATTTCAATGCTTATGTTAGTAGACAACTGAAACATAATGCTTACATGCTTGATCGCTTAAGTGATTATATGAGTAGAACTGTTAATGACCTTAAGCTTATTAGTAAACATGCTTCCATGGTAACTACTCAAGTAGAACAAGTACTTAAGGCACATAATGATTTGCTTAATGAGATGATTAGTAAGAATAATGATCATTCTGTTAGAGTTGTAACTAGAGGTGGTAGAATGACTCAGGAACCTTTGTATCCCGAGGGCCATCCTAAGAGAATTGAGCAAGATTCTCAGAGAGTTAATACTGATGCACCTGGTCATTCTAATAAAAGGAAAAAGAATGACGATAGGACTTTGCATGCTGCTAGTGAACCTGTTATTGATACTCATGAAAACCCAAATGATATTTCTATTTCTGATGCTGAGACACAATCTGGTAATGAACATGAGCCTAGTGATAATATTAAGGATGATGTTCATGTTGATGCTCAACCTAGTGATGATAATGATGTGGAGATTGAACCTGCTGTAGATCTTGATAACCCACATCCTAAGAATAAAAGATATGATAAAAGAGACTTTGTTGCTAGGAAGCATGGTAGAGAAAGAGAACCATGGGTTCAGAAACCCATGCCCTTTCCTCCTAAACCATCCAAGAAAAAGGATGATGAGGATTTTGAGCGCTTTGTTGAAATGCTTAGACCTGTCTTTTTGCGTATGCATTTGACTGATATTCTGAAAATGTCTCCTTATGCTAAGTATATGAAAGATATTGTGAAAAATAAAAGAAAGATACCGGAAGCTGAGATTTCCACCATGCTTGTTAATTATACTTTTAAAGGTGGAATACCAAAGAAACTAGGAGATCCCGGAGTACCTACTATACCATGCTCTATTAAAGGAAATTATGTTAAAACTGCTTTATGTGACCTTGGAGCTGGTGTTAGTGTTATGCCTTTCTCTTTGTATCGTAGACTTGATTCGAACAAGTTGACACCCACTGAAATCTCTTTGCAAATGGCTGATAAATCAACTGCTTTACCTATCGGTATTTGTGAGGATGTGCATGTTATAGTTGCAAATGTTACTATCCTAACGGACTTTGTTATTCTTGATATTCCCGAGGACGACAGTATGTCGACCATCCTTGGTAGACCCTTTTTAAATACTGCAGGGGCTGTTATTGATTGCAACAAGGGCAATGTCACTTTTCATGTTAATGGTAATGAGCATACGGTACACTTTCCGAAGAAACAACCTCAAGTTCATAGTATCAACTCCATTGAAAAAATTTCAACGATTATTATTGGAGACTTTGAATTCCCTCTCCCTACTGCCAAAAAGAAATATGATATACTTATTGTTGGGGACATGCATATCCCCATTGAGGTAACCTAGTGTTATTCGAAAATTCTCCGGTTCCGTGTCATTCGAAAAAAATTTGTCAATAAGACTTGATCAACCTTATTGATGGATTCTTTTTGATGAGCATGAGATGGATGAATTTAGAAAGCACAACCTTCTGTACCCAACTTTTACTTTCTGTTCTTTAGATTTAATTTAGTAAAAATGCCATTATTTTTCTGTTTTCTACTTTATCCGTGCAATAGAAAAATGACCTGAAAATAAAAGTTCTCAGAATTCCCTGAAAATTTAGTATGATTTTTTCTAGAATATTTTAGAATTTCTGGCACTAAGAACACATCAGGGGGCTGCACCAGTGGGCCACAAGCCCGCAGGGCATGCCCACCCCCCTAGGCGCGCCCCCTGGCTTGTGGGTCCCACGTGGGTCCCCCTCACTTATTCCAGCACCCATCCACTTCGTCTTCCTCCAGAAAAAATCCCACCATAGCTCAAACCCGTATTCTAGCTCATCTTGCTGCCATTTTCGATTTCCTTGCTCAAAGCTCCATTTGCAAAACTGTTTTAGGGGATTGTTATTCGGTATGTGACTCCTCCAATGGTCCAATTAGTTTTTGTTCTAGTGCTTTATATATTGGAAATTTTTGCTGCTGTGGTGACCTTGTTCTTGAGCTTGCATGTCAAATTTGTATGGTCCCAAGTAGTTTTGATGTATGATATAGCCTCTAGGCACTTGTGGGAGTAGTTGCTATAAGTTTTGTTGAGTTTTGTTCATTTTTATTTGGAGTCACTAAAAATTTCAGAATTATTTTCCAGAGAAAGAAATGATGAGGAAATAGTTAAGAGGCTCTTCAAGCCGGGGTTCTAAGGAAAATGAAAATGAGAAGCCCAGATACAATATTCCTCGCACCGTGGAGGTTCGACCATGTGAATGGCCAAGAGAAGCATTCTTGAGGGCGGCCGGAATTTATGAAGATTTCTGTTATCTAGCAGAAAATGCAGGCATCACCGACTTCCTCAATGATAAGTGTGACCAGTACCTCCTACTTACTAATATTTTCGTGCAAAATTTTCACTTTTATCCTAGGAAGAATCCTCCCATGGTAGAATTTTACTTATATGATGTGCCTAAGGAAATGTCACTTTATGATTTTTGCAATGTTTGCAAAATACCTTATGAGGGCAGCATCAGTGAACCATGTCCTAGAGACATGGAGGACTTTATTGCCGCAATCACCGTGGGGGAAGAGAGAGGGGTGTCAAAGGCAAGAGCAGCTAGTGTACATTTTCCTGTTTTACGCTATTATTCCTTATTTGCGGGGAGATGTTTAGTTGGTCGTGGGGAGAGTGGAAGCCTTAGTGCTTCCGACCTCACCATTTTGCGCCACGCTTTACTTGCTGATAGAACTTTCAGTCTCGGTGCTATGGTGGCCCAACGGTTGAACTTAAACCGTTCGAAGGTCCCCATATTCGGAGGTATCTATGCATCTCGTCTTGCCAAACACTTTAAGATACCCATTAGGCTTGACGAGGAAGAGGAAATGCTGCTACCTACAAGATATTTAGACTATGATAGTATGGTAGCACATGATTTTATTAAGAAAGATAATGATAAGAGGCTGCTTTACAACTTAGTATTTAGTTAGGGTACTTGTGAGATTATTTCTTTGCCTGCTTCTTCTTTGTTCGATATCCGTTCAGGCAGGTACACTATTATGCCCGAGGACATTTACAGATATTGGGGCTTGTCGCAACCCCCAGCACCTGAGCCTGCACCAGCCCTTGATCCGTATCAGGCTCCAGTTTTTCAGTGGGAGCCACAGGAGCTCGCCAACCAGTGGAACCCTCAGTATCCTCCGGAGTATCCAGGAGAGGGTTATTTCCAGCCATGGCCCTAGACCAACTTTGGCCAAAAGCCTAAGCTTGGGGGAGTACGTATTTCTCACCGACATTACACTCATGATCACACACTCATTCCAGTTGTCGGTGTTCATACTTTTTCATTGTACCATCCATGGTAGTTTATTACTTCTTTTTGCTTTCTTCTTGTGTGTTTGATTAACCTTGAGAAAATCCAAAAAAATTAGTTCTAGCTTTACCGTTTATTTTGTTTAGCTGTAGTATTAAAAGAAAACCCAAAAAGATTTCTCGTTCTTCTTTTGCTTGTTGGGAGCTTTCCCGTGTAAATAGTTTTCCTTTCTTCTTTGGGTCATAAGGAGAAGAGCACGATGACATGTTGAGTGGCTCTCATATGCATTATTGTTTATCTATCAGAGAGCCCATATTACCTTGCCTTCTCCTTTGAGTTATTGCTTGCAGATTCCAGCTTAGTCCAATGCACGTGCACTCTTATTATTATTCACACCGTTCGGTCGTGCAAGTGAAAGGCAATAATGACGATATATGATGAAGTGACTGAGATGGAGAAAAGCTGGTATGAACTCGACCTATTTTGTTTTTGTAAATATGATTAGCTCATCGTTCTGGATTCAGCTCATTATGGATTGAACATGTTTGCAATGACAATTAGAGATTATAGTTACTCATGCCATGCTTAATTAGCTAAGAGCGTATAATGGTTTGTCTTGCGTGCCAACATGCATTTTAAAATGGTTGTCATGTAGTATGATAGGATGGTATCCTCCTCTGAATGATTCAAGTAGCTTGACTTGGCACATGTTCACGCATGTAGTTGAAACAAAACCAACATAGCCTCCACGATGTTTATGTTCCTGGTGATTTATATCTTACTCATGCTTGCATTCAATGTTGGTTAATCTCAAAGCATGTTTATGACTGTTGTCGCTCTCTAGTTGGTCGCTTCCCAGTCTTTTGCTAGCCTTCACTTGTACTAAGCGGGAATACTGCTTGTGCATCCATTTCCATAAACCCAAAGTTGTTCCATATGAGTCCACCATACCTACCTATATGCGGTATTTACCTGCCGTTCCAAGTAAATTTGCATGTGCCAAACTCTAAACCTTCAAATAATACCCTGTTTTGTATGCCCGAATCGCTCATGTAGTGACTAGGGGCTGTCAGTATCTTCCATTGTAGGTGGGTTATTCTCACGATATGTGTTGATTCACTATCATTCACGAGAAAGTGGCTGGTATTCGGGATGCCCAGTTCCATGCTCAAAGTTTAAATCAAATTATAATAAAACAAAACTCCCCAGGATTGTGTTTGTATGGACGGTACCCGTGGATTCGGTCCGCCGTGGAGTGGGATCGATTGGTGGAGGGGGAGTAAAAACTTTACTATTCTGTTTGGGAACCGCCTATAATGTATCTAGCATGGAAGATATCGAGATCTCTTAGTTGTTATGTTGACAATGAAAGCATACCTCCCAAAATTATGATTCATCCCTGTTTTTAAAAGCTCGAGCTCTGGCACCTCTGTAAATCAATGCTTCCCTCTACAAAGGGCCTATCTATTTTATTTACTGTTGAGTCATCCTCCTCTTATAAAGAGCACCAGTTAGAGAGCACCACCGTCATTTGTATGATTTTTTATTAATTGATATTGAGTATGAGTTTGACTGGATCTCTTTTACCATGAATTACAATGTCTAGTCGGTCCTTGTTCTTCAGAGGTGCTCTGCATTTATGTTTTGCGGTCTCAGAAAGGGCTAGCGAGATACCATTATATCATATTGTATCATGATTGTTTTGACAAAATTGTTGTCATCCGAGACTTATTATTATTGATCGCTAGTTGATTATGCCATTGATATGAGTAAATGTGAGACCTAAATGTTATTGTGAATGTGGTTAGTCTATAATCTTTGCTGAAAATCTGAACATCAGTTAGACATATTTACAACAGCAAGATCAAACAGAGTTTGTAAAAGTTTTTCTTTATCACTTTCAGTTTGTCAACTAAATTGCTTGAGGACAAGCAATGGGTTAAGCTTGGGGGAGTTGATACGTCTCCATCGTATCTACTTTTCCAAACTCTTTTGCCCTTGTTTTGGACTCTAATTTGCATGATTTGAATAGAACTAACCCGTACTGACGCTGTTTTCAGCAGAATTGCCTTGGTGTTATTTTTGTGCAGAAATAAAAGTTCTCAGATTGACCTGAAAATTTACGGAGAATATTTTTGGAATTAATAAAAAATACTGGCGAAAGAATCAACCGGAGGGGGTCCATCACCTGGCCACAAGCCAGGGGGGCGCCCCCCCTAGGGCGCGCCCTGCAGGCTTGTGGGCCCCCTGAAGCTCCTCCGACCTCAATTCCAACTCTATATATTCCTATTCGGGGAGAAAAAAATCAGAGAGAAGAGTTCATCGCGTTTCACGATACGGAGCCGCCGCCACCTCCTGCTCTTCCTCGGGAGGGCAGATCTGGAGTCTGATTTGGGCTCCGGAGAGGGGAAATCGACGCCGTCGTCATCACCAACCATCCTTCATCACCAATTTCATGATGCTCTCCACCATTCGTGAGTAATCTCATCGTAGGCTTGCTGGACGGTGATGGGTTGGATGAGATTTACCATGTAATCGAGTTAGTTTTGTTAGGGTTTGATCCCTAGTATCCACTATGTTCTGAGATTGATGTTGCTATGACTTTGCTATGCTTAATGCTTGTCACTAGGGCCCGAGTGCCATGATTTCAGATCTGAACCTATTATGTTTTCATGAATATATATGTGTTCTTGATCCTATCTTGCAAGTTGTAGACACCTATTACGCGTTATGATCCGCATCCCC
The DNA here is from genome assembly GCA_039707655.1 of Elymus sibiricus. Lineage (NCBI taxonomy): Eukaryota > Viridiplantae > Streptophyta > Magnoliopsida > Poales > Poaceae > Elymus > Elymus sibiricus. The sequence goes on from CM077663.1 coordinate 403,839,521, forward strand.
CAGGGTGACAATAACTGGGATCTTTCCGGTGATTACCGTAGTTTGAGGAGTTCATGTATTCACTAAGTGCTAATGCTTTGGTCCGGTTCTCTATTAAAAGGAGGCCTTAATATCCCTTAGTTTCCATTTGGACCCCGCTGCCACGGGAGGGTAGGACAAAAGATGTCATGCAAGTTCTTTTCCATAAGCACGTATGACTATATATGGAATACGTGCCTACATTACATTGATGAATTGGAGCTAGTTCTGTGTCACCCTATGTTATAACCGTTGCATGATGAATGCCATCCGACATAATTATCCATCACTGATCCATTGCCTACGAGCTTTTCACATATTGATCTTTGCTAAGTTACTTTTCTGTTGCTACTGTTACAATCACTACAACACTGCTACTGTCACTTTGCCATTGTTACCATTACTTCCATACTGCTTTGCTACTGAATACTTGCTGCAGATACTAAGTCTTTCTGGTGTTGTTGAATTGACAACTTAGCTGCTAATACTCGAGAATATTCTTTGGCTCCCCTTGTGTCGAATCAATAAATTTGGGGTGAATACTCTACCCTCGAAAACTATTGCGATCCCCTATACTTGTGGGTTATCAGACCCCCTACCCGAGATCCGCCGGTTTCGACACCGACATTGGTGCTTTCATTGGCGATTTTCTGCGGGCATTGTTTTGGGAGGACCGCTGGATCAACGGGCGATCCATCTCTGAGATCGCACCTCAGCTGTACGCCCTCATCCCCAAGCGCAGCCGCAAAAGCAGAACGGTGGCCGACGGTCTTCAGGCGCACCGGTGAGCTTCAGACATTCATGGCACCCTTGGCATCCAAGAGATTGGCCAATACTTGCTAACCTGGAGAGCCATCGAGCATACCACCCTCTTTGCTGAACCGGACCGACTCCACTGGAAGTGGAATGCTTCAGGCACCTACACCGCCCAGCCCGCGTACCTCGCCACCTTCCACGGCTCTACCTCCTGCCCGGCATGGAAGCTGACCTGGAAGGGCTGCCCCCCCCCCCCCCCCGCGAGTGAAGTTCTTCCACTGGCTCGCTAGCTTGGGACGCTGCTGGACAACCGACCGTCTCGCCCACCGCGGATTGCCGCACCCTCCTCGCTGCCCGCTTTGCGATCAGGTGCCGGAATCGATGAACCACCTGATCCTGGACCGCCCCTTCACCAAGCAGGTTTGGCATGACGTCCTGTCTTGGCTACACCTACCATGCAGCGCGCCTAATGGTGAAGGCTCCCTGTCTGTCTGGTGGCGCACGGCGCGGCAGGCCACGCCCAAGCTGATGCACAAAGGACTCACCACCACGACGCTGCTGATCCCTTGGATGACCTGGAAGCATCGCAACGATTGCGTCTTCAATGCTGCAACCCCATTGACTAACGTCTTGGTAGCAAGGATCAAAGAAGAAGCTGCGCTTTGGGCAACCGCGGGCGCTCGAGGCCTGCGTGTCATTCTCCCACAGACCTGGGACGTCCACTGATGTTTTTGTTGTTTGTCTGTACCGGTGCCTCCTAGGAGGATGTAACAAACTTTCTCTCTTTTCAATATAATGAAACGCAAAAGTCTTTTGCGTTTTCTCAAAAAATTGGTGCTTTCATTGAGAGTTCCGCTGCGAATCTCCAAAGGATCAATGGCTCGTCTAATCATCGGCGGGGAGATCTATAACAAGGACATCTTTGTTCCTGGATAGATCCTCGCCTTCGGAGGCGTTGTACTTTAAGCCGATCCCTTCGTCCGTCTCGGCCAGATCAGGAGCTTTGCCCTCGGCTTAGAAGTCAATTTCGGGAACCCCCGGGGACACCTTGTTTTGACAAAGACCCCTTCTCTTCTCAAAAGACACACTGCTCCCGACGCCTTAACGTCGAAGGAAGTAAACCTCGCCGCTGGGATGGCCTTGGCCCCCAACCCGGTCTTAAAACCTGTCTTGATCGACGCATCTAAGCCAACCACGACCACACACTCCTCGGGAATACCATTAAGTAACCCCAGGACGACACCACCATTGACCGACCCCAGTCGCACCCTTGGTGCCGACCCAATCGGAGCCTCACTGCCAGGCGAGCTACTCGGTCGGATCCAAGCCTTGAGCATGGCTGACCCCCAAACATCGGTTTATGAACAGATCGGGCTGAGGCCCGACGATAGGGAAATTCGCATCCCTCCGGTAACACATCTAGTCACCACCATCGAGTGTCCAGCTGAAGACATGTCTCGCCAACCGGCGGAGTTGAAGACGGTGTATATTCCGATCTCCGGATCCAAACTCTCTCCGGACGCTGAGGCGCCGCACAGCCTAACACGGAACCCGGAGCCCGCACGACAAATCACTATCGGTGCCGCGTCCATCGAGCCCATCGAGGCGGAGATCGGAGGTACCGCGCCCAATCCCGCGACGGAACAAAACCCGGCTGTCCGGGCATCGAACATGCACCTCGCCGGGGCGCGATACTTTTTCCCACCCACCACTCAGATCGAGCGCTTTTAAAGCGCACTAGAACCCAGTCCGATGAAGGAGGTCAAGCAACGAAACGGGGAATCGGTCCATCATTTTTGGGCTAGATACCTCCTCAGCAAAAACATGACGAAAGGCGTTAACGACATGGAAATGATCGCAGCCTTCCAACGAAACTGCCATGATAAGGGAATCCTCAACACCCTTGACCGTCGTCGCGTCCAAAACTTCTCCGAGCTAGCATACTTGATGGAAAAGTACTGTGCTATGGAGAGTACGTGGGAAGAACAACAATTTTATACAAAGCCAGTTCACACCGAACAACCTAGAGAAGTTTGGAAAAGATTCATGTCGCCACAATACCCGCCCAAATAGAGGCCTGTCGAAAAAAGAAACAAATATCCCATGAAAAAAAGAACAGTCCTTGATAGATTACTGGACAGTTCTTGCCCCATACCCCCACGCCGCTAAAGGCAAGCCCATCCCACAGCCTTCGAGCATGCTGGGTCGTTAGGCAGGTTGCAAAGAGCGGAGAGGCCACCCTCACGGCCTTGCCCCTAGGCAAACATCTGATAACACCACCAGAAACTCACCCCGAGGTCCTAACGATCTATGAGACGTTCTCCTTGAGAGGTCAGAGGAAGAGAGCTCTTCGAGAGCTCGATCAGATATACCAGGTAGAATCAAGGAAATCATGGACAGATATACCGATAACTTTCGGCGAAAACGGCCGACCGACGACCCATACAGAGAGGGCACCGGCCACCCTGGTCCTCAACCCAATAATAGATGATTTCCGCTTGGACAAGGTCCTAATGGACTGCGGTAGTGGTTTAAACCTCATTTACGAGGGAGCTTTGGACAAAATGCAGTTCGATAAGTCTCGAATCGAGCGAAGTAGCACAACCTTTCAAGGAATCATCCCCGGAAAAGAGGCACGCTGCACGGGGCGAGTAACCCTCGACGTAGTATTTGGTACTCCAGATAACTACAGAACAGAGGAACTAATTTTTCATATCGTACCCTTTCGCAGTGGTTATCATGCCCTTTTAGGACGGGACGCCTTCACAAGGTTTCAGGCCATACCTCATTACGGTTACATGAAACTTAAGATGCCGGGACCCAACGGTGTGATCACAGTTGCGAGCGACCCAGATAGAGCGCTTCGAGCCGAGAATAAAACAACGTCGCTTGCCCTTGAGGCAATAGCTGAGGCGCTGGCCGCTGAGGAACTGACTATGCTCTGTTCTATCATAGATAAGGACAACGTGATCCTCGGCAAAAGGCCAAAGTTTATGTCATTCAAACCTGCAGACGAAATCATAAAATTTCAGGTGCACCCAACGGACCCCAATAAAATGGTGTCCATCGGAGCTCAGCTGGACCCTGCGGTCGCTGAAGCACTACGCACGTTCTTATGCGAAAACTGGAACATATTGACTTGACACCCATCAGATATGCTCGGAATCCCCCGAAGCTTGGCCGAACATAGTCTGAACATAATTGCAGGCTTCAAGCCAGTTAAACAGACCCTACGTCGATTTTTCGAACCCAAGCGTCAAGCTATGGGCGAAGAACTCGCCAAACTACTCGAAGCCGGATTCATCAGAGAGATCAAACACCTTGAATGGTTGGCAAACCTGGTCATGGTACCAAAGAAGGACAAATCCTGGCGGCTCTGTGTCGACTTCAAAGACCTTAACAAAGCCTGCCCTAAAGATCCTTTCCCGTTAGCCCGCATTGACCAGATAATTGACGCCACTGCCGGACACCACTCACTCTATTTCCTCGATGCTTATTCTGGATATAATCAGATAAAAATGAAGGAGTCTGATCAAGCCGCAACCGCCTTCATCACCCCTTACGGGTCATTCTGCTTCAATACAAGGCCTTTCGGGCTAAAAAACGCAGGCGCCACATACCAACGCATGATTCAAACTTGCTTGGAAAAACAAATCGGCAAAACCGTTGAGGCGTATGTCGACGACGTGGTCATCAAGACCAAACACGTCAGCCAACTGTTGGACGACCTAGGCCCAACATTCGCCAGCCTGTGGGAGTATGATATACGGTTGAACCCGGACAAGTGCGTCTTCGGCGTCCCCGCCGGCAAACTGATCGGATTCATAGTCTCCCACAGGGGCATCGAAGCTAATCCGGCCAAGATCAGAGCCTGGTCACAATTAGCGGTCCCCACGGAGCTAAAACACGCCCAAAGACTGGCAAGCTGCGTGGCGGCGTTAAGCCGCTTCATCTCGCGCCTCGGTGTAAAAGCTCTGCCCCTTTACAAGCTATTGAAACAAACCAAGAACTTCGAATGGACCGATGAGGCCGCAACTGCACTAGAGGAAATCAAAACACTGCTAGCCAGCAACCCCATACTGACAGCACCCGGTACAGGCGAACCAATGTTGTTATACATCTCGGCCATCAACCAGGTCGTCAGGGCAGCACTCGTGGTAGAACGGGAGGCCTAGGGCCATAAACACCGGGTACAAAAACCAGTATATTACGTATCGGAAGTACTTACTCCGTGCAAGACCAGACACCCGCACTATCAGAAGATAGCCTACACAGTGTTCATGGCTTCACGAAAGCTTAGACACTATTTCCAGGAGTGTTTGGTCACAGTGGCCTCCGAAGTGCCCTTAAACGATATAATCAATAATAGGGATGCCACCGGCCGCATAGCCAAGTTGGCCATCGAACTCCTCCCGTTCGAAATCAATTATAAACCATGCCGAGCTATTAAATCTCAGGTGTTGGCTGATTTCATCGCCGAATGGACGGAGGCCAATCTCCCTAGGGAATACACCACATACTCACATTGGACAATGTACTTCGACGGATCCAAGACGCTCGCCGGACTGGGGGCTGCAGTCGTCCTCACATCCCCCACCGACAACAACATCCGATATGTCCTCCAGATCATGTACGCCAACTCCATTAATGCGGCCGAGTACGAGGCTCAGTTGCATGAACTCCGGATGGCGACTTCTATGGGCATCCAGCGGCTCGAAGTACAGGGGGACTCAAATATCGCCATCTCTCAGATCAATGGCGAATTCGATGCTAAGAACCCGAAAATGGCAGCCTACAGAAATGTCGTCCTCAAGATATCTGCACGATTCGAAGGACTAGAATTCCACCACGTATCTAGAGACAACAATCAAGCTGCCGACATCCTCGCTTGTATTGACCTGACGCCTCCATTGCTGTTTGGTGGGAAAACACACTTCCGATTAGTGAAATCAAGAATTGATGATCTGAGGGTGGGGAGTGTGAATGAACTTGCCCATTCGATGGGTTTATGAGTCGAGTAGCCTTCCCTGGTCGGCAGGCGAACAAAATCTTCCTTTTCTCCTTTGAAGAGGTCGGCCAGCATGGCTGCCAGCGCCGCTTGGTCGGTGATACGTCTCCAACGTATCTATAATTTATGAAGTATTCATGCCATGTTTACAATAATTCTATATGATTTTGGTATGATTTTATTAGAACTAACCCGGACTGATGCTGTTTTCAGCAGAACTACCGTGGTGTTGTTTTTGTGCAGAAATAAAAGTTCTCGGAATGAGCTGAAAATTTACGGAGAATATTTTTGGAAAATATAAAAAATACTAGAGTGAAAAGTTATCGGAGAGGAAGGCCGAGGAAGTCACAAGGGTGGGGGGCGCGCCCCCCTGGCTTGTGACTTCCTCGGGAACCTTCTGGACGTGGGGCCAACGCCATATACTCCTATAAATACCCAAACCGCTGAAAAGAAACCTAGATCAGGAGTTCTGCCGCCGCAAGCCTCCAGAACCACAAAAAACCAATCGGGAGCCCGTTCCGGCACCCTGACGGAGGGGGAAACCATCACCGGAGGCCATCTTCATCATCCCGGCGGGCCCCATGACGAGGAGGGAGTAGTTCACCCTCGGGGCTGAGGGTATGTACCAGTAGCTATGTGTTTGATCTCTCTCTCTCTCGTGTTCTTGAGATGGCGCGATCTTGATGTACCGTGAGCTTTATTAATATAGATGAATCATATGGAGTTTTCACTTCTCTATCTTCTTGTGATGAATTGAGTTTTCCCTTTGAAGTTTTCTTATCGGATTGAATCTTTAAGGATTTGAGAACACTTGATATATGTCTTGTGATGGGATATCCGTGGTGACAATGGGATGTTCTATTGATCCACTTGATGTATGTTTTGGTGATCAACTTGCGGGTTCCATGACCTTGGGAATCTATGCATAGGGGTTGGCACACGTTTTCGTCTTGACTCTCTGGTAGAAACTTTGGGGCACTCTTTGAAGTTCTTTGTGTTGGATTGAACATGATGAATCTGAAATTGTGTGATGCATATCGTATAATCAAGCCCATGGGTACTTGTGGTGACATGGGAGTATCTAGGTGACATTAGGGTTTTGGTTGATGTGTATCTTAAGGTGTTATTTTAGTACGAACTCTAGGGCTGTTCGTGACACTTATAGGGATAGCTCATAAGATTGATCAGAAAAGATAACTTTGAGGTGGTTTCGTACCCTACAATAATTTCTTCGTTTGTTCTCCGCTATTTGTGACTTTGGAGTGAACTCTTTGTCGCACGTGAGGGATTTATATATGATTCAACTATGTTAGTATTGTTGAGAGAACTTGCACTAGTGAAAGTATGAACCCTAGGCCTTGTTTCCAAGCATTGCAATACCGTTTGTGCTCACTTTTATCATTAGTTACCTTGCTGTTTTTATATTTTCAGATTACAAAAACTTATATCTACCATCCATATTGCACTTGTATCACCATCTCTTCGCCGATCTAGTGCACCTATACAATTTGCCATTGTATTGGGTGTGTTGGGGACACAAGAGATTTCTTGTATTTGATTGCAGGGTTGTTTGAGAGAGACCATCTTCATCCTACGCCTCCCACGGATTGATAAACCTTAGGTCATCCACTTGAGGGAAATTTTCTACTGTCCTACAAAACTCTGCGCTTGGAGGCCCAACACGAGTCTACAAGAAGAAGGTTGCGTAGTAGACATCAAGCTCTTTTCTGGCGCCGTTGCCGGGGAGGTGAGTGCTTGAAGGTATATCTTTAGATCTTGCAATTGAATCTTTTAGTTTCTTGTTTTATCACTAGTTTAGTCCATAAAAGAAAACTACAAAAAAATATGGAATTGAGGTTGCCTCATATGCTTCATCTTTTCAATGTCTTTCGTGAAAATGATGGAAAGGAAAATTGTGCTCAAGTGTTAGAAGAAGAAGTTATTAAAATGTTTGGCACTAAACCTTTGAGTGATGAGCATGATTGCAATGTTGTTAGTATGAATTCTCTGAATATTCATGATGCTAATGATATAGAAAGCCACAAGCTTGGGGATGCTATGTTTGATGAATATGATATTTTTAGTCCCCCAAGTTTTGATGAGCAAAACTATTATGATGATAGCATGCCTCCTATCTATGATGATTATTGTGATGACACGTATGCTATAAAGAGTGATAGTAATCATGAAACTTTTCATCATGATTTTAATATTCAAAGTGGTTATGTCAATCAAGTATCTCATGATAGTTATTTTGTTGAGTTTGCTCCCACTACTATTGATGAGAAGAAATATGCTTATGTGGAGAGTGAAAAATTTTCTATGCTTGTAGATCATGAAAAGAATGCTTTATGTGCTGGTTATATTGTGAAATTCTTTCATGATGCTACTGAAAATTATTATGAGGGTGGAACATATGCTTGTAGGAATTGCAATAATATCATGTTTCCTCTCTATGTGTTCAAAGTTTTGAAGTTATGCTTGTTTTGCCTTCCTATGCTAGTTGATTCTGGCTCCCATAAATTGTTTGCTCACAAAATCCCTATTCATAGGAAGTGGGTTAGACTTAAATGTGCTTGTCATGAGATTCATGATGCTCTTTTGCATGTTTCAATTATTATTCCTATGTGAGCATCATTGAAATCATCATGCCTAGCTTAAAGGCATTAAAGAAAAGCGCTTGTTGGGAGGCAACCCAACACTTTTACTTTATGTTTTTGTGTGTTCACATGATTAAGCTACTGTATTAATCATGTTTTGTATCTTTTATTTCAATAAAGTGCCAAGTAAAGCCTTTGGGATAGTGTGGATGATAGTTGACTTGATTCTGTGCAAAAACAGAAACTTTTTCTCTCAGTCCAGGAATTTTGTAAATTCACTGGAACGTGCTTTTGATCTGAATTTTTTACACATGATTTATATACAAATTGCATAGATTTTCCTAATTTTTTAGAATTTTTAGAGAGAGGGAAGTATGGATATACTACCGATCTTCACAGACTGTTCTGTTTTTGACAGATTCTGTTTTGCATGCATAGTTTGCTTGTTTTAGTGTTCCCATAGCCTATATTCAGTGATATAAATTATGAGAATGATAGAATACAGTAGGTATCACGTGGGAACAATTATGAATCTTGTCTTGACAGTACCTAAGTGAATGATATATCTTTATTATACTAACCCATCTCACGAAGTTCCGTAAAGTTTTGTGTGATTGAAGTTTTCAAGTTTTGGGTGAGACACCGATGAGGAGAATAAGGAGTGACAAGAACCTAAGCTTGGGGATGCCCAAGGCAACCCCAAGTTAATATCCAAGGAAGACTCAAGCGCCTAAGCTTGGGGATGCCCCGGAAGGCATCCCCTCTTTCGTCTTCAACACTATCGGTATGTCTTACTTGGAGCTATATTTTTATTCGTCACATAATATGAGTTTTGCTTGGAGCGTCATTTTATTTTTTTGTTCTCTGTTAGGTGTTATTTTTAATCTTGTTTTTCAATAAAAAGGTTCCAAGAATTGCATTAGGATGCTTGCATTGCATGTTTTGATATGTGCTGTGTAAAAACAGAAACTTTTGCTGTAGTGTTTGAATTTTCATATTTTACTGGAACGTGGAAAGTTCCTGAAATTTTTACACAGTGTTTTCGTATAAATTATTTAACATGTCCTAAATTTTTATAATTTTTTGAGTTACGGAAGTACACTGTTTTCATAAATTGCTACAGACTGTTCTGTTTGGACAGATTGCTGTCATAGTTTCGTTATTTACTTATCCTATAGTTTCCATAACCTATATTGGTAGATATAAATTGTAGAAATGATAGTAAACAGTAAATGATGTTTGAAAAATATTGTGCAACATGTCTTGGCAGTACATGAAGTGTTGATTTATTATTATGTGTACTAACCTATCTCATGAGTTCTTTTTGAGTTTTGTGTGGAAGATGTTTTTGAGAATAGGTGCAACCATGATATGAGAGGATTGAACGAGATACAAAAGCTCAAGCTTGGGGATGCCCAAGGCACCCCAAGTAAATATTTCAAGAAGTCTCAAGCATCTAAGCTTGGGGATGCTACGCATCCCACCTCTCTTCATCAACAATTATCGGTTAGCCTATGTTGAGCCTAAATTTTTATTCGTTCACATGATGCGTGCTATTCTTGGAGTGTTATTTTTCTTTTGCTTGCTGTTGAATAAAATACTCAGATCTGAAAATATTTATTGAGGGAGAGAGAGTCCTCACAGACCTCCTTAATTGTTTGACTACTCATTGATCTTCACTTATATCTTTTGTGAGTAGCTTGTCATTTCCTCTCATGCTTCACTTATACCATTTTGAGGGATGAAATCTTTATGCTCATGTGCTTCACCTAAATTTGTTTGAGCTTGCCAAAAAGCAATGGCAACATATGAAACTAGTCCCAAAGTGATAGATATCCAAGGAGGATATAATAAAAACTTTCATGAAGATCATGGGACAAATTAAACTTGATTCTTTGTAATAGTTTTGAAACATGATGATAGTAATATGTGAGTCATGTTAGTGAGTAATAATGCTTAGTAGGAATATTTGTGTTAAGGTTTGTGATTCCCTATGCATGCACGAAAGTCAATAGTTATGCAATCAAGTTACATCCTACTTGTGGTGCATTATTCGGTGTTAGTTATGACTCAATGCTCACTTGTGTGATTTTTTTCGTTCCTTGGTTTGGTTGCTTCCCAATCTATTTGCTAGCCTTCATTTGTACTAAGTAGAGATACTACTTGTGCATCTAAAATCCTTAAACCAAATTTTGCCTTATGAGTCCACCATACCTACCTATATGCGGTATTTCCATGCCGTTCCAAGCAAATTTGTATGTGCCATCTCTAAATTTTCAAAATAAATTTTCTCTTTTGTGTGCCCGTACCGCTCATGAAACGGTGGGGAGTATCCAATATTTTTCCATGCTAGGTGGGTTATTCTCACGATATGTGTTGATTCACTATCATTCACGAGAAAGTGGCTGGTATTCGGGATGCCCAGTTCCATGCTCAAAAATCAAATCAAAATATAATGAAACAAAACTCCCCCAGGATTGTTGTTTGTATGGACGGTACCCGTGGATTCGGCTCGCCGTGGAGCATGATTGATTGGTGGAGGGGGAGTAAAACCTTTACCATTCTGTTTGGGAACCGCCTATAATGTATCTAGCATGGAAAGTATTGTGAGCTACTTTATCGTTTTCGTTGACAGGAAAAGCATGCCACTCAAAATATTTTTCTCTCTCAATTTAAACCTTGAGCTCTGGCACCTCTACAAATCCCTACTTCCCTCTGCGAAGGGCCTATCTATTTACTTTATGCAATTTTTATTTTTGCTTTGAGTCTCCATCTTCTCTTATAAGCACCAACTAGGGGGCACTATGATCGTACTTGAGCATTGGGCATAGCTAATATTTGAGTGTGTTTCATGAATGGATCAATGATTGAGCATGATGGGCTAGGGATAACTTTCTTTAGTGTTGATATTTTGAAAGACATGGTTGCTTGTTGACATGCTTGAGTATTGAAGTCATTATGTTAAAACTAGACTATTGCTTTGAATCATTTACAAGTCCAAATGTCCATGCTATACAAAGAAGAATAGAATATGATGAAAATGTTTGCTAGCATTCACACTTCATAAATTATTTATTTTATCATTTACCTACTCGAGGACGAGCAGGAATTAAGCTTGGGGATGCTGATACGTCTCCAATGTATCTATAATTTATGAAGTATTCATGCCATGTTTACAATAATTCTATATGATTTTGGTATGATTTTATTAGAACTAACCCGGACTGACGTTGTTTTCAGCAGAACTACCGTGGTGTTGTTTTTGTGCAGAAATAAAAGTTCTCAGAATGAGCTGAAAATTTACGGAGAATATTTTTGGAAAATATAAAAAATACTGAAGCGGAAAGTCACCGGAGAGGAAGGCCGAGGAAGTCACAAGTGTGGGGGGCGCCCCCCCTAGGGCGCGCCCCCTGGCTTGTGACTTCCTCGGGAACCTTCTGGACGTGGGACCAACGCCATATACTCCTATAAATACCCAAACCGCCGAAAAGAAACCTAGATCGGGAGTTCCGCCGCCGCAAGCCTCCAGAGCCACGAAAAACCAATCGGGAGCCCGTTCCGGCACCCTGCCCGAGGGGGAAACCATCACCGGAGGCCATCTTCATCATCCCGGCGGTCTCCATAACGAGGAGGGAGTAGTTCACCCTCGGGGCTGAGGGTATGTACCAGTAGCTATGTGTTTGATCTCTCTCTCTCGTGTTCTTGAGATGGCACGATCTTGATGTACCGTGAGCTTTATTAATATAGATGAATCATATGGAGTTTTCCCTTCTCTATGTTCTTGTGATGAATTGAGTTTTCCCTTTGAAGTTTTCTTATCGGATTGAATCTTTAAGGATTTGAGAACACTTGATGTATGTCTTGTGATGGGATATCCGTGGTGACAATGGGATGTTTTATTGATCCACTTGATGTATGTTTTGGTGATCAACTTGCGGGTTTCGTGACCTTGGGAATCTATGCATAGGGGTTGGCACACGTTTTCGCCTTGACTCTCCGGTAGAAACTTTGGGGCACTCTTTGAAGTTCTTTGTGTTGGATTGAACATGATGAATCTGAAATTGTGTGATGCATATCGTATAATCAAGCCCATGGGTACTTGTGGTGACATTGGAGTATCTAGGTGACATTAGGGTTTTGGTTGATGTGTATCTTAAGGTGTTATTTTAGTACGAACTCTAGGGCTGTTCGTGACACTTATAGGGATAGCTCATAAGATTGATTAGAAAAGATAACTTTGAGGTGGTTTCTTACCCTACAATAATTTCTTCGTTTGTTCTCCGATATTTGTGACTTTGGAGTGAACTCTTTGTCGCACGTGAGGGATTTATATATGATTCAACTATGTTAGTATTGTTGAGAGAACTTGCACTAGTGAAAGTATGAACCCTAGGCCTTGTTTCCAAGCATTGCAATACCGTTTGTGCTCACTTTTATCATTAGTTACCTTGCTGTTTTTATATTTTCAGATTACAAAAACTTATATCTACCATCCATATTGCACTTGTATCACCATCTCTTCGCCGAACTAGTGCACCTATACAATTTGCCATTGTATTGGGTGTGTTGGGGACACAAGAGATTTCTTGTATTTGATTGTAGGGTTGTTTGAGAGAAACCATCTTCATCCTACACCTCCCATGGATTGATAAACCTTAGGTCATCCACTTGAGGGAAATTTGCTACTGTCCTACAAAACTCTGCGCTTGGAGGCCCAACACGAGTCTACAAGAAGAAGGTTGCGTAGTAGACATCAGTCGGCACGCCCCTGTCTTCGCCAGCGGGTCGTGTCGCTCGTCCCATTGTAGCTCCATAAGGGATGGATCCTCTATTGCAAGGGTTGAACACAACAGATGATAGCAGCGGCCATTACGTCGATGATGGTCAGCTTGCTGTGGCCCAGCAGCTTCACTTTGACGGCCAGACACTTTACTTCGGCGCTCTCCTCTTGAGAGGTGATCCTCGGACGCCAGTTGAATCGCTTCTTTAAAGGGGCCTCAGAGTATCCGGGCAAACCTCTTCGAGCTGGGTCGAATAAGGGGACGTCCTTGATATAGAACCACTCTGAAGCCTACTCTTCGGATTCCTTCTTCGGAGTTCCGACGAGGTACCCCATCCCGGCTATGCGCCACACCTCGGCTCCGCCCACTTCCCGGATTGTTCCTCCCCGGGTTCGGGGGATGAAGCAGAAATATTTTTGCCATAGATCAAAGGGGGGCTCGCAACCAAGGAACATCTCGCAAAGGGCGACAAAGCCCGAGATATGCAGGATGGACCCAGGGGTAAGGTTGTGGAGCTGGATCCCATAGAACTCCAAGAGGCCCCTCAAGAAGGGGTGAATGGGAAAACCTAGGCCTCATAGGAGGAAGAAGGTGAAGAATACCCTCTCTTCTGGGGCAGGCGCGGGGAAGTTCTCCGCGAAAGCCACACCGTTCGCAGATGTTAACCCTGCGCGAGTAGGCGCCAGATCCGAAGCAGGAAGATATCCCTGCATCTCGAGACTGCGCAGTCGAAGGAGGGAGATGACCATTACTCATGAGAGAAGCCACTAGTGAATCCTACGCCCCCCGGGTCTACTTTTACAACATATTGCTTTCCGATCTATCTTTTTGCCGATTTTGTTTTTAGATCTACTATTCCAAAAACCCAAAAATCCCTTGCTGCACTTTTTATTTGCCACTTTTATTTTGTGTTCTTGCGAGATCTATTTATCCAATGTACAATCTAATCTATTTTTTTACCTTCGAGAGATTGACAACCTCTCTTTCGTGTCGGGTTGCAAGTATTTGTTCTTTGTGTGCAGGTACTGTTTACATAGTATTGCGTGATCCTCCTACTAGTTCGATACCTTGGTTTCATAATTGAGGGAAATACTTACCGTCGCTGTGTTGCATCATCCCTTCCTCTTTAAGGAAATACCGATGCAGTCTCAAGCCACGTCAAAGGAATTTTTGGCGCCGTTGCCGGGGGGGGGGGGGGGGGGGGACCAGTCTCTTCAACGTGCCAATCTTTGGCGCCGAGGAGACATCATCAACATCTATCAGGTTCCTAATCACAAATCTCATCTCCTTGCAATTACATTATTTGCCATTTGGCTCTCGGTTTCCTCTCCCCTACTTCACCAAATTTACCGTTTTATTCGCCCTCTTTTTCGTTTGCCTTTTTCTTGCCAGATCTCTTGCTTGCCCACCTTGTTGCTATGACTAGCGTCACTACCCCCCCCCCCTTGTCACCAGATTTTGAAGTTCTATACTTTAAACAAAAACAAGGGGAAAATCTGAAAGATGCCTGGTATAGGTTATTGGAATCCTATTGCATTTGCAATCTAAAGGGAGATGCAAAGATTTTGCTTCGAAATTTTTATATAAGATTAGCTTTGCATCATAGACAACTCTTGGATTTTGCCGCTAAATGAAACTTTATTGAGCTTGATGCCAACACCGCTTACGAAATTTTGGAAGGGATATTGGGGGTTCCTTCACCAAAAAAGGGGTTTTCTTTTACACAAGAGGGGGTTCAAATTTTAGACAAATTGGGTGATTTACATAAACATTTGGCCGAGTTGCAAAAATATAAGGAACCTCTTAAACATATTAGTGGAAACCTCAATCGCATGAATACTTTGATTACTCTTTGCAATAAGCGTTTGGATATTTTAGATCTCAAGATGGTCTCTTCTCCTGAAAATTTGGGGAAGCGCAAAGATCCCCCCGGGTTTGAGAAAGCCCTCGCAAAAGTAGCAAAAACCAAAGATGACCATACTTGAATCTATGCATTATGCCTAGCTAGGGGGGTAAAATGATAGCGCTTGTTGGGAGGCAACCCAATGAATCAATTTATCTTCATCTTTTTGTTTCTGTTTTTGAGTGTTGACACAATTATGCCTCTGTTATGATTGTGTTTTTATGATTTATTTAGTGTTCGTGCCAAGTAAAGCCTTTAGGATGATTCATAAGATGAGTAGAAACAATGCTGAATCTGAAACAGAAACTTTGACTCCAGTGCATGAATTTTCATTTTTTACTGGAGCGTGATAATGAGCTGAAATTTTAACACAGTGTTTCTATACAAATTCTTTACGTTGTCCTAATGTTTCAGAATTTTAAGTGTTACATAAATATGGTTAGAGTACAGATTACTACAGGCTGTTCTGTTTAAGACAGATTCTGTTTTTGTTGCGTTGTGTGCTTATTTTGATGAATCTATGGTTTGTATTTAAGGGTATATGACATGGTAAAGTTAGAATACAGTAGGTATAATGACATAATAAAATATGAATGATTTTGCAACAGTACTTAGAGTGGTGATTTGTTTTATTATACTAACGGATCTCACGAAACTTTTGTTGAGTTTTGTGTGATTAAAGTTTTCAAGTTTTGGGTGACATCATGATGGATGAAGGAATAAGGAGTGAAAAGAGCCTAAGCTTGGGGATGCTACAGCACCCACAAGATAATATCCAAGGAGAAACAAGCAACTAAGCTTGGGGATGCCCCGAGTGGCATCCCATCTTTCTTCTAACGACCATCAGTATTTTACTTGGAGCTATATTTTTATTCGACACATATCATGAGTTTTGCTTGGAGCGTCTTGTATGATTTGAGTCTTTGCTTGATTTGCTTTTTAGTTTGTCACAAGTATCCTTGCTGGACACACCTATTTGAGAGAGCCAAAATTACGCTATGATTTGTTAGAATTGCTCTATATGCTTCACTTAGCTTTTAATTTTTGTAGAAATACTCTCATGCTTCACTTAGATTAATTTGAGAGTTAGTAAATTTTGAAGAAATTCTCTCATGCTTCACTTATATTATTTTTAGAGATGAAACTTTTATGCTCATCTTCTTCACTTAAATTTGTTTGAGCTTGTCAAAAGCAATGGCAATATATGAAACTAGTCCCAAAGTGATAAATATTGAAGAGGGATATAATAAAAAGTTTCATGAAGATCATTGGACAAATTAAACTTGATTCCTTGTAATAGTTTTGTGACATCATGATAGTGATATGTGAGTCATGTTGGTGAGTAATTATGCTTTAGTAAGTATATTGGTGTTAAGGTTTGTGATTCCCTATGCAAGTACGAAAGTCAATAGTTATGCAATGAAATTACATCCTACTTATGGTGCATTATTCGGTGTTACTTATGCTCAATGACCGTTTATGTGAATTTTCGTTTCTTGGTTGGTTGCTTCTCAATCTATTTGCTAGCCTCCACTTGTACTAAGTAGAAATACTACTTGTGCATCCAAAATCCTTAAACCCAGTTTTGCCTTATGAGTCCACCATACCTACCTATAGGCGGTATTTCCATGCCGTTCTAAGCAAATTTGTATGTGCCATCTCTAATTTTCAAAATTAATTTCCCTTTTGTGTGCTAGTACCGCTGATGAAACGGTATGGGGTGTCCAATATTTTTCCATGATAGATGTGTTATTCTCAAGATGAGTGTTTATTCACTTGTCATTGCACGAGAGTACGGCGGTAATAGGGATGCCCAGTCCCGAAATGAAAAAGGAAATTTACTTTATGTTGTGAAATAATAAATTCCTTGGAAAGTGTTGGTATGGAAGGTAACCGTGGATACGACTAGCCATGGATTGTGAAAGAATGGTGGAAAAAGGAACAAACTTTACTTGATGTTTGGGAACCGCCTATGATGTATCTAGCATGGAAAGTATTGATAACCACTTTGTCGTTTTCGTTGACAGGAAAGGGATGTCACACAAAATATTTTCTCTCTCTCATTTTAAGCTTGGAGCTCTGGCACCTCTACAAATTCCTACTTCCCTCTACGAAGGGCCTATCTAATTACTTTATGCAATTTTTATTTTTCAATTCGAGTCTCCATCTTATATTATAAAGCACCAACTAGGTGGCACTATGATCATACTTGTGCATTGGGTGTAGTTAATATTTGAGTGTGTTTCATGAATGCATCAATGATTGAGCATGATGGCCTAGGGATAACTATCTTTAGTGTTGATATTTTGGAAGACATGGTTGCTTCTTGGCATGCTTGAGTATTAAAGTCTTTATGTCAAAACTAGACTATTGCTTTGAACCATCTCAAAGTCCAAAGGTCCATGCTACAAAACAAAAGAATATGCGATGAACATGTTAGGCAGCATTCCACAACAAATATTCTGTTTTTATCATTTACCTACTCGAGGACGAGTAGGAATTAAGCTTGGGGATGCTGATACGTCTCCAACGTATCTATAATTTTTGATTGTTCCATGCTGTTATATTTATCATTTTTGGATGTTTTACAATCATTTTATAGCAACTTTATATCATTTTTTGGGACTAACCTATTGACATAGTGCCGAGTGCGAGTTGCTGTTTTTTGCTTGTTTTTTTACTTCGCAGAATATCAGTACCAAACGGAGTCCAATCGCGACGAAACTTTTTGGAGATTTTTTTTGGACGAGAAGGAAGCCAGTGGGCCAAAGAAGTACCCATGAGGGATCCCAGGCCGCCCACAAGATACCAGGGTGCGCTAGGGGCCCCGGGCGCGCCCTAGTGGGTTGTGGCCGCCTCGGGAACCTTCTCCACCGCCTCTGAGCTCTATAAATACCCAAATATTCCAGAAACCCTTGAGGAGTCGACAAAAAACACTTCCGGTCGCTGCAAGTTCCAGAACTGTGAGATCCAATCTAACACCATCACGGAGGGGTTCATCATCCTCATTGGTGCCTCTCCGATGATGCGTGAGTAGTCCACCATAGACCTACGGGTCCGTAGGCAGTAGCTAGATGGCTTTCTCTCTCTCTTTTGATTCTCAATACAATGGTCTCTTTGAGACCTATTTGATGTAATGACTTTTTGCGGTGTGTTTGTTGGGATCCGATGAATTTTGAGTTCATGATCAGTTTCTATCCATGAATATTATTTGAGTCTTCTTTGATCTCTTATATGCATGATTACTTGTAGCCTCATATTTCTTCTTCAAATTTTGGTTTAGTTAGGCCAACTAGATCGATTTTTCTTGCCATGGGAAGAGGTGCTTTGTGATGGGTTCGATCTTGCAGGGTCCTCTCCCAGTGACCGAAGGGGCAGCGAGGCACGCATGTATCGTTGCTATTAAGGATAACAAGATGGGCTCTATTCCTACATGAATAGATCTTTTCTACATCATGTCACCGTTCTTATTACATTTCTCCGTTTTTCCATGAACTTAATACACTAGATGCATGTTGGATAGCGGTCGATGTGTGGAGTAATAGTAGTAGATGCAGCATCATTTCGGTCTACTAATCTTGGACGTGATGCCTATATAATGATCATCGCCTTGGATATCGTCATGATTATTTGATTTTCTATCAATTGCCCACGGTAATTTGTTCACCCATCGTGTGCTATACTCATGAGAGAAGCCACTTGTGAAACCTACGGCCCCCGGGTCTACTTTTCCAACATATTGCTTTCCGATCTATCTTTTTACCGCTTTTGTTTTCAGATCTACTATTCCAAAAAGCCAAAAATACCTTGCTGCACTTTTTATTTTCCTCTTTTATTTTGTGTTCCTGCGAGATCTATTTATCCAATCTACAAACTAATCTATCTTTTTACCATGGAGAGATTGACAACCTCTCTTTCACGTCGAGTTGCAAGTATTTGTTCTTTGTGTGCAGGTACTGTTTACATAGTGTTGCGTGATCCTCCTACTGGTTCAATACCTTGGTTTCATAACTGAGGGAAATACTTACTGTCGCTGTCCTGCATCCCTTCCTCTTTGGGGAAATACCAACGCAGTCACGTCACCACCCGGGACTAAAGGTTTCATCTCTCACGCGGAATTTTGGCCGCCGAAAAGGTTGGCCTTTTAGTCCCGGTTCGTGGCTGGAGCCGGGACTAAAGGACCTTTAGTCCCGGTTCGTGGCTGGAGCCGAGAATAAAGGTCGCGGGTATATAACTTCCGGGACTTGGTGTCCCGGTGCCAGCCACCGCCCAGGAGAAGGAACAGAACCACGCCGCCAGGCTGCTGGATTTCACCGCCGTTCCATCATCATTCTCCGGGGATCTGCACCGCCGCTCGGTGCCCCGTCTTCGATCCACACGCGCCAGCTCCGATCGAGGTACTCCCTCCGTCCTGAAATTCATGTCACGCGCTCGTTCCGCTCTTCGCATCTAACTCATTGCAAGCCGTTGTCTTCTTCCTCAGGTCGCTGGAGATCGCCGCCGCCCGTCCGACCGCATCAAGCCATGCCCGAGCTCGCTTCGACGCCCGCTGCAACCGTCGTGACCTCCTACTCCATTTCCCCCTCTCGCCGCACTCAATTGTTTGCCGTAGCCACCGATTCGAGCTAGAGCTAGCTAGGCTCACGTCTGAGCACGTAGTCGTGCTCAGGAGGTCCCCAGGGAGCCGTAGCAGCTCCCTGCTCCTCCTGTAGTGCCTTGTGGCCTCGCACCGGAGCTCGCCTGAGCTCCGCCGTCCGCCAAGGTCGTCGACGGCGACGATTTAGGCCATGCTAGCCCCTATGGCTTGTCCCTTTGTATGCGCGCGAGCGTGCACGTCGCGTAGATGTCCTCCGCCGTCGTTTTGGTCACCGGAGGAAGAATTCCGAGCCCCTCCGCCGTCTCTGGCCTCGTCGGCGGCTCAACGCCGGTGAGCCCTGGTCATTTGACCAGGGGTTTGACCCCCTGGGTCACAGACAGGTTGGGCGAGGCCCTGGTTAATTTTGGATTAGTCACTAATTTAATTAATTAGTTAAATTAACCTAATGAGCCACTGACTTCTGGGACCATCCCTTGACAGCCACTTAATTAATCTAAACAGGATTAATTAAGCTAATTAATTCTAATTAGTTAACTGATAGACTTCAAAAATTCATATAAATTCAACCATAAAATGATTAAAACTTCAAAAATTCATATAAATTCAACCATAATTCAGATGGAAAAGATTATATATGAAAAATGATCAGAAAAATCCAAAGAATCCATCTGCGCTATTCTCACCAACCTAAATAGGAGAACTTGGACATTTTGCTTAAATGCAATATGTTACATAACATGTGGAGTTTGAATTTGAACCCTAGGTTCAAAGCTACTCCATCTAACATTAATGATAGATGCATTATCTCAAATACATCATATTGCCATGTCATGATCATGCATCATATTGTTGCATTAGCTCAAATGCATCATACAGCTACAAGTCCTTAATTATATGTGTGTTTATTGAATGATTGTTTTTGCTTATTGAATGCATTCTAATTTAAATACTAAATTGTTTTATCTTTCTTCTGGATTAGTTAAGCTATGGATGATAGCGGCAGATTCCATGAAGAGGAGATCTTCGACATCATACGCTCCTCCCAAAACCAAGAGAATGAACAAGATGACGGCTCACAATTCCTAAACGAATCCGGTGAGGGACTTGAGAAAGAACCAAGAGACGAAGGGAAACAAACAATGATGGCGAAGAAAATGTTAGACAATTAACAAAGTCCGGCGAGGTATATATATATATATTAAGCCTCCGGTGATCATTAGATGTATTAATTTATTTGTATATATATATATATTAACAAATCTTTCTTCTTTTAGCCCTCCGGATCGATCCAATCTCCTAGAAGGGTACGAGACCGGGCCAAAAAGTTGGGCGATGACATAAAGTTCAACATCGATGAAGTCGTAGAAGATGGTGAACCGATTGCTCCTGAACAGAATGCCCATAAATTCAGAAATCAATGCGGAGTTATTGTTAGGGACAATATCCCGATCACCATTCGAGAATCGAATAAGGGAAAGCTAGATCGAGGAGTTAGTTATGTCGACAAAAGATTGAAAAATTTGCTTTGGGATATGCTCATGTCACATTTCAACCTACCAAAGGGTGTCACAGATGGCAAACGGTTGAAAGTCAAGCAAGTTGCTCTTAAGAAGATGGCCACACAATTCCAGAGCTGGAAGAAAAGATTATACAGCGACTACATCAAGGCAAAAAAGAAGACTCCATAATTTACTGGAGCACTAGAGAAGATTAAAGATCACTGGAACGCATTTTTGGGGTACAACGACTCGGTTGAAGCTCTGGAAAGGTCAAGAAAAAATAAGATAAATGCTGTGAAAAACAAGTATCACCATGTTCTTGGGACAGATAGCTACAAGAGAGCCGTGCCAAAGTGGGAAGCAGCTGAGGCCAAGATGCTTGCTGAAGGGGTCATTCCAGCTACAGCCATTGGCCCTAGAGGTCCAAGCATTGTTTTTATGCGCATGGGGGACAGCTGGACCCAGCAACATGGCAGATTATTGTAAAGGCAGATCTTAAAACAGCCTCAAACGCTTTACTTCAAGCAATAGAAGATGCTCGAAAGGGGTTGTTCCAGCCCAAGAGAGAGAGAATGACGAGCTTACATGCGCCCTCAAGAATCCTGAACATGGGGGATAACACGAGGCAAAGGTATTGTTTCGTGGGTTGAGGGGTTTTCGGAGTGGAACGACACTTATAGAAATCGTCAGAGAAAAAATAAGCAGGAGGCAGACCGGCTTCATAAGAAAGAAAGAAAGAACAAGGAGTTGAAACGCATGTTAAAGCGGCAGCAGGAGCAACTGGACACAATTAGCCAGCAAATGGCATCTCCGCGGCAGGAGCAAGTAGATCCATCATTGGATAGTACCGTCCCATCTATGCGGAAAAGCAGCGTGGGTTCCACGGGGGTCCGGGCCGATTATGCATTGCTGTCTCGCTACCCCGTGGATGATATCAAAGAGAGGACAAATTGTGAGCTACACCAAAAATTGAAGAACATATCCATGAAGGTGGAGGTCAGTGTTGCTTTACCGAATGCACCTGAAGCAACCATCCATGGCAATCTGATTCCAGCTGGCTATGCTCGTGTCGGGGTGGATGAAGTTCTGCCAGGATATGACTCACTAGAGCTTGACATTCGTGGAGGTGAAGGGGAGCAGACACTGGGAGAAGTCATACATGGTGTCATTGTATGGAGAAAGGAATGCATCGTGTTTCCAAACTCGGCGCCAAGGTGATACGTCTCCAACGTATCTATAATTTTTGATTGTTACATGCTATAATATTATCATTCTAGGATACTTTTTGGGTGTTCATTTACCAATTAATATTATTTTTGAGCACTAACCTATTGACTTAGTGCCCAGTGCCAGTTGTTGTTTTCTGCAGGTTTTTTTCTTTTCAGGTTTACCATACCAAACGAAGTCCAAATGCCACGAAACTTTAATATGATTTTTTCTAGACCAAAAGAAGACCTGGAAGCTTCAGGACGAGACGAGAGGCAGGACGAGGGCACCACAACCCAACAGGGATCGCCAGGGGGCTAGGTCGCGCCCTGATGGGCCGTGGCTCCCTCGGCCGCCCTCTCGTGCCCCTCTCTGGCCTATAAATCTTCAAATATTCCAAAAACCCTAGGAGAGCTCCCGAAACACTTTTTCCGCTACCGCAAGTCTCTGTTCTGCCGCGTACGCATCTGGTGACCTTTTCCGACGATCTGCTGGAGGGGGAATCGATCACGGAGGGGCTCTACATCACCCTTGCTGCCTCCATGATGAGTTGTGAGTAGTTCACCACAAACTTATGGGTCCATAGTTAGTATCTATATGGCTATCTCTCTCTGTGGATCTTCAATACAATGATCATCGCATCTTTGCTTTAATCTATTTGATGTAATCCTTTTGTGCGATGCGTTTGTTGGGATCCGATGAATTATGGGTTTATGTTCAGATTATTCATGAAAAGTATTCGAGTCACCTTTGATTATTATGATTCTTATTTGGATGATCATTATAGCTTCGTAAATCTCTCCGATCTATTGAAATAGTTTGGCCAACTAGATTGATATTTCTTCAGTGAGAGGGGTGCGTTGTAGTGGGTTCAATCTGGCAGTGCTCTATATCCCAGTGACAGAAAGGGATAAGACATGTCTTTGTATTTCTGCCACTAAGGATAAAATGATGGGGTTAGTTCATATTAATTGAAATCTCTTTGTCTAGATCATGTCATCGTTCTCCAACCATTACTCTGTTTTACTTAATACTCTAGATGCATGCTGGATAGCGGTCGATGGGTGGAGTAATAGTAATAGGTGCAGGCAGGAGTCGGCCTATTTGATTATGGACATGATGCCTATATATGCATGATCATTGCCGTGAATAAAGATTGCATAACTATCCGCTCTTCTATCAATTGCCCAATAGTAATTTGTTTACCCACCATACACTACTAGGGAAAACCTTATACACAGAACCTTAGCAGTAGCGCTGGCTAAAAAGAGGAGCTACTGCTACATAGCTATAGCGCGCGTCTAGGACATGCGCTACTGCTAACTACTTAGCAGTAGCGCGGCAGCGAAAAGCAGCGCTACTACTAATATTGCCCCACCGTTGCCGCCGGGCTAGGTTTAGTAGTAGCGCGCCCAAGGTTCACGCGCTACTGCTAATATGATAGTAGTAGCGCGTGTTTTTGGTAGGGCGCTACGGCTAAGTTTGAACCTAAAACGCGTTGTAGCTATGTCTACTTTAGTAGTAGCGCGTTTTCGCAAAACGCGCTATAGCTACTTTAGCTATAGCGCGTTTTATCGAAACGCGCTACTGATATCTTGACATAACCCCCACGCGGGCTTCCTCCTCCATCCCATTCCCCATTCAATCCCTCTCCTCCGCGTGACGCCGCCGTCGCCCTTCGTCGCCGCCCTCCGTCCGTTGCCGCCCGGGCGCCCTCCGTCGCCGCCCGCTCCTCCACCCGCACCCGTCTCCCCTTAGCTCCACCTCACCGCCGGCATCTCCTCCCGAGCTCCACCTCGCCACCAACGTCTCCCTTAGCCCCTTGTAAGTCCTCTGCCCCTCCTTCTCTCTCTCTCTGTCTCTCTGCCTGAGGGTTCTAGGGTTCTAGGGTTCATGTAGTTAGGTTTTGTAGTTAGGTTCTAGGGTTCTAGGGTAAATGATCCGAGTGGCCTATGTTTCGCCGGAATGTTGATTCATTTCCGTTCCGGTGAATTTCAGGCGCTCGATATGTCCACTTTTTAGCCAAGGTCATGCCAAAATTTCCCGTGAATTTTGGCATGACTTGTGCTAGAAAGTTGGCATATCGAGTGCCGGGTTTTGCTGGGAAATGGCATTCCGGCAAACCATAGACATTTTTTATGTCTAATTTTAATAATGTGAAAAAATAAATTGTTCGCTTATTTGTAAGAAGATAACTAGAAAGTAAAAATTAAATTATAAAAAAATGTTCTCAAAGGAATTTGTTTTCGATGTCGACGATGCCCGGCCCGCATCCTCGTCGTCGAGTCGGCGGCGACATCCTTGAGAGGCGCAATGTTCGGGACTGGGCTCCGCCGGGCTGGCGCTGGGAGGTGCTACCTTCCCGGGCTCGGAGTTTGGTGAGGAATCCGGGTCTCGTCGTCGACCCGGAGCTTCTTTGGTGGCGGTCACGTGGGCCACTTTTGGTGAAGAGGGAGTGGCCCCCCGCGGAGGTGGTACGTCGCCGTGTCAGGGAGGAGGACGAGCACGTCCGTCGCTACATGGCGGCGTTGGACGCCAGGTTCTCCAATACCTGGTAGGTTCTTTAGGGATCTCACCCGAGTTATGATCCGGTGATGGTTCCTTATCTTTGGGTGTCCACCGCCAGCGACTCAGAAACCGCTAGTGAATCGAGTTCACCGTCCTCCACTTTGGATTCTAGCATATTCGATCTGTATTAGTGATCTTATATGATAATATTCGAGATGTATATTAGTTAATATTTGATGATGCATTAATTGGATTATTCGAGATTATGTATTAGTGATATTATATTCGAGTTCATTATAAATGTATTAGTGATATTATATTGGTATAATGCGTGTGTGACTTTCGGTCTGTCGTTGCTCCTTGTTTGACTTTCATGTGTGTTCTTGATGGAGGAATCCCGACTGTTGTCGTGGGGGCGCTTCCTCCTCTTCTCTTCTTGCGATATATACCTCGGTGTAATGCGCAAGGAGAGGAGAGGAGGTGCACCCATCACCGACGGTCGAACTATTAGTGTGAGAGAGTGTCCACCGACATATATACACCACCATATCAGTGTGTGAGAGTGCGCACCAACACACTATAAGATATGAGAGTTATTTAAGGAAAGCCTCGACGGACCGAAAGTCAACCGATATTGAATTAGGTCTATTTGGACATGTGTGTATGTTATTGCAGGGAACCCCTCCTAGTGCCTATGTTTTGCCGGAATGTTGATTTATTGCCGTCCGGCAAATTTTAGGCGCTCAATATGTCTTACATTAGCAATGGTCATGCTGTAATTTTTGAATCATGAACATAGGAAATGTCGTCGTATGATGGCGATGATAGGATCCAAGCGTGTGAACTCTGCGGTGAAGATAAGGATCTTTGCGGCCAGCCTGGGCTGCGAGACGACAGGTTCTTCACCATCAAGCTTGATGAGACCTTCATTGTTTCTACGGTACGCAACGATGACAAGTTTTTTTCGTAATTAAGCATGACTTCTGTTTCTTTGCTTCAATGTGTAATTTCTCTTTTATACAATTCGACTAGTTCGTCTCCTGCCATGCAAGACGTTATGTCTTGGAGAGGCTCGGTTTCAAGGACCACGAGAGTATGGAGACGAGGAGAGCTAACCTGAGGACTAAACATGGTCACACATTTCTGGTCAAAGTAATGAATGCAGTTAATAAGAATTAGGGTGCTCAAATTGGGAAGCTCTTTGCAAGGCATATGGATTTCAGGAGGATATGGAAATAACCTTCGATCTTCATCCTGAAGATCATATTGAAGGTAACATCGACATTTGGGTGGATGTCGATATGCTTCCTGTTTTACCTGCATGTGAGTTTATCAACCATGCATATTTGTCAAGTAATTTGCATTCTATATTTAAAAATAGTTTGTGTTCATCCATACTAAATTTGTTAATTTATAATTTATAGCTTATTTCCTTTCTTCGAGTGAAACACAGAAAATAATTGACACGGCACACTACACTTATGGATCACATCTAACTTGGGAGGAGAAGGATGATCTTATCAACTTTGTTATTGGTGTCCTGGTTGGTAGGGAGATCTTCCCGTATAATTTGGGAACTGGCCCAAATTATACATTGTACAGGACACTAGTGCATAGGTTGAGGGCGGATGACATTCGCCGAGATATCTTGGTAAGAGTTGCTAATTAAGAACACTATTATTGCGTAAATGATATTGATTACATTGCTAACTAGGCTACTATTATGTTCTTCAACAGAAACTGGAAAATGAAGTTGTGCCTCCGTTGATGCATGGCGAAGGTAATATGACAATCAAAAGCCCTATGAGGCCCCAGTTCTCTTTTGCATACTGGACTGAGCGCAAACCACCAAGACGGCTCCAAATTGAAGCATGGGGAGAAATAAAGAAGGATCGCAAGCCACAAGTTGGAGACCGTTGGATCTCTTTGCTTCATCATGGAGACATAGGTGTTATTCTATTTTATGTCATTTTACCTAGGAGGGAGGACTAGGTCCTATGAGAGAGAAGTTTTTCTGGTTTATATTAACTTGCATGATCGATTAGGATGATTACTATTATGATGTTTTTCTGTTTTATGAGATTTTAACTTGGTATGATTAAGATGATGATGAGTTGTTAGATGAGTAAGATGATGATGAGTTATATGACATATATTTGATTAAGGTGGATGGATGCAAGTGATCATGTTGAATTAGAGGAAAATATGATGTTGCGATTCGCAACATCATATTTTCCTCTAATTCAACATGATCACTTGTATCCATCCACTTTAATCTAAATGTAGTTACTGGCACAATAATTATTGATGTTGTATATTAATATGTGTAACCGTGTGTAAATACAACATAAATATAAAAAAAGGAATATGTGCGTTTAATAGTGGCGCGGGTTAGAGAAGCGCGCTACTGATAACTCGGTTAGCAGTAGCGCTGGTTAAGAGGCGCTACAGCTAAACTTTAGCTGTAGCGCTGGGTAAACATCGCTACTCATACAAGTTAGCTGTAGCGCCTTATCAGCAGCGCGGGTACCCGTGCTACTGATACACCTAAAAACCGCGCTACTGCTAGGCTTTTCCCTAGTTGTGGTATGCTTACTACATGAGATGCCACTAGAGAAAACTACGGCCCCCGGGTCTATCCTCTTATAAGTTTATAAACGCATTCACTACCTTGTTGACTTTTACTTTCTTTTATTTTATTTTACAATTTACAATTATCAACTATCATCTACACTTCTCACTTCCTTGCAAATAACGAGATCAAGGGGATTGACAACCCACTTGCCGCGTTGGGTGCAAGTGTGTGTTCTTTTGTGTGCAGCCGCTAAAGACGGTTGATGACCGATATTCCTATTGGTTCGATAAACCTTGGTTCTTAACTGAGGGTAATACTTACCCGCATTGTGCTGCGTCACCCATTCCTCTTCACGGAAAGTTCAATGCAGATCACAAGCATCAGGAAGCAGTTCCGACGCCGTTGCCGGGGAGTATCATCATCAACTATCAAGTAACTTCACACAAATTATCATTAACTTGTTCTTCTTTCTATTTTCTGTTATATTGTGTTTGCAATCTAAAAATAAAAAATACAAATATATTTATCTTTGCTTTTCACTAGTTTACTTGTCGCTTGTCGCTATGGCTAGTTCTTCTTTTATTCCCTTCACCCCCGATAATGTGGTACTCAATTTTAAACAAAGGGGAGGAGAAAGTTTGAAAGATGCATGGTATAGGATTTGCAATGCTCAAAATAAATCAATTCATAAGAAATCTCCTAGCATCTTGCTTCGTAATTCCTATGTTGGTATTACTACTTGGTATAAATTTGTACTTGGTACGATCACCGGTGGTAATTTCTTAATGAGTCACACTTCGGATGCTTTTAAAGCCATGGAAAATTTGGTAGGGTCACCTCCTCTTATTATTAATGAAACTATTTTGACCATGGAACATGTTATGCAAAGTCTTGATGATATTGAAAAGAAAATGACTACTAATGAACAAATTGAGGAGTTAGATAAAAAGCTTCATAATCACATCACTCAATTTGGGTCACGAGTAGGAATGACTTTGAAAACTTTAAAGGAGTAGGATAAAATTATTGAGAACAAAGATTGAATAGAGTTTATAAAATGGAGGAAGTCATTGATAAAGTAGGTTCCGCTTTCACACCCTCAAAAGCTAATACTAGTACTTCTCGAAGTAAAAGTCCCAAGTTCATATATGTTCCCAAAAGCATTAGTACCCCTCCTACCAAAAGAAACGAAGATCTCAAAATGATTAGTGTGCATCCCAACTTTATAAACCTGGTAAAGGACCCTATTTTCAAGATTCCTATTGTTCCTAAGAATCATGGTTGTGTTATTGAGGAGCTTTATGTGAAATATGAGAACACTTGATCATACACATTATGCCTAGCTAGGGGCATAAAACAATAGCGCTAGTTGGGAGGCAACCCAATAGTTATCTTATTTTTTCTTGTTCTACTTTATGTTTGTGTGTCATAACATGATTTTTATCCTCTGTAATGATTGTGTTTATATGTTTTTATTAGTGTTTGTGCCAAGTAAAACCTTTGGGATGACTCACAAGATGAGTAGAATCGATGCCGAAACAAAACATAAACTTTTGACTCCAGTACAGGAATTTTCATTTTTTACTGGAGCCTGATAATGATCTAAATTTTTTGAAAAGTATTATTATACAAATTCTTGAGGTTTTCCTAATTTTTCAGAATTTTTAGAGATACAGAAGTATAGTTTCTCTATATATCTTTACAGACTATTCTGTTTTAGACAGATTCTGTTTTTGCTTGCATGTTTCGCTTGTTTTGATGATGCCATGGATTATAATGGGAAAAATAAATCATGGAGAAGTTAGAATACAGTACCTTATGCAATAATAAAATATGAATCAATTTACAGCAGTACCTAAAGTATTTGACATGTTTATTATACTAACGGATCTCACGAGTTTTCTGTTGAGTTTTGTGTGCTGAAGTTTTCAAGTTTTGGGTGTTTTGACGATGGACGAAGGAATAAGGAGCGGCAAGAGCCTAAGCTTGGGGATGCCCAAGGCACCCCAAGCTAATATTCTAGGAATACTCAAGCGTCTAAGTTTGGGGCATCCCCTCTTTCGTCTCAATCCATCGGTATGTCACTTGGAGCTATATTTTTATTCATCACATGATATGAGTTTTCCTTGGAGCATCATTTGCTTTAGTTTGGTTTTTGTTTTAGTTTTCCACAATCATTGTTTGCTGAACACACCTACTTGAGGGAGACAGAATATCATCATAAGTTATTAGAATACTCTATGTGCTTCACTTATATTTTTTGAGCTTCGTAGTTGCTCTAGTGCTTCACTTATATCTTTTAGAGCACGGTGGCGTATATATTTTATAGAAATAATTGCACTCTCGTTCTTCACTTATATTTTTTTGAGAGTTAATGAACAGCAATGGTAATTTGCATGGGTCATAAGACTAGTCCAAAAACAATAGGTATTCAATGAGTGCATAATCAAAACCACATGTAGCACATAAAAGAGAAATAATGGTTAATGATATTAATGTGGTAATGTGAAAAAAGCATGAGTGCATGATCACTGGTTAATAAAGGTATTGTAAATTAGAGGTTGTTAACTTACTGTTCATCCAAATATTTTTATATTATGGTGATGATGTGTGAGCATACTTATTCCTCGTTGAAATCCTAGTGTTGTTTAGGTCGGGGGCACGCGATGGTTAATTCCTACCCCCCCTAGAGGCATGCGAGTAGTGCTTTGCTTCGAGAGAGCTAATAAAATCTTGCAATAAGTATTTGAGTTCTTAATGACTAATTTGAATCCATGGATATACGCACATGCACCTCCACATATTTGCTAGCCTCTTCTGTACTGTGCATTGCCCATTCTCACCTTGAGGATCGCTGCAGCTTTCGCAGGTGCATCCAAACCCCGTGACATGATACGCTCAGTTGCACATGAGCATCATTATATCTTCCTAAAAACAGCCACCATACCTACCTATCATGGCATTTCCATAGCCATTCCGAGATATATTGCCATGCAACTTCCACCGTCACATCATATGACTTGTGCTTCCATTGTCATATTGCTTTGCATGATCACATAAGCTGACATAGTATTTGTGGCAAAGCCACCGTTCATCATTAATATCATACATTTTACACTTGATCATTGCACATCCTGGTACACTGCCAGAGGCATTCATATAGAGTCATACAGTTTCTCGTGTTGAGTTGTAAGTAAATAAAAGTGTGATGATCATCATTATTAGGGCACTGTCTCAGTGAGGAAAGGATGATGGAGACAATGATCCCCCCACAAGTCGGGATAAGACTCCGGACAAAAAAAAGGAAAAAGAAAGAAAAAAAAAGGAGAAAAATATAAAAAATAAATAAATAAGAGAAACGAGAGAAGCGACAGTGCTACTACCTTTTATTCCACACTTGTGCCTCAAAGTGGCACCTTGATCTTCATATAGAGAGTCTCATGTTTATCACTTCCATATGCTAGTGGGAAATTTTCATTATAGAACTTGGCTTGTATATTTCAATGATGGGCTTCCTCAAATGCCCGAGGTCTTCATGAGCAAGCAAGTTGGACGCACACCCACTTAGCTTCCATTGAGCTTTCATACACTTATAGCTCTAGTGCATCCATTGCATGGCAATCCGTACTCCTCGCATTGATATCTATTGATGGGCATCTTCATAGCCCATTGATACGCCTAATTGATGTGAGAATTGATTCTCCACTTTCTCCCCTTTGAAACCTACCACTATATTCTATTCCACCTTCATGCTATATCCATGGTTCATGCTCATATATTGCGCAAGTAATAAAAAGCTGAAGC
The DNA here is from genome assembly GCA_039707655.1 of Elymus sibiricus. NCBI lineage: Eukaryota > Viridiplantae > Streptophyta > Magnoliopsida > Poales > Poaceae > Elymus > Elymus sibiricus. The sequence continues at coordinate 403,870,776 of CM077663.1, forward strand.
GCGTTAAAAAGTATGATCCAGTTGCCTGAGTTGACACCATGGTGCTTGACATTTCTATTTATGTGGTGAAGACGGAGCCATGCTATTCTTATATGATAAAATGAATAGGGGTGAACATTCTTTTTGGATCGTATACTATGAAACTTGATGATTATGTTTCTTACGTTTATAATATTACTATGTTGATGTTTATTAATTCATTGCTTCTCAATGAACAAATATGCAAAATATTACATGTTGAGTAGCATGTCATATCAAAAATTCTTGTTTCTATCATTTACCTACTCGAGGACGAGAAGGAATTAAGCTTGGGGATGCTAATACGTCTCCAACGTATCTATAATTTTTGATTGTTCCATGCTATTATATTATCATTCTAGGATACTTTTTGGTTGTTTATTTACCAATTAATATTATTTTTGAGCACTAACCTATTGACCTAGTGCCCAGTGCCAGTTGCTGTTTTCTACAGGTTTTTTGCTTTTCAGGTTTACCATATCAAACTAAGTCCAAATGCCACGAAACCTTAATATGTTTTTTCTGGACCAAAAGAAGACCTGGAAGCTTTGGGAGGAGACGAGAAGCAGCACGAGGGCACCACGATCCACCAGGGAGTGCCAGGGGGCCAGGCCGCGCCCTGATGGGTCGTGGCTCCCTCGACCGCCCTCTTGTGCCCCTCTCTGGCCTATAAATCCTCAAATATTCCAAAAACCCTAAGAGAGCTCCCGAAACACTCTTTTCACCGTCGCAGGTCTCTGTTCCACCGCGTACCACTACTAGGGAAAAGGCTAGCAGTAGCGCGGGTGCCCGCGCTACTGGTATGGCGCTACAGCTAACATTTAGCAGTAGCGTGGGCCAACATGCGCTATTGCTATATAGAGGTAGCAGAAGCGCGGGTCAACACGCGCTACTGCTATATAGAGGTAGCAGTATCGTCTATTTGTAAAGCGCGCTACTGCTAAAAAGGCACTACTGCTGTAATAGCTACATTTTCTAGAAAACAAATCGGCCGCCCATTTCCTTTGTATCTGTACAGGTTATATACAATAGTCTCTAGGATATCATACACATACAAACCTAAACATATCATACACATACAAATAATCTTGCCAGAAATAATCGTTAGAAATAACATTTAGCATATCAACTCTAATATATATCATCTCTAATAACTCATCATCCTTAGTCACATAACACTTATCATCATCTTAATCATCTAACAACTCATGACCAGTTGACCATTACTACACAATGTCATAAACTAGAAAATGTCCTCTTTCAGTCTGTCGAGGCTTTCCTTAAAAAACTCTCAATATCTCATGGTGTGTTGGTGCGCACTCTCTCACACTGATATGGTCGTGTATGTTGGTGGACACTCTCTCACACTAATAGTTCGACCGTCGGTGATGGGCGCACCTCTTCTTCTCTCCTTGCGCACTATACCGAGGTATATATCGCAAGAAGAGAAGAAGAGGAAGAGACCCCCACGACAACAGCCGGGATTCCTCCATCAATAACACACATGAAAGTCACTCAAGGAGCAACGATAAACCGAAAGTACCTGATTTTTTTACTAAATTTTCTAGACCTAGTTTTTTACTAAAAAATTATAATGCATGAGGTATTTATAACGAAACCTCTTATCTTAAAACTTTTGAAATTGCTACTCGATTTATAATGAACTATCTACCTATGAACTAAATCCCAACAAAAACTAAATCCTACCTATAAACTATCTACCATATGAACCCTATAATAAAATGTTCATATAATTTTTTCTGCAATTGCTAATCAATTTATAATGAACTATCTACCTATGAACTAAATACCTACAAGGACTAAATCCTACCTATAAACTATGTACCATATGAACCCTAAAACTTAAAACAAAGAAGAAGAGAGGTAGAGGATGGAGGCTACCTGCGGCGGGGGGGGTGACGACGGGCCGGGGAGGGATGGGATGGGGAGGGACGGAGGAGGGCGGGACGGGCCGGGGAGGGACGAAGGAGGGAGGGACGGGTCGGGGAGGGATGGGACGAGGGAGACAGGGAGGGCCGGGACGGGACGAGGGAGGGCCGGGACGGGAAGGGTCACCGCGTTGGGAGAACGGCCGAGAGGAGCGCCGACGCAAGGGAGAGAGTGGAGAGGGTGGGAGTGAGGAGGGAGAGAGTGAGACAGGTGTGCGGGGAAGAAGGTAAAGTTCAAGGGCGCTACTTAGCAGTAGCGCGGGGTAGCAAAAGGGCGCTACTGCTACGGATTTAGCATTAGCGTCGGTTTTCGACAACCGCTACTACTACAGGTAGCCCCTGACGGTCGCGAAGGGACCACTTAGCAGTATCGCCAGGTGAGCAGACAGCGCTACTGCTACGTGGCTACCTGTAGCGCCTGTTGCTGCCTGCGCTACTACTACTTAGCAGTAGCACTGTCCGTTTATCCTGCGCTATTGCTAAAATCCTATCTATAAACTTTCTCCTAGTAGTGTACCCATCTGGTGACCTTTTTCGGCGATCTGTCGGAGGGGGAATCGATCACGGAGGGGCTCTACATCACCCTTGCTGCCTGCATGATGAGTTGTGAGTAGTTCACCACAGACCTATGGGTCCGTAGTTAGTATCTAGATGACTATCTCTCTCTCTTGATCTTCGATAGAATGATCATTGCTTCTTCACTTTGATCTATTCGATGTAATCCTTTTGTGCGGTGCATTTGTTGGGATCAGATGAATTGTGGGTTTATGTTAAGATTATTCATGAAAAATATTTGAGTCACCTCTGATTATTATGATTCTTATTTGCATGATCTATTCAAATAGTTTGGCCAACTAGATTGATATTTCTTCAGTGAGAGGGGTGCGTTGTAGTGGGTTGAATCTATCGGTGCTCTATATCCCAGTGACTGAAAGGGAAAGACACGTCTTTGTATTGCTTCCACTAAGGATAAAATGATGGAGTCGTTCATATTAATTGAATTCTCTTTGTCTAGATCATGTCATCGTTGTCCAAGCATTACTATGTTTTACTTAATACTCTATATGCATGCTGGATAGCGGTCGATGGGTGGAGTAATAGTAATAGGTGCAGGCGGGAGTCGGCCTATTTGCTTATGGACGTGATGCCTATGTATACATGATCATAGCGTGAATAAAGATTGCATAACTATCCGCTCTTCTATCAATTGCCCAACAGTAATTTGTTTACCCACCGTATGCTTACTACATGAGATGCCACTAGAGAAAACTACGGCCCCCGGGTCTATCCTCTTATAAGTTTACAAACGCATACCTTGCTGCATTTTACTTTGTTTTATTTTATTTTCCAATTTACAATTATCAACTATCATCTACACTTCTCACTTGCTTGCAAATAACGAGATCAAGGGGATTGACAACGCTCTTGCCGCATTGGGTGCAAGTGTATGCTCTTTTGTGTGCAGCCGCTAAAGACGGTTGATGACCGATATTCCTATTGGTTCGATAAACCTTGGTTCTTAACTGAGGGAAATAATTACCCGCATTGTGCTGCATCACCCGCTCCTCTTCACGGAAAACCCAACGCAGATCACAAGCATCACAAGGCCACCGACTCCTCCGAGTAGAAATACACCCATAAGTCCACCGCACCTCGAGAGGGAGCCCAGCGCGAGTCCATATCGATATGCGTCGCGTCAGCCCGCTCCACCCCCTATGTCCCAGCAGGGCCAAAAGCGTAAGAAAGCTACAAAGAAGAAAGCTAACGACGAGCCTCCTACAAAAAGAAGTTAGCTTACAGTATGACTGATAAGGAAACCAAAACGGTCGTGGTTTCTGAAGTGAAGTCCCATTTTGCACCGAAACCTCCATCGCCGCCAAAGTAGATAATACCTACAAAAACCGTAAAGCACTTTGTGGACTTTCTTGAGCGACCCCCGGCACATGTGGAGAATAGGCCATCAGACTATGACCCCTCTATTAGGAAGTCATATAAGGAACAATGTAGCAGTCGAAACGTAGAAGTAGTAATAAAAGCGGGAAAACAGTTCCCCAGCTCGGAGAACAGGCAATGCAATTGAATCCCCCGGTCAAGGTGATTACCTATAAGGTAACCGACGCTGCTAGAAACATTAGTATCAGTGTTGATCAACTCCTAGGCACCGAGCAATTCCCCGTGGCTGATGTAGCATGGCAATATGTCCCTGGGAAAACTCTGGTCAGACCTGAGTAGGTCCGGCATCTATCAACACAAATACGAAGATTGCATGAGTGGTACATGAAAGAAGTAAAGAATGGGCAAGTGATGCTCATGGTGAAAGTCAAGGAAGAGCATTACTCAAGACGAAATTTTTCAGTTATACAATCAAGACTCACTCGACAAATCTATCGTCAGTTGCTATTGTTTGTAAGTGATTTCCTTCACTATTGGAATTCAGTAATTTGCCGTCTGCCAGCTCTTTGCCGTCGGCTGGCAGACGGCAAAGAATGTCTACGCTATCAGCTGGGAACGACCAGACGGCAAAGAGCAGGCTGACGGCAAAGACACAGTTTGCCATCCGCCAGGGCTTTGCCATCAGCTAGCTGACGGCAAAGAGCCCGAAGGCAGACGGCAAAGAACACACCTGGGCCCCACAGGCCTTGTGGGGGGTGGCGGGGCGTCTGCAGGCTCTTTGCCGTCTGCCGTGGGCTCTTTGTCATCCGCCAGCAGACGGCGAAGGCGCCCTATACCTAACGGCGTCAACGGCCACCCCACCCCTCTCTCTTTCATTCTCTCTCTCTCCCTCTCACCCCCCGCTGCGCCGCCCCGCCACACAGTTGCCCCGCCGCCGGCCGCCACCGCCACCCCGACGACCCTGCGCCCCTGCCCACCACCGTCACCGTTGCCCCGCCGCCCCTGCGCCCTTGCCCCCCGCCGCCCCTGCCCCCCACCGCCCGGCCGCCACCGCCGCCCCAGCCCCCCCCCCCGGCCGGACGCCCCCGGCGACCCTGCCCCCCGCCGCCGCGACGCCCCTGACACCCCGCGCCGCCGCGATGCCGCCGACGCCCCCCGACGCCCCTGCCACCGGTCGCCAGGCCGCCACCGCCGCCATAGCGCCCCCGGCCGCCACAGCCTTCCCCGGCGTTCCTGCGCCGCCCCCGTCCACCGTCGCCCACGCCGCCCCCGCCGCCCCCTGCCGGTGAGTACCACCGCCGGCCACCCTTTTTTTCATTTTTTCTGTTTTTTATTTCGGTTAATTTAGTTAGTTTATAATTAGGTTAGTTTTATTAGTTTATTAGGTTAATTAGGTTAGTATTATTAGTTTATTAATTTAGTTTATTAGGTCAATTAGGTTAGTTAGTTAGGTTAGAAGAAAAAAAAAAGAAGAAGGAAAAAAATGAAAAAGAAAAAAGGAAAAGAAGAAAAGAAGAAGAAGGAAAAGAAGAAGGAGAAGAAGAAGAGGAGGAGGAGGAGGAGGAGAAAAAAGAAGAAGAAGAAGAAGAAGAAGAAGAAGAAGAAGAAGAATAAGAATAAGAAAAAGAGGAGAGGAGGAGACGAAGAAGACGAAAAAGGGAAAGAAGAAGAAGAATAAGAAGAAGAAGAAGAAGAAGAAGAAGAAGAAGAAGAGAGGACCCCCGACCCCCGACCCCCGACGCCACTGACCCCCGACGCCACCGACCCCCGACGACACTGACCCCACTGAACCCCGACGCCACTGACACCCGACCCCACCAACCCCCAACGCCACCGACCCCCGACGCCACCGACCCCCGATGCCACTGACCCCCGACCCCCAACGCCACCGACCCCCGACGCCACTGACTCTCGATGGCACTGACTTCCGCCCCCCGACACCTCTTCTGCCTCCTGTTGACCGGGAAGGTGCTTTTCGGCCTTCCAGAGGCCGACGGGGTCATAATTTTGTAAAATATGAGTTAGGTCTCATATTTTCCGATTTTTTTATAGAAAACATCATATTTGTGTTGATCGGGTGGATTTCAATGTGCAGTTGTTCGACGACCTCCCCGTGCGTTGGACGAGCTCCGCCCCTGCGTTCGTGGGTGAGCACAAATGACTTCTCCTCCTCCGCCCTTAATTTGCTCTGTTCCGGTCTTCGTGTCGATCAAACGTGCTAGCTATAGGTGTCTTCAATCATCAGTATGTGTGACCAGTATGCGTCTCCCGTTCGAAAGGACGACATCTATAAATATGCATGTCTTTGCATATTTATAACCGCCGTCCTTTCGAATTGTCCAACGTTATCAATGGACAGCCCGAGTATGTGTAGATTGGGTTCGTTTTCCCGTATGCTCTGCTCCGGATCCTATGCAGAATTTCGTCAGTGCCTCCCTGTTGTTCTCCGGGTACACATCCTCTCTGCTTATTGCCGAGACGTGTATCAGGAGAACAGCGGGGAGGTGCTGTCGAAATTCTGTGTCGGATCTGGAGCAGTGCATGGGAAAACGAACCCAATCTTCACATACTCGGGTGGGATTAGGACCTATCTTAACCTATTAGCATGTAGGTTTCATGGACGTAATAAAACTGACAAACTTGATTAACTGATGAATATATATGCTGAAATATATATATATATTTCTTGTGTGTCCAGTAGCTAGGCAAGATGACTGATCGTGCGTGGATGTACACCGGTCACACCAGTCAGAAAGACATGACCAAAGAATGGTTTACAAATACCAAGGGGTTTGTGAGAGCCGCATTTGCAAATGGCCAGGAAAAAACATGGTGTCCCTATCCCCGGTGCGACAACTTTAAAAGGCAGACAGAGGGTGAAATGGTTAAACACCTGCAGAAGTGGGGTTTTAGGCCTAATTATACGGTGTGGACTTTTCATGGTGAGTCTGCCCAACGTGCCAGAGCTGAGGTGGTTCGTCATCGCACCGACGAGCATGGTACCGGGATCGAAGACATGGTGCAAGACTTTGATGATGCTCGGGATTCGGATGATGAGATGGAGGAATCTGCAAAGGCATTCTATGAAATGTTGGAGTCTTCAAAACGTCCTCTCCATGAGCACACTGGGCTTTGTCAGCTGGATGCCATCGTGCAAGTAATGGCTCTGAAGGCTCAATTCAACCTGGGCAGAGAATGCTACGACGCGATGATGACAATATTTGGACGCTTTCTACCCAAATGCCATGTACTGCCTCCAAACCTGTACCAGCCGGACAAAATTATCCGTGTACTTAAGATGCCCTATGAGAAGATAGATGCCTGTGAGAGTGGATGTGCCTTATTTAGGCTTGAGTATGCGGACTTGAACTATTGTCCCATTTGCAAGTCTTCCAGGTATGTTGTCGTAGACAACGGTATGGGTGAGAAGATGCAGACAAAATTTCCTGCTAACGTTCTTCGCTATATGCCAATCGTACCAAGACTTCAACATCTTTTCATGGTCGAAGAGACGGCCAGACAGATGACATGGCATAAATTGGGCAAAAGAACCGAACTGGATGCAGATGGGAATCAGATGTTGGTACACACTTCAGACACTTTTGCGTGGAAGCACTTCGATGCATTACATAACGATAAAGCGGCAGATCCAAGGCATCCTCGAGTCACCATCAGCACGGATGGGTTCAATGTGTTTGGTATGACGGCAACCCAATACAGTTGTTGGCCTGTATTTGTCATTCCACTCAATCTCCCCCCCGGAGAGATTATGAAAAGAAAGAACATTTTCCTGACGTTGATAATTCTAGGGCCCAACTATCCGGGGAAGAATATGAATGTGTACATGCAGCCGCTTAAGGATGAATTGCAACAAGCTTGGGATAATGGAATCAAGACATACGACGCCGCTACCAAAAAAACCTTCAAAATGCATGTGTGGCACATGTACTCAACGCATGACTTGCCGGCGTATGCCCTATTCATTGGCTGGTGTGTGCATGGAAGGTTCCCGTGCCCCACATGCAAGGCAGCTCTTCAGTTCCATTGGCTGCAGGCGGGTCGCAAGTATTCTTGCTTCGACATGCATAGACAGTTCCTGGATCCTCGCCATAAGTTCAGAAAAGACAAGAAGAATTTCATCAAAGGTAGAGTTGTCAAAAACTCTGCACCACCCGCGCTGACAGGCCAACAGTTCCTGGATCAGTTAAACGCTCTCGAGCCGGATCCAAAACGTCCTGGGTATTTCAAAGGGTATAATACGGAACACGCATGGACTCACAAGTCATGCTTATGGGATCCGCCTTACTTCAAAGACCTCCTTTGCCCACATAACATCGACGAGATGCACACTGAAAATAATATCACCGAGGCCATTTTTGGTACATTGTTCGGCATAGAGGGGAAGTCAAAGGATAATCCTAAGGCTAGAATCGATCAGGAGGCTCTATGTGACAGACCGTTACAAAACATGCGACAAGGGAAAGGAAAGCAGAACTGGACTAAGCCAAAGGCGTGGTTCAATCTTGGAAGGCCGGCTATGAGGGAAATGATCTTGTGGGTGAAAATGTAGTTGATGTTCCCCGATGGTTATGCAGCGAATCTAAAGAGGGGAGCGAGTCTTGACAAACTGAAGATATTTGGTCTCAAGAGTCATGATTGGCACATATGGCTTGAGCGGGTAATGCCGGTGATGCTGCTTGGCTTTATCCCTGAGGATGAATGGCTAGTATTGGCAGAGCTGAGCTATTTCTTCCATTCTCTCTGTGCGAAAGAACTATCGCCTGGCATGCTAGATGAAATGGAAGAGTTGGCGTCGGAGTTGATATGCAAGTTAGAGAAGATCTTTCCACCGGGCTTTTTTAATCCAATGCAGCATTTGATTTTGCATCTCGCGGTCGAGGCAAGATTGGGGGGGCCTGCGCAAAACCGTTGGTGCTTCGCAACTGAGAGGATGCAGAAGACGCTTCGAGCAAAATGTAAAAATAAACGTAGAATTGAAGCATCGATGGCCGAGGCATTCATTACTGAGGAGGCGGCAAACTTCGTGACAGCACACTACGAAGCCAAAAATCGTCATTTGCATAATCCGAAGCCTCGGTACAATGATGGTGACCCAAAAAAAAGTCGATCCAACCTCAGCCTATTCAAAGAGAAGCTCGCACCAGCCGGTGCTTCTAAAGCAAAAGCGTTGGATGTCGATGAATGGCGGACCATTTCGTTGTATATCTTCAACAACCTAACAGAAGTGCGGCCGTACATCGAGTAAGTTGTCGGTACATTATTGTTTCGCAACTTGTAATTCCTTAGAACTGCTCTTATTGCCGGATATTTGATATAGTCGATACGTCCCCAAATTCTCAGATGGAGTGGTCATCCAAAAGGATTCCATCGAAGAGTATGAGCTCCTAGCGAAGCATGGAGGCGGCTATCCTGGTTTCATCTCTTGGTTCAAAAAAAACGGTAATTACCATTAATGGACCATTTCATTTCTTCGTCTTATTTGCGGCTAATGCAACAATCCTTTCGTATTAAACTTGTAGGCTAATTCAGAGTCTATGGACGCCGTGCTGAGACAAGTCGCTAATGGTTTTGACTATAAGGTCTGTTCATCTAACAGATACGACATCAACGGGTATCGCTTTCGTACCTTTGGCAAAGAGCTATGTATGCCCGACCTGAAGACTACAAATTGTTGTGTCTCTGCTATCGGCGAAGGAGGTACAGAGTACTATGGAAGAGTTGAAGCAATTTATGAACTTCTATTCTATGGTGAAAACCCACCGAACGTCGTAGTCTTCAAATGTCATTGGTTCCAGTCGAAGGAGACTAGAAGGACTCATGAACATATAGGGCTAGTCGAAATCAAACAAAGCACCCATTTAGATGTGCCCGATGTCTATATTACGGCTCAACAGGCGACCCAAGTTTTCTATCTACCGTGGGCCTGCCAAACTGATCCAAATCTGAAAGGTTGGGATGTCGTTTATGAAGTGTCGCCACATTTTAGACCACCTCCCCTCAATGAAGAGGATTATGAACCTCACATTAACCAAGACACATATGAAGGAGAATTCTTCCATGAAACACGTAATTCCAAAAAACGTTTCAAGAACCGCTCTACTTCACCCCGGAACATTGAAGTAGACAGCGACAATGAATCCGACTTAACCCCTGAGCCGGAACAGGAAGAGCCGGAACAAGAAGAGGTTACTGATGCGGATGACCTGTCAATGCTTAACCGATTACATGAAGGAGGCCTTCCACACGTTGTTCCTGATAGTGATGATGATCATGCATTTATTGATGATAGTGATGATGATGATGCATTTATTGATCCCGGAGAATATATAGACGATCAAGATTATTATTAATTCATGCTAGGTAATCAACTTTTAGTTCATGTTAGGTATATGATGATACACTTAAATTATTCATGTCGGTATTCATGTCGGTATTCAATTTTATGTTGTACTAATTCCGTTTACTATTTGTCATGGCAGTTGTTGAAAGATGGTGGGAAAGGGTCGAGAGCACTCCGCGGCTCCTTCGTCGGAGGGTGGTGGGATGGGTACTTCCATTCCTGCCGACTCTCTCCGGAGAGCGTTGCTCTCTAGTCTGCATACACCGGTGGCCGCTCCTTCGTCGACCCCCGTGAGAGGAGGTCAGGGGAAGAAGAGAGGTAGTAGAGGTGGGAGAGGAGGGAGAGGAGGCCGCGGCAAAGGTAGGGTGGCTGCTATGCCTTCCTCACCGCCACCCCCAGCTGATTCACCCGAGCACAGGATTGCTAGGGTGGACCCGTCTGAGGACGAGGCTACGCGGACTCCGGTCCACGAGCCTCGGGTCGACGAGCCTTCGACCTACACGAGTCCTGTCCCAGAGGCTTCGTCCCATGAGACTTCGGAGCAGAGTAGGGATGAGGGCACGTCCCGGCAGACCCCATGGGATACCTGGCCGGAGGAGCCTAGTGTCCATGCTGATGGTGGCGGGGATCGTTTTTCTGATAGCGACGAGGAGCTGCCTGAGGGTGCCACCGTCTACGAGCGTGGTATGACACGGCTCCCGCCCGTGCCGGCGACCTGCGAGCTGAGGTGGTTGATTAGGCCTGATGGAGAGAGGTAAGTGCATGTACTCTTTTTTAACCTATTGCCTTCACGGTTTTTCAAATATCTAATGTGATGGCTTTGTCATACTGCAGGGGTTGGCATCAACCCAAGGATGCCCGCAGGCCCAACAGCATCCTTGGTGTCCTTGTCAGGCAAAACTTCCCGGGGTTTGTCACGTTGCCCGGTGAGGCTCAGGTTCGAGAGTTAGGACTGACCTGGGAGCACTACTTGGCTGCACCGGCCCCGCCTCAGGAGAGGATCGACAGTGTTTTGTGCCACACGAGGGCGGAGATGGTGATCACGCATTTTTGGGTAATTTCTCCTTTACACAATTAAAAATCAACAATAGCTAGTTATTGTACTAATAAGTGTTGTGTCGTTTGATTGCAGACCTTCTACAGGTGTCAGGAGGGATACGAGGAGGCCGCGGCAAAGGTTATCGATCAGCAATGCAAGCGCCTACTGCAAAACTTTCGGCACGAGGCTCGGGTGCAGGCTGTTCGAGACTACTACGCCTCGCGGCGTATTAGGAAGGAGAAGTCGACGTGCCGCGGAAAGAAGATAGAGAAGGAGCATTACATGAAGGTAATTACGTATTCTTAAGGCCTTGTACTTAGTTTCCTTCATTTGATTCCTACGCGTAGCACTCAAATATCTCTTTATTAACTTAGGTGCCCTCGAGATGGTGTGCGGATAAGATGGATTGTTGGGAGGCGTTGGTGAATGAGTGGTGCTCAGAACAATGGATATCCGTCCACAACAATGCCAAGGACCAGCGTAACAAAATGGTTGGTGTGCCACACCATTAAGGGGGCGCCAACTTAAATCAGTTTGGTCTGAACTGGGTATGTGGTTAGCTTCATGATTCATGCAATTCATTCTTGATTCTAGCTTGAGACCTTTACTAATACTTTGTTCCTCTCTCTCTCTTTTAGGCGCATCACAATAAAACGGAGGTGCCACAGATGTACGACCTCTATGCGATGGCCCATACTGCCTCGTACAAGAAGGTCAAGGCATTCTCTGAGTCTGACCTCGATGATCCCTTGAAGTTCAGCAACATCTCCTCCCACAACAAACTCGTGAGGTACAGAGATGAGGGGAAGGCGAGGAAAGGGGAGGACTTTAACCCGAGCCAGGAGCCTATTGATCCAGAGCTGGTGATGATAGCTGGCGGCGGGAGGCCCCATGGCTCGATTGCCATTGGAGATGGCCTGATACGTTGTCCTAGGAACCTCCGGGAGATCAAGGCGCGCCAAACGAGCTCCTGTCCTGAGATAAGGCCTCGTCCACGGCCAGTCGAGCTCGCCATCGAGGTTAGTTATACGGACTCAGATATCTTTCCTCATTACGTTGTGTGTGTGAACAAAGATGATTACAATGCTAACAAGGAGTTGTGTTGCAGGCTGCTATTCAGAAAGAGAGAGAGGCAACGCAGGCGCTTATGGCGGCGAAGGAGAAGGAGATGGAGGAGAGGACAGCAAGGTTGTTGGAGGAGGAGAGGGCACGGTCCGATGCGTCTTACCGGGCCATCTACGAGCTCTTCGTGGTAAGATTCTTCTTCATATTTGTGAAATCTTGCATTTAATGTTCGTTTCATTAATAATGAATATCGTTGACTTGTGAAAACCAAATGTGCAGACTATGTGCGAGAAGACCGGCCAGGCCGCTCCGGCGATGCCAGTCATTACCATGGCTGCAACGGTGAGTTTCATTTCAATGCAACGATCTTTTCAGTGTCATCATGCTAACGAGACATTGCAAATCATCTTTGGTGCAGCTTAACTCCGGAGTCGCATCGCACGACCCTTCTCCAGGGCAGCCTTCTCCAGGTGAAACCGGTCCGAGCAACCGCGGTGCCTCTCCTCCGTGATGACGAGGACGGTAAGCCCCAAACTTAGCTCATTTTCTCAAAGAAAGTCAAACTTAGCACTTAGACAAACTTAGCTCCTTCCGAAATATTAGTGTTAGGGGAAACGACCATCACCAACTGTCGAAATATTAGTGTTAGGTACTGTCCACCAACATACACCACCATATAAGTGTGAGTGAGTGCGCACCATACACACCATGAGGCAAACCTCGAAAGACCTATCCTTCTTCCAATTTTGCCCGAATGACACAAATAAGCAATAAGAAGAAGAAAACAAGAGGAGAAAGATAGAGAGAAGAAAACCGCTTCTTCATATTCTTCTTCTTATTCTAGTCTTCTTCATCTAACTTTCGTATTTCCCATTTTGCAGATTAGAGTCACTTCACGGAAGCTTGCATTGATGGAGTGCTTGTGATTTTGTATCGATGAACAATGTTAAACTTGCTACATATGTGAAACTTGTTACTATTGTAATATGGTGAACAATGTGACATTTGTTTTGGTATGTTTGTTGGATACTTGTGCTTGTTGTTGGATGATCATCAGTAGGGTTATTGTGAAATATATACATATATAGCATATTTTGCCTGTGAAAATTGTTGGATATAAGAAAAAACAGAAAAAACTGGGGCAATATTGCCACTTTGCCGACGGCCACCATCGGCATAGCTTCTTTACCGACGGCCACCGTCGGCATAGCTTCTTTGCGTTCTGGCACAGGTGACACGTGGCACTCACCTGTGCACCCTGGGAGTGGCAGGCCTGATGCCATTTGGTACGTTTGTCGTCCGGCGGCGGACGGCAAAGGAGGGGGTGGCGGGGGGACGACGGCAAATGAGGGGGCGGCAGACGGCAAAGGAGCTATGTCGACGGTGGCCGTCGGCAAAGTTTGCGGACGGCAAATGATGGTGCAGCAGACGGCAAAGGCTGCGGACGGCAAAGGAGATAGTGGCAGACGGCAACGGCTCCGTTAGCCACTAACGGGGCTAACTCAAGCTTACGTCGTCCAGCCGCTTTGCCGTCTGCTGCCTGACGGCAAAAAACCTTTGCCGTCCGCTGAGTAAAGGCAGACGGCAAAGCACTCCTTCGCCGGAGTTCCCAGTGACGGAAATTTTGCCGTCTGCTGCCGGACGGCAAAGGCTTTGCCGTCGGTGGTCCTACTCTTTGCCGTCCGCTATGGCAGATGGCAAAGTACCTGATTCCAGTAGTGTAGAGTATTAAGTTCATGAAGAACAGAGTAACGCATTAGGTAAGATGACATGATGTAGAGGGATAAACTCAAGCAATATGATGAAAACCCCATCTTTTTATCCTTGATGGCAACAATACAAATACGTGCCTCGCTACCCCTACTTTGTCACTGGCTGAGGACACCGCAAGATTGAACCCAAAACTAAGCACTTCTCCCATTGCAAGAATTACCAATCTAGTTGGCCAAACCAAACCAATAACTCGAAGAGACTTGCAAAGATATGAAATCATGCATATAAGAATTCAGAGAAGATTCAAATAATATTCATAGATAATCTGATCATAAACCCACAATTCATCGGATCTCGACAAACACACCGCAAAAGAGTATTACATCGGATAGATCTCCATGAAGATCATGGGGAACATGGTATTGAAGAACATAGAGAAAGAAGAAGCCATCTAGCTACTAGCTATGGACCCGAAGGTCTGAGGTGAACTACTCAAGCATCATCGGAGGGGCAATGGAGTTGATGTAGATGCCCTCCATGATCGAATCCCCCTCCGGCAGATTACCGGAAAAGGCCCCAAGATGGGATCTCACGGGAACAGAGGCTTCCGGCGGCGGAAAAGTATTATCGTGGCTCTTTTTGGTATTGGGGGAATATTTGGGAATTTATAGGCTGAAGATTAGGGTTGGAAGGCCTGCAGGGGGGCCACAAGCCAGGAGGGCGACCCCCCCTAGGCCGCGCCCTACAGGCATGTCGTCTCCTGGCAGGTCTCTTGCCCTCCTCTCCAAGTCAGGTAGGTTTCTTCTGGTCCAAGAAAAATCATCGCGAAAGTTTTATTCCGTTTGGACTCCGTTTGATATTCCTTATCTACAATACTCAAAAACAAGGAAACAACAGAAACTGGCACTGGGCACTAGGTTAATAGGTTAGTCCCAAAAATAATATAAAATAGCATATTAATGCATATAAAACATCCAAAACAGATAATATAATAGCATGGAACAATAAAAAATTATAGATACATTGGAGACGTATCAACCTGTACGACTGTTCTTTCACCATGCATTTAGACTTGTTTAGTGAAACATGCAAACTTCCATCTTGCGGTTCCCTTGATGAGCCAACAAAATCTAAATATGAGTCATTTTTAGCTAATCTTTGCTATGGTGAAGATAGGGGAGTAGCACAAGGGATAATTAAAAGCATTCATTTCCCATCGATGCAATATTTCGCACTCTTTAATGGTAAATGTATCGTAGGCAAACAAGATTGTAGCACGTTGTGTGCTCATGATCTGAGCCTCATACACACTGTCCTAACACGAAATAAATATTATAATCTTGGTGCAATTGTTGCACGGAGACTGCAGCTCAATGCTGCTAATGGTAATTTTTATGGAGGAATTTATGCCTCCCATGTAGCGGAGAGGTTAAATGTCTCACCATGGCCTAGTGACCACATCCTACCTACTCAGTATTTAGACTTTGAGGCCATGAAACGCCACAAGTTTCTTTCAAGCACGGCTACTAACTACACCTATAACTTGATATTTAATAAACAACCTGTTGTGCCTGTCACTTTGCCTGCTCCTGCTCTCTTTGATTTTCACAGTAGGGGCTGATACTATGTCCTTGAGAGCGAGGCCCATGCATACAATGCGGAGGGTAAAGCTGCCAGGAGGGCTGTGGAGTTTGCCCTGAGGGCCTCGGTGAGCCACCGCCCAGATTATTATTAATACGGATGGTGATTACCAAGCTAGGCCAAAAGCCTAAGCTTGGGGAGTACTTATTTCCACCGACATTACATTCATGTTCACACATTTCATTCCAGTTGTCGGTGTTCACACTTTTTCATTGTAATATCCATGCTAGATTTGTTTTCTCGCTTTCTTCTTGTGTGTTTGAAAAACTTTGAGAAAATCTAAAAATATTTCCTAGTTCTTTTCATCTTTTCTTTCTAGCTTAGTTTAATTGTAGTATTGAAAGAAAACCCAAAAAGATTTCTCGTTTTTTCTTTTGCTTGTTGGGAGCTTTCCTGTGTAAATAGTTTTTTTCGTTTTTGTTTTTCCTCTTTAATTTTCTTTCTTCAAGAAAAACAAAAAACTCCAAAAATATTTTGGTGTGTTTCATTGAAATTCTTTTCCTTTCATTTGGGTTGTACCAAGGAGAAGACCACAATGAAAATGTTGAGTGGCTCTCATATGTATCAAATGTTTGCAGATTCCAGCTTAGTCCACGGCACTCTTGCACTATTATTATCTTCCTATCATTTAGTCGTGCAAGTGAAAGGCAATAATGACGATATTTATGTATTGACTGTGGCAGAGAAAAGCGGGTATGAACTCAACTTGTTTTTGTTTTTGTAAATATGTTTAACCTAGTATCCTTGATTCAGTATATTATGATCAAACATGTTCGCAATGACCATTAGAGATTATAGTTGCTCATGCCATGCTTAAGTAGCTAGGAGTGGATAATGATTTATCTTGAGTGTCAACATGCGTTAAAATAGTTGTGATGCGATATGATGATATGGTATCCTCCTCTGAATGTTTCAAGTGGCTTGACTTGGCACATGTTCACACATGTAGTTGAATCAAAACCAACATAGCCTTCATGATATTTATGTTCATGGTGTCCATATCATACTCATGCTAGTATTCAATGATGATTATATGTAATGCATGTTCATGACCATTTTTGCTCTCTAGCTGGCCGCTTCTCAATATATTTGCTAGCCTTTGCCTGTACTAAGCGGGAATACTGCTTGTGCATCAAAACCCTTAAACCAAGTTGTGCCATATGAGTCCACCATATCTACCTATATACGGTATTACCCTGCCGTTCCAAAGTAAATTTGCATGTGCCATCTCTAAAATTTCAAATGAACATCTGTTTTGTGTGCCTGGACCGCTCACGGAGCGATAGGGAGCGGTCAGTATCTTCCATGCTAGGCGGTTTATTCTCATGATGAGTCTTTATTCACTTGTCCTTACACGAGAGGGGCGGTAATAGGGATTCCCAGTCCCGAAATCAAAAAAATCAAAAATAATTAAACAAAACTCCCCAGGAATGTTGTTGGCTTGGACGGTACCCGTGGATGCGGCTAGCCGTGGAGTGTGATTGTTGGTGGAGGGGGAGTAAACCTTTACTTTTACCGCTTGGGAACCGCCGCTAATTTGTTTAGCATGGAAGATATTGATAACTCTTGGTCGTAACGTTGACAGGAAGGGTGTACCTCCCGAAATTATATCTATCTCTATTTTAAGCTTTGAGCTCTAGCACCTCTACAAATGCATGCTTCCCTCCGCGAAGGGACTATATATTTACTTTTATGTTGATTCATCACCTTCTCAAATAAGCGCCAGACCTGAGAGCACTATTGTCATCCTCATGCATTGTGTATAGTTGATGTTGGTTGCCGCATGACTGGATCTTTTCTACCATGAATTACAATGTTTAGTCGCTGCTTGAACTTTGGGAGTGCTCTACATTTATGTTTTGCGGTCTCAGAAAGGGCTAGCGAGATACCACTATTGTCGTATTGTATCATGATTGCTTTGACAAAGTGTTGGCATTTGAGATATCTTATTATTGGTCGCTAGTTGCTTATGTTATTGATATGAGCTAATATAACTTTTAAGAGTTATTGTTGGCATGGTTAGTCATAATCTTTGCTAAAAACCTGGGTGCTACTTAAGCATATATATATGTAAACAAGAACAAAAGAGTTCATAAAAGTTTTTCTTTATCACTTTCAGTTTGTCAACTGAATTGCTTGAGGACAAGCAATGGGTTAAGCTTGGGGGAGTTGATACGTCTCCAACGTATCTACTTTTCCTCACACTTTTGCCCTTGTTTTGGACTCTAATTTGCATGATGATTTGAATGAAACTAACCCACACTGACGTTGTTTTCAGCAGAACTACCATGGTGTTGTTTTTCTACAGAAATAAAAGTTCTCGAAATGGAACGAAACTTTTTGGAGAATTATTTCAGAATATATAAAAATTATTGGAGCCAAAAACTACCGGAGAAGGGGGCCAGGGTGGCCAGCACCCACCAGGGCGCGCCAGGCTCCCTGGGCATGACCTGGTGGGTTGTGCCCACCTCGTGGCCCCACTGACCCTAATTCCGCCACTATAAATTCCTATTTTCAGAGAAAAAAATCAGAGAGAAAGTTTCATCGCGTTTTATGATACGGAGCCTCCGCCACCTCGTCTTCTTCATCGGGAGGCCAGATCTGGAACCCGTTTGGGGCTCCGGAGAGGGGAATCTTCGGTCTTCGTCATCACCAACCCTTCTCCATCGCCAATTCCATGATGCTCCCCATGGGGAGTGAGTAATTCCTTTGTAGGCTTGCTGGTCGGTGAGGAGTTGGATGAGATTCATCATGTAATCGAGTTAGTTTTGTTAGGGCTTGATCCCTAGTATCCATTATGTTCTGAGATTGATGTTGCTATGACTTTGCTATGCCTAATGCTTGTCACTAGGGCCCGAGTGCCATGATTTCAGATCTGAACCGTTTATGTTATCACCATTATATCTATGTTCTTGATCCGATCTTGCCTAGTCATATGCACCTATTACGTGTTATGATCCGTCAACCCCATAGTGACAATATTTGGGATACTTTACGGTGATGACCGTAGTTTGAGGAGTTCATGTATTCACCGTGTGTTAATGCTTTGTTCCGGTTCTCTATTAAAAGGAGGCCTTAATATCCCTTAGTTTCCTTATGGACCCCACTGCCACGAGAGGGTAGGACAAAAGATGTCATGCAAGTTCTTTTCCATAAGCATGTTTGAATATTTACGGAATACATGCCTACATTACATTTATGAACTGGAGCTAGTTCTGTGTCGCCCTAGGTTATGACTGTTATATGATGAATATCATCCAACGAGTTCATCGATCCAGTGCCTATGAGTTCTCCACTTATTTTTCCTGCTAAGTTACTATTGTTGTTCCACTGTTCCAATTGCTATAAAACTATTGCTATCACTGCTACTGTTACCGTTACTGCGACTACTGCTATCCAAACTATCATACTAATGTGCTACTGATCACTTTGCTGCAGATATTTAATCTCCAGGTGTGGTTGAATTGACAACTCAACACCTAATACTCTCAAATATTCTTTGGCTCCCCTTGTGTCGAATCTATAAATTTGGGTTGAATACTCTACCCTCAAAAATTGTTGCGATCCCCTATACTTGTGGGTTATCACAGTTGTGTCCGCGGTATGAATTATAAAAATTCATCATATATAAAAATCATCTTTTAAGGTCTGGTTATGGCATTTTATAAAGTGTTTTCTAACTCCCCGCCTCTGGAAACAAAAATGTTCGGTACATGTTTGATGCAATCGGCTAATAGACCGGGGGGCTTAGCTATAAAGCTCATCCAAAGCGTCGTCCTGGCATTATCCTTTATATGTTCGGCATCTCAGATTTTCGCGGTATATGCATCGGTTCCAAATTATGTCTTAGGTCAAACGTTGGGTTGCCCAGCTCCTGTGCTTACCCTCTTACGTTCCGCTCGTTTGGCTAAAAGGGTAAAGGGAGAACCACTGCGATTGTATTTCTAGCTCGCCTGGTCAAGTACCTCAGTGGAGAAAGCCGAAAATCAACCGTCATAATAAGCGAGAACCGGTCTTCAATCCGAGCACAAGTGTCAAACTAAAAATCAATAGAGGTTATTCCGTGTCATACGAGGGGTTTCCACCTTCGCAAACCATGTGGTAATGGTTTTTTTTTACCCCGGTACACCCGAATATCATATAACACTGGGGGCTAGTAACCAGCCCCCGCAGTCAAGCTCCTTCGGCTAAGTGAAAGCACTAAAGCCACATAGTCCGATTGCCTTGTATCCCCCTCTCGCACCACCGCCGCTGGGTTCCGATAATTCGGCTAAGGATAAAACTCCGAAGGACGAAACACCTCTTGTAATAATTACATAGGGGCTAAAGCCGACGACTGGCAAATTTCAGTTCCAAAACGGCCAAACAGAAGCCAAAATAATTCAAACACCAAAAGCATGATAAACCATGCGCACCCATTATAAAAAGAAGTATTCATCGGACATACAATAATATGTTCATTCGAAAATTACATCCTTAGGGCACAGGGTCTCTACCAACCGAGCACCCTCCATAGGGTCTCGAGCGGCTTCATCCCTGGCCAGTGCATCATAGTCCTCGCAAAGGCCATCCGTGCACCCTCAATACATACAGAGCGCTTCAGGAACTCAATGCGGGAGGAGGCATCGTAAAGCTTCTGCACAAGGCCGAAATAACTGCTCGACAGTGGCTCTGAAGGCCACAACCAAATGCAAAGGTCCTTTAAGGTCGGCTCCGCCATCCGATGCAGCTCCATCAGCTGCTTCATCTGATAACTGAGAAGGGGACGGGGCTCGGGGGTCTGAAATTGCGCCCAGAATAGCCTCTGTTCCGCATCCCCGTCCCGAGCCGCATAATTCTTGGCCGCGTCGGCCACACTCCTCGGAAGATCCGTAAAGGAGCCTGAGGATCGCCACATCCGTGTAAGACGAGCAAGCCTGTCACCACCAAAGGCACATTGAAGTAAGTACGGCTTACCAGCCGCAATCATCCTGACTTGGCGGAGTTCTTCCTCATAAGACCGCCTATCTACATGCTCCGATTTAAGATCGGAACACAACGTGGATAGCTCGGCCGTCTGGTCCTTGGTCTTCTGCTCAAGAGCCCACACTTAGTGCTTGCATCTTGGAGCTCTTGTTGCACCTCGGCCACCCGAGCTTCGTGCTTGTCACTGGCAGCCTTGAGGGAGCTCAGTTCGGCAGCCGCTTGCTCGGCTGCCATCCTATGATCGACGGCCTCTTGCTTGGCCTTCTCCAGCTCAGCCTTGAGGTTCTCGACCTCGGAAGTCATGGCTGCAAATACAACGGAACGCCAAATTTCAGGAAATGCGAACTCGAGAACCTCAATCAATGGGGTAACACAGGGTCCCTGCGATAAAATTCCAACTTACTTTGCATTTCATCAAACCGCTTGTTCAGACAGTCAAGCTCCTCATCGGAGCTCTTGAGCTTCCGGTTTAGCTCGTCCAGTTCCACGACATGAACAGCCGCCACCGATGATGAGGCCTGCAAAGCAAACTTATGTGAGACACACCTCCGAGCTGTTTGTCCTAGACCCTTTTTTGCCAGATCATCTCCGAAAACAATCAAATTCCCAGGAACTTAGATCATTTATTCTCGGAACCTGAGGTCCTCTGATCCCCGGGTAAGTTTCTTAAAGTCACCCATGGCTCGGGGGCTACTATACCTATACGAAATATATAAACCTCACATATAAATTTCGTTTAGAGAAAGGAACATTACATGGCTTACCTTGAAGCCTGTCAAAAGACCGCTGAAGGCCTCCTTCAGTCCGCTATCAACGGACTGAATGCCTTGCAGAACCGCACCCATAAGGATGCGGTGGTCTTCGGCGCTGGAGGAGCTACGCAAGGCCTCCTCCGTCATAGCTGGCCACCCAGTTGTGGCCTGCCCCATCACGGGTAGCACCGGTGGTGGCATGCTACTTCTTGAGCTTGCGTTGGTTTTCCCTTGAAGAGGAAAGCGTGATGCAGCAAAGTAGATAAATATTTCCCTCAGTTGTTGAGAACCAAGGTATTAATCCAGTAGGAGGTACAAGCAAGTCCCCAATCTTTGCACCTACACAAACAATCAAACTCTTGCACCCAACGCTATAAAGGGGTTGTCAATCCCTTCACGGTTACTTGCAAGGATGAGATCTGATAGAGATAGCTATAAAAGATTACTAAAACCGAAAAGTAAAATAAAAGTAAAAATATTGCAGCAAAGTATTTTTGGTATTTTTGGTTTATAGATCTGAAAATATAATATGGAAATTAGACCCGGGGGCCATAGGTTTCACTAGAGGCTTCTCTCTTGAAGGAAAATAGTACGGTGGGTGAACAAATTACTATCAAGCGATTGATAGAAAAGAGCATAGTTATGATGATATCCAAGGCAATGATTATGCATATAGGCATCACGTCCGTGTCAAGTAGACCAAAACGATTCTGCATCAACTACTATTACTCCACACATCGACCGACTCCTGCCTGCATCTAGAGTAATAAGTTCATGAAGAATAGAGTAACGCATTAAGTAAGATGACATGATGTAGAGGGATAAACTCAAGCAATATGATGAAAACCCCATCTTTTTACCCTTGATGGCAACAATACAAATACGTGCCTCGCTACCCCTACTTTGTCACTGGGTGAGGAGACCGCAAGATTGAACCCAAAACTAAGCACTTCTCCCATTGCAAGAATTACCAATCTAGTTGGCCAAACCAAACCAAACCAATAATTCAAAGAGACTTGCAAAGATATAAAATCATGCATATAAGAATTCAGAGGAGATTCAAATAATATTCATAGATAATCTGATCATAAACCCACAATTCATCGGATCTCGACAAACACACCGCAAAAGAGTATTACATCGGATAGATCTCCATGAAGATCATGGAGAACATGGTATTGAAGAACATAGAGAGGGAAGAAGCCATCTAGCTACTAGCTATGGACCAGAAGGTCTGAGGTGAACTACTCACGCATCATCGGAGGGGCAATGGAGTTGATGTAGATGCCCTCCGTGATCGAATCCCCCTCCGGCAGATTACTGGAAAAGGCCCCAAGATGGGATCTCACAGGAACAGAGGCTTCCGGCGGCAGAAAAGTATTATCGTGGCGCGCCCTGTAGGCTTGTCATCTCCTGGCAGGTCTCCTGCCCTCCTCTCCAAGTCTGGTAGGTTTCTTCTGGTCCAAGAAAAATCATCGCGAAAGTTTTATTCTGTTTGGACTCCGTTTGATATTCCTTATCTACAATACTCAAAAACAAGGAAAAAACAGAAACTGGCACTGGGCACTAGGTTAATAGGTTAGTCCCAAAAATAATATAAAATAGCATATTAATGCATATAAAACATCCAAAACAGATAATATAATAGCATGGAACAATCAAATATTATAGATACATTGGAGACGTATCAAGCATCCCCAAGCTTAATTCCTGCTCGTCCTCGAGTAGGTAAATGATAAAAACAGAATTTTTGATGTGGAATGCTACCTAACATATTTATCCATGTAATATTCTTTATTGTGGCATGAATGTTCAGATCCGTAAGATTCAAAACAAAAGCTTAATATTGACATAAAAACAATAATACTTCAAGCATACTAACAAAGCAATTGTCTCCTTTCAAAATAACATGGCCTAAGAAAGTTATCCCTACAAAATCATATGGTCTGGCTATGCTCCATCTTCCCCACACAAAGTATTTAAATCATGCGCAACCCCGATGACAAGTCAAGCAATTGTTTCACACCTTTTATGTTCTCAAACCTTTTCAACGTTCACGCAATACATGAGCGTGAGCCATGGATATAGCACTATAGGTGGAATAGAATATGGTGGAGGTTGTGAGGAAAAAGAGAAGATAGTCTCACATCAACTAGGCGTATCGACGGGCTATGGAGATGCCCATCAATAGATATCAATGTGAGTGAGTAGGGATTGCCATGCAACGGATGCACTAGAGCTATAAGTGTATGAAAGCTCAAAAAGAAACTAAGTGGGTGTGCATTACAATGAAAAATTCCACTAGTTATATGAAAGTGACAAAATAGGAGACTCTCTATCATGAAGATCATGGTGCTACTTTGAAGCACAAGTGTGGAAAAAAAGATAGAAGCATTGTCCCATCTCTCTTTTCTCTCAATTTTTTTTATTTTGGTGGGCATCTTTGGCCTCTCTTTTTTATTTGGGCTTCATTGGCCTCTTTTATTATTTGTAAAGTCCGGAGACTCATCCCAACTTGTGAGGGAATCATAGCTTCCATCATCCTTTCCTCTCATGGGACAATGCTCTAATAATGATGATCATCACACTTTTATTTACTTACAACTCAAGAATTACAACTCGATACCTAGAACAAAATATGACTCTATATGAATGCTTCCGATGGTGTACCGGGATGTGCAACGATCTAGCATAGAAAATGACATCAAAAAACGGACAAGCCATGAAAACATCATGCTAGCTATCTTACGATCATGCAAAGCAATATGAAAATGATGGTGTGTGTCATAATAAACGGAACGGTGGAAGTTGCATGACAATATATCTCGGAATGGCTATGGAAATGCCATAATAGGTAGGTATGGTGGCTGTTTTGAGGAAGGGTATATGGTGGGTTTAATGCACCGGCGAAACTTGCGCGGTACTAGAGAGGCTAGCAATGGTGAAAGGGTGAGAGAGCGTATAATCCATGGACTCACATTAGTCATAAAGAACTCACATACTTATTGCAAAAGTCTATTAGTTATCGAAGCAAAGTATTAGACGCATGCTCCTAGGGGAGAGGTTGGTAGGAGTTAACCATCGCGCGCTCCCGACCCTCACACAAAGGATGACAATCATTAAACAAATCATGCTCCGACTTCGTTACATAACGGTTCACCATACGTGCATGCTACGGGAATCACAAACTTTAACACAAGTATTTCTACCAATCCACAATTACTCACTAGCATGACTCTAATATCACCATCTTTATATCTCAAAACTATATGCAAGGAATCAAACTTCTCATAGTATTCAATGCACTTTATATGAAAGTTTTTATTATATCCTTCTTGGATGCCCATTATATTAGGACTAAATTCATAACCTAAACCAATTACCATGCTGTTTAAATACTCTCAAAATAATATAAGTGAGGTACGATAGTTCAATTATTTCTATAAAATAAAACACCACCGTGCTCTAAAAAGATATAAGTGAAGCACTAGAGCAAAATTGCCTAGCTCAAAAGATATAAGTGAAGCACATAGAGTATTCTAATAAATTCATGATTCATGCATGTCCCTCTCAAAAGATGTGTGCAGCAAGGATGATTGTGGCAAACTAAAAAGCAAAGACTCATATCATACAGGACGCTCCAAGCAAAACACATATCATGTGGTGAATAAAAATATAGCCTCAAGTAAATTTACCGATGGATTGAAGACGAAAGAGGGGATGCCTTCCGGGTCATCCCCAAGCTTAGGCTCTTTGGTATCCATGAATATGGCTTGGGTGTGCCTTGGGCATCCCCAAGCTTAGGCTCTTGCCACTCCTTATTCCATAGTCCATCAAATCTTTACCCAAAACTTGAAAACTTCACAACACAAAACTCAACAGAAAACTCATGAGATCCGTTAGTATAAGAAAAATAAATCACCACTTTAGGTACTGTTGTGAACTCATTCTTTATTTAAATTGGTGTAATATCTACTGTATTCCAACTTATCCATGGTTCATACCCCCCGATACAACCCATAGATACATCAAAATAAGCAAACAACACAAAGAAAACAGAATCTGTCAAAAACAGAACAGTCTGTAGCAATCTGTAAACTTCGAATACTTATGTAACTCCAAAAATTCTAAAAAATTAGGAAAATCTGGGAAATTTGTATATCAATCTGGTTTAAAAATTACAGACTCGTTCGACGCTCTGGTGAATTTATAAAATTCCTGTACTGAGCGCAAAAGTTTCTGTTTTTCAGCAAAATCAAATCAACAATCACCGTAGACCATCCCAAAGGTCTTACTTGGCTCAAACACTAATTAAAACAATAAAACACAATTACTACAGAGGTAATAATGTGTAAAGCACTCAAAAACAGAAAGGAAAAAGCTAAAATAAATTTATTCATTGGGTTGCCTCCCAACAAGCGCTATCGTTTTACGCCCCTACCTAGGCATAACGATTTCAATGATGCTCACATAAAAAGTAGTAATTGAGATATGCAAAAGAGCATCGTTAATAGCATGAAAAACATATTTAAGTCTAACCCACTTCCTATGCATAGGGATTTTGTGAGCAAACAATTTATGGGAACAAGAATCAACTAGCATAGGAAGGCAAAACAAGCGTAACTTCAAAACTTTAAACACATAGAGAGGAAACTTGATATTATTGCAATTCCTACAAGCATATGTTCCCCCCTCATAATGAATTTCAGTAGCATCATGAAGTAATTCAACAATATAACTGTCACATAAATCATTCTTTTCATATTTCACAAGCATAGAATTTTCATTACTCTCCACATAAACAAATTCCTTATCATCCATGGTAGTGGGAGCAAAATCAACAAAATAACTATCATGAGACAATTGATTGACATAAGCACATTGCAAATTAAAATCATGGTGATAAGTTTCATGGTTATCATTACTCATTATAGCATACGGGTCATCACCATCACCATAAATAGGAGGCATGCAATCATCATAATAAATTTTCTCATCAAAACTTGGGGGACAAAAAATATCATCTTCATCAAACATAGCATCCCCAAGCTTGTGGCTTTGCATATCATAAGCATCATGGATATTTAGAGAATTCATACTAGCAACATTGCAATCATGCTCATCATTCAAGGGACTATCATGAATCACCTTATAAATTTCTTCTTTCAACACTTCATCAAAATTCTCAGATTCATGATTTTCAAACAAAACTTCATAGAGATAATCAAGTGCACTCAACTCACTAGCAATTGGTTCATCATAATTTGGCCTTTTGAAAAGATTAGCAAGTGGATGAGGATCCATATCAATAGATTTTTCGCAAGCGTAGATGCAAGCAAATAGAAGACACATGGCAACACAAGC
This sequence comes from Elymus sibiricus, assembly GCA_039707655.1. NCBI lineage: Eukaryota > Viridiplantae > Streptophyta > Magnoliopsida > Poales > Poaceae > Elymus > Elymus sibiricus. Next base: position 403,897,536 of record CM077663.1, read on the forward strand.
AAACAAAAAGAGATCCGGCGAGAAAAAGGCGAATAAAACGGCAAATTGGTGAAGTGGGGGAGAGGAAAACGAGAGGCAAAAGGCAAATAAAGTAAATGCAAGAGATGAGTTTGTGATGGGTACTTGGTAGGCTTGATGTCTTGACTTGCTATGTATCCTCCCCGGCAACGGCGCCAGAAATCCTTCTTGCTACTTCTTGAGCTTGCGTTGGTTTTCCCTTGAAGAGGAAAGGGTGATGCAGCAAAGTAGATAAGTATTTCCCTCAGTTGTTGAGAACCAAGGTATCAATCCAGTAGGAGGTACAAGCAAGGTCCCAATCTTTGCACCTACACAAACAATGAAACTCTTGCACCCAACGCTATAAAGGGGTTGTCAATCCCTTCACGGTTACTTGCAAGGATGAGATCTGATAGAGATAGATATAAAAGATTACTAAAACGAAAAGTAAAATAAAAGTAAAAAGATTGCAGAAAGGTATTTTTGGTATTTTTGGTTTATAGATCTGAAAATATAATATGGAAACTAGACCCGGGGGGCATAGGTTTCACTAGAGGCTTCTCTCTTGAAGGAAAATAGTACGGTGGGTGAACAAATTACTGTCAAGCAATTGATAGAAAAGCACATAGTTATGACGATATCCAAGGCAATGATTATGCATATAGGCATCACGTCCGTGTCAAGTAGACCGAAACGATTCTGCATCTACTACTATTACTCCACACATAGACCGACTCCTGCCTGCATCTAGAGTATTAAGTTCTTGAAGAATAGAGTAACGCATTAAGTAAGATGACATGATGTAGAAGGCTAAACTCAAGCAATATGATGAAAACCCCATATTTTTACCCTTGATGGCAACAATACAAATACGTGCCTCGTTACCCCTACTTTGTCACTGGGTGAGGACACCGCAAGATTGAACCCAAAACTAAGCACTTCTCCCATTGCAAGAATTACCAATCTAGTTGGCCAAACCAAACCAAACCAATAATTCAAAGAGACTTGCAAAGATATAAAATCATGCATATAAGAATTCAGAGGAGATTCAAATAATATTCATAGATAATCTGATCATAAACCCACAATTCATCGGATCTCGACAAACACACCGCAAAAGAGTATTACATCGGATAGATCTCCATGAAGATCATGGAGAACATGGTATTGAAGAACATAGAGAGAGAAGAAGCCATCTAGCTACTAGCTATGGACCCGAAGGTCTGAGGTGAACTACTCACGCATCATCGGAGGGGCAATGGAGTTGATGTAGATTCCCTCCGTGATCGAATCCCCCTCCGGCATATTACCGAAAAAGGCCGCAAGATGGGATCTCACGGGAACAAAGGCTTCCGGCGGCGAAAAAGAATTATCGTGGCTCTTTTTGGTATTGGGGGAATATTTGGGAATTTATAGGCTGAAGATTAGGGTTGGAAGGCCTGCAGGGGGCCACAAGCCAGGGGGCGCCCCCCCTAGGGCGCGCCTTGCAGGCTTGTCGTCTCCTGGCAGGTCTCCTGCCCTCCTCTCCAAATCTGGTAGGTTTCTTCTGGTCCAAGAAAAATCATCGCAAAAGTTTTATTCCGTTTGGACTCCGTTTGATATTCCTTATCTACAATACTCAAAAACAAGGAAAAAACAGAAACTGGCACTGGGCACTAGGTTAATAGGTTAGTCCCAAAAATAATATAAAATAGCATATTAATGCATATAAAACATCCAAAACAGATAATATAATAGCATGGAACAATCAAAACTTATAGATACGTTGGAGACGTATCACGGCACCGCTGCTCCCCCTTCTTGAGAAGGTATAGTCGTCGGTATGGGAGGCCTGGTGGTCTCCGGAGCCGTCTTTGGAGGGAGCTCCGATGACTCGCAGCCTCCCTCTTTGTTCACCAAGAGGGGCTTGACCTCCTGGTCTTCGGTCACCGAGGTGCGGCCCTCGGTCATGACCTCCTCACCCTCAGTATTCGGCCGAGGAGGGGTCCGCAGGGATACCACCTCCATGGACTCTTCGGCGGCCTGCGGAGGAGATGTGCGAGACGCAGTTCCACTCTCCGCCAGCTTGGCTAGCGGTGGATCTCCCACTGAGACCTGTTCGGTCGGGAGATCGCGGGCCGGGCTGCAATATGAAAGACATTTGTCTGGTGAGTAACAAAAACTTTGTATAAGCAAAGTATTCGGACTCGGTACCTCTAGGCCGTGGGCTTGGCCCTAGGGATCCTCCTAGGGATCCTCTCGAACGCCTCGGATTCCTCATCAGAATCCGGGCTGACATTGGGCAGGGTCACCTTGGCCCTGCAGGGCTCTTCGGAGAAGGGGCAGCTGGGTCCTCCTCGGCATCCACAGATGCCTCCCTTTTCCTTGGCTAGGGGGAATCGATTCCCCCCCTTCCTCCGTCTGCTCCTCCACGTGAGCTGAGGAGGCTTGGGTCTCCCCGGACCTAGCGTTCGGAGGACCTCTTGGGCGAAGACCATCTCGGATCTCCTTCTTCTCGCCCTTCTTCTTCTTATCCTTCTTCTCTGGCGCCGAATACGGCGCCTCGACCAGCATCGCCATCAACAGGGCCGACCTGGGGGCTTCGGGCAGCGGGGCAGGGTCGTTGATCCGCATGGCCTTGGCTAGCCAGCCCTGTGAAAATCAAGGAAGGAGAGGTTAAAAACCTTGCTAAAAGATTGAACCTGGAGATAAATATTGAAACTTTACCTTGAGTGGAGGGTGTTCAGCATCCAGGCCGGTGTCTTCCTCCTTGGCCGGCCATTCCTCCTGAGGCTTGAACAGGGCCTTCCACAGCTTCTCCCGAGTAGTGCGATAAAGCTTGCGCATGGTGGGAGGGTCGTCGAACTTATAGGCCCACATCGGTGTAGCCCGGAGCTGGCAGGGGAGGAGGCGGCGACGAAGCATGACTTGGATCATCTTGGTCAGGCCAACGTTCACCTCCAGCATCTGCCCAATGCGGTCCTGCAGCACTTTCACTTCCGTGGCCGACCCCCAGTCTAGCCCTTTCGTGATCCATGAGGCCAGCCTCGCAGGAGGCTCGGATCTGAATTTGGGAGGGGCCGCCCAATCTGCGGCACGTGGTTCAATGATCTAGAACCACTCCTTTTGCCAGGTTTTGATGGTGTCGATGAAGGTGCCCTCCGGCCACTGGACCCGCGGGAGCTTGCTGATCACCGCCCCCCCCCCCCACACACACAGTCTGCGTGCTGGCTGCTTACGGTCTTCGGCTTGACGTTGAAGACTTTCAGCCATAAGCCGAAATGTGGCTAGACCTGCAAAAAGGATTCACAGACGATGGTGAAGGCCGATATGTGCATAATGGAATTTGGGGGAAGGTCGTGGAAGTCTAGCCCGTAAAAGAACATCAGGCCCCTTACAAAGGGGTGCAGTGGGAAGCTCAGTCCCCGGATGAAATGGGGAATGAACACAACCCGCTCCCCGGGCTTTGGCGTAGGGACTACTTGACCCTCTTCGGGGGCGTGGTGGGCGACGTCGACCGGGAAGTAACCGGTGCGCTTCAGCTCCTGGATGTCGTCCTCAGTGACGCACGACGCCTCCCACTTGCCTTGCGAGCCTGAACCAGCCATGGCCGTGCTCGGGCAAGAGGGATGGGTGTCCTGGGAGGGGCTGGAGGAAGGTTAGATCTGTGCGCTCGGGGCAAGGAAGGTCTGAGAGAGCGAATCTGAGGAGCGTGGAAAGGTTAGGAAGATGTTTTCCCCTTTTTTATGGAAGGCCGTAATACCAAGCGTCCCCTTATTGCGCCGCGAGCTATGCCATTTCCCGAAGCGACCGTTCCGTTATGTGCGTGTGGGATAACCCAGATCATTGATCATATCCCATAAAAAATGGAGCACGGTCTTCATGTCGATTGGACGTGCCAGTGAAGGGGCGGCCTCGAACCGCGAATCGAGTTTTTGTAACTGGCTAGGTGGCCGCGACCTGTCTAAGCCTTTCGTCAGGAAAGTTGTCAGGAAGGGCACTATTCACACTCAGGCGTTTGGCCTTCGAGGCTAAGCAAGGTATGTTCGGAAAGTTGGGTGTTATCGGTGGCCGAGCTAAAGGTGACTGAAGCATTAAGTGAAGAAAGGAACTCGCCCCGCAAGCCAAACACTCTGGACGTGTGGAGCAGCTGGATGTCCTTAAGATCGGTGTTGGAGGCTAGTTTGGGGGCTACTTAGGGAGTCCGGGATTAAGGGGTCCTCGGGCTGTTGACTTACCTCCTATGGATCAGCCCGGTGGGCCACCTTGTGGCATCTTCGGGAAGGCCGGACTGCAGAATGACCCCAGGCTTAAGGGGGAAATGTTCCGAAGACTTGGTGTGTCCTCCAAGTAAGAATGGGCATATCTATGCCCGGTTGGAAACTGACCATGTGTAACCCTAGGTACCCCTGGTGTCTATATAAACCAGGGGGCTTAGTTCGTAGAGGGACAAGTCAACTCATAGAGGGTTTAGCTCATCCAATCTCGTGGTAGATCAACTCTGTAACCTTCATACTCATCAATACAATCAAGCAGGACGTAGGGTTTTACCTCCTCACGAGGGCCCGAACCTGGGTAAACACCGTCTTCTTCGTCCCCTGTTACCATCGATCCTAGATCCATAGTTCGGGACCCCCTACCCGAAATCCGCCGGTTTTGACACCGACAAAGAGTACTTTCAGGCCTGTCCTTTGCTACAAAAAGGATTGGGCTACCTTGCTGCACCTTTGCTACTATTGTTACTTGTCACTTGTTACGGTTTAGCTTGCTACAAAACTATCTACTATCTTTACTTACAGCACTTGCAGAGAATACCTTGCTGGAAACTACTTATCATTTCCTTCTGCTCCTCGTTGGGTTCGACACTCTTACTTATTGAAAGGAATACGATTGATCCCCTATACTTGTGGGTCATCAGTCGGTTACGGGGTAGGGGGTGGAGATCGATTCTAGGGTTGAAGCCATGGTATCCGACGATCGCTCCAATTTACCCGGAGCCCAACCAGAGAGGACGAGATCGCCATGGGCGTTGGTGTTGTACTCCAAGCTGGCAAACATGATTACTTGATCGGGGTGAAGTATTCGACCCGGCCGAGATGGCTAGTGGAGTCCGTGTGGAGGACCACGCTTACAAATGCAAAAGGTTGGTCGAGGTGAAGATGCCGTCGTAGCCGATGTCTGTGATGATCTGAAGGTGAGCCATTGATCTGGATCGACCACACAACGGGACTTGCATGGGCCACCAATGTCGGTGCTAAAACCGGAGGATCTCGGGTAGGGGGGTCCCGAGCTGTGGATCTAAGATCAATGGTAACATGAAGGGTAGGGAGACGATGTTTGCCCAGGTTCGGGCCCTCTCGAAGAGTAAAACCCTACGCCCTGCTTTGATTGTATTGATGATGAGTATCGAGTACAGGTTGATGATCTACCTCGAGATCATTGTGTAAACTCTAAACCCTAAGGATAATAAGGTCTCCCTCTATGGACTAAACCCCTGGGCTTATATAGGTACCCAGGGGGAGCTAGGTTACGTATTTAGGTTGGTTGTAGATATGCCGAATATAGAGTTGTCCTTGGGGTGCATGCCAGGACTTCGGAGGTTTCCTTCCTTCATACGGGCAAGTATTGATGCTCCCATCGCCCACCAGGTGGTGACTTAATGGGCCCCTAGTTCTGCCCACACAGACCGATCACTTCGGGATGGTACCCCCTAGTCCAGGACACCCACAATGATGAGGACAAATAGGTAAGACTGGCATAGTCATCATGCAAACAGAGATGTATCGGAGATAAACACAAGTAGCGCGAAGACAAATGGCAATCAGATGAATGTCTTTGGTAGATGTCTTCACACACAGACGAGCAGGCAATGGGTTCGCCGTACTAAACAGTATGTAAATAAGTGAAAGGATAGAACCAGTTGGTCGACGAAGCCAATTGATTTGTCGGACTAGTTCCACTTGTTGTGACAATTGTACGTCTGATTGGAGAGGCTGAGATTGAACTCTGAAGACCTCGTCTTCACCTTATTCCCCTTGAGACAAGTGTCGGTGTCAAAACCGGCGGATCTCGGGTAGGGGGTCCCGAGCTGTGAGTCTAAGATCGATGGTAACAAAGGGACGACGGAGACGATGTTTACCCAAGTTCGGGCCCTCCTATGGAGGTAAAACCCTATGTCCTCCTCGATTATATTGATGGTATGAAGGTTACAGAGTTGATCTACCTCGAGATCGATTAGCTAAACCCTAGATGAGTTTCTCTCTGTCCTACAGTCTAAAACCCTCCCGGTTTATATAGACACCGGGGGGTTCCTATGGTTTACACATGACAGGTCACCTGCCGGGGATGGAGAATGCCGATCTCCTCATCTTGACTTGGAGTGCACGACGCGCCTTTGAGGCTTCCTTCTGGAACGTGGGGTCTTCGATACATTCGGCCCTTCCCATGATGGCCAGAGAGCGGCCCATCGACCCGGCCTACCGGAAGGTAGGCCAGCGGCCCGAGGACCCCCTAATCTAGGACTCCCTCAGTAGCCCCCGAACTAGCCCCCAACGCCAAAAATCTCAGCTCTAGCAGCTTCTGTGACTGGAGTCTTCGGCTTGCGGGGTGAGTTCTTCTTCCCGCAGATGATCGGCCGAGTCCAACCCGGCTCCCGATGACATGTCTTCCATCCGATCATACGATCGTCCGAACATCATGAATAGCTTAGCCCTGAAGGCCAATCGTCAGAGTGTAAACAGTGTTTTCTGACACCCCCTTCTGACGAAGGGTTGTGGCCTACCACGACCGCCAAACCAGTTATGACAACTCGATTCGCGGTTCGAGGCTATTTTCACATTGACACGACCCATCAATGTATAGATCGTGCTCCGTTTCATACAGGATTTAATCATAACTCCGGGCTTATTTTGCGCGTTTTTAACGGCACGCACGCCTTGGGAAGCGGAGAGACTCGCCGCGCGGTAAAGGGAGGCTAATCGGCGTGACGCCTCATAAAAGGCGAAGAAACCCCAAGGATTAAGCATGCTTCCCATTCGCATCCTCCGCTTTCCCAATCTTCCCAAGCTCCAAGAGCCCAGATCTAGTTTTTCCCCTCCGAGCTTAGTCATGGCGGGTTCAGGCTCCATGGGCAAGTGGGAGGCCTCCACGATCACCGACCAGGATATCCGGGAGCTAAAGCTCGCCGGCTACCTCCCCGCCAACGTCTTCCACTGCGCTCCAGAGGCGAAACAGGTCGTCCCCACCCCCAAGCCCTGCGAAAGGGTAGTCTTTGTCCCCCATTTCATCGGGGGACTAAGCTTGCCGCTCCACCCCTTCGTCAGGGGCCTTATGTTCTTCTACGGGTTGGACTTCCACGATCTCCCTCCGAATTCTTTCATGCACATTTCGGCTTTTATTATCCTCTGCGAAGCCTTTCTGCGGGTCGAGCCGCACTTTGGCCTGTGGCTCAAGGTCTTCAACGTCAAGCCGATGACCGTGGCAGACGAGCACGTAGACTGCGGAGGGGCGGTGATCAGGAAACTCCCCCACGTCGAGTGGCCAACCGGCACCTTCATCGACACAATCAAGATCAGGCAGAAGGAGTGGTTCTATATCACCGAGCTAAGGGACAAGAGCTGGGCGGCGCCTGCCGAGTTCAGATCCGGACCCCCCATGAGGTTGACCTCGTTGCTCAGGAAGGGCCTGGACTGGGGGTCGGATGCGGAGGTGAAGCTGCTGCAGAAGCGCATCACCTCGGTGATCGAGGCCAAGGTGGAGCTGGTTAACGTAGTCCAGGTTATGCTCCACCACTGCATTCTTCCTTGCCAGCGCCGGGCTTCCCCCATGTGGGCCTACTGGCCTGAGGACGAGCCTACCATGCGCCAGTTCTTCCACACCACCCCTGAGAAGCTGTGGAAGGCTTTGTTCAAGCCTCAGAAAAGCTGGCCAGCCAAGGAAGAGGATTTGGGCCTAAGCACCGATAACCCCCCCCACCAAGGTATGGCATAATTTTAATCCGCTGACTCTGCTTCTTCGACCAAAAGACTAAACGCCTTCTCCCTTAATTTCGCAGAAGTGGTTGAGCAAAGCCACGCAGATTAACTGCCCAGCTCCACAACCCGAAGACCCCAGGTCGGAGTTGTTGACGGCGATGCTCATTGTGGCGCCGTACTCGGCGCCCGAGAAGACGGAGAAGAAAAAGAAGGTGATAACCCACACGTATAGGGGATCGCAACAGTTTTCGAGGGTAGAGTATTCAACCCAAATTTATTGATTCGACACAAGGGGAGCCAAAGAATATTCTCATGTATTAGCAGCTGAGTTGTCAATTCAACCACACCTGAAAGACTTAGTATCTGCAGCAAAGTATTCAGTAGCAAAGTAGTATGGAAGTAACGGTAACAGTGGCAAAAGTAACAGTAGCAGTGTTGTAGTGATTGTAACAGTAGCAACAGAAAAGTAACTTAGCAAAGATCAATATGTGAAAAACTCATAGGCAATGGATCAGTGATGGATAATTATGTCGGATGGCATTCATCATGCAACGGTTATAACATAGGGTGACACAGAACTAGCTCCAATTCATCAATGTAATGTAGGCATGTATTCCATATATAGTCATACGTGCTTATGGAAAAGAACTTGCATGACATCTTTTGTCCTACCCTCCCGTGGCAGCGGGGTCCTAATGGAAACTAAGGGATATTAAGGCCTCCTTTTAATAGAGAACCGGACCAAAGCATTAGCACTTAGTGAATACATGAACTCATCAAACTACGGTAATCACCGGAAAGAATCCCAGTTATTGTCACCCTGGGGGATGCGGATCATAACTCGTAATAGGTGTCTACAACTTGCAAGATAGGATCAAGAACACATATACATTCATGAAAACATAATAGGTTCAGATCTGAAATCATGGCACTCGGGCCCTAGTGACAAGCATTTAGCATAGCAAAGTCATAGCAACATCAATCTCAGAACATAGTGGATACTAGGGATCAAACCCTAACAAAACTAACTCGATTACATGGTAAATCTCATCCAACCCATCACCGTCCAGCAAGCCTACGATGAGATTACTCACGAACGGTGGAGAGCATCATGAAATTGGTGATGAAGGATGGTTGGTGATGACGACGGCATCGATTTCCCCTCTCCGGAGCCCAAATCAGACTCCAGATCTGCCCTCCCGAGGAAGAACAGGAGGTGGCGGCGGCTCCGTATCGTGAAACGCGATGAAATCTTCCCTCTGATTTTTTTTATCCCCGAATAGGAATATATAGAGTTGGAGTTGAGGTCGGGGGAGCTTCAGGGGGCCCACAAGCCCGCAGGGCGCGGCCTAGGTGGGGCGCGCCCCCCTGGCTTGTGGCCAGGTGGTGGACCCCCTCTGGTTGATTCTTTCTCTAGTATTTTTTATTAATTCCAAAAATATTCTCCGTAAATTTTCAGGTCAATCCGAGAACTTTTATTTCTGCACAAAAATAACACCAAGGCAATTCTGCTGAAAACAGCGTCAGTCCGGGTTAGTTCTATTCAAATCATGCAAATTAGAGTCCAAAACAAGGGCAAAAGAGTTTGGAAAAGTAGATACGATGGAGACGTATCAACTCCCCCAAGCTTAACCCATTGCTTGTCCTCAAGCAATTCAGTTGGCAAACTGAAAGTGATAAAGAAAAACTTTTACAAACTCTGTTTGATCTTGCTGTTGTAAATATGTCTAACTGATGTTCAGATTTTCAGCAAAGATTATAGACTAACCACATTCACAATAACATTTAGGTCTCACATTTACTCATATCAATGGCATAATCAACTAGCGAGCAATAATAATAAGTCTCAGATGACAACAATTTTATCAAAACAATCATGATACAATATGATATAATGGTATCTCGCTAGCCCTTTCTGAGACAGCAAAACATAAATGCAGAGCACCTCTGAAGAACAAGGACCGACTAGACATTGTAATTCATGGTAAAAGAGATCCAGTCACACTTATACTCAATATCAGTTAATAACAAAGCATACAAATGACGGTGGTGCTCTCTAACTGGTGCTCTTTATAAGAGGAGGATGACTCAACAGTAAATAAAATAGATAGGCCCTTCGCAGAGGGAAGCATTGATTTACAGAGGTGCCAGAGCTCGAGCTTTTAAAAACAGGGATGAATCATAATTTTGGGAGGTATGCTTTCATTGTCAACATAACAACTAAGAGATCTCGATATCTTCCATGCTAGATACATTATAGGCGGTTCCCAGACAGAATAGTAAAGTTTTTGCTCCCCCTCCACCAATCGATCACACTCCACGGCGGGCCGAATCCACGGGTACCGTCCATACAAACACAATCCTGGGGAGTTTTGTTTTATTATATTTCTATTTAAACTTTGAGCATGGAACTGGGCATCCCGAATACCAGCCACTTTCTCGTGAATGATAGTGAATCAACACATATCGTGAGAATAACCCACCTAGCATGGAAGATACTGACAGCCCCTAGTCACTACATGAGCGATTCGGGCATACAAAATAGGGTATTATTTGAAGGTTTAGAGTTTGGCACATGCAAATTTACTTGGAACGGCAGGTAAATACCGCATATAGGTAGGTATGGTGGACTCATATGGAACAACTTTGGGTTTATGGAAATGGATGCACAAGCAGTATTCCCGCTTAGTACAAGTGAAGGCTAGCAAAAGACTGGGAAGCGACCAACTAGAGAGCAACAACAGTCATATACATGCTTTGAGATTAACAAACATTGAATGCAAGCATGAGTAAGATATAAATCACCATGAACATAAACATCGTGGAGGCTATGTTGGTTTTGTTTCAACTACATGCGTGAACATATGCCAAGTCAAGCCACTTGAATCATTCAGAGGAGGATACCATCCTATCATACTACATCACAACCATTTTAAAATGCATGTTGGCATGCAAGACAAACCATTATACGCTCTTAGCTAATTAAGCATGGCATGAGTAACTATAATCTCTAATTGTCATTGCAAACATGTTCAATCCATAACGAGCTGAATCCAGAACGATGAGCTAATCATATTTACAAAAACAAAATAGGTCGAGTTCATACCAGCTTTTCTCCATCTCAGTCACTTCATCATATATCGTCATTATTGCCTTTCACTTGCACGACCGAATGGTGTGAATAATAATAAGAGTGCACGTGCATTGGACTAAGCTGGAATCTGCAAGCAATAACTCAAAGGAGAAGGCAAGGTAATATGGGCTCTCTGATAGATAAACAGTAATGCATATGAGAGCCACTCAACATGTCATCGTGGTCTTCTCCTTACGACCCAAAGAAGAAAGGAAAACTATTTACACGGGAAAGCTCCCAACAAGCAAAAGAAGAACGAGAAATCTTTTTGGGTTTTCTTTTAATACTACAGCTAAACAAAATAAACGGTAAAGCTAGAACTATTTTTTTTTGGATTTTCTCAAGGTTAATTAAACACACAAGAAGAAAGCAAAAAGAAGTAATAAACTACCATGGATGGTACAATGAAAAAGTATGAACGCCGACAACTGGAATGAGTGTGATCATGAATGTAATGTCGGTGAGAAATACGTACTCCCCCAAGCTTAGGCTTTTGGACCGGATAGTATCCAAAGTCGTAGTTGGGGTTAAACTGGGCCGCGGCAGCTACTACCTGAGCGGCTGCAGCTCGGAGGCAGGCGGCTTCCGCCTCTCTCTCGTACTCGTTTGCCTCCTCTCTGGTTATAAAGTATCTCTGTTTTTCCTGAAAGTTGAAGAAGGCAGGTGTAACAGCCCGAGACCGACGCTCTAGAAGATTCCCCTTTTATTCCGTGTCGTCGTGTGATTCGAGTGGTTGTTGCATTCATCATCGCATCATCTGGATAGCATCGTCACTCATTTTCGAAAACTTGCATCCGTTCGTAGCTGCCGGTTCTCTCCGTTCGTGTCGTCGTCCGTTTCGAGCCCAACCACACACGCACGCGCCCGCGACATTGATAAAATGTTGTTTTCAAAAGTGCGTATAAAATATTCTCGGATTGGGTCAAAAGTTGGCATGCGGTCTTGTTATATTGTAGGTAGACTGCCTGCCAAATTTCGTCCCGATCGGAGGTCGTTTGATACCCGAACGGTCAACCGTAGCGGCACCGTCTTCGGTTTATTCGCAGATGTTTTCGTGTTTTAAAACCTCGTGTCACGGGCCGCAAAGCTCCCCTCTCATCTCAGCCCAACCCCTCTCCACAGCCCATCAGCCCACCTAGCCTAACCCCTCCGACCGGACCGTCCGATCGCGATCGGAGGGCTCAAAGCGGTGCAAATTCTACAAACCCTAGCCCCCAAACTGCTATTTATAGAACCCTAGCTGTCCAGATCAGGCAACCCTAGCCTCCTAGGGATCCGCGCCGCCGCCAGCCGCCTCCCACCTCTCTCCCGTAGCCACTTGTCGTCCTCCTCCTCCCTCAGTCGCCAGGGCCCGCCGAGCCCATCTGGAGGTCCGCCCGGGCCCGAAGCGCCGCCGCCGCTTCCCGCGCATGGCGCCCGAGCGCCCCTGCTCCGCTCCCCGTCCCGCTCCTGCCTCACCTCGTCCGAGTGCCTCGCCGGCCACGTTGGCCGCTCGCTGGAGCAGCCCTCGCCGGCAACTCCCAAGGCCGGACCCGCGCCCTTCTCTCTCTTCTTCCTCCTTGCTCCCTCTCCCTAACCTCCCCTCTGGCCTCTCTCCCCTCGCAGGAACGCCATGGCGCCCGAGCCGCCACCGCAGAGACCTCGTCGCCGGAGCTCGCCGTTGCCCCGCCGGCGGCCAGATCCGGCTTCCCGCCGACTGGATCCGGTCTTCCACCTCGCTGCCGGTCCCGCAGCTCGCCGCCGCCGCCTTGCCACGGCCTTGACCCGTCATGGCCGCGCTGCCGCTCGGGTCGGGAGGATCCCCCGCGCGCTCGCGTTGACTGCGCCCGATGCCGTCGTGGGCCGCGCCAAGCACCAGCGCCTGCGGCCCAGATCCCGCCGCGCAAGCCCAGCCCAGCACTCCGCCTCTGCCGCTCCACCGACGGGCCCAAGGCCCATGGGTGAGCCTGCCTCGCGCCCTATTCTCCGCCTTGTGCGCAATATTGTATCCAGCGCCCATGACTGCTGTAGCCCAGTTGCCCAGATTCGCCCCTATAGCAATTTTTTTAGTGTCCTGCGTATTTGTCAATTAACCAGTGAATTATAAAATTGCAGAAAAGGCCCTAGATTTCATGCATATGATAACTTTTCAACGGTGCATCGCATGTAGAAACTTTATATATGAAAAATGTTCATATTTTTGTGTAGATCCACAATAACCAACTTTCATGCATGATAAAAATGTTTAGCTTGCTGTTTTCACGTAATTTGCGTAATTGCCATGCTAAAATGATTTATTTCATAACTACAAAACTGTAGCTCCGATAAAAATGTTCCACATATGTAACTTGACTAGAAAATCGTGTAGAATCTCATGGCACACTTGTTATTGCTGTTTAACAACTATAAAATTGCGTTAGGATAGATCTGGACCAAATTCATAATATGCATGTGGGGTCATTTTGGAAATGCTATATGTTGCTTCTGGCCTCATTTAAAATGCCTAGGTGATGTAGTTGTTCATGCTTCACCTCTTGCCATGATAAACAACATTTAATATGATTATTTAGTTAAACAACATTAACCACAGTTCTCATAATATGGAGAGTTATTATTTTGTTATATGTGTGTTCTCCTTCTCCATTTAAAATTGCTTTAATTCCTTCTTCACCGTATGCCATGACCATCCTTGTTAAACAACATGTAATATTGACGAGTACCTAAACGAGAGTGACCTAAATATTCGAATGTGGAGTTTCGTCAATATGCAACTCGTTGCATATTGAGCTTCACTTAATGTGTAGTATTTGTTTGTTGTGATTGCCATGCCTTGCATAATTAAACCGGACATGCATCATGTTTGTTTGCGCATCATATCAGGCATATGTTATGGTGTGTTCTTGTGTTGATTGTTGTTTCTGGATTGCTTCTTCTCGTTAGAGTTCCAAAACTGCTTCGGAGTGTGAGGATTCGTTCGACTACGTTGGCTCGTCTTCTTCATGGATTCGTTCTTCTTCCAAGCGGGATCTCAGGCAAGATGATCATTTCCCTGGATACCATTACTATCATTGCCATGATAGATGTCTCATTTCTATCGCTGTCTCGCTACCTACCACTTGTATGTCAAGCCTCCCAAATTGCCATGAAAAGCCTCTAACCCCTCCACATCCTAGCAAACCTTTGTTTGGCTATGTTACCGCTTGCTCAGCCCTTCTTATAGCGTTGCTAGTTGCAGGTGCAAATTGTTCCATGTGCCAACATGGTTATTTTGATATATCACAATATTATTGCTATTTGATTTAATGCACATATATACCTGGTAAAGGGTGGAAGGCTTGGCCTTTTGCTCGGTGTTTTGTTCCACTCTTGCCGCCCTAGTTACTTGTGTACCGGTGTTATGTTCCATAATTGAGCGCTCCTAACATGCTCGGGGTTGTTATGGGGACCCCCTTGATTTTCGTTTTAGGATAAAACTTGTCTGGCAAGGCCCAACATTGGTACTACATTTGCCTAATAACTAATAAAATTGCATAGGGACTTTCCGGACCCCGTGGATAATTAATCAACAACCCGGGCCAATGCTCCTCATGAGTGTTGGTCCAACCCAGAGCAGCTTATTAATGCTACCCGGGGCAACTCGGTGATTGGCGTGGTAACCATCGCTCATCCGATTTGCCCTGAGAACGAGATACGCGGCTCCTATCGGGATTGTCGGCACGTCGGGTGGCCTTGCTGGATTTGTTTTACCTTTCTCGAACGTCTTGTGCGAGGAATTCCGAGAATATCGGGCTATCTCGAGGTTGCGGTTTTCCATTGGAATTGCCTAGGAAGATCATGAGATTCGTGGTAGAGGTTATTCCCGCTGCGTGTGGTTAGTTTGTGATGGATGAGTTGGAGCACCCCTGCAGGGTTAAATCTTTCGGAAAGCCGTGCCCGCGGTTACGTGGCAACTTGGAAACTTTGTTTAACACCCGGTCATAGCAAACTTGAAGTAAACTCAAATAAAATACACCAACCGTGTGCGTAACCATGACTGTCTCTTCTCGTGAGTCCTTATCCGGGAGAGAACACAGTGGGGTTATGTTTGTTCGTAAGTAGGTGTTTAGGATCTCTTAGAGGTCATCTCTAGATCACGTCCGTTTATTCGTCAATCATCCCCCTTTATTCTTGTACTCGTAAGTTAGCCACTCAAATAAATGCTTAGTCGCTTGTTGCAGCCTCACCACTTAACCATACCTCACCCATAAAGCTTTAATAGTCTTGATACCCTTGGAAATGAGATTGCTGAGTCCCTGTGGCTCACAGATTACTACAACAACAGTTGCAGGTACAGGTAATGCGATGATATGACGTGAGCGCGATGCTTTGTTTGATTTGGAGTTCTTCTTCTTCTTCTTCATCGATCTAGGATGGGTTCCAGGCGGCAGCCTGGGATAGCAAGGATGGATGTCATTTTATCGTTCGTTTTCGTCCGTAGTCGGACCCTGCTCTTCTGTATGATGTTTGGATATGTTGTTGTATTGATGTGATATTGATGTAGCTTGTGGCGAGTGTAAGCCAATTCCATATACTCATCTCTTCTTTACATGTACTTGTAATGATATCCATTCTTGCGAAACGACGAGATGCGCTTCTATCCCTGTCGAGGCCCTTGTGCCAAAATAAGGATAGGATCGCATCTTGGGCGTGACAGCAGGAGCAGGAAGAGTAATATGGACAGCACGATGTCTATCAAAAATTAGTCGGTACAAGAGGGGTTGTTCATTTCTCTCAAGAAACTGGTAGCGCACCATAGCCTCATAATCAAGAAAAGCAGGTGGTAACTCAATATCATTCTCCCTTATGGGTACCCTAAGATAATTAGCTACACGGGTGGCATAAATTCCACCAAAGAAATCTCCATCCTTAGCATTTTTATGTAGCCTCCTAGCAATAATAGCTCCCAAATTATATCGTCTATCACCCATGACCGCACTTTTAAGAATACTAAGATCAGGTACGCAAATGTGGCTATGGTCATGTTTACCGTCAATACATCTACCTATGAAGAGAGCAAAATAATGTATGGCAGGAAAGTGAATGCTCCCCAAGGTAGCCTGTGTAATGTTTCTAGTTTCTCCCACAGTGATGCTAGCAAGAAAATCATTATATTCAGTTTTGTGAGGATCACTATGGCTGCCGCATTGTGGAATTTTGCATGCACGGTTAAAGTCCTCTAGGTCCATAGTATAAGATTCATCATAAAGATTAAATAGAACGGAATGCGTATTACGCCTGGATGAAAATTCAAACCTCCGCACGAAGGAATCAGTGAGTTGATAATATTGCTCGCATTGGTCTGAAACAAAATCTTCAAGGCCAGCATTTCGAATGTACGCGTAAAATTCTTCCTTGAATCCGGCATGGACCATGAATGGATCTGACGGCCATTCACAAGGCCGCACTTGAGCTTCCCTCAGTGGTTCAAAGTCGGGCTCGCGTATCACGAGTCTCGGGGTCTTCTTGCTCGAGGAACCACCGTGGTTTATTCTCCTTAACATTTTTTTCTTTCTCTGAAAAATAATTCTGAAATTTTTAGTGACTCCAAATAAAAATGAACAAAACTCAACAAAACTTATAGCAACTACTCACACAAGTGCCTAGAGGCTATATCATGCATCAAAACTACTTGGGACCATACAAATTTGACATGCAAGCTCAAGAACAAGGTCACCACATCAGCAAAAATTTGCAATATATAAAGCACTAGAACAAAAACTAATTGGACCAGTGGAGGAGTCACATACCAAAGAACAATCGCCTAAAACAGTTTTGCAAATGGAGCTTTGAGCAAGGGTATCGAAAATGGCAGCAAGATGAGCTAGAACACGGGTTTGAGCAATGGTGGGATTTTTTCTGGAGGAAGACGAAGTGGATGGGTGCTGGAATAAGTGAGGGGGGCCCACGTGGGACCCACAAGCCAGGGGGCGTGCCCAGGGGGGTGGGCGCGCCCTACAGGCTTGTGGCCCACTGGTGCAGCCCCCTGATGTGTTCTCAGTGCCAGAAATTCTAAAATATTCCAGAAAAAATCATACTAAATTGTCAGGGAATCCTGAGAACTTTTATTTTCAGGTCATTTTTCTATTGCACGGATAAAACAGAAAACAGAAAAATAATGGCATTTTTACTAAATTAAATCCAAAGAACAGAAAGTAAAAGTTGGGTACAGCAGGTTGTGCTTTCTAAATTCATCCATCTCATGCTCATCGAAAAGAATCCATCAATAAGGTTGATCAAGTCTTATTGACAAACTTTTTTCGAATGACACGGAACCGAAGAATTTTCGAATAACACTAGGTTACCTCAATGGGGATATGCATGTCCCCAACAATAAGTATGTCATATTTCTGTTTGGCAGTAGGGAGAGGGAATTCAAAGTCTCCAATAATAATCGTTGAAATTTTTTCAATGGAGTTGATACTATGAACTTGAGGTTGTTTTTTCGGAAAGTGTACCGTATGCTCATTACTGATACGTCTCCAACGTATCTATAATTTTTGATTGTTCCATGCTATTATATTATCTGTTTTGGATGTTTTATATGCATTAATATGCTATTTTATATTATTTTTGGGACTAACCTATTAATCTAGAGCCTAGTGCCAGTTTTTGTTTTTTCCTTGTTTTTGAGTATTGCAGATAAGGAATATTAAACGGAGTCCAAACGGAATAAAATCTTTGGAATGATTTTTCTTGGACCAGAAGAAACCCTGCAAACTTGGAGATGAAGGCAGGAGACCTGCCGTGGCGTCACAAGCCACCAGGGCGCGCCCCCCTGGCTTATGGCCCCACGGCAGCCCTCCTAACCCTATTCTTCGGCCTATAAATTCCCAAATATTCCCTGGATACCAAAAAGAGCCACGAAAATACTTTTCCGCCTCCGGAAGCCTCTGTTCCCGTGAGATCCAATCTTGGAGCCTTTTACGGTAATCTGCCGGAGGGGGATTCGATCACGGAGGGCATCTACATCAACTCCATTGCCCCTCCGATGATGCGTGAGTAGTTTACCACAGACCTTCGGGTCCATAGCTAGTAGCTAGATGGCTTCTTCTCTCTCTTTGTTCTTCAATACCATGTTCTTCATGATCTTCATGGAGATCTATCCGATGTAATACTCTTTTGCGGTGTGTTTGTCGAGATCCGATGAATTGTGGGTTTATGTTCAGATTATCTATGAATATTATTTGAGTCTTTTCTGAATTCTTATATGCATGATTTCATATCTTTGCAAGTCTCTTCGAGTTATTGGTTTGGTTTGGCCAACTAGATTGGTAATTCTTGCAATGGGAGAAGTGCTTAGTTTTGGGTTCAATCTTGCGGTGTCCTCACCCAGTGACAAAGTAGGGGTAGCGAGGCAGGTATTTGTATTGTTGCCATCGAGGATAAAAATATGGGGTTTTCATCATATTGCTTGAGTTTATCCCTCTACATCATGTCATCTTACCTAATGCGTTACTCTGTTCTTCATGAACTTAATACTCTAGATGCAGGCAGGAGTCGGTCGATGTGTGGAGTAATAGTAGTAGATGCAGAATCGTTTCGGTCTACTTGACACGGACGTGATGCCTATATGCATAATCATTGCCTTGGATATCTTCATAATTATTTGCTTTTCTATCAATTGCTCGACAGTAATTTGTTCACCCACCGTATTATTTTCCTTCATGAGAGAAGCCTGTAGTGAAACCTATGGTCCCCGGGTCTATTTTCCATATTATATTTTCAGATCTATAAACCAAAAATACCAAAAATACTTAGCTGCAATCTTTTTACTTTTGTTTTACTTTCTGTTTCAGCAATCATATCTATCTATCTCTATCAGATCTCATCCTTGCAAATAACCGTGAAGGGATTGACAACCCCTTTATAGCGTTGGGTGCAAGTGTTTGATTATTTGTGTAGGTACATCTATTGGGGACTTGCTTGTATCTCCTACTGGATTGATACCTTGGTTCTCAACAACTGAGGGAAATACTTATCTACTTTGCTGCATCACCCTTTCCTCTTCATGGGAAAACCAACGCTTGCTCAAGAAGTAGCAAGAAGGATTTCTGGCACCATTGCCGGGGAGATCTGCATCAAGCCTACCAAGTACCCATCACAAACTCATCTCTTGCATTTACATTATTTGCCATTTGCCTCTCGTTTTCCTCTCCCCCACTTCTAAAACGATTTTCAGAAATATTTGCCTTTTTATTCGCCCTTCTTCCGTTCGTCTTTTCGTTTGCTTTTCGTTTGCTTGTGTTAGATTGCTTAAACTCATGGCTAGCCTTGCTTCTATCGCTAGTACTCCCGAGAGTGAAGTTCTTAATTTTAAGCAAAGGGAGGGAGAAAACATAAAAGATGCTTGGTATAGAATTTGCAATGCTCAAAATAGATCTACTCGTAAGCAATCTACTACCGTTCTCCTTCGCAATTTTTATGTGGGTGTCTCTCCTTGGAATAGATATGTTTTGGATACCATTACGGGAGGAAATTTCTTGGGTAGCCATACCTTTGATTCTTATAATGCTATGACAAATTTGGTAGGTTCACCCCCTCTCATGGTTAATGAAACAATCTTAACTTTGGAACATGTGATGCGAAGGCTTGATATTATTGAAAATAAAGTTGCTACTATTGATCTCATTGAAAACTTGGATAAAAAGATTCATAATCATATTACTCAATATGGATCCAAGGTAGGAGTTACTTTAAAAAACCAAAGGGAAAAGAACCCATAGTTAATGAAAAATTGGATCAAGATTCCTCTAGAATTGGAAAGCTAGAGCACATTATTACCAACTTGGGTTCCGCTTTTGCCTTTGTTCAAACCACTCCAAAAATTTCTCCTTCTAAGACTGCCAAGTTTGTTTATGTTCCCAAAAATAAGGGTGAATCCTCTAGTAAAGGGGATGAAGATCTTAAGATGATAAGTGTTCACCCCAACTTTATCAATATTGTTAGGGAACCTATTACCACAAGTGAATCTCTTGACTTCTTGCCTAGGACATTATTATTGATAAGAGCAAAGAACCTCCTAGGGTTCATAAGTGTGCAATTGAGGAATTAAATACCAAAGATGACAAGACCTAGATCTATTGCGTTATGCCTAGCTAAGGGCGTTAAACAATAGCGCTTGTTGGGAGGCAACCCAATTTTATTTCTTTTGCTTTTGTTTTTGCTTCTGTTTTTGAGTGCTTTACACATTATTACCTCTGTAATAATTGTGTTTTCTTGTTTTAATTAGTGTTTGAGCCAAGTAAGACCTTTGGGATGGTCTACGGTGTTTGTGATTTGATTCTGCTGAAAAACAGAAACTTTTGCGCTCAGTCCAGGAATTTTTTAAATTCACTGGAATGTGCTTTTGATCTGAAATTTTTACACAAGATTGATATACAAATTGCCCTGATTTTCCTAATGTTTCAGAAATTTTGGAGTTACAGCAGTATTCGAAGTCTATAGATTGCTACAGACTGTTCTGTTTTAGACAGACTCTGTTTTCTTTGTGTTGTTTGCTTATTTTGATGTATCTATGGGTTGTATCGGGGGGTATGAACCATGGAGAAGTTGGAATACAGTAGATATTACACCAATATAAATAAAGAATGAGTTCACAACAGTACCTAAAGTGGTGATTTATTTTTCTTATACTAACGGATCTCATGAGTTTTCTGTTGAGTTTTGTGTTGTGAAGTTTTCAAGTTTTGGGTAAAGATTTGATGGACTATGGAATAAGGAGTGGCAAGAGCCTAAGCTTGGGGATGCCCAAGGCACCCCAATCCATATTCAAGGATACCAAAGAGCCTAAGCTTGGGGATGCCCCGGAAGGCATCCCCTCTTTCGTCTTCAATCCATAAGTAAATTTACTTGAGGCTATATTTTTATTCACCACATGATATGTGTTTTGCTTGGAGCGTCTTGTATGATATGAGTCTTTGCTTTTTAGTTTGCCACAATCATCCTTGCTGCACACATCTTTTGAGATAGACACGCTGAATCGTGAATTTATTAGAATACTCTATGTGCTTCACTTATATCTTTTGAGCTAGGCAATGTTGCTCTAGTACTTCACTTATATCTTTTTAGAGCACGGTGGTGTTTTATTTTATAGAAATTATTGAACTCTCGTACCTCACTTATATTATTTTGAGAGTCTTTAAACAGCATGGTAATTGGTTCAGGTTATGAATTTAGTCCTAATATAATGGGCATCCAAGGGGGATATAATAAACACTTTCATATTAAGTGCATTGAATACTATGAGAAGTTTGATTCCTTGCATATAGTTTTGAGATATGAAGATGGTAATATGAGAGTCATGCTAGTGAGTAGTTGTGAATTGGAAGAAATACTTGTGTTAAAGTTTGTGATTCCCGTAGCATGCACGTATGGTGAACCGTTATGTAACGAAGTCGGAGCATGATTTGTTTAATGATTGTCAACCTTTGTGTGAGGGTCGGGAGCGCGCGATGGTTAACTCCTACCAACCTCTCCCCTAGGAGCATGCGTCTAATGCTTTGTTTCGATAACTAATAGACTTTTGCAATAAGTATGTGAGTTCTTTATGACTAATGTTGAGTCCATGGATTATACGCACTCTCACCATTCCACCATTGCTAGCCCCTCTAGTACCGCGCAACTTTCGCCGGTGCATCAAACCCACCTTCCTCAAAACAGCCACCATATACTTTCCTCAAAATAGCCACCATACCTATCTATTATGGCATTTCCATAGCCATTCCGAGATATATTGCCATGCAACTTCCACCGTTCCGTTTTTCATGACATGCACCATCACTTTCATATTGCATATAGAGTCATATTTTGTTCTAGGTATCGAGTTGTAATTTTTGAGTTGTAAGTAAATAAAAGTGTGATTATTTTCATTATTATAGCATTGTCCCGTGAGAGAAAAGGATGATGGAAGTTATGATTCCCTCACAAGTTGGGATGAGTCTCCGGACTTTACAAAAAATAAAAGAGGCCAGCGAAGCCCAAATAAAAAAAAAGAGGCCAAAGATGCCCACCAAAAAATAAAAAAAAGAGAAGAAAAAAAAATGAGAGAAAGAGAGAAGGGACAATTGCTACTATCTTTTTCCACACTTGTGATTCAAAGTAGCACCATGATCTTCATGATAGAGAGTCTCCTATTTTGTCACTTTCATATAACTAGTGGAATTTTTCATCATATGCACAACCACTTAGTTTTCTTTTTGAGCTTTCATACACTTATAGCTCTAGTGCATTCGTTGCATGGCAATCCCTACTCACTCACATTGATATCAATTGATGGGCATCTCCATAGCCCGTTGATACGCCTAGTTGATGTGAGACTATCTTCTCCTTTCTTTTTCCTCACAACCTCGGCCTCCACCATATTCTATTCCACATATAGTGCTATATCCATGGCTCACACTCATGTATTGCGTGAGAGTTGAAAAGGTTTGAGAACATAAAAAGTGTGAAACAATTGCTTGACTTGTCATCGGGGTTGTGCATGATTTAGAGACTTGTGTGGGGAAGATGGAGCATAGCCAGACCATATGATTTTGTAGGGATAACTTTCTAAGGCCATGTTATTTCGAAAGGACGCAATTGCCTTGTTAGTATGCGTGAAGTATTATTGTTGTTATGTCAATATTAGACTTTTGTTTTGAATCTTACGGATCTGAATATTCATGCCACAATAAAGAATATTACATGGATAAATATGTTAGGTAGCATTCCACATCAAAAATTCTGTTTTTATCATTTACCTACTCGAGGACGAGCAGGAATTAAGCTTGGGGATGCTTGATACGTCTCCAACGTATCTATAATTTTTGATTGTTCCATGCTATTATATTATCTGTTTTGGATGTTTTATATGCATTAATAAGCTATTTTATATTATTTTTGGGACTAACCTATTAATCTAGAGCCTAGTGCCAGTTTCTATTTTTTCCTTGTTTTTGAGTATTGCGGATAAGGAATATTAAACGGAGTCCAAACGGAATAAAATCTTTGGAATGATTTTTCTTGGACCAGAAGAAACCCAGCAAACTTGGAGATGAAGGCAGGAGACCTGCCGTGGCGTCACAAGCCACCAGGGCGCGCCCTAGGGGGGGCATGCCTCCCTGGCTTGTGGCCCCACGGCAGCCCTCCTAACCCTATGCTTCGGCCTATAAATTCCCAAATATTCCCTGGATACCAAAAAGATCCACGAAAATACTTTTCCGCCGCCGGAAGCCTCTGTTCCCGTGAGATCCAATCTTGGAGCCTTTTCCGATAATCTGCCGGAGGGGGATTCGATCACGGAGGGCATCTACATCAACTCCATTGCCCCTCCGATGATGCGTGAGTAGTTTACCACAGACCTTCGGGTCCATAGCTAGTAGCTAGATGGCTTCTTCTCTCTCTTTGTTCTTCAATACCATGTTCTTCATGATCTTCATGGAGATCTATCCGATGTAATACTCTTTTGCGGTGTGTTTGTCGAGATCCGATGAATTGTGGGTTTATGTTCAGATTATCTATGAATATTATTTGAGTCTTTTCTGAATTCTTATATGCATGATTTCATATCTTTGCAAGTCTCTTTGAGTTATTGGTTTGGTTTATCCAACTAGATTGGTAATTCTTGCAATGGGAGAAGTGCTTAGTTTTGGGTTCAATCTTGCGGTGTACTCACCCAGTGACAAAGTAGGGGTAGCGAGGCACGTATTTGTATTGTTGCCATCGAGTATAAAAAGATGGGGTTTTCATCATATTGCTTGAGTTTATCCCTCTACATCATGTCATCTTACCTAATGCGTTACTCTGTTCTTCATGAACTTAATTCTCTAGATGCAGGCAGGAGTCGGTCGATGTGTGGAGTAATAGTAGTAGATGCAGAATCGTTTCGGTCTACTTGACACGGACGTGATGCCTATATGCATAATCATTGCCTTGGATATCTTCATAATTATTCGCTTTTCTATCAATTGCTCGACAGTAATTTGTTCACCCACCGTAATATTTTCCTTCATGAGAGAAGCCTCTAGTGAAACCTATGGCCCCCGGGTCTATTTTCCATATTATATTTTCAGATCTATAAACCAAAAATACCAAAAATACTTAGCTGCAATATTTTTACTTTTCTTTTACTTTCCGTTTCAGCAATCATATCTATCTATCTCTATCAGATCTCATCCTTGCAAATAACCGTGAAGGGATTGACAACCCCTTTATAGCGTTGGGAGCAAGTGTATGATTATTTTTGTAGGTACATCTATTGGGGACTTGCTTGTATCTCCTACTGGATTGATACCTTGGTTCTCAACAACTGAGGGAAATACTTATCTACTTTGCTGCATCACCCTTTCCTCTTCAACGGAAAACCAACGCATGCTCAAGAAGTAGCAATTACCATTAACATGAAAAGTGACATTGCCCTTGTTGCAATCAATAACAGCCCCTGCAGTATTTAAAAAGGGTCTACCAAGGATGATCGACATACTGTCGTCCTCGGGAATATCAAGAATAACAAAGTCCGTTAGGATAGTAACATTTGCAACTATGACAGGCACATCCTCACAAATACCGATAGGTAATGCAGTTGATTTATCAGCCATTTGCAAAGAGATTTCAGTGGGTGTCAACTTGTTCAAATCAAGTCTACGATACAAAGAGAAAGGCATAACACTAACACCAGCTCCAAGGTCACATAAAGCAGTTTTAACATAATTTCCTTTAATAGAGCATGGTATAGTAGGTACTCCGGGATCTCCTAGTTTCTTTGGTATTCCACCTTTAAACGTATAATTAGCAAGCATGGTGGAAATCTCAGCTTCCAGTATCTTTCTTTTATTTGTCACAATATCTTTCATATACTTAGCATAAGGAGACATTTTCAGAACATCAGTCAAACGCATACGCAAAAAGACAGGTCTAAGCATTTCAACAAAGCACTCAAAATCCTCATCATCCTTTTTCTTGGATGGTTTAGGAGGAAAGGGCATGGGTTTCTGAACCCATGGTTCTCTTTCTCTACCATGCTTCCTAGCAACAAAGTCTCTTTTATCATATCTTTTATTCTTAGGATGTGGGTTATCAAGATCTACAGCAGGTTCAATCTCCACATCATTATCATTACTAGGTTGAGCATCAACATGAACATCATCATTAATATCATCACTAGGCTCATGTTCATTACCAGATTGTGTCTCAGCATCAGAAATAGAAATATCATTTGGGTTTTCATGAGTATCAATAACAGGTTCACTAGCAGCATGCAAAGTCCTATCGTCATTCTTTTTCCTTTTATTAGAATGACCAGGTGCATCGGTATTAATTCTCTGAGAATCTTGCTCAATTCTCTTAGGATGGCCCTCAGGATACAAAGGTTCCTGAGTCATTCTACCACCTCTAGTTACAACTCTATCAGAATGATCATTATTCTTACTTATCATCTGATTAAGCAAATCATTCTATGCCTTGAGTACTTATTCTACTTGAGTAGTTACCATGGAAGCATGTTTACTAATAAGCTTAAGGTCATTAACAGTTCTACTCATATAATCACCTAAGCGATCAAGCATGTAAGCATTATGTTTCAGTTGTCTACTAACATAAGCATTGAAATTCTCTTGCTTAACAATAAAGTTATCAAACTCATCCAAGCATTGGCTAGCAGACTTATTATAAGGAATATCACCTTCATCAAATCTACGGAGGGAATTTACCTCTACTACCTGTGTCGGGTTATCAAGACCATGTATTTCTTCAATAGGTGGTAGATTCTTAACATCTACAGCTTTAATACCTTTCTCTTTCATAGATTTCTTAGCCTCTTGCATATCTTCAGGACTGAGAAATAGAATACCTCTTTTCTTCAGAGTTGGCTTTGGAGGTGGTTCGGGAATAGTCCAATCATTATCATTGCTCAATATATTATTCAATAGTAGTTCAGCTTGTTCAACAGTTCGTTCCCTGAAAACACAACCAGCACAACTATCTAGGTGGTCCCTAGAAGCATCGGTTAGTCCATTATAAAAGATATCAAGTATTTCATTTTTCTTGAGAGGATGATTAGGCAAAGCATTAAGTAATTGGAGAAGCCTCCCCCAAGCTTGTGGGAGACTCTCTTCTTCAATTAGCACAAAGTTAAATATTTCCTGCAAGGCAGCTTGCTTCTTATGGGCAGGAAAATATTTTTCAGAGAAGTAATATATCATATCCTGGGGACTACGCACACAACCAGTAGCAAGAGAATTAAACCATATCTTAGCATCACCCTTTAATGAGAAAGGAAACAACTTAAGAATATAGTAGTAACGAATTTTTTCCTCATGAGTAAATAGGGTGGCTATATCATTCAATTTAGTAAGATGTGACACAACAGTTTCAGATTCATAACCATGGAAAGGATCAGATTCAACCAAAGTAATTAACTCAGGATCGATAGAGAATTCATAATCCTTATCAGTAACATAGATAGGTGAAGTAGCAAACATGGGATCATATTGCATTCTAGCATTCAAAGATTTTTCTTTCCACCTGCATAGTAATTTCTTAAGATCATCTCTATCTTTACAAGCAAGAAAGTCCCTAGCTACCTCTCCTTCCATAACATAACCCTTAGGTATATTAGGCAATTCATATCTAGGAGAGCTAGGTCTAACAGGTGTCTCATAGTGTTCAGTCTCAATAATTTCATCAGTTTCAGAAATATCATCAGTTGCAGCATTGACTCTAGCAATTTGTTCATGCATCAAGAAATTCACCCAGTGGCACAGTGGTATCAAGCAAAGTATCATCATAAGCATCATGCATAGCAGAAGTGGCATCATCAATTACTTGCGACATATCAGAATCAATAGCAGGTGGTGGTGTCGCAAATTTACTCATAACAGAAGGTGAATCAAGTGCAGAGCTAGATGGCAGTTCCTTACCTGTCCTCGTAGTTGAGGGGTAGATCTTAGTTTTAGCATCTTTCAAATTCTTCATAGTGATCAACAGATATAAATCCCAAGTGACTCAAAGAATAGAGCTATGCTCCCCAGCAATGGCGCCAGAAAAAGGTCTTGATAACCCACAAGTATAGGGGATCGCAACAGTTTTCGAGGGTACAGTATTCAACCCAAATTTATTGATTCGACACAAGGGGAGCCAAAGAATATTCTTGAGTATTAGCAGCTGAGTTGTCAATTCAACCACACCTGAAAGACTTAGTATCTGCAGCAAAGTATTCAGTAGCAAAGTAGTATGGAAGTAACGGTAACAGTGGCAAAAGTAACAGTAGCAATGTTGTAGTGATTGTAACAGTAGCAACAGAAAAGTAACTTAGCAAAGATCAATATGTGAAAAGCTCGTAGGCAATGGATCAGTGATGGATAATTATGTCGGATGGCATTCATCATGCAACGGTTATAACATAGGGTGACACAGAACTAGCTCCAATTCATCAATGTAATGTAGGCATGTATTCCATATATAGTCATACGTGCTTATGGAAAAGAACTTGCATGACATCTTTTGTCCTACCCTCCCATGGCAGCGGGGTCCTAATGGAAACTAAGGGATATTAAGGCCTCCTTTTAATAGAGAACCGGACCAAAACATTAGCACTTAGTGAATACATGAACTCCTCAAACTACGGTAATCACCGGAAAGAATCCCAGTTATTGCCACCCTGGGGGATGCGGATCATAACTCGTAATAGGTGTCTACAACTTGCAAGATGGGATCAAGAACACATATACATTCATGAAAACATAATAGGTTCAGATCTGAAATCATGGCACTTGGGCCCTAGTGACAAGCATTAAGCATAGCAAAGTCATAGCAACATCAATCTCAAAACATAGTGGATACTAGGGATCAAACCCTAACAAAACTAACTCGATTACATGGTAAATCTCATCCAACCCATCACTGTCCAGCAAGCCTACGATGAGATTACTCACGAACGGTGGAGAGCATCATGAAATTGGTGATGAAGGATGGTTGGTGATGACGACGGTGTCGATTTCCCCTCTCCGGAGCCCAAATCAGACTCCAGATCTGCCCTCCCGAGGAAGAACAGGAGGTGGCGGCGGCTCCGTATCATGAAACGCGAGGAACTCTTCTCTCTGATTTTTTTCTCCCCGAATAGGAATATATAGAGTTGGAGTTGAGGACGGAGGAGCTTCAGGGGGCCCACAAGCCCTAGGGGGGGCGCCCCCCTGGCTTGTGGCCTGGTGGTGGACCCCCTCTGGTTGATTCTTTCGCCAGTATTTTTTATTAATTCCAAAAATATTCTCCGTAAATTTTCAGGTCAATCCGAGAACTTTTATTTCTGCACAAAAATAACACCAAGGCAATTCTGCTGAAAACAGTGTCAGTCCGGGTTAGTTCTATTCAAATCATGCAAATTAGAGTCCAAAACAAGGGCAAAAGAGTTTGGAAAAGTAGATACGATGGAGACGTATCAGAAGGCTAAAGAGGGTCTCCACATAAAGGACCAGCCAGACACCGCGTCCGAGGAAACCCATGCCTCCTCTAGTCATGAGGAAGAGCATGAAAACGGGGCAGAAGGCATTCCCCCCCCCCCCCCCGCAAGAAAGAGGGTGGCATCATCGGATGCCACGGATGATGCAGCTCCTCCTGCCCTGAAGAGGGCGCGCCGGGCGAGGTTGATCCTGCCCGACGACAGCTCGGATTCTGACGCAGAATCCGAGGAGTTTGAGAGGGTTCCCCGAAGGAGCTTAAGGGTCAAGCCCCCCGCTCAAAGGTATGAATCCAAAGACTCCTGGGTTATTTATGCAAAGTTTTCAATGATTTAAATACAAGAACGTCTTTTGATCTGCAGCCCACCGTGCGTTCTCCCCACTGACCAAAATCGGATGGGGAGTCCCCGCCCGCCGAGCTGGCAGAGAGTGGGACTGCGTCGCACTCCACGCCTCCAGGGGCCGCGAAGGATGCCGCGGAGGTGTCATCTAGCCAGGCTCCATTGGAGCCGAACACGGGCGGTGGGGGTGACCATGCCATGGCCGAGGCTGATGCCACGGCCGCCGAAGACCAGGGGGAGAATATTCCCCTGGCCGCCGAAGAGGAAGGGCGAAGGGATGCCCAGTCCCCTCCGAGGACGTCTCTGGAGCACGCTGTGCCTCCGGAGCTACCGGCTCAGTCTCCGATCAGAGATCGGACTGTCCGGTCGCCACCGATGCCACCGACGACTGGGTGGCCGGTAATGGAGGAGGCGCTAGCAAGCGCCCCCGTCTCCGAGGATCACCACACTCTTATGGGTGCGGTTTTACAAGGAATTCAGTCCGTTGATAGCGGACTGAAAGAGGCCTTCAATGGTCTCTTGGCGGGCTTCAAGGTGAGTAATGTAATACCTTTTTCCCGAACAACTTTAATTTTAAGTTTGTGCTATCTTTATATATGTAGTAGCCCCTGAGCCCCGGATGGGTTTGCAAAAACGAATCCGGGGGTCAAATAATAAGGAATGAACAATGATGCATAAGGCATTATTTAATCCTGCGATGTTCTAAAAGCCCTTAAGAGGACTGAACAGAGAGTCGTATCCTTGACAGTTCGGAGGTTGGGATGCACATAACTGGATGCATATTTTTTGTTTTTTGTAGGCCTTGTCATCGGCGGCGGCCGATAATGCCGCTGAGCTGACCGAGCTAAATCGGAAGCTCAAGATCTTCGAAGAGGAGCTTGATAGCCTGAACAAGAGGTTCGACGAGGCACAAGGTAAGCCGAATTCTAATATTCGGGCTGTTTAATGATCCGGGCTTCAGCTGCGGAGGTTGAAAAACTCAAGGCCGAGCTCCAGAAAATGAAGCAAGAGGCCGCGGAGGAGAAGGCGGCCGCCGAACAAGCAGCGGCTACGCTTTGAAGTCTACGAGTGCCAAGAACGAGGCCCGGGTGGAGGAGGTGAAGCAAGAGCTCAAGGATGCCGGCGCAAAGTGCGAGGCCCTTGAGAAGAAAGGCAAAGAGCAAGCCACCGAGCTAGCCGCGCTAAAATCCGAGCTCCAAAAGGAGCGGGTGGAGAGGCAGTCCTTTGGAGAGGAGGTTCGCCAAGTCAAGGCTGTCATTGATGGTAAGCCGTATTCACTGCAATGCACCTTTGGTGGTAGCAAGTTTGCTTTGCTCACCCAGGTGTGGCGTTCTTTAGGCGTCTGTGCGGATCTCCAGAAGAGTGCAGCGGACACGAACAAGTTTTACGCTTTGCGGTTGGAGGATGATGAGGCCAGGCTATTCTGGGCGCAGTTTGAGTCCCCTGAGCGCTCTCCTCTCCTCATCGAGCAAATGAAGCAATTGATGGAGATGCACAGAGTGGCGGAGTCGGCCATGAAGGACTTCTGCATCTGGCTGTGGCCTGAGGAGCCGTTGCCGAGCAGCTACTTCGGCCTGGTGCAGAAGCTATGTGATGATGCGCCTCGAGTCGATGTGCTGAAGCGTTCTACATGCATCGAGGGCGCTCGGATGGCCTTTGCAAAGACCATGGTGCACTGGCCGAAGCTCCAGCGGACCAAGATGGCCACCGCACCTCCGCCTCCTAACAAGGGGCATAGGTGCCCCGAGCTGTACTTCCCCCATGTAATGGAGGGTGCTCGGGCAATAGAGGCCCAATGCTCCAAAGACGTTTTGTATGAATGAACGCGATGTAATATGTCCGAAGACCTTAATGCTTTATAATTAGTGTTGCATGGTTTATCATGTCTTATAAGTATTTTATTTTTATTTAGACTCCTATGTGGCCGGTTTATCTGAAACTTGCGAGTCGTCGGCTTCAGCCCCCACATAGATACTACGCGGGGTGTCTCTGTATCCGCACTGTTACCCTTAGCCGAGGTATCGGTGCCCGAAGGCGGTAGTGCGAGCGGGACAAGGCAATCGGACTATGATGCTTTATCGCTTTCACTTAGCCGTGGGAGTGTAGGAAAAAAATGTGGTGGTCGATGACCAGCCCCCAGTGTTTTGTGATGTTCCGATGTATCTGGGCCGAAGCCAGCATCACACGGTTTGTACTAGGACAAAACCCATCGTATAACATGGAGTAACCGCTATCGTTTTTTTTAGTATGACACTTATGCTCGGATTTGTAGACCGGTTCTCGCTTACTATGACGGTCAGTTTTCGGCTTTCTCCCCTGAGGTGCTTGACCAGACGAGCTGGAAACACAATCGCAGTGGTTCTCCCATTGCCCTTTTAGCCGAACGAGCGGAACGTAAGAGGGCAAACACAGGAGCTGGGCAACCCAACTATTGACCCAAGACATAGTTCGGATCCGATGCATATAAAGCAAAATCCAAGATGCCGAACACACGACCAGTTGTGCTGGGGTGATGCTCAGGGCGATTTTTTAAATTCAAGCCCCCGGTCTATTAGCTGGTTGCCTCATGATGTATACCGAACAGTTGTCGCAAGAAGAGTTGATGATGTAAGAACAGAGGAAATATAAAATACAACAAAGTGGCCATGTATAATGGTCTTGTATTTCCTCAATAATTCTTATAGCTCGGTTTGCCGAAGCAACTGTTTACAGGTATTTGAGGGTGAAATATAAAATTTACAGAGGGGAGGTTGTACCAGGGGTCTTCGATTGGTGGCATGACGTCCTCGATGTGCCCTATCGCCTGTCCGTTCATATTCCTCTGCGGGAGTTGCATTCCTTTAAGGGTGATGCTATCGCCGAGCGGACCTTGGGAAGAAGGTCTTGAGAAGTCACCGAAGTGTGGATGAGCTTGACGCTTTAGCAGGTCCTTGATGGTACCTGTGTTTTATCCGAGGACATGTACTGGTAATGGTTCGGTCCGGCCGAACAGTTACCCTTTGATGGTTGTTCCCCACTGCTGCCCATGGAATCTTGAGTGCGAAGTTCTGCCTTCTTGGCACATGTTTGACGTTTGTTAGGGCTGTGCAATGGGGGGCGTGTCCCTATTTCTGGGGAGAAGAAGAATCTGGGAGCTTGGTTTGAGACCGAGCTCGTTTGTCAGCCTTGCGTGCCTTTACGGCAGATTTTGGTATTGAACGATCGTCATTGTAATGGAATTCGGCCGCCAGGGCCAATGCATGTTCCTTAGTTCAGAGAGAACGCTTTGTGTTGCCGTTGATAGTAATGACCCCCTTGGGTCCGGGCATCTTGATCTTGAGGTATGCGTAGTGTGGGACGGCATTAAAGCGAGCGAACGCTGTGCGGCCCAGCAGGGCATGATAGCCACTGCGGAAGGGGACAATGTCGAAGATCAAGTCCTCGCTGCGGAATTTGTCGGGTGAACCGAACACTACTTCCAGGCTAACTGAGCCTGTGCACCGGGCTTCGACACCTGGGATCACTCCTTTGAAGGTAGTGTTGCTGGGCTTTATCCTTGATGGATCTATACCCATCTTTTTCACCGTATCTGAGTAAATCAGATTGAGGCTACTTCCTTCGTCCATTAGGACTTTAGTGAGGTGATACCCATCGATAATGGGGTCTAAGACGAGGGCCGCAGAACCCCCGTGACGGATGCCGATCGGGTGATCTCGTCGATCAAAGGTGATCGGGTAGGCCGACCATGGGTTAAACTTCAGGGCTACAGGCTCTACGGCGTAGACCTCTCGAAGGGCGCGCTTCCTCTCCTTTTTGGGTATATGAGTGGCGTATATCATATTCACAGTCTTTACCTCTGGAGGGAACTGCTTCTTACCTTCATTGTTCGGACCACGGGGTTCCTCGTTGTCCTCGCTGCGTGGGCCTTTGCCCTGCTCCTCGGCTGCGAGTTTGCCGGCCTGTTTAAACACCCAACAGTTACGGTTGGTGTGTTTGGCGGGCTTGTCTGGAGTGCCATGGATCTGGCAAGGACTCTCCATGATCTTGTCCAGCGGGGTGGGTCCGTCGCGGTTGCCTTTAGGAGGCTTCTTCCGCTACCTGGATCGAGGGTTGCGTAAGCCGGCGTTAACGGCCGTGTCGTCGGCGTCACTAGTACTGTGCCGGCGTTTGTTTTTGTTGCGTCGTGGTTTCCCATTTCCATCCCAGACTTTGGAGGTGCCGGGGTCTTCGGGGTTGTGGCTTCGTCTCGCTAGCCAGTTATCCTCGCCCGCGCAAAAGCGGGTCATGAGGGATGTGAGGGCGGACATGGTCCTAGGTTTATCCTGACCGAGCTTGCGAGCCAGCCATTCATCCTGAATATTGTGCCTGAAGGAGGCTATAGCCTCGGCATCTGGGCAATCGACGATCTGGTTTTTCTTGGTCAAGAACCGATTCCAGAATTGTCGAGCGGACTCTCCTGCCTTTTGGACGACATTGCTTAGGTCGGAGGAGTCCGGAGGCCGCACGTAGGTTCCCTGGAAGTTAGATCGGAATGCATCCTCGAGGTCCTCCCAGCTCCCGATAGAATTTTCGGGGAGACTATTTAGCCAGTGCCGAGCTGGTCCCTTAAGTTTAAGGCGGGGGGTACTTGATGGCGTGGAGGTCATCTCCTCGTGCCAGGTGAATGTGGAGGAGAAAATCCTCAATCCACACTGCTGGGTCAGTCGTGTCGTCGTATTGCTCGATGTTCACGGGTTTGAACCCTTCCGGGAACTGATGCTGCATCACCTCATCGGTGAAGCACAGTGGGTGGGCAGCGCCTCTGACCCGGGCTATATCACGCCGGTAGTCGGCGTCTGTTCTGGCCCGGTTTTGGTCATGAACTCTATTGTTTCGGTCGAGCCAGGGCCGGTACTCGTCCCGTCTATCGGGGGAGTACCCTCTAGATCCGTAGATAGATCTCGTGCGGCCTGTTCTATAATCCAGGTCGCGTCGCGGGTCATACCTGTCCTCAGGCTCCATTGGCTCCTTTCCCTTTCTGCGGGGTATCGCCGGCCTATAACTGGCATCGCCAGCCGTCCTATCTCGTCCTCGGGGAGGGAGGTCCGGCTGGTCGTATGGAGTGTGCCTGGGGGACGGCGTATTGGGGAGCTCGTCATCGAATTGTGGCAGCAGCCGTCAGTGTGGATAGCTCTTGGGCTGGTCAGATAGACCGGTGCCGTATCCTTCCTCGGCTGACAGGACCATCGTCCACCTGTCATTGAGGGTGTCTTGTTCAGCCTTAAGCTACCGTTCTTTAGCTTTTAGGCTTCGGGCAGTAGCTATGAGCTATTGCCTAAACCGTTCCTAATCCTCAGGGTCTTCGGGGACAAAAAAGTCCTCGGCTTCCGGGCTATCCTCCTCCTCTACAGGGGGGAGGTAGTTATCATCCTCGGAATCGTTTGGATCCTCGGGGTCGCGCTGGTCTTCCGGCCTTTCCTGGTCCTCTAGCGGCTGCTCGGGGATATCGGGATCGCCGAGGTCTTCCGGGGTACCGTTTTCCCTGGTGCCAGCAATGGCTTCCCTTCCCTTTTTGGTCTTTCATCATTTGCACGGTTTCCGACGCCTTGATGGCGCTTCACCCGATTCATCACCATTATTCGCGGGTGTGCGCTTGCCATTATTGGCTGGAGTATCCACCATGTAGACGTCGTAGGTGGAGGTGGCAGTCCATCGCCCGGTATTGACGGGGGTGGGAGCGCGATCCTCTTCCTCCATGTCTTCTGCCTCCTCGGAGGCGTAGTCCAACATATCGGTTAAGTCTTCGATAGTGGCTACTAAGTGGGTGGTGGGTGGGACGAAAAATTCTTCTTGACCCGCTTCAAGGACGATCTGAGCATGGATCGGGGTTGGGTCATCAGTAACTTTCATCGATAGGATCCGATCTAGAGCTTCGTTGAGTGTCGAGAGCTCGATCGGGTCAATCTGCTCGGCGCGTTCGGAGTTGACCTCCGATGCGTCCGTACGAGATGTGTATATGGCAGGAGTTGATGTCCGGCCATCTGGCGCTATAGTCGAATCCGGATTGAAATCCAGATCATCATCGGGGCGGGCCCCGTGGTCGGGATTGGAAGTGAAACCCGAGGTTAAGGCCTCGGAATCCTCGGGCGCATCGGGTAAGATTGCGAGCCCGGTGAGTGAAAGGTCGCCCCGAGGGTCTATGGAGAACTCTAGGTTCCCGAATCTGACCCTTTGATCGGGGGCGAAGCTCCCGACCCGGCCCAGATGGCCGGTCGGGTCAGCGTGCAGCACAATGCTGCCGAAGTCGAAGATCTGTCCAGGGACAAAGGAGTCCATGCTCCGGACTTCTTCGTTGATGACAACACGGTCCATCGATTCCTTTGGCGATCACAGCGGAACTCTCAATGAAAGCACCAATGTCGGTGTCAAAACTGGCGGATCTCGGGTAGGGGGTCCCGAGCTGTGAGTCTAAGATCGATGGTAACAAAGGGATGAAGGAGACGATGTTTACCCAGGTTCGGGCCCTCCTATGGAGGTAAAACCCTACGTCCTGCTCGATTATATTGATGGTATGAAGGTTACAGAGTTGATCTACCTCGAGATCGATTAGCTAAACCCTAGATGAGTTTCTCTCTGTCCTACAGTCTAAAACCCTCCCGGTTTATATAGACACCGGGGGGTTCCTAGGGTTTACACATGATAGGTCACCTGCCGGGGATGGAGAATGCCGATCTCCTCATCTTGACTTGGAGTGCACGACGCGCCTTCGAGGCTTCCTTCTGGAACGTGGGGTCTTCGATACATTCGGCCCTTCCCATGATGGCCAGAGAGCGGCCCATCGACCCGGCCTACCGGAAGGTAGGCCAGCGGCCCGAGGACCCCCTAATCCAGGACTCCCTCAACAAGGTCACTTAGACCTCACCCAATCACTCTAGTAAGTCTTCAAGGTAGACTTCTGAAACCGTCACAAACTTGGTCACCCGACAATCCACAATGGCTCTTGGATGCACTAGACCATGACGCCTAATCGTCTGGAAGATCACAGTCTAGTGTAACAAGTCTTCGGTTCTCTCATAACAGAATGACTTCGGTGATGCTCAAACACTCTGGCTCTAGGTGTTTGGGTTTATCCTCATAGGATATCTCTCTCAATGTCTTGGAGGTGGGTTGCTCCAAAACGACAGAAGTCGTATAATAACTCTGAGCAGCCACCAACTTATGGTGGAGGGGTGGGCTATTTGTAGCCAACAGGCAACCCGGCCGACATGATATGACCAAAATGACCGTGGGTCAACGGACAACTGACACATGTCACAACGGTCGAATTTCAAACACACGCAACAATATTACTTGGGCTACAAGCAATGCTAACTCAACCAACTTTGGAAGAGATTTTCTCTCATTGACTTCACTAGAAGATATATGTGTTTTGGTTGAGTATCACGCCAGCTTCTAACTTCGATCACTTTGACCTCACTTAATAGTACGGTGGCTCCTATGACTCGGGAAAGAAGAAACAAAACTACCAAAATACTAAGTCTTCACGTCTCATTATCTTCATGCATGGTTGACGGCAAAGGCATGCATTGCGGACGGCAAAGGTCTTTGCCGTCAGCCAGCAGACGGCACCACATCCGGCTGAACAAGCTCCGGTAAAGGCCACTTTGCCGTCTGCTGGCCGATGGCAAAGAGGCAAAGGTCTTTGCCGTCTGCTAGCAGACGGCAAAGGGCATGGACGGCACACGTGGCAGCTTAGGTCCGTTAAGGGGTTAACGGCGTGCTTTGTCGTCTGCCGGCTGACGGCAAAGATGCAAAGGTCTTTGCCGTCAGCCAGCTGACGGCAAAGCTGCCAAATAGGCCAGCCCAGTGCACCCAAGGTGCACAGGTAGCTGCCACGTGGCATCTTTGCCGTCTGCTGGCTGACGGCAAAGGTCTTTGCCGTCTGCCAGCAGACGGCAAAGAGGCTGTACAGCCCCTGTTTTTTTCTGTTTTTTCTTAAATTCATTCAATTTCACAGAATTTCACATATATATATATACACATTTGAAAATACTTTCAACAAGCATAACAACACATATACATACCAAATCATATCCCTGCCATATGGATATGATCATCCAACACATATATATACATACCAAATGAAAAGTCCATATGCAACATATATAGCTAGCCAACATATCCAACAACAAGCATACAATGGTTTCATCCATACATACATATATACGTAGCAAGTTTCACATTGTTCATCCTACAAAATCAAAACAAAAAGGAAGCACAAGAAGAAGAGTAGACTCCATCAACGCAAGCTTCCTCATCGAAAGCAAATCTGCAAATTGGGAAACAAGAAAGTTAGAAGAAGAAGAAGAAGAAGAAGAAGAAGAAGACTAGAAGAAGAAGACTAGCTAGAAGAAGAAGAAGAAGAAGAAGAAGAAGAAGACTAGAAGAAGAAGACTAGCTAGAAGAAGAAGAAGAAGAAGAAGAAGAATTTTTCTTCTCTTTCTTTTTCTCCTCTCCTCTTCTTTATCTTCTTCTTCTTCTAACTAAGGTAGGTAAAAATGCCATTTTTTAGCTAAGCTAGGTAAAAATGCTAAGTGTAGGTCATTTTAGAGCTAAGCTAGGTAAATAGGTCATTTTGGAGCTTCGTAAGGTTATTATGTCATTTTCGAGGAAAATAAGCTAAGTCTATGTCATTTTGGAGCTAAACCAAGGTTATCATGCCATTTTTTACCTAAGTATGTCATAAATGAACTAAATAAGCTAAGTATAGGTCATTTTGGAGCTATCCTAGGTAGTTATGCCATTTTTTAGCTAACTAAGCATATTAAGTCATTTAGGAGGAAAAATGCTAAGTGTAGGTCATTTTATAGCTATCCTAGGTAAAATATGTCATTTAGGAGCTAAGTAAGGTTATTATGTCATTTTCAAGGAAATAAGCTAAGTCTAGGTCATTTTGGAGCTAAATAGGTCATTTTGGAGCTAAGTAAGGTTATTATGTCATTTTCGAGGAAATAAGCTAAGTCTAGGTCATTTTGGAGCTAAATAGGTCATTTCTTAAGCTAAGTATGCATTTGTTAAGCAAAACACTTGGGAAAACTTACCATCATCACGGAGGTGAAGGACCGGTCGGGTTTGCGCCAGTGTGAGACGGAGAAGGACCGGTCGGGGTTGCGGCAGACGCAGAATGATCGGTCGATGCTTGTCGGGAGGAATGCCGCACCAAAGATCATTTGCAATGTCTCGTTAGCATGATGCAACTCAAATGTGAATACTAGTAACTAATGACCATTCAAATGAAACTCACCGTGGGCGATATACCAATCTGGGGCATCGGCGGAGGGGCCTGACCGTTGTTCTGGCACACGGTCTGCACATTTTGTTTTCACGAGTCAGTCATATTAGTTAGTGATGAAACGAACATTACGTGCATAATTTGGCTAATATGCAGGAGAAACTTACCAATAGGAGGTCGTATAGGGCCCGGTGAGACGCGTCGTTCCGGTTCCTCTCCTCCTCGAACAGCCTAGCCGTCCTCTCCTCCAGCTCCCTCTCCCTCTCCGCCGCCTGCCTGTTTGCCTCCGCCAGAAGCTCCTAGGCCCTAGCCTCGATGGCGAGCTCCATTGGCCGTGGACGAGGCCTTATCTCAGGATCGGAGCTCGTCTAGCACTTCTTGATCTCCGGGAGAGTTCTAGGACAACGTATCAGTCCATCCCCAATGGCTATCGAGCCATGGGGCCTCCCGCCACCAGATATCATCACGAGCTCTGGATCAAAAGGACTCTGGCTCGGGTTGAAGTCCTCCCCTTTCCTCCTCCTCCCCTCATCTCTGTACCTCACGAGCTTGTTGTGGGAGGAGATGTTGCTGAAGCTCTCTGGATTATCGAGGTCATCCTCAGATAATGCCTTGGCCTTCTTGTACGGGGCAGTATGGGCCATGGCATAGAGGTCGAACAGCGGTGGCACCTCCTTCTTGTTGTGTCGCACCTAAAAGAGAGAAACATAATATTAGTTAAGGGCTCAAGCTAGCATGAAGAATGAAATGGCATGAATCATGAAGCAAACCACATACCCAGTGATCAACGAACTCAAACAGGTTGGAGCTCCCTTGATGGTGTGGCACAGCTTTCATTTGGGCACGATTATCCTTGGCCTTGTTGTGGACGGTTAGCCAGTGGGAAGAGCACCACTCATCCACCAACGCCTCCCAACAGTCCATCCTATCCGCACTCCATCTCGGGGGCACCTAAGTTAGACAAGAGAAATTTTAGCGCTACGCCTATGAATCAAATCAAGGAAACTAAGTACAAGGCCTTAAGAATAGGTAATTACCTTCATGTACTTCTCCTTACTCAGAAACTTGGAGCGGCACTTCTTCTTGGCCCTCTTAATGTTAGTCGAGGCGTAGTAGTCTCGAACAGCCTACACCCGAGTCTCGTGTCGTAAGTTCTGAAATAGGCGCTTGCACTCGGCTACGAGAACAATAGCCGCGTCCGCCTCGTGTTCCTCAAGACACATGTAGAACGTCTGCAATCAAACAAGACAACACTGATTAGTACAATCACTAGGTGTTGTTGATTTTTAATTCTGTAAAGGAGAAATTAACCAAAACTGCCGGATCACAATGTCGGCCACCGTCTCGCACAAGACACCGTCGACCCTCTCCTCCGGCGGGGCCGGGGCAGCCACGTACAGCTCCCAGCTCAGTCCTAGCTGTCGAACCTCACCCTCACCGGGCAACGTGACCCACCCCAGGAAGTGGTGCCGGAGAAGCACACCAAGGACCTGGTTGGGCCTGCGGACACCAGGGGCGTGTTTCCAACCCCTGCAGTATGACAAGGCCAACACATTAGATATTAATTTGAAGAAACATGAAGGCAAAAGGTTAAAAAAGAGTAAATGCACTTACTTCTCCCCATTAGGCTCAATCAACCACCTCTGATCGCGGGTCGCCGGCACGGGCGGGAGCTTTGTACCACCACACTCGTAGACCTTCTTGCCCTCCTCAACCAGCTCGCCCTCGCTATAGCTATCCTCAGAAAAGCTGTCCTCGCCACCATCATCATGGCCACTAGCCTCCGGAGTCACGTGGGACGAAGAGTCTGGGACCGGAGTCTCCTGGGACGAAGACTCTGGGACCGGAGTCTCCTGGGACGAAGACTCTGGGACCGGAGTCTCCTGGGACGAAGGCTCGGCGACCCGAGGCTCGTCGGCCCGAGGCTCGTGGACCGGAGTCCGAGACGGGTCCAAGTCAGACGGGTCCACCTGAGACGGAGCATTCCTGTGGTCGGGAGAATCAGCTGGGGGTGGCGGCGAGGAAGGCACAGCAGCCTTCCTACCTCTCCCGCCGCCACGTCCACCTCTAGCAACCCTCTTCGTCTTCCCCCGACCTCTCCCGGCCGAAGAAGGAGCGCCCTCCGGTGTCTGCATACTGTGTACCAGCGCTCTCCGGAGGTGCTCGGGCGGAATAATAGCACCCCTCCTAGCACGCGCCGAGGAAGGAGGCTCGGAGCGCTCTCGACCCGCGCCCACCATCTGTCAACACCTGCAATGACAAAGAGTAAACGAAATTAGTACAAAATTTGAATACCTAATAACATGAACTAATTAATAATATATATGCACGGGTATAATGAAGCACAAGGAATTTTCCATTGAAAATTTGAATATGTTATTTGTCAAGCATCAAAATATGATTACTAAATTATATTTATCTTAAGGATTATCAAGTCATTGAGCAAGACAATTGATGCAATGCTAAGAAACAAAACTCATCCCCTGCCTAACCAAACATAGTTCCCAAACTACAAATAGTGCATTGATAACAGTGGTGTAAGTACCATTACTTATTGAAAATTTGAATATGTTATTTGTCAAGCATCAAAATATGATTACTAAATTATATTTATCTTAAGGATTATCAAATCATTGAGCAAGACAATTGATGCAATGCTCAAAAACAAAAATGATCCCCTTCCTTACCAAATTGAGTTCCCAAACTACAAATACCGCATTGATAACAGTGATTTAACTACCATTAAATATTGA
Source organism: Elymus sibiricus (assembly GCA_039707655.1). NCBI lineage: Eukaryota > Viridiplantae > Streptophyta > Magnoliopsida > Poales > Poaceae > Elymus > Elymus sibiricus. The sequence continues at coordinate 403,938,409 of CM077663.1, forward strand.
AAATGAATACTTCTCATTCTAGTACCCCCACCACCAATAAAGATCTGCTACAATTTGTGTGCCCTCTATTCCTGAGGACATCTCATTCCAGTTTTAAATATTAGTGAAAATACATGTTATTCTATGATATGAGTGAACTCTCTACCACCTCCCCCAACGTATAAGCCTCTCCCTTCTTCTTCTTTTCCTTCTTCTTTTCCTTCTTCTTCCTTATATTCTTCTTCTTTCTTCTTCTCCTCCTCTCCTCTTTTTTCTTCTTCTTCTTCTTCTTTTTTTCCTTTTTTCCTTATTTTTTTCTTATTTTTTTCTTCTGGATTTTTTATTTTCTAACCTAATAAACTAAACTCTAACCCTAACCAAACCTAACCTAATACCTAATAATCTAAACCTAAACTAAAAACAAAAAAACAAAAAAAAAGAGGAGAGGGGGGAAGAGCTCACCAGAGGGGGGCGGGGCAGGGGGGCGTCGGGGAGGGTTGGGGGAGCGTCGGGGAGGGGCGGTGGAGCGTCGGGGAGGGGCGGGGGAGCGCCGGGGAGGGCCGGGGGAGCGCTGGGGCGGCGGTGGCTACGGGGCTTAGGGGACAGGGGCGCTCGGGCGCAGGGGAGCGGCGGGTGGCAGGGGCGGAGGGGGGCCGCAGGGCACCGGCCGGGGCGGTGGGTCGGTGGGGCGGCGGGCAGGTGGGGCGACGGGCGGCGGTGGCGACGGGGCCACAGGGCTCCGGGGCGGTGGGGCACGGCGGCGGGGGCGCCGGGGGGCGGCGGTGGCGTCGGGGGGCGGCGGTGGCGCCGGTGGGCGGTGGGCCGGTGGGGCGGCGGGGTGGTGGGGCGACGGGGCGGCGGCGCGCATGCGGTGGGCAGCGGGGAGGAGAGGGAGAGAAACAGAGAGAGAGAGGCGGGGTGGGGCGCGGCCGTTAGTTAAGTCAAACCGTTGCCGTCTGTCCCGCCTTTGCCGTCGGCCTTTTTGCTCTTTGCCGTCTGCTAGCAGACGACAAAGAGGGGGGCCGTTAGGGTTTTTTGTAAGCAGCTCGTTTGTGGGCCCACCTCCCTCTTTGCCGTCTGCTTGCTGACGGCAAATCTCCTTTGCCGTCTGCTAGCAAACGGCAAAGAAGCGGCTGATGGCAAAGAGATTCTTTGCCGTCTGCTAGTTCTTTGCCGTCTGTTTTCTGGAAATGGATGGCAAAGAGCTTCTTTGCCGTCTGCCAGCTGACGGCAAAGAACTGGCAGATGGCAAATTTGCTGATTCCAGTAGTGATGCGTATATCTTCACGCACCACCTTTATCTTTAACTGTCTTCAATGTCTTCAAACATTTTTAGGGGTCGTCTTTGACGGTTAAACCGAATCTCCAGGGACTTCTATTTGTGTTCCTGTGAACTCTCACAAACACATTAATCCCTCAACCACGTTTGTCTTCATTATTCCAAAACCATTAAGGGGTGGCACTAGATGCACTTACAGTGATTTGCGCACCACTTGGCCACCGTGCGATGAGTGGCCTCAAGTGGTCGCAATACTTCGACACGACCCCTTGGATGATGTACCATCGATGGTTCACAGAATTTGCACCACGGTTGCGAATGAGCATGTCACAGTAGGGCTTGAAACGCTTGTGTTCATGGAACCAACAGTGAATGTTGGCCCAAATGTTCTGCCCTTTTGCTCCTTGTCATGGATCGGATTGATGTTAGTCGCCAACCATGGATCGCACAACAACTCGTCCTCCAATATGTTGAAGCCTTTTCCTCTACCCCTCTTCTTTGGATCGGCAGCAAATTCATCCACATCATCATCGTCGTCCTCCTCCACCTGCTCCTGTTGTCTGGTTGTCACCATGTGCATTCGGTTTTTTTGGTTTGATCTGGTTCGATTTATACGGTTTTTGGTGTGTATGGTTTTATACATAGATACTGTTCCGTTTCAGTAGTAACCGTTTTCTTTTAGTTTAGTTTCGATAATAACCAAATCGGTTTGGTTGGTAATAACCAAATTAATCAAAGTTGACGCGTATTTTTTATCAACACATGGTGTGGCCAGATGAAAAAACAAATTTAGTACTTGTCCAGTACAACCAACCTTGTTACCTACTTGAATAAATTCTGAAACATGAAGAATTTATGTTCCAGTAGAAGTACAACAATCTAGTACAAGACTACCAGTACAACTCAACCTGGTTACCTATTTGAAGAAATTCTGGAACATGAACAATCTATATTCTAGTACAAAACTACAAGCACTAGTTTAGTGCATGTCTAGTACAACCATATGAAGAAATTCTGGAACAAAATCTTGTCTAGTACAAGCACAAGCAGAACTACACAACACAAATTTAGTATATGTCAATCACAAGGCACAAATCAAGCACAATGAAATTCTAGAACACAATGAAGATACCAAACTACAGTACAAGTACACATAAAATTCTGGCGCATAAGTTGTACAAGTAGTGGTACACATAAAATTCTGGAACAACCAAACTGAACATAACACACAATGTGTTCAACACATGGCACACACAAACAAAAGGCACAAATTGAGATAAAGGGGCATTGACTTCATCACTTCTAGCAGCAACTTTCCACTCTAGCTCCATGCATGAAGATCAATCAATTGATATTACGTCATTATCATCCAAGTGAAGGGCTCCCTGTCGGTGTCAAATCCAGCATATCTCGTTGTAGGGGTCCTAAACTAGGCGTCTTGGAGCGATGGTAACATGGACACAGGATTTTACCCAGGTTCGGGCTCTCTCAAGGAGATGGTAACATGGACTACGTCGTGCTTTTGATTGTATTGATATGGGGATAGTACATAGTACAGGTATCTACCACGAGATTGTTGTAATGAATATGACATTGTTTATTAACTAGCCTGGCCTCAGTTTATATAATGCACCGTAGGCCTAGGGTTTAGAGGAGTCCTTGTCTTGTGCGCCAAGTCTTGTGGAATCTCCCTTGTATGCGTCATGGGATGTCCGAACTGGCCCATGAGTGAACCGTCATGTGGGTCCTCGGCCCGACCCACTGGTCGGGAGACGACGTGGTGAGTACCCCCTAGTCCAGGACAATATCAGTAGCCCCCTGAACCGGTCTTCAAGTTGGGGACGCTCCTCGGTTCTTCCGAACTATTCTTCGTCTTTAGCCATCGGTCTTGAAAACTGGTTCAACAAATCTTCCCATCTCCGATCTTGAGGATCGCCGAGGTGTATCCGAAGAGTTCGCACATCGGGCATCCGAGGAGCCCCTTTAATTTCTTGGCTTTTATCAATCCCTTATTATTATTATTATTATTTTCGCCACACCTCGGGTTTGGAGTGTTTCCCGTGTGTCGGTGTCTTCTTGCGTCCGAGCTCCAATGCCGAACTGCATTCGATGTGTCTTTTTTTTGCATCTGAGCTCCAACGCCGGACTGCATCCGAGGTGTCATAGATTACCCCGGTCTTGAAAAAGTTAAAGGAGTTCATCCGAGCTTAATGCCGGAAATGCCCTCTATGTAGCCAGCCAACTACGACCGAGCTTTATGCCGGACTGCTTCCGAGCTCCAACGCCGGACTGCATCCTAGATGGTGCACCACCTCGGGCATGGGCTGGTTTTTTGTGCGGAATTTATTTCCGATCGCTGCAATTTATTTACTACCGAGATTTATAGCCAGTAGCCCTCAAGGTGTGTGTCGGTCTATAACCCGAGATGCACCTGAAGGGAAAAATAATAATAATCAAAATAAAACCATTGATCCCGGTAGCCCCTGAGACTTAGGTCGATTTCAAAAATCAGCCAGAGGATCAAGTTCTTGCTCAGCGGCATACGTTAGGGATGGAAACGCGGTACGCAGTAGTTTCCGAGACTCGGGTTGGGTGCGGCCGACCAACCTGAGGATCGAATCTCCTCGGAAATCATATTGCATTTTGGATTTGCTGCATTGAATAGGCAATGCAGTAGCCCCCGAGCCTTAATTTGGGCGCGGGTGGTCGAATTAAGGATCGATATTTGTTTGACACAAACTTTGTTACGTTTGACACAATTGATGTGTAATGATTCTATGTATCCAAGTACTTTACATCATTAATGCTCATATCCGCATTGTAAAAGACTTTGTTGACCGACCATCGGCTTCAACCTCCTCAGCCAGTAGCCGAGGAGTGTTTGTCCTACTTTATAAAGCCTTTATAAGGGCAAAGATTTACAGCAAACAAGGCAATCCGGCCATACGGTTTTATAAACAAAAGTACATGGAGAGATATGTTATATTACTATTTAACGTAAGAAACATCTTCCGGGAAAAATAGTTCATTTATAAGTTCCTTTTCCCAGGATATCATGTTGACCATGATCGTGAAACCTCAACTCCGATAAATGTGGGAGGGAAATATTGAGGATTTAGTTTGGGAAATATTCCCGAACTCTGTGGTCTTTAATGAACCAAAATTTTCACTTCCATCATTGCCGACCAATTATATTCTTAAGATGGCTAGCTTTCGGCTTCACCCAGTCTGAGGTACTAACCCGGATGACCCGGAATTAACAATCACAGAGGTGCTCCCTTTACACCCTAGCAGAATAATCGGGAACGTAGGGGGTAAGCACAGGAGCCAGGCAACCCAGCTTGGCCAAAATCTTAAGTCAAATTGATGCATATTTATGGCATTATAACGATGATTACGGAAGGCAGCACCCGCATATTGAATACAAGTGCTTTTATGCTATATGTTGTTTTGACTCCTTTGCGACCGTTTATCAATTGAGAGTGGCCCATCGTTGGCTTCTACCCCTTTGTAGATGCTATGTAGGGTGTTTTCGCAGTAATAAGACAATCCTTAGCCGACGTCTCAGTGCCCAGAGGCGGTTGTGTTAGCGAAAACGAGGCAACCAGATATCTAGGCTTTATAACTTTCACATAGTCATAGGAGCTTAAAGTTTGGGAGGCCAGTTATTAGCCCCCCGTTAGTGTTCGGCGTCAGCCGAGGTCAAGCCATTAACACTGCGGCCCAATTTATGAAAGGCCCATGGGGTAACCTCTATCGGTCTATAATTTGACAGAGTCATCGGATCGCTGACTAGTTTGCGCTCATTGTGACAGTCAGTTTTCGGCTTTCTCCACTGTGGTACTTAACCAGTTAAATCGGAAGTACAATTGCAGTGGTTCTCCCTTTGCATACCTAGCCGAACAAAGAGGAATGTAGGAGGCAATCACAGGAGGAGGGCAACCCAACTATTGACCGAAGACACAATTCGAAACTGATGCATATAAAGCAATACCCGAGAACGTTTTGCCGAGGACTGCTCAGAGTAACTTGGCTTTTGGTGGGTTCGGCTCTAGTCGGAGTCCCCCGTTGATATTGCCGATACTTTAAAGGCATCCGACGTTGTACTATGAGAGCTATGCTAGAGACATACAGTATCCCCCGAGACTCAGGTTGGGTGCGGCCGACCAACCTGAGGATCGAATCTCCTCGGGAACTAGTCCAGATGTCATGTGCGCTTCGCCAACGCCAAGGTGTAAGTCGGCAGGAAAGATACCAAGTTGTGAGTCAGAAAAGATCTCCCGAGCTAAGTTATTATGCAGGACACCTCGGTCATGAGGATGTCCCGCCTCCTAAAAGAAAAACATACAAATAGCTTAAAAGTGCCACAAGCTCGAAAAGCAAAAAAAAACTTATGTAAAAACTTCGACGTCCGAACTAAATCAAGTTTTTTGGTACCAATCCAAAATTGGTCTGAAAATTAATACGTGCTTCGGTCGTGCTTTAACATGATACATTCGATCTCCAGACTCCAAGCGGGTCAGCCTTTGGCTTCAACCTCCATATCCCGAAGGCGGAGTGCTTTTCCGAGGCCGGTTTTAGCGAACTAAACTCGAGCGGCTTTAGAAAGAAACTAGGCTATCTGGCTATTGCGTACACACTAGTGTCGGAAAAAGAAGTAGTAGAAAAAGACTTTGCAACGACCAAGAAGAAAACACATTTATTATAAAATGGCTCATACAAATTAAAGAGCCCCCGGTTAAATCGGGTAAAGACATTTTTAACAAACAAAGTTTTTAACAAACAATTTTTTTGTTTAACAAGAAATATAATGTTTGGTTGAACCGAATAAAAAGTAAAATTTCAAAGAGAGCTGAGCACGAAAATGACTTAGCTGGTTAATGTGCTCGGTGCGGTCCGGGGTTGTGGCGCGACGGAGACGTAGTCCTCGGCCTGGCCGAGGTCCCAGCACCCAAGCCTGTCCCGAGGTGCCCGAGCGAAGAGCTCGGCATGATGAAGTGGTGATGCAGCACGACCGATGAGGCGAGGCGAAGCCCTCGGTCCAGCCGAGGTTATGAAGCTGGTCGGCTGGTGACGCCGAAGTCCCAGAAGTAGGTTGATGAAGAGATGGCGAAGCCCCCGGTCTAGCTGAGGTGCCGGAGGAGGTCGGTAAGGTGACGCAAGATCTCCCATGCCAGCCGACGTGTCCAAGCAAGTCGGCGTGGTGTGAAGAAGTGACGGCACGGCAATGCCGATGCAGGTCGGAACATGTGACCCGGTCAATACCGGCTTGAGAAGTGACCGTGCGACGATGCTGGCACGCCCAACCCGTGCAATCGGTGGGGCGATGATCTTGTCTTGATGATTATTTGTCCCTCACGATGCCGAACTCTTGTTCGGCTCGCTGAGGTTATGATCCGAGATGATTGTCATCGGCTCGATGGAGCGACGGCGCGGTCGATGTTGGCGCAGGTCGGTAGCCATGGAGCAACATGGTCGGGCCGGTTTGACATCGGCGCGACCGTGAAGATCGCCTCGGAAAAAATTAAAATTTGTGGGCACGTGTTTGAAAACAACACACAATACCCTAGAAAAATAAAATCTCCAAAAAGGATGTCCAATATCCCGTTCATGAAGAAAGATGAATTCGGGTCGGATTTGTTTTCGCGTAGAAAATAGATCTGAAAATTGATGTACTCATCGGACGTTTCCCGGAGTTTGGACGGTCGGATCGAGCTGAAATTTTGAGGAGTGATCGGTACGAGAATTCCGCAGTCGATAAACGGTGGGATCTTGCAATCGATCTATGAGCTAGCCGCTCGACTCCTCGCCCTAAACTCGTCCAGATTCTCGTCCAGATTCGATAGGGCTCCGGTAGATCGGAATTTGTCGGAGATTCCTCCATCGGAACATGATGACATTTTAGAGGGTTATTCTAGACGTAATTCTGCACAATTCCACTGAAGCAATCATCAAAGCGATGCTCGAGGAAGTGGGGACGATGAACACGAGTCGTTGTCCAGAAAAACTACACGGTTACCCGAGGACGATGTTAATATCGAGCCCCTGAGCTCCATGGATAATTCCTGGTGATCTTGATAGAGATCGGAGATGATGACGATGAAAGTATCCGTTCGATCTTGACGATCCGACACGGAGCGCAGTCCTCGATCCAACCGAGGTGACCAGTCGAGCCGGCGACAAAGATGCCGACATCGACAACAAAGCTCGATTCCGATGCGTAGATCGCGTCGAAGACGATCTGAATTCCCATCGCACCGCGGTGACTGCCAGCAGGCTCTCAATGAAAGCACCAATGTCGGTGTCAAATCCGGCATATCTCGTAGTAGGGGTCCTAAACTAGGCGTTTTGGAGCGATGGTAACATGGACACAGAATTTTACCCAGGTTCGGGCTCTCTCAAGGAGATAATACCCTACGTCCTGCTTTTGATTGTATTGATATGGGGATAGTACATAGTACGGGTATCTACCACGAGATTGTTGTAATGAATATGACATTGTTTATTAACTAGCCTGGCCTCAGTTTATATAATGCACCGTAGGCCTAGGGTTTAGAGGAGTCCTTGTCTTGTGCGCCAAGTCTTGTGGAATCTCCCTTGTATGCGTCATGGGATGTCCGAACTGACCCATGAGTGAACCGTCATGGGGGTCCTCGGCCCTACCCACTGGTCGGGAGACGACGTGGTGAGTACCCCCTAGTCCAAGACACCATCACTCCCACATCTATAGAAATAGTGCATGATCAAGTAAATAACATAAATGTCGCATGATCATTAAAATAATTGAAATGCACATCCATTTAAATACCTTCCTTCAGTTTGGTTATTTCAGCAAGATCAACTTCAACATTCATAATCTTACTACGCAACCAGTCTTGTGTACATATCAACGCTTGGAGTGTTGCTGGTGTCAAAGAGCTTCTGAAGTTATCGAGAATACGACCAGTAGTGCTAAAATGTGATTCAGAAGCAACCATTGAGATAGGGATTGGTAGTATATCATGGGTCATTTTGGAAAGGACGGGGAAGCAAGCAGTGTTGCACTTCCACCATTCAAGAAGGTCAAATTCAGCAGTCAACTCTTCGGTATCCTCAGCTAGGTACTTGTCTAATTTACTTCTGGTGTATGTGTTAGTGCTACCCTCTCCACAAACTCTCATTCTCTTCTTGTTGTAGAGTGACCTCATAAGAGAATTTTCAGAAGTATTTTCACTAGCACGAGCTTGTGATGTTGAATCACTACTAGTACCGGTTCCGTATAGTACTTTGTATTCTCCAAAAAGAGAGACAAATCCATTGTGTGAAGAAGTCAAGATTATGTTACCTATTATATTGCCATAGGTGTCTTCGATCATGTCCTAAAAGAAATGAGATCCCTTGGTCCTTGCATAAAGAATTAAGAAAAGACAAGACAAGTTAAGGGTATTAAGAACAACCATATATTTGACAAAAGAAGAACAACCAATCAACCATATACCTAGGATCAAGGATTACAGCAATGAATATATACTTGTTCAGCCTTTAAGGATCACCCCAATACTTCTCATACTTTGCCTTCAACTTGGTAGCCATGCATTTAAATATTTCATCATCACCACAGATTACATGATCACTCCATTCACCCAACAAAAAATGGACATCGGCAATCTCTTTCACGAAGGTGTTGGATGTTATGTACTTGGTGCCAAAAACCTTATTAGTGAGGTCATAGAAGTGTTGGAGGAATTGTATGAACTCACGAACATATACCCAATCACTTTGAGTTGGAGGACCCCGCTGCTTAAGAGTATCAGGCTTAGGTTCTGTACCGGTTTTTTCTAACTCGGTCTTGTAGTTGGGATCATGAAGTGCATATTGCTCAAATGCCCTCTCAAATTTCTCAGCTGTGTTTAGCATTACAAATGTAGAGTTCCATCTAGTAGCCACATCAATATTAATCAAACCTTTACTCGCTACCTTGATGAGCTGCACACACTTTTTAAATACATCCAGTCTAGTTGGGGAGGCTCTAACAAACTTGATAGCATTTCGAATTATGTTTACATGATGGCACATTATGTTTAGTCCATCTTGGACCAAAAGATTAACAATGTGAGGCACACACCTCATGTGAAGATATTGACTTTTTTCATGTGTGCAGCCCCTATTAGTCAAAGATCTCTTCATGTAGGCTAATGATACGTCTCCAACGTATATATAATTTTTTATTGTTCCATGCTATTATATTATCATTCTAGGATACTTTTTGGGTGTTTATTTATCAATCAATATTATTTTTGAGTACTAACCTATTAACCCAGTGCCCAGTGCCAGTTGTTGTTTGCTGCATGTTTTTGGCTTTTCACGTTTACAGTACCAAACGAAGTCCAATTGCCCCGAAACTTTAATATGATTTTTTCTGGACCCAAAGAAGACCTGGAAGATTCAGGAGGATACCGAAGGCTGCACGAGGGAGGCACGAGCCAACAGGGCACGCCCTGGGGGGTAGGCCGTGCCCTGTTGCCTCGTGTCCCCCTCGGGAGTCCCCCGGTGCCCCTCTCCGGCCAATAAATTCTCATATATCCCAAAACCCCTATAGATCCACCCAAAACACTTTTTCCACCATCGCAAGTATCTGTTCTGCCGTGTGCCCATCTGGAGCCCTGTTTCGTTGCCCTGCCAGAGGGGGGTCGATCATGGAGGGCCTCTACATCAACCTTGATGCACCGATGGTGATGTGTGAGTAATTCACCATAGACCTACGGGTCCGTACCTAGATGGCTATCTCTCTCTCTCTCTCTTGATCTTCAATACAATGATCATCGCATCTTCGCTTTGATATATCCGATGTAATTCTTTTGTGCGGTGCGTTTGTTGGGATCCGATGAATTGTGGGTTTATGTTCAGATTATTCATGAAAAATATTTGAGTCTTATCTAAAATATATTATGATTCTTATGTGCATGGTTAGTATACCTTTGTAAATCTCTCTGATCTATTGATTTGTTTTGGCTAAGTAGATTGATCTTTCTTGAGTGAGAGGGGTGAGTTGTAGTGGGTTCAATCTGACGGGTTTCTATATCCTAGTGACAGAAGGGGACAAGATAAGTCTTTTTATTTTTGCCACTAAGGATAAAACGATGGGGTTAGTTCATGTTAATTGAATTATCTTTGTCCACATCATGTCATTGTTCTCCAAGCATTACTCTGTTTTACTTAATACTCTAGATGTATGATGGATAGCGGTCGATGGGTGGAGTAATAGTAATAGGTGCCGGCAGGAGTCAGCCTATTTGTTTATGGATGTGATGCATGTATACACATGATCATTGCCGTGAATATCACATAACTATGTGCTTTTATATCAATTGCCCAACAGTAATTTGTCTACCCATTGTATGCCTATTTTCATGAGAGATGCCACTAGGGAAAACTATGGGCCCCGGGTCTATTCACTTATATATTTGCAAACTCTTCAATACCTTGCTGCCATTATTTACTTTTTATTTTATTTTGCAATTTATAATTATCTACTACCAACCACACTACTTATAAGCTTGCAAATAACGAGTCCAATGGGATTGACAACCCTCTTGCCCGCGTTGGGTGCAAGTGTTTGTTTCTTTGTGTGCAGTCGCTAAAGACAGGGGTTGGTTGTTACTCCTATTGGTTCGATAAACCTTGGTTCTCTACTGAGGGAAATACTTACCTATATTGTGTTGCATCACCCGTTCCTCTTCACGGAAAACCCAACGCAGATCACAAGTATCAGGAAGGATTTCTGGCGCCGTTGCCGGGGAGTATCATCAACCTACTATCATGTAACTTCACACAAATTATCATTCACTTGTTCTTCTTTTTATTTGTTGTTATATTTTTCTTGCTTCATAAAAATCAAAAATACAAAACTATTTATCTTTGCTACTTTGTTTGCTTTTCTGGTCGAAAACTGCTATCATTTATGAGTTTGAAATTAGTGATACTTCCGCCTCTTGTGCAGAAGCTTTACAACGTTCAACTTCACCACTCAATGATAATGCTAAAAGAAATTTTTATGAAGTTTCTAAGGAAAAACTTGATAATGTTGCGGATGATGACCCCTCTAGGATAGAACCTATTATGCAAACAAATAAATTCCGTATCGTAGTGGCAATATTATTGGAAAACGTGTGATCCAAGATTTTTTCACTTGTGCTGGCTCTTTACCTACGATAGGAGGATCTATTATTGCTAGAACCACTAGTTATTAAAATGCCATATCTTTGCTCATAGTTGAATTGGAAAGGCAATTCGTTCATATGCATCCCACAATACAATGATTGTTTCTAGAGTTCTCTAATATTCAACATGCTCCTACTAAACGGTTGGCCACAATATTTCTCGTTCATGAATTTAATCATATTATGCAGCAAGCAAGAGAAATATTTTCTCATTTTAGGATTAATAGTGAGTTCCCACCAATAGAGGGAATAATATATGAGTTGGAAGAAATAAGGAGATTAAGATCAAAGGACTATGTTTCTTATCATGAAAACCTTAGGAAAAAGGTTCCCCCTAATGTCTTGATTGATAAAATTTCCAAATATAATGACCAAATTATTGTTAAAAATATTGATTTTGATTATGATATTGAGATGAAATTAAGAAAATATCTTTATCGGAACATATACAATGGGGAATTCACTATAACTTATGAAAAGTCCAGGGAGGAGCCTCCTTCTCCTCCGGAGATAGATATCACGAACCCTTGTCTTGTGAAGTTTAGTCCCTTCAAATATTTTTGCTTACCCATTAGAAAACTTGCTGCTGAAAGAAGGGAGTATGATTATAGCATGATGAATTTTTCTCATGAAGATGACAACACTTGAATCAAATGCATTATGCCTAGCTAGGGGCGTAAAACAATAGCGCTAGTTGGGAGGCAACCCAATAGTCATCTTAAATTTTGTTTTTTATTTTGTGTTTGTGTGTCATTACATGATTGTTGCCTATGTAATTATTGTGTTTTTATGTTTAATTTATTGTTTGTGCCAAGTAAATCCTTTGGGATGATTTGAATGTAAGTAGAATTGATACGGTGCAAAAATAGAAACTTTGACGTCTAGTCCTTTTGATCTGAATTTCTTACACGGTATTTATATATAAATTCCTCAGGACTTCCTAATGTTTCAGAAGTTTTGGAGTTACATAAGTATGATACTTAACTATATCTTTACAGACTTTTCTGTTTTAGACAGATTCTGTTTTTGCGTAGTTTGCTTGTTTTCATGATGCCCTGGATTGTATCAGGGGGTATAAGTCATGGAGAAGTTAGAATAAAGTACCTTATGTAATAAAATATGAATCAATTTCTAATAGTAGCTAAAGTATTTGATATGTTTATTATACTAAGGGATCTCACGAAGTTTCTATTGAGTTTTCTGTACTGAAGTTTTCAAGTTTTGGGTGTTATCGCGATGGACGAAGGAATAAGGAGCGGCAAGAGCCTAAGCTTGGGGATGCCCAAGGCACCCCAGGGTAATATTTTAGGAATACTCAAGCATCTAAGCTTGGGGATGCCCCGGAAGGCATCCCCTCTTTCGTCTCAATCCATCGGTATGTCACTTGGAGCTATATTTTTATTCATCACATGATATGAGTTTTGCTTGGAGCGTCGTTTGCTTTAGTTTGCTTTTTGTTTTAGTTTCCCACAATCATTGTTTGCTGGACACACCTATTTGAGATAGACACACTATCACCATGATTTGTGAGAATACTCTTTGTGCTTCACTTTTATCTTTTGAGTTTAGCAGTTGCTCTAGTACTTCACTTATATCTTTTAGACCACGGTGGCGTATAGATTTTATAGAAATAATTGCACTCTCGTTCTTCACTTATATTTGTTTGAGAGTTAATAAGTAGCAATGGTAATTTGCATGGGTTATAAGACTAGTCCAAAAATAATAGGTATTCAATGAGTGCATAATCAAAACCACACGTAGCACATAAAAGATAGATCATGGTTAACGATATTAATGTGGTAATGTGAAAGAGCATGAGTGCATGATCATTGGTTAATATGAGTATCGTGAATTAGAGGTTGTTAATTTGCTGTTCATCCAAATATTTTTATGGCAAGGTGATGATGTGTGAACATACTTATTCCTCGTTGAAATCCTAGTGATGTTTAGGTCGGGGGCGCGCGATGGTTAACTCCTACCAACCTCCTCCCTAGGGGCATGCAAGTAGTGCTTTGCTTCGAGAGAGATGATAAAATCTTGCAATAAGTATGTGAGTTCTTTATGACTAATGTGAATCCATGGATATACGTACTCTCACCTCCACATATTTGCTAGCCTCTTCGGTACCGTGCATTGGCCATTCTCACCTCGAGGGTCGGTGCAACTTTCGTCGGTGCATCCAAACCCCGTGACATGATATGTTGTGTTGCACATAAGCCTCATTATATCTTCCTCAAAACAGCCACCATACCTACCTATCATGGCATTCCCATAGCCATTGCGAGATCTATTGCCATGCAACTTCCACCGTCACATCATATGACTTGTACTTCCATTGTCATATTGGTTTGCATGATCATATAACTGACATAGTATTTGTGGCAAAGCCATGGTTCATCATTTCTTATACATGTTATGCTTGATCATTGCACATCCTGGTACACTGCCAGAGGCATTCATATAAAATCATATCATCTTATCAGTTTCTCACATCGAGTTGTAAGTAAATAAAGGTGTGATGATGATCATTATTTAGGGCAGTGTCTCAGTGAGAAAAGGATGATGGAGACAATGATTCCCCCACAAGTCGGGAAGAGACTGCAGAGAAAAAATAAAAGAAAGAAAAAAAGAGAGAAAAAGAGAGAGAAAAAGAAAAAATAAATGAGAGAAAAGAGAGAAGGGGCAGTGCTACTACCTCTTATTCCACACTTGTGCCTCAAAATGGCACCATGTTCTTCATATAGAGAGTCTCTTGTTTTGTCACTTCCATATGTTAGTGGGAATTTTTCATTATAGAACTTGGCTTGTATATTCCATTGACAGGCTTCCTCAAATGCCCGAGGTCTTCATGAGCAGGCAAGTTAGATGCACACCCACTTAGATTCAGTTGAGCTTTCATACACTTATAGCTCTAGTGCATTCGTTGCATGGCAATCCCTACTCCTCGCATTGATATCTATTGATGGGCATCCCCATAGCCTGTTGATACGCCTAGTTGATGCAAGATTTTCTTCTCCACTTTCACCCCTTTGAAACCTACCACCATATTATATTCCACCTTTATGCTATATCCATGGTTCACGCCATATATTGCGCAAGTAATAAAAAGCTGAAGCGCGTTAAAAACTACGATCCAATTGCCTGGCTTGACACCGTGGTGCTTAATATTTGAATTTATGTGGTGAGGACGGAGCCATGCTATATTTATATGATAAAATGTATAGGGGGTGAACAATCTCTATGGATCGGATGCTTTGAAACTTGATGATTATGTTGCTTATGTTTGTAAGTATTACTATGTTGTTGTTTATTAATTCATCGTTTCTCAATGATCAAACATGCAAAAGATTACATGTTGGGTAGCATGTCACATCAAAAATTCTTTTTTTCTCATTTACCTACTCAAGGACGAGCAGGAATTAAGCTTGGGGATACTGATACGTCTCCAACGTATCTATAATTTTTTATTGTTCCATGCTATTATATTATCATTCTAGGATACTTTTTGGATGTTTATCTATCAATTAATATTATTTTTGAGCACTAACCTACTAACCCAATGCCCAGTGCCAGTTGTTGTTTTCTGCATGTTTTTGGCTTTTCAGGTTTACAGTACCAAACAAAGTCCAATTGCCACAAAAAAATTGGTGATTTTTTATGGAACAAAAGAAGACCTGGAAGCTTTGGGAGGAGGTCGGAAGCCACACGAGGGTGGCATGAGCCAACCAGGCGCGGCCAGGGGGTAGGGCGCGCTTGGTTGCCTCGTGCTCCCCTCGACTGCCTCCTGACGCCCATATGTGGCCTATAAATTCACATATATTCCAAAAATCCTAGAGAGCCTCCCAAAACACTTTTTCCGCCGCCGCAAGTCTCTATTCTGCCATGTGCCCATATGGAGCCATATTTCGGTGCCCTGCCAGAGGGGGGATCGATCACGGAGGGCCTCTACATCATCCTTGCTCCTCCCAGGGTGATGTGTGAGTAGTTCCCCACGGACCTATGGTTTCGTAGTTAGTAACTAGATGGCTATCTCTCTCTCTCTTGATCTTCAATACAATGATCATCGCATCTTTGCTTTGATCTATCCGATGTAATTCTTTTGTGTGATGCGTTTGTTGGGATCTGATGAATTGTGGGTTTATGTTCAGATTATTCATGAAAAGTATTTGAGTCACGTATGAATATTATGATTCTTATTTGCATGATCATTATAGCTTCGTAAATATCTCTGATCTATTGATTTGCTTTAGCCAGGTAGATTGATCTTTCTTCGGTGAGAGGGGTGCATTATAGTGGGTTGAATCTGGCGGGTTTCTATATCCCAGTGCTAGAAGGGGACAAGATACGTATTTGTATTTTTGCCACTAAGGATAAAATGATGGGGTTAGTTCATATTAATTCAATTCTCTTTGTCTACATCATGTCATCATTCTCCAAGCATTACTCTGTTTTACTTAATACTCTAGATGCATGCTGGATAGCGGTCGATAGGTAGAGTAATAGTAATAGGTGCAGGCAGGAGTCGGCCTATTTTCTTATGGACGTGATGCCTATATACACATGATCATTGTTGTGAATATCACATAACTATGTGCTTTTTTATCAATTGCCCAACAGTAATTTATTTACCCACCGTATGCTTACTTTCATGAGAGATGCCACTAGGGAAACCTATGGCCCCCGGGTCTATTCACTTATAAGTTTACAAATGCTACAATACCTTACTATTCTTATTTATTTTTATTTTATTTTGCAATTTACAATTATCTACTACCAACCACACTACTTACAAGCTTGCAAATAACGAGTCCAAGGGAATTGACAACCCACTTGCCCGCGTTGGGTGCAAGTGTTTGCTCCTTTGTGTGTAGCCGCTGAAGACGGGGGTTGGTTGTTACTCTTATTGGTTCGATAAACCTTGGTTCTCTACTGATGGAAATACTTACCTATATTGTGCTGCATCACATGTTCCTCTTCACGAAAAACCCAACGTAGATCACAAGTATCACCTGCAAACATGAATCCTTCTGGCTGCTCCATGTATATCTCTTCCTCGAGGTCACCATGAAAGAATGCAGTCTTCACATCAAGTTCTTGAATTTCCAAGTCCATGGTGGCAGCTATGCAGAGCACAACTCGGATTGAAGACATCTTGACCATCGGAGAGAATATCTCATCATAATCGATGCCCTTTTTCTGACTGAAACCTTTCACAACCGATCTGGCCTTGTACCTTGGATGTGAGGTGTTTTTTCATTCTTCACTCTGTACACCCCCTTGTTCTTGAGTGCTTTCATGCCCTTAGGCAGATTCACCAACTCAAAAGTATCATTCTCTTATAGTGATTTCATCTCATCCTGCATGGCTTCTGACCGTTCATCCTTGTTCTCATCAGACATTGCCTCCTCATAGCATGAGGGCTCACCTGCATCAGTCATCAACACATATTGATGTGCTGGATACTTAGAAGAAGGAATGCAACCTCTGTCACTTCTTCTTTGCTGTTGCACTGGTCGTGAATCAGATGGATTTTCGTTGGCATCATCATTACCAACTTCATCATCATCACTTGATGGTTGCTTGTCACTTTGACTTGTACTGCCTTGGTCAGCTGCATCTCCACTATCTTCAGCGTCACCATCTCCCCCAAGATTGTCATGCACGAGAGGAGGGTGGATTGGATCCATATCAACCTGAGGTGTGTTAGTCATTGGCTTCTCTAGTTTCCCAATATCTTTTATTGCCTCGTCTTCAATGAAGACCACATCTCGGCTTCTCACAACACAAGTAGAAAACAGGGCACTAGTCCCGGTTCCAGAGGGCCTTTAGTCCCGGTTCTGGAACCGGGACAAAACGATCGGGACTAATGCCCAAAACCTTTAGTCCCGGTTTGCTTACGAACCGGGACCAAAGGGGCTCCACGTGGCCGCTGCGGGGCGCCCAGGCAGGAGGACCTTTAGTCTCGGTTGGTAACACCAACCGGGACCAAAAGGCAGCCACGCGTCAGCAGCTCGTAGGCGCTGAGGGTTTTTTTTGGAAGGGGGGGTTTAGGGGTTTTGGATGGTTAATTTAGGGGTTTCATATTATGTTAGCTAGCTAATAGAGAGAAGTGACCTCTCTTTTTCCGTGCTTGGTCGACGCTAGCTACTATACATATAGAGAGAACTCGACGCTAGCTAGTAAGCAAATGAAGGAAACCATTAATTACACAAGATCGTCATGAACATATATAGAGCGAAGTGACATCTCTTTCTTCGTGCTTGGTCGAACAACAAGTTTTCGTATATCTATCCGAAGCAACTACATATGTACAATATAACATCCCTTACAACCATTTCAATTCCACATGGTATTCTCCGTGTTCAGGTATGATGTGGTCAAGAAAGAATCCCGCCAATTCCTCTTGAATTGCTCGTATGCGATCATGTGGTAGGAGTTCATCCCGCATCTGCCAGATCTAATTTAAAGAAGGGGGTCAATACATATATATGAATGAAAATCAACACAATTGATGGTAATATATAAAATAAAATTGTGAATATTGTTTACGTACTTCAAATTGTTTCTCAGAGAAGCCCCGCTCAGAGGTATAGTGGCGAATGAACTCGCATACGTAGTATCCACATAAATGAGTCCCGGGTGCCTGGTACAAGCACTTTACGAGAATAGAGTTCAATCAAACTGATAAGCAAGCATGATAATGGTATTGATGAAACTAGAATCAATGAGAGATGCGCGGAACTAGCTAGTACTACTTACTTTGGGGTGCATAAATCGCAGCTCCTTCTTCAGACCCGGAACCATAGTGGTGAACTTTTTCCAAACCCTGGCAGGCAAAGAAAATGATTACTTGATATCAGGAAATGAACGAAAGTTGCCGATATGGTCCCGGTATTGATTGAACTTACTTCTGGAGCATTGCAGTCATGTTCGCATAATACTTGGGATCTTTACGGAGCGAGTCTAAGACAGTTACTAATGCCCCGTCAAGGTTAATGGATAGCAGAATATAGTGGAAGCTGCGCACGCATAACTCATCAATTACATTACTTACCCTCGAGTAAGTGAAACCAAATATGCACAAGACAGTAACACTCACTTGAAGTTGTAAGGAAAGAGTATTTCCCTTTTGTTTTGATGTCTAAGGAACGCTTCTAGCAAGTTGTTCTCGGTATCTTTGGCCTCGTTTTGTACCGACCATTCATTTATGGTATTTGGGCTAATGAACCCAATGTCATAGATTTGTGCTTTTTTGCATTCGACCATCTTCAATCTGCATAATATAGTGAGGATAATTATATATACATGCAATGAACGAGCTGAGCTAGAGACTTAATTATAGAAGTAATACTTACAGACAGTAGCAAGTCATGAGTTGTTTGTGGAGGGCCTTTTGATTGTATAACTGAAATAACTCCACAAATTCAACAGGCAGCAGGTCGACTCCAGGGGAGTCATGCTCTTTTTTAATTCCGATCATCAAACTGTCGGTCCCAGACTTCCTGCAGGTTTCCATGTACCACTCATGCAATTTTTGCATCATCGTTGTTAGATGAGGGTGATCAGGTTTGACGAGAGGCTTCCCGTGCTCGTATCTAAAGACGTCTACTACCTCAGCCGTTTCAAACTGTACATCATCGGACAGGTAATCATCAAGAGTGGTACCGGGCAGTACCACCGGATGATTAGCGATATCGCTAGACACCTTGAGCGGGGGGCACGATTGCTTCTCCTGTTCGCCGAGATGGGAATTGTTTTCCCACTTCTTCATTTTTTTTCTCTCTTGCAGCACTGGAAGTACTTCCTGACCGCTGCGCTTCAGCATGTGTCTTAGTAATTATGCGGTCATAGTTGGATAGCTGAGTCCGTGGTGGTCGCTTCCGGGCATGCAGAGTGCGCTTTGCTTTCACCGGATCTAGCATTTCCTTCGGAGGTGGATCTTTCCGTGCAAAATGGGACTTCACTTTGGCTGCACTGATTTCAGCGTTTTCCTCTTCGGTCCTGTCATATGGTAACTTTGGAAGAGGCTTGAGGCTTGGACCAAATTTGTATTTCTTCCCACCTATTGTACTGCTAGCCGCCGGAGCGCCAGCGGCGACTCTCTTCTGCCGTTGCTGATGCGCCGGAGGAGGCGAAGGAGGAGGCGGAGTGCCCTGACGCGCCGGAGGAGGCGGAGTGCCCTGACGCGCCAGAGGAGGCAAAGGAGGAGGCGGAGTGCCCTAACGCGCCGGAGGAGGCGGAGTGCCCTGACGCGCCGGAGGAGGAGACGGAGGAGGCGGAGTGCCCTGACACGCCGGAGGAGGAGACGGAGGAGGCGGAGTGCCCTGACGCGCCGGAGGAGGAGGAGGAGGCGGAGTTCCCTAACGCGCCGGAGGAGGCTGAGTCTGCTGAGGCGTCTAGTTTGGAAGCTTGATGTACTCTTTTCTCCATAGACGGGTACTCCTCAAAGCATTTTTCAGAAGAATAATATCCTCTTCACCTGTAGGGTTGTCAAGCTCCAGCCCCTCAAATCCATCCATTATTTCATCCACCGTCACAACAGCATAGCCATGTGGAATCGGACGGCAATGGAAAGTTCCCTCAGCTCAAGGAGGTACAACAGAGCCGACCGCCGCCTTGAAGGTTAGGTTCTGGCATTTCGCCATTAGCTCGCAATGTTCAGCCGCCGTGATACTATCCACGGGGTAGCGAGGAGCCGTGAAATCAGGCTGAACGAGCTCCGTGGAAGCCACGCTGCTTCTCCGCTGAGATGGTGGGGTAGCGTCGAAGGAAGGATCTTCGTGTCGCTCAGATGGTTGGCCGGTAGCTCGCTGGCTCTCAAGTTCCTCCAGTTTTGCTAATCTTGCGCTGAGCTTTTGCATTTCACTTGCTTCATGTTTTCTTTTTCTCTCTCGGCTTCTATAACCACAGCTGTCGGGAAACCCATGCTTCCACGGAACGGAGCCTGGTGTGCCTCGTGTTCATCCAGGGTGTTCAGGATTCCCGAGGGCCTCTGTCCGCTCGTCCTTCTCTCTATCGGGAATGAACGTCCCTTCCTGCGCTGCCTTGATTGCTGCCTGAAGCTTCCGGAAGGGTATTGCAAGTTGCTCGTCCGTCCAAACACACTCCCCTGTTTCTGGGTCCAAAGTTCCCCCAACCCCGAAGAACCAAGTCCTTGAACGATTTGGCAAGTGCAATATCGCTGGTTGGACATTTTAAGCAAGCAGGCCTTGCTCAGCTTTGTTCCACAACTGCCGGGCTTTGTTGTAGCCACCTGACCCCGTGTGATGGTGAAACTTCTTCTTTGCAGCATTTTTCTTGTTTGTCAGTGACCATTTCTTACCCTTCTCCGATTTCTTGTAGGCCACAAATTCGGGCCATTGATCTTTTATCTTCTCATATCGACCGATGAATTTCGGAGTCTCCTCTTTCTCGACAAACTTTGTGTTCAACTCTTTCTTCCAGTTCCTGAATAGTTCTGCCATCTTGTTAAGAGCAAACGCCTTGACCATTCGCTCTATAACTGGGTTATTTGGATCCTCCTCTCGCGGTAGGCTGAAATTTATCATCAGCTCGGTCCAAAGATCATCTTTCAGTCTATCATGGACATAAGAAACTTCAGGGTCCTTATTATTCTTATTCCATTGTTGGGTGTTGATCGAGACATAGTCCCTAACAACAACTCCACACTGATGTACAAATGCGTCCTTGGTCCGCTTGGGAGCAATCTGTTGGCCATCTTTTGCGACTTTTGTGATCGTGAACCTTTCATCCGAGCGCAGACTTTTCTTCGGGCCTCGTCTCCTTACCTCGTCCGACTTTGTAACAGTTGAGGCTCCCTCCTCCGTTCGGTCACCGGAGCCATGATCATGATCTCCTTCCTCCGCCATTCGGTCACCGGAGCCGTCATGATCTCCTTCCTCCTCCATTGTTGGATCACCGGAGCCGTCATGATCTCCTTCCTCCTCCATTGTTGGATCACCGGAGCCGTCATCCTCTCCTTCCTGACCATCGGTGTCGTTGAGATACGACAAGGGATCACCTCCGGCTTGGATTATATCCCCCAACAACTGTTCTTTTTCTAAGTCTCTATGATCCATAGTTTCTGCAAATATTACAACATGGCAATATACAAACATGAGATATGCAAATCAATACAAGGCAATGCAACAATACGATCAAATAATATCACTAATACATCATCGAATAGTATCGCTAATACATCATCGAATATTATCATTAATACATCTCAAATATTATTATGCAATATCACTAATACAGATATAGTTGATGTCTCGCAGCGCAGGCGGTGGACACCCAAAGAGAAGGAACTATGACAGGATCATAGCTCGGGTGAGATCCCTGAAGAACCTGCCAGGTATTGGAGAACCTGGCGTCCAACGCAGCCATGTAGCGTCGGACGTGCTCGTCCTCCTCCCTGACACGACGACGTACCACCTCCGCGGGGGGCGGCTCCCTATGCACCGACAGTGGTCCATGCGACCGCCACCAAAGAACCTCCGGGTCGACGACGGGACCCTGACTCCTCACCAAGCTGGGCGCCCCGGAACGCAGCACCTCCCAGTGCCAGCCCGGCGGAGCCCAATCCCGGACATGGCGCCTCTCAAGCAGGTGGTCGCCGGCGCCGAGTCGACGACGAGGATGCGGGCCGGGCATCGTCGACGTCGAGAACAAATTCTGCAACTATTTAAATTCCTACTATTTAATAAACTTTAATAAAGATGATTGCATTTGACAACTATAATAACATATTTAACAACAATGACACATTTTCTACTTAAGCGATCATCGGGGACTCCTCCCCGGCGATCGTCGGGGACTCCTCCCCGGCGATCCTCGGGGACTCCTCGGGTTCGCCGACTAAAACAAATAAAACTTTTTTACAACTAAAACAACTAAAACAACAAATTAATAAAACAAACTAAAATAACTAATAAAACAAACTAAAACAACTAATAAAAATAGTAAAACAAACGAAAAAACTAAAACGCGGGCGAGGGCCGGGGCAGGCCAACGACGCCGGCGCACGCGGCCGCGGTGGCCGCGGAGGAGGGGGCAGGAGCTCACCGACGATGACGGGCTCGGGGAGGAGGCACGGGCGGCGACGACGGGGCTCGGGGAGGTGGCGCGGGCGGCGTCCGGCGTCGGGGGCGGCGACGACATCGACGAGGACGAGGAGGCGCGCGGGGACGGGCTCAGGGCGGCGGCGAGGAGGCACGCGGGGACGGGCTCGGGGCGGCGGCGAGGTCAGGCTCGGGGGGCGGCGGCGACGACGGGCTCGGGGGCGGCGGTTAGGACGGGCTCAGGGGCGGCGGCGACGGCGGGCTCGGGGGCGGTGGTTAGGACGGGCTCGGGGGCGGCGGCGACGACGAGGACGGGCTCGGGGGCGGCGGCGACGACGAGGAAAGGCTCGGGGACGGCGGCGACGACGAGGACGGGCTCGGGGGCGGCGGCGAGCTCCGGCAGCCTGGCGGCGTCGGGGCAGGGCGTCGGCGTCGGGACGAATGGGAGAGGTTGGGGGAGAATTCCACAAGTCCTGCCTTATATACCCAACCCTTTAGTCCCGGTTGGTGCCACCAACCGGGACCAATTCCCACCTTTAGTCCCGGTTGGTGCCACCAACCGGGACTAAAGGTCAATTTCAGCAGCCCAAAGGGCGGGAAGCAAAGACCTTTGGTCCCGGTTGGTGGCTCCAACCGGGACTAAAGGGTGGCATTAGTCCCAGTTGGTGCCACCAACCGGGACGAAAGGGCGGCATTGGTCACGGTTGGAGCCACCAACCGGGACTAAAGGGTTGGTCCTGGCTGTGGTGGGAGTTTAGTCTCACCTCGCCAAGCGAGAGGCGCTCGCACCGGTTTATAAGCCAGCCCCTCTCTGCCTTGTTGAGTTCCACTCAAAGTGAAAATAGATGCCCATATACGGGAAATTTGAACTGAAATCAAAGTGAATTTCATTCTGATTTCAGGTCGAAATTTCCCTATAAGTGCATCTATGTTCATTTTTGCTATTTCTTTATGTTATTTTTTTGCATATTAAAAGTTCTTAACAAAAAATACTTTATGAATATTCTTTTTGCTATTAAAGTTTTTAACAAAAATAACTTTGATAATTTTAGTTGCATAAATTTTATATAATATTAAGTTAAATAACTTTGATCGGACGAAAACACGTCTATTACAAAGGGATTTCAATTTTTTAAACATATTTTAACTCAAGACTTTTTCTGCATTCAATATGCACCATTCAAAGCCACATCATCACTTTTCAAACCTTTTCTGACTTCATTTGCTATTTTTCATGCATTTCATGATTTATTTTGAGCTAAAATGACCCTGAATTGAAAAGCACTGCAAATGAACTCTGAAATGGTTGAAAGTTGGCATGGTATCATCATTTCACCCACATAGCATGTGCTAAAAAGTTGAGAGGGTTACGGCAAAAACTAGATGCACTTCGTGTACAAAATGAACAATCTCTTTTGAAGTGTGAGGGTTTTGGACGAAAACTCATCAGTTACAAAAGGATTTCAAATTTTTAAACATATTCGAACTCAAGACTTTTTATGCATTCAATATGCACCATTCAAAGCCACATCATCACTTTTCAAACCTTTTCTGACTTCATTTGCTATTTTTCATGCATTTCATGATTTATTTTGAGCTAAAATGACCCTGAATTGAAAAGCACTGCAAATGAACTCTGAAATGGTTGAAAGTTGGCATGGTATCATCATTTCACCCACATAGCATGTGCTAAAAAGTTGAGAGGGTTACGGCAAAAACTGGATGCACTTCGTGTACAAAATGAACAATCTCTTTCGAAGTATCAGGGTTTCAGACGAAAATTCATCTGTTACAAAAGGATTTCAATTTTTTAAACATATTTGAACTCAAGACTTTTTATGCATTCAATATGCACCATTCAAAGCCACATCATCACTTTTCAAACCTTTTCTGACTTCATTTGCTATTTTTCATGCATTTCATGATTTATTTTGAGCTAAGATGACCCTGAATTGAAAAGCACTGCAAATGAACTTGGTTGAAAGTTGGCATGGTATCATCATTTCACCCACATAGCATGTGCTAAAAAGTTGAGAGGGTTACGGCAAAAACTGGATGCACTTCATGTACAAAATGAACAATCTCTTTCGAAGTATCACGGTTTCAGACGAAAACTCATCAGTTACAAAAGCCATTTCATTTCTTGACATGTAACTGCAGTGATATTCTAGATCAAAGCCATCATCAGAATAGTTGTGGAGAGAAAGTCTTCACTTTTTCTTCGCGTGTGTCCCTTGCTTATTGCGTCGTAACCATGGATAATCTTCATCGTTTAATAGGGTGCTTGGGTCAGCCTTCACTTTGAAGGGAGGAATTTCATGAAACTTTTCATAATCTTCAGACATGTCTGTCTTGCCCTCCACTCCCACGATGTCTCTTTTCCCTGAAAGAACTATGTGGTGCTTTGGCTCATCGTATGATGTATTCGCTTCCTTATCTTTTCTTTTTCTCGGTTTGGTAGACATGTCCTTCACATAGAAAACCTGCGCCACATCATTGGCTAGGACGAATGGTTCGTCTGTGTACCCAAGATTGTTCAGATCCACTGTTGTCATTCTGTACTGCGGGTCTACCTGTACCCCGCCTCCTGACAGATTAACCCATTTGCACCGAAACAAAGGGACCTTAAAATCATGTCCATAGTCAAGTTCCCATATGTCCACTATGTAACCATAATATGTGTCATTTCCCCTGTTGGTTGCTGCATCAAAGCGGACACCACTGTTTTGGTTGGTGCTCTTTTGATCTTGGGCGATCGTGTAAAATGTATTCCCATTTATCTCGTACCCTTTGTAAGTCAATATAGTCGAAGATGGTCCCCTGGCCAACGAGTACAGCTCATCTGCAACAGTGGTGTTACCCATGAGATGTGTTTGCAACCAACTGCCTAAAGTCCTGATGTGTTCATATGTAATCCAGTCGTCACACTGCTCCGGGTGTTTGGAGCGCAGAATATTCTTGTGTTCATTGACATACGGGGTCACCAAGGTAGAATTCTGTAGAATAGTGTAGTGTGCTTGAGACCAACAATGCCCGTCCCTACATATTATTGAATTCGCTCCTAGCGTGCCTTTTCCAGTCAGTCTCCCCTCATACCGCGATTGAGGGAGACCAATCGGCTTAAGGTCAGGAATAAAGTCAACACAAAACCCAATGCTTTCCTCTATTTGATGGCCCATGGAGATGCTTCCTTCTGGCCTAGCACGGTTACGAACATATTTCTTTAAGACTCCCATGAACCTCTCAAAGGGGAACATGTTGTGTAGAAATACAGGGCCCAGAATGCAAATCTCGTCGACTAGATGAACTAGGACGTGCGTCATGATATTGAAGAAGGGTGGTGGGAACACCAGCTCGAAACTGACAAGACATTGCACCAAATCACTCTTTAACCTTGGTAGGATTTCTGGATCGATTACCTTCTGAGAGATTGCATTGAGGAATGCACATAGCTTCACAATGGCTAATCGAACGTTTTCCGGTAGAAGCCCCCTCAATGCAACCGGAAGCAGTTGCGTCATAATCACGTGGCAGTCATGAGACTTTAGGTTCTGGAACTTTTTCTCTGCCATATTTATTATTACCTTTATATTCGACGAGAAGCCAGACGGGACCTTCATACTGAGCAGGCATTCAAAGAAGATTTCCTTCTCTTCTTTGGTAAGAGCGTAGCTGGCAGGACCTTGATACTGCTTTGGATGCATGCCGTCTTTTTCGTGAGCACGTTGCTGGTCCTCCCGTGCCTCCGGTGTATCTTTTGTCTTGCCATACACTCGCAAGAAGCCTAGTAGGTTCATGCAAAGATTCTTCATCACGTGCATCACGTCGATTGCAGAGCGGACCTCTAGGTCTTTCCAATAGGGTAGGTCCCAAAATATAGATTTCTTCTTCCACATGGGTGCGCGTCCCTCAGCGTCATTCGGAACAGATAGTCCGCCAGGACCCTTTCCAAAGATTACTTGTAAATCATTGACCATATCAAGTATGTGATCACCAGTACGGAGGGCGGGCTTCTTCCGGTGATCTGCCTCACCTTTGAAATGCTTTCCTTTCTTTCGACATTGATGGTTGGTCGGAAGAAATCGACGATGCCCCAGGTACACATTCTTCCTGCATTTGTCCAAATATATACTATCGGTGTCATCTAAATAGTGCGTGCATGCGTGGTATCCCTTGTTTGTCTGTCCTGAAAGGTTACTGAGAGCAGGCCAATCATTGATGGTTACAAATAGCAACGCATATAGGTCAAATTCCTCATGTTCATTCTCATCCCACACACGTACACCTTTTCCATTCCACAGTTGTAAAGTTCATCAACTAATGGCCTTAGGTACACATCAATGTCATTGCCGGGTTGCTTAGGGCCTTGGATGAGCACTGGCATCATAATAAACTTCCGCTTCATGCACAACCAAGGAGGAAGGTTATACATACATAGAGTCACAGGCCATATGCTATGCTTGCTGCTCTGATCCCCAAAAGGATTAACGCCATCTGCACTTAAACCAAACCATACGTTCCTTGGGTCACCTGTAAAGTCCCCCCACTTTCTCTCGATCTTTCTCCACTGCGACCCATCACCGGGTGCTCTCAACTTCCCATCTTTCTTACGGTCTTCCTTGTGCCATCGCATCAACTTGGCATGCTCTTTGTTTCTGAACAAACGTTTCAACCGTGGTATTATAGGAGCATACCACGTCACCTTGGCAGGAACCCTCTTCCCGGTGCGCTGGCCATCAACATCACCAGGGTCATCTCGTCTGATCTTATACCGCAATGCACAGCATACCGGGCATGCGTTCAAATCCTCGTACGCACCGCGGTAGAGGATGCAGTCATTAGGGCATGCATGTATCTTCTTCACCTCCAATCCTAGAGGGCAGACAACCTTCTTTGCTTCGTATGTACTGTCGGGCAATTCGTTGTCCTTTGGAAGCTTATTCTTCATTATTTTTAGCACCTTTTCAAATGCCTTGTCAGATACACCATTCTCTGCCTTCCATTGCAGCAATTCCAGTGTGGTACCGAGCTTTGTGTTGTCATCTTCGCAATTTGGGTACAACCCTTTTTTGTGATCCTCTAACATGCGATCGAACTTCAACTTCTCCCTTTCACTTTGGCATTGTCTCTTTGCATCAACAATGACCCGGCGAAGATCATCATCGGGCACATCGTCTGGTTCTTCCTCTTGATCTTCAGCTTCCCCCATTGCAGCATCACCGTATTCAGGGGGCGGATAGTTGTCATCGTCCTCTTCTTCTTCGTTGTCTTCCATCATAACCCCTCTTTCTCCGTGCTAAGTCCAAACATTATAGTGTGGCATGAAACCCTTCTCAAGCAGGTGGACGTGAAGGGTTTTCGAGTTAGAGTAATCCTTCGTATTTCCACAGATAGTACATGGACAATACATAAAACCATTCTGCTTGGTTGCCTCAGCCACTTCGAGAAAATTATGCAGGCCCTTGATGTACTCGGAGGTGTGTCGGTCACCGTACATCCATTGCCGGTTCATCTGCGTGCATTGTTAGGGAACGTTGCATGGGAAACAAAAATTTTCCTACGCACACACAAGATCTATCCATGGTGATGAGCATCTACGAGAGGGAGAGTGAATCTACATACCCTTGTAGATCGCTAAGCGGAAGCGTTTAAGAAACGCGGTTGATGTAGTCGAACGTCTCCGCGATCCAAATCGCAAGTCGTCCCTCGATCCGATCACGAACTAGCGCCGAACGGACGGCACCTCCGCGTTCAACACACGTACGGCTTGATGACGCCTTCACCTCCTCGATCCAGCGAGCGATGGTGAAGTAGTGGTTGAGTTCCAGCAGCACGACGGCGTGGTGATGGTGGTGAGGAACAATCTCTGCAGGGCTTCGCCAAGCACTACGGAGATTATGACGGAGGAACTAGAGGGTTAGGGTTGCCGCACACGGCTTGGGGAAATCTTGATGTGTCTCGTGTGCTAGCCCTGCCCCTCTATTTATATGTTGAGCCTTGGGGTCTAAACTTGGAGTAAAAGCCTCCTCCAGGTCGGTTTTGCCCGCACAAGGTCGGTTTGGCCCGCAGGGAAAGAGTCCAACTCGGATCCCTGCCGAATCGTGCACAGCCACGCACAAGCGGTAGTACCGCTTCACACAAGCGGTAGTACCGCTTGGGCGGTAGTACCGCTTCACACAAGCGGTAGTACCGCTTGGGCGGTAGTACCGCTTCACACAAGCGGTAGTACCGCTTACGCGGCAGCAAAACTACTTTTGCACTTTCCAATACCTCGTGGGCTTTATCCCTTTGGCCCATATAAAGTGGTGCTGCACCCGAACACTTCGGTAAACATCCGGAACCCCTTCCGGTGAACTCCGGAACTCTTCCGGAGATCAAAACACTATTATCACATATATCAATCTTTACCTCCGGACTCTTCCGGAGATCCTCGTCATGTCCGGGATCTTATCCGAGACTCCGAACAACTTTCGGTCACCAACATAATAACTCAATTATACTAATCGTCACCAAACGTTAAGTGTGTAGACCCTGCGGGTTCGAGAACTATGTAGACATGACCGAGACACCTCTACGGCCAATAACCAATAGCGGGACCTGGATGCCCATATTGGCTCCTACATATTCTACGAAGATCTTTATCGGTCGAACCTCTATGTCAAGGATTCAGTTAATCCCGTATGCTGTTCCCTTTGTTCTTCGGTATGTTACTTGCCCGAGATTCGATCGTCGGTATCACTATACCTAGTTCAATCTCGTTACCGGCAAGTCTCTTTACTCGTTCCGTAATACAAGATCCTGTGGCTAACTCTTTAGTCACTTTGCTTGCAAGGCTCAATGTGATGTTGTATTACCGAGTGGGCCCTGAGATACCTCTCCGTCACACGGAGTAACAAATCCCAGTCTTGATCCATGCCAACCCAACAGACACCCTCGGAGATACCTGTAGAGCACCTTTATAGTCACCCAGTTACGTTGCGACGTTTGATACACACAAGGTACTCCTCCGATGTCAGGGAGTTGCATGATCTCATGGTCATAGGAACAGATACTTGACATGCAGAAAACAATAGCAATAAACTGACACGATCAAATGCTACGTTCTTAGTTTGGGTCTTTTCCATCACATCATTCTCCTAATGATGTGATCCCGTTATCAAATGACATCTCATGTCAATGGCTAGGAAACCTTAACCATCTTTGATCAACGAGCTAGTCAACTAGAGGCTTACTAGGGACACAGTGTTGTCTATGTACCCACACATGTATTTGAGTTTCCAATCAATACAATTATAGCATGGATAATAAACGATTATCATGAACAAGGAAATATAATAATAACCAATTTATTATTGCCTCTAGGGCATATTTCCAACAGTCTCCCACTTGCACTAGAGTCAATAATCTAGTTCACATCACTATGTGATTTACATTGTAATGAATCGAACACCCATGCAGTTCTGGTGTTGTTCATGTTTAGCCCTTGGAAGAGGTTTAGTCATCGGATCTGCAACATTTAGATCCGTGTGTACTTTGCAAATATTTATGTCGTCCTCCTTGATGTAATCGCGGATGGAATTGAGACGTCGCTTTATGTGTCTGGTCCTCTTGTGAAATCTTGGTTCCTTGGCTAGAGCAATGGCACCAGTATTATCACAAAACAGAGTCATTGGGTTAAGTGAACTAGGCACTACTCCAAGATCTGTCATGAACTCCTTCATCCAGACACCTTCCTTCGCCGCCTCCGAGGCTGCGATGTACTCCGCTTCGCATGTAGAATCAGCTACCACGCTTTGCTTGGAACTGCACCAGCTAACCGCACCCCCATTAAGAATAAATACGTATCCGGTTTGAGACTTAGAGTCATCCGGATCAGTGTCAAAGCTTGCATCGACGTAACCCTTTACGAC
Source organism: Elymus sibiricus (assembly GCA_039707655.1). Classification (NCBI taxonomy): domain Eukaryota; kingdom Viridiplantae; phylum Streptophyta; class Magnoliopsida; order Poales; family Poaceae; genus Elymus; species Elymus sibiricus. The sequence continues at coordinate 403,968,839 of CM077663.1, forward strand.
GAGCTCTTGATCACCTCCATAAACGAGAAACATGTCATTAGTCCTTTTCAGGTACTTCAGGATATTCTTGACCGCTGTCCAGTGTTCCATTCCTGGATCACTTTGAAACCTTCCGACCATACTCATGGCAAGGCTGACATCGGGTCTTGTGCACAGCATTGCATACATGATAGAGCCTATGGCCGAAGCATAGGGGATGACACTCATCTTTTCTCTATCTTCTGCAGTCACTGGGCATTGAGTCTTACTCAACTTCACACCTTGCAATACAGGCAAGAACCCCTTCTTGGACTGATCCATTTTGAACTTCTTCAAAACTTTGTCAAGGTATGTGCTTTGTGAAAGTCCTATTAAGCGTCTTGATCTATCTCTATAGATCTTGATGCCTAATATGAAAGCAGCTTCTCCTAGGTCCTTCATTGAAAAACTCTTGTTCAAATATTCCTTTACGCTTTCCAGCATTTCTATATTGTTTCCAATCAGTAATATGTCATCCACATATAATATTAGAAACGCTATAGAGCTCCCACTCACTTTCTTGTAAATACAAGCTTCTCCGTAAACTTGTATAAACTCGAACGCTTTGATCACCTCATCAAAACGAAGATTCCAACTCCGAGATGCTTGCACCAGTCCATAAATGGATCGCTGGAGTTTGCAAACTTTGTCAGCATTCTCTGGATCGACAAAACCTTCTGGTTGCATCATATACAACTCTTCCTTAAGGAAACCGTTAAGGAACGCTGTTTTGACATCCATCTGCCAAATTTCATAATCGAAAAAAGCAGCTATTGCTAACATGATTCTGACGGACTTAAGCATCGCTACGGGTGAGAAGGTTTCATTGTAGTCAACTCCTTGAACTTGTGAAAAACCCTTTGCCACAAGTCGAGCTTTATAGACGGTGACATTACCGTCCGCGTCCGTCTTCCTCTTAAAGATCCATTTGTTCTGAATGGCTTTACGCCCTTCAGGTAATACTTCCAAAGTCCATACTTTGTTTTCATACATGGATCCCATCTCGGATTTCATGGCCTCTAACCACTTCTCGGAATCCGGGCCCATCATCGCTTCTCCATAGCTCGTAGGTTCATCGTTGTCTAACAACATGACCTCTAAGACAGGGTTGCCGTACCACTCGGGAGCAGTACGCGTCCTTGTCGACCTACGAGGTTCGATAGCAACTTGATCCAAAGTTTCATGATCATCATCATTAACTTCCTCTTCAGCTAATGTAGGCTCCACAGAAACAACTTTCTGCGCTGCGCTACTCTCAGGTTGAAGTAAAGGTTTAACAACCTCATCAAGTTCTATCTTCCTCCCACTCAATTCTTTCGAGAGAAACTCTTTCTCAAGAAATGTTCCGTTTTTAGCGACAAACACTTTGCCTTCGGATCTGAGGTAGAAGGTATACCCAACTGTCTCTTTTGGGTATCCTATGAAGACGCATTTCTCCGCTTTGGGTTCCAGCTTTTCAGGCTGAAGCTTTTTGACATAAGCATCACATCCCCAAACTTTAAGAAACGACAACTTTGGCTTCTTGCCAAACCAAAGTTCATATGGCGTCGTCTCAACGGATTTCGATGGTGCCCTATTTAAAGTGAATGCAGCTGTCTCTAATGCATAACCCCAAAACGATAGTGGCAAATCGGCAAGAGACATCATAGATCGCACCATATCCAATAAGGTTCGATTACGACGTTCGGACACACCATTACGCTGTGGTGTTCCAGGCGGTGTCAGTTGTGAAACAATTCCACATTGTCTTAAGTGACTGCCAAACTCATAACTCAGATATTCTCCTCCTCGATCAGATCGTAGGAATTTAATCTTCTTGTTACGATGTTTCTCAACTTCACTCTGAAATTGTTTGAACTTTTCAAATGTTTCAGACTTGTGTTTCATTAAGTAAATATACCCATATCTACTTAAGTCATCAGTGAAGGTGAGAAAGTAACGATAACCACCGCGCGCCTCAATACTCATCGGACCGCACACATCAGTATGTATGATTTCCAATAAGTCACTTGCCCGTTCCATTGTTCCAGAGAACGGCGTTTTAGTCATCTTGCCCATGAGGCATGGCTCACATGTGTCAAGTGATTCAAAATCAAGTGACTCCAAAAGTCCATCAGTATGGAGCTTCCTCATGCGTTTTACGCCAATATGACCTAAACGGCAGTGCCACAAGAAAGTGGTATTATCATTATCAATTCTACATCTTTTGGCATCAATGTTATGAACATGTGAATCATTACTATCGAGATTCAATAAGAATAAACCCCTCACATTGGGTGCATGACCATAAAAGATATTACTCATATAAATAGAACAACCATTATTCTCTGATTTAAATGAGTAACCGTCTCGCAATAAACAAGATCCAGATATAATGTTCATGCTTAACGCAGGCACCAAATAACACTTATTTAGGTTCATCACTAATCCCGACGGTAATCGAAGAGCGAGCGTGCCGACGGCGATCACATCAACCTTGGAACCATTTCCCACGCGCATCGTCACTTCGTCCTTTGCCAGCCTCCGTCTATTCCGCAGTTCCTGTTTTGAGTTGCAAATATGAGCAACCGCACCGGTATCAAATACCCAGGCACTACAACGAGGGTTGGTAAGGAACATATCAATAACATGTATATCATATATACCTTGTTTGTTGTTGGCCGCCTTCTTGTCAGCCAAATACTTGGGGCAGTTCCGCTTCCAGTGTCCAGTTCCCTTGCAATGAAAGCACTCAGTTTCTGGTTTGGGTCCAGCCTTGGGTTTCTTCACGAGAGGAGCAACTGCTTTGCCACTCTTCTTGGAGTTACCCTTCTTACCCTTGCCATTTTTCTTGAAACTACTGGTTTTATTGACCATCAACACTTGATGCTCCTTCTGAATTTCAGACTCAGCGACTTTCAGCATCGCAAACAGCTCGGCGACTGACTTGTTCATCCCGTGCATGTTATAGTTCAACACGAAGCTCTTGTAGCTAGGTGGCAATGATTGAAGAACTCTGTCAGTGATAGCCTCTGGCGGAAGGGGCATCCCTAACTCAGCCAGACGGGTGGAGTACCCAGACATTCTGAGCACGTGATCACTGATAGACCCGTTCTCCTCCATCTTGCAAGCATAGAACTTATCGGAGATCTCATATATCTCGATCCGGGCATTCTTCTGAAAGATAAACTTCAACTCCTGGAACATCTCATATGCTCCATGACGTTCAAAACGTCTTTGAAGTCCCAGTTCTAAGCCATACAACATTGCACATTGAACTATTGAGTAATCATCAGAACGAGCCTGCCAGGCGTTCACAACGTCTAGAGACTCAACTGGAGCGGGTGGATCACCAAGCGGTGCATCAAGGACATAAGCCTTCTGGGAAGCCGTAAGGATAATCCTTAGATTACGGGCCCAGTCCACAAAGTTACTTCCATCATCTTTCAACTTAGCTTTCTCTAGGAACGCATTAAAATTCAGGGGTGCTACTGCGCGAGCCATGATCTACAACATAAATATAGCAAAGACAACTTAGACTATTGTTCTAGATAATAAGTTTAGTTAATCATATTACTTAAAAACTCCCACTCAAATTGACATCCCTCCGATCATTCGAGTGTAACATGATCCAAATCCACCAACTCAAGTCCGATCATCACGTGAGTTGAGGTGGTTTCAATGGTGAACATCTTCATGTTGATCATATCTACTATATGACTCATGTTCGACCTTTCGGTCTCTTGTGTTCCGAGGCCATGTCTGTACATGCTAGGCTCGTCAAGTTTAATCCGAGTGTTCCGCGTGTGCAACATGGCTTGCACCCGTTGTATGTGAACGTGGAGTCTATCACACCCGATCATCACGGCGTGTCTCGAAACGATGAACTTTCGCAACGGTGCACACTCGGGGAGAACACAATTTATCTTGAAATTTAAGTGAGGGATCACCTTATAATGCTACCGTCGTCCTAAGCAAAATAAGATGCAAAAAAGGATTAACATCACATGCAAATCATAAGTGACATGATATGGCCATGAACTTGTGCTTTTGATCTCCATCTCCAAAGCACCGGCATGATCTCCATCGTCACCGGCATGACACCATGATCTCCATCATCTTGATCTCCATCAACGTGTCGCCATAAGGTTGTCGCGCCGACTGTTGCTTCCACGACTATTGCTAACGTTTAGCGATAAAGTAAAGCATTACATAGCGCTTAATGATTGACACGCAGGTCATACAATAATTAAAGACAACTCTATGGCTCCTGCCAGTTGCCGTACTCATCGACATGCAAGTCGTGATATTCTATACATCACATGATCATCTCATACATCACATATATCTCATCATGTAATTGGCCATATCATATCACATCATACCCTGCAAAAACAAGTTAGACGTCCTCTAATTGTTGTTGCAAATTTTACGTGGCTGCTACGGGTTTGCAAGAACCGTTCTTACCTACGCAAAACCACAACGTGGTGTAGTGATTGCTTTTTGATCTTCTAAAAGAACCCTCTTCATTGAAATCGATTCAACTAAAGTGAGAGAGACAGACACCCGCTAGCCATCTTTATGCAACGAAGTTACATGTCAGTTGAAGGAACCTGTCTCGCGTAAGTGTACGCGTAATGTCGGTCCAGGCCGCTTCATCTCACAGTACCGCCGAATCAAATATCAACTAGTAACGGCAAGCAATATGTATACACCCACGCCCACAACTCGTTTGTGTTCTACTCGAGATCTCATCTACGCATAGACCTGGCTCATGATGCCACTGTTAGGGAACGTTGCATGGGAAACAAAAATTTTCCTACGCACACACAAGATCTATCCATGGTGATGAGCATCTACGAGAGGGAGAGTGAATCTACATACCCTTGTAGATCGCTAAGCGGAAGCGTTTAAGAAACGCGGTTGATGTAGTCAAACGTCTCCGCGATCCAAATCGCAAGTCGTCCCTCGATCCGATCACGAACTAGCGCCGAACGGACGGCACCTCCGCGTTCAACACACGTACGGCTTGATGACGCCTTCACCTCCTCGATCCAGCGAGCGATGGTGAAGTAGTGGTTGAGTTCCAGCAGCACGACGGCGTGGTGATGGTGGTGAGGAACAATCTCTGCAGGGCTTCGCCAAGCACTACGGAGATTATGACGGAGGAACTAGAGGGTTAGGGTTGCCGCACACGGCTTGGGGAAATCTTGATGTGTCTCGTGTGCTAGCCCTGCCCCTCTATTTATATGTTGAGCCTTGGGGTCTAAACTTGGAGTAAAAGCCTCCTCCAGGTCGGTTTTGCCCGCACAAGGTCGGTTTGGCCCGCAGGGAAAGAGTCCAACTCGGATCCCTGCCGAATCGTGCACAGCCGCGCACAAGTGGTAGTACCGCTTCACACAAGCGGTAGTACCGCTTGGGCGGTAGTACCGCTTCACACAAGCGGTAGTACCGCTTGGGCGGTAGTACCGCTTCACACAAGCGGTAGTACCGCTTACGCGGCAGCAAAACTACTTTTGCACTTTCCAATACCTCGTGGGCTTTATCCCTTTGGCCCATATAAAGTGTTGCTGCACCCGAACACTTCGGTAAACATCCGGAACCCCTTCCGGTGAACTCCGGAACTCTTCCGGAGATCAAAACACTATTATCACATATATCAATCTTTACCTCCGGACTCTTCCGGAGATCCTCGTCATGTCCGGGATCTTATCCGAGACTCCGAACAACTTTCGGTCACCAACATAATAACTCAATTATACTAATCGTCACCAAACGTTAAGTGTGTAGACCCTGCGGGTTCGAGAACTATGTAGACATGACCGAGACACCTCTACGGCCAATAACCAATAGCGGGACCTGGATGCCCATATTGGCTCCTACATATTCTACGAAGATCTTTATCGGTCGAACCTCTATGTCAAGGATTCAGTTAATCCCGTATGCTGTTCCCTTTGTTCTTCGGTATGTTACTTGCCCGAGATTCGATCGTCGGTATCACTATACCTAGTTCAATCTCGTTACCGGCAAGTCTCTTTACTCGTTCCGTAATACAAGATCCTGTGGCTAACTCTTTAGTCACTTTGCTTGCAAGGCTCAATGTGATGTTGTATTACCGAGTGGGCCCTGAGATACCTCTCCGTCACACGGAGTAACAAATCCCAGTCTTGATCCATGCCAACCCAACAGACACCCTCGGAGATACCTGTAGAGCACCTTTATAGTCACCCAGTTACGTTGCGACGTTTGATACACACAAGGTACTCCTCCGATGTCAGGGAGTTGCATGATCTCATGGTCATAGGAACAGATACTTGACATGCAGAAAACAATAGCAATAAACTGACACGATCAAATGCTACGTTCTTAGTTTGGGTCTTGTCCATCACATCATTCTCCTAATGATGTGATCCCGTTATCAAATGACATCTCATGTCAATGGCTAGGAAACCTTAACCATCTTTGATCAACGAGCTAGTCAACTAGAGGCTTACTAGGGACACAGTGTTGTCTATGTACCCACACATGTATTTGAGTTTCCAATCAATACAATTATAGCATGGATAATAAACGATTATCATGAACAAGGAAATATAATAATAACCAATTTATTATTGCCTCTAGGGCATATTTCCAACATGCATTATATAATTAAGTGTATCAAAAACCATTACAAAACATCATGAATAGAGAAGTGACCAAATTAATAGAAGTTCATCATCACATTAAAACCAAAGTACAGTAGTGACCAAAATAAATAAGATTTTTTTTCTTTTAGATCATACAAGTAAGATTTTTTCCTTTTAGAAAGAAGATAAGAACAAGAGGCTCACCACGGTGGTGCCGGCGACAAGATCGACGCGGGCGATCGACGGCGGTGAGGACGGGGACGGGGACGGCACCCTACACATGTGCAGACTCTAAGAAGTTAATTTCAGCTCTAATTGTGCGTCTAAATCAAAAGAACTCCCACATACACTCCTCCACTAAAACCCACAAACCACACTCTACTTCTAGAGCATTTGAAATGAGCTAAACTAGTAGTGAGAGATAAAACGATGAAGTCGTTAACCTTTTAGAACACTTGTGTAGTTGGTGCACCGCCAAACCTAAACAAATCTTAGGGAAAATGTAGCTTGGAGGTCGAGCTTGGAGAGGAGAAAACTTAAGTTTGGTTGTGGCATTTCATCGAACACCTCATGTGCATAGGAGGTGAGAACAGAGAGCAACACACCTCCCAAACGTCGGCCGACCAAAAAACAGAGGAGTGAGCGGGCAAGGGCGAGCATATATATAGGCGTTGTATAAGTCCCGGTTGGTGGCTAGCACCGGGACTAAAGGCTCCTCTTTAGTCCCGGTTCTAGCCACCAACCGGGACTAAAGGGGCTCGGCCAGGAGCGAGGCCCTTTAGTCCCGGTTCGTGTCTGGAACCGGGACTAAAGGGGTCATACGAACCGGGACTGGTGCCCGCCGAGGCCCGGCCGGCGTTCTGGCCTCACGAACCGGGACTGATGCACCCATTAGTCCCGGTTCGTAACACGACCGGGACTAATGCAATATTCTGGCCTGAACCAAAGCCCTGTTTTCTACTAGTGCAATCTTCCTATTGGCTGGATCCCATAACATGTAGCCAAACTCTTCACTTGGCTGGCTAAGATAGATGCACTGCTTTGTCTTGCTATCACGCTTGGATCTCTCGTCCCTTGGAACATGTACAACTTCCCTACAACCAAAGACCTTCAAGTGCTTGTATGATACCTCGTTCCCTGACCAAACTCTCTGAGGAATATCACCTGCAAGAGGAACTAAGGGAGATAGGTTAACCACATACATAGCATTCATTAATGCTTCAGCCCAAAATGAATTAGGTCAAATGATCATGAGAGAGCATAGTTGTGACCATCTCTGTGAGTGTCATGTTCATTATCTCTGCAAGACCATTGAGTTGAGGTGTCTTTGGTGGAATCTTCTCAAGCTTGATACCAAAATTTCTACAATAGCTTTCAAACGGACCTCGGTATTCACCACCATTGTGTGATCTCACACACTTCAATTTCCTACCAGTTTCTCTCTCAACTTTTGCATGGAACTCCTTGAAGGCTTCAAGCATTTGGTATTTGTGTTTCAGCACATAGACAAAAACCTTTCTGGAATGGTCATCAATGAAAGTAACAAAGTATAATGCTCCGCCATGGGAAGTGTGCGCAATATCAAGAACATTTTCTGCACGATGTGGAGGGAGTGTATGAAATGCAACCCTATGTTGTTTGCCAGCAAAACAATGTGCATAGGGTTTTAAGGATATACCTTTCAACTCAGGGAGGTACTCCATGCGGGCAAGAGGGTGCATGCCCTTCTCACTCATATGCCCAAGCCTCTTGTGCCATAATTCCACCTAAGTGTCTTTTTCAGCAATATTCAACACCTCATTGCACAACTTAGTTTTATTCACATAGTGATTACCTTGCCTACTTCCTCGAGCCACAATCAAAGAGTCTTTGGTGATCTTACACTTTCCTTCACCAAAATAACTAGGATGTTTGATGTCATCAAGCTTGCCCACTGACAACAAGTTCAGCCTTATGTCGGGAGCATGTCTCACATCATCAAGCACCAATCTGCAACCTGTGTTTGTTTCAATGCATATAGAGCCCTTGCCAACAATTGTTGATGAACCACTATTTCCCATCCTTACTTGGCCAGTGACACCACTAGTGTAAGATGTGAAATACTTCGTGTGTGATGTGATGTGGAAGGATGCACCTGAATCCACAACCCAACTCATGGCATCATCACGAACAATACTATAGCATTCATCATCTTCAATGACTAGATAGTCCTCATCCATTGCAGTCATGGTTGAGCTGCTCTCAACCTTTTGCTTGGTTTTGTTTGCAAGTTTCCCTTGTGCAAGCTCTCTTTTGTACTTCCTGCACTCGCTCTTTATGTGTCCTGGATTGCCACAATGAAAGCAAGTAATATCTTTTCTCTGTTTTGACTTTGATCTCCCCCTGGATTTATTTCGTCCTTGCTGAAATCTTTTATTGTTGTGTCCACGGTTCTCATTCTTCCCATGGGTTTCAGCCACATACGCATCAGAAGAAGAGGCATCACCCTTTTCCTTATTTCTGGCTTCTTCATTCAGCATACTGTTCTTCACCATTTCCAAGGTCAACTTCCCATCTGTAGATGAATTGCTAAGTGACACAACAAGCATGTTGCAACTATCAGGCATGGAACTCAACAGCAACAATGGTTGCACCTCACCTTCAAAGTTGATCTTCATGGCTGAAAGTTGATTTATATGGCACTGGAAGACATTCAAGTGCTCAATCACACTTGTGTCATATCGGTGCTCAATCTTTGCAAGTATTTTGATCACTGAGGCCTTGTTCATTAATGTCTTTCTACATAGACTCCAACTTCTGCCACATCTCATACGCATTTGTGTCATTTGCAACATGTTGGAATATACTGTGGTTGATGTACAACCGAATCGTACCTAATGCCTTTCTATGCAACACTCTCCATTCTTCTTCTGTGACACATGTGGGTATCTTGTCTTTCACAATTGGATCATACAAATCCTTGCAATAAAGGATATCTTCCATCATGGGCTTCCATAATGAGTAATTGGAAGAATCATGTTTTATCATGCCACTTGTGGTAGTGCTTTCTTCCAAAGCCATTGTGAGCAGCACTTCCAGCAACAGTCAAGCAACTGGGATTAGCAACCTCCTAAGCAACCAAGGCTCGGATACCACTCTGTTGGGAATTAGCACACAAATGCACTTGTGGTTAACTGAAAACTACAGTGGAAACAATATAATCTCAGCACCACATCATGTACTAACTCAAGGATCATTGCTTAACACGGAAGGAAACATGTGCAGCAGCATATATGGAGGTAAAATGTTACTCAACAAACAAGACGCTCCTCTCAAGAGTGTCTTGTGGTAGGAGTATCTTTCTAGACAACAGGAAGCATCCACAAAAGAGACACAAAAATTTTACGTGGAAAACCCCTCAACAGTGGAAGAAGCCGGAGAGTGTCTAAGGCGACCTCTTGCGGACGTCGTGGTCCGAGCAGAGGGTGAGCCATGGTGTGGACACACACTTGAAGAGGCATAGCGACCGGTAGGGCACCCGCGAGAGGATCTCGATGAGGACGCCCTCAGGGAAGTTCTCCTCGGCCTGCTCGTGGTTGAGCTTGATCTTCTTCTCCTCCTCCTCCTAAGCATGGCAGAGACAGTTCGTTCAGGCTCCCAGTACCATCTGGCAGATCCCTTATTGGAAAGAGGATGGGCGTGAACCTCAGACCCAACGGGGACGACGGTGAGGTCGTGCAGCAGCGGCAACGGCGGCGGGGAAGAACGGGATGCCTTCCCCTCGTCGCGGGGTTTGCCTCCTTCGTTGGCGGTTGCCAGTTCCCCGTGTCCTTCTCCTCACAGCGCCATTCCTCACTGGCTTCACTGCTCACTCATGCCGACCACGTGACCGTGAGAAATTTTCGTAGGGCCTGAAGCATTTTAAAAAGCAAGCAAAAAAAATTATATATTACTTTTATTATTATTAAATTTGTCATATATTACGCCGGTTCAAAGATTTGCAAACATATAACAGCGTCGGCCGTGGTGAAGCCGACTGGTTCCTGTCGGCATTGTCGAAGCCGACAGGCTCTTGTTGGCCGCGGGGAAGCTGATAAGTGGCCGCTCGGCCACGTAGCAACCAATTAGTGGGCGGAACACCTCACTCGGCCTGGCCCCCTCCAGTTGGCTACGCCCAGGCCGACTGGGTCCAATTGGCTTAGCCGAAGCCGACATGACCCAGTCCTATATCGGCCGCGTCGCTCCCCTTCTTCCTCCTCTCTACTTCTCTGTTCTTCCTCTCCTCTCTCTCCACCCGAACCAACCCCAATTTCTGCACGATTATTGAGCCGATTTCTTCCTAGTTTTCCGACGTAGGTTGATTCTAGAGGGTTAGGGGAGGATAGGGAAACCTCAATCTCGTGATGGGGTACCTCGTAGTGGTGGTGGTGACCATTGTGGAGCTGGAGGTGGAGGAAGTGGAGGTGATGGTGGTGGTGGTGGTGGTGGAGATTCCGGTGTCCGTCGTCCATTCCCATGTTTGAAGGCCACCATTCGTCATTTCTTCACATGCTTCAAGGGTAAGATTCAACGTCCGGTCCCGTAGTATTATGTTGTGTCGATTATTTTAGTTGATACGATAGCTTCGGGTAATATATCTAGGACTGTCAATTTTGAGTTGGTTCGGTACAATATGTAGATGTCAAATATTTAGTTGTGTGGATATTTTTAGTTGATCCGGTAGCTTTGGATAATTTTTGGGTAGTTGTGGTAATTTTTAGTTGGTTCGATATAATTATTAGTTTTCCCTTTTGCTTAATATTTGTCCTTGTTGAATTATTTTTTAGGTCAACAGATATGTCTGATTTAGTGAAGTTAGGTTTTTACTACGGATCTGAGTGAATTTGAGTACATTGAAGTGCCAGTGACTGGCCCTGAAACATGGTCTGTTAGTCAGAAGACAGAATGGCTGGCCAGATGTTTAGGGTTTAATACTGAAACACACATCGTGGGTGTTCATGCATTATGGACCCGGTCCAGTTCGAATATTTTCTTTTATTTGAAGGAAATAGAGCGGGACTCTTAGTTGGTGCGCTGGTTACAAGCTTGCGAGAGTAGGGGAGTTAATCCTGTCGCCTTAGTGCTTCCCGTCGTGAAGCAGGTCAGTGCAACTGAAGCCGAGGGTGGCTACGATTATGGCCAGAGCAATGAAGGGATGCATGATTCAATGTCAAATTATGCGTCCCATGCTGGAGATGATGTTTACGAATCAGGGCAGAGTAGTCAGGCAGAAGGAGGAAATGCCGATGATTATGTCAGTGGCGAGGCGGATGATGATGAGGTAGATGGGCACATGCAAAACCAGATGGAAAATGAAGATAGAGATGGTGATATTGCTGATGATTCCGACGAGTCGTATGAAGAAGAGAACGTCTAGGAGGTGCCTGATCCTGCATCACGAAATCAGGACTTCTCAACTACAATGACCGTGAATATGATGGTCATGATTCTGCCTGGCAATATCACCAGAACAACATTGCGACAGGTGCCATGTATCCAAACAAGCAAGCTTTGAAGGATGCAATCATTGATTGGGCAATGTCCATGCAAAGGGTTTTTGTAGCTGATGTGTCAAGTCCGAAATACTTGACAATGGTATGCAAGAATCCAGGTTGTCCCGCGAGGGTGCATGGCTATCTCCCTAAGTTTGGCACAAACTGGGTGATCAGTGACTTGATTAGTTCATCACACTTGTGTTATTCCCTGCATCCCTCAAGATCATCCTAACCTTACGTCCACGCTCATTGCTCGGTTGCTTTATAGCAAGATAGTGGAGAGCAAAGCGATGGAAGTGAAGGCTATCCAGATAAAAGTCTTCGTCAGGTTCAAGCACAAAATATCTTATGGCAAGGCTTGGAGGGCTAAGCAGAGGGCACTTGAGAGCAGATTTGGTTCGTATTTTGATGCATATGACTATGTTGTCCGGCTCCTCCACACATTGCAGGACCGGAATCCAGGCACCTATGTCGATATCCAAGACTTGTTCATGCCAGAGTTCCCAAATGTAAAGGTACTGCATTGAATGTTCTTCTATTTCGGTGTGTGCATAGAATCTTTCAGACATTGTCGACCAGTGATATGTGTAGATGGCACTTTTCTCACTGGCAAGTACAAGGGTCAGATCCTAACCGCCATTGGTCAAGAGGGGCAAAATCAAGTCGTTCCTCTGGCATTTGCTTTTGTGGAGAGCGAGAACATTGAAAGTTGGACACGGTTCTTCAGGCAATTGAAAATAGCTATTGTGCAGGATAAGACAAATGTGTGCATCCTTCATGACAGGCATGCAAGTATACTCAGTGCGATAAAGACATTGTCAAACCCTGGTCCTGAGGAACAAACTCCATGGCAGGACTTGCAGGCCGTTGGTGCATGCGCCATCTTCGGGCCAATTTCTTCTCAGAATTCAGAAATAAGATCCTCATGAATCTATTCAAGAAACTCTGCACGCAGAACCAGCTATGGAAATACAATTTGATACATAATAGACTAAATGTTTGCACGCAGAGACATGTCAAGGACAGGAGAGCTGCACGAGATGCAGATGTGAGGGCACATGTTGAAGCAGTAGCTACACAGTTAGCAACAGGATTAGCTGCCATGGAGGAGGAGCCTGTTGGGCTTTGTGACTTGTCAGGATTTGATCCACCTTGTACTAGGAGAAGGCTTGGGAGGACAATTAAAACCTTTGATCAGTGGATAGAGCATCAGCCTCTAGAGAGGTGGTCTTTGCTGCATGACACACATGGAGCAAGGTACAGTGTCATGACTACCAATCTCGCTGAAACATATAACTTTGTCCTTGCAGGAAATAGGGCTTTGCCACTTACAGCCGTCGTTGAGGGAATTTTCTATGGTACAGTGAAGTATTTCAGAGATAGAAGTCGAAGCGCTGCCCTGCATATCACTAACAACCCGAACACACATTACTGTGAAAGGGTTATGAAGTACATGGATGAAAAGATGGAAAAAACCCGGTCACACACTGTTATCGCCATCGGCAATCTAGAGTGAAGGTTTGAGGTCCGCTTAGCTAACAACAAATTCAGATATGCAAATGAGATGAGGACACGCGAGGTGAAATTGGAAACGAAGTCCGGCCAACGTGTGAGTGCACATGCAACAAACCGAAGTTGCTTCACCTACCTTGCTCGCATGTACTTGCTGCTTGCGGGCAGTTAGGACTGGACGCAATCTCATTCGTGTCTCCATATTTTGTGAAAGAGTTTGTCCTCAATACCTGGACAGGTGAGTTGCTTGGTTTTCGATCAATGGGTAAATTCAACACCGTCGACCCTGCTGAACGGAGATACATTCCACACCCTGAGTTTATGCGTACAGGTAGAGGTAGATGACAGTGTTAGCGCATCCGGAATGATATGGATGAATCTGATGCCGGAGGGCGCACCATGCAATGCATTCTATGCAATGAATTTGGATATAGGGACCCTCAATGTCCCACTTTCGTCACTACCAGGGGGCGCTAGGCATGGACGAGGCAGTCGTGGACGAAGAGGAGGAGGAGGGAGAGCAAGAGGAAGAAGCTAGGCTATCTTTAAATTTGTATTAAGTGTGGCACTATTTTTAAAATTTGTATTAATTGTGGCACTATGTGTTAAATTTGTATTAAGTGTGTCACTATGTTCTAAATTTGTATTAAGTGTGGCACTATGTTTTAAATTTGTATTAAGTGTGGCACTATGTTTTAAATTTGTATTAACTCTGGCACTATGTTTTAAATTTGCATTAAGTGTGGCACTATGTTTTAAATTTGCATTAACTGTGGCACTATGTTTTAAATTTGCATTAACTGTGGCACTATGTTTTAAATTTGTATTAAGTGTGGCACTATGTTTTAAATTTGTACTAAGTGTGGCACTATCTTTAAATTTGTTTTAAATGCACAATTGTTGGAATGGAGGGAACGTGGTTGCTTAATCGGGAGATTCATAGTAAGCATCGTGCTGCGCAATTATGTGAGCGCAAGCTCGACCCCCTTGTCACTCGCACTTCTAAGGTGGACTGGAGGATACACCCGGATTGGGTTGACAAGCACGTGTTTTATTTATTTATTTCAAGCATGTATATTAATGGGCCACACTAAATGAATTGTTATGCTTTCTGATATGCAGATTGAAATGGGCTGGACTTTTAACTTTCGCGCGTCTAGTAGAGGCCACTGACACCTCCAGACGCTTAGCCATTGGCTCCTCTCTACTTACGTCGGAGCCTCACGGACCTAACTATGATTGGCTGCTCCGTTTCAGTGTTAGTTCCTTAGCCGCATATCTTTCGTTTGTCATGCTTCTGGTTTTACAATTACATTTGTTATTTACTAATACTTTCTCTTTACTCAATACAGATCCAGAATTTCCCGGGGTATCCAAATGTCCCTATGAATGCGACACAGATCACTCGTAGCCTGGAGGCGTACCTATTGTGGCTTTCGGGAAGGTTATGTTCACAGAGAACCATGTCACCACTTAAGTGCGCGCTACATCCCTATTGCACTGGAGATTGCGAGAGCTGAGATGCCGAATCAGATCACACCTAGGAGTTGGGGTTCGGCGGTCTTAGCAGCTACATACCGACTTATGTGCAACGGTTGCCAGCTTGCAACGAACAAGTCAGCCCTTCTTGGATGCCCTCTATTTTTACAGTTGTGGTCGTGGGAGAGGTTCTCTATAGGACGGCCGAACATAGATGTCGAGGAGGGTTTTCCCGTGGGCCACCTGCTCAATGCTGAACACATCGACATGCATACTTTCGGTCTGTGTTGGACACGTCACAAGGTATGTCTCGTGTTATAATTTAATGCATGTTCTTTGCCTACACTACGGCCGAAAACTCACTTATGTTCTGTGCAGAGACGCTATGCTGCTGAGCAGACTAGGCGAGCCTACACGGCATTAAACGAGTAGTTCGATACGTACATCGGGGTGATCTGGCAGCCGTACACGCAAGCAGCCATAGATGCCAGATACCCCGGCGGTATTTCTGAGCTATGCACAAGAGATTGGGGTTACTGGATGGTGAAATCAAAGATCATCTTTGATATCTTCGTCGAGGATATGGCGCAGTAGCGGGTTATGAGGCAATTTGGTCTTCGGCAGATGGTCGAGCCCCCCCTATAGAGAACCCGTTGTCAGCAATAGTCCAAAGGTATTGTATACTTATTCAATGTTTCATTGTCATTCACAATTGTTCACAGTGAATCACCAGTTAATTGTTAAACATACACATCAATTGATGGAACACAAGGAAGGGGATAAGCAGGACACAGGCTCAGTGGCTCCAAAGGCTTCAGCAGTACATTAGAGACTGGGATACTGCAACGACACGTCTCTAGGACGAGGATGTCATTTTGGATCTCGGTGAATTCAATGCCTATTTGGATTGGTACATGAGCGGGACAAGGTTAAGAATCGTTCAGCACCCTCATCCAAGGGAGATACCGGACCTTGTTATGTCGGATACAACCCGAGCTATGATACTTCAGGCTCTAGGTAGTACGCGGTAACATCTATTGTCTTTATCTAATGCATCTTGTTGTTACATACTTTGCCGTCCATACTTAATAATCATCGTGACAATTTCAGGCTAAGCTGGCATTCGATCTTCATAGTGAGGTGTAACACCCCCAGTGTCATGCTAGAGTAATCTCCCACTAATGGTTCCATGTCATCATGATTACTATGCAAATTACCACTTGTTAAAAATCAAAGCCAAATTCAAATTTAAAATAAAGTTAAATAAATTATTTATTCAAACTGTAGAAGAAAAATCTTGGTTGGGTTGAAAATATTCACTAAGTAATTTTCATGTAGGAACAATCATATTTTGAAATATTTAAGTACCCCTAACCTATTTAAAGTTGAGCCAACCACACTTATATTTGTCCATTTTAAAAATAAACGAATACTTATGCATTCCCAAATGACCTGAAACTTTGTGTGCTTCTACAAAATATTGCATAAGATTTATGTGCCAAGTTTCAACTCAAACCAAATACATTATTTATTTTAAATAAATAAAAAATAGTAGCTGTTTCAATTGACAAAAAAAAAAGGGAAAACAGAAAGACCCACTGTACACTTGGGCCTCAGTGCACAGTGCAGCCTGGCCCAGCCCACCTCGGCCATTCTCCTTCCTCTCGGTACAGAGGAGAGGCAGAGGCAGGGCGTGGCGAGCATCAAGCCGCCAAGGCCATGGATGGCCTCCACGTCGTCTCCCTCGGCCTATAAAGACGTCCATTCGAAACCCTAGATCAAGCTCGTCCAGTTCCCCCTCGAACCCCCATCGGCCCCCTCCTTTCTGAGTCAGATTTGAGCTCGCAAGCTCGCGTGATCACCGCTGCCCCGTCGTCGTTGTCGCGGCCACCGACGTCTCTGGTGGACGGGAGCACGTCCAGGAGGTCCGCCGAGGCCGGATTCGTCCGTTCCGGGGGCCAACTCAAGCCGGGACGGCCTATGTACTCGTCATCGAGCTCTTCTCGGCCGCGGATGCCACCATCTCGTCATTGTTGCCGCTGCTCCGGGCCGCCCCGACCTCCTCACCTTGTCCACGAGAACCGGGGTGAGATTCTCTTCCGATCCCCCTCGTTCCCGGCCTCGATTCGTTGCCGTAGCTGCCGTTCCCAAGCCCGTCCGAATGTACGCGTACGTGTACGTACGTGTGTGCGCCCGCGCCCGCGCATGGCCTCGCCGCCGCCGTGCGGCTGCTGTGCGCCCTGCCGCTGCCATGCTCCCCTGCGCCGTTGGCCGCTGCTGCCCTCGTGCACTTTTGCTGCTGTTGCTACTGCCTCCTGCTATCGCCGCTCGTTGCTGTGCCGCTCGCTGCTGCTTGCCCCTGCTGTTCGCTGCCTCCTGCTGCTGTTTGCTGGTGCTACTTACTGCTGCTGCTCTACGCTGCTACTGCTGCTGCTAGTCACTGCTACTGCTTGATTGCTGTTGCCTAACTAGCCGCTGCGGCCGATGCGTGTTGCTGCCGTTGCTGCTGCCTAGCTAGCCATTTGTGCTGGCCATGGACAAGGCCATGACCGTGTGTGTGTGAGCGTGTGTGTGTGTGTGATGATTGTGTGCGTGAGTGTAAGTCTGTGTGCTGTGTGTGTGCGGGAGTGTGAGTGTTTGTGCTGCGTGTGTGCGTGTGTGTTCTGTGTGTGTGGCCGGCCCCCTGTTCAATTAGTTTAGTGTTAATTAGTAGTTAGGTTAGCTACTAACAGATGACATGTGGACCCCATTAATTAGGTTAGTATTTATTTATTTGTTTAGGTACAGCCTATGACATGTGGGATCCACTTCTACTGTTCATGCGTTAACCAGTCAACATGGGTCAACCCAACGTGGCTAGAATAGCACTAGGTGACAAAAGTATTTCACTGTTTATAATTCGAATTAAATAAATTCAGAAAATCAATAAAACTTTGGAATTTCATAGAAAATAAACCGTAACTCCAATGAAAATAATTTATATATGAAAATTGCTCAGAAAAATATAACGAATCTAAATATGATATGCACATAGCTGCCACACCCCTCTAACATAACGAACATGGACATTTTGCGTTAGGATCATCTGTCCGAAAAATGCCTGGAGCCGGAAAAATATCGCCAGATATTTTCCCCCTTCTTTTAAAATGCTTAGGGGCGCATTAGAGCATGTCACCCACACATCTTGTCGTGCCATTGCATTTGTGTTGCATTTTATTGCTCCGTTATTTATTTGTTTCCCCCTCCGTTACTCCATTCCGGTAGACCCCGAGACCGATGTTGATCCGATGATCAACTACTTCACCATCGAGGATTCGTATCTGTCTGCAGAGCATCCAGGCAAGCAACCCCCCCCCCCTTGATCATACCGATATCGTCTATTCTTTCTCCCTTATGCTTGCATTAGTTTTTGCTACTATTATAAATAGTTCCTATTCTGATGCATAGTTTGTTTTTGATAAACTTCTATTGTACCTACTGCTTTAATAAACTGCTTAGTATAGGTTGATTAGTGATCCCCTGAGACCCCGTAGTCCCAGTTGCCCCTGCTTCTTCATCGACGACTTGAAAACTCGAAGACTCGGTCAACCGACCGACAAGCCACGCCCGTCACATTCACCGCACACACCCCCTAGATGTACGACTCTGCAGAGCTACTATCGAGTACCGAGGGTGACACCTCGTGAAGTACTCATGATGCTAACTCTGTAGTGCAGCTAGTCGGTCGTGGTTATCGAGGGTGATTCCTCCTTCACCACTCCCGACGACGACTCTGTCGTGCAACCCTTCAAGCGTAGACCATCGAGGGTGAATCCTCTCTGGTCACCTTGACGGTTACATCAGGTGGGACCCTCCGAGGGTGACTCCTCGGGTTTCTCCCTTGGTGTTATATACACACGGTTACATTACTTTACTGATGATACATGATGAGGTCAGGATGACCGGAGGGTGTTGGTGTAATACGACGGGGCGTGGTCGGGCATTCTTGGCCCTTGCCACAAGACCTTGAGAAGGGGCGACGGGACCACATATCGTGTATCGCGCTCGTCACAGCAATTAATAAAATGCTAATGGTTTGGGTATTTGATCTGAGTTGGTCATTTGACCTTTTCACACTAACCTTCACGTGGGAGAAGTTATGGGTACTCGGCGTCGTTGTATCAGTCGAAGCTCTTCGGACGTCAGGAATGGAGCGGCGCGCGCCCGGATGGCCCGCGTAAAGCACCGTCTTGTATTAAGAGGTGCCAGGACTGACACCGGCCGCCCTCGCATTGTGCAGGAGCACAAAGGGTGAATGGGCCCATGACCCCTGCCCGCTTAGGATTTAGACCGGCGGGCTGGCCTCTCTGTTGAGCCTAGGTGGGGCTACGACGTGTTGATCTCCGAGGCCGGGCATGACCCAGGAAAGTGTGTCCGGCCAAAGGTGATCAAGCGTGATGGAAAACGTGGTGCACCCCTACAGGGATGAAATTAACTATTCGAATAGCCGTGTCCACGGTAACAGGACGACTTGGAGTTGTATCCCGAGCTAATATAACTAAAAGTGATGACTTGAAATAAAATGTTGGCTCCGAGGTTGCTTTCTCGCGGGAGTCGAGGAAGAATCTCTGGGCGTGGTTACTTAATAAAATTGCTACAATGATATTGCTACATATGAGTTACCAATCTACACTCTTCTAATGCTGCAAGATGTTGAAGATGCTAGTCTTCGATAGGACTAGGCCTTCCCTCTCTCATTCTTGCTTTCTGCCGTTAGTCCAGATATAACCCCCCTTTCCTTTGATAATGATGCATACTTAGCATAGTTCTGATGTCAGTCTTGTGAGTAATTTGGATGAGTACTCACCGTTGCTTTGCATTCTCTTTCCCCCTCGATACGATTACCGCGTTCAGATGACGGAGCCCAGGAGATGGAGTACGCCGAAGACGACTACTACACCACCGCCGGAGACTACTACTACGTGGAGGCTGCCCCCGACCAGCAGTAGGATAGGAGGTTCCCAGGCAGGAGGCCTCACCTCGTTCGATCCGTTGTTATGTTTGTGCTAGCCTTCTTAAGGCAAAACTTGTTTAACTTATGTCTGTACTCAGATATTATTTGCTTCCGCTGACTCGTGCTTGTCGAGCTTTATATTCGAGCCCTCGAGGCCCCTGGCTTGTAATATGAAGTTGTATGACTTTAATTTGTGTCTAGAGTTGTGTTGTGATATCTTCCAGTGAGTCCCTAATCTTGGTCATACGCATTTGCGTGTATGGTTAGCGTACGGTCAAATTGGGGACGTCACATGAGGTCAGGCACTATACACGTTCACTATCGTCTGGACCTCTTATGGTACCTAGGTCTCAGCTCCAGCCATGGTTCACGCGCCTAGAGCAGAAGCTACGAGCTGTCTGCGCGGCTATCACGTGCACCCGCACTTCGGACGTTGTTCCCCACCACCACCACCACCACCACCAGCCGCGTCCCTCCACACAACGACAACAACCACGTCCACGCCTAGCACAGCAGCCGACGCCCCCTCCACCACCTCCTGACCAGGCCGGCAGTTTGGCGTGGCAGCACCCACAGCAACATGGTCCCTCGTCCAGCTTCGCGTTTAGGCCTACACCACAACAGCAAAGTCCCACATCGGGTTTCATGTTTCAGCCACATCCAGCTGGTATGTCTCTTCAAATTTATTCTTTTCAATATTAATTGAGACTACATATTTCTTCATTACTTATGTTCCCTCCTGCAGGATCCTTCGCATATCACGAGGCATCGGCCTTCGGATCCGCGTGGGGGAGTGAGGATGAGCCACTATCGTAGCATGATACTTGTGATCTGCGTTGGGTTTTCCGTGAAGAGGAACGGGTAATTGCAGCACAAAGTGGGTAAGTATTTCCCTCAGTTATGAACCAAGGTTTATCAAACCAATAGGAATATCAATCCTCAACTGTCTTCAGCGGCTGCACACAAATGAACAAACAACTTGCACCCAACGCGGGCAAGAGGGTTGTCAATCCCCTTGATCTCGTTATTTGCAAGCAAATGAATTGTGTAGATAATTGTTGATAAATATAAATTGCTAAATAAAATAAAAAATAAATAAAGGCAGTGAGGTAATAATAGCGTTCGTAAATATATATAAGTGAATAGACCCGAGGGGCCATAGCTTTCCCTAGCGACATCTCTCATGTAGGCAGCATACGGTGGGTAACAAATTACTGTTGGGCAATTGATAGAAAAGTGGATATTTATGCGATTTTCATGGCAATGATCATGTGTATATAGGCATCACGTCCATAAACAAATAGGCCGACTCCTGCCTGCACCTATTACTATTACTCTACTCATCAACCGCTATCCAGCATGCATCTAGAGTATTAAGTAAAACAGAGTAATGCATGGAGAACGATGACATGATGTAGACAAAGTAAACTCAAACAATATGAATGAACCCCGTCATGTTATCCTTAGTAGCAACAACACAAAGACGCATCTTAACCCCTACTTTGTCACTGGGATATAGAAACTCGCCAGGTTGAACCTACCACAACGCACCACTCCCACCGATGAAATATCAATCTACTTGGCCAAAGCACATCAATAGATCGGAGAGCATTACGAAGCTATAATGATCATCCAATTAAGGGACAATATATATCAGAGGTATCTCAAATACTTTTCATGAATAATCTGACCATAAACCCACAATTCATCGAATCCCAACAAACACACTGCACAATAGGATTACATTGGATAGATCAAAGCGAAGATGCGATGACCATTGTATTGAATATCAAGAGATAGAGAGATTGCCATCTAGGTACTAGCCATGGACCCGTAGGTCTGTGGTGAACTACTCACACATCATCAAGAGGGCGGCAAGGTTGATGTAGAGGCACTCCGTGATTGATCCCCCCTCCGGCAGGGTGCCGGAATGGAGCTCCAGTTGGCCCCGTGACGGAAGAGAGACTTCCAGCGGCGGAAAAAGGGTTTCGTGACTGCTTCAGGGGTTTTTGCGATATTAGAGAATTTATAGGCCACAGAGGGGCGTCGGGAGGCAGCCGAGGGGGCCACCACATATCAGGCCCCTCCCCCCTAGGGTGCGCCCTCATGTGTGGTGGGGCCCTAGTGCACCTCCCGGACTCCTTCCGAAGCTTCTAGGTCTCCTTTTGGTCCAGAAAAAATCATCAAAAAGTTTCGTGGCAATTGGACTTCGTTTGGTAATGTAAACCTGAAAAGTAAAAATCATGCAGAAAACAGCAACTGACACTGGGTCAATAGTTAGTGCTCAAAAATATTATAAATTGGTAAATAAAGACCAAAAAAGTATTCTAGAATGATAATATATCAGCATGGAACAATCAAAAATTATAGATACGTTGGAGACGGCGGCGCTGGAGACCGGCAGCGGTGCTGCCGGCTGCGACGGGCTAGGGCACGGCGGCCATTGGAGGGGACGGCGCTAGGGGTTGGGGGACGCGGTGTAGGAGGGGACGGCGGCGCTGGAGACCGGCGGCGGCGCGGGAGAACGGCGGCGCGGGGAGAACGGCGGCGGCGGCGCTGACGGGATTGTGGTGTGGGTCGATGTGGGGGAATGGCCAGGCAGCGCTCGCTTTTGTTTTTTTTTTTGCGTTAGGCTGGGCTCTTTGCACTGGGCTGGGCACATGGCAAAAAAAAATTGTGCGGGGCGTGAAGGCTGGGCTCTTTGCCGTCTTCACTGTGGGCTGGGCAGACGGCAAAAAAAAAATCATGCGCGCCTCCAACCGGGGCTGGGAGCTTTGCCGTCTCGCGGTGGGCTGGGCAGACGGCAAAATACGAGCGCTGTTACTTACCGTCCGAGTGGACACGTGTCCAGGCTTTGCCGTTAGGCGTAAAACTTATTGACGGCAAAGAGCTGGTTTGCCGTCATGGGTTCTTTGCCGTCATCCGTTTTCTCTGTTTGCCGTCAGCCATACTAACAGCAGACGGCAAAACATATTTTTACCGTCAAGTTTTTTTTGCCGTCTTCCGATGACGGCAAATCGTCTCTTTGTCGTCTGCCCGATGAAATGCAGACGGCAAATTAGCGTCCTGACGGCAAATCATCTGTTTCCCGTAGTGTAACTCATCTCTAGTCCCTTTATCATTTATATTCAGAGAGGTAAATAAATATTCAATAGGAGAAGTACCATTCATTTTAAGATCTTCATCATGATTCTGGTAAACCCGGGTGGAAGAGCATTTTCTAAGAATTCCCGCTTAGCTCTCAACTTAGCGGTCCTCTCCTTACTTTCATTAGTAGATATTTGGATAGATTTAATAGCATCATTAAAATCACGCTTGGGTGGCAAAGCTTTGCCTTTAAGAGTTTCCACATCAAGAGCGATCATATCCATGTTTTTAGCCAAAGTACCAACCACATGCAATTTTTCTTCTACCATAGTGTTGAAAACCTTTTGAGAATTAATAAATTATTTAATTCTGTTCTAAAGATAATAGAGCATCCTATTAGAATTTGTAGAAGAATTTCCATAAGAATTTACATAAGAATTTCCATAAGAGTTTCCATAATTATTAGAGGAATTACCGGGATACGGTCTAGAATTGAAGTTTTCTCTATAAGCATTATTGTTGAAATTATTTTGCGAGACAAAGTTCACATCAATAGCATCATTATTTTGATCAATCAAAGTATACAAGGTCATATCATTAGGATCAACATGAGCATTTTTACTAGCAACCATATTCATAAGAGCATCCGGTTTTTCACTCAAAGTAGTGATTCCTTCAACAGAATTTACCTTCTTACCGGTTGGAGCCCTTTCGGTATGCCATTGAGAATAATTTGCCATAATGTTGTCCATAAGTTTTGTGGCCTCTCCTAAGGTCACATCCATAAAGGTACCACCTGCAGCAGAATCTGGAAGAATCTAGACACAAAGTTTAGTCCAGCATAGAAGTTTTCGATAATCATCCACAAGTTTAAACCATGAGTTGGACAATTTATTATCATCAATTTCATTCTCTCCCAAGCTTGTGCAACATGCTCTTGATCTTTCTATTTAAAATTCATTAGTTGATTTCTAAGGGAGATGATCTTAGCAGGAGGAAAATACTTGGCAATAAAAGCATCTTTACGCTTAAAGATGAAAACCAAGCTTTAGCTTTATCTCTTAGTGAAAAAGGAAATAATTTTAATTTCACAACATCATTATCCATATACTTTTTATTTTGCATGACACATAATTCAACAAAGGTATTATGATGTGACGCAGGATCCTCATTAGGACTTCTCGAAAATTGATCTTTCATGACAAGATTTAGCAATGCAGCATTAATATCAAAAGCCTCCGCACTAGTGGCGGGTGGTATGGGAGTACTAATAAAATCATTATTATTAGTATTTGAGAAGTCACACAACTTAGTAGTATCTTAATACATGGTGACCGAACAAGCAAAGTAACAAGCAAGACAAGTAAACTAGCAAGCGAAGAAGTAAACTAGTAATAAGCAAAGATAAATATTTTTGTATTTTTGATTTTTATGAGACTAGATAAATATAACATAAAATAAAAAGAAGAACAAGTGAATGAAAATTTGTGTGAAGTTACTTGATAGTTGATGATGATATTCCCCGGCAACGGCGCCAGAAATCCTTCCTGATACTTGTAATCTGAGTTGGGTTTTCCGTGAAGAGGAACGGGTAATTGCAGCACAAAGTGGGTAGTTATTTCCCTCAGTTATGAAACAAAGGTTTATCGAACCAATAGGAATATCAAAACTCAACCGTGTTCAGCGGCTGCACACAAAAGAGCAAACAACTTGCACCCAACGCGGGCAAAAGGGTTGTCAATCCCCTTGATATCGTTATTTGCAAGCAAATGAATTGTGTAGATAATTGTTGATAAATATAAATTGCTAAATAAAATAAAAAGTAAATAAAGGCAGCGAGGTAATAGTAGCGTTTGTAAATATATAAGTGAATAGACCCGGGGGCCATAGTTTCCCCTAGCGGGATCTCTCATGTAGGCAGCATACGGTGGGTAACAAATTACTGTTGGGCAATTGATACAAAAGCGGATAGTTATGTGATTTTCACGGCAATGATCATGTGTATATAGGCATCACGTCCATAAACAAATAGGCCGACTCCTGCCTGCACCTATTACTATTACTCAACTCATCGACCGCTATCCAGCATGCATCTAGAGTATTAAGTAAAACAGAGTAATGCATGGAGAACGATGACATGATGTAGACAAAGTAAACTCAGGCAATATGAATAAACCCCATCGTGTTATCCTTAGTAGTAACAACACAAAGACGCATCTTGTTCCCTACTTTGTCACTGGGATATAGAAACTCGCCAGGTTGAACCTACCACAACGCACCACTCCCACCGATGAAATATCAATCTACTTGGCCAAAGCACATCAAAAGATCGAAGAGCATTACGAAGCTATAATGATCATTCAATTAAGAGACAATATATATCAGAGGTTCTCAAATACTTTTCATGAATAATCTGAACATAAACCCACAATTCATCGGATCCCAACAAACACACCGCACAATAAGATTACATCGGATAGATCAAAGCGAAGATGCGATGACCACTGTATTGAAGATCAAGAGATTGAGAGATTGCCATCTAGGTACTAGCTATGGACCCGTAGGTCTATGGTGAACTGCTCACACATCATCATGAGGGCAGCAAGGTTGATGTAGAGGCCCTCCGTGATCGATCCCCCCTCCGGCGGGGTGCCGGAACGGAGTTCCAGATGCCTCGCGACGGAACAGAGACTTGCGGCGGTGGAAAAAGGGTTTCGGGACTAATTCTGGGGTTTTTGCGATATTAAAGAATTTATAGGCCAGAGAGGGGCATCGGGAGGCAACCGAGGGGGCCACCACATATCAGGGTGCTCCCCCTAGGGTGCGCCCTGATGTGTGGTGGGGCCCTCGTGGACCTCCCGGCCTCCTTCCGAAGCGTCCAGGTCTTCTTTTGGTCCATAAATAATCATCAAAAAGTTTTGTGGCAATTGGACTTCGTTTGGTAATGTAAACCTGAAAAGTAAAAATCATGCAGAAAACATGAACTATCACTGGGCACTGGGTCAATAGGTTAGTGCTTAAAAATATTATAAATTGGTAAATAAAGACCCAAAAAGTAACCTAGAATGATAATATATCAGCATGGAACAATCAAAAATTATAGATACGTTGGAGACGTATCATAGCACAACACCTGGATGGACATGTTTTCGACTCCTGTACCAGGACCCACCCAAGATACACAGGATGACCAGGGCTGGTCCAAGGTTCCTCTTTGTAACATTAGGCCACCCCACAAGTTGGGCTGGAGTACGCCTAGCACACCGCCTGAGCGCCGAGGTAGGCGTCATCATTGACGCTTCCATCTATCAGTAGAGACATGACTATCTAATTATGTATGAGACATATGTCTATTCTATCTATGGGACAACTGACTATCTACTTATGTATGAGACATATTCATGTTCTATTTCAGTCCTTAGTTAGTTTAGCGGGGATAATACTTAGATAGAACATAATGCCCCTAAAACAAGACAATACAAACAAATAATATAAAATACATCTGAATTAAACAGTACGACTGAAATTAGAAACTATAGCTTACAAAATACATGAAGGCATCATCGTCGTCCTCCATCGATGCAGAGCTCTTGCCCTTGTCTATGCAGAGCTCTTGCCGTGCGATGATGCAGAGCTCTTCCCCTTCGACGATGCGGTAGTCTTGGCCTTGGTGCTTGATACGTCTCCAACGTATCTATAATTTTTGATTATTGCATGCTGATATATTATCATTCTAGGATATTTTTTGGGTCTTTATTTACCAATTTATAATATTTTTGAGCACTAACCTATTGACCCAGTGCCCAGTGCCACTTGTTGTTTTTTGCATGTTTTTCACTTTTCACGTTGACAGTACCAAACGAAGTCCAATTTCCACGAAACTTTTTGATGATTTTTTCTGGACCAAAAAAAGACCTGGCAGATTTGGACGGACACCGGGAGCCACACCAGGGCCCCACAAGCCAACAGGGGGCGCCCTAGGGGGCTGCGCCCTAATGGCTTGTGGGCCCCTGGCGGCTCCCCCGACCTCGTTCTCTGGCCTATAAATTCTCATATATCGTGAAAACCCTGGAGATAGTCCTGATACTCTTTTTACGCCGCCGCAAGTCTCTGTTCTGTCGGGAGGCCATCTGGAGCTCCGTTCCGACACCCTGTCGGAGGGGGATCGATCACGGAGGGCCTCTTCATCAACCTTGCTGCCCTCATGATGATGTGTGAGTAGTTCACCACAGACCTACGGGTCCATAGCTAGTACCTAGATAGCAATCTCTCTATCTCTTGATCTTCAATACAATGATCATCGCATCTTTGCTTTGATCTATCCGATGTAATCCTTTTGTGTGGTGCGTTTGTTGGGATCCGATGAATTGTGGGTTTATGTTCAGATTATTCATGAAAAGTATTTGAGTCACCTATGAATATTATGATTCTTATTTGCATGATCATTATAGCTTCGTAATTCTCTCCGATCTACTGATTTGCTTTGGCCAAGTAGATTGATCTTTCTTCAGTGAGAGAGGTGCATTGTAGTAGGTTCAACCTGACGAATGTCTATATCCCAGTGACAGAAGAGGACAAGTTGCGTATTTGTATTGTTGCTACTAAGGATAAAATGATGGGGTTTATTCATATTGCTTGAGTTTACTTTCTCTACATCATGCCATCGTTCTCCATGCATTACTCTGGTTTACTTAATACTCTAAATGCATGCTGGACAGCGGTCGATGAGTGGAGTAATAGTAATAGGTGCAGGCAGGAGTCAGTCTATTTGCTTATGGACATGATACATATATACACATGATCATTGCCGTGAAAATCGCATAACTATCCTCTTTTCTATCAATTGCCCAACAGTAATTTGGTCACCATGTCTCAAGATACTACTAACTTCTCAAATACTAATAGCAATGATTTTATTAGTACTCCTATACCACCCGCCACTAGTGTGGAGACTTTTGATATTAATGCTGCATTGCTAAATCTTGTCATGAAGGATCAATTTTTGGGAAGTCCTAATGTGGATCCCGGTTCACATCTTAATACCTTTGTTGAATTATGTGATATGCAAAAGAAAAAGGATATGGATAATGATATTTTAAAATTAAAATTATTTCCTTTTTCACTAAGAGATAAAGCTAAAGCTTGGTCTTCATCTTTACCTCGTAATAGTATTGGAACATGGGATAAGTGCAAAGATGCTTTTATTGCCAAGTATTTTCCTCCTGCTAAAATCATCTCCCTTAGAAATCAAATAATAAATTTTAAACATCAAGATCAAGAGCATGTTGCACAAGCTTGGGAGATAATGAAATCGATGATAAGAAATTGCCCTCCTCATGGTTTAAATTTGTGGATGATTATCCAAAACTTCTATGCTGGACTAAACTTTGTGTCTAGAAATCTTCTAGATTCTTCTGCAGGTGGTACCTTTATGGATGTGACCTTAGTAGAGGCCACAAAAGTTTTGGACGACATTATTACAAATTATTCTCAATGGCATACCGAAAGATCTCCAACCGGTAAGAAGGTAAATTCTGTTGAGGAAATCGCTACTTTCAGTGAAAAGTGGATGCTCTTATGAATATGGTTGCTAGTAAAAATGCTCATGTTGATCACAATGATATTCCCTTGTCTATATTTTATTGAGCAAAATAATGATGCTATTGATGTGAACTTTATCTTGTGAAATAATTTCAATAACAATGCTTATAGTGGAAATTTCAATTCTAGACCGTATCCCGGTACTTCCTCTAACAACTATAGAAATTCTTATGGAAATTCTTCTACAAATTATAATAGGATACCCTCTGATCTTGAGAACACAATTAAATAATTCATTAATTCTCAAAAGGTTTTTAACACTATGGTAGAACAAAAATTGCATGTAGGTGATGCTTTGGCTAAAAACATGGATAGAATTGCTCTTGATGTGGAAAATCTTAAAAGTAAATCTTTGCCAACTAAGTATGATTTTAATGAGACTATTAAATCAATCCAAATATCTATTAATGAAATTAAGGAGAGGACCGCCAAGTTGAAAGCTAAGCGGGAATTCTTAGAAAAGGCTCTTCCGCACGGTTTTTACCGGAATCATGATGAAGATCTTAAAATGATTGGTACTTCTCCTTTTGAATCTTTGTTTACTTCTCTGAATATAAATGATAAAGGGACTGGAGATGATTCAAGTCTAGTTGAGAAGCGTCACGTTTGCTTGGTGGGTGGTGATTTTGATGCTAAAACTGAAAAAAGTGGGTTTGGAGAGGTCAAAACTTTAACTAGTGATGTGCCCACTATTTTGGATTACAAGGACTTTAATTATGATAATTGCTCTTTAGTAGAATGTATTTCCTTGTTGCAAACCATTATTAGCTCACCCAATTCTTATAAACAAAACAAAGCTTTTACCGAACATATAGTAGAAGCTATGATAAAAGCTTATGATGAGAAACTTGAGCTTGAAGTTTCTATTCCTAGAAAATTGCGTGATGAGTGGGAACCAACTATCAAAATAAATATAAATAAATATGAATGTAATGCCTGGTGTGACCTTCATGCTAGTGTTTCAACTATTCCTAAATCTCTTTGTGATTTGCTTGGTCTCACTAATATTGAAGATTGTTCCCTTAACTTGCATCTTGCGGATTCTACCATTAAGAAACCTCTAGGTAGGATTAATGATGTGCTTATTATTGCAAATAAAAATTATTTGTGTGTATATTTTATTATGATTGATATTGACTGCAATCATACTTGTCCCATAATACTTGGAAGACCTTTCCAACGAACTATAGGTGCAATTATTGACATGAAAGAGGGAAACATAAGGTTCCAATTCCCATTAAAGATTGGGATGGAACACTTCCCTAGAAATAGAATTAAACCTCCTTATGAATCAATCATGAGAGCTACTTATGGGTGGAGTATCAAAGATGACAACACTTGAAACTATGCATTATGCCTAGCTAGGGGCATAAAACAATAGCGCTTGTTGGGAGGCAACCCAATAGTTATCTTTATTTTTGCTTTTTAATTTCTGTTTGTTTTTTATAACATGATTATTGCCTCTGTAATGATTGTGTTTTTATGTTTTAATTAGTGTTTGTGCCAAGTAAAGCCTTTGGGATGACTCACAAGATGAGTAGAATCGATGCTGAAACAAAACAGAAACTTTTGACTCCACTACAGGAATTTTACTTTTTTACTGAAGTGTGGTAATAATCTGAATTTTTTACAGAGTATTTCTATAGAAATTTTCGATGTTGTACTAATTTTTTATAATTTTTAGAATTACATAAGTAACTGTTCTGTTTTAGACAGATTCTGTTTTTGCTTGCATAGTTTGCTTGTTTTGATTATACTATGGATTGTATCGGGGGGTATAAGCCATGGAGAAGTTGGAATACGGTACCTATTATGAAATTATGAAATAATAATCAATTTATAACAGTACCTAAAGTATTCAATATGTTTCTTATACTAACAGATGTCACAAAGTTTTGTTGAGTTTTGTGTGATTGAAGTTTTCATGTTTTGGGTGTTATCACGATGGACAAAGGAATAAGGAGCGGCAAGAAACTAAGCTTGGGGATGCCCAAGGCACCCCAAGGTAATATTCTAAGGAAGACTCGAGCGTCTAAGCTTGGGGATGCCCAGGAAGGCATCCCCTCTTTCGTCTCAATCCATCGGTATGTCACTCGAAGTTATATTTTTATTCATCACATGATATGAGTTTTGCTTGGAGCGTCGTTTGTTTTTGTTTTATTTTACTTTTAGTTTGCCACAATCGTCGTTTGCTGGACACACCTATTTGAGAGAGACACACCTTCATCATAATTTGTTAGAATACTCTATGTGCTTCACTTATATCTTTTGAGCTTAGCAGTTGCTCTAGTACTTCACTTATATCTTTTTGAGAACGGTGGCTTAGAGATTTTATAGAAATAATTTCACTCTCTCTCTCTCTCTTCACTTATATTTGTTTGAGAGTTGAAAAATAGTGACGGTAATTTGCATGGGTCATAAGACTAGTCAAACTAATAGGTATTCAATGAGTGATAATCAAAACCATCATGTAGCACATATAGAGAAATTGTGGGTTAATGATATTGATGTGGTAGTATGAAAAATGTGTGAGTTCATAATTGTTGATTCGTAGAAGTGTCGATATTAAGAGAGGTTAACTTCTTGTTCGTCTAAAAATTAAAAAGGCATGGTGATGAAGTGTGAGCATGTCCATTCCTCGTTGAAATCCTTGTGTTGTTTCGGGTCGAAGGCGTGCGATGGTTAACTCCTACCAACCTCCTCCCTCGGGGCATGCGAGTAGTATTTTTGATTTGTGATAAAACTAATAAAACTTTGCAATAAGTATATGAGTTCTTTATGACTAATGTGAAATCATGGACATACGCAATCTCACCTCCTCATATTTTCTAGCCTCTTCGATACCGTGCATTGCCCATTCTCACCTTGAGGATCGGTGCAACTTTCGCCGGTGCATCCAAACCCCGTGACATGATACGCTCTGTTGCACATAAGCCTCATTATATCTTCCTCAAAACAGCCACCATACATACATATCATGGCATTTCCATAGCCATTCCGAGATATATTGCCATGCAAATTCCATCGTCACTTCACATGACTAGTTCGTTCATCATCATATCGCTTTGCATGATCATATAGAGCTGACATAGTATTTGTGGAAAAGCCACCGTTCATCATATTTTTTATACATGTCACACTAGATCTTTGCACATCCTGGTACACTGCCAGAGGCATTCATATAGAGTCATATCTTCCTATCAGTTCTTCATATCGAGTTGTAAGTAAATAAAAGTGTGATGATCATCATTATTAGAGCATTGTACCAGTGAGGAAATAAAAATGGGGGAGGCCAAATGATCCCACCATATATTAAAAAATGAATGAGAGAAAATGAGAGAAGGGACTTTGCTACTATCCTTTACCACACTTGTGCCTCAAAGTGGCACCTTGTTCCTCATATAGAGAGTCTCATGTTATGTCATTTTCATATGCTAGTGGGAATTACTTTTTCATTATTATAAACTTGGCTTGTATATATTCCTATGATGGGCTTCCTCAAATGCCCGAGGTCTTCATGAGCAAGCAAGTTGGATGCACACCCCACTTAGCTTCAGTTGAGCTTTCATACACTTATAGCTCGAGTGCATCATTTACATGGCAATCCCTACTCCTTGCATTGACATATATCGACGGGCATCTCCATAGCCCGTTGGCACGCCTAGTTGATGTGAGACTATCTTCTCCACTTTTTACCCCTTTGATATCTACCGCCATATTCTATTCCACCTATATGCTATGTCCAATGGCTCACGCTCATGTATTGCGTGAAAAATAAAAAGCTGATGCATATTGAAAAGTACGATCCAATTGCCTGACTTGGACACCATGGTGCTTGACATTTGTATTAATGTGGTGAAGATGGAGCCATGCCTTGCTAATATAATAAGATGAATGGGGGTAAACATTCTTTGAGGATCGTATACTTTGAAAGATTGATGATTTTGTTTCTTATGCTTATAAGTATTGCTATGTTAATATTTGTTAGTTCATCGTTTCTCAATGAGCATACATGCAAAAGATTACATAATGGGTAGCATGTCACATCAAAAATTATGTTTTTATCATTTACCTACTTGAGGACGAGCAGGAATTAAGCTTGGGGATACTTGATACGTCTCCAACGTATCTATAATTTTTTATTGTTCCATGCTGATATATTATAATTCTAGGATACTTTTTGGGTCCTTATTTATCAATTTATAATATTTTTGAGCACTAACCTATTGACCCGGTGCCCAGTGCTAGTTGCTGTTTTCTGCATGTTTTTCACTTTTCAGGTTTACAGTACCAAACAAAGTCCAATTGCCACGGAACTTTTTGATGATTTTTTCTGGACCAAAAGAAGACCTGGGAGATTCGGAAGGAAGCCGGGAGCCACACCAGGGCCCCACAAGCCAACAGGGCACGCCCTAGGGGGGCGTGCCCTGATGGCTTGTGGGCCCCTGGCGGCTTCCCTGACCTCGTTCTCTGGCCTATAGATTCTCATACATCGTGGAAACCCTGGAGGTTGTCCCGAAAATCTTTTTACGCTGTCGCAAGTCTCTGTTCCGTCGGGAGGCCATCTGGAGCTCCGTTCCGGCACCCTGTCGGAGGGGGGTCGATCATGCAGGGCATCTTCATCAACCTTGCTACCCTCATGATGATGTGTGAGTAGTTCACCACAGACCTACGAGTCCATACCTAGTACCTAGATGGCAATCTCTCTATCTCTTGATCTTCAATACAATGATCATCGCATCTTCGCTATGATCTATCTGATGTAATCCTTTTGTGCGGTGCGTTTGTTGGGATCCGATGAATTGTGGGTTTATGTTTATATTATTCATGAAAAATATTTGAGTCACCTCTGAATATTATGATTCTTATTTGCATGATCATTATAGCTTCGTAATTCTCTCTGATCTATTGATTTGCTTTGGCCAAGTAGAATGGTCTTTCTTCAGTGAGAGAGGTGTGTTGTAGTAGGTTCAACCTGACGAGTTTCTATATCCCAGTGACAGAAGGGGACAAGTTGTGTCTTTGTGTTGTTGCTACTAAGGATAACACAATGGGGTTTATCCATATTGTTTGAGTTTACTTTGTCTACATCATGTCATACTTCTCCATGCATTACTCTGTTTTACTTAATACTCTAGATGCATGCTGGATAGCGGTCGATGAGTGGAGTAATAGTAATAGGTGCAGGCAGGAGTCAGCCTATTTGTTTATGGATGTGATGCCTATATACACATGATCGTTGTCGTGAAAATCGCATAACTATCTTCTTTTCTATCAATTGCCTAACAGTAATTTGTTACCCACCGTATGTTGCCTACATGAGATATGCCGCTAGGGAAAACTATGGCCCCGGGGTCTATTCACTTATAAATTCATAAACACTACTATTACCTTGCTGCCTTTATTTGTCTTTTATTTTATTTTGCAATTTACAATTATCTACACAACTCATTTGCTTGCAAATAACGAGATCAAGGGGATTGACAACCCTCTTGCCCGCGTTGGGTGCAAGTTGTTTGCTCTTTTATGTGCAGCCGCTGAGGACGGTTGAGGATTGATATTCCTATTGGTTCGATAAACCTTGGTTGCATAACTGAGGGAAATACTTACCCACTTTGTGCTGCAATTACCCATTCCTCTTCACGGAAACCCCAACGTAGATCACAAGTATCAGTGCTTGGCATGAAGATGTCGTCTTCATCCTCGCTGTCGTCTGTCCACCAAGTTGTATTTTCTGCTGCAATCTTCAGGTAAGATTCACTTTTATGCAGTTACTTCTGCCATCTTCCATGCAACCTGAGAAGTTCTTTCCATATCTCCTCAAAGGTCCTTGAAGGCCAGCCGCTCCTAGCTAATGCGTGAGCCAGCTCATTCAGTAGGGTGTCACTACTAATGAGTTTGTCCCACAAAACTATTCTATTGTCTATCTTGAAATTGCTGGCTAAACGCAGAAGATATTGGCACATCTGAGGGTGAAAACTACGATCAAAAGGATAACCGGGCATCTTGACACTACTACAAGACTACACTGGACTGCTTTCCCACCTTCGTGTGGAGGGGGTTTTATAGGCTGGGAAGAGAAGAATAGGTGGGAACACTACAGGAATCAGGTTCTTTGCCGTCTGCCATGGCGGACGGCAAAGGATAGGCCTACGGATGGCAAAACCCTTTGCCGTCAGCCAGCAGACGGCCCCCCGTCCGGCACAGAAAACTCCGGTAAAGGAGGGGCGGCCGGGGGCGGGGACGGCAGCGGGGGCGGCCGGCGGCAAGGAGAGGAGGCGGCCGGGCGGGGCGGCGGGGGGCGGGGGTGGCGTGGCGTCCGGGGGCGGGGGCGGAGGCGGCCGGCGGCGAGGAGAGGAGGTGGCCGGGCGGCATGGAGGAGGCGGCGGGGGTCGGGAGGGAGAGAGAGAGAGAGAGAGAGAGAGAGAGAGAGAGAGAGAGAGAGAGAGAGAAAGAGAGAGAGGGGGGGTGTGGGGTCGGGCCCGACGTCGTTTATTAGGGCAGGGCTTTGCCGTCTGCTGGCGGACAGCAAAGCCCTGGCCGACGGCCCAGTTAACCCCCCCCCCCCCCCCACGGGCCAGTGGGGCCCAGGGTGGCTCTTTGCGGTCTGCCTTCTGGCTCTTTGCTGTCAGCTGGCAGACGGCAAAGCCCTGGCAGATGGTAATCAGAATCTTTGCCATCTGCCATTTCTTTGTCGTCCGTTTCTGGAAAGCTGACGGCAAAGACGCTCTTTGCCATCAGCCAGCAGACGGCAAAGAGCTGGCTGATGGCAAATCCTCAGATTCCAGTAGTGGAACCCAGAGGCGGAAAACTTTGGCGGGAGATAAAGGCGGGAAACAAGAAGTCGGAAACTATGGCGGGAAATAAGAAGCGGGAAACTATGGCGGGAAGTTAGAAGCGGGAAACTATGGCCGGAAGTTAGAAGCGAGAAATTTATAAGGTAACATGCCACGCGGGAAACTAGAGGGTTTTTTTTGTTATTCAGGTCACCAAAAAGTCATTATCAGGAGGGAAAAATGGATGCATGCACCAGTTGGCCTTGCCAAAACCGAGTGGTACTAATTGGTCACGGCTAAACCAATTAGAGCTAATCGGCTTTGCCTAAATCGATTAGTACTAATCGGCTTCCCCACGGCCGACTGGGCCTTAAACAGGTGGCCGAGACGCCTATCGGCCTAACCAAGGCCGATAGGGCCCTAGTCGGCTTTGCCGTGGCCAATTGGAGTCAATCGGCTTCCCCACGGCCGACGCTGTTATATGTTTGCAAATTTTTAAACAGACGTAATATGTGACAAATTTAATAAAAAATTTATTAAAAAATAGCAAAAAGCAATAGGTCACCAATGAATCGTACCCTTCTACATGTTTCTTGAATGAAGGCATGCTAGTCGCTTTTATGCATGTTCAATCAATAGTGACACCCGGATGGAGGTCCGTCCTCGCATGTTATTATTCCTATAAAAATCCACAACATCAACGGTATGACAAAACTGATATCAAAATTTGATCCACGATTTGAGAAAGTGTGAATGAAATTATGTCAAACTGAGAAACATGGTGATGAAAACATGACGACTTTTCCTTTCTCTTCTTCTCTTCTTGTTTCTTCTTTCTATTTTCCTTTCATGAAAGTATAGAGAGTGCCAATGAAAACTGTGTGCCAGAAGGGTGAATTTATGTCGACAATGAAAACTGCATTTGATTTCTGCCATTTTCTCCTTCCTTATACGAAGGAGGCATGTGGTGTGACCATGTTCTGTCGATGAAATACACTAGTACACCGACATGTGTGCCAGACATCATGGGCTGCCTTGTCTCTGTTGTTGCGGGATTTCAGACTCTCTGACGGTGCCGATGAAAGACGCCTGCTCCATAGCGAAAAATTCTCCTCCAAGGCAGCATATACAAGAGATACAAACGCATGAAGATCATGAGGATGGTCATGCTGCTCTGATCTGGCTGGCGCTCGAAGGCCCCTCCAAAACTCAAGCTCTTGGGCCGGCTGATGTTCAGGGGCAGGTTAAACACTAGGGCTAATATTTTCCACAAGCATATAACCACAGATGGCTCCTGCGGGATCCTCTGAAGATACGTCTCACCTGTTCTTGCAATGCCCCAAGGCTTAACAAATCTGGCTGCAACTAAGACTGACACCTACAACAAGATTCTAATATCTATGGCTTATTCAAGGATTTTTTTTTTGGAAATAGTACTTTTTTGTGAACAAATTCGGAAAATAAGATCCAAAAATCAAATATTGCAAAACTAGCACACGGTCGTCCTACCGGTGGACGAAACGTACCTGTCGTCCTACTGTAGGACGAAACACTCGTGTGTCGTTATGGGATTGGACGAAACTACACCGCACCTTGTACGTTTCGTCCTACGAGCGGACGAATCTTACCTGTCGTCCAACCAGCGGACGAATCATACCTGTCGTCCAAACAGCGGACGAATCGTCCTACCCGTGGACGAAAGGCTACGGGATAAGGCCGCAGGCCATCTTCTTCCTCCTGCCTCCCTTTCTCTCGGCTCTCTCTCTCTGTTCTTCCTTTCCTTCGCGTATTTCTTCAGATTCCAGACCATTTAGCCATTAAATTTAGTAGATGGAGCTAGAAACCGGCTGCTAGTTACCCGATCCGGTAATGGGGTAGAGGAGGGAAGCCGGGAGCCGCGTGTGGGGGAGAGTAGAGGAGGGAGGCCGGCGTGGAGGCAGCCATTGGAGCTTGGTCCCGGCTGTGGTGGAGCTTGGCAGGGGCGGGGGTGAGGCAGGGCGGCCATTGGAGGAGCTTGGCAGGGGCAGCCGTCTGCGGTGGCCGAGCTCGTGCGGGTTGACCGTGGGCAGTTGGGTGCTAGGATTAGCGCGGAGGACAGGAGCTCGCCGGAGAAGCACGCGTCAAAGGTATAATCTCACATTTATGTTTAGTGCATTTTTATTTTAGGTATAATGAGCTTCACTTTTTTGTTAGTGTAAAAAAAATTGTTTAGTTCATAATATAAATGACGATTGTTTAGTTCGTTAGATCGGTTATTTACTTAGTGGTAGTCATGTATATGGGGTAGACATTTCTGTTAGTGTAAAAAAAATTATGTGGTACGTAATGGTAGTCATGTATATGTCTGAAATTTTAATTGCGGTAATATGAATTTACTTAGACGGTAATATGAATTTTAATTGTGGGAGACATGTCTGAAATTTTAATTGCGGGAGACATGTTAGTGTACTTAGACGGTAATATGAATTTTAATTGCGGGAGACATGTCTGAAATTGTAGTTCGTTTGATCGGTTGTTTGCTTAGTGGTAGTCATGTATATGTGGCAGGCATTCCGGTTATTGTAAAAAAAATATGTGGTACTTAGTGGTTGATGGGTATGAATTTTTATGGCAGGAGACATGTCTGAACCAGTCAAATTTGTTGTTTACTATGGTCCTGGTAATGTCCGAACAAACAAGAGTGGGGTTGATCTGACTGAGTTTGCATATGTGGAGTTGCAACTGACCGATCCAGAAAAAGTGAACATTAGTCAGTTGAAACACTGGTTGACAACAAATTTCTCGCTTGATCCCAATGTGTACACCGTCAGTATTCAGTTAGTGTGGTCGAAATCCCGTACAAAAGAATTCTGGGAGTTGGTTCCGATAGATAGGACACATAAGTGGGTGACCTGGTTAGAATCCTGCAAACGCCGGAGGACTCACC
This sequence comes from Elymus sibiricus, assembly GCA_039707655.1. NCBI lineage: Eukaryota > Viridiplantae > Streptophyta > Magnoliopsida > Poales > Poaceae > Elymus > Elymus sibiricus. The sequence goes on from CM077663.1 coordinate 404,007,352, forward strand.
CCGTTGCCTTAGTGCTCCCCATCCCCATGGAGGATCCTCTGGTACAAGGCGGCGGTGGTTACGAGCCTGGCCAGGTCAGTCAGCCGATTGATGAGATGGATGTAGCTGGGTCAGAACATATGGGTGGTACTGAACTCGAGTGTCGGTCAGATTATGTGTCACACATTGGAGGGGACTACGATGCAGGGGAGAGTAGTCAGAACATAGGAGATCCTGATAGCGGCGAGGCTGATGGGGATGAGGAAGGATCGGAAATGCAGAATCTGATGGAAGAGGAAGACCAGGATGGCTTGGCGGAGGATCTTGATTCTGAGAACTCAAATGAAGAAGATGATGAAGAGAACGACGAGGAGGTACCGATTCCTGCTTCATGGAATCAGAGCCTCTCGACCGGCATGACCGTGAACGATGGTCATGAATCTTCCTGGGAGTATCATCGGAGCAAAGTCGAAATAGGGGGTATGTATACCACAAAGAAAAATCTGAAGGCAGCCGTGACAGAGTGGGCAATGTCCACGCAAAGGATTTTTCAAACGGACGTATCAACCAAAAAAAACTTGATTTTGTCATGTATTATGGATAGTTGTCCCGCGAAGGTGCACGCCCACGTTCCAAAGTATGACGTGACTTGGGTTGTGACGAAGGTTGTGCCCCACAATTGTGTGATGAAATATCCGCTGGTGGATCATCCAAACCTTACTTCAAGTCTCATTGCGGAAGTCATGTTCAGTGAGATAGTGAGCAAGAAAGACATGGAAGCGAAACACATTCAGAATGCAATTAAGAGCAGATATAGTTACGAAATTCCATATGGGAAGGCTTGGAGGGCCAAGCAGAGAGCGATGGAGAAGAGGTTTGGGACCTTCATCGACTCGTATGATAATGTTGTCCGTCTCCTGCACACATTGCAGGCGAGGAATCCTGGCACACATGTCGACATCCAGCACTTGACGCTGCCCAAATTCCCAGATCATAAGGTGCTGCATCGAGTGTTCTTCTCTTTCGCTATATGCATCGAAGCTTTCAGTCATTGCCTGCCTGTGTTGTGTGTGGATGGTACATTTCTCACTGGTAAGTACAGGGGTCAGATCCTGACCGCTATAGGCGTGGACGGCAACAATCAGATCCTCCCACTTGCTATGGCCTTCGTGGAGGGTGAGAACTTGGAGAGTTGGCTATGGTTCTTCAGGCAGCTGAAAATTGTAATTGTGAAGGACCGGCCAAATGTGTGCATCCTTCATGACAGGCATCCGGGTATACTAGCTGCCATTCGGGCACTGCAGACGCCAGGTTGGAACGAACCAGCACCATGGCAGGACATGCAGAGTCGATGGTGCATGCGCCATCTTGGGGCTAATTTTTACTCCCAGTTCAAGAATAAGCGCCTCATGAATATGTTCAAAAAGCTGTGCGCACAAAACCAACAAAAAAGTATGATTTTTTGTGGAAGAAGCTCGATGAGTTCACGAAGGCACAGGTTAAGGCAAGGAGAGCTGCACAGGCTAAGCAACCAACTAACACAAAGCTAGAGTCAATTGAGCTTTGTGACTTGCCAGCATTTGACCCGCCCGGTACGAAGAGAAAGAAGGGGAGGGCAATAAAGAATTTTTCACAGTGGATAGAGAAAGAGCCTCCCGTGAAGTGGTCTTTGATTCATGACACCCATGGAGCGAGGTATGGCACCATGACAACCAACCTTGCTGAGGTTTATAACTTTGTCCTCAGAGGGAATAGGGGTATGCCACTAACAGCAATTGTCGAGGGTGTTTTTCATGGCACGGTGAGGTATTTCAGAGATAGGCGCTTGAAATCTGAGAAGCATATTAAGAAGAACCCCGAAACACCTTACTGTGAAAAGATTATGCGGTACATGGCGAAGAAGCTCAAAAAAGCAAAGTTGCACACTGTCACAGCCATTGGCAATCAAGAAAGGAGGTATGAGGTGCGCCTACCTACCGATAGATTCGGTTCTGCAAATGAGTTGAAGACACACGAGGTGAAAATTGGAAGTGGAGTCAGGCCAACATGTGAGTTCACATGCAACAAACCGAAGCTGCTCCACTTGCCTTGCAGATCTACTGAGTCCAACGGGGATATTTTCCTTTTCCATCACCAGCTTCTTCTGCTGCCTTGGCTGCACAAGCCCTTTCTTTCTTTATCTGCCTCTCAGCCTCACGGGCCTCCTGTCGATGTCGGTAAACCTCCGCCAGTCGTAGTCCCTCTTCTCGGTTTTTCTTCTTCATCTCATCAAGAAAAGCCCTCTGCTTCACACAGTACTCTTGCCACTCTCTCTCCTGCTCTGCTTTCTCCTCTGCTGCCGCCTTCGCGCGGCGCTCTTCCGCGTCCAAACTTGCCCATGAACGACGACCTCTTTCACGAATCTCGGTCACCGCCCAGTCCGGTTTTTTTGTGTCAATCCAACGATAGTACATGCACAGAGGTGGAGGAGACTACAACAAAAATAGAAATAGAAATATCAAATCAACAATAATATCAACAACGTGTTTATTCTTCGTGACTGAAACATACCGGAGGCCTGATGTACGGTGAAGTAGCAACGGGTGGATCTTCCTCATAATTGGCGCACATGAAAAACTTCATGCCCAACCAATCTGAAAAATCCGTCACCTCCTTCACCTTGCAGAGATCGCCACACCAACAACGAAGTACTTCCACCCCCCGAGGCAAAGTCGCACTCTTCATTTTCGTAGGCCTAATGCTTTGATCCGAGCAAGGCAAACTCATAATGACTAGCGCGTTGGTGTTTTGAAGTGCGGCTGGACGATGGAGAAGAGAGTGAGAAAGAGCAAGCAGTGTGGGCAGAAGCAAAGAGAAGAGCGTGAGAGAGCAGGCATGGGCATCTCGTATATAAAGATGAGGAGCACTGTGTTGTCGGTAGAAGAAAATAAAACACGCGCGTCCGCCGCAGCAACATCACAGCACCGCAGACAGCAGGAATCAGACAAAGCAGACAACAGGAATCAGCGTCAGTCTGCCAATCACTACAGTCTGCCAATCACTACAGTCTGCCAATCAGACGCTGATTCTGCCAATCACTACAGTCTGCCGTGGAAATCAGCGCATTTTGCTGCAGTGTGGGCATCCGAATCAGCGTCTGCGCATGGGAAAAAGCAAGGGAAAAGCGAGCTGGCCGAGGGAGAAGCCGTCGGTGGCAAAAAAACTTCAGTACAAAGTTGGTCAATTGGTTTAGAGAGATAACACTTGTACTGCGAACTAAATGCATCCAACTGAAATTAAACATTACCACTGAATTAAACAGTACAACTGAATTAAACATTACAACTGAATTAAACAGTACAGCTGAATTAAACACTACAACTGAAATTAAACAGTACTACATGAATGCATCATCCTCCTCCTCCGTCGATGCAGATCTCTTGCCCTTTGTCCAAGTAGAACTCTTGGCCTTCGACGATGAGGTAGTCTTGACCTTGGTGCTCGGCATGAAGACGTCCTCTTCCTCCTCCGTCGATGCAGATCTCTTGCCCTTCAACGATGCGGGAGTCTTGACCTTGGTGCTCGGCATGAAGAGGTCGTCTTCGTCCTCACTGTCTGCTGACCATAAATCTGAATTATTCCTCCCAAGCCTGATGTAAGATTCACTCTTATGCAGTTTGACCTTCTGCCATCTGCCATGCAACCTGAGAAGTTCTTTTCGTATCTCCTCAAATGTCCTGGGAGGCCACCCACTCCTAGCTAATGAGTGAGCCAACTCATTCATTATGGTGTCACTACTGATGAGTTCCTCCCATGGAACTACTCTATCATCCATCTTGAAATTGGCGGCTAGTTTGAGAAGACGATCGGACATACCAGAGTGAAAACTACAATCAAAAGGATAATGAGGATGAGACATCTCCACGAAAGGATGGCGAGAGCGAAAGGCGTGAGAGAAAGGGGGGACAGAAGGGCATGCTCACCCACCTTACTGCGGATGTGGTTATATAGGTTCACAAGAGAAGATGGCGGGAGAGAAAGGCGGGAAAGAAAGGCGGGAAAGAAAATGGCGGGAGATAATGGCGGGAGAGAATGTCGGGAGAAAAAGTGGCGGGAGAGTATGGCGGGAAAGAAAATGGCGGGATAGTAGGGCGGGAAAATAAAATGGGGGGATAGTAGGGCGAGATAGTACGATCACTGTGGCAGATGACTGAAAACAACAACTAGCTCCTGATCACGCTCTTTGAAGGTTATGAGCACCAAATTGTTGACTTCAATAGACGATGCCCGAAGAAAATTACCGAAGCCTTCCTTCTTGAACACCATTCTATCACCCAAGCCAATAAAGTAGGAACAAGGAATGCTCACGGATATATCATCATCTTCAGAATCCAAAGTAATTTCAAGAGTTAAAGAACCGGTCCTAGGAATTGACACAAATTCCGTCAAACTCCTCACAACCATGGTCGGAATAACCTGACAAAAAACATCAAGTTATATGATGTTGAGCTTACAAATTTAAAACAGTGGCCAAAAACAAAGCTCACCATATGTTGACCATAGACATTCATGGAATCAATCCTATGAACAAAAGGAGTACACAATATGTAGTTGTCATCAAAGAGCTGTCGCGACATGACATACATTTGGTGATAATTCAGACTTAAGATACCACGACTATAAAAACAACTGTCAACAAGTTCCCTCTGAGTTTCACTCAGATCATCAAGAGCTACAAAAAAATAATTTCACAAATTTAGCAGAACAGCAAAACGTATAAGTTGAAACAAAACTTTAAATCACTCAAAAAAATCTTACCAACACAGGGTAAAGGGAACAACATAACACCATCCCGATGATAATCAACACTACACCATGTTCCATAGTGCTCAAGCCTAACAGTCATCATGTCATGATGACGGAGACCATAATCATTCACAAGTTCCTCCCAGGAAGGACCATGGAATTTACTGCTCACCCGACCATGTGTAAACAGAACATGGTATAAGTTACCCTCACTGTTGTGAAGAGCAAGATCAATATCTGTGTCACCCCTCCGAATAGCTAAAGCTCTGCACTCCTCAATGTACCGAGCAAGATGTGATCTAACACTGCACGGAACATACTACAAAAAGAATGGAAGCAAACATCATAATCATATAAACAAAGGCATTAGAATACATTCCAACCTAAACAACATGAACCATATGCCACAATCAGATAAACAAGATATAGAATCTTACAACACGCCTTGAACAGCGACGATCCAGCACCACAGTGAAGACAGACGCACAAGAATCAAAGGAAGAACAAGGGCCACCTGGAGCTCGGCAAAAGGGGCAAGCCATTACCTGCAAAGAAACGGTGACCAAAAAAACACTACACTTGCCTGCTCACCCACCTTGCTGCGGAGGGGGTTTTATAGGGCCAGAAGAGAAGATGGCGGGAGAGAATGGCGGGAAAGAAGGGCGGGAACGAAACTGGCGGGAAAGAAGGGCGGGAGAGAAGGGCGGGAACGAGAATGGCGGGAAAGAAGGGCGGGAACGAAACTGGCGGGAAAGAAGGGCGGGAGAGAAGGGCGGGAACGAAACTGGCGGGAAAGAAGGGCGGGAGAGAAGGGCGGGAACGAAACTGGCGGGAAAGAAGGGCGGGAGAGAAGGGCGGGAACGAAACTGGCGGGAAAATGTACTCTTCGGCGAAGGAAATACCAAAAAAATAGAGTTTTCGTTCTGCAGAAAAACGAAACTGGCTTCGGTACCGAATGCATGGATGATTCGGCTTCTGTTTGAATGAAACTGATGTTTCGTCCAACCGTAGAACGAAACAGTTGTTTCGTCCAACCAGAGGACGACACGTCATGTTTCGGTCAGTGGTTGACCGAAACGTCAGTTTCGTCCAACCGTAGAACGACGGTGTGCTAGTTTTGCAATTTCTGATGTTTTGATCTTATTTTCCCAATTTGTTTAAAAATATGTACTATTTGTGAAAAAAATTCCTTATTCAAGCCCCAGCTGGCCGGGCCTCGATTCCTCTGTCTGGCCTGAAGTTCTTCTGTCAATCCTATGGAAATTTTGGGAGTCTAGGAATGCTTGCTGCTGTCTTCAGGAATGAGGACCACGTACACACGAATGCTTACCACTAGAAATATCTGTAATGACTTTGATTGATCTATGGTGCAACCAGTTTAGGGTACCCCTGGGTAGATAAGGTATCAGCTAAGTCTTGGCTGAACTACGTACCTCTCCTCGCGGCTTGTTGTGATTCTGCAACAACTTTCTTAGACTAGGTTGAAATGAGCAAATAGCAGCGAGCAATACGTACTAGTATCCGTCATAACAAATTAATTAAGCTACTTCATTTATCCAGAGAAACTAGGAAACAAATTGAAAATGCAGTCCATGCATCATCAACGTGCGGAACTCTGTACGAAAATAAATATTCTGGCACCACTTCTCATCCGCTATCGATCCATCCTTGGCTTGCCTCTCGCCCAAACGTACGTAGCCCGTCAAGCACACATACCATACCAGACGTGCACCGCAGGCAAAAAGAAGAATGAAAACTGATCGCGTGACAACCCTTTCTTCTTCCTCCTCTTGCCGGTCGATCGGTCTCCTCTGCGCGGCGTGCGTGCGTGCGCCGCCTCTGCCTCCCGGCCGCGATCTTCCCCTGACTTGCCAGCCCAACTCAGCCATGGCCACCCACGCGGCGACGGCGCTGGAGCACCACCTTGACCTCCTCCTCGCCGCGCTCCTCTGCAGCGGCCTGCTCTCCGGCGCGCTCCTCGCCGCCGCCGCCCTCGCCCTGCTGCTGCTCCTCGCCGGTGCGCTGCTCGCGGTGGTCGCGCTCGCAGCGTCCGACGCGTGCAGGCTCTCGGCTCCCGCAGCGCGCGCCCTCGACGCGGCCGCGGCGGAGCTGAGGCTGGCTCGCGCGGTCGCCCTCTACGTCGTGCTCGGCGCCGTGGTGCGCGCGTCCGTGGCTCTCCGGGCCTGGGCCGGCGTGCTCGCGTCGCGCGCGGGCTACGCGAAGAATAGAATCTCATGCTGCGGACTGCTGAGCGTTTCGCCGTGGTGGTAGCGTAGCGATTAGCATGAGACGTAAATCAGTTGGCTCAAAAAGAAAAGCTGCCAAAAACATATCCAATGTAAAATAATGTTTTCTTTCCTACACAGCAAGGAGTATAACCAATTATGTCAAGAGGTAATGGCCAGAAGCGAACCAACCTGTGGTTGGATGGTTAGAGGGATTGTGGTATCCCTAGCCCAACAGGGTTCAAATCCTGGTGCTCGCATTTATTTCTGAAATTATTTCAGGATTTCCGGCGATGCGCATTCAGTGGGAGGAGACGTTCCCATCGACGACGAGGTGCCTACGGTGACTTCGTAAATTTCAAGATGATATGCCGGCTCGGTCTCTCGGGGGTGCTCATAGGGATAGGGTGTGCGTGTGTGCGTTCATAGGGGTGAGTGTATGCGCGTGTATATGAGCGCTTGCGTCTGTACTATGTTAAAAAAAAAAAGAGGTAATGGCCAGAAAAGTGACCAGAGATTATTTTTTCTTAATCATGTGTATTTATGATCTGTTGAAGAAAATTCTACTCCTTCCGTTCCTAAATATAAGTTTTTTTAGAAGTTCCACTAGAAAACTACATACGAATGTATATAGACATACTTTAAAGTGTAGATTCACTCATTTTGCTTCGTATGTAGTCCCTTAATGAAATCTCTAAAAAGACTTATATTTAGGAATGGTGGAGTACAAAACACGCCAAAGCGCGTTTGGTCATGGGCGATATTAGGGCGTGTTGATGTTCCGAATGTGAATTTGAATCAGGCGGGGCCATGCGCTGATATTATTTATTAGCTGAGATGAGACGATGACACACACTTGTAGACTCCAAGTATGATACACTTTGTCTTCTGTGAAGGAAAACTTTGCATGAAAATCATCAATGAATGTAAAGCTGTGGAGCTATTCAGTCTCTAGTGTACAACACGCTATCCTACCGGCCGAGACCGACAACAAAGATCCTTCACGATGTACACAAAATCAATAAAGATATATCTTCCTCGTATGACTATTCAACTTCCCACACTCGCCGCGGGTTTTTTCAACTCTGACGGAACATGTTCGGCCTTCAAAACTGTTATCTTGTTGGGTCAATTGCACTATACACGGGCGCCCAATGTCTGGAGCTGGTAAAAGAAAGGGAAAGAAAAATGATGTTTTAGGCAACCAGAAGAGTTAATTAGGTCTATGGGAAGACAAAGAGAGTTTAAACTGATATGATTCAAACCTGGCTAACAAGAAGATCCACTTGTTCTCTGTACATGTCCTTTAGGTCAACAATATCGTTTCGTAACTCTTCCAACTGCAAAACAGCCCGGTAATCAGCGTGCACGAAATAGCAGGTAAGGGTTTACAAGACGGTACACTAGCAAGGCGGCCCAGTTTGGTCGGCTTTGAAATTGGGCTCCTTGAGTCAAACAATAATACATTGTCAACAGTAACCGTAGGTCAATTTCTAAGAGGAGACTAGTACTGATAATTTATCCGTGTGTACTTATTAACTGACTCAAACAACAAGCACTACTTCATTGTCAACCTTAGTCACAGGTCAATTCTAAGAGGGCCTTAATCATAGGTCAATTTGTAAGATGACTTAATTTTCCCATGTGACCAGAGACTAAATATAATGACAAGACTTGGGAAACAGGCAATGATTTTCATGTCTTGTGATAAGGTCATTAACAGAGAGAGTAATGATGAGTGGTAAGTCATGATGTGCTACATGGCAGCCGTACGCCCGTACCTCTTCATCACGTTCCCCCATAAGTTCCAGAGCTTGAAAGTGTCTTTGTTTCAGTGCTTCCAGTTCAGCCTTTAGGCCAGGCAGAGCAGCAGCTTCATTCCGCAACTTTTCACACTGCATACAAAGATCAGTTCGATTAGCATCCACATAGATAATGAAATAATAACGTAGTTGGTTCGCAAGGATTTACTTGTTCCGTCAGTTTTACCAACTCCTCTGCCAGGGAATTCCGAATAGATTCCAGTGAGGCCTGTAATATAGTAGTTCCATTAGTGTAGTGACAATAGCATGAGTGACTGCCATGCAAACGCATGTAGGCCAAACTATTGGCCAAAACAAATTAAAACTAACACACACCCCTAAAGACAAGAGTCCATGCTCTAGCGTCCGTACCGCCAGTTGTAAAACATACAAGACCATGGTTAATGGTTATAAATGAAATATGAAATTATAGATCATGAATGTTTGAGGTGACCTGGTGTCATGATAGAAACATGTACGCGCAAAACATATTTTTATCAAAAGTAAGTTATGAAACTATTCCAAGCTATTGCTTCAGCTTCTTAAGGCTTTTAAGATACAAATGAATTTGTAGAACATGTAGGCCTTTCAAACTAGTATGGGACTGGAGATCTCTTGATGCCATTTACAGGCAGTAAATGGTCCACTACATTTATTATGATGCTGAACATAAGTTAGGTAACCAGGCACCTCACTGAAACAGCCAAAAACAAACCAGCTTTAAGGCAAAATACAGTGGAGCTCAGAACAGTCAGCAGCTTGGTAGCTCCACCATTTTTCACTTGGCAGTGTGAAATAATGTGTTGCACAGGGCAAGTGCTAAAATCAATTAAATATATGTAATATATGTAAACATCCATAATACTTGGAATACATCAGCTAAAACAGCTTTCAGCTCAAACTGGTATACTTGCAGACGACCCAGCTTGAATAATCAGCTACTGTCAGTTTCTAGAACGCCTATATTGAAGTGGAACAACTTCATGCGGTGTTAATTAAACAATTTAAGGAGAAATGTTAAAAGGATGCGTATACACACCAAGCGTGACATGTAAGAAGCCAATTCTCCATCCTTTTGACGGAGTGCTGATTCAAAAGCACTTGGAGTCATGCTCCTCAGATAGTATGACATATTACTGTCTGCAGACATTCTCCTCTCCAACGAAGCACTATCTGACAAGTCCAATGATGCTTGAAGGAAGTGGCTTTCTTCCATACTACTAACACTAGAGAGCTTTCTTTGGGGAGCATTTTCTTCAAAAGAAGCAAAGAGGAGACCAAAAGAGTGACAGTTATGGCGACAAACAAATATTGAATAGGATTAAACTCGCAGATATTAATCGAAGGCAAATAAAGTACATACTTGTTTGATCTGGAAGTGGAATTTTAGGTAAGTCGCGGGAAGATGTTTTCTCAAGTTCTGCCCTAGCAGCCTTTTCCCTTTCAAGGTCCTGGAAGTGCCATTCACGCAAGAAACAGTTAAGACACATATCTTGCCAAGTAGGTAGTGCATGAACCACAACATTAGTAATAGCGGTGACAGGTGGCACGTGACTAATTTTGTTCATGTAGGAGAAGCAACAAGTAAAAGATGACTGTTGACCTGACAAAATCCTGCTATAAGATAACCCAAAATTTAAATTGTGTGTCACATGAGTAATATTTGATTAATTTTAAAGAAAGTGTCTCTGGGGCACATTAACGATCTTGGCAGGAAATGCTGATTCTGTACATAGCAATTGGATTAATTAACATGTATGTCTAGTTATTTTTAGAAAATGATTCATAATAAGTTGACTACCGTCTCAAGCAGCCCCCTGTGCTCTGCTGCTTCTTGCAGCTCCTTTTTGTGCCTAGCTCTAAGCTCCTTAATTTCTTCTTCAAGCTGTTTGGCGCGTCCTTCTTGTAATGCCGCCTCCTCCTTAGTTGCTAGGTACTCCTGTCTACTTTCAGATGCTCTTTGTCTCTCCTTTTCAAGAGATCGGCTCAGCTGTGTCTGTTCTGTCCTAAGAATTGTAATCTGCATAAGAACCAACAATTCATGTCAATAGAACTACTTTTCGCACTACAAGTTTCAAACTGATTCCCCAAGACCATGGTTAGACTTATACGAATGACACATGTTTTAGTCTCGGAAGAAATTGACACACAAACCTGGGTCTCCAGGACAGTTATGCGGGATAAATTTTGTGACAGTCTCTCATTTATAGATCGCTCCTTTTCTTCTGAGGCAGCAGCTTTTGCCTCCGCTTCCTGAATATTTGAGTAGAACAGATTAAACTATGTCACTGAAATATTTCTGATGTGTTTCTGGCTTTCTCCAAGATTGCATTAAAACAAGATAGCACCCATCTTTATATATAGTATTAATTGCTGAAAAGCATAAACAACTACACAAAAATAGCTACTAATGACATAGTTTGCGTATGTTTATAACAATTAAATCTCATGTTGTAGTTCTAGTTATCTTTGTTATTTTTCCACGATCCACTGCTAACTAAAAAATCAGAACAGAGTAGACCTGAAGGCGAGAGTTCAAGGTTCTCTCCACACCAGCCCAAGCTTCTTCCCTTCGAGCAGCTGACTCCTGTTAAATTAGCACACAATTGATTAGCCTACTTCTGACAGCTGAAAAAAACTCAATTCACAGACTGTGTAAGTGGTATACTTGCACCCAATAAGGAAAGAAAGGTGAACTAACTACACCACAAGGAAAAAATATGTGGAAGTACCAATACCTGCATGGCTTCAATTTGCCTTAGGAGTGGCCTTGTCGACTCCGGAACTTGTGTGACCAGTTCATTATAACGAAGTTCACTGGCCTGAAGTATTAAACAACGAAAGAAACTGACAATAGGTCCATGACTAATTTTACTCTGTAGTACCAGCTAAATTAGAAAAGCTCTGATTACCTGATAGCGCTTTTGAAGGTCATCATGGTCCCTTTTTAACCGTTCTTCCCTGAAAGCAGCCTGAAATGCCCCCCAAAGAAACATGCAATCAGTGGAATCCAAAGTGGAATAGTACAAAAAATAACACTTCGGATAAACTTTTTATAAACAAAGTGATCTGGGTTACAGTTAGATCAGCACAACCAATTGTACCAATAATATTGAACTAAAATGCACATGTGTAGAACTGTCGACATGACTTACCTCCTGTTCTTGTCTGGTGAGAGCATTCCTCAACTCCTCAATTGTGTTAATCAGCATATTTTCTTTTTCACAAGCTTCTCTTAAACGGCTCTCGAGCTCAACTTTGGCCTCTGTGTTGACTCTTGATTCAGCCAATGCCTCAGCCTCTTTCGCTGCATTAAGAGCATTTGTGTAGAACTCCTTCTGAGCTGCAAGCTCAGTTTGATTTCTTTCTATTGTTTCTTGTAGCAACTTCTCAGTTGCTGCCTTGTCTCTTTTAATACTCTCAACCTTTGTCTCCTCAACCTGTGAAATCATAAATTAAGTGCATGAGTTCACATGTAAGCAAGCTGTACGGGCTATGCAAAGTACTGCTTAAATGAAAGCAGACAGCACCATGTGTCCGCACATGATCAAAACAGAGAAGAAAATACCACCTAAAAATGGGTCCAGAATCGATTTTGTATCATGCAAACAACAAAGGCAAATACTTACTATGTGCCATTAAAGCAGGTAAGAAGATAATTCAATTTGGATGAATTAATTAATAATAAAAAGTATATAATCCTTTACCTGGATCTTTGAGTTCAACCTTTGCTTTTCTTCTTCAAACTCACGAATCTAGCTTCAACCAAAAAAGGACAGCAGACTTGATTAACTTGAAAAGAAAAATATTTTAAAACAGTGTGGTGATGAGTTATATTCCATGCCTGTGCTCTCAGTTTCCGTATTGTAGCTTCTTGAGCAGCCTGCTTTCTCGATAGCTCTTCTCCTGTTTCATCATCATTGGTAAAAGATGTTAGTGCCAATCAATGCCAAAACAATTACATGTGGTCCATAGAGTGTATGTGGACTAAAGTAGTGAAGGAATGAATATCAGCAAAGTTACAATACACACATTAGGCCCATGTGTATGCCTACTTCCTAGGCTCCTAGCAGCCTATCACTGCAGCGGGGAGCACAGGACTATAGATCCAACTTACAAATACCACAATAAACAGAAGATGAGAGACCCATATCGAAGAGGTAAATGTGACTCTCATTTACAAGATATGTTTGAAAAGTTTATGATGTCATTATTATCTATGATATGTAGTGACTGTAGGCAATAACATCTTTTCTAACACCAGTACATGATCATTGGAGTCACAATTGCAATGACCGTCACTGACAAAGGATACTCAACATGGTGGGCCATACTGTATGGTCACATTAATACATGAAATGGTTACAACAAAATATTTCAAATGATAGAACTGCCAATTTCATATTTTCTCAACATAACAACAGAATAACTTAACTAATGCAAAGTCAACAATTGTACACACATATGCATAAAAGAACAGGCACAAAAATGACAATTCTGCATACCTTCAGCCATGACCTGAGTGATAATCTCGTCCTTTTCTTTCAAAAGAGCAGCTGCATCACTTTTCTTATTTTGCTCTCTCCTTAATGTATCTCGTTCTTTGGTTAGTGCATACACCTACACATTGAGGCATGCACATTACAAACATTTCGCGAATAAGCCCAAGATAGTCTTGATGAACAACACTGAGGAAAAATTATGTCCCGGAAACAGTAAAGAAATAACATACAAACTTATGAGATTCTGGCTTTAGCATTTAATGATCCTCACTAATACAGCTCACTCTGATCTCTACTTTTACTATTCAACATTGTCTCAACTATCAGTAAATGAAAATATTAGAGTAAAATTTACACACAGAAGTAACAAAACTAAACAAATATAAGAATAAATACACGGAATGTGCGGTGCATCCAACTAGTCAAAGGGTTCGGAACTAGAAACATTGCAGGAAAAAGCTCAAAGTGCACCTAAATAACTAATTGTTAAAGCACAAAAGACAATCTTCAATTACTCCGATTATTATCAATTTATCATAAAGAAGCAACAAAAAAGTGCCACTGGACGAAAAACATGCGGTTTTAATTACAACGTTGCACGTGGGCTGCATTATACACTATTTATGAACTCTCTCATCTTAGCAAATTTTTACACTTCTTAGTGGTTATTAATCCTAAGTTCTTAACTCTGATTGAGGTGTGCCCTATGTAATGATCAACTGACCATGGAAGCATTGAGTAAAAGGAGTAATGTCCCACCTTCCTTTCAAGAGTTGCTACACGTTGGTGATATTCATCCTTAAGCGCATCCATTTCTTCCTCAACCGACTTATTAGCCTGTACAATATAAAACAAAAAAAAATTGAAATCCAGGAAAGGCTAAAGTAACTCAGGGAATAGGTGTATAAGCATAGTATTCATCGTGCTCATTTTCATATAACTTAACTTAGTTAAATTCTGCAGATTTCCAGTAGGCAAAGGATCAGAGATCTGCTTAGCAAACATACCTTCAGCTCATTGATTGTTGATTTCAGTTGCTCGTTCTCATTCATCAGTCGAGCAATTTCATCAGCTTTGGACTGCAGGAAGAATAAGGGGGTTTAGACACTAAATTAGTAGTGAACAGCCATGTATCTTGAGAAGAAATGACTAGCATGGGGCATTCAAATTATTCAATGATTTAACGATGTGCTGATGATGTACATCTAATAATTGTTAAAGGAATGTGTAGTACACAATGCCTCCTGATAAACCCCAGGCTAACATAAAGCTGAATAGTTAAGCAACTCCCCCTGTTTTGATACATTCACAGGATACAGTGTTAAAAATGAAAATTCCATGCTAGTCCTTTTTGACACTACAAAGCCATTTGGCGTATTAAATAACTGTAGTTGTCTTCCCTAAAAAGAAAATAGAAGATGTAAACCTTCAAGGGTAAAACAGATTCAGACTGAACAAAAGTTTATACTAACAAATTAGCAAGCACTCAATGGTTAATACCTGAAAATAGATGAGGTGAGGTATTACGCTTCAACTAATATACTTTGTGATTGGAACTTCCAAAATTGCTAGTGTTTATCTTTTTTCCCAACATATAAATATGAATACATGAAAATAAAAAAGTTGACTTCCAACTGGAAAATCATCTAGGTGTAACTTTCATAATGTACAATGTATCATCTCATCCTAAATGGTTGCTTCATCATCCATCGATCTGGTGAGATGACTCAATTCCTCATTCTGTGGAAGGGCAAAGTGGTGATGGACCAAACCATGCTTTTCCTCAACCAAACAAGCGGGCTAGAATTGGATGGTCAACTGGATGCCTACTTCCTCAAGACAAACACGCTACGACTGACTTGCTACAGTATATACTAGAGCATGTGGAAATGATACCTGGGACTGTCTTGCAGCACCTTGCAATGCAGCTTCCATCATCTTCATGTCACGTTTTAGTTTCTCGAGTTCAACGACAGAACCAACAGATTCCAGAGAATTTGTGGTTGTAACAGAGTCCTGAATTTTTTCCTCTTTTCTCGAATCATTTGCATGAGAATCAACTTCTACTGGACCAACAGGCGTGTATGCAGCAGCTGGTATCAACTCATTCTGCAAGTCTGGATCATTGTCCAAAGTTATTGACTTTGAGCTAAGGTTTTCAAGCTTCGCCGTTGCATTGTCCTCATTTTCAACAGCAGATACAGCATGTGCTTCTGTTTGATCGTTCTCTTCCCCATTCTTGGTTGTATTAGTTTCGCCATCATGTACTTTGACTTCCCCATGACTGGTTTTGTCAGCGATATCACTGCTCTCCGGTGGGCTGATTATTTCCTTTTGGACATCAACTTCTTGAACAATGTTCACCTTAGTTTCATTTACATCATCTGAACTGGCGACCATGGAATCTGCTGATTGTGACCGCGAGGTGTTCCCATCATCGGGGACTTCATTTCCAGCATCCACAGATTCTTCTGTTCCCATAACACCTGATTGATCCAATTTGCTAGGTGAAGACGTTCTATCATCAGGTATGTCCCTAACAGACTCACCAGGCTGACTCGGTAAAGCTTCATCATTTGGATCAGAATATTCAGTGTCTTGATGACCCTGGGTTTCCTTCTCAACTAAGTTACTGGTCTCAACAGATCCGCCATAAGTTTCTTCCGCTACAGATGGATATGTTAAGGACTGTGCTGTTGCTGATACTTCAGAAGTGTCCCCCTCAGATGCAGGTGCCTCAGTGGAGCCATCATGCTTATCTTCTGCTGCTGAAGAACGTGTTGGAGATTGTGGTGTTACAGACTGCTCAGAACCATCCTTAGATACAGGTGACTCAGCGGAGCTACTAACGTTTTCTTGTAATTCTGAAGGCTGCTTTGGAGATTGTGTTGGTACTTCAGCGGCATCTGCTTCAGATGTAGGTGGCTTGGTGGCAACCCTATGATTTTCTTCTAGTGCTGGTGAATGTTTTGGCGACAGTTGCTTTTCTGATACTTCCGTAGAAGTCTCCTCATCATTATGTCCCATGAATGCCATGACAGGATTAAAGAATCCAATTCCATCAGAGTTAGATGTACGGGATCCTGATCCTGCATCACCAAAGCAGCATAAATTCAGTGCTTCCAAGTCCGAATACTTCTCAAAAGGAAAGAATAATATAAAACTGTTATAAGACAAACAAGTAGAGGTATGTATAACTTTTTATGATCTGTATAAGTTTTTTAGCCCTCTTAGCTGGCGAACGTTCGCTAGGAGGGGGTGACACTTCGAACGATTTCGCTGGCAGTTTTAGTTATGAGGGGATGGCAACTTCTTCAGAACAACATGGCAGTTTCTTCAGAAGAAGGTATTTTTCGTTAAAAAATGCAACCGTTTGATCTCGCGAAGCAACTAAAACTGCCAGGAAAAAGTGTTTGCTTGCCATCCCCCTTCCAACTGACGTTCGCCAGATAACATTACCGAAGTTTTTATGATCTGCCCAAACCAATCAATGATCCATAATTCAGTAACTGATACATGGAGAATATAGGGACTGGGTTTTGCTTGTCCACAAGCAAGGATCTACTACATCAGATGCAAACCAGTGATAGCCTGAATTCAAACTTTCACTTCCATTCAACAGTCACTCAGACCAGTATCTACCCACCACTCTACCAAACTAGCATATGAGCAAAGCTACCAATGGCACTGCCGCCACTGACAATCACATCCCAATGTCCACCCAAAAACAATCCAACCGCAGCTTCAAATTAAGACTCGTGTACACAAGCAAGCCCGCAGCAATGCAGCCCGGCTCCATGGGGGGTGTCCAGGGTGGAAGGACCGGGGGGGAGTTTGAGCAACAGCAGCGGCGTAAGAGTATGCCTTACCTTCCTCTGCGTCGTCGCGCTTCTCCTCGAGGCCGAGCGCGCTGTCGAAGTTCTTCTCGATGTTCTTGACGCTCTCGCTGATCTTGTTGACGGCCCCGGCGATGTCCTGCAACCCGCCCAGCGACAGCTTGTCCGACCACCACGCCATCCTGACCGGGCCCGGGTCCGATCACCGGAAGCTCACCGCCGCCTAGATCTCGCGCATAGATCTGATCCGCGCGCCCGCCCGATCAATCCGCGCGCTCCCGCACAGGCCAGCCGCGCGGGATCTGATCCGCCCCGCGGCCGCGGCGCCCCCCGACCCGAATCGGCCGGCCGAGGAGCCGGAGGCTGTGGAGGCGGGGAGCGGGTGGAGTGGCAGGGACTGCGGCGCTGGAGCACGGGGGAGCTGCCTTCACAGAGCTCCCGCCGCGGAGGGGCGGAGATGTGTAGGGGGGGAGGGAGTGGGGGATGGGGGTGGGGGTTCGGCCGGGGCGCACGACGGCGGCGAGTTTCTACCAGTGGGTTTGGCAAATTGGCCGTTGGTGGCGGGCGCGGCGTCGGTGGTGGGTCGCCTCACCTCACCGGACGGGTGTCCCGCGCGCGGGTGGATCTCAGCCTGAACCGAGCAAGGTGCCAGTCGCATCTGGTGCATCGCGTGTACATACCATACCTGCTGTGCACTGCGCAAGTCCGCGGAACCCCCTGAGGTTTACACGAATTGGTTTCATGGCCTCCATTTGGGACCTTCAAGTATAGAAAACCCGGCAAATCGGTCCCCTTGGGCCCTTGGAGGACGGTTTTGAGGGCTGTTTTGAGTATGTGCCATGTGATGTGGCAATTGTAGGTGGCTCCGGAAAATTGAATTTAAAAAACAACTCTCTCGGACACCACTGCTATGCCGGCACTATCCACCACCGCCTCCTCACGGTATCCATCGCGCCCTTTTGAGTTGTCGCCTAGTTCGCGCCCGCAAAAACGACGCGCAAATGTCTACTTTGTGTTCACGTCACCTCCGCCACCTTTTTTGGCTTTATCTACCGTCGGGGTGAACCAACGATTCTCGTGGAGAGGAGGGGATGAAAGAGAGGAACATGAAGGATAAACATTACTAACCACGTGGATCGTTACAAACCATGTACTGCTTTTAATTTTAGAGATGCAAATATGGAACCTCGAGGGTACCCTCCGACCCTACTTATAGTTGAACCAAATGAATTAAGTTTTCATAGTTCACCTCACTTTTGAAAAATTAATTCATTTGGTTGAACTAAGAAGGGTCAGAGTGTACCCTTTAGGTTCTAATTTTCCATCCCTCTGTGGTCGCAACCTTTCAAGCATGTATTTATCAGTTTGCTATAAAATATTGGCATATCATGGGTGTGTGTTGTTGTTAATCTCCTCACTTTCTATGCTCACTACGAATGGAACGCTGAAATTGATTTTAGGCCATTGATCCCCTATCGTGTATGCTAATTTTCCTTCCTCGGTTCGATTTAGATTGGTCATGTGGACTGGTCTACTTAGGTCAGTTCACCCCCGAATATAGGCTCAACAAGGCTCAAGCCAACAACAATGTGTTATTTCCGTCCTCAACTTGCAAGCATGCATCGTCACTATGTATTGCAGCTCTCACGTCGTGCCTTGTTAGTGCTCACCTTCGGTTGTCTTTTGCCTCTCCTGCACAATGGCATGGTCCCGCCCAAGAGCACGGGTATGCCAAGAATTTTGGAGCTCACAAATGAGAAGAATATATACGAAATTTGTGGTGGAAAGTGGTTGCAAGGCAGGATGGTGATTAGCAGCGACGACGGTTGGATGGGGATGGGCAATGGTTAAAATAAACTCTATTGAATTATTTTTAATAATAGTTGTTGTTTGTTATAATATTTCTCATATTACACTAAGCAAAATTAATCATATTGTATTAATGCTAGATTTTAGAATACAATGTTAATTGTTATGCATTCTATAACATTTGTCATCACAACACTAAATTTGAATGGTGTTTCATAACGATAGTTATATTGGTTGTATCTTTTGAGATAGTGCATTGATACGTCTCCAACGTATCTATAATTTTAGCTTGTTCCATGCTGTTATATTATCATTCTTGGATGTTTTACAATCACTTTATAGCAACTTTATATCATTTTTTGGGACTAACCTATTGACATAGTGCCAAAGCGCCAGTTGTTGTTTTTGCTTGTTTTTTTTACTTCGCAGAATATTAGTACCAAACGGAGTCCAATCGCGACGAACTTTTTGGAGATTTTTTTTGGACCAGAAGACACCCAGTGGGCCAAAGAAGTGCCAGAGAGGTGGGCTGTGGAAGCCACAACCAACCAGGGCGCGCCATGGGGCCCCCGGCGCGCCCTGATGGGTTGTGCCCTCCACGGGGCCCCTCTCCACCGCCTCTGACGCCTATAAATACCAAAATATTCAGAAAACCCTAGGGGAGTCGACGAAAAACACATCCAACCGCCGCAAGTTCTAGAACCTCGAGATCCAATCTAACA
Organism: Elymus sibiricus; assembly: GCA_039707655.1. Lineage (NCBI taxonomy): Eukaryota > Viridiplantae > Streptophyta > Magnoliopsida > Poales > Poaceae > Elymus > Elymus sibiricus. The sequence goes on from CM077663.1 coordinate 404,027,012, forward strand.
CCATCACGGAGGGGTTCATATTCTTCATAGGTGCCTCTCCGATGATGCGTGAGTAGTCCACCATAGACCTACGGGTCTGTAGGCAGTAGCTAGATGGCTTCCTCTCTCTATTTTGATTCTCAATACAATGGTCTCTTGGAGATCTATTTGATGTAAACTTTTGCGGTGTGTTTGTTGGGATCCGATGAATTTTGAGTTCATGATCAATTTCTATCCATGAATATTATTTGAGTCTTCTTTGATCTCTTATATGCATGATTACTTATAGCCTCGTATTTCTTCTTCAAATCTTTGGTTTAGTTAGGCCGACTATATCGATTTTTCTTGCCATGGGAAGAGGTGCTTTGTGATGGGTTTGATCTTGCGGTGTCCTTTTCCAGTGACAGAAGGGGCAGCAAGGCACGCATGTATCGTTGCCATTAAGGATAACAAGATGGGGTCTATTCCTACATGAATAGATCTTGTCTACATCATGTCATCATTCTTATTGCATTACTTCGTTTTTCCATGAACTTAATACACTAGATGCATGCTGGATAGCGGTCGATGTGTGGAGTAATAGTGGTAGATGCAGGCAGGAGTCGGTCTACTTATCTTGGACGTGATGCCTATATAACGATCATCGCCTTGGATATCGTCATGATTATTTGATCTTCTATCAATTGCCCAACAGTAATTTGTTCACCCACCGTGTGCTATAATCATGAGAGAAGCCACTAGTGAAACCTACGGCCCCCGGGTCTACTTTTCCAACATATTGCTTTCCGATCTATCTTTTTGCCTCTTTGTTTTCAAATATATTATTCCAAAAAACCCAAAAATATATTGCTGCACTTTTTATTTGCCCTTTTTATTTTGTGTTCTTGAGAGATCTATCTCTCCTATCTATCATTACCTAATCTATCTTTTTACCGTAGAGAGATTGACAACCTCTCTTTCGTGTCGGGTTGCAAGTATTTGTTATTTGTGTGGAGGTGCTGCTTATTGGGTGGTGGTGATCCTCCTACTGGTTCGATAACCTTGGTTTCATAACTGAGGGAAATACTTACCGTCGCTGTGCTGCATCATCCCTTCCTTTTTGGGGAAATACCGACGCAGTCTCAAGCCACGTCAAAGGAATTTCTGACGCCGTTGCCAGGGAGGAAGCGGTCTCTTCTACGTGACAATCTCTGGCGCCGAGGAGACACCATCGTCATCTACCAGGTTCCTAATCACAAATCTCATCTCCTTGCAATTACATTATTTGCCATTTGCCTCTCGTTTTCCTCTCCCACACTTCATAAATTTGCCGTTTTATTCGCCCTCTTTTCCGTTTGCCTTTTTGCTTGTTTGCTATCTTTGCTTGTGTTGCCATGTGCCTTCTATTTGCTTGCATCTTCGCTTGCTAAAAATCTATTGTTATGGATCCTCATCCACTTGCTAATCTTTTCAAAAGACTAAATTATGATGAGCCAATTGCTAGTGAGTTGAGTGCATTTTATTATCTCTATGAAGGTTTGTTTGAAAATCATGAATCTGAAAATTTTGATGAAGTGTTGAAAAAAGAAATTTATAAGGTGATTCATGATAGTTCCTTGAATGATGAGCATGATTGCAATGTTGATAGTATGAATTCTCTAAATATCCATGATGCTAATGATATGCAAAGCCACAAGCTTGGGGATGCTATGTTTGATGAAGATGATATTTCTAGTCCCCCAAGTTTTGATGAGCAAATTTATTATGATGATTGCATGCCTCCTATTTATGGTGATAGTGATGACATGTATGCTATAATGAGTAATGATAACCATGAAACTTATCATCATGGTTTTAATTTGCAATGTGGTTATGTCAATCAAGTGTCTCATGATAGTTATTTTGTTGAGTTTGCTCCCACTACCATGGATGATAAGGAATTTGCTCATGTGGAGAGTAATGAAAATTCTATGCTTATGCATCATGAAAAGAATGATTTATGTGATAGTTATATTGTTGAATTCCTTCATGATGCTACTGAAATTTATTATGAGGGAGGAACATATGCTTGTAGGAATTGCAATAATATCAAGTTTCCTCTCTATGTGTTCAAAGTTTCGAAGTTATGCTTGTTTTGCCTTCCTATGCTAGTTGATTCTTGTTCCCATAAATTGGTTGCTCACAAAATCCCTATGAATAGGAAGTGGGTTAGACTTAAATGTGTTCGTCATGCTATTCATGATGCTCTTTTGCATATTTCAATTACTATTTTTTATGAGAGCATCATTGAAATCATTATGCCTAGCTAGGGGCGTAAAACGATAGCGCTTGTTGGGAGGCAACCCAATGAATAAAATTATTTTCATCGTTTTCTTTCTGTTTTTGAGTGTTGACACAATTATGCCTCTGTTATGATTGTGTTTTTTATGTTTTATTTAGTATTTGTGCCAAGTAAAGCCTTTAGGATGATTCATAAGATGAGTAGAAACAATGCTGAATCTGAAACAGAAACTTTGCGTCCAGTGTTCGAATTTTCATTTTTTACTGGAACATGATCTTGAGCCTAAATTTTAACACAGTGTTTCTATACAAATTCTTTACGTTGTCCTAAGTTTTCAGAATTTTTAGAGTTATAGAAGTATGGTTAGAGTACAGATTACTACAGACTGTTCTGTTTAAGACAGATTCTGTTTTCGTTGCATTGTGTGCTTGTTTTGATGAATCTATGAGTTATATTGAAGGGTATGAGCCATGGTAATGTTAAAATACAGTAGGTATAATGCAATAATAAAATATGAATGGGTTTGCAACAGCACCTAAAGTAGTGATTTGCTTTATTATACTAACGGATCTCATGAAGATTTTGGTGAGTTTTGTGTGATTGAAGTTTTCAAGTTTTGGGTGAGATCACGATGGATGAAGGAATAAGGAGTGAAAAGAGCCTAAGCTTGGGGATGCTACAGCACCCCCAAGATATATCCAAAGAGGAACAAGCAACTAAGCTTGGGGATGCCCCCGAGTGGCATCCCCTCTTTCTTCTAACGACCATCAGTATTTTACTTGGAACTATATTTTTATTCGTCACATATCATGAGTTTTACTTGGAGCGTCTTGTATCATTTGAGTCTTTGATTTCTTTGCTTGTTAGTTTGTCATTTGTATCCTTGCTGGACACACCTATTTGAGAGAGCCAAAATTATGCTATGATTTGTTAGAATTGCTCTATATGCTTCACTTAAACTTTTTGAGCTATAGAATTGCTCTAGTGCTTCACTTATATCCTTTTGAGCACGATGTGCTTGGAAATTTTTGTAGAAATACTCTCATTCTTAACTTAGATTATTTTGAGAGTTAGTAAATTTTGAAGAAATCCTCTCATGCTTCACTTATACTATTTTGAGAGATGAAATCTCTATGCTCATGTGCTTCACTTAAATTTGTTTGAGCTTGTCAAAAAGCAATGGCAATATATGAAACTAGTCCCAAAGTGATAGATATCCAAGAGGATATAATAAAAACTTTCATGAAGATCATTGGACAAATTAAACTTGATTCTTTGTAATAGTTTTGAGACATGATGATAATAATATGTGAGTCATGTTAGTGAGTAATTATGCTTTAGTAGGAATATATATTGGTGTTAAGGTTTGTGATTCCCTATGCAAGTACGAAAGTCAATAGATATGCAATGAAGTTACATCCTACTTATGGTGCATTATTCGGTGTTAGTTATGCTCAGTGCTCGCTTATGTTAATTTTCGTTTCTTGGTTTGGTTGATTCTCAATCTATTTGCTAGCCTCCATTTGTACTAAGTAGAAATACTACTTGTGCATCCAAAATCCTTAAACCAAGTTTTGCCTTATGAGTTCACCATACCTACCTATATGCGGTATTTCCATGCCGTTCCAAGCAAATTTGTATGTGCCTGCTACTTCTTGAGCTTACGTTGGTTTTCACTTGAAGAGGAAAGGGTGATGCAGCAAAGTAGATAAGTATTTCCCTCAGTTGTTGAGAACCAAGGTATCAATCCAGTAGGAGATACAAGCAAGTCCCCAATCTTCGCACCTACACAAACAATCAAACTCTTGCACCCAACACTAAAAGGGGTTGTCAATCCCTTCACGGTTATTTGCAAGGATGAGATCTGATAGAGATAGATATAAAAGATTGCTAGAACATAAAGTAAAACAAAAGTAAAAAGAATGCAGCGAGATATTTTTGGTTTATAGATCTGAAAATATAATATGGAAAATAGACCCGGGGGCCATAGGTTTCACTAGAGGCTTCTCTCATGAAGGAAAATAATACGGTGGGTGAACAAATTAGTGTCGAGCAATTGATAGAAAAGCGCATAGTTATGACGATATCCAAGGCAATGATTATTATGCATATAGGCATCACGTCCGTGTCAAGTAGACCAAAACGATTCTGCATCTACTACTATTACTCCACACATCGACCGACCCCTGCCTGCATCTAGAGTATTAAGTTCATGAAGAACAGAGTAACGCATTAGGTAAGATGACATGATGTAGAGGGATAAACTCAAGCAATATGATGAAAACCCCATATTTTTATCCTCGATGGCAACAATACAAATACGTGCCTCGCTACCCCTACTTTTTCACTGGGTGAGGACACCGCAAGATTGAACCCAAAACTAAGCACTTCTCCCATTGCAAGAATTACCAATCTAGTTGGCCAAACCAAACCAATAACTCGAAGAGACTTGCAAAGATATGAAATCATGCATATAAGAATTCAAAGAAGATTCAAATAATATTCATAGATAAGCTGATCATAAACCCACAATTCATCGGATCTCGACAAACACACCACAAAAGAGTATTACATCGGATAGATCTCCATGAAGATTATGAAGAACATGGTATTGAAGAACAAAGAGAGAGAAGAAGCCATCTAGCTACTAGCTATGGACCCGAAGGTCTGTGGTAAACTACTCACGCATCATTGGAGAGGCAATGGAGTTGATGTAGATGCCCTCCGTGATCTCCCCCTCCGGCAGATTACCGGAGAAGGCTCCAAGATTGGATCTCACGGGAACAGAGGCTTCCGGCGGCGGAAAAGTATTTTCGTGGCTCTTTTCGGTATCCAGGGAATATTTGGGATTTTATAGGCCGAAGAATAGGGTTAGGAGGGCTGCCGTGGGGCCACAAGCTAGGGGGCGCCCCCCCAGGGCACGCACTGGTGGCTTGTGACTCCACGGCAGGTCTCCTGCCTTCATCTCCAAGTCTGCTGGGTTTCTTCTGGTCCAAGAAAAATCATTCCGAAGTTTTTATTCCGTTTGGACTCCGTTTAATATTCCTTATCTGCAATACTCAAAAACAAGGAAAAAACAGAAACTGGCACTAGGCTCTAGATTAATAGGTTAGTCCCAAAAATAATATAAAATAGCATATTAATGCATATAAAACATCCAAAACAGATAATATAATAGCATGGAACAATAAAAAATTATAGATACGTTGGAGACGTATCAGTGCCATCTCTAATTTTCAAAATAAACTTCTCTTTTGTGTGCTCGTACCGCTCATGAAACGGTGGGGAGTGTCCAATATTTTTCCATGCTAGATGTGTTATTCTCAAGATGAGTGTTTATTCACTTGTCATTGCACGAGAGTACGGCGGTAATAGGGATGCCCATTCCCGAAATGAAAAAGAAAAAATATTTACTTTATGTTGTCAAATAATAAATTCCTTGGAAAGTGTTGGTATGGAAGGCAACCGTGGATACGGCCCACCATGGAATGTGAAAGAATGGTGGAAAAAGGAATAAACTTTATTTTCTGTTTGGGAACCACCTATGATGTATCTAGCATGGAAAGTATTGTGAACTACTTTGTCGTTTTCGTTGACAGGAAAGGCATGCCACTCAAAATATTTTTTCTCTCTCAATTTAAAACTTTGAGCTCTCGCACCTCTACAAATCCCTACTTCCCTCTGCGAAGGGCCTATCTATTTACTTTATGCAATTTTTATTTTTACTTTGAGTCTCCATCTTCTCTTATAAAGCAACTAAGGGGCACTATGATCGTACTTGAGCATTGGGTATAGCTAATATTTGAGTGTGTTTCATGAATGGATCAATGATTGAGCATGATGGGCTAGGGATAACTTTCTTTAGTGTTGATATTTTGAAAGACATGGTTGCTTGTTGGCATGCTTGAGTATTGAAGTCATTATATTAAAACTAGACTATTGCTTTGAACCATCTAAAAGTCCAAATGTCCATGCTACAAAAGAAAAGAATATGAGATGAACATGTTAGGCAGCATTCCACATCAAAAAAATATGTTTTTATCATTTACCTACTCAAGGATGAGTAGGAATTAAGCTTGGGGATGCTGATACATCTCCAACGTATCTATAATTTTTGCTTGTTCCATGCTGTTATATTGTCATTCTTGAATGTTTTACAATCACTTTATAGCAACTTTATATCATTTTTTGGGACTAACCTATTGACATAGTGCCAAAGTGCCAGTTGCTGTTTTTGCTTGTTTTTTTACTTTTACAGAATATCAGTACCAAACGGAGTCCAATCGCGACGAAACTTTTTGGAGATTTTTTTGGGACCAGAATACACCCAGTGGGCCAAAGAAGTGCCAGAGAGGTGGGCTGTGGAGGCCACAACCCACCGGGGCGCGCCAGGGGGCCCCCGGTGCGGCCAGATGGGTTGTGCCCTCCACGGGCCCCTCTCCACCGCCTCTGACACCTATAAATACCCAAATATTCAGAAAACCCTAGGGGAGTCGACGAAAAACACATCCAGCCACCGCAAGTTTCAGAACCTCGAGATCCAATCTAACACCATCACGGAGGGGTTCATCTTCTTCATAGGTGCCTCTCCGATGATGCATGAGTAGTCCACCATAGACCTACGGGTCCGTAGGCAGTAGCTAGATGGCTTCCTCTCTCTATTTTGATTCTCAATACAATGGTCTCTTGGAGATCTATTTGATGTAAACTTTTGCGGTGTGTTTGTTGGGATCCGATGAATTTTGAGTTCATGATCAATTTCTATCCATGAATATTATTTGAGTCTTCTTTGATCTCTTATATGCATGATTACTTATAGCCTCGTATTTCTTCTTCGAATCTTTGGTTTAGTAAGGCCGACTAGATCGATTTTTCTTGCCATGGGAATAGGTGCTTTGTGATGGTTTCAATCTTGCGGTGTCCTTTCCCAGTGACATAAGGGGCTGCAAGGCACGCATGTATCGTTGCCATTAAGGATAACAAGATGGGGGTCTATTCCTACATGAATAGATCTTGTCTACATCATGTCATCGTTCTTATTGCATTACTCCATTTTTCCATGAACTTAATACACTAGATGCATGCTGGATAGCGGTCGATGTATGGAGTAATAGTGGTAGATGCAGGCAGGAGTCAGTCTACTTATCTTGGACGTGATGCCTATATAATGATCATCGCCTTGGATATTGTCATGATTATTTGATCTTCTATCAATTGCCCAACAGTAATTTGTTCACCCACCGTGTGCTATAATCATGAGAGAAGCCACTAGTGAAACCTACGGCCCTCGGGTCTACTTTTCCAACATATTGCTTTCCGATCTATCTTTTTGCCTCTTTGTTTTCAGATCTAGTATTCCAAAAACCCCAAAATATATTGCTGCACTTTTTATTTGCCCTTTTTATTTTGTGTTCTTCAGAGATCTATCTCTCCTATCTATCATTACCTAATCTATCTTTTTACCGTACAGAGATTGACAACCTCTCTTTCGTGTCGGGTTGCAAGTATTTGTTATTTGTGTGCAGGTGCTGTTTATTGGGTGGTGGTGATCCTCCTACTGGTTCGATAACCTTGGTTTAATAACTAAGAGAAATACTTACCGTCGCTATGCTGCATCATCTCTTCCTCTTTGGGAAAATACCGACGCAGTCTCAAGCCACGTCATGCATCATACGACAATAATAAAAACTGGTCTATGTAGATATGAGAGAGGAAAAACATAGGAACAAAATCATATGTATCCACAGATTACTTTTTGACACTTGGATATCTTATAGTTTGTATGCATGTGTTTGTGCTCATGATTGTATACTTAAAAGTCTTGATATATTGTGCTACAAAGTGCCATCTAACCCAATATCTCGGTGGAGATTTTTGGAGTCTATGATTAAGAATTAGAAAGTTCCAGGATAAGGTGTCTACAAGGTTTCACCTTAAAATCTTCTTCTTCGTCCATTTAATGAGGTTTTCACAATAAAAACATGTTTTTTTGTTAATAAACATTCAATAACTAGATGATGCACTGCACGTTGTTGCGGGAATGTTTTGCAATATTTCAACGATGTTTTGGTTGTATGGAACATGAATATTTGTAATAATAGTTTTTGAACGAATATAAGAAATAAATGTAAATAGCTTAATAGAATGGATTTTCCATGCATGCATGTTTGCATGTTCAGGTGGATTTTTATTATGCATAGTTGTATGTTAAGGAGGGACTTTTTCCATGCATATCGAGAGAAATATGTTAATGAGAGCTAGCTATTTTAGATATACAAGATGAGTGTGTAGCAAAATGGTTGCGTGCTCAGCACCTTGTAGCAAAATACAATACCACTTGTAACATACGTTTCAAATAATTCAACACGTGTTATAAAGTGCAAATGTTGTTTTCTTGATTTCAGATTGCACAAAATGATAAAGAAACGTGCAACCCAGCTTGGATAGAGAATTATCCAGGTGGCATGAGTAGTGAGTACTCGCGTAGTGGATAGGTAGTGGAATTTTGTTGTACTTATTGCTGACCTACAAACACCTTTGTGCTTCAACATATACTAGAAGGACCGGGCGCGCTTTGCTGCGCTGTTAGATTAAGAAAAACTAATCACATTGTTTCAAAATACAATGTGTATTACTTTTTTTAAATGTCGAACCTTTTAAATTTGAATAAATTTGTAGATAAATATATCAAATTGTTGTGATTAGATTCATCGTTAAATGAATTTTCATATTTTTTATTTAATATTGTGAATGTCGATATTTTTGCTCTCAACTTCGTCAAACTAATATCCCTTATATTTTGGAACTAATGGAATATTTCGTTTGATCTGTGGGGGAGATGACATAGTGTGTTTTATTTTATTTATAATTCGATAATTTGATGGGCCTTTTCGTGGTGTGATTCTATATTATATGCTAACCAACCTTATATATGTGGGAAAATTTCTACGTCGATGGCTGCATGGGCGTGATTGATATGTTTTTATAGGCCGGTTGATGTTGATTGATTTCAAAAACTGCTGGTTCGGTCAAAATCGTAAGCCAAACCCATTAGGAAACATAATGTATTTGTCTAAACAATTGAATGAGAGAGTTTTGAGAAATTGTTGGCCCGGTCAAAATCGGATGACCTAATTTTAATTGGAGTCTTGGAGACCTCGATTGAATGTGAACGAGAGATGTATACATAAAATAATTAAATGAGAAAACTTTCAAAAATTGTTGACCAGGTCAAAATCGGGTGTCACAATATCAATTGGAGACCTCAATTGAATGTGGGCTCTCCAATTCTAGGGAGATTAGTGTTATAGTATATATTTGGTTTTTTCTACAATAACAAACTTACAAAGGTGCCGAACTTGTACAGTGTACACTTGTATGTTTCAATTGAATATAAAATTTCAGCGACTATAATATCGACCGCTCCTTGGGAATTCCAGCGAAATAATGCTATATAGTCAATAACAAGACACCCAAGCTTTTCATACTGGTCATTTTTTTCTGCAACAATTTACCATGTTGATCCTATAGTCGTCAATATAGAATGCATATTATATATGCGGAGCATCCCACCATCATCCCCATGAAGACTACACCATCAAACCAACCCCCAAGTGGTCCTATGACAAGAGCACGTGCACGCGACATTGGAGCTAAGGTGAACTCACTCCTCTTCGAGTATGACTTCGATGGCAAAGGAACTTGGATGCTACCTCACAATGAAACCCTGTGTATCCTTAGGTACGAGGAAGACGACCACGAAGGACCAAGGAAGCATCTCCAAGACCAAGGCCGAGGAGGAGAAGGAGCTAGCACCAAGGGTAAGTCTCTGGATAGCCCGGAACTTCCGGCCTGCCCAGAACTTCCGGCCCACCGTCGACCCAAGGCCAAGTCCAGGAGTGCCAACTTTCGGGTTAGCCCGGAACCCGCCCGGACCTTTGGCCCGGAACCTCCGGCGCCCGGAACTTCCGACCGGCCCGGAAGTTCCGGCCCCTCACCAGCCCAGCGACCGAAGCCTGCACCAACACTCGGGAAAGCCCGGAACCGGTCCGGAACCTACCCGGAACTTCCGGGGCCCGGAACTTCTGGCCTAGCCCGGAACTTCCGACCTGGACAGAACGACTACACTTGGGCCCGAGGCCCATGTACCTCTCCCACTTACCCCTTTGTCCCTAGGACTATATATACTCGTCTTCCACCTCGAATTAGGGTTAGCTATTGTTTGGCAAAGACTTTTGTTGAGCATAGCTCCATCACTTACTTCTCCCTAGGAGATTGACCTCCGTCGAGAGAAGATCCAAGCGATGCCAAGGCCCCTCTAAGGGAAGATCCCACGGGATTCAAGACCTCCTCCTTTGGAGCGAGGAGACTATCGTTACTTGTATCCTTTTGTTGATTGTGGACCCGATAACTCGTCTACTCGTGTGATTCTAGTGGATGTGTGATAGAAGGTTGTCCTTGAGTGTTTGTTTTCCTCTCGTGTTCCTCTTGTGTTCTTCGTGTTCCTCGTGAGATCCCCTCCAATTCATGAAAGATCGACGCACACGGGCGTGCCAAGGTTTCTCACGAATTTGGAGTCTCCCCCCTTCGTAGCCAATTTTGTTTTGTTTTGACCTAATTTCGAAAATCCCCACAAAAATAGCCATACCAAAATTTCTTGGATCTGTTGGATTTGAGGAGATTTTGTTGATTTTGATCCGTGGATTTCGTTGTGAACAAGTGGATCTACCTTTCCCCCATCTTCCCCATCAATTCCATCCGCAAAATCGCCGCAATTTTGCCCGAATTTTTTTCTTTGGTTCGAGCTCATCCCGTGGAACCCACAGGCTCCGGACGACTGACACCCGCCGGACGACCGACAGTCGTTGGACGACCGGACGCCGGACGACCGACACGGTCCGGACGTCCAAGCAACTCTGACAAAACTGAATTTTCCCCGAATTTTTTTCTTTCTCCGCCATTTCTTCCGCATTGTCCCTCCACCATTTCTTTCGCAACCCTTTGCATTTTAGATTTTGAGCAGCGAGCCTCGCCACTTCCTAAGGTGTTTCGGCTAATTAGGAGTGGTTCTTCATCGACATCGCCGCTCATCATCTCCCCGGATCGTCGCAACCACCCCTTCGTTCAAACCACACCGTAAGCAAGGACGGTAACCGCGACGACTCTCTCTTCCGCTATATACCCTTGCCATTGCATTGTTACCTTGAGCCTACTTGTGTTACTTGCCTATCGAGACTAGCCATTGAGTATTGCCGGGCTACGCTACTTGTGCACTTTAGTGATACATATTCCGCATAGCTTCATTTGCGTGCATATATCTTAGTATCATCTTTTGTGTTACAACATAGTACCAGCATACATAATTGCTATCTTGGTGTGCACGTCCCGCATTGTGACCATACAAAACATCATTGCAAAAGAAAAGAGAAGCAAAGATTTTAAGCAAGAGAAAAAGAGCAAAAGAGCAATAGCATCGCAAGATTCGCATAGCATACTTGATCATCTTGGATCACTTGAGCGAGTGACACGTGCCGCATACACACATAGCAAGTCGGGCATAGGAAGACGACACTTTTGGTTCATTTTAGGGTGTGCACAAGTGTGTATCATGCCCATTGGAGCAATCGTGCTACCGTCTCTCTAGCGTTGTGCAACGAGAGCATTTTCCGTGGATGATGCGGAGCATCCCACCATCATCCCCATGAAGACCACACCATCAAATCAACCCCCACGTGATCCTATGACAAGAGCACGCGCACGCGACATTGGAGCTAAGGTGAACTCACTCCTCTTCGAGTATGACTTCGATGTCAAAGGAACTTGGATGCTACCTCACAATGAAACCCTGTGTATCCTTAGGTACGAGGAAGACGACCACGAAGGACCAAGGAAGCATCCCCAAGACCAAGGCCAAGGAGGAGAAGGAGCTAGCACCAAGGGCAAGTCTCTGGATAGCCCAGAACTTCCGACCTGCCCGGAACTTCCGGCCCACCGTCGACCCAAGGCCAAGTCCAGGAGTGCCAACTTTTGGGTTAGCCCGGAACCCGCCCGGACCGTGGCCCGGAACCTCCGGCGCCCGGAACTTCCGGCCCCTCACCAGCCCAGCGACCGAAGCCTGCACCAACACTCGGGAAAGCCCGGAACCTACCCGGAACTTCCGGCCTAGCCCGGAACTTCCGGCCTGGACAGAACGACTACACTTGGGCCCGAGGCCCATGTACCTCTCCCACTTACCCCTTTGTCCCTAGGACTACATATACTCGTCTTCCACCTCGAATTAGGGTTAGCTATTGTTTGGCAAAGACTTTTGTTGAGCATAGCTCCATCACTTACTTCTCCCTAGGAGATTGACCTCCGTCGATAGAAGATCCAAGCGATGCCAAGGCCCTCTAAGGGAAGATCCCATGGGATTCAAGACCTCCTCCTTTGGAGCGAGGAGACTATCGTTACTTGTATCCTTTTGTTAATTGTGGACCCGATAACTCGTGTACTCGTTTGATTCTAGTGGATGTGTGATCGAAGGTTGTCCTTGAGTGTTTGTTTTCCTCTCGTGTTCCTCTTGTGTTCTTCGTGTTCCTCGTGAGATCCCCTCCAATTCATGAAAGATCGACGCACACGGGCGTGCCCCGTATCATATTGGTATCAAGAGCCAAGGTTTCTCACGAATTTGGAGTCTCCCCCTTCAATTTCTAGCCAATTTTGTTTTGATTTGACCTAATTTCGAAAATCCCCACAAAAATAGCCATACCAAATTTCTTGGATTTGTTTGATTTGAGGAGATTTTGTTGATTTTGATCCGTGGATTTCGTTGTGGATGTGTGGATCTAGCTTTCCATCCATCCAATTCCCCCCAATTTTTCTTTTCCCCCTCAGATTTGGGTTTTTCCTCTCGGTTTTCCGCCCAAGTCCCAGATCTGGAAATTAGGGTTCGTCCCAATATTCCCAACCCCCGGAACCTCCAGCCTAACCCGGACCTTCCGGCCCCCGGCACCTCCGGCCACCCCGGACCTTTCGGCCTTTGCAGAAACTTTGCAATTGCCAGTTTTGCATTTTATCGAGTTTTTCCACCACGGTTTTCCGCAAACTTCCACCATTTCTTCCGCAACCTATTTGCACTTGAGATGTTGACTCGCGAGCTTCGCCACTTCCTAAGGTGTTTCGGCTAATTAGGAGTGGTTCTTCATCGACATCGCCGCTCGTCATCGCCCCGGATCGTCGCAATCACCTCTTCGTTCAAACCACACCGTAAGCAAGGACGGTAACCGCGACGACTCTCTCTTCCGCTATATACCCTTGCCATTGCATTGTTACCTTGAGCCTATTTGCGTTACTTGCCTATCGAGACTAGCCATTGAGTATTGCCGGGCTACGCTACTTGTGCACTTTAGTGATACATACTCCGCATAGCATCATTTGCGTGCATATATCTTAGTATCATCTTTTGTGTTACAACATAGTACCCGCAGACATAATTGCTATCTTGGTGTGCATGTCCCGCATTGTGACCATACAAAACATCATTGCAAAAGAAAAGAGAAGCAAAGCTTTTAAGCAAGAGCAAAAGAGCAAAAGAGCAATAGCATCGCAAGATTAGCATAGCATACTTGATCATCTTGGATCACTTGAGCGAGTGACACGTGCCGCATACACACATAGCAAGTCGTGCATAGGAAGACGACACTTTTGGTTCATTTTAGGGTGTGCACAAGTGCTTATCATGCCCATTGGAGCAATCGTGCTACCGTCCTTCTAGTGTTGTGCAACGAGAGCATTTTCCATGGATTCCACATTTTGGCTCATCCTTGGTTGCATGACCCCAATTTTTTTTCCGTGTGTGTGTTTCCGTGTATACACATTGCTATTGATCTACATTGTCTCATTTGCGAAATCTACGAATCTCTTTCAACATTATTGAATCTTATCTTTCGAATTGCTTGACATTTGTGCCACTATCCTAACCAAGCTACTCCATAAGCCTTATTTGTGTAGGTGTGAGAAGGACGATCTTCGGTACCAATTCTACTATTGAAAGATCGTGGATGTCGCCTAGAGGGGGGGGGTGAATAGGCGCTTTAAAATAATTACGGTTTAGGCTTAAACAAATGCGGAATAAAACTAGCGTTTAATTTGTCAAGCACAAAACCTAAATCGACTAGGCTCACCTATGTGCACCAACAACTTATGCTAAGCAAGATGAACAACTAAGTGATAGCAAGATATATAACTAGAAACAATATGGCTATCACAAAGTAAAGTGCATAAGTAAAGGGCTCGGGTAAGAGATAACCGAGGCACGCGGAGACGACGATGTATCCCGAAGTTCACACCCTTGCGGATGCTAATCTCCGTTTGGAGCGGTGTGGAGGCACAATGCTCCCCAACAATGCCACTAGGGCCACCGTATTCTCCTCACGCCCTCGCACAATGCAAGGTGCCGTGATTCCACTAAGGGACCCTTGAGGGCGGTCACCGAACCCGTACAAATGGCAACCCTTGAGGGCGGTCACCGAACCCGTACACTTTGGCAACCCTTGGGGGCGGTCACCGGTACCCGTCAAATTGCTCGGGGCGATCTCCACAACCTAATTGGAGACCCCGACGCTTGCCCGGAGCTTTACACCACAATGATTGAGCTCCGAGGCACCACCAAGCCACCAAGCCGCCTAGGGCGCCAAGGCACCCAAGAGGAACAAGCTCTAGGGTGCCCAAACACCCAAGAGTAATAAGCTTCTCAACTACTAACTTCCACGAATCCCGCGGAGAACTCAAACCGATGCAACTAATGCAATGGCAAGGGCACACGGAGTGCCCAAGTCCTCCTCTCCCAAATCCCACCAAAGCAACAAAAGCTATGGAGGAAAATGAGAGGAAGAACGAAGAAGAACACAAAGAACTCCAAGAACTAGATCCAAGGGGTTCCCCTCACTTAGAGGAGAAAGTGATTGGTGGAAATGTGGATCTAGATCTCCTCTCTCTTTTCCCCCAAAAACTAGCAAGAATCCATGGAGGGATTGAGAGAAAGCAAAGCTCTAGAAAGTCAACAATGGAGGAGAGAGAGCTTAAAGGATAAGAAAACCGTTGGGGAAGAAGACCCCTTTTATAGGGCCACCCCAAATCCAACCGTTACCCGTGCTGGACGCGTACAAGCGGTACTACCGCTCTTGCGAGCGGTACTACCGCTTAAGCGGTAGTAATTCAAAAACAGCAGGCGAGAACACGGGACTGGAGCGGTAGTGCCGCACCAAGCGGTACTACCGTCCACCCAAGCGGTACTACCGCTAAAGGGAAAAGTGGTAACAGAAACTCGCACAGAGGAAAAACCCCAAGCGGTAGTGAAAGCGGTAGTAGGGGCGGTAGTACCGCTGGAGCGGTACTACCGTACTACTACCGTGCTACTACCGGTTAAGACAAACCGGCAACAGAAAGTTGCACGCTCGGGGAAAAACAAGCGGTAGTAGCAGCGGTAGTGGAGGGCGGAAGTACCGCACCAAGCGGTACTACCGCCCAGCAGAGCGGTACTACCGCCCTGAGCGGTACTACCGCACTACTGCCGCACTACTACCGTTTAACAGAAAACGGCAACAGAGACGTGCACGCTCGGGGAAACCCCAAGCGGTAGTGCCACGGAAGTACCAGCGGTACTACCGCATAAGCGGTACTACCGTGGGCACCAGCGGTACTACCGCTTGCAAGCTACTGAAAATCCACAGAAAACAGAGGATACAAATAAAACCAGAACTGCCATAACTTCTGCAAATGAGCTCCGAATTGAGCAAACTCAAGCTTGTTGGATAGAAGACAACGAGTACTATCCAAACAGCGACTGGTTATAATAAGAAGTGGCAGGGGAGATATGCCTAACATATAGAGATGATAAACCTCTATGAATGAAGAACCGGCATAAACTCCAACATCGAAAACATCATAGAAGATGCATATATGAACTCCGTTTTCGATGAACTCGAGCTTGTCATGAAGATGACCAAAAGCTCAAAGACTCACAAAGAGAAACACCAAACACGAACCAAGAAAGATGATGCAAGGATGCAATGGTTTGAGCTCTCTACGAAGATACGATGAAGCTACTCACTTGAGAGCCCCCCTTGATAGTACGGCTATCGATCCTAAAACCCGGTCTCCCAACTACCACCATGAGACCGGTAAAATAGAAAACCTATCAGGGGCAAACCTTTGCCTTGCGCATAGTCTACTTGAGCTAGATGATGACGATCTTGACCTCCTCAAGTTGGACCACCTTTCTTGATTGCGCCGGCTCGATGAAGACTAGTTGATTGCTCCCCCATACTCCACTATGGGTGAGCCACTCTTCGGCACATCTTCACAAGTCCATTGTCACCACAATGGACGGCAAGCTTCAAGCATGTGATCTCTTCGTGATGCTCCACTTGAACTTGCACACCGCAATCTTGATGACGATCACCACTTGATGTCATCCTCCATGGGTTGTGTGATATCTTCCTTTTGATGCACGCCCATGGAAACAAACCTAACCCCACAAAGAACTCTCACATAGAACACGGGTTAGTACACAAAGCGTAATGGACAATGCTTACCATACCATGAGATCACTTGATCTCGCTTGGTACATCTTCTACGCTTTCTGTGTTGATCAACTTGAATCACTCTTCGTATTTAGTCTTGATCAACATGACCAATCTTTGGATAAATCCTTGAATAGCACCTTGGTCAACACATATTCTTCTTCAAATCACCTTGAGACCAACAAATGGTCTACAAGCAAATCCTATGGACAAACCCTTCAAATATAACTCAAGGCAACCATTAGTCCATAGAGATTGTCATCAATTACCAAAACCAAACATGGGGGCAACACATGTTCTTTCAACTATTTTTATACTTGCACATTGAGTGATCTTGATCCACTCTCAACTTTTGGAACGGTAATTGGCATTGTCTTCTCACTTTTCCACTTATATCTTCTTGAGTGCTATGGATAGGAACATCATGTCGAACCCGGCCTTCGAGGATCATGACGACGACGCGAACAACCACGTCACCAAGTTGCACTTCTTCGGCGCACACAAGGCAATTACTCAAGCTCAAGATGTCTTGCATGACCGCATCGACCAACTCGCCTCCAACTTGCGTGAATCCGAATTGCGCACAAGGGAATACCTCGACACCAAGCTCTCAAGCTAAATGGAGGAGCTCCGGTTCTTGATGGTCACTCGCGCACCTTCCACATCTACATCGACAAGGAGTCGTCACACAAGTCGCAACTCAACGACGTACTCTTTCGACGCAAGTCTACAAGCGCGTCATCACCATCGCGATGAACACTCCGGCCCAAGTTCTCCACAAGGTCGTCACCGTCAAGACAATCCATTTCATGGCAACGGATTGCAAGATCGCGTCCGCGCTCGAGAACGACGCCGACAACAAGATCAAGATGCGGTGGAGCAAGAACAACGACGCCAAGAAGAATAACAACATCGCCGTCATGAACGAGTGCTTGAAGCACATCGCGCTTTGCAAGAAGCTACTCGTGCCTTGGAGGAGCGCAACCGCCAAGCTCATCATGAGCAAGAAGCACTTCGCCAAGCACAACAAGAAGAACTTCGTCGACAACGACAAGAAGAAGCCAATCACCAAGAGGAGCACCAAGAAAGGCGCAACCGAGTGCGTCCACCTCGTCGCCGTCCTCAAGATCATCGCGGCGAACCCGACCATGAAGATGAGCAAGGACAAGATGAACGTCAACACGCTAACGGCAATGACAATGAGGATCAACATCCAAGACAAGGATTTCGGCATCACCACCACAATGATGAACAACGCTTCGGCAAGCTCAAGTTCACAATGCCTAAGTTTTCTGGAAGCAACGATCCTGAAGACTACTTGTCATGGGCCCTCAAAGTTGACAAGATCTTTCGCCTCCACAACTATGATGAAGAGAAGAAGATGGCCATGGCTTCCCTTGAGTTCCAAGACTATGTCCTTATTTGGTGGGAACAAGTGATTGAGCGGAGAAGAGAGAGAGGTT
Organism: Elymus sibiricus; assembly: GCA_039707655.1. Lineage (NCBI taxonomy): Eukaryota > Viridiplantae > Streptophyta > Magnoliopsida > Poales > Poaceae > Elymus > Elymus sibiricus. The sequence goes on from CM077663.1 coordinate 404,045,275, forward strand.
AAGCTCCTATCAACACTTGGGCCCAAATGAAGGATCTCATGCGAGCTCGTTTTGTGCCTACACACTACAACCGGGATCTCTTCAAGAAACTACAACAACTCAAGCAAGGAACCAAGTCGGTAGAAGAGTACTACCAAGAGATGGAAATCGCTATGATCTGAGCCAATGTCAAGGAAGATGACGAGCAAACAATGGCACGTTTCTTGAATGGCCTCAACTACCAAGTCAAGAAAATTGCCGACTTCCAACCATACTCCAACCTTCTCGAACTTGTGCACCAAGCAACCAAGGCAGAACGGCAAGTGCAAGATGACTACAAGTACTCCAAGTTCTCCTCCAAGACCTACGGCTCAAGTGCTCGAGCTACTACGACAACAACAACTTCGAATACGAAATCTACAACACCTACCGGTGACAAGTCAAGCTACAAGGAAAAGACGACTTCGTCAAGCCGACCAACCTCAAGCACCTACAAGCTGAGAGCTTCATCCTCTACTACAACACCGGACGCTACCGCCAAGACAAGCTCCATCAAGTGTTTCACGTGCCTAGGCCGAGGCCACAAGACCTTCAAATGCCCAACCAAATGCAACATGATTCTCCTCGATGACGGCACATATGACTCTATGAGTGACGACGAGATGCTAGCTTTGGAGCAAGTGGCCATACACCGCCAAGTGAATGACGACGAAGATTCACAAATCTTTTGCGACAACGATTCGAGCCCCACTCTCGTTGTCTCCAAAGTTTTGACGCTCCAACAACAAGAAGACGAGGACCAACGTTGCCACATCTTCCACACCAAGGCGGGCATCCAAGGAAAATCCGTCAAGGTCATCATCGATGGCGGGAGTTGCCACAACTTGGCAAGTGAAGACCTTTGTTCAAAGCTACAATTGGTCAAGAAAAAGCACCCTCGTCCCTACAAGGTCCAATGGCTTAGTGATTCCGGAACCCTCCAAGTTGACCATACCGTGGATGTTTCCTTCAAGATAGGCGCTTATGAAGACACTTTGGAGTGTGATGTGGTTCCAATGTCCGTTTGCCACCTCCTACTTGGCAGACCTTGGCAATTTGACCGTGGCGTCACACACAATGGTCGGACAAATCAATATAGCTTCAAAATGAAGGGCAGGCAATATGTCCTCCGACCAATGACCCCAAGTCAAGTCATCGCCGACAAACAAGCTTCATCCCATCATGGAGATAAAAGTGAGAGAGTGATCCACCTCAAAGAGAGTGAGTGCCACAAGCCAAAAATGAGTGACTCCACGATGTGGGACATGAGAGATATAGTTCTTTTAGCCACCAAACGAGATTTGAGGGATGTGAGTGAGATCCCATCGACTGTTCTTCACTATGTACTTGTGTGCAAAGATGACGCCGTTCGGACTAACCCTTCACAACATCTTCCTATTGTGTTATCTAAGTTGTTGCAGGAATTCCAAGATGTTTTTCCCGATGAGCTACCTCTGGGACTACCACCAAAACGAGGAATCGAACACCGCATCGACCTCATCCCCGGAGCACCGCTTCCTAACAAGGCTCCCTACCGCGTCAACCCCGAAGAAACAAAGGAAATTCAAAGGCAAGTTCAAAAACTCTTAGATAAAGGGCATGTACGTGAGAGTTTGAGTCCTTGTGCGGTTCCGGTAATACTAGTGCCTAAGCAAGATGGTAGTATGCGCATGTGTTCCGATTCTCGTCCTATCAATGCTATCACCATTCTCTATCGTCATCCCATTCCTCGCTTAGATGATATGCTAGATGAACTTAGTGGTGCCACTATATTCTCTAAGATTGACTTAAAAAGTGGTTACTACCAAATTCGCATACAAGAGGGTGACGAGTGGAAAACTGCTTTTAAGACTAAATTTGGTCTTTATGAATGGTTGGTTATGCCAATGGGCTTATCCGAAGCACCGGGTACCTTTATGCGTGTCATGCACTATGTTTTGCGACCCCTCATAGGATATTGTGTTGTGGTCTATTTTGACGATATTCTTGTCTTTAGCAAGTCTCTTGAGGAGCATGCTACACATGTTCGTGATGTTTTGCAAATCCTTAGGAAAAAACAACTCTATGCAAACATGGAGAAATGCACATTTGGTGTTGAGAAGGTAGTTTTCTTAGGTTTTGTAGTATCTTCTAAGGGCATTCATGTAGATGACACTAAGATTGATGCTATTAAAACTTGGCCCACACCAACGAATTTGCAACAATTGCGTAGCTTCCTAGGACTAGCCGGTTTCTATCGCCGTTTTGTCAAAGACTTTAGCACTATTGCATCACCTCTTCATGCTTTGACCAAGAAGAATGCACCATTCATTTGGGGTCCTACACAAGACACCGCTTTCCATGAACTTAAAAATTTGCTCACTCATGCACCTTTGCTTGCTTTGCCCAACTTTGATAAAACATTTGAAATGCATTGTGATGCTAGTGGTAATGGGATAGGTGGTGTGCTTATGCAAGAGAAGCGTCCTATCGCGTACTTTAGCGAGAAACTACCCGACGCTCAACTTAACTACCCCATATATGACAAAGAATTGTATGCTTTGGTGAGAGTCTTACATGTGTGGGAACATTATTTGCGACCTCATGAGTTTTTTATCCATGCCGACCATGAAACGCGGCTCAAGTACTTAAAAGGTCAAACTAAGTTGAACAAACGGCATGCTAAATGGAGTGAATTCATTGAATCCTTCCCTTATGTCATCAAATACATTAAGGGTAAGGAAAACGTTGTGGCGGATGCCCTTTCCCGCAAATGCATGCTTGTTACTCAACTTGAATTGAATGTTATTGGTTTTGAGCACATCAAAGACTTGTATGAGCATGCTGCTTATTTTGCTAATACTTACGCTATGTGCCAAGTGAAAACTTGTTGGGAGACCTACTATATGAAAGATGTCTATCTTATGCGTGCTAACAAACTTTGTATACCCGAGTCTTCTCTTCGTTTGTTGCTTTTGCAAGAGGCTCACGGTGGAGGACTTATGGGTCACTTTGGACGCGACAAGACGTACGCCACACTATCCAACAAGTACTTTTGGCCCAAGATGTTTCGTGATGTTACACGCTTCACCAACCGATGCTCGACATGCCGCAAAGCTAAGTCAAAAGCTCAATCCCATGGCCTTTACATGCCTCTCCCTATACCTTTCCAACCATGGGAAGACATTAGTATGGATTTTGTGCTTGGTTTGCCACGCACTAAAAATGGCCATGATTCCGTTTTTGTCGTTGTGGACCGCTTTTTCAAGATGGCTCATTTCATTCCATGTCACAAGATAGACGATGCTTCACATATTGCCAATCTCTTTTGTAGGGACATCTTGCGACTACATGGCGTCCCCAAGACCATTGTCTCGGATCGCGACGTCAAGTTCCTGAGTTACTTTTGGAAGACCCTATGCGCCAAGCTCGGAATCAAGCTTCTATTTTCGTCGGCAAATCACCCCCAAACCGTTAGACAAACGGAGGTGATGAACCGGATGCTTTCTACCCTACTTCGCGTGTTGATCAAGAAGAACATCAAGGAATGGGAAGATTGCCTACCCATCGCCGAGTACGCCTACAATCGCGCAAGTCACTCCACTACCGGCAAGTCTCCGTTCGAAGTGGTCTACGGCTTCAATCCTTTGTCCCCATTGGACATCGTACCTATACCACTCCAAGAGCGCGTCAACATGGACGCAAGTGCAAGGGCAAGCTACATCAAGAGGATGCACGAAGATACAAGGCGCACGATTGAACGTCAAGTGGAACGCGTCACCAACAAGCGCAACCTCAACAAGCACCCCATGGTGTTCAAGCCCGGTGATCTTGTGTGGCTACACCTTCGCAAGGACCGCTTCCCCAACGAACGCAAATCGAAGCTCCTTCCCCGAGTCGATGGTCCCTTCAAGGTGTTGGCACGCTACAACAACAATGCCTACAAGATCGACATACCACGCGACAAGTACAACGTCAGTGACACCTTCAACGTCATGGATCTATCCCCTTTTCATGGCGATGAAGATCTTGATCCGAGGACGGATCTTCCCCAAGGTGGGGGGGGGGGGGGGATGATGCGGAGCATCCCACCATCATCCCCATGAAGACTACACCATCAAACCAACCCCCAAGTGGTCCTATGACAAGAGCACGTGCACGCGACATTGGAGCTAAGGTGAACTCACTCCTCTTCGAGTATGACTTCGATGGCAAAGGAACTTGGATGCTACCTCACAATGAAACCTTGTGTATCCTTAGGTATGAGGAAGACGACCACGAAGGACCAAGGAAGCATCCCCAAGACCAAGGCCGAGGAGGAGAAGGAGCTAGCACCAAGGGCAAGTCTCTGGATAGCCCGGAACTTCCAGCCTACCTGGAACTTCCGGCCCACCGTCGACCCAAGGCCAAGTCCAAGAGTGCTAACTTCTGGCCGGCCCGGAACTTCCGGCCCCTCACCAGCCCAGCGACCGAAGCCTGCACCAACAATCGGGAAAGCCCGGAGCCGGTCCGGAACCTACCCGGAAGTTCCGGGGCCCGGAACTTCCGGGGCCCGGAACTTCTGGCCTAGCCCGGAACTTCCGGCCTAGACAGAACGACTACACTTGGGCCCGAGGCCCATGTACCTCTCCCACTTACCCCTTCGTCCCTAGGACTATATATACTCGTCTTCCACCTCGAATTAGGGTTAGCTATTGTTTGGCAAAGACTTTTGTTGAGCATAGCTCCATCACTTACTTCTCCCTAGGAGATTAACCTCCGTCGAGAGAAGATCCAAGCGATGCCAAGGCCCCTCTAAGGGAAGATCCCACGGGATTCAAGACCTCCTCCTTTGGAGCGAGGAGACTATCGTTACTTGTATCCTTTTGTTGATTGTGGACCCGATAACTCGTGTACTCGTGTGATTCTAGTGGATGTGTGATCGAAGGTTTTCCTTGAGTGTTTGTTTTCCTCTCGTGTCCCTCTTGTGTTCTTCGTGTTCCTCGTGAGATCCCCTTCAATTCGTGAAAGATCGACGCACACGGGCGTGCCCCATATCATATTATGGTTCAAAATAGGATGCATATTATCATCTGTTAAGAATACGGCGGCGACGATGAATAGGATGGCGTGTGCATGCATGTGCAAGCTGTCGATGTGGATGTGCAACGCTTCATCTCGGCCTAGAACTTCAACCAACCGTCCAAAGTGGCATGACCACCACACCCTACTTCTGTCATCTCAAAGATCGATGCCCCTACACACATCAACGAGCCAATGTCTCACAAGTCCCTCACACTACAAGTGAACGACACAACGACATGCCTATAGGAGTACAATGTGTGTTCCTAGAGTAGGTTGTGCCCTTTCCCACCTGACCACCTTGATGCATGCTTAAACATTCCCGGCTGCAGCTTGCCTCAACAAAAGGCAAGCTATGGTAAAAGATATCTTTAGTAGCCTGGTTCGTACCGAGATTGGAAATGGACAGGGGGTGCTCTTTTGGAGAGACAGATGGATTAACGGGCAATCGGCGGCGGATATTGCCCCCTAATTGTGCAAAGGGTACATGGCAACGCCAAAAATGAAAGAACATTGACTCAGGCCCTTCATAATCACCGCTAGATGTTGGATTTTCATACAGGGATATCGGAGCAGGAGTAATACCAGTACAACATCTTGTGGCGTGAGATAAGTCGGATTACATTGGGAGGTGAAGTCCCTGGTACTTTCTCTTGGCCTTGGATCAACTCTGGAATTTATTACGCTAAGTTGGCCAACAACATATGTTATGCCATGATACCCAAATGTTCTTTGGAGCTTTTTTGCATCTGGAAAAACAAGACACCTCTGGAATGCAAAATCTTTGCATAGCTGGCATTCCACTACAAACTGTGGACCTCAGACAGACGTACGAGGCATGGTTTACAAGATCAAACTGCCACACAGTTCACTTGCTTACCGGAAGAGGACACCATTGATCACATATTGAAGCATCGTATGTCGGCTGGGGACACCTGGTTGTGATGTCTTGATAGGCTGCAGTTCACGGTAAACATTCCTACCCCTCAAGATCACCCGGAGGATTTGTGGATCCTTACTTGTAGGCCCTTTCGGAACTAAGCCCTGAAGGATTTTGACTCAATTGTGATTCTCGTTGCATGGGCTTGTGGAAGCAGCAAAATGCTCGAGCTTTCAACAACATAGCTAAGCAATGATCGACCCTTGTTCATCAAATTATGGACAAGCTTGATGAATGGAAGAAAGCTGGAGTGGTGTTTTCAGGTCATTTTATGAGGAGTTAACTTCTGTGTAAAGAGTGGAGTCCTTCCTGGCAACACTGCATGTAGTGCTTGCTAGAACTCTTGTAAATCTATTATGCCTTCTATAAAATTAAGGTACACTATTGGTGTACTCTCGAAAAAAAGACGAGCCGATGAGCACACAATTTTAAAAAATAAAATAAAAATGTTATTTTATCCACCTTAGAAATATGTCGTATTGTAAAGCATTCCTTCATTTGTTTCTTGAAAGGATCACGTTTTTTAAGAATGCAAAAAATCAAGATTTCAGTTCTTTTATCACTCTATCATATTGAATGACCTTTTATATGGAGAGGAGATTTTTTTCTGTGGTTATTCAACTGGGGTGACCTAATTACCCAATAAATTCTATGTTGTAACAAGTGGATCATAAACAAATATTTTTTTATGTGGCTTGAAAGTGGGTTGAGTTCAACCGAAGACCGTTACAAGTCTCCCCGGCGATGTTCGTTTATGAGAAGAGACGTTTTCATCCACTACAAGACGCCTGTGATGACTTTGCCAATCTCAAAATGTTATGTCGACTCAGTATCTCGAAAGTGTTCATAAAGGTAGGGTGTGTGAGCATGCGTTCATAGGGTGAGTGTATGTGTACCAAAAAAGGCTTTCGCCACGTTATATATATAAAGCACAACACTGAGCCACAAAGATCCAACACAAATCTTCACACCACACATGCACACAAGTAACCCACAGACGAAGTACGACAAGGTTCTGATGAGGACACAACTCAACAAACCCTAAAATAGAAAGAAGGCAATGACCAAAGGCACGGTCCTAGGCATTGCCGCAACGAGTTCCAAGGGCAAATCCGGCTTTGGAGATGAATGTATGTGTGTATGTGAGCACCTGAGATTGTATCATGTTAAATAAAAAATACGAACCAACCATACATCTCAAAGCTCTTCGACTCAAATTAATCTAGCTCGACATATTTGTGATTGGCATTTCGGTCCATACCGCTTAAACTCAACATGTTTGCATCCTATTGCTTGACGACAAGCAACACATATTTTTTTCTGGGACAAGGACGATTGGTATTGCACCTAGACAAAGATGGCCATATGGGCCGGGCTAGCCAGGCCGACATGTTAGTCCGCGTGCCCGGCCCGTGGTATACCTGGCCCGACACGTATATAATCGGACCATGCCGGGATGTGGCCCACCTAGGGCATGCCTGGGCATGCGTGCCGGCACATCATAGTCCGTTTATATTTTTTTCTTCAAATTATATATATTAGCCTAAGAAACAACCCAAATAGGGGCGTTTCGGCTCTCGGGTGCATTGATGCGTGAGGCTCTCGGACGAAAAAAATCAAAACAAATACTAAAACAATTCAAAAAATTCCAATTTTTTTGTGTGGTAGGTAATTTGATGCGTGAGGAGCGCTTCAAAATTATTTGTCTTTTTTGCCGAGAGCTGCTCAGATGTCCAAATAACTTGAAATTTGGAGCGAACCTCACGCATCAAAATATCTACCACAATTTTTTTTTTGGAATTTTGTGAATTTTTCTAGTATTTTTTTTGATTTTTTTCGTCAGCGGGAGCAGCTGAGCCCGAGCTCAGAGTTGGATTTTCGCCCCAAATAGGCTCAAAACAAGCCAAAATCAGATGGGCTGGTGGGCTAAACGTGCCGGTGGACCGGCCCGTTTCCTTGTTGTCCCGTGCCTGGGCCAGGAACAACAACACGGGTGTTGGCCCAACACGAGCTAGCATGCCTGGCCCGTATAATCCAAGTTGGAGGCCAGGCCATATGTTCAGGTTTGCACCTAGATATGGCAATAAACACAAGATGAATTAACCCCATAAATGCCAGTCATGGAGATGGCTATTCTTCACCCAGGCTCAGATGGGCTTGGTTGTGAACGGTAGAATCATTTTAATAGCAGAAATCTAAAAACATTGTGGTGCAAGATATTCACGTGCATGATGCCCGTGCAAAATTTGGTGAAGTTTGACATTCAAGGAGGTCGTGGCAAAAAAGATAAAATTAACTCCCCAAAATTTTGCACAAAAATCACACATTTGCGCATCTTGCATCAAATATTTTTTGGATTTTTTTAATTTTCCTGCTAAATTTTTATTTTAATGTTCGGGTGTAGATGAGTCTGGGCACCGAGTTGAAGTATCGAATCATTTAGGTTTTTTTTTTGAGGGGGGTCGAATCATTTAGGTGCTCGTCGGAGGGGATCGAAGACGAACAGGTCGACGACGAGTGTAGTTTTTTTTTCTTTTTCTTTAGACAACGACGACGAGCGTGCTGTTTACCGGCCTGTTCCACTGGTATGTGGCCTGAGAGACAGGTCGACGAATATTTTTTTAGCTAGTACAAATGGTCAATTCCAGCCTGCCAGGTCCGTTGGGTTCATGTGTCTCTCAGGCCACATACCAGTGGACCGGGCCGGTAAACAGCACGCTCGTCGTCGTTGTCTAAAGAAAAAAAAACTATACTCGTCGTCGACCTGTTCGTCTTCGATCCCCTCCGACGAGCCTCCCGGAACCATCGCAAATACGACGGCGGCCGGCCGCAGCCCTCCCCACCGCCGCCTCATCTCTCCCCCGGCAACACTAATAAGCAAATAGTTCTCGCCGGATTCCTGCGTCGATGCCTTCTCTTGGCGCGGAGGCGGCGAGGGCGCAGATCGATTGCCGGCGACCGGAGACGGGGGATGAGGATATGGAGCTAGCGCGCGCAGGCGGCGAGCGGGATACTCTCCCGTCCTTCCATCGCCGTGGGGAGACGCGCTCGCGGCGGTGTGAGGCGCCGGCGTCCACACGGGTAAGAGGAACTGTGCAGTCTGCAGTACATTGCATCTCTTTAGCCCCACATCGGTAATTGAGTGCGATTTTCACGGATTTATAATTATAAGCTTCACGGTTTTCGCTCGGGTTTCCGTTAATTAACCGGGCAACTCTTTTCTATCTTAATTAATGAATTAGACCCTGAGGGACCGTGTTTCAAAAAAAATAAAATTATAGGCTTCGGCAGGAGTGGTATTGGTGTAGGAATGCAGTTTTTTTTTTTTTGCTCCATAAATTCAGCCTGGTTTTTGCCACCAACGATTGATTGAAAAGTGGTATTTTTCTAATGGAAATGTGCATATGAGCAATGTACTTCAAATAACTATAGAATCGACCTAAATCAACTATGTGTGCTATTTTCAGGAGCACTTGTTCCCATTTTCAGTACGGTGCTGTTGCCGCTGGCCTCCTGGCTTGTAGTTCCAATATGTTATTTCTAGCTGCTATATGTCATGGTGACATATATAGTTGGATATATGCTATTTTCAGGAGCACTAGTTCATTTCTAATTCTTTATACGAGATTCAGAAAAACTACAATCCTGAAATGTTCTGTAGATATAACTCATAAGATGTAAAGACCTTGAAATCACCTTTTGTTTTTTCATCTTTTGCATTGCCCAGTAATGATGATGTTATAGTAGAGGAAAAGGCGAACTCTCTCAACTTAAAGCGAATTTTCATGTTTAAAGCATAGTGATTAGACGTTTCTGATAAAAAAATCTGGGCTGCAATTTTTTATGCTTGGTGTGTCGATATGGAGCACCATAGGTAGTTAGCGCTTGTGTTTTTTTCATGCTACTGGTAAATCCTTTTGGGCCAGGATTCAAGAAGCTACTGTGTTTGGTTATGCTCGCAGATAATTTTCATTTTTGTATCTGCGATCTTTCGGAGCTGCTAGTTTCTGCTCGTTTGGTTATGCCCCCCTTGCTGCCCTGCTTAGTTTGTGATGTACTGTGCAGAGTTAATGTTTCCTTTTCCGGTGTATTGCTTTCAGAAAGTATTTAGCCATACATTAACGTGCTGTAAAAAAAGTTTATTTCCTGTGATGATTGTTCCATAGCACCAGTTTCTGTCAAATCTTCTCCCAGTCCTGAAGTAGATCACACAACTTCATGAGAGCTACCAGTATGTAGCATCCTCTCAACTCTTGAAAGTGCGAAGAGATAGCATCTGGCGAAGTATGGACGGCGTGGCGCTGTCCTAATTGCAGACTATTTTGTCAAAGTCCGCATTTTTCTCATGGCTAATTTATATTTATCATTTTAATTCATTCATACCAACACGATTTATAGAGGCTGGGTGTGAACTCTTAAGGTTGTATCGCCTCGATGCGGCATTAATAGTCAATACAAATTCTCGTTATTGAAAAATACCAACTCAATTTATACAAACTCGACGGAACATTGCAAATCATGTGAGTCAAATCATGACAAGTGCAATGTCACTTACCAAATCACTCTAGCGTGGCATAACTTGCTCTGGCTTGTTTGCTCCAACATATATACGATGTTCTGGCTGCCTGCAACTTCATGGCTACTTCTCTCATGTTCATTCGCTCTCTTGGGAACAGACGCGTGCAAGATAGTGCTACTTGCACAATGGACACCAAGCACTGATATACCACGTTTCCTGCTTCTGCTGTTGCATGAATGAATCCCTTGCACTCTTCTTGGATATGATCGTCAATGATATGCAGTATCTGATCTGGACAGTTCCTCTCTGCGAAATCGACAATGTTGAGTTCATTGTCAAACATAGGGTCTGTTGGTCTTTTACCTATCAGCATCTCTAGAAGAACTACTCCAAAACTGTAAACGTCCCCATGAGTTGATGCTTGGCTAGTTTGAGCATACTCTGAAAACATATGAAATGAAACTGATTAATGCCATATCAATCTAAAAAGCCAATGTTCAGACACTGAGCCTTACACAAATATATGACGCGGAGATGAATACCTGGAGCAATATATCCTATAGTTCCTTTCAATCCAATTGAGCTATCTGAAGTTGAGGCTGAACTTGAATGCCCAACTGATGCTGACTTTGAATTAAGAACGAGGTTTGCAATGCCAAAGTCACCCAAATATGCATTCATATCAGTGTCTAGGAGGATGTTGCTGGGTTTCAGATCGCAATGAACAATGGATCTTGTGATATCATTGTGCAAGTAGGCCAATGCATCAGCGATATTAACAGCGATGCTTATTCTTTGCCCTAAGCTCAAAATCCTTGGACCTTCACCAGCAGATTTTCTGTGTAACCATGTGTCCAAATTCCCGTTTGGCATGAACTCATAAATTAGAGCTTTGAAAGCATTACCATCATTATCTATTGTTGAACATGCTGTCAGGATAGAAATAAGGTTTCGATGTCGAATACTCCTCAAAACCTCACATTCTGATATGAAACTTCTGTTTGCGTATCTCACATCAAGGTCAAAAACTTTAATAGCCACTTGTATTTTTGCTTGAGTTAACTTTCCTCTATATACTGAACCGTAGCTTCCTCTCCCAACCAGGTTTGACTCAGAAAAGCTCTGTGTAGCTTGAGCTAGATCCCTGTAGGTAACTCTAGGAAAATGCTTGCCAAAAGAGAGCAACAGTAAGTATGTTCTTCTTGGCGTCTTAGCCTCCAGGAGTACAAAGTAAACTAACAATATGAGTGATGTGAAGCCAACCAAAGGGATAAATACTCTGACCAAGTAGTACAGTCTTCCTTTTCTCTGAGAAATAGCAGAGCAAGTGGGCATACGAAGATCCACTGCTCCACCACAAAGTCCCCAATTCCCACTGAGAGAAACAGCCGAGACATTTTCAAATACTCCATTTCTTGGTATTTCTCCATGCATATGGTTGTAAGAGAGGTCCAGCTGGTTCAGATATTTCAGGTCACTCAGTGATGTCGGAATGGATCCAGACAAATTGTTATGTGAAAAGTTGAGCACCACCAAGCTCTTCAGATTGCTCAAAGACCGTGGAATACCCCCTGTGAGAATATTCTGGTCCATTTGTATGATCTGCAGCTCTTGACACTCACCTAAAGCACCAGGAATTTCCCCAGAGAATTTGTTGGATGAAAGATGCAGCTCAACTAGGTGCCTAAGATTACTTATCTCTCTAGGTATTGTTCCTTGTAAGTTATTGTAGGATAATGCACATACGGTCAGTGTGGAGCCAGTGTGGAAGATCTCCCTAGGAATGTTACCCTGTATATTATTATAACTGAAGTTCAACATTGTGAGCATGGTGAAGTTTTCCATACCGGGGGGTATCGGACCTTCAAACTCTGTTTGCTAGATAGATGTCTGTCAATTTAGCAAGATTACTAATAGAGATTGGTATTGGGCCAGTGAATTTATTCCCATCAAGAGCTAGAACTGTTAGATTTTTCAGCTTTCCAATCCATCCTTCAATGGAACCGCTGAGCTTGTTTTCACGTAAATCTAATAATGTTAAACCACTAAGATTCCCCATGTTAGTGGGTATTGTCCCTGACAAGTCGTTTCCGTCTAACCCTAGTCCTTGAAGTTTGCTTGACAGCTTGCCAATAGAACTTGGTATAGCTCCTTGTAACTGATTTTGACCTAGTGCAAGTAATTGCAGAGATGTGCAATTGCTCAACGCATCTATGAATTCCCAGCTTTGGATGTCCTTTGCACCAAGTTGGTTTTCCTGAAGGTATAAACCGTTCAACATTATAAGCCTACCAAGAGAACTTGGAATTTGACCTGTCAATCTGTTGGATGATATGTCCAATGTTGACAGCCCTGAAATATTACCTAGCGAAGCTGGGATATGACCTTCAAACTTGTTATAGTCCAATGCGAGCCATGTGAGACTCGGGAGGGTATCACCAAAGTTAGATGGCAATGTATTTCCTATCATATTGAAACTTAAGTCTAACGATAGTAGGTAAGACTGGTTAAGCAGGGTTGTTGGGATACTACCTGATAGGATATTGCCACCAAGAAACAAAACTGTCAGATTCGGAAATTGCCCTATCTCATCAGGAATGCTACCCATGAGCTGATTATCCGCAAGAATGAGTATTACTAATTGGCTGATATTTTTCAGGCTTGGTGGGATTGTTCCGGTGAGATTATTGCCGGAAAGCTGTAAAACCGATAAATTGGAAAGCAAGCCTATGTTGAGGGGAATTTCACCTATCAGGAAGTTACCGTATAGGTCTAAGAAATTTAGGTTGGAACAATTTGTAAGTGTAGCTGGAATGATCCCTTGCAAAGAGTTTTTACTCAGCCAAAGTTGCTGCAGTCTGTGCAGACGGCCGAAAGGAGGTAGTTCGCCGGTGGCTATTTCTGGACAGGTCCAGTGTCTCAAGGAACGTCAGGTTCCCAAGGGACAGGGAAATCGGACCCGACAACCCTTGCTCGGTGAGGTTTAGCACGGTGACACGCCCTGGGTGTGTCAAGCTGCAGTTGACGCCCTCCCATTCACAATGCGGGATGCTGGCGTTCCAAGAGCCTAAGGCTTGCCATGGATCGTTGGTGATGGCCCGCTTGAAATCTAGCAACGAGAGCATGTCCGTGCCGTTACCAGGGACTGCCAAGCAATGGGCAATGCCAACTCCATCAGAAATAAGCAGAAAAGCCAGTAGTATGAGCATGGTGGGTCTCACCGGTTGATTGGCAGGCACAAGGCCTCCGTTACCTGCAAAGCATGAAGAAATGAGCACTGTGGGTAGTATGTTCACCTATGGAACTGGACAGTGTGACCTTGCTCTGATTAACAACCATATTTTTGTTGGTAAGCACTCCAGTTAATAGTGCACAGAGGCTATGTTTTGTGTAATGTTTAACGCCTCACCCACAACAACGAAGACAAAATCGACAGAAGCTAACACGGATGTTAAGCAGAAGAAGTGCAGTACTAATCAGGAGGAGGAGGTAGTGGGGAACCTTTTCTTGGCCGGATCGCACAGAACGGCAGCCTTTCTAGTTGCATGGTTTCGCCGGGTTTTGCTGTTGTATGTGAGCTGGGAAGAATGAGGTTGGATGCTGGATGCGCAGCTGGCTGAGGCCCCATGGGTTTAACAGCACTTCCACAGTGTCATCACGTCCACACACTTGCACCTGGTCTGAAATCCTCATGCCTTATCTTAAGCTTGACCGCCGATGGAGCGAAGACCTGTATCGAGTCCGTCAACCTTGTCAGCTTGTTACCGTCCCAGTTTTTATCTTCGTGCCCACTGCTGCTTTCGCTGTGTGAGCTGGACAGGATCGTCGCGGCATGCCCAGCCTAGAATCCCAGAGTTCTACTCGATACTTTTCATCAGGAACTGGATAGAGAGTGATCATCGCGTTGGTCAGTGCACGACCTGACATGGAATGGTTCACCGGATTAAGATTCTCTTCTTTGATATTTTGTGGGCATGCATATGACTCATTTCTTTGTCCTTCGTGGATAGAGTATATGTCAGAGCGGGCCGGCCGAGTAGACTTGTATGCAAAAAAAAAAAAAACCCAGAAAAAACAGCTTTATTACCCCGGCTCTGCACCGACTACTTTTTGTTGCACGCAAAAATGAATTTCCCAAACTGATTTGTAGTGTTGTCCTGATGGAGAACACATAAATTAAAATTAATTAGCTTGGAGCCATTATTGTGTAACGGCAATGCATGCTTTCTTTCAGCTACAGCAACAGCGAATGCCCTGACTAGATCGTAGAAGCTGTTGTACCGTTAAAGCTGATAGTGGAACCTGATCCTTTTCTGGGGTTGTATGGGAAAAAAAAGAGGAGCTGCTAAATCATAAGAACACCATTGATGCCTGAACAATTGAGGTGTCCTGACATTTCCCATGGTTGAGTTTGGTTGGTTGAAAATATTTTTGCTGAAATGATGCACTGGTGTCATGTCTACTGCTCTGACCAAATATTCTGTTTTTCTTAAGCAGCTCCGCGACAAGCACACAAAGCTCCCATGCTCCCACAAGCATGAAGCCTCTTAAGTCTTAACACATGATGTATATTTCCAATTCTGATTCCAGGTATCTTTGTTGCATTTGCCCAACTTTTTTATGTGTCGGGATTAAGGCCGTTACTTCAACGGTGCATTTGAGATATACTATGGGCTTAAGTGTTTAACAGTAACAATAGTGTTGATGAACTGGTTTCAAGCTGCGCGGTTATTTCTGTTACATCTCCTGTCATCTTGATTTCTGTCATCTGAAATATTAACGCTCGTTTCTATCTTGTTTTTCTTCTTCATATGCAGCCTGCTCTGCTACACATGGTTATTGGCGTGGCTGGTTTGTCGATGTTCTTCCCTCCTTGCAGAATGGAGAAGCGAGGCTCTCTGCCCAGCCTCCAACACTGTCCTTCACTTGTGATTTTATCTCGCGGAATACCGTCACTGGATAGTGTGAACAGTGAATGCACGCATATCGATCGCATACCTGTCATTGCTGTGATCGGTCGTCGCTTGTGTTTTCCATGGGCCATTGTAAATCAAAGTCACCGTGATGTACTCTTTAATTATATGCCGGATTATGTTAAATTTCCAAGTGCGCTAAGTGTCATACTTCTTCATTTTCAACAGAAAATGGAGCTGAGGCAGGAGCTAGCCCTTTTCCTCCCGGTGGCATACTTCATGAGATGAGGCTAGCAGCCAGAATGATTGGATGCTTTTTATGATAGTGTAAATTCCAGTTCCTACCATCTCAAATTTATGATTAACATTCAAAATGTCTTGCGATGCATGAGCTCCGTGGTGGATGAGGGAATAAGTTTTTTTTTTCAGGGGTAGATTTTTTTTTTTTTGAGGGGAAGATGAGGGAATAAGGTGTGATACATCATGGTCCATGATAGGCCCTGTAGTGGACCAGCGACCAGCCTGCCGAACCTTGCACCTAAAGGGCTTATTCGTGTTGGGCCTTCTTCCCTTAATTGTGTGGTCCACATGAACATAACGATCTACTCCCACATGTATGTATATAGACGTATTTTAAAGTACAGATTCACTCATCCCCGTATGTAGTTCATATTAAAATTTAAAATCTCTAGAAAGACTTATATTTAGAAACGGGGGAAGTATAACTTACGATATGTGCTCAAGAATTCCCCTAAAAAACGTGCTTAGCCTGTTTGGGACTGTTCTGCTCCATCAAAATCAGTTTCGCTCCACCAAATCCACTTTGAAGCAGTTTCATACAGGAGTTACAACTCTTTCAAAGAGAATGTTTGGCTTTCAGCTAGCTCCAACTTCACGAATAGAAAATTCGGTGGAAAGGATCTATTTGATTGGACGAGAGGGGAGAAACGAAGGGGTATCCACTTACTAGTGGCAGTGGTGGGTAATTTTCTTCCAACTCCAGCTTCTACAATTTTATGGAGTACCTCCTACAGAGCTTCACAAAAAACAAGGAGTTGTACCCCAGATTCTAGTTTTTATACGGAGCGGTATATCATGGAGCTACCCCGTTTGGCTTACGTTTTCTAGAGCGGAGCTGATTTTTCTGGAGCAGAGCAGTCCCAAACAGGCCCTAAGAATCTGCCTAAAAAATGTGCTCAAGAATCCAAGAGGTACTCAGCGATGGAACACCTGATTTGGTCAGTTGAAAATGTCTATGCAGCTAGACTTGGTCGCCGAAGGGTAGAAACAAATTAAATTATAGAACGACCGATTCTAGTCATGATACATACAACCGTCCCTGGTTTCTCGGCCACATTATAAGATGTTCAAACTAGTTTGCTGCGATTGCGCACTTACGAAAAGTCGAGACAGGGTGGAAGATGCACAAGGTCCGTACACACCAACCGGTTTGCTTGCAGTTTCTTTCTAAATAAAACCGGGTTGCTGGAGCTGGATGCACTGCACAGTTTCCTGTGCACACCAGGACCGGTTAGCTTGCAGTTTCTCTTAAAGTAAAACCGGGTTGCTTCAAAGACCGATCAAGCTGCACACTTTGGTAGAGGGCTCATTCGTCTTGGGTCTTCTTTCTTTGATTTTTTTTTCTTCCTTTATTAGCCGCTTCTCTTTTTGACTCGTTAACCATGCCTAGTTGAATACGATATTATTGACTTGACTAAATTTTATCAAACTTTTACGTAGAGAACACGTAGGGCTCTCCAGTGGCATTGTATATTTCCTCAACAATTATAACTCAACTGCAATTTTTTTTCCCGTGCGATCGATGTAAAGGATCGGATTCCACTATCATACAGATAACATAATAGAACAGAGACTAGCTTCCGTGTGCTTACATCATAAAACAAGAGTAACAAACTCAAAAAGGTTCACGATGTCGCCTAGCATAACAGCAAAAACAATGGGAAGATGGGCAATAACATTGGATTATAATTACATTAATGCAACTATAACTCGATTACATAGTCATACAGTGCCTATGCTCGTTGAACATCAGGATCTTTTTTGACAAATAGGGAGGAGCTCCTCGGCTCCAAAAATCATACAACGGCTTTTAAAAGTTGCTCTGAGTAAAAACGCAGGAACTTAAAGCTAACAAAACATACTAAAAGCAGGCAATAGCAGTAACAAGTAACAACCAACAACAAGGCAAGTCCAGAGAGAACACATGCAAGCGTTGAGAAATAGAGACTTGAAGTTTGCTTCATATTGCTCGCATCTTCTTGTACTTCAAAGGAGGCTCGCCTAGCCTTCAGATGCTAGGCATCAGATGACTGCGGAGACCAACAAATCTCCAGTTGGGACACAATGCTCATGATCAGGGTTATACCCTTGGAAGGTTTCGCCTGCGACTAGAACGCTTCATGCCCCCCCCCCCCCCCCCCCCTAGGTCCGATCAGATGCTGGAGAAGTGGAGACGAAATCAGGATCAATAGAGGTTTCCTCAGGAATTCAGACGCGAGGTGGAGAAGTTCTCCAACCTCTGCATGCATCCAGAATATTCGACAGAATCATCCAGTATCTGACTATTCTTAGAATATTCCATCAAACATGTCTGATAGAAAGCCATTGTACATTGTTAAATATCATGCAATTCCCAAATTTTTAGATATTCCACATAATAACAGAACAAACAGTATTTAGCACAGAATTACAATTATTTTCTACCTAGAAGGCAGAAGCTAGCCACTCCATATTTAATTGTCGCTAATTTGATACAACTTTATACTAAATCAACGACAATTAATATGGATTGAAGGGAGTACCAAAATAAAATAAAATTCAACCTGAACTAAAAGAAAAGGTCAAATATTACTGTCCACCACAGTCAAGCAGGAGATGGTGGATGAATTCATGTTCATTGCAAAAGACACATTCTGAAGGTCTAACAATATGCCTTTTCCTTAAGTTGTCTCTGATAGATGCTGTGGATCACTAGGCTAGATTAGATCAGTGGTCCTACCTTCACTTGTGGCTCGAGGAGCCCCCGGTGCCGGCCATGGTTCCGGTGGCCGGTGATGGCAGAGAGTAGCGGTGGCGGTGCTTCCCGTCAGCACTGCACTAACCCTAGATCAGTAGGGGATGTAGGTGGGGTGTACGGCGTCGCGACGAACCTCATGTTGCGAGCCGCCGGCTCCCACCTCTTTATATAGTGCAGGTGACAGGGGCCCGTCAACCATAGTGGGTTGAGCGCCCCCGATCAGGGCGCGGATCTAAGGGCCCGGTGGGCCGTTGGGCCCACACGGTGGAGATCATCCTAACATTCTCCCCCTTGATCTCAACTTTTACTTTTGACCTTATACTTTTACTTTACTCGTTTCATAACAGATCAATACATAGAACATGTTTCATCGTCACAGCTCAATTGCCGATAGAATCAGACAGCCACAACGTACCTCTCTGTTTTGAAACAAATTCTTTAACCTTGGGCCCTTTATTGTCCGGAAATCTTAGACTATACCATAAAACCCATGTCGACTGTGTGTTCTCCGAACACACTGGGCGGTAAGCCTTTAATAAGCAGATCTGCAAACACTTGTCTGCTGCTTTTATGCTTCAAGCATTTCTACATAATTCCGGACTTTCTCCTTTACAACGCATAACTCTGTGTCAGTGTGTTTGGCATCAACACTTGACTCGTTGTCATAGGAGCGAAAAACTTAAAATAGTTATCGCTGTTGTCAACCATTATCAACTCCGGGTACAGGTCTCCTTAACCATTTTGCCTGTCCCTCAGCCTCATATCAAGCTATAACATATCTTTGCATCACATTGATGATAATTGTTTCATTCTTTGGAGCTTTTCCACACAAAAACTCCAAGTGTGAAAATTAGCGACAATTGTGGATTTCGCTATACATTTCACAAGTCTTGTCTTTGTACTCACAATCTTTTTAGAGCACTTATTTCTTTCAGCATGAGGCCGATATCTTTGACTCCATTCCAGTGATCTATATATGGACTGGACATTGCCAAAACAACCCGGATACGTGAACTGTGTCAGTGTAATCTATTGAGCTTCCAACAACTGAAGCATATGGCACCATATCCATTTTCAATCTTTTCTCATCAACTTTTGGAACACCAAAGTTTCCAGTTCCATTACCCTTGACTATAAGAACAGGCGTAGGTTTTCTCGCATGCATACTTTAGAGACCTTTCTTAGCATGTCCATGCCACATTCCTAATACCCCCTTTTATTCTTTTCTTGGTGAATCTCGATACTTATAACGAGAGACACTCTACGGAGAACATTCTTTTGAACTTTGAGGACAAGAACTTCTTTTCTCCTCCTGCAGTAGATTGACATCACCACTAGCAAGTAGGACGTCATCCACATGCACATGATTAGGAAATGAATTTCCCATTCTATAACTTTGCACGAATACAATTGTCCCCTCATTTTCTTTAACCCAAAATAACATCTGGTTCTTTTAACTTTAAATGCCACTGTCTAGAGACTTGCTCTAGTCCATAAAAAAAACTTCTTGAAGCAGTATCCCTTGTGTTCTTTACTTTCATCTGATGTAACTCAGATCATGATGTTGATCATGATGTGCCACCAACACTCATTGTAATCTATTCATTCTCTTTGCACAAAATCTTTCGATTTAAGTCGCGCTTTACACCTTTACATATTTCCTTTGGAGTCATATTGACCTTGTAGACCCTTTACAACCTACTGTTTTGGCTCCATTATTGGAAATTTACTTATGAGTCCCAAACATCGTCGGGATTCACCAATTTTATTTCATCTCACATAGTCTCTTACCATTTAGACAAACAGACACTTCTCAAAGCTCGATTGAGCGCTATAAAGAGGTGGGATCAACCTCCATTTGAATTTCACTAACATAGACTTTATAGTAATCAGAAGTATGTGATTTTCTCATTCCTTGAGACCATCTATGTCTCAGGTACTGGCACTTCTTTCATATGGGGCTGTTGTTGCTCTGTCATTGCCAAGAGGCAAATTAATTCTATAGTCTTTCATTTCCAAGAGGCAATAGGTTTTACAGGACCTTTCTCACAAGATCCATGTTTACTCATTCCTCCCTTATAGAGCTAACAACAGGTGTTGTATAGGTCATACAACATGCTCCCCCAGATACAATCTATTCGAGTCTTAGGTATTTTCATACCATGCTCCCCCAGATTACTCCATCTTCACTAAAAATGGGGTATCTTTAAACTTTATTATTTGGGTTTATTCTGTTAAAACTTTCTTCTTTATGGCACTTTTAAGCACCGTCTTAGTATTCCTTAGTCTGCTTTCGAAACTGTAAAAGATCCAGGAATACAGCTATTTCTTTTCTTTAGGGGTATTATTATGACCGTCGTACTCCCCCAGACGATCACATTCTTCATTAATGGATCACTTTAGATGCATAATGTGCATCACATTATCTAAAGTATAGGGGAGTTTTATCATTCTTAATTTATCTCATATTACTTTCTCCCCCTCGAAATGTGGCAAGAACTTTTCTGCCACAATTTCGAAAAACCATTCATAACTCTTGTGAATTGAGGAAACTTTGATTATCTACTTCATTTATCTGATTGCTTCATACGAAATGAAGTTATCTGTTAACTGGTATGGGAGTACTTTTTCCTCATTCCATTTCAGAAACTCAACAGAGTTCTTTATCATTAGTACTTTTGCAAGTCACACTTGCATATCATTCTTATCTTTAGGTTCGTCTGTAACTTTTATTCTCTTTGGATTTATTGAGTGCTTAATGACCGTTACACATAAGGTGTATGGTCGATACTAGGAAAGCATAATAGCTACTCCATACTTTTCTCCCAGAGTGGGACACATTAAACGCACATGAGTCATCATATCTTTGTCCTGTCATATAGGATAAGTCCTTTGCCAAAAATTTCTCCTACCATACAGGATTTTTGACATAATACTATGTCAACTTTACCCAGTTACGCAGGTATTTTCCCAGACTTTTCCCGCCATGCCGGTTTTATCATAATCATCTTTTCCCGCTATGCGGGTAATTCCCTGTAAGGGACATAAATGCCAGAATTGGCTCTTTTGACTGCATATTCAATCATCAAATTCAGAAATAAATCCAAATCCTCTTTGACACACATGCTTGATCCGACGTTGGTCAAAATTAAACACGCATGTTGCTTGTTTCATCTCAAATCATGTTGACTGAAAAATCTTCTTCATAGAGAGTACATGAAAGACATTCGTCAACCAAGACTCTCAATGATCTATCTCTTTTCTTTTATTGGATTAATATCCAAGAATTCTTTTCTTTTGAAGCCATTCTTTAGAGAGAACATACTCCCTCACGTTATGACCTTTCTTGGTCATCTTTCGGGTCACAAGTACCCAGCCATTCGCTTTCACGAATGAAAGCATGGAAAAATTTTAGTCTGAGAAAACTTAGCCAATAATCAACAATAATGAGCATAAAAAATAACCCTACGTTGGTCTGGTTAAAAAATATGCACATTAAACTTTGTAAAACTTTCTTTTTATATTCCAAATCACCGTTGTGGCAGAATTAGAATAAAACATCATCCTTCTACATTAATTCCATATCACCGTTGGGCGGAAATGGAAATAATGCATATAACTCATAAACAATGTGATGATAGTATTTCTATTAAACAACTTTGCTAAGAAATAATTATCATCATCAACTTTATTGCAGCGGGAACAAGAAATATACATTTCTCTAGCTCAAGAGCATTTCTTGATCTTTATCTGTTCTCTGAAAATGGATCACTTTGATACAAAATTTATCAGAGATTTAAGCTTTGAACATAAGACTCATAGAATTATAGTACTGTTATCATTGTTATCATCAACGTTGGTCAGAAAATAACAATACCATATTTTAACTTTAAAACAAATATCTTTCTTTTGTCATAGCGGAAACTATCTAAATCTGATTTCACCCACAGGGGAAAAAACATTGCTAAGAACAGTTCTTCCAATTAAATTTTCCCGTTGGTTCCAATTTAATTTGAGGATAAAACTTTTACTTTGCAGCGGAAACTTTACAATATCCTATTCAGAAACAATTCTGTACTCTTTTACTCTCTAAGCAATTTTAACCGGTTGGTTCAAAATTGCATTAGACAAGCAACAATTTAATCTTTTACTTTAGTTCTATTCACTTTTAAAAGAGCACTTTTATTTTTATTTGCAGCGAAAAAACATGAATAAAAAATTCATGAACTTTTTACTTTTCAGAAGTATTTCTTTCACTTTTCTATTTTCTAAAACAAACTTTTCGTTGGATCATTTTGAATAGAAAAAACTGGGCAAAAATGCCTAAAAACTGAACAAAACTAAAAAAAAACGCTTCTGGAAAAAATTTAACAGAGAAACTGTGCTGGCCTTGCGCCGCTCTGGGCGGTCGTCAGCGGCCCATTCCGTCACGCCCGCGGCCCACAGCCCACTGGGCGAGCGCCGCTCTGCAGCCCGGTCATTGCGGCCCACGGCCTGCTAGGCGAGCGCCGTGTGCGATCGTCGCCGTTCGATGCATCGGACGGTCGTCCGTGCTCGTCGCTCGATCAAAACGACCCGCACCGGCCTCGCTCGAAACCCTAGCCCCGTTTCTCTCCTTTCCTTCTCCCTTCGACCGCCGCCTGCACGAGAGAGAGAGAGAGAGGCGCGGCGGCGCCCCCCGCTGCCCCCCTGGCGAGCACCCGACGGAGAAGTGGCTGCGCCCCTGCTGGCCCCCTTGCCGGCATGCGCAAGCACCCGAGGGTGAGCGCGCCGCTGTCAAGCAGGCCAGTGGCGGTGCCTTTCGCCCACGCTGGGGTCTTGCCTTTCGGCATCACGGCGATGCCCGGTGGTGGAGGCGAAGCACCCCACCTCTTCTATCTTTCTTCTTTCTGTTTCTTTTCCAGTCATGGTGACAGAGAGAAAGAGTGACGCGGTGGAGCTCTCGTCTGCTCCCCTTCGCGCCCGCCTCTGTCTCTCTCTGTGTTGCAACGGGGTTGGGGCTCCGCCGGCTCCATTTCCCCGCTCCATTTTCCACCTTCTGTGGCGGAGAGGACGAGGCTACTTTGCCCCGTGTGGGGTTGGTTCTTCTTCCGGACGGCTCGGCATGCCGATGCCCGTCCGGGTCGAGAGGAACTGGCGCGGCCTTGCGGCGGCGCGATTTCTTTGCCCTTTTGCCCTTCTTGTTCTTTTAGGGTTAGGGTTCATGGGGGGAACTTTCTCTGTGATTTCTTTGTACCGAAAATAATCTAGATCCTAGCCTGTCTGATACCATTGATAGATGATGTGGATCACTAGGCTAGATTAGATCAGTGGTCCTACCTTCACTTGTGGCTCGAGGAGCCCCCGGTGCCGGCCATGGTGCCGGTGGCCGGTGATGGCAGAGAGTAGCGGTGGCGGTGCTTCCCGTCAGCACTGCACTAACCCTAGATCGGTAGGGGATGTAGGTGGGGTGTACAGCGTCGCGACGAACCTCATGTTGCGAGCCGCCGGCTCCCACCTCTTTATATAGTGCAGGTGACAGGGGCCCGTCAACCATAGTGGGTTGAGCGCCCCCGATCAGGGCGCGGATCTAAGGGTCCGGTGGGCCGTTGGGCCCACACGGTGGAGATCATCCTAACAGTCTCTAGTCACGAGTTAAACAAATTAATTAGCTTATGATAGTCCAAGAGATACTCATGAGCGCTGGAATGAGTTCGTTTGCTCGGGTGAAAAGCGACTTTAGTTGTAGCCAGATTTTTTTTTTTTGCGGGGTTAGTTGTAGCTAGATTTGGTAACGAAATTCACACAAAAGCAGAAACAAAATCGAGAAGGACCGATCCAAAGCATGATAGTATCATATGCACAATCCCTACGTGTGTTTTTTTTTTTTTTTTACAAACTTTAAACCAGGTTGCTTCGACTGCGCACGTATGAAAAGTGGAGCTAGGAGCAGAGGACGTCCCCGTACACACCGGAGCCGGCTAGCTCGCTTCCGGCCAGCTTCCTTTTAAAACAAAACCGGTTTGATTCCGGGATCGATCAAGCCGGATGCATTGCATCGCACAGTCTGGTTTGGTAGAGGGGAGGGGGCCCGCGCGAATCAGGAGAGAATCAGACCAACCGGGCGGATCAAGACAAGGGAGCAGTTCACACTACACACTACGGGCAGCTGGTGTGTGTGTGTCACTATAGCCGCGCTAGCCGATAGGGTAGCAAGTGCGTGCACACACACGCACACGCACGTTAAGGCCACGCAACCCTCCTCCTCCTGCCGCTGCGCTCCGGGCCCGGCCGGTAAGTGGATGCGCGCGGCGAGTGCGTGCATGGGGACGGGGTCTCGTCGTAACGGCCGTGACAGCCACAGCGTTCCCACTAGTACAGACGGGGAGCCGGGATGCGACAAGACACGCGCCGTGCGGGGACCACCCGCCAAGCTTGCAGCGTTCACACCTTTTTTTTTTAACACATTATTACATTCAGGGACATGATCATACACCAACACACGCACATCCTATCCTTACGAGCAACCCTATTTCTATGAGCAATTTTGAGAGACTCAACCGAATAGCACTTTGAGATTTACGAAATCATCGTACATGTATTGTAGTCGTCCCTCCTACTAATCGATGTTAAGTTTATGATTTAAATCTTGATGGGCCGGGTATACCACTCTTCTGCTAACTATCCAACTACACGAGGTTGGTTCGCTGAGCGTTCACACATGGACGTGCGTGCGTGCCTGATTGGTAGGAGTATTCCCGAACGGAGGGAGCAGAGTAGTGCGTGCCCCGCCTCGTACATGCAACGCAACCGAACGCACGGCAGCAGCAACAGCGGCGGCGTTCCCACTTGACACCTTCCTGCGTGCGTGCGTGGGCGCTCCACTTGTGAAAATTTAAGCGGCGCCGGCGCGCTCGCGGCCGCGGGTATATATACACGCCGGCGAGGGAAGCACAGAGTCGCTCACAGCAAACATAGAGCTCAGCCAGCCAAGGTCTCTCCGGCTGTTTCTTAATTACGTGTACATAGACACGCAGAGCCAGTCATGTCTGCCGCCGCGTGCGTCTCCTTCTGCCCCTCCCCCGCGTCCTCTCGCCATGGCGCCGGACCGGTCGTCGACGTCGTCGGGCTGCCGCCGGCTACGGATGCGGAGGAGCGCGCCGCCGGGAGGGACCTCCTGGAGTTCGGCGTCAATGGGACGATGATCATCGCCAACAGGTAAACACACAAACCTACATGCATAGGAAGCATGTCTTGACTTAACGCATACTCAAGTGTTGACGGAGACTCATTCGTTTTGTGATCGATGTGTGCATGCTATGGCACTGCTTGCGAACCGGTCCTTCGGAACCGAGGCAAAAGCTTTGTCTCGTCTCGTTGATTTACAAGAGTTATTAAGAACCAACCAGCCTAGCTACTCTAGCAGCATCAAAGACCTCAAATGCTTCGCACCCGCCAACCGCCAAAGCGGGGCCTCGGCTTTTTATTCCAATAGTGATTGCATTAAGCATGGCAGTACAAAACATTCCTTAAAACTCATGCACTACGGGGAAAGTTTCTGTATTCTGAAATACAGTAGGTTTCTTTTCAAAAGCAAACCTCTATAAAGTTTGACGAACTTTATACTTGTTTTAAAAAGTCAACTTGTATAGGGTTCGATCCACTTTATATTGAAAAGCACATACATCTATAGATACGTGACCAATATAACTAGGACATGGTGAACATCTTTTACATTCTATTTTTTCTTGTATCAATGATAATATTTTCCTCTACAAAACTTGGTCAAGCTTATTATGACTTTCGAAAAAGAGGTACATGCAATATATTTCCAAACAGAAGAATTATTATAGTACTCCTACTTTACATTTAGAAAGTTATCCCGAGCTATAACTAGCTTGTAACAGCCGATTAATCTGTGATATATTGGTTTGATCTTTTGCAATAATTAAGGAGGATATCGGCGCATGTGATGCATGCAGATTATGTTCTCCATGTGATGCATATTCGACTTTCTAACCTCTCCTTGCATGCGTGGCAGTGACAGTGACGAAGATGCTGCTGCTGAGATTGATGACGAGGAGGAGCACCCGGTGAGGAGGCCACGGCCGGTGGTTCACAAGTTCATGTGCGAACGCAAGGTTGTCAGCGACGGCTTCGCTCTCAGGAAGAGTATTGGCAGGTGATCAATCACATCATGCTGCTCTGCTCTCCATTTATATTGCCTACCAAAAAGCTCAATTCAAACTTTGTTACTTCTTGCAGGCCCGAGTTGCAGAGCCTGGATCCTTTCATTTCCTTGGACGAGTTTGAATGTACGTATACAGCATACTGATCATCCAAATTGGAATCTTCGGTTGCCCGTCTCACCGATCAGCTAAAACAGCTTGGTTTTCCTTTTCATTTCGGTTAATTAAGATACTCCCCGCAAAAAATTAAAATGAGATACTCCACAAATGGCGCATAGCATGTTAAACTGCGGTTAAGACAATACATCTAGTTTGACCTGCACCAAACATTGTGCAAAAAAAGTGGTGTGCCAAAAACCATTAACATTAGATTTTTGTACTATTCACTTTGAGTATGTATATATCGAAGGTAATGGCCTGTGCAATATTAATTGACACCCCATAAACCAAAAGGGGGCACGTTTTGAAAGTCAATGCGCACATGCTAAAATAATCCAAGTTTCGGTTGGTCATACGAGGACAATTAATCGCAACATCGACATCAAAATTTGTCAATGAGGTTCGGCAAGCTCATCTACTCCCTATAACATGATCTACTGGAGCTCCTCCCAATGTTTTGTATCGACATAGTAGACGACGACCATCAGTCATAGCCGGTCTGATCACCCCTGCTACGGGTATCCGGACCATCCTTATCGTGATTCATGTGTAGCTTACTAGTTTTGTCTCGTCTATTTTGGCCACCCCGTAATTTTTGTATATAGTTTTGACTTAAACAACTCCACTAATTATATGTTCAACCATAGCTTAACTTGGTACCGCCAAATTTCATTTTCCATATACTAAATTGGTCAGCTTGCAATTAATTCATACCATCCTTTTTTTTTTTCAGTTTCTCGTCCAGCTGGCTTTTCTGATCATCCACACCGAGGTTTGTATAATTTATTTATCATTCCTGTACATACTCAATTCTATACACTAATCTCATTCTCATGGATAAAATAGTTCCATTTGTTAAGAAAATGTTGACCACCGAATATGGCCTGACCGTATTTCTGTTGTCTATGGTGTCCTTTCAGGATTCGAGAATGTTACCTACATGCTTGAGGTAACAAGTCCATATAATTCTCATCATTCTTGCCCTATAAAATGCACAACTTTCACCAATTAAGACTTATACGATAAAATTTCGTCATTTCCAGGGAAGCTTGAGCTACCATGACTTTTCAGGCCACAAGGGCATGATAAACACCGGAGATGTTCAGGTTAGGTCTCTCTTTAGTTAGCATTGCTATTTGCTAAGATAGCATTATTGTACATGTTTTTAGTTCCAACTTCCAAGCCAAAAAATCAAGCACAAATGACAATTTCCTTCCATGCCATGGTTTACTGTTCTATGATGATACTAACAAGGAAGGGAAACACATATGACAGTGGATGACGGCTGGGCGCGGCGTGGTGCACGCGGAGATGCCGGGTGGTGAGGGGGTGCAGAGGGGCCTCAACCTCTGGGTCAATCTCTCCTCAAAGGACAAGATGTATGCATGGATTCACTTCAAATTTTGCATATATTTGCTGAACACAATTTAAAAGTTGATAACAAATGATGCTGCTACGTGTGCAGGGTGGCGCCGAGGTACCAGGAGTTGAGGAGCCATGACGTCCCCACGGCGGAGAAGGACGGCGTGTCCGTCAAGGTAATCGCCGGCGAGGCCCTGGGCGCGCGCTCGCCGATCCAGACGCGCACCCCGGCCATGTGGCTCGACGTGACCATGCAGCCTGGCGTGTGCCTGCGCCAGCCCGTCCCGGCCGGCTGGAGCGCGTGCGCCTACGTCCTCGACGGCGAGGCAAGCTTCGGCCAGCCCGGGGACGAGGCGGCCTGCGCGCACCAGTGCGTCGTGTTCGGCGGCGACGGTGACGGCGTGGACATGCGAACCGGCGGAGTGCGGGCGCGGTTCCTGCTGCTGGCGGCGCGGCCGCACGGCGAGGCGGTGGCGCTGGACGGGCCATTCGTGATGAACACGAGCGAGGAGGTGCAACAGGCCAGGGAGGACTACCTGAACCGCCGCAACGGCTTCGAGTTGGCCGCCGGCTGGACCTCTGGCCAGTGACCATGGCTGTGCATTCACAAACATTGGTGCGCCAAGGACAGAAGAAGGTGCCATGGGTTGTCGACGGCACAGCCGTGCTGCGTTGGCATGTATTTCCTTTCGTGGCCGAATGATCGGGCTAGCTTCAAAATATATTCAAAGGCCCACGGGGATATTTGTTCTAGTCAAGATATAGAGCGTTCTTTCCGGCTTCTCTCTCAAAAAAAAGAGTGTTCTTTCCGGCAAAAGAGAAACATAAGTATTGCATGATGGCCACATTTTAAAGATAGTGTTCGCAAGATTAAAAATAGTCCTCATTCCTAAAAATATCCGTATACTTTCAAATATGGTGACGCATCTTAACAAAAAATATAAATACATTTTATAAGATTGTTCATCTAATTTTAAAATATTCATACAAATTTTTTTCCTAAAAAAGAGATCAAATTTCTATGTCAAAAACAAAAAAAAAAACACTGAAAACCAGAGAAAAATGGAAGAATGAAAAAAAATAATAATAGTAGTGCGGTCGGTACCTAACCTTGACAAAGTAAATTGCTAACTAGGAAGCCGACACATAGACAATTTCTGTGCGGTTCGTCGACCGTTTGACACGGGTGCACTTTTTTTTTGAGATTGACATGGGTGCGTTTATCTCTCGCTCTTCACGAGGCAAAAGCTCACCTCACCTTCAGCAAGGTTGTAGTATAACAAAGCCAACAACAACGGGGACTTGTATCTGCCACAAGCCCGCGAGAACTATGTCTCCCTTATAGTGAGCCAGCAGCTTCTCTTGCGTCGATCATCTACAGTAACATGCCGTCCCATTTGCACACTTAACAGAAATACAAGTAGAGAAGAAGGGAGAGAGCGGGGTTCGATCCCAGCATTATCTCGCTTAAGGCATAACGCTGCTAGCCACTAAGACAACGTCATTCTCGTGTTGTACTAGAAAAGGTAAACAGTCGGGTTTCCACCGGTTTTCTCTTTTTCATTTTCTTGTTTTCATTGATTTTTTCGTTTCTTTCTCGGGTTTCAGTGGTTTTCTTTTCGTTTTCTCCATTTTCTTCAATTTTATTTGTCTTCTTCTCATTTTTATTTGTTTTTATTTTCTTTTTTCTCCATAGGGTTTTAATTTTTCTCTATATAAAGTTTTGATATATATCAAATACATTTTAATAATACATGTTTAAATTTTTTAAATACAAGTGTAACATTTTTTAATACATGGTCAATTATTTTTAATAAAACATTAATCTTTATTTTCTAAATACTTGTGTTTCAAAACATTAATATCTTGATTAACATTTTTTAACTGTGTTACACTTGTTAAAAAAATGCTTGTCAACATATTTTCTATACACATTTAACATTTTTCAAATGCTTGATTAACATTTTTTGAATACTTTTTAAACATTTTTTCAAATGCTTGATTAACATTTTGTATATACATGATCAAAAATTTTAATCATTTTTTAATACATGGTCAACATTTTTTCTATACACATTTAACATTTTCCGAATTCTTGATTGAAGATATTCAAATTCTTGTTCAAAATTCTTTCAAATGCTTGATTAAAAAACTTATATACATGATAAACAAAATTCATCATTTTTTCATACATTGTCAACATTTTTTATATAAACATTTTTTCTGAAATGTTTGATTAAATTTTTTAAAATAATTGTTCAATATTTTTTAAAAAGCTTGATTAACATTTCTTGAATACATGATCAAATTGTTCATACACATTGTATTTTGTATACATTTTTCATATACGTGTTAAGGATTTTCTTTATACACATTAAACATTTTTAAAATGCTTGACTAACATTTTTCAAATGTTTTATATAGAATATTTATTATAATATATATTTAGAATAATTGAAAGTATGGACAACAGTAAAAAAATAAAGAAAAAAACGAAAACAGAAAACGTGAAAAAACAAGCAGAAAGAAAAACGAGGCTGCGGCTTCGAGTGCACTTGGGCTGGTCCATTTGGTCTTCCCGTCACGCGAGGGTTGACTAGGTCTCGCTGTAAGCGAGACATATAGCTGCCCCCACGAGCCTACTGCATGTACGGAGATTATTTTTCTTCTGTTTATCCTCACTTTTTCATTTGTTGCTACGTCAAGAAATGTTAGAGAAATATATTTAAAAATATTTTACTGAAGATTTCCAAGTTCTATTAAAAAGTTGCTCACAGATTTGCAGTAAAATGTTCATTCGAAAACAATGTTCATACATTTATCAAAATATTCATACCATTACAAATGTGTTCACACCTTTTAAACATTGTTAATGATATTCTTAAAAAATCATCAAATGTAGGAATCTGTTTGTGGATATTTTGTAGAAAACATCATGATACATAAAATCATGTGTACCATTTAAAAATACAGTCATAACACTTGAATATTTTTCAGACTTTTATAATTTATTCATGAAAAGATAGGACCAATTATAGAATATTTCTCCGAGGTCGGAAGCAACACCTTAATCTTTGGACCCATCAACTTGAGAAAAATATCCCCTTGTTCTAGGAATTCTGATAATAGTAATATTTTATCGATTTTCAGTTCAGCATTTGATCAATTCCCTTTAAATGATTATCCCATTGCTCGACTCGAGGGAAGCTGCTTTAGAGGAGGTTCTGCCTTTGACCAACGACCAATAGCTTTTTGTATTTTTTGGACACATTACTATAGCGATTCGTATTTGTTTGTGTATTTTTGAAAATGTTCATGACATATAAAATAATATAGGTATGGTAAAACCAATCTGCATAAAAAAAATCCATGAATTGAAAAATAAGAATATGAAAAAGGAAACATGAATAAGGCAAAAAATGCCGAATAAAGACAGGAAAAAACAGCCTGAAACCTTCCCCGAATTGGATAGAAGCTTACCAAACTCGGAGCTAATGGGGGTGTCGAGCTGTGACTTTCAAGGTGAAAAACTAAGGTCTGGCCTTCATTGGTTGTGTCTGGCAATTGCCTTGCCGAAGCAATTGTTTTGAGAGCTCGGACTTCTCCAGAGTGAAAACCTAAGATCTTGGATCGGGCAACGATGGTGTTTGTGCATTGTTTTCTTCTTGGTGGCGTTGCTTTTGGAGACCGTTTATGTTTTCCGGGTGTTGTATTTGATGGTGGTTTGTGTGCGGCTGCTGAGAGAAGTCGATCGCTATGGTGGGACCTTTGTTTTTTTCTTTCTTTTCTATTTTTTTGACTGTGTGCATACTGGATGTCGTTGCGACATCTTGTAGGTGCAAAGGCTGAGTCTAATTAGTATCTGCGCGATATTAATATATTCTCCTTTTCCAAAGAAAAATCTCAGATTAGGGAGCCTGCCTAGGCGAACGCTCCATCCATCTTGCAATGAGGCAGATATATGATCCGCTTTGCCTAAGAACAGATAAATGATCTCGGTAACCAGTTGGTGCTCCCGGGAGTGTGCGCTCCTGCTCGCAAAAATAATTTTTGAAATATCAAAAAAATTCCAACAAAAAATTATGTGTTTTTTGGGTTTAGGGTATTTTAAATTGTGTATTTGGAAAATGTCTGACATTTATTTGAGAAATTAAGAAAGAAACAAAAATAAAATGAAAAAGACGAAAATACAAAAGAAAACACACAAGAACTCCAAAAGGAAGAACCCATTCAGAAGCTTCTAAAACGGGCACGTACCAGTCCATTGAAGCTTCCGAAAACCGCTCCCAGGAAGCTTTCAAAAACTAGAGGAACACACGTTATTACGCCGGCTCACTAACGAGCCAACCAAAGGTCAAAGGAGCATAAGTCCCGCAGTAAAAAAAGGCATAGCTTTGTGTGATGATAGGGATTCACCTTCGCTCGGATAAAAACAAGGGGAGGAGGCATGTGGTGCTGGGCTGTTGGCCTAGGGGCAGCCCCAGAGAGGTAAAAGTAACATGGGGAAAGAGTGTGGGCAAGACGGCTTCACCACGGGAAATTCGGCCCACAACTTAAGATAGAAAATAAATATTTTTCTTACAGGGTTGTGGATGCGGGGTTTGACACGTGGCCCAGGCAGTCAATGGAGCGAGGAAGTCAAGTCGAGCGGGAGAACATGACGTGTGAAGAAGATTGCAGTTGGGATTTTTTTCTCTGTTTTTTCTTGGTTTCTCATATACTGCGATTTGTGTACGTTTGCCTCATGTGGAGTACATGTTGCACCTCACGTGAAGTACATGTCGTGTCAAGGAGCATATATTGGGTCACACTTGAAGTGTGAATAATACGCCGCTGGTGAAGATAATGTATGTCTTGACAGACTCCGTCCCTGGTCCACTTTTTATTTTTACGGGGGCAGAGCTCCGTCCCTCTCTGGAGAACAAGCTGACATGAAGGGTGTGGGGGTGGAGAACCAGGCAGAGGGGAAGGAGCTAGGTTGTGTTTTGGACACATGTTGAGTTTAGGAGTACATATTGCATTGTACGTGAAGCACATGTTGCACGAGGGATGAAGCACAACTTGCACTACATGAGAGTAGTCCTAGTTGCACATCATGAGAGAGTACATGTTATACTTTGTGGGGAGCACTAGTTGCACTATACAGGAAGCGCAACTTGCAATGCATTGGAGTTGGAGCACACTACCTCTGGAGAGCACAAGTTTCACTACGCAGGAAGCATGAGTTGCACTGCATGAGAGTGCACTACTAGTGGAAGGAGTACACGTATGTTGTCCTGTGAAGTAAATGTAAGTTGCATCAGGGAGTACATGGTACTCCTCGATGGGAGTACATTTGAGCCCAAAAAAGTTCATCAAAAGCCATCAACATGAGATCTAGTTTCGAACATCTCGACACGACCAATGCAACGGTGAAGAAAATTCATAATTTGGTTATTATGTTTACAAGTTATTTGATTTAAAATTTGAATCTCACAAAAAAAGCATGTACAACCTCCTCATATCACAAATTAGTGTGGAAAATCAGCAAATCTCTCTGATAGTGACAAGTGGTACCAATGTTGAGGATATCGCTTATCGTTAGCGTCTCGATCAGGTGGGGATTAGAGATTAATCAGAAATCGGTCGATTAATCGATTTTATCGGTCGACTATTAATCGGCCATTTTTTGCAAATCCCGGGTTCCCAACAGTAAAATATGCTATATTCAACACCAAAACAATATTGGATAGAAGTATTACCTTGATTCCTAGCCTTTGAATCCTCGTATAATGATAAACAAAATAGGACAACAGTATATATTGTGTAACAAGGTCCACAAAATACAAATAAACATAGGTTTTTGTAAACATAGTGCTATGAATAAGCCCGATGTATCGGTAGATTCCCAATAAATCGCTTGTCATAGCGATAAATCGGCCAAAACGATAAACAGTGAAGATAAGGCATAATCTTATCGGTCACCCCAAGAGTAGCGATAAATCGGATGATAAATCGCTGAATCGGAAGATTTTTTGAACAGTGAGTGGCACACATGTGTTGCACCACTTGTCGCCGGCGGAGGACTTTTGGGGTAACCTTTGCAAAGGTACCCCTTAACTAGTAATTTGGTTAGATGATATGAAGCTACGGAAAATATCAAACCAACTATCCAAGAAACTACGAAGTTGCTTATTGTAGTTCGCTCAAGATACTAAAATGGAGTTTGAGTTCCTTCAGAAATATCCAATCAAGGTAAATCATCAACATTTTATTAATATATTATTGTATTTAACTTCCCTTCTTTTGCATAATTTGGAAGTTACTATCTTTTATAAAAAAACAATTAATGTGTCCTTAGTCTTACGAACACTTGTTTGAAAATCGAGGAGGGGGTGGGGGGTAATTCAAAATACATCTTCTAAACATAACATCTTTGGGACCAAAGGTAATCATCACCCGAGCCAATATTGGATGTGCTTTAAAAAGTATGCAGATGTTACCGTCTTATTGTTCATCCGAAATTTCAAGACATATTTGCCACACTCTAGAAATTTCTATAAACATACTTAGACAATCATACACTAAAAAGAACTATTAAGATATGTGTTAGAGTGTATGCTCTAGGTATCTATGTCATGATATTTAATTATATCAAAATTTGAATGAACACGTACATATATGCAATATATGTATACATTATAGAATTTATGAAAATGTACAAAATTAATTCAAAAAGAACTTTAATTGCATCATATAATTTATATTTAGTGGAAGCAAATATTTTATTGATATACAGTACCACTATATAACAAAGATCACTATAACTATTCGTTAGTTACGTTCTTATGTGTTTAGTTGTGTTACCTAATTAATAGAAATATATCCATCAATATTACTTATTGATACAATTATTTTAAATAAGTATACAAGTTCAGTATAAAAAATAGAAAGCCTATTCTATGATGTTCCCCATGTCTACAGATCAGTTGCTCTCAAATTTGGTGAAAGTTCGAGCCATTGAAATGATGAAAGAGCGCTACAACAGATGCCCCCCAACAACTACTTTTGCTTTCCAATAGTGATGTATGTGTCCAGCCTTCCACGACCCACCTCTCCTAATTAATAGGACGTGCGACTCAAAGAGAAAAACTAATGAGACGTGGCATATAACCTCCATCCAATTTTCAGGAAACAATTATAAACTTAAAATATCTCCATGCCCATCCTAAGTCCCGACTCCTCTCCTTACACCACCATGTTGCCCCTACTACCACCGCCATCCCCGCTACCAGCGGCAACACCACTTCCAATGGCTGAAGCCTAGGGATCAACGATCTTGCTACCGATGGGACCTCGTCCTCCACGCTGTCATCCTATTCGATTTAGGTGTCACCCACAGGATCGTGTTAGCACTTGTCGATGGTTACCTATCATGGTTGTCACCAATAATGCATGAACACCAGTATACCGTTGTCAAGATCTTCTAACTGCTTTCTTCCCTCTCACTCCTTTATTGATCTCCAATTCTTTGACGCATTGTTCAATTTTCTAGGGTTGGGGCTCTATGGTTGATATGTTACTGTTGTGTCTGGCTCATTTGGTCGCATGATATGGGTGCCAACTGCTCTTTTACTTAAACACCATACCCAATAGGTAAGGGCACCGATCATGCCACCCGCAAATATAAGTTCATTGCCCCCTAATTAGATCTTAATGTCAACTGTTTGGTCTGCTATTTTTATTTGTGTATGGCCCTGACAGTTTGGTCGTTCCGTGATGGAGTACATACACTTGTGCTAATGGGAATTGATCGCTTAGTTGTGTGACTTTTTTGGGTGTATCGATCTTTTTACAGCATCTATAACCGGACGCCCCATATCCAAAGCCCGGGCGGGCTGCCTAAGGCGTAATTATGGTGATGCATGATGATGAAAGGTGTATTTTTCTTGTTGATATGCTAAATTGTCAAAGGGGTACATGGCCTATCAAATATCTTGGTGTACCAATGTCTAGGAGTAGATGCATGTGGAGGATTGGGTCCCAACCGAAAAATGCATGTATAAAAGGTTGGATGGCTAGGATTCTGTTCCCTGTGCATGCTTGACAAGTATGTATGTCTTCTGTTTCTCTATGTACATATTTCCCAAAACTGATTTGGGAAGGATGGAAAAGGCTATTAGGAAGTTTTTTTTGCAAGGTGAAAGCACATTTGCTCCCTTGGTGGTTTTGGTAATTAATAACAACATATATGTCATTGAACTAATGTTTCCACTAAGCATATTTCAGGAAAAGTTCAATGATAGGGATGGCAAAAGGATTGTGGAGAAACCCCAAGATGCAAGGAAATGGATTGGCAAAGCTTCAAGCAACAGGACTCTACATTTTACTTTGTGAGAAATCACTTTGAGTCCATAGGAAAGCCAATACCATTAAAAGGGGGTAAGGTACTGTTGGTGAACAAGATGCTCCACGTGCACAAGAGATAGTCACCAAAAAACCCACAAACTCTTCCACAACAGTCTGTCCAAGCCAAACATCCAAAATCGGTGCAACCAACAATTCCCACTCGGTCCCACCGATTCCCAAACTCAGACAGACTCATGCCAAACCCTAGCCATTCGGTGCAACCGATTCTGCATCGGTGCCACCGAGTTTAGTTGCCAACTTTCTGTTTAGCTATTTTCAGTCTTCGGTACCACCGAGTTTTGCCAGTCGGTCTCACTGAGTTTTTGGACCAACTCCCTGGATAGCCATTCACAAGAATCGGTACCACCGAGAATTGTGAATCGGTCCCACCGAGTTTCTGGACCAACTCTTTGGTTAGCCATGGTCAAGAATCGGTACCACCGAGACGTGAGAATCGGCGTCATCGAGTTGTGCAATCTGACCGTTGGTCACCTTATCGGTACCACCGAGAGTTATATATCGGTCTCACCGAGATTCAAAAGTTACTGCCTTTTGGTCACTTCGGTACCACCGAGATTCACACATCGGTGTCACCGAGTTGGTCACTTTAGGTGTAACGGTTGGATTTTTGGGGATGCCTATATATACCCCTTCACCACCACCCACTCGAAAGAGAAGCAATCAGAACTATTCCATACTTGCCCCATCCTATTTTCTGAGAGAGAGCCACCTACTCATGTGTTGAGATCAAGTTATTCCATTCCTACCATATGAATCTTTATCTCTAGCCTCCCCAAGTTGCTTTCCACCAATCCAATCTCTTCTACCAAGCCAAATCTGTGAGAGAGTGATTGTGTGTTGAGGAGTCTATCATCTTGAAGCACAAGAGCAAGGAGTTCATCGACATTGCCGAGCCTATTACCTTTTGGAGGGTGGTGCCTCCTAGATTGGTTATGTGTCGCTTGGGAGCCTCATACTTCGTGTTGTGGAGTTGAACCAAGAAGTTTGTACGGGCAATGAGATCGCCTACTTCGTGAAGATCTACCCATAATGAGGCTAGTACTTCATGGACGGAAGCCGTTATGGAATAGTCAAGGTTGCTACTTCGTGGACCCTTATGGGTGGAGCCCTCCGTGGACTCTCGCGACCGTTACCCTCCGTGGGTTGAAGACTCCATAAACATGGACGTACGATAGCACCACCTATCGGAACCACGGGAAAAATCTTCGTGTCTACAAATTGCGTTTGATCTTCCTTCCTACCCTCTACTACATATGCTTGTTGTTACTTTCCGCTACTATACTCTTAGACATGCATGTGTAGGGTGTGCTTGACTTGCTATCAACGCTAAAATCTGCCAACACTTAAAATTGGGAAAAGGGAGAATTTTTATTTGGTCAAGTAGTCTAATCACCCCCCTCTAGACATACTTTCGGTCCTACAAGTGGTATCAGAGCTTTGGTCTCCATTGCATTGGTCTCACAACCTAGGAGAGTATGGCGTCTAGTGAGGGAAATTATCACCGTAGAGGTCCGTACTTTGATGGCACAAATTTGCTAGTTGGAAGCACAAAATGAAAATGCATATTCTTGGTCATAACCCCGCCGTTTGGGCTGTTGTTCATGTTGGCTTGCAAGGTGAATTCTTTGGTGATGGAAAGGAACCGGATCGTGAAGCGACCGCGGATGAATTGAAGATGTTGCAATACAACGCTCAAGCATGTGATATTCTCTTCAACTGCCTATGCCCCCAAAGAATTCAACAAAATCAGCCGTCTTGTGAATGCAAAAGAGATTTGGGATACTTTGGTTGATATGCACGAAGGTACCGAATCCGTGAGAGAATCCAAGTTGGACGTTCTTCAAAGTCAGCTTGACAAGTTCAAGATGAAGGATGGTGAAGGAGTCGCAGAGATGTACTCTAGGCTAGCTCTCATCACAAATGAGATTGCCGACTTAGGAAGCGAAGAAATGACCGACAAATTCATCATCAAGAAGATACTTTGAGCTTTGGATGAGAGATACGACACCGTGTGCACATTGATCCAAATGATGCCCAATTACAAAGATCTCAAGCCTACGGAAGTCATTGGAAGGATTGTTGCTCATGAGATGACACTCAAAGACAAAGAAGAGCTTCACAACAAGTCTAGCGGTGCTTACAAAGCCACAAGTGATGCCCCCGCAACTTCAAGCGACAACCTTGTCACCAATGAAGAGATAAGCCTCATGGTCAAGAAATTCAACAAGTTCTACAAGAATAGAGGCAAAGAACGAAGCTCCAACTCAAGATATGAAGAGAAGCGTTCGTCAAGTAGTGCCAGAAACTGCTACAATTGTGGGAAGCCCAGACACTACTCCAATGAGTGCATGGCTCCCTACAAATGAAGAGAAGAGTCACCTAGAAGATGAAGCTCAAGGAATGAATCACCTCAAAGAGAGAGAAGGAGTAGAGATGATCGTTATGAACGAAGACCCTCAAGGAGAAGTAGGGACTCGTAGAAGAAGGACAAGTACACCAAGATCTACACAAGAAGAAGACATCAAGCTCATGTTGGTGAGTGGGTTTCCGGCTCCGAATCTGACAACAACTCCGAGAGAAGCTATCACTCCAACTCCGACTATAGTCAAGATGAAGGTGTTGCCGGACTTGCACTAGTGACTACCAACTCCAATGATCTATTTGATTCACCAAATGAAGGGAGTGGAAGTTGCTTCATGGCTAAAGGCCCCAAGGTATCACACCCTGAGTATCTTGATTTCAATAGTGATGAAGATGATTTACTTTGTGATGACGACTTGCTTTTTGATAAAACTAGTGATGTTAGTCAAAATGAACTTGATAATTTTCATGCTAGTCAAGATAAGTCGGTTGATGATGATAAGATGAAAATAGAACAACTAACTAAAGAATTAAACACTCTTAAGTTAGCCCATGAATCTACTCTAGAAGATCATAGAGAGCTTGTAAGGACTCATGAGAAGCTACGCTTCGAGAAGCTCACCTTGGAGCAAGAACATGAGTTTTTTAAAGCTATCAATGACGATCTCCGAAAGAAGACTTCATCTTATCTAGCCAAACGATTACTCTTGTCTACATTCATGCCACAAGTTAAGTCTAAGCAAACTAGTAACAAGGGCAAGAAAGGTTCTTCATCTAGTAGCAACTCTAAAAATGCTAAATCTAATGATGTTGCTCCTAGTAGTTCTATTGATTCCACTAATGATGATTCTCTTAGCCAAGTTACACTTGAGCAAGAAAACGCCTTATTGAAAGGGATTATAGAGAAAGGTATCTACAAGAGTCTTGCCTGGTGTAAGCAATTTGAGGAAATTGTACGCAAGCACGGAGGATACCGGAAGAACCATGGTATTGGCTACTTCAACGCTAATGGAGTTGAATGGGAAGAAGGTCAATACCCCAAGCCCAAGTTTGTTCCTCAAAAGGAGAAGTACGAACATACTCTCCCCAAGGGAACAAACACTCAAGATGACCTTCCACCACAAGACCACAAGCTCAAGGGCAAGAACAAGCTTCAAGAGGACATTGACTCATATGAAGATGAATCCCAAGCTTTGGTGGAGTGGGTTCCCAAGGGTACTTCAAGCTCAACTTCTACAAGTGCCACTTCAACACCAAGGATCCCCATCAAGTTGATGTGGGTTCCCAAGAAGAAGAACTAGAGAAGTTCTTGAGGGGT
This sequence comes from Elymus sibiricus, assembly GCA_039707655.1. Lineage (NCBI taxonomy): Eukaryota > Viridiplantae > Streptophyta > Magnoliopsida > Poales > Poaceae > Elymus > Elymus sibiricus. Next base: position 404,085,519 of record CM077663.1, read on the forward strand.
GACTCCGCCAATGAAATTCACTCACATTCATTATTGGCAAGAACTAGTTGCAATCAACGTCAACATCATGCGATAGTTCAAGGAGTCACATATTCCCTCAAAGGTAAGCAAGGGACAAGGTAATCAACAAATCAATGGACATCATCACATATGCTTTGCACTCCATGTCCATAGATATCCTTGTATTTGTCTGTTGTGTGTTGGGACTAACCCATGTAGGTGAGAAGAGTAAGGAAACAACAAGGATGCTCCCAACTCTTGGTGATCTTCATCAACCTTGAGCATCCACCACTACATCACCAACATGAAGTCTTCATCGACAAAACCCAAGGTTAGTTTATCCCTCCTATGGGGGGATGCCACATCAAGGGGGAGCTTTACTCTAAGACTTGAGTTAAAGCATCTCATAGTATGTGACAACATTAAATGCTTTATGTAAAAGTGGTAACCCCACTTGTGCTTAAACGATGAGTATGACCTATGATCAAGTATTCTTACTTGGCTCCTAAGTCAATATACTCATATATAGATGACTCCGTCATCGCCAAAATGCTTGATAGATGCTAGTATGTATATGCATATTTGCCATGATTTCATTTGACATCTTATTGTGTGAGCATGTTGGTCTGCATTTATTTATCCATTCGAGGACATCCAATTGTTGCTATTTGGCCTTTTGATTTTTATTTTGCCAATTGGATGGATAAGAATGCCTAGGACCACTCTCTAGCTATCTATGCTTTCTTACCTCATATTCTATTCTTGCTGCATCACAAAATTTGAACAAGGACTTTTTGATCTCTCTGTGTGAGGAGCACCCGGAGTTCCGTATCGACAAAGGACTGACCATTAAAACCTCCCAAGTGCATCTCGGTGGAACCAACCCAAAATCTCGGTCTCACCGAATGCCTAGGGTTGATCTGGTTTTCTATCTCGGTACCACCGATTCCATCTTCTCGGTTACATCGAGTTTCCCTGTCAGAAGATAGTTGAGGAACTCGGTGAAACCGAAAAGTTAGAACCGGTGTCACCGACAGCCATGGGTTTATATAGAGGCGGACCCGACTTTTGAAATCTATTCCTCAAACGTCATCCCCTCCGAAACCCTTGCTGCCGAACCAAGGCCCCTGGTCATCGCCTTCGTCTTCCCGAGCGCCTCCGCCGTTGGAAGTCCCCGCCGTCGATGGAATCCTCTCCCCCGTCGCCGCCATAGCGAAGTCGTCACCAAGCTAGGGTACGATTTCATCCCCTCATGCGCTCCAACCTCCGAATCTCGCGCATTAGGACTTTTCCATCGTTTATCCACAGTTTGAGATTGATTCATTCACAAGAAACTCCAGTAGAATAGCGAACGAATGATTTTTTAGGGTTTGCCGTCCGCAACTTGAATTTCGGTGGAACCGACGCAAAAGAATCGGTAGCACCGATTCACTTTTCTGGTCGACTGAGAACAATCTCGGTGAAACCGAGTGCCCATTTTTGGTCTCACCGAAAGTGGTGCCAAGTTTGTGTTATGGAGATTTTCTGTCTCGGTAGGTTCGAAATGTTCGCTTTGGTTGTACCGACATTCACTTGGCAGAATGCAAAACTTGAGAAATTTTAGTTCAATCTTTTGAAAATGTCTGCATTTTGTGATGACTCAACCCTTCCACTCTTCTATACTCTATTCACAGGGTCAGAGATGATAGGTTCAGATGACAGTGAGAACAATTTCAGAGAACAGAGTGTTGACATGAGCTCAGGCACTAGTCCTGAGGGGAGCTATGATGATGTTCCTAGCTCTCCTGATCTGCCCAAAGCTGCTACTAGGGCAAGGAGGAAGCTCAACTCAGATGAGGAGGATGAGGATTTCATACCCGAGGAGCTGTCCAAGAAAGATGATGCTGCCAAGAGCACCACTGCTGCCAGTACTTCCAAGAAGAAGATAGCCATCAGGAAGGAGTATGCTAGCTTAGGGTCAGCTAGAGCACCAGAGAGCTCTAGGTCTACTATGACCATTGAGCCCTCCAAGAAATCTATGCCTAAGAAGGCAGGGGAAAAGAAGAGATAAAGGACAAGATTTGTCAAAGCAAAAGTTCTTCCATCTACTCCAGAGTATCTAGATGAGGAAGAAGAGGAGGAAGAGCCAGTTGCCAAGGCTCCTCCAAAGAAGAAGAAGAAGCTCATGGCAGATGCTATGCCTAAGGCCACTTCATCCAAGGGCACCAAGACTGCCCCCAAGAAGGCTGCTGCAGAAAAACCCAAGAGGTTCTCCGAAGAGATACCAGCTTCCAGCAGGATCAAGACACTCAATGACAAGGTGGATGGGCTGACCAAGACCGTGAACGAGCTCAAGAAGGAAGTTGATAGCGTGCCCAGTCCCCACACTATAGATGATGAGGATAACTCACCTGTAAGGCCAGGCACTCAGTTCACTACACAGGCTAGATCAGCCACAGTGCCAGCTCCAGAGTTGAGGCCTTCTTCATCAGCACCTGCTACAGCCTCTTCAGCTCCATCAGCTCCTCCAGTTCCTCCAGTTGCTACTCCAACTCCGTCCATGACATCTGCCAAAGTCTTCGCCGAAGCCATTCTCTCGACTCCTTCACCAGCTACGGGAGGAGATCAGCCCCAGAAGAGCGCTTAGATATATACCTTTGAACTTTTTGGTAACTTGTTGCCAAAGGGGGAGAAGATGTATATAGATCTTTAGGCTTCGAGAGAGAGAGCGTTGGTTTTTATCGCTTTTTCAAAACATTTGATAACTTTTGGTTTGCTTGTGTTAAACTTTGTTGGTGTTTGATCATACACTTGATGTGTATTGCTACTACTTCCTATCATTATGATACTTATGAGATGGTCATTCACCTTTTCTTGATTGTGTTGTGCTATGATATTCATTCTTATTATTCTCGCACACCACCAAGTTGTATGTGACATGAAAGAGTGCCCTATGTACCTAATCGATTGTGCATTTGCATTCAAACACAAATTTAAAATAATGCACAAATTTAGGGGGAGCTCTTGCTTATCACATACTTCTCAAAGCGACGATTATATTCATTTGATTATATCATATGTCGAAGCTTTGATCTATATGTTGTCATCAATTACCAAAAAGGGGGAGATTGAAAGCACATTTGCTCCCTTGGTGGTTTTGGTAATTAATAACAACATATATGTCATTGAACTAATGTTTCCACTAAGCATATTTCAGGAAAAGTTCAATGATAGGGATGGCAAAAGGATTGTGGAGAAACCCCAAGATGCAAGGAAATGGATTGGCAAAGCTTCAAGCAAGAGGACTCTACATTTTACTTTGTGAGAAATCACTTTGAGTCCATAGGAAAGCTAATACTATTAAAAGGGGGTAAGGTACTGTTGGTGAACAAGATGCTCCACGTGCACAAGAGATAGTCACCAAAAAACCCACAAACTCTTCCACAAAAGTCTGTCCAAGCCAAACATCCAAAATCGGTGCAACCAACAATTCCCACTCGGTCCCACCGATTCCCAAACTCAGACAGACTCATGCCAAACCCTAGCCATTCGGTGCAACCGATTCTGCATCGGTGCCACCGAGTTCAGTTGCCAAATTTGTGTTTAGCTATTTTCAGTCTTCGGTACCACCGAGTTTTGCCAGTCGGTCTCACCGAGTTTTTGGACCAACTCCCTGGATAGCCATTCACAAGAATCGGTACCACCGAGAATTGTGAATCGGTCCCACCGAGTTTCTGGACCAACTCTCTGGTTAGCCATGGTCAAGAATCGGTACCACCGAGACGTGAGAATCGACGTCACCGAGTTGTGCAATCTGACCGTTGGTCACCTTATCGGTACCACCGAGAGTTATATATCAGTCTCACCAAGATTCAAAAGTTACTGCCTTTTGGTCACTTTGGTACCACCGAGATTCACACATCGGTGTCACCGAGTTGGTCACTTTAGGTGTAACGGTTGGATTTTTGGGGATGCCTATATATACCCCTTTACCACCACCCACTCGAAAGAGAAGCACTCAGAACTATTCCATACTTGCCCCATCCTATTTTCTGAGAGAGAGCAACCTACTCATGTGTTGAGATAAAGTTATTCCATTCCTACCATATGAATCTTGATCTCTAGCCTCCCCAAGTTGCTTTCCACCAATCCAATCTCTTCTACCGAGCCAAATCTGTGAGAGAGTGATTGTGTGTTGAAGAGTCTATCATCTTGAAGCACAAGAGCAAGGAGTTCATCGACATTGCCGAGCCTATTACCTTTTGGAGGGTGGTGCCTCCCAGATTGGTTATGTGTCGCTTGGGAGCCTCCTACTTCGTGTTGTGGAGTTGAACCAAGAAGTTTGTACGGGCAAGGAGATCGCCTACTTCATGAAGATCTACCCATAGTGAGGCTAGTCCTTCGTGGACGGAAGCCGTTATGGAATAGTCAAGGTTGCTACTTCGTGGACCCTTATGGGTGGAGCCCTCCGTGGACTCTCGCGACCGTTACCCTCCGTGGGTTGAAGACTCCATAAACGTGGACGTACGATAGCACCACCTATCGGAACCACGGGAAAAATCTTCGTGTCTACAAATTGCGTTTGATCTTCCTTCCTACCCTCTACTACATATGCTTGTTGTTACTTTCCGCTACTATACTCTTAAACATGCATGTGTAGGGTGTGCTTGACTTGCTATCAACGCTAAAATCTGCCAACACTTAAAATTGGGAAAAGGTAGAATTTTTATTTGGTCAAGTAGTCTAATCACCCCCCCTCTAGACATACTTTCGGTCCTACACAAGGTTGCAATATATAATTAAATAAATATCATATGTTCAGATGACATGTGATATGAAGACAACAAAAAAAGGGAGTTTGAGGATTAGGAATTTGGGGGAGATTTAATATAAGTTTGCTTTGCAAATGGTGGTGGAACCTGGAAAGTTAAGAAGGGTTGTGGCAGAAAATAGCGAGGACAAAACATAGGATTGAGAATGGAATTAAATTTTCTGCTATAGATTCCTCATGTTGGTATGATTTGCTTAGAATCAAAGATATCTATATTGAAGAAGAATGATGGATGTGATAAATGGAAAACATACTATTTTTTTGAGAGACGGGTGTGTTGGTTATGGGGCTTTAAAAGACCAATTTTATGGTATTTATATGATCTGCTATGAGCAAGTAATATCTGTACAAGCAATGGCTGATAAGAATTGAAATCTCAGTTTTAGGAGATGGCTGACCTGTGGTCAAATGATACAAGTGAATAGATTAAGGATTATCTTACAATATGTTACTCTAAGGCCTATGTGGAAGATGTTCCTATGTGGATCTGGAATAGGAATGGTAGGTTTAAGTGAAAATTAATGTATAATCATCTATCTGATATGGGGTCTGACAAATCTTTTAGACACCCGTGGAAAGCCAAAATTCTTCTAAAAATCAAAGTATGGCTCTAGTTTATTTGGCATAATGCAATAGCTACTAAAGACAATATGTTGAAAAGAAATTAGACTGGCGACTGTCTCCTTTCTTCAGAAAGGGAGAGTATTAATCATGTGTGTTCTACATCAATTAAAGTATGTGCAGTGCATTGTTTCCACTTGTTTCACCCACTTGTGGTGTTGTATTTAGGCCCACTTGTTTCACCCAGTATTTTTTGGTGGATTCCAAAAATTGTTCCTCAAAGCAGAACCTTGCAAATTCTTGGGGTGGCTACTTTATGCTCGGAAATTTGGAAATTATGTAACATAGCACGTTTTCATAAGAAAATGGTTCGATCACCTGATGAGTTTATTTGTTATGTGTGCTCTTTTAGGCAATATTCGGCAGGACTACAAACTGATGAAGATCACCCAATCCTGGAAAGGGGAGCTGCTATGCTACATAATGTGCAGCTGGAAGTTCATGATGGTAGCAATGTTGGTCAAAGGGTTGACATACTAATGCTGGAAGCGGGAGAAACATCTAACAATGAAGTTACTGACGCTAGGAATGATATTGACAATGAAGACATGGATGAAGATGTTTGATCTGTCCCAGATGCTTTTCTAAAAGAGCATGGTCGTTTTGGTATGCACTTGTGCATGTGTGCTGATGTTGGGGTTTTGATCTACCCCATGTAACGAGTAATCTGTTGTGAGATGGTACTAAGTTCTTTCCGTTTTTCTGTTTTCTACTAGTGGTGCACGCGGGAGTAGGTTGGCTCTCTTAGAGCTGTTTGAATCTCCTGGTTATGTTATTTGCACTTTTGTGCCAAGACACTTCTTTTAGAGATATAGATTTATCCGCTTCGCATGTTCCATCAGAATGAGTTTCGTGAGCTAACTCGTTTAGCTCGAGGAAAAGGATGCTTGTTCAGTCACGTGTCTCGTCTGGCGACACCGATGGTGATTGGCGGTGGGAGGCACACCTCGTCAGCGACCTCCGAGCGCCGGAGATCCTCTCATTCCGGCAGTGCTTGCTCTTCTAGCGAGGGCGGATGCGCTGGCTCATCCTGCTCGACGATCTCGAGGTATGCGTGGACTCACAGACGGTACACGAGGACGAAGTGGTGGTGAAAGGCGTACAAGTTTTTTTTCCATGTCATGTGGTGTTGTTTGGTAGGAGATTTTGCTCAGGCGAGGAGGCCCGACGCGTTACGGAGACCGAGGCGCAGGAGGAGAGAGAGCGCCATGGTCGAGAGGTAGTTAAGGCACAACAGCAGGTGGGGGCGGCCATTCCCTCACCTCTCGACGCGGTGCTCCTCTCCCCTCCCAGATCCGAGAAATCTAGCCCAACACCGACCATTCATGGCATCCTCGAAGCTGAGATTCGAGGGGCACATGCGAGAAATCACGCAAGGAGACGAAGAAAATATGGAGAATATGAGAGAAATCCTCTCCTGGTTTGCGGAGGAATGGGAGTTCAAGGAAGCGGCGGGATTCATGTTCAGGAAGCTCATGGAGGCGGAGGACATCCGCCTCACACCCTCTGGCGAGCTAGTGGGGGGGGGGGCTCGAAGATGCTGTTATGGGCGATGGAGGAAGCTGCCTACGACAACCCGAAGCAAGCCATGAAGTGGAAGGGGTTCCGCTCTCGTCGCACGTTCCGGTGGGCCATTCAGAGTTTGTGGTGGGAGCTGTCATGGGGCTCCCAGCACCAAAATCGGAGGCGATCCAGGCGGAGGAAGTGAGGGATCTGGAGCGGGCGACGACGAAGGACCATGGCGAGATGCAGAAGTGGAAGAAGGACCTGAAGCAGAGGAAGTGTCCGCTGATTCTTAGGAGATCTCCGCGCTTCCCTTGTTGCTTCCCACGCCTGCTTAGCCATTCTCGCTCCGTGGCCATTGAGTAGGGGAGTCTTTGTTGGGGAACGAAGCATGAATTTCAAAAATTTCCTACGCTCACGCAAGATCTATCCATGGAGATGCATCGCTACGAGAGGGGAGAGTGTGTCTACGTACCCTCGTAGACCGTTTAGCGGAAGCGTCTCACAACGCGGTTGATGTAGTCGAACAATCCTTCGAGCTCCACCGATCGAGTACCGAACGTACGGCACCTCCGAGTTCTACACACGTGCAGCTCGGTGACGTTCCTCGCCTTCTTGATCCAGCAAGACGTCGAGGAAGTAGATGAGTTCCGTCAGCACGACGGCGTGGCGACGGTGACGGTGAAGTGATTCCGGCAGGGCTTCGCCTAAGCTCTCCGAAAATATGACCAAGGTGGAAAACGGAGATCGGGGCACCGCACACGGCTATGGGACAATTGTGTGTCTCCAAGGGGTGCCCCTCCTCCGTATATAAAGGAGGGAGGGAGGAGGCTACTAGGACTCCTTAGTCCTAGTAGGATTCCACCTCCCATACGGAGTAGGAAAGGGGGAAGGGAGAGGGAAAGGAAAGAGGGGGCTGCGCCCCCTCCCCTAGTCCAATTCGGTTTGGGCAAGGGGGGGCGTGCGCCTCCTCACGTGGCCTGCCTCTCCTTTTCCCGTATGGCCCAATAAGGCCCATTACTTCTCCCGGTGAATTCCCGTAACTCCCCGGTACTCCGAAAAATACCCGAATCACTCGGAACCTTTCTGACGTCCGAATATAGCCTTCCAATATATGAATCTTTACCTCTCGACCATTTCGAGACTCCTCGTCATGTCCGTGATCTCATCCGGGACTCCAAACAAACTTCGGCCACCAATCACATAACTCATATAATACTGAATCGTCATCGAACCTTAAGTGTGCGGACCCTACGGGTTCAGGAATGATGTAGACATGACCGAGACGACTCTCCGGTCAATAACCAACAGCGGAACCTGGATGCTCATATTGGTTCCTACATATTCCACGAAGATCTTTATCGGTGAACCTCATATGTCAACATACGTTGTTCCCTTTGTCTGGCGGTATGTTACTTGCCCGAGATTCGATCGTCGGTATCCAATACCTAGTTCAATCTCGTTACCGGAAAGTCTCTTTACTCGTTCCGTAATACATCATCTTGCAACTAACTCTTTAGTCACGGTGCTTGCAAGGCTTCTGTGATGCTGTATTACCGAGAGGGCCTAGAGATACCTCTCCGATAGTCGGAGTGACAAATCCCAATCTTGATCCATGCCAACTCAACAAACACTTTCGGAGATACCTGTAGTGCACCTTTATAATCACCCAGTTACGTTGTGACGTTTGATACACCTAAAGTATTCCTACGGTATCCGGGAGTTGCATGATCTCATGGTCAGAGGAACGTGTATTTGACATAGTGAAAGCAATAGCATTAAACTGAACGATCATATGCTATGCTGACGGTTGGGTCATGTCCATCACATCATTCTCCTAATGATGTGATCCCGTTATCAAATGACAACTCATGTCCATGGTCAGGAAACCTTGACCATCTTTTGATCAACGAGCTAGTCTAGTAGAGGCATACTAGGGACATAGTATTTGTCTATTATCCACACATGTATTTAGTTTCCGGTCAATACAATTCTAGCATGAATAATAAACTATTATCATGAACGGGGAAATATGATAATAACTAATTTATTATTGCCTCTAGGGCATATTTCCAACAGTCTTCGGCCGGTGGCCGGTTTTGGCTGCTAGCCGGAGATGACTCTGATGAGCAGGCTGGGCCTTCACCGGAAGTTTCAGGTAAAATCACCATCAATTACGAAAAATATCTTCTCATTATGATCGACTCTAGATCAGTGTTGGGAAAAGAGAGAGGTAGTAAGAAGAAGGATTCCCACCGTCGTGCCCCCTATGCTGATGGGGGGGGGGGGGGTTATCAAAATCATACTTTGATTGAGACATGTAAAAAAGCTAGTATCACCGACCATAAAAAAGCTCTGATGAACTGAAAATCAATGTTAGTAGTGGGAAAATGATCTTTGATAAAATGAAGGAAAAACAATTTTCACGAATCCCTGATTTCTGGTCTGGTAATTTTGTCTATTTAGATGAAATCACTATTAATACTTGCAATGTTAATACTAGTGCTAGTAGTAAAAATCCTGATGAAGGAGATTTTATCTCTAGAGAACACAAAAAGTGGGGAGAGAAGCTGCATGATGTGGTACCCTCGGCTAAAGGGCATTTTGGGGTTTTGTTGGAGACACATTATCCAAATACGCCTTCCATGGCCTTTGAGGCTATAAATTCCCTCCCTCTACTCCTCTCTGGTTGTGAGTGTGCCCCCCTCGAGAACTTAGGGTTTCCCTGTCCGCCGTCAGTCAGCACTTGCACAAAGGGCGGGGGGAGATGAATAGAGGGGGTGGAGGGGGAGATGGGCAGGAAGACTCAATAAGGGAGGGAGAGATAATTTCCAGTACCACAAAAAGAGGAAGATGCTGATAGATTCAACAACACAGAGAGATTTGAGGGCATAAGAGATGGAGATTCTAGGTTTAGAGAGGAGAAGATGAAACATGGTGAGGGCAACGACAACAATCATGGCAGATCTGTTGGAGAGGATAATTCTGAAAGGTTCTCCAATACTGGTAACAAAAGTGGAGCTGACAAAGTTGTAGGTAACATATCTGGATCTGAGGCCCCTCAAGGGCAACAACAATTCGATATACTCCAACAACAACAATGGATTGGGGCTCTCTTAGCCCAGATCTCATAGAATAGTCAGGGGAATTCTGTGGGAGGAGAAGGAAGCAAAGCTCAAATGGCTGGGATGGAGAGATCCGATGCTTTCGACAAGAACAAGTGGGTGGCACAAGGATCTACATGACACATTCAGAAAGAGAGCTTGGGAAAAAGTGGGGAGAGCAGATTTTGGTCAGAATGGAGATGTGATGAACCCTGACAATAATAACAAGGATGGTGGAGACATAGGCAAAGCCAATAACAACTTCAGGACTGGATGCAATAAGTGTAAATACCACAAACACAATACTAGGGACTACAAGCTTCCTAACTGCATCATTTGTGGGAAGAACTCTCATATTTTTGAAGACTGTGCCTGGCTGAGACAAAGGAAACCAGTACCTAAGTTTCTAGGGTATGCAGCAAGAGGGCTAGGAGTTTTACTGGTTCAAAATTCCAAAGAGATCATGAGTATGGAGCAGACCAACCCTATGGCCATAATAAGAATTGTCTCTGGAGAAATCAATGACACTAAATTTTTGGAAGGATTCAACTATATGTTCAAGTGGAACTGGAAATGGAGGTGCAAGAAACATGGGAAGAATGCATATGTGATGAGATTCCCTAATAAGAGCGGGCTGATTGAGCTTGCCAGCTTTGATGATTTTAATTTGCTCGGGACTAAAGCAGTCATCAATGTCAATAGTTGGACTTATGGCACCCAAGTTGTTGGGAAACTACACAATGATGGTTAACTTTGGTGAGGTTCCAGAGTGTTTCAGACACTTATTTTTGGTATGTGTGAAGTGGCTGCTACAATTGGACATGTGTTCGAGATTGATATGAGAACCATATTCCAAGAAAAAATCACAACCAAAGTAGGCGTGAGATATTTTCATAAAATTCCAGCTCATACAGAGGTAACTGACAAGGATCTGATGATCTACAGAGTCACTACTGAATTAGAAGATGTGGTTGAACATGGATGGTATGATGAGAGTAGAAAACATGACTTGGTGAGTGATGAAATGAAGGAAATGGGGGAGGAAATGAGGAAGAAGCTGAGAACGGAAGATGGCGATGACACTGGACACAAAGAAAAAATTGCTTTAGGAAGCCCGAGTCTCAAACAGTTTGAAGAATTTCAACAGAGGAGTAAAGAACTATTGAAAAACCAACATGATTATCTGAGAGAGATGGACAAGAGGAAAGAAGTGGAAGTTGATCTGAGCAAAGTGATGATGCACTTGAGGGAGATTGAAGAGGGAAGAAAAAGGGAAGATGCTCTAAGAACAATTGAAGAGAAAAAACATATCATGGGAGAAAGAGAGACATGAGCTGTCAGATGTGATTGTTAAGCAGAAAGAATTGATCGACAGGTGCATGGAAAAAATTGACCTTATGGAAGACAAAGATCTAGAGATTGAAGGATACAGTGATGGGGAGATACCCAATGAGACTCATGAAAATATAGTGGAAGGTGGAGATGCTTATGCTGGATCTGTTGACTATACAGCAAGCCAAGACTCTGTGGAGTCCTTGGGGACCAAACTTGGGCTGTCAAAAAAAGACCATGGTGAAAAGTACAAAGACAAATATGAACCTACAAGGAGGAGTGACAGGAATCTGGACAAAAAAGGCTCTAAGATTGAGGACCTTGCCAAAGAAAGAGCTACTGAGAATGACAATTATGGTAATGATCTTTCCCTCAACTCTAGACAAATTTCTTTGTTACATTTGGCTAGTAAGGTACGTAGGTGTTGATTTGGGGTGTTCTATTGAGATGGTTAATCAAAATCTGGACCTGATCTCCAATATGGAGAAGGCCAGAAAAGATTTATATTTCCAAGACCTTGAAAATCTGAAAGAACAAAAAGAACCAAACTGTCCAAATCCAATAGATACTAGAGATGTTATGTTGAAAGAATTATGCTCTGATCAGGATCACTCTGACACAGAGACAAAATGGATTCTTATGATAAACTCAAAAAGATCTTTTCTAGCAATCGTAAAATGAGAGTTGGCTCGCCCATACATAGTGGGGGGGGGGGAAGCACACCATCTCCATTGGGGCCTTGGGAAAAAGAAAAAAGAAGAAGAAATGATAGGTATGTTTTGGACTGTTAGATGCATTGGGCAAGACATTAAAAAATATTTATTAGGGAAAGTATTATAGAAAATAAATTGGATTTTGTAGGATTACAAGAAACTATTAAAGCTGACTTCTCCCACAGTGAGCTGCACAATCTTTCTGCGGGCAAAAATTTCCTATGGGAATGGATTGCACCCAGAGGCAAAGCTGGGGGGGATTTTGGTAGGAGTTAATAATGATTTATTTGATCTACTCGAGGTGGAGAAGGGTGAATACTTGTTAGATTGTTGTTGTTTGACAAGATTGCCAACTTCAAATGGAACTTAGTAACTGTGTATGGGGATGCCCAGAATGATGGTAAAGCCTCATTTCTGGCAGAATTATCTAGATTGTATTAGGATAACCCCTTGCCTTGTGTTATTGGGGTAGATTTCAACATTATTTAAAATAGTGCATATAAAAACAAGCCAGTTGAGGTTAATCACTGGAGCTTTGTGTTTAATGTCATTATTGAACATGCTGGACTCACGGAGCTACCTTTGAATGGTAGAAATTACACCAGGGCTAACAATTTTGCTGATCCTACCTTTGAAAAATTAGATAGGATCCTAATTTGCCCTGACTCGAAGGAGAAATACCCCATGGCTTTTGTCCATGCTTTGGAAAGGGAAGTGTCTGATCACACTCCACTAATTTTTGATACTGGGCCCACAAATCTACTCCTCCAATTTTCAGATTTGAAAACTATTGGATGATGATGGATGGATTTAAAGAATTTATTATAAAAAACTAGGAAAAGTCTGCTGTAGACTCCAGTATTGATAAATGGCAGCAGAACATGAGAAATCTGCGAAACAAAATAAGGGGTTGGGTTCTGAATGGTAATGCTTCTTATAGAAAGAATAAGAGGGAATTGCTAGACAAGTTGGATGTCATTGATAAAAATGCTAAAAACATGGGATTATGTGCTCATGATAGAGCTTTGCAAAAGACCTTAGAAAACAACTTAATGAATTGCTTAAGCAAGAAGAGGTCAAATGGTTACAGAGATATAAAGATAAATAAATAAAGGAAGGTGATTCGAACACCAGATATTACCATTCTAAGGTGAATGGTAGAAAAATAAAAAATAGAATCTTGTCATTAGAGCAGGATGAGGGTGTGATTGAGGGGGATGACAATCTAATGAAATATATTACTGATTTTTACAAAAACCTCTTTGGACAGGTTAATCCTTCTTCTATTACACTTAACATTTAGAACTCTGAAACTATTTCTGTTCAAAATATTACTGACTTGCAAAAGTCTTTTTCCATAGAAGAATTACACCCAGTTGTGTTTTCTATGGAGAAAAACAAGAGCCCTAGACCTGATGGTTTTCCTGTTGATTTTTATCAACATTTTTGGGAAATGGTGAAATGGGATATCAAGGCTTTACTTGATGATTTCCATGAAGGAAAAATTCTCTAGGTTGAATTTTGGCATCAGTACTCTGGTGCCAAAAACAAGTGATGCCAAAGAAATTCAGAAGTTTAGACCAATATGTCTGCTAAATGTTAGCTTTATAATAATCACTAAAGTTTTGATGAACAGACTTAGTGGATTGGTGAACCCCATCATTTCACCTATTCAGACTGCCTTTATTAAAGGTAGATATATTATGGAGGGGGTTGTAATATTGCATGAAGCTCTGAATACCATACACACAAAAAAACAAAAGTGCTATGTTGTTCAAAGTGGATTTTGAGAAAGCATATGATAAAATCAAATGGCCATTTGTGCATAAAATGCTGAAATTAAAAAACTTTCCTGACAAGTTATGTGACTGGGTCATGCATACCATGATTGGGGGACAGGTTGGGGTCAAGGTTAATGATGAGATTGACCCATTTTAAGGTTTTTTTTACATCTGTGCCCCTGGTTCCTTAGTTGTACTCATTCATCCCCACGCTCTTAATTTTTGCTCACTTTTCCCCACTCCCTTATCCGAAACCCTCGGAAATGGTCACAGCGGAGGATGCCGTCGGGTCAATGGTTTGACCGTTAATTCTGACGAGTGGGGCCGTGTCGGAACGGCTCCTCCTTTGACCATTCTGACGTGTGTGGCCGCATTGAGACACGTTGGATGGGTTTGTCTAAACCTCAAGTTCGAGCCCTACAGCACCGCGCCGCTCCGCCCCCTCCGCCAACGTGCTCCGCCCTCTCCGTCGCCGTTGTGCCCTCCAACATCTAACCCCATTCCGCCTTTGCCGCTGTCGTGCCCTCTGCCAGATATACCCCCACATCCCCATCTAGATTAAGCAGCAATGTCGGGGGAGCAGGCTCTCAAGCCCTTCGACCGTGGAGAGGATTGGGTGGAATCGGCGGCGGATAATTCATGGATTACACCTGGGCAAGCGTCATTTTCCCCTCTAACAGATTTGTTGATTCGTAAATTCAGCCCTTTTTGACCGCCAGTCGCTTGAATCGTTCAAATTTTGCTAAATTGTTCCTAGCCTAACAACACCCCTTATTTGAATTGAATAGGATTGATCCTGCGCTTGCTTTCCGGCTGTCGGTTAGTATGTAAGTTAGTGTGCTGCGCGGTAGAAAACCGCATATGCTTACTGGATTTTTCTATCCGAAGGTGGTAGAAACCAGTATGTCATTCAAAGTTTTGCTCGCGGTGCTCCAAAATTCTCCATATGGATGGAGCCCTACCGATGCTGTTGAACTAAAATTTTTCAGCAGTATCGAGTAAAAATTTATAGCACTAACTTGCGATGAGCATCTGGGATTGCTCTTTTCTTTGAATGTTGAAAGCCGCTTCGGTAAAATCCATATTGAGGTGCTTCAGCCACGCAATGAACGTGAGAAGGGGAAGGGTGTTCAGGAATCTTCTGCCTCTGCTAAGGGAGAGCGCCCCGGCACTCCTTGTAGGTCAAAACCAAGCAGAGCTAGTGGTTCTGAAAGTCACTATATATCTGCTGCCATTTCTTGTGCCGCTTCTCCTGTCACTGCCGCAGCCGATGTAGTACAGGATGGAGAGCCAGACGTAGAGGTGCTTTGACATGATGACGAGGATGAGAATATGTTCCCTGACCTTGTAGATATTGCCAGTAAACAAGCAATGGAAGATGAATTTCAGGAGCAACCTATCAGTCGTGCTAGATTTGGTGACACTGACGATGAATAGAGGGAGGAGAACATCGACAACTTAGTTTTAGATGAATATGATGGTGAGGACATGCCAACAATTGAGTGGAACAGGGAAGATCCTCAGCTTGGTGTCGGCACCATATTCCAGTCGATGGTGGACTGTCGTAATGCAGTGACTACATACTGCATTCTCACACAAAATACATATGTGATTGAAAGTAGTGAGCCATCAAGGTTCACTGTTCGTTGCCCATATGATAGGTGTAGATGGAGGTTGCATGCATCACGTATGTTGAGGAGCAAGTTCATTCAGGTTTGTGTATTTTAGTATATACTGATTCTATTTTCAGATCATTGTGTAATGTTTTCAGATCGTATTTTTTCAGATAAAAAGGAACCCACACCAGCACACTTGTCCACCTGGAGGGGGAGGGGGGAAGGCTAAAATAAAGCTAGCAAAGAGTAGAGAGGTGGCAGATGCAATTTTGGATTGGTTGAGAGAAAAACCAACACTTGGTCCAACAGAACTCCAAGGGAAGCTATTTTATAAGTACAAGATTGTTGTACCTTACATGAAGAATTTTTATGGCAAGGAAATAGCTCTTGACAGGATTAATGGCCCTTGGAATGAGAGCTTTCAGTTGCTCTACACATTTAAAGGTGAAGTGGAAGCTGCTAGTCCAGGGAGTGTTGTAGAGATTGAGAAGCATACAGTTCCGTACAAAATAAGTCATTTGAGAAGGAGTGCTTGAGGAGGGATTTTGTTTGTTTCAAGGCTTGTTGGCAAGGGTTTCTGGATGGTTGCAGGCCCTATTTGGCTATTGATGCAACTGCTTTGAATGGAAGGTGGAGAGGACAACTTATGGCAGCTTCTGCAGTTGATGGACACAACTGGCTATTTCCAGTTGCATTTGGTGTGGTGGAGGCAGAGTCCGAGGAAAGTTGGGTCTGGTTTCTGCAACAGTTGCGCAACCTTATAGGTACACCCCCAGGTTTAGCTATACACACAGATGCTTGCAAGGGTTTGGAGAGTGCAGTGTAAATTGTATTCCCTGGAGTGGAGCATAGGGAATGTATGCAACACCTAGCGCAAAATTTCAAAAACAAGTTCAAAGGTAAAGTTTATGATGAGAACTTATGGCCAGCATCATACACATGCAGTGAGAGGAAGAATGAGCATTATTTGAGAGTGTTGTATGCTCACAATCCTCTGGTGAAGGAGTACCTAGATGCACATCATGGAAAGTTGTGGTCATAAAGCAAATTCAATGCAATATGCAAAGTAGACTATGTGACCAGTAACCTGGCAGAGTGTTTCAATGCAAAGATCAAGTCATTGAAAGGGCTTCTGATATGGCACATATTTGATAAGATTCAGCAGATGATCATGATAAAGATGGCTCTTTGCAAAAGAATTGCAGAAACAGAATATGTTGGCCATCTTATGCTCCCATCTCTCATTAAGGCTTTGTATGTCAAGGCAAGAGGATTGAACAGAATGAAATGCATTCGAGCGGCAACACACGAGGCTGAGGTAACATATACTGACAGTAAAAACAGGGAATGGAGATATCCAGTTAACCTAGCAACTAGGGAATGCAGTTGTAGGCAATGGCAGCTCCGTGGGAAGCCATGCATACATGTCCTACATCTGATGACTGTTATCGGTGGTGAAGATGGTGAAGTTGATTCAATACATCTCTGAATATTTTTGTATTGCCAAATTCAGGGCTGCTTATGCTTCCAATGTGCCCGCACTCTTGGAAAAAGACCAATGTAAGATAGTAGATCCAGGGTTCAAACTACATTCTCCTGTACTGACTAGACCACCAGGAAGACGAAGGAAGAACAGGTACAGAAAAGGTGAAGAGGGTCATGTAAAAAGACAGAGTAAGTGCAAAAAATGTGGAACCCTAGGGCACATTGCTAGGAAATGTACCAATCCAGTGGATGCTTCATTTGGAGAAGAGGAACAATGGGCAGCAACAAATGCAGAGGAAATGCAGGATTAGAGCAGATTGCAGCTATTGTAGCGGAGAATGAAGCATTAGAGCAGATTGTAGCTAATGCAGAGGAGGATGAAGCATTAGAGCAGATTGCAGCTAATGCAGAGGAGAATGAAGCAACTGAATTACCACTGCCGACAGCTTGGTATGTGTGCAACAACCTTCCCTTTTTGTGCATTTCTTTTGTTTTTTATCAATGGCTTATACTCTTTTTTCTGTTTGATCTACCTCTAGGGAAATTAAAGGAAAAGGAGAGAAAAGGCCAAGAGAGAATGAAACTTCGGTTCAGTCATCATTCGATGCAGAATTTGAAGCCATGGCTTATGAAGGTTTTGAACCCTGTCAACTGGCCAGTGGAAGTTCTCTGCCAGCACCTCGACAGCCACCAACCGAAGTGAAGACCAAAAGGAAGAAGAAAAAGGTGGATATCCCAGCTAGGGAAACCAGGAGCAAGTCTGTTAAACCGTCTAGGAACACAAGGAGCAAGGCAAAGATGTGAACTTTGAACGTTGAATGCAAGTTGTAAACTTTGAACTTTAAGGATTTGTAATAATCCAAAATCGGAGGAGAAATTTGAATTTGAACTAACCTTTGAATTTTAAGGATTTGTAATAATTCAAAATTGGAGGCAACATTTGAAGTCCATTGCTCTATGATGTGATATTTGCTGTTGCTGTTGCTGTTGTTGTTGTTGTTGTTGTTGTTGTTGTTGTTGTTGTTGTTGTTGTTGTTGTTGTTGTTGTTGTTGTTGTTGTTGTTGTTGTTGTTGTTGTTGTTGTTGTTGTTGTTGTTGTTGTTGTTGTTGTTGTTGTTGTTGTTGTTGTTGTTGTTGTTGTTGTTGTTGTTGTTGTTGTTGTTGTTGTTGTTGTTGTTGTTGTTGTTGTTGTTGATCAAGACTAAGTCAAAGAGTGAATCAAGTTGATCAACACACAAAGCATACAAGATGTACCGAAGGGATCAAGTGATCCCATGGTATGGTAAGCATTGTCCATTACGCTTTGTGTACTAACCCATGTTCCCTGTGAGTGTTCTTTGTGGGGTTAGGTATATTTCCATGGGCTTGCATCAAGAGGAAGATCCCATACATCCCATGGAAGATGACATCAAGTGGTGATCATCATCAAGGTTGCGGTGTGCAAGCTCAAGTGAAGCATCACGAAGAGATCATGCTTGAGGCTTGCCGTTCATTGTGGTGACAATGGACTTGTGAAGATGTGCCGAAGAGTGGCTCACCCATAGTGGAGTATGGGGGAGCAAGAAAGGTGGTCCATCTTGAGAAGGACAAGATCGTCATCATCTAGCTCAAGTGTACTATGCGCAAGGCAAAGGTTTGACCTTGATAGGGTTTTCTATTTTACCGGTCTCATAGTGGTAGTTGGGAGACTGGGTTATAGGATAGATAGCCGTACTATCAAGGGGGCTCTCAAGTGAGTAGCTTGATCGTATCGTTCGTTGAGAGCTCAAACCATTGCATTCTTAGCATCATCCTTGGTTCTTGGTTGATTTTTCTCTTTGAGGTTTCTTGAGCTAATGGTCAGCTTCATGAAAAGCTCAAGTTCATCAAAAATGGAGTCCATATGCATCTTCTATGATGTTTTCGATGTTGGAGTTCTTGCCGGTTCTTCATTGATAGAGGTTTCACATATCTATACCATTGGCATTTTTATACTGCCTCTTCTTAGGATAGTACTTGTTGTGTGCTATCCAACAAGCTTGAGTTTGCTCAATTCGGAGCTCGTATGCGAAAGTTATGGAAGTTTCAGTGCCAGAGCTGTTTTTCTCTGAACAAGCGGTAGTACTGCTCGGTAGCACAGTAGTACCGCTTGGACGGTACTTCCGCTATGTACTACCCCTGTCACTACCGCTTATATTTGCCTTCTGGTGCCTACAGGGGTCTCTGGCCATTTTCAGCGGAAGTACCGCTCTCCCCAGAGCGGTAGTACCGCTCCAGCGGTACTACCGCCTTGAAGAGCCGCTCGAACTACCGCTTATTTTTTTAAGCGGAAGTACCGAGCGGTACTGCCGCCCTGAGGATCCGCGGCCTCTTTCGCATCCTTTTTTCTTCCGGTCTTCTGGGATTTCTGAGCGGAAGTACTGCTCCCTCCAGAGCGGTACTACCGCTTTGTTGTTCCAGGACGGGTATAAGCCGAAGTACCGCTCCCCTGAGCGGTACTACCGCTTGTGTGCGGGCTGTGGGGGTAACGATTGGATTTTCCCCCACCTATAAAAGGGGGTCTTCTTCCCCATTGCTCCTCAACTCTTGAGCTTGTGTTCTTCCCCCATTGTTGACCTACTTCGAGCTTGCTAACTCTCAATCCCTCCAATGATTCTTGCTAGTTCTTGAGGGAAAAGAGAGAGGATATCTAGATCCACATTTCCACCAATCACTTTCTCCTCTTTGTGAGGGGAACCCCTTGGATCTTGATCTTAGAGTTCTTCGTGTTCTTCTTCGTTCTTCCTCTCTTTTTCCTCCATAGCATTAGTTGTTGTGGTTGGATTTGGGAGAGAAGGACTTGGGCACTCCGTGTACCCTTGCCATTCCATTTGGTGCATAGGTTTGAGTTCTCCACGGTGATACGTGGAAGTGAGAAGTTGAGAAGCTTATTACTCTTGGGTGTTTGAGCACCCTTGAGCTTGTTCCTCTTGGGTGCTTTGGCGCCCTAGACGGTTGGTGGTGCCTCGGAGCTCAATCATTGTGGTGCAAAGCTCTGGGCAAGCTTCGGGGTCTCCAATTAGGTTGTGGAGATTTCCCCGAGCATTTGAGGTCACCTCAGAGCCACAATCCATTGTGGTGAAGCTTCGTGGTGTTGTTGGGAGCCTCCAATTAAGTTGTGAAGTTTGCCCCAACCTTGTTTGTACGGGTTCGGTGACCGCCCTCAAGGGTCCCTTAGTGGAATCACGACATCTTGCATTGTACCAGGGCGTGAGGAGATTACGGTGGCCCTAGTGGCTTCTTGGGGAGCATTGTGCCTCCACACCGCTCCGAACGGAGATTAGCATCTGCAAGGGTGTGAACTTCGGGATACATCATCGTCTCCGCGTGCCTCGGTTATCTCTTACCCGAGCCCTTTACTTATGCACTTTACTTTGTGATAGCCATATTGTTTCTTGTTATATATCTTGCTATCACTTAGTTGTCTATCTTGCTTAGCATAAGTTGTTGGTGCACATAGGTGAGCCTAGTTGTTTTAGGTTTTTTGCTTGCCTAATTAAACGATAGTTTTATTCCGCATTTGTTCAAGCCTAAACCGTAATTATTTGTAGGGTATGAACTAGGCTATTCACCCCCCCTCTAGGCGACATCCACGTCCTTTCAAACGGCATTGCAATGCTTGAAAATAAGGCCTAGGGTCCGTACTTTCATTAGTGCAATCTCTCAACAATTCTAATATAATTGGATCACATAACCATCCCTCAACGTGCAACGAAGAATCACTCCAAAGTTCTTATCTAGCGGAGAACATAAGAAGAAATTGTTTGTAGGCTACGAAACCACCTTAAAGTTATCCTTTCCGATCGATCTATCCAAGAGTTCGTACTAAAATAACACTAAGTAATCCTTTCCGATCAATCTATCTAGAGTTCGTACTAAAATAACACCACATGATACACATCAACCAACTCTAATGTCACCTAGATACTCCAATGTCACCACAAGTATCCATGAGTTAATTATACGATACACATCAAACAATTTCAGATTCATAATACTCAATCCACCACAAAGAACCTCAAAGAGTGCCCCAAGATTTCTAACGGAGAATGTAGGACAAGAATGTGCATCGACCCCTATGCATATATTACCCCAATGTCACCGCGGGAATCCACAAGTTGAGTACCAAAACATATATCAAGTGAATCAATAGAACACCCCATTGTCACCACGGGTATCCACATGCAAGACATATATCAAGTGTTCTCAAATCCAATATTCAATCCAAAAATATTAACAAAGCCCGTGATACATCAAGATCGTGACATCTCAATAACACGAGAGAGAGAGATTGAACACATAGCTACTGGTACATACCCTCAGCCCCGACGGTGGAACACTCCCTCCTCGTCATGGCCTCTGCCGGGATGATGAAGATAGCCACCGGAGATGGATTCCCCTCTCCGGCAGGGTACTGGAACGTCTCCAGATTGGTTTTTCGTCGATACAGAGAGTTGCGACGGCGGAGCGGAGTGTCTAGTGTTATTTTTGGGGGTTTCCGAATATTTGGGAATTTATAGGCATCAGAGGCGGTGGAGAGGGGCCCCGTGGAGGGCACAACCCATCAGGGCGGGCCGGCCCCCCCTGGCGTGCCCTAGTGGGTTGTGGTCTCCATGGCCCACCTCTTCGGCACTTCTTTGGCCCACTGGGTGTCTTCTGGTCCAGAAAAAATCTCCAAAAAGTTTCGTCGCGATTGGACTCCGTTTGGTATTGATTTTCTGCAAAGTAAAAAACAAGCAAA
The DNA here is from genome assembly GCA_039707655.1 of Elymus sibiricus. Classification (NCBI taxonomy): domain Eukaryota; kingdom Viridiplantae; phylum Streptophyta; class Magnoliopsida; order Poales; family Poaceae; genus Elymus; species Elymus sibiricus. The sequence goes on from CM077663.1 coordinate 404,107,243, forward strand.
AACAGCAACTCGCACTTTGGCACTATGTCAATAGGTTAGTCCCAAAAAATGATATAAAGTTGCTATAAAATGATTGTAAAACATCCAAGAATGATAATATAACAACATGGAACAAGCAAAAATTATAGATACGTTGGAGACGTATCAGCATCCCCAAGCTTAATTCCTACTCGTCCTCGAGTAGGTAAATGATAAAAAAAGAAATTTTGATGTGGAATGCTGCCTAAAATGTTCATCTCATATTTTTTTTCTTTTGTGTAGCATGGACATTTGGACTTGTAATGATTCAAAGAACTATCTAAGAGTGCGTACTAAAGTAACACTAAGCTATCCTTTCCGATCAATCTATCTAGAGTTTGTACTAAAATAACACCACATGAGACGCATCAACCAACTCTAATGTCACCTAGATACTCCAATGTCACCACAAGTATCCATGAGTTAATTATACGATACGCATCAAACAATTTCAGATTCATAATACTCAATCTACCACAAAGAACCTCAAAGAGTGCCCCAAGATTTCTATCGGAGAATGTAGGACAAGAACGTGCATCAACCCCTATGCATAGATTACCCCAATGTCACCGCGGGAATCCGCAAGTTGAGTACCAAAACATATATCAAGTGAATCAATAGAACACCCCATTGTCACCACGGGTATCCACATGCAAGACATATATCAAGTGTTCTCAAATCCAATATATAATCCAACATAACGATATCTCAAAGGGAAAGATTCAATTCATCACAACTAGATAGAGAGGGAATAACATCATGTGATCCGACTATATTAACAAAGCCCGTGATACATCAAGATCGTGACATCTCAAGAACACGAGAGAGAGAGAGAGATTGAACACATAGCTACTGATACATACCCTCAGCCCCGAGGGTGGACTACTCCCTCCTCGTCATGGCCTCCGCCAGGATGATGAAGATAGCCACCGGAGATGGATTCCCCTCTCCGGCAGTTTACTGGAACATCTCCAGATTGGTTTTTCGTCGATACAGAGAGTTGCGGCGGCGGAGCGGAGAGTCTAGGGTTATTTTTGGGGTTTCTGAATATTTGTGAATTTATAGGCATCGGAGGCGGTGGAGAGGGGCCCCGTGGAGGGCACAACTCATCACGGTGCGCCGGGGCCCCCCTGGCGCGCCCTGGTGGGTTGTGGTCTCCACGGCCCACCTCTCCGGCACTTCTTTGGCCCACTGGGTGTTTTCTGGTCCAGAAAAAATCTCCAAAAAGTTTTGTCGCAATTAGACTCCGTTTGGTATTGATTTTCTGCAAAGTAAAAAACAAGCAAAAACAGCAACTGGCACTTTGGCACTATGTCAATAGGTTAGTCCCAAAAAATGATATAAAGTTGCAATAAAATGATTGTAAAACATGCAAGAATGATAATATAACAACATGGAACAAGCAAAAATTATAGATACGTTGGAGACGTATCAGCATCCCCAAGCTTAATTCCTACTCGTCCTCGAGTAGGTAAATGATAAAAACAGAATTTTTGATGTGGAATGCTGCCTAACATGTTCATCTCATATTTTTTTTCTTTTGTATAGCATGGACATTTGGACTTGTAATGATTGAAAGCAATAGTCTAGTTTTAACATAATGACTTCAATAGTCAAGCATGTCAACAAGCAACCATGTCTTTCAAAATATTAACACTAAAGAAAGTTATCCCTAGCCCATCATGCTCAATCATTGATCCATTCATCAAACACACTCAAATATTAGCTATGCCCAATGCTCAAGTACGATCATAGTGCCCCCTAGTTGGTGCTTTATAAGAAAAGATGGAGACTCAAAGTAAAAATAAAAATTTCATAAAGTAAATAGATAGGCCCTTCGCAGAGGGAAGTAGGGATTTATAGAGGTGCCAGAGCTCAAGGTTTAAATTGAGAGAGAGAAAATATTTTGGGTGGCATGCTTTTCCTGTCAACGAAAACGACAAAGTAGCTCACAATACTTTCCATGCTAGATATATCATAGGCGGTTCCCAAACTAGAAATAAAGTTTATTCCTTTTTCCACCAAACTTTCACTTTCCATGGCGGGCCGTATCCACGGTTGCCTTCCATACCAACACTTTCCAAGGAATATATTATTTGACAACATAAAGTAATTATTTTTTCTTTTTCATTTCGGGAATGGGCATCCCTATTACCGCCGCACTCTCGTGTAATGACAAGTGAATAAACACTCATCTTGATAATAACACATCTAGCATGGAAAAATATTGGACACTCCCCACCGTTTCATGAGCGGTACGAGCACACAAAAGAGAAAATTTATTTTGAAAATTTAGAGATGGCACATACAAATTTTCTTGGAACGGCATGGAAATACAGCATATAGGTAGGTATAGTGGACTCATAAGGCAAAACTTGGTTTGAGGATTTTGGATGCACAAGTAGTATTTCTACTTAGTACAAACGGAGGCTAGCAAATAGATTGAGAAGCATCCAAGAAACAAAAATTCACATAAGCGAGCATTGAGCATAACTAACACCGAATAATTCACCATAAGTTGGATGTAATTTCATTGCATAACTATTGACTTCCGTACTTGTATAGGGAATCACAAACCTTAACACTAATATTCCTACTAAAGCATAATTACTCACTAACATGACTCACATATTACTATCATCATGTCTCAAAACTATTACAAGGAATCAAGTTTAATTTGTCCAATGATCTTCATGAAAGTTTTTATTATATCCTCTTTGGATATCTATCACTTTGGGACAAGTTTCATGTATTGCCATTGCTTTTTGACAAGCTCAACGAAATTTAAGTGAAGCACATGGGCATAAAGATTTCATCTCTCAAAAAGGTATAAGTGAAGCATGAGAGGATTTCTTCAAAATTTACTAACTCTCAAATTTATCTAAGTGAAGCATTAGAGTAAATGACAAGCTACTCTCAAAAGATATAAGTGAAGATCAATGAGTAGTCAAACAATTAAGTAGCTATGTGAGGACTCTCTCTCTCTCTCTCAATAAAGATTTCCAGATCTAAGTATTTTATTCAAACAGCAAATTAAACAAAAATATCACTCCAAGGATAGCACATGTCATGTGAACGAACAAAAATTTAGGCTCAACATAGGCTAACCGATAATTGTTGATGAAGAGAGGTGGGATGCGTAGCATCGCCAAGCTTAGATGCTTGATACTTCTTGAAATATTTACTTGGGGTGCCTTGGTCATCGCCAATCTTGAGATTTTGTATCTCGTTCAATCCTCTCATATAATGGTTTCACCTATTCTCAAAAACTTCATCCACACAAAACTCGAAAAGAACTCGTGAGATAGGTTAGTACAATAAAGATAGATCATTCACTTAGGTACTGTCAAGACAAGATTCATAATTGTTACCACATGATACCTACTGTATTCTACCATTCCCATAATTTATACCACTAAATATAAGCAATGGAAACACTAAAACAAGCAAACTATGCATGCAAAACAGAATCTGTCAAAAACAGAACAGTCTGTGAAGATCTGTAGTATAGCCATACTTCCCTGTCTCTAAAAATTATTAAAAATTAGGACAACCTGAAGAATTTGTATATGAAGATTGTGTAAAAATGTCAGATCATTATCATGCTCCAGTAAAAAGTGAAAATTCCTGTACTGGAGTCAAAAGTTTCTGTTTTGGTTCAGCATCAATTCTACTCATCTTGTGAGTCATCCCAAAGGCTTTACTTGGCACTTTATTGAATTAAAAGACACAAAACATGATTAATACAGTATGTTAATCATGTGAACTCACAAAAACATAAAGGAAAAGTGTTGGGTTGTCTCCCAATAAACGCTTTTCTTTAAAGCCTTTTAGCTAGGCATGATGATTTCAATGATGCTCACATAGGAATAGTATTTCAAACATGTAAGAGAGCATCATGAATCTCATTACAAGCACATTTAAGTCTAACCCACTTCCTATGCATAGGGATTTTGTGATCAAACAATTTATGGGAACAATAATCAACTAGCATAGGAAGGCAAAACAAGCATAACTTCAAAACTTTGAACATATAGGGAGGAAACTTGATATTATTGCAATTCCTACAAGCATATGTTCCTCCCTCATAATAATTTTCAGTAGCATCATGAAGGAATTCAATAATATAACTATCACATAAAGCATTCTTTTCATGATCTACAAGCATAAAATTTTCATTACTCCCCACATAAGCAAATTTCTTCTCATTCATAATAGTGGGAGCATCAAATGAAACTCTAATACTATAAATTGTTTCCACATTAAAAGAGTAATGTTCAGTAAAAGGATATTCAAAACTATGACAATAATTATCACTACTTTTTATAACATAAGTATCATCACAATAATCATCATAAGTAGCAACTTTGTTCTCATCATAGTCAAGTGAAACCTCTTCCGAAATAGTGGAATCATTACTAAATAAAGTCATGACCTCTATAAATCCACTTTTATCATTATAATAAAATTCAACACCCTACAAGATAGTGGGATAATAATTATCTAAAGTTGACACTCTTCCAAACCCACTTTCATAAATATCACAATCATCATAAATAGGAGGCATGAAATCATCATAACAAATTTGATCATTCAAAGTAGGGGAACTAAAAAGATCATCTTCATTAAGCATAACATCCCCAAGCTTGGAACAAACATTAATTGCAGCAAATAAATTCTCAAACATGTCATTATCATCAAACATAGCATCCCAAGCTTGTGGCTTGGCATATGATAAGCATAATCACTCTCATCATTAATAGCATGAATAGCACCAATAGCATAACAATTATTATCATCATAATTTACCAAGTTGGTGCCAAAAAGATTTTCAAGATTATAAGTAGTATCATTATCTTCCCAATCATAGTCATCACAACAAGCAATTGGCATAACAAAATCATCATCAAGTTGGTCATCTTCCACAATCATTTTTGATTCATCCTCGTGAGGCACAAGAATAATAGGAGCAACATCATTTGGAAGAGATACCTTTTTACCTCTACTCTTTCTTCTTTTCTTCTTCTTCACCACATCATGTGTGGGTTTAATTAATTTTTTCAAGCTTCTTATTGATAAGATTGGTTGAATAGGGAGCTCCTCCTCATCACCTATTACATCATGAGAGACAATAGGAGGGAAAGTGGAATTCTTTACCCTTTCATTAGTATTCCTTTTATATTCTATTGGTTTTCCCATCTTTCTATAGTTGCCAATATAACCATTCTCATTGTAATTTACCATGCAAAACATATAGATATTTTTTAGATTAGTTTCAATGTCGTCCGTGAGAATGAATACTTCAAACCAACTATTTTTATGTGTCAATTCTTCACTCCACAAAAATAGAGAAAGCTCATCATAAAGTTCAAGGGTGATCAAGTCATTACAATATTTGGCCATGATTTGATCATGAAAAAGTTTGCATTGGAAATTAAGATGACCAACTTTATTGCAAAGTTCACAAGTGATAGGATAAAGAGAACATAAATTTGTAGCAAATTCATCTATCACTTTGAGCAAAGAATTGGTTCTATCATGTTTATGCTTCTTACAAAATTTATCATCCCTATAAGGCACATCTTCACAAACTTTATGCACTCCACAAAAATTGACATGCTTATAAGAAACATTTTTATCATGACTAGTGCAATCATCATTAGTACTTTGGATATTCATAGAATTCATACTAACAACATTGCAATCATGCTCATCATTCAAGGAATTCTCATTGCGTATTTTCATAATTTATTCCTCTACCAATTGAGCACAATTTTCGGAATCCTTATTTTCACGAAAGACATTATAAAGACGAAACAAATGATGCAACCTAAACTCCATTTTTTTTGTAGTTTTATTTTATAAAACCAAACTAGTGATAAAACAAGAAACTAAAAGATTCAATTGCAAGATCTAAAGATATACCTTCAAGCACTCACCTCCCTGGCAACGGCGCCAGAAAAGAGCTTGATGTCTACTACGAAATTTTATTCTTGTAGACTTTGTTGGGCCTCCAAGCGCAGAGTTTTGTAGGACAGTAGCAATTTTCCCTCAAGTGGATGACCTAAGGTTTATCAATCCGTGGGAGGTATAGGATGAAGATGGTCTCTCTCAAACAACCCTGCAATCAAATACAAGAAATCTCTTGTGTCCCCAACACACCCAATACAATGGCAAATTGTATAGGTGCACTAGTTCGGTGAAGAGATGGTGATACAAGTGCAATATGGATGATAGATATATGTTTTTGTAATCTGAAAATATAAAAACAGCAAGGTAGCAAGTAACAAAAGTGAGCACAAACGGTATTGCAATGCTTGAAAACAAGGCCTAGGGTCCGTACTTTCGCTAGTGCAATCTCTCAACAATGCTAATATAATTGGATCACATAACCATCCCTCAACGTGCAACGAAGAATCACTCCAAAGTTCTTATCTAGTGGAGAACATAAGAAGAAATTGTTTGTAGGGTATGAAGCCACCTTAAAGTTATCCTTTCCGATCGATCTATCCAATAGTGCGTACTAAAGTAACACTAAGCTATCCTTTCCGATCAATCTATCTAGAGTTTGTACTAAAATAACACCACATGATACGCATCAACCAACTCTAATGTCACCTAGATACTCCAATGTCACCACAAGTATCCATGAGTTAATTATACGATACGCATCAAACAATTTCAGATTCATAATACTCAATCTACCACAAAGAACCTCAAAGAGTGCCCCAAGATTTCTATCGGAGAATGTAGGACAAGAACGTGCATCAACCCCTATGCATAGATTACCCCAATGTCACCGCGGGAATCCGCAAGTTGAGTACCAAAACATATATCAAGTGAATCAATAGAACACCCCATTGTCACCACGGGTATCCACATGCAAGACATATATCAAGTGTTCTCAAATCCAATATATAATCCAACATAACGATATCTCAAAGGGAAAGATTCAATTGATCACAACTAGATAGAGAGGGAATAACATCATGTGATCCGACTATATTAACAAAGCCCGTGATACATCAAGATCGTGACATCTCAAGAACACGAGAGAGAGAGAGAGAGAGATTGAACACATAGCTACTGATACATACCCTCAGCCCCGAGGGTGGACTACTCCCTCCTCGTCATGGCCTCCGCCAGGATGATGAAGATAGCCACCGGAGATGGATTCCCCTCTCCGGCAGTTTACTGGAACATCTCCAGATTGGTTTTTCGTCGATACAGAGAGTTGCGGCGGCGGAGCGGAGAGTCTAGGGTTATTTTTGGGGTTTCTGAATATTTGTGAATTTATAGGCATCAGAGGCGGTGGAGAGGGGCCCCGTGGAGGGCACAACTCATGACGGTGCGCCGGGGCCCCCCTGGCGCACCCTGGTGGGTTGTGGTCTCCACGGCCCACCTCTCCGGCACTTCTTTGGCCCACTGGGTGTTTTCTGGTCCAGAAAAAATCTCCAAAAAGTTTTGTCGCAATTAGACTCCGTTTGGTATTGATTTTCTGCAAAGTAAAAAACAAGCAAAAACAGCAACTGGCACTTTGGCACTATGTCAATAGGTTAGTCCCAAAAAATGATATAAAGTTGCAATAAAATGATTGTAAAACATGCAAGAATGATAATATAACAACATGGAACAAGCAAAAATTATAGATACGTTGGAGACGTATCAGCATCCCCAAGCTTAATTCCTACTCGTCCTCGAGTAGGTAAATGATAAAAATAGAATTTTTGATGTGGAATGCTGCCTAACATGTTCATCTCATATTTTTTTTCTTTTGTATAGCATGGACATTTGGACTTGTAATGATTGAAAGCAATAGTCTAGTTTTAACATAATGACTTCAATAGTCAAGCATGTCAACAAGCAACCATGTCTTTCAAAATATTAACACTAAAGAAAGTTATCCCTAGCCCATCATGCTCAATCATTGATCCATTCATCAAACACACTCAAATATTAGCTATGCCCAATGCTCAAGTACGATCATAGTGCCCCCTAGTTGGTGCTTTATAAGAAAAGATGGAGACTCAAAGTAAAAATAAAAATTGCATAAAGTAAATAGATAGGCCCTTCGCAGAGGGAAGTAGGGATTTATAGAGGTGCCAGAGCTCAAGGTTTAAATTGAGAGAGAGAAAATATTTTGTGTGGCATGCTTTTCCTGTCAACGAAAACGACAAAGTAGCTCACAATACTTTCCATGCTAGATATATCATAGGCGGTTCCCAAACAAGAAATAAAGTTTATTCCTTTTTCCACCAAACTTTCACTTTCCATGGCGGGCCTTATCCACGGTTGCCTTCCATACCAACACTTTCCAAGGAATTTATTATTTGACAACATAAAGTAAATATTTTTTCTTTTTCATTTCGGGAATGGGCATCCCTATTACCGCCGCACTCTCGTGCAATGACAAGTGAATAAACACTCATCTTGAGAATAACACATCTAGCATGGAAAAATATTGGACACTCCCCACCGTTTCATGAGCGGTACGAGCACACAAAAGAGAAAATTTATTTTGAAAATTTAGAGATGGCACATACAAATTTGCTTGGAACGGCATGGAAATACCGCATATAGGTAGGTATAGTGGACTCATAAGGCAAAACTTGGTTTGAGGATTTTGGATGCACAAGTAGTATTTCTACTTAGTACAAAATGGAGGCTAGCAAATAGATTGAGAAACAACCAAACCAAGAAACGAAAATTCACATAAGCGAGCATTGAGCATAAGTAACACCGAATAATGCACCATAAGTAGGATGTAATTTCGTTGCATAACTATTGACTTCCGTTTATGCATAGGGAATCACAAACCTTAACACCAATATTCCTACTAAAGCATAATTACTCACTAAGGAAATGACAAGCGGTTTTCAGCAAGGTAATTTCTACAAGCACTGAAATTGTAGGTAACAGGTAGTTTGATAGCAAGATAAGTGGTAACGAGCAAGTAACGGTAACAGTAAATAAAGTGCAGCAAGATAGTCCAATCCTTTTGTGGCAAAGGATAGGCCAAAACGGTCTCTTATGATAAGCAAGCGTTCTTGAGGGTACACGGGAATTTCATCTAGTCACTTTCATCATGTTGGTTTGATTTGCGTTCGCTACTTTGATAATTTGATATGTGGGTGGACCGGTGCTTGGGTGCTGTTCTTACTTGAACAAACCTCCCACTTATGATTAACCCCCTCGCAAGCATCCGCAACTACGAGAAAAGTATTAAGATATATTAAACATTTGGATCCAAATCAGCCCCTTACAGAATAGCGCATAAACTAGGGTTTAAGCTTCTGTCACTCTAGCAACCCATCATCTAAAAACTACTCCACAATGCATTCCCTTAGGCCCAAAGATTGTGAACTGTCATGTAGTCGACGTTCACATGACACCACTAAGGGAATCACAACATTCATATCATCAAAATATCGAACACATATCAAATTCAGATGATTACTTGCAACATGACTTCTCTCGTGACGTCAAGAACAAAGGTAACTACTCACAAGTAATATTCATGCTCAATATCAGAGGCGTATTAAATAGCATAATGGATCTAAAAATATATCTTCTGTCGGGGATATAACTCCACGATGTAACCCGCCCTACTAGGCCGGGTTAACATATTGACGGCTTTATGACCAAGTTCAAGATGGGCCGTGTCATGGAGACAAGGCAAGCGAGGCGGTTGCTGATTAGAGTCGCCAGGCGGCCCAACACTTGGAGATGGCGGCTCAAGGCCCACGAAGCTGAAGACGCTGGCCGGATTTCCCTAAGACTCAAGGCAAGTTAGAGACATTGTAGGTTACGGGACACGATATGACCCGGACTCTATTGTAAACCCTAGGGCTTGACCTGTATATAAAGGCAGGCCCCTAGGACCGGAAGACTTAAGTTACAATCTCTCGATAGCTAGGTTAGCGATTCTGCACCCTTGTAATCGAGATCTATTCATCAAATACACACAAAGCAGGACATAGGCTATTACCTCCATCGGAGGGGGCGAACCTGGGTAAACCCGACTCTCTCTCTCTCTCTCTCTCTCTCTCTCTCTCTCTCTCTCTCTCTCTCTCTCTCTCTCTCTCGTTTAACCCCTTCGAGTCGCCACCTAGCGGCGATGGCCTCACACCTAAGTCCTTTCACGAGGACATCTGCTGGGTTGAGAAAACCACGACAGTTGGCGCCCACCGTGGGGCCATCGCCGGGTGGAGTTGAGTTCTCGAAGGGAGCCCTTTCAGGGTTCGGGAGTTACGCGGTCGGTTGAATGACCAAGAGCCGCCGTGACAAGATCTACATCGACGACTCTGGCTGGGGCCCCGAGGCCGACTCGATTGAGTACGGTTACTGGGTCCCCTTTGGCAAGATCCAAGTCTTCATCGGCAAGATCGGCGCGACGGTGCCCAAGCCGGACATCTGCACCAACATTGTCGAGCCGGCTCAGCGTACACAATCCAGCCGGCGTCAAACGGGCCGAAGTCACGACGTGGTCAGGCCCTCTCGGTGGGCCGGTTCTTTGGACGAGCCGGCCGTCGAAGGAGCGATCGTCATCAATTCGGATGTTGAGCTTGGGGGCTCGTTGGAGCGGAGGCCCGCGAGGAACATCATGATCTCCCCCGGCATGCCTCAACTCGTGCTATGATAAGAATGGCAGCGCAAGCATCGCTCGCGACTGGTGCATCTGGGGGCTCTGAGAAGGCGCACGGCGACTCAGGAACGGAACTCCAGCAGCATGATAGTCAAGGTATTTTTCAGGAAAATCCAAAGCAGCTTAATTGTGGTCAATACCACGTGTTCACCACCAATACCTGCAAGCAGGACAACAAGGTCAAGAGTAGGGCCTTCAACATGGCTGACCCGATGGTTCCCAGGTACCTAAACTGGTCCGAACACGCGATCACCTGGAGCAGGGAGGATCATCCCCCCGGGTTGACAATCCGAGCGGTTTAGCTTTGGTGGTGGAACCTCAAGTTGGCGGATATACTCTGTCCAAGGTTCTCATGGATGGAGGCAGCAGCATAAACATATTATATTATGAAACCTTTCGCCGAATGAATCTGTCGGAGAGCACGTTGCTTCCTTCAACGACAGTTTTTCATGGGATCGTCCCTGGAAAGTCTGCTTATCCGATCGGGCGGATTAAGCCTGATGTGGCCTTCGGAGATGAGTTCAACTACAGATGCGAGCCTTTGATGTTTGAAGTTTTTAAAATAAAGAGCCCTTATCATGCTCTCTTCGGGCGGGCGGCTTAAGCTCGTTTCATGGCCCGCCCGTGCTACGTCTACCTCAAGCTCAAGATGCCAGGACTCAAAGGCACCATAACTATGGACGGGAACCGGACGATAGCTCAGGAATGCGAGAAAGGAGATGCAGCTTATGCCGAGTCAGCCTGCGCAGCAGAGGAATTGAAGTTCTACACGGCCAATGTTGACCCGGCTGACATGAGCCCGCTCAAGAAACCCAATACTGAGTCGGAACCTACACTTAAATTTAAGCCGGTCGAGGACACGAAGCAGATCGATTTCACGCCGGGCGATTCATCCAAACAGTTCACTATTGGGACCGGTTTGGATCCCAAATAGGAAAGCGCGCTCATCAAATTCATCCGTGAGAACCGGGACATCTTTGCATGGAAGCCATCTGACATGCCTGGAGTCCCGAGAGAACTTGCTGAGCACCACCTTAATGTAGATCCCAAGATGAAGCCAGTGCGCTAGTACCTCCGTGGTTTTAATGAGGAGAGACGTATGGCCATTGGAGAAGAAGTGGCCCAGCTCCTAGCTGCCGGGTTCATCGTAGAAGTTTTTCATCCTGAGTGGTTCGCTAACCCGGTGCTTGTTTTAAAAAAACGGCACTTGTTGCATGTGTGTCGACTACACAGATCTCAATAAAGCCTGTCCCAAGGATCCCTTCGCCCTTCCGCGTATTGATCAGATCATTGATTCTACAGCGGGTTGCGAGCATTTGTGCTTCTTGGATGCGTACTCTGGGTATCATCAGATCAAGATGGCTGTTGAGGACCAAGAGAAGACGGCTTTCATCACTCCCTTCGGAGCTTTCTGCTATGTGTCCATGCCTTTTGGGCTCAAGAGCGCCGGGGCGACTTACCAGCGTTGCGTCCAGAACTGCCTTAGTCCACAGATCGGGCGCAACGATCCTGCCTACGTTGATGACATCGTCGTGAAATCTCAGAAGAAAGAGATGCTCTTAGATGACATCAAGGAGACCTTTGACAACCTTCGAGTATACGAGATGAAACTTAACCCGGCGAAAGTGTGTCTTTGGCGTTCCTGCGGGCAAGCTACTAGGGTTCCTGGTCTCTGAGCGAGGCATTGAGGCCAACCCAGACAAGATCAAGGTGGTGACATCGTTATCCAAGCCGGCAAACGTAAATCAAGTTCAGCGGCTTGCCGGACGCATCGCGGCCTTAAGCCGGTTTATAAGCCGTCTGGGAGAAAAGGCGATCCCCTTCTACCAGTTGTTGAAGAAATCCGACGACTTTAAGTGGACGGACGAAGCTGGCAAAGCCTTTGAAGCACTCAAGCAACAGCTTGTTAACCCGCCTGTCTTGGCTGCTCCCACGGAGAAAGAGCCTATGCTCCTGTACATCGCTGCCAACTCCAAGGTAGTAAGCGTTGCAGTTGTGGTTGAGCGGAAAGGGGAAGGAAAGGAATATCTGGTCCAGCATCCGGTTTATTTTGTCAGTGAAGTTTTGACCCTGTCCAAGTAGCGGTACCCACATTGGCAGAAGCTGGTCTTCGGGATCTTCATGGCGAGCCGGAAATTGAAGCATTATTTCCAGGAACACCCAATCACCGTGGTCAGTTCGGCGCCTCTCGGTGACATCATACAAAACCAGGAGGCCACGGGTAGGGTTGCCAAGTGGGCTATTGAGCTTGGCGACCACCACTTGAAATACATGCCCCGAACCGCTATCAAGTCCCAGGCTTTGGTCGATTTCATAAACGATTGGACGGAGATACAGATTCCGGAAGATAGGCCAGATAACACGTACTGGACTATACACTTTGATGGGTCTAGACAGCTGGAGGGCTCGGGGGCTGGAGTCGTACTGTCTTCTCCAAAAGGTGACAAATTTTGTTGTGTCTTACGGCTCATCTTCCCGTGTACTAACAATGCAGCTGAGTACGAAGCCCTCCTACATGGGATCAGAATAGCAAAGAGATGAACCTTAACCGGGTTAGATGTCTGGGCGACTCAGATCTAGTGGCTCAGCAAGTTTTAGAGACTTGGGATTCTAAGGACCCTCTTATGGCGGCTTACCGATGAGCGGTCTCTGATGTGGCGAGTCATTTCCAAGGTTACCAAGTCGATCATATAGATCTCCGGCTTAATGAGGCGGCTAATGCTTTGTCTAGACTTGGGTCACAGAGAAAGCCGGTGCCACCTAACGTTTTTCTGGACGTCCTTCACAATCCATCAGTCTAATTACCATCTAAAGAGGACATAGCTATCCCTGACACGGAGGCACACTTGGTGGCAGCTCTACATATCACCCCTGATTGGATTGTACCATATTTAGCTTACTTGAACCGAGGGGAACTCTCAGAAGTGGAAGTCGACGCTCGTCAAATCATCCGGCGGTCAAAGTCAATGACAATCGTCAATGGCGAGTTACATCGTCGAAGCAGCACTGGCGTGTTTCAACAGTGTGTTTCGCCCGAGGAAGGCCAGGAAATACTTAATGAAAGTCATTCTGGCAATTGCGGACATCATGCCGGCTCACAATCACTGGTGGCCAAAGCTTTCCGGCATGGATTTTATTGGTTAACGGCTCATGCCGACACTGAGGAGATTGTGCGCAAGTGTGACGGGTGCCAAAAGTTTGGTCGACAGGCTCATGTACCGGCTCAGGAGTTGCGTATGATCCCAATTACCTGGCCATTTGCGGTCTGGGGGCTAGATATGGTTGGTCCATTCAAGCCTTTTTCTGACAAGAAGACCCACTTATTAGTGGCGGTTGATAAGTTCACTAAATGGGTTGAAGCAGAGCTGGTCAGCAATTGCGATGGAGAAACTACGGTCAAATTTTTAAAGAAGCTGATTTTCCATTTTGGTTACCCTCACAGCATCATTACTGATAATGGTACCAATCTGTCCAAGGGAGCCATGGAACAATTCTGCCAACGAGAGCACATCCGGCTCGATTTAGCAGCAGTGGCGCATCCGCAGTCCAACGGGCAAGCTGAAAGAGCCAACCAGGAGATCTTGAGAGGAATCAAACCTCTGCTCATGGTGCCCCTTGAGCGCATGCCAGGTTGTTGGGTTGAAGAACTCCCTTCAGTACTTCGGAGTATTCGAAGAACCCCAAATAGATCCATAGGATACACTCCTTTCTTCTTGGTTTACGGAGCTGAGGCGGTTCTCCCAAGTGATATCCGTCATGACTCGCCTCGGGTGACTGCCTATGTCGAGGCAGATAATGAGCAAGCACGCCAAGATTCTCTGGACGCCCTAGAGGAGGAGCGTGACTTAGCAGCAGCCAGATCTGCAATATACCAGCAAGACCTGCGTCGTTATCACAGCCGTAGAGTCCGAAGTCGCACTTTTCAAGAAGGCGACTTAGTTCTCCGTCTGATTCAAGATCAAACGGGGATGCACAAGCTCTCCCGCCTTGGGAGGTTCCTTTCGTCATCAGTCGAAACCTCAATAATGGTTCATATTACCTGGTCGACTTGCGAGAAGGTTCATACACTTTTGAGGAGGAAACAACCCGGCCGTGGAATATCGCACACCTACGGCCTTATTACACTTAGGAGCCACCGGCTCACCCTTTTGTAATTTTTTCTCCCCCTCCACAAAATTCTGTATATACTTCTTTATGTTCAAATATAATAAAGATGGCACCCCCGAAAATCGGGGTCTCTGTCATTGTAGCCTACAAATTGAGCATGAGTCTTTATTGTTTGTAACATAGGTCACTTGCGGGCTTCCAACTCATCGAGTTTAGCTTTCTCACCCTCTTGACCCGGCAAAAAAACGCCATCAAAATATGGTTAAACCTGCCTGTATGCTTGATGCGACTCCGATCAGATGACCCCATGTACTCTTGAAAAGTTAATCCTTTTGGACCCTGAACTTTTAAGGTTAAAACATTAGCTTGAGTCATGTGAGAGCCGGCATACAGAAAGCTAGGATAAACCATGGGTTATTATACCAGCTTCATTGAAGCAAGACTTGCACCTCGAAAGCCAGTCTCCTTATTCCGAGTCTCACTGAGCCGGTTTATTTATATATATATATATATATATATATATATATATATATATATATATACTCGTATTTTTCAGGTACAATATTACCCTTACTACCGGCCTATGTTCAAATGTCCGGGTTACACAACTGAGCTCATATCATGACCAGTTTCCAGATCATCAGTCTTCAATATCATTGAAGGAGAATTCGATCGACTTGAGTTTCGAAAACCAAGTTATCTTGTCAGCTTATCCCTGTCAAAATTCATCAAGCACCAAGCAAGGGAAGTACAGGAACAGACAATAAAAGAGTGGCATAAGCATATTAACAAAAAGCTTGTCGAATTGGAGTTCAGCACTGACAAAAGACGCCAACGTGCACGATGGCACGACAGAGCAAATTCAAAGTTATGGAGAATACTACTCCTATTATAGGCTCACAATGGAGGCCACGTAATTCTTCAAAAGTTTCTTACGCCAGGGGGCTCGCTCTATAGGGGCGATTCGTCCAGCTTCTGAGGTGTCTTCATGTTCTATCATCAGCCGCCTCTGGATTTGACCCCGCCGGGTCGTCATCATCAACCTGCAGGCCTTTCTGTTGCCATCGAATTGAGATCAAAGATTCAAAATTTGCCGTCCCTTCAACAAGAGCCGACGCATCAATGTCAGGAGCAAAAGTTGTCTTACGGCGAGGAGGCACCAAGTCAGACGGCTCGTCCTTGGGCGCGTTAACACGCTCATTGTCGATGGTGAACGCAGGATGATCTTTTGAAAGATCCACCTCCTCAGCTATCAAGGACACTAGTGGCCGGGTCTCCGTGAGGCACTTTGCGTAATCTGCACGAGTGAAGGCAGAGCCATCGAGTTTAAATTTTGGGAAGCCGCCTTTTAGGAGCTCCACGTCCAATTCTGGTAGATACGCTTTGGCTCGAGCAAGCGCTATATTCGCCCCTCCTCGAGCCGCCGACTTCCGGGCTTCAGCCACCCATTGAGGCACGGTAGAGAGTTGCTTCAGCATATCCTTGATATTTCTTGGTGGGTGCTTCAGGTTTTTTACGGCCATGATGGAATAAACAGAGCCTGTAAACAGTTGCTCCACGTACGTGAAAATGGTTTTCAGTTTCACAATTGGCAGCTCTACAAGGTTATGATTTTTTTGCCCTGCAAGCAAAAGAAAGTACAATAAGCCGCCGCAAGGATCATAAGCCGGCATATTGACAAAAGCGGAATGGAACACATACCAAAGATTGTTGTCAACATTTTGTTGATCTGTTTCACAAGAATGGCATACTTTTCCTTCACGGGGCCGAAGTTCTTCTCAGCCTTTTCCGCATGTTTCGTCAAGACAACCTTTTCCGCCTCAAACAGCTTTATGGCCTGTTCCAGGCGTTCATTTGCCTGACGTGCATAATTTTCAAAATGAGCCACCATGGATTCGGCTTCAGTTTTCAATCTTTTTTCTTCCTTGAGCCTTTTCTGCATTCTCACAGCAACAGAGTTAGCGTCTTCAACATATCCCTGATAGACGAGCAAGAAGGATCAGTAACTATTTCTACATGTCCCAAGAAGATTGCAAGCAATATCCTTGACACTTGGGGGCTAATGCATAGAAGTTCTTTCGAAATTAAGATATGGAGAAGACCCGACTCATCTCAAGAAGATGAGTCGGCCCTTGGGGGCTACAGGTCGGATTTCTTCAATCTTTAAGACCCGGCTCATCTCAAGAAGATGAGTCGGCCCTTGGGAGCTACAGGTCGGATTTCTTCAATCTTTAAGACCCGACTCATCTCAAGAAGATGAGTCGGCCCTTGGGGGCTAGAGGTCGGATTTCTTCAATCTTTAAGACCCGACTCATCTCAAGAAGATGAGTCGGCCCTTGGGGGCTACAAGTGGAATTTCTTTAAATTTTCAAGACCCGATTCATCTCAAGAAGATGAGTCGGCCCTTGGGGGCTACACCCTTACTAACAGGACTTTAGCTATTTTATAAAACCAGCTTGTCATAACAAGCTAGTCTTTGGAAGCTAATGACAGTATACATGATAATGGTAAAAACAGAAGATTACCTCATATTTCTCCTTCTGAGCGTTTTGTAGGAGATATGCCCTAGAGGCAATAATAAATGATATTATTTATCTCCAAGTTCATAGTTATGTTTATGTTCCATGCTATAACAGCTATGGTTCTCGAGTCTACAATAACCACGAGGCTCGAAGGAAGACTCATATGCACGTGTGGTATAATAAACGGTAAAATGTATTCCTAGTCTTGCCTCTAAGACTGGCTCAAGTATTGCATGATGAACCTGTTTTCCTGATCATGGGCATGGCTATGCCGGCAATTTTGAGGGCGCAATGTTGGTAGAACACTTGTGTTGAATCGACCCGAAATGATGTTATGCTATGAGATACATTCATCACAAGTTAATGGTTAATAACACAGAGATAGTTAATGTTTGCATAATTCCTTAGACCATGAGAGTATCGAGTTCCTTCGTGCTTGCTTCGTGAACTTTGGGGTTTGTTAAACGTCATCCGTTACTGGGTGGCTATTATGGCGGCTTACGGGTTCACGGAAAAGTATGGCAAGTAACAAGATAGCTCAAGATTGGGATTTGCTCCTTCGACGATGGAGAGATATTCTCGGGCCCTCTCGGTGTTACGGTATCCATCATCGTCTGGCCAGACACAGGGTGATTTGATCACAGGGATGCCGGAACACGGTAACGAGAAAAGAGAACAATACCGGTAACGAGGTAACTGGCATAGTGGACAAGTTGTTGATCCACGGGGATGCCAACATGTCTCACCTCGGGTATTTGTAACATATCGCAAAGCAACAGGAATAGCACATGGCAACTGGAGGTTCACTCGAATATTCATTCGTGTGGCTATACGGGTCAATATGGGTGTCCACGGCTCCGATGTTGATCATTGATCGGAAGGGGTTCCGGGTCATGTCTATACTTCACTGAACCTATAGGGTCACACGCTTAAGGGTCATCTATCTGCTGAATACTAGACAGGGAGTCTGAGAGAAAATCACCGGAAAAGTTTCGGACAGCGGAAAAGTTCCGCAGAGAGAACACCGGAACAGTTTCGGTAAAACTGAAAAGTTGTTTCAGGGGATACCATTAATTCAAATTGGTTTCGGCACATGCCTGATAATTCTTGGAGGGTGCCAGAATCATTCTGGAAACTTCTGGGAATTTTCCGGAAGAAAAACCGAAAATGTTCCGGAGCTGCCGGAACTGCTTCGGATGCTTTTCGCAGATGAAAATCACTAATCCGGAATTGTTCCAGAACGCATTGAAAATTATTTTAGTGGGTACTGGAAATGTTCTAAGCCCACATAAATATTTTCAGTTCGAACTTACGCTGAAAAATGTCGTCGTGAATAGTGAAAGTGCTTTTTGGATATTTTTGGAAAACCACCTTTTGGGATATTTCCCAAAAGGCTTCTAGAAGGCCTTGGGGGCCAAGGAAGCCCCTCATGGGGGGCCCCCAAGGGGGTGGCTGGCCAAGGTGAGTGGAGCTCCATGGAGCTCCACATGGCATCCCTTTTCCCTCTTATGCCCTTTGTGTATGACATAAAGTGGGGGCATTTTTGGGTTTTTGGAATGGCAACTCTACCCCTTGGTTTTCCTATAAATAGGAGGTGAGGGGGCTGCCCAAACCTCATCCCTTCTCACATACACATGCCATTTGACTTGTCTGGCTTCTCTCTCCCTCCCCGCGAAATAGTTTCGTAGAGCCGAAAGGCTCTTTGGGTTCCGGCAGGAACTAGTTCTGGACGGCGAAGCCCTGCCGGATAGATGACACCATATGTGTGCAACTCTGTAGAGAGATCGTAGTTTCGGTCTTAGTTCGAGAGTGCCTCCCGAAGGGCTGTCCGTGTGACCGTCCGAGTTTCGAAGGTCCTCCTGAAGGGCTGTCCGAGTGACCGTCTGAGTTTCGAAGGTCCTCCCGAAGGGCTGCCCGCGACACCGTCCGGGGGACTGTCCGACTGCCTCCCAGAGGGCTGTCCGAGGGGCAGATGAGGGTATACATCCTCGCGGTTGGGAGGTTGTAAATCCTAGCTGCGGGGATCTACACCGTCGATCGTCATCGACTCTACTTCTGCTGCGCTACGAGTCGGTAACGAAAAGGATCAAACCTTGTATGCAGTCTCCATAGTGGTCCTGGGCTGGTGCGTAGGTCGGAATTTTTTTGTTTTCTGCTGCGTTACACTACACGTTTATCATGCTCTTTTCAATTTCACGGCTCACAGATAGCCGGGTCAAATACTACTGATATAGATCTTCAACACCAAGTATGGACAATTCCAGGAATTCCACCTTGGCTTTTCCCTTGTCCAAAGTCACTGGTTCATCTTTACTCGCGGTTTTTGCCAATGAGGTGGAAGCAGTTGGGGCTTGGAAACCTTCTTTAACAAACACAACATCCGAAGTGTTGCGGCCAAACGATGATTCAATCTCAGGAGGAGCATCCATAAAAACAGGCTCATCTGGTCCGGATATCTCAGTGGCAGCTGCCGGCTCTACCCTCGAATCAGGCTCCTTTTTAGAAGAAGGGTCAGCCATTGAAGTTATCTTCAGAAGAATTGGTGCCTCTTGGGCTGCTGTCCCAGAGGATGACCCGCCTGCTCGTTTTGACACAACGGCTTTGGCTCTGTGGATTGTCGGTACAACAAAAGTTATTATAAGTTGGGATCAAAACAAAGAAAGACATGAGGCAATATTGCAAAAACAGAAGTTTACCCGCGATTAACGTTGAAAGGGGGAAGTTGTGACGCACTTGAGTCGCCTGATGATGAAGGAGGTTCCTCATAAAGGGAATTTGAAGGACTGAGAGGTTGTTTAAACAAACCGGCTCTAGGACGAGAATCAGTTGGGCTATGGGGAACCTGAAGGCGTGGTTTACGAGCCGGCGGCGCATCAGATGAACTAGGGTCTTCGTCATCCCGGGTTTTGCGCTTTGATGAGTCGGCAAACTGTGTTTTCTTCAAAAGAAAATCAGGAGCCAAATGAGCTTCCGGGTGTGATAATTTAACCTTCCGAACAGTTTGTCTTCGTTTTCGGGGAACAAACATTTTCGAAGGACTGGGGGAAATTGGAGTTACTTCAGTTTGTCCGGCTTGGCTAAATTCCGAGTCGCCCTGGTAAGAAGGTGCGTCAGCAAGCTCATTAAACAGGCGGCCGAGAGAGTCAAGTTCTACCTCAGATTCCTCCCCAGAAGATGACACGGAGACTGGGGCATTCTTTCTACCCATAGAAGGAACAAAGACTTGAGGTGCGACTTTCCAATAGTTAGAATACGCCTGAAAATACATGGAGAATATGATAAATTAATGGCGAGTTAAAGATAACACCGACAAAATACAATGAAAATGATCAATACCTGAGGCGGCGGATTGAGAAGGTAGAATGGGCCCAAGCCGGTGACGTTGCATAACTCCTTTGAGTCAGAGAATAATCTCTTTGTCTCTTTGGTAAGAGCGTCGTCAGAAAGATTTTCTCAAGAAAACCGCTGAGGATCATTTGAGGCACCTGAATATTCACACATCAAGCCATCCCTCAAACTGACAGGTTGGATTCGCCACTTTAACCAACAGCGAATCAGATCTATCCCGGTCAGGCCATATGCAGTCAGAGCTCTTAACTTTGCATGAAGAGGCGCTAAAGGAGCCCTCTCTTCGTCAATTGGCCAACTCAGAAATTCCACTTTACCACTGAGCCTTTCCAATCTGAAACCCGACAATGGATTTTCTCCTTCAGGTGCAGTGTTTCTGCAGTAGAACCAGGTTTTGTTCCACCCCTTCTGGTGACTCGCTAGTTTTGATTCTGGGAAGGCGCCTTTCTTTGTCTTCTAGATAGAGACGCTACCAAGCTCACAGGCAGCACCATTCTTTTCCTCCGTTTGGCGGTTAAGGTAAAAGAACTCCCTAAACAGAGTCACAGACGGCTCAACCTGAAGGTACACTTCACACAGTACTTGAAACTGACAAATATTGGTCATAGAGTTTGGACCAATGTCTTGAGGCCTGATCTTGAAAAAATGCAAGAGGTCCCTAAAGAATTTTGAGCCAGGGGGACGGAAGCCTCTGCGCAAATGATCAGTAAAGACCACAACCTCCCCTAGCCGTGGTTGTGGGAACGACTCTTCTTCGGGAGCCCGCCATTTTATAATCTTTCGAGCTGGCAATAAACCTTGATCCACGAGATTATCCATGGTAAGACTGGACTCTTTGGTCTTGGCCCAGTTACAAATTTTGGGGGTTTTCGGAGCCATGGTGGGTTTTGCAACGGCTACCAGATTAACGAGGAAAATAAGCCGGAGCAGATTATAAGTCGCCTATACTGAAGTATTGTTATGAGCCGGTGAAATTTGAGAAGGCTGAAGGGACATCCCCAACACTTAGCAAAATTGTTGGGTCATAAACAAGTTTCTATGAGAATTTCCTTACATGCGGATCTAATTAAGCGAGGAAAAACAGTGAGATATATGTTCTAGCTGACGGAACAACCGAAACCATGGTGCTTCAGAGGATAACCCTAGATGGCTCATTTTAGCTTTTCTTATGACGAAAATAGAGCGGAGATCGTTCTAAGAATACGCATCAATGAGCAAATAGTATGTGGATCTACAAACAAAATTTCGGATGAACACGATGAAAACGGCAAGAACACCGGAAGCGTCGAACCCTAAATGGAGGGGATTCGTACCGGATGGCGTCGAAGGAGAGGCGAAGATGATCGCGTTCGCTTTGACAGTCGCAAGAAGGCCCGATGACGTCGGCGATGGAGTGGAAGACCTCGGAGTCACTTCGGGAGCTCTAACGGTGCTCGGCCAACGGAGAAGCAATAGGAAGAAGACGATGGGGAAAAGTTACTGTGGAGCTCGGTGGGCTTATTTATAAGGAGAAGAAAGTGAAGAAGCGCCGAGAAAAACGAAACGACCACGGTAAATTTGTGACTACGAGCACACCTCGATTTTTGCGTCTACCTAGATTTGGCGCAGTTTTTGAAGGGATGCATTATGATAGCTTTGAAGAACAACGGTCATCAAGGATGACGTCATTAAAAGACAGGTATTAGAGAAATGAAAAGTCCGGAAGCATTACAAGCCGGCGTTATGAAATTCGTGGAAAACACAAATCCAAGGATGAGCCGCCAAAGGAAGAGAAGAGAAATTGACATGAACGGATTCAAATCAATCTGGGGCCTAATGTTGGGGATATAACTCCACGGTGTAACCCGCCCTACTAGGTCGGTTTAACATATTGACGGCTTTATGACCAAGTTCGAGATGGGCCGTGTCATGAAGACGAGGCAAGCGAGGCGGTGGCTGATTAGAGTCGCCAGGCGGCCCAACACTTGGAGATGGCGGCTCAAGGCCCACGAAGCTGAAGATGCCGGCCGGATTTCCCTAAGACGCAAGGCAAGTTAGAGACATTGTAGGTTACGGGACACGATATGACCCGGACTCTATTGTAAACCCTAGGGATTGACCTATATATAAAGGCAGGCCCCTAGGACCGGAAGACTTAAGTTACAATCTCTCGATAGCTAGGTGAGCGATTCCGTACCCTTGTAATCGAGATCTATTCATCAAATACACACAAAGCAAGACGTACGCTATTACCTCTATCGGAGGGGGCGAACCTGGGTAAACCCGACTCTCTCTCTCTCTCTCGTTTAACCCCTTTGAGTTGCCACCTAGCGGTGATGGCCTCACACCTAAGTCCTTTCATGAGGACATCTGCCGGGTTGACAAAACCATGACATCTTCCACCAAATAAACCATATAGTAATCAACTACAAGATGTAATCAACACTACTAGTCACCCACAGGTACCAATCTGAGGTTCCGGTGCAAAGATTGAACACAAGAGATGAACTAGGGTTTGAGAGGAGATGGTGCTGTTGAAGATGTTGATGAAGATTGACCCCCCAAAGATGAGAGGGGTGTTGGTAATGATGATGGCATAGATTTCCCCCTCCGGGAGGGAAGTTCCCCAGCCGGAATCGCTCCACCGAAGGGCAAACGTGCTCCTACCCAAGTTCCGCCTCGAGACGGTGGCGTTCCGTCCCGAAACTCCTCTCCTTATTTTTTCGAGGTCAAAAGACCTTAAGTACCAGAAGATGGGCACCGGAGGTGGGCTGGGCTGACCACAACCCACCAGGGCACGCCTGGGGGGCCTGGCACGCCCTCGTGTCTTGTGGTCACCAGGTGGCCCCCCTCCGGTAGTTATTTGCTCCAGTATCTTTCATATATTCCAAAATAATTCTCCATGAAGTTTCAGCTTATTTGGAGATGTGCAGAATAGGTGTCTCTCATATGCTTTTTAGGTCCAGAATTCCAGTTGCTAGCATTCTCCCTCTTTGTGTAAACCTTGCAAATTATGAGAGAAAAGGCATTAGAATTACTCCATAAAGCATTATTATGCATAAAAACATTATAAATAACAGTAGGAAATCATGATGCAAAATGGACGTATCAACTCCCCCAAGCTTAGACCTCGCTTGTCCTCAAGCGAAAACCAATATCGAAAACATGTCCACATGGTTTGAGAGAGAGGTGTCGATAAAAACAAAATACGGACATAGTAGCATCATGCTTATTATCATAGCAGCAACAAACTTTGTCATAGAACTTACTCATATAACTTTTATTATATAACTTCATCATATAACTTCTCATGAACAAGTAACTATTCATCACAACATAGAAGTATAAAGCATAAACCTTATTGAAAACCAACAAACTATGTTCTCAGTCAACTTTGCAACTACAATTCATCATATTTTCAGGAAGGGTCTCTTGTCGGAGCCTTTTGGCAAGTCCACATACTCAACAATCATTTAATATTCTATGATTGCTAACACTTACAACATACTCATGAGCAAAAAGTTTCAACCGGACACATAGAAAGATAGGGGCTTATAGTTTCGCCTCCCAACGTATTCACGTCAAGGGTGATGTCAACAATAATAACTCATGCTCACTCATATCCAACTGGATATATGTGCCTAGATCTTTCCTCACCACATGATGCTTGCAAAAAGAAAAATTAAAAAGGAATAGGGAAGAATACTTTGACTCTTGCATAAAAGTAAATACATAAAAGTAAAAGATAGGCCCTTCGCAGAGGGAAGCATAGGTTGTCATGCGCTTTTTGGTTTGTATGCCAAATCCCATAATGCAAAAGAACATCACGTTTTATTGCCCCTTATGATAGCAACCTTTATTATGCAGTCTGTCGCTTTTATTACTTTGCCATCACAAGTTCGTACAATGCTCAATTTTCTCTTACACTAATTGATCAAACACATTTAGAAGCAATTTTTATTGCCTTAGTGCACCGATGGCAACTTACTTGAAGGATCTTACTCAATCCATAGGTAGGTATGGTGGACTCTCAAAACATGAGTTTTGGTTTGGGGTTTTTGGATGCAAAGTATTATCTCTACTTAGTGCGGAATTTTTGGCTAGCAAAGATATTGAGCAAGCACCACATGTTGAAGGATCTATGACAATATAACTTCTATGTGAATATGAACAAACATAAATCATTACGTTGTCTTCCTTGTCCAACGTCAACAATTTTGGCATATAATATTTAATGGGGGCTCACAATCATAAAAGATGTCCAAGATAGTGTATTTGCATGCGAATCTTCTCTTCCCTTATTAATTATTTCATGAATTGCATCATTGACCAATGCTTTGTTTGTCAATCTCCAATAAATTTTACCACTTATACTTTTCCTTATGTCATGTCATTACTTACCATAAGATTATCATATGATCCTTTTCATATTTAATGGGGATCACAATCATAAAAGAAGCAAAAGCTCAAACTAAACTTTATTATATAACTCTCACTCGATTACATAGATAGATAGATCACGAAACTAGCACTCGAAAATAGATCATACTAAACTTTTATTCAACTAGATCACGAAAGAGCTAAGGATCGAACTAAAAATAGGTGAAGGTAAATAGAAGTGATGGTGATACGATACCGGGGCATCTCCCACAAGCTTGGCTCAAGCCAAGGGGAGTGCCCATACCCGTGTACTCAAATCTCCTTTTGTGGTGAAGATGATGAAGGTGGTGGTGATGAGGTAGCCTTCTTCTTCAGCTTATATTTGAGCATCAAAATTTACCTCCCTTAGATCCTCATTCTCTAACTTGAGCTTTAATATCTTTTTGCACAATGCCGCCTTGCTCTCCTGCAGAAAACGAGATGGAATAAATTGAACCTTAGGTTTGTATCCTTTAGGGAGGCTTGACTTCTTGAGTTCCACATGCATGTCTGCAGGCTGAGGTAGTGGGTCATCCTCCTCCTCAGAGCTATCATCCTTTGTTTCCTTCATGTTGGCATCTTCTTCCTTATCCGTGGTCCATCCATAATGATCCACCTCTCCATAGACCTTAGGGTTTGCAATATAGTCAGCAACATAGCTCTCCCCCTCTGAATCTTGAGCCAACATATTTTCAGACCTGTCAGGAAAACAGCACGAAACAAGAACAGGGGATTTTTCTGCGATGCGGTGGTCAAAACATTCGGGGGTATATATAAAGATTTTTTTTATCTTGGGATGCAATAATATGGAAGGAAAATGGAGTCGGGAAGGTGCCCGAGGGAGGCACAACCCACTAGGGCGCGCCAGGCAGGGCAGGCGCGCCCTGGTGTATCGTGCTCACCTCGGTTGCTTTCCTGTTTATTTCTTATTTGCCTAATTTTTGTAATATTCCAAAACTAACAGAAAATATTTTTGCGGATTTTTCGGAGTCCGTTTACTTACTGTATCATGTACCTCCTCTTTTTCAGGATTCTGGAGTGTTCTGGAAGGTTTCTTTTATGTGTTCCTCTGGTGTCATGGTTTGGATAATATTGCTTTCAATAATAATAGGCGTACCCGAGATATAATGTTTAATTCTTTGTCCATTTACCACCCTCGGGTTAGTACCTTCGGCATTATTAATCTTGATAGCTCCAGAATGACAAACCTCTTCGGTAACATATGGTCCTTCCCATTTGGAAAGAAGCTTTCCTGCAAAAAATCTAAAACGAGAGTTGTACAAAAGAACATATTCTCCAACTTTGAATTCCCGCTTTTGGATTCTTTTGTCATGCCATCTTTTATTTTTTTCTTTGAATAGTTTGGCATTTTCATAAGCTTGAGTTCTCCATTCATCTAGTGAGCTAATATCAAATAACCTCTTTTCATCGGCAAGTTTGAAATCATAATTGAGTTCTTTAATTGCCCAAAATGCTTTATGTTCTAACTCTAGAGGCAAATGACAAGCTTTTCCATATACCATTTTGTATGGAGACATACCCATAGGATTTTTATAAGCTGTTCTATAGGCCCAAAGTGCATCATCTAGTTTGTTAGACCAATTCTTTCGGGACCTATTGACAGTTTTTTGTAGTATGAATTTTATTTCTCTATTGCTAAGTTCAACTTGACCACTAGATTGAGGATGATAGGGTGATGCAATTCTATGGTTAACATCATACTTAGCAAGCATTTTACGGAAAGCACCATGAATAAAGTGTGAACTGCCATCAGTCATTAAATATCTAGGGACTCCAAACCTCGGTTAAATAACTTCTTTAAGCATTTTAATGTAGGTGTTATGATCAACACTACTAGTTGGAATAGCTTCTACACACTTAGTAACATAATCAACACCAACCAAAATATGAGTATACCCATTAGAGGAAGGAAAAGGTCCCATATAGTCAAAACCCAAAACATCAAATGGTTCAACAACAAGTGAATAATTCAAAGGCATTTCCTGACGCTTACCGATATTACCAATTCTTTGACATTCATCACAAGATAAGACAAACTTACGGGCATCTTTGAAGACAGTATGCCAATAAAAACCAGATTGCAATACCTTGTGAGCAGTTCTATCTCCCGCATGATGTCCTCCATAGGCTTCGGAATGACATTTCCATAGGATTTGTTCATGTTCATGCTCAGGTACACAACATCTAATAATACCATCTACCCCTTTATAAAGATGTGGGTCATCTCAAAAGTAATGTCTTAAATCATAGAATAATTTTTTCTTTTGTTGGTATGTGAAACTAGGTGGTATATATTTATCAACAATGTAGTTAGCATAATCAGCATACCAAGGAGTGTTTTGAGAAATGTTTATTGTAGCTAACTGTTCATCAGGAAAACTATCATCAATAGGTTGTGTGTCATCAAGAATATTTTCTAACCTAGACAAGTTATCAGCTACGGGGTTCTCAGCTCCTTTCCTATCAGTAATATGTAAATCAAATTCTTGAAGCAAGAGAACCCACCTAATGAGTCTAGGCTTAGCATCTTTCTTTTCCATAAGATATTTTATAGCAGCATGATCGGTGTGAACAATGACTTTGGAATCAACAATGTAGGATCTAAATTTATCACAAGCAAACACAACTGCTAAAAATTCTTTTTCAGTAGTAGCATAATTTTGTTGGGCACTGTCTAGAGTTTTGCTAACATAATGGATAACATTTAATTTTTTATCAACTCTTTGTCCTAGAACAGCACCAACAACATAGTCACTAGCATCACACATAATTTCAAAAGGCAAGTTCCAATCAGGTGGTTGAACAATAGGTGCAAAAGTTAAGGCTTTCTTGAGTGTTTCAAAGGCTTCTACACAATCATCATCAAAAACAAATGGAATATCCTTTTGTAAAAGATTAGTAAGAGGCCTAAAAATTTTAGAGAAGTCTTTAATAAACGTCCTATAGAAACCAGCATGACCAAGGAAACTCCGAATACCTTTATTATCTTTAGGACATGGCATTCTCTCAATTGCATCTATTTTAGCCTTATCCACCTCAATACCTCATTCAAATATTTTATGCCCCAAGACAATACCTTCATTGACCATAAAGTGGCACTTCTCTCAATTCAAGACGAGATTAGTTTGTTCACATCTCTACAAAACTCGATCAAGGTTGCGTAAGCAATCATCAAAAGAAGTTCCGTAAATGGAAAAATCATCCATGAAAACCTCCACAATCTTTTCACAAAAATCAAAGAATATAGCAGTCATACATCTTTGAAAGGTAGCAGGTGCATTGCATAAACCAAAAGGCATACGTCTATAAGCATAGGTTTCAAAAGGACAAGTAAAGGTGGTTTTCTCTTGATCAGATTCCGATATAGGTATTTGAGAGAAACCAGAATATCCATCCAGAAAACAAAAGTGTGTGTGCTTAGATAATCTTTCTGGCATTTGACCAATGAAAGGCAGAGGGTAATGATCTTTTCTAGTAGCTTTATTTAATTTTCTAAAATCAATTACCATTCTATAGCCAGTGACAATTCTCTGTGGGATAAGTTCATTTTTATCATTAGGAACAACAGTAATACCTCCCTTCTTAGGGATACAATGAATGGGACTTACCCATCTACTATGAGCTATGTGATAAATTATACATGCTTGTAGAAGCTTTAATATTTCAGTTCTTACCACTTCTTTCATCTTAGGATTCAATCGTCGTTGGTGATCAACAACGGGTTTAGCATCAGGCCCCATATTGATCTTGTGCTGACATAGAGTGGGACTAATGCCCTTAAGATCATCAAGAGTATATCCAATAGCAGCCCGATGCTTCCTCAAATTTTTAATAATCTTTCTTCTTCATGTTCTGAAAGGTTAGCACTAATAATAATAGGATATATCTTTTTCTCATCAAGATAAGCATACTTCAAAGTGTCAGGCAATTGTTTTAATTCAAACACAGGATCACCTTTAGGTGGAGGAGTACCTCCTAGAGTTTCAATAGGCAAATTGTGTTTTAGGAGAGGTTGTTGTTCAAAGAATTTTTTATCTATTTCATTTCTTCCATGCAAGTGCATATCATTTTCATGGTCTAGCAAATATTGTTCTAGTGGATCAGTAGGAGGTACGACAATAGAAGCAAGACAAATTATTTCATCCTTACTGGGAAACTCTTTATTACGAGGTTGTCTACTAAACTTGGAAAAGTTAAACTCATGAGACACATCACCAAAATTAACACTGATGCTTTCTCTCTTGCAATCTCTCTTAGCATTGACGGTGTTCAAGAAAGGTCTACCGAAGATACTGGGACAAAAGTCATCTTGTGGGGAACCAAGAACTAGAAAATCAGTAGGATATTTTATTTTCCCACACAAGACTTCAACATCTCTAACAATCCCAAGTGGTGTGATGGTGTCTCTATTAGCAAGTTTAATAGTAACATCTATGTCTTCTATTTCAGCAGGTGCTATGCCATTCATAATTTCTTGGTATAAGGTAAAAGGAATAGCACTCACACTAGCACCCATATCATATAAACCATGATAGCAATGATCTCCTATTTTAACTGAGACAACAGGCATGCCAACTACGGGTCTATGTTTATCTTTTTCATAAGGTTTGTCAATTCTAGCGGCTTCATCACAGAAGTAAATAACATGCCCATCAATATTTTCTACCAAGAGATACTTAACCATAGCAACACTAGGTTCTACTTTAATTTGTTCAGAGGGCTTAGGTGCTTTAACATTACTTTTGCACCACAGTTGATACCTTAGCATGTTCCTTTATCCTAATAGGGAAATGAGGTTTTTCAATATAAGGAGTAGGCACAACTGGATCAACATTGTAAGTGATAGTTTCATCTTTAGCTTTTACCGGTTCTTTAATTTCTTCTTTAATAGGGGGATGATATTTAAACCACTTCTCCTTAGGGAGATCAACATGAGTAGAAAATGATTCACAGAAAGAGGCTACTATCTCAGAGTCAAGTCCATATTTAGTGCTAAACTTGTGAAAAGCATCGGTATTCATAAAAGATTTAACACAATCAAACTTAATCTTAATACCTAACTCATTACCTTCGTCGAGTTTCCAATCTTCAGAGTTGTGTTTAATTCTTTCTAAGAGATCCCTCTTGAATTCAATAGTCTTCTTCATAAAAGAACCAGTACAATAAGTATCGAGCATGGATCGATTATTATGAGAAAGCCGAGCATAAAAGTTCTGAATAATAATTTCTCTCGGGATATCATGATTGGGGCATGAATATAACATTGACTTAAGCCTCCCCCAAGATAGAGCGATGCTTTCTCCTTCACAAGGCCAAAAATTATATATATAATTCCGATCACGATGAACTAGATGCATAGGATAATACTTTTGCTGGAATTCTAATTGCTGTCGATTCCAGTTCTATGATCCAATATCACCACATAGCATATACCATGTCAATGCTTTTCCCTTCAAATATAAAGGGAAAACCTTCTTCTTTACTTCATCTCCGGATAAACCTGCAAGCATAAATAATCCACAAATTTCATTCACATGTATTAGATGCATATTGGGATGTTCAGTTCCATAAAGATTAGCTAGCAGTTGTTCTACCATACCGAAGGAATTTCATAACCAATATCTTCAGTACGTGCAGTAGGTCGAGGGACAACTAATTGTGGCTCTGGTCGAGGTGAAGATACCCCGAACAAACCCCTCAAAGGATTGTTTTCCATAGTAGCAAGTGACAATAAATTTCAGCATGTAGTATAAGTTTTTCCTTACCGATTTCCACTTACCAAGAGCGCTTCACTCCCCGGAAACGGCGCCGGAAAAGAGCCTTGATGACCCACAAGTATAGGGGGTCAATCGTAGTCCTTTCGATAAGTAAGAGTGTAGAACCCAACGAGGAGCAGAAGGAAATGACAAGCGGTTTTCAGCTAGGTAATTTCTGCAAGCACTGAAATTGTAGGTAACAGGTAGTTTGATAGCAAGATGATTGGTAACGAGCAAGTAATAGTAACAGTAAATAAAGTGCAGCAAGATAACCCAATCCTTTTGTGGCAAAGGACATGCCAAAACGGTCTCTTATGATAAGCAAGCGTTCTTGAGGGTACACGGAAATTTCATCTAGTCACTTTCATCATGTTGGTTTGATTTGCGTTCGCTACTTTGATAATTTTATATGTGGGTGGACCAGTGCTTAGGTGCTGTTCTTACTTGAACAAACCTCCCACTTATGATTAACCCTCTCGCAAGCATCCGCAACTACGAGAAAAGTATTAATATAAAATCTAACCATAGCATTAAACATTTGGATCCAAATCAGCCCCTTACGGAATAGCGCATAAACTAGGGTTTAAGCTTCTGTCACTCTAGCAACCCATCATCTAATAACATCTCCACAATGCATTCCCTTAGGCCCAAAGATGGTGAAGTGTCATGTAGTCGATGTTCACATGACACCACTAAGGGAATCACAACATACATTGTTGTGTTCTACCGTAGGTGCATCGCATGCCAATTAAAATTTTCATACGCGCAGAACATCCAAGAACATGCTACGGAGATGGATCACAGATCGTTACCACTAGACGCATAGTGCCGTGCAGCGGAAGTAGAGTTGGGGCAGCGCATTCGCGTGGTCCGTCTCCTCCCCGTCCGATCTCCCTCGAACAGCCGATCCGATCTCCCTCGCGCAGCCGGTCGTCGGATCCCTTGTACAGGTTCGCCGGAGCGGCGCAAGTGCACCGCCTCTAATGGTATCCGCGCGTGTAGGAGGAACACCATGCGGCGGACTGCTAGGTCCGATCACACAATCGGCGACGACAAGTAGAGGTGGCTAGTTGCAACACATGCAAAACCCTAATGACGGCACCTAAGCGATCAAGCGCATGGGTGTGCCGCACCTCCATTATATATAGGCATCCGTCGCGGGCTCAACTCTTGGGCCTCGCACGGATCCTAAAGCCCACGTGTTCCTTCCCTTAAGCGCGCGACCCCTTAGGTTCTCGGTCACTTGGTCGCGAGTCAGATTACATCCGACTCGACCAGTCGGTAGCGGCCTCTAGCAAAGCGTGCTGACTCCAAGTGTTCGATGAAGCTGGTTAGGCGAACCTGTACTTCACACTTCCGTTCCCTTTGCCACACGATATATGTTGTCATGCTCAAGGCGACATAGTCATCCTTGTTGCCGCATGACCTCTTTCTCGTTCCGGTGAATCCGGCCAACACTTCGGATTATCTCATAATCCTCATCGCATGGCCATGCTTATCCAGGTCGGATCACCCGAGGGGCCCAGAGTATATGTCTCCTCATCGGAGGGGCAAATCCCATCTTGCTCGACCACGTCTTGCAGCATGGGTCTGGACAAGCCCGAACCCTACCTTTATAACTACCCTGTCACCGAGTAGCGTTTGGTCGGCCCAAAGCAAGTCTGTCACCATCCCGAGTACATGCGCCAGCTCAGGTCTTAGGACATAGAACGTATGTTGTACTAGAGACTCACAGATGAACTATCGTTGCATCTCATAGTTGGTTCTGTCCAACTCAGACCTTATCTCGACTCGGATCCGACTACATCGAATCCGACCAGATCTTTCTGAGTCCATATTATCCGGCTAGCATCCAATGCTACATGGTCAGTGAGACTGGACCATCCACCATGTCATATGCTAGTCTAACTGGCTGTGCGTCCACGCAGCCCTTTCGACTAGGGACCATTTAGGACAGTTATCATACAATGCATAGTCTCAAAAACAAGTCACGTACTTGTTAATACACATCACTCATAATGTCCAAGGACTATCTTTATTCATAAAAACATCGGAAATATCATCATACATGATTGCCTCTAGGGCATATCTGCAACAGTCTCCCACTTGCACTAGAGTCAATCAAATAGACATCGAATGCCCATAACTCTAACGTGCCCCTCATGCTTGGGTAGTGGAAGCGGCTTAGTCAACGGATCTGCAACATTTTCATCCGTATGAATCTTGCATAAATTAGTATCACCATTCTTTGCGAGCTTTCGTATCAGGTGATACTTTCGGTCTATGTGCCTGGTCTTGTGGTGTTGTCTCGGCTCCTTAGCCTGTACGATGGCACCTGAATTGTCACAATACATGTCCAACGGTTTTGCCCAGCCCGGGAACACACCAAGATCCTCCAGGAACTTCCGAATCCAAACACCTTCCTTTGCGGATTCACAAGCCGCAATGTATTCGGCCTCTATTGTGGAGTCGGCCATCGTATCTTGCTTGGAAATCGTCCAGCTCACTGCTCCTCCATTCATGACATACACGAATCCAGTTTGCGATCGACAATCATCCCTGTCGGTTTGGAAACTAGCATCAGCGTAACCCTTTATGTAGAGCTCCTCCACACCTCCATAAACTAGGAACATCTCTTTAGTCCTTTTCAGGTACTTCAGGATAGTTTTCACCGCTGCCCAGTGACTCTCACCTGGGTCGGCCTGGTATCTGCTTGTTAAGCTTATTGCATAGGCAACATCAGGCCGAGTACATAGCATGGCATACATGATGGATCCTATTGCCGAAGCATACGGAATCCTACTCATCCGGTTTCGCTCATCAGAAGTCGTAGGACTCTGAGTCTTGCTTAGCCTTATGCCATGTGAGATGGGCAAGAACCCTTTCTTACCCTCACTCATGTTGAACCGCTTCAACACTTTGTCTATGTACGTGCTCTGGCTTAAGCCGAGCAGCCTTCTCGGTCTATCTCTATAGATCTTGATGCCTAAAATGTACACTGCTTCTCCAAGGTCTTTCATCGAAAACTTGCCATTCAATGATTCCTTGACTGAGTTTAGCATCGAAACATCATTTCCGATCAGCAGTATGTCATCCACATACAGGATCAAAAATACTACCAAGCTCCCACTAGACTTCTTGTATAAACAATAGTCCTCTTCGTTCTTGATGAAACCAAGGTCTACGACGACTTCATCAAAACGAATGTTCCAACTCCGAGCTACTTGCTTCAATCCATGAATGGATCTCTTGAGCTTGCATATTTTACTAGCATTATTTGGATCGACAAAACCTTCAGGCTGTATCATGTATACATCCTCCTTTAAATTTCCATGAAGGAAGTTGTTTTGACATCCATCTGCCATATCTCATAATCAAAATATGCAGCTATAGCTAGTATGATCCTCACCGACTTTAGCATCGCTACCGGCGAGTAGGTCTCGTCATAGTCAATTCCTTGAACTTGTCCATAACCTTTAGTGACAAGTCGAGCTTTGTGGATCTAAACATTTCCATCCACCTCGGTTTTCTTCTTAAAGACCCATTTGCAACCAATGGCAATTACGCCAGGTGGCGGATCAACCAAGTCCCAGACTTGATTATCATCCATGGACTTTAACTCGGATCTCCTGGCCTCCAGCCATGCCTCGGAATCTGGGCTCCCCATCGCTTCTGCATACATGGCCGGCTCGTCGCTTTCTAGCAACAACACATCGCGGACTCTGCGCAATCTTTTTGACCTCCGTGGCTCCGGTGCCGATTCCACTACGGGTTCCCTGACCAACTCTGGTATGATCTCATCACTAGCCGAGTCGTCCCCGAGTGGCTCTCGAATTTCTTCGAGTCGCACCGTTCACCCACTGGCTTCCCAACTGAGAAACTCTTTCTCTAGGAAAACCCCGTTCCGAGCAACAAACACTTTGTTCTCTTCTCGGTTGTAGAAGCTGTATCCCAAGGTTTCCTTCGGGTATCCCACGAATATGCATTTATCCGACTTGGGTGTAAGCTTGTCCGACATGAGTCGTTTAACAAATGCTTCACAACCCCAAATCTTTAGAAAAGACAAACTAGGGCTCTTCCCAGTCCACATCTCATGTGGTGTCTTGTCTACGGATTTTGATAGCACCCTGTTAAGTGTGAAAGCTGTAGTTTCTAGAGCATATCCCCAGAATGACAAGGGTAAATCCGATTTGCTCATCATCGATCTGACCATGTCCAACAAGGTTCGATTTCTCCGTTCTGACATGCCGTTTCTCTGTGGCGTGCCCGGAGGTGTGAGCTGAGGTACTATACCTCGGCTTTTCAGATGATCATCAAACTCCTGGCTCATGTACTCACCTCCACGATCTGATCGTAGAAGCTTTATTGTCTTGCCGAGCTGATTTTCAACCTTGTTTTGAAACTCTTTGAACTTTTCAAAAGTTTCTGACTTGTGCCTCATTAAATAGATATATCCATACCTACTCAAGTCGTCGGTAAAAGTCACGAAGTACTAATAGCCACCTCTGGTCGTTGTGCTCATTGGACCACACACATCACTGTGTATAAGATCCAACAGCTCGGACGCCCTTTCGCAACTCTTTGCAAAAGGAGACTTAGTCATCTTGCTGAGCAAGCATGATTCGCATGTCTCGAACGACCCGAAGTCGGACGAAGTTAGGAGTCCATCCTCATGGAGCTTCTTCATGCGTTTCAGACAAATATGTCCAAGCCGACAATGCCAGAAGTAAGTCGGATTTATCTCATTAGGCTTATGCCTCTTGACATTCATTTTGTAGACTGGTTCCGTTTGTAGATTTAAAATAAATAGCCCATTCACAATGGGTGCATAGCCGTCGAACATTCCATTCAAATAAAATGAACAACCATTGTCCTTTAAACTGAATTCATAACCCTGACTCATCAAGCATGAGGCAGGAATAATGTTC
The DNA here is from genome assembly GCA_039707655.1 of Elymus sibiricus. Taxonomy (NCBI): domain Eukaryota; kingdom Viridiplantae; phylum Streptophyta; class Magnoliopsida; order Poales; family Poaceae; genus Elymus; species Elymus sibiricus. The sequence goes on from CM077663.1 coordinate 404,142,986, forward strand.
CGACTAAGTGCGGGAATGTAATAACAATTATTCAATTCCAAAATAAATCCAGAAGGAAGCTTGAGCTACATCGTGCCGACCTCCAACGCCGCAACTCTTGCTTTGTTGCCGACCCTGATGTCAATCTCTCCTTGTGCCACACGCCTAGTTCTTATCAGCCCCTGCATCGAGTTGCATATATGAACAATCGATCCGGTATCAAATACCCAAGAGCTACTAGGTATGTCAGCAAGGTAAATGTCTATAACATATGTAACAAGTGTACCTTTGCCTGAAGAAGCATTTCCAGCCTTCTTGCCATGCTCAGCAAGCCACTTGCTACAGTTCCTCTTCTAGTGACCAGTTTCCTTGCAATGAAAGCACACAGTCTTTGAGTCCGGTCCCGGCTTCAGCGCAGCGGCGGAGACAACCTTCCCCGTGCCCTTTGCCTTACCCTTTTTCTTGGACCAACTCTTCTTGAACTTAGCCGAGTTCTACACCATCAACACTTGATGTGTGCCTTTCTTAATATCTTGCTCTGCCACCTTAAGCATCCCATGCAATTCAGTGAGCTTCTTATCCATGTCATGCATATGATAGTTCGAGACGAACATCCCATAGCTAGGTGGAAGAGAACCCAGAATTGCATCCGTGGACAGCTCGTCCCCAAGTGGGAAGCCTAACCGATCCAAAGCTTGCACATACCCGATCATCTTGATCACATGAGGGCTCAGTGGATCACCCTCTTTCAGCTTACAATCCGTCAAGGATTGCCAGACGTTGAACCTTTCGGTCCTAGCCTATACCTGAAACATGCTCTTGAGACTCTCGATCATATCGAAAGCGTCAACGTTTTCGAAATGCTGTTGCAAATCGGGCTCCATACAAGCCAGCATGAGGCAACTTTTCTCATTTGATTTATCAACGAGTTTCTGATGGGCATTCTTGGTTGTGGCACTAGCATTCTCGGCAGGTTCCTCTGGAAGTGGATCCTCTAGAACATGTTCCTTTTTATCATGCTTGAGAACAATTCTCAAATTTCTATACTAGGTGGTAAAGTTTGTTCCATTCAGTTTATCCTTTTCCAGAATTGATTTCAATGCAAAGTTGGGTTGAGCAGGTGGTGCCATTGATCTACAACAGAAAATATGCAATCACTAAGCAATGTGTTTATGTAGAGTAATTTAAGCCTTAAACAGAACTACTCCCACTGAAGTCAGCATCCCTCCGCAAACTCTCAGTAATTCAGGATCCGTCTAGCGCGAGCGACTAGTGAGCTTTAGCATCACTACTAGCCACCTTGCCTATTCGGTAAGCAACTCCTTGCTAATCGTATCTCTATACGACTCCTGTCGGTCGGGTAGATATCTTATATCCCGGCTCCCAACCTTCTTTGCCACAAGGCCCAAAACCGTTTTGATAGCCTTGTCAAGTTAACTTGATGCAGTGCATGTCCGTGTTCGACACGAACCCTCCAGTTCAAGGACACCTAGTAGCACCTCAATTTTATGAGCCCACCACTAGACGTACTTGACGTGCGAAGGTGCAACATCCGAAATGGCAATGTGCTTGATATTAACGAGGAATCTTTCTACCATAATAACATGCATAGAAAACAAGAAGTAATATCAATCACATATAAACATAAATATGTGAAATAGTATGCCTCCTTCATGGATGTCCTTCCAGGCCGGCTCCAACTCCGATGACCAGGGCAGAACTCGATCTTGTTCGTCACGCCGGGACGCCAAAACCTCGAACTTGATCTCTCTCCTCCAACTACTACAACTAGTAATGAATTTACAAAGAATCACAAGTCGACGCGCAGGTCGTTATACAATATAATGACAGCACTTTGGCTCCTGCCGGCTGACAATCATGACACACAGGTCATGTTAAGTTACACACATGCATCACATACACATGAGCCATACTATTCACATCAAACCTGCAAAACAAAGTTATGCATAGAATCGTATTCTACCGGCTTGTGTATCGTGTACGAAATACAAGACGCTACGCACACGTCGGATTTTCTGATCTGACCGATCTCATCGATCATCGCGAACCCGATTTGGATTTACATTTCACTGTTAACCCCGATGGCGGAAACCGACCGGTAGGGGTAGGTTGTGTCACGACCTCATCGATTCCGATTGACAGAAAACATAGCCATATCGATCCCCATGTGCAGTTGATCTCATCAACCGTGCACATAGCCTATCTCATAAACGACAAAAGATCTCATCTTCCGCCTCCACATATCATATATGCATCCGATCTGAATCCAAATCCTATAACAGAGGCTCTGATACCACTATTGTGTTCTACCGTAGGTGCATCGCATGCCAATTAAAATTTTCCTACGCGCAGAACATCCAAGAACATGCTACGGAGATGGATCACAGATCGTTACCACTAGACGCGCAGTGCCGTGCAGCGGAAGTAGAGTTGCGGCAGCGCATTCGTGTGGTCCGTCTCCTCCCCGTCCGATCTCCCGAACAGCCGATCCGATCTCCCTCGCGCAGCCGGTCGTCGGATCCCACGTACAGGTTCACCGGAGCGGCGCAAGTGCACCGCCTCTAACGTTATCCGCGCGTGCAGGAGGAACACCGTGCGGCAGACTGCTAGATCCAATCACACAGTTGGCGATGGCAAGTAGAGGTGGCTAGTTGCAACACATGCAAAACCCTAATGACGGCGCCTAAGCGATCAACCAGATGGGTGTGCCGCACCTCCACTATATATAGGCATGCGTCGCGGGCTCAACTCTTGGGCCTCGCACGGATCCTAAAGCCCACGTGTTCCTTCCCTTAAGCGCGCGACCCCTTAGGTTCTCGCTCACTTGGTCGCGAGTCAGATTACATCCGACTCGACCAGTCGGTAGCGGCCTCTAGCAAAGCGTGCTGACTCCAAGTGTTCGATGAAGCTGGTTAGGCGAACCTGTACTTCACACTTCCGTTCCCTTTGCCACATGATATATGTTGTCGTGCTCAAGGCGACATGGTCATCCTTGTTGCCGCATGACCTCTTTCTCGTTCCGGTGAATCCGACCAACACTTCGGATTATCTCATAATCCTCATCGCATGGCCATGCTTATCCAGGTCGGATCACCCGAGGGGCCCAGAGTATATGTCTCCTCATCGGAGGGGCAAATCCCATCTGGCTCGACCGCGTCTCGCACCATGGGTCTGGACAAGCCCGAAACCTACCTTTATAACTACCCTGTCACGGAGTAGCGTTTGGTCGGCCCAAAGCAAGTCTGTCACCATCCCGAGTACATGCGCTAGCTCATGTCTTAGGACATAGAACGTATGTTGTAGTAGAGACTCACAGATGACCTATCGCTGCTTCTCATAGTTGGGTCTGTCCAACTCAGACCTTATCTGGACTCGGATCCGACTACGTCGAATCCGACCAGATCTTTCTGAGTCCATATTATTCGGCTAGCATCCAATGCTACATGGTCAGTCAGACCGGACCATTCACCGTGTCATATGCTAGTCTAACCGGCTGTGCGTCCACACACCCCTTTCGACTAGGGACCATTTAGGACAGTTATCATACAATGCATAGTCTCACAAACAAGTCACGTACTTGTTAATACACATCACTGATAATGTCCAAGGACTATATTTATTCATAAACACATAGGAAATATCATCATACATGATTGCCTCTAGGGCATATCTCCAACATACATATCATCAAAATATCGAGCACATATCAAATTCACATGATTACTTGCAACATGACTTCTCCCGTGATCTCAAGAACAAAGGTAACTACTCACAAATAATATTCATGCTCAAGATCAGAGGGGTATTGAATAGCATAATGGATCCGAACATATAATATTCCACCTAATCAACTACAAGATGTAATCAACAATACTAGTCACCCAGAGGTACCAATCTGAGGTTCCGGTACAAAGATTGAACACAAGAGATGAACTAGGGTTTGAGAGAAGATGGTGCTATTGGAGATGTTGATGAATATTGGCCTCCCAAAGATGAGAGGGGTGTTGGTGATGACGATGGCTTCGATTTCCCCCTCCGGGAGGGAAGTTCCCCTGTCGGAATCACTCCGCCGGAGGGCAAAAGTGCTTCTGCCCAAGTTCCGCCTCGAGACGGCGGCGTTCCATCCCGAAAGTCCTCTCCTTATTTTTTTCTAGGTCAAAAGACCTTAAGTACCAGAAGATGGGCACCGGAGGTGGGCTGGGCTGACCACAACCCACCAGGGCGCGCCTGGGGGGCCTGGTGCACCCTCGTTTCTTGTGGTCACCAGGTGGCCCCCCTCCGGTAGTTATTTGCTCCAGTATTTTTAATATATTCCAAAATAACTCTCTGTGAAGTTTCAGCTTATTTGGAGATGTGCAGAATAGGTGTCTCTGATATGCTTTGTCAGGTCCAGAATTCCAGCTGCCGGCATTCTCCCTCTTTGTGTAAACGTTGCAAATTATGAGAGAAAAGGCATTCGAATTACTCCATAAAGCATTATTATGCATAAAAACATTATAAATAACAGTAGGAAATCATGATGCAAAATGGACGTATCTGAATGCGATGAGCTCGCACCCACACCAAAACACTTTGCTGAGCAGGTGGAACTCATCAAACCTGGTGTGGAAGCTGACGGTGAGCCCTGACGGCGGAGAGCTAGAGTTTGGACGCAATTCCTTCAGTCAGAACATCACCGGCGAGCCCGCACGGAGGAACCACTCGGCCAAATCCCAGCCAGTCCTCCAGCGTGAGATCGTCCACACGCGGAGCGTTTTCTCCACGACGACGCCGGCGGGGTACCGCGTCTCCGGCCTGACTAGTGGCATCCGGAAGGTGGGGCCGTAGTACTGCATCTTCGCCTGGCTTGGAGAGTGCTCCGATTTGGGTGAAGAAGAGAAGGGGAGCGGCGCAAATGGATGTGTGGAGAATAGTTGGAGGGGTGGTGGTTTAAATAAGGGCATTGGCCGCATGTTGCTACGTTCAAACGTCGCGCGTCGATCGGTATGCCCTAGACTTCAATTACCACGTTGACTTGATGTTGCGGATGTTAAAGGCTGAAACGATGTGAACTAGTATGAATCGATCGAGGAGACGCGTGCGAGAAGAGATGTACCAGCGGCAGCGACCGTCTCTACGTCCGTGGCGGCACACAGAAAGGCTGCGTCAGTGGGGCATCGTGGCGGCGCACATCGACGCATGTAGGCAGACCAGCTGGATCATGTCGCGCATGCATAGCAGGCTTAGCATGGCGGCATGCATCAGCGCATGCGTGTAGGCGTTTCATGCAACGACCCAACAGTCCAACGAAACAACGGCCCAACGGTCCAACCAGTGCCACCGTTCAACACGGCCCCACTTGGCAGGTCCAACGGGCGACACAGTCCAGCGCAGCCCCACTCGTCAGCAGTTAACAGTCAAACCATTGACCCGACGGCATCCTCCGTTGTGACCATTCGTGAGGGTTTCGGATTAGGGAGTGGGGAAAAGTGAGCAAAAGTTAAGGACGTGGGGATGAATGAGTACAGCTAAGGAACTAGGGGCACAAGAATAGAAAGCCCTTTTTTAAATCACACAAAGGGCTTAGACAGGGAGATTCCCTCTCACCCCTTTTGTTTGATTTGGCGGTTGATGCCTTAGCAATTATTCTAGATAATGCTAGAAGGAAGGGATTTATTAAAGCGGTTCTTACTAAATATCACTCTGAGGGAGTTAATATGCTGCAGTATGCAGATGATACCATTTTTCTCCTTTAGGATGATGAAGAAAGTGCTAGAAATTTAAAATTTATTTTAACCGCTTTTGAACAAATGTCTGGCCTCAAAATTAACTTCCATAAAAGTGAACTTTTCCTGTTTGGTGAGGCCATTAATAAAGCTTCTGTATATCAATACATTTTTACTTGTGTTCTGAGCTCCCTCTAAAATATTAGGACTTCCAATCTCTAATATGAGAATTAGAAATAAACTTTGGAAGAATATGACTGAGAAAATTGAAAAGAGATGTGCATGCTGGCAGGGTAGGTTGCTAAATATTGCAGGGAGGGTAACTGTTGTCCAATCTTGCTTGACTAATATACTTATATATATGATGTCTTTCTATCCTCTCCCTGCTAGAGTTAGGAAGAAAGCTGATTTTTTAAGAACAAGATTGGTGTGGCAGGCTGATATGAAAAAAAGAAATATCACTTAGTAAGTTGGAAAAATTGTTGTATGCCAAAACAACAAGGAGGCATGGGGATTATTGCCCTGGAAAATTTTAATAAAGCTCTCCTTGCTAAATGGTTGTGGAAGCTGAAAAATGAAGAGGGGCTCTGGCAAGACATTATTAGAGGAAAATACATTAGAGACAAATGCATCTCTGGTGTTACTCATAGAAATGGAGATTCCTAGATTTGGTCTAACCTTCTAAAAATTAGAGATATTTTCGATCACCATGTTAAGAAAAAACTTGGGGATGGGTGTAACTCCAGATTTTGGGAAGATTGGTGGGTAGGAAATAAACACCTGAAAGATGCTTATCCAAACTTATATTTTATTAGTAATGACCATGGCATTTCTGTCAAAAATGCTATAGATAAAGGGTGGCACAACTTTTCCCTCGGGAGAACCCTGTATGCGGAATATATTCCCTTGTGGGGGAGTTTGAAAGCAAGATGTGAAGAAGTATTACTATATGGTGGTAAGGACAAAGCAATGTGGATGCTGATCCCTGACAGAAAATTCACTGTTAAGTCATTTTATCTTCATTTGATTAAGAGTGACAATGGGTTCCCATAGAAATTTCTCTGGAATATTAAAGTTCCAGCGAAAATCAAATTCTTCTTGTGGCTAGTTAACAGGAAAAGCATCCTGGCTAGATACAACTTACTTAAAAGGGGGTGGAAAGGTGATAAGAACTGTGTGACTTTGGGAGCTGCTGCTGCATACGGTTGTTGATTATGTGTGTGTGGTGATTTTGCAAAATTAAAATTGCACCTATAGTTGGGGTTTTGTTCAATACATATGTAATTGTGAAAGAACAAATTTGTACTAGTTGAAGTTTGTAGTTTTACATCTCCAATTTACATCATCTATTGGAGTTGTTCTTTTACATCTCCGTTTTGCATCATCTGTTGAAGTTGGCTCTTTTTTGAAGATGTAAAAAGCACTTTTTGATGATGTAAATTATACAACACCTAGTTTTACATCTTCAAATTTACATCTTCTATTGGGATGCTCTAACCATTCAACCACAGATTAGTTCGCTTGCACATGTTTTTTTTATTTCACTTGCACATGCTAGCATGGAAAGTACCAATGCAAAATAAATTAGTGTTCAATGTTTTGGTATATACTTTTGCGAGTGAGCACGCGTGAGTTCAGATACCTACGATCTGAGATGTGGATCTTGCCCCGCCGCACGTATGGGTATTCGTGTTGCGCGGTTGTACATACCGTCGCCATTTAACGAACCAAATCAATGGGTCGTTGGTGTCGCACATCATCACGATGGGGTGCTTAATAAGAGCACTCATAATAGTACGTTAGTGGTACGTTTACGCCGTATACTCCCCACGTACTACTACGTGGCATGCCACGCTCGGTGCATGCATGGTCTGTACGTGCATGCGACATCGCCACCTCCATATCGATCTCCCTTTAATTTCCTTCAGCAAAGACGATCCGTGCACGTGCTGTCCTAGCAAGCCTCATGGGCCCACGGTATCTCTACGAGCGATCCTGTCGGCGGCACGCCCGAACGGACGGCGAGATCTCCTCCACTCCACCACGAGCAAGCCATGTCACCTCGCCACCGAGTCAGCGGATCAGGATAGCCCTATCCGGAAGCGGCCGCGTGGCACCCTCCCTATGGGCCTCGCTCATCTCCGACCCGCGCCACAGAAACCTCATCGACGTCCAAGCATTTCAAATCCTTAACAGCATCCACGGAACAAAGTCTGTGCACGCACCAGCATCTAGCTAGCTCCGAAGCCAGGACACCAACCCACTGTACTACTATCTCGATCGCAATGGCGTCCCTCGTCGCCGTCCAGCCGGTCGCCGTGAGGGGCCTGGCCGGCAGCTCCATCTCCGGCCGCAAGCTCGCCGTCCGGCCGTCCTCCGCCGCCGTCTCCCGCTCCACCCGCAGGTACTTACACACGAGTTAAATTAAATATATAAACCGATGGAGAGCAAGGGAGGGTGACCAGCTAGCTCCGGCACATGGCATGGACGTACGCAGGGCTCGCGGGGCGGCGGTGGTGGCCAAGTACGGGGAGAAGAGCGTCTACTTCGACCTGGACGACATCGCCAACACGACGGGGCAGTGGGACCTGTACGGCAGCGACGCGGCGTCCCCCTACAACGGCCTGCAGAGCAAGTTCTTCAACACCTTCGCCGCGCCCTTCACCAAGCGCGGCCTGCTGCTCAAGTTCCTGCTCATCGGCGGCGGCTCCCTGCTCGCCTACGTCAGCGCCTCCGCCTCCCCCGACCTGCTCCCCATCAAGAAGGGGCCCCAGCTGCCGCCCACCCCGGGACCACGCGGCAAGATCTAAGTCCCATCAAGCTGATGTATCATGGATCTAAATTCCTCCTCGTCTCGCCTCGTGCTTGTGTACCATGGATCCCATCTGATCTGATGGATCCCCCATATCTATGCCTTCTGTTGATACTTGATGCTGTACTATGTTGCCTACATGATGCACACAATTACTAGACCATTTGCTCTTTAATTCCTTTCCTTGTACTGCTCTGTGGTTTTAATCACTTGTCCAGTGTGCGCCATGCATGCTGTGGGTACAGTCAGTGCCCGATCGATCTATAGTGGTTTCCTCTGGTTCATGTCACTACGCAATACATATTGTCCAGCCGGCCTACTCATTTTTTTTTTTTGAAACGGAGGCAAAAGCTTTGCCTCATTCATTAAATAAGAGAGAATAGAGTTTGTTACAGACCGTTCAAATACACGACATGCGAATTACTCTCGCGAAATTATGGACCCTAATTTTTTGGCACCCGCGGTGACCCACAGGTTCGCCTCCGTCGCGATGGAGGTAAGCAGAATAGTCGGCGGCGCGCTTTTGCATAGCTGCACAAGTAAATACTACTCCCTCCGTCCTGAATTATTTTCGCAGAAATGGATAGAAATGAATGAATCTAGAACTAAAATATATCTATATACATCCATTTCCGCGACAAGTAATTCCGGACGGAGGGAGTATTTACTAATAGTTGTTGTTGCTGCCACCTGTTTTGTTAGTGTCTGATAAATACCATCAATCATACATTGCGTCGTCCAAACTGACATTATAACACTCCTACAAGACACTAGCACTAGTAGAAAACGGCCCATTTGTCCCGGTTCCAGAGGCCCATTAGCCCCGGTTCTGGAACCGGGACTAAAGGGTCGGGACTAAAGTCCAAAACCTTTAGTCCCGGTTCGCTTACCAACCGGGACAGAAGGGGCTCCATGTGGCCGCTGTGGGGAGCCCAGGCAGGAGGACCTTTAGTCCCGGTTGGTCACACCAACCGGGACCAAAGGGCATCCACGCGTCAGCATCTGGCAGGAGCTGGGGTTTTTGTTTTTTTTGAAGGGGCGGGTTGGGGAGGTTTTGGAGGGTTAATTTAGGGGTTTCATATTGTGTTAGCTAGCTAATAGAGAGAAGTGTCCTCTCTTTCTCCGTGCTTGGTCGACGCTAGCTACTATACATATAGACAGAACTCGACGCTAGCTAATAAGAAAATGAAGGAAACCATTAATTACACAAGATCGTCATGCTGAACATATATAGAGAGAAGTGACATCTCTTTCTCCGTGCTTGGTCGAACAACAAGTTTTCGTATATCTATCCGACGGTACTACATATATACAATATAACATCTTTTACAATCCCTAACATCATCTACCTAAGATCCAATCACAAATCCACATGGTATTCTCCGTCTTTAGGTATGACGTGGTCAAGAAAGAATCCCGCCAATTCCTCTTGAATTGCTCGTATGTGATCATGTGGTAGGAGTTCATCCTGCATCTGCCAGATCTAATTTAAAGAAGGGGGTCAATACATGCATGTATATGAATAAAACTCAACACAATTGAAGGTAATATATAAAATAAAATTGTGAATATTATTTACGTACTTCAAATTGTTTGTCAGAGAAGCCCCGCTCAGAGGTCGAGTGGCGAATGAACTCGCATACGTAGTATGCACATAAAACAGTCCCTTCTTTCTGGTACAAGCACTTTACGAGAATAGAGTTCAATCAAACTGATAAGCAAGCATGGTAATGATATATTGATGAAAATTTGAATCAATTAGAGATGCGCGGAACTAGCTAGTACTACTTACTTTGGGGTGCGTAAATCGCAACTCTTTGTTTAGACCGGGAACCTTTCGGGTGAACTTCTTCCAAACCCTGCCAGGCAAAGAAAATGATTACTTGATATCAGGAAATTAACGAAAGTTGCATGCCGATATGGTCCCGGTATTGACTGAACTTACTTCTTGAGCATTGCAGTCATGTCCGCATAATTCTCGGGATCTTTACGTCTCGAGTCTAAGACAGTTACTAATGCCCCGTCAAGCTTAATGTATAGCATAATAAAGTGGAAACTGTGCACGCATATATAACTCATCAATTACATTACTTAACCTCGAGTAAGCGAAACCGAGTATACAGAGAAGACAGCAACACTCACTTGAAGTTGTAAGGAAAGAGTATTTCCCTTTTGTTTTGATGTATAAGGAACGACTTTAGCAAGTTCTCCTCGGTCTCTTTGATTGAGTTTTGTACCGTCCATTCATTTACGGCATCTGGGCTAATGAACCCAACGTCGAAGATTCCTGCTTTTTTGCATTCGACGATCTTCAATCTGCATAATATAGTGAGGATAATTATATATACATGCAATGAACGAGCTGAGCTAGAGACTATAGAAGTAATACTTACAGACAGTAGGAAGTCATGAGTTGTTTGTCGAGGGCCAGTTGATTGTATAACTGAAATAACTCAACAAATTCAATAGGCATCACGGGAAGTCCAATGAATTCGTGTTCTGGTTTCACTGCCACATACATAGTGTCTCTCCCAGACTCCCTGCAGTTTTCATGTACCACTCATGCAATTTGTACATCATCGTTGTTAGAGGAGGATGATCAGGTTTGACGAGAGGCTTCCCGTGCACGTATTTATATTTTTCTTTTGTTACCTCAGCCGTTTCAAAAATTACATCATCCCCCAAGTAATCACCAGGATTGGTACCGGGCACCATCCCCGGATGATTAGCGACGATATCGCTAGACACCTTGAGCGGGGGGCACGATTGCTTCTCCTGTTCGCCGAGCTGGGGAATTGTTTTCCCACTTCTTCGTTCTGCTAACCTTGCATCACTGGAAGTACTTCCCGACCGCCGCGCTTCATCATATGTCTTATGAATAATGCGGTCATAGTTGGATTGCAGCGGAGGCGGTGGTGGTCGCTTCAGGGCATCGATAGTGCGCTTCACTTTCACCGGATCTAGCTTCTCCTTCGGAGGTGGAGTTTTCTTTGCAAAATGGACCCTCACTTGGGCATGACATATGTCCTCGTTTTCCTGCATCTGAATTGCCTCCCGCCTCTGCTTGTACTGCTAGCCGCCGGAGCGGCGGCGTCTCTCTTCCGTCGTTGCTGACGAGGCGGAGAAGGAGGCGGAGTGCTCCGACGTGCCGGAGGAGCCGGAGCGGCGGCGTCTGTCTTCCGCCGTTGCCGACGAGGCGGGGGAGGAGGCGGACTGCTCCGACGCGCCGGAGTAGGCGAAGGAGGAGGCGGAGTGCCCTCACGCGTCGGAGGAGCCGGAGAAGGAGCCGGAGGGCCCTGATCACTCGCCGGAGGAGGAGGAGGAGGAGGAGGCGGAGTGCCCTGACTCGCAGGAGGAGGAGGAGGAGGCGGTGGCGTCCAGTTTGGAAGCTTGATGTACTCCTTCTGCCATAGACATGTACTCCTCAGAGCACAAACCAGCTGATTCTCCCCTTCACCTGTAGAGTGGTCAAGCTCGAGCTCCTCAAATCCCTCCATTACTTCATCCACCATCACAACAGCATAGCCGTGTGGAATCGGAAGGCAGTGAAAAGTTCCGTTGGGTTGAGGAGGTGCAATAGAGACGACAGCCGCCTTGAAAGTGAGGTTCCGGCATTTCGTCATAAGCTCGCAATGTTGAGCCTCCGTGATAGTATCCACGGGGTAGCTAGTGTTGGGGAACGTCGCATGGGAAACAAAAATTTTCCTACGCACACGCAAGATCTATCCATGTTGATGAGCATCTACGAGAGGGAGAGTGAATCTACATACCCTTGTGGATCGCTAAGCGGAAGCATTAAGAAACGCGGTTGATGTAGTCGAACGTTTCCGCGATCCAGATCGCAAGTCGTCCCTCGATCCGATCATGAACTAGTGCCGAACGGACGGCACCTCTGCGTTCAACACACGTACGGCTTGATGACGCCTTCACCTCCTCGATCCAGCGAGCGATGATGAAGTAGTAGATGAGTTCCGGCAGCACGACGGCGTGGTGATGGTGGTGAGGAACAATCTCTGCAGGGCTTCGCCAAGCACTACGGAGATTATGACGGGAGGAACTAGAGGGTTAGGGTTGCCGGCACACGGCTTGGGAAATCTTGATATGTCCCGTGTGCTAGCCCTTCCCCTCTATTTATATGTTGAGCCTTGGGGTCTAAACTTGGAGTAAAAGCCTCCTCCAGGTCGGGTTTGCCCGCACAAGGTCGGTTTGGCCCGCAGGGAAAGAGTCCAACTCGGATCCCAGCAGTCCCGCGTACAAGCGGTAGTACCGCTCACGAGCGGTAGTACCGCTTGAGCGGTAGTACCGCTTACGCGGTAGTACTGCCTTACCAGCGGTAGTACCGCTTAAGGCAGCAGCAAAACTTCCTTTTGCACTTTCCAATACCTCGTGGGCTTTACCCCTTTGGCCTATATAAAGTGTTGCTGCACCCGAACACTTCGGTAAACATCCGGAACCCCTTCCGGTGAATTCCGGAACCCTTCCGGAGATCAAAACACTATTATGACATATATCAATCTTTACCTCCGGACTCTTCCGGAGACCCTCGTCATGTCCGGGATCTTATCCGGGACTCCGAACAACCTTCGGTCACCAACACAATAACTCAACTATACTAACCGTCACCAAACGTTAAGTGTGTAGACCCTGCGGGTTCGAGAACTATGTAGACATGACCGAGACACCTCTACGATCAATAACCAATAGCGGGACCTGGATGCCCATATTGGCTCCTACATATTCTACGAAGATCTTTATCGGTCGAACCTCTATGTCAAGGATTCAGTTAATCCCGTATGCTGTTCCCTTTGTTCTTCGGTATGTTACTTGCCCGAGATTCGATCGTCGGTATCTCTATACCTAGTTCAATCCCGTTACCGGCAAGTCTCTTTACTCGTTCCGTAATACAAGATCTCGTGGCTAACACTTTAGTCACATTGCTTGCAAGGCTCATTGTGATGTTGTATTACCGAGTGGGCCCTGAGATACCTCTCCGTCATACGGAGTAACAAATCCCAGTCTTGATCCATGCCAACCCAACAGACACCCTCGGAGATACATGTAGAGCATCTTTATAGTCACCCAGTTACGTTGCGACGTTTGATACACACAAGGTATTCCTCCGGTGTCAGTGAGTTTCATGATCTCATGGTCATAGGAACAGATACTTGACATGCAGAAAACAATAGCAATAAACTGACACGATCATATGCTACGTTTATAGTTTGGGTCTTGTCCATCACATCATTCTCCTAATGATGTGATCCCGTTATCAAATGACATCTCATGTCCATGGCTAGGAAACCTTCACCATCTTTTGATCAACGAGCTAGTTTAACTAGAGGCTTACTAGGGACACAGTGTTGTCTATGTACCCACACATGTATTTAAGTTTCCAATTAATACAATTATAGCATGGATAATAAACGATTATCATGAACAAGGAAATATAATAATAACCAATTTATTATTGCCTCTAGGGCATATTTCCAACAGTCTCCCACTTGCACTAGAGTCAATAATCTAGTTCACATCACTATGTGATTTACATTTTAATGAATCGAACACCCATGCAGTCTGGTGTTGTTCATGTTTAGCCCTTGGAAGAGGTTTAGTCATCGGATCTGCAACATTCAGATCCGTGTGTACTTTGCAAATATTTATGTCGTCCTCCTTGATGTAATCGCGGATGGAATTGAAACGTCGCTTTATGTGCCTGGTCCTCTTGTGAAATCTTGGTTCCTTGGCTAGAGCAATGGCACCAGTATTATCACAAAACAGAGTCATTGGGTTAAGAGCACTAGGCACTACTCCAAGATCTGTCATGAACTCCTTCATCCAGACACCTTCCTTCGCCGCCTCCGAGGCAGCAATGTACTCCGCTTCGCATGTAGAATCGGCTACCACGCTTTGCTTGGAACTGCACCAGCTAACCGCACCCCCGTTAAGAATAAATACGTATCCGGTTTGTGACTTAGAGTCATCCGGATCAGTGTCAAAGCTTGCATCGACGTAACCCTTTACGACGAGCTCTTGATCACCTCCATAAACGAGAAACATGTCCTTAGTCCTTTTCAGGTACTTCAGGATATTCTTGACCGCCGCCCAGTGTTCCACTCCTGGATCACTTTGAAACCTTCCGGCCATACTTATGGCAAAGCTGACATCGGGTCTTGTGCACAGCATTGCATACATGATAGAGCCTATGGCTGAAGCATAGGGGATGACACTCATCTTTTCTCTATCTTCTGCAGTCACTGGGCATTGAGTCTTACTCAACTTCACACCTTGCAAAACAGGCAAGAACCCCTTCTTGGACTGATCCATTTTGAATTTCTTCAAAATCTTATCAAGGTATGTGCTTTGTGAAAGTCCTATTAAACGTCTTGATCTATCTCTATAGATCTTGATGCCTAATATGAAAGCAGCTTCTCCTAGGTCCTTCATTGAAAAACTCTTGTTCAAATATTCCTTTACGCTTTCCAACATTTCTATATTGTTTCCAATCAGTAATATGTCATCCACATATAATATTAGAAACGCTATAGAGCTCCCACTCACTTTCTTCTAAATACAAGCTTCTCCGTAAACTTGTATAAACTCGAACGCTTTGATCACCTCATCAAAGCGAAGATTCCAACTCCGAGATGCTTGCACCAGTCCATAAATGGATCGCTGGAGTTTGCAAACTTTGTCAGCATTCTCTGGATCGACAAAACCTTCTGGTTGCATCATATACAACTCTTCCTTAAGGAAACCGTTAAGGAACGCTGTTTTGACATCCATCTGCCAAATTTCATAATCGAAAAAGGCAGCTATTGCTAACATGATTCTGACGGACTTAAGCATTGCTACGGGTGAGAAGGTCTCATCATAGTCAACTCCTTGAACTTGTGAAAAACCCTTTGCCACAAGTCGAGCTTTATAGACGGTGACATTACCGTCCGCGTCCGTCTTCCTTTTAAAGATCCATTTGTTCTGAATGGCCTTACGCCCTTCAGGTAATACTTCCAAAGTCCACACTTTGTTTTCATACATGGATCCCATCTCGGATTTCATGGCCTCTAACCACTTCTCGGAATCCGGGCCCATCATCGCTTCTCCATAGCTCGTAGGTTCATCATTGTCCAACAACATGACCTCTAAGACAGGGTTGCCGTACCACTCAGGAGCAGTACGCGTCCTTGTCGACCTACGAGGTTCGATAGCAAGTTGATCCAAAGCTTCATGATCATCATCATTAACTTCCTCTTCAGCTAATGTAGGCTCCACAGAAACAACTTTCTGCGCTGCGCTACTCTCAGGTTGAAGTAAAGGTTCAACAACCTCATCAAGTTCTATCTTCCTCCCACTCAATTCTTTCGAGAGAAACTCTTTCTCAAGAAATGTTCCGTTTTTAGCGACAAACACTTTGCCTTCGGATCTGAGGTAGAAGATATACCCAACTGTCTCTTTTGGGTATCCTATGAAGACGCATTTCTCCGCTTTGGGTTCCAGCTTTTCAGGCTGAAGCTTTTTGACATAAGCATCACATCCCCAAACTTTAAGAAACGACAGCTTTGGCTTCTTGCCAAACCAAAGTTCATATGGCGTCGTCTCAACGGACTTCGATGGTGCCCTATTTAAAGTGAATGCAGCTGTCTCTAATGCATAACCCCAAAACGATAGTGGCAAATCGGCAAGAGACATAATAGATCGCACCATATCCAATAAGGTTCGATTACGACGTTCGGACACACCATTACGCTGTGGTGTTCCAGGCGGTGTCAGTTGTGAAACAATTCCACATTGTCTTAAGTGACTGCCAAACTCATAACTCAGATATTCTCCTCCTCGATCAGATCGTAGGAATTTAATCTTCTTGTTACGATGATTCTCAACTTCACTCTGAAATTGTTTGAACTTTTCAAACGTTTCAGACTTGTGTTTCATTAAGTAAATATACCCATATCTACTTAAGTCATCAGTGAAGGTGAGAAAGTAACGATAACCACCGCGCGCCTCAATGCTCATCGGACCGCACACATCAGTATGTATGATTTCCAACAAGTCACTTGCCCGTTCCATTGTACCAGAGAACGGCGTTTTAGTCATCTTGCCCATGAGGCATGGCTCACATGTGTCAAGTGATTCAAAATCAAGTGACTCCAAAAGTCCATCAGCATGGAGCTTCCTCATGCGTTTTACGCCAATATGACCTAAACGGCAGTGCCACAAGAAAGTGGCATTATCATTATCAATTTTGCATCTTTTGGCATCAATGTTATGAACATGTGTATCATTACTATCGAGATTCAATAAGAATATACCCCTCACATTGGGTGCATGACCATTTAAGATATTACTCATATAAATAGAACAACCATTATTCTCTGATTTAAATGAGTAACTGTCTCGCAATAAACAAGATCCAGATATAATGTTCATGCTTAACGCAGGCACCAAATAACATTTATTCAGGTTCATCACTAATCCCGATGGTAATCGAAGAGCGAGCGTGCCGACGGCGATCACATCAACCTTGGAACCATTTCCCACGCGCATCGTCACTTCGTCCTTTGCCAGCCTCCGTCTATTCCACAGTTCCTGTTTTGAGTTGCAAATAAGAGCAACCGCACCGGTATCAAATACCCAGGCACTACAACGAGAGTTGGTAAGGTACACATCAATAACATGTATATCATATATACCTTGTTTGTTGTTGGCCGCCTTCTTGTCAGCCAAATACTTGGGGCAGTTCCGCTTCCAGTGTCCAGTTCCCTTGCAAAGAAAGCACTCAGTTTCTGGTTTGGGTCCAGCCTTGGGTTTCTTCACGGGAGGAGCAACTGCTTTGCCACTCCTTTTGGAGTTACCCTTCTTACCCTTGCCATTTTTCTTGAAACTAGTGGTTTTATTGACCATCAACACTTGATGCTCCTTCTGAATTTCAGACTCAGCGGCTTTTAGCATCGCAAACAGCTCGGCGACTCACTTGTTCATCCCGTGCATGTTATAGTTCAACACGAAGCTCTTGTAGCTAGGTGGCAATGATTGAAGAACTCTGTCAGTGATAGCCTCTAGCGGAAGGGGCATCCCCAATTCAGCCAGACGGGTGGAGTACCCAGACATTCTGAGTACGTGATCACTGATAGACCCGTTTTCCTCCATCTTGCAAGCATAGAACTTATCGGAGATCTCATACCTCTCGATCCGGGCATTCTTCTGAAAGATAAACTTCAACTCCTGGAACATCTCATATGCTCCATGACGTTCAAAACGTCTTTGAAGTCCCGGTTCTAAGCCATACAATATTGCACATTGAACTATTGAGTAATCTTCAGAACGAGCCTGCCAGGCGTTCACAACGTCTAGAGACTCAACTGGAGCAGGTGGATCACCAAGTGGTGCATCAAGGACATAAGCCTTCTGGGAAGCTGTAAGGATAATCCTTAGATTACGGGCCCAGTCCACAAAGTTACTTCCATCATCTTTCAACTTAGCTTTCTCTAGGAACGCATTAAAATTCAGGGGTGCTACTGCGCGAGCCATGATCTACAACATAAACATAGCAAAGACAACTTAGACTATTGTTCTAGATAATGAGTTTAGTTAATCATATTACTTAAAAACTCCCACTCAAATTGACATCCCTCCGATCATTCGAGTGTAACATGATCCAAATCCACCAACTCAAGTCCGATCATCACGTGAGTTGAGGTGGTTTCAATGGTGAACATCTTCATGTTGATCATATCTACTATATGACTCATGTTCGACCTTTCGGTCTCTTGTGTTCCGAGGCCATGTCTGTACATGCTAGGCTCGTCAAGTTTAACCCGAGTGTTCCGCATGTGCAACACTGGCTTGCACCCGTTGTATGTGAACGTAGAGTCTATCACACCCGATCATCACGTGGTGTCTCGAAACGACGAACTTTCGCAACGGTGCACACACGGGGAGAACACAATTTATCTTGAAATTTAAGTGAGGGATCACCTTATAATGCTACCGTCGTCCTAAGCATAATAAGATGCATAAAAGGATTAACATCACATGCAAATCATAAGTGACATGATATGGCCATGAACTTGTGCTATTGATCTCCATCTCCAAAGCACCGGCATGATCTGCATCGTCACCGGTATGACACCATGATCTTCATCATCTTGATCTCCATCAACGTGTCGCCATAAGGTTGTCGCGCCGACTGTTGCTTCCATGACTATTGCTAACTCATAGCGATAAAGTAAAGCAAAATGGCGAAAATAATTAAAGACAACTCTATGGCTCCTGCCAGTTGCCGTACTCATCGACATGCAAGTCGTGATATTCTATACAACACATGATCATCTCATACATCACATATATCTCATCATGTAATTGGCCATATCACATCACAACATACCCTGCAAAAACAAGTTAGACATCCTCTAATTGTTGTTGCAAGTTTTACGTGGCTGCTACGGGTTTGCAAGAACCGTTCTTACCTACGCAAAACCACAAAGTGGTGTAGTGATTGCTTTTTGATCTTCTAAAAGAACCCTCTTCATTGAAATAGATTCAACTAAAGTGAGAGAGACAGACACCCGCTAGCCATCTTTATGCAACGAAGTTACATGTCAGTTGAAGGAACCGGTCTCTCTTAAGCGTATGAGTAATGTTGGTCCGGGCCGCTTCATCTCACAATACCGCCGAATCAAGTATCAACTAGTAACGGCAAGCAATATGTATACACCCACGCCCACAACTCGTTTGTGTTCTACTCGAGATCTCATCTACGCATAGACCTAGCTCAAATGCCACTGTTGGGGAACGTAGCATGGGAAACAAAAATTTTCCTACGCACACGCAAGATCTATCCATGGTGATGAGCATCTACGAGAGGGAGAGTGAATCTACATACCCTTGTAGATCGCTAAGCGGAAGCGTTAAGAAACGCGGTTGATGTAGTCGAACGTTTGCGCGATCCAAATCGCAAGTCGTCCCTCGATCCGATCACGAACTAGTGCCGAACGGACGGCACCTCCGCGTTAAACACACGTACGGCTTGATGACGCCTTCACCTCCTCGATCCAGCGAGCGATGATGAAGTAGTAGATGAGTTCCGGCAGCACGACGGCGTGGTGATGGTGGTGAGGAACAATCTCTGCAGGGCTTCGCCAAGCACTACGGAGATTATGACGGGAGGAACTAGAGGGTTAGGGTTGCCGGCACACGGCTTGGGAAATCTTGATATGTCCCGTGTGCTAGCCCTTCCCCTCTATTTATATGTTGAGCCTTGGGATCTAAACTTGGAGTAAAAGCCTCCTCCAGGTCGGTTTTGCCCGCACAAGGTCGGTTTGGCCCGCAGGGAAAGAGTCCAATTTGGATCCCAGCAGTCCCGCATACAAGCGGTAGTACCGCTTCACAGCGGTAGTACTGCCTTACCAGCGGTAGTACCGCTTAAGGCAGCAGCAAAACTTCCTTTTGCACTTTCCAATACCTCGTGGGCTTTACCCCTTTGGCCTATATAAAGTGTTGCTGCACCCGAACACATCGGTAAACATCCGGAACCCCTTCCGGTGAATTCCGGAACCCTTCCGGAGATCAAAACACTATTATCACATATATCAATCTTTACCTCCGGACTCTTCCGGAGACCCTCGTCATGTCCGGGATCTTATCCGGGACTCCGAACAACCTTCGGTCACCAACACAATAACTCAACTATACTAACCGTCACCAAACGTTAAGTGTGTAGACCCTGCGGGTTCGAGAACTATGTAGACATGACCGAAACACCTCTACGATCAATAACCAATAGCGGGACCTGGATGCCCATATTGGCTCCTACATATTCTACGAATATCTTTATCGGTCGAACCTCTATGTCAAGGATTCAGTTAATCCCGTATGTTGTTCCCTTTGTTCTTCGGTATGTTACTTGCCCGAGATTCGATCGTCGGTATCTCTATACCTAGTTCAATCCCGTTACCGGCAAGTCTCTTTACTCGTTCCGTAATACAAGATCTCGTGGCTAACACTTTAGTCACATTGCTTGCAAGGCGCATTGTGATGTTGTATTACCGAGTGGGCCCTGAGATACCTCTCCGTCATACGGAGTAACAAATCCCAGTCTTGATCCATGCCAACCCAACAGACACCCTCGGAGATACCTGTAGAGCATCTTTATAGTCACCCAGTTACGTTGCGATGTTTGATACACACAAGGTATTCCTCCGGTGTCAGTGAGTTGCATGATCTCATGGTCATAGGAACAGATACTTGACATGCAGAAAACAATAGCAATAAACTGACACGATCATATGCTACGTTTATAGTTTGGGTCTTGTCCATCACATCATTCTCCTAATGATGTGATCCCGTTATCAAATGACATCTCATGTCCATGGCTAGGAAACCTTCACCATCTTTTGATCAACGAGCTAGTTTAACTAGAGGCTTACTAGGGACACAGTGTTGTCTATGTGCCCACACATGTATTTAAGTTTCCAATTAATACAATTATAGCATGGATAATAAACGATTATCATGAACAAGGAAATATAATAATAACCAATTTATTATTGTCTCTAGGGCATATTTCCAACAGCTAGGAGCCGTGAAGTCAGGCTGAACGGGCTCCGTGGAAGCCACGCTGCTTCTCCGTTGAGATGGCGGGGTAGCTTCTGGGGTAGCTTCGTGCCGCTGAGATGGTTGGCCGGCAGCTCGCTGGCTCTCAAGTTCCTCTAGCTTTTGTAGTCTTGCATTGATCTTCTGCATGTCGCTCAGCTCCGCTTTCCTCTTTCTCTCCCGCTTCTGTAACCGCCTGCGTCGGGAAACCCAACCTTCCACGGAACGGAGCCTGGTGTGCCTCGTGTTCGTCCAGGGTGCTCAGCATTCCCTAGGGCCTCAGTCAGCTCGTCATTCTCTCTGTCGGGAATGAACGTCCCTTCCTGCGCTGCGGGGATATACTTCTGAAGCTTCTTGACGGGTATTGCAAGTTGGTCGTCCGTCCAATGGCACTTCCCTGTTTCAGGGTCCAAAGTTCCCCCAACCCCGAAGAACCAAGTCCTTGAACGGTCTGGCCAGTTCAATGTCTGTGGTTCTCAGCTTTGTCGCACAACGGCCGGGCTTTGAGGTAGCCACCTAACCCCGTGTGATGGTGATACTGCTTCTTTGCAGGATTGTTCTTGTTTGTCTCTGACATTTTCTTACTCTTGTCCGATGTCTTGTAGGCCACAAATGCGGGCCAGTGATCTCTTATCTTCTCAAATCGGCCGATGAATTCTGGAGTCTTCCCTTTGTCGACAAACTTTGATTTCAACTCATTCTTCCACCTCCTGAATAGATCTGCCATCTTCTTAAGAGCACACGCCTTGACCAGTGGCTCTATAACTGGCTTATTCGGATCCTCCTCTGGCGGTTGGGTGAAATTTGCCTTCAGCGCGGTCGAAAGATCATCTTTCTGTCTATCGGTGACATAATCACCTTCAGGGACGTCGTTGTCCTTAGGCTTATTCCATTGCTTGATGCTGATCGGGATGTTGTCCCTAACAATAGCTCCGCACTGAGCAGAAAATGCGTCCTTGGTCCGCTTGGGTTCAATCGGTAGGCCATCGTCCGCGAGTGCTGTGATCGTGAACCTTTCATCCTTGCGCAACCTTCTCTTCGGGCCTCGTCTCGTTACCGAAGTTTGGCTCGATCCGGAGGGCTATAAAAGAAGAAAGAACAGTTAATATATGTACATACCAAAACAATTAATGCATCAATTAGCTAGTCAGCACAGGCTTAATTAATATATATACCTCGCCGGACTTTGCAACAGCTCCCTCCTCCGTTTGGTCACCGGAGCCGTCATCATGGTCTCCTTCTTCCTCCGGCATTCGGTCACCGGAGCCATCATGATCATGTCCTTCCTCCTCCATTGTTCGATCACCGGAGCCGTCATCCTCTCCTTCCAGACCATCGGTGTCGTTGAGAAATGACAAGACATCACGTCCGGCGAGGATTATCTCCCTCAACAACTGTTCTTGTTCCAAGTCTCTTTGATCCATAGTTTCTGCAAATATTACAACATGGCAATTAATATACAAACATGAATGTCCGACGTCCGGACCGCCTCTCTCATGAATGTCCGACGTCCGGACCGCCTCTCTCATGAATGTCATACAAGGGATTCTCTTAACCTTTAAGGGATTTAACAAAATGGCGCCATTCTGGATGTGCAGAAAATGGTCCATATTTTTCCTGATCTCATCTACCCTTCTATATGTCACGTTGTCTAGTGTCAAAGGATTCAAGAAAACCATGGCTTCATCATTAGCCGGAAGTAACAGGCGCATAATGGTACGAAGCTCTCCAAAATTGTTTTGGAACGGAGTCCCGGATAGGATAATTAATTAGCTTTTTGGTACGAAGTTCAGCAAGAGCCTTCCGAATATCGCTATTTGGAAGGCCTTTCTGAAATTCGTACCAAAAAGCGAATTATTCTATCCGGAACTCCGTTCCAAAACAACTTTGAAGAGCTTCGTAGCATCATACGCCTGTTACTTCCGGCTAATGATGAAGCCATGGATTTCTTCAATACTTTGACAGACAACGTGACATATAGAAGAATATATATATATATATATATATGAGATCAGAAAAAAATTGGATCAACTTGTGCACATCCATAATGGGGGCATTCTTGATAAATCTATGTTACCGGAGTTTTCTATATGAACAAAAAAAAATTCCACATGACATGTCCGACGTCCCCCCTCATGTCGAAGTTATCGGGGAGGGGGTAGACGACAAAGACGCTCACCCCTCATGTCATGTCCGACGTCCCCCCTCATGTCGAAGTTATCGGGGAGGGGGTAGATGACAACGACGCTCACCCCTCATGTCCGACGTCCGACGTCCCCCCTCATGTCATGTCCGACGTCCCCCCTCATGTCGAAGTTATCGGGGAGGGGGTAGACGACAACGACGCTCACCCCTCATGTACGACATCCGACATCCCCCCTCATGTCATGTCCGACGTCCCCCCTCATGTCGAAGTTATCGGGAAGGGGGTAGACGACAACGACGCTCACCCCTCATGTCATGTCCGACGTCCCCCCTCATGTCGAAGTTATCGGGGAGGGGGTAGACGACAACGACGCTCACCCCTCATGTCCGACATCCTACGTCCCCCTCATGTCATGTCCGACGTCCCCCCTCATGTCGAAGTTATCGGGGAGGGGGTAGACGACAACGACGCTCACCCCTCATGTCATGTCCGACGTCCCCCCTCATGTCGAAGTTATCGAGGAGGGGGTAGACGACAACGACGCTCACCCCTCTCAACGATGTCTCAAAGAGCTCTCTCAACGATGCAAAAGATTACACATAGCCCGACATAGAACACATATTTCCATAATAATTAGTGCCTTAAGTTGTTGATTTGCCCCCTGATAACCAATTTGCATAATAGGGGTCATTCTTCTTGCTCATAATAACACTATACTTCTTGCAACCTGGTTAACCTGCTAATGAACAAGTTGAGAGGATGATCTGCAACATTCATGGTTAACCTGCTAATGAACAAGTGCAGAAAGGTCCTCTAACAATACTTAGAAACAGGAAACTGATGTATATTGGCTAAATATTTAGAACTAAGAAAACCACTGGATGATCTCTTCTAAGATATTAAAATACATTGATAAAAAAGCCAAGACAATTCTTCCGCTCAAAGATAACCAGAGATATGAGGCAGATCAATCGGCAACTATTTCAAATGCTGATCAAAACGACTAAATAAGTGTAGCATCAATATGCTAGCCACTTCATCCCGAAAGGATATTCACACAAGTATAAATTACATGCAACTATGAAACATTCAGAGCTCATTGATCATAACTTGTATACATCAAAATGGAACTAGCCGGTTCATAACTAATTGTTTTGTCCATTCCTTCGGGAACAATGTATGCAACAAAGATCCACATGTGGCTTGCAGTTCATCTTCCAATTCATCTTTCCCCTTCCCAACAATGTCCCATGATTTCAAGTGCTCACACCATAAAACACAGCAATGGTAAGAAAATTACAGAATTAGGACAGACATTACAAAATCAGCAGCAGCATCTAATGAACCAAATCAGCAGCAGCATCTAATGAACCAAATCAGCCTAGAACCAAATCAGCAGCAGCATCTCATAGTTCATCGATCGGCCAACCAAGTTACCCACTTAGACTCCATGAACATGGCCGAGAGGGCCCTCCACGCATTGATATAGAGGGGGAGGGTAGAGAGAGGATGCTCACTGGAGGGGGAGGCGGCGACAACGAGGAGGGGCGGCCTCGGGTGCTCCTGCAGGTCCGTGGCGGCGCGGATGGCCTTGGGGAAGAGGGCTCCGGCGCGGAGGGGCTCGGGGAAGAGGGCTCTGGCAAGGAGGGGCTCGGGGAAGAGGCTTCCGGCGGGGAGGGGCTCGGGGAAGAGGGCTCCGGCAAGGAGGGGCTCGGGGAAGAGGGCTCCGGCTGGCGGCGGATCAGGGCAGCCTAGCGGCGTCGATGTTCTCCCAGGTGGTAACTGGCACCGGGACACCGAGGCGGCGGCGGATCAGGGCAGCCTGGCGGCGGGCGGCGTCTGGGCAGCCTAGCGGCGTCGATTTCGTCGGCGTCGTCGGGGGCGGGGGCGAGATGAGAACTGAAAATTCCTAAGTGCTAATTATATACCCAGAGCATTGGTCCCGGTTGGTGGCACCAACCGGGACTAAAGTGTTGCATTGGTCCCGGTTGGTGCCACCAACCGGGACCAAAGGCCAGTTTTCAGCAGCCCAAAGGGCGCGAAACAGGGACCTTTGGTCCCGGTTGGTGGCACCAACCGGGACTAAAGGGTAGCATTGGTCCCGGTTGGTGCCACCAACCGGGACCAAAGGTCAGTTTTCAGCAGCCCAAAGGGTGGGAAACAGGGACCTTTGGTCCCGGTTGGTGGCACCAACCGGGACTAAAGGTGTGCATTTTTTGTTTTGTTTTTTTTTATTTATTTTATTTTGTTCCTACTTACAGCTAAATACTTACTGTTTTTCAGTGATTCCTTTTGCTTTTAGGTCAAAAAAATTATAAACTTTCTGTTACTGCCTTTAGTTTTCAAATTTGAATAGTTTAAATTTGAATTTTTTGAAATTTGTGTGAATCATAGTTTGCTATTAAAGTTTGTAACAAAAAATTTCTTTATGAAAATTCTTTTTGCTATTAATGTTTTGAACAAAAAATACTTTGATAATTTTAGTTGCATAAATTTTATATAATTTTAGTTTCAAAAATATTAGAGGTTTATAAAAGCTTTTTAGTTCATTCCTTTTGCTACTAGAGTTTTATAAAAGCTTTTTAGTTGATTCTTTTTGCTATTGAAGAATATTATTGTTTTGTTTTAGTTGATCATAACAGAATATTTTTTTTGAACTTATTTGAACTCCAGACTTTTTGTGTGTTCAAAATGAACCATTCGCAGCCACATCATCAATTTTCAACCCTTTCTGACTTCATCTGGTATTTTTCATGCATTTACTGATTTTTTTAAGCTAAATGATCCTGAAATTGAAAAGCACTATAAATGAACTCTGAAAAGGTTGAAAGTTGCCATGGTATCATCATTTCACCCACATAGCATGTGCTAAAAAGTTGAGAGGGTTACGGCAAAAACTGGATGCACTTCGTGTACAAAACGGACAATCTCTTTCGAAGTATCAGGGTTTCGGACGAAAACTCATCTGTTACAAAGGGATTTCATTTTTTTGAACTTATTTGAACTCCAGACTTTTTGTGTGTTCAAAATGAACCATTCAAATCCACATCATCAATTTTCAACCCTTTCTGACTTCATCTGGTATTTTTCATGCATTTACTGATTTTCTTTAAGCTAAATGACCCTGAAATTGAAAAGCACTACAAATGAACTCTGAAATGGTTGAAAGTTGGCATGGTATCATCATTTCACCCACATAGCATGTGCTAAAAAGTTGAGAGGGTTACGGCAAAAACTGGATGCACTTCGTGTACAAAATGGACGATCTCTTTCGAAGTATCAGGGTTTCGGACGAAAACTCATCTGTTACAAAGGGATTTCATTTTTTTGAACTTATTTGAATTCCAGACTTTTTGTGTGTTCAAAATGAACCATTCAAAGCCACATCATCAATTTTCAACCCTTTCTGACTTCATCTGGTATTTTTCATGCATTTACTGATTTTTTTAAGCTAAATGACCCTGAAATTGAAAAGCACTACAAATGAACTCTGAAAAGGTTGAAAGTTGGCATGGTATCATCATTTCACCCACATAGCATGTGCTAAAAAGTTGAGAGGGTTACGGCAAAAACTGGATGCACTTCATGTACAAAACGGACAATCTCTTTCGAAGTATCAGGGTTTCGGACGAAAACTCATCTGTTACAAAGGGATTTCATTTTTTTTTAACTTAGTTGAACTCCAGACTTTTTGTGTGTTCAAAATGAACCATTCAAAGCCACATCATCAATTTTCAACCCTTTCTGACTTCATCTGGTATTTTTCATGCATTTACTGATTTTTTTTAAGCTAAACGACCCTGAAATTGAAAAGCACTACCAATGAACTCTGAAAAGGTTGAAAGTTGGCATGGTATCATAACTTCACCCACATAGCATGTGCTAAAAAGTTGAGAGGGTTACGGCAAAAACTGGATGCACTTCGTGTATAAAACGGACAATCTCTTTCGAAGTATCAGGGTTTCATACGAAAACTCATCTGTTACAAAAGGCATTTCATTTCTTCACATGTAACTGCAGTGATATTCTAGATCAAAGGCATCATCATACTAGTTGTGGAGAGAAAGTCTTCACTTTTTCTTCGCTTGTGTCCTTTGCTTATTGCGCCGTAACCATGGATAATCTTCATCGTTTAACAGGGTGCTTGGGTCAGCCTTGACTTTGAAGGGAGGAATTTCATGAAACTTTTCATAATCTTCAGACATGTCTGTCTTGCCCTCCAATCCCACGATGTCTCTTTTTCCTGAAAGAACTATGTGGCGCTTTGGCTCATCGTATGATGTATTCGCTTCCTTATCTTTTCTTTTTCTCGGTTTGGTAGACATGTCCTTCACATTGAAAACC
This sequence comes from Elymus sibiricus, assembly GCA_039707655.1. Classification (NCBI taxonomy): domain Eukaryota; kingdom Viridiplantae; phylum Streptophyta; class Magnoliopsida; order Poales; family Poaceae; genus Elymus; species Elymus sibiricus. The sequence goes on from CM077663.1 coordinate 404,170,581, forward strand.
TGCGCCACATCATTGGCTAGGACGAATGGTTCGTCTGTGTACCCAAGATTGTTCAGATCCACTGTTGTCATTCCGTACTGTGGGTCTACCTGTACCCCGCCTCCTGACAGATTGACCCATTTGCACTGAAACAAAGGGACCTTGAAATCATGTCCATAGTCAAGTTCCCATATGTCCACTATGTAACCATAATATGTGTCCTTTCCCCTCTTGGTTGCTGCATCAAAGCGGACACCACTGTTTTGGTTGGTGCTCTTTTGATCTTGGGCGATCGTGTAAAATGTATTCCCATTTATCTCGTACCCTTTGTAAGTCAATACAGTCGAAGATGGTCCCCTGGCCAACGAGTACAGCTCATCAGAAACAGTGTTGTCACCCAGGAGACGTTTTTGCAACCAACTGCCGAAAGTCCTGATGTGTTCATATGTAATCCAGTCGTCAGACTGCTCCGGGTGTTTGGAGCGCAGAATATTCTTGTGTTCATCGACATACGGGGTCACCAAGGTAGAATTCTGTAGAACTGTGTAGTGTGCTTGAGACCAAGAATGCCCGTCCCTACATATTATTGAGTCCGCTCCTAGCGTGCCTTTTCCAGTCAGTCTCCCCTCATACCGCGATTGAGGGAGACTAATCTTCTTAAGGTCAGGAATGAAGTCAACACAAAACCCAATGACATCCTCTGTTTGATGGCCCATGGAGATGCTTCCTTCTGGCCTAGCGCGGTTACGAACATATTTATTTAAGACTCCCATGAACCTCTCAAAGGGGAACATATTGTGTAGAAATATAGGGCCTAGAACGACAATCTCGTCGACTAGATGAACTAGGACGTGCGTCATGATATTGAAGAAGGATGGTGGGAACACCAGCTCGAAACTAACAAGACATTGCACCAAATCACTCCTTAACCTTGGCAGGATTTCTGGATCGATCACCTTCTGAGAGATTGCATTGAGGAATGCACATAGCTTCACAATGGCTAATCGAACGTTTTCCGGTAGAAGCCCCCTCAATGCAACCGGAAGCAGTTGCGTCATAATCACGTGGCAGTCATGAGACTTTAGGTTCTGGAAATTTTTCTCTGCCATATTTATTATTCCCTTTATATTCGACGAGAAGTCAGACGGGACCTTCATACTGAGCAGGCATTCAAAGAAGATTTCCTTCTCTTCTTTGGTAAGAGCGTAGCTGGCAGGACCTTCATACTGCTTTGGATGCATGCCGTCTTTTTCATGCACACGTTGTTGTTCCTCCCGTGCCTCCGGTGTATCTTTTGTCTTCCCATACACTCCCAAGAAGCCTAGCAGGTTCACACAAAGATTCTTCGTCACGTGCATCACGTCGATTGCAGAGCGGACCTCTAGGTCTTTCCAATAGGGTAGGTCCCAAAATATAGATTTCTTCTTCCACATGGGTGCGCGTCCCGCATCGTCCGTCGGAACAGATAGTCCGACAGGACCCTTTCCAAAGATTACTTGTAAATCATTGACCATATCAAGTATGTGATCACCAGTACGGAGGGCGGGCTTCTTCCGGTGATCTGCCTCACCTTTGAAATGCTTTACTTTCTTTCGATATTGATGGTTGGTCGGAAGAAATCGACGATGCCCCAGGTACACATTCTTCCTGCATTTGTCCAAATATATACTGTCGGTGTCATCTAAACAGTGTGTGCATGCGTGGTATCCCTTGTTTGACTGTCCTGAAAGGTTACTGAGAGCAGGCCAATCGTTGATGGTTACAAACAGCAACGCATGTAGGTCAAATTCCTCCTGTTCGTTCTCATCCCACACACGTACACCTTTTCCATTCCATAGCTGTAAAAGTTCATCAACTAATGGCCTTAGGTACACATCAATGTCATTGCCGGGTTGCTTAGGGCCTTGGATGAGCACTGGCATCATAATGAACTTCCGCTTCATGCACAACCAAGGAGGAAGGTTATACATACATAGAGTCACAGGCCATGTGCTATGCTTGCTGCTCTGCTCCCCAAAAGGATTAACGCCAGCTGCACTTAAACCAAACCATACGTTCCTTGGGTCACCTGTAAAGTCGCTCCACTTTCTCTCGATCTTTCTCCACTGCGACCCGTCAGCGGGTGCTCTCAACTTCCCGTCTTTCTTACGTTCTTTTATGTGCCATTGCATCAACTCGGCATGCTTTTTGTTTCTGAACAGACGTTTCAACCGTGGTATTATAGGAGCATACCACATCACCTTGGCAGGAACCCTCTTCCCGGTGCGCTGGCCCTCAACATCACCAGGGTCATCTCTTCTGATCTTATACCGCAATGCACCGCATACCGGGCATGCGTTCAAATCCTCATACGCACCGCGGTAGAGGATGCAGTCATTAGGGCATGCATGTATCTTCTGCACCTCCAATCCTAGAGGGCATAGAACCTTCTTTGCTTCGTACGTACTGCCGGGCAATTCGTTATCCTTTGGAAGCTTCTTCTTCATTATTTTCAGTAGCAAACTAAATCCCTTGTCAGATACACCATTGTCTGCCTTCCATTGCAGCAATTCCAGTGTGGTACCGAGCTTTCTGTTGTCATCTTCGCAATTTGGGTACAACCCTTTTTTGTGATCCTCTAACATGCGATCGAACTTCAACTTCTCCCTTTCACTTTCGCATTCTCTCTGTGCATCAACAATGACCCGGCGAAGATCATCATCGGGCACATCATCTGGTTCCTCTTGATCTTCAGCTTCCCCCATTGCAGCATCACCGTATTCAGGGGGCGGGTAGTTGTCATCATCCTCTTCTTCTTCATTGTCTTCCATCATAACCCCTCTTTCTCCGTGCTTGGTCCAAACATTATAGTGTGGCATAAAACCCTTCTCAAGCAGGTGGAAGTGAAGGGTTTTAGATTTGGAGAAAGCCTTCGTATTCTCAAAGACAGTACATGGACAATGCATAAAACCATTCTGCTTGTTTGCCTCAGCCGCTTTGAGAAAATTATGCAGGCCCTTAATATACTCGGAGGTGCGTCGGTCACCGTACATCCATTGCCGGTTCATCTGCGTGCGTTATATAATAAAGTGTATTAAAACCCATTACAGCATATCATGAATAGAGAAGTGACCAAATTAATAGAAATTCATCATCACATGAAAGCCAAAGTACAGTAGTGACCAAAATAAATACATAACGTTCATACATAGTTCTCATTATTGAACAACATATAGCTCTCTAGAGCATCTAATTAAAACATACATTAAAACTATAAAATTTAAATGCAACAACAAATGCGATCATAACCGCAACTAAGGTACCAATTGATCCAACGGCATAATGATACCAAGCCTCAGCATGAATGGCATATTTTCTAATCTTTCTAATCTTCAAGCGCATTGCATCCATCTTGATCTTGTGATCGTCGACGACATCGGCAACATTCAACTCCAATTTCATCTTCTCCTCTTCAACTCTTTGTAATTTTTCTTTCAAGTAATTGTTTTCTTTTTCAACCAAATTTAACTTCTCGACAAGAATTTCTATGTCGGTTGGAATTTCCGGTTCACATACCTCCTAGATTAAAAAATCTATGTCACGTTGGTTGGCATAATTGTCATAAACACTAAATAAAACAAATAGTTATAAAAGATAATATATACCACATCCGAATCATAGACAGGACGAGGGCCGACGGAGGCGGATACCAAAACCATCGCACTATATAATAACAAACAATAATAAAAGTAAGAAAATTACACAAGTATCTATCTAAATCATACAAGTAAGAACTTTTTTCTTTTAGAAAGAAGATAAGAAGAAGAGGCTAACCACGGTGGTGCCGGCGCCGAGATGGGCGCGGGCGATCGACGGCGGTGAGGACGGGGACGGGACAAGACGGACCGCCAAACCTAGACAAATCTTGAGGAAAATGGAGCTTGGACAAGGAGCTTCGAGAGGAGAAAGCTTAAGTGTGGCTCGGGCATTTCATCGAACACCTCATGTGCATAGGAGGTGAGCTAGAGCACCACAAAAGCTCTCCCACGGCCGGCCAAAAAAACAGAGCAGTGCACTGCTCTGCTCGCGGGCAGGGGGTATATATAGGCCAACCATTGGTCCCGGTTTGTGGCTGGAACCGGGACTAAAGGACACCATTTGGTCCCGGTTCCAGCCACAAACCGGGACCAATGGTTGTGGGCCAGGAGCGAGGCCCATTGGTCCCGGTTCGTGTCTGGAACCGGGACCAAAGGGGTCAGACGAACCGGGACCAATGGCCCACGAGGCCCGGCTGGCGCCCTGGCCTCACGAACCGGGACCGATGCCCCCATGGGTCCCGGTTCGTGAGTGAACCGGGATTAATGGGATTTCAGGCCTGGACCAAAGCCCTGTTTTCTACTAGTGTAGAAAGGCTAAGCTTAATGAAATATTTCATGGAAAACATGGTCTAGCTAGAAGAAATCAATGATCAGTAGTTCAGCAGTAGGCTAAAAAACCACATGCCCATTTTTCAGGCTCAGTGTGGAAAATCTCATGATTATTCAGTTCATGTATATGGGGGTCACACTTCAGCAGCACACCATCTTGGCCTCTGCACCAAATTTCCATTGGGGATCGGACACAATGGAGATACACACAGCAGGTGTCCGAAAGCGTACATAAACCTCACAAGTCACAATGGTACACCTTGATTACAATGTTCTCAACATATTTACATGCATTTCACTCCGGAGGCTCTGGCACATATATATGTGTCTCCCCTACCCCCACCCCACCCCTCTACGGTAGCGCGCAACTAGTGTCTAGATATGGGGCACCTTGTTCCCCCCAGGTTCTCAAGCTTGTCCAGGTAGGAGTACCTCTTGGTGCCGATCTGCGAGACCTTGCTCAGCTTCTTACCCTGGGGATCCTGCGACTGCGATTCGAGTATCATGGTCTCGATGCTGTCGTCCCGGGGGCCCACGTAGTCGAACAATGTCGCGTTAACCGGCTCCATTCTTCCCAGCCTCCCCATCTCGTCCTTGGCGTCCTGGACCACCGTGTCCATGTCGTCGGATGTCAAGCTCGGCATCCTCATCGAGTCCCCTTTCTTGGGGTCTTGGGTGAGGGAGTCGGCGTGGAGAACGTCCTCGATGCGGGACATGACGGTGTAGGCTAGGCTCTCGAGTGTTCTAGAGTAGCTCTCCAGAATGGCACTGCCAACATCCTGCAAAAACAACACGGAAACACAATGTATGTAGTTGGCATTATAGCAATTAAAAAAGGCACTGTAGCAATTCCGAAAACACAATGAAAATTGTAGGTACCCTATTGTACTGGATTTTGCTAATGTCCAGAGCTGATTGGGAAATCCCTGGAAATCTGTGCTTGAGGAGGAGAAGAACGTTCTCCGCCCTCCCCTCGAATCGGCCCCGCTTCTCGTGGCTGACGCCATGGCCCCACGACTTGCCGTCCCTCTGCATTTTCTTTTGCCAAATGACGACCGACGCTTCAATCCGGTTCTTCAGATCAACAATGTTGTACTCGTTCGACAGGTCTACCGTTGCTATGAGTTCTTCAGGGTCGAAATAATCGTCGGTTATAAGCTTGTACATCAAGTCCCCAAGGGTAGATTTCCCATTCTACCAAGTATAAGAATAAGAGGATTTTGTCATGTGATATCACAATAATGTAGTCAAGCAAGGTAGTAAATGTAATTGTTGTATGTCCTTGTGTTCTTATGGATCACCTTAGGCAGAGTCTCCATGTAAGCTTCTGGAACATCCATCTCCATGAGAACATTAGCATTGATGGCCATTGTTGCCTTCAAGACTTGGTTGACAAGCTCCTTCTGGTGCTGAAGCCATCTCCTCGTTGGGTCTGACAGACCCTCGGGAGGGACCTTGACCGTCGGGAGCCACCATTTGTCACTCTGCTCCTGCGTGTCGCCCTTCTCGGATTCATTGTCGTTTTTCTTCACATACCAAAACTCCTGCTTGTCGCTGAAACTATCGAGATAGTCCTGTTCAACAACAGAAATGTGCAACGGCAACAAATTAGCAATTCAGATATCTTCACATCAATCTAGTAAACAATTCAGAGAAGGGTGTGGAATTTTATATTACAAGGAGCATTCCGTCAAGCTTGCGCAATGCCGGGATGTTCATCAGCAGATCTCTGCGTTGCTGAGTTATCATAACCTGCTTGTCAGAAAAGAATAAAAATGTACTGTTGTAATTAGTTGCAATTCGATTTGCATAATGAGGTTGCATAGTACGGGCCCTAAGGCAAGGCAAAAACAAAGTGCGACCGCCTATAAGGTTCCAATTGGCACAACCCACATTGTACTTCTTCACTAATTGTGCAACTGAAATACTTATCACCTTCATTGTAGTGACAAATTTATTTTTCTTTGTTGGACCTCCAAAGCAACATAACCAACCATGTGTGATGAAAATAGGGGTAGGGGATTCGTTTCTGACCTCCATGGTGCTGCTATCCTCGGCCACCTGGCGTGAAGGAACAAACTCGACGATGAAATCGGCGACAGAGAGAAGCCAATCGATCTCCTTTGTCCACCGAGCCTTCTGCTCAGGGGCCATCGGTTGGAGACGCCGCTGCTCACCGAACACGGAAGCTGCAACAACGTGCCACCACGAGAAAGAATACATAATTGGTAAGATTTTTCACAAGAAACCAACCACGAATCGAAATGATTTGAAATCCAGAAATTATGCATCAAGCACTTGATGAGTACATGCGGACTAAATCGGGAGCCCATTTTGTACAAAAACAATTACTTTTGTTTGGAAGTTGTAGTGACAAGTATATACCAGGCCAGGTTATGCACATTATGCACATTGAGTGATGTACTCTCATTTCTTATACCGACTTTTTCACACACCAAAAATTCCTTTAATTTAGGTCGCACGGGCCTTTGAAACATCAGGGCCAGACGTGGAAACCATTCACGAAATGGAAATGGAAATGGTAAGATTTGATATGAAATTGAGTGATTACATGCTAGATTAGTGATGGCACAAAATGGAAACATTGGGAAGGAAAAGGAGTGATTACCTGCAAGATTGGTGATGGCATTGGACAGAGCGAGAGCTGATGAAACTCCTTTGCCGGTGCCGGACATGTCCTCCCCCAGCAGCAGCTTGGAGAACTTCTCCTTCACCATGTCCGCGTCTGCAATCGATCCACCACCACCGGAGCAATTCATTCGTCGAACAAGGCCGCATTGATCGTCGATCACGCTAGCAAGCTGGAAATCGACAGTGGTGAGTGGTCACGCACGCACCTGAAGGCGGGCCCTCGGGCCGGGGCGCGGGCTTGGGGGGCGGCGCGGCCGAGGTGGAGGGCCTGGGCGCGTCGGAGGGGCCGCCGGCGAGCGGCGGCGGGATGAGGTCGACCGACAGCTTGCCCCTGGACCCGCAGCTGCTCCGGGAGAGCGCCCGCCTGGCGCACGGCAGCGTCTGGGTCTTGACCGACGGCTCCATCGTCGGGCTCCCGGGGTCGAGGAGGACGTCCTCCGACGACGCCGAGGACGACACCGACGAGAGCGGCGAGAAGGGCGTGGAGGACGCCTTGCCCGACTTGCGCCGCCTGAAGGAGAACCTGGAGTCGCGGCCGTGCCCGGTCTTGAGGAACGGCGGCGCCATCATGCGCTCATCGCCGCCAGTCACCACCGCATTACGCACGCACGCACGTACGCATGCCGACGCGCGCGGGCCGGCCGGCCGAGGTCAGGCGGAGAGAGGGAGCGAAAGGAATGGAACACCGGCCGTCCGTCCGTCCGTCCGTCCGACCTCGCGCCCCCGCGCGCGAGCGAGCGAGAGAGATGGGAGGAGGTGGCTGGCTGGCTGGCGCGCGTGGGCGTGGCTGGCTGGCTAGATTCGGGGGAGGCGGTTTTGCGAGGGAGGCGAGGAGAGGAAAGGGGGGAGGCGATGGATGGCGCGAGCTGCAGGCGCCGCGGGAAATGGGTCCGTTTTGTGTGTGCCCACCTCCAAACATGGCCAATGGGAGTGGTTTGTCGTTGGACATGTACGCTGCTATTTTTAATCTCACTCGCCGTGGTTACTTTTCTCCACCTCGGTTGGTGGTTAATTAGCACGTGCTGCTCTTAGGAGTACAGATTAACAGTAGTACAACCTTTTTTTCTTTGCGGAAAACAGCTTAACAGTATATTTGGGGTCGCATCACGGTGAATTATCATAGCTCAGGTTTTTAAGTTGTCAGGGTATCCATAGCCGGACATATCCTCTTATACGTCCCATCGTATAAGAGGAGGGGAACCACCACCAGCCGCATCGCCCCCACCATTTTCCCCAAAATCGCCTCCTTCGCCGTAGCAAAACTCTCACCCCCACTGCACTTCCCACCGCACCGACTCGCTCACCCCCACCGCACTTCCCTCCATCCGGTCGCTTGTTTTCGGCTCCGATGGAGGGCGCTCGTGGCGCTGCAACCGCTTCGGCCGAGGTTGTGCTGGAGGAGAAGGTTGTGGGGACCGCGCCAGATGCTGTGTAGGGAGTTGCCCGCTTCCACGACGGTGCGGGAGATGCTGCAACCGCAGCTAGAGCTGCAGTTGCTGTGGCGAATCTGGTGGAGAAGGAGGTGGCGGGCTCCGACTCGGCCGTGCCGGAGCTGGAGGTGAAGGCGTAGAGAGGAGCAGTGCGTGCAGGTGCGCAGGCCGGCGATGAGCAGGTGTAGGAGGTACTTCTTCTCATTTCCCTTTCGTAGATAGTGTTAAGATTAAGAATATAGTGTTAGTTAGTTAGATTATGATTCCTACGTTGGTATAGTTGGTTAGATTAGTTGGTTTGAGGTTTTTTTTTGTATTAGATCGTGCTTGCTACGTCAATTGATATCCCCTCAACAACTATATAATCAAGCAGTTAATTGTTTTTGGAATTGGATTGTTACAATTGATTTCATTAATTCACATGGCTAGATCTGTCACTGTCATCTTCATTTGCACTCATTTTGGGCATATATTTCTATATCATGCTTCAGTTGATCATAAATTCGAGCATTGATCTTGTGTAGATTTGGCTATTATTGAAAATGAATGCATTGATTTATATGTACCTATCAATTTATTTCACCTGCACTTTTTCAGCATAGTCTGAACCTTTGCTTCTTTATCCAAAATCAAAATGTTTAGGTAGATTCAAATTTTTATTTTCTGTAAGTTCCTCCAATTTTAAAGTTCTCCACCACATATAGTTTTATTAGCTTTGTTGTGAAATCTATGCACATGCCTATGCAAAATGCAAATAGGTTAATATTATAGATAATATGATCAATGTGAGTTTCGTGTATATTTGAATTATCTGTTGGTTTCCTGAAATTAATAGTAATGGATGTACTTTTATATTGCAGGAGGAGGATCCTGTGGGCAACAAGAGGAAGCTAGCCATGACTGGGTTCAAGGACCAGTATGATCCTGACTTTGTTGACGACAACTGATATCTACTACACAACTTTATTCTTGTAGACTCGTGTTGGGCCTTCAAGCACAGAGTTTTGTAGGACAGTAGCAATTTTCCCTCAAGTGGAACACCTAAGGTTTATCAATCCGCGGGAGGTGTAGGATGAAGATGGTCTCTCTCAAACAACCGCGCAATCAAATACAAGAAATCTTTTATGTCCCCAACACACCCAATACAATAGAAAATTGTATAGGTGCACTAGTTCCGCGAAGAGATGGTGATACAAGTGTAGTATGGATAGTAAAAATAGGTTTGTGTAATCTGAATAAATAAAACAACAAGGTAGCATGTAGTAAACAGCGAGCAAAACGATATATCAATTTTTGGAAATAAGGCTTAGGGTTCATACTTTCACTAGTGCGATCTCTCAACGTTGCTAACATAATTGAATCATATAACCATCTCTCAATGTGCGACAAAGAATCATTCCAAAGTTCCTATCTAGAGGAGAACATAAGATGAAATTGTTGTAGGTAGTAAAATCACCTCAAAGTTATCATTTCCGATCAATCTATTGAGCCATCCCTATAAGTGTCACAAACAGCCCTAGAGTTCCTACTAGAATAACACATATGATACACATCAATCAACCCTAATGTCATGTAGATATTCCAATGTCACCTCAAGTATCCGTGGGTTAATTATTCGACATGCATCAGACAATTTCAGATTCATCATATTCAATCCAACACAAAGAACTTCAAAGAGTACCCCAAGATTTATATCGGAGAAAGTAAGACAAGAACGTGTATCAATCTATATGCATAGATTACCCCAATGTCACCACAGGAATCCGTAAGTTGATTACGAAAACATATATCAAGTGAATCAAATAGAATACCCCATTGTCACCATGGGTATCCACATGCAAAACATATATCAAGCGTTCTCAAATCCAAAGTATCCAATCCAACATAACGAGATCTCAAAGGGAAAGACTCAATTCATCATATCAAGATAGAGAGGGAAAAACACCATATGATCCAACTATATTAACAAAGCTCGTAATACATCAAGATCGTGCCATCTCAAGAACATGAGAAAGAGAGAGAGAGAGATTAAACACATAGCTACTGGTACATGCCCTCAACCGCGAGGGTGGACTACTCCCTCCTCGACATGGAGACCGCCGAGATGATGAAGATGGCCTCAGGTGATGATTTCCTCCTCCGACAGGACACCGGAAAGGGCTTCGGATGATATTTCTTTGATACAGAGAGTTACAGCGCCGGAGCGGAAGTTCTAGGTTAACTTTCAGAGGTTTATGAATATATAGGATTTTTCAGCGTTGGAATTACGCGGAGATGTGCCACAGGGGGCCCACAAGGCATCAGGGCGCGGCCACCCCGTTGGGCACGCCATGTTGCCTTGTCACATCCTCGTGGGCCCCCTACTACTCCCTCGAAGCTTCCTGGGTCCCTTTCCTTCTAGAAAATATCGTCAAAAAGTTTCGTTCAATTCCGAGAACTTCCATTTTTCTGCACGAAAACAACACCACGGTAATTCAGCTGAAAACATCGTTAGTCCGGGTTAGTTCCAATTAAACCATATAAAGTGCATCAAAACCATATAAAAATATTGTAAACATGGGTAAATATGGCATGGATACTTCATAAATTATCGATACGTTGGAGACGTATCAGCATCCCCAAGCTTAATTCCTACTTGTCCTCGAGTAGGTAATTGGTAAAAGAAATATTTTATGAAGTGTGAATGCTAACATAGTGCATAAGTTTAATCAATGAAAATTCCTTGCAAATCTAGTTGAAAATTCGTTGCAAATCTTATCGAAATTTTCTTGCAAATCCATTCAAGTTGTTTGAAAAATTTCTTTGTGGAAGTGGCCAAGAATTCATTTGCCAAGTTTCTGTTTCCAACTCGGAATCTATGATAGAAGGAAATCGACGTCACCGATATAGCAGTTTCACTGCATAGTGCTTCTTCGGTACCACTGACTAGGACCATTTTGGTGTCACTGATATACCTCTGAGCCTCAAAAGGCATTTCGTTCTTACTGATTGATTTCATCTCGGAGCCTCCTATATTTGCTTTCACTAGATTTCTTTGCCAGATTTTTCTTGCCAAACCTTAAACATTTTTCGAGACAGTTCTCTATGACCCTTCTCTCTAGGGTCCCTTATCCTCTGACCCTTCTTGGAAATTGATGCCAAAGGGGAAGGGATATCAAAGATTAAAGCTATGCAAAGGGGGAGAAATATCAAAGCTTAAAGCTATCAAAAGGGGGAGAAATATTAAGGGGGGAGACTAAATCAAGACTATCTTAAATGAGAGAGACTTTTGTGATTTGGACTTGACTGACTATGTGTGTTAGACTTCTCTCACCCTACCTACTCCCAATATCTACATGCTAAGATTCAGGGGGATAGGAAAAAAGAAAAATCCATAATCAGGGGATAAAAGTTCTAAATATTATTGGAGGCATGTCAATCTTAAGAGAAGACTAATTCCTACATGTCTTCCACATTTTGGTACACTTGAAACCTCTTGCATTTGTATGAAAGGAACATTCTTGTGTTATCTAACATTGTTTTCTCAAGTATGTTTATCTAGGTAGAATGCTCCAGTATTTCAAGGTAAGTATATGTATCTTCTTCATGTTCAAGACAATCTCTTGCTTCTTGCACATATTGTTTGCAAGAGTGAGTCATGAACACGAACATACTTCATTCACATATATGTTTGATGCATATAGACAAGGTACATATGACTTGTCATATCTTCTCTACCATGTGTGTGTTCCTGCATTCCAAAAGCAACTATTCCTTAAAAGGAATTGCACACTTGTAGGGGGAGCTTGCTTTAGTCATATGCCTCTCAAAGCTATCATATACTACTGCACATCTTAATTTGAAGCTTTGATTGTATGTTGTCATCAATTACCAAAAAGGGGGAGATTGAAAGCACATATGCTCCCTTGGAGGTTTTGATAATTAATGACAACATACATTGTCTCTTGGACTAACAGTTTTATCTAGTTTATTTCAGATAAAGTCCAAAGAGAGGAATGACTGGGAATTGTGAGAAGGATCCCCAAGATGGAAAGGAATGCAGTTGGCAAGAGCTTAAAGCTTCAAGACTCTACATTTTCTTTTATGTGAGAAATCACAATTGAGTCCACAGGAAAAGCCAATACTCTTAAAAGGGAGTGAGGTATTGATAATGATCCGTTTGCTCAAGTGCTTAGAGATTTGCCACCAAAAGACTCAGCCAAACTCTCACAAAAATATTCTATCCAAAACCAAAATGCCAAAATCGGTGCCAACAAGTTTTCCATTTCGGCCCCACCGTGTTTGCCAACAAAGAACCCAGAGCCAAAACCCTAGCATCTCGGTACCACCGAGACCTGATTCAGTACAGTCGAAAAGTGGGTGCCAACTCTCTGTAATCGAAGTGTTAAACTTCGGAATCCCGAGTTTTTCATTTCGGTGCCAGCGAGATTTGGATCTGCCCTAGGTCACCCGAATCGGTCTCACCGAGAACCCGAAAGTTGCAACCTTTTGCACTAGTCGGTGTAATCGAGTTTTTTCTTCGGTTCCACCGAGTTAGGCAATAATGTTGTAACTGTTGGATTTTTGGAGAAGGCTATTTATACCCCTCCACCCCTTACATTCGTAGAGAGAGCACTCAGAACAAGCCAACACTTCCACCATTCATTTTCTTAGAGAGAACCACCTACTCACGTGTTGAGATCAAGATCTTTCACTCCAACCATATGAATCTTGATTTCTAACCTCCCCAATTTGCTTTCCACCCAATCACCTTCTTCCACCAAGCCAAAGCCTATGAGAGAGTGATTGAGTGTTGAGGAAATTATATTTTGAAGCACAAGAGCAAGGAGTTCATCATCTATACACTATCTATTACCTTTTGGAGAGTGGTGTCTCCTAGATTGGTTATGTGTCGTTTGGGAGCCTTTGGATCGTGTGGAGTTGAACTAAGAAGTTTGTAAGTGCAAGGAGATCGTATGCTTTGTGAAGATCTACCCGAGGGAGGCTAGTCCTTCATGCATGTAAGCCATGGTGGAATAGGCAAGGTTGCTTCTTCGTGGACCCGACCTTCGTGGTTGGAGCCCTCCGTGAACTCGCGCAACCGTTACCCTCCGTGGGTTGAAGCCTCCATCAACGTGGATGTACGATAGCACCATCTATCGAAACCACAGGAAAAATCTTTGAGTCTTCATTGCGTTTGAGCTTCCTACTCTACCTTCCTTTATGTTTGTAGCAAATGCATGATGTCTACTTTCCACCGCTTAATCTCTAGATATGCATGTGAAGGAATCATTGGATGCAACTTAACTTGTGTAAAAATCTGCCTAAACTTCAAGTGAACTAAAAATTACTCATTTGTCTTGTAAAGTGTCTATTCACCCCCCTCTAGACGCCTCTTCTTGATCCCACACATACTGATGACCCTAGGATGCTCCGCATCATTTTTTTGCAGCAAGTAAAAACACCAAACAAGACCATACACCTAAAAACTCTAGGAAGTTGATGTAATCACACTAAAAATGGGTCTTAGTTGTGCCATATGTACAATATAAGTGCTACACAAAGACATGGCGACAAATAATCATCCTGTTTCCCATGCAAGTTTCTCGCAATGGCAAAATAATAAAGATACTAGCATGTTTGTTTTCCTTAAGTTTTGGTTCCCTCACATCATTGATCTACTGATGACAATGAGCCGTTGGAAGATATCAACAGGTTCTCCCTACCTCAACAACACCTGATCTAGCTTCGACAAATGGCATGTGAAGGCAGGTGGTGCTAGATTGCTCTTTTCAGATCTTGAAAATTAGCGTGTGCTAATCAAGTGAAGCAGTTGGCGGACTCTTGATGCAGCGACTTGGACTCCTTTCTACGGCATGGTGTGATTCTCTAGCCCTCTCAACTGATGGTGAAGTATTGCAAGCATGTGCTCCGTAGGGTGATGCCCCAACTGTTGTTTCTTCAGCGGATGTCCCTCGTCAGGCACACACCCAACGAGACGCTCACGCACTCTGTGCAGCTTGGAGCGGTCACCAACAGGGTCCTCCACCTAGAGATCGGCGAGTCCAGTGGCGTAAACAACCCGGGGCCACTCTTCACCAAAACTGCTCCATCCCTCATAGGGCCGGCGTTGGCGGCGCCGCCGGCAAGATGCCAAACCCCAAGAAGGGCAAGGCCGAGCACAACACCCACCAGGCAGAGTGCACGGCAGGCGAGCAACCCCTCCGCGGTGCCGGTCAGTCAGAGGGCCACGCCGCGTCTCGTCCACGGACTCGGCATCCTAGGTCCAAGAGAAAATATGACTGCAAAGGCCGCGCAGGCTCTGATCAGGCGCTTCGACGAGCCGCTCTCGGAGGAGGACATTGCAGCCATTGCTAGGCTGACTAGGCTGGACTCCCAGGCCCTGAAGATTGCCGCTGGCATGATCGGGCCCGACGACGAGCCCTCGGAGGCCCCCGGTTCTCCATGTTAGTTAGCCATTGTAGTGTTAGTCCCCGACGGCGACCAGCGGTAGGCTGGCTCGAGTTAGGTGCTATGTGCCGTTGTAACAATAGTAAGGTGAGAGGTGTTGCTCTCTACCGGCGGAATTTGGGGCCTATTGGTGGCCGCCGGCAGCCCCTAGTTAGGTTGGAGGTGTACCTTAGTTCAATTTCAATGCATGTTAGTCGCCGGAGAGATCGCCAGTTTGTTCATGAGTGATACAAACCTCCCAATCATGTGCTGGAACATCAGGGGCCTCAATTCTCCAGCGAGGCGCGAAGTAGTCAGGGACACCGTTCAAACACATAGGCTAGCAATCCTCTGTCTCCAAGAAACAAAAATAGAGATATGGGATCAAGCATTGGTGCGCGATATCGGCGACAATAGACTGGAGGACTGCGTACTGCTCCCAGCCATAGGAACACGAGGGGGAGTAGCCTTTTTCTGGGATGAGTCCATCGTCAGAATCATTTCACACACCATAGGACAGTTCTCCATCACCGCGCGCGCCACGGTGATCGCATCCGACCACAGTTTCTGGCTCACCATCGTCTACGGGCCAGTAGACAGCTCGCGTAAAGACGCATTCCTGGCAGAAGTAGGGAACGCTGCTCCGGCAGTGCACGAACCATGGGTCATTTGCGGCGATTTCAACCTAATATACAAAGCAAGTGACAAGAACAACTGCAACATCAACCGTAGGATGATCGGCAAGTTTAGAACTGCAATCGACTTGGCTGGCCTTAGGGAGATCAAGTGCAAGAACCGCCGTTTCACGTGGAGCAATGAGCGTGAGGATCCTACCCTAGCTAGCATCGACAAGTTCTTCTGCAACAGCGAATGTGACTCCCTCTTCCCATCCTTCCTCCTGCACGCAACTTCAACGTCCCGCCCCGATCACTGTCCTTTGCTTCTCGCCTCGATGGCAGCGCCTAGAAGACCGGCACGGTTTCGCTTCGAGTCCTTCTGGCCGCGCTTCACGCGATTCCTCACCACGGTGCAACGCGCTTGGCAGCGACCAACTGACACGGCATGCGCCTTCCAGCGCATTAGCATTAAAGCTAGGTAGGGTGGCAAAGGATCTGAAGATCTGGGCGAAGAGCTTCTGTAGCGAAACAAAATTGCAACTGCACTTAGCCAACGAGATCGTGCTTCGCCTAGACACAGCCCAAGAGAGAAGAACACTATCGCCCGCCGAGCACAACCTGTGAAAGTTGCTCAAGATCAGGATCATGGGCATTGCGGCGATCGAGCGGGCACGTAGAAGACAGGCATCTTGGGTGACTTGGCTGCGGGCTGGTGATGCAAAGACCGCGTTCTTTCAGGCAAAGATCAACTCAGGGCGACAGAAAAAATACATCCACTCGCTACATACGACAGATGCGGTCCTAACCAACCACAAGGACAGGGCTGAGGCAATACACTCCCACTTCTCACCCACAATAGGGAATAAAACCCGGAGGAGCACAACCATTGATTGGGAAGAAGTGGAGCTGCCATCGCTGCCCATGAGCGGAATTGACAACCCATTCACTGAGGAAGAAGCATGGCATGCGATCTGCAACTCCCCGCAGGAAAAATCGCCAGGCCCGGATGGTTTCACTGGCTCCTTCTACAGAGCCTGCTGGTCCATCATCAAGGTGGACATCATGGCGGTTTTTGAGCAATTCTACCACATGGCGGGGGGGGGGGGGGGTGGAAATTTAGGAAAGTTAAATGAGGCTATGGTGGTGTTGCTGCCCAAGAAACACGGCGCAACCACAATATAAGACTTCTGACCAATCAGCCTTATTCATTCGGTAGCAAAACTGGTGTCCAAAGTGCTCTCCATCAGGCTAGGGGCAGTCATTCATCACATAATATCACCAGCTCAGTCGGCTTTTTAGAGATCGAAGTGCATACACGACAGCTACCTCTTCGTGCAAAACACGGTGCGCGCCCTACACTGCAAAAAAATTACCGGCATTACTAATGAAAGTAGACATAGCCAAAGCCTTCGACACGGTCTCTTGGGAATACCTGCTAGAGCTACTTCAGAAGCTAGGATTCAGTGCCAGATGGAGAGACTGGGTAGCATTCCTCCTATCTTCGACCTCCTCGTCAATCTTGCTCAACGGGATCGCCGGACAGAGGATCAAACATTTCTACGGACTCGGACAGGGAGATCAGCTATCCCCCCTCCCGTTCATCATCGCCATCGACCCCCTACACCACATACTAACAGCGGCCACCGAGCAGGGGCTCCTCCAACCGATCCGTGGCCGCAACAATCGACTACGTGTCAGCCTATACGCCGACGGCGCCATGATCTTCACCAACCCTGAGCGACAGGAGATGCATGCTCTATTGCAGATTCTGGAGGGCTTCGGTGCGGCCTCCGACCTGCGCATTAACCTGGCCAAATCCTCGGCCACCCCAATTAGATGCGAGGGCATCGACTTGCAGGAGGTCCTAGGGGGGTTCGGTGGAGCGGTTACAAACTTTCCAATCAAATACTTAGGTTAGCGGGATGGAAGGGAAAGCTACTACACAACGCCGGTCGCCGAGTATTGGTTCACTGCGTCCTTTCGGCCATGGCAACCTTCACTCTCACCGTGCTACCAATCGCAAAAAAACTCCTCAAGGAGATCGATAAGTCTAGGCGTCGTTTCATCTGGAACAAAGACGAGGAGATCTCTGGCGCTGCCTGCAAGGTTAGCTGGTCCACGGTATGCTCACCGACTGCACTAGGAGGACTAGGGATCCATGACCTCCACAAGTTCGGAAGGGCCCTACGTCTACGATGTCTCTGGGTACCCCGGCGTCACCCGGAACGGCCATAGGTTGGCACGGATGCCCCATGCAACGAGCTGGACCGAACTCTCTTTGCTGCGGCGACGAAGGTCACGGTCGGCGATGGGAGCTCTGCCTCCTTCTGGTGGTCCCACTGGAGGGGAAGTGGCACTCTAGCGTAGCAATTCCCGGCGCTCTATAAATACTCAAGAAGGAAACAGAGGACGGTCCAGGATGCTCTCAACAACGACAACTGGATTAGAGACTTGGCGTACGGCAACAACCATCACCTCGTGCAGGAATTCCTTCACTTGCATAGGTTGTTGGGAGGAGCAAGAAACCAACTGTAGGAGGGCACACTGGACAATATCACATGGAGCAGAGAAAGCTCGGGACAATACTTAGCAAGCTCTGCATACTCTATGCAGTTCCAGGGAAGGATCTCCTCAAGCTTTGATCAACTCATCTGGAAGGCATGGGCACCAGGTAACATGAAGATACTGGTCTGGCTGATGCTTCAGAACAGACTGTGGTGCAACGACAGATTGCAGCGACGATGGTGGCCGAACGAGTACTTCTGCCGGCTTTGTGTGCGAAGCTTGGAAACGAGTAAGCACTTATTCTGGACCTGCCCAATGGCACACCAGGTTTGGAACCAAGTTGGCCAATGGATGGGCTGCTCCTCTCTCAAACCGAGCACGGCCTGGCAGCTGCAGTCATTCATGGACACTGTCCAAAAATCGCAAGAGGAAGCCGATGGGAAGATGGAAGAAGGGTGTCGGGTCTATAAGAATTCTCACCTCCTGGGCTATTTGGCGGGAGCGGAACCTGTACACCTTCCACAAGAAGATCCCACAAGTAACAGACATCATGGCCTCGATCACCAGCAGCATGGAGCAATGGCGACTAGCAGGCGCAAAGTGCATTGAGAGCCCCTTCGGGGAACCACCGTGAGATATCGACTATGTAAATCACGGTGAGCTGACCGAGTTGCGGTCAGCCCCAAAACCCTTGCCAGATCCTAGGATCAGCACCCCACCTTGTATTCCTCATTGCTTTCTGCTATCAATCGAACCGCCAACGATTGCTGGATCTTTCAAAAAAATAATAATCTCGCGTGTAATGACGAGTGCCTATCGCGGTATTTAAATCCTAAAAATGTCGAGAGCTTTTACAATTGTCTCTTTTATTTACGGTTTTTCTTTACCGTTGGTTAAATGCAACTTTCAAGCTCTGGCGGGCATATCATATCAGTAAGACACGAGATTCAAGTATTCAACCAGTAGCCCACGTGAAATCCTAACAAGAGACTCAATCAGTAGCCCACGTTATAGATCCGACGGTCCATGATATATATGAGTTTTCCAAGTTGTCATTGAGTCGGCCGCTTTCGCGTGATATATTTTTTTACCCCTCCTACCACGAGAAGAGAAGAGAAGAGAAGAAAAATCAAAGGCCGACTTCTCAACGAAACGAACATGCACTTTCTTAGTCCAAAAAAGCATGCAGCGTGTGTCTCTGCATTTTATTACTTCTCTCTCGGTCAACAGCACGGCCTGACACGGCCCAGCTACGACGAAACACTCACCGCGCGACAGCCGTCGATCTATCGATCTGGCGGACAATCGTCGCGGCAACAAGATTACAAGAGTGGAAAGCCTCCTTGTCCCAGTCAAACCAGCTACACCTGGAAAAAAACCGGGCTGGACTTGCCGAATGCCGACGATGACCGAGCTAGCTGGACGTTACGAGCCGCCGACGCCGACGCCGTCGTACTTGAGCCCGAACTCACGGAACCCGATCTCCATGTCTGCCGCGGCGACGAGCAGCTCGGCGGCCTGCGCCGGCTCGAGGATCTCCACGGCGCGCTTCATGGTGCGCAGCCGCAGCGCGTCGGCCCCGGCGACCACTGCGCCGACGCGGCCGACGAGCCCGCCCACGTCCAACAGCTCCCCGCCGGCGCCCACCACGCCGTGGCCCTCCTGCACCCGCGCCATCTCGCGCGACAGCTCGTCCTCCTGCGCCACGGTGCGGCGCTGCAGCTCGTCGATCTGCGCCCGCTGGGCCGGACTGAGGTCGCCGAGGTTGCCTGACTGCACGCCCAGGAGGAGGTCCGGGAGCTGCGCCTCGAAGCGGCGGCCGGACTCAGTGTAGAGCAGGTGGACCAACGTGGTCGGCCGCCACCCGGCCAGCCAGTGGGCCGCGCCGCGCTCCACGGGGCTCGCCCACGGCGCGGCCAGCGTCCACACCGGGTCCAGCTCCGCGCGCGCCGCGCAGTAGTCGGCGAAGTGGGACACGTAGCCGCCCACCAGCTTGGCGAGCTGCGCCGGGTCGTCGGCCCAGCGCGCCGTCCGGAGGTCGCGGCGCAGCGACCGCAGCCCGCGGAGCCAGAGCTGGAAGCGCCGCGTCGCCGCCTCCAGCTCCATCGTCCGGTTCTCTACCTTTTCTGCCCAGGCGGTGGTAGTACAGTACCGTGAGCTCGCTCGCGCGCCCCTCGTGCCGGCGGTACATATAGGTGGCGGCGGGGTGATCGGGGCCGTTGAAGGGGAGGAAGCGACGGCTGCGGGCGCGGGCCGCCGGGGCGTATGAGGCCGCGACAGGTGACCCGCATGCAGGAGGCCATGTGTGGTGGCCGGGTGGCGAGGTGGCGATGGACGGCGACGTAACGCGTCACGCTCACGCCTAGATGAGCCGCGGGACAAAGCGGCCCGGATGAAGCTGACATGGGGCCCGGCGTGCCAGTGGACGCATCGATCCGTGCAATACTTTGTCCTGCTATACTCTCGTTCGTACCTAACGAACGGACGCGTCATGTGCGGTTGCCACCTTCGACTGATGAGAAACGGACGATGTGTGAAGGGGAAGCTCGAGAAAACGGTGCCTAATTTTCATCGTATTTGCTACACATTAGGTGGCTAAAATTATTCTATGCAGCAGAGCGCGAGACGGGGAGGCCACGGCAGCACGGCTGGCCGGCGACTCCACGGCGAGCGCATCAGCGCAAGCCGTGAATGAGCGGGAGCCAGTGGTAGCGAGTCCAAAACCAGACGGATGCGGGTCAAGGGATGAGGGGGCATTGAAGTTGTTGCAGATCAGGCGGTTTAGAGGATGGTTGTGGCAACGACAAGCAACATTGCTGGGAGAGGTTAATGGGAGAGCAGAGAGGGTGAGGAGGCACAGCCATTTTTCATTTTTCAGATGAAATAGTGTTTATATTTCTAAACTGTGTTTTTTTACTTCCATTACGACGACAATTAGTCCGGTAAAGCATTAAAGAAAAATATACAAAAAAGAATGTCATCTATTTGTTGCTGATCTAATGGTTAATTCGCAATTTCATGAACAAATATGATATGATAGGACAAGCCGGAAGTGTCCCCATGACGTCTCCTCCTTCCCCTGCTACAGTTGAGAATCTCTCTCGAGAGTTCGTTCCCGGCCCGATCCGGGATCCTCTCCGCCGGCAGCGCTCGTCGGAGAAGTGATGGGGGAGGTGCTCGGCGTGTTCTTTTACATAGTAGCAGTAGGTTCAGTTTCCCTTTTGGCGTGTTGGGCGTGATGCCTAAGTCTGGTGATATGCCGATGAGGAGTGCGCTGCCTACGTGTACGAGTAGCGCGTGGTGGCTAGTGGCGATGCTTGGGCTGGTGGCGGTGGCGTGGTGCTACTCGCTGCTGCGTGATTCATCGTCGGCGCATCCTCCAATAAGCTCGGTTGCTGCCGTGATTTGGAGAAGGATTCATCCCCTTCCTGTGTTGCTTCAAGCCGCCATGGATCAGGTGGATGGAGCGATGGTGGAGTCAAGGGGTCAGGTTCCTGCAGGTGGGTTCGGAGCATATCAGCAGCGGCAGATTAGGTGGAGCTACGGCACCTGTTGGCAATCGGTCTTCCACACCATGCCGTTGCCCCTTCTGGCCGAATGGCGGCTGTGTATTTCCTCCCAGCCAAAGAGCTATAGGGGAGGCAGATGCATCTTCTATCTGAAGTTTGAAGCGGTTCCAAGCTGCTATGATGGTCTTGTCGCCCCAAGTGGTGCGTCACCGGCGACGGCGAGGCTACATCCAGGAAGAAGATGTTGTGGACCTAATTGCAATTTTCAGTTCTTTGTTAAAATCAAGGGCTTAGGTGTTATTTTCCTTTTATGTGAGTTCTTGTGTGGGCTTTGTGTTGTAACCGCTCAAGTTTAATTGATGCTCTAGGCCTTTTGTAGCCTTTCCAGTTCAAAAAAAGATATGATAGGACGAGCTGTGGTTCGATGGTCGGGTTGGCAGTGGCCACCTAGCCCGCCCAAGGTCGATCCCTGGGATCGACGTGGGTGTCTCATATAAGGTATTTTTCATTGCAGTTACCTCACATGATGATGAAGAGTTGTCGGATGTCTTCGTAAGTTTCTCAAGACGTGTCGTGTGTGTATAAGTTGTAGTTCTTGGTAGGTGCATAGCAGGTGTGTGTAGTGGAGTGCGTGTGGTGTATGTTTTGCTCCTGTTCTGGTGCACGACCTGTATCCATGTAATTGAGCCTAAAAAAATGATAAGATAGTGAAGCGGCTAGTTATCTTTTTATTTCCCTTTAGGGTGAGATGCTACTTATCTGAAGAAGACAAACGAAGTTACCATGGAGCGCACACGACTTATTAATGCACTTACACGTCCCGGTTGGAATTGATCACCTGAGGGCGCCGGAGCAACCCGTCGCTGAAGATGACCGGGCCGGCCGGGTGCCCTTCTGCTGGAAGCCGGAGAGTTTTAAATTAAGGATGGCAGTATAGTTTAGTGCCCTTTCGTGTGTTAAGACAATGTGGATAGCGTTGTCTGCTAGTGTCCCCCGGAGGTTAGATTTCGACTTTCCGCTCAATAATGGAGCAATCAGTTGTCGGATTTGGCGAGCGGCTTGGCCTGGCCTGACATCATCGACGACCTTTCATCGTCGCGAAGGAGAAAGAGTATTGCTCTGACTTTGCCACTTCCCCGTACTGCATAGCAATACTTGCGTCTCATGGTTTCAGACTTCAGAGTTTACGAGTGGCACTGCGTGATTAAGCACTACTAGTAAATGCTCGTGCGCTGCCACGGGCATTTTTAAAAAATTTGCTGGCCTTATATATAAGCATTAGGCATGTTAAATTTCAGCTTGACATAGAAAGTGAGTCTAAATTTCAAGCCTTACAATATCATTGTCTTTGTTGATTCAAATTAGGCAATATAAATCTGCAAAAAAAAACTCACCCTAAACTCTATACTTAATCTGAAGAAAAATTGCTTAGTTATTCTGATAATCTTGCTTATACAATTATGATAGTTAGGATAATCACCTAGGTGTTTTTATTTTTGAAATGAAAAAAACAACAACAATCACGAAGCCCTTAAGAAATCACGACATGATCCTGAATCTGATCTGTTACAAGATATATCCTTCCTAATATTCATATCTAGTGGATAAAACTCCTACCTAACAATATACATGTAATATGAACAACAATATTTTTCTGCATTTGCTAAATAATCATGGGAACAAAAGATGACTTGGGGCATCATGATCCAATAGTATATATACAGGATCGATGCAACGAAGCTGGCGAAGAACATCGAGATGGTTCCAACGTAGGATCTGTCTGGATTGTAAGGAAGTTTCGCGTGCCTGAATCGCCCCTCGTATTTGTCAGCCACACCTAATAGAAGCAGCATACATGGCTATGCTGTTTTCAAAAACCTTAGCTTGAACAATCAGAGGAGAATGTAGCACCTGACAACAACGTAACTGCACGAGAAAGAGCTTACTACTGCCCCCACTCACAAATTGCAAATCACGGCAATCGAAATGGGAGACTTAAAGAGCCGACGTAATATTTCAAACCTTTGAGAAGCTCTCTGGTAACAAAGGTGAAAAGATGAAGATGTAGTCAGTTTATTGTTAGACTCATTAACAATAACAAAAAGATGGGTAAAAAGAGAGGCTACCGATAGTCCTCATGTCTGTCTGATTTACCTGAACAAAGGCTACATAAGGAAATATACCAACCCAGAACCTATGTGCACGAGCTTGTACAGAGTTTCTGAAAATGTAGAGCAGAAAGAAAAGCAGATTGCCAGATAACAATCAACCTTTCATTCTTAATTTGCATGGGTTCTCCATTGCATAGGTAACTAAACCAAGAAGTTAATGTTGCAAAATTCTCTACCAAACTAAATCATTTTCGTAGCTTAGTTTTGCTTTATAATTACATGATTGATCAGCTAAGAGATGATTTTGAGTTAGCTTGTACTCTTTCTTATAGAATTCCTCCATGCAAACAGAATCAATCATCAATCAGAAAAAGAAACAAGAGAGTAGGACTATTTAGATGGCCAGCAAAGCTTACTTGGTCCAAGAGGTGGCGTTTGTCGATCTGCTCCTAGAAGCCAAGCATTGTCATGCCAGCGTGTACATGAGCATGATAGCATCAGCATCCTGCAGAAACGGGCTCTCCAACCACATGGACCCACCAATGTCAGTTACATCGAAGAGACCAACCAAGTCAATGACCCTACGATGTTGATCCCGGAGATGGAATCATTTTTTCTGGTGAACTTTTGTCTAGCATTTTGGCAGCGGGAAGGATGGCAAGCTTGGCGTCCGTGAGGAAGGGTTGCGAAGGAGGTTAAAGAAGCAGTGTATGGCATTGTCGACCGATGTTGAAGATGCAGTCAAAAGCAGAGCGTCGATACGCAGCATGTCATCTTCATTTGTGAGTTATTCTTCTTGGATTTAGTTTAATTCAAACCTAACATTTACAAACAAAAATTATACGCTGGTAGAAAATTAAAATAAAGCACACATAAAAATAGGTAGAATAATTTTAGTTATGCTACGGTTACTTTCCTAGGAAGAATTTTGGTCATCTATACTACATTTTCAGTTAAATGCATAGACATCAAAATATGAAGAGTAAAGTACACATAAAAAATAGGAGCTGCCAATATGGATAATCTTTCATTGTAAGAGGACACACCTGAGCATTAAAAGAAAAGAGAGGACACAACCTAAAACCTTTATCCACTTGCATAATCAAAAGTAAAAAGGGGAAAGGAAAAAAACTCATTTAAGGCGGAGGAGCTGACATATACATCCTCTCGTCGCCACATGCATCCCAGCTCGCTGTGGCCCGCATCACTACATTAGGACAATAGCTGTCAGTGTTGCGCCTGCTGTTCCGTGGCGCCTATGTGCGAATGACCTTGATAGCGAGCCAGGCGTTGTCCTGGACGGTGCCACACTGAGCTAGCTAGCTTCCGTTCTCAAGGTTGCTTGCAGCCATATGGGAAAAAAGGTAAAAATGAAAAATTCAATGAGAAGCGGCATAAGGAGAACTATAGAGGGATGGAAAAAAGACCATAACTGAATCGTTTAACTCGTCATGCGTAGGTTCTTCACGTCAATTTTTTTGATGCACCACCGATTCTGAAGACACCTCCATAGACATCGTCTTGGTCCACAGGGCAAGATCTAAATACCAACATCCATCGGTTCAACCTGTTGGTAGTGATACTTGTGCCATGGACCTGGGGGCCTATGTGCATGGTTGAACGGAGTGGCCATTGCCGTTGTCAGCCCGATCCCGACCTAGGCAACGGCATTGACCTACCTGAGGGCATCCCCCATGCGACCACGCCGAGGGCGTACCTGGATCCGGTGCTGACGCTCATGTCCCTATGGCGGCACGTGACCTGCTCCCCAGCCATGGCCTCCACTCCTCCGCTTCCCCCTTGCATGCCTCCGCATCGAAGTCTCTGTCCACTGCCGTAGGAACGACACTCCGGGAATCACTTGGTGCGAGGAACCCTAGCGAATAGATCGGCGGTGGCGAAAGGATCCGCGATGGCGTCTAGGGCGTGGTTCCCATCCTTGTGGCGAATAAATCGAGGGCAACCTCGGAGTCAGGTTTTTTCTTTTGCGAGGGAGCCTTGCTCCCTGGTTCGTACGGTTTTTTTTTCGTGCGAGGGGGCCTCGCTACATGGTCTTCGTCCGATTTTTTTTCGTGCGAGGGGGGGCTCAATACGTGGTCGTCAACCGATTTTTTTCGTGCGAGGGGGAATTATTAGGAGCAAGGGGATCGTTACGTGTGAGGTGGGAGGATATACGAAAAAAACCGTGGAACGCACACTACCAAGTCGCCTCGTGCGAGATTTGTTTGTCATGATTTAGATATTAATTTCCTTAAAATCCTTTATCCGTTTCCTGAAAATCTAATATTTTTTTCTTAAAATAAGTTGCACCAATGAGAGGGATCGGAGATCCTCAAAAAAAATTGAGAGGGATTGCTTGATTTGGATAAGTTAGGTAAGTTAGATTAAAAACTGTTATTTGTTTCCTAAAAATCTATTCTTTGTTTTCCAAAATAAATTGCACTAATAAGAGGGATCAGTTGATTTGGAAAGTTAGGAAAGTCAGATTAAAATTTGTAGTTGTTTCCTAAAAACCTGTTATTTGTTTCCTAAAACAAATTGCACTAATGAGAGGAATCGATTGATTTGGGTAACTTAAGAAAGTAGATCTGTGATTTGTCATCCGTTAGGAAAGTGCTGATTTGTAATGATTGAGTGGAGAGAGAAATAAACCGATGGACCAAGGTAGGAGGAATGGTGGGAGGAGAGACGAAAAAAACCAGTCGATGGTGGGGGAGACGAAATTAAACTGGTTGAAAAAAACCCTGGATGCTATTCTACCAAATGAGCAATTAGGAGTAGAGAATCGCCCTACATGGTCACTAGCTCAACTGCCCGGATGATTAGTCTACTGCTTCAAATTAAAATTATTGCTCTTAAATTCAAGTTACTCATAAATCCTATTAGGGCATCTCCAAGACGGACCTCAAAACGCATGGTCTCGACCCCGGAAGCCATCTAACACTGATGTGTATCGGTCTGCTGCATGGTTCGGATCACGTTTTTTTTTCACAACCGGAACCAAACATGGTGGGTTTTGTGGGAGTCCGGACACCTTTCACATTCGCACTTGACTATCCCGGCCCATCAAAAAATCTCCACCCACGCTTGTGCGCATTCCTGCCCATTGCCAGCTGCCCACTTTCATACCGTTGTATATACTTTGAAAGGTTAAAATTGATAATAACATAATATATTTTATTTTCATCAAGATAAGCATATTTTAGAGTATTAGGGAGTTTATTTAATTTAAATACAAGATCACCCTTATGGGGTGGAGAATGTCCCAAAATTTTAAGAATAGATTCGCACCTAAAGAAAATATCATCTATTTCTATTTGTTCCAGCATATTCATATCATCCTCATGGCCTAACAAGTACTGCTCCAAAGAATAAGTAGGAGGAATATCGATGGAAGCAAGACTAACAATTACATCCTCATGAGGTAAATCTTTAGCATGATGTTGTTTAGTGAACTTATAAAAAATAAATTCATGACATTCATCACCAAACTTAACCTTAAATTTCTTCTAAACGCAATCAATTTCAGCACCAATCGCATTCAACTACCAAATATTTTGGGCAAAAATTATCTTGTCCAAATCCAAGTACTAAGAAATTAGTGAGATTCTACCAACCGGCACAACAACAACCACCTTTCCCGATGTGTCTATATCACACTACTACTGGTACGAATAGCATTCAGGCCCCACCACTGACCGATGCTTGTTTAGGCATCATTGAAGAGGTCCGACACTGGTCGGCCATTCCGTGGGTGTCAATGGTATAGTTTTTTGGCCTCAACTATATGTTTACCATAGACCAGTCAAAAAAGGATATCACCAACTGATCGTTTCTCAGATGACCAAAATAAGGAAGGTTATCACCGTAGGCCTTCCTAGTTGAGCCATTTGTGTTGTCAATTCAAAATTGAAGTTTCTATTTTCTCGCCCGTTCAATGTTTTGGTGTGCGCGGCTAGTTATAATGCATGTCCACTCCCCGCCCCCCTTTCCTTAACTCTCACACCGCCACGAAACTCCTCTCAGGTTTGTTTTGACTATCCTCGATTGTTAATCCGCGCCAATGTTGTACTATATGATGCCTCTACGGCCACCCGACACGGTCTTTCTCACGTTGTAGAAGCGGTACTCTCTTGTCGTGCCTCTCCTCGATGGTCGTGAGGCGCTGCCTCTGTCGGATCATTTCTAGTTTCCCGAAGTCCTTCGGTGGGACGTTAGCTCTCCCTTGCCATCGTGTGCGGTCGTAGACCTAGGATGTGCCACCTTGTTATTCGGTCGCAACATGAGCCACGGTAGTGAGCTCCATTCCTTGCAACAATTTAGGAAATTTAGGCTTCCCTGTGTGACCGGCCTCAGTGTCGGTCTCATTTTTTAGGGCTAGATGTTGTATGCTTATGGATTTTTGTAGATTTAGATAGTGCTTTTAGAAATATGTTTACAGTTTGGAGTTAAGTCGAAGTATTAAAAAGGTGTTGCACCAGCCAATAGGCCAATGGATAAACATGTTACCTTTACACAAAACTACTACATGGCTAGTTTTGGCTAGTATGTGTTCAACGATAATTTAGTTCTGTGACACATACTAGCCAAAGAAGTTATGCCTTTGATGTTAAGAATAAATGTTATTTTTGTTATCAGAGGTTTGTATGTTGTATGTACCTCTATTTGTTGAAAACTAGATACTAACAACTATTCTCTTGAAAAAGATCTCCATTTTAGTTACACTTCAGAAAAAGCTCGGATATGGATTTCAGGATTCCCGAAAAAAAATTCTTGGATCACAACCATCAACGAAACCAACATATTATCTTGGGTTTGCCATCACCACCTCCTTCTCAAAGAAGTCAACACAGATAGAAATTTGTTTTTGTTTTTATGAGTAGTTGGTGAAGGAGTCCTGGACTAGGGTGTCCCAGCCGAGCTGGTCTAGTCCATGGGCTGTGCTGGAGGCCCACCCTGGAGGAAAGACCTCGGAGGCCCTATGATGAAACGGGAGCATATAGTATTCTACCAAAGACTTGGCAGGAAGAGGACAATTCGTTTGGCATGTAATCCGTAGATGGTAACCGACATTCATGTAACCCTAGATACCCTCGGTGCCTATATAAACCGTAGGGTTTAGCCCGTACAGGATACCCATACACAACATCATAACCCCTAGGGTTTAGACCACAAACTTACGATCTCGAGGTAGATCAACTCTATACTCACTACATCATCAATACAACAAGAGCACGACGTAGGGTTTTACCTCCATCGAGAGGGCCCGAACATGGGTAAAAGCCTTGTGTTTCTTGTCTCTTGTTACCATCGATCCGATCTCACAGCTCGGGCCCCTCTAGCCGAGGTCTGTCGGTTTTGACACCGACAGTTGGAAGGAGACAACTCTGGAAATGGTGAACATGACTTCGGAAAAATCTGAGAGTTTTGTGTGCCCTAATCATACCACTGCCTAAGTCGAGTTTAAGGTTAGATAATCGCTTATTTCATAAAGTTTGCTTGCATTCAATTTCAAATAGGTTAACCATGTTCTCCATATGTAGACCGGTTTTAGTTGTACTGCAAACAACCAGTTGCAAGTCAACAGTAGTTTTCACTTCATTTCTTTTATTTGATTCGTTTAGGATTGGTGTGGGTTAAACTATAATAAACCAC
This sequence comes from Elymus sibiricus, assembly GCA_039707655.1. Taxonomy (NCBI): domain Eukaryota; kingdom Viridiplantae; phylum Streptophyta; class Magnoliopsida; order Poales; family Poaceae; genus Elymus; species Elymus sibiricus. The sequence continues at coordinate 404,199,874 of CM077663.1, forward strand.
CATGACGTGAGAATTATGTTATAGTAGGTGTTACTAGTGTTATGTATCCCATGACGAGCTCAATTGCCACATAATTCCCACGCTCTTCGCCTCCAAGAACCAGCACAACTCATAATTAGTAGTCAGCCATCACTTGTCCCTAGACCTCCACCGTTCCGCCACCTAGAATCACTTGTCACCCTCATCTTTCCTTCCCCACCTCTTCCCATGGCCCTTCCAATGCCAAACTATAGTCGTGAGACACTGCTCTCGACCGCCGCTACCTTTGTAGTGGTTTCCTATTCGAATGAATCATGTGATCCTAGTGACAACAGCTATAGCTATACTCATACCAATTACCATATCACTTCACTTAGCCACTCTTGGGTAGCAACAATAAATGTCTACGCTACGGCCAAACTCGTAGAGGTGATAATGGTGGTGTCAGGGATCTCGCTAGGGTGACCGAGATGTATGAGTGTGTGGAGAGTGAAAAGTAGAAGCATTCACTCGAGATGGACTACAATAAAATTGAGTTCTCGAAGTAGCTGGACGGGAAGCCCATGGAGAACTTCGTGGATGCACGTGTGAAGCTCGCAAGGTGAAGAAAAAGAAGAAGAACAAAGGTCCTGCAACCAATGGCACTGACGAAGTGGAGTTGGTTTCCTGTGTCACTGTGATGCCTTCCATTCAAATCATGCATACCTCGGATTTTTAGGAGGGCTCTAGGTAAATTGGATTTCTCCATTTCAGTTTAGATCAATACTATAGTAGGTTATTTTTCATTAAATTTAATAGTGGCTACTACAAAGTTTGTAATATCAGTGTTGATGTAAGAACCTTAACCATTATGTGGTATTTATTTTGTTTTTCGTAAATGTTTAGGAATTTCAATGCTTTAAGTATGTAGAGGAATAATTCTAAATTTCAACCCCATATATGATGACATTTTGATTTGCTCTTGTCATTGTCCCTAATAGTGAGAAGGTCCACACTTTATCAGTCTTGTTATGAATATTTTACTTTTCTTTTGTGGTTATAGAATAAGGGGACTTTTAGTTCTTTTGTAAGTGTTGAAGTCCTGATGATGCATTGATGTGTGTTTTGTTACTAATATGGGTTTTCACAAGTGTAGATGAGTTTACCTTGGTTGTACTCAAACAGAATTTATGTGTAGCAACATTTAATCAAGCTAAGCATGTTGTGGACTTAATTTGCAGAAGTGTGGTTCACATTTTTCTTAGATATTGACGCGTTAGATAGCATAGTAAATATAATTCTAATATTTTTGCCCCCACCAGCTAGACTTATTCTGGCATTTCCGTCCTTTGCCTCAAGAACTCCATGTTGAGGATCATTACAAATTAATGAAAATATCCACAAACATAGTAACATTCGGAGGAATCCTACAACTATCACACAAAAACTAGAAGTAAAACATCATTCATTTTTGGACTCATAAACTACATAGGTTTAGGATGAATATACCACTTCAAAAAAAGGAGATGGTCGTAGAAGTAAAGTCGATGGAGTTGATGGCGGTGCCCTCGAAGGCATTGCAAGATCGCTGGAAGAGAGACGAATAATGGTTTTAAATTGGATATACTCACATAGGACATATTTGACCGAAAGTAATTGTTTCCATAAATGACCAAGTTTGTTGACTACATATTTTGGTGCTATATTCATCACTTGTGGTTCTTAGTCGACACAATTGACAACAGATGTATGTTTAGATCGAACTTAATGAAAACAACTGGATAAGGGGTGAACTAGACATTTATGGTTCGAACCTTTTGTTCCATATAAGGGAAGTTCCTCTCCTGATATATCCCACTATCCCACAATTACATAATAATGATAACCCACAAGTATAGGGGATCGCAACAGTTTTCGAGGGTAGAGTATTCAACCCAAATTTATAGATTCGACACAAGGGGAGCCAAAGAATATTTGAGAGTATTAGCAGTTGAGTTGTCAATTCAACCACACCTGGAGATTAAATATCTGCAGCAAGGTGATCAGTAGCACAGTAATATGATAGTTTGATAGCAATAGCAGCAGTAACGGTAACAGTAGCAGTGATAGCAGTAGTTTTGTAGCAGTTGGAACAGTACCAGTAGCAATAGTAACTTAGCAAGAACAGTATGTGGAAAACTCGTAGGCACTGGATCGGTGAACTCGTTGGATGATATTCATCATATAACAGTCATAACCTAGGGCAACACAGAACTAGCTCCAGTTCATAAATGTAATGTAGGCATGTATTCCGTAAATAGTCATACGTGCTTATGGAAAAGAACTTGCATGACATCTTTTGTCCTACCCTCCCGTGGCAGCGGGGTCTGTAAGGAAACTAAGGGGTATTAAGGCCTCCTTTTAATAGAGAACTGGAACAAAGCATTAGGACATGGTGAATACATGAACTCCTCAAACTACGGTCATCACCGTGAAGTATCCCAAATATTGTCACTATGGGGTTGACGGATCATAACATGTAATAGGTGCATATGACTAGGCAAGATCGGATCAAGAACATAGATATAATGGTGATAACATAAACGGTTGAGATATGAAATCATGGTACTCGGGCCCTAGTGACAAGCATTAGGCATAGAAAAGTCATAGCAACATCAATCTCAGAACATAGTGGATACTAGGGATCAAGCCCTAACAAAACTAACTCGATTACATGATGAATCTCATCCAACTCCTCACCGACCAGCAAGCCTACGAAGAAATTACTCACTCCCGGTGGGGAGCATCATGGAATTGGCGATGGAGAAGGGTTGATGATGACGAAGACCGAAGATTCCCCTCTCCGGAGCCCCAAACGGGCTCCAGATCTGGCCTCCCGATGATGAACAGGAGGTGGCGGTGGATCCATATCGTAAAACGCGATGAAACTTTCTCGTCGATTTTTTCTCCAAAAATAGGAATTTATAGCGGTGGAATTAGGGTCAGTGGGGCCACGAGGTGGGCACAACCCACCAGGCCCAGGGGGCCTGGCGCGCCCTGGTGGGTGCTGGCCATCCTGGCCCCCTTCTCTGGTAGTTTTTGGCTCCAATAATTCTTATATATTTTGAAATAATTCTCCAAAAAGTTTCGTTCCGTTCCGAGAACTTTTATTTCTGCACAAAAACAACACCATGGTAGTTCTGCTGAAAACAACGTTAGTCCGGGTTAGTTTCATTCAAATCATGCAAATTAGAGTCCAAAACAAGGGCAAAAGAGTGAGGAAAAGTAGATACGTTGGAGACGTATCAACTCCCCCAAGCTTAAACCTTTGCTTGTCCTCAAGCAATTCAGTTGACAAACTGAAAGTGATAAAGAAAAACTTTTATGAACCCTTTTGTTCTTGTTTACATATATATGCTTAAGTAGCGCCCAGGTTTTCAGCAAAGATTATGACTAACCATGCTAACAATAACTCTTAGAAATTATATTAACTCATAACAATAACATAAGTAACTAGCGAGCAATAATAAGATATCTCAAGCGCCAACACTTTGTCAAAACAATCATGATACAATATGACAATAGTGGTATCTCGCTAGCCCTTTCTGAGACCGCAAAACATAAATGCAGAGCACCTCCAAAGTTCAAGCAGCGACTAAACATTGTAATTCATGGTAGAAAAGATCCAGTCATGCTGCACCCAACATCAACTATACACAATGCATGAGGATGACAATAGTGCTCTCAGGTCTGGCGCTTATTTGAGGAGGTGATGACTCAACATAAAAGTAAATAGATAGTCCCTTCGCAGAGGGAAGCATGGATTTGCAGTGGTGCCAGAGCTCAAAGCTTAAAACAAAGATAGATATAATTTTGGGAGGTACACCCTTCCTGTCAATGTCACGACCAAGAGTTATCAATATCTTCCATGCTAAACAAATTAGCGGCGGTTCCCAAGCGGGAAAAGTAAAGGTTTACTACCCCTCCACCAACAATCACACTCCACGGCTAGCCGCATCCACGGGTACCGTCCAAACCAACAACATTCCTGGGGGAGTTTTGTTTAATTATTTTAGATTTTTTTATTTTGGGACTGGGAATCCCTATTACCGCCCATCTCGTGTAAGGACGAGTGAATAAACACTCATCAAGAGAATAACCCGCTTAGCATGGAAGATACTGACCGCCCCCTGTCGCTCCATGAGCGATCCAGGCACACAAAGCAGATGTTCATTTGAATTTTTAGAGATGGCACATGCAAATTTACTTTGGAACGGCAGGGTAATACCGCATATAGGTAGATATAGTGGACTCATCTGGCATAAATTGGTTTAAAGATTTTGATGCACAAGCAGTATTCCCGCTTAGTACAGGCGAAGGCTAGCAAATAGATTGAGAAGCGGCCAGCTAGAGAGCTGATACGTCTCCAACGTATCTATAATTTTTGCTTGTTCCATGCTATTATATTATCATTCTTGGATGTTTTCCAATCATTTTATAACTACTTTATATCATTTTTTGGGACTAACCTATTGACATAGTGCCAAAGTGCCAGTTGCTGTTTTTGCTTGTTTTTTACTTCACAGAAAATCAATACCAAACGGAGTCCAATCGCGACGAAACTTTTTGGAGATTTTTTCTGGACCAGAAGACACCCAGTGGGCCAAAGAAGTGCCGGGGGAGTGGGCCGAGGAGACCACAACCCACCAGGGCATGCCAGGGGGGCCCCGACGCGCCTTGATGGGTTGTGCCCTCCTCGGCCCCCCTCTCCACCATCTCTGATGCCTATAAATTCCCAAATATTCCAAAAACCCTAGGGGAGTCGACAAAACACAATTCCAGCCGCCGCAAGTTCCAGAACTGCGAGATCCAATCTAAACACCATCACGGAGGGGTTCATCTTCTTCATAGGTGCCTCTCCGATGATGCGTGAGTAGTCCACCATAGACCTACGGGTCCGTAGGCAGTAGCTAGATGGCTTCTTCTCTCTCTCTTATGATTCTCAATACAATGGTCTCTTGGAGATCTATTTGATGTAAACTTTTGCGGTGTGTTTGTTGGGATCTGATGAATTTTGAGTTCATGATCAGTTTCTATCCATGAATATTATTTGAGTCTTCTTTGATCTCTTATATGCGTGATTGCTTATAGCATCGTATTTCTTCTTTGAATCTTTGGTTTAGTTAGGCCGACTAGATCGATTTTTCTTGCCATGGGAAGAGGTGCTTTGTGATGGGTTCGATCTTGCGGTGTTCTTTCCCAGTGACAGAAGGGGCAGCAAGACATGCATGTATCGTTGCTATTAAGGATAACAAGATGGGGTCTATTCCTACATGAATAGATCTTGTCTACATCATGTCATCGTTCTTATTGCATTACTCCATTTTTCCATGAACTTAATACACTAGATGCATGCTGGATAGCGGTCGATGTGTGGAGTAATAGTGGTAGATGCAGGAAGGAGGCGGTCTACCTATCTTGGACGTGATGCCTATATAATGATCATCGCCTTGGATATCGTCATGACTATTCGATTTTCTATCAATTACCCAACAGTAATTTGTTCACCCACCGTGCGCTATACTCATGAGAGAAGCCACTAGTGAACCCTACGGCCCCCGGGTCTACTTTTCCATCATATTGCTTTCCGATCTACGTTTTTGCAATCTTTGTTTTCAGATCTACAAAACCAAAAACCCAAAAATATATTGCTGCATATTTTATTTGCCCTTTTAATTTTGTGTTCTTGAGAGATCTATCTCTCCTATCTATCACTACCTAATCTTTCTTTTTACCGTAGAGAGATTGACAACCTCTCTTTCGCGTCGGGTTGCAAGTATTTGTTGTTTGTGTGCAGGTGCTGCTTATTGGGTGGTGGTGATCCTCCTACTGGTTCGATAACCTTGGTTTCATAACCGAGGGAAATACTTACCGTCGCTGTGCTGCATCATTCCTTCCTCTTTGGGGAAATACCGACGCAGTCTCAAGCCACGTTAAAAGGAATTTCGGGCGCCGTTGCCGGGGAGGAAGCGGTCTCTTCTACGTGCCTATCGTAGGCACCGAGGGGACTCCATCATCATCTACCAGGTTCCTAATCACAAATCTCATCTCCTTGCAATTACATTATTTGCCATTTGCCTCTCGTTTTCCTCTCCCCCACTTCACCAATTTGCCGTTTTATTTGCCCTCTTTTACGTTTGCCTTTTTCTCGTCAGATCTCTTGTTTTGGGGCAAGGGAATGTTATAGGAAAAGAAACTATCCAAGAGTTTTTCAATTGCGTTGGGAATTTGACTCTCGATGATACTCCTATATTGAAAAGAACTAAATCTTATGCGGAAGCTATCTCGGCGCTAGTTCTAAAACTTGAAAATAGATTTATTCGTACCCATCCTACCTTGCAAAGATTGTTTTATGAGCTACCCGTCTTAAAGGATCCCAAAGCTAAGAAGTCGGCTACCCTTGTTCTCATGAATGAATTTGATCATATAGTACGGGATGCTAGGGAGATCTTTGACTTTTATGGTATGAGCCGTGAAAAACCGGTAATAGGAGAAATCCTTTACAATAGTGATTACATGATGAGATATTTGCTTGGAAATAATCAAATTTTGATGAGAATCTCAAAAAGGAAGTCCCCGTTTTAGATATGATCCAACAAGTTTTCAATGATGTAAACCAACAATATTCTTGGATCGTGGCCGGTAATCAAAGGGGGTACTTAGAGGGACAACTTGATAGTGCTAAAGTTGCTATGGATGATGTGTTTCAAGTCTTATTTGCAAAACACCTCTTTCCAAATGCACCTCATCCAAAACCAAGGATGACAATACTTGAATCTATGTGTTATGCCTAGCTTGGGGCGTAAAACGATAGCGCTTGTTGGGAGGCAACCCAATGAATAAATAATTTTTTGCTTTTTCCTTTCTATTTTTGAGTGTTGACACAATTATGCCTCTGTTATGATTGTGTTTTTATGGTTATTTAGTGTTTGTGCCAAGTAAAGCCTTTAGGATGATTCATAGGATGAGTAGAAGCGATGTTGAATCTGAAACAGAAACTTTGCGTCCAGTATATGAATTTTCATTTTTTTTCTGGAACGTGATCTTGAGCTGAAATTTTAACACAGTGTTGCTATAAATATTCCTTACGTTGTCCTAATTGTTCAGAATTTTTAGAGTTACACAAGTATGGGTATAGTACAGATTACTACAGACTGTTCTGTTTAAGACAGATTCTGTTTTCGTTGCATTGTGTGCTTGTTTTGATGAATCTATGGGTTATATTGAAGGGTATTAGCCATGGTAAAGTTAAAATACAGTAGGTATAATGCAATAATGAAATATGAATGGGTTTGCAACATCACCTAAAGTAGTGATTTGCTTTATTATACTAACAGATCTCACGAAGATTTTGTTGAGTTTTGTGTGATTGAAGTTTTCAAGTTTTGGGTGAGATCACGATGGATGAAGGAATAAGGAGTGGCAAAAGCCTAAGCTTGGGGATGCTACCGCACCCCCAAGATATATCCAAAGAGTAACAAGCAACTAAGCTTGGGGATGCCCCCGAGTGGCACCCCCTCTTTCTTCTAACGACCATCGGTATTTTACTTGGAGCTATATTTTTATTCGTCACATATCATGAGTTTTGCTTGGAGCGTCTTGTATCTTTGCTTGCTTTGTTTGATAGTTTTTCCCTTGTATCCTTGCTGGACACACCTATTTGAGAAAGCCAAAATCATGCTATAAGTTGTTAGAATTTGTCTTTGTGCTTCACTTAAACTTTTTGAGCTATAGAATTGCTCTAGTGCTTCACTTATATCTTTTTGAGCACGGTGTGCTTGGAAATTTTTGTAGAAATACTCTCATGCTTCACTTATATTAATTTGAGAGTAGGTAAATTTTGAAGAAATCCTCTCATGCTTCACTTATACCTTTTTGAGAGATGAAATATTTATGCTCATGTGCTTCACTTAAATTTGTTTGAGCTTGCCAAAAAGCAATGGCAATATATGAAACTAGTCCCAAAGTGATAGATATCTAAGGAGGATATAATAAAAACTTTCATGAAGATCATTGGACAAACTAAACTTGATTCCTTGTAATAGTTTTGAAACATGATGATGGTAATATGTGAGTCATGTTAGTGAGTAATTGTGCTTAGTAGAAATATTGGTGTTAAGGTTTGTGATTCCCTATGCATGCACGAAAGTCAATAGTTATGCAATGAAGTTACATCCTACTTGTGGTGCATTATTTGGTGTTAGTTATGTTCAATGCTCACTTATGTGAATTTTCGTTTCTTGGTTTGGTTGCTTCTCAATCTTTTTGCTAGCCTCCATTTTGTACTAAGTAGAAATACTACTTGTGCATCCAAAATCCTTAAACCAAGTTTTGCCTTATGAGTCCAACATACCTACCGATATGCGGTATTTCCATGCCGTTCCAAGCAAATTTGTATGTGCCATCTCTAAATTTTCAAATTAAATTTTCTCTTTTGTGTGCCCGTACCGCTCATGAAACGGTGGGGAGTGTCCAATATTTTTCCATGCTAGATGTGTTATTCTCAAGATGAGTATTTATTCACTTGTCATTTCACGAGAGTGCGGCGGTAATAGGGATGCCTATTCCCGAAATGAAAAAGAAAAAAAATATTTACTTTATGTTGTCGAATAATAAATTCCTTGGAAAGTGTTGGTATGGAAGGCAACGGTGGATACGGCCTGCCACGGAAAGTGAAAGTTGGTGGAAAAAGGAATAAACTTTATTTTTTATTTGGGAACCGCCTATGATATATCTAGCATGGAAAGTATTGTGAGCTACTTTGTCATTTTCGTTGACAGGAAAAGCATGCCACCCAAAATATTTTTCTCTCTCAATTTAAAACTTTGAGCTCTGGCACCTCTACAAATCCCTACTTCCCTCTGCGAAGGGCCTTTCTATTTACTTAATGCAATTTTTATTTTTACTTTGAGTCTCCATCTTGTCTTATAAGCACCAACTAGGGCGCACAATGATCATACTTGAGCATTGGGCTTAGCTAATATTTGAGTGTGTTTCATGAATGGATCAATGATTGAGCATGATGGGCTAGGGATAACTTTCTTTAGTGTTGATATTTTGAAAGACATGGTTGCTTGTTGACATGCTTGAGTATTGAAGTCATTATGTTAAAACTAGACTATTGCTTTGAATCATTATAAGTCCAAATGTCCATGCTATATTAAGGAAAAGAATATGATGAACATGTTAGGCAGCATTCCACATCAAAAATTATGTTTTTATCATTTACCTACTCGAGGACGAGTAAGCTTGGGGATGCTGATACGTCTCGAATGTATCTATAATTTTTGCTTGTTCCATGCTATTATATTATCATTCTTGGAAGTTTTAAAATCATTTTATAACAATTTTATATCATTTTTTGGGACTAACCTATTGACATAGTGCCAAAGTGCCAGTTGCTGTTTTTGCTTGTTTTTTGCTTCGCAGAAAATCAATACCAAACGGAGTTCAATCGCGACGAAACTTTTTGGAGATTTTTTCTGGACCAGAAAACACCTAGTGGGCCAAAGAAGTGCCGGGGGAGTGGGCCGAGGAGACCACAACCCACCAGGGCGCGCCAGGGGGGCCCCGGTGAGGGAGTCCGGGATTAAGGGGTCCTCGGACTACCGGCCTATTCCTTATGGGCCGGACTCGTGGGCCACTCGTTGGAGGATCGGACTGACCGAATACCCCGTGACCAGGGAGGAAACCTAAGGAGCCGTGGCATGCCCTTCAAGCTTAAGATGATAGAATAGGCATGTTTACTCCTTCGACAAGCAACCGACTATGTGTAACCCTAGGGACCCCTGGTATCTATATAAGCCAGAGGGTTTAGTTCGTAGAGGACAGGTGAACTCATCTAGGGATTAGCAACTTGATCTCGAGGTAGATCGACTCTGTAATCTTCATACACATCAATACAACCAAGCAGGACGTAGGGTTTTACCTCCATAGGAGGGCCTGAACCTGGGTAAACATCGTCTCCTTCGTCCCCTGTTACCCATCGATTCTAGACTCATAGCTCGGGACCCCCTACCCGAGATCCGCCGGTTTTGACACCGACATTGGTGCTTTCATTGAGAGTTCCGCTGTGGGATCGCAAGAGGAATCGATGGATCACCTTATCATCAGCGATGAAGTCTGCAGCAAGGACGTTTTCGTTCCTGGTCAGATTTTCGCGTTCGGCAGCATCGTATCACATGCCGATCCAGCCGGCCATCTTGGCCAGGTCGGAAGCTTCATCCCCGATCAGGAAGTCAGGTTCGGGAACCTTGAGTTCGTTGCCGACTCCCGGGGAAATCTCATTTTAACGAAGCTCTCAGCTCTCACGGACGAGCCCGCGGGCCCCGATGCCTTAACGCCGGAGGCAGCAGGTACCACCACTGGGGCGGCCTCCGTCCCTGGGTCAGCCATAACGCCCGACCCAGCCGATATGCCCGGATCTGCCGCGGCCGAACATAACCCGGGCGCGTCGTCGAGCGACCCAGAGACAACGGCGCTATGGATCGATCACATGTGCTCCAGCGACATGGACCCCGCCAACATCTCATCATTAAACGAGTTGCTTGGTCGGATTCAAACCATGAGTGTGACCAACGGCCAAACCTCAATCTACGACCGGATCGGGTTTAAACCCGATGATAGGGAAATTCATACCCCACCGATCACTCACTTAGTCGCCACCATCGAGTGTCCGGATGGAGGCTCGTCCTCTCAACTACCGGAATTAAAAACGGTTTACATCCTGGTTTCCGACCGTTAGGATCTCTCCTACAACCCGGAATCCGGAACCCACACCGGAAATAGTTCGGGATCGGTTGCCGATCTAGCGCGCGACCTAGAACCTGCAAAGAGGGGTCCTGTTTATTATATGGACGCCAAACCCGCCACGCCGGATCCCGCGATGACACGGGAGGCAAACACCGTGATCCCGGACTCACATCCTGGCGAGAAACTAAAATTTTCCCCGCCGACCACCCAAGTCGAGCACTCCTCATGGAGCACAGGAGAGCCCAAGTTATCGGGCTTATGGGAAGTTAAACAACAGCCAGGGGAATCGGTCCATCATTTTTGGGCTAGACTCCTCCTTATTAAAGATAGAGTACTAGACTCTAGTGGCCAGGAGATAATAGCAACCTTCAGGCGCAATTGCCACAATAAAGGAATCCTCAATGCCCTAGCCCGTCGTCACATTTATGACTTCACTGAGCTATCGGACCTGGTACAAAAATATTGCGCCATGGAAAGCACCTAGCAAGCCGAACGGTTGTTTTCGGATCCGGTCCCTGCCGAACACCCTAGAGGAGCCCGGAAAAAATGAATACTTCCGAAACGGCCTCGAACCCGCTGAGAAAAAGAATAGACCCCTACGGGAGTCAGAACTGTCCTTGACGGGCTATTAGACAAGCCATGCCCTATACACTCTGCATCACTGAACACAAGCCCGACTCACAGCCTTAGAGCTTGCTGGGTCGTCAGGCAGGTCGCAAAAAGCGGAGAGGCCATCCTCGAGGCCCTACCTCAAGGCAGACGTTCAACAGCGCTACCAAAATGCAACGCCGAGATCCTGACGATCTACGAAACGTTTTCCTCCAGGATTAAGATGAAGAGAGCTCTTCGAGAACTCGAACAAATCTATCAGGTGGCAGCAACGAACTCATGGACAGACACACCGATCACCTTCGGAGAAGCTGATCAACCAATCACCCGCACCGCCCGAACACCTGCCGCACTGGTCCTCAACCCCATCGTCGATGGTTTCAGGTTACAAAAGATGCTAATGAACGGCGGCAGTGGTTTAAACCTCATTTACGAGGATACCTTGGAAAAAATGTTGTTCGACCGATCCCGCATCGAACATAGCAAAACAACCTTTCGTGGGATTATCCCTGGGAAAGCGGCACGTTGTTCCGGATGCGTTACCCTCGATGTGGTATTCGGCACGCCCGAGAACTACATATCCGAAGAACTTCTCTTTCATATCGTGCCCTTTCACAGTGGTTACCATGCTCTGTTGGGGCGTGACGCTTGATACGTCTCCATCGTATCTAATTTTTTTGATTGTTTCATGCCAATATTCTACAACTTTCATATACTTTTGACAACTTTTTATACTATTTTTGGGACTAACATATTGATCCAGTGCCCAGTGCCAGTTCCTGTTTGTTGCATGTTTTTTGTTTCGCGAAATATCCATACCAAACGAAGTCTAGAAGCGATAAAAACTTACGGAGATTTTTTTGGAATATATGTGATTTTTGGGAAAAAGAATCAACGCGAGACGATGCCCGAGGGGCCCAGAAGCCATAAGGGCGCGCCCTGGGCACTTGTGGTCAGCCCGTAAGGCGGTCAGTGCCCTTATTTCGCCGCAAGAAAGCTAATATCCGGATAAAAATTGTGTCAAAATTTCAGCCCCATCGGAGTTACGGATCTCCGGGAATTTAACAAATGGGGAAAGGCCAGAATCTGGGAAGCCAGAAACGGAAGGAAACAGAGAGAGAGATCCAATCTCGGAGGGTCTCCCGCCCCTCCGCCGCCATGGAGGCCAAGGACCAGAGGGGAAACCCTCCTCCCATCTAGGGGGGAGGTCAAGGAAGAAGAAGAAGGAGGGGGGCTCTCTCCCCTCTTTCTCCCGGTGGCGCCGGAGTAATCATCGTGTGACGGCGATCTACTCCAACAACTCCGACATCTTCACCAACACCTCCATCACCTTCCCCCATCTATCTACAGCGGTCCACTCTCCCGCAACCCGCTGTACCCTCTACTTGAACATGGTGCTTTATGCTTCATATTATTATCCAATGATGTGTTGCCATCCTATGATGTCTGAGTAGATTTTTGTTGTCCTATCGGTGATTGGTGAATTGCTATGATTGGTTTAATTTGCTTGTGGTTATGTTGTTGTCCTTTGGTGCCCATCATATGAGCGCGCGCGTGGATCACACCATAGGGTTAGTTGTATGTTGATAGGACTATGTATTGGAGGGCAAGGGTGATAGCAGCTTCAGCCTAGCATAGAAATTGATGCATACGGGATTGAAGGGGGACTAATATATCTTAATGCTATGGTTGGGTTTTACCTTAATGAACGTTAGTAGTTGCGGATGCTTGCTAATAGTTCTAATCATAAGTGCATAGAATTCCAAGTAAGGGATGACATGCTAGCAGCGGCCTCTCCCACATAAAACTTGCTATCGGTCTAGTAACGTAGTCAATTGCTTAGGGACAATTTCGCAACTCCTACCACCACTTTTCCACACTCGTTAAACTAACTTAATTGTTACTTTATCTAAACAGCCCCTAGTTTTTATTTACGTGTTATTTATTATCTTGCAAACCTATCCCATTACACCTACAAAGTACTTCTAGTTTCATACTTGTTCTAGGTAAAGCGAATGTTAAGCGTGCATAGAGTTGTATCGGTTGTCGATAGAACTTGAGGGAATATTTGTTCTACCTTTAGCTCCTCGTTGGGTTCGACACTCTTACTTATCGAGAAAGGCTACAACTAATCACCTATACTTGTGGGTTATCAACGCTTTCACAAGATTTCAAGCTATACCACATTACGGGTATATGAAGCTCAAAATGCCGGGCCCAAACGGGGTGATCACAGTCACGAGTGACCCGCATAGAGCCCTTCGAGCCGAAAATAGAACAGCAGCGCTCACCCTCGACGCACTAGCTGAGACCTTTGCAGCAGAGGAATTGACCGCACTCTGGTCAACAGTGGACAAGGATGATGTGGTCCTTAGCAAGAGGCCCAAACCCACGTCCTTTAAACCTGCAGACGAAATCATCAAATTTCAGGTACATCCAATGGACCTCAATAAAACAGTGTCCATCGGAGCTCAGCTGGATCCCATGGTGGATGAAGCACTGCGAACATTTTTACGAGAAAACTGGGATATCTTTGCCTGGCATCCTTCAGATATGCCAGGAATCCCACGATGGCTAGCAGAACACAGTCTCAACATAATCACAGGCTTCAAGCCCGTCAAACAGGCTCTACGCCGATTTTCCGAACCCAAGCGACAAGCCATGGGCGAAGAACTAGCAAAATTGCTGGAGGCCGGATTCATTAGAGAAATCAAACACCCCGAGTGGTTGGCAAACCTGGTGATGGTACCGAAGAAAGATAAATCCTAGCGGCTGTGTGTCGATTTCAAAGACCTTAATAAAGCTTGCCCCAAGGACCCTTTCCCCTTACCACGCATAGACCAGATTATTGACGCCACAGCCGGACACGACTCATTGTGCTTCCTCGATGCTTATTCTGGATACCATCAGATCAAAATGAAGGAATCCGATCAAGTTGCAACTGCATTCATTACCCCCTACGGGCCATTCTACTTTAACACAATTCCTTTCGGGCTAAAAAACGCAGGTGCTACATACCAACGTATGATTCAGACATGTCTCGAAAAACAAGTCGGTAAAACAGTCGAGGCATATGTGGACGATGTGGTCATTAAGACGAAACACATCAGCCAGCTGATAGACGACCTCAGGCAAACTTTTGCTAGTCTACGGGGATATGATATACGGCTCAATCCGGACAAATGTGTCTTCGGAGTTCCCGCTGGTAAACTACTCTAATTCATTGTTTTCCATAGAGGAATAGAAGCGAATCCTGCTAAGATCCACGCCCTATCTCAACTTGCGATTCCTACAGAGCTAAACCACGTCCAAAGGCTGGCGGGCTGCGTAGCGGCTTTGAGCCGCTTTATCTCCCGCCTTGGTGAGAAAGCTTTACCGCTCTACAGGCTGCTTAAACAGACCAAGAACTTCGAATGGACCGATGAAGCAACGGCTGCACTAGAGGAAATTAAAACACTGTTGGCCAGCAACCCCATACTCACGGCGCCAAGCGCCGGTGAACCTATGTTACTATACATCTTGGCCACCAATCAAGTGGTTATTGCGGTGCTCGTTGTTGAACGAGAGGACGGGGGTCACAAATTCCGGGTGCAAAAGCCAGTCTACTACATGTCAGAAGTGCTAACGCCATGCAAGTCCAGATATCCGCACTACTAGAAGATAGCCTATACAGTGTTTATGGCATCACGAAAGCTCAGACACTACTTTCAAGAATGTTCGGTCACGGTGGCATCCGAGGTACCCCTGAACAATATAATCAATAACAGGGACGCCACCGGCCGCATAGCCAAATGGGCCATCGAACTCCTTCCTTTCGAAATTGCTTATAAGCCACGACGAGCTATTAAATCTCAGGTGTTGGCCGATTTCCTTGCCGAATGGACAGAGGCCGAGCTCCCAAGAGAATGTAGTACATACTCCCATTGGACGATGTACTTCGACGGGTCAAAGACACTGGCCGGACTAGGGGCTGGAGTTATCCTCACATCTCCCACGAGAGACAGCGTCTGGTACGTGTTGCAGATCATGTACGCCGATTCCAACAATGCCGCCGAATACGAAGCGCTATTGCACGGGCTTCGGATGGCAGCATCGATGGGCATAAAACGGCTTGAAGTACGGGGAGATTCTAATCTCGCCATCTCTCAAATCAACGGTGAATTTGATGCCAAAAACCCAAAGATGGTAGCATATAGAAATGCCGTCCTTAAAATATCCGCATGGTTCGAGGGGCTAGAATTCCACCATGTCGCTAGAGACAGCAATCAGGCTGCTGACATACTCGTCCGTATGGGGGCCAAGCGCGACCCCGTCCCGAAAAACACCTTCCTTGAACGGCTTTTCAAGCCATCGGTGGTATGGCATGACGAGAATAATGGTTCTGGAACCATAAGTGCAGAAGAGATTGTCCCTCCTATAAACGAACCACATGAGAAAATCATCGGCGGTTCCATAATTGAAGAAACGCCTTCGGCTCATGAGGTCATGGCAGTAATCGCACCATGGACTGAGCCCTTCCTTGCTTACCTTCTCCGCCAAGAACTCCCCGATGACCACACGGAGGCAAGACGCATAATTCGGCGATCCAAGGCCTATAAGGTCCACGAGGGTGAGTTATATAAGAAAAGCACTACCGGGATACTCCAACGGTGCATATCTGAGGAAGAAGGAAGACAGCTTTTGGCTGAAGTCCGCGCAGGCATGGGCGGCCAGCATGCCGCAGCACGAGCCTTAGTAAGCAAAGCTTTTCGAGCCGGATTCTTTTGGCTCACCGCTCGAGCGGACGCCCAAGAACGCGTCCAACGTTGTGTTGGATGTCAACTATTCGCAAATCAAAGCCACATGCCCCCAACAGCTCTTCGGACTATTCTGATCACCTGGCCTTTTGCGGTCTGGGGGCTGGATATGGTCGGACCACTTAAAGGGGGGACCAAGAAAAATAAATATCTACTGGTCATGGTCGACAAGTTCACCAAATGGATCGAAGCAAAACCAGTAAGATCAGCTAAGTCCGGACCGGTAGTCGACTTTATATCCGACGTGGTACACCATTATGGTGTCCCGCACAGTATAATAACGGACAACGGATCCAATTTCACCGCTCAGGAGGTGAAGGACTGGTGTGCAAACATGGGCATTAAGCTCGATTACGCCTCGGTGTATCACCCGCAGACCAATGGACAAGTCGAACGGGCCAACGGCCTCATCATGAGTGGCATCAAACCACGACCGGTCCGATCTCTTCATGAATCCGACTGCAATTGGGTAGAGGAGCTTGACTACGTTCTGTGGGGTCTGCATACCACCCCGAATCGATCAACGGGATACACGCCGTTTTTATGGTCTACGGGGCAGAAGCAGTCCTTCCCTGCGATATCATTCACGACGCACCTAGGGTGCGCATGTACGAAGAAAAGGAGGCCGAGTTAGATCGGCAGGACGACTTAGACGCCTTGGAAGGGGAGCGCGATATAGCTCGGGCCCGCTCTACTTTCTATCAACAGCAGGCTCGGCGCTACCAAAGCAGGGAGGTTAGAGCGAAGGCATATAATGTGGGCGAACTCGTCTTACGACTCGCAGAGAAGCAGAAGCATAAACTCAATCCTAAGTGGGAGGGCCGTTTCATAATTGACTAAGTACTTACAGGGGGGGCTTATCGCCTCCGCAACCCGCCGGACAATCGCCTCGAACCAAACCCATGGAACGCAGCTCGTCTTCGGCGCTTTTACGGCTAGACCGGTGTCGTCATATTTCTTGCATTTATTTTTCTTTTCCCTTTTTCTTTTGTATTCTTTCCTTTCCATATTAGCTTTACAGGATTGGATATCATCTCCTAGCCATGTGTTCGGCTAAACCGAGCTTGTGTTACGTTTTTCGGCATACATCTTCAAATGTCCTATCCGAAAAAACACCTGGGGGCTTCTTCTAGAAGCCGATTCTTATATATTCTGTGCATGGATTCACATGTATTGTGCATGCACACTACCCTTATCATTTTCAAGCCAATATATGCATCAATTGGACCTAAGATTTTGGCCAAGCTGGGTTGCCTCGCTCCCGTGCTTACCCTCTATGTTCCCGATTGTTCGGCTAGTGGGTAAAGGGAGCACCTCTGCGATTGTTACGACCGGATCATCCGAATACGTACCTCAGATGGGTGAAGCCGAAAGCTAGCTATCTTAAGAGGAAAATTGGTCGGCCACGATGGAAGTAAAAAACTTGCGGTGGTTATCACCATTGCCTGGGATTATTTTCAACGAAGAAAGCCATCATCCGCATACTAGTAGTATACGGCCATGATATTTACGATCTACGTAGCAACCTGAAGGAAGGTACCGATAGAGGAACTATTTTCTTCAGAAGATGTTTCTTACGTTAAGCAGTAATATAACATATCTCCCTATGCACGTTCTGTCTGTTCGCACCGCATGGCCGGATTGCCTGGTTCCTCGAAATAAGTTCCTTTTATCGAAGGACATTCGATACGGAACACTCCCAAGCTCTTAGCAAGGGAGGCCGAAGCCGATGGCCTGTTAAGACAACGTTTACAGCATAGACGGAGCAGTTTTTGATCTAAAGTACATAGTTACATAGAATCAAACTCCTGGCTGCTGGTCAAGATTATCTATTAACGTATCCAGAGTGCAATCTTCCTGTGAAAGACGAGCGGCGGGCATCACTTGGTCGTAAATCAAATGAAGCGGCACTTCTTGCCCATTCGGCCCTACCGGCCCAACCCGAGCCATATGCTCTGGGTTAAGTTTGGTGAAGCGGGTCTTGACCATCACCCACGCCTCCCGCGCTCCCTCTCGGCATGCCGATGTCTTCCATAACTCAAAACGACATCGGGCCCCTTTAAACTGATCAGCCAGTTCGGACATCCCTTCTGGATGCGTCTCGGCAGGCCAAAGCGCTTTGGTCATGCTCCTCATGGCTCTCCGAGCCCGCTCATGTACGACGGACAGTTCGTTCAGTAGGTTCCCTCGGAATGAGCCGATTTCTTCCTCGGGCCGCCCGGTCAGGAGAACTAGACACGATACGAAGCATGTCCCTTACACTTGATATAATAAAGGTACTTTTCGGAATTATAAATATATAAGTGCACTTACAGAATTTGCCCCTCTATGATCTCTGGTTCTCTTCCTGGGCTTGAGCCAATTGAGTTTTCAAACTCTCAAGTTCTTTGGCTTGCCGCTGGTTTTCAGCCTTAAGCCGGTTCTTTTCCTCAAGACTTCGGGTCAACACACGGTGGCCAGCCTCTTGCTGAGATTCGGCATACCTCTGAGATTGTCGGGCTGCATCCAAATCTTTCTGCAACTGCCCTATGGATTCAGCTGCTATAAAGTACTCTCTCATCAGTACGGGAATGTCAAATAAATTCGGCAAATTGACATACTCACCGTGCGCCTCTCGGGTGAAATTCTTCACTTGCTCAAGCTCGGCCTTCACGGTTTGTACCTGTGTTCGGCTCACCTCGAGTTCCTCGGCCAACTTCTCATTTTTCTACCTTGAAACCTACATTATCAATAAAACATTATTCAGATCCTTAACTCGGCCGTTCCGGCCAAATCAAGGCTCGGGGGCTACTGGATTAATATTTGTGTTCGGTTGTTAAAACCGATTACTCACCTCCAGGCTGGACGATATCAGTTTAGTGGCTCCCTCAAGCCCAGCTCGGGCAGCTCCGATGTATGCATCCACCGAACTTAGGGCATTAAACTCTTGTTCGGAAAATGCTTGGTGGCGCAGGGCTTCCTTTCGCCACCGATGATTCATTGCACTCTCTACCTCGGAGTTAGTGACCGAGACGTCCCCGGAATCTTCATGGGGCTGATCCATCACAGGGGCCTCCGCATCAAGTTCAGCCTGAGCAGAAGACCTTGATTCATGATGGTTGCCTGGCTCCTCGGCGACGTTCCCGGAAGAAGGTGGCTGTACTCGTCTCCTGAGTATTTCGACACGAGATTTTGTGAGTACCTATTGCAATCATGACAATGGCCGAACTAAACGGTTAAAGAAAGTACCTCTTGGTTGATTGCACGGTCGAGGTGGTCTCCGCGGTTGGCTCGCGAGGAGGATTCCTGTTGTTGCTCGGTACAGGCCCTGCTGCCGTGGACGATGTTCGACACGTGGACCGACGACCCTTGGGAATAGGGATCGGCACACTTGGTTTGGCAGGGGTCGCTCGGCTTTTACGGGAAGAGACCTTCTTTTTACCAGTGGTGGAAGAAGGAAGTGGTCCGGGGTGATCGGCTAGAAGAGCCACCTTGGAGCCGTCAAGGCTCTCCTGGTAAAAGACGCAGTCCTCGTATTCAATTGATAGCTCTGGATCGTCATGGAATCCGGGATCGTCGTCGTGAGAATAACTCTCTAGTTGAGGCACCGGACAGCTGACTGTCTCGACCCAGCGCCTCCACCTCTGTTCGGACAGATTGAAAGTTTAGATCAGAAGGATTATACATAAATATCCGAATTCAAAAAACAAAGCTAAAGGCTTACCCATTCGATGGGGTTATGACTCGAATAGCGTTCCTTGGCTGATAGTCGAGCGAAATCTTCTTTTTCTCCTTTGAAAAGATCGGCCAGTATGGCCGCCATTGCCGCCTGATTGGCAGGAACCTGCCGTTGGGAACGGGTGGTGTCACTTGTTCCGTTGTAACGCCACAGGGGGTGTATCCTTTGCTGAAGGGCTAAAGGGGTTGAACGCATCGAGCAATGACGGCTGCCATCACGTCGATGATGGTTAGCTTACTGTGAACTAGTAGCCTCACTTGGGCGGCTAGGCACTTTACTTCGGCACTTTCCTCTTGGGATGAACTCTTTGGTCACCAGTTGAACCTCTTCTTCAAAGGAGCGTCGGAGTATTCGGGCAGACCCCTCCGAGCTGGGCCGAACAGGGGAACATCCTCAATATAGAACCATTCCGAGGTCCATTCTTCGGAGTCCCCATGGGATACCCCATCCCGGCTATACGCCATACTTCGGCTCCGCCCACTTCCCGAATTGTCCCACCTCGGGTACGGGGGACAAGGCATAAATACCTCCTCCATAAACCAAAATAGGCCTCGCAGCCCAGGAACATCTCGCAGATGGCAACAAAGCCCAAAATATGCAGGATGGACCCAGGGGTGAGATGATGGAGTTGGATCCCGTAAAATTCCAATAGTCCCCTCAAGAAGGAATGAATGGGGAATCCTAGGACCCGTAGGAGGAAAGACCCGAAACATACCCGCTCTCCCTTGTGCGGAGCGGGGGAATTCTCTGCTAAGGCTTCGCCATTAAAAGAAGTCAATCCGTCGCGAGTAAACGCCAGATCCGAGGCGGGAAGATAACCCTGGGTCTCAAGGTTGTGCAGCTGGAGGAGAGACACCGAACAACTTGCCCAATCTCCAGGAAGGGGACCGTGAGGATGCGAGGAGGAGCGAGTGGTGCTCGCCATATTTTCATGTTTTTTCACTTGGGGCTTTTCGATGGTGAGGAAGAGGAAGGGGTTGCTTAGGCCACGATTCAGCCTGCTTAAATGGGCAGTTCCTCCCCTTCGCTTGCAGGAAGGGCAGTCCTATAAAAGGCTGCTGCGCCGCCCGTCTCCCATTGGCGCACCGGGATCGAGGGGCGGCGGAATTAATGCTGTGGGCCCCGCGACGTCTCGACGATCCAGACCGGATTATTGTTTACCGAACAAAGAGGGGGAGAAGAACTCGCCTCGCAAGCCGAAGACTTTGGAGCACAGGACCGTCCGGACTAC
The DNA here is from genome assembly GCA_039707655.1 of Elymus sibiricus. Lineage (NCBI taxonomy): Eukaryota > Viridiplantae > Streptophyta > Magnoliopsida > Poales > Poaceae > Elymus > Elymus sibiricus. The sequence goes on from CM077663.1 coordinate 404,220,977, forward strand.
ATGCCTTGGCGTTGGAGGCTAGTTTGGGGGCTACTGAGGGACTCCGGGATTAAGGGGTCCTCGAACTACCGGCCTATTCCTTATGGGCCGGACTCGTGGGCCACTCGTTGGAGGATCGGACTGACCGAATACCCCGTGACCAGGGAGGAAACCTAAGGAGCCGTGGCGTGCCCTTCAAGCTTAAGATGATAGAATAGGCATGTTTACTCCTTCGACAAGCAACCCACTATGTGTAACCCTAGGGACCCCTGGTATCTATATAAGCCAGAGGGTTTAGTTCGTAGAGGACAGGTGAACTCATCTAGGGTTTAGCAACTTGATCTCGAGGTAGATCGACTCTGTAATCTTCATACACAACAATACAACCAAGCAGGACGTAGGGTTTTACCTCCATAGGAGGGCCTGAACCTGGGTAAACATCGTCTCCTTCGTCCCATGTTACCCATCGATTCTAGACTCACAGCTCGGGACCCCCTACCCGAGATCCGCCGGTTTTGACACCGACACCCAGCGCGCCCTGATGGGTTGGGCCTTCCTCGGGGCCCCTCTCCACCACCTCTGATGCCTATAAATTCCCAAATATTCCAAAAACCCTAGGGGAGTCGACGAAACACAATTCCAGCCGCCGCAAGTTCCAGAACCGCGAGATCCAATCTAAACACCATCACGGAGGGGTTCATGTACTTCATAGGTGCCTTGACACTGCGTCGGTATTTCCCCAAAGAGGAAGGGATGATGCTGCACAGCGACGGTAAGTATTTCCCTCAGTTATGAAACCAAGGTTATCGAACCAGTAGGAGGATCACCACCACCCAATAAGTAGCACATGCACACAAACAACAAATACTTGCAACCCAACGCGAAAGAGAGGTTATTAATATCTCTACGGTAAAAATATAGATTAGGTAGTGATAGATAGGAGAGATTGATCTCTCAAGAACGCAAAATAGAAAAGGCAAATAAAATATGCAGCAATATGTTTTTCTGTTTTTGGTTTTGTAGATCTAAAAACAAAGATGCAAAAAAGATAGATCTGAAAGCAATATGTTGGAATAGTAGACCCGGGGGCCGTAGGGTTCACTAGTGGCTTCTCTCATGAGTATAGCGCACGGTGGGTGAACAAATTACTGTTGGCCAATTGATAGAAAATCGAATAGTCATGACGATATCCAAGGCGATGATCATTATATAGGCATCACGTCCAAGATAGGTAGACCGACTCCTGCCTGCATCTACCTCTATTACTCCACACATCGACCGCTATCCAGCAGGCATCTAGTGTATTAAGTTCATGGAAAACGGAGTAATGCAATCAGAACGATGACATGATGTAGACAAGATCTATTCATGTAGGAATAGACCCCATCTTGTTATCCTTAATAGCAACAATACATGCGTCTCTTGCTGCCCCTTCTGTCACTGGAAAAGAACACCGCAAGATCGAACCCATCACAAAGCACCTCTTCCCATGGCAAGAAAAATCGATCTAGTCGGCCTAACTAAACCAAAGATTCGAAGAAGAAATACGATGCTATAAGCAATCATGCATATAAGAGATCAAAGAAGACTCAAATAATATTCATGGATAGAAACTGATCATGAACTCAAAATTCATCGGATCCCAACAAATACACCGCAAAAGTTTACATCAAATAGATCTCCAAGAGACCATTGTATTGAGAATCATAAGAGAGAGAGAGGAAGCCATCTAGCTACTGCCTACGGACCCGTAGGTCTATGGTGGACAACTCACGCATCATCGGACAGGAACCTATGAAGAAGATGAACCCCTCCGTGATGGTGTTTAGATTGGATCTCGCGGTTCTGGAACTTGCGGCGGCTGGAATTGTGTTTCATCGAATCCCCTAGGGTTTTTGGCATATTTGGGAATTTATATGCATCAGAGGCGGTGGAGAGGGGCCCCGAGCAGGGCACAACCCATCAGGGCATGCCTGGACCCCCTGGCGCGCACTGGTGGGTTGTGGTCTCCTCGGCCCACTCCCCCGGCACTTATTTGGCCCACTGGGTGTCTTTTGGTCCAGAAAAAATCTCCAAAAAGTTTCGTCAAGATTGGACTCCATTTGGCATTGATTTTCTGCGAAGTAAAAAAACAAGCAAAAACAGCAACTGGCACTTTGGCACTATGTCAATAGGTTAGTCCCAAAATATGATATAAAGTTGCTATAAAATGATTGTAAAACAACCAACAATGATAATATAACAGCATGGAACAAGCAAAAATTATAGATACGTTGGAGACGTATCAGCATCCCCAAGCTTACTCGTCCTCGAGTAGGTAAATGATAAAAACAGAATTTTTGATGTGGAATGCTGCCTAACATGTTCATCATATTCTTTTCTTTTGTATAGCATGGACATTTGGAGTAGTAAATGATTCAAAGCGATAGTCTAGTTTTAACATAATGACTTCAATACTCAAGCATGTCAACAAGCAACCAGGTCTTTCAAAATATCAACACTAAAGAAAGTTATCCCTAGCCCATCATGCTCAATCATTGATCCATTCATGACACACACTCAAATATTAACTATCCCCAATGCTCAAGTACGATCATAGTGCCCCCTAGTTGGTGCTTATAAGAGAAGATGGGGACTCAAAGTAAAAATAAAAATTGCATAAAGTAAAAGATAGGCCCTTCACAGAGGGAAGTAGGGATTTGTAGAGGTGCCAGAGCTCAAAGTTTTAAATTGGGAGAGAAAAATATTTTGGGTGGCATGCTTTTCCTGTCAACGAAAACGACAAAGTAGCTCACAATACTTTCCATGCTAGATATATCATAGGCTGTTCCCAAATAGAAAATAAAGTTTATTCCTTTTTCCACCAAACTTTCACTTTCCATGGAGGGCCGTATCCATGGTTGCCTTCCATACAACACTTTCCAAGGAATTTATTATTTGACAACATAAAGTAAATATTTTTTTCTTTTTTCATTTTGGGAATGGGCATCCCTATAACCGCCGCACTCTCGTGCAATGACAAGTGAATAAACATTCATCTTGAAAATAACACATCTAGCATGGAAAAATATTGGACACTCCCCACCATTTCATAAGCGGTACGAGCACACAAAAGAGAAAATTTATTTTGAAACTTTAGAGATGGAACATGCAAATTTGCTTGGAACGGCATGGAAATACCGCATATAGGTAGGTATGGTGGACTCATAAGGCAAAACTTGGTTTAAGGATTTTGGATGCACAAGTAGTATTTCTACTTAGTACAAATGGAGGCTAGCAAATAGATTGGGAAGCAACCAAACCAAAAAACGAAAATTCACATAAGTGAGCATTGAGCGTAACTAACACCGAATAATGCACCACAAGTAGGATGTAACTTCATTGCATAACTATTGACTTTTGTACTTGCATAGGGAATGACAAACCATAACACCAATATTTCTACTAAAGCATAATTACTCACCAACATAACTCACATATTACTATCATCATGTTTCAAAACTATTACAAGGAATCAAGTTTAATTTGCCCAATGATCTTCATGAAAGTTTTTATTATATCCCCCTTGGATATCTATCACTTTGGGACTAGTTTCATATATTGCCATTGCTTTTCTGACAAGCTCAAACAAATTTAAGTGAAGCACATGAGCATAGAGATTTCATCTCTCAAAAAGGTAAAAGTGAAGCATGAGAGGAATTCTTCAAAATTTTCTACTCTCAAATTAATCTAAGTGAAGCAAGAGAGTGTTTCTACAAAAATTTACAAGCACACCGTGCTCAAAAGATATAAGTGAAGCACTAGAGCAATTCTATAGCTCAAAAAGTTTAAGTGAAGCACATAGAGCAATTATAAGAAATCATAGCATGATTTTGGTTCTCTCAAAAAGGTGTGTCCAGCAAGGATACAAAGGAAAAACTAACAAGCAAAGCAAGCAAAGATACAAGACGCTCCAAGCAAAACTCATGATATGTGACGAATAAAAATATAGCTCCAAGTAAAATACCGATGGTCGTTAGAAGAAAGAGGGGATGCCACTCGGGGGCATCCCCAAGCTTCGTTGCTTGTTTCTCTTTGGATAGATCTTGGGGCTGCAGTAGCATCCCCAAGCTTAGGCTTTTATCACTCCTTATTCCTTCATCCATCGTGATCTCACCCAAAACTTGAAAACTTCAATCACACAAAACTCAACAAAATCTTCGTGAGATCCGTTAGTATAATAAATCAAATCACTACTTTAGGTGCTGTTGCAAACCCATTCATATTTCATTATTGCATTATACCTACTGTATTTTAAATTTACCATGGCTCATACCCTTCAATATAAACCATAGATTCATCAAAACAAGCACACAATGCAACGAAAACAGAATCTATCTTAAACAGAACAGTCTGTAGTAATTTGTACTCTAACCATACTTTTGTAACTCTACAAATTCTGAAAAAGTTGGACAACGTAAGAAATTTGTATAGCAACATTGTGTTAAAATTTTAGCTCAAGATCACGTTCCAGTAAAAAAATGAAAATTCATATATTGGACGCAAAGTTTCTGTTTCAGATTCAGCACCGCTTCTACTCATCCTATGAATCATCCTAAAGGCTTTACTTGGCACAAACACTAAATAAACCATAAAAACACAATCATAACAGAGGCATAATTGTGTCAACACTCAAAAACAGAAAGGAAAAAGCAAAAATGAATTTATTCATTGGGTTGCCTCCCAACAAGCGCTATCGTTTTACGCCCCTAGCTAGGCATAACACATAGATTCAAGTAATGTCATCTTTGGTTTTGGCAACTTTTGTGAGGGATTTCTCAAATCCGGGGGGCTCTTTACGCTTCCCCAAATTTTCAGGAGAAGAAACCATCTTGAGATCCAAAATATCCAAACGCTTGTTGCAAAGGGTAATCAAAGTATTCAAGCGATTTAGGTTCCCACTAATATGTTTGAGGGGTTCGTGATATTTTTGTAACTCGACCAGGTGCTTATGTAAGTCACCCAATTTGTCGAGAATTTGAACCCCCTCTTATGAAAAAGCAAACCCCTTTTTTGATGGAGGAACCCCAAAAATCCCTTCCAAAACTTCATAAGCGGCATTTGCATCAAGTTCAATAAAATTCCCCTATGAGGCAAAATCCAAAAGCTATCTTTGATGCAAAGCCAATCCAATGTAAAAATTTCTAAGCAAAACCTTTGCGTCTCCTTTTAGATTGGAAATACGATAGGATTCCATTAGCCTATACTAGGCATCTTTCAAATTTCCCCTTGTTTTTGCTTGAAGTATAGAACTTCAAAGTCTGGTGACAAAGGGGGAGTAGTAACGCTAGTCATAGCAACAAAACGAGATCCGGCGAGAAAAAGGCAAACAAAAAGATGGCGAATAAAACGGCAAATTGGTGAAGTGGGGGAGAGGAAAACGAGAGGCAAATGGCAAATAATGTAATTGCGAGGAGATGAGATTTGTGATTAGGAACCTGGTAGATGATGATGGAGTCCCCTCGGCACCTATGATAGGCATGTAGAAGAGACTGCTTCCTCCCCGGCAACAGCGCCAGAAATTCCTTTGACGTGGCTTGAGACTGCGTCGGTATTTCCCCAAAGAGAAAGGGATGATGCAGCACAGCGACGGTAAGTATTTCCCTCAGTTATGAAACCAAGGTTATCGAACCATTAGGAGGATCACCACCACCCAATAAGCAGCACCTGCACACAAACACCAAATACTTGCAACCCGACGCGAAAGAGAGGTTGTCAATCTCTCTACGGTAAAAAGATAGATTAGGTAGTGATAGATAGGAGAGATAGATCTCTCAAGAACACAAAATAGAAAAAGCAAATAAAATATGCAGCAATATGTTTTTGGGTTTTTGGTTTTGTAGAACTGAAAATAAAGATGCAAAAAAGATAGATCTGAAAGAATATGTTCAAAAAGTAGACCCGACGGCCGTAGGGTTCACTAGTGGCTTCTCTCATGAATATAGCGCACGGTGGGTGAACAAATTACTGTTGGGCAATTGATAGAAAATCGAATAGTTATGACGATATCCAAGGCGATGATCATTATATAGGCATCACGTCCAAGATAGGTAGACCGACTCCTGCCTGCATCTACCTCTATTACTCCACACATCGACCGCTATCCAGCATGCATCTAGTGTATTAAGTTCATGGAAAAACGGATTAATGCAATAAGAACGATGACATGACGTAGACAAGATCTATTCATGTAGGAATAGACCCCATCTTGTTATCCTCAATAGCAACGATACATGCGTGTCTTGCTGCCCCTTCTGTCACTGGGAAAGAACACCGCAAGATTGAACCCATCACAAAGCACCTCTTCCCATGGCAAGAAAAATCGATCTTGTCGGCCTAACTAAACCAAAGATTCGAAGAAGAAATACGATGCTATAAGCAATCATGCATATAAGAGATCAAAGAAGACTCAAATAATATTCATGGATAGAAACTGATCATGAACTCAAAATTCATCGGATCCCAACAAACACACCGCAAAAGTTTACATCAAATAGATCTCCAAGAGACCATTGTATTGAGAATCATAAGAGAGAGAGAGAGAGAGAGAGGAAGCCATCTAGCTACTGCCTACAGACCCGTAGGTCTATGGTGGACTACTCACGCATCATCGGAGAGGCACCTATGAAGAAGATGAACCCCTCCGTGATGGTGTTTAGATTGGATCTCGCGGTTCTAGAACTTGCGGCGGCTGGAATTGTGCTTCGTCGACTCCCCTAGGGTTTTTGGAATATTTGGGAATTTATAGGCATTAGATGCGGTGGAGAGGGGCCCCGAGGAAGGCACAACCCATCAGGGCGTGCCGGGCCCCCCCTGGCGCGCCTTGGTGGGTTGTGGTCTCCTCGGCCCACTCCCCCGGCACTTCTTTGGCCCACTGGGTGTCTTCTGGCCCAGAAAAAATCTCCAAAAAGTTTCGTCGCGATTGGACTCCGTTTGGCTTTGATTTTCTGCGAAGTAAAAAAAACAAGCAAAAACAGCAACTGGCACTTTGGCACTATGTCAATAGGTTAGTCCCAAAAAATGATAGAAAGTTGCTATAAAATGATTGTAAAACATCCAAGAATGCTAATATAACAGCATGGAACAAGAAAAAATTATAGATACGTTGGAGACGTATCAATGAACAACTATAATCTCTAATGGTCATTGCAAACATGTTTGATCATAACATACTGAATCAAGGATACTAGGTTAAACATATTTACAAAAACAAAAACAAGTTGAGTTCATACCCGCTTTTCTCTGCCACAGTCACTTCATCAAATATCATCATTATTGCCTTTCACTTGCACGACCAAATGATAAGAAGATAATAATAGTGCGAGGGTGCCATGGACTAAGCTGGAATCTGCAAACATTTTATTCAAGAGGAGAAGACAAAATAATATGGGCTCTTTGTTAGATAAACAATAGTGCACATGAGAGGCTCTCAACAATTTCATTATGGTCTTCTCCTTGGTACGACTCAAATAAAAGGAAAAGAATTTCAGAGAAACACCCTGAAATATTTTTGGAGTTTTTGGTTTTCCTTGAAGAAAGCAAATTAAAGAGGGAAAAACAAAAACGAGAAAAACTATTTACATGGGAAAGCTCCCAACAAGTAGAAGAAGAAGCAAAAAATATTTTTGGGTTTTCTTTTGATGCTACTATTAAATTAAGCGAGAAAGAAAAACTAAAAAGAAGTAGGAAATATTTTTGGATTTTCTCAAAGTTTTTCAAACACACAAGAAGAAAGCGAGAAAAAAAATCTATTATGGATTTTACAATGAAAAAGTGTGAACATCAACAACTGGAATGAAATGTGTGAACATGAATGTAATGTCGGTGGAAATACGTACTCCCCCAAGCTTAGGCTTTTGGCCTAGCTTGGTAATCACCATCCGTATGAATAATAATATGGGCGATGGCTCACCGAGGCCCTCGGTGCAAACTCCGCGGCCCTCCTGGCGGCTTCAACCTCTGCATTGTACGCATGGGCCTCGCTCTCAAGGACATAGTATCTTCCCCTACTGTGAAAATCAAAGAGAGCAGGAGCAGTCAAAGCGACAGGCACAACAGGTTTTTTATTAAATGTCAAGTTATAGGTGTAGTTAGTGGCCGTGCCTGTAAGAAACTTATGACACTTCATGGCATCAAAGTCTAAATACCGAGTAGGTAAGATGGGATCATTAGGCCATGGTGAGACATTTAATCTCTCCGCTACACGGGAGGCATAGAACCCTCCATAAAAATTACCATTGGCAGCATTCAGCTGCAGCCTCCATGCAACAATTGCACCTAGACTATAATATTTATTTCCAGTTATGGTAGTGTGTAAGAGACTGAAATCATGAGCACACAGTGTGCTACAATCTTGTTTGCCTACGATACATTTACCGTTAACGAGTGCAAAATATTGTATTGATGGGAAATGGATGCTGTTAATTCTCCCTTGTGATACCCCCTATCTTCACCAAAGCAAAGATTAACTAAAAATGACTCATATTCAGATTTTGTTGGTTCGTCGAGGGAACCCCAATATGGAGTTTGCATGCTTCACTGAACATTTCTAATGGCATGGTGAAGGAATGACCATAAAGGTTGAATGAAACTCTAGACTCACGAGAAAAATATTTAAATTTCTTTGTGAAGGTTTTCGTGAGTTCGAGGTGTTGGGGGCACTTATCTGCGATGAAGGGATCAAGCTCTGTATTGTGGATATATTGTTCAAATTCCTCCTTAATACATGCACCTTCCATGAACTCGTCGCACGGCCACAAGCATGATTTGGTGGCGGCATCTCGCATCCAGCTTTCGCTTGGCTCAACATAAGATTGTCGAACTGAGCTTCCACTTCATGACGCCTCCGAGTATCTCCTCCTCGAAGAACTCCTAAAGAATTGCATTTTTATTTGCAAATAAATTTCTGAAATATTTTTGAGACACAAAATTTTGTCAACAAAACTTCGTGAAATTGATAGCAACTACTCCTATGCATGCACAGAGGCCATATTGAGCATTCAAACTACTTAGAATTCTAAGAATTCAACATGCAAACTCATCTACAACAGCACCAAGAGTAGCTAATTACTCTAAAAATTACCCACTAAATCAAAAACTAATTGGAGCAATGGAGGAGTCACATACCAAGTAGTAATCCCTCCAAACAGTTTTAGAAACGGAGCTTCGAGCTAAGAGATCGAAATCCGCGGGTTTGAGGGCAAGAACACGGGAATGGTGGCTATGGTGTATTTTTTCTGGAGGTAGGTGATGATGTGGGCTAAAGAGATAAGTGAGGGGGGCCACGTGGGGGCCACAACCCACCAGGGCGCGCCTGGGGGTGCTGGCGCGCCCTGGTGTCTTGTGGGTACCAGGTGCACCCCCCCCCTCTGGTATTATTTGCACCAGAAATTCAGAAATATTCGGAAAAAATCGTGTCAAATTTTCAGGTCATTCTGAGAACTTTTATTTTTGGGTCATTTTTTATTGCACGGAGAAAACAGAAAACAGGATAATCATGGCATTTTATTTTATTTGACTAACTAAAATAGAAAATAAAAGGTGGGAGCAGAGAGTTGTGCTTACTAGATTCATCGACTTCATACCTCTCAAAAATGATTCATTAATAAGGTTGACCAAGTCTTATTAACAACCACTTCCGATTAGCATGAAACCGAAGAACTTTCGTAAAACACTAAGTTACCTCAATGGGGATGTGCATATCCCCAACAATAAGTATATCATATTTCTTTTTGGCAGTAGGTAGAGGTAATTGAAAACTTCCAATAGTGATGGTCGGAGATTCTTCAATAACATTTATACCATTCACTTGGAATTGTTTCTTCGGAAAGTGCACCATGTGCTCATTACCATTGATATGAAAAGTGACTTTGCTTTTATTGCAATCAATAACAGCCCCTGCAGTATTCAAAAAAGGGTCTACCAAGGATAATCGACATGTTGTCGTCCTCGGGCATTTCAAGAATAACAAAGTCTATTAAGATAGTAACATTTGCAACAACAACGGGCACATCCTCACAAATACCGATAGGTATGGCAGTTGATTTGTCAGCCATTTGCAATGATATTTCAGTAGGTGTGAGTTTATTCAAGTCAAGTCTTTTATATAAGGAGAAAGGCATAAAACTAACACCAGCTCCCAAGTCACACAAAGCAGTTTTGACATGGTTTCTTTTAATGGAGCAAGGTATAGTTGGTATTCCCGGATCTCCAAGTTTTTTAGGTACTGCATCCTTAAAAGAGTAATTAGCAAGCATGGTGGAAATTTTTGCTTCAGGTATCTTTCTTTTATTAGTGATGATGTCTTTCATATACTTTGCATAAGAGACCATCTTTAAGATATCAGTTAAGCGGGTACGCAAAAAGACTGGCCTAATCATTTCAGCAAAGCGCTCAAATTCTTCATCATCCTTTTTCTTAGATGGCTTAGGTGGAAATGGCATGGGTTTCTGAACCCATGGCTCTCTTTCTTTACCATGTTTCTTAGCAACAAAATCTCTTTTATCATAACATTTATTTTTAGATTGTGGGTTATCAAGATCAGGAGCAGGCTCTATTTCAACATCATTATCTGGTTCTTTATCATAGCTAGGTTGAGAATCTTCATGAACATCATCATTATCATTTTCATTATCACTAGGGGAATGTTCATTACCAGACTGTGTTTTAGCATCGAAAATAGAGACATCATTATTATCAAGAGGTTTTTGTATCTCAGGTTCACTAGAGGTATGCAAAGTCCTATCATTTTTATTTTTATTTTTCTTCCTAGAAGGACTAGGTGCATCAATATTAATTCTCTGAGAGTCTTGTTCAATTCTTTTAGGATGACCTTCAGGATAAAGTGGTGCTTGGGTCATTCTACCTCCTCTAGTTACTACTCTAGCAGCAAAATCATTCATATTATTGTTCATTTCATCAAGCAATTCTTTTTGAGATTTAGCAACTTGTTCTAGCTGAGTTTGAACCATAGAGGCATTTTTCCTACACCTCTAACATCATTACTGATTCTAAATAGCAAGTCACTCAAGCAAGCAATCATATCAGAATTATATTTCAATTGTTTCAATTGAAATGATCTTGCTTCATAATATAGTTGTCAAACTCATATAAGCACTGACTAGGATGTTTATTGTAGGGGATATCACTTTCATCAAACTTTAATAAAGAATTTACCTCTACCACCTGTGGAGGTAGTGATGTGTCAAGGCCATGTATTTCTTCAATAGGTGGTAAATTATTAACATCCTCAGCTTTAATACCTTTTTCCTTCATAGATTTCTTTGCCTCTTGCATATCTTCAGGACTGAGAAATAAGATACCCCTCTTCTTTAGAGTGGGTTTAGGCGGTGGTTCAGGAAGAGTCCAATCATCATAATTCTTCAATATGTTATTCAATAATTCCTCAGCTTGTTCAACAGTTCGTTCCCTGAAAACACAACCAGCACAACTATCTAGGAAGTCCCTAGAAGCATCAGTTAGTCCATTATAGAAGATATCAAGTATTTCATTTTTCTTGAGAGGGTAATCAGGCAAAGTATTAAGCAATTGGAGAAGCCTCCCCCAAGCTTGTGGGAGACTCTCTTCTTCAATTTGCACAAAGTTAAATATTTCCTGTAAGGCAGCTTGTTTCTTATGAGCAGGAAAATATTTTTCAGATAAGTAGTAGATTATATCCTGGGGACTACACACACAACCAGGAGTAAGAGTATTGTACCATGTCTTAGCCTCACCTTTAATGAGAACAGAAATAAATCGAGAATATAATAGTAGCGAATCTTCTCATCATGAGCAAAGAGGGAGGCTATATCATTCAGCTTAGTATGGTGTGCCACTACAGTTTCAATTTCATAGCCATGGAAAGGATCAGATTCAACCAAAGTAATTAACTCTGGGTCAACAAAGAATTCATAATCCTTATCGGTAACAAAGATAGGTGAAGTAACAAACTTAGGATCACATTTCATTCTAGCATTCAAAGTCTTTTCCTTAAACTTGCGTAGCAATTTCTTAAGATTGTTTCTATCCTTGCAAGAAAGAATTTATCTAGTTCCTCTTCGTCCATAACATAACCTTCAGGTATCTTAGGCATTTCGAATCTAGGAGAGCTAGGACTAATAGGTGTTTCATAGTCATCATCAGTTTCACAGGCTTCATCAGTTTCAGCAATCTCATCAGTTTCAGTAGTTTCATTCTCTTTAGCTCTAGCAATTTGTTCATCAAGAAATTTTCCTAGTGGCACATTATCATCAAGCATGGTACTAGCATCATCATAAGCATCATTCATAGCAGAGGTAGCATCATCAATCACTTGCGACATATCAGGATTACTAGCATGTGGTGGTGTTGCAAGCTTACTCTTAACAGAAGGTGAATCAAGTGCAGAGCTAGATGGCAGTTCCTTACCTCCCCTCGTCTTAGAGGGAAAAATCTTAGTCTTTGGATCCTTCAGATTCTTCATAGTGATCAATTGATACAAATCCCAAATTTATAGATTAGACACAAGGGGAGCCAAAGAATATTTGAGAGTATTAGCAGTTGAGTTGTCAATTCAACCACACCTGGAGATTAAATATCTGTAGCAAGGTGATCAGTAGCACAGTAATATGATAGTTTGATAGCAATAGCAGCAGTAACGGTAACAGTAGCAGTGATAGCAATAGTTTTGTAGCAGTTGGAACAGTAGCAGTAGCAATAGTAACTTAGCAAGAACATTATGTGGAAAACTCGTAGGCACTGGATCGGTGAACTCGTTGGATGATATTCATCATATAACAGTCATAACCTAAGGCGACACAGAACTAGCTCCAGTTCATAAATGTAATGTAGGCATGTATTCCGTAAATAGTCATATGTGCTTATGGAAAAGAACTTGCATGGCATCTTTTATCCTACCCTCCTGTGGCAGCGGGGTCCATAAGGAAACTAAGGGATATTAAGGCATCCTTTTAATAGAGAACCGGAACAAAGCATTAGCACACGGTGAATATATGAACTCCTCAAACTACGATCATCACCGTGAAGTATCCCAAATATTGTCACTATGGGGTTGACGGATCATAACATGTAATAGGTACATATGACTAGGCAAGATCAGATCAAGAACATAGATATAATGGTGATAACATAAACGGTTCAGATATGAAATCATGGCACTCGGGCCCTAGTGACAAGCATTAGGCATAGCAAAGTCATAGCAACATCAATCTCAGAACATAATGGATACTAGGGATCAAGCCCTAACAAAACTAACTCGATTACATGATGAATCTCATGCAACTCCTCACCGACCAGCAAGCCTACGAAGAAATTACTCACTCCCGGTGGGGAGCATCATGGAATTGGCGATGGAGAAGGGTTGATGATGAGGAAGACCGAAGATTCCCCTCTCCGGAGCCCCAAACGGGCTCCAGATCTGGCCTCCCGATGAAGAACAGGAGGTGGCGGCGGCTCCGTATCGTAAAACGCGATGAAACTTTCTCCTTGATTTTTTTCTCCGAAAATAGGAATTTATAGCGGCCGAATTAGGGTCAGTGGGGCCACGAGGTGGGCACAACCCACCAGGGCGCGCCCAGGGGGCCTGGCACGCCCTGGTGGGTGCTGGCCACCCTGGCCCCCTTCTCCGGTAGTTTTTGGCTCCAATAATTCTTATATATTCTGAAATAATTCTCCAAAAAGTTTCATTCCGTTCCAAAAACTTTTATTTCTGCACAAAAACAACACCATGGTAGTTCTGCTGAAAACAACGTTCGTCCGGGTTAGTTTCATTCAAATCATGCAAATTAGAGTCCAAAACAAGGGCAAAAGAGTGAGGAAAAGTAGATACGTTGGAGACGTATCAAATAAAACCAACAAATATCTACCCGATGGTTGATCCTTCTTATAGCTTCCCATTTGTAGTAGTAAGTCCTCCAGTTGTCCATGTGAGTATGACATGGAGGGAGAAGTGGTTGGGTGTCTGTTTCATTGGAAAAACAAACAACACAATGCCACTTTCTTCAAGAAGAGTCAAGATTTGTTCAAGGGTGCCAGTCGTCTCAACCCTCACATGTGTGCCGAATTTATTTGTGTATGGGAAGGATGAAAGAAAGATGGAAAAATTTGGGACAACACCGGTGAAACCCACTGTTGATCCCGCATAACCGAACACAAGCAGAAGAAGCCAAACATTCACATTGTGTTCCTATCAATAATTATTGATAGGAATTTCGGGCTTCCATGTGTGACCGGCCTTAGTGCCGATCTCATTTTGTAAGGCTATATTTTGTATGGTTATGGATTTTTGTAGATTTAGATAGTGCTTTTAGAAATATGTTAACAATTTGGAGTTAAGTGAAGTATTAAAAAGGTCTTGCACCAGCCATTATGCCGATGGATAAACCTGTTACCTTTACACATAACGACTACATGGCTAGTTTTGGCTAGTATATATGTGTTCAATGATAACTTAATTCTATGACACATACTAGCCAAAGCATTTATGGCTTTGATGTCAAGAATAAATGTTAATTTTGTTATGAGAGGTTTGTATGTTGTGTGTACCTCTATTTGTTGAAAACTAGATACTAACAATTATTCTCTTGAAAAAGATATCCATTTTAGTTACACTTCAGGAAAAGCTCGGATATGGAATTCAGGTTTCTCGAAAAAGATTTTCTTGGATCACAACGTTTCAACAAAACCAATATATTATCTTGGGTTTGCCATCACCACCTACTTCTCAAAACAGATAGAATTTTTTTGTGTGTTTTTGTGATTAGTTCGAAGGAGACAACTCCGGAAATGATGAACATTATCTCGGAAAAATATGAGCGTGTTGTGTGTCCTAATCACATCACTACCTAAGTCGAGTTTAAGCTTAGATACTCATTTAACATAAAGTTCGCTTGCATTCAATTTCAAATAGGTTAACCATGTTCTACATATGTAGATCCGTTTTTGTTGTACCGCAAAGAACCAGTTGGAAGTCAGCAATAGATTTTGGTTTTCACTTCATTTGTTTTATTTGATTCCATTACAATTGGTGTGGCTTAAAATATAATAAACCACTATGACGTGAAAATTATGTTATAGTAGGCGTTACTAGTGTTATGTATCCTATGAAGAGCTCAATTGCCACATAATTCCGACCCTCTCCGCCTCCAAGAAGCAGCACAACTCATAATTAGTCATCATCCATCACTTGTCCCTAGGCCTCCACCCTTCCGTCGCCTAGAAGCACTTGTCACCCGCATCTTTTCCAATGCCGAACTATAGTCGTGGGACACTGCTCTCGACCGCCGCTACCATTGTAGCGGTTTCCTATTCGAACGAATCATGTGATCCTAGTGACAACAACTATAGCAATACTCACACAATTTACCACATCGCTCCATTTAGCCACTCTCGGGTGGCAACAATAAATGTCTCTGCTACAGCCAAACTCGTAGAGGTGAGAATGGTGGTGTCAGCGATCTCGCTAGGGCGATCGAGGCTTTTTCTCAGATGTATGAGTGCGTGGAGGGTGCAAAATAGAAGCATTCATCGGAGATGGACAACAATAAAATTGATTTCTTAAATTAGCTGGAGGGGAAGCCCAAGGAGAACTTCATCGATGCACATGTGAAGCTCGCAAGGTGAAGCAAAATAAGAAGAACAAAGGGCCTGCAACCAATGGCACATACGAAGTGGAGTTGGTTTCCTGTGTCGCTGTGATGCCTTCCATTCAAATCATGCATACCTCGGATTTTTGGGAAGGCTCTAGGTAAAATGGATTCCTCCATTTCAGTTTAGATCAATAATATTGTAGGTTATTTTTCATTAAATTTAATAGTGGCTACTATAAAGTTTGTAATATCAATGTTGATGTAAGAACCTTAACCGTTATGTGGCATTTACTTATTTTTTAGTTAATGTTTAGGAATTTCAATGCTTTAAGTATGTAGAGGAATAATGCTAAATTCCAACCCCATATATGATGACATTT
Organism: Elymus sibiricus; assembly: GCA_039707655.1. Taxonomy (NCBI): domain Eukaryota; kingdom Viridiplantae; phylum Streptophyta; class Magnoliopsida; order Poales; family Poaceae; genus Elymus; species Elymus sibiricus. Next base: position 404,236,959 of record CM077663.1, read on the forward strand.
TGATTTGCTCTTGTGGTTATCCCCAATAGTGAGAAGATCCACACTTTATTTGTCTTGTTCTAAATATGTTACTTTTCTTCTGTGGTTATAGAATAAGGGAACTTTTAGTTCTTTTGTAAGTGTTGAAGTCCTCAAGATGCATTGATGTGTGGTTAATTACTAATTTTGGGTTTCACAAGTGTAGATGAGTTTTCCTTGGTTGTACTCAACAAGAATGTATGTGTAGGAACATTTAATCAAGCTAAGCATGTTGTGGACTTAATTTGCAGAAGTGTGCTTCACATTTTTCATAGATATTGACGCATTAGATAGCATAATAAATATAACTCTAATATTTTTTTCCCTCGCCAGCTAGACTTATTCTTGCATTTCTGTCCTTTGCCTCAAGAACTCCTTCGTTCTGAGGATCATTAAAAATGTATGAAAATCTCCACAAACATAGGAAAATTCAGAGGAATCCTACAACTATGACACAAAAACTAGAAGTAAAACATGATTCATTTTTGGACTCATAAACTACATATGTTTAGGATGAATATACCACTTCAAAAAAAGGAGATGGTGATAGCAGTAAAGGCGATGGAGTTGATGGTGGTGCCCTCGAAGGCATTGTGACATCACTGGAAGAGATGCGAATAATGGTTTTAAATAGGATATACTCACATATGACATATTTGAACAAAATTAATTGTGTCCATAAATGATCAAGTTTCTTGACTACACATCTTGGTGCTATCACTACTAGGAAAAAGCCTAGTAGTAGCGCTGGTTAAACGGCTAGTAGTAGCGCGGGTGCCCGCGCTACTACTATCGCGCTACAGCTAACTGGTAGTAGTAGCGCTGGTTCATCCCGCGCTACTAGTACATGTGTTAGTAGTAGCGCTGGTGCCACACGCGCTACTACTAACTATCTGTAGCGCGTGCCCGTGACCCGCGCTAGTACTATTAATTTCAAAAACAAAAAAAAATCGTGACCGCCGGCCGGAGATGGGCCCCTTCGAGGAGTAGGTCCTATGCACCGCCGGCCGGAGATGGGGAGGAGATAAGCCCATGGCGGATCTGCAGGCGGGCGCCATGGCCGCCGCCTGACCTTCTCGCAGCTCGAGGGGAGGGAAGGGTACAGGATGGGATGGGATGGGATGGGAGGAGGAGAGGGTGGGGCAGCGACGGCGGTGAAGGAGAGAGAGGGGGGCATTGCCGCCGGTGGCGAGGTCAAGAGGAGATGGGAAGGTGTTGGGTGGCGGCGCCAATGCATGAGGAGAGGGGAGGGGAGGAATGAATCTGATAGAGGGGGAGAGTGACGGGAGAGAGGGAGATAAAGGAGGGCAGGGGAGAGGCTTACGGCGGCGGTGGTCTCGGGGAAGGGAGCGGCGGCGGCAGGGGAGAGGGCTGCAGCGGCAGCGGTGGTCTCGGGAAGGGGAGCGGCGGCGACAGGGGAGAGGGCGGCGGCGGCGGTGAGGTCGAGGGCGGCCTCGGGCGGCGGCGGTGAGGTCGACGGCGACGGTGGCGACAGAGAGGAGTGGGGGAGAGGGGGGAGAGGGGGAGTAGTGGGGGACGTAGGAAATTTTGAGCCGGCCCGCGCGGGGTTAGCTCAAAATAGCACTAGCGCTGGGTTCGGCCCAGCGCTATAGCTAAGATTTTAGTAGTAGCGCTTTTTTGCGGCGAGCGCTGCTACTACAAATAGTGTCGGTGGGCTCGTCGGGTCCAGCTTAGCAGTAGCGCTCTTTCTGTTTCCAGCGCTACTGCTAAGATTTTAGCAGTAGCGCTTTTTTGCGGCGAGCGCTGCTACTACAAATAGTGTCGGTGGGCTCATCGGGTCCAGCTTAGCAGTAGCGCTCTTTCTGTTTCCAGCGCTACTGCTAAGTCTTCACTTGTAGCGCTGACAGAAGCCAGCGCTACTACTAATTATCAGCAGCGCTTGTTATTTTCCAGCGCTACTAATAGTGTCCTACCTATAAGGTTTTTCCTAGTAGTGTATATTCATCATTTGCGGTTCTTAGTCAACACAATTGACAACAGATGTATGTTTAGATCAAACTTAATTTAAACAACTGGATAAGGGGTGAACTAGACATTTATGGTTCGACACTTTTGGTCCATATAAGGGAAGTTCCTCTCCTCACATATCCCACTAACCCAAAGTTACATAATAACACCAGAAAATTGATACGTCCCCAACGTATCGATAATTTTTGATATTCCATGCTATTATATTATCAATCTTGGATGCTTTATATGCAATTTTATATCATTTTTGGGAACTAACTATTGACCCCGTGCCTAGTGCCAGTTGTTGTTTTCTGCATGTTTTTGGTTTTCCAGGAAACCAGTACCAATCAAAGTCCAAATGCTACAAAACTTTTTGACGAGTTTTTTTGGACAAAAGAAACCCTGGAAGCTTCAGGAGGAGACCAGACACGAAGCAAGGAGACGACAAGGCAATAGAGCGCATCCAGGGTGGGTAGGCGCGCCCTATTACCTTGTGCGCCCCTCGAGGCTCCGTCTGACCTAATTCCACCTTCATAAATTCTCTAAAATTAGGAAACCAACAAAGAGCCACCCGAAACACTTTTTAAGGCGTTGCAAGTCAATGTTCCGATGGGAGCCCATCTGGAGATCTTTTTCGGTACTCTGCTGGAGGGGGAATCGACCACGGTGGCCTTCTTCATCAACCTTGCTGCCTCCATGATGATGTGTGAGTAGTCCAACACAGGCCTACGGGTCCATAGCTAGTACCTACTCCCTCCATCCTTTAAAGAGTGTACTTCCACCTTTGTTGGAGGGTCAAACTATCTCAAAGTTTGACCGAGTTTGTGCAAAAATATATCATTGTTTGTGAAACCAAATAGGTATATGATGAAAATACATTTTATCAGGAATCTAATGCTACAAATTTGATGGCATAAATGTTGATGTATTGTTGTATAAATATGGTCAAACATGAAGAAGTTTGACTTTCCAACAAAGTTGGAAGTACACTCTTTAAAGGACAGAGGGAGTAGATGGCTTTCTCTCTCTCTATCTTTGATCTTCAATACCATGTTCACCGGGATCCTCGTGGTGGTCTATCCGATGTAATCTTCTTTTGCAGTGTGTTTGTTGGGATCTGAATGAATTGTGGGTTTATGATCAGATTATTCATTGAAAGTAATTGAGTCTTCTCTCAATTCTGTTATGCATGATTGTTATAGCTTTGTATTTCTCTCCGATCTATCGGTTTGGTTTGGCCAACTAGATTGATTTATCCTCAGCGGGAGTGGTGCATTCTAATGGGTTCTATCTTGCGGTGTTGTATATCCCAGTGACAGAAAGGGACAAAACACGTTTTTTTATTGTTGGCATTAAGGATAAAACGACGGGATCTAAACATATTGTTTGTCTTACTTTGTCTACATCATGTCATCTTGCTCAATGCGTTACTCCGTTTGTCATAAACTTAATACCATAGATCCAGAATTGTTTCGGTCAATTGGTGGAGTAATCATAGTAGATGCAGGATCATTTCATTCTACTTGTTTATGGACGTGATGCCTATATACATGATCATTGCGGTGAATAACATGTCATAACTATGCGCAATTCTGCCAATTGCCCAACAACAATTTTTCTACCCACTGTATGCTATGTTAAAGAGAGAAGCCTCTAGCAAAAACTATGCCCCCCGGGTCTACTTAATCATAAATACTAAATCCCTAAAAATGCTTTGCTACAATTTATTTACTGTTATTTTATTTTGCTTTTATATCATCTATCTCTATCAAGATTTAATCCTTGCAAGTAACGAGTTCAAGGGGCTTGACAACCCTCTTCCCTACGTTGGGTGCAAGTGATTGGTTTTGTGTGTGTAGGTGATGTTGAAAGGAGTTTGCTTGGTTCTCCTATTGGTTTGATAACCTCGGTTCTCACTGATAACCCACAAGTGTAGGGGGTTGTTTGTAGCCTTTTTTGATAAGTAAGAGTGTTGAACCCAACGAGGAGCTAAAGGTAGAGCAAATATTCCCTCAAGTTCTATCGACCACCGATACAACTCTACGCACGCTAATGCTTGCTTTACCTAGAACAAGTATGAAACTACTTTGCGGCAATGAAACTAAAAGTACTTTGCAAGATAATAAAGAACGTGGAAATAAAAGTTAGGTGCTGTTTTAATAAAAGAACAATAAAATTAAATTGTTTTGTAGCAAGCTTTTTGTGTAATCCAAGAGAAAGATTGTCCCTAGGCAATTGAATATGATACGATAGATACTTGTTATATGCAATGAGGGAGAGGCATGAGCTAACATACTTTCTCTACTTGGATCATATGCACTTATGATTGGAACTCTAGCAAGCATCCGAAACTACTAAAGATCATTAAGGTAAAACCCAACCATAGCATTAGGTATCAAGTCCTCTTTACTTCCATACGCCATAACCCACCTACTCGGGTCTGTGCTTCTGTCACTCACGCCACCCACCATAGGCAAATCATGAACATATTGCAACACCCTACTGCGAGGATCCCTCACATTTGCGCGACACGGAGGGCACCATAGGACAGCACCATATCAACATACAACTCACATCCATAACATCATACCACAATTAACCCATAGGACAAAAGAGATCTACTCAAACATCATAGGATAGCCAAATATCATTGTGAAATAATATATGGAGTTGAGCACTATGTTTAAGTAGAGAATATAGCGGGGATGAGAGGTGTTACACCGCTGCAAGAGGGGGAGAGAGTGGGTGTTGACGGCGACAAGATTGTTGATGTAGATCGCCGTCACGATCCCTTCCTTCTTCTTCTTCCTTGGCCTCCCCCCTAGATGGGAGGAGAGTTCCCCCTCTGGTCCATGGCCTCCATGGTGGCGGAGGGGCAGGAGCCCCTCCTAGATTGGATCTCCCTCTCTGTTCTCTTCTGTTTCACGTTCCTGTTTTCTGGCCGAAAACCGTTTCTTATATTCCCGGAGATCCGTAACTCCGATCGGACTGAAAGTTTGAGGGATTTTTATCCAAAAATTAGCTTCCTTGCGCCCGAAGGAGAGCTCCAACCGACGTACGAGGTGGGCAGCACCCACCAGGCCGCGGTTGGGCCCCCTGGCCGTGCCCTGATGTATCGTGGGGGCTGTGGGCCTCCGTTTGCGTTGATTCCACTTCTCAAAATTGACAAATATTCCAAAAAAAATCTCCGTAAATTTTTATCGCGTTTGGACTTCGTTTGATATGGTAATTTTGCGAAACAGAAAACATGCAACAAACAGGAACTGGAACTGGGCACTGGATCAATAGGTTAGTCCAATAAATCATAAAAAAATGTTGCCAAAAATATGTGAAAGTTGTATAGTATTGGCATGAAACAATCAAAAATTATAGATACGACGTAGACATATCAGCATCCCCAAGTTTAATTCCTGCTCGTCCTCGAGTAGGTAAATGATAAAAAAGATAATTTTTGATATGGAATGCTACCTAGCATAATCTTGATCATATATCTAATCATGGCATGAATATTAAGACACAAGTGATTCAAAGCAATAGTCTAGTTTTGACATAAAGACATTAATACTCAGGCATCCCAATAAACAATCATGTCTTTCAAAATATCAAGGCTAAAGAACGCTATCCCTACAAAATCACATAGCCTTGTCATGCTCTGTCTTCTTAACACAAAGTACAAATCATGTACTACCCCGGTGTCAGCCAAGCAATTGGTTCATACTTTTTAACGCGCTTCAGCATTTTCAACTCTCACGCAATACATGAGCGCAAGCCATGGATATAGCACTATGGGTGGAATAGAATATGGTGGTAGGTTTCAAAGGGGTAAAAGTAGAGAAGAAAGTCTCGCATCAACTCAGCGTATCAACGGGCTATGGAGATGCCCATCAATAGATATCAATGTGAGGAATAGGGATTGTCATGCAACGGATGCACTAAGAGCTATATGTGTATGAAAGCTCAATATGAACACTAAGTGGGTATGCATCTAACTATATGAAAAATTTCCACTAGTATATGAAAGTGACAACACAGGAGACTCTCTATATGAAAAACATGGTGCTACTTTGAGCACAAGTGTGGAATTAGCATGCCCCTTCTACTTCTTTCATTTTATTTTATTTTTCATTTTTTTCATTTTTTTATTTTTCTTTTTTTTCTTTGTCCGGAGCCTCATCCCGACTTGTGGGGGAATCATAGTTTCCATCATCCTTTCATCACTGGGGCATGCTCTAATAATGAATAATGATGATCATCACACTTCTATTTACTTACAACTCAATATAAAAAAGATAGTAGAACAAAGTATGACTCTATATGAATGCAATGATCTAGCATAGCAAAGATATCAAAAGCCATGAAAACATCATGCTAGCTATCTTACGATCTTGTAATGCAATATGACAATGAATGCTCAAGTCATCAAAACGGAGGCGGTGGAAGTTGCATGGCAATATATCTCGGAATGGCTATGGAAATGCCATAATAGGTAGGTATGGTGGCTGTTTTGAGGAAGATATAATAAGGCTTATGTGTGATAGAGCGTATCATATCACGGAGTTTGGATGCACCGGCGAAGTTTGCACCGACTCTCGAGGTGAGAAAGGGCAATGCACGATACCGTAGAGGCTAGCAAATTGCGGAAAGGTAGGAATGCGTATAATCCATGGACTCACATTAGTCATAAAGAACTCACATACTTATTGCAAAAGTTTTATTAGCTCTCTCGAAGCAAAGTATTACTACGCATGCTCCTAGGGGGGAGGTTGGTAGGAGTTAACCATCGCGCGCCCTCGACCTTCACACAAAGATAGACAATCAAGAATAAATTGTGCTCCAACTTCCTAGCATAACGGGAGACTATACGTGCATGCTTCGGAAATCACAAACCTTAACACCAATATCTTACTAAACATGATCATCCACTAGTACCTCCCACATATTATTATCTCTATATCGCAAAACTATTGCAAGGAATCAAACATGTCATATTCAGTGATCCCTAAGTTTTATGTGGGATTTTATGACTAACCATGCAAATGACCAATTCCTGTTGACTCTCTAAATAGATATAAGTGAAGCAAGAGAGTTTAATTCTTTGTACAAAAGACCATGCTCTAATAAATATAAGTGAAGCAAAAGAGCATTCTACAAATAACGGTTTTCTATGTGAAGAGAAACAGGCAATCCAAACTTCAAATGATATAAGTGAGGCACATGAAGCATTCTATAAAGCCATACTCAAAAGATATAAGTGAAGTGCAATGAGCATTCTATAAATCAACCATGGACTATCTCATAACAGCATGGTGCATAAAATAAAAGTGAAAACTAAACGCAAAAGACGCTCCAAGATTTGCACATATCACATGAATGAAACGAATCCGAAAACATACCGATACTTGTTGAAGAAAGATGGGATGCCTTCCGGGGCATCCCCAAGCTTAGACGCTTGAGTCTCCTTGGATATTTACTTGGGGTGCCTTGGGCATCCCCAATCTTTAACTCTTGCCTCTCCTTCCTCTCCTCATATTGAGACCTCCTCGATCTTCGAACACTTCATCCACACAAAACTTAACAGAAGACTGGTAAGATCCGTTAGTATAATAAAGCAAAATACTACTCTAAGTACTGTTGCAAACCAATTCATATTTTATATTTGCATTATACCTGCTATATTATAACTTTTCTATGGCTTACACCACCGATAAAATCGATAGTTTCATTAAAACAAGCAAAACAATGCATCAAAAACAGAATCTGTCTTAAACAGGACAGTCTCTAGTAATCTGAACTTTGACCATAATTCTGTAACTCCAAAAATTCTGAAAAATTAGGAAAAATTAAAAATTGTCTATATAAATACTGTGTAAAAAATTCAGAAACTTTTGACGTTCCAGTAAAAAAATGAAAATTCACGCACTACAGCCAAAGTTTCTGTTTTTACACCGCACATACCAACAAGCAATCTAATCATCCTAAAGGCAAATCTTGGCACATTATTTTTATAATACAATGGATTTGTACAAGGGGATAATTATTTTTGTTGGAAAAGTTTCCATGATTCGAGATTCACAAAGTTTCCATGGGCATGAACAAAAGTTCAAGGACGTCCCCCACTTCAACGATGCTCATCATCTCTCTCCCTTTCACCTTTTCTTTTGTGAAGTTTTAGGTTCCCCCCTATATTATTTTTTTGTTTTTAAACTTCATAAAAGCACACAACAGAATAAAATGACTCTCTAAAACTTCCGGGATGTCTCCTTGGCAGCACTTTCTTTAAAGCCATTAAGCTAGGCATAAAGTGCTCAAGTAATGGATCCACCCGGATCCCAAGGTATATCAAAGCCAATTTTAATCAACAATGATTTGTAATTTCGTAGTGAGCACAAAGTGATATGTATCATATGACAACGAAGTCTAGCTCTCTTCCTATGCATCGGCATGTCATACAAGAACAATTCATGCACATTAAGTAAAGCCCAATGCATAGTATAAACGGTTTCTTGCAATTTTATAGTATTGGAAACATAGAGAGGTGAAGATGTAGTTCCTCTCTCATAATAATTGCAAGTAGGAGCAGCAAGCACATGCATATTATATTCATCAAAATCATCATGTGTAGTAGCTAAAGGCAACCCATCTATATAATCCTTAACAAGAGCAAACTTCTACGATATAGTGTAGTTAGGAGAATTCAAAAAGATAATAGGACTATCATGTGTGGGTGCAATAGCAACAATTTAATTCTTAACATAAGGAACTATAGCAATTTCATCTTCATAAGCATAATTCATATTGGTAGCATGGCCACAAGCATAGCAAGCATCAAGTTCATCAAAAAGGGATATTTCAAATGAATCTACGGGATCATAGCAATCATCATAGCATTCATCCTTCGGTATGTGCGAAGGGAAATTAAACAATGTATGAGTTGAAGAGTTACTCTCATTAGAAGGTGGGCACGGGTAGCTAATCCGCTCTTCCTCCTTTTGTTCTTCGCTCTCGTCCTCATCTTTTTCATCTAATGAGCTCACAGTTTCAGCAATTTCTTCTTCCATAGATTCCTGCAAAATATTAGTCTCCTCCAAGGCAGCGGTTATTCTTTCAATAAATTCAATAATATCAGCATTGTATTCATAATTATCATAGCAATATTTAAGTATGGATAAAATTTCAGATTCGTAAGGAACATCATCATCATACTTTTCAAGCAAAGAAGCAATTTCATAAGCACCTTTAAAAACAACAAATTCTTCTATTTGTTCTACATCATAATAATCATAAATACCTTTAGCATAAGAAGCTAAAGTTTCATTATCATTAAATTTGCATTGAAAGGGAAGGTGTCGAGCTTCTATATTAGAGCAACAAGTAAAGTCACATCTCGAGCATGCATCCCAAGCAAACCATTCCAGTATTCTAATTTGATCCCATAAGTGTTTCCCTTTTTGAGATAAGCGATAATCCCTAAAGTACTCACGTTGATCCAATGTGTATCCCATTATAAAGTTCCTTGAGGATTTCTCAGGATTATCAAATGAGTAATTAACGCGTCCCACATAACTAGCATTGAGGGTTTTAGGAGGTTCCCCATTTCCATGAGTAGCAAGTACCACTAATTTTTTTGGTGTTTTGTGTTCCATATCCATAACTAAAGATATAAAACAACTAATAACAGAAAATAAAAATTACATAGTGATAAAGCAAACAAGCACACACGAGAATATTCACCCCACGCTATTGCTCCCCGGCAACGGCGCCAGAAAAAGGTCTTGATAACCCACAAGTGTAGGGGATCGTTTGTAGCCTTTTTTGATAAGTAAGAGTGTCGAACCCAACGAGGAGCTAAAGGTAGAACAAATATTCCCTCCAGTTCTATCGACCACCGATACAACTCTACGCACGCTAATGCTTGCTTTACCTAGAACAAGTATGAAACTACTTTGCGGCAATGAAACTAGAAGTACTTTGCAAGCGTGGAAATAAAAGTTAGGTGTTGTTTTAATAAAAGAACAATAAAAGTAAATTGTTTTGTAGCAAGCTTTTTGTGTAATGCAAGAGAAAGATTGTCCCTAGGCAATTGAATATGATACGATAGATACTTGTTATATGCAATGAGGGAGAGGCATGAGCTAACATACTTTCTCTACTTGGATCATATGTACTTATGATTGGAACTCTAGCAAGCATCCGTAACTACTAAAGATCATTAAGGTAAAACCCAACCATAGCATTAGGTATCAAGTCCTCTTTACTCCCATACGCCATAACCCACCTACTCGGGTCTGTGCTTCTGTCACTCACGCCACCCACCATAGGCAAATCATGAACATATTGCAACACCCTACAGCGAGGATCCCTCACGTTTGCGCGACACAAAGGGCACCATAGGACAGCACCATATCAACATACAACTCACATCCATAACATCATACCACAATTAACCCATAGGACAAAAGAGATCTACTCAAACATCATAGGATAGCCAAATATCATTGTGAAATAATATATGGAGTTGAGCACCATGTTTAAGTAGAGATTACAGCAGGGAAGAGAGGTTTACACCGCTGCAAGAGGGTGAGAGAGTTGGTGTTGACGGCGGCAAGATTGTTGATGTAGATCGTCGTCACGATCCTTGCCCCGGCAGCGTTCCGGCGCCACCGGGAGAGAGGGGGAGAGAGCCCCCCTCCTTCTTCTTCTTCCTTGGCCTCCCCCTAGATGGGAGGAGAGTTCCCCCTCTGGTCCATGGCCTCCATGGAGGCGGAGGGGCAGGAGCCCCTCCTAGATTGGATCTCCCTCTCTGTTCTCTTCTATTTCACGTTCCTGTTTTCTGGCCGAAAACCGTTTCTTATATTCCCAGATATCCGTAACTCTGATCGGGCTGAAATTTTGAGGGGAATTTTATCCAAAAATTAGCTTCCTTGCGCTCGAAGGAGAGCTCCAACCGACGTACGAGGTGGGCAGCACCCACCAGGCCGTGGTTGGGCCCCCTGGTCGGGCCCTGATGTATCGTGGGGGCTGTGGGCCTCCATTTGCGTTGATTCCACTTCTCAAAATTCACAAATATTCCAAAACAAATCTCCGTAAATTTTTATCGCGTTTGGACTTCGTTTGATATGGTAATTCTGCAAAACAAAAAACATGCAACAAACAGGAACTGGCACTGGGCACTGGATCAATAGGTTAGTCCAATAAATCATAAAAAATGTTGCCAAAAATATGTGAAACTTGTATAATATTGGCATGAAACAATCAAAAATTATAGATACGACGGAGACGTATCACTCACTACCGGAAATACTTATCTCTACTGTGTTACATCTCCTCTCCTCTTCGGGGAAAATCCCAACGCAACTCACAAGTAGCACAAATATCTACCGATGGTTGATCCTTCTTATAGCTTCCCATTTGTAGTAGTAAGTCCTCCAATTGTCCATGTGAGTATGACATGGAGGGAGAAGTGGTTGGGTGTTTGTTTCATTGAAAAAACAAACAACACAATGCCACTTTCTTCAAGAAGAGTCAAGATTTTTTCAAGGGTGCCACTCGTCTCAACCCTCAAATGTGCGTGTAATTTATTTTGTATGGGAAGGATGAAGAAAGATGCATAAATTTGGGACAACACTAGTGAAACCCATTGTTGATGCCCACGAAACCGAACACAAGCAAAAGAAGCCAAACATTCACATTGTGTTCCTATCAATGATTATTAAGGCAAAAAGAACTGTAGCATGAACATAATTATTTGCAAACAATCTAGGAAAATTCCTTCAAATAGTTCACATAACTTCCTGGTTGCAGTTGGTCTATCTGCCAATTGGCTCAATGGGTCATTGTGGGTTCTCTGCCTGGCATGTCACTATAAGAAAAGTATGGGAAATGATCATTATCAGGTCTAATAGAAACACAATATTAATATATTCATTTATACACAGTTGAGGAAAACATCCTTCAAATAGTTTGCTTAACTTCCTGCTTGCAGTTGGTCTCTGGACCAATTGGCACAATGGGTCATCTAGTTATTAGAACTCGGATGTAAATAGCCATTTTTAATAGTGTTGGCCCTATTGCACGGTAACATTCATAAAATAAGACCTTGTGCCTATTGCGTTGATGTCCACAAATAGGATTTATATCAATGGATATATTTGTAAATTTTATCATGTTTTTTTCCTTGGTAAGGTACTATTAGGCTGATTTGTTGTCTTTTCATTTTGTTTCCTGCATTGATGATAGGTTTTTACCGTATCTACTTGATTTTAGTCTTTACTTATTGTTCTAATGGTCGGTTAGATAACATCTACCAAACTACTATTATGTTCCTACTGCGTTATAGGTGGTACTAGTATTTTTATTCCTTAAGCTTTAATGTATTTTCTTTCACATGACTAATGAGAAATACTAATGTATCCTTATCTTATTTTTAGCAGGGGAATATATCCTTTAGTTAGTAGTGTTTCCTCCATTACACTTAAAAGATAGTGTTTCTTCCATTTTTCAGCATTATGAGACGTTTAATAGATTTTTATTTGGGCTCTTGGAATTGGAACCAGTATTCTTAGTGGACCCATCATTTACAAGAAGGAAACTTGTCAGAGATCTAAGCAGAGGTGTTGTGGCTGAGAGAGATGGTGGAGGTTGTGGCAGCGATACGAGGAAGCTCTTAGGGTAGGTGGTAAGCTGTCATTGCCCAACACCAACATGCCTTACTCCAGAAACTGGTGGAGCGAGGGCGAGACGACGATGCTCATCAGTGCTTGAAGCAGCTGCTACGTCAAGCTCAACCATGGTAATCTGCACTAAAATTAGTGGTAGTAGGTCACTGGCCTTGTCAACTCACATCGCGGGCACTACTCGGCATTGTCGTCCACCACACACTGGCGTCCAATGGAAGAATCACGTCGACACACTCATGAAGAAGTATAAGGCCGAGCGCAACCGCCGTGTGTCATTCTGCATGGAATTTCTATGATCAGCACGACTTCCTCATCAGTCCAGCCCTGTATACCTCCGGCGTGGGCCGTCGCCATAGATGTTTACCATATCTACATGATTTTAGTCTTCGCCTTTTGCACTTATGGTTGGTTCCCCTAAGTTTCTTGTGGGCTCAAATCTGCCAAACAACTATTGCACTATAGGTGTTACTGTTTTTTTGAGCTTTGAGGTAATGGTTTTCCCATGAAAAAAAACTACAATAATGTATCATTTATCTTTTTTGGTGGGGAATGTATTCTTATCATAATAGTGCCCCCCTCCCCATTAAACTAAAAGATTAGTGTTCTTTGCATTTTGTCTGCACCATGAGGATTTCAAGAGATTTTTTGGTTGTCCTCTACGAATGGAACTAGCATTATTAATAGACCCATGATTTATAAGAAGGAATCTTGGCAGAGATCTTAGTGGAGGGGATCGAGCTGAGAGAGATAGCGGTGACTATGGCAGTGGGAGGAGAAGGGGGTTGGGGAGTGGGGTGGGTTGTCACTATCCAACCCTAACCTTCCATACCACGATGACCGGTGCAGCGAGGCCAAGATGATGATGCTCGTTGTTGCCTAGGGAACCCACTAGATCGAGCTCAATCACAGGAACCTAAGCCAGAACCAGTGGCAGGAGGACGTCAAAAATATCAACTCGCGCCCCGAGGCACACCCAAGGTGCACCAACTTCCAGTACAAGAGCCAAGTTGACCCCCTCAATAACAAGTACCAGATCGAGGGCGCCCACGGTGGGCCCTTTGCATGGAGCTTCAATAACGAGCTCAACTGCCTCCTCAATCCAACCCTCTTCGCCTACACTGCGGGCCCTTTGCATAGATATTTAATGTACCTACATAATTTGGCATTTACTTCTTGTTCTTATGGTCGGTTTCCTAGGTTTGTTGTGGTCTCAAATTTACGAAACTAATATTATGTCACTATTGCATTATAGGTGTTAGTATTTTTATATCAAGCATCAATGTGTTAGTTTTATGATGGTTAATGAGAAGCAATAAAGTAACATTTATCTTTTTTATATGGAGGAATGTATCCTTATCTTACCAGTGTTTCGTCTGTAACACTAACAAAAAGTGTTTCTTCCATTTTTACTGCATTATGTGGTGTTCAAGAGATTCTCCGGTTGGGCTCTGGGATTGAGTAGTATTCTTAGTGGCCCCATGATTTACAAGAACTAAACTTGGCGGAGACCTGGTGGAAGGGATGGAGCTGAGGTAGATGGCGGCTATTGCATTGCGAGGAAGAGGGTTTGGGGGATGGGTAGGTTGTCGCTGTCCTACCACGAGGACAGCTAGAGCGATGGTAAGACAATGATGCTTGTCAGCGCCTGGGGTAGTCTCTACATCGAGCTCAAACATGGCGACCTTTGCCATGAGTATTGCCAGCGGGCGCTGTCAACTTGTGTTGCATGGCTTCCTTGCGCCGCTTAGCGTGCTCTGACGTCTAGTGCAAGAACCGTGTTGTCACCCTCAAGAAGAAGTACAAGGCCAAGCACACCTGCTATTGGCCCTCCGCATAGAGGTAAGATGAGCTTGACTGCCTCATCAGGCCCACCCTCTTCCCCTCCTCCCGGGCCCTTCGCATATATGTTACCATATCTACATGATTTTGGTATTTACTTCCTATTCTTGTGGCCAGGTCACCTAGGTTTGTTCTGTTTTCAAATCTACCAAACTACTATTATGTGACTATTGCATTATACTCCCTCCGTCCCAAAATAAGTGACTCAATTTTGTACAAAGTTGAGTCACTTATTTTGCGACGGAGGGAGTGGATGTTACTATTGTTTTTATCTTAAGCTTTAATGTGTTTGTGTTCTTATAACTAATGAGAAACAATTTTTTATAATTTATTTATTTTGGTGGGGGGGTGTATCCTTGATAGATTTATAAAAAAAATCGTCATCAGTAACTGTAGTGATTCAATTAGCACATGTTTCTCTATGCCAAATAGTCAGATGAAAAGGTAGGGGTCATGGGGATCTTTCCCTTGCAACGATCGCTTGGCTAAGGGCATTGGGGCGCGACTTCGCGCGCCCCAGCACCCAAATTGTCACAATGCATCCAAAAAAGAAATAGGCGTTCACGTATGTGGAAAACCCTGGACATACATGTGTCATCACATCTTGGGTGACCTCTTGCTCATATCGTAGCAACCCTCTGTGACACTGAGGTAAGTTGTGGCTTGCTGCTAATTGGTGGTTTACGCGACATACATGCTTCCTCACTTCATGGGCGACCTCTTCCTCCTCTCGGAGCAACCAACACTATTATAAACACCGAGGCAATGGCAGCATATACTTTTTTAACATAGGTAGTATTGGTCCATTGAGATATCCATTCTACCAAACATGTGTTGTTCAAACCTGCCAAAAAAATAATGTTTTCCAATATAAAGAAGGCACATCATACATGAAGATATACATGTAGGATTTGTTCTTCTAAAAAATAAAGGAGGCGTATCTCAATGAAAGAAAGGAGGCATTCTAAATAATAATCGTTTGTATAAATAGCATACTCGTGAAACTTGAAATGGAAAAGCATTGTCTCATAATTGCCAATAATTGCCTTTTGAGAATAGCATATCTCATGAAACTTGAAAGCATTGTCTCATAATAAAATTTATCACCACGAGACATCAAGCATGTAGGTGCTATTTGAACCTGCATGTGAACCGATATCAAATTGGTAAGACCAATATTTCACATAGGAGAGTGTGCAATGCAGACAATTCTGAAACTGGAGCACGAGATTTGGTTTTGGTACTTTCTCATATTCTCAAAATTAAAAATGTAAATCTGTTTTAGTATGATGAAACTAAGGCTTAAGGCACACAATGTGGGTATAGCAGCTTTTTTCTGAGAGTAATTGACACTTACACATGAAGTGTACGTTACGGCCGGTTTTCGCGATGTGTAAACATATCTTACCGTTATATATGTGTCCAAGGTAATGATTGACAGCTCGGCTTAGTTCCCCTGCTTTTTCCACGGTGTGAAGAATTCATTGTTTAGGTAACTTGGGTTTCAAACGAAATGTTATGACGCCGAAGGGGAACTTGGAGAATCTATATGTCTCTCCTTTTAGCGCCCCCTAGATGGGCCAGACCTAGCGCGTGACATGAGACATGTGCTTTCAATGAGCCTAATGCATGTACGAACATATATTCTCAAAAAAAAAAAACGTAAGAACATATTTGTTTTCCTCATTTTATTGATTTTCATTATTTTTAGGAATTTATGACAAATATACTCAGAGAAAAACATTTTACTGGAAATGAACGATCTATAGTTATAAATTTGTCCACATATTTTTATTAAATTGTTCATTGCATTTACAAAATGTTCGTACCATTAAATAAATGTTCACAAGTTTTAAAAAATTGTTCATAACATTTCAAAAGAAACATGACTTTTTGCGTGTTTTTATAAACATAGTATAAATGCACATGCTAACATACATGCATACATACTCACTTCTATGAACACGCACACACACTTTACTGCTATGCACACCTCTGAGACACTGAGACGGTATATCTTGAGATTGACGAAGTCGCCATAGATGCTTTATAGGTTATGGCACACCATACGGCTGAGCAAATAAAAAACCCATAATAAATCCAGAAAATGTGACCCACCCTCCAAGTCTAGAATTTGAAGGGTACCACCACACAAAACCTAGCCATCTCAATTATATGAATATAACTTGTAGAATATGATGAGCCGCAGAACACACGCACACCTCAACTCACACCCCAACTATGTGCCTAAAAATATCTACAACCTATACACACGCAACACATCTTGAGAAACTTCCAAAACCTTCCGAACGGCGGTAAGTAGTCCTCCCTATGTCTGTAGATGTGTGAGGTACCTTCAAGGGGAAAATACTCCAAGTGAGACACCTAGTTTGATTCCAGCGATCGAATTTGGGAGTTTCAGGTGGCCACTCCCATAGCCAACCACCGAACAATAGGCTTGTTCTCATAAAAATATCCATGAGATATACAAAATGTTCGCATCGTCTAAACAAAGTCCATAACACTTCAAAATGTTCACTTGGTTAAAAAATTCACATAAATGTAAAACAATATTAGTGTATTTAAAAAATGTGTACTATTTTTTACGAAAAAATATGTAATCCTCAAAACGGAAAAATAAACATGAATAAAAAAAGAAAAATAAAAGAAACAACAAAAGAAAAATAAAAAAACATGAAAAGAATAAGAAATGACAAAAATGTAGAAACTGATAAAACTGGTAAAGAAAAACACATGAAAGGGAAAAGATAAGAAAACTAGACGGAATCTTTCCAAAATCGGGTGGAAGGTTCCAACTACTCACCGCACGTATGACGCTGACAACACATGATAGACATGACTACATATTCGTATAACTAATCCACTTGATATGATCTCGCTTGGGCGGAGCCAATAAAGTACGCGTCCCCACTCCGGTACGGTGTACACTCGTGCAACCACCGTGCATCCCCACTCTGGTTACCAGAATGATGATTAAGGGGAGGGTTTCTCCGTGGTCACGACATTAAGTTCACTGGTTCTTCACTAATCCATATTGCAATGATTAGGGATCAAGGGAGTTAGGATGTGTCACTGACCTACCTCCTCAACCAGCCCTCACACCAACATGAATTTGCTCAAGTCCATAAGAGCCTAATGTTTGCGCGTGTGATCTTCACAACACCATGAGATAACCAACACAATACATATGTAGAGAATGATCAGATCTCTTATTCAATAAAATGCTAATCATGCAACTGTTCATCCAAATCCTCAAGAACTAATACAACTACTCAAACATTAGAGAGGTAGAAGGAAAGTTACAATACGACACAGAGCTGGTGGAGGAGAGGAGCATGGCGGTGACGATGGTGATGGTGGCGGCGTCGGTGATGAAGACCGCGCACCGGCCCAAAGGCCAGTGCGCGTGGTGGAGGTTCCTCATCTTCTTCCCCTTGGATTGGCCCTTCTTCTCTCTATGGAGGTGGTCTTGGAGCAGCAATGGAGGTGGATGACATTGACTCATGGATGAATGGTGTGATGATTGAGGCACTAGGTTTGGAGGTGCATATAAAGAGGTGTCTTGGTTTCTCCTTTGTTGATGTGGTCATCCAAGGGCTCAAGACGAGGTCCTAAGTCTGGTACTTGAGTTCCTCCGTATGAACCCATCTTTGGTCCTTTCATCGTGCTTCGTCCTAGGTTGCTCCAAAACATCTGTAGACACAAGAAAACAAACAAAACAAACCTAACAAAAACTAAATAAAACCACCATTGTGTAATGCTCACAATGAAAAGTGCAAAACCTAGTTAGCATGCATAATGGACATATATTTGGTTCAATGAGACATAATATACGAAGAGAACATGCAACAAAGGAGCTCCAAAAATGCGTAAAATATAGAACCATCAGGCGCAACCATAATGATGGACACAGTGCTACAAGGCATCTCGAGGTCGCCACAACAACAACTCTGATTAATCGAGACAGAGCCCTCGAAGCTGACTGAGCATGAAACAATCAAAACTAATAAATACATTTCTCAGTTGATGAGGCCAAGCCGGCAGAGCTGATGATGGTGGTGTTATTGAGCAAGCTAGGGAGATCGAGGATTTCACTAAGATACATGAGCATGTGGAGAGTGACAAATAGAAACGTTCACTTTAGTTGGAATGCCAGAAAATTGAGTTCCTGAAGAAACTAGAAGTGATGTCCATAGAGAACTTCATCGATGCACATGTGAAGCACACAAGAGTGACGCACAACAAGAAGAACAGAGGGTCTGCAACCAATGGTACATATGGAGTGGAGTTGGTTTTCTCTGTACCTGTGATGCCATTCCATTCCGTCCATGCATACTTCTGATTTTGAGGAAGGTTCTAGGTAAAGTTGATTTTCCCATTTCAGTTTGGATGAACACTTATGTAGGTTATTATTCACTAATTTTAATTATGGCTATTACAAAGGCTGTAATATCAGTGTTGACGAGATAATCTTAACCAGTATGTGGAATTTATTAGTTTGTTTCTTAATCTTTAAGAATATAAATACTTGAAGTATGTATAGGCGTAATTTTAAATTTCAACCCCATATATGTTGACATTTTTATATGCTCTTGTGGTTGTCTTTAATAGTGAGAAGGTCAGCACTTTATTAGTCTTGTTCTGAATCTATTACTTGCTTATGTTGTTGTGGAATAAGGGAACTTTTAGTTTGTTGGAAGGTGTTCATGTCCAGATGATGTATTGATGTGTGTTTTGTCAACAATATGGGTTAACACAAGCTTAGGTGAATTCATCTTTGTTATGATCAACAACAATTTATGTGTGCCCACATTTAATCGAGGTAAGAATGTTGTTAGCTTAATTTGTAGAAGTGTGTTTTCATTTTTTCTGTTGTTATATTCCACTACTTCAGAATGGTCCAAAGACGACACAGCAATCAGAGACCCTTCGACGAAACTGTGTGCGATGACCAAATCGCAAACGGTATAGTTATAGCTCCGTCGCTAATGACGTGAACTGTGTGCGATGACGGGTCCATCAAATACAATCCCAAAAAAAGTTGTGTGTGCGATCTGTGACAAACAGTTGGTCCAGATAAACTGTTTGCGATTGGACAATATAGCGCAAACGGTTTGAAAAGTGCAAGTGTGTGCGATGTACGACATACGGTTCATCCTGACAAACTGTTTGCGCTTATCCAGCAGAACACAAGCGATTGTGCAGATGATTACGTGTGCGATAGATGGCATACATGTCATTCGGATGAACTATTTGTGACGAGATAAGATAACATAAACGGTTACATAGATCAAGATGTGTGTGATAGACAGCATACATGCCACTGGGATGAACTGTGTGCGATAAGCAAAAATAACACAAACGGTTGTTCAGATCAAGATGTGTGTGATGTACAACATACACAGGCCATTCCGATGTGTTGTGGGCAAACGGTTCCGGATAAAGAACTGTCAGGGACTGATGAAATCATCACCGACGGATATGGTTGTTTATTCCGCATGCGATGTGATTTGCTCAATCTGCCCACAAACATCTATGCTTCTGTTAGAACAACATGATTGCAGAGCCAAATTAAACATCCAAATACATAAGTGACTAAACACATAACATTGGCATACCTCAATAAACAATTACACACATAACAACATGATTGCCATAACCTAATTAAGCATCCAAATACATAAGTGACTACACACATAACATTGGCGCACACACCTCAATAAACTATTACATGCATAATAAACTTATCCCTCTAAAACTACAAATATTTTGGCGTAGGGGGAGTATGAGGAACGATCATCAAATCATCTACTTCCTGTGATGCTTGCCGCCACCGCTCTGCTTGTGGCTCGATCCCGCGTCGTCTTCAGGTAGGAGGCACTTCCTCATGTCAACGATCCGCCTGAACATCTTGTAGGAAGTGTACGCTTGCTTGGCCGCGGTCTGGAGGTGATATTCATCCAGTTTCTTCACCCAGCCCGTGTGCCAGACAGGCTTGTTCTTGTCGCACTCGGCCTTCATGTCTCTGTAGTAGGGGTCGATGATGGCCTCGGCCAGGTCAACATGGGAGTCCATGTTCTTCTTGCTGCCCCAGACCTTGTAGTGGCCGCGGATGTCGACAAGCTTCTGGCAGGCCAAGCCCGAAGTCTTGAGCACCTTTGGATCGTCGGTGGTGTCCACCGTAGCAAACCTGTAGTTGGGGCTGTTGACAAACCTGATGAAACGCTCGCAAGGCACTATAGCCAGGCAGTAGTGGTTGAGGAGGACGTGATGGCCGACGCACAACTGGGCGACGGCAACCTTCTGATCATGTCCGGCACGACCGCCGGTGTAAGCGAGGTCGAAGCCGACCACTTTGTACTTGTCATCCGCATCAAGCAACCGCTCCATTGTGCCGATGGAGTCCTCCACCATGCCCGGGTTGTTGGTGTACACCACCGTGAGGTCCGTCTTCCTCATGTGGGTCTGTAAATGATGCTCGCCGTACTCCATTGGAGCGCCGCTGGACATCCTCTCTGTATGCGTCATCGAGGGTGTGCTTATTGTGTTGTCGGCGCGATCGAAAGCGTGACGAGACTATAGTTAATGGCCGTGTGTATAAATGGGGGTCGGACATCCTGTAAAACTGGCACTTCCAGATGGCAGTTTTTGCAGTGCGTGATTCAGTCGAGGAAGCACGTAACTGCATGGGGCGACGCGCGTGGCGCAACCGCATGCATATGGAGCCCCGAACGTGATCGTGGGCCGGCCCCAACCGCTGGAAGAGCGCGCGCGGGGGGGGCGCGAGAGCAGAGCACGCGGAGGGACGCGAGAGCAGAGCACGCGGTGGGATGCGAGGTCAAACCAGACCACTTTGTGCGTGTCCACTATTGCATGCATGGTGAACTGGCGCTCGTCGTCGGCAGCCGCTGGGGGATGCCATTGGAGCCGCGCAGGATACCCTCGGTCGTGGTTCTGCTTCTTAAGGTCCGGATATTAATCGTCAATTGCATATTAATGTCCAGATATTAATCGTACATTGCATAATGCATACTAAGGAAAAGATGGTACTACAGAACAACATCATGATTGCATAACCTAAATAAACATCCAATTACATTACTGACTACAGATAACATTTGCGCACATCAATTAACAAGTACAGGCATACTAAACTAGTAGTAACGATCATCAAATCATTCATCTATTCTTCTTGTGACGAGGGGTGCCGGTCGGTGCAGGACGGAGGCACTTCCTCATGTCAACGATCCGCCTGCACATCTCGTAGCTTACGTGCACGTCCTTAGTCGCGTACTTGACGTGATCTTCATCCAGTCTTCGGACCCAGGCGCGGTGCCAGGCAACCTTCTTCTTCTTGCAGACATCCTTCATGCCTCTGTAGTAGGGGTCGATGATGGACATGGCGAGGTCAACCAGGGAGTCCTTATGCTTCTCCTCGCCACCCAAGATCTTGTACATGCATTGGATGTCCACAAGATTCCGGCAGGCCAAGCCCGTGGCCTTGAGCACTTTTTCATCGTTGGTGGTGTCCACCGTACCGAATATGTAGTCAGGGCTGTTGACAAACCTGGCAAATCGATCGCAAGGCCTTGTGGCCAGGCAGTAATGATAGACGAGGATGTAATGGCCCACGCACAGCTGGGCGACGGCAACCTTCTGATCATGCCCGACACGACCGCCGGTGTACTTGAGGTCGAAGCCGGCCACTTTGTACTTGTCATAGGCAAGTAACTGCTCCATGGTGTGGATGGAGTTCTCCATGGAGGATTGTTGTGCATGCTTGACCAGCGCACGAACAAGCGTTCCCGGCGGTTCGTTTGGCCACGCGACGGCTCGAAGTGCCGCCAACGTATCGTTGGTGAGCCCGTTCCCGCGCGCAATCGCGCACAGCCTCCCACCCGGCTCGGTTGGCCACGCGTCGGCTGGAAGAAGCTCCCATTATTGGAGGGCGTTAAATGGCAAACGGTTAGCAAAAACGATGCATGTGCAATGACTTCAAGCAGCGTACACGTTCAGCACTAAGCAGCAGTGTGACATATGCAGTGCGGGTGCGACTGGGAAGGATGGTGAGGGTTTTGTAACTTTTGTTAAGCGGGGACGATGGTGAGGGTTTTCTCGGCCAGAATAATAATGCGCTTCGGAGGCGACAGTTCAGTAGACATAGCCGTTTGTGATAAGTGTCACTACGGTGCAAGTGGACTGGCGTGGTCCGTTGGAATGCGTTCTGGACAATCAGGACACACCCGTGTCGCGGCACAATGTTAGTCCTCGCACCCGGTTTCAATCCGAAAAAATAACCAAGTTTGTGGGTTCCAAATTTCATCTTACGTGTGACACCTGAATTTTTTTACCGCATTCAACAAGTTTGCAGGTAAGTCAAGCATTTTTTACCGTAATATGCAAAGTGTAAAAAAACTGCCAACACACAAACGTAGTTGTGCGTGCTGTGGGCAAACAGTTGCTAGTAGTAAATTGTGTGGGGACTCTAAGATAAGCATAAATATTCCATCTACCAAACTGATTGCAGCTCAAGTCTGCAATTACATTGCTCTACGTATTAGTTCATAAAACAGAGTCTCACCGACATCTAGATCAACATATAATAAACATAACTCAAGAGTGATATATGACGCACAAACTATCAATAGCTAGGGTAGTGCTGGCATCAGGACATGTATATATAACTCAATCCTAATCATACCCACCAACAATGTAAACTTTCTCGAGGTACTCAGCGTACGCGGCGTGCGCCACCCTCCGAGAATACTTCTGCCTGAAGGAGCCAACAGCTCGTCCTCTAGCATGCGCCAGAACACTTGCAAACACGGGGTTAAGCCTTTGGGCGTAGAACGGGCATCCGAAGCCCCCATTCCGGGTCCTGATACGACGATTATGCGTTCCCGCATAAAGCTCCCTGAGCTTTTGTTTCTTGTACCTTCTCTGGTCATATTTATCGCTGCCAACGTCGTCAGATAGCACCTATACATATAATAAAAAATCATGACATTGATGAATAAAATGCATAAAATGATGTCACAAACAACTTAGGGCAACAAAATAATTAACTAATGACTTTAAATGCATGGACCGATTATTTTCAAACAAACAAGGAACTTTGAAGTACGTACTACTTCCCATTATCACTAAAGTAGTGATCTACATGTTCTTATACAGTGTTTATTTACAAATGGGTACATGTACAATCATCTATGTAGACGGATTATTAGCAAAATGATCATTTGTACAGGTCACCATTAAATCACTGTAAAACCTTAGACATAATATTAGCATAATCGTATGTACGAATGTCACTTATCCAAGTCACTTATCATTTACCTAACAAACAATCAATACGTACACACTAACACGGATCTATCGAATCTTACTCTGATTACATGGATTGAAATCACATGAACCCCGGGCGAATTCCAAAAAAAGGCGGAAACAAAACTAATCAGAGATACCCTATGATTACCAAAATAGAGGGGGGGTCTAACCTGTTCTCCGTCGTCGTCGGAGTTGTCGCCGTCGGAGTCGTCAGAGTCGTCGTCGGTGGAGTGGTCATCAGAGAGGTCGTAGTAGTCTCTGTGCAGCACCGCCTCCTGTTGGGGAGGCACGACGGGGCTTATGACGTCATGGCGGTGCTTCTGTCCGCGCGAGACCTCATCAGCGGGGAGGGCAACCTTGTCGTCCAACATCAAGAGATGCTTAGTTGCTTCGCCGGCCCCGGCTTCGAACCTCGCGTCACCACTCCCTCCGATGGTGCGCTTGGTCGCCATCTGATACACTTACAACTGGGAACGGCGAAGAGGATGCAGGCGCAGTGTGTGTGGAGAGAGGGGAGTGCGGCCGCCTGCTATAACCAGCGGCACAGGCGCGATTAATATAGAGAGGTTGGGAGCTAGGCGGGAGGCGGTTAAACGGCTCGCCTCCCGGTGAACCTGCGCAGTGGTCTTCTCGCATGCCTCACCCCTGCTCGCATGCCTCCCGGTTAGCCTGCGTAGAGGACTGCTCACAAGTGTCCCATCAATTCACACACCAGCTCGCACGTCTCCCGGTGGGCTAGAGCGGCGTGCTCGCACGCGCCCCGTCTATTTACACACCTGCTCGCACGCCTCACGGCCAGCCTGAGCAGCGGACTGCTCGCATGCGTCCCGTCAACTCACGTCCACTCGGACGGCACACGGGGCTCGTGGTGGTACTTAATATTTTTTTGGGACCAACGCACACGGTTGAATACTGTAATCGTTCGAGATGGTAACGTGACAAGTGTGTGTATCAAGTATCAACCTTTAATAAGCTCCTGTTTATATCATGAAACGGAATCCCAAGTTTCAGGATTTTTAGTTGATTTTTTGATTTACTTCAATTTAAAATGATTTTTTCGATGTTTGATGCCGATCTGTCTAAAAACCAATAATTTTAATGTTTTCCACGACGTCAAGAGGTTTGAGGTTCCTTACCATTTATTGCATGGCGACTAAACATGAACCCAAGGGGACATATGATTTCCCCCAATGAATTCCTGGAAACTCATTGTTGCATATTTTTCGAATGATATATGAACATTTTATAATTATAACATGGACTGATGTGTCACGTGTTTTCTGCATAAAAATAGTTTGACACGTCTCGACATGGTGTTTTCGGTGGTGGCCGCGGGGGGGGGGGGCTCTTTCCGTTTCACTTGTTGCACGAGCCTCTATGTGTGGGATTGTCCGTTTTGTGAGGCGCTTGCCACCCCAAATTATCAAAATTGTGCATTGAAATGTTTAAAACAAGGCACACCTCTAACGTCATGCATGTGTTTAGGACACATGCACACGGTGGTGGTGGTCCCTCGGACAATAATCCTTTGTGTGCTATTAGTGTCGTGCACATTCGTGGGTCCACGTGGTCTATCACTTTTGAGCCGCACCGGTAGGGGTTTGACAAAGGTGGGTTCAGTTAATCTGCTTTGTGTTGCGGTAGATCATGGTGAGATTCCACACCAAAGATTGACGTGACGTACTCATGAGTACCTCCTACCGCTCAAAGTTGAGGGGGTGGGTGGGAGGAGACATACATATTGCGCGCAATTTTCTTTAGCGTGGGGACTTTCCAATTTGTGAAGCACACACTGGATCAAAGACGTGTAGTTGCCATTTTGACATCAAGAAACAAACTCATTCATATGTTTGTGTCACATATAATTGATGGTGGCCCTAAGTGGCTCCCACACATGGTAATCGGTGACGCGTCAATCTATGGGGCGCATGTGTGGTCATCTATATTATATATCGTTTTGACCAATGTGGATCCTTTTCGGTATGCGTGTTAATTACCATATTCCATGGTCAGACATCGAGACAAATGTTTTTGGGCGCATGCATATATATATATATATATATATATATATATATATATATATATATATATATATATATATATATATATATATATATATATATATATATATATACCCATGAACCCATCCCACCACCATCTCGAAATGGGGGGTTGGGCCGGGTGAGGAGGCATACATATACTATGGCCCTGTTTGGATACTCTAACTTATATAGCTAGAGGTTGGAGTTAGTTTCTAGCTCATGACTAATCCTAAACTAACTATAGCCAAAGAGGTGTTTGGATGACAGGGTTAGATTGACAATAGATGCACTTGATGGAGACAGAAAAGTGATTTTTCAGTGGGCCCCACGAAAACTAGCTCCAATTAGGACCTCTTGGCTGGTGGGATAGAGAGGGCCCCGTGAGAACTAGCTCCAATTAGCACCTCTAGGGTGGGATAGTTTTTTTGGGTGGGTTAGATGCAACTAGATTCAATCTAAACCTCATGTTTGAATACTTTAGGGCTATTTGAGCCCCAGCTAGCTCAAACTAACTCTAACCCATGGATCCAAACAGGGCCTATATGCGTTGTGATCGATCCTCTTCGTAAGTCGACCTGCAGTTTCTAAGGCAATTGACATTAAAGTTTCATTGGGTACTAATTAACTAAACAAACACTTAATTACATATATACATATATGTGTGGGCCTCATGGCGTGTTCGTTTGTTTTGTCAAACACTCTATCACATGGTCATCGGCATCACACCGGCACAACCATGTCCACGTGGGTCGTCACTTTGACAGGCGGCCGTAGAGATGTTAATTTGACCAAGGTGGATTCTTCTTGTTGGTATATATATATATATATATATATATATATATATATATATATATATATATATATATATATATATATATATATATATATAGCCCGTCTATTCTGACAACGATGTCAGAATAACTATTATGACAACACTTCCGAACTTCACGGTTAAAGCGGGTGCACTGCATCCCTATCGAATGAACACTGCAATGTCAGCAGAAAAAACTGCACACGTTTTTTCAGCACCGTTTTCGCTCCAGTTTCTAAACCGTTTGTCGGAACGAGACGTATAATATACCGTTGGATGTCTATGGAAAATCCGCAACTTTTCCATGTTGACTACTTTTCGCGATTCCCCACGGTTTAAGAGCAGTTTCGAAAACGGTGGCCGCCCGACGAGTGGCAGCGAGCGTGTTTTCGCGTTTTTTTCTAAACCGCTTGTCGGAATGAGTCAAACGATACGGCGTTGGAAAGATATCGTCGAGGCGCAATTTTTCATGTAGATCACTCTCTCTAATTCCTTACGATTTGAAAGTAATTTCAAATTTACTGAAAAACGGAATTCTGTTTTTCAAAAATTTCAAAATTTTTGGTACGGTTTTCGCTCCAGTTTTCTAACCGTTTGTCGGAACGAGGCGTGTGATACGACGTTGGAAAGCTGTGTAATAGCCGCAACTTACATATGTAGGTCATTTGTTGAGATTCCTCGCGGTTTTAAAGGAATTTGGAAAACGGTGCCGCTGCCTACGAGTGATAGCGAGCGTATTTTTGTGATTTTTTCCAAACCGCTCGTCGGAACGATGCAAATGATACGGCGTTGGAAAGATATTGACGAGGCGCAACTTTTTCAGGTAGAACACATTTTCTAATTCCTTACAGTTTAAGAGCAATTTTGAAATTGCTAAAAATGCGGAAACTCTGTTTTTCGCGATACCAAAATCCACGCATGAACTGCATCAGACAAAAGAACGCACTGCTTCAGGTCGAAATCCACACTGCTTCAGACAGACAAGCGAACTGCATGGTTTTTTTGTCCGATGTAAAATTTTCCAAAATAAGTAAGTGGAATGTGCTTCACGTCGGGCGTAAGTGAACCACAACGCTATCGAGAAGTGAACCTCATTAGTTTTTGTTGTCTTTTTTCATACTTTTTATTTTTTACGTGCGTTGACCGGACGAGTGGATCGCAAGGACTCGGCGAGTGGACTGCATTATCTATCTATCTATCTATCTATTATCTACTAAAAGCAAAATGCGGATCAAAATAAGTAAAAATGCTAGAAAATCCCACGTTAATTAGAAATATCCGACCGTTGAATTGATACATCAAAGAACCACGACCAATTGATCTTGCAAACAGAAATTTGGACATTAAAGTAAAACAAAATTACCCACCTTTGCCATTCTGTAAAACAAACTTTTATTTCCCGTGAAAAACTTTTCTAAACCTTTCAAGAAAAAAACTTTCCAAACCGTGTATATCTAGACATTGCCAAGCAATCTGCAGAACACCGCGATCGCCTGAGTCTTCTTACGCCGTGGTCGCTGCCGTATGTATGGCCCATCGATTCACTATCGCCTGGGTCCCATTACGCCATGGTCGCTGCCGTATGTATGGCTGATCGATTCAACGCGATCGCCTAGGTCCCCTACGCCGTAGTCGTCGGTGTATCTACGGCCGGTCGATTGGCATCTAGGATCAAGCAGATTTTTGGAGAGACGAAGTACCGGGAGTCAAGAAGCCTTATTGATTATCTCTGGACCAGACTAACGCAAATAGCAATCGATCCAGTCATCCTACCGGCCGGATGCGAATGTATACACACCTATGTACGCATGTCTCTGTCAGCAGGGCCAACTTGCCACTCTCAAAAATCGTGTGGTGGATTGACCTGGTGGCCCTAATTCCGGTCATGACAAATATCCCATACCTACTGAGCGCTGACAATGAGGATGTCATCTACACCGCCGCTCAGGCTTTTTACACCACATCTGACATCTCACAGGACGTTCGGCAGCAGTGTCAGTGGATCGACCCGTCCTCGCTATCCCCATGTTCCTCTATGGCGTCGTGTCTCGTGTGCATCACACGTAACTTAAGATTGATAACTTGATTATCCCCAATTCTATATATACACCAGAACAATAGATGGGCAATATTATATTGGTGTGATGTACATCTGTTCAGCTGCCATCTTTGTGGTATGGTACAGGATTGCTATGCCTTTTAGATGTAACATGCATCTAAGTCTATCACAATTTCAATGGGATCCTTGCTTACACTACATATGCGCTTCTTGCCAGCGATGCAGCGCTCCAAGGAGTTAGTGAAATATGGCCATTAACAGTTGCTATTCTTTACTCTAGGTTTATTTTTTGTATCGTTCTTTTTGGCTCAAGTTATATGCACATATACACAAAAGTAGCCCTTCTCTGTTATTCTGACAAACTCCGATCCCCAAGTTTATGAATAATTAAGTGATCAATGGTCCATCGGTTAACCATTTGTATAAATGTTAATTTAGAGCTACTTCTTATATATTAAATTCTTCAATTAGTTAGTGATGTTTCCCAGTGTTTCCAAAGATCAAACTGACTCTATTTCTGGCACTCACCAATTATATCTAAACTTCTCAATTACAGCTCCAGCAAACTGAATTGCCTTACCCAATTATGGTACTGCTAATTAGATGAGCTTTTTTCTTGCCTTTATTTTGAGTCAAGTATCCTATGTTTTGAGAGATCTAACTGACACTGTTTCCTGTATTTTGGCACTGAGCAATTCTATCTACACTTCACAATTACAGTTCCAGCAAACTGAATTCACTTGCCTAATTACGGTACTGCTAATTAGTTCAGTTATTTTCTTGCCTTTATTTTGAGTCATGTATCCTACAATGAGTAGCCATATTATTTGTGCATGGTGATCAAGGCAATGTGTCTTAGCTCCTGGGACAATACGATATACATTTTCCTCTCTTCAGCGTAGAACTATTTTGTTCAACAGAAAGTAGATGAAAATGACAACGCGACATAATATGTAGATGTTCCTTACTACGCACTCAGTCTTTTCCTGAGGAGAACATATAAAATTGCGAGCATTATGTAACTTTGATGATAGATCTTCCTGCAGCTTGAAATGGGATTGCTATAGTTCTTTTTAGTTATAGGTTGCATCGAAGAAGCGAGTGGACAACGTGTAGAATACAAAAAGCTACACACCAATGAAAAATAGCACACCTACTACTAACTATTCTATATATTTTGTACAATAATCAAATGGCATACAAGTATGTTCAAAAAGAATTTGCTAATTGTCGTCGTCTGAGAGTTTCTTATTTTGCAGTCGATACTAAAAAACTGTAGATCAAATTGACTCAAGAAGGTTCTGTGAGAACAAATTATGCATTGTATTTGCGCTACAATAACAAATTATTACAGGACTATTAACGCATTTTTAGACTTCCGTGACCGTATACAT
This sequence comes from Elymus sibiricus, assembly GCA_039707655.1. Lineage (NCBI taxonomy): Eukaryota > Viridiplantae > Streptophyta > Magnoliopsida > Poales > Poaceae > Elymus > Elymus sibiricus. The sequence continues at coordinate 404,267,117 of CM077663.1, forward strand.
ATTCTTCTACACTAACAATTATTGTGAAATTCAAAGTATGTTAGATCTGTACGAAAAAATTTGTGAAGTCGACCGAGAAGTAAGGTCTTCTTAGTCAACCGGGCCATATAGAGGCCCTTATGTTCTGATCGTTCAAAGCTTGGGATCCAAACTTTAATTCCCCGTAATACCTTACGGAATGTGTTGATACATTAGTTTTGTCTATGTTTAATATTTTAATGGGAGTGAAGGGCCGGAGAGATGGAAATGCATGGTGATGTCGGTATTTATGGTACGATATCTTTACTCCTAGAAGTAAACTGTAGTTCCTCTCAGTTTCAGGAACTACCAAATTAGTATGTATACTTTAGTAGGTTATGTTAGCTATCCACTTGCGTCAATTTAGACGTGTTCGATACATTTTGATATGATGTAGTGATAATAATGGTTAGCATGTGGATATTTATTATCGAAAAGGGACAACCTAGACATTGATAAAGGGTCATGTATTAGAGTACAAACGTGTTAGACATACGTACATATGGCTGACAAACTGAGCATGTTGTTGCGTATCAATTTGTTTTTCCCTAGAAAATGACATATACAGATTCTTATTGTTACTTGTGATTATTTTTGTGCTATACTGTTTGGTTTGGTTCACTTGAAATATAGATCCATTCCAGAAAAGGGTTTCTCCGGTCAAAAGTTTTTAGATGTGCAATAGATTCTAAACATTTGATACAGTTCTTAAACAACATATCGTTCTACAATAACTGTGCTGGCAATCATAATATCTCAAATAAATTTGTTTCATTTTTATTTGATTTGAATCTTTGTTTCATCATGACGCTATCTGCATAAATGGGCTAAAAGGTCTTGCACATCCATAAACAAGCGGCACCACTTGACGGTGAACTTCTAGGGACAATATATTCGACTTATGACAAAATACCTCCCGATAGCAACGATAGAAGTTCAATAATACATGTAAATTTCCATTCAATCTTAAGCATTTTGGTTTCACTAACAGACATGTGCAACATTTTCTAATTGCTTAGAAAGTTATACTTCCACCACTTGACAACTAATACTTTAGCTCACTCTCTGAAATAAGAGTACTTCGGCCGTCTCTAAGTACAGATTTGTTACCATTGATTTCTAGAGATAAAAGGGAAATTGTTAATTGGAAATAAGTCGTTGCCCGGGCATTGCGCGGGCCACTTTGCTAGTTCTTATAAAAAGATGATGCCGCAGGACTTTGCAGTGCACATTTTTTTTTCATAAGGGAACACCAGAAACAGTATAATAGAGTCCGTCGTTTTGGTCGACGACGCTGCTGAACTACATAAAATCAAACAAAAAACCGCACTGCATAGACGGGCTAGTAAACTGCATGATTAGCATTCCCGTGAAAACAATTCCAGTGAGAGAAAAAAATCCGTGTACGCCAAGCGGTGGCATCTCACAGGCGGATGCCAAGTACACCATGTCCTCCTTCCCCTGAGAGCTCATGACAACGGGCTAGAAGAGGCCGGAGTCATGGGTTGTTGCTGCCTTTGCCCACCAAGAAGCAAACCACGATTCTGAACCACATTGCTGCGGATGCCGAACTGCACTCCCGCGAGCAGCCACTGGGTGTGCTTTCCACTGAAGATGATGAGGAAAGGCGGCCGCGTCCGTTCCCATCTCCGCATCAGTTGTTGAACGCCTCGGCGCTGACGTCCAGGAGCTCCCCGGCATGGGTGCTGGGCCGCGATGGAGCTAGTCGTCGGTAGAACCACGCACATGCGAGCCTGAAAACCACACACACGTGCCATGCGAGCTGCATGCATCGAGTCGTCAGATTGCAATGGACCACGGGGTGGACCGCGGGCATGGCCAGAGCGGACAACAACGACCACACGGCCATACACAAAAGTTTCAAAAAAAAATTAAAAGCAATGAAGTGCACAGAAGGAGCCCTGAAAGGAAAACCATCAAGAAAAACTTCTGAACTGAACCGCGAGCTCCTAGCCGGAGGAGACGTGGGCCTCGATCGACAGGTGACCCTCCTCGTCGTCAAAGGGAACTGCGACCCACGATCGCCTAAACTGCATGCCGGACGGACCTCCTAGCGCCCGCTCGCTCCTGCAAAATTAAAAGCTCTGAATTATACTTGTGCTATAAACTCCATGAAGCACCCCAGCGCGAACTGAATGAGGATCACACCGCCGCGAGACAAGGGAGATGGGGATGCAGCCGCACGGCGGCGCGGATCCATGGTCGTGGCCTCGGCAAAACCTGCAGTTGGATCCATTGAATCGAACTGCACCATTGACACCATGGTACCGCACATGGCCGCGTTGCCGCACTGCATCAGGAAAAGTCCTTTTCGGTGACAACTCGTTCCAGGGGGGCGGAGTTGGCTGGATCGGCGTGGGGTGGGAGCAGTGCTTGAGCGACGGTGGAGGTGCGGTGGCATCCGACAAGGGACCGGGGCCTCGCCCTCATGTAGCCAGTCGAACGGAAGGAAGAATAGGAGGAGGGGTGGCGGCGGCTGCCGGATCTGAGACGGAGGGGGCTGCTGTGGCTGGGGAGGCCAACGCCATCGGGGGAGGAGGGTGGCGCCACGTCTCTGGCATAGCAAGGCCACCGGAGCTGAGCGCGGCGGACGGGATCCATGGCAACGCGCGGCGTTGCGGGCCGCGGGCGGCCAAATCTGGCGCGGGGAGGTCCGGTTGTGGTTGGAGATGGGGTGGCATGGTGGCGCGTGTCTGGTCCGATGGCGGTGGAAGGTTGATGTAGAGGGTGCCGGAGAAGAGTTGGTGGTGGATCCCTGGATCCATGGCGGGGGGCGGCGCAGAGTGGCCAGGGCCTCTCAAGTCTGACGCCGGGGAGGCAGGGCTACTCGAGCCATAGCCGGTGCGGTGGGAGGATGGGTGCAGTACGGGAAGGGAGGTGGCGGCGCTGTGGGAGGTTGGCGGCGGCGAACTAGAGGTGAAGGTGGAGGGGATTGGGGTGGGAGGTGGGAGACGTGGGGGTGGGGGTGTGGGTGAGGTCGAGGGAGAGGTTGGGGGTGGGGGTCTGGTGCTGTCCGGTTGATTTTAGATGGTCGGTTCGGTTCGGTTCGGTTGTTGGATGAAGTGCTAAACTGTTGTCAGAATAAGCTTTTGTTGTTAGAATAAAGGTTCTAAGGCGTGTTGTTACTTGTTAGAATAGACCCACCCTATAAATGGCAAGTCATTTTGACTAGTGCATGGCGTGGAATCCATGAATAGTAGCTTTCTATTTATTGTTTGCATGCACTATATGCTCAACGGTCCATGATTACTTTCCAAAAAAAATTATATTGGTTTCCTACAAATAATTCCTTTCCAAATATTATATTGTTGCATTATACCTAATTAAAATATACAGATACACAGGCTATTATATCTAATAAAATTATAAATATAACGTAAGTATTATACTTAATGAAAAATACACATATACCCATGGTATTATATGTACTAAGAATATGCCTCGGGTACCCGAGGTATTATACCAAATAAAAATTATGGATATGCCTCGGGTATCACAAATACGTACTAACAATACGTAATGAATATATCCAGAAATATCATGAGTATGTGGATACCTCAAAATATCATGAGTATGTACGTAAATTTGGTATGTGTATATGTAAATGGTGTACGTACTCCAAATCATTGACACATGCCCGAGGTATGAAATACCTACTAACGAGACGCAATGTATATACCCAAAAATCTTATGAGTATGCAAGTACCTCAAAATAAATTTGCCATGCATGTCATAAGAATTTGTCCTAGGTATCATACTCGGAATTTATATACTCGAAATAAATATGATATAGCCCCAAGATGATAATAAATATGGTGTACAAAAAATAAATATGATATACACACTATATCATATTCGAAATTTATATACTCAAAATTTCTCCTAGGTATCATACTCGGAAATTATATACCCAAATTAAATATGATATATGCAAAATAAATGTGATATACTCTGAATATTATATGTACCCCAATTTGGTATACCCAAATAAATATAATATACCCAAAATAAATAAGATATACCCCAAGATGGTAATTAAAGTATGACATACACGAAATTTATATACCCAAAATAAATATACTCAAATGTGGCATATCCGGAATTTTGTGAGTATGGACCATCATTCAAAAATTCTCCCAAGATACATACCCAAGTACACGCAAAAAGTCACATACCCCGTAAATTAGTACGTGCATACATATCGCATGCATGAGGACGACACATGTATACCCAACAAAAAGTAGTACGGTTGTATGTATGTACCTTCAAACGAGTTTTCATTTTTCGTACAAGGAAATAATTGAGGAGAATCTATTACATTTATCACAGCGCATGATATTAATGCACCTAAATCATATATTTATTGGCACTTACCAAGTACGCCATATGAAGCATATATGGAAGGTGCCTAATACCCTCATCTATTTGAATTTCCATTCATCAATCTAAGATCCAATGGTTACGACGTAAGGAGACTGGGCACCTAGGTGTCCCAAACGGTCGTCCTATATATATATATATACATGACCGGGTGTAGTTACTCTCACTTTTGTTTTCATATGTTCTACATAGTATCTATCATATTGGAGTATATGTACGCATAGTATGTAGTATATGAGAATGTTTAGGTAGTATATATACTACTTTTTAGGTAGTATATATCATATTTTGTGCATACTCCTTTTTACGTACAAATATATACGTATTTCACAAATATAATAAAAATTATGTATCAACATATAATTTTTTTATGTAACTCACTTTAAAGTATCTTAGATAGACTATATGAATATACTAAAAATGATAAAGTAATATATATACTACCACATGATAGTATATGAGACATGGGTGTAACTACACCCCGGTCGTAGGATGTATTTATTTCCATATCTCATATACTACCATGTGGTAGTGTATATATATACTACTTTATTATTTTTAGTATGTTTGTATACTATATCTAAGATACTCCAAAGTGAGTTATATGAAAAAAATTACATGTAAACTCATACTTTTATTATATTTATAAAATACATACATATTTGTATGTAAAAAATGTATGCTCAAAATATGAGACATACTACCTAAAAAGTAGTATATATACTACCTAAACCTTCTTATATACTACATACTACGCATACATACACTTCGAAAAATGATAGATACTACCTATAACATACGAAACAAAAGTGGGATTAATTACACCCGGTCGTACCAACATTTGTCATATATATATAGACTCCTTTTTTGTACTCCCATGAGTACATACTCCCACACTCTAACCGATAAGGCATGGACCCAATCAGTTAGATCTAACCGATGGCTTCGTTTGTTAGAGCAAATAATATATTTTCCTTTTTATCCACTGCATGCATAACAAACCGGCCGGAGACGAGCAGTCACTTTTTTCTGGTTGGTCGTATCAATTTTATACTGCTGCGTTCCATTTGAAGTATATACTATACCGTACCATTATTTCAAGAACACACGTACTCATATAGTGACTCTTTCTAGGATGATGTACTTCCTATGTTTTGGAGGACTATATACTGCATTTTTGAATGAGTATATACTGCACTTTTTACGAGTAGATACCTGTTTCTGGGATTATATACTGCCCATATTTTGAAGAAATATATACTAATGAGTATATGTTCAAGTATATATACGACCTCAATGTAGTATGTCTTCGTGACTCTCTGAAGAAGATGAGTATTTTTGTGAAGGGGTCTATATTTTATGAGCATGTGCGCATTAAATTTTTAGGACAACATATACTAAACTTTCACAATGTAGCATATGTTACTTTTTCATGATGAATCATATACCACTTTTTATAGTATGTATGTATGCCTTTTTTTGTAGGGAAGTATATACCAATTTTTTTCCAGAAGAAGTATATACCAATTGTTGTGCAATATGTATACTTACTCTACGAAAACAGTACATATATACGCCTTTTTTGTTGGGATGTATATACCTTTCTTTTGCGAAAGAAGTATATATACCAAATTTTGTGAAAACGAGTATATGTGTTGAAGGAGTATATGCTGCATTTCTTTGAAGGAATGTATACCATATAAAGGAGTATGAATGGATTATATACAACGTTTTCTTGATGGACCATATACTATCGCTTTGTATATGTAGACGCACTGGTGTAGAGTGGTCGTGCATGTACACTGAGAACTACGTTGTTGTAGGCCTGCAGGTAGTCATGTGTCTCGCCGGTGTACAACCGAGTTGATGCCGTCGTCGCGATAGTCGTCAGAGGAGAAGCTGCGGCCTGTGCCGGAAATCAGCACAATCTGACGACATTTTTCATAAATAACGCCAGGAGCACCAGTGACCACGCACCTTGGATGGATGTAGCTGATAATGCACATCCTGCCACCAAAAGAATGAGAAAAAACATTTTTTAGTTGTCGTTCCGCTTGCTATTATGCATCAATCTAGTAGTATTGTCCAATCTTTGGAACGACACTACATCTACATGCACATGCAACTAGTAGCTCTTTATCATAACCTTGCCTCTGACCGACTGGACGTATGCATGGGAATATTTATAGATTCAACGGTTTGATTGCTGTTAAGCTTGTTGTAGTGAGCACAAGCCTTTTCATTTTTATGTAACAATAACTAGTGTGCTTAAACGCGCACAATACAAGTTTGAATGACTATATTTTGTTGTTGTTAAATGCTAAGCCTATTGCAGTTAACACACATCTTCACTTATTATTAGCTTAGCTAGCGTGCTTAAACCTGCACACTGAAGCTATCATTTTGTGATCATGTTGTTTACCATGCATATATTTGGTTGATGTTTAGCCTGTCGGTACTTAACATGCCTTTCGATGTACTTACCCAGGACAATATCGGGAACAACTATTGTTTTTCATCGAGGTTAGTTTCATCACATGGCTTATATATATAATCCATCCACCCCAAAGTATAAGATGTTAATACATCAAATATGTGAATATTTTGGATGTAATAAGATCTTATATACTTGGACAGGGAATACTGAACTACGTCATTGTACAATTTCAGTTTACCTTCTAATACTAACTTGTTGCTTGTAGGTACATATGTCACTGGTAAAGATCCGCGTGTCAACCCTTTTTGCGTATGGGGCAATGAGATATTCATGAACCAGCATCAAGTGAGAAAACTTATAAAGGTTGTTAATAAAATGGGACAAAATATGGCAATTAAACTATTTCTTTACACCTTAGCCAAGACAACAGTGAACTTCAGGATGGTAACTACGAACTTTGTACCCTTCTTTTTACTATACATAATGAGTTGTTAGCTTACAAATTTACAATGTCTGAATCTATTTTGTTTGTAGTGGTTCTCAAAGCAGTTTACTCAGGATTACCTCTCAAACTACATGATTGGTGGACGTGCAAACGTTAAAGTATATCTACCAGGCCACGATGACTACCTAGATGTCCTCATCAACACAGAGAAGGATGGGCGGTCCGCCATCACAAGGGGCTGGCCCAGAGTCGTCCGTGCATTCTGCATGGAGGAGGACACAATATGGGCATTCCGCTTCAGCTTGTACAACTGCCAGAGTGTATTTCGCCTCTTCCTTTACCATATTTAATACAAGTATGCAACCGTGGTTCATCATTATTTATCTGGTCCTAATGTAATTATTATTTCTTGATGTAATTCTTGAACATATGTACCTGTGAATGGAATAATGCATTGGTTGTTGAACCTATGTCTATATAGGATGGATATGAAAAATGTTATAGCCTACTATCAAATTCAAATCCTATAGAATTTTAAATTGTGGCAATTAAAATAGCGGAAAAATAAGCTCTGCAGGTCATTACACCGCACACGGTTTGTAAAGCAGAACGTGTGTGATATACCTCATGATTCGACACGTTTCAGAGAGAGAAACCGTGTGCGACAATGCACACAATTGCCGTCTGCAAACTGTGTCTGATGTTAGACAATATCAGAAATGGTTAAGCAGGCCTAAATGTTTTGTGACAGTCTCCTTATCATACACTATTTATAATGTTTAACTGTTTCTTATGTAGTATGCATCCGACACGAGTATGATTGTTGGAGCGTTTGGGAATCTTGGTATATCGCAAATTACGTGGTAGGACAAAATGTAGGTGATTGTCTCCTTATCATACACGCTTTGCAATTATGAACTGTTTGTGATTCGGCACACATCATAAACGGTGCGCTACAGAATAGCACGTGCGATGTTAGTGTGATCTCACACGAGTTCCAAGGATGGTTCGTATGGGAAGGATGCCATATCTCAAACGGTTGTCCGGTGACTCTCGTTTCTGATAGATGCGGACATTCCATACGCTTAGCTTTGCAAAACGTTTGCGTTCGTTGGCCACCATCGCCGACGGGTTTTCCGTGTCGTGTGGGAGGGACCCCCCCTATCGCCCACACATGCAAGGCGATGGTTTAAAACTACGTCGCGGAAAGGGGTTAAAAACCGTTTGTATAGCACGTCATTGCACCAGTGTTCACACGTTAAATAGTGAAGTAAATAGAACTTCATTTCGCCAAGATTCATCATGTCTCCCCCCACATTGTACATTTTGGAGTATATTATGTTTGATTTATTAGAAATCGAAAGTTGAGAGAATTTTGATAGTCTTGGCCCGATTGCAAAGTAACATTCATAAATAAGACATTGTTCCTAGTGTGCTATTATATCCACAAATATGATCTATACTAGTGGTTATGTTTGTTAATTTTATCATGTTTTGTTCCTTGTTGAGATATGACTTGGCGTTTGTTGTATTTTCATTTTAGTTTCAGGAATTGACGATAGATTTTTACCGTATCGACAATATTTATATCTTTACTTCTTGTTTTGACGGTCTTTTCCTAGGTTTATGTCAGCTCAAATGTACTGAACTATAATTATGTGATAATTGCCCTATAGGTGCCACTATTATTTTTGTATCTTTAGCTTTATTGTGCTTCCTTTCAAATGATTAATTAGAAACGCTAATGTATCCTTGTCTTATTTTTTAGTAGTGGGATGTATTCTTTTGTTAGTAGTTCTTCCTCCATACACTTAAAAGATAGTGTTTCTTCCATTTTCTATATTATGAGGACTTCATGAGATTTTTGTTTGGGCTCTTGAGATTTGAACCAGCATTGTTAGTGGACCCATTATTTCCAAGAAGGAAACTTTTTAGAGATCTGAGTGGAGGTGATGGAGCTGAGAGACATGGTTGTGGTTGTGGCAGCGAGAGGGGGGGGGGGTTAGGAGAGGTAGCAGGCTATCTGCGCCCAATAGCAACCTACCTTATTGAGAGGACTGGTTGAGCAATGGCGAGATGACGATGCTCATTGGTGCCTAGAGTAGTTGTTATGTCAAGTTGAGTCATGGAAACCTAGACTAGAAGCAGCGGGAGGAAGTCACCGTCCTTGTCAACTTGCGCCATGGGCACTGTTGATCGTCATTGGCCACTACACACTAACGTCCAGTACAAGAACTGCGTTGACGCCCTCAAGAAGAAGTATAAGGCCGAGTGTACCCATAGCGGCCCTGTGCATGGTGCTTCTACGAGGACCTTGACTTCCTTGTCAGTACAACCCTCTCTACCTCCGGCACGGGCCGTCACCACAGATTCGTGTTGTATCTACATGATTTTAGTCTTTACTTTTTGCTCTTATGGTTGGTTCTCCTAGGTTTATTGTAGGCTCATATCTACCAAATAACTATTTATCATAGGTGTTACTATTTTTGATTTTGAGATTTGATGTATTCATTTTCACATGACTAATTAGAAACAATAATGTATCATTTATATTTTTGGGTGGGTGGGGGGGGGCGGGAGTGTATCCATATCTTAATAGTATGCCCCCCTGCCCCCATTACACTCGAGAAATAGTGTTCCCTCCTTTTTTGCCGCATGATGAGGAGTGCGGGATTTTTTTGTCATGCCTTTCGAAAGGGAATCAACATTGTTAATGGACCATGATTTATAAGGAAGCTTGGTAGATAACTAAGTGGAGTAGATGGAGTTGGGAGAGATGTCAGAGACTACGGCGGTGGAAGGAGGAGGGGGTTGGGGTATGGGGTAAGTAGTTGCCTCCCAACCCAAACCTGCCCTACCACGAGGACTAGTGGAGCAAGGGCGAGACAATGTCTATCGTCGGTGCCTACGGAAGCCATAACACTGAGCACAACCGCATCAAACTATGACAGAGGCAATGGAAGGAGGTTGCTAAAGCTCTTAGCTCCCACCATGAGACCGACCGATGCGCTCGAACGTATGGTACATAGATTTACATATCTTTAGAGCCACCGTCTCCCCAACCTCCTGCAAGGAGAAAGATACCTAGATCAGCACCTTCAGGTGCATAGATTTGCAGATCACGTAATCTGCCCGCAACTAAAGCGATTTTAGTTGCAAAACTTTGAAATACTAGACGCACTGCGAAAATTAAGAGCCACCCCTATCCCCACCTCCTACAAAGAAAAATATACCTAGATCTACACCTCCAAATCCATAGATTTGTAGACCGTCCAAACTGCAATCAGTTGAACTAATATTTCAGGGTTAATTTACATAATATTAGCGAGGGCAGAATCATGAGTAATCCCAAAAACAACAAACAGAAAAAAATACAACAGGTGGAACAACACCAATTAGTGAGAGGAAGTCTATATCAAGAAACAAAGACAAGTGAAGTTTGATGTTTGTATGCAACACCAGTAGGCATAATCATAGATGTGCAGCGCAACCTTTACCCCTCCTAAGTGAGAGAGAGAGGGAGAGAGAGAGAGAGAAATGGAAGGGGATAGATATGGTAAGGAGCGGTGTCCTTGGATAATTCCTTATGCGGGTTCAAATAGTAGATCCATGCATGATGACAAGATGTGGTGCTCTCTTATCGTGCGTCTCCTAGACTATTCCGTGGCATCGCCTCCATCTGGTCATTTCTGGTTTCATGTAGTCTATTTGGCCATCGGACTTCGGGTCACTCTCGTCGTGATGCATGGTCGTAGACTCGAGATGTGCTACATTTTTCTTCGGTCAAGGAGGCGAAAATTTTGTTGAGGTCCTTTCGTTGTAACAATATAACAATTTCAGGCTTTTGTGTATAACCGGACTTCACATTGATGTAGTTTTATAGGTAAGATGTTGTATGATTATCTATTTTTGTAGGATTAGATAGTTCTTATAGAACTTCCTTTAGAATTAAGAGTTAAGTCTAACTACTCTAAAGGTGTTGCACTAGTCACTAGGCCGATGGATAAAAAATTCTTTACACATAAATAAGGCATGGATAGCATTGGCTAGTATGCGTTGAACAATAACTAAATTATTTAAGACATACTAGCCAAAGCAGTTATGCCTTTCATGTGAAAAATAAATGTTCATTTTGTTATCTGAGGTTTGTATGTATGTACCTCTTTATTAGTTGACAACTAGGTACCTTGAAACCTATACGCATTTTAATTGCAATGCAAGCAAAACCTCGGATACGGATTTGAGGTTTCGTGAAAAAGATTTGGTTGGATCACAACCATCAACGAAACATAATGTGTCCAGTTTGCCTCCACCACCTGTTTCTCGAAGAAGTCAAGAAAATTAGCAATTTTTATTTCTTTTTCGCCGACAGTTGGAAGGACATTAGTCCAAAAATGGTGAACATGATATTTCCAAATTTTGAGAGTGCTCTGTGTACTAATCACACAACTTTTAAAGTTGATATAGGTTAACTAATTGCTTTTTTTTAGTTTGCTTGTATTTGATTTTAAATGAGCTAACCATGTTCTCCATATGTACATCTGTTTTAGGTGCACTACACAAATAAATGGGAAGTCAATAGTATATTTTAGTTTTTGTTTCATTTCTTCTATTTTAGTGGATATCAAGCAAACCACTATATGTGATTATTGTGTTAAAGTACATTTTGCTAGTGTTCTGTATCCTTATCATGTTTTTTGGCATGGAGATCTATCCTTATCTCCGGGCAGGTTATTTTGTGGCTTACTTGAGGTTGTGGAAATAAGCTACCCTCTGCCTAGCTTATTCTAGAAGCCCAACCTAAAATTTTATTTTGAAAGCCCACAAATTAACCCTTAATTAATAGGCTTTTAAAATAAAGAGGTTAAGTTCGACTTCTAGAATAAGCTGGGTAGGGGACAACTTATTTCCACAACCCCAAATAAGCTACAAAAGATTTGGCCTTAATAGTGTTACCTCCATTACAATAAAGTAATAGTGTTTCTTACATTTTGTCTCCATGATGATGAGTTCAATAGATTTTTGGTTGGGCTCATGGAATGGGAGTCGGTATTGTTATTGTAACCATGGTTTATAGAAAAAATCTAGGTAGAATTCTTAGGGGCGATGGGAGCTAAAGAGATAGTTGTGGTTGCGGCCACGGGACGAGGAGGCTGTTACGGAGGGCGATGGCTGCAGTCGCCCAACCCCAACCTTCCCTTCGAGGAGGGATGCTACAACAATGTCAAGACGGCGATGATCATCGGTGCCAGGGGCAGCCGATACGTCGAGCTCAACCATGGCAACATGTGCCATTAGCAACAGGAGGTTACGAGTGTCGTATTTGGCCGCAGGGCAGACATGTGCAGCCGCCCCCTCACACGGATGTCCAGTGCAACAATCACGTCAACTCCGTCAACAAGAAGTACAAGGTCGAGTGCGCCAGCGATGGTCCCTTTGCATGGACATTTTAGAGGGATCTCGACTGCCTCATAAGTCCCACCCTGTGTGCCTCCAAAAATCATCACGCCTCGTCCTTAGTCATCTACCCCTCTCTTTGCCCTTGCCCTCAACCCTTCCGCCTCCAGGAAGCGCATGTCTCCCTCGTCTTTATCGACCCCACCTCCACCCATGGCCCTACCACTGCCCCACCTACACTCATGGGATGTTGGTCCGGCTGCCATGTTTATCCAGCAGGTTGCCCCAACCTTTAATGTAGTTTCCTATTTGGACGACTCCGATGATCCCGGTGACATAAAAAATAGCAATTATTCGCACCAATTACTGGCCTACTCCTTTTCATCACTCTCGGGTGGTAACAAGAAATGTCACCACTGTAAACAAAGTGGCAGAGGTGGCAATAGTGGTATCAACGAGCTGGCTAGGGCGATCAATGGTTTTGCTTAGATGTGTAAGCGTGTGAAGAGTACCAAATAGAAGCATTCGGTCGTCATGGATTGCGAGTAAATTGAGTTCTTGATGCGGCTAGAGGTGAAGCCCATGGAGAACTTCGTTGATGCACATGAGAAGCTCGCAAGAGTGAAGCACAAAAGGAGAGTAGAATATCAACGACTAATGTTACCGGCGAAGTGGAGTTGGTTTACTCTATCATTGTCATACCTTTCCATTCCAACCATTCATACCTCTGATGTTGAGGAAGGCTCTTGGTACAGTTGATTCGCCCATTTCTGTATAGATGAACAATTTTGTAGGCTATTTTTCATTAATTGTATTTGTGGTTAGCAAGTTTTTTATATTCCTGTTGATGTGATAATCTTAACCATTATCTGACATTTAGGATATTGTTCATTAATGCTTAGAATTTGATTGCTAGATGTATGTAGAGGCATAATTTTTAATTTTAACTCCATATACAGTGACATTTTGACTTTCTTTTTTGGTTGGCCTTAATAGTGAGAAGGTCCACACTTTATTTGCCTTATTCTTAATCCATTAATCTGTGTATGTTGTTCTAGAATATGGGAACTTTTAGTTTGTTGGGAAGTGTTGATGTCCTGATGATGTATTGATGTGTGTTTTCTTAGCAATATGGGTGTACACAAGCTTAGGTGAGTTCACCTTGGTTGTGCTTAACTACAACTTATGTGTAGCCACATTTTATCGAGCTAAGCATGTTGTGAACTTAATTTGCATAAGTGTGTTTCACATTTTCCTGTCCAGATACTGACGCATTAGATAGTGTAATAAATAGAACTCCATTTTTTTCCAATAGTTATCATGCCTCCACCCACATTTTACCTTTTATACTATGTTATATCTAACTTATTAGAACTCAAATGTTCAAACACTTATGGTGATAGTGTTGGCCCTATTACCCAGTGCCTATTGCGCTATGGTATCCACAAATAAGATCTATATCGTTGGATCTTGAGCTTTTGTGTGTTTGCTTTCTCATGACTAACGAGAAACACTAGTAATAAATCACTGGTGCAGCGACGTGCTATACAAACGGTTTTTTTATGTTTTGGTAGGGGAATGTATCCTTATTTTATGTTTTGGTAGGGAATGTATCCTTTTCATAGTAGTGTTTCCTGCATTACACTTCACTGGTGCAGCGACGTGCTATACAAAAGGTTTAGGGGATACTCATCTTATTTATTGGCAGGGGAATGTATCCTTATTTTATGTTTTGGTAGGGAATGTATCCTTTTCATAGTAGTGTTTCCTGCATTACACTTCACTGGTGCAGCGATGTGCTATACAAATGGTTTTGAACCCCTTTCCGCGACATAGTTTTAAACCGTCACCTTGCATGTGTGGGCGATAGGGGGGTCCATCCCACATGATACGGAAGAATCGTCAGCGATGGTGACTGATGAATGCAAACATTTGGCAAAACTAAACGTATGGGATGTGCGGTATCTATCACAAATGAGAGTTATCCATCAACCGTTTGAGATATGTCATATTTTCAATAGGCCCATCTTTGCTACTTGTGTGAGATCGCATTACCATCACACGCGCTACTCTGTGGTGCACTTTTTACGATGTGCACCGCATCACAAACAGTTCGTAACTATAAATCGTGTATGATAAGGAGACTATCACACACATTTTGTCCTACCACGTCGTTTACGATATACCAAGATTCCCAAACGGTCGAACTGTCGTAATCGTGCAGGATGCATACTAAGACTCCTAGTCAATGCATGGATGAACTTGATAATTATATTGTTAAGCAAGATCATTTTAATAATTATGTCAAGGATCAATTACAACGTAATGCTATGATGATAGATTGCTTGAGAAACTTGATGTTCAAAATTGCTAATGATGTTAAAGGTCAAGGTAAACATGCTTCCATGGTTCATACTCAACTTGACCAAGTTGCTAAGTCGCAAAATAATTTGCTTGCTGAAATAAATGAGAACATGAATGATCATGTTGTTAGAGTAATGACTAGAGGAGGTAGAATGACTCAGGAACCTCTATTTCCTGAAGGTCATCCTAAAAGAACTGAACAAGATTCTCAAAGAATTAATGTTGATGCACCTAGTCCATCTAAAAAGAAAACGAAAAAGAAAATGATAGGACCATGCATGCTTCTAGTGAACCTGTTATGGAAAAACCTACGGAGAGTCATAATGATGTTTCTATTTCTGATGCTGAAACACAATCTGGTGATGAACATCCACCTAGTGATAATGATAAAGATAATGTTCATGAAGATGATCTACCAAATATTGGTAAGGAAAATGATAACGAGGTAGAAATAGAACCTGCTGAAGATCTTGATAACCCACCTCCTAAGAATAAATGTTATGATAAGAGAGACATTGTTGCTAGGAAACATGGTAAAGAAAGAGAACCATGGGTCCAGAAACCCATGCCTTTTCCTCTTTAGACTTATAAGAGTAAGGATGAAGAAGATTTTGAACACTTTGCTGAAATGATTTGACATGTCTTTTTGCGCACTTGCTTGATTGATATTTTGAAGATGCCTCAGTATGCTAAATACATGAAAGATATTATCACTAATAAAAGAAAATTACATGAAACCGAGATTTCCACCATGCTTGCTAATTTTTCTTTTGACGGTGGAGTGCCTAAGAAGTTGGGAGATCCGGGTAAAGCCACAATACCTTGCTCCATTAAACGAAATCATGTTAAAACTGCTTTATGTAATCTAGGAGCCGGTGTTAGTGTTATGCCCTTCTCTTTATATAAAAGACTTGATTTGAATAAGCTCACACCTACTGAAATATCTTTGCAAATGGCTGAAAATCCACTGCTATACCTATCGGAATCTGTGAGGATGTTCCTGTTGTGGTTGCAAATGTTACTATCTTAACGGACTTTGTTGTTCTTGAGATGCCCGAGGACGACAACATGTCGATTATCCTTGGTAGACCCTTTTAAATGTTGCAGGGGCTGTTATTGATTGCAACAAAAGCAAGGTTACTTTTCATGTCAATGGCAAACAACATACAGTGCACTTCCTGAAGCATAAATGATATCAATACTATTGAGCAAGTGGCCACAATCACTATTGGAGGGTTTAAATTTCCTCTTCCTACTGCCAAGAAGAAATATGATATTCTTATTGTTGGGAATATGCAAATCCCCATTGAGGCAACTTAGTGTTATGTGAAATTTCTTCGGTTTCATGTCAATCAGAAACGGTTATTAATAAGACTTGATCAACCTTATTAATGGAACCTTTTTGAAAGGCATGTGATCAATGAATCTAGTAAGAACTACCTTTTGTACCCTTAGTTTACTCTTGATACGTCTCCAACACATCTATAATTTTTGATTGTTACATGCTATTATATTATCATGCTAGGATACTTTTTAGGCAATTACTTGTGGTTCTATAATATTTTTGAGCACTAACCTATTAACCCAGTTCCAAGTGCCAGTTGTTGTTTTTTACGTGTTTTTGGCTTTTCAGGAATACTGTACCAAACAAAGTCCAAATACCCCAAAACTTTTTGATGATTTTTTCTGGACCAAAATAAGACCTGGAAGCTTTAGAGGAAGATCGAAGGGCACACGAGGTGCCCCCAAGCCAACAGGGCGCGCCTAGGGGGGTGGCCGCGCCTTGATGGCTTGGGGCCACCTTCCTGGCCCTTTGGCGTTGTTCTCTGGCCTATAAATTCACATTAATCCCAAAACCCTAGAGAGCCTCCCGAAACACTTTTTCCGCCGCCGCAAGTCTCTATTCCGCTGTGTGCCCATCTGGAGCCCTGTTCCGGTGCCCTGTCGTAGGGGGGATCGATCATAGAGGGCGTCTACATCAACCTTGCTGTTCCCATGGTGATGTGTGAGTAGTTCACCGCAGACCTACATGTTCATAGTTAGTACCTAGATGGCTATCTCTCTCTCTTTGTTCTTCATTGCCAAGATCACCGTGATTCCCGCGATGATCTATCTTATGTAATCAATCTTTGCGGCGTGTTTGTTGGGATCCGATGAATTGTGGGTTTATGTTCAGATTATTCATGAAAATATATTGAATACTTGCTTGTATTTTATTTGCATGACTGTTATAGCTTCGTAATGCTCTCCAATCTATCGGTTTGGTTTGGCCAACTAGATTGATTTATCTTCAAGTGGGAGTGGTGCGTTGTAGTGGGTTCAATCTTGCGGTGCTCAATCCCAGTGACAGAAAGGGACATGACACATATTGTATTCTTTCCACGAAGGGTAAAACGTTGGGGTTTATTCATATTGATTGGATTTACTTTGTCTACATCATGTCATCATCCTCCAAGCATTACTTTGTTTTTACTTAATACTCTAGATGCATGCTGGATAGTGGTCGATGGGTGGAGTCATAGTAGTAGATGCAGGCAGAAGTCAGTCCACTTGTTTATGGACGTGATGCCTATATACATGATCATTGACGTGAATAAATATTGCATAACTATGTGGTTTTCTATCAATTGCCCAATAGTAATTTGTTTACCCACCGTATGCCTTCTTCTTCGAGAGAAGCCTCTAGCGAACACTATGGCCCGTGTGTCTCCTCACAATTATATTTACGCAAACTCTAAATACCTTGCTGCAATTATTTCAATTCTTTTTAAGTACCATTTGTATTTATGAAATTATCTATCTATCACTACTTATCGCTTGCAAGTAACGAGATAAAGGGGATTGACAACCCTCTTGCCCGCGTTGGGTGCAAGTATTTGCTCTTTTGTGCGTAGGCGTTGAAGACGGGAATTTGCATGGATCTACTATTGGTTCGATAACCTTGGTTCTCACTGAGGGAAATACTTACCTACACTTTGCTGCATCATCCCCTCCTCTTCGGGGAAAAACCCAAAGCAGTTTACAAGTATCAACTCTCTATTATTTTTAGTTTAATAAAATAAAATGCCATGATTATCCTGTTTTCTGAATTACCCGTGCAATAAAAATGATCCAAAAATAAAAGTTCGCATCTTGCCACAAAATTTCTACATGATTTTTTCTAGAATATTTTTTAAAAAATGGAGCAGAAAACACCTCAGGGGGTGCACCTGTTGTTGCCATGCCAACAGGGCGCGCCCACCCCCCTGGGCACGCCATGATGGCTTGGGGGCCCATAGGCACCCCTTACTTACCCTTTGGCCCACTCCTTCTCCTTCCTCTAGAAAAATTCCTGGTTGCTCTCTCTCTCTCTCTCTCGTGTTCTAGCTCCAAAACCTGAGATTTTTGACCTCTTTGCACGGAACTCCATTTCTGAAACTGTTTTGAGGAATTCCTCCTTGGTAAGTGACTCCCCCATTCCTCCAATTAGTTTGTTCTCTAGCGGTTTATATTTTGCATATTTTGCTGCGCTTGGTGTTACTGAAAATGAGCTTGCATGTTGAATTCTTTGAGTTTCAAGTAGTTTGAATGCTTGATATGGTCTCTAGGCATCTATATGAGTAGTTGCTACCAATATTACAAAGTTTTATTGGCATAATTTTGTGGTCCAAATTTTTTAGAAATTTGTTCATAGGAAAATGAATATCTTTAGAAGGATTTCTTCAAGGAGACAGTCCTTTGGCGAGTCATCGAGCAGGATCTCGGTACAACAAGCTTATGTTGAACCAAGGACAAGCTTCGTGGGAATGGCCGATGCTAAATCATGTTGCGGGCGATGTGATGAGTTCATGACGGGTGCAGGAATTAAGGAAGAAATTGATCAGTACATTTACAATACGGACCTTACCGATTTCCTCGCAGATAAGTGCGCTCAACACGACAACCTTACCCGTTCATTCACACAAAGGTTTCAATATCACCCTCGTACTTCTAGAGTGTTGTTTAATCTCTGTGATAATTCTTATACTATGACTGTACAAGAATATTTTGATGCATGCAAACTTCCGTATTAGGGCTCACTCGACAAACCACAAAAATCTGATTATAATATATTCCTTGAAAGTTTTGCGTGGGAGAGGATAGAGGAGTTACACAGGCTAGAATAGAAACTATTCAATTTCCCTCTATCTCCTACTTAATTTGCATTGTTTAATGGGAAATTTATTGTGGGCAAGCAAGATTGTAGTGCGTTGTGCGCTCCTGACTTGAGCATCATTTACACTGCGGTGACTGGTGATAAACAGTGTAACCTTGGGGGGATTGTTGCTCGTAGGCTGCACCTTAATGCTGGTAATGGTGATTTGTATGGAGGAATTTATGCCTCCCGCGTAGCTGCAAGACTAAGAGTCTCACCTCAACCTGACGATCCTATGTTGCCTAAGAGACACTTAGACTTTGAAGCCATGCAGCGTCATGACTTTATTATAGATAGGGCTCAGGGTTATGAGTACAACTTGATATTTAATAAATACCATACCGCTTGTGTTATATTGTCTACGTCTTCTCTCTTTGATTTCCAGAACAAACAAATATATTACATTCTTCAACGAAGCGCATAAGCACAATGCAGCAGTGGAGGCTGATAACCCACAAGTATAGGGGATCAATTGTAGCCTTTCTCGATAAGTAAGAGTGTCGAACCCAACGAGGAGCTAAAGGTAGAACAAATATTCCCTCAAGTTCTATCGACCACCGATACAACTCTACGCACGCTTAACGTTCGCTTTACCTAGAACAAGTATGAAACTAGAAGTACTTTGTAGGTGTGATAGGATAGGTTTGCAAGATAATAAAGAGCACGTAAATAAAAACTAGGGGCTGCTTAGATAAAGAAACAACTAAGTTAGTCTTAGTGGACAGCTTTTTGTCACAAGAAAGTTATTTGTCCCTAGGCAATCGATAACTAGACCGGTAATCATTATTGCAATTTTATATGAGGGAGAGGCATAAGCTAACATACTTTCTCTACTTGGATCATATGCACTTATGATTGGAACTCTAGCAAGCATCCGCAACTACTAAAGATCATTAAGGTAAAACTCAACCATAGCATTATAAGGTATCAAGTCCTCTTTATTCCCATACGCAAACAACCTACTTACTCGGGTATGTGCTTCTATCACTCACGCCACTCACCATAAGCGAATCATGAACATATTGCAAACCCTACAGAGGGGATCCCTCACGCTTGCGCGACACGGAGAGCACCATAGGACAGCACCAATAAAAAAACATGCAACTCAAACCAATCATGATCATCAATCAACCCACAGGACAAAACGGATCTACTCAAACATCATAGGATAGCCATACATCATTGGGACATAATATATAGCGTTGAGCACCATGTTTAAGTAGAGATTACAGCGGGGAGAATAGGTGTTGAACCGCTGCATAGAGGGGGAGAGAGTTGGTGATGACGGCGGCAAAGTTGTTGGTGTAGATTGCCGTCACGATGATGGCCCCGGCGGCGTTCCGGTGCCACCGGGAGAGAGGGGGAGAGAGCCCCCTCCTTCTTCTTCTTCTTCCTTGGCCTCCTCCCTAGATGGGAGGAGGGTTTCCCGTCTGGTCCTTGGCCTCCATGGCAGCGGAGGGGCGGGAGCCCCTCTGAGATTGGATCTCTCTCTCTGTTTCCTTCTGTTTCTGCCTTCCCAGATTTTGGGCTTTCACCGTTTCTTAAATTCCCGGAGATCCGTAACGCCGATTGGGCTGAAATTTTAACACGATTTTTATCCGGATATTAGATTTCTTGAGGCGAAAGAAGGGCACCAACCACCTTACGGGGTGACCACAAGGGTCCAGGGCGCGCCCTACCCCCTGGGGCGTGCCCCTATGGCTTGTGGGCTCCTCAGGCATCGTCTCGCGTTGATTCTTTTTCCCAAAAATCACATATATTCCAAAAAAAATCTCCATAAGTTTTTATCTCGTTTGGACTTCGTTTGGTATGGATATTCCGCGAAACAAAAAACATGCAACAAACAGGAACTGGCACTGGGCACTGGATCAATATGTTAGTCCCAAAAATAGTATAAAAAGTTGCCAACAGTATATGAAAGTTGTAGAATATTGGCATGAAACAATCAAAAATTATAGATACGACGGAGACGTATCAGCATCCCCAAGCTTAATTCCTGCTCGTCCTCGAGTAGGTAAATGATAAAAAAGATAATTTTTGATGTGGAATGCTACCTAGCATAATCTTGATCATATAATCTAATCATGGCATGAATATTAAGACACGAGTGATTCAGAGCAATAGTCTATCATTTGACATTAAGACAATAATACTTCAAGCATACTAATAAAGCAATCATGTCTTCTCAAAATATCATGGCTAAAAGAAAGTTATCCCTACAAAATCATATAGTCTGGCTATGCTCCATCTTCATCACACAAAGTATTAAATCATGCACAACCCCAGTTTTAGCCAAGCAATTGTTTCATACTCTAGTATTCTCAAACCTTTTCAACTTTCACGCAATACATGAGCGTGAGCCATGGATATAGCACTATAGATGGAATAGAATATAGCACTACAGATGGAAGAGAAGACAAAAAGAAGGAGATAGTCTCACATCAACTAGGCGTATCAACGGGCTATGAAGGTTCCCATCAATAGATATCAATGTGAGTGAGTAGGGATTGCCATGCAACGGATGCACTAGAGCTATAAGTGTATGAAAGCTCAAAAGAAATTAAGTGGGTGTGCATCCAACTTGCTTGCTCACGAAGACCTAGGGCAATTTTGAGGAAGCCCATCATTGGAATATACAAACCAAGTTCTATAATGAAAAATTCCCACTAGTATATGAAAGTGACAACATAGGAGACTCTCTATATGAAAAACATGGTGCTACTCTGAAGGACAAGTGTGGTAAAGGATAGTAGCATTGCCCCTTCTCTCTTGTCTCTCATTTTTTATTTTTTTTATTTTTTTCTCTCCTTTTTTTGGTGGGCTTCTTTGGCCTCTTTTTTTTATTTGGGCTTCTTTGGCCTCTTTTATTTTTCATAAAGTCCAGAGACTCATCCCAACTTGTGAGGGAATCATAGCTTCCATCATCCTTTCCTCACATGGGACAATGCTCTATAATGATGATCATCACACTTTTATTTACTTACAACTCAAGAATTACAACTCGATACTAGAACAAAATATGACTCTATAAATGCCTCCGGCGGTGTACCGGGATGTGCAATGATCTAGCGTAGCAATGACATCAAAAAACGGACAAGCCATGAAAACATCATGCTAGCTATCTTACGATCATGCAAAGCAATATGACAATGATGGTGCGTGTCATAATAAACGGAATGGTGGAAATTGCATGGCAATATATCTCGGAATGGCTATGGAAATGCCATAATAGGTAGGTATGGTGGCTGTTTTGAGGAAGGTATATGGTGCCTGTTTTGAGGAAGGTGGGTTTAATGCACCGGCAAAAGTTGCGCGGTACTAGAGAGGCTAGCAAAGGTGGAAGGGTGAGAGTGCGTATAATCCATGGACTCAACATTAGTCATAAAGTACTCACATACTTATTGCAAAAATTTATTAGTCATCGAAACAAGGTACTACACGCTCCTAGGGGAAGGGTTGGTAGGAGTTAACCATCGCGCGATCCCGACCTCCACACAAAGGATGACAATCAATAAATAAATCATGCTCCGACTTCATCACATAACGGTTCACCATACGTGCATGCTACGGGAATCACAAACTTTAACACAAGTATTTCTACCAATCCACAATTACTCACTAGCATGACTCTAGTATCACCATCTTTATATCGCAAAACTATTGAAAGGAATCAAACACATCATATTCAGTGATCTACAAGTTTTATGTAGGATTTTATGACTAACCATGTGAATGACCAACTCCTGTTAACTCTCTAAATAGATATAAGTGAAGCATGAGAGTTTAATTATTTCTACAAAAGATATGCCCACGCTCTAACAAATATAAGTGAAGCAAAAGAGCATTCTACAAATGGCGGTTTTCTATGTGTCGAGAAACATGCAATCCAAACTTCAAATGATATAAGTGAAGCACATGAAGCATTCTATAAAGCCATACTCAAAAGATATAAGTGAGGTGCAAAGAGCCTTCTATAAATCAACCAAGGACTTTCTCATACCAGCATGGTGCATTATTAAAAGAAAAATAAAAAGCACACGACGCTCCAAGATTTACGCATATCATGTGACGAATAAAAATATAGCTCCAAGTAAAATTACCAATGGTTGTTAGAAGAAAGAGGGGATGCCTTCCGGGGCATCCCCAAGCTTAGTTTCTTGGGAGTCCTTGAATATTACCTTGGGGTGCCTCGGGCATCCCCAAGCTTAGTCTCTTTCCACTCCTTATTCCTTCATCCATCGTGATCTCACCCAAAACTTGAAAACTTCAATCACACAAAACTTAACAAAACCCTCGTGAGATCTGTTAGTATAATAAAGCAAATTACCACTTTAAGTACTATTGTAAACCCATTCAAATTTTATTTTTGCATTGTAGCTACTATATTATAACTTCTTTATGGCTTATACCACCGATAAAATCGATAGTTTCACCAAAACTAGCAAAACAATGCATCAAAAACAGAATCTGTCTTAAACAAGACAGTCTGTAGCAATCTGAACATTTACTATACTTATGTAACTCTAAAAATTCTGAAAACTTAGGAAAAAATAAACAATTTGCATAGAAGTACTGTGTAAAAATTTCAGAAACTTTTGACATTCCAGTAAAAAATGTAAATTCACGCACTACAGCCAAAGTTTCTGTTTTTGCACTGCACACACCAAACAAGCAATCTAATCATCCTAAAGGCAAATCTTGGCACATTATTTTTATAATACAAGGGATTTATACAAGGGGATAATTATTTTTGTTGAAAAGTTTCTATAATAAAGATTCGCAAAGTTTCCATGGGCATGAACAAAGTTCAAGGAGCTCCCCCACTTCAACGGTGCTCGTCCTTCTTACTTTCACTTCTCTTTTTGAAAAAGTTTTATGTTCCCCTCTTTATTTTTTTGTTTTCAAACTATATAAAAGCACACAGCAGAATAAAATGACTCTCTAAAACTTCCAGGTTGTCTCCCTGGCAGCGCTTTCTTTAAAGCCATTAAGCTAGGCATAAAGTGCTCAAGTAACGGATCCACCCGGATCCCAAGGTATATCAAAGCCAATTTTAATTAACAATGATTTGTAATTTAGTAGTGAGCACAAAGTAACATATATCATGCAATAACGAAGTCTAACTCTCTTCCTATGCATCGGCATGTCATAAAAGAACAATTCATGCACACAAAGTAAAGGCCAATGCATAGTATAAACAGTTTCTTGCAATTTTATCGTATTGGAAACATAGAGAGGCGGAGATGTAGTTCCTCTCTCAAAATAATTGCAAGTAGGAGCAGCAAGCACATGCATATTATATTTATCAAAATTATCATGTGCAATAGTAGAACGCAACCCATCAATATAATCCTTAATAAGCGCAAACTTCTCCGATATAGTGTAGTTGGGAGAATTCAAAAAGATATTAGGACTATCATGCGTGGGTGCAATAGCAACAATTTCATTCTTAACATAAGGAACTATAGCAAGTTCATCTCCATAAGCATAATTCATATTGGTATCGTGGCCACAAGCATAGCAAACATCAATTTCATCAAAAAGGGATATTTCAAAAGAATCCAAGGGATCATAGCAATCATCATAGCATTCATCCTTCGGTAAGCACGATGGGAAATTAAACAATGTATGAGTTGAATAGTAACTCTCATTAGAAGGTGGGCACGGGTAGCTAGTCCGCTCTTCCTCCTTTTGTTCTTCGCTCTCCTCGTCATCTTTTTCATCAATTGAGCTCACAGTGTCATCATTTTCTTCTTCCATAGTTTCCTGCAAAATATTAGTCTCCTCTTGGACAGTGGAGGAGTCCTCAATATATGTCTTAACATAAGCATTAGAAGCATAGTTTTCATAGCAATATTTAAGTATGGCAAAACTTTCAGATTTGTAAAGAGTAGCATCATACTTTTCAATCAAAGAAGCAATTTCATAGGCACCCTTAAAAGCAACAAATTCTTCAATTTGTGCAATATCATAGTAATTATAAACACCCTTGGCATAAGAAGATACGATTCCATTATCCTTAAACTCACATTGATAGGGAAGGTGTTTTTTAGGGTCTTCAGAACAACAAGTAAAATCATAAATTTCGCATAAATTCCAAGCATAGCATTGCAAAGTATTAGTATGATGCCATAAAAGTTTCCCTTTTTGAGATAAGCGGTGTCGCACATAATAAGCATGCTCATTTAATGATTTGCCCTCAACTAAGCTAGTTGGGGTTTCAGCACGAGCACAAACGGATCGAAGATGATCCAAGTAAAAAGCTTCAACAGTGTGATAGATTTTGGGTGGTTCTTCAACCATTGGTGTAGTAGGTTCAACTATTTTTTTTGGTATTTCGTGTTCCATATCCATAACTAAAGATAGAGAATAACTTAGAACAGCAAATAAAATCTACTTAGTGATAAAGCAAACAAGCACCCACGAGAATATTCACCCCACGCTATTGCTCCCCGGCAACGGCGCCAGAAAAAGGTCTTGATAACCCACAAGTATAGGGGATCAATTGTAGCCTTTCTCGATAAGTAAGAGTGTCGAACCCAACGAGGATCTAAAGGTAGAACAAATATTCCCTCAAGTTCTATCGACCACCGATACAACTCTACGCACGCTTAACGTTCGCTTTACCTAGAACAAGAATGAAACTAGAAGTACTTTGTAGGTGTGATAGGATAGGTTTGCAAGATAATAAAGAGCACGTAAATAAAAACTAGGGGCTGCTTAGATAAAGAAACAACTAAGTTAGTCTTAGTAGAGAGCTTTTTGTCACAAGAAAGTTATTTGTCCCTAGGCAATCGATAACTAGACCGGTAATCATTATTGCAATTTTATATGAGGGAGAGGCATAAGCTAACATACTTTCTCTACTTGGATCATATGCACTTATGATTGGAACTCTAGCAAGCATCCGCAACTATTAAAGATCATTAAGGTAAAACCCAACCACAGCATTATAAGGTATCAAGTCCTCTTTATTCCCATACGCAAACAACCTACTTACTCGGGTCTGTGCTTCAATCACTCACTCCACCCACCATAAGCGAATCATGAACATATTGCAAACCCTACAGCAGGGATCCCTCATGCTTGCGCGACACGGAGAGCACCATAGGATAGCACCAATAATAAAACATGCAACTCAAACCAATCATGATCATCAATCAACCCATAGGACAAAACGGATCTACTTAAACATCATAGGATAGCCATACATCATTGGGACATAATATATAGCGTTGAGCACCATGTTTAAGTAGAGATTACAGCGGGGATAATAGGTGTTGAACCGCTGCATAGAGGGGGAGAGAGTTGGTGATGACGGCGGCAAAGTTGTTGGTGTAGATTGCCGTCACGATGATGGCCCCGGCGGCGTTCCGGTGCCACCGGGAGAGAGGGGGAGAGAGGCCCCCTCCGTCTTCTTCTTCCTTGGCCTCCCCCCTAGTTGGGAGGAGGGTTTCCCGTCTGGTTCTTGGCCTCCATGGCAGCGGAGGGGCGGGAGCCCCTCCGAGATTTGATCTCTCTCTCTGTTTCCTTCTGTTTCTGCCTTCCCAGATTCTGGGCTTTCACCGTTTCTTAAATTCCCGGAGATCCGTAAAGCCGATTGGGCTGAAATTTTAACACGATTTTTATCCGGATATTAGCTTTCTTGAGGCGAAAGAAGGGCACCAACCACCTTACGGGGTGACCACAAGAGTCCAGGGCGCGCCCTACCCCCTGGGGCGCGCCCCTATGGCTTGTGGGCCCCTCGGGCATCGTCTCGCGTTGATTCTTTTTCCCAAAAATCACATATATTCCAAAAAAAATCTCCGTAAGTTTTTATCGCGTTTGGACTTCATTTGGTATGGATATTCTGTGAAACAAAAAACATGCAACAAACAGGAACTGGCACTGGGCACTGGATCAATATGTTAGTCCCAAAAATAGTATAAAAAGTTGCCAAAAGTATATGAAAGTTGTATAATATTGGCATGAAACAATCAAAAATTATAGATACGACAGGGACGTATCAGAGGCCGCTCGCTTGACGGAGGAGGCAGCACGGAACGTCTCCATGAGCTATCACTTTGATTATTATCCAGACCAGTAGTGGTGATCACCAAGCTAGGCCAAAAGCCTAAGCTTGGGGGGAGTACATATTTCTCACCAACATTACATTCATGTTCACACACTTCATTTCAATTGTCGGTGTTCATCCTCTTTCATTGTATATCCATGTTAGTTTTATTTTTCCGCTTTCTTCTTGTGTGTGAAAAAATTTGAAACCCCCCAAAAAATCTCGCTTATTTTCGGGTTTTCTTCCTTATTTAATTAGTTTGTATTATTAGAAGAAAACCCAAAAAGATTTCCTTTGCTTGCTGGGAGCTTTCCCGTGTGAATAGTTTTCTCGTCCTTGTTTTTCCTTTATTTATTTGCTTTCTACGAGAAAACCCAAAAGTCCAAAAACATTTTAGTGTGTTTATCTAAATTTCTTTTCTTTTTGTTGAGTCGTTAAAAGGAGAATACCACGATGAAAATGTTGAGTGGCTCTCATATGCATTATAGTTGCTCATGCCGTGCTTAAATAGCTAGGATTGAATAATTATTTTCAGAGTGTTTATATCCTACTCATACTAATGTTCAATGTTATCTATACGCAATGCATGATTATGACCATTTTCACTCTCTAGCTGGTCGCTTCTCAATCTATTGCTACCCTTCAATTGTACTAAGCGGGAATGCTGCTTGTGCATCCAAAATCATTAAACCCAAGTTGTTCCACATGAGTCCATCATATCTATTTATATACGGTATTACCCTGCCGTTCCAAGGAAATTTGCATGTGCCACCTCTAAACGTTGAAATAAACATCCATTTTGTCTGCTAGTACCGCTCATGGAGCGACAGGGTGGTCAGTATCTTCCATGCTAAGCGGGTTATTCTCAAGATGGGCGTTTATTTGCCTGTCATTGCACGAGAGAGGCTAGTAAAAAGTATGCCCAGTCCTGCATAATCAAAAATAAATTAAACAAAAACTCCGGGGACAGTTGATATGTTGGAGGCGCCACCCGTGGATTCGGTCAGCCATGGCTTGTGTATGTATGGTGGATGGGAGTAAACTTTACAATTCCGCTTGCGAACTGCCAATAATGTGTTTAGCAAGAAAGATACTGAAAACTCAGTCATGACGTTGATAGGAAAAGCACACCACCCAAAATTACAATTTCATTCCAGATTTAAACTTTGAGCTCTGGCACCTCTGCAAATCAATGCTTCCCTATGCGAAGGGCCTTCTATTTACTTTTATGTTATTTTAACTTTATTCTTGAGTCATCATCGTCTTGCTAAAGCACCAGACCGGAGAGCAATATTGTCATTTTTATGCATTGAGTCTAGTTAATGTTGAATGTGAGCATAACTGGATGTCTCCTACCATGAATTACAATGTTTAGTCGCTGCTTGGACCTTAGAGGTGCTCTGCATTTATGTTTTGCGGACTCAGAAAGGGCTAGCAAGATACCACATCATCATATTATATCAAGACTATTTTAAGGAATTGTTGGCATGTGAGATATTTTATTATTGCTCGCTAGTTGGTTATGTTATTGCCATGAGTGAATATAATAGCTAAGTGTTATCATCGACATGGTTATTTATGATTTATGCTGAAAACCCGAACACTAGCTTAGCATATATATGACAACGAGAACAAAAGAGTTTGTAAAAGTTTTCTTTATCACTTTCAGTTTATCAACTGAATTGCTTGAGGACAAGCAATGCGTTAAGCTTGGGGGAGTTGACACGTCTCAAACATATCTACCTTTCCAAACACTTATGCTCTTGTTTTGGACTCTAATTTGCATGATTTGAATGAAACTAACCCGGATGTACAATGAAAGAGGATGAACACCGACAATTGAAATGAAGACGTCTTGTTAATATGAAGAAGAAACCCGGATATTTCAGGAGCTGCTTCATTGAGCAAGCCGGTCCCTTAACATATTTGTTATTCTTATTTCAGGAGCTTACCATGAATAAATTCAAGCTAACCTGGGGGCTAATGTCGGGGATATTACCCCGTGGTATAACCCGGCCTAAAGTATGACCCGGCCGGGACTTGGCGACTCACTGGTGACCCGGCCGAGCCTGGCGGCTCATTGGTGACCCGGCAGGCGGTTCAGACGAACGACAAGACCCAACGGCCGGGAAGGCAGCTCATGGGAGGGCCGACTCATGTTATGGTGGGCCGGCTCATAGAGAAGGCCCAAGATGAGGAAGGATTCCCTCATAAAGGAAACAAGACCCAGATTAGGATTCAAGAGAGACTAGTCCTAATCCTACTCCCAGTAGGACTCTACATGTAAAACCTACCCCTTCAACCCTATATAAGGAGGGGTAAGGTGCCCCAAGAGGGACAAGTTCAAGTCATTAGGGATAGACAGATTAGAAACCCTGGAGACTAGAGGTAGCGATTCCGCACCCTTGTAATCGAGATCATCCTCATCATCAATACAGACAAAGGCTTTTACCTCCATCGGAGGGGCCGAACCTGGGTACACTCCCGTCTCTCGATTCTGACCAACCCCTCTCAAGCCGCCACCTAGTTGCGATGGCCTCACACCTAAGTTCTCTCACGAGGACATCTGTCGTGATAAAAACCAGGACAGTTGGCACCCACCATGGGGCCCCGCACGGTAGTGTTGTGTTCTTGGAGGGAACCCATCATGAATTGAGAAGCTCGTGATTGACAGGATGAAGAAGAGCCCGCACGTAACAAGGGGACAGAATAACCCTACACTGGACAACCTTGGGCAGAGCCAGCAGTATGAGATTGGATTAAGTTCAAGAAAATTAGTGTTATGGATTATTCCGCCGTCTTCATCCCAAAGATTCGCCGAGCCAACAGGATTTTTATCGCGCACAACCGCATCCGAGATTGACAAGAATTCTGAAAAAGGATCTACGTCGACTCCGAAATCATCATTCGAAGATGAAAGAAATATAAGCGGTGGCATGAAAAATTAGGGTTGCGTCTATGCGCCATCGCACGTCACCAGACGATCCGTCGAAACCAGATAAAATTCTACGACGCCACCGCAAGAAGCCGAGTCTGATAGGAGGTCTCTCCGTACGCATCAAAATAGTGTATTGAGACGGAGACGAGTTGGGAGCAGCAGGAGACGTGTTTGTAACAGTCAAAAATTTTGGCGCAAGATTCCTAAATCAGAGTTCCTGTAGATAGACGTCTATGCGGACTTGGCTTCGCCCCCGCGGCTCCACTTCGCATCGCCTCGCCTCCACCACCGAGCCACCAGCCTACTATGTTGGCTTCGCTCCGCGGCTCCAACTCACCTTGCCTCAAGACGGACTCGCCACGCTCAGCGCCGGCTCCCGCGCGCTGCACCGGCCTCCGCCACCGCGCCTCAACCACCGAGACCTTGCCTCGCTGCGCTGGCTCCGCCCTCGCGGCTCCAGCATACCGCACCCACCAGCCGCCACCGCTGCCAATGGCGAAGCGCCCGCGCCGGTCCTACTCCCTGCAGTCCCGCGTACGCCGACTCATCCTACCAGACGCCGGCCTCGCCGTCCTCGGCTCCTCCGCCGACGATGTCGCCCGCGCCATCCGCTCCCACCACCGCGAGTACCAGCGCTACAAGCTCGACTTATTCGCCTCCGTCGTCCTCCATGCCATCTCCTCACTACCGCCTCCCGGCGACGCCAGCTACTCCGACGACAGCGCCTCCGGTTCCTCCGGCTGCCGCAACAGTCATGACGCCACATCGTCCTCCACCACCACCCACTCACATTCGCCGCCTTCCTCCGAAATCGCTATTGTGCTCCTGCTGCTCCTCCCAAACATCCAAATGAGACCCCGACGTTGACCAGCAGCTTGAAATGGAGGCCGCGGCGGAGAAGGCCACCTTGCGGCCTGATGCTCAAAGAGGCCACGGTGAGCGGAAACGGGTAATGTTTGCTGACCTCAGGGGCATGGCGTCAGTGATAGAGCGGCTGATGCTGGAGGTGGTGGTCCCGCTATGCCATCTGGAGCTGCCGCTGCACCTAGGAGTGCGGCCCGTGGCCGGGATTCTGCTGCACGGACCGCCGGGCTACGGAAAGACCACCCTCGCCAAAGCAATTGCCGACGAGACCGGCATGCCGTTCTACGACATCTCGGAGATCAAATTAGTCTTTGGGGTCTCCGGTGGACAGGCGCGCAAGCCATCGTCTTTACAGTCTAGTCAACAACGACACCCGAGGCTGCACCGGCATTCGCGCTCATCCGACAGAAAATACCAGGTGTTATCTGCCTGTTTTGTTTTCAGTACATATTAATCCATCAGAGAACAATTACTCTGTCTCTTGCAATAAATTTTATGCAGGACATATATTCATTATAAAAGTGGCGTTATACCATGAATACGGAGATCGCGCCAACATTATCTTGCGCCAGCGACCGTCCATGCCGAGCTGCTCGATGGACACACTCGCAACCTACCACCCCCGCGGTCCGATCTACAATAACACGCCGGTGACGTGCCTGCTCGCTCGAGGCGCCAAACGAATACACGCGAGCCGCCGCCCCCGCGATCCGGTCTACTCCAACAACGCTAGAGGAAAGGAGAAATATATATATATATATATATCATCAGCCTTCAGCCGTGTAGGGCTGCCCAATGGGTAGGCACATTGGCATGTTATCCTCGCGGTCCTGTTTGCTTCAGCACATCGAAGAAATAAGAATCAGACATGGAGGAAACATCCCTGGGGAAGCTACAAGTTGAGCTGGCCACCATTGAGCTGGCAATTCAAAAGCCAGCGGGAAAAAAATGGCCATGGAGGAGCCCGGAGAGCC
This sequence comes from Elymus sibiricus, assembly GCA_039707655.1. NCBI lineage: Eukaryota > Viridiplantae > Streptophyta > Magnoliopsida > Poales > Poaceae > Elymus > Elymus sibiricus. Next base: position 404,299,182 of record CM077663.1, read on the forward strand.
GGACCAAGTGAGAATAGCAAAGAATGGGTCAAAAGGAATATGAACTTAATTTGGCCACGACATTTGCCAAGGACGTACAATGAGCATCACGAAGATCATCAACTCGCCACATCGTCTCCAGTTTCAATAAATTCCATCGTTCGGCCGTCAACCTTATGTCGGCTTATGCCACGGCCAAGTATAAAGACTCTTAAGCCGCCTCCTCGAGTCGACTTAAGACTCGAGGGCTACACAGTCATGACTCGACAGATTCAACCGGGTTCAAATATTCTGGAACCTCGGGTCGTTGCAGGGAAGATAACTCGGTCCCGGGGGCTGCTGCCTTATTGGCGGAAGATTTAAAGCCGCCCAAGAGGACGAGCCGCCATGATGCGACCGTTCAAACATGGGTGCCCTACCTTATTGGCGGAATATTTAAAGTCGTCCAAGAGGATGAGCCGCCATGATGCGACCGTTCAAACATGGGTGCCCTGCTTTATTGGCGAAAAATTGAAAGTTGCCCAAGAGGACGAGCCGCCATGATGCGCCGTTCAAACATGGGTGCCCTGCTTTATTGGAGAAAAATTAAAAGTTGCCCAAGAGGACGAGCCGCCATGATGCGCCGTTCAAACATGGGTGCCCTGATTTATTGGATCATCATATTATGATCAATGGTCGAGCTTTTCCATGATCATAGGTCACTTGGGGGCTTCCAACTCAATGAGTTTAGCTTTCATACCCTCTTGACCGGCTTCCATGCCATATATGGGTTAAACCTGCCTGTTTGCAACTTGCTACTCCGCCAGGTGACCCGTCGTACTCTTGGCAGTCACTCTTTTAATAAGACCCTGAACTTGTCAAATTTAAAATGGCGGCTTATGTCAAGAGAGAGCCGGCTTACAGAGAGCTAGGATAAACTCACATGTCTGCTGTAGTCTCTCCGCTATGTGGCCCGTTCGTACTCTGAACAGTCAATCTTTTTTAAGACCCTGAACTAGTTAAGGTTAAAACAACGGATTTATGTCACGTGAGAGCCGGCTTACGGGATTAAAGGCGTTCATGCCAAGCTTCTTTGAAGCAAAAACCTTGAGTTTTTTCAAAATAAGAACAAGAGTTGATCTCTTTTTGTTGTGCCTTCAAGGCCGGCTTACAAAAATTTGAGATATACATGTATATATTCTCTGTTAGTTGTTTTTATCATATACATACATCATCCTGCAGTGCATCATGCATCATACATGCATATCAAGCCGGTCATCAAACCAGGTTACATTGTAACTGAGGGAGTCCTGGACTAAGGGGTCCTCGGGCCGCTGGCCTATCTCCTGATAGGCCGGCTTGGTGGGCCGCTCTCTGACTATCGTAGGAAGGGCCGGATATGCCGCGACCCCATGTTCCAGAAGGAAGCCTCAAAGGCGCGTCGTGCACTCCAAGTCAAGATGAGGAGATCGTCATTTCCATCCCCCGCAAGAGACATATCATGTGTAAACCCTAGTACCCCCCGGTGTCTATACAAACCGGGGAGGTTTTAGATTGTAGGGGAGAGAAACTCATCTAGGGTTTTAGCTATTCGATCTCGTGGTAGATCAACTCTGTAACCTTCATACCCTCAATATAATCAAGCAGGACGTAGGGTTTTACCTCCATAGGAGGGCCCGAACCTAGGTAAAACTTCGTCTCCTTCGTCCCCTGTTACCATCGATCCTAGACTCACAGCTCGGGACCCCCTACCCGAGATCCGCCGGTTTTGACACCTACAGTAAACTCTGCAGGAACAAATAGATCTTTGATAGCCAAAATGGATGGATCTTCATCATGGTTTATCATAACCAGTATTAAATGCTTGGGGTTTTTCAAGCCAGCTCGGAAGAAATGACTATTCTCGAAGAGCCGCCCTATCACATATAATGCCGGGTCATCTAATTGACCGGCTCTTTGATACGTCTCTATCGTATCTATAATTTTTGATTGTTTCATGCCAATATTCTACAACTTTCATATACTTTTGGCAACTTTTTATACTATTTTTTGGGACTAACATATTGATCCAGTGCCCAGTGCCAGTTCCTGTTTCTTGCATATTTTGTGTTTCGCAGAAAATCCATATCAAACAAAGTCCAAACGGGATAAAAACTTGTGGAGATTTTTTTTGGAATATATGTGAATTTTGGGAAGTGGAATCAACAGAAGGCGGTGCCCGAGGGGCCCACAAGCCATAGGGGCGCACCCTGGGGGGTAGGGCGCGCCAGGCTTGCTTGTGGCCACCCCGTAAGGCGGTTGGTTCCCTTCTATCGCCACAAGAAAGATAATATCCAGATAAAAATCGTGTTAAAATTTCAGCCCAATCGGAGTTACGGATCTCCGGGAATTTAAGAAACGGTGAAAGGCCAGAATCTGGGGACGCAGAAACAGAAGGAAACAGAGAGAGAGATCCAATCTCGGAGGGGATCTAGCCCCTCCGCTGCCATGGAGGCCAAGGACCAGAGGGGAAACCCTCCTCCCATCTAGGGGTGAGGTCAAGGAAGAAGAAGAAGGAGGGGGGCTCTCTCCCCCTCTCTCCCGGTGGCATCGGAACGCCGCCGGGGCCATCATCGTGACGGCGATCTACACCAACAACTTCGCCGCCGTCATCACCAACTCTCTCCCCCTCTATGCAGCGGTTCAACACCTCTTCTCCCCGCTGTAATCTCTACTTAAACATGGTGCTCAATGCTATATATTATTTCCCAATGATGTATGGCTATCCTATGATGTTTGAGTAGATCCGTTTTGTCCTATGGGTTGATTAATGATCATGATTGGTTTGAGTTGCATGTTTTATTATTGGTGATGTCCTATGGTGCTCTCCGTGTCGTGCAAGCGTGAGGGATCCCCGCTGTAGGGTTTGCAATATGTTCATGATTCGCTTATGGTGGGTGGCGTGAGTGACAGAAGCACATGCCCGAGTAAGTAGGTTGTTTGCGTATGCGAATAAAGAGGACTTGATACCTTATAATGCTATGGTTGGGTTTTACCTTAATGATCTTTAGTAGTTGCGGATGCTTGCTAGAGTTCCAATCATAAGTGCATATGATCCAAGTAGAGAAAGTATGTTAGCTTATGCCTCTCCCTCATATAAAATTGCAATAATGATTACCGGTCTAGTTATCGATTGCCTAGGGACAAATAACTTTCTTGTGACAAAAAGCTCTCTACTAAGAATAACTTAGTTGTTTCTTCATCTAAACAGCCCCTAGATTTTATTTACGTGTTCTTTTTTATCTTGCAAACCTATCCCGTTACACCTACAAAGTACTTCTAGTTTCATACTTGTTCTAGGTAAAGCGAACGTTAAGCGTGCGTAGAGTTGTATCGGTGGTCGATAGAACTTGAGGGAATATTTGTTCTACCTTTAGCTCCTCGTTGGGTTCGACACTCTTACTTATCGAAAGAGGCTACAACTGATCCCCTATACTTGTGGGTTATCACTCTTGAATTTTTTTCAACTTGTGCTCTGTAGTAAACTACAACACTTATAGATTTCTCAAACATATATTTGTCGGGTTGCACCGCAACCACGAGCAGGGATTTTCATTTCAAGGACAAAGGCATTATTCCAGGATATTCGACAAAATACCAGGTTACCACCACGGTCAAGGAGTCAGTCAACAAATTATGATGGGTTATATTATTCTCACACAGTCCCAAGTCGTTGCAGGCATACAACCCGGCACTTGGGGGCTACATCATATGATGTTTTTCTTTTCAAAAGGAGAAGTACATGTAAGTCCCGAGTCGCTGCAGGTAAACGACCCGATACTTGGGGGCTACACCGCTCAGATCAAAAAATTTAAAGTCCCAAGTCGTTGCAGGCGTGCGACCCGGCACTTGGGGACTACAGTATTCAGCTGTTTAAAACAGATTATAAGGTCGAAATTGAAGACCTGGTCCATCACATACTGATGAGCCGGCCCTTGGGGGCTACACATGTGAAATACAAGACACTCAGTCTATATCTGGCGACTCAGATGACAATCCGTATTTCTCAACATTCAACACCAAGGTCAAAGTCCCAGGTTGTTGCAGGCAAGACAACCCGGCACTTGGGGGATACACAGTCAAAGATATTGTTGCAAATCACCAAGTCATCATGAGCTGATAAACTTGGACTTGGGGGCTACAGGTAATATGGATATATCAAAAAATATAAGAGCACTTTGAAGATGTCAATTGTGAGCAAGACCGCCTCAGCACTATCAAAAATCATGACCCGGCAGATTCTATATAAGCAACCCGGCTTCACAAGTTGAAAGTGGTTTAACAATGGACGATTTTCTATTCCCAATCAAAGCAATGGAAAGCCGGCTCAACTTCATATGGTTTTCTTATCTCCAATATTTTCATCGAAGCCAAAGCAATGGAAGCCGTCTTAACATCATGTGGATTTCTCATTCCCAAAAGTATCTTTAGGCCAAAGCATTGGAGGTCGACTCAACGACATATGGGTGTTTTATTCCCAATATTTTGCAAAGGACACGGACCTACAAGATGTTTGTGAAGACGGCTCGTTAATATGAAGAAGAAACCCGGATATTTCAGGAGCTGCTTCATTGAGCCGGCCGATGGAGCAAGCCGGTCCCTTAACATATTTGTTATTCTTATTTCAGGAGCTTACCATGAATAAATTCAAGCTAACCTGGGGGCTAATGTCGGGGATATTACCCCGCGGTATAACCCGGCCTGAAGTATGACCCGGCTGGGACTTGGCGACTCACTAGTGACCCGGCCGAGCTTGGCGGCTCATTGGTGACCCGGCAGGCGGGTCAGACGAACGACAAGACCCAACGGCCAGGAAGGCGGCTCATGGGAGGGCCGACTCATGTTATGGTGGGCCGGCTCACAGAGAAGGCCCAAGATGAGGAAGGATTCCCTCATAAAGGAAACAAGACCCAGATTAGGATTCAAGAGAGACTAGTCCTAATCCTACTCCCAGTAGGACTCTACATGTAAAACCTACCCCTTCAACCCTATATAAGGAAGGGTAAGGTGCCCCAAGAGGGACAAGTTCAAGTCATTAGGGATAGACAGATTAGAAACCCTGGAGACTAGAGGTAGCGATTCCGCACCCTTGTAATCGAGATCATCCTCATCATCAATACAGACAAAGGCTTTTACCTCCATCGGAGGGGCCGGACCTGGGTACACTCCCGTCTCTCGATTCTGACCAACCCCTCTCAAGCCGCCACCTAGTTGCGATGGCCTCACACCTAAGTTCTCTCACGAGGACATCTGTCGTGATAAAAACCAGGATAGTTGGCACCCACCATGGGGCCCCGCACGGTGGTGTTGTGTTCTTGGAGGGAACCCATCATGAATTGAGAAGCTCGTGATTGACAGGATGAAGAAGAGCCCGCACGTAACAAGGGGACAGAATAACCCTACACTGGACAACCTTGGGCAAAGCCAGCAGTATGAGATTGGATTAAGTTCAAGAAAATTAGTGTTATGGATTATTCCGCCGTCTTCATCCCAAAGATTCGCCGAGCCAACAGGATTTTTATTGCGCACAACCGCATCCGAGATTGACAAGAATTCTGAAAAAGGATCTACGTCGACTCCGAAATCATCATTCGAAGATGAAAAAAATATAAGCGGTGGCATGAAAAATTAGGGTTGCGTCTATGCGCCATCGCACGTCACCAGACGATCCGTCGAAACCGGATAAAATTCTACGACGGCACCGCAAGAAGCCGAGTCTGATAGGAGGTCTCTCCGTAGGCATCAAAATAGTGTATTGAGACGGAGACGAGTTGGGAGCAGCAGGAGACGTGTTTGTAACAGTCAAAAATTTTGGCGCAAGATTCCTAAATCAGAGTTCCTGGAGATAGACGTCTATGCGGACTTGGCTTCGCCCCCGCGGCTCCACTTCGCATCGCCTCGCCTCCACCACCGAGCCACCAGCCTACTATGCTGGCTTCGCTCCGCGGCTCCAACTCACCTTGCCTCAAGACGGACTCGCCACGCTCAGCGCCGGCTCCCGCGCGCTGCACCGGCCTCCGCCACCGCGCCTCAACCACCGAGACCTTGCCTCGCTGCGCTGGCTCCGCCCTCGCGGCTCCAGCATACCGCACCCACCAGCCGCCACCGCTGCCAATGGCGAAGCGCCCGCGCCGGTCCTACTCCCTGGAGTCCCGCGTACGCCGACTCATCCTACCAGACGCCGGCCTCGCCGTCCTCGGTTCCTCCGCCGACGATGTCGCCCGCGCCATCCGCTCCCACCACCGCGAGTACCAGCGCTACAAGCTCGACTTATTCGCCTCCGTCGTCCTCCATGCCATCTCCTCACTACCGCCTCCCGGCGACGCCAGCTACTCCGACGACAGCGCCTCCGGTTCCTCCGGCTGCCGCAACAGTCATGACGCCACATCGTCCTCCACCACCACCCACTCACATTCGCCGCCTTCCTCCGAAATCGCTATTGTGCTCCTGCTGCTCCTCCCAAACATCCAAATGAGACCCCGACGTTGACCAGCAGCTTGAAATGGAGGCCGCGGCGGAGAAGGCCACCTTGCGGCCTGATGCTCAAAGAGGCCACGGTGAGCGGAAACGGGTAATGTTTGCTGACCTCAGGGGCATGGCGTCAGTGATAGAGCGGCTGATGCTGGAGGTGGTGGTCCCGCTATGCCATCTGGAGCTGCCGCTGCACCTAGGAGTGCGGCCCGTGGCCGGGATTCTGCTGCACGGACCGCCGGGCTACGGAAAGACCACCCTCGCCAAAGCAATTGCCGACGAGACCGGCATGCCGTTCTACGACATCTCGGAGATCAAATTAGTCTTTGGGGTCTCCGGTGGACAGGCGCGCAAGCCATCGTCTTTACAGTCTAGTCAACAACGACACCCGAGGCTGCACCGGCATTCGCGCTCATCCGACAGAAAATACCAGGTGTTATCTGCCTGTTTTGTTTTCAGTACATATTAATCCATCAGAGAACAATTACTCTGTCTCTTGCAATAAATTTTATGCAGGACATATATTCATTATAAAAGTGGCGTTATACCGTGAATACGGAGCTCGCGCCAACATTATCTTGCGCCAGCGACCGTCCATGCCGAGCTGCTCGATGGACACACTCGCAACCTACCACCCCCGCGGTCCGATCTACAATAACACGCCGGTGACGTGCCTGCTCGCTCGAGGCGCCAAACGAATACACGCGAGCCGCCGCCCCCGCGATCCGGTCTACTCCAACAACGCTAGAGGAAAGGAGAAATATATATATATATATATATATATATATATCATCAGCCTTCAGCCGCGTAGGGCTGCCCAATGGGTAGGCACATTGGCATGTTATCCTCGCGGTCCCGTTTGTTTCAGCACATCGAAGAAATAAGAATCAGACATGGAGGAAACATCCCTGGGGAAGCTACAAGTTGAGCTGGCCACCATTGAGCTGGCAATTCAAAAGCCAGCGGGAAAAAAATGGCCATGGAGGAGCCCGGAGAGCCGGACCAAGTGAGAATAGCAAAGAATGGGTCAAAAGGAATATGAACTTAATTTGGCCACGACATTTGCCAAGGACGTACAATGAGCATCACGAAGATCATCAACTCGCCACATCGTCTCCAGTTTCAATAAATTCCATCGTTCGGCCGTCAACCTTATGTCGGCTTATGCCACGACCAAGTATAAAGACTCTTAAGCCGCCTCCTCGAGTCGACTTAAGACTCGAGGGCTACACAGTCATGACTCGACAGATTCAACCGGGTTCAAATATTCTGGAACCTCGGGTCGTTGCAGGGAAGATACCTCGGTCCCGGGGGCTGCTGCCTTATTGGCGGAAGATTTAAAGCCGCCCAAGAGGACGAGCCGCCATGATGCGACCGTTCAAACATGGGTGCCCTACCTTATTGGCGGAATATTTAAAGTCGTCCAAGAGGATGAGCCGCCATGATGCGACCGTTCAAACATGGGTGCCCTGCTTTATTGGCGAAAAATTGAAAGTTGCCCAAGAGGACGAGCCGCCATGATGCGCCGTTCAAACATGGGTGACCTGGATTAGGATTCAAGAGAGACTAGTCCTAATCCTACTCCCAGTAGGACTCTACATGTAAAACCTACCCCTTCAACCTATATAAGGAGGGGTAAGGCGCCCCAAGAGGGACAAGTTCAAGTCATTAGAGATAGACAGATTAGAAACCCTGGAGACTAGAGGTAGCGATTCCGCACCCTTGTAATCGAGATCATCCTCATCATCAATACAGACAAAGCAGGATGTAGGCTTTTACATCCATCGGAGTGGCCGAACCTGGGTAAACTCGCGTCTCTCGATTCTGACCAACCCCTCTCAAGCCGCCACCTAGTTGCGATGGCCTCACACCTAAGTTCTCTCACGAGGACATCTGCCGTGATAGAAACCACGACACGGACTGACGCTGTTTTCAGCAGAACTATTATGGTGTTGTTTATGTGTAGAAATCAAAGTTCTCGGAATTGGACGAAACTTTTTGGAGAATTTTTTTGTAATATATAAAAAATATTGGAGCGAAGATCCACCGGAGGGGGCCAGCCACCCCCCCGGCGCGCCCTGATGGTTCCGCATACCCTAATTCCAGTCCTATAAATTCCTATTTCCGGAGAAAAAAAATCAAATAGAAGTGTTCATTGCATTTCACGAGACGGAGCCGCCGCCACCTCATGTTCTTCCTTGGGAGGGCTGATCTGGAGTCCGTTTGGGGCTCTGGAGAGGGGGATTCGTCGCCATGGTCATCACCAACACTGCTTCCTCAACACCACCATGATGCTCACCACCGGGAGTGAGTTATTCCTTTGTAGGCTTACTGGACGGTGATGGGATTGGATGATATTGATCATGTAATCGAGTTATTTTGATAGGGCTTGATCCCTAGTGTCCACTATGTTCTGAGATTGATGTTGCTATGACTTTGCTATGCTTAATGCTTGTCACTAGGGCTCGAGTGCCATGATTTCAGATATGAACCTATTAGGTTTTCATGAATATGAGAGTGTTTTAGACCCTATCTTGCAACTTGTATGCACCTATTACTTGTTATGATCCGCATACCCCAAGGTGACAATAATTGGGATTTTTCTGGTGATTGCTGTAGTTTGAGGAGTTCATGTATTCACCATGTGTTAATGCTTAGTTCCGGTTCTCTATAACAGAGGCCTTCATATCCCTTAGATTTCCTTATGGACCCTGCTGCCACGGGAGGGTAGGACAAAAGATGTCATGCAAGTCCTTATTATAAGCACATATGACTATATACGGAATACATGCCTACATTACATTGATGAATTGGAGCTAGTTCTGTGTCGCTCTAGTATGTAACTGTTACATGATTGATGTCATCTAAATCATTATCCATCACCGATCCTTGGCCTACGCTTTTCATATATAGAATCTTGTTAAGTTACAATTGATGCTACTACTGTTACAATCACTACAAAACTGTTGTTGTTACCGTTACTGTTACTACTACTATTTTGCTGTGCTACTAAAACCTTTGCTACAGAGAGATAACCTAGGTGTGGTTGAATTGACAACTCAACTGCAAAGACCAGTAAATATTCTTTGGTGGCCCTTGTGTCGAATCAACAAATTTAGGTAAAATAATTTCCTCGAAGACTGTTACGATCCTTTATACTTGTGGGTTATCAAGCTCAATTGTGACAACATGCACCAGAAGCGGTGACAAGAGGTCGCCAGTACTGAAAACTTGGGTCGCAGGTCTATCGTGCACCGCCGCCCCCTTCACACTAACATTATGTGAAAAATTTGCATCGACACCCTAAATAAGAAGTACAAGGCCGAGGGTGCCCAGGACGGTCTCCCTACATGGAGCTCCTATGACGAGCTCAATTGCTTCATCAGTCCCACCCACTCCGCCTCTAAGTAGTAGTGCGCCTCATCATTAGTCGTCGGCCCATCGCTTTGCCTTGGACCTCCACCCTTTCGCCTCTAGAATCACTTTCCACCCTCATATTTGACTTCCCATTATCTTCCCATGGCCTTGCCGCTGCCAAACTATAGTCATGGGACACTGCTCTTGACTGTCGCATTTGTCCAGCAGATAATCGTTGCTTTTGCTCCAGTTTCCTATTCGAAGGACTCCGGTAATCCTAGTGGCAACAAAAATAGCAATACTCGCATTGGCTACCACATCGATCCACTTAATCACTCTTGGCAACAATAAATGTCGTCACTGCGAGCAAACTTGCAGAGGTGATAACGGTAGTGTCAGCGATCTGGCTAGGGAGAATGAGGCTTTTTGTTAGATGTATGAGTATGTGGAGAGTGCCAAATATAAGCATTCAAATTAGATGAGATGCAATAAAATTTAGTTCTTGAAGTATGTGGAGGGGAAGCCAATGGAGAACTTCATAGATGTCCATGTGAAGCTCGCGAGAGTAAAGCATAAGAAGAACATAGGGTCTTGAACAATTGGCACCGACGGAGTGGAGTTGCTTTCCTCTGTCACTCTGATGCCTTTTCATTCCGACCATGCATACCTCAGATGTCTAGGAAGGCTCCAGTTAAAGTTCATTTGTCTGTTTCAGTTTAGAAAAACATTGTTGTAGGTTATTGTTCATTAAATTTAACTATGGCTACTACAAAGGTTGTAATATCAGCGTTGGTGTGATAAGCTTAACTATTATGTCGCATTTAGTATGTTTTTCATTAATGTTTAGGAATATAAATTCTTAAAGTATGTAGAGGCATAATTTTAAATTTCAACCCCATATACGATGACATTCTGATATACTCTTGTGGTTGTCCTTACTAGTGAGAATGTCCACATTTGATCTTTCTTGTCCTGAATCTATTACTTTTCTTTTGCTGTTGTAGCATAACGGAACCTTCAAATCTTTGACGAGTAATGATGCATTGATCTGTATTTTGTTCTTAATATGGGTTTGCACAAGTTTAGGTGAGTTCATCTTGATGATATTCAACAATAATTTATGTGTAGCAACATTTAAAGGTAAGCATGTTGTGAACTTCTGTTGCAGAAGTGTGTTTCACATTTTTGTTCTGAGATATTGACTCATTAGATAATGTAGTAAATATAACTCTATTTTTTGCCTATAGCCGTCATCCTTCCCCCATATTGTACATTTTAGATTATGGTATTTATAATTTATTAGAATTCAAATGTTGAAAGACTAATTCTGGAATTTCTTTGCTTTGCCTGAAGAACTCCTTTATGTTGAGGATCTTTGTAAAAATAAAAGAAAATCTCCACAAACATAGTAAAATTCCAAGGAGTCCTATAACTACGACACAAAACTAGATGTAAAAGATGATGCATTTTTGACCTCATCAAGTACATAGGTTTAGGATGAATATACTACTTAACAAAAAAAGGAGATGGTGGTAGCCGTCAAGGCGATGGAGTTGATGGTCATCCACTTGAAGGCATTGCAACATCATTGGAAGAGAGGCGAATAATGGTCTTAAATTAGGATGTACTCACATATGACATACTTGACAAAAAATAATTGCCTCCATAAATGATCAAGTTTGTTGACAACATATCTTGGTGCTATATTAAAGACTTGCGGTTTTAGTCGACACAATTAACAACGGATTTTTTCTTTAGATCATATTTAATGCAAACAAATGGATAAGGGAGAATTCAATATTTATAGTTCAACACTTCTCTTCTATATAACGGGAGTTCCTCTCGTCATATATCGCACTAACCCACAATTAGCTAAAAAGCCAGTAAATATCTACCTTATGGTTGATCCTTCTTGTAGCTTCCCATTTGTAGTAACAAGTCTTGTAGTGGAGGGAGAAGTGGTTGGGTGTTTGTTTCATTGGAAAAAAACACAAATGTCCAGCTTAGCTATGATAACATGCACCGGAAGCAGTGATAAGAAGTCGTCAGTACCGTAAACTTGGGTCGCGGGTCTACCGTGCGCCGTCGCCCCCCTCATGCTAACATTATGTGAAACATCTGCATCGACACCCTAAAGAAGAAGTACTAGGCAGAGCGCACCCATGATGGTCTCTCTACATGGAGCTCCTACGATGAGCTCAATTGCTTCGTCAGTCCCACCCTCTCTGCCTCCAGGATGCAGTGCGCGTGATCATTAGTCATCGGTCCATCACTTTGCCCTGGACCTCCACCTTTTCGCCTATAGAATCACTTGTCACCCTCATCCTTGACTTCCCCTCATTTTATTGCCTCCATAAATGATCAATTTTGTTGACTAAATATATTGGTGCTATACTAAAGACTTGCGGTTTTTAGTCGACGCAATTAACAAGGAATGCATGTTTAGCTCATACTTCATGTGAACAAATGGATAAGGGTGAACTCGTTATTTATGGTTCAATAATTTTCTTCTTTATGAGGGGAGTTCCTCTCCTCATATATCCCACTAACCCACAGTTAGCTAAAAATCCAGTAAATATCTACCATATGGTTGATCCTTCTTGTAGCGTCCCATTTGTAGTAGTAAGTCATGTAGTGGAGGGAGAAGTGGTTGGGTGTCTGTTTCATTGAAAAAATAAAGAACACAAATGCCGAGCTCAACTATGACAACATGCACCAGAAGCACTGACAAGAGGTTGTCAGTAATAAAAACTTGGGCCGCTGGTCTACCGTGCACGGCCGCCCCCCTCACGCTAACATTATGTGAAACATTTGCATCGACACCCTAAATAAGAAGTACAAGGCTGAGGGCTCCCATGATGGTCTCCCTACATGGACCTCCTATGATGAGCTCAATTGCTTCGTTAGTCCCACCCACTCCGCCTCCAAGTAGCAGTGCGCCTGATCATTAGTCGTCGGCCCATCGCTTTGCCTGGACCTCCACCCTTTCGCCTCTAGAATCACTTGTGACACTCATATTTTACTTCCCCTCATCTTCCCATGTCCATGTCGCTGCCTAACTATAGTCGTGGGGCACTGGTCTTGACTGCCGCATTTGTCTAGCAGACCATCCCTGCATTTGTTGTAGTTTGCTATTCAAACGACTCTCGTGATCCTAGTGACAACAACAATAGCAATAATAGCATTGGTTACCACGTCGATCCACTTAATCATTCTTGGCAACAATAAATTTTTCACTACGAGCAAACTTGCAGAGGTGATAATGGTGGTGTTAGCGATCTGGATAGGGAGATCGAGGCTTTTTTCAGATGTATGAGCTTGTGGAGAGTGCCAAATAGAAGCATTCAATCTAGATGTAATGCAATAAAATTTAGTTCTTGAAGTATCTGGAGCGGAAGCCAATGGAGGACTTCATAGATGTACATGTGAAGCACAAGAAGCACATAGGGTTTGCAACAATTGGCACCGACGGATTGGAGTTGCTTTGCTCCGTCACTCTGATGCCTTCTCATTCCAACCATGCATACCTTAGATGTTTAAGAAGGCACTAGTTAAAGTTGATTTGTCCATTTCAGTTTAGATAAACATTATTGTTGGTTATTGTTCATTAATTTTAACTCTAGATACTACTAACACTACTAGGAAAAATCCTAGTAGTAGCATGGGTTAAACACCTAGTAGTAGCGCGGGTACCTGCGCTACTACTGCGGCGCTACAGCTAAATGGTAGTAGTTGCACGCTGCATCCCACACTACTAGTACTTGTGTTAGTAGTAGCGCGGGTTCCACGCGCGCTACTACTAACTATCTATAGCGCGTGTCTGTGACCCGCGCTACTACTATTAATTTTGAAAACCAAAAAAAATCTCGATCCCGTGCGTGAAGTCAATGGTGCCAATGGTTCGATCCAGTGACGACAGGGGTCGCCGTAGCTGCGGACGGGCAGCGGCAGACCAGATGCGGCGACGGCTGTTGTAGAAGGATCGGATCCATGGCAGAGCAAGACAACGGTGTGAGGATCCTCTTCGCGGCTAAGGCAGAGAGCTCCTGGTTGGCCATGTTGACTACCTTCGCAGGCATGGGCATGGGAGGTGAGTAAAACCGGAGGGAGAGGGATAGGGAAAAAGAGAAATAAGGCAGAGAGGTAGGATATGGAGGGCGCATCGGGGCTGGTCACCGGTGGTGAGGTGCTCCTTTGTGGTGGCATGGAGGCGAGGGGGAAGACAGGCAAGCTCCTGGACGCCAGTGACGTGAGGATGCGGCCTCATTGGGCGCCATGGAGGAGGAGGTGTGCTTGGGCAGGAGCACCATGGGAGAACCTATGGAGAGAGGGGGAGAGTGAGGGAGAGAGGAGGGATTCGGCCGAGGATATGGGGACTTCACCTACCTTGTACTTAGTAGTAGCGAGGGGTATAATCCCGCGCTACTACTTTCAACTTAGTAGTAGCGCGGGTTTATACCCCTCGCTACTACTATGGCATGTCCCGGGAGGGCATGGTAGAGACCACTTAGTAGTAGCGAGGGGTATAAACCCGTGCTACTACTATCAGCTTAGTAGTAGCGAGGGGTATAAACCCGCACTACTAGTAAGTAACAGTAGCGAGGGGTATAAACATGCGCTACTAGTAAGCGTGTACCTATAAGCTTTTCCCTAGTAGTGTAAGGTTGTAATATCAGTTTTGGTGTGATAAGCGTAACTATTATGTCACATTTAGTATGTTTTTCGGTAATGTTTAGGAATATAAATTCTTAAACTATGTAGAGGCATAATTTTAAATTTCAACCCCATATACAATGACATTTTGATATACTCTTGTGGTTGTCCTTAACAGTGAGAAGGTCCACAGTTGATCTTTCTTGTCCTGAATCTATTACTTTTCTTTTGTTATTGTAGAATAACAGACCCTTCTAATCTTTGACGAGTAATGATGTCTGAATGATGCATTGATGTGTATTTTGTTCTTAATATGGGTTTGCACAAATTTAGGAGAGTTCATCTTGATTATGTTCAACAATAATTTATGTGTAGCAACATTTAAAGGTAAGCATGTTGTGAACTTCTGTTGCAGAAGTGTGTTTCACATTTTTGTTCTGAGATATTGACGCATTAGATAACATAGTAAATATAACTCTATTTTTTTCCTATAGTCTTCATCCTTCCCCCCATATTGTACATTTTAGATTATGGTATGTATAATTTATTAGAATTCAAATGTTGAAAGACTAATTCTTGAATTTCCTTGCTTTGCCTCAAGAACTCCTTTGTGTTCAGGATCTTGGTAAAAATAAAAGAAAATCTCCACAAACATAGTAAAATTCCAAGGAGTCGTATAACTACGACACAAAACTAGACGTAAAACATGATGCGTTTTCGAACTCATCAACTACATAGGTTTAAGATGAATATACTACTTAACAAAAAAGGAGATGGTGGTAGCCGTCAAGGCGATGGAGTTGATGGTCATCCACTTGAAGGCATTGCAACATCATTGGAAGAGAGGCGAATAATGGTCTTAAATTAGGATGTACTCACATATGACATACTTGACCAAAAATAATTGCCTCCATAAATGATCAAGTTTGCTGACTACATATCTTGGTGCTATATTAAAGACTTGGGGTTTTTAGTCGAAACAATTAACAACGGATTTATGTTTAGATCATACTTAATGCAAACAAATGGATAAGGGTGAATTCAATATTTATAGTTCAACACTTCTTTTCTATATAACGGGAGTTCCTCTCTTCATATATCGCACCAACCCACAATTAGCTAAAAAGCCAGTAAATATCTACCTTATCATTGATCCTTCTTGTAGCTTCCCATTTGTAGTAAAAAGTCCTGCAGTGGAGGCAGAAGTGGTTGCGTGTCCATTTCATTGGAGAAAAACACAAATGTCTAGCTTAGCTATGACAACATGCACCGGAAGCAGTGACAAGAGGTCATTAGTACCTAATCTTGGGTCGCGGGTCTACCGTGCGCCGCCGACCGCTCATGCTAACAATATGTGAAACATCTGCATCGAGACCCTAAATAAGAAGTACTAGGCCGAGCGCACCCATGATGGTCTCTCTACATGGAACTCCTACGATGACCTCGATTGCTTCGTCCGTCCCACCCTCTCTGCCTCCAACAAGCAGTGCGTGTGATGATTAGTCGTCGGTCCATCACTTTGCCCTGGATCTCCACCGTTTCACCTCTAGAATCACTTGTCACCCTCATCCTTGAATTCCCCTCATTTTATTGCCTCCATAAATGATCAATTTCGTTGACTACATATCTTGGGTGCTATATTAAAGACTTGTGGTTTTTAATCGACACAATTAACAAGGAACACATGTTTAGCTCATACTTCATGTGAACAAACGGATAAGGGTGAAATCGATATTTATGGTTCAATGATTTTCTTCTATATGAGGGGAGTTCCTCTCCTCATTTATCCTACTAACCCACAGTTAGCTGAAAATCTAGTAAATATCTACCGTATGGTTGATCCTTCTTGTAGCGTCCCATTTGTAGTAGTAAGTCCTCTAGAGAAGGGAGAATTGGATGGGTGTCTGTTTCATTGAAAAAACAAACAACACAAATGCCGAGCTCAACTAGGACAACATGCACCAGAAGTAGTGACAAGAGGTCGCCAGTACTGAAAACTTCGGTCGCAGGTCTACCGTGCACCGCTGCCCCCCTCACACTAACATTATGTGAAACATTTGCATCGCCACCCTAAATAAGAAGTACAAGGCCGAGGCGCCCATGATGGTCTCCCTACATGGAGCTCCTATGACGAGCTCAATTGCTTTGTCAGTCCCACCCACTGCGCCTCCAAGTAGGAGTGTGCCCGATCATTAGTTGTCGGGCCATTTCTTTGCCCTAGACATCCACCCTTTCACCTCTAGAATCACTTGTCACCCTCATATTTGACTTCCCCTCATCTTCACACGTCGATATCGGTGGCAAACTATAGTCGTAGGATGCTGCTCTTGACTGCCGCATTTATCCAGCAGACCATCCCTGCATTTGCTGTAGTTTTCTATTCGAACGACTCCGGTGATCCTAGTGACAACAACAATATTAATACTCGCATATGTTACCACATCGATCCACTTAATCACTCTTGGCAACAATAAATGTCCTCACTGCGAGCAAACTTGCAGAGGTGATAACGGTAGTGTCAGCGATCTGGCTCGAGAGATCGGGTCTTTTTGTCAGATGTATGAGCACGTGGAGAGTGCCAAATAGAAGCATTCAATCTAGATGTAATGCAATAAAATTTAGTTATTGAAGTATCTGGAGGGGAAGCCAATGGAGAACTTCATAGATGTACATGTGAAGCAAAAGAAGCACACATGGTCTGCAACAATTGGCACAGACGGAGCGGAGTTGCTTTCCTCTGTCACTCTGATGCCTTTTCATTCCGACTGCATACCTCAGATGTTTAGTAAGGCTCTAGCTAAAGTTGATTTGTCCATTTCAGTTTAGATAAACATTGTTGTAGCTTATCGTTCATTAATTTTAACTCTAGCTACTACAAAGGTTGTAATATCAGCGTTGATATGATAAGCTTTACTATTATGTCGCATTTAGTATGTTTTTCGTTAATGTTTAGGAATCTAAATTCTCAAAGTATGTAGAGGCATTATTTTAACTTTCAACCCCATATACGATGGCATTCTGATATACTCTTGTGGTTGTCCTTAATAGTGAGAAGGTCCACACTTGATATTTCTTGTCATGAATCTATTACTTTTCTTTTGTTGTTGTGGAATAACGGAACCTTCTAATATTTGGCGAGTAATGATGTCCGAATGATCCATTGATGTGTATTTTGTTCTTAATATGGGTTTGCACAAGTTTAGGTGAGTTCATCTTGATTATGTTCAACAATAATTTATGTGTAGCAACATTTAATCAAGGTAAGCATGTTGTGAACTTCTATTGCAGAAGTGTGTTTCACATTTTTGTTCTGAGATATTGACGCATTAGATAACGTAGTAAATATAACTCTATTTTTTGCCTATAATCGCCGTGTCTTCCCACCATATTGTACATTTTATATTATGGTAAGCATAATTTGTTAGAATTCAAATGTTGAAAGACTAATTCTGGAATTTCTTTCCTTTGCCTCAAGAACTCTTTTGTGTTGATGATCTTGGTAAAAATAAATGAAAATCTCCACAAATATAGTAAAATTCCAAGGAGTCCTATAACTACGAGATAAAACTAGACGTAAAACATGATGCGTTTTCGAACTCATCAAGTACATAGGATTAGGATGAATATACTACTTCACAAAAAAGGAAATGGTTGTAGCCGTCAAGGCGATGGAGTTGATGGTCATCCACTTGAAGGCATTGCAACATCGTTGTAAGATAGGCTAATAATGGTCATAAATTAGGATGTACTCACATATGACATACTTGACAGAAAAATAATTGCCTCCATAAATGATCAAGTTTGTTGACTACATATCTTGGTGCTATATATATTAAAGACTTGCAGTTTTTAGTCAACACAATTAACAACGAATGTATGTTTAGATCATACTTAATGAAAACAAATGGATAAGGGTAAACTCAATATCTATAGTTCAATACTTCTCTTCTATATAACGGGAGTTCCTCTCGTCATATATCCCACCAGCCTACAATTAATAAAAAACCAGTAAATATCTACCTTATGGTTGAACCTTCTTGTAGCTTCCCATTTGTAGTAACATGTCCTGTAGTGGAGAGAGAAGTGGTTGGGTGTCTGTTTCATTGGAAAAAACACAAATGTCGAGCTTATTTGTGACAACATGCACCGGAAGAAGTGACAAGAGGTCGCCAGTACCGTAAACTTGGGTCGCGAGTCTACCGTGCGCCGTCGCCCCCCTCATGCTAACATTATGTGAAACATCTACATCGACACCCTAAAGAAGTATTAGGCCGAGCGCACCCATGATGGTCTCTCTACATGGAGTTCCTACGATGAGCTCAATTGCTTCGTAAGTCCCACCCTATCCGCCTCCAAGAAGCAATGAGCCTTATCATTAGTCGTCAACCCATCACTTTGCCCTGGACCTCCACCCTTTCGCCTCTAGAATCACTTGTCACCCTCATCCTTGACTTTCCCTCATCTTCCCATGGCCATGTCGCTACCAAACTATAATCTTGGGACACTGCTCTTGACTGCCGCATTTTTCCAGCAGACCATCGCTGCATTTGCTGTAGTTTCCTATTCAAACGACTCTGGTGATCCTAGTGACAACAACTATAGCAATACTCGCACTGGTTACTGATACGTCTCCAACGTATCGATAATTTATGAAGTATTCATGCCATATTTACCTATGTTTACAATAGTTTTATATGGTTTTGATGCACTTTATATGATTTAGTTAGAACTAACCCGGACTGACGTTGTTTTCACCAGAATTACCGTGGTGTTGTTTTTTCTGCACAAAATGAAAGTTCTCGGAATCACCCGGAACTTTTTGATGATTTTTTCTGGAACATATGAGCAATATTGGAGCGAAGAACCGTCAGAGGGGGGCCACCAGGCGCTCACAAGCTATCAGGACGCGCCCAGGGGGGTTAAAAGGCCCATATAGCTTGTGGGCCTCTCGTAACTTCGTTTTGCGTGATTCCAACGCCAACAAATCCTACCAATAGTAAAACCATCAGAAATTAACCTAGACTCTCTGCTCCGCCGCCGCAACTCTCTGTATCGAATGAAAACCAACCAGTAGAGAAACAGAGAGGAAAATAGAGAGAGATCCAATCTCGGAGGGGCTCTCACCCCTTCGGGAGCCATGGAGGCCAAGGACAAGAGGGGAGAACCTATCCTCATCTCGGGAGAGGCCATGAAGGAGGACGCCAAAGGGGCAGACTCTCTCTCCCACTCTTTAGGTGGCGACGGAGTGCCGCCGGGGGAACTATCGCCGTGGAGATCGTCTTCATCAACATCATCGTCTCCATCACCTTCTCTCATCTATCTACGGCGGTCCAATCTCCCGCACCCCGCTGTAATCCCCTACTTGGTTTGAGTTGTATGTTTTATATTGGTGCTGTCCTATGGTGCCTTCCGTGCCGCGCACACGTGGGGGATTCCCGCTGTAGGGTGTTGCAATGTGTTTATGATTCTCTTATAGTGGGCGGCTAGAGTGATAGAAGCTTACACCCGAGTAAGGGGGGTATTTACGTATGGGAGTAAAGGGGACTTGAAGTGTTAATGCTATGGTTGGGTTTACCTTAATGATCTCTAGGAGTTGCAGATGCTTGCTAGAGGTCCAATCATAATTTCATACGATACAAGTACAAAAAGTATGTTAGCTCATGCCTCCCCCTCATATAAAATTGCAATAATGATTACCCATCTTGTTATCAATTGCCTAGGATGATTCTGCGCACCATACCATCATTATTCCACACTCGCTATTTGTAATATATTGTATTATATTCTAACTTTATTTAGGCAGCAACTATTTTCATATTTTGGTTATCCAATATCATGTAAAGTTATCCTCTTTATACCCACAACGCAGTTTTATTTCTCGCTTCTACATAGAAGCAAACACTTGGTGTACGTAGAGTCGTATCAGTGGTAGATGGGACTTGAGAGAACATTGATCTTACCTTTTGCTCCTGGTGGGTTCGACACTCCATACTTACCACTTCCATATTTGGAAAGTGCTATGATGATTCCTGGCACTTGAGGATTATCAGTTACCACATCGCTCCATTTAATTACTCTTGGCAACAACAAATGTTGTCGCTGTAAGCAAACTAGCAGAGGTGATAATGGTGGTGTCAGCAATCTGGCTAGGGAGATCGAGGCTTTTTGTTAGATGTATAAGCGCGTGGAGGGTGCCAAATAGAAGTATTCACTCTAGATTAAATGCCAGAAAATTTAGTCATTGAAGTAGCTTGAGGGGAGGCCCATGGAGAACTTCATAAACGCACATGTGAAGCTCGCAAGAGTGAAGCACAAGAACAAGAACAGAGGGTATGCAACCAATGGCGCGGACGGACTGGAGTTGTTTTCCTCTTTGCCTTATCATTCTGACCATGCATACCTCAGATGTTTAGGAAGGCTCTAGGTAAACTTGATTTGTCCATTTCGGTTAAATGAACATTGATGTGGGTTATTATTCTTTCATTTTAACTGTGGCTACTAAAAAGCTTATAATATCAGTGTTGATGTCATAACCTTAACCGTTATGTGGCATTTACTATGGTTTTTGTTAATGTTTAGGAATATGAATGCATAAAGTATGTAGAGGCATAATTTAAAATTTTAACCCCGTATATGATGATATTTGCATACACTCTTATAGTTGGCCCTAATAGTGAGAAGGTCCACACTTGATTTCTCTTGTCCTGGATCTATTACTTTTCTTTTATTGTTGTAGAATAAGGGAACTTTCTACTATATGGAAAGTAATGGTGTCCTAATGATGCACTTGTTACTAATATGGGTTTCCACAAGTTTAAATGAGTTCATCTTGATTGTGTTCAACAATAATTAATGTGTAGCAACATTTAATCAAACTAAGCATGTTGTGAACTTATGTTGCAGAAGTGTGTTTCACATTTTTGTTTCAGATATTGACGAATTAGATAGCGTAGTAAATATAACTCTAATATTTTTGCCAATAGTCATCATGTATTCCTCCCATATTGTACAGTTTGGACTATGGTATGCATAATTTATTAGAATTCACATGCTGAAAGACTAATTCTGGCATTTCGTTGCTTTGCCTCAAGGACTCCTTTGTGTGGAGGATCTTGGTAAAATAAATGAAAATATAGAAGAAATGTAGTAAAATTCCAAGGAATCCTAAAACTACGACACAAAAGTAGACGTAAAACTTGATGCATTTTTGAACTCATCAACTACATAGGTTTAGGATGAATATACTACTCCACAAAAAAGGAGATGGTGGTAGTTGTCAATGCGATGGAGTTGGTGGTCATGCGCATGAAGGCATTGCAACATTGTTGGAAGAGAGGTGGATAATGGTCTTAAATTAGGATGTACTCACATATGAAATACTTGAAAGAAAATAACTGCCTCCATAAATGATCAAGTTTTTAGACAATATATCTTAGTGCTATATTAAAGACTTGCGGGTTTTTTTTGACACAATTAACAATGAATGTATATTTAGATAATGCAAACAAGTGGATAAGGGTGAATTTGATATTTATGGCTCAACACTTTTCTTCTATATAACGGGAGTTCCCCTCCTCATATATCCCACCAACCCATAGTTAGCTAAAAAACCAATAAATATCTACCTTATGATTGATCCCTCTTGTAGCTTACCATTTGTAGTAGTAATTCCTCTAGTAGAAGGGGAAGTGGTTGGGTGTCCGTTTCATTGAAGAAAACAAAGAACACAAATGTCGAGCTCAACCGTGACAACATGCACCGGAAGTACTGACAAGAAGTCGCAAGTACCGTAAACGTGGGTCATGGGTCTACCTTGCGATGCCCCCTCCCCCCCCCCTCACACTAACATTATGTGAAACATCTGCATCGACACCCTAAGGAAGAAGTACAAGGCCAAGCACGCCCATGGTGCTCCTATGACGAGCTCCATTGCTTCGTCAGTCCCACCCTCTCCGCGTCAAAGAAGCAGCGCGGCTCATCATTAGTATTCGGGCCATCACTTCGCCCTGGACCTCCAACCTTTCTACTATAGAATCACTTTTCACCCTCATCTTTGACTTCCCCCCATCTTCCCATGGTCTTAGCCTACCAAATTATAGTCGTGGGACACTACTCTCGACTAAAGCGTTTGTCCAGCACACCACCACTGCCTTTGCTGCAGTTTCCTATTCCAAAGACTCTGGTGATCTTAGTGACAACAATGATTGCAATATTCGCCCTAGATTCCACATCGCTCCATTTAATCACTCTTGGCTACAACAAATATCGTCGCTCCGACCAAACTAGCAGAGGTGATAATGGTGGTGTCAGCAATCTGGCAAGGGAGATCGAGGCTTTTTTTAGATGTATGAGCATGTGGATTGTGCCAAATAGTTGCATTCACTCTAGATTAAATGCGAGAATATTGATCCTTGAAGTAGCTGGAGGGGAGGCCCATGGAGAACTTCATAGATGGACATGTGAAGCTCACAAGAGTGAAGGATAAGAACAAGAACAGATGGTTTGTAACCAATGGCACCGACGAAGTGGAGTTGCTTTCCTTTGTCACTGTGATGCCTTTTCATTCCAATCAAGCATACGTCAGATGTTTATGAAGGCTCTTGGTAAAGTTGATTTGTCCATTTCGCTTTAGATGAACATAGTTCTAGGTTATTGTTCATTAATTTAAACTATGGCTACTACAAAGGTTGTAGTATCAGTGTTTATGTGATAACCTTAACCATTATGTGGCATTTATTATGTTTTTTCATTAATGCTTAGGAATATGAATGCTTAAAGTATGTAGAGGCATAATTTTAAATTTCAACCCCTTATATGATGACATTTTCATACACTCTTGTAGTTGTCCTTAATAGTAAGAAGGTCCACATTTTATCTGTGTTCTCCTGGATCTATTAATTTTCTTTTGTTGTTGTAGAATAAGGGACCTTCATATTCTTTGGCAAGTAATGATGTCCTAATGATGCATTGATGTGTATTTTGTTACTAATATGGGTTTATACAAGTTTAGGTGAGTTCATCTTGCTTGTGTTCAACAATAACTTATGTGTAGCAAAATTTAATCAAGCTAAGTATGTTGTGCACTTATGTTGCAGAAGTGTGTTTCACATTTTTGTTCTAAGATATTGACACATTAGATAGCGTAGTATATATAATCCCTACTTTTTTTGCCAATAAACATCATCTATTCCCGCCCCCCCCCCCCATATTGTACATTTTGGACTCTGGTATGTATACTTTATTAGAATTCACGTGTTGAAAGACTAATTCTGGCATATCTTTGTTTTGGCTCAAGAACTCCTTTGCGTTGAGGATCTTGGTATCCAAATTTAGTAAAATTCCAAGGATTCCTACAACTACAATACAAGACTGGACATGAAACATGATGCATTTTTTAACTCATCAACTACATAGGTTTAGGATGAATGTACTACTTCACGAAAAAGGAGATGGTGGTAGCCGTCAAGTCAATGGAGTTGATGGTCATGCACTTGAAGGACTTGCAACATCGTTGGAAGAGAGGCGAATAATGGTCTTAAATTAGGATGTACTAACATAGACATACTTGACCAAAAATAATTGCCTACATACATAATCAAGTTTGTTGACTACATATATTGGTGCTATATTAAAGACTTGTGGTTTTTAGTCGACACAATTAACAATGCATGTATGTTTAGATCATACTTAATGCAAACAAATGGATAAGGGTGAACTTGAAATGTATGGTTCAACACTTCTCTTCTTTATAACAGGAGTTCCTCTCCTCATATATCCCACCAACCAACAATCAGCAAAAAAACCACTAAATATCTACCTTATGGTTGATCCTTCTTGTAGCTTCCATTTGTAGTAGTAAGTACTCTAGTGGAGGGAGAAGTGGTTGGGTGTCCGTTTCATTGAAAAAACAAACAAAACAAATGTCGAGCTTAACTGTGCTAACATGCACCGGAAGCAGTGACAAGAGGTTGCCAGAACCGTAAGTTGGGCTGGGGGTCTATAGTGCGCCGCCGCCCCCCTCACACTAACATTATGTGAAACATTGTATCGACACCCTAAAGAATAAGTACAATGCCAAGCGCGCCCATGATGACCTCTCTACATGGAGCACCTATGATGTGGCACCCCGGCTCAGCGAACCGGATTACCAGTGTTTCCAACCCAGAGATCATGTCTTCTGGAAACACACAACAACTTGGAACGGAACAGAACTGAACTTTATTGATAAACTTTGGGTACAAGCTCATATTTTACATCGATAGCGAGGCCAAAGGCACACCTGGTGCT
This sequence comes from Elymus sibiricus, assembly GCA_039707655.1. Lineage (NCBI taxonomy): Eukaryota > Viridiplantae > Streptophyta > Magnoliopsida > Poales > Poaceae > Elymus > Elymus sibiricus. The sequence goes on from CM077663.1 coordinate 404,323,947, forward strand.
ATGACAATATCTACATTATTTATGAAACATAGCGGGCCTCGAAACTACTAGGGAAACTCTATGGCGTAGCGGAACATAGCGGAAACTCCATCCACAGGGACACTGTTGGGACATAGCCTAGTTAGCGTAGCACGAACCATCGGGACCTCTGTCCTCGGCTTCTCCTTATCTGGCATGATACGCCAGGTGAGTACTTTGACTGTACTCGCAAGCTCACGACAACCAAGTAATGCAGCAAACAATAGCATGGCAATCAACATGTTAAATTCGTAAGTGGTTCACTTACTGTCACCGGTTATCAACTTACTCTCGTCCGGGTTGTCCCACAACCCTCGGAATACTCATGAGCCATCGAGTACTTCCGAACACAAGACGAGTTCTTCCATCATTATTATCACTGTTACGGTTGACCACCTAGTGAGGTCTGGACTGGTTGTCCAATACCGTGGACGCGGCTATTCGAATAGATTTTTCACTCTGCAGAGCTTGCGCACTTTACCCACACCATGAAGCACCTGGCCTCGTGATCCCATTCGGGTGGACCAGCGTTGCTCCAACGAAACCTGCCTGACCCGTGACTCTCCCATCGCACCGCTGGCATTCATCATCCCCCGGAGTCCTGCCCTGGGTGGCCCCTGTGTCACCTCGTGACACCTGCCACCGTCGTGGCCAAACTAAACTGTCCCAAACGGGGATGCCGGCACAAAACTCATCTGGGCTCACCGGGTTATCGCCGCCTACCTGATTAGGGTAGCACGCACGCATAACCCTCCCTGTCTGGAGGTACCGGTGAAAGAGCACGGGGCCAGACCAAGTCAAGGCCGTCCTATACCGGCAAATGTGGTTGCACGGATAAGCCCGGACAGGTGACTCAAGATCAACCATCTAAGTTCATTTAGCAAACATAGTAGTTTATCGCAATACTTAAGATGGCAACAACTAGGCATTTAAATTAATTACTATGAATTATTTTATATAGCAAATAAATAAACATAATGCATTGAAATATGCAATGCTATTGAAATGCTTCATGAAATGGGTGTCCTGGCTTGCCTTGCTCTGTTAGGTTGTCCACAAACTCCTGGTCTTCAAAACCACAAAGATTTCCTTCTGAAAATATTTTAAAATAGCAAAGGAAAATGTCACATAACACATTTCTGTTCATCAGGAATTCTGTGAGTAAGAGAAAAATACCAAAATTTATCAGCAAATAAAGGAGCGTAAGACAAACACAATGCAAAAAGAATCGATGGATTTGGACTTATATTTAAAAAGTTATTGTAGGTCAAAGTTACTGGTCAAATCTGGAATTTAAACAAAAATTAGAAAATATTCAGCCGGCTATGTCGAACACGTAAAGTGGAGGGGCGCCTCCACTTAAAACGGTTCGGCGCACGGGGTGAGTCGCTGACAGGTGGGGCCTCCGGTTGATTTAAAAGAAAGGGAGAAGGGAAGCAGAGACAGGGCGGGGCTCCGGCGACGCTCACCGGCGATGGAGACGGTGGTGAGGTCCGGCGAGGGCAGGAATGGAACCAGCGTACGACGGTGAGTATGCCCGTACCCGTGGATCGTCGGAAGGTGGCCGGACGGCGTCGCCCCCTTCTTCTCCGGCGGGTGGAGGCTACGGGCGTTGTCGGCGGCAACGATTCCGGCAGGATTCCGGTCGGGCAAGAGCTCGGGGAGGACCAGGGAAGTTCACTGAGTTCGAAGGTGGAATTGGTTGGGGCTGGGGAGGAGTGGAATGGCGAGGCGGCAGAGCTCGGGTGGCGGCGGATCTCCGGCGAGGTTTGAGGCCAGAGGGCCTCTCGGCCGTGGCTCGCTGCTCGGGAGGTCGATTGGAGGTGGAGGGAGAGAGGTGAGGAGCTAAGAGAGGCCGGGCACAGCCTTTTATAGGCAGGGGCGGAGCTCGGGCAAACTCTCTGTAACGATCGGCGCTATGGCCAAGTCGCCGGGGCAAGGACGGCGAACTGGCTGTCGCGAGGCGGGGCGAAGTGATGGAAGAGGGCAGAGGAGTTAATGCGCGCAGTGGCGGCACGCGGAGGAAGACGACGGCGACTCAGCCACCGTGGCCGCATGGGTGTCACAGTGCTACGCTGCGGTGGCGGCCGGTGAGGGCGATTCCGGCGAGGGGAAGGCTCTGGAGTGGCCTAGGTGGAAGGAGGGGAAGATGTCCGCATGCTAGGACAAGGCTAGGCCACGCGGGGTAGCCGGAGCGATCACATCCGACGCAGGCGCCGTGTAGAGCACGCGCACTGGCATGCCAGTGCCGTGCTCACCACGGGTGCGGCCACCAGGAGGCCACGCAAGCGTGGCGCACCTTGTCCACGGCGTCGACCTTCGATCACTTAGCCTCCTTGTGACACTGGCTCGACTAGATACACTCTGGTTCGAAGGGTAGCCACAACTACAGTTTCTGACAGAAACTTTGGGAGAGATCTGGAGGAGAGGTGAGCTGGAGATGAAGCCAGTGGAGATGTCTGGTGCGATCTAGGTTGGAAGGACTATAAACTGGCCAAATTTGAAAGGGTTTAGAAAAGTTTTGAATATAGTTCCTGTGTAAACTGCCATGCTGGTCTAGAAACTTGATCTTCTTGTGGCACTCATTTAGATAATCTCCTGATGATGAAACTTGGTGGAGGGAGGTCATTTGGTAGTGCCCACATGCCATAGACAATTTAGAGCAATTAGGGATCTCTAGCTAGTACTTCCTTCACAGAGGTTTGGAATGAGCAGAAACTTGTCAGAATTTTGCTGCTGAAAATTTTTACTGGACAAGATGATATTTTTCGATATTGTGGCTAGATAGGTCCCCTAATATCTCAGGGAATTATTTGGGAATTTTCTGAGCTATGAAAATGGGAGTTGCTTCACAACTGACCAATTCTAACCAGAAAGAAAATAATTATTCTGGCCAAAATTTTGCATTGGACAATCGAATATTTTTGAAGATTATGGAATGATATGATGATAAGGAGATGTGACAAGAGTTTTGGATTTTTCTGATCATCAGAGCTATGGGTTGCTTCACAACCCATAGTGATGACATAATTCCCAAAGGAAGAAAATAAATTATTCAAAAAAATTAAATATTGGAAATTGATTCAGGAGAGGTGTGGAAAGGTTTTGGCAAGGTGATGAGGGTTTTGGGTTACATGGGAAAAGATTCAAGGAGTCATAAGTCCATAGTTGACTGAAAAACCAACCAAAATGCAAATAAAACCAGAAAGATTTTGAAAAGAAAAAGTTGCCAAAAACCAGGGTGTCACAAACTACCCCCCTTAGGATGAATCTCGTCCTCGAGATTCGGTTGCTCAGGGAACAAGTACGGGTATGCGGATCTTAGGAAATCTTCTCTTTCCCAGGTAGCCTCTTCCTCAGTATGGTGCTCCCACAATACCTTGTAAAACTTGATCACCTTAGTCCTGGTAGTCCTTTCCATTTCATCCAAGATTCTGACAGGTTTCTCTTCGTAGGTCAGATCCTTAGCCAGTTCTAGCTCACTCATATCTACTTGCTTGACTGGTGGTGCAATGCACTTTCTTAACTGTGATATGTGGAAGACATCATGAACATCAGACAGTTCCGGTGGCAATTCCAACTGATATGCTACCCTGCCTTTCCTAGCAATTACTGGAAAAGGACCGATGTATCTTGGTGCAAGCTTTCCCTAGGTATGAAACCTCTTTACTCCCTTCATGGGGGTTACTCGAAGGTAAGCATATTCTCCGGGCTCAAAAGTCACTTCTCGGTGCTTTGGGTCATAATAGCTCTTTTGGCGGGACTTGGCTGCTCAGAGACGCTCCTGAATATCCTTGACCTGCTTCTCAGCCTCGAGCATCAAGTCCATGCCAAAGATACGGCTATCTCCTATCTGGGACCAATTCAATGGGGTGCGGCACTTTCGCCCATATAGTGCTTCAAATGGTGACATCTTGAGACTTGACTGATAACTGTTGTTATAAGAAAATTCCGCATAGGGTAGGCTATCTTCCCATTTGGGTCCATGGGTGAGAGCACAGGACCGAAGCATATCTGCCAGTATCTGGTTCACTCGTTCGGTCTGTCCATCTTTCTGCGGATGATATGCCGTGCTATGCTTCAGCATGGTTCCCAAAGCTTGGTGCAATCGCAACCAGAATGCTGAGGTGAATAGGGAGCCCCTATCTGAGGTGATAGACTTGGGTACTCCATGAAGACTGGCTATCCGGGAGATGTAGAGTTGTGCAAGCTGGTTTGCGTTAAAAGTGGCCTTTACCGGAATAAAGTGAGCCACTTTTGTGAGTATATCCACAATGACCCAAATAGCATCATTGCCTCTTGTTGACCTGGGCAGTCCAACAATCAAGTCCATGCATATGTCGTCCCACTTCCACTGGGGAACTGGTAAAGGTTGTAGTAGCCCAGCGGGTTTCTGGTGTTCAGCCTTGACTTTGTTGCAGATGTCACAGCAGGGGACATAGTATGCTATGTCCTTTCGCATTCCTGGCCACCAAAATGTCGCTCTCAAGTCTTGATACATCTTTGTGCCTCCCGGGTGGATAGAGTACGCGGACTCATGAGCTTCTCTGAGTATTTGCTGTCTCAGATTGTTCTGGTTGGGCACACATATCCGTTTCTCAAACCATAAGGTGCCTTGGTCATCCACATGGAAAGACTTGGCTTTTCCTTGCTGAAGTAGTTCCTTGAGCTCTTTTATCTCTTCATCTGGCTCTTGAGTCTTCATAATTTTTTCCATAAGTGTTGGAGAAATTTCCAAGGTATCCGGGGTAATTGGGCCGCATAGCACCATATTGAGCTTAGCGAACTCTTCCTGTAACCTTGGATGGATACTTCCAATTAGTGCATTCACTGTGCCTTGTTTTCTGCTGAGAGCATCAGCGACCACATTAGCCTTTCCCGGATGATAGTTTATTCCAAGGTCATAGTCCTTGACTAGTTCAAGCCTTCTTCGCTGCCTGAGATTCAGGTCAGGTTGGGTGAAAATATAATTGAGACTCTTATGGTCCGTGTATATTTCACAACGTTGTCCAATGAGGTAATGCCTCCAAATCTTTAAGGCATGAACCACGGCTACTAATTCCAGATCATGTGTGGGGTAGTTTTCTTCGTGAGGTCGTAGCTGTCTGGATGCATATGCTACAACCTTTCCTTCTTGCATTAACACGCAGCAGATTCCACGTCTGGAAGCATCGCAATATATATCAAAGCTCCTGTGGATGTCTCGAAGAACTAAGACATGTGATGTAGTTAGCCTTGTCTTTAGCTCTAGGAAGCTGTTGTCACACTCCGCCGTCTAGAAAAACCTTTGATTTTTCTTTAGCAATTATGTCAGTGGCTTAGCTATCTTGGAGAAGCCTTCTATGAAACGATGGTAATAGCCTGCCAATTCCAGAAAGCTACGGCCTTCGGTCACCGAGGCTTGTGTCTTCCAATTCAGTACTGCAGTTACTTTGCTGGGGTCGACGGCTACTCCTTGTTCTGACAGAATATGCCCCAGAAATCCCACCTCTTTTAGCCAAAATTCGCACTTACTGAACTTGGCGTACAGACGGTGGGTCCTTAACCTTTCCAGGACAGCACGGAGGTGTTGTTTATGCTCTTCTTCATCCTTGGAATATATCAGGATATCATCGATGAACACCACCACGAATTTGTCCAGGAAATCCATGAAGACCTTGTTCATCATGCTCATGAAATAAGTTGGAGCATTCGTCAGCCCAAATGACATGACTATAAACTCATACAGACCATATCGGGTGGTGAAAGCTGTCTTGGGCATATCCTCTTTTCTGATTTTTAGCTGACGATACCCGGTTCGGAGGTCAATCTTGGAGAATACCCGTGCTCCGTTCAGCTGGTTGAACAATTCATCAATGCGAGGGAGCGGGTACTTATTCTTGATGGTGACCTCATTCAGCTGGCGATAGTCTACGCACATTCGTAGACTTCCATCCTTCTTCTTGACAAACAGTACGGGTGATCCCCATGGCGAAATGCTTGGGCGTATGTACCCTTTTTGCAGCAACTCATCTAACTGCTTCTTTAATTCCACCAGCTCTGGGCTCGGCATACGATAGTATTTCTTATAAATCGGGGCAGTACCGGGAATCACCTCAATTGCAAATTCTAATTCCCGGTCGGGTGGCATCCCTGGTAGTTCCTCGGGAAATACATCCGGAAATTCGCAAACTACCGGAATCAAGTTCATATCCGTACCGGTAGTGTGGTATGCCATTCCCTTTCTTGACATCATCTTGCTGGCAAGGAATTGAACTGTTTGTCCTGCCGGATTAACTAGTGTCACTGTCCTGGTGGCACAATTGATGCACACCTGATGTGGTGTCAACCAGTCCATCCCCAATATTATGTCCAATCCAGGGGATTCAATGACAACAAGTGTAGCTGGAAATTTAACTCCATGTATCAAAATTTCCAGACCTTTATATATCAGATTTGTTCTGAGCAGGGAGCCAGGGGATTGTACCACCATGATTTTATCCAAAATCGAAGGAGAAAATTTGTGCAAGGTGGCAAAACTCCGCGAAATAAACGAATGGGAAGCCCCAGAATCAAATAAAATTACTGCAGGTATGTCGTTAACAGAAAACATACCAAGGACTACGTCTGGAGCTTCGCAGGCTTCCTCAGCGGAGATATGATGGACGCGTCCGTGGCAGAAGTTATGATTGGGGCGGCGTCCAATCGTGGTGACCTGCGGCTTGAAGTCGGAGGATAGCTTCCTGTTGTTGGCGGGGCACTGCTTTGAGTAGTGTCCGCTTTGGCCGCAAGTAAAGCAGGTGTTATTGCGACGGCAGTCCTCTATCACTGGCTGTTTGCCGAAGGTCTTATTCTGGCTAACCGTCTTATTGTTGTTGTTGCCATTGCTCCATGTGGGCTTGTATTCAGATGGGCCTGGCTGCCAGGTGCGTGGCTTCTGCACAAACTGCTCACGGTTATCCTTCTTGGGTTCAAACTTCCGCTTGCGGTCATCATATCCGGACTTATGCTCTCGTTCAGCTATGAAAGCCTTGTTCACCAAAGTCTGGAAGTCCAGAAAGTCCAGCATACAGAGCTGACAACGGAGGGCGTGATTCAGTCCTCCTAGGAATCGATCTATCTTCCTTTCTTCGGTGGACACGTCATGGGTAGAGTACCGTGCCAGATTGTTGAACTTGTTCAGATACTCCCCCACGAACATATTTCCTTGTGTGAGAGCAAGGAACTTCCTTTGCTTCACCTTCATTATGCCTGTAGGGATATGATACTTGCGGAATAGCTCCTTGAACTTCTCCCAAGAAATATCTTCTCCAGAAGGCCACGTTGTTTTGGTGTTGTCCCACCATATAGCTGCTGGCCCTTCTAGGTAGTGAGTGACAAAAGGAACCTTATCTGATTCTTCACAGTGGGCTATGTCTAGCTTCTTTTCCATGGTCCTCAGCCAGTCATCAGCTTCTATAGGGTCCACAGCTTGACCGAAATTGGGTGGCTTGGTGCGCTGGAAGTCAGCCAACTTAGAGTGTGTTCCATTGTGGTTGTTATTCTGGCCCACCATAGCCTGCATACTTTTCAAAAATTCCATGAGATCCTGGTTTCTTTTCTCTTCAAACATCCTCATGATCTGATCAGTGGTCGGTGCTTGAGGTGGTGGAGGTGGTAAGTCTTCTGGTGGTTGTTCTGCTTGTCTGGCGGATCGACGAACGGGGGTTCCATCGCCGCCTTGGCTACTAGCTCTCTTCATCCAAAATTTGTTCCCATTGCAAAATACCGAATCGATGAGCAACATCCATAAGGGAAACACAGTAATATGACACCAGAAAGAAAATGCACGAAAAAGGCGAATAAAACAAACAACATAATTATACAAGATAACCCAACATCATACATGGCAAGCTAGTAGGGGGATATCATGGCTAGACTGCTCATACGGTAGTTGACATATGCAAAGATGCATGCACTACAACTCAAGCCTCCACACTAGTGATGGGGGTGTCACGAACACTGCCAGACTGAAGACTCCTCATCATCTGATCCTGAGTCAGAATCGGAACTGATGATGTGGATGACATCCTCCAGATCAAAGGCAACACGACGACGCTGCTGGGACAGTTCCCCATCCAAGTATGAAGGAGCACGATGCCTCAGCATCGGAGTAGCTAGGGTGGCTAGGAGTGAGGCCCACTCTGCCGGGGTCACACGTCGGCTACCAGACGAAAAGTCTGGTGGCGCAGTAGAGCTAGAAGGAGTATCAAGCCTATGTGGAGGTGGAACTGGTGGTGGACACATAGGTGGGAATGTAGGCTGGGGTGAAGATAGTACTGTAGTCGCGGCTGTAAGTGCCTCCTGGACACGAGACAGCTCCTCAGCCAAGGAAATGATCATACGATAACTGGCGTTCAGATAACGAGATAGAACACCAGTCGCACGATCACTCGCCGGGTCAACTGGCGCGAAAATGACTCGCCCTGTCGTAGGCGACAGGGTGGGGTAGTGAAAGAAACCTGGGTGAGTCTGCATCTCGACCTCGCGGAAGCGCAAGTCAGTGAGAGCCTCCATCGCAGCAAACGGGATCGCCAGCTCCGGAGTGGAAGCCGTTCCGCCCTTAGAAGAGTGGGAATAGCTACCAATATCCGAGCTCGCGGTCAGGAAGGCCTCTGCGTGATACTCGTATACTGACTCGGCAAGTTGCTCCCGAAACACCTGGCACACTAGATCTTCGCCGTTGGGGTACAGCCGAAGCGAGACATTACGGAGCAGTACAGGAAAAGTGAATGGTGTTGGCTCATGATGGTAGTGGTATAGAACTGGTACCATCTACACTCATAGTGCCAACGGTTAGTAAAACAATGAATCATGATGGATGCCATGCAACTATCAAATGCAGCAAGCAAGATGCACACTCAAAGCCCTACACTAATCGTGGTTCTAGCGCGGGTTAACTAGGGTGTCCTACAGTTAGCACGGCTCTGATACCAAGCGTTGTGGCACCCCGGCTCAGCGAACCGGATTACCAGTGTTTCCAACCCAGAGATCATGTCTTCTGGAAACACACAACAACTTGGAACAGAACAGAACTGAACTTTATTGATAAACTTTGGGTACAAGCTCATATTTTACATCGATAGCGAGGCCAAAGGAAAACCTGGTGCAATGACAATATCTACATTATTTATGAAACATAGCGGGCCTCGAAACTACTAGGTAAACTCTATGGCGTAGCGGAACATAGCGGAAACTCCATCCACAGGGACACTGCTGGGACACAGCCTAGTTAGCGTAGCACGAACCATCAGGACCTTCGTCCTCGGCTTCTCCTGCATCTGGCATGATACGCTAGGTGAGTACTTTGAATGTACTCGCAAGCTCGCGACAACCAAGTAATGCAGCAAACAATAGCATGGCAATCAACATGTTAAATTCGTAAGTGGTTCACTTACTGTCACCGGTTATCAACTTACTCTCGTTCGGGTTGTCCCACAACCCTCGAAATACTCATGAGCCATCGAGTACTTCCGAACACAAGACGAGTTCTTGTATCATTATTATCACTGTTACAGTTGACCACCTAGTGAGGTCTGGACAGGCTGTCCAATACCGTGGACGCGGCTATTCGAATAGATTTTTCACTCTGCAGAGGTTGCGCACTTTACCCACACCATGAAGCACCTGGCCTCGTGATCCCATTCGGGTGGACCAGCGTTGCTCCAACGAAACCTGCCTGACCCGTGACTCTCCCATCACACCACCGGCATTCATCCTCCCCCGGGGTCCTGCCCTGGGTGGCCCCTGTGTCACCTCGTGACACCTGCCACCGTCGTGGCCAAACTAAACTGTCCCAAACGGGGACGCCGGCACAAAACTCATCTGGGCTCATAGGGTTATCGCCGCCTACCTGATCAGGGTAGCACGCACGCATAACCCTCCCTGTCTGGAGGTACCGGTGAAAGAGCACGGGGCCAGACCAAGTCAAGGCCGTCCCATACCGGCAAATGTGGTTGCACGGATCAGCCCGGACAGGTGACTCAAGATCAACCATCTAAGTTCATTTAGCAAACATAGTAGTTTATCGCAATACTTAAGATGGCAGCAACTAGGCATTTAAATTAATTACTATGAATTATTATATAGCAAATAAATAAACATAATGCATTGAAATATGCAATGCTATTGAAATGCTTCATGAAATGGGTGTCCTGGCTTGCCTTGCTCTGTTGGGTTGTCCACAAACTCCTGGTCTTCAAAACCACAAAGATTTCCTTCTGAAAATATTTTAAAATAGCAAAGGAAAATGTCACATAACACATTTCTATTCATCAGGAATTCTGTGAGTAAGAGAAAAATACCAAAATTTATCAGCAAATAAAGGAGCTTAAGACAAATACAATGCAAAAAGAATCTATGGATTTGGACTTATATTTAAAAAGTTATTGCAGGTCAAAGTTACTGGTCAAATCTGGAATTTAAACAAAAATCAGAAAATACTCAGCCGGCATGTCGAACACGTAAAGTGGAGGGGCGCCTCCACTTAAAACGGTTCGGCGCGCGGGGTGAGTCGCTGACAGGTGGGGCCTCCGATTGATTAAAAGAAAGGGAGAAGGGAAGCAGAGAGAGGGCGGGGCTCCGGCGACGCTCACCGGCGATGGAGACGGTGGTGAGGTCCGACGAGGGCAGGAATGGAACCAGCGTACGACGGCGAGTACGCCTGTACTCGTGGATCGTCGGAAGGTGGCCGGACGGCGTCGCCCCCTTCTTCTCCGGCGGGTGGAGGCTACGGGTGTCGTCGGCGGCAATGATTCCGGCAGGATTCCGGTCGGGCAAGAGCTCGGGGAGGACCAGGGAAGTTCACTGAGTTCGAAGGTGGAGTTTGTTGGGGCTGGGGAGGAGTGGAATGGCGAGGCGGCAGAGCTCGGTTGGCGGCGGATCTCCGGCGAGGTTTGAGGCCAGAGGGCCTCTCGGCCGTGGCTCGCTGCTCGGGAGGTCGATTGGAGGTGGAGGTTGAGAGGTGAGGAGCTGAGAGAGGCCGGGCACAGCCTTTTATAGGCAGGGGAGCTCGGGCGAGCTCTCTGGAACGGGCGGCGCTGTGGCCAAGTCGCCGGGGCAAGGACGGCGAGCTGGCTCTCATGAGGCGGGGCAAAGTCCTGGAGGAGGGCAGAGGAGTTAATGCGCACAGTGGCGGCACGCGGAGGAAGACGACGGCGGCTCAACCACTGTGGCCGCACGGGTGTCACTGTGCGGCGCTGGGGTGGCGGCCGGTGAGGGGAAGGCTCTGGAGTGGCCTAGGTGGAAGGAGGGGAAGATGTCGGGATGCTAGGACAAGGCTAGGCCGCGCGGGGTAGCCGGAGCGATCACATCCGACGCAGGCGCCGGGTAGAGCGCGCGCACTGGCATGCCAGTGCCGTGCTCACCACGGGTGCGGCCACCAGGAGGCCACGCAAGCCTGGCGCACCTTGTCCACGGCGTCGACCTTCGATCACTTAGCCTCCTTGTGCCACTGGCTTGACTAGATACACTATGGTTCGAAGGGTAGCCTCAACTATAGTTTCTGACAGAAACTTTGGGAGAGATCTGGAGGAGAGGTGAGATGGAGATGAAGCCAGTGGAGATGTCTGGTGCGATCTAGGTTGGAAGGACTATAAACTGGCCAAATTTGAAAGGGTTTAGAAAAGTTTTGAATATAGTTCCTGTGTAAACTGCCACACTGGTCCAGAAACTTGATCTGCTTGTGGCACTCATTTAGTTAATCTCCTGATGATGAAACTTGGTGGAGGGAGGTCATTTGGTAGTGCGCACATGCCATAAAATTTTTAGAGCAATTAGGCTTCTCTATCTAGTACTTCCTTCACAGAGGTTTGGAATGAGCAGAAACTTGTCAGAATTTTGCTGCTAAAAATTTGTACTGGACAAGATGATATTTTTGGATATTGTGGCTAGATAGGTCCCCTAATATCTCAGGGAATTATTTGGGAATTTTTTGAGCTAGGAAAATGGGAGTTGCTTCACAACTGACCAATTCTGACCAGAAAGAAAATAATTATTCTGGCCAAAATTTTGCATTGGAGAATGGAATATTTTTGAAGATTATGGAATGATATGATGATAAGGAGGTGTGACAAGAGTTTGGGATTTTTCTGATCATCAGAGCTATGGGTTGCTTCACAACCCATAGTGCTGACATAATTCATAAAGGAAGAAAATAAATTATTGAAAAAATTAAATATTGGAAATTGATCCAGGAGAGGTGTGGAAAGGTTTTGGCAAGGTGATGAGGGTTTTGGGTTACTTGGGAAAAGATTCAAAGAGTCATAAGTCAATAGTTGACTGAAAAACCAAGCAAAATGCAAATAAAACAAGAAAGATTTTGAAAAGAAAAAGTTTCCAAAAACGAGGATGTCACATATGAGGAGCTCAATTGCATCGTCAGTCGCACCCTCTCCGTGTCAAAGAAGTTGTGTGGCTCATCATTAGTCGTCGGCCACCCACTTCGCCCTGGACCTCCAACCTTTCTCCCTCTAGAATCACTTGTCACCCTCATCTTGGACTTCCTCCCCCCCCCATCTTCCCATGGTCTTGGCCTGCCAAATTATAGTCGTGCGGCACTACTCACGGCTACTGCATTTGCCCAGCAAACCAACATTGCCTTTGCTGCAGTTTCATATTCAAACGGCTCTGGTGATCCTAGTGACAACAACAATTGCAATATTCGCACTAGATTCCTCGCTCCATTTAATCACTCTTGGTAATAACAAATGTCATCACTACGACCAAACTAGTGGAGGTGATAATGGGGGTGTCAGCGATCTAGTAGGGAGATCGAGGCTTTTTGTTAGATGTATGAGCACGTGGATTGTGGCAAATAGTTGCATTCACTCTAGATTATATGCCAGAAAGGTTAGTCCTTGAAGTAGCTGGAGGGGAGGCCCATGGAGAACTTCATAGATGCACATATGAAGCTCGCAAGAGTGAAGCACAAGAACACGAACAGAGGGTCTGCAACCAATGACACCAACGGAGTGGAGGTGCTTTCCTTTCTCATTGTGATGTATTTTCATTCCAACCAAGCATATCTCCGATGTTTATGAAGGATCTAGGTAAAGTTGATTTCTCCATTTCAGTTTAGAAGAACATTGTTGTAGGTTATTGTGCATTAATTTTAACTGTGGCTACTACAAAGGTTGTAGTATCAATGTTGATGTGATGACCTTAACAGTTATTTGGCATTTAGTATGTTTTTCGTTAATGTTTTGGAATATGAATTGATAAAGTATGTAGAGGCACAATTTTAAATTTCAACCCCGTATATGATGACATTTTCATACACTCTTTTAGTTGTCCCTAATAGTGAGAAGGTCCACACTTTATCTGTCTTGTCCTGGATCTATTACTTTTCTTTTGTTGTTGTAGAATAAGGGAACATTATATTCTTTGGCGAGTAATGATGTCCTAATGATGCATTGATGTGTATTTTGTTACTAATATGTGTTTGCACAAGTTTAGGTGAGTTCATCTTGATTGTATTCAACAATAACTTATGTGTAGCAACATTTAATCAAGCTAAACATGTTGTGAACTTATGTTGCAGAATTGTGTTTCACATTTTTGTTCTGAGATATTGACGCGTTAGATAGCGTAGTAAATATAACTCTAATATTTTTCCAATAATCATCATATACTCCCCCATATTGTACATTTTGGATTATGGCATTTATACTCTATCAGAATTCACAAGTTGAAAGACCAATTCTGCCATTTGTTTGCTTTGCCACAAGAACCCCTTTGTGTTGAGGATCTTGGTAAAATAAATGAAAATCTCTCCAAACATAGAAAAATTCCAAGGAATCCTACAACTACGACACAAAACTAGACGTAAAACATGATGCATTTTTGAACTCATCAACTACATAGGATTAGGATGAATATACTACTTCACAAAAAAGGAAATGGTGGTAGTCGTTAAGGCAATGGAGTTTATGGTTATGCACTTGAAGCCATTGCAACATCGTTGGAAGAGAGGCAAATAATGGATTTAAATTAGGACATACTCACATATGACATACTTGACCAAAAATAATTTCCTCCATAAATGATCAAGTTTGTTAACTACATATCTTGGTGCTATATTAAAGACTTGCGGTTTTTAGTCGAGACAATTAACAACGAATGTATGTTTAGATCAATAATTAATGCAAACAAATGGATAAGGGTGAACTTGATATTTATGGTTCAACACTTTTCTTCTATATAATGGGAGTTCCTCTTCTCATATATCCCACCAACCAATAGTTAGAAAAAAACCCAGTAAATATCTACCTTATGGTTGATCCCTCTTGTAGCTTCCCATTTGTAGTAGTAAGTCCCCTAGTAGAGGGAGAAGTGGTTGGCTGTCCGTTTCATTGAAAGAAAAAACAACACAAATGTCGAGCTCAAGTGTGACAACATGTACTGGAAGAAGTGACAAGAGGTTGCCAGTACTGTAAACTTGGGTTGCGGGTCTACAGTGCGTCGCCGCCCCCCTCACATTAACTTTATGTGAAACATCTGTATCGACACCCTAAATAAGAAGTACGAGGCCGAGCGCACCCATGACGGTCTTTCTGCATGGAGCTAATAAGACGAGCTCAATTGCTTCGTCAGTCCCACCCTCTTCGCGTCAAAGAAGCAGCGCGGCTCGTCTTTAGTCTTCAGCCCATCACTTCGCCGTGGACCTCCAACCTTTATCCTATATAATCACTTGTCACCCACATCTTTGACTTCCCCCCATCTTCCCATGGCCTTCACCTGCGAGATTATAGTCGTGGGACACTACTCGCGACTGCCACATTTGTCCAGGAAACCACCGCTACCTTTGTTGCAGTTTCCTATTCAAATGACTCCGGTGATCGTAGTGACAACAACAATTGCAATATTCGCACTAGTTACCGCATCGCTCCATTTAATCACTCTTGGCAACAATAAATGTCGTCACTAAGAACAAACTAGCAGAGGTGATAATGGTGGTGTCAGCAATCTGGCAAGGGAGGTCGAGGCTTTTTGTTAGATGTATGAGCATGTGGATTATCCCAAATAGTTGCATTGGCTCTAGATTAAATGCCAGAAAAGCTAGTCCTTGAAGTAGCTGGAGTGGAGGCCCATGCAGAACTTCATAGATGCACATGTGAAGCTCGCAAGAGTGAAGAACAAGAAGAAGAAGAACAGAGGGTCTGCAACCAATGGCACCGACGGAGTGGAATTGCTTTCCTTTGTCACTGTGATGCATTTTCATGCCAACCTAGCATAGCTCAGATGTTTATGAAGGCTCTAGACAAAGTTTATTTGTCCATTTCGGTTTAGATGAACATTGTTGTTGGTTATTATTCATTAATTTAAGCTTTCGCTAGTACAAAGGTTGTAATATCAGTGTTGATGTGATAACCTTCATAGTTATGTGGCATGTAGTATATTTTTCGTTAATGTTTAGGAATATGAATGCTTAAAGTATGTAGAGGCATAATTTTAAATTCGCACCCCGTATATGATAACATTTTCATACACTTGTAGTTGTCCCTAATAGTGAGAAGGTCCACAATTGATCAGTCTTGTCCTGGATCCATTACTTTTCTTTTGATGTTGTAGAATAAGGGAACTACTATTGATTGGCAAGTAAAGATGTCCTAACGATGCATTGATGTGTATTTTGTTACTAATATGGGTTTGCACAAGTTTTTGTGAGTTCATCTTGATTGTGTTCAACAATAACATATGTGTAGCAACATTTAATCAAGCTAACCATGTTGTGTACTTATGTTGCAGAAGTGTGTTTCACATTTTTGTTCTGAGATATTGACGCATTAGATAGCGTACTAAATATAACTCTATTTTTTGCCAATAGTCATCATGTATCCCCCCCCCTAGATTGTACATTTTGGACTATGGTATGTATAATTCATTAAAATTCACATGTTGAAAGACTAATTCTGGCATTTGTTTTATTTGCCTCAAGAACTCCTTTGGTTGAGGATCTTGGTAAAATAAATAAAATTCTCCACAAATGTAGTAAAATTTAAAGGAATCCTACAACCACGACACAAAACTAGACGTAAAACATTATGCTTTTTTGAACTCAACAACTACATAGGTTTACGATGAATATACTACTTCACAAAAAAGGAGATGGTGGTAGCCATCAAGGTGATGGAGTTGATGGTCATGCACTTGATGTCATTGCAACATCGTTGGAAGGGAGGCGAATAGTGGTCTTAAATTAGGATGTATCCACATATGACATACTTGACCAAAAATAATTTCCTCCATAAATGATCAAGTTTGTTGACTACATATCTTGGTGCTATATTAAAGACTTGTGGTTTTTAGTCGACACAATTAACAACGAATGTATGTTTAAATCATACCTAATGCAAACAAATGGATAAGGGTGAACTCGATATTTATGGTTCAACACTTTCTTCTATATAACGGGAGTTCCTCTCCTCATATAACCCACCAACCCACAGTTAGGTAAAAAAACAAGTAAATATGTACCTTATGGTTGATCCTTCCGGTAGCTTCCCATTTGTAGTAGTAAGTCCTCTAGTAGAGGGAGAAGTGGTTGGGTGTCCGTTTCATTGAAAAAACAAACAACACAAATTACGACCTCTAATGTGACAACACGCACTGGGCATTTAGTATATTTTTTGTTAATGTTTAGGAATATGAATGCTTAAAGTATGTAGAGGCATAATTTTAAATTCCAACCCCGTATATAACAACATTTTCATACACTCTTGAAGTTGTCCCAAATAGTGAGAAGGCCCACAATTGATCTATCTTGTCCTGGATCCATTACTTTTATTTTGATGTTGTAGAATAAGGGAACTACTATTGTTTGGCAAGTAAGATGTCCTAATGATGCATTGATGTGTATTTTGTTACTAATATGGGTTTGCACAAGTTTATGTGAGTTCATCTTGATTGTGTCCAACAATAACTTATGTGTAGCAACATTTAACCAAGCTAACCATGTTGTGTACTTATGTTGCAGAAGTGTGTTTCACATTTTTCTTCTGAGATATTGACGAATTAGATAGCGTACTAAATATAACTCTATTTTTTGCCAATAGTCATCATGTACCCCCCCCCCCCCCTAGATTGTACATTTTGGACTATGGTATGTAGAATTTATTAAAATTCACATGTTGAAAGACTAATTCTGGCATTTGTTTTCTTTGCCTCAAGAACTCCTGTGTGTTGAGGATCTTGGTAAAATAAATAAAAATATGCACAAATGTGGTAAAATTCCAAGGAATCCTACAACCACGACACAAAACTGGACGTAAAACATTATGCTTTTTTGAACTCGTCCACTACATAGGTTTACGATGAATATACTACTTCACAAAAAAGGAGATGGCGGTAGCCATCAAGGTGATGGAGTTGATGGTCATGCACTTGATGTCATTGCAACATCGTTGGAAGGGAGGCGAATAGTGGTCTTAAATTAGGATGTAGCCACATATGATATACTTGACCAAAAATAATTTCCTCCATAAATGATCAAGTTTGTTGACTACATATCTTGGTGCTATATTAAAGACTTGTGGTTAATAGTTGACACAATTAACATGAATGTATGTTTGAATCATACCTAATGCAAACAAATGGATAAGGGTGAACTCGATATTTATTGTTCAACACTTTCTTCTATATAACGGGAGTTCCTCTCCTCATATAACCCACCAACCCACAGTTAGGTAAAAAACAAGTAAATATGTACCTTATGGTTGATCCTTCCTGTAACTTCCCATTTGTAGTAGTAAGTCCTCTAGTAGAGGGAGAAGTGGTTGGGTGTCCGTTTCATTGAAAAAACAAACAACACAAATTACGAGCTCTAATGTGACAACATGCGACCGGCATTTAGTATAATTTTCGTTAATGTTTAGGAATGTGAATGCTTAAAGTATGTGGAGGCATAATTTTAAATTTCAACCCGGTATATGAAAACATTTTCATACACTCTTGTAGTTGTCCCTTATAGTGAGAAGGCCCACAATTGATCTGTCTTGTCTTGGATCCATTACTTTTCTTTTGATGTTGTAAAATAAGGGAACTACTATTTTTTGGCCAGTAAAGATGTCCTAATGATGCATTGATGTGTATTTTGTTACTAATATGGGTTTGCACAAGTTTATGTGTGTTCATCTTGATTGTGTTCAACAATAACTTATGTGTAGCAACAATCAATCAAGCTAAGCATGTTGTGTAATTATGTTGCAAAAGTGTGTTTCACATTTTTGTTCTAAAATATTGACGCATTAGATAGCGTACTAAATATAACTCTATTTTTTGCCAATAGTCGTCATGTATCCACCCATAGATTGTACATTTTGGACTATGGTATGTATAATTTATTATAATTCACATGCTGAAGGACTAATTCTGGCATTTGTTTTTTTTGCCTCAAGAACTCCTTTGTGTTGGGGATCTTAGTAAAATAAATGAAAATCTCCACAAATGTAGCAAAATTCCAAAGAATCCTACAACCACGACACAAAACTAGACGTAAAACATTATGCTTTTTTAAACTCGTCAATTACATAGGTTTAGGATGAATATACTACTTCACAAAAAAGGAGATGGTGGTAGCCATCCAGGTGATGGAGTTGATGGTCATGCACTTGAAGTCATTGCAACATCGTTGGAAGGGAGGCGAATAGTGGTCTTAAATTAGGATGTACCCACATATGACATACTTGACCAAAAATAATTTCCTCCATAAATGATCAAGTTTGTTGACTACATATCTTGGTGCTATATTAAAGACTTGTGTTTTTTAGTCGACACAATTAACAACGATGTATGTTTAAATCATACTTAATGCAAAAAAGAGATAAGGGTGAACTCGATATTTATGGTTCAACACTTTCTTCTATATAACGGGAGTTCCTCTCCTCATATAACCCACCAACCCACAGTTAGCAGAAAAACAAGTAAATATCTACCTTATGGTTGATCCTTCTTGTAGCTTCCCATTTGTAGTAGTAAGTCATCTAGTAGAGGGAGAAGTGGTTGGATGTTCATTTCATTGGAAAAACCAAACAACATAAATGACGAGCTCTAATGTGACAACATGCACCCGACGAAGTGATAAGATGTCGCTAGTACCATAAACTTGGGTCGAGGGTCTACCATCCGCCACTGGCCCCCTAATACTAACGTTATATAAACATTTGTATCGACACCCTAAAGAAGTACAAGTCCGAGCGGGTCCATGATGGCCTCTCTACATGGAACTCTTATAACGAGCTCAATTGCTTTGTCGGCCCCATCCTCTCAACGTCAAAGAAGCTACACGGCTCATCATTAGTCCTCGGCACATAACTTCGCCCTTGACCTCCAACCTTTCACCACTAGAATCACTTGTCACCCTCATATTTGACTCCCCCCCCATCTTCCCATGGCCTTGGCCTGCCAAATTATTGTCGTGGGACACTACTCTCGACTGCTGCATTTGTCCAGCAAACCACCGCTGCCTTTGTTGAAGTTGCCTATTCAAACGACTCTGGTGATCCTAGTCACAACAACAATTGAAATACTTGCACTAGTTACCACATCACTCCATTTAATCACTCTTGGCAACAATAAATGTCGTCGCTACAACAAACTAGCAGAGGTGATAATGGTGGTGTTAGTGATCTGGCTACGGTGATCGAGGCTTTTTGTTAGATGATTGAGCACGTGGGTTGTGCCAAATAGTGGCATTCACTTAGATTAAATGCCAGAAAAGTTAGTCCTTGAAGTAGCTGGAGGGGAGGCCCGTGGAGAACTTCATAGATGGACATGTGAAGCTCGCAATAGTGAAGCACAAGAAGAAGAACAGAGGGTCTGTAACCAATGGAACCGACAGAGTGGAGTTGCATTCCTTTATCACTGTGATGCCTTTTCATTCCAACCAAGCATACCTCAGATGTTTATGAAGGCTCTATGTAAAGTTGATTTCTCCATTTCAGTTTAGATGAACATTGTTGTAGGTTATTGTTCATTAAATTAATTGTGGGTACTACAAGGGTTGTAATATGAGTCTTGATGTGATAACCTTAACAGTTATGTGGAATTTATTATGTTTTCCGTTAATGTTTAGGAATATGAATGTTTAAATTATGTAGAGGCATAATTTTAAATTTCAACCCCGTGTATGATGAGATTTTCGTACACTCTTGTAGTTGTCCCTAATAGTGAGAAGGTCCACATATTATATGTCCTCTCCTGGATCTATTACTTTTGTTTTGTTGTTGTAGAATAGGCAAACTTTCTATTCTTTGGAAAGTAATGATGCCGTAATGATGAATTAATGTGTACTTTTTTACTAATATGGGTTTGCAAAAGTTTAGGTGAGTTCATCTTGATTGTGTTCAACAATAATTTATGCGTAGTAACATTAAATCAAGCTAAGCATGCTATGAACTTATGTTGCAGAAGTGTGTTTCACATTTCTGTTCTGAGGTATTGACGCATTAGATAGTGTAATAAATATAATTCTAATTTTTTCCCAATACTCATCATGTCTTCCCCCCATATTCTACATTCTCGACTATTGTATGTATAATTTATTAGAATTCGCATGTTGAAAGACTAATTTGGCATTTCTTTGCTTTGCTTCAAGAACTCCTTTCTGTTGAGGATCTTGGTAAAATAAATGAAAATGTCCTAAAGCATAGTAAAATTCCTAGGAATCCTACAACTACTATACAAAACTAGACGTAAAACATAATGCCATTTTGGCTCATCAACTAAATAGATTTACGATGAATATACTACTTCACAAAAAAGGAAATTGTGGTAGCTGTCAAGGCGATTGAGTTGATGGTTATGCACTTGAAGTCATGCAACATCGCTGGAATAGAGGCGAACAAAAGTCTTAAATTAGGATGTACTCACATATGACATATTTGACAAAAAAATACTTGCTTCCATAAATGATCAAGTTTGTTGACTACATATCTTGGTGCTATATTAAAGACTTGTGGTTTTTAGTCGACACAATTAACATCCAATGTATGTTTAGAACATACTTAATGCAAAAAAGATGGATAAGGGTGAACTCAATATTTATGGTTCAACACTTTTCTTCTATATAATGGGATTTCCTCTCCTCATATATCCCACCAACCCACAGTTAGGTAAAAAACCAGTAAATATCTACCTTATGGTTGATCCTTCTTGTAGCTTACCATTTGTAGTAGTAAGTCCTCTAGTGGAGGGAGAAGTGGTTGGGTGTCCATTTCATTGGAAGAAACAAACAACAGAAATGTCGAGCTCAACTATTACAACATGCATCGGAAGAAGTGACAAGAGGTCGCAGTACAGTAAACGTGGGCCGCGGGTCTACCGTGCGCTACCGCCCCGCTCACACTAACATTACGTGAAACATCTGCATCGACACGCTAAAGAAGAAGTACAAGGCCTAGTGCTACCATGACGGTGTGTCTAAAGAGAGCTCCTATGATGGGCTGAACTGCTTTGTCAGTCCCACCCTCTCCGCGTATAAGAAGCAGCGCGGCTCATCATTATTCGTCAGCACATCACTTCGCCCTGTACCTCCACCCTTTCGCATCTAGAAGAACTTTACACCATCATCTATTACTTCCCCTTATCTTCCAGTGGCCTTTCCGCTACCAAACTATAGTCGTAGGACACTGCTCTCAACTGCCACATTTGTCCAGCAGACCATAGTTGCCTTTACTGTAGTTTCCTATTCGAACGACTCTGGTGATCCTAGTGACAACAAAAATAGCAATACTCACATTGGTTACCACATTTCTTCATTTAATCACTCTTGGCAACAATAAATGTCGTCTCTACGACCAAACTAGCAGAGGTGATAACGGTGGTGCCAGCGATCTGGCTAGGGAGATCGAGGATTTTTTTTCTGGATATATGAGCCCGTGGAGAGTGCCAAATAGAAGCGTTCACTCTAGATGGATTGCAAGAAAATTTAGTTCTTGAAATAGTTGGAGGGAGACCCATGGAGAACTTCATAGATGCACATGTGAAGCTCGCAAGAGTGAAACACATTAAGAAGGACAGAGGGTCTGCAACCAATGGCACCGACGGAGTTAAGTTGCTTTCCTCTGTCATTGTGATGCCTTTTCATTCCAACCATGCATACCTCAGAAGTTTAAGAAGTCTCTTGCTAAAGCTGGTTTGTTTATTTCAGTCTATATGAACACTGTTGTAGGTTATTCTTCAATAATTTTAAGTGGGGCTACTACAAAGGTTGTAATATCAGTGTTGATTTTATAACCTTAACTGTTATGTGGCATTTAGTATGTTTTTTTAATCTTTAGGAATATGAATGCTTAAAGTATGTAGAGGCATATTTTAAAATTTCAACCCCATATATGATGACATTTTTATACACTCTTTAAATTTCCATTATAGTGAGAAGGTCCACACTTGATTTGTTATTTCTTGAATCGATTACTTCCCTTTTGTTGTTGTATGATAAGGGAACCTTCTATTCTTTGGCAAGTAATGATGTCATGAAGATGTATTGATTTGTATTTTGTTACTAATATTGGTTTGCACAAGTTTAGATGAGTTCATCGTGATTGTGTTCAACAATAATTTATATGTAGCAACATTTAATCAAGCTATGCATGTTGTGCACTTATGTTGCAGAAGTGTGTTTCACTTTTTTGTTCCGAGATATTGACGCATTAGATATCGTAGTAAATATAACTCTATTTTTTCTGCCAATATTCATCATGTCTCCCCCCCCCCATATTATACATTTTATACTATGGTATGTATAATTTATTAGAATTCACATGTTGAAAGACATATTCTGGCAGTTCTTTCCTTTACCCCCAAGAACTCCTTTTTGTTTAGGATCATGGTAACATAAAGGAAAATCTCCACAAGTGTAGTAAAATTCCAAAGAATCCTACAACTACGACACAAAACTAGACGTGATATATGATGCATTTTTGGACGTCGTCATGGTGATGGAGTTGATGGTCGTGCACATGAAGGCGTTGCAACATCGCTGGAATAGAGGCGAACAATTGTATTAAATTAGGATGTACACACATATGACATATTTGACCAAAAATAATTGCCTCCATAAATGATGAAGTTTGTTGACTACATATCTTGGTGCTATATTAAAGAATTGCAGTTTTTATTCAGCACAATCAACAAGAAATGTATGTATAGATCGTACTTAATGCAAACAAATGGGTAAGGGTGAACTCAATATTTATGGTTCAACACTTTTCTTCTATATAACGGGAGTTCCTCTCCTCATGTATCCCACCAACCCATAGTTAGTTAAAAAACCGGTAAATATCTACCTTATGGTTGATCCTTCTTGTAGCTTCCCATTTGTAGGAGTAAGTACTCTAGTGGAGGGCGAAGTGGTTGGTTGTGTTTCTTTGGGAAAAAAGAAAAAAAATGTCGAGCTCAACTGTGACAACATGCACCAGAAGGAGTGGCAAGAGTTCCTCAGTACTGTAAACTTGGGCCACAGGTCTATAGTGCACCGCCACCCCCCTCACACTAACATTATGTGAAACATGTGCGTCGAAACCGTAAAGTAGAATTACAAGCCGAGCGTGCAAATGGCAGACTCTCTAAATGGAGCTTCTATGGCGACCTCAACTACTTCGACAGCCTCACTCTCACCGCCTTTAAGAAACCGCGCGCTCATCATTAGTCGTCGGCATGTTGTGAACTTATGTTGTAGAAGTGTGTGTCACATTTTTGTTCTGAGATATTGACACATTAGATAGCATAGTAAATATAACTCTAATTTGTTTTTCCCAATAGTCATCATGTCTTCCACCCATATCGTACATTTTAGACTATGGTATGCATAATTTATTAGAATTCACGTGTTGAAAGACTTATTCTGGCATTTCTTTCGTTTACCCCAAGAACTCCTTTGTGTTGAGGATCTTGGTAAAATCAATTAAAAGGTCCACAAACGTAGTAAAATTCCAAGGAATTGTACAACTACAACACGGAACATGATGGTCTCTCTACATGGAGCTCCTACGATGACCTCAATTGCTTCGTCCGTCCCACCCTCTCTGCCTCCAAGAAGCAGTGCGTGTGATCATTAGTCGTCGGTCCATCACTTTGCACTGGATCTCCACCGTTTTGCCTCTAGAATCACTTGTCACCCTCATCCTTGAATTCCCCTCATTTTATTGCCTCCATAAATGATCAATTTCGTTTACTACATATCTTGGTGCTATATTAAAGACTTGAGGTTTTTAATCGACACAATTAACAAGGAACGCATGTTTAGCTCATACTTCATGTGAACAAACGGATAAGGGTGAAATCGATATTTATGGTTCAATAATTTTCTTCTATATGAGGGGAGTTCCTCTCCTCATTTATCCTACTAACCCACAGTTAGCTAAAAATCCAGTAAATATCTACCGTATGGTTGATCCTTCTTGTAGCGTCCCATTTGTAGTAGTAAGTCCTCTAGAGAAGGGAGAATTGGATGGGTGTCTGTTTCATTGAAAAAACAAACAACACAAATGCCGAGCTCAACTGTGACAACATGCACCAGAAGTAGTGACAAGAGGTCGCCAGTACTGAAAACTTCAGTCGCAGGTCTACTATGCACCACCGCCCCCCTCACCCTAACATTATGTGAAACATTTGCATCGCCACCCTAAATAAGAAGTACAAGGCCGAGGCGCCCATGATGGTCTCCCTACATGTAGCTCCTATGACGAGCTCAATTGCTTCGTCAGTCCCACCCACTCCGCCTCTGTCGTGGTTTTGTCACGGCAGATGTCCGAAGACTTAGGTTCGAGGCCATCGCTGAGGCGGTGGACTCAAAGGGATTGGTCGAGACGAGGGACACGAGTTTACCCAGGTTCAGCCCCTCCGGAAGAGGTAAAAGCCTACGTCCTGCTTATGTTGTATTGATTGGTGGATCGATTACAAGGGAGCGGATTCGCTTGACCTAGTTCTCGATTGATTGGTTTCTTGTCTAAGCCGCCCCAGGGTCTCACCTTTATATAGGAGGTCGAGGCCCTGGGTTACACGAGTCCCAAACCGACTCATACAACGTAATCAACCCTGCATCTAAGCCGCCTTGCCACCTTGGGCAAGCCGTCTCCGGGCGGCTTAACCGCCCAGGTCTCACACCATCTTCTGTCTCTGGGCCTTCGTCTTGGCCCGTCTGGTAAGCCGCCATGCGGCCTGATCTTCATCTTCTGGCTCATACTTTGGGTCTTGGCTACGAGCCACCAGGTATGACCCGGCCCCTCCTGGGCGAGTCTTACCACGGGGTTATATCCCCAACATTAGGCCTCAGATTGATTTGAGCATGTTCATGTCAATCTTCAAATTCACTTGGCGGCGAGTCTCACCTTTGTATCACCTAAAAAAGAAACCTCATAACCCGCCGTGACATTCGCAATAGATCTTCTCATTAAACGGTCGGCCCGAAAATCGAGGCGTCCCCTCCGGTCAATCATCACTGCACCTCTTCGATTTTCACGCGCACTGTTGCCATCCCATCTCATAAATAGGGACACGAGGGGCCCCCCTTCCTTTCTCTGCCGCCACCGTTTTCTTCTTCCTTCTTCAGACGCCCGCACTTTCAGAGCTCTGCCGCACCGACCGGACCTCACCGTCGTCCCCAACGCCGGTCGCTGCATCAACCTGACTCAGTCTAGAAACCTCGCCATCCCGTCCGCATCCGCAAGGTACCATCCTCAATCCTTGTTGAACCCGCAATCATTTTCGAGTAGGGTTCTCCCGAGTTCATCGGGTTTCTTTAGTGTTCGTCGCTGTTCATCAGATTTGTTCATCGTAATGTAGACTGCTAAGTATCACCTTGAATCCTATATTGCTATCTATCCATTGCGGTCGTCCATCTAACGTCAATATCCGCTTGTTATAGATCTGCATATCAATCTTCTCCGCGTGCTGTCCGCCTGTTCTTCCACTCCCCTTTTTAGGTTTTGAATATATTTCATTTATCTTCGCCTGTAGATCTTGCAGCCATGGTTGCAATATGTGAAACCTGTTTATCCATACTTAACACTATTTCTAGTATCGCCTTGTCCACTTAATCTGCCATTGCCTTGCCGACTCTCTGATAAAATATGTCGGCGGCTTATTGCCTCACCATCGTACTGATCATAGCTGTCTTGGTTATTTGGTGTTTCTAACCCGCCATATTCTGCACCTTCTCACAGTTTAACCCGCCTCCATGTCGAGAGCGCCCGCGTCTTGTGATTGGGTTGGCTCCGGAGTCACCGAGCAGCTTCTACTTGACTTCGTAGAATCGGGTATCTTGCCGGCTCAGGACGTTATACATTGGCGGGTTCCAGGGCCAGAAATAAGACCTACTCCTCAGGAAGGAGAGGTTGTCGTATTCACTGATCACCTCCTCCGTGGTTTTAGCCCGCCTGGGTCGAAATTTTTCCGAGACGTTCTTCATTCCTTCAAGCTTCACCCTCAAGATATAGGTCCAAACTCTGTCACCAATATGTGTCAGTTTCAAGTCCTATGCGAAGTTTACTTGCAGGAAGAGCTGTCTGTTGACCTCTTCCATGATTACTTTTATGTCAACCGCCAAACTGAAGTGGCGGCTAGACCCAGTTTGGAGCTTGGCGGCGTTTCTATCCAGAGACGGAGAGATTTGCCCTACCCAGCATCTGTCTTACCAAGTCACCCCAAAGATTGGAACAAGACCTGGTTTTATTGCAAGGACACTTCTCCCAAGGAAGAGAATCCGCTGTCGGGTTACCGCCCTACCCGGCTTTGCACGTCCGGAGAAGTCCCAGACCGGATGTCCGCCGCAGAGCGGGCGAAATATGCTCCGGCCTTCGCGAAGATCAGGGCCTTAATGGCAAACGGCTTGACTAGCGTCGACTTAACCCGTTGCTGGGTTACCTGGAAGATCTTGCCACTGAGCCGGCGTGACCGACTCATGTACGAATTTATGGGTGAACCAAATGACCCTATCTGTTTCAACGCCACCCCCTGATAGAACAAGATATCAACTCTTCCGTCAAATCACTTCTTGGCGAAAACCAAGAGACTTGCAACAAAATTGGGCTGAAACCTTTTTGCGTCAAGAACCCGGCTCTAGCTGTAAGAAACCTTTTTTAGCAAACTGCTCGTTCTTTGTCTTGACCTTTTGTCGTGCCTCTTTTAACCTTTTTTAGCGGCTTATGCACAGGCCGGCTCTACCTTATGGAAAAATAAATATACTCCTCCTTTGAGGAAGCCTAAGGCGGGTAAAACCCGCGGCCGTAAGAAGAAAATTACTGCTCAGGAACCGCCTGAGCTTGACGACTCGGAGGTAGAACTTGACTCCCTTGGCCGTCTCTTTATGCAACTTATTGACAAAAATTATTCACAGGAGGAAACGGAGACAAGCCATGCGGACGCCCCAGAAAACTTTCCACAGGAGAAAACACGGCGGGTCGTCCGGAAAGTTCCATTTTCTCATCCTCTTGCTTATTTAGACCCCAACTTTCTTTTGAAAAAGCAACAGCACAACTCCAGACGTCACACCCGGAGCACCGGCTCCGAAGAGCTTTTGGCCGGCTTTCCAAACTCTCCGGCTCCTCGGAAACGGCCTGCTGAGGTACGCTTTTAACCAAGTCCAATTTTTAACAGTCTTGCATTGTAACCTTACTCTGTTTTTTATCATCTTAACTTTTTTAGGAGTCGCCCCCTTCATCTGGTGATTCCACTGCATCCAAGCTGCCTCCTCTGAAAATCAACCCGGAGTATGTACCTTTTACTTGCACCATATCTTTTACCACCCTTGTCCTCTATGTAACAATCTTTTTGCTTCCAGGGCTCAAGCAAAACGAAGGAAGACAGGCGGGTCTACCGCCGCTCCTGCTGCCCAAGAGCCGGAGACTGCTAAGCCGGACTCCCCTGCAACTTACATTGAGCCTACTGAAGCTAGAAGAGATGCACCTGAAGACGCTCCTCAGCCCTCTGAGCCGACTGATGATAACATGGCTACTCCTGAGAGTCCTCCAAAGGCTGATCCAAAACCGCCCAGTCCTTCAACAGCCGCCGAAGACACAGCTCATCCAGAAGTTGTTGTCACTGGGACGGGCTATCAACTCCCTGATCCTCATGTGTTAACAAAACACACTAGCAAGACTGAAACATTCTCACCAGGAAAACTTGATTTTGAATTCCCTGTGTTAGAAAAACTGACTGTGGATGAATTACATGCTGGTTATCTGAACCGCCTCTCTACAAGCCGTAATATGGAGTCCAAGCTTGTTGGGTTAATGAAGAAAAAATATGAGGTACTCCTCTTCTCTTGCTTTTTCGTTATACCCTTATGTAGCCCCCAAGAGTTGGTTTAATATTGCAAATAGTAGACCGGGTCTTCCAATCTTTGTCATACTCCAAATAACTTAGCTTGTAGTCCCCAAGTATCTGGTTAATATAGATAATAAGCCGGTACTTACTTGAAAAGTAGATCCAAGTGTAGCCCCCAAGTCCGGGTCATTATAATAATGATGAGCCAGAGCTTCACTGCTAAAAACTCACGAATCATAACCCCCAAACTCCGGCTTAAAAAATGAGC
The DNA here is from genome assembly GCA_039707655.1 of Elymus sibiricus. NCBI lineage: Eukaryota > Viridiplantae > Streptophyta > Magnoliopsida > Poales > Poaceae > Elymus > Elymus sibiricus. The sequence continues at coordinate 404,352,514 of CM077663.1, forward strand.
TGGAGAAGACTGCATAGTTTAGAAGCGTCGTGTGTAGCCCCCAAGTGCCGGCTTAACTTTACGAAGATGAGCCGGAACTTGTTTGTAAATTGTGAGAGAAAACAGACATTAGCCCCCAAGTGTCAAGTATATTGCTTGCAATCTGCTTGAGACTTGTATCATAACAGCTTCATCACTCGTCGACTAATATCTCATCCTGGCGACTTACACCTCCTGAACTTTTTTGTTTTTGTACGATATAGGAAGCTTTGGATGCAGCCGAGTCTGATCTGACTGGCCTAAAGGACAATATTGCTTCGCAACAAGCCGCCCGGTCGAAGGGGGAAGAAAAATGGTGGGCTGCCGTTGAAGAGCTTGAGAAGGTTCAAGCTGACTTTGCTGCCTTCATAAAGACTGCTGAGTCTAAACAAGCCGCCCTGACAGAACGCGCAGACGATGCTGACAAGCGGCTCAAGCTTGTGTCAGAAGAACTGGAAACCCTCAAGCGTCATATATCCAGGATGACTTCTGCTATCTTTGGTAAGTACTGAAAACTAAGGAAACTTCCTTTCCCTTGTTGAAAAACTGTGCGGGCGGCTTATAACGCCTAATCTTTCCTTGCAGGTCAAAGAAGCCGCCAATTATCTTCTGACAGCTTGTTGAAGTTGAAAGCAATATATACCTTGACAGAACAGCTATACTGTGGGACCCTTTGCACCATCAAAGCAATGTTGACTGAAAAAGGCATCCCCAAACTCATGAAGGGAGTAATAGAAGTCTTGTCTACTCTGCCATGATGGATGGCTTTCCATCCAAGAAAGATGACGGCTCAGACTTTACCGAAGCTGATTATGCCAAATGTATGAAGGCCTCCCGAGTACTCGCATCAATTGTCAATGAAATTGATCTGACTTCATACCAGGCGGCTTACGGCGAAGACAGCAAACGAGTGCGCTGCCCCACTTTTGAAGCCAGGGACTTAACTCCTGCACACCGTAAGCCACTCTTTGCTCCTGAAATTGACCTGTCTCCCTTCTTTGACGAGGCCCAGTTTGAAGCTTTAACAAACTGCAACTGGGATGTGGACAATCTTCAGATCGAAGAGGTCGAAGACCCGACGCAAGATGACCCGCTGTCAAACTGAACACGTTGCTCCTGAAATTGATAACCCGGCTTTCTGAGCCGCCGAGACTGGAAATGTGTAAAAACTTTAAGATCGTTGTATTTTGGGCTCCTGAAGAGCTTTGTAATGGGCGTAGAAAACTTGATTGCCTGAGCCGTGCCATCGCGCACGTATGGAACTTTGAACAACTTGATACACTTTTTATCTGCCTTGTAGTCTGCCCAAGATACCTTTCGTCTCCCCTTAATGGCGGCTCGTCTTAGGAGACAAAACCTGCAAAGAATAAACAAGACAGAGTATGTTCTGTATCATTGTGAGGGTGGCTTGAAAAGCACAACCCGGAGATGTTAAATCTCTTATGACCTTGCTTGTTTCTTTTTCGAAAACTCATATGCCGGCTCCTATGGCATGAACTTGTTGTTTGAACTCTTAACAGTACAGGGTCTCTAGTGAGAGGGACCGTCAACTCCTTTGAACGGCTCAGGGTCTCTAGGCGAGATTAACTAGTAAGAGCAACAACAAACCATAAAGAGGCGTAGCAGGGCATGAGTACCCCCAGGGCCCATAAGCTACTTCTCACGTGACATAAATCCGTCGTTTGAACCTTAAATAGTGCAGGGTCTTTAAAAGAGTAACTGTTTAAGAGTACGAATGGGCCACATAGCGGAGAGTATGCGGCAGATGGGTGATTTTATCCTCGCTTTCCATAAGCCGGCCCTCACATGACAAGAGCCGCCGGTTTAACCTTGACCAGTACAGGGTCTCTAGAGAGAGTGACTTTCAAATACTTTGAACAGCTCAGGGTCTCTAGTCGAGATTAACTGGTAAGAGTTCGGCGGGTCACCTAGCGGAGCAGCAGCAGGATACAGGCAGGTTTAACTCGAACTTGCAGTGGCTGAAGAGCCGATCAATAGGGTGTGTAAGCTAAACCCGGTGGGTTGGAAGCCCCCAAATGACCTTGTTGACGGAGTCAACTTTTTGGGTATATAACCCGGCCTTACGGTGGCTGAATAGCCGATCAATAGGGTGTGTAAGCTAAACCCTGGCGGGTTGGAAGCCCCTAAATGACCTTGTAGTTGTGTCCACCTTTGCACAATCTGAAATGTATAAAAGGCAGATGCCCCGGCTTGCAGGGATGCCAACTTTATTATATATATATAAGAAAGATATGTACAATGATGGGAGTCGATGACTCAAGTATAGTAAGGCCGCAGATGAGCGATATTCCACGGCCGGTGGGTCTCCTGCCCAGAAGTGCGTGACTCATCTCGTACGTCAATGAGATAATATGACCCATTGTTGAGATTTCTGCTGACCACAAAAGGCCCTTCCCATGGGGGAGATAGCTTGTGCGCATCCGTCTGATCTTGAATCAAACGCAACACCAAGTCGCCTTCCTGAAACGTCCGGGTCTTAACTCTGCGGCTATGATAGCGACGCAGGTCTTGTTGATAAATCGCCGATCGAGCCGCTGCAAGATCACGCTCCTCATCCAAAGCATCTAACGCGTCCTGACGCGCTGTCTCATTATCTGTTTCAACGTAAGCCGCCACCCGTGGCGAGTCATGACGTATATCACTTGGTAACACGGCTTCCGCACCATAAACCATAAAGAAAGGTGTATAGCCTGTTGACCTGTTGGGGGTAGTTCTAATGCTTCAACTTACGATTTGCCATGAACACCCCATATATCAATTTCTGCCAATGTGGGTACCGTTGCTTGGATTCTATCAGGACTTCACTGACGTAGTAAACTGGCCTCTGAACCGGGTATTCTTTCCCTATCTCCTTACGCTCCACAACAATCGCGGCGCTGACTGCCCTGTTGTTAGCCGCTACGTAGAGGAGCAAAGGTTCCTTCTCAGCCGGAGCGGCCAAGACCGGCGGCTCAACCAGCTGCTTTTTGAGCGCCTCAAGCGCATCACCCGCCGCCTTACTCCAGACAAAGTTGTCTGTTTTCTTCATCATCTGATACAGAGGAATAGCCTTCTCACCCAGGCGGCTTATGAACCGGCTTAACGCAGCGATTCGACCCGCCAGGCGCTGAACGTCATTGATGCATGCCGGCTCAGACAGGGAAGTAATAGAATTTATCTTGTCCAGATTAGCTTCAATGCCATGCTCAGAGACTAGAAATCCTAAGAGCTTGCCTGCAGGTACACCGAAAACACACTTTGTCGGGTTAAGCATCATCTTGTAAACCCGTAAGTTATCGAACGTTTCCTTCAGGTTGTCAAGTAGAGTCTCCTTTTTCCTTGACTTAACCACAATATCATCCACGTACGCATGAACATTGCGCCCAATCTGGCCGTGAAGGCAATTCTGCACACAGCGTTGATAAGTCGCCTGCGCACTCTTGAGCCCGAAGGGCATAGACACATAGCAGAAAGCCCCAAAAGGTGTTATAAATGACGTCTTCTCTTGGTCTTTAACTGCCATCTTGATATGATGATAACCTGAATAAGCGTCCAGGAAGCATAAACTCTCACAACCCACCGTTGCGTCAATGATTTGATCAATGCGAGGGAGAGCAAATGGGTCACTCGGACACGCCTTGTTAAGATCCGTGTAATCCACGCACATACGCCACGTGCCATTCTTCTTGAGTACCAACACCAGGTTAGCAAGCCACTCCGGGTGAAACACTTCAACGATGAACCCTGCTGCCAAGAGCCAGGCCACCTCTTCTCCAATAGCCTTGCGCCTCTCCTCATTGAATCGCCGGAGGAACTGTTTGACCGGCTTAAACTTAGGATCCACATTAAGGTGGTGCTCAGCGAATTCTCTCAGTATGCCCGGCATGTCAGAAGGCTTCCACGCAAAGATGTCCCGATTCTCACGGATGAATTCAATGAGCGCGCTTTCCTATTTGGGATCCATATTGGCCCCAATAGTGAACTGCTGTGATGAGTCGCCCGGCGGTCCACCAACTTGGTATCTTCTGCCACAAACTTGAGGGGCGGCTCAGATTCCATGTTGGGTTTCTTCAGTGGGGTCATATCCGCCGGGTCAACATTTTCCTTATAAAAATTGAGCTCCGCTTTAGCACAACTTGACTCTGCGTAAGCTGCATCGCCTTCCTCACACTCAAGAGCCGTCTTCCGATCACCATGCACAGTAATCGTCCCATTCAACCTGGGCATCTTGAGCTGTAAGTAAACATAGCAAGGTCTCGCCATGAACTTGGCGTAAGCCGGCCGCCCAAACAGAGCGTGATACGGGCTCTTGATTTTGACCACTTCAAACCACAAAGACTCCACCCTGTAGTTGAATTCGTCACCAAAAGCTACCTCCAAAGAAATATTTCCCACTGGATAAGCCGACTTTCCGAGCACCACACCGTGAAAAACTGTTGAAGAGGGCTTAAGATCCTTGTCAAGCAAATTCATCCGGCGGAAAGTGTCATAATACAGGATGTTGATGCTGCTGCCACCATCCATAAGCACTTTGGTGAACACATATCCTCCCACTTGGGGGGCAACTACCAAAGCCAATTGCCCCGGATTATCAACACGCGGCGGGTGATCCTCCCTGCTCCAAGTTATGTCATACTCAGACCACTTCAAATACTGCGGGAGAGCCGGCATGACTGCATTAACCGCCCGCTTGCGCACCTTCTGGTCTCGCTTGTCAAGGCTGGTTGTAAAAACATGATACTGACCCCCGCTGAGCTGCTTCGGGTTACTCTGGTTCCCCGACTGGTTATTCCGCTGCTGACCACCATTGCCAGGTTGATGATGACCCCCTTGATTGCCTTGACCCTGGTAACCAGATCCTGAGCTGCCGGCACCAAACCCGGCTCCTGAACCGCCCGGCCCTGAGCCGCCTGACGGACCATTACCGTTATTACGATGCCGTTGAAGGCTGTAATCCCGAAACTGCCACATAATACTGCAATCCCTCCATGTATGGCCTGCTGGCTTGTCGGGCCGGCTGTGCTCTGGACAAGGATTGTTGAGCATCTCTTCCAGGTTGAAAGGAGTTTTACCCTTATTAAAGAGCGGCCTGAAGTTCCCGTTACCCTTAGCACGATTGTTCCCAGCGCTGGTGTTCGCCACCAATTCCGACCCGCCGTCTGGGTTCTTCCGCTTGCCCGGGTTGCTGCTTCCAGCCGCGTTTTGCTGTTGACCCTTGCCATTGTTATTTTTCTTACCCTGAACCGATCTCTCATCATCGGAGCCAGGGTCCTTTGTGTTATTGAAGTCTGCATACTTGGTGAGAGCCGCCATGAGTTCCCCCATATCTTGGCACGAGCGCTTGAGCCGGCCAAGCTTCTGCTTCAAGGGTGTAAAGTGGCAATTCATCTCTAGAATCAAGACCACTTGAGCCGCCGTAATGTGTTTGGAAGAGTGGATAATTGTTGAGACCCGCCGGACCCAGTGATGAGCCGACTCATCCTCACGCTGCACACAATGGTCCAAATCCACAATCATCATGGGCTGCTTGCACGTTCCTTGAATTTTTTTGATGAACTTCGCCTTTAACTCGGCCCAGGAATTGATGGTGTTGGGTGGCAGACCCTTCAACCATGTGCGAGCCGGCCCTTCCAGCATCATGATGAAATACTTGGCACATACTGCATCGCTGACGTCTAACATCTCCATGGCCAGCTCATAGCTTTCAATCCAAGCCTCCGGAGGCAGGTCAGCTGTATAATTGGGCACCTTGCGGGGACCTTTAAAATCCTTTGGCAGACGCTCATTCCGCAAAGCCGGCACCAAGCACGGCACTCCAACAGCCCTGGAGGTCACTCCTGCTCCTACTGAAACGGAAGGTGCAACTGTGGGTTCCTGATAAGCCGCCGCCGCCGCCAAAGCCGCCGCCTCTCGCTGTGCTCTTGCTCGATCCACCAGCGCCTGAGCATCCAAAGCCGCCCGATCAACTCGCGGCGGGTTCCGATGTCGGTCACTACTGGAAACTTCCGGTGACTCATAACGCCGGCTGTAGCTGCGGCTGGGGATGGGAGTTGAATGCACGCGGCTCCGGCTGTAAGTATATTTCTCCTGCTGGGCCACCGCCGTCTGCAGGTATCCAATAGCGTTCTGCACCTCCTCTGCAAAAGGCGCCTCATCGGGGATGGGGATCGTACCAAGCCTGGTTGCCGTTGCTACCATGTTCTCCGCCGAGTTAGAATAATGACCCGGTGGCGTCGGAAAAGACTGTGGTGGGGTCTGGTTCCAGCGGGGCGGGTCTGGCTGCTGATGCTGAACCGCCGCCCGGCTTCCAGGTACTTCCGCCGTCCGGGTTACGGTCAAAGGCACATTCCGTCCCGTCCCTGGCGTGCTAAAAAGATTTATGGCTTCATACTGATCCGGCAGGCGGGATTGATGCCTCATCCGATGAACCGCCGCTGCAGACTGCTGCTCTAGCTCAAGGCGGAAAGCATCCGCCCGAAGGCGCTCCACCTCAGCATCCATCTGAGCCTTCAGCGCGTTAATTTCCTGTTGGACTCCGTCCATCTGGTGCTTCAACCTCGTGATCTCCGTGTTACGGGCCGCTTGGTTTTCAGCAGTGACCTCGGTTTCCATCAGAGTTGTAAGCTCGTTCATCAGATCCAGAAGAACTTGAGCCGGCGGCCTGCCAGCTCCAGACCCAGTTGCACCGGCGGCTGTGCTACTGGGGGCCGGTGCTGAACCCGACATGAAAACAGCAGCGCGGTTTGGTGGCTCATAGTCCTCCGGCCCATGATACTCCTGCTCATGGTATTCTGACTCGGGCTAATGCTCGACGTAGCCCCCAAGCCCACCATTGTGAAGCTGATAGATTGATTCCGTCTCTCCACTCGAGGATCCATCCTCTGAGCAGATGAGGGTTTCTTCCCGCGACATAGAACCTTCAAGCTCCGTGCCCTGGGTGAAGCCGACGAAGACATGCTTCCTGCCCGGGTTAACACGGGCGGGTTGCACGCGCCGGGCCGGCTCAACGAGGTCGGTGCAGATGTCCGACCCGGGTTTAGATCCGCCGATCTTCCCGATGAAGACGTGAATTCCGCCAAAGGGGACCCGGTACCCGTACTCGATTGAGTCGGCCTCGGGGCCCCAGCCGGCGTCGTCGATGTAGAGCTTGCCGCGGCGACTCTTGGTCATCCTGCCAACGACGTATCCCTCGATCCCTGGGAGAGAGCCCTTCGAGAATTCCACACCACCGAGCGCAAGCCCCACGGTGGGCGCCAACTGGCGTGGTTTTGTCACGGCAGATGTCCGAAGACTTAGGTTCGAGGCCATCACTGAGGCGGTGGACTCAAAGGAATTGGTCGAGACGAGGGACACGAGTTTACCCAGGTTCAGCCCCTCCGGAAGAGGTAAAAGCCTACGTCCTGCTTGTGTTGTATTGATTGGTGGATCGATTACAAGGGAGCGGATTCGCTTGACCTAGTTCTCGATTGATTGGTTTCTTGTCTAAGCCGCCCCAGGGTCTCACCTTTATATAGGAGGTCGAGGCCCTGGGTTACACGAGTCCCAAACCGACTCATACAACATAATCAACCCTGCCTCTAAGCCGCCTTGCCACCTTGGGCAAGCCGTCTCCGGGCGGCTTAACCGCCCGGGTCTCACACCATCTTCTGTCTCTGGGCCTTCGTCTTGTCCCGTCTGGTAAGCCGCCATGCGGCCTGATCTTCATCTTCTGGCTCACCCTTTGGGTCTTGGCTACGAGCCGCCAGGTATGACCCGGCCCCTCCTGGGCGAGTCTAACCACGGGGTTATATCCCCAACAGCCTCCAAGTAGGAGTGTGCCTGATCATTAGTCGTCGGACCATTTCTTTGCCCTAGACATCCACCCTTTTGCCTCTAGAATCACTTGTCACCCTCATATTTGACTTCCCCTCATCTTCACACGTCGATATCGGTGGCAAACTATAGTCGTGGGATGCTGCTCTTGACTGCCGCATTTATCCAGCAGACCATCCCTGCATTTGCTGTAGTTTTCTATTCGAACGACTCCGGTGATCCTAGTGACAACAACAGTAGCAATACTCGCATATGTTACCACATCGATCCACTTAATCACTCTTGGCAACAATAAATTTCCTCACTGTGAGCAAACTTGCAGAGGTGATAACGGTAGTGTCAGCGATCTGGCTCGAGAGATCGGGTCTTTTTGTCAGATGTATGAGCACATGGAGAGTGCCAAATAGAAGCATTCAATCTATATGTAATGCAATAAAATTTAGTTATTGAAGTATCTGGAGGGGAAGCCAATGGAGAACTTCATAGATGTACATGTGAAGCACAAGAAGCACACTTGGTCTGCAACAATTGGCACAGACGGAGCAGAGTTGCTTTCCTCTGTCACTCTGATGCCTTTTCATTCCGATTGCACACCTCAGATGTTTAGTAAGGCTCTAGCTAAAGTTGATTTGTCCATTTCAGTTTAGATAAACATTGTTGTAGCTTATCGTTCATTAATTTTAACTCTAGCTACTACAAAGGTTGTAATATCAGCGTTGATATGATAAGCTTTACTATTATGTCGCATTTAGTATGTTTTTCGTTAATGTTTAGGAATCTAAATTCTCAAAGTATGTAGAGGCATTATTTTAACTTTCAACCCCATATACGATGGCATTCTGATATACTCTTGTGGTTGTCCTTAATAATGAGAAGGTCCACACTTGATATTTCTTGTCATGAATCTATTACTTTTCTTTTGTTGTTGTGGAATAACAGAACCTTCTAATATTTGGCGAGTAATCATTTCCGAATGATGCATTGATATGTATTTTGTTCTTAATATGGGTTTGCACAAGTTTAGGTGAGTTCATCTTGATTATGTTCAACAATAATTTATGTGTAGCAACATTTAATCAAGGTAAGCATGTTGTGAACTTCTGTTGCAGAAGTGTGTTTCACATTTTTGTTCTGAGATATTGACGCATTAGATAACGTAGTAAATATAGCTCTATTTTTTGCCTATAATCGCCGTGTCTTCCCCCCATATTGTACATTTTATATTATGGTATGCATAATTTGTTAGAATTCAAATGTTGAAAGACTAATTCTGGAATTTCTTTCCTTTGCCTCAAGAACTCTTTTGTGTTGATGATCTTGGTAAAAATAAATGAAAATCTCCACAAATATAGTAAAATTCCAAGGAGTCCTATAACTACGACACAAAACTGGACGTAAAACATGATACGTTTTCGAACTCATCAACTACATAGGTTTAGGATGAATATACTACTTCACAAAAAAGGAAATGGTGGTAGCCGTCAAGGCGATGGAGTTGATGGTCATCCACTTGAAGGCATTGCAACATCGTTGTAAGATAGACTAATAATGGTCATAAATTAGGATGTACTCACATATGACATACTTGACAGAAAAATAATTGCCTCCATAAATGATCAAGTTTGTTGACTACATATCTTGGTGCTACATATATTAAAGACTTGCAGTTTTTAGTCAACACAATTAACAACGAATGTATGTTTAGATCATACTTAATGCAAACAAATGGATAATGGTAAACTCAATGTCTATAGTTCAATACTTCTCTTCTATATAACGGGAGTTCCTCTCGTCATATATCCCACCAGCCTACAATTAATAAAAAACCAGTAAATATCTACCTTATGGTTGAACCTTCTTGTAGCTTCCCATTGGTAGTAACATGTCCTGTAGTGGAGAGAGAAGTGGTTGGGTGTCTGTTTCATTGGAAAAAAACACAAATGTCGAGCTTAGTTGTGACAACATGCACCAGAAGAAGTGACAAGAGGTCGCCAGTACCGTAAACTTGGGTCGCGAGTCTACCGTGCGCGGTCGCCCCCCTCATGCTAACATTATGTGAAACATCTACATCGACACCCTAAAGAAGTATTAGGCCGAGCGCACCCATGATGGTCTCTCTACATGGAGTTCCTACGATGAGCTCAATTGCTTCGTAAGTCCCACCCTATCCGCCTCCAAGAAGCAATGCGCCTTATCATTAGTCGTCAGCCCATCACTTTGCCCTGGACCTCCACCCTTTCGTCTCTAGAATCACTAGTCACCCTCATCCTTGACTTCCCCTCATCTTCCCATGGCCATGTCGCTACCAAACTATAATCGTGGGACACTGCTCTTGACTGCCGCATTTTTCCAGCAGACCATCGCTGCATTTGCTGTAGTTTCCTATTCAAAGGACTCCGGTGATCCTAGTGACAACAACTATAGCAATACTCGCACTGGTTACTGATACGTCTCCAACGTATCGATAATTTATGAAGTATTCATGCCATATTTACCTATGTTTACAATAGTTTTATATGGTTTTGATGCACTTTATATGATTTAGTTAGAACTAACCCGGACTGACAATATTGGAGCGAAGAACCGTCAGAGGGGGGCCACCAGGCGCTCACAAGCTATTAGGACGCGCCCAGGGGGGTCAAAAGGCCCATATAGCTTGTGGGCCTCCCGTAACTTCGTTTTGCGTGATTCCAACGCCAACAAATCCTACCAATAGTAAAACCATCAGAAATTAACCTAGACTCTCCGCTCCACCGCCGCAACTCTCTGTATCGAAGGAAAACCAACTAGTAGAGAAACAGATAGGAAAATAGAGAGAGATCCAATCTCGGAGGGGCTCTCACCCCTTCGGGAGCCATGGAGGCCAAGGACAAGAGGGGAGAAACTCTCCTCATCTAGGGAGAGGCCATGAAGGAGGACGCCAAAGGGGCAGACTCTCTCTCCCACTCTTTAGGTGGCGACGGAGTGCCGCCGGGGGAACTATCGCCGCGGAGATCGTCTTCATCAACATCATCGTCTCCATCACCTTCTCTCATCTATCTACGGAGGTCCAATCTCCCGCACCCCGCTGTAATCCCCTACTTGGTTTGAGTTGTAAGTTTTATATTGGTGATGTCCTATGGTGCCTTCCGTGCCGCGCACACGTGGGGGATTCACGCTGTAGGGTGTTGCAATGTGTTTATGATTCTCTTATAGTGGGCGGCTAGAGTGATAGAAGCTTACACCCGAGTAAGGGGGGTGTTTACGTATGGGAGTAAAGGGGACTTGAAGTGTTAATGCTATGGTTGGGTTTACCTTAATGATCTCTAGTAGTTGCAGATGCTTGCTAGAGGTCCAATCATAATTTCATACGATCCAAGTACGAAAAGTATGTTAGCTCATGCCTCTCCCTCATATAAAATTGCAATAATGATTACCCATCTTGTTATCAATTGCCTAGGATGATTCTGCGCACCATACCATCATTATTCCACACTCGCTATTTGTAATATATTGTATTATATTCTAACTTTATTTAGGCAGCAACTATTTTCATATTTTGGTTATCCAATATCATGCAAAGTTATCCTCTTTATACCCACAACGCAGTTTTATTTCTCGTTTCTACATAGAAGCAAACACTTGGTGTACGTAGAGTCGTATCAGTGGCAGATGGGACTTGAGAGAACATTGATCTTACCTTTAGCTCCTTGTGGGTTCGACACTCCATACTTACCACTTCCATATTTGGAAAGTGCTATGATGATTCCTGGCACTTGAGGATTATCAGTTACCACATTGCTCCATTTAATTACTCTTGGCAACAACAAATGTTGTCGCTGTAAGCAAACTAGCAGAGGTGATAATGGTGGTGTCAGCAATCTGGCTAGGGAGATCGAGGCTTTTTGTTAGATGTATGAGCGCGTGGAGGGTGCCAGATAGAAGTATTCACTCTAGATTAAATGCCAGAAAATTTAGTCATTGAAGTAGCTTGAGAGGAGGCCCATGGAGAACTTCATAAACGCACATGTGAAGCTCGCAAGAGTGAAGCACAAGAACAAGAACAGAGGGTATGCAACCAATGGCGCGGACGGACTGGAGTTATTTTCCTCTTTGCCTTATCATTCTGACCATGCATACCTCAGATGTTTAGGAAGGCTCTAGGTAACCTTGATTTGTCCATTTCGGTTAAATGAACATTGATGTGGGTTATTATTCTTTCATTTTAACTGTGGCTACTACAAAGCTTATAATATCAGTGTTGATGTCATAACCTTAACCGTTATGTGGCATTTACTATGGTTTTTGTTAATGTTTAGGAATATGAATGCATAAAGTATGTAGAGGCATAATTTAAAATTTTAACCCCGTATATGATGATATTTGCATACACTCTTATAGTTGGCCCTAATAGTGAGAAGGTCCACACTTGATTTCTCTTATCCTGGATCTATTACTTTTCTTTTATTGTTGTAGAATAAGGGAACTTTCTACTATATGGAAAGTAATGATGTCCTAATGATGCACTTGTTACTAATATGGGTTTCCACAAGTTTAAATGAGTTCATCTTGATTGTGTTCAACAATAATTAATGTGTAGCAACATTTAATCAAACTAAGCATGTTGTGAACTTATGTTGCAGAAGTGTGTTTCACATTTTTGTTCTGAGATATAGACGCATTAGATAGCATAGTAAATATAACTCTAATATTTTTCCAATAATCATCATATACTCCCCCATATTGTACATTTTGGATCATAACTGTGCTAACATTCAACGGAAGCAGTGACAAGAGGTTGCCAGTACCGTAAGTTGGGCCGCCCCCCTCACACTAACATTATGTGAAACATTGTATCGACACCCTAAAGAATAAGTACAATGCCGAGCGCGCCCATGATGACCTCTCTACATGGAGCTCCTATGAGGAGCTCAATTGCATCGTCAGTCGCACCCTCTCCGTGTCAAAGAAGTTGTGTGGCTCATCATTAGTCGTCGGCCACCCACTTCGCCCTGGACCTCCAACCTTTCTCCCTCTAGAATCACTTGTCACCCTCATCTTGGACTTCCTCCCCCCCCCTCATCTTCCCATGGTCTTGGCCTGCCAAATTATAGTCGTGCGACACTACTCTCGACTACTGCATTTGCCCAGCAAACCAACATTGCCTTTGCTGCAGTTTCATATTCAAACGGCTCTGGTGATTGCTACTTCTTGAGCTTGCGTTGGTTTTCCCTTGAAGACGAAAGGGTGATGCAACAAAGTAGATAAGTATTTCCCTCAGTTGTTGAGAACCAAGGTATCAATCCAGTAGGAGGTACAAGCAAGGCCCCAATCTTTGCACCTACACAAACAATCAAACACTTGCACCCAACGCTATAAAGGGGTTGTCAATCCCTTCACGGTTACTTGCAAGGATGAGATCTGATAGAGATAGATAGAAAAGATTACTAAAACGAAAAGTAAAACAAAAGTAAAAAGATTGCAGCAAAGTATTTTTGGTATTTTTGGTTTATAGATGTGAAAATATAATATGGAAAATAGACCCGGGGGCCATAGGTTTCACTAGAGGCTTCTCTCTTGAAGGAAAATAATACGGTGGGTGAACAAATTACTGTCGAGCAATTGATAGAAAAGCGCATAGTTATGACGATATCCAAGGCAATGATTATGCATATAGGCATCACGTCCGTGTCAAGTAGACCGAAACGATTCTGCATCTACTACTATTACTCCACACATCGACCGACTCCTGCCTGCATCTAGAGTATTAAGTTCATGAAGAACAGAGTAACGCATTAGGTAAGATGACATGATGTAGAGGGATAAACTCAAGCAATATGATGAAAACCCCATCTTTTTACCCTTGATGGCAACAATACAAATACGTGCCTCGCTACCCCTACTTTGTCACTGGGTGAGGACACCGCAAGATTGAACCCAAAACTACGCACTTCTCCCATTGCAAGAATTACCAATCTAGTTGGCCAAACCAAACCAATAACTCGAAGAGACTTGCAAAGATATGAAATCATGCATATAAGAATTCAGAGAAGATTCAAATAATATTCATAGATAATCTGATCATAAACCCACAATTCATCGGATCTCGACAAACACACCGCAAAAGAGTATTACATCGGATAGATCTCCATGAAGATCATGAAGAACATGGTATTGAAGAACATAGAGAGGGAAGAAGCCATCTAGCTACTAGCTATGGACCCGAAGGTTTGAGGTGAACTACTCACGCATCATCGGAGGGGCAATGGAGTTGATGTAGATGCCCTCCGTGATCGAATCCCCCTCCGGCAGATTACCGAAAAAGGCTCCAAGATGGGATCTCACGGGAACAGAGGCTTCCGGCGGCGGAAAAGTATTTTCGTGGCTCTCTTTGGTATTGGGGGAATATTTGGGAATTTATAGGACGAAGATTAGGGTTAGGAGGCCTGCAGGGGGGCCACAAGCCAGGAGGGCGGCCCCCCTAGGGCGCGCCCTGCAGGCTTGTCGCCTCCCGGTAGGTCTCCTGCCCCCCTCTCCAAGTCTGGCAGGTTTCTTCTGGTCCAAGAAAAATCATCGCGAAGATTTTATTCCGTTTGGACTCCGTTTAATATTCCTTATCTGCAATACTCAAAAACAAGGAAAAAACAGAAACTGGCACTAGGCACTAGATTAATAGGTTAGTCCCAAAAATAATATAAAATAGCATATTAATGCATATAAAACATCCAAAACAGATAATATAATAGCATGGAACAATCAAAAATTATAGATACGTTGGAGACGTATCAGTGATCCTAGGGACAACAACAATTGCAATATTCGCACTAGATTCCTCGCTCCATTTAATCACTCTTGGTAATACCAAATGTCATCACTACGACCAAACAAGCAGAGGTGATAATGGTGGTGTCAGCGATGTAGTAGGGAGATCGAGGCTTTTTGTTAGATGTATGAGCACGTGGGTTGTGGCAAATAGTTGCATTCACTCTAGATTGTATGCCAGAAAGGTTAGTCCTTGAAGTAGCTGGAGGGGAGGCCCATGGAGAACTTCATAGATGCACATATGAAGCTCGCAAGAGTGAAGCACAAGAACACGAACAGAGGGTCTGTAACCAATGGCACCAACGGAGTGGAGGTGCTTTCCTTTCTCGTTGTGATGTATTTTCATTCCAACCAAGCATATCTCAGATGTTTATGAAGGATCTAGGTAAAGCTGATTTCTCCATTTCAGTTTAGATGAACATTGTTGTAGGTTATTGTGCATTAATTTGAACTGTGGCTACTACAAAGGTTGTAGTATCAATGTTGATGTGATGACCTTAACAGTTATTTGGCATTTAGTATGTTTTTTGTTAATGTTTTGGAATATGAATTGATAAAGTATGTAGAGGCATAATTTTAAATTTCAACCCCGTATATGATGACATTATCATACACTCTTATAGTTGTCCCTAATGGTGAGAAGGTCCACACTTTATCTGTCTTGTCCTAGATCTATTACTTTTATTTTGTTGTTATAGAATAAGGGGACATTATATTCTTTGGCGAGTAATGATGTCCTAATGATGCATTGATGTGTATTTTGTTACTAATATGTGTTTGCACAAGTTTAGATGAGTTCATCTTGATTGTATTCAACAATAACTTATGTGTAGCAACATTTAATCAAGCTAAACATGTTGTGAACTTATGTTGCAGAATTGTGTTTCACATTTTTGTTCTGAGATATAGACGCATTAGATAGCATAGTAAATATAACTCTAATATTTTTCCAATAATCATCATATACTCCCCCATATTGTACATTTTGGATTATGGCATTTATACTCTATCAGAATTCACAAGTTGAAAGACTAATTCTGCCATTTGTTTGCTTTGCCACAAGAACCCCTTTGTGTTGAGGATCTTGGTAAAATAAATGAAAATCTCTCCAAACATAGAAAAATTCCAAGGAATCCTACAACTACGACACAAAACTAGACGTAAAACATGATGCATTTTTGAACTCATCAACTACATAGGATTAGGATGAATATACTACTTCACAAAAAAGGAAATGGTGGTAGTCGTTAAGGCAATGGAGTTTATGGTTATGCACTTGAAGCCATTGCAACATCGTTGGAAGAGAGGCAAATAATGGATTTAAATTAGGACATACTCACATATGACATACTTGACCAAAAATAATTTCCTCAATAAATGATCAAGTTTGTTAACTACATATCTTGGTGCTATATTAAAGACTTGCGGTTTTTAGTCGAGACAATTAACAACGAATGTATGTTTAGATCAATAATTAATGCAAACAAATGGATAAGGGTGAACTTGATATTTATGGTTCAACACTTTTCTTCTATATAATGGGAGTTCCTCTTCTCATATATCCCACCAACCAATAGTTAGCAATAAAACAGTAAATATCTACCTTATGGTTGATCCCTCTTGTAGCTTCCCATTTGTAGTAGTAAGTCCCCTAGTAGAGGGAGAAGTGGCTGGTTGTCCGTTTCATTGAAAAAACAAACAACACAAATGCCGAGCTCAAGTGTGACAACATGTACTGGAGGAAGTGACAAGAGGTTGCCAGTACTGTAAACTTGGGTTGCGGGTCTACAGTGCGTCGCCGCCCCCCTCACATTAACTTTATGTGAAACGTCTGTATCGACACCCTAAATAAGAAGTACGAGGCCGAGCGCACCCATGACGGTCTTTCTACATGGAGTTATTATGACGAGCTCAATTGCTTCGTCAGTCCCACCCACTTCGCGTCAAAGAAGCAGCGTGGCTCGTCATTAGTCATCAGCCCATAACTTCGCCATGGACCTCCAACCTTTATCCTATATAATCAC
Organism: Elymus sibiricus; assembly: GCA_039707655.1. Classification (NCBI taxonomy): domain Eukaryota; kingdom Viridiplantae; phylum Streptophyta; class Magnoliopsida; order Poales; family Poaceae; genus Elymus; species Elymus sibiricus. Next base: position 404,369,169 of record CM077663.1, read on the forward strand.
TTGTCACCCACATCTTTGACTTCCCCCCATCTTCCCATGGCCTTCACCTGCGAGATTATAGTCGTGGGACACTACTCGCGACTGCCACATTTATCCAGGAAACCACCGCTACCTTTGTTGCAGTTTCCTATTCAAACGACTCCGATGATCTTAGTGACAACAACAATTGCAATATTCGCACTAGTTACCGCATCGCTCCATTTAATCACTCTTGCAAACAATAAATGTCGTCACTACGAACAAACTAGCAGAGGTGATAATGGTGGTGTCAGCAATCTGGCAAGGGAGGTCGAGGCTTTTTGTTAGATGTATGAGCATGTGGATTGTCCCAAATAGTTGCATTCGCTCTAGATTAAATGCCAGAAAAGCTAGTCCTTCAAGTAGCTGGAGTGGAGGCCCATGCAGAACTTCATAGATGCACATGTGAAGCTCGCAAGAGTGAAGCACAAGAAGAAGAACAGAGGGTCTGCAACAAATGGCACCGACAGAGTGGAATTGCTTTCCTTTGTCATTGTGATGCATTTTCATGCCAACCTAGCATAGCTCAGATGTTTATGAAGGCTCTAGACAAAGTTTATTTGTCCATTTCGATTTAGATGAACATTGTTGTAAGTTATTATTCATTAATTTAAGCTTTCGCTAGTACAAAGTTTGGAATATCAGTGTTGATGTGATAACCTTCATAGTCAAGTGGCATGTAGTATATTTTTCGTTAATGTTTAGGAATATGAATGCTTAAAGTATGTAGAGGCATAATTTTAAATTCGCACCCCGTATATGATAACATTTTCATACACTTGTAGTTGTCCCTAATAGTGAGAAGGTCCACAATTGATCAGTCTTGTCCTGGATCCATTACTTTTCTTTTGATGTTGTAGAATAAGGGAACTACTATTGTTTGGCAAGTAAAGATGTCCTAATGATGCATTGATGTGTATTTTGGTACTAATATGGGTTTGCACAAGTTTATGTGAGTTCATCTTGATTGTGTTCAACAATAACTTATGTGTAGCAACATTTAATCAAGCTAACCATGTTGTGTTCTTATGTTGCAGAAGTTTGTTTCACATTTTTGTTCTGAGATATAGACGCATTAGATAGCATAGTAAATATAACTCTAATATTTTTCCAATAATCATCATATACTCCCCCATATTGTGCATTTTGGATTATGGCATTTATACTCTATCAGAATTCACAAGTTGAAAGACTAATTCTGCCATTTGTTTGCTTTGCCACAAGAACCCCTTTGTGTTGAGAATCTTGGTAAAATAAATGAAAATCTCTCCAAACATAGAAAAATTCCAAGGAATCCTACAACTACGACACAAAACTAGACGTAAAACATGATGCATTTTTGAACTCATCAACTACATAGGATTAGGATGAATATACTACTTCACAAAAAAGGAAATGGTGGTAGTCGTTAAGGCAATGGAGTTTATGGTTATGCACTTGAAGCCATTGCAACATCGTTGGAAGAGAGGCAAATAATGGGTTTAAATTAGGACATACTCACATATGACATGCTTGACCAAAAATAATTTCCTCCATAAATGATCAAGTTTGTTAACTACATATCTTGGTGCTATATTAAAGACTTGCGGTTTTTAGTCGAGACAATTAACAACGAATGTATGTTTAGATCAATAATTAATGCAAACAAATGATTAAGGGTGAACTTGATATTTATGGTTCAACACTTTTCTTCTATATAATGGGAGTTCCTCTTCGCATATATCCCACCAACCAATAGTTAGCAAAAAAAACTGTAAATATCTACCTTATGGTTGATCCCTCTTGTAGCTTCCCATTTGTAGTAGTAAGTCCCCTAGTAGAGGGAGATGTGGTTGGCTGTCCGTTTCATTGAAAAAACAAACAACACAAATGCCGAGCTCAAGTGTGACAACATGTACTGGAAGAAGTGACAAGAGGTTGCCAGTACTGTAAACTTGGGTTGCGGGTCTACAGTGCGTCGTCGCCCCCCTCACATTAACTTTATGTGAAACGTCTGTATCGACACCCTAAATAAGAAGTACGAGGCCGAGCGCACCCATGACGGTCTTTCTACATGGAGCTAATATGACGAGCTCAATTGCTTCATCAGTCCCACCCACTTCGCGTCAAAGAAGCAGCGCGGCTCGTCATTAGTCGCCAGCCCATCACTTCGCCATGGACCTCCAACCTTAATCCTATATAATCACTTGTGACCCACATCTTTGACTTCCCCCCATCTTCCCATGGCCTTCACCTGCGAGATTATAGTCGTGGGACACTACTCGCGACTGCCACATTTGTCCAGGAAACCACCGCTACCTTTGTTGCAGTTTCCTATTCAAACGACTCCGATGATCTTAGTGACAACAACAATTGCAATATTCGCACTAGTTACCGCATCGCTCCATTTAATCACTCTTGGCAACAATAAATGTCATCACTACGAACAAACTAGCAGAGGTGATAATGGTGGTGTCAGCAATCTGGCAAGGGAGGTCGAGGCTTTTTGTTAGATGTATGAGCATGTGGATTGTCCCAAATAGTTGCATTCGCTCTAGATTAAATGCCAGAAAAGCTAGTCCTTGAAGTAGCTGGAGTGGAGGCCCATGCAGAACTTCATAGATGCACATGTGAAGCTCGCAAGAGTGAAGCACAAGAAGAAGAACAGAGGGTCTGCAACCAATGGCAACGACGGAGTGGAATTGCTTTCCTTTGTCATTGTGATGCATTTTCATGCCAACCTAGCATAGCTCAGATGTTTATGAAGGCTCTAGACAAAGTTTATTTTATCCATTTAGGTTTAGATGAACATTGTTGTAGGTTATTATTCATTAATTTAAGCTTTCGCTAGTACAGAGGTTGAAATATCAGTGTTGATGTGATAACCTTCATAGTCAAGTGGCATGTAGTATATTTTTCGTTAATGTTTAGGAATATGAATGCTTAAAGTATGTAGAGGCATAATTTTAAATTCGCACCCCGTATATGATAACATTTTCATACACTTGTAGTTGTCCCTAATAGTGAGAAGGTCCACAATTGATCAGTCTTGTCCTGGATCCATTACTTTTCTTTTGATGTTGTAGAATAAGGGAACTACTATTGTTTGGCAAGTAAGATGTCCTAACGATGCATTGATGTGTATTTTGTTACTAATATGGATTTGCACAAGTTTATGTGAGTTCATCTTGATTGTGTTCAACAATAACTTATGTGTAGCAACATTTAATCAAGCTAACCATGTTGTGTACTTATGTTGCAGAAGTGTGTTTCACATTTTTCTTCTGAGATATTGACGAATTAGATAGCGTACTAAATATAACTCTATTTTTTGCCAATAGTCATCATGTATCCCCCCCCCCCTAGATTGTACATTTTGGACTATGGTATGTAGAATTTATTAAAATTCACATGTTGAAAGACTAATTCTGGCATTTGTTTTCTTTGCCTCAAGAACTCCTTTGTGTTGAGGATCTTGGTAAAATATATAAAAATATGCACAAATGTAGCAAAATTCCAAGGAATTCTACAACCACGACACAAAACTGGACGTAAAACATTATGCTTTTTTGAACTCATCAACTACATAGGTTTACGATGAATATACTAGTTCACAAAAAAGGAGATGGTGGTAGCCATCAAGGTGATGGAGTTGATGGTCATGCGCTTGATGTCATTGCAACATCGTTGGAAGGGAGGCGAATAGTGGTCTTAAATTAGGATGTAGCCACATAGTATATACTTGACCAAAAATAATTTCCTCCATAAATGATCAAGTTTGTTGACTACATATCTTGGTGCTATATTAAAGACTTGTGGTTAATAGTCGACACAATTAACAATGAATGTATGTTTGAATCATACCTAATGCAAACAAATGGATAAGGGTGAACTCGATATTTATTGTTCAACACATTCTTCTATATAACGGGAGTTCCTCTCCTCATATAACCCACCAACCCACAGTTAGCTAAAAAACAAGTAAATATGTACCTTATGGTCGATCCTTCATGTAGCTTCCCATTTGTAGTAGTAAGTCCTCTAGTAGAGGGAGAAGTGGTTGGGTGTCCGTTTCACTGAAAAAACAAACAACACAAATTACGAGCTCTAATGTGACAACATGCGACCGGCATTTAGTATAATTTTCGTTAATGTTTAGGAATGTGAATGCTTAAAGTATGTGGAGGCATAATTTTAAATTTCAACCCCTTATATGATAACATTTTCATACACTCTTCTAGTTGTCCCTAATAGTGAGAAGGCCCACAATCGATCTGTCTTGTCCTAAATCCATTACTTTTCTTTTGATGTTGTAAAATAAGGGAACTACTATTCTTTGGCAAGTAAATATGTCCTAATGATGCATTGATGTGTATTTTGTTACTAATATGGGTTTGCACAAGTTTATGTGAGTTCATCTTGACTGTGTTCAACAATAACTTCTGTGTAGCAACATTTAATCAAGCTAAGCATGTTGTGTAATTATGTTGCAAAAGTGTGTTTCACATTTTTGTTCTAAAATATTGACGCATTAGATAGCGTACTAAATATAACTCTATTTTTTGCAATAGTCGTCATGTATCCACCCATAGATTGTACATTTTGGACTATGGTATGTATAATTTATTATAATTCACATGCTGAAGGACTAATTCTGGCATTTGCTTTCTTTACCTCAAGAATTCCTTTGTGTTGGGGATCTTGGTAAAATAAATGAAAATCTCCACAAATGTAGCAAAATTCCAAAGAATCCTACAACCACGACACAAAACTAGACGTAAAACATTATGCTTTTTTGAACTCGTCAACTACATAGGTTTAGGATGAATATACTACTTCACAAAGAAGGAGACGGTGGTAGCCATCAAGGTGATGGAGTTGATGGTCATGCACTTGATGTCATTGCAACATTGTTGGAAGGGAGGCGAATAGTGGTCTTAAATTAGGATGTAGCCACATATGACATACTTGACCAAAAATAATTTCCTCCATAAATGATGAAGTTTGTTGACTACATGTCTTGGTGCTATATTAAAGACTTGTGTTTTTTAGTCGACACAATTAACAACGAATGTACGTTTAAATCATACTTAATGCAAAAAAAGAGATAAGGGTGAACTCGATATTTATGGTTCAACACTTTCTTCTATATAACGGGAGTTCCTCTCCTCATATAACCCACCAACCCACAGTTAGCTAAAAAACAAGTAAATATCTACCTTATGGTTTATCCTTCTTGTTGCTTCCCATTTGTAGTAGTAAGTCATCTAGTAGAGGGAGAAGTGGTTGGATGTCCGTTTCATTGGAAAAAACAAACAACATAAATGACGAGCTCTAATGTGACAACATGCACCGGACGAAGTGATAAGATGTCGCCAGTACCGTAAACTTGGTTCGAGGGTCCACCATGCGCCGCTGGCCCCCTAATACTAACGTTATATAAACATTTGTATCGACACCCTAAAGAAGTACAAGTCCGAGCGGGTCCATGATGGCATCTCTACATGGAGCTCTTATAACGAGCTCAATTGCTTTGTCGGCCCCATCCTCTCAACGTCAAAGAAGCTACACGGCTCATCATTAGTCCTCGGCACATAACTTCGCCCTTGACATCCAACCTTTCACCACTAGAATCACTTGTCACCCTCATATTTGACTTCCCCCCCCATCTTCCCATGGCCTTGGCCTGCCAAATTATTGTCGTGGGACACTACTCTCGACTGCCGCATTTGTCCAGCAAACCACCGCTGCCTTTGCTCAAGTTTCCTATTCAAACGACTCTGGTGATCCTAGTCACAACAACAATTGCAATACTCGCACTAGTTACCACGTCGCTCCATTTAATCACTCTTGGCAACAATAAATGTCGTCGCTATAACAAACTAGCAGAGGAGATAATGGTGGTGTTAGTGATCTGGCTACGGTGATCGAGGCTTTTTGTTAGATGTATGAGCACGTGGATTGTGCCAAATAGTTGCATTCACTTAGATTAAATGCCAGAAAAGTTAGTCCTTGAAGTAGCTGGAGGGGAGGCCCGTGGAGAACTTCATAGATGAACATGTGAAGCTCGCAATAGTGAAGCACAAGAAGAAGAACAGAGGGTCTATAACCAATGGCACCGACAGAGTGGAGTTGCATTCCTTTATCCCTGTGATGCCTTTTCATTCCAACCAAGCATACCTCAGATGTTTATGAAGGCTCTATGTAAAGTTGATTTCTCCATTTCAGTTTAGATGAACATTGTTGTAGGTTATTGTTCATTAAATTAACGGTGGGTACTACAAGGGTTGTAATATGAGTCTTGATGTGATAACCTTAACAGTTATGTGGAATTTATTATGTTTTCCGTTAATGTTTAGGAATATGAATGTTTAAATTATGTAGAGGCATAATTTTAAATTTCAACGCCGTGTATGATGAGATTTTCATACACTCTTGTAGTTGTCCCTAATATTGAGAAGGTCCACATATTATATGTCCTCTCTGGATCTATTACTTTTGTTTTGTTGTTGTAGAATAGGCGAACTTTCTATTCTTTGGCAAGTAATGATGCCATAATGATGCATTAATGTGTACTTTGTTACTAATATGGGTTTGCAAAAGTTTAGGTGAGTTCATCTTGATTGTGTTCAACAATAATTTATGCGTAGTAACATTAAATCAATCTAAGCATGCTATGAACTTATGTTGCAGAAGTGTGTTTCACATTTCTGTTCTGAGATATTGACGCATTAGATAGTGTAATAAATATAATTCTAATTTTTTGGCCAATACTCATCATGTCTTCCCCCCATATTCTACATTCTGGACTATTGTATGTATAATTTATTAGAATTCGCATCTTGAAAGACTAATTTGGCATTTCTTTGCTTTGCTTCAAGAACTCCTTTCTGTTGAGGATCTTGGTAAAATAAATGAAATTGTCCAAAAACATAGTAAAATTCCTAGGAATCCTACAACTACTATACAAAACTAGACGTAAAACATGATGCCATTTTGGCTCATCAACTAAATAGATTTATGATGAATATACTACTTCACAAAAAAGGAAATGGTGGTAGCTGTCAAGGCGATTGAGTTGATGGTTATGCACTTGAAGTCATGCAACATCGTTGGAATAGAGGCGAACAAAAGTCTTAAATTAGGATGTACTCACATATGACATATTTGAAAAAAAATACTTGCTTCCATAAATGATCAAGTTTGTTGACTACATATCTTGGTGCTATATTAAAGACTTGTGGTTTTTAGTCGACACAATTAACATCAAATGTATGTTTAGAACATAATTAATGCAAAAAGATGGATAAGGGTGAACTCAATATTTATGGTTCAACACTTTTCTTCTATATAATGGGATTTCCTCTCCTCATATATCCCACCAACCCACAGTTAGGTAAAAAACCAGTAAATATCTACCTTATGGTTGATCCTTCTTGTAGCTTACCATTTGTAGTAGTAAGTCCTCCAGTGGAGGGAGAAGTGGTTGGGTGTCCATTTCATTGGAAGAAACAAACAACAGAAATGTCAAGCTCAACTATTACAACATGCATCGGAAGAAGTGACAAGAGGTCGCCAGTACAGTAAATGTGGGTCGCGGGTCTACCGTGCGCTATCGCCCCGCTCACACTAACATTACGTGAAACATCTGCATCGACACGCTAAAGAAGAAGTACAAGGCCTAGTGCTACCATGACGGTGTGTCTACAAAGAGCTCCTATGATGAGCTGAACTTCTTTGTAAGTCCCACCCTCTCCGCGTATAAGAAGCAGCGCGGCTCATCATTATTCGTCAGCACATCACTTCGCCCTGTACCTCCACCCTTTCGCATCGAGAATAACTTTACACCATCATCTATTACTTCCCCTTATCTTCCAGTGGCCTTTCCGCTACCACACTATAGTCGTAGGACACTGCTCTCAACTGCCACATTTGTCCAGCAGACCATAGTTTCCTTTACTGTAGTTTCCTATTCGAACGACTCTGGTGATCCTAGTGACAACAAAAATAGCAATACTCGCATTGGTTACCACATTTCTCCATTTAATCACTCTTGGCAACAATAAATGTCATCTCTACGACCAAACTAGCAGAGGTGATAACGGTGGTGCCAGCGATCTGGCTAGGGAGATCGAGGATTTTTTTTCGAATGTATGAGCCCGTGGAGAGTGCCAAATAGAAGCGTTCACTCTAGATGGATTGCAAGAAAATTTAGTTCTTGAAGTAGTTGGAGGGAGACCCATGGAGAACTTCATAGATGCACATGTGAAGCTCGCAAGAGTGAAACACAATAAGAAGGACAGAGGGTCTGCAACCAATGGCACCGACGGAGTTAAGTTGCTTTCCTCTGTCATTGTGATGCCTTTTCATTCCAACCATGCATACCTCAGAAGTTTAAGAAGGCTCTTGCTAAAGCTGGTTTGTTTATTTCAGTCTATATGAACACTGTTGTAGGTTATTCTTCAATAATTTTAAGTGGGGCTACTACAAAGGTTGTAATATCACTGTTGATTTTATAACCTTAACTGTTATGTGGCATTTAGTATGTTTTTTTTAATGTTTAGGAATATGAATGCTTAAAGTATGTAGAGGCATATTTTTAAATTTCAACCCCATATATGATGACATTTTTATACACTCTTTAAATTTCCATTATAGTGAGAAGGTCCACACTTGATTTGTTATTTCTTGAATCGATTACTTCCCTTTTGTTGTTGTATGATAAGGGAACCTTCTATTCTTTGGCAAGTAATGATGTCATGAAGATGTATTGATTTGTATTTTGTTACTAATATTGGTTTGCACAAGTTTAGATGAGTTCATCGTGATTGTGTTCAACAATAATTTATATGTAGCAACATTTAATCAAGCTAAGCATGTTGTGAACTTATGTTGCAGAAGTGTGTTTCACTTTTTTGTTCCGAGATATTGATGCATTAGATATCGTAGTAAATATAACTCTATTTTTTCTGCCAATATTCATCATGTCTTCCCCCCCCCCCCATATTATACATTTTATACTATGGTATGTATAATTTATTAGAATTCACATGTTGAAAGACATATTCTAGCAGTTCTTTCCTTTGCCCCCAAGAACTCCTTTGTGTTTAGGATCATGGTAACATAAAGGAAAATCTCCACAAGCGTAGTAAAATTCCAAAGAATCATACAACTACGACACAAAACTAGACGTGATATATGATGCATTTTTGGACTCATAAACTACATAGGTTTAGGATGAATATATAACTTCAAAAAAAGGAGATGGTGGTAGTCGTCAAGGTGATGGAGTTGATGGTCGTGCACTTGAAGGCGTTGCAACATCGCTGGAAGAGAGGCGAACAATTGTATTAAATTAGGATGTACACACATATGACATATTTGACCAAAAATAATTGCCTCCATAAATGATGAAGTTTGTTGACTACATATCTTGGTGCTATATTAAAGAATTGCAGTTTTTATTCAGCACAATCAACAAGAAATGTATGTATAGATCGTACTTAATGCAAACAAATGGGTAAGGGTGAACTCGATATTTATGGTTCAACACTTTTCTTCTATATAACGGGAGTTCCTCTCCTCATGTATCCCACCAACCCATAGTTAGTTAAAAAACCATTAAATATCTACCTTATGGTTCATCCTTCTTGTAGCTTCCAATTTGTAGGAGTAAGTAGTCTAGTGGAGGGCGAAGTGGTTGGGTGTGTTTCATTGGGAAAAAACAAAAAAAATGTCGAGCTCAACTGTGACAACATGCACCAGAAGGAGTGGCAAGAGTTCCTCAGTACTGTAAACTTGGGCCACAGGTCTACCGTGCACCGCCACCCCCCTCACACTAACATTATGTGAAACATGTGCATCGAAACCGTAAAGTAGAATTACAAGCCGAGCGTGCAAATGGCAGACTCTCTAAATGGAGCTTCTATGGCGACCTCAACTACTTCGACAGTCTCACTCTCACCGCCTTTAAGAAGCCGCGCGCTCATCATTAGTCGTCGGCATGTTGTGAACTTATGTTGCAGAAGTGTGTGTCACATTTTTGTTCTGAGATATTGACACATTAGATAGCATAGTAAATATAACTCTAATTTGTTTTTGCCAATAGTCATCATGTCTTCCTCCCATATCGTACATTTTAGACTATGGTATGCATAATTTATTAGAATTCACGTGTTGAAAGACTTATTCTGGCATTTATTTCCTTTACCCCAAGAACTCCTTTGTGTTGAGGATCTTGGTAAAATCAATTAAAAGGTCCACGAACGTAGTAAAATTCCAAGGAATTGTACAACTACAACATGGAACTAGACGTAAAATATGATGCATTTTTGGACTCATCAACTAAATAGGTTTAGGATGAATATACAACTTCCCCAAAAAAGGAGATGGTGGTAGTCATCAAGGAGATGGAGTTGACGGTCGTGCACTTGAAGGCATAGCAACATCGTTGAAAGAGAGGCAAATAATGGTCTTAAATTAGGATGTACTCATATATATATGACATATTTGACCAAAAATAATTGCCTCCATAAATGATCAAGTTTGTCCACTACGTATCCTTGTTGTATATTAAAGACTTGCGGGTTTTCATCAACACAATTAACAACGAATGTATGTTTACATAGTACTTAATGCAAACAAATGGATAAGGGTGAACTCGATATTTATGGTTCAACACTTTTATTCTATATAAAGGGAGTTCCTCTCCTCATGTATCCCACCAACCCACAGTTAGTTAAAAAACCGGTAAATATCTACCTTATGGTAGATCCTTCTTGTAGCTTCCCATTCCGTCGGTGTACTGAGAATAGGGTTCTCGCTACCCTTAACTTGTGCATAGACGGTGGCAGCCTCCACAATGGCAAGGGCTTGACGGTTGGCAGGCACATCCAAATGCTTAAGAAGTAATTCACCAATACCGTGAAAAATATATCCAGGCGGGTCATCAAGAAGTACTAAAAAGGAAGGCTCAAGTTTGAGTTGACGGCAAGCACCTGAGCCGGCGAGTCAATACCCACGCAGCTGGCAAGCTCGGAGCCGGCAAGTTAGTACAGCACTTCGTCGCTCTAAGTCAATGAGCTGGCGACAGGTGGTGTGCATGCAATCGAGGACCCCGTACGTGTCAAGTTGCATGGCGTCTGAGACGTCTCCAACGTATCTATAATTTTTTATTGTTCCATACTATAATATTATCATTCTAGGATGCTTTTGAGGCATTTATTTGCCAATTCATATTATTTTTTAGCACTAACCTATTAACCTAGTGCCCAGTGCCAGTTGATGTTTTCTGCATGTTTTTAGCTTTTTAGGTTTACAGTACCAAACGAAGTCCAATTGCCACGAAACTTTTTGATGATTTTTTTGGACCATAAGAATACTTGGAAGCTTCGGGAGAAGACCAGAGACCGCACGAGGGAGGCACGAGGCAACAGGGGGTGGTCGCGCCCTGTTACCTCATGGCCCCCCCTCGCGTCTCCCGACGTCCCTCTGTGGCCTATAAATTCACATGTATTCTGAAAACCCTAGGAGAGCTCCTAAAACACCTTTTCCGCCGCCGCAAGTCTCTGTTCCACCGTGTGCCCATCTGGAGCCCTATTCCGGTGCCCTGCCGGAGGGGGTATCGATCACGGAGGGCTTCTTCATCAACCTTGCTGCTCCCATGATGATGTGTGAGTAGTCTACCACAAACCTACGGGTCCATAGCTAGTATCTAGATGGCTCTTTCTCTCTTTGCTCTTCAATAAAAAGTTCATCGCATCTTCATGATGATCTATTCGATGTAATCACTTTGTGCGGTGTGTTTGTTGGGATCCGATGAATTGTGGGTTTATGTTCCGATTATTCATGAAAAAGATTTGAGTCTTCTCTGAATTATATGATTCTTATTTGCATGATTATTATAGCTTTGTAAATCTCTCTGATCTATTGATTTGGTTTGGCCAACTAGATTGATCTATCTTCAGTGAGAGGGGTGCATTGTAGTGGGGTCAATCTTGCGGTGATCTATATCCTAGTGACAAAGTAGGGGACAAGACACGTATTTGTATTGTTGCGACTAAGGATAAAACGATGGGGTTAATTCATATTGATTGGATTCTCTTTGTCTACATTATGTCATCGTTCTCCAAGCATTACTCTGTTTGTTATGAACTTAATACTTAGAGAGGCAAGCATAGAAGCGCTCTCGACGTGTAGTAATAGTAGTAGGTGCACGCAGGAGTCGGCCTATTTTCTTATGGACGTGATTCCTATATACACATGATCATTGATGTGAATATCACATAACTATGCGCTTTTCTATCAATTGCCCAATAGTAATTTGTTTACCCACCATATGCCTACTTCGAGAGAGATGCCACTAGAGAACACTATGGCCCCCGGGTCTATTCACTTATATATTTACAAATGCTACTATTTCCCTGCTGCCATTATTTACTTTTTATTTATTTTACAATTTATATTTATCCAACTATCAACTACACTACTTATCTACTTTCAAGTGACGAGTTCAAGGGGCTTGACAACCCTCTTGCCCGCGTTGGCTGCAAGTGTTTGCTATTTTGTGTGTAGGCGCTGAAGACGAGGGTTGCGTGATCCTCCTATTGGTTCGATAACCTTGGTTCTCACTGAGGGAAATACTTATCTATATTGTGCGGCATAATCCATTCCTGTTCACGGAAAAACCCAACGCATATCACAAGTATCACGAAGGACTTCTGGCGCCGTTGCCGGGGAATATCACCAACCTACTATCAAGTACCTTCGCACAAATTATCATTTACTTGTTCTACTTTTTATTTGCTGTTTTATTTTTCTTTCTATAAAAATTTAAAAATATTTATCTTTGCTATTTTGCTAGTTTGCTTGTTACTATGGCCAGTCTTACCTATGTTCTTTACTCCCGAGAATGAGGTGCTTAATTTTAAACAAAGGGCAGGAGAAAGCTTGCGAGATGCTTGGCATAGGATTTGCAATGCTCAAAATAAATCAATTCATAAGCAATCCCCCAATATCTTGCTTCGTAACTTTTATGTGGGTATTACTACTTGGTATAGGTTCATACTTGGTACTATTACCGGTGGTAATTTCTTAATGAGTCACACTTCGGATGCTTTCAAAGCCATGGAAAATTTAGTTGGGTCACCACCTCTTATTATTAATGAAACTACTTTGACCTTGGAACATGTTATGCAAAGGCTTGAGATTATCGAAAATAAAATTTCCTCTAAAGAACAAATTGAGGAGTTGGATAAAAAGATTCATAATCATATCACTCAATTTGGATCAAAGGTAGGAATCACTTTGAAAGAACTAAAGGAGAAAGATACAACTATTAATGAGTGGGTAGAGCAAGGTTTTGGAAGAATTGATAAAATAGAGGAAGTCTTTGATAAAATGGGTTCCGCTTTCACCCCATCCAAAGCCAATGCTAGTACCTCTCAAGGAAAGAATTTTAAAACTATGTATGTCCCCAAGAATAGTAGTATCACTCCTATTAAAAGAAATGAAGATCTCGAAATGATTAGCGTGCATCCCAATTTTATAAACTTGATAAGAGACCCTATTTTCAAGCATACTATTATTCCTAATAATCATGGTTGTGTTATTGAGGAGCTTGAGACCAAGGATGACAACTCTTGATCATATGCATTATGCCTAGCTAGGGGCGTAAAACAATAGCAGTAGTTCGGAGGCAACCTAATAGTTATCTTATTTTTCTTGTTTTGATTTCTGTTTTGGTTTGATAAAATGATTTTTTCTACTATAATTATTGTGTTTTTATATTTTAATTAGTGTTTGTGCCAAGTAAAGCCTTTGGGATGACTTGCATGATGAGTACAATTTATACGGTGCAAAAACAGAAACTTTAGCATCCAGTGCAGAATTTATCTGATTTTACTGGAACAACTTTTTGATCTGAAATTGTTACAAAATATTGGTATACAAATTCCCCAGGTTCTCCTAGTTTTTCAGAATTTTTGGAGTTATAGAAGTATAGTTTCTCTACAGATCATTACAAACTGTTCTGTTTTAGACAGATTCTATTTTTGTTTGCATAGTTTGCTTGTTTTGATGATGCTCTGGATTGTATCGGGGGGTATAAGCCATGGAGAAGTTAGAATACAGTACCTTATGCAATAATAAAATATGAATCAATTTATAACAGTACCTAAAGTATTTAATATGTTTATTATACTAACGGATCTCACGAAGGTTTCTGTTGAGTTTTATGTGCTGAAGTTTTCAAGTTTTGGATGTCATCACGATGGATGAAGGTAAAAGGAGTGGCAAAGATCCTAAGATTGGGGATGCCCAAGGCACCCCAAGTCAAATTCTAGGAAGACTCAATTGTCTAAGCTTGGGGATACCCCGGAAGGCATCCCCTCTTTCGTCTCAATCCGTCGGTATGTCACTTGGAGCTATATTTTTATTCATCACATGATAGGAATTTTGCTTGGAGAGTCATTTGCTTTAGTTTGCTTTAGTTTGCTTTTGTTTTAGTTTGCCACAATCATTGTTTTCTGGACACACCTACTTGAGAGAGACACACTTTCATCATGATTTGTTAGAATACTCTATGTGCTTCACTTATATCTTTTGAGCTTAGCAGTTGCTCTAGTACTTCACTTATATCTTTTTGAGCATGGTGGCGTATAGATTTTATAGAAGTAATTGCACTCTTGTTGTTCACTTATATTTGTTTGAGAGTTAATAAATAGTGATGGTAATTTGCATGGATTATAAGACTAGTCCAGAAATAATAAGTATTCAATGAGTGCATAATCAAAACTACATGTAGCACATAAAAGAGAACTTGTGGGTTAATGATATTGATGTGGTAATATGAAAGGGCGTGAGTCCATGGTTGTTGGTTGGTAGAAATATCGATAGTTAAAGGGTGTTAATTTGTTGTTCACCTAAACTAGCAGGGTGGCCCTCACAAAAGTGAGGGCATCATCTCTAGAGCCTTGAAAGGGCTTAATATTTATTTTTATTTTTATCTACAATTTTTCTTTCATTTTCCCCTTCATAGAAACATAGATATACATTCCTAAAGGATGGTGGTTGCTTAGTTTTTTATTTGAAGATCCCCTAGACAACTTATTTTCTCAACAAAATAAAACATAAGTTATTCACCAACTTTCCTTCTGAAGAATTATTGAATATGAATGTAACAAAAGAAGGAGTAGGCATGAAAGAAATATTGTATATTTAAATTTTGCAAAAAAAAAGAAAATCACCAACGCTAACACGATCTAGGTTTTATTGTTGGTTTGTGGGCGTTTTAAGTGAGTTTAGTTTTCAAGTTATAGAAATCTACCTAATTGTGATTAGCAAACAAATGTACATCAATATGACGCTCAACATATATTTTCTTATTTTTGGTGAGATATGCTAGCACACTTGTCCATTTTCCATATGTCTTAGTGTGATTTTAGTATAGAACAAACAATACATCTTCCGTCCATCTATTTTTTTAATACCATACTCTCTCGTTTACAAAACGTTTTGTTTTTAGCACTGGCATGGTATTTTAGAAGAAAAAAAACCTTGACAAAAAGGGCATGATAAATATCGCGATGTAATCAAGTAAAATTGTAACAAACTATTTTTTATATGAATATATACATAATGTAATTTTGACTATGACCTTTTTATCAAAAGTTTGCATTTACTATGTTTTAAAGAGTTATGTTAGGTAAAAAATAGAAAATCAAGTTATGTTAGGTAAAAAATAGAAAATCATAGAGGAATTCATTGCTAACTCAACATTATGCTAAGCATAGACGGTTAGCTTGTGTAATGAGTTTGTTTGTAAATCAATGTTCTTTAGTGCCACCACCATTTATAGCCAAGGAGGACAACTTCCAATATCGTGGAAGATAATATAAGTCCCTTAAACTATTAGGAAGCTAACTTTTTCTATCAATTTTAGAATCATTAAAGTTACCAAATCCTTGGGTTGCTTGCTTCAATGGTGTAAATGGATCGATTCCAGAAAGTATGGCTTTCTCTGGTCTGCACCTAGCTATAACATATTGGTTTTCTGATCTTTCTCGCCAATCCCTTTTGCAACAATAGTTCGAAGCATCTGCAATACCTTTTCTATTGCCCTTTTTTCATGTTTGTCGTGCTAAACTCCCATGCATGATCGTTGGCAAATATTTTGCTGGTGATGATAGTGTAGGAGCATGATATTTAGGGGATGGCCTGAGTGTGCGCAAAACCTAATAGATTTGAAGAATCCAGGAGAGCGAGGGTGCTTTAATGCAAGAGAGAATGAACTGGAATCGATGGTTCATTAGGTACTATGGAAATAACAGAGATATGTTTTTTTGTGAACACTTACAAAACACATCTCGAACATTAGAGACTTGTTAATTATGCATATCTTCTACTTTTTGTACTTTTATAACACATATTCTCAGCTCTCACAAGTGCGAGGGCTTCTGTTTTAGTGTGTTTGAAGTGAATGGGAAATAACTGCATTTGTTCATAGATCCTATTATGAAGAACTCCGTCATTGCCCCCTTAACGCACACTGTAAGGCCATCTGCAAATGGGGTCCTTTAGATTTTTTTTCTTTATTTCCCTATTAACGTATTATTGGAGAAAATCGGCTTGGATTCAAGTAGAAATCAAATAATTTAGAAGACAAACAGGGTTCCATGTATGTACTATCTTAAAATAGATGTTTTCTAAAGAATACCTAAAATTGTTGCAAGTAATACGGGCGTGTGAAAAACTCCTACCTTGTTCCATAGCATGCTTGCTAGGTAACGAAAACACCAGTGTACATGGTCCTGCTTTAGACGTATAAAACAGTGGAGAATGTAGATAGATAGATAGATTGATAGATAGATATAGATAGATAGATAGATAGATACATGCCATCGGCTTTACAGTAGAGAATACTATATCAAAATATTCTCCAATAGTCGAGAATGATATATTCTCTTGTTGACTTCACATTACCTAAAACGATAAACAATCTGGTGATCGAATGTTTAATTAGTGTCTTAAATGATTAATTGATCACGTCGATGAATAATTATGTGGTGATCGAATGTTTTTAAAAAATGCATGCCGAAGAGAAGACTTTCTACACAATGAAATAATGAACAATAGTGCCAGTGTGGATCGGGAACAATGTGAGCTCCGTTGGCATCCATCGAACGTTTGGTTGACGTTGGTCGTTGCCTCATCCAAAACATTGTAACGACAAACATAAATTGAAATTCTAGCATTGTGTAGCATATGAATCCATCATGCATGCCTTCAAGCCTTCGAACATATGTAGTAATGCATTAACATATAAGAAGTCTTAGGCTTAGGAGAACGTTGTGCCATTAAGGACAGGGAGGTGTGGGGCCATGAGGGAGAGAAATAAGAGTTCAATAACAATTATGCAACTGGTTTTTCTTTGGATAAAGGAACGGTGGTATAGAAAAACTAATGTAATGTTTTAGGGGTGACACGTCTATAAGTCCATGTAATGTCAAAGTGAGTAAATTTTTACTGTAAATCTTCTGACTATAAACGCTTATCTGCCGGATAAATAGTCACTCGCGGCCCTTGAAGCAGAAGCAAACGACTACAATAAAAACGGTGTTGGACCCAGAACCAGTAGGCTGCTGGCAGGAAAGGCCTCAACAAAACTGATAAAAACACGCGAAGAGTTCACCTAGAGCCAATTGGTATTGCACTAACAGCAGTTGATAGAACCAAGGCGAGTCAGAGGAGGACGAATAATGGAGGAGATCGTCGACCAATGTTCTTTTGGTCGTGTCGCTGCGGGCGCCGCATAACGGAAAATGTTGGAAATAGATGGGAATAGAACTGAGAAACACAATCCAGGCAATGTGTCCATGGTATTTCCCATGATGAACGCATCCATCTGTATATCAATGGCAATGCATGCATGGATTTATCATGTTGCAATTCGTGCGTATTTTCCTATATGACGGCATGCATGGATGCGTACAGCAAATCATCACTTGTCCATTTACGTTTTTTTCTTCTGTTATTAATGCAGACATGCGTGCAATTATCACTCGTCAGTGCACTGTGCACAGTCCTAGGTTAGCTATACGTGTTCAGTTGTGGTGCTGGTGAGGATGCCATGTGGAGAAAAAAAAAGATGCAGAATATATGGACAAAAAAAACGACAGCCTAAAAGAACAAAACGTTTTCATTACATACTTACTGGCAAAGGTGGGTAATTATATAATCTTTAAAGTTAATCTAACGGTTGTAGTTTTCTTATGCATAAAATTAAAGGCCGGATGTTTCTGATTAACGTGGGATTTTCTAGCGAATTTCTCTATTTATCACCCGTATTTTGCTTTTAGTAGATAAATAGATAGATATTGGTTATGGCATGGTGATGATGTGTGAGCATTCTTATTCCTCGTTGAAATCCTAGTGTTGTTTAGGTCGGAGGCATGCGATGGTTAACTCCTCCCAACCTCCTCCCTAGAGGCATGCGATTAGTACTTTGCTTCGAGAGAGCTAATAAAACCTTGCGATAAGTATGTGAGTTCTTTGTGACTAATGTGAATCCATGGATGTACGCACTCTCACATTTTCATATTTGCAAGTCTCTTCGGTACCGTGCATTGCCCATTCTCACCTCGAGAATTGATGCAAACTTCGCCGGTGCATCCAAATCCAGGGACATGATACGCTCTGTTGCACATAAGCCTCATTATATCTCCCTCAAAACAGCCACCATACCTACCTATCATGGTATATACATATGTTGGAAATATGCCCTAGAGGCAATAATAAATTGGTTATTATTATATTTCCTTGTTCATGATAATTGTTTATTATCCATGCTATAATTGTATTGATTGGAAACTCAAATACATGTGTGGGTACATAGACAACATTGTGTCCCTAGTATGCCTCTAGTAGACTAGCTCGTTGATCAAAGATGGTCAAGGTTTCCTGACCATAGACATGAGATGTCATTTGATAACGGGATCACGTCATTAGGAGAATAATGTGATGGACAAGACCCAAACAATGAACGTAGCATATGATCGTGTCAATTTATTGCTATTGTTTTCTGCATGTCAAGTATCTGTTCCTATGATCATGAGATCATGCAACTAACTGACACCAGAGGAATACCTTGTGTGTATCAAACGTCACAACGTAACTGGGTGACTATAAAGATGCTCTACAGGTATCTCCAAAGGTGTCTGTTGAGTTGGCATGGATCGAAACTGGGATTTGTTACTCCGTATGACGGAGAGGTATCTCAGGGCCCACTCGGTAATACAACATCACAATAAGCCTTGCAAGCAATGTGACTAAAGTGTTAGCCACGGGATCTTGTATTACGGAACGAGTAAAGAGACTTGCCGGTAATGAGATTGAACTAGGTATAGACATACCGACGATCGAATCACGGGCAAGTAACATACCGAAGAACAAAGGGAACAACGGGATTAACTGAATCCTTGACATAGAGGTTCAACCGATAAAGATCTTCGTAGAATATGTAGGAACCAATATGTGCATCCAGGTCCCACTATTGGTTATTGACCGTAGAGGTGTCTCGGTCATGTCTACATAGTTCTCGAACCCGCAGGGTCTGCACACTTAACGTTCGGTGACGTTTCGGTAGTATTGAGTTATGTATGGTGGTGACCGAAGGTTGTTCGGAGTCCCGGATAAGATCCCGGATGTCACGAGGAGCTGAGGAATGGTCCGGAGGTAAAGATTGATATATAGGAAAGTGGTGTTTGAACTCCGGAAAAGTTTCGGGCATTTCCGGTAGTGTACCGGGAGTGACGAATGGGTTCCGAGCGACCACCAAGTGGGGCCCACACACCCCAAGGGGCAACATGGACCATAGTGGTGGCACACCAGCCCCTGGTGGGCTGGGCAGCCAGCCCAAGAGGGCCTATGCGCAGGAGAAAGAGGAGAAGGGGAGGAATCCTAGGCGGAGTAGGATTCCCCCACGCCCACCTCCTAGTTGGAGGTGGACTCCTCCACCTCCACTTCGGCCGACCCTAGGGGAGGATCCCTAGGGCGCTGGCCCCTCCCCTCCCTCCTATATATACTAGAGGGAGAGAGGGCCATAGCACTTGAACCCAATAGGCCACGGTGCAGCCCTCTCTCCCGATAGATTAGTTCCTCTAGTTTTTCAGCAGTGGTTAGGCAAAGCTCTGCTGGAATAGTTCCACCACCGCCGCCGCGCCGTCGCGCTGCCGAAGAACTCATCTACCTCTCCGCTCCCTCTTGCTAGATCAATAAGGCGGAGATCGTCATCGAGCTGTACGTGTGCTGAACGCGGAGGTGCCGTCCGTTCGGCGCTAGATCGGAAGGACCGTGATTAGATCGCGGAACGGTTCGTGATTGGATCGCGGGACGCTCGGCAATTTGGATCGCGAAGACGTTCGACTACATCAACCGCGTTTCTTAACGCTTCCCTCTTAGTGATCTACAAGGGTATGTAGATCCACTCTCCCTCTCGTAGATGCTCATCACCATGGATAGATCTTGCGTGTGCGTAGGAAAAATTTTGTTTCCCATGCAACGTTCCCCAACAGTGGCATCATGAGCCAGGTCTATGTGTAGATGAGATCACGAGTAGAACACAAAGGAGTTTGTGGGCGTTGATGCTCAGATTGCTTCCTCCCTTGGTCTTTTCTTGATTCAGCGGTATTGTGGGATGAAGCGGCCCGGACCAACATTACTCGTACGCTTACGAGAGACCGGTTCCATCAACTGACATGTAACTTCATTGCATAAAGATGGTTGGCGGGTGTCTGTCTCTCCTACTTTAGTTGGATCGGATTCGACAAAGGCGGTCCTTGAGAAGGTTGAATAGAAATTTGTGTATCACCGTTGTGGTTTTTGCGTAGGTAAGAATCGTTCTTGCTAGATACCCGTAGCAGCCACATAAAACATGCGAGAACAATTAGAGGACGTCTAACTTGTTTTTGTAGGGTATGTTGTGATGTGATATGGCCAATTACATGATAAGATATATGTGATGTATGAGATGATCATGTATTGTTTAGAATATCACGACTTGCATGTCGATGAGTACGGCAACCGGCAGGAGCCATAGGGTTGTCTTTCATTTATTTTCGCCGTTTTGCTTTACTTTATCGCTATGAGTTAGTAATAGTCGTAGAAGCAACAGATGGCGCGACAACCTCATGGCAACACGTTGATGGAGATCATGGTGTCATGCCGGTGACGATGGAGATCATGCCGGTGCTTTGAAGATGGAGATCAAAAGCACAAGATCATGGCCATATCATGTCACTTATGATTTGCATGTGATGTTAATCCTTTTTATCCATCTTATTTTGCTTAGGACGGCGGTAGCATTATAAGGTGATCCCTCACTAAAATTTCAAGATAAAATTGTGTTCTCCCCGAGTGTGCACCATTGCGAAAGTTCGTCGTTTCGAGACACCACGTGATGATCGGGTGTGATAGACTCTACGTTCGCATACAACGGGTGCAAGCCAGTGTTGCACGTGTGGAATACTCGGGTTAAACTTGACGAGCCTAGCATGTACAGACATGGCCTCAGGACACAAGAGACCGAAAGGTCGAACATGAGTCATATAGTAGATATGATCAACATGAAGATGTTCACCATTGAAACCACCTCATCTAACGTGATGATCGGACTTGGGTTGGTGAATTTGGATCGTGTAACACTCGGATGACCAGAGGGATGTCAATTTGAGTGGGAGTTCTTAAGTAATATTATTAGTTGAACTCATTATCATGAACATAGTCAAAATGTCTTTGCAAATTATGTTGTAGATTACTAGCTCGCGATGTAGCTCCCTTGAATTTTTATATGTTCCTAGAGAAATAGAGTTGAAAGATGATGGTAGCAATAATGCGGACTGGGTCCGTGATCTGAGGATTGTCCTCATTGCTGCACAGAAGGCTTATGTCCTTAATGCACCGCTCAGTGCGCCACCCCCTCAAGCGTCGTCTATAGATGTTATGAACGTTTGACAGGCACGTTCTGATGACTGCTTGATAGTTCAGTGCGTCATGCATTACGGCTTAGAATTGAGGCTCCAAAACGTTTTGAACGTCATGGAACATATGAGATGTTCTAAGAGCTGAAATTGGGATCTCAGGCTCGTGCCCGTGTTGAGAGGTATGAGACCTCCAACAAGATTCTTTGCTTGCAAGATGAAGGAGAATAGCTCAATCAGTGAGCATGTGCTCAGATTGTCTGGGTGCTACAATCGCTTGAATCGAGTGGGAGTTGATCTTCCAGATAAGATAGTGATTGATATAGTTCTCCAAGTCACTGTCACTAAGCTACTAGAGCTTCATGATGAACTATAAAATGCCAGGGATGGAAATAATGATCCCTGAGCTATTCGCGATGTTTGACACCGCGAAGGTAGAAATCAAGAAGGGGCATCAAGTGTTGATGGTTAGTAAAACCACTAGTTTCGAGAAGGGCAAGGGCAAGGAGGGAAACTTCATGGATGGCAAGTCAATTGCAGTTCCAGTGAAGAAACCCAAACCCGAGACTAAGTGCTTCTATTATGAGGAGAACGGTCACTGAAGCGGAACAACCCTAGATACTTGGTAGATAAGAAGGCTGGCAACATCAACAGAAGTATATTTGATATACGTGTTATTGATGTGTACCTTACTAATACTCCTAGTAGCACCTGGGTATTGGATACCGGTTTGGTTGCTAAATGTTAGTAACTCAAAATAAAAGCTACGGAATAAACGGAGGCTAGCTAAGGGTGAGGTGACGATGAGTATTGGAAGTGTTTCCAAGGTTGATGTGATCACCATCGCACGCTCTCTCTACCTTCGGGATTAGTGATGAACCTAAATAAATGTTATTTGGTGTTTGCGTTGAGCTTGAACGTGATTAGATCATGTTTATTGCAATACGGTTATTCATTTAAGTTAGAGAATAGTGGTTATTCTGTTTACATGAATAATACCTTCAATGGTCATGCACCCAAAGAGAATGGTTTATTGAATCTTGATCGTAGTGATACAGATGTTCATAATATTGATGCCAAAAGATACAAAGTTAATAATGATAGTACCACATACTTGTGGCACTGCCGCTAAATGTCATATTGGTGTAAAGCGCATGAAGAAACTCCATGCTGATGGATCTTTGGACTCATTCGATTTCGAATCGGTTGAGACATGCGGACCATGCCTCATGGGCAAGATGACTAAGACCCCGTTTTCTGGTTTGATGGAGCGGGCAAGT
This sequence comes from Elymus sibiricus, assembly GCA_039707655.1. Lineage (NCBI taxonomy): Eukaryota > Viridiplantae > Streptophyta > Magnoliopsida > Poales > Poaceae > Elymus > Elymus sibiricus. The sequence goes on from CM077663.1 coordinate 404,392,420, forward strand.
GACTTATTGGAAATGATACATGTTGATGTATTCGGTCCAATGAGTGTTGTAGCGTGCGGTGGATATCGTTATTTTCCTACCTTCACTGATGATTTGAGTAGATATGGGTATATTTACTTAATGAAACACAAGTCTGAAACGTTTGAAAAGTTCAAACAAATTCAAAGTGAAGTTTTGATCATTGTGACAAGAAGATAAAATGTCTACGATATGATCGTGAAGGTGAATATCTGAGTTACGAGTTTGGTATGCAACTTAAGACAATGTGGAAGTTGTTTCACAACTCACGCCACCTGGAACACCATAGTGTGATGGTGTGTCCGAACGTCGTAGTCGTGCTCTATTGGATATGGTGCGTACTATGATGTTTCTTATCGATTTGCCACTATCGTTTTGGGGTTATGCATTAGAGACAACTACATTCACTTTAAATTGGGCACCATCTAAGTCCGTTGAGATGACACCGTATGAATTTTGGTTTGGCAGAAACGTAAGCTGTCATGTCTCAGAGTTTGGGAATGCGACGCTTATGAGCTCGAACCCAAAGCGGAAAAGTGCATCTTCATAGGATACCCTAAGGAAACAGTTGGGTATACCATCTATCTCAGATCCAATGGCAAGTGTTTGTTGCTGAAAATGGGTCCTTTCTCGAGAAATAGTTTCTCTCGAAAGAATTGAGTGGGAGGAAAGTAGAACTTGATGAGGTTGTTGAACCGTCACTTCAGTTGGATAGTAGCACGACGCAGAAAGATGTTTTTGCGACGCCTACACCAAGTGAAGAGGAAGCAATTGATGATGATCATGAAGCTTCGGATCAAGTTACTACCGAACCTCGTAGGTCGACAAGAACTCGTACCGCCCCAGAGTGGTACGTCAATCCTGTCTTGGAGGTCATGTTGTTAGACAACAGTGAACCTACGAGCTATGAAGAAGCGATGGTGGGCCCGGATTCCAACAAAATGGCTAGAAGCCATGAAATCCGAGAAAGGATCCATGTATGAAAACCAAGTATGGACTTTGGTAAACTTGCCCGTTGAACGGCAGGCCGTTGAGTACAAATGGACCTTTAAGAAAGAGACAGACGCTGATGGTGAATGTCACCATTTATAAAGCTCGACTTGTCGCAAAGAAGTTCTCGACAAAGTTCAAGGAGTTGACTACGATGAGACTTTCTCACACGTAGCGATGCTAAAGTCTGTTGGAATTATGTTAGCAGTTGCTGCATTTTTCGATTATGAAATCTGGCAGATGGATGTCAAAACAGAGTTTCCTTAACGGTTTCCGTGAGGAAAGGTTGTATGTGATACAACTAGAAGGTTTTGTCAGTCCTAAGGATGCTAAAATGTATGCAAGCTCCAGCGATCCTTCTATGGACTGGAGCAAGCATCTCGGAGTTGGAATATACACTTTGATGGCGTAATCAAAGTTTTTGGGTCTATGCAAAGTTTATGAGAAACTTGTATTCACAATAAAGTGAGTGGGAGCATTATAGAATTTCTGATAAGTATATGTGGATGACATATTGTTGATCAGAAATGATATAGAATTTCTGGAAAGCATAAAGGGTTGTTTGAAAGGAGTTTTTCAAAGGAAAACCTGGAATGAAGCTACTTAAATATTGGGCATCAGGACCTATAGAGATAGATCCAGACGTCTGATAAGACTTTCAATGAGTACATACCTTGACAGGATTTGAAAGAGTTCAAAATGGATCAGTCAAAGAAAGAGTTCTTGCCTGATTTGTAAGGTGTGGAGTTGAGTGAGACTCAAAGCTCGACCACAGCAGAAGAAAGAGAGAGGACGAAGGTCGCCCCCTATGCCTTATCCATAGGCTCTATATAGTATGCCATGCTGTGTACCGCACCTGGTGTGTGCCTTGCCATGAGTCTGTCAAGGGGTACAAGAGTGGTCCAGGAGTGGATCACTGGACAGCGGTCAAGATTATCCTTAGTAACTAGAGGACTAAGGAAATGTTTCTCGATTATGGAGGTGATAAAGAGTTCGTCGTAAAGGGTTACGTCGATGCAAGCTTTAACACCAATCCGGATGACTCTTAGTAGCAATCCGGATACGTATAGTGGAGCAACCATTTGGAATAGCTCCAAGTGGAGCGTGGTAGCAGTATCTGCAGTATGACATATACATTTGTAAAGAACACACGGATCTGAATGTTGCAGACCGTTGACTAGAACCTCTCTCACATGCAAAACATGATCGAACCCCAGAACTCATTGGGTGTTAGATTCATTACAATGTTAATCACATGGAGATGTGAGCTGGATTATTGACTCTAGTGCAAGTGGGAGAGTGTTGGAAATATGCCCTAGAGGCAATAATAAATTGGTTATTATTATATTTTCTTGTTCATGATAATCGTTTATTATCCATGCTATAATTGTATTGATTGGAAACTCAAATACATGTGTGGGTACATAGACAACACTGTGTCCCTAGTATGCTTCTAGTAGACTAGCTCGTTGATCAAAGATGGTCAAGGTTTCCTGACCATAGACATGAGATGTCATTTGATAACGGGATCACGTCATTAGGAGAATGATGTGATGGACAAGACCCAAACAATGAACGTAGCATATTATCATGTCAGTTTATTGCTATTGTTTTCTGCATGTCAAGTATCTGTTCCTATGACCATGAGATCATGCACCTCACTGACACCGGAGGAATACCTTGTGTGTATCAAACGTCACAACGTAACTGGGTGACTATAAAGATGCTCTACAGGTATCTCCAAAGGTGTCTGTTGAGTTGGCATGGATCGAGACTGGGATTTGTTACTCCGTATGACGGAGAGGTATCTCAGGGCCCACTCGGTAATACAACATCACAATAAGCCTTGCAAGCAATGTGACTAAAGTGTTAGCCATGGGATCTTGTATTACGGAACGAGTAAAGGGACTTGCCGGTAACGAGATTGAACTAGGTATAGAGATATCGACGATCGAATCTCGGGCAAGTAACATACCGAAGAACAAAGGGAACAGCATACGAGATTAACTGAATCCTTGACATAGAGGTTCAACCGATAAAGATCTTCATAGAATATGTAGGAACCAATATGGGCATCCAGGTCCCGCTATTGGTTCTTGACCGTAGAGGTGTCTCGGTCATGTCTACATAGTTCTCGAACCCGCAGGGTCTGCACACTTAACGTTCGGTGACGTTTCGGTAGTATTGAGTTATGTATGGTGGTGACCGAAGGTCGTTCGGAGTCCCGGATGAGATCCCGGACGTCACGAGGAGCTCCAGAATGGTCCTGAGGTAAAGATTGATATATAGGAAAGTGGTGTTTGAACTCTGGAAAAGTTTCGTGCATTTTCGGTAGTGTACCGGGAGTGACGAATGGGTTCCGGGGGACCACCAAGTGGGGCCCACACACCCCAAGGGGCCACATGGACCTTAGTGGTGGCGCACCAGCCCCTGGTGGGCTGGGCAGCCAGCCCAAGAGGGCCTATGCACAGGAGAAAGAGGAGAAGGGGAGGAATCCTAGTCGGAGTAGGATTCCCCCACGCCCACCTCCTAGTTGGAGGTGGACTCCTCCACCTCCACTTCGACCGACCCTAGGGGAGGATCCCTAGGGCACTGGCCCCTCCCCTCCCTCCTATATATACTAGAGGGAGAGAGGGCCATAGCACTTGAACCCAATAGGCCACGGTGCAGCCCTCTCTCCCGATAGATTAGTTCCTCTAGTTTTTCAGCAGTGCTTAGGCGAAGCTCTGCTGGAATAGTTCCACCACCACCGCCGCCGCGCCATCGCTCTGCCGGAGAACTCATCTACCTCTTGGGCTGTACGTGTGCTGAACGCGGAGGTGCCATCGAGCTGTACGTGTGCTGAACACGGAGGTGCCATCCGTTCGGCGCTAGATCGGAAGGACCGTGATTGGATCGCGGAACGGTTCGTGATTGGATCGCGGGACGCTTGGCGATTTGGATCGCCAAGACGTTCGACTACATCAATCGCGTTTCTTAACGCTTCCCTCTTAGCGATCTACAAGGGTATGTAGATCCACTCTCCCTCTCGTAGATGCTCATGACCATGGATAGATCATGCGTGTGCGTAGGAAAATTTTTGTTTCCCATGCAACGTTCCCCAACAATATAGCCATTCCGAGATATATTGCCATGTAGCTTCCACCGTTACATCATATAACTAGTACACTCATTGTCATATTGCTTTGCATGATCATATAGCTAACATAGTTTTGTGGCAAAGCCACCGTTCATCATTATCATACATCTTATGCTAGATCATTGCACATCCTGTTCCACTGCCAGAGGCATTCATATAGAGTCATATTGTTTAGTAGTTTTTCATATTAAGCTGTAAGTAAATAAAAGTGTGATGTTCATCATTATTAGGGCACTGTCTCAGTGAGGAAAGAATGATGGAGACAATGATTCCCCCACAAATTGGGATGAGACTTCGGGCAAAAAATATAAAAAAGGGGAGAAAAAGAAAGAAATAAAAAGAGAAATAAAAAGAAAAGAAAGGAAAAGAAAAGAAATAAATGAGAGAAAAGAGAGAAGGGACGGTCCTACTACTTCTTTTTCCACACTTGTGCCTCAAAGTGGCACCATGTTTTTCATATAGAGAGTCTCTTGTTTTGTCACTTTCATATGCTAGTGGGAATTTTTCATTATAGAACTTGGCTTGTATATTCCGATGGCGGGCTTCCTCAAATGCCCCAGGTCTTCATGGGCAAAAAAGTTGGATGCACACCCACTTAGCTTCATTCGATCTTTCATACACTTATATCTCTAGTGCATCCGTTGCATGGCAATCCCTACTCCTCGCATTGATATCTATTGATGGGCATCTCCATAGCCCGTTGATACGCCGAGTTGATGCGAGACTTTCTTCTCCACTTTTTACCCTGTTGATACCTACCACCATATTCTATTCCACCCATATGCTATATCCATGGTTCATGCTCATGTATTGCGTGAGTAATAAAAAGCTAAAGCGCATTAAAAAGTACGATCCAATTGCCTCACTTAACACTGTGGTGCTTGATATTTGTATTTATGTGGTGAAAACGGAGCCATGCCATGGTAATATGATAAAATGAATGGGGGGTAAACATTCTTTAAGGATCGTATATTTTGAATATTGATGATTATGTTACATATGTTTATGGATATTACTATGTTAATGTTTGTTAATTCATCGTTTCTCAATGTTCACACCTGCAATAGATTACATGATGGGTAGCATGTCACATCAAAAATTCTGTTTTTATCATTTACCTACTCGAGGACGAGCAGGAATTAAGCTTGGGGATGTTGATACGGCTCCAACGTATCTATAATTTTTGATTGTTCCATGCTATAATATTATCATTCTAGGATGCTTTTTAGGCATTTATTTGCCAATTCATATTATTTTTTAGCACTAACCTATGAACCTAGTGCCCAGTGTCAGTTGCTGTTTTTTGCATGTATTTGACTTTTCAGGCTTACAGTACCAAACGAAGTCCAATTGCCACGAAACGTTTTGATGATTTTTTCTGGAGCAAAAGAATACCTGGAAGCTTTGGGAGAAGACCGGAGACCGCAAGATGGAGGCACAGGGCCATAGGGCGCGCCCTGGGGTGGTCGTGCCCTGTTACCTCGTGCCCCCCCCCCCCCCCCCCGTCGCGTCTCCCGGCGTCCCTCTCTAGCCTATAAATTCACATATATTCTGAAACCCTAGGAGAGCTCCCGAAACACTTTTTCCACCGGCGTAAGTCTCTGTTCCGCCGTGTGCCCATCTGGAGCCCTGTTCCGGTGCCTTGTCAAAGGGGGGATCGATCACGGAGGGCTTCTTCATCAACCATATTGCTCCCATGCTGATGTGTGAGTAGTCTACCACAGACTGGCGTGGCTTGAGACTGTGTCGGTATTTCCCCAAAGAGGAAGGGATGATGCAGCACAGCGACGGTAAGTATTTCCCTCAGTTATGAAACCAAGGTTATCGAACCAGTAGGAGGATCACCACCACCCAATAAGTAGCACCTGCACACAAACAACAAATACTTGCAACCCGACGCGAAAGAGAGGTTGTCAATCTCTCTACGGTAAAAAGATAGATTAGGTAGTGATAGATAGGAGAGATAGATCTCTCAAGAACACAAAATAGAAAAGGCAAATAAAATATGCAGCAATAAGTTTTTGGGTTTTTGGTTTTGTAGATCTGAAAACAAAGATGCAAAAAGATAGATCTGAAAGCAATATCTTGGAAAAGTAGACCCGGGGGCCGTAGGATTCACTAGTGGCTTCTCTCATGAGTATAGCGCACGGTGGGTGAACAAATTACTGTTGGGCAATTGATAGAAAATCGAATAGTCATGACGATATCCAAGGCGATGATCATTATATAGGCATCACGTCCAAGATAGGTAGACCGACTCCTGCCTGCATCTACCTCTATTACTCCACACATCGACCGCTATCCAGCATGCATCTAGTGTATTAAGTTCATCGAAAAACGGAGTAATGCAATAAGAATGATGACATGATGTAGACAATATTCATGTAGGAATAGACCCCATCTTGTTATCCTTAATAGCAACGATACATGCGTGTCTTGCTGCCCCTTCTGTCACTGGGAAAGAACACCGCAAGATCGAACACATCACAAAGCACCTCTTCCCATGGCAAGAAAAATCGATCTAGTCGGCCTACCTAAACCAAAGATTCGAAGAAGAAATACGATGCTATAAGCAATCATGCATATAAGAGATCAAAGAAGACTCAAATAATATTCATGGATAGAAACTGATCATGAACTCAAAATTCATTGGATCCCAACAAACACACTGCAAAATTTTACATCAAATAGATCTCCAAGAGACCATTGTATTGAGAATCATAAGAGAGAGAGAGAGAGAGGAAGCTATCTAGCTACTGCCTACGGACCCGTAGGTCTATGGTGGACTACTCACGCATCATCGGAGAGGCACCTATGAAGAAGATGAACCCCTCCGTGATGGTGTTTAGATTGGATCTCGCGGTTCTGGAACTTGCGGCGGCTGGAATTGTGTTTTCGTCAACTCCCCTAGGGTTTTGGGAATATTTGGGAATTTATAGGCATCAGAGGCGGTGCAGAGGGGCCCCGTGGAGGGCACAACCCATCAGGGCGCGCCGGGGGGCCCCTGGCGCGCCTTGGTGGGTTGTGCTCTCCACAACCCACCTTCCTGGCTCTTCTTTGGCCCACTGGGTGTCTTCTGGTCCAGAAAAAATCTCCAAAAACTTTCATCGCGATTGGACTCCGTTTGGTACTGATATTCTGCGAAGTAAAAAACAAGCAAAGACAGCAACTGGCACTTTGGCACTATGTCAATAGGCTAGTCCCAAAAAATGATATAAATTTGTTATAAAATGATTATTAAACATCCAAGAATGATAATATAACAGCATGGAACAAGCAAAAATTATATATACGTTGGAGACGTATCAGCATCTCCAACTTAATTCCTACTCGTCCTCGAGTAGGTAAATGATAAAAACAGAATTTTTGATGCGGAATGCTGCCTAATATTCTTTTCTTTTGTATAGCATGGACATTTGGACTTGTAATGATTCAAAGCAATAGTCTAGTTTTAACATAATGACTTCAATACTCAAGCATGTCAACAAGCAACCATGTCTTTCAAAATATCAACACTAAAGAAAGTTATCCCTAGCCCATCATGCTCAATCATTGATCCATTCATGAAACACACTCAAATATTAACTATTCCCAATGCTCAAGTACGATCATAGTGCCCCCTAGTTGCTGCTTATAAGAGAAGATGGAGACTCAAAGCAAAAAAAATAAAAATGCATAAAGTAAAAGATAGGCCCTTCGCAGAGGGAAGTAGGGATTTGTAGAGGTGCCAGAGCTCAAAGTTTTAAATTGAGAGAGAAAAATATTTTGGGTGGCATGCTTTTCCTGTCAACGAAAACGACAAAGTAGCTCACAATACTTTCCATGCTAGATATATCATAGGCGGTTCCCAAAGAGAAAAAAAAAAGTTTATTCCTTTTTCCACCAAACTTTCCCTTTCCATGGCAGGCCGTATCCACGGTTGGCTTCCATACCAACACTTTCCAAGGAATTTATTATTTGACAACATAAAGTAAATATATTTTTTTCTTTTTCATTTCGGGAATGGGCATCCCTATTACCGCCGCACTCTCGTGCAATGACAAGTGAATAAACACTCATCTTGAGAATAACACATCTAGCATGAAAAAATATTGGACACTCCCCACCGTTTCATGAGCGGTACGGGCACACAAAAAGAGAAAATTTATTTTGAAAATTTAGAGATGGAACATACAAATTTGCTTGGAACGGCATGGAAATACCGCATATAGGTAGGTATACTGGACTCATAAGGCAAAACTTGGTTTAAGGATTTTGGATGCACACGTAGTATTTCCACTTAGTACAAGTGGACGCTAGCAAAAAGATTGGGAAGCAACCAAACCAAGAAACGAAAATTCACATAAGTGAGCATTGAGCATAACTAACACCGAATAATGCATCAGAGGAGGTGCAGAGGGGCCCCGTGGAGGGCACAACCCATCAGGGCGCGCCGGGGGCCCCCTGGCGCGCCCTGGTGGGTTGTGCTCTCCACAGCCCACCTTCCTGGCTCTTTTTTGGCCCACTGGGTGTCTTCTGGTCCAGAAAAAATCTCCAAAAAGTTTCGTCGCGATTGGACTACATTTGGTACTGATATTCTGCGAAGTAAAAAACAAGCAAAAACAGCAACTGGCACTTTGGCACTATGTCAATAGGTTAGTCCCAAAAAATGATATAAAGTTGTTATTAAATGATTGTAAAACATCCAAGAATGATAATATAACAGCATGGAACAAGCAAAAATTATAGATACGTTGGAAACGTATCACAGACCTACGGGTCCAGAGCTAGTATCCAGATGGCTCTCTCTCTCTCTCTCTCTCTCTCTCTCTCTCTCTTTCTCTCTCTCTCTCTCTCTCTCTTTTCTCTTCAATACAAAGTTCATCGCATCTTCGCGATGATCTATTCGATGTAATCACTCTGTGCGGTGTGTTTGTTGGGATCTGATGAATTGTGGGTTAATGTTCAGATTATTCATGAAAAAGATGTGAGTCTTCTCTGAATTATATGATTCTTATTTGCATGATTATTATAGCTTCATAAATCGCTCCGATCTATTGATTTGGTTTGGCCAACTAGATTGATCTATCTTTAGTGAGAGGGGTGCGTTGTAGTGGGTTCAATCTTGCGGTGCTCTATATCCTAGTGACAAAGTAGGGGACAAGACACGTATTTGTATTGTTGCCACTAAGGATAAAACGACAGGGTTAATTCATATTGATTGGATTCTCTTTGTCTACATCATGTCATCGTTCTCCAAGCATTACTCTGTTTGTTATGAACTTAATACTTTAGAGGCAAGCATAGAACCGCTCTCGACGTGTAGTAATAGTAGTAGGTGCAGGCAGGAGTTGGCCTATTTTCTTATGGACGTGATGCCTATATACACATGATCATTGCTGTGAATATCACATGACTATGCGCTTTTCTATCAATTGCCCAACAGTAATTTGTTTACCCACCGTATGCCTACTTCGAGAGAGATGCCACTAGAGAACACTATGGCCCCGGGTCTATTCACTTATATATTTACAAACACTACTATTTCCTTGTTTGCCATTATTTACTTTTTATTTATTTTGCAATTTATATTTATCCAACTATCAACTACACTACTTACCTCCTTGCAAGTGACGAGTTCAAGGGGCTTGACAACCCTCTTGCCCGCATTGGGTGCAAGTGTTTGCTCTTTTGTGTGTAGGCGCTGAAGACAGGGGTTGTGTGGTCCTCCTATTGGTTCGATAACCTTGGTTCTCACTAAGAGAAATACTTATCTATATTGTGCTGCATCATTCGTTCCTCTTCACGGAAAAAAACCAACGTAGATAACAAGTATCAGCGTCCAACCGCCCCCTAATTACCTTTACTGACAGCCAATCAGTGGTGTTTCAAGATACTAAGAGGTTGGTACACCTATCAAACCATGTCTGCTAAGGATTCCTTGCCGGCTTCCATCCTGTAACGGCACCTAACAGAGCATTTATGTTTTTTGACCTATACCGTCAGAGTTAGGTATCGGCAGACCTTATCTCTAACCACGTTGTAATCCCTAATTTTCCACTGTGGTTATCCCTTGTACTATAAAAGGAGGGCCAAGGTAACATATAAAACGGATCAGACCCTTGGCGAATTGCTACCTCTCTATGCATCTTTGCCGATAAGCGGTGCAACTCGCTACCGTACACACTAATACACACAAAATAGGAGTATGGTCTTACGCATCTTTGCAGCCAAACTTGGGTAAATCCTTGTGCGTGCTGGTTGTGGTTGATCATTGCTCTTTGTGCGTTCAATCCCAATTCCGATCCTGAGAAAGGAGCTAATCCTAGCTCCATAGATTGTCGTACCCTGGGCCGAACATGCGTGTGAAGTGTCGTTTGGGCTAGGCCCATAAGTGCATCAAAGACACGTGGTAGAGGGTATCTTTGGTGACATTTGTAGTAGTAAGTCCTCTAGTGGAGGGAGAAGTGGTTGGGTGTCTGTTTCATTGTGAAAAACAAACAACAAAAATGCTGATCTCAACTGTGACAACATGCACCAAAAGCAGTAGCAAAAGGTCACCAGTACTGTAAACTTGGGCCGCAGGTCTACCGTGCCCCCCCCCCCCTCACACTAACATTCTGTGAAACATATGTAGCGAAACCCTAAAGAAGAATTACAAGGCCGAGTGTGCCCAAGACAATGTCTCCACATGTAGCTCCTATGACGAGCTCAACTGCTTCGTCGGTCTCACCCTTGATACGTCTCCAACATATCTATAATTTTTGCTTGTTCCATGCTGTTATATTATCATTCTTGGATGTTTTACGATCATTTTATAACAACTTTATATCATTTTTTGGGACTAACCTATTGACATAGTGCCAAAGTGCCAGTTGTTGTTTTTGCTTGTTTTTTACTTCGCAGAAAATCAATACCAAACGGAATCCAATCGCGACGAAACTTTTTGGAGATTTTTTATGGACCAGAAGACACCCAGTGGGCCAAAGAAGTGCCGGGGGAGTGGGCCGAGGAGACTGTCGGTGTCAAAACCGGCGGATCTCGGGTATGGGGTTCCGAGCTGTGAGACTAGAATCGATAGTAACAGGAGACGAAGGAGACGATGTTTACCCAGGTTCGGGCCCTCCTATGGAGGTAATACCCTATGTCCTGCTTGATTATATTGATGGTATAAGGGTTACAGAGTTGATCTACCTCGAGATCGTATAGCTAAAACCCTAGATGAGTTCTTCTGTCCTACAACCTAAAACCCTCCGGCTTATATAGACGCCGAGGGTACCTAGGGTTTACACATGGTCGGTTACATGTCGAAGGGATAAACATGCCTATTCACTACTTCAAACGTGGAGGATACGCCACAATTCTCGAAGCTTCCTTCCTGGAGACAGGGTCTTCGATCCATCCAATGCTCGGCAAGTGGCCCATATAGTCCGGCCCATAAGAAATAGGTCGGCCTCCCGAGGACCCCTTAAACCAGGACTCCCTCAGTAGCCCCCGAACTAGTCTCCAACGCCAAGGGTCCTAGCTCCGGCTGCTTCATATGATCAGAGTCTTCGGCTTGCGAGGCGAGTTCCTTTCTCCAAACAGTGATTCGGCCGAGTTCAGTTCGGCCTCCGACGAAGTGTAATTTTCCCGATCATGGATCGTCCGAACACCATGTATAACCCGGCCCTGAAGGCCAAACGTCAAGGAGTAAATAGTTCTCCCTGACAAACTTTCAGATGAAAGGTCACGACCCACCACGACTGCTGAACCAGTCGCAAAAGCTCGATTCGCGGCTCGAGGCCGTTTCCATCAGCACGACCCATCAATGCACAGATCGTGCTCCGTTTCACACGGGATATGTTTAGTCATGCGCGTATAACGGCACGCACGTCTTGGGAAGCGGAGGGATTCACGGCGCAGTGAAGGGAGGCTAACCGGCGAAAAGCCCAATAAAAGGGAAAGAAAACCCCAAGACTTAACCGCACTTCCCATTTGCATCCCTGCTTCCCCAATCTCCTGAGCCTCCAGAGCCCAGATCTAGGTTTTCCACCCTACCTCCTCCGAGCTCATCCATGGCCGGCTCAGGCTCCAACGGCAAGTGGGAGGCTTCCACGGTCACAGACCAGGACATCCGGGACCTCAAGGACGCCAACATCTTCCACCGCGCCCCAGAGGGGGGCCAGGTGATCCCCATCCCCAAACTAGGCGAGAGGGTGGTTTTCATTCCTCACTTTATCCGAGGACTGAGCTTCCCGCTCCACGCCTTCGTCAGAGGACTCATGTTCTTCTACGGACTCAACTTCCACGACCTCCCGCCGAACTCCTTTATGCACATATCGGCCTTCATCATCGTCTGCGAGGCCTTCTTGCGGATCGAACCACACTTTAGACTATGGCTCAAGATATTCAATGTCAAGCCGAAGTGTGTCGCAGGCGAACACGCAGACTGCGGCGGGGCGGTCATTAACAAGCTTCCCCGCGCAGGATGGCCATCCGGCACCTTCATCGACACCATCAAGACTTGGCAAAAAGAGTGGTTTTACATCACCGAGCCAAAGGAGGAGGGAAGAACTGTTCCTGCCGAATTCAGATCTGGCCCCCCGACCAGATTGACTTCATGGGTTCGAAAGGGCCTCGACTGGGGGTCGGATACAGAGGTGGACGACCTGCAGAGGCGCATCGCCTCCATGATCAAGGACAAAATCGATCTGACCAACGTGGTCCAGATTATGCTCCGGCGGCGCATCCTCCCCTGCCAGCGCCGGGGCTCTCCTATGTGGGATTATCGGCTTGACGACGAGCCTACAGTTCATCGGTTCTTCTGCACCACTCGGGAGAAGTTGTGGAAGGCGTTGTTCAAGGCGCAGGAGAATTGGCCAGCCAAGAAGGAGGACCAGGGCCTGCGCGCCGATAAACCCCCTTCCGAGGTATAACATAGTTTCGCTTGAGCGGCTTCGTTTTCCTGAAGAAAATCTAAGCACTTTCCGATTACTTCCGCAGGAATGGTTGAGCAAGGCTACGGGCATCAAATGCCCGGCTCCACAGCCCGAAGACCCTATGTCTCAGCTGCTGTCGGAGATGCTTGTCGTGGCGCCTTACAAGGCGCCAGAGAAGAAGGAGAAGACAAAGAAACCAGACCGAGGAGGCCTGTGCATCAGGGACCAGCCGGGGGCTGTGTCCGAGGAAACTCACGCCTCCTCGAATCAAGAGGAGGAGCATGAGGGTGAGGGGGGAGGCAATTCCCCCCTCGCAAGAAAGAGGGCGGCGTCATCGGACACCACAGAGGATGTACCTCCTCCCGCCCCGAAGAAAGCGCGCCGGACACAGGTAGTCCTGTCCGACGACAGTTCGGACTCGGATACCGAGTCCGAGGACTTCGAGAGGGTTCCACGAAGGAACCTCAGGGTCAAGCCCCTAGCTCGAAGGTAAAGATCCGAAGACTTCCTGAGCTATCAGTGCTAAGTTTTGAACGTCATTAATATGTGAGCGCCTATTGACTTGCAGCCCACCACGTGTTCTCCCCGCCGATCAAGTCTCGGACGGGGAGACCCCGCCTGCCGAGCTAGCGGAGAATGGGACCGCGTCGCACCCCTCTCCTCCGGGCGCCGCGAAGGATGCCGCGGAGGTGTCATCCCAACAGGCTCCTTTGGAGCCGGACTCCAGAGGTGGGGGCGACGACGTCATGGCCGAGGTTAACGCCTCGGCCGCCGGGGAAAAGCCCCTCCCGGATACTGCGGAGACTGGATGAGGGGATGTCTAGTCCCTTCCGAGGTCGTCTCCGGAGTGCACCATGCCTCCGGAGGCACCGGTTCAATCCCCGGTCGGAGATCGGGTCAACCGATCCCCACCGGCGCCACCGACCAAAGGGTGGCCGGCTATGGGGGAGGCTCTGTCAAGCGCCTCCATCTCCGAGGAGCACCGCACCCTTATGGGTGCGGTATTGCAGAGCATTCAGTCCGTAGACAACGGACTGAAGGAGGCCTTCAACGGTCTCCTGACGGGCTTTCAGGTGAGCCGCGTAATGCTCTGTTTGTGAAATATTAATTTCTTTGAGTTATCAATATATACATGGCAGCCCCCGAGCCCTAGGTGAGTTTGGAAAAACTTACCTGGGGGTCAATCATAGATCATTATCCGAACTATGTACCGGACAATTTTTGTTCGGAACGTTCTAACAGCCCTTAAGAGGACCGGACATAGGATCATATTTATGACAGTTCGGAAGTTTTGAACCCATGTAACTTGATAGGGATTTGTTTTTTACAGGCTTCGTCATCAGCGGCAGCTGTTAATGCTGCCGAGCTAGACGAGCTAAATCGGAAGCTCAAGAGCTCCGAAGACGAGCTTGACGCTCTGAACAAGAGATTCGACGAGGCGCAAGGTAAGTCGGATTAGAGTATCCAAATTCTTCATTACCGTACTGTCAACGCAGTATTTTTGATATGTTTAATGCTTACGCAGCCTCGGCGAAGGAAATTGAGAAGCTCAAGGCCGAGCTTGATAAGGCGAAGCAGGAGGCTGCGGTTGAGAGGGCGGCGGCCAAAGAAGCGGCTACCGCGCTATCCGCCTTAAGAGCCACCAGCGACAAGCATGAGGCTCGGGTGGAGGAAATCCAACAGGAGCTCAAGGACGCCGGCCAAAAGTGCGAGGACCTTGAGCGGAAAGGCAAGGAGCAGGCCGCCGAACTATCCACCCTGAAGACCAATCTCCAAAAGGAGCGGGTGGATAGGCGGTCTTTTGAAGAGCAAGTCAGCCAGGCCAAGGCTATCATGGATGGTAAGCCGTATTTATTGCAGTGTGTCTTCGGGGATAGCAAGTTCGAGTTGCTTACCCAAGTATGGCGTTCCTCAGGCGCCTGCTCGGACCTCCAGAAGAGCACAGCGGACGCGAACCAGTTCTATGCTTCGCGGGGAGAAGGAGATGAAGCTCGGCTGTTTTGGGCGCAGTTTGAAGCCCCCGAGCGCTCTCCTCTTCTTATTGAGCAGCTGAAGCAGCTGATGGAGCTACACCGGATGGCGGAGCCGGGCATGAAGGATCTCTGTATCCTGCTATGGCCCAACGAGCCACTGCCGGGCAGCTACTTCGGCCTGGTGCAGAAGCTGAGCGACGCCTCGCCCCGGATCGACGCACGAAGGCATTCCTCCTGTATCGAGGGAGCTCGGATGGCCTTTGCGAAGGCCAAGGTGCACTGGCCAGGGCTGGATCCGATGAAGATAGCCATCGCCCCTCCACCTCCTGGGAAGGAGCATAGGTGCCCCGAGCTATACTTCTCCGGATTAATGGAGGGTGCTCGGGCAATAGAGGCTCAATGTTCGAGAGAAAACGTTTATGAGTAAACGCGTTGTAATATGTCCGAAGACCTTTTAATGCGTTTAAATTTAAGATGCATGGTTTGTCATGTCTTTCGTGTTTTGCATCCTTTATAACTCCTGTGTGGCCGTTGAAACTGAAAGTTGCAAGTCGTCGGCTTCAGCCCCCATGTAGATACTACGCGGGGTGTCTCTGCCAACGCACTGTGACCCTTAGCCGAGCTATCGGTACCCGAAGGCGGTAGTGCGGGGCGGACAAGGCAATCGGACCATAATGCTTTATTACTTTCACTTAGCCGTAGGGGCGCGAGAAAGGAGTGCGGGGGGCTGATGACTAGCCTCCAGGGGTTTGTGATGTTCGGATGAACCGCGGACAAAGCCGATATCACATGGTTTGTACTAGTACCAAACCCATCGCATGACACGGAATAACCTCTAACGAGGTTTATTTAAGCTCGGATTCGCAGACCGGTTCTCGCATACTATGACAGTCAGTTTTTGGCTTTCTCCAATGAGGTGCTTGACCAGGCTAGCCGGAAGCACAACCGCAAGGGTTCTCCCTTTTCCCTTTTAGCCGAATGAGCGGAACGTAAAGGGGCAAGCACAGGAGCCGGGCAACCCAACTATTGACCCAAGACATAGTTCGGAACCAATGCATATAAAGCGGAATTCCAAGATGCCGGAAGCAAAATCAGTTGTGCTTAGGGCGATTTTTTAAATTCGAGCCCCCGGTCTATTAGCCGGTTGCATCGTAAAGTATACCAAACAGGTTCGCAAGAAGAGGGAGAAAATAGAGGGTGTGTCCAAAAGAGACAGCGAAGCGATCATGTATAAAGGATCTGTATTTTGCTCAACAACTCTTATTATTCAAATTGCCGATGCGACTGTTTACAGGTATTTGAAAATAAAATATGAACTTTACAGGAGGTGTTGTACCAGGGATCTTCGATGGGTGACCTGACGTCCTTGATGTGCCCTGTCGTTTGTCCGCTCCTGCGTCTCCTAAGGAGTTGTATACCGCTATAGGTTTTGCTGTTCGGTGAGCGGACTTTGGAGAAAAATCTTGAGAAGTCGCCGAAGTGCGAATGAGCTTTACGCCTTAGAAGGTACTTTATGGTACCCGTAGCATGTCCGAAGACGTTTTGATGGCGATAGTTCAGTCCAGCCGAACACTTACCCCGTGATAGTTTTTCCCCACCGCTACCCATGGAATTGTAAGCGCGAAGTTGTGCCTCCTCGGCATGTACTTTGCTTGTTCTAGGGTTGTGCGATGGGGGGCGAGTCCCTATTTATGGGGAGAAGAAGGTTCTGGGACTTCGGGTTGAAACCGAGCTCGCTTCCCAGCCTTATGTGCCTTTACGGCGGATATCGGCATTTGCCAATCATCATTGTAGTGGAATTCGGCCGCCAGGGCCAACGCATGTTCCTCAGTTCGGAGGGAGCGCTCCGTGTTGCCGTTGACAGTAATGACCCCCTTGGGGCCGGGCATTTTGAGCTTGAGGTATGCGTAGTGTGGGACGGCATTAAAGCGAGCGAACGCTGTACGGCCAAGCAGGGCGTGATAGCCACTGCGGAAAGGTACGATGTCGAAGATCAAGTCCTCGATTCGAAAGTTATCAGGCAAGCCGAACACTACCTCCAGTCTTACAGAGCCCGTGCACCGGGCTTCGACGTCTGGGATCACTCCTTTAAAGGTAGTGTTGCTGGGTTTGATCCTTGACGGATTTATGCCCATCTTTTTCACCGTGTCTGAGTAAATCAGATTGAGGCTACTTCCTCCGTCCATTAGGACTTTAGTGAGGTGATACCCGTCTATGATGGGGTCTAGGACGAGGGCGGCCGAACCCCCATGACGGATACTGGTCGGGTGGTCACGTCGATCGAAGGTGATCGGGTATGCCGACCATGGGTTATACTTCGGGGCTACAGGCTCTATGGCGTAGACCTCTCGAAGGGTGCACTTCCTCTCTTTTTTGGGTATATGAGTGGCGTATATCATGTTTACTGTGTTCACCTCTGGAGGGAATTTCTTTTGTCCGCCACCGATCGGACCGTGGGGCTCATCCTCGCCCTCGCTGCGTGGGCTCTTGCCTTGGTCCTCGGATGTGAGCTTGCCGGCCTATTTGAATACCCAACAGTTACGGTTGGTGTGGTTGGCGGGCTTCTCTTGAGTGACAGGATCTGGCAAGGCCTCTCCATGATCTTGTCCAGCGGGGTGGGTCCGTCGCGATTGCCTTTAGGGGGCTTCTTCTGCTGCCCAGGTCGGGAGTTGCGGAAGCCGGCGTTAACGGCCGTGTCATCGGCATCACTATTGTTGTCCTGGCGCTTATTCTTGTTGCGCTTTGGTTTCCCGTTTCCGTCCCGAACCTCGGAGGTTCCGAGGTCTTCGGGGTTGTGGCTACGTCTTGCTAGCCAGTTATCCTCTCCCACGCAAAAGCGAGTCATGAGTGATGTAAGGGCGGACATTGTCCTAGGTTTATCCTGGCCGAGCTGGCGAGCCAGCCATTCATCTTGAATATTATGCCTAAAAGAGGCTATTGCTTCGGCGTCCGGGCAGTCGACGATCTGGTTTTTCTTGGTCAAGAACCGATTCCAGAATAGTCGCGTGGATTCTCCTGGTTTCTGGACGACGTTGCTTAGGTCGGAGGAGTCCGGCGGCCGAACATAAGTTCCCTGGAAGTTAGATCGGAATGCATCTTCTAGATCCTCCCAGCACCCAATGAAGTTTTCGGGGAGGCTATTTAACCAGTGCCGAGCTGGCCCCTTAAGCTTCAGGGGTAGGTACTTGATGGCGTGGAGGTCATCTCCTCGCGCCATGTGGATGTGGAGGAGGAAATCCATGATCCATACGGTTGGGTCAGTTGTCCCATCGTATTGTTCTATGTTTACGGGTTTAAACCCTTCCGGGAACTGATGCCGCATCACCTCGTCCGTGAAGCACAGTGGGTGGGCAGCGCCTCTGACCCGAGCTATGTCACGCCGGTGATCGGCGTCTGTCCTAGCCCGGTTTCGTTCCCGACCTTCATGGTTGCGATCGAACCAAGGCCGGTACCCTTCCCGTCTATCGTGTGAGTATCCTCTGGATCCGTAGATGGATCGCGTACGACCTGCTCTGTAGTCCAGATCGTGTCGCAGGTCAAACCTGTCATCGGGCTCTAGTGGCTCTTTTCCCCGTCTACGGGGTATCGTCGGCCTATAGCCGGTGTCGTCAGCCGTCATGTCTCGTCCTCAAGGAGGGCGGTCTGGCTTGTCGTATGGGGTATGTTTGGGAGACGGCGTATCAGTGAGCTCGTCATCGAATTGTGGCAGCAGCCTTCTGCGTGGATAGCTCTTAGGTTGGCCCGATAGACCGGTACCGTATCCTTCCTCCGCTGAGAGGACTCTCGTCCATCGATCATTGAGGTTGTCTTGTTTGGCTTTAAGCTGCCGTTCTTTTGCTTTTAGGCTGCGGGCCGTGGCTATAAGTTGTTGCCTGAATAGTTCCTGATCTTCAGGATTATCGGGGATGGCGAAGTCATCGGCTTCCGTGATGTCCTCCTCCTCGGTAGGGCGGAGGTAATTGTCGTCCTCGGAATCGTTTAGATCGTCGGGGTTGCGCCGGTCTTCCGGCATCTCCTGACTCTCTAACGGGTGTTCGGGGATCTCGGGATCGTCGAGGTATTCCGGGGTGTCTCCGTCCCCGGTGCCGTCGATAGCTATTCTTCCTTTTTTTTCCTTTTGACCGTTTATGCGGCTTTCGGCGTCTTGACGGCGCTTCATCCGATTTGTCGCCATCGTTTCTCGGAGTGTCCACCATGTAGACGTCATATGTGGAGGTGGCAGTCCACCGCCCGGTGTTAACGGGGGTGAGGGCGCGATCCTCCTCATCCATGTATTTTGCCTCCTCGGAGGCATAGTCCAACATGTCGGTTAAATCCTCGACAGTGGCTATCAAGTGGCTGGTGGTGGGACGAAAAACTCGTCCTGACCCGCCTTGAGCCCGGTCTGAGCACAGATCGGGGATGGGTCGTCGGCAATCTTCATCGACGAGATCCGATCTAGGGCCTCGTTGAGTATCGAGAGCTCGATCGGGTCGGCCCGCTCAGAGCTTCCGGACTTAACCTCCGATGCGTCCACACGGGGGGAGTGTTCGGCAAGAACGGGTGTCCGAGCATCTGGCATTATGACCGGGTCCGGACTGAAAGTCGGGTCCTCGCCGGGGTAGATCCCGTGGGCGGGACCGAAAGATGGATCTAAGGTTAAAGCCTCAGAGTCTTCGGGCGTCGCAGGCGAGACCGCGAACCCGGTTAGTGACAGGTCGCCCCGAGAGTCTACGGAGAACTCTAGGTTCCCGAATCTGACCTCTTGATCAGGGGCGAAGCTTCCGACACGGCCTAGATGCCGGTCGGGTCGGCGTGTAGCACAATGCTGCCGAAAGCAAAGACCTGCCCGGGGACGAAAGTGCCCGTATTGCGGACTTCTTCGTTGATGACAAGGCGAGCCATCGATTCCTTTGGCGAACACAGCGGAACTCTCAATGAAAGCACCAATGTCGGTGTCAAAACCGGCGGATCTCGGGTAGGGGGTCCCGAGCTGTGAGACTAGAATCGATAGTAACAGGAGACGAAGGAGACGATGTTTACCCAGGTTCGGGCCCTCCTATGGAGGTAATACCCCGACGTCCTGCTTGATTATATTGATGGTATAAGGGTTACAGAGTTGATCTACCTCGAGATCGATAGCTAAAACCCTAGATGAGTTCTTCTGTCCTACAACCTAAAACCCTCCGGCTCATATAGACGCCGAGGGTACCTAGGGTTTACACATGGTCGGTTACATGTCGAAGGGATAAACATGCCTATTCACTAATTCAAACGTGGAGGATACGCCACGATTCTCGAAGCTTCCTTCCTGGAGACAGGGTCTTTGATCCATCCAATGCTCGGCAAGTGGCCCATATAGTCCGGCCCATAAGAAATAGGTCGGCCTCCCAAGGACCCCTTAAACCATGACTCCCTCAGAGACCACAACCCACCAGGGCGTGCCAGGGGGGGCCGGCGCGCCCTGATGGGTTGTGCCCTCCTCGGGGCCCCTCTCCACCGCCTCTGATGCCAATAAATTCCCAAACATTCCAAAAACCCTAGGGGAGTCGACGAAACACAGTTCCAGCCACCGCAAGTTCCAGAATCACGAGATCCAATCTAAACACCATCACGGAGGAGTTCATCTTCTTCATAGGTGCCTCTCCGATGATGCGTGAGTAGTCCACCATAGACCTACGGGTCCGTAGGCAGTAGCTAGATGGCTTCCTCTCTCTCTCCCTTATGATTCTCAATACAATGGTCTCTTGGAGATCTATTTGATGTAAACTTTTGCGGTGTGTTTGTTGGGATCCGATGAATTTTGAGTTCATGATCAGTTTCTATCCATGAATATTATTTGAGTCTTCTTTGATCTCTTATATGCGTGATTGCTTATAGCATCATATTTCTTCTTCGAATCTTTGGTTTAGTTAGGCCGACTAGATCGATTTTTCTTGCCATGGGAAGATGTGCTTTGTGACGGGTTCGATCTTGCGGTGTTCTTTCCCAATGACAGAAGGGGCAGCAAGACACGCATGTATCGTTGCTATTAAGGATAACAAGATGGGGTCTATTCCTACATGAATAGATCTTGTCTACATCATGTCATCGTTCTTATTGCATTACTCCGTTTTTCCATGAACTTAATACACTAGATGCATGCTGGATAGCGGTTGATGTGTGGAGTAATAGAGGTAGACACAGGCAGGAGTCGGTCTACCTATCTTGGACGTGATGCCTATATAATGAACATCGCCTTGGATATCGTCATGACTATTCGATTTTCTATCAATTGCCCAACAGTAATTTGTTCACCCACCGTGCGCTATACTCATGAGAGAAGCCACTAGTGAACCCTACGGCCCCCGGGTCTACTTTTCCAACATATTGCTTTCAGATCTATCTTTTTGCATCTTTGTTTTCAGATCTACAAAATCAAAAACCCAAAAACATATTGCTGCATATTTTATTTGCCCTTTTTTTATTTTGTGTTCTTGAGAGATCTATCTCTCCTATCTATCACTACCTAATCTATCTTTTTACCGTAGAGAGATTGACAACCTCTCTTTCGCGTCGGGTTGCAAGTATTTGTTCTTTGTGTGCAGGTGCTGCTTATTGGGTGGTGGTGATCCTCCTATTGGTTCGGTAACCTTGGTTTCATAACTGAGGGAAATACTTACCGTCGCTGTGTTGCATCATCCCTTCCTCTTTGGGGAAATACCGACGCAGTCTCAAGCCACGACAAAAGGAATTTCTGGCGCCATTGCCGGGGAGGAAGCGGTCTCTTCTACGTGCCAATCGTAGGCGCCGAGGGGACTCCATCAACATCTACCATGTTCCTAATCACAAATATCATCTCCTTGCAATTACATTATTTTTCATTTGCCTCTCGTTTTCCTCTCCCCCACTTCACCAATTTTCCATTTTATTCGCCCTCTTTTTCGTTCGCCCTTTTCTTGCCGGATCTCTTCCTTGCTTGCAATCTTGTTTGCGTAGTCACGATGACTCAAAAGAACACCAAGTTGTGTGATTTGTCCAATACTAATAACAATGATTTTATTAGTACTCCGATTGCTCCTCCCGCCACTAGTGCGGAGTCTTGTGATATTAATGCCGCTTTATTGAATCTTGTCATGAAAGATCAATTTGCCGGTACTCCTAATGAGAATGTCGCGTCCCATCTAAACACGTTCGTAGAATTGTGTGATATGCAAAAGAAAAAAGATGAGGACAATGATATTGTGAAGTTGAAACTATTTCCTTTTTCCTTGCGGGATCGTTGTGACGCCCGGATAATTAAGCTACAGTTATCCCACGCTAATGATGACACGTCACCACGATTACTGTTGTTAAACTCGCGTTGGAATCAAACCCCGTTCAAATTCAAATTTAAAGTAAAGTCAAACAATGAAAGTTTTCAAACATTAGAACTAAAATGTTCTAAGGGTGACAAATAAATCATAAGTAACTATGGTGGAGAATCCACATTTTTATAAAATGTTTAACAGCTCTAAAATAAATAAAACAGTAGGCAAAACTATTAATTAAATGCCTTTCAAATTATATAAATTTCTAGAACAGTTTCAAATGCCCCCAATCTCTTTTGTGGCGCTGTCTAAAATTGCACTTTGAATTATGGGCCTGATCACATATTTTTGCATAGGTCCAATAGTGCTAAAATAAATAAAAATAAAAACTAATAAAAAGAAAAACAAAAAAAAGAGGAAGAAGGAAAAAAGGCCCCCCCCCGGCCCAACTAGGCCGTGGCCCAGCTGGGCCAACCGGCCCACCCCGCCCCCATAACCCCCCCTGGGGGCACCGAAACCCTAGCCCCTCTCCACTCGCCCCACCCCACGATCCCCCTCCCACGTCGCCACTCCCCCCCCCCCCGATCTGGATCAGGGGGGAACCGCGCCGCCCCGCCGCCGCCAGGCCGATCCCGTCGCGACCGCGCCGCTCGCCAGCGCCTCCTCGCCGCCTCGCGCCGTCGCCGCTACCCCGTCGCCTCCTCGCCGCCTCGGCCACCCCGTCGTCACCCCACCACCCGCCACCTCGCCGTCGCCGACCGCCTCCCCGACGAGCTCCATCGAGCCTCGCCGACCCCCGAACCCCTGCAAACGGGGGTGAGCCCCGTCCGTCTCCCCCCTCCCTCGCTCGACCCGCCCGCCCGCCGCCGCGCCGCGTGCTCCGCCGCCCGTCCATGCCTCGCAGCGTCGTGCCCACGCACGCGCGCACGCTCGCCCGCTCCCGCGCGCCCCGCCTCTGCCTGGCCCGCGCTGCCCCGCCCGCGCGCGCGTCCCTGCTCGCCGCCGCTCGCCGCTGCTGCCGGCCGGCCCTGCCCACGACTGCGCCCCCTCTGGCCCTCCCGCGTCCGGCACGGGCGCCCGTCGCCGGCGCCCGGTGCCGCGGCCGCGCCACGGCCTCTGCCGCGCTCGTGTGCGTGCACGCCCACACAACAATGGCCTTGGGCCAATGACAGATGGGGCCCACGGCCCTGTTAAACGTAAATAAAAATAAAATAAGATAAAATAATAATAATAATAAAATTAATAAAAATAAATAAATAAATAAATAAATAAATAAAAATTAGTTAAATTAATTAATTAGTGAGTTAATTAATTAGATAATTAATTAGTTAGTTAGATGATTAAGATTAATTAGATTAATTAATTAACCTGTTAATTAATCTGTTAATTAATTAACCTAAACAGTGACTGATAGGTGGGACCCACCCCCCTTAATTAATTATGATTAATAATAATTAAACTTAATTAAAACTGTGACACTGACAGGTGGGGCCCACTGGTCAGTTTGACCAGTCAGCCCCTGTTGACTGCTGATGTCAGCATGACATCATGCTGATGTCATATATATTTATTGAATTAAAATAAATCAATTTAATTTCTAAATATTAATAAAGCTTTAAAAATTAATATAAAATAATCCGTAACTCGGATGAAAATAATTTATACATGAAAGTTGCTCAGAACGACGAGACGAATCCGAATACGCTGTCCGTTCATCTGTCACATGCTCCTAGCATGATGAACATGGACATTTTGGCGTTAGGATCATCTGTCCGGTAGTAGCCCGAGACCCGGAAAATATCGTCAGATATTATTTCCGACCCGTGTGCGGCGTGTAATACTGCGTTAGTGCATACCTAGCTCTGCATAATGTCATGTCATGCATCGTGATGCATTTGTCTGCTTTATATTTATTGTTTCTTACCCCCTCTTCTCTCCGGTAGACCCCGAGACTGACGGTGCTGCCGGGTACGACTGCGCCGTTGACGATCAGGCCTTTACCGCAGAGCAGCAAGGCAAGCAACCCCCCCTTGAGCATTCCGATATCGCCTATTCCTTTCCCTCTCATTCTTGCATTAGATTTTTGCTACTGTATTAGTTAGCTCCTATTCTGATGCATAGCCTGTTTTTGATAAACTGTTACTATACCTGCAATCATATCAACTGTTTAGTATAGGTTGATCAATGAATCCCCAGTGACCCCTTAGTCCCAGTTGCCCCTGCTTCTTCGTCGACGACCCGACGAGTTGAAGACCCGAAGACTCGGTCAACCGACCGACGAGCCAGCCCCCCCCCCTCAGATCAACGCACACCCCTTAAGTATGGCACTGCAGAGCTACTACCGAGTGCCGAGGGTGATACCTCACTTAGCACTCCCGGTGTTAATTCTGTAGCGTAGCTAATCGGTCGTGGGTATCGAGGGTGATTCCTCCTTCCCATTTATCGATAGCGACTCTTGTCATACACATACCTCGAGTGGGATCCATCGAGGGTGATTCCTCGGATATCCACTTGGTGTATAAACACACAGTTACTTCTACTTGACTTTGTTTACATGGGAAAGACGGGACTGGAGGGACAGGCGGTACCACCCTGGTTGAGGTGGACCTGAGTTCCCGACAGTCTTGAGACGGGTAGGCCCCAAGGGTACCCGTGTGTGAGATGTGGTGGAATGCGCCGGTAAGGCATCCGGGTTATGTTGAGGCGTGGACGGGCAGGAGAGGCCCTTGCCACACATCCTCGAGACGGGGCGACGGGACCGCAATTTATGGGTCGCTCTTGCCCCGCATTAATAAAATGCTAATGGGTTGGGTACTTGATTTGAGTTAGGTCGTTGGCCTTAATATGCCCTAACCTTCGCGTGGGAGAAGTTATGGGTACTCAGCGTCGTTGTATCAGCCGAAGCTCTTCGGACGTCAGCAATGGAGCGGCGCGCGCCGGATTGGACTGGACGGTGCAGCTCTTGGACTGGAGTGTACTAAGTCTGTTTCCGGCCGCGTACGCATCATGAAGGAGTGCAAGGGCAAGTGGGCCCACGAACCTGCGCGCTTAGGATTTAGACCGGCGGGCTGGCCTCTTCGTTGAGCCTAGGTGGGGCGACGACGTGTTGATATCCCGAGGCCGGGCATGACCCGGGAAAGTGTGTCCGGCCGGAGGTGATTCAGGCGTGTTGGGGAATATGTGGTGCACCCCTGTAGGGATGAATAATCTATTCGAATAGCCGTGTCCACGGTAACAGGACGACTTGGAGTTGTGCCTTGACCTCACACAACTATAATTGTGACTTTAAATTGAAATGAATTGTGGCTCCGAGATTGCTTCCTCGCAGGGAGTCGAGGAAGGATCTCTAGGCGTGGTTACTTAATAAAATTGCTACAATAATCTGACTATATATGAGATACAGGTCTACTCTCTTCTAATGCTGCAAGATGCTGAAGATGCTAGTCTTCGATTAGGACTAGGCCTTCCCCCTATTCTTGCTTTCTGCAGTCAGCCCAGATATAACCCCTTCATTGATACTGATGCATACTTAGCATAGTTCTGATGTCAGTCTTGCGAGTACTTTGGATGAGTACTCACCGCTGCTTTGCATTCTCTTTCCCCCCTCGATACGTTTCTGCGTTCAGACGATGGAGCCCAGGAGACGGAGTACGCCGGAGACGACTACTACACCACCGCAGGAGCCTACTACTACGTGGAGAATGCCGACGCTCAGGAGTAGTTAGGAGGTTCCCAGGCAGGAGGCCTCGCCTCTTTCGATCCGCTGCTTATGTTTCTGCTAGCCTTCTTAAGGCAAAACTTGTCTAACTTATGTCTGTACTCAGATATTATTTGCTTCCGCTGACTCGTGCTTTTTCGAGCTTTATATTCGAGCCCTCGAGGCCCCTGGCTTGTAATATGAAGCTGTATGACTTTAAATTTGTGTCTAGTGTTGTGTTGTGATATCAATCAGTGAGTCCCTAATCTTGGTCGTTTGCATTGCGTGTATGTTTAGCGTACGGACAAAGATCGGGGGCGTCACAAGTTGGTATCAGAGCCAACTGCCTGTAGGTAGCCCCCTTTCCAACTCCTTGGCCGAAGTTGAGTCTAGTACTTGAAAAACTTTTACTAACATAGTTGTGTGGCTTACGGGCCCACATCTCAATCAGGTGGTATTAGGATCTTTTATTCCTCGTCAATACTCTGGGTTCTGATCTCTCTCCTCTTTCGGGTTAAAGATTTTACTAACTCCGACTCTAGGTTCTCGTAACTACTTCTCCCGGAGAGCCCTCATACTAGAAGATCACCTGCTTCGTCAGAAGATTCTGAAGATACCCTTTTGATGTTTTTCGAGACTTGTGCTCATCGGCTTTGCAATTCCCTACCACCGATAAGTCCCTATGGATGACTAATTGCACTTGTCATTCATACAATCCTTTCTCGTTGCACTTGTTGTTACAAGATGCCCCGAAATACTCTCCATTGCCCTGATAACCCTTTGAGTTTACTGCCTTATAGTTCTTTTCCGCATGGAAGCCTTACGGATAATTCCTCACAATTGTCGAGGGTCCGTTCATCCCAGTTGTTCATGTGTTTCACAAAATTCTTCGAAATACTTTTCGATCTTCCGAAAATCCTCTGCAGCTTGTTGCTCTTGAAATTCTTGCCTGCTCGCATTATGGTTAATTCCATATGTCTAGTAGTCTTCGTTGACATCCCTTGTCTTTGCCATTTTGAGCCTATTGATTCAATGTGTGCATATGCACACGGTCATTAGGTGATCCGTTTAAATTATCTTTCCGGCTCAGACGTCCTTCCGGACATGAGTTGGTTCTCGGCAATTCAAACCTTTATTGATTGTCCGACTAAGTCTTTTCAACTTATCCATCCTTGATCAGAGCGTCTGCTTCTGATCCTTAGTTTTGGAAATCATAATTCCTTTGTATTTTAAGCATCCGGCTATTCAGGTGTCTCTTGAGTCCGATACCTCTGCATTCTTTCTTCCTCTGATTGAGTACCGATACTCACATTAACTTCGTTGTGGATCGCCCGATCCATTGTTGGGTTATTATCCGACAGTGTCGTTCATATTCAATCACCTTGTGAGTTCTTCCCCTGATACATAATGCCTTTGGTAAATTGTATCCTCTGTTTTGCCAACCATGCTCTACCTTCGAGCTTGTGTTAATTACTCTTGAAGCTTGTGGTATATGTTCCCAAGATTCCCCGATGGGTTGAACCTATGCCCTCCCTAATCCTTGAGAACCCGAAAGTTTTCAAGGGTCATACTCTTATGGAGTTTTGCCAGATAAATTTTCAACACTACAACATCGTCCAAAGCAAGAAATGAATGAAATGTTATACATTGATGAAGTGGGAGTCGACATTGAACTTGTGTTCATGCCCATGGAAATGATGTAGACC
Organism: Elymus sibiricus; assembly: GCA_039707655.1. Lineage (NCBI taxonomy): Eukaryota > Viridiplantae > Streptophyta > Magnoliopsida > Poales > Poaceae > Elymus > Elymus sibiricus. The sequence continues at coordinate 404,420,111 of CM077663.1, forward strand.
ATCTCGGAAGCTCCTTGCAAAATAATTATTCATCCGTATGATTCTTTCGGTATCCTTAATTTGATCGATTGCAGTTATGGTTCCGACCATACTATCCTTATTAATTTATCCGAAGGTAATTCATTCCGTGCCTCGTCAATTTTTGACAAGGTTAAAGTATCTGCTGTCGTAGGACAATGACCCAGTTCTACTTCTATCTTGTTCTACCTTCGAGTTTTACCCTCTGGTATCTCGAGGATATCACGCCTTTGTACTACATCTTATTAACTTTGATGAGGTAATAATTTTCCTTGTCTTAATCACCCCACGGTTCTGGGATTGTTGTCAACCGAGCACACCGATTGGAAAATTTATTCCACCCTGCAATTCAATACCCCTTGCAATTGTTACTAGGAATATCAAAGTCAATCTGGTCATTCCTAGACTATCGGCTACATCCTTGTCTTGCTATCTTTGACTGTGCTATCTCGTCCTTCTCTGGTACGCAAATCCTTCAGAGTGTGAGCATTGCTTACGTCGAGCTTTCAACATCATCTTGTTTGTCTTGAAAAGCAACCCCGATATTGAGCTTGCATCTTATCTGTTGCTCCTATAACCTTCCACGTTGTCATTCCCCTACTTGACGCCACCGTTGTTCGGTTGCATTCTCTTGAAACCTCTCGACAAAAGGTGTCGTGATCATCGTCCACAATTTGACTTCTTCTGAGACGTCAACTGAGTTCTTGATGAGAAATACCTTCCTTGCCCTCGATGATTTTTGTTATCATCGACAACCTCCTTGACTTCCTTCCATCGCAAATTTGCCCATGATATGGATGCAACTTGCTATCCAGCTTGTGTTATGTTCTACCCTGAAGAATTACTGTCTTTTGTGTCGAGAATGTTGTGAGGATTGCTCCACCTCTTAGAAACTCTTGGCATAGTGATACTTCTCACCATCAAACGATGCTACTTTGATTCTAACTTCTAGCAACCCTATTGCTTTGAAGCTAACGATCGACAGTTAGTTCTTAGGCTGTTGGTTATTGAATCGTCACTCTAACATTGATCTTGCTGCCTAAGGTCATATTTCGGACGCACTTTTCAACTAGTGATTAATGATGTATGTTTTCCTCGATCATACAACATTATATCATTTGAGCTGACAAATGTCATCTCCTTGTTCACATAATTGTGGAAATCCATCCGTTTGGAATTCTCGATAAATTGTCGCTGAGTCCATCAGCCACCTCCTCATCCTCTCCTTGGTTTAATGATGAACTATTGTTTCGAGAACCCGCTTCCATAGTTCATTTTCCGAGAATTTTACTACATCATCTCAACAATTTGAGTTACACCTTTTCTTCTCGGGCATCCTGAGTCTGCGGTATCCTGACACCAATCAGATCTGAATCTCAGTCAGACATGATGGTTGGGACATATTTTCAGGAGTTATAATATTGGTCCTTTGATGTCCCAGTAAGGTGATGCCATGACTAACACACCTGGCAGGAGGATCTATTATTATAGTTTCCTTTTTGTGCAAGGTTAGCCATTCTTCCAGGAGGAAATTGTAAAACTTTAATTATGTGATGCTCCTGATGGATCATTTGTGTATCCAAGGTCTGGCCCTTGCTTGTAACACCATATCATTGCTACCTCGAAGCATGACTATGATACCCCGCTCATCAACAAGAACCTTGGAAGCATAAATGCTAAATGTTTCTTGATCAATTTTCCTAACACCGTTGTATGGGTAAACTTCATAAATTCCTTGCCCTTTGTCTTAATGGTTACCTACACGGGGCCTTGTCGTGATTATCTCGCTCTGCTTGCTCTTGGAAAGGATATACACCTAATGCTCGTGTATACACATTTTCCTTTCCATTGGTCTGTTTAATGTGATAATCACATTTTCCTTTCCATTGGTCTGTTTAACCTTTCTTGGGATTATATGATCTAAGCAGTAATAATTCTCTGCTTAGGTAAACACCTCGGTGAACAAGTCTGTCAGTAAGATCCTGTTACTATTGTTGATAACATTCCAGTAATCGCCGGTGGACGAGAACTTTGCCTATTGGTCCGCCTCGTTTCTACGAGCAGGAAAATGGTTCTATTCGTCCCCCGCCCTTGGTACCGACGTTGTTGCCAACATACCTGACCAGCTATCCTCTGACACGTCTTCTTTCATGACCGTGCAAGTTGTCACCGCTCTTCCTGCTCTTAACCACATGGTCGGCCCATAACCCTCAGTTCCACAGGATCGAAACCTGACTCTCCTGTACGTCTTTGATTCCAAAGTATCCTTTGCACTTGGCTTCGTTTGTAATTCCCGATCCACCGTCCAAGGGAATGATCTATTCTAATATCAGACGCAATAATTATTTTCGTTGCTCTGAACCCCTTTTCACCTTCTGATCAGGCATCGAATGATTGCCTACCCGTTTGAAAACTTTTACACCGTCGCATTTTGCTCTTAGTGATTCCTCGAGTCTTAACTTGAGGAATAAATCTTGGGTTCCTTCCTGGGTTCCCCGCCAGATGCCCAACTTTGTTTAGATTCGTTCTTCCAGAGTTTTCCCTCTAATCTCATTCGTAGGACGATGAAGATCCCGAAGAAAGGATGACGACTCCATCATGATGACCTGAAACAGAAAGATGAATATATCAACGAAAGGGATCAACTTCTTCGAGAAGAACAACAAAGACAAGAAGATCCGTTAGGACTTCGTAACCAGAACTTTTTCCCTTACCCTACCTCTTAATTCTCGGGACGAGAATTCTTGTTAGACGAGGAGAATTGTGACGCCTGGATAATTAAGCTACAGTTATCCCACGCTAATGATGACATGTCACCACGATTACTGTTGTTAAACTCGCGTTGGAATCAAACCCCGTTCAAATTCAAATTTAAAGTAAAGTCAAACAATGAAAGTTTTCAAACATTAGAACTAAAATGTTCTAAGGATGACAAATAAATCATAAGTAACTATGGTGGAGAATCCACATTTTTATAAAATGTTTAACAGCTCTAAAATAAATAAAACAGTAGGCAAAACTATTAATTAAATGCCTTTCAAATTATATAAATTCACAGAGCAGTTTCAATTGCCCCCAATCTCTTTTGTGGCGCTATCTAAAATTGCACTTTGAATTATGGGCCTGATCACATATTTTTGCATAGGTCCAATAGTGCTAAAATAAATAAAAACAAAAACTAATAAAAAGAAAAACAAAAAAAAGAGGAAGAAGGAAAAAGGAAAAAGCCCCCCCCCCGGCCCAACTGGGCCGTGGCCCAGCTGGGCCAACCGGCCCACCCTGCCCCCATAACCCCCCCTGGGGGCACCGAAACCCTAGCCCCCCCCTCCACTCGCCCCTCCCCACGATCCCCCTCCCCCGTCGCCACTCCCTCCCCCGATCTGGATCGGGGGGGAACCGCGCCGTCCCGCCGCCGCCAGGCCAACCCCGTCGCGACCGCGCCACTCGCCGGCGCCTCCTCGCCGCCTCGCGCCGTCGCCGCTACCCCGTTGCCGCCTCGGCCGTCGCCGCTACCCCGTCGCCGCCTCGGCCACCCAGTCGTCACCCCACCACCCGCCACCTCGCCGTCGCCGACCGCCTCCCCGACTAGCTCCATCGAGCCTCGCCGACCCCCGAACCCCTGCAAACGGGGGTGAGCCCCGTCCGTCTCCCCCCTCCCTCGCTCGACCCGCGCGCCCGCCGCCGCGCCGCGCGCTCCGCCGCCCGTCCATGCCTCGCAGCGCCGTGCCCACGCACGCGCGCACGCTCGCCCGCTCCCGCGCGCCCCGCCTCCGCCTGGCCCGCGCGGCCCCGCCCGCGCGCGCGTCCCTGCTCGCCGCCGCTCGCTGCTGCTGCCGGCCGGCCCCGCCCGCTCTGGCCCTCCCGCGCCCGGCACGAGCGCCCGTCGACGGCGCCCGCTGCTGCGGCCGCGCCACGGCCTCTGCCGCGCTCGTGCGCGTGCGCGTGCACGCCCACACAGCCATGGCCTTGGGCCAATGATAGATGGGGCCCACGGCCCTGTTAAACGTAAATAAAAATAAAATAAGATAAAATAATAATAATAATAAAATTAATAAAAATAAATGAATAAATAAAAATTAGTTAAATTAATTAATTAGTGAGTTAATTAATTAGATAATTAATTAGTTAATTAGATGATTAAGACTAATTAGATTAACTAATTAACCTGTTAATTAATTTGTTAATTAATTAACCTAAACAGTGACTGAGAGGTGGGACCCACCCCCCTTAATTAATTATGATTAATAATAATTAAACTTAATTAAAACTGTGACACTGACAGGTGGGGCCCACTGGTCAGTTTGACCAGTCAGCCCCTGTTGACTGCTGATGTCAGCATGACATCATGCTGATGTCATATATATTTATTGAATTAAAATAAATCAATTTAATTTCTAAATATTAATAAAGCTTTAAAAAATAATATAAAATAATCCGTAACTCGGATGAAAATAATTTATACATGAAAGTTGCTCAGAACGACGAGACGAATCCGAATACGCTGTCCGTTCATCTGTCACATGCTCCTAGCATGATGAACATGGACATTTTGGCGTTAGGATCATCTGTCCGGTAGTAGCCCGAGACCTGGAAAATATCGTCAGATATTATTTCCGACCCGTGTGCGGCGTGTAATACTGCGTTAGTGCATACCTAGCTCTGCATATTGTCATGTCATGCATCGTGATGCATTTGTCTGCTTTATATTTATTGTTTCTTCCCCCCTCTTCTCTCCGGTAGACCCCGAGACTGACGGTGCTGCTGGGTACGACTGCGCCGTTGACGATCAGGCCTTTACCGCAGAGCAGCAACGCAAGCAACCCCCCCCCCCCTTGAGCATTCCGATATCGCCTATTCCTTTCCCTCTCATTCTTGCATTAGATTTTTGCTACTGTATTAGTTAGCTCCTATTTTGATGCATAGCCTGTTTTTGATAAACTGTTACTATACCTGCAATCATATCAACTGTTTAGTATAGGTTGATCAATGAATCCCCAGTGACCCCTTAGTCCCAGTTGCCCCTACTTCTTCATCGACGACTCGACGAGTTGAAGACCCGAAGACTCGGTCAACCGACCGATGAGCCAGCCGCCCCCCCCCCCCCCCTCAGATCACCGCACACCCCTTAAGTATGGCATTGCAGAGCTACTACCGAGTGCCGAGGGTGATACCTCACTTAGCACTCCCAGTGTTAATTCTGTAGCGTAGCTAATCAGTCGTGGGTATCGAGGGTGATTCCTCCTTCCCATTTATCGATAGCGACTCTTGTCATACACATACCTCGAGTGGGATCCATCGAGGGTGATTCCTCGGATATCCACTTGGTGTATAAACACACAGTTACTTCTACTTGACTTTGTTTACATGGGAAAGACGGGACTGGAGGGACAGGCGGTACCACCCTGGTTGAGGTGGACCTGAGTTCCCGACAGCCTTGAGACGGGTCGGCCCCAAGGTTACCCGTGTGTGAGATGTGGTGGGATGCGCCGGTAAGGCATCCGGGTTATGTTGAGGCGTGGACGGGCAGGAGAGGCCCTTGCGACACATCCTCGAGACGGGGCGACGGGACCGCAATTTATGGGTCACGCTTGCCCCGCATTAATAAAATGCTAATGGGTTGGGTACTTGATCTGAGTTAGGTCGTTGGCCTTAATACGCACTAACCTTCACGTGGGAGAAGTTATGGGTACTCAGCGTCGTTGTATCAGCCGAAGCTCTTCGGACGTCAGCAATGGAGCGGCGCACGCCGGATTGGACTGGACGGTGCAGCTCTTGGACTGGAGTGTACTAGGTCTGTTTCCGGCCGCGTACGCATCATGCAGGAGTGCAAGGGCAAGTGGGCCCACGAACCTGCGCGCTTAGGATTTAGACCGGCGGGCTAGCCTCTTCGTTGAGCCTAGGTGGGGCGACGACGTGCTGATATCCCGAGGCCGGGCATGACCTAGGAAAGTGTGTCCGGCCGGAGGTGATTCAGGCATGTTGGGGAATATGTGGTGCACCCCTGCAGGGATGAATAATCTATTCGAATAGCCGTGTCCACGGTAACAGGACGACTTGGAGTTGTGCCTTGACCATATACAACTATAATTGTGACTTTAAATTGAAATGAATTGTGGCTCCGAGATTGCTTCCTCGCAGGGAGTCGAGGAAGGATCTCTGGGCGTGGTTACTTAATAAAATTGCTACAATAATATGACTATATATGAGATACAGGTCTACTTTCTTCTAATGTTGCAAGATGCTGAAGATGCTAGTCTTCGATAGGACTAGGCCTTCCCCCTATTTTTGCTTTCTGCAGTCAGCCCAGATATAACCCCTTCATTGATACTGATGCATACTTAGCATAGTTCTGATGTCAGTCTTACGAGTACTTTGGATGAGTACTCACCGCTGCTTTGCATTCTCTTTCCCCCCTCGATACGTTTCTCCGTTCAGACGATGGAGCCCAGGAGACGGAGTACGCCGGAGACGACTACTACACCACCGCAGGAGCCTACTACTACGTGGAGAATGCCGACGCTCAGGAGTAGTTAGGAGGTTCCCAGGCAGGAGGCCTCGCCTCTTTTGATCCGCTGCTTATGTTTGTGCTAGCCTTCTTAAGGCAAAACTTGTCTAACTTATGTCTGTACTCAGATATTATTTGCTTCCGCTGACTCGTGCTTTGTCGAGCTTTGTATTCGAGCAGTCGAGGCCCCTGGCTTGTAATATGAAGCTGTATGACTTTAAATTTGTGTCTAGTGTTGTGTTGTGATATCAATCAGTGAGTCCCTAATCTTGGTCGTACGCATTGCGTGTACGTTTAGTGTACGGACAAAGATCGGGGGCGTCACAATCGTGCAAAAATTTGGTTTTCCTCTTTGCCTCGCAATAGTATCGATTCTTGGAATAAGTGCAAGGATGCTTTTATCACTAAGTATTTTCCGCCCGCGAAAATTATTTCCCTTAGGACGCAAATCATGAATTTTAAGCAACTTGAGCATGAACATGTTGCACAATCTTGGGAAAGAATGAAGTTGATGCTAAGAAATTGTCCTACTCATGGTTTAAATCTTTGGATGATTATACAAAACTTTTATGCGGGATTGAATTTTGTCTCTAGAAATCTTTTGGATTCCGCCGCGGGTGGTACTTTTATGGAGATTACTTTGGGAGAAGCTACTAAATTTCTAGATAATATTATGGCTAATTATTCTCAATGGCATACAGAAAGAGCACCTACTAGTAAGAAAGTTAATTCGGTTGAGGAAATTAGTACTTTGAGTGATAAGGTTGATGCTTTGATGAAATTGGCTGCTAGTAAAAATGCTCCTATTGATCTTAATGATGTGCCTTTGTCTACCTTGATTGAGCAAAATAGTGATTCCGTAGATGTGAATTTTGTCTCGCGAAACAATTTCAATAACAATGCTTATAGAGGTAATTTTAATCCTAGGCCTTTCCCTGGAAATTCCTCTAATAATTATGGTAATTCCTATGGTAATTCTTCTTACAATAATAATAGGAACACCTCTGATCTTGAGAGTAATATTAAAGAATTTATCAATGCGCAAAAACCTTTTAATACTACGATAGAAGAAAAGTTGAATAAGATTGATGATATGTCTAGAAGCATTGATAGAATTTCTCATGATGTTGAAAATCTCAAGTTGAAAGCTTTTGTGCCTAAGATTGATAAATCTATTAAAGCCTTATATGTCTCTATGGATGAAAGTAAGAAAAGAACCGCTATGCTTAGAGCTAAAACAGAAATCTTGGAAAAATCGTTTTCTAGTGATTGCCTTCATAAGAAAGATGAGGATCTTAAAGTGATTGGTGTTTCTTCTATTGATTCCTTGTTTAGTAATATTAAGATTGATAATGAAGGGACTGAAGTAGAGTTAACTTTAGCTAGAAGGTGTCCCAATAATTTGGAGGGTGAAAATATTGATGAAAATTTTGCTAAAAGTGGGTTTGAAGAGGTCAAAACTTTAACTAGTGATGTGCCCACTATCTTGGATTGCAAAGACTTTAATTATGATAGTTGTTCCTTGATTGAATGTATTTCTTTGCTGCAATCCATGTTGAATTCACCCCATGCTTATGAGCAAAATAAAGCTTCTACTAAACATATCGTTGATGCCATGATGAAATCTTTTGAAGAAAAGTTGGAGTTGGAGATTTCTATTCCTAGAAAATTACATGATGAGTGGGAACCTACCATTAAGGTCAAGATTAAAAATTATGAGTGCTTTGCTTTGTGTGATTTTGGTGCTAGTGTTTCCACGATTCCGAAATCTTTATGTGATGTGCTTGGTCTTACCAATATTGAACAATGTTCACTTAATTTGCACTTGGCGGATTCTACTATTAAAAAACCTTTGGGAAGAATTAATGATGTTCTTATTCTTGCAAATAGGAACTATGTGCCTATCGATTTTATTGTTCTTGATATTGATTGCAATCCGTCTTGTCCCATTACACTAGGTAGACCATTTTTACGCATTATAGGTGCCGTGATTGATATGAAAGAAGGCAATATTCGTTTTCAATTTCCCTTGAGAAAGGGTATGGAACACTTCCCTAGAACAAGAATTAAGCCACCATATGAATCAATCATGAGGGCATCCTATGGATCCAAAACCAAGGATGACAATAATTGAATCTATGCGTTATGCCAAGCTAGGGGCGTAAAACGATAGCGCTTGTTGGGAGGCAACCCAATGAATAAATAATTTTTTGCTTTTTCCTTTATGTTTTTGTGTGTTGACACAATTATTCCTCTGTTATGATTGTGTTTTTATGGTTTATTTAGTGTTTGTGCCAAGTAAAGCCTTTAGGATGATTCATAGGATGAGTAGAAGCGATGCTGAATCTGAAACAGAAACTTTGCGTCCAGTATATGAATTTGAATTTTTTGCTGGAATGAGATCTTGAGATGAAATTTTAACACAGTGTTTATATACAAATTCCTTACGTTGTCCTAATTTTTCAGAATTTTTAGAGTTACAGAAGTCGTTAGATTACAGATTACTACAGACTGTTCTGTTTAAGACAGATTCTGTTTTCGTTGCATTGTGTGCTTGTTTTGATGAATCTATGAGCTATATTGAAGGGTATGAGCCATGGTAAAGTTAAAATACAGTAGGTATAATGCAATGATAAAATATGAATGGGTTTGCAACAGCACCTAAAGTAGTGATTTGCTTTATTATACTAACGGATCTCACGAAGATTTTGTTGAGTTTTGTGTGATTGAAGTTTTCAAGTTTGGGGTGAGATCACAATGGATGAAGGAATAAGGAGTGATAAAAGCCTAAGCTTGGGCATTCTACCGCACCCCCAAGATATATCCAAAGAGTAACAAGCAACTAAGCTTGGGGATGCCCCCGAGTGGCATCCCCTCTTTCTTCTAACGACCATCGGTATTTTACTTGGAGCTATATTTTTATTCGTCACATATCATGAGTTTTGCTTGGAGCGTCTTGTATCTTTGCTTGCTTTGCTTGTTAGTTTTTCCTTTGTATCCTTGTTGGACACACCATTTTGAGACATCCATAATCATGCTATGATTTGTTAGAATTGCTCTATGTGCTTCACTTAAACTTTTTGAGCTATAGAATTGCTCTAGTGCTTCACTTATATCTTTTTGAGCACGGTGTGCTTGGAAATTTTTGTAGAAATACTCTCATGCTTCACCTAGATTAATTTGAGAGTTAGTAATTTTTTAAGAAATCCTCTCATGCTTCACTTATACCTTTTTGAGAGATGAAATCTTTATGCTCATGTGCTTCACTTAGATTTATTTGAGCTTGTCAAAAAGCAATGGCAATATATGAAACTAGTCTCAAAGTGATAGATATCCAAGGGGGATATAATAAAAAATTTCATAAAGATCATTGGGCAAATTAAACTTGATTCCTTGTAATAGTTTTGTAACATGATGATAGTAATATGTGAGTCATGTTGGTGAGTAATTATGCTTTAGTAGGAATATCGGTGTTAAGGTTTGTGACTCCCTATGCAAGTACGAAAGTCAATAGTTATGCAATAAAATTACATCCTACTTGTGGTGCATTATTCGGTGTTAGTTATGCTCAATGCTCACTTATGTGAATTTTCGTTTTTTGGTTTGGTTGCTTCCCAATATATTTGCTAGCCTCCATTTGTACTAAGTAGAAATACTACTTGTGCATCCAAAATCCTTAAACCAAGTTTTGCCTTATGAGTCCACCATACCTACCTATATGCGGTATTTCCATGCCGTTCCAAGCAAATTTGTATGTGCCATCTCTAAATTTTCAAAATAAATTTTCTCTTTTGTGTGCTCGTACCGCTCATGAAACGGTGGGGAGTGTCCAATATTTTTCCATGATAGATGTGTTATTGTCACGATGAGTGTTTATTCACTTGTCATTGCACGAGAGTGCGGCGGTGATAGGGATGCCCATTCCCGAAATGAAAAAGGAAAAAAATATTTACTTTATGTTGTCAAATGATAAATTCCTTGGAAGTGTTGGTATGGAAGGCAACCGTGGATACGGCCCGCCATGGAAAGTGAAAGTTTGGTGGAAAAAGGAATAAACTTTATTTTCTATTTGGGAACCGCCTATGATATATCTAGCATGGAAACTATTGTGAGCTACTTTGTTGTTTTTGTTGACAGGAAAAGCATGCCACCCAAAAAAAGTTCTCTCTCAATTTTAAACCTTGAGCTCTGGCACCTCTACAAATCCCTACTTCCCTCTGCGAAGGGCCTATCTTTTACTTTATGCAATTTTTATTTTTATTTTGAGTCTCCATCTTCTCTTATAAAGCACTAACTAGGGGGCACTATGATCGTACTTGAGCATTGGGCATAGTTAATATTTGAGTGTGTGTCATGAATGGATTAGTGATTGAGCATGATGGGCTAGGGATAACTTTCTTTAGTGTTGATATCTTGAAAGACATGGTTGCTTGTTGACATGCTTGAGTATTGAAGTCATTATGTTAAAACTAGACTATCGCTTTGAATCATTTACAAGTCCAAATGTCCATGCTATACAAAAGAAAAGAATATGATGAACATGTTAGGCAGCATTCCACATCAAAAATTCTGTTTTTATCATTTACCTACTCAAGGAAGAGTAGGAATTGAGCTTGAGGATGCTGATACGTCTCCAACGTATCTATAATTTTTGCTTGTTCCATGCTGTTATATTATCATTCTTGGATGTTTTACAATCATTTTATAACAACTTTATATCATTTTTTGGGACTAACCTATTGACATAGTGCCAAAGTGCGAGTTGTTGTTTTTGCTTGTTTTTTACTTCGCAGAAAATCAATACCAAACGGAGTCCAATCGCGACGAAACTTTTTGGAGATTTTTTCTGGACCAAAAGACACCCAGTGGGCCAAAGAAGTGCCGGGGGAGTGGGCCGAGGAGACCACAACCCACCAGGGCGCACCAGGGGGGCCCCGGCGCGCCCTGATGAGTTGTGCCCTCCTCGGGGCCCCTCTCCACCGCCTCTGATGCCTATAAATTCCCAAATATTCCAAAAACCCTAGGAGAGTCGATGAAACAGAATTCCAGCCGCCGCAAGTTCCAGAACCGCGAGATCCAATCTAAACACCATCACGGAGGGGTTCATCTTCTTCATAGGTGCCTCTCCGATGATGCGTGAGTAGTCCACCATAGACCTACGGGTCCGTAGGCAGTAGCTAGATGGCTTCCTCTCTCTCTCTTATGATTCTCAATACAATGGTCTCTTGGAGATCTATTTGATGTAAACTTTTACGGTGTGTTTGTTGGGATCCGATGAATTTTGAGTTCATGATCAGTTTCTATCCACGAATATTATTTGAGTCTTCTTTGATCTCTTATATGCATGATTGCTTATAGCATCGTATTTCTTTTTCGAATCTTTGGTTTAGTTAGGCCGACTAGATCGATTTTTCTTGCCATGGGAAGAGGTGCTTTGTGATGGGTTCGATCTTGCGGTGTTCTTTCCTAGTGACAGAAGGGGCAGCAAGACACGCATGTATCGTTGCTACTAAGGATAACAAGATGGGGTCTATTCCTACATGAATAGATCTTGTCTACATCATGTCATCGTTCTTATTGCATTACTCCGTTTTTCCATGAACTTAATACACTAGATGCATGCTGGATAGCGGTCGATGTGTGGAGTAATAGAGGTAGATGCAGGCAGGAGTCGGTCTACCTATCTTGGACATGATGCCTATATAATGATCATCGCCTTGGATATCATCATGACTATTTGATTTTCTATCAATTGCCCAACAGTAGTTTGTTCACCCACCGTGCGCTATACTCATGAGAGAAGCCATTAGTGAACCCTACGGCCCCCGGGTCTACTTTTCCAACATATTGCTTTCAGATCTATCTTTTTGCATCTTTGTTTTCAGATCTACAAAACCAAAAACGCAAAAACATATTGCTGCATATTTTATTTGCCCTTTTTTTTATTTTGTGTTCTTGAGAGATCTATCTCTCCTATCTATCACTACCTAATCTATCTTTTTACCGTAGAGATATTGACAACCTCTCTTTCGCGTCGGGTTGCAAGTATTTGTTGTTTGTGTGCAGGTGCTGCTTATTGGGTGGTGGTGATCTTCCTACTAATTCGATAACCTTGGTTTCATAACTGAGGGAAATACTTACCGTCGATGTACTGCATCATCCCTTCCTCTTTGGGGAAATACCGACGCAGTCTCAAGCCATGTCAACCCTCATCGCCTCCAAGAAGCAGTGCGGCTCATCATTAGTCGTCGGCCCATCACTTCGCCCTGGACCTCCACACTTTCGCCTTTAGAATCACTTGTCACCCTCATCTTTGACTTCCCCTCACATCCCCATGCCTTGGCACTGCCAAACTATAGTCGTGGGGCAGTACTCACGATTGAGGCATTTTTCCAGTAGACCACCGCTGCCTTTGCTGCAGTTTCCTATTCGAACGACTTCGGTGATCCTATTTACAACAACAATTGCAATACTCGCAAGAGTGAAGCACAAGAAGAAGAACAGAGGGTGATGTGACCAAACTAGCAGAAGTGATAATGGGGGTGTCAGGGATCTGGCTAGGGAGATCAAGGTTTTTTGTTAGATGTATGAGCACGTGGAGAGTGCCAAATAGATGCATTCACTCTAGATAGAATGCACGAAAATTTAGTCCTTAAAGTAGTTGTAGGGGAGTCCCATGAAGAACTCCATAGATGCACATGTGAAGCTCGCAAGAGTGAAGCACAAGAAGAAGAACAGAGGGTCTGCAACCAATGGCACCTAAGGGTGGAGTTGCTTTCCTCTATCACTTGTGATGTCTTTTCACTCCAACCATGCATACCTTAGATGTTAATGAATGCTCAAGGTACAGTTGATTTGTTCACTTCAGTTTAGATGAAAACTGTTGTACGTTATTGTTCATTAATTTTAACGGTGGCTACTACAAAGGTTGTAATATCTCTGTTGATGGGATAACATTAACCGTTATGTGGCATTTAATATGTTTTTCGTTAATGTTTAGGAATATGAATGATTAAAGTATATAGAGGCATAAATTCAACCCCATGTATGATGACATGTTGATACACTCTTGTAGTTATCCCTAATATTGACAAGGTCCACACTTGATTTTTCTTGTCCTGAATCTATTACTTTTCTTTTGTAATTGTATAATAAGGAACTTTCTATTCTTTGGCAAGTAATGATGTCCTAATGATGCATTGGTGTGTATTTTGTTACTAATATGGGTTTGCACAAGTTTAGGTGAGTTCATCTTGATTGTGTTCAATAATAATTTATGTGTAGCAACATTTAATTAAGCTAAGCATATTGTGCACTTGTGTTGCAGAAGTGTGTTTCACATTTTTGTTCTGAGATATTGACGCATTAGATAGCATAGTTAACATAACCCTAATTTTTTTGCCATCGTCATGTCTCCCCCCCCCCCCCCCCCATATTATACATTTTCGATTATGGTATGTATAATTTATTAGAATTCACATGTCGAAAGTCTTATTATGGCATTTCTTTGCTTTGCCTCAAGAACCCCTTTGTGCTGAGGAACTTGATAAAATCAATGAAAAACTCCCCAAACATAGTCAAATTCCAAGGAATCCTACAACTACGACACGAAACTAGATGTTAAACATGATGCATTTTTGGACTCATCAACTACATATGTTTAGGATGAATATATTACTTCACAAAAAAAACAGATGGTGGTAGCCATCAAGGCAATGGAGTTGACGGTCGTGCACTTGAAGGCACTCCAATAGTGGAGGGTTAAGTGGTTGGGTGTCTGTTTCATTGGAAAAAACACAAATGTCGAGCTCAACTGTGACAACATGCACCTGAAGCAGTGGCAAGATTGAACCCACTACAAAGCACCTCCTTCGCTGAAGATAAATCAATCTAGTTGGCCAAACCAAACGGATAATCGAAGAGAAATACAAAGCTATAACAATGATGCATAATAAAGTTCAGAAAAGACTCAATTACTTTCAATGAATAATCTGATCATAAACCTACAATTCATCGGATCCCAACCAACACACCGCAAAAGAAGATTACATCGGGTAGAACTCCAAGAAGATCGAGGGGAACATGGTATTCAAGATCAAAGAGAGAGAAGAAGCCATATAGCTACTAGCTATGGATTCGTAGGTCTGTGATGAACTACTCACGCATCGTCATGGAGGCAACAAGGTTGATGTAGATGGCCTCCATGGTCGATTCCCCTTCCGACAGAGTACCGAAAAAGGTCTCCAAATGGGATCACGGAAGAACAGAGGCTTGCGGCGACGAAAAAAGTGTTTCGGGTGTCTCTCTGCTGGTTTTAGAATATATGGAAATTTATAGAGGTGGAATTAGGTCAAACTGAGTTGCTTGGGAGTCACGAGATTGGGGGGGTGCGCTCTACCCCCAGGGTGCATCATGTGAGCTCGTGGTTGTCCCGTACGTCTTTTGGCCTCCTCCCGAACCTTCTAGGGTCCCTTTTGGTCAACAAAAAATCGTGTAAAGTTTCATTGTGTTTGGACTTCGTTTGGTATTGATTTTCTGAAAAGTCAAAAACACGCAAAAAAACATGAAACTGGCACTAGGCACTAGGTTAATAGGTTAGTCCTAAAAAATGATATAAAATAGCATATAAATGCATATAAAGTATCCAAGATTGCTAATATAGTAACATGAAATAATCAAAAATTATAGATAATTTGGAGACGTATCGGGGGTCCATAAGAAAATCTAAGGGATATTTAGGTCTCCTTTTAATAGAGAACTGGAACAAAGCATTAACACATTGTGAATACATGAACTCCTCATATTACGGGCATCACCGTAGGTGGTCCCAATTATTGTCACCTTGGGGGCTACGGATCAAAACACATAATAGATGCATACAACTTGCAAGAAAGGATCCAATACACTCTCATATTCATGAAAACATAATAGGTTCAGATCTGAAATCATGCCACTCGGGCCCTAGTGACAAGCATTAAGCATAGCAAAGTCATAGCAACATCAATCTCAGAACATATTGGATACTAGGGATCAAGCCCTAACAAGTTGACTCGATTACATGATAAATCTCATCCAACTCCATCACGGTCCAACAAGCCTACGAAGGAATTACCCACTCCCGACGGTGAGCATCATGGAGTTGTCGATGGAGAAGGTTGATGATGACGATGGCGACGAATCCCCCTCTCCGGAGCCCAAAACAGGCTCCAGATCAGCCTCCCGAGGAAGAATAGGAGGTGACGGAGGCTCCATATCATAAAATGCGATGAAATCTTCTTCTATTATTTTTTTTTCTCTCGGCGAAACGGAATTTATAGGCTTGGAGTTAGGTCAGACAGCCGCCTGTGGACCCCACAAGGCAACACGGCGCGCCCTAGGGGGTGACCGCACCCTGTTGCCTTGTGGGCAACAGGTGGTCCCTCTCTAGTGGTCCTTCGTTCCAATATTTTTTATTTATTCAATAAAAATTCTCCGCATATTTTAATTCAATTCCGAGAACTGTATGCACTCCATTCAAATTGTGCAAATTAGAGTACAAAACAAGAGCATAAGTGTTTGGAAGATTTGATACGTTTGGGACGTATCACCTTGCTGTTCTTCGATCCGCTGAACATCGTTGTCGGTGTGAGAGTGGGAGAGTGGAGAGAGATAGCGGTGGGGAAGGTGAGGGTAATTATTGCCGGCGCTTCAGGAAACAACGTGACGTCTTTAGCGTGGCTCCTCGTGTGCACTCACCACCGCCCACTTCGGGCATGGCTATGGAAAAACTGTCGATTATGAGGTTCCCAACGGGCCTGGCTGGGAGGTGCTTAAGTATCGTGCGATGTAGGCCAAACAGTGAACACACGTAACCAAACAGGTCATTTTCTTCCTACGCGGGCCTGGTTGGGCCTAATGCGAGCAACCAAACACGTCCTACGTGTCCCGTCGATGTATGCACTCCACCACCGTGTGCCCCTATATCTCGCGTTCAGCAAGACCTACTGAGCGCTCGCTGAGGGGAGAGTGAGATGGGTCGGCCCAGGAGCGCGGGAGTCCATAGCCTTCTTTTTCTGGGTTTTTTTATGTCTTCTCTTTTTTTATTTTTTTATTTTTTATATACTCTATAAAAGATGATCAAAAAATGTTGACAAGCATTTAAAAAATGTTAAATGTGTATAGAGAAATTTTTATCAAGTATACGAAATGTAGGGAAATTTTGATCATGTATTTAAAAAATGTTAATCAGGCATTTGAAATTATTTTGAACAAGTATTAAAAAATGTTGACCAAGCATTTGAAAAATATTAAATTTATAGAAAATGTTGACCGTGTATTAAAAATGATGATTTTTTTATCATGTATATAAAAATGTTAATCAAGCATTTGAAATGTTAAACAAGTATTTGAAAAATAGTGATCAAGCATTTGAAAAAATGTTAAATGTGTATAGAAAATATGTTGACCATGTATTAAAGAAATGATGAATTATTTGATCATGTATATAAAATTTTAATCAGGCATTTGAGAAATGTTAAATGTGTATAGGTAAATGTTAATCAAGCATTTGAAAAATGTTACATCTGTATAGAAAATATTGAACATGTATTAAAAATGTTAAACTTGTATTTGAACCGTATTAATCAAGAATTTTAAAAACATGGTAATCAAGCATTTCGAAAAATGTTAAATGTGTATTGAAAACATGTTGACCATGTATAAAAAATGTTAATTTTATATTTTTAAAATGTTAAATAAACATTTAAAATTTGTTAAAGATGTATCAGGAAAATGTATTAATATATTAGAAATGTGTAAGAAAAAACAATGAAACCCGAGAGAGAAATAAAAGATGAAAATAAAAAAATAAAAAAGAAAACCAAAGAAAAACAAAGAAAACATAAAGAAAAGAAAAAACAGAGTGAAACCGAGAAAGAAAAAAAGAAAATTGATGGAAAAAAACGAAAAGAGAGAATAACGAAAACAGAGAAAACCCGGTGAAAAACAAAAGAAAAAACAAAAACAGAAATATCCCGGAAAACACGGTGAAAAACTAGCTCGTTTAGCCTAAAGTAAGTTGCGTC
Organism: Elymus sibiricus; assembly: GCA_039707655.1. Lineage (NCBI taxonomy): Eukaryota > Viridiplantae > Streptophyta > Magnoliopsida > Poales > Poaceae > Elymus > Elymus sibiricus. The sequence continues at coordinate 404,437,697 of CM077663.1, forward strand.
CAGCTAGCTTAGCACGAAATTGACGTGTGCCGAGTGGCTTCTAGCGTTCTCGATTAGCATGTAGACCACGGTTCAATAAGTAGGTGCCCCTTTTATTCCCAATTTTTTACTCTGCGCGCGCTAAATAGGCCACGCCGATACTGTTTTAGCTCGATGCGAGACATTTTAAGGTCTCGCTTAAAGTGAGAAATAGACATATAGTGGGGGCGTCCACCACCGGCCCACCCGCCGATCGACCGGGTTGGGAGGAGGAGCTGGCCGGATACCGTGCGCCGCAGGAGTCAGGACGCCACGAGCAGCTGCTGCCTGCGTACTCGTTTCCGTTCCCTGCCTATCGGGAGCACCACTCCATGCCGATCCGGACGTAGACGCCATTTGGACCCTGGAAATGCTGCATCTCTTACGGCCAAGAGAAAGAGAAAGAAAAAAGGTGGCCTGAGACGCAACGTAGAACGCGTGAAGCTATAGCTCCTGCATACCCGGCTCTCACCAGCACCACGTTACCAGCGAATACACGGAAGGGCAGTGCAACGTTGGTACGTACACGCCTTAGGTCCTTTCTGGTTTTTTTTTAATACAATACAGACGCAAGCGCTCATATATACGCGCATACACTCATCCTTATGAATGCACATACGCACACTTTATTTTTATGAGCACCTCCGAGAGATTGAACCGACATGCAAACCAACCTGTGATTGGATGGTTAGAGGGACTGTGGTATCCCGAGCCCAACAGGGTTCAAGTCCTGTTACTCGCACTTATTTCTGGATTTATTTCAGGATTTCCGACGATGCGCATTCAGTGGGAGGAGACGTTCCCGTCAACGACGAGGTGCCTATGGTGACTTCGTAAATTTCAAGATGATATGCCGGCTCAGTCTTTCGGAGGTGCTCATAGGGATAGGGTGTGCGTGTGTGCGTTCATAGGGGTGAGCGTATGCGCGTGTATATGAGTGCTTGCGTCTGTACTGTGTTCAAAAAAAAGATTGAGCCGACATATCATTTTGAGATTTACGAAGTCACCGTAGACGCCTCGTCGTTGACGGAAACGTCTACTCCCACTGAATGCGCATCGTCAAAAATCCTGAAATAGATCCAAGAAATAACGATCACCAGGACTTGAACCCTGGTGGACTGGAAATACCACTGTCATTTTAACAATCCAATCACAGGTTGATTCGCGGGTTCTCTTTGCTCCAGGCTTCACGTTACGTGTGTGATTATTCAGCCAGGTGATTTCTGAAACGGTTCCATATACAATTGCACAAGCCCGGCGTGAGGTGGGGGATAAGAGCATCTTCAGCCACGACTTGCAAATCCGGCCCCTCAAACGTCCGCGGACACGCCCGGTCAATGACCGGGCGTGTCCGTTTTGAACCCCTACTTTTTTGTTCGTGCAGCCGCATCTCTTATATTTTTTCTCATATCACTTACACGCGGTTGGTGAAGAAGAAGAGAAAGAAAAAAATGAATAAAGAAAGAGAAAAGGTGGTCCGGATGGGGTCACGTCCTACGTGGCGGACTGACCGGGCGTGCCCGGGCGCGTCCGCGACCCCTCATATCGTCCTCATATTTGAGATTGATATGATGGGTGTCGGTCAGTCCGGACGTTTGAGATGAGTATGAGGGGTCCGGTTGGGTCGTTTTTTCGTGATCGGTCAGTGACCGGGCAGGCTGTCCGGACGTTTGAGGAGAGCACGAGGGGTTCGGATGTAGATGCTCTAAAGCCGAAGGAAAACGCCACGGCCACGCACGGCGACCCGGCGGGCGACGCGTCGGTACTGCCAATCCGGCCGGCCGGCCGGCCGGCCAGGAATTGATGCGCGGGGACCGCGGTAGTAGGGTAGGGTGGGGTACAAGCTAGCAGCAGCGAGCGCTACCCGCCGCGTGGGACGCGGTCCGAGGCGCCGAGCCCGGGTGCCGGTGGTTCCAAAGCCCGCCGGCCGGGCGAGTGCGTGACAGCCTGACCCGGTAGCCCACGTCGTTTGCTTGCTCGCTGGTGTGCCGCCGGTCGCACGACGCAGACGGACGGAGAGGAGAGGACCACGCACGCACGTGAAAGCCGGACCGGACGGACGGACGCGCGCGAGATCGGAGCAGCCATTTCTCCTCACCCACCGGCGCACTGCTCCGTCGGTCCTGGACCTGGACTCGACGCGAGCACGTGTACTGTTCCCGCGACGGCGCTCTTCAATACAGTTTTTTCTGCTCTCTAATAAACCTTGGATTTGCCATGAAACAGCACGATTAGCGAGTGGATCCCCGGATTAATGCAAGCCCGAGGTGCCGGCGCGCACCCGCAAGCCTGCCAGCGATCTGTCTACGCCGTGGCCGTCCGTCCGTCCGTCCTCTTTTCCGGGAAGGTGGTCACGGGTCCACCACACCAGTTTCAGCAGAGGCGGCCCTGCGCCGGTACGTGCCCACCCGGTGCCGGTGGTTCCAAGGTCGGCCAGCCGATGTGGACGGACGGCGGGCGTTTGCTTGGAGCTGGCCGCCGGTCGCACGGGGCATACGGAGAGAGAGAGAGAGGACCACGTAGGTACGTGGAAGCCGGAGCACGCGATCGCTCTGACTGACCTCCACGCACGCACGGCAGCGCGCGAGGGATTTATTCTCAGACCCACCGGCGCACGGTTCCGGCGATGGTGGACTCGACGCGAGCACGTAAGCACAGACGTACTGTTTCTTTATTTATCGGTGAAATTGCGCGCTGACGGCGACGATGGAAGACGAACAGAAAAACAGATGATGTTTGAATCCAACAAAAACTTCGTGGCTATAAGAGCAACTCCAACGGTTTTCCTAGAAATCTTTCCCGAAAAGTGGTTTATTTGCCTTCCCATAAAAGTTAGGGGAAGTTTTTTGAAAACAACTTGTATATGTTCCCCTAATCTTCTTCTCGCAAATGCATTTTTATTTTATTTCTAATTAAACAAAAAATAGATGATCGCTAGGACCCGCCAATGAGTGACACCAACGGTTCGAGCGGTAGCCGCTCGCGAGGGGCATGGCGAGGTAGCGGGCGTGGACGGCGGCGTCGGCGGGAAGTGGCACCAAGCGACGGCGGGCGTGACGGTGGTGCATAGTGCGGGCGGTATCGGGCGTGGCGGCAGCACGGGTGTCACGGGCGGCACTAGCAGCGACAGCGGCGGCGCGGCACGACGGCTTTCTGGCGAAGTTCTGGCGAAGCGGCGGCGTTCTGATGACCCGCTTGCGGAAGTTTCAAGCGGTTGCAATCCCGTCAAAAAGATACGGAAAGGCCATCTTCCCGTAAATCAACTGGGAGAAAGGATATTTTTTTACATGATCCTCTAAAGATAAAGCTAGTTTGCCGGAAATGTTGGAGAAGTTTTTTTTTTTTGCCTCAACTTCCCGTAAACGGCAGTTCTTTTAGAGACAGAGAAACGGTTGGAGTTGCTCTAACAACCTCTCCTGCTTGGCAGGCTCCCATCATAGAGAGATTCAATTTAAGTTTTTCTATAGCAAGCTGGAAGCGGATTTGCTACGAAACGAGATTATCAGTGAGGGTCAATTGCAAGCGAGGCGGGATGCAGTGTGTTTGGTTGCCTAGGTAGCTCCATCCTACATTGCCTGTAGGATCCTGGCTGAGGGGGGTATCATATGATATAGGGGGCAGTGGTGCTCCCGTGATACAGGCTCTCAAGCCGTCAAATCACAGATCCAACAGCATCTGAGATGAAATCTGGGGAGTTGCTTTACCCTTTGAGGAATTTTTGTAAAAATGTTCGTCATCTCATGGAGCTCTTGAATCTGAGATCCAACACTCGAGCTCATCCGGGAGCATCTAAGCGCATTCGTCAAAACACACCTTATCTGAAATCTTAACCAAAACTGAGGTTTCAATTTATTTATCAGAAAAATCTCAAACCAATCACAACAATTTTACCATCATCTAGATCCGGCAAAGCCTCTTGACTGCTGCTTCTTCGACGGGCATGCCGGCTTGGCTCCTGCTGCTTCTTGGATTGGAGAAGTTCTTCTTGGACGTGGCACCGTTGCTTCTTGAATAAGGCATGACAGACGACCTGGCAAACCCGGCTCGCACCCAGCCCACTCCAGTCGATGGGGTGTTTGAAACAATCCTTACTATCCCATTTGCAGCGACGAACGATGGAGTGAGAGTGGTCGAGGGATGAGTGCAGAAAGAGATGGGAACGAGAGAGAGAGAGAGAGAGGAGAGAGAGAGAGAGAGAGGAGAGAGAGAGAGAGGGAGGGAGAGAGAGAGAGGGAGGGAGGGAGGGAGGCAGAGAGGGAAGGAGAGAGAGAGAGAGAGAAGAGGTGGATGGGGGCAAGAGGGAAAGAGAGGGAAGAAGGAGAAGTTGTACCTCCGCGACGGTAAGGAGACACGTCGGCGACAAGAGCAGAGGCAATGGTGTTGCGGGATCTAGCGGGGTCACGAGACAGAGAAGGGTTGGGAGAGTGGCGGACAAATTATGTGCATGGGCGACAAGGAGACTCAGCTGGCTGCATGTGCAGGTGCAAGCGCGAGGCTAGCTTGGAGAAATGACCAAAACCTGCGTTTCCACTCAGCCCGGCTGGGAGCCCCTTTTGCATTAGTTGGACGAGACCCGGTATGTGTGCAGCCTACCAAACAACACCAATTTTGCATGGTGGGTGCGAGCCAGATGCATCGCACGAAACCAAACACACGCTAAAGCGGGACGCAGCGCCTTTAGCAGCCACTTGGAATTTAAAAGCACATGCTACACTGGCAACTACTACATATTTTCAACTAAACAAGAGAAAACATAGACAAGGACTCTAAAGCAATTTGTTCGAGAAACCAAAGTAGCAGACTAAAGAACCAAATGCTCATGTTGTTCAAAAACAGAAATCTAGCCGTGAGTAAATGAACAAATGTACTCCATAAACATTTGTTCACAAAACAAAAATCTTCTTACTTGCAGCTATACATGTTGCTGAAATTTACAGCTTTCATTCCCTGTTGAATCTACCTGATAAAATCTAAGAAAGATTCAAAGATGATAGGGTTGCAACGGTCTCACCATGCACTGATGTGCTAGTTCTAATCCTTCAGCCACACATACACATACCAAAAATGTTTACTATGGATCTCTAATTCCAGGACTAGATTAAAAGGCTAAGAGAGCAACATGAACCTTGATGATCGTCGAGTACACAAGACAAAAATATTGACATGAGTAAATGAACATATGTACTTTAAGATTAAGCTTATCTAATGATGCAATCAATGACCATAAGCATCAACATGTGTTTCATAAATAACATCGATTATTATTGTGTCAACATGAGTAGTTCCTGGAACTCAAAAAATAAATTGTTAATTTTTTCTCATCATAACACCACATCATGCTAAATAGCACTAAGAAGAGAGATTTTATTACCGCGACGTGACATCCAATCTTGTAGACAGATTAATGACTCTACAATGTTGTTTAACATTTTGCTCGTATAGGCATTTAGGATTCTTCCTCTGATGGAGAAGGACATCTCTGATGCTAGGGGTAGATGCAGGTGCAAAAAGTACATCCTTTGCTATGCGATATACTATGGGGTGCTTGTGTGCATTTGTGGACCACCAACATAGTATGTCGAAGCTATCATCTTGTGGGCAGACATCATCTTTTCAGGTAGATATCATGTTCACTCAGCCTTGCTTAATTTTTTTATTATATTGTTGCTTAACATGTTTGTTCCTTGATCCCATGTGTTACTTATACTTCTCTCATTGGTTCCTTGATTGTTTACCATATTTGAGTCATCATCATGCAAAGAATATTCAACAAATAGATCTTTAAATGTTTTCTTCACTTTAGTAAGACATTTTGTTGCTTCATTTTCAAGTCCAGATTTCAAGCAAAACTCCAAGAATTTGAACTTGTACCTTGGGTCGTGTATGCCTGGAAGACAAATTGTCAAGTATGACAACTTCCAATATTTCATAACTTTTCTTGCATTTCTTCAACTATAGATTTGATGACAATATCCTTATGCTTGGCCTCTCTTTTCAATGTTAGATGAATTTTCCAATGTTCATGGAAATATAGATTAGTTGTTGGATATAATGCACCGGAAACCATCATAGTTGCACCGAGGAAAACCTCTAACAAGCTGCAAATGTTTTCTATCGTTTCGCATTCATCATTTGCAGGTTGAGATGTGTATGAGGTGTATTGTAACTTCAAAGTGGTGAGTGCTCTCCTATACTCTAGAGTTGTTTTGATCATTAAATGTGTTCAATTCCAACGCGTAACAACATCTAGAGATAGGTTTTTTGTGCAACTATTTCCTTAATTTTGGTTTTTGAAGGGGGAAGCTTCCAACATACTTGATGCTTCCTCTGCTATTGTACACTGCCAGGTAATCTCCAACCAATCTTAAATAGTAAGGTTGATCACATGGAATCCACATCGACCATGTAAAAGATTTCCTTTTCAAGGTAGCAAATTTCTTTCCTAGCAACTTGAATTTCATGTAGCTCACCCACGATTTGTTATTTGTTGCATTGTCTAGCATAATGGAGAAAATTATTCTTTTGTAAACCCCAATGTTGTGTGCATTCTAATGTGATATTAGATAAATTTGTTCCATCATGTGGTGTTTTTGCCTTGGAAAAGCAAATCACCCCTTCTACAATCTCCACCACTCAACAACGAAATGACACATTATACACATTACTCACAACTTGATTTGTAGTCCACGTGTCAGCGGTTAAATAGACACGAGAGTTTAAGCCATGTCAAGCCTTTATAAGCTTTATCCTTTGTTCATCAAATAGGACGACACAATCAAGTCTTATTGTCGTCTTAGACACAATCTCAATCACGAGATTTAGAATATGCACTAATCGCCAAAATTCATCATATTCCACTATGTAGAAGGGCAATTCATCCTCGCCAACTCCCAATGTGCTCTCTCAGGATATATAGTTCCATTTTTCTAAACTATTTGGCTCAGGTTGTGGCATGGTTGATTTAATTGAGTTGAGAAACCCATTGACCTTAGTTCTTTCCTCACAGACTAACAAATGCCTAATGCATTGACTAGTGCTTTTCTTGTAACCACAAAAACTATCTTACAATGCTTACAGTTGGCTTCCATGAGTTTGTTGTCATCATACACATTATCAAAATTATTCCAGATTTCAAATTTAAGTTTCCTTCTTTTCAAAATCATTCCAGATTTCAAATTTAAGTTTGTTGTCATCATATATATGATCCAAATGTTCATGGAATTTCAGAGGAATACATATCTTATTCTAAGACATTTGTTATTTAAAGTACACACATAATTGACATTAAAGCTCAACATATGTATATAATAGACATTAGAACTTACCAGCAATCTGAGGCGGTGTTGGCAATAATCGTTTGACACCTAATCTTGGAGATGCCTGAGATAACATGACATTTACCCCTAGGGATCCCACTACGGCCACTAACGATGACCTTAGCTTCTTCTTTCGTGGGGGGTTAGGTCTTTGCTTTTCTGCTGAAACTCCACATCCTACACACACGATTCAGGATAATTCAGAAAGTTGCTCATCTGATGATGATCACCAGCTATATGTAATATATTGTAGGAAGAACATAAACATGGGTAGTACATGTAACATACAAAATCGTCAGGCATGGACCATCATCGTCTTGCTAACCAAACTATCATTTACACAATGAATCGCCTCGAACTTACAGGTCAAAACAGAGATATGTAACATGGAGTGGCATTTACACAATGAATCGCCTCTGACTTACAGGTCAAACGAAGAAATGTAACATGGAGTAGCATTTACACAATGGATCGCCTCTAACTTAAAGGTCAAAACGAAGAAATATGACATGGAGTGGCAAGGAACTCCCACACTAATCTAAATCTATGTCAGAGATTCTCTAATTCACACATACACGTACCAAAAGTGTTTACTATGGATCTCTAATTCTCGCACTTGCCAAATTTGTCACAAATAAACCTACACTAGTCTTGTCAATTTTCTCAACTGGATTGGACTAAAAGGCAAGTGAGCAACAAGTAGTACCTTGGTGTGGATCTTGGGTCACTGAGCCAAAGGAACTAGTTGTAGATGCAGCTAAAGGGCGCATGCCCTTTGTTCTTGGGCGAGAGGAAAGGGCGCAACAAGGTTGCAACAGTCCTTGTTGAAGTGGACGGTGACGAAACAACAACTCCAGTTGACGAGGGAAGTGACGGAGGAACGTCTTCTTCAGTGCGTGAGGGACTTGGTGGAGGAACAACATCTCCATCGAGGATTTCCACAGGGCGGCAATATGTGGAGATGGCGGCGGCGGCGACAACGACCCCACCATCAGGAACACCGAGCACTGCTTGTAGAGCGGGTGTTGGCACGACGCAACTTGCGGGTGGGCTGAGGAAATGCGTCAGGTGGGTGGAGGAGGAGCTTCACGTTGGCGGTGCCGCCGTGCGAACTTTTCCATCGGGAGGAGAGAATAACTTGTGATAGGTTTTTTCAGAGAGATAAGTTATGCGGGATACGCGTGTATTCTGCTGGACAAACCGGCGTGACCACTTAAGCCCGCTACGGATGACGCGGTTAGCCCGACGACACTTTGCGGGCCTTTTTTCGCGGAGTGGCCCGACGGGATGTCACACGCCGCTTGCAACTAGGGCTGCAAGAAAAGCTCAAGGCTCGTGAGCCGCTTGAGATAGACTCATATTTTAGCTTGACTCGGAAAAAAATGAGTTGAGTTTGAGCAAATTATGTAGCTGCATCGAGAAACGAGCTGATCTTTAGCCGGCATTGGCTCGCTCGATTTTTGCTCGATGTCATATAATTATATTAAATAATCTTCATGTCTATTACAAAGAACTAGGATCATTAATTGCCATGTATGTTTTTTCTTCATTTTACCTACTAGCAAACACGGAAATAAGCCCTGGAGAAAATTTAACCTTAATAAGACACGTGGCTAGCCGTGTGTTCAATATCTTATTATTTCGGTAAAAGTATAAGAGCAGACCCATCTTCGTCTTCTTGTCTTGTTAGTTCATTCATGGTCTATAGTTATTAATTACTTTCTATGTAAAGAAATATAAGAGCGTTTATATCATTGTTTCCAACATCTTGTCTTAAGCTTCGCACATTTTAAGCTCCTCAAATTTAAGTATGAGTTGGGCTGAATGTAGGCCAACTCGTTTTGCAGACCTACATGCAACTGAAGTGAGTGTGTGCATTTCCAAATGTAATCGAGCCCTCCGATGTGCCAGCCTGCACCTACAAGCAAAGCAAGCGATGTGCGAGGACACCATTCCCCAACAGAGCCGCCCCTGCCCTGGTTCGTTCGCGCCCGGTGGTTCCGAGGTCCGGCCGGCAGAGCGCGTGACAGCATGACCTCTACGCCATGCGCGCGCTCCGACTAGTCTCGATGTTTCCTCCCTGCTGGCCGCCGCCGGTCGCACGAGGCAGACGGAGCGGACCACGAAAGCCGGAGCGCGCGGTCGCCCCGGCTGACCCGATGAGCTGACCTGACCTCCACGGTTGCACCCACCGGCGCACGGTTCCATCGGTCGTGGATTGGACGCGAGCACGTTGTGTTTCCGCCCGGCACGGGGATGGCCGCTCGTCCGCTACGCCGACGTCTAATTAGCTGTAAGCCTGTTATAGGCAAAGAACGGAGCAACTGACGAGCCAGCATCTACACCCACAATTGGTAAATACGGGCCCTTAAATGACCGCGGAGGCGTCCGGGCTAGTCCGCGGCATTGACCGGTCACGTTTCATTTTTTGGCTTCTACATCCGCGTCCTTTATATCCGACATTAAAAAAAATACAATTCATGCAACGCTACGTGAAAGACGATCAACATTTTATTGCCTGACAAAAGGAGTATAGTTCATTGGAGTTCAACGGTGGACAGTGCAAATCCATGCTACAAACTACTTAAAACATAGATAAGATATGAACACAACGGCGAAGGGCAGAGGAAATCACCATTTCCTCGCCGGCCCCTTCCCCTTCCGGTCGTCGATGCGGCTATGGCCCTCCTCCGTGTAGGCGTCGGCGTGCGGTGGTGCGTCGTGGTCGGAGCTGGAGGTGGATCCGCTCATCAAGTCGGACTCAGAGCCACAGCTTCGGCCCATCAGCCTGCAGAGCAGGCGGTTGTGCTCCTTGGCATGGCGGGTCGCCTTCGCCTTCGTCGCCGCCTACTTGTTTGCCTCGCACTCCCACAACTCGATGGCACGTCGGAGTGCTTTGGCACTTTTGTGGTGGAGGCGTCGCGAATCCGTCTCAGCCGGTGTGAGAGAGCAGCGGAGGACCGGTGCAAGAAGCGCGACATCGGGATCGACCGGAGCGGTCGCGCGTGACCGACATGTAGTCAACGCCCCCCCCCCCCCCCCCATCGTAGCGCTCTCCCTTGCCTGTTGACGCTCGCGGCAGTCTGCTCGTGCCTCGGACTCGGGCGTCCTCGTGCGCCTGTGTGGGCACGATGACCCAGCGGTGGCTGGCGAAGCGGGTGGTTGCTGTCGTACCTAAACGATGGGGGCAAAGCGGCCAGAGCCGCACGTCAGGCGGGGCGGACCGACGACGTCGTCGGCACTGCGACAGAAGATTTGTCGCTGCTGCCTTGGTTGAGAAGCGACTGCCTCAAGGTTATGCGAAGGGCAACCTCCTCCACATCGATGGTTGAGGCATCGGATTCTTCCCCGGAGCCAGCGCTGCTTCCGTCGTCGGCCATCGGATCGGAGGGAAGGGGGTCAGAAGTGGAGTGTAAAAAGACGGGAGTGAAGTGGAGTTTGGATTGACCGATGTCTAGGGTTTTCCGGATGGGGATATTTGTGGGGTCCGGGTGGGCCAAGCCGACGCGTCCGGACATGCCCAGACCGTCCCATATCCGCCTCATATTTGGCCTGGATATGAAGGTTGTCGATCAATCCGAGCATTTGAGGCCCATTTAAGGCGTCCGTGTCGGTTTTTCACGGCCGATTAGTGACCGGACGGCCTATCCGACCGTTTGAGACGGATTTGAGAGGTCCGGCTGTGGCTGGAGGCTTAAGAGTATCTACAGTCGGACTGGACAAATCTGGCCCGCTATACGCCCGCGGACGCGCCCGGACACGCCCGCGAACACATCCGGACGGCCCCTCATAAATCGCTCCACACATCCACATATCTCATATCCGGACTCTCAAATCCATGCAAAACCATGCACGTCGATCACGGAAACATACTACTGTCGCACGTAAATAACAAACATTGGTATCAAACATAAATTGTGTTTACATTTTTTTTTGAAGTGCACAATCAATCATCTGCTCTTTGGTTTCCATTGTGGGTCCACATATGCTCCATTAGATCATTTAATAGTTGCGCGTGCACCTGATGATCTCGGAGATTCTGATGCATCTCCAGAAAGTTCATAAGCCGAGCTGCATCTTGATCTTCCGGGATTTCAACTTGTTCGTCAGGTGCTTCAAAACCATTGGTTTGGGCTACACCATCATCCTCATCCTCGACAATCATATCGTGCAAAATAACACAATATGTCATCAGCTGCCACAAACTTTCGGATTCCCACATCATTGCAGCCCCACGAACAATTCCCCCAACGAGCTTGTAGCACTCCGAAAGCCCTCTTCACATCCTTTATAGCTGCTTACTGCATTGTTGCGAAGTGCTTTTGTTTGTTGTCCCGTGGTTCTGATATGGTCTTCACAAATGCAGCCAACTGAGGATAGATGCCATCGGCAAGATAGTATCCCATGTTGTAGTCTCGGCCGTTGACGGTGTAGTTGCACGACAGTGATTCCCCATTGCAAAGCCTCCTGAACACCGAAGATCGTTGAAGCACGTTGATGTCGTTGTGAGAACCCGACATTCCAAAGAAAGCATGCCAAATTCATAAGTCATGTGATGCCACCGCTTCTAGTATGATGGTGGCCTCTCTGGTGTGACCTTGATACACTCCTCGCAAACCTTTGGGGCAGTTCTTCCACTGTCAATGCATGGAATCAATTGATCCCAGCATTCCTGGAAACCCTCTTTGCCTCTCCAATAGCCAACAACTTCTCTATGTCCTGTGTATTTGGTTCTCTCAGATACTCTACTCCAAACACCTCGACCACAACACGGGCAATCTTGACAGTAGTCTTAAGGCATGTGCTCTCCCCCATCCTGACCATCTCACAAACGGCATCTGCGGCAGTACCAAGTGCAAGCATTCTCAGAGCAGCCATGCACTTCTGCTTGGCGAAGAAAGAGAGTTGACCGCAACAATCCCTTGTGAGCTTGAAGTAGTCGTCGTGTGCCTCCACTGTGTCCACAATCCGCAAAAACAATGGTTTTTGCTTGCGAAAACGGCGACGAAACCATGGATCATCCGAAAAAGTTGGGTTCGTCTCAAAGTAGTCTTTCTGCAGTAGCTTTGCTCCGGATACCCTATCCCGATTGATCACTCTTCTCCCTTTGATTGAGCCCTTGAAATTGAGGATATGCTCCACTTGCCGGTCCATTTTCTCTTGCATACTCATAAGCATGATCATGTCCATTTCTTCGTCCGAATCCGACGAATCAAAGAACTGATCTTCAATCATTTGATCAAGCTCTGTCGGTCCATACTCCTCGTCGGATGAAGCATCGGAATCCATCGTTTCCCCCTAAAATTTTGACAAAAAATTCGGTCACACAATGTGTCGAACACATCCAGCGCAAAGGCAGAGCCAGAGAGTTGCCGGACATACCGCGACGTCCCCCGCAACGAGGACGGGTCAGAAGGCCGCTCTGCCGGAGCTGGCGGAGCAGAGGCTAGGAACGACAGTGGAGCGCGCTCGGCGGCGGAGCTGCAAGACGGACGACACGGAAGAGGAAGAAGAGAGAAAGAGCAAATGGATCCGGTAATTCGGTCGGGTGGATTCGATGCAATTTGCGGTTGGTCAGGCTGTCGGGTCCGACGTGGCGGACGTGCCCGGGCGTCCCATATCCGCCTCATATTTGAGCTGTATATGACGGGTGCCGGTCAACCCGAACGTTTGAAGACCCTTTGAGACGCCCGATTAGATCGCAATTTCGTGACCGATTAGTGACCGGGCGAGACCGGTACGAGGTATCCGGTTGTAGATGATCTAAGGCCAACTCCAGCGCACGACCCCATCCTGTCCGGGTGCGTCCGTTTGGGGCAAAACGGACATATCAGACGGCCCAGCGCGCGGGCGCAAACGGACTTTTGTCTGTTTTCTGTCCGCTTTTGACCCATCCCCGGTCCAATTTTGGTCCGCCTTTGGGGTGAAACGGACAGCGCGCGGACGGGCGGGGCGCGCGCGCTTGTCCTTCCCTGGCCCGCCCGTCGGTGGCACAGAGCACCCACCCGGCGCCCCATTTGGCGCTATTTCCCCCTCCCTTCCCCCCAAAACCCTCCCACGTCCCGATTTCGCCTTCGCCCACCACCATCCCGCCATGGCCGACGCCCCGCCGAATTCCGGCGGCCAGGCCGTAGACCCGCCCCAACAGGTGAAGAAGAAGGCGACCAAGGGTCCGAAGAAGGCGCCGAAGAAGTCTCGGGCGGATCTCACGCCGGCGGAGCTCGCAAAGTTGGATGCGGAATCGGCTAAGAGGAGGAACGGCGGGCGGCGCAAAAGGGCAAGGACGCCGCAGCCATGGTCGCCGCCGAGCGCGCTGCGTTGGAGGCCGCGCGGCACAAGGCCGACGTCGACGAGAAGGAGGACATCGTCAACAAAGCGCACGCCCTCCTCATGCTTGGGCTGTGCCGTCCGACGAGCTTCCCAGCAGCTCCCGTCGGCCCGGCGAGCACATGCTCGTCGGTCGCCCGGCCTCCGCAATGCCCCTCGCCGACATCGAGGACCACCCCATTGCCGCCAAGGTACGAAGGCCAGACCCGTTTCTCGGGGTCGTCGGACGTTGGCGTGATGGCGCCGTCCACCCCGCGCCCCTCGCCCGTCATCGACCTCAACGTCACGCCGGGGTCCAGCAGCGGCGGCCGCCCGTCCGTCGAGATGCAAAGAAAGCCAGCACGACCGCCGTCTACGGCCACCATGCCGTCGCCCCGCGTCCTGTTCGGCGGAATGCCAACACCAACGTCGACGGTCGAGGGCCCCGACTACAACGAGTTCATGGAGAATGTCATCTACGAGGGCCGTGGCGAGGCCTTCCAGATGGGTGGGCATGGCGATGCCTTCGATCCCGAGGAGACCCAGAGTTAGGATGGCCGCGGAGACCCGTACGTTGCCGATGAAGACTTTGAGGCCGACGACCATGGTGACTCGTGGCATGAAGATGATGACATCTATTCCGAAGGTGAAGGTGATGAAGAAGAACAGGACGGCGTCGATATTGCGGGTGAGCCATTGTTCATCGACGAGCTCACCCAAAGAGCGGAAGCACAAAAGAGGAAGAAGAGCATTCGTACGGGATCATACACACAAGATGAGGACAAGTTGATTTGCGAAAGTTGGAAGGAGATTGGCCAAGATCCTAGGGTCGGTGCGCAACAAAAGGGAATTGTTTTTTGGACAAGAGTTCACAAAACATTCCATGAAAGAAAGTTGTTTCCGCCCTACCAATTTACGAGCGATCGTAGCATCAACTCGATTCAAAAGAGGTGGTTGTTCATCCAACAAGAATGCAACAAGTATCAAGCCGCACTTGAAAGCGTTGAAGCACGCCCCGTGAGTGGTCTCGGCATTGGGGACATGGTATGGTATCTTATCTTTCGTTGCTACGGCCGAGGCTTCGGCTTTCTCTATGCTTGCATGTCCAATTCTTGTTTGATCGTGTAGGCATTTCAATCTTTGGAAGCATTCAAGGCCCAGCACAATGACAAGCCATTCACTCTCACGCATTGTTGGACGATCATTAACAATTGCCCTAAGTTCAAAGATCAATACCGCGAACTTCAAAGGAAGAGAGGAAAGAAGACGGCCGAGTTGGCCGGAGGTGGAGATGGTGAGGCATTGAAGAGGCCGAGGGGCAAGACCAACTCCAAGATGGACGGCAAGCGTGATGCGGCATCCTTTGCCTTGCATGAGACTTTGCACGGCATGATGTCTCAAAAGGAAGTTAGGGACGAGAAAAAGCGTCAAGGCAAGGAGGAGCAAATGAAGCAATACCTACAGCTTCAAACGAAGAAGCTTGAGATGGAGGAGGCGGCCAAGAAGAGGAAGATCGACATGGAGGAGGCGGCCATGCAGAGGCAGCTCGACATCGAGGCCGCCAATGCCGCGGCCAGGCAGAGGCAGCTCGACATCGAGGCCGTCAATGCCGCAACCAAAGCAAAGGAGGTGGCGCTAGCGACCATGAGCGTCGACTTGAGCAAGATGAGCGAGAAGACGAGGAGCTGGTTCGAGGCCCGGCAGAAAGAGATGTTCGATGATGACGGCCTGAACTAGGCGGTTTGTTCGGCTGTGGCACGGGGTGCCGGGCGCTGGCGGTGTGCCGGCGAGAAACCTATTCATTTTGGAGGCTGGCTGTGTTGCCGGCCGCTGGCTTTGTTGCCGACGAGGTCGTGTAGGCTGGCTGTGTTGCCGACGAGAAAACTATTCATTTTAGAGGCTGGCTGTGTTGCCGCCCGCTGGCTGTGTTGCCGGCAAGGTCGTGTAGGCTGGCTGTGTTGCCGCCGTGAACCAGGACGTGGTTTATTCGCATATGTGTGTTCGAACCAGGAGGCGGACAGGATGGGGCCGAAGGATGCGTCCGCGCGTTAGGCGCACGGCCACCGCATCCCAGAAAAGGCCCGGACACGACCCCATTGCCCGTCCCAAACGGACAGAATCCGGACAAAACGGACGTCCGTTTGTGGTCGTGCGCTGGAGTTGGCCTAAAGGACAGAACGAGTGCTGCCGGCCCGTAGCAGCCGCTGCCGCCGATCCGCCCACGCCGTGGCCGTCCGTCCGTCCGCCCGTCCTCTTTTCCGGGCAGGTGGTCACCACGCCACGGCACGCCCCAGCAGCAGCAGAGGCGACAATTATTGCGCGCCTCCCCGCGCGGGCCCACCACCCCGCACCCCATTCTCAATCTCACCCACCGCGAACCGCCCCGGCCGCGCCAGCACTCACTCCTCCAGCGGGTCTTCTCTCCCCTCCTCGGCGCGTTTCTCTCGCTCCCACCTCAAAACGCAACCCGAGCCGACCAACGGCGACCACCTCACCTCGTCTCAGATCCCCCACGCCTGCCGCCCGCCGTCCCCCTCCTGAAATCCCAGCCCTGCCCCTGCCGCCGGTCGCGCTGCCCGAGGGCAGGGCGGTAATTTCGCGCCGCCACCGTACCCCGTCCGGTCTCCGGACGGACCCCGGCTGGCTGGCTGTCGGTCGCCGCGTCATTATCCACGCAACCTCTCCCCGTCCGTCCGGAACACGGAAGTAATCGCCGGTTACCCGGTCAAACCCACCACACGGCGGCTCCGATCCGGCCATGCCTCCCTTACCTATCCGACCTCGCCGTCTGTCACGTGCCGCGCGCGTGGCCCCCCCTTCCCTCGGCCGGCGCCCCACCCCCGCCCCCTCCCCCGGCGTGTCCTTTTATTCCAACCCCCCGACCCTCGCCTCACCGCACCGTCCGTCCGTCCGTCACGCGCACCCCGCGACTTTCTTGTTCCGTCCGTCTCCTAGGGTTAGGGTTCGTCGTCAGATCTGAGGCGAGGCGATGGAGCTGAGGGAGATGGCTGCTGCTGCCGCGGCGGCTGCGTCGGCGGGAGGAGGAGGGGGAACCGGCGGTGGGGGAGGGGGCGGGGGCAGGCTGCCGCCGCCCAACCCCAACCTGCCCTACCGCGAGGACTGCTGGAGCGAGGGCGAGACGGCGGCGCTCGTCGGCGCCTGGGGCAGCCGCTACGTCGACCTCAACCGCGGCAACCTGCGCCAGAAGCAGTGGCAGGAGGTCGCCGCCGCCGTCAACTCGCGCCGCGGGGCCGCCGCGCGCCGCCGCCCGCCGCGCACCGACGTCCAGTGCAAGAACCGCGTCGACACGCTCAAGAAGAAGTACAAGGCCGAGCGCGCCCGCGGCGGGCCCTCCGCCTGGAACTTCTACGGCGAGCTCGACCGCCTCGTCGGCCCCACCCTCTCCGCCGCCGCGGCCACCAAGAAGCACCCCTCCTCCGGGCCGCCGGCCCCTCACTTCGCCCTGCCCCTCCACCCTTCCGCCGCCAGGAGGCACCCGTCGCCCTCGTCTTCGCCGTCCCCGCCTCCGCCCATGGCTCTGCCGCTGCCCAACTACCGCCGCGGGGCGCCGCTCCCTGCCGCCGCGTTTATCCAGCAGGCCGCCGCCGCTGCTGCAGCGGTTTCTGATCCAGACGACTCCGGTCATCTCGGTGACAACAACAGCAACTACTCGCACCGGTCACCGTCCCGATCCGTTTCATCGCACTCCGGTGGTAACAACAAGCGCCGCCGCCGCAGCGAAAGCAGCAGTGGTGGCGATGGTGGTGTCGGTGAGCTGGCGAGGGCGATTGAGGCTTTTGCAGATATGTACGAGCGCGTTGAGAGTGCCAAGCAGAAGCAGTCCCTGGAGATGGAGCGAGAGCGGATCGACTTCATGAAGCAGCTGGAGGTGAAGCGCATGGAGAACTTTGTCGATGCACATGTGAAGCTTGCAAGAGTGAAGCATGCCAAGAAGAATGGAGGGTCTGCAGCCAATGGTACCATCGGAGTGGAGTTGGCTTCCTCCATGGCTGCGCTGCCTTTCCTTTCCAACCCTGCATTCCTCTGATGTGGAGGAAGGCTCTAGGTAAAAGTTGATTGGTCATTTCAGTTTAGATGAACATTGCTCTAGGATATTGTTGGTTTACTTGATCTGTGGCTACTGCAAAGTTTGTAATACCAGTGTTGATGTGCTAATCTTAACCAATATGTGGCAT
The DNA here is from genome assembly GCA_039707655.1 of Elymus sibiricus. Lineage (NCBI taxonomy): Eukaryota > Viridiplantae > Streptophyta > Magnoliopsida > Poales > Poaceae > Elymus > Elymus sibiricus. Next base: position 404,455,533 of record CM077663.1, read on the forward strand.
GAGGATGCTGTTCGTTTATGTTTAGAAAATTGGTATCCTTGAAGTATGTAGAGGCGTAATTTCGAATGTGAACACCATATACAATGACATTTTTTTATTTGCTCCTGTGTTTGGCCTTAAGACTGAGAAGGTCGATACTTTATTTGTCTTGTTCCAAATATGTTACTTAGTGCTTCTATTGTTGTGGAACAAGGCAACTTTCAGTTTGCTGGGAAGTGCTGATGTCCTGATAATGTGATATACTACCCCTGTTTCTAAATATAAGATGTTTTGACAGTTTTAGACTGAACTTCCAAAACGTCTTATATTTAGGAACTGAGGTTGTACTAGTTTGTTTCACCTTTTTGCTGTTGGGATACTGATTTCCTGATAATGTATTGTGATGTAGTTTGTTTCGCATTTTTCTGTTGGGATACTGATGCATTAGATGGGGTAGTGAACTGACCTCTATTTCTGTTGCCACTAGTCGCCCTGTCTCCTTTGCATTGTAGTACTTTTTTCCCTTCTGAATTGAGCAGCATAGTTCCCAGTTTTCATTCATCATGAAAACTGATGATACAGCTGCAACGAGATCGACCTCCGAGGTTCGATCAAGACCCATACACAGCAAACAAGAACATAAAACTTGAACAGCAACCTCTTCGCTAGACCTGCAAGCACAGGTGCCTCAACAGCTAAAACAGAGTCAAGCTTCTCTTGTTACATCACACAAAAGGAACTCCAGGAGACTAAAATGCACAGTTCATTGCATCACTGGTACTGCCTCAGGAAAGAAACCATCACAGACTAAAACTGGCACAAAGAGGAGAGCGCAAAATCCCAACCTGTCTGGCAGCTTTTTATTCTGCAATCCTCAGCACGGGTGGTGCCCAAACTCTTTTCCTGATGTATACTTCAGCCAAACTTGCGAAGTACCCGTGTCTGTAAATCAACCCAAAACTCTAACCAATGAGCTTATAAATATTCCTAAAACATGCATTACTCCTACACTTCCATATAGCCCAAATAACAACAGTTAACCTGCTGCCACTACCCCTCTCAATCTACCAGAAAAACTCATTATCCAAGAACAAACTTCGCTAACAGAGCTAAGATTCATCTTTATACCAATAGCACAACTAACCACATCCCATGCATAATCTGTCAACTAGCAGTGTATAAACAAATGATCTCATGATCATAGAACCTGCATTGACCTACACATCTAACCCCTCTTCAACAAGTTGTCCTTAGTGAGAATACTGTTCTTAAACATGAGCCAGAGAAAAACTTCTATTTTCCAAAGGAACTTTTACAAACCAAGGATCATTTCACCTGTAAAGCTTTAAGCAATAAATCCAGGGACTTGGCAGGAAACATACTAGAAGATGTTAAAGTCCATATACATCTACCTCTACCATCAGTTAAAACCAGTGGCGGAGCGTGAACCAAAAACAAGAGGGGGCCAATTGGTTCAGATTTACTGCAAGTAAACACACAAAAAATGGAAGTTTATGTCTGTATCAGGTATTTAGAATCAGTGAAGAGTATCTATAGATAGAATTCTCTACAAAATAGCAGAGTACCTATTCATATTTAGAATGGGGTGTTTAAGCATTATATAGCCTACATATTTAGTTCATTGCCTGATTTGACAAGAAAAATCTTGGTAAAAAGAGGGAGAACACACACTAAGGAGATGGGGATTTGGAGGGGACTATGGGGAGTGTGAGGAAGAAGACCTGACAGGAGCTACCATGGCCACTTAGGGGACTCCAGTAGGAGCAGTTGGGGGGGAGGAAGAAGAACTGGCACTGACACGAACCACCATGGAGGACGACTGGAGGAGAGGAAAGGAGAGGGGAATAGCAGGATGGGAACAAACTCCTCCTACGCGCTCACGATTCCTTTGTCCATGGAAGGGCTCATCATCTCGCTCTCCCCTGCCACAAAACTGCGCCAATCGTGTATCCTATAAAGAAATTGCATTTTGGAAAGGGGTGGCCACGGCCCGGAATTGTCCCCACGTAGCTCCGCCAGTGGTTAAAACTATCCCAACAACAAATATTGTAATTGTTGACAAGCCACTACTAAATCTCCTCTCAAGCTCCTTCTGAAATGAATACTACCCCATCCCTCCTCAAACACTCTTGCTACAGTAATATTAAAACTTACATTTACATTATATGATCTATGGAATTTAATGCACAGAGTACTACCTCCTAACCTTTTGCCCTATCAAAATCTACCATTACCCATTTTTATATTTATAAACTTGTAAAATATATTCCAACTCAAAACTCCATGAATGGGACTGCATTGGATTACTTTTAACATGAACCAACATATTTTACTGCAATATTTTTTTCTAACTAAATCCTGCCATAATCCATACTCAATTTACATCTTCGCCACCACTTGCTAATTAAGCAGATATTCTTTTACTTTGTGCCAATGCCCTTTTAGAATAATAAACATAGATATCATAAGATATAAGGTACATCATTGAAGCAAAAACATAGTAAACCAATTTAGCCCCATAAGACATCATCCTTCTCGCCAAGTCCCCAATTTACCTCTATCTTTTTCTCTACCTTCTTCACTCACTAATTCTTAATTTAACATTATCCACTGGTATTCCTAGGTGAGACATAGAAAGAACTCCCGCAACACAAATAAAAATCTCCCTATAAACCTCCCAGTACTCGTCAGCTTTTCCAAAAATAACTTCACTTTTCTCAAAATTATTTTTTAGCCCAGATGACGTTCAAAAATACATAAGACACTCGTCAACTTTCTAGCATATTCACCACTACCTCTTGAATTGAAACTGAAAATAAAAGTAGCCCTGGTTCCTTCGAAAATGATAGGATCTTTTTATGACAAAATTGTGTCATCAACATACTGTCACGTTCGGATTCCACCTTCAACTAAATGTGACTCCACCTCTAATCAAACCAGCTTGTTTAGATCTTTGTATGAGTTCCTGTAGCAAATCTACCATAACAATTGAAAATAATGGGGAGAGGGGAACCCTTGCCTTGGCACCCTTCATATTTTGAAATATGGACCTATCTGCCCATAAACATTGGTTGCAACATTACCCCCCCCCCCCCCCAAACAATTTTCTTAATCCAACATATGTACTTCTTTGGAAAACCTTTCATATTAAGAAGAGAGAAAAGAAAATGCCAACTTATTTTATGGTATGCTTTCTCAAAACCTACCTTAACACATCAATGCACTTTATTTTCCCCTACAAACCTCACGTAATGTTTCATGTAAAAGAACCACTCCATTCGATATGAAACGTCCTTCAATGAAAGCATTATGTATTGGAGATATTATTTTAGATGCCAAGCTAACTGTGCTACTGTTAACCACCTTAGTCAACCACTTCAACATCACATTAATCTAGCATATGGGCCTCAACATTTGAATTTTGTCAGCTTCTAGGGTTTTATGTAAAAAAAGAATCAATAGCATAATTCAACCTACTAACATCTAATCACCATGAAAAAATGCATTAAATAACTATAAACATAATACTTTCTTAGCTCCCACTAATGCTCGTAAAAAATTGTAGGCAACCCATCATGACCAGAAGCTTTGTTCTTTTTCATTTGGCACATGGCAATTTTAATTTATTATGGACTGGTTTATTTATAAGCATCTCTCTATCAGGATCATCTAACGCACTTGGAACCGAAAAATCCAGATAAACTTCACTAGCTAAAGCTACATGACTAAATAAGTTCTTGTCAAAGTCTATAACATGTAACAGTTACTCCGTGTCACCCTCAATTACATCATTATTATGCTTCATCAAAACAATATATTACATCTACACCTCACACAAGCTTTTGCCATAAATAAATAATTCAAAGCACCCCCCCCAACATCAAATTATGTTCTTTTGATCTTTGTATCCATCTAATTTCCTCTTCTTTGAGTTTTTTTGCAGTCTATTATCTCTGGAAGAGCTACATTATGTAGTTTCCCAAATGAAAAGAAATTAAAGTTATGGACCTGATGGTTTATTTATTGAATTTCCAAACTTCTGGGAATTAATCAGATGGGAAATCAAGGCTTTGCTTGATGATTTCCATGAGGGACACATTAGCATTTCAAGGAATAACTATCACATTATCACTTTGGTGCCTAAAACAAAAGATGCTAAACAAATACAAAAATGCAGGCCCACCTTTCTTCTAAATGTGAGTTTTAAAATCGTTATCAAAGTGTTGATGAATAGATTGAGCAAGGTGGTTGATCCAGTCATCTCACGTACACAAACGTCCTTTATTAGGGGTAGGTATATTATGGAGGTAGCAGTAGTGGTGCATGTGGTAGTTAATACCATTCATCATAAAAAATAGAATGCACCCCCTTTCAAAGTAGATTTTGAAACAAGTCTATTGGAAAAATATAATGGCCCTTTGTACACCAAATGTTAAAACTAGAAGGTTTCCCTGATAAATGGTGTGATTGGGTCATAGTACCATGAGAGGTGGTCATTTAGGGGTGATGGTAAATGATGATATTTCCCCTTATTTCAAAACTCACAAAGGGTTGAGATAGGGAGACCCATTGTCTCCTCTCCTTTTTGATTTAGAAAGAAATGCTTTAGCAATTATAAGGGGTAGAAATCAAAGAAATCCCATCTTTGCTGCTATTTATAGGGTTTTCTCATCCACATCTCAGGATGCCCACTTTACTTTGACCACCTTACATGCCTTACCTAGAGTGGGGAATGATCATGCCCCCCTCCTGTTGGATTCTAGGTACAATAATAACAAGTTAAATATACCTTTCAAATTACAAAAGGGGTGGTTGTCCCAACCAGGTTTTAGGGAATTGGTTGCTAAAATTTGGGCTACTCCCCCACCTTTTTATACAACTACTTATACCTGGATTTTCAAAACCAAACTCTTCAGAAAGAAATTTAAAGGATGGAGCATCAAGATTGATGCAGCTATCAAGAAAAAGGAAAAAAAAATACTTACTTACTCAATTTGATATTCTGGATCTGTTTTCGGAAGAAAATCTTGTCTCTAAAGAGGATCTTAATTGAATGAAGGAAAATCAGGATAAACTAAGGGATATTTGGGGAAAAAAAGATTGTCATGTGGCAGAGATCTAGGGATAGGAAAATCCTTGAAGGAGACCAAAATACAACCTATTTTCATGTTGTTGCAAATCAAAGAAGGAGAAAAAACCATCTTTCCTTGCTAATGGGTGAAGATGGTCGTGTAACAACTGATATGCTACAAGTTGCTACCAGCTTTTATAAAAAACTTTTTGATTTTGAACATAAACCTGATATACATTTGGGGGAGGCCATTTGTTCTAAGGAAGATAAAAGTAGTTAGGAGTTGGATAAATTGGAAAAACCTTTTACTCAGGATGAAATAAAAAATGCTATAATAGTTTACCATGCTTGTGTGGCACTTGGGCGAGATGGTTTGTCTTTCTTATTCTACCAAAACTTGTGGATATTTATCAAGTCTGATTTCATGGCTCTTGTGAGGGATTTTGAAAATGGTTGCTTAGACATGGCTGTTGGGGAACGCAGCAGAAAACAAAAATTTCCGACCTACGCACCAGCCCAGGACCACTATGGAGACTGCATACAAGGTTTGATCTTTTTCGTTACCGACTCGTAGCGCAGCGAAAGTAGAGTCGATGACGATCGGCGGTGCAGATCCCCGCAGCTAGGATTTACAACCTCCCAACCGCGAGGATGTATACCCTCATCTGCCCCTCGGACAGCCCTCCGGGAGGCGGTCGGACAGTCCCCCGGACGGTGTCGCGGACAGCCCTTCGGGAGGACCTCCGAAACTCGGACGGTCACTACTAGAAAAAACCCTGTTAGTGGCGCACCTATTTTGGCTATTAATGGCGCACTATAGGTGCGCCACTATTAACACGCCACTAGTAATAAATAGTAATGGCGCACCTCTGGTGCGCCATTACTATTCCAAATACTAGTGGCGCACCATGTGGTGCGCCATTACTATTGCTACAGGTGCGCCACTACTAACCCTTAGGTGCTCCACTGGTATTCCGTCCAGGTGTGCCACTAATAGCCTTATAGGTGCGCCACTAGTAATAAAGGAAGGTGCGCCACTAATAAGGGCTGAAATGCGCCACTAGTAATGTATTTGGAAAACAAAAAAAATTCAAATTTACAGAAAACAACCTATAAGGAAAAATAATTTAAAAACAAAAAATGAAATAGAATCATATTTTTTTATTATAGTAAGAATATTACAATGTCTTTACAAGTATCCAATAAAAGGAAAATTGCAAGGAAATAAAAGAAAATCCTAAAACTAATCTTCTAGTAATCTTTTCTTCTTTTTCTTCACTTTATCCCTGCAAAGTGTAACAAAATAAACAGAAAGACAAACAAACTATTTATAACCGATGAAAGTTGGAAGTGGATATGCTTTAACAGAAGGCTAGTACATTAAAATACATACAAATTACTTTCAAAATAGTAACTACCAATATATTTGAAGTGTTTACATTGGATACTTGCAAAATTTGCGAATAAATATATTTGTGGTATTTACAAATATATAATTATAGAAATTATTTATCAAAGTTGTATTTTGGAGATCATGCAGACGTCCAAAAATGGTAACTGCTGGCAAACCGGAGGGACTATTTGAGTAGTATTCAGTGCCTTATTAGTAATCACCTGTCCTGATCCAATCTTAAACTTGAAGAATTCTTTATCACCACCCTACATGGAAATGTGAAACAGGGGAATTGATCAAACTGAAGGAATAACTCAGTTTATACTTCAACAAATAGTATATGCCAAATAATCTGAGAATCATTTCTTTGTTCATCTTGAGGCAGCATTTGTACCTCGAAAGAACCACCTTTGGTCTTGTTTCGAGCTTCAAAAATGCCACCGTAGTATCCAATTGTGTACCCATCCCAATCAATCTGATGTGCATTCACAAACCCAAGTCAACATCGTGGTTGCACACCTCAACAAATAAATCTGAAGAACATACATACAAAAGTAGCTAGAATCCAATGCAAATGTGATGCTTGCTACTCACCACTACTGTCTCCCCCTTCTTTGGGGATGGGCCATCTCCAACCCGCAAGTCCTGTAATTTCTCGTGAGAATTGTGAACCTAACAAATTTGAACATGTGAGCATTATGTATAAACCATTGAATGGCAGTGTAAGCACCTTGTACTGTAGGCCTGATTCTGTTTCAGTGTAATCTGGATAACTCATTTTCGTCTTTCCATAATCCTTGCCGCGAAGTGCTGGCACTATAATTGCAACATCAAAGAGTAAGGCGTGATTGCAAGTTTTACTTATGAACATATTGCTGGCACTATTATGTACACAATGGTGACCATAATAAACTGAAGTACACATAGAAACAGTGGATGCAATCATCACAGAACCACACAATTTACATCTTAACACAACAGAAGAAACAAAATGGCATGTATTAAATATTTGATGCCTTGTTGAGTGAGTCATTGACTATGGGTAGAGACATTCCTGATGCTGACATGTGGTTCATCAGACAATGGAAGAAGAAAGAGAGTAGACAGTTCCCACTCGATGAAGAAAAATTGAAACATTCTCAGTTTATAAACTGGATTTTTTCTGTGAGTTTATACTGTTAATTAGTAATAAAAACAGATCATTATAGTTCTCTAGAAGGCATGCTCTTGTTCATGGCCTGAATGAATAATCTAGTAGTTCCTCTTCCTCATGGTGGACTGAGGTCTCCTCATATCTGTGTACTTTCTAAAACATATTCAAAAGCTCAATTGAAGGAAGCCTGCTGAACATGTTCAAAACAAAAATTACAAAAAGCTGGACCGTTGAAAATGTTGTATATGCCCACAAGGAATTAATACATTTTGTATTCAGCCCAAGTCTGGACTCTAATATGTCATACTCTAATATTTCAAAACAAAAAATATTACAGAAAGACGGACCATTAAAAATCCCCTCGAGTCTGAAATCTAATATTTCATACTCACTTGGCACTCCCAGATCCCTATTATGAACTCTCTGTATTTATCTCAAAATATAAGGAAGCAGCAGGGTGCAGTCTTAGGTTCTAACTTGACATCAGCTGTCAATAATATGCAAGATTGAACAACCTTGAAGCAGAGTATATGAATGATTCAAATTACTCACAGCATAATTTGAACAATGAAAGTAAGATTAATATGAGAAGAAAGTGGCAGGTCATTATCATTCATCATAAACACAAACACTGCAATCTACTACAGAATTTACAGAACTTGTTCATAGATTCTTAATTCATATCAGGCAATGTTTTCCAGAGCCAAATAGGCATGCATCTTTCTAAATCAAATAGGAATGCTAAACAGAGCCGTGCATCTCATTTTAGTGGCTCCTGTACTACTACATCAACACTTAGGTGAATCATCATTTGCTTTGCAAAAGAAAAGAGACAGGACTGAATTGAGGTTTCGAAGGAAGAAATAGACTGAAAAACTGCTACCTTTAATGGAGACGAGGAGGCGGGGCTTGGGGTCATCGGAGCAGCCAGGCCGCCACGCGGGAGGGGGGACATGGACACCAGCCGGTGCAGTAGGGTGGCAGAGAGCCGTCAAGGTCACCTCAGTGCCAGATCGACTCAGACGACGACTCACAGGAGCTGCTCCTGGCCGGCGCACGCGGGAATCCCCGGTGGCACAGACGGGCAGCACCGGCGCCTGAGGCTCACGCGGGAGCAGTGGGGACGGAGGGTAGCACCTGGTGGCAGGGCGACTGGTGGGACGGCGGCACCGGCGCAGGAGCAGATGCGGCGGTGCCGTCCCCACCTGCTACTGGTGCTGCTAGGGTTTTGCGGTGCCTGCTGGATCCCTCGGCGCACCGGCTGCGAGCGCGGGAGGACGGCGAAGAGAGGCTGGGGCGGGCGGCGGGAGGTGACGGCCCTGTCATCCACGGGTAGGGCTGGGATCCGGCGGTGGCCGCCTGTACCTGGCCGCGGCTGGATGGGGGATCCAGATGCGGCACATCTCGCAGGTCCGCCGCTGGCTAGATGCTTGGGGGAGAGGGGGGCGTGACGGGGGGATCTGGCTGGGCGTGGCAGAGGGTGGGGCGGGGGCGGGCCGGCGGCTCTGTGGGTTGGACGGGGCCGGCGGCGGCGGTGCACTGTGGAAGAAGGTGGGGGAGATGGGGCGAAGAAGGTGGGGGCGCGGGGGCTGGGTGGGTGGTTAGGGGCGGACGGTGTGGTGCCGGTACTAGGGTGGCGCACCTAGGTGTGGTGCGCCATTACTAAGTCTGGGCAGATTTAGTAATGGCGCACCACATCTAGGTGCGCCACTATGCCCAGACTTAGTAATGGCGCACCACACCTAGGTGCGCCACTGCTACCTAAAATAGTAGTGGCGCACCTGGCTGTGGTGCGCCATTGGTAAGCCTGGGGAGGGGGTGGACTCAGAAAAAAATAGCAATGGCGCACCGTGTGTGTGGTGCGCCATTAGTAATATAGAGATTAGTGGCGCACCCATGTGTGGTGCGCCACTGCTATTTAGCAGTGGCGCACCACATACATAGTGCGCCACTAATGTCTATATTAGCTATAGCCCTTTTTCTAGTAGTGTCACACGGACAGCCCTTCGGGAGGCACTCTCGAACTAAGACCGAAACTATGATCTCTCTACAGAGTTGCACACATACGGTGTCATCTATCCGGCAGGGCTTCGCCGTCCAGAACTAGTTCCCACCGGAACCCAGACAGCCTTTCGGCTCTACGAAACTATTTCGCTGGGAGGGAGAGAGAAAGCCAGATCATGCATGGCACTTGTATGTGAGCAAGAGTGAGTTTTGGGCAGCCCCCTCCACCTCTATTTATAGGAGAAGGAGGGGTGGAGGGGCTGAAATTTCAGCCACATCCATCCATGTCATCTCCAAGATATTTTGAAGCAAAAGCCCAAAAAGGTGGCTTTCCAAAAAGTAACCATAAAGCTGATTTCACTATTCACGACGACATTTTTCAGCGTCCGTTCGAACCGAAAATATTTATGTGGGCTTAGAACATTTCCAGTACCCACTAAAATAATTTTTGACGCGTTCCGAAACAATTCCGGATTAGTGATTTTCATCTGCGAAAAGCAAACAAAGCGGTTCCGACAGCTCCGGAACATTTCCGGTTTTTCTTCCGGAAAATTCCCAGAAGTTTCCAGAATGATTCTGGCACCCTCCAAGAATTATCAGGCGTGTGCCGAAACCAATTTGACTTAATGGTGTACTCCGAAACAACTTTTCGGTTTAGTGATTTTCATCTGTGAAAAGCAACTAAAACGGTTCCGGCAGTCCAGAACATTTCCGGTTTTTGTCTCTGAAAAATCTCAGAAGTTACCGGAACAATTCTGGTACCCTCCAATAATTTCCAGGCATGTGCCGAAACCAATTTGACTTAATGGTACACTCCGAAACAACTTTTCGGTTTTACCAAAACTCTTCCGGTGTTCTCTCTCCGGAACTCTTCCGTTGTCTCCGAAACTTTTTTGGTGAATTTCTCTCAGACTCCCTGTCTAGTATTCAACAGATAGATGACCCTTAAGCGTGTGACCCTATAGGTTCGGTGAAGTATAGATATGACCCAGAATCCCTTCCGATCAATGATCAACATCGGAGCCGTGGACACCCATATTGACCCCTATACCCACACGAATGAATATTCGAGTGAACCTCCAGTTGCCGAGTGCTATTCCTGTTGCTTCGCGATATGTTACAAATACCCGAGGTGAGACATGTTGGCATCCCCGTGGATCAACAACTTGTCCACTATGCCAGTTACCTCGTTACCGGTATTGTTCTCTTTTCTCGTTACCGTGTTCCGGCATCCCTGTGATCAAATCACCCTGTGTCTGGCCAGACGATGATGGATACCGTAATACGAGAGGGCCCAGAGATATCTCTCCATCGTCGGAGGAGCAAATCCCAATCTTGAGCTATCTTGTTACTTGCCATACTTTTCCGTGAACCCGTAAGCCGCCGTAATAGCCACCCAGTAACGAATGATGTTTAACAAACCCCAAAGTTCACGAAGCAAGCACGAAGGAACTCGATACTCTCATGGTCTAAGGAATTATGCAAACATTAACTATCTCTGTGTTATTAACCATTAACTTATGACGAATGAATCTCATAGCATAACATCAATTCGGGTCGATTCAACACAAATGTTCTGCTAACATTGTGCCCTCAAAATTGATGGCATAGACATGCCCATGATCAGGAAAACAGAACCATCATGCAACACTTGAGCTAGTCTTAGAGGCCAGACTAGGAATACATTTTACCGTTTATTATTCCACACGTGCATATGAGTTTTCCTCCGAGCCTCGTGGTTATTGTAGACTCGAGAACCATAGCAGTTATAGCATGGAATATAAACTTAATTAGGAACATGGGGATAAATAATAACATTTATTATTGCCTCTAGGGCATATCTCCTACAGACTCCCACTTGCACTAGAGTCAATAATCTAGTCAATGCTAATGCACTTTACACCTATGGCATACTGGTGTAAAATATGCTTCTCTTGTGGTATAGCCTGATGTCCAACGGATCTGACAACTTCAGCTCCGTGTGTAACTTTGCATATCTTCGCGTTTTAATGCTTTCACAAAATTCATATTTTGTGTGGACTTGGCTTTGTATATATGTGAATCACAGGTCAAACCTTGATTCCTCAGACTGAGCTATGGAGCAACTATCTGCAATAGTGTCCCATTGACCAAAGCCATCTTGGAACCATACTAAGTTCATGAATGAACTATATGATTCAACATCTTCTTTGTTGCTTCCAAAACGTCAACATACTTAGCCTTTTGTTATAGAATTCGCCATAATAACCTGTTTAGAACAATTCCAACTTACCGTGCCACCGTATTGTGTATTACACAAAACCTTAACTTAAATCGAAAATCGCATGGAACATTGATGAAGACTGTATCGATGTAATTACTTACAACGAGCACTTCATAATCTCTGCTTGCGAGAAAACATGTCATCAGTGCTACTTTAGTACTCAATGACATTTTTCACTGTTGTCCTATGATTAGTACTTTGATCACTTTGGTATCTATACTCGCAACAGTTTGGGAGTATCGGACATATCTGGTTGTTTTACATACCATGAAATACATGATTAATCCAAACACAAGAGTGTGTGGAATCTCCATCATGTATTTTGCTCATCAGTATTTTGGGATACCGAGTCTTACAAAACTCTTTCCATGTGACTTCGGCAAGAATCACTCCTTGGCGGTTTTAGTGCTAAATGGTTTTAGCATCTTGTCAATATGTATTTTTGCTTAGCCCCATTAGGTAAATCTATCTCCATAGATCATTATGCCTAATAGCAAGGCTATTTAGCTCAAGCACTTCATCGAAAACTATTTTCAAATGAAGTCCTAATTCGTGTCAAGAAATTTATTTCCAATTAACAATGTGTCAAGCACACAAGGTTTTTAGAAATATTATTATGATCCCACTTACTTTCTTGAACCACAAGCATCTTCGATACCCATTTGATGAAGTCAAACTCTTTTGACCATTTCATCAGAAACGAAGATTCCAACTCCATTTTGCTCTCTTCTGTCCATTGCTGGAACTTTGAAGTTTGCATACTTACTAGCATCCTCTGGATCGAAAAATTACTTTGGACTGTATTACATACAAGTCCTAGGTTGCATTTCCATCTCATGGAAATCCTTTTTGGCATCCATGTTTCATATCTCATGTTTGAAATATGTATTAATTGCTAGTTCAACCCGAACCGACTTTAAGCATCGCTATGGTGAGACAACCTCATCGTAGTCAACTCTTTGAACTTGTCATTGTAACAAGTCGAGCTTTATGGATAAAACATTTTATCCACATTAGTTTATAGTTTCATAAATATTCGTTAGACTCTAAGTCTTCCGAAAGGTGTATCAAGGTTTTAATCTTGAATCACTTATATGGAAACTATCTCGGATTGTATTGGCATTTAGCCAATTCCGGAGTCAGGGCCCATCAACGCTTCCTTGTGTATCGTAGGTATACTGTTGTCTAACAACAATATCTCGTATGCGCACCTGAGAGGTTTGCACGAGTTTTTCCTACGTGGTTCAGCTGCAAGTTCGACCGAAGTCCATACATCTCATGTAGAGGCTTCCGTATCAGTCGCAGTAGGAAACTCTGGAATTACTTCCAAGGTCTCTTTCCTTTGATCTGATGACGAAGATACTGTTTATCTCGTCGAGTTGCACTGTTCTCCCACTCACCTTTTTGAAAGAACAATTTTCTTCAAAAACCATACCGTTCTTTGTGGCAAAACTATTTGCCTCGGTATAGTGAGGGAGGAATACCCAATAACTTGGGATAACCTACAAAGTAGCACTTGTCTGATTTGGAATAGGTTTGTAATCTTTTACACAAACCCCACATTCCAAATGTTAAGAAAAGATATAACATGGTTGGGCGTACCATACCATGGCGTCATTTCAACAGACCCGATGGAGCTCTTTTCAGTGTAAAAGCCGCAGTCTCTAAAGCATCACCTTAAAAGGGATCGTGGCAAATTTTATTTATGTCATCTTTGATCTTACCATGTCATAAATGGTTCGATTACATCTTCACGGACTTTCCACTTGCAGTGGTGCTCCGGGAGGTGTAAGTTATGAAACCCCTTTCACAACTCATCAGACATTCGCTAAACTTGTAACTCAAATATTCCTTTCTGCAATCGAATTGTAGAAACATAATTTTCTTGTTACAACAACTTCTACTTCATTTTTGAAAACCTTATGAATTCAAAAAGATCCAGACTTACGTCTCAACAAGTAAATATCCACATATCTACTTGAGTCATTTCTGAAGATAGATAAATCCACTACTTGCAACAACATTTATTGAACTACACACATCAAAATGTATGATCACCAATAAGTTTGTTGCTCGTTCCTTATGGCGAGATCACTTGGTTGTCTTGACGTTCAGGCATGAAAGTCATGAGCTCGGAAACACACGCATCGAAAGATGAACAAGAGTCACATAGAGATATGATCGGCAAGTTTGCCTAACGATTGAAGTTCTCGTCATCAGTGATGCTCACCATCAATGGCGTTGAATTGAAATTCGTGTCTTGAATCACTCACAATCAATTATGAGAGATATTGATTTGAGTGGGAGCGCACTGTTGAATTAACTTGTTTAATTCTCAGTGCAATTAATCTTGAACACTGTCTAAGTGTGATTTGCATAATAAGTAGAATAATGGCTCGCGTTTCCACCTTCCCTATTAAAATTGAATAGCTGTTAAATATCTGGTTAAAACTTTACGGTTGGTAACGTAATATGAGGATTGTCCTCAATAGTGCCGAGAAGGACTTTGTCCTATCGCATACTTTCGGTATTCTCCCGCTAAAGCTATGGATCATGTGACTCTCGTCCTTCGATCCAAAAGCTAAAATTCCGTTACGGTCGAGTGAAATATGTTTGCTTCCATGAGACCCGAACTTCAAATGTTTTGGGATAGTTATGTGATATTCATGGAACTGAAAATTAATTTTCAGATACAAACAAAGGCTGAAAGATATGAGATATCTAAAGCCATGTTTGTTTGCAAACTATTAGTAAAAGTGTTTACTGGGCATTTGACTGATAAGAGAGGGATCCAGAAGAACGCCTGTCATATGATGATGGTGAATAAAACAACAACTTAAAGAGAAAGGAAGTATCCGAAGGGTGTTAGTGAAACTTTCACGCCTAGGAAATCCGGGGCTAACGCCACTCTTAAGTTGGGTGCTTCTTCTGAGAGTAGGAGAAATACTAAAAGTTAAACTGTTAGAAGTATAATGGCAAAAGGATAGAAGACTGGAATATCCAGCTCATGTATGAATGTCATACAGGTTTTTTGATGTATAGAAGGCTGGTCAAAGATATAGTTCTTGGGAATTATGGTTAAACATGTTAATCACTAATTCTTGGGTATTGTGAGTTAATCACAAAGATACCCGCTCGATTGCATTCTGTTGCAACTCGATGTAAGAACTACTATGGCCTGAGAGACTAGCCAGGAATGAGGTTTAGATACACGTAGGGAACATAGTAAATGTTACTATGCCTTCCATCGGTGTATTCCCTATGTATTTACTTTCATAATTCATTTTAGAGTTTCACACTCTAGCCCTTTGCATAAGGTATCTTGCAAGAAGGTTGTTCATAAGAGAACTTTTGATGTTCGGTGTTATGAATAACATAAGGGCCATACTTTCATTATGAATGAGATGTATGTTATGAATATTGATATTAATACATTACCTCTGTATTTACTTTCATAATTCATTTTAGAGTTTTACACTCTAGCCCATTGCATAAAGTATCTTGCAAAAGGTTATTCATAAGAGAACTTTTAATGTTCGGTGTTATGAATAACATAAGGGCCATACTTTCATTATGAATGAGATGTATGTTATGAATATTGATATTAATACATTACCTCTGTATTTACTTTCATAATTCATTTTAGAGTTTTACACTCTAGCCCATTGCATAAAGTATCTTGCAAAAGGTTATTCATAAGAGAACTTTTAATGTTCGATGTTATGAATAACATAAGGGCCATACTTTCATTATGAATGAGATGTATGTTATGAATATTGATATTAATACATTACCTCTGTATTTACTTTCATAATTCATTTAGAGTTCCATACACTCTAGCCCTTTGCATAAGGTATCTTGCAAGAAGGTTATTCATAAGAGAACTTTTGATGTTCGGTGTTATGAATAACATGAAGGGCCATGCTTCCATACATGATGGGATGTATGCTATGAATATTGATGGTAATATGATACATCCATAACACTGACGCTAAATGTCGCAAGACTAAAAGAATACCACACAAGTGTGGCACTGCATTTGGTCACATTGGAGAGACCCGCATGGAAAATTCCATTATGATGGATTTTGAAGTCATTTGATTTTGAATCATCTGACACTTGCAACTTTCCTCTGAAAGGTGAAGTGACTGAAATACCGTTCACAGGCCATAAGGAACGAGCAAAGAACATATTGGTGATCATACATTATGATGTGTGTAGTCCAATAAATGTTGTTGCAAGTAGTGGATTTATCTATCTTCAGAAATGACTCAAGTAGATATGTGGATATTTACTTGTTGAGACGTAAGTCTGGATCTTTTTGAATTCATAAGGTTTTCAAAAATGAAGTAGAAGTTGTTGTAACAAGAAAATTATGTTTCTACAATTCGATTGCAGAAAGGAATATTTGAGTTACAAGTTTAGCGAATGTCTGATGAGTTGTGAAAGGGGTTTCATAACTTACACCTCCCGGAGCACCACTGCAAGTGGAAAGTCCGTGAAGATGTAATCGAACCATTTATGACATGGTAAGATCAAAGATGACATAAATAAAATTTGCCACTATCCCTTTTAAGGTGATGCTTTAGAGACTGCGGCTTTTACACTGAAAAGAGCTTCATCGGGTCTGTTGAAATAACGTCATGGTATGGTACGCCCAACCATGTTATATCTTTTCTTAACATTTGGAATATGGGGCTTGTGTAAAAGGTTACAAACCTATTCCAAATCAGACAAGTGCTACTTTGTAGGTTATCCCAAGTCATTGGGTATTCCCCCACCACTGTACCGAGGCAAAGGGTTTTGCCACAAAACGGTATGCTTTTAATGAGAATAGTTCTCATAAAAGGTCAGTGGGAGGACAGTGCAACTCGACAAGATAACCAGTATCTTCGTCATCAGATCAAAGGAAAGAAACCTTGGAAGTGAATCCGGAGTTTCCTACTGCGACTGATACGGAAGTCTCTACAATAAAATGTATGGACTTCGGTCGAACTTGCAGCTGAACCACGTAGGCAAAGCTCGTGCAAACCTATCAGGTGCGCAAACGAGATATTGTTGTTAGACAACAGTATACCTACAATACACAAGGAAGCGTTGATGGGCCCTGACTCCGGAATTGGCTAAATGCCAATACAATCTGAGATAGTTTCCATATATGTGATTCAAGATTAAAATCTTGATACACCTTTCGGAAGACTTATAGTCTAACGAATATTTATGGAACTAAAAACTGACACGGATAAAATGTTTATCCATAAAGCTCGACTTGTTGCAATAACAAGTTCAAGGAGTTGACTACGATAAGATTGTCTCACCGTAGCGATGCTTAAAGTCGGTTCGGGTTGAACTAGCAATTAATACATATTTCAATCATGAGATATGAAACATGGATGATGAAAGGATTTCCATCTGATGGAAATGAAACCTAGGACTTGTATGTGATACAGTCCAAAGTAATTTGTCGATCCAGAGGATGCTAGTAAGTATGCAAACTTCAGAGTTCCAGCGATGGACAGAAGAGAGCAAAGTGGAGTTGGAATCTTCGTTTTTGATGGAATGATCAAAGGGGGTTTGACTTCATCAAATGGGTATCGAAGATGCTTGTGATTCAAGAAAGTAAGTGGGAGCATAATAATATTTCTAAAAACCTTGTGTACTTGACACATTGTTAATTGGAAATAAATTTCTTGACACGAATTAGGACTTCATTTGAAAATAATTTTTCGATGAAGTGCTTAGGCTAAATAGCCTCAATATTAGGCATGATGATCTATGGAGATAGATTTACCTAATGGGGCTAAGCAATGAATACATATTGACAAGATGCTAAAACCTTTTAGCATTTAAAACGCCAAGGAGTGATTCTTGCCGAAGTCACATGGAAAGAGTTTTGCAAGACTCGGTGTCCCAAAACACTGATGAGTGAAATACATGATGGAGATTCCACACACTCTTGTGTTTGGATTAATCATGCATTCCATGGTATGTAAAACAACCAGATATGTCCGATACTCCAAAGTTGTTGCGAGTATAGATACCAAAGTGATCAAAGTACTGATCATGGGACACAGTGAAAGATGTCATTGAGTACTAGAGTAGTACTGATGACATGTTTTCTCGCAAGCGGAAATCATGAAGAGTTCGTTGTAATATGTTACATCGATACAGTCTTTACCATTTCTCCATGCGATTTTCGATTTGTTTTGAGGGTTTTGTGTGATACACAATATGGTGGCACGGTAGTTGGAAATTATTCCAAACAAGATACTGTGGCGAATTCTATAACAAAGGCTAAGTATGTTGACGCTTAAGAAGCGACAAAGAAGTTGTTGAATCATATAGTTCATTCATGAACTTAGTATGGTTCCAAGAAGGCTTTGGTCTATGGGACACTATTGCAGATAGTTGCTCCATAGCTCAGTCTGAGGAATCAGGTTTCGACCAATGATTCACACATATGCAAAGCCAAGTCCACACAAAATATGAATTTTGTGAAAGCATGAAAACGCGGGGATATGCAAAGTTACACACGGAGCTGAAGACGTCAGATCCGTTGGACATCAGGCTATACCACAAGCGAAGCATATTTTACACCAGTATGCCATAGGTGTAAAGTGCATTAGCATTGACTAGATTATTGACTCTAGTGCAAGTGGGAGTCTGTAGGAGATATGCCCTAGAGGCAATAATAAATGTTATTGATTATCTCCCTGTTCATAATTATGTTTATGTTCCATGCTATAACTGCAATGATTCTCGAGTCTACAAATAAAACGAGGCTTGGAGGGAAACTCATGTGCACGTGTGGGATAATAAACGGTAAAATGTATTCCTAGTCAAGCATCTATGACTGGCTCAAGTATTGCATGATGATCCCGTTTTCCTGATCATGGGCATGGCTATGCCGGCAATTTTGAGGGCACAATTGTTGGTAGAACACTTGTGTTGAATCGACCCAAATTGATGTTATGCTATGAGATACATTCGTCATAAGTTAATGGTTAATAACACAGGAAGTTAATGTTTGCATAATTCCTTAGACCATGAGAGTATCGAGTTTCTTCATGCTTGCTTCATGAACTTTGGGGTTTGTTAAACGTCATCCGTAAATGGGTGGCTATTACGGCGGCTTACGGGTTCATGGAAAAGTATGTCAAGTAACTTGATAGCTCAAGATTGGGATTTGCTCCTCCGACGATGGAGAGATATCTCTGGGCCCTCTCGGTGTTACGGTATCCATCATCGTCTGGCCAGACACAGGGTGATTTGATCACAGGGATGCCGGAACACGGGAACGAGAAAAGAGAACAATACCGGCAACGAGGTAACTGGCATTGTGGACAAGTGTTGATCCACGAGGATGCCAACATGTCTCACCTCGGGTATTTGTAACATATCGCGAAGCAACAGGAATAGCACACGGCAACTCGAGGTTCACTCGAATATTCATTCGTGTGGGTATAGGGATCAATATGGGTGTCCACGGCTCCGATGTTGATCATTGATCGGAAGGGGTTCCGGGTCATGTCTATGCTTCACCGAACCTATAGGGTCACACGCTTAAGGGTCATCTATCTGCTGAATACTAGACAGGGAGTCTGAGAGAAAAACACCGAAAAAGTTTCGGACGCCGGAAAAGTTCCGCAGAGAGAGGTCACCGGATGAGTTTCGGTGAAACTGGAAAAGTTGTTTCAGGGGATACCATAAAGTCAAATTGGTCTTGGCACATGCCTGATAATTCTTGGAGGGTGCCAGAATCGTTCTGGAAACTTTTTGGAATTTTCTGGAATGAAAACCGGAAATGTTCCGGAGCTGCCGAAACCGCTTCAGATGCTTTTCGCAGATGAAATCACTAAACCGGAATTGTTCCGGCTCGCGTTGAAAATTATTTTGGTGGGTACTAGAATTGTTCTAAGCCCACATGAATATTTTCAGTTCGATCATACGCTAAAAAATGTCGTCGTGAATAGTGAAAGCACTTTTTGGATATTTTTGAGAAAGGCATATTCCTTTTGAGAAAGGGATATTCCAAAGGCATATTCCTTTTGAGAAAGGGATATTCCCCTTGGGATTTCCTATATATAGGAAGGGAGATGGCTGCCATCTTCACATCCTTGCTCTCACATACAAAGCCATGCATGATCTGGCATTCTTCTCTCCCTCCCAGCGAAATAGTTTCGTAGAGCCGAAAGGCTGTCTGGGTTCCGGCAGGAACTAGTTCTGGACGGCGAAGCCCTGCCGGATAGATGACACCGTATGTGTGCAACTCTGTAGAGAGATCGTAGTTTCGGTCTTAGTTCGAGAGTGCCTCCCGAAGGGCTGTCCGTGTGACCGTCCGAGTTTTGGAGGTCCTCCCGAAGGGCTGTCCGAGTGACAGTCCGAGTTTCGGAGGTCCTCCCGAAGGGCTGTCCGCGACACCGTCCGGGGGACTGTGCGACCGCCTCCCGGAGGGCTGTCCGCGGGGCAGATGAGGGTATACATCCTCGCGGTTGGGAGGTTGTAAAATCCTAGCTGCGGGGATCTGCACCGCCGTTCGTCATCGACTCTACGTCCGCTGCGCTACGAGTCGGTAATGAAAGAGATCAAACCTTGTATGCAGTCTCCATAGTGGTCCTGGGCTGGTGCGTAGGTCGGAAATTTTTTGTTTTCTACTGCGTTACCCTACAGTGGCATCAAGAGCCGTGCTATGCGTAGATGCAGGTTGCGATCTAGAATACATAGAGATGTATGGGTGTTGCACAATATAATTAGGTAGTAGATGAGATCTATTGCTGAAAATTATTTGTGCGGGTAGCAGATGAAGTCTGTTACCCGATGTTCTTGTTGCTTGCCTAGAATTTGCATATTTCTGATCTTGATAACAGTATGGTGGAGTTTCAATGTTCTGGCAATCCGCGATCCTGATTGATCAACGAAGTGCTAACAGTTCATTGAATTCCACCGTAGTTAAAAAGAAAGATGAAATTTCGCAGACGAAAGGGCAATGCAGATATGATCTGCACGGGGGTCACGCGTATGACGAAGTTTAGTATGGGGCTCGAGATTTTATTGTCTCGTGTTTCATACACCCTGGAATGTTAATCTAGCGACTTGGATTATCATGCTTGATGATGGACGTTGGTAGCTTCGGTTTGTTTCGAAACCTTAGAAGTCACGTAAAAATAAAATTTTGCATGAACCGATTAGAGGCGTCTAACTTGGTTTTGCAGGATGGTTTGCATATGCATATGATGTGGTATAGCAGTGTTCATAATAATTTGATTATGTATGAGATGACTATATGATGTAAATTGATTAACATGACCTGCGTGTCATGATTCGGCATGATGGCTGGAGCCATATGATTGCACTTTAATGACCTGCGTGTCAACCTTATGTAATGCACTTATTTTATTAGCTATAGAGATAGCAATATTATGTGGTGCATCGACAAGGTGGTGGCAATCTTCGCGAAGGTGAACACCGACGCGAATGCCAAAGACGAAGAAATGAAAGACTTCTCCGTCAGAAAGGGCTATACCATATCTTGCTATTTTGAATTGCCTGAGATGTTTATCCCTTATGATGCACCCTTCTTGATTGCGCGGTAGTCGCTTTTTATTAGGGTGATCTCTCACAAAAATATCAAGTAGTTAGTGTTCTCCCAAGTGTAGCACCGTCACGGCACCTAACTTTTCGGGGTGCGCCATGCTGACATGGGTACGAACGATTAGGGATGTGTGAGGCGGGTGAGTTAAGACCTCGCAGCGAGATCACTTGGTTGTCTTGACGTTCAGGCATGAAAGTCATGAGCTCGGAAACACACGCATCGAAAGATGAACAAGAGTCACATAGAGATATGATCGGCAAGTTTGCCTAACGATTGAAGTTCTCGTCATCAGTGATGCTCACCATCAATGGCGTTGAATTGAAATTCGTGTCTTGAATCACTCACAATCAATTATGAGAGATATTGATTTGAGTGGGAGCGCACTGTTGAATTAACTTGTTTAATTCTCAGTGCAATTAATCTTGAACACTGTCTAAGTGTGATTTGCATAATAAGTAGAATAATGGCTCGCGTTTCCACCTTCCCTATTAAAATTGAATAGCTGTTAAATATCTGGTTAAAACTTTACGGTTGGTAACGTAATATGAGGATTGTCCTCAATAGTGCCGAGAAGGACTTTGTCCTATCGCATACTTTCGGTATTCTCCCGCTAAAGCTATGGATCATGTGACTCTCGTCCTTCGATCCAAAAGCTAAAATTCCGTTACGGTCGAGTGAAATATGTTTGCTTCCATGAGACCCGAACTTCAAATGTTTTGGGATAGTTATGTGATATTCATGGAACTGAAAATTAATTTTCAGATACAAACAAAGGCTGAAAGATATGAGATATCTAAAGCCATGTTTGTTTGCAAACTATTAGTAAAAGTGTTTACTGGGCATTTGACTGATAAGAGAGGGATCCAGAAGAACGCCTGTCATATGATGATGGTGAATAAAACAACAACTTAAAGAGAAAGGAAGTATCCGAAGGGTGTTAGTGAAACTTTCACGCCTAGGAAATCCGGGGCTAACGCCACTCTTAAGTTGGGTGCTTCTTCTGAGAGTAGGAGAAATACTAAAAGTTAAACTGTTAGAAGTATAATGGCAAAAGGATAGAAGACTGGAATATCCAGCTCATGTATGAATGTCATACAGGTTTTTTGATGTATAGAAGGCTGGTCAAAGATATAGTTCTTGGGAATTATGGTTAAACATGTTAATCACTAATTCTTGGGTATTGTGAGTTAATCACAAAGATACCCGCTCGATTGCATTCTGTTGCAACTCGATGTAAGAACTACTATGGCCTGAGAGACTAGCCAGGAATGAGGTTTAGATACACGTAGGGAACATAGTAAATGTTACTATGCCTTCCATCGGTGTATTCCCCATGTATTTACTTTCATAATTCATTTTAGAGTTTCACACTCTAGCCCTTTGCATAAGGTATCTTGCAAGAAGGTTGTTCATAAGAGAACTTTTGATGTTCGGTGTTATGAATAACATAAAGGCCATACTTTCATTATGAATGAGATGTATGTTATGAATATTGATATTAATACATTACCTCTGTATTTACTTTCATAATTCATTTTAGAGTTTTACACTCTAGCCCATTGCATAAAGTATCTTGCAAAAGGTTATTCATAAGAGAACTTTTAATGTTCGGTGTTATGAATAACATAAGGGCCATACTTTCATTATGAATGAGATGTATGTTATGAATATTGATATTAATACATTACCTCTGTATTTACTTTCATAATTCATTTTAGAGTTTTACACTCTAGCCCATTGCATAAAGTATCTTGCAAAAGGTTATTCATAAGAGAACTTTTAATGTTCGATGTTATGAATAACATAAGGGCCATACTTTCATTATGAATGAGATGTATGTTATGAATATTGATATTAATACATTACCTCTGTATTTACTTTCATAATTCATTTAGAGTTCCATACACTCTAGCCCTTTGCATAAGGTATCTTGCAAGAAGGTTATTCATAAGAGAACTTTTGATGTTCGGTGTTATGAATAACATGAAGGGCCATGCTTCCATACATGATGGGATGTATGCTATGAATATTGATGGTAATATGATACATCCATAACACTGACGCTAAATGTCGCAAGACTAAAAGAATACCACACAAGTGTGGCACTGCATTTGGTCACATTGGAGAGACCCGCATGGAAAATTCCATTATGATGGATTTTGAAGTCATTTGATTTTGAATCATCTGACACTTGCAACTTTCCTCTGAAAGGTGAAGTGACTGAAATACCGTTCACAGGCCATAAGGAACGAGCAAAGAACATATTGGTGATCATACATTATGATGTGTGTAGTCCAATAAATGTTGTTGCAAGTAGTGGATTTATCTATCTTCAGAAATGACTCAAGTAGATATGTGGATATTTACTTGTTGAGACGTAAGTCTGGATCTTTTTGAATTCATAAGGTTTTCAAAAATGAAGTAGAAGTTGTTGTAACAAGAAAATTATGTTTCTACAATTCGATTGCAGAAAGGAATATTTGAGTTACAAGTTTAGCGAATGTCTGATGAGTTGTGAAAGGGGTTTCATAACTTACACCTCCCGGAGCACCACTGCAAGTGGAAAGTCCGTGAAGATGTAATCGAACCATTTATGACATGGTAAGATCAAAGATGACATAAATAAAATTTGCCACTATCCCTTTTAAGGTGATGCTTTAGAGACTGCGGCTTTTACACTGAAAAGAGCTTCATCGGGTCTGTTGAAATAACGTCATGGTATGGTACGCCCAACCATGTTATATCTTTTCTTAACATTTGGAATATGGGGCTTGTGTAAAAGGTTACAAACCTATTCCAAATCAGACAAGTGCTACTTTGTAGGTTATCCCAAGTCATTGGGTATTCCCCCACCACTGTACCGAGGCAAAGGGTTTTGCCACAAAACGGTATGCTTTTAATGAGAATAGTTCTCATAAAAGGTCAGTGGGAGGACAGTGCAACTCGACAAGATAACCAGTATCTTCGTCATCAGATCAAAGGAAAGAAACCTTGGAAGTGAATCCGGAGTTTCCTACTGCGACTGATACGGAAGTCTCTACAATAAAATGTATGGACTTCGGTCGAACTTGCAGCTGAACCACGTAGGCAAAGCTCGTGCAAACCTATCAGGTGCGCAAACGAGATATTGTTGTTAGACAACAGTATACCTACAATACACAAGGAAGCGTTGATGGGCCCTGACTCCGGAATTGGCTAAATGCCAATACAATCTGAGATAGTTTCCATATATGTGATTCAAGATTAAAATCTTGATACACCTTTCGGAAGACTTATAGTCTAACGAATATTTATGGAACTAAAAACTGACACGGATAAAATGTTTATCCATAAAGCTCGACTTGTTGCAATAACAAGTTCAAGGAGTTGACTACGATAAGATTGTCTCACCGTAGCGATGCTTAAAGTCGGTTCGGGTTGAACTAGCAATTAATACATATTTCAATCATGAGATATGAAACATGGATGATGAAAGGATTTCCATCTGATGGAAATGAAACCTAGGACTTGTATGTGATACAGTCCAAAGTAATTTGTCGATCCAGAGGATGCTAGTAAGTATGCAAACTTCAGAGTTCCAGCGATGGACAGAAGAGAGCAAAGTGGAGTTGGAATCTTCGTTTTTGATGGAATGATCAAAGGGGGTTTGACTTCATCAAATGGGTATCGAAGATGCTTGTGATTCAAGAAAGTAAGTGGGAGCATAATAATATTTCTAAAAACCTTGTGTACTTGACACATTGTTAATTGGAAATAAATTTCTTGACACGAATTAGGACTTCATTTGAAAATAATTTTTCGATGAAGTGCTTAGGCTAAATAGCCTCAATATTAGGCATGATGATCTATGGAGATAGATTTACCTAATGGGGCTAAGCAATGAATACATATTGACAAGATGCTAAAACCTTTTAGCATTTAAAACGCCAAGGAGTGATTCTTGCCGAAGTCACATGGAAAGAGTTTTGCAAGACTCGGTGTCCCAAAACACTGATGAGTGAAATACATGATGGAGATTCCACACACTCTTGTGTTTGGATTAATCATGCATTCCATGGTATGTAAAACAACCAGATATGTCCGATACTCCAAAGTTGTTGCGAGTATAGATACCAAAGTGATCAAAGTACTGATCATGGGACACAGTGAAAGATGTCATTGAGTACTAGAGTAGTACTGATGACATGTTTTCTCGCAAGCGTAAATCATGAAGAGTTCGTTGTAATATGTTACATCGATACAGTCTTTACCATTTCTCCATGCGATTTTCGATTTGTTTTGAGGGTTTTGTGTGATACACAATATGGTGGCACGGTAGTTGGAAATTATTCCAAACAAGATACTGTGGCGAATTCTATAACAAAGGCTAAGTATGTTGACGCTTAAGAAGCGACAAAGAAGTTGTTGAATCATATAGTTCATTCATGAACTTAGTATGGTTCCAAGAAGGCTTTGGTCTATGGGACACTATTGCAGATAGTTGCTCCATAGCTCAGTCTGAGGAATCAGGTTTCGACCAATGATTCACACATATGCAAAGCCAAGTCCACACAAAATATGAATTTTGTGAAAGCATGAAAACGCGGGGATATGCAAAGTTACACACGGAGCTGAAGACGTCAGATCCGTTGGACATCAGGCTATACCACAAGCGAAGCATATTTTACACCAGTATGCCATAGGTGTAAAGTGCATTAGCATTGACTAGATTATTGACTCTAGTGCAAGTGGGAGTCTGTAGGAGATATGCCCTAGAGGCAATAATAAATGTTATTGATTATCTCCCTGTTCATAATTATGTTTATGTTCCATGCTATAACTGCAATGATTCTCGAGTCTACAAATAAAACGAGGCTTGGAGGGAAACTCATGTGCACGTGTGGGATAATAAACGGTAAAATGTATTCCTAGTCAAGCATCTATGACTGGCTCAAGTATTGCATGATGATCCCGTTTTCCTGATCATGGGCATGGCTATGCCGGCAATTTTGAGGGCACAATTGTTGGTAGAACACTTGTGTTGAATCGACCCAAATTGATGTTATGCTATGAGATACATTCGTCATAAGTTAATGGTTAATAACACAGGAAGTTAATGTTTGCATAATTCCTTAGACCATGAGAGTATCGAGTTTCTTCATGCTTGCTTCATGAACTTTGGGGTTTGTTAAACGTCATCCGTAAATGGGTGGCTATTACGGCGGCTTACGGGTTCATGGAAAAGTATGTCAAGTAACTTGATAGCTCAAGATTGGGATTTGCTCCTCCGACGATGGAGAGATATCTCTGGGCCCTCTCGGTGTTACGGTATCCATCATCGTCTGGCCAGACACAGGGTGATTTGATCACAGGGATGCCGGAACACGGGAACGAGAAAAGAGAACAATACCGGCAACGAGGTAACTGGCATTGTGGACAAGTGTTGATCCACGAGGATGCCAACATGTCTCACCTCGGGTATTTGTAACATATCGCGAAGCAACAGGAATAGCACACGGCAACTCGAGGTTCACTCGAATATTCATTCGTGTGGGTATAGGGATCAATATGGGTGTCCACGGCTCCGATGTTGATCATTGATCGGAAGGGGTTCCGGGTCATGTCTATGCTTCACCGAACCTATAGGGTCACACGCTTAAGGGTCATCTATCTGCTGAATACTAGACAGGGAGTCTGAGAGAAAAACACCGAAAAAGTTTCGGACGCCGGAAAAGTTCCGCAGAGAGAGGTCACCGGATGAGTTTCGGTGAAACTGGAAAAGTTATTTCAGGGGATACCATAAAGTCAAATTGGTCTTGGCACATGCCTGATAATTCTTGGAGGGTGCCAGAATCGTTCTGGAAACTTTTTGGAATTTTCTGGAATGAAAACTGGAAATGTTCCGGAGCTGCCGAAACCGCTTCAGATGCTTTTCGCAGATGAAATCACTAAACCGGAATTGTTCCGGCTCGCGTTGAAAATTATTTTGGTGGGTACTAGAATTGTTCTAAGCCCACATGAATATTTTCAGTTCGATCAGACGCTAAAAAATGTCGTCGTGAATAGTGAAAGCACTTTTTGGATATTTTTGAGAAAGGCATATTCCTTTTGAGAAAGGGATATTCCAAAGGCATATTCCTTTTGAGAAAGGGATATTCCCCTTGGGATTTCCTATATATAGGAAGGGAGATGGCTGCCATCTTCACATCCTTGCTCTCACATACAAAGCCATGCATGATCTGGCATTCTTCTCTCCCTCCCAGCGAAATAGTTTCGTAGAGCCGAAAGGCTGTCTGGGTTCCGGCAGGAACTAGTTCTGGACGGCGAAGCCCTGCCGGATAGATGACACCGTATGTGTGCAACTCTGTAGAGAGATCGTAGTTTCGGTCTTAGTTCGAGAGTGCCTCCCGAAGGGCTGTCCGTGTGACCGTCCGAGTTTTGGAGGTCCTCCCGAAGGGCTGTCCGAGTGACAGTCCGAGTTTCGGAGGTCCTCCCGAAGGGCTGTCCG
Organism: Elymus sibiricus; assembly: GCA_039707655.1. NCBI lineage: Eukaryota > Viridiplantae > Streptophyta > Magnoliopsida > Poales > Poaceae > Elymus > Elymus sibiricus. The sequence continues at coordinate 404,483,496 of CM077663.1, forward strand.
CGACACCGTCCGGGGGACTGTGCGACCGCCTCCCGGAGGGCTGTCCGCGGGGCAGATGAGGGTATACATCCTCGCGGTTGGGAGGTTGTAAAATCCTAGCTGCGGGGATCTGCACCGCCGTTCGTCATCGACTCTACGTCCGCTGCGCTACGAGTCGGTAACGAAAGAGATCAAACCTTGTATGCAGTCTCCATAGTGGTCCTGGGCTGGTGCGTAGGTCGGAAATTTTTTGTTTTCTACTGCGTTACCCTACAGACGAGGAGGCGGGGCTTGGGGTCATCGGAGCAGCCAGGCCGCCACGCGGGAGGGGGGACATGGACACCAGCCGGTGCAGTAGGGTGGCAGAGAGCCGTCAAGGTCACCTCAGTGCCAGATCGACTCAGACGACGACTCACAGGAGCTGCTCCTGGCCGGCGCACGCGGGAATCCCCGGTGGCACAGACGGGCAGCACCGGCGCCTGAGGCTCACGCGGGAGCAGTGGGGACGGAGGGTAGCACCTGGTGGCAGGGCGACTGGTGGGACGGCGGCACCGGCGCAGGAGCAGATGCGGCGGTGCCGTCCCCACCTGCTACTGGTGCTGCTAGGGTTTTGCGGTGCCTGCTGGATCCCTCGGCGCACCGGCTGCGAGCGCGGGAGGACGGCGAAGAGAGGCTGGGGCGGGCGGCGGGAGGTGACGGCCCTGTCATCCACGGGTAGGGCTGGGATCCGGCGGTGGACGCCTGTACCTGGCCGCGGCTGGATGGGGGATCCAGATGCGGCACATCTCGCAGGTCCGCCGCTGGCTAGATGCTTGGGGGAGAGGGGGGCGTGACGGGGGGATCTGGCTGGGCGTGGCAGAGGGTGGGGCGGGGGCGGGCCGGCGGCTCTGTGGGTTGGACGGGGCCGGCGGCGGCGGTGCACTGTGGAAGAAGGTGGGGGAGATGGGGCGAAGAAGGTGGGGGCGCGGGGGCTGGGTGGGTGGTTAGGGGCGGACGGTGTGGTGCCGGTACTAGGGTGGCGCACCTAGGTGTGGTGCGCCATTACTAAGTCTGGGCAGATTTAGTAATGGCGCACCACATCTAGGTGCGCCACTATGCCCAGACTTAGTAATGGCGCACCACACCTAGGTGCGCCACTGCTACCTAAAATAGTAGTGGCGCACCTGGCTGTGGTGCGCCATTGGTAAGCCTGGGGAGGGGGTGGACTCAGAAAAAAATAGCAATGGCGCACCGTGTGTGTGGTGCGCCATTAGTAATATAGAGATTAGTGGCGCACCCATGTGTGGTGCGCCACTGCTATTTAGCAGTGGCGCACCACATACATAGTGCGCCACTAATGTCTATATTAGCTATAGCCCTTTTTCTAGTAGTGTCACACGGACAGCCCTTCGGGAGGCACTCTCGAACTAAGACCGAAACTATGATCTCTCTACAGAGTTGCACACATACGGTGTCATCTATCCGGCAGGGCTTCGCCGTCCAGAACTAGTTCCCACCGGAACCCAGACAGCCTTTCGGCTCTACGAAACTATTTCGCTGGGAGGGAGAGAGAAAGCCAGATCATGCATGGCACTTGTATGTGAGCAAGAGTGAGTTTTGGGCAGCCCCCTCCACCTCTATTTATAGGAGAAGGAGGGGTGGAGGGGCTGAAATTTCAGCCACATCCATCCATGTCATCTCCAAGATATTTTGAAGCAAAAGCCCAAAAAGGTGGCTTTCCAAAAAGTAACCATAAAGCTGATTTCACTATTCACGACGACATTTTTCAGCGTCCGTTCGAACCGAAAATATTTATGTGGGCTTAGAACATTTCCAGTACCCACTAAAATAATTTTTGACGCGTTCCGAAACAATTCCGGATTAGTGATTTTCATCTGCGAAAAGCAAACAAAGCGGTTCCGAAACAATTTTTGACGCGTTCCGAAACAATTCCGGATTAGTGATTTTTGACGCGTTCCGAAACAATTCCGGATTAGTGATTTTCATCTGCGAACATTTCCGGTTTTTCTTCCGGAAAATTCCCAGAAGTTTCCAGAATGATTCTGGCACCCTCCAAGAATTATCAGGCGTGTGCCGAAACCAATTTGACTTAATGGTGTACTCCGAAACAACTTTTCGGTTTAGTGATTTTCATCTGTGAAAAGCAACTAAAACGGTTCCGGCAGTCCAGAACATTTCCGGTTTTTGTCTCTGAAAAATCTCAGAAGTTACCGGAACAATTCTGGTACCCTCCAATAATTTCCAGGCATGTGCCGAAACCAATTTGACTTAATGGTACACTCCGAAACAACTTTTCGGTTTTACCAAAACTCTTCCGGTGTTCTCTCTCCGGAACTCTTCCGTTGTCTCCGAAACTTTTTCGGTGAATTTCTCTCAGACTCCCTGTCTAGTATTCAACAGATAGATGACCCTTAAGCGTGTGACCCTATAGGTTCGGTGAAGTATAGATATGACCCGGAATCCCTTCCAATCAATGATCAACATCGGAGCCGTGGACACCCATATTGACCCCTATACCCACACGAATGAATATTCGAGTGAACCTCCAGTTGCCGAGTGCTATTCCTGTTGCTTCGCGATATGTTACAAATACCCGAGGTGAGACATGTTGGCATCCCCGTGGATCAACAACTTGTCCACTATGCCAGTTACCTCGTTACCGGTATTGTTCTCTTTTCTCGTTACCGTGTTCCGGCATCCCTGTGATCAAATCACCCTGTGTCTGGCCAGACGATGATGGATACCGTAATACGAGAGGGCCCAGAGATATCTCTCCATCGTCGGAGGAGCAAATCCCAATCTTGAGCTATCTTGTTACTTGCCATACTTTTCCGTGAACCCGTAAGCCGCCGTAATAGCCACCCAGTAACGAATGATGTTTAACAAACCCCAAAGTTCACGAAGCAAGCACGAAGGAACTCGATACTCTCATGGTCTAAGGAATTATGCAAACATTAACTATCTCTGTGTTATTAACCATTAACTTATGACGAATGAATCTCATAGCATAACATCAATTCGGGTCGATTCAACACAAATGTTCTGCTAACATTGTGCCCTCAAAATTGATGGCATAGACATGCCCATGATTAGGAAAACAGAACCATCATGCAACACTTGAGCTAGTCTTAGAGGCCAGACTAGGAATACATTTTACCGTTTATTATTCCACACGTGCATATGAGTTTTCCTCCGAGCCTCGTGGTTATTGTAGACTCGAGAACCATAGCAGTTATAGCATGGAATATAAACTTAATTAGGAACATGGGGATAAATAATAACATTTATTATTGCCTCTAGGGCATATCTCCTACAGACTCCCACTTGCACTAGAGTCAATAATCTAGTCAATGCTAATGCACTTTACACCTATGGCATACTGGTGTAAAATATGCTTCTCTTGTGGTATAGCCTGATGTCCAACGGATCTGACAACTTCAGCTCCCTGTGTAACTTTGCATATCTTCGCGTTTTAATGCTTTCACAAAATTCATATTTTGTGTGGACTTGGCTTTGTATATATGTGAATCACAGGTCAAACCTTGATTCCTCAGACTGAGCTATGGAGCAACTATCTGCAATAGTGTCCCATTGACCAAAGCCATCTTGGAACCATACTAAGTTCATGAATGAACTATATGATTCAACATCTTCTTTGTTGCTTCCAAAACGTCAACATACTTAGCCTTTTGTTATAGAATTCGCCATAATAACCTGTTTAGAACAATTCCAACTTACCGTGCCACCGTATTGTGTATTACACAAAACCTTAACTTAAATCGAAAATCGCATGGAACATTGATGAAGACTGTATCGATGTAATTACTTACAACGAGCACTTCATAATCTCTGCTTGCGAGAAAACATGTCATCAGTGCTACTTTAGTACTCAATGACATTTTTCACTGTTGTCCTATGATTAGTACTTTGATCACTTTGGTATCTATACTCGCAACAGTTTGGGAGTATCGGACATATCTGGTTGTTTTACATACCATGAAATACATGATTAATCCAAACACAAGAGTGTGTGGAATCTCCATCATGTATTTTGCTCATCAGTATTTTGGGATACCGAGTCTTACAAAACTCTTTCCATGTGACTTCGGCAAGAATCACTCCTTGGCGGTTTTAGTGCTAAATGGTTTTAGCATCTTGTCAATATGTATTTTTGCTTAGCCCCATTAGGTAAATCTATCTCCATAGATCATTATGCCTAATAGCAAGGCTATTTAGCTCAAGCACTTCATCGAAAACTATTTTCAAATGAAGTCCTAATTCGTGTCAAGAAATTTATTTCCAATTAACAATGTGTCAAGCACACAAGGTTTTTAGAAATATTATTATGATCCCACTTACTTTCTTGAACCACAAGCATCTTCGATACCCATTTGATGAAGTCAAACTCTTTTGACCATTTCATCAGAAACGAAGATTCCAACTCCATTTTGCTCTCTTCTGTCCATTGCTGGAACTTTGAAGTTTGCATACTTACTAGCATCCTCTGGATCGAAAAATTACTTCGGACTGTATTACATACAAGTCCTAGGTTGCATTTCCATCTCATGGAAATCCTTTTTGGCATCCATGTTTCATATCTCATGTTTGAAATATGTATTAATTGCTAGTTCAACCTGAACCGACTTTAAGCATCGCTATGGTGAGACAACCTCATCGTAGTCAACTCTTTGAACTTGTCATTGTAACAAGTCGAGCTTTATGGATAAAACATTTTATCCACATTAGTTTATAGTTTCATAAATATTCGTTAGACTCTAAGTCTTCCGAAAGGTGTATCAAGGTTTTAATCTTGAATCACTTATATGGAAACTATCTCGGATTGTATTGGCATTTAGCCAATTCCGGAGTCAGGGCCCATCAACGCTTCCTTGTGTATCGTAGGTATACTGTTGTCTAACAACAATATCTCGTATGCGCACCTGAGAGGTTTGCACGAGTTTTTCCTACGTGGTTCAGCTGCAAGTTCGACCGAAGTCCATACATCTCATGTAGAGGCTTCCGTATCAGTCGCAGTAGGAAACTCTGGAATTACTTCCAAGGTCTCTTTCCTTTGATCTGATGACGAAGATACTGTTTATCTCGTCGAGTTGCACTGTTCTCCCACTCACCTTTTTGAAAGAACAATTTTCTTCAAAAACCATACCGTTCTTTGTGGCAAAACTATTTGCCTCGGTATAGTGAGGGAGGAATACCCAATAACTTGGGATAACCTACAAAGTAGCACTTGTCTGATTTGGAATAGGTTTGTAATCTTTTACACAAACCCCACATTCCAAATGTTAAGAAAAGATATAACATGGTTGGGCGTACCATACCATGGCGTCATTTCAACAGACCCGATGGAGCTCTTTTCAGTGTAAAAGCCGCAGTCTCTAAAGCATTACTCTTAAAAGGGATAAAGGCAAATTGATTTATGTCATCTTTGATCTCACCATGTCATAAATGGTTTGATTACATCTTCACGGACATTCCACTTACTGTGGTGTTCCGGGAGGTGTAAGTTATGAAACTCTTTTCACAACTCATCAGCCATTCGCTAAACTTGTAACTCAAATATTCCTTTGCGCAATCAAATTGCAGAAACATAATTTTCTTGTTACAATAATTTCTACTTCATTTTTGAAAAACCTTTTGAATGATTTCAAAAGATCCAGACCTGCGTCTCATCAAGTAAATATCCATATATCTACTTGAGTCATTTCTGAAGAGAGATAAATCCACTACTTGCAACAACATTTATTGAACTACACACATCAAAATGTATGATCACCAATAAGTTTGTTGCTCGTTCCTTATGGCCTGTGAACGGTATTTCAGTCACTTCACTTTTCGGAGGAAGGTTGCAAGTGTCAGATGATTCAAAATCAAACGACTTCAAAATCCATCATAATGGAATTTTTCCATGCGGGTTCCTCCAATGTGACCAAATGCAGTGCCACACATGTGTGGTATTCTCTTAGTCTTGCGACATTTAGCGTCAGTGTTATGGATGTATCATATTACCATCAATATTCATAACATACATCCCATCTTGGATGGAAGCATGGCCCTTCATGTTATTCATAATACTGAACAACAATTGTTCTTTTAAGAACAACCATTTTGCAACAAACATTGTGCACTGGGTTAGAGTATATGAAACTCTAAAATGAATTATGAAAGTAAACACAGAGGTAATATATTAATATCATTATTCATAACATACATCTCATTCATAATGAAAGTATGGCCCTTATGTTTATTCATAACACCGAACATCAAAAGTTCTCTTATGAACAACCTTCTTGCAAGATATCTTATGCAAAGGGCTAGAGTGTGTAAAGCTCTAAAATGAATTATGAAAGAAAATACATAGGTAATACACCGATGGAAGGTATAGTAACTTTTACTATGTTCCCAGCGTGTATCAAGACCTCATTCCTGGCTAGTCTTTCAGGCCATAGTAGTTCTTGCATCGAGTCGCAACAGAATGCAATCGAGCGGGTATCTTTGTGATCAACTCACAATACCCAAGAATTAGTGATTAACATGTTTAACCATAATTCCCAAGAACTATATCTTTGACCAGCCTTCTATACATCAAAAACTTGTATGACATTCATACATGAGCTGGATATTCCAGTCTTCTTTCTTTCTGCCTTTATACTTCTAACAGTTTAACTTTTAGTATTTCTCCTACTCTCAGAAGAAGCACCCAACTTAAGAGTGGCGTTTAGCCCCGAACTTCCTAGGCGTGAAAGTATCACTAACACCCTTCGGACACTTCCTTTCTCTTTAAGTTGTTGTTTTATTCACCTTCATTTACATGACAGATGTTCTCCTGGATCCCTCTATTATCAGTCGAATGCATAGTAAACACCTTTACTAATAGTTTGCAAACAAATATTGCTTTGGATATTTCATATCTTTCAGCCTTTGTTTGTATCTGAAAATTAATTTTCAGTTCCATGAATATCACATAACTATCCCAAAACTTAAGAAGTTCAGGTCTCATGGAAGCAAACGTATTACACTTGACTGAAACGGAATTCTAGCTTTTGGATCGAAGGACGAGAGTCACATGATCCATAGCATTTGCGGGAGAATACCGAAAGCATGCGATAGGACAAAGTCCTTCTCGGCACTCTTGAGGACAATCCTCACATTACGTTATCAATCGTAAAGTTTTAACCAGATAAATAACAACTTATTCAATTTTAACAGGGAAGGTGGAAACGCGAGCCATTATTCTACAACTGTTATGCAAATCACACTTAGACAGTGTTCAAAATTAATTGCACTAAGAATTAAAAGAATTAATTCTAAAGTGCGCTCCCACTCAAATCAATATCTCTCATAATTGATTGTGAGTGATTCAAGATCCGTATTTCAATTCGACGCCATTGACGGGTTCATCACTGATGACGTGAATTTCAATCGGTAGGCCAACTTGCCAATCACATCTCTATGTGACTCTTGTCCATCTTTCGATGCACGTGTTCCGAGCTCAGGACTGTCTTGCCTGAACGTCAAGACAACCAAGTGATCACGCAGTGAGGTCTGATCTTCACCCGCCTTGCACGTCTCTAATTGTTCGTGCTCATGTGTACATGGCGCACCCCGAAAAGATACGTGTTGTAGACGGTGCTACACTTGGGAGAACACTAACTACTTGATATTTTTAAGTGAGAGATCACCCTAATAAAAGCGACTACCGCACAATCAAGAAGGGTGCATCAAGAGGGATAAACATCTCAGGCAATTCATAATAGCATGATATGGTATAGCCCCTTCTGACGGAGAAGTCAAGTATTTCTTCGTCTTCAGCATTCGCGTCGTTGTTCACCTTCGCGAAGTTTACCACCACCTTGTCGATGCACCAGATAATATTGCTATCTCTATAGCTAATAAAATAAGTGCATTACATAAGGTTGACACGTAGGTCATTAAAGTGACAATCATATGGCTCCAGCCATCATGCCGAACCATGACACGCAGGTCATGTTAATTTACATCATATAGTCATCTCATACATAATCAAATTAATATGAGCATTGCTATACCACATCATATGCTCATGCAAACCCTCCTGCAAAACCAAGTTAGACGCCTCTAATCGGTTTATGCAAGAACTTGTTTTTCGTGGCTTCTAAGGTTTCGAAACAAACCGAAGCTACCAACGTCCATCATCAAGTATGATAATTCAAGTTGCTAGATTAACTTTGCGGGGTGTATGAAACACGAGATAATAAAATCTCGAGCCCCATACTGAACTTCGTCAGACGCATGACCCCCGTGCAGATCATATCTGCATTGCCCTTTCGTGTGCGAAATTTCATCTTTCTTTTTAACTACAGTGGAATTCAATGAACTGTTAGCACTTCGTTGATCAATCAGGATCGCGGATTGCCAGAACATTGAAACTCCACCATGCTGTTATCAAGATCAGAAATATGCAAATCCCAGGGAAGCAACAAGAACATCGGGTAACAGATTTCATCTGCTACCCGCACAAATAATTTTCAGTAATAGAACTCATCTACTACCTAATTATATTGTGCAACACCCATACATCTCTATGTATTCTAGATCGCAACCTGCATCTACGCATAGCACGGCTCATGATGCCACTGTTGGGGAACGCAGCAGAAAACAAAAATTTCCGACCTACGCACCATCCCAGGACCACTATGGAGACTGCATACAAGGTTTGATCTTTTTCGTTACCGACTCGTAGCGCAGCGAAAGTAGAGTCGATGACGATCGGCGGTGCAGATCCCCGCAGCTAGGATTTACAACCTCCCAACCGCGAGGATGTATACCCTCATCTGCCCCTCGGACAGCCCTCCGGGAGGCGGTCGGACAGTCCCCCAGACGGTGTCGCGGACAGCCCTTCGGGAGGACCTCCAAAACTCGGACGGTCACACGGATAGCCCTTCGGGAGGCACTCTCGAACTAAGACCGAAACTATGATCTCTCTACAGAGTTGCACACATACGGTGTCATCTATCCGGCAGGGCTTCACCGTCCAGAACTAGTTCCCACCGGAACCCAGACAACCTTTCGGCTCTACGAAACTATTTCGCTGGGAGGGAGAGAGAAAGCCAGATCATGCATGGCACTTGTATGTGAGCAAGAGTGAGTTTTGGGCAGCCCCCTCCACCTCTATTTATAGGAGAAGGAGGGGTGGAGGGGCTGAAATTTCAGCCACATCCATCCATGTCATCTCCAAGATATTTTGAAGCAAAAGCCCAAAAAGGTGGCTTTCCAAAAAGTAACCATAAAGCTGATTTCACTATTCACGACGACATTTTTCAGCGTCCGTTCGAACCGAAAATATTTATGTGGGCTTAGAACATTTCCAGTACCCACTAAAATAATTTTCGACGCGTTCCGAAACAATTCCGGATTAGTGATTTTCATCTGCGAAAAGCAAACAAAGCGGTTCCGACAGCTCCGGAACATTTCCGGTTTTTCTTCCGGAAAATTCCCAGAAGTTTCCAGAATGATTCTGGCACCCTCCAAGAATTATCAGGCGTGTACCGAAACCAATTTGACTTAATGGTGTACTCCGAAACAACTTTTCGGTTTAGTGATTTTCATCTGTGAAAAGCAACTAAAGCGGTTCCGGCAGTCCGGAACATTTCCGGTTTTTGCCTCTGAAAAATCTCAGAAGTTACCGGAACAATTCTGGTACCCTCCAATAATTTCCAGGCATGTGCCGAAACCAATTTGACTTAATGGTACACTCCGAAACAACTTTTCGGTTTTACCGAAACTCTTCCGGTGTTCTCTCTCCGGAACTCTTCCGTTGTCTCCGAAACTTTTTCGGTGAATTTCTCTCAGACTCCCTGTCTAGTATTCAATAGATAGATGACCCTTATGCGTGTGACCCTATAGGTTCGGTGAAGTATAGACATGACCCGGAATCCCTTCCGATCAATGATCAACATCGGAGCCGTGGACACCCATATTGACCCCTATACCCACACGAATGAATATTCGAGTGAACCTCCAGTTGCCGAGTGCTATTCCTGTTGCTTCGCGATATGTTACAAATACCCGAGGTGAGACATGTTGGCATCCCCGTGGATCAACAACTTGTCCACTATGCCAGTTACCTCGTTACCGGTATTGTTCTCTTTTCTCGTTACCGTGTTCCGGCATCCCTGTGATCAAATCACTCTGTGTCTGGCCAGACGATGATGGATATTGTAATACCGAGAGGGCCTAGAGATATCTCTCCATCGTCGGAAGAGCAAATCCCAATCTTGAGCTATCTTGTTACTTGCCATACTTTTCCGTGAACCCGTAAGCCGCCGTAATAGCCACCCAGTAACGGATGACGTTTAACAAACCCCAAAGTTCACGAAGCAAGCACGAAGGAACTCGATACTCTCATGGTCTAAGGAATTATGCAAGCATTAACTATCTCTGTGTTATTAACCATTAACTTGTGACGAATGAATCTCATAGCATAACATCAATTCGGGTCGATTCAACACAAATGTTCTGCTAACATTGTGCCCTCAAAATTGCTGGCATAGACATGCCCATGATCAGGAAAACAGAACCATCATGCAACACTTGAGCTAGTCTTAGAGGCCAGACTAGGAATACATTTTACCGTTTATTATTCCACACGTGCATATGAGTTTTCCTCCGAGCCTCGTGGTTATTGTAGACTCGAGAACCATAGCAGTTATAGCATGGAATATAAACTTAATTAGGAACATGGGGATAAATAATAACATTTATTATTGCCTCTAGGTCATATCTCCTACAATGGCTCGCCTAAATTATGCCATTATCACGTTACTTCCTAAGGAAGTTGATGCAAAAGAGATGAAGAATTGTAGACTAATTATCTTGAGTAATTGCACCGTTAAGATTTTTAGCAAAGCTTTGACTCATATGGTTTCCCTAATTACTGATAGACAACTATTTTCCTGCCAAACAACTTTTTTCAAAGGGAGATATATCCTTGAAAGTGTTGTTACTGTCCATGAAACAATTCATGAACTACACCAGTCTAAACTTTCCGAGGTTGTCCTCAAATTAGACTATGAAAAAGCCTATGACAGAGTAAATTGGGACTTCCTAGTAGAGATGCTTTCTTCAAGGGGTTTCGGGAATAAATGGATTAGTTGGGTGATGATTGATGAATACTATTTAGAATTTTTACTTTTCTGTTAGAGTAAATGGCCCCCTTTCTATTAGTGATAAAGAACTTAAACAAGGGGATCCTCTCTCCCCCATTCTTTTCAATTTGGTAGCTAATGTTTTGTTCTAAAATGTTACTAAAAGCCTCTTTGAATAACATCATTTCTGGGGTTCTCCCACATGTTGTTTCTGGTCCTACAATATGCTGATGAAACTTTGTTATTTTTGGACCCTAGTATGAAAAATGCTAGAAATGTTAAATGGCTGTTTTCTTGCTTTGAGGGTTTATCCGGGATGAAGATTAATTTTAACAAAAGTGTTTTGTTAACTATCAATGTGGAAGAGGAGGTGTTCAAAGTTTTGGCACATATTTTCTGTTGCAAACATGGGTCTTTCCCCTTAAAATACCTGGGGGTTCCTTCACATTTTGCCAAATTGTGAAAGGAAGATATTCAACACATTATTTATAGATAATAAAAAGAATATGTGGCTGGAGAGGGAGACTTCTCAGTTATGAAGCCAAGTTAGTTCCTCTTCATACTTGCATTGCTAGCATACCTACATATCTGATGTCTATCATCAAATTCCCTAAGTGGGTAATCAAAGCCATTACCTCCCAGATGGCTTAGTTCTTATGGGGAAATCTGGGAGATGTCCACAAATATCATTTGGCTAATTGGGAGCATGTGTCACAGGAAAAACAATATGGTGGTTTATGTGTTCCTAACTTGAGAGAAGTGAACATGCCACAAGAGATATTTTGCTGGAGGAAACAAAGACTGGGTATCCTTAGTCAATTAGAAACATCACATTAATAGGCCTAATTTTCTCTGGTCTAGAGAGGGTGTTGGGTCCCCCTTTTGTAAAGATTTTTCTTGGGCCTTAGTTGGAGTTAGGACTTATTTATAAATGGAAACTTGGAAATGGGAGTAAAATTTCCTTTGACATGATGTCTGGGTTGGAGACATTTCCTTGAAACCCAATTCTAGGTTGTTTTTTTAATTCTGCCAACAACAAAACTGTACTATGCAACAGGTGTGGGATGGACATACTTTGAAAATGACTTTTAGGAGATGTGTTGAAGTTTCTTCTTTGGAACAGTGGAATGCCCTACTTTCCATACTTCACTGTACCCACCCCTCTGATGAGTTGGATGAACCTGTTTGGAGTCTAGAAGTTTCTGGCAATTATTCTACTAAGTCTTTTTATAAACAAATCAATTGGGGTTGAGTAGCTACTCCCATTTGGGATAAGTTTTGCAAAATCAAAGTGCCTCATAGATACTTGGTCTTTGCGTGGTTGGTAAATACATAAACAAATTTTAACCAAAGACAACCTAAGTAAAAGGCAAAACATAGAGGATGCCTCTTGCTTATTTTACAATGAATCAGAAAATGTTAACCATTTTTTATGTGAGTGCATTGTAGAAAAAAAAATCTAGCAAACTTTAGATGAAGTATTTGATTTCACGGTTCGTAACCATGTTACTAAATTTCCTTCCTATGGGACTGCAATAATAAAAATAGTATTACTGACATTACTGTTATGGCTACCATTCTGAGCTTATGGGCAACTCGTAATGATATCTGTTTCAGGGAGCTGTCTGGCGGGATACGCGGATTATTCTGGGAAAATCAACAGGTTGCTACATCGCTAGTTGAGTATGTTCTCGGAGGAACAAACAGAGGTGATGAAGCAATGTGTGCAACCACTGGACGAAAAAGAGACCATCTCCCAAGGATTGCCTGACAAGGGGAAATAAACGTGAATCATGACATGACAAGCTACGCTTCTATATGTGGTAGTCTTATAGTCTTGTTCAACCTCCTCTCTAACTATTCTGGTGCTTGTGCCACCTCTCTTAGCACTTTCGTTGAACTTGTAGCTATGTCTGGTTCAGCTACTCTAGCTGCTGCTTGAGCGTTGTGAATATGATCTCATCGCTGTTTTGCTTCGTTTTAATAAAATGGGGTGGGGGGAAAACCCCTTTTCATAAAAAATATAATGGATAGAGCCAAGCAACGTAGGATAGTTAAAGGGGTTCTATAGAAGACTTTGAAATATGGTGTTAATATGTTACAATATGTAGATGGTAGAATTGTTTTGCCACAAGATGATGAATTGAATGCAAACAAGATGAAATTTATCTTATGTGCCTTTGAACAAATGACATGGCCTACAATAAATTTCCAGACAAGTAAGCTTTACCTATTTGTAGAAACCACTAATAAAGATGAAATCTACAAGGATATATTTACTTGCAAATTGGTTGATGTGCCTCTGAAATATCTAGGTATTCCTACCTATGATGTGAGGATAAGGAATAAACATCGGAAAGAGGCAGGAAATAAAATAGAGAAGAAATGTGTTCATTTGCAAGGTAAAATTGTTCAATGTTGTTGGGAGGCTAACTTTAGTGCAAGCTAGCTTAAGTAATATGAGCTTATTTCTTTAGAGATAGATTTGTTTGGCAAGGAGATGCGGATAAGAGGAAATATCACCTGGTTAATTGGAAATATGTTTGTAGACCAAAAGAATATGGAGGTTTGGGGTTTCGAATTTGGATTTTATGAACAAAGCTTTGATGGCAACGTGGTTTTGGAAGCTAGAGACTGAACAAGGTTTATGGCAATATGTGAAATATGTAAAAAATAAATGCTTGTTTGGGATCAAAGCCAAGGTGGGAGATTCTCAATTTAGTGAAAATTAAAGGTATTTTTACTACCTCTGCCAAAATAATGTAGGTAATAGTTGCAACGACAGATCCTGAGAGGATTGTTAGATAGGAGACAAAACCTTAAAACTATATTATTCCAAACTCTATAATATTTTTTAGCATAATATCACTATAGCTGAAGCATTTCATAAAGGTTGGCATGATATCAGGTTCAACAGAACCTTGCGGAGTGAATCTTTAGCTCTCTCAAATAGCCCAAAAATGGTTTGGGAGGATATTTACCTAACCGAGTCCAAGGATAAGGTTAGGTCAATTCAGACCGTGATGGATTTTTTTACCGTGAAGTCCTTCTTTAGGCAAATGGTCATCTCTACTGGTAGTTTTCCTCATTAGTTCTTGCGAAAGATCTAATTTCCTTCCAAGATAAAAGCGTTTCTTCAGTCGATGGTTAAAAACAACATTTTAACAAAAGATAACCTTCTTAGGAGAGGATGGAAAGGAAACAAAACATGTATTTATGTGGACAAGATGAGAATATTGACCATATGTTTTTGGAGTCTGCTATGGCTAAACTTCTGTGGAGTTTATTAAAATGTGCTTTTGACTTGAACCACTCTCCTGGCACAATTGCTTTAGGAGATGGACAAAAGGTTCCCCCCAAATAAAATAGAAGTCAATTTTGGTTGGTATTGCTGCCATCTTCTCCGTGAACCACCATCACTGGCATACAATGGCGTCATCAGTGACCCTGTCATGGTCCAAGGGTGCCCACCTCGAAGCTCGACGAGCCGGAGTAGCGCCGCTCGTAGGATCTTCTATTCGGCAATCACCTCTGGCAGTTGGACTAGTGCATGGTGGATGACAAAGTTATCATGGGAAAAGTAGGATGGGGATGCCGCCCAAACCCAAGCGACCATTCCTCATGTGAGTCCAATCTCGTCCGCCACCCACAATAAGGCAAAGATTTGGTGAGGCAATCACTCAATATGACACTAGTTTGTTAGTTAGGCTTGTAGTAGAACACTAGATTACTTCCTAGTTAGACTTGTAGGAGGAATGATATGAGCTTATTGAAATTTCTTATGGGTTAAATTTCTGCAATTTTAGACAAAGTACTGATGTTTATTGTTCTTAAACATTGATGTTTATTGTACTAAAGTTGTTGTTTATTGCTTTGAATGTTGTTATTTTTGTGCTGAAAGGTTGTTGTTTGTTGCTGCTATTTTTGTGGTGAAATGTTGCTTCTTGCGGTTGTGGTTTTCCCCACGATGATGGGAAACTTTCTGTCCCTGCGAACAAGAATGGGGATGGGGATGGACATGGGGGCAATATCATGGGGACGGTGATACAGGAGCAATACCGGGCTAGGTATTCCCCATTTACAGCTTGAGCCTCGCCTAATTTCTGACCGAGTTGTTTGTCCTTGCCTGATCGACTTGGTCTACATGCAGCCTGCAATGATCACCGCCAAAGAAATTCGCCACTCCCATCCTTCAAATAATTGACAATTCGTCCGCAACTCCGATCTGTAAGAGCCACTACAGCCGATCCATCCAACCAAGATATTTGATATCCTAATTCTCCAATTGTTATCGAAAAGTTTTTTAATATATGATTTTTTATGATTGGTCAAATATTAGCTGGGATATCACGTAAATTATAGAACTGCGTTTTGGTTTCACGTCACCCCCATCATAGTGCAAATTAGTAGATTCATCATATCATAATTTATCTTTGTCCATATTATAGTGCTAATATTTTTGAAATAAGTATTAGAATGGTAATGCTATTGTTGCAGATTTGGCAAGTAATAGAAGTATGATGGACCAAATATTAACATGAATTCCTAGTAAGAATGTGATAGATCACTGTTAAAGCTGAACGAAAGACATCAAGATAATTACTCTTGTGAATGTATTTTTTTATGGTGCATCAAGAATTACAATTCCTATTTTTGTGTGTTTTGTTAAGGATGTATTATAGACATTATAAAGAAAAGATAGAACATGGACATAATAGTTCATACAAGCTACACATTACTACTATTTTCAGAGCACACAATCACACATTAGCACTAGCTACCCTTTCGTGTTAACCTACATTCTTTTTTCATACTGGTTCTGGCCCAAAGTACTACCATGCGGGTGCACAAGTGTGAGCAAGATGATGCCACACATGAACAGATACCATCTCTTCTTTTTGTCGTCGAGACTCGGGTGTCACCGCCTTAGAGTGAAGCCTTCATTGCCCCGGGCCATCGGCCGCGATGTCCACAACTCTCATTTGTAGATGGCCTATACCTCCATCGCCAAGAGGGCGAGAGGCCAAGTCACCAACCAAATGGAGAAAAGAAAAAAAAACACAAATGATCATTATTTTGATTTCTATATTAAGGGCCATGACTTCTAGTTTCACCTCGGCCCCTAAATTTTCAGGACCGGCCCTGATCTCATGTAAAGATTTATGTTGTAAATAACCATCCAAGATAATTATACACTCGGTGAATGTTGTTTGAATAAGATCCAAAGTTCAAAAAAGCGCTAGGCGTTAATTATGCGTTTGGCCACCTACCTGCGCTTTTCTAGCTTAGGCGCGATTAGGCGAAATTAGGTGCAATTAGGCGTTAGTACTGTAGGATGAAGAAATAAGCTAGATGGGCTGGCCTAGCCCATTAAACCACAGGCCCATCTTCATATCCTCCTACTAAAGCTCTTGTATGGTGCAGTCGACAGGAAATTTAGGTTTTCCTCCTCACGCCGCCTCTTCCCCTCGTCCTTTCTCCCTTGCTACACGAGGTTGCTTCTCTCCCTCTTCCTCTGTCCCTTGCCAGAGAAGCTCGATCCCTCGCCGGAGAAGCTCGATCCCTCGCCGGAATCAGTCAATTTGTCGTCGGAGTAGCTGAATCCCTCGTCAGCTAGGATGAATCCTCACAAGGGAGGTAGAATCCTCACCGGGGGGATTGATTTCTCGCCTGAGAAACGTGATTCCTCGCCGGAGAGGCTGATTTCTCGCCGGAGGACCTCGCCGGCCGCTTTTTTGAGCGCCTTGGGCCAAAGCGAGGCGCTAGGCCAATGCCCAGCGCTTAAGCGCGCCTAGGCGAGCGCCTAATAGCGCTTTTTTGAACAGCGATAAGATCTACTATCTTATGAGGTAGGACAATAGTACTATTATTAACCACCTTAGTATAGTTGGCGTTGGTGAAACAAATAGATGTATACATCTTAAGCATATTAGGTTCTTGACGTTTAGAAAAAATAGTGAGGATACCATAATTAATGATGTACAAATCTAACTTAACACACATCAATTCATTAACAACGTGAAGTAAGGGCCAGTCTGAAGTCCTCCCGCTCCACGCTTCATAGACTTCTCGTGCGAAGCTGAGCTGAACGGAATAGCTGCAAGAAGCTAGCTTCGGGAAGTTATGGTTGATCCTAGTGCAAAAATCTGGAGCGAGGTCGGCCCAGCTTCACAAAAACGAGAATCTAGAGTTCACCCATATTACAACCGAAGTGCCACCAACAAACATAACGTTTCATCCAGCACCGGAAAAGAACACGATTCGTCCCCTCGAGAGCCAACTGTCGCTACGAACTGGTACCTCGTCTCCCCTCGGCTGTCATCTGGGCTGGTTCAGCCGACCCAATATGGTGGTAGACAGCCCAACAACCGCTGCTAGCCCAAAATGGCGATGTAGAAGCTGATTTAACTCCCAAACGGAAGGAAAATCGCTGCGTGGAGCGAGAAGTTGAATTTCTGGAGTTTTAGGAAGTTGGAGGACTTCAGAACAGGCCCTAAATCTCCACCCACTAGATCCCAAAATTGTTCATAACCTCAGCTGGCAGACCATCTAGGACGAGCTCTTTTGTGTTTCATCTGAAATGAAGTTTTTTCTACTTCTTCCACAACAAGAATTTATATCAGCTTTTCAGTATCATCATCATTCAGCACATAAGGAACAAGTTTATCTAAAGGAATGTTAGTGTGTGTGTGGGGGGGGGGGGGGGTCGAGTCCCCACATGAATATCTTTCATTCATAATTGCCTATTAGGTGGCTTACAACCTTAACAAGATAGGTTCAAATGAACCCGCGCTCACGGAGGCTACATGAGAGAAGAAAGAAAAGAAAAGCATATGTACCTTTTCATCTATAAACTATCTAGACACTGCGAACCAACCTGTGGTTGGATGGTTAGAGGGACAGTGGTATCCCCAGCTCACCAGGGTTCAAGTCGTGGTGCTCGCATTTATTTCAGAATTTTCGGCGATGCGCATTCAGTGGGAGGAGACGTTTCCGTCGACGACGAGGCGCCTACGGTGACTTCGTAAATCTCAAGATGATATGCCGGCTCAGTCTCTCGGAGGTGCTCATAGGGGTAAGGTGTTCGTGTGTGCGTTCATAGGGCTGGTGTGAGTGTATGCGCGTGTATGTGAGCGCTTGCGTTTGTACCGTGTTAAAAAAACTATCTAGGCACTTCTTACCGGTCTAACATACCCTCTCTCCTCTCTCAATCTCTCTTAGTTTTGAACCCGTTAAGACTCTTGTTAGACTTCCATCTCTATCTTGCCATCTGTTTACAATGCTTAATCCCAGTTTTTTGTTTAGCCATGGAAAGGCCGGAGGAGCCGGGAGCGTCTCGAAAATGTAGTTTACGCATTTGTTTGCGGGGAAGAAAAGTGCAAACTACATTACCCAAAATGTAGTCTCCACACTTTACACTACCATAATAAAAGGGTGGTAACCCGCAAAAAAAAAAAAGGTAGGAAAAAAAAATCATTGTGGCTTGCTTACTGGACACGGGCCGTCCAACCCAAGCAGCAGCAGCACATCCTCCGCCCCGCTCGGATGGGCCGCCGGCCCTGCTCCGCTAAAGAAAAAAAAAAGGTCTTGCACAAGCGGATTGCATACTCGTTTCCATTTTTCTGACGCCCTACAACACCGCTATGAAACCGTGGTTCCCATCGGTCCGTCCATGTCGACGCAGCAAAGGAAGAATGGAAACCTTCTCCTTTCCGTCCAAGTTTGTTAGCGTGGGAGTGAAGCTGCCAGGAATCCCGGCGCTCGCTCGCTTTTGCCCCCATTTCCTTTCGCCCGATTCGCTCTCGCCGTGCACGTACCAGGTTCAGGTTTGGTCAGGTTGGTTGCCCGACTCGGCCAGGCAAGCCCAATTCCGTTCCGCACGCATATAGAGTACTAGTACTACTACTGTGCTAACAGTTTTTTTTCGGATTTCTTTCTTTCCATATCACGGAGAGGAGAAAATATCAGGAGCGGGTGGCCTGCAGCGTGGGGCCGGTGGCAGGAGCAAGTTGCGTCGTTATTATATACTAGCAAACGTGCCCGTGCGTTGCAACGGGACAAAAAAAATGGGGTCTGTTAGGGATCAGTTCAGTCGGGGATGTCGGATGAGATGCATGATGGCCAGCCTTGCCGCAGTCCACCGAGTGAATTGTTCGCCGCCGTCGTCCACTCCTTCTCCCCTTCTACTTCCTAGTCGGCCATGTCATGATGTCTCGAGCCTTGAACTCTGAAGAATAGAATATCCAGCGCATCCATTTAGTAGGACCATGTCGCTACAGAAGAGTTGCAGCATGTCCATGGTGTCTGGGTGCAGAGTGATGATGGATTAGTCGTCATTGGTGGTCTCGTCGACCACCAGCCGGTTAGGCGATTTCTTCCTCTTGAGAATCATCATGGAGTAGTCCTTCCACTCGGACGCCCTGCGCCATTTCAGAATAAACGCGGGTAGACGTTTTTTTTCATGTGGTACATCTCATAGGTGCTCCCTTTTATTTACCAATTACCAATTCTTACGAGAATAATAGTAGAATGATCATGCACAGAACTGATAGAAGAGTAAGGGAGGAGAGAACTTAATTTTCTTATTTGCCAACCCACCTCACGGATAAAAAAACATTAAGGGTCCTAATTAATTTCTGATGTCCTACCACGCTTCTGTAGCCTGGTGAAGGGTCGTGCGTCGCACTTGATGTCATCCTAGCTTGATCTCCGATACGGGTGCAAAGCGCACTGCAATCCCCGTTTAGTGCAACGTCCTCCTTTAATTTTATGCATTATGCACCATTTAAAGTTTCCCACAATCCTCCTATAATTTATGCATTATGCACCATTTAAAGTTTCCCATAATCATGCATTACGTGGTGCAAACGTCCAATCCATCCCCAGTGCAAACGTCCTCCTTTAAACCATCCAGCCCCACCCACAACAATCCCTCCTTTAATCATGCACCTCCTGCGATTAATGCCCTATGTCCTCTTTTAGGATGCATGGCAGCAGCCCAATCACATCCCGAATTAATTCCTTCATGGTCTCCCTTCTAATTCTGCCCGTTCTTTGATTCCCTAGAAGCTGCTTGATATTTCAGTCAAGTTGTCAACGTATATAAATAGGTTGGATTCAATATAAAGGGCCGAGGTGGGACTAATCACGAACAACTATTAGCTCAGTTGGTTACGTAGCTCTAGTTCGGTACATGAGGTGATGAGTTCGATACCCCATGACGCCAACAATTTTTTTCCCGATTTTACGAAGCCTGGCCCAGTACGCGTCCTGGAAGCCCACTCGGCTGTATCGCGGCCCAGTACGCGCAAGGGTTTTCCAATAAAGAAAGGACGGCGGGTTGATTTCTCATAAACGGAGGGGCTTTTCTGCAAAATCGCCGACGACGGGTATACGGGCAGAAGCACTCCGTGCTTTAGTATTAGGTAAAGATATATAGATATAGAAGGGCAAAAATGTATGTGCACTGCAACAGAAGAAAATTTAATGGACTTCTCTAGCATGGGCTAAAATACAAATCATTATTTAATTTACGATCCACATCAATTATTCCCAACATGAAGAATAATTGTGATTTCAACCATACTGTATTTGCAAAACGATTATTAAATGTATGTAGTTCGGTTTGCGGCTTTGCAAGCATATATGCTCGTGCGTTACAACGGTAGTATTTTTTTAAATGATTAATTAATGACCCATATTGTCACTATGATAAAACATCAGTTCTTCCTTCCAGCAAAACACCCAACATCTGGAAGGTGAGACACAATGGCAGGGACATGCCGAAGTAGAAATCTCGGCCGTTGATCTTTTTGCGCGCTCTCATCCAACTTTTTTTATCAGCCATGTTAGCACGCTTTGTTCGGAATTATTATTATACCAGCAGCAGGCCGCCCACTTAGCTGGGTCCATATTAATCCGGCGTAATCACGTTTGAATTCTCTATGCAGAGCCCACAAATCCTCCTAGCCAGCGCAAATCCGGCATGCATCCCTTTTCAGTTACCTCTCCACAGTCATCTTCCTTTAATTAGCCCACAAATCCGTAGCCAGCGCAAATCTGGTATCCATCCGGCGTGCATCCATCCCTTTTTAGGGACACCACATAAGCACCTTTAGTCAAGCATATATATATATATATATATGCAGCATGCATGTCTTGATGCATGTAATCGGGTCAGCAGCCAGCTTCCACGTAGGTGTAAGTTTCACACATGTATTTAAACTGGTATCATTGAATCTATACACGCGAGGTGGTACAAAAACACATGCATAACCTTGTTCTGTTGGTCATGTCCTTGGGGGCTGAGGCCCAAGCAGTTGTCGTGTGAGTTGCACCTTACCGAGGACACAGGCCCAGTGGGGAAATACGTGCCGCTGGGCCGTGAGAGAGCCCACTCGTGGGTACGCACAGAACCACCACACGCGTTGAACGACGGACGAAAACAAAAAAACGTACGTACGAAACGAAACTTGACGGTCGGACCAAAAACGGACGAAATTACGGTGGTAAGAAGCAGTAGCCCCTTTGCCCGTGCGTTGCAACGGGAGAGAAAACATAACACACGCTCTTAACCCAACAACACACGCTCCACGTGCCATTATGCAACACTTAAAGCCAAATAAAATCAATAGCAACAAACTATAAAATAATTATTGATCAACACAGTACACGATTCAGTACTATTTGTGATTTCCACAGTATTGTCATGTCTGAACCCACAAACATCGAATTTTGAAGCACTCCATCACCTCTTATAATTGGCAACCCCAAAAAATGTATATCCTGGCAAGCTCCAAAAGTTTTCTACATATATAAGTGATATCTTAAGTAGAAACCAAAATCTAGTATTAATTTCTCAAAGGAAAAAAATCCAGCTCTACATGTTCATTGTCTCCCTGCTCATTGCCTATTAACTGTTGGCTGCAAGAATTCTCTCTGACAAATCACCTTCCACCGACTGAGCTCCCTACACAAGCATATTGGTAGGAAAACAAGGTTAGCATATTGGAATCAGATATTTTAGTCATTTGACATTTCGAGATGAATCGATACTATTTGACATACCAGTTTTACTTTGGATTTTCCTAATACAATTGATGAATTCCAGTACACCAGCAGGCATGTTGTCTTCACATTCATTGTCCTTGAATGTTAGCACTTGGCCCAAAATTAGTTTTCTGAGTTCATATCCATCCTATTCATTCATTTTTTTGTAAAAGAATGATATCAGCATCAGATGTATAATAATCATAAAAGCAAATATCTATACGGTTGCAATATTTACCTTTAAAAATGGCAAATGTGGTCTTTCGTCTTCCCATGTGCACATGAATAGGGGAACAAGATAACCAGACAGTTCCCTTATATAAGAATATAAATATACTTTATTAATATTGTCTACATACTCAAATCAACAAATAATCAGTATCTAGTATTCATCTTTTGAAAAATACCTGTTGTAAACTGGAATATCATCTAGGATTTTATGATGCCATAGGAGAATATTCTCGTTCCATCTAGACTGAGGGCATGCTTTTGACATTGCTTTCGGTAAGTGTTCGGAAATCCATATAATTTTTTTCACATATTTTGCAAGTGGGTTGCATCGGTACATTGGATTAATAGGAGTAGGGTCCAAAATGTACACTGTTCTGGTATCTTGGTCCAATGTGAATAGAATGAATTCATCGATGGATTGTACTGGAATATGGATCTGAAATAGGCTACATATTAGATGTAATAAAAAAATTGCTCTAAAGTATACAAAAGTGCTTTTACCGATTTGCATGTTGCAACATTATATTTGATACTAGGCCAACTACGAACAGAATTTGCTAGTTGCTCCACATCTAACTTTTTACGAAAGTCTGGGTGCCTTCCAAAATCAGTTGTCATCTAGTATATAAAATAATTGGTTAGAAAGATGATAAAAAATTAGAATATTAAAAGGTATATTACGAATATAAAAACATACCCAAAATTTCATGTCCAGATAATGCTTTGCTATCAATTGTTTTGTTTTTTGTGCCGTTTGGATGTCATCCAACATAATCTTTCGTACGATCAAATTAAAGCAATCTCGGCCATGGGTAAATCATCCTTTAGCATTCCTTGTAGTTTTTTGAGAGACAAGCTAACTGGATATGGTTTTGAACTCTGGATCCATACTTTCCTGATAATGATACAAATTAAGAAAATAAACCATTAAGAAAACAAGTAAGATATTGTACAATTGCAATACTAATTTAAAATGACTTACTCTAAAATCTCAGTGTAATTGATTGATTTAATGAAGCTACAGAGTCCAGCTGTTAACTCATGTAAGGTCATATTAGAAAGAATTGATATTAGTGATCTGTATTTATTTTCAACAGATAATGGGAATTTTTGTTTTGTTTTTTTATATCATCTAAACTTTCCAATATTTGAACATCATCAGGATCTCCCTTGGTGTCATCGTCACTTTCTTCAACGATTGTAGTCATTGCTGCAGTGTTTGTTTTCCAACATAATAGTATGCTGGCTAACTTAAACCTAAAAGAAGTAATCATTTCCTGTGCAACACGAACAATTATTAGTATATTTCAAAAGTACTTTTTGTAAAATTAACATACTTTTTATTAAACAAAAAAGATATATACCTGTGTAATTGGGTAGGATAGTGCACATCCGGTGAAATATTCCATAAATTTAACCATAAATAAACCACATGAAGAACTATCTTTTTGAATTGCCTTTTGTAATTGTTCTGTGATCTTCCATTCAGTAAGATCAACGTCTTTCCAATCGTAGCTTACCCAGCTTTGACTTTTAAGAAGGTCCAAATGAAATTGTATTCCTCGTAGCTAAAAATAAAATAGTGGTAAGAAGAAATGATACACATTAGCGAAGTATATTATAAATGGTGTTGTAACTAACCGTATTAGCGAGATCATCTCTGTTAGAATTCCAGCACAATGAGTCTAGTACTTGAACCTCACGTTTTTTTGTATTCACAACAGCTAAATACCAATGGGTGTTGTTGGCATTTATTGGAAGTTTAATCTGTAATAAAGATAATTAGGAAAATAGTAATGAAAATGTATGAAAGCTAGAACATGTAAATTATGAATATGGATATTACCATGTCATGCTGCATATATTCGAGGATAGTTTCTGTCATGAAGGCACTATCTTCTTGTATTCCAAGGGTGCCATCTCGTTTAAATAGTGAGGTAACAAATGGACTCTCAAAATATACTTTATTATCATTCTGGAGATGTATTTGGTCCTTTATACAACATATATATGCATTGATCACCTATAATTAAGAATTAAAAAAATACATTACTAATTGATATTAGTGATTAGAAACTTTTTCCTGTTTGAGTAAGGGTACTTACATCATCATTTACCCACTCTTTTTCATCTAGCAGGCACATCAATTGATTTTGCAAGACAGAACTTCCATCTATCTGAACCAGCAATTGTTTTCTCAAAGATGATTCTATTGCTATACGAGCACATAGATCATGGTCGGTCAATGTATAGTCTGCAGAAAATCAAACAATTTAAGAATATATTGTATACGAAAGCACACATAATAAATCAAACAAATACCTTGTGGGAGATAATCATATGTCTCATCAACTTTGATCTCTTTATGTGAATCTGGTTCCTTAACATCATGTAATGGAAAAACAGGAGATGTTGTCGAGCTAGATGGGGATGGAGGTGATGGTAATGTATGATGATTCATCTGATTATCTGATTCCGGCACAACCGATTCAAAACACTCTGAACCTGGAGAAGATGTTGACATAGATTCAGAAATTTTTGCCTTTTTGGAAGGTCGGTTATCAAAATCCTCTGCAATGTTCAGTTCAGCGATGTCATCTATTTTCTGTAGTCACAACAAAAATAAAATGTAAACCTCCAACCGTTAGATCAGTTGAAACAGAGGTAGTACATCATAGTGAGTTTACAGTTGGGATGTTATTGCATAAAGTAGATTGATCCAAGCTCAGAGAACCATGATATGCATCATGTGGTAGTACCATTGTTTAAAGGAGACAAAAACATTGCAATCCATTAATACAGATAAAAACTACCAATACACATGTTTCGAAAGTGAGTTACTGATAAGATGAGAAAGCTAGGATGCTTGTACTACAATATATACGCCTTTCATTGGTACACATGCCATTATCTAGAATGAGAAAGTAAGTAATATCAGTAAATGTGGTCTTGCTCACAGCATAAAGGAACTCAGTTCACTAAGTAGTTATATTATATGTACATGTTCAAAAATTCTAGGCTGCAAAACCAAAGAAAACAGGAAAGAGCAAGACACACAAAATAACCCATTTATATTATTTTTGCTGCTAATGTCGGTTCCATCAGCCTAATATTATTGCTCCAGTTTATACATGAAGCCCCATTGTTCAGTGTAGATGGCAGTTTATATGTGTTTTAGAAAGCAAGAGCTCCAGCTTATAAGAGCAGACAACTAAATGCAGAATAAAGTGATTGAAGGTCGGAGAACCATGATATCTATCTGCCAGGAGATTGAGAGCATACTGGCTGATGAACACATCGACATTTGGCGAATTAGCATCACTCTTTTTCAGTTTTGACAGCAAAATAACAGGAAGAAAGGTCCCAGTCTGAATATATGAAACTTACAGTCTTCACGTTGGTATCATCCAGCATTATTGTTGCAATGTCCGAGAGCTGAACCTCCTTGGCCTCCGCCTGAGTTGGATTGGACGCCTTTGGCACCTGCACGCGCATACACAGCAGAGACATGAAAACCAGGCCAAATCACTTTTTTATTTATTGCATGGATGGCAGGGCAATTCTGAATATCAAGTGACACCAGACACTTAATTCTACTAAACCATCAAAAGAGATGCCACACTTCAGTGATAACAGAAATAATACCAACAGTGCCATCAACTCAAAACTATAATATCAACAGAAATAATATCAACTGACAGAAGTGATTTAAATTATGAATTGGACAGAAACTTTTTCATGTTTTTTGTTTACTTTCACTTTGCAATTTAATATATATGCAGCAGGACACTGTGCTGCTACAATTTTCATTAAAGTAGCTACAAAAGGCCCCTAGTCAACATATTACCATCATGGGCAATGTTTCTGAATGACTGAAATTATTCACTGTCAAATTATTCAGTATACTGTCAACTGAAAATAGCTGCCTGAAACTGACATGTTTCTGTGAGCATCTCAAACCTGGCGGACTTGATGCCTAAGTTATTTTCAACACGAATTGGTTCATTCAGATGCCCTGCCCCATATCACTGAATAACTAAAAAGAAAAAAAAAACAAGCTCCTACAATCACCAATACAAAGCTAGCATAGTCAGAGGCAGGGGACAGAAACAACATCTAAATCAGGGAATTGCATCCAATGAATATCAAGGGGATATATACCTCTGGTGTAGCCGCCGCCAGCGACATTGGACGGTTGGACGGACGTTCTTGTTCCTCCGGCGAACTCGGCGCTTCTTCCTCCGGCGAACTCGGCGGCGACATTGGACGTTTCGACGAAAATTGCAATTTCGACGGGATTTGATTTGATGGAGCTTCTAGCCCAAGGACGCAACCTGACGACCCTTCTTATAGCAGAGCAGGCCAATCCGGGTCGGGAAGATGTTGGAGAAGGACACGGTCTCCAATCACGACACGGGAGCAGCAACTCTGCCGCCGCTGGCAGCTTGCGGCGCCCTTGTTTGCAGAACCTCTAGGGAGGCACCAAACTTGCAGCAGGTGGTGGAGGTCGAGGGAGGCGGCGACCGCACGCAGGAGGCGGAGCTCGCCGTGGGGCAGACGTGGGCGCGCAGCTACATGCGCGCAGCCGCTCGCGGGCGCACGCGCAGCCACAACTGCCATGGCAGATGGCCTTCAGGTCAGGGCGTCGCCGCGGTGCTTCTCCTATCGCCGCTCGCCTCTGTTCGTCAGAGCCCCAAGCACCGCCGCCGTAGAATGTCCTTCTCCCCGACGCTCCTTCCACTCCTCCGCGGCTCAGACTGCAGAGCGCCGCGGCTGTAGCCGTGAGCCGCCGTGGGGACTCCTGCCGCGACACACACCGCCCGACGCTCCTTCTACTCCGGCGCTCCTCGCGCCGCGGCTGTAGCCGTCCGCCGGCGGCGCTCACCTTATCCTTCTGCGCCGCGGCTGGAAAGGAAGCGGTCGTGGAAAAATGAAAGAGTGGATTTTATTTTAGAAAAGCGAAACGTTTTCTCAGATAAAAAAAGAACAAATAAGAAAGAAAGAAAGAAAGAGAGGCTAAACAGGGATTAGTGGGTCCTTGATAATATCCTAGGCCTAATAGGAGAGAAAAGGAGAAAAAAATTAAGAAGGGAGAAAAATTGAAAGAACTAGGACTCAAATCCGGGTGTCTGCTGCGGAGAAGGGAGGTTCGTACCACTGCGCCTCACGTCCAGTTTTGTTCCATATTAGGGGCTTACAATAAATAAACCGAAGCCGCCCGCGATTTTAGAAGAAAAACGCGAACCGTTTTGTTCCACTTACCGGTGGCATTGGTTATATCACCTTGCTTTATTAGTATTAGGGAGAGATAAGCGGAGGAGAACAGTACCGGCATCGACCATCTCCGGCTCGTTCGTCGCCCACCCCACCCCATCCTCCCTCGCTCCCCCGACCGATTTTGACGACTCCTTTGACCTCTCGCGCTGTCCTCCGCCCCGCCCGCGCCTGCGCCTGCGTCGCCGCGTCAAGCTCGAGGCGCCCCCGCCCCCTGGTTGGCTGGATTCCATGGCCAACAGCAACCTCCCCCGCCGGATCATCAAGGTGCGATTCCGATCGCCCCCGCCCTCCCGCCCGCCAGATCTACCGCATCTCTCCCGCTTCCTCTGTTCGTTTCGCTTGAATCTGTCCGCGGCACGCGCCTAACCCTTTCGGAATTTGGATCTGCGCCTGCAGGAGACGCAGCGGCTGCTCAGCGAACCAGGTACGTTCACCTGGAATTCTGGCGGATTTCGGCTTCGCCGTTGCCGGCGTTCGGGTATAGGATGTTGTCTCTGATTCTTGGTTCTCGATCCGTCCGTGCGTGCAGCGCCGGGGATCAGCGCCTCGCCGTCGGAGGAGAACATGCGCTACTTCAATGTCATGGTCCTTGGCCCCGCGCAGTCGCCCTACGAAGGCAAGATACATACATGCCTCTTTTCGTACGCCTATATTGTTTGTTTCCCCTGACGAAATATTGCCCCTGTTATACCAGCATCTATGTGCTTTATATGCTGCAATGCTTTTACTGTTTGTGGTCTTCCTTGGACTGCAATTGTGGTTGCTGTCTTCTGATTACTTGTATTATTATGTACTATCCGTTTGTGGCCTTTCTATTTTGCTATATATCTATCTGCTTTCTATAATTTGCTGCAGATGTGTTGTAAAACAGCATAGATGGGTAATATACTACCAGTATGACCACCTACAGGCGTCGCTGTAGTGCCACGGCTGCCATATGCTTGTAAACTTACGTTGCCTGAGTAGTTAACGGAGCGGAAGGGTCACCATCATGTGCTGGTTTAATTCCATTTTTGTGTGTGTGTTTGTTCTGGTGGTTGCCGTGTTGCTGGTGTCCTTGCAAGACAAGTTTTCATATCTGTTGTAAGAAATGTTACATATACATATCGAGCTTGCACTTTGTTGGTCATATGCCAAAGTAGCTTTACATATCCATTGGGGTTGTAGATGGTTGGCACATAGGACTGCATGAGCTCTAGTGAACCCGCTTTCTACTTGTACAAGTTGTGCCACATAGGGAGACCGCCCTTTGCATTTACGCATGATATGTGGATCAAGTTTTGAGTCCTTCATGCTAGATCTATGACAGTGTCATATTAATCAATTAGCCCATGGAAATTGACCATGTTGGTATTATAAATGTCGCGTGTGTAATTAATAAATGGCAGAAATAACACCTTGTTCTCTATTGTTGGATGGAGAGTACCATTGTCACTTAACTGCTTAAGCTTATGGTGTGCTCTAATTTTAATGGCCTCGCTTTTATGGCAAGCCACAAGTTGTCTAAAGCTTAGCGGTGGCAAAATTAGCCTTGAAAACATGTCCTTAGCTCACTTGTCTTGCCACTTGGTATGTCATATCTGATTATGTTAAGACATTTTTATTGGGGCAAACATGCTTTTTCTTATTTGTCTATATCTGGTCTCCTGATTTTGTCTCTTCTGCCATGTTTTGGTCTCTTGGACAGGTGGAGTCTTCAAGCTTGAACTTTTCTTACCTGAGGAATATCCGATGGCTGCTCCTAAAGTAAACTTTTTAACAAGTCTGTTTTGGTTTAAAGAGCTATTAGTTGAAACTTATAGTACTGTGATGGATCATGGATGTGCTTGTCTTGGCGAAGTCCTTGATGTAAATTTTTGTTTGTTTCATAGTCGTCATTGTGAATCATTATTTTTCAAATCCATCATGGTGATCTTGGCAAAGTTTGTATGGCACCAAAATTCAAGAATGGGGATGGGCTGTCATCTGCTTCTCCTTCGCCTGGTCTCTTTCATACAATTATGCCTGTGCCTAACTGAACTGAGCAAATTGTTTCTGTTGTAGTGAAGAAGTATGCTGCATAGTTATTCCAACAACCATAATTACACAATGAAGTACATCTTCCTGCTATATTTCAACCTTGTTTCATTCATGTATGTTACATCTTTTGGGTGGTGCCATTGTTTGTTCTTGACATGTTCTATTCTTTAACTTGCACACCATCACGGTGACCAGGAATAAGGCGATAGTCAGTAGTAGCATCCTGCTAATTTTTGTAATATCCATACTAGTAAATTTGTCTTTCTATTCACTTTGTTCATCCTCTGTACAGAGTTCAACACTTTACTTATTTGGCAGTGTTATATGGAATTCTCTGTACATGTGAATCGTGATATAACGAGTAACATCTCAGACTGTTAGTTGTTGCCATCATGTTAAATAAGAGGCACACAGGTAGCTGAGAATCTAGTTGTGATTTGCAAACTATGTCCTTTTTTTTTTCTGTACTTTTCTTTTTCTAGTCACTGTTGTGTGAGGCTTTCTGATGGACATCATTCTTTGGTTGTTCCTGATGCAGGTTAGGTTTCTGACAAAAATATACCATCCCAACATTGACAAGGTATGCAACTGATATTCTTGGCGGAACATCATTTTGAAAAACAGCGTCTCATATCTGATGGATTTAAACTGCAGCTTGGTAGAATATGCCTCGACATCCTGAAGGACAAGTGGAGTCCAGCTCTTCAGATACGCACTGTTCTTTTGAGGTAACCAATTCTGACTTCCATTGCACCTTTGCCAAATAGATTTTGTTGTAGTTGATATATGACTAGTTAGTTTACTGTACGTTTATATACAAACTAGAGCGCAGCATGGCTTCTATCTCTCCAAACTCAGTGTTGTTAATCCACCATGAGCTTGAGGGGGGGTGTTAGAGTACTATTTATATAGTCATGTAGCCTTTCGTATTTACCCCATTGTATAAGGGGTTTCCTGCATTCTACACCTGTACATGTATATATATATATATATATATATATATATATATATACTGGCCTATGGCCTCCTGGAAATACAAGTTGCATATTTCCTAATAGTATTATCGTATTTCCAGAGGGTTGTTTCTGGTATTATTATTGTCGACGATGTTAGTGTAACTACTTTACTGCCACTTGACAATATTTCGACTGCAGCATCCAGGCACTGCTGAGCGCTCCAAACCCAGATGATCCTCTCTCAGAAAACGTCGCAAAACACTGGAAATCCAATGAAGCTGAAGCTGTCGAGACAGGTACTTGGAGACGCTGTCAACAAAGCCACACGCTGACATTGTGTCTTATGCTCCACTTATCCAGTTTCTACAAACCTATCTGACATGCCTCTTTGCTTCGTTTCTGATTTTTGTGATATCTTAACATGTCATTTCTATGGTTTGCAGCGAAGGAATGGACTCGTATGTATGCCAGTGGTGCATGACAAGCTAACGCTGTTATGGATGTAATAACACTGTCTCATAGTTGGGCCTAATCGAAACCATTTGCTTGATAAAAACAAACTTGAAATGATTTGTGATGGACGAATGTGTCCAGAGCGACATCATTTCTAGTTGGTGGTTGTATTTGTGGTGCGTGTTCTGGCACGCTTCATAACTTGCTGCTTATAGAACACGCTCTGTTTCTGGTTCATCCTCAATTGTTTCTCCAATTAAAAATATCCGCTGTGATCCGAGTATGTAAGCTCTCCAAATGATAATAGCTGGTTGTCTGTTTGTGTTTCTCTCCTGATGATTTATATTTTGTTTTGGGTCCTTTTTAGGAATGTTCATTTTTTTTTTACTCCAGTTACTTCGTCTTTTATGGGATTTTTAGGTTGTTGAACTGTACATTCTTTTGAATATCCATATCAAATGGTATTGTATAGATCTTGATGAGTAAGGATTGGTTCCCAGGAGGTAATGTGGGAGTGAAGTCATGTTATACTTATGTGCTTGAACTGCATATACACACATACTTATGTGATTGGACCCATAAAAACATCATATGTGAAAAAGAGTTGCATGTCTATTGCAAATATTAGTACTGTACTATGTATCACTCCCTCCGTCCCATAATATAAGAGCGTTTTTTATTACACTAGATGTAGTGTAAAAAAAGCTTTTATATTATGAGCAGAGGATGTATTTTTCTATGCACCAAAGCAAGATTGTTTATGCAACATGCAAATTTTCTTGACACGAAACATTAAGAATGAGCATTATTTTATTTTCTACTCCCTCCTTTTACAAATATAAGATGTTTTGGATATTTCAGCACGAATGAGCATTATTTTATTTTGTGCTCCCTCTGTATTGTTTTATTTTATTTTTTGAATTCATGCTGATAACGTGTTTGAAGTGAAAAAGGGAACTTTTTTTTTTTTGAGAATAAAAAGGGAACTTCTATTGATTGATCGTTCCTGATACAATACTGTCCTAACAGACGCGACGCTTGAGAAGGAAGCGTCGGTTCAGGAGAGGGGGAGATGATCCGGTTGCATAGGCAAACCGCATGACCCTTATGGACAAGGGGAGATTCCCCGTTAATTACATGTGCTAATTAGTGCAAACCGCATGACGATTATGGACAAGGGGAGATTCCCCACTAAATACATGTGCTAATTAATCAGAACAAATTTCACTCTTTATTGCGGGTACAATCAGATGGTGCTCCTATTTGGCGCTCTACGCACTGGATAGAGGCACAGCGCAGCGCTTGCGCCATTTCTAGCCGGACATGTATGGGGCGGAACGCCCCTTGTTTTTTCATTTCGATTTGTTGTAATTTTTAAAATAATTTTGGATTTAAAAAACTTGCATTTTTCTAAGAAAAGTGAATTTTGAAAAAAAATGTTTGCGAAATCATAAAATGTTCAAGGTTTCAAAGAAATTGATTGTTATTTAAAAAGAACTGTTTGCACATTCAAAAAATGTTCACGAATTTGATTTTTTTAAATAAAAAATTGTTTGTGAATTCCAGCAAATGTTCATGAAATCCAAAAATGATCACAAAAAAGTTCATTGATTCAAAATACGTTCATGAATTTAAAAAATGTTCATGCATTTTAAAGATATTCGTAAAAAACAATGTTCGTCAATTTTAAAATTTGTTCCCCAAATTACTACAATGTTCTCTTATTCATTTTTTATGAGTTTTAATTTTTTAACTCAATTTCAAAAAAATATTCATGAATTAAAAAAATGTTTATGATTTTTATAAACGTCTGCGAATTGTTAAAAATGTCCCCGAATCCCAAAATATTCACCATTACAAAAATAGCTCACGAATTTGAAAATTATTTACAATTTAAAAAAAGGTCACAAAATTGTAAAAATTCTTTGCAAATTTGTAAAATGTTTGCGGATTCAAAACATATTCATGAGTTATTTTTGAAAGGATGTTTAACAAATGAATAAATAAAATAATAAACTAAAAAATGGAAGGAAAAAATAAAATGAAAGAAAATGAAAAATAAAATAAAAGCAAAATGAACATGAAAAATAATATGAAAACATACGGAAACCAAAAAAGAAAAGGAAAAAATAAAGTAAGAAAGGGAAAGAACGTAAATGAAAAAACGAAAGAAAAGGAAAAAACCCGGTGTGGGATGGTTCTAGAACCTTCCCAAAACCAGATAGGGGCTAGTTTGGTTGGTCCGAATTGTGTCTAGAGGTAAAGGGGTGTGTGTGTGTGGGGGGGGGGGGGGGGGGGGGGAACGACGCGGTGAATCTCTATCTAGCACAATACATGTCAAATAGGACTGACCACAATCAAATGCATTTTGAGCTGAGCAACTGTGTTCTGAATAGGCTTGACCAGGGACCGTGATGGGTAAAGATACTCAGCAAGGTTGTACCTTTTTCGAATAAGGCCTTATATTTTACTTTTTTTGCGAGAAAACTTCCAATTTATTCATCTTCAATCATGGTAGTACAACGGACAGTAAAAATAAGAAAAATTAAATCCAGTTCCGTAGAACACCTAGCGACGACTACAAGCACTAGAGCGAGCAGAAGGCTTGCCGCCGTCATCGCCCCTCCCTCGCCGGAGCTGGGCAAAACTTGTTGTAGCAAACAGTGGGAAAGTCGTCGTGCTAAGGCCCCATAGGACCAGCGCACCAGAACAACAACCGTCACCGATGCAAAGACGCGTAGATCGGAATGATCAAACCCGAACACACATGAACCGACGAACGAAGACCGGATTCGAGTAGATCCATCACAGACAACCATTAACCGAATCCCGCGAGATTCGCTGGAGACACACCTCCACACGCCCTTCGACGATGCTAGACGTACTACGGGAACGACGGCTAGGCGGGGAGAATCTTATTCCATCTTCAGAGAGCCGTTGTTGCCTCGTTTTCCCGAGCATGACACAAATCCTAACAAAACTAAAAGAAAGATCTAATAACAGAGCCCTCCGGCTGGCAAGTGTGAGGATCCACCGTGTCCGCATGACCCAAGGGCCACCGAAGACTAGGCGGATCGCCGCCGGGAGACAATGGAACCCTAACTTTTTGGAGGAGGCGGCTGGCTGCGTGTATTTTATTCAACATTGTTGTGAGGCCTTACATTTTACATTATAGAATTTTTCATGGACTACCTCTTCTTGCCGTGAACAAGGACACGTGAGCTATATTTCATTGAGCGCCCATATACCTCGCCTTCAGCGAGTGTAACATCCGACTCGCTGAAGGAGGCGAGCAAGATGGGCCGGCCCACGCGCGTGCGAATCCACAACCTCTTCTTCTGTGTTTTTTCATTTTTTACTTTATATTTTTACTTTTTTATACTTTAAAATATTGTATATATATTACAAAAAATCTACAAAAAACATTTAGAAAATTTTGAATAATTATTTTAAAATGTTGAACAAGTATTTGAAAAATGTTAGTCAAGCATTCGAAAAATGTTGAAAAAGTATTTGGAAAATGTTGAACAAGTATTTAAAAAATGTTGAACAAGAATTCGAAAAATGTTAAACAAGTATTAAAAAATATTAATCAAGCATTTGAAAAATATTAATCAAGCATTTGAAAAATATTGAACAAGTATTTAGAAAAACGTTAAATAAGCATTTAAAAAATGTTTAACAAGTATTTGAAAAATGGTAATCAAGCATTCGGAAGATGTTGAACGTGCATAGAAAAATTGTTGATCATGAATTAAAAGAAGAAGAAAGTTTTTAATCATGTATATAAAATGCTAATCAAGAATTTGAAAATAATATTTAACAAGTATTTGAAAAATGTTGAACAAGCATTTTGAAAATGTTGAATATGTATAAAAAAAATATTAGCCATGTATTAAAAAACAATTTTTTTGAGCATGTATATAAAAATGAAAATAGAATAAAAAACTGGCGAACAAAATAAATAGAAAAAAAAGGAAAAAAAAAGAGAAATCCCGCTCTTCTTACCTCAATAAGGACGCGCCCTGCTAGTAACCACGAACGCCAGGTGGGCGGAGTGACTAGCAGCGACATCCTTCTTTCTTGAGGTGCCGGGATTTATGGGAGCTCCTACCTGCCGCTCTCTGCGGCAGGGAGTCGGGGGCACGCGCAGGGGGTTCGCCCTTATTGGGCCGGCCCAACTATTTTTCTTGTCTAAAAAAAAGATAATTTCCTTTTTTTTCTTTTTTTTTCTGTTTCTTTTTTTCCTTTTCTGCTTATTTGCCTTTTCTTTTTTGAAAATCAAAATGAACAAACGTTGAATTTCTCAATCATTTTTTGAAAACATGAACGTTTTTTAAAACAGAGAACAAATATAAGTTTAAACAATTATTAAGCTATGCCAACCTTTTTTTAAATTGTATAAATTTATTGAAAATTTCAAAAACATACTGTTCAAGTGCGTGAATATGTTTATTAAATGCAATGTACATTTTTTTTGAATTGTGAAAAACATTTTTTTGACTGGTCTTTTTTTTTTGCATGCACGTTTTGAAAAACCGTTATATACTTTTTTTAAACGCGTGAACATTTTTGTGTCACATATTAAGTAAATTTGCTTCTCATAATATATGTCTTTAGTTTTTATAAATGTAAACAAAATGGAAAATGTAAATAATTACGTGCATGACGTCAGCATGACCAAAAATACATTTGCTGGCCTGACCCACTAAGGGGTCGTAGTAGGCGACGTGATCTTGTGTCTCGCAGCAAGCGAAACATAGACTCGCTTGAAAAGGGAGTTCAAATCGAAGTGAGATGAACGATTTGGGAGAGCGCGTCATCGATTTACAGGTTAGATGAAATGGACGACATAGAAGTTAGAGGGCAAGGCATTAGATTTTTATTTTTATATTTTTTGGAACAAGGGCAAACATCAGATGAGTGGGGAGGTCGAAGAGGGAGGGATTTGATTTCTCTCTAAAATCTGCGGAACGAAAAAAGTGTAATATTTCGCAAAGAAAAAAATACAACTGGTAATATGGTTGTTTTCCCATTTCTTTATGGTCGGTTGACCCCATAAGCCACTCCTTGGTGCCGTTTTTTCGAGGGAACCATAGAGAAGGTTTTGCATTGTTTTTTTTTTTTTGCATAAACGGAGGGACTAGATATAGACATACTTTTCTCTCATAAACGGAGGAGGGAAGGGCATGAGGAGGTGGAGAGAGGTATTGGAGGAGGATCAAGAAGACGAAACATAATTAGAAATTGTGAGAAGAATTCAACACTTGTTGCATCCACTTATCAAATTTGATTTGATGGATGGTTATGACAAAATAGTGTTCTTTCTGTTGAAATAAAAATAAGTGAGTATAGGAAATAGGACCGGAAATCACGGAGCCCCCGCTGGGGCGATTGGGAGGCGACTCCCGTGCGAGCACGAGCCGATCCCGCTGCCGGCAGGATCCCAGATCCTTAGAGGGAAGAAATCGCAGGAAGATAGCAGATCGGATGGAGGGAAGGCAGACGATCCACAAGGTATGCGTGAGGCATGGCTTCGAACCAGGGAAGCGATCAAGCAGATCACGGAGAAAAGGAAAGTTCGCGTGGAGGATCGGAAGGGCTCCGGGAGACAGATCGCGGATGCAGATGAAGATACAGTGGGGAGGATCAGAGATAGGATGCATGCAATGAGAGAAAAATCTGAGGAGTGG
Source organism: Elymus sibiricus (assembly GCA_039707655.1). NCBI lineage: Eukaryota > Viridiplantae > Streptophyta > Magnoliopsida > Poales > Poaceae > Elymus > Elymus sibiricus. The sequence goes on from CM077663.1 coordinate 404,520,294, forward strand.
CCTGGGAGGGTTTGAACTTTCACAAAGTACACCGGAATCAACGTTCTCGTCGATGAAGGATCCACCAGATAAGGGAGGCAGGATTGCAAGATCAGAGATAGAGGAAAGAGATCATTCGGGATGGAAAGAATCAACAGTTTCGCTAAGGATCATGACACAGAAAGGATCTGATTTCGGTCGAGCAGAAATAAAAGGTTCAGTAGGGACAGAGACGGCCACCCAGTTCATCCCTTCATCGCCTACTAGCACTCAAGTTACGCCAATGGCGGGTTAGGAGAACCAAAAGAACAAGGCCACCATGGAGTCCGAGGGGGAGGCACCGCGCTCCGGCGATGGCAGCAGCACCACGCGGGTGTTACTCCGCGGCAACTCCTCTCGTAGCCAGGGAGGGAGAGTAGCCCCGAGAAGGCTAGGCGCTGGCACCGGCACCATCGTGCCTAGGTTCCCAATTAACCTACGGACGAAGGAGGACGACGTTGTTGAGCTGGACCTCACCAAGGAGCGAGCAGCCATGAATACCCGGTGGATTGCTATAGGGCTCTACTTCTCACCCTTGCCCTACAACAACGAGGGCCTCTTCGGAAACCTGAAGAACAAGTGGGGGCTCCACGGCCACCTCGACTACAAGCCTCTCAAGAACAACCGCTTCCTCCTGGAGTTCGAGCGGGAAGGGGACCGACGCTTCATCCTCGATAACGGCCCGTGGACGTACAATGGAGATGCCTTCCTGATGGTGGCAAACGACGACAACACGCCACCGGCTGAGGTGGACGTCGCCTACATGCCAATTTGGGCGCGCATCCATCATGTCCCCCCGATCATGTTGGATGAAGGGGTAGCATGGAAGCTTGGGGCCATGCTTGGTGAGGTACTTGAGGTGGAAACTAGCAAGAGTGGTAAGATATGCGGGGAATTCATAAGAGTTAGAGTGAATCATGATGTAGACGAACCTCTCCGCAACAAAATCACGTCCCATGAAAAGCATAGTAATGAGTTGTTCTTCCTTGAGGTGAATTATGAGAGAGTACCTAGGTTCTGTGGGTATTGTGGTTTCCTTGGGCATGGCCAACGCGATTGTAAGTTGCCGTCGGACCTCCAAGAGATGAGGTACACGGCAACAATGCGCGCCTCCCCATTCAAGAAGAGTAACAGTAAGGGTGGCTATGTGGCTTCGATAGTGCGTAGTGCTAGGCGGTTCCTTAGCTTTGGTAAGGAGGTGTTCGGAGGGGACATAGCTTACACCACAGGACAGTCACAAGAGAGGATCTCGGAGGAGGTCCTTGCCAACCCGCTGGTGCAGGCTGCCATAGCTGCTGTCAGTGCAATCAAAGTTTCTGAAGATGGCAACCACGGCATGGCGCAGGTGGCACCTCCACCGGGACCCAAACTGAGAACAAGGTGGACTATGGGGAGCGGGACAAGCCACTGCCAGATCATGCAACTAATCTGAATGACATGGTGGCTGTGGGGGAGGGCGGCCCTAGGCCCTTGGTACAGGAGATAGCAGAGGGGCAGGAGGCAAGGGAGGCTGATGAGGAGGACCCCCCATTCCCGCCTGGGTTTGGCCTAGTGGCTTGCTTTGCGAGGGGCGAGGCTGTGACCAATCCGCCAGCCCTGCTACCTGCCATGAACGAAGGGACTACCGTCAGGACAAATACTCTGAAGGGTAATAGGAAGACAAACGCCAGTGCAGACCAACACTACAGGAATCAGGTACTTTGCCGTCTGCCATGGCAGACGGCAAAGGATAGGTTCACGGACGGCAAACTCCTTTGTCGTCTGCCAGTAGACGGCCCCACTTCCAGCACAAAAAACCACGGTAAAGGGCCACTTTGCCGTCTGCATAAGCAAAGCGTACGGCAAACACCTTTGCCGTCTGCCCTATAGGCCCTGCAGACGATACAGTGTGTGGACGACATAGCGTTGAGGTTAACCCCGTTAGGTGGCTAACGACAGCCTTTACCGTCTGCCCGCAGACAGCAAAGAGACAAGCTCCTTTGCCGTGTGCCCGAGACGGCAAAGTTTCCAAATGGACCAGCTTGCCTGAGGTGGCTACTGGCATACTTTGTCGTCTGCCAGCCGACGGCAAAATGTCATACTTTGCCGTCTGCCAGCCTACGACAAAGTGACCAAATGGATCAGACCTAGTGCTCCCAGGTTGCACAGGTTGCTGCCACGTGTCACCTTTGCCGTCGGTGGCAGACGGCAAAGCTCCCTTTGCCGTCGGTGGCAGACGGCAAAGCTCCCTTTGCCGTTGGTGGCAGACGGCAAAGTGCCTGTATTGCCCCTTTTTATTCTGTTTTTTTGTTATATCCAAGCATTTTCACAGGCAAATATATGATATATATATTTCACAGGGCAAACAATGTGTGCAAGTTTCACAGCAAATATATGATATCCAACACATAAGAAACTATATCCCTGCCATATGGATATGATCATCCAACAAACATACCAAATCAAAAGTGCAAGTTTCACCATATTACAATAGTTTCATTCATACATACATAGTTTCATCCATATTAAAATAGTTTCATCCATAGGTAGCAAGTTTCACATTGTTCATCGATACAAAATCAAAACAAAAAGTAAACACAAGCACTCCATCAATGCAAGCTTCCGTGAAGTGAATCAAATATGCAAAATGGGAAATAAGAAAGTTAGAAGAAGAAGACTAGAAGAAGAAGAAGAAGAGTTTTTCTTCTCTTTCTCTTTCTCCTCTTGTTTTTCTTCTTCTTATTGCTTATTTGTGTCATTTTAGAGCTAACCTAGGTAATTATGCCATTTTTGACCTAACTAAGATTTATGTGTCATTTTGGAAGAAAATAGCTAAGTATATGACATTTATGAGGTTACCAAGGTTATTATGCCATTTTTGACATAAGTAAGCTAAGTAAAGGTAATTATTGAGCTAACCTAGGTAATTATGCCATTTTTGAGTTAACTAAGCTTATTATTATGTCATTGTGGAGGAAACAAAGCTAAGTATAGGTCATTTTAGAGCTAACTTAGGTAAAATAGGTCATTTTGGAGCTAAGTAAGCTTATTATGTCATTTTGGAGGAAACAAAGCTAAGTATAGGTCATTTTAGAGCTAACTTAGGTAAAATAGGTCATTTTGGAGCTAAGTAAGCTTATTATGTCATTTTGGAGGAAAATAAGCTAAGTATAGGTCATTTTATAGCTAACTCAGGTAAAATAGGTCATTTTGGAGCTAAGTAAGCTTATTATGTCATTTTGGAGGAAACAAAGCTAAGTATAGGTCATTGTAGAGCTAACTTAGGTAAAATAGGTCATTTTGGAGCTAAGTAAGCTTATTATGTCATTTTGGAGGAAAATAAGCTAAGTATATGACATTTATGAGCTAAATTAGGTAAAATAGGTCATTTTGGAGCTAAGTAAGCTTATTATGTCATTTTGGAGGAAAATAAGCTAAGTATATGACATTTATGAGCTAACCAAGGTTATTATGCCATTTTTTGACCTAAGTAAGCTAATTATGTCATAAATGAACTAATTAAGCTAAGTATAGGGCATTATGCATTTGTTAAGCAAAACACTAGAGAAAACTTACCGTCATCACGGAGGTGAAGCACCGGTGTTGCTCGTGCCCTTACACCTGGAGAAGGTTCGTGCGATGCTTGTCTGTCTGGAGTTACGCTGCACCAAAGATCATTTGCAATGTCTCGTTAGCATGATGACACTCAAATGTTAAGACTAGTAACTAATGACCATTCAAATGAAAGTCACCGTGGTCACCGGAGCAATGACTGGCATCGGCGGAGGGGTCTGACTGATCTTCTCGCACACAGACTACACATTTGGTTTTGACGAGTCAATCATATTAGTTAGTAATGAAACGAACATTACATGCATGATTTGGCTAACATGCAGAAGAAACTTACCACGAGGATCTCGTACATGGCCCGGTGAGTCGCGTCATTCCGTGCCCTCTCCTCCTCCAATAACATAGCCGTCCTGTCCTCGAACTCCCTCTCCTTCTTCGCCGCCTGCCGGTCCCTATCCTCCAGAATGGCCTGGGTTGTCTCTCTCTCTCTTTCTGAAGAGCATCCTGCAACACCACTCCTCGTTAGCATTGTAATCATCTTTGTTCGCACACACAATGTAATGGAGGAAAGATATCTGAGTCCGTATAACTAACCTCGATGGCGAGCTCGACTGGCCGTGGACGAGGCCTTATCTCAGGATAGGAGCTCGTTTGGCGCGCCTTGATCTCCCGGAGATTGCGAGGGCAATGTATAAGTGCATCTCCAATGGCTATCGAGCCATGGGTCCTCCCGCCACCAGCTATCATCACCAGCTCTGGATCAATAGGATGATAGCTCGGGTTAAAGTCCTCCCCTTTCCTAGCCTTCCCCTCATCTCTGTACCTCATGAGCTTGTGGTGGGAGGAGATGTTGGTGAAGTTCTCGGGATGATCGAGATCAGACTCAGAGAATGCCTTGGCCTTCTTGTACGAGGCAATATAGGCCATGGCATAGAGGTCGTACACCTCTAGCACCTCCGTGTTATTGTGTTGCGCCTAAAAGAGAGGAACAAAGTATTAGTAAAGGGCTCAAGCTAGCATCAAGAATGAATTGCATGAATCATGAAGCAAACCACATACCCAGTTCTGCCCGAACTGATATAAGTTGGCGCTGCCTTGATGGTGTGGCACACCAACCATTTTGGCACGCCGCTCCTTGGCATTGTTGTGGACGGCTAGCCATTCGTCTGAGCACCACTCATCCACCAACGCCTCCCAACAATCCATCTTATCCGCACACCATCTCGGGGGCACCTAAGTTAGTAAAGAGAAATTTGAGCGCTACGCCTACAAATCAAATCAAGGAAACTAAGTACAAGGCATTAAGAATAGGTAATTACCTTCATGTACTGCTCCTTTGGCAAAAACTTTCCGCGGCACGACGACTTGTCCTTCTTAACACCACGCGAGGCGTAGTAGTCTTGAACAGCCTGCGGCCGAGCCTCGTGCCGTAAGTTCTGTAGTAGGCGCTTGCACTCGGCATCGATAACCTTTGCTGTGGCCTCCTCGTATCCCTCCTCATACCTGTAGAAGCTTTGTAATCAAATAAGACAACACTGATTAGTAAAATAACTAGCTATTGATGATTTTTAAATGTGTAAAGGAGAAATTACCCAAAACTTTCTGATCACCATGCCGGGGCAGCCACGTAGTGCTCCCAGCTCAATCCTAGCTCTGGAAGCTGACCCTCACCGGGCAACGTGACAAACCCTGGAAAGATTTGACGACAAATCACACCAAGGACGGTGTTGGGCCTGCGGACATCCTTCGCGTGTTTCCAACCCTGACGTGGCTTGAGACTGCGTCGGTATTTTCCCAAAGAGGAAGGGATGATGCAGCACAACGACGGTAAGTATTTCCCTTAGTTATGAAACCAAGGTATCGAACCAGTAGGAGGATCACCACCACCTAATAAGCAGCACCTGCACACAAATAACAAATACTTCCAACCCGACGCGAAAGAGAGGTTGTCAATCTCTCTACGGTAAAAAGATAGATTAGGTAATGATAGATAGGAGAGATAAATCTCTCAAGAACTCAAAATAAAAAGGGCGAATAAAAAGTGCAGCAATATATTTTTGGGTTTTTGGTATAGTAGATCTGAAAACAAACAAGCAACAAGATAGATCGGAAAGCAATATGTTGGAAAAGTAGACCCGGGGGCCGTAGGTTTCACTAGTGGCTTCTCTCATGAGTATAGCACACGGTGGGTGAACAAATTACTGATGGGCAATTGATAGAAGATCAAATAATCATGACGATATCAAAGGCGATGATCATTATATAGGCATCATGTCCAAGATAAGTAGACCGACTCCTACCTGCATCTACCACTATTACTCCACACATCGACCGCTATCCAGCATGCATCTAGTGTATTAAGTTCATGGAAAAATGGAGTAATGCAATAAGAACGATGACATGATGTAGACAAGATCTATTCATGTAGGAATAGACCCCATCTTATTATCCTTAATGGCAATGATACATGCGTGCCTTGCTGCCCCTTCTGTCACTGGGAAAGGACACCGCAAGATCGAACCCATCACAAAGCACCTCTTCCCATGGAAAGAAAAATCGATCTAGTCGGCCTAACTAAACCAAAGATTCGAAGAAGAAATACGAGGCTATAAGTAATCATGCATATAAGAAATCAAAGAAGACTCAAATAATATTCATGGATAGAAACTGATCATGAACTCAAAATTCATCGGATCCCAACAAACACACCGCAAAAGTTTACATCAAATAGATCTCCAAGAGACCATTGTATTGAGAATCAAAAGAGAGAGAGAGAGAGAGAGGAAGCCATCTAGCTACTGCCTACGGACCCGTAGGTCTATGGTGGACTACTCACGCATCATTGGAGAGGCACCTATGAAGAAGATGAACCCCTCCGTGATGGTGTTAGATTGGATCTTGAGGCTTCTGGAACTTGCGGCGGCTGGATGTGTTTTTCGTCGACTCCCCTAGGGTTTTCTGAAAATTTGGGTATTTATAGGCGTCAGAGGCGGTGGAGGGGGGTCCTGTGGAGGGCACAACCCATTAGGGCGCGTCGGCCCCCCCTGGCGCGCCCTGGTGGGTTGTGGCCTCCACGGCCCACCTTGCTGGCACTTCTTTGGCCCACCGGGTGTCTTCTGGTCCAGAAAAAATCTCCAAAAAGTTTCGTCGTGATTGGACTCCGTTTGGTACTGATATTCTGCGAAGTAAAAAACAAGCAAAAAACAACTGGCACTTTGGCACTATGTCAATAGGTTAGTCCCTAAAAATGATATAAGGTTGCTATAAAGTTATTGTAAAACATCCAAGAATGATAATATAACAACATGGAACAAGCAAAAATTATAGATATGTTGGAGACGTATCAGCATCCCCAAACTTAATTCCTACTCGTCCTCGAGTAGGTAAATGATAAAAACAGAATTTTTGATGTGGAATGCTGCCTAACATGTTCATCTCATATTCTTTTCTTTGTAGCATGGACATTTGGACTTTTAGATGATTCAAAGCAATAGTCTAGTTTTAACATAATGACTTCAATACTCAAGCATGCCAACAAGCAACCATGTCTTTCAAAATATCAACACTAAAGAAAGTTATCCCTAGCCCATCACGCTCAATCATTGATCCATTCATCAAACACACTCAAATATTAGCTACACCCAATGCTCAAGTATGATCATAGTGCCCCCTAGTTGGTGCTTTATAAGAGAAGATGGAGACTCAAAGTTAAAATAAAAAGTGCATAAAGTAAATAGATAGGCCCTTCGCAGAGGGAAGTAGGAATTTGTAGAGGTGCCAGAGCTCAAAGTTTTAAATTGAGAGAGAAAAATATTTTGGGTGGCATGCCTTTCCTGTCAACGAAAATGACAAAGTAGCTCACAATACTTTCCATGCTAGATATATCATAGGCGGTTCCCAAACAGAAAATAAAGTTTATTCCTTTTTCCACCATTCTTTCACATTCCATGGCGGGCCGTATCCACGGTTGCCTTCCATACCAACACTTTCCAAGGAATTTATTATTTGACAACATAAAGTAAATATTTTTTATTTTTCATTTCGGGAATGGGCATCCCTATTACCGCCGCACTCTCGTGCAATGACAAGTGAATAAACACTCATCTTGAGAATAACACATCTAGCATGGAAAAATATTGGACACTCCCCACCGTTTCATGAGCGATACGAGCTCACAAAAGAGAAGTTTATTTTGAAAATTAGATATGGCACATACAAATTTGCTTGGAACGGCATGGAAATACCGCATATAGGTATGTATGGTGGACTCATAAGGCAAAACTTGGTTTAAGGATTTTGGATGCACAAGTAGTATTTCTACTTAGTACAAATGGAGGCTAGCAAATAGATTGAGAAGCAATCAAACCAAGAAACAAAAATTCACATAAGCGAGCATTGATCATAACTAACACCGAATTATGCACCATAAGTAGGATGTAATTTCATTGCATAACTATTGACTTTCATACTTGCATAGGGAATCACAAACCTTAACACCAATATTCCTACTAAAGCATAATTACTCACTAACATGACTCACATATTACTATCATCATGTCTCAAAACTATTACAAGGAATCAAGTTTAATTTGCCCAATGATCTTCATGAAATGTTTTATTATATCCTCCTTGGATATCTATCACTTCGGGACTAGTTTCATATATTGCCATTGCTTTTTGACAAGCTCAAACAAATTTAAGTGAAGCACATGAGCATAAAGTTTTCATCTCTCAAAAAGGTATAAGTGAAGCATGAGAGGGTTTCTTCAAAATTTACTAACTCTCAAATTAATCTAAGTGAAGCATGAGAGTATTTCTACAAAAATTTCCAAGCACACCGTGCTCAAAAAGATATAAGTGAAGCACTAGAGCAATTCTATAGCTCAAAAAAGTTTAAGTGAAGCATAGAGAGCAATTCTAATAAATCATAGCATAATTTTGACTCTCCCAAATAGGTGTGTCCAGCAAGGATACATGTGACAAACTAACAAGCAAAGCAAGCAAAGACTCAAATGATACAAGACGCTCCAAGCAAAACTCATGAATAAAAATATAGTTCCAAGTAAAATACCGATGGTCGTTAGAAGAAAGAGGGGATGCCACTCGGGGGCATCCCCAAGCTTAGTTGCTTGTTTCTCTTTGGATATATCTTGGGGGTGCTATAGTATCCCCAAGCTTAGGCTCTTTTAACTCCTTATTCCTTCATCCATCGTGATCTCACCCAAAACTTGAAAACATCAATCACACAAAACTGAACAAAATCTTCGTGAGACCCGTTAGTATAATAAAGCAAATCACTACTTTAGGTACTGTTGCAAGCCCATTAATATGTTTTTATTCCATTATACCTACTGTATTTTAACTTTACCATGGCTCATACCCTTCAATATAACCCATAGATTCATCAAAACAAGCACACAATGCAACGAAAACAGAATCTGTCTTAAACAGAACAGTCTGTAGTAATCTGTACTCTAGCCATACTTCTGTAACTCTAAAAATTCTGAAAAATTATTACAACGTAAATAATTTGCATAGTAACACTGTGTTAAAATTTCAGCTCAAGATCACGTTCCAGTAAAAAATGAAAATTCGAACACTGGATGCAAAGTTTCTGTTTCAGATTCAGCCTCGCTTCTACTCATCTTATGAATCATCCTAAAGGCTCTACTTGGCACAAACACTAAATAAATCATAAAAACACAATCATAACGAAGGAATAATTGTGTCAACACTCAAAAACAGAAATAAAAAAGCAAAAAAAAATTTATTCATTGGGTTGCCTCCCACAGGCGCTATCGTTTTACGCCCCTAGCTAGGCATAACGCATAGTTTTAAGTATTATCATCTTTGGTGGATTAATTCTTGTTCTAGGTAAGTGTTCCATACCCTTTCTTAGTGGAAATTGAAAACAAATATTGCCTTCTTTCATATCAATCACGGCACCTATAGTGCGTAAAAACGGTCTACCAAGTATAATGGGACAAGACGGATTGCAATCAATATCAAGCACAATAAAATCTATGGGAACATAGTTCCTATTTGCAAGAATAAGAACATCATTAATTCTTCCCAAAGTCTTTTTAATAGTAGAATCCGCTAAGTGCAAACTAAGAGAACATTCTTCAATATTGGTGAGACCAAGCACATCACATAAAGATTTCGGAATCGTGGAAACACTAGCACCCAAATCACACAAAGCAAAGCACTCATAATTTTTAATCTTGACTTTAATAGTAGATTCCCACTCATCATGTAATTTTCTAGGAATAGAAATCTCCAACTCCAACTTTTCTTCAAAAGATTTCATCATGGCATCAATGATATGTTTAGTGAAAGCTTTATTTTGTTCATAAGCATGAGGTGAATTCAACATGGATTGCAGCAAAGAAATACATTCAATCAAAGAACAACTATCATAATTAAAGTCCTTGCAATCCAAAATAGTGGGCACATCACTAGTTAAAGTTTTGACCTCTTCACACCCACTTTCATCAAGTTTTTCATCAAGATTTTCACCCTCCAAATTATTGGGACGCCTTCTAGCTAAAATTGACTCTACTTCAGTCCCTTTATCATCAATTTTAATATTACTAAACAAGGAATCAATAGAAGAAACACCAATCACTTTAAGATCTTCATCATTTTTATGAAGGCAATCACTAGAAAATGATTTTTCTAAGATTTCTCTTTTAGCTCTAAGCAAGGCGGTTCTTTTCTTACTTTCATCCATAGAGACATATAAAGCTTTAATTGATTCATCAATCTTAGGCACAAAAGCTTTCAACTTGAGATTTTCATCTTCATGAGAAATTTTGTCAATGCTTCTAGACATATCATCAATCTTATTCAACTTTTCTTCTATCGTAGTATTGAAAGCCTTTTGCGCATTGATAAATTCTTTAATATTACTCTCAAGATCAGAGTTGTTCCTATTATTATTGTAAGAGGAATTACCATAGGAATTACCATAATTATTAGAGGAATTTCTAGGAAAAGGCCTAGGATTAAAATTACCTCTATAAGCATTGTTGTTGAAATTGTTTCGCGAGACAAAGTTCACATCTACGGAATCACTATTTTGCTCAATCAAAGTAGACAAAGGCACATCATTAATATCAATAGGAGCATTTTTACTAGCAACCAATTTCATCAAAGCATCAACCTTATCACTCAACGTACTAATTTCTTCAACCGAATTAACTTTTTGACTAGTAGGTGCTCTTTCGGTATGCCATTGCGAATAATTTGCCATAATATTGTCTAGAAATTTAGTATCTTCACCCAAAGTAATTTCCATAAAAGTACCACCCGCGGCGGAATCTAAAAGATTTCTAGAGACAAATTTCAATCCCGCATAATTTTTTTGTATGATCATCCAAAGATTTAAACCACGAGTAGGACAATTTCTTAGCATCAATTTCATTCTTTCCCAAGATTATGCAACATGTTCATGCTCAAGTTGCTTAAAATTCATGATTTGTGTCCTAAGGGAAATATTTTTCGCGGGCGGAAAATACTTAGTGATAAAAGCATCATTGCACTTATTCCAAGAATCGATACTATTGCGAGGCAAAGAGGAAAACCAATTTTTTGCACGACCCCGCAAGGAAAAAGGAAATAACTTCAAATTCACTATATCATTGTCCACATATTTTTTCTTTTGCATTTCACACAATTCTACGAACGTGTTTAGATGAGACGCGACATCCTCATTAGGATTATCGACAAATTGGTCTTTCATGACAAGATTCAATAAAGCGACATTAATATCACAAGACTCAGCACTAGTGGCGGGAGGAGCAATAGGAGTACTAATAAAATCATTGTTATTAGTATTGGAAAAATCACACAACTTGGTGTTTTCTTGAGTCATCGTGACTACGCAAACAAGATTGCAAGCAAGCAAGAGATCTGACGAGAAAAAGGCAAAGGAAAAAAGAGGGCGAATAAAAAGGCAAATTGATGAAGTGGGGGAGAGAAAAACGAGAGGCAAATGGCAAATAATGTAATTGCAAGGAGATGAGATTTGTGATTAGGAACCTGGTAGATGACGATGGCGTCTCCTCGGCGCCAGATTGGCAAGTAGAAGAGACCGCTTCCTCCCTGGCAACGGTGCCAGAAAATTCCATTGACATGGCTTGAGACTGCGTCGGTATTTCCCCAAAGAGGAAGGGATGATGCAACACATCGACGGTAAGTATTTCCCTCAGTTATGAAACCAAGGTATCGAACCAGTAGGAGGATCACCACCACCTAATAAGCAGCACCTGCACACAAATAACAAATACTTGGAACCCGATGCGAAAGAGAGGTTGTCAATCTCTCTACGGTAAAAAAATAGATTAGGTAATGATAGATAGGAGAGATAGATCTCTCAAGAACTCAAAATAAAAAGGGCAAATAAAAAGTGCAGCAATATATTTTTGGGTTTTTGGTATAGTAGATATGAAAACAAAGAAGCAAAAAGATAGATCAGAAAACAATATGTTGGAAAAGTAGACCCGGGGGCCGTAGGTTTCACTAGTAGCTTCTCTCATGAGTATAGCACACGGTGGGTGAACAAATTACTGTTGGGCAATTGATAGAAGATCAAATAATCATGACGATATCCAAGGCGATGATTATTATATAGGCATCACGTCCAAGATAAGTATACCGATTTCTGCCTGCATCTACCACTATTACTCCACACATCGACCGCTATACATCATGCATCTAGTGTATTAAGTTCATGGAAAAACAGAGTAATGCAATAAGAACGATGACATGATTGAGACAAGATCTATTCATGTAGGAATAGACCCCATCTTGTTATCCTTAATGGCAGCGATACATGCGTGCCTTGCTGCCCCTTCTGTCACTGGGAAAGGACACCACAAGATCGAACCCATCACAAAGCACCTCTTCCCATGGCAAGATAAATCAATCTAGTCGGCCTAACTAAACCAAAGATTCGAAGAAGAAATACAAGTCTATAAGTAATCATGCATATAAGAGATCAAATAAGACTCAAATTATATTCATGGATAGAAACTGATCATGAACTCAAAATTCATCGGATCCCAACAAACACACCGCAAAAGTTTACATCAAATAGATCTCCAAGAGACCATTGTATTGAGAATCAAAAGATAGAGAGAGAGGAAGCCATCTAGCTACTGCCTACGGACCCGTAGGTCTATGGTGGACTACTCACGCATCATCGGAGAGGCACCTATGAAGAAGATGAACCCCTCCGTGATGGTGTTTGATTGGATCTTGAGGCTTCTGGAACTTGCGGCTGCTGGATGTGTTTTTTGTCGACTCCCCTAGGGTTTTCTGAATATTTGGGTATTTATAGGCGTGAGAGGCGGTGGAGGGGGGGGGGTCCCGTGGAGGGCACAACCCATCAGGGCGCGCCGGGGGCCCCCTGGCGTGCCCTGGTGGGTTGTGGCCTCCAAGGCCCACCTTTCTGGCACTTCTTTGGCCCATTGGGTGTCTTCTGGTCCAGAAAAAATCTCCAAAAAGTTTCGCCGCGATTGGACTCCGTTTGGTACTGATATTCTGCGAAGTAAAAAACAAGCAAAAACAAGAACTGGCACTTTGGCACTATGTCAATAGGTTAGTCCCAAAAATGATATAAAGTTGCTATAAAGTGATTGTAAAACATCCAAGAATGATAATATAACAGCATGGAACAAGCAAAAAATATAGATACGTTGGAGGCGTATCAAACCCCTGCAGTATGACAAAGCCAACGCATTAGATATTTGAAGAAACGTGAAGGCAAAAGGTTAAAAAAGAGTAAATGCACTTACTTCTCCCCATCAGGCCTAATCGACCACCTCTGCTCGCGGGTCGCCGACACGGGCAGGAGCTGTGTACTACCATGCTGGTAGACGGTGGCCCCGTCAACCACCTCGTCCTCGCTATCAAAAAACCGATCCCCGCCACCATCAGCATGGCCACTCGGCTCCTGCTGACGCAGATCCGGCCAGGTATCCCATGGGGTCTGCTGGGACGTAGCCTGATCCCTGCTCTGCTTCGGAGTCTCGTGGGACAGGAGTCTCGTGGGTCGAAGGCTCATCGACCCGAGGCTCGTGGACAGGAGTCCGCGTTGCCTCCACCTCAGACGGGTCCACCCTAGCAGTCCTATGCTCGGGTGAATCAGCTGGGGGTGGCGGCGAGGAAGGCGTAGCAGCGTGCGTACCTCTCCCGCGGGCACGTGTACCTCTACCTCCTCCTCTCTTCTTCCCCCGACCTCCTCTCCAGATGGGCAACGACGCCGACGAAGAAGCGCCCGCCTGTGTGTGCAAACTGTCGAGCAACGCTCTCCGGAGAGACTGGGGTGCAATAAGTACCCCTCCCACCATGCGCTGACGAAGAAGGAGCCACGGATCGCTCTGGACCCGCGCCCACCATCTTTCAACATCTGCCATGACAAAGAGTAAACGAAATTAGTACAACATAAAAAAATTGAATACCGACATGGATAATAATATGTATATAATTTAAGTGCATCATCATCATGTATATAATAAAAATTGAATACCTGACATGAACTAATAATAATCTTGATCATCTATATATGCTCCGGGATCAATAAATGCATCATCATCATCACTATCATGAATGACGTGCTCATCGGGAACAACATGTGGAAGGCCTCCTTTATGTAATCGGTCAAGCATTGACAGGTCATCCGCAACAGTAACCTCTTCTTGTTTCGGCTCTTCTTGTTCCGGCTCAGGGGTGAAGTCGGATTCACTGTCGCTATCTACTTCAATGTTCTGGGGTGAAGTAGAGCGGTTCTTGAAACGTTTTTTGGAAAGACGTGTTTCTTGGAAGAATTCTCCTTCATATGTGTCTGGGTTAATGTGAGGTTCATAATCCTCTTCATTGGGGGGAGGTGGTCTAAAACGTGGCGGCACTTCATAAACGACATCCCAACCATTCAAATTTGGATCAGTTTGGCAGGCCCACGGTAGATAGAAAACTTGGGTCGCCTGTTGAGCCGTAATATAGACATCGGGATCATCTAAATGGGTGCTTTGTTTGATTTCGACTAGCCCTATATGTTCATGAGTCCTTCTAGTCTCCTTCGGCTGGAACCAATAACATTTGAAGACTACGACGTTCGGTTGGTTTTCACCATAGAATAGAAGTTCATAAATTGTTTCAACTCTTCCATAATACTCGGTACCTCCTTCGCCGATAGCAGAGACACAACAATTTGTAGACTTTCGTTCGGCCATAGATAGCTCTTTGCCAAAGGTACGAAAGCGATACCCGTTGATGTCGCATTTGTCAAATGAACGGACCTTATAGTCAAAACCATTAGCGACTTGTCTCAATTCGGTGTCCATATATTCTGAATTAGCCTACAAGTTTAATACGAAAGGATTGTTGCATTAGCCGCAAATTAGATGAAGAAATGAAATGGTCTAATGGAAATTACCGTTTGTTTGAACCAAGAGATGAAACCAGGATAGCCGCCTCCATGCTTTGCTAGAAGCTCATACTCTTTGATGGAATCCTTTTGGATCACCACTCCATCCGAAAATTTGGCGACGTATGGACTGTATGAAATATCCGGGAATAAGAGCAGTTCAAAGGAATTAGAAGTTGCGAAACAATGTACCGAGATCTTACTCTATGTACGGCCGCACTTCTGTTAGGTTGTTGAAGATATACAATGAAATGGCCTGCCATTCTTCGACATCCAACGCTATTGCTTTCGAAGCACCGGCTGGTGCGAGCTTCCCTTTGAATAGTTTGAGGTTGGATCGACCTTTTTTAGGGTCGCCAGCATTGTACCGAGGCTTCAGATTATGCAAATGACGATTTTTGGCTCAGTAATGAATGCCTCGGCCATCGATGCTTCAATTCTACATTTATTTTTACATTTTGCTCGAAGCGTCTTCTGCATCCTCTCAGTTGCGTAGCACCAACGATTTTGCACGGGCCCCCCAATCTTGCCTCGGTCGGGAGATGCAAAATCAAATGCTGCATTGGATTAAAGAAGACCGGTGGAAAGATCTTCTCTAACTTGCAGATCAACTCCGGCGCCAACTCTTCCAGTTCATCTAGCATGCCAGGCGAGAGTTCTTTCGCACAAAGAACATGGAAGAAATAACTCAGTTCTGCCAGTACTAGCCATTCATCCTCAGGGATAAAGCCACGCAACATCACCGGCATTACCCGCTCAAGCCATATGTGCCAATCATGACTCTTGAGACCAAATATTTTCAATTTGTCAAGACTTGCTCCCCTCTTTAGATTCACTGCATACCCATCGGGGAACATCAACTGCATTTTCACCGACAAGATCATTTCCCTCATAGCTGGCCTTCCAAGATTGAACCATGCCTTTAATTTTGTCCAGTTCTACTTTCCTTTCGGTTGTCACATGTTTTGTAACGGTCTATCACATAGAGCCTCCCGATCGACTCTAGCCTTAGGATTATCCTTTGACTTCCCCTCTATGCCGAACAATGTACCAAAAAGGGCCTTGGCGATATTCTTTTCAGTGTGCATCACGTCGATGTTGTGTGGGCAAAGGAGGTCATTGAAGTAAGGCAGATCCCACAAGCATGTCTTGTGAGTCCAGGCGTGTTCCGAATTATACCCTTTGAAATACCCTGGACGCTCTGGATCAGGCTCGAGAGCGTTTAACTGATCCAGGGTCTGTTGACCTGTGAACGCAGGTGGTGCAGAGTTTTTGACAACTCTACCTTTGATGAAATTCTTCTTGTCTTTTCTGAACTTATGGCGAGGATCCAGGAACTGTCTATGCAAGTTAAAGCAATAAAACTTGCGACCCGCCTGCAGCCAACAAAACTCAAGAGCTGCCTTGCATGTGGGGCACGGGAACCTTCTATGCACACACTAGCCAACGAATAGCGCATACACCGACAAGTCATGCATCGAGTACATGTACCACACATGCATTGAGAAGTTTTGTTTTGTAGCGGCGTTGTATGTCTTGATCCCATTATCCCAAGCTTCTTGCAATTCATCCTTAAGCGGCTGCATATACACATTCATATTCTTCCCCGGATAGTTAGGCCCTGGAATTATCAACGTCAGGAAAATGTTCTTTCTTTGCATGATCTGTCCGGGGGGGGGGGTGAGATTGAGTGGAATGACAAAAACATGCCAACAACTGTATTGGGTTGCCGTCATACCAAACAGATTGAACCCATCCGTGCTGATGGCGACTCGAGGATGCCTTGGATCTGCCGCTTTATCCTTATGTAATGCATCGAAGTGCTTCCACGCAAAAGCGTCTGAAGTGTGTACCAACATCTGATTCCCATCTGCATCTAGTTCGGTTCTTTTGCCCAATTTGTGCCATGTCATCTATCTGGCCGTCTCTTCGACCATGAAAAGATGTTGAAGTCTTGGTATGATTGGAACATACCGAAGAACATTAACTGGGATTTTGGTCTGAATCTTCTCACCCATACCGTTGTCTACCACAACATACCTGGAAGACTGGCAAATGGGACAATAGTTCAAGCCCGCATACTCAAGCCTAAATAAGGCACATCCGTTCTCACAGGCATCTATCTTCTCATAGGGCATCTTAAGTACACGGAGGATTTTGTCCGACTGGTACAGGTTTGCAGACATGACATGGCCTTTGGGTAGAAAGCGTCCAAATAGTGTCATCATCACGTCGTAGCATTCTCTGCCCAAGTTGAACTGAGCCTTCAGAGCCATTACTTGCGCGATGGCATCCAACTGACAAAGCTCAGTGTGCTCGTGGAGAGGACGTTTTGAAGACTCCAACATTTCATAAAAGGCCTTTGCAGATTCCTCCATCTCATCGTCCGAATCCCGAGCATCATCAAAGTCTTGCACCATGTCTTCGATCCCGGTACCATGTTCGTCGGTGCGACGACGAACCACCTCAGCTCTAGCACGTTGGGCAGACTCACCATGAAATGTCCACACCGTATAATCAGGCGTAAAACCCCACTTCTGCAGGTGTTTACCCATTTCACCCTCTGTCCTCTTTTGAAAGTTGTCGCATCGGACACAGGGGCACCAGGTTTTTCTCTGGCCATTTGCAAATGCGGCTCTCACAAACCCCTTGGTTTTTATTAACCATTCATTGGTCATGTCTTTCTGATTAGTGTGACCGGTGTACATCCATGCACGATCACTCATCTTGCCTAGCTAGTAGACACACAAGAAATATATATATAATTCAGCATATATATTCATCAGTTAATCAAGTTTGTCAGTTTTATTACGTCCATGCAACCTACACGCTAATAGGTAAAGACAGGTCCTAATCCCACCCGAGTATGTGTAGATAGGGTTTGTTTTCCCATGCTCTGCTCCGGATCCGACGCAAAATTTCGGAAGCACCTCCCCGCTGTTCTCCTAATACACGTCTCGGCAATAAACAAAGAGGATGTGTACCCAGAGAACAACAGGGAGGCACTGACGAAATTATGCATCGGATCCGGAGCAGAGCATATGGGAAAACGAACCCAATCTACACATACTCGGGCTGTCCATGGATAACATTGGACAATTTGAAAGAATCACGGTTATAAATATGCAAACGCATGCATATTTATAACTGTAACCCTTTCGAACGGGAGACGCATACGGGTCACGCATACTGATGATTTAATCTACCTATAGCTAGCAAGTTTCATCGGCACGAAGAACGGAACAGAGCAAATGAAGGGGGGAGGAGGAGATGTCATTTGTGCTCACCCACGAACGCAGGGGCGGAGCTCGTCGAACGCATGGGGAGGTCGTCGAACACCAGACCCTCGCAGCGAAGAAACAACTGCACATTTAAATCCACCCGATCAACACAAATATGATGTTTTTCATAACAAAATCAGAAAATATATGACCTAACTCATAATTTACAAAACTATGACCTAGTCGGCCTCTGGAAGGCCGAAGAGCACCTTTTCGGTCAACAGGAGGCCGAAGAGGTGTCGGGGGTCAGTGGTGTCGGGGGCGGCATATTAACATGTGTCGGGGGTCAGGGGTGTCGTGCCGGTGTGTCATGCATGGGGCTCACCGGAGGGGCGTCGCCGGGGGTGTCGTGCCTGTGTCGTGCCGGGGGTGTCGTGCAGGGGTCTCACAGGAGGGGCGTCGTCGGGGTGTCGTGTCGGGGCGTCGTGTCGGGGTGTCGTGTCGGGGTGTCAGGGTGTCGTGTCGGGGTGTCGGGGCGTCGTGTCGGGGTGTCGGGGTGTCATTTTCTTCTTCTTCTTCTTCTTCTTCTTCTTCTTTTCCTTCTTCTTCTTTCCCTTCTTCTTCTTCTTCTTCTTCTTCTTCTTCTTCTTCTTCTTCTTCTTCTTCTTCTTCTTCTTCTTCTTTTCCTTCTTCTTTCCCTTCTTCTTCTTCTTATTCTTTTCTTCTTTTCCTTTTTCTTTTTTTCTTCTTCTTTTCTTCTTTTTTTTTCTTCTACATCTTCTTCTTCATTTCTTTTTTCTAACCTAATAAACTAACCTAACTTTTTTTTGCAGGAAAATAAACTAACCTAACTAACTTAACAGAAAAAAAAGAAAAAAAAAGGAAGGGGGCGGCCGGGGCTACTCACCGGAGGTGGGGGCGGCGGGGGCGGCCCGAGCGGCGGGGCGGCCGGGGGCGGGGGCGGGGGCGCCTGGCTGCGGGGCGGCCTGGCGGTGGGGGTGGACGCAGGGGCGCTGGTGGCGGGGCGGTGTGGGGGCCGGGATCAGGGGCGCGCGCGCGCGAGAGAGAGAGAGAGAGAGAGAGAGAGAGAGAGAGAGAGGTTGGCCAACGCCGTTTAGTACCCAGCCTCTTTGCCGTCTGCTGGCAGACTGCAAAGAGCCCCCATGCAGATGGCAAAGAGCTGGCGGACGGCCCACCAGCCCCACGGGCCAATGGGGCCCAGGTGGGCTCTTTGCTGTCTACCTTTTGGCTCTTTGCCGTCAGCTGGCAGACGACAAAGAACAGACTAATGGCAAATATAATCTTTTCCATCAGCCTGTTCTTTGCCGTCTGTTTTGTGGAAGCTGACGGCAAAGACTTTCTTTGCCGTCCGCTGGCAGATGGCAAAGAAAAGGCAGACGGCAAATACTCTGATTCCAGTAGTGCAAGTGACCTCTGTTCTGGGCAAGAAGGGAGGCAGAGAGCAGAAGGAAAAGACTCCAGCAGAGTTAGAGATTGAGGAGGATGACAAGGAACAGAAGAAAAAGATCAGAGGCAGTGCCAAAGCTGAGGAGGGGAAGGCTCGAGGTGATGATGGTGGAACGGAAGCAACTGACATTGGGGCTACCGGTAAACTGGTGGGTGCTGAGGATGGCGCCCGCCAGGAGCAATGACGATCCTCAGTTGGAACTGTCGAGGCCTCAGGCAACCTCGCACAGTTCAAGAACTAGTGTGCCTCGTGCACACATATAAGCCCAAGCTCGTCTTCCTCACTGAAACACGGCAAAACAATAAATACGTCAACAATCTCAAGTGGAGGCTAGGCCTCCGCCATTGTATCACGCAACCCAGCATCGGAAAAGGTGTCGGCATTACTCTCTTTTATGATGAGAATGTGGAAATAAAGAATATTGCTATAGGGGTGAGATACATCGATGTGTTGATCCGGTTAAATCCAAATGGCCTCCAATGGCGAGGTACTTTTGTCTATGGTGAACCAAAAGCACATGAGCGACACCTAATGTGGACTTTGTTGAGCAGAATCAAGGATTCCAGTAACCTTCCGTGGCTGATCTTGGGGGTTTCAATGAAACTATGCGGCAGTCCAAACATTATTCAGCCTCAAAGAGATTTGAGAGGTATATGAAAAACTTTCGTAATGTACTCTGTGAGTGTAACCTCTTCGACTTGGGCTTCAAGGGACCGGGATGGACGTATAATAATAAGCAGAAGGGCCAAGACAATGTGCGCGCCCGGTTGGACATATGTGTGGCCTCCCCGAAGTGGTCTAACTATTACAAGAATTCTATTGTTGAGCATATTTGCTCGTCAAGGTCAGATCACCTGCCGATCCTCGTTTGAGTTGGGAGTAAAACTGAATGGAGACCAGTGAATGGAAGGAAGAACAACCTATTCAGATACGAGCAAATGTGGGAGAGAGAGGAGTCACTGTAGCCCACTATTGTGGTGACTTGGAAAAGGGAGGGGCTAGCACACAATCTACAGAAGGTTTGTGAAAAGCTTCAGCATATGCAGAATGAACTAAGGGGCTAGGCAGATTGGGATTTTGGTTCAGTCATAAAGAGAACAACGGAGATTAGGAGAAAGCTTAGCAGAATTTGGAACTCGTCACACACGGCTGAGCGACAGTCAGAAGAAAACATGTTAACAAAAGAGCTTGATGAGATGCTTCTAAGAGAGGAAATCATGTCGGGACAGCGGTCTCGAGCTACGTATCTTAGAGAAGGAGATAGGAATACAAAATGGTTTCGTAGAAAGGCAACGTGGAGGAAAAAGAAAAATTCCATAGTGAAGCTGAAGGTCGAAAATGGTGGCTGGGTTGAGTGGAAACTATACAGAAGATGACGACTGATTTCTTCAAAAAACTATATGAGAAGGAGGAAGGAGTCGACCCTACAGAAATCCTTGAGCTAGTGGCCGAGTGAGTGAGAAGCGAGATGAATGATGAACTAAAAAAACCTTTCTTTGCTGTGGAGGTCAGCGATGCCTTGTTCCAGATTGGCCCGTTAAAAGCACCCAGGCCAGACGGGTTCCCAGTGCGGTTTTCTCAAAGAAACTGGGGGGAGCTTAAGGAAGAGGTTGTGAAGGGTGTGCTAGATTTCTTTGAGAAAGGTGTTCTTCCAGAAGGAATAAACGACACAGTTATAGTCCTAATTCCAAAAGGTAATGACCCCCAGTCTCTGAAGGACTACCGACCGATAAGCCTGTGTAATGTTATCTATAAAGTTGTGTCGAAGTGCCTCGTAAACATGTTGCGACCCATTTTGGATGATATAATTTCAGAGACCCAAACTGCCTTTATCCCGGGTAGAATGATAACGGATAATGCCATCATCTCTTTCGAGTGCTTCCACAAGATCCAACACCGTCGGAACGAGAGAGACAATTACTGTGCAGATAAACTAGACCTTGCAAAGGCCTATCATAGAGTTGACTGGAGTTTCTTGGAGGGTGTTCTGAGGAAATCAGGATTTTGCACAAAATGGTCTGGCTGGGTGATGCAATGTGTCCGATCAGTAAGATACTCGGTAAAATGTAATGGGGAGCTTTTGGAACCTTTCTGCCCGTCTAGGGGTTTGAGGCAAGTGGGATCCGCTCAGCCCATACCTTTTCCTTTTTGTGGCGGCCGGTTTGGTGCACTTACCGAGGAAGGAATTGGCAGAGAAGAAGCTCACTCCCATCAAGATTGCGAGGAATAGTCCAGTCATCTCAAATCTCCTTTTGCGGGCGACAACTTAATTTTCTTCAAGGCCATACCGGAGCAAGCATAAGCTATTAAGAGAGTTCTCACTTCTTTCCAGAAGTGTACATGACAACTTCTAAGCACTAGCAAGTGCTCTCTTCTTTTTAGTGAAGTTTGCCCGACCCAGACAAGGGGGAAATAAAGTCCATCCTTGGGGTACAGTCGAAAATGTTTGAGAGCAAGTATTTGGGTTTGCCTACACTGGAAGGAAGGATGAAGGAGGAACATTTCCAACCGATCATGGATAGGTTTGGGAAAAGGTGCAGTGATTGGTCTCAGAAATTCATGTCGTCTGCGGCTAAGGAAGTCCATGTTAAGTCTGTAGTCCAGGCACTCCCAACCTTCACCACGAGTGTCTTCATGCTCTCCAAATGCTTCTGTGAGAAATATGAAAGATTGATCCAAAAAATTTGGTGGGGAGAGGAAGAGGGGCAAAGGAAGGTACACTGGATGTCATGGGACCGAACGATAAAATCGAAAAGAGCAGGGGGCATCGGCTTCAGAGATATGCACCTCTTTAACCAAGCACTTTTGGCCAAACAAGGATGGTGACTGATTCAAAACCCGGATAGTCTGTGTGCGTGAGTCCTAAAATCCAAATACTTCACCCATGGAAATCTTTTGGACACGGTGTTTGCAACGGACGCGTCCCTTGTCTGGAGAGCAATAGAGTTTGGACTGGAGCTACTGAAAAAGGACTAATATGGAGGGTGGGAGATGGCAAGAACATCCAAATCCAACGAGAGTAATGGATACCAAGAAGGAAGGGTCTCATGGCAGCAGATCTCATAAGGAGGTCTCGGATTCGATGGGTTAACCAACTCATGCATCCTGATAGGAAGGAGTGGAACGAGGAGCGAATAAGACAAATATTCTACCCCTTTGATGCAGATGAGATTTGCAAAATTCGTATCCTGACCTCGGACGTGGGTGACCGTGTGGCGTGGCACCATGAGAAGAATGGAGAATTCTCGGTGAGAAGCACTTACAAATTGGCAGTGTCGAACTTTCCCCAAGTAGCTCACAACCCCTCAAGTTCAAATAGAGACCCAAATGACCGAAGCACATGAGATCTCATTTGGAAATCAAAAGTGCCGTGGAAAGTGCGAATTTTCGGATGGAGGGTGGCTACCAATACCCTAGCCACAAAGGAAAACAAATGGAAAAGAACATTGGAGTTGGATGCTACTTGCAACATTTGTGGAAATGGGATAGAGAATGAACATCACGCGGTGATTATGTGTACGAAAAGCAGAGCCTTGAGAGCCGCCATGAGGAAAGTATGGAACTTACCTGCTAAAAACAAGTTTTGGTACACATGGGAGAAATCGTTGCAGGTGGTACTGGACACGGAGAGCGAGGATATGCGCGCCAAAATCCTGTTGCTTCTCTGGCGGTGTTGGCACCTGAGAGAAGACTGCATTCGCAACAATGGCAGAGAGTCGATCAGTGGCTCAGTGCAGTTCTTGAAGCAGTACGAGGAGGAACTAAAAATGGCAGTGCAATCAGATGAATGGAAGGGAGGTAAAACTGCAGTACCTGTCCAACAATCCTACGATCGAGTCATTGCGAACCCTGACCAAGCTACCACAAACACTGACAGACAGTGGATCCCGCCTGAATGTGGAGTAGCCAAAATGAACACTGATGCATCATTCTTAGCTGAATCAGGAGAGAGCACTGCGGGTGCTATTGCACGTGACCATCGAGGTCTCGTTTTGGTATCTGTCTGCAAATGGCTGTCTCGATGCCGCAGTGTGGAAGAGGCTGAAGCCCACACCATTCTTGTTGGATTGCAGTCCATGGCCAGTCTGTATAATCGACAGTAATCCTCGAGATAGACAACCAAGTAATAGCCAATGAACTGAGGTTACAGACTCCTTTTTTTTTGAACCGGGCTGATCCCCTTTCCATTAAAAGATAACGGAAATACAAGTAGTTCAAAAGTCCCCAAAGGAAAGGAAATAAAGGGAAAGGGAAAAAGCGAGTTCAAGCATACCAGGGAAACCCTTTGGATAGTAGTTCGCAATCATAACCACTACCCCGGGGCGAAAACCCTGGTACACCATCACAACGCCTACTACAAGTCCAGCAGCATCTAGCATAGTTTGACAGATAAGAGATCTCGGCCTACGCAGAGGCATAACCAATCAACAGAACACTATTACCAAAAGCTAGAAGGAGCTAAAACAGAGTCCAGCAGGCAATCCGGCATCAAAGTCGCACGCCAAGGAGGAAGGTCTCAGCAGGCATCGCTCAGTGCCCCATCTCCTGATCATTGTGAGCTGACGCACAGATCATCATCATATTCCTTGCGTTCTCCTTCAGGAGTGAAGCACCATTTTCCAGCAGCAGACGGTCCTCCTTCTTCAGCAAACCTGCCCAGTAATTTAGATGGACACAAGCTGTAAAGACAATCTCAAAAGGAGATGATATTTTCTTAAATTCAAAAGTCGCTCGATTTTTGCAGTTCTAGATAGCCCAGCAAATCGTCGCCAAACCCATAGTAAAGAATCGTTCTCCATCAGGAAGAAAAGCGTAGCACCAAGAGTAGAACTGTGGAATGTTGTTAGGGCAAAGTTCCGTACCAAGCATAGATCCTACGGTACGCCATGCCACTCTGGCTACCGGGCATTGGAAGAACAAGTGAAGATATGTTTCTCTGCTGGAGCAAAAGGAGCAGCGGGGGTTACCAGTCCATTTTCTGCGACGCAATGCATCCCTAGTCAGAACTGCATCTTGGAACAGTTGCCACAAAAAGATTTGAATTCTAAGGGGGAGCTTAGCACTCCATATCCACTTAAAATCATTACCTGCCAAATTTCTTTCGAGAAAAGAATACATAGCTTTAGTGGTGTACTTGCCTTTAGGGCCCAGTGACCACTCAATTTTATCCCGCTCACCCCCGCTATTCAAGTGTAGAATAGCTGCACTAATCTCATTAAATTGTCCACTTAACGTATTATTAAGCCTGCGCCTGAAAAGGGTATCAGGGTATCGCTCACGGAATTGGGCTACTGTATCATTAGGGAAATTTGAAATGCTAAACAAATTAGGGAATCTCTCTCGGAAAGGAGGCATCATATCAATCTGGTCATGCCAGATTCTAGCAATATCTCCAGATCTCACTATAATTTTTCTACCAGCCATGTATTGGTCTTTGACCTTAATCAAAGCCTTCCACACGGGGGAATCATTGAATTTCCCTTTGACTGTGGCAACCGTGTCTTTCTTTAAATATTTGGCTTTGACAACATCTTGCCAAAGTCCAGTGCCCGAATCTAATTTCCACCGCCATTTAGCCAGTAAGGCTACATTCTGTTTATGCAGATTCTTCACACCAAGCCCCCCTTTTCTTTTGGATCTGCACACCCTAGCCCACTTAACCAAATAGTATCTCTTCTTTCCCCTTCCCCCACACCAGAAGAACTTATGTATATGTTTATCCAATCTCTCAATAAAGGTTTTAGATAGCAAGAACATGGACATGTAATAGTAGGCAATACTGGATAGGGAGGAGTTAAGGAGAGTGAGTCTCTCTCCCCCCCCCCCCCCGAGGAAGCAGCATCACCAATCCACGACTCAAATCTCTTAAGAAATCTTATCGCAACAAACTCCCAATCAATATTTCTGAGGGTAGAATAGCTAACAGGCACCCCCAAATACTTCATTGGGAAATGATATATTTGACAACCGAAAAGATCAGCATATTTCTATAGGGTTGAGTTGTCCCCCCCCCCCCCCCCCCAACACACATCACCTCACTTTTTTAAAAAATAATCTTAAGCCCAGACATAAGCTCAAAAATGTAAAGCAGAATCTTAAGATTAGTGGCTTTCTCAAAATCATCCTCAATGCAAAGGACTGTGTCGTCTGCATATTGGAGAATAGCAATCCCATTGGGTACCAGATCCGCAGCTAATCCTTTAATAAGATTGTTGCGCTGGGCATTAGCGATCATCTTAGTGAGACTCTTCGTGGCTAAATTGAATAAGAAGGGAGACATAGGATCCCCTTGGCGGACCCCCTTGTAACTTTGAAAGTATGGGCCAGCGGTATTATTGATTTTGACACTAACTGTCCCATGTTGAAGAATTTTTTCTATCCACCCACACCATTTGTCACTGAAACCGCGAAGTTTGTGGCATTCAAGGAGAAAGTCCCAATTGACTTTGCCGTAGGCCTTTTCAAAATCCGGTTTCAGGACAATACCAACTTTTTTCTTAACATGCGTGTGGTGCAAAATTTCGTGTAAAGTTAGAATGCCATCCATGATATTACGCTTCTTAATAAAAGCATTTTGATGGCGACTAATCAACTTATCCGAAAACATGGCCACTCTATTATCTAATACCTTAGTAATCAGCTTGTATGGGCAACGGAGGAGGCAAATGGGATGGAATTCCTGAATATTTTTAGCTCCATCCATAGAGAATAGAGCGGCCTTCACTTCAGCTTCACTAAAAGACCGAGTGAGGAGCTCATTATCCTCTAAGTTAAGCTTTTCGTCCTCGCACCAAGTCTCGGGGTCAAGGTGAAAAATATTCCCAGGGGCAGGTCCGAAAAGATTCTTGTAGAAGTCATTGGCATGTTGAAGGAGGTTTTCGGTACCCTCAATAACCGAAGCACCATCATAAAAGGAATGAATAGTGTTTTTCCTCTTTCTTCCATTGGCAATCCTATGGAAGAAGGCTGTGTTCTGATCACCTTTCAACAACCACTTTTCGTGCGATTGCTGTAGCCAAAAAAGCTCCTCATTGGCTAACAACATTTGCAATTCACCACATAGAGTGGCTCTTTTGTCAAGGAACTCTGCATTCAGAGGACCCTGTTCTTCCAGTTTTTCAATTTTTTCCAGTTCAGCCTTGATCTCACCCTTTCTCTTCTTTTCTTTATCAAACTTATCAGACCCTCAGCCCTTGAAAAAGTTCTTGAACCGTTTCAGTTTGCTATTAAGTACATCTATAGGATCAAAGGACCTAACAGGTCTTTTCCATATCTTGGAAACCAAAGGAAGGAAATCATCATTCGCCATCCAGCTCATCTCAAAGCGAAACTCTCTAGGTTTGCGGGCCTGTGACCGATTACTATCCGTGACCAGAAGGAGAGTGTTATGGTCGGAGATATCTCTAACCAGTTTCCTAACAGTGACCAGGGGGAAAAGATCCTCCCAGTCGCCACTCATCAAAATCCTGTCTAGTTTTTCAAGAGTAGGGTGGCCCTGATTGTTAGATCAGGTATAGAGCCCCCCTCAATGTGAATCTCCCGCAGACACATCGTATTAATGACGGAATTGAATCTATCTGTGTGGATGGAGGAATTCATCTTTTTATTCTTCTCTCCACTATGTCTAAGAATATTAAAATCCCCCCAACAATAAAGGGAACCGAAATATGACTGCAAAAGGTAGCAAGCTCAGTCAGAAATTCTTCTTTCTGTTCTTCATGAGCTGCACCATAGACATTCAGCAAGGCCCACACTGAGTCCAGCTCAGTGTCGTGGACTAAAGCTTGCATAATGTACTTGCCCAACGACCAGGACATCACTTGCAATTTTTCCTTATTGACCCCACAAAGCATGCCCCCCGCTTTGCCAACAGAGGGAACCCAGTTCCACTCATATCTACCATAATGATCTAGCTTTCTCAACAAACTAGAGGAGAAACTTTTTTTCATAGTTTCCTGCACACAAATAAAATGAAGGGAATGATCTTTCAGCATATCAGAGAAGCAGGTAGTCATTTCTTTCTTTCCTGCTCCTCTACAGTTCCAGAAGATTCCATTCATTTTAAAGGTTTTTTTCTTTCTCCCTCTGGTTACTCTGCCAGGAGACTGGGCAGCATTACCAGCACTAGTAGTGGGCTCCACTACTTTGCTTTTTTGACTTCTGGTTGTAGGTCTATCAACTTGGATTTTCTTAGCACTTTTCCTTTTTCTGGGTTCAACAAGAATATAATCAGGTGCCTCATCCTCCCTGTCATCCCCCCAATTCATATTGATAGGTGTCTCATCACCTTTTCCATTAGTTATGTACAAGTTTCTATTATTTGGATCATACTCCTCATTACTCTCATTTCTAGACTTTTCAAGTTCCCTAAGAATATCAATTTTGGCAAAGTCAATATCAGGTATGATAACTCCCATTTGACTAGCTCTAAGCATTAAATCATGATTGGACAAAACAACAAATTAGTTTGGGGAAGCAGGTGTACCTTCCAGATCTCTCTTCTTGCTGGCAGCCCTGGCCTATCCTCCACTTTCTCCAGGTTTGTGTGCATGGTCCTTAGGCTAAATCTGAGATTCTCATATAAAAGAGGAGGAGTGGGGATCACATCATCATAGCACTCAACAACAGATTTAGGGGATTGAACAGTGTACTCAACTGTATTCTCATCCATTTTACCAAAAGGGCCTTCTAACTCAGTAACTTGAATGGCTTTTTTCACTGCATCAGCATAAGTGCCCCTAACAGCCATATCATCATCAGTGTTACATTTCTCCTTAGTCTCATTCTTCATCCCTTTCATGTCCAGAGCTTTTTCATCATTCTTCCTCATTTCATCACGTGCCTCCATTTCCATGTTATGGATAAGCAAAGTGTTGTGGTTGGAGCTGTCAGATGCAACTGAGACAGGTGATTCAGGCAGATCTGACAATATTTTCTTGCCACCACTGTATTTCCCCTCTGTGTTTCTCACATTAGTTGAGGAACTCCCCATAGGATCCTCATTACACCCCTCCTTTTTTTGCTTTTTTGGTGATGGTTCCTCAAAAGCAGCAGAAGTTTTGATTGTAACTCTTTCTCTGTCAGGTTCTCGGACCAAAACTTGATCAATCTCATAGGAGAACTTATAGAAATGGTCACCCATGACTAACTCAGCCCATGGAAGAATTTCATTCACATTACGACAACCAATTTTGACACGCACCGACTCGGGGCGATGAAGAGTGGACATATCTATCTCTAGTGGAACTCCCACCAGAGAAGCCACATAAGCCACATTCCTGTCACATCTTTTATCAATAGGGATTCTACCCACCTTAACCCAAGCTTTTTCTAGTACCCCGATAGCACCATCATCCATCTTCCATTGAGTAACTTTCACAACAGTTCCACATGGTCTCATCGTCATACGATCGCTGTAACAGGCTTTGTCAACTTCCCTTGTGTTAGGGAAACGCATCATGAACACTCCAGGTTCAATCAGTTTAGCAGAGCATCTCCAGGTCTCTCCCAGATACAGAAAGAAAGCTTCATTCATTTGCTTAACAGTGGGGTTCCCCTTCAGCACAGTGATAATGCCATTGCAAGAACGTTCTCGAGTACGAGAGGCAGCACAGTAATCATGTATGTAGTAAAATCCCTGCCCCCCCCCCCCCCCTTGAAAAGCACACATAGGAGCTAGACATTCCCATGGCAGAAATTCTGAACACACATAAGCAAGATGGCCTAATTTATTGCAACGCTCACAGAAAGCTTGCGGGCAGCGCACATGCAAGTGACCCAAGGATTTGCAGATGGGACAAGTAGCACCAGATTTGGAGGGGGGCACCTGATTTTTCGCAGTGGCTTGCAGCTGATCCGTAGGAGCAGCAGGAGCAGGATCTGCTGCTACCCCCATCGGATCCTGAAGATCGAGGGCGCTTCTCCACCCACATGCCATCTGTGCCCGAGCTCTGTCTCTCCGCTGTAGCCGAGTCCCAGCGAGACGTATCCGAGTTGTTGGAGAATCCCATCTTGTGGTCGTCGTTGGATCCGTCTCTCCTCCAGGAGAAACGGCCGCCGCCGTCGTTCCTGCCAGCGCCATGGCCGAATCGGCCGCCGCCACGATCCAGGCGGCCCGCCCCGCGACCCTCACGCCCTGCACCAAATCCCTCTCGGCGGTCGCCACGAAAACCCTGACTAGCCATCGGATCTGGAGGTTTAGGTGGCGAGGCAGCGATCTCGGCAAAGGATCTGGGATCTCCCCCTGCTTTTCCCCTCCACCAGCCAAAGGAGGAAGGAGGACTGGATCTAGGGTTTGGAGGCGCCGTCCAGAAGTGGGAGAATGCGGCATCTATGTCAAGGATTGGGGACGGTGGGACGTTTATACCAGCCGCGTCATTGTTGGAGGTGGGGTGGGAGCGATCGCCGTCCACGTGGTCCGCATCCACCATTGGTGCCGAAAATGCCCCTCAGGCGCCATCGGCCCGTGTACCGCTCGGCTGCATGCACCGCATCGTTGGTTCGCCATGCACCGCGCCCCACGCCCCCCCGCTGCACGTGAATCTCCTCGCCACCCCGACTGCTCGCCGGCGCCACCGCGTGGGTCGCCGGAATTCGTTCCTGAACCCTAGCAAAAAAACAAGGGAACGAAACAACGTGACCAATATCAACTATTTCGCCCTCTCTAAGGGCCCGAGCGTCTTCCACCTCTCCGTGGGAATTGAAGAGGACGAGGCGAAGCGCATCGCGTCGGAGAAGGAGCTCGCCGTCGATGAGTGAGACTCGCCGGCTGGATTCGAGATCCGCCGCACACCAAACGCGCCACCGAACGTGGTCCATCCGAGCTTAGGGAAGAGTTCCATCCGAGCTTAGGGAAGAACGCGCAGCTGTCCGAGTCGGAGATCAAGCAGCTCTGCGCCGCCTCCAAGGAGATCTTCCTCTCGCAGCCCCGTCATGCATCAACCTAACTGAAAACGCTTTTACTTCCGAAAATGGAAAAGTTAAAAACCAGGTTACAGACTCCTACACGCTCTCCTTATTACAGCCTAATTATGGACATAAAGGAAGCTATGGCCTCTTTCTCAACCTGCAATGTTCAGTATGTGAAGAGGAGCAGAAATTTGTTGGCCCATGAAGTGGCCGCTTTGACCAGGAGCACAGGAGAGAAAATACTGATATCTGACGTTTCAGTCAGCCTTCAACCCCTTATGCTTTCTGAATGTACTGCTCCGGCTTGAGTAGATTTTCTACTCTGTTCTCAAAAAATAAAATAAAATAATAAGTGAGTAGTCCCAACACAACTTGTGCCCTTACTGGGAGTGCACATAAGAAAGCATTTCTCGTGTAGCCTGATTATCTCCATTTAAACTGTCGCCTATGAATTAGATCAGAAACCTAGACTCTGTTGTTGCATACTACTTACCTTTAATACTGGTTACGACTTTACCTATTTGCCTTCCCAGGTGTCTAGTGGACTCATTAGCACTAACCTGTGTTTCTACAACTAAGATGAACTGAATGTTATGTACTAAACGATTCTGATGTTTCGAAGCTTATATCTTCTCGAAACTAATAACTCATGGCTTTGTGTAGGAACATTATCTCATAGATTTAGACTGGGAGTAACTGAATTTTGCCTACATTGAACTGGAAATGCATGTTCCCTGCCTGTAATGTGAATAGAAATACCGAAAAGTTGTTTCTTTGTGTCTGTACATTGCAAATGATTGCCCTTCCTTCCATGTTCCATGCTATTTCTTACCAGAAGGATTGCTTTTTCCCCGAAACGGAGACAAAAGATTTACCTCATCGAATTAAGCAGACGAGAATTGCTAAGTTAATTAACGAAAAACATGGCGAAAACCGACAAAAGGGGTGCTCAAATTCGTGTCAAGTGCTTGCTGAGAAAGCCAGAGCCAGGAAGTGCATCCGACCGGAACACACCTACAGTCTACATTGGAAATAAGCCACCACAAAGCAGAACAGAACAACTAGCTTCAGCGTTGTATAACTTCAAAAAAAAAAAAAAAAAGCTTGAGCGTTGTACCACTACATCGCGGAGATGAATCCAGCCGGTGGATCTACCTCTCAAGTCTCAACTATATCTAGAAAATAGAAATTTAGTTAAAAAAAGGTTAGCACTTCCTGTGCTACTATGTACTACCATGACCCTAAAGCTTTGTTGCTCCCGTTTACTCGATGCACTCTATCTTTTTTTTAACACAACTAGCAAATTGGCCCGCTCGATGCGCGGGGTAGGATTTTAGAAAGTTCAATAATGTGAACATATTATTTGATCTTCCTAAAGATAAATTGCAACCAAGCATTAGACTAAGTGCAAATATAATAGTTTTCTAACCTGTGGAGGAAACAACTTAATGTAGGTAACTTAAATAGGTTATTATCTTTTAGCTGACTAAATCTTTTCCTAGGTGTATGTTGTTACATTAGTGTCTAACTGATTTACCTCAAAGCAAATAGTAGTTACTTGTCAATATTTGTACTGTTTGGTATTAAATGAGTACATGTATCTGTTTTAGTGCAAATTTATTTTATGATGTCGCTAGTAAGATTTATTGTAAATTATGCGAACTTATTAATCTTATGGATATTTTGAACCAAAACTTGGGTTTTTGTTCTGAAATGTGAGGCATGTAACCTAACTAATCCAAGCTAAATAAAACACTTTATACACGACTCTACTATAAATAAGCTTTATTACTATATTTTCTTATTTTAGGATTAATATATTTTTCACATTTCTGCGTAAATGCTAACAGACTGCCAACATCTTTGCCTCCAGTGCGATAATGGTTTGAGATTTGTATCTGTTAGTTATCCATAGTTCACCTACTTAACTTGTCGTATTGTCTTTCCCAGTGGCAGGTCTAACACAAAGACATAATATCGGTTTCCACAAATAGGTTGTGTCTTAGAAATCGACACGACAATAATGTCAAAATCTTTGATTATCTATTTCTTGCAGGGTATGTTTAAGAGAAATATATGATTTTTTATCATTATAAAGTATTACCCATGACAAATATAACTGTATTATTTCTACATTAAAATATAATATAAATTAGTAGTTGAAGTTATATAACTTTAGTGCATCTTATAAATGTCATATATTTACGAATATAAGATTATATACCATCTTTTATTGGTAAACTATTTTTCTTGATATTTTTTTATTTTAGTTAAAAATTAATGGGGCGTCAGTCGATTGACATGTCCAAGATGTGCTTGTCGCACTTATCTTTTGTTTGGATCATAAATGCTTCGATTGTGAATTCTCACCTGCATTAATCTGCACAATAAATAAAGAACCAAATTTTCTGTTGTATTCTTTCCTGAAACACACTCATCATTCTGAAATGCTAATTCTGTTTCCTTTTCCACCACCACATCCCATGACAATTGACCACATTTCCTAGATCAAATCACCACCGCTTTCCCTAATTTTTCTTACCAATAATTTAGTATGAGAAAATCTGAAAATGGACCGTGCCTAACGGCTAAGTTCTAGATGTCCATGTAGTTGGGGCCTTCCAAGGAGGCCGAGATTCCCTAAACAAAAGGAGGCCTAGGATTTCCGTGATGTGTTGATACAATTTTGCCGGCTGGTGGCTGGAATCGGCGACAATTTCATCGCGATTTGGTAACATCGGGTCTTTTTGTTTTTCTTCTGCTGACTTCCAATGATTAAATTGAACTGTCTGTTTAGTTTCTTCTCATTCTTCCCTCAATGCCCGAATTGTTGTCTCGGACGGTGTATTATGCACATACAAATCCCCATTGTGTTTATTCAATTTTTTGGAAGCACACAATTCTAAGAATATATGCCAAGTTACAATTAACTTGCACTAATGTTTAGAACAGGACATTTCAATCGTCATTTTTGTGAGACCTGAGAGCACATAAATTTTCTTATCTTATTGCGCTCTTATTACATATTAAGTGAAGTTATTTTTGTATCGGGAAACCTAGTAAATGAAGTAGAGAGACATAACACCAAGCTAAGATAGATGAGTTAATCATTATATGAATGCATATGTTTTTATGTTAAATAAATATGCATTCGTGCTCCACCGGATTTAACAATATGATACTATGGGGAAGATGGGTGCAGCAAGAGAACAGTGTCACGCATGCTCGGCTATATTGATATGGGCCTCCTGTCGGCTTTTTTAATCAAATCTTCATACCGAATCCCAACGTACCAATGGAAGGATGATTGGAAGCTAAAAGAGAAAGGAAGGACGATCGCTCAATTTAAAGCGGCAACATTAATGCATATACGTCTTCCGTTCGGGTTTATTTGAAATATTCAACTTATTTTATGGGTAAACAGTTGCAAAATTGGTTTGTCGTACGTGCCAATGACCAACTGAATACACAGTCCGGTGTTAGCAAGTCTCATGTTTATCTTTTTTCTTCTAAATATACTGTCCCAAAGTTAGTTTTTGTTTTCTTGAACTGGTCCCATAGTTATTTTGTGGTACGTGCCAATGACTGAATACATGGTCCGTGCAGTCCGGTCTTAGCACGTCTCCTGTTTAGTTTTATTTTTTAAATATACTGCCCCAAAGTTAGTTCTTATTTTCTTGTGTGGGTCCCAGTTATTTTTTTTTGAACACGGGGTCCCAGTTATTTTGTGGTACGTGCCAACAACTCAGTACATGGTCCGAGCTTAGTTTTTTCAGAGCTAATTTTCTTTAAAGTATGGTAACGAAGATCCGTTGGCCATCCTTCCTTCTTCTAAAAGGACCCACCATATTCATGGTGGGATATTTCTAATTTTTGTGAGATTTTCTAGCATTATTACCTTAATTCTGGTTAGCCCGTAAATTCCCGTAAATAACTTTTTATATATAATAGATACAAACACAAGTGCTTATATATACACACTCAAAACGCACACACGTACACCATATCCCTATGAGCACCTTCAAAAGACTGATCCGGCATATCATCTTGAGATTTACAAAGTCATCGTAGGCGCCTCGTCGTCGACGGAAACGTCTCCTCCCACTGAATGTGCATCGTCGAAAATCCTGAAATAAATCCAAAAATAATACGAGCACCAGGACTTAAACCTTGATAGGCTGGAATACCAATGTCCCTCTAACCATCCAACCACAGATTGGTTCGCGAGGTACACTATCTATATATATATAACCAAACACATATTCCAAAAACTTCCAAAGAGAGACACAAGACACATTAAGTCACCGCCGCGCACTACACACTACTACTCACTAGTACATGTGAGTCACATGCCCGGGCACGAGCGGGAACCAGGCTAGCTAGGTAGCCCGATCTGCTCGCTCCGTCCTAGTCATCTCCACTGCAGCGATCTGCCCGGACGCTACAACATGCACGAAGATCACGAGGGCATGCAGTTGCATGCACGAGCACGAGGCAGGTACGGTGGAATGGATAAGCTAAAGCTACAGCTGCCGCTCGATCGACTTGTCCAGTCCAGCCGGCACTTGATCGCGGCCGTGCCAACTTACGCGTGCGCACGGGAGGCAGAGATTCTCTGCAATCCCTTCTCGATGCGCGCACACACAGGCCAGTTCAATCTGTCGGTCCGAACCCGAGCCGACCAGCCCGCGTGCCTGGCAGCGTGAGACATGGCATGGCGTGGCAGTTAGCTCCCCGACCGGAGGCAGGGAGAGGCGGTGCATGCATCCTGCCCCGTCGATTCACCAAGGGCCGGCTTCACCGTCTCCCACACCGATCGGTGTATGCGATGAATGCATGCACCCGGCGTCGATCTCGAAGCCGAAGCACAATGAAAACCAGCAAACCGAACGAAGAACGAAGGCAGCGTCCGGACTCAACCGTGCGCTCGTCGATTTTGTCTTGGAACGTAATTCAGAAATACGGCTGAAAAGCCATAATAATCGTAATAGATTTGATAATTGGTTCATGTAGCAAAATATTGAATCACAATAAATAAGAGACAATCATTGTATCCATGTCGATTGTTAAGAGCATCTATAGCCGGACTTAACAAATATGACCCCCTAAACACCCGTGGACGCACCCGGTCAGTGACCGGACGTGTCCCTATTTCTTCGTCCACACAACCACACTCCTTATTTTCTTCCTCATATGTCCGGTCACTTGCACGTGATTGGTGGAGAGGAAGAGAGAGAAAGCAAAGAATGAATAAAGAAAAAGAAAAGGTGGTCCGGGGTGGGGTCGCGTCCTACGTGGCGGACTGACCGGGCGTCCGGACGCGTCCGCGAGCCCTCATATCCTCCCTACATTTGAGATGGATATGAGGGTTCGCGGATAGCCCAGGCATATAGGGATGATATGAGGGGTCCGGTTGGGTCACTTTTTTTCTTCTCTCTCCTGCCCGGTCACTGACCGGGCCCATCCGCGGGCGTATGAGAAGTCGTTTGAGTCGTCCGGTTGTAGATGCTCTAACACTAGTAGTCCAAACAAATCCCTAATATGAGGGACAAGGACACATACACTGCGGTGGAAGAAGAGGCGTTCGCGTCGATCATCATGTCACATTTTGCGGTGCAAGCCAAGAAGTGAGATCAGAAAGTTGTAGGCGACCCAAAGCCCTGGGATAAGGCACAAAAAGAAGACAACACATGCAATGCCACATGTACCTACTGTTGGAAATATGCCCTAGAGGCAATAATAAATTGGTTATTATTATATTTCCTTGTTTGTGATAATCGCTTATTATCCATGCTATAATTGTATTGATTGGAAACTCAAATACATGTGTGGGTACGTAGACAACACTGTGTCCCTAGTATGCCTCTAGTTAACTAGTTCGTTGATCAAAGATGGTCAAGGTTTCCTGGCAATAGACATGAGATGTCATTTGATAACGGGATCACATCATTAGGAGAATGATGTGATGGACAAGACCCAAACTATAAACATAGCATATGATCGTGTCAGTTTATTGCTATAGTTTTCTGCATGTCAAGTATCTGTTCCTATGACCATGAGATCATGCAACTCACTGACACCGGAGGAATACCTTGTGTGTATCAAACGTCACAACGTAACTGGGTGACTATAAAGATGCTCTACAGGTATCTCCGAGGGTGTCTGTTGAGTGGGCATGGATCAAGACTGGGATTTGTTACTCCGTGTGACGGAGAGGTATCTCAGGGCCCACTCGGTAATACAACATCACAATAAGCCTTGCAAGCAATGTGACTAAGTGTTAGCCATGGGATCTTGTATTACAGAACGAGTAAAGAGACTTGCCGGTAACGAGATTGAACTAGGTATAGAGATACCGACGATCGAATCTCGGGCAAGTAACATACCGAAGAACAAAGGGAACAACGTACGGGATTAACTGAATCCTTGACATAGAGGTTCAACCGATAAAGATCTTCGTAGAATATGTAGGAACCAATATGGGCATCCAGGTCCCGGTATTGGTTATTGACCGTAGAGGTGTCTTGGTCATGTCTACATAGTTCTCGAACCCGCAGGGTCTGCACACTTAAGGTTCGGTGACGTTTCGGTATAGTAGAGTTATGTATGGTGGTGACCGAAGGTTGTTCGGAGTCCCGGATGAGATCCTGGACGTCACGAGGAGCTCCGGAATGGTCCGGATGTAAAGATTGATATATAGGAAATCCTATTTTCGTCATCGGAAAAGTTTCGGGTATTTCGGTAGTGTACCGGGAGTGCCGGGAGGGGTACCGGGGACCATCGGGAGGGGTGTCTCGACCCAAAGGACCTCATGGGCTGTGGGAGGAGTCAAACCAGCCCCTAATGGGCTGGCCTAACCCCCCCACTAAGGCCCATGTGGCTTTGGGTGGAAAAAATCCAAAGGAGGAAAGGTGGAAAGGGTTTCCAAGTGGAGAGGAGGAATCCTACTCCTAATAGGATTGGAGTAGGACTCCTCCACCTCCAATTTCGGCCAAACCTTGAGGGTTTGAGGCTGCCTCCTCCCCTCCCTCCCTCCTATATATACTAGAGGATTTAGAGGGAAGAGCTAACCCTAATTGCCACGTGCTCCCTCTACTTCATCTAGATCGGTTTCTCCTCTAGTCTAGTTTCAGCGGTGCTTAGGCGAAGCCCTGCCGGAATTGTTCCACCACCATCGCCGCCGCGCCGTCGCGCCGTCGGAGAACTCTTCTACCTCTCCGCTCCCTCTTGCTGGATCAAGAAGGCGGAGATCGTCATCGAGCTGTACGTGTGCTGAACGCGGAGGTGCCGTCCGTTCGGCGCTAGATCGGAAGGACCGTGATCAGGATCGCGAGACGATTCGTGATTTGATCGCGGGACGGATCGTGATGGGATCGCGAGACGGATCGAGATTGGATCGCGAGATGGATCGTGATGGGATCGCGGGACGCTCGGCGATGTGGATCGCGAAGACGTTCGACTACATCAACCGCGTTTCTTAACGCTTCCCGCTTAGCGATCTACAAGGGTATGTAGATCTCATCACCATGGATAGATCTTGCGTGTGCGTAGGAAATTTTTTGTTTCCCATGCAACGTTCCCCAACAGTGGTATCAGAGCTAGGTCTATGTGTAGATGAGATCTCGAGTAGAACACAAAGGAGTTTGTGGGCGTTGATATTCAGATTGCTTCCTCCCTTGGTCTTTTCTTGATTCGGTGGTATTGTGGGATGAAGCGGCCCGGACCAACATTACTCGTACGCTTACGAGAGACCAGTTCCATCAACTGACATGTAACTTCGTTGCATAAAGATGGCTGGTGGGTGTCTGTTTCTCCCACTTTAGTCGGATCGGATTTGACAAAGGCGGTCCTTGAGAAGGTTGAATAGCAATTTTTGTATCACCGTTGTGGTTTTTGCGTAGGTAAGAATTGTTCTTGCTAGATACCTGTAGCAGCCACGTAAAACTTGCAACAACAATTAGAGGACGTCTAACTTGTTTTTGCAGGGTATGTTGTGATGTGATATGGCCAATTACATGATGAGATATATGTGATGTATGAGATGATCATGTATTGTATAGAATATCACGACTTGCATGTCGATGAGTACGGCAACCGGCAGGAGCCATAGGGTTGTCTTTAATTATTTTCGCCGTTTTTGCTTTACTTTATCGCTATGAGTTAGCAATAGTCGTGGAAGCAACAGTCGGCGCGACAACCTCATGGCGACACATTGATGGAGATCATGGTGTTATGCCGGTGACGATGGAGATCATGCCGGTGCTTTGAAGATGGAGATCAAAAGCACAATTTCATGGCCATATCATGTCACTTATGATTTGCATGTGATGTTAATCCTTTTATGCATCTTATTTTGCTTAGGACGACGGTAGCATTATAAGGTGATCCCTCACTAAAATTTCAAGATAAATTTTTGTTCTCCCCGAGTGTGCACCGTTGCGAAAGTTCGTCGTTTTGAGACACCACGTGATGATCGGGTGTGATAGACTCTACGTTCACATACAACGGGTGCAAGCCAGTGTTGCACGTGCGGAACACTCGGGTTAAACTTGACGAGCCTAGCATGTACATACATGGCCTCGGAACACAAGAGACCGAAAGGTCGAACATGAGTCATATAGTAGATATGATCAACATGAAGATGTTCACCATTGAAACCACCTCAACTCACGTGATGATCAGACTTGAGTTGGTGGATTTGGATCATGTGTCACTCGAATGACCGGAGGGATGTCAATTTGAGTGGGAGTTTTTAATATGATTAACTAAACTCATTATCATGAACATAGTCAAAATGTCTTTGCAAATTATGTTGTAGATTACTAGCTCGCGCTGTAGCTCCCTTGAATTTTTATATGTTCCTAGAGAAATAGAGTTGAAAGATGATGGTAGCAATAATGCGGACTGGGTCCGTGATCTGAGGATTGTCCTCGTTGCTGCACAGAAGGTTTATATCCTTAATGCACCGCTCGGTGCGCCACCCCCTCAAGCGTCGTCTGTAGATGTTGTGAACATCTGACAGGCACGTTCTGATGATTACTTGATAGTTCAGTGCGTCATGCATTACGGCTTAGAATTGAGGCTCCAAAACGTTTTGAACGTCACGGAACATATGAGATGTTCTAAGAGCTGAAATTGGGATCTCAGGCTCGTGCCTGTGTTGAGAGGTATGAGACCTCCAACAAGATTCTTTGCCTGCAAGATGAAGGAGAATAGCTCAATCGGTGAGCATGTGCTCAGATTGTCTGGGTGCTACAATCGCTTGAATCGAGTGGGAGTTGATCTTCCAGATAAGATAGTGATTGATATAGTTCTCCAAGTCACTGTCACTAAGCTACTAGAGCCTCGTGATGAACTATAAAATGCCAAGGATAGAAATAATGATCCCTGAGCTATTCGCGATGTTTGACACCGCGAAGGTAGAAATCAAGAAGGAGCATCAAGTGTTGATGGTTAGTGAAACCACTAGTTTCGAGAAGGGCAAGGGCTAGGAGGGAAACTTCATGGATGGCAAGTCAGCTGCTGCTCCAGTGAAGAAACCCAAGGTTGAACCCAAACCCGAGACTAAGTGCTTCTATTATGAGGAGAACGGTCGCTGAAGCGGAACAACCCTAGATACTTGGTAGATAAGAAGGCTGGCAACGTCGATAGAAGTATATTTGATATATGTGTGTACCTTGCTAGTACTCCTAGTAGCACCTGGGTAATGAATACCGGTTTGGTTGCTAAATGTTAGTAACTCGAAATAAAAGCTACGGAATAAACGGAGACTAGCTAAACGTGCCGCGCCAACGACGCCGCTTGCAGCGACTTTCTACTCGTTCTTCATGGCACATCGCTCTCGGTTACGAGAGTGCTGATAACGTGTTAGAATAGAGCGAGAGACGAGATGTAAAGTGAATGGTTGTCTTTATTGATGATGGGATTACACATATATATAGATCCCGAAGGGATGCATCCAACAGACGCGATGGTCCGAAGAGACACGAGCGAACAGTCGCGTCCCTTGTGCATGGCGGTTAGGGATACTGGAGATTCTCCATAATTAACACATGGGTTAATTAAACTCAACAGTCAATGATGACGGCCCTAATCGAAGGACACAACGGTTTTATTCCGCGTATGACTCATTGCCCGTACGTGCTGAACGGCCTGATTTACGAGCAAGTTGCTCGTGGGGTTCGTTGCCTACTCGACACCAGAGTTGAAGAAGGCGAAATCGCTGCTTCTGCTAGCCCGGAAATATCTCCAAACTACACAACACAAGCGTACGTACGCTTCCGTCCAGTCCATGCATTGCACGCTGTGCAACGGGGTGAACCAACCTGTGGTTGGATGGTTAGAGGGACTGTGGTATCTCCAGTCCATCAGGATTCAAGTCCTGGTGCTCGCATTTATTCCTGGATTTATTCCAGGATTTCCGGCGATGCGCATTCAGTGGGAGGAGACGTTCCCGTCAACGACGAGGCGCCTACGGTGACTTCGTAAATCTCAAGATGATATGGCGGCTCAGTCTTTCGAAGGTGCTCATAGGGGTAGGGTGTGCGTGTGTGCGTTCATAGGGGTGATTGTATACGCGTGTATGTGAGCGCTTGCGTCTGTATCGTGTTAAAAAAAACAGGAGGAATCGGGGCAAACAATTGGAGTGCGTGCGGAAAGAAGCCCACCTGGGACGTACGGATTTGGGTTAGGCAAGCCAAGCTCTAATCGTGCTCGTACTCGAGGAAAAAGGTGTTAGACAGATTCAAGACACGCACGCACCCTTCGCTCTTAACACACACGGCACCCAGCCTAGGGTTTCCACTGTCTCCCGCTGCATAGCTGTCGAGCTGCCTCGTCTCCTCTAGCCTTAGCACCGTGAAGGCGCGGTAGATCCAGGTCCTTCCTGGTGGTTTTTTTTTATATGGTTTGAGTTCAACTCAGAAAGACGAAACGGCGACGACTCAGATGGAATAATATTCTTCTAGCCCCGTACCCATTCCGATTATGTGTTTAGCATTGTCGGAGGACGTGCGGAGGTTTGTCTTCGAGGGATCTCGCGGAATTTGGTCTGCGCGTGTCTTCGGTGTATCCGCTTGAATCCGATCTTCGTTCGTTTATGTTCGTGTGTCTACAAGTTGAATCCTTCCACTCTACGCTTCTGAACATGGGTGGCGGTTTCTGTTCTAGTGCGTTGGTCCTCTAAGGCCTGAGCACGATGACTATCCGACTGTCTACAATAATAAAGTTTGTCCGACTCCAGTGATATTGTGGGGATGATGGCGGCGCGCCTTCGGCTCGCTCGAGTGCTTCTAGTCGTCGCTAGGTGCTCTACAGACTGGATGTAATTTTTATTTATGGTGTTCGTTTTACTACCTTGATAGTTGTTGAATATATCAAAAGTTTATGCCGCAAAAAATGTGTTAGAGCATCTACAACCAAACCAAGCTAATTCGGTCCTCTATACATCTCCGGACATGTTCACAGACGATGACCCATCAATTCTCAAATGTTCGTGTCTACATAGTGTACCTCATAGGTCCCCGAATGAAACTCCGGTGATCATACTAAACATAGCAATAAAAGAGGCATAGAGGAGAGCGGAGTTTCGGCTCTCGGGTGCATCTGCACCCGCGCTCACAATTTAAACGGACATAGCATTACAATTCTAGGTATAAAAGAGACAGTTCATAACCGGCAAACCAACATAGATTTAAAATCAAAATAAATAAATACAAAACGGAGACAGACAGGGCGACGGAAATCACCACTTCCTCGACAGTCCATTGCCCTTGCGGTCATCGGACGTGTAGGCATCGACGGCGGGAGGGCGTCGTTAGAGCCGTCGGTGTCTTTAGAGCTGCCGGTGACGTCAGAGTCTTGTACAAGGAGGAGATGAAGCCGGCCATCCGCCAGCCGGGAGGCTTTTGCTGCGCACGTAGCCTTCTTTGTCGCTTTGCGCTCCGATTGCTCGATGCCAAGCCGAAGCGACTTGATTTTCTTGTTGTGGAGCCAATGCGGTCGGTCTCTACGGTGGTGAGCGAGCGGCGAAGAACTGTCGCGAGCAGATGGCCTCCGCATCGACCGCCGTCTAGCAGGAGCAAGATACAACCACTGCCTTGTTTGATGCCCTTTCCTGAGCCTGCTACCTCTCGCGTCGCGTGATGTACGACTCCGATTTGGCGTCCGTGAGCTGGTGGGGCAACCTACGATTCGGTTTCTACGGCACCGGCGGCACGGGGATGAGCACTCGCCCATGCCCGTGAGGAGCAGCCGCTGAAGGGGTTGGATAGGGCCTCAGGCCAACAGAGCTACGTGCGGTGTGCGATGTGTGGGTTCCGACGTCCGCTCTACGTCGCCGGGCTTCACGGTACGGAGTGGCGGCCGAGCTACCGCCCCTATCCACCCGCGACTGCTACAACGCAATGCGGAGGGAAAGCTTCTCGTCATCGCCTACCTCCACCTTGCAGTGTAGGGTGTCCCAGTCGATGGGGTTGTCCTCGTTGTCGGATCCACCACTGTCAATACTCAACATTGGGAGGTGAGGGGATGGAGAGGGGACGGGAAGCAACTAGGAGCGGAGCAGGGTGAGAGAGTGAGGTAGGGTTTGGTCAGGGTGTGGATTTTAAAAGGGACGGAGTGTTGTCGATGCAGTCCAGCGCGGGTCTAGCTATCATGGTGGGCGTGTCCGGGGCACCCCATATATGGGATAGATATGAGGGGTGCTGCTCAGATCGGGCATAAAGGGGCCATTTGAGGAGGCCGGTGTCAGATAAAACTGACCGGTAACTGACCAGACTATCCGCCTGCTCAATACAGGGAGTCCGACTATAGATGCTCTTAGAGCATTTACAACCTGGTTGGGCACATTTGGGCCCCTATACGTCCGCTGATATGACGGGATGCGCCTGCGGACATTTCTGATCCGTCCCTCAAATGTGCTCATTTGTAAGCATAACTCCTACTTTTGAAACCACAAATCCATACAAACACATGCACGTCGATTATAACACACAAACAATGATTAGCCCACACAAATACAAATTATTCGTACGTAAAAATACATAATCAAAACATAGCTCAAACATAGATTTGTTTGTAGTGCATAACTAAAACATAAGAAACATAGTTTTATGATTGCTAGCATGGATCCACATATGCTCCACAAGATCACTGAGAAGTTGTATGTGCACGTGTTGATCTTGTAGTTGTTGATGCATCTCAAGAAAGTTGACAATATGCTCCGTCTCTTGTTCGAGGAGGCGGAACTAAACTCAAAACTTCTAATAATCTTGTGTGTGGGCTGCCCCTTCGCCCTCATCCTCGAAAGTCATGTTGTGATTACACAAACATCTCATGATTCGCCAAAGTGTCTCCACTTCCCACATCATT
Organism: Elymus sibiricus; assembly: GCA_039707655.1. NCBI lineage: Eukaryota > Viridiplantae > Streptophyta > Magnoliopsida > Poales > Poaceae > Elymus > Elymus sibiricus. Next base: position 404,564,260 of record CM077663.1, read on the forward strand.
GCAATTGCACGAACAATACCCCAACGAGCTTGGAGCACTCCTCTAAATGCTCTCCCCACATCCTTCCTAGAAACTTCTTGCGCTTGTGCAAAGATACATTGTTTTCCACCGTGTGGTTTTGATATAGTCTTCACAAATGCTTCCCATCCAGGATAGATACCATTGGCTCGGTAGTACCCCATGTTGTAAGTGTGCCCATTGACGGTGTAGTTGCATGTCGGAGCCTTGACATCACAAAGTTTCTCGAACAAAGAAAATCGTTCAATTACATTGATGTCATTAATAGAACCAGGCGTGCCAAAGAAAGTGCTGTAGGGTAACGCAGCAGAAAACAAAAAATTTCCGACCTACGCACCAGCCCAGGACCACTATGGAGACTGCATACAAGGTTTGATCATTTTCGTTACCGACTCGTAGCGCAGCGGAAGTAGAGTCGATGACGAACGGCGGTGCAGATCCCCGCAGCTAGGATTTTACAACCTCCCAACCGCGAGGATGTATACCCTCATCTGCCCCGCGGACAGCCCTCCGGGAGGCGGTCGCACAGTCCCCCGGACGGTGTCGCGGACAGCCCTTCGGGAGGACCTCCGAAACTCGGACTGTCACTCGGACAGCCCTTCGGGAGGACCTCCAAAACTCGGACGGTCACACGGACAGCCCTTCGGGAGGCACTCTCGAACTAAGACCGAAACTACGATCTCTCTACAGAGTTGCACACATACGGTGTCATCTATCCGGCAGGGCTTCGCCGTCCAGAACTAGTTCCTGCCGGAACCCAGACAGCCTTTCGGCTCTACGAAACTATTTCGCTGGGAGGGAGAGAAGAATGCCAGATCATGCATGGCTTTGTATGTGAGAGCAAGAATGTGAAGATGGCAGCATCTCCCTTCCTATTTATAGGAAATCCCAAGGGGAATATCCCTTTCTCAAAAGGAATATGCCTTTGGAATATCCCTTTCTCAAAAGGAATATGCCTTTCTCAAAAATATCCAAAAAGTGCTTTCACTATTCACGACGACATTTTTCAGCGTCTGATCGAACTGAAAATATTCATGTGGGCTTAGAACAATTCTAGTACCCACCAAAATAATTTTCAACGCGAGCCGGAACAATTCCGGTTTAGTGATTTCATCTGCAAAAAGCATCTGAAGCGGTTTCGGCAGCTCCGGAACATTTCCGGTTTTCATTCCAGAAAATTCCAAAAAGTTTCCAGAACGATTCTGGCACCCTCCAAGAATTATCAGGCATGTGCCAAGACCAATTTGACTTTATGGTATCCCCTGAAACAACTTTTCCAGTTTCACCGAAACTCATCCGGTGACCTCTCTCTGCGGAACTTTTCCGCTGTCCGAAACTTTTCCGGCGTCCGAAACTTTTTCGGTGTTTTTCTCTCAGACTCCCTGTCTAGCATTCAACAGATAGATGACCCTTAAGCGTGTGACCCTATAGGTTCGGTGAAGCATAGACATGACCCGGAACCCCTTCCGATCAATGATCAACATCGGAGCCGTGGACACCCATATTGATCCCTATACCCACACGAATGAATATTCGAGTGAACCTCCAGTTGCCGTGAGCTATTCCTGTTGCTTCGCGATATGTTACAATAACCCGAGGTGAGACATGTTGGCATCCTCGTGGATCAACACTTGTCCACAATGCCAGTTACCTCGTTGCCGGTATTGTTCTCTTTTCTCGTTCCCGTGTTCCGGCATCCCTGTGATCAAATCACCCTGTGTCTGGCCAGACGATGATGGATACCGTAACACCGAGAGGGCCCAGAGATATCTCTCCATCGTCGGAGGAGCAAATCCCAATCTTGAGCTATCAAGTCCCTTGACATACTTTTCCATGAACCCGTAAGCCGCCGTAATAGCCACCCATTTACGGATGACGTTTAACAAACCCCAAAGTTCATGAAGCAAGCATGAAGAAACTCGACACTCTCATGGTCTAAGGAATTATGCAAACATTAACTATCTCTGTGTTATAAACCATTAACTAATGACGAATGTATCTCATAGCATAACATCAATTCGGGTCGATTCAACACAAGTGTTCTACCAACAATTGTGCCCTCAAAATTGCCGGCATAGTCATGCCCATGATCAGGAAAACAGGATCATCATGCAATACTTGAGCCAGTCATAGAGGCTTGACTAGGAATACTTTTTACCATTTATTATCCCACACGTGCACATGAGTTTCCCTCCAAACCTCGTTTTATTTGCAGACTCGAGAATCATTGCAGTTATAGCATGGAACATAAACCTAATTATGAACAGGGAGATAATCAATAACATTTATTATTGCCTCTAGGGCATATCTCCTACAGACTCCCACTTGCACTAGAGTCAATAATCTAGTCAACGCTAATGCACTTTACACCTATGGCATACCGGTGTAAAATATGCTTCGTTTGTGGTATAGCCTGATGTCCAACGGATCTGACAACTTCAGCTCCGTGTGTAACTTTGCATATCCTCGCGTTTTCACGCTTTCACAAAATTCATATTTTGTGTGGACTTGGCTTTGCATATGTGTGAATCATTGGTCGAAACCTGATTCCTCAGACTGAGCTATGGAGCAACTATCTGCAATAGTGTCCCATAGACCAAAGCCATCTTGGAACCATACTAAGTTCATGAATGAACTATATGATTCAACAACTTCTTTGTCACTTCTTAAGTGTCAACATACTTAGCCTTTGTTATAGAATTCGCCACAGTATCTTGTTTGGAACAATTCCAACTTACCGTGCCACCATATTGTGTATTACACAAAACCCTCAAATTCAATCGAAAATCGCATGGAGAAATGATGAAGACTGTATCGATGTAACCTTTTACAACGAACTCTTCATAATCTCCGCTTGCGAGAAAACATGTCATCAGTGCTACTTTAGTACTCAATGACCCTTTTTCACTGTTGTCCCACGATCAGTACTTTTGATCACTTTGGTATCTATACTCACAACAACTTTGGAGTATTGGACATATCTGGTTGTTTTACATACCATGGAATACATGATCAATCCAAACACAAGAGTGTGTGGAATCACCATCATGTATTTTTGCTCATCTGTGTTTTGAGACACCGAGTCTTGCAAAACTCTTCCCATGTGACTTCGGCAGGAATCACTCCTTGGTGTTTTAAATGCTAAAAGGTTTTAGCACCTTGTCAATATGTATTCATAGCTTAGCCCCATTAGGTAAATCTATCTCCACAGATCATCATGCCTAATATTAAGGCTATTTAGCCTAAGCACTTCATCGAAAACTATTTTCAAATGAAGTCCTAATTCGTGTCAAGAAATTTATTTCCAATTAACAATGTGTCAAGTACACAAGGTTTCTAGAAATATTATTATGCTCCCACTTACTTTCTTGAATCACAAGCATCTTCGATACCCATTTGATGAAGTCAAACCCCATTGACCATTCCATCAGAAACGAAGATTCCAACTCCACTTTGCTCTCTTCGGTCCATCGCTGGAACTCTGAAGTTTGCATACTTACTAGCATCCTCTGGATCGACAAATTACTTTGGACTGTATCACATACAAGTCCTAGGTTTCATTTCCATCAGATGGAAATCCTTTTGTCATCCATGTTTCATATCTCATGATTGAAATATGTATTAATTGCTAGTTCAACCCGAACCGACTTTAAGCTTCGCTACGGTGAGACAATCTCATCGTAGTCAACTCCTTGAACTTGTTATTGCAACAAGTCGAGCTTTATGGATAAAACATTTTATCCGTATCAGCCTTTAGTTCCATAAATATTCGTTAGACTCTAAGTCTTCCGAAAGGTGTATCAAGATTTTAATCTTGAATCACTTATATGGAAACTATCTCGGATTGTATTGGCATTTAGCCAATTCTGGAGTCAGGGCCCATCAACGCTTCCTTGTGTATTGTAGGTATACTGTTGTCTAACAACAATATCTCGTTTGCGCACCTGATGGGTTTGCACGAGCTTTGCCTACGTGGTTCAGCTGCAAGTTCGACCGAAGTCCACACATTTTATTGTAGAGACTTCCGTATCAGTCGTAGTAGGAAACTCTGGAATCACTTCCAAGGTTCCTTTCCTTTGATCTGATGACGAAGATACTGTTTATCTCGTCGAGTTGCACTGTCCTCCCACTCACCTTTCTGCAAGAAACATTTTCTTTCAAAATTGTACCGTTCTTTGTGGCAAACCTTTTGCCTCGGTATCGTGGTGGAGGAATTCCCAATTACTTGGGATAACCTACAAAGTAGTTCTTGTCTGATTTGGAATAGGTTTGTAACCTTTTACACAAGCCCCATATTCCAAATGTTAAGGAAAGACCAAGCATGGTTGGGCGTACCATACCATGGCGTCATTTCAACAGACCTGATGGCGCTCTTTTCAGTGTAAAAGCCGTAGTCACTAAAGCATTACTTTAAAAGAGATAATGGCAAATTGATTTATGTCATCTTTGATCTTACCATGTCGAAAATGGTTTGATTACATCTTCATGGACGTACCACTCTCAGTGGAGTTCCGGGAGGTGTAAGTTATGAAACTCTTTTCACAACTCATCAGACATTCGCTAAACTTGTAACTCAAATATTCCTTTCCGCAATCGAATTGTAGAAACATAATTTTCTTGTTACAATAACTTCTACTTCATTTTTGAAAACCTTATGAATGAATTCAAAAGATCCAGACTTACGTCTCAACAAGTAAATATCCATATATCTACTTGAGTCATTTCTGAAGATAGATAACTCCACTACTTGCAACAACATTTATTGGACTACACACATCATAATGTATGATCACCAATATGTTCTTTGCTCGTTCCTTATGGTCTGTGAACGGTATTTCAGTGACTTCACTTTTCAGAGGAAAGTTGCAAGTGTCAGATGATTCAAAATCAAACGACTTCAAAATCCATCACAATGGAATTTTCCATGCGGGTTTCTCCAATGTGACCAAATGCAGTGCCACACTTGCGTGGTATTCTTTTAGTCTTGCGACATTTAGCGTCAGTGTTATGGATGTATCATATTTCCATCAATATTCATAACATACATCCCATCTTGTATGGAAGCATGGCCCTTCATGTTATTCATAACACCGAACATCAAAAGTTCTCTTATGAATAACCTTCTTGCAAAATACCTTATGCAAAGGGCTAGAGTGTGTAAAACTCTAAAATGATTTATGAAAGTAAATACAGAGGTAATGTATTATTATCAATATTCATAACATACTTCTCATTCATAATGAAAGTATGGCCCTTTTGTTATTCATAACTCCGAATATTAAAAGTTCTCTTATGAACAACCTTCTTGCAAGATACTTTATGCAATGGGCTAGAGTGTGTAAAACTCTAAAATGATTTATGAAAGTAAATACAGAGGTAATGTATTATTATCAATATTCATAACATACTTCTCATTCATAATGAAAGTATGGCCCTTTTGTTATTCATAACTCCGAACATTAAAAGTTCTCTTATGAACAACCTTCTTGCAAGATACTTTATGCAATGGGCTAGAGTGTGTAAAACTCTAAAATGATTTATGAAAGTAAATACATCGGGAATACACCTATGGAAGGCATAGTAACATTTACTATGTTCCCTGCGTGTATCTAAACCTCATTCCTGTCTAGTCTTTCAGGCCATAGTAGTTCTTACATCAAGTTGCAACAGAATGCAATCGAGCGGGTATCTTTGTGATTAACTCACAATACCCAAGAATTAGTGATTAACATGTTTAACCATAATTCCCAAGAACTATATCTTTGACCAGCCTTCTATACATCAAAAAACCTGTATGACATTCATACATGAGCTGGATATTCCAGTCTCCTTTCCTTTTTTTGCCATTATACTTCTAACAGTTTAACTTTTAGTATTTCTCCTACTCTCAGAAGAAGCACCCAACTTAAGAGTGGCGATAGCCCCGGACTTCCTAGGCGTGAAAGTTTCACTAACACCCTTCGAACACTTCCTTTCTCTTTAAGTTGTTGTTTTATTCACCTTTCATCATATGACAGGCGTTCTCCTGGATCCCTCTCTTATCAGTCAAATGCCTAGTAAACACTTTTACTAATAGTTTGCAAACAAACATGGCTTTAGATATCTCATATCTTTCAGCCTTTGTTTGTATCTGAAAATTAATTTTCAGTTCCATGAATATCACATAACTATCCCAAAACTTTCGAAGTTCGGGTCTCATGGAAGCAAACATATTTCACTTGACCGTAACGGAATTTTAGCTTTTGTATCGAAGGACGAGAGTCATATCATCCATAGCATTAGCGGGAGAATACCGAAAGTATGCGATAGGACAAAGTCCTTCTCGGCACTCTTGAGGACAATCCTCACATTACGTTACCAACCGTAAAGTTTTAACCAGATATTTAACAGCTATTCAATTTTAATAGGGAAGGTGGAAACGCGAGCCATTATTCTACTTATTATGCAAATCACACTTAGACAGTGTTCAAGATTAATTGCACTGAGAATTAAACAAGGTAATTCTACAGTGCGCTCCCACTCAAATCAATATCTCTCATAATTGATTGTGAGTGATTCAAGATCCAAATTTCAATTCAACGCCAAGGATGCATCCATCTCAAGTGACGAGAATTTCATTTGGTAGGCCAACTTGCCAATCACATCTCTATGTGACTCTTGTTCATCTTTCGATGCGTGTGTTCCGAGCTCATGACTTTCATGCCTGAACGTCAAGACAACCAAGTGATCACGCTGCGAGGTCTCAACTCACCCGCCTCACACCCGTACAATCGTTCGTACCCATGCATCCATGTGATACCCCGAAAGGAAAGATGCCGTGACGGTGCTACACTTGGGAGAACACTAACTACTTGATATTTTTGTGAGAGATCACCCTAATAAAAGCGACTACCACGCAATCAAGAAGGGTGCATCATAAGGGATAAACATTTCAGGCAATTCATAATAGCATGATATGGTATAGCCCTTTCTGACGGAGAAGTCTCATTTCTTCGTCTTCGGCATTCGCGTCGGTGTTCACCTTTGCGAAGATTGCCACCACCTTGTCGGTGCACCAGATAATATTGCTATCTCTATAGCTAATAAAATAAGTGCATTACATAAGGTTGACACGCAGGTCATTAAAGTGCAATCATATGGCTCCAGCCATCATGCCGAATCATGACACGCAGGTCATGTTAATCAATTTACATCATATAGTCATCTCATACATAATCAAATTATTATGAACACTGCTATACCACATCATATGCACATGCAAACCATCCTGCAAAACCAAGTTAGACGCCTCTAATCGGTTCATGCAAAATTTTATTTTACGTGGCTTCTAAGGTTTCGAAACAAACCGAAGCTACCAACTTCCATCATCAAGCATGATAATCCAAGTCGCTAGATTAACATTCCAGGGTGTATGAAACACGAGATAATAAAATCTTGAGCCCCATACTAAACTTCGTCATACGCGTGACCCCCGTGCAGATCATATCTGCATTGCCCTTTCGTCTGCGAAATTTCATCTTTCTTTTTAACTACGGTGGAATTCAATGAACTGTTAGCACTTCGTTGATCAATCAGGATCGCGGATTGCCAGAACATTGAAACTCCACCATACTGTTATCAAGATCAGAAATATGCAAATTCTAGGGAAGCAACAAGAACATCGGGTAACAGACTTCATCTGCTACCCGCATAAATAATTTTCAGCAATAGATCTCATCTACTACCTAATTATATTGTGCAACACCCATACATCTCTATGTATTCTAGATCGCAACCTGCATCTACGCATAGCACGGCTCTTGATGCCACTGTAGGGTAACGCAGCAGAAAACAAAAAATTTCCGACCTACGCACCAGCCCAGGACCACTATGGAGACTGCATACAAGGTTTGATCATTTTCGTTACCGACTCGTAGCGCAGCGGAAGTAGAGTCGATGACGAACGGCGGTGCAGATCCCCGCAGCTAGGATTTTACAACCTCCCAACCGCGAGGATGTATACCCTCATCTGCCCCGCGGACAGCCCTCCGGGAGGCGGTCGCACAGTCCCCCGGACGGTGTCGCGGACAGCCCTTCGGGAGGACCTCCGAAACTCGGACTGTCACTCGGACAGCCCTTCGGGAGGACCTCCAAAACTCGGACGGTCACACGGACAGCCCTTCGGGAGGCACTCTCGAACTAAGACCGAAACTACGATCTCTCTACAGAGTTGCACACATACGGTGTCATCTATCCGGCAGGGCTTCGCCGTCCAGAACTAGTTCCTGCCGGAACCCAGACAGCCTTTCGGCTCTACGAAACTATTTCGCTGGGAGGGAGAGAAGAATGCCAGATCATGCATGGCTTTGTATGTGAGAGCAAGAATGTGAAGATGGCAGCATCTCCCTTCCTATTTATAGGAAATCCCAAGGGGAATATCCCTTTCTCAAAAGGAATATGCCTTTGGAATATCCCTTTCTCAAAAGGAATATGCCTTTCTCAAAAATATCCAAAAAGTGCTTTCACTATTCACGACGACATTTTTCAGCGTCTGATCGAACTGAAAATATTCATGTGGGCTTAGAACAATTCTAGTACCCACCAAAATAATTTTCAACGCGAGCCGGAACAATTCCGGTTTAGTGATTTCATCTGCAAAAAGCATCTGAAGCGGTTTCGGCAGCTCCGGAACATTTCCGGTTTTCATTCCAGAAAATTCCAAAAAGTTTCCAGAACGATTCTGGCACCCTCCAAGAATTATCAGGCATGTGCCAAGACCAATTTGACTTTATGGTATCCCCTGAAACAACTTTTCCAGTTTCACCGAAACTCATCCGGTGACCTCTCTCTGCGGAACTTTTCCGCTGTCCGAAACTTTTCCGGCGTCCGAAACTTTTTCGGTGTTTTTCTCTCAGACTCCCTGTCTAGCATTCAACAGATAGATGACCCTTAAGCGTGTGACCCTATAGGTTCGGTGAAGCATAGACATGACCCGGAACCCCTTCCGATCAATGATCAACATCGGAGCCGTGGACACCCATATTGATCCCTATACCCACACGAATGAATATTCGAGTGAACCTCCAGTTGCCGTGAGCTATTCCTGTTGCTTCGCGATATGTTACAATAACCCGAGGTGAGACATGTTGGCATCCTCGTGGATCAACACTTGTCCACAATGCCAGTTACCTCGTTGCCGGTATTGTTCTCTTTTCTCGTTCCCGTGTTCCGGCATCCCTGTGATCAAATCACCCTGTGTCTGGCCAGACGATGATGGATACCGTAACACCGAGAGGGCCCAGAGATATCTCTCCATCGTCGGTGGAGCAAATCCCAATCTTGAGCTATCAAGTCCCTTGACATACTTTTCCATGAACCCGTAAGCCGCCGTAATAGCCACCCATTTACGGATGACGTTTAACAAACCCCAAAGTTCATGAAGCAAGCATGAAGAAACTCGACACTCTCATGGTCTAAGGAATTATGCAAACATTAACTATCTCTGTGTTATAAACCATTAACTAATGACGAATGTATCTCATAGCATAACATCAATTCGGGTCGATTCAACACAAGTGTTCTACCAACAATTGTGCCCTCAAAATTGCCGGCATAGTCATGCCCATGATCAGGAAAACAGGATCATCATGCAATACTTGAGCCAGTCATAGAGGCTTGACTAGGAATACTTTTTACCGTTTATTATCCCACACGTGCACATGAGTTTCCCTCCAAACCTCGTTTTATTTGCAGACTCGAGAATCATTGCAGTTATAGCATGGAACATAAACCTAATTATGAACAGGGAGATAATCAATAACATTTATTATTGCCTCTAGGGCATATCTCCTACAAGTGCACCAAATCTACAAGCCCTTCGATGCCACTGATTCAAGTATGATGATTGTCTCTTTGGTGGGACCCTGGTACTACTACTACTACTACTGCTACTGCTGCTACTACTATTGCTACTACTGCTACCACTACTGCTACTCCTACTCCCGCTACTCCTGCTACTATTGCTACCACTGTTACTCCTGCTCCTGCTCCTGCCACCACTACCACTACCACCACCACCGCCGCCGCCACCACCACCGCCGCCGCCGCCGCCACCACTACCACTACTACCACCACCACCGACACCACCACCACCACCACCACGACTGCTACTGCTACTACTTCTGCTGCTCCTCCTGCTACTGTTGCTACTGCTGCTGCTGCTCCTACTCCTACTACCACTACCACCACCACCACCACCACCACCACCACCACTACTCCTGCTTCTACTGCTGCTCCTCCTACTCCTACTACTCCTACTACTCCTCCTGCTACTCCTGCTGCTCCTTTAAGCTGATAGGTATCACGACCCCCTAACGAAAAAGATTCACTCCCTTGGTGATAATATGTGCGAGGTAACATACGACATTAAGAAGACGCTATTTATTTCCTCATCCATACTAGGCACCATTTTCAACGTCGTCGCTACGACACTAGAATGCTTGGTGAGAGTTATTAGCATTGTGCAATGGAACTCTCCACTGTGAAAAAATCCTAAGTTCCATCAATCACCACAATTTATAATACTAAAAGTAACTTTATTTAATGCTGTGAATAGGTACGGTAAATAAATGAATTTTGGAACATTGCTTTTGCGAAATCATAGTCAAAGGACATGAGCAAGGTATCAACTTGCCTGGTGATTGATAGGTAGTGTAACTTGAGACTCCAGGATTTGCAGGTCCCTCGGGTTCTGAAATCGACATATAGTCCGATAAGCAGAAATGTTTCGAGCAAACACGCGACATGTTATTATGCATATAATGATATCGTTTTTCTCCCCAAAAATCCCTTTATTGTATTATTAAGTGAACTTTAATCAAGACTTCTATTTATCACTAATCATTGTTAAGTTTGGTTTAATATCTTACTATATTTATGTTGTCTAAAATTATGAACTGTTTTTATTAAATCAGAAAAAAATATTATGAGTTTATGGTAATATTCCATGATTTTTAAAGTTAGTAATGACCTCAAATAAAATCTCAAAGTTAAAGTAAAATGAAATGGGTAAAGGCCTGGCCCTAGCCCACTGGCCCATTGGGCTCGAGCAAGTAGAGGCCTAGCCAAATTGGGTACAACCCAATCAACCCCCTCTATCGTTCTCTCTCCCTCGAGCTCAACTCTCTCTCTCTCTCTCTCTCTCTCTCTCTCTCTCTCTCTCTGTGTGTGTGTGTGTGCGCACGCGCGCGCGCCCGCCTCTTTGGATCCTCTTCGCCCGACATTGTCGTCGCCTGGTTTTAGCTCCGCCCGGCAGTCTCCGCCCTCGTGCTAGTGATCAAACTTATCCCATCATTGCACTCTACCCCTCCCATCCGCGTCGATTCGATCATCTTCTCCTCCTAATTCAAGTCACTCCCTTTTAGTTTCCTTTGGCTAGGGTTTCCATGGTGACGGTGTTCTTGCCGGTGTGGTCCGCCGCCTCGCCCGTGTCTCCTCGGATGTCGGTGACGCTTTAGTACACGGTTCTGCCCCTAGGGTGATACTTCCATGGCTGGGGTACCCGATGCGTCTATGGGATGGCGTGCTGGTGCAACCCCAACGTGGTGCTTGTCGGTGCGGTCGTATCCGATATCTCCTCGCCGTGTCGGACGACGACGTTTTACCCTACTGCAATTGCGGTAGGATTGAGCACCGGTTCGGCTACAAACCTCTCTGGTGAGTTCCTTCTACTCTGGTTCTTGATCTAGATGGACCTCTGATCATGCTATGCTTCTTTTGCTTATGCTAATTGGTTACTGGTTTGCACTGATCTATGTTTATGGACTTGGTGATGTGGAATGGGTGCTGCTCATGGTCTAGGTGCACTATTTCATGTGTTCTTGTGCTTTGCTTAGGTTATTCTGCTTCTGGATTTGCTAATGTGGTAATTGGCACCTGTAGGTCAGTCCATGTATAAGATTGCTTGGTTCAGTTAAGTTATTTTGATATTTTCCCCAATTCCCAGGGTTCTTGATCACTGTGCATGTTCTAGTGTTCCTATATATAGTTCAAATTCTTCTGTCAAATTCTAATTTGGTTAGTGAGGTCATTGGTTGTTGTCTAGCTTGTTGGCTACTGGTGTTGGCCCATTTACTGACTAGGTTCTTTCATAATTTATTTAATTATTTGTTGTCTATAACTATGATTTGCTCTGTTTTTCTTATGTAGACATAACATAAACTAGTTGTTATTGATATGGCATGCACTAGTTAATGATCATGTTCAGTATATATACTCTGTTTAGTTGATATCTAGCTTACATGTTCCTTTTCATTGCTCTATTTAACCTTCTTTTATATGTCTTGTGTGATTATATTCCCTCTATTTATATATTGACATATGCAATACTATTAGGCTATGTTCTTGTTGTGTTGGTGTTCCTAGTGAAGGATTTACCAAGTGTAAGGGGTGCATTTATTCTGCTATAAGAAAATCATGGTACATGTGCTACTGATGGCATCTTCTTCTATTGGTGTTTAACAATTCTCTCCTCATCATTTTCTTTCCCCATGCACTCTGATAAGAATAAATGTTGCCTGATCTCTTGCCAATGATGTTGTATTGAGCCTCTCACTTGGTTTTTGATGATTTTTTCTGGACTATATGAAGACCTAGAAGCTTCGGAAGGAAGCCAGGAGGTGCACGAGGGCCCCACCACACATTAGGGCGCGCCCTGGGGGGGCGCCCTGATATGTGGTGCCCCCCTCGGCTGCCTCCCAACGTCCCTCTTTGGCCTATAAATTCTCTAATATTGCAAAAACCCTAGAGGCAGTCCCGAAACCCTTTCTCCGTCGCCGCAAATCTCTGTTCCGTCGCGAGGCCATCAGGAGCTCCGTTCCGGCACCCTGCCGGAGGGGGGATCGATCACGGAGGGCCTCTTCATCAACCTTGCTGCCCTCATGATGATGTGTGAGTAGTTCACCATAGACCTACGGGTCCATAGCTAGTACCTAGATGGCAATCTCTCTCTCTTATGATCTTCAATACAATGATCATCGCATCTTCGCTTTGATCTGTCCGATGTAATCCTATTGTGCGGTGTGTTTGTTGGGATCCGATGAATTGTGGGTTTATGTTCAGATTATTCATGAAAATTATTTGAGATACCTCTGATATATATTGTCTCTTAATTGCATGATCATTATAGCTTCATAATGCTCTTCGATCTATTGATGTGCTTTGGCCAAGTAGATTGATATTTCATCGGTGGGAGTGGTGCGTTGTGATAGGTTCAACCTGGCGAGTTTCTATATCCCAGTGACAAAGTAGGGGACAAAATGCATCTTTGTGTTGTTGCTACTAAGGATAAAACGATGGGGTTCATTCATATTGTTTGAGTTTACTTTGTCTACATCATGTCATCGTTCTCCAAGCATTACTCTGTTTTACTTAATACTCTAGATGCATGCTGGATAGCGGTCGATGAGTGGAGTAATAGTAATAGGTGCAGGGAGGAGTCGGGCTATTTTCTTATGGACGTGATGCCTATATATACATGATCATTGCCATGAAAAATCGCATAACTATCCGCTTTTCTATCAATTGCCCAACAATAATTTGTTACCCACCGTATGCTGCCTACATGAGAGATGTCGCTAGGGAAAACTATGGCCCCTGGGTCTATTCACTTATATATTTACAAACGCTACAATTACCTCGTTGCCTTTATTTACCTTTTATTTTATTTTGCAATTTATTTTTATCAACAATTATGTACACAATTCATTTGCTTGCAAATAACGAGATCAAGGGGATTGACAACCCTCTTGCCCGCGTTGGATGCAAGTTGTTTGTTCATTTGTGTGCAGCCGCTGAAGACGGTTGAGGATTGATATTCCTATTGGTTCGATAAACCTTGGTTTCATAACTGAGGGAAATACTTATCCTCTTTGTGCTGCAATTACCCGTTCCTCTTCACGGAAAACCCAACGCAGATCACAAGTATCAAGATCAAGCTGACAATTCTTAGATGAGTTGCTCAAAGTTGTCCGTAACCGGGGACACGACAAATCATTATCAGTTTTATACACTCTTCAGAGGTTTGTGTACTTTACCTGTGATTCCCGATCACCCCTTCCCGCCACTAAACTTCACTTGTGAAGTGGCTAGGTAGATCAAGACAAGACTTTTGGGAAGTAGTAGCCCTCTCAGAAAAGACAGACCCAGTCCAAACTACAATGCAATTGCTACATCTGCTAGTCTGTCGCAGTGACAAAGCCCATAATGCCTCACGGTCACATATGGAATCTACTCAACTTTTGAACTTGTAAAATCTCTTTGATACATGGGTGGCATTCCCCACCAAAGACTACACTCCGATGACCCAATCAAAGCCAGTCCACCCAGATCGGTTCATTAATTAAGTAGTAGTTTAGTAGTCAACCATGCGGTTGTATGGTGGAATAATAACTGGTGTTTCCCAATTCACGTTATAGCAGTAAGCAACTATTCGTGAGTTACAAGGTCAGGGTATAATGGACTTAATCATTCTACTGGGTTCTGTCAAGCATAAAGTAAAATCCTATAGGGATTTTCTAGTTGGAAAACAACTACAATGCATAAAACATAGGTTATGAACAAAGGTTCTGTCATGGGAACGATTCCGACAATAGAGAGGGGTAGGATTAAGGAGCGTGATCTATCGAGATGCAAATGGGTGACACAAGTGTTTTAGCGAGTTCGGGCCTCTCACGGTGGAGATAACAGCCCTACGTCTCGTGCTCCGGAGAGGCTTTGTTTTATCTGTCATGAACACGGAGTTACATGAGTATTTGAGAGAGAGAAGGGAGAACGAATCTCCATGCCTGAGCTAAGTCCTGAGACTAATGGCGAGAGAGCCAAGGGAGAATAATGAGCCCGCTTGAGCTATGTGGTGGGGGTGGCTTATATAGAGTGCGCCACCCCCTCACCTCTTATGTTACAAGATGGGGCATTAAAGCCATACAATCAATCCACTACAGAACCCTCTCTATGAGGATGATGCTTCGACTATCTTGCCGACTGTTTGTCTTCGCATATCCGAGTGAGTCATACGTCCGAGTGGTTGGCTGTCATCCGAGTGGATGGAATGTACTAATCCGAGTGGATAGTATGTCTGTATTTGTCTGGACCCACCTCATGTGTGGACCCCATGCTTCTATGATATTTCGACCCTTCATGGGCCTACCTGTTATGTGTATCCCCAACAGGTTCCACTTGCCTATATTGATGATTCTTCAATCTCATAAATCTTGATCAATCCATTTCCCTCTCCATAACAATCTATCGTAAGTAGTGAAAAATCATGAATAACCATACAGTATAATCAACAAACAATAAGTGTTGTGCATGGTGTTAGTGTCGTTGTGTTGTGAGATCATGTATCAAGGTTAACTCCTAAGAGTTTGGAAAACAACATAGTGGTTGTTATTTGGAGTACATGTGACATAATGGTCCAAATGCAAGTTTCAATGAAGGTTCATCACATAAGAAGTATGTGATGTCAAGTTGTGGTTGTCAGATCCAGTCAATGGATCTTAACAATAGAGTCATGGTCTATGAGTCTTGGATAGCCAAGCTCATGTTCAAGTTTGAATGACAATTCAAACTTGTTGACCATTTCTGAGCTTGAATACACTAGGATCTAAAATAATAACTTGATCTGATTCTCAATTCAATTTGGATTTGAATTAGGGTTCATCCTATTTGAATTCAATTTGAATTAAGTTTACAATTTGACTTTGGTTTCACTACGTTTAATTTGAATTATGATTCATTTCATAATCTACTTAAGTTGGTTCAACTTAATTCATTACCACCTCCTTAATCCTAAAGTCAAATACAAATCCATTACAACTAATAATGTATATTATTTAATAAGTTTTCAACTAAAGTCAATTATAATCCAATATAATTATTATAGTTTATTTATTTGATTTTAGTTTAACTAAAGTCAAATATAAATTCGAAAATATTTATTAGGGTTTGAATAAATTTCAAACTAGTTTGGGTTTGAACTAAATTAATTTGAGTTCATCTTTTCCTGGTAGTCAAGTATTAACTCCAAAAAAAATACTAGATTCAATTATTTGAATTAGTTTTAATCAAATTAAACCTAGGCTTTCAAGGTTCAATTCAAACCTAGTTTGAATTGAATTGAAATATTATTTGAATTATCTAAAGTCAAATAATAATCCAAAATAATTTACTAAAGTTCAATTTATGTTTATGAACAAGTTATGAGTTAATTGTTTTTAAAAAAAATTAATTTTAATTTAAAGCTAATTAGGTTTAAATTCTATTTGATTTCTTCCACTGCTTAAACTATATTCAATTTCAAATTATTTTAAAATTATATTACAATAGCTAATATGAAACTATATTTGATTAGGTTCAATATGCAACAAGAATGAATTTATTTGGAATTATAATTTGCAAGTTATGGCCTATTCAAATTCAAACTCATTCTGTTTGAATTTGAATTTTTAATTATTCGAATTCTAATTTTTATTGGCCTATATGAAAGGGCATTTCACGAGGACCACTTGGCAAAACATTTCATCCAATTTGGACTAACGAGTAAAAAGTTATGATGGATTTAAGATCTAGGCGGTTTTGTGTAAAAATGCCATTTAATTGAATTATTGATTTAATTTGAAATTCGGGCGTGGATAAGGTTGGTGAAGTGGCAACTTCCTACTGGCTGGTACTGGTTCGTTTAAGTGGATCTGTGGGAGCCGTGCGATGGAGATCTAAAGCACATTAGGTCCGAGGGGCTAGGGTTTCTGCGCTCACCGGAGAACTTGCGGGAGACGAGGTCGACGGCGGCATACGGTGGCGCGCGGCTTGAGAATTTTCGGGATGTCGTTCCAGGGCTCGCCAGAGTTGATGGAGGGCACATGTGGAAGCGGTTCGTCAAGCCAGAGTCGTTGGCGGCCACAGACGGGGTCTTGTTCGACGGAGTCGAGGGGGGCAACGCTGCCGGAGTTTAGGCACGGCGGAAGATCTTCGGGTGTTGACGCGGTGCTTGATTTGGTGCATCTTTGGACAAGGCAAAGTGTCAAGGAGATGTTCTGGTGCACGACGATGCCAATGGACACGGTGGCGGTGTCAATTACCTCCGGTGATTACCGGAGTTGACGAGAACGCGACGAAGAGCTTTGGTCCTAGTCGTCGTGGGGCTTCCAGAGGGCAAGGGGCTCGAAAGAAGTGTCTAGCTGGTGCGCTGCGATGCAGGGAATGCAGCGGTGGCATGGGCTGGTCGAGGGGACGGCTGCGCTCCCCGGAATCATGCCGACGGCGAGCAAGGTCGGCGAGGTTGCGGTGGTGCGGCCTCGCGACAATGTCGAGCGGAGGGAGAGGGGAAATGGAGAGGGTGACGCGGGGGATTTATAGGACCTGACAGCCGGGGCTTGCGTGGCCGGAGAGCACGCACGTGCGGTCATGAGCGCGGGCGTGCTCGGGATCATGGGGGAACGTGGGCGCGAGAGGTTAGGGGTGGTCCTAACGTGCGGGGCCCACTGGCCAGTGGGAGAGAGGGGAGAGAGAGGGCGCGTGAGCTGGTCTGGTTGGGCTGGCGAGCGGGGTCGACCGGGCTGGCTAGTCCAGCCATGAAAGCACAAATGCCCCCTTGGTGGTTTTGATAATTCATGACAACATAGATTGTCTCTTGGACTAATAGTTTTACCTAGCTTATTTCAGATGAAGTCCACAGAGAGGATTGGCTAAGGATTGCGATGAGAATTCCCAAGAAGAAGAAGGGAAGGAATAAGATTGGCCATGATTCAAGCTTGAAGACTCTACATTTCATATTTTGTGAGAAATCACTTTTGAGTCCATAGGAAAGCAAATACTATTAAAAGGGGATGAAGAATTATGATGATCTGGTTGCTCAAGTGCTTAGAGATTAGCCACCAAAAATACTCATCAATGCTCCCACAATATTCTCTGTCCAAAACCTAAAGTTCAATTTCGGTGCCACCAACTATTTTCATTCGGTCACACCGAATTCAAACCCTAGACAGATCCTAAGCCATACCCATGTCTCGATACTAACAAGTTTTCCATTCGATGCCACCGAGAATCAGTGACCAACTCTCTGGTATCTTTTTTTTTCAAGAATCAAAATTTTTGAGAAGGGGAAATCGGTACCACCGAGTTGTGTAACTGCCTAGGTCACCCATATTGGTACCATCGAGATTCATATATCGGTACCACCGAAAAGCCTAAAGTTGCCACATTTTGCACTAGTCGGTGCAACCGAGTTTTTACTCCGGTTTCACCGAATTGGGCAATAATGTTGTAACGGTTGGATTTTTGGAGATGCCTATATATACCCCTCCACCACCTCTCACTCGCAGAAGAAGCACTCAGAACAGATCTACACTTGCCCCATTCATTTTTCTGAGAGAGAGCCACCTACTCATGTGTTGAGATCAAGATCATCCACTCCAACCATATGGATCTTGATTACTAGACTCCCCAAGTTGCTTTCTATGTTATCAATCTCTTCTACCCATGCCAAACCTGTGAGAGAGTGATTGAGTGTTGAGGAGACTATCTTTTGAAGCACAAGAGCAAGGAGTTCATCATACTACCACATCTATTACCTTTTGGAGGGTGGTGCCTCCTAGATTGGTTAGGTGTCGCTTGGGAGACTCCTTCTTCGTGTTGTGGAGTTGAACCAAGAAGTTTGTATGGGCAAGGAGATCGCCTACTTCGTGAAGATCTACCCATAGTGAGGCTAGTCCTTCGTGGACGGAAGCCATGATGGAATAGACGAGGTTGCTACTTTGTGGACCCTAACGGGTGGAACCCTTCGTGGACTCTCGCGACCGCTACCCTCCGTGGGTTGAAGTCTCCATCAGCGTGGACGTACGATAGCACCACCTATCGGAACCACGGGAAAAATCTTCGTGTCATCAATTGCGTTTGATTCTCCTATCCCTACCTTTACTTTCATGTGCATGTCTTTACTTTCTGCCTTATACTCTTAGACTTGCATGTGTAGGGTATACTTGACTTGTTAGAATTTCTAAAATCTGCCAACCAATTAACTTGGGAAAAGGTTATGTTTTAATTTTGTCAAGCAGTCTATTCACCCCCCTCTAGACGCCTATTCTAGTGATCCCACAATTGGTATGAGAGCTTTGGTATCCATAGCTTCGGTTTCATCACCGTTGGAGGAAGATGGATGTGTCTAGTTTGGGGAGTCTTAGTTGTAGAGTGCCCATTCTCGATGGGGAGTACTATAATCAATGGAAATATGAGATGCTTGAGTTATTCAATGAATTCCATTTGAGCAAGTATGTTAAGAACTCCTATGTACCTCCCATTGATCCTTTACATCCCACACACGAAGAGGAAATTGTTATGCTTCGTAATCTTAGAACTGTTAATCTTATCATTAGAGGATTGCCAAGAATTGTGTTTGATCAAATGAAGAATTTTGAATGGGCTTATACTTTGTGGAGTGATTTGGAGAAAAAATATCCAAATTATTCATTGAGTAATCTTGATGAAGTTCTTCATAAATCTATTGCTTTTCACAAAATGATTTCTAGTGATCCTAAGTTTGATGATTATCTATTTGAGCTTATAGACCTCATGCGTGCTAAATGAGATGTCATAACTATCAACAACATCATTGTTGAAGCCATTTGCATTCATAATCTTGAACATTGTCATGATCACAACTCTAAGGAATCTCTTGTTTCTTATGACGAGGATTTCCCACTTGATGATGACAATGTGGAACATGGCTACTATGATGAAGATGAGTTGTTCGACATCGAGTATGAGAAGACTATGAAGAATCTAAGTCTCATGGCAAACTTCAAGGATTACATGTCCGGACGAAAAGAGTGGATTCTCGACAGTGGATGCACCGATCACATGATCGGAGATAGAGACATGTTTCAAGAGATCACACCGAACCATGGACCGCTAAGGTTTGTGACTTTTGGAGACAACTCTAAGGGTAAGGTACTCGGTCTTGGTAAGGTGGCCATATCTCATGATAGGTCCATTCAAAATGTCATGCTTGTTGAATCCCTTGGCTACAATCTTCTTTCCGTATCTAGACTTGCCAATTTCGGTTTTAATGTGCTATTTACCAAAGTAGATTGCCAAGTGTTTCATCAAGACAATCATAGCATGGTCTTTACCAGTTTCTGTAGAGGTGATCTATGCATTGTTGATTTCACTAAGAGATCCAAACCTCGCACTTGTCTTATTGCAAAATCTTCTAAATGTTGGATTTGGCATAGAAGACTAGGACAGGTTGGTATGCGTAATCTAGACAAGCTCATCCAAGGTCATCATATACTTGGTGTTAAAGATGTTATCTTTGATAAAGATAGACTTTGTAGTGCTTGTCAAGCTGGAAAGCAAGTAGGTGGAAATCATCCCGTAAAGAATGTTATGACTACTAGGAGACCACTCGAGTTGCTTCATATGGATCTCTTTGGTCCCAATGCTTACAAGTGCCTCGGTGGAAATTCCTTTGGTCTAGTTATAGTTGATGTTTTTTCTAGATTTACGTGGGTATTCTTTCTTGATGATAAGTCGCAGGTACAAAATTTCTTCAAGAACTTCGCTCGCAAGGCTCAAAATCAATTTGAAGTGAAGATCAAGAGAGTTCGGAGCAACAACGGATCGGAGTTCAAGAACAGGAACGTGGATTCCATTCTTGATGAAGAAGGGATTTCACATGAGTTCTCGGCTACGTACACGCCTCAACAAAATGGAGTTGTTGAGAGGAAGAACCGGACTCTCATAGAGATGGCTAGAATGATGCTCGACGAATACGAGACGCCAAGACACTTTTGGGCAGAAGCCGTGGAAACAACTTGTCATGCTACGAACCGACTCTATCTACACAAGCTTCTCGGTAAAACGGCATACGAGCTACTCACCGGTAACAAGCCCCAAGTTGGATACTTTCGAGTATTCGGCTCCAAGTGTTACATTCTTGATAAGCATCGTCGTTCTAAATTTGCTTCTAAATCTCATGAAGGTTTCCTACTTGGTTACGGATCAAACTCTCACGCTTACCGTGTCTACAAAAACTTCACTCGAAAAGTTGAAGAGACGGTAGATGTGAAGTTTGATGAATCTAATGGTTCGCAAGTCGAACAATTGCCAAATGATGTAGGAGATAAGGAACCTTCGGAAGCTATCCAAGACTTGTCCATCGGCAAGATTCATCCCATGGAGGTGAAGGAAAGTAATTCATCGACCCAACTGGAAGCCCCTACTTCGTGTCAAGGCGAACCTCAACACGACACGGAGGCATCCACAAGCGGTACACGTCAAGATGAAGAGGAGGAAGAAGTACATCATGACGATCCACCATAACCACCTTCACCACCACCTCAAGGCAAGGACACCTTCAAAAACAATGAAGAAGAAGATGATGATGAGGAAGCTCCACCGTCCAACAAGCAAAAGCTACCTCGAGTTCGAGCAAGAGTGAACAAAAATCATCCCTTAGAGCAAATCTTCGGTGACATACAAACCGGGAGAATAACTCGCTCTAAAACTCGATTGGCTAATTTTTGTGAGCACTACTCATTTATCTCTAGTATTGAGCCCTTGAAGGTGGAAGAAGCTCTTCAGGACCCGGATTTGGGTGAATGCTATGCACGAGGAGCTACACAACTTCGAGAGGAACGAAGTGTGGACACTAGTGGAGAAGCCCAAGGACGAGCAAAACATCATCGGAACCAAGTGGGTGTTTTGGAACAAACAAGACGAAGACGGTCAAGTCGTATGCAACAAGGCACGTCTCGTGGCTCAAGGCTACACCCAAGTCGAAGGTATGGACTACGGTGAGACCTATGCCCCCGTTGATAGACTTGAAGCTATACGTATACTTCCTGCTTATGCTAATCACCAAGATATCACTCTTTATCAAATGGATATTAAAAGTGCATTTTTAAATGGTGAGATTGAGCAAGAGGTCTATGTTAAACAACCCCTCGGTTTTGTAAACCCTAAGAAACCTAACCATGTTTACAAGCTTCGTAAAGCTCTCTATGGTCTTAAGCAAGCTCCACGAGCTTGGTACAAATGCTTAATGAAGTTTCTTATCGAAAAAGGTTTTTAAATTGGTAAAATTGACGCAACCTTATTCACTAAGAGAGTTAATGGTGAATTATTTGTGTGCCAAATTTATGTGGATGATATTATCTTTGAATCTACTAACCCACAATTTAGTGAGAAATTTGGAAGGTTGATGTCCGAGAAGTATGAGATGTCCATGATGTGTGAGCTGAAATTTTTCCTTGGTTTGCAAATCAAGCAAACAAGAGAAGGAACTTCCATCTCTCAAACCAAGTATACCAAGGACTTGATCAAGAATTTCAACATGCAAGAGTGTAAAGGTATGGAAACTCCTATGCCTACTAGTGGACATGTTGACCTAACCAAGGAGGACAAACCGGTTGAGCAAAAGGTTTATCGATCAATGATTGGTTCATTGCTATATCTATGTGCCTCCCGTCCCGCTATTATGCTTAATGTGTGCATGTGTGCTAGATATCAAGCCGCTCCTAAAGAGTGTCATCTTAAGGCCGTGAAAAGAATTGTGGGATACTTGATACACACACCAAACTTTGGCATTTGGTATCCCAAGGGATCTTCTTTGAACCTTGTTGGCTATTCCGACTCGGACTATGCCGGAGATAAGGTTGATAGAAAATCCACCTCGGGTACATGTCAATTTCTTGGTAGATCTCTTGTGTCTTGGTCATCCAAGAAAAAAAAACTCGGTATCTCTATCTACCACCGAAGCGGAATACATTACCGCCGGATCATGTTGTGCGCAATTACTATGGATAACTCAAACTCTTAAGGATTATGGAATCCATGTGAGACATGTTCCATTGTTGTGTGAAAATGAGAGTGCTATTAAGATTGCTCATAATCCCGTGCAACTTCTCAAACAAAACATATTCAAGTTCGTCATCATTTCATTCGTGATCATGTTGTCAAAGGGGACATTAATCTCAAACATGTTCGCACCAACAAGCAATTGGCCGATATATTTACCAAGCCACTTGATAAGAAAGTGTTTTGTCACTTGAGGAGTGAGTTGAACATCATTGATTTCACAAGATGGGCCTTTTTCTTTTATTTCCGTTTTCTATTTCTCGTTTTCTTCTTTTCTTTTCAGTTTTCTTTGTAAATTCAAACTCTTCTTTTCAACAGAGAAAGTTTTTAAATTCCAAAAGGAATATTTGTGAAATGTTGCACATTTCTTTTGGGCATTTTGGGTATATATTTTCTGCACTTTATTTTTCCCTTTTAAATTTGAATTTGGTTTCAAAACCAAATTTGTTTCAAATTCATTTTAGAAAATTGACAGAGGGTCTAGGTCATCATTTGGACCCATGGAATTCTAATTCCTACCAAAATCAAATGCAAGTCATATTTGATTAAATTCCCTTTTGATTTAAATTGAATTCAGAATGATTGCAATTCAAATCCTTTTAGGGAATTTGATTTGACTTGGATATTCTTGGGACTTATTCAAATTGCTTTTGCCGAATAATATTTCAAATGGCGTGGGTTCCACCTATTGGCTAGCTAGTTCTCCATTGGTTGCATTGGTATTTCAACCTCCTATTCAATGAAGCAAATTCACTAGCAACAATAAATCAAAGGGGTTTTGTTTAAAAATAATAATTCCCTATGAGATTTTTAGCATACCAGATTTGGGAAAAATCTGGGATGTGACAGTATTGTAGTACCAGGTGTTGCTGGTGTTTGTGATACGACTGAGGCGGCCTTTATATAGTGAATTTCATGCAGTTGTGGTGGTGACATATGTTGGGATGACTTAGTTGTGTCCCTAGCGAGTGAGCTGTTTGGTTACCTGATGGGCTCTCTTTGTTGTGTTGATGACAACAACAACTTGTTGTTGTCCTTCTCTCCTTAATGTTGATCCATTTAAGTTGTTGGGTGGCTATTAGTGTTGTGACTTGCTCCTGGCCGGCTGGTTATGTACTTGTCTCCAGTTTGGCTTTATTTACGAACATGAATAGTGGCTATAGCCTTTCACAATAGATCTCTACACTGGCATTTGATTTATTCTCATACTATACACAGATCTATGGCCTAAGTTTAATGGAGTTCATGCTAGTAGATAGATTGATCTCGGGTTTGATCTTTTGGTCATTAGCTTGTTGGCTTTGTGGTTCTTCTTGGAACTATATGTACTCTGTTGGCTACTGTTCCATTGATCAATTGACATACTATCTCTGGCTATTTTACAGAAAACCCCTAATTTTTGGTACTCAACTCGCAGTTCAGTTTTAAATCATTTTTTTTTACTTTTGCAGAAACCCCCCTAATGTTTTTGATAATCAACCTATAAGCCAATTTTTAGTTAGATTTTTCGCTTTTGCAGGAACTTCCTGATGTTTGTGTTAATCAACCCGCAGTACATATCAAATCCGTTTGTAAATTTCCATATCTTTAAAAGCTTAACTTCAAATTTAACATGTTATAAATGGAATTTGATTATACTTATTTGTAGAATATGTGTATGATGTTTTTTTTTGACATGTTAGCCATTTTAAAATGCCATTTAGGGTGCAACCTTAATCAATAGCGCATGATGCGTCTTTCTTTCATACCGGTGCTGATGCGGCTTGGAAATGGACACCTCAGCAAAATCAAGATTGGAGACGAAGGAAACCATCTATAAGCACACATGTACGCCTTGTTAAACTCACAGGAAAAAAATTGCTGATTTTTCATCTTATGCTGAGAGAGAGAGAGAGAGAGAGAGAGAGAGAGAGAGAGAGAGAGAGAGAGAGAGAGAGAGAGAGAGAGAGAGAGAGAGAGAGAGAGAGAGAGAGAGAGAGAGAGAGAGAGAGAGAGAGAGAGAGAGAGAGAGAGAGAGAGAGAGAGAGAGAGAGAGAGAGAGAGAGAGAGAGAGAGAGAGAGAGAGAGAGAGAGAGAGAGAGAGACGACGACGTAGGATTGTCAACATTCAAACGCGTTGTGATTGTGTGAGCATTGAGGCCACCGTCGACGGTGGTGGGAAGGAGAATAAGTGGCAACACAGATTAGATGCCATGTGCTTATAGTATGTGGACCTATTGGGGTGTTGAGTCATGGTCATTTGGTTAGGGAGTGTGATATTATTTTCTCCCGTTGCAACACACATGCTCTTTTGCTATTTGTATACTTATTTGAATTGTGAACGAAAACTCAAATATGAGCAAACTTCATGTCCAATTTCCTATTTCAATGCAAATTATACTTAGTTAAAAAGAAAAACTTGAAATTCACTCCAAAATTTGTATGCATGAACACAATGCACAATCGCCCCCCCTCTCTCATATAACTACATGTCATTACAGGGAACAACTCTCAAGCCCTATCGAACCCTAGAAGTTCAGTACATGCTCTTCATGATTCTCCAATTCTTCCTAGATACTCACGATCATCATCAGTTCATCATCTTTGTCGTTGATTCCAACGATTCCATGAACTCTTTGTATATGAATTCGTCAAGGTCCATGTTTCCATAGGATCATTAAATGACAAACCCATTGTTGACCTACAAACAACCAAAAGAACTAAAATAACAGCTCAAACATTTCATCGAACACCTAGAACACGAGGTGCATGCAAAGGACTTGCACGTACTGGAATGGGGTCTGATGGCGACAAACTTGTCCAATGGCGGCACGATAGGCGGCATTACGGATTCGAGCCTCTGGTGACGGCGCTATGGCAGGGACGACGGCAGGCCAACGATAACGGCGGATCTACGGTGAGGGTTGTGCGGATGAGGCGAAAAAGGGAAGAGGAAAAGGGCAGGTTCGACAAGAATGGGGACGTCTTCAATTGATTTGGTGTGATCACTTGCGGTCAGTCCGAGATGACGAACACGTCCGCACGTCACATATCTGGCTGACATATGGGCTGGATACGAGAGTTGTCGGTCAGCCCAGACGTTACCGACCTACCTATAACCAGCTCATCAATCGAAGTTTGTCTAAGAAAACTCCTGGATCGAAGTAACTGTCGATGCAGATGGGTCGTAACGAATCTGATTTCCCCTGTCCGATCGATCGAGCAGGGTACTGACGGACGTCTTGTCCTGCTCGATCCGGTCGCGCCGTCTTCCCGTTCTCTCGGTACGTGACAGCGGGGGAGATCGATCGCACTGGCTGAGTGCGCGCGCCTCTACGCACGTCGTACAGTACGTACTACGCGCAGATCCAGATCGATCATCCATGTTCCATCGCCGATCCGGCACAGAAAACGCCTGATCGGCGTGCGTGCGTGCGTACATCCGCGTACGTGGTGTGTCTCCCGACCGGCGTTTCCTGCCCGATCGATGCCGATGCGACGGCCGGCGGTCCCGGCGCAGGATGCCTGGGCTGTACTGTGCGCGTGGGCAATTGACATGTGAGCTACAATTTGGAGAAGCCGGTGGTCGACCGCCAGGCCGGAGCCACAAGTCCGACAAGCGATCGACCTGCAGATCGAGGAACATGTTCAGCTGTACGAGCCTATCGATTTGGCGATCGATCGATCGGCATCCCTAGACAGCAACCTTAATGCGTAATTCTTTGGCTCCTACACACGCTTCAACACGGTCAAGATCTGGACCGCAAACGCCGAGCCAAAATGCATGGTTCTACACGGAAAAAGGCCCACTGCGGATATGTTGGCAGTGAGGGGATGGCCCCATGACCCCAGGTGCATGTTATGTCTCCAACAGCAGGAAAAACACCAACACACCTCTGCAAGGATTGTCCCTTCACAGCCGCGGTCTGGAACCAAGTGAACATCTGCACAAATGAGGGCATACCAATCTCGGAATTCCTTCCAGAGCCTGGAAACGTGTCCGTCTGGTGGGACACGATGTTGTCTTTGCAGTCCAAACACGTGCGTAAGAGGGGCAACGGGAGAATCATCTACACGATATGGACGATCTGGAAGGAACAACGCATCGGAAAGTTGCGGCTCTAGCCATAGACGCAATTAACCAACGGGACCTAGCATTTGCAGGGAGCTTACCAATTGCCGGTATTGGTTAAGCTAGATTTATACTTTCAGTTTTTGCGGTTTTGTGCGACGTTTCAAAAAACGCTCGCCCCTCTGTAAATTGCGTTTTCTCTCCATACCTTCTATAAAAAAAGACAGTGCTCCTGTCGGTTTAAAAAAAAAAAACAGCCACATTTGGACCACGTTTACCCGTGTGGGATGTCTATCCCACGTACCCACTCGGCTACCCCTGTCTTGCGAGGTGCACCATTCTTTTCACCAAGTCCATTACATTGCCTGTGTCCTTATCCACACAAGTTCTAGACTAAAGTGTTAGAACTATTGCATCACTGGGATGCCGATCAACCAACATAAAGAACAACGCATCGGGATCAGTCTCTAACGAAATTGCCATGTGAAGACCTTAATTAAAGCACTGTTACAACCACCGTCACTCCAGCTGATATATATATCATAGCACTAGCCACTCGCGTTTTCCCATGCATGGCACAAGACTACTCTACTCCTGCCACTAGGACAATAGATTCGATCACGTCCTTATCCGGTGGGCACGAGAGCAACGGGACGTCCGTGATTAACTGAGACTGTCGTCGGTACTCGCTACGGTCGGGTGCCAGATGACGGTGGTCGCCGATAACTTAATCAACTACTCCCTGCATATCGATGGGGCTGCTGACTAGCTGCTTTACATAATGATGTTGAACGGCGGCTGTTACAATTCCAACTGACAACAGGTGGTTGAAGGCTGTTACACTACAGTGCTTGCTAGTAACTGGCATCGTGCGTTCAATAATTTGATCCATCACCTGAAGTCCGGGATCGAAATTGACGGGTCCGACTAGGATATAACCGATGATTTCTTTTTATTTTTCTGATAAAAAGGGTTTTTATTGACTCAACATGATGCCAAAGAGAATTTATGGCATATCCAACACACACCCTTAAAACACACGCAAACGTCTGGACCGATCTGTCCAGACATACTTTGTCATCCAATGTGAATAAATATTTGTCCGCGGACTCGTCCGTGTGTCCGCTTTCCGGCAAATCGGAAGCAAAACCAGGGGCTTTGCGGGAGTACGTACCATCACCACATGGGACTTCGATACATCCGGCCCATCCTAAATCGAGGCGGAGCGTGCGCATGTGGAGCTGTCCACACTGTTTTCGTGCAAAAACATGCGCTTTCCCACCCTCCCCGATTCAATCACCGTCGTTCTACACCCAATTCTTGTGCTTTTGGCCCTCCGCCGCCGCATGAACCCGTACGAAGAGCTTCTAGAGCCGGTGGAGGTGGAGGATCCAAATAAGGTGGCTGCCCAGAAGATCAACTCGGCCACACGGCATCCCACCACCTCAAAAAGAAGGCAAATGGTAAAGAGGAGGCACTGACCAACAAAGAAAAGGGCGGCGGAGGCAACAGACGGGGCATGTATCAAATGCTATGACGTGAAGGAGCAAAAGAAGGCAGAGAGATTTAACATCTTGATGGTGGTGATCGAAAGGAAAATAAACCTTGAACAGAAGAAGACCAAGCTCGACGAGTGGAAGGTTAAGCTCAAGGCCGCTTTGGAGGATACAAAAAAGTTGAACATGAGGATGGACGAGTTGGATTCCGATGCGGCGACGATGGTGCACGTCGTCCGTGTAAGGATGTTGAAGCGTTTAGCGGCCGAGATGGAGGCAACCGAGAGGAGGTAGTTGGAGACGGCTGGTGAGGAGGAGTCGGCTGCAGGGTGAGTGAGGAGGCTCATACAACTGATCTAAAAAAGAAAAATGTGTTTTTTTTTTCACAGACTGTCGTACTGAAACTTTTGTGATCGGTCGCATTTAAAAACTATGAGCACCGTCACTTTTTGGTTATGATCGGGCTCTATGAACATCAAACTTTAATTTGCTAATATTTCTTTGAATTATGTTATTTTCTATAATTATTTTGAGTGTTGCAGACTTATAACTGGGGCATACATTTAGAAAGCAAGATTGGATGGACGGCTCGCGTATCCATACCCACGGACGAGTCCGTGGACGAATAGTGTGTCTTTAGGAAACGGCATCAAAGATAACCTTATCCTCTTTTCTGTATAGTCACCGTCCCCTCCTCAATCATCCCTCGTCTTTGTCCATGACACTATGGTGGAGCTAGCATCCAAACAATGGCGTGCATAGTTCTAAAATTCACGCTTTTACTCTATTTATTGATTTTTTTTGTTATTTATACTATATTGAATTACACATAGTTCGGATTCTTGCAAGAAAAATGGATTTGTACCACCCAAGTCCTTATTTAGCTCCCCACATGGTCGACACCCACACCCTTCATGTTGTTGCTATCTCGGGTTTGTCTTGTTTTTCGATCAAAAGGGGCCTAAGAGCATCTACAATTGGACTTGGCAAATCCGCCCTCCCATAGGACGTGACCGGACGCGTCTGCGGATAGTAATTGGTCATCCCTCAAATGTCATGATGCACAACCACACTCCTCATATGAAAAACATCAAATGGATGCAAATCCATGCATGTTGATCATACAATTGAAAACCATATGGAATAACATTTATCCTAGCGAAAATACATAGTTCAAACATAAAATTTATTCGAAGTGCATAATTCAAACATTAAAGTCATTGGCATCCATTGTGAGTTCACAAATGCTTCAAAAGATGATTGAGTAGTTGCACATGCATCTGATGATTTTGAAGTAGTCGGTGCATTTCTAGAAAGTTCGGAACATGCTCTGTATCATGTTCCGGAGGCGGAGATGTACTCTGGCCTTCTCAAAATCTTGCCTTTGGGTTGTCCCTTCACTCTCATCCTCGACAATCATATTATGTAAAATGACACAACATGTCATCAGGTGCCACAAAGCCTTCGATTCTCACTTCATTGTAGCTCCACAAACAATACCCCAATTATCTTGGAGCACTCCGAATGATCTCTACACATCCTTCTATATATTATATATCTTTGATGGAGTTATGGCTATTGCCACTCCAATAGCCATCAACCTTTTTGTATCTTGCATAATTGGTTCTCTCAGATACTCTGCTCCAAATAATTTCACCATGGCGCGGGCAGTATGACAATGGTATGAAGAGATGTGCGCCCCCATCCATACCATCTCACCATGACATTTGTGGTGGTACCTAATGCAAGAATCCTTAGAACAACCGTGCCTTTCTACAAAGGAGAGTTGTTGGCATCAATCACCCTTGAGCCTGAAGTAGGCATCATGTGCATCCACTCCCTCCACCACATGCAAGAACAAGGGTTTGCATATATGGGAGTGTCGACGAAAAATTGTATCAGAGAATGTTGGTCCATGGTGGAAGTGGTCCTTGTAGAGCTGATGTGCGCCAGCAACCCTATCTCGCTTTTGAACTCTTCATGCTTTGACCGAACCCTTGAAGTTCAGAATGTGCTTCATTTCCCTTGCTGTTTCCTCCTGCATGATGATGATCATGATCATGTTAGTATTATCGTCGTTCGAATACGACAATCAAAGAACTCCTTTTGAATGAATTCATTAAGTTCCTTGTCCTAATACTTCTCATCCGATGAACACATCGAATCCATCGTTTTGCCTACAAAAGAATCCAAAAACACTATTCAAACATTTTGTCGCACACATAGCGAGCAATGTGTGTAACGGCTGGAGCGAGACGTGCCTGTTGGGTAACGTCGCATGGGAAACAAAAATTTTCCTACGCACACGCAAGATCTATCCATGGTGATGAGCATCTACGAGAGGGAGAGTGAATCTACATACCCTTGTAGATCGCTAAGCGGAAGCGTTAAGAAACGCGGTTGATGTAGTCGAACGTCTTCGCGATCCAAATCGCAAGTCGTCCCTCGATCCAATCACGATCTAGCGCCGAACGGACGGCACCTCCGCGTTCAACACACGTACGGCTTGATGACGCCTTCACCTACTCGATCCAGCGAGCGATGATGAAGTAGTAGACGAGTTCCGGCAGCACGACGGCGTGGTGATGGTGGTGAGGAACAATCTCTACAGGGCTTCGCCAAGCACTACGGAGATTATGACGGGAGGAACTAGAGGGTTAGGGTTGCCGGCACACGGCTTGGGAAATCTTGATGTGTCCCGTGTGTTAGCCCTGCCCCTCTATTTATATGTTGAGCCCTGGGGTCTAAACTTGGAGAGAAAGCCTCCACAAGGTCGGTTTTGCCCGCACAAGGTCGGTTTGGCCCGCACGGAAAGAGTCTAACTCGGATTCCAACAGTATCGCGTACAAGCGGTAGTACCGCTCACGA
The DNA here is from genome assembly GCA_039707655.1 of Elymus sibiricus. Classification (NCBI taxonomy): domain Eukaryota; kingdom Viridiplantae; phylum Streptophyta; class Magnoliopsida; order Poales; family Poaceae; genus Elymus; species Elymus sibiricus. Next base: position 404,595,583 of record CM077663.1, read on the forward strand.
GCGGTAGTACCGCTTGTGCGGTAGTACTGCCTTACCAGCGGTAGCACCGCTTAAGGCAGCAGCAAAACTTCCTTTTGCATTTTCCAATACCTCGTGGGCTTTACCCCTTTGGCTCATATAAAGTGTTGCTGCACCCGAACACTTCGGTAAACATCCGGAACCCCTTCCGGAGATCAAAACACTATTATCACATATATCAATCTTTACCTCCGGACTCTTCCGGAGATCCTCGTCATGTCCGGGATCTTATCCGGGACTCCGAACAACCTTCGGTCACCAACAAAATAACTCAACTATACTAATCGTCACCAAACGTTAAGTGTGTAGACCCTGCGGGTTCGAGAACTATGTAGACATGACCGAGACACCTCTACGATCAATAACCAATAGCGGGACCTGGATGCCCATATTGGCTCCTACATATTCTTCGAAGATCTTTATCGGTCGAACCTCTATGTCAAGGATTCAGTTAATCCCGTATGCTGTTCCCTTTGTTCTTCGGTATGTTACTTGCCCGAGATTCGGTCGTCGGTATCTCTATACCTAGTTCAATCTCGTTACCGGCAAGTCTCTTTACTCGTTCCGTAATACAAGATCTCGTGGCTAACACTTTAGTCACATTGCTTGCAAGGCTCATTGTGATGTTGTATTACCGAGTGGGCCCTGAGATACCTCTCCGTCACACGGAGTAACAAATCCCAGTCTTGATCCATGCCAACCCAACAGACACCCTCGGAGATACCTGTAGAGCACCTTTATAGTCACCCAGTTGCGTTGCGACGTTTGATACACACAAGGTACTCCTTCGATGTCAGGGAGTTGCATGATCTCATGGTCATAGGAACAGATACTTGACATGCAGAAAACAATAGCAATAAACTGACACGATCATATGCTACGTTTATAGTTTGGGTCTTGTCCATCACATCATTCTCCTAATGATGTGATCCCGTTATCAAATGACATCTTATGTCCATGGCTAGGAAACCTTCACCATCTTTTGATCAACAAGCTAGTTAACTAGAGGCTTACTAGGGACACGGTGTTGTCTATGTACCCACACATGTATTTGAGTTTCCAATCAATACAATTATAGCATGGATAATAAACGATTTTCATGAACAAGGAAATATAATAATAACTAATTTATTATTGCCTCTAGGGCATATTTCCAACAGTCTCCCACTTGCACTAGAGTCAATAATCTAGTTCACATCACTATGTGATTTACATTGTAATGAATCGAACACCCATGCAGTTCTGGTGTTGTTCATGTTTAGCCCTTGGAAGAGGTTTAGTCATCGGATCTGCAACATTTAGATCCGTGTGTACTTTGCAAATATTTATGTCGTCCTCCTTGATGTAATCGCGGATGGAATTGAAATGTCGCTTTATGTGTCTGGTCCTCTTGTGAAATCTTGGTTCCTTGGCTAGAGCAATGGCACCAGTATTATCACAAAACAGAGTCATTGGGTTAAGCGCACTAGGCACTACTCCAAGATCTATCATGAACTCCTTCATCCAGACACCTTCCTTCGCCGCCTCCGAGGCAGCGATGCACTCCGCTTCGCATGTAGAATCAGCTACCACGCTTTGCTTGGAACTGCACCAGCTAACCGCACCCCCATTAAGAATAAATATGTATCCGGTTTGTGACTTAGAGTCATCCGGATCAGTGTCAAAGCTTGCATCGACGTAACCCTTTACGACGAGCTCTTGATCACCTCCATAAACGAGAAACATTTCCTTAGTCCTTTTCAGGTACTTCAGGATATTCTTGACCTCCGTCCAGTGTTCCATTCCTAGATCACTTTGAAACCTTCCGGCCATACTTATGGCAAGGCTAACATCGGGTCTTGTGCACAGCATTGCATACATGATAGAGCCTATGGCTGAAGCATAGGGGATGACACTCATCTTTTCTCTATCTTCTGCAGTTACTGGGCATTGAGTCTTACTCAACTTCACACCTTGCAAAACAGGCAAGAACCCCTTCTTGGACTGATCCATTTTGAACTTCTTCAAAATCTTATCAAGGTATGTGCTTTGTGAAAGTCCTATTAAACGTCTTGATCTATCTCTATAGATCTTGATGCCTAATATGAAAGCAGCTTCTCCTAGGTCCTTCATTGAAAAACTCTTGTTCAAATATTCCTTCACGCTTTCCAACATTTCTATATTGTTTCCAATCAGTAATATGTCATCCACATATAATATTCGAAACGCTATAGAGCTCCCACTCACTTTCTTGTAAATACAAGCTTCTCCGTAAACTTGTATAAACTCGAACGCTTTGATCACCTCATCAAAGAGAAGATTCCAACTCCGAGATGCTTGCACCAGTCCATAAATGGATCGCTGGAGTTTGCAAACTTTGTCAGCATTCTCTGGATCGACAAAACCTTCTGGTTGCATCATATACAACTCTTCCTTAAGGAAACCGTTAAGGAACGCTGTTTTGACATCCATCTGCCAAATTTCATAATCGAAAAATGCAGCTATTGCTAACATGATTCTGACGGACTTAAGCATCGCTACGGGTGATAAGGTCTCATCGTAGTCAACTCCTTGAACTTGTGAAAAACCTTTTACCACAAGTCGAGCTTTATAGACGGTGACATTACCGTCTGCGTCCGTCTTCCTCTTAAAGATCCATTTGTTCTGAATGGCCTTACGCCCTTCAGGTAATACTTCCAAAGTCCACACTTTGTTTTCATACATGGATCCCATCTCGGATTTCATGGCCTCTAATCACTTCTCGGAATCCGGGCCCATCATCGCTTCTCCATAGCTCGTAGGTTCATCGTTGTCCAACAACATGACTTCTAAGACAGGGTTGCCGTACCACTCTGGAGCAGTATGCGTCCTTATCGACCTACGAGGTTCGATAGCAACTTGATCCGAAGCTTTATGATCAACATCAACTTCCTCTTCAGCTGATGTAGGCTCTACAGAAACATCTTTCTGTGCTGCGCTACTCTCAGGTTGAAGTAAAGGTTCAACAACCTCATCAAGTTCTATCTTCCTCCCACTCAATTCTTTCGAGAGAAACTCTTTCTCAAGAAATGTTCCGTTTTTAGCGACAAACACTTTGCCTTCGGATCTGAGGTAGAAGGTATACCCAACTGTCTCTTTTGGGTATCCTATGAAGACGCATTTCTCCGCTTTGGGTTCCAGCTTTTCAGGCTGAAGCTTTTTGACATAAGCATCACATCCCCAAACTTTAAGAAACGACAGCTTTGGCTTCTTGCCAAACCAAAGTTCATATGGCGTCGTCTCAACGGATTTCGATGGTGCCCTATTTAAAGTGAATGCAGCTGTCTCTAATGCATAACCCCAAAACGATAGTGGCAAATCGGCAAGAGACATCATAGATCGCACCATATCCAATAAGGTTCGATTACGACGTTCAGACACACCATTCCGCTGTGGTGTTCCAGGCGGTGTCAGTTGTGAAACAATTCCACATTGTCTTAAGTGACTGCCAAACTCATAACTCAGATATTCTCCTCCTCGATCAGATCGTAGGAATTTAATCTTCTTGTTACGATGATTCTCAACTTCACTCTGAAATTGTTTGAACTTTTCAAATGTTTCAGACTTGTGTTTCATTAAGTAAATATACCCATATCTACTTAAGTCATCAGTGAAGGTGAGAAAGTAACGATAACCACCGCGCGCCTCAATGCTCATCAGACCGCACACATCAGTATGTATGATTTCCAACAAGTCACTTTCCCGTTCCATTGTTCCAGAGAACGGCGTTTTAGTCATCTTGCCCATGAGGCATGGCTCACATGTGTCAAGTGATTCAAAATCAAGTGACTCCAAAAGTCCATCAACATGGAGCTTCCTCATGCGTTTTACGCCAATATGACCTAAACGGCAGTGCCACAAGAAAGTGGTATTATCATTGTCAATTCTACATCTTTTGGCATCAATGTTATGAACATGTGTATCATTACTATCGAGATTCAATAAGAATAAACCCCTCACATCGGGTGCATGACCATAAAAGATATTACTCATATAAATAGAACAACCATTATTCTCTGATTTAAATGAGTAACCGTCTCGCAATAAACAAGATCCAGATATAATGTTCATGCTTAACGCAGGCACCAAATAATATTTATTCAGGTTCATCACTAATCCCGATGGTAATCGAAGAGCGAGCGTGCCGACGGCGATCACATCAACCTTGGAACCATTTCCCACGCGCATCGTCACTTCGTCCTTTGCCAGCCTCCGTCTATTCCGCAGTTCCTGTTTTGAGTTGCAAATATGAGCAACCGCACCGGTATCAAATACCCAGGCACTACAACGAGAGTTGGTAAGGTACACATCAATAACATGTATATCATATATACCTTGTTTGTTGTTGGCCGCCTTCTTGTCAGCCAAATACTTGGGGCAATTCCGCTTCCAGTGTCCAGTTCCCTTGCAATGAAAGCACACAGTTTCTGGTTTGGGTCCAGCCTTGGGTTTCTTCACGGGAGGAGCAACTTCTTTGCCACTCTTCTTGGAGTTACCCTTCTTACCCTTGCCATTTTTCTTGAAACTAGTGGTTTTATTGACCATCAACACTTGATGCTCCTTCTGAATTTCAGACTCAGCGGCTTTCAGCATCACAAACAGCTCGGCGACTGACTTGTTCATCCCGTGCATGTTATAGTTCAACACGAAGCTCTTGTAGCTAGGTGGCAATGATTGAAGAACTCTGTTAGTGATAGCCTCTGACGGAAGGGGCATCCCCAATTCAGCCAGACGGGTGGAGTACCCAGACATTCTGAGTACGTGATCACTGATAGACCCGTTCTCCTCCATCTTGCAAGCATAGAACTTATCGGAGATCTCATACCTCTCGATCCGGGCATTCTTTTGAAAGATAAACTTCAACTCCTGGAACATCTCATATGCTCCATGACGTTCAAAACGTCTTTGAAGTCCCGGTTCTAAGCCATACAATATTGCACATTGAACTATTGAGTAATCTTCAGAACGAGCCTGCCAGGCGTTCACAATGTCTAGAGACTCAACTGGAGCGGGTGGATCACCAAGCGGTGCATCAAGGACATAAGCCTTTTGGGAAGCCGTAAGGATAATCCTTAGATTACGGGCCCAGTCCACAAAGTTACTTCCATCATCTTTCAACTTAGCTTTCTCTAGGAACGCATTAAAATTCAGGGGTGCTACTGCGCGAGCCATGATCTACAACATAAATATTGCAAAGACAATTTAGACTATTGTTCGAGATAATGAGTTTAGTTAATCATATTACTTAAAACTCCCACTCAGATTGACATCCCTCCGGTCATTCGAGTGTAACATGATCCAAATCCACCAACTCAAGTCCGATCATCACGTGAGTTGAGGTGGTTTTAATGGTGAACATCTTCATGTTGATCATATCTACTATATGACTCATGTTCGACCTTTCGGTCTCTTGTGTTCCGAGGCCATGTCTGTACATGCTAGGTTCGTCAAGTTTAACCCGAGTGTTCCGCATGTGCAACACTGGCTTGCACCCGTTGTATGTGAACGTAGAGTCTATCACACCCGATCATCACGTGGTGTCTCGAAACGACGAACTTTCGCAACGGTGCACACTCGGGGAGAACACAACTTATCTTGAAATTTAAGTGAGGGATCACCTTATAATGCTACCGTCGTCCTAAGCAAAATAAGATGCATAAAAGGATTAACATCACATGCAAATCATAAGTGACATGATATGGCCATGAACTTGTGCTTTTGATCTCCATCTCCAAAGCACCGGCATGATCTCCATCGTCATCGGCATGACACCATGATCTCCATCATCTTGATCTCCATCAATGTGTCGCCATGAGGTTGTCGCGCCGACTGTTGCTTCCACGACTATTGCTAAGTCATAGCGATAAAGTAAAGCAAAACGGCGAAAATAATTAAAGACAACTCTATGGCTCCTGCCAGTTGCCGTACTCATCGACATGCAAGTCGTGATATTCTATACAACACATGATCATCTCATACATCACATATATCTCATCATGTAATTGGCCATATCACATCACAACATACCCTGCAAAAACAAGTTAGACGTCCTCTAATTGTTGTTGCAAATTTTACGTGGCTGCTACGGGTTTGCAAGAACCGTTCTTACCTATGCCAAACCACAACGTGGTGTAGTGATTGCTTTTTGATCTTCTAAAAGAACCCTCTTCATTGAAATTGATTCAACTAAAGTGAGAGAGACAGACACCCGCCAGTCACCTTTATGCAACGAGTGCACGTAGCGGTGAAACCTGTCTCGCGTAAGCATACGCGTAATGTCGGTCCGGGCCGCTTCATCTCACAATACCGCCGAATCAAGTATCAACTAGTAACGGCAAGCAATATGTATACACCCACGCCCACAACTCGTTTGTGTTCTACTCGAGATCTCATCTACGCATAGACCTAGCTCAGATGCCACTGTTGGGTAACATCGCATGGGAAACAAAAAATTTCCTACGCACACGCAAGATCTATCCATGGTGACGAGCATCTACGAGAGGGAGAGTGAATCTACATACCCTTGTAGATCGCTAAGCGGAAGTGTTAAGAAACGCGGTTGATGTAGTCGAACGTCTTCGCGATCCAAATCGCAAGTCATCCCTCGATCCAATCACGATCTAGCGCCGAACGGACGGCACCTCCGCGTTCAACACACGTACGGCTTGATGACGCCTTCACCTCCTCGATCCATCGAGCGATGATGAAGTAGTAGACGAGTTCCGGCAGCACGATGGCGTGGTGATGGTGGTGAGGAACAATCTCTGCAGGGCTTCGCCAAGCACTACGGAGATTATGACGGGAGGAACTAGAGGGTTAGGGTTGCCGGCACACGGCTTGGGAAATCTTGATGTGTCCCGTGTGTTAGCCCTGCCCCTCTATTTATATGTTGAGCCCTGGGGTCTAAACTTGGAGAGAAAGCCTCCACAAGGTCGGTTTTGCCTGCACAAGGTCGGTTTGGCCCGCACGGAAAGAGTCTAACTCGGATTCCAGCAGTATCGCGTACAAGCGGTAGTACCGCTTGTGCGGTAGTACCGCTTCACACGAGCGGTAGTACCGCTTACGCGGTAGTACTGCCTTACCAGCGGTAGTACCGCTTAAGGCAGCAGCAAAACTTCCTTTTGCATTTTCCAATACCTCGTGGGCTTTACCCCTTTGGCTCATATAAAGTGTTGCTGCACCCGAACACTTCGGTAAACATCCGGAAACCCTTCCGTTGAATTCCGGAACCCTTCCGGAGATCAAAACACTATTATCACATATATCAATCTTTACCTCCGGACTCTTCCGGAGATCCTCGTCATGTCCGGGATCTTATCCGGGACTCCGAACAACCTTCGGTCACCAAAAAAATAACTCAACTATACTGATCGTCACCAAACGTTAAGTGTGTAGACCCTGCGGGTTCGAGAACTATGTAGACATGACCGAGACATCTCTACGATCAATAACCAATAGCGGGACCTGGATGCCCATATTGGCTCCTACATATTCTACGAAGATCTTTATTGGTCGAACCTCTATGTCAAGGATTCAGTTAATCCCATATGCTGTTCCCTTTGTTCTTCGGTATGTTACTTGCCCGAGATTCGATCGTCGGTATCTCTATACCTAGTTCAATCTCGTTACCGGCAAGTCTCTTTACTCGTTCCGTAATACAAGATCTCGTGGCTAACACTTTATTCACATTGCTTGCAAGGCTCATTGTGATGTTGTATTACCGAGTGGGCCCTGAGATACCTCTCCGTCACACGGAGTAACAAATCCCAGTCTTGATCCATGCCAACCCAACAGACACCCTCGGAGATACCTGTAGAGCACCTTTATAGTCACCCAATTACGTTGCGACGTTTGATACACACAAGGTACTCCTCCGATGTCAGGGAGTTGCATGATCTCATGGTCATAGGAACAGATACTTGACATGCAGAAAACAATAGCAATAAACTGACACGATCATATGCTACATTTATAGTTTGGGTCTTGTCCATCACATCATTCTCCTAATGATGTGATCCCGTTATCAAATGACATCTTATGTCCATGGCTAGGAAACCTTCACCATCTTTTGATCAACGAGCTAGTTAACTAGAGGCTTACTAGGGACACGGTGTTGTCTATGTACCCACACATGTATTTGAGTTTCCAATCAATATAATTATAACATGGATAATAAACGATTATCATGAACAAGGAAATATAATAATAACTAATTTATTATTGCCTCTAGGGCATATTTCCAACAGTGCCACATTGGCGTTCATGGCGACGAGAATGACGGGAATAATTTTTCTAGCGGTTGTGGAGGTGTTATGGGGTTGGGACGGCGGCAGAGCTTGTCTGGCGACGGAGCTAGGGGAGGGCTGACACGGATAAGGGAAAAGAGAGGACGAGAAAAGTGCTGGTCTGCTAGGTTGGGGGCGATTTAAAAGAAATTATGGCGGGTCCCTTCCATCGGATCCGACGTGGCGAACGCGCCCGGGCACATCTGGTCCTCCCCAAATCTTCCCCAGATATTGGCTGGATATGAGGGGTGTCGGTTTGAGGGGGCCTTCTTGGTCACGATTTCTAGATAAGTGAGTGACCATTATCCACCCGGACGTATAGGGCCAATATAAGGGGTTCAACTGTATATGCTTGAACTCCCGACTCCATTTTAAACGAAAGCAACACATGCTTGTCATGTTTGATGGCCATCGTCTCTATTTTGTGGCCAACTGCCTTGAGCTCATCGTGTTCGACACTGGAGCGAGTCCTCCCTCACAGCAATGGGCTCAGATGGACAACACCATCTAGGATGAGGTGTACTTCTTATGCCCCGATGACATTGATGCTCCTGTGGCGCTAGAATCTCCACTCCGTAACACTAAACACTCCAGCGAGCCCGCTAGCCCACGACCAAAATCGCCACTTTTGCTCAAAGTTTAGTGTGATTTAACCCATATTCAAAAGTTTGGCCCAGCCTCGCTACTCTTTCATTGCTGATAGATTCAACAAGGTCTCCTCCCTTTTGTCATTGTCACTTTATCAACTACTTCTTTAGAAGATAAAACAAGCTGACACAAGAAATGATCAAAGTCATTTCTTAGATCACACAAGTATCTTTTGTTCTGAGCGAAAGTAAATTACTGGGATATCTCATTTGTTTAGACCACCACATGATAGGTTTCTGGGCCTAAGAGTATCTACACTGAGGAAGCCCCATATCCATCCCAAACGCCCGGACGGCCTCTTCGGACACAAAAAGCCACCCAACTGTCTACCCCATATCTACCCCAAATGTTTGGGATGACCGGCAACCCCCATACCCAGCCCATATGTCGACAGATATGGGACACCCGACGTGTACTTCACATCATATTCGACCCACTACGGCTCATCGTGACCGCACATGTATTTGCCCCTATCCGCATTCCAGACCAAATCCTAGCCAGTCCACACCGCCCCAAGTTTCGGTAAGGCTATCTCCGACCTTCTCCGGCATAGCAGACAATTGATTCGACTCCGATATCTCCCGATCAATCCACTAGGACCTCGTCCCATGCGGGGACAAGGAGGAGAAGACCATCGGCCTGGCTAGTTGGTTCGCTAGTAGTGTTGGTTACGTCTTGTAGTTGATGCTAGTTGGTTTGTTTAGTGGAAAATCATATGTTCAGATCCTTAATGATATTCAATACACCTCTAATCTTGAACATGAACATGATTTGTGAGTAGTTACTTTTGTTCTCGAGGACATGGGAGAAGTCTTGTTATAAGTAATCATGTGATGTTGGTATTCGTTCGATATTTTGATGATATGTATGTTGATATTCCTTTAGTGATGTCGTGTGAACGTTTACTACATGACACTTCACCATATTTGGGCCTAAAGGAAAGCATTGAGGAATTACAAGAATATGATGGGTTGCGAGAGTGACACAAGCTTAAACCCTAGTTTATGAGTTATTCCGTAAGGGGCTGATTTGGATCCATATGTTTCATGCTATGGTTAGATTTATCTTAATTCTTCTTTCGTAGTTGAGGATGCTTATGAGAGGGAGTAATCATAAGTGGGTTGTTTGTTCAAGTAAGAACAACAGCCTAGCACCGGTCCACCCACATATCAAATTATCAAAGTAGTGAACGCGAATCAACTAAACATGATGAACGTGACTAGATAGAAATTCCCATGTGTCCTCGAGAGCGCTTTACTTTATATAAGAGAACTTTCAGGCTTGTCCTTTGCTATAAAAAGGATTTTGCCACCTTGATGCACCTTTGTTGCTATTGTTGCTTACTATTTGTTACGAATTATCTTGTTACAAAACTATCTATCACAATTACTTATAGCACTTGCAGAGAATGCCTTTCTAAAAGTTCTGCTCCTTGTTGGGTTCGACACTCTTACTTATCGAAAGGACAATGATTGATCCCCTATACTTGTGGGTCATCAAGACTCTTTTCTAGCACCCTTGTCGGGGAGTGGAGTGCCTTCGGTAATTGGAATTTGGTAAGGAAACATTTTTTGCTACGCGAGGAAATTTACCACTGTTTGTTACTATGGAAGATGATCCTTTGAGGGGCCTATTTGGGGTATCTTCACCTCGTCCAGAAGTGGCAAAAGCCGCTCCTCAACCTACTGAACCTACTGAAAATATTTACTATGAAATTCCTTCGGGTATGTTAGAGAAGCTATTTTCCAATCCTTATGTTGGAGATGGAACAAAACACCCTAATATGCACTTAATCTATATAGATGAAATTTGTGGATTATTTAAGCTTGTAGGTTTATCCGAGGATGGTGTTAAGAAGAAGGTTTTACCTTTATCTTTGGAGGGAAATGCATTGATTTGGTATAGGCTATTGGATGATGCTGGTACATGGGATTGGAACCGATTGAAGCTGGAATTCCATCAGAAATTTTATCCTATGCATTTGGTTCATCATGACCGGAATTACATATATAATTTTTGGCCTCGTGAAGGATAAAGTATCGCTCAAGCTTGAGGGAGACTTAAATCTATGATGCACACATGCCCCAATCATGGGCTGTCAAGGGAAATAATCTTACAAAACTTTTATGCTCGGCTTTCTCATGATAATAGATTGATGCTCGATACTTCTTCTGATGGTTCCTTTATGAAAAGAACTATTCAACTCAAATGGGATTTTTTGAAAAGAATTAAATGCAACTCCAAAGATTGGCAGTTCGACAAAGGTAATGGGTCAGGTATAAATCTTGAGTTTGATTGTGTTAAATCTTTTATGGAAACTGAAGCTTTTCATAAGCTTAGTGTAAAATATGTGCTTGACTCTGAGATAGTAGCTACTTTCAGTGAATCATTCGCTACTCGTGTTGACCTCCCTAAGGAGAATTGGTTTAAATTTCATCCCCCTATTGAAGAAACTTTTAAGGAACCTAGCATATCTAAGGAAGAAATATCCTTTATAATGTTGACCCAGTTGTGCCTACTACTTACATTGAGAAACCACATTTTCTTGTTAGGATTAAGGAACATGCTAAAGCTACAACTGTGGTTAATAAAAGTAATATTAGAATACCTAAACCTTCTGAACAAATAAATGTGGAACCTAATATTACTATGGTTTAGGATCTCTTGGTTGATAATATTGATGTGCATGTTATTTCCTTCTGTGATGAGGCTGCTAGAATTGCAAAACCTGTTAGAAATGAATAAAATTTGTTAGATAAGAATAAGCCAGTGGTTGGCAAGCATGTTGTTTCTATGAAGATTGGAGATCATTTCTATCATGGTTTTTGTAATATAGGTGCTAGTGTGAGTGCTATTCCATTTACTTTATATCAAGAAATTATGCATGACATAGCACCTTCTGAGATTGAAGACATTGATGTTACTATTAAACTTGCAAATAGAGATACTATTTCATCACTTGGGAATGTTTGAGATGTTGAAGTCTTGTGTGGAAAAGTTAAATACCCTACTGACTTCTTAGTACATGGTTCATGACAAGATAATTTTCGTCCCATTATATTTGGTAGAAATTTCTTGAATACCGTTAATGCTGAAATTGATTGTGCTAAATAAAAGGGTAGAGTCAACTTTCGTGATATGTCTCATGAGTTTAATTTCTCTAAGTTTCGTATGTAGACAACCACATGAGAAATAATTATCTAGTAAAGATAAAATTACTGGTCTTGCTTCTATTGCCATGCCTCCCACTGATCCATTAGAAGAATATTTTCTAGACCATGAAAATGACATACATATGAATGAAATGATTGAAATAGATGAGATATTCTTCAAACGAACACATGTTATTAAACATAATCTGTCTGTTACACCTTAGGGGATCCTCTTCCACCTAAGGGTGATCCCGTGTTTGAATTGAAGAAACTACCTGATACATTGAAATATGCTTATCTTGATGAAAAGAAGATATATCCAGTTATTATTAGTGCCAACTTTTTAGAGCATGAAGAAAAAAGATTAGTTAAAACTCTAAAGAAGCACTGAGCTGCTATTGGATATACTCTCGATGATCTTAAGGGCATTAGATCTACGTTATGCCAGCATGAGATTACTATGGAGCCGGATCCTAAACCCGTCGTTGATCATCAACGTTGCCTTAATCCTAAAATGAAAGAGGTGGTAAGAACTAAAATACTGAAACTTCCTGAGGTAGGTATGATTTATCCCATAGCTTATAGTAGATGGGTAAGTCATGTTCATTGTGTGCCTAAGAAAGGAGGTATAACTGTTGTTCCTAATGATAAAAATTAATTTATTCCACACAGAGTCGTAACTGGTTATAGGATGCTAATTGATTTCAGGAAATTAAACAAAGCTACTAGAAACGATCATTACCCCTTGCCTTTTACTAATCAAATGTTAGAAATATTATCTAAGAATACACACTTTTGCTTCCTTGATGGATATTCTGGTTTTCTCAAATACATGTGTCAAAAGAAGATCAAGAGAAAACCACTTTTACTTGTTCTTTTGGAACTTATGCTTATAGACGCATGCCTTTTGGTTTATGCAATGCACCTGCTACCTTTCAAAGCTGTATGATGGATATATTCTCTGACTTTTTTGAAAAGATTGTCAAGGTATTCATGAATCATTTCTCCATTTACGGTACTTCTTTTGATGATTCCTAAGAAACCTTGATCGATTATTGAAGAGATGTGAGGAAACTAATCTTGTCTTGAATTGGAACAAGCGCCACTTTATGTTGAATGAAGGTATAGTACTTGTGCACAAGATTTTCAAACGAGGTATTGAGGTAGATAAAGCTAAAGTTGATGCAATTAAGAAAATGCCATGTTCTAAAGATATAAAAGGTATAAGAAGTTTTCTTGGTCATGTTGGTTTCTATAGACGTTTATTAAGGATTTCTCTAAGATTTCGAGGCCCCTTACCAATCTTTTGCAAAAAGACGTTCCATTTGTTTTTGATGATGATTGCGTAGAAGCCTTTGAAATACTTTAGCAAGCTTTAATTTATGCACCTATTGTTCAACACCTGATAGGAACCTACCTTTTGAAATAATGTGTGATGCTAGTGATTATGTTGTTGGTGCTATTCTAGGACAAAGAGTTGATAAGAAATTAAATATTATCCATTATGCTAGTAAGGCCTTAGACAGTGCACAAAGAAATTATGCTACTACTGAGAAAGAATTTTTAGCAGTTGTGTTTGCATGTGATAAGTTTAGACCATGTATTGTTGATTCTAAAGTCACTATTCACACCGATCATGCTGCTATTAAATATCTTATGGAAAAGAAAGATGCTAAGCCTAGACTAATTAGGTGGGTTGTTTTACTTGAAGAATTTGATTTGCACATTATTGATAGAAAGGGAACTGAGAATCCTGTAGCAGGTAATTTGTCTAGAATGTAAAATGTTTTGGATGACCCACTGCCTATTGATGATAGTTTTCCTGATGACCAATTAGCTATTATAAATGCTTCCCGTAATACTCCTTGGTATGCAGACTATGCTAACTACATTATTGCTTAATATATACCACCTAATTTCACATACCAACAAAAGAAAAGGTTCTTCTTTGGTTTAAGACACTCATTTTGGGATGACCAACATCTATATAAAGGAGTAGATGGTATTTTTAGACGTTGTGTACCTGAGCATGAACAGGAAGAAATCCTCTGGAAGTGTCATTCCGAGGCATATGGAGGACACCATGCATGAGACAAAACCGCACATAAAGTATTACAGTCGGGCTTTTATTGGCCTACTCTCTTCAAGGATACACATAGGTTTGTCCTTTCTTGTGAGGAATGTCAAAGAATTTGCAACTTTGGTAGACGTCAGGAAATGCCAATGAACTATTCACTTGTTATCAAACCATTTGATGTTTGGGGCTTTGATTATATGATAACTTTTTCTTCCTCTAATGGGTATACTCATATTCTAGTTGCAGTTGATTATGTCACTAAGTGGGTAAAAGATATTCCAACTAGTACTGCTGATCACAACACCTCTATTAAAATGCTTAAAGAAGTTATCTTTTCGAGGTTTGGAGTCCCTAGATATTTAATGACTGATGGTGGTTTAGATTTTATTCCTGGTGCATTTTGTAAACTCTTAGCTAAATATGATGTCAATCATAGAATTGCCTCTCCATATCATCCTCAATCTAGTGGTCAAGTTGAATTGAGCAATAGAGAAATAAAGATAATTTTGCAAAAGACCGTTAATAGATCTAGAAAGAATTGGAATAAGAAACTTGATGATTGATATGTCTCCGTCGTATCTACTTTTCCTCACACTTTTGCCCTTGTTTTGGACTCTAATTTGCATGATTTGAATGAAACTAACCCGGACTGACGCTGTTTTCAGCAGAACTACCATGGTGTTGTTTTTGTGCAGAAATAAAAGTTCACGGAATTGGACGAAACTATTATCAGATTTATTTTACAATAAATAAAAAATACTGGAGCCAAGAACCACCGGAGGGGGGGGGGCCCTGGCTGGGCACAAGACACCAAGGCGTGCTAGCCCCCCCCCCCCCCCGGCGCGCCCTGGTGGGTTGTGTCCACCTCATGGCCCCACTAACCCTAATTCCGACGTTATAAAATCCTATTTTTGGAGAAAAAAATCAGAGATAAAGTTTCATCGTGTTTTACGATATGGAGCCGCCGCCACCTCCTGTTCTTTCTTGGGAGGCCAGATCTGGAGCCCGTTTGGGGCTCCGGAGAGGGGAATCTTCGGTCTTCATCATCATTAACCCTTCTCCATCGCCAATTCCATGATGCTCCCCACCGGGAGTGACTAATTCCTTCGTAGGCTTGCTGGTCGGTGAGGAGTTGGATGAGATTCATCATGTAATCGAGTTAGTTTTGTTAGGGTTTGATCCCTAGTATCCATTATGTTCTGAGATTGATGTTGCTATGACTTTGTCATGCTTAATGCTTGTCACTAGGGCCCGAGTCCCATGATTTCAGATCTGAACCGTTTATGTTATCACCATTATATCTATGTTCTTGATCCGATCTTGCTAGTCATACGCACCTATTACGTGTTATGATCCGTAAACCCCGGAGTGACCATAGTCGGGATACTTTCCGATGATGACCGTAGTTTGAGGAGTTCATGTATTCACCGTGTGTTAATGCTTTGTTCCGGTTCTCTATTAAAAGGAGGCCTTAATATCCCTTAGTTTCCTTATGGACCCCGCTGCCACGGGAGGGTAGGACAAAAGATGTCATGCAAGTTCTTTTCCATAAGCACGTATGACTATTTACGGAATACATGCCTACATTACATTTATGAACTGGAGCTAGTTCTGTGTCGCCCAAGGGTATGACTGTTATATGATGAATATCATCCAACGAGTTCACCGATCCAGTGCCTACGAGTTTTGCACATATTGTTCTTGCTAAGTTATTACTGCTGCTGCTACTGTTCCAACTTCTACAAAACTATTGCTATCACTGCCACCGTTACCGTTACTGCTACTACTGCTATCAAAACTATCATACTATTGTGCTACTGATCACTCTGCTGTAGATATTTAATCTCCAGGTGTGGTTGAATTGACAACTTAGCTGCTAATACTCGCAAATATTCTTTGGCTCCCCTTGTGTCGAATCTATAAATTTGGGTTGAATACTCTACCCTCGAAAACTATTGCGATCCCCTATACTTGTGGGTTATCAAGACCTTTTTATCGCGTCGTTGCCAGGGAGCATAGCTATATTTGTTGAGTCACTTGGGATTTATATCAATCGATCACTATGAATAATCTGAAGGATACAAGAACCAAGATTTTTCCCTCTAAGACGAGGGGAAGTAAGGAACTGCCATCTAGCTCTACACTTGATTCACCTTCTGTTATGAGTAAGTTTGCAACACCACCACATGCTAGTAATCCTGATATGTTACAAGATATTGATGATGTTACTTATGCTATGAATGATGCTTATGATGATGCTAGTACCATGCTTGATGATAATGTTCCACTAGGTGAATTTCTCGATGAACAAATTGCTAGAGCTAAAGAAAATGAAATTAATGAAACTGATGAGATAGCTGAAACTGATGAAGCCTTTGAAACTGATGACTATGAAACACCTATTAGACCTGGTTCTCCTAGATTTGAAATGCCTAAGATACCTGAAGGTTATGTCATGAATGAGTAGATAACTAGGGAAATCCTTTCTTGTAACGATAGAGATGATCTTAAGAAATTACTACGCAAGTATAAAGAGAAGACTTTGAATGCTAGAATGAAATGTGATCCTAAGTTTGCTACTTCACCTATATTTGTTACCGATAAGGATTATGAATTCTCTGTCGACCCAGAGTTAATTACTTTGGTTGAATCTGATCCTTTCCATGGCTATGAAACTGAAACTGTAGTGGCACATCTTACTAAGCTAAATGATATAGCCACCCTCTTTGCTCATGATGAGAAGATTCGCTACTACTATATCCTCAAATTATTTTCGTTCTCATTAAAGGGTGATGCTAAGACATGGTACAATACTCTTGCTCCTGGTTGTGTGCGTAGTCCCCGGGATATGATTTACTACTTCTCTGAAAAATACTTTCCTGCTCATAAGAAACAAGCTGCCTTATAGGAAATATTTAACTTTGTGCAAATTGAAGAAGAGAGTCTCCCACAAGCTTGGGGGAGGCTTCTCCAATTTCTTAATGCTTTGCCTGATCACCCTCTCAAGAAAAATGAAATACTTGATATCTTCTATAATGGACCAACTGATCCTTCTAGGGACTTCCTAGATAGTTATGCTGGTTGTGTTTTCACGGAACAAACTATTGAACAAGCTGAGGAATTATTGAATAACATATTAAAGAATTATGATGAGTGGACTCTCCCTGAACCACCACTTAAACCCACTCCGAAGAAGAGGGGTATCTTATTTCTCAGTCCTGAAGATATGCAAGAGGCAAAGAAATGTATGAAGGAAAAAGGTATTAAAGCTGAGGATGTTAATAATTTACCACCTATTGAAGAAATACATGGCCTTGACACACCACCACCTCTACAGGTGGTAGAGGTAAATTCTTTATTAAAGTTTAATGAAAGTGATATCCCTTACAATAAACATCCTAGTCAATGCTTATATGAGTTTGATAACTATATGATGAAGCAAGATCATTTCAATGCACATGTTCTGAAACAATTGAAATATAATTCTGATATGATTGCTCGCTTGAGTGACTTGCTATTTAGAATCAGTAGTGATGTTAGAGGTGTAGGAAAGCATGCCTCTATGGTTCAAACTCAGTTAGAACAAGTGGCTAAATCTCAAAAAGAATTGCTTGATGAAATGAATAATAACATGAACGATTTTGCTGCTATAGTAGTAAGTAGAGGAGGTAGAATAACCCAAGAACCTCTTTATCCTGAAGGTCATCCTAAAAGAATTGAACAAGACTCTCAAAGAATTAATGCTGATGCACCTAGTCCTTCTAAAAGAAAAAGAAAAAGAAAAATGATAGGACTTTGCATACCTCTAGTGAACCTGAGATACAAAAACCTCCTGATGTTAATGGTGTCTCTATTTCTGATGCTGAAACTCAATCTGGTAATGAACATTCACCTACTGATAATGATAATGATAATGTTCATGAAGATACTCAACCGAACAATGATAAAGAACCAGATAATGATGTTGAAATAGAGCCTGCTGTTGATCTTGATAACTCACAACCTAAAAATAAACGTTATGATAAAAGAGACTTTGTGGCTAGAAAACATGGTAAAGAAAGAGAGCCATGGGTTCAGAAACCCATGCCCTTTCCACCTAAACCATCTAAGAAAAAGGATGATGAAGAATTTGAACGCTTTGCTGAAATGATTAGGCCAGTCTTTTTGCGTACCCGCTTAACTGATATCCTGAAGATGGCCCCTTATGCAAAATACATGAAAGACATCATCACTAATAAAAGAAAGATACCTGAAGCTGAAATCTCCACCATGCTTGCTAACTATTCTTTTAAGGATGGAGTAAAAAACTTGGAGACCCGGGAATACCAACTATACCTTGCTCCATTAAAAGAAATTATGTCAAAACTGCTTTGTGTGATTTGGGAGCTGGTGTTAGTGTTATGCCTTTCTCCTTATATAAAAGACTTGATTTTAATAAACTCACACCCACTGAAATATCATTGCAAATGGCTGACAAATCAACTGCCATACCTATCGGTATTTGTGAGGATGTGCCCGTTGTTGTTGCAAATGTTACTATCTTAACGGACTTTGTTATTCTTGAGATGCCCGAGGATGACAACATGTCGATTATCCTTGGTAGACCCTTTTTGAATACTGCAGGGGTTGTTATTGATTGCAATAAAAGAAAAGTCACTTTTCATATCAATGGTAATGAGCATACGGTGCACTTTCCGAAGAAACAATTCCAAGTGAATGGTATAAATGTTATTGAAGAATCTCCGACAATCACTATTGGAAGTTTTGAATTACATCTACCTATTGCCAAAAAGAAATATGATATACTTATTGTTGGGGATATGCACATCCCCATTGAGGTAACTTAGCGTTTTACGAAAGTTTTTCGGTTTCATGCTAATCAGAAGTGGTTGTTAATAAGACTTGATCAACCTTATTAATGCATCATTTTTGAGAGGTATGAAGTTGATGAATCTAGTAGGCACAACTCTTTGCTCCCACCTTTTATTTTCTATTTTAGTTAGTCAAATAAAATAAAATGCCATGTTTATCCTGTTTTCTGTTTTCTCCGTGCAATAAAAAATGACCCAAAAATAAAAGTCCTCAGAATGTCCTGAAAATTTGATACGATTTTTTTCTGAATATTTCTGAATTTCTGGTGCAAATAACATCAGAGGAGGGTGCACCTGGTGCCCACAAGACACCAGGGCGCGCCAGCAACCCCGGGCGTGCCCTGGTGGATTGTGGCCCCCACGTGGGTCCCCTCACTTATCCCTTTAGCCCATGTCATCCCCTACCTCCAGAAAAAAATGACCATAGCTTCCATTCCAATGTTCTTGCTCACAAACCCGCGGATTTCGATCTCTTTGCTCGAAGCTCCATTTCCGAAACTGTTTGGAGGAATTGCTACTTGGTATGTGACTCCTCCATTGCTCCAATTACTTTTTGATTTAGTGGGTTATTTTTAGAGTAATTAGCTACTCTTGGTGCTGCTGTAGATGAGCTTGCATGTTTAATTCTTAGAGTTCTAAGTAGTTTGAATGCTAAATATGGCCTCTATGCATCCTTAGGAGTGGTTGCTATCAATTTCACGAAGTTTTGTTAACAAAATTTTGTGTCTCAAAAATATTTCAGAAATTTGTTCGCAAATAAAAATGCAATTCTTTAGGAGTTCTTTGAGGAGGAGATCCTCGGAGGCCTCATCAAGTGGAAGCTCGGTTCGACAATCTTATGTTGAGCCAAGCGAAAGCTCGATGCGAGATGCCGCTACCAAATCATGTTTGTGGCCGCGTGACGAGTTCATGGAAGGTGCAGGTATTAAGGGGGAATTCGAAAAATTTATCCACAATGCAGAACTTGCCCCCTTCATCGCAGATAAGTGCCCTCAACATCTCGAACTCACGAAAACATTCACAAAGAAATTTAAATATTTTCCTCGTGAGTTTAGAGTTTCATTCAACCTCTATGACCGTTCCTTCACCATGCCTTTAGAATTGTTCAGTGAAGCATGCAAAATTCAATATTGGGGTTCCCTTGATGAACCACCAAAATCTGAGTACGAGTCATTTTTGATTAACCTGTGCTATGGTGAAGATAGGGGAGTAACACAAGGAAGAATTAAAAGCATCCATTTCCCATCAATACACTACTTCGCACTCTTTAATTGCAAATGTATCATAGGCAAACAAGATTGTAGCACACTATGTGCTTCTGATTTGAGTCTCAAACACACTGCCATAACTGGAAATAAATGTTATAATCTTGGAGCGATTGTTGCACGGAGATTGCAGCACAATGCTGCTAGTGGTAATTTTTATGGAGGAATTTATGCCTCCCGTGTAGCAGAGAAGCTAAACGTATCACCTTGGCCTAATGACCCCATCTTACCTATTCAGTACTTAGACTTTGAGGCCATGAAGCGTCATAAGTTCCTTAAGGGCATGACCACTGATTATACCTATAATCTGAGATTTAATAAAAAAAACGTTGTGCCGGTTACTTTGCCTGCTCCTGCTCTCTTTGATTTTCACAGTAGGGGAAGATATTATGTTCTTGAGAGCGAGGCTCATGCTCACAATGCGGAGGTTGAAGCTGCTAGGAGGGCCGAGGAGTCCGCACCAAGGGCCTCGGTAGGCTATCACTCCGACTATTACCCACGCTACGGATGGTGATTACCAAGCTAGTACAAAAGGCTAAGCTTGGGGGAGTACGTATTTCCACCGACATGACATTCATGTTCACACACCTCATTCAGTTGTCGGTGTTCATACTTTTTCATTGTAATATTCATGCTAGATTTATTTTCTCGCTTTCTTCTTGTGTGCTTGAAAAACTTTGAGAAAACCCAAAAATATTTCCTACTTCTTTTCAGCTTTTCTTTCTAGCTTAAATTAATTGTAGTATTCAAAAGAAAACCCAAAAAGATTTCTCGTTTCTTCTTTTGCTTGTTGGGAGCTCTCCCTTGTAAATAGTTTTCCTCGTTTTTCCCTCTTTAATTTGCTTTCTTCAAGAAAAACCAAAAACCCCAAAAACATTTTAGTGTGTTTCTCTGAAATTCTTTTCCTTTTATTTCATCGTACCAAGGAGAAGACCACGATGAAAATGTTGAGTGGCTCTCATATGCACTGTTGTTAATCTAACAAAGAGCCCATGTTACCTTGTCTTCTCCTCTTGAATAAAATGTTTGCAGATTCCAGCTTAGTCCACGACACTCTTGCACTATTATTATTTTCATATCATTCGGTCGTGCAAGTGAAAGGCAATAATGACGATATTTGATGAAGTGGTTTTGGCAGAGAAAAGCGGGTATGAACTCAACTTGTTCTTGTTTTTGTAAATATGTTTAACCTAGTATCCTTGATTTAGCATATTATGATCAAACATGTTTGCAATGACAGTTAGAAATTATAGTTGCTCATGCCATGTTTAAGTAGCTAGGAGTGGATAATGATTTATCGTGGATGTCAACATGCATTAAAATGGTTGTGATGTGGTATGATGATATGGTATCCTCCTCCGAATGTTTCAAGTGGCTTGACTTGGCACATGTTCACGCATGTAGTTGAATCAAAACCAACATAGCCTTCATGATATTTATGTTCATGGTGTCCATATCCTACTCATGCTAGTAGTCAATGTTTATTATGCGTAATGCATATTCATGACCGTTTTCGCTCTCTAGCTGGCCGCTTCTCAATATATTTGCTAGCCTTTGCCTGTACTAAGCGGGAATACTACTTGTGCATATAAAATCCTTAAACCAAAGTTATTCCAGATGAGTCCACTATATCTACCTATATGCGGTATTACCCTGCCGTTCCAAGTAAATTTGCATGTGCCACCTCTAAAAATTCAAATGAACATTTTTTGTGTGTGCCTGGACCGCTCATGGAGCGACAGGGGGTGGTCAGTATCTTCCATGTTAAGCGGCTTATTCTCATGATGAGTGTTTATTCACTCGTCCTTGCACGAGAGGGGCGGTAATAGGGATTCCCAGTCCCGAAATCAAAAATTACAAATAATTAAACAAAATTCCCCCAGGAATGTTGTTGGTATTCACGGTACCCGTGAATTCAGCTAGCCGTGGAGTGTGATTGTTGGTGGAGGGGAGTAAACCTTTACTTTTACCGCTTGGGAACCACCGCTGATGTGTTTAGCATGGAAGATATTGATAACTCTTGGTCGTAACGTTGACAGGAAGGGTGTACCTCCCAAAATTATATCTATTTCTGTTTCAAGCTTTGAGTTCTGACACCTCTGGAAATCCCTGCTTCCCTCTGCGAAGGGATTCTCTATTTACTTTTATGTTGAGTCATCACCTTCTCAAATAAGCGCCAGACCTAAGAGCACTATTATCATCCTCATGCATTGTGTATAGTTAATGTTGGGTGCAGCATGACTGGATCTTTTCTACCATGAATTACAATGTTTAGTCGCAGCTTGAACTTTGGAGGTGCTCTGCATTTATGTTCGAGATACCACTGTTGTCATATTATATCACGATTGTTTTGACAAAGTGTTGGCACTTGAGATATTTTATTATTGCTCGCTAGTTTCTTATGCCATTGATATGAGTTAATATAATTTCTAAGAGTTATCGCTGGCATGGTTAGTTATAATCTTTGCTGAACCCTGGGTGCTACTTAAGCATATATATGTAAACAAGAACAAAAGAGTTCGTAAAAGTTTTTCTTTATCACTTTCAGTTTGTCAACTGAATTGCTTGAGGACAAGCAATGGGTTAAGCTTGGGGGAGCTGATACGTCTCCGTCGTATCTACTTTTCCTCACACTTTTACCCTTGTTTTGGACTCTAATTTGCATGATTTGAATGAAACTAACCCGGACTGACGCTGTTTTCAACAGAACTACCATGGTGTTGTTTTTGTGCAGAAATAAAAGTTCTTGGAACTGGACAAAACTTTTTGGAGATATATTTTACAATAAATAAAAAATACTGGAGCCAAGAACCACCGGAGGGGGGCTCTGGCTGGGCACAAGACACTAGGGCGCGCCAGCCCCCCCCCCCCCCCCCTCCCGGTGCGCCCTGGTGGGTTGTGCCCACCTCCTGGCCCCACTGACCCAAATTCCGACGCTATAAAATCCTATTTTTGGAGAAAAAATTAGAGAGAAAGCTTCATCGCGTTTTACGATACGGAGCGGCCGCCACCTCCTGTTCTTCCTCGGGAGGCCAGATCTGGAGCCCGTTTGGGGCTCCGGAGAGGGGAATCTTCGGTCTTCGTCATCATCAACCCTTTTCCATCGCCAATTCCATGATGCTCCCCACCGGGAGTGACTAATTCCTTCGTAGGCTTGCTGGTCGGTGAGGAGTTGGATGAGATTCATCATGTAATCGAGTTAGTTTTGTTAGGGCTTGATCCCTAATATCCATTATGTTCTGAGATTGATGTTGCTATGACTTTGCCATGCTTAATGCTTGTCACTAGGGCCCGAGTGCCATGATTTCAGATCTGAACCGTTTATGTTATCACCATTATATCTATGTTCTTGATCCGATCTTGCTAGTCATACGCACCTATTACGTGTTATGATCCGTAAACCCCGGAGTGACAATAGTCGAGATACTTTCCAGTGATGACCGTAGTTTGAGGAGTTCATGTATTCACCGTGTGTTAATGCTTTGTTCCGGTTCTCTATTAAAAGGAGGCCTTAATATCCCTTAGTTTTCTTATGGACCCCGCTGCCACGGGAGGGTAGGACAAAAGATGTCATGCAAGTTCTTTTCCATAAGCACGTATGACTATTTACGGAATACATGCCTACATTACATTTATGAACTGGAGCTAGTTCTGTGTCGCCCTAGGGTATGATTGTTATATGATGAATATCATCCAACGAGTTCACCGATCCAGTGCCGATGAGTTTTCCACATATTGTTCTTGCTAAGTTATTACTGCTGCCGCTAATGTTCCAACTGCTATAAAACTATTGCTATCACTGCTACCGTTACCGTTACTGCTACTACTGCTATCAAAACTATCATACTATTGTGCTACTGATCACTCTGCTGCAGATATTTAATCTCCAGGTGTGGTTGAATTCACAACTCAGCTGCTAATACTCGCAAATATTCTTTGCCTCCCCTTGTGTCGAATCTATAAATTTGGGTTGAATACTCTACCCTCAAAAACTGTTGCGATCCCCTATACTTGTGGGTTATCAATGATGCATTGTGGGCATATAGAACTGCGTATAAATATCCTATGGGTTTGTCTCCATATAACATGGTCTATGGAAAGGCTTGTCATTTACCTCTTGAGTTAGAACATAAAGCTTGTTATGAAATTAAAAAACTTAATTATGATTTCAAACTTGCCGGTGAAAAGAGGTGGGACACCCGACGTGTACTTCACATCGGATTCGACCCACTATGGCTCATCGTGACCCCACATGTATTTGTCCCTATCCGCATTCCAGACCAAATCCTAGCCACTCCACATCGCCACAAGTTTCGGTAGGACTATCTCCGGCCTTCTTCGACATAGAAGACAATGGATTCGACTCCGATATCTCCCGATCAATCCACTAGGACCTCGTCCCATGCGGGGATGAGGAGGAGACGACCATCGGCCTGGCTAATTGGTTGCTAGTAGTGTTGATTATGTCTTATAGTTGATGCTAGTTGGTTAGTTTGGTGGAAGATCATATGTTCAGATTCTTAATGATATTCAATACACATATGATCTTTAACATGAACATGATTTGTGACTAGTTACTTTTATTCTCGAGGACATGGGAGAAGTCTTGTTATAAGTAATCATGTGATGATGGTATTCGTTCGATATTTTGATGATATGTATGTTGCTATTCCTTTAGTGGTGTCGTGTGAACATCGACTACATGACACTTCATTATATTTGGGCCTAAAGGAAAGCATTGGGGAATGATAAGTAGATGATGGGTTGCGAGAGTGACACATTCTTAAGCCATAGTTTATGAGTTATTCCGTAAGGGCTGATTTGGGTCCATATGTTTCATGCTATGGTTAGATTTATCTTAATTCTTCTTTCGTAGTTGCGGATGCTTGCGAGAGGGGGTAATCATAAGTGGGTTGTTTGTTCAAGTAAGAACAACACCCTAGCACTGGTCCACCCACATATCAAATCAAAGTAACAAACGTGAATCAACTAAACATAATGAACGCGACTAGACAGAAATTCCCATGTGTCCTCGAGAGCGCTTTACTTTATATAAGAGAATTTTTAGGCTCGTCCTTCGCTATAAAAAGGATTGGGCCACATTGCTGCACCTTTGTTACTATTGTTACTTGCTATTTGTTACGAATTATCTTGTTACAAAACTATTTATCACTATTACTTATGGCGCTTGCAGAGAATACCTTGCTGAAAACCGCTTGTCATTTGCTTCCGCTCCTCGTTGGGTTCGACACTTTTACTTACCGAAAGGACTACGATTGATCCCCTATGCTCGTGGGTCATCACATAGCAACCACCATTATCATCAGCGCAACAAAACCACCTCCAAGTTAGTCATACTTGTAATCGTGTATCGCATCCAGCAACCACTGCAAGACATATTATCAATAAAACATTCATCTTGATGTGTTCTTGAATGATTCCTTCTTGTGAGCCGATCGTCATGTGTGAGTAATTCGGTAAGGTCATGGGCTGAGACATATCCTTGCAACTAGATGTATTTGTTTGAGGGATCGATGAAATGAATTTGAACTAACATCATGTATGTGCGAAATAAAATTGCATCGTAGTTGTTTCTTGTCTCTCTCGTGTTCTTTGTCACTGCGGGTACCCAGGATCATGGAGTTTGAGCCATTGGAGGCTAAGTGCAGGGAGAGCGTGAAGCGATATTCTGAGCACCAGTGACAGAAAGGTTTAGTATGGCAGCATGGTTCCAATCTCTGGAGGTACATGAGGTATAGTCATTAAACGTCCAATGCGATCGTGGATGAACTTCTTCCATTGTCGTTTCATTCCTAATTAGTAAAACGTGTCAAATTTTTGTGGTCCGATGACTTGCATGTGTACAAGTACTTGTGTAAATTTAACGATGCATGAGATAAGTATGTATTTGCGGATTCGATTTCAAAGAGACGGTTGTGGACATGGAGTTTTGAGAGATGATGGGGCACTGTAGAGGCCCGGTTTTAGAGTGTCCGGTTATAGATGCTTCGAGGTTGTCAGAATCATGGTTCTGATTTGGATCGGAGCTCTGATTGTAAGATCACAATCATAGAATCTTATCTACCAGAATCGTAAAAACGTAGAATCAGTGGTTAGTTTAAATTGTAAAGTCGTAGCATCGTACAATAGAATCACGATTCTGATGATGTAACTGTAGGACCCTATATTCCAAATCCGCACCGGCGTTAGGGAAACTCCAACGTCCATCCACGTTTGTTTCTATCCATGCGATGACGTGAATAGACATATATTCATTTTGCTGTCAGCTTTAACTCATTTTTAACCTAAATATAGAATGAGTTTGCGTCCACGCAGACACACCACATATTCCCGTGTTATTCTTCCCTTGTCCTTCCTTGCCCCGCCCACCAATGACACACAACTCCACTCCACCATTTTCTCTCCCAAAACCCTCATGCCCCACTCCTGCCACCATGGCCAACACACCCACCCCGACCGAAGTCGCCCCATCCCGGCGTGACCGTCCACGCCGGGGCCTCGGTGAAGTCGAAGAAAGAGCTCACGCTGGAGCAGCGAGCTGCCGAGCCAGGGAAGTGGGCCAACAGGAGGAAGAGGGTCAAGACGAAAGAAGAATCCAAACTCATAAAAGTCCGTTAGGAGGCTGGCTATTGCCTATGGTGCAACGCAAACAGATAAGGATATCCCGTGCGAGACCGAGGGAGGCCCGTGGTCGTGGGACTGACTCTAGGACGTACACCACGTACGTGAGCACTGACAGTCACGAGTGACGAGTACGTGACCCGCAGTGTCCAGGTACGTAGATGGCACGCAACGGGTGCAAGGTGCACCCCCCCCTTTTTTCGCTCGCTTGGTACAGGCCGTGTTTATCCCACAAAAGGAAAAAAAAAAAAAGGGACGCGCACCGGCCTTGTGCCTCTCTACCTCTCGTGTACATCCATGATCCATGGCCATTGGTCCATCATGCAAAGCACTTTGCACTCGGTTTTGTACGGAGAAGCACACAATTATCGTTGATCACGTACGGACATGCTAACTAATCGTGCTGCCTGCCAAGCTATTCACGGTACCCCGGGCAGAGGCGTGCGGCGCGCCGTTGCCTGCCGGTGAAAACTGAGCAACAAACAAAAGGGAGTGCCTGCATATCTACGTGGAAGTGCTGCCGAAACTACCACTAGTGGAAGTCACAAAGGCCGGCTTTCTCTCAAGGCAGGACAGTTCGGTGCCATGCCAGTTCTGGGCTGCCCAAGAGTGTAACAACAACTACTTACCACTTTTAGTTACCACGTACTATGTCTGGGTGCATAGATTACATTAATTAAACATGAACAAAAAGATCACTAGTACTCTACTAAGCTAACTAGTGCACTCGTGCCACGTGAAGGGGCGCCCGCGCCGGCGGCTGGACGGCGTTGCTGCCGCAGTGCTTGTCGGAGCTGGTGGGCTCTTCGGCGGCGGGGAGCTCGAAGGGGCCTAGGCGGTGGTCACCGAGGCGGGACTTGTAGGCGGCCTTCTTGTACTCGGCCCAGGTGAAGTCCCGGTACAGGCTCCGCTCACCCTCACGCATCAGCTCCGGCAGCGGCGCGATCCGCTGCGTCGGCGCCGGCCCGCCGAAGTAGATCACCGACAGCCGCGACTGCTGCCCCTCCGCCGGCGCCACCACCCGGTGCTTCACGCTCCGGAACCGCCCGTTCGTCAGCACCTGAAAAAATGCACCCGAAAACGAATCACATCAGAATGCATGCGTGTGAAAACAGTCTGTAGCGTACCGGTGCATCAGATAGTATATGTGTGCAGGTGGTAGGGCACGCGCAGGTGGTCGAGCGGCAATGAGTTATCGGTGGTGGGTCGTTGAGAAGAACCCGGTGGTGGGTCGGGGACATGCACGGAGGCCAGCTAAATAATGCGGCATGCCGAACCAGACCAAAACATGCAACCGCACTTCTGCATGCATGCGTGCGCGCGCGTCCATGGATCCCAGGTAGATGAATGGGGTAGGCGGCAAAGGTAACAAGTGAGTGTGTGGTAATGGTGTGGTACCAACCTGGAGGGAGTCCCCGACATTGACGAAGAGGGAATCGGGGTCGGGGGCCACGGGGACCCAGCGGCCGTCCGGGAGCAAGATCTGGAGGCCCCCGGTGCGGTTGGACCTCAGCACGGAGATGATCTGCGGGTCCGTGTGCTCCCCAAACCCCGTCACGCCGCGCTGCCCAGCTGCCAGGGGGCAGGCCGGGTAGTGGTTTACGCGCATCATCTCGTCAGCTTCGTCCGCCACCACCATCCGCCGCAGCACGCCGCGGTGCTCCTCCGCGACGCCGAGCCCGTCCGCCATCAGCTCCAGCACCCGCGCTCCCACCTCCCGCACCGCGTCCGTGTACTCCTCCAGCGCGGCCCGGAGCGACGGCGGCAGGGAGGCGGCCGCGACGGAGCCGGACCCGACGGAGAGCAGGATGTACTCGAGCCAGCCCACGTCGCCGTTGCAGCCGATGCTCTTGCTGCCGTAGCCGAAGGGCCGCGCCGACACCTCCAGCTTGTCCTTGTGCGGCAGCGCGAAGAAGGCCTCGGCGCGGGCCTCCAGCGCGTCCGTTAGAGCGGCCGGCACGCCGTGGTTCGTCGCCTTGAAGAAGCCCACGCGGCGGCACGCGGCCGCCACGGCCGCCCCCGCGCCCGGCGCCGACAGGTCGACGCTCGGCACCGCCGCCGCATGTGCGCATTTCACCAGCGGGATCGTGTCCACAGAGATGGGCACGGTGACCCCCACCATGGCCAGCAGACGATCTCGCAGAGCACCGGAGCAGCTCCCGGTTTGCGCACCTGGTTTGTAGTGAAGGAAGCAGAGCAGGAGCAGAAGGGAACAGAGGAAGAGGGGATGAGCTGCCAACGTTAGCAGTTGTGGTCATCTGATGGGGTGACGGCCTCGTGTATATATAGGCGACATGAGCATTGATTATGAGCTGCAGTAACCAACTAACCAACCAACGAGGTGCTCACTTTAGTTAGTTTGGTCCAGCGAGTGAAGTGACGTGGAAAGAGTGTCAAAGAAAGCTACGTGGATGCACGCACCATGTGTGCAACAGAAGGGGGTAGTGCCACCATGGCCATGGACCAGGCGGTTGGTTGGAACCGTACGGTTCAAGCGCGTCTCTGATGCACCCACGCCGAATTTTCGGTCTATATAAACGAAAAAAAAAAGACTTTTCCTTGCTCTGGTGAATTTCATTTTTAGTTTCTGTTTTTTTTTCCGACATGATATCTCATTTGCCTTTTCAAGAAAATGAAAGCAAACCGAACGATCGTCACCCCTGTCATCGGAGCAGTAGGGTTCTGCTCTCAAGAATGGTATTCGGTTGAAAGGACCTGTTTTTTCTTTATCTTTTCTTTTCTGTTTACAAATATCTTATTTGCCTCTTCATGAAGGCTAAAACTAATGGAATAATGATCATTGCCCTGTGGTCGAAACACCAATATTTTTTCTTCTTGTATAAACCCCGCATAGAAGGTTGACATGTACACACACGAAAAAAAGCAAGTAACTGAAAATGCGTGGTTTGCACGTATGATGAGTGGTAATAGAAAGATCAACGGGAAATACAAGATGGCAAGGATGATGCGGTAGAATGAAATCATGGATTCAACCTAATGCATGGGATATCCATTCAACGTAATTAAATCATGTTCTACTGTGCATGTCATTGCCTAAGTATAAACAATATGTTACAATGGGGGGAGAAAAGGAGAGACAAAAAATAGCCTAATTATCTAAACATGGAGAAGAATGATTATCCAATTCTAGCTCTAAGGATCATTTTGTTTATCTCAAAGGTTGATCGCTATCCAATTCTACACACAATCATCATGACTGTCATTAGTCTTGTGCACTAATGGAAGAGGATCCTCCTTGAGACTTGACCTCCATCACCCAACGTATTGAGCAATGCCTTTAAAATGTTGCGTTGGTTCTCATCCAAATGTGGCAAGCTCCAGAAATGAGGATCTCAAGATTGCATTTTTAGGTAAGTTTCTCAGCAATAATATAGTCTTGTAGGATCGAGAAAAGTGGTCTAGAGGGGGGGGGGGGTGCATAGACACTTCACCTAGCAAAAGTGTAATTTTTTATTCTCTTGAGATTTGGACAGATTTTAGCACAAGTTAAGTCACAACCAATATTTCCTACACAAGCATATCTATAGTTTGAGAAGCAGAAAGTGAATATCAGGCAAGTGCAAGAAAGTAACATGAGGTAGAGATAGAAAGACCAAATGAAATGAAGACACAGTAATTTTTGGCGTGGTTCCGATGGGTGGTGCCATCGTACATCCACGTTGATGGAGATTTGAACACACGGAGGATAAAGGATGCGCGAATCCATGGAGGGCTCGGTTCACGAAGAAGCAACCGTCTCTATGCCATCATGGCTTACGTCCATGAAGGACCAGCGTGCCTCACTCGGGGTAGATCTTCAAGAAGTAGGCGATATCCTTGCCCTTACAAATTTCTTGGTTCAACTCCACATGATTTGGAGGCTCCCTAGCGACACCTAACCAATCTAGGAGATACCGCTCTCCAATAGGTAATTGATGTTGCGTTGAGACGAACTCCTTACTCTTGTGCTTCAAATGATAATCTCCTCAACACTCAATCACTCTCTCATGGAATTTTGGCTTGGTATAAGAGAGGGATTGGGTGGAAAGCAACTTGGGAGGCTAGAAATCAAGGATCATATGGTTGGAGTGGAATTTCTTGACCTCAATACAAGTGTAGGTGGTTCTTTCTCAGAAAATGGATATGGGAGGTGTATGCTTCACCCTGGTTGCTCTCTCAAAGAGTAGGTGGTGGTGGAGAGGTATAAATAGCTAGCACTAAAAATATAGCCGTTAGTCACTTTATGCCCAACTCGGGGGAACCGATAATAAATCTTGAAGGCACCGAGTAGTGCAAAAGATTCGAACGTTAGATATTTTAGTGTGACCTGATGGTTTCACTCGGTGGGGCCGATTAGGAAATGACCTAAGGAGTTCTTCACATCGGTGTCATCGATTGGTTTCACTCGAAGATTCCAAAGTGAAAACAATGGTTAACAGAAGGTTGGCACATCCACTTTGGTGGGACAGGATGTCATCTCGGTGTCACCGAGTTACTAGGGCTTAGGTTGTGGCTACTATCATGGATATCTTGTTGGGTCCGGATGGAATGATTCGGTCGGACCGAGATAGACTTAGGGAATTTGGATAGGTTTGAAAGTGAGAGTGTGGTTGAAGATTTTGGAGGCAAATCTCCAAGCACTTGAGCATTCGAGTCATCATCAAAACCTCATCCCCTTTAAATAGTATTGGCTTTCCTATGGACTCAATGTGATCTAAGATTACTTAACCAAAAATAGAGTCTTGGGCTTTTTTCCAATCCTTGTCCTTTATATCTTGAAGGGTCCACATCTCTATCCATTTTCTTGCCTAGGTTGAACTATCCCTGAAATGTAATTGAGCAAACTATGAGTCCAACAATATGTATGTGTACGTTAATTACCAAAACCACTATGGGAGGAAGTATGCTTTCAAGTCTTCATCTACAGAAGTTCCTCTTCTATAGTATCCCAACAATCTAACGCGAAATTTCAATCCCATAGAAGATGCATGGTTATTTCCTCAACGTGTTGATTACAAAGGGGGTTGGAGTAATAACTCATATGAAAATCTTTCCTTTTCAGGGGAGCTCTTGTGTTTTCTCCGTCACGTAGAGCAAGCCAATAAGAGATTTTGTGTTTAAGCTTGCTAGGGTTCTTCCAAAGAATAATGAACAACTAAGTGAGCATCTTATCCTCCCATGATAGCATAATAGATTTGATTGGAGGAAATTCTTAAAGATCACATATCCATTCGTCCTTTCTAGAAGGAACTAGCTTAGATTTCAATGATTGTAACAGAGTGGCTTGTTCAAAAGCTTGATTAGACAGTGGCAGATTAAACTTTGAAGACCTGTCATCTATATCAAAGGATCATCTATATCAAAGGATTTTCTCTTTCTTTGTCATTAACATCAAATGAGTGAGGCTCAGGAAAAGCATGCATGAGAGACTCATTTTTCCACTTATCATACCAAAAAACAAAGGTGTCCTCAACTCCTGGTTTACACACTACTAGGGAAAACCCTAGTAGTAGCACGGGAAAATTGCCTAGCAGTAGCGCGGCTGCCCGCGCTACTGCTACGGTGCTACAACTAACTATTAGCCGTATCATGGGTCACCGACGCTACTGGTAACTAAACTATCAGTAGCGTGTTTCTGTAAACGCGCTACTACTAACTATTGGCAACACGTGTCTCTAACCAGCGCTACTACTAATCACGTGTATTTCTTTTTTTATATTTATATTGTATTTTCACACGGTTATACATAACAAAATACAACATCGGTAAAAATTATGGAAGAAGCAATAATTATATTAAATTAGATGGATGCAAGAGACCAAGTTGAGTTAGAGGAAAATACGATGTTCGCAACATTGTATTTCCAATTCGCAACATCGTATTTTCCTCTAATTCAATTTGGTCTCTTGCATAAATCTACTTTAATCTAATATATGTCATATAACAACTGATCATCATCTTAATCATGCCAAGTTAAAATGTCATAAAACAGAAAAACAACTCCTCATCATTATTCTAGCTGTTATCATACTAGTTAAACAACTCTTCATAATTCTAGCAACAAACTAGCAAGTGACCAAGTTATCACAAGTTACCAACACTAACTACTGCTCTGTCGTAGGTAAAATAGCATAAAAAAAGGTGAACTCCTGCATCTACCCATTGAAGAATACAGATCAACCTATCTCCAACTTGTGGGATGCGCAAGTATTCGTCTCCAAGAGGTAGCGTTTATGCTTTTATTACGTTTCTCCATCCTTTGATTTTCAGGGTTTCTTCACTTCGACATATCGTGTATTTACCAGGATAACTCATCGTGATTGGCCATAAGCTAACCATATGCAAATCATCTTTGATAAACATTATTTTAGGCACGGTCTCGGGCGGAAGTACCTGTTGAAGAACATAAGTAATAATAACAAAGTTAGCAAACTAGTTTTGCTTAAGAAGATTGTATGAAAAAGATGTACTAGTGACACAATAGTAAAAAAATCTTACAAAGTAGTTTGAAGTGATGTTATAATGGTTCAACTTGTGCACTAATGGCACATATACATGATAACTGTTGCCGATCCTGTAATTGTTCTTATAATGCTCAACATCATGAATAAATGAGATCAGATGATTTTTCTCCAACCAAGTAAGTTTGGAGTCATAACTGTAGTAGGTCTGATCTACTATCTGTCGTGTAGTTTTTGGAGCAGAGAAATAAGCTGATAATTATAAATAAATAAGTTTAGTCGGGATGAGTACCAAATAATTTTCAATAATCAATATAAATTAACAAACAAATTTGTTGACAAACTCACCTGGAGGTATAACTGGAATCAAGTGATCCGCATGCACCCAAATTTTGATATTATTATCATGATCATCATCATGACCAAGATCAAAGGTAATGTTAATGTCCTCCTCAAACCTGTACGCCTTGCAAAATGCTCTCCAAGAAGAACAACCAAAATATGTGTGCTACTCCATTTTTTTACCTTAACAGCAAAAGTGTAATGGTCTATCTTTAGGTGAGCTATCTTAGTCACCGTACTCTTCTTCTCTTTGAAATGGAACTTGTCCAAGACATGGAGTCTTGCATGGCAAGGAACGCACTAGTCGAATTGAACAAAAGAAAATTATAGGTTAATTAAAGCAAAAAAGCACACGTCATACTTCACTACAAAAAAATACATGCCGTCTTTACATACCATAATAATTTCAAAGTCCTCCTTTAGCTTGACGATGAACGACGTGCCGTTGTCTAGGTGAGGATAACGGTCACATATACCCATATCTTCGGTGTACATATAGCACTCAGGGATCTCCTCGTCGTCAGACATTTTCTGTGTTCATGATTCAAAGATTAAAAATCGACGGCAAATCACGGGCACTTCATATTTCCTACTTTATAGTAAAAGTCATGCTGAAATCCATAAAAAAATCGGCATGACTGTTGCTAAAAGAGAACATATCGAGCGCCTGAAATTTGCGGGAACGGAAATGAATCAACATTGCGGCAAAACATAGGCCACCCGGAGGTGTTTCTGCAAATTCACATTTGCATTTCAAAAAATAACTAGCTTCACATTTTCATTTAAAAAAAACTCGCTTCACATTTTCATTTAAGACATAGTAGAGCCTCATCCTGTTCATAACTAAAAGATTAAAAATTGATCCCTGTTCAGCACGGGTTGTCTTTCAGTCTGTCAAGTCTCCCTTGAAAAACAATCATCTCAGGTGGTGTATATATATGACGGGCACTCCCTCACATTGATATTATGACCGTCGGTGATGGTCTCTCATCACCTTCTCCTCGTGCACCATCAATAGGTATATCACGAGGAAAAGGAGGACGAACGACCCCCACGACAACAGTCGGCATTCTTCCTCACTGGTATTTGACTGTATATATAGTGGACACACCGTCACATGCATGGATATTACGACCGTCGGTGATGGTCGCTCATCCATTCGTTCCCGAGTGCATTACAAAAATGTCTGGCACATGGGAACGAAGGGCAAGCGACCCCCACGACAACAGTCGGGATTCGGTCTTCTCCCTCACTGAAAGTCACACAAGTAGACCCAACAAACTGAAAGACAACCCGAACCATCATCGTTTAACATTACATATATCGCGTAATGAACTAAGAAAATGACCTACGCTGCCGCAAATTTTTTCCATAGCAATATTATCACGATGAAGTACTAATATCCATCTAAATGCATCCATCCATCCATTCATCTTACCATCGATCCATCTAAATGCATTCATTCATCTAAATGCATCCATTCATACATCCATTCATCTAAATGCATCCATCCATCCATCTAACCATCCATCCATCTAACCGTCCATCCATCTAAATGCATCCATTCATCTTATCTAGCAGTGCAAGAATAGAGGGAGGAGGGAGAAGGGGGGAGAGAGGGAGAGCTACCGCTGGCGGCAGGCGACGACGAGAGGCAGCAGGGCCTCGCGGCGGCAGTGGACGACCGGGAACGGGAAGGGCCGCCGCATGGGAAGGACCGGGACGGGGGAGGGCCGCCGCGTGGGGAGTGCCGGGACGGGGAGGGCCGCCGCGTGGGAAGGACAGCCGGGATGTGGGAGCGCCAGCGCAAGGGAGAGAGTGGAAAGGGAGAAAGTGAGGAGAGTGAGGGGCGCGGGGAAGAAGGAAAGTGGATAAGATACGACATAGCAGTAGCGCGTGTAGGGGAAAGGCGCTACTGCTAAGTTGGGCAAGGGAGAGGTGGACCTGGGCTAGCCACAGTAGCAGCGCCGGCCCATGACCGGCGCTACTGCTCATCCCATTAGCAGTAGCGCGGGCCATGGGCCAGCGTTGCTACTGTGGCTAGCCCGTGTGTGTACAGTGTGCCTCACCTATTAGTGACGCTTGTTACCTCGACACGCGCTACTGCTACAAATTACCAGTACTGTTTGTTTTAGACCGCCGCTACTATTAATTAACAGTAGCACCTGCAATTTTTCCAACGCTACTCGTAATATTCTACCTGTAAGCTTTTTCCCAGTAGTGACATGTGCAATATTGGTGCTAGTGGTATCCACATCAATATTGGTGCACTCACATTCATACCATATTATCCTTGTCCTTGTTTTTTGTCTCTCTCCGACTTAAATCTAATTTCTCTAATGGTATTTTACACGACTCATAACTTTGGAACCAAATTTTCATTTTGAGATTTTTTTTACATATTTGAATGTATGACGGTGAGACATTTAAAACAAGACCGATCTTGAATATATTTTGAATTAGTTTAAAAAATCGATTTCACTCATATAATAAAATGGTTGTACTTGTTTGAAATATATTTTTACTAATTTCTTAGAAGATTTTCTCTCAATTCATAAAAGCTTTCACTTCAAAAAACAAATTCCACTCATTTATGTACATAAAAAAGTATGGAATATATTGAAAACACAAATTTCACTCATTTCAAAATGTTGATTTCTGTCATTTTAAAAAAGGACTTCACTCATTTAAAAAATAACCTATTTCACTTATTTCAAACCACTGATTTTTCTCAATTCAAAACATAATTTCACTCGTTTTAAAAATTGATTTCACTCATTTTGGAAAAGTGTTTTGACATATTAAAGAAACATCAAATCTACTTTATTTAAACTATCAACGTCATACATTTGAACTAATCATTTTCACACACGGAAACAATCCGTTTCACATAATGATTTCATTTTTTTTCCTGTAACTGATTTCACTCATTTCAAAAACTTACTCCACTCATTTTGAAAAACGGATTTCAACTCTTTGAAATAACATATTTCACCCATTTAACGAAACTGATTTCACACTTATCAATTAACTGAGTTCACTAATTTGGAAATAAGCAGTTTCAGTCACTGAAATAGGTTGTGTAAAATAAGTGGATTGAAATGTTGAAATTTAAATGTGTTTGACATGTATCCAAGATTGGTCTTGTTCGAAAGGTCTTCACGTCAGGAGCCCAAATACAAAGAAGTCTGAAAAAAGATGTATAGTTTAAAAGATATAAATAATTTAAATTAATTAAGATGGAACAAAGTCCAGAAATTTGTTTGGGAGGGATATAGAGGAGAGATGTTGCATGGGTCGATTCCAGACAAGAAATAGGCTATTTACACATGCATATGGTCCTACCTCTTTACATGTGGAAGCATCTCATTGGTGCCGAAGCTACCGCTACAATTACCGTTTACAATGTCTTTGCGGAGATTGGATTGCAAATGTTGTTAGGGTATTCATAGTCAATTGTTTTTTTATGGAGACAAATTTATAGTCATTAGTAACCCTGAAATCTTGGGCTGACACATTCTTAGTTCTTGGGCTAAACATGTCAGGCCGATGGTCAGGAATCCTTCCTTTTCCCTGGCTTGTTCATTTGTCAGCCCAAGATGACCCAGAAGTTTGGGCTTTGGCTCATCTTAAGAAGGGCACGGCCTTGTTTAGCGGTGAGCACCCGTTTAGAACTGTCTAAATTCGATAAACATCTTGAAGAAATTTCCACGAAAACTAAAGCGAC
Organism: Elymus sibiricus; assembly: GCA_039707655.1. NCBI lineage: Eukaryota > Viridiplantae > Streptophyta > Magnoliopsida > Poales > Poaceae > Elymus > Elymus sibiricus. Next base: position 404,633,089 of record CM077663.1, read on the forward strand.
GTGTGCGTGTCCTGCTCCCGGGAGAGCGACATTTGCCTCTGGGCGCAAGCTACAACTACTGAAGAAATTGTCCGTACGCGTAACGCCCATACACGACCAACAGCTACATGCTCCCCTTGGTGGCCCACCGATGATGGTCCCACTTGCATGATCCGTACGTGGCCCTCTTGCTACTTCTTGATCGAGTAGGGAGGGAATTGCTCTGAATTTGAAGCTAGAGGATTGAAGGGTCCAGGACAAGATGGGAGACGGCGTGTCCGGGCTAAGCAAAGCGAGCACCGAGGACTGAGCCGTAGCTCAGTGGCTGGGAGCGCAGTGGCGCACCAGCCCGCCTCGAGTTCGATCCCGAGCGGGGACGAATTTCGGGTGTCTCACGGGGACACTGTTTCTCCGCGCCTGTGAGCCACATGAGGATATAGAAATCCTGTACCGGGCGCTCTGAATATAGGTTGTAGGTTTAGTTTAGGCTCCCAACAGGGTGTGTGAGTGTGGTGTGTGTTGTCTCGAGCACCCACGGGGTGCGCCAACCAGCAAAGCCGCACCGAGGAGCTTAGAGCATCTACAGCCAGACATAGCAAATATGACCCCCTAAACGCCCGCGGACGCGTCCGGTCATTGACCGGGCGCGTCCCCTATTTGTCCGTCCGCGCAGCCACACTCCTCATTTTCTTTCTCATATGTCCGGTCACTTGCACGTGATTGGTGGAGAGGAAGAGAGAGAAAGAAAAGAATGAATAAAGAAAAAGAAAAGGTGGTTCGGGATGGGGTCGCGTCCTACGTGGCGGACTGACCGGGCACGCCCGGGCGCGTCCGCGAGCCCTCATATCCTCCCTATATTTGAGATGGATATGAGGGTTCGCGGACAGCCCGGACGTATAGGGATGATATGAGGTATCCGGTTGGGTCACTTTTTTTCCTTCTCTCCTGTCCGGTCACTGACCGGGCGTGTCCGCGAACGTACGAGGGGTCCGTCCGGCTGTAGATGCTCTTAGCTAGCTGGCTGGTCCCTCCGGCGGCTGGGGAAGGACGGCGACACGAGGCCGACGGCGGCGGCACCGTGCGTGAGGGGCGCGCTGGTTCACGCGACACGGGTCCGGCCGGCCACCGCGCATTATTGGATCCACCAAATACCGGAGTCAAAGCTCGAACGGAGGCCCAAGCTGCACACACAGACACAGGCCTGTGTAGCTCGCTGTCCGCCTGAGCAGCGCAACACGTATTGCCGGCTGACGCTACCGTCTGTCGGCGGCGCATGGCGCGCCGCGGTATGTACGTATTGATCGACGGATAATGGCGCCGTCCGCCGTGACCGTGTTCATGGTGCCAGCCTGCCGGCCAAGCGGTGGTTCTTCTTGCTACGTGCTAGCTGCAACCTACGATATGTGTGGCTAGGTAGAGTGGTACATACGAGATGACGCAGGAGGCGACGGCCAGGTGTACACTGCTACTAGCTCGGCGGCCGCAACAACGTGGTCCACGCAAGATAAGCAAAATCGTACGTATGTACGACGTCGCATGCAATGCGATGGCGATCACTCGGCGGGAGGAGAGGACACACTAAGTGCATACGTACGTGTCAGGACTTAGGGCAAGACGTACGTGTATGTGCACACATTTATCGATTCATGCATGCATATGCCTCCCGCCCTTGTAGCCACCTCTGCATCCGCGGAAGAGCCGGCCCCGTGCATGTATCCACACTATAGCTCAGCTCAGCGTTGCATGCTTTGTCAGGCCACGTGAACGGGCCAGGGTCGCCGGCCAAGAGCAGCGTAAAAAAGCTCGATCGGTGTGTCGGTGGTCGGTGCATGAACTTGGCCACGACATGCACCATTCATGCGTACGTAGCGTCTATGAATCTACCTACATGCGGACACGTCGCTGTCGCCCTATCCCTCTCCCTTGGCTCGTTTCAGTCCTCTGCTGGGGCCGGCTAGCCGAACACGAGATGGATAGAGCAGCAAGTGCGTGTCCACGTGAGCCGCGCGAGGCTCCGCCTGGCGCCTCCCAAAGTCCCAATGGAAGGGCAACACGTGAACGGCGGACGTGCTACTTCCGGGACGCATGCAAACCCATGTATGCATCAGCGTATTAAACACTCTCTGCTGTCCTGTTTGCAGCACAAGCTTCTTTGCTGAAAGCAGAATGATACGAGGTTCGATACACTCATCTTTCCTGCCAAGCATGCCGGTCATCAGAATCCGGGCCGGAACCAAACTACTCCTCTCTTCGTTTTTATTTACTTAGGCATATTAGCTTTGTCTCAGTCAAAGTTCGTAAACTATCAGGATTATCTATTTTTATTAACATCCATAATACCATAATACCAAATCAGTATCATTGTAATTATCATTGAATATAGGACTTTTATAACTACCAAACTTTCGGATTTTAGCAATAGGCAAAAACGATGCTTACTTATCACTCTAATTATATACATGCATGCATTAGAATGAATAATTTTCCTTTCACGTGCACTTCCCCCTCTAATTACATGCGTATATGCACTAGAGGACGAAAAACTGATGTCATCTTAGATTCTTTTTTTTTCAAACTTTAAAATGTTTTGTACCTCAAACCATCGCTCCGATTGAAAAACCGTCTTCACAAAACAAAAACCGTCTTGACGAGATCTTCGAAACTAGATCCCATGTTAATATGTTCTGATGACTTTTTTCGGACCAAAAGTTACCACATCGGGGCTACGTAAGTTATCACGCCTGTCATTATAAGTTACCATGTCATTTACACAGAAGTTTCCGAGGTATGTTTTCAACAAACTTTTATCCTCGGGGTCAAAAGGTGATTATGGTGTTTGCAGTGAGTTATCAGCTTTGTTGTATATATTATCATGTTGCACAAAAGTTATCGGGTATGTTTTTCAACAATTTTCATTCCCTCGAACAAAAAATTACCACGATATTTGTATATGAGTCATCAGCTCTCATGTGCATGTATTATCATGTTGTTTATGCTTGAGTTATTGGGAGGTATTTTTTAACAACGTTATTCTGTGGTCAAAAAGTTACCACGTCTGGATTAAATAAGTTATCAGCTCTCTTATATGTATATTACCATGTTATTTACACACAAGTTATCAGGATATGTTTTTGAACAAACTTTTATCCGGGGTCAAAGTTACTGTGGGGTTTGTAGTGAGTTATCAACTTTATTGTGTGTATAATACCGTGTTATTTGCACACAAAGTACCGGGAATATGTTTTTCAACAACCCCCCCCCCCTCCCGCGGTTCACCTCAGTATCAGTTATGCGGTGCTTTTATTACCATGATATTCACGCAAACGTTACCAAGGTTATATTTTTCAACAATTTTTCCTCGGGGTCCAAGTTATCATGGTGTTTGTACGTAAGTTATCATGTATATGATGCGTTATTATCATGATGTTTATACAAAAATTTATCAGGGTACATTTTTGATAACTTTTTTCCTTCAGGTCAAAGTTGCCGCAGTGTTTGTGCCCAAGTTATCAGGTTTGCCATGCAGAAATTACCATGTTGTTTACACATAAATTACCGGCGAGATGTTTTAATAAATTTTTTCACCCCTGTCGAAGTTACCATGACATTTATACGTAAGTTATCAAATCCCCGATGCACAAATTACCATGCCATTTGCACAGAAGTTACAGGGATATGTTTCAACCCAAAAAAATCTGTCATGTGAAGTTGCCATGATATTTATACGTAAGTTTGTGGAGATACTGTCCTCGTCATTATTGAAGAATTTTGCGTAGACATTGTCCTACCTCCGTTAAAATAAATCCAAAAAATTTAAGGGGGTATGAGTTGGCGCGTAAGTTATCAGATCTTATATTTTAACAACAAAAAGTCCGGGTCTAAAAATTTCTTGCGTGCGTGAGTAGCGGATCAGATGGCAACCGCGCCATTCGGATCTAAAGACAAAATGCGAATGTTCGGAAAATAGAAAAATCGTTGAATATATTTTCACATCATGTATATTTGTTATTTTGAAAGTTTAGACTGTTTTTTATAAACTCAAGCAAACTTTATAAAATTTAACTTAGCCAAAGCTAATATACGAAGTAAATAAACACGGAAGGAGCACTAGAGGCTGGCCCACTGACGGGCTTTCTGGCTGATGGGCAACCCCTGGTATAGTACACAGTCTGTAGCCCCCGAACTTGTCCGTAGTTTTGGCTGAGTTTTTGTTAATGACGAAATCCAGGCAGGCTCCTCCCGTGTGAATGAATGGATCAGTCCAGAGCAACATCAGTCAAGTTATTTGTGGTTGTCAAATGACTCCGGAGTGACAAGTCAAGTTATTTGGGATGCACTAGTGCATGCCTGATATTGTTCAGTATTCGCCGAGTCTAGCAAGATACAATGTTGCGTATAGAATGCTTAAAATTTTCTATATCTTCAGTTGTTTCTCAAATCCATTGTCTGTTGTGGTATAATCATACAATCTGTTCAAATATGTTAGTCAGTTCTCAGTCTGTGTTTCACCCATGAATGATTTGAATTTTACTTTTTATTTAAGTTGCTCGATATTGTTTTAGTGACGACCTACTATGGTATTTTGTGCTTTCTTTTTGTTATTTTGAAACTGTTTTTGCATGGGCACAAGCGATTGGGCCAGGCTGAGCAGTATCAATAGTTACATCACGCACAATACATAATCTGATTTGTTATGGTATATCTCTCTAACTAGGCATACATTTGAGACTCAACACTTGCATTTTTTGCTTGGTGTTAGGTGTATTGTTCCTCGTTATCCTATAGTTTGTATCGGTGTATCTCTTGCTTCACATGTTAATCTGATTGTGCACAATATGAAGCAATGTGTTCTCAATATTTGTGTTTTGGCATGGATATAGATGGAGCATGAACTGATTATGAACCACTATCACGAACAAATCTGAGTCAGGCGGTGAGTAAATTACTTGCTAAGAGTATGAATCCATGACATTCACATCCCAAGTGCCAGACATCATGACATGTCCAACATGGGCATTTATCAAAATATGTTGTTCATGCTGGTTTTGTTCAGAAAATTATATGGATTGAGAGAAGTAATAAGAACAAATGTTCGGGGACAGCTTGAGTGATTTCTTGTTCCTGCACATTTTGACCATTCTTATACCCTATTTGTCATTTATGTCATAAATGCAGATAAAAAATATGAAAAATGTTTGTTCTATCATGAAACAAGGAGAAAATATATCTGCTTGGTTGGTTGTATGTGTTTGTGTGTGTGTGTGTGTGTGTGTGTGTGTGTGTGTGTGTGTGTGTGTGTGTGTGTGTGTGTGTGTGTGTGTGAGAGAGAGAGAGAGAGAGGATTCTAAAAAAAAAGCAAAAACACTATGAAAAAATACTATCGGAGAGAGAGAGAGAAAGATTCTAAAAGAACTGTAGCAAAACTATTTTGCAGGAGAGAGACATTTTAATGAACAACAAAATGATTTGTTTGACTATGTGAGAAACACAGGGTAGTTTGGTGGCAGGTGAAAACATATCATGCACATTGAATAATATGAATATTTAGATAATCAAAATTGTAATAGAAGATAGTATTGAAACATGAAGATCTATTAAGTAGAAGGTTGACGTAAACTTTAGTCCTGTCGACAACTCATCATGATATCAGCTTCGATCATATCCATATCTATATTTGTTGCACCTAGTTTTCCTTAGCTCAAGTTGTTGAAGTTCTACTAAGACACAAGAAAGACTCGATAGATTAGCAAACATGGAACTTATAAATGATGTCTTTGAGAAGATTAATTATGAAGATACAATTGAATATATTTTTTGAAATCTAGACAAACTAGCCTTTTGAATAGAATTTGAGGCCAGTTTGTCTTGGTGCTTGAATACCACATTTACTATTCTAACATTAACCTTTGATCTTTTTTTGCGAAAAACACATATGATCTATTGCTAAATAAGAAAATACCATAGATTGTATGCAGGGCCGTCTCCAGAAATTTGGTGGCCCGGGGCGAACTGTAAAACGTGGCCCTAAATTTGGAAAATTTCATATAACTAAGATATACGTTCATTTAATTATATTACTTCAAATGTATGTAATTTGGTACAATATTTAGAAATATTTCAAAAACTAATACTAAAGGAGTAAAGGTGATACAAGTAATAAACAAAACACATGTTCTACCAAAAAGCAAAACAAAAATCGGTAGAACATCTGCCTTGCATCGTCCAAAATAAACATCTCCAAAAACAGTTCTAGCTATCTATGTGGAATTTAAACTTTTGACTGTAAAGCATATAAAACAATTTATTATTAATCAGCCTGGCCTAAGTACAATGGCTAATGCTATCTTCAATGTGATTAGTTTCTGAAAATTTAGAAAACAGAGAGCATATCTGCATGTATGATATTGTTAGCAGGACTGAAGGAGGTGGACCTTTATTTTCAGGATCGGTAGAAGCAGATACGTTTCCGTTTTCTATAGCAAAATTCAAAATTCAGAAGTCTACTATCTGAAGCAAATCGAATCAACCTGCAACAAATAGGCCTCGAGCACTCACGTGGGGATAGTTTAGGTTGGGGAACCACCCACTACCATGCACCATCCATCCATAGATCGCAGGAGAACTGGACGAGGGCGACGACTGGAGGGCGAGCGGTCAGATCGGCGGATGGAATCAGGTCCTGGGCGTAACAGGCGATGGGGAGCGGCGGCTACGAGCGCGATACTGGGAGACGACGATTCAGGCGACAGGCGATCGGGCAACCTGCTTGTTTCGATGGGCTCCTGATTGGGCTACATGGCCTTTTCTTTTCCAGATTTATAAAGCAGTCTACCCAATACCTACTGATTTGGGGGCCCCAAAATTTTGGGGGCCCTGTGCGGTCGGCCAATTTGGCCTGCCCCGTCGACGGGCCTGATTGTATGTTATATAAGTATTAAGTGAGAATATGATTTGGTCATCCCTTCTCTTATTTTAGGGCCTCATTTTGCATGTTGCATCTGAGTCTCATACATGTGTCGTCTCGTAAAAAATGCCAAACATTTGAATAAGAACATGAAACGGCTTCCAATAGCTTTGCATCAAAGAATATCACCAACATCGGGCTTTGATGAACTCCATTCATGCAGATAGATAAGCCTAGTTTTGCCCGATGAAAGTATACATATGGATGGTTGTCACCGTCCGTGTACATCGGTCTAGAATGTGGAGCCTGAATTTGAGGGCCCCCCCTACTAACTTTGCCATTTAGTGTGGGCGACTACACATCCCTCGCCTTTCTCCCCAACGACTCCTTCGATAAATGGTGACTATACCCCCGACCCTTCAATCGTTTTTCCCTTTGCCTTGAATGTCAGTCTTGGCATCCACATTAACTACCTCCACCGCACCTCCGCACAACGCCCGCTCGCCTGCCATGGCATTCACCATTCGAGTCATTGTTGCGGGCCGCCTCTTTGCACCGCAATATCATCCTCGTCCGTACAATGACCTCATCCAAATCACCTCCTGAGTCATGCACGCAACGGTGACTGGGGCTGAATAGTGGGCTTGCACCAAAGTGGGACAAATGGTTTGGCGAAGTGCACCGTCGATTGATTGGTTGGAGGAAACGAGTGGTGCAAAAATTGAAGGACAAGGTTGTAGCAAAGATGAATGGGGAGGATTATTTGGTCAGTTAATGTTTAACCACTCGACTTTCTTTTGAGGGAATCACAAAGAGTCAATTACACTGGTGGTGCTAGAACTTGACGCAAACGGTCACTTTAGTTCTAGAATTTGTGGCATACATTAAACTGGTGCAAAAACTCGGCTCGGACGTGCAAACACGATGCTAATCGTGTTCATATACACCGGCGATACTCACATGACCTGACAACATTACACATGGCCCGTTGTCAGTGACTACACAGTGAAGATGGGCCTGTGGCGTGTTTTTTGTGCAAAAAAAATGATGTATTTTTATTATTTGTTTTTTCTCACGAAAAGACCCATGTAAGGTATACAGTAATGGTGTGTCTGTGGCATCATGTGGGTTCCACCTGTAAGCGAACCGTCACAAATTTTATTAACATGAAAAATAGGCCGCGCCGAAGGATTCGAACCTGTAACCTCGGTCTATCACCCGCACGCGGCTAGCCAGCCGCCCAGAGTTGAGCTGGCAATGTTAGAGAATAGGCGGTCATTGTATCTTCGCATTAAATAACATAAATAAAAATTTCAATCCGGAGAAAAATTACGGCCGTGGGGTTTCAAAGCGGCGACCAGCGTAAAAGAAGGAGGGCGTGCCACTCCAACTAATGGAATCTCATGCCCATGTAGAATTGTTCTAGTTTTTGTCAATAACAGAACGTGCCCGTGGATTACAATTTCTATTATTTTTTTATTTTTTAAATTTTAAGAAACGTAAATTATAATATAAATAATATACATAAAATAAAATAAATTATACTAGAAATTATCACCTTTTAATTTGGAAAATTCATCATGTTAAATTATGGATTATTTGTATAATTTGAAAAAGTGTTTGCATTTAAATTAATTTCAGAAAATATATTTGAAAAATGATCATATAAGTTCAAAACATATTTTTAATAAATATTCATGTTGTATATAAAAGTGATCATGGTTTAAATTTTTGTATGGTGTTTTAAAAGTGTTCATGCATTTTATAAAGTTTGTTTGTTTTATAGAAATGTATTTGAAATAAATATAAATATATGTATGGGAAAAGTATGAGCCGAGTGTGCCTGCGGACTACGGATACTCAAATGAATACATATTTATAGTTATAACTATAGTTATAATTTACATGTTTTTTACAAATTTGGAAAAATGGAAAGGAAAGACTAACATGTTTAAAATGGTCCGCCCTAACTGCAGTCTAGTTTAGTCCAGCGGGCAATCTGTCCTGGACACTGGCCTCGTGTACATCTATACGTACTAATAAAAGAAATAGATATTCTTAGTTCGTCATGTTATTTTATAGAAAACCCCTTCTTGTTTCTGACATTAAAACCCGCAGTACATATCAAGTGTTTTTTAAAATACTAATATCTTCTAAACCGTTACTTCAAATTTAACATGTTATATATGGAATTTGATTAGAAATATATGTAGAATATGAATATGATGTTATTTACCTGTTAATCATTTAAAAATAATATCTAGGGTGCAATCTTAATCAATAATGCATTATCCGTCTTTCTTCCATGCCGGTACTGATCCGGATTGGGGATGAAGACCTCAACAAAATTAGGACTGGAGACAAAATTAAAGATAAATTTAAATCAAAATTGGGGATGAAATTAAAGATAAATTTTCTAGACACCCAATAAATAAGGACATGCATGACAAGAAATAAAAGAAGAAACCAATAACGATGGGATGCCCGCTATAAAAGAAATAAAAGAGAAAATGCTGAGGAGATCCGATAAAGATGAGATGTTGCGCTATTTCTCCTATGTATAAGAAGAAGAAAAAAGAGGACATGCATGACAAATCTACATGCAAGCCCTGTTGAAATAGAAGACATGTGGAATCTCGAACTGCGCTTTTGTAAGCTAAGACCATCTTTACTTGGGTCGTAGCTACAAATTCTCAGATTATAGACAATTTTTTATAATTAAGAGCGTGTGGTATTTTTTCTCCCGTTGCAACGCACGAGCCTTTTTGCTGGTAGGTGCTAAAACAAAAACACTAGACCTAAGTAACCTCCTACGTAAATCTACGTTATTTTCCTTTCTAAAACTAATCATCCCCTGATTTTCGGGGGGGGGGGGGGGGGGGGGGGCTTGGGCCTTTTTCTAATCCAATCCAATTAAGCCAGATCAGCTAGTTCGTAACGTCACGTAAAGAATTTACGTAGATGTAGCAAAGCTCGTGCTAAAAAAACATTCTAGTTACCCGGAGCCAGTGGTTGTATTGGTAGTCCTTCCTGCTCGTATCTCTGGACATACATGCAAAATATCCATTTCATCTTTTTTTTCAAATAAAAATCTAGAGTTCATGTCATTTAGCCAAAAGATATAGTGGGTTCAGTATCCTAATAGAACACGAAATGTTATGTGGGATTTAGTCACAAACTTAGTCTCAAACCAAACAGGTTGGTTTGAGACTAAGTTTGCCAATGGTTGCCACATCTAAGGTTAGGGACCAATTTAGGTGGGTGTTTGGTTCAAGCCATAACTTAGGCAAGCCACACTAGGGTCCCAAATCACATACACTCAAAAAATGTGACAAGATTCCCTTAGGCTTGCCAACTTGTGGCTTTCATTTTGAAGAACTAACCTTAGTCAAGTGTGGCAACATTGTGTGGCAAAGTGTGGCATTGCTAGGTGTAGAACCAAGCAGCCCCTAGTTCTTCAAAATGAGAGCCACAAGTTGACAAGCCTAAGGGAATCTTGCTACACTCTTTGAGTGCATGTGATGTGGGACCATATATAGTGTGGCTTGCCTAAGTTGTGGCTTGAACCAAATACCCACCTAAGTTGGTCAAACTTGCCCAACGTGTGGCAACCTTTGCCAACTTTAATTTCAAACCAAACAACCCCAAGGCCTCCTTTGATTTGGAGGAATTTCACAGGAATTCTATAGGATATGATTCTTGTAGGATTTTTTTTCTTTACAGCCCTTTGGTTCATATGAATGCATTTCTATTTCTATATAGGATTGGTTTCTATCCTCCACATTTTGAAGGAAAATAAAAAAGAGCCTAGACTCATTGGAAAAATTCCTATGATGTGAATCAAATGATATCTCTTTTCCTGATGCTGCTCATATAATTTGAGATGCATGCCATTTTATTTTCTACATGTTCCCTATTCCTATAATAATCCGATCCTATGAACCAGAGACCTAAGTTTTTCACCGTTTGTAAATGAACAGAGGGAGTAGACGCTGACATAGTAGTACATGCGAGTCACACGCCCACGAGCGGGAGCCAGGGGCTAGCTAGCTCGATCAGTTGGCTGGCTTCATCTTATCTACACTGCACTGCTCGCAGGCTACCTGCACGAAAATCACGATGCATGCACGAGACAGGTGAAGTAGATAAGCTGTAGGAATACCAGCTGTCGCTCGCCTTGTCCAGTCCCGCCGGTCCTCGATCGGGCACGTACGCGGCCGTCCCAACTTACCCCTGGCGCGCGGGAGGCAGGGATTCTCTGCAATCCTCGATGCGCGAGCGCGCTGAGGACTCGATCGGCCGGTGTGGTTGGTCCGAGTCTGAGCCGACCAGCCCGCGTGCCTGGCACCGTGCGACATGCCCGGACGAACGGCCACTGGCATGGCATGGCGGCAGCTAGCTCCCCGACGGGAGGCACGGAGAGGCGGTGCATGCATCCTGCCCCGTCGATTCACAAAGGGCCGCCTTCCCCTTTGCCCCGATCGATACGTGTCATGACGGCATCTGCATCTCCAGGTTGTTAATCCAGCCTCTCAAATGTCTGCACCCAAACCAGTCGTGTTCGATTTTGCCGACCGCCTTATCCATATCTTATAACTCTCTTATTCATGCAACCAATGTACAACATCAAACATAAAACTACATAGACGGTAGATCAACACACTAACAACAAACAGATATAAATCGGACATAATTTACATATTGGCAGTCATTGGACAACAAAAAGGACAAGTGTTCATCGTCGGACAATACTAATCTATATCTATATCTATCTATATCTATCTATCTATATCTATTCTATACCTTTTTTTTTTTTTACTAATAAAGTAAGGTGGTATTCTTGGTTTCGTCCCGTTTAAATAACCTTATTGGTTACGTTACTATTTTTTTCACAGAAAGAAAATACACCGCCACGCTAGCCGATTCGTGTCACGAGGAAAAGCACAGGGATACGAAACCTTGCCCCGATGGATTCCAATCAGAAGAGTACCCCGTATGGACTCTAGCTAAACTTAACAAATATAATAAGCTCGCTATATGTGCGCCTCGTGAAACGACACGCACCGCAGACGGGCGAGCGAAGCGGCGAGAACGATCTCAAGCGAAGCTACGAGAACAATCTTGCGCATGCGAAAACGCTTCGGCGAGTAAGCGGAGGACGGCCGCCGCGAGACGTCGCCAATACTCGGCCAATGTATGCGATGGACTCCACATCGGCCGGCGATGCGGTGAGGACGGTCGCAAACGCATGGATACTGGCTAACGGATCCTAGCCTAGATCGTGGCCAGTGGCTTCAATGCTGTCCGCCCCCATCAGTTCCTCACGAATTTCTGAACCCACGACGAGCTCATGGGCAAGAACCAGGCCTAGAGCAGCGGCATGTGGGGGCTTGACGGGTTCCCCACAGAGGACGACATGTAGCTCGTCCCGGCAACATCACACCTGGCCGTGCCGCCCGGGTCTGCCGTGCTGGTGGTCACGTCACGAACCTCTACTTATGTGCATGCCGGAATTCATCCAAGCAGATGTACGTACATGCACAACCAGCTGATCAGGCACCAAGAGCCCAGTTACCTACGTGCATGCCGGACTTCATCCAAGCAGATGTGCAGGTATATATATATCATACTTGACTCCATGTAAAAGAACAGTTTTCTGATCGGCAGTTCAGCAGATGGATACCTAGCTTTATTGCATATGTTGGACTTTTCTGATGTGGCCAAACCCCCCAAAAAAGCCACTATGTCTTTGTCTCACAGCATCAGGCGCCATATGACAGCTTGCTGGGCAGCTTGCCAAGATCACACGTTGCTTCATGGTTCATATTGTTGTCGGTTTTGACGAGAATACTTGTAATGTTATGATAATTGTCTTTTTTGGAAAAGTGTAATGCACATCAGAAACAACCTAATCATAGATTTGCCCATGAGATATACCTCCTTTGTCACCATGTCGAACAATTCACAATTGTTGCATATTATGTTTGACAGTAATTTTACACACATCTTATTTTTGTCTGATATTTCTAATTCGTACAAAATTTTGCATACATTTATATAGATAAAGTGTTATCCAATGCAGATCTCCCGCAAAGGAAAAAAATCTAATGCATATGCACAGGTTGAGCCCGCCAAGCCCAGCCTCTAGAATTGGGTGGGATCCAAATATATGTTTATTCATATAAAATAATTTACCCCAAGTTTACATACAGAGTGAAGTCCCCAATTGAAAAAGCTTAGTCATATCCGCTACAATTATATGGTCAAGTTGTTGTTTCTATAATATTATTTCGTAACGTTTCCGTTAGTTTTGTCTGAACCCGTGCACATACATGAGCACGTACCCATATCTGGTGTGGATGAAATTTAATCTGGTTATGTATATGTAGCCCACTCGCGTTGATCAATTTATTGCAAGTTAAATGAATAATCAAGATAGTGATGGATTTTATTTTATTGCAAAAAAGTGATGGATTTTGGTTTCAAGAATGGTCCTTGTGAGTTCTTCTAATATTGTGAATTTGTTTGAGTAGTATTTTTCAAGTTTCTAAATATATACTTATTTACTTTTATACCCGTTGCAACGCACGGGCATATGTGCTAGTGTGTATATATATATATATATATATATATATATATATATATATATATATATATATATATATATATATATATATATATATATATATATATATACTATATATATATTTTATATATATATATATATTATTTTATTTTATATTTTTATAATAAAGGTAAGGTGATATTCTTGGTTTCGTCCCGCGCTTACCTGTTTTTTCCCGTCCATTAAAACCTTTTTTTTTCGTTAAAATTTGACGTTCTACATTATATATTGGGCCTGGGCATTAAAAGGTTCACATCTGGGCCACGTTCACGTCTATTTGGGCCCCCTTGGTCCGTCGCTGCACGTGTATGCGACTTCCCTACCTCGCCTGCACGTTCCTATGGCCAGGTCACGATTATTTTTCCATAAAAGAATATCTAAGAAAATTGGTGGGCTAGAGATTCGAACTAGAGATCTCCTTTCTTGTAGGAGGTGGAACAGGATGACCAACTACGATAGCTAAGTATTGTGATCAGATTCGAGTTGTATTTTATTTGTATGCTCTGGACCCTGTAATTAACTGGATTGGGTCTGGGCCTTCGCACCACACGTAAATCATGAGCGTACAAAAATAGAGCCCACCCTACAGTATTAACTAGATAATACCCCGCGCGTTGCTGCGGGAATTTATAGTGTTAAATTTATCAAAAATCAAATTAGAATATATGCGAATAATACTTCTCCACATTCTCGGCATATATGAAGTGTAGCGGATTAATGGAGTCAACATCCAAACAATATGGTGTACATAGTCCATCAGATTTACAATTTTACTCATGATTGCAACGGTTGAACTTGTACAATTAGCCTAGTCAGAAACGAAACGTGAGACTGAAGGACTAATAGGATGACTCAGAAGAATTTTCAGCTCTATCCATCTATGTGAATCGTACAAAAGAAAATTGCCTTAACCGAAGCAGGGATTGTTGTTTAGTATGTAGCTAATCCTTTTGAAGAAATACTTAGCACGGAAGAATTCGAGGGAGCATATTATTTTGATATCTACTCCAAACAGAAGTTGCATGTTTATCCAATGTAACTACTTAAATTCGGAGATGGGAGTTTCACACGAACAACAAAATTAATATAATAGAAGACTAAAAGATGCATGTCAACATTCAGTTTGAATAAGAAAATTAAGTGATGAGTGTGAGTAGCAAGATACCTAAGAAACAATGAAGCAGTGGTGGCCCTTGCTGACAAAACCTCGAGTAACTGTCGAGTTGGAGTGTTAACCTAACAAATTCAAAGCCAGAATAAGCATGGGAGGATGAAAACCGGGGGCAGACAACTATTCAGAGTGCATGTCGGTGACAGAGACAACGCTCAAGCAGGAGGGCGCGTCAGATGATGATCCCACTACATACATGTTTGTAACTACGAATTGGTGGCCAAGGGTGATGTACACGCATCCCCAGCTTTGGTGGCTACTCCTCGTGACTCAATTTAAAGAGATGAATGAACTGAAGCTAAAATGCTGGACCTGTAGAGCAATTTCAGCATAAGTCTTTAATAGTAGTGGACAACCGTTTCAAATTAAGGTGGGAGGAAGACGAAGGCAAAAGATCTGTAAGCTGTTAATAACTGTTGTTTCTATTTACTTGCATTCTTATATGTGCTTTCGTACTAAAAGCCAGAATGATAAGTGGGGGAGATGAGAAACCGGTGTAGAATGCACCCAGGGAGCGATTTGAGACATGAATCGCTCTGGTAGGGTCCTTTTTGGCTTGATCAATCCATGGGTTATGGCTGAAAGCCTGAAATGAAAAGCATGAGAGGGTTGATTTCGATTGGTTGTGTTCGATTAATGTGACATTTTTTTTATAAGAAGGAAATATGAAGACAGAACAAATCCTGAAGAACAGAGTACAAAACCTGTCGTTGTAGTCTGAAGTTCGTCGCCCTTGTCGCAAACCCATCACGGACAAACAGGAGCAGGACTTCCTACTCGCATCCAAGAGCATAGCTTGCCAAGAGAATGGGTACCATTTCAGCAGGGGTGGGTGACTCAGCATCCCCAAATACACCTCCACCTTTCGACCAAAAAAAAGCAATCAATCATCACGGAAACAATGAACTACTAACCAACAATCTGTGGCTGGTGACTGGACTCTTTGGCACTGGAGGACGACGATGTACCAGCCAGTCGCGGTGCCCCTGGACGCCGTAGCTGTCGAGATACTTGACGGCGACCTGCTGCAGGGAGAGGCTGGGGCGAAGGCCGCCATCAACGGAGCTCCTATAGTCGGGGCCAAAGCCGATCTTTCCGGGTTCGTCCAGTGTGAAGCTGCGAGGGCTCGTCGTCGCCAACATCTGCAGCAGGTCCCATAAGGAGAGAGACCAGAGGTTCTTCACCGCGCGACGCCGGCATGGCCCCGGCCTCGGCCGCACCTCCTGCCGTGTCTCCTTGTAGCCGCCATCGCCGGAGACGAAGCACTTGAGGAGGCCCCTCCAATTTTCCGCTGTCGTCACTGACGAAATCGGATCGGTAGGAGAGGAGGACCATGGAACCACGGACCACTGAAACCACACCGAGAGAACTTGCCTGAGAAATCCCTGGAGTATTGCAGAGGGGAGCCGAGTCGGCGTCGGCAGCGGTGCTGTAGGAGGGGAGTGAGATGGGATCTCATCCGCCGCACCGGAGTATACAGAGGGGTAAAGAAGTGGATGAGTTTGGCTGAATCGAGGGAGAGGGACGGACACATTATGTACGGTGGCCCCCTTTGGTGGGTCTCTCATGCGTAACCGAACGATGATGTGGCTGTTACGTAGGTTGTTTCCACCGTTGTGAACGCAGTGATTGGGTGGTTTCGGAAACTGAACATGACGTGGACATCAGTGACGTGGACAGTCTGCATGTTAAAAGAATCGGGAGAAGTGGGGAGCAACTTCTTAAGAATGGTAGATGCCTGGTGTTTAACAACATTGTCTGGTGTGAGCTAACTAAACAGAATCCTTGACATGCAAGAGGGGAAGTGCTTTGGAGGCTTGGAGGCTGTATGATACAGTGGGCTGGGATATATTGCAAAGTCGCTTAAGACGTTGTGGCTCATGTCTGCATGCATGCAATAGTGATGCAAGAGGTGATTTGTTGGGCTTAATAGTTGATGTAAGAGGCTCATGTATGCATGCATGCAGTAGTGGGCTCGGATATATCAAA
Source organism: Elymus sibiricus (assembly GCA_039707655.1). NCBI lineage: Eukaryota > Viridiplantae > Streptophyta > Magnoliopsida > Poales > Poaceae > Elymus > Elymus sibiricus. The sequence continues at coordinate 404,649,757 of CM077663.1, forward strand.
GAAGTTGTAGCTTTGTTGGGAATGGAACGATCCAAGGGGTGCTTGATCCATGCATGCATAGTAATGCAAAAGAGCTTTGTTGGGAATGGAACGATGGAAGCGGTGCTTGATCCAAGCAATGCGTGCACTCACAGTAGTGAGAAAGTGTAGCTATATATAATTAGTGTTACGGAACTGTAATTTCTACTTCTTCTAAACTGTACAGCTGATATGTATTATCTGTAGAATTTTGCGTGCAACTCCTGTCGCCGGATGAGATAGTCTGGATGCTGCACTGTTTGACGTAACGGTCAATCCTGGTTCATGCCAACCGGAGACATACGCTGTTTCAACTTTCGCCCGGGCTCCACGCTCATTCACTCCAACACCACAGATAGGGATCAACATCACGGACGGTTGTGGACGTCTTTGCGATAGCATTTTCAGCACCTCAACCGGGGGACTCTGCGCTCGTGCATGCCGGTACTATCGTTGAGCCTCATTGTTGCCTGATTAATGGCAACCGTGTTTGCTAAGTTCATAAAAATCCTTACGTGCTGCATTCTTTAGTACGACGGTGCAATAACATTTTTTCTCCTGATTAAACGGAAAAATTGAGAAGGACGGAGGAAATCACTATGTCCTCACCGGCTCCTTCTTCTTGGGGTCGCCAGTGCGGCTGTAACCCTCCGTGTAGGCTTCGGAAGCCGGTGGGGCAGCGTCGTTGGAGGAGGCGATGTTACCGGTCATCCTTCGGACCACGTGGTCCTGCACCTTGGCCAACCGGGCCACCCTCACCATTGCTGCTGCCTTCGCCGTAGCCTCGCGCTACGACGACTGGATGGAGAGCCGGAACGCTTTGGTGGTTTTGCGGCAGAGTCACCGCGCGTCCATCTCCGCCGTTGTGAGGATGTGTTGGAGGACCGTTGCAAGGATCTGGTCATTTGGATCCATCGGAGCACGCGCTTTTCCGACGCGCATCTAGTGCCTCCCCCGTCGTTGTTCTCTCCCTTGCCCACTGCCAGCCGTGGAGTGTGATACATATCGAATGCATCTATAATTTATGAAGTACTCATACCATATTTATATCAATTAAACTAGAGCATAGTGTCAGTTCCTGTTTTTGCATGTTTTTTGTTTCAGAGAAAATCCATCCCTACAAAAGTCCAAACACGATTAAACTTTTTGACGATTTTTTGAACATAAGAGACCCTCGAAGCTTCGAAGGGGGGGGGGGGGGGGGAGAAGACCCACAGGTGGCCACAAGCCAGGGCGCCCTCCTTGGGGGGAAGGTCGCGCCATGGTGGCTAGTCGGCCAAATGTTGCTCCATTAACCCTAATTCTTGGCCTACAAATTCACATATATTTAGAAACCCTCTAGGCAAGACCCAAAATAATTTTATCGCCGCCGTAAGCCTCTTTTAGAGGTGATCTCATCTGGAGCCTTTTTCCGACGCCCTGTCGGAGATGGGAATTATTGGGGATGCCATCTTCATCAACCTTGCAGTCTCCATGGTGATGCCTGAGTAGTTCATCCTCGGGGCTGAGGGTTTGTACCAATAGCTATGTGTTTGATCTCTCCTTTTCATTGATGGATTCCGATCTTGATGTATCATGACCTTTGTTAATAAGTTGGATCACATGATGTTCACCTCCCTCTCTTATTTTGTGGGGATTTAAGTCTTGCTCTTTGAGGTTTCTTTATGTTGGATTGAATATTTTGGATTTGAGATCACTTGATGCATGCCTAACTCGTGGATACCCGTGGTGACATTGGGGTAGTCTAAGTGACATGAGGGTTGAACCATATGTGTTATATTGTGTTGTTGTATTACGATCTCTAGGACTATTCGTCGTGACACTTTGGGGGTGGATCATAAGATTGATTGGAAAGACGATACGCGATTTCATCCTACTTTCTCCAGTAGGAATAGAAACTTTGAAGTGATTATCATGTGGTTCAATTATGTTAACGATGTTGAGATATTACACTAGAGAAAGTATGAACCCTAGGCATTGTTTCCAAGCATAAACACACTGTTTTTCCTCACTTCTATTACTTGCTACCTTGTTGTTTTATTTGTTTAGATTATAAAAATTTATTTCTACCATCCATATTACACATCTGTCATCATCTCTTTGCGGAAGTGGTGCACCTATACAACTGACAATTGTATTGGGTGTGTTTGGGACAGAAGAGATTACTTCTATTTGATTGTAGGATTGCTTGAGAGAGAACAATCTTCATCTACATCTCCCACAGATTGATAAATCTTAGGTTATTCACTTGAGGGGAATTTGTTGGTTTCCTGCAAAACTCTGCTTGGAGGCCCAACAAAGTCTACAATAATAAAGTTGCATAGTAGACATCACGTGCGGGCGTCGCCTCAGACTTGGGCGGGCGGCGTGGGCACAAGAACCCAGCAGTGGCCTGGTCGCCCTCCACCGCTGGTAGAGCAGTCGGAGAGGGCCGCGGGCCGGAGGGTATATGGAAGGGCGCGAAGGATGGGAGGGTCGGCGACGTTGCTTGCTCTGCATGACTAGGTGAACGGGGCACAACGTGAAACCCGAGCTTCCATTGCCGCCCCCGGCCAAACCGCGACCGGTGCAACATGATGCAGAGGGCGATCTCCTCCACGTCGTTCTGATCCACATCGCGTAGTAGTGACTCCCAGTCGGAGTTGCCATCGTATCTACCACTGGACGCGATGCTCCTTCTACCGCTCCCCATAGATCCGAAAGGGCTAGGACTGGCCGACTTTGAGTGGCAGAAGTGTGAGTTCTAATTACATGGAGTTGGAAGAAGCTCAAAATGACCCTCCTCCCCCTAATCCTAATCCATATTCAGAGGAGAAGATGGTGAGAGAGAGAGAGAGAGAGAGAGTAAAATGGGGTGTGCTGACTTCGATATAGAGTTTATCTGGAGTGGGTTATATGTGGCGTCGGGGTGAACCAGGATAGGACGGTCAGACGTGGCGGAGGGGGAGTAAAATGGACTGTGTTGACTTTGGTATAGGGTTCTTCTAGAGTGAAGTTATATGTGGGTCGGGGTGAGCCGGGGTAGGACGGTTCGATGTAGCGGACATGCCCGGGCACGTCTGGGCTCCTCATACTCGCCCCATTTTGGGCTAGGTTTGGGGGCTGCCGGCCAGTCTTGAAATCCATTGATGGTTTGGCTAGCCCAACTGAATCACGTTTTTGTGACCGTGCACTTACCGGGCCGTCCTCCAAGTTAGTTTAGGGAACCCGACTATAGATGTTATGCATGCTTGCACCTGGCATCAATCTCAAAGCACAAGGGCAACCGACAGAGCAGACCACACACCACGGGAACGTTCTGACTCAATTGTGCGCTCCAGGATCTGTCTTAGGACATAACGCGTGCATGCACCAGCTCAATATTATTTTGAAAAGACATCAACCCAAGATTCCACACGAATTTAACAGGTGAAGTAAATAGAATCAAGGGTTTGATCCATGGCACACACATTGCCTAACATAAATCTCCAATATTTGCAGCTACTAAGAGATAATGAAGCAAAACACAACATCCAGATGAAAAGGGAAAAACAACACTAGGATCTAACATAATCCACCTAGCAGCTGCCGGATTCACCACTAACATCCAAAGTTCAGACGACCTAAATTTAGCCAAGCCACGGCAGATCATCCTTTCTTTCTAGGATCAGTGTCTTCTATCCTCACAAAGTCCATAATCTTCTATTATATCATCAACATTCTTGCCACCATTATCTTCAACTCCAGTTTTTCAAGCTTCGAGCATCATCACCTCCTCCCACTTTCATCTTGGCCATTATGAATATCACCAGTAAGCGAGAGGGAGAGGTAGATGGGATCTAGGCCAACAGCACGTCGGCGTCGTGGTGGTGGTGGCTGAATTTTTTGAGGGCTTCCCAAGCTGCTATGGAGGAGGAAGTGGGGGGAGAGAGTGAGGGTGGACAGACGGTTGCGCCCAACCCCTCCCCTTTCATTTTATAGGGGGTGAGGGGGTGCGGCCTGCCCTGGGTCCCCCTCCAAGCCTAGGGGTGGCGACCAAGGGTGGAAGCTTTCCCTTCAAGGCTTGGGGCGCCCCCCTTTAGGGTATCCCCCTGGCCGCATGGGCCCTATGGGGTGCGCTGCCCCTGGCCCATGTAGCCCAGGGTGCCACTCCTCAACCCATATAGGCCTTCGGGGCAGGTGGCACCCACTGGTGGACCCCCGGAACTTTCTAAAACCCCCCAATACAATACCGGAAAATTCCTGAACCCTGAAAAACCACTTTCCATATATGAAACTTTATCTCCGAAACATTTGGAAGCTCCTTGGGATGTCCTGGATCTCATCCGGGACTCCGAACTATATTCGTTTTTACCATTATGAATATCCCATTACTACCCTAGAGTTACCAAACATTAAGGGTGTGACCCTACAGGTTCAAGAACATGCATACATGAGACAACTCTCTGATCAATTATCAATAGCGGGATCTGGATGCCCATAATGACTGCTACATATTTAACGAAGATATTTATCGGTTTGAACCACAATGTTGAGGACTGAGATAATCCCGTATACAATTCTCTCTGTCTGGCGATATGTTACTTGCCCGGGATTCGATCATCGGTATCACCATACCTAGTTCAATCTCGTTACTATCAAGTATATTTACTCTTTCTATAATACAATATCACCATGACTAAACACATTTGTTACATGCTTGCAAGATACTTAGGATGTCATATTACGGAGCGGGCCCAGAGATATCTCTCGGTCACATGGAGAGACGGATCCCACTCTCGATCCATGCAACCCAACAAATACTTTCCGAGATACCTAAAGAACACCATTACGATCACCCAGTTACGAAGTGATATTTGATACCCACAAAGTATTCTTCTGGTATTAGGGAGTGGCATGATCTCTGATACTTGTGATCTGCGTTGGGTTTTCCGTGAAGAAGAACGGGTAGTTGCAGCACAAGGTGGGTAAGTATTTCCCTCGGTTATGAAACCAAGGTTTATCGAACCAATAGGAATACCACTTCTCAACAGTCTTCAGCGACTGCACACAAAAGAACAAACGACTTGCACCCAACGCGGGCAAGAGGGTTGTGAATCCCCTTGATCTCGTTATTTGCAAGCAAATGAGTTGTGTAGATAATTGTTGATAAATATAAATTGCAAAATAAAATAAAAGGTAAATAAATGCAGCAAGGTAGCAATTGCGTTTGCGAATATATAAGTGAATAGACCCGGGGGCCATAGTGTTCCCTAGCGGCATCTCTCATGTAGGCAACGTACGGAGGGTAACAAATTACTGTTGGGCAATTGACAGAAAAGTGGATAGTTATGCTATATTCACGACAATGATCATGTCTATATAGGCATCACGTCCATAAGCAAATAGGCCGACTCCTGCTTGCACCTATTACTATTACTCCACCCATCGACCGCTATCCAACATGCATCTAGAGTATTAAGTAAAACAGAGTAATGCTTGGAGAACAATGACATGATGTAGACAAAGTAAACTCAATTAATATGAATCAACCCCATCGTTTTATCCTTTGTAGCAGCAACACAAAGAAGAATCTTCTCTCTTTCTGTCACTGGGATATAGAAACTCGTCAGGTTGAACCTACTACGAAGCACTACTCCCGCCGAAGAAATATCAATCTACTTGGCCAAAGCACATCAATAAATCGGAGAGCATTACGAAGCTATAATGATCATGCAATTAAGAGACAATATATATCAGAGGTATCTCAAATACTTTTCATGAATAATTTGAGCACAAACCCACAATTGACCGGATCCCAATAAACACACCGCACAATAGGATTACATCGGATGGATCAAAGCGAAGATGTGATGATCATTGTATTGAAGATCATATGAGAGAGATAGCCATCTAGGTACTAGCTATGGGCCCATAGGTCTGTGGTGAACTACTCACACATAATCATGAGGGCAGCAAGGTTGATGAAGAGGCCCTCCGTGATCGATCCCCCTCCGGCAGGGTACCGGAACGGAGCTCCAGATGGGATCGCGGCGGAACAGAGATTTGCAGCGATGGAAAAAGGTTTTTCAAGATCTCCTCAGGGTTTCCAGGATTAATAAGAATTTATAGGCCGGAGAACAAGGTCGGGAGAGCCACAGGGGGCCCAGAAGCTATCAGGGCGCCCCCCTGGGGTCGCGCCCTATTGGCTTGTGGAGCCTCCCTGAGGCTCCCGACTATCCTCCGAGGCTTGTTGGTCTTGTTTTTGTTCAGAAAAAATCGTCAAAAAGTTTTGTGGCAATTGGACTTCGTTTGGTAAAGGAAATCTGCAAAGTAAAAAACACGCAGGAAACAATAACTGGCACTTGGCACTGGGTCAATAGGTTAGTGCTCAAAAATATTATAAATTGGTAAATAATAACCCAAAAAGTATCTAAGAATGATAATATATCAGCATGGAACAATAAAAAATTATAGATACGTTGGAGACGTATCAAGCATCCCCAAGCTTAATTCGTGCTCATCCTCGAGTAGGTCAATGATAAAAACAGAATTTTTTATGTGACATGCTATCCACTATGTAATCTTTATGCATGTATGCTCAATGAGAAATGATGAATCAATAGACATTAACATAGTAATACTTATAAGTATAAGAAACAAAAATCATTAACTTTTTCAAAGCATACGATCCTCAAAAGATGTCTACCCCTTATTCATCTTATTTAATTAGCAAGGCATGGCTCCATCTTCACCACATTAATACAAATGTCAAGCACCACGGTGCCCAAGTAAGGCAATTGGATCATACTTTTTCAAGGTGCATAATTTTTTTATTCTTCACGCAATACATGAGCTTGAGCCATTGGGCATAGCGTTTAGGTGGAATAGAATATGGTGGTAGATATCAATAGGGTAAAAGTGGAGACGATAGTCTTGCATCAACTAGGCATACCAACTGGCTATAGAGATGCCCATCGATAGATGTCAATGCAAGGAGTAGGGATTGCCATGCAAAAATGATGCACTAGAGCTATAAGTGTATGAAAGCTCAAATGAAGTTAAGTGGGTGTGCATCCAACTTACTTGCTCATGAAGACCTCGGGCATTTGAGGAAGCCCGTCATCAGAATATACAAGCCAAGTTTTTAAATAATGAAATTCCCACTAGCAATATGGAAGTGATATATCATGAGACTCTCGACATATGAGGAACATGGTGCCACTTTGAGGCACAAGTGTGGTAAAGGATAGTAGCAAAGTACCTTCTCTCATTTTCTCTCATCATTTTTTTATATATGGTGGGCTCATTTGTCCTGCCCCATTTTCCTTTTCATCCGGAGACTCTTCCCGACTTGTGGGGGAGTCATGGTCTCCATCATTCTTTCCTCACTGGGACAATGCTCTAACAATGATGATCATCACACTTTTATTTACTTACAACTCAATATGGAGAACTAATATGAAGATATGACTCTATATGAATGCCTCTGGCTGTGTACCAGGATGTGCAATGATCTAGCGTGACATGTATCAAAAATATATGAACGGTGGCTTTGCCACAAATACTATGTCATCTCTATATGATCATGCAAAGCAATATGATGATGAACGAACTAGTCATGTGAAGTGACGATGGAATTTGCATGGCAATATATCTCGGAATGGCTATGGAAATGCCATGATAGGTAGGTATGGTGGCTGTTTTGAGAAAGATATAATAAGGCTTATGTGTGACAGAGCGTATCATGTCACGGGGTTTGGATGCACCGGCGAGAGTTGCACCGATCCTCGAGGTGAGAATGGGCTATGCACGACACCGAAGAGGCTAGCAAACATGGGAAGGTGTGATTGCGTATGTCCATGGTTTCACATTAGTCATAAAGAACTCATATACTTTTTGGAAAGTTTTATTAGTTTTAACACAAATCAAAGCATTCTCCGCATGCCCCGAGGGAAGAGGTTGGGAGGAGTTAACCATCGTGCGCTTCCGACCCGAAACAACACTAGGATTTCAACGAGGAATAGAAATGCTCACACATCATCACCATGCCCTTTTAATATTTAGACAAATAATAAATTAACATCTCTGAATATCGACATTTCTACAAATTAAAACTTTTGGACTCACACCATTTCAGATTACTACATCAATATTATTAATCCTCATTCTCTATATGTGCTACATGATGGTTTTGATTATCACTCATTGGATACCTAATATTTTTGGACTTGTATTATGACCCATGAAAATTACCGTCACTATTTGATAACTCTCAAACAAATATAACTGAAGAACGAGAGTGAAATCATTTCTATAAAATCTACATGCCACCGTGCTCAAAAAGATATAAGTGAAGTACTAGAGCAACTGCCGAGCTCAAAAGATATAAGTGAAGCACATAGAGTATTCTAGCAAATTAGGATGAAGGTGTGTCTCTCTTAGATAGGTGTGTCCAGCAAACAATGATTGTGGCAAACTGAAAGTAAAAGAAAACTAAAGCAAAAGACTCTCCAAGCAAAACTCATATCATGTGACGAATAAAAATATAGCTCCAAGTGACATACCGATGAATTGAGACGAAAGAGGGGATGCCTTCCCGAGGCATCCCCAAGCTTAGACGCTTGAGTATTCCTTAGAATATTACCTTGGGGTTCCTTGGGCATCCCCAAGCTTAGGCTCTTGCCTCTCTTCATTCTTTAGCTCATCGTGATAACACCCAAAACTTGAAAACTTCAATCACACAAAACTCAACAAAACTTCGTGAGATCCGTTAGTATAAGCGACATATCAAATACATTAGGTACTGTTATAAATTGATTCAAATTTCAATTTTTCATAATAGGTACTGTTCTTTAAATTCTCCATGGCTTATACCCCCCAACACAATCCATAGCATCATCAAAACAAGCAAACTACACAAGTAAAACAGAATCTGTTTAAAACAGAACAGACTGTAATGATCTGTATGCACGCATACTTTTGTAACTCTCAAAATTCTAAACAATTAGGACAACCTGAAGAATTTGCATAGAAATACTGTGTAAAAATTTAAGACAAAGATCAAGTTCCGGTAAAAAATGAAAATTCCTGTACTGAACGATAAAGTTTCTGTTTTTGCACCGTATCAATTCTACTCATCACGTGGGTCATGCCAAAGGCTTTACTTGGCGCAAACACTAATTAAAACATAAAAACTTAATCATTACATAGGCAACAATCATGTTATCACAACCAAACAGAAAGTAAAAACAAAAAATTAAGATAACTATTGGGTTGCCTCCCAACAAGCGCTATTGTTTTATGCCCCTAGCTAGGCATAATGCATTGTTTCAAGTATTGTAATCTTTGTCATCAGGCTCCACAATAACACAATTATGCTTCTTAGGAAAACTTGGAGACTTGATAATGGGGTCCTTTATGATGTTTATGAAATTGGTGTGCACACGAATCATTTTAAGGTCCTCATTTCGTTTGATAGAAGAAACACTATTATTTTTGGGAACATACATAACCTTGAAATTTCCTCCTTGAGGTGTGCTAGGTTTAGTTTTAGGAGGATAAAAAGCGGAGCCCATTTTATCCATAAACTCCTCCATCTTGTCAATTTTACTAAAACCTAGTTCAACCTATTCGTTAAATATTGCATCTTCCCCTTTTAGTTCTTTCAAAGTGTTTCCTACCTTAGAACCAAATTGAGTAATATGATTTTGAGTCTTTTTGTCTAACTCCTCAATTTGTTCTTTAGTGGCTATTTTATTTTCTATAGCATCCAACCTCCGCATAACATCTTCCAATGTCAAAATGGTTCCATTAATAATAGTGGGAGGTGAACCTACAAGATTTTCAATAGCATTATAAGCATCTAAAGTGTGACACATTAGGAATTTACCACATGTAATGGTGTCAAGGACAAACCTATACCAAGTTGTCACACCCGCATAAAAACTTCTAAGCAAGGTAGTAGTAGATTGCTTACGAGTTGAATTATTTTGAGCACTGCAAATCCTATACCAAGCATCTTTTAAAGTTTCTCCTCCCCTTTGTTTAAAAGTGAACACTTCATTCTCGGGAGCAACGTGAACAAAAGAAGAACTAGACATAGTGACAAGCAACAAACGAAGTAACGACAAGCAAAGATAAATATTTTTGTATTTTTGATTTTTTATGAAACACACTAAATATAACAGCAAATAAAAAGATAAACAAGTGAATGAAAATTTGTGAGAAGCTACTTGATAGTTGATGATGATATTCCCCGGCAACGGCGCCAGAAATCCTTCCTGATACTTGTGATCTGCGTTGGGTTTTTCGTGAAGAGGAACGGGTAGTTGCAACAAAAGGTGGGTAAGTATTTTCCTCAGTTATGAAACCAAGGTTTATCGAACCAATAGGAATATCACTTCTCAACCGTCTTCAGCGACTGCACACAAAAGAACAAACGACTTGCACCCAACACTACTACAAAAAGGGCTGTTAGTGGCGCACCTGTTTTGGCCATTAATGGCGCACTACAGGTGCGCCACTATTATCACGCCATTAGTAACAAATAGTAATGGCGTATCCCTGGTGCGCCATTAGTATACCAGACAATAGTGGCGCACCTGGCAGTGCGCCATTACTATGTCCCCAGGTGCGCCATTACTATCTGACTTAGTAATGGCGCACCACATAGAAGTGCGCCATTACTATCTGACTTAGTAATGGTGCACCACATAGAAGTGCGCCATTACTAACAATTTTTTTTTCAAATTTTTTTTTCAGAATTTTTTTTTCAAATTTTTTTTCGTTATCTCGGGTCACTATGGCTTAATCTCGGGTCAATATGCTTAATCTCAAGTCAAATCGCACTCCGTGGTCAAACTTCCCGGAAGGTCACCCATCCTCACACTACTCCAGCCCGAGCATGCTTAACTTCTCAGTTCTATCCAACCCCAGCACCAGCTCACTTAACAAGCACTTGTTGATATATCTATCATATCAATCCTATTAAACCTTGTTGATGTCTAGGACTTTGTTCATGTTCATGAGTGTGATAAAATTTTGATAAAATATTTCAAACTTCCCGGTCATATTACGTATCATATTTTGAATATTTTTTCAAAAAAAAAAATTCGAAACCAATTTTTTTTCTGTTACTAGTGGCGCACCTAGCAGATGGTGCGCCATTACTAAGTTTGAATTTTTTTTCCATTTCCCCCCCTCTAGATCTTAAAAGCCCGTATCTTTTATTCTGTTAGGTTTTTGGGGATTCTAAAAATCTTCAACGGGGTTCCCCCGGTTGAAATCGGATGTAACTTTTCGAGTAGATGATTTTTCATATAAAAAACTTTTTAATCCGAGTTCGTATGCAAAAGTTATGCCCACTTTACTAAATTCCAGAGAGATTTTGCAAATAAAGTCGAAATTCATATTTGTAAATTTTCCACACAACTAGACCACATATCACATGGGAAACTTATTTTCTTTTATTTTTTTGACATTTCCATCATTTTCTTTTATTTTTTTTAAAACTGAAAAGGCGGTCCACAGGGGGGGGTGCATTTTCTTTTATTTTTTTTAAAACTGAAAAGTTACCAATGGCGCACCACCTTAAAATGCGCCATTAGTAACCCTGGTTACTAATGGCGCACCTGTCATGTGGTGCGCCATTACTAGTTTTGCAAAAAAATAAAAAGAATAATTGTTAGTTTTGTTAGTAGTGGCGCACTATACCCTGGTGCGCCATTACTAGTTTGAACTAGTAATGGCGCACTATACCCTGGTGCGCCATTACTAGTTTTGAAAAAAAAAGTAAAAAAAAAATTGTCAGTAGTGGCGCACAGAGCGTGTGGTGCGCCATTACTAGTTAAAACTAGTAATGGCGCACCGTGCCCTGGTGCGCCATTAATAGTTTTGGAAAAATAAAATAAAATTTGCTAGTAATGGCGCACCGTGTGTCTGGTGCGCCATTAGTAATGAGGACACTAATGGCGCACCTGTATCTGGTGCGCCACTGCTATATAGCAGTGGCGCACCACATACATGGTGCGCCATTAATGTCCATATCAGCTATAGCCCTTTTCCTAGTAGTGCAACGCGGGCAAGAGGGTTGTCAATCCCCTTGATCTCGTTATTTGCAAGCAAATGAGTTGTGTAGATAATTATTGATATATATAAATTGCAACATAAAATAAAAGGTAAATAAAGGCATCAAGGTAGCAATTGCGTTTGCGAATATATAAGTGAATAGACCCGGGGACCATAGTGTTCCCTAGCGGCATCTCTCATGTAGGCAATGTACGGAGGGTAACAAATTACTGTTGGACAATTGACAGAAAAGCGGATAGTTATGCGATATTCACGGCAATGATCATGTCTATATAGGCATCACATCCATAAGCAAATAGGCCGACTCCTGCTTGCACCTATTACTATTACTCCACCCATCGACCGCTATCCAACATGCATCTAGAGTATTAAGTAAAACAGACTAATGCTTGGAGAACACTGACATGATGTAGACAAAGTAAACTCAATTAATGTGAATAAACCCCATCGTTTTATCCTTAGTAGCAGCAACACAAAGACGCATCTTCTCCCTTTCTGTCACTGGGATATAGAAACTCGTCAGGTTGAACCTACTACAACGCACTACTCCCACCGAAGAAATATCAATCTACTTGGCCAAAGCACATCAATAAATCGGAGAGCATTACGAAGCTATAATGATCATGCAATTAAGAGACAATATATATCAGAGGTATGTCAAATACCTTTCATGAATAATCTGAACATAAACCCACAATTTAGCGGAACCCAACAAATACACCGCACAATAGGATTACATCGGATGGATCAAAGCGAAGATGCGATGATCATTGTATTGAAGATCATATGAGAGAGAGATAGCCATTTAGGTACTAGCTATGGACCCGTAGGTATGTGGTGAACTACTCACACATCATCATGAGGGCAACAAGGTTGATGAAGAGGCCCTCCGTGATCGATCCCCCCTCCAGCAAGGTGCCGGAACGGAGTTCCATATGGGATTGCGGCGGAATAGAGACTTGCGGTGCGTAAAAAAGGTTTTCAAGGCTCTCCTCAGGGTTTCCAGTATTAATAAGAATTTATAGGATGGAGAACGAGGTCGGGAGAGCCACAGGGGGCCCACAAGCTATCAGGGCGCTGCCCCCCTGGGGTCGCGCCCTGTTAGCTTGTGGAGCCTCCCTGAGGCTCTCGGCTATCCTCCAAGGCTTGTTTGTCTTGTTTTGGTCCAGAAAAAATCTTCAACATGTTTCGTGGCAATTGGACTTCGTTTGGTAAAGGAAATCTGTAAAGTAAAAAACATGCAGGAAACAATAACTGGCACTTGGCACTGGGTCAATAGGTTAGTGCTCAAAAATATTATAAGTTGGTAAATAATGACCCAAAAAGTATCTAAGAATGATAATATATCAGCATGGAACAATAAAAAATTATAGATACGTTGGAGACGTATCAATCGCATGGTCTAAGGAATATATACTTGACATTAGGAAATCAGTAACAATTAAACTAAGTGAAACGATCATATGCTAAGATTATGATTAGGTTTGTCCATCACATCATTCTCCTAATGATGTGATCCTGTTATTAAATGACAACTCATGTCTATGGTTAGGAAACCTTAAACGTCTTTAATCAACGAGATAGTCTAGTAGAGGCTCACTAGGGACACAATGTATGTTTATATATCCACACATGTATTTGAGTTGTCGGTTAATACAATTATGGCATGGATAATAAACACTTATCAAGAACAAGGAAATATGATAATAAAAACTATATTTTTGCCTCTATGGCATATTTTGAACAGATAGTGTCATCAACATATTGCTATATAGCTAACCTGTCTAAATCAGTGTAGTATAAGTCCCACAACCTGACCATTCTCCTGTGCAAGCTGAACCGTTATCTATAGATAGTTGGCAGCTATATTAAAGAGGAATGGAGGCAAAGGATCTCTCTATCTCACCCCTTTAAAGTTACCATTTTTCTGCCCACATATTATTAACTTTGAAATTAAGTGTCCCTTCGTTAACCACCATCTGAATCAAGTTTACCCATTTTTTGTTAAAACCTCTGTCCTTCGTACTGTGAAGCAGGAAATTCCAATTAACCTTATCATATGCTTTCTCAAAGTCTAGCTTTAAAACAACCTCTTTTTGTTTCAAACTTTTAGATTCATGCAATATCTCATGCAAAGACATCACTCCATCCTTGGTATTTGCACCATTAATAAAACGATTTGACTAACATAAATGAACTTTTTCATGAATGGTTTAACCTTTTCATCCAAAGCCTTTGGAAATGTTTTGAACATGACTAGTAGCAAACAAATAGTTCTATATATCTAAAATGTTCCATAATCAACTCCTTTTGGTATCAGAGTAATAATGCCAAATTAATTGTACTAAGATTCAGAGTTCCATTATAAAATTCACGGAAGCACATCATCAAATCATTCTTAATCTAAGGCCACGAAGCCTGATCGAATTCAACAAGGAATCCAACACAACCAGCAGTCTTGTTTTCTTCATGCTATCAAATTCCATTTTTTATCTGTTCCTCACTGAAGAGTTTTCTCAATTTCTTATTATCCTCCTTGGATATTTTCTCATGATCATCACAAACATCACTCCTTAACTTACAATTAAAACCATTAGGTGGCCAAACAAACTTTTATTGTACTAAACAACATGGTCAACAAGATCGTCGGTACCTTGATTATTCGTATCCTAATTTTTCTAAGAGAAGATATAAGTTTCTCCTCCACCTAGCATTAGCAATATGGTGAAAATAATCAGTATTATTATATCATTTGTGCAACAAATTTTTCACTTGATATTTTGTGCTAGTTTTCCTCCTCCTCTTCCAGATATTCACAAATGAATTACTTAATAAAACTCATCTTGGAAATTTGTTCATTATTCAGGGGTTGGTTTCCTCTAGCTCTTTTAGTTTCTCAGTCAGATCATCCCTAATTTGTAGTACGTGATCTCTAAAGTTTCTACGGCAACTTCTAAATACTTGCTAACCTTCTTCCCTTTAGTCTACAATACATTCGTACTATCCCTAGCAACCAAAAGATCCATCCAAAAAATCAAAATTCTCTCGAAAATATTCTCTTAAAATCCAACTAGGCTTAAATCTAAAGGATTTTGAATAAAACTCCTCCTGGACATCTATTGATTATTCGGGGGTTGGATTCCCTCTAGATCCTCTAAGTCTTTTAGTTCCTCGGTCAAGTAATTCCTTCTTTTCATTACTTGACCTCTCAAGTTTCTACCCCGAACCTCTTCTATATTTGTTAAGCTTATTTAGTTTAGTCTACAGTACATCCAGACTGTCCCTTGCAATCATAGGATCCAACCAAAACCCAACCTTCTCTAGGTAATATTATCTTATACTTGTGCCTAA
The DNA here is from genome assembly GCA_039707655.1 of Elymus sibiricus. NCBI lineage: Eukaryota > Viridiplantae > Streptophyta > Magnoliopsida > Poales > Poaceae > Elymus > Elymus sibiricus. The sequence goes on from CM077663.1 coordinate 404,665,174, forward strand.
TATCTTTATCCTCCATAGTATCCAAGATAAACGGGTTGTGATTATACACAATCCTAGCCAGCTTGTGCACAATGTCCAAGGGGAAGAGGGTTTCCCAACCACCAATCCTTAAAAGCATATCTAATATCTGCAAAGTGGGCTGCCATGATTATTAGATCAATTGAAAGTGCCACTAATTAGGTCAATCTCTCTAGCTCATAGGTATTTATGATGGAAATAAACATATAAATATTGTGTGACTCTGAATGTTCATGTTCTTCTCTTAAGAATATCTAAGCAAGTTATAATCACCTCCCAACAACAAAGGTATACCTAGATTAGAGCACTCCACAGAAAGTTCAACAAAAACAATTCTTCTTTAAACTCCTCTTGAGCACCCCCATACACTACAACCATATCCCAATGAAATATTTTGAAGTGATTTTTTATCTAAACATGTTACTGAAGCACACATGTTCCACTACAAAAGTTGTCCTAGGTGGCCCTCATTAATATCTACATTAGACCTTCCCCCCCAATAAACATAATGTGTCGGAGGTACTCGACAAAGTTTACTTACGTGACCTTCAGATCCAAGACCTAGCATAGCATATTAGGGCTTCTCCAGCATATCTCTGAAAAGTTATATTTGAAAGTGAAACATCGTGTAGGGGATTATACATCATCAAAAGCTTATATTTGAAGGGGGAAAATTTGTGTAGGGTGTTTAGCATCATCTAGAAGATTCCCTATAAAGTTTAGTTCCTTAAATATGATTTATTATTCCTAGAATTTTCCTCCACTTGATCAAATTTAGTCCATCCGTGGCCATTGTTAGGAAATATAAGGCCGAGTCACGCAGCTTTGCGCTCGCCCACAACTTTCCCAGTCAATATCGTCGCCGCCGCCGCTCGTGCCACCGTTAGTCATCCCTTGCTCTGATGAGCGTTAGAAAGGAAAGCCCCACTCCGTCCATATCTCTGGTCACCTTCGCCACCACTAGATACCCACTGTGGGTTGCGAATTCAGTGCTTCAAAAAACGAAATAACGACGCCAAGGGAAGCACATCGTTAAGAGCTCTCAGCTATCGCCAGTGGTAGAAGAAGAAGAGGAAGATGACGAAAAGAAGGAGAAGAAGAAGAAGAAGAACAAGAATTGGCATCGGCCAGACGACTCCCCGTCAGCCTGATGTGGACTCAACAACTACTCGCAGGCCACCTGAAGCCGTGATGACACCCCCTCGACCTCTGATGATCGAAGAAGACACATATTTGGACGAGAAAAGGAGCAAGTCTAATATGTTCGAGGATATGCCATAAGGTCAGAACAACATTTTTTGGTTTTTGTTTTGCAACTGCTCAAGAGATTGGTGCATGATGATGATGCAGCCGATTTCATGGAACAATTGAATGTAAGCAACACACTTGTCCTCGACGACATTGCCATGTCGATGCCATATACCCAAGATATGAGGACAATTGCTAAGGTGGTTGAGAAGGCTGATGAGGTGGATCGGGACCAGGATACCCAGACACCAAAAATAGGAATGGGTCATTCTACAAGACCAAGGAAGAAAATAAATTGTGCAAAGTTTGGTTCAATATCTCTCTTGATGCCATGGTCGGTGGCAACAAAACAAAGGAGAAATTTTGGCAAATGACAGAGGATTACAACAATAACAATGTCACCATTCACTCCAACCACACAATCGGGTCTCTCAGTCATCGTTGTGATGGGATCCAAAACCAATGCAACAGGTGGGCCGCATGTGTTGGAGGTTATTTAAATGAACTTGTTCATTCGATGCCTTTTTCAAACAAATTATAGTTATGGTTAGTTGTTTGATGGATCCAATTGAATTTATATATGCTCCTAGTTGAATTATGATGTGGTGCATTTGAATGATTATGTTTGTTTTGAAACATGATGATATTTTTTGCACATATGATGATTTTTTAATTGCTTGAGCAAACTTTTGGAAGAATTGGCAAATATAATTTTTTGAGGGATGAAGTTTTAGGGGATCTACTAGGTGAAGAAATATTTAATCTATTAAAATAATGAATGAATGGTATAAGGATAAGATTTAGTACGTTTAGAATAAGGGATTTCCTAGAGATGCTCTTAGGCATGCACCCAGAGCCATCGCTCGCTTGACGTACCATTGAGCTATGTCTTTTGGAAAAGGAAAAGGAATAGCTTATTTCATTTCCGCACGTACGTCTTCATTAGGTATTTGTTTGTCCACTGCTTTCGCTCCAAAGGTGGCAACGACAATGTCAGATAAGTTTCTTCCATACTCTCACAGACGTATTTCTTATCAAGCCTATTGATGGTGGATCTGGAAGGTGGTGTCTATGCCATCTCAAGTCCTTCAGATCTAGGCGGGGACTTTGTGTGTCTGTATGTTAGTGTCGAGGCAATGGTCCACTTCCCAGGTTTTTGTGGTGATGGTAGCAAGAGCAGCCAATGACTTTGATGGTGGAAGGCCGAATCTTGGGGGTCATGGTGATGTCTCTCTAGCCATTTTTGGAAGGTTTTAATGTAAATCCAGAGTCTTATTCGTACAAATCTTAACTTGTCGCTGCATCAAAATCATACCAACAATATTTGAAGTTTACAAAGTCATAAACTTCATGCGAACAGACACAAAATAAATAAAAATTATTATGTCGCCCTTTCAGTGGACCAATAATACAAATACTATATACAATCAATTAAGAGACTCAAAGTCCCTAATTTATGTGATGTCAATCAATTCCAACTGGAAGGGGGCCCACTACCTTGTCCTAGTTAGCCAACTCGTCAAGGCTGATGATAATCCATAATATGGGGTTTTTTATCTTTCCCTCTAAAGGAATGTGAAAGTGTTTTGTTTCTTCAGAAAGTTTCCCAAATACTTTATATTTCAACAATCTTTATTTCCCAAAAGAAGGTAGAAACTATGTCGTGTACAACGGAAATGGTTAATTATAACGGGGCCTTAGGCTCATATAAACAATAATCCCTCAAAAATTTGAAAGGCCCATACGGGGTTTGATGATATGGTTGGAAGTTTAGTACCACCTCGGTAGCAGAGAACAATTGATACCAATATATAAATTATTCTCTTCCATGTCCCATTGAAGATGAGAAAAACGAGTGGCACATGCGCTCCTCTATCGTCGCCCACGTATTGTGTTTCGAAACTAGATCCTCTAACATGGCGAAGACTACTTCAGACGGACATCCAATTCACATCCAATATACATCTTTGTTCATGCTCCATTGGTGGTAGCACGCAATGCGCATGGAAACATAATGAAGGCTGACCAGAAGTGTGATGCAGGCCAGTCTGACGAGCACGTAAGAATGGAGAAGTTGGTCGCCGGACGGCCGAAGAGCGATCTCCTCCACGAACCAGTAGATAGTGTCAGTCATTGGACGACTGAAGGATGAGTTGTTCTACTCTTCCCACGATAGCATGACCTCGACAACATGTGCCATGGGGGCAACATCGCTCGTCCTCCTCTTGAGGTTTTGTAGGCTCATTGGCGTGGCCATTTCATTGTGCATCCCATGGCAGCGTGATCTCTCAATATGTTGTGGCCATGGTAGCGGTTGTCTTGCTCCTCTTGTGGTAGTGCTATCTTAGTGGCACAATGCTTACTTGGTGCCTTCAATGGCGACGTGACATTGTGGCGTGCAGCAACCATGCATGCAGTCGTCCTCGTGGTCCGCTGAAGCCCTGGCGGCTGCAATCGCTATATCTCTAGCACTGGGAATGGAGTTAGAGATCCATCGATGGTGAAAGTGAGCCATGGCGATGACAAGTGGATGGGCCACACATAAGATGTCGATGATATTTCTATGGGTGCTGCTTGTTATCCTCAGATGGAGCAGGGACATATGTGAATTGGAGGTCCCTCTGATGTACTCTTGGCCATGCCGGAGCATCTCGTCCCCGTGTTCCATGAACGAGCCTAGCGGAGCCCTCAGACCTCTACTTTAATTGATAACTACTATCAAAAGAGCTTGTGCGTTGCAACGGGAGAAAAAGATACCCCATGCTGTCGGGGAACATTGCATGGGAAACAAAAAAAATTCCTACAAACACCCAAGATCTATCTATTGAGATCAACAGCTACGTGAGAGGGAGTGCATCTACATACCCTTGTAGATCGCTAAGCAGGAAGCATTAAGAAACGCGGTTGGTGTAGTTAAACGTCTTCGCGATCCAATCATGTTCCGTCCCGCGATCCAATCTTGTTCCGTTCCGATCTAGCGCCGAATGGACGGCACCTCCGCATTCAGCACACGTACAGCTCGATGACATCTCCGCCTTCTTGATCTAGCAAGCAAGAGGGGAGAGGTAGATGAGATCTCCGGCAACACGACGGCATGGTGGTGGAGCTATTCCGGCAGGGCTTCGCCAAGTACTACCGAAACCGATCTAGAGGAGAAAAACGATCTAGGGGAGAGGGAGGGCTGCACCGTGGCTTGTGGTGCAGCTTCCCTCCCTCTCCTCTCATATATATAGGGGAAGGGAGGAGAGGGCCGGCGCCCTAGGGTTCCCACCCTAGGGGGCGACGGCGAAGGGGTGGGGCGGCGGACCTAGGAGGTGGCTTGCCACCCAAGCCAGGGTGGCGCCATCCCTAGGGTTGGCCCTCCACCAGCCCAGCCGCATGGGCCTAGGTGGGGAGGTGTGGCCAGCCCACCAGAAGCTGGTGCGCACCCCTCTCAGCCCATGTGGACCCTCCAGGGCTGGTGGGCCCCTTCCGGTGGACCCTCGGAACCCTTCGGCACCCCCGGTGACGCCCGAATTCTTTCCGGTGACCAACATGGAACTTTCCATATATCAATCTTTACCTACAGACCATTCCGTAACTCCTCGGGATTTCCGGGAACTCATCCGGGACTCCAAACAACTTTCGGTTACCAACATATACATCTCAATAATACCAAATCGTCACCGAACGTTAAGTGTGCAGACCCTGCTGGTTCGAGAACTATGCAGACATGACCGAGACACATCTATGGTCAATTACCAATAGCGGGACCTGGATGCCCATATTGATTCCCACATATTCTACGAAGATCTTTATCGGTCGAACCACGATGTCAAGGATTCAATCAATCCCTTATACAGTTCCCTTTGTCCATCGGTATGTTACTTGCCCGAGATTCGATCGTCGGTATCTCCATACCTAGTTCAATCTCGTTACCGGCAAATCTCTTTACTCGTTCTGTAATACAAGATCCCGTGACTAACTCCTTAGTCACATTGCTTGCAAGCGTCTTGTGATGCTGTATTACCGAGTGGGCCCAGAGATACCTCTCCGTCATACGGAGTGACAAATCCGAGTCTCGATTCACGCCAACCCAACAGACGCCCTCAAAGATATGTGTAGAGTACCTTTATAGTCACCCAATTACATTGCAACGTTTAATACACACAAGGCATTCCTCCAGTGTCAGGGAGTTGCATGATCTCATGGTCGTAGGAACAGATACTTGACATGGATAAAGCATTAGCAATAAACTACCACGATCAAATGCTATGCTTACGGTTGGGCCTTTGTCCATCACATCATTCTTCTAATGATGTGATCCCGTTATCAAATGACAACTCATGTCCCTGGTCAGGAAACTTTAACCATCTTTGATCAACGAGCTAGTCTAGTAGAGGCTCGCTAGGGACACAGTTTTGTCTATGTATCCACACATGTATGTGAGTTTCCAATCAATAGAATTATAGCATGGATAATAAACGATTATCATGAACAAGGAAATATGATAATAACCAATTTATTATTGCCTCTAGGGCATATTTCCAACAGTCTCCCACTTGCACTAGAGTCAATAATCTAGTTCACATCACCATATGATTAACACCCAATGAGTTCTGGGGTTTGATCATGTTTTGCTTGTGAGAGAGGTTTTAGTCAACGGGTCTGCAACATTTAGATCCATGTATACTTTGCAAATCTCTATGTCATATTGTAGATGCTGCTACTACGCCCCACTTGGAGCTATTCCAAATGTCTGCTCCACTATACGTATCTGGTTTGCTACTCAGAGTCATCCGATCAGTGTCAAAGCTTGCATCGACGTAACCCTTTACGATGAACTCTTTATCACCTCCATAATCGAGAAACATTTCCTTAGTCCTCCAGTTACTAAGGATAATTTTGACCGTTGTCCAGTGATCCACTCTTGGATCACTCTTGTACCCCTTGACAGATTCATGGCAAGGCACATGTACACCAGGTGCAGTACACAACATGGCATACTATATAGAGCCTATGACTAAGGCATAGGGGACGACCTTCTTCCTTTCTCTTTCTTCTGCCGTGGTCGAGCTTTGAGTCATACTCAACTTCACACCTTACAAGTCAGGCAAGAACTCCTTCTTTGATTGATCCATTTTGAACTCCTTCGAAATCTTGTCAAGGTATGTACTCATTGATAGTCTTATCAAGCGTCTTGATCTATCTCTATAGATCTTGATGCCCAATATTTAAATAGCTTTATCCAGGTCTTCCTTTGAAAAACTCTTTTCAAACAACCTTTTATGCTTTCTAGAAAATTCTACATCATTTCTGATCAACAATATGTCATCCACATATACTTATTAGAAATGCTATAGTGCTCCCACTCACTTTCTTGTAAATACAAGTTTCTAATAAACTTTGTATAAACCCAAAAGCTTTGATCACCTCATGAAAGCATATATTACAACTCCGAGATGCTTGCTCCAGTCCATAGAAGGATTGCTGGAGCTCACATACCTTTTAGCATCCTTAGGATCGACAAAACCTTCTGGTTGTATCACATACAACCTTTTCTTAAAGATACCGTTAAGGAAACGATGTTTTGACATCCAACTGCGAGATTTCATAATCGAAAAATGCAGCAACTGCTAACATAATTCCAACAGACTTTAGCATCGCTATGGGTGAGACAGTCTCATCATAGTCAACTCCTTAAACTTGTCGGAAACTACTTTGCGACAAGTCGAGCTTTATAAATGGTGACATTTACCATCGGCGTCTGTCTTCTTCTTAAAGATCCATTTGTACTTAATAGCCCGGCGTTCATCGGGCAAGTCTACCAAAGTCCATACTTGGCTTTCATACATGGATCCTATCTCGGATTTCATGGCTCCAAGCCATTTGTTGGAATCCGGGCCCACCATTGCTTCTTCATAGCTCGTAGGTTGACTGTTGTCTAACAACATGACCTCCAAGACAGGATTGCCGTACCACTCAGGGCGGTACGATTCCTTGTCAACCTACTAGGCTCAGTAGTAACTTGATCTGAAGTTTCATGATCATCATCATTAGCTTCCTCTTCATTTGGTGTAGGCGCCACAAAAACATCTTTCTGTGTTGTGCTACCATCCAACTGAAGTGACGGTTCAAAAACCTCATCAAGTTCTACCTTTCTCCCACTCAATTCTTTCGAGAGAAACTCTTTCTCGAGAAAGGACCCATTTTTAGATACAAACACTTTGCCCTTGGATCTGAGATAGAAGGTATAACCAACTGTTTCCTTAGGGTATCTTATGAAGATGCATTTTTCCACTTTGGGTTCAATCTTATCAGACATAAGTGTTGCATTCGCAAACTCTAAGAAACGACAGCTTATGTTTCTGCCATACCATAGTTCATACGGTGTCGTCTCAACGGATTTAGATGGTGCCCTCTTAAAGTGAATGTAGTTGTCTCTAATGCATAACCCCAAAATGATAGTGGCAAATCGGTAAGAGACATCATACTACACACCATATCCAATAGAGCATGACTACGACATTCGGACACACCATTACACTATGGTGTTCCAGGTGGCGTGCGTTGTGAAACAATTTCCACATTGTCTTAAGTTGCATACCAAACTCGTAACTCATATATTCACCTCCATGATCATATCATAGACATTTTATCTTCTTGTCACGATGATCTTCAACTTCACTTTGAAATTGCTTGAACTTTTCAAATGTTCCAGACTTGTGTTTCATTAAGTAAATATACCCATATCTACTCAAATCATCAGTGAAGGTAAGAAATAACGATATCCACTGCATGCTTCAACACTCATTGGACCGCATACATCAACATGTATCATTTCCAATAAGTCACTTGCCCGCTCCATCATACTGGAAAACGGGGTCTCAGTCATCCTGCCCATGAGGCATGGTCCGCATGTCTCAACCGATTCGAAATCGAGTGAGTCCAAAGATCCATCGGCATGGAGTTTTTTCATGCGCTTTACAACAATATGACCTTAGCGGCAGTGCCAAAAGTATGTGGTACTATCATTATTAACTTTGCATCTTTTGGCATCAATATTATGGACATGTGTATCAATACGATCGATATTCAATAAACCATTCACATTGGGTGCATGACCATTGAAGGTATTATTCATGTAAACAGAATAACCATTATTCTCGGACTTAAATGAATAACCGTTATTGCAACAAACACGATCTAACCATGTTCATGCCCAACGCATACACCAAATAACATTTATTCAGGTTCAACATTACTCCCGAACGTAGAGGGAGTGTGCGATGGTGATCACATCAACCTTGCAAACACTTCCAACACACATCGTCACCTTGCATTTAGTTAGTATCCGTTTATTCCGTAGCTTTTGTTTCGAGTCACCAATATTAGCAACTGAACCAGTATCTAATACCCAGGTGCTACTAGGAGTACTAGTAAGGTACACATCTATAACACGTATATCAAATATACTTTTGTTGACGTTGCCATCCTTCTTATCTACCAACACTAGTACAAAACAGGGCATCGGTCCACCCCTGAGAAGCCCATTAGTCCCGGTTCACTCACGAACCGGGACCCATGGAGGCATCGGTCCCGGTTCGTGAGGCCAGGGCGCCGGCCGGGCCTCGTGGGCCATTGGTCCCGGTTCGTCTGACCTCTTTTGTCCCGGTTCTAGACAGGAACCGGGACCAATGCGCCTCGCTCCTGGCCCACAACCATTGGTCCCGGTTTGTGGCTGGAACCGGGACTAAAGGTGACCCCTTTTGTCCTGGTTCCAGCCACGAACCGGGACCAATGCGCCTCGCTCCTGGCCCACAACCATTGGTCCCGGTTTGTGTCTGGAACCGGGACCAATGGTTGGCCTATATATAGCCCCTGCCCGCGAGCAGAGCAATGCATTGCTCTGTTTTTTTGCCCGGCCGTGGGAGAGCTTTTGTGGTGCTCTAGCTCACCTCCTATGCACATGAGGTGTTCGATGAAATGCCCGAGCCACACTTAAGCTTTCTCCTCTCGAAGCTCCTTGTCCAAGCTCCATTTTCCTCAAGATTTGTCTAGGTTTGGCGGTCCGTCCTGTCCCGTCCCTGTCCTCACCGCCGTCGATCGCCCGCGCCCATCTCGACGCCGGCAACACCGTGGTTAGCCTCTTCTTCTTATCTTCTTTCTAAAAGAAAAAAGTTCTTACTTGTGTGTTTTAATTAGATGCTCTAGAGAGTTATATGTTGTTCAATAATAAGAACTATATAACGCACGCAGATGAACCGGCAATGGATGTACGGTGACCGACGCACCTCCGAGTATATTAAGGGCCTGCATAATTTTCTTGAAGCGGCTGAGGCAAACAAGCAGAATGGTTTTATGCATTGTCCATGTAGTGTCTGTGAGAATACGAAGGCTTTCTCCAACTCTAAAACCCTTCACTTCCACCTGCTTGAGAAGGGTTTTATGCCACACTATAATGTTTGGACCAAGCACGGAGAAAGAGGGGTTATGATGGAAGACAACGAAGAAGAAGAGGATGATGACAACTACCCGCCCCCTGAATACGGTGATGCTGCAATGGGGGAAGCTGAAGATCAAGAGGAACCAGACGATGTGCCCAATGATGATCTTTGCCGGGTCATTGTTGATGCACAGAGAGAATGCGAAAGTGAAAGGGAGAAGTTGAAGTTCGATCGCATGTTAGAGGATCACAAAAAAGGGTTGTACCCACATTGCGAAGATGACAACAGAAAGCTCGGTACCACACTGGAATTGCTGCAATGGAAGGCAGACAATGGTGTATCTGACAAGGGATTTAGTTCGCTGCTGAAAATAATGAAGAAGAAGCTTCCAAAGGATAACGAATTGCCTGGCAGTATGTACGAAGCAAAGAAGGTTCTATGCCCTCTAGGATTGGAGGTGCAGAAGATACATGCATGCCCTAATGACTGCATCCTCTACCGCGGTGAGTACGAGGATTTGAACGCATGCCCGGTATGCGGTGCATTGTGGTATAAGATCAGACGAGATGACCCTGGTGATGTTGAGGGCGAGCGCCCCAGGAAGAGGGTTCCTGCCAAGGTGATGTGGTATGCTCCTATAATACCACGGCTGAAACGTCTGTTCAGAAATAAAGAGCATGCCGAGTTGATGCGATGGCACAAAGAAGACCGTAAGAAACACGGGAAGTTGAGAGCACCCGCTGACGGGTCGGAGTGGAGAAAAATCGAGAGAAGGTGGGGGGACTTTGCAGGTGACGCAAGGAACGTATGGTTTGGTTTAAGTGCAGATGGCATTAATCCTTTTGGGGAGCAGAGCAGCAATCATAGCACCTGGCCCGTGACTCTATGTATCTATAACCTTCCTCCTTGGTTGTGCATGAAGCGGAAGTTCATTATGATGCCAGTGCTCATCCAAGGCCCTAAGCCACCCGGCAATGACATTGATGTGTACCTAAGGCCATTAGTTGAAGAACTTTTACAGTTGTGGAATGGAGAAGGTGTACGTGTGTGGGATGCACACAAACAGGAGGAATTTGACCTACATGCGTTACTGTTTGTAACCATCAACGATTGGCCTGCTCTCAGTAACCTTTCAGGACAGACAAACAAGGGATACCACGGATGCACGCACTGTTTAGATGACACCGACAGTATATATTTGGACAAATGCAGGAAGAATGTGTACCTGGGGCATCGTCGATTTCTTCCGACCAACCTTCAATGTCGAAAGAAAGGAAAGCATTTCAAAGGTGAGGCAGATCACCGGAAGAAGCCCGCCCTCCGTACTGGTGATCACATACTTGATATGGTCAATGATTTACAAGTAATCTTTGGAAAGGGTCCTGGCGGACTATCTGTTCCGACTGACGATGCGGGACGCGCACCCATGTGGAAGAAGAAATCTATATTTTGGGACCTACCCTATTGGAAAGACCTAGAGGTCCGCTCTGCAATCGACGTAATGCACGTGACGAAGAATCTTTGCGTGAACCTGCTAGGCTTCTTGGGAGTGTATGGGAAGACAAAAGATACACCGGAGGCACGGGAGGAACATCAACGTGTGCATGAAAAAGACGGCATGCATCCAAAGCAGTATGAAGGTCCTGCCAGCTACGCTCTTACCAAAGAAGAGAAGGAAATCTTCTTTGAATGCCTGCTCAGTATGAAGGTCCCGTCTGGCTTCTCGTCGAATATAAAGGGAATAATAAATATGGCAGAGAAAAAGTTCCAGAACCTAAAGTCTCATGACTGCCACGTGATTATGACGCAACTGCTTCCTGTTGCATTGAGGGGGCTTCTACCGGAAAACGTTCGATTAGCCATTGTGAAGCTATGTGCATTCCTCAAAGCAATCTCTCAGAAGGTGATCGATCCAGAAATCCTTTCAAGGTTAAGGAGTGATTTGGTGCAATGTCTTGTTAGTTTCGAGCTGGTGTTCCCACCATCTTTCTTCAATATCATGACGCACGTCCTAGTTCATCTAGTCGACGAGATTGTCGTTCTGGGCCCTGTATTTCTACACAATATGTTCCCCTTTGAGAGGTTCATGGGAGTCTTAAAGAAATATGTTCGTAACCGCGCTAGGCCAGAAGCAAGCATCTCCATGGGCCATCAAACAGATGATGTCATTGGGTTTTGTGTTGACTTCATTCCTGACCTTAAGAAGATTGGTCTCCCTCAATCGCGGTATGAGGGGAGACTGACTGGAAAAGGCAAGCTAGGAGCGGACTCAATAATATGTAGGGACGCGCATTCTTGGTCTCAAGCACACTACACAGTTCTACAGAATTCTACCTTGGTGACCCCGTATGTCGATGAACACAAGAATATTCTGCGCTCCAAACACCCGGAGCAGTGTGACGACTGGATTACATATGAACACATCAGGACTTTCGGCAGTTGGTTGCAAACACGTCTCATGGGTGACAACACTGTTTCTGTTGAGCTGTACTCGTTGGCCAGGGGACCATCTTCGACTGTATTGACTTACAAAGGGTACGAGATAAATGGGAATACATTTTACACGATCGCCCAAGATCAAAAGAGCACCAACCAAAACAGCGGTGTCCGCTTTGATGCAGCATCCAAGAGGGGAAAGGGCACATATTATGGTTACATAGTGGACATATGGGAACTTGACTATGGACATGATTTCAAGGTCCCTTTGTTTCAGTGCAAATGGGTCAATCTGTCAGGAGGCGGGGTACAGGTAGACCCACAGTACGGAATGACAACAATGGATCTCAACAATCTTGGGTACACAGACGAACCATTCGTCCTAGCCAATGATGTGGCGCAGGTTTTCTATGTGAAGGACATGTCTACCAAACCGAGAAAAAGAAAAGATAAGGAAGCGAATACATCATACGATGAGCCAAAGCGCCACATAGTTCTTTCAGGAAAAAGAGACATCGTGGGATTGGAGGGCAAGACAGACATGTCTGAAGATTATGAAAAGTTTCATGAAATTCCTCCCTTCAAAGTCAAGGCTGACCCAAGCACCCTGTTAAACGATGAAGATTATCCATGGTTACGGCGCAATAAGCAAAGGACACAAGCAAAGAAAAAGTGAAGACTTTCTCTCCACAACTATATCATTGCAGTTACATGTGAAGAAATTAAATGAAATCCCTTTGTAACAGATGAGTTTTCGTCCGAAACCCTGATACTTCGAAAGAGATTGTCCATTTTGTACACGAAGTGCATCCAGTTTTTGCCGTAACCCTCTCAACTTTTTAGCACATGCTATGTGGGTGAAATGATGATACCATGCCAACTTTCAACCTTTTCAAAGTTCATTTGAAGTGCTTTTCAATTTCAGGGTCATTTAGCTCAAAGAATGAACTAATAGCAAAAAGAATGAACTAGAAAACCTTTATGAAACTCTAATAGCGAAAATAATGAACTAAAAATAATCAATTAAAAAATTCTGTTATGATCAACTAAAATAAAAATATAATATTCTTCAATACCAAAAAGAATCAACTGAAAAGCTTTTATAAAACTCTAATAGCAAAAGGAATCAACTAAAAATATTTTATAAACCTCTAGTATTTATGAAACTAAAATTATATAAAATTTATGCAACTAAAGTTATCAAAGTATTTTTTGTTCAAAACATTAATAGCAAAAAGAATCACTCAAAAACTCTAAGTATTTAGTTGTAAGTAGAAACAAAAGAAAATAAATAAAGCAAAAAATAACAAAATAAAATAAATAAAGCAAAAAAAAAGCAAAAAAAAAACAAAATAAAATAAATAAAGCAAAAAAAAAATAAAAGAAAATAAATAAAGCAAAAAAATAAATAAAAGAAAATAAATAAAGCAAAAAAAAAATGCCGGCTACTGGGCCACCACGGCCTGCATACGACTAGAAACCCGCTAGTTGGGCCAGGATGCAGGCCCGCAGAAGGCCCAGTAGGCCCACGACAGAGAGAGTTCGTTTAGGCCCGTAGGCCTGCTTTAGAGAGGAGCTCGAAACGGTGGCCGCAGCCGCGCTTATAAACCAGTGCGGGCGCTAGTCAACTAGCGAGGTGGGACTAAACTTCCACGCCCCGACGCCGTAGAGCCCTTTGGTCCCGGTTCGTGGCACCAACCGGGACCAATGCCCACCTTTGGTCCCGGTTGGTGGCATCAACCGGGACCAATGCCCACCTTTGGTCCCGGTTGGTTCCACCAACCGGGACCAAAGGTCTCAGCTTCCCGCCCTTTGGGCTGACGAAAAGAGACCTTTGGTCCCGGTTGGTGGCACCAACCGGGACTAAAGGTGGGCATTGGTCCCGGTTGGTGGCACCAACCGGGACCAAAGGTCTCCCTATATAAGCGGGAGTTGGGAAAATTTGCCAAAGACATCTGCAGTTTCCCCCGACGACGCCGAGCACATCGACGCCGCCAGCCTGCCCGAGCTCGCCGTCGACGCCCTCGCCGCCTTCTGCCCCATCGACGCCGTCAGGCTGCTCCTCGTCGCCATCGCCGCCGAGCCCCCGCTGCCCCGACGCCCTCGACGCCCTCTGCCCCGACGCCGGCGCCGCTCCCCGCGCCCCTGCTGCCCCGACGCCGCCCGCCGTGCCCCCCTTCCCCTGCCCCGACGCCGCCCCCAGTGAGCCCCCCTCCTTCCCCCGAGCCGCCGCCACTGCTCTGCTTGCCGCGCCGTGCCCCTGCTCTGCTTGCCGCGCCGCCGCCGCCACCGCCGCCCCGGCTGGATCTGCCTTTTTTTTGTATGTATATGCAGTATGTATGTATGTATGTATGGATGCTGTATGTATGTATGTATATGCAGTATGTATGTATGGATGGATGATCCATAGAAAGTTTTTATATATGCATTGATACAATTTTATTTTTGTTCATAGATTTATTTTTGTTCATAGATGTATGTTTTTTTTTGTTTATAGAAAGTTTTTATATATGAGCAATGATGATCCATAGAAAGTTTTTATATATGCATTGATATATGAGCAATGATGATCCATAGAAAGTTTTTATATATGCATTGATACAATTTTATTTTTGTTCATAGAATTTTTTTTGTTCATAGATGTATGCTTTTTTTTTATAGAAAGTTTTTGTCATGAGGAGGGACGTCGGACATGCATGAGAGAGAGGCGGTCCGCTCGTCGGACATGTCATGTGGATTTTTTTTGTTCATATAGAAAACTCCGGCAACTTCGACATGAGGGGGGGAGACGTCGATCAACCCCCTCCCGCCCCTACCCGTAAAAGTTAAAATGTTCATATATTCAAAATGAGTGAAAATGAGTTAAAAGTTACTTACTCCCGGTCCGCTCGCCCGACCAACTCTCGAGGCCACCTGTACCCCCTCCCCGATAACTTCGACATGAGGGGGGACGTCGGACATGAGGGGTGAGCATCGTTGTCGTCTACCCCCTCCCCGATAACTTCGACATGAGGAGGGACGTCGGACATGACATGAGGGGTGAGCGTGGTTGTCGTCTACCCCCTCCGGTAACATAGATAACTCCAGTAACATAGATTTATCAAGAATGCCCCCATTATGGATGTGCACAAGTTGATCCAATTTTTTTCTGATCTCATCTATATATATATTCTTCTATATTTGCAGAAACTATGGATCAAAGAGACTTGGAACAAGAACAGTTGTTGGGGGAGATAATCCTCGCCGGAGGTGATGCTGTCTTGTCATTTCTCAACGACACCGATGGAACAATGGAGGAAGGACATGATCATGATGGCTCCGGTGACATGATCATGATGGCTCCGGAGGTGCTGACTAGATAATTGATGCATTAATTGTTTTGGTATGTACATATATTAACTCTTCTTTCTTCTTTTATAGCCCTCTGGATCGAGCCAAACTTCGGTAACGAGACGAGGCCCGAAGAAGAGGTTGCGCAAGGATGAAAGGTTCACGATCACAGCACTCGCGGACGATGGCCTACCGATTGAACCCAAGCGGACGAAGGACGCATTTTCTGCTCAGTGCGGAGCTATTGTTAGGGACAACATCCCGATCAGCATCAAGCAATGGAATAAGCCTAAGGACGACGCCCCTGAAGTTGATTATGTCACCGATAGACAGAAAGATGATCTTTGGACCTTGCTGAAGGCAAATTTCACCCTACCGCCAGAGGAGGATCCGAATAAGCCCGTTATAGAGCCACTGGTCAAGGCGTGTGCTCTTAAGAAGATGGCATATCTATTCAGGAGGTGGAAGAAGGAGTTGAAATCAAAGTTTGTCGACAAAGGTGAGACTCCAGAATTCATCGGCCGATTTGAGAAGATAAGAGATCACTGGCCCGCATTTGTGGCCTACAAGACATCAGACAAGAGTAAGAAAATGTCAGAGACAAACAAGAACAACGCTGCAAAGAAGCAGTATCACCATCACACGGGGTCAGGTGGCTACCTCAAAGCCCGGCCGTTGTGGGACAAAGCTGAGAATGACCTGATTGCTAAAGGGGTCGAACCACAGACATTGAACTGGCCAGACCATTCAAGGACTTGGTTCTTCGGGGTTGGGGGAACTTTGGACCCTGAAACAGGGAAGTGCCGTTGGACGGACGAGCAACTTGCAATACCCGTCACGAAGCTTCAGAAGTATATCACCGCAGTGCAGGAAGGGACGTTCATTCCCGACAGATAGAAGGACGAGCTGACTGAGGCCCTAGGGAATGCTGAGCACCCTGGACGAACACGAGGCACACCAGGCTCCGTTCTGTGGAAGTTTGGGTTTCCCGACGCAGGCGGTTACAGAAGCCGGGAGAGAAAGAGGAAAGCGGAGCTGAGCGACATGCAGAAGATGAGTGCAAAACTACAAAAGCTAGAGGAAGCTGAGAGCCAGCGAGCTGCCGGCTAACTATCTCAGTGGCACGAAGCTACCCCAGAAGCTACCCCGCCATCTCAGCGGAGAAGCAGCGTGGCTTCCACGGAGCCCGTTCAGACTGACTTCACGGGGCCTATCTACCCCGTGGATACTATCACGGAGGCTCAAAATTGCGAGCTTATGACGAAATGCCATAACCTCACTTTCAAGGCGGCTCTCGGCTCTGTTGCACCTCCTCAACCCAATGGAACTTTTCACTGCCTTCCGATTCCACATGGCTATGCTGTTGTGATGGTGGATGAAGTAATGGAGGGATTTGAGGAGCTCGAGCTTTACCACTCTACAGGTGAAGGGGAGAATCAGCTGGTTCGTGCTCTGAGGAGTACATGTCTATGGCAGAAGGAGTACATCAAGCTTCCAAACTGGACGCCTCCGCCTCCTCCTCCTCCTCCGGCGAGTCAGGGCACTCCGCCTCCTCCTCCTCCTCCTCCTCCTCCGGCGAGTGATCAGGGCACTCCGCCTCCTTCTCCGGCTCCTTCGACGCGTGAGGGCACTCCGCCTCCTCCTTCGCCTACTCCGACGCGTCGGAGCACTCCGCCTCCTTCTCCGCCTCGTCAGCAACGACGGAAGAGAGACGCCGCCGCTCCGGCGGCTAGCAGTACAAGCAGAGGCGGGAGGCAATTCAGATACGGTCCATCTCTCAAGCCCCTGGAAAAGTTACCATATGAGAGGACCGAGCAGGAAAACGAGGACATATGTCGTGCCCAAGTGAGGGACCATTTTGTAAAGAAAACTCCACCTCCGAAGGAGAAGCTAGATCCGGTGAAAGTGAAGCGCACTATCGATGCCCTGAAGCGACCACCACCGCCTCCGCCGGATTCCAACTATGTCCGCATTCTTAAAAAGACATATGAAGAAGCACGGCGGTCGGGAAGTACTTCCAGTGATGCAAGGTTAGCAGAACGAAGAAGTGGGAAAACAATTCCCTAGCTCGGCGAACAGGAGAAGAAATCGTGCCCCCCGCTCAAGGTGTCTAGCGATATCGTCGCTAATCATCCGGGGATGGTGCCTGGTACCAATCCTAGTGATTACTTGGGGGATGATGTAATTTTTGAAATGGCTGAGGTAACAAAAGAATAATATAAATACGTGCACGGGAAGCCTCTCGTCAAACTTGATCATCCTCCTCTAACAACGATGATGTACAAATTGCATGAGTGGTACATGAAAACCTGCAGGGAGTCTGGGAGAGACACTATGTATATGGCAGTGAAACCAGAGCACGAATTCATTGGACTTCCCGTGATGCCTATTGAATTTGTGGAGTTATTTCAGTTATACAATCAACTGGCCCTCGACAAACAACTCATGACTTCCTACTGTCTGTAAGTATTACTTCTATAGTTAAGTCTCTAGCTCAGCTCGTTCATTGCATGTATATATAATTATCCTCACTATATTATGCAGATTGAAGATCTTCGAATGCAAAAAAGTAGGAATCTTCGACGTTGGGTTCATTAGCCCAGATGCCGTAAATGAATGGACGGTACAAAACTCAATCAAAGAGACCGAGGAGAACTTGCTACAGTCGTTCCTTATACATCAAAACAAAAGGGAAATACTCTTTGCTTACAACTTCAAGTGAGTATTGCTGTCTTCTCTGTATACTCAGTTTCGCTTACTCGAGGTTAAGTAATGTAATTGATGAGTTATATATGCGTGCGCAGTTTCCACTTTATTCTGCTATCCATTAAGCTTGACGGGGCATTAGTAACTGTCTTAGACTCGAGACGTAAAGATCCCGAGAATTATGCGGACATGACTGCAATGCTCAAGAAGTAAGTTCAGTCAATACCGGGACCATATCGGCATGCAACTTTCGTTAATTTCCTGATATCAAGTAATCATTTTCTTTGCCTGGCAGGGTTTGGAAGAAGTTCACCCGAAAGGTTCCTGGTCTAAACAAAGAGTTGCGATTTACGCACCCCAAAGTAAGTAGTACTAGCTAATTCCGCGCATCTCTAATTGATTCAAATTTTCATCAATATATCATTACCATGCTTGCTTATCAGTTTGATTGAACTCTATTCTCGTAAAGTGCTTGTACCAGAAAGAAGGGACTGTTTTATGTGCATACTACGTATGCGAGTTCATTCGCCACTCGACCTCTGAGCGGGGCTTCTCTGACAAACAATTTGAAGTACGTAAATAATATTCACAATTTTATTTTATATATTACCATCAATTGTGTTGAGTTTTATTCATATATATGCATGTATTGACCCCCTTCTTTAAATTAGATCTGGCAGATGCGGGATGAACTCCTACCACATGATCGCATACGAGCAATTCAAGAGGAATTGGCGGGATTCTTTCTTGACCACGTCATACCTAAAGACGGGGAATACCATGCGGATTTGTGATTGGATCTTAGGTAGATGATGTTAGGGATTGTAAAAGATGTTATATTGTATATATGTAGTTCCGTCGGATAGATATACGAAAACTTGTTGTTCGACCAAGCACGGAGAAAGAGATGTCACTTCTCTCTATATATGTTCAGCATGACGATCTTGTGTAATTAATGGTTTCCTTCATTTTCTTATTAGCTAGCATCGAGTTATCTCTATATGTATAGTAGCTACCGTCGACCGAGCACGGAGAAAGAGAGGACACTTCTCCCTATTAGCTAGCTAACACAATATGAAACCCCTAAATTAACCCTCCAAAACCCCCAACCCCCCTCCCCTTCAAAAAAAAAACAAAAACCCCAGCTGCTGCCAGAAGCTCACGCGTGGATGACCTTTGGTCCCGGTTGGTGTGACCAACCGGGACTAAAGGTCCTCCTGCCTGGGCTCCCCGCAGCGGCCACGTGGATGCCTTTTGGTCCCGGTTGGTGTTACCAACCGGGACTAAAGGTCCTCCTGCCTGGGCTTCCCGCAGCGGCCACGTGGAGCCCCTTTGGTCCCGGTTCGTAAGCGAACCGGGAGTAAAGGTTTTGGGCTTTAGTCCCGACCATTTAGTCCCGGTTCCAGAACCGGGACTAAAGGCCCTCTGGAACCGGGACTAAAGGCCCTTTTTCTACTAGTGCAATTATTTGGGGTAGTTTCGCTATGAGTGACCGTCCCCCTTACAATAGAAGCACTTAGTCTCGGGTTTGGGTTCAACCTTGGGTTTCTTCACTGCAGCGGCAACTGTTTTGCCATTCTTGAAGTTTCCCTTCTTGCCCTTACCCTTCTCGAAACTAGTGGTTTTACTAACCATCAACACTTGATGCTCCTTCTTGATTTCTACCTTTCGCGGTGTAAAACATTGCGAATAGCTCAGGGATCAACTTGTCCATTCCTGGTAAGGATGGCAATGGATCGGGTTCGGTCCGGGTTGAACAATATCAAATCCATATCCGAATCCACGAGGATATTCTGTGCCCATCCATGAAAAAACCCTCGGGCAAAAAATTGTGTCCATATCCAAACCCGATGGATATCCATAACCAATGGATACCCATCGGATCCTGTGAAAACACTTATACATAATACCTTGAAAAATCACAAGACTCAGATTTTCGCAAAATGAAATTGCGCATCTTCACAACATTAAATAACTTTTCAGATCCTCGAAAAATGACATCGGAGAAGTGCACCATATGAAATAAGCTCTCAAATTCTCATAGAATGACATAGCAGAATATCAACTAAGCATAAGTAAAAAATTCCCAGCCTTAGTTCCTCACAGAATGACATAGGAATAGCCCAACATAATTTCTCAGTCTTAGTTTCTTACAAATGACATAGGAATAGCCAAATATAATTTCTTAGTCGTACTTTCTTACATCCACGAAACATAAGTACTACATCATAGTTCTCATTCTAAATGAAGCAACGTATTCTTCTAGGCATCATCTTCTTTCTTCCCCCATGATGGACCAAACTTCAGCTATGATAGGCTCGGACCCATCCTTCGTGTGAACAGATCATAAGAACAGTAAATAAAATCATGGAAATAAACAACCAAATATTCTATCATGTAAAAATAAACAACCAATTCGGTATCTAAATTGCAATTTTTACAACCGAAAGAACTAATAACTAAAGCCACCGACTGTGAGCTCTTTTTTCAGCACATGACATGGACCTAGTTGAGCAAATGGATCTTAATCAGTCAGATTTTGATTTTATATTAACTAGCAAAGTGGCCCGCGCAATGCCCGGGCAACGACTTATTTCCAATTAACAATTTCCCTTTTATCTCTAGAAATCAATGGTAACAAATCTGTACTTAGAGACGGCCGAAGTACTCTTATTTAAGAGAGTGAGCTAAAGTATTAGTTGTCAAGTGGTGGAAGTATAACTTTCTAAGCAATTAGAAAATGTTGCACATGTCTGTTAGTGAAACCAAAATGCTTAAGATTGAATGGAAATTTACATGTATTATTGAACTTCTATCGTTGCTATCGGGAGGTATTTTGTCATAAGTCGAATATATTGTCCCTAGAAGTTCACCGTCAAGTGGTGCCGCTTGTTTATGGATGTGCAAGACCTTTTAGCCCATTTATGCAGATAGCGTCATGATGAAACAAAGATTCAAATCAAATAAAAATGAAACAAATTTATTTGAGATATTATGATTGCCAGCACAGTTATTGTAGAACGATATGTTGTTTAAGAACTGTATCAAATGTTTAGAATCTATTGCACATCTAAAAACTTTTGACCGGAGAAACCCTTTTCTGGAATGGATCTATATTTCAAGTGAACCAAACCAAACAGTATAGCACAAAAATAATCACAAGTAACAATAAGAATCTGTATATGTCATTTTCTAGGGAAAAACAAATTGATACGCAACAACATGCTCAGTTTGTCAGCCATATGTACGTATGTCTAACACGTTTGTACTCTAATACATGACCCTTTATCAATGTCTAGGTTGTCCCTTTTCGATAATAAATATCCACATGCTAACCATTATTATCACTACATCATATCAAAATGTATCGAACACGTCTAAATTGACGCAAGTGGATAGCTAACATAACCTACTAAAGTATACATACTAATTTGGTAGTTCCTGAAACTGAGAGGAACTACAGTTTACTTCTAGGAGTAAAGATATCGTACCATAAATACCGACATCACCATGCATTTCCATCTCTCCGGCCCTTCACTCCCATTAAAATATTAAACATAGACAAAACTAATGTATCAACACATTCCGTAAGGTATTACGGGGAATTAAAGTTTGGATCCCAAGCTTTGAACGATCAGAACATAAGGGCCTCTATATGGCCCGGTTGACTAAGAAGACCTTACTTCTCGGTCGACTTCACAAATTTTTTCGTACAGATCTAACATACTTTGAATTTCACAATAATTGTTAGTGTAGAAGAATATGTATACGGTCACGGAAGTCTAAAAATGCGTTAATAGTCCTGTAATAATTTGTTATTGTAGCGCAAATACAATGCATAATTTGTTCTCACAGAACCTTCTTGAGTCAATTTGATCTACAGTTTTTTAGTATCGACTGCAAAATAAGAAACTCTCAGACGACGACAATTAGCAAATTCTTTTTGAACATACTTGTATGCCATTTGATTATTGTACAAAATATATAGAATAGTTAGTAGTAGGTGTGCTATTTTTCATTGGTGTGTAGCTTTTTGTATTCTACACGTTGTCCACTCGCTTCTTCGATGCAACCTATAACTAAAAAGAACTATAGCAATCCCATTTCAAGCTGCAGGAAGATCTATCATCAAAGTTACATAATGCTCGCAATTTTATATGTTCTCCTCAGGAAAAGACTGAGTGCGTAGTAAGGAACATCTACATATTATGTCGCGTTGTCATTTTCATCTACTTTCTGTTGAACAAAATAGTTCTACGCTGAAGAGAGGAAAATGTATATCGTATTGTCCCAGGAGCTAAGACACATTGCCTTGATCACCATGCACAAATAATATGGCTACTCATTGTAGGATACATGACTCAAAATAAAGGCAAGAAAATAACTGAACTAATTAGCAGTACCGTAATTAGGCAAGTGAATTCAGTTTGCTGGAACTGTAATTGTGAAGTGTAGATAGAATTGCTCAGTGCCAAAATACAGGAAACAGTGTCAGTTAGATCTCTCAAAACATAGGATACTTGACTCAAAATAAAGGCAAGAAAAAAGCTCATCTAATTAGCAGTACCATAATTGGGTAAGGCAATTCAGTTTGCTGGAGCTGTAATTGAGAAGTTTAGATATAATTGGTGAGTGCCAGAAATAGAGTCAGTTTGATCTTTGGAAACACTGGGAAACATCACTAACTAATTGAAGAATTTAATATATAAGAAGTAGCTCTAAATTAACATTTATACAAATGGTTAACCGATGGACCATTGATCACTTAATTATTCATAAACTTGGGGATCGGAGTTTGTCAGAATAACAGAGAAGGGCTACTTTTGTGTATATGTGCATATAACTTGAGCCAAAAAGAACGATACAAAAAATAAACCTAGAGTAAAGAATAGCAACTGTTAATGGCCATATTTCACTAACTCCTTGGAGCGCTGCATCGCTGGCAAGAAGCGCATATGTAGTGTAAGCAAGGATCCCATTGAAATTGTGATAGACTTAGATGCATGTTACATCTAAAAGGCATAGCAATCCTGTACCATACCACAAAGATGGCAGCTGAACAGATGTACATCACACCAATATAATATTGCCCATCTATTGTTCTGGTGTATATATAGAATTGGGGATAATCAAGTTATCAATCTTAAGTTACGTGTGATGCACACGAGACACGACGCCATAGAGGAACATGGGGATAGCGAGGACGGGTCGATCCACTGACACTGCTGCCGAACGTCCTGTGAGATGTCAGATGTGGTGTAAAAAGCCTGAGCGGCGGTGTAGATGACATCCTCATTGTCAGCGCTCAGTAGGTATGGGATATTTGTCATGACCGGAATTAGGGCCACCAGGTCAATCCACCACACGATTTTTGAGAGTGGCAAGTTGGCCCTGCTGACAGAGACATGCGTACATAGGTGTGTATACATTCGCATCCGGCCGGTAGGATGACTGGATCGATTGCTATTTGCGTTAGTCTGGTCCAGAGATAATCAATAAGGCTTCTTGACTCCCGGTACTTCGTCTCTCCAAAAATCTGCTTGATCCTAGATGCCAATCGACCGGCCGTAGATACACCGACGACTACGGCGTAGGGGACCTAGGCGATCGCGTTGAATCGATCAGCCATACATACGGCAGCGACCATGGCGTAATGGGACCCAGGCGATAGTGAATCGATGGGCCATACATACGGCAGCGACCACGGCGTAAGAAGACTCAGGCGATCGCGGTGTTCTGCAGATTGCTTGGCAATGTCTAGATATACACGGTTTGGAAAGTTTTTTTCTTGAAAGGTTTAGAAAAGTTTTTCACGGGAAATAAAAGTTTGTTTTACAGAATGGCAAAGGTGGGTAATTTTGTTTTACTTTAATGTCCAAATTTCTGTTTGCAAGATCAATTGGTCGTGGTTCTTTGATGTATCAATTCAACGGTCGGATATTTCTAATTAACGTGGGATTTTCTAGCATTTTTACTTATTTTGATCCGCATTTTGCTTTTAGTAGATAACTAGCAAAGTGGCCCTCACAAATGCGAGGGCAACATCTTTTATTCTATCGAAACAAAACTATGTGATAATTGTTATTTTGGGTTACACTAATCGTTGTTACCCTTTATTTGTATGATATCTCAATTAAGGCTTAGAGCTTTCATTAACGATAAGAGGTAGGCAAATTTAAACACTAGTAGAAAACAGGGCTTTGGTCCAGGCCGGGCCAGCCCATTAGTCCCGGTTCAGTCACGAACCGGGACCAATGGGGGCAACGGTCCCGGTTCGTGAGGCCAGGGGGCCGGCCGGGCCTCGTGGGGCATTGGTCCCGGTTCGTCTGGACCCTTTAGTCCCGGTTCCAGACACGAACCGGGACCAATGTGCCTCGTTCCTGGCCCACAACCATTGGTCCCGGTTCGTGGTTGGAACCGGGACCAAAGGGGTCCTTTGGTCCCGGTTCCAACCACGAACCGGGACCAATGAGATGCCTATATATGCCCCCCTCGCCAGCGAGCAGAGCACTCCACACTGCTCTGTTTTTCTGGCCGGCGAGGGGGGAGCTTTGTGGTACTCTAGCTCACCTCCTATGCACATGAGGTGTTCGATGAAATGCCCGAGCCATACTTAAGCTTTCTCCTCTGGAAGCTCCTTGTCCAAGCTCCATTTTCCTCAAGATTTGTCTAGGTTGGCGGTCCGTCCTGTCCCGTCCCCGTCCTCACCGCCGTCGATCGCCCGCGCCCATCTCGGCGCCGGCACCACCGTGGTTAGCCTCTTCTTCTTATCTTCTTTCTAAAAGAAAAAAGTTCTTACTTGTATGATTTAGATAGATACTTGTGTAACTTTCTTACTTTTATTATTGTTTGTTATTATATAGTGCGATGGTTTTGGTTATATGTTGTTCTAGATAGTTCTTACTTGTATGATTTAATTAGATGCTCTAGAGAGTTATATGTTGTTCAATAATGAGAACTATATAACGCACGCAGATGAACCGGCACTGGATGTACGGTGACCGACGCACCTCCGAGTATATTAAGGGCCTGCATAATTTTCTCGAAGCGGCTGAGGCAAACAAGCAGAATGGTTTTATGCATTGTCCATGTACTGTCTGTGAGAATAGGAAGGCTTTCTCCAACTCTAAAACCCTTCACTTCCACCTGCTTGAGAAGGGTTTTATGCCACGCTATAATGTTTGGACCAAGCACGGAGAAAGAGGGGTTATGATGGAAGACAACAAAGAAGAAGAGGATGATGACAACTACCCGCCCCCTGAATACGGTGATGCTGCAATGGGGGAAGCTGAAGATCAAGAGGAACCAGACGATGTGCCCGATGATGATCTTCGCCGGGTCATTGTTGATGCACAGAGAGAATGCGAAAGTGAAAGGGAGAAGTTGAAGTTCGATCGCATGTTAGAGGATCACAAAAAAGGGTTGTACCCAAATTGCGAAGATGACAACAGAAAGCTCGGTACCACACTGGAATTACTGCAATGGAAGGCAGACAATGGTGTATCTGACAAGGGATTTAGTTCGCTACTTAAAATAATGAAGAAGAAGCTTCCAAAGGATAACGAATTGCCCGGCATTACGTACGAAGCAAAGAAGGTTCTATGCCCTCTAGGATTGGAGGTGCAGAAGATACATGCATGCCCTAATGACTGCATCCTCTACCGCGGTGCGTACGAGGATTTGAACGCATGCCCGGTATGCGGTGCATTGCGGTATAAGATTAGAAGAGATGACCCTGGTGATGTTGAGGGCCAGAGCACCGGGAAGAGGGTTCCTGCCAAGGTGATGTGGTATGCTCCTATAATACCACGGTTGAAACGTCTGTTCAGAAACAAAAAGCATGCCGAGTTGATGCAATGGCACAAAAAAGACCGTAAGAAAGACGGGAAGTTGAGAGCACCCGCTGACGGGTCGCAGTGGAGAAAGATTGAGAGAAAGTGGAGCAACTTTACAGATGACCCAAGGAACGTATGGTTTGGTTTAAGTGCAGATGGCGTTAATCCTTTTGGGGATCAGAGCAGCAAGCATAGCACATGGCCTGTGACTCTATGTATGTATAACCTTCCTCCTTGGTTGTGCATGAAGCGGAAGTTCATTATGATGCCAGTGCTCATCCAAGGCCCTAAGCAACCCGGCAATGACATTGATGTGTACCTAAGGCCATTAGTTGATGAACTTTTACAGCTATGGAATGGAAGAGGTGTACGTGTGTGGGATGAGAACGAACAGGAGGAATTTGACCTACATGCGTTGCTGTTTGTAACCATCAACGATTGGCCTGCTCTCAGTAACCTTTCAGGACAGACAAACAAGGGATACCACGCATGCACACACTGTTTAGATGACACCGACAGTATATATTTGGACAAATGCAGGAAGAATGTGTACCTGGGGCATCGTCGATTTCTTCCGACCAACCATCAATGTCGAAAGAAAGGAAAGCATTTCAAAGGTGAGGCAGATCACCAGAAGAAGCCTGCCCTCCGTACTGGTGATCACATACTTGATATGGTCAATGATTTACAAGTAATCTTTGGAAAGGGTCCTGGCGGACTATCTGTTCCGACTGACGATGCGGGACGCGCACCCATGTGAAAGAAGAAATCTATATTTTGGGACCTACCCTATTGGAAAGACCTAGAGGTCCGCTCTGCAATCGACGTGATGCACGTGACGAAGAATCTTTGCGTGAACCTGCTAGGCTTCTTGGGAGTGTATGGGAAGACAAAAGATACACCGGAGGCACGGGAGGAACAACAACGTGTGCATGAAAAAGACGGCATGCATCCAAAGCAGTATGAAGGTCCTGCCAGCTACGCTCTTACCAAAGAAGAGAAGGAAATCTTCTTTGAATGCCTGCTCAGTATGAAGGTCCCGTCTGGCTTCTCGTCAAATATAAAGGGAATAATAAATATGGCAGAGAAAAAGTTCCAGAACCTAAAGTCTCATGACTGCCACGTGATTATGACGCAACTGCTTCCCGTTGCATTGAGGGGGCTTCTACCGGAAAACGTTCGATTAGCCATTGTGAAGCTATGTGCATTCCTCAATGCAATCTCTCAGAAGGTGATCGATCCAGAAATCCTGCTAAGGTTAAGGAGTGATTTGGTGCAATGTCTTGTTAGTTTCGAGCTGGTGTTCCCACCGTCCTACTTCAATATCATGACGCACGTCCTAGTTCATCTAGTCGACGAGATTGTCGTTCTGGGCCCTGTATTTCTACACAATATGTTCCCCTTTGAGAGGTTCATGGGAGTCTTAAAGAAATATGTTCGTAACCACGCTAGGCCAGAAGGAAGCATCTCCATGGGCCATCAAACAGAGGATGTCATTGGGTTTTATGTTGACTTCATTCCTGACCTTAAGAAGATTGGTCTCCCTCAATCGCGGTATGAGGGGAGACTGACTGGAAAAGGCACGCTAGGAGTGGACTCAATAATATGTAGGGACGGGCATTCTTGGTCTCAAGCACACTACACAGTTCTACAGAATTCTACCTTGGTGACCCCGTATGTCGATGAACACAAGAATATTCTGCGCTCCAAACACCCGGAGCAGTGTGACGACTGGATTACATATGAACACATTAGGACTTTCGGCAGTTGGTTGCAAACACGTCTCATGGGTGACAACACTGTTTCTGATAAGTTGTACTCGTTGGCCAGGGGACCATCTTCGAGTGTATTGACTTACAAAGGGTACGAGATAAATGGGAATACATTTTACACGATCGCCCAAGATCAAAAGAGCACCAACCAAAACAGCGGTGTTCGCTTTGATGCAGCAACCAATAGGGGAAAGGACACATATTATGGTTACATAGTGGACATATGGGAACTTGACTATGGACATGATTTCAAGGTCCCTTTGTTTCAGTGCAAATGGGTCAATCTGTCAGGAGGCGGGGTACAGGAAGACCCACAGTACGGAATGACAACAGTGGATCTGAACAATCTTGGGTACACAGACGAACCATTCGTCCTAGCCAATGATGTGGCGCAAGTTTTCTATGTGAAGGACATGTCTACCAAACCAAGAAAAAGAAAAGATAAGGAAGCGAATACATCATACGATGAGCCAAAGCGCCACATAGTTCTTTCAGGAAAAAGAGACATCGTGGGATTGGAGGGCAAGACAGACATGTCCGAAGATTATGAAAAGTTTCATGAAATTCCTCCCTTCAAAGTCAAGGCTGACCCAAGCACCCTGTTAAACGATGAAGATTATCCATGGTTACGGCGCAATAAGCAAAGGACACAAGGGAAGAAAAAGTGAAGACTTTCTCTCCACAACTATATCATTGCAGTTACATATGAAGAATTGAAATGCCTTTTGTAACAGATGAGTTCATTTGTAGTGCTTTTCAATTTCAGGGTCATTTAGCTCAAAAAAATCAGTAAATGCATGCAAAATACCAAATGAAGTCAGAAAGGGTTGAAAATTGATGATGTGGCTTTGAATGGTGCATTTTGAACACACAAAAAGTCTGGAGTTCAAATAAGTACAAAAAAATGAAATCCCTTTGTAACAGATGAGTTTTCGTCCGAAACCCTGATACTTCGAAAGAGATTGTCCATTTTGTACACGAAGTGCATCCAGTTTTTGCCGTAACCCTCTCAACTTTTTAGCACATGCTATGTGGGTGAAATGATGATACCATGCCAACTTTCAACCTTTTCAGAGTTCATTTGTAGTGCTTTTCAATTTCAGGGTCATTTAGCTCAAAAAATCAGTAAATGCATGCAAAATACCAAATGAAGTCAGAAAGGGTTGAAAATTGATGATGTGGCTTTGAATGGTGCATTTTGAACACACAAAAAGTCTGGAGTTCAAATAAGTTCAAAAAAAAATGAAATCCCTTTGTAACAGATGAGTTTTCGTCCGAAACCCTGATACTTTGAAAGAGATTGTCCATTTTGTACACGAAGTGCATCCAGTTTTCGATAATTATATAAAATAATCAAAAATAATAGCAAAAAGAATGAACTAAAAATAATCAATTAAAATATTTTTGAAACTAAAATTATATAAAATTTATGCAACTAAAATTATCAAAGTATTTTTTGTTCAAAACATTAATAGCAAAAAGAATTTTCATAAAGAATTTTTTGTTAGAAACTTTAATAGCACTAACAGAAAGTTTATAATTTTTGTGACCTAACAGCAAAAAGAATAAAAAAAAATAAAGCAAAAAAGAAAAGAAATAAATAATGCAAAAAACAAAACAAAAAAACTGCAAAAATATTAAAAAAAAATGCCGCCTACTGGGCCACCACGGCATGAATACGACTAGAAACCCAACCAGCCAGTTGGGCCAGGATTCAGGCCCGTAGAAGGCCCAGTAGGCCCACAGGCAGATACAGAGTGGTTAGGCCAGTAAGCCTGCTTTAGAGAGGAGCTCGAAGCCTCAGGCGCACCGCGCCTTATAAACAGGTGCGGCACTCTCTCAAGTAGCGAGGTGGGACTAAACTCCCACCACGCCGCTGTGCAAGGCCCTTGGTCCCGGTTGGTGGCACCAACCGGGACCAAAGGTAGGCATTGGTCCCGGTTGGTGGCACCAACCGGGACCAATGCCTACCTTTGGTCCCGGTTGGTGCCACCAACCGGGACCAAAGGTCTCTACTTCCCGCCCTTTGGGCTGCTGAAAAGAGACCTTTGGTCCCGGTTGGTGGCACCAACCGGGACTAAAGGGGTGCATTAGTCCCGGTTGGTGCCACCAACCGGGACCAATGCTGTGTGTATATAAGCAGCACTTGTGAAAATTTTCATTTTCATCTCGCAGTTCCCCCCGACGACGCCGACCTCCTCGACGCCGCCAGGCTGCCCCGACGCCGTCGCCGGCCCCGTCGCCTCCCCGAGCCGCCGTCCTTGTCCCCGTCGCCGCCGTCCTCGTCCCCGTCTCCGGCCTCCAGCCATCGCCGCCCCCCAGTGAGCCCCCTCCTTTCCCATGGTGTGCCGCCCCGTCATCGTTTAGGGTTTTTTTTGCGGGCATGTATATGTGTATATGTTCATATATATGTTTTTTTTCATGTATATGTGTGTATATGTTCATGTAAAAAGTCTTCGTTGTTTTTCATATGTACGAAAATGTAGAGAGAAAACGAAAACAGACATATAAGAAAAAACAAAGGAAAAAATGAAGAAGGAAAAGAAAACCACCCGGCCCGGCCACCACCGCATTTTCATAAAGTTTTTCCACCGAGTCCACGTCGCACCGAGCACACGCGGCGAAGCAAGTCTTTTTTTGAAGGTAGTTTTTTTGTTAAATGAAAATGTTGGCATCGGCTCTATCATCACGTTGGCATCGGCTCTATCTATCAACAAGGCCACGGGAGCACCCCGGCCCCCTATCATCACGTTGGCATCGGCTCCCCGAGAGCTTTCCAACGGATCCGGAATGTATGTCGTTGTTGATATACCCCCTCCCCGATAACTTCGACATGAGGGGGGGGGGGTCGATATACCACTAGAAGAAAACTCCGGTAACTTCGACATGAGGGGGGACGTCGATCAACCCCCTCTCGCCCGAACAAGTCTATGTATCATTTGTTAATTAAATCCCTTAAAGGTTAAGAGAATCCCTTGTTTGACAGTCATGAGAGAGGCGGTCCGGACGTCGGACATTCATGAGAGAGGCGGTCCGGACGTCGGACATTCATGAGAGAGGCGGTCCGGACGTCGGACATTCATGTTTGTATATTAATTGCCATGTTGTAATATTTGCAGAAACTATGGCTCAAAGAGACTTGGAACAAGAACAGTTGTTGGGGGACATAATCCTCGGCGGACGTGATGTCTTGTCGTTTCTCAACGACACCGATGGTCTGGAAGGAGAGGATGACGGCTCCGGTGATCGAACAATGGAGGAGGAAGGACATGATCATGATGGCTCCGGTGACCGAATGCCGGAGGAAGAAGGAGACCATGATGACGGCTCCGGTGACCGAACGGAGGTATATATATTAATTAAGCCTGTGCTGACTAGCTAATTGATGCATTAATTCTTTTGGTATGTACATATATTAACTCTTCTTTCTTCTTTTACAGCCCTCCAAATCGAGCCAAACTTCGGTAACGAGACGAGGCCCGAAGAAGAGGTTGCGCAAGGATGAAAGGTTCACGATCACAGCACTCGTGGACGATGGCCATCCGATTGAACCCAAGCGGACCAAGGACGCATTTTCTGCTCAGTGCGGAGTTATTGTTAGGGACAACATCCCGATTAGCATCAAGCAATGGAATAAGCCTAAGGACGACGCCCCTGAAGGTGATTATGTCACCGATAGACAGAAAGATGATCTTTGGACCGCGCTGAAGGCAAATTTCACCCTACCGCCAGAGGAGGATCCGAATAAGCCAGTTATAGAGCCACTTGTCAAGGCGTGTGCTCTTAAGAAGATGGCAGATCTATTCAGGAGGTGGAAGAAGGAGTTGAAATCAAAGTTTGTCGACAAAGGGAAGACTCCAGAATTCACCAGCCGATTTGAGAAGATAAGAGATCACTGGCCCGCATTTGTGGCCTACAAGACATCGGACAAGAGTAACAAAATGTCAGAGACAAACAAGAACAACGCTGCAAAGAAGCAGTATCACCATCACACGGGGTCAGGTGGCTACCTTAAAGCCCGGCCGTTGTGGGACAAAGCTGAGAATGACCTGATTGCTAAAGGGGTCGAACCACAGACATTGAACTGGCCAGACCATTCAAGGACTTGGTTCTTCGGGGTTGGGGGAACTTTGGACCCTGAAACAGGGAAGTGCCATTGGACGGACGAGCAACTTGCAATACCCGTCACGAAGCTTCAGAAGTATATCACCGCAGCGCAGGAAGGGACGTTCATTCCCGACAGAGAGAAGGACGAGCTGACTGAGGCCCTAGGGAATGCTGAGCACCCTGGACGAACACGAGGCACACCAGGCTCCGTTCCGTGGAAGTTTGGGTTTCCCGACGCAGGCGGTTACAAAAGCCGGGAGAGAAAGAGGAAAGAGGAGCTGAGCGACATGCAGAAGCTCAATGCAAGACTACAAAAGCTAGAGGAAGCTGAGAGCCAGCGAGCTGCCGGCCAACCATCTCAGCGGCACGAAGCTACCCCAGAAGCTACCCCGCCATCTCATCGGAGAAGCAGCGTGGCTTCCACGGAGCCCGTTCAGCCTGACTTCACGTCTCCTAGCTACCTCGTGGATACTATCACGGAGGCTCAACATTGCGAGCTTATGACGAAATGTCGGAACCTCACTTTCAAGGCGGCTGTTGGCTCTGTTGCACCTCCTCAACCCAACGGAACTTTTCACTGCCGTCCGATTCCACATGGCTATGCTGTTGTGATGGTGGATGAAGTAATGGAGGGATTTGAGGAGCTCGAGCTTGACCACTCTACAGGTGAAGGGGAGAATCGGCTGGTTCATGCTCTGAGGAGTACATGTCTATGGCAGAAGGAGTACATCAAGCTTCCAAACTGGACGCCTCCGCCTCCTCCTCCTCCTCCAGCGAGTCAGGGCACTCCGCCTCCTCCTCCTCCTCCTCCTCCGGTGAGTGATCAGGGCACTCCGCCTCCTTCTCCGGCTCCTCCGACGCGTGAGGGCACTCCGCCTCCTCCTTCGCCTACTCCGGCGCGTCGGAGCAGTCTGCCTCCTCCTCAGCCTCGTCGGCAATGGCGGAAGACAAACGCCGCCGCTCCGGCTCCTCCGGCGCGTCAGATTTCTCCGCCTCGTCAGCAACGACGGAAGAGAGACGCCGCCGCTCCGGCGGCTAGCAGTACAAGCAGAGGCGGGAGCCAATTCAGATACGGTCCATCTCTCAAGCCTCTGGAAAAGTTACCATATGAGAGGACCGAGCAGGAAAACGAGGACATATGTCGTGCCCAACTGAGGGACCATTTTGCAAAGAAAACTCCACCTCCGAAGGAGAAGGTAGATCCAGTGAAAGTGAAGCGCACTATCAATGCCCTGAAGCGACCACCACCGCCTCCGCCGGATTCCAACTATGACCGCATAATTACTAAGACACATGCTAAAGCGCAGCAGTCGGGAAGTACTTCTAGTGCTGCAAGAGCAAAAAAACGAAGAAGTGGGAAAACAATTCCCCAGCTCGGCGAACAGGAGAAGCAATCGTGCCCCCCGCTCAAGGTGTCTAGCGATATCGCTAATCATCCGGTGCTACTGCCCGGTACCACTCTTGATGATTACCTGCCCGATGATGTACAGTTTGAAACGGCTGAGGTAGTATACGTCTTTAGATACGAGCACGGGAAGCCTCTCGTCAAACCTGATCATCCTCATGTAACAACGATGATGCAAACATTGCATGACTGGTACATGGAAACCTGCAGGAAGTCTGGGAAAGACAGTTTGTTAGTCGGAATTAAAAAAGAGCATGACTTCCCTGGAGTCGACCTGCTGCCTGTTGAATTTGTGGAGTTATTTCAATTATACAATCAAAAGGCCCTCGACAAACAACTCATGACTTGCTACTGTCTATAAGTATTACTTCTATAATTAAGTCTCTAGCTCAGCTCGTTCATTGCATGTATATATAATTATCCTCACTATATTATGCAGATTGAAGATGGTCGAATGCAAAAAACTAGGAATCTTCGACGTTGGGTTCATTAGCCCAAATACCGTAAATGAATGGTCGGTACGAAAGGCGGCTGAAGATACCGAGAACAACTTACTACAAACGTTCCTTACACATCAAAACAAAAGGGAAATACTCTTTCCTTACAACTTCAAGTGAATGTTACTGTCTTCTGCATATTCGGTTCCGCTTACTCGTGGTTAAGTAATGTAATTGATGAGTTATGCGTGCGCAGCTTCCACTATATTCTGCTATCCATTAACCTTGACGGGGCATTAGTAACTGTCTTAGACTCGCTCCGTAAAGATCCCAAGTATTATGCGAACATGACTGCAATGCTCCAGAAGTAAGTTCAATCAATACCGGGACCATATCGGCAACTTTCTTTTATTTCCTGATATCAAGTAATCATTTTGTTTGCCTGCCAGGGTTTGGAAAACGTTCACCGCTAAGGTTCCGGGTCTGAAGAAGGAGCTGCGATTTACACACCCCAAATTAAGTAGTACTAGCTAGTTCCGCGCATCTCTCATTGATTCTAGTTTCATCAATACCATTATCATGCTTGCTTATCAGTTTGATTGAACTCTATTCTCGTAAAGTGCTTGTTGCAGGCACCCAACACTCATTTATGTGGATACTGCGTATGCGAGTTCATTCGCTACTATACCTCTGAACGGGCCTCCTCTGAGAAACAATTTGAAGTACGTAAACAATATTCACAATTTTATTTTATATATTACCATCAATTGTGTTGAGTTTCATTCATATATATGTATTGACCCCTTCTTTAAATTAGATCTGGCAGATGCGGGATGAACTCCTACCACATGATCGCATACGAGCAATTCAAGAGGAATTGGCGGGATTCTTTCTTGACCACGTCATACCTGAACAAGGAGAATACCATGTGAAATTGAAATGGTTGTAAGGGATGTTATATATTGTACATATGTAGCAGCGTCGGATAGATATACGAAAACTTGTTGTTCGACCAAGCACGAAGAAAGAGATGTCACTTCTCTCTATATATGTTCATGACGATCTTGTGTAATTAATGGTTTCCTTTATTTGCTTACTAGCTAGCGTCGAGTTCTCTCTATATGTGTAGTAGCTAGCGTCGACCAAGCACGGAAAAAGAGAGGTCACTTCTCTCTATTAGCTCGCTAACACAATATGAAACACCTAAATTAACCCTTTAAAACCCCAAAACCCCCCCTTCCAAAAAAAAACCCCCAGCGACTGCGAGCTGCTGACGCGTGGCCGCCTTTTGGTCCCGGTTGGTGTTACCAACCGGGACTAAAGGTCCTCCCTCCCCCACACCAGGCAGCGCCACGTGGAGGGCCTTTGGTCCCGGTTCGTAAGCAAACCGGGACTAAAGGTTTTGGGTATTAGTCCCGACCCTTTAGTCCCGGTTCCAGAACTAGGACAAATGGCCCTCTGGAACCGGGACAAATGGCCCTTTTTCTACTAGTGAAATTGCGTCAGCACTTCCATAATTTACAAGGATCCATTCTGATTAATTCAGAACCCATAAGAAGCTATAGGTTATTCCAATCCCCGTGGTTATTACTCTATAAGACTATAGAAGTAATACACCAAATAAGCACAAAGGATAGGAGTCTTGAACATAAATGAAAATAAAGGAGGACCAAACAGACAAAATATTGAAAATCACAACCGATTAACACTACAAATAATGTAGTTGCCATGATAGCATCGTGTTTTCTCCAAACATTTCTTTTGGCCATGAAATACATGGTAAACAAAGAAGAATAAAAATATAAAAAGATAGAGAAAGAGTAATTTGTAGTAGTATGTTTAGAGAAATCGTTTTAAACCAATGTACTTGGTAATGCTATACTGCAAAGGTGTCACCAACCCTGCAGACAAAAATCACAATGAAAAAAATAAGCTTATACATTCCAAACTGATAATAGATGAAATAAAACTGTAACTTAATTTGATACAAGTATGTGTTCAGGAAATTGTGTAGAAGAACTTTGGTGTCACCCTTCGCTAAGTATGTTTCAATAAATCATTGTATGGAAAAGTTAATAGTTATCTAAGGTTAGTGCTGCCGTGCAGAAAACAGATAAAGTAGTTATGTATTGAGAAATTAAAGTTCCTATGTAAATGAGTTTTACTAAAACTAAATGAGTGATACATTGACATCTTCCTTCTCTATCGGTCTCTATAATCGAGGCAAAGCATAGCTGACAAATGTGAAGGTTCCTTTCAAATAAGTGCAAATATTTTAAACTGGTTATGTGACGAAAGAAAACTGAAACAATAAATTGCTTATCAATATGTATCTAAAAGTTGTGTAAATGAACTATGGTGATATTTGTCAATATAGTGATGTACGAGAAAGGTACTAACTATCTAGTTTAAGTGCTACCATGCAGAAAGATCAAAAAATATAAAGAATGTTCCTATTAGAAAATCAAAGTACCTAGTTATAAAGTAGTTTTACTAAAAATAAATCAAAGATACATTACAACATGTTAACACACTGTCAGCTCCTTGCCCCATCGAACTCTGAAATCGCAAAGCATCGCAGAAAGATATGGAAGTTCCTTTCTCTTAATTTTCGAACCCTCGAATTGATGCCTGTTTGAGATTTGCTCAAATTAAGGCACTTTTCAATGGATCAAGGGACTTTAGGGTCAGAATTAATAGTGCTAGCCACACATCTATCAATAATTCAAAATACAAAGCCATACCACGTGAGGGCTGGGGGTTTATGCCAGAGAATTAAACTCTACAATTGACCCGGAAGGCATCAACCTCCTATGTTTATTATATTCCCCTTTTACCTGTAAAAAGTGATGCTTTCTTAGGTATAAAATTCTTCATATCGACCAACAACAGAAACAAACGTATATATGGATACGCATTAGTGGTGCAAATATTCACCTGACTTGCACCTTAACCCCATGCGACTTCTAGCCATGCAAATCTAACAAACCCAAAAAAAAAAATCCGAGTCAGCTGCCTTTTAGTAGTCTACTTTGATAATATTCTGGCCTTGATAGACATCTAGCCTTTTTAGGATTTTTTTTAAAATAGACACGAGACAACTTATATACTATATATATTCGGAACTTAGCAGTCGGCGAGTTTGTTAGAGCAACTTGGAAGTGTTTATTTTCTCCTTGTTGAGTCTCACAACCTAAAAGCTGCAGGATCAACAAATGGAAAGTAGTGGCTACTCTCGGGTGTACTACACCAGTCCAAAATTTATAAAGCCGTTATCCAATGACATCCAAAAAATCTGAAATTTCGCAACAGCAAAATTTGTCAGTTGTTTGAGGTTCTTGCAAAATTTATCCAATAATATCATCCCGAACATTTCATAGAGATTGATATCGCAAAATTTCAGATTTTTTGGCTGTTGTTTGGTAACACTTTTTCAGTTTTTGAACAACTCGGGTTTAGTAGACCTGAAAGTATAAAATCCAAAAATAGCATCCCTAACATTTCAGAGATTGATATATATCGCAAAATTTCAGATCCTAATGCTTTTTCAGTGTTTGAACTACTCGGGTTTAGTAGACCAGACAGTATAAAATCCACTCTGATTCAAAAACAATTGTACGACAACTGTAGCAAACTAATACTAAACGTCACATCGCTGAAGTATTCACATCAGCGGCTCCTGTATATGGGTTTCTGGCCATGCTTTAATAGTTAGTTTCATTGTTGTAATATCAGCATAAACAATTAACTACTCACTCAGTTCCTAAATATAACTCTTTTTAGAGATTTCAATATGGACTACATATGGAGTAACATGAGTGAATGTATACTTTAAAATACGTCTACGTACATCCGTATGTAGTTAACATTGAAGACTCTAAAAAAACTTATATTTAGGAACGGAGGGTGTATATATGTAGCAATGAGTTCTTCAGAAGTTAAGTCATGTCTTACCCTTGTCATTCGAGGTTCAGATAAATCCAACTGTTGGCACATCCGCTCAAGTGGATCAGGATACCATGTTGCGCAAGTGCGTGGAGGATCACCAGCAGATGCTTTATTTCTTTCGTTGTTTCCTTGATGCATCGATTGGTGGCTAATCTCTCTGCCAATCTATTCCACTTCACGGGCATACCCACAAAATCCGCTGCAGCCTGTAGCAGCGCTCGTCATGCTCGGCGTCTACGATTGGGTTCATAGGAATAGTATAGTAGGAATAATTTACTTTGGAAGAAGATACATCAATCATTGATGGACATGGACAATGTTTGGCAGGCTATGTCACACGTAATAACTGCAGGGCTCTTGGCAAGGGGAGCCGTGGCACGACTAAGTGTTGCAACGTGAAGAGGAAGGAGGTTGTAGATGCGTTCCATGGTGTGAGACGGAGTATTATGATGTACTCGATGAGAAGCAATGGAGCACCTTGAAGTGACCATGACGGCGGCGCTGGGCAGCGACAACGCTGGCGTGAATTATGGGGAATTGGGAGTGTCAGGTTGGGTTTGAGAGCCGTGTGATGGGTGACTATCTAGCACGGTTCAGAGAGCACGTGTATGTAGTCTGCGCTGGTGAATGGAAGCCCCCGCCGCAAAAAAGAAGCGGCTCTTCCCACGGCTCTGTCACCATTGACTCTATTTATTATTATGGTAAATCATTGTATCAAGATGTCAATCTTAGATCTTATTTTAGTTCGATACGTCCACCTACGAAACTCGCCTTTGGCTTTCGTCTCGGTAGGTGTATTATTCTACATTTTCCCAAAAGGACATTCATTCATTTCTTTCTTCCCGGACGATCACCACGACTAAAACGAAAACAAGACAAGAAATCAAGACCCGTACTACAGGAAAAGGGCTGGTGGCCGACATTTGGGAAAGTCGGGCCGATCGGGTGTCTTCATTCAAGCGAGGGTACAGAGGAAGAACGAAACGAAGTGAGAGGCCGGGGGGCAGGGAAAAGAGTCGAGTCGATCGACCGGGAGAAGCAAAACGAAATCCGGATTTGGCCGAAAAAGATGCAATGTTATGGATACCATGACCGATCACCATCGAGAAAGAAGAATTTTGATAAATCACTTCGGGTGAGCGGGGCCTTCAAGCGGCCTCAATACGCCGGGGTTGTAAATGACATACCTTTCCTTATGGGAAATGCCGCCTCCTTACTAAAAAGGAATAGAATCAAGTTATTTTTACCAAAGAAGTCCCGCTCTGACGGCCCGACGAGTCATCTACTAAAAAGGACCCTCCCCGCTGTGTGCCCCTCCTTGAATTATTCGGTCATGCAATACTTTTTTAATACTAAGAATAAAATGCATTTCGACCCCGTCCTAGTTCTCAATCATTTCGTGGCACCGGGTGTGGCTGAACCATCTACGATGGGGGGAGCGAAGGGAGGAAGCTTAGATAAGAGAATACGCTCTCGCATCGCTTTTTTTTAGAAAGCTCTACCAGCGAGAAAAAGTGTTTGGCCCGAGCCAAAAAGAGGTTGATCCACTTCATTCGCCAAGCGAATGATCTTCGCTTCGCGGGAACAACAAAAACCACCATATCGCTCTTTCCTTTCTTCGGTGCTACCTTCTTTTTTCCAAGGGATGGGGTTGGGGTGTATAATAACCCTTTTTTTGAGTATGCCCGGGAACAACTCCTAGCTCAATTTAGGATCAAATGTAGGAACCTCATGGGTAAGGATAAGGTAATGGAATTGATAGAGAAATTCATAGACCTAGGTAGGATAGGCAAATTGATAAAGGGAATAGAGATGATGATAGAGATCATACTGAGAAAGAGGATAATTCCGTACGGGTACAACTCTTATTTGAACGAAGTGCAAAAAATGCGATCTTTTTTGTCTAATAGAACAAACACTAATACCTTAATTGAGTCGGTAAAGATCAAATCTGTTTATCAAAGTGCTTCTCTGATTGCTCAAGATATCTCTTTTCAACTGAGGAACAATCCAATCTCATTTCGTTCCATTTTTAGTCAAATAGTGAAGGATATTCCATTAATAATGCCAAAAGGGGTGGAGGGGATACGTATTTGTTGTTCTGGTCGATTAGGGGGTGCGGAAATAGCTAGAACTGAATGCGGAAAGTATGGAAAAACATCTTGTAATGTATTTAACCAGAAAATCGATTATGCTCCTGCGGAAGTATCTACTCGTAACGGAATTTCAGGTGTCAAAGTGCGGATCTCATATAGTCAAAATAAGAAGGGACGTGCTATATCCGAAACGTACGAAATATAGTAAATATTTTAAATGCAGATGTAGTAGGGGTCGCGAACCGGATGGTACACAACTTGGTTTTGGAAGATATGGCACCAAAAGTTGTAGAGCTGGTCGTCTTTCATATCGAGCCATTGAAGCAGCGCGTCGGGCTACAATCGGACAATTCCATCGTGCTATGAGCGGACAATTCCGAAGAAATTGTAAGATATGGGTACGAGTTCTCGCAGATCTTCCTATTACGGGGAAACCCGCAGAAGTTCGAATGGGAAGAGGAAAAGGAAAAGGAAATCCGACGGGTTGGATTGCTCGTGTGTCCACGGGACAAATCCCATTTGAAATGGATGGTGTGAGTTTGTCAAATGCTCGACAAGCCGCTAGATTATCGGCGCATAAACCATGTTCGTCAACCAAGTTTGTTCAGTGGTCGTAACGTAATTGGTTAGTGGGGAAAAACCGGGCCGGGACTCAAAAGAATTTGGCGAAGTGTTTGTTTCTGAACGAGGGAAGTGGAAAGACAAAGAGGGATAGGGAGCTCGCCTCCTTCTTTTTTGTAATCGCCGAAATTGTATGACGACCCTTCTTGTTCCAGGCATACGACCCTGAGACGTGACGGTGTCACTTTTCCGGCCCGGTAAAGTGACAGTTATATAAATAAGAATAAGAAAGAGAAGCGTGATGTTGTCGTGTTGTCAGCAATCAAATTATCGTAAATAGATAGTACGGTTGCGTTGTTTCAATTTCTGTTCGTACTCTGATTGCTGTGGCTGCAGCTCGATCTTGGCAAATCTCTCAAATGGATGTCAAAAATGCTTTCCTTCATGGTGATCTACATGAGTTTTTTCTATATGCAGCCACCTCTGGATATTGAAGTCCCTGATGGTCATGTTTGTCGCCTTCGAAAGGCCCTCTATGGGAAAAAAGCAACCACCTCGTGCTTGGTTTGAGCGGTTCAGCTCTGTGGTTCAAGCTGCTGGTTTCTCTTCTAGTGAGCATGACCCTGCACTTTTCACTCATACATCTGACCGCGGTCGTACCTTGCTTCTTCTCTATGTTGATGATATGTTGATCACTAGAGATGATCAGAAGTACATTGCTTTTGTTAAGAAAAAGTTGAGTGAGCAATTCAAGATGTCAGATTGATTTTCTCTCAATTATTTTATGGGAATTGAGATTGATCAAACTAATGATGGTTACTATCTCTCTCAGCATCGCTATACTCAGGATTTGATCTCACGCTCAGGTCTTACTGATACACACACTGCCGCTACACCCATGGAGCTCCATCTCCAATTGCGCCCTAGTGATGGTACTCCTCTTGAGGGATACCACTCGCTAGCTATCGTCATCTTGTAGGCAGCCTTGTGTACCTCACTCTGACCCGGCCTGACATTGCTCATGCAGTCCACATTGTCAGTCAGTTTGTCAGTGGTTACTTGAGGGAGATGCAAATACTTCATTCTTCCATAGTGCTGCCAATGGAAGACACATAAAATGTAATATTGCTTCTTTGGAACATGAAGGAAATGTTATACAAGATGAGAAAGAGTTGCAAGAACATATTTCTAGTTACTATAAGAGACTATTTTGTTCAGAGGACAGGGGGGACATATCTCTTGGTGGAAGCCCCTTGGTCAACAGAGCACATGCTATCAGAACTAGACAATGAAGAGTTGACTAAGCCTTTCACTATGGAGGAAATAGAGTTAGTAGTTAAA
Organism: Elymus sibiricus; assembly: GCA_039707655.1. Taxonomy (NCBI): domain Eukaryota; kingdom Viridiplantae; phylum Streptophyta; class Magnoliopsida; order Poales; family Poaceae; genus Elymus; species Elymus sibiricus. Next base: position 404,706,840 of record CM077663.1, read on the forward strand.
GAGATGAAAACCAATACAGCTCCTGGCCTAGATGGCTTACCAGTAATCTTTTAGAAACATTTTTGGGAGATGGTTAAAGAGATGGTCAAAAGAATGCTTGATAGCCCGCATGCTGAGGAGTTGCAACTTAGAAGACTTAATTATGGGGTGGTTACTCTGATTCCTAAAACGAAAGATGCTGCAACTATCAAGCAATATCGGCCAATATGTTTATATTATGTTTTTTATAAAATTGTGACTAAAGTACTGACAAATAGGTTTGAGAGAGTTGCAGATAAGGTGGTGAGTAAGAGTCAGACGGCATTTATGAAAAACGGAAATATTTTAGATGGGGTGGTCACTATCCATGAGGTGTTTCATGAGCTTAGGAGGACTAAACAAGAGGGGGTCATACTAAAGCTAGACTTTGAAAAAGCATATGATAGGGTGAATTGGGATTTTCTACAAGAGGTTTTGCTTAAAAAGGGTTTTCTTTAGTGAGAAGTGGAGAGGTTGGATTAAACAAGTGGTAGAAGGAGGTGCAGTGAGTATCAATATTAATGGAGAGGTTGGCCCATATTTTAAGAGCTACAAAGGATTTTTTCAGGGTGATCTCACCTCTTCTTTTGAATTTGGTGGTGGTCACAGAAAAGGGGGTCACTCAAGTGTACGGCATTCTTTGTGCGTCCAGATCGCGGTACATGTTCGGACTGCTCTGGATTGTAGAGGAACGAATTTCAGGCTACTTTAGATGGGGTGGGCTGCACCCATTCTCGGTACATACAAGGTGGGCACCCATTCTCGGTTAAGATGGGAAATCCTATAGGGGTAGAAATGCTACATGAAAAAAATCCGCTCTTGCTGTATTAGGAATTGAAAGTAAGTCAACTCCTTCCTCTTAGAGCAACTTGTCGCAGCTGTGACTACTCTTTCTATTTGAATTGAATGTCAGCGAATCCCTTGTTTCACTAATGTGACTAGTCTTGACTGCAGGTTTTTTCTTTCTATAGAGAAGTGACTGCGCTAGAGATGCTTATTAAAGGTTTGCTTGGTGGCTTCCTTGCTTGACAGGCTTTCCTTGTTGATTGGCTTGGTCTGCTAGTTCCCGGAAATCACTTCCTCTAAGTCTTAAATAGCAGAACCTACTCTTTCTTCAAAGAATGTAGCATACCTAAGAAATGATTTCTCTAACGAGTCAAATCTGTTGTGAAATAAGGAAATGCGCGGATCGCTTCTTCTACCCTTCTCTTATTCGCATTTCCTGCTTACTATTGAAAGAAAAGCTGTTACTGCTGCATATCCCCTTTTTCCTCTAATTCGAGCGAGTAAAGGCGCAGCTTCCTCATCTTTGCTTTATAGTTTGATATAATATAGAATTGGATTTTGCTTTCCTTTAAGGAGCTCTAGCTATCTTGCTGATCCACCAGTTCATACTATTAATGAAAGCTCTTTCACCCTGCCCGCGGGTAATCCCTTACTGAGCCTACTCAAGCAATCTCCCATTAGCCGCTCTTTACTTTATAGTCAAGCAATTGTAAACTCCTTATTTAGGCTAGCTACTTTGCTGATTAACAAGATTATCGCATTGGAGTTGTGACAGTTATGTAAACTACTTCTCTAGCAAGTAATGAATCTGAGGTCAAAGCCAATGAGTACGCCGGATGTTGCATTTTCGCAGTGAGGGAAGGTTGGCTTGACAGGCTTTGTTCTGGATGTTGTAATCTCTTCTCATGGTCTTTGTTCGCTTTATTATCCCGTTGTGAGAATGGCTAGGACTGTGGATCCCCACGCCCCTCTAGTCAGTACTTTCCGAGTAGCGCAAGGCTTCTTCGTTGGCAAATAAACGAATTAATGAACTAATTTCCTAATATGACGTGAACTTGAACTAGCATTGATCAAGTCCATGAGCTCATAAGAAGGAGTTCTTCACATGAGAAAGTCCACGGCTTAGCTTAATTCAATAAAAAAGAAAGTATCCAATCGACTTTAGGAGCGCCATATGTTTCTATCTGAAACGGTAAAGCGAGGCTCGCTATAAGGGTCATAGCTAGTTCAGGATTGGTAGGAAAGTAATACAAATGATTGTAATATGACAACCCCCAGGGGAGCTAGCCTTTGTGTTAAGATTAAAAAGAAGAGCCCTCTTTTCATACGACTCGGTGATTCCATTGCTCTATCCGGCCGCAAGATTCGATCGCGTACAACACGAGCACGAGATGGGTTGGGGACTTAGAAATGAGCTATGCTCCAAGAATTGACCCCTGAACTATCTTTCCCGCCTTTTCTTGTAGAATCCATTCCCCCTCTTTTATATATTTAGAATGCTTTTAGGGCTAGTGGAATGAGGCTGGAACCCATCAATATCGCTAAACCGGGAGAGTTGCTTGTGTTGGGTTCAAAGTTTCGCTCTACCAAGGCAAGATATAATATAATATACTATAATATAATATAATATAATATGCATCCAGCTTTAGCTGAATATAGTGAGTGTTCAGCGAAGTATGCTAGCCATTGGCCTTACGTTCAGGATACTCCTTTCTGTCTTTGCGATGTTTGGTTATAAGAGAATGTTGCTCTTCAGAAAACGCGTATAGTGGCCTTCGTCGATGGGACAAACGCTCCAGTGTATGCGTTACAAGGCAACTAGCATTTTGTCATGGAAGTTCGTGAAAGAATGTTCTTGTTTTTCGTTGGAAAAACCAATGCCGACGTCAAGATCAGTCTCCTTTCCTTTCTCTTTTCGGAAGCAGAGCTGAAAAAGATGGGAAATTCCAATGATTCTTCGTTCATTATCATGTCGATTCCTCACAATCGCTCTTTGTGATGCTGCGGAACCATGGCAATTAGGATCTCAAGACGCAGCAACACCTATGATGCAAGGAATCATTGACTTACATCACGATATCTTTTTCTTCCTCATTCTTATTTTGGTTTTCGTATCACGGATGTTGGTTCGCGCTTTATGGCATTTCAACGAGCAAACTAATCCAATCCCACAACGAATTGTTCATGGAACTACTATCGAAATTATTCGGACCATATTTCCAAGTGTCATTCTTTTGTTCATTGCTATACCATCGTTTGCTCTGTTATACTCAATGGACGGGGTATTAGTAGATCCAGCCATTACTATCAAAGCTATTGGACATCAATGGAATCGGAGTGTGCCTCTTAACGAGGGTGATTTAAGTGCAACGAAATGTACCGGTGGTTCGCGAAGCATCTGGCTTACCGGTCATCTCCCATTCCCGTCGTCGAGAGACTAAAAGAACTATAGCATGCCAGAAACGGGGAGTTGAGGTGGTTAGACCTATACCCCGAAATGCTCCCAGCATAGAAGCCTATGGTTCCATTCTTGTTATTGCTGGAGGTACACATACCTCTTCTCGGTGTGGTGGAGCGATATACGAAAAATAGATGCTAAGCCTGCAATGTCCGATAACGGGGCTTCAGTAGTGAATCTATCGGCACCACAGCAGTGGCATACAACTTTGGACCTAAGGGCTGGTCCCGTTACCTTTCGGAATGGGGGATCCCCGTTGGCAACAACCACGGTAGTAGTTGCGGAACTACTGGGCCAAGAGAGGACAACCTGTTGTTCCTGCTCCTCCTTCTTCGCTTCGGGGACGGAGGTCCTACGGTAGGTAAGAGCACGCACAAGCACTTGACCGAAGGGGACCAGCGCTTCTACTCCTCCACCGAGGAGCCGTTCTTGCGAGAAGCAAGGGATGTCGTGAACGGTGGGAGGTCAAAGAAAGAGAATTGACCTCTGAATACAGTGATCCTATGATCTAGATAGACTCCGTCCTTTTTTTTTAGATAAGGGTGACTCAAGAAATTGGGGGTGGGACCTGCTGGCATAATGCAGGCTGGAACGTGGGAATTCGAGGTCTCATGAACGAGTTTTTTTTCGTGGAAAAACATACTTTCCGGTCTTTTTTATGGATCCTTTTAGATCTACGGGCCGGCCGTTCACATGAGCATAGGGAATCTATACTCGAGCCTTCGACTTGGCCCCTGGCAGGATAGGTGAGGAATCACTCTTGATCTGATCTATTGGGGCCTACAACTTCGCCAAAGCCGACTAGCATCCCTTTCCACTGCGCATTTTTCGAACAAAGAAGACTACTAAACTAAAGGATCGAATTCGCTTTCCGTGGTGAACTGGCCGTCCCATACCTTCATTTTGTCTCATGTGTGTTGAACATTGTCTTCCTCGGTTCCAGCTTCACTGATGTAGGTAGGGCTGGGCGAGAAAGGGTCCCCTCTTGCCTATTAGTAAGCGGGCCTTCGATTCCACCGGGGTCTTACGGTCTCATAGAGGGGGGAGAACTACCTAACTAAAGAAGAATAGTGCTCTTTATAAATAAGAGTAGGCGTGGAGAGCTTTTTGCGGGGAAACTTGCAAGTCAAGTTTGGGGGGAGGCGGGCGTCGACCCAACCTTATGAGTATTCGGACTATAACAGTTCCGATGAATAGTCACTCACTTTTGACAGTTATACGATTCCAGAAGATGATCCAGAATTGGGTCAATCACGTTTATTAGAAGTTGACAATAGAGTGGTTGTACCAGCCAAAACTCATCTACGTATGATTGTAACACCCGCTGATGTACCTCATAGTTGGGCTGTACCTTCCTCAGGTGTCAAATGTGATGCTGTACCTGGTCGTTCAAATCTTACCTCCATCTCGGTACAACGAGAAGGAGTTTACTATGGTCAGTGCAGTGAGATTCGTGGAACTAATCATGCCTTTACGCCTATCGTCGTAGAAGCAGTGACTTTGAAAGATTATGCGGATTGGGTATCCAATCAATTAATCCTCCAAACCAACTAAACCGGGGAAGCTGAAGCGGAAATGCAATTCTCGGGTGAGGGAAGGGGGAAGCTCCAGGAAGGCTTCGCTCGCTCGCTCAAAAAGCTCTAACGCTCGTTTACGAGTGGAGTGCATAAGCCCTTATTGAAGTAGGGTGAGGCCTTACTACACGAGCTCGTAAGTCAAGCACGGAACGAGCCTTGTCTACGAAGCTTCGCTTCATCATCTTGCTTGCTTCTGGCAAAGCTTAACGCACTATAACATAGGCATGCATGATGGTATGGCAGGAAGACTCCTTTTAAGGCCGACCACTACATAGGAGCGATAGGAAGCCAAGCCGTCAAAAGGAAAGGCGAGCAGCCCTTATTGCAATAGCAAACGGCCTACTTATAGCCCTATTTATACCCTTTCTTGGGGACTTCAACGGGTCTTACAAGCTCAATAAATTGCAATTCTTCACCTTTTCCTCAGACAGTGGGAATGCATTTTCTTACTTGATTGACATTGACAGATATGTGTACCACACCGAACAAGCAATATGTCATATGCTTGATGTACCAGCCAAGCCAGCTCTTTTTTTCTCAGTTCCCTTATCCTTAGCGCAAAAGTAAAAAGAAAATGAAAGAGAGTTTGTATTTGCAAATGAAAATGAATATGGATCTAAATAAATTAGATAATCAATCAATAAATAAGAATTGGAATAATAGAAAAAATATCCTTCGCCCCTTATCTCTTCATCATCGTCGGTTCCGTCACTTGTGGTATTCGTTTAAAATCTTGTTGACCCTACTCGCTTACTCCTATTTTCCTTATTTCTTTTTCGACATAATTAATTAGAACTTTCTTGAAAGAATGGGGTTCTCTCTGGGGGGGCGCACACTCTCTTCCTTTTTGAGAAAGATGGGCTTGTTTTTTTTCAATAAGTTCTATTGCTTTGACACATTTAGTATATAACATAATATATATAAGAAAAGTACTAAAGGCGAAGGGCATTCTGTTGTACAGCTACTTTGGTATAGTTACAAAGGTAACCGGTAGGTGACTGTTGAATCGACAGTAGTTACGAAAGGGGGAAATAGCTCAGTTGGTTAGAGTGCTGGTCTGTCACGCCAGAAGTCGCGGGTTCGAACCCCGTTTTCCCCGCCCGATCTTTCTTTCTTCCTGAGGTCATACCTCTGCCACTTTACCCTGAGTTTCACTAAGGCATATAACCCCATTCGGGTAAGAGGAGCAAGCAGTGGGGAACATCTATTTATATGCGTGTTAGCATCAACAACATCTTTTTGAAAGTAAATTACATCGATCCTCGGTGCTAGGTACTCAGGTAAGTCAATCCTGAGGATAGAACTAGAGCAAGTAAGCTCATCGCACTATCAAGTCAGTCAGGAACTAGTCTGCCAAGCTTAAGAAGAAGTGAAAAGTAAGCAAGTTGTCATCTAGTGAGGGCTAAAAGACACGGAGAACATCCCCCCTCTATTTGCCAATAGCTTCCGCCTTCCTCTCTTTCATTTCATGTCGGTTCAGCCGAGCCAATAGATTCCATAGGCGGGTCAGTTATAGCTGTAGTAGCCTTTGATTATGTCCTTTCAATAGACTTTCCGTAGCTATAATTCGATAGACTTTCCGTAGCTCAGTACTGCTGATCGTTGACGCCCGCAACTGTACTTACGGCTGTACTTGTGAAAAGAGATAGAGCCGTCTCGCTATGACTCAAAGATGTTCAAAAAGCTAATAGATGGGCCACAAAAGGTAGAGGAGAGGGGGTAAGAAGAGTAGACTTACTACTGGATACAAGATAGGGTATACAGCTAAAAGGGTGAGATAGAGGAATGAAATGAGCCAGTGAAATGGTCCACGACCACAAGTATTGAGCTATAACCATAAAACTTGGGGAGTGCCTCAAGAAAATCCATTGAAATAGAAGACCCAGGTTGTAATGGAACAGACAATGGTTGAAGAAGACCAGCAGGAAGGGTGTGCTCACTCTTGTTGAGTTGACACACATTACAGTGAAGAACAAACTGGGAGGGAGAAAAAGAAACCAGAAGGGACCCATTGTTTCTGTGCAAGTCGAACAATGATGGAAAAGCATCCAGTATGTAGCCGACATATGCCAACAACCCAAATGCACATATGCTAGTTAAGTTGAAACTCCTAAATTAAAGCGCAAGCAACAAAACTACTTTTTGGAAGGCGCGGAGCGTTGAAGAAGAGCATAGCTCGATTAACACAACTAGGGGCAATATGGTTCATTTTCCTAGAACACCACAACAAATGTCCCTACCAGCTGTTGCCAGTGAAGCTGAACCATGGCTACCCCTCAACAAGCCTCTAGCTCTTATCCTAGGCCTGAACCGCCTGAACCTCCAATTACCGTACCATTGGTACTGAATACGACCACCACTCACACCTATTCCAGACCTTTAAACCCCTGACCACCTAGACCTCTAGTAGCAAAGCAACTAAAAGACCCAATCACAAAAATAACCCTCTCTATCCCCCTCAAAACCTTGGCACGAACACTTGTTTCCAGCCACCTATGGCCTTCCTCACAGCTCAAAACATGATAATATTAGACCTAATCCTGCACCTCCACCACCACAACCAAGACTCAATTCAATACCAAATATCCAATTTTCCCAACCAATACTTTTGCCCTATGCTGGAAATTCCATGAAACCAGAAGTGCCAATATATACTTACCTTAACCAACCGCTTCCAACTCAACAGCATGACCCGTACCAAAACCTGCAAGAACAAAGGCCGCAAAATCAATATCAATATGGGCAGCAGATACATCAACCTCCTAGAGTTTATTTTCCAATATTTGAAGGGGCCAGGTCTTGGATACAAAAGTGTGAACATTACTTTTTGGTGTACCAAGTTACGGATTGGTACAAGGTAGAACTTTCGGCTATGCACCTTAGGGAGAGAGCTGAAAGCTGGTACAACAGTTTCTTAGTGAATAGGGGACACGTATCTTGGCAAGAGTGAATTCAAGATATTGTAGAGAGGTTTGAGGTAAGAAATGTGGTTGGTGTAGTTGATGAGTTTAATCACTTGAGGCAAAGAGGAAGCCTAGAAGAGTACAAGTCACACACAATTGGCAGAATTGAGGGCTGCCATGTTGAGGTGCAATCCCTATTACGATGACAACCTTTTTCGACAAAGTTTTCTTGGGGGTAAGGGTATTGTAAATAGAGATAGTTGTTTCATCTGGCTCTGAGAAACAATTCGGCAACCCCGCTCTTCCCTTTGCCTCTTCCACATCTAACGCTTTGTTCTCCAATGAATGGAGGTGGAATAATTTCTTGAGATAGAGAAAGCTACATCTCGACTTTATTTAAACGAAAGAAAAAGGTTAGTCCTGCTCCTAGACTTCCAATTCCAAGTAGTAGTAACGGAAAGGAACAGGTTTAGGAGAACTTTTTTTATGTCTTTCTTATAGCGATCGCTGAAAGTCAGTCAATGCCCTGGCTTCAATGAATGAAGACCGATGGGCTATGAAGTGGAGATGATGTCGTCGTGTCATTGCTTGTGATGTCTTAACCAGGATTTGACTTACCAATGTGAAAGCTACCGTGCCAGTGGTTCTATCATTTAGATAGAGAGTGATCTTTCCTTCTTGTCGAAGAAAGATATGACGTTGGGAAGGGAAAGGGAGTAGAAACGTTTTCGTAGCCTTGGGGCGAAGGGTTGAGAGTTCCGTGATCCAGTTCTTTGAGCATACATAGGTTGAGGATGGAACTCCTATAGCAATCGATGTGGAAAAAGGCAACAGCCGAGAATACAAAGCAGAAAAAGCGAGTGAGATCTTGACTTTCTATTATCATACAACATAGAAGTATTTAATCAAATCAGAAAGTGAATCATCAACCACTCATTTAGAAGCCGCTCATGCAACAACGTTTAAGTAAATCCTTCCGCCCTTATTTTCTTTAGTCTAGTTGTTGGAGGAAATGCGCCTTGAACACATTACGTATACTAGCTGAGCTTTGTCCCTAATCGTGACTAGTTGTTATTCATTTCGATCAATTTTCCCCCCAGCCGGCAATGCCTCAGCTTCTCAAAATCTAGGAAGCTCTGAAAAAAAGTCATCATTATGAAAAGATACTAGCGCTACTAATAAGGGAAGCTACTTTTTTCTAAGAAAGGAATAAAGCAGAAAACTAAAGAAAGAGATCTTAAGTGGGTGCCGCGAGTAGTTTGTCTTGTTTCAGTCCATACAAGAAGATACTTTCAGGGTTGCCCAAGAAGGGACGGGCCTATCTATTGGTGGTACTAGTTCCGCGGGAGGGGCAGGATTTCGGTGCCGTCAGCATGGGTCCGGCTATCGATCACAAGGGTCTAGATACGGGTCTCGAACGGAAAAGTATGCTACATATTGCTCTGCTCCAGTTCCCTCTGCTTACACCTGGTCAATTCGTTGATCGCCCCTTTTATTTCTGATTTTCAAAAGGGCCCCGCTCTCATCTCTGCTGACGAAGCCTTTATCTCTGTCTCTGTTATCCTCGTACCTGCTGATCTCTTCGACTGATAGAGTCTATGCTATTGGTGAAGCTGGTTCTACCTCAACAACAGGATCTGCAAATGGATTTTCAACTAACAGCCTCTGCTTCAATTTGTGATGAAAGGTCGACTAGTTTTCACCGAATCTTCAATTACGCACCGGTAACTTTTTTCCATTTCCAAGGTCCAGAGGGGAAGACGAAGTACAGCCTAGTTCAGAGAGTCACGATTGAATCCAGGTTAATTCAGCAGCAGCTAGAGCAATACTCCGATATTGATTTGATTCTCCGCTACCCACCAAGGTAGAAGACTGCTTGATCCGCAAAAGAAGTATGCTTTATTTGCTTATAGAAAAAAAGTATACGCTTTTTCAGGGAAAGATAGACAGTCTATCATATGGAATAGGGCATTCAGCAGTTTGAAGAGGTAGCCTTTTTCAGTAGCAGTCTTGTAAGCAAGCGCCGTACGTTCAATCTATACTGGCGAGAGTCTTTCCTCTTATAATACAAAGCCTGAGCGCGTTGCATGACTTAATGCCAGCTCTTTATCATACATCTTCTGTAGAACCAATAAATATAAGGGATATGTGTTAGCACATCTTGTTCGTGCTCTGCACCACGTTTTTCCTGTATATCGGCAGCTAGCATCCCATCAGTAACCTACGGGCAAGATTTCTTGAGGGGGGCTGGCCATGGTTTTTTAACCCACCCTTTCATTCACTTAAGACCCAAAGCAGAAAAGGTTTGCAATCCATATACTGGAATTTGGTTCCACCGAAGTACAAGGACTACACTGGTCGACTCCATCGCAGGGTGCAAGATGTTGAGCTTCCTCGACGCCTACTCTGGGTATCAGCAAGTCTATATGGCTGAGGAAGACAAAGAAAAAACTAGTTTTATCGCCCCTTCCTTCTGCTACAAGCGGATGCCCTTCGGTTTGATAAATGCCGGCGCCACATTTAAGCGCCTAATGAGCCTCATCTTCAGGTCTCAGTTGGGTCGTAATGCAGAAGTGTACGTTGACGACGCCGTCATTAAAAGACGCTTGGCACGGACTCACCCCAAAAACACCTCTTTTTTTGCATCTGCTGAGCAGAACCAATTACCAGATCCTACTTCTAAGCTCTATGCTCTACTTCGGCCTTGCTCTCACTTATGGGTAGGAAGGACAATAAGCAGGAATTCATGTTGGCTAACTATTCTATCCAGGCGGAAGTAGTTTTCATAGGAAAGACGGAAGGTTTTGCGCGTTGGTTGTATCGAATTTCCCTTTCTAATAGCATACACAAATAGATAAGAAAGTTACGACGATGATAAGGTAAATGAAAACCTTTGATTTACCTTACCATCAGTTCTGTCTTATCTCTGTGCCTCCTCTAGTCATTTCATAATTGGATATCGTCATTCAAATCTGTTATGACAACTGTTTGGTAAGCAGGGATTCGAATCAAACAATAAATACCAACTCTAAGTGTGATGGATAGTACGTGGTGCCTAATTTCATGGTATCTTTCTTGGCGCCTACCACAGGAAAACCCCTCCTTCTTTTGGGAGGAAATCAAATGAGTAAAGGTTTCTGCCGACTCCCCTCAAGGAACCACTCACTACTCAACTTGAAACCACGGACCTACCTCCTGATTTTGACTTTCTTCTTTGTCCCAATTCATATCGAGCATGTCTTTCTCCATCTATAGATAGAGAGAATATAGGATAGGGGCGCTCAAAGCAAATAGGATTCTGTATCTAATACTAATAGGTACTAACCGCATTCAAGATTGACTTGACCTCTTATTTTGGATAGGCAGAAATGCTTACGCCCTAGGGGTTTAAAGGGCCCACTCCCTTTGGTTGACTCATCAGGCTCATCACCTTTTGGAGCTCATCCAACAGTCAGTCTACTTAATCATAATCATAATCAATCCGTTGCTATTGCTATCTATCGCCATACCCACAAGAGGGTAATTTATCCAACTCCCCGTGCGAAAGCAAGTCCCGCGTCAGCAGTGATTCGAGTTGTTCCTTGAGAGCAGGCTTATGGCATTCCAGGTAAACATAACAATATGAGAGAGAACTCCGTTCGGCTTATATGTACTCGATTGAACCAATTGTTTTTTCATTTCCCAGTAGGTCACCTTGGGCCAGCTGCTGACTTTCTAGAAAGAGACAAGGAAGTCGATTCAACATAAGGGAAGAAAGCATATTTTAGGTTTACTCCTTCCCTGTCTAGTAGGAGTGCGTGCTTCTTATTGCTTTTTGAGCAGTAGTTGTATACATTCCTCACTCAGTCTAATTAATTATCTTTCTCCCTACCCAAATACCAAGGGAGGTTTATGAGTCGTATCCTCCTTACGAGATAGCGGAAGTAGCATTAGCGGGAAAAGTAAGCTCCTTTTCAAGCCTTCTCTTTCGTAACCTTTGATTAGTTCCTTAGATGCCCTTAGCAAGAATGATGCAGGAGCAAGAAAGTCTATTTCTTCCGCCTTTCAAGAATCTTGCTATTCAAATAGCACAGTATAAAATTCAATCCATAAGTCATGCTGGTCAATCAATGACAATGATAAGCTCTATAAAAAAAAGAGTCTATTGCTCTTCGACACGTTTTATATCTACTTCAGTCATGCTTTATTGGAGTTATCTGACGCCAAGGAGGAAGGAATAGAGATTAGGATCCTAGCCTTGTTCCGTTTGAAGTTCCTAAGAGAGGTTACAAAAGAAAGGGATGCTCAAACCAAGGATTTGGAGTCTTATTAGTGCATCAATCTACAGAAAGGTAGGGGGGCATACCTATGTGAAAATGGAGTGTAAAGCATATTCTAGATATTTCACTTCGAATTTCTTCCTCTTAAAAGAGTCAAGTCCGTAGGGTTCCCTAAATTCCCTAGGAATCAAGTGGGACCGGGAGATCGTTGTTCATTCGGTGGTTGGCCCTCCCCCTAATAATTACCTACCAAGAATTGGGCCAGTTAGTTCAAGCGGTACCGAATCACAAAGAACAGTTGAGTTTTCTAATTCATCTATTATTATTATTTTTGCATTTCTAGAATAGCGTTGGAGCCGGGACACACATTTCTACCCGAGTTCCAACAGCAAACCGAATACGTTATCGTGGAAAACGAGTTTCGCCAACACAGAAGAGTTTGTGTGCTTTTTATTTTCACATGAGTTTTCCATATGTGATGGTTGGTTGGGAGGGTACGGCAAATGACTCTAGAATCTTTCTGGATACAACCACTGAACCGGAAAATGGCCACTATCATCACCGAGAAAATACTATCTTGTGGACTCAGGCTCTACGTTTATGCCTTAAGGTCTTTCTCCTTACCGTGGGGAGCGGTACCACTTGCGTGATTCTAGAGAAGAAGGCGGTGTCCCGACCACAAGGCGGTTAAATTCCACTGGTGCTTGCTAGCCAGTCAAGAACGACTCGAAGACCGTGGGAAGGTCTTCACGCTACGCCGAAGACGACGATGGCTCCATACCGGGTGGTAATACACAGGTATAGGATTTCCTGTAATGATGTGAAACTGTATATTTCAGAGAAATAGCTCAGTTCGAGAGGAAGGCAGAAACAGTTTCGGTTTTATTAACCTGATTCCTATTCATTTACCGGTAAAGGAAGGAATTCTTATCTATTTCTCGAGGCAATTATACTCATATCGACAATATGAACTGCATGAGAATTAGCATATAGAAAGAAAGCTTTACCGAATACAGGTCTAGTAGGTATAGAGCCGTAAGCGTGGTGGGGGTGCCGGTGCTTAGGCAGATGCCCCTTTGTTCATGATGTTGCAATGAATCCAGTGGATCATCCTCTTGGAGGAGGTGAGGGGCGCACGAAAGGAGGTAGACCTTCGGTGTCACCTTGGGGAAAGCTCACCAAAGCAGGATTTCGGGCAGTAGTAGGGGTGGTGAAACTTTAGATGTCAAATGCCACCAATTTTTCTGCTCAAGTTAGAACGTAGTTTTTCGAAGTTAATTGGCCAGTTCCTTTTAAAAGGAGACTGGTTTATTTTTATAAGCGATTGGCTTCACTTTAGATTTGTTATCGTAATTTCTCTTTTATTTATGGGTTGTTACTTATTATTTCGATTTTTGATAAACGAAACGAATCCAAGCCCGACAAGTAGAATTCCATTCGGTACCTTTGGGGTTTTCTTTTTCCTTCTGGATGACGACGTCACCACGTCTCCTTATTGTTATTGCGATGGTGACGAGGAACAAAGGGCCGGGGAGATCATCGAAATTACCTCTAGCCCGGAGCCAGAGGGGGTCGTCGACACAACGCCAACCCTGGTGGTGGGGCACTTCGAAGGTCTGGAGACCCTCCTTGAGATTCCCCCTTTACCGGAAACGCCACCCGCAGGTCCTTCCTTAGCTCCAGAAGAAAGGGAGCAAGCCCCCTCTGTTGGCCTAAACCTCGATCCATCCCAGAGTAGCCGCCGGCTGGACGGCGGCGAACGGGGGGCAAACTCCTCAAAACGAAGTTCAACTTTGTCTTTGGAAGAATTGGAAGAATCGGACTCTAAGTTTAAAGTAGGAGTAGAGTCTTTAGAGGCTCGCTTAGAAGGAATAAAGAGAAAAAAGCAACTGCAAGCGTTCGGGGCTTCTCATTTTGAGACCGCGAAAGCAGAGCTGGTTACGTCCATTGGGAAAATTCCCAGTTTCGTGTGGGACTGCTTTTGTATCTGGATGTCAAATGCCCCTTGACGGGCAAACGGGAGGCTCTCGAAAAGACGATAGAGGCCATCTTGAAATGCCAAGGGAAGCCCACAGACTCCCTAGCGTCTCTACTCGACCTAAAATGCGATCTCGAGGACCCCGAAAAACTCGAGACCGCTCTCCGTCCATATTTAGGACGGTTAGGGCGATTTTTTAAGAAATAAAAACCTTCTGTCGATTTATCCACACTTCCATGACTTCTAGAGGAAAGCTAACTGCTTGCTGGCTGGGAGCTGTATGAGCGGTAACATCCACGTACGGCTCCGTGAGAAGGTGGACGGAAATGGCCTTGTTGTACCTCACTCCCGTCTTCAATGGGGCCTGCTCTTTTTTTTAGGAGAGTATGCCAATATGATCTTAATGAGGTGCGGTGCTTTGCATCTGACATTCGTTGGGCTTTCCTCTGCGGGAGCCCGCGTCCCGGCCTTTTTGTGCAATAAACCCCTCCGGCCGAAGACTAGTGATAGGTGGTCCCGCGGAGCTTTCGGAGAAGGGTAGCCTAGTGTGTAAGCACAGCAATGAACCGCGGCGAACCCTCAGACGACCCTTCTAAGATAAGGGGGGAGATCCTCAGTAGTGGTGACCATTTGACTCTTCCACTGACTTATATATGTACCGAATGCTCATACGGGAAAGTGAACTCCTGGGTCTGGAACCTGGGGGGTTGCTCTGAGAAAAAATCCTTTCTTTCTCGTCCACTCTAGGGGGTGCGGACACACCTGCGTAGATTACAGGTGACGGTTACAAGAATGGCGGGGAAGTGAAGAGTACCCGACGACATTCAGGGATGAATGTAGACCCATCGGGCGGGGATAATCGTTCCGGTCCTAGGAGAGGTGGCGACACCAGTCTGAGCTAAGGGAAGCCAGCCAATTGAGTCACTGAAATGACCGCAGGAGGTGCACCCTAAGCCCAGCTTCTCGGAGCTGCTATTGCGAAATACGGCTTCCTTAATATCCAAATTTCAACAAGGGGGCTGGGCTGCTCGCCTTCATAGAAAGGCGACCGGGCCTAGATTAGATGTTCGCCTTTTTATAGAATAGAAAGAGAAGGTAAAGGGGGGGGGGGGGTTTGGAGATTCCTGAAAGAATGCATGGCTTCCTCCTATTCCGCTTCAATAGAAGCCCTTAAAATCCTGCTGCTATGGCAGCAAGGGTTATCCATTTCATAGGCGAGGGTGGGGCAGAAGCAAGTCGAACCTCTGATCGACCCGGACACGTCAAAAATTCTCGGCGCTGAGAGAAAGACGAGATTCAGTAAGTAATTCAGTGAGTGCTTTCTTTTATAAGAAGAGCGTCGGCTTGGAAGAAGAAAATGAAATACGAACAACCGCGCTGGTTGTAATAGATCGACTTGTATGCGTCTTCTTGCTCCAGCATTCAAGTTCCATTTCAAGGGAGGACGACGTACCATGATACTTTCTGTTTTGTCGAGCCCTTCTTTGGTCTCTGGTTTGATGGTTGTACGTGCAAAAAATACGGTACATTCCGTTTTGTTTCCCATCCTAGTCTTTTGCGACACTTCTGGTTTACTTATTTTGTTAGGTCTCGACTTCTCCGCTATGATCTCCCCAGTAGTTCATATAGGAGCTATTGCCGTTTCATTCCTATTCGTGGTTATGATGTTCAATATTCAAATAGCGGAGATTCACGAAGAAGTATTGCGCTGTTTACTAGTGAGTGGTATTATTGGACTGGTCTTTTGGTGGGAAATGTTCTTCATTTTAGATAATGAAACCATTCCATTACTACCAACCCACAGAAATACGACCTCTCTGAGATATACGGTTTATGCCGGAAAGGTACGAAGTTGGACTAATTTGGAAACATTGGGCAATTTACTTTATACCTACTATTCCGTCTGGTTTTTGGTTTCTAGTCTGATTTTATTAGTAGCTATGATTGGGGCTATAGTACTTACTATGCATAGGACTACAAAGGTGAAAAGACAGGATGTATTCCGACGAAATGCCTTGGATTCTAGGAGGACTATAATGAGGAGGACGACAGACCAAATCACGATCCACTGAAAGGAGAAATTGTGGTTCGAGTCCACGCCGTGAGAAAGAAAGAGCTAGACTGACTAGAAACTAGCTTGACGGTAGACTTCACACCCACACAATCGAGAATTTCTTTATTCGCAACTTCGTTCTTTCGAGTTGGAAAGGCAACGGCTTTCGAGTATAAAGAAGCCGTTCCAGGTTATTTTTCCCCTAGTTTGTATCAGAGCTGACCACTGATAATAGGAAAAATGAAACATTTGGTGTGTTTTAATTCATTCTCAATCTTGTTTCCCCTTGCGCTCCGAGGGAAATAAAGGGGAAATCACTGATTCATTTGGAGCAGTTTTCTAACTAACTCATTGACATGAGAGATTGGATGCGATGCGCCAGTCACTCGTACTACAGCGGACAAAGGTCACCGGCAAACGACCGTTCCACAATGGAACCTGGCACTACTATTTGCCCTAAGGGCCAACCCACCTTTTCAGAGAAACAGACACATGACATCACTATATTACGCATTTTCGAGATAAGAAAGTGGAGAATGCACTCTTCCCTTTTTTTTACATTTTAAACTCATGTTCATGGTCTGTTTTATTCCCAATTGTTGCCCGTGTGAAAAGAAAGAAGAGAAATTGGGCCATGTTTCCCGAGAGAGACTGCCTTCTCTCAGGCCAGCAGTCTTATACTTATAGTCGACTGCTCTATGACGATCTGACCTCTTTCCTGGGCTCTGCTTGCTCGTCTACGCTCCGACCAATTCAGTCAAAATCGAAAAAACGATGTTTCCTTGAAAAAGTCTAAGAAATAGTAGTAGTAGTCAAAAAGTGCACTTTTTCCATATATTTTGATTTATAGGGATCCCTATCTTTATCTCTATCCACAGAGATACCTATCTATATATAGAGAGATTTTTCTCCAAATTGATCTAGACTATCCTCTATCCGGATAGATATGTCCCTATGAGCGACTAGGCCGATATTTTTTTATATGTTTTGGCCACGTCCGTTTCCGCTCCGAAGAGGAAGGTTTGGATCTTTCAATCTTATGTCGTGAGGGATGTGACCTATGTTAGGTCCATAAGATACCACAGCTTTTAGTGTTCTATGATTCACCTCCGAATAATGAGTAGGTAGTTCGATCCTTTTGATTCTTATCTTCCTAGTAAACGGGGATCCGGAGCAATAGGTCGAATTACTATATAAAGAAGACTTGTAAACAAAAGGACTTATTGTTCGAGTAGGAAGATTTCGGTTTTTCTCCTTCCCTCTTTTCAATAAGAAGAAGTATTTGAAATGAAACAAATTCCTCTTCATTCTGTTGTGCTCAGCGAAGGAACTGCCTAAGCATACTTTTGCGGATCCAAACTTCTTTGTTCTTTCAAAGTCTTCTTCTTGCATATAAGAACGCAACTCTTGCAATTCCATGGATTTGAGTAGTAAGCGGCATCCCCTCTGAGTTGTGAGTAAGCGAAACCATTCTGTTTTTGTTCTTCTCCAGATTCTGGCCGGTAGGAATTTTCCTCTTCTTTTTCCAACTGATATGGCCGATAGGAATTTTCCTATGATTTTTCCAACTGATATGTCGATATAGAAAGATCTCCTTATTTCAAAACCGCGGGTTCTCGCGTCATTTTTTTTAAAAGATATTAGATCACCGTGGGAAACTTTCAAATGAGTAATGGTTACCAGTCCATTATTCAAACAAACCCTTCGATGACTTATCGGCTGCCTTGCTTGAGGAAGAGTGTCACTAAAATGGAGACGAACCGGAATCACGTCCGATCTTGTTTCTTGATTGAGTAAAAAAGGGATATATGAAGTTCGTTCTCTTCCTCTGTGCATCTCCCTTATGGGTAAATCCCCATAATAAAGAGACAACTTTCGTGTAGTTTGTGATTTGATGTTACTGTTTAGATTTTCTCTCCGAGAAAGATTTCTTTTAATGGATCTCCACTTGTTCCTCAATCTTCGGAGAATACGGCGTTGGATTAGAGAAAGTTCTCTGTTCCGAACATTTCCTGGAAGTAGACGACACGTTTTAAATCTTAATGCTGGCATGGCATATTTCGTTGAATCAGTCTTTTTCGCCACATCGCGTATAAAGGGAATCGAACCCAACTCTTCCACGAACCCCCCACGAATGGTCCTCCCTTAATTCAATGAACTATGAGAATTCCTTTTTTATTTTTTTTCTTTTCAGTTCTCATAAGTCCTTGATATACTAGCAGAAACTCAATACTTGACCGACTGCGTCACAGTGCTCAGGTAAAGTGGCAGTGGTTGAAAGCGAGCGGAAACGTCAGTGTTTTCTGTGCGATACGATAGTAGTGGTGAAAGAAAATCCAATTCAAATATCTCAATGTAAAAGGAAAATCGTTTCACTTTGAAAGGAAAGCTTGCTCTATGAGATCGAAATCACTCTATCTACGATATTCATTGCACCATGATTGAAGGACAATGAGGGGCAGGTTATATTCCCTTTCTTCTGATCGATTGAGCTCAAAGGCAAAAGGCACTAAAGATGTTTAAGATGTTTCATCAGAATTGCTATTGACATCGACTCGCCGAGAGATTAGCAAGCACCTCAGGTTTGTGAGAAATCCATCCCCAAAACCCAGAATTGGATCTATTGTTTTCACTTTCTTTCCCAAACAATGTATCTGTTGATACCAGAATTGCTTATATTGCTCGCCCTAAGATGGAAAATGCGATAGAACCCACTTTACATACCTCCATAGGAGGAGATCCCTTAGAAGAGAGTGAAACAGGCAGTACAGCAATTCACAAGCCATAGAGAATGAAACTCGGAAGAA
This sequence comes from Elymus sibiricus, assembly GCA_039707655.1. Taxonomy (NCBI): domain Eukaryota; kingdom Viridiplantae; phylum Streptophyta; class Magnoliopsida; order Poales; family Poaceae; genus Elymus; species Elymus sibiricus. The sequence continues at coordinate 404,725,679 of CM077663.1, forward strand.
GATCTAGTTTCAAGTCAGCTAGGAAGACCTCTTTCTTAAATTAAAGGGAAGGGGTCCACATAAGCCCCAATTATTCCCTAGCTTGTTAATCCAACATATCAGTTGGCGTGTATGAATAAGAAAGAGTTGGGCGATGGTTTTAGAAAACCCGAAACTAGCCATGCCCTAAAGAAAGTGAATTCCAATCTACGTGAATCACGAAAGAAGCAAAGCCGGTCAAAGAATCGATTATATGCCTTCTCTTTCTATAAGACCGATGGCCTTAGTAACGTAACGCACAGAAGGAATAGAAGACAGAGCGAGGGGATATGTCACGAGCAAAAGGGATGAACAACTACCCCTGTATACGTAGCTTTGTGTAACAGGGGGAACGACTGTTGAGTCAAAAAGCTGAGTGAGAAGGAAGCAAAGGATCGGTTGTGGCGGGATACGAAGTGCTCTGCTAAGCCAATACGAATGTTTACATGCGAACCCACGCCAATACATACGAGTAGTAGGGGTATTGAAATTCCCATCAATTAAAGGTTAGGGCTCGGTTTCCGGTTGACTTTCTAACAATGGCCACGGTGTAGGTTCGTACTCGATTGATCGGCTTCCTTTAGCTTTGTTACGGCATGTGTAGAACCATTCATAGTAGTGTACGTTCCCTACGTTAATTGATAGCGCTAGGTGATCATCGACAGCTTGGGCTAGGCCACGGCTCGACACATCCTCCGATAGTCCCTTTTCTCGGCTTAAAACCAATACGAATTGCTCCTATGATTCCCAGCGCTTTTATCCAATGATCCCCACGAATGAAAGAAATCAATCAATGAAATAGTTGTAGGCTCCTCTTTCGGATTCAATAGTAGTAGAATATTGTAGTTCCGAGATATCCTTCCCTGCCTTTTCAATTAATAGCTCGGACTCGTATCCTCGGGCAAGGGAAATATGCTTAAACCAAGCTTCCCCCTTTGTTCGGGTACTCCTTTCAGGTGAGAGGCAGGCGCGAGGCTAAAAAAAAGAGCTTTCTATGACCTCGCCGAACTGAGACGTAGGTAATAAGCAAATTCCCCTTTGACGACATCCCTTTAGTTTCGTACGTACTTCCCTGTTTTCCTAGTTCGGCTTCGGGTCCTTCCTCTATCGAATATCCCTAACTAGCTTTCCAAGCCAGGCGCGTTATTTCCAAGTTTCCTTGGGTAAGTGAAGAGATGAAGTCCTCTTCTTCACAGTGAAAGTAGCTCAAGCGGAAAGCAAGCAACTACACAGGATCACCAAAACGTTGTTTTTGTGCCTATGTTCACACTTCGTTCCTGCTCAACTATGCTTTTTAGTTAAAACAAGCTAATTCGTTTGTTCTAGTCCGGTAAAACCTACTATTTGTGAGATTTCTTACTCCGATCTCATTTGTTTCACTCACTTTTTCTATCTTTTTCTGCATTCTTTCCTTACACTCTTTCTCTATAGGTTAAGCCTATTTCCCTCGATTTCTCTATTGCAATAGCTCTGTTGCCAAAGAAGGTCAATCCCGTTCTGCCAAGCGATAAGCTGTACCATTCTGTCCTTCTACAGAGTAAGGAGTTTTCAAGCAAGAGTTCTCCCAAATACAGTAGTGGATAACAGCAATAAGTAGTTGATAGCAAAAAACAGTTCAAGGCAGAAGTCTCTTGAGAATGCAAAAGGCCTGCAAACCTAGTTCACACGAGTGGATTCTTTCACAGCGTGCCTTTATTTACGCTAAAAGCAGTCTCATCAGCAGTGAAAGAACAACTTCCTAGCTGAATAAAAAGTTTCTGAAGTCAAACCTAGCGGCCTTGCAATGATAAGTAGTCCAGTCTAAGAAGAAGTGTTGTGATAATAAAAAATACTAGCCAAAAAAGCGGTTCCATTCGAATACTCTGCTGCGAGAAAGAGGTCTTCCGTCTTGCATAAGCACTGCACCAATACCGACATCACATGCATCTTTCTCTAGTAGAAAGGTTTTTAAAAAGTAAGGAAGTGCTAAAACTGGTGCATGCGTCATGGCACTCTTAAGCTGCTCAAATGCCATGTCTTACTCTTGTCCCCAATTCCACCCTCCTTTCTTCAATTGCTCCTTGAGTGGTTTACTAATGATGCCATATCTCTTTACAAACTTCCTGTAGTATCCCTTAAGTCCCAAGAAACCGCGCAATTCTTTCAGAATATAAGGTCTAAGCCAACTCTTTCTAGCTTCAACCTTTCCTGCTTATCAGCCCTCCCACGAATCAGTATCAAAATCTCCCTGAGAATGAAAATCTGCCAATTTCCTCGAACCTTGCTCTTTTTCCTCCACTCGGGGGTGCTTCCGTGACTCGGACGGGCCGGCCGACGTTTCCGCCTCTTCTTCCTTTCCAAGCTTGTTGCGGGGAATCTGGGCTCTTTTTCAGCCCCTAAGGACTGCTACTTTGATGAATGAGGCCTGACGGTCTTAATTCCTAATGCTACTCCTACTGCTATTGCTATTGTTACTGCTTTTGGGAATTGGCATCTTTCTTCATAGGAGCCTAGCCAAGGAAAGCTTTCCCATTAAATGAATGTGCTTGCGTACTCTTCGATTCCTGCGGGAAGTGTGGGACTAATTGAATTTCATTCTTGCCTGCTAAGAGAATTATTCTTCCTTACAGCTTGCATTCGATGCATCCACCGTACTAAGAGCTCCTTCTTGAAGAACCGATTCTGTAACAACCCCAAAGGTGAATCTATCTAAATAAACCTAAAACTCCCATTATGATTTGAGATTGCCTTGCCGTTGCGCCCCTTGCCTTTCTTACTGGATTTCCAGTTGATGGGGAAGGCTTGGCAAAGAAGCTTGTGTCGGAAGAGAAGTGGAAAACTAAGTTGTTCGGGCTTAACTTAAACCTGATTGCCCTACTAGGAGTCAGAATAAGGTTGAGGCTTGAAGACAAGCAACTGACATCTCGGATCTTGCCATTGCCAGGAGCATGGATGCCCAGAATGCCCTCAGTCTATGTCTGTCTATATAGGCTTTAAGGAAAAAGGCAAGTAAGCCGTAAGCCAAAAATAAAGGCTTTTAAGGACCTTCGACAGCTTATAAATAAGCTAATAACTGATCTTTTGCGTCTTTCGAGATGCGAAGAGAAGTAAGAAGGTTTACTATTGGGATAACGAAGATATGACCATATTTCAGATCGATTTTCAACAGACGAGATCGGATAGTAGAATAGAGAGAAAGATTTGCTGCTTTCTTAAAATGATAGAGAGTCAGGAGAGGGTCTATGTTAATAGAGCTCTTTAGATAGGGAGAGGAAAGACGTAACTAGACCGCGGAAAGAATAGAATCTTTTATCGCTACATCCGCTGGAGAAGAAAACTCAGCAAAGGAGATTCCTATCCTTTCTCTAGTTGAAGACTAATCTGGATATTCCCGAAGATGCTTGACTTCGAGTTCTTGGAGTGACAGCTTTCTTTGTAAACAAGGGTCCCTTACTCTATTACTTTTCCACTTCATTGATCTGAAAGAAGTGACAGAAGAAAGCTACGGGCATATACCCCTGCCCCGGGGGAACAGGTGCCACCTCAACAGCTATATTCTAAATCGTGTAGCCTCGCAACCCTTTCCTTTGTATCGGACCTTTCCCGCTTTCCTTACTTTCCTTCCTCACTCGAACTTCAAAAAGTCCTTCCATGAATCTAGGGAAGGAAAACCACCTCTGACTTCACCAAGTCTCCCTTTCTTTGGTCGAAGGCTTCAGGTCAAGATCCTTTTTCCTATCTATTGAAGATGCAAAGAGAGATGCTTCTTCCTCTTCAAGTTGGAAGTGCAAGAAGAAATGCGGTAAATAGGAGTTCCATCTACCACGCACTCGCCCCACACTCCAGCTAACTTCAGCATCCATACTCAGCTAGGAGGAAGGTGCCGGGGACACTATGAACACACATGTACTTGGTTGACTTCACGTCCCGTCTCACAACCAGGTAAGATCAAATAAACAAACAGCTTGCTTGCCCAATCCCTATTGAGAGGATTTCTTGAGCTTGAACTTCCTTTTGTAGCTCCGCTCACAAGGACTTCTTTTCATCCGCAATGAAGCTTATACCACCACTTGGTCAGTAAGGCCTGATTCAAAAAAAGATCAATCACCCCCTTCCCTACTTCAATGGAAAAGGGGGAATCGCCCTTTCACAGCCGCCCCTCCACAAAATTTATACCTATCCTTTCGCCTAAGATGATCACGAACGAAGACAGAGAATTGCGTAGATAGGAGGAGGAAACGAACCAACCCGAAAAAACAAACAAAAGGGAATGAGAGAAATGATCGGAACGATTGAGGAAAGAAAGAGAATGGCGGCCCCTTTCCTTTCGCCCAGGGGGCATCGTCGTCGGGGACAGGCTTCGAGGGTTCTTCCATATCTAGATATAGAGATAGATGATGATAGAGATCTAGATCTTTCTATAGATAGATCCTTTGAGAAATTTCTATTGATCCGCTTTCAAGATCTATGAACAAGAGAGATCCAAAAAATCTCCATGTAAAAAAAGAGAGATGAATAGATAGGGCTGAGCCGATAGCAGGACTGGGTACGATGATGGGGCGAGAGAGGGAAAAAACCATTCGGGATGGATCGGGAAAAGTGACCTCCGGCTCAGCCCACGACTTCCTTCCCTTCGCATAGCTCAGGTGACTCCCTTCCCCCTTTTTTCCCAGAATGAATTAGCCCGACACGACGAATCCTGCCCTCCTGTCTTTCTTTCTCATTGAATGAACCACTGCCTGGGACGCCCCTATGCCTATGAATTCAATGATTTAAGGGCCCCGGGAGGAAACTTCGGAAAGAAAGCCTACTGGTTGGTCTGGTTGTCCCCCGGCGGTGCCCGGGCGGGCCTCGGTTCAATCTTGCCGATTCTACCTAGACATGGCTCAAAATGAAGGGGTAAGGCCAAGTGTTCTTAAAACAAAACTCTCAGTGCACACTTCGGAGCACGGTCTTCCGTTAGGTCCTTTACGGACGACGAAAGCCCCTTGGCTATACTCTACTCTTCGCCTCCGGCTGTTCTGTTCTTTTCTTTTGGCTCGGCGGAGCTGAGCTGGGTTCCATTACACTCTGTAGGAAATGCATAGACAGTCCACGCAGCAAACCGAGGCCCTGCGTGCGCCGTACGTACCGCCTACGAATAATAGGTAGCCCCACCCCAGGCAGAGTTTGTGAGCCGTGTAATAGGCGACCATTTCGCGCGGTTCAGGGGGCACTTGAATAAGCCGCCGGCACCCGGCTGTGTCTTTACCCCTATCCAATTTTTGGGCCAATTCCCCCTTTGTACTACCAAAAAATGAGATTCTTGCCGAATCCGAGTTTGCTGCCCCAACCATTACAAAACTAATACCTATTATGTTTAGTACTTCAGGTGCTTCTCTAGCGTATAATGTAAATCTCGTAGCGGATCAATTCCAACGAGCCTTTCAAACTAGTACTTTTTGTAATCGACTCTATAGCTTCTTCAATAAACGCTGGTTCTTCGATCAAGTTTTGAATGACTTTCTAGTCAGATCGTTCCTGCATTTCGGATATTCAGTCTCATTCGAAGCTTTAGACAAGGGTGCTATTGAGATATTGGGCCCTTATGGTATCTCGTACACATTCCGACGATTGGCCGAGCGAATAAGTCAACTTCAAAGTGGATCTGTTGTGCGAAGAGTGCGTTATGAACCGTGGCCGCCTACCTGCTTTGGTTGGTGGGGGCGGCTCCTCCGTTGTGGGTAAACGGGAAACCCGACTCTACGAACCCGAGGAAAGGCTGCACAGCTTCCGTAGGGGCGTTAAGACCGGAGCTTTTTGTAGTGCTAGCAGGAATGCAAGTGAATGAATCCAATCCCATCCCCTTTAAAATCGGCGAGGTAATACCTTATTGAAGTAGGGCACGCTACGGCAACACAGGACTGACGGGGTGGGGGCTTGCTGTCTACTTGGCGAGCCTTCACTGCCCCCTTCTGTAACTTCCCTTCTTTCGTCCGTCCACGAGGCAGTCAAAAGAAAGAGAGAAAGGGGCCGCTATAACGCAGGAGTCGTGGCGGTTGTATGCCACAAGGTCCCTATAGACAAGGGGACAAGTGAATCATCGTTTTGGGCGCAGGCAGCCCTCTACCATCCATCCCATTGCATTCCTCTCGTAGAGTACTGTACCGTCTCAGACCAGATACATCTATGGAAAGAAAGGATTTCATAGAAAATCTGCATTTTTCTATTTTTTTTATCCCCATGCATTCCGTTATTCCCGTAACTATGGATTGATTGTCCCTACCTAACTAAATGGTAGTGGTCTAAGGAGCGCAATTGCTAGAGCACGGGAGAATGAAGAGTAATGATTTAAGCAAGAGCAGCCGGACGGACTACTATTGTCAGTCTAGTGACTACTATAGTCTTTTCTTTCTTTGTAGTTAAGTAATAATGTTTGGTATAGCAGCCTTTCCGACCGAGTCTCTGGGATCTTCTAATTAACGTGGGATTTTCTAGCATTTTCTCTTATTACCTTCGTATTTTACTTTTAGTATATAATAGATAGATAGATAGATAGATCATTCACAGCCCACTTGATTGAAACTAAAAAATGAACTGACTGATATTGTAAAAATGAATTACTAATTTATAGGCATATCTATAGATCAATTCATGTGTACAAAACTGGAATCTGACTGAATTTGACCACTACCAATATCATATTCTCTTGTTCTCTCATATGCAGTCAGATTTCACTTTTTAGTCAGGTTTGTAGTCAGATTTGTAGTCTAATATGTCTGAAATTGACCACTACAGATTAGTAACGCAGTAAGGCCCTTTTTTCCCTTGCCACGAACTAACAAACAGAAATCGACCACCACAAATCTCTTGTTCTCTACCATTTACTAATACAAAGTCATGAACAAGCACGTCATGCACATCCATGCACAAGCACACTAGACGTACATGAGCAGGAACAGAAAACTTACCCAGACAGTTAGTAGTTTGGCGTGGTCATCACCTCCATGACGCGATCCTGCTCGTAGTCGTGACGTCGTGGTATGCACCCGCCTCGCTGCACCTCTGTGCCGCCATACTCCTGGTCATGTGCGCCGCCCTACGCTGCATCGTTGTGCTCGACCTCGCCGTCGTACGTTCGAACTGGTGGTATACTACGTGCTTGGAAAAACTGAGATGGAGGAGACGGGGAATCTATGGAGATGGAGTCAACCAGCCACCTGCGCGTGGACTTGGCTACTGTAGTGCGGCACCAGATGTGGACGGGGCGCCAGCTATAACTAGGTTTGCAGAGTAAGAGTCGAGGAGATGAGAAAATCTTAATGACCATTGACGAGTCGTTTACCGAGGAGATGAGAGTGGGAAGGAGCACTGGAGTAATTACTCGGTGAGGATTAAAGAAAATTCCTTGAATTTTTTTATTATAATAAAGAAAAGAGGACACGGTATACCCTTACGGGTCGGGTTTGGGTATATCCATGGGTACAAAATTAAATCCATGCCCTATCCATGATTAGTCGGGTCGGGTTCGGGCGTTGTTCATGGGCATAAAATTGTGTCCAAACCCTGTCCATTCGGGTTGGGTATCCACGGGTATCCATGTCCGTGGATAAAATTGCCATCCTTAATTCTTGGCATGTTATAGTTCATCACGAAGCTCTAGTAGCTTGGTGACAGTGACTTGGAGAACTATGTCAATCACTATCTTATCTGGAAGATCAACTCCCACTTGATTCAAGTGATTGTAGCACCCAGATAATCTGAGCACATGCTCACCGATTGAGCTATTCTCCGTCATCTTGTATGCAAAGAATCTTGTTGGAGGTCTCATACCTCTCAACATGGGCACGAGCCTGAAATCCCAATTTCAGCTCTTGAAACATCTCATATGCTCCATGACGTTCAAAACGTCTTTGGAACCTCAATTCTAAGACGTAAAGCATGACACACTGAACTATCAAGCAGTCATAAAAAGTGTGCATGTCTGATGTTCTCAACACCCACAGACGATGCTTGAGGGGTTGGCGCACCGAGCGGTGCATCAAGGACATAAGACTTCTGTGCAGCAATGAGGACAATCCTTAGTTTACTAACCCAGTCCGCATAATTGCTACTACCATCTTTCAACTTAGTTTTTCTCTAGGAACGTATCAAAATATAGGGGAGCTATAGCGCGAGCTATTGATCTACAACATAATTCGCAAAGATATTTTTACTATGTTCGTGATAATGAGTTCAATTAATCATATTACTAAAGAACACCCACTCAAATAAACATCCCTCAGGTTGTCTAAGTGTGACATGATCCAAATCCGCCAACCCAAGTCTGATCATCACGTGAGATGAGGTGGTTTCAATGGTGAACATCTCCATGTTGATCATATCTACTATATGACTCATGTTCGACCTTTCGGTCTCCTGTGTTCCATGGCCATGTCTGTAGATGCTAGGCTCGTCATGTTTAACCCAACTATCCTGCGTGTGTAAATCTGGCTTACACCCATTGTATGCGAACGTAGAGTCTATCACACTCAATCATCACGATGTGCTTCGAAACGACGAACCTTCGCAACGGTGCATACTCGGGGAGAACACAATTTATCTTGAAAATTTAGTGAGAGATTATCTTATAATGCTACCGCCGTTCTAAGAAAAATAAGATGCATAAATAGGATAAACATCACATGCAAATCATATAAGTGACATGATATGGCCATCATCATATTGTGCTTTTGATCTCCATCTCCAAAGCACCGGCATGATCTCCATCATCACCGGCATGACACCATGATCTCCACCATCATGATCTCCACCATCGTATCGTCATGTGGTTGTCACGCCAACTATTGCTTCTACAACTATTGCTAACTCATAGCGATAAAGTAAAGCAAAAGAAGGCAAAAATAATTAAAGACAACTCTATGGCTCCTGCCGGTTGCCGTACTCATCGACATGCAAGTCGTGATAATCTATACAAAAACATGATCATCTCATACATCACATATATCACATCATGTCTTTGGCCATATCACATCACAACATGCCCTACAAAAACAAGTTAGACGTCCTCTACTTTGTTGTTGCAAGTTTTACGTGGCTGCTATGGGCACCTACTAAGAACCGTTCTTCCCTACGCAAAGCCTCAACAGTGATATTCAAGTTGCCTTTTAACCTTGTACAAGGACCACCTCTGTCGAATCCGATTCAACTAAAGTGGGAGAGACAGACACCCGCCAGCCATCTTTATGCAACAAGTGCATGTCAGTCGATGGAACCTGTCTCTCGTACGTAGACGAGTAAGGTTGGTCTGAGCCGATTCATCCCACAATACCGCCGAATCAAGATAAGACTAAGCAGGTAAGCAATCTGAACATCAACACCCACAAACTCTTTTGTGTTCTACTCGCGCATGTTATCTACGCATAGACCCAGCTCTGATGCCACTGTTGGGGAACGTTGCATGGGAAACAATTTTTTTCCTACGAACACCCAAGATCACTCTATGGACATCAACAGCTACAAGAGGGGGGGGTGCATCTACATACCCTTGTAGATCGCTAAGCGGGAAGCATTAATAAACGCGGTTGGTGTAGTCGAACGTCTTCGCGATCCAATCACGATCCGTCTAAGGTCAATAACCAATAGCAGGACCTGGATGCCTATATTGATTCCCACATATTCTACGAAGATATTTATCGGTCGAACCACGATGTCAAGGATTCAATCAATCCCGTATACAGTTCCCTTTGTCCATCAGTATGTTACTTGCCCGAGATTCGATCGTCGGTATCTCCATACCTAGTTCAATCTCGTTACCGGCAAGTATCTTTACTCGTTCCGTTATACAACATCCTGTGACTAACTCCTTAGTCACATTGCTGGCAAGCGTCTTGTGATGTTGTATTACCTAGTGGGCCCAGAGATACCTCTCCGTCATACGGAGTGACAAATCCAAGTCTTGATTCACGCCAACCCAACAGACACCCTCGGAGATACCTGTAGAGTATCTTTATAGTCACCCGGTTACGTTGCGACGTTTGATACACACAAGGCATTCCTCCGGTGTCAGGGAGTTGCATGATTTCATGGTCGTACAAACAGATACTTGACATGGATAAAGCATTAGCAATAAACTACCACGATCAAATGCTATGCTTACGGTTGGGTCTTTGTCCATCACATCATTCTTCTAATGATGTGATCCCGTTATCAAATGACAACTCATGTCCATGGTTAGGACACCTTAACCATCTTTGATCAATGAGCTAGTCTAGTAGAGGCTCACTAGGGACACAGTTTTGTCTATGCATCCACACATGTATCTGAGTTTCCCAACAATACAATTATAGCATGGATAATAAACGATTATCATGAACAAGGAAATATGATAATAACCAATTTATTATTGCCTCTAGGGCATATTTCCAACACATGCCCGTAACCCAAATAATCATGAGTCAAGAAACCAAATAGGTTCATGTTCTTTATTTCAACATGACATCCCATCTGTGTTGTTATTTGTCTGTCATCCCATTTTCGTATACGATGATCATAGTGCTTATAGAACTACAACGCTCTTGAATGTGGTCAATCGTAAACTGTGTCTCTCATGGCATAATATGAGGATTTTCCCTTGCTACATTTCTTTCGCCTCCAATTTTGTTTGTCGAGGTGTTCATTTGCAATGTAGATTAGTGCTTGTACGAAAGAAAGACGGATCGTGCACTACTGATTTATAGTGCACTCTAAATAGCATTTTAAATATGGTTAAAAGGTAAAAATAACATCATATTCGGATTATATACATTTTTTCTAATCAAATTTTATATATAACATGTTAGAATTGCAATTAAGGTTTAAAAAATATGGATATTAAAAAAATTGTTCTACGTAGACTACGGGTTGATTACCATAAAAGTCATGGTGTTTTCTGTAAAGACACAAAAAACAATTTATTTTGTCACTTAAAAGTCAACTGCGGGTGTAGCAACCCGACCCAAAGGGATCGGTGCCTCTGTGCTTTCTGTGCCATCCCTGGATCAATATGCTGGCACACACAGTACTTCGATGAAATACCATAACATCACATGTATCATAAATACCGTAGATCCAGAGTATACCTTATATCACAGCGGAAACAAATCATTAAGGGTGTGGAGTCCCATTAATGCCAATGGCAAGTTGAGTGTACACAGTAACCCTATATCATAACTCTTACTCGTCGTAGAAATCTTGCAACATTAGACGTTGCAGCCGTGTAGGTCAGTACATTGAATGTACCGGCAAGATCACCATAGAAACAGATGATAAAGAATATTCTATATGCAATAATGCTTTGTGGCTCTGTGCCTGAGTTTTTTTGTAGAAAAGCTGGTTTTGTTTTCCGTACAACAAATGAGTCAAACAGAATATCACTACAAAAGTTAGTTGTTAATGAGATGGTTCGCCAACCAATTCTCATATCCCAAAAATTATTAATAAACCCACTCATCATATTTAATTTTGTTGAGACTGGTTGATAGTATTATCTTCGGTGCTCATGTTGTCCGTAACCGGGGACACGGCTAATCGATTAGATTTGTTACTCTGTAGAGTCTTGTACACTTTACCCGCAAGATTCGATCCCTCCTATTATGTCCTCGCACTGCCTGGTGTTTGAGAACGGGATGATCGAAACAAGGTCTTCCAAAGGGATCATCCGGCCGAAAGTCAGTGCCCATCCAATCCTACCATTCTTCTAGATCTCGTAGCAATCTGACATACCAGAGTCATGACTAAGGTCAACCAAGCCAGAGCCCATAATTACTTGCGGTTTCACACGTAAGCTTTCCGGCCTTGAAGTATCCATCCATCTCTTTGAACCTGGGTGGCATTCCGTCCGGATGCTCACAGGTAGATACCAGGATTCCCGGGCATAATCATGATAAATATCAGGCTGCCAAATGCAAACCATTCCACCCAGAGGTATATTGAGTCCTTGAAGTCTTGAAGTCTTGATCATCATGCAGGTCTTGAATTATTAATCCTCATGAGACTCTTGTATCACACATCCAACCCCCGTCTACTAGAGCGTAGCAATAATGAAATATAACGTCCCTTCCCGGACAATGGTAACAGGGGTATTGGGATTTTCCTACCTCATGATACTACCTCAAGTTCAAGCTCAATATCCTACTGGATGTAAGGTGGAAAGATTGATACTAATGCAAATAAAACATAGGTATTGTAAGATGATTGAAGTGAACTTGCCTGGTACAGTTGATGAAGGTAATACTATCAATGACATTCATAAGCATTCAATCTAGCAATCATTCTAGCAATCAAGAAGCAAAAGCAAGTACTAAACACCCTAGTGTTGAGATGAAGGAAATACTTAAGAAAAAAGTTAATGCAATAAAACTTTGTCAAAACAATCAAATCAAATCCAAATAAAACTTCAATAAGGAAACCATAAAGTAAATTATAGGGTTTTAATTACAAGCAACAAGTTAGTTTTTTCCTAAGTAAAACTTAACAGAAAAAGAAAACAGTAAAGTAATAAATTAAAAGAAAGAAAAATAAAACAACTAAGTTAACAGAAAGTATTTTACTTAAAGTTTTGGTAGCAAAAAGAATTAATTGAAAAGCTTTTATAAAAACTCTACTTATGACCTAAATAAGTTTTGCTACAAAACTAGAGAAACCAAATATAAAATTATTTTAACTACAAATGAAAGTGGCTATTGTTGACTAATAGAAACATAAAACAACTTATCAAAATTGACAAAATAAAATACTAATAGTAAAATAAATACTTTTATTTTTGAATAAAACTACCTAAACAAGTCAGATTTTGAATATGATCTAAACAGAAAATACAATATAAACTAAAATAAATTCTATTGCTCCTTTGGATAAAAAAACAATAAGGAAACAAGAGGAAAAAGAATTAAATAAAAATCTATTTTTAAACTCAAGTTATTGCCAATTTAGTGATTTGAGGAAATTTGAACAAATTCAAATTTAAACTATTCAAATTTGAAAAGTAATTACAAAAACAGAAACTACATAAAATTTATGATCTAATTCAAAAAAGAATCACTCAAAAGGAATTAAAAACCTAAAAGATATATCAAATCTAAAATAGAAACTATTGTGAAATTCAAATAAAAAACAGAATACCTAAAAGTCTTCTGAACGGATAGGGGCTACGTGGCGTGTCCAGATTGGCTACGGTGGGCGACCAAAAATGCAAAGCGGACGGCTAACCCAAACTTAACAGAAAACGATTTGGTGATATAAGTGATCTAATCTAACGCGTGCGATCTAGATCTAACGATGGATGGTGGCTCTGGCGCGTATAGTGGGGACCGACAAGCTCCGGTGAAACTCCGGTGGCGGCGCAGCTTCAGGTCGATGCTGGCATCGGCTCCGGTGGCCCTCGGTGACGGAGGAGCGGTACAACCGATGCGGGCGACGGCGGCAAACACGTAGAAGGTGACGACGGGGTTCGGGGATGACCAGAGGGTGCACCACTACGACAATGGCGATGGCGGGTTTTGGGTTGTCGCAGGCGAGGGTGCTCTGATGGGTGTGGGGATTGGGAGAGGGCACGGGGAGGTGCGGGCAAGGGTGGCGAGGCTAGTGGAGGTGGCGGATGGTGTCGGAGAAACGACACCTATGGGATCGCGAGGATCCCTTTACGATTCGGCAAGGGGAAAGGTTTGTGCAGAGAGCAGATCTGATGATCAACACGCGGGAATTTTACCCAGGTTCGGGCCGCAAAGATGCGTAAAACCCTACTCCTGCTTGGTTGTATTAGATGTGTTCTAGCTCGAGTTCTGGGAGCGCTACATTACTCAGCCGCTACTCATGCAGAATAGGCTAGAGAAGACCCGATCCCCCTGTAGCTACGCCTTGGGCCTCCTTTTATACATTCGAAGGGGTCACCAACAGTGGCGTACAGGGCATACATGAGGTGTAAAAGTGGATACAGTGTTATCATACCTAACACTGACGGTTTAGGACAAGAACATTTAATGCTCCGTTGAGGTGTCCCTTAGCTTCTTGGGGACGGGAAAAGGGGCCGTCCCATTAGCACCGCTTAAGCCCATCCAACGCTAGCGCTTGACACATTACCAGGAGGACAACAGCTAAAGGATAAGCTGATGACCGCACTGGAGCGATGACAGGGTAGCGAAGGCTTGCCGGGGCTACGAGCCATCCCGGCAAGATCTTGCCGGGGCTCTAGCCTTCGGTATTCTATCTTCTGATTATTGCCTTGTCTTGGATGCCTCCTTGACCTTATGAACTCGCATCCGGTTGTCTCCCGGCAGGCCTTGCCGCAGGTGCAGCTACAACTGCCCGTGCACAAGTACGGGGGTACTAAGGGACCCAATTTTAGTACACGGACAGGAGCCCCCGAGCCTGGGCCATACACGGGTGCGGGGCGTTGTTGGGCCAGGCCCAAACAGTGCACGGGCAGGAGTTATCCGCCGTAATCATTCCATTTACTGCATCGCCCACGACGCCCATTGAATGCGGGACGTGGGGGACGTGCGCAGCGCGGCTGTTACAGCAGCGCGCTCGCGAAACGTTTCAATATTATTTTAATAAAGAGGCGGCCTCGCATCCTCCCCATAAGAAGGAATCCGCAGAGGCGCCGCTCATTTACCTCTTGTCTTTTCCAATCTGGGAACCGCCGTCGTCTTCTTCCTCGAGTCGAAACAGAGCCCCTCTCATCCATCCGCGCCTCCACTCCCTCCCCGTCCTCAGCCTCAGCCTCCACAGCCGCCATGCCGCCCAAAGCAAGCAAGGGCAAGGAGGTGGACGCCACTGTCTCGGAGAACAAGCTGGCGAAGATGCGGAAGGAGCACGCCGTCTTCCCGCCGGCGCTCGACGCGGGCACTCTAAGGGGGCGGTACCAGATGATGTGGGCGACGGAGACGACAGCGCACCCGGCCACCTCCGTGAGTCCCGGCTCTTCCAGGGGCGACCCAAACAAATATCATTTCTTTGTCGATTACTTCTATTGCGGACTCTGCCCCCCGTTTTCCGACTTCTTCAACGACATCATGCTCACCTACGGCTTCCATCTCTTGGATTTCACGCCGAATGCTGTGACATGCATGTCAGTTTTCGCTCACCTTTGCGAAAACTTCGCCGGAGTAGTTCCTAGCACCGCTCTTTTCCGCCATTACTTCATTCCCCGTATCCAAAAGGGCGAGGCCCTTTCCGGTTCCATCGCTTGGATTCCACGGCCAGGAACCAAGGAGGTCTATCCGGACGGGGCCTACCGCGAGAAATGGGATGAATGGCGGGCCAGATGGTGCTGGATTCGGCAGGCAAAAATTCCGCCCTTTTGCCTGCCGCGGCAGACGAAGATAATGCGCAGCAACGACTGGAGCGCCCTCGATCCTTACGATAAGAAGCTCACAGTCGCTACTACCAGAATTCACCGCCTCAGAGCTGCCGGGCTCACAGTAGAGATGATATGCGCCGATTTCCTTCGCCGGCGTATCGCCCCGCTGCAGAACAAGGGGAGGCCAGCTTGGGAGTTCCGGAATGCGGCAGACATCATGAGGCTGCGCCCTGGACTGAACAACAACCTGACATTTATGCAGCACGCAGCTCTTTGCCAGAAATTGTTCAGGGGTGATGTGGTGTGCAAACTGCCGGCAGGCATAGTCCCTCTGTGCAACAACTCTGCTCTGGGTCCAATCATCGCCATGATGCCGGCGTTTGACGCTGATAGCCTTGACAGAAGTTGGATTGAGCCACCTGAAGAGCAAGTGCAGCAATTCTTTGATAACCTGACGGAGAGGGCCATCCGCAAAGAAGAGGGCCTCGTCCGCGCCACCACTGAGGAAGAAGTGGCATACATTGCCAGCAGGGCGGAGGAAGCAAATCTTGCCGCGGAGGCCGGCAGTGCTGGCTTCGTGGAAGTGGGAACCAGCGGAGGGGAAGCGCTGCTGGATGAGAATCTTGCCGGGCAGGATGAGACCGCAGAAGAGCAGGGTGGCACATCGACGGAAGGCCCTTCTGCTGGAGACGCCGCCGAGGGGGAACTGCACGAGGAAACCCCGACCCTTGAACCGAGGAGTAGGCGTGTCCTTCGAAGCGCTGCTTCTGGGATCCCGGTCCGCCAAGCTTCTTCGAGCATTGCAGCCCCCGGCAAGGGGGCGGCCGGCAAGGCCACGCAGCGGCAAGGAGCTCCTCAACAACCTGCGCCTGCCGCAGCCAAGCGACCCAGGAGCACCCCTCCACCTCCTCCCATGGCGGAAGTCGACTTCGACCTCTCTGCCTTTAGCTCGGGAGAAGAAGAAGAGGAGTAAGGATCTTGTCGCATCCTTTGCTCTCTGAGTTTTTGGTTTCTCTTATCTCATTTATTTTGCTTTGATTTGCTCCTGCAGAGATGATACAGAAACACTGGCACAAAGGGTAGCGAAGAGGGAAAAGACCTCGACGGGTGACGAACCGCCGGCAAGCACCTCAGGTGCGCTAGAGACGATCAATGTCAGCCCGGAGTCAAGCCCACGACGCAGCCCTCAACACAGCCCCCGGCGCAGCCCCCAGCGTGAGTCCGCTACTCACTTTCCGCTGGCAAGTGCTGGGATGTGTATCTTCACTGCTGACATCACCAGACGTGCAGGAGGAGAGCAGCGACAAGGAGAACCGTTAGAGGCTACCCCTAATATGCCGCCTCCATCAACCACGCCGCCCAGGAATGGGTCTCCGGCAAGGACTTCCTCTAGTGCGCTCTACCGCGACGAGGAAGAGCCGGCAAGCACGGGCACCGGCAGCTCTACGCCGGCAACCAATGTTGGCACAGGTATTTGTTACTCTGTTTTCTCTTTTTTTCTTCTTGAACTTCCTTTTCAGCCGCATCTTGTTTACCTTCTTGGCTTCCAGATCTTCCATCGACAGAGCACATGGACGTTGATGCTGTTATCGAGGAGACCGCCAGGGATGCTGCCGCCGAAGCCGATAGGGACGCCGCTGAGGAGGCCGCCAAGGATGCTGCCGCTGAGGCCGCCAAGGACGTTGCCACTGAGGCCGCCAAGGCCGCGCAAGAAGAAGCCGCCAAGAAATCTGCTGAGAGGGCCGGCGAGGAGGCCAGTGACCGTACTGACGACATTCCTGCCGCAGGAGCGCCAGGCGCTGCGCCGGCCACGGAGCCCCCAGCTGCCGGTGAAGCGGCTGTTGAAGATCAGCCGACAACATCCGAAGTTCCCCCCTCATCAAGCAAGTACCTCAAGATTGGCGACAACTTGTTCGTCAGCATTCCAGGCGCAGCAATCACTAGAGCGCCAACTGAAGGAGAAGTCTTTGATGACGATGCCATCACTGCTGCCGGGCTTGAAATCGTTGATGAACCAAGTGCCAGCAGCAGCAAATCTGAAGAAGAGAAGATCCTCCAGGCCATGAGCGACAACTACCAGAAGCTTCAAGCACTCCACTGCGCCCGGAAGGAGAAACTAGACTCCAGGGCCGCGGTCGTTGACAAAGTGGAAGCAGATCTCCAGAAATGCGTTGAGGAAATGCAAGCTTGGTTTGCCGAAGCTTTCCAGGAGTTGAGGGCGGGCCAAGAGCAGCTGAGCCAAAGGTGGAACGAGCTCCTCACGAAGCAGTCCGACGTTGAGAAGGCACATGAGGATGCCCAACAACAGGCTGCCACAGAGGAAGCACGCTTAAGAGAGCTCCGCATCGGGCTTGAGGCCCATGATGATGACCTCACCGCTCGCGAGAAGGCACTTGCCGACAAGCTCCGCGCCAAGTACGAGGAGATTGAAAGGCTTGTCGCGCAGCGGACCCAGGATCTGGAGCTGAAGCACAGGGAGACACTTGAGGCCCTGACCACAGACCATGCTGGCAAGCTAAAGGAGGCCATCGATGCTGCCGGAGCTGTAGAGGCCGCCAAGAACTTGCTGGAGGAGAGGGTGAAGAAGCTGGAGGAAGATCTCGAGGACCACGGCAAGAAGATCTCAACACTCGAAGATGAAAGAGACAAAGCTCTCCACAGCCTGATGGAGATGCAGGTCACCATATCCGACAAGACCAAACAACTCTCTTCAGCCATTGACTCCATTGAAGATCTGAAGGTGAAACTGTCCACGCTGGAAGAGACCCTGGAGACCGCCAAGGCCCGCGAGAAGGTTCTGGTCAAAGATCTTCGAAATGAGCAGGAGCTGCTCAAGAGCGCCGCCGCCACTCACAACGACTACGTGTCAGGAGTGCAAATCTGGACTGAAAAGCTTGTCGATGTTGCGAAGAAGCTTGCCGCACAATTGTCCACCATGGGCCTGCAAGGCTTCAGGTACTCTTCTGACGACAGGGTGTCCCCGAGCGCCAAGCTGACCATGTTCTTCGACCGTGTGCTTGAAGCCCTGGAGCAACTCCATTCAGACCGAAAAGCTCATCTGGCTAACGAGTCCCGCAAGCTCTGCCGGGGCGTCCTTCAGAAGGTGCTCATCAAGGTGGAGCACAGGAACCCCGGCATCAACCACGCCAACGTCCTTGACCGCCTGCAGAAGGATACAGATCTCAAGGCGGCAGAAGAACTTGTCGCGCCCATCGTCGACAGGGTAAGTCAAGTCAAGAGAGTTGAAGGCGATCGCCGGGATTAGCTGCCTTACTTCTCGCCGCCATCCATGCCAAGAACAATTTATCTTATGTTAGAATCACGGCAAGATCGATGTAATATAACTTGCTATGTTCTGGACGAATGCTATGCTATTCCCCTTGTTTAATTTCTTTCTGTATGTATTCGCCCTACGCTTGACTGGAAACTTGCCGGCGTGCGCACCCTTGCCGTGAGCGCTAGGTGCGGGACTTTAGCAGCTTGCTGGCGGTGCCGCTACCGGCAAGAGACCTTGACGTTTTCAGTGCAGCCACCTAAACTGTTGAGCGGACTCGAAACAGAGTAAGGGCGCAACCGATCACAACAAGGTTCCTTCGCGTGCAGGTTTTCCATACAAAAGTTGAAATCGTTCAAGGAGAATAACAAAAACAGAAAAAAATGTTTAAAGTTTCTGTAACTTAGCTTTTGGTCGCTGTGCTCCTTCCGGCAAGATGTTAACCTTGAACGTCGCCTGCCGGTATCCATACCATCCTTTCGCCCCCCGACAAACTTGCATGCGAGGGAACCTTCTGTTCTTTGAGAAAAAGAAAGAAGAGAAAATAGAGATATGGGTCCTTGGCGGTTCGTTAGCACTTGCTGGAGATAAGTGTAATACAGTATCTCAGATAAACATGCACAAAAGTAAACATGAACATCAACAAGATTTGCAAAACACTTAGCTTCATTCAACTATGCACAGGGTCTGCGCCTGGCTTTGTACAAAGGATTACATGCTTCAGCGGCAAGACTTGTACAAAAGGGGTTGCCGGGAGACCCGGCAACCGCGCCTCATGGGTAGAACTTATGAAGATGCTCGATATTCCAGGAGTTGCTCACTGGAACGCCATCTTCGGCCTCCAGGCGGACTGCGCCAGGCCTGGTGACCCGCACTACCCGATAAGGGCCTTCCCACTTCGGCGTCAACTTGTTGGAATTCTTGGCGGACTGAATGCGCCGAAGAACAAGGTCGCCTTCCTCAAGACTTCGGGCATGAACCTTGCGGCTATGATAGCAGCGAAAAGCTTGCTGGTAGCGTGCAGCTCGCACATCAGCCTGAAGACGATCTTCCTCAAGGAGCGTAGCGTCATCTTGCCGCAACTGCTCTTGCTCAAGGTGACCCGTATGTGAGAAGGGTGTCTGGCCGGTGGCTCGATTCGGTGTCGTCCTGATTGACCAAAGAACCACCAGCAACTCATCAATCCAGCGCCTTCCGCACTTGCACAGCTTGTCGAAAGTCCTCGTCTTGAGGCCTCGCAGCACTTCAGCATTAGCCCTTTCCGCCTAGCCGTTGCTCCTCGGGTGGGCAACAGAAGCAAAACAAATGTTGCCGCCAAGGTCTTGGACATACTGCATGAAGGTGCGGCTCGTGAACTGTGTGCCGTTGTCGGTGATGATCCTGTTTGGTACACCAAAGCGGCAAACTATTCCTTTGAAGAACTTGACGGCTTACTGTGCTGTCACCTTCCTCACTGCTTCCACTTCCGGACACTTTGTAAACTTGTCGATTGCAATGTACAAGTACTCAAAGCCCCGGGTAGCACGGGGAAAAGGGCCCAAGATGTCGAGCCCCCAGACCGAAAATGGCCAGGAGAGAGGGATTGTCTGAAGAGCTTGAGCTGGTTGATGCAATTTCTTTGAATGAAACTGGCATGCTTCACACTTGGTTACTAGCGTAGTTGCATCCTGGAGAGCAGTGGGCCAAAAGAAACCTTGCCGGAATGCCTTACCGGCAAGTGCCCTTGATCCTATGTGGGAGCCACATATGCCTCCATGTATCTCTGCCAACAGCTCCAGTCCATCTTCCTGAGAAATGCACTTCAATTTCACACCGTTCGGCCTCTTTCTGTACAGGACATTGTCCATGAACTGGTACATGTTGGACCGCCGGGCTACTTTTTCCGCTTCTTCCTGTTCCTCAGGGAGTTCTCCTATCTGAAGATAATGAACGATGTGTTGTGCCCATGCTGGAGCCTGGGGCTCGACAGCAAGGACTAAAGGCATATCTTCTGCCGCGAGAGCAATCGTCTCGACAGCAAGGGCCTGAGACCCTGTCGGAGCTTGCCGTTCCCCGGCAAGCTTGGCGGGAGCGTTTGTCTCAACGGCAAGAGCTTGAGGCTCTGCCGGAGCCTGTCACTCTCCGGCAAGCTTGGCGTCGTTCCCGGCAACTTCTTTGCTGGCGGTTTCTGGGAGCTCTGCCGGGAACTACTTGCCGGAACTCAACTTTCTTCTCTTCTCTTGTCCCATTGATGGTGTCACGGATGGTTGAGTCAGTCGAAGCACAAAAGTTCTTGGTTCCACAGGTAACTTGAGAGCAGCGCATTTTGACAGGCCATCAGCAATGCTATTTTCTGCACGAGGAACGTGCTCCATTTGCAGACCGTCAAAATGCTCTTCCAACTTCCTTACTTCATCTACATAAGCTTCCATCAACGGGCTCTGATAATCTTTATTGACTTGCTTGACGACAAGTTGAGAATCACCTCTGACAATAAGCTTCTGGATTCCAAGGTCTGCCGCGATCCTGAGACCGGCAAGCAACCCTTCATACTCCGCAGTATTGTTCGTTGACCTCTCCCGGGGAAAATGCATCTGAATCACGTATTTGAGGTGCTCTCTGGTGGGTGCGATAAGCAGCATGCCAGCACCGGCGCCTTGCAGCGAGAAAGCCCCATCAAAATACATAATCCACTCTTGATTCGTTTCCTTGCCGGAGAGAGTTGACTTTGGAACCTCTTCATCTGGCGTTGGGGTCCATTCTGCAATGAACTCCGCCAAGGCTCTACTCTGGATGGTCGAAGTACTTTCGAACTTGAGACCAAAACTTGACATCTCCAAAGCCCACTCCACAATTCTGCCGGTAGCATCTGGGTTCCGTAAAATCCACTGCAACAGAAAGCGAGTGACAACGGTGATCTCGTGTGCTTGGAAGTAATGGCGCAGCTTCCTCGAGGCCATGAGGAGGCCGAAGAGCAACTTCTGCACACCAGAATACCTTGACCTAGCCCCCTGCAAAAGGGAGCTGACAAAATAGACCGGGCGCGGCACCATCTTCTTCTTCTGAATTGATTCATTTGGCTGCGCAGATCCTGCTTTGTCAGCACCAGACCTTGCCGGGGAGGATCCCGTCTTGTCGCTTGGCGGTCCTACCAATGCCGCTGCTTCTTCATCAACTTCTCTCTCCGCCACTAGCGCGGCACTCACCACTTCATTTGTTGCCGCTAAATATAGCAGCAACGGCTCTTGTCGTTTTGGCGCGACTAAGATTGGCGGAGAGGAGAGGTACTTCTTCAAATCCTGCCGTGCTGCCTCCGCTTCCGGAGTCCACTTCATTGCACCTGCCTTCTTCAATATTTTGAAAAAGGGCAGGGCGCGCTCAGCAGATTTTGAGATGAACCTACTCAGAGCCACGACGCAGCCGGCAAGGCGACGCACATCCTTGACACGTCTTGGCGCTTCAATTTGCTCAATTGCTTTGATCTTGTCGGGATTTGCTTCAATTCCACGTTGAGATACAAAGAACCCGAGAAGCTTGCTGGATGGGACACCAAACACACACTTCTCAGGGTTGAGCTTTAAGTTGATCTTGCGCAGATTGGCAAATGTTTCTTCTAAATCTGATATGAGCGTTGCCTTGTCCTTGGTTTTGACCACTATGTCATCCATATAAGCTTCCATATTTCTATGTAGCTGGGGCTCAAAACCGATCTGGAACGCTCTTGCAAATGTAGAACCAGCACTTTTCAGCCCGAAAGGCATACGCAAAAAGCAGTACGTACCACATGGGGTGATAAATGCGGTATTTTCTTCGTCTTCCTTGGCCATGAAAATCTGATGATAGCCTGAATAGGCGTCAAGGAATGACAGCAAGTCGCAGCCGGCAGTGGATTCCACAATCTGGTCGATGCGCGGCAAGGGAAAATGATCTTTTGGACAGGCTTTATTGATATCTGTATAGTCAATACACAGCCTCCATTTTCCATTCGCCTTGCGCACTACAACTGGATTGTCCAACCATGTTGGATGAAGTACTCCCCTAACCAAGCCTGCCGCTTCTAACTTCTTAATTTCTTCGGCAATAAACTGTTGCCGCTCCAAAGCTTGCTTCCTGACCTTCTGCTTGACGGGCCGCGCATGTGGACAGACGGCAAGGTGGTGCTCAATCACCTCCCTGGGAACACCGGGGATATCAGATGGTTGCCATGGAAACACATCGACATTCGCCCGCAGGAAGGCAACGAGCGTGCTTTCCTATTTGCTGTCGAGGGTGCAACTTATGGTGAAAGTCCCTCCCGAGCCATCTTCCTTGGCGGGCACCTTCTTGGTCTCTGGCGGAGCAGCCTTGGACTTCTTGCTCTTGCCGGTGGAACTCTCTGGCACATCCTCAACAGGAGCGCAGCACTCCGAGGAGGTGCGCTTGCCGGAGTGTGTGCGGGAGGTCTTGCCGGTCTTCTCCCCCCCGGGAGTTTCAATGGCAAGAGCAAGTGCCTTGGTGGCAGATGCTACAACTGACTCCCGGTAGAGTTGATCGGTGCAGACAAGCGCATCTTTCTTGTCGGAACTGACAGTGATAACGCTCATCGGCCCGGGCATCTTCAGCACATTGTAGGCGTAATGTGATGCCGCCATGAACTTGGCCAGTGCTGGACGGCCAAGGATCCCATTATATGGTAGCGGAATCTTGGCGACGTCGAAAACAATCTTCTCCGTCCTGAAATTCAGGTCGCTGCCAATTGTCACCGGCAGCGTGATCTTTCCCTTGGGCAGACTCCTTCCTGGATTGACCCCTTGAAACGAGCCCGTCTCCTCGAGATCTCCATCAGGAATTTGCAATCTTTTGATCACCTCGGGTGAGATCAAGTTCAAACCGGCCCCACCGTCGACTAACATCTTCGTCACCTTGAGGATGTGAATCGTTGGTGAGACCAACAACGGCAAACACCCAACCGCAGTTACACGATCAGGGTGATCCTCAACGTCGAAAATGATAGGCGTGTTGGACCATTTCAAAGGCTTCCGGGCGCCAACAGATGGCTCAGTCGCATTAACCTCACGCGCCCGCTGTTTAAGTTGGCGGTGGGAGGAATGCAACGAGGCACCTCCGTCAACGCACATGGCGTCCGTAGCTTTCTGGAATTCTTGTTCACTGGATTCATTGTCCTCCTCAATGTCATCATCACCCCCCACTTGCTTGTCGCGGCCTCGAGCGGGCCGGTCTTTCTGTTGCTTGGCCTTGCCGCGGCGACCTCCTCGGCCACCACGCCTCTTGCCGGACCCCTCCGCGCCATCCTGGGCCCTCTCCTTGTCTCGCCTCTCGTACTCGGCTTTCTGCTTCTCGACAAGCTGCTCAACTTGCCGGCAGTCTTGGAGATCATGGCCCTTGGTGCGATGGATCATGCAATACTGCTTGCCGGAACCGTCTGGCTTGTCGGCAGCAGCCAAGGCCTGGCAGGAGGCACACCCGACAACATCCTTGCTGGGGTCATCAACCTTGGCCTTCTTGGCGGTACCGGGGTTGCCGGATCCCTCAACGGCAAGCACGGCCTTGCCCTTGGGCTTACTGTTACGCCGCCGGCCCTTCTTTGCCGGAGCGGCGGTGTCCTCATCTCCAAAGTCAACCCCTGCACCAGCATCTTTGCCGGGGAGTCTCCTCCCTTCTTCAGCTCGAGCACACTTATCTGCCAGAGCATAAAGCTCGGCAACATCCCTGATCTTGTTCATCGCCAGCTCTTCCCGCATCCTGCGGTTGCGCACATTCTGATGGAACGCGCTGATAACAGCGACATGATGAACGTCTAGAATGTTGTGATGTATGCGGCTGAACCTCTGGATGTACTTGCGCAAAGTCTCGCCTTCCTTCTGGGGGATGAGATGCAGATCGCTTTCCTGGCCAGGAGCTTGGTGGCCTCCCGTGAAGGCGCCAACAAACTCATGGCACAAATCGGCCCAAGAAGAAATGGAATTCTCCGGCAAGTGCATCAACCACGACCTGACGTTGGGCTTAAGCACCAATGGGAAGTAGTTGGCGAGTATCTTGTCGTCGCGAGCCCCGGCAGCCTGCACCGCAATGGTGTAGATGCTCAGGAACTCTGACGGGTGGGTCTTGCCATCGTATTTCTCCGGGACCTCCGGCTTGAACGTGCGGGAATTGGGCCACTGGACTTGCCGCAGCTCACGGGTAAATGCTGGACAACCCACCTCGTAAGGTAGATCGACAGGATACCCTGGCGCTGGCTTGTCTACAGTAGGTCCTGCGCGCTTGTCAGATTGATAGCGCGCTTCCCGCCGCCGCTCGATGGTAGTTCGAGCGTCTTCCTTGCCTAGCTCCCGAAGAACTTGACGTTGATCACGGTGTGGAATCGTCATCACGGGTGTCGACCCGTCGAGTCAGCGTCCGCTGCTGCCGCTGTGGGGGAGAGTACACCGTAGTTGTACCGCCCACAGTCTTCTCACCACCGACGCGTGCCGGCTCGATGGACTGCCATCGCGAGGGCCCCGCCTGCTCTGGCTTATCTTCGTTGGTGAGGCCGACGAGGCTTTGAATGGCAGCTCTCCATTCGTCGAGCTTGTCCGCAGCAGGAGGGAAGTTCAGAAGCAACTGTGCACATGCCAGCGCTTCTGCTCGTGTAGGCGGCGGCGACAGGTGTGAGGAACGTGATGTGCTCTGACTCCCAACTATGTTGGAAGGAGCTAGATCACGGTCCTGCGACCGTACACCGCTTCCACCAGCATGTGGACGTGCATGCTGGTCTCGCACATCCCGAGGTTGATGCTCAGGAGACTTTCCATGGGGACACCCGGACCCACCAACACCATGGCGCGTGCGCCGGTGTGGGTGTCTTGGAAGGCGCCCTTCCATCTCTGGAGTTCGCTGCACCGCCTGCCGGCAGCACAGCTCCATCCCTAGATCCAGCGGCGCGAACGACGCCGCTCGCCTGGCTATGATCACCAGAGCGTCATGGAAGCTCTGGATCTCTACTTCCTCCACCCGCGTCGACACCATCGCCCGTGCGCGTAAGCACAGGCGCGGCGGACGTGACGGTCCAACCGCCGTGAACCCCTTCCTCTTGGGGGCCCTGACGATGAAGATGATGAAGGAACTGACGCGCTGATCACCAGATCAGGTCTGCACAACCTCTTTCCCCCTACCTGGCGCGCCAAAGATGTCGGAGAAACGACACCTATGGGATCGCGAGGATCCCTTTATGATTCGGCAAGGGGAAGGGTTTGTGCAGAGAGCAGATCTGATGATCAACACGCGGGAATTTTACCCAGGTTCGGGCCGCAAAGATGCGTAAAACCCTACTCCTGCTTGGTTGTATTAGATGTGTTCTAGCTCGAGTTCTGGGAGCGCTACAGTACTCAGCCGCTACTCATGCAGAATAGGCTAGAGAAGACCCGATCCCCCTGTAGCTACGCCTTGGGCCTCCTTTTATACGTTCGAAGGTGTCACCAACAGTGGCGTACAGGGCATACATGAGGTGTAAAAGTGGATACAGTGTTATCATACCTAACACTGATGGTTTAGGACAAGAACATTTAATGCTCCATTGAGGTGTCCCATAGCTTCTTGGGGACGGGAAAAGGTGCCGTCCCATCAGCACCGCTTAAGCCCATCCACCGCTAGCGCCTGACACGTTACCAGGAGGACAACAGCTAAAGGACAAGCTGATGACCACACTGGAGCGATGACAGGGCAGCGAAGGCTTGCCGAGTGCGAGCCTTGCCGGCGCTACGAGCCATCCCGACAAGATCTTGCCGGGGCTCCAGCCTTCGGTCTTCTATCTTCTGATTATTGCCTTGTCTTGGATGCCTCCTTGACCTTATGAACTTGCATCCGGTTGTCTCCAGGCAGGACATGCCACAGGTGCAGCTACAACTGTCCGTGCACAAGTACGGGGTACTAAGGGACCCAATTTTAGTTCACCGACAGATGGGTTTCAGGGAGGTCGGAGGTGACGGCAAGGGCAACAATGGTGCGACGACAGTGGGCTCCTCCGGCGAGCTCCGGCGGACGGTGTACGGGTTTCGGGAGGGGGCTTTTGCGGGCACAGGGCTGCGGGGGCGAAGGCTTTTATAGGGGGTAGCTTCTTGGAGGAGGGGTGACGTCCAGATGGAAGAAATCCCGTGGGGATTCAGTGCTGCGACGGAGCTCAGACCAAATTTGGAAGGAGGAAGAAGAAAGAAGGAAAGAAAATATCGGGTGGTGGGTCCCACCTGACAGAGAGAGTGATAGAAAAATGGGAAGGGGGTGAGCGACCGATTGGAAGGTGTTTCGGGTGCGGGCGAGGGGAACTGGGCCGGCCTGCTAGTTGGCTGGGGTCTCGCCCGTTTAAAGAAATATAAAGGGCTTTTCTTTTTATATAAAACATAGAGTAAAAGGAAAACTAAATAAAAATAAAATAAACTTTTATATAGACATACTATATATCAAAAAAATTAGAAAGAGAAATCCTAAAACATGAACTTATTGTCATAATCAAATAAAGTGTACAAGAAATTCAAATAATGCAAACAGTGCTACTATTGCATTTAACTCAATAAAAAATAATATTTAAATACCAAAATGAGTTCAAATTCATTTTTCTCCATTTTTATATTGAAGGGAATCATTTTACCCTATTTTCCATATATTTAAGTTTTGGAGAAAAATAATTTGAAAACCACTCCAAAATAGATTTGAATTTGAATTCCAAGTCTTTTCTTATTTTTTCCTTTGATCAAGTTTATTTCAAATGCCTCTGATGTTGAATTGTCATGTTACTCCTCTCATTTTGAATAACTTTGAGAGAATTTGGAATTTGGAAATTCAAATAACTTCATAATGAAAGTTGGTTTCAAAAAATGACTTTGAAAACGATTCTTTGAAACTTCCAACTCTCATGAAACTCATTGAGTTGCATAAAGTTTCTGGTTTGAAAAATATTTCAAATGAAATTCAAATCATGTTCAAATCCCTTGTTATTTCTTTTAATGGAAGAAGTCATATCATCTTCACTCTAGGGTTTTGTGATGAAATGAATTTAAATTCATTGAGATCAAAATGCAAAGTGAAAGTTTGGGAAAGTCATTTTATTCACTCTCATTCAACTTTCGAAAGTTTCAGATTTCCTCTCAATTTCAAACAATCAATCACACAACTATCAAACAAACAATCATAATTATTTATTTAATATAACATTCTAAAATTTAGAATTTTGGGATTTTACAACGGGTTAGTTACTTGAAAGTGTAGGGGGTTTTCGGTAAAATCAGAAAAACGATTTGTTTTGCCTCTTAAAATAGGACAGTGGGTTGATTGTCCGAAACATAAGGGGGTTTTCTGTAAAAATGCATGACGGACGGGTAGAAGCACTATTCCCTTTATTTGTACGTATAGATTTGAACATAACGGACTACATCTGCTTTACCACCTCGCATAAGCCTTCGAACCTTGTCCGTTGTGATCTTGCACCAGGAGAAGGGTGGTAAGTTGTTTGGGGAGCGTCTCAGCATGGCTACTCGCTACTTTTGGCCTATTTCCTCGATCACCCACCTAGACGACATGGGTGAAAACACCACAATCAAGAAGGCTAGTGAATGATCTACCGCCACGGCTTTGACATTTTCGACTAGAGGGTATAATCTATTCACCCCTCTCTTCTTTGTTTATATATTAGTTGTACTTGTTTTATCATAGATGTTCATGCTCTTTGCTGAATATGTGCTCACATTTCAATGTTTGGAGAAGTTTCAACAAAAGCATACACATATGTGTCGAGTTGAAATTGACCAATGGAATTTTAGTAAAATAATATAACCATTTGCGATAGTAAAGAACATGATGTGTGGAGGTGTAAACATTCCGTGTCTATTTTCTTTGTAATTACTCCTCGACGTGTGGAGGTGTGTCTGCGGTAGATCTCATGGGATTCGGTCGATGCTGGTGTTCTATTTGGATCCTGTTTTGTTCATTTTCGTTTGTGTGTCTACAAATTGGATCATTTCAATCAATACTTCTCGTCATTGACAACGGTTGGTGTTCTAGTGCCCTGATCCTATGGGGCCTTAGCACGACGACATATTGACTGTACTACAACAAGATGGACCGATTCTAACGAGGGAGGGGTGATGACCGCGACACGTCTTCGGCTCACTCTAGTGTTTGTAGTCGTCACTAGATGGTCTATGGACATGGATGTAATTTTTGTTATTTTTGTGATCTTTTTACTCCCATGACATGATGAATAGATCGAAAGTTTTATGAGAGAAAAAAGTTTTTGAAAGTGAGTTCGAGCGATAACCAGCGGTCCAAAAATATGTTACACCCTTTTTTTGGCAAGTTAGATATGATTGTTGGAAAACATTGATTCATTCGGAGGCCTACACATTCTAGATATAATATGTTAGAGAAACTCCAACGGGGCGACCCATTTCGTCCGCGCGCGTCCATTTGGGCGGCGCGGACAGAAAAGTCAGCCCAACGAGCCGACCCAAACGGACGCGCGTCCGCTTTTCGTCCGCCTGCCGACCCATTCCCAGCCCATTTTTGAGCCGAATTTGCGTTGGACCGGATAAGAGACGGACGCGCGCACGCGCCCGCCTACTTCTCCCCTGTCCCGCTGGTCGGTGGCACATTGGCCATCATCTTCCTTTCCAACAACAAACCCTCGGCCGCCTCCTTCGTCGCCGACGCCGCCGTCCATTTTTCCGGTGCCTCTGCCAGCTGCCGGTGCCGGAACATCCCCCCTTGCAACGCCGCCACCTCCCATGTCGCCCGCCACCGCCGTCTTGCCGCCGGGCAACCGAAAGCTTCCCAACCCCACTCCCCCCGACACGGCCACGACCGCGACCAACCCCACTTCATCCTGACAGCGGCACGCTCGTCGGACGCCGGCACGCTCGTCGGACGCCTACACGCTGGTCCGAGGGCGGCGCTATTCCCTTCGCCGGCCGGCTGCTTCGTCGACGCCCGCAAGCTGTTCGACAGCTTGCCAAGGTACAAAATGGACTCCGCCGACGAGTTCTTTTTTCACAATTTCCTGTGTGACTCCGACGATTCCTCGTCCGATGATGAGGAGGAGATCTTGGCTGCCGTGTTGGTCCATCACCACCTCAATAGCCAGCGGCCGTTGTTCCGTGGCTCCATTCCGGGGCACCTTCCGGCGTTGAATCGCAACCGAGAGAGCGGGCATTTCCTTCTTTGGAAGGACTACTTTGACACAACGAACCTGTTGTTCAAACATCAGAAATTCCGCCGCCGTTTTCGTATGAGTAGGCATCTTTTCAACCGTATTAGAGAGGGGGTGGTCGGCTACGATGACTATTTCGAGTGCAAAGAGGATGCCGTTGGAAAGATTGGCTTCTCCTCTTATCAGAAATGCACTGCAGCCATCCGAATGCTTGCATAGGGATTGCCCGGTGATCTCATTGACGAGTACGTCCGTATGAGTGAGTCTACATGCCTAGACTCCTCAAGATACAGCCCGTATGTTGGCGATGAATGCCAGCAGGAGCTTCCCAGGGATGCTTGGTAGCATAGACTACATGCACTGGGAGTGGAAGAACTGCCCTTCTGCTTGGCAAGGGCAGTATAAGGGCCATGTCAGGGCTTGCACTGTCATACTTGAGGCCGTGGCATCTCAAGATCTCTGGATCTGGCACTGTTTCTTTGGCATGGCCGGATCACACAATGATATCAACGTCTTCAGTGCTCGCCGGTGTTTGCTAGGCTTGCCGAAGGCAACTGCCCACCGGTTAATTTTACCATCAATGGCCACAACTACGACAAAGGGTACTACCTGGGTGACGGTATCTATCCTCAGTGGACCACTATTGTGAAGACAATCCCCAACCCCGTCGGAGAGAAGAGGAAAAGATTTTCCCAAGAGCAAGAGAGTGATAGGAAGGACGTCGAGCGTGCCTTTGGTGTTTTGCAATCTCGATGGGGCATCGTTCGGTATCCTGCTAAGACTTGGAGCACGAAGAAAATGTGGGAGGTGATGACTTCTTGTGTGATCATGCACAATATGATCGTAGAAGATGAGCACCCGGAATGTCTCTACGATCAAGGGTTTCAGTTTCAGGGTGAGAATGTTGTGCCTGAGCATGGAGGAGGGGCAATGTTTGAACAGTTCGCCCAATTTCATTATGACATGCGTGATTGGGAAACTCACACGCAACTGCAAAATGATTTGGTTGAGCATATGTGGGCTCATGTTGGCAACCAATAGATGTATCTTTTTTATTCAGCTTGCAAAACTATGTGTCGTGGGAATGAACCTGACAATAGTACTAGGGGGTACGAAAGGAGGGACGAAGTCTAACTACAGCGCAAGTGTGCACTCGGTATGTACGAGTTCAGGCCTCACTCGGAAGTGATAACAGCCCTACGTCTCGAGCCCGGGGGCTATGGTGTTTGCTTATGGTGGTAGAAGATTACACAGGGTCGGAACCCTTGCACTGGCGCCCAGGGGTGGCTTATATAGAGTGCGCCACCACCGGCTAAAGGCCATGATTAGGATAATAAATGCCAATGAAGGCTGCGTTACAGGAACGGCTGTTATTAACCAGGCGTTACTGGTAACGGGAAAATAACATCATAACGAATGACTGCTCGAATTCTACGGACGCTTTGTCTTCCGGGTCGCCTGAGCTCCTGTCTGTCCGAATGGCACCATGTAGTCGGAGTGACATGAATAATCCGAGTGGACAGCCAGATTCATCCGAATGAATCTTTTCCCAGGGGCTTTAATGATATTGAAGGACCTCAGGTGAGCCTTAGATGTCAGGCCTATGACCCTACCCAAGGTAGGCATCCTCATCACTATGTGAGGCTGTTTTATTTTTATTGGGCTTGTAAAACTATGCTATTTATTATTTGGTTGAAACTATGCTATTTATTTGGTTGTGAACTATATGTTTGCTTGTGAAATAATGCAAATTTTGTCCGTGAAACAATGCAAATTTGTCCTATCTGTTGAAAAAAGGACGGCCAACCGGCCACGTCGGCTTATATGGGTCGACGCGTTCGGCGCACTGCCGACCCAAATCTCTAACAGGGCGGACGCCGAGCGGGCGGTCAACCCAAACGGACAAAAAATGGACAAAAGCGCCGTCCGTTTGGGTCGGCGCGTTAGAGTTGCTCTTATCTTCTCAGAAAAGAAGAGAGGGTGGTGTACTGAGACCATACGGCTCGATATCTTACTTTTTCCGAAAAGAAGACAGGATGGTGCACTGAGCCCATACGGCAGTATCATCTAACCATGAACCACTCCACCAGTTCAATTAGGCGGACGACGTGAGTTCCAGCTCCTTTCCCTTGATCGAAAACGGGTACGTCCACATGGCGGCGACTCTTCAAAGGCAGAATCCTTCTGCATGTCGACGGTGCAAGTTCGCCACCTCTCCTTCGGTCGCATCACACCTACGAAGGACAGGGGGGCATCACATCGCACGCTGTACGTACGGCAAACAAAGCTAGGCATGCAATTGGCTCTCGCGTGACCCTATTCGGCTACATGATTTGTTCCCATTTTTGCTGGACAAGTGGATCCTCCAGCTCCAGGATGGCACTCCCTCATCCGCCAACGATGACGGCCCTAATCGAAGGACAATGGTTTTATTCTGCGTATGACTCATTGGCTGTACGTGCCAACGGCCTGGTTTGGGCTATCATGCATGCAACTTGCTCACTGTGTTCGTTGCCTACGCAGGGAGGTCATTTTCTGGTCGATCCCGGTCGGGCCGTTTCCCGTTCGATCGGTACCACTAGTAGAAAACAGACCTTCTGTTCAAAGTATTAGTCCCGGTCTGATTTTGAACCGGCACTAATGTGAACATTAGTCCTGGTTTGGGACGGGCATCATTAGTCCCATCACACCTTTAGTCCCGGTTCGTGGCATGAACCGGGACTATAGGCTCACCTTTAGTCCCGGTTTGTGTCACGAACCGGGACTAAAGATCCCCTACATGAACCCTTCGGCCAGCCCCAGCACACTCCTCCCTGTTCGTCCCCTTCTTCCTCTCCTTTGTTCTTCCCCTTGCTCGAGCTCACCTCCATTTTTGCCAAAATTTGTCAAGATTTGGAGGCACCCCATCCATCCAAGTGTTCACAAAGGTTAGCAACTTTGTCCTTTCATCTCTCATTGCTAGATTAGCTCT
Source organism: Elymus sibiricus (assembly GCA_039707655.1). Classification (NCBI taxonomy): domain Eukaryota; kingdom Viridiplantae; phylum Streptophyta; class Magnoliopsida; order Poales; family Poaceae; genus Elymus; species Elymus sibiricus. The sequence continues at coordinate 404,758,392 of CM077663.1, forward strand.
TGCAATGCTCTATAAGTATAGTGATTTGTGGGTTTTAGTTTGGGAGTATTTATATGTGGTAGTTTATTTGATTTATATTCCATTTGAGCTCAAATTAACTTCTTACTTTGTATGTGTAGGTGTGGTTTACTTAGTGCCATCCCGTCCCCATCCTAACCACCGTCGATCGCCCGCACCGTCCCGTCGCCGGCACCACCTTGGTGAGCCTCTTGTTCTTATCCTTTTTTATAAAAAAAATCATGTTTGTAAGATTTAGATAGTTACTTGTAAAGTTTTCTTACCTATATGGTTGTTTGTTATACATAGTGGCATGGTTTTGATATCCGTCCCCGTTGGCCCTCGTCCGGTTTATGATTCGGATGTGGTATATACTCTCTTTTATAACTATTTGTTGCATTTCGTGTTTATGACAATTATGCCCATCAAGTTGACATAGATATTTTTATCTAGGAGGTATGTGAACCGGAAATTGCAACCGACATAGATATTCTTGTCAAGAAGTTAAATTTAGTTGAAAAAGAAAACGAGTATTTGAAAGAAAAATTGAAAAGAGTTGAAGAAGAGAAGATGAAACTGGAGTTGTATGTTGCCGATGTCGTCGATGATCACAAGATCAAGATGGATGCAATGCGCTTGAAGATTAGAAAATTTTAAAAATATGCCATTGATAGTGAGGCTTGGTATCACTATGCTGTTGGATCAATTGTTACCTTAGTTGCGATCTTGATCGCATTTGTTGTTGCATTTAAATGCTTTAGCTAGAGAGTTTGTATGTTGTTTTATGAGAACAAGAGTGTATGAACTTTATGTAGGAACTTGTATTAATTTGGTCTTTTCGGTGTTGTGTAATGAAGATGAGCCGGAAATGGATGTACGAAGACCGATGCTCTCCCCAGTTCATTAATGGCGTGCATACTTTCTGGTTGCGGCTGAGGCAAACATGCGGGCGGATGGTTTTATGTATTGTCCATGTGCTGGCTGTAAGAATGACGAAATTACTCTAACTCAAGAACCATTCACGTCCACCTGTTTGAGTCCGGTTTCATGTCCGGCTATAACTGTTGGACCAAGCACGGAGAAAGAGGGGTCCTAATGGAAGAGAATGAAGAAGAGGATGACGACAGCTATCCTGGCCATGGGTTCCATGAATACGATGGTACAACAATGGGGGAAGAAGCTGAGCCGGCAATCCGGGAAGGAGCTGAAGAAGAGGCATCAGATGAGCCCGCTGATGATCTTGGTCGGGCCATTGCCGATGCAAAGAGAAACTGCGCAATTGAAAACGAGAAGCTGAAGTTGCAGCACATGTTAGAGGATCACAAGAAATTATTGTACCCAAATTGCGAAGATGACAAGAAAAAGCTGGGTACCACACTGGAATTGCTGCAATGGAAGGCAGAGAATGGTGTATCTGACAAGGCATTTGAAAAGTTGCTGATAATGTTAAAGAAGAAGCTACCAAAGGACAACGAATTGCCCGACAGTACGTACGAAGCAAAGATACATGCATGCCCTAATGACTGCATCCTCTACCGCGGTGTGTACAAGGATTTGAATGCATGCCCGGTATGCTGTGCATTGCGCTATAAGTTCGGCCACGATGACCCTGGTGATGTTGAGGGCGAGCGCCCCAGGAAGAAGATTCCTGCCAAGGTGATGTGGTATGGTCCTATAATACCACGGTTGAAACGTTTGTTCCAAAACAAAGAGCATGCCAAGTTGATGCGATGGCACAAAGAAGACCGTAAGAAAGACGGGAAGTTGAGAGTACCCGCTGACGGATCGCAGTGGAGAAAAATCGAGAGAAAGTGGAAGGACTTTGCAAAGGACGCAAGGAATGTATGGTTTGGTTTAAGTGCAGATGGCATTAATCCTTTTGGGGAGCAGAACAGCAATCATAGCACATGGCCTGTGACTCTATGTATCTATAACCTTCCTCCTTGGTTGTGCATGAAACGGAAGTTCATTATGATGCCAGTGCTCATCCCAGGCCCCAAGCAACCCGGCAACGACATTGATGTGTATGTTGGAAATATGCCCTAGAGGCAATAATAAATTGGTTATTATTATATTTCCTTGTTCATGATAATCGTTTATTATCCATGCTATAATTGTATTGATTGGAAACTCAAATACATGTGTGGGTACATAGACAACACTGTGTCCCTAGTAAGCCTCTAGTTGACTAGCTCGTTGATCAAAGATGGTTAAGGTTTCCTAGCCATTGACATGAGACGTCATTTGATAACGGGATCACATCATTAGGAGAATGATGTGATGGACAAGACCCAAACTAAGGACGTAGCATTTGATCGTGTCAGTTTATTGCTATTGTTTTCTGCATGTCAAGTATCTGTTCCTATGACCATGAGATCATGCAACTCCCTGACATCGGAGGAGTACCTTGTGTGTATCAAACGTCGCAACGTAACTGGGTGACTATAAAGGTGCTCTACAGGTATCTCCGAGGGTGTCTGTTGGGTTGGCATGGATCAAGACTGGGATTTGTTACTCCGTGTGACGGAGAGGTATCTCAGGGCCCACTCGGTAATACAACATCACAATGAGCCTTGCAAGCAATGTGACTAAAGTGTTAGCCACGAGATCTTGTATTACGGAACGAGTAAAGAGACTTGCCGGTAACGAGATTGAACTAGGTATAGAGATACCGACGATCGAATCTCGGGCAAGTAACATACCGAAGAACAAAGGGAACAGTATACGGGATTAACTGAATCCTTGACATAGAGGTTCGACCGATAAAGATCTTCGTAGAATATGTAGGAGCCAATATGGGCATCCAGATCCCGCTATTGGTTATTGATCGTAGAGGTGTCTCGGTCATGTCTACATAGTTCTCGAACCAGCAGGGTCTACACACTTAACGTTTGGTGACGATTAGTATAGTTGAGTTATTTTGTTGGTGACCGAAGGTTGTTCGGAGTCCCGGATAAGATCCCGGACATGACGAGGATCTCCGGGATAGTCCGGAGGTAAAGATTGATATATGTGATAATAGTGTTTTGGTTTCCGGAAGGGTTCCGGAATTCACCGGAAGAGGTTTCGGATGTTTCCCGAAATGTCCGGATACGAGAACACTTTATTTGGGCCAAGGGCTAAAGCCCACGAGGCTTAGGCAAGGTGCAAAAGGAAGTTTTGCTGGCGTCTACGGGCGGTACTACCGCTTATCGTAAGCGGTACTACCGCTACGGGCGGTACTTCCGCTTATCGTAAGCGGTACTACCGCTTGTACGCGATACTGCAGGGATCCGAGTTGGACTCTTTCCCTGCGGGCCAAACCGACCTTGTGCGGGCAAAACCGACCTGGAGGAGGCTTTTACTCCAAGTTTAGACCCCAAGGCTCAACATATAAATAGAGGGGCAGGGATAGCACACGGGATACATTAAGATTTCCCAAGCCGTGTGTCGGCAACCCTAACCCTCTAGTTCTCCCGTCATAATCTCCGTAGTGCTTGGCGAAGCCCTGCAGAGATTGTTCCTCACCAACATCACCACGCCGTCGTGCTGCCGGAACTCATCTACTACTTCACCATCGCTCGCTGGATCGAGGAGGTGAAGACGTCATCAAGCCGTACGTGTGTTGAACGCGGAGGTGCCATCCGTTCGGCACTAGTTCGTGATCGGATCGAGGGACGACTTGCGATTTTGATCGCGGAGACGTTCGACTACATCAACCGCGTTTCTTAACGCTTCCGCTTAGCGATCTACAAGGGTATGTAGATTCACTCTCCCTCTCATAGATGCTCATCACCATGGATAGATCTTGTGTGTGCGTAGGAAATTTTTTGTTTCCCATGCAACGTTCCCCAACAGTGGCATATGAGCTAGGTCTATGCGTAGATGAGATCTCGAGTAGAACACAAACGAGTTGTGGGCGTGGGTGTATACATATTGCTTGCCGTTACTAGTTGATACTTGATTCGGCGGTATTGTGAGATGAAGCGGCCCGGACCGACATTACGCGTACGCTTACGCGAGACAGGTTCCTTCAACTGACATGTAACTTCGTTGCATAAAGATGGCTAGCGGGTGTCTGTCTCTCTCACTTTAGTTGAATCGATTTCAATGAAGAGGGTTCTTTTAGAAGATCAAAAAGCAATCACTACACCACGTTGTGGTTTTGCGCAGGAAAGAACGATTCTTGCAAACCCGTAGCAGCCACGTAAAATTTGCAACAACAATTAGAGGACGTCTAACTTGTTTTTGCAGGGTATGTTGTGATGTGATATGGCCAATTACATGATGAGATATATGTGATGTATGAGATGATCATGTGTTGTATAGAATATCACGACTTGCATGTCGATGAGTACGGCAACTGGCAGGAGCCATAGAGTTGTCTTTAATTATTTTCGCCGTTTTTGCTTTACTTTATCGCTATGAGTTAGCTATAGTCGTGGAAGCAACAGTCGGCGCGACAACCTCATGACGACACGTTGATGGAGATCAAGATGATGGAGATCATGGTGTCATGCCGGTGACGATGAAGATCATGCCGGTGCTTTGGAGATGGAGATCAAAAGCACAAGTTCATGGCCATATCATATCACTTATGATTTGCATGTGATGTTAATCCTTTTATGCATCTTATTTTGCTTAGGACGACGGTAGCATTATAAGGTGATCCCTCACTTAAATTTCAAGATAAATTGTGTTCTCCCCAAGTGTGCACCGTTGCGAAAGTTCGTCGTTTCGAGACACGCCGTGATGATCGGGTGTGATAGACTCTACGTTCACATACAACGGGTGTAAGCCATGTTACACGTGCGGAACACTCGGGTTAAACTTGACGAGCCTAGCATGTACAGACATGGCCTCGGAACACAAGAGACCGAAAGGTCGAACATGAGTCATATAGTAGATATGATCAACATGAAGATGTTCACCATTGAAACCACCTCAACTCACGTGATGATCGGACTTGAGTTGGTGGATTTGGATCATGTTACACTCGAATGATCGGAGGGATGTCAATTTGAGTGGGAGTTTTTAAGTAATATGATTAACGAAACTCATTATCTAGAACAATAGTCTAAGTTGTCTTTGCTATATTTATGTTGTAGATCATGGCTCGCGCAGTAGCACCCCTGAATTTTAATGCGTTCCTAGAGAAAGCTAAGTTGAAAGATGATGGAAGTAACTTTGTGGACTGGGCCCGTAATCTAAGGATTATCCTTACGGCTTCCCAGAAGGCTTATGTCCTTGATGCACCGCTTGGTGATCCACCCGCTCCAGTTGAGTCTCTAGACGTTGTGAACGCCTGGCAGGCTCGTTCTGAAGATTACTCCATAGTTCAATGTGCAATATTGTATGGCTTAGAACCGGGACTTCAAAGATGTTTTGAACGTCATGGAGCATATGAGATGTTCCAGGAGTTGAAGTTTATCTTTCAGAAGAATGCCCGGATCGAGAGATATGAGATCTCCGATAAGTTCTATGCTTGCAAGATGGAGGAGAACGGGTCTATCAGTGATAATGTACTCAGAATGTCTGGGTACTCCACCCGTCTGGCTGAATTGGGGATGCCCCTTCCGCCAGAGGCTATCACTGACAGAGTTCTTCAATCATTGCCACCTAGCTACAAGAGCTTCGTGTTGAACTATAACATGCACGGGATGAACAAGTCAGTCGCCGAGCTGTTTGCGATGCTGAAAGCCGCTGAGTCTGAAATTCAGAAGGAGCATCAAGTGTTGATGGTCAATGAAACCACTAGTTTCAAGAAAAATGGCAAGGGTAAGAAGGGTAACTCCAAGAAGAGTGGCAAAGCAGTTGCTCCTCTCGTGAAGAAACCCAAGGCTGGACCCAAACCAGAAACTGTGTGCTTTCATTGCAAGGGAACTGGACACTGGAAGCGGAACTGCCCCAAGTATTTGGCTGACAAGAAGGCGGCCAACAACAAACAAGGTATATATGATATACATGTTATTGATGTGTACCTTACCAACTCTCGTTGTAGTGCCTGGGTATTTGATACCTGTGCGGTTGCTCATATTTGCAACTCAAAACAGGAACTGCGGAATAGACGGAGGCTGGCAAAGGACGAAGTGACGATGCGCGTGGGAAATGGTTCCAAGGTTGATGTGATCGCCGTCGGCACGCTCGCTCTTCGATTACCATCGGGATTAGTGATGAACCTGAATAATTGTTATTTAGTGCCTGCGTTAAGCATGAACATTATATCTGGATCTTGTTTATTGCGAGACGGTTACTCATTTAAATCAGAGAATAATGGTTGTTCTATTTATATGAGTAATATCTTTTATGGTCATGCACCCAATGTGAGGGGTTTATTCTTATTGAATCTCGATAGTAATGATACACATGTTCATAACATTGATGCCAAAAGATGTAGAATTGATAATGATAATACCACTTTCTTGTGGCACTGCCGTTTAGGTCATATTGGCATAAAACGCATGAGGAAGCTCCATGCTGATGGACTTTTGGAGTCACTTGATTTTGAATCACTTGACACATGTGAGCCATGCCTCATGGGCAAGATGACTAAAACGCCGTTCTCTGGAACAATGGAACGGGCAAGTGACTTATTGGAAATCATACATACTGATGTGTGCGGTCCGATGAGCATTGAGGCGCGCGGTGGTTATCGTTACTTTCTCACCTTCACTGATGACTTAAGTAGATATGGGTATATTTACTTAATGAAACACAAGTCTGAAACATTTGAAAAGTTCAAACAATTTCAGAGTGAAGTTGAGAATCATCGTAACAAGAAGATTGAATTCCTACGATCTGATCGAGGAGGAGAATATCTGAGTTATGAGTTTGGCAGTCACTTAAGACAATGTGGAATTGTTTCACAACTAACACCGCCTGGAACACCACAGCGTAATGGTGTGTCCGAACGTCGTAATCGAACCTTATTGGATATGGTGCGATCTATGATGTCTCTTGCCGATTTACCACTATCGTTTTTGGGTTATGCATTAGAGACAGCTGCATTCACTTTAAATAGGGCACCATCGAAATCCGTTGAGACGACGCCATATGAACTTTGGTTTGGCAAGAAGCCAAAGCTGTCGTTTCTTAAAGTTTGGGGATGTGATGCTTATGTCAAAAAGCTTCAGCCTGAAAAGCTGGAACCCAAAGCGGAGAAATGCATCTTCATAGGATACCCAAAAGAGACAGTTGGGTATACCTTCTACCTCAGATCCGAAGGCAAAGTGTTTGTCGCTAAAAACGGAACATTTCTTGAGAAAGAGTTTCTCTCGAAAGAATTGAGTGGGAGGAAGATAGAACTTGATGAGGTTGTTGAACCTTTACTTCAACCTGAGAGTAGCGCAGCGCAGAAAGTTGTTTCTGTGGAGCCTACATTAGCTGAAGAGGAAGTTAATGATGATGATCATGAAGCTTTGGATCAAGTTGCTATCGAACCTCGTAGGTCGACAAGGACGCGTACTGCTCCTGAGTGGTACGGCAACCCTGTCTTAGAAGTCATGTTGTTGGACAACGATGAACCTACGAGCTATGGAGAAGCGATGATGGGCCCGGATTCCGAGAAGTGGTTAGAGGCCATGAAATCCGAGATGGGATCCATGTATGAAAACAATGTATGGACTTTGGAAGTATTACCTGAAGGGCGTAAGGCCATTCAGAACAAATGGATCTTTAAGGGGAAGACGGACGCGGACGGTAATGTCACCGTCTATAAAGCTCGACTTTTGGCAAAGGGTTTTTCACAAGTTCAAGGAGTTGACTACGATGAGACCTTCTCACCCGTAGCGAGGCTTAAGTCCGTCAGAATCATGTTAGCAATAGCTGCCTTTTTCGATTATGAAATTTGGCAGATGGATGTCAAAACAGCGTTCCTTAACGGTTTCCTTAAGGAAGAGTTGTATATGATGCAACCAGAAGGTTTTGTCGATCCAGAGAATGCTGACAAAGTTTGCAAAGTCCAGCGATCCATTTATGGACTGGTGCAAGCATCTCGGAGTTGGAATCTTCGCTTTGATGAGGTGATCAAAGCGTTCGAGTTTATACAAGTTTACGGAGAAGCTTCTATTTACAAGAAAGTGAGTGGGAGCTCTATAGCGTTTCTAATATTATATGTGGATGACATATTGCTGATTGGAAACAATATAGAAATGTTGGAAGGCGTGAAGGAATATTTGAACAAGAGTTTTTCAATGAAGGACCTAGGAGAAGCTGCTTTCATATTAGGCATCAAGATGTATAGAGATAGATCGAGACGCTTAATAGGACTTTCACAAAGCACATACCTTGACAAAGTTTTGAAGAAGTTCAAAATGGATCAGTCCAAGAAGGGGTTCTTGCCTGTTTTGCAAGGTGTGAAGTTGAGTAAGACTCAATGCCCAGTGACTGCAGGAGATAGAGAAAAGATGAGTGTCATCCCCTATGCTTCAGCCATAGGCTCTATCATGTATGCAATGCTGTGCACAAGACCCGATGTCAGCCTTGCCATAAGTATGGCCGGAAGGTTTCAAAGTGATCCAGGAATGGAACACTGGACGGCGGTCAAGAATATCCTGAAGTACCTGAAAAGGACTAAGGACATGTTTCTCGTTTATGGAGGTGATCAAGAGCTCGTCGTAAAGGGTTACGTCGATGCAAGCTTTGACACTGATCCGGATGACTCTAAGTCGCAAACCGGATATGTATTTATTCTTAATGGGGGTGCGGTTAGCTGGTGCAGTTCCAAGCAAAGCGTGGTAGCTGATTCTACATGCGAAGCGGAGTACATCGCTGCCTCGGAGGCGGCGAAGGAAGGTGTCTGGATGAAGGAGTTCATGACAGATCTTGGAGTAGTGCCTAGTGCGCTTAACCCAATGACTCTGTTTTGTGATAATACTGGTGCCATTCCTCTAGCCAAGGAACCAAGATTTCACAAGAGGACCAGACACATAAAGCGACGTTTCAATTCCATCCGCGATTACATCAAGGAGGACGACATAAATATTTGCAAAGTACACACGGATCTGAGTGTTGCAGATCCAATGACTAAACCTCTTCCAAGGGCTAAACATGAACAACACCAGAATTGCATGGGTGTTTGATTCATTACAATGTAAATCACATAGTGATGTGAACTAGATTATTGACTGTAGTGCAAGTGGGAGACTGTTGGAAATACGCCCTAGAGGCAATAATAAATTGGTTATTATTATATTTCCTTGTTCATGATAATCGTTTATTATCCATGCTATAATTGTATTGATTGGAAACTCAAATACATGTGTGGGTACATAGACAACACTGTGTCCCTAGTAAGCCTCTAGTTGACTAGCTCGTTGATCAAAGATGGTTAAGGTTTCCTAGCCATTGACATGAGATGTCATTTGATAACGGGATCACATCATTAGGAGAATGATGTGATGGACAAGACCCAAACTAAGGACGTAGCATTTGATCGTGTCAGTTTATTGCTATTGTTTTCTGCATGTCAAGTATCTGTTCCTATGACCATGAGATCATGCAACTCCCTGACATCGGAGGAGTACCTTGTGTGTATCAAACGTCGCAATGTAACTGGGTGACTATAAAGGTGCTCTACAGGTATCTCCGAGGGTGTCTGTTGGGTTGGCATGGATCAAGACTGGGATTTGTTACTCCGTGTGACGGAGAGGTATCTCAGGGCCCACTCGGTAATACAACATCACAATGAGCCTTGCAAGCAATGTGACTAAAGTGTTAGCCACGAGATCTTGCATTACGGAACGAGTAAAGAGACTTGCCGGTAACGAGATTGAACTAGGTATAGAGATACCGACGATCGAATCTCGGGCAAGTAACATACCGAAGAACAAAGGGAACAGTATACGGGATTAACTGAATCCTTGACATAGAGGTTCGACCGATAAAGATCTTCGTAGAATATGTAGGAGCCAATATGGGCATCCAGATCCCACTATTTGTTATTGATCGTAGAGGTGTCTCGGTCATGTCTACATAGTTCTCGAACCCGCAGGGTCTACACACTTAACGTTTGGTGACGATTAGTATAGTTGAGTTATTTTGTTGGTGACCGAAGGTTGTTCGGAGTCCCGGATAAGATCCCGGACATGACGAGGATCTCCGGGATAGTCCGGAGGTAAAGATTGATATATGTGATAATAGTGTTTTGGTTTCCGGAAGGGTTCCGGAATTCACCGGAAGAGGTTTCGGATGTTTCCCGAAATGTCCGGATACGAGAACACTTTATTTGGGCCAAGGGGTAAAGCCCACGAGGCTTAGGCAAGGTGCAAAAGGAAGTTTTGCTGGCGTCTACGGGCGGTACTACCGCTTATCGTAAGCGGTACTACCGCTACGGGCGGTACTACCGCTTATCGTAAGCGGTACTACCGCTACGGGCGGTACTACCGCTTATCGTAAGCGGTACTACCGCTTGTACGCGATACTGCAGGGATCCGAGTTGGACTCTTTTCCTGCGGGCCAAACCGACCTTGTGCGGGCAAAACCGACCTGGAGGAGGCTTTTACTCCAAGTTTAGACCCCAAGGCTCAACATATAAATAGAGGGGCAGGGCTAGCACACGGGAAACATTAAGATTTCCCAAGCCGTGTGTCGGCAACCCTAACCCTCTAGTTCTCCCGTCATAATCTCCGTAGTGCTTGGCGAAGCCCTGCAGAGATTGTTCCTCACCAACATCACCACGCCGTCGTGCTGCCGGAACTCATCTACTACTTCACCATCGCTCGCTGGATCGAGGAGGTGAAGACGTCATCAAGCCGTACGTGTGTTGAACGCGGAGGTGCCGTCCGTTCGGCACTAGTTCGTGATCGGATCGAGGGACGACTTGCGATTTGGATCGCGGAGACGTTCGACTACATCAACCGCGTTTCTTAACGCTTCCGCTTAGCGATCTACAAGGGTATGTAGATTCACTCTCCCTCTCATAGATGCTCATCACCATGGATAGATCTTGTGTGTGCGTAGGAAAATTTTTGTTTCCCATGCAACGTTCCCCAATAGTGTACCTAAGGCCATTAGTTGAAGAACTTTTAGAGCTATGGAGTATAGAAGGTGTACATGCATGGGATGAGCACAAACAGCAAGAATTTGACCTGCGAGCGTTGCTGTTTGTAACCATCAATGATTGGCCTGCTCTCAGTAACCTTTCAGGACAGACAAACAAGGGATACCACGCATTCACGCACTGTTTAGATGACACCGACAGTATATATTTGGATAAATGTAAGAAGAATGTGTACCTGGGGCATCGTTGATTTCTTCAGAGCAGGCATCCCGTAAGAAAGAAAGGCAAGCATTTCAAAGGTGAGGCAGGTCACCGGAAGAAGCCTCGCCACCGTACTGGTGATGATATACTTGATATGGTCAAGGATTTAAAAGTAATCTTTGGAAAGGGTCCTGGTGGACAATTTGTTCCGAATGACGCTGACGGACGCGCACCCATGTGGAAGAAGAAATCTATATTTTGGGACCTACCCTATTGGAAAGACCTAGAGGTCCGCTCTGCAATCGACGTGATGCACGTGATGAAGAATCTTTGCGTGAACCTGCTAGGCTTCTTGGGCGTGTATGGGAAGACAAAAGATACATCGGAGGCACGGGAGGACCAGCAACGTATGCACGGAGAAGACGGCATGGATCCAAAGCAGTTTCAGGGTCATGCGAGCTACGCTCTTACCAAAGAAGAGAAGGAAATCTTCTTCGAATGCCTGCTTAGTATGAAGGTCCCGTCTGGCTTCTCGTCGAATATAAAGGGAATAATAAATATGGCAGAGAATAAGTTCCAAAACCTAAAGTCTCATGACTGCCACGTGATTATGACGCAACTGCTTCCGGTTGCATTGAGGGGACTTCTACTGGAAAACGTTCGATTAGCCATTGTGAAGCTATGTGCATTCCTCAATGCAATCTCTCAGAAGGTAATCGATCCAGAAATCCTACCAAGGTTAGAGAATGATTTGGTGCAATGTCTTGTCAGTTTCGAGTTGATGTTCCCACCATCCTTCTTCAATATCATGACGCACGTCCTAGTTCACCTAGTCGAGGAGATTGCCATTCTGGGTCCTGTATTTCTACACAATATGTTCTCCTTTGAGAGGTTCATGGGAGTCTTAAAGAAATATGTTCATAATCGTGCTAGGCCAGAAGGAAGCATCTCCAAGGGCCATGAAACAGAGGAGGTCTTTGAGTTTTGTGTTGACTTTATTCCTGACATTAAGCCGATTGGTGTTCCTGAATCGCGGCATGAGGGTAGACTGGGTGGAAAAGGCACGCTAGGAAAGAATTCAGTAATATGCCAGGACGGGCATTCTTTGGCGCAAGCACACTACACATTTCTACAAAGTTCGACCTTGGTGGCTCCGTATATCGAGCAACACAAGAATATTCTACGCTCCAAACACCCGGAGCATTCTGACGACTGGATTACACATGAACAAACGGTGACTTTCGCCGGTTGGTTGCAGACACGTCTCATGCATGACGACACTGTTGCAGATGACCTGTACTTGCTGTCCAAGTTACCATCTTCGACTATATTGACATTCAAAGGGTACGAGATAAATGGGAATACATTTTACAAGATCGCCCAAGATAAAAAGAGCGCCAACCAAAACAGTGGTGTCCGCTTTGATGCAGCAAACACCAATAGGCCAAAGGACTCATATTATGGTTACATAGAGGAGATATGGGAACTTGACTATGGACTTGGTTTGAAGGTCCCTTTGTTTTGGTGCAAATGGGTCAATCTGATAGGAGGCGGGGTAAAGGAAGACCCGCAGTACGGAATGACAACAGTGGATCTCAACAAACTTGGGTACGCAGACGAACCATTCGTCCTAGCCAATGATGTGGCGCAGGTTTTCTATGTGAAGGACATGTCTACCAAGCCGAGAAAAAGAAAAGATAAGGAAGCGAATACATCATACGATGAGCCAAAGCGCCACATAGTTCTTTCAGGGAAAAGAAACATCGTGGGAGTGGAGGACAAGACAGACATGTCAGAAGATTATGAAAAGTTTCATGAAATTGCTCCCTTCACAGTGAATGTTGACCTGAGCATCAAGTTAAACGATGAAGATTGTCCATGGTTACGGCACAAAGGGACACACGCGAAGAAAAAGTTTTATACCCAAAGATCCCACTCTGGGATGTGACCGGCTTCTCAAGTTAGTTTCCGGACTTATATATCTGGAAAGTCCCACTTCGAACAAACCGGAGGGAATCTTTGTAATAGTAGTGTACTAATGTGTTTTGGCATTTGAAACGCGAAGAAATATTATGTCCAAAGCCACGTCATCAATTTTCAACCCTTTCTGACTTCATTTGCTATTTTTCATGCATTTACTGATTTTTTTGAGCTAAATGACCCTGAAATTGAAAAGCACTACAAATGAACTCTGAAAAGGTTGAAAGTTGGCATGGTATCATCATTTCACCCACATAGCATGTGCTAAAAAGTTGAGAGGGTTACGGCAAAAACTGGATGCACTTCGTGTACAAAATGGACAATCTCTTTCGAAGTATCAGCGTTTCAGACGAAAACTCGCCTGTTACAAAGGCATTTTATTTTTTTAAACTTATTTCAACTCCAGACTTTTTGTGCGTTCAGTATGCACCATTCGAAGCCACGTCATCAATTTTCAATCCTTTCTGACTTGATTTTCTATTTTTCATGCATATACTGATTTTTTTGAGCTAAATGACCCTGAAATTGAAAAACACTACAAATGAACTCTGAAAAGGTTGAAAGTTGGCATGGTATCATCATTCTACCCACATAGCATGTGCTATAAAGTTGAGAGGGTTACGGCAAAAACTGGATGCACTTCGTGTACAAAATGGACAATCTCTTTCGAAGTATCAGGGTTTTAGACCTCGTCTGTTACAAAGGCATTTCATTTTTTAAATAACCTAAGAATTACCAAATTGAATATAATGATAAAACACACTAATATTAAACAGCAGAAAACAGAATCACTGCAAAATCTATTTTTAAAGTAAAGTTATTCACAAACTAGTGATTCACACAAATTTCAAATAATTCGAATTTAAACTATTCAAATTTGAAAACTACCGCCACTAACAGAAAGTTTATAATTTTTTTGACCTAACGCAAAAATATTCACTCATTAACTCTAAATAAAGCAAAAAAACTCAGAAACAAAAGAAAATAAGTAAATAAAAAAAGCCCGCCTACTGGGCCGCCATGGCCTGCATACGACTAGAAACCCAACCTCTAATTGGGCCAGGATGCAGGCCCGCAAGGCCCAGTAGGCCCAACAGGGCAGCACAGGTTCAATAGGCCCACAAAGGCCTGCTTAGAGAGGAGCTCGAGGGAGATGCCGCGGCGGGGCTTATAAGCTGGTGAGGGCGCCCCTCGCTGGGCGAGGTGGAACTAAACTTGCGCCGTCCACAGCGCCTGCGCAAGCACCAGCCTTTAGTCGCAGTTGGTGGCTCCAACTGCGACTAAAGGGTGCCTTTAGTCGCGGTTGGAGCCACCAACCGCGACTAAAGGTCTGCGCTTCCCGTCGCTTGGACTGGCGAAAAATGACCTTTAGTCGCGGTTGGTGGCTCCAACCGCGACTAAAGGCACCCTTTAGTCGCGGTTGGAGCTACCAACCGCAACTAAAGGTCGTTGTATATAAGTGGCAGTTTGCAAAATTTCAGATCGATTCATCTCCATTCTCTCGACGACGCCGAACGAGGACGCCGCCAGGCTGCTGCGCAACGCCGTCGCCTTCCCCGACGCCGGAGATCGTCGCCGCCGCCCCCGACGCCGGCCGCCCGCGCCTCCTCCCCGCCGCCGCCCGCGCCTCCTCGCCGATCCCCGCCCGCCGTCGTCGCGCCGCCCGATCCTCGACCTCGTGCGCCGTCGCCGTCGCCGTCGCCGACGACTCGCCTCGCCTCGCCGGCCGTCGCCCCGCTGTGAGCCCCTGCCGCCATGGCCGCCCCTCCCATCGAGCCCGCACACACACACACACACACATGCATGAACACACACACACACACATTCTTATTTTCTGTTTTTCTGTTTTCTAGTTTTTTTATACTTTTAGTTATAGAAATGTTAGATGAAATGTTAGATATATAAATGTTAGATATATAAATGTTAGATGAATGTTTTTTAGTTTTTTATACGTTTAGTTATAGCTAGATAAATGTTAGATATAAAAAAGTTATATAAATGTTTTTTAGTTTTTTATACTTTTAGTTATAGAAATGTTAGATGAATGTTAGATATATAAATGTTAGATGAATGTTTTTTAGTTTTTTATACTTTTAGTTATAGAAATGTTAGATGAATGTTAGATATATAAATATAAGAAATCACAATCAAGCATTTAAAAAATGTTAAATTTGCATAGAATTTCTTCTCGGCGACAATGATGCCCGGCCCGCATCCTCGTCGTCGACTCGTTCGCGACGACGTCCTGCTTCTGAGGGGCAACGTTCGGGACTGGGCTCCGCCGGGCTGGCACTGGGAGGTGCTACCTTCAGGGGCGCGCAGCTTGGTGAGGAACCCGGCCCCGGGTCCCGTCGTCGACCCGGAGCTTCTTTGGTGGCATTCGCATGGGCCACTTTCGGTGCGGAGGCAGCCGGCCCCGCCGGAGGTGGTACATCGCCGTGTCAGGGAGGAGGACGAGCACGTCCGTCGCTACATGGATGCGTTGGACGTCAGGTTCTCCAATACCTGGCAGGTTCTTCAGGGATCTCACCCGAGCTATGATCCTGTGATGGTTCCTTCTGTTTGGGTGTCCACCGCCCGCGCCTCAGGAACCGCGAGTGAACTAGATTCTTCGATAATATTCGATCTGTATTAGCTAGTGATGGTATATATATGATAATATTCGAGATGTATTCGTGATAATACTCGAGATGTATTCGAGATTATATTCGATAATATTCGAGACGATTTATTCGAGAATATATTCGATGATGCATATTATATGAATTATTCGAGATGCATATTATGTACTAAGATTCAGTTTTTCCTTATTGATTGCATGCATTCTAATTTGAATACTAAATTGTTTTATCTTTTTTCTGGATTAGTTAAATAAAAGCTATGGACAATACCGGCAGAGAAGGAGAAGAGGCTCTGTTCGACATCATACGCTCTCCGAGCCCAGAGCATGAACCTGAGGATGATGGCTCGCAATATCTGAACAATTCCGGTGAGGGTTGTATGATATTTGATGAAGACGAACGAATAGATGAAGGCGACAACGATGTTGACGAAGAAAATGTTCTTCAAATAACAAAGACCGGCGAGGTATATTTATTATATAAGCCATCCGGTGATTATTACATGTCTTAATTGATTTGTATGTATGTAAATGGTCGTCGTACGAGAAATTCGATGATATATATATATATATATATATATATATATATATATATATATATATATATATATATATGATCGGTTCTACGAGAAATTCTATTTATATATATATGCACAACGTGTACCGTACGTAGTAGCGTAATAAATATTTGAAATGAAAAATAATTAAATGAAAAACACAAAATTAAAAGGAAAAATAAACCATAATGAATTCATAAACCCCTAAAGGATTAAAAGGAAAAATAAACCAAAATTAAAAGAATTAAATACTTTTACCAACCGGGACTAAAGGTCCCCAGCCCATGGCACCGGCAGGTGCCACATGGTGGGCCTTTAGTGCCGGGCCATGTTGAACCGGGACTAAAGGGGGGGGCTTTAGTCCCCACCCTTTAGTGCCGGTTGGAGAACCGGCACTAAAGGCCCTTACGAACCGGCACTATACGTGCCGGCAGGGGAGATCGATCGCACTGGCCTCTCCTCTCGCGCTCGCCTATGTACGTACTCTAACTGCAGATCTTGTCCGGCTGCCCGTCCGGCTCCTTTTTTATACGGGTTGCCCATCCGGCTGGTGGACGGCCGATGCGGCGCCGGCGGTCCCGGCGCAGGCTGCACCTGTAGCCCTGTAGTGTACTGTACGCATGGCAGATTGACATTTGAGGTTGCAACTATTAATGGTCGATTGTCACTTTTCGTTAGAACATTTACAACCGGACTCTTCAAACACCGAATATACATTCGAATGGATGGCCCGGTCAATGACCGTTCAAGAAATCACGACCCAGCCGCACTCTTCATATCGGTTCTATACGCCCGTGCTGATCGGCACTCTTCATATACATCTCATGTCTGAGGCAGATATGAAAGGTCTGTACGCACCCGGTCAACTCTGACCCACGCCGGTCCACTTCGACCAACCATATATCTGTCCCTAACCGCATCCTGGATGAAACACTGGCTACTCCACTCCTCCAAACTCCTGTCTGGCGATCTCCGGCATGACGGGCAGCGGATCCGACTCCAAGATCTCCCAAGCCGTCAACTAGGACCTCGTCCCACGCAGTGACGAGGAGGAGACGCTCGTCCGCATGAGTTTCCGCCACTCCCAAGAGGAGTGCGCCTGACCGAGGTCCGAGTCAATGCAACGGGAATCCATTGCGTCTGCGCAAATAGTGCTTTGATCCGATGGGGCTGGCAGCTTGAGGCGCGTGATCGCAGCCTCGCCGAACGCGGCAACCACCGACCGGTGGCGCAACACCGGGGTGCCGGTGCAACTCCTCGGCAGTGGGTAGATCCGGCGCGATCTCTTTTGCATATTCGACCGGTACTTCTGCAAGAAAGACGGCAAGGGTAGCCATGGGTGAACTTTCTCCATTGCTCTGGGATTTAGCACATGCCAATTTTTGTTAATCTGATGGCATGTATGATCAAGTAGAAGCGTGTTAATTTTTTATAGTTTGTTGTCATGTATAAGGAAGTAGCTGTATGCTATGAGTGTGATGGAGATGTAGGCCCTGTTCGGTACGCGGGATTTCTGCGGGAATTTCACGGGAAACCTGATCCTTTGGGATACTTTCCTTTGCTAGCGTTCGGAACATAGGATGCATGAACAGTATACCAGAGGAAAACATCCTTTCCTGTGCCGATTCTACATGAACCAAAACATCCACCGCATCCTCATTTTTTGGCGGAGTCCCGAGGTAAAGCTCTGGCTGCCATCCTGGATGCAGGGTAAGCATGAATAAAAAAGTCTAGACAAGGGTGCTGTTAGTGTCTAGACAAATAAAATATTGCCCATTCCTATAAAACTCTGGATGTTTCCTACCCATGTCACGAACACTTCCTCATACGTCTTTCCTCTATTTTCCTAATCCTATGTTTTGCATTAGCTTTCCTTCTCTATTCCTCTGTTTATCCTAGTTCCTTTGTTTTGCACACCCGTGTTCCGAACAGGCCCGTAGTATGTGAGTTTTAGTTTACGTTCCATGATATTGTATGGATTTGAGGATTTGTTATGAGGTATCAGGTTGTGGATACGAACATTAGCAGTGATCGATCATTGTCCGTGTACGCTACCGGGCGTGTCCACTGACATTTTATGGGGAGCATCTATAGTTGGACTTGGCAAATCCGCCATCCTAAACGTCCACGGACACACGCGGGGATGATACCGGACAATGCCGGACGGCCCCTCGTATCTCCTGCCGGACAGTCACAGTCCTCATATCTAACCCTCAAATCCAAGCAAGTCCATGCACGCCCATCATATACATGACATGAATAACACAAGATTATTGAGAACTTCCACAGTTCAAAAAAGCTCAAACATAAAATTTATTTGAATTATACAATTCATTAATTAAACTCATTGGTTTCCTCCTTGGTTGCCATTGTGGATCCACATATTGTCCAAAAGATCATTAAGTTGTTGCACGTGCACCTATTCATCTCGAATATTATGATGCATTTGCACAAAACTCATAAGCTAGTTTGCATCTTGTTTCAGGATGTGGACTCGTTCTCCAGGCTTATCAAAATTATGGGATCAGGCTGCCCCTTCACCCTCATCCTTGACAATCATCTTGTTCGAAATGACACAACATGTCATCAGCTACCACAAAGTCTCTGATTGTCATATCATTGCAGCTCCATGAACAATTAATTAAACGAGCTTGGAGCACTCTGAATACCCTCTCCACATCCTTCATAGCTGCTTCTTGCATTGTTGCCAAATTACTTTGTTTGTTGCCATGGGGATCAGATATGATCTTCACAAATGCCTCCCACTGAGGATAGTATTGTGCCCTTTGACAGTGTAGGTTCATGATGGCGATCCCTCATTGCAACGTCTCATGAACACGGGAGATCGCTGGAGCACATTGATGTCGTTACGATAACCAGACATGCCAAAGAAAGCATGTGAAGTCCACAAGTTCTCTGATGTGATTGCTTCTAGTATGATGGTGGCCTTCTTAGTGTGACCTTGATACATCCCGCGCAAACCTTTGGGGCGGTTCATCCATTGCCAATGCATGCAATGGAATGTATCTAGCATACCTGGAAAGCCTCTTTCCGCTCCAATATCCATCAACTTTTTTGTATCTTGCGTATTTGGTTCTATACGATACTCTGCTGCAAACACCTGTACCATCCCACATCTAGATCATCTCACCAATGGCATCAGCGGCGGTACCTAGTGCAAGCATCCTCATAATAGCCGTGCATTTCAGATTAGCGGAGAACGAGAGAAAATTTCTCTACAATAATCCCTGATGAGGCTGAACTATAAATCATGTGCCTCCACTCCCTCCACCACGCGCAAGAACAATGGTTTTCTCATACAGAAGCATCGACGAAACCACATATCAGGCAATGTTAGTTTCGGATCATAGTAGTCCTTGTAGAGTAGCCATGCTCCAGCGAGCCTATCCCGGCTCGAAACGCTTCTCCCTTTGAGGGAACCCTTTAATTAATTAAGATCCGTCTTTCCATACTCCTCGTCCGATGAAACAACTGATTCCTTCGTTTTTCCTACAAAAGATTCAATGGCGTCCTTTATCCGGTCGAGGCTCCAAAGCAAGCAATGGGATCGAGACCGCGATTAACCAAACTATCGTCGGTAGACTGTCGAATGATAGTGGTTGTCCATAACTTAGGCTGGTCATAGTGGGAACTAACTTATACTATTTTATTATCTTTATAGTAGGTATTAACGTATGTGTGGTAGCATGTAAAGCTTTATTTATTTAGAGGTAGACTCATTTGGCCTTGAGGTGCATTATGTCATGATACTACATTATGTTACCACAAACACCTCTCTCCTCATTAACTATTTGTCACATAAGCACACTTATCTTTGGATGTGTTACATTAGTAGCTAAATTACTCCCACTATGGCCAGCCAATATTACCACTACTATCATTCCTACATATGGATGGAATTCTTGATGACTAGTAACTTTACAAAATGTTGTTGAATGACAGCTATTACATTTTCAACTAACAACAGGTGGCTGAAGGCTACACTACAGTGCTAGCTCATTGGCGTCACACCATCGATAATTTGATCCATCACCTGAAGTTCCGACTCCAAATTAATAGGTCCTACTAGCATATAACTGATGATTTCTTTTTATTCTTCCGAGTCACCACCACTTTCTCAATTGTGAGCATCTTATCTTTGTCGGTGCCACCGCTGTCCACATTGTTGTTTATCTCGGATCTCCATGTTCGATAGCCACCATCTCCACTTTGTTGTGGGCCGCCACGATCTCATCCTGTTCGACGGCAGAGCAAGTTTAAGATCATTTTTAGAGTTATTTTGCCTCGTAGTATTTTCCAATCCCAGGAAGTCTACCTTCATATCTGATACCATTTCCCTAAGAAATAATTTTTTTCACATCACCACCAAAGCCTCTCATATTCCAAAAGATCCCTCTCATATCACTAGTGGAGAAATAGCTAGCGATAACTCTTGTTGATGACGTACCATTTTAAAAGAATGGTGGCGTCTGCTGAATTGGTACGCCGGCTGTACACGATTAGTGCTGGCGTGGCTATTTTTGGACACGTCACAAATCTGTTGGCCCACTTGTATTTACCGTTTGGAAGATAGTGGTGGCTAGAATTTCTATGCACGCCGTAGTTAATTAGTTAGTGTTGACGTTCCAAGTAATGTTACGCCATAAATATTTTTTTACTTAAACTAGTATTTTAAGTATTTAATGATTATACTAGTCAAAAAATAATAAACATTTTATATTATATTTTGACATCATTATTGCTACCAGTTCTAATTTTGAGTATTTAATTATGTTAAGTCTTTTATTAATCTTAATTAGTCTTTTTTATTTGGGCTCTTATTAGCTATGATGTTGTATTTTGGGCCCACGCCAGCAAATGCCCACCTGAGTCAACTCCACGCCTTAGTAAAAGGCCTAACTCGCCATCCTCTCATATCACCCTACACTGCCCCTCGACCTGTCGCCTCCGATCCCCTCGCCGCCCCTCGATCAACAAGCAAGGTTCAATCCTCTCCTTCCCCTCCCATTGCATCTTCTTCCTCTTCACTCGTACCTCCTCCGTCCACGTAGAATCATATGGGGGATTCATCTATAAGTTGATTTAGGATTGCTTTGTTTAGAAATTTTAGTACATATATATAATGGATTGCTTTGTGTGATGTGGAATCAAAAGTTAATTACATGGATTACTTTGTGTAGAAACTTTAGTGATAATCCGATGTAAAATACGATTTTAATGGTCTATTTTAAGTAGAAATTTTTTGAGTGTCTAGAATATTAATGATTCAAGTTCAACTGAATTTGGTTGTGTAGTCTGGAATACCAGGAATAAATAAAATGAACTCCTGTAAATTAGATTGGCGGTGTAGAATTTATTTATTTGTGTCTACCTCCATGGCTTTTTTTATTTGTATATACAGTTACTAGTGTAGAATTACATTTAGCACGTAGTATCCGATTATGTTTAGTAGAAGTTGATTTACTAGTGTAGAAACCGATTATGCTTAGTGTTGGTTCACTAGTCTAGAATCCGATTATATACTTAGTTTTTAATATGTTTTGTGTAGAATGGCGCAACCAGCCTTGCAACTCGCACGTTTTTCGGCATTTACTTCCATTCGTGTTTTGTTCCTGCAGCGGTAACAAATTATATGAACCTTCTAATACTTTCTTCTTTTGTTTTTGTTGCTACTTACACTAATGCATTGTGTGTGTGTGTTTTTGTTTTTTCTTATACAGATCGTCCCTTGCAATGTGAGATTCGATTTCAATGAGCTAATTACTAAAGACACTGTGATCTTCGATGCTCCAGGGGGCCCTACACTATGGAGGTCAAGAAGGGACGGAAGATAGCCCAGATTGGAGGAGATGAATGGGATCGTTTCATCGCCCGCATGCATCTCGCTGGGGATGAATTGATCAACTTCTCCTTCGAAAGACAAACTCCAAGGTTGGCTGTTATCTATCTCAACTCGGAGGAAGAAGATGAGGACCCACTTGATGAAGCCCTCTATGCCCAAAGAATGAGGCTGAGCGAGGATGAAATAAACAACCTCTAGGAAAAACTTCTGCCACATGATGCCTACATCGGGATGCCATTCGTGAGCTGACTGACACGGACGAATGTTAACCGCCATCTCATGGTATGTTACTTAGTGTATTAATTTGATGATACTATATTAGTTCCATGGATTGCTTTGTGTAGTATGTTGTTATGTGCTTAGTGTAGTAATGGGATATGCTTTAGTAATGTGATATATTGGTTATAGTGTAGTAATATGATGATATATGCTTAGTATAAAATATGATGATATGCTTAGTATAGTAATTAATGTGCTAATATGATTATAGTGTAGTAATGTGATATTCATAGTGTATTAATGTTATGATATGCTTATAGTGTAGCAATATGACATGATCATTTATCATACTTCTAGTGTAGCAATGTGACATGATCATTTTATCATATTTGTTTATTTCAGAAATTACCTAAGAGGCTACGTTTGAGTTGTGGCATCGAGCCGGATGAAACAGGCATTGCTGGACTATGCCTTACCACAAGGGGCTCCATCACCACATGCGCTTATGCAGTGGACACGAACGGTCGCACTATCTTCAGTGCGGCCGGGTGGAGCAACTTCCTTGCTGGCAAGAATCTCCGGGTTGGACAGGTTGTCTTAGTCACTATCAGGAACACCCCATGCCATGACTTGAGGATTATGATAGTTTATCGACCTCCTTTAAAAGTATGTTTGTGGCCGGGCCATCGATGTGAAATGAACTCCTTATTAACTATGTTAGTTTGCTCGTGTTTGTGAGGATTGTCGTGTATTAAATAGCTACCTAGCTCTAGTACTGCTTGTGAGATTGTCACTTATTATTAACTGGCATGAATTGTTCTATTAGTCTAGTTCTAGTGCCTAAAGTCAAATGCTAAATGTTATGCGCTAGGATTTTTTTTGGCTGCAAGAAACGTTCCTAGCGTGCAATGTACATTGCCCGTCACTAGGTGAGCGATTATAGTGGGGGTGTTGTCCACGTGGCACACCATCATCACGTAGAATACCGCTGACATGGGAACCAACACCACCATTATTTTTTAACAATGACGCCATATTGTTGGTGTCGGGCTACCACGCCAGCAAATCCGTTTTTGCCACGCAATAGCTAGGCTTTTCTGCACTAGTGTATCCAATTAATTATAATAACAAGAAAGGAAACAAACTATTTCTTCTTCCTTCTCTTTTTCCCACGCTTATGAAACATGTTCATAACAACAATAGATTCACCCTAGATTTCTGGGGAGTTTTACCATTATATCTTCCTTTTTTATGAGAAAACATATGCCTTCAGTGTTTCCAAATTTCATGTTCTTCAATATCATTGTCACTTTCATCTCCATCACCAAGTAAATCTTCTATATTGTGTTTTCATGTTTCAATAATAGGCCTCACCTCTTTCTTAGGCATTGATGTTTTATTAGCATCGTTAGCTAGCCATAAGTCCACTCTAACCTGTTCTAGTTATTTTATTGGATAGATATTATAATCAATCTTTGAAAATTACCCCCTAAACATACACCAGCATCATAAGACACATGTAACAATTTGTTATTGGAGGTATTAAGAATAGTAGGGATGTTATGCTCACCATACTCATCTTTACTAATTGCTCCTTCCCTGGCAAGGTCCTCAATCTTCTCGTCCTCTCTGTCTTTGAGCCTGTAGCACCTTCTAAGAGCCTCAACATCATTTTCCTCAAGTACCCCTTCTTAGCTTTTTTTAACTTTGGTACCAAAGGACTCTTGACTGGCTGTGAAATCAATTTGTTCTAGTTCATCATGTTCTTTATCAGTCAACTCTTTATTTCTTGCTTTTCTTTTCCAGGTCATCATTTTCCAGCTCCCTATATGTATCTAGTTCTCCCTCAAACTCACCATCCACATCTTTATTACCAGTTTGGGACCCACCTGCCTCTATCTTGTCATTCTGAACCACCAGTCTTAAGCGCCTCGATTTTCGGATTGACCAGTTAATGCAAAGATCCGTTGTGATGTCATGAAGATTTTCTGGATTTACCAGAGATGACGTCATCCATTTTATATGGCAGGTCATGAAGATTTATTTTAGGTTAAGTGATTAAGGGGAATATGAGACTCGCCAACCAGAAGACTTGAAGATTGACATGAACAAGTTCAAGTCAATCTGGGGCCTAATGTTGGGGATATAACCCCGCGGTATAACCCGCCCAGAAGGGGCCGGGTTAAGAAGTTGGCGATTTAACAATAAAGCCTTAAACGGGCCTGAAGACCAAGACAAGCCTGGAGGTAACTTACCAGACAGGCCCGGCGAAGGCCCAGAGCCGGAAGACGGTGCGTGACCCGGAGGCGTAAGCCGCCCGGAGATGGCTTGCCAGAGAAGGCAAGGCGACTTAGAGGCATGATCGGATATCTAGTGTAACCCGGTCTGGAATCTTGTAAGGGCAGGGCCTCGACCTGTGTATATAAAGGCGAGTCCCTGCGGCGGCTTAGGGTACGAAACAATTTATCGAGAGCTAGGTCAACCGAATCCGCTCCCTTGTAATCAATACTCAATCAATACAACACAAAGCACGACGTAGGCTTTTACCTCCTTCGTGAGGGGCCGAACCTGGGTAAACTCGTGTCTTTCGTCCCGACCAACCCCTTCGAGTTAATCACCGTAGCGATGGCCTCAACCCTAAGTCCTTTCACTAGGGCATCTGCCATGATAAAACCACGACAGCTGGCGCCCACCGTGGGGCAGATGCGTGGTGGTTTGGAGTTCTCGAAGGGCTCTCTCCCAGGGATCGAGGGATACGTCGTTGGAAGGATGACTAAGAGTCACTGTGGCAAGCTCTACATCGATGACGATGGTTGGGGCCCTGAGGCTGACTCAATTGAGTATGGGTACCAGGTCCCCTTCGGCGAAATTCATGTTTTCATCGGGAAGATCGATGGATCTAAGCCCGGGCCGGACATCTGCACCAACCTCTTCGAGTCAGCCCGGTGCACGCAACCCGCCCGGATTCAACCCGGCCGGAAGCACGCTTTCGTTGGCTTTACACAAGGCGCAGAACTAGCAGAAGATTCTATGTCAGGAGGAGAAACCCTCGTCTACTCGGAGACGGATCCTCGAGCGGAGAGACGGAGTCAATCTACCAGCTTCATGACGGTGGGCTTGGGGGCTATTCTGATGGAGATAGTATTCCGGAGCCGTATGAGCCGCCGAGCCAAGCCGCCATCTTCATGGCAGGCACGGAGCCGGCTTTCAACAGCACGGCGGCTGGTGTAGCCGCTGCCGGCGCCTCAGGGTCCGGGTCAGCCAGGCCGCCGACTCATGTTTTGCTGGACTTGATGAATGAGCTGACAGCTCTGATGGGAACCGAGGTCACAGCTGAAAATCAAGCAGATCGCAATGCAGAGATTACAAGGCTGAAGGAGCACATGACCAAGGCCCAAGAGTATATCAATTCAATGCAGGTTCGGATGGATGCTGAGTCGGAGCGTTTCAGGGCGGAAGCTTTTCGTTTAAATCTGGATCAACACGCTTCAGAGGCAGTTCTTCGGATGAGGTATCAGACCCGCCTGCCTACATAGTATGAAACCAGGAATCTCTTCAACACCCCAGGGGCAAGGCCGGACGCGCCGCTGACGATGACCCGGGCTACAGAAGTGCCTGGGAGTAGGGCGGCGAATCAGCCTCGGCAGCCAGACCCGCCTCATAGGAATCAGACCCCGCCGCATCGTTTTCTGACACCATCCAGTCATTATTCTAACCCGGTGGAGAACATGATAGCAGCGGTTGCCAGGCTCAATGCGCTCCCTCTTGCCGATGGGATGCCCTTTGTGCGGAAGCACGGAACGCCATCGAGCTTTTGCAAACAGTGGTGGCTCAACAGGAGAAGTATACCTACAGCCGAAGACGTGTGCACTCGACCCCACTTCCCAGCCGCAGTTATAGCCGATGCATGGAGTCGCTAGCGGTCTCCAGCAGCGAACGACGATGTAACCTGCCCCATGATGACCCGCCCGTTGTCAATGCTCAAGCGATTGTAGATAATGCCAGGGCTCAACGTGGGGTGGCGGCTGCGACGGCTTGTCAAGAGCCGATGATCCCTTCAACTTCGGTGGGAGCCGGAGCTACTTCCAGGGCCGTTGCACTACTAGGAAAAGGCCTGTTAGTGGCGCACCTGTTTTGGCCATTAATGGCGCACTATAGGTGCGCCACTATCATCAGGCCACTAGTAACAAGTACTAATGGCGCACCCCTGGTGCGCCATTAGTATACCAGACAATAGTGGCGCACCTGGCAGTGCGCCATTACTATGTCCCCTGGTGCGCCATTACTATGCCTCCCAGGGGGCCATATTTACCTTGTGCTCTGGGTTACTAATGGTGCACTTCTAGATAATGCGCCACTAGTGTGTTTATTGCAGTGCGCCACTAAAGTGCAGTGTGGTGCGCCACTAGTATGAATATTAGGAATTTTTTTTTCTTTTCTGATATTTGCACAGGTTACAAAATATATTACTGTACAGAATATAGACAGCACAACATATAAACAACAGATTTAGCGAATACAATAGAAGATTAGTCTCTGAATACAATTCATAATATTAGTCTCCGAATGCAAAATACCGAACAAAGTTAGAACATTACAAGTCTCGAGACCGCGAGTAGCGAGTTTGTCTTCACATTACAAGTCGATATCGATCATCTAAACTACCATCACATAGAAGAGAGAAGCTGTCATCACGATGAGCATCATCGTGATGAAACTGGTCTTCATCCGGTTCCTCCAACGCTCCCTCCTCTGTCCCGCTAGATAGCGCGCGTATCTAGCTTCCGCCTCCGCCCTAGTGGTGTACCCTTTGTAACTGTTACCGCTGAAACGGTGAACCTGTGTCCGACACTCCTCCCAGTCGTCGTAGACTCCGGGAACCTTACCCTTGTACATGACATACCACGGCATCTCTATGCACTAGACAAACAAAACGTTAGTAGCAATTCACAGACAATACATAAGCAATATATAAGTATGCAAGAAAAGGATCGGAAGAGAAAAGCAACACATTAATAGCACGATTCATGGTCCTACTAATAAATAGCATCGATTACATATAAGTTGAACGACTGTCCAAACTAAAGAGACATACAAGTTCATTAAAGTTTAATTACAACATGAGCTAATCGATATTTCAGAACTACATAGCATCACTACTTTCGACTCGACTCAGGGACCGGAGCGTGGATGAAGCTGCCGTCTATCGTGATGGTCATGAAATCGCGGTCGTTGTCAGCCTGCATTTGTAGCATTGTTTCTATCTCACTGTTGGACGGTTGATATCTAAGGTAGAACTGCCCCGAGGTACGAAGGACATCTTGATGGATGATTTCCGCAAACTCTGACTGGATGCGAAAGAATTCTTGTCTGATGTCCGCGTCCTGGATTGCCGACAAGCGTGCGGCCCAATCTTTGAGATTATTTGGTAGCAGAAGGTGATTATGGTCCCGCACGATCGCCCGCATGTGATGGAGGGCGTAGTAGGCATCCTTCTGACCGCCAGGCGGCTGCTTGACGCAGGGGAACTTCGTATTGTGGGTGAACACGTGCTTGCCGTACCTACAAATTGGCCTCTTGAAGGTGCCTCCAGATCTGGCGTAGCCGGGGAGAGCTTCATCAAGAACTTTCTTGATATTTGTGTAGTCTTTCTTCGACTGACGGTCCGAGTCGAAATACGTGGCCATGGAATATTTCGGGCTGAAGAGGATGAGTGTGCAATGTGTGTCACTGCACAAAACACGGAATGTTAGAAAAAAAAAGAACGATCGAAATCTAAGAAATCATATGTTACTGGGCGGTGAGGGGATGACTTACTTGGGAAAGTAAGGCACGAGGAAGTTATCCTTATCTGGGTTCGCCAGAATGACGCCTTCGAGGTATGAACTCGCGACTTGCCGGTCCCCAGCGCTGCCCAAGATCTTGGCACACATGTAGAAGGGGTCGACTATCACGATGTCCGGGGTCTTGTCTCTAATGATCCGCATCTCCATACTGAGCGAAAATAGCCGAATGAAGGTGTAGTGCAGCTGATGAAGGTTAAACATAGCGAAGATGTCATCAAACCGCAGGACGATCATACCCCCGATGGTGCTATCGACAAAGCCCTTGCCCTCTGGCACCTTGGCCACGAAAACCGGGTATGCCACATCATTCTCGGAGAGACGCCGCTTCTCCAAAGAAAGAACACTGTCATGCAGACTCCGCATAGCACCAGTTGCAGCATTGAGCATATTAGTCGATAGCATCGGCCTACCCACCACATGCACCCTCCTCGAGATATCCTTAGGTGAAGGTGGCCCGTCCTGAGCACGGATCGTACTCGGTGCCGGCTGGCTCGCTCCCTTAATCTTTCTTTTCCATCCCTTCTTCTTCTGCTGTAATGGGATCGAGTTCTGCTGAGAGACCGCCTTCTTGAGTGTGTTGGGGCTGATAATATTTCACACCTCGGTTATCTGAGGCTCGGTGAAGGCGGCAGCTGGAGGCGTCTCCTGAGAACTGAACGCCAGACGACGCCTGTTGCAATTGGGTTTCTCCGCGGTACCAGGTAGATCGCGATCGTCTTTTGCAGGGTTGGGTTCTTGAGAAGGAGGCCCCAAAAATTCGTCACCGTACCCATGTTCGTTGAAGTACTTATCGACTTTGGTAAATGTACCATCGTCGTCGTCGTCGTCCGGATCCTGTGCCAAATGCATGTCCGGATCCTGTGCCATATGCATGTCCGGCATGTCCGGTAGCGTTGCGGCAGTCTTGCCATGGCTTGGCGCCGGCACGACTGGCGGTGTTGTCTGTGGGGTGGTGTCCCCCGCCCCCAAACGAATCTGGCTCTTCGGCCAAAGCAGGGGCCAGCTTAAGCAGGCGCTGAGGGTCATCACATCATCTTCGTCGGCCCCAGCGGGTCGAAACGGAGGTAACAAGTTGTCGCAGCCCGGCAGCACCCGAACCAGTTGAACCCTATACACGGTGGGTGGCATCGGATTACCGTGGAACACGGGGTTGCCCTGTTGAACGATTCTGGCCTTGGCGACATCAATCAACTCGCCGCCCACGAAGTGCAGGAGAGTGCATGGAACGTTGGCGGCGCCCTGCGAAAACATGTAGGGCGTCAGGGATGCCCAGTCAAAGGCAAGGAGATGAAGTCATCGACCGAGAGGCTTAGTTACCGTGATGGCGTTGAGCTCGGCTAATGTCGAGGCACCGCCAACGGCGGGCGTGCAAGTGACGGAGGGGCCGCTTGCTGCCGAGGTGCCGGCTGGCGTATTCTTCCCACACCCGGGTGCATTAAGCTCCAATGCCCGCGCCGGCGCCGGAGACACCAATACCGCCTCCGCCGGAGACACCAATGGCGCCGCCGGCGCGTTGTGCGAGTTGCTGCCCGTGAAGCTGGGAATCGGGGGCGGCCCCTGTTGGCCGCCCGCAATCCACGCCTGCAGCCCCTCAATCAAGGTAGGCACAATGGCGGCGATCGTCGCTCCCAGTTGGTCTCGCACTTGCTCTTGGACCATCTCCGGAATCCGCGCCACTTGTGCCTTGAGTTCTTGAACCTCGCGCTGCTGGCTTTCCGAGCTGGTCTTTCTCTCCTTTCGCCCAGCGTTATAGTATTCCGACCATTTCGTGGACAAGCCTTTGCCGGCCACACGACCAGCCGACGACGGCTTACTGAACTTATCCTTGTGTTTCATTACGTTCAACGCCCTATTTAAAGTGGTGTTCCAAGGGGAGCTCTGAGACGACCCCGCGCTACTGCTTTCAGTGTCCTGCGGAAGGAACATGAACCACTTAGAAATTTGGCTTCATTAATTAGAATGCAACCATATGGAGCTAATTACGCGGGAGTGTATTCCTTACCAGAACAAGCTCAAGCGCCTTGGTCTTTGGATCCGTGGTAAGCTCCTTTGTTACCGGGTCCACCATGTACCGGGCCCTGACATAGTTCCTGGTCTGCTTGTCACGGTATTTATCGAAGTGGGGCGGTAGGCCTTGCTCGGCACGCTCCGCGTCCTCCTTGTCCCATATAGGTTCCGCCACTCTGTAACCGCCGGGACCGAGTTTGTGGACCCCTAAGTTCAAGTCCCGCATATCTTTCCCCCACTGACTTGATTCCGCGGACCCCGCGGACTCGCACTTGGCCTTGAACTCGAGGAAGTCAGCTTCGCTGATCGAAGGATTTGTCTCCTTGATCTTCTCATAACTATCACCTCTTAGAATCCTTCTCCTCACCGCGGCTCTCCAAGTAGCCAGGGCCGTGCTCATCTTCGTGAGGGCGGCATTGTTCACTTTATTCCCTGAGAGGCGTGTGTTTGCGACGTCACCGGGGAACTTGTATCGTCCGTGCAGCTTCGTGAAAAGGAGGTTGCGCAAATTCCCTCGGTCACGATGCCTTAGGTTCTCGGTGTTGATCGAGACGGTGCTCCGGAGAATGCACCCGAGTTGTCCTGAGTACCCACTGACTAATTCTTTGGGCGCCGTTGGATGCCCACTGGAGGACACTTCAGTAAATTCCTGCTTGACGGTGCCGAGCACGTTCGGGCGCCGGTCCTTCCGTTGCTTCTTCGGTTGGCTGCCATCTGTGCGTGCGCTGCCATCATCAGTGGTGGCATCCTCGGCGGCACCATCAGTGGTGTCATCCCCGACGCCACTAGGGATTGTGTAGTCGGGATCGGTGTCTTCCGCGGCGTCCTCATAGCGGTGAGGTTCTGATTCCATCTCCTGGGACAGCTCCCAGAATTGCTTGCCCGAACCGCCGGCATCGTTGTGGGCCATGTTCGCCCTAAATAGGAAAAAAGTTTGGTCAAAAAGTTGGTTATTGTCTAGGAACAAGATCTCTAAGTTGACCAAATAACCTAATTCTCGAGGAATGTCGCCAAAAAGTTGGTTATTGTCAAGGAACAATTGAGAGATGTTTGTGATATTGCCTAGGTGTTTTGGGATGGAACCTGTTAGTGTGTTGTTGCTAAGGTCCAAGTCCCTTCCTAACCCCCTTCTTCTTGTATCCTCTCACTATCTCTCTCACACACATGGCAAGCAAGGGTGTCTGAGTGTGTGAAAAAATACTAAACTAATCCAAGGGCTGAAAATTGATCATCTGTTTCAGATTGCAGTTTTCTTTCTTGGAAATTACAGAGAACCATATCCAAGAGAACCATATCTTGGAAATGGATCATCTGTATCAGAGGCCGATGCCATGGAAAATGACATGGACAAATCCCTGTACTCCGATTGGGCTTCGGTTTCCTACTTAATTAAGTACTAAGATACCCCGGCCCATGCATTAGTCGCAAGTACCCCATATGTCCTATTTTTAGCAAAGTCATGCTAAAATTCACGGAAAATTTCAGCATGACCTTTGCTGAAAATAGGACATATGGAGTACCCGAATTTGCCGGAACGGAAGTTAATCGACATTCTGGCAAACTCAAGGGCCTCTCGGGGTACCTGCAAAATCATTATCCCACCCCCGCCCCGCTGCAACCCCACAATATCATCACGACACGATGGTCGGAGACAAAACCCCCCAATATCATCACGACACGATGGCACAAAAATGGCATGCTATGTAGCCTTAATGCTACAAAACATATGAAATACATGCCAGCAATATATATGATATAAACTCCAATATATATGAAATACACAGGAAGATGGACACTTGCTACAGAGCAAGAAGTTGGACACTTGCTAATTTGACCAAAATTAGCAATTTTTTGAACCTAATTTGACCTAAATTCGAGAGGGATTTGACCTAAACCTAGCAAAACAGAGAAGAAGAGGGCATGGCCGGGAGGGAGGAGAGGAGGAAGAGAGGAGAAGAGAGGCAGAGGGAGGAGGGCAATCAAGATTACCTGACCACGATGAGGTGGTGGCCGGAGCGGAGACGACGGAGGGCGGAGACGGCGAGCTTGGGGGAGGCGGGGATAGACGGCGGGGAGGTCGCGAGGTGCTCGGGCCTCCTCTCCTGGTGGACGCGGGCCTCCTCCTCCTAGTGCTCCAGCGGCGACTCCATCTTTGCCGGGTGCGGGGAGTCGGCGGCGGCGGTGGAGCGGGCACGGGGGTCGTCGGGTGCGGGGGGTCGTCGGCGGCGGTGGAGCGGGCGCGGGGGGCGAGGGGGATCTGGCGAGGGAGGGACAGCGAGATGGACAGAACACACCTACATAGAGGGGGGAAGGTTAACAATGGCGCACCTCCTAGGGGTGCGCCATAAATACAGTGATAACAATGGCGCACCCACCCCTGGTGCGCCATAAGTACCTTGATAGCAATGGCGCACCTTCTCCTGATGCGCCATTAGTAACTTTTTTTTTTGGATTTTTGGTTGCATTCATTTGTGAATTGGTAAAATATTTATGAATATGAAAAAATATCATCAAATTTGAAAAAATATTCATGAATTCAAAAAGTGCCCATGAAATTTAAAAATATTCATGAGTTCAAGAAATATTAACAAATTCAATACTTTTTGTGAGTTAGAAATTCAATACCAGAATAAACATAAATAAAAATTGGT
Organism: Elymus sibiricus; assembly: GCA_039707655.1. NCBI lineage: Eukaryota > Viridiplantae > Streptophyta > Magnoliopsida > Poales > Poaceae > Elymus > Elymus sibiricus. Next base: position 404,791,311 of record CM077663.1, read on the forward strand.
ATAGCAGAATAAACATAAATACCAGAATAAACATAAATATCAGAATAAACATAAATAAATATTCATGAGGACTAGAACAGAAGAAATGTCATTTCCATATGTTGAAATACAATCAAGAAATGAAGACTACAATTTAAATACAATCGATCTTAGCTACCTATCTTTTCACAATCTTCTTGCCCTTCTTTTTCGCAAATGGAGTTCTTCTCTTGAACGGACGTCCTTTAGGTAGGGTGGTCCTGCTTCTTCTTGTGGTGTATGGCACTTCATCGTCGTCGTCATGTTCCATCTTCGGGTCGCCGTACTTGTCGAAGTCTTGCTCATTGGCGACTCCATCCATTCCGATGATCTTCCTTTTACCTCTCCTCACGACAACACGACTGGGCTTTGACGGGTCGATAATGAAGAAGCATTGGTCCACTTGGGAAGCCAGTACCCATGGCTCATTTTTCGCGGTGACGTTTGCGCCCGCGGTTTTGGATTTGGCTTCGGATATAACCATGGTGGTGAAATACCGGTCTTCTTTTAGGACGCTCTTGGCCCATCTAACACGGAACATCGGGACCTTCTCTCCAGCGTAGCTCAGCTCCCAGATCTCCTCGATCCTTCCGTAGTATCTGTCCTTGTCGTTACCGGTGTAGGATTCCATCGTTACCCCGGAGTTCTGATAACCATCGCTCTTCATGTCCTTTCCCTCGGTGTAGAATGTGTAGCCGTTGATATCGTACGCCTCATACGTCATCAGGTTGTGCTCGGCGCCCTGTGACAAGGCGAATATGAGTTGTTCTTCCGCGGAAGAATCCTCATGTAAAGGGTACGACAGAAGCTTCTCCTTGAACCAACGCGTGAAACATGAGTTGTGCTCTTTGATTTTGTGCTCTACCACCCAAGGATCGACCACGTCTATGTGTTGTAGCACGACTAGGTTTGCTCTTTCAAAGTCGGCGAGTCGACCCTCGAAGTCGACATGCATTTCGCGGCGACCGTCGCGGTGACCCCATCCAGCGAGCCTGCCGAGGTGCCTGTTGACGGGCAGACCAACGGGGTTCTCGATGCCTTTATAATTCGTGCAGTAGGAGATGCACTCTTCGGACAGAAAGCCCCTGGCTATGCTTCCCTAACGTCGAAGAATGCGGGCGGGAAGAACATCTCAAGCTCGCATAGTATCACCACGATCTCTTCCTGTAGCCTTCTGAGTTGCCTCACGCCAACCGACTTTCGAGAGATGACGTCGAAAAAGTTGCATAGGCCAATAGCGTTTCATGGACGTGCGCTTCCATGATCCCACGGATTGCAACTAGAAGTATCTGCGTCATCAGCACGCGACAGTCGTGAGACTTCATCCCGCTGAACTTCTGCTTCGCTGAGTCTAGGTATCTGCTTATCTTCCCCGCGTAACCGTAAGGAAGTTTTACTCCTACGAGGCAGGTGAAAAACTGCTCGATCTCCTCCTAACTTAGAGTGAAGCACGCGGGAGGGAAGTCATTTCCGATCTTCTTGGCCTTTTTGCCTTTGCGACGACTTTCCGTGTCCTTCGCCTCATCATCATCATCATCATCATTAGCGTGAAGCTCCTCCCTGATGCCCATTGATTTCAAGTCTGCCCTTGCTTTCGGCCCATCTTTGGTCCTCTCTGGCATGTTGAGCAGGGTACCAAGCAGACTCTCGCACACGTTCTTCGTGATATGCATGACATCAAGGCTGTGAGGCACACGGAGGATCTTCCAGTACGGCAAGTCCCAGAAAACAGACCTCGTTTTCCATACCTTCAGCAGCGGCTCTGGCGCCTTTCGCTTCTTTCCCGGCTCTGGCGCCTTTCCTGGCGGTGGGCACTCTTTCCAATTTTTCAACAGCTCGTCTATTTCCTCGCCGCTCCTCGTACGCGGGCGTCTTCGGGGTTCGGTTTCACCATCGAACAGATCCTTGCGTTTTCTCCATGAGTCATCGTCGCGAAGCCACCTTCAATGTCCCATGAACACGGTTTCCGAAGACCCGGGATCTCTATCTAGCTGGCGACACGTTGTGTCATCCATGCACCTGACGCATCCAGAAAATCCGTGGACCACCTGCCCCGCGACATATCCGTAACCAAGATAGTCATGCACCGTCGTGAGCAGTGCGGCTCTCATAGGGAAATATTCTTTCTCTGCGGCGTCCCACGTATTGGCTGGCGTTTTCCACAGCGTGTCTAGCTCCTCTTTCAGCAGCCCCAGATACAGATTGATGTCGTTCCCTGGTTGTTTCGGCCCTTCAATTAGCATACTCATGTGAATGTACTTCCTCTTCATGCACAACCAGGGGGGAAGGTTGTACATCCACACAAACACAGGCCAGGTGCTATGTGTGCTTCTCTGGCTGCCAAACGGATTGACTCCATCGGTGCTCGCGCCCAGCACGATGTTCCTTGGATCGTCCCCAAATTCTGGGTGTTCGAAGTTCAACGCTTGCCACTGGCTCGCATCCTTAGGGTGACTCAGCATCTTGTCTTTTTTATTTATCTCCGGATCATTTCCGTCATCTTCTCGCTTCTTCTCCTCCCTATCCGCGTGCCAACGCAGGAGCTTTGCTACCTTAGGGTCTGCGAAATACCGCTGTAGACGAGGAGTGATCGGAAAGTACCACACCACTTTTCGAGGAGCTTTCTTCCTCTTCTTGTATCGAGTGACGCCGCACACCGGAAATATGGTAGACTCCACGTGCTCGTCCCGATAAATGATGCAATTGTTCATGCACACATGGTATTTCACGTGCGGTAAATCCAGAGGACACACGATTTTCTTCGCCTCCTCGAAACTGGTCGGGCACTTGTTCCCCTTGGGAAGACGTTCGTGCCAGAATGACATGTTCTCGTCGAAGCATGCGTCGGTCATTTTGTGTTTTACCTTCATCTCCAGAGCCATGAGCGTTACTTTCAGGCGGGTATCCTCGGGCCTGCATCCTTCATACAATGGAGTAACCGCGTCTATCTCCAGTTGATCCATCTTGACTTTCTCTCGGGCGGCAGCTCTTGCGTTATCCGTCTGCTTGAGAAGCAGCTCTTGAATATGAGGGTCCTGCACCCAGCCCATCGATGGTCCATCGTCGTCTGCTCCGGCATCTTCATCTTCATGATCATGCCCTTCGTCTGCTCCGGCATCTTCCTCATCATCATGTCCGGCATCTTCTACATGATGACCGTGTACTACTGCATCTACTTCGTGATCATGTCCTGGAGATTCTTCGTCTTCTCGCCCACCCTCGCCGCGGTTGTCTTGCTGCCCTTCCTCATTTCTTGCCCGGCCCCCATGGACGACTTCATAATCATCTTCATCACCTTGCCACCGATAGCCATCCATGAAACCACGCAAGAGCAGGTGGTCCCGCACCTGTACGGAATCCGGGTCCATAAGGCTCTTCAGCTTGCATCTTTGACACGGACATCTTATCTCCGTCTCGTTCTTTTGAAGCATCTCGGCCTTCGCGGAGCTCAAAAACCTATTCACAATGCCTTCGGTCATCGTGCGGACCATGGTCGCCTGCGGGGTAGAGCAAAACGATATTTTAGAACCAAATTTTTTTTTGGCATGACTTTGCCTAAAAATAGGACCAAAAAGAATGCATAGTGCCAAATTCTCGCCGAAACGGAAATGAATCAACATTCCGGCAAAATATTGGCAACTATAGCATTTCAAATACCGGTACCTGCAAACACAAACATATGCAACACCACAAACATATGCAACACCACAAACATACGTAGATCTAGGCCATAACAAGTGCATGTGCACATTGTTGGAGGGAGAAAAAAGTAGATCTACAACATAAAGAAAGCTTTCCCCTTACTTACCTATCAAAAAAAGGAAATTTAACCACTTAATTTGGGTGAATCTATGGTGCAAATGAGGTGAGGAGGAGGAGGCACCCGAGACAAGCTTGGAGGAGGAGGTGGAGAGAATGAAGTGGGGAAAGTGAGTGTGGTAGGTGGCTGTCCAAAATATCTAGCTGCTCTCAGGTTACCAATGGCGCACCACCTTAAAATGCGCCATTCGTAACCCTAGTTACTAATGGCGCACCTATCATGTGGTGCGCCATTACTAGTTTTGCAAAAAAAAAAAAAATTGTTAGTAGTGGCGCACCGTGGTTGGGGTGCGCCATTACTAGTTTGAACTAGTAATGGCGCACTATACCCTGGTGCGCCATTACTAGTTTTGAAAAAAAAAGTAAAACAAAATTTGTCAGTAGTGGCGCACAGAGTGTGTGGTGCGCCATTACTAGTTAAAACTAGTAATGGCGCACTAGACCCTGGTGTGCCATTACTAGTTTTGGAAAAAAAAATTGTTAGTAGTGGCGCACCGTTGGTGTGGTGCGCCATTACTGATATGGACACTAATGGCGTACCTACACATGGTGCGCCACTGCTATATAGCAGTGGCGCACCACATATGTGGTGCGCCATTAATGTCCATATTTGCTATAGCCCTTTTCCTAGTAGTGTTGGAGTGCCATGTTTAATTCCGGCTCTGGGGAACGAGCGCCTGCCCAAGGATTTGAAGGGTCCGCGCAAGGTGCCTAATTACATGGCTGATCTACCCCCGGAAGCCTGGATTGAAAGTTATGAGTTAGCCATGGAGATGTTGGACGTCAGTGATGCAGTTTGTGCGAAATACTTCATCATGATGTTTGTGACACCCTGGTTTTTGGCAACGTTTTATTTTCAAAATCTTTTTGGTTTTATTTGCAAATTTGGTTGATTTTCGAATCATTTCAGTTGATTTGGACCTAGGAAACCTTTGAACTTTTCCCTAAGTTATCCAGAGCTTCCAACATCTTACCAACACCATGTCATACACCTTCTGGACTACAATCCATTTTTCTAATACTTTCCAATAATTCTTTTATTCCTTTGGGAATTATGTCACCACTATGGGTTGTGAAGCAACCTATAGTTTGGATGATCAATAAAATCCCAAACTCTTGTCACACCTTCTTATCATCATATAATCCCATAATCTTCAAAAATATTCCATTGTCCAATACAAAATTTTGGCCAGAATAATTATTTTCTCTCTGGTCAGAATTGGTCAATTGTGAAGCAACCCCTGTTTTCCTAACTCAGAAAATTCCCAATAAATTTCCTGAGATATTAGGGATCCTATCTGGACACAATATCCAAAAATATCACATTGGCCAGTACAACTTTTTAGCAACAAGGCTCTGCCAAGTTACTACATTTCTGAAACCCTTGTGAAGGAAGTGCCAGCTAGGAGCGGCCAACTGCCATGAAATTTTTATGGCATCCTCTCTACCTCAAATGACTCCACCATGCCAAATTCCAGCTCCATCCGATATACCATATGAGTGCCACAAGCAGATCAAGTTTCTGGACCAGTATGACAGTTTGTACATGAACCCCATTCAAAACTTTTCCAAACTCTCTCAAATTTGGCCAGTCTATAGTCCTTCCAACCTAAATCAGTCCAGACATTTCCATTGGCTCCATCTCCAGCTCACCTCTCCTCTGGATCTCTCTCAAGTTTGCTGTCAGAAACTATAGCTGAAGCTACACTTCACAGCAGAGTGAACCTAGACAAACCAAGCATGTAGAGGCACTAGATGACCAAAGGAGAAAACCCCAGACATGGTGCGCTGGACAGGAGAGGCCTCCAGACACCACTGGCTGTGGTGAGCACGGCATTGGCATGCAATGCACGCGCTCTGCACCGCGCCCGCGTCTGAAGTGATGCGTCCCTGCTGCCCCGCGTGGCCTAGCCTTGTCCTCGCGCGCCGACGTCTTCCCCTCCTCCCACCTGGCCGATCTGGATCCATCTCCTCGTCGGAAACCTCCCCGGCGGGCACCACGCACTCGGGCACTATGGCGCCCGTGCGGCCACAGTGGCTCTGGCGCTCGTCTTCTTCCTCCACTAGCCTCCACCGCGCCATTACCCCTCCCTGCCCTCTCCCGTCTCATCGCCCCACAAACGGCCAGCCAGCGCGGCGTCCTGGCGCCGGCGATGTGTCCCGCACCTCGCCGCTTCTGGAGAGCTCGCCCGCGCTCGCCTCCGGCCTATAAAAGGCCATGCTCGGCCCTCCAGAGCTGATCACCACTCCTCACCACCTCCCAATCGCCTCCCCGAGCAGCGAGCCACGGCCGAGAGGCCCTCTGGCCTCGAACCTCGCCGGAGATCCGCCGCCACCAGAGTCCAGTCGCCTCACCGTTCCACTCCTCCCCGGCCTCCACTGATGCCACCCTCGAGCTCAGCTCATTCCCCTGATCACGCCCGACCTCCTGCCCGACCGAATCATCGCCAGAATCTCCGTCTCCGTCGACACCCGAACGCCGCCGCCGCCGGAGAAGAAGGGGTCGACGCCGTCCGGCCACCTCTTGCTGAACTGCGGGTACGTACGGGTTCGCCATGGTGAGCTCGTCCCGTCCCCACTCTCTCCCGACCTCACCGCCGCCTGGATCGCCGGCAGCGATCGCCGGAGCCCCGCCTCCCGCTGTTCCCTCTCTCCCTTCTCTGTTTTAAAATGAGAGGACCCCACCCGTCAGCGGCTCAGCCGCGCACGCTTGAAGCGGTAAGTGGAGACGCCTCTCCACTTTACGCCTTCGACGTGGCCCCCTGTCAGGTTTTCTGTTTTTATTTAAATTTCCTGTTTGACTAGTACCTTTGACTGGCCATATCTTTTTATTCCTAAGCCCAAATTGATTGATTCTTTTGGCACTTGGTTTGTCTTGAGCTCTTCTAATTTCTGGTAAAGTTTGGTATTTGTCTCTTACTCAGAGAATTTCTGGTGATTAAAACAGTGTTATGTGATATTTTAAATTGTTGTTTAAAAATATTTTCAGAGGGAAACTTTGGTAACTTTTCAGACCAGGAGTTCTTGGGCAACCCAACAGAGCAAGGCAAGCCAGGACATCCATCTTTTGAAGCATTTCAATAGCATTGAATATTTCAATGCATTATGTTCATTTATTTGATATATAATAATTCATAGCAATTTAATATAAATGCTTAGTTTCTGCCATTTTAAGTTATTGTGATAAACCACATGCTTGCTTAATGAAACTTAGTCGGTTGATCTGGAGTCACCTGTCCGGGCTTATCCGTACAACCACATTTGCCGGTATGTGACGGCCTTGACTTGGTCTGGCTCCGTGCTCTTTCACTGGTACCTCTAGATAGGGAGGATTATGCGTGCGTGCTGCCCTGATCAGGTAGACGACGGTAACCCTGTGAGCCCAGTTGAGTATTGTGTCGGCGTCCCTGTTTGGGATAGTTTAGTTTGGCCATGACGGTGGCAGGTATCATGAGGTGACACAGGGGCCACCCAAGGCAGGACTTCGGGGGAGCATGAATGCCGGTGGTACGATGGGAGAGTCACGGGCCAGGTGGGTTTCGTTGGAGCAACACTGGTCCACCTGAATGGGATCACGAGGCAAGGTGCTTCATGGTGTGGGTAAAGTGCGCAACCTCTGCAGAGTGAAAAATCTATCTGAATAGCCACGTCCACGGTATTGGACAGTCCGTCCAGGCCTCACTAGGTGGTCAACCATAACAGTGATAATAATGATGGAAGAAATCGTCTTGTGTTGGGAAGTACTCGATGGCTTATGAGTATTTCGAGGGTTGTGGGACAACCCGAAAGAGAGTAAGTTGATAACTGATGACAGTAAGTGAATCACTTAAAAATTTAACATGTTGATTGCCATGCTATTGTATGCTGCATTACTTGGTTGTCGTGAGCTTGCGAGTACATTCAAAGTACTCACCTGGCGTATCATGCCAGATGCAGGAGAAGCCGAGGACGGAGGTCCCAATGGTTCGTGCTACGCTAACTAGGCTGTGTCCTAGCAGTGTCCCTGTGGATTTAGTTTTCGCTATGTTCTGCTACGCCATAGAACCCCCTAGTAGTTCCGAGGCCCCGCTATGTTTCATAAATAATGTAGATATTGTCATAGCACTAGGTGTGCCTTTGGCCTCGCTATCGATGTAAGATATGAGCTTGTACCCGAAGTTTATCAATAAAGTTCAGTTCTGTTCTGTTCCAAGATGTTGTGTGTTTCCAGAAGACATGATCTCTGGGTTGGAAACACTGGTAATCCGGTTCGCTGAGCCGGGCTGCCACAACGCTTAGTATCAGAGCCGTGCTGACTGTAGGACACCCTAGTTAACCCGCGCTAGAACCACGATTAGTGTAGGGCTTTGAGTGTGCATCTTGCTTGCTGCATTTGATTGTTGCATGACATGCATCTTGATTTATTGTTCTACTAACCATTGGCATTGTGAGTGTAGATGGCACCAGTTTCGTACCACTACCATCATGAGCCAGCACCATTCACTTTTCCTGTACTGCTTCGTAACGTCTGGCTTCGGCTATACCCCAACGGTGAAGATCCAGTATACCAGGTGTTTCGGGAGTAGCTTGTCGAGTCAGTATACGAGTATCACGTAGAGGCTTTCCTAACCGCGAGCTCGGATATTGGTAGCTATTCTCGCTCTTCTAAGGGCGGAACGGCTTCCACTCCGGAGATGGCGATCCAGTTTGCTGCGATTGAGGCTCTCACTGACTTGCGCTTCCACGAGGTCGAAATGCAGACTCATCCAGGTTTCTTTCACTACCCCACCCTGTCGCCGACGACAGGGTGAGTCATTTTCGCGCTAGTTGACCCGGCGAGTGATCGTGCGACTGGTGTTCTATCTCGTTATCTGAATGCCAGTTATCGTATGATCATTTCCTTGGCTGAGGAGCTGTCTCGTGTCCAGGAGGCACTTGCAGCTACAATTACAGTACCATCTTCACCTCAGCCTACATTCCCACCTATGTATCCACCACCAGTTCCACCTTCACGTAGGCTTGATACTCCTTCTAGCTCTACTGGGCCACCAGGATTTTCGTCTGGTAGCCGACGTGAGACCCCAGCAGAGCGGGCCTCACTCCTAGCCACTCCAGCTGCTCCGATGCTGAGGCGTCGTGCTCCTTCTTCCTCGGAAGGAGAACCGTCCCAGCAGCGTCGTCGTGTTTCCTTTGATCCGGAGGATGTGATCCACATCATCAGTTCCGATTCTGACTCAGGATCAGATGACGAGGAGTCTTCAGTCTGGCAGTGTTCGTGCAACCCGCGCTTCTAGAGTGGAGGCTTGAGTTGTTGTGCATGCATCTTTGGATATGTCAACTGTCGTATGAGCGGTCTAGCCATGATATCCCCCTACTAGCTTGTCGTGTATGATGTTGGGTTATCTTGTATAATTATGTTCTTTGCTTTATTCGCGTTTTTCGTGCATTTTCTTTCTGGTGTCATATTACTGTGTTTCCCTTATGGATGTTGCTCATCGATTCGGTATTTTGCAATGGGAACAAACTTAGGATCAAGAGAGGTTGTAGCAAAGGCGGCGATGGAACCCCCGTTCGTCGATCCGCCAAACAAGCAGGTGATACGTCTCCAACGTATCTATAATTTATGAAGTATTCATGCCCTGTTTACAATAATTCTATATGATTTCGGTATGATTTTATTAGAACTAACCTGGACTGACGCTGTTTTCAGCAGAACTACCGTGGTGTTGTTTTTGTGCAGAAATAAAAGTTCTCGGAATGAGCTGAAAATTTACGGAGAATATTTTTGGAAAATATAAAAAATACTGGAGAGAAAAGTCACCGGAGAGGAAGGCCGAGGAGGCCAAAAGCCTAGGGGCCGCCCCCCCTAGGGCGCGCCCCCTGGCTTGTGACTTCCTCGGGAACCTTCTGGACGTGGGACCAACGCCAAAAACTCCTATAAATATAGAAATCTCTGAAAAGAAACCTAGATTGGGAGTTCCGCCGCCGGAGGGGGAAACCATCACCGGAGGCCATCATCATCATCCCGGCGGTCTCCATGACGAGGAGGGAGTAGTTCACCCTCGGGGCTGAGGGTATGTACCAGTAGCTATGTGTTTGATCTCTCTCTCTCGTGTTCTTGAGATGGCACGATCTTGATGTACCGCGAGCTTTATTGATATAGATGAATCATATGGAGTTTTCCCTCTCTATCTTCTTGTGATGAATTGAGTTTTCCCTTTGAAGTTTACTTATCGGATTGAGTCTTTAAGGATTTGAGAACACTTGATGTATGTCTTGCGATGGGATATCCGTGGTGACAATGGGATGTTCTATTGATCCACTTGATGTATGTTTTGGTGATCAACTTACGGGTTCCGTGACCTTGGGAATCTATGCATAGGGGTTGGCACATGTTTTCGTCTTGACTCTCCGGTAGAAACTTTGGGGCACTCTTTGAAGTTCTCTATGTTGGATTGAACATGATGAATCTAAAATTGTGTGATGCATATCGTATAATCAAGCCCATGGGTACTTGTGGTGACACTGGAGTATCTAGGTGACATTAGGGTTTTGGTTGATGTGTATCTTATGGTGTTATTTTAGTACGAACTCTAGGGCTGTTCGTGACACTTATAGGGATAGCTCATATGATTGATCGGAAAAGATAACTTTGAGGTGGTTTCGTACCCTACAATAATTTCTTCGTTTGTTCTCTGCTATTTGTGACTTTGGAGTGAACTCTTTGTCGCACGTGATGGATTTACATATGATTCAACTATGTTAGTATTGTTGAGAGAACTTGCACTAGTGAAAGTATGAACCCTAGGCCTTGTTTTTAAGCATTGCAATACCGTTTGTGCTCACTTTTATCATTAGTTACCTTGCTATTTTTATATTTTTAGATTACAAAAACCTATATCCACCATCCATATTACACTTGTATCACCATCTCTTCGCCGAACTAGTGCACCTATACAATTTACCATTGTATTGGGTGTGTTGGGGACACAAGAGACTTTTTGTTATTTGGTTACAGGGTTGTTTGAGAGAGACCATCTTCATCCTATGCCTCCCACGGATTGATAAACCTTAGGTCATCCACTTGAGGAAAATTTGCTACTGTCCTACAAAACTCTGTGCTTGGAGGCCCAACACGAGTCTACAAGAATAAGGTTGCGTAGTAGACATCATGCTCTTTTCTGGCGTCGTTGCCGGGGAGGTGAGTGCTTGAAGGTATATCTTTAGATCATGCAATTGAATCTTTTAGTTTCTTGTTTTATCACTAGTTTGGTTTTATAAAAGAAAACTACAAAAAAAATGGAATTGTGGTTGCCTCATATGCTTCATCTTTTTAATGTCTTTCGTGAAAATGATGGAAAGGAAAATTGTGCTCAAGTGTTAGAAGAAGAAGTTATTAAAATGTTTGGCACTAAATCTTTGAGTGATGAGCATGATTGCAATGTTGTTAGTATGAATTCTTTGAATATCCATAGTACTAATGATGATTGCACTAGTCATGATAAAAAGATTTCTTATAAGCATGTCAATTTTTGTGGAGTGCATAGAGTTTGTGAAGACATGCCTGAAAGGGAAGATAGATTTTGTAAGAGGCATAAGTATTTAGAAACTAAATGGTTGCAAGAGAGGCTATATGTTTGTGCTGAAAGACTTAATATTTCTCGCCATCCTTGTGAACTTTGCAATGAAAGTGGTCATTTTAATTTCCAGTGTGAATTATTTCATGATCGAATTGTGTCCAAAAATTGTGATTACCTCATTACCCTTGAGCATCATAATGAACTTAGTCTATTTTTGGGGTATGAAGAAATGAAACATAAAACTAAGGATGTTCTAGCATGGGTTCTCATGAAAATGATTGATTTTGATCTAAATGAAATCTATATGTATTGCATCGTAAATTGCATTGAGAATCCTTATATTGCCAATTACTTAAAGACAAGAAAACAAATAGAAGATGAAGAGAATAGTAATGAAGGGGAAGAGGTTTCCCAATATCCTCCTATTTTTTCTTATGATGAATCAGGTAACGAGGAGGAGCTTTTTATTCAACCAACCTCTTCAAAAAGAAGCTTGGAGGAATTAAATAAACCCACACATAATGTGGTGAGGAAGAAGAAAAGAAGGAAAAGTAAAGGTAAAGAGGTATCTCTCCCAAATAATGATACCCCTTATAATCTTGAAAATCTTTTTGGCACCAACTTAGAAAATTGTGATGATAATAATTGTTATACAATTGGTGCTATTCATACTATTAATGATGAGAGTGATTATGCTTATGTTATGCAAAGCCACAAGCTTGGGGATGCTATGTTTGATGAGAATGACATGTTTGAGAATTTATTTGCTGCAATTAATGTTTGTCCCAAGCTTGGGGATGCTATGTTTAATGAAGATGATATTTTTAGTCCCCCAAGTTTTGATGAGCAAATTTATTATGATGATAGCACACCCCCTATTTATGATGATTGCAATATTTATAAAAGTGGATTTGGAGAGGTCATGACTTTATTTATTAATGATTCCACTATTTTGGAAGAGGTTTCAATTGATTATGATGAGAACAAAGTTGCTACTTATGATGATTATTGTGATGATACTTATGTTATAAAAACGTAGTGATAATTATTGTCATAATTTTGAATATCGTTTTTCTGAATATTACTCTTTTAATGTGGAACCAATTTGTAGTATTCAATTCTTTTATGATACTCCCACTATTAGTCATGAGAAGAAAATTGCTTATGTGGAGAGTGACAAATTTTCTATGCTTGTAGATCATCAAAAGAATGATTTATGTGCTGGTTATGTTGTGAAATTCCTTCATGAAGCTACTGAAAATTATTATGATGGAGGAACATATGCTTGTAGGAATTGCAATAATATCAAGTTTCCTCTCTATGTGTTCAAAGTTTTTAAGTTATGCTTGTTTTGCCTTCCTATGCTAGTTGATTCTTGCTCCCATAAATTGTTTGCTCACAAAATCCCTATGCATAGGAAGTGGGTTAGACTTAAATGTGCTTGTCATGAGATTCATGATGCTCTTTTGCATGTTATAATTATTATTCCTATGTGAGCATCATTGAAATCATCATGCCTAGCTCAAAGGCATTAAAGAAAAGCGCTTGTTGGGAGACAACCCAACACTTTTACCTTCTGTTTTTGTGTGTTCACATGATTAAGCTACTGTAGTAATCATGTTTTGTGTCTTTTATTTCAATAAAGTGCCAAGTAAAGCCTTTGGGATAGTGTGGATGATAGTTTACTTCATTCTGTGCAAAAACAGAAACTTTTTCTCTCAGTCCAGGACTTTTGTAAATTCACTGGAACGTGATTTTGATCTGAATGTTTTACACATGATTGATATACAAATTTCCTAGATTTTCCTATTTTTTCAGAATTTTTAGAGACAGGGAAGTATGGTTACACTACAGATCTTCACAGACTGTTCTGTTTTTGACAGATTCTGTTTTGCATGCATAGTTTGCTTGTTTTAGTGTTCCCATAGCTTATATTCAGTGATATAAATTATGGGAATAGTATAATACAGTAGGTATCATGTGGTAATAATTATGAATCTTGTCTTGACAGTACCTAAGTGAATGATCTTTATTTATTATACTAACCCATCTCACGAAGTCCCATTAAGTTTTGTGTGATCGAAGTTTTCAAGTTTTGGGTGAGACACCGATATGAGGAGAATAAGGAGTGACAAGAACCTAATATTGGGGATGCCCAAGGCAACCCCAAGGTAATATCCAAGGAAGATTCAAGCGCCTAAGCTTGGGGATGCCCCGGAAGGCATCCCCTCTTTCGTCTTCAACACTATCGGTATATCTTACTTGGAGCTACATTTTTATTCGTCACATAATATGAGTTTTGCTTGGAGCGTCATTTTATTTTGTTGTTCTCTGTTAGGTGTTATTTATATTCGTGTTTTTCAATAAAAAGTTACAAGAATTGCCTTAGGATGCTTGCATTGCATGTTTGATGTGTGCTGTGTAAAAAACAGAAACTTTTGCTGAAGTGTTTGAATTTTCATATTTTACTGGAAGTGGAACGTTTCTGAAATTTTTAGACGGTGTTGTCATATAAATTATTTAGCATGTCCTAAATTTTCATAATTTTTTGAGTTACAGAAGTACACTGTTTTCATAAATTGCTACAGACTGTTCTGTTTGGACAGATTGGTGTCATAGTTTTGTTATCTACTTATCCTATAGTTTCCATAGCCTATATTGGTAGATATAAATTGTGGAAATGATAGTATACAGTACCTAATGTTTGAGAATTATTGTGCAACTTGTCTTGGCAGTACATAAAGAGTTGATTTATTAGTATGTGCACTAACCTATCTCACGAGTTCTTTTCAAGTTTTGTGTGGATGAAGTTTTTTAGAATAGGTGAAACCATGATATGAGAGGACTGAACGAGATACAAAATCTCAAGCTTGGGGATGCCCAAGGCACCCCAAGTAAATATTTCAAGAAGTCTCAAACATCTAAGCTTGGGGATGCTACGCATCCCACCTCTCTTCACCAACAATTATCGGTTAGGCTATGTTAAGCCTAAATTTTTATTCGTTCACATGATGCGTGCTATTCTTGGAGTGCTATTTTTCTTTTTTTGCTGTTTGAATAAAACACTCAGATCTGAAAATATTTATTGAGAGAGAGAGAGTCCTCACATAGCTACTTAATTGTTTGACTACTCATTGATCTTCACTTATATCTTTTTGAGAGATGAAATCTTTATGCTCTTGTACTTCACTTAAATTTGTTTGAGCTTGCCAAAAAGCAATGGCAATATATGAAACTAGTCCCAAAGTGATAGATATCCAAGGATAATAAAATAAAAACTTTCATGAAGATCATGGGAAAAATTAAACTTGATTCTTTGTAATAGTTTCGAAACATGATGATAGTAATATGTGAGTCATGTTAGTGAGTAATTATGCTTTAGTAGGAATATTGGTGTTAAGGTTTGTGATTCCCTATGCATGCAAGAAAGTCAATAGTTATGCAATGAAGTTACATCCTACTTGTGGTGCATTATTCGGTGTTAGTTATGTTCAATGCTCACTTATGTGAATTTTCGTTTCTTGGTTTGGTTGCTTCCCAATCTATTTGCTAGCCTCCATTAGTACTAAGTAGAAATACTACTTGTACATCCAAAATCCTTAAACCAAGTTTTGCCTTATGAGTCCACCATACCTACCTATTTGCGGTATTTCCATGCCGTTCCAAGCTAATTTGTATGTGCCATCTCTAAATTTTCAAAATAAATTTTCTCTTTTGTGTGCCCGTACCGCTCATGAAACGGTGGGGAGTATCCAATATTTTTCCATGCTAGGTGTGTTATTCTCACGATATGTGTTGATTCACTATCATTCACGAGAAAGTGGCTAGTATTTGGGATGCCTAGTCCCATGCTCAAAAATCAAATCAAAAAAATAATGAAACAAGACTCCCCCAGGATTGTTGTTTGTATGGACGGTACCCGTGGATTCGGCTCGCCGTGGAGTGTGATTGATTGGTGGAGGGGGAGTAAAAACTTTACCATTCTGTTTGGGAACCGCCTATAATGTATCTAGCATGGAAAGTATTGTGAGCTACTTTGTCGTTTTCGTTGACAGGAAAAGCATGCCACTCAAAATATTTTTCTCTCTCAATTTAAACCTTGAGCTCTAGCACCTCTACAAATCCCTACTTCCCACTGCGAAGGGCCTATCTATTTACTTTATGCAATTTTTATTTTTGCTTTGAGTCTCCATCTTCTCTTATAAGCACCAACTAGGGGGCACTATGATCGTACTTGAGCATTGGGCATAGCTAATATTTGAGTGTGTTTCATGAATGGATCAATGATTGAGCGTGATGGGCTAGGGATAACTTTCTTTAGTGTTGATATTTTGAAAGACATGGTTGCTTGTTGACATGCTTGAGTATTGACGTCATTATGTTAAAACTAGACTGTCGCCTTGAATCATTTACAAGTCCAAATGACCATGCTATACAAAGAAGAAAAGAATATGATGAACATGTTAGGTAGCATTCACACTTCATAAATTATTTCTTTTATCATTTACCTACTAGAGGACGAGCAAGAATTAAGTTTGGGGATGCTGATACGTCTCCAACGTATCTATAATTTATGAAGTATTCATGCCATGTTTACAATAATTCTATATGATTTTGGTATGATTTTATTAGAACTAACCCGGACTAACGCTGTTTTCAGCAGAACTACCGTGGTGTTGTTTTTGTGCAGAAATAAAAGTTCTCGGAATGAGCAGAAAATTTACGGAGAATATTTTTGGAAAATATAAAAAATACTGGAGCAAAAAGTCACCGGAGAGGAAGGCCGAGGAGGCCACAAGCCTAGAGGGCGCCCCCCCCTAGGGCGCGCCTCCCTGGCTTGTGACTTCCTCGTGAACCTTCTGGACGTGGGACCAATGCCAAAAACTCCTATAAATATATAAATCTCCGAAAAGAAACCTAGATCGGGAGTTCCGCTGCCGCAAGCCTCCAGAGCCACGAAAAGTCAATCGGGAGCCCGTTCTGGCACCCTGCCGAAGGGGGAAACCATCACCGGAGGCCATCATCATCATCTCGGCGGTCTCCATGACGAGGAGGGAGTAGTTCACCCTCGGGGCTGAGGGTATGTACCAGTAGCTATGTGTTTGATCTCTCTCTCTCTCGTGTTCTTGAGATGGCACGATCTTGATGTACCGCAAGCTTTATTGATATAGATGAATCATATGGAGTTTTCCCCTCTCTATCTTCTTGTGATGAATTGAGTTTTCCCTTTGAAGTTTACTTATCGGATTGAGTGTTTAAGGATTTGAGAACACTTGATGTATGTCTTGCGATGGGATATCCGTGGTGACAATGGGATGTTCTATTGATCCACTTGATGTATGTTTTGGTGATCAGCTTGCGGGTTCCGTGACCTTGGGAATCTATGCATAGGGGTTGGCACATGTTTTCGACTTGACTCTCCGGTAGAAACTTTGGGGCATTCTTTGAAGTTCTTTGTGTTGGATTGAACATGATGAATCTGAAATTGTGTGATGCATATCGTATAATCAAGCCCATGGGTACTTGTGGTGACATTGGAGTATCTAGGTGACATTAGGGTTTTGGTTGATGTGTATCTTAAGGTGTTATTTTAGTACGAACTCTAGGGCTGTTCGTGACACTTATAGGGATAGCTCATATGATTGATCGGAAAAGATAACTTTGAGGTGGTTTCATAACCTACAATAATTTCTTCGTTTGTTCTCCGCTATTTGTGACTTTGAAGTGAACTCTTTGTCGCACGTGAGGGATTTACATATGATTCAACTATGTTAGTATTGTTAAGAGAACTTGCACTAGTGAAAGTATGAACCCTAGGCCTTGTTTTTAAGCATTGCAATACCGTTTGTGCTCACTTTTATAATTAGTTACCTTGCAGTTTTTATAGTTTCAGATTAAAAAAACCTATATCCACCATCCATATTACACTTGTATCACCATCTCTTCGCCGAACTAGTGCACCTATACAATTTACCATTGTATTGGGTGTGTTGGGGACACAAGAGACTTTTTGTTATTTGGTTGCAGGGTTGTTTGAGAGAGACCATCTTCATCCTACGCCTCCCACGGATTGATAAACCTTAGGTCATCCACTTGAGGGAAATTAGCTACTGTCCTACAAAACTCTGTGCTTGGAGGCCCAACACGAGTCTACAAGAAGAAGGTTGCGTAGTAGACATCAAGCTCTTCTCTGGCACCGTTGCCGGGGAGGTGAGTGCTTGAAGGTATATCTTTAGATTTTGCAATTGAATCTTTTAGTTTCTTGTTTTATCACTAGTTGGTTTTACAAAAGAAAAGTAAAAAAAATGGAATTGAGGTTGCCTCATATGCTTCATCTTTTTAATGTCTTTCGTGAAAATGATGAAAAGGAAAATTGTGCTCAAGTGTTAGAAGAAGAAGTTATTAAAATGTTTGGCACTAAATCTTTGAGTGATGAGCATGATTGCAATGTTGTTAGTATGAATTCTTTGAATATCCATAGTACTAATGATGATTGCACTAGTCATGATAAAAAGATTTCTTATAAGCATGTCAATTTTTGTGGAGTGCATAGAGTTTGTGAAGACATGCCTGATAGGGAGGAGAGATTTTGTAAGAGGCATAAGTATTTAGAAACTAAATGGTTGCAAGAGAGGCTATATGTTTGTGCCGAAAGACTTAATATTTCTCGCCGTCCTTGTGAACTTTGCAATGAAAGTGGTCATTTTAATTTCCAATGTGAATTATTTCATGATCGAATTGTGTCCAAAAATTGTGATAACCTCATTACCCTTGAGCATCATCATGAACTTAGTCTATTTTTGGGGTATGAAGAAATGAAACATAAAACTAAGGATGTTCCAGCATGGGTTCTCATGAAAATGATTGATTTTGATCTAAATGAAATTTATATGTATTGCGTCGTAAATTGCATTGAGAATCCTTATATTGCCAATTACTTAAAGACAAGAAAACAAATAAAGATGAAGAGAATACTAATGAAGGGGAAGCGGTTTCCCAATATCCTCCTATTTTTTCTTATGATGAATCAGGTAACGAGGAGGAACTTTTTATTCAACCAACCTCTTCAAAAAGAAGCTTGGAGGAATTAAATAAACCCACACATAATGTGATGAGGAAGAAGAAAAGAAGGAAAAGTAAAGGTAAAGAGGTATCTTTCCCAAATAATGATACCCCTTATAATCTTGAAAATCTTTTTGGCACCAACTTAGAAAATTGTGATGATAATAATTGTTATACAATTGGTGCTATTCATACTATTAATGATGACAGTGATTATCCTGATGATTGGCTGAGGACCATGGAAAAGAAGCTAGGCATAGCCCGCTGTGAAGAATCAGATAAGGTTCCTTTTGTCACTCACTACCTAGAAGGGCCAACAGCTATATGGTGGGACAACACAAAAACAATGTGGCCTTCTGGAGAAGATATTTCTTGGGAGAAGTTCAAGGAGCTATTCCGCAAGTATCATATCCCTACAGGCATAATGAAAGTGAAGCAAAGGGAATTTCTTGCCCTTACACAAGGAAATATGTGCGTGGGGAAGTATCTGAACAAGTTCAACAATCTGGCACGGTACTCTACCCACGACGTGTCCACCGAAGAAAGGAAGATAGATCGATTCCTAGGAGGACTGAATCACGCCCTCCGTTGTCAGCTCTGTATGCTGGACTTTCCGGACTTCCAGACTTTGGTGAACAAGGCTTTCATAGCTGAACGAGAGCATAAGTCCGGATATGATGACCGCAAGCGGAAGTTTGAACCCAAGAAGGACAACCGTGAGCAGTTTGTGCAGAAGCCAAGCACCTGGCAGCCAGGCCCATCTGAATACAAGCCCACATGGAGAAATGGCAACAACAACAATAAGACGGTTAGCCAGAATAAGACCTTCGGTAAACAGCCAGTGATAGAGGACTGCCGCAGCAATAACACCTGCTTTACTTGTGGCCAATGCGGACACTATTCCAAGCAGTGCCCTGCCAACAACGGGAAGCCAGTATCCGACTTCAAGCCACAAGTCAACAATATTGGACGCCGCCCAAACCATAACTTTTGCCACGGACGCGTCCATCATATCTCCGCTGAGGAAGCCTGCGAAGCACCAGACGTAGTCATTGGTATGTTTTCTGTTAACGACATACCTGAAGTAATTTTATTTGATTCTGGGGCTTCCCATTCGTTTATTTCGCGGAGTTTTGCCACCTTGCACAATTTTTCTCCTTTGCTTTTGGATAAAATCATGGTGGTACAATCCCCTGGCTCCTTGCTCAGAACAAATCTGATATATAAAGGTCTGGAAATTTCGATACATGGAGTTAAATTTCCAGCTACACTTGTTGCCATTGAATCCCCTGGATTGGATGTAGTACTGGGGATGGATTGGTTGACACCACACCAGGTGTGCATCAACTGTGCCACCAGGACAGTGACACTGGTTAACCCGACAGGACAAACAGTTCAATTCCTTGCCAGCAAGATGATGTCAAGAAAAGGAATGGCATACCAAACTACCGGTACGGATATGAACTTGATTCCGGTAGTTTGCGAATTTCCGGATGTATTTCCCGAGGAATTACCAGGGATGCCACCCGATCGGGAATTAGAATTTGCAATTGAGGTGATTCCCGGTACTGCCCCGATCTACAAGAAATACTATCGTATGCCGTGCCCAGAGCTGGTGGAATTAAAGAAGCAGTTGGATGAGTTGCTGCAAAAAGGGTATATTCGCCCAAGCATCTCGCCATGGGGAGCACCCGTACTGTTTGTCAAGAAGAAGGATGGAAGTCTACGAATGTGCGTAGACTATCGCCAGCTAAATGAGGTCACCATCAAGAATAAGTACCCGCTCCCTCGCATTGAAGATTTGTTCGACCAGCTGAACGGAGCACGGGTATTCTCCAAGATTGACCTCTGAACCGGGTATCATCAGCTAAAAATCAGAAAAGAGGATATACCCAAGACAGCTTTCACCACCCGATATGGTCTGTATGAGTTTATAGTCATGTCATTTGGACTGACGAATGCTCCAGCTTATTTCATGAGCATGATGAACAAGGTCTTCATGGATTTCCTGGACAAATTCATGGTGGTGTTCATCGATGATATCCTGATATATTCCAAGGATGAAGAAGAGCATAAACAACACCTCCGTGTTGTCCTGGAAAGATTAAGGACCCATCGTCTGTATGCCAAGTTCAGTAGATGCGAATTTTGGCTAAAAGAGGTGGGATTTCTGGGGCATATTCTGTCAGAACAAGGAGTAGCCGTCGACCCTAGCAAAGTAACTGCAGTACTGAACTGGAAGACACCAGCCTCAGTGACCGAAGTCCATAGTTTTCTGGGATTGGCAGGCTATTACCGTCGATTCATAGAAGGCTTCTCTAAGATAGCCAAGCCACTGACTGAATTGCTGAAGAAAAATCAAAGGTTTGTCTGGACGGCAGAATGCGACAGCAGCTTCTTAGAGCTAAAGACAAGGCTGACTACGGCCCCTGTCTTAGTTCTTCCAGACATCCACAAGAGTTTCGACATATATTGTGATGCTTCCAGACGTGGAATCGGCTGCATATTAATGCAAGAAGGAAAGGTTGTGGCATATGCATCCAGGCAGCTACGACCTCATGAAGAAAACTACCCCACACATGACTTGGAACTAGCAGCGGTGGTTCATGCCTTAAAGTTTTGGAGGCATTACATTATTGGGCAACGATGTGAAATATATACAGACCACAAGATTCTCAAATATATTTTCACTCAGCCTGACCTGAACCTCCGACAGCAAAGATGGCTTGAATTGGTCAAGGATTATGACATTGGAATAACTTATCATCCGGGAAAGGCTATGTGGTCGCTAAAGCTCTTAGTAGAAAACAAGACCACATCCAGCCAAGGCTGCAAGAGGAGTTTGCCAAGCTAAACATGGTGCTATGCGGCCCGGTTAACCCGGATACTTTGGAGATTACTCCAACACTTATGGAAGAAATTAAGATGGCTCAAGGGCCAGATGAAGGAATAAAAGAGATCAAGGAGCTGATGCAGCAAGGGAAAGCCAAGTCTTTCCGTGTGGATGACCAAGGCACCTTATGGTTTGAGAAACGGATATGTGTGCCCGATCAGAATAACCTGAGGCAGCAAATACTCAGAGAAGCTCATGAGTCCGCGTACTCTATCCACCCGGGAGGCACAAAGATGTATCAGGATCTGAGAGAAACCTTTGGTGGCCAGGGATGCGAAGGGACATAGCATACTATGTCGCCTGTTGTGACATCGGCAACGAAGTCAAGGCTGAACACCAGAAACCCGCTGGGCTACTGCAACCTTTACTAGTTCCCCAGTGGAAGTGGGACGACATATGTATGGACTTCATTGTTGGACTACCCAAGTCAACAAGAGGCCATGACGCTATCTGGGTCATCGTGGATATACTCACAAAAGTGGCTCACTTTATTCCGGTAAAGACCACTTTTAATGCAAATCAGCTTGGACAACTCTACATGTCCCGAATAGTCAGCCTTCAAGGAGTACCCAAGTCTATCACCTCAGATAGAGGCTCCTTATTCACCTCAGCATTCTGGTTGCGATTGCGCCAAGCCTTGGGAACCGTGGTAAAGCATAGTACAGCATATCATCCACAGACAGATGGACAGACCGAACGAGTGAACCAGATATTGGAAGATATGCTTCGATCCTATGCTCTCACCCATGGACCCAAATGGGAAGATAGCCTACCCTATGCGGAATTTTCTGATAACAACAGTTATCAATCAAGTCTCAAGATGTCACCATTTGAAGCACTATATGGGCGGAAGTGCCGCACCCCATTGAATTGGTCCCAGACAGGAGATACCCGTATCTTTGGCACGGACTTGATGCTCGAGGCTGAGAAGCTGGTCAAGGATATTCAGGAGCGTCTTCGAGCAGCCAAGTCCTGCCAAAAGAGCTACTATGACCCAAAGCACCGAGAAGTGAGTTTTGAGCCTGGAGAATATGCTTACCTTCAAGTAACCCCCATGAAGGGAGTAAAGAGGTTTCATACCCGGGGAAAGCTTGCACCAAGATATATCGGTGCCTTTCCAGTAATTGCTAGGAAAGGCAGAGTAGCATACCAGTTGGAATTACCACCGAGTTATCTGATGTTCACGACGTTTTCCACATATCACAGTTAAGAAAGTGCATTGCACCCCCGATCAAGCAGGCAGATATGAGAGAGCTAGAACTGGCTAAGGATCTGACCTACGAAGAGAAACCTATCAGAATCTTGGATGAGATGGAAAGGACTACCAGGAGTAAGGTGATATAGTTTTACAAGGTATTGTGGGAGCACCATACCGAGGAAGAGGCTACCTGGGAAAGAGAGGATTTTCTAAGAACCGCATACCCGTACCTGTTCCCTGAGCAACCGAATCTCGAGGACGAGATTCATCCTAAGGTGGGTAGGTTTATGACACCCTGGTTTTTGGCAACTTTTTATTTTCAAAATCCTTTTGGTTTTATTTGCAAATTTGGTGGATTTTCGAATCTTTTCAGTTGATTTGGACCTAGGAAACCTCTGAACTTTTTCCTATGTGATCCAGAGCTTCCAACATCTTACCAACACCATGTCATACACCTTCCGGATCACAATCCATTTTTCTAATACTTTCCAATAATTCTTTTATTCCTTTGGGAATTATGTCATCACTATGGGTTGTGAAGCAACCTATAGTTTGGATGATCAATAAAATCCCAAACTCTTGTCACACCTTATCATCATATAATCCCATAATCTTCAAAAATATTCCATTGTCCAATACAAAATTTTGGCCAGAATAATTATTTTCTCTCTGATCAGAATTGGTCAATTGTGAAGTAACCACTATTTTCCTAACTCAGAAAATTCCCAATAAATTTCCTGAGATATTAGGGATCCTATCTAGCCACAATATCCAAAAATATCACATTGGCCAATACAACTTTTTACCAACAAGGCTCTGCCAAGTTACTGCATTTCTCAAACCCTTGTGAAGGAAGTTCCAGCTAGGAGCGGCCAACTGCCATGAAATTTTTATGGCATCCTCTCTACATCAAATGACTCCACCATGCCAAATTCCAGCTCCATCCGATCTACCATATGAGTGCCACAAGCATATCAAGTTTCTGGACCAGTATGACAGTTTGTACATGAACCCCATTCAAAACTTTTCCAAACTCTCTCAAATTTGGCCAGTCTATAGTCCTTCCAACCTAAATCACTCTAGACATTTCCATTGGCTCCATCTCCAGCTCACCTCTCCTCTGGATCTCTCTCAAGTTTGTTGTCAGAAACTGTAGCTGAAGCTACACTTCACAGCAGAGTGAACCTAGCCAAACCAAGCATGCAGAGGCACTAGATGACCAAAAGAGAAAACCCCAGACATGGTGCGCTGGACAGGAGAGGCCTCCAGACACCACTGGCTATGGTGAGCATGGCATTGGCATGCAATGCACGCGCTCTGCACCGCGCCCGCGTCTGAAGTGATGCGTCCCTACTGCCCCGCGTGGCTTAGCCTTGTCCTCGCGCGCCGACGTATTCCCCTCCTCCCACCTGGCCGTTCTGGATCCATCTCCTCGCCGGAAACCTCCCCGGCGGCCGCCACACACTCGGGCACTGTGGCGCCCGTGCGGCCACAGTGGCTCTGGCTCTCGTCTTCTTCCTCCACTAGCCTCCACCGCGCCATTACTCCTCCCTGCCCTCTCCCGTCTTGTCGCCCCACAAGCGGCCAGCCAGCACGGCATCCTGGCCCCGGCGACGTGTCCCGCACCTCTCCGCTTCTGGAGAGCTCGCCCGCGCTCGCCTCCGGCCTATAAAAGGCCATGCCCGGCCCTCCAGAGCTGATCACCACTCCTCACCACCTCCCAATTGCCTCCCCGAGCAGCGAGCCACGACCGAGAGGCCCTCTGGCCTCGAACGTCGCCGGAGATCCGCTGCCACCAGAGCCCAGTCGCCTCGCCATTCCACTCCTCCCCGGCCTCCACTGACGCCACCCTCGAGCTCAGCTCATTCCCCTGACCACGCCCGACCTCCTGCCCGACTGAATCATCGCAAGAATCGCTGTCTCCATCGACATCCGAACGCCGCCGCCGCCGGAGAAGAAGGGGTTGACGCCGTCCGGCCACCTCTTGCTGAACTGCGGGTACGTACGGGTTCGCCACGGTGAGCTTACCCCGTCCCCACTCTCTCCCGACCTCACCGCCGCCTGGATCGCCGGCGGCGATCGCCGGAGCCCCGCCTCCCTCTATTCCCTCTCTCCCTTCTCTGTTTTAAAACGAGAGGACCCCACCCGTCAGCGGCTCAGCCGCGCGCGCTCGATGCGGTAAGTGGAGACGCCTCTTCACTTTACGCCTTCGACGTGGCCCCCTGTCAGGTTTTCTGTTTTTATTTAAATTTCCAGTTTGACCAGTACCTTTGACTGGCCATATCTTTTTATTCCTAAGCCCAGATTGATTGATTCTTTTTGCACTTGGTTTGTCTTGAGCTCTTCTAATTTCTGGCAAAGTTTGGTATTTCTCTCTTACTCACAGAATTTCTGGTGATTAAAACAGTGTTATGTGATATTTTAAATTGTTGTTTAAAAATATTTTCAGAGGGAAACTTTGGTAACTTTGAAGACCATGAGTTCTTGGGCAACCCAACAGAGCAAGGCAAGCCAGGACATCCATCTTTTGAAGCATTTCAATAGCATTGCATATTTCAATGCATTATGTTCATTTATTTGCTATATAATAATTCATAGCAATTTAATTTAAATGCTTAGTTGCTGCCATTTTAAGTTATTGTGATAAACCACATGCTTGCTTAATGAAACTTAGTCGGTTGATCTGGAGTCACCTGTCCGGGCTTATCCGTGCAACCACATTTGCCGGTATGGGTCGGCCCTGACTTGGTCTGGCTCCGTGCTATTTCACCGGTACCTCCAGACAGGGAGGGTTATGCGTGCGTGCTGCCCTGATCAGGTAGACGGCGGTAACCCTGTGAGCCCAGTTGAGTATTGTGCCGGCGTCCCCATTTGGGACAGTTTAGTTTGGCCATGACAATGGCAGGTGTCACGAGGTGACACAGGGGCCATCCATGCCAGGACTCCGGGGGAGGATGAATGCCGGTGGTACGATGGGAGAGTCACAGGTCAGGTGGGTTTTGTTGGAGCAACGGTGGTCCACCCGAATGGGATCACGAGGCCAGGTGCGTCATGGTGTGGGTAAAGTGCGCAACCTCTGCAGAGTGAAAAATCTATTCGAATAGCCGCGTCCACGGTATTAGACAGTCCGTCCAGGCCTCACTAGGTGGTCAACCATAACAGTGATAATAATGATGGAAGAACTCGTCTTGTGTTCGGAAGTACTCGATGGTTATGAGTATTCCGAGGGTTGTGGGACAACCCGAAAGAGAGTAAGTTGATAACTGATGACAGTAAGTGAGCTTGCGAGTACATTCAAAGTACTCACCTGGCGTATCATGCCAGATGCAGGAGAAGCCGACGACGGAGGTCCCGATGGTTCGTGCTACGCTAACTAGGCAGTGTCCCAGCAGTGTCCCCGTGGATGGAGTTTTTGCTATGTTCCGCTACGCCGTAGAACCCCCTAGTAGTTCCAAGGCCCCGCTATGTTTCATAAATAATGTAGATATTTTCATAGCACTAGGTGTGCCTTTGGCCTCGCTATCGATGTAAGATATGACCTTGTACCCGAAGTTTATCAATAAAGTTCAGTTATGTTCTGTTCCAAGATGTTGTGTGTTTCCAGAAGACATGATCTCTGGGTTGGAAATAATGGTAATCCAGTTCGCTGAGCCGGGGTGCCAAATTGTTGGAAGGACCGGCTCGTACATGGTTAAAGGGTCTGCCCCCTGATACCATTAATTCCTGGGCCGAGTTGAAAGCACGGTTCATCAAGAATTTTCACGGAACATGCAAACAGCCCATGACGATCGTTGATTTAGATCATTGTCTGCAGCGCGAGGATGAGTCGGCCCACCATTGGGTCCGATGGGTCTCAACCATTATCCACTCGTCCGATAATACCACGGCGGCTCAGGCGGTCTTAATTCTGGAAAAGAATTGCCATTTTTTGCCCCTTAAGCAGAAGCTTGGACGTCTCAAGCGTTCTTGCCAGGACATGGGTGAGCTCATGGCGGCTCTCACAAAATATGCAGATTCTGATAGCACGAAAGATCCTGGTTCTGATGATGAGAAGTCTGCTAAGGGTAAGAAGAATGGCAACGGTAAAGGTCAGCAACAGAATGTGGCTGGAAATAACAACCCAGGTAATGGCGGGAAGCGGAAGCACCCAGATGGCGTGTCAGATCTAGTGGCCAACACGAACACTGGTGACGTGGGGATAACCCCGGGGTAGCCTTAGCCAAGCCTTCACCCCAACTTTTCAAAACAACTGCAGGATGAACCGCCTCCCCCTGCAGTCCGGCTCCGCGCAGCGGGCTGCACCAATCGGCCGGCTAGGGGTGGAGACGCTTAGCCCCCTGGCCGGCGGTGCTGCAGGTACCGCGGTCAGAGCACGCGTGGCTATAGAGGCCCCCGTCGCATCGGGGGTCAGCGCCCGCATGGCCAAAGTGGAGGCGACAGTGCCTCTGACCCCGGCCGACTGCGACCTGGCGAACGGCACACTGCCGGCACGCCCTCAACCACTCGATTACCTGCCCCGGCATGGCTACAGCGCAGCCGGCCGTACCGTTGACCGCGATCGGCCGCCGCTAGACGACGCCCCGAAGGACGGCCCGTGCCGCGTTGTGACGGGCCCCAGGGCCCACCAGGCGGGCCCCCTCCGGCTCCCGAAGGGAGCCTGCAACCAGCGGGCCCTACCGGCGACAAGACCCCTCAGCCGGGGACCCACGGCCGGTTAGAGAGACCGCCGGCTGGGCCCCCCCCGGAACCTTCTACTCGTATTGTATCCCGGGGGGTTGGCCTATAAAACCCCCCGGGGCTCCCCCATGAAGGGGGGCGATGACTTTTCCCTAGCACGCACACACACCCACGTAGAGAGGCAGAGAGGGCAAGCTAGCTCCTTCTTCCTCCTCTACCCATACAGCTCAAGGAGCACAATTGTAGCCCCCTTTGGTTCGTCAACCAGACCGGCAGGACTAGGGGTATTACCTCCCATGGAGGGCCCTGAACCTGGGTACATCACGTGTCCCGCACCGTTTGTCCCCAATCTCGCTCCCGGAGTCCACCGGCGTCCATCGGCCCCAACCACTCTCGATAAGCCTCCCCATGGTATCTGTCGTGAGAAAACTACGACAACTGGGAACAATCGCGCCAAGGGCAACGGTAAACCGCCTTTTGGCAAGGGCAAGCCTTTCAACATGGAGGCAATGCTTAATGACCCCTGCCCACAGCACAGTCTTCCTAACAAGCCGTCCACTCATGCTTGGAAGGATTGTTATATCGTGCGGGAGTTCTGGAATTACAGCCTTAACCAGCATCATGGTAACGGCAATGGACCGGCTGGCGGGTCAGGATCCGGCTCTCACGGGCAGGTTTCGATGCAGGCGGGTCAAGCTCGGGTTATCAGGGTGAAGTTAACCATGGTGGCCACAATCAACAGTCCGGTAATGGTGGTCAGCAGCAAAACAACCAGTCGGGGTATCAGAGTAACCCGAAGGAGCTTAATGGAGGCCAGTATCATGTCTTTACTACGAGTCTTGACAAACGTGATTAGAAGGTGCGCAAGAGGGTGGTTCATGCAGCGACACCGGCTATTCCACAGTATTTGAAGTGGTATGAACACACGATATTATGGAGCAGGGAGGATCACCCGCCATGAGTTGATAACCCGAGGCACTTGGCCCTTGTGGTGGCACCTCAGGTAGGAGGCTACAAATTAACCAAGGTGCTGATGGACAGTGGTAGCTGGAGCCGGACGGTTTTCCACGGCATCGTGCGGGAAAATCCTGCACCCCCATCGGCAAGATTGAGCTCGACGTCCTCTTCGGCGACAAGAGCCGCTTCCGCCGCGAGCCGATATGGTTCGAGGTGGTGGACCTCGACAGTCCCTACCACGCACTGCTGGGCAGGCCGGCCCTCGTCAAGTTCATGGCGATCCCCCATTATGCCTAACTCAAGCTCAAGATGCCGGGTCTCAAGGGCATCATCACCATCGCCGGCGACTACAAGATGTCGATCGAGTGCGCGCGCGATGGTAGCCGGCTGGCCGAGGCTCTGGAGATAGCGGAGGAGAGGCGGCAGCTCGACCAGCTCGTGGCTCACGGCTCCGACCAGCCGGCCGTGCCGGCTCCTCTATCCCAGTCGGCCAGCGAAGCGTTGTTCCAGCCGTCCAAGGACACCAAGCAAGTGCCGCTCGACCTGGCTAACCCCAAGCAGTGCGTCACCATCGGCGCCAACCTCAGCAGCAAATAGGAAGGCGAGCTCATCGACTTCCTCCGTGAGAATCGGGACATCTTTGCATGGTCTCCCAAACACATGTCGGGTGTTCCGAGGAAGTACGTCGAGCACAAACTTCATGTCTGGCCAGATGCGAAGCCGGTCAAGCAACCCCTGCAGCGTTTCTCTGAGGAGAAGCGGCGTACTATAGGAGAGGAGATAGCCCGGCTGCTCATATCCGGCTTCATCATGGAAATGTTCCACCCGGACTGGCTGGCCAACCCAGTCCTGGTGCTGAAGAAAAACAAGACTTGGCGCATGTGTATCGACTACACGAGCCTGAACAAGGCATGTCCCAAGGACCCGTTCGCCCCGCCGCAGATCGATCAAGTTATCGACTCCACGGCCGGCTGCGATCTGCTGTCCTTCCTGGACGCCTACTCATGCTACCACCAGATCAAGCTGGACCCGGACGACCGGCTGAAGACCTCCTTCATCAACCCCTTCGGGGCCTACTGCTACATCACCATGTCCTTCGGCCTGAAGAATGCAGGGGCCACCTTCCAGCGCTGCATGCAGAAGTACCTCCTGCCGCAGATCGGCAGGAACGTCCACGTCTACATTGACGACATCGTCGTCAAAACTAAGAAGCATTTCAGCCTCCTCGACGACCTCCGGGAGACCTTCGCCAACCTGCGCGAATACAAGGTCAAGCTCAACCCGGAGAAGTGCGTTTTCAGCGTCCCAGCCGGCCAACTCCTGGGATTCTTCATGTCCGCCCGCGGCATCGAGGCTAACCCAGAGAAGATCAGGGCGATCGAGCGTATGCCCAAGCCGACCCGGCTCCGCGACGTCCAGAAGTTCATCGGCTGCCTCGCTTCGCTCAGCCGGTTCGTCAGCCGGCTGGGGGAGAAGGCCCTGCCCCTCTACTAGCTCATGCGGAAGACGGCCCTTAGCGAGCCGGGCCACGACTCCACGAGGAACCCGGCCAAGTCCGAGTGGACGGATCAGGCGGACGAGGCATTCCGCGACCTCAAACGAGTCCTCACCAGCGCGCCCATCTTGGCCGCGCCGGCTGAGAAGGAGCCCCTGCTCGCATACATCGCGGCGACCACGCGCGTCATCAGCGTCGTTCTGGTAGTGGAGCGGTCGGAGGAGGGCAAAGCGCTGCCAGTCCAGCGTCCCGTCTACTACCTCAGCGAGGTCCTCTCCGCCTCCAAGCAAAACTACCCCCACTACCAGAAGATGTGCTACGGCATATACTTCGCCGCCCAGAAGATCAAGCAGTACTTCCAAGAGCATACCATCACCGTGGTGAGCACGGCGCCGCTGGGCGAGATCATGAGCGGCCGGGACGCCACCGACCGGATCGCCAAATGGGCAATCGCCCTCGCCAACTACGAGATTCGATACGAGCCGCGCACCACCATCAAGTCGCAGGCATGGCCGACTTCCTCATCGACTGGGCTGAGACTCAGTTCGTGCCGCCTCCCCCGGACGCCACGCATTGGCGCATGCACTTCGACGGCTCGAAGATGCAGACCGGTCTGGGAGCCGGCATCGTCTTGTCATCTCCGAAAGGAGACCAACTCAAGTATGCGCTCCAAATCCACTTCGCCGCCTCCAACAACGTGGCCGAGTACGAGGCGCTCGTCCATGGCCTCCGGCTCGCCAAGGAGATCGGCATCCGGCGCATCTTGTGTTTCGGCGACTCCGACCTGGTGGTGCAGTAGGTCTCTGGCGAATGGGACGCCAGGGACGCCAACATGGCTAGTTACCGTTTCCTCGTCCAGCAACTTACCGGCTCCTTCGAGGGCTGCGAGTTCCATCACATCCCCCCGGCGGACAACGAGGCGGCAGACGCCTTGGCCAAAATCGGCTCCACCCGCCAGGCCATCCCGGCTGGCGTCTCCCTCGAGTAGCTGCGCACGCCGTCGATCAAACCCTCCGCCGAGTCGGAGTCCATCTTCGTACCCGCAGATCCCGCCGGCTTCTCGACGGGCCCGGGGGCTGGCGAGCCTAGCAAGCCGGGCCCGGGGGCTCCGTCGACGGACCCGGGGGCTCCGGCTGCCCAGAATCTCTAGCCCGAGCCGGAGCCGGCCTCGGTCTCGGCTCTGTCGTGGGCCCAGCCAATCTGGGCTTTCCACTTGCGCGACGAGCTCCCCCCGACGAAGACAAAGCCCGGCAGATCCAGCGCCGTGCTCCCGCCTACAGCATCATCAACCATGAGCTGGTCCACCGCAGCGCAACCGGCGTGTACCAATGCTGCGTCGAGTCCGAGAAGGGCCAAGAGATCCTCCGAGATATCCACCAAGGCAAGTGCGGGCACCACGCCGCCTCGAGGACCCTGGTGGCCAAGGCGTTCCGCCACGGTTTCTACTGGCCGACTGCACTAGAGGAGGCGACGCAGCTCGTCGACAAATGTGAGGGGTGCCAGCGCTTCCGCGCGCAAAGCCACCTGCCGGCTGCGGCGCTCAAAACCATCCCGCTGTCATGGCCCTTTGCCGTTTGGGGGCTCGAAATGGTGGGGCCATTCAAGACCGCTCGAGGCGGCATGACGCATTTGCTGGTAGCCGTCGACAAGTTCACCAAGTGGATCGAGGCCAGACCCATCAAGAAGTTGGACGGTCCCGCCGCCGTCCGATTCATCGAAGACATAACGGTCCGCTACGGCGTCCCGCACAGCATCATCACCGACAACGGCACCAACTTTGCCAAGGGCGCGCTATCACGTTTCTGCGCCAAGCAAGGCATCCGGCTCGACCTGGCCTCGGTCGCCCACCTGCAGTCGAATGGCCAGGCCGAAAGGGCTAATGGCTTAATCCTGGCTGGCATCAAGCCCCGGCTCGTGGCACCGCTCGTCCGCTCGGCCGGCTGCTGGGTCGAAGAACTGCCGGCCATCTTGTGGAGCCTCAGAACCACGCCCAACCGATCAACCGGCTTCACGCCCTTCTTCCTCGTATACGGGTCCAAGGCGGTCATCCCCACGGACATCGAGTTCGACTCGCCTTGCGTCACCCTGTACACGGAGACGGACGCAAAAGAGGCAAGGGAAGACGGCGTCGACCTCCTCGAAGAGGCCCGCGAGCTAGCGCTGAGCCGATCGGCCATCTAGCATCAGAAGATCCGGCACTACCACAGCAAGCGCATCCGGCCCCTCTCCTTCCGCGAGGGTGACCTGGTGCTTAGGCGGATCCAGCGAACCGCCGGCCAGCACAAGCTGTCCTCCCCACGGGAGGGCCCGTTCATTATCAGCAAGGCGCTGCACAACAACACGTACTATCTAATAGACGCTCAGAAGCCACAGAAGTGCAAGAGAGACGCCTCCGGCGAGGAGACAGAGCGCCCGTGGAACGCGGCGCTCCTAAGTCCGTTTTACTACTAAGGACCAGTGTATGTATGTACCTCCCCTTTTGGACTTAATAATGCAACGGGTGCCCCAAGCCAGCTCTTGGGGCACGCCTCTTTCGTTTCCTCCCAAAGCAGTTCGCCTCACCCACCTTCTCCCGGACCCGGTCCCACGGTCTAGGGGGCTCGCCGGCTAGCCTTGACGTCGCTCCCCGAATCCGGTCAAGTAATGGGAACTAAGGAAACACCCTACCACCCCTCCCAGCTACGGACCGGCTCCCGGCTGTCCGGCTGGTGGGTTCAAGGGACGGTAAACTTAGCACACACGAAAACAGTCA
Source organism: Elymus sibiricus (assembly GCA_039707655.1). Taxonomy (NCBI): domain Eukaryota; kingdom Viridiplantae; phylum Streptophyta; class Magnoliopsida; order Poales; family Poaceae; genus Elymus; species Elymus sibiricus. Next base: position 404,823,741 of record CM077663.1, read on the forward strand.
TAGGGGGTCGCCGGCTAGGGCTAGCCGAAATTTTCTTCAGCCTCTACCATTCACCTTAGCCAAAACATCCTCGCGGCTCTCAAACTCACGACCGACTCCCCCGAGGCGGATGCCCCGTCCCAGCTACAGATAGGCTCCCGGCTGTCCGGCTGGCGGGGCCAATACCGAAGAGGACAAGGCTTTGGGCAGACAGAGCTAAAAGGGCAAAAAGGCTAAGGTCGAGTCGGCACGCATAAAAAACTTTGCCAACCAAAAGCACGAACTTATATACAAAAAGCATGAACGGCCCACGGCCCCAAGTTCATTACATTTACACCCCCAGTGGGTGTAATGGAATTGCAGTCTAACTAAATGCAGGAAAGAAAGAAGGTCCTAACTAGCGGCAGCGCCGTCTTCTCCTCCGGCATCTTCCGCGGCGGCTGAAGTAGAGGCCCCGTCCTTGGCCACGGTGCGATCCGTGTCGACTCCCACGCCCAAGTCATGAACCAGCTCGGAGTCGGCGTAATCGTCGGTGCTGGACCCGGCATCTTCGTCGCCCGTCTCGCGGCGCTACCCTCCGGGTCGTCAAGGGCGAGCGTGTACGGGTCCTCCGGGATCACCTCGCCGTCTGCCGTGCGCTCCGGGACGTACTCATCCCACGCGGCGAAGGAAGCAAGATCGCTAGCCCGAACGGCCAGTGCATCGACAACCGCCTCCAGCTCCGCATCGGTGCCGGTGCGCTGGGCCGTTAGCAGCCCCAAGTCCTGCTCGGGGTACCATGACCTCGCGATGCGAAGTGCCATGGCTGCTCCGGCGCGCGCGGCGGAGGCCCTCCAGGCATTCCCCCGTGTGGTCCCGAATTCCAGCCACCTCGACAGCCGGCTCATGGAGTTCGGTTCCACCGCATCCGGCCAGAGGGTGCGGACCAGCTCCGTGCCGGCCGCTTGGAGCTGCTTCAGCGCCCGAACCACCTCGGTTAGACGCGCCCCGACGGCGATCCCCACCTCAGCCAGCGTTCAAGCGGCGAGCTGCTCGATGGGGACTCCCTGCGCCCGCTGGTCCTCGTGGTGGGCCTCCACGGATGCCTCCGCGATCCCCTGCGTGCCTGGGAAAAGCCCTAAAGGAGAAAGGGATGCGGGATGAACAACGAAAGAAACCAAGCACCCTAAAAGAAATAAGCAGGCAAATGCAAGACAACGAAACTTACCGGCCAGAAGCCGGTCCACATCGTTCCCTTGCTCCTGCAGCGCGGCCTCCCTGGCCGATCACTCCTGGAGCCGGCGCTCGTGCTCGGCCCGGGCCGCCTGCGCCTCCTCGGCCGCCTTCGCCAGCAAGGCGTCCTTGTCCTCCAGCTCTTGGCGGTGGGCCGTTTCCCGCTCCTCTGACTCCCAGCGAAGGGCCGCCTCCCGCTCCTCCAGCTCTCGGCGGTGGGCCGCCTCACGCGCTTCCTCCTCCGCCTGCGCCCAATCCGCCTCCTGGCGGAGCCGGTCGCACTCCGCTGTCAGGAGGTCCCGCCGTTCGCCAAGCTGCACCACCTGGCGACAGAGGCTGACCGTCTCGGTGTGGGTGGCTGCCCGGGATGAGGACGCCTCTGTCAGAAAGCAAACAAAGAAAGGGATTCAGCCCGCCTCCGGAGAAGCCGGCCTGAATCCCGGGGGCTACATCCAGTGGGTGCGCTCGCGCGCCCCCACTGGAAATTCGCAAGAGCCTTACCTTGCAGCTTGGCGGACAAAACAGCCTGCCGGCTCTCGGCTCCACTATACAAGCCTAGCAACATGTTGTACGCGGCCATCCGGCGGTCTTGTGCGGCCTGCAAAGAACACAGAAGCAAAGACACCATTAGACTCGACCCGCCTGCGTCCCAAGCTGGCCCGAGTCTCGGGGGCTATACCCAGTGGGTGCGCTGGCGCGCCCCCACTGGAAAAAACCAAAGCAAAATACAAGGCTTCGAGCCCTTACCGCGACGGATTGCTCAAGGTGCACCAGCCGGTCGCTGGCGGCCTGGGCATCTTGCGCCACCTGGGCGCGGCAGGCAGCAAACTCCGGTACGACGGCACCCATCGCAGCCCCAAGGGCGCTCGGCGCGTCGTTGATGGCCGCGCCTCCAGCCGTGGCCCAGGTTTCCTGCGGCCGACCCCCGTCGGCGGGTCCGGACGCGCCCTTCGCTGTGGTCACCAGGGGGCCCGCCCCTCCCGGCACCGTGGTTCCGGGCGCCCCTGCTGACGAGCCCAGGGCGTCCGCCCCCCGGGCGCCGATGTCTCGCTGTCCGGCGCTCCGCCTCTGGCGGCGCTGGCTCGGCTCGCCTCCGGAGCCGGGACCTCCGTGTCTAGGACGACAACCTCTGGCGGCTCCTCTGCCCCCGGCGGCACGTCCTCCGCTCCCGATGGGGCCGTGTTGCTGCCCAGCCCCGCCCCTTTGGCGGCGTCCGCCGCGCTTGCGGTTGCGCGCGCCTCCTCCTCGACCCGCGCGTCCGCCTCCGCCCACCGCGCGGGGTCGTGTCTGTCCTTGGATCTCCTCTCCCGGCCAAGGGGAAAAGGCTCCCACGACTGGCCGGCTGCCTCCGCGGTGGCCCGCCCCGAAGTCGCCTTCCGCGCCGCCTCCTCCCACGGACGGCGTTCCTCTTCGCGCAGCTCCCGCTCGGCCACCTCGAGGTCCCGCCACGCCTCGCGCTCCCTATCCTCGGCGGCGGGCGGCGGTGATGTCCCCGCCGTCTCGACGGTGGTGGCCCTCCCAAGGGCGCACGACTCCCTAGATGAACAAGATAAGGAAGGGAGGCCGACCAAGAAACAAGCAAGTACTTACAACAAACTTACCCGATGGTGACGGGGATCGCCCGCCTGGCGGGGCTCGACTGGGCAACCCGCAATTTCTTCCCGCCGCCTCCGTGGCTGCCACCCGGCTGCTCGCTGGACGCTCGCTTGGGGGCCGGCATGGCGCTGGCCGGCTGCTTCCCCATGTCACCTACGACCACGTCGTCCCGGCTGGGCGCGCGGTCGGCGCGGCGAACGCGCCTCCTCGGCGTTGTGGTGCCATCTCCCAAAACTTCGGGGTCCTCTGGGGCCGCTGCATTACGCACCTCTTCCGTTTCAGCGTCGTCATCGGTCAAGTCCCGCAAAAGTGATTGGGGAGGGAACTCACCTGCCGACTCGGTGGCCTCCGCCTCCGTCCCGCCGACGCCGGACGCGCCGGCTCGCTCCGATTCGGCTGGCTCCACGTCGTCGGCGTCCTCGACCTCTTCGGGGTCCGACTCCGCCACGTCAGCAGCCGGCACGCCGTAGTTCTGCAGCTGCGGGAAGACCTGCATGTAGAGTGACCCTTCACTGTCAGACCAGGGAAGAGGGCCGGCTTCAACAAAAAAGAGGTAGGGGCCGGCTAGCCGTGTACCCGCGGAGCCAGACGGTGCCGGCTGTACGGGGCCTTCCCCGATCGCCATTCGCCCTCGTTCATCTTGGCGGCCGAGATGGCATTCACCCTCCTCGCCACCTCCACCGCCTTTAGCTCCTTGGTGGAGAGCCGGCAGGGGTCGCGCTGCCCTCCCATCTGGCAGATGAGGTGTGGTCGGCGCTGTAGCGGTTGCACCCGACGCGCCACCATCGTAGCCAGGAGGTCCGCGGCCGTCGGCCCCTCCGTTCTGGTCATCACCATCAGGCGCTCGCAGAGCCGGTCCGCCGTCTCGGGCGCTCCGTCCGGAGGCGTCCTCCAGTTCAGCATCGCGACCGGCGGCTGGTTGACGAAGTTAGGGTGATATGGGGTGTCCCGATCTTCTCAGTAAGCGGCGGTGGTGATGATGAAGATGATAGATAACTTGTATGTCGCCGATGAACTCTCCCTCGCTTGGTCCCTGATGCCAATGCAAAAGGTCTCAACCCTTTGGATATTCACAACGTCACACACTTGCGCACGTAGCCGTCGACCACGAAACGGTATAATTGCAATATACTAATTCCCAATGGAACAGCAGATGACACTTGACTTGCAGTATATGATCTCCAGATCGATATGAATTGGAGATGAGGATTCAAGATGAATGCTTACAAGCAATCTCAAGAACTAGAGTTTATCTTAAACGTGGTCTGCCTCTAACTAACCCTAAGGAAGGGTATTTATATCCTAAGATAGATCGAAGGGGTACACGGGCCGTCAGCCCCAAAGTTTGCGCGCAGGCAGCACGGTAGTACCGCTTATAGCAAGCGGTACTACCACTCCTAAGCGGTACTTCCGCTCTAAAAATACTTAGTGCCGCTTTAGTACCGCTTGGGGTTGCTTGGATTCCAGAAGAAATTTCCTAAGCGGTACTAGGACGGTAGTACTGGGGCGGTACTACCGCTAAGCGGTACTACCGCTTGTGTGGGGCGGTTCTACCGCCCTGGAAACTGTAGGGTCTTCCTCCCTTCCCAGCTGCAATGCCTCCTTGCTCCCCTCCTTGCTCCCTTGTGCTATGCCTTCCTCTCCAATGTACCTAATGACACATACACACAAGGATTTAGGCAGTATAAAGCTCTCATTAAAATAAATAGCATTATCAACTAAGAGAGAATTCACCTGTTGTTCTAGTAACTTAGCACGAGCTCTTGTAATTGGACCAATCCTGATTTCATCATTGGACATCTTCTTTGCAGCAACAGGTTGTTTATCTTCATGAGGTAGAGAGGGAACCATAGTAGGGATATCCTCATCATCCTCCCCCCCTTCAAAAGGCGTCGACCCCAACGCTCCAAGGTCATCGACATCAGATGGGGACAAATCAGCAATGTTGAAACTATTGCTAACGCCACCAAAGTCAGCAATAGGAATATCAATCGAGTAGGCATTGTCATTTATCTTGGCTAACACCTTGTAAGGACCAGCACCACGCGGCCGAAGTTTGGAACGTCTCAACTGTGGAAACCTGTTCTTGCGAAGATGCACCCACACCATATCGCCAGGCTGGAACAAAACTTTCTTTCTTGATTGGTTTCGTGCAGCAGCAATGTTCTTGCCTTGCTTCTCAATAGCCTCCCGTGTCTTCTCATGAATCTTCTTCACATAATCTGCTCTGTTTGATGCCTCCATATCAACCCTCTCATGCAATGGAAGAGGCAGCAAATCCAGTGGTGTAATTGGTTTGAAACCATACACCACCTCAAAAGGACAAAGCTGGGTGGTAGAATGCACAGCCCTGTTATAAGCGAACTCAACAAATGGCAAACACTCCTCCCACTCACGCAGATTTTTCTTGATCATAACTCTCAGCAATTGGGACAATGTGCGATTCACCACCTCCGTTTGACCATCCATTTGTGGGTGACATGTAGTGCTGAACAACAACTTTGTGCCTAGCTTTCCCCACAATGTCTTCCAGAAGTAGCTCATAAACTTCACGTCCCTGTCAGAAACAATTGTCTTTGGCACTCCATGCAAGCGTACGATGTCCCGGAAAAACAGGTTAGCAATATGCGACGCATCGTCGCTTTTGTGGCATGCAATAAAATGTGCCATCTTAGAAAATCGATCCACTACCACAAATATAGAATCATGACCTCTTTTAGTGCGTGGCAAACCTAACACAAAATCCATACTTATATCTTCCCATGGTGTGGTAGGTGTAGGTAGTGGCGTATACAAACCGTGAGGCTTCAGTTTTGACTTGGACTTGTGACATGTAATGCAGCGCCGAACAAACCTGTCCACGTCGCGCCTCATCTTGGGCCAATAAAAGTGATCAGCCAGCATGACCAATGTCTTCTCACGCCCAAAGTGACCCATCAATCCTCCTGCATGTGATTCCTGCAACAATAGCAAACGGACGGACGATTCTGGAACACAAAGTTTGTTAGCTCGAAACAAGTATCTATCATGGATGTGGTATTTCTCCCATGCATTTCGAAGTAAACATAAATGATATGGTTCAGCAAAATCATGATCAGTTGCATACAAATCACACAAACTCTCTAAACCAGGAATTTGAACATCGAGATGTGTCAAGAGCATGTATCTACTTCTACCCCATGCTTAGAAACAACGTATCCCAGAAATATCACTTTATGTTTTGCAAATGTGCACTTCTCAAGATTAGCATACAAGTTATTATCACGCAACACTTGCAAAACCTGTCTAATATGATCACAATGTTCAGATTCATTGCGGCTGTAAATAAGTATATCATCAAAATATACAACCACAAAACGACCAATAAACTTTCGCAAAACATGATTCATTAATCTCATGAAGGTACTAGGTGCATTAGTAAGACCAAAAGGCATAACTAACCACTCATATAAACCAAATTTAGTTTTGAAAGCAGTTTTCCATTCATCGCCTTCCTTCATCCGAATTTGATGGTAACCACTACGCAAATCAATCTTAGAGAAAACAGCAGCACCATTCAATTCATCTAGCATATCCTCTAAGCGTGGAATAGGATGACGATATCGAATAGTGATGTTGTTAATAGCTCTACAATCTACGCACATGCGCCATGTACCATCTTTCTTAGGCACCAAAATAATTGGAACAGCACAAGGACTAAGAGAAACACGAATATACCCTTTGTCTAGTAGTGCTTGCACTTGCTTCTGTATTTCCTTCGTTTCTTCGGGATTGGTCCTGTATGGCGCTCGGTTGGGGAGGGTGGCGCAGGGTATGAGATCAATTTGGTGCTCAATTCCACGTAATGGTGGCAGCCCCGATGGTACCTCCGCCGGAAACACATCGCCATATTCCTGCAAAACAGTAGACACACCAAGAGAAACAGATTGCGTATCATTAGAAACTAAAACCTCGCCTTTGTACATAAGCACAAGAGGCAGGGCTGTAGGATCCTCTCGAAATTCTCTCATGTCTTCTTTGGTGGCTAATATAAGCAAACTAGGCTCTCTCGCACTTTTCATTATATTATCACTCACGGCTTGTACATTGTTCTCTCGTGCAGGTGGCTGTTCGATATTCACTTCTGTTTTCTGACGAGACTCAGTGACAATTTGCTGTGGTGACATAGGCTGCAGATTTATTTTCTTGCCCTTGAACTCCAAGTGATAAGTATTGGCACGGCCATTGTGTTGAACATGGCGGTCATAGAGCCATGGCCAACCCAATAAAAGATGGCAAACTGTCATAGGCACCACATCAAATTCAATGGAATCCGTGTATGGTCCTATCTCAAAATTTACGCGCACCATATGACTCACCTTCATCTCACCATTGTCATTCAACCATTGTACGTAATATGGATTGGGGTGAGGTAAATATTTCAGATTTAGCTTGGCACATAACTCATTGCTTGCAAGATTGCGGCAGCTACCTCCATCAATGATCACCCTGCAAGCTTTGTTGGGGCCAACTAGTGCTTTTGTTTGGAACAAATTGCAACGCTATGAATCAACATGTGGCTGCACACTAAGAGCACACTGCGAGACAACAATAGTAGGTGCTGGAGAAGCAAAAGCATCTATGCCGTCGTCACATGTGTACCCATCGTCATCTGAAGCATATGGATTAGCATCATCTCCAGTCTCATACTCATTGTCATCATTCACAATCATCACTTTTCTATTTGGGCACTCTCTCTTGAAGTGTCCCTTGCCTCCACATGTATGACAGAGCATATCTCTATTACGGGCTGTAGACATATTGGAACCTGAGCTAGCAGCAGGAGCAGCAGGTTGCTTTGATTGTGGAACAGTGGAGGCTGGTTTGGTTGCAGAAGAAGAGGGGCGGCTGGCAGCGCCCTCACTAGGGGGCGGCTGTGTTCTATTGGAGAACCGCCCAGCTGTAGTATAACGGCCTTTAATTTGAGCTTCTTCGGCCAACTGGGACTTAGCTTCTCTTGCATGATGGAGTAGCTCGTTCATTGTATTGTATTGGTGATGCCGAACAATACCCTTAATGTTATTTTTCAGCCCATGGAGAAAACGTTGCATAGTCATCTCAACAGATTCTCTTACTCGAGCACGCTGCATCAACATCTCCATCTCCATGTAATATGCATCAACCGTCATGGAACCTTGCTTCAATTGTGTCAATTTATCATAAACTGTCCGCAAGTAATTAGTGGGAACAAAACGAGCTTTCATAACCGCCTTCATCTCACACCATGTGCGAACAGGAAGTTCATTGTCATCGCGACGGGTACTCACAACGCTATCCCACCAACGCAATGCGTAGCCATCAAATTCAGAAGAAGCAAGCTTGACCTTCCTATCTTCAGTATAATCATGCAAACGCCATAATTTCTCCATCTTAAGCTCCCAAGTGAGATACTCTTCGACATCAGTGGAGCCTTCAAATCGGGGAATCGTGAACTTGGGCTTGCCCAAACCATCATCCTCCTGAAGCGGTACACGCCGAGCACCACGTAGTGGTAGATGACCATGCCCTTGCAAGTCACGCCCATGGCCATGATTGCCCACCATGTTGTCATTGTCGTCATGGACACTATCAGCATCGTCATGACCGGCATGTTGGCGTTGCTCAATAGCGACACGCAGCCCATTGACTGAAGTTGTCAACTGCTGTATACTTATTTGGAGAGCATTGACTTGTGTTTGCATAGCATTGACGGTAGTGTCAGTTGCGTCCACTTTCATTTGTATAACTTGAATATCAGCCTCAATTTTTTCAGCGGATCTATCGATAACCCCTGTCAAATGAACGCGGAGAGCTTCATGGTCCTTCCAGGAAACACACTCGTCATCAGCCTTTTTCTGCAGCACATCAACATCACTAGAAGACATGATTAGTCAGTTAGTGCAAAAATCAAAATCTGGTTGGTGGCACACTCACAACTCACTCAAAACTGACAAGAAAAGGAAATCTTACCGTTCCAAAGTGAATAGCAATGCTTACCCGTTCGGATGGATGACTAATGCACGGAGGTGATGAAGTGAAGACCCGGGTATAAGAGCAATGAAACGACAAAGCAGGGTATATGGTGGAGCTTGGTTTGGATACCTAACAACACCGAAGACAAGTCCTAGTGCTGATCGTGTGAACAAACACCCAAGGAAACACACACGGTGGAGAAAAATGTGGCAAAGCAACTATAAAAACAGGATGTGTTGCAATGCACTAGAGAGACACTAGCAATGCTCAATGTAAACAGGCACAAGATTGCTCAATTCTACTAGTGCACAATCGCAAGATAATACAAATCCAACAGTGCAATAGATAGCAACAACGTCCAGCCACTTTTCTCTCGTTTCTTTCTTTCTCTCTGTTTTTTTTTCAACTGTCAGTACGTGAACAGTAAAAAAAAAGTACGTGAACAATAGATAGCACTCCGCCGTCAGGAGGTCCCGCCGTTCGCCAAGCTGCACCACCTGGCGACAGAGGCTGACCGTCTCGGTGTGGGTGGCTGCCCGGGATGAGGACGCCTCTGTCAGAAAGCAAACAAAGAAAGGGATTCAGCCCGCCTCCAGAGTAGCCGGCCTGAATCCCGGGGGCTACATCCAGTGGGTGCGCTCGCGCGCCCCCACTGGAAATTCGCAAGAGCCTTACCTTGCAGCTTGGCGGACAAAACAGCCAGCCGGCTCTCGGCTCCACTATACAAGCCTAGCAACATGTTGTACGCGGCCACCCGGCGGTCGTGTTCAGCCTGCAAAGAACACAGAAGCAAAGACACCATTAGACTCGACCCGCCTGCGTCCCAAGCCGGCCCGAGTCTCGGGGGCTATACCCAGTGGGTGCGCTGGCGCGCCCCCACTTGAAAAAACCAAAGCAAAATACAAGGCTTCGAGCCCTTACCGCGACGGATTGCTCAAGGTGCACCAGCCGGTCGCTGGCGGCCTGGGCATCTTGCGCCACCTGGGCGCGGCAGGCAGCAAACACCGGTACGACGGCACCCACCGCAGCCCCAAGGGCGCTCGGCGCGTCGTTGATGGCCGCGCCTCCAGCCGTGGCCCAGGTTTCCTGCGGCCGACCCCCGTCGGCGGATCCGGACGCGCCCTTCACCGTGGTCACCAGGGGGCCCGCCCCTCCCGGCACCGTGGTTCCGGGCGCCCCTGCTGACGAGCCCGGGGCGTCCGCCCCCCGGGCGCCGATGTCTGGCGCTCCGCCTCTGGCGGCGCTGGCTCGGCTCGCCTCCGGAGCCGGGACCTCCGTGTCTAGGATGACAACCTCTGGCGGCTCCTCTGCCCCCGGCGGCACGTCCTCCGCCCCCGACGGTGCCGTGTTGCTGCCCAGCTCCGCCCCTTCGGCGGCGTCCGCCGCGCTTGCGGTCGCGCGTGCCTCCTCCTCGACCCGCACATCCGCCTCCGCCTGCCGCGCGGGGTCGTGCCTGTCCTTGGATCTCCTCTCCCGGCCAAGGGGAAAAGGCTCCCACGACTGGCTGGCTGCCTCCGCGGTGGCCCGCCCCGATGTCGCCTTCCGCGCCGCCTCCTCCCACGGACGGCGTTCCTCTTCGCGCAGCTCCCGCTCGGCCGCCTCGAGGTCCCGCCACGCCTCGCGCTCCCTATCCTCTGCGGCGGGCGGCGGTGCTGTCCCCGCCGTCTCGACGGTGGTGGCCCTCCCAAGGGCGCGCGGCTCCCTGGATGAACAAGATAAGGAAGGGAGGCCGACCAAGAAACAAGCAAGTACTTACAACAAACTTACCCGATGGTGACGGGGATCGCCCGCCTGGCGGGGCCCGACCGGGCAACCCGCAATTTCTTCCCGCCGCCTCTGTGGCTGCCACCCGGCTGCTCGCTGGACGCTCGCTTGGGGGCCGTCATGGAGCTGGCCGGCTGCTTCCCCCTGTCACCTACGACCGCGTCGTCCCGGCTGGGCGCGCGGTCGGCGCGGCAAACGCGCCTCCTCGGCGTTGTGGTGCCATCTCCCGAAACTTCGAGGTCCTCCGGGGCCGCTGCATTACGCACCTCTTCCGTTTTAGTGTCATCGTCGGTCCAGTCCCGCAAAAGTGATTGTGGAGGGAACTCACCTGCCGACTCGGTCGCCTCCGCCTCCGTCCCGCCGACGCCGGTCGCGCCGGCTCGCTCCTATTCGGCCGGCTCCACGTCGTCGGCGTCCTCGACCTCTTCGGGGTCCGACTCAGCCACGTCGGCAGCCGGCACGCCGTTGTTCTGCAGCTGCGGGAAGACCTGCACGTTGAGTGACGCTTCACCGTCAAACCAGGGAAGAGGGCCGGCTTCAACAAAAAAGAGGTAGGGGCCGGCTAGCCGTGTACCTGCGGAGCCAGACGGTGCCGGCTGTACGGGGCCTTCCCCCATCGCCATTCGCCCTCGTTCATCTTGGCGGCCGAGATGGCATTCACCCTCCTCGCCACCTGCACCACCTTCAGCTACTTGGTGGAGAGCCGGCAGGGGCCGCGCTGCCCTCCCATCTGGCAGATGAGGTGTGGTCGGCGCTGTAGCGGTTGCACCCGACGCGCCACCATCGTAGCCAGGAGGTCCGCGGCCGTCGGCCCCTCCGTTCTGGTCATCACCATCAGGCGCTCGCAGAGCCGGTCCGCCGTCTCGGGCGCTCCGGCCGGAGGCGTCCTCCAGTTCAGCATCGCGACCGGCGGCTGGTTGACGAAGTTAGGGTGATATGGGGTGTCCCGATCTTCTCAGTAAGCGGCGGTGGTGATGATGAAGATGATAGATAACTTGTATGTCGCCGATGAACTCTCCGTCGCTTGGTCCCTGATGCCAATGCAAAATGTCTCAACCCTTTGGATATTCACAACGTCACACACTTGCGCACGTAGCCGTCAACCACGAAACGGTATAATTGCAATATACTAATTCCCAATGGAACAACATATTACACTTGACTTGCAGTATATGATCTCCAGATCGATACGAATTGGAGATGAGGATTCAAGATGAATGCTTACAAGCAATCTCAAGAACTAGGGTTTATCTTAAACGTGGTCTGCCTCTAACTAACCCTAAGGAAGGGTATTTATATTCTAAGATAGATCGAAGGGGTACACGGGCCGTCAGCCCCAAAGTCTGCGCGCAGGCAGCACGGTAGTACCACTTATAGCAAGCGGTACTACCGCTCCTAAGCGGTACTTCCGCTCTAAAAATACTTAGTGCCGCTTTAGTACCGCTTGGGGTCGCTTGGATTCCAGAAGAAATTTCCTAAGCGGTACTAGGACGGTAGTACTGGGGCGGTACTACCGCTAAGCGGTACTACCGCTTGTGTGGGGCGGTACTACCGCCCTGGAAACTGCAGGGTCTTCCTCCCTTCCCAGCTGCAATGCCTCCTTGCTCCCCTCCTTGCTCCCTTGTGCTATGCCTTCCTCTCCAATGTACCTAATGACACATACACACAAGGATTTAGGCAGTATAAAGCTCTCATTAAAATAAATAGCATTATCAACTAAGAGAGAATTCACCTGTTGTTCTAGTAACTTAGCACGAGCTCTTGTAATTGGACCAATCCTGATTTCATCATTGGACATCTTCTTTGCAGCAATAGGTTGTTTATCTTCATGAGGTAGAGAGGGAACCATAGTAGGGATATCCTCATCATAGGGAGGTTGATGTAGTCCTCCCCCGGCTTCACGTTCTTCACATAGAAGAACCCTTTCTGCCAGTTCTTCACCGAATCCTGCAAGGGGAGCTGCGGGAACCCGGCTCCGGCACGGAAGTTGATCAGGGCGGCTCCGCAGGCAGTCATGACCTTCTGGCCGGTTGCCGGGTCCTTTACCGTCTGACGCTTGAGGTAGAAGAGCCGGCACCAGAGGTCCAGGCACGGCTCCACCCCCAGAAAGCCCTCGCAGAGGGAGACGAATGCCGCCAGCTGCAAGACGGCGTTGGCGGCCAGGTGGTGCGGCTGCAGCTCGAAACGCATGAGGAACCGCCGGAAGAACGTACTCACCGGCAGGCCGAGCCCGCGGAGGAAGTGTTGGGCGAAAACCACCACCTCGCCCTCCCGCGGGGTCGGCGCGTTCTCCGCCTCGGCAATGCGCTCTTCTAGGTGTTCCGCCGGCGGCAGCTTGTGGTGATGGCGGAGGTGCTCGATGAAATACTCGTCGACGTCGCTGCCGTCCCACGCCCCCTTGCTCGCCATTGCCCTTGAGGGTTTCGTGGCCGCGGCGGTGGGGCGCAAGGGCTCGGTCATGATGTGGCTCCCGGTGAGCGCACGGCCCTCGCTCTCCTTCTCTCTCTCTCGAAATGGAGGGGGGAGAGGCGACGAGGGCGAAGCACTGGGGCGGAGGAAACGAATGCGCCGTTCCGCTCCTCTCCCCCCCATTTAAACACCCGCGCTGGGGTAGTGGGGAGTGGATTCGTCGCGCACGATCCCCATCGCTTCTGCCATGCGCGGGAAGAGCATTAACGCGTTCCGGGAACGCCAACCGATGGCCCAGGCCGCAGAAGATCAGCGCGCGCGGGCCGAGGCCGCGGCCGAAGTGGGCCCCGCCCCGCGGCCCGGTCTTGTCCTCTATGTGGCTCGACAGGTCGCGGCCCCTGCGCCTCCCCACGTGGCACGCCTCCTCTGCCCGTCGGGGCATTCGAGGCGTCCGGCGAAGCGTCGGCCGGTTACGGAGCCGGCCACCGCGCCCCCGCGTCTTCCGGCTCCTAGGTCGCGCACAATACAAGACCACGAGACTCAAGCCAGCGAGGTCCGCCGCAGTTCACCGGCGGGCCTCCCCTGCTTCGGGGACTACTGACGGGGGGATAACCCCGGAGTAGCCTCAGCCAAGCCTTCACCCCAACTTTTCAAAACAACTGCAGGACGAGCCGCCTCCCGCTGCAGTCCGGCTACGCGCAGCCGGCTGCACCAATCGGCCGGCTAGGGGCGGAGACGCTTAGCCCCCTGGCCGGCGGTGCTGCAGGTACCGCGGTCAGAGCACGCGTGGCTACAGAGGCCCCGTCGCATCGGGGGTCAGCGCCCACATGGCCACAGTGGAGGCGACAGTGCCTCTGACCCCGGCGACTGCGACCTGGCGGACGGCACAGTGCCGACACGCCCTCAACCACTCCATTACCTGCCCCGGCATGGCTACAGCGTGGCCGGCCGTACCGCTGACCGCAGCCTGCCGGCGCTGGACGATGCCCCGAAGGACGGCCCGTGCCGCGGTGTGACGGGCCCCAAGGGCCACCAGGCGGGTCCCCTCCGGCTCGCGACGGGACCTTGCAGCCGGCGGGCCCTACCGGCGACAAGACCCCTCAGCCGGGGGCCCCACGGCCGGTTAGAGAGACCGCCGGCTGGGGCCCCCCCGAAACCTTCTACTCGTATTGTATCCCGGGGGGTTGGCCTATAAAACCCCCCGGGGCTCCCCCATGCAGGGGGGCGATGACTTTTCCCTAGCACACACACACACCCACGTAGAGAGGCAGAGAGGGCAAGCTAGCTCCTTCTTCCTCCTCTACCCATACAGCTCAAGGAGCACCATTGTATCCCCCTTTGGTTCGTCAACCAGACCGGCAGGACTAGGGGCATTACCTCCCAAGGAGGGCCCTGAACCTGGGTACATCGCGTGTCCCGCACCGTTTGTCCCCAATCTCGCTCCCGGAGTCCACCGGCATCCATCAGCCCCAACCACTCTCGATAAGCCTCCCCATGGCATCTGTCATGATAAAACGACGACAACTGGGAACAATCACGCCAAGGGCAACGATAAACCGCGTTTTGGCAAGGGCAAGCCTTTCAACATGGAGGCAATGCTTAACGACCCCTTCCCACAGCACAGTTTTCCTAACAAGCCGTCCACTCATGCTTGGAAGGATTGTTATATCATGCGGGAGTTCCGGAATTATAGCCTTAACCAGCATCATGGTAACGGCAATGGACCGCCTGGCTGGTCAGGATCCGGCTCTCACAGGTTAGGTTTCGATGCGGGCGGCTCAAGCTCGGGTTATCATGGTGAAGGTAACCATGGTGGCCACAATCAACAGTCTGGTAATGGTGGTCAGCAGCAAAACAACCAGTCGGGGTATCAGAGTAACCCGAAGCAGCTTAATGGAGGCCAGTATCATATCTTTACTACGAGTCTTGACAAACGTGATCAGAAGGTGCGCAAGAGGGTGGTTCATGTAGCGACACCGGCTATTCCACAGTATTTGAAGTGGTCTGAACACACGATATCATGGAGCAGGGAGGATCATCCGACACGAGTTGATAACCCGGGGCACTTGGCCCTTGTGGTGGCACCTCAGGTAGGAGGCTACAAATTCACCAAGGTGCTGATGGACGGTGGTAGCTGCATCAACATTTTGTACTATGGCACTTTTCGTGGGATGAATCTGACTGATCTCAAGCCGTCATCTACAGTATTTCACGATGTAGTACCTGGCAAGTTGGCTTATCCAGTAGGAAAAATTGCTCTGGAGGTGGCTTTTGGTGATGAATACAACTACACGGAAGAGACCTTGTGGTTTGAAGTGGTCAAGATCAAGAGCCTATATCACGTTCTGTTCGGATGACCGGCTTATGCTAAGTTCATGGCTCGGCCCTGTTATGTTTACTTGCAGCTTAAGATGCCTGGACTGAAGGGGACGATTACGGTGCCTGGTGATCAAAAAATTGCTCTTGAGTGTGAGGAAGGTGATGCTGCGTATGCGGAGTCAAGCTGTACTGACACGGAGCTCAAGTTTTATAAACATAATGTTGACCCGGTGGATATGACCCCGTTGAAGAAGCCCAGCACAGAGTCTGACCCGCCCTTGAAATTTGTGGCAGAGGATACCAAGCTGGTGGACTTTGTCCCCGGCGATTCATCGCAGCAGTTCACTATAGGGGCTAATATGGACCCCAAATAGGAAAGTGCGCTCATCGAATTCATCCATGAGAATCGGGACATCTTCGCATGGAATCCTTTTGACATGCCGGGTGTACCGAGAGAATTCGCTGAGCACCATCTTAATGTGGATCCTAAATTTAAGCCGGTTAAACAGTTCCTCCGTCGCTTCAATGAGGAGCGGCGTAAAGCTATTGGAGAAGAGGTAGCCCGGCTCTTAGCAGCTGTGTTCATCATGGAGGTTTTTCACCCAGAGTGGTTGGCTAACCCTGTACTTGTCCTTAAGAAGAACGACACGTGGCGTATGTGTGTGGACTACCCAGACCTTAACAAGGCTTGTCCGGTTGATCCATTTGCTCTCCCCCGTATCGACCAGATCATTGATGCGACGGCGGGTTGTGAGAGCTTATGTTTCCTGGATGCTCACTCGGGTTATCATCAGATCAAAATGGCAATTGAGGACCAGGAGAAGACATCTTTCATAACACCTTTTGGAGCTTTCTGTTATGTGTCTATGCCTTTTGGACTCAAAAGTGCCTAGGCGACTTACCAGCACTGTGTATAGAATTGTCTTCATGGTCAGATCGGGCGCAATGTTCACGCTTATGTGGACGATATTGTGGTCAAGTCAAGGAAGAAGGAGACTCTGCTTGCTGATCTGAAGGAAACTTTTGATAATCTCCGGGTTTATAAGATGATGCTTAATCCGGCTAAGTGCATTTATGACGTGCCTGCAGGAAAACTACTAGGATTTTTGGTCTCAGAACAAGGCATTGAAGCTAACCCGGAGAAAATAAAGGCCATCACTTCGCTTTCTAAACCGGCGTGTATCAATGACGTTCAGTTCTTGGCGGGTCGTATTGCCGCTTTAAGCCGATTCATAAGCCGCCTGGGAGATTAGGTTATCCCTTTATATCAGATGATGCAGAAGACAGATAATTTCGTCTGGAGTGATGCTGCCAATGATGCATTAGAAGCACTCAAGAAATAGTTAGCTGAGCCGCCTATCCTTGCTGCTCACGTCGAGAAAGAGCCATTGCTCATGTACGTGGTGGCTAATAGTAAAGCTGTCAGCGCGGCAGTTGTTGTGAGCTCAAGGAGACACGCAAGGAGTACCCAGTCCAGCGGCTGGTTTATTACGTCAATGAAGTTTTGACCGAGTCCAAGCAAAGGTATCCGCATTGGCAGAAGCTGGTGTTTGGAGTATTCATGGCAAATCGCAAGCTGAAGCATTATTTCCTTGGATATCCAATCATGGTGGTGAGCTCTGCTCCTTTGGAAGATATCATTCAAAACAGGGAGGCCACCGGTAGGATTGCTAAGTGGGCAATTGAGCTTGGACCTCTTAATTTGAGGTATGTGCCTCGACAGCTGTTAAATCTCAAGCCCTAGTGGATTTTATCAAAGATTGGACGGAGTGTCAAGCACCTGAGGAAAAGCCAGACAATACATATTGGACAATCCACTTTGACGGATCCAGTCAGTTGGAAGGCCCAGGGGCTGGAGTTGTTTTAACCTCCCCGTGAGATGATAAATTTTGTTATGTATTAAGGTTAATGTTCCCTTGTACTAACAATGCAGCTGAGTATGAGGCTTTGCTCCATGGGCTCCGTGTGGCCAAGGAGATGAACTTGAGCCGGGTCAGATGTATAGGCGACTCAGACCTCGTGGCTCAACAAGTTTCAGGCACGTGGGATTCTAAAGACCCTCGTATGGCGGCTTATCGTCAGGCGGTTGATATCATTGCTGGCCACTTTAAAGGTTATCAGGTGGATCACATTGATCGTCGTAGGAACGAGGCGGCAGATGCGCTGTCCCGGCTGGGGTCTCAGCGTAAGCCGGTGCCGCCTAATGTGTTTCTGGACGTGTTGCATCACCCGTCGGTCAAGTTACCTTCTGAGGAAGATCTGGCTATACCTGACCTAGAGGGATAGTTGGTAGCATCTCTTCGCGCTATTCCTGATTGGACGCTACCTTATTTGGCGTATCTGACTCGTGGCGAGTTACCAGAGGATGAGACCTTGGCGCGACAAATCACGAGGCGGTCTAAGTCCATGACCATAGTCAATGGCAAGTTACATAAATGCAGTGTTACTGGTGTTTTTCAACGCTGTATTTCTCCTGAGGAGGGCCGTGAAATTTTGCAAGAGATACACGCCGGCGACTGCGGTCATCACGCCGGGTCAAAATCCTTGGTGGCCAAAGCTTTTCGGCACGGTTTTTACTGGCTAACAGCTCATGCAGATGTAGAGAACATTGTCGGCAAATGTGATGGGTGTCAGAAATTCGGACGACGAGCCCATGTACCGGCTCAAGAGTTGCGGATGATTCCAATCACCTGGCCGTTTGCGTTCTTGGGGCTTGATATGGTTGGACCGTTTAAAAGTTCTAAGGATAAGAAGACCCACCTGTTGGTGGCGGTTGATAAGTTTATCAAGTGGATTGAGGCGGAGCCAGTCAGCAAATGCGACGCAGCAACTGCAGTTCAATTCGTCAAAAAGCTGATTTTTCGTTTTGGTTACCTCCACAGTATCATTATGGATAATGGCACAAATCTGTCCAAGGGGGCTATGAAAGAATTTTGTCAAAGTGAACACATCCGCCTTGATGTCTCCTCGGTGGCGCATCCGCAGTCTAATGGTCAAGCAGAACGTGCTAACCAGGAAATTTTGAGAGGTATCAAACCCCGGCTTATGGTTCCTTTGGAACGAACGCCGGGTTGTTTGGTTGAGGAGTTACCTTCAGTTCTTTGGAGCATCAGAACCACCCCCAATAGACCAACAGGCTACATGCCTTTCTTCATGGTTTATGGTGCAGAAGCCATTCTCTCCAGTGATATTCGTCATGACTCGCCTAGGTTCGTGGCTTATGTTGAAACTGAGAATGAGGCAGCGCGTCAGGATGCGCTAGACGCTTTGGATGAAGAGCGGGATCTTGCAGCAGCACGATCGGCAATTTACCAACAAGATCTACGTCTCTATCATAGCCGCAGAGTGAAAACCCGGACGTTCCAAGAAGGCGACTTAGTGCTACGTTTGATTCAAGATCAAACAGATATGCATAAGTTATCACCCCCTTGGGAAGAACCTTTTGTGGTTAGCAAGAATCTCAACAATGGGTCATATTACCTCACTGATATACGGGAGAGCGACAAGTCACTCACTTCTCGAGAGGAAACCAGCAGACCGTGGAATATTGCTCATCTTCGGCCTTACTATACTTGAGTCATTGGCTCTCATCAATGTACATAACTCTGTCATTGTATGTACCTTTTTTAATATAATAAAGCCGGCATCCCCATAATTCGGGGCCTCTGTCATTTTCGTCCACTGATCTTTTGTGCAAGAAGTTGATTATTCATAAGGTCACTTGGGGGCTTCCAACTCAATGAGTTTAGCTTTCATACCCTCTTGGCCGGCTTAAAAGCCATATTTGAGTTAAACCTGCCTGTTTGCAACTTGCTACTCCGCCAGGTGACCCTCCGTACGCTTGACAGTCAATCTTTTAGTAAGACCCTGAACTTGTCAAAGTTAAACCGGCGGCTTATGTCATGAGAGAGACGGCTTACAGAGAGCTAGGATAAACTCACATGTACACTGTAGTCTCTCCGCTATGTGGCCCGTTCGTACTCTTAACAGCCAATCTTTTTTAAGACCCAAAACTCGTTAAGGTTAAAACGACGGATTTATGTCACATGAGAGCCGGCTTACGGGATTGTAGGCGTTCATGCCTAGCTTCTTTGAAGCAAAAACCTTGAGTTTTCTCAAAAATATAAATAAGAGTTGATCTCTTTTGGTTGTGCCTTCAAAGCCGCCTTACAACAAATGAAGATATACATGTATATACTTTCTGTTTGTTGTCTTGCAGGGATTTTTCCTGAGGAGGTTCTAAGTTTTCGGATGACAGCTGATCCGGCTTAACAGTATTCATTGATCAAATTTATAGCTGTCATAACCCGCTAGTGGGTTTGTTTCATATTTTCCAGACTATGGAGTATTGAGTTATTAACTCGCCCGGGATTATGACTATAAGTCGCCAGTCAAGGAGTTGATCACAATTTCTGGAAGAGATAAGAGACCTGATCACATCAAGCATACACATGTTTTGATAAGGATTGTAGCGGTTAAGCCGCAAGGATATAAGTTGGCAAAAACATGCACGAAGGCATGGCAACAACACAACTGTTTTTCAAACTATGCAATTACAAGGCCAATAGCAGGGCCCTTCAAGTTTCTGGCCAAGTATTTTTGGGTTGCATCATTCTAAGCCGGCTTTAGTGTAAGTCAGGTTACGATCCGTAGGATCATTGTCACCCTGGCGCTTGGAGGTGGAAGGCTTCGGGTCATCCTGTGCCGACTCTTCGTTGTCTGCTATCTGGAGATCATCCGAAGTCCAGTCGATGCCGGTTAACTCCTCAATGGTAGCTTCATTGTTAAGAATTATGGAGGGATCAAGATCAGGGGCAAACATGTGCTTACGCCTTTTAGGAGGTAAGTGGACAACTGCATACGACGGCGCCTTGATACGAGTGTTGCTGCTGTCGTAAGTCGGCTGGTACTTGGATAAATCTAGCCCTTGTGCAAGATCACATGTGAGCGGCCTCATCTCTTTGACACATTTGGAAAAATTTGTCTCGCTGAAGACAGTTCCATCGTTGTTATACTCTGGATACCCGCCAGCCATCTCAGCCGGGTCTAAATCTGATTGCCACGCCTTTGCCCGGCTTAAGGCAGAAATAGCGCCTGTGCGGGCGGCTAACAGCTTTAATTCTCCGATTTGAGATGGTACGGTTGAAAGTTGATCCAGCACTGTCTTGATGAGCGTTGGAGGTGTCCTTCCAGACGACACATCTACAAGTGTCCGCAGGCTCCCAGCATATTACTGCTCAGTCAAGGCGTAGACGGCTTTAGTTTTCAGCAAAATGTTCTGGCCAAGGCTGGCACTCTTGGCGCCTGTTAGACAATAAAGAGTATAAACTCAGTTGAGCATTTTGTGACTACTCAAATGAATGAAGTGCTTCAATGGAGAGTAATTTTTTAGCACTTACCGAAGATGGCGGCTGTCATTCGACATATCTGCTGCTTTAAGCAGGCAAGTTGTTCAGCAACCGGCTTCAGTTGTGCTTCAGCATCATCAGCACGCTTTTGCAAGGCGGTCTTCTCCTCCTCAAGGGTGGCGCGCTCAGCAGTAAAGTCAGATTTTAACCTTTCTAAGTCCTCCAAGGCAAGTTTTAGCTTTGCCTCGCCCTCGCCGCTCTTTGTTTCTAGAGCCGCCACTCTCTTGTTTAAGTCGCCAAGATGCGACTTCTTTAAGCTTAATGCCTCCTACATACAGTTTGGGAGTTGGAAATTATTAATGCACAGGTTTTGTTATGATTCAAATATTCAGGTCCCAAGCACATTGCAAGCAATCCACTTGGCCATTTCAAAGTATCGCAAAGCCTCGGCTCATCCTTTTTAGGATAAGTCGGCCCTTGGGGGCTACAAGCGGATTTTTTCTTAAGTACCTACTAGAAGACCCGACTCATCTTTTTCAAGATAAGCCGGCCCTTGGGGGCTACGTACGGATTCTTTCAAAGTTATTATTGGAAGACCCGGTTCATCTTTTCAAAAGATAAGCCGGCCCTTGGGAGCTAAAAGTGGATTTATGCCGAAGTACTGGATTCATTCAAAGTTATTATTGGATGCAACCCTTGGGGGCTGCATGAGTATATATTTACGAGACGGAAATGGGTTAAAGTTCATACCTCATATTTCTGCTTCATCATGTTTACCAAACCAGCTTCCATATCGCGACTTGTATGAAGGCGGTTTAGGTAACCAGCGTGCAGTTCGCTGGCACTGAAATCCGGCAGGTCTAGCTTGGCCTTGCCTTTCTCGAGCAACGACAGTTCTTCTTTGTGCTTAGCCAATACAGTTGAGGCTCCTGCTGGTTTATAACCGGCCCCGGTGATAACGACGTCAGCATCATTCCTCTCAGAAGGAACTTCTTCAATTGGTTGGAGACGAATTGGACTTGGCGGGCCACCAATGTTGGCCGGGTCAGCATCAGTATCCGTGGCCTCAGAAAAAACTTCTTCAGTTTGTGGAGGAGGGTTGTCTTGATGAGAGAGGTGGTCTTTAGAGCTTTGGATTGGGGCTTCAGGGGGCTTTGGAATATCTTCTTGCGGCTTAGAGTCCTTGGAGGTCTTGGAAGAGTCGCCCACCTTCTGTTTCTTGCTTATCTTTGCCTTAGCCCTGAAACAGGAGTGGACAAGTTTATGTGCATATGAAAACAAATTTTGGGATACCAATAAAGGAAAAATCCTTACCCAGGGTTGACAACGAAGGCAGGCAGCTGTGTGCCGGTTGAGTCGCCAGAGGATGTGTTGGGGATATAACCCCACGATGAGACCTGCCCTTGTGGGGCCGGGTCATGAAGTTGGTGGCTTAGCAGTGAGGCCTTTAACGGGTAAGAGGAATAAGACAAGGCCTGGAAGTGACTTGCCAGATGGGCCTAGCGGAGGCCCAGAGCCGGAAGGCAACGTGTGACCCGGAGGCATAAGCCGCCGGGAGACGGCTTGCCAGACAAGGCAAGGTGATTTAGAGATAAGGTCGGTTACTAGATGTAACTCGGCCCGGACTTTTGTAAGCCCAAGGCCTCGACCTGTGTATATAAAGGCAGGGTCCCTGGGCGGCTTAGGACACGAAACCTTTGATCGAGTGCTAGGTCAAGCGAACTCCGCTCCCTTGTAATCGATACCCAATCAATACAACTCAAAGCAGGACGTAGGCTATTACCTCCTCCAAGAGGGGCCGAACCTGGGTAAACCTGTGTCTTTCGTCCCGATCAACCCCTTCAAGTTAACCGCCATAGCGATGGCTTCACCCCTAAGTCCTTGCACTAGGACATCTGTCGTGATAAAACCACGATAGTTGGCGCCCACCGTGGGGCAGATGCGTGGTGGTTTGGAGTACTCGAAGGGTTGTCTCCCAGGGATTGAGGGATACGCCGTTGGCAGGATGACTAAGGGTCGCCTCGGCAAGCTCTACATCGACGATGCTGGCTGGGGCGACCCTTAGTGGATCAAAGCCCAGGCCGGACATCTGCACCAACCTCGTCGAGTCGGCCCGGCGCGCGCAACCCGCCCGGATCAAGCCGGGTCAGAAGCACGTCTTCGTAGGTTTCACCCAAGGCGCGGAGCTTGAGGAAGGCTCTGTGTCACGAGAAGAAACCCTAATCTGCTCAGAGGATGGATCCTCGAGCGGAGAGGCAGAATTAATCTACCAGCTTCATAACGACGGGCTTGGAGGCTACTTCGATGGTGACAGTATTTCGGAGCCCTATGAGCCGCCGAGCCAAGCCGCCGTCTTCATGGCTGGATCGGCGCCGGCTTCTGGCAGCACGGCGGCCGTGACAGCGGTGGCCGGCGCAGCAGGGTCCGGGTTAGCCAGGCCCCCGGCTCAAGTTTTGCTGGATCTGATGAACGAGCTGACAACTGTGATGGGAACCGAGGTCACAGCGGAAAACCAAGCAAACCGTAACGCTGAGATCGCAAGGCTGAAGGACCAGATGACCAGGGCACAGGAGGGGATCAACGCGTTACAGGCTCAGATGGATGCTGAGTTGGAGCGTCTCAGGGCTGAAGCTTTTCGCCTTAATCTGGATCAGCAAGCCTCAGAGGCAGTTTTTCGGATGAGGCATCAGACCCACCTCCCTGATCATGATGAGCCCAAAAATCTTTTTAACACGTCGGGGGCAGGACCGAACGTGCCTTTGACCTTGACCCGAACGGCGGAAGTGCCTGGGAATAGGGCGGCGACTCAGCATCGGGAGCCAGACCCGCCCCGCAGGAATCAGACCCCGGCGCAGCATTTTCTGACACCACCTGGTCATTACTCTAACCCGATGGAAAACATGATAGCAGCGGCTGCCAGGCTCAATGCGCTCCCCCTCGCTGAAGGGACGCCTTTCGCGGAAGAAGCGCGTAATGCCATTGGATATCTGCAGACGGCGGTGGCTCAACAAGAGAAGTACACGTACAGCCGGAGTCGTGTGCATTCAACCCCCATTCCAAGCCACAGTTATAGCCGGCATTTGGAGTCGCTGGCGGTCTCCAGTAGCGAGCGACGTCGAAACCCGCCCCGTGATGACCCGCCCGTTGTCGTTGCCCAAGCGATTGTGGATAATGCTAGAGCTCAGCGGGAGGCGGCGGCCGCGACGGCTTACCAAGAGCCGCCCCCGATGACCCCCTCAGCTTCGGTGGGAGCCGGAGTCACTTCTAGGGCTGTTGGAGTGCCGTGTTTAGTACCGGATCTACGGAACGAGCGCCTACCGGAGGATTTTAAGGGTCCGCGAAAAGTGCCTAATTATACAGCTGATCTGCCTCCAGAAGCCTGGATCGAGAGTTATGAGCTAGCCATGGAGATATTAGATGTCAGTGATGCAGTCTGTGCTAAGTACTTCATCATGATGTTGGAAGGACCGGCTCGTACCTGGTTAAAGGGTTTGCCACCCAATACCATTAATTCCTGGGCCGAGTTGAAAGCAAAGTTCATCAATACTTTTCAAGGGACGTGCAAGCAGCCTATGACGATCGTTGATTTGGATCATTGTATGCAGCGTGAGGATGAGTCGTCCCATCATTGGGTCCGGCGGGTCTCAACCATTATTCACTCGTTTCACAATATCACGGCGGCTCAGGGGGTTCTAATTCTGGAAAAGAATTGTCATTTTTTGCCCCTTAACCAAAAGCTTGGACGGCTCAAGCGTTCTTGCCAGGACATGGGTCAGCTCATGGCGGCTCTCACTAAATATGCAGATTCGGACAGCATGAAGGATCCTGGGTCTGATGATGAGAAATCGACTAAGGGTAAGAAGAATGGCAACGGCAAGGGTCAGCAGCAGAATGGGGCAGGAAATAACAACCCAGGCAATGGCGGTAAACGGAAGCATCTACACGGCGGGTCAGATCTGGTGGCCAATACCAACACTGGGAACAACCGTGGCAAGGGCAGCGGTAAACCACCTTTCGCCAAGGGCAAGCCTTTCAACATGGAGGCAATGCTTAACGACCCCGGCCCGAAGCACAGTCTTCCCAACAAACCATCTACTCATGCTTGGAAGGATTGTTATATCATGTGGGAGTTCCAGAACTACAGCCTTAACTAGCATCACGGTAATGGCAATGGACCGTCTAGCGGGTCAGGATCCGGCTCTCATGGGTCAGGTTTTGGTGCAGTCGGCTCAAGCTCTGGTTATCAAGGTCAAGGTAACCATGGAGGTCATAATCAGCAGTCTGGCAATGGTGGTCAGCAGCAAAATAATCAATCAGGGTATCAGAGCAACCCAAAGCAGCTTAATGGAGGCCAGTATCACGTCTTCACAACAAGCCTTGATAAGCTGGATCGGAAAGTGCGCAAGCGGGCCGTTAACGCAGCCATGCCGGCTCTTCCGCAGTACTTAAAGTGGTCAGAGCACACGATATCATGGAGCAGGGAGGATCACCCGCCGCGAGTTGATAACCCGGGGCACTTGGCCCTTGTCGTAGCCCCTCAGGTAGGAGGCTACATGTTCACCAACGTGCTAATGGATGGTGGTAGCAGCATCAACATCTTGTATTATGACACTTTCCATCGGATGAACCTGGTTGACAAGGATCTCAAGCCATCATCCACAGTTTTTCACGGGGTGGTACCCGGCAAATCGGCTTACCCAGTTGGAAAAATTGCCCTTGAGGTAGCTTTTGGTGATGAGTTCAACTACAGGGTGGAGACCTTATGGTTTGAGGTGGTTAAAATAAAGAGCCCATATCATGCTCTGTTTGGACGGCTGGCTTATGCCAAATTCATGGCCCGGCCTTGTTATGTTTACTTGCAGCTCAAGATGCCTGGTCTGAAGGGGACGATTACAGTACATGGTGATCGGAAAATTGCTCTTGAATGCGAGAAGGGTGATGCTGCGTATGCAGAATCAAGTTGTGCTGAGGCAGAGCTCAAGTTTTATAAAGACAATGTTGACCCGGCAGATATGACCGCGTTGAAGAAGCCCAGCACGGAATCTGACCCGCCCCTGAAATTTGTGGCAGAGGATACCAAATTGGTGGACTTTGTTCCTGGCGACTCATCGCAGCAGTTCACTATCGGGGCCAATATGGACCCCAAATAGGAAAGCGCGCTCATCGAATTCATCCGTGAGAATCGGGACATCTTTGCATGGAAGCCTTCTGACATGCCGGGTGTACCGAGAGAATTCGCTGAGCACCACCATAATGTGGATCCTAAGTTTAAGCCAGTCAAACAATTCCTCCGTCGTTTCAATGAAGAGCGGCGTAAAGCTATTGGGGAAGAGGTAGCCCGGCTCTTAGCAGCAGGGTCTATCGTGGAGGTTTTTCACCCAGAGTGGTTGGCCAACCCCGTGCTCGTACTTAAGAAGAACGGCACGTGGCGCATGTGTGTAGATTACATAGATCTCAACAAGGCGTGTCTAGTTGATCCGTTTGCTCTCCCCCGTATCGACGAGACCATTGATGCAACGGCAGGTTGTGAGAGTTTATGTTTCCTGGATGCTTATTCGGGTTATCATCAGATCAAGATGGCAGTAAAAGACCAAGAGAAGACGTCTTTCATCACGCCTTTTGGAGCTTTCTGCTACTTGTCCATGCCTTTTTGGACTCAAAAGTGCGCAGGTGACTTATCAACGCTGTGTGCAGAAATGTCTTCATAGTCAAATTGGACACAATGTTCATGCTTATGTGGATGATATTGTGGTCAAGTCAAGGAAGAAGCAGACTCTCCTTGATGATTTTAAGGAAACTTTTGATAACCTGCGGGTTTACAAGATGATGCTTAATCCGGCTAAGTGTGTTTTTGGTATACCTGCAGGCAAGCTTCTGGGATTTTTGGTTTCAGAGCGGGGCATTGAAGCTAACCCGGATAAAATAAAGGCCATCACTTCATTGTCTAAACCGGCATGCATTAATGACATCCAGCGCTTGGCGGGTCGTATTGCCGTTTTAAGCCGGTTCATAAGCCGCCTGGGCGAGAAGGCTATTCCTTTGTATCAGATGATGAAGAAGACAGATGATTTTGTCTGGAGTGATGCTGCCAATGATGCGTTTGAGGCGCTCAAAAAACAGTTGGTTGAGCCGCCTCTCTTAGCTGCTCCCGTGGAAAAAGAGTCTTTGCTCCTATACGTGGCGGCTAATAATAAAGCTGTCAGTGCTGCAGTTGTGGTGGAGCGCAAGGAGGCAGGCAAAGAGTACCCAGTCCATCGGCCGGTTTATTATGTCAGGGAGGTTTTGACAGAATCGAAGCAAAGGTACCCGCATTGGCAAAAGCTGGTGTTTGGAGTGTTCATGGCAAACCGCAAGTTGAAGCATTATTTCCTTGGACATCCAATCATGATGGTCAGCTCTGCACCTTTGGGAGGTATTATTCAAAATAGAGAAGCCACCGGCAGGATTGCTAAGTGGGCAATTGAGCGTGGACCTCTCAATTTGAGGTATATACCTCGAACAACCGTCAAGTCTCAAGCCGTGGTGGATTTTATCAATGACTGGATGGAGTGTCAAGCACCTGAGGAGAAGCCGGACAACACGTATTGGACAATTCATTTTGATGGATCCAGAAAATTGGAAGGCTCGGGGGTTGGAGTTGTTTTAACTTCCCCTAGAGGTGATAAATTTTGTTATATATTATGGCTAATGTTTCCTTGTACTAACAATGAAGCTGTGTATGAAGCTTTGCTTCATGGGCTCCGTGTGGCCAAGGAGATGAATTTGAACCGGGTCAGATGTCTCGGCGACTCAGACCTTGTGGCTCAGAAAGTCCCGGGCACGTGGGATTCTAAGGACCCTCGTATGGCGGCTTATCGCCAGGCGATTGACGTCATTGCTGGTCAATTTAAGGGCTATCAGGTGGACCATATTGATCGTCGGAAGAATAAGGCGGCTGATGCATTATCACGTTTGGGGTCTCAACGTAAGCCGGTGCCGCCTAATGTGTTTCTGGATGTCCTGCATCACCCGTCCGTCAAATTGCCTTCTGAGGAGGATCTCGCTATACCTGACTTGGAAGGACAGTTGGTGGCATCTCTTCGTGCTATTTCTGATTGGACGTTGCCTTATCTGGCATATCTGACTCGCGGCGAGTTACCTGAGGACGAGACTTTGGCACGGAAAATCATAAGGCGATCTAAGTCCATGACCATTGTCAATGGCGAGTTGCACAGATGCAGCATGACTGGTGTTTTTCAACGATGCGTTTCTCCTGAGGAGGTCTGTGAAATCTTGCAAGAGATACATGCCGGCGATTGTGGTCATCACGGCGGGTCAAAATCCTTGGAGGCCAAAGCCATTCTGCACGGTTTTTACTGGTTGACCGCTCATGCAGATGTAGAGTATTTGGTCAGTAGATGTGATGGGTGTCAGAAATTTGGACGACGTGTGATAACCCACAAGTATAGGGGATCGCAACAATTTTTGAGGGTAGAGTATTCAACCCGAATTTATAGATTCGACACAAGGGGAGTCAAAGAATACTTGAGAGTATTAGCAGTTGAGTTGTCAATTCAACCACACCTAGAGATTAAATATCTGCAGTAGAGTGATCAGTAGCACAGTAATATGATAGGTTTGATAGCAGTAGCAATGGTAGCAGTAGCGGTAACAGTAGTAGCAATAGTTTTGTAGCAGTTGGAACAACAGCAACTGCAGTAGTAACTTAGCAAGAACAATAAGTGGAAATGTCGTAGGCACTGGATCGGTAACTCGTTGGATGATATTCATCATATAATAGTCATAACCTAGGGCAATACACAAATAGCTCTAGTTCATCAAAGTAATGTAGGCATGTATTCTGTAAATAGTCATACGTGCTAATGGAAAAGAACTTGCATGACACACTACTAGAAAAATGCCTATTAGTGGCGCACCTGTTTTCCCTATTAGTGGCGCACTATAGGTGCACCACTATTAACACGCCATTAGTAGTGGTTAGTAATGGCGCACCTCTGGTGCGCCATTACTAATCAAAATACCAGTGGCGCACCACCTGGTGCGCCATTGATATCCCTAGGGTGCGCCACTGCTATTTCTGTCAGGTGCGCCACTGGTAGAAATTTATGTGCGCCACTGGTAGTTCTGGTAGGTGCGCCACTGGTAGTTCTGGTAGGTGCGCCACTGGTAGTGAATTGAAGAAATCTGCCATACCAGTGGCGCACTAGGTGGTGCGCCACTGGTAGAGTGATACCTGGATAAAAAAAATACAACCTGCCCCAACGGCAGGGTTCCTCAATCAACAATACACTATATATATTATACACTACAGCAACTGCCCAAACACAGATTACACAATATATATTATACAATACACAATATTTCCATTCTGACAATACAGCAACTAGAAAATTATTCGAAGACAGCAAAAAAGAATCATGAACAGCAAGATTGATCTTTTCTTCTTCTTGATCTTTTCTTCAATATTGATCTTTTCTTCTTCTTGATCTTCATTCCTGCGAGTTTGAGTATCAAACTATCCATACATGTCCATCTCTATTGTTTTATTGTCGGTACTGAGGCTAAATGTCGTACTGCATCTCTCACATCCCAGGGTACATGCATGCAGCCTAGAGATAATAGCATGTGCTTCACTTATGTAAAAAAGGCATCAAATAGGAAAAAGAGATCGAGTGGAGTGTTTGATCTACTAGATGACCCGTTGCGCCTATGGCGCAAATAGCATAGGCGAGCCGAGCATTGTAAGCATGTGTATGTGACAGTCTAATAGGTATAATTTTATCTGATTATATGGCATCATGACTCATCAGAAGGAAGTAATTACATGACTTGATAATTGCATACCATAAGCAAATATAATTTTGAGTGCTGATACATAGTGCTCTAAGAAAACCCAGTTTTATGTAATAGTAGATATTTCTCCCAGAATCTGGTTGGTACCAATACTCAGTGATCAAAGATGCTCATTGGTTTTTAAAGCGTTAAGGCGTCCCAAAGCGGACTCTTTTTCAAAGCGGAGAGGGGGCGCGGCTCAACCCCCTTTGCTTCAACACTATAACAACAAATGCACGTACCTTAAGCTACAACTCAGAAAGGTTCTGATTGAGGATGCACGTGAAGACGGGGGCATTGAACTCTAACAAAAGTGGCAGTGGGCTATTTATTTTTCTTGAGCTCTTAGCATGCTGTGCTACCAAGCAACAAAAATTAAATATGTTGTTAGGTATATATGTGGTTATAGTGTTCCATTGACGGTTCAACTTTTTACTGCTACAGACCAAGCAAAAGCTATATATGTGGTTAGGTATGCTGTAGCCATGCTGCTGCTAGTATACACCAAACCCAATAGTAGACGCACACAGAGACTAAAATCTCGATTGCTTCTAGGCACAAATTTGAAGTGCATCTATTTAGCAACCAAACATAACTCATAACGAGCACCGGAAGCTGATTCATGCCCCTGACAGAATTTGTTTATCCAGCATAAACAGCACCTTCTCTCAGTTTAATTAATGAATCTATAGAACCGGTACAAATTAGCCCACTAGGCAGATTACTTGAGGTTCAAAAACTAAGCAGATTTACTCCATCACGTGTATTAGAAAGACACATCAGATTTGCTAACCAAGTAAAAACTAAAGCAGCTAGCACACGTAGTGCCGCTGCTGCTTGTGATGGATGAATCTTCAGAACATGTACAGGGTAACAAGATGATGGTTTTGGTGGGGATGAAGAGAGTACCTAGTTGTGCTCGAGTGATGGGTCGTGGTTGCTCCTCTTGGTGTTGGTGGTCCTTCTTTTCCTCCTCCGACGAACCCGTCAGCAGGCTGCCAGTGGGGATACGGGAGAAGTTGAAGGTCCATGTCCCTGCACCAGTGTCGACAAAAATCAATTAATTCTCCAGCGAGCAAACATGAACGGAATTGGAAGAATAAATTTTGTGTAGATTCAATTAAAACACATGCACAGCAGTTATTCAATTAGAAACAAAATGACCGCTTAAAACTCTGTCCTCCTCTCAAACAAGAGGAATGGTGGAGTTGATCCCCTGCAATGCATTTTGGCTCTTGGAAAAGAAAAAGAAAAAAAATGAAGAGGGAGGAGTGTCACCATTGCAGTTGAAGTTGAATCGGACGGACTCGCCGGTGGTGTGATGTTCCACCACTCCTACGGACCTGCGTGCGTGAGGAAGAAAACAGCATCAGCGAAAGGAAGAAAACAGCAATAAGATTATTTTTCGGTCTGATAAATGGTGGTTGTTTTCCTCCCAACACAAGCAAAAGGGTTGCACGATTCTCATGCATCTCTAGAACAACACAAGACCTTATTAATCTTCATCAACTTCCATTCTATCGTCATACACCTAATACTGAATAAAAGAAGAGCTTCAGACTTGCCCCCACTCCATGTTCTCCCGTTCCATCTCATCTCTCCTAGGTAGTAGTACCTACCTACCTTTGCAGCGCCCAACTAATGTATACACGCACATCAGGGTGAACCGGGAAGGGGAAAAAATCGGCCTAGAAAAACAAACTATGTGCGTGTGTTGTGTTCTTCATCAGAGAGAAGGTTCAGAGAAGAAAGGAACCTCGTTGTGGTGTTGGAGCCAAGGAACTAGAGGCTGGCTGCCCAAGATCAACCTCCTGCAGCAAAATACACTTGTCCTGCAGCACAGCGGAACACGACGAACAGAGCAACGTACGCTGCAGTCAGTCAGTGTTCGTCCACGGCTGCCAGATCGGATCGAATCGAATTGAACAGAGAAGGGGAAGGGGTACCTTGACGAGGCCCGTGACGTCTCGAGAAGAAGCACTCGCTTCTCCGTCGCGGATCCGTGGAGAAGAGGAGGCGCAGCGAGGAGAAGAAGCATGCACAGGAGGTAGGACGCTGGGTCGTGGCTACCGGTGTTGATGAAGAGAAGAGGCCATGGGGGCCATGAGGGGAAGCTCCTGGTGGCCCATCTTCTCCTCCTCCCTCAGATCCATGAGCGCGCCCATCGCCGGCGGCTGGACGGTTGGTTTCTTCTCTGCTCGGACTCCAAACCCTAACCCTAGCAGAGAAGGAGGAGGGGGAACGCCATGGCCGCCGCCTGGACTGCTGGATCTGGCGGCCTAGGGAGGGAGGAAGGCGAGGGGAAGGGGAGAGCGCCGGTGGGGGAGACGAGCTCGTCCGTGGGAGGGCGAGGGCGGAGTGCGGCGGCGGTGGGGGAGAGGGCGGAGTGCGGCGGCGGTGGGGGCGGGCGGCGGGGAGGGGGGATTTGGGGAGTGGCTGACTGAGAGAGGCGCGGGGAGGAGGAGGCCAGAGAAAGCAGGGGAGGGTGAGGGATAGCAATGGCGCACTAGGGATATGCGCCATAAACCTGGATAACAATGGCGCACTTTTACGCGGTGCGCCATTACTATTAGTAGCAACAGGTTAAAAGACATGGGTGTGTGGTTATGGACAGAACCACACACATGGCCTAGTGGTTGGTCCCTTAATACATTACGCAAGCCACCCAGGTTCGAATCCTGGCAACCCCATTTTTTGCATCTTTTTTAAAATTTTATTTTAACCTTATGATAAACATCCAAACACTTTAAAATAAACACATGGCAATTTTAATACTCCCTCCATTCCTAAATATAGGGCGTATAATTTTTTTACAATGCATCTCCTTTACTCAATCATAATATATATAGAATCATTTACAATGCTATGGCATGGTTGAAATCAAGTGAGATGAAATAACAGTCATCAAAGATTGACATGAAATAACAGTCATCAAATTAAGATTGAGTTTGCATGTAAAGTAATATAATGTTTAAAAGATCTTTAATAATATTTTTAATTAGACCACGTACTTAAACCATTGTGATAATTTAAGATTTGAGATAAAAGAAAAGGAAAATGCAAATGGAGTGATAAAACCATTGTGCAAAGATTTAGAATTACATGGCATGGTTGAAATCAAGTGATACAGGTGGTCCCGCACCTGTCTGGAATCCGGGTCCATAAGGCTCTTCAGCTTGCATCTTCGACACAGACATCTTATCTCCGTCTCGTTCTTTTGAAGCATCTCGGCCTTCGCGGAGCTCAAAAACCTATTCACGATGCCTTCGGTCATCGTGCGGACCATGAACCTGGTGGGGTGCGCCACTGCTATTTTTTGTGTTTGGGACCAGCCCTGCCCAGGCTTACCAGTGGCGCACCAGGTCCAGGTACGCCACTACTATCAAAAATAGTAGTGGCGCACCTGGACCTGGTGCGCCACTGGTAAGCCTGGGCAGGACTGGTCCTAGCCAAAAAAAAATAGTAGTGGCGCGCCCCACCCCTGGTGCGCCACTGGTAATATAACTATTAGTGGAGCACCTGTTTATGGTGCGCCACTGCTATATAGCAGTGGCGCACCACATCTCTAGTGCGCCACTAATAGTGATATTAGAGATAGCCCTTTTTCTAGTAGTGACATCTTTTGTCCTACCCTCCCGTGGCAGCGGGGTCCATAAGGAAACTAAGGGATATTAAGGCCTCCTTTTAATAGAGAACCGGAACAAAGAATTAACACATGGTGAATATATGAACTCCTCAAACTACGGTCATCACCGCGAAGTATCCCAAATAATGTCACTATGGGGTTGACGGATCATAACACGTAATAGGTGCATATGACTAGGCAAGATCGCATCAAGAACATTGATATAGAGATGATAACATAAACGGTTCAGATCTGAAATCATGGCACTTGGGCCCTAGTGACAAGCATTAGGCATAGCAAAGTCATAGCAACATCAATCTCAAAACATAATGGATACTAGGTTTCAAGCCCTAACAAAACTAACTCGATTACATGATGAATCTCATCCAACTCCACACCGACCAGCAAGCCTACGAAGGAATTACTCACTCGCAGTGGGGAGCATCATCGAATTGGCGATGGAGAAAGATTGGTGATGACGAAGACCGAAGATTCCCCTCTCCGGAGCCCCAAACGGGCTCTAGATCTGGCCTCCCGTTGAAGAACAGGAGGTTGCGGCGGCTCCATCTTGTCAAACGCGATAATTCTTTCTCTCCTATTTTTTTCTCCAAATTTAGGAATTTATAGTGGCGGAGATAGGTCAAGTGGGGCCCCGAGTGCCCACCACCCACCAGGGCTCGACTGGAGGGGGCTGGCGCGCCCTAGTGGGTGCTGCGCACCCTGGGGCCCCTCTCCGGTGGTTTCTGGCTCCAGTATTTTTTATATTTTACAAAATAAATCTCCAGAAGGTTTCGTTCCATTCCGAGAACTTTTCTTTCTGCACAAAAACAACACCATGGCAATTTTGCTGAAAACAGCGTCAGTCCGGTTTAGTTCCATTCAAATCATGGAAATTAGAGTCCAAAACAAGGGCAAAAGAGTGAGGAAAAGCAGATACGTTGGAGACGTATCAACTCCCCCAGGCTTAAACCTTTGCTTGTCCTCAAGCAATTCAGTTGATAAACTGAAAGTGATAAAGAAAAACTTTTATGACATCTTTTGTTCTTGTTTACATATATATGCTTAAGAAGCACCCTGGTTTTCAGCAAAGATTATGACTAACCATGTCAACAATAACTCTTAGGAATTATATTTACTCGTATCAATAACATAAGCAACTAGCGAGCAATAATAATACATCTCAAGCGCCAACATTTTGTCAAAACAATCATGATACAATATGACAATAGTGGTATCTCGCTAGCCCTTTCTGAGACCGCAAAACATAAATGCAGAGCACCTCCAAAGTTCAAGCAGCGACTAAACATTGTAATTCATGGTAGAAAAGATCCAGTCATGCTGCACCCAACATCAACTATACACAATGCAAGAGGATGACAATAGTGCTCTCAGGTCTGGTGCTTATTTGAGAAGGTGATGACTCAACATAAAAGTAAATAGATAGACCCTTCGCAAAGGGAAGCATGGATTTGCAGCGGTGCCAGAGCTCAAAGTTTAAAACAGAGAGAGATATAATTTTGGGAGGTACACCCTTCCTGTCAACGTCACGACCAAGAGTTATCAATATCTTCCATGCTAAACAAATTAGCGACGGTTCCCAAGCGGTAAAAGTAAAGGTTTACTCCCCCTCCACCAACAATCACACTCCACGGCGAGCCGCATCCACGGGTACCGTCCAAACCAACAAGATTCTTGGGGGAGTTTTGTTTAATTATTTTTGATTTTTGATTTCGGGACTGGGAATCCCTATTACCACCCCTCTCGTGTAAGGACAAGTGAATAAACACTCGTCATGAGAATAACCCGCTTAGCATGGAAGATACTGACCGCCCCCTGTCGCTCCATGAGCGGTCCAGGCACACAAAACAGATGTTTATTTGACATTTTAGAGGTGGCACATGCAAATTTACTTTGGAACGGCAGGGTAATACTGCATATAGGTAGATATAGTGGACTCATCTGGCATAACTGGGTTTAAGGGTTTTGATGCAAAAGTAGTCTTCCCGCTTAGTACAGGCGAAGGCTAGCAGTTAGATTGAGAAGCGGCCAGCTAGAGAGCGAAGACGGTCATGAACATGCATTACATATAATCAACATTGAATACTAGCATGAGTAGGATATGGACACCATGAACATAAATATCATGAAGGCTATGTTGGTTTTGATTCAACTACATGTGTGAACATGTTCCAAGTCAAGCCACTTGAAACATTCAGAGGAGGATACCATATCATCATACCGCATCACAACCATTTTAATGCATGTTGACACCCAAGATAAATCATTATCCACTCCTAGCTACTTAAGCATGGCATGAATTACTATAATCTCTAATGGTCATTGCAAACATGTTTGATCATAATGAGCTGAATCAAGGGATACTAGGTTAAACATATTTACAAAAACAAAAACAAGTTGAGTTCATACCCGCCTTTCTCTGCCACAGTCAATTCATCAAATGTCGTCATTATTGCCTTTCACTTGCACGACCGAACGATAAGAAGATAATAACAGTGCAGGAATGCCGTGGACTAAGCTGGAATCTGCAAACATTTTATTCAAGAGGGGAAGACAAGGCAATATGGGTTCTTTATTAGGTAATCGATAATGCAGATGAGAACCACTCAACAATTTCATCGTGGTCTTCTCCTCGGTATGACTCAAGTAAAAAGAAAATAAATTCAAAGAAACACACTGAAACATTTTTGGAGTTTTTGTTTTTTCTTGAAGGAAGCAAAACTAAGAAGAAAAACTAAAACGAGAAAACTATTTACACGGGATAGCTCCCAACAAGTAAAAGAAGAAGCGAGAAATCTTTTTGGGTTTTCTTTTAAAAGCAAAAATTAAACTAAACTAGAAAGAAAAGCTAAAAAGAAGTTGGAAATATTTTTGGGTTTTCTCAAAGTTTTACAAACACACTAGAAGAAAGCGAGAAAACAAATCTAACATGGATATTACAATGAAAAAGTATGAACACCGACAACTGGAATGAAATTTGCAAAGATGAATGTAATGTCGGTGGAAATACGTACTCCCCCAAGCTTAGGTTTTTGGCCTAGCTTGGTAATCACCGTCCGTATGAATAATTATCTGGGCGATGGCTCATCAAGAACATCGGAGCAGACTCTGCGGCCATCCTGGCAGCTTCAACCTCCGCGTTGTACTCATAACCTTCTCTCTCAAGAACATAATATCTTCCCCTAGTGTGAAAATCAAAGAAAGCAGGAGCAGGCAAAACAACAAGCACAACAGGTTTTTTATTAAATCTCAAGTTATAGGTGTAGTTGGTGGATGTACCCTTAAGGAACTTATGATGCTTCATGGCATCAAAGTCTAAATACTAAGTGGGTAGGATGGGGTCATTAGGCCAAGGTGAAACATTTAATCTCTCAGCTACACGGGAGGCATAAATTCCTCCATAAAAATTACCATTAGCAGCATTAAGATGCAACCTCCGTGCAACAATTGCACCAAGATTATAATCCTTATTCCCAGTTATGGCAGTTTGCAAGAGACTCAAATCATGAGCACATAAGGTGCTACACTCTTGTTTGCCTACAATACATTTGCCGTTAAAGAGCGCAAAATATTGGAGTGATGGAAAATGGATGCTGTTAATTCTCCCTTGTGCAACCCCTCTATCTTCGCCAAAGCAAAGATTAACTAAAAATGACGCGTACTCAGATTTTGTGGGTTCATCGAAGGAACCCTCAAATGGAAGTTTACATGCATCGCTAAACATTTCTAATGGCATGGTAAAGGAATGATCATACAGGTTAAACGAAACTCTAGACTCACGAGGAAAATATTTGAATTTCTTTGAGAAGGTTTTCGTGAGTTCGAGGTGTTGGGGGCACTTATCTGCGATGAAGGAAGCAAGCCCTGTGTTGTGGATAAATTGATAAAATTCCTCCTTAATACCTACACCTTTCATGAACTCGTCGAAAGGCCACAACCATGATTTGGTGGCGGCATCTCGCATCGAACTTTCGCTTGGTTCAACATAAGACTGTCGAACTGAGCTTCCACTTAACAAGGCTCCCGAGGATCTCCTCCTCGAAGAACTCCTAAAGAATTGCATTTTTATTCCTATAAAAAATCTGAAAAAATTTAATCCACAAAAAAATTGTCAACAAAACTTTGTAATATTGTTAGCAACTACTCCCAAGCATGCATAGAGGCCATATTGAGCATTCAAACTACTTAGAACTCTAAGAATTCAACATGCAAGCTCATCTACAGTAGCACCAAGAGTAGCTAATTACTCTAAAAATAACCCACTAAAACAAAAACTAATTGGATCAATGA
Source organism: Elymus sibiricus (assembly GCA_039707655.1). Taxonomy (NCBI): domain Eukaryota; kingdom Viridiplantae; phylum Streptophyta; class Magnoliopsida; order Poales; family Poaceae; genus Elymus; species Elymus sibiricus. Next base: position 404,861,124 of record CM077663.1, read on the forward strand.
AGGAGTCACATACCAAGTAGCAATCCCTCCAAACAGTTTCGGAAACGGAGCTTCGAGCAAAGAGATCGAAATTCGCGGGTTTGAGAGCAAGAACACGAAAATGGTGGCTGTGGTGATTTTTTGCTGGAGGTAGGTGGCAATGTGGGCTAAAGGGATAAGTGAGGGGGCCTACGTGGGGGCCACCACCCACCAGGGCGCGCCTGGGGGTGCTGGCGCGCCCTGGTGGGTGTTGTGCACCCTGGGCACTCCCCTCAGGTGTTATTTGCACCAAAAATTCTTAAATATTTAGGAAAAATTCATGTTAAATTTTCAGGGCATTCTGAGAATTTTTATTTTTGGGTCATTTTTTTATTGCACGGAGAAAACAGAAAACATGATAAACATGCCATTTTATTTTATTTGACTGACTAAAACAGAAAATAAAAGGTGGGAGCAGAAAGCTATGCTTACCATATTCATCGACGTCATACCTCTCAAAAATGATTCATTAATAAGGTTGACCAAGTCTTATTAACAACCACTTCCGATTAGCATGAAACCGAAGAACTTTCGTAAAACACTAAGTTACCTCAATGGGGATGTGCATATCCCCTAAAATAAGTATATCATATTTCTTCTTAGCAGTAGGTAGAGGTAATTGGAAACTTCCAATAGTGATGGTCGGAGATTCTTCAATAACATTTATACCATTCACTTGAAATTGTTTCTTCGGAAAGTGCACCGTGTGCTCATTACCATTAATATGAAAAGTGACTTTGCTTTTATTTTAATCAATAACAGCCCTTGCGGTATTCAAAAAGGGTCTACCAAGGATAATCGACATGTTGTCATCCTCGGGCATCTCAAGAATAACAAAGTCCGTTAAGATAGTAACATTTGCAACAACAACGGGCACATCCTCACAAATACCAATAGGTATGGCTGTTGATTTGTCATCCATTTGCAGTGATATCTCAGTAGGTGTGAGTTTATTCAAATCAAGTCTTTTATATAAGGAGAAAGGCATAACACTAACACTGGCTCCCAAATCACACAAAGCAGTTTTAACATAGTTTCTTTTGATGGAGCAAGGTATAGTTGGTATTCCGGGATCGCCAAGTTTTTCAGGTACTCCATCCTTAAAAGAATAATTAGCAAGCATGGTGGAGATTTCAGCTTCAGGTATTTTCCTTTTATTAGTGATGATGTCTTTCATGTACTTTGCATAAGGGGCCATCTTCAAAATATCAGTCAAACGGGTACTCAAAAAGACTGGCCTAATCATTTCAGCAAAGCGCTCAAATTCTTCATCATCCTTTTTCTTAGTTGGCGTAGGTGGAAATGGCATGGGTTTCTGAACCCATGGCTCTCTTTCTTTATTATGTTTCCTAGCCACAAAGTCTTTCTTATCATACCGTTTATTTTTAGGTTGTGGGTTATCAAGATCAAGGGCAGGCTTTATTTCAACATCATTATCTGGTTCTACATCATTACTAGGTTGAGCATCGTTGTGAACATCATCATTATCATTTTCATTATCACTAGGTTGATGTTCGCTACCAGATTGAGTTTCAGCATCGGAAATAGAGACATCATTATTATCAGGAGGTTTTTGTGTCTCAGGTTCACTAGAGGTATGCAAAGTCCTATCATTTTTCTTTTTCTTTTTCTTCTTAGAAGGACTAGGTGCATAAAGATTAATTCTGTGAGAGTCTTGTTCAATTCTTTTAGTATGACCCTCAGGATAAAGTGGTTCTTCGGTCATTCTACCCCCTCTAATTATTATTCTAGCAGCAAAGTCATGCATATTACTATTCATTTCATCAAGCAATTCTTTTTGAGACTTAGCTACTTGTTCTAACTGAGTTTGAACCATAGAGGCATGCTTTCCTACACCTCTAACATCATTACTGATTCTAAATAGCAAGTCACTCAAGCAAGCAATAATATCAGAATTATATTTCAATTGTTTCAGAACATGGGCATTGAATTGATCTTGCTTCATAATATATATAGTTATCAAACTCATATAAGCATTGACTAGGAGGTTTATTATGAGGGATGTCACTTTCATTAAACTTAAATAAGGAATTTACCTCTACCACCCGTGGAGGTGGTGGTGTGTCAAGGCCATGTATTTCTTCAATAGGTGGCAAATTCTTAACATCCTCAGCTTTAATACCTTTTTCCTTCATAGATTTCTATGCCTCTTGCTCTTCAAGACTGAGAAATAAGATACCCCTCTTCTTCGGAGTGGGTTTAAGCGGTAGTTCGGGAAGAGTCCAATCATCATAATTCTTCAATATATTATTCAATAATTCCTCAGCTTGTTCAACGGTTCGTTCCCTGAAAACAGAACCAGCACAACTATCTAGGAAGTCCCTAGAAGCATTGGTTAGTCCATTATAAAAGATATCAAGTATTTCATTCTTCTTAAGAGGATGATCAGGCAAAGCATTAAGCAACTGGAGAAGCCTCCCCCAAGCTTGTGGGAGACTCTCTTCTTCAATTTGCACAAAGTTAAATATTTCCTGAAAGGCAGCTTGTTTCTTATGAGTAGGAAAATATTTTTCAGAGAAGTAATAGATCATATCCTGGGGACTACGCACACAACCAGGAGTAAGAGTATTGTACCATGTCTTAGCATCACCCTTTAATGAGAACGGAAACAACCTAAGGATGTAATAGTAGCGAATCTTCTCATCATGAGTAAAGAGGGTGGCTATATCATTCAGCTTAGTAAGGTGTGCCACTACAGTTTCAGTTTCATAGCCATGGAAAGGATCAGATTCAACCAAAGTGTCGTCGTTTTCTCACGACAGATGCCATGGGGTGGCTTGTTGAGAGTGGTTGGGGCCGAAGGACGCCGGCGGACTCCATGATGTACCCAGGTTCGGGGCCCTCCATGGGAGGTAACACCCCTAGTCCTGCTTGTCTAATTGATGGGGTCTGGTGTTACAATGGTGCTCCTTCAGCTGTTGACTAGAGGAAGAAGAAGCAGCAGCCGGTTCTTCTTCTCTTGCTACGTGGGAGCGTGAGTGTGAGATGGGGTGAATGCCTGCCCGATGCATGGGGGGCCTCGGGGGGTTTTATAGGCCAACCCCCCGGCTTATAATATACATAAGGTACTGAATGGGGGCCCCGGACGGCAGCCTCCCTAACCGGTCCGCGGTCCCACCGGCTGGGCCGTCTTGTCGCTCGTAGGGCCTACTGGCTGCGCAGTCCCATCGCGGACTGGGGCCCACCAGCCGGCTCTTCTATTGGCCCGCAATCACCTGCCGCGGCACTGGCCGCCCTGCGCGGCGTCGTCTTGCGCCTGCCGGCCGAAGTCAGCGGTACGGCCGACCGCGTTGTAGCCACGTCGGGGCAGGTAACGGAGTAGACGGCGGCGTTGCCGCACTGTTGCCCTGCCGAGTCTCGATCGGTCAAGGTCAGTGGTACGACCGCCCGGACTGTAGCCACGCGCGGGCGCGCGTCTGCAGTCGTTGTAGCCACGCTGGAGTTCATCGTGGGGGTCGCGTCATGTCGACGTACTTGGTCCCTGGAGGAGGGGACCAGCGCCTGCCCGCCCAGAGGTCAGGGGGAGGGCCAGCCGTGGAGCGGCCGGCTCCGGGCTGGCCAGAGGCCGGGCGGCCGGCTCCTGTCCAGCCGGCCGTGGGCCAGCCGGCCAAGGGGCCAGCCGGTTGCTCGCCAGCCGGTCACGGACCAGCCGGTCATAAAGTCAATTTCTGAAAGGGGGCTCGAACCCCCTTGTCTTGGCATACCCAGGGGTAATATCCCCGTCAGTAGTCCCCGAAGCCGGCGGGGGCCCGCGTCCTTCCGACAAGGGGGAGCCGGCTGTTTCATCTGGCGGCACCGGCCGGTACATGGGGTCGATTGGTGGGCCGCGCAGGCGGCCACGCCCGTCGCTTCGGGTTCAACCGCGCCGCCTCAGAACCAGCGCTGAGTGGCGACGCGCCACGTGGGGTGCGGCGACATGGTGGGCCCCGCGCCTGGAGGCGTGACGGGACGTTTCCCTGGGGCTAGCCCGGTAGGCCATGGGCCTAGCCCAGTAGGCCTCGGGCCGTAGGCCGAGATCCTCTGCGCCCGGATCCCATCGGTCACGGCCCGAGGTGCCCCACGCCCCGCGGATTTCCCAGGGGAAGTGGGCGCAGTTAATCCCACGTCCCCTGGGCTTCGCCCCCTTATTTATAAGGGGGAGGGGGAGAGACGGAGGCAGTTAACACGCCTCTCTCCCGCCGTCTTCCTCCTCTTGCCTCTGCTGCTGCGAGCTCACACTGCCGCAACTCCCATTCGTGCCTCCGCTCCGGTCCTCCGCAAAGATGGCCGACGGCCCCTCCGGCAGCTGGGGCGGCTCCACCGTCACCGAGGCGGACATCGCATACCTCCGCCGTGCCCGCATGCTGCCGTCGGAGGACCGCGTCGCCGCCCGTCCTCCGGGCGTTGAGGTGGTGCCGGAGCCCGAGGAAGGAGAGTGCGTGGTGTTTGCCTCGCTCTTCTCGCACGGCTTCGGGCTGCCGGCGAGCCAGTTCTTCAGGTTACTTCTTGATACTCTCGATCTGCAGCCGCACCATTTGGGGCCGAACTCCATTCTGTAGCTGCCGAGCTACGTGACCCTCTGCGAGGGCTACCTCGGCCCTCTTCCCTTCATGACGCTGTGGAGGAAGCTCTTCTATCTCAAGAGCTTGAAGAACGACAACGAGCCATACGCCTGCGGGGGCGCAGTGGTGTGTGTTCGCGGCACACTCTTCCCCCACCTCTCCCTCATCGAATCCGTCAAAAGATGGAACCGGACGTTCTTCTACGTGAAGAACGTCGACCCGGCTCGACACTACATCCGGCTGCGCCCTTCGTCAACGTCCCGTCCTCTGGGGCGAATTGGACGGCCGAAGTGGCGGCCGGGGAGCTTGCCGGAATGCTGGGCCGGCTCCACACTATGAGGAGTGGGGAGGGGCTGGTCGCGGCCGATCTGGTGGCCGCCTTCATCGACCGCCGAGTGCTGCCCCTGCAACTGAGACCGCACCGGATATGCGATATGGGGGGCCGGCGAGACCCTTGCCGGCTGTCCACCTTCGAGCTGACAGCGGCCCAGGTGGCGGTGCGGGTGAACGCCGTCACCAACTTCAAGTTGGCGCCGCACACCTGGCACTTTGGCAAGCTGCCGTACAACCGGCTCGACCCGGCGCCTCTGGTACGTCCCGTCGTGGCACCTCCCCTTTCTCTGTGTTTCTCCAGCCGGCCTTCGTGCTCACGTGTCGTGCTGACCGCAGCGCTTTGTGCGACAGAACACGACGGACGGCCCGCACCCTCAGGTGTTCGAGGCGGATCGCGCCGACTCCAACCCGGAGGATTTTGAGCTGGGAGGAGGCGTCGAGGAGGAGGTCGAATCCTCGGGGGAGGAAGAGGCGGACGGGACGATGGGTGACCCGGGAGCCGGCGGGTCTAGAGCGGCTAGTGAATTCACCTACGAACACACAAACAGAGATTGGACTGACGATGATGATGATGATGATGATGATGTCCAGATCTTGGACGTGCCTCCCCCCACAGCTTGGCGGGAGCCACGCGGACGGAGCGAGGAGCAGCCGGCACCTGGCCGGACGGCCGAGGCGTCCCGTCGGGAGAAGAGGCCGGCCTAGGGGAGCCATCGACGCAGCCGCCGGCTCGCAAGAAGGTGCGAGCGGCCGTCGCGAAACCGCCGCCTCGGGCCAGGCGGCCCCTTCCTGTTTTCATCGGGTGGGTGTATCTCTTAACCTTTGTAGGTGTTTTCGCGTTTTGAGCCGGCGGGCGCCTGAGGGCCCTTCTTCCATTTTTGCCAGAGACGCCATTGAGCTCCACGACAAGGAGTCGACCGCCGACACGGGGGACGCCACCAGCCGGCAGGCCCAGGAGCACACGGCCATAGTGCGGGAGGAGAAGAGGAGGCTCGCCGAAATGCGAGCCATGAAGGCAGGGGCGAAGGGTGCGCCCTCACGTTCGGGGGCCTCGAGTGACAGGAGGCGGAGGCGGCCCTCGGACCCGGCGCGCGCTACCGACTCGGCGGCGGAATCGACGCGGATGTCGAGGCCTCCATCGAGCAATCCGCGGGGGTCGGCGCTGGACACGGCCATGGCCCCACCCTTGGCGGAGGTGGTCCAGCCGGAGGACGCGGCTCCCGAGCCGGCCAGGGAGGCGGACCCGCGAGCGGAGCCGGTTGCGACCCCGTCTTCCGTCGAGCCGGCCGCGGTAGAGGAACCCACCGCTCCGGCCGTGCCGGAGGCGGCACCGGAGATGACGGTCGGCGGAAGGAGCGAGCCGGTCCGCCCGGTTATCGAGCCAGCCCGTCAGGCAGTGGAGACGGCCGTGCTGGTTGTTGAGGGGCCTGAGGCTGGTTCCCGAGCCCTTGTGGTTACTCCAACCTCCCGCCGGCCGTCGCCGCGGCGGACGCCGGGTCGAGTGGTGGGGCGAGCCGGTCGAGGAGTACCATGCTCGACGTGATCCGAGACTGGAAAGCGTTGGCCCTCGCGCCGGCCGTCCTGGCCCCACCAGCCAGCAGCTAGGCCCTTGTGCCTGGGGAGACAGGCCGCATCATGGCGCACTGCCATGAGGGGCTGGCCAGGTTTGCGGAGGCCGCCGAAAGCAATTTCCGGCGCGTGGAGGAGGCGGTGGAGGTGAGATCCCTCTAGCTTGCGTTGAATTTTCAGTGGGGGCGCGCGAGCGGACCCACTGGGTGTAGCCCCTGAGATTCGGGACGGCTGCTTGGCCGCGTGGCAGCCGGGCCGGATCTATCCCTTTTTTTCTAACTTCTTGTCTCCTGGCGCGGAGCAAGCTGAGAAGGCCAAGCGGCAGGCGCTCTTTGACGAGGCAGTTGCCATCCATAACCGCGGCAAGGCCGGCTTTTATCAGGTCCAGGAGCAGCTGCGGAAGGCGCGAGGTACGTTTGCTCCAGTGGGGGCGCACAAGCGCACCCACTGCGTGTAGCCCCCGAGAGTCGGGCCGGCTGCTCGGCAGGCAGCTCGAGTCTTCCGCATTTTGAGTAATCTGGGTTGGTCATTTTGCAAAGGAGCTGGCCGTCCTGACCCCGATCTAGCAGAAGGGGGACGAGGTGGCCTCCGAGCGGGACCGGTTGGAGCGGGACCTCCAGGCGGTTACGTCGGAGCGGGACCGGCTGGGTGGCCTGGTCGCTGATGGGCAGGCGGCACAGGAGCGCCTCACCGCGGAGCTGCGGCGGGAGGTGGTGGCCCATGAGGAGGCCTCCAAGCAAGCGGCCGACGCCAGCCGGCAGGTCACCGCCCTGCAGGACGAGGTGGCTTGCCTTGGTGGTGAGCTTGAGACGCGTGAGGCCGCCCTTGCCCATGCGGAGGAGGCGCACGAGAGGGAGTGGGGCTTAGGTCTCCAGTTCGCCATCGAGGTGGACGAGGCCTTTCAGCGTAAGTTTCTAGTTTTTAAGTCTTCTTCCTTTGCCGGTTGTCTCGATTTGTTTTTTGATTCTTCGTTCTCCCTTAGACCGGTTCCCGGACACTCAGCGTCGCGCCGAGCGGGCCGTGGCGGAGCATCGGGAGTGCCTGCGGCAGCGCGGGTAGGAGATTGAGGAGCATGCCGGCTGGGACTTGCCGGAGTTTGCGCTGGCTATCGAGAACCGGCTGATCTTCCTTCAGCGCTGCATGAACCGGCTCCACACGGCCGGCATGGAGGTGATTTCGGCCCTCTGGCCGGGTCGTGTGGCCCCGGCGGGCCGCGTGGCGTTGTGGCTGGAGAACGCGGTGGCCCGGCTCGAGGTTTGGAAGGCATCGGCGGCCCGCTCCGGGGCGCAGATGGCCATTCGGTTCGTCACAACGTGGTACCCCGGCGTCAACTTGGGCCGGCTAGCCACGATGCGCAAGGTTCCCGAGGCGGAGCGAGTCGCCCGCGAAGGCTCCCTCATCCCTCGAGCCAACGAGCTGGCTTCGGACGTCGACCCGGACGAGCTCCTGCCGGCGCTTGGCGAGGATGGCGAGCCGACTTCCGAGGACTCCTTCGGCATTCCCCAAGGGCCCAAGGACGAGGAGGTCGCTGACGAGAGCACCACCTCCAGCACCGGCAGCGACACCAAGGCCACGGAGGCCATGGAGGAGGATCCGGCTGCTGCTCCTGGGCAGTCTGTCGGGCCGACTCGCGGGCCGGTTGGCGACGCGCCGGAGGCTTAGGCGGCCCTTCTTTTACCGTATCTTTTTCTTCACTGCGAGACTTGTTTAAGACGCATTTCCACCCACTGGGGGTGCATTGTAAAGGATCTTCGGCATGTGGCCTTTTGTTTATAAGTTTTCTTGGAATTTGAAATGTTTGTGTGCCGGTTCATCCCTTGCTCTTTACCCTTCGACTTGTATCTCACGCAAGGATTCCTTCTGGCTTCCGCCCCGCCTATCAGCCAGCCGGGAGCCGGACTGGGACAGGGACGGGGCATCATCCTTGGGGAAACCGTGTTGACCTTAGAGTCGTCCGGCTAGAGTTGGGGCGAGCCGGCAGAGGCCGGTTTCTAGGGATAACATGGTCCGGTTGGACCTATCCGGCTACTACTCTTCAGGCGGTGTTTGTGTGGTAAGTTCCTTCCCATCCTGGGGTCCCGCCAGCCGGACAGTCGGGGGCCGGTCTGTAGCTGGGAAGGGGGGAAAGATTGCTTGTTCACACTACTTGCCTGCCTTGGAGAAGAGCCGGCGAGCCCCCGGGCCCAGGGAGCCGGGCCCGGGTGCCTTTCTTAAGGGATGACAAGCCTTTGGTAGAATCGAAAAGGGGTGTGCCCCCAGTGCCGGCTTGGGGCCCCCATTGCATTCATTAAGTTCCAACGGAAGGGAAGATACATACATACAGTGGTTCTTTCTAGCAGTAGAACGGACGGAGGAGCGCCGCATTCCACGGGGGCTCCGTCTCCTCGCCGGAGGCGTCTCTCTTGCGCTTCTACGGCTTCTGGGCGTCTATTAGGTAGTACGCATTGTTGTGCAGCGCCTTGCTGACGATGAACGGGCCCTCCCATGGGGAGGACAGCTTGTGCTGGCCAGCGGTCCGCTGGATCCGTCTGAGCACCAGGTCCCCCTCGCGGAACGAGAGGGGAAGGATCCGCTTGCTGTGGTAGTGCCGGAGCTTCTACTGGTAGATAGCCGTTCGGCTCAACGCTAGCTCGCGGGCCTCCGCGAGGAGGTTGACACCGTCTTCCCTTGCCTCCTTTGCGTCTGGCTCCGTGTACAGGGTGACGCGAGGCGAGTCAAACTCGATGTCCGTGGGGATGACTGCCTCGGACCCGTACACGAGGAAGAAGGGCATGAAGCCGGTTGAGTGGTTGGGCGTGGTTCTGAGGCTCCATAGGACGGCCGGCAGCTCTTCGATCCAGCAGCCGGCTAACCGAACGAGCGGTGCCACGAGCCGGGGCTTGATGCCGGCCATGATCAAGCCGTTTGCTCTCTCTGCTTGGCCGTTCGATTGCGGGTGGGCGACCGATGCAAGGTCAAGCCGGATGCCTTGTTTGGCGCAGAAGCGCGCCAGCGCGTCCTTGGCGAAGTTGGTGCCGTTGTCCGTGATGATGCTATGCGGGACGCCATAGCGGACTGTGATGTCTTCGATGAACCGGACGGCCGTGGGGCCGTCCAGCTTCTTGATCGGTCTGGCCTCAATCCACTTGGTGAACTTGTCGACGGCCACCAACAGATGCGTCATGCCGCCTCGAGCGGTCTTGAAGGGTCCTACCATGTCGAGGACCCAGACCGCGAAGGGCCAGGAGAGGGGGATGGTCTGGAGCGCCGTAGCCGGCAGGTTACTCTGCGTGCTGAAGCGCTGGCACCCCTCACACTTGTCGACCAGCCGCTTCGCTTCTTCTAGGGCCGTTGGCCAGTAGAGCCCATGGCGGAACGCCTTGGCCACTAGGGTCCTGGAGGCGGCATGATGCCCGCACTCGCCCTGGTGGATGTCTCGGAGGATCTCCTGCCCCCGTTCCGGCTCGACGCAACGCTGGAACAAGCCGGTTGCGCTGCGATGGACCAACTCGTGGTTGATGATGCTGTAGGCGGGGGCCCGGCGCTGGATTTGCTGAGCTGTGGCCTCGTCGAGAGGGAGCTCGCCGCGCAGGAGGAAGGCTAGGATGGGCTGGGCCCAGGTGGGAGCCGTGACAGGAGCCGGCACCGGCTCGGGGCGGCCCTCGTGGCCGGCTATAGCCCCCGCGCCCGGAGGCGGAGCCCCCGGGACCGAGCCGTCAGTCCTCGGGACTGAGCCGTCAGTCCCCGAGGCCGGCAGATCGATTGCCATGAGGACGGCTGCGGGGTCGTCAGTTGCTAGAGCCAGCGGGGCTGGAGTGGCGGTTCGAGGCGGCAGGTTAGTCGGAGCAGGCGGGACGCCAGCGGGGGACGTGGTGGAACTCGCACCGCTCGAAGGAGCCAGTGAGCTGTTGGACGAGGAAGCGGTAGTTGGCCATGTTGGCATCCCTGGCGTCCCATTCGCCAGAGACTTGCTGCACCACGAGATCCGAGTCGCCGAAGCAGAGGATGCGTCGGATGCCGATTTCCTTGGCGAGCCGAAGGCCGTGAACGAGTGCCTCGTATTCGGCTACGTTGTTGGAGGCGGCGAAGAGGATCTGGAGCACGTACTTGAGTTGGTCCCCTTTTGGGGACGACAGGATGATGCCGGCTCCCAAGCCGGTCCGCATCTTCGAGCCATCGAAGTGCATGCGCCAATGCGTGGAATCTGGAGGAGGCGGCACAAACTGGGTCTCCGCCCAGTCGACGAGGAAGTCGGCCATCGCCTGCGACTTGATGGAGGTGCGTGGCTCATACCGGATTTCGTGGTCGGCGAGGGCGATAGCCCATTTGGTGATCCGGCCGGTGGCGTCCTGGCCGCTCATGATTTCCCCGAGCAGCGCCATGCTCACGACGGTGATGGTGTGCTCCTGGAAGTACTGCTTGACCTTCTTGGCGGCGAAGTATATGCCGTAGCACATCTTCTGCTAGTGGGGGTAGTTCTGCTTGGAGGCGGAGAGGACCTCGCTGAGGTAGTAGACGGGACGCTGGACCGGCAGCGCCCGGCCTTCCTCCGGCCGCTCCACCACGAGAACGACGCTAATCACGCGCGTGGTCGCCGCGATGTACGCGAGCAAAGGCTCCTTTTCGGTCGGAGCCGCCAGGACGGGGGCGCTGGAGAGGGCGCGTTTGAGGTCACAGAACGCTTCGTCCGCCTGGCCGGTCCACACGAAATTGGCCGGCTTCGTCATTGGGTTGTGGCCCGGCTCGACTTTGGCCGTCTTCTTCATGAGCTGGTAGAGGGGCAGAGCCTTCTCGCCCAGCCGGCTGATGAACCGGCTGAGCGAGGCAAGGCAGCCGGTGAACTTCTGGACGTCGCGGAGCTTGGTCGGCTTGTACATGCGCTCGATGGCTCTGATTTTCTCCGGGTTGGCTTCGATGCCGCGGGCGGACACGAAGAAACCCAGGAGCTGGACGGCAGGCACGCCGAAAACACACTTCTCCGGATTGAGCTTGACCTTGAACTCGCGCAGGTTGGCGAAGGTCTCTCGGAGGTCGTCGAGGAGGCTAAAATGCTTCTTGGTTTTGATGATGATGTCGTCGACATAGATATAGACGTTCCTGCCGATATGGGGCGGGAGGCACTTCTGCATGCAGCGCTGGAAGGTAGCGCCTGCATTCTTCAGGCCGAAGGACATGGTAATGTAGCAGTAGGCCCCGAAGGGGGTGATGAAGGAGGTTTTCAGCCGGTCGGCTGGGTCCAGCTTGATCTGGTGGTAGGCCGAATAGGCATCCAGGAAGGACAGCAGATCGCAGCCGGCCGTGGAGTCGATAACTTGATCGATCCGCGGCAGGGCGAAAGGGTCCTTGGGACAGGCCTTGTTCAGGCCGGTGTAGTCGATACACATGCGCCAAGTCTGGTTTTTCTTCAGCACCAGGACTGGGTTGGCCAACAAGTTCGGGTGGAACACTTCCATCATGAAGCCAGCTGCGAGCAGCCGGGCGATCTCCTCTCCTATAGTACGCCGCTTCTCCTCGAAGAAACGGCGCAGGGGTTGCTTGACCGGCTTGCCGTCCGGCTGCACATGAAGTTTGTGCTCGGCGTACTTCCTCGGAACACCTGGCATGTCTTTTGGAGACCATGCGAAGATGTCCCAGTTCTCACGAAGGAAGTCGACAAGCTCGCCTTCCTATTTGCTGTTGAGGTGGGAGCCGATGGTGATGCACTGCTTGGGGTTGGCCGGGTCGAGTGTCACCTGCCTGGTGTCCTTGGACGGCTGGAACGACGCCTCGCCGGTCGACTGGGACGGAGGAGCCGGCACGGCCGGCTGCTCAGAGGCGTGAGCCACGAGCCGGTCGGGCTGCCGCTAACTCCAGAGCCTCGGCCAGCCGGCTGCTATCGCGCGCGCACTCGATGACTTCTTGTAGTCACCGTCGACAGTGATGACGCCCTTGGGACCCGGCATCTTGAGCTTGAGGTAGGCGTAATGGGGGACCGCCATGAATTTAACGAGGGCCGGCCTGCCCAGCAGCGCGTGGTAGGGACTATTGAGGTCTACCACCTCGAACCATATCGGCTCGCGGCGGAAGTGGCTCTTGTTGCCAAAGAGGACGTCAAGCTGGATCTTGCCGATGGGGGTGCAGGATTTTCCCGGCACGATGCCGTGGAAAACCGTCCAGCTCGTCTGCAGGTCTTTCTCCTTGAGCCCCAGCTTGAGCAGCGTGTCGCAGTATAGGATGTTGATGCTGCTGCCCCCGTCGACCAGCACCCGCGAGAAGTGGTAGGTGAGCCTCTCGAAGGTGATGGTGGGATCGAGGACGAGGGCGTAGCTGCCGGGGTTTGGCATCACGGAGAGGTGGTCCGCCCGGCTCCAGGTGATCGGCTTCTCGGACCAGTGCATATACTGGGGGACCGAGGGGACGGTGGTGTTCTCCTCGTGCCGGCGCCGGCGCAGGCTATGCTTGTCGGTCCACTCACTGGTGAAGACGACGTAGGCCCCGTCCTGGTCGGGGAACTGGTCATGAAGGCGGCCGTCGTTGGCAGCCGGAGCCGGAGCTGGCAGCTGGCCGGAGCCGGAGCCGGCGCGCGGGGAGCCAGAGGTGGAGGAACCGGGAGGCCTTCGCCTCGGGCTAGCCGCTGGGAGAAGCTGCACTGTCGCCTCGTGTGCGTGGCCGGCTTGGCCCCGGAGTGCATCTTGCAGGGTGCGTTGAGCTTTTGCTCCAAGGTGAGCTTGGGCTGCCAGGCGTTCTTGCCGGTTCGCTGATGCTGGCTGGAAGCCTGGGCAGCCGACTGCTCCTCCTCGATAGTGGCGACCTGCCGGCTCCCATAGCGGGGATCCGGCTGGTCGGCTAGCTTTGCGCTTGTTGTTCTGCTGCTGCCGGTTGTCGGCGGCCTCCCGCGGCGCGGCAGGCGGCGGGGTCGGTTTGGCAGGCGTGGTGACCTTGATCCGCATCGCGGAGTCAGCCGTGGCATACTTATCTGCCATGGTCATCAGATCCGCCAAGGTCGCCGGCTCGGAGCACAGGAGCTTGTGCTTGAGGTGGGTGCCGTCGCGGCAACCCTTGATGAAGTACTGGATGGCCTGCACCTCATGTACCCCCTTGCAGGAGTTGCGGAGCTCGGTCCAACGCGTGAGGTAGTCATGGAGGGACTCGTCCGGCCCCTGGACGCACATGGCCAGCTCATGGGGCCGGCCTGGCCGCTTGTAGGTGCCGGTGAAGTTGCGGACGAACGCCTCCTCAAAGTCCGTCCAAGTGTTGATGCTACCGGCGGACAGGCTGTTGAGCCAGGTCCGAGCCGAGCCGATCAACATGAGGGGGACGTAGTGCACAGCTCCGTGCTTGTTCCCCCTGGCTATGCTGAGTGCGGTGGTGTAGTCGACTAGCCAGTCTTCCGGCTTGGCGGTGCCGTTGTACTTCGGGGTATCGCGGGGGAGCGTGAAGCCGGTTGGGAACGGCTCGTTGGGGATCCGCGGGCCGAAGCACGCCGGGCCGATCGGACCCTCCTCCTCCAGGAGGGCAGATTGCGCCAGCCGATCGATGCGGGTTCGGGCGTCGTTCTCACTCCGCGGGACGCGCGGGCCGAGCCGAGCGGCGAGCTCAGGACGGACAGCCGGGGCAGGTGAGCGTGTGTGCTCCCGCCGTGGAGGCGCGGTGTTGGCGCGGTTGCGCCGGCTGCCGCCTGCCGAGCGTCGTTGCGCCGGTTGTTGACGGCCGGCGGCTCGTCTCCCTGTCGGGAGCATCCGTTATGGGACCCAGTGCCCCGTCGGCCGGAGCCGTGGGGGGAAGAGGCTTGCTGGACCGGCCGGTGCTGGCCAGCAGTTGGGGGGGCGTCCCCCTCGGGGACGGGAACCTCGGAGCCGGCGTTGGCATCATCGAGCCGGGCCTGCTGAGCGTTGGCGGCGGCGATGAGGTCTTGGATGTGCCGCTCCTGCTGCTCCCGCTCCTCGCCCACCAGGTCGGCGAGGTCGGCATAGGCCACTTGGGCAGCCCTCATGTTGGCAGCCGGCGTGTCGTAGGTGGGGAGCCTACCACCGAGGATTTCCGCGACCACACGGCCGTGGTTGCAGACGTCACCGCGCCGGCTAGGCTCGTTGCCGGCGGGGGTGAGGCCGTAGGCAGAGTTGTACTCGCGCAGCGTGGACTCCATCCGGCGCTTGGTGGTGGCAAGCGTGGTTGCCTCTGTGAACAACAGCCGGCGAGCAGCCTCCAGCTCAGCCGTAGCCGTGGCTGGATTCGTTGTAGGCGCGACGGGAGTGCTGAGGCCCCGAAGCACGGAGCCGAGGGGGTCGGAGGTGCCGGTGCGTGCGGCCGCGGCGGCCGCCTCCGCCTCCGCCCTGACGCCGTCGGAGGTCGTGGAAGAGCCGGTGGCCATTACCCCCGCGCGGATGCGGGAGTCGTTGGCCTCGCCCGGGGTGAGCGCGCCCACAAACGAGGGCGCGTCGAGGCAGTCGAGCACCTGGCTAGGGTACTCGTCGGCAGTTGGCTCGTTGGTGAGGCTCAGCCTGCCGATGCGCTCGGCGAGGACGGCAACGTCGAACAGGGGGTCGCTGTCGCGCCACTCGTCGGAGAGGCCGACAGCGTCGCCCGCAGGGCTGGCGGGAATGGGGTCCCGCCCCGCGGGGACGAGCCCCACGAGCGTGCAGTTCCGCCCGGACGCGGGGCGGCCAGGGGAGGTGGTGAAGGGTCCCGTCCGGAGCGTGACTCCGGCCGGCGCCGCGGACGGCCCCACGGTGGGCGCCAACTGTCGTCGTTTTCTCACGACAGATGCCATGGGCTGGCTTGTCAAGAGTGGTTGGGGCTGAAGGACGCCGGCGGACTCCGGGAGCGGGATTGGGCACAAGCGGTGAGGGACGCACATTGTACCCAGGTTCGGGGCCCTCCGTGGGAGGTAACACCCCTAGTCCTGCTTGTCTAGTTGATGGGGTCTGGTGTTACAATGGTTCTCCTTGAGCTGTTGACAAGAGGAAGAAGAAGGAGAAGCCAGCTCTTCTTCTCTTGCTATGTGGGACTGTGAGTGTGAGATCAGGTGAATGCCTGCCCGATGCATGGGGGGCCTCGGGGGGTTTTATAGGCCAACCCCCCGGCTTATAATATACATAAGGTACTGAATGGGGGCCCCGGCCGGCAGCCTCCCTAACCGGCCCGCGGTCCCACCGGCTGGGCCGTCTTGTCGCTCGTAGGGCCTACCGGCTGCGCGGTACCATCGCGGACTGGGGCCCGCCAGCCGGCTCTTCTATTGGCCCGCGCTCACCTGCAGCGGCACCGGCCGCCCTGCGCGGCGTCGTCTTGCGTCTGCCGGCCGAAGTCAACGGTACGGCCGGCCACGCTATAGCCACGCCGGGGCAGGTAACGGAGTAGACGGCGGCATGGCCGCACTGTTGCCCCGCCGGGTCTCGATCGGTCAAGGTCAGTGGTATGACCGCCCGGACTGTAGCCACGTGCGGCCGCGCGTCTGCGGTCGCTGTAGCCACGCCAGAGTTCATCGTGGGGGTCGCGTCATGTCGACGTACGTGGTCACTGCAGGAGAGGACCAGCGCCTGCCCGCCCAGAGGTCAGCGGGAGGGCCGGCCGTGGAGCGGCCGGCTGCGGGCTGGCCAGAGGCCGGGCGGCCGGCTCCTGTCCAGCCAGCCGTGGGCCAGCCGGTTGCTCGCCAGCCGGTCAGGGAGCAGCCGGTTCTATAGTCAATTTCTGAAAGGGGGCTCGAACCCCCTTGTCTTGGCATACCCAGGGTAATATCCCCGTCACAAAGTAATTAACTCTGGGTCGACAGAGAACTCATAATCCTCATCGGTAACACAGATAGGTGAAGTAGCAAACTTAGGATCACATTTCTTTCTAGCATTCAAAGTCTTTTCTTTATACTTGCATAGCAATTTCTTAAGATCATCTCTATCCTTGCAAGAAAGAATTTCTCTAATTATCTCTTCGTCCATAACATAACCTTCAGGTATGTTAGGCATTTCAAACTTAGTAGAGCTAGGACTAATAGGAGTTTCATAATCATAATCAGTTTCATAAGCTTCATCAGTTTCAGCAATTTCATTTTCTTTAGCTCTAGCAACTTTTTCATCAAGAAAATCTCCTAGCGGCACATTATCATCAAGCATGGTACTAGCATCATCATAATCATCATTCATAGCAGAGGCAGCATAATCAATAACTTGCGACATATCAGGATTACTAGCATGTGGTGGTGTTGCTAGCTTACTCATAACAGAAGGTGAATCAAGTGCATAGCTAGATGCCAGTTCCTTACCTCCCCTCGTAGTAGAGGAAAAAATCTTGGTCCTTGGATCCTTTAGATTCTTCATAGTGATAAATTGATATAAATCCCAAGTGACTCAACAAATATTGCTATGCTCCCTGGCAACGGCGCCAGAAAAAGGTCTTGATAACCCACAGGTATAGGGGATCGCAACAGTTTTCGAGGGTAGAGTATTCGACACAAATTTATAGATTCGACACAAGGGGAGCCAAAGAATACTTGAGAGTATTAGCAGTTGAGTTGTCAATTCAACCACACGTGGAGATTAAATATCTGCAGCAGAGTGATCAGTAGCACAGTAATACGATAGGTTTGATAGCAGTAGCAATATTAGCAGTAGCGGTAACGGTAGTAGCAATAGTTTTGTAGCAGTTGGAACAGCAGCAACAACAGTAGTAACTTAGCAAGAAAATAAGTGGAAAGGTCGTAAGCACTGGATCGGTAACTCGTTGGATGATATTCATCATATAACAGTCATAACCTAGGGCGATACAGAACTAGCTCCAGTTCATCAATGTAATGTAGGCATGTATTCCGTAAATAGTCATACGTGCTAATGGAAAAGAACTTGCATGACATCTTTTGTCCTACCCTCCCGTGGCAGCGGGGTCCATAAGGAAACTAAGGGATATTAAGGCCTCCTTTTAATAGAGAACCGGAACAAAGCATTAACACATGGTGAATACATGAACTCCTCAAACTACGGTCATCACCGCTAAGTATCCCAAATATTGTCACTATGGGGTTGACGGATCATAACACGTAATAGGTGCATATGACTAGGCAAGATTGGATCAAGAACATTGATATAGAGATGATAACATAAACGGTTCAGATCTGAAATCATGGCACTCGGGCCCTCGTGACAAGCATTAGGCATAGCAAAGTCATAGCAACATCAATCTCAGAACATAATGGATACTAGGGATCAAGCCCTAACAAAACTAACTCGATTACATGATTAATCTCATCCAACTCCTCACCGACCAGCAAGCCTACGAAGGAATTACTCACTCCCGGTGGGGAGCATCATGGAATTGGCGATGGAGAAAGATTGGTGATGACGAAGACCGAAGGTTCCCCTGTCCGGAGCAACAAACGGGCTCCAGATCTAGCCTCCCGATGAAGAACCGGAGGTGGCGGCGGCTCCATCTCGTGAAACTAGATAATTCTTTATCTCCTATTTTTTTCTCCAAATTTAGGAATTTATAGTGGCGGAGATAGGTCAAGTGGGGCCCCGAGGTCCCCACCACCCACCAGGGCGCGCCGGGAGGGGGCTGGCGCGCCCTGGTGGGTGTTGCGCACCCTGGCCCCCCTCTCCGGTGGTTTCTGGCTCCAGTATTTTTTATATTTTCCAAAATAAATCTCCAGAAAGTTTTGCTCCATTCCGAGAACTTTTATTTCTGCACAAAAACAACACCATGGCAATTCTACTGAAAACAGCGTCAGTTCGGGTTAGTTCCATTCAAATCATGCAAATTAGAGTCCAAAACATGGGCAAAAGAGTGAGGAAAAGTAGATACGATGGAGACGTATCAACGTGCCCATGTGCCGGCTCAATAATTGCGGATGATTCCAATCACCTGGCCGTTCGCGGTCTGGGGGCTTGATATGGTTGGGCCGTTTAGGAGGTCTAAAGATAAGAAGACCCACCTCTTGGTGGCGGTTGATAAATTTACTAAGTGGGTTGAGGCAGAGCCGGTCAGTAAGTGCGATGCAGTAACAACAGTTTAGTTCATCAAAAAGCTGATTTTTCGGTTTGGTTACCCTCACAGTATCATTACTAACAATGGTACAAATCTGTGCAAGCGGGCTATGAAAGAGTTCTGCGACAGTTAACACATCCGCCTTGATGTCTCCTCCGTGGCTCATCCACAGTCTAATGGTCAAGTAGAGCGGGCTAACCAGGAAATTCTGAGAGGGATAAAACCCCGGCTTATGGTTCCTTTGGAACGAACACCAGGTTGTTGGGTGGAGGAATTACCTTCAGTTCTTTGGAGCATCAGAACCACCCCCAACAGATCAACAGGCTATACGCCTTTCTTCATGGTTTATGGCGCATAAGCCATTCTCCCCAGTGATATCCGTCATGATTCGCCCAGAGTGGCGGCTTACGTTGAAACTGATAATGAGACGGCGCGTCAGGACGCACTGGACGCCTTGGATGAAGAATAGGATCTTGCAGCCGCACGTTCGGCGATTTATCAACAAGATTTGCGTCGCTATCATAGCCGCAGAGTCAAGACCCGGACGTTCCAAGAAGGCGACTTAGTGCTTCGTCTGATTCAAGACCAGACAGATATGCATAAGTTATCACCCCCCTGGGAAGGACCTTTTGTGATCAACAGAAAACTCAACAATGGTTCCTATTATCTCATTGATGTGCGAAAGAGCGACAAGTCACGCACTTCTGGGGAGGAGACTGCGAGGCCGTGGAACATTGCTCATCTTCGGCCTTACTACACTTGAGTCACCGGCTCTCATCGATGTACATACTTCTGTCATTGTATATACCACCCTTTATAATATAATATAGCCGGCATCCCCATAATTCGGGGCCTCTACCGTTTTTATGCCACAGTTGATGGTGCAAAGAGTTGATTATTCATAATGTCACTTGGGGGCTTCCAACCCACTAGGTTTAGCTTTCATACCCTCTTAACCGGCTTAAAAGCCATATTTGAGTTAAACCTGCCTGTTTGCAACTTGCTACTCCGCCAGGTGACCCACTGAACGTTTGACAGTCAATCTTTCTTAAGACCCTGAACTTGTCAAAGTTAAAACGGCGGCTTATGTCACGAGAGAGACGGCTTACAGAGAACTAGGATAAACTCACCTATCTGCTGTAGTCTCTCCGCTATGTGGCCCGTTCATACTCTTAACAGTCAATCTTTTTTAAGACCCTGAACTGGTTAAGGTTAAAACGACGGATTTATGTCACGTGAGAGCCGACTTATGGGATTTTAGGCATTAACGCCTAGCTTCTTTGAAGCAAAAAACTTGAGTTTTCTCAAAAATATATATAAAGGGTTGATCTCTTTTGGGTTGTGCCTTCAAAGCCGCCTAAACAATAACAAAAGATATACATATATTTTCTGCTTGTTATTTTGCAGGAATTTTCATGATAAGATTCTAAGTCTTTGGGTAATCCTGGCTTAGTGTTGCTCATGGATTATAACCCGCCAGTGGGAATTGATGAATTGATACTGAGGCATATGATCATATCAAAACATTCACACTATGGAAAAAATTTGAAATGCCAAAGCTGCCAGAATATGAGATGATAAAGTTCAAAACGTGTGCAAAGGCACGACACAGGCAATCAAGTTTTTCCTACGGCTATTACAAGGCTCCAGAGGGTCCAAAATTTGTGGACTCAAGTTTTTCGCACAAGTTATAACCCGGTGGCTCAGCATGCCCGGATTAACTTCATCCGAGGCCAGCTCCTCGCTTAACTTGTTGATGGGTCATCCTGCGTCGGGTCTTCGGTCTCCTGGATCAGAAGGTTGTCCACATCCCAGTTGCAATTGATTAAAGCTTCAAATTCGGCTTCGTCATGCAAGATTGGAGACGGGTCAACTTGAGGGGCAAAGATGTGCTTACGGCATTGAGGAGTCAGGTCTTTTGACTAAAAAGTGGGCGCCTGGATTCGCACATTGTTGTCATCATAAGCCGCCTGATATGCCTTCAGATCAGCTTCGGCGGCCAGCCAGCTAGCCAATGCTCGCGATGCTTTCATGCAACAAGCATAGTCTTCTTGGGTGAATTCTGACCCGTCGTCCTTCAGCTGGGGAAAGCCGCCACTCATCTCTTTGGGGTTAAGCTCGGGTGCATAAGCTAGTGCCCGGCTTAAAGCAGATATTGTGCCTTTACGGGCGGCTGATCTCTTAAATTCTTCAAATTGCTGGGGGTGGTGGAGAGGCACTTCAGCACATCTTTGATAAGTTTTGGCGTGCCCTTCTCTCCCATGAAAGCCCTGATGGTGAATAGGCTTCCAGCGTACAGCTGCTCAATGAAGGCATATAAAGCCTTCAGCTTTAGCAAGCTGTCATCCGGAAGCTAGCGAGTTCGTTGGCCTACAAGCAGATCAATTTTATAAATCGCCGGGTGAGTCTTTATAAGACTTTGAAAAAGAATGCTCATAACATAATCGATAAACACTTACCAAAGACGGCCTCAGTCATCCGAGCCACATGGCGTTTCAGACTGGTCAGCTCTTCCATAACGGGCTTAAGCCGGCCCTCGGCATCTTCTGCACGTTTGGTCAAGGCGGCTTGGTTTGCTTCAGCAGATTGTTTGTATGACTCAAAATCCGTTTTGATCTTTTCTAGTTCTGATGCGGAGAGCCGCCACTTTGTGTCATCTTCAGCTCGGGCATCTTGTTGCAAGTCCAGATTTTTCTTGAGGTCGGTCAAATTAGACTCGGCCACATTTAAAGCCTCCTGCACAAGACAATGGTCAACAACAAGTTTATCAATTTTAAGCCGCCAATCTAGTTTATAATAGCACTTGGAGGCACTGAGGAAGGTTGTAGCAAGTCTCAAGCAGATTGCAGGCAATATTCTTGACACTTGGGGGCTAATGTGTATCAGTTCTTTCAAAGCTTACAATACAAACAAGACCCGAATCATCTTCATGAAGATAATCCAACTCTTGGGGGCTACACATTGCTCCTCAAGTTTATATGATCAAGTCTACAAAAAGTCCCGGCTCATTATTTACATAATGACCTGGCCCTTGGGGGCTACACTTGGCATTTTCTTTACCATACAGTAAGTGCCGGCTCATTATTCGCATAATGACCCGACCCTTGGGGGCTACATGTTGATCTATTAAAATCTACATATTACTGAAGACCCAGCTTATCTTTAGGAAAATAAGCCGGCTCTTTGGGGCTACGTAGGGATATACGGGGAGCAGGGAAGGTTCAATACCTCATATTTTCTCTTCATCATGCCAACTAAGTTGGCTTCCATATCTCGGCTTGCGGCGAGGCGGCTCAGATATCCCGAGTGCAGTTCATCAGCAGTAAGCTTTTCCAGGTTAGGAAGGTTAAGTTTAGCCTTCTCGTTCTCAGGTGAAGGCGCCTCATCCTTGCTAATGTGCTTGGTCAGCAAGTTGGAAGGGGCTAGAGCTGTATAGGCTGTGCAAGTGATAGTAATCTCTTCTTCATGAGCAGTCACATCTTGAGCTGTCGGCAGAGGGCTGGGCGGCTTCGGATCAGTCTCCGGATTAGCGTCAGGAATCACAATGTCAACATCCGCCGGCTCAGTAGGCTAGGGAGTTTCATCATGGGCGCCTTGATCAGCTTCAAAGGGCTCGACTTGAACTTCAGGAGTGCCAAGCTTCGGATTCTCCGGCTCTGGGACACCCGGACGGGAAGATGACCCACTTAACTTCCTTTTCTTAGCTTGGGCTCTGTGAACAAAGATTTCATTATAAGTCATATGCAAGAGCAAAATATTAGTAAGCAATATGGGATGCAAAAGAAGCTTACCCTGGGTTGATAACAAGGGGAGGCAATTTTGAGGTGGTTGAGTCGCTAGAGGAAGGAGGAGTCTCCTGAAGACATTAAAGTTGAGCAGTATGATCAGTTTACTGCATAAGGCTAGCAGGCAGAAGAAATACAAACAAAGTGATGAGTTACCTCGTTACGACGTTTCCGCGGAGCCGGAGCGTCAGGTAAGCCGACCACTAGATCTTCAGAGCCGCCGCTCCGGGTCTGACGCCTGGAGTCATGTTGCTGCTTCTTCAAAAGAAAGTTGGGATCCAACTGAGCAAGGGGGTGTGAAAACTTTACTTTCCGGATGACCCGCCATATGTTCTCTCTTGGCAAGGGTTCTGAGTCGAAGGAGATGATAGTTACCTCTGCTACGCCGGCTTGGCTTGCCTCCGCGTCACCCTGACGTGGCTTGGACTGCGTCGGTATTTCCCCAAAGAGGAAGGGCTGATGCAGCACAGTGACGGTAAGTATTTCCCTCAGTTATGAAACCAAGGTTATCAAACCAGTAGGAGGATCACCACCACCCAATAAGCAGCACCTGCACACAAACAACAAATACTTGCAACCCGACGCGAAAGAGAGATTGTCACACTAGTAGAAATCAGGCCTTTCGACCGTAGCATTAGTCCCGGTCGCATTTTGGACCGGGACTAATGCCTCCACTAGTCCCGGTTCGTGAGGATAAGCATTAGTCCCGGTTCGTGAGGGCCCTTTAGTCCCGGTTGGTGACACCAACCAGGACTAAAGGGGTGGTGGCAACCGTTCGCCTGGCGCGAGCCCTTTTAGTCCCGGTTCGTGGCTCAAACCGGGACTAAAGGTCCCAACCGTTCAAATCCCGTGCCTTGGAAGTTGTTCCGCACGAGATCATATACATCGGAAAAGCTACAGTAACGAGGCCGGCCTCCATTCCTGTTCGTCTCCCTCTCCTCTCTTCTTCCCCATCCTCCACCATGAATCCACGAACTCGCTACGGGAACGTGCTCGCACATGGCACGACCAATCTCCATGTCGTCTACACGAACGACAGTGCCAAAGTCGAGGGTTTTCTTTCCATGTTCGAGGAATGGCTTCAAGAGGAGAAACACAAGTTCATGGGCCTCGATCTCGAGTACACGGTCGATGGTCGCAATGTTGTCGTTGTCCAACTTTGTTTGAAGCAACATGTCATGGTCTTCCAGTGGGCAAGGTAATACGAAACTTGTCATAGTTTTAATTGGGGCTTTTCTTTGATTCATAGGATAGGAAAATTGCATAGGAATAGGAGGATTGGGAATGTCGAGAACATGGCATAGTTTCCTTGATTCATAGGAACAATGCATAGGAAAATTGGGGCTTTTCTTCGATTCATAGGAAAATTGGGGCTTTTCTTTGATTCATAGGAAAATTGGGGCTTTTATTTGATTCATAGGAAAATTGCATAGCAATAGAAAAATGCATAGGAATAGGAGGATTAGGAAAATTGCATAGGAATAGGAATAGGAGGATAGGAATAGGATATGAAAATTGCATAAGAATTTTCCTTGTAGTTGCATATTGGCCATCGTGGGAGAACATGTCATAGTTTAGGGGCTTCTTTTGATTCATAGGATAGGAAATGCATAGGAATAGGAAACTTGCTATGATTCTTATTATACTTGTTATGATTCTTATTATACTTGTTCCGAATTATACTTGTTATGATTCTTATTATACTTGTTAATTATATGATTCTTATTATACTTGTTATGATTCTTATATTATACTTGTGCCAAAATATACTTGTTATGATTCTTATTATAGTTGTTCTAAAATATACTTGTTATGATTCTTATTATATTTGTTCTAAAATATACTTGTTGCAGCAGTATTTAACACATTTGTTCCATTTTGTTGTTGCAGTAGTGACAAGCACTGTCCAAAACTCATGGAGTTCCTTCGCAGCGGCATATATTTTGCTAGCGTTGATATAACGAATGACAAGATCAAGATGAGGCGCACCTGGGGTATTGAGATACCAGCTGAATGCCACATTGATCTTCAGGGCAGGTTCAGGCTTGAGCATGACAAGACTTCAATGGCTGATATGGCAGCCGCCCTGATCGACAAGGACTACGCTGATATGAAGACAAAATTCCCCAAGTCAGGGCACCAACATTGGGAGAAGACCCCACTTGACCCTATCAACATTGAGTATGCAGCAATAGATGGGTACGTTGCATACGAGTTGTACCATAGGATTGGAATCTTCAATCATGGGCAGCGTCACCTCGTACCGCTAGTATCTCCTGCTTGGGGGTATTCTGATCCGGACGACGAGTAGTGTTTGCAATGGCTAACACTTTTATCTCTATTATGTAGTGCTTGGGGGTCTCCTGATTCGGACGAGTAGGTTTGCAATCCGGAAGAGTAGGATTGGTATCTTCAATTATGCAGTACTTTCTGTAATGGATATCTGAACTATTATTTCTATTATGTCCCTGGTTAAGTACGGTTTGTGTGTAAGAATATTTAGTATGATGTAAACAAGCTTTCTGAAGCATTGTGATGTATGTGATGAAGATTGTACCGCTAGTACCACCACTAGTGCCCCATGAGTCTGCTGCTTGGGGGTATTCTGATCTGGACTACGAGTAGTGTTTGCAATGGCGAACACTTTTATCTAAAAAGAATCAACTAAAATATTAGCTAGAATATCTAGAATATCACTGCAGTTAAATATAATATTAACTAGAATAACACGAAGTGCATCCAGTTTTTGCCGTAACCCTCTCAACTTTTTAGCACATGCTATGTGGGTGAAATGAAGATACCATGCCAAGTTTCAACCATTTCAGAGTTCATTTGTTGTGCTTTTTAATTTCAGGGTCATTTAGCTAAAAACAATTCATTAAATGCATGAAAATTAGCAAATGAAGTTAGATAGGGTTGAAATTTTAGGATGTGTCTTCTAATGGTTCATATTGAATGCACAAAAAGTCTGGAGTTGAAATAAGTTAAAAAAATTGAAATCCTTTTGTAACAGACGAGTTTTCGTCCGAAACCCTGATACTTCGAAAGAGATTGTCCATTTTGTACACGAAGTGCATCCTGTTTTTGCCGTAACCCTATCAACTTTTTAGGACATGCTATGTGGGTGAAATTATGATACCATGACAAGTTTCAACCATTTCAGAGTTCATTTGTGGTGCTTTTTAATTTCAGGGTCATTTAGCTCAAAACAATTCATTAAATGCATGAAAAATAGCAAATGAAGTTAGATAGGGTTGAAATTTTAGGATGTGGCTTCTAATGGTTCATATTGAATGCACAAAAAATCTGGAGTTGAAATAAGTTAAAAAAATTGAAATCCTTTTGTAACAGACGAGTTTTTGTCCGAAACCCTGATGCTTCGAAAGAGATTGTCCATTTTGTACACGAAGTGCATCCAGTTTTTGCCGTAACCCTCTCAACTTTGTAGCACATACTATGTGGGTGAAATTATGATACCATGCCAAGTTTCAACCATTTCAGAGTTCATTTGTGGTGCTTTTTAATTTCAGGGTTATTTAGCTCAAAACAATTCATTAAATGCATGAAAAATAGCAAATGAAGTTAGATAGGATTGAAATTTTAGGATGTTGCTTCTAATGGTTCATATTGAATGCACAAAAAGTCTGGAGTTGAAATAAGTTAAAAAAATTGAAATCCTTTTGTAACAGACGAGTTTTCGTCCGAAACCCTGATACTTCGAAAGAGATTGTCCATTTTGTACACGAAGTGCATCCAGTTTTTGCCGTAACCCTCTCAACTTTTTAGCACATGCTATGTGACTGAAATGATGATACCATGCCAAGTTTCAACCATTTCAGAGTTCATTTGTGGTGCTTTTTAATTTCAGGGTCATTTAGCTCAAAACAATTCATTAAATGCATGAAAAATAGCAAATGAAGTTAGATAGGGTTGAAATTTTAGGATGTGGCTTCTAATGGTTCATATTGAATGCACAAAATGTCTGGAGTTGAAATAATTTAAAAAAAATTGAAATCCTTTTGTAACACACGAGTTTTCGTCCGAAACCCTGATACTTCGAAAGAGATTGTCCATTTTGTACACGAAGTACATCTAGTTTTTGCCATAACCCTCTCAACTTTTTAGCACATACTATGTGGGTGAAATTATGATACCATGCCAAGTTTCAACCATTTCAGAGTTCATTTGTGGTGCTTTTTAATTTCAAGGTCATTTAGCTCAAAAAATTCATTAAATGCATGAAAAATAGCAAATGAAGTTAGATAGGGTTGAAATTTTAGGATGTGGCTTCTAATGGTCCATATTGAATGCACAAAAAGTCTGGAGTTTAAATAAGTTAAAAAAATTGAAATCCTTTTGTAACAGACGAGTTTTCGTCCGAAACCCTGATACTTCGAAAGAGATTGTCCATTTTGTACACGAAGTGCATCCAGTTTTTGCCGTAACCCTCTCAACTTTTTAGCACATGCTATGTGGCTGAAATGATGATACCATGCCAAGTTTCAACCTTTTCAGAGTTCATTTGTAGTGATTTTGATTAAAACAAATGAAGGTTATAAAACTAAAAAGAGTTAAACAGAATCTGGTTTTGATTAAAACACCTATTTAAAATATCCTAAAAATTCCAAAATTTAACATAATGATAAAACATACTAATATTCAACAACAGCAAAAACAATCACTCAAAAATCTATTTTTAAACTAAAGTTATTTACAAACTAGTGATTCGCCAAAAATTCAAAAGAATTCCAATTTAAACTATTTAAATTTGAAAACTACTGGCACTAACAGAAAGTTTGTAATTGTTTTCACCTAAAGCAAAAAAGATTCATTAAAAAACTATAAATATTCTAATAGTTATTGCAAATATAAAAACAGTTATTCCAAACATAAAAACAAAAAAACAAAAAAAGAGACAATATACCTTTAGTACCGGTTGGTATAACCAACCGGGACTAAAGGTCCCTTCCCGCGCGAATTTGGGCCGCCGAAAAAGCCTCTTTAGGCCCGGTTGGTATCACCAACCGGGACTTAAGGGAGGACCTTTAGTCCCGGTTGGTGATACCAACCGGGACTAAAGGGTCTTTAGTCCCGGTTGGAGATACCAACCGGGACTAAAGGTCCTTTCTATATAACTTCTCCGTCTTCCTCCCCCAAATCACTCCGTCTTCACCCGCTTCGATGACGCCGCCAGGCTGGCCCGCCCGCGCCCTCGATCGACGTCGCGGTCCGGCCGCTCTGCCCACGCACCGCCGCCGCTCTCCTCCTCCACGCGCCGCCGCCGCCGCCGCTCCTCCACGCGCCGCCGCGGCCGCCCGAGCCCACGCCGGCGCCACTCCTCCCATCCGGCATCCTCCTCCCTCTGCACCAGGCCACCGCACGTCGTCGTCGTCTTCCTCCTGCGCCGCCATCCAACCGCACCAAGCCACCTCGCGCGTCGTCGTCGTCTTCCTCCCGCGCCCCTGCTACTGCCCGCCGACGAAGAGCCCCTGCTGCCCGCCGCTGATGAGCCCCTGCTGCTCTCTCCCTCCTCCCACGGTGAGCCTCCACCTCTCTGTTTCCTTCCTCCCGTGCTCATGAAGAAGATAGCCAGGGCAGCGAAGACGGACTTAATTATTGAACATTGACTAAAATTAGATGTTTGATGTTTAGATATAATTTTTGATGTTTAGATGTTTGATAGATGTTGCTGATTTGTTTAGATGTGTTTAGAAGTTGCCGATTTGCTAGCATTGACTAAAATTTGCTAGCATTGACTAAAATTAGATGTTTGATGTTTAGATAAAAAAATTGATGTTTAGATGTTTGATAGATGTTGCTGATTTGTTTAGATGTTGCTGATTTGCTAATCCCACGTTTGTTTGGATGTTTGATGTTTAGATGTGTTTAGATGTTTGATGTTTAGATGTGATAGATGAGTAGGAATTTGTTTATAAATATGAGTAGCATAATAAAATGATAATCATTTTTATGCAAATCCCACGTTTATAAGGTCTCGAGTCAACGATGCCTAGCCAGCATCCTCGTCGTCGACTCAGTGGCAATACCCTGCTTGAGAGGCGCCATGTCCGGGACTGGGCTCCGCCGGGCTGGCACTGGGAGGTGCTGCCTTCCGGGGCGCGGAGCTTGGTGAGGAATCAGGGTCCCGTCGTCGACCCGGAGGTTTTTTGGTGGCGGTCGCGTGGACCACTGTCGGTGCAGAGGGAGCCGACCCCCGCGGAGGTGCTACGTCGCCGTGTCAGGGAGGAGGACGAGCACGTCCGACGCTACATGGCTGCGTTAGACGCCAGGTTCTCCAATACCTGGCAGGTTCTTCAGGGATCACACCCGAGCTATGATCCTATCATAGTTCCTTATCTTTGGGTGTCCACCTCCTGCACCGCGAGACATCAACTATTCTGATGATGTATTAGTGATATTATATTCGATGATGTATTAGTGATACTATTCGATGATGTATTAGTGATATTATATGATCGCATTTGTTGTTGCATTGCCTTGTATTGATTTGCATATCTCCGGTTCAGCTTATTGAATGCATTCTAATTGTTTTATATTTGTTCTGGATTAGTTAAGCTATGGACGACCGTGATCAAGAGAATGTCATGTATGACCTGATACGCTCCAGAAACGAAGAGAATGAAGTAGATGATGGCTCACAATACCTTAACCCATCCGGTGAGGGAATTGAGGAAGAACAGCCAAGAGACGAAGGCGAACCAGCTGACAATGACGATGGTGAAGAAATTTTTGTCCATTTAACAGAGTCCGGTGAGGTATTAATTTGCCCTCTGGTGATCATCAAATGTATTGATTGATTTGTATATATTAACGAATCTTTCTTCCTTTTAGCCCTCCGGATCGAGCAAATCTTCTACAACTGTTAAACGTGGCTCGACAAAAAAGTTGAAACAAGGCGTAAAGTTTAACATCGATCAAATCAGAGCAGATGGCGAACCGATTGCTCCTAAAGAGAATGCAGACAAATTTATACGTCAATGCGGAGTTATCGTTAGGGACCAAATCCCGATCACCGTTCAAGAATGGAATCAGCCAAAAGATACCCAAGCAGTTTCTTTTGTCAGCCAAAGAGCAAAAGATCTGCTTTGGGAGGAGCTAATGAAACATTTCACCCTACCAGAGGCTCTCACAGATCTCCAACGGGAGAAAGTCAAGAAGTGTGCTCTTAAGAAGATGGCCACACAATTCCAGTCTTGGAAGAAAAGATTATGGAAAAGTTACGTGGAAAACGAAAGGAAGACTCCAGAATTCAAAGGAGAATATGTGAAGTTAGCAGATGACTGGGACGAATTTGTGAAGTTCAAGGAATCAGAAGAAGCTAAGAAATGGTCGAGAATAAACAAGATAAATGCCAACAAAAAAACGTGGCACCATCGTCTGGGGCCAGGCGGCTACAAGTCTGGGTTGCCTAAGTGGGATGAATCTGAGAGAAACATGAGGGCTGCAGGGGTCTCTGCAGTAATAGATACTTGGCCCGAGAGGTGCAGGACTTGGTTTTATGCACATGGGGGAAAGTTGGACCCAAAGACAGGCCAGGTTCTTGAATAGGCCAGTCTTAAAGATGCCACGGACGAGATAATTAAAGCAATAGAAGAAACTCGAGCGGGTGTGTACCAGCCGGAGAGAGAGAACGACGAGCTTTCGTGCGCCCTCAAGAATCCTGAACACCCGGGACGAACACGAGGCAAAGGCATGGTTCCGTGGTTTCTGGGGTTTGCGGATTGGAACGACAGCTACAGAAGTCGTGACAGAAAGAAGAAGCATGAAGTAGATTGGATCCAGGACTTGGAATGCAAATATAACATGCAGCGGGAACAAATCAACAAACTTAGCCAGCAAAGCGCGTCTCAGCAGCAGCAGCAGCAACCAAATCCAGCATTGGATGGTACCATTCCATCATCTATGCCGAAAAGCAGCGTGGGTTCCACGGAGGTCCCGGCCGATGATGCACTGCTGGCTCGCTACCAAGTGGATGATATCTTAGAGTCGACACCTTGTGACCTACACGTGAAACTGAAGAACATATCCATGAAGGCGGTGGACGGCTTTGCTTTACCGAGTGGACATGAAGCAACTTTCCATGGCAATCCGATTACACCTGGCTATGCTTGTGTCGGGGTGGATCAAGTTGTGCCGGCATATGAAACACTAGATCTTGACTACCCTGGAGGTGAAGGGGAGCGGACACTGGGAGAAGCCAGGCGTTGTGTCATTTTATGGAAAAAGGAATGCATCGTGTTTCCAAACTCGGTACCAAGGCCATCGACTCCTCCTCCAAGTCCGCCGCGTCAGCAGACTCCAACCCTCCCCGAGACGGAGCGCAGGGTGAGTCCTTCGAATCCATCTCCGCCACGCCAGCTGAATCCATCCCACCCCGAGATGGAGCGCATGGCGAGTCCGCGATATCAAGCTCCGCCACGTCAGCAGAGTCCATCCCACCCCGAGACGGAGCCTAGCGCGAGACGTCCGCGATATCAAAAAACAGCGTCCCCAAAGCGGAAGAGAACACAAAAGAAGAAACCCGAGCCTCCTGCCAAAAAGAAGTTATCTTATGAGAAGACTGACGAGGAACTCGATGAATCAGTGAAGCTCGCTTTGCGGGCCTGTTTTGGACCGAAATCGCCCCTGCCGCCAAAGGAGAAAATACCCGACGAGGTCGTACAACACTTTATTGATGTAGCTAAACCGGTGGAGAAAAGACCGGCATCAGACTATGAACACTGTATTACCAAGTCCTATGCATCATCCCAGAAAAGACAGAAGTCGAGTGGTAGCAGTAAATGCGGGAAAACTGTTCCCCAGCTCGGAGAACAGGCAGTCCAATCGATCTGCCCGCTCAAGGTGAGTGCCAATAACGTGGTAATAACCGACGCTGATAGAGAGACTGCTAGAATGCTCGGTATCACAGTTGAACAATTCCTAGAGATCGAGGAGTTTCCACCGTTAGATCCGAAGGAAATAGAACGGCAATATGTCCCCGGGGAACCTCTGGTCAGTCCTCACGACGAGAAGCTTCTAACAACGAAAATGTACAAATTGCATGACTGGTACATGAGAGAAATAAAGAACGGGATGGAGAGCCTCATGGTGAAAGTCGAGAAAGAGCATTACGTCCATAAAAATGCTTTGTGGATTGAAAACTCGGAATTTTTTCAGTTATTCAATCAAAAAGCACTCGACAAATCTATCGTAAATTGCTATTGTCTGTAAGTGATTTCTTTCTGTAATTTAAGTCTCTAGCTCATCTCGTTCATTGCCTGTTATTATACTCACTATATTCTTTTGTGTGGTATTATGCAGAATGAAGATTTTTGAATTGAAAAGAGCTGGAGTCTATGGCATTGGATTCATTGACCCAAATACCATCAATGAAGAAGTGTTGAGAAGGGACCCTAAATACACGGAGAAAATGCTTCTAAGGTTTTTGAAGGCCCTAAAGTACAAACCAGAAATACTTTTACCTTGGAACTTCCAGTGAGTGTTACTGTCTTGTACTACAAATTCTATTTTTGCTTATATATATATACACTTGATGTTAAGTGTAGTTGATGAGTTATGCATGCCCGCTTATACAAATCGTGTGCGCAGCTACCACTGGATCGTTCTAATCATTAGAGTTGACGATGGAACTATTGAAGTACTGGACTCCTTAAGTAAAGACCCTGAAGATTACATAAGCTTGCATTCTATACTCGACAGGTAATTTCAATCATTGACGCACTATGTCGGCTTCTTTATTAGTTCATTTCCTGATATCAAGTAATTAATAATTCCTTTTTTCATTTTGTTTGCCGGGCAGGGATTGGAAACGTTTCATCAAAGAGGTCACCGGTGAATGGAAACCAGAGTTGAGATGGCGAAAGCCCAGGGTAATTAAGTAGTACTAGCTACGTCCGCGCATCTCTTTAATTTTAATTTCAATACCATTGTCATGCTTCATTATTATCTGATTGAATTATATTCTCATAAAGTGCATGAGGCAGGCACAGGGGACTGGACTATGTGCATATTACGTTTGCGAGAACATTCGCTTTATGACCGAAAGCAATAAGAGTGCAAGAGATCTTTGGGTACGTAAACACCATTCATATTTTTTTTATCATGATCTAATACATATACACACAACTAACATGTTCATATTGATCACCTTCTTTAAAGATGCACGAGATGCGGGATAAGCTCCTACCAACGGACCGCATACGAGCAATTCAAGAGGAAATTGCGGGATTTTTGCTTGAGCAGGTCATATCTCCCGACGGAGAATACCATTACCCAATCCGCAAATGATCTGCAAATTGTACGAGAAATTGTATATACCAAATTGTATATATATGCATGTGATCGTACGAGAAATTCTACGATATATGATTGCTTGTACGAGAAATTTTATGATATATAATCGGTTCTACGAAGTATTATATTATATATGCATAACGTGTAAAGTATGTAGTAGCGTAAAATATGTTTGAAATGAAAAAATATTAAATGGAAAACACAAAATGAAAAGGAAAATAAACAATAAACACTAAACCCCTAAACACCTAAACCCCTAAACCCCTAAACCTTTAGTCCCGGTTGGTGTTACCAACCGCGACCAAAGGTCCCCATGCCCTGGCGCGCGCTGCCGACCACGTGGCCAGGGTTTAGTCCTGGTTGGGGAACCGGGACTAAAGGCCCTTCCCAACCAGGACTAATGGCCTGTTTTCTACTAGTGTCAGTTTCTCTACGGTAATAAGATAGATTAGGTAGTGATAGATATGACAGATAGATCTCTCAAGAACACAAATAAAAAGAGTAAATATGCAGCAATATATTTTTGGGTTTTTAGTTTTGTAGATCTGAAAACAAAGAGTGCGAAAAACTTAGATCGGAAAGCAATATGATAGGAAAAGTAGACTCGGGGGCCGTAGGGTTCGCTAGTGGCTTCTCTCATGAGTATAGCGCACGGTGGGTGAACAAATTAATGTTGGGCAATTGATAGAAAATCGAATAGTCATGACGATATCCAAGGCGATGATCATTATATAGGCATCACGTCCAAGATAGATAGACCGACTCCTGCCAGCATCTACCTCTATTACTCCACACATCGACCACAATCCAGCATGCATCTAGTGTATTAAGTTCATGGAAAAATGGAGTAATGCAATAAGAACGATGACATGATGTAGACAAGATCTATTCATGTAGGAATAGACCTCATCTTGTTATCCTTAATAGCAACGATACATGCGTGTCTTGCTGCCCCTTCTGTCACTAGGAAAGAACACCGCAAGATCGAACCCATCACAAAGCACCTCTTCCCATGGCAAGAAAAATTGATCTAGTCGGCCTAACTAAGCCAAAGATTCGAAGAAGAAATACGATGCTATAAGCAATCATGCATATAAGAGATCAAAGAAGACTCAAATAATAGTCATGGATAGAAACTGATCATGAACTCAAAATTCATCGGATCCCAACAAACACACCGCAAAAGTTTACATCAAATAGATCTCCAAGAGACCATTGTATTGAGAATCATAAGAGAGAGAGAGAGAGAGAGAGAGAGAGAGAGAGAAGAAGCCATCAAGCTACTGCCTATGGACCCGTAGGTCTATGGTGGACTACTCACACATCATCGGAGAGGCACCTATGAGGAAGATAAACCCCTCCGTGATGGTCTTTAGATTGGATCTCACGGTTCTGGAACTTGCGGCGGCTGGAATTGTGTTTCGCCGTCTCCCCTAGGGTTTTTGGATTTCCAGGGAGTTTATAGGCACGATAGTCGGTTGAGGGGGTGCCGGAGGTGCCCAGTACCCACCAGGGCGCGCCAGGGGGCCTCTAGTTCGCCCATGTGGGTGCTGGCCACCCTTGGCCCCCTCTTCTGGTGTTCTTTGTCCCATCTGGTCTCTTCTGGCCCATTAAAAAATCCACAAAAATCCCCGCAGCATTTCATCTCTGTTTGGTAAAGATTTTCTACGAAGTAAAAAACAAGCAAAAATAGCAATTGGCACTTTGGCACTATGTTAATAGGTTAGTCCCCAAAAATGATATAAAGTTGTGATAAAATGATTGTAAAACATCCAAGAATGATAATATAACAGCATGGAACAAGCAAAAATTATAGATACGTTGGAGACATATCAGCATCCCCAAGCTTAATTCCTACTCGTCCTCGAGTAGGTAAATGATAAAAACAGAATTTTTGATGTGGAATGCTGCCTAACATGCTCATCATATTCCTTTCTTCTTTGTATAGCATGGACATTTGGACTTGTAAATGATTCAAAGCAATAGTCTAGTTTTAACATAATGACTTCGATACTCAAGCATATCAACAAGCAACCATGTCTTTCAAAATATCAACACTAAAGAAAGTTATCCCTAGCCCATCATGCTCGATCATTGATCCATTAATGAAACACACTCAAATATTAGCTATGCCCAATGCTCAAGTATGATCATAGTGCCCCCTAATTGGTGCTTATAAGAGAAGATGGACAGCCAAAGCAAAAATAAAAATTGCATAAAGTAAATAGATAGGACCTTCGCAGAGGGAAGTAGGGATTTGTAGAGGTGCCAGAGCTCAAGGTTTAAATTGAAAGAGAAAAAATATTTTGGGTGGCATGCTTTTCCTGTCAACGAAAACGACAAAGTAGCTCACAATACTTTCCATGATAGATATATCATAGGCGGTTCCCAAACAGAAAATAAAGTTTATTCCTTTTTCCACCAAACTTTCACTTTCCATGGCGGGTCGTATCCACGGTTGCCTTACATACCAACACTTTCCGAGGAATTTATTATTTGACAACATAAAGTAAATATTTTTTATTTTTTTCATTTCGGGAATGGGCATCCCTATTACCGCCGCACTCTCGTGCAATGACAAGTGAATAAACACTCATCTTGAGAATAACACATCTAGCATGAAAAAATATTGGACGCTCCCCACCGTTTCATGAGCGGTACGGGCACACAAAAGAGAAAATTTATTTTGAAAATTTAGAGATGGCACATAAAAATTTGCTTGGAACGGCATGGAAATACCGCATATAGGTAGGTATGGTGGACTCATAAGGCAAACCTTGGTTTAAGGATTTTGGACGCACAAGTAGTATTTCTACTTGGTACAAGTTAAGGCTAGCAAAAAGATTGGGAAGCAACCAAACCAAGAAACGAAAAATCACATAAGTGAGCATTGAACATAACTAACACCGAATAATGCACCACAAGTAGGATGTAACTTCATTGCATAACTACTGACTTTCGTGCATGCGTAGCGAATCACAAACCTTAACACCAATATTCCTACTAAGCATAATTACTCACTAACATAACTCACATATTACTGTCATCATGTTTCAAAACTATTACAAGGAATCAAGTTTAATTTGTCCAATGATCTTCATGAAAGTTTTTATTATATCCTCCTTGGATATCTATCACTTTGGGACTAGTTTCATATATTGCCATTGCTTTTTGGCAAGCTCAAACAAATTTAAGTGAAGCACATGAGCATAAAGATTTCATCTCTCAAAAAGGTATAAGTGGAGCATGAGAGGATTTCTTAAAAAATTTACTAACTCTCAAATTAATCTAAGTGAAGCATGAGAGTATTTCTACAAAAGTTTCCAAGCACACCGTGCATATAAGTGAAGCACTACAGCAATTCCTATAGCTCAAAAAGTTTAAGTGAAGCACATAGAGCAATTCTAACAAATCATAGAATGATTGTGTCTCTCTCGAATAGGTGTGTACAGAAAGGATACAAAGGAAAAACTAACAAACAAAGCAAGCAAAGATACAAGACGCTCCAAGCAAAACACATGATATGTGACAAATAAACATATAGCTCCAAGTAAAATACCGATGGTCGTTAGAAGAAAGAGGGGATGCCACTCAGGGGCATCCCCAAGCTTAATTGCTTGTTACTCTTTGTATATATCTTGGGGGTGCGGTAGCATCCCCAAGCTTAGGCTTTTGCTACTCCTTATTCCTTCATCCATCGTGATCTCACCCAAAACTTGAAAACTTCAATCACACAAAATTCAACAAAATCTTCGTGAGATCCGTTAGTATAAGAAAGCAAATCACTACTTTAGGTACTGTTATAAACCCATTAAAATTTTATAATTTCATTATACCTACTGTATTTTAACTTTACCATGGTTCATACCCTTCAATATAACTCATAGATTCATCAAAACAAGCACACAATGCAACAAAAACAGAATCTGTCTCAAACAGAATAGTCTGTAGTAATCTGTACCATACCCATACTTATGTAACTCTAAAAATTCTGAACAATTACGAAAACGTAAGGAATTTTCATAGCAACACTGTGTTAAAATTTCAGCTCAAGATCACGTTCCAGCAAAAAATGAAAATTCATATACTGGACGCAAAGTTTCTGTTTCAGATTCAGCATCACTTCTACTCATCCTATGAATCATCCTAATGGTTCTACTTGGCACAAACACTAAATAAACCATAAAACACAATCATAACAGAGTCATAATTTTGTCAACACTCAAAAACAGAAAGGAAAAAAGAAAAAATTTATTTATTCATTGGGTTGCCTCCCAACAAGCGCTATCGTTTTACGCCCCTAGCTAGGCATATTGGATAGATTCAAGTATTGTCATTTTTGTTTCTCAATTCCTCAATCAGACAACTAGATTTCTTCAAGGATTTAGAATGCATGTTCTTAACGATAACACTCCTAGGAAGAAAACCAAAAATTCATTCTTGTAAATAGGATCTCTTATGATTTCAACAAAGTCGGGATGAATACTAATCATTTTAAGATCTCCCTTGTGCCCACTAGGTGTAGCAACCTTGTTCTTAGTGACTTGCGTGGTCTTGCCAATTTTCACGGGAGTTTTTTCAATATATTTGATAGAAGAAAAAGCCGAACCCAAATTACTAAAGATCTCTTCCAACTTATCAATATGGTAAGGACTTTCTTCTACCCTTTCGTTAACTACGGTTTCTTTCGCCTTTAGTAATTTAATAGCATCTCCCGCCTTAGCCCCAATTTTATTAGCTAGATTATGCAACCTTTTATCTAGATCATCAAGATGTTCTTTAGTAATCATCTTCTTTTCCAAAGCATCTAATCTCTCCATAACATGTTCGAGAGTTAAAGTTGTTTCATTGATCATGATAGGTGGTGATCCCACTAAACTTCCCAAAGCATTAAAAGCATCCAAAGATGGACACATCAAGAAATTCCCACCGGTAATCGTATCAAGGACGAATCTATACCAAGTGGTGATGCCAACATAAAAACTGCGAAGAAGAACAACGGTAGATTGCTTATAGATAGATCTATTATGAGCATTGCAAATCCTATACCAAGCATCTTTTAAATTCTCCCCTCCCCTTTGCTTAAAATTAAGAACCTCATTATCGGGAGTACACGCAACAAAGGAAGAACTAGCCATAATGACTAGGTAAGAGATCCGGCAAGAAAAAGGGCAAGCGAAAAAGAGGGCGAATAAAATGGCAAATTGGTGAAGTGGGGGAGTGGAAAATGAGAGGCAAATGGCAAATAATGTAATTGCAAGGAGATGAGATTTGTGATTAGGAACCTGGTAGATGATGATGGAGTCCCCGCGGCGCCTACGATAGGCACGTAGAAGATACTGCTTCCTCCCCGGCAACGGCGCCAGAAATTCCTTTGACGTGGCTTGGACTGCGTCGGTATTTCCCCAAAGAGGAAGGGATGATGTAGCACAGCGACGGTAAGTATTTCCCTCAGTTATGAAACCAAGGTTATCGAACCAGTAGGAGGATCACCACCACCCAATAAGCAGCACCAGCACACAAACAACCCGACGCGATGCGAAAGAGAGGTTGTCAATCTCTCTACGGTAATAAGATAGATTAGGTAGTGATATATAGGAGAGATAGATCTGTCAAGAACACAAATAAAAAGAGCAAATATGCAGTAATACATTTTTGGGTTTTGGTTTTGTAGATCTGAAAACAAAGAGTGCAAAAAACGTAGATCGGAAATGAATATGATAGGAAAAGTAGACCCGGGGGCCGTAGGGTTCACTAGTGGCTTCTCTCATGAGTATAGTGCACGGTGGGTGAACAAATTACTGTTGGGCAATTGATAGAAAATCGAATAGTCATGACGATATCCAAGGCGATGATCATTATATAGGAATCACGTCCAAGATTGATAGACCGACTCCTGCCTGCAGCTACCTCTATTACTCCACACATCGACCACTATCCAGCATGCATCTAGTGTATTAAGTTCATGGAAAAATGGAGTAATGCAATAAGAACGATGACATGATGTAGACAAGATCTATTCATGTAGGAATAGACCCCACCTTGTTATCCTTAATAGCGACAATACATGTGTCTCTTGCTGCCCCATCTATCACTGGGAAAGAACACCGCCGCAAGATCGAACCCATCACAAACCACCTCTTCCCATGGCAAGAAAAATCGATCTAGTCGGCCTAACTAAACCAAAGATTCGAAGAAGAAATACGATGCTATAAGCAATCATGCATATAAGAGATCACAGAAGACTCAAATAATATTCATGGATAGAAACTGATCATGAACTCAAAATTCATCGGATCCCAACAAACACACCGCAAAAGTTTACATCAAATAGATCTCCAAGAGACCATTGTATTGAGAATCATAAGAGAGAGAGAGAGAAGAAGCCATCTAGCTACTGCCTACGGACCCGTAGGTCTATGGTGGACTACTCACGCATCATCGGAGAGGCACCTATGAGGAAGATGAACCCCTTCGTGATGGTGTTTAGATTGGATCTCGCGGTTCTGGACCTTGCGGCGGCTGGACTTGTGTTTCGTCGACTCCCCTAGGGTTTTTGGATTTCCAGGGAATTTATAGGCATGATAGTCGGTTGAGGGTGTGCCGGAGGTGCCCAACACCCACCAGGGCGCGCCAGGCGGCCTCTGGCGCGCCCATGTGGGTGCTGGCCACCCTGGGCCCCCTCTTCTGGTGTTCTTTGGCCCATCTGGTCTCTTGTGGTCTGTAAAAAATCCACAAAAATCCCCGCAGCGTTTCATCTCTGTTTGGTACTGATTTCCTGCGAAGTAAAAAAACAAGCAAAAACAGCAACTGGCACTTTGGCACTATGTTAATAGGTTAGTCCCAAAAAATGATATAAAGTTGTGATAAAATGATTGTAAAACATCCAAGAATGATAATATAACAGCATGGAACAAGCAAAAATTATAGATACGTTGGAGACGTATCACACCCTGAGAGGAGTCAGCGTCAATAAGTTGCATGAAAAGAAGGCCAAGGGAATCAAGTTTTACCTCTGAGTCGTCTAGCTCGAGCAGGTCCTGAGCTAACGGTTTCTTTTTACGAGCCGGCACCCGGGTCTTAGATGCTTTGATTTTCTTCTTCTTGGAGGTAGAGGTTGTGGTTATTCTCTTTTTCTAGAAGGGAGAGTCGGCTTATATATGTTTACAGAAATATTAAATGAAGCATATGAAATGCAGTATTCAAAGGAAGAAGAGCGAAGGTTGAAATAAAAAGGTTTACCTCAGGAGCTGGGTTAAGAGCGCAAAAGGGATTTAACCCCGTCTTGTTGTAGTCTTCTTGAGGTTCTCCCAACAATGATTTCACGATCAGGTTGAGGTCCTTGTCCGTTAGGGGCGTCTGATTGAAGCGTTGAGGATCATTCACCTCACTAGTGTATTGGCACATTAAACCACTACGGCGGCTCAGCGGTAGAATTCTCCAAGAAACCCAGTAGTGGGTCAAATCAACACTAGTTAACCCGTTGGCTAACAGAGCCCTTATGTTTGAAAACGTTGGAGCATATTGGGAACGCTCAGCGGCAGTTAGCCGGTCTGGAAGTTCACTGGTGGTGCAGAGCCGGTAGGGAGAATAACCCAGCAGTGGATTCTCTCCAGCCGGAGAAGTATCTTAGCAATAAAACCAAGTATGATTCCAGTCTTTGGAGTGGCTAGGCAGAGTCGCTGAGGGAAAGGAAACATCTCTCCGTCTCTAAATGGAAACACCACCAAGTTCAAGGCTTGGCCCGTCAGCAATCTCTGTCTGGCGGTTGATATAGAAGAAATCTCTGAAGAGGTCGATGGACGGCTCTTCTTGCGGATATGCTTCATAGAGAATTTGGAACTAGCATAAATTAGTGACTGAGTTGGGGCCAATATCCTGAGGATGAAGCTTATAAAAGTGCAGGGCATCCCGGAAGAACTTTGATCCGGGCGGTGAGAAGCCACGGAGAATATGGTTTGTGAAGACAATAGCTTCCCCATCCTTGGGTTCGGGAGTGACTTCGTTGCCAGGAACCCGCCAATGGATAATATCCTGAGCCGGCAAAACTCCCATGGCTACAAAATCATTGAGCATTTCCTCGGTAACCCCAGAGCCTACCCAATCGTAAGAAGCGGGGACCTTAGCCATGACGGCGGGTTAAATGCAGTTGAAAGGCATGGAGACACGGCGGGTTAGGAACGGTGCATGACCAAAACCGCTATGACTTTAAAACGATGATGCTACTTGGCGGATCATAACTAAATTATGAGCCGCCGCCAACTACAGGAATGAGGCGGATTACGTCACTACAAAAGAGAGCCGGCAGCATGATGGCGGGTCAAATAGACAGTGAATGTTGAAAATATTGCTAAGTGTGGACTAACAGATTTCACCGACTACAGCTACCGCTTTAAGATCTATGGAAGGAAACAAAAGGGAAACATTTTCTAAACCTAAAAGTGTCCGTGGAAGAACAAACAGTTCGTGTATGAGTTCCCGTGAAGGGATGATCTACGATGGATATGGAAAATGCATTAAGCAGAGCCTCGCGGGTTTTTGGCTAGTGATTGAAGGCCTAAGGGTGTTTCCTTTTTCATCTATGGCAAGAACTTCGATGAATAGCGGCGGACTTGGAAGAACACCAGCGAGCTAATGCGGATCTAGGAGGAAAAACGAATGGAACCTGGAAGATGCAGGAGATGCGAGCGAGCGCCAGCGAGCTCTGGACAAAGTCAGGGTGATGCAGCGGCCTGGTTGAAGATGATGGTGTGGTCCAGACGGCGCGGCGAAGCCTCGGGTGCGCGAGTGTCTAGAGGAAGAAGAAGAGAGAAGCGGCGGCGGGGGGAAAAGTGAAAAGGATGGGACCCCCCCACCCCCCTCCCCCCGCGCGCCTATTTATAAGGAGAGGTGGAACAGTAACAGTTCAGCGCAGGAATCGAGGAGACAAAATGATGATTGACCAAGAAAACGCCTCGATTCTCGGGTTGACCAGTTAATGCAAAGATCTGTTGTGATGTCATTAAGATCTTTTGGATTTATCAGAGATGACGTCAACAATTTTCACATGGCGGGTCATGAAGATTTATTTCAGGACATGAGATTATGAAGAATGCAAGACTCGCCAACCAGAAGACTTGAAGATTGACATGAACAGGTTCAAATTAATCTGGGGCCTAATGTTGGGGATATAACCCCACGATGAGACCCACCCTTGTGGGGCCGGGTCATGAAGTTGGCGGCTTAGCAGTGAGGCCTTAAACGGGCAAGAGGAATAAGACAAGGCCTAGAAGTGACTTGCCAGATGGGCCTGGCGGAGGCCCAGAGCCGAAGGCAACGTATGACCTGGAGGCGTAAGCCCCCGGGAGACGGCTTGCCAGACAAGGCAAGGTGATTTAGAGATAAGGTCGGTTACTAAATGTAACTCGGTCCGGACTTTTGTAAGCCCTGGGCTTCAACCTGTGTATATAAAGGCGGGTTCCCTGGGCGGCTTCGGACACGAAACATTTGATCGAGTGCTAGGTCAAGCGAACTCCGCTCCCTTGTAATCGATACCCAATCAATACAACTCAAAGCAGGACGTAGGCTATTACCTCCTTCGAGAGGGGCCTAACCTGGGTAAACCTGTGTCTTTCGTCCCGATCAACCCCTTCGAGTTAACTGCCGTAGCGATGGCTTCACCCCTAAGTCCTTGAACTAGGACATCTGCCGTGATAAAACCACGACAGGATGGATGCGTTTCCTGAAAAATCAAAGTTGGGCAATATGAGCAGGTTACTGCATGAGGCTAACGTACAGAAGAAATATAAACAAAGTTATGAAATACCTCATTGCGGCATTTCCGAGGAGCTGGTGTGTTGGATAAGCCATCTACTAGATCTTCAGAGCCGCCGCTCCGGGTCTGACGCCTAGAGTCATGTTGCTGCTTCTTCAAAAGAAAGTTGGGATCCAAGTAAGCAAGAGGATGTGAAAACTTTACTTTTCGGATGACCCGCAGTATTTTCTCTCTTGGCAAAGGTTCCGAGTCAGAGGAGATGGTAGTTACCTCTGTTGCACCGGCTTGGCTTGTCTCCGCTTCGCCCTGAGAGGAGTCAGCATCAATAAGTTGCATTAAAAGAAGGCCAAGGGAGTCAAGTTCTACCTCTGAGTCATCCAGTTCGAGCAGTTCTTGAGCTGTTTGCTTCTTGCGACGACCCGGACCCCGGGTCTTAGTTGCTTTGGTTTTCTTCTTCAAAGTGGAGGCTGCAGTTATTCTCTTCTTCCGGAAGGGAGAGTCGACCTACATACACATACATTTGCAGAAAGGTTAACAAAGATGTGAAGTACAAAATTTTAAAAAGGAAAGGTGGAGATTAAAGTAAAAGGTCTTACTGCGGGAGTCGGGTTAAGAACATAGAAGGGGTTTAACCCCGTCTTGTTGCAAACCTCCTGAGGTTCTCAAGCTGTGATTTGACAATTAAATTAAGGTCTTTGTCTGTCAGAGGCGTCTGGTTGAAGCGCTGAGGGTCGTCCACATCGCCAGTGTAGTGAACATTAAGCCGCCGCGCCGGCTCAGCGGCAAAATTCTCCAGGAAAGCCAGCAGCGGGTCAAATCAACGCCAGTTAACCCATTGGCTAATAAAGCCCTGATCTTTGAAAATGTGTGAGCGTATTGAGCGCGCTCTGTGGCGGTTAACCGGTCTAGAAGCTCGGTAGTGGTGCAGAGCCGGTAGGGGCAATAACCCGGCAATGGTTTCTCTTCAGCCGGAGCAGTGTCTCTGCAGTTGAACCAAGTGCGGTTCCAATCCTTGGGGTGGCTGGGTAGAACAGTTGAGGGAAAAGATACATCTCTCCGCCTCTGGATGGAAACGCCTCCGAGTTCAAGACTTGGTCCGTCTGCAATCTCAGTTTGGCGGTTGATGTAAAAGAAATCTCTGAAAAGGTCAACGGTGGGCTCTTCTTGCAGATAAGCTTCGCAGAATACTTGAAATTGACACAAATTGGTGACATAATTGGTACCAATGTCTTGAGGGTGAAGTTTGTAAAAATGCAAGGC
This sequence comes from Elymus sibiricus, assembly GCA_039707655.1. NCBI lineage: Eukaryota > Viridiplantae > Streptophyta > Magnoliopsida > Poales > Poaceae > Elymus > Elymus sibiricus. The sequence continues at coordinate 404,904,647 of CM077663.1, forward strand.
GTCCCGGAATTTTTTTGACCCGAGCGGTGAGAAGCCACGGAGAAGATGATCCGTGAAGATAACCACCTCCCCCTCCTTGGGTTCGGGAGTAATTTCAAGACAAGGAACCCGCCAATGGATGATTTCTTGATCTGGCAAAACCCCCATGGCTACATACTCATTGAGCATAAGCTCGGTAACCCCGGAGGCTACCCAATCGCAAGAAGAGGGGGCCTTAGTCATGGCTGACCGGGTTAAAACATGTGGAAACGTATAAAATTACAGCGGATTAGGAGTGCTACATGACAAGCCAGTTATGACTAAGACGGCGACGCTATTTGGCGGGTCATTCATAAATTATGAGCCACCTTTGGCTACAGGAATGAGGGGCATTAATGTATGGCGGCTTATATCCCGTCAAGATGAGTCGGCAGCATGGTGGCGGGTCACTAGCACAATGAATACAGAAAATATTACAAAGTGTGGACAAACAAGTTTCCCAAGTTACATCTACAATTACGGATCTGCGGCTGAAGATAAAAGGGAAATTATTGCTAACCCTAAAAACAATTTTGGAAGAACTAGCATGTAATGTGCTGATTCCGGGGAAGAGGCGATGTACTCTGGATACAAAATAAATGCTAAACAAGGCACCGCGCGATTTTGCTAGCATTTCCAAGTCAAGAGATGATTCCTTTCTTAAGCAAAGGTATGAACTCCGATGAACGGCGACGAACTCTAAAGTACTCCGACGACCTAATGCGGATCTGAGGAAGCTGAGGAATGGAACCTGAGAACACACAAGGAGTGCGGGTGCGTGCCGGTGAGCTCTGGTCACAACAGGTTGATGCAGCGGCCTCGGTGAGGTGGACGGCACGGTCCGGTTGGGGCGACGGAGCTTTAGTCACGCAAAGGGTTGGAGGAAGAAGAAGAGGAAACAGCAGCGGGGGAAAGTGAAAAGGATGCCCCCCCCCCCCCCCCCGTGCCTATTTATAAGGAAAGAAAGAGGTGGAATAGCAACAGTCAAGCGCGAGAATCGAGGAGATATGATAATGATTGACCAAACAAGCGCCTCGATTTATGGATTGACAGTTAATGCAAAGATCCGTTGTGATGTCATGAAGATTTTTTGGATTTACCAGAGATGACGTCATCCATTTTATATGGCGGGTCATGAAGATTTATTTTAGGTTAAGTGATTAAGGGGAATATGAGACTCACCAACCAGAAGACTTGAAGATTGACATGAACAAGTTCAAGTCAATCTGGGGCCTAATGTTGAGGATATAACCCCGCGGTATAACCCGCCCAGAAGGGGCCGGGTTAAGAAGTTGGCGATTTAACAATAAAGCCTTAAACGGGCCTGAAGACCAAGACAAGCCTGGATGTAACTTACCAGACGGGACGGGCAGAGGCCCAGAGCCGGAAGACGGTGCGTGACCCGGAGGCGTAAGCCGCCCGAAGATGGCTTGCCAGAGAAGGCAAGGCGACTTAGAGGCATGATCGGATATCTAGTGTAACCCGGTCTGGACTCTTGTAAGCCCAGGGCCTCGACCTGTGTATATAAAGGCGAGTCCCTGCGGCGGCTTAGGGTACGAAACAATTGATCGAGAGCTAGGTCAAGCGAATCCGCTCCCTTGTAATCAATACCCAATCAATACAACACAAAGCAGGACGTAGGCTTTTACCTCCTTCGTGAGGGGCCGAACCTGGGTAAACTCTTGTCTTTCATCCCGACCAGCCCCTTCGAGTTAATCACCGTAGCGATGGCCTCAACCCTAAGTCCTTTCACTATGGCATCTGCCGTGATAAAACCACGACAAGTACCCCTTCTCAGCTTTTTTAACTTTGGTACCAAAGGACTCTTGACTGGCTGTGAAATCAATTTGTTCTAGTTCATCATGTTCTTTATCAGTCAACTCTTTATTTCTTGCTTTTCTTTTTCAGATCATCATTTTCCAGCTCCCTATATGTATCTAGTTCTCCCTCAAACTCACCATCCACATCTTTATTACCAGTCTGAGACCCACCTACCTCTATCTTGTCATTCTGAACCACCAGTCTTAAGTTCTGTTGAAATAATTCGTGTTGTCTTTTCACTTCTCCCTTCAAACTAATTTTCATTATTTTCGTTTCTTTCCTTTTTTCCTCCATTTCTAACTTCGTTGCATGTCTGACAACCATTTCTTTAGCCCGCTGCAATCTCATTGGAAGGCCACTCTCCTTTTCCTTGTCGTGAACAATATTTTTTCCTTATTTTGTGTTGCTGCACTCTCCCCCACCCCTTTTGCTAGGCCTCCATTTTATCACTTTATCATATTGCTTCAAAGTCATGCTTCCAAGGTTGACCTCATCTCTCGTCAGATGTTATGTGTTTTTTCTCCCTCTTCCTGTGTTTTGTCTCTCTCTCAAGATCTTCCAAATTTATGTATTCAAAGGTATTTCTCTTGTTTTCATCTTCTTTGTAACATCCTTTCTCAACTACTGACTCCACACTAAACTCAATATCATATAGCAAGAGCTCTTTAGTAGTGACCTCTGTTTTAGAGTAACTTTTGTGCAGATCTCTTATTCCCACCTTAATTCTGACATCTTCTTTCGCATGCAATCTCTCCACATCCAGTTTCACCACTGGTCCTAGAGCAGAACCCATTTCACAAGCTCCCAGAAAATTTCTCAATGAGTGTGGCACATCAGACATGTTCAACCATACATAATGGAGTTTGCCTTTTGATTTAACATCAGGATTCCAAAATCAACCTCAACCTCAACCCTTGTGCCCAACAAGGTGAATTTCCTGAAATTCTTCAACTCCACCAATTTAGCTTGATTTAAAAATCTCAATAGAAAAGTTTGGGGACGCTGAATTTTTCCTCTTCATTCCCGGTTCCAATCAAACATATTGTGAAAACCCTGTGGCATGTGACATCTGTATTTCATTCAATCTCCCAGATTGAACAATAACAAGAGCCATTGTGTTTGCATATTTAACAACAACAATCTATTTGTTGTGTTGCGCAAGCAAATAACCTAGGCCTTTGGCTTGAAAACCTACATACTTTGCAACATGTATTTGGTGTTTCAAAACTGTACAATCATTGGTTCTATGTGATGGCCTTGAACAAACCACACAGAACACATTAGCTTTGCAATTCTTAATTTCCATGTCATGTTCCTTTACATTTCCCACATATTTGTTCCTGAATCCTCACCGCCTTGTTGTCTCCTCTAGTTTCTTTATTGTTCCCTTCTTTGCCGGCTACAACTCCTTGTATCATAGTGTCTTCGGCACATTGAAGAGTCGGTATTGATACTATTGTGACATATGTTCAGTGGGGATAAACCCCACCTGTCCTATTCCCTGTCCCACAGATACCAGCCGAGGAAATTATAGATTGGAATGTGAGAGAATTGTATATGCATCTGTTGCATGCCCCCCGTCTGTGCACCCTCTACATGGCAGCCATCCCTTGTTGCACTCCATGTTGCATTTTCGCTGCAAAAAAATTTCACAGCCACAGAAGGATTCCGTGAACTCTAGCCACTTTGACGACCATCTGAGTTCCCAAATTTCTGCTCTGAGCTACAGAGCCACCAATTTTGTTACTGCCAAAATTCCGAGAAAAGCTCCCTTTAACCTCCCCCCCCCCCTCACTCTTTGCCATCAAATCGATAAAAAATTATGGTATCCTTCCTCCCATAACCTCCACAACCCTGAGCAAAACTCCCCCTTCCTTCTCCATCGCCTGATTTGCTCCCCTTCCAAGATCTCCCCGGCCTGGGTTATCAATTCCCCTGTCTTCTAGCCATCTGAAGCCATACATGCCGTGTATTATTTTTGGACCGGGCATAACCCCTTTCCATTGCAAATGAACAGAAATACAACAATTCCAGCAACATTATCAGGGAAAGGAAAAGAGGAGAGTGAGATCAAGCACTGCCAGGAAACCCACTGCAATTCGGCCGCTGTCGAGACGAATGCCATTGGGCGAAAACCTAGGCAGCACAACTAAGTCTAGCCAAACACCAATACAGCTCCAAAAGCACGGGAGCAAGATAACAGTCATACGAGCAAAAGACCACAAGCATAACTACGCAACAATGTCTATCATCGACTCGGCATGAGACGGAGTATGTCTTCATTCTCCTCCAATCGGACGCCTGCCAGCATCGCACATCTTCATCAGCTGCATTGTGCTCGCCCTAATCATCTCAGCACATGTGTGCATCTCCTTAGTATCATCTCCTTGCTGCAGTCCTGCCCAATACAGAAAAAACGAACACATAGAAAACATATTCTCAAAGGGAGTCTTAATCTGTTTTTTCTCAAAAGTAGCACGGTTACAGGCTAGCCAGATAGCCCAACAGGCAGCCGCAAGTCCCACCGTATAGCACTTTTCTCCTGCAGGGAGAAAGGTATGACACCACGAAAAATATTGCCAGTAGATGTTTGGGCATCGATCAGTGCCCAGCACTACCTCGATAGATCTACAAACAACCTTGGCCACCGGACAAGTGAAAAACAGATGCTGGGAAGTTTTCACCTCACGGTAGAAGGAACAACAAGGGTTCCCTGGCTATTTCTTATTCCTCATCACCTGCCTAGTAAGAACCGCATCCTGTGATATTTGCCATAAAAATATTTTGATCTTGAGAGGTAGTTTCGCCCTCCAGATCCACTTATAAGGGCAACCGCTGAGTAGTCTTTCAAGCCACTTATACACCGATTTGGTAGTAAATTTACCATTTTGATTAAACCCCTAATACACCCCGGTCGCTATCACTGGTCAGGCGTAAGCTACAAAGTACAAACAGCATTGCGCACCACATCCCAGTACTCAAGCAGATCAGGTGTGAGCCTTCTTCTAAAGAAGGTATTCGCATCAACGGCGCAAAACTTACATGCATGAAAAGCGACGCACGCCGGCCGTCCCTCCCTCCCTCTCTCTGGCTCCTGCCCGTCTCACATCGCATCTCCTGCGTGCAACATGTCCTGCCTCTACCTCGCGTGCAAATCAATGATCCATGACCATTGGTCCATCATGCAAAGTTTGTGCGTACGTAGAAGCCATACTCATGTCAGCGACCCAATATTACCACGGACAAATCGGCGGCAACACTATCGCTGCCATGGCAGCCAAGGCAGCAAGCCCACCAAATAGCCAGAGCATAGGCCGGGCCTTGCTAGGCGGCACCCCAAGGAGGAGGCAGACTACAAATATCCACGGAAGACGCAGCGAACGGGTATCCGGGCTTGGATCAGGCAAAGGCAACGGCGGCTCCCTCCTTCCCCTATCTTCTCCTACCTCATGTACTTCCTCCCCAAATTCTTGTATCTGAGCTCGATTTCTCTGTAATGGAGTGATTCTCGAGTGGAATCTAACATCGTGGCATCAGAGCCTTCTCACCACCCTTCCAAAATTCGTCCAAAAAAAATCACCCAATTTTTTCCAGCACGCCATTCCTTCCACCACCATGCATCCTGAGCTGAATGCTTACCTGGACGAGTTCCAGGCGAAGGCTCAGGCGCGCTACGACGCCACAGACAGGTTGTTCGCGCAGTATGACGCTCTGCTCTCCAGGTCCATCACGGGAGCTTCGATCCCGTAGCCGGCGCGCTCCACAGTCGCGACCTCCGATGGCGGCCTCACCATCGACGCCACCGTCATACCGGTCGCCCCCGACACCTCCTCCACCACCGAGGCCCGTGAGACATTCGAGCTCATCCCAGGCGCGTCCCCTCCTTCCATCGAGATGGTGCCAGTCACCTGTTCGACGGAATGCTCGACCAACGTCGACGAGGTCCACAACGCCACCACAACCGTGCGCCCCGAGCCCGACGTCGACATCAACGACAAAGAGGTCGAGCAGCTCACACCCGCGTGGACACCGCCCACCATCAGCACCGGCACCTCCTCCCTCAACAAGGAGTTCGTTCCTCCCATGGCAACCACTACCAACGTCTTCTCAGCCACCACCCAAATCCAAGAGGCCCCTGCGGCCACCAATGATGCATCCCCAGTTTCCATCGAGATGATGCCTGTCACCTTGTCGACGGAGTGCCTGACCCAGGAGGTCGAGCAGCTCATGCCTGGATCTTCCATCGGCACCAACACCACTACTGCAGAGGTTCTTTCCTCTATGACCATCACCTCCGACATCATCCCAAGCATTGCCATGGCAGCCAATCCATTGTCGGCGAAGTGCTTGGCAGAAACCCTTGTCCACGCGAGTGATACGGTGCAGCTTCTGATCGCCACCATCGACAGTGCTGACGAGACACATGACACTGCCATCATTGAGCGTCTGCACCCGCCTTCCTTCGAACATCAACCATGGCCATCACCTGTAGAAGTGCATATCAGATCCAAGGGGAGCAGATCCAGACCATGCCCATGGCCGTCATTTGATTGCTTTCATGAAGGCACGCATCTGAAGTACACATGGCCTAAAATTACTTATGGGATGAATCATTTTTCTGGTGCTCAAAATTCTCTGACAGAATCCCTGAAATGTCACCAAGGGGTGTGCACCTGAAACTACTGTGTTCGTCATTCTCAAGCAATTGCCAAGCAGTACAGTTATGGTCAGAGCTACCGACAGTGGAATTTCAGTTTATTGCTCATGGTTCTACTGATCCAAATCTCATGAGAGAATCCTGTTGGTGCTTGCAGAAAATTACTTACAAGGGCAGTCACATGGAACACCTATTCAGACTAAGACCGTGGTGGTTGCTCAAATATGATTCACTTGCAGGTTATCTCGAGGAGCCATGTTCGCGTACACATCACCAGCCACATGAAGTTTCTGGATTTAGTGTTGAGATAGTACCATTACCATTCAGCGATGTGAGTTCTCCTCAAGTTCCTTATCGTCAGTCGAATTCCATGGAAGAGTCTTTCTGTCATTTGCCGGATGCAAAACTGCAGTCCGGGCGCCCTCCAGATTGTGCAACGGCTGAGAATATCATTCGAATGCCACCTGTACGAGTGAGGATCAGTCACATGGGACACTTGTTCAGGCCTAGACCGTGGCCCTCTTCCAAATATCATTCAAATGCCGGCTATCCTGATGAGCCATATTCAGAGAGAGAGCTTATTTCTGGGGCCATGGCTATAAGTACTGAAAAATTGTTGCACTCATTGAGTATTCAGTGTGAGCAGACATGTTACTTTGAGTTCGGTTCTATTCAAGCACATTCGAAACTAAATGAAGTTTGTGCTACTGTTGTTCACCTTTTCGAGGGCTCTTTGAGTATATGGTCTGAACTACATATTGTTGTTCATGAACAAGTCAGTCAGTGGGCTTGGTGTTTTACTCTTGATAAACCATGGAGCATTAGATATATTGCATGTAAAAGCCAGGAGCGAGGGAAAATTTATGAGCATCACATACTGGAGTATGTTGTTGTTGGTGGTATTCCCATACCTGATAAACGGCATGAAACAGCTCGGATTATGACTATGTCAATACAATGGAAATTTTTGAGTCGAGAGCAATTTAAGTATACTGTCAGTTTAATGAATCCTTGGAACAGTACCAGTATAGTTCCATGTTTCACTTGCTTTGCCAGCAGAAGTAGACAAACATCTTGGCTACCTTTTCCTGATTATCAAAATGCTAGTGCGACGGGGATAGTTGCAGTACTGCATGCAGATAATGTTGAAGAGGATAAAGTGGCTGAGGATACTAGTTCAGAGGAAGTGAGAGTAGTACAAAGCACAGGAAAAATCATGTAAAAGAGCAGACTGAAGATGGTAATACAAAAAGGATGGACAGAGCATTTTACACGGGTGATATTTACAACAAGCACACTGCTGACATGAACAAACCAGAGGAGACTGATGAAGTGCAACAAATAGATAATCCTGAAGCAAAGAAGCAGGATCCTTATGTTTTATGGCGTAAAAGATGTATGAAGATCGTCATTGAGCAGCCCTGGGACCCAGGTGGAAGCAGTTTGTCAGTTTGGCTTTCTCACTCGTCGGACAAGACTGATCATTGTCGTGTCAAGTTCCGTGGTGGTCAGCAAGCAGGGCAGTTCCTCGGTCGCATCGGCTTGAGGGCAAGCCGAATCTCAAGGGGTAGGGGATGTCAACAACCCAATATTACCACGGACAAATCGGCGGCAACACTATCGCTGCCATGGCAGCCAAGGCAGCAAGCCCACCAAATAGCCAGAGCATAGGCCGGGCCTTGCTAGGCGGCACCCCAAGGAGGAGGCGGACTACAAATATCCACGGAAGACGCAGCGAACGTGTATCCGGGCTTGGATCAGGAGGCAACGGCGGCTCCCTCCTTCCCCTATCTTCTCCTACCTCATGTACTTCCTCCCCAAATTCTTGTATCTGAGCTCGATTTCTCTGTAATGGAGTGATTCTCGAGTGGAATCTAACATCGTGGCATCAGAGCCTTCTCACCACCCTTCCAAAATTCGTCCAAAAAAAATCACCCAATTTTTTCCAGCACGCCATTCCTTCCACCACCATGCATCCTGAGCTGAATGCTTACCTGGACGAGTTCCAGGCGAAGGCTCAGGCGCGCTACGACGCCACAGACAGGTTGTTCGCGCAGTATGACGCTCTGCTCTCCAGGTCCATCACGGGAGCTTCAATCCCGTAGCCGGCGCGCTCCACAGTCGCGACCTCCGATGGCGGCCTCACCGTCGACGCCACCGTCATACCGGTCGCCCCCGACACCTCCTCCACCATCGAGGCCCGTGAGACATTCGAGCTCATCCCAGGCGCGTCCCCTCCTTCCATCGAGATGGTGCCAGTCGCCTGTTCGACGGAATGCTCGACCAACGTCGACGAGGTCCACAACGCCACCACAACCGTGCGCCCCGAGCCCGACGTCGACATCAACGACAAAGAGGTCGAGCAGCTCACACCCGCGTGGACACCGCCCACCATCAGCACCGGCACCTCCTCCCTCAACAAGGAGTTCGTTCCTCCCATGGCAACCACTACCAACGTCTTCTCAGCCACCACCCAAATCCAAGAGGCCCCTGCGGCCGCCAATGATGCATCCCCAGTTTCCATCGAGATGATGCCTGTCACCTTCTCGATGGAGTGCCTGACCCAGGAGGTCGAGCAGCTCATGCCTGGATCTTCCATCGGCACCAACACCACTACTGCAGAGGTTCTTTCCTCTATGACCATCACCTCCGACATCATCCCAAGCATTGCCATGGCAGCCAATCCATTGTCGGCAAAGTGCTTGGCAGAAACCCTTGTCCACGCGAGTGATACGGTGCAGCTTCTGATCGCCACCATCGACAGTGCTGACGAGACACATGACACTGCCATCACTGAGCGTCTGCACCCGCCTTCCTTAGAACATCAACCATGGCCATCACCTGTAGAAGTGCATATCAGATCCAAGGGGAGCAGATCCAGACCATGCCCATGGCCGTCATTTGATTGCTTTCATGAAGGCACGCATTTGAAGTACACATGGCCTAAAATTACTTATGGGATGAATCATTTTTCTGGTGCTCTAAATTCTCTGACAGAATCCCTGAAATGTCGCCAAGGGGTGTGCACCTGAAACTACTGTGTTCGTCATTCTCAAGCAATTGCCAAGCAGTACAGTTATGGTCAGAGCTACCGACAGTGGAATTTCAGTTTAGTGCTCATGGTTCTACTGATCCAAATCTCATGAGAGAATCCTGTTGGTGCTTGCAGAAAATTACTTACAAGGGCAGTCACATGGAACACCTATTCAGACTAAGACCGTGGTGGTTGCTCAAATATGATTCACTTGCAGGTTATCTCGAGGAGCCATGTTCGCGTACACATCACCAGCCACATGAAGTTTCTGGATTTAGTGTTGAGATAGTACCATTACCATTCAGCGATGTGAGTTCTCCTCAAGTTCCTTATCGTCAGTCGAATTCCATGGAAGAGTCTTTCTGTCATTTGCCGGATGCAAAACTGCAGTCCGGGCGCCCTCCAGATTGTGCAACGGCTGAGAATATCATTCGAATGCCACCTGTACGAGTGAGGATCAGTCACATGGGACACTTGTTCAGGCCTAGACCGTGGCCCTCTTCCAAATATCATTCAAATGCCGGCTATCCTGATGAGCCATATTCAGAGAGAGAGAGCTTATTTCTGGGGCCATGGCTATAAGTACGGAAAAATTGTTGCACTCATTGAGTATTCAGTGTGAGCAGACATGTTACTTTGAGTTCGGTTCTATTCAAGCACATTCGAAACTAAATGAAGTTTGTGCTACTGTTGTTCACCTTTTCGAGGGCTCTTTGAGTATATGGTCTGAACTACATATTGTTGTTCATGAACAAGTCAGTCAGTGGGCTTGGTGTTTTACTCTTGATAAACCATGGAGCATTAGATATATTGCATGTAAAAGCCAGGAGCGAGGGAAAATTTATGAGCATCACATACTGGAGTATGTTGTTGTTGGTGGTATTCCCATACCTGATAAACGGCATGAAACAGCTCGGATTATGACTATGTCAATACAATGGAAATTTTTGAGTCGAGAGCAATTTAAGTATACTGTCAGTTTAATGAATCCTTGGAACAGTACCAGTATAGTTCCATGTTTCACTTGCTTTGCCAGCAGAAGTGGACAAACATCTTGGCTACCTTTTCCTGATTATCAAAATGCTAGTGCGACGGGGATAGTTGCAGTACTGCATGCAGATAATGTTGAAGAGGATAAAGTGGCTGAGGATACTAGTTCAGAGGAAGTGAGAGTAGTACAAAGCACAGGAAAAAATCATGTAAAAGAGCAGACTGAAGATGGTAATACAAAAAGGATGGACAGAGCATTTTACACGGGTGATATTTACAACAAGCACACTGCTGACATGAACAAACCAGAGGAGACTGATGAAGTGCAACAAATAGATAATCCTGAAGCAAAGAAGCAGGATCCTTATGTTTTATGGCGTAAAAGATGTATGAAGATCGTCATTGAGCAGCCCTGGGACCCAGGTGGAAGCAGTTTGTCAGTTTGGCTTTCTCACTCGTCGGACAAGACTGATCATTGTCGTGTCAAGTTCCGTGGTGGTCAGCAAGCAGGGCAGTTCCTCGGTCGCATCGGCTTGAGGGCAAGACGAATCTCAAGGGGTAGGGGATGTCAACGACCCAATATTACCACGGACAAATCGGCGGCAACACTATCGCTGCCATGGCAGCCAAGGCAGCAAGCCCACCAAATAGCCAGAGCATAGGCCGGGCCTTGCTAGGCGGCACCCCAAGGAGGAGGCGGACTACAAATATCCACGGAAGACGCAGCGAACGTGTATCCGGGCTTGGATCAGGAGGCAACGGCGGCTCCCTCCTTCCCCTATCTTCTCCTACCTCATGTACTTCCTCCCCAAATTCTTGTATCTGAGCTCGATTTCTCTGTAATGGAGTGATTCTCGAGTGGAATCTAACAACTCACGAATAAAATTAGTATACCCTGCTTGAGATATCTGTTTAAGCGACAAGAGAATAATATAGATATCATGGTTACATAACTAATGGAGGTGCCAAGCTATTCACGGTACACCGGGCCAAGGCGTGCGGCGAGCCGTTGCCTGCCGGACAAAACTGAGCAACAAACAAAAAGGGGTGTCTGCATATGTACATGGAAGTGCTGAATGATCCTACTAGTGCTAGTAGTGGAAGATTGGGCAGGAAGGTGCCACATGCCAGTTTTGGGCTGCCCAAAAGCAAGTGACACCTACAGACCTACTAAGTCTGGAACGATAGATTAATTAGACAAGAACAAAACTACTAAGCTAACTAGTGCACTCGTGCGGCGTGAGGCGCCGACGCCGGCGCCTGGACGGCGGCGTTGCTGATGCAGTGGTGGTCGGCCTTGGTAGTGGATTCTTGGGCGGTGGCTGCGGCGGGTAGCTCGAAGGGGCCGAGCCGGTGGTCGCCGAGGCGGGACTTGTAGGCGGCACTCTTGTACTCGGCCCAGGTGAACTCCCGGTACAGGCTCTGCTCCCCTTCCCGCATCAGCTCCGGCAGCGGCGCGATCCGCTGTGTCGGGGCCGGCCCGCCGAAGTAGATCACCGACAGCCGCGACTGCTGCCCCTCTGCCGGCGCCACCACCCGGTGCTTCACGCTCCGGAACCGCCCGTTCGTCAGCACCTGAAATGCACCCCAAAAAACGTCTCTCACATCAGAACACATGCTTGAGAATCCGATAGTACATTTAATCAGTAATTATGCAGGTGGTAGAGCACACGCAGCCTACACGGGTCGCACGGCAATGAGTTGTCGGGCGCAAGTTGCACCCTTTGCGCGGTACGTCGTTGACAAGAACACAACGGCGGGTGGGTCGGGGGAACACGCACGGGACACCAGCTAAATAATGCGCCATGCCAGACCAAAACATGCGTGCGTGCGTGCGTCCATGGTAGACGAATGGTGTAGGCGGTAAAGGTAACAAGTGAGTGAGTGGTAATGGTGTGGTACCAACCTGGAGGGAGTCCCCGACGTTGACGAAGAGGGAATCGGTGTCGGGGGCCACAGGGACCCAGCGGCCGTCAGGCAGCATGATATGGAGGCCCCCGGTGCGGTTGGACCGGAGAACGGAGATGATCTGCGGGTCCGTGTGCTCCCCGAACCCCGTCACGCCATGCTGTCCCGCCGCCAGGGGGGAGGGGCACGGCGGGTAGTGGTTCACGCGCACCATCTCGTCAGCCTCTCCGACGTCGTCCGGCGCCACCATCCGCCGCAGCACGCCGCGGTGCTCCTCCGCGACGCCGAGCCCGTCCGCCATGAGCTCCAGCACCCGCGCTCCCACCTCGCGCACCGCGTCCGTGTACTCTTTCAGCGCAGCCCGGAGCGGCGGTGGCAGGGAGGCGGCGGCGACGGAGCCGGAACGGACGGAGAGGAGGATGTACTCGAGCCAACCCACGTCGCCGTTGCAGCCGATGCTCCTGCTGCCGTAGCCGAAGGGCCGGGCCGACGCGTCCATCTTGTCCTTGTGCGGCAGCGCGAAGAAGGCCGCGGCGCGTTCCTCCAGCGCGTCCGCGAGGGCGACCGGCACGCCGTGCCTGGTCGCCCTGAAGAAGCCCACGCCGCGGCATGCGTCCGCCACGGCCGCCGCAGCGCCCGGCGCGGACAGGTCGACGCTCGGCACCGCCGCCGCCGCCGCCGCGTTCGCGCATTTCACCAGCGGGATCGTGTCCACCGATATGGGCACCGTGATCGCCACCATGACCAACGCAGAGCACCGATATGTAGTGAAGCAGAGCAGAAGCAGAAGAGAACAGAGGAGCTGCGAACGTTTGCAGTTGTGCTCATCTGATGGGGTGACGGCCTCGTATATGTAGGCGACATGAGAATAGATTATGAGCTGCAGTAACCAACTAACCAACTAGGTTCTCACTTTAGTTAGTTTGATAAGTACTTCCTCCGTTGCTAAATATAAATTTTTTTAGATTCCACTACAGATTTCGTATAAATGTATATAAACATAATATAAAATGTAGATTTACTCATTTGCTTCGTATGCAGTCCGTGATGAAATCTTTAGAAAAACATATATTTAAAAATAGAGGGAGTACCAGTGAGTCAAGTGAGGTGGTAAGAGTGTCAGAGCAAGCTACGTGCATGCACGCACTATGTGTGGAACATAACAGGGAAGTGCCACCATGGCCATCGACCGGGCAGTTGGTTGGGACCGTACGGTTCAAGCGCGTCTCTGATGCATCCACGCCGAATTTTCGGTAAGACTTTTCCTTGCTCCCGAGAGTTTAATTCGGTCGGACGTAGATTCAATTTCTCTTTTTCCATATTTCACATATAATAATATCTTCGGGCGTGTATAGAGTTAATATATTAGGTGTGCCACATAGGACAAATACTGACATGAAGGGGAAAGAAACATAGAAAAAGGTTTGTCTTCTCTTAGCATGATATTTGTTGGCATATATTTAGGTATATTTATTGTTAGTAGAGATAAACTAGGAGATAACCTATTGTACATATAATTTCATTATATATATTATCAATCTTTGTGCATGCCCTTATTTACCATTTCATGAAATTAAAGCTAAGAGCATGAACGTTGCCCTTGTCATTGAAGTAGCAGGGGGTTTTTTCGAAGAATTTATTGGGTTGAACATACTACTTTTTTCTTTTTGTCTTTTGTTCACATAATATCTCATTTCCCTCTTCAGGAAGATTAAAACTAACTAACGGAACGATCATTGCCACTGTCATCGGAGCACCAAGAGTATTTTTCCCTTTTGTAAACAGTGCATACATGGTTGATCCGTACACACATGCAAAATATTGCGAGTAACTGGTGGTATTAGAAAGGTCAAGGGGTGATAAAAGACGGTGGGAGCAATGCGATAGAATAAAACCATGCGTTTAACCTAATGCATGGGATACCTATGCATTGTAATTACAATGAACATTACCTGCACCAGAACACTGGCTAGAGGCAGGTGACTATACATCTTTCATTCACATTACTAAAGTAGTGTCGTGACCCCTAGCCAGCGGCCCCATGTCAGATCCACGACGAGATATAAAGTAGTGTCGCAACCCGCCTTCCCTGCACGGTGTAGCGGCGCGTCCTACTTAAAGTTTAGAGAAGAGAGAAGGTCATGGTCATATAACTTTGTGGCAAGCTCCTGGACCAGCTTGTCGTGCCGTTGCTCTACAGCTAAGTGGAGGAGATTGTTCCCTGCAGACTAATCTGGCGCATGACACACTACACATGTTGAATGCTTGAAACAAACAAAATAGTTATACTTATTGTCTATTTCCAGAGCTTTTTGTCAAAACTGTGGTAGGAATGATTGGAGTGCCGAAAGATGACATGAACAATGTGTTCTTTGTTTAGAATGTAGGGTACCTTAGGTTGAACCTACATAGCATTGCCATGATGTAGGGACAATGTGTAAGGGCCATTTAACACCCCCCCCCCCCCCCACCCATGGTGTTCCGTGGTAACTGGCGAGATATCAAATTCGCATTTGAAAACTTTGTAGAAGAGGATCATAAAGATGGTGTGCTTGTTTATTCTGATAAATAGTTAATATGGCCAGGCCCTTCTTCACCCTAGCCCTCTGGCCATGGATGTGTCAGTCCCAAGCGATCAGTCTACAAACCCCGTTTCGCATCAAGGTGGATCTACATGGCGTCCAAACACATGTGTGGAACATTGCGGGGTGTGAGACGAGGAAAGACGCCTCCCACAAAGTCACTCATGGGGTGGAAGATCAATACAGTTCTTTTGTGGTTATTTTTGTAGACTCTCAAAGTGCCCATGCATTGCAAGGTATCCTGAATAGATTAATACTTGTTCACAAACTTTAAAAAATCACCGAATTTTTTGTATACATCACTAAATAAATGTTAGGTTTCACCAAAGTATATTCCTCTTACTTGTTTGGATAAGGTGTGAGATGGATAGGGCTGGTCTAGAGAAACTAAAGGGTTTTCTATCAATGTAGAGCAGAGTGACCAAGGTCTTTTTACTGTGCAAAAATACAACATCTTCTCTCGCATGCATTAGATGTAAATCCGATAGTCAGAAGTGATGGATGGCAGACACAACAACATCATCAACTAGGTCTTTTATAAGTTTCTTTTGGATTTTCTGAAATTTGTGGCTAAGTTGTACTCCTATGACCAATATCATACTAGTCAGTGGCGGAGCTAGAGAAGAAATGCTGGAGGGGCTAAAGTCAAATACAACTATCTTGATGGGGCCAAAGACTATATTTTTCTATTTAAGCACTTCCAAAAAAATATGTCTTCAGACATTTTGTCAAGGTTGGGGGGGCGGGGGCATGGCCCCTGCATCAATACATGTAGCTCCGCCGATGATACTAGTATAACTTTTCTTAGGAACTTCCAAACTCAAGATTGTCAAAGTATATCATGTTTTATGAAACTACAACATCACTGCTCGCATGAAAAAACACAGCATCTATTTTTAGGGGAATAACACGTCTACAACTACAAAGCACTCGTCAGTGGAATTTATCAGTCATTAGTCTTCTTAGGGAATTCACAGTTATTAGTAGCCCTGAATTCTTGGGCTGACACATTCTTGTTCCCTGGGCTAAACATGTCGGGTCCATGTTTAGGAACTCCTTCCTGGCTTGTTCACCAGTTTGTGCTTGGGCTCTTCTTACGAATGGCACGGCCATGTTTAGCGCCAAGCATTACGGCTCGTTGAGAACTGACTGAATTCGGTTACGGCGCTGTCAAAAATCAGACGACTGAAACTTCGCGAAGTCTCAGTCGATACTATAATCCGTTGATCTTGCATCGAGATTCGTGCAAACAATTTTTTTTTCTGTTTTTTTTGTCTTCCTGCATACTATATTACTTGACTGAGACTTCGACTGAGACCTAAACACACCCATTCGGTTAACATCTCGAAGAATTTTTTGCAAACCAGTGAGCAAAAGTAAAAGCGACGTGCGTGTCCTGCTCCCGGGAGAGCAACATTGGCGTGCAAGCTATAACTGGAAGAGATTGTCTGAATGCGAAATATAATGGCCATGCCTGCCCCCTTCCCGTGGGTCCAGCAATTTTGGGGTGCCTCTCAGGGGGAAAATATTTGATGCACCGGTGCTTTTGGTGCTACCGTTCATCGAATTCACGTTGCACATTTAAATGTTCACAAAATTATGAAAACTAATTAGCAGATTTTTATATAACATTAATGTGGGTTGTTATAAAAGAGTTAGTTACAATTTGAAACATATCACGAAAACAAAATGACAAATTTAACACTGAATAGTACCCACTCCGTTCCTAAATATAAGTCGTTTTAGAGATTTCAATATGAACTACATACGAACGTATATCGACGTATTTTAGAGTGTAGATTTACTCATTATGTTTCGTATGTAGTCTATATTAAAATCTTTAATAAGACTTATAATTAGGAACGAAGGAAGTAGATAACCTAAGTTGGGCGTTAGATTTGGCCCATTATCACATTGATATAAAATTTGTCATCTTTATATCTCAAGAAATGTTTCAAAGTTTGAATTTTGTGGTAACATAAATTGATGTTGTATCGAGGAGCAGTATATTTTTTACAAATTGTTAAAAATGTTCTAGGGCATCCGGTGCACCGGTAGCGCCATGGGTTCACGGGATGCATTTGTATGATCCGTACATGGCTCTTTGGCGACTCCTCGATCGATCGAGTAGCGAATGAAAGCCATCGGATCGAAGGGTCCCGGACAAGATGGGAGATGGCATGAGTGCTCTCTGGCTACTACTCGATCGGTCAAGTAGGGAATGGAAGCCATCGGGTCGAAGCGCCCCGGACAAGATGGGAGACAGCATGAGAGCATCTACAACCGGACCCCTCAAAACCATCTCAAATGCCCGGACAGGCTGCCCGGTCACTGATCGGTCACGAAAATGCGATTCAGACGGGCCTCTCAAACCGGCATCAAATGCCCGGGCTGACCAGCACCCCCATATCCAGCCCAAATATGGGGCGGGTATGGGGAAGTCCGGGCGCGCCCGAGCGCGCCCGCCACGTCGAATCCGGTAGCCCGACCCTACCTCAAATTGCACCAAATCCTCCAAATCCTTCCTTCTCCTCCCGCCGCCCTCAACATTTCCCGCGCCCGAACCCTCGTCACCACCGGTCCCGATCCACCGCCGTGATGTCCTCAAGCCCGTCCCCGACCGCCGCGATGGAGACACAGTCTGCCTCCTCCGTCAGCGTCCTTTCCTCCACTAACTCTTGCAAGGTGGAGAACGTTGTGCGGAAGATGCGGCATCGCCGGCAGTAAAAGAAGGAGGCGGTGGCGGCGTCGCAGGTAGGTGCGGACATGGTAGCTTGTAGAGAAGAAGAAGGAGATCATCGCCCATAGGGCGAAGGAGGCGACGAGTGCGGTTGCGGCAGTGGAGCGTGCGGCCATGATGCATGCGGAGCACGCAGCGTGAATGCAGGCGGAGCTGGCTGCTCAGCGGAGCAGGACAAGCTGGACAAGCAGGACGCATAGATGGCCTCGTCCGCCCCGTGAGCCGACAAGCACCCTTTCTCGCTCGGACACTGATTTCATTTTGACATGTCCAGTTTGTTAAATTATGCTTTGATTAGCTTTGTTTCGAATTATTGAATTTAGACAATTTGTATCAATGATCGACATGCATGGTGTCAGTGTACAAATAACCAGGGTGTCTATTACCCAGACTTGTGCGTGGGCAACCCCTTGGGGCTGACAAGACCTAGCAAAGCCTTGGAATCAAGTACTACAATATCAAGAAGATGAGAAGATAGAAGACCAAAGGCTGGAGCCCCGGCAAGATCTTGCCGGGACGGCTCACGGCCCCGCGACAAGGCTCGCATCCGGCAAGCCCCTCTCACTGTTCAAGCGCACCGCCCCAGGGCAACTACCAGCTTGTCTTTTAGCTTTTGTTCCCCTGGGTGCGTGTCAGACGCTGACGGCGTGAGGGCTTAAGCGGTGCGATGGGATGGCTCCTTTTTTCCATCCCCAAGAAGGGCAGAGACACCTCAACGGGGCATTAAATGCCCTTGTCCTAAGCCGTCAGTATTAGGTATGATAAGCACTGTAGCTACTTTCCACCTCATGTACCCCTGCGCACTACTGTGGCGACCCCTTCGAATGTATAAAAGGAGGCCCAAGGTGCCGCTACAAGGGGGATCTTTTCTGGCCGGTTGGACATGGGTAGCAGCTATTTACTGTAGCGCTCCAAGAACTGGCCTAAGAATACATCCAATACAACCAAGCAGGAGTAGGGTTTTACGCTTCCGAGCGGCCCGAACCTGGGTAAAATCCCTGCGTGTTGATCATCGGATCTGCTCTCTGTGCAAGCCCTCTTCCCTGCCGAATCGTAAAGGGATCCTCGTGACCCCATAGGTGTCGTTTCCGACATCTTTGGCGCGCCAGGTAGGGGGAAGGGCTGCGTGGACCTGATCCAGTGATTAGCGCACCAGTTTTTCATCATCATCACCGCCATGGCCCCCAAGAGGAAGGGTCTCACAGCGGTTGGACCGTCCGCGTCCGCCGCGCCCGTGCTTACGCGCACGGGTGACGGAGTCGACGCGGGAGGAGGGAGTAGAGATCCCGAGCTTCCACGACGCTCTGGTGATCGTAGCCAGGCGAGCGGCGTCGTTCGCGCCGCTGGATCCAGGGATGGAGCCGTGCTGCCAGCGGGCGGTGCGGTGAACTCCAGAGATGGAAGGGCGCCCTCCAAGACACCCACGCCGGCGCACGTGCCGCGACCTTCCCAGGGCGCGCGCGAGGAGTATCGCCGCGATGTTGGGGGTCCCGGACGTCCCCATGGAAAATCTCCTGAGCATCATTCTCGGGATGTGCGAGACCAGCATGCACGTCCACGTGCTGGTGGAAGCGGCGTACGGTCGCAGGATCGTGTTGTTGCTCCTTCTAACACGATTAGGAGTCAGAGCACCTCACGTTCCTCGCACCTGTCGCCGCCGCCTACGCCGGCAGAATCGCTGGCACGTGCGCAGCTGCTCCTGAACTTCCCTCCTGCTGCGGACAAGCTCGAGGAGTGGAGATCCGCCATTCAGAGCCTCGTTGGCCTTGCCAACGAAGATAAGCCGGAGCAGGCGGAGCCCTCGCGGTGACGGTCCATCGAGCCGGCGCGCGTCGGCAAGGAGAAGGCTGCGGGCGATACGACTACGGTATATTCACCCCCACAGCAGCAGCAGCGGACGATGACTCGACGAGTCAACACCCGTGAGGACGATTCTACGGCGTCGTCCGACCCGCGAACTCGCCGAGATCAACGTCAAGTTCTTCGGGAGCGAGGCAAGGAAGATGCTCGAACTACCATCGAGCGGCGTCGGGAAGCACGCTACCAGTCCGACAAGCGCGCGGGGCCCACAGTAGATAAGCCTGCGCCGGGGTATCCTGGCGATCTACCTTACGAGGTGGGTTGTCCAGCGTTTACCCGTCAGCTGCGGCGAGTCCAGTGGCCCAATTCCCGCACGTTCAAGCCGGAGGTCCCGGAGAAATACGATGGCAAAACCCATCCGTCAGAGTTCCTGAGCATCTACACCATTGCAGTGCAGGCTGCCGGGGGTCGTGACGACAAGATACTTGCCAACTACTTCCCGTTGGTGCTCAAGCCCAACGTTAGGTCGTGGTTGATGCACCTGCCGGAAGGATCCATTTCTTCCTAGGCAGATCTGTGCCACAAGTTTGTTGGCGCCTTCACCAGAGGCCATCAAGCTCCAGGCCAGGAGAGTGATCTACATATCATCCCCCAGAAGGAAGGCGAGACCCTGCGCAAGTACATCCAAAGGTTCAGCCGCGTACATCACAACATACCAGACGTTCACCCTGCCGCTGTCATCAGCGCGTTCCATCAGAACGTGCGTAACCGCGGGATGCGGGCGGAGTTGGCAATGAACAAGGTCAGGGATGTTGCCGAGCTTTATGCTCTAGCCGACAAGTGTGCTCGAGCTGAAGAAGGGAGGAGACTCCCCGGCGAGGATGTTGGCGCAAGGGCTGACTCTGAAGATGAGGACACTGCCGCTCCAGCGAAGAAGGCTCGGCGGCGCAACAGGAAACGCAAGGGCAAGGCCGTACTTGCTGTCGAGGGGTCCGGCGACCCCGGCACCGCCAAGAAGGCCAAGGTACACGACCCCGACAAGGATGTTGCCGGGTGCGCCTCCTGTCAGGCCTTGGCGGCTGCCGACAAGCCAGACGGCTCCGGCAAGCAGTATTGCAAGATCCATCGTACCAAGGGTCACGATCTCCAAGACTGCCGGCAAGTCGAACAGCTTGTCGAAAAGCAGAAGGCCGAGTACGAGAGGCGAGACAAGGAGAGGGCTCAGGATGGTGCTGAAGGGTCCGGCAAGAAGCGCGGTGGCCAAGGAGGTCACCGCGGCAAGGCCAAGCAGCAGAAGGATCAGCCCGCTCGAGGCCGCGACAAGCAAGGAGGGGCTGATGATGGCATGGAAGAGGACGACGAGTCCAGCGAGCAAGAATTTCAGAAAGCTACTGATGCCATGTGCGTCGACGGAGGCGCATCGTTGCATTCTTCCCACCGCCAACTTAAACAGTGGGTGCACGAGGTTAATGCGACAGAGCCGTCTGTCGGCGCTCGGAAGCCCTTGAGATGGCCCAACACGCCTATCGTTTTTGACGTTGAGGATCACCCTGATCGCGTAACTGCGGTTGGGTGTTTGCCGTTGTTGGTCTCGCCAACGATTCGCAACCTCAAGGTGACGAAAATGCTAGTTGACGGTGGGGCCGGCTTAAACTTGATTTCACCCGAGGTCATCATGAGATTGCAAATTCCTGATGGAGATCTCGAAGAGACGGGCTCTTTTCAAGGGGTCAATCCAGGAAGAAGCCAACCCAAGGGAAAGATCACGCTGCCGGTGACATTTGGCAGTGACTTAAACTTCAGGACGGAGAAGATTGTGTTTGACGTCGCCAAGATACCATTACCATATAATGGGATCCTTGGCCGCCTGGCGCTGGCCAAGTTTATGGCGGCATCACACTTCGCCTACAACGTGCTGAAGATGCCTGGGCCGATGAGCGTTATCACTGTCGGTTCCGACAAGAAGGACGCGCTCATCTGCACCGATCAGCTCTACCGGGATGCAGTTGCAGCATCTGCCGCCAAGGCGCTTGCTCCTGCCGCTGAAGCTCCCGGAGGGAAGAAGACCGGCAAGGCCTCTCGCATGCACTCCGGCAAGCGCGCCTCTTCGGAGTGTTGCGCTCCCGTTGAGGACATGCCTGAGAGCTCCACCGGCAAGAGCAGGAAGTCCAAGGCTGCTCCACCAGCAACCAAGAAGGTGCCCGCCAAGGAAGATGGCACGGGGGGAACTTTCGTTATAAGTTCCACCCTTGACAGCAAATAGGAAAGCGCGCTCGTTGCCTTCCTGCGGGCGAATGTCGATGTGTTTGCATGGCAACCATCTGACATCCCCGGTGTTCCCAGGGAGGTAATTGAGCACCACCTTGCCGTCTGTCCACACGGGCGGCCCGTCAAGCAGAAGGTCAGGAAGCAAGCTTTGGAGCGACAACAGTTTATTGCCAAAGAAATCAAGAAGTTAGAAGCAGCAGGCTTAGTTAGAGGAGTACTTCATCCAACATGGTTGGCCAATCCAGTTGTAGTGCGCAAGGCGAATGGGAAGTGGAGGCTATGTATTGATTATACAGATATCAATAAAGCCTGTCCAAAAGACCCCTTCCCTTTGCCTCGCATCGACCAGATTGTGGACTCCACTGCCGGCTGCGACTTGCTGTCGTTCCTTGACGCCTACTCAGGTTATCATCAGATATTTATGACCAAGGAAGACGAAGAGAAGACCGCATTCATCACCCCATGTGGTACGTACTGCTTTTTGCGTATGCCTTTCGGGTTGAAAAGTGATGGTTCTACATTTGCAAGAGCAGTCCTGATTGGTTTTGAGCCCCAGCTACATAGAAATATGGAAGCTTATATGGATGACATAGTGGTCAAAACCAAGGACAAGGCAACACTCATATCAGATTTAGAAGAAACCTTTGCAAATCTGCGCAAGATCAACTTGAAGCTCAACCCTGAGAAGTGCGTGTTCAGTGTCCCATCCGGCAAGCTCCTCGGGTTCTTTGTATCTCAGCGAGGAATTGAAGCAAATCCCGACAAGATCAAAGCAATTGAGCAAATCGAAGCGCCAAGACGTGTCAAGGATGTGCGCCGTCTTGCCGGCTGCGTTGCTGCTCTGAGTAGGTTCATTTCAAAATCTGCTGAGCGTGACCTGCCCTTCTTCAAAATTTTGAAGAAGGCAGGTGCAATGAAATGGACTCCGGAAGCGGAGGCAGCGCTGCAGGATTTGAAGAGATACCTCTCCTCTTCGCCAGTACTAGTCGCGCCAAAGCCACAAGAGTCGTTGCTGCTATATCTAGCGGCAACGAATCAAGCGGTGAGTGCTGCGTTGGTGGCGGAGAGAGAAGTTGATGAAGAAGCAGCGCTAATGGCAGGACCGCCAAGTGATGAGCCAAGGCCTTCCCCGGCAGAGTCTGGCGCCGACAAGGTCGAGTCTGCGCAGTCAAGCCAACCAATACAGAGGAAGAAGATGGTGCAGCGCCCAGTTTATTTCGTCAGTTCCCTTCTACAAGGGGCTAGGTCGAGATATTCTGGTGTGCAGAAGCTGCTTTTCGGCCTCCTTATGGCCTCGAGGAAGCTGCGCCATTACTTTCAGGCACATGAGATCACCGTCATCACTCGCTTTCCGTTGCAGCGGATTCTGCGAAACCCAGAAGCTACCAGCAGGATTGTGGAGTGGGCTTTGGAGCTGTTGAGTTTTGGTCTCAAGTTTGAAAGCACTTCGACCATACAGAGCAGAGTCTTGGCGGAGTTCATTGCAGAATGGACCCCAATGCCAGATGAGGAAATTCTAGAGTCGACCATCCCCGGCAAGGAAACAAAGCAAGAATGGGTCATGTATTTTGATGGGGCCTTCTCGCTGCAAGGCGCCGGTGCTGGCGTGCTGCTTGTCGCACCCACCGGAGAGCACCTCAAATACGTGATTCAGATGCTTTTTCCCCGGGAGAGATCAACGAACAATACTGCCGAATATGAAGGGTTGCTTGCCGGTCTCAGGATCGCGGCGGACCTTGGAATCCAGAAGCTTATTGTCAGAGGTGATTCTAAGCTTGTCGTCACACAAGTCAACAAAGATTATCAGAGCCCGTTGATGGATGCTTATGTAGATGAAGTGAGAAAGTTGGAAGAGCGTTTTGACGGTCTACAAATGGAGCACGTCCCTCGTGCAGAGAATAGCATTGCCGATGACCTGTCGAAGCGCGCTGCCCTTAAGCTGCCTGTGGAACCAGGTACCTTTGTGCTCCGACTCACTCAGCCATCCGTGACACCATCAATAGGGCAAGAGAAAAGAAGAAAGTTGAGTTCCGGCAAGTTCTCCCCGGCAGAGCTCCCAGAAGCCACCGGCAAGGAAGTTGCCGGGAACAACGCCAAGCTTGTCGGTGAGCAACAGGCTCCGGCAGGAGCTCAGGCTCTTGCCGTTGAGACAAGCGCTCCCGCCGAGCTTGCCGGGGAACGACAAGATCCGGCAGGGTCTCAGGCCCTTGCTGTCGAGACAACTGCTCCCGCGGCAGAAGATTTGCCTTTAGTCCTTGCCGTCGAGCCTCAGGCTCCAGCATGGGCACAGCACGTCGTCCATTTCCTTCAGATAGGAGAACTTCCCGATGAGCAGGAAGAAGCAGAGAAAGTAGCCCGTCGGTCTAAAATGTACCAGTTTGTGGATGATGTCCTGTACAGAAAAGACCAAACGGTGTGAAATTGAAGTGCATTTCTCGGGAGGTTGGACTAGGGCTGTTGGCAGAGATACATGGAGGCATATGTGGCTCTCACATAGGATCAAGAGCACTTGCCGGCAAAGCATTCCGGCAAGGTTTCTTTTGGCCGACTGCCCTCCAGGATGCAGCTGTACTAGTAACCAAGTGTGAAGCGTGCCAGTTTCATTCAAAGAAGCTACATCAACCAGCTCAAGCCCTTCATACGATCCCTTTATCCTGGCCATTTTCAGTCTGGGGGCTCAACATCTTGGGCCCCTTCCCCCGTGTTGTCGGGGGCTTTGAATACTTGTACGTCGCCATCGACAAGTTCACAAAGTGGCCAGAAGTGGAACCAGTGAGGAAGGTGACAGCACAGTCGGCCGTCAAGTTCTTTAAAGGAATAGTTTGCCGCTTTGGTGTACCCAACAGGATCATCACCGACAACGGCACACAGTTCACCAGAAACACCTTCATGCAGTACGTCCAAGACCTTGGCGGCAAAATTTGTTTTGCTTCTGTTGCTCACCCAAGGAGTAACGGCCAAGTGGAAAGGGCAAATGCTGAGGTGCTGCGTGGTCTCAAGACAAGAACTTTCGACAAGCTGCGCAAGTGCGGAAGGCGCTAGATTGATGAGTTGCCGGTGGTTCTTTGGTCGATCAAGATGACACCGAATCGAGCTACCGGCCAGACACCCTTCTCCCTAGTATATGGGGCAGAAGCAGTTCTCCCCACGGAACTCATATACGGGTCACCTCGAGTGCTCGCCTATGATGAGCTCGAGCAAGAACAGCTGCAGCAAGATGACGCGCTACTCCTTGAGGAAGATCGTCTCCAGGCTGTTGTGCGAGCTGCACGCTACCAGCAAGCTTTGCGCCGCTATCATAGCCGCAAGGTTCATGCCCAGAGTCTTGAGGAAGGCGACCTTGTTCTTCGGCGCGTTCAGTCGGCCAAGAATTCCAACAAGTTGACGCCGAAGTGGGAAGGCCCTTATCGGGTAGTACGAGTCACCAGGCCTGGCGCAGTCCGCTTGGAGACCGAAGACGGTTTTCCGGTGAGCAACTCCTGGAATATCGAACATCTTCGTAAGTTCTATCCATAAGGCGCGGTTGCCGGGTCTCCCGGCAACCCCTTTTGTACAAGTCTTGCCGCAGTAGCATGTAATCCTTTGTACAAAGCCAGGCGCAGACCCTGTGCGTAGTTGAGTAAAGATAAGTGTTTTACAATTCTTGTCGATTTGCATGTTTATTTATATGCATGTTTATCTAAGATATTGTATTATGCTTACTCCCGACAAGTGCTAACGAACCGCCAAGGTTCCATATCTATATTTTCTCTTCTTTCTTTTTCTCAAAGGAACAGAAGGTTACCTCGCGTGCAGCTTTGCCGGGGGGGAGAATGGTGGTATGGATACCAATAGGCGATGTTCAAGGAAATCATCTTGTCGGAAAGAGTGCTTCAACAAAAAGCTAAGTTGCTCAGTTGCATAAATTTTAAACGGATTTTTGTTTTGTTGTTCCCCTTGAACAGTTTCAACTTATGTATGGAAAACCTGCACGCGAAGGAACCTTGCTGTAAATTGGTTGCACCCTTATCCTGTTTCGAGTCCGCTCAACAGTTTAGGTGGCTGCACTAAGAGCATCAAGGTCTCTTGCCGGCAGCAGCCCCGCCAGCAGGCTGCTAAAGTCCCGCACCTAGCGCTCGCGGCAAGGGTATGCGCGCCGGCGAGTTTCCGGTTAAGCGTAGGGCGAGTACATACATGAAGAAATTAAGCAAAGGGGGAATAACATATCATTTGTCCAGAACAGAGCAAGTTATATTACAATAAAAGCTGCCGCGATTCTAACATAAGAAAATGTTGTCTTTGGCATGAAATGGCGGCGGCAAGGAACAAAGCAGTTAATCCCGGCGATCACCTTCGACTCTCTTCACTTGGCTGACCCTGTCGACGATGGGTGCGACAAGCTCTTCTGCCGCCTTGAGATCGGCATCCTTCGGCAGGCGGTCGAAGACGTTGGCGAGGTTGATGTCGGGATTCCTGTAGACCACCTTGGTGAGCACCTTGCGGAGGACAGCTTGGCAGAGCTTGCGCGACTCGCTAGCCAGATGAGCTGCTCGGTTAGAGTGGAGTTGCTCCAGAGCTACAAGCACGTGGTCGAAGAACATGGCCAGCTTGGCGCTCTGGGACATCCGGTCGCCAAGAGGCTCCCTGTAATCTTCCAAGCCCATGGTAGACAGTTGCGCGGCAAGCTTCCTCGCGACGACGACAAGCTTCTCGGTCCAGATCTCCATGCCTCACACATAGTCATTGTGCTCGAGGGCGGCGCTCTTGAACAACTCCTGTTCATTCTGGAGGTCTTTGGTCAGGGCCTTCTCACGAACTTCCGCGGATTCAAGGGACTCCATCAGCTTGGTCAGCTTCAGCTTCAGATCAGCGATGGACTCGTTGGCTGTGGAGAGCTCCTTGGACCTGTCAGAGACGGCGACCTGTGCCTCCGCCAGACTGCGAAGAGTTTTGTCTCTTTCGGTCTCGAGCGTAGAGGCCTTCTTGCCGTGCTCCTCAAGCTCCGTCTCCAGCTTCTTCACCTTTTCAGCAAGCTCGTTCTTGGCGGCCTCTGCAATTTTGGCGGCATCGACGGCCTCCTTCAGCTTGCGGGCGTGGTCCACGGCTAGAGTTTTCAGCGCATCCATGTGCCTTTGCTCCAGCTCCTGGGTCCGCTGCGCGACAAGATTTTCAACCTCCTTGTCCTTGGCACGGAGCTTGTCGGCAAGCGCCTTCTCACGCGTGGCAAGGTCATCTTCATGCGATTCGAGCCCGACACGAAGCTCTCTCAGACATGCTTCCTCTGCAGCAACCCGTTGCTTGGCCTCCTCCTGTGCCTTCTCGATGTCAGATTGCTTCAGGAGGAGCTCTTCCCAGTTCTGGCTCAGCTGAACTTGGCCTGCCTTCAGCTCCTAGACGGCCTCAGCGTACCACACTTGGGTCTCCTTGACACGCTCTTGAAAGTTCACCTCGGTTGCTTCAGCAATGGCGGCCCGGGAATCTAACTTCTCCTTGCGGGCGCGATGGAGGGCCTGGAGCTTCTGATAGTTGCTGTTTATTGCCAGGAGGAGTTTCTCCTCCTCAGATCTGCTGCTGCCGGTGCTAGGTTCATCCACGATCTCAAGCCCGGCAGCGGTGACGACTTCCTCAAAAGTCTCTCCTTCGATTGGCGCCCTGATGCTGGCTGCCCCTGGAAGGCTAACGAACAGGTTGTCGCCGACCTTGAGGTATTTGCTGGAAGAGGGAGCTTCAGATGTTGGCGGTTGCTCGTTGGCAGCCGCCTCATCGACAGCCGGGGGCTCCGGGGCTGGGTCAGCGCTATGCGCTCCTGCAGCAGGAATGTCGTCAGTGCGGCCGCCGGACTCCTTGTCGGCCCTCTCAGCAGACTCTTCGGTGGCCTTTCCTTGTGCGCCCCTGGCGGCCTCAGCGGCAGCGGCCTTGGCGGCTTTGGCGGCAGCGCTTTCGGCGGCCTCCTCGGCGGCAAGCCTGTCGGCCTCGGCGGTAGCATCCCGGGCGGTGTTCTCGATGACAGCATCAACATCCATGTGTTCCGCCAAGGGGATGTCTGAAAGCCAAAGGAACAAGACAAAATGGGGATAAGGAGGAAGTTCAAGAAGACAAAAAAAGGAAGATAAAGCAACAAATACTCCGAAGCGGATGGTTTACCTGTGTCAGCCTGCCGGGGAGTGGGTTCTCCCCTCCCGCCAACATCAGTTGCCGGCGTATGGCAGCCGGAGCCTTCGCTGGCCATCTCCCCCTCGTCGCGATAAAGCGCGCTGGAGGAGGTCCTAGCCGGAGACGCATCTCTGGGCGGCGTGGTTGATGGAGGTGGCATGTCAGGAATGAACTCTGACGATTCTCCTTGTCGCCACTCTCCTCCTGCACGTCCGATGATGTCAGCAGCATAAATGCACACCCCGGCACTTGCCAGCGGAAAGTGAGTAATGGACTCACGCTGGGGGCTGCGCCGGGGGCTGAGTCGAGGACTGCGTCACGGGCTGGGTCTCGGGCTGATGGTGGCCGTTTCTGGTGCACCTGAGGTGCTTGCCAGCGGCTCCTCGTCCGTTGAGGTCCTTGCCCTCTTCGCTATCCTCTGCGCCAAAGTTTCCGCATCTCTACGGAAACAGGAAACAAACGATGAGTTGGAGCGAAATTAGAAATTTAGAAGATAAAGGGTGCGACAAGCTTCTTACTCTTCTTCTTCTCCCGAGCTAAGGGCAGAGAGGTCGAAGGCGACTTCCACCATTTTGGCCGGGGGAGGAGGTGAAGGGGGGCTCCTTGGCCGCTTGGCCGCGGCAGGTGCGGGTTGGCGATGAGCTTCTTGCCGCTGCGTCGCCTTGCCGGCAGCCCCCTTGTCGGGGGCTGCACTACTTGAGGAGGTCTGCTAGGCCGGGGCCCCAGAAGCGGCGCCTCGAAGGACGCGTCTGCTCCTTGGCCTGAGAGACGGGGCCTCCTCGAGTGGTTCCTCCTCGGCTGCGTGTGCGACAGGCTGACCCCCGGCAGATGTACCGCCCTGTTCTTCAATAGTCTCATCCTGCCCGGCAAGGTCCTCATCCGGCAGCGCCTCCTCTTCGCTGGATTCTTCTTCCGCGAAGGCAGCGCCGCTAGCCTCCGCGGCAAGGCCCGCTTCCTGCACTCTGCTAGCGATGTACTCCAGTTCTCTTTCAGTGGTGTTGCGGATGAGATCTTCTCCCTCGAGGATGGGCTTCTCCGACAGATTATCAAAGAATCGTTGGACCTTGTCATCGGGAGGCATGATCCAGGACCCGTCAACGCTGTGAGCATCAAGCTCCGGCATCATTGCGAGGATTGAGTTCAAGCGAGAATTGTTGCATAAGGGGACTATGCTTGCCGAAAGATCACGCACCACTGCGCTCTTGAATAGTTTTTGACAAACGGATGCGTACTGCATACGTGTCATGTTGAAGTCCAACCCAGGGCGCAGCCGCATGATATCGGCCGCATTCTTGAAATCCCAAGCTGGCCTCCCTTTGTTCTGCAAAGGGGCAATCCACCGGCGAAGGAAGTCGGCGCCTATCATATCTACAGACAGCCCGACAGCCTTGAGGCGGAGGATTCTTGTCGTCGCAACTGTGAGCTTTGCATCTTCGGGATCAAGAGCGCTCCAGTCGTTGTTGCGGGCTATCCTCGTCTGCCGCGGCAAGCAGAAAGATTGGATTTCTTCCTCTTCTGTCTCCCGAACCCAGCACCATATGCCCCGCCATTCCTCCCACTTTCGGCAGTAGGCCCCCTCTGGATAGACCTCCTTGGTTCCTGTCCGTGGGATCCAGGCGACGGAACCAGAAAGGGCCTCGCCGCTCTCGATTCGAGGAATGAAATAATGGCGAAAGAGGGCAGTGCTAGGATTTACTCTGACAAAGTTTTCGCAAAGATGAGCGAAAACAGACATGCACGTCACGGCATTCGGCGTGAAATCTAAGAGCTGGAAGCCATAGGTGTGCATGATGTCTTTGAAGAAATCGGAGAAAGAGGGACAGAGTCCGCAGTAGAAGTAGTCGGAGAAAAAGTAATATTTCTTTGGATGAGCCTTGGCAGATCCTGGACTTACGCGAGTAGCGGGATGCGCTGCCGTCTCCGACGCCCACATGAACTGGTATTGTTCCTTCAAGGCTTCCGCGTCGAGCGACGGCGCAAAGACGATGCGCTCTTTCCGCATCTCCACCATCTTGTTCTCCGCCGCTTTCTTGCCCTTGCCCTTGCCTGCCTTGGGCGGCATGGTGGCTATGGAGGCTGGAAGATGAGGACGGCGAAAGTGTGGGGGCGGCGAGAGCGATGGAAGGAAACTCTGGTTTGGAGTAAGACGGCGGCGGTTCCTAGATCGGAAGAGGCAAGAGGTAAATGAGCCGCGGCCCTGTGGATTCCTTTTTATGGGGAAGGCGCGGGGCTGCCTCTTTACTAAAATAATGATGGAATACCTCGCGAGCGTGCTGCTGCAACGGTCGCGTCGCGCACGTCCCCCACGTCCCGCATTTAATGGGCGTCGTGGGTGGCGCAGTAAAGGAATGATTACAGACGGTAACTGCTGCCACGCGTGCCCGCGCACTATTTGGGCCTGGCCCAACGACGCCGTGCGCTCCCATGTGGCCCAGGCCCGGGGGCTCCCGTGTCGGTGCACTTGTGCGGGTCACTTGTGCACGGGCCCGTCGGGGCTATACTTGCGACAAGACTTGTCTGAGTGTTTGCGGCAAGGCCTGTCGGGGTGCTTACGACAAGGCTTGCCGGGGCACTCAGGCAGTTGAAGATACATCTGCAGCAAGCGCAAGATCACAAAGTCAAGAACCCCAAGTTGAAGATCAACAAAATAGCGGTGGGACGTCTACGACGGATGATAACAATGACAAGAATGAGTGTGCAAATCGAGCATCGCGCTCGCGGCACCCTTTATGGGAGAGCCTCGGGGGCTGGCTCTTCGTCATACGACGCGGTGTTTTCTTATTAAGCCCGCAGCTCTTGTCGACATCCCACTCTGTTCGTCCACGTCATCGACAAGCTTAGATCTGGTAAGACCTCTGGCAAGCGCACCTCTTCGGAGTGCTGCGCTCCCGTTGAGGACGTACCAGAAAGCTCCACCGGCAGGACGCTTGTCGGGGAGACAGTAAGAAACAAGATACATGCAACATCCAAGATTTTTTAAGAGATAAATACCCAGTGCATTTCTTCTTGAGCGATCAAGGACTACATTGGGTACGATTTAATACATCAAAAGAGATCTACTACTATGAGACGGCGATTGATCCGGAAACGAGGTTTCGCGGATGGAACATTGGGACCTAACTACGGCGCCAAGCGTGCCTAGTCGGAGTCCTCGTCCTTCATGCGAAGGCGTTGTCCTCGTCGTCGCTGGAGGAGTCAAAGTCGCTCTCGCTTGAGCTCTCGGCGCAGCATTCCAGCCGAACGCCGGTCGCCCCGAAAAACCTCACGGAGAGGGTGTCGGGGTCGATGAGCTTGAAGTGGAGCAGGTGCCCAGGGGTGAGGCCACGGGAGCGGGCGAACGATTTCCATCCCCGCGTCAGGAACATGGCGCTTCCGGGGGTGAGGTCGACCGCCACCCACCAAGGGCCATTGCTGCAGCCGTCCGCACGGAGCCAGAAGCCACGGGGCCGGTTGCTCTCCATGGCCCTTGCGAAAGGGTCGGGGAGGCGCAGCCAGCTCCGGAGCCGGCGTGGAAGGACCACGACGAACTCCCGCGTCTCCTCCCCCGCGTGGATCCCCGCGTGGGGCTGCGGAAGGGGTGTGTTGCTGCGACTACCACCCCCTGCCGGGGCCGTCCTCACACGGCCACGGGATGCTGTCCCGCCGCGGGAGCTCGGATCCGCCATCGTCACCACCACTCGCGCTGCGGTTCGAGGGCTGCTCCTCGAAGCGCTAAGGGAACCTCGGGCGCGGCCGCGTCCTCTCGCCATCTTGGGGCGGCGCGGCAAGGAGGTGGCGAAAGAAAGAAGGAGAAGGAATCGAGCAGCAGGAGATCAGAGGTTTGCAGATGGATGGCCTTCTTCGTCTTCCCTCGCCCCCCTTTTTATAAGGCTGAGCGCTGAAGAAGGAGAGGGGCCGACCCTTCGCAATCCTGAGCAACACGCGTCACTCAAGGCGCGGCGTCCAAGGCGACAATATGGAGGCGAGCGGGCACCGCCCTGTTCATCGCCTCTCCTCCCAAGGAGGAAGGCGGACCGTCTCGGTCCGATACTCCCAAGACCTGCAGTTATTATGCGTCGTGGGAGAAAGCTATCAACCACCATCATTGCTATGGCCACGTGTACCCGCGCACTGTTTTGGGCCTAGACCAACAGCGCCACGCGCGCATGTATGGCCCAGGCCCGAGGGCTCCTGTCAGTGTACAAATAACCAGGGTGTCTATTACCCAGACTTGTGCGCGGGCAACCCCTTGGGGCTGACAAGACCTAGCAAAGCCTTGGAATCAAGTACTACAATATCAAGAAGATGAGAAGATAGAAGACCAAAGGCTGGAGCCCCGGCAAGATCTTGCCGGGACGGCTCACGGCCCCGCGACAAGGCTCGCATCCGGCAAGCCCCTCTCACTGTTCAAGCGCACCGCCCCAGGGCAACTACCAGCTTGTCTTTTAGCTTTTGTTCCCCTGGGTGCGTGTCAGACGCTGACGGCGTGAGGGCTTAAGCGGTGCGATGGGATGGCTCCTTTTTTCCATCCCCAAGAAGGGCAGAGACACCTCAACGGGGCATTAAATGCCCTTGTCCTAAGCCGTCAGTATTAGGTATGATAAGCACTGTAGCTACTTTCCACCTCATGTACCCCTGCGCACTACTGTGGCGACCCCTTCGAATGTATAAAAGGAGGCCCAAGGTGCCGCTACAAGGGGGATCTTTTCTGGCCGGTTGGACATGGGTAGCAGCTATTTACTGTAGCGCTCCAAGAACTGGCCTAAGAATACATCCAATACAACCAAGCAGGAGTAGGGTTTTACGCTTCCGAGCGGCCCGAACCTGGGTAAAATCCCTGCGTGTTGATCATCGGATCTGCTCTCTGTGCAAGCCCTCTTCCCTGCCGAATCGTAAAGGGATCCTCGTGACCCCATAGGTGTCGTTTCCGACACATGGGTTGCATGGATTTTTGAGGTCTGATATTTGAGGCATGTGGATGTGCGACGCAACATATGAGGGGCCGGTGGGTGTTGTCCACGGACGTATCAGACACGTCTGCGGACGTATAAGAGTCGGATTTGCCAAGTCCGGCTGTAGATGCTCTGACCCGGCTAAGGAAAGCGAGCACCCATGGCGCCTGCGTGATGGGGTTGAAAGGCCGGCCGGCCGTCCAGGTGTGTTGTGTGGAATACAAAATTCTGAGGGCGTACGTGCACATACCGGTGGCCACTGGCCATGGAGCAAACCCGGTCAGGCAGGCATGCACCTGCTCGTGGTTCTGTTGTCCCCATGCCATGTTTTTTTTTTGAACAGGAAAAGGCACCAAAGGCGCCATATATTCAGCTCATAAATAGTTTACAGTATGAATTACAAAGCCCTCTAAAATAGAATGTTGCAATTTTTGGAGTACAGGACATGGCTTATTCCTATGAGCTGAGTTGACACAACTAAAGGCAGGCTCAACAAAATAGTTGAGAACCTGATGTGCAATGTTATGGGAAACTCCATTTAACTCTCTTGAAATGTGAAACACTTTAGGTTGGAGTTCCTTTGTGACTAGAACATATTATGCAAGCTCCTTCCTGATTTCCCAATTAGCTTTTGTTGAAGAGATGCTTCTCTGGGCCGCTGCTCTTGCTAGAGTCAAGTTATCAGTGAGAAAGGAAACCTGCCCAATGTTATAGCATCTCCAATAGATGGTCCAAATATAAAAATACCTAACTTTTGGACCGTCAGGGGCAAAAAACGCTGCTCCAACAGACGGTCCATATGTAAAAAAAATTGGACCGCGGCCTCCCGGTGATGTAAAAATGAAAACTTGGTGATGCAAATTTACATCACCAGATGCAAGTGATGTAAAAACCGCGGCCGCGCGCCAACGCCCAACCGCCACTTCTTTCGCCTTCCGCCTCCCGACCGCCCGCCCGCTCCCCGTTTGGCCGCCGCCCCGCCGCAGCTCCCCGTCCGTCCGCCGCCCCGCCGCAGCTCCCCGCCCGTTCGCTGCCCCGCCGCAGCTCTCCGACGCCGCCCCGCAGTAGATCCAGACGTCCGCCGCCCCGCCGCAGCTCCCCGCTCGACCGCCGGCCCGCCGCAGCTCTTCGACGCCGCCCCGCCGTAGATCCAGACCCCCGCCGCCGATTCCACCCCACCTTGGCCACCGCCTGCCGCCGCGCCGCCCCATCGCGTCCGCCTCCGCTCCGGCTGCCTCCGCCCCGACCCCGTCCGCCTCCGCTCCGTCCGCCTCCGCTCTGCCCCGACCCCATCCGCCTCCTCTTCGGTCGCCTCCGCCACCGGTCCGTCCACTGCCCCGCTCCCCGTTCGGCCGCCGCCCGCTCCCCGATGGCGCCGAAGAAGACGCCGAAGGGCAAGTCGGGTTTCTTCGGCGTGAGGGCGAAGTCCTCCGGGAACTTCGGAGTGGAGTTCTCTGACGTCGGGCGGCGTTGGTGGCTCGGCACGTATCCCACCGCCGATGAGGCAGCGCGTGCCTACGACGTGGCGGTGTGGCGTGCCGAACGGCCGAAGACGGACCTCAACTTCCCTGAGATCGAGACCCGGGCGGAGGCGGAGTGGCTCGTGCCACAGGGCATCCGGATGGAGGAGATGCCGGCGAAGAAGAAGAAGAAGAAGAAGAAGAAGAAGAGACCGGCGGTTGTCGTCACTCCCGGCGAGAGCGACGAGGCGGCGATGGCTCAGTTTGCGCGGGAGCATCCCGAGTACGTCCAGGCCGAGCAGGAGTTCTACTGGAAGCGTGATGCCGAGAAGAAGGAGGAGGTGAAGAAGGAGGACGAGCCCGGCCCCTCGACGGTGATTCCCATCGAGTCATTGTCGGAGGAGGACGACGAGGAGTTCTGGGGGCTCTTGGATGACTCCGAAGAGTCGTACTGGATGCCCTCGGACGACGAGTAGTTCTGCTAGTTTAAATTTATGTTATCTATGTTCGAACTATGTTGAATTTCATGTTTGAACTATGTTGAGATGAAGTAGTAGTTGGTCGTTTTCAAAATCCATCTCCGTTTTGGACCATCTGTTGGAGTTGCTCTTTTTTTTACATCTCCGATTTGGACCATCTGTTGGAGTTGAGCATTTTTCAAAGCTCCAAAACGCACCATTTGGCGGTCCATATTTTACATCTCCGGTTTTGGACTGCCAAAATTTGGACCATCTATTGGAGATGCTCTTAAGGAGATTAGCAATGTGTGCTGCAAGCAATAGTGCTAATGCTTCAGCCTGCAAGGGGGATGATGCTCTAGTTGTGGAGGCTTGAATCATTACATTGTAGCCATCAATGTGCTCAAAGCCTTGTATATGTATTCCTATTCCTGTAATAGCTGCACTTGTATTTCCTGGGACTTTTTTATTGTTCCAAGAGGCATCAGAGAAAACCTTGGTACCGGTAATAAGTAAATCTGATTTGATTGTCTCTCCTTGCTTAATGATTGATTTGGAGTAGCTGGAACTTGTATCTGTGCTGATGTGTTGTTCCTGCTCTGCCCACTTCAGCAAGGCTTGGCTTGAATTAATTGCTTGTGCTGCCCAGAAAATTTGCATAGGTTCACCTGGCTTTCTGCCAAACAGGTTATCATTCCTGGACTTCCATAAACACCACAGAAAAGTAAAAACATTTTCCAAGGAGACATAGGGATGTTGCATGGAAAGAATGGCTTGTATAGCTTCAGTTATGTTCCTGCAATCTTGAATGATAATGTCAATTCGAATGAACCATGGTTTAGAGAACCACGCAGCTCTAGCAAAGTCACATAGGAAAAATAAATGGATATCATCCTCTTGGGAACAACATCTAGAGCATTGTTTACTAATGTGATTAGTAAATCTTCCTGCTCTTTTACCTGTAGGGATAGCTCTTCTAAGAATCCTCCATGCAAATGTTTGAACCCTTGGAGCCATGCTCTTGCTTTTCCAAACCTGATTGAGAAGGAACTTTACCTGTGCACTTACTTGCCTTGACCTGGGCTCACCTTGTTCCTGCATAACCTGCAAGCAAGTCTTGTAGGCTGATTTTGAATTGCATTTCCCTGAAGGAGTGAGATCCCAGCAGAGAATATCCTTATCGTTACTTTGGATGATAGGAGTTTGTTTAATGACCGCAGCTGTCGCCTGCTCAAAAAGCATGTCGATGAGAGCATTATCCCAAGCATTTTGGTGTGGGAGCCATAAATCCTTAACCAGAGCTGGATATCTAAAATGGTTGTTCTGAATAATTAAATTATCATAGATGGTTTGCCAAACTGGACACCAAGGAGTGCTCCAAATAGAAATGTTCCCAGAAGTGATTTGATAGAAGGAATGAGCTTCAAGGATAGGTTTAACTTTTAGGATGGAAGCCCAAAAAGCCGACTTGGGAACATTAGAGCTAGCTCTCCAAAATCCCGAGTCAGGGAAGTACTTGGATTTGAGGATTTGATGAAGATGATCTTCAGGATTTTCTGCTATTCTCCAGGCTGCGTTGAGAATTAAACCCTGGTTGAGAGCTTGAAGGTTTCTGATTCCTAGCCCACCTTCCTTTTTAGTGGAGCAGATATCTTTCCAGGCTCTTAGGCATAGGGATTTTGCTGTGGGCTCATCTTTGATTCCATTCCACCAAAAGTTCCTGATGATAGCAGTGAGTTTAGAGATGAATTTTTTCGGGAAAAGGATGTTGGACATATAATAAACTGGTATGGATGCTAGAACCGAATTGATGAGGGTGAGCCTAGCTGCATGTGTGAGCTTGTTAGCTTGATAGCTACTCAATTTTGAGCTAAACTTATCAAATATAAAATTGTAAGCTGAGGCTCTATCTTTTGCAGGAAGAATTAAAGGATGACCTAAGTGGATAGAGCTGGAATCAATGTCTGGGACAGGAAAGATGTTCTTGATTGCTTGGCACATGGCAGGCTGAACATGTTTGCTGAAAATAATTGCTGATTTGGACCAATTGGGAGTCTAGCCTGAAGAATTACAAAAGTTCTGGAGAATATTTGCCATCATAGTAGCCTCAGGGATGGATGCTTGGCCACAAATTAGTAGGTCATCAGCAAACAGAAGGGAGTGAATGGGGGGGCAATTTGGTCCAAGAGTTATTCCTGAAAGTTGGTTTTGTCTCATGGCCTGTTGCAAAGAGATGGAAAGGTCATTAATGGCCAGAACAAAGAGATAAGGCGATAGAGGGCACCCTTGTCTGATACCTCTGGCATTACGAAATCTGGCGTATGTTTGGCCATTTATAATCACAGAGAAGACAGGAGAAGAAATGCAAGCATGGATGAGGTTGATAAAGTGACCGTGCAGCCCAATATGTGAGAGAGCATCAATAATAAATTTCCATTCTATTCGATCAAAAGCTTTTGCAAGGTCAATTTTGATCATGAAAGCTTCATGTTCCCAAGAATTAAGGCAAAAGGAATGAGTAATCTCTTGGGCTATAATAATATTGTTAGATATTCTCCTGCCTTCAACAAAGGCATGCTGAGAAGGATGGATGTAACCAGGTAAATGAGCCTTAAGCCGATTAGCAAGGGTTTTAGCAATAATTTTATATATAACATTACAGAGGCTAATAGGCATGTAATCAGTCGGAACTAGTGGCACAAGCTTTTTAGGAATAAGGGCTATGTGTGTGGTATTGATATGAGAGGGAAGTACACCTGAGACATAGAAGTTTCTTACCAAGGAGGTGACATCGTCTCCAATCCAGCTCCAAGTTGCAATATAAAATTCTACATTGAATCCATCTGGGCCAGGTGAAGCTCTTCTTTTCATATCCTGCAGCGTCTGCCAAATTTCCTGCTTGTCTGGAATGGTATAAGTAAAATCATACTCTTGGTTCTGAAACGGAAATTGAGTTCCAATGAAAGGCCTGCCAATGTTATGATTTGGAGAGGAAAAAAGGTGCCTGAAATAATCAACAAATGTTTGAGCTATTTTCTTAGGGCTGAAATGGATAATATTATTTTCATCCTTAATAGAAACAATAGTGTTTTTCCTTCTTCTTTTAAGCACAGCTTGGTGAAAATATGAGGTATTTCTGTCACCATCTTTGGCCCAGTGCTTTTTAGCTCTTTGACTATAAAATTCAGTTAACCTGACCATGATATTTTCATATTCAGAAATAAGAGAAGCCTCCAGCTTATGATCTTGACCCTGTGGTGGAAGCATTTGAATCTGCTGGATCTTCTGCTCCAAGATGTTCAATTGCTGTTGGAGTGGTTTCT
The DNA here is from genome assembly GCA_039707655.1 of Elymus sibiricus. NCBI lineage: Eukaryota > Viridiplantae > Streptophyta > Magnoliopsida > Poales > Poaceae > Elymus > Elymus sibiricus. The sequence goes on from CM077663.1 coordinate 404,942,769, forward strand.
TTTTCCGGCACCATTTTTTAAGAGCTCCTGCAAGATGAGTAGTTCTAGCACAAAAAGGTTTGTTGACAGATTTTCTCCAAACTGATTTAGCATGAGATTGAAAGTCTGATTCCATAAGCCACCAATTCTCTAATTTAAAGTTCTGTCTGGGCTTTTTATACTGCCCATCAGTAGAGATTAAAATGGGAGCATGATCACTGAGAATAATGGGCAGGTTAAAAACATTAGTATTTGGAAAGAGAGCACACCAGTCAGGATTTACCAAGCATCTATCCAACCTTTCATATGTAGGCTTAGAGGAGAAACGTCTGTTAGTCCAAGTGTATGCAGGATCACTATAACCCAGATCAAAGAAACCACAGTTTTTCACCATAGAACGGAAGGCATATATGCGATTAGAATTAACATAGGGCGAACTCTTATCCATATCATACATGATTTCATTCAGATCCCCCATGCAAATCATAGGTTTTCTAGGGTTGTCATAAACAAAAGCAGCAATTTGATCCCATATCCAATCAGTCTGACGATGATACGGGTCACCATAGATACACACCAACCCAAATTGTAAGCTAGTAGTAGAATTAAAAACAGTGGCTAAGATAGTATGGAAATTAGCTGTGTGTACTGTAATATGGACCTCATCATTCCACATAAGCCATAGACCTCCAGACTTACCCCGACTAGGAACAACAATGCTATTATTCATGCCAAAACGTGAATTGAGATCAGAGGACTTAACCTTCGAAGATTTAATTTCCGAGATGAAGGTTATCTGCGCTTTTGTCGACTGGATGAGTCTGGCAAGGAAAAGCATTTTGTGATTATAAAAACTCCTACCCATGCCTCGACAATTCCACGCGACAAACTTCATAGATGCCTTAAGGCCAAGCACCGATGCTCAATTCAGCTAGAGGAACTCTCCCAGCAGCAGATCTTCGGAGCCTATAACAGCAGAAAAAGGGTGAAGCAGAGCCAAGCTACAGTAGGGATCTGGGCAGGGCGAGTTGGATAAAGAAGGGGGTGGATGGGGGACCAATGGAATGGGGATCAAGCAAGGGAGAGGCACTGAGGGAGATGAATCTGCGTCCCGAGCTGCAGGTGGGAGGCGGAGTAAGAGGACGCCGGCGAGGATCTGGTTCAGCAGTAACACAGGGGAGATTCAGAAATAGGAGATGGGGAAAGATCAGGGAGGGGAAACCAGAGGGGAAACGATCAGGTAGAGGAACAAGATCGATCTTGAATGGGGAGAAGAAGATCAGAGGGAGAGAGGTGTCGGCATCAACGCCAGTCGCCGGACAATCGCCGGAAATTCGCCACGGAGGCAGTCGTTCCTACTCATGCCATGTGTTGTCGACGTGACGCTGCGCCAACCTGCAGAGCGGCACAGAGGAGCATAGCTAGCTGGCAGGTCCCTCCGGTGGCAGGGGAAAGGTGGCGACTCGACTCCGACGGCGGCGCGCGGGACGCCCGCGGCGTCGACGGCGACACCCGTACGTCCGGCCAGCGTGTGCGGGCGCACATTATGTATCCACCAAATACCAGAGTCAAACTCGAACATACGGAGGCCACACGCGCACACTGCTCGCTGTCCGCTGAACAGCGCAACACGTATTGCCGGCTGACACCACCGACGGTCGGCGGCGGATGGCGAGCCGCGGTACGTATGTATCGAATCTCGGTCGCCCGATAATGGGCCGTCCGCCGTGACCGTGTGTCCGCGTCCGTGGTGCCCGTCTGCCTGCCAAGCGGCAAATGCCGGTTAATGCACGCGTGTTTAATTGTTCACTACGTCTATGTAAATTGGCTGAATTTGTAATTTAAGAGCATCTACGGTCGGACCTAGCAAATCTGACCCCTTAAACGCCCGCGGATGCGCCCAGTTAGTGACCGGACGTGTCCGTTTTGAGCCCCTATAATTTGGTCCGCGCAGCCACACTTTTCTTTTTTCTTCTCATATGTCCGGTCACTTGCACGTGATTGGTGGAGAAGAAGAGAGAAAAAGAAAATAAAGAATAAGAAAAGAGAAAAGGTGGTCCGGAGTGGGGTCGCGTCCTACGTGGCGGACTGACCGGGCGTGTCCGGGCGTGTCCGCGAGCCCTCATATCGTCCCCGTATTTGAGATGGATATGAGGGGTGCCGGTCAGTCTGGGCGTTTGAGACGGATACGAGGGGTCCGGTTGGGTCGCATTTTTGTGACCGGTCAGTGACCGGGAGGGCGTTCCGGGCGTTTGAGAAGCATATAGGGGGTCCGGCTGTAGATGCTCTAATAAGGACAGCGCTACACGTCGGCCGACGAATAATCTGAAAACCGCCGTCTCAACAGCCGTTAGATGGAGTGTCGAGTAGGTCTGTGATCACCGTAACAAGTTTAATGTTGCGCTCATCTCTTCGCAACAACGGTTCTAATGCAATATTTCCGTACCATTTTTTCCTTTGATCTCTGTAACAGAGGCCTTGTTACGCTCGGGCTTATGAAAGAAGGACCATGTTGCAAAACATTTACGGGCCGTTTTTTTCTTGAATATCTAAACATGAGTCTTGTTGCACTCAGCCTTTCTTCTAAACAACAACCTTGTTCACAATTTTTCTAGACCATTTCTCTCGTTCGACCTATTTAACGAGTTTTGTTGAAGAGCAACAAGAGGCTTATTGCAAAATATTTCTTTGCAACGAGTAGCACATAAGCTTGGTCTGCCCACAGCACCACGCTACGTGTTGCGCAGAGAAGGCGGCGGACGTGGAGTCTGTTTTCAGCCGGGTGAACCATATCATTTCCCATTGAGTAAATAAATTATGTGGCAGAAGAAAGGAGGCGATGCGGCTCTCTGAGGTCAAGCCAGAGTTGAAGACGATGTCGCTCACCGTGTCTAAGGCGGAGGCAAATCCGAGGGTTACAAATTCTGTCAATCTGTCGGGATAGGCTATAGGTAAGTCGACTGAAAATTGTTTTAGGGTCACTCGATTCGTTTGGGACATCGGATGCATATCCAATGGTCAGCAGCCCTTCTTCAACCATCAACTTTCCCTATTAATTTTCTTCCCAAGACGCCTCAGGGACCACCAGACGGACCGCCAGCAACCGCTGCCCGCGACCGGCGACACTCCTACACCAGCCTCGCCGCCCCGTCCTCCCTTCAACCGCCTCCCACCGTCGTGCTACCGCCACACCCGACCATCCCTCTATCCCTACCGCCGCTCTCGCCAGTTTGTTTCGACGAACTTGCACCACCCACATACCCCGAAGATAGATAATGGGGTTGCCTGCCACCCTAAGAGAGATAGTGGGGTAATTTTCCACCCTAAGATAAACTCAAAGGAATTTCTCCGACGAGCTCCTTCCTTCCTTCCTCCAGGATCCTTCTTCCCTCTTGTTGTTCCTTCCTAAAAACAAAATTCGACTGACCCATTTCAGGCGACTGACGTGCAACTAAACTGCAATATGTCTTTCTTTCTTCTCTCGCAAGTCTATGAGGGCAAAGCCTTCCTCCCTCGATCTTCGATGGCGAGCCCGTAGATTTATCTCTCCTCTACCTACCGCTCCGGTGGCCGGTGAGAGGGAGGGGAAACTGTTGGAAATATGCCCTAGAGGCAATAATAAAATGGTTATTATTATATTTCCTTGTTCATGATAATTGTTTATTATCCATGCTAGAATTGTATTGATCGGAAACTCATATACATGTGTGGATACATAGACAACACCATGTCCCTAGTATACCTCTAATAGACTAGCTCGTTGATCAAAGATGGACAAGGTTTCCTGGCCATGGACATGAGATGTCATTTGATAACGGGATCACATCATTAGGAGAATGATGTAATGGACAAGACCCAAACTATAAACGTAGCATATGACGTGTCAGTTTATTGCTATTGTTTTCTGCATGTCAAGTATCTGTTCCTATGACCATGAGATCATGCAACTCACTGACACCGTAGGAGTGCCTTGTGTGTATCAAACGTCGCAACGTAACTGGGTGACTATAAAGATGCTCTACAGATATCTCCGAGGGTGTCTGTTGAGTGGGCATGGATCAAGACTGGGATTTGTTACTCCGTGTGACGGAGAGGTATCTTAGGGCCCACTCGGTAATACAACATCACAATGAGCCTTGCAAGCAAAGTGACTAAAGAGTTAGCCACGGGATCTTGTATTACGAAACGAGTAAAGAGACTTGCTGGTAACGAGATTGAACTAGGTATGGAGATACCGACGATCGAACCTCTGGCAAGTAACATACCGAAGAACAAAGGGAACAGCATACGGGATTAGCTGAATCCTTGACATAGAGGTTCAACCGATAAAGATCTTCGTAGAATATGTAGGAACCAATATGGGCATCCAGGTCCCGCTATTGGTTATTGACCATAGAGGTGTCTCGGTCATGTCTACATAGTTCTCGAACCCGCAGGGTCTGCACACTTAAGGTTTGGTGACGTTTCGGTAGTATTGAGTTATGTATGTTGGTGACTGAAGGTTGTTCGGAGTCCCGGATGAGTTCCCAGACGTCACGAGGAGCTCCAAAATGGTCCGTAGGTAAAGGCTGATATATAGGAAAGTGGTATTTGGGTTTCGGAAAAGTTTCGGGTACTTTTGGTAGTGTACCGGGAGTGACGAACACTAGTAGAAAACAGTCCATTAGTCCCGGTTGGGAAGGGCCTTTAGTCCCGGTTCCCCAACCGAGACTAAAGTATAGAGACTAAAGGGTCTAAGGCTTTAGTCCCGGTTGGCTACGAACCGGGACTAAACCCTGGCCACGTGGGCGGCAGAGCACGCTAGGGCATGGGGACCTTTGGTCCCGGTTGGTAGTACCAACCGGGACTAAAGGTTGAGGCTTCATTTTTTTCATTTTGTGTTTTCCATTTAATTTTTCCCTCTAATTCAACATGATCACTTGCATCCATCCACTTTAATCAAATATATGTCATATAACTCATCATCATCTTACTCATCTAACAACTCATCATCATCATCTTAACCATACCAAGTTAAAATCTCATAAAACAAAAAAAGATAAAATGACATAGTCCTCCCACGACCTAGTCCTCCCTCCTAGGTAAAATGACATAAAACAGAATAACACCTATGTCTCCTGATGAAGCAAAGAGATCCAACGGTCTCCAACTTGTGGCTTGCGATCCTTTTTTATTTGTCCCCATGCTTCAATTTGGAGCCGTCTTGGTGGTTTGCGCTCAGTCGAGTATGCAAAAGAGAACTCGGGCTGGAAGGGGCTTTTAATTGTAATATTACCTTCGGGTTGCATCAACGGAGGCACAACTTCATTTGGCAGTTTCTGTTGAAGAACATAATAGTAGCCTAGTTAGGAATGTAATCAATACCATTTACGCAACAGTACTAGTGTACTTAATTAGCAACTGTTACCAAGATATTTCGGCGAATGTCATCCGCCCTCAACCTATGCACTAGTGTCCTATACAATGTATAATTTGGGCCAGTTCCCAAATTATACGGGAAGATCTCCCTACCAACTAGGACACCAATAACAAAGTTGATAAGATCATCCTTCTCCTCCCAAGTTAGATGTGATCCATAAGTGTAGTGTGCCGTGTCGATTATGTTCTGTGTTTCACTCGAAGAAACGAAATAAGCTGTAAATTATAAATTAACAAATTTAGTGTGAATAAACACCAAATATTTTTAAATATAGAATGCAAATTACTTGACAAATATGCATGGTTGACAAACTCACATGGAGGTAAAACAGGAAGCATATCGACATCCACCCAAATGTCGATGTTTCCTTCAATATGATCTTCAGGACGAAGATCGAAGGTTATTTCCATATCCTCCTGAAATCCATATGCCTTGCAAAGAGCTTCCCAATTTGAGCACCCTAATTCTGTGTTATTAACTGCATTCATTACTTTGACCAGAAATGTGTGACCATGTTTAGTCCTCAGGTTAGCTCTCCTCGTCTCCATACTCTCGTGGTCCTCGAAACCGAGCCTCTCCAAGACATACCGTCTTGCATGGCAGGGGATGAACTAGTCGAATTGTATAAATTAGAAATTACGCGTTGAAGGAAAGAAACAGAAGTCATGCATGCTTAATTACGAAAAAACAGTTGTCATCGTTGCGTACCGTAGAAATATTAAAGTCCTCGTAAAGCTTCATGGTGAAGAACATGCCGTCTCGCAGCCCAGGCTGGTTGCAAAGACCCTTATCTTCACCGCAAAGTTCACACACTTGGATCCTATCGTCGTCGGATGACGACGACATTTCCTGTGTTCATGATTCAAGAATTACGGCACGCTTGGATCCTAATGCGTGTGTGACTTTCGGTCCGTCGAGGCTTTCCTTAAATAACTCTCATATCTCATGGTGTGTTGGTGCACACAATCTCACACTGATATGGTGGTGTATATATGTTGGTGGACACTCTCTCACAGTAATAGTTCGACCGTCGGTGATGGACGCCCCCCCTCTTCTCTTCTTGCGCATTATACCGACGAATATATCGCAAAGAAGAGAAGAAGAGGAGGCGCCCCCCACGACAACAGTCGGGATTCCTCCATCAAGAACACACATGAAAGTCACACAAGGAGCAACGACAGACCGAAAGTCAGACACGCATTATACCGATAAAATATCACTAATACATTTATAATGAACTCGAATATAATATCACTAATACATCATCTCGAATAATCCAGTTAATGCATCATCAAATATTAACTAATACATCTCGAATATTATCATATAAGATCACTAATACAGATCGAATACTATCGAATAATCTAAGTGATCACTAGCGGTTCCTGAGTCGCGGGTGGTGGACACCCAAAGATAAGGAACCATCACGGAATCATAACTCGGGTGAGATCCCTGAAGAATCTGCCAGGTATTGTTGAACCTGGCGTCCAACGTCGCCATGTAGCGACGGACGTGCTCGTCCTCCTCCCTGACACGGCGACGTACCACCTCCGCGGGGGCCCGCTCCCTCTGCACCGAAAGTGACCCACGTGACCGCCACCAAAGAAGCTCCGGGTCGACGACGAGACCAGGATTCCTCACCAAGCTCCGAGCCCGGGAAGGTAGCACCTCCCAGTGCCAGCCCGGCGAAGCCCAGTCCCGGACATTGAGCCTCTCAAGGATGTCGACGCCGACTCGACGACGACGAGGATGCGGGCCAGGCATCGTCGACGTCGAGACAAATTCCTATGAGAACATTTTCTTATCGTTTAATCACTAATTTTTTCAAAACCCAAGAATTTTTCAAAACCCAAGATTTTTTCTCTAATCTAACATACACATACTAATTTTTCCTAGGACTCCTAATTAACTAAAACATAAAACAACTAAAACATAAAAAGCATCATAAACAAAATCATCTAACAATATAAATCTACTTATCCATCTACTACAATTTTCTTAACACATTGTTTAATGAAAAAATGTTGCATACCAATCACAAAAAATTTCATAACACTAAAAAGATGTTCTAACAAGTAGAAAATATTTGCACGTTTTTAAACAATATGTGTGTGTGTGTGTGTGTTTGCGGCACCGGCGGGGCTCCTACGTCGGAGATGGACGGGGCGGCGGGGCTCCTACGCCGGAGATGGATGGGGCGGGGGCTCTCGGGCATCTCCGGTGGTGACTCTAGGTGGGGGACAAGCATCCGTGTGCGTTAGTGTTTTTCTTTTTGAGAAATCTCGCCAACTTTATTTGTTTGAAATATTTTCATTTCATTTAGAAATCTAAGTATGTTCATTGGCTCATGGGGATTTCCCAACCAAATTTGTCTACTAAATTACAAGCTTACCCGCAATGGCCAGTCGGGAGTACGTGTATATGCATATGTATAAAAATAATTTTGCACTGAATTATGGTGTGGCAGCCGCCACATGCACCTTGTTGGGGAACGTTGCATGGGAAACAAAAATTTTCCTACGCACACACAAGATCTATCCATGGTGATGAGCATCTACGAGAGGGAGAGTGAATCTACATACCCTTGTAGATCGCTAAGCGGAAGCGTTTAAGAAACGCGGTTGATGTAGTCGAACGTCTCCGCGATCCAAATCGCAAGTCGTCCCTCGATCCGATCACGAACTAGCGCCGAACGGACGGCACCTCCGCGTTCAACACACGTACGGCTTGATGACGCCTTCACCTCCTCGATCCAGCGAGCGATGGTGAAGTAGTGGTTGAGTTCCAGCAGCACGACGGCGTGGTGATGGTGGTGAGGAACAATCTCTGCAGGGCTTCGCCAAGCGCTACGGAGATTATGACGGAGGAACTAGAGGGTTAGGGTTGCCGCACACGGCTTGGGGAAATCTTGATGTATATCGGGTGCTAGCCCTGCCCCTCTATTTATATGTTGAGCCCTGGGGTCGAAACTTGGAGAAAGAGCCTCCTCAAAGTCGGTTTGGAACAAAAGGAAGAGTCCTTCTCGGATTCCAGTACCAAACGCCACGGTTCCCGGCGTCTGGCCCAGACGCCATGGGCCTCGGCGTCTGGCCCAGGGCCAGACGCCAGGGTTCCTGGCGTCTGGACCCTGCCCTCTGCAAAACTGCCTTTTTGCTAACGCCCCGTGGGTCTCACCTCTTGGCCCAAACATATCGTCCAATATATCGATCTTTACCTCTCGGACATTCCGAGACTCCTCGTCATGTCCGTGATCTCATCCGGGACTCCGAACAACTTTCGGTCACCAACATAACAACTCAACTATACTTATATCGTCACCAAACGTTAAGTGTGTACACCCTGCGGGTTCGAGAACTATGTAGACATGACCGAGACACCTCTACGGTCAATAACCAATAGCGGGACCTGGATGCCCATATTGGCTCCTACATATTCTACGAAGATCTTTATCGGTCGAACCTCTATGTCAAGGATTCAGTTAATCCCGTATGCTGTTCCCTTTGTTCTTCGGTATGTTACTTGCCCGAGATTCGATCGTCGGTATCTCTATACCTAGTTCAATCTCGTTACCGGCAAGTCTCTTTTACTCGTTCTGTAATACAAGATCTCGTGGCTAACATTTTAGTCACATTGCTTGCAAGGCTCATTGTGATGTTGTATTACCGAGTGGGCCCTGAGATACCTCTCCGTCACACAGAGTAACAAATCCCAGTCTTGATCCATGCGAACCCAACAGACACCCTCGGAGATACCTGTAGAGCACCTTTATAGTCACCCAGTTACGTTGCGACGTTTGATACACACAAGGTACTCCTCCGATGTCAGGGAGTTGCATGATCTCATGGTCATAGGAACAGATACTTGACATGCAGAAAACAATAGCAATAAACTGACACGATCAAATGCTACGTTCTTAGTTTGGGTCTTGTCCATCACATCATTCTCCTAATGATGTGATCCCGTTATCAAATGACATCTCATGTCAATGGCTAGGAAACCTTAACCATCTTTGATCAACGAGCTAGTCAACTAGAGGCTTACTAGGGACACAGTGTTGTTTATGTACCCACACATGTATTTGAGTTTCCAATCAATACAATTATAGCATGGATAATAAACGATTATCATGAACAAGGAAATATAATAATAACCAATTTATTATTGCCTCTAGGGCATATTTCCAACAGTCTCCCACTTGCACTAGAGTCAATAATCTAGTTCACATCACTATGTGATTTACATTGTAATGAATCGAACACCCATGCAGTTCTGGTGTTGTTCATGTTTAGCCCTTGGAAGAGGTTTAGTCATCGGATCTGCAACATTTAGATCCGTGTGTACTTTGCAAATATTTATGTCGTCCTCCTTGATGTAATCGCGGATGGAATTGAAACGTCGCTTTATGTGTCTGGTCCTCTTGTGAAATCTTGGTTCCTTGGCTAGAGCAATGGCACCAGTATTATCACAAAATAGAGTCATTGGGTTAAGCGCACTAGGCACTACTCCAAGATCTGTCATGAACTCCTTCATCCAGACACCTTCCTTCGCCGCCTCCGAGGCAGCGATGTACTCCGCTTCGCATATAGAATCTGCTACCACGCTTTGCTTGGAACTGCACCAGCTAACCGCACCCCCATTAAGAATAAACACGTATCCGGTTTGAGACTTAGAGTCATCCGGATCAGTGTCAAAGCTTGCATCGACGTAACCCTTTACGACGAGCTCTTGATCACCTCCATAAACGAGAAACATATCCTTAGTCCTTTTCAGGTACTTCAGGATATTCTTGACCGCCGTCCAGTGTTCCATTCTTGGATCACTTTGAAACCTTCCGACCATACTTATGGCAAGGCTGACATCGGGTCTTGTGCACAGCATTGCATACATGATAGAGCCTATGGCCGAAGCATAGGGGATGACACTCATCTTTTCTCTATCTTCTGCAGTCACTGGGCATTGAGTCTTACTCAACTTCACACCTTGCAATACAGGCAAGAACCCCTTCTTGGACTGATCCATTTTGAACTTCTTCAAAACTTTGTCAAGGTATGTGCTTTGTGAAAGTCCTATCAAGCGTCTCGATCTATCTCTATAGATCTTGATGCCTAATATGAAAGCAGCTTCTCCTAGGTCCTTCATTGAAAAACTCTTGTTCAAATATTCCTTTACGCTTTCCAGCATTTCTATATTGTTTCCAATCAGTAATATGTCATCCACATATAATATTAGAAACGCTATAGAGCTCCCACTCACTTTCTTGTAAATACAAGCTTCTCCGTAAACTTGTATAAACTCGAACGCTTTGATCACCTCATCAAAACGAAGATTCCAACTCCGAGATGCTTGCACCAGTCCATAAATGGATCGCTGGAGTTTGCAAACTTTGTCAGCATTCTCTGGATCGACAAAACCTTCTGGTTGCATCATATACAACTCTTCCTTAAGGTAACCGTTAAGGAACGCTGTTTTGACATCCATCTGCCAAATTTCATAATCGAAAAAGGCAGCTATTGCTAACATGATTCTGACGGACTTAAGCATCGCTACGGGTGAGAAGGTCTCATCGTAGTCAACTCCTTGAACTTGTAAAAAACCCTTTGCCACAAGTCGAGCTTTATAGACGGTGACATTACCGTCCGCGTCCGTCTTCCTCTTAAAGATCCATTTGTTCTGAATGGCCTTACGCCCTTCAGGTAATACTTCCAAAGTCCATACTTTGTTTTTATACATGGATCCCATCTCGGATTTCATGGCCTCTAACCACTTCTCGGAATCCAGGCCCATCATCGCTTCTCCATAGCTCGTAGGTTCATCGTTGTCTAACAACATGACCTCTAAGACAGGGTTGCCGTACCACTCAGGAGCAGTACGCGTCCTTGTCGACCAACGAGGTTCGATAGCAACTTGATCCAAAGCTTCATGATCATCATCGTTAACTTCCTCTTCAGCTAATGTAGGTTCCACAGAAACAACTTTCTGCACTGCGCTACTCTCAGGTTGAAGTAAAGGTTCAACAACCTCATCAAGTTCTATCTTCCTCCCACTCAATTCTTTCGAGAGAAACTCTTTCTCAAGAAATGTTCCGTTTTTAGCGACAAACACTTTGCCTTCGGATCTGAGGTAGAAGGTATACCCAACTGTCTCTTTTGGGTATCCTATGAAGACGCATTTCTCCGCTTTGGGTTCCAGCTTTTTAGGCTGAAGCTTTTTGACATAAGCATCACATCCCCAAACTTTAAGAAACGACAATTTTGGCTTCTTGCCAAACCAAAGTTCATATGGCGTCGTCTCAACGGATTTCGATGGTGCCCTATTTAAAGTGAATGCAGCTGTCTCTAATGCATAACCCCAAAACGATAGTGGCAAATCGGCAAGAGACATCATAGATCGCACCATATCCAATAAAGTTCGATTACGACGTTCGGACACACCATTACGCTGTGGTGTTCCAGGCGGTGTCAGTTGTGAAACAATTCCACATTGTCTTAAGTGACTGCCAAACTCATAACTCAGATATTCTCCTCCTCGATCAGATCGTAGGAATTTAATCTTCTTGTTACGATGATTCTCAACTTCACTCTGAAATTGTTTGAACTTTTCAAATGTTTCAGACTTATGTTTCATTAAGTAAATATACCCATATCTACTTAAGTCATCAGTGAAGGTGAGAAAGTAACGATAACCACCGCGCGCCTCAATACTCATCGGACCACACACATCAGTATGTATGATTTCCAATAAGTCACTTGCCCGTTCCATTGTTCCAGAGAACGGCGTTTTAGTCATCTTGCCCATGAGGCATGGCTCACATGTGTCAAGTGATTCAAAATCAAGTGACTCCAAAAGTCCATCAGCATGGAGCTTCTTCATGCGTTTTACACCAATATGACCTAAACGGCAGTGCCACAAGAAAGTGGTATTATCATTATCAATTCTACATCTTTTGGCATCAATGTTATGAACATGTGTATCATTACTATCGAGATTCAATAAGAATATACCCCTCACATTGGGTGCATGACCATAAAAGATATTACTCATATAAATAGAACAACCATTATTCTCTGATTTAAATGAGTAACCGTCTCGCAATAAACAAGATCCAGATATAATGTTCATGCTTAACGCAGGCACCAAATAACACTTATTTAGGTTCATCACTAATCCCGACGGTAATCGAAGAGCGAGCGTGCTGACGGCGATCACATCAACCTTGGAACCATTTCCCACGCGCATTGTCACTTCGTCCTTTGCCAGCCTCCGTCTATTCCGCAGTTCCTGTTTAGAGTTGCAAATATGAGCAACCGCACCGGTATCAAATACCCAGGCACTACAACAAGGGTTGGTAAGGTACACATCAATAACATGTATATCATATATACCTTGTTTGTTGTTGGCCGCCTTCTTATCAGCCAAATACTTGGGGCAGTTCCGCTTCCAGTGTCCAGTTCCCTTGCAATGAAAACACACAGTTTCTGGTTTGGGTCCAGCCTTGGGTTTCTTCACGAGAGGAGCAACTGTTTTGCCACTCTTCTTGGAGTTACCCTTCTTACCCTTGCCATTTTTCTTGAAACTAGTGGTTTTATTGACCATCAACACTTGATGCTCCTTCTGAATTTCAGACTCAGCGGCTTTCAGCATCGCAAACAGCTCGGCGACTGACTTGTTCATCCCGTGCATGTTATAGTTCAACACGAAGCTCTTGTAGCTAGGTGGCAATCATTGAAGAACTCTGTCAGTGATAGCCTCTGGCGGAAGGGGCATCCCCAATTCAGCCAGACGGGTGGAGTACCCAGACATTCTGAGCACGTGATCACTGATAGACCCGTTCTCCTCCATCTTGCAAGCATAGAACTTATCGGAGATCTCATATCTCTCGATCCGGGCATTCTTCTGAAAGATAAACTTCAACTCCTGGAACATCTCATATGCTCCATGACGTTCAAAACGTCTTTGAAGTCCCGGTTCTAAGCCATACAACATTGCACATTGAACTATTGAGTAATCATCAGAACGAGCCTGCCAGGCGTTCACAACGTCTAGAGACTCAACTGGAGCGGGTGGATCACCAAGCGGTGCATCAAGGACATAAGCTTTCTGGGAAGCCGTAAGGATAATCCTTAGATTACGGGCCCAGTCCACAAAGTTACTTCCATCATCTTTCAACTTAGCTTTCTCTAGGAACGCATTAAAATTCAGGGGTGCTACTGCGCGAGCCATGATCTACAACATAAATATAGCAAAGACAACTTAGACTATTGTTCTAGATAATGAGTTTAGTTAATCATATTACTTAAAAACTCCCACTCAAATTGACATCCCTCCGGTCATTCGATTGTAACATGATCCAAATCCACCAACTCATGTCCGATCTTCACGTGAGTCGAGGTGGTTTCAATGGTGAACATCTTCATGTTGATCATATCTACTATATGACTCATGTTCGACCTTTCGGTCTCTTGTGTTCCGAGGCCATGTCTGTACATGCTAGGCTCGTCAAGTTTAACCCGAGTGTTCCGCGTGTGCAACATGGCTTGCACCCGTTGTATGTGAACGTGGAGTCTATCACACCCGATCATCACGGCGTGTCTCGAAACGACGAACTTTCGCAACGGTGCACACTCGGGGAGAACACAATTTATCTTGAAATTTAAGTGAGGGATCACCTTATAATGCTACCGTCGTCCTAAGCAAAATAAGATGCATAAAAGGATTAACATCACATGCAAATCATAAGTGACATGATATGGCCATGAACTTGTGCTTTTGATCTCCATCTCCAAAGCACCGGCATGATCTCCATCGTCACCGGCATGACACCATGATCTCCATCATCTTGATCTCCATCAACGTGTCGCCATGAGGTTGTCGCGCCAACTGTTGCTTCCACGACTATTGCTAACGTTTAGCGATAAAGTAAAGCATTACATAGCGCTTAATGATTGACACGCAGGTCATACAATAATTAAAGACAACTCTATGGCTCCTGCCAGTTGCCGTACTCATCGACATGCAAGTCGTGATATTCTATACAACACATGATCATCTCATACATCACATATATCTCATCATGTAATTGGCCATATCACATCACAACATACCCTGCAAAAACAAGTTAGACGTCCTCTAATTGTTGTTGCAAATTTTACGTGGCTGCTACGGGTTTGCAAGAACCGTTCTTACCTACGCAAAACCACAACGTGGTGTAGTGATTGCTTTTTGATCTTCTAAAAGAACCCTCTTCATTGAAATCGATTCAACTAAAGTGAGAGAGACAGACACCCGCTAGCCATCTTTATGCAACGAAGTTACATGTCAGTTGAAGGAACCTGTCTCGCGTAAGTGTACGCGTAATGTCGGTCCGGGCCGCTTCATCTCACAGTACCGCCGAATCAAATATCAACTAGTAACGGCAAGCAATATGTATACACCCACGCCCACAACTCGTTTGTGTTCTACTCGAGATCTCATCTACGCATAGACCTGGCTCATGATGCCACTATTGGGGAACGTTGCATGGGAAACAAAAATTTTCCTACGCACACACAAGATCTATCCATGGTGATGAGCATCTACGAGAGGGAGAGTGAATCTACATACCCTTGTAGATCGCTAAGCGGAAGCGTTTAAGAAACGCGGTTGATGTAGTCGAACGTCTCCGCGATCCAAATCGCAAGTCGTCCCTCGATCTGATCACGAACTAGCGCCGAACGGACGGCACCTCCGCGTTCAACACACGTACGGCTTGATGACGCCTTCACCTCCTCGATCCAGCGAGCGATGGTGAAGTAGTGGTTGAGTTCCAGCAGCACGACGGCGTGGTGATGGTGGTGAGGAACAATCTCTGCAGGGCTTCGCCAAGCGCTACGGAGATTATGACGGAGGAACTAGAGGGTTAGGGTTGCCGCACACGGCTTGGGGAAATCTTGATGTATATCGGGTGCTAGCCCTGCCCCTCTATTTATATGTTGAGCCCTGGGGTCGAAACTTGGAGAAAGAGCCTCCTCAAAGTCGGTTTGGAACAAAAGGAAGAGTCCTTCTCGGATTCCAGTACCAAACGCCACGGTTCCCGGCGTCTGGCCCAGACGCCATGGGCCTCGGCGTCTGGCCCAGGGCCAGACGCCAGGGTTCCTGGCGTCTGGACCCTGCCCTCTGCAAAACTGCCTTTTTGCTAACGCCCCGTGGGTCTCACCTCTTGGCCCAAACATATCGTCCAATATATCGATCTTTACCTCTCGGACATTCCGAGACTCCTCGTCATGTCCGTGATCTCATCCGGGACTCCGAACAACTTTCGGTCACCAACATAACAACTCAACTATACTTATATCGTCACCAAACGTTAAGTGTGTACACCCTGCGGGTTCGAGAACTATGTAGACATGACCGAGACACCTCTACGGTCAATAACCAATAGCGGGACCTGGATGCCCATATTGGCTCCTACATATTCTACGAAGATCTTTATCGGTCGAACCTCTATGTCAAGGATTCAGTTAATCCCGTATGCTGTTCCCTTTGTTCTTCGGTATGTTACTTGCCCGAGATTCGATCGTCGGTATCTCTATACCTAGTTCAATCTCGTTACCGGCAAGTCTCTTTTACTCGTTCTGTAATACAAGATCTCGTGGCTAACATTTTAGTCACATTGCTTGCAAGGCTCATTGTGATGTTGTATTACCGAGTGGGCCCTGAGATACCTCTCCGTCACACAGAGTAACAAATCCCAGTCTTTATCCATGCCAACCCAACAGACACCCTCGGAGATACCTGTAGAGAACCTTTATAGTCACCCAGTTACGTTGCGACGTTTGATACACACAAGGTACTCCTCCGATGTCAGGGAGTTGCATGATCTCATGGTCATAGGAACAGATACTTGACATGCAGAAAACAATAGCAATAAACTGACACGATCAAATGCTACGTTCTTAGTTTGGGTCTTGTCCATCACATCATTCTCCTAATGATGTGATCCCGTTATCAAATGACATCTCATGTCAATGGCTAGGAAACCTTAACCATCTTTGATCAACGAGCTAGTCAACTAGAGGCTTACTAGGGACACAGTGTTGTTTATGTACCCACACATGTATTTGAGTTTCCAATCAATACAATTATAGCATGGATAATAAACGATTATCATGAACAAGGAAATATAATAATAACCAATTTATTATTGCCTCTAGGGCATATTTCCAACAGTCCCCCACTTGCACTAGAGTCAATAATCTAGTTCACATCACTATGTGATTTACATTGTAATGAATCGAACACCCATGCAGTTCTGGTGTTGTTCATGTTTAGCCCTTGGAAGAGGTTTAGTCATCGGATCTGCAACATTTAGATCCGTGTGTACTTTGCAAATATTTATGTCGTCCTCCTTGATGTAATCGCGGATGGAATTGAAACGTCGCTTTATGTGTCTGGTCCTCTTGTGAAATCTTGGTTCCTTGGCTAGAGCAATGGCACCAGTATTATCACAAAACAGAGTCATTGGGTTAAGCGCACTAGGCACTACTCCAAGATCTGTCATGAACTCCTTCATCCAGACACCTTCCTTCGCCGCCTCCGAGGCAGCGATGTACTCCGCTTCGCATGTAGAATCTGCTACCACGCTTTGCTTGGAACTGCACCAGCTAACCGCACCCCCATTAAGAATAAACACGTATCCGGTTTGAGACTTAGATTCATCCGGATCAGTGTCAAAGCTTGCATCGACGTAACCCTTTACGACGAGCTCTTGATCACCTCCATAAACGAGAAACATATCCTTAGTCCTTTTCAGGTACTTCAGGATATTCTTGACCGCCGTCCAGTGTTCCATTCCTGGATCACTTTGAAACCTTCCGACCATACTTATGGCAAGGCTGACATCGGGTCTTGTGCACAGCATTGCATACATGATAGAGCCTATGGCCGAAGCATAGGGGATGACACTCATCTTTTCTCTATCTTCTGTAGTCACTGGGCATTGAGTCTTACTCAACTTCACACCTTGCAATACAGGCAAGAACCCCTTCTTGGACTGATCCATTTTGAACTTCTTCAAAACTTTGTCAAGGTATGTGCTTTGTGAAAGTCCTATCAAGCGTCTCGATCTATCTCTATAGATCTTGATGCCTAATATGAAAGCAGCTTCTCCTAGGTCCTTCATTGAAAAACTCTTGTTCAAATATTCCTTTACGCTTTCCAGCATTTCTATATTGTTTCCAATCAGTAATATGTCATCCACATATAATATTAGAAACGCTATAGAGCTCCCACTCACTTTCTTGTAAATACAAGCTTCTCCGTAAACTTGTATAAACTCGAACGCTTTGATCACCTCATCAAAACGAAGATTCCAACTCCGAGATGCTTGCACCAGTCCATAAATGGATCGCTGGAGTTTGCAAACTTTGTCAGCATTCTCTGGATCGACAAAACCTTCTGGTTGCATCATATACAACTCTTCCTTAAGGTAACCGTTAAGGAACGCTGTTTTGACATCCATCTGCCAAATTTCATAATCGAAAAAGGCAGCTATTGCTAACATGATTCTGACGGACTTAAGCATCGCTACGGGTGAGAAGGTCTCATCGTAGTCAACTCCTTGAACTTGTAAAAAACCCTTTGCCACAAGTCGAGCTTTATAGACGGTGACATTACCGTCCGCGTCCGTCTTCCTCTTAAAGATCCATTTGTTCTGAATGGCCTTACGCCCTTCAGGTAATACTTCCAAAGTCCATACTTTGTTTTCATACATGGATCCCATCTCGGATTTCATGGCCTCTAACCACTTCTCGGAATCCGGGCCCATCATCGCTTCTCCATAGCTCGTAGGTTCATCGTTGTCTAACAACATGACCTCTAAGACAGGGTTGCCGTACCACTCAGGAGCAGTACGCGTCCTTGTCGACCTACGAGGTTCGATAGCAACTTGATCCAAAGCTTCATGATCATCATCATTAACTTCCTCTTCAGCTAATGTAGGCTCCACAGAAACAACTTTCTGCACTGCGCTACTCTCAGGTTGAAGTAAAGGTTCAACAACCTCATCAAGTTCTATCTTCCTCCCACTCAATTCTTTCGAGAGAAACTCTTTCTCAAGAAATGTTCCGTTTTTAGCGACAAACACTTTGCCTTCGGATCTGAGGTAGAAGGTATACCCAACTATCTCTTTTGGGTATCCTATGAAGACGCATTTCTCCGCTTTGGGTTCCAGCTTTTCAGGCTGAAGCTTTTTGACATAAGCATCACATCCCCAAACTTTAAGAAACGACAATTTTGGCTTCTTGCCAAACCAAAGTTCATATGGCGTCGTCTCAACGGATTTCGATGGTGCCCTATTTAAAGTGAATGCAGCTGTCTCTAATGCATAACCCCAAAACGATAGTGGCAAATCGGCAAGAGACATCATAGATCGCACCATATCCAATAAAGTTCGATTACGACGTTCGGACACACCATTACGCTGTGGTGTTCCAGGCGGTGTCAGTTGTGAAACAATTCCACATTGTCTTAAGTGACTGCCAAACTCATAACTCAGATATTCTCCTCCTCGATCAGATCGTAGGAATTTAATCTTCTTGTTACGATGATTCTCAACTTCACTCTGAAATTGTTTGAACTTTTCAAATGTTTCAGACTTATGTTTCATTAAGTAAATATACCCATATCTACTTAAGTCATCAGTGAAGGTGAGAAAGTAACGATAACCACCGCGCGCCTCAATACTCATCGGACCACACACATCAGTATGTATGATTTCCAATAAGTCACTTGCCCGTTCCATTGTTCCAGAGAACGGCGTTTTAGTCATCTTGCCCATGAGGCATGGCTCACATGTGTCAAGTGATTCAAAATCAAGTGACTCCAAAAGTCCATCAGCATGGAGCTTCTTCATGCGTTTTACACCAATATGACCTAAACGGCAGTGCCACAAGAAAGTGGTATTATCATTATCAATTCTACATCTTTTGGCATCAATGTTATGAACATGTGTATCATTACTATCGAGATTCAATAAGAATATACCCCTCACATTGGGTGCATGACCATAAAAGATATTACTCATATAAATAGAACAACCATTATTCTCTGATTTAAATGAGTAACCGTCTCGCAATAAACAAGATCCAGATATAATGTTCATGCTTAACGCAGGCACCAAATAACACTTATTTAGGTTCATCACTAATCCCGACGGTAATCGAAGAGCGAGCGTGCCGACGGCGATCACATCAACCTTGGAACCATTTCCCACGCGCATCGTCACTTCGTCCTTTGCCAGCCTCCGTCTATTCCGCAGTTCCTGTTTAGAGTTGCAAATATGAGCAACCGCACCGGTATCAAATACCCAGGCACTACAACAAGGGTTGGTAAGGTACACATCAATAACATGTATATCATATATACCTTGTTTGTTGTTGGCCGCCTTCTTGTCAGCCAAATACTTGGGGCAGTTCCGCTTCCAGTGTCCAGTTCCCTTGCAATGAAAACACACAGTTTCTGGTTTGGGTCCAGCCTTGGGTTTCTTCACGAGAGGAGCAACTGTTTTGCCACTCTTCTTGGAGTTACCCTTCTTACCCTTGCCATTTTTCTTGAAACTAGTGGTTTTATTGACCATCAACACTTGATGCTCCTTCTGAATTTCAGACTCAGCGGCTTTCAGCATCGCAAACAGCTCGGCGACTGACTTGTTCATCCCGTGCATGTTATAGTTCAACACGAAGCTCTTGTAGCTAGGTGGCAATCATTGAAGAACTCTGTCAGTGATAGCCTCTGGCGGAAGGGGCATCCCCAATTCAGCCAGACGGGTGGAGTACCCAGACATTCTGAGCACGTGATCACTGATAGACCCGTTCTCCTCCATCTTGCAAGCATAGAACTTATCGGAGATCTCATATCTCTCGATCCGGGCATTCTTCTGAAAGATAAACTTCAACTCCTGGAACATCTCATATGCTCCATGACGTTCAAAACGTCTTTGAAGTCCCGGTTCTAAGCCATACAACATTGCACATTGAACTATTGAGTAATCATCAGAACGAGCCTGCCAGGCGTTCACAACGTCTAGAGACTCAACTGGAGCGGGTGGATCACCAAGCGGTGCATCAAGGACATAAGCTTTCTGGGAAGCCGTAAGGATAATCCTTAGATTACGGGCCCAGTCCACAAAGTTACTTCCATCATCTTTCAACTTAGCTTTCTCTAGGAACGCATTAAAATTCAGGGGTGCTACTGCGCGAGCCATGATCTACAACATAAATATAGCAAAGACAACTTAGACTATTGTTCTAGATAATGAGTTTAGTTAATCATATTACTTAAAAACTACCACTCAAATTGACATCCCTCCGGTCATTCGAGTGTAACATGATCCAAATCCACCAACTCAAGTCCGATCTTCACGTCAGTCGAGGTGGTTTCAATGGTGAACATCTTCATGTTGATCATATCTACTATATGACTCATGTTCGACCTTTCGGTCTCTTGTGTTCCGAGGCCATGTCTGTACATGCTAGGCTCGTCAAGTTTAACCCGAGTGTTCCGCGTGTGCAACATGGCTTGCACCCGTTGTATGTGAACGTGGAGTCTATCACACCCGATCATCACGGCGTGTCTCGAAACGACGAACTTTCGCAACGGTGCACACTCGGGGAGAACACAATTTATCTTGAAATTTAAGTGAGGGATCACCTTATAATGCTACCGTCGTCCTAAGCAAAATAAGATGCATAAAAGGATTAACATCACATGCAAATCATAAGTGACATGATATGGCCATGAACTTGTGCTTTTGATCTCCATCTCCAAAGCACCGGCATGATCTCCATCGTCACCGGCATGACACCATGATCTCCATCATCTTGATCTCCATCAACGTGTCGCCATGAGGTTGTCGCGCCAACTGTTGCTTCCATGACTATTGCTAACGTTTAGCGATAAAGTAAAGCATTACATAGCGCTTAATGATTGACACGCAGGTCATACAATAATTAAAGACAACTCTATGGCTCCTGCCAGTTGCCGTACTCATCGACATGCAAGTCGTGATATTCTATACAACACATGATCATCTCATACATCACATATATCTCATCATGTAATTGGCCATATCACATCACAACATACCCTGCAAAAACAAGTTAGACGTCCTCTAATTGTTGTTGCAAATTTTACGTGGCTGCTACAGGTTTGCAAGAACCGTTCTTACCTACGCAAAACCACAACGTGGTGTAGTGATTGCTTTTTGATCTTCTAAAAGAACCCTCTTCATTGAAATCGATTCAACTAAAGTGAGAGAGACAGACACCCGCTAGCCATCTTTATGCAACGAAGTTACATGTCAGTTGAAGGAACCTGTCTCGCGTAAGTGTACGCGTAATGTCGCTCCGGGCCGCTTCATCTCACAGTACCGCCGAATCAAATATCAACTAGTAACGGCAAGCAATATGTATACACCCACGCCCACAACTCGTTTGTGTTCTACTCGAGATCTCATCTACGCATAGACCTGGCTCATGATGCCACTGTTGGGGAACGTTGCATGGGAAACAAAAAATTTCCTATGCACACACAAGATCTATCCATGGTGATGAGCATCTACGAGAGGGAGAGTGAATCTACATACCCTTGTAGATCGCTAAGCGGAAGCGTTTAAGAAACGCGGTTGATGTAGTCGAACGTCTCCGCGATCCAAATCGCAAGTCGTCCCTCGATCCGATCACGAACTAGCGCCGAACGGACGGCACCTCCGCGTTCAACACACGTACGGCTTGATGACGCCTTCACCTCCTCGATCCAGCGAGCGATGGTGAAGTAGTGGTTGAGTTCCAGCAGCACGACGGCGTGGTGATGGTGGTGAGGAACAATCTCTGCAGGGCTTCGCCAAGCGCTACGGAGATTATGACGGAGGAACTAGAGGGTTAGGGTTGCCGCACACGGCTTGGGGAAATCTTGATGTATATCGGGTGCTAGCCCTGCCCCTCTATTTATATGTTGAGCCCTGGGGTCGAAACTTGGAGAAAGAGCCTCCTCAAAGTCGGTTTGGAACAAAAGGAAGAGTCCTTCTCGGATTCCAGTACCAAACGCCACGGTTCCCGGCGTCTGGCCCAGACGCCATGGGCCTCGGCGTCTGGCCCAGGGCCAGACGCCAGGGTTCCTGGCGTCTGGACCCTGCCCTCTGCAAAACTGCCTTTTGCTAACGCCCCGTGGGTCTCACCTCTTGGCCCAAACATATCGTCCAATATAACGATCTTTACCTCTCGGACATTCCGAGACTCCTCGTCATGTCCGTGATCTCATCCGGGACTCTGAACAACTTTCGGTCACCAACATAACAACTCAACTATACTTATATCGTCACCAAACGTTAAGTGTGTAGACCCTGCGGGTTCGAGAACTATGTAGACATGACCGAGACACCTCTACGGTCAATAACCAATAGCGGGACCTGGATGCCCATATTGGCTCCTACATATTCTACGAAGATCTTTATCGGTCGAACCTCTATGTCAAGGATTCAGTTAATCCCGTATGCTGTTCCCTTTGTTCTTCGGTATGTTACTTGCCCGAGATTCGATCGTCGGTATCTCTATACCTAGTTCAATCTCGTTACCGGCAAGTCTCTTTTACTCGTTCCGTAATACAAGATCTCGTGGCTAACATTTTAGTCACATTGCTTGCAAGGCTCATTGTGATGTTGTATTACCGAGTGGGCCCTGAGATACCTCTCCGTCACACAGAGTAACAAATCCCAGTCTTGATCCATGCCAACCCAACAGACACCCTCGGAGATACCTGTAGAGCACCTTTATAGTCACCCAGTTACGTTGCGACGTTTGATACACACAAGGTACTCCTCCGATGTCAGGGAGTTGCATGATCTCATGGTCATAGGAACAGATACTTGACATGCAGAAAACAATAGCAATAAACTGACACGATCAAATGCTACGTTCTTAGTTTGTGTCTTGTCCATCACATCATTCTCCTAATGATGTGATCCCGTTATCAAATGACATCTCATGTCAATGGCTAGGAAACCTTAACCATCTTTGATCAACGAGCTAGTCAACTAGAGGCTTACTAGGGACACAGTGTTGTTTATGTACCCATACATGTATTTGAGTTTCCAATCAATACAATTATAGCATGGATAATAAACGATTATCATGAACAAGGAAATATAATAATAACCAATTTATTATTGCCTCTAGGGCATATTTCCAACACACCTTGCCCGTTGGAGTCCTCCGCCAGTGGCGGCAATGGCGGACGGGGAGGGGGGCTTCAGGAGGAGAGGGAGGAGAGGGAGGAGAATGGCTCACAGCGGTCTCGGCGGCGAGGTCGAGGCGACAGCGGGCTCGACGGCGAGGTCGAGGCGACGGCGAGGTCGAGGGAGAAGAGGGGCCGGAGCGAGCGGGTCGGGGACGGCGATCTCCGGCGGGAGGTTGAAGATGGGCAGCCTGGCAGCGCGACGGCGAGGAGAAGAGGCGCGCGGGGAGCTCCGGCAGCCTGGCGGCGTCGGGGCAGGGGCGGCGTCGGGGGGTAGAATGGGAGAGGTTGGGGAAGAAATGACATATATAGAGGGTTTCTTTAGTCCCGGGTCGAGGCTACAACCGGGACTACAGACCTTTAGTCCCGGTTGGTAGCACCAACCGGGACTAAAGGTCCTCCCGGAATTCGGCGCGAGAAGGTCTTTTCGGCGGCCCAAATTCCGCGCAGGAAGGGACCTTTAGTCCCGGTTGGTGCTACCAACCGGGACTAGAGCTGTATTTTCTCTTTTTTTTGTTTTGTTTTGTTTTTCTAATTTCTGTTTTTATATTTGGACTAACTGTTAGAATATTTATAGTTTTTTAATGAATCTTTTTGCCTTAGGTCAAAACAATTACAAACTTTCTGTTAGTGCCAGTAGTTTTCAAATTGAAATAGTTTAAATTTGAATTCATTTGAAATTTGTGTGAAATAGTAATTTGTGAATAACTTTACTTTAAAAATAGACTTTTGAGTGATTGTTTTTCCCGTTGTTTAATATTAGTATGTTTTATCATTATGTTAAAGTTGGGAATTTTTAGGATAATTTAAATAAGGGTTTTAATCAAAATCAGATTCTGTTTAACTCTTTTAGTTTTATACCTTCATTTGTTTTAATCAAAATCACCCAACTGAACTCTGAAAAGGTTGAAACTTGGCATGCTATCATCATTTCACCCACATAGCATGTGCTAAAAAGTTGAGAGCGTTACGGCAAAAACTGGATTCACTTCGTGTACAAAATGGACAATCTCCTTCGAAGTATCGGGGGTTCGGACGAAAACTCGTGTGTTACAAAAGGATTTCAATTTTTTTTAACTTATTTAAACTCCAGACTTTTTGTGCATTCAATATGAACCATTAGAAGAAACATACTAAAATTTCAACCCTTTCTAACTTCATTTGCTATTTTTCATGCATTTAATGATTTGTTTTGAGCTAAATGACCCTGAAATTAAAAAGCACCACAAATGAACTCTGAAAAGGTTGAAACTTGGCATGGTACCATCATTTCACCCACATAGCAAGTGGTAAAAAGTTGAGAGGGTTACAACAAAAACTGGATGCACTTCGTGTACAAACTGAACCATCCCGGCTACTCACTAGAGAAGAAAAGTGATGACGGTGCAGCCAGTCACATCCCAGAGTGGGATCTTGGGGTATAAAACTTTTATTCGCGTGTGTCCCTTGATTATTGCGCCGTAACCATGGACAATCTTCATCATTTAACATGATGCTTGGGTCAGTCTTCACTGCGAAGGGAGGAATTTCATCAAACTTTTCATAATCTCTTGACATATCTGTCTTGTCCTCCACTCCCACGATGTTTCTTTTCCCAGAAAGAACTATGTGGCGCTTTGGCTCATCGTATGATGTATCCGCTTTCTTATCTTTTCTTTTTTTCGGTTTGGTAGACATGTCCTTCACATAGAAAACTTGCGCCACATCATTGGCTACAACGAATGGTTCGTCTGTGTGCCCAATATTGTTGAGATCCACTGTTGTAATTCCGTACTGTGGGTCTACCATTACCCCTCCTCCTCCAGTCAGATTGGCCCATTTGCACCGGAACAAATGGACCTTCAAATCACCTCCATAGTCAAATTCCCATATCTCCTCTATGTAACCATAATATGTGTCCTTTTTCCTTGGTGTTTGCCGCATCGTCAAAGCGAACACCACTGTTTTGGTTGGTGCTCTTTTTATCTTGGGAGATCGTGTAAAATGTATTCCCATTTATCTCGTACCCTTGGAAAGTCAATATAGTCGAAGATGGTCTCTTGGCCAACAAGTACAAGTCATCTTCAACATTGTCGTTATTCATGAGATGTGTTCGCAACCAACCGCCGAAAGCCTCAATGTGTGTACGTTGAATCCAGGGATCAGACTTCTCCGGGTTCTTCGAGCGTATAATATCCATGTGTTCCTCGATATATGGGGTGACCAAGGTAGAATTCTGTAGAACTGTGTAGTGTGCTTGCGCCCAAGAATGCCCGTCCGTACATATTATTGATTTTGGTCCAAGCGTGCCTTTTCCACGCAGTCACCCCTCATGCCGCGATTGAGGAACACCAATCGGCTTAATGTCAGGAATAAAGTCAACACAAAACTCAATAACCTCCTCTGTTTCATGGCCCTTGGAAATGCTTCCTTCTGTCCTAGCACGGTTACGAACATATTTCTTTAAGACTCCCATGAACCTCTCAAGGGGGAACATATTGTGTAGAAATACAGGACCCAGAATGGCAATCTCTTCGACTAGGTGAACAAGGACGTGCGTCATAATATTAAAGAAGGATGGTGGGAACACCAACTCGAAACTGACAAGACATTGGACCAAATCATTCTGTAAGCTTGGTAGGATTTCCGGATCGATTACCTTCTGAGAAATTGCATTGAGGAATGAACATAGCTTCACAATGGCTAATCGAACATTTTCTAGTAGAAGCCCCCTCAATGCAACCGGAAGCAATTGCGTCATGATCACGTGACAGTCATGAGACTTTAGGTTCTGAAATTTTTTCTCCGCCATATTTATTATTCCCTTTATATTCGACGAGATGCCAGATGGGACCTTCAGACTGAGCAGGCATTCAAAGAAGATTTCCTTCTCTGCTTTGGTAAGAGCGTAGCTGGCAGGACCTTCATACTGCTCATGCATGCCGTCGTTTTCGTTTACACGTTGCTGGTCCTCCCGTGCCTCCGGTGTATCTTTTGTCTTCCCATACACGTCCAGGAATCCTAGCAGGTTCACGCAAAGATTCTTTGTCACGTGTATCACGTCGATTGCAGAGCGGACCTCTAGGACTTTCCAATATTCTAGCTCCCAAAATATAGATTTCTTCTTCCACATGGGTGCGCGTCCCTCAGCGTCAGTCGGAACAGATTGTCCGCCAGGACCCTTTCCAAATATTACTTGTAAATCCTTGACCATATCAAGTATGTCATCACCAGTACGGAGGATGGGCTTCTTCCGGTGATCTGCCTCACCTTTGAAATACTTGCCTTTCTTTCTTAAGGCATGCTTGGCCGGAAGAAATCGACGATGTCCCAGGTACACATTCTTCTTGCATTTGTCCAAATATATACTTTGGGTATCATCTAAACAGTGCGTGCATGCATGGTATCCCTTGTTTGTCTGTCCTGAAAGGTTACTAAGAGCAGGCCAATCATTGATGGTTACAAAGAGCAACGCTCGCAGGTCAAATTTCTGCTGTTTGTGCTCATCCCACACACGTACACCTTTTTTATTCCACAGCTGTAAAAGTTCATCAACTAATCGCCTTAGGTACACATCAATGTCGTTGCCGGGTTGCTTAGGGCCTTGGATGAGCACTGGCATCATAATGAACTTCCGCTTCATGCACAACCAAGGAGGAAGGTTATAGATACATAGAGTCACAGGCCATGTGCTATGCTTGCTGCTCTGCTCCCCGAATGGATTAATGCCGTCCGCACTTAAACCAAACCATACATTCCTTGGGTGATCTGCAAATTCCGGCCACTCTCTCTCGATTTTTCTCCACTGCAACCTATCAGCGGGTACTCTCAACTTCCCGTCTTTCTTACGGTCTTCTTTGTGCCATCGCAATGACTTGGCATGCTCTTTGTTTTGGAACAAACATTTCAACCGTGGTATTATAGGAGCATACCACATCACCTTGGCAGGAATCCTCTTCCCGGGGCGGCGCTCGCCCTGAACATCATCAACAGGGTCATCGCGACCGATCTTATATCGCAATGCATTGCATACCGGGCATGCATCCAAATTCTCGTACTCACCGCGGTAGAGGATGCAGTCATTAGGGCATGCATGTATCTTCTGCACCTCCAATCCTAGAGGGCAGACAACCTTCTTTGCTTCGTATGTACTGTCGGGCAATTCGTTGTCCTTTGGAAGCTTATTCTTCATTATTTTCAACAACTTTTCAAATGCCTTGTCAGGTACACCATTCTCTGCCTTCCATTGCAGCAATTCGAGTGTGGTACCGAGCTTTGTGTTGTCATCTTCGCAATTTGGGTACAACGCTTTTTTGTGATCCTCTAACATGCGCTGCAACTTCAACTTCTCCTTTTCATTTTTCGCAGTTTCTCTTTGCATCCGCAATGGCCCGACCAAGATCATCAGCGGGCTCATCTGATGCCTCGGCTTCTTCTTCTTCATTCTCTTCCCCCATTGTACTACCATCATATTCAGGACACCCAGGATAGTTCTCGTCATCCTCTTCTTCTTCATTCTCTTCCATTAGAACCCCTCTTTCTCCGTGCTTGGTCCAACAATTATAGCCGGACATGAAACCGGACGTAAAAAGGTGGATGTGAATCTGTTTTGAGCTAGAATAAGTCTTATTATTCTTACACACACCACATGGACAACACATAAAACCATCCCGCTTGTTTGCCTCAGCCGCACGCAAAAAACTCTGCACGCCCTTAATGAACTGGGGAGAGCGTCGGTCAACGTACATCCATTGCCGGTTCATCTTCATTACACAACACCGAGAAGACCAAATTAATACAAGTTCATACACACTTACTCTCATAAAACAACATACAACTATCTAGCTAAAACATATTAAATGCAATAACAAATGCGATCAAAATCGCAACTAAGGTAAAAATTGATCCAACAGTATAATGATACCAAGCCTCTTTATTAATGGCATATTTTCTAATCTTTCTAATCTTCAAGCGCATTGCATCCATTTTGATCTTGTGATCATCGATGACATCGGCAATGTAAAACTCCAATTTCATCTTCTCTTCTTCAACTCTTTTCAATTTTTCTTTCAAATCCTCGTTTTCTTTTTCAACTAAATTTAACTTCTCGACAATAGGGTCGGTTGGCATTTCCGGTTCAACTACCTCCTAGATGAAAATATCTATGTCAACTTGATGGGCATAATTGTCATTAACAAGAAATGCAACAAATAGTTATAAAAGAGAATATACCACATCTGAATCGTAAACCGGACGAGGGCCGACGGGCACGGATATCATAACCATGGCACTATATATAACAACAATCATACAAGTAAGAAAACTATGCAAGTAACTATCTAAATCATACAAATACGATTTTATTTATAAAAATGATAAGAACACAAGAAGAGGCTCACCAAGGTGGTGCCGGCGACAGGACAGTGCGGTCGATCGACGGTGGTTAGGACGGGAACGGGAAGGCACACTAAGTAAACAACACCTACACATATGCAAACTAAGGAGTTAATTTGAGCTCAAATTGCATATAAATCAAAAAAACTACCACATAATTACACCCAAACTAAAACCCACAAATCACTATACTTATAAAGCATAGCATGAGCTGATCTAGCAATAAGAGATGAAAGGACAAAGTTGCTAACCTTTGTGGACACTTGGATGGATTGGGGTGCATCAAATCTTGACAAATCTTGGCAAAAATGGAGGGAGGAGCTCGAGCTAGGGGAAGAACAGAGAGGGGAATTCGAATGGAGAAAACAGAGAAATGGAGTCGGGCTGGACGAAGGGTTTATATAGCGAGAGCTTTAGTCCCGGTTGGTTATACAAACCGGGACTAAAGGTCCACCTATAGTCCCGTTTTGTGATACAAACCGGGACTAAAAGGGCTCGTGGGGGCCCTAGGCTGACACCAGCCTGCCACCACACCTTTAGTCCCGGTTTGTGATACAAACCGGGACTATATGTCCCAAATGAACCGGGACTAATGGGGCCCGTACCTCCTGACAGCTCCTAGCCGTTGGAACCGGGACTAATGGACACATTAGTCCCGGTCCAAAGCAAAACCGGGACTAAAGGTTGAAACGGAAGGCCTGTTTTCTACTAGTGGAATGGGTTCCGGGGGTTCACCGGGTGGGGCTCACCCACCCCGGGGGACCACATGGGCCCAAGAGGTGGCGCACCAGCCCCTGGTGGGCTGGGCAGCCGACCCCATGGGGGCCCATGCGTCCAAGAGGAAAAAGGTGGAGGTTGGAAGGAGTAGGACACCTTCCTAAAACGAATCCACCTCCTAGTAGGAGGTGCATTCCACCTCCTTGACGTGGTTCGGCCGAATCCTCCTTGTAGAGGGTTTGAGGCTGCCTCCTCCCCTCCCTTCCTCCTATATATACTAGAGGATTTGAGGGCAGCCCCAACCCTAATTGCCACGTGCTGCCCACTTCTTCTTCTAGATCGTTTCTCCTCTAGATTAGTTCGACGGAGCTCGGCGAAGCCCTGCCGGATTAGTTCACCACCACCACCACGCCGTTGTGCTGCCGGAGAACTCATCTACCTCTCTGCTCCATCTTGCTGGATCAAGAAGGCGGAGATCGTCATCGAGCTGTACGTGTGCTGAACGCGGAGGTGCCGTCTGTTCGGCACTAGATTGGACGGATCATGATTGGATCGCGGGACGGATCGTGATTGGATTGCGGGACGGATCGTGATTGGATCGCGGGACGGATTGCGATTTGGATCGCAAAGACGTTTGACTACATCAACCGCGTTTCTTAACGCTTCCCGCTTAGCGATCTACAAGGGTACGTAGATCCACTCTCCCTCTCGTAGATGCTCATCACCATGGATAGATCTTGCATGTGCGTAGAAATTTTTTTGTTTCCCATGCAACGTTCCCCAACAGAATCACGATGCCTCGGCTCTGAGTAGCAGATATGTTAGGTTTTAATCCTCACACGGAAATCCTCATATGGATGACAACGCTCCTTTTTCGCGTCAGCCTTTCGGCCTCAGATCCTCCTCAAGTTCATCCATCAGAGGATTAGATGGAGCTTTGACATAGATTCATGTCCATTACTTGGGCGGCGAGGGTAGGGCTTCTCATTGCGCATATGCGACGACGAGATTTGATGTCGGGTTCTTCAATTGAAGGGTTCAGCGTTGATGACTACAACTCCAAGGCGTTGGTCGTTAGGGGCACGTGCATGAAAAGACTTGCCGGTTGGCATTGACAAAGTTAGGCCGGCTCTGGTATTGGAGGGTCCATAACAACGCGTTAGTGGCTTGTTCTGGTGAAGTCAATGGTGGTTCTTTTGTCCAGAGTTCTTAATGTGATTTTTATTATATTTGAATTGCTTTATACTTGTGGTGAACCTATAGTGCTAGGTCCTTTTTAAAAAAAGAACCCAAGGGTTGATCTGTGTGGGCAGAGGACCTTTTAGTATTAGTTTGCTCTTGAATTAGACAATGTCCCAGTCAGTGGCCGCAGATACGAAGCAAGTCAAAGACAAACGATGAAGAAAGAACAGTTGGAGGTGGAAGAAAGCCGAAGGCAGAAGACAAAAAAACAGTCGTTGGATTTTTCGAAACGACTTACGTATAGTCGGTGTGTTGCTGCTGCGTGCTGCAACCCACGAAGGGATATATTGGTAGAGTCGTAGAGACCAGATGCAGGAGGGCAGGAGGCGACGGCCAGGTGTTTGGTGTAGTACTAGTAGCTCCGTGGTCCGGGGGGCGGCTCGCGGCTGGTGACGAGTTCCATCGGTATTTTTTTTTTTTTTTTGAGAAAAATAGGGCAGCTTTATTACATCTCAATGTTCCAGGGAATACATAAATGTTTAGGAGGCTCCACCAGCCACACATGGCGTCCCAGATCAAGAGAAGATGTCATCGTAGCTAATCTATCAGCCTCACCATAGCTGCTACGCTGCTCATGGCTAAAAGTACAAGCCATAAAAGAAGAACTTAAAGATCTAATCTCTCTAATAATCATACAGTGATCACCAAAGTTCTTATCGGACTCGATCTCCTTGACGACTCCCAGACAGTGATGCTACCTGAAGCTTTCCCAAGTGAAGATCATGTCCCAAAACCAAAGCCTCTCTACAAGCCAAAGATTCTAAAATTTCAGGTTCCGTCGGCCCCTCAAAATCAAGAGCTGAAGCCCCTCTGAAGCATCCATGCTCATCCCGGCATACCACCCCTACAGCTCCTCTGCTGGTGGATTTGGCCATTGCTGCATCAACATTGAGTTTGTTGTTTCTAGGAACCGGGGTGATCCACTTTGACGCTGTTGGTTTGCTCATCGGCCCACGCTTTGGTGACATAGAATCATGGCCCTTTAGTTCATTATAAGATACCTGTTTATAAAAAGATGTGTTGAGAGAGGACTGTGAAACTCATTTTCATGTATAGCCGACCGTCGTGCGTACCATATGGACCAGAAAGTGACCAAAACCTCCACGACTTTGTCATTGCTGAGTGTGCTAAACAGACCGACCAGCCACAACTTAGCATCCGATGTCTCATCTCTGTGTGCCCACACACTCTTAGACATGTTACAGTCTAGAAGGGCATGTCTCCAGGAATCATAAGCTGCACTACATATTGAGCAAACATGCAAAGTGGTCATATGACATTTCGTCCGCTCCTCACCCGTCGGCAGTGACGAGCGCGCCAGCCTCCATGCGAACATGCGCAATTTTGGCGGGACTCTTACCTTCCACAACTTGATCCAATTTCTATCCTGGCTCTCAACATTTGAGTTTTCCGTTTCCCCATTCATCCATGCCTCACGCCTCATTTTTGTTTCCACTAGTAGTCGATAACAAGATCTGAAGAAAAAGTTGCCATTCCTCTCATAATGCGAGCACCAAAAGTCTTTTTGATTCATGTGTCCTAAGGGTATTTGGCGATCGACTTATGCATCCATCGGTAACAAGTGCATGTCCAAGGCTGCCTCATCCCACATTGTAGTAACCGGGCACATCAACTCCGAGACCTTCTCCGGTAGGACTAGAAGAAATGGCACAAAATGGTCGGAGTTTAAAGTGTCGTGTCTCCAATTCTCCCGATGATGCCAACCTTGAGCGCATCCCTCCCCTCGCATAGGGCTCTCCACACTTGAGATGGCCGGATAGCCAATTCATCTGTCAGAAGTTTTCCAAAGGGGAAATAAACTGATTTTAGGATGCGTGCACTGAGTGATTCCGGCTCTTGCAACAATCTCCAAGCTTGGCAAGCAAGTAGTGCCAAGTTAAAATTTTCTATATCTCAAAAACCAAGACCTCCCTTGTATTTTGGCATAGTCATGTCGTCCCATGTCGTCCCTTGTATTTTGATTCATGTTCTTCCACCTACGTTCGTGCGAGTGTGAGAGCGAGGTAATCCGGGGTTTGTCCCAACATTTGATATCATGAGCTTGGTTGTCTTGGGCGTGGTTCGCCGTGCCGGAGGCGTGCCGACGGTGGCGGTGTTCATCAGCGGCTGCGCGAAGCTCCGGGCCGTGTGTCGGCCTATGGAGGTGCGCTGCGCTGCGACGGTCATGGCGGACGCGGAGGCGGCACGCGGTGAGTCCGCGACGAGCGCGGCGGACGTGGACTCCTCGGTGGTGCGGCTGCGGAGCGCCGCGAGCGCTTGCCGATTGCGACGCGCGACGAGTCGCCGGCGGTGCGTGGTGATGTCGTGGGTGCGACGAGCACGGTGGTTGCAGAGGTGAGGAGGTCGCGAAGGACCTGCGTGGTGGCGCAGAGTTCGTGGCGGCTCGGCGCGACGACCGTGGAGGCAGAGTGACGCGGCGCGGCGGCGCACGAGACTGCGGGCTGCTACAGCGACAGCGAGTGACGGCTCGTGGCGAAGGCGCGCGGCGACGTCATGGCTTAGGGGGTGATTGTTGGCGCAATAAGCCATGTCTCCGCGGTGGCGACCGGCATCGGGTGCGCCAGGTGCGGTCCGTGGCGACAGTCGGTGTGTTGCCGAGCCGGCGGGTATGTGCCCAGGTTGAGTAAAGTAAGGCCGTTCGTGCGGCCGAGGCGCCGTTCGTGCGGCGAGGCGTTTGTGCGCCGGAAATATTTGTCTCCCTGTTCTTCCACCTACGTCCGTGCGAGTGTGAGAGCGAGGTAATCCGGGGTTTGTCCCAACATTTTCCACTTCCCGCCAGAAATTTATCCATGTATCCTTGCACCCTTTTCCACACCTTGTCCTTGAGATTAGGAAATGCTCCATTCTTCGACCTCCCAACATCAGAAGGAAGACCCAAGTATTTCTCATTTAAGGTTTCATTCAAAACATTCAACGTGTTCTTTACCTCTTGTCAGATAGCCTCTGGGCAGCCCTTTCCAAAATAAATGGAGGACTTGTTATTGTTGATCCGCTGCCCCGATGCCTGATAGTATGCATTGAGCACATTATTCAATGCTTCCGCCTTCTCTCTTGATGATTTACTGAATAAAATACAGTCATCAGCAAAGAGTAGCAAGTTAACGCGAGGTGCTTGAAGTGCAATTTGAATACCTTCCAAATCGCCAACTCTACTTACATGCTACAGTAAACAAGACAAACCTTCGCTTGCTAAGAGAAACAAATATGGCGAAATTGGGTGACCTTGTCGAATACCTCTAGATGGCACAAATTCCCTTGTTGGACCTCCATTGAAGAGGATCGAGTAAGAAACTTATTTTACTCCCCTCATAACCGCGTCTACAAACTGGTTACTAATTCCCAACCTGTTCATTATTGCTTCAAGATAGCTCCATTCTAGACGATCATAGGCTTTATGCATATCCAACTTTACAGCACAGTGGGAATTCTTCTTATTTCTATTATTTTTCATGTAATGCAAGCACTCATACGCCCTTATGACATTATCAGTAATGAGTATACCAGGCATAAAGGTTGTCTGCTCTTCGCAAATGATCTCAGGGAGAATCTGCTTCAGTCTGTCAGCCAACACTTTTGATGCGATCTTCTATATCACACTGGACAAACTAATGGGTCGGAACTAAGACAAAAAAGTTGGTTTATTTACATTAGGGATAATAACAATGAACGTCTTGTTGATCTCCTCAAGGGAGTCTCTCCCCTTCAAAATCCGAATAACAACCTTGGTCACCTCCTCACCGCATAAATGCCAATATTTCTGAAAAAATGTGCTGGAAACCCATCTGGCCCTAGCGCCTTTGTCCGGAACATTGGGAATAATGCATTTTTTATTTCAGCTTCACTATAAGGCTTATTCAGATCAGCATTCATATCATTAGCTACTTTACAAGTCACATGTGAAAGTACTTCCTCGATAACAATCACCCCCTTCGAGGCAAACAAGTGTTCATATAACTCCACTGTCATATTTTCCATTTATGTGTGATCAAGACAGACTGAACCATCTTCTTTAACCAAACGTGTAATGCAAATTTTCTTGCGGCTATTCGAGGCTTTTTGATGGAAAAAATGCGTATTTTTGTCACCCACAGCGAGCCACTGGACACGTGCCCACTGCCGGCACATCACCTCCTCGCGGAAGCACAATTCGATGATGCGACACTTGACTTTTAACTCCTCATAAGTTGGGCCAACACGTGTCGGAGTAGATCACAGTTCTGCAAGCTGCCTCCGGAGCTATCGCAGCTCGTGCCGAACTGCTCCAAACTCTGAACTTCCCCATGTCATGATGGCACTTCCTGTTGCTCTAAGTTTCTGACAAATTTCTCCAACAGTTCCAGTCTTGGTTGTTCCCCATGCTTGCTCAAGCAGTTACCCATATCGCTCCCACATTACTTCATAACGAAATAGTTTTGGGTTCCTTGATTTTTTTATCATTGGCTACAGATTGATCGGTTAACAAAATAGGACAGTGATCCGATTTAGCAGCATGCAGGTAGTGTAACATACATAGAGGGAACTTGCTACACCATTCCACGGTGGCCAATGCACGATCAAGTCTAACATGGCAGAAAGCACCCCCCCCCCCCCCTTGTTATACATCTTTCAAATGTCCGGTCCAGTCCAGTCCCTTATATCCAATATCACAAAGTTGACACACATCTACAGCTTCCCGAAATAAATTAACTTGTGCCATATCTCGCAAGTTTGTTCCGAACTACTCCTCTTGCCTCAAGACTTCGTTGAAATCCCCAATACATAGCCAGGTAGATCGCAATCAGCCTTTACAAATCTCATCATATCCCACGTTTTATATCGCATGCTAGTGTTAGCTTCTCCATACCAACATGTTAACCACCATGGCTCTTCACCTACCTCTTTCACCTCCATGTCGATGTGGTATTTGGAAAAAATTCGAAGTTCCAAACCCATCTCCTTTTTGCAGTAAACACAAAGGCCACCACTACGGCCTGAACTACTGACTCCATAAGCTCCGTCAAAACCCAAAGACTTGACAAACCTTCCATGCGAGCTTTAGCGATTTGTATGTCCACCACGCATAAGATCGTCGGCGCGCTCTCCCACACGAGGTCGCACAACTCATGAACTATCGGGGGTCGCCTAACCCACGACAGTTCCAACATAAAATAGCCATTAGGCGCGGCGGTCCTCCCCGGGGGAGGCTGCCGACGATGCCATCTTGTCATTTGTTACCTTTGCTTCCTTGTTCCCCGGTGCTACTACTTTCCTTAACTTCTTCCGTTCCTTGGCTCTTCTCCGTACAGCAATGGCCGAAACAACTGTCTCCTCCTTGACTGGCACAATTGATCTACCCCTGCCGCCAAGCCCTCACCAACCCCAAGGCCGGGACGACTGGCTAGCTATCCCCATATTCAGCCCGAGGGTCAAGCAGAGCGATCGAAGGTGAAGGGTAGGTGCCGAGGGAAGTAGAGAAAACTCAACACCGGTAGGATAACGACGGAGTACGGAAACCCTAGTCGTCATGCACGACGAGGGTATTGTCTATCATGTCGCCCATGAGTTCCGTCGGTAAATCGCACTAGCCCGCACACAGGGGCGGAGCTGGCCCCGGGCACCCAGGGCCTAGGCCCGGGGCATGACATTTTTATCAAGGTATTATGTATGTATGTTAATCTGCAGGCCCGGGATGCAGTCCAGTGAAAGGAATGAAGCCCAAAACCTTATGGGCTGTCTCTACTCCTGAAATAGGCTTTTGGTTTAGTTGCTTCAAAAACAATCTGCTTTTGGTTTAGTACCACCTCAAATAGCTGTTGAGTAAGGAAGTGTACACAACACTATAACGATAGCAGCTTGTCATCCATTTTCTTTGGACGAGCGGCATAGTCATGATAAAAAAAAACTAGTTTATATGCGTGAACTTCAGTTTGGTTCGGTCAAAACCAATGACCAAACCGGATTATCGGTTCTAAAAATATCAGTTATTTAATTTTCAAGGGACCGATCGGCTTGCAGTTTAAAGAAACCGAAATTCTTTAATACCTAGAAAACCAAACCGATTGACTCGGTTAGACCGAATGCCCAGACCTAAGACCTGCCCCACGATCTACCTCACCTAAAAAAAGATCTACTCACACGCGCCAGGAGAAGCAAGGCTGATGGGCTGTCTCACTTGAAACGGACGGATGCACGCACCACGCCAGCCCTCACGCGGACGCTGCCAATCTAAGAGCATCTCCAGCCGCGCCCCAACAGCCCCCTAGACCACTTTTTAATTGCCGGTGCCGAAAAATCGCCCCAGTCGCGGCCCCAGGACGCCGTTCTTCGCCGGTTGGGTCCTTTTTTTGGGCCGGCGAACCCAGGCCGAACCCAGCGTGCTGGGGGCACTTGGGGGCTCCGGCGGAAGCAAAAAGGCACGTGGGACACTACTGTCAGGGGAATCTCGCCCTTTTCCTCGCCCGACTCACCCCTCGCGCCTCTCTACCGTGCCGATTCCGGCGCCTCCCGCCTGTCCACGGCTGCTATGCCGCCACTAGAAAAGGCCATTTCCTCGCGCCTCTCCATTTCCCCGCCGGATTTCGCTTCCATCCCCCGCTTATCCCCGCTCTCCGAAGGCCACCACGCCAGTAGGACACCGGCGGCTGTCCGCCCACCACGCCCACAAGGTGTTCGTCGTTTTGCCTGTTCGGCCACGGACTCGGACGGCGAGGAGTCGTTCGCGGCTCTGTTGGAGGAGGAAGCCGAGGCCGACTCCGCCGACGAGGAACACCTCATGATCCTCGCCGCGTTGGCCGGCCTGTTCGCGAACAATGCCAAGCCTCGGCGAGGTGGCTCGGCACCGGGCCGCCGCAAGAGCAAACAGAGGCATCGAATGAAGGGCTATTGCATGCTCTACGTCGACTACTTCATCGACGCTCCTTTGCACGGTGAGAAAGTATTTTGGCGCCGTTATCGGATGGGCCAGAAGCTCTTCCTCAGGATTGTGAATGCCATTTGAGAGTTCGACATCTATTTCATTTGCAAGAAGGATTGCACCAGCACAGTTGGATTCTCCTCACTCCAGAAGTGCACCACAGCTATGAGGATGCTTGCATACGGAGCTCCCGGTGATATACAGGAAGACTATGGACGCATGGCCGAGTCCACCACCATTGAGTTTTTGTACAAGTTCTGCAGGGCAGTGGTGGCAGGGTTTGGACCACAGTATTTGCGATCACCCAATGCTGAAGACACTGCTCGGATCCTAGCACAGAATGCAGCAAGAGGATTTTTTGGGATGCTTGGAAGCATAGGCTTCATGCATTGGGCATGGAAAAACTGCCCATTTGCTTGGCAGGGGATGCACAAAGGTGTCAAAGGAGGTTGCAGTGTGGTACTTGAGGCCGTAGCCACACATGACCTATGGATTTGGCACTCCTTCTTTGGTATGCCAGGAACTCACAATGACATCAACATATTGTAGTGCTCGAATGTCTTCGCCAAGCTTGTTGAAGGTCATGCTCCTCCGGTGAACTTTGAGGTCAATGGGCGCCACTACAACAAGGGATACTATCTAGCAGATGGTATCTATCCGAGATGGTCCACATTTGTGAAGACTGTCTCAAAACCTGTGGCGCCAAAGAACGCACACTTTGCTAAGTGTCAGGAGGCTTGCAGGAAAGATGTCGAGCGAGCATTTGGTGTGCTCCAATCTCGATTTGCTGTTGTCCGGTACCCCGCTCTGACCTGGTCGAAATCGCAGATGTGGGAGGTCATGAATTGTTGTGTCATCTTGCACAACATGATCATTGAGAGCGAGCGGGAAGAGCCAGTGTTTGACAGTGAACCATATTTCAGGCAGGGACCTCTTGCAGTTGTTGATCACCAGGTACCAGCAACATGGGATGCCTTCCTCAATATGCGCCAGGAGAAGACCCACATGTGCATCAACAACTGCAGGACGATCTGGTGGAGCACCTATGGAGGCTCAAGGGCAACGCCTAGTTCGATTTGTTTTAATTTATGTTGGAATTATGAGCTTGCTTCGTTGAACTATTTGATCTGTATTAATTTCTGTGATGAACTTTGGCATAAAAATTTAGTTTTTGTTGAATCTATGCCGAAAGAGCGTCGAAATTGTTGAATTTATGCCGAAAGAGCGCCGAATTTGGGCCGAATTTGGGCCTAATCTGCGCCGATACTGGGCCGAAATCGCCGGCTTGGGGGCGACCTTGGGGCAGCGGCTGGGAACCCGAGCCCCCCCCCCCCCAAGCCGAGCCCCCCCCCCCCCCCCCCCCCAAGCCGATTATACCGCCGGTTGGCCCCCAGGCGGCGCTATTTCGGGCCCCTGGGGCCGAACGGCTGGAGATGCTCTAACTCGCATGCAATGACGCGATGCATGCATACCAATCTCCAGGGTCCAGACTCCAGCGCTCGCGCCGGCGCTGACGTCCGCCGCCGTCGTCCCGGCCACCGCCCTCATGTTCGTCGTTCGCCCAATCACCCGTGTGGAGCGCCATCCCCTGCTGGCTGCTTGATTGCCATACCTTGCTATTTTCTTATACTATTCCGGTTTTCCCTAATGCTCTTCACTTGTACCATGTTCTACAATGCCAATGTGATCTTTTTGTTACCGTGTATGATGTATCAGTGTATAATGTGCTCTGAACTAAAACTTAATTGAAATAATTTGTTTGTGTGTGGGTATTCAGTCATATATCAAGGATATTTTATATGGGTTATGTTTTGAGGTAGCTATAGCCTTATATGCATATGGATATTAAGTTTTTTCCTCACGGTAATTTTTTTTAGGTCTGGGGCTTGCTTCAATCCTGACTCCGTCACTGCCCGCACAGGAATGTGATCCTAATCCATGCAAGATAACTCAAACCATACGTTACGTACTACTCATGCAGTGTGATGGTGATCACTCGGCGTGAGGGACACAATTGCAGCGTGCGTGTCACTGACTGAGGGCGAGTCGTACGTATATGTGCACACATGCATTATTATCTATCCATGCATGCATGTCTCCCGACCTGGCAGCTACGAGTACTCCGGAGTGCCGGCCCGGTGCATGCATCCACACAGTAGCTCGGCTCAGCGTTGCAAGGTTCTGCCAGGCCATGTGACGAACCGGGGTCGCGGGCAAAGAGCACCGTGAAAAGCTCCCGTGCGTACGTGTGCTCGATCGGGGTGTCGGGGGTCGGTGCAAGAACTTGGCCATGACATGCACCATTCACGCGTAGTACGTAGCGTCTATGGATCTACCTACCTGGCTACGTGCAGAGACGTCGCTGTCGCCCTATCCCCTGTCTTTGTTTCAGTCATTTGCTGTGGACACGAGATGGATAGAGCAGCATGTGCGTGCCCACGTGAGCCAGGCGAGTGTAAGAGAGGTGATGGGGGAATCGATCTATAGTCTCTGGTAGCAATCTGGTTCGGGATACAGAGTGGAGATTACAAGAATGAGGAACATAGAGGAACTAGGGTTCGGGAGCCGCCGCCGCCGTGATCCACTGGATAACCGCGTCTCTCCCGTGTGCCGTCTATTAGAGGGTGGAGAGGTCGGGCCTCACTGCGTCCAGCTTGGGCCGAAGATGCGCGGGTTGGGCTTGGCGTTCCTGGTGGGTCTTGGAGGCCTAGGCGAGCCTGGCGAGCCTTGGGCCGTGGCAGTTTCCTTGTCAGCATTTCCCTGGGGCCCGGCCGTCATAGGGATGCTGACATCCCCTCCTCCTTGCGTGGAGGCTTGCCCCCAAGCCTCTGCTGCCGGGAACCGGGCCTGCAGCGCCACCTTGTCTTCCCAGGTGTCTTGCAGGACTGCCGGGTTCGACCATCTGACGAGAACTTGTTCGATCATGGAGCCGTTCTTCTTGCGCCAACGCTGCCGCAGGACTGCAACTGGTACGACCGGAATGTCAGAATGCTCAGGAAGATCGGTGGAAGCAGACGTACCCGGAACAAGGCATTGGCGGAGCTGAGACACGTGGAAAACTGGATGCACTTGAGAGTGCGTGGGCAGATCAAGCTTGTAAGCAGCGTCGTTGATCTTCGCGATGATCTTGAAGGGTCCGTAGTACTTGAAGGACAGCTTGTGGTTCGCTCGCCTCGCCACAGAAGTTTGTATGTAGGGCTGAAGCTTGAGATACACCGAGTCCCCGATCTGGAAGGTGCGGGGTGATCTTCTTTTGTCAGCTTGGGTCTTCATATGTTGCTGCGCTCGGTGTAGATGCTGCTGAAGAAGATCTTGGATCACTGCCCGCTCATCGAGCCAAGACTGCAGAGAGGGCACCGTGCATTCGGTGGTTGCGGTAATGCCCCAGTGGCGTGGTTCATGGCCGAACATCGCTTTGAAGGGAGACATGCCAATGCTGGAATGGTGGGAAGAATTGTACCAAAATTGGGCGAGTGGTATCCAGAAACTCCATCTCCGCGGGCAGGCATGGACGAAGCATCTCAGGTATGTTTCAACGCACTGGTTGACACGCTCGGTTTGGCCATCCGTCTGTGGGTGATTGGCAGTGCTCATGCGCAGTTCAGTCCCAGCATACTTGAACAGTTCGCGCCAGAAGAGACTTGTGAACACGGGATCACGATCCGAGACAATGGATCCTGGAAACCCGTGGATTCTGTAGATGTTGTTCATATAGAGGAGAGCCACCTTGGATGCTGTATACGGATGGGCAAGGGGCACGAAGTGTGCAAATTTGGTACGCTTGTTGACGACCACCCAAAGACAATTGTACTTGCCTGATTGCGGAAGCCCATCCACAAAGTCCATAGTTATCATCTCCCATGGCTGCTGGGGAATGGGCAACGGCGACAAGAGGCCTGGTGATGCTGAGCGGTCTGACTTGGCTTGCTGACAGATCGAGCAACAGTGCACATACTGGAGAACTTGAATCTTCATTTTTGGCCACGCGAACAGACGGCGGATGCGACTGAAAGTGGCTGGAAACCCGGAATGTCCCCCCATCGGGCTGTCATGGAATGCCGCCATAATCTTCTGTTGCAAGGACGTGGATCCTCCTAGCCAGATTCGTCCGCGGAAACGCAAGATCCCATTCTACAGAGTGAACCGCCCCTTCGGGTCGTCTCGGATAGCCAGTTCCTCGAGAATTTTCTGAGCTTGCGGATTGCAATTGTAGCTGGCAATGACGTCGTCGAGCCAAGTGGGCTGGCAAGACGTGACCGTGAATAGGGCAGACACTGGTTTGGCCCTCGACAAGGCGTCCGCGGCCGTGTCCTCAGTCCCTTTCTTGTACTTGATGATGTAACGTAGGCCGAGCAGCTTGGTGAAGGCTCGCTGCTGCCACGGTGTCGTCAAGCGTTGCTCCTCAAGATGGATTAAACTTTTCTGATCAGTGTAGATGATGAACTCGCTGTGCTGAAGATAGGGTCGCCACTGATCCACGGCAACCACTATGGCCAAGTATTCTTTTTCATATGTGGATAAGCCTTGGTAACGCGGGCTCAAGCTCTTGCTCATAAAAGCGACCGGGTGGCCGTCTTGCTGGAGCACTGCGCCGATCCCTTTGTCGCATGCATCTGTCTCCATAGAGAAGGGTTTTGTGAAGTCTGGGAGTGCGAGGACTGGGGCTGAAGTTAGCTGCTGCTTCAGCAATGTAAATGCCTGATCAGTGTTATCTGTCCATACGAATGGAGTTCCCTTCTTCAAGAGGTTGAAAAGGGGTCTGGCAATGATTCCAAATCCCCTGACGAACCGGCGGTAGTACCCCGCAAGTCCTAAGAAGCGCCTCACATCTTTGGCATCCTGGGGCGTAGGCCATGTTTGCACGGCCTGGACCTTGCTGGGTTCTGTAGAAACTCCGTGGTTGCTGATCACATGGCCCAGATATGACAACTGCAGTTGTCCAAATTCGCATTTGCTGAGTTTCACTTTCCATTGGTCTCGGCGGAGAAGGTGGAGAACTTGACGCAAGTGATCCAAGTGCTCTTCCCATGTCTTTCTAAATATGAGAATATCGTCGAAGAAGACCAGCACACAGTACCGCAGCAGTGGGTACAGGGTGTCTGTCATGGCGCCCAAGAATGTCGCCGGACCACCAGCTAACCCGAACGACAGAACTTTGAACTCATAGTGCCCCGTGTGGGTTTGGAATGCTGTCTTGAATTCTTCGCCGGCTGCCAGTAGAATCTGGTG
The DNA here is from genome assembly GCA_039707655.1 of Elymus sibiricus. NCBI lineage: Eukaryota > Viridiplantae > Streptophyta > Magnoliopsida > Poales > Poaceae > Elymus > Elymus sibiricus. The sequence continues at coordinate 404,985,905 of CM077663.1, forward strand.
GTACCCAGCTCGCAGGTCAAGCTTAGTGAACCAGCTTGCGCCATGCAACTCATCGAGCAGTTCTTCAATGATTGGCACAGGAAATTTGCTGACACACGTCATGGCGTTGAGATGCCTGTAGTCAATGCAGAGTCACCACGTTCCATCTTTCTTCTTGACCAAAATGATAGGTGAAGAAAAACTGATGGTGCTGCACTGAATGACTCCGGACTGTAGCAGCTCTTCGACCTGTCTCTCAATCTCTGTTTTGAGCTCCGGCTTGTGCCTATACGGCCGGATGTTGACAGGTTGAGCCCCGGGCATGATAGGGATGGTGTGATCACATGCTCGGCGTGGCGGTAGGCCTTTGGGCTCTCCAAACACATCCTCAAACTCTGTCAGCAGCTTTTACAGATCTGGTGGTGTCTTAGGCTGGACAGCGTGCACTTCCGTGAACGTATATAAGAGTACCATATGTAGGAGGGAGCCTTGACGGTACATGTTCTGCAGCTGGATACTGGAAATCAGGTGGCAAGCAAAAGAATTGGCTTCATGACCGAACAGACGAGCTGGTCCCATCGATGTTGGAATCTGGATGACCTTGTTCTTCCAATCCACGGTCATTGGGTTGTGCTGTTCCAGCCAGTCCATTCCCAAGATGGCGTCATAGGTGCCGAGAGGTAGCACCCTCATATCCGTGGCAAATTCTTGCCCTTGGGATGACCACTGGCAGGCTGGAAGGACGGCGGCGCATGTGAGTTCGCCCCCATCCGCGACTCGTACACGGCACGGTTGGAGGAGGGGAATCACCCCTGAGAGCTGGTTGTCCAGCGTCTGGTCGATGAAGGACGTGGTGCTCCCGCTGTCCACCAGCAGAAGAACCTCGCGGCGTTGGATGGATGCCAGCAGCTGAAAGGCCTTGGAGGAGACGCTGCCCTCCAGTGCAGAGCGGGAGATGGCCATAACAGTCTCGCTCGGCGTTGTTTCGGCGTCGGGCTCCACAGCGTGGTCGATGCCGAAGAGGTCCAGCATTTCCTCGACGACGTGGAGTTGTACAGCAGCAGGGCATACATGATCCTGGCCCCAACGCTCGCCACACTTGAAGCAGAGACCACGGGCGCGTCGGTAGTCGCGGAGCGCTTTGACCTTGTTGCTGTCAGCGCGTGCAGCTTCAGTAGCCCGGCGATCCGTTGCGACCGTCGCAGCAGACGGTGCCCCGGGGCGTGGTGCTGGCGGAGGCAGAGGCAGCGCGAGCCCTGCTCGCGGTGGGGGATCGCTCGCTCGGTGCGAGCTGCTCATCCCACTCTCGGCCACCTCCTCTTGCAGCAGCGCCAACGCGCACGCCGTATCCAAGTCCGGTGGCCTCTGGACAAGGACTGCCGCGCGGATGTCCTTCCGGAGCCCCTCCACGAAACGCGTGAGAAAATAGAACGGATGAATTGTATCAGAATATGAACTGAGATGATTGATAATAGATTCAAATTGTTCAATGTACTCCGCAACAGAGGTTGTTTGCCGCACAGTGTAGAACTGGCGAATCAACGTCTGATGGCGGTCACGACCGAAACGGGTGCATAACAGAGTGGTAAATGCTTCCCAATCATATTCAGATATCCATTTTTGTATGGACTATAACCAAATTGAGGCGGAACCAGAGAAATTTAGTGCTGCCATCGGTACCCAGAACGAGGGAAGAATAGCAAACATGGTGAAATATTGCTCGCACAGGGTCTTCCACAGTTTCGGGTTGTCCCCTGTGAACTGCGGAAACTGTATGGATGGGTGCGCTTGCCCCAGGCCACTGAGCAGCTGGCTTGCATGCGCGAAGGGAGAAAGGGCAGTAGGGGAGGGAGGGCCGTTGTACTGACCGTTTGCCGGGAGCAGCGGCGGCGTATGGAGAGATGCCACCGGCGGCCCCTGTGGGATGTTGTAGACGCCGTGGCCATCGGGCCCTTGATGAAGATCAGTCACGCCAAGCGCGGCTCCGGAGTGGACGCCGGCTGTCGCTGGCAGGGTGTTGGTCGACGCAGGTGCCTGGCCTGTCGCGCCCTCCGTGGCATCAGGGGAACGCGCGAGATGCAGGGCGGCGACCGCTTCACCGAGATCGGCGACGCGCCGCTCGAGATCCGGGAGCCAAGCCACCAGATCGTCCACCTTGGCGTTGGAGGCTTTGATCGCCGCCGTATGCTCCTTCAGAGTGGCATCCAGGCGATCCAAGAACGCTTCGATGGCGGGATCCATGGCGGCGAGATGAGTGCGTGCTTGACGCAGGGATCGGGTCTGGACAAATTGCGCCAGATCACTGCGAGGGAAGAGGTGGGGATGGTCTCTGATACCAGATGTAAGAGAGGTGATGGGGGAATCGATCTATAGTCTCTGGTAGCAATCTGGTTCGGGATACAGAGTGGAGATTACAAGAATGAGGAACATAGAGGAACTAGGGTTCGGGAGCCGCCGCCACCGTGATCCACCGGATAACCGCGTCTCTCCTGTGTGCCGTCTATTAGAGGGTGGAGAGGTCGGGCCTCACTGCGTCCAGCTTGGGCCGAAGATGCGCGGGTTGAGCTTGGCGTTCCTGGTGGATCTTGGAGGCCTAGGCGAGCCTGGCGAGCCTTGGGCCGTGGCAGTTTCCTTGTCAGCATTTCCCTGGGGCCCGGCCGTCATAGGGATGCTGACAGCGAGGCTACGACTGGCCGGTCCCAATGGAACATCAACACGTCAACGGCGCCAACGGCGGACATGCCACTTCTGGTTCTGGGACTCATGCATACGAACGGCGCGGCGGACATGCCACTTCTGGTTCTGGGACGCATGCAAACCCATGGATGCATCGGCGTATTTATATACACTGCTCTGTGGTCTGTGCTGTGCTGCTTCCGGCAGAAGCTTCTTTGCGAAAAACAGCATGATACGAGGTTTTGATGCACTCCTCTTTCCTGCCAAGCAAGCCGGTCCTCAGACTCCTGGCCGGGACGAAACTACTCTCAAATAGAAAGTGCATCCAAAAGTATTATTCATACTATCAAATAATTTATGCATATCATCTTACAAGTTTTTTTGTTCTAATTAACATTCTGAAATTCGAAGTCACAAAATGATGGTGTCAATGATAATATCAATCGAGTATTTATTTTGTTTTCTCATTATGTATAGTTGACATGACAATGCTGAAATGTGGAAATAATAATTAAAACTAGGGCAAAGCTATTAAATTACTCCCTCCGTTCTTTTTTTTTTTTGCCGGGTTACTCCCTCCGTTCTAATTGAACTAAAACCACGGCAAGTATTTCGAAACGGAATGAGTACTAAAGATATTCAACAAGGATTTTTTTTTTAGTGGCTACCTCTCGGTGTGGTGCAGGGACCATGGATGAGGCATGTCCGTCTCCTAGACTAGACTTGTGGCATTGGGCCGGAGCTGGCATCGGTGTTGTTCCTGCACACGATGATGACGACGCGATCGTCAATCAACCGAGGTGAGAAACTAAAAAAGACAAAAAAAAGTTCAGTTTAACTAATTCACATCTAGATGTTTTTTAATTATGTAACATCTAAGTTGTACACCATATGATTAGTGGCTATAAGATTGGTGCAAATATTTTTTTTTTGCCCTGTCCATATGCCTCGGGCGCTAGTGCCCTCGTCGAGTCGTTTTTCTGATCGCTCGTGCTATCTTTTTTTTTTTTGAAACTGCTCGTGCTGCCTTGTCCTTTTTTTTTTGAAGCAACCATATATTTCATTAGACAATCAATTTACAGAGATTACACACATGGTCACCATACAAGACACAAATGCTTGTCAAGCAACTTTGCACAAAGAATTCCACGAGAAGTAAAACTACTATTTCACCCTTGCAGAAAATTGTGTTGCCTTGTCCTTTTGTCTGTACAGTGTAGGTAAATAGGCTTTTTCCTGTTTTCATTATGTCCGCTAGTGCCCTGCAGTTTCTGTTCTCTTTTTCATTTCGTTTTGTGCCTTTTTTGTGTTTTCTAACCATTTTTTAATGTGTTTTCTTTGTAAAAACTATTACCAACTTTTTTTTGTTTTTCTTTCTTTTCACTATTTTCTCTCTCTGGTTTTTCTTTTGTTTTTTTTTTCCTTTTCATTTTGTCTTCTCTTTTTTCTTTTTTCAAGCTAATGAATAAGATTTGTGAATATTTTTATAAAATTGAAAATATTTTTTAAAGTTTTATGAACACCTTCTAAAATCGTGAATATTTTTTATGCGGAATTGCTAAATTAATTTTGAACGATGTCTCGTCTAAGTTTGCCACCGCTCGATTTAGTTTCTATGAATGTCATGTTAGCTTTGATCCCCCACCTTGTTGGTCGTTGTTTGTTTGTCGCACATCGTTTTGTTGGTCAGTTTGGCTTCACTTTTGACGCCCTATTATTTGCGACGCTGGCGGCATGTTTTGTTGCCTTGTTTCTACGCCACCACGTAGAATTAGAAGAGACAAGAAAAGGGAGCTCTATCTTGATCGCTTCCTTCTCGATTCATTTTGACATTGTCTCTCATTCTTTCTACGCTTCATCAAGATGAGATTTAGGAATGTGTCATCTAAGGTCTGGTGGATCTTGTTGTAATTTTTGTGCAAACTCTTGATCACGTGTCGTCGACCGACGTATTTCCGCATCGCCTTGTTCTGTTTTGTCCACTTGTTGGCCAGTTCGCATTGCATTCTTTTTTTTGTCGGGCCTTTTGATGATCATGCTATTGGGACTCATTTCATCTGGCTTGCGTTGTAGAAGTGGATGAGACGTCCTATGTCACTTGTCATTGCCTATCTATGTTTCCTTTTCAGATTTGATGTTGAAGATATAGGCTCTGTGGAAGAGACATGCTCTCACTTGCGCTCGATACGCAACTAGCCCAATCAATTTTTGTCCCGGTTGTAAGTTCATCTTTGACACACAATTAGGGGTTTGTCTATTTTTTTTATCCTAGTTGTAACTTCACACATAACATGCTATTTTCTTCCCAGTTGCAAGTCTATCTTCGATACGCAACTGGGCCAATCCAAATTTCTCTCATTTCTAAGTCCACCCTCGATACGCAACTTGGGAACGGGCAACCTTTTTTATTTCAGTTGCAACTCTATTCCCGACATGCAACTAGGGGGCCTACCTTTTTCCCCGGTGAAAGTCCACCCCCAATATGCACCTGGGCATGAACCCCATTTTTGTCCTAGTTGCAAGTCCACCCTCAACATGCAACGGGGAGCCCGACCCTTTTTATTCCAGTTACAACTCCACCCCTGATATGCAACCGGGGGACGCCATTTTTCCAATTTGCAAGTCCATCCTCGATACGCAACTGGCCCTACCATTTTTATATCCAAATTAAAAGTCCATCCTCGATACGCGACCGGGAGGACGACCCATTTTTTCTCCTAGTTGCATATCTGCCCCCAACATGCAATTGGGAATCCCGCCTTTTTTTGTCTCGATTGCAAGTTCATCCTTGATTTGCAACTAACCTCAAACCATTTTTATCTCATTTTGCAAGTTCATCCCTGACACGCAACATGGGGGCCAATCATTTTTGTCCCAATTACAACATCACGCCCGACATATAATTGGGGCCCCACCTTTTTATTATCCCTGTTGCAAGTCCACCATTGACACACAACTGGCGGCCAATCCATTTTTGTCCTACTTGCAAATCAAACTACGCCCTTACATGAAATTGGGGCCCCGCCTTTTTATCCTAATTGGAAGTCCACACTCAATACGCAACTGGCAGCCGACCAATTTTTGTCCCAATTCAAACAACACCCATTTTTGTCTTAGTTGTTACTCCATCGCTGACATGCAAGCGAGCGTGTCTTTTTTTCTTGTCCCAATTGCAACTTCACCCTCAACATGAAACCAGGTCCGCTTTTTCCCTAGTTGCAAGTCCATCCTCTATAAGCAACTAAGGCCGACCCAATATTTGTTTCGCTTAGTTAAAAGACCATCCTCGACTCGTAAAAGGCCCGATGTTTTTTTTGTCCTAGTTGTAAGTCGAGGGGGGACTCGCAACTAGTCTCAATTTGGGCCGGATCATTTGTATTGCCTCAGTTGCAAGTCCATCCTGGACTAGCTACCAAGTCCAACCCCTTTTTCTGCCTCACTTGCAAGCCCGTCATCGACTCGCTACTGGCCCCGAATTTTTTTGTCCTAGTTGCAAGTTCACCTCCGACTTGCAACTGGACTCGATCTGTCCCTAACCTTATTTTTGCTATAGTTGCAAGTCTACCCACAACTCGCAACTGAGCCCGTCCTTTTTTTTCTTTCTCAGTTGGCAGAACACCCACGACTTGCAACTGTGGCCTAGCCTTTTTCGTCCCAGTTGCAACTCCACCACCGACTTGCAACTGGGGGCACCTTTTCCGTATAGTTCAAAGTCAACCGTCGACTCACAATTGGGCCCGAACCCCATTTTGTCCTAGTTCCAACTCACAGTCGGCATGCAATGGGGCGCGCGACCCTTTTTCCCAGTTGCAACTCCATGTCGACATGCAACTACGGTGAAACCCTTTTTCAGTTTCAAGTCCACCCTCGATACGCAACTAGGACCTACCCATTTTTTCTCCGAATTGCACCTCCATCCACGACAGGCAATTGTGTGTGGGGTGGATCTATTTTTTTTCCTAATCGCAACTCCACCTTGAACATGTAATTGGGAGTTGGGCACATTTTTTGTCCATGTTGCAAGTGCAACCTCGATATGCAACTGGGTCCCTATCCGTTCTTTGTCCAAGTTGCATGTGCACCATCGACACGCAACGAGGGTGGTGGTGACCTTTTTGTCTCACTTGCAACCATATCGCCAACATGCAATCGAAGGCGTCTTTTTTCTTGTCGCAATAGCAACTCTACCCTCAACATGAAACCGGGTCCCCTTTTTTCCTAGTTGAAAGTCCACGCTCTATAAGAAACATGAGTCGACCCAATTTTTCTTTTTGCTCAGTTGCAAGTCTATCCTCGACTCGCAACAGGGCAAAGTTTTTTCCCAGTTGCGAGTCGGGGGTGGACTCGCAACCGGTCTCGATTTGGGCCAGACCATTTTTATTGTCTCCATGCAAGTCCACCCTCGACTCGCTACCGAATCCGCCCCCTATTCTACCTCAGTTGTAAGTCCACCCTAGAATCGCAACTGGCCCTGAAGTTTTTTTCCCAGTTGCAAGTTCACCACCTACTTGCAACTAGGCTCGATCTATCTTCGACCCTTTCTTTTTGCTTTAGTTGCGAGTCTAGCCCGGACTCGCAACTGATCCCAACGTTTTCTTATTTCTCAGCTGCAAGCACAACCTCGACTCACAACTGTGGTAGGGCCTTTTTTTCAGTTGCAACTCCACCACCGACATGCAACTAGGGGCCCACCTTTTTGTCTCAGTTCAACGTCAACCCTTGATACATGCTACCGAGTGTGACGCTTTTTTTCTTCCTCAGTTGCAAGTCCACCTTGACTTGCAACTACCCATGAAGATTTGTTTCCTAGTTGCAAGTTCATCGTCGACTCGCAACTCGTTTCGATCTGGCTCAGATTTTAGGCAATAGTTTTAGTAACCTTTGTGGCGGTTTGGGGGTAGTTGGGACATGTTTTTCGTTCTCTTATTTTTTATATCTATTTTTCTCTATGGTTAATAAGAACCCCGATCCAGTTGCATGTCCACCTTCGACACACAATTCGTAGCCTGAACACAACTGCATGTTCATCCTCGACATGCAACTCGCCCTCATTTGCGATCTAATTGCATGTCCACTTCGGCATGCAACTTGCCTCTGACCTAGTTCCATGTCCACCCTCGACATGGAACTTGTCCTCAAAGCCAGTCTTGTTTCATCTCGACATGCAACTTTTCCTCGAACCCGATCTAGTTGCATGTCGACCCTCGACATGCAACTTGCTCTAAACTTAGTTCCATTTCCACCCTCCACATGCAACTTATACCCTATCCCGATGTAGTTGCATGTCAAACCTCAAAACGTAACTCACCCTACTATGTTGCATGTACGCTCAACATGCAACTCGTGTTCGACCAAATTATATGTCCATCCTCCCTAGATCAATCGTTAGAGATCATGTGACATGCAACTAGTACATCGCCTTTTTTTTGTCCTAGTTGAAAGTCCATCCTCGATATGTAACTAGGCCCCGGCCCCTTTTTTCTCTAGTCGCATGTACATCCTCGACACGCAAAAGGGGGCCTGGCCATTTTTGTTCCAGCTGCAACTCCACCCCGACATGCAACTGAGGGGCCGCCCTTTTTTCTTTTAGTTGCAAATCCACCCTCGATCCATAACTGGCTCCTACCCATTTTTTGTCTTAATTGCAAGTCCACCCTCGACTGACAAATTGGGGGGGGGGGGGGGGCATTTTTGTCCCCAATTGCAACTCCATCCCCGACATGCAATTGAAGGCCGCCTTTTTTATCCCAGTGGAAAGTCCACCCTCGATACATAACTAGGCCTGGCCCATTTTTGTCCCATTTGCAAGTCCATTCTCGACACGCAACTAGGGGCCGACCAATTCTGGCCCAGTTGCAACCCCGCCCCCCGACATGCAATCCCCCCCCCCCCCCACCCTCCTTTTTTGTTGTCCTGGTTGCAAGTCCATAGTTGACATACAACTAAGGCCCAACCCATTTTTGTCCTAGATGCAAGTCAACTACACCCTTGAATGCAATTGGACCCCTTTCTTTTTTTTCCTAGTTGGATCTCGATTTTTAAAAAAATTCATGAGTTTTTATTTTATTTTATGAAAAAGGTCACAAACATTTTTCTAAAATTATGAAACTTTTACAATACACATTGTACATTTTTTGTTTACAACTAAAACTTTTTTTCCGTACACGTTGAACATTTCTTAAATACATGATTACTATTTGTTTTTTAATTATATGTCTTGATGCGTACTTTTTCTCAAACGCAGTGTACATTTTTCTTATAAACTGAAAACATTTTTTATACATGTATGGCAATTTACATTTTTCAAATACATAATTTCAAAATACTTTTTCCAAATACACATTGTACATTTTCTTTATATATTTAAAAATATTTTTTATACATGTTGAACATTTTTCAAGTACATGATTAACATTATTTTTCCAAATATATCGTTTGATTTTTTTTTCCAATACGTGTTTAAATTTTTTGCAATAAACATCGAAGATTTGTTTGAATGATACGAAACAGCTTTTCATACTACACGAACATTATTTACAGCCGCCTAAAATGTAAAAACATATTTTTGTAAATGCCGCGTACATTTTTTTGAATTACGCAAACATTTTTTATGCTAGATAACAATTTTTCTTAAACATTTCACGTACATTTTATGAAACGTTTGTGCATTTTTTGAAATGTCACGAACAATTTTCAGGAATGATTTCAACATTTCTTTTAAATTGCGCTAACAAAAAAAATCATTGCGTTAACATTTTTTAATTCGCGGTGAATATTTTTAAAACATGTGAACACCTTTCTAAATGTTGAATTGAACATAAAAATGTAATTCGCGGTGAACATTGCTCCAAATTATACGCAAATATACGGTTTATAAGAGAAAAACACGTGCTTTGCAAAGGAAAAAGGAGAAGCCAAGGGAAAGAAGAAAAAAAACGAAGAGAAGCTGCCTGCGCGAACGGAACGAAGCTAGCGTACAGGTAAACTGAACGAAGATTCCGGCTTGTTTGCAAGCTGGAGATGAAAGAGAAAACAAAGAAAAAAAAGGAGAAAGGTGGTGATAAAAAAAAAGACTTGAGTCCTAGACACACTGAAAAAGAAATCACTACTATCTCCTGTGTGGTTGGACCTGGTCATCCACCCATCAGCACGATCATTGTGTGGTGGTTGTATCGTTGCCCAGAAATGCTATACGCCGCTGGCAGTTTGTAGCCCTTGTGCAGGCTATCGTCCATTCCTTTGAGTTTTGGTTTTGCAACCATACAGGTCCACAAGGTTGGGTGGCTTTCTGGTCCTCTGTCGATGGTTGTGGTGTATAAGGATGGAGCAATGTTAATTCTAAGGATATTTTTTGAAGGGGGTTTACGTAATGAGGTACACGGCTAGGGTGAATTGTAGTGGGGCAATTGGTAGCGGACACATGCATCATGTAAGTCCATCCGACGCGATGCCTGAAGCGTACCCACCCACCAGCGTGCCGCTGGTGGGACAGCTCAGTTAAGGTGAGGCGCGTTTTTTTAAACACAGTACAGATGAAAGCGTTCATATACACGCGTATACACTCACCCCTATGAACGCACACACGCACACCCTATCCCTATGAGCACCTCCGAGAGACTGAGCCGGCATATCATCTTGAATTTTACGAAGTCACCGTAGGCACCTCGTCGTCGACGGGAACGTCTCCTCCCACTGAATGCGCATCGCCGGAAATCCTGAAATAAATCCAGAAATAAATGCAAGCACCAGGATTTGAACCCTGGTGGGCAGGGGATACCATAGTCCCTCTAACCATCCAACCACAGGTTGGTTTGCACGTGAGGCGCGTTAATTTGTTTCCTTTTGTTACTTACTTTTATTTATGTATGTTCTACCTTTTTATTTTTTTTATTTATATCCTCTTTTTCTGTTTCTTTTCATGTATTTTATTTGTTTTCTATTTTCTAGGTTTAGTTTTTCACCTTTTATTCAATTTTTATTTTTACTTTTTATGGAAAAATCTTAAACCATTTTTAAAATATATCTGCATTTATAAGACATATTTTTTCACATACATGACCATTAACTTTGCAACACAGTTCCATACCAGAAAAAATATATTTTTCAAAGATATAAACACTTTTTACATATAAGAATATTGTATTCCTAAAGCATGACCAATTTTCGTATATAGGATTTTTTTCAACTACGAGAATATTTGTTGGTTTAGGTGAACAATTATCTGTGTGAAAGAAATAATCTCTTTTCCTTTTGAAACTGATGTACAAAATTACTAGATAGTAAATATAGTTTTTCTAGAAAAATAGGCCCTCCCCGGCTAAAAGTTTTTCTGACCAGCTTCATGCCTTTTCAAACGAAAATGGTACACCTACGAAAACTTTACTGGATCCTTACGTAACTTTCCTCATTAATCTCTCCATCCCCTTGATTTCAAGGGGGTGGGCCTCTTCCACTAATTTTTGCCAACCAAAATCTTTAACCTAAGCTCTTACGTAAATCACGTAGCATGAATTTCGTAGGTGTAGCATTACTCCTCCTCAAATCCCATCGTCGTGGCCCGATAGGATGCCTGTAAAACCTTTCTTTTGAAAATGTGTAAGAGCATCTACAGATGGATGCCTCAAACTGCCCTCAAATGCCTGGGCGGGTGGACCGGTTACTGATGGTAAAAAAAGATCCACCCGGACATCTCGAACCGGCCTCAAACGACTGGACTGTTCGGCGCCCCTCATATCCAACCCAAATGTAGAGCAGATATAGGGCGGCTCGGGGCCATCCGCGATGTCAGCCATGCCCCCCGCCGACCTCAGTCAGTCCCCACAAAACACTACACTCAGTTTGCTCCCCCCCTCCGTCTTTTCTCCTCCCCTTCTCCAATTTGATTGATACAATCCAATCTCCGGCAAGCATGTCGACCTCTAGCAGTCGCTCTGACGGCTCCGTCGATGACGAGGATGAGCTGGCCACCCGCATTGCAATGGAGTTATCCCGGGTTGACACGGGGGAGGGGGAGCCATTCCGGATCTGCTCCATCACGGCATCACCGCTCGCCCGCAGGCGCAGCACCGATGCCGGAGTTGGCCCCTCCTGATAACCCACAAGTATAGGGGATTGCAACAGTTTTCGAGGATAGAGTATTCAACCTAAATTTATACATTCGACACAAGGGGAGCCAAAGAATATTTGCAAGTATTAGCAATTGAGTTGTCAATTCAATCACACCTGGAGATTAAATATCTGCAGTAGAGTGATCAGTAGCATAGTAATATGATAGTTTTGATAGCAGTAGTAACAGTAACAGTAATGGTGACAGTGATAGCAGTGATTTCGTAGCAGTTGGAACAGTACCAATAGCAATAGCAACCTAGCAAGAACAATATGTGGAAAACTCGTAGGCATTGGATCGGTGAATTCGTTGGATGATATTTATCATATAACAGTCATATCCTAGGGCGACACAGAACTAGCTCCAGTTCATAAATATAATGTAGGCATGTATTCCGTAAATAGTCATACGTGCTTATGGAAAAGAACTTGCATGACATCTTTTGTCCTACCCTCCGGTGGCAGCGGGGTCCATAAGGAAACTAAGGGATATTAAGGCCTCCTTTTAATAGAGAACCGGAACAAAGCATTAACACATAGTGAATACATGAACTCCTCAAACTACGGTCATCATCGGAAAGTATCCCGATTATTGTCATCCCGGGGTTTACGGATCATAACACATAGCAGGTGCATATGACTAGCAAGATCAGATCAAGAACATGGATATAATGGTGATAACATAAACGGTTCAGATCTGAAATCATGGCACTCGGGCCCCTAGTGACAAGCATTAAACATGGCAAAGTCATAGCAACATCAATCTCAGAACATAGTGGATACTAGGGATCAAGCCCTAACAAAACTAACTCGATTACATGATGAATCTCATCCAACTCCTCACCGACTAGCGAGCCTACGAAGGAATTACTCACTCCCGGTGGGGAGCATCATGGAATTGGCGATGAAGGAGGGTTGGTGATGACAAAGACTGAAGATTCCCCTCTCCGGAGCCCCGAACGGACTCCAGATCTGGCCTCCCGGTGAAGAACAGGAGGTGGCGGCGGCTCCGTCTCGTGAAACGCGATAAAACTTCCTCTCCTATTTTTTTCTCCAGAAATAGGAATTTATAGTGCTGGAATTAGGGTCAGGGGGGCCACGAGGTGACCACAACCCACCAGGGCGCGCTTGGAGGGGGTGGTGCACCCTGGTGTATCGTGCCCAGCCAGGGCACCCCCTCCGGTGGTTCTTGGCTCCAATATTTTTTATTTACTGTAAAATAATTCTCCAAAAAGTTTCGTCCAATTTCGAAAACTTTTATTTCTACACAAAAATAACACCATGGTAATTCTGCTGAAAACAGCGTCAGTCCGGGTTAGTTTCATTCAAATATTGCAAATTAGAGTCGAAAATAAGAGCAAAAGTGTTAGGAAAAATATATACGACGGAGATGTATCACCTCTCGACCCACGCGCAGCTCCGCAAGGGAAGCGGTGGGTTCTGGTGCACACTTTGCCAGCGTCGCGGATGTCACATCGGAATCAGAGGCGTCCGCCACCCGCCGCGAGATGCAGCAGGCAAGGGATGTAGGAGATATGCCCTAGAGGCAATAATAAATGTTATTGATTATCTCCCTGTTCATAATTAGGTTTATGTTCCATGCTATAACTGCTGTGGTTCTCGAGTCTGCAATAACCACGAGGCTCGGAGGAAGACTCATATGCACGTGTGGAATAATAAACGGTAAAATGTATTCCTAGTCAAGCCTCTATGACTGGCTCAAGTATTGCATGATGATCCTGTTTTCCTGATCATGGGCATGGCTATGCCGGCAATTTTGAGGGCACAATTGTTGGTAGAACACTTGTGTTGAATCGACCCAAATTGATGTTATGCTATGAGATACATTCGTCATAAGTTAATGGTTAATAACACAGGAAGTTAATGTTTGCATAATTCCTTAGACCATGAGAGTATCGAGTTTCTTCATGCTTGCTTCATGAACTTTGGGGTTTGTTAAACGTCATCCGTAATTGGGTGGCTATTACGGCGGCTTACGGGTTCATGGAAAAGTATGTCAAGGGACTTGATAGCTCAAGATTGGGATTTGCTCCTCCGACGAAGGAGAGATATCTCTGGGCCCTCTCGGTGTTACGGTATCCATCATCATCTGGCCAGACACAGGGTGATTTGATCACAGGGATGCCGGAACACGGGAACGAGAAAAGAGAACAATACCGGCAACGAGGTAACTGGCATTGTGGACAAGTGTTGATCCACGAGGATGCCGATGTTTCTCACCTCGGGTAATTGTAACATATCGCGAAGCAACAGGAATAGCACACGGCAACTGGAGGTTCACTCGAATATTCATTCGTGTGGGTATAGGGATCAATATGGGTGTCCACGGCTCCGATGTTGATCATTGATCGGAAGGGGTTCCGGGTCATGTCTATGCTTCACCGAACCTATAGGGTCACACGCTTAAGGGTCATCTATCTGCTGAATACTAGACAGGGAGTCTGAGAGAAAAACACCGAAAAAGTTTCGGACGCCGGAAAAGTTTCGGACAGCGGAAAAGTTCCGCAGAGAGAGGTCACTGGATGAGTTTCGGTGAAACTGGAAAAGTTGTTTCAGGGGATACCAAAAAGTCAAATTGGTCTTGGCACATGCCTGATAATTCTTGGAGGGTGCCAGAATCGTTCTGGAAACTTTTTGGAATTTTCTGGAATGAAAACCGGAAATGTTCCGGAGCTGCCGAAACCGCTTCAGATGCTTTTCGCAGATGAAATCACTAAACCAGAATTGTTCCGGCTCGCGTTGAAAATTATTTTGGTGGGTACTGGAATTGTTCTAAGCCCACATGAATATTTTCAGTTCGATCAGACGCTGAAAAATGTCGTCGTGAATAGTGAAAGTGCTTTTTGGATATTTATGGAAAAGCACCTTTTGGGATATTTTCCCAAAAGGTTTCTAGAAGGCTTGGGGGCTAAGAAACCCCCTTGGGGGGCCCCCCAAGAGATGGTGGCTGGCCACACTTGGGGCTCCTCCTTGGAGCCCCTCTTGTTCCTTGGTTTCACCATTATGCCCTTGTGGAAGGGCTTCATCCATGTGGGTTTTGGATTTTATTGTAAAACCACCCTACCCCTTGGTTTTCCTATAAATAGGCGGTGAGTGGGCTGCCATCACACACACTCTTTCTCACATACAAGTGCCATTGCAATGATCTGGCTTCTTCTCTCCCTCCCAGCGAAATAGTTTCGTAGAGCCGAAAGGCTGTCTGGGTTCCGGCAGGAACTAGTTCTGGACGGCGAAGCCCTGCCGGATAGATGACACCGTATGTGTGCAACTCTGTAGAGAGATCGTAGTTTCGGTCTTAGTTCGAGAGTGCCTCCCGAAGGGCTATCCGTGTGACCGTCCGAGTTTCGAAGGTCCTCCCGAAGGGCTGTCCGAGTGACAGTCCAAGTTTTGGAGGTCCTCCCGAAGGGCTGTCCGCGACACCGTCCGGGGGACTGGCTGACCGCCTCCCGGAGGGCTGTCCATGGGGCGGATGAGGGTATACATCCTCGCGGTTGGGAGGTTGTAAAATCCTAGCTGCCGGGATCTGCACCGCCGTTCGTCATCGACTCTACTTCCGCTGCGCTATGAGTCGGTAACGAAAATGATCAAACCTTGTATGCAGTCTCCATAGTGGTCCTGGGCTGGTGCGTAAGTCAGAAAATTTTTGTTTTCTACTGCGTTACCCTACAGTGGCATCAAGAGCCGTGCTATGCGTAGATGCAGGTTGCGATCTAGAATACATAGAGATGTATGGGTGTTGCACAATATAATTAGGTAGTAGATGAGATCTATTGCTGAAAATTATTTGTGCGAGTAGCAGATGAAATCTGTTACCCAATGTTCCTGTTGCTTCCCCTGAATTTGCGTAGTCCTGATCTTGACGGCATGGTGGAATCTCACAAAGTTCTGGCAATCCGCGATCCTTTCATGCTGCTCCTGTGTATGCTGATTGACAGATCAACGAAGTGCTAACAATTCTTTGGGTTCCACCATAGTTGAGAAAGATGGATGTTTCGCAGACGAAAGGGCAATGCAGATATGATCTGCACGGGGGTCACGCGTATGACAAAGTTTAGTATGGGGCTCGAGATTTTATTATCTCGTGTTTCATACACCCTGGAATGTTAATCTAGCGACTTGGATTATCATGCTTGATAATGGACGTTGGTAGCTTCGGTTTGTTTCAAAACCTTAGAAGCCACGTAAAATAAATTTTTGCATAAACCGATTAGAGGCGTCTAACTTGGTTTTGCAGGATGGTTTGCATGTGCATGTGATGTGGTATAGCAGTGCTCATATAAATTTGATTATGTATGAGATGACTATATGATGTAAATTAACATGACCTGCGTGTCATGATTCGGCATGATGGCTGGAGCCATATGATTGCACTTTAATGACCTGCGTGTCAACCTTATGTAATGCACTTATTTTATTAGCTATAGAGATAGCAATATTATCTGGTGCATCGACAAGGTGGTGGCAATCTTCGCGAAGGTGAACACCGACGCGAATGCCGGAGACGAAGAAATAAAGACTTCTCCGTCAGAAAGGGCTATACCATATCATGCTATTATGAATTGCCTGAGATGTTAATCCCTTATGATGCACCCTTCTTGATTGCGCGGTCGTCGCTTTTATTAGGGTGATCTCTCACAAAAAATCAAGTAGTTAGTGTTCTCCCAAGTGTAGCACCGTCACGGCACCTATCTTTTCGGGGTGCGCCGTGTCACACGGGTACGAACGATTAGGGATGTGTGAGGCGGGTGAGTTGAGACTGTTGGGGAACGCATCAGAAAACAAAAAATTTCCGACCTACGCACCAGCCCAGGACCACTATGGAGACTGCATACAAGGTTTGATCTCTTTCGTTACCGACTCGTAGCGCAGCGGAAGTAGAGTCGATGACGAACGGCGGTGCAGATCCCCGCAGCTAGGATTTTACAACCTCCCAACCGCGAGGATGTATACCCTCATCTGCCCCGCGGACAGCCCTCCGGGAGGCGGTCAGACAGTCCCCCGGACGGTGTCGCGGACAGCCCTTCGGGAGGACCTCCGAAACTCGGACTGTCACTCGGACAGCCCTTCGGGAGGACCTCCAAAACTCGGACGGTCACACGGACAGCCCTTCGGGAGGCACTCTCGAACTAAGACCGAAACTACGATCTCTCTACAGAGTTGCACACATACGGTGTCATCTATCCGGCAGGGCTTCGCCGTCCAGAACTAGTTCCTGCCGGAACCCAGACAGCCTTTCGGCTCTACGAAACTATTTCGCTGGGAGGGAGAGAGAATGCCAGATCATGCATGGCTTGTGTATGTGAGAAAAGGATTGGAGAGATGGCAGCCCACTCACCTCCTATTTATAGGAAAACCAAGGGGTAGGGTGGTTTTACAACAAAACCCAAAATGCACATGAATGAAGTCCTTCCACAAGGGCATAAAAGTGAAACCAAGGAACAAGAGGGACTCCATGAAGGAGTCCACCATGTGGCCGGCCACACCCTCATGTGGGGCCCCAAAAATGGCCCCAATCCATCCATGTCATCCCCAAGATCTTTTGGAGCAAAGCCCCAAAAGGTGGCTTTCCCATAAATATCCAAAAAGCACTTTCACTATTCACGACGACATTTTTCAGCGTCTGATCGAACTGAAAATATTCATGTGGGCTTAGAACAATTCTAGTACCCACCAAAATAATTTTCAACGCGAGCCGGAACAATTCCGGTTTAGTGATTTCATCTGCGAAAAGCATCTGAAGCGGTTTCGGCAGCTCCGGAACATTTCCGGTTTTCATTCCAGAAAATTCCAAAAAGTTTCCAAAACGATTCTGGCACCCTCCAAGAATTATCAGGCATGTGCCAAGACCAATTTGACTTTTTGGTATCCCCTGAAACAACTTTTCCAGTTTCACCGAAACTCATCCGGTGACCTCTCTCTGCGGAACTTTTCCGTTGTCCGAAACTTTTCCGGCGTCCGAAACTTTTTCGGTGTTTTTCTCTCAGACTCCCTG
Source organism: Elymus sibiricus (assembly GCA_039707655.1). Lineage (NCBI taxonomy): Eukaryota > Viridiplantae > Streptophyta > Magnoliopsida > Poales > Poaceae > Elymus > Elymus sibiricus. The sequence continues at coordinate 405,003,678 of CM077663.1, forward strand.
TCTAGTATTCAACATGTAGATGACCCTTAAGCGTGTGACCCTATAGGTTCGGTGAAGCATAGACATGACCCGGAACCCCTTCCGATCAATGATCAACATCGGAGCCGTGGACACCCATATCGATCCCTATACCCGCACGAATAAATATTTGAGTGAACCTCCAGTTGCCGTGTGCTATTCCTGTTGCTTCGCGATATGTTACAATTACCCGAGGTGAGAAACATCGGCATCCTCGTGGATCAACACTTGTCCACAATGCCAGTTACCTCGTTGCCGGTATTGTTCTCTTTTCTCGTTCCCGTGTTCCGGCATCCCTGTGATCAAATCACCCTGTGTCTGGCCAGACGATGATGGATACCGTAACACCGAGAGGGACCAGAGATATCTCTCCATCGTCGGAGGAGCAAATCCCAATCTTGAGCTATCAAGTTACTTGACATACTTTTCCATGAACCCGTAAGCCGCCGTAATAGCCGCCCATTTACGGATGACGTTTAACAAACCCCAAAGTTCATGAAGCAAGCATGAAGAAACTCGATACTCTCATGGTCTAAGGAATTATGCAAACATTAACTTCCTGTGTTATTAACCATTAACTTATGACGAATGTATCTCATAGCATAACATCAATTTGGGTCGATTCAACACAAGTGTTCTACCAACAATTGTGCCCTCAAAATTGCCGGCATAGCCATGCCCATGATCAGGAAAACAGGATCATCATGCAATACTTGAGCCAGTCATAGAGGCTTGACTAGGAATACATTTTACCGTTTATTATCCCACACGTGCATATGAGTCTTCCTCCGAGCCTCGTGGTTATTGCAGACTCGAGAACCACAGCAGTTATAGCATGGAACATAAACCTAATTATGAACAGGGAGATAATCAATAACATTTATTATTGCCTCTAGGGCAAATCTCCTACAGACTCCCACTTGCACTAGAGTCAATAATCTAGTCAATGCTAATGCACTTTACACCTATGGCATACTGGTGTAAAATATGCTTCGCATGTGGTATAGCCTGATGTCCAACGGATCTGACGACTTCAGCTCCGTGTATAACTTTGCATATCCTCGCGTTTTCACGCTTTCACAAAATTCATATTTTGTGTGGACTTGGCTTTGCATATGTGTGAATCAATTTTCGAAACCTGATTCCTCAGACTGAGCTATGGAGCAACTATCTGCAATAGTGTCCCATAGACCAAAGCCATCTTGGAACCATACTAAGTTCATGAATGAGCTATATGATTCAACAACTTCTTTGTCGCTTCTCAAGCGTCAACATACTTAGCCTTTGTTATAGAATTCGCCACAGTATCTGGTTTGGAACAATTTCCAACTACCGTGCCACCATATTGTGTATTACACAAAACCCTTAACTTAAATCGAAAATCGCATGGAGCATTGATGAAGACTGTATCGATGTAATTACTTACAACGAGCACTTCATAATCTCTGCTTGCGAGAAAACATGTCATCAGTACTACTCTAGTACTCAGTGACATCTTTCACTGTTGTCCTATGATCAGTACTTTGATCACTTTGGTATCTATACTCGCAACAACTTTGGAGTATTGGACATATCTGGTTGTTTTACATACCATGGAATACATGATTAATCCAAACACAAGAGTGTGTGGAATCTCCATCATGTATTTTACTCATCAGTGTTTTGGGACACCGAGTCTTGCAAAAACTCTTTCCATGTGACTTCGGCAAGAATCACTCCTTGGCCTTTTAAATGCCAAAAGTTTTTAGCATCTTGTCAATATGTATTCATTGCTTAGCCCCATTAGGTAAATCTATCTCCATAGATCATCATGCCTAATATTGAGGCTATTTAGCCTAAGCACTTCATCGAAAAACTATTTTCAAATGAAGTCCTAATTCGTGTCAAGAAATTTATTTCCAATTAACAATGTGTCAAGTACACACGGTTTTTAGAAATATTATTATGCTCCCACTTACTTTCTTGAATCACAAGCATCTTCGATACCCATTTGATGAAGTCAAACCCCTTTGACGATTCCATCAAAATCGAAGATTCCAACTCCACTTTGCTCTCTTCTGTCCATCGCTGGAACTCCGAAGTTTGCATACTTACTAGCATCCTCTGGATCGACAAATTACTTTGGACTGTATCACATACAAGTCCTAGGTTTCATTTCCATCAGATGGAAATCCTTTCGTCATCCATGTTTCATATCTCACGATTGAAATATGTATTAATTGCTAGTTCAACCCGAACCGACTTTAAGCATCGCTACGGTGAGACAATCTCATCGTAGTCAACTCCTTGAACTTGTTATTGCAACAAGACGAGCTTTATGGATAAACATTTTATTCGTGTCAGTTTTTAGTTCCATAAAAATTCGTTAGACTCTGAGCCTTCCGAAAGGTGTATCAAGATTTTAATCTTGAAACATTGATATGGAAACTATCTCAGATTGTATTGGCATTTAGCCAATTCCGGAGTCAGGGCCCATCATCGCTTCCTTATGTATCGTAGGTATACTGTTGTCCAACAACAATATCTCGTTTGCGCACCTGAGAGGTTTGCACGAGCCTTACCTACGTGGTTCAGCTGCAAGTTCGACTGAAGTCCATACATTTTATTGTAGAGACTTCCGTATCAGTCGCAGTAGGAAACTCCGGAATTACTTCCAAGGTTTCTTTCCTTTGACCTGATGATGAAGATACTGATTATCTCGTCGAGTTGCACTGTCCTCCCACTCGCCTTTTGTAAGAACTATTCTCTTTAAAAGCATACCGCTTTGTGGCAAACCTATTTGCCTTTGTATAGTGAGGGAGGAATACCCATTTACTTGGGATAACCTTACAAAGTAGCACTTGTCTGATTTGGAATAGGTTTGTAACCTTTTACACAAGCCCCATATTCCAAATGTTAAGAAAAGATATAACATGGTTGGGCGTACCATACCATGGCATCATTTCAACAGACCTGATGGATCTCTTTTCAGTGTAAAAGCTGCAGTCTCTAAAGTATCACTCTTTAAAAGGGATAATGGCAAATTTATTTATGTCATCTTTGATCTTACCATGTCATAAATGGTTCGATTACATCTTCACGGACTTTCCACTTGCAGTGGTGTTCCGGGAAGTGCAAGTTATGAAACCCCTTTCATAACTCATCAGACATTCGCTAAACTTGTAACTCAAATATTCCTTTCTGCAATCGAATTGTAGAAACATAATTTTCTTGTTACAATATTTTCTTCTTCATTTTGAAAACCTTTCGAATGATTTCAAAAGATCCAGACTCACGTCTTATCAAGTAAATATCCATATATCCACTTGAGTCATTTCTGAAGATAGATAAATCCACTACTTGCAACAACATTTATTGGAATACACACATCATAATGTATGATCACCAATATGTTCTTTGCTCGTTCCTTATGGCCTGTGAACGGGTGAACGGTATTTCAGTCACTTCACTTTTCAGAGGAAAGTTGCAAGTGTCAGATGATTCAAAATCAAACAACATCAAAATCCATCATAATGGAATTTTCCATGCGGGTTTTTCCAATGTGACCAAATGCAGTGCCACACATATGTGGTATTCTTTTAGTCTTGCGACATTTAGCGTCAGTGTTATGGATGTATGCTATGAATATTGATGGTAATATGATCCATCCATAACACTGACGCTAAATGTCGCAAGACTAAAAGAATACCACACAAGTGTGGCACTGCATTTGGTCACATTGGAGAAACCCGCATGGAAAATTCCATTATGATGGATTTGGAAGTCATTTGATTTTGAATTATCTGACACTTGCAACTTTCCTCTGAAAAGTGAAGTGACTGAAATACCGTTCACAGGCCATAAGGAACGAGCATAGAACATATTGGTGATCATACATTATGATGTGTGTAGTCCAATAAATGTTGTTGCAAGTAGTGGATTTATCTATCTTCAGAAATGACTCAAGCAGATATATGGATATTTACTTGATGAGACGTAAGTCTGGATCTTTTGAATTCATTCATAAGGTTTTCAAAAATGAAGTAGAAGTTATTGTAACAAGAAAATTATGTTTCTACAATTCGATTGCAGAAAGGAATATTTGAGTTACAAGTTTAGCGAATGTCTGATGAGTTGTGAAAGGGGTTTCATAACTTGCATCTCCCGGAACACCACTGCAAGTGGAAAGTCCGTGAAGATGTAATCAAACCATTTATGACATGGTAAGATCAAAGATGACATAAATAGCTTTACCATTATCCCTTTTAAAGTGATGCTTTAGTGACTGCGGCTTTTACACTGAAAAGAGCTCCATCAGGTCTGTTGAAATGACGCCATGGTATGGTACGCCCAACCATGTTATATCTTTTCTTAACATTTGGAATATGGGGCTTGTATAAAAGGTTAGAAACCTATTCCAAATCAGACGAGTGCTAGTTTGTAAGGTTATCCCAAGTCATTGGGTATTCCCCCACCACTATACCGAGGCAAAGTGTTTTGCCACAAAAACGGTATGCTTTTAAAGAGAATAGTTCTTACAAAAGGTGAGTGGGAGGACAGTGCAACTCGACGAGATAACCAGTATCTTCGTCATCAGATCAAAGGAAAGGAACCTTGGAAGTGATTCCGGTGTTTCCTACTGCGACTGATACGGAAGTCTCTACAATAAAATGTATGGACTTCAGTCAAACTTGCAGCTGAACCCCGTAGGCAAGGCTCGTGCAAACCTCTCCGGTGTGCAAACGAGATATTGTTGTTGGACAACAGTATACCTACAATACACAAGGAAGCGTTGATGGGCCCTGACTCCGGAATTGGCTAAACGCCAATACAATCCGAGATAGTTTCCATATAAGTGATTCGAGATTAAAATCTTGATACACCTTCCGGAAGACTTAGAGTCTAACGAATATTTATGGAACTAAAAACTGATACGGATAAAATGTTTTATCCATAAATCTCGACTTGTTGCAATAACAAGTTCAAGGAGTTGACTACGATGAGATTGTCCCACCGTAGCGATGCTTGAAGTCGGTTCGGGTTGAACTAGCAATTAATACATATTTCAATCATGAGATATGAAACATGGATGACAAAGGGATTTCCATCTGATGGAAATGAAACCTAGGACTTGTATGTGATACAGTCCAAAGTAATTTGTCGATCTAGAGGATGCTAGTAAGTATGCAAACTTCAGAGTTCCAGCGATGGACAGAAGAGAGCAAAGTGGAGTCTGTAGGAGATATGCCCTAGAGGCAATAATAAATGTTATTGATTATCTCCCTGTTCATAATTAGGTTTATGTTCCATGCTATAACTGCTGTGGTTCTCGAGTCTGCAATAACCACGAGGCTCGGAGGAAGACTCATATGCACGTGTGGAATAATAAACGGTAAAATGTATTCCTAGTCAAGCCTCTATGACTGGCTCAAGTATTGCATGATGATCCTGTTTTCCTGATCATGGGCATGGCTATGCCGGCAATTTTGAGGGCACAATTGTTGGTAGAACACTTGTGTTGAATCGACCCAAATTGATGTTATGCTATGAGATACATTCGTCATAAGTTAATGGTTAATAACACAGGAAGTTAATGTTTGCATAATTCCTTAGACCATGAGAGTATCGAGTTTCTTCATGCTTGCTTCATGAACTTTGGGGTTTGTTAAACGTCATCCGTAATTGGGTGGCTATTACGGCGGCTTACGGGTTCATGGAAAAGTATGTCAAGGGACTTGATAGCTCAAGATTGGGATTTGCTCCTCCGACGATGGAGAGATATCTCTGGGCCCTCTCGGTGTTACAGTATCCATCATCGTCTGGCCAGACACAGGGTGATTTGATCACAGGGATGCCGGAACACGGGAACGAGAAAAGAGAACAATACCGACAACGAGGTAACTGGCATTGTGGACAAGTGTTGATCCACGAGGATGCCGATGTTTCTCACCTCGGGTAATTGTAACATATCGCGAAGCAACAGGAATAGCACACGGCAACTGGAGGTTCACTCGAATATTCATTCGTGTGGGTATAGGGATCAATATGGGTGTCCACGGCTCCGATGTTGATCATTGATCGGAAGGGGTTCCGGGTCATGTCTATGCTTCACCGAACCTATAGGGTCACACGCTTAAGGGTCATCTATCTGCTGAATACTAGACAGGGAGTCTGAGAGAAAAACACCGAAAAAGTTTCGGACGCCGGAAAAGTTTCGGACAGCGGAAAAGTTCCGCAGAGAGAGGTCACCGGATGAGTTTCGGTGAAACTGGAAAAGTTGTTTCAGGGGATACCAAAAAGTCAAATTGGTCTTGGCACATGCCTGATAATTCTTGGAGGGTGCCAGAATCGTTCTGGAAACTTTTTGGAATTTTCTGGAATGAAAACCGGAAATGTTCCGGAGCTGCCGAAACCGCTTCAGATGCTTTTCGCAGATGAAATCACTAAACCGGAATTGTTCCGGCTCGCGTTGAAAATTATTTTGGTGGGTACTGGAATTGTTCTAAGCCCACATGAATATTTTCAGTTCGATCAGACGCTGAAAAATGTCGTCGTGAATAGTGAAAGTGCTTTTTGGATATTTATGGAAAAGCACCTTTTGGGATATTTTCCCAAAAGATTTCTAGAAGGCTTGGGGGCTAAGAAACCCCCTTGGGGGCCCCCCCAAGAGATGGTGGCCGGCCACACTTGGGGCTCCTCCTTGGAGCCCCTCTTGTTCCTTGGTTTCACCATTATGCCCTTGTGGAAGGGCTTCATCCATGTGGGTTTTGGGTTTTATTGTAAAACCACCCTACCCCTTGGTTTTCCTATAAATAGGAGGTGAGTGGGCTGCCATCACACACACTCTTACTCACATACAAAGTGCCATTGCAATGATCTGGCTTCTTCTCTCCCTCCCAGCGAAATAGTTTCGTAGAGCCGAAAGGCTGTCTGGGTTCCGGCAGGAACTAGTTCTGGACGGCGAAGCCCTGCCGGATAAATGACACCGTATGTGTGCAACTCTGTAGAGAGATCGTAGTTTCGGTCTTAGTTCGAGAGTGCCTCCCGAAGGGCTGTCCGTGTGACCGTCCGAGTTTCGAAGGTCCTCCCGAAGGGCTGTCCGAGTGACAGTCCAAGTTTTGGAGGTCCTCCCGAAGGGCTGTCCGCGACACCGTCCGGGGGACTGGCTGACCGCCTCCCGGAGGGCTGTCCGTGGGGCGGATGAGGGTATACATCCTCGCGGTTGGGAGGTTGTAAAATCCTAGCTGCGGGGATCTGCACCGCCGTTCGTCATCGACTCTACTTCCGCTGCGCTACGAGTCGGTAACGAAAATGATCAAACCTTGTATGCAGTCTCCATAGTGGTCCTGGGCTGGTGCGTAAGTCGGAAAATTTTTGTTTTCTACTGCGTTACCCTACAAGGGAGTGGGAGGCGGTCGAGCAATCAGTTTGCCGCAGTCGCGGGTTGCCGGTGGTGCACGACAATGAGCAGTGGCTCCTCGCGTGGGTTTACCGCCGGTTACTTACGACTGCGGAGAAGGACGCTCGCCGGCTCCTCTCATGGGTCTACCGCCGGTTACTTACGACCGCGGAGAAGGACACTCATGGCTCCGGACGAAGAACGCCAAGGTGCTCCGGGTAGCCATTGAGCAATACGAGCGCGAGGCAGTGGAGGCGACGAGGGTGGAGAAGGTCATGCACAAGAAAGACTGGGTTGTCCGGCTTTTGAAGGGATGCATCGTCATCTCCTCTTCTTCCGGCGAAGGCTATTCGACTCCGACAACCCGCCTCGTGTCACGGATGCATACCCGGATGCCTGTAGAAGCGTGGACAACCGGAAGGGCAAAAACCCGGCAAGGAAGTGGTGAAGCTCCGCCTTCTTTGTTTTATTTTCAAGTTTTTAGTAATCTAGTTTAAACTTGTCCGTCGTTTATGTGGATGGTGTGAACTTTGATGATCCGTTGGTGATGTTTTGGTGATAGGAACGTGCATTTCTATGTACGATTCTATGTTCATTTGATGATCTACGTTGTTTAGTTCTATGTTGCATGATTTAGTGTTGACTAGCAAACATGCCCGTGCGTTGCAACGGGACAAAAAAACACCCCTTATGTATCCTAGAAAAATAACCTCATACACACCCGACGGCATCGGCAAATCCCTTAAAATATTTCCCAATTTCATACATGAAACAACATGATAAGTGATGTTGTGCGAAGACATAAAGGTGGTATGATTTGTAAGTGTATTAAGTGTGTGTGCAATTTATTAGACAACATTTTTTTCCTAGGTTCATATATCAATTCAAATCTTTGATTGCGTTGCTCCGCAATAATGCGAAAAAATAGTGCATTAGGCTACAAGTAACAAAGTACATTTTAGTATTCAATGACATCATGCGCATAAGAGTACATATTAGGCGTATCCACCGAAAACTATCAATCCGCAAGGACATGCATAACGAATGTCCAAGGTTGCAAATAGCATTGATATTCTTGAAAATAATCTTTATAAACACAATTTCAAATAATATAAAAATCAGCATTAAGCCATTGGTCTACATAAATCTTGTATAAGTAGTTTAGTGTAAATCATCGTATATGGATTGTTAATTGTGCACTGGGCAAAATAGAGAGGATGATTATGTGTATTGTAGCCATTAGCATTTACGTCCCCTATGGTGCCAAAAATAGATTATGTGAGAGTATCAAACTATCCTGTCTAGTCAATTTGAATGGGTAGAAAACACATATAATTGTCATTTTCAAAATATTAAGAGTGTATATTAAACATAATTTTAAAAATAATTAACATGCGGGGTAATAGCATATAAGAATCTACATATTTTTTCTGAAGAATTTTTATATATAACATGACTAATTTTGAGTTATAGTTTGGAAGATATGGTATATTTTAGGATTTGAATCTGTGAAAGAAAAGAAAGATTAAAACTATAGTAGCTGGGCCGAAACTGCAACGTTTGTGCAACCCATCAGTTGTACGAGGCAATTTTATCTCACGCCGTCGAAAATTATGAGAGAAAAGGCACAGAAAAAAGGAGGTAGCATTGATATTCTTGAAAAGAATCTTTATAAACACAATTTCAAATAATATAGAAATCAATATTAAGCCATTGGTCTACATAAATCTTGTGTAAGTAGTTTAGTGTACATCATTTTATATAGGGGTTGTTAATTCTGCACTGGGCAAAATAGAGAGGATGAATATGTGTATTGTAGCCTTTAGCATTTAAATCCCCTATGGTGCCAAAAATACATTTTGTGAGAGTATCAAACCATCCTATCTAGTCAATTTCAATGGGTAGAAAGCACATATAATTGTCATTTTCAAAATATTAAGTGTGTATCTTAAACATAATTTTCAAAATAATTAACATGCTGGGTAATATCATAATTAAAATTTAAATATTTTTTTGAAGAATTTTTATATATAATATGACTAATTTTAAGTTATGCTTTGAAAGATATGATATTTTCTAGGATTTGAATCCGTGAAAAGAAAAGAAAGATTACAATTATAGTAGGTGGGTCGAAACTACAACATTTGTGCAGCCCATCAGTTATGCGAGGCAATTTTATCTCACGCCGTCGAAAATTCTGAGAGAAAAGGCACGCAAAAAAGGAGGTAGCGAAATTTGAACCTGGGTCTCTAGAGTAGAGAGGTTTGGCTCAGGCCACTGTGCTTCTTGGTTGCTTGTTGTACAATTGGGCCTCTATTTAGATAAGGCAAACCCGACTACAACTTCAGAAGCGAAAAACATGAATCGTCTTTGCCACTTACCAGTGGCATATAGGGGGTAATTATTGACAACTTTTTGGGTAAAGTAATGACGGATGGACAGAAGCGATAGCCCTTTATTAGTAGGTAAAGATACAGGGTACCGAGTATGAAATACATAGATTTGAACGACATGATTTGAGAAGTGCCCAGTGAGTAACCGCGAACACGACCGGACACATCTGCGGGCGTTCTACGGCCTGGATTTGATGTTCGCGTCTTGTAGGCTGGGCATTCGAGTCCACCGAACCGATCGGTTCGGTGCTTCGGGTAATTATCAAATTCAGTTTCCTGAAATTGTTGGCCGTTCGGTTTGCTCCAAAACCAACAACCGAGATTTCGGTTGACCATAGCATCGGTTCGGTCCTCGGTTAAGACTGACCAGGAATCACCCGAAATCACCAATCTAACTTCGGTTGCCCAGGATTACCAACCGAAGTTATGACCAAATTATTCGGTTTCGGTGAATTCGGGTTCGGTATCGGTTTGTTCGGTATGGTCTTCGGTCCTCGGTTTTTTATGCCCACCCCCGTCTTGTAGATACTCTAAAAACGACAACATCATGGGCCTAAGAGCATCTATAAGCGGACCCCTCATACCCCCTCAAACGCCCGGGCAGGCCTCCCGGTCATTCACCAGTCACAAAATTTAGACCCAGTCGGGCCTCTCAAACCGGCCTCAAATGCCCGAGCTGACCGACACCCCACATATCCAGCCCAAATTTGGGGCGGATATGGGGGCGACCTGACGTGCCCGGGCACTTCCGCCACGTCATCCTGACGGCATGGACCCATGCGGAATCGCCCGGAAACCCGGCGGTCCGACGGACGCGTCCTCTGTCGCCGCAGTGTGAACGTCGCATGACGCCGCACCGGCGGGCCGCGTAATCCTAGCCCGGCTATTTAAGCCGACCGCCGACACCCAAATTCGACCCCTCCATATTTTCCTCCTCCCGTCCGTCGCAGCCGTCAACCATGCCCCCACGCCGCCGCCCCTACACGATCCAGCACCGGCTTTGGCTCCTTCAGCAGGTCCGGACCCGGAGGGCCACGCAACTACCTCTGGATCCGGAGGAGGATTTGGACGAGGAGGTGGAGGAGGAAGAGGAGGAGGAGGAGGAGCCGGCGGAGGAGGAGCCGACGCTGGATGTGGGAAAGGAGGAGCAGGATCCGACGGAGGAGGTGCCGACGCTGGATGTGGGGAAGGAGGAAGCGCCGGCGATGGAGGAGGACGTGGATCTGCGGGCGGAGCAGCAGGCCATCATGAACTCCATTCGCTCAGAGACTGCTGCGGTGGCCAGGCGTCTTCGTCGGCAGGAGATGGAGGCGGCGCGGGCTGCGGCGGACAATGATGAGCTAGAGGCCATCTCCGACGATGAAGACTAGATAGTACGTAGTACGTATGATTTTCTTTTACATGTTTTGTATGGATCTAAGAGATCAAAATGAAAGAGTTAAATGTGGACGAACAGATTTAAGGGTTGACCGGTCAGTGCCCACAGACGCATCCGAACGCGTCCGCGGGTGTTTGAGGGTCTAGATTTACAAACCGTGGCTATAGAGGCTCTAACCCAGACTAAATGAGTATGGCCGGCACCAACGACGACGCGGCTCGCCGGATGATGGCCCCGTCCGGCTGTGTCGATGTCTCCACCACATGTCTCATGGGCTGGCACCTACAGCGGAGCACCGACCGACCCAAGTCCCCAACGAATGCATCCACACGACCACTAGCTCAGCTCTGTTCAGCTACAAGGTCGGGTCTCCTTGGGCCGCGCACGCGGCCATGTGAACGGGGACGCCGTGGAAGAATCGAAGAAGTTTCCATGTGCTAGCGCGTGTGTGCACAGGGTGTCGGTTACTGCGTTGCCGGCCGGTGCATGCACTTCTGGTCACGACCATGCATGCGGCGTAGGTGTAGTAGCGTCTACTTATACTACTATATTAAACTGGCTAAGCCAGCGGCTCCCAGGGAGCTCGCCCGTTGTGGCGATGGCCTCTCTCGCGGCCGCCACGTGCACCAGATAAATAGTGCGCGGCTCCCAGGGAGCTCGCCCGTTGTGGCGATGGCCTCTCTCGCGGCCGCCACGTGCACCAGATAAATAGTGCGCGCGGGTAAACAGTAACCACTGGTGAACAGTAATCCCTAATGAACAGTAACCACCGATAAAAGAGTGTGCCCGGACGAGCAGTAACCACCGGTGAACAATCCACGCGGATAAACAGTAACGTCGACGAACAGTGCCCACTTAGTTTTTCCTAACTCTCCCCAAGTTTTAAAAATAAATAGTGCCCTGCGTTTTCCCCCACTTTTCGAAATTATAATTTAAAAGTTAAAATTTACAAAAAAACATTCCCCCACATTTTAAAACACGAACATTACCTTCGATGAACAGTACTTCCCTATTTTTAAACCTTCTCCCCGAGTTTTAAAACGAAATAGTGCCCTGTGTTTTCCCCCTTTTTCTCGAAATTAAAATTAAAAAGTTAAAAATTACAAAAAAAGTTTCTATAATAAACAATAATTTCTTATTTTTTTACCTTCTTTATTTTAAACCCATTTTGAAAATAATTAAAGAGTTAAAAAATAAAAAAAACATTTCTCTGATTTGTGGCCGGGGCTCTCCCCTGCACGACATCTTCTTTGAAATTAAAATTAAAGGAGATAAAAATACAAGAAAAAAATGAACTCTGCGATGAACAATAAGCCTTTTTTCCCTTTTCCTTTTCAAATTTCCCTCTTCTTGGAAATTAAAATTTAAAATAAACTACTATATTAAACTGGCTAAGCCAGCGGCTCCCAGGGAGCTCCCCCGTTGTGAACAATAACTACGAATACCATAAACAATACCTCCCTCCCCCCCCCCCCCCCCCCCCCAATGAACAACCTGCCTCTTTTTTCCCCTTCTTTTTTAAAATTTAAATAATTACTTTTTCATAAAATAGTAATGGTGATCAAACAATAACTACGAGTACCATAAACAATACCTCCCCCCCCCCCCCAATGAACAACCTACCTCTTTTTCCACCTGAACAATACTTTCACAATTTTTACCTCTTCTTCGAAATCAAAATTAGAAAAGATAAATTTACAAAAAAATAAATAAATATTACACCACTTTTCTACAAATAATAATAATGGGTAAACGATAACTATAGCTAACCAATAATTATGATGAACAACTTTTGACGATTTCTTCCAAATGAAAAGATACAATTACCAAAAAAAATAAAAAAATAAATATTACACAAAAACCAGATTTGCTAAATAACGGGTTTAAACTCGAGTGCTGCGTGTCGCCGCACCCTACTAAGCCAGCGGCCACCAGAGCGCTCCAGCGTTGTGACCGGGACTCTCCCCCGTTACGACACGTGTCCCAATGAACAGTAACCCTGTCTGAACAGTAATCAAGCCTGAACAGTAACCTTTGGTGAATAGTGTCCATGGCGAAACATTTCCCTTTTTTTTAAACCCCCCTTGAAATTAAAATTTAAAAGTTAAAATTTACAAAAAAAGAAAAGCGTTTCCCCATGTTTTAAAACGAAATAGTGCCCTATGTTTTCCCACGTTTTTTAACCCCACCCCATTTTTTAAAAAATTAAAATGAAAAGTTAAAATTTACCAAAAAAAACATGTCCCCGAGTTTTAAAACAAATATTACACCACTTTTCTGTAACAAACAGTTCTTTCTTATTTTTCTTGCCTTTTCCTTCAAAAAACTATTTTCAAAAAAATAAAATTAAAAAGGTAAAAATTACAAAAAAAAACAAAATCCCAGTTTTAAAATAATTATTACACCACTTTTTTAAAAATTCCCCATTTTTTGAAATTCAAATTTAAAACTTAAAAATTACAAAAAAAACGTTTCTTCAAGTTTTAAAACAAATATTACACCCCTTTTCTGTAATAATGTCCAGGGCTCTCCCCTGCACAACATCTTCTTTGGAATTAAAATTAAGGAAAGAAAAAAAAACAAGAACCCTGCGATTAACAATAACCCTTTTTCTCATTTCCCTTTTGAAATTCCCCTCTTTTTTGACGATGAACAGTATCCCCTTGGTGAACAGTGTCCGCGACGAAACAGTTCCCTTTTTTAAAAAAACCCCCTTTCGAAATTAAAATTGAAAAGTTAAATTTCACAAAAAAAAACGTTTCCCTGAGTTTTAAAACAAAATAGTACCCTGTGTTTTCCCCCTTCTTCTAACCCCCCCTTTTTTTGAAATTAAAATGAAAAAGTTAAAATCTACAAAAAAATAAACATTTCCCCAAGTTTTAAAACAAATATTACACCACTTTTCTGTAACAAACAGTACTTTCTTATTTTTTCCCTTCTCCTAAAAAATTAAAATTAAGGAGATAAAAATACAAAAAAAAACCTGCAATTAACAATAACATTTTTCCCCTTTTCCTTTTGAAATTCCCTTCTTTTTTGAAATTAAAATTTAAAAGTTAAAATTTACAAAAAAAACGTTTCCCCAAGTTCTAAAACAAATACTACACCACTTTTAAAATTAAGGAGAAATTAAAGATATAAAAATACCAAAATAAAATAAAATAAAAATTACATCGCTTTTCTACAAAAATAGTAATGATGTTCAAACAATAACTGCAAGTACCATGAACAGTACCTCACCCCCCACCCCCCCAACAAACAACAATCTTCAGTGAACATAACCTTCGGTGAACAGTACCCCTCACAGTGAACAATATCCCCAAATGAACAGTAACCACAGTGACCATTTCCCGAATTTCAAAGCAAAATAGTGCCTTGTGTTCCCCCCCCCCCCCCCCCCCTTTTTCAACCCCTCCTTCTCCTTTGAAGTTAAAATTATTAAGATTATAAAATTACCAATTTTCCCCCTTCTTCCTCTAAATCTAAATTAACAACATAAAATTACCAACAAAACTGAAAACAAACATTACATCACTTTTTCGTAAATAGTAATTGCGATCGAACAATAAACTATAGTTGCAATGAACAATGTCTTCCACGAACAATACTTCCATATTTTTCACTTCATCTTTAAAATTGAAACTAAAAAGATAAATAAAAAAACAAATTTTACATCACTTTTCTATAAATAAAAATAATGGGTAAACGGTAATTACAGCTAACCAACAATTATGACGAACAATTTTTCACAGTTTTTTCCAAACGAAAATATAAAGTAACGGAAAAAATTATTAAAACAAATATTACATAAAAAACAAACTTGCTAAATGACTGGCTTAAACTCGGGTGCGGCGTGTCGCCACAAAGCTATGGCTCCTGCCAAGCATTTGAAGTACCATGCCGTCTTGGTGACACATGTTGATTTTTACTTTTTTAATTGGCTATCTATTTTAACACAGGACAGCTCAAATGCTCACATATATGTATAAACATATTCCTATGAGCGCATAGACACATCCCTATGAACGCACACACACATCTTATCCTTATGATATCTTCGATATATCGAGCCGATATAACATCTTGAGATTGACGAAGTCACCGTAGGCGCCATCATAGTCGACAAGGAACGTCCCTTTCACTAAACAAATATTGCTGATGAGTCTGCAATAAATCCAGAAAAATGCGAGCACCAGTGCCAACGCAGTACAACATAAATGCTCACATATACGAATATACACTCACCCGTATGAAAGTATGCACGCACACCCTACCCCTATAACACCGTTAGTAGTACAAAGCGTAGCATATTTTACTCATTTTCTATCTTCTATATAGGTACTTAGCTGACAACGCATCTTGAAATTAATGAAGTCACCCCAGGCGACGTCATAGTCAACAAGAACGTCTCCTCCCATAATGGGATAGCCTAAAATAAATTCAGAAAAATGCGAGCACGAGTGCCAACACTGTAGAACACAGATACTCTCATTATATCTTCTATATAGATACTGAGCCGACACAACATCTTGAAATTTATGAAGTCACCCCAGGAATTTTCGTACTCATCGGGAATGTCTCCTACCATTAAACTAATACCGCCGGAGAGCCTAAAATAAATCCAGAAAAATACGAGCACTAGTGCCAACACAGTACAACATAGATGCTCACGTATACGCACATACACTCATCCCTATAAACGCACGCACACACACCCTACACCTATAATAATGTTGTGAGTAGTACAAAGTTTAGCATTTTTTGCTCATTCCACCTTCTGCATAAAGTTAGGTTCATTATGATGCGATACCTAGCAACTCTTTCTTGCAGAACACCATAGGATAAGCAAAGCAAAGAAAATTATGTGCCTTAGAGTATCTAGGTTAGTACCATGTAGACATTGAGAATTAGGCTTGATTTTGATTGACAATGCACTCCTAATTCCATTGCTCATGTGTGCTATTTTTCACGACTAAGGGTTGCGTGATGCAACAAATATTACTCAAAATATTGTATATAAAGAAGTCGTCAATGCACTATAATGCCAAAGGTTCTAAGTTTTTACTAGAATATTTTCACTCAATTTTTGATGTTTCGTAAACTAAAATTTGTATGCATTAGAGGAAACAATGACATTGTTGATTTCTTTTCACTGGGTTGCCAACACCGAGCCTTAAAGAATGGACCTTTGTATAAAGGTTAATCCTTTCTATTTTTCAATTCACTTTCTTTGTTCTTTTTCCTTCTTATGTATCTTGCTTCGTTGACTAAAACAAGTCCATCTATTATAGGATGGAGTATTACCAATGAAATTTGATCTTTAAATATATACTAGAGGAATTTCCTTCGGTTCGAAGGATCTTCATTTTGTAAATACTTTTGGTCGCACCAGACGATTTTCAAATTGTTTTTATCTAGGTAGAAACATCTTTGGCTGAAATATTTAAGATAAATAACTAAGTGTTTGTAACCATGGAGGAACTGTCTTTTGCTATCTTTCGGTATTTATCTAAGTTAAATTGGCTTGCACATTATCAACTGCCAGCTCACTTACCCACTGTCTTCTTTTATTTCATAATAAAAATAACACAACCACACACACAGGCTTCAAGACGGGGCGGCGGCACGCCGCGCCTTTGCCTGCTAGTATAAATAAACCTACCTGAGACGACGTATCGCTCCTCTGTCCTTGCGGGCGGCCAGGCGAGCGGGGAGCCGGGGAGTTCATAGAAGAATCTAAGAAGTTTCCATGTGCTCGCGCGTGTGCGCTCGGAGTGCGGGGCATTGCACTCGTGGTGCATGGTGCATGCATGCATGCATTTTGGTACTGCATACATGCATGTGTACTACGTAGCGTCTACAAACCTACGTGAGACCGACCCCGTCGCTTTCGCCTTATCTCCTTATCTCTTGGCTCGTCCGCAGCGGATTAGGGCATCTCCAAATCCGTAAATCGGACATCGCATTCGCGGACACGGATGCGGGAGTCAATCCGCATATATTTTAAATTGGCTTTAAACAAACCGAACAAATTACATATTAACCGAATGATTTTCATTCAAACTGAACTAAAACATTTACATTTCAGGCACATTTTAACTAAACTATACCGGCTACTGTAAAACTAGTCCATGTATTTTAATTTGGCTTTAAACAAACCGAACAAATTACATATTAACCGGATGATTTTCATCCAAACTGAACGAAAACATTTACATTTTGGGCATATTTTAACTAAACTATACCGGCTACTGTAAAACTAGTCTATGGCCGGACGCAACGGATCTTCATTCCCACGACATGTCTTTTTCATGTTGGGCAGCCCGCTCATCGAAGTGTCGGGAGCCCTGGTGGGATATGCTTCAGCGAGAGGGAGAAGAACAGCCTCCCTCCGCCTCCGTGAAGCACATATCGGAGTTGGTTTTGGGGTGGAGGAAGACGGTCCCGTGGTCTACGCCCCGCTTACCGGGCAAGACACCGGCTTTGTAACCCGGCGACGCAGTGGCCTTCCTGTGACCCAAGAGGCGGTGACGGCCTCCCAAGCGGGAAAGCGCGCCGAAACTGCAACGTTTGTGCAACCCATCAGTTGTACGAGGCAATTTTATCTCACGCCGTCGAAAATTATGAGAGAAAAGACACAGAAAAAAGGAGGTAGCATTGATATTCTTGAAAAGAATCTTTATAAACACAAGTTCGAATAATATAGAAATCAATATTAAGCCATTGGTCTACATAAATCTTGTGTAAGTAGTTTAGTGTACATCATTGTATAGGGGTTGTTAATTGTGCACTGGGCCAAATAGAGAGGATGAGTATGTGTATTGTAGCCTTTAGCATTTACATCCCCTATGGTGCCAAAAATACATTTTGTGAGAGTATCAAACTATCCTATCTAGTCAATTTCAATGGGTAGAAAGCACATATAATTGTCATTTTCAAAATATTAAGAGTGTATCTTAAACATAAATTTAAAAATAATTAACATGCTGGGTAATATCATAATTAAAATTTACATATTTTTCTGAAGAATTTTTATATATAATATGACTAATTTTAAGTTATACTTTGAAAGATATGATATTTTCTAGGATTTGAATCCGTGAAAAGAAAATAAAGGTTACAATTATAGTAGGTGGGTCGAAACTACCACATTTGTGCAGCCCATCAGTTATGCGAGGCAATTTTATCTCACGCCGTCGAAAATTCTGAGAGAAAGGCACAGAAAAAAGTGGGTAGCGAAATTTGAACCTTGGTCTCTAGAGTAGAGAGGTTTGGCTCAGGCCACAGTGCTTCTTGGTTGCTTGTTGTACAATTGGGCCTCTATTTAGATAAGGCAAACCCGACTACAACTTTAGAAGCGAAAAACATGAATCGTCTTTGCCACTTACCAGTGGCATATAGGGGGCAATTATTGACAACTTTTTGGGTAAATTAATGACGGACGGACAGAAGCGATAGCCCTTTATTAGTAGGTAAAGATACACGGTACCGAATATGAAATACACGGATTTGAACGACATGATTTGAGAAGTGCCCAGTGAGTGCCCACGAACACGCCCGGACACATCCGCGGGCGTTCTATGGCCTGGATTTGATGTCCGCGTCTTGTAGGCTGGGCATTCGAGTCCACCGAACCGATCGGTTCGGTGCTTCGAGTAATTATGAAATTCAGTTTCCTGAAATTGTTGACTGTTCGGTTTGCTCCAAAAGCAACAACCGAGATTTCGGTTGACCATTGCATCGGTTCGGTCGTCGGTTAAGACCGACCAGGAATCACCCGAAATCACCAATCTAACTTCGGTTGCCCAGGATTACCAACCGAAGTTATGACCGAAATATTCGGTTTCGGTATCGGTTTGTTCGGTATGGTCTTTGGTCCTCGGTTTTTTATGCCCACCCCCGTATTGTAGATACTCTAAAAACGACCACATCATGGGCCTAAGAGCATCTATAAGCGGACCACTCATACCCCCTCAAACGCCCGGGCAGGCCTCCCGGTCATTCACCGGTCACGAAATTTAGACCCAGTCGGGCCTCTCAAACCGGCCTCAAATGCCCGAGCTGACCGACACCCCACATATCCAGCTCAAATATGGGGTGGATATGGGGGCGACCAGACATGCCCGGGCACGTCCGCCACGTCATCCTGACGGCATGGACCCACGTGGAATCGCACGGAAACCCGGCGGTCCGACGGACGCGTCCTCTGTCGCCCCAGTGTGAACGTCGCATGACGCCGCACCGGCGGGCCGCGTAATCCTAGCCCGGCTATTTAAGCCGACCGTCGGCACCCAAATTCGACCCCTCCATATTTTCCACCTCCCGTCCGTCGCAGCCGTCAACCATGCCCCCACGCCGCCGCCACTACACGATCCAGCACCGGCTTTGGCTCCTTCAGCAGGTCCGGACCCGGAGGGCCGCGCGACTACCTGTGGATCCGGAGGAGGATTTGGACGAGGAGGTGGAGGAGGAAGAGGAGGAGGAGCAGGAGCCGGCGGAGGAGACGCCGACGCTGGGTGTGGGAAAGGAGGAGCAGGATCCGACGGAGGAGGCGCCGACGCTGGATGTGGGGAAGGAGGAAGCGCCGGCGATGGAGGAGGACGTGGATCTGTGGGCGGAGCAGCAGGCCATCATGAACTCCATTCGCTCGGAGACAGCTGCGGTGGCCAGGCGTCTTCGTCGGCAGGAGATGGAGACAGCGCGGGCTGCGGCGGACAAGGATGAGCTAGAGGCCATCTCTGACGATGAAGACTAGATAGTACGTAGTACGTATGATTTTCTTTTACATGTTTTGTATGGATCTAAGAGATCAAAATGAAAGAGTTAAATGTGGACGAACAGATTTAAGACTTGATCGGTCAGTGCCCGCAGACGCGTCCGAACGCGTCCGCGCGTTTGAGGGTCTAGATTTACAAACCGTGGCTATAGAGGCTCTAACCCAGACTAAATGAGTATGGCCGGCACCAACGACGACGCGGCTCGCCGGATGATGGCCCCGTCCGGCTGTGTCGATGTCTCCACCACATGTCTCATGGGCTGGCACCTACAGCGGAGCACCGACCGACCCAAGTCCCCAACGAATGCATCCACACGACCACTAGCTCAGCTCTGTTCAGCTACAAGGTCGGGTCTCCTTGGGCCGCGCACGCGGCCATGTGAACGGGGACGCCGTGGAAGAATCGAAGAAGTTTCCATGTGCTAGCGCGTGTGTGCACAGGGTGTCGGTTACTGCGTTGCCGGCCGGTGCATGCACTTCTGGTCACGACCATGCATGCGGCGTAGGTGTAGTAGCGTCTACTTATAAATAAACCTACCTGAGACGACGTATCGCTCCTCTGTCCTTGCGGGCGGCCAGGCGAGCGGGGAGCCGGGGAGTTCATAGAAGAATCTAAGAAGTTTCCATGTGCTCGCGCGTGTGCGCTCGGAGTGCGGGGCATTGCACTCGTGGTGCATGCATGCATGCATTTTGGTACTGCATACATGCATGTGTACTACGTAGCGTCTACAAACCTACGTGAGACCGACCCCGTCGCTTTCGCCTTATCTCCTTATCTCTTGGCTCGTCCGCAGCGGATTAGGGCATCTCCAAATCCGTAAATCGGACATCGCATTCGCGGACACGGATGCGGGAGTCAATCCGCATATATTTTTAAATTGGCTTTAAACAAACCGAACAAATTACATATTAACCGGGTGATTTTCATTCAAACCGAACGAAAACATTTACATTTCGGGCATATTTTAACTAAACTATACCGGCTACTATAAAACTAGTCTATGTATTTTAAATTGGCTTTAAACAAACCGAACAAATTACATATTAACCGGATGATTTTCATCCAACCTGAACGAAAACATTTACATTTCGGGCATATTTTAACTAAACTATACCGGCTACTGTAAAACTAGTCTATGGCCGGACGCAACGGATCTTCATTCCCACGACATGTCTTTTTCATGTTGGGCAGCCCGCTCATCGAAGTGTCGGGAGCCCTGGTGGGATATGCTTCAGCGAGAGGGAGAAGAACAGCCTCCCTCCGCCTCCGTGAAGCACATATCGGAGTTGGTTTTGGGGTGGAGGAAGACGGTCCCGTGGTCTACGCCCCGCTTACCGGGCAAGACACCGGCTTTGTAACCCGGCGACGCAGTGGCCTTCCTGTGACCCAAGAGGCGGTGACGGCCTCCCAAGCGGGAAAGCGCGCCGAAACTGCAACGTTTGTGCAACCCATCAGTTGTACGAGGCAATTTTATCTCACGCCGTCGAAAATTATGAGAGAAAAGACACAGAAAAAAGGAGGTAGCATTGATATTCTTGAAAAGAATCTTTATAAACACAAGTTCGAATAATATAGAAATCAATATTAAGCCATTGGTCTACATAAATCTTGTGTAAGTAGTTTAGTGTACATCATTGTATAGGGGTTGTTAATTGTGCACTGGGCCAAATAGAGAGGATGAGTATGTGTATTGTAGCCTTTAGCATTTACATCCCCTATGGTGCCAAAAATACATTTTGTGAGAGTATCAAACTATCCTATCTAGTCAATTTCAATGGGTAGAAAGCACATATAATTGTCATTTTCAAAATATTAAGAGTGTATCTTAAACATAAATTTAAAAATAATTAACATGCTGGGTAATATCATAATTAAAATTTACATATTTTTCTGAAGAATTTTTATATATAATATGACTAATTTTAAGTTATACTTTGAAAGATATGATATTTTCTAGGATTTGAATCCGTGAAAAGAAAATAAAGGTTACAATTATAGTAGGTGGGTCGAAACTACCACATTTGTGCAGCCCATCAGTTATGCGAGGCAATTTTATCTCACGCCGTCGAAAATTCTGAGAGAAAGGCACAGAAAAAAGTAGGTAGCGAAATTTGAACCTTGGTCTCTAGAGTAGAGAGGTTTGGCTCAGGCCACAGTGCTTCTTGGTTGCTTGTTGTACAATTGGGCCTCTATTTAGATAAGGCAAACCCGACTACAACTTTAGAAGCGAAAAACATGAATCGTCTTTGCCACTTACCAGTGGCATATAGGGGGCAATTATTGACAACTTTTTGGGTAAATTAATGACGGACGGACATAAGCGATAGCCCTTTGTTAGTAGGTAAAGATACAGGGTACCGAATATGAAATACACGGATTTGAACGACATGATTTGAGAAGTGCCCAGTGAGTGCCCACGAACACGCCCGGACACATCCGCGGGCGTTCTATGGCCTGGATTTGATGTCCGCGTCTTGTAGGCTGGGCATTCGAGTCCACCGAACCGATCGGTTCGGTGCTTCGAGTAATTATGAAATTCAGTTTCCTGAAATTGTTGACCGTTCGGTTTGCTCCAAAAGCAACAACCGAGATTTCGGTTGACCATAGCATCGGTTCGGTCGTCGGTTAAGACCGACCAGGAATCACCCGAAATCACCAATCTAACTTCGGTTGCCCGGGATTACCAACCGAAGTTATGACCGAAATATTCGGTTTCGGTATCGGTTTGTTCGGTATGGTCTTCGGTCCTCGGTTTTTTATGCCCACCCCCGTATTGTAGATACTCTAAAAACGACCACATCATGGGCCTAAGAGCATCTATAAGCGGACCACTCGTACCCCCTCAAACGCCCGGGCAGGCCTCCCGGTCATTCACCGGTCACGAAATTTAGACCCAGCCGGGCCTCTCAAACCGGCCTCAAATGCCCGAGCTAACCGACACCCCACATATCCAGCCCAAATATGGGGCGGATATGGGGGCGACCTGACGTGTCCGGGCACGTCCGCCACGTCATCCTGATGGCATGGACCTCAGTGCCCGCAGACGCGTCCGCGCGTGTTTGAGGGTCTAGATTTACAAACCGTGGCTATAGAGGCTCTAACCCAGACTAAATGAGTATGGCCGGCACCAACGACGACGCGGCTCGCCGGATGATGGCCCCGTCCGGCTGTGTCGATGTCTCCACCACATGTCTCATGGGCTGGCACCTACAGCGGAGCACCGACCGACCCAAGTCCCCAACGAATGCATCCACACGACCACTAGCTCAGCTCTGTTCAGCTACAAGGTCGGGTCTCCTTGGGCCGCGCACGCGGCCATGTGAACGGGGACGCCGTGGAAGAATCGAAGAAGTTTCCATGTGCTAGCGCGTGTGTGCACAGGGTGTCGGTTACTGCGTTGCCGGCCGGTGCATGCACTTCTGGTCACGACCATGCATGCGGCGTAGGTGTAGTAGCGTCTACTTATAAATAAACCTACCTGAGACGACGTATCGCTCCTCTGTCCTTGCGGGCGGCCAGGCGAGCGGGGAGCCGGGGAGTTCATAGAAGAATCTAAGAAGTT
Organism: Elymus sibiricus; assembly: GCA_039707655.1. Classification (NCBI taxonomy): domain Eukaryota; kingdom Viridiplantae; phylum Streptophyta; class Magnoliopsida; order Poales; family Poaceae; genus Elymus; species Elymus sibiricus. The sequence continues at coordinate 405,027,184 of CM077663.1, forward strand.
TCCATGTGCTCGCGCGTGTGCGCTCGGAGTGCGGGGCATTGCACTCCTGGTGCATGCATGCATGCATTTTGGTACTGCATGCATGCATGTGTACTACGTAGCGTCTACAAACCTACGTGAGACCGACCTCGTCGCTTTCGCCTTATCTCCTTATCTCTTGGCTCGTCCGCAGCGGATTAGGGCATCTCCAAATCCGTAAATCGGACATCGCATTCGCGGACACGGATGCGGGAGTCAATCCGCATATATTTTATGGCTTTAAACAAACCGAACAAATTACATAGTAACCGGATGATTTTCATTCAAACTGAACGAAAACATTTACATTTCGGACATATTTTAACTAAACTATACCGGCTACTGTAAAACTAGTCTATGTATTTTAAATTGGCTTTAAACAAACCGAACAAATTACATATTAACCGGATGATTTTCATTCAAACTGAACGAAAACATTTACATTTCGAGCATATTTTAACTAAACTATACCGGCTACTGTAAAACTAGTCTATGGCCGGACGCAACGGATCTTCATTCCCACGACATGTCTTTTTCATGTTGGGCAGCCCGCTCATCGAAGTGTCGGGAGCCCTGGTGGGATATGCTTCAGCGAGAGGGAGAAGAATAGCCTCCCTCCGCCTCCGTGAAGCACATATCGGAGTTGGTTTTGGGGTGGAGGAAGACGGTCCCGTGGTCTACGCCCCGCTTACCGGGCAAGACACCGGCTTTGTAACCTGGCGACGCAGTGGACTTCCTGTGACCCAAGAGGCGGTGACGGCCTCCCAAGCGGGAAAGCGCGCGGGCACGGTAGAGGGGTTTTTGGTGTGTCAGTTTAGTCAAAAGCGGGCATGGCAGCGGCCCGGATGCCCGTGACCCATCTCCAATTTATCTCGGGTTTGTGGGAAAAAACATGCCCGGACCAGTCGAGCGACCGATGCAGGACCGCGTTGGATAGCAAAACACGTCTGGACCGTGCGGTGCGGACGGTTACGGGTGGTTTGAGGGTCGACGTTGGAGATGCCCTTATACGAGTGGTTTGCCATAGGCCACCTGGTTCAATGACAACCACACAATACCATGTGAGCGCGTGAGGGTCAAACTGCGCTCCCAAGTGGCGTAGCTTCAAGCTGAATGTTGTGCAGGCCAGAATAAAGAAATTACACACATCACTTGTTTTGCTTGCCCAATTTCTCTATCATCCTTACCTGGCTCCAATGTAGCTGCGCTCCTGCCCTACCCAAATACAATGGCAACCTGTCATTTTTAGCACTGCACACGATATTCCTTAGGGCATCTCACGGACCCTCAAACTGCTCACATTCGTCCAGGGTTTAGAAGTGTTTTCCATCCAATACGATCATGTGTCCGTCCGTGGGCCAGCCTAAACATTTTTCTCGTAAACCGGTGGGGAGGGGTCGCTGGGCTAACAAGAGGAAGAGTGGAGAGCGGAGATGTTGGGCCAATGCAGCCTGGAGGAGGCGCTGGGGCGTACGACACAGAGGTGATGTTTGTGAGACAGAGAAGGCCATGGTGGTGAGGTGGAGGAGGCAGCGACAACAATGTAGCTTCGCTCTAGATGGCTGGGTTGGGTGAGTATAAGGGAGAGAAAGAGAAGGGTATGTGGTCAACATGGATAAGGAAGAGAAAGGTCGTGGGGTTGTGGCTTTCTGGTGTGGGCTACAACTTCTCTTTTCAGGCATTTTCTGTTGGGTCTTGGCCATGCCCATGCAAGCCCACCATGTTTTTTTGTAGGGCCTTGCCATCCATTTGCTTAATTTCCCAGCTCGGTATTACCTAAACATGTTATTTTTTTTAGAAAAGGAGGATTGCCCCCGGCCTCTGCATCTGGGCGATGCATGCAGCCATTTTATTAATTATTCTCAGAGACCTTACAAAGCATTACATCAGTAAGCCTGAAGCCACCATCTAGGCGACACCTGTCGCTACTCCTATCCCCTTGATGCAGGGGTGCCGAATGTCCGAGCCTAATACCAAACAGATATCGCACCAAAACCTAACATCTAATGTCGGGTGCCCCATCCCAGCCACATACCGGGAATGGGTCACACACCGGTTCGGCGCACTCACCGAGGCTACCGCCGCCATCATCCACCTAACCATCTTCAGAGCAGGTACTGACGCACAGACCTTGCCAGGTCAGCTGTCGAAGCCACCATGGCACCAGACAGCGCCACCGCCCTGCGCGAGGCCATCACGCCACGTCCAGCGCCGAGACCCCGCTGCTCCATGCCGCCGAGACCCGCCGTCGTCGACGCGAGAGAAGGCACGCCACTCCACCTCATGCCTCTTCCATCCGGCGCCGCTCCACAAACGATGCCCCCAAGAGGGAGCACGACACCGCAGCGCTGCCATCGTTCGATCTGGTGATCTTAGGATATCTCCCGGAGCGGCACGAGCAGGTTGACGATAGTTGCTTGACGATACCTTCATCAAGGTAACGACGTAGACGCCGCCATCGCCCGCCATGACCGGAGTCGGCTCGGTTTTCACCGGCGACTATGTCTCCCCAACTCGCCGCCGGTGCTGATATCGAGATCCAAGATCCGTCACAACCAGCCTGGCCGACCGCCTTCGGTGGAGTAGGCAGCCACCACCACCATGCCCGGGCCAAGAGACCCGGACGTCCTCGTGCCGCCATGACCTAAACATGTTATAGTGTTGGCCTGATCCACATTACCTCAGGTCGGCCTGCTATGCGCCGTGTCTTGCCTTTGCGCCTCGTGTCATGCCACAATAGCTTGGTCTAAGTCTGAGCATTCTGCATGCAATCGATGGATAGAATTCGTCGCCCGCCAGGGCCATGTGTCAACCGTAACAATTTGTATTACGTCTCGTCTCAAGGTTTTTGTGTAGCTAAGTTTTCTAGGCCAGCTTGATCTCATTCTTTTGGTTTGATCGCTAGAGTTTCATTTTTCCTTCTTTCCATCTATTGGTTCGACTGATCTTATAATTGTTGGGGATATAACCCCACGATATGACCCGCCCTATTGGGACAGGTCATCTTCATGGCGGCTCGTGGATAGGACTCAAGGTGCGTTGTGATACTCGTGATCTGCGTTGGGGTTTCCGTGAAGAGGAACGGGTAATCGTAGCACAAAGTGGGTAAGTATTTCCCTCAGTTATGAAACCAAGGTTTATCGAACCAATAGGAATACCAATCCTCAAGCGTCTTCAGCGGCTGCACACAAAAGAACAAACAACTTGCAACCAACGCCGACAAGAGGGTTGTCAATCCCCTTGATCTCGTTACTTGCAAGCAAGTGAGTTGTGTAGATAATTGTAGATAATAGTAAAGTGCAAAATAAAATAAAAGGTAACAAAATAACAGCAAGGTAATGATAGCGTTTGTGAATTTATACGTGAATAGACCCGGGGGCCGTAGAGTTCTCTAGTGGCATCTCTCATAAGCAAAGCATACAGTGGGTAAACAAATTACTGTTGGGCAATTGATAGAAAAGCGAATAATTATGCGATGTTCACGGCAATGATCATGTGTATATAGGCATCACATCTATAAGTAAATAGGCCGACTCCTGCCTGCACCTACTACTACTACTTCACTTCAAGAGCGCTTCTATGCTTGCCTCTCTACGTATTAAGTTCATGACAAACGGAGTAATGCTTGGAGAACGATGACATGATGTAGACAAAGTAAACTCAACTAATATGAATAAACCCCATCGTTTTATCCTTAGTAGCAACAACACAAAGACGCAACTTGTCCCCTTCTGTCACTGGGATATAGAAACTCGTCAGGTTGAAGCTACTACAACGCACCACTCCCACTGAAGAAATATCAATCAAGTTGGCCAAAGTATCTCAATAGATCGGAGAGCATTAAGAAGCTATGATGATCATGCAAATAAGAATCATAGTAATCAGGTTTGACTCAAATACATTTCATGAATAATCTGAACATAAACTCACAATTCATCGGATCCCAACAAACACACCATACAAAGGGATTACATCAGATAGATCAAGGCAAAGATCGATGAACATTGTATTGAAGATCGAGATCGAGAGAGAGAGAGACAGAGAGAGAGAGAGAGAGAGAGAGAGAGAGAGAGATTGCCATCTAGGTACTACGTACGGACCCGTAGGTCTGCGGTGAACTACTCAGACATCATGGTGAGGGCAGCAAGGTTGATGAAGAGGCCCTCCTTGATCGATCTCCCCTCCGGCAGGGTGCCGGAAAAGAGGTGTAGATGGCCTCCCGTCGTAACAGAGGCTTGCGGCGGCGTCAACAGTGTTTCGGGAGCGCTTCTGATGTTTTTAGGGTAGATGTGAATTTATAGGTCAGAGAACGACGTCGAGGGACGCTCCAGGGGCCACCACATATCTGGCCACGCCCCCCCCTAGGGGGTGCGGCTGGATATGTGGTGGGCCCCTGGTGCATCGCCTGGCCCTCCTCCGAAGCTTCTAGGTCTTGTATTGGTCCGAAAAAATCACCAAAAAGTTTCGTGGCAATTGGACTCCGTTTGGTATTGTAACTCTGAAAAGGAAAAAACAGGCAGAAAACAGGAACTGGCACTGGGTCAATAGGTTAGTGCTCAAAAATGTTATAAATTGGTAAATAAATACCCAAAAAGTATCCTATGATAATAATATATCAGCATGGAACAATAAAAAAATTATAGATACGTTGGAGACGTATCAGCATCCCCAAGCTTAATTCCTGCTCGTCCTCGAGTAGGTAAATGATAACAATAGAATTTTTGATTTGACATGCTACCCATTATGTAATCTTTGGTATGTATGCTCATTGACAAATGATAAATTAACAAACAGCAACGTAGTAATATTTATAAGTATAAGAAATAAAATCATTATTTTTTCAAAGTATACGATCCTAAAAGAATGTTTTACCCCTATTCATCTTATTATATTAGCAAGGCATGACTCCGTCTTCACCACATAGATACAAATGTTAAGCACCACGGTGTCCAAGTCAGGCAATTGGATCGTACTTTTTCAATATGCAACAACTTTTTATTCTTCACTCAATTCATGAGCGTGAACCATTGGACATAGCATATAGGTGGAATAGAATATGGTGGTAGGTATCAAAGGGGTAAAAAGTGGAGAAGATAGTCTCGCATCAACTAGGCGTACCAACGAGCTATGGAGATGCTCATCGATAGATATCAATGCGAGGAGTAGGCATTGCCATGCAAATGATGCACTAGAGCTATAAGTGTATGAAGGCTCAACAGAAGCTAAGTGGGGTGTGCATCAAACTTGCTTGCTCATGAAGACCTCGGACATTTGAGGAAGCCTGTCATAGGAATATACAAGCCAAGTTTATTATATGAAAAGGTAATTCCCACTAGCATATGGAAGTGTCAACATAGGAGACTCTCTATATGAAGAACATGGTGCCACTCTGAGGCACAAGTGTGGTAAAGGATAGTATCAAAGTCCCTTCTCTCTTTTCTCTCATTTTTTATGGTGGGCTTTTCTCTTTTTTTTCTTTTTGCCTCCCCCATTTTATCTTTTTTTATATGGTGCACTCATTTGGCCTCCCCCATTTTTATTTCATTTTTCGTCCGGAGTCTTATCCCGACTTGTGGGGGAATCATAGTCTCCATCATCCTTTCCTCACTGGGACAATGCTCGAATAATGATGATCATCACAGTTTTATTTACTTACAACTCAACATGAAGAACTGATAGGAAGATATGACTCTTTATGAATGCCTCTGACAGTGTACCAGGATGTGCAATGATCTTGCGTGACATGTATCGATAATATGAAGAGCGATGGCTTTTCCACAAATACTATGTCAGCTCTATACGATCATGCAAAGCATTATGATGATGAACGAACTAGTCATGCGAAGTGACGATGGAATTTGCATGGCAATATATCTCGGAATGGCTATGGAAATGCCATAATAGGTAGGTATGGTGGCTGTTTTTAGGAAGATATAATGAGGCTTATGTGCAACAGAGCGTATCATGTCACGGGGTTTGGATGCACCAGCGAATATTTGCACCGATCCTCGAGGTGAGAATGGGCTATGCACGGTACCGAAGAGGCTGGCAAATATGAGAAGGTGAAGATGCATATGTCCATGGTGTCACATTAGTCATAAAGAACTCACATACTTATTGCAAATTTTTATTAGTTTTATCACAAATCAAAGTACTCCTCGCATGCCCCGAGGGAGGAGGTTGATATGAGTTAACCATCGCGCGCCCCCGACTGAAAACAACACTAGGATTTCAATGAGGAATACAAATGCTCACACATCTTCACCATGCCTCTTTAAGTTTTAGATGAATAACAAGTTAACACCTCTTAATCTCGACACTTCTACGAATCAACAATTTTGGACTCACACCTTTTTCATATTACCACATCAATGTCATTAATCCACAACTTCTCTATATGTGCTACACGATGGTTTTGATTATCATTCATTGAATACCTAGTATTTTTGGACTAGTCTTATGACCCATGCAAATTACCGTCACTATTACTCAGCTCTTAAACAAATATAAGTAAAGAACGAGAGCATATTATTTCTATAAAATCTACATGTCACCGTGCTCAAAAAGATATAAGTGAAGTACTAGAGCAACTGCCTAGCTCAAAAGATATAAGTGAAGCAAATAGAGTATTCTAGCAAATTATCATGAAGGTGTGTCTCTCTCAAATAGGTGTGTCTAGAAAATGATGATTGTGACAAACTGAAAGTAAAAGCAAACAAAAGCAAACGACGCTCCAAGAAAAACACATATCATGTGATGAATAAAAATATAGCTCCAAGTGACATACCGATGGATTGAGACGAAAGAGGGGATGCCTTCTGGGGCATCCCCAAGCTTAGACGCTTGAGTCTCCTTAGAATTATAGTTGGGGTTCCTTGGTCATCCCCAAGCTTGGGATCTTGCTACACCTTATTCCGTAGTCCATCGTGATCATACCAAAAACTTGAAAACTTCCATCGCACAAAACTCAACAAAACTTCGTGAGGTCCATTAGTATAAGAAACATATTGCATACTTGAGGTACTGTGATAAATTGATTCAAATTCATTTATGCATAATAGGTACTGTATTCTAACTTCCCCATGGCTTACACCCCCCGATATAGTCCATGGCATAATCAAAACAAGCAAACTATGCAAGCAAAACAGAATCTGTTTAAAACAGAACAGTCTGTAGCAATCTGTAAAGAGCACATACTTCTGTAACTCTAAAAATTCTGAAACATTACTAAAACGTAAAGAATTTGTATAGAAATATTGTGTTAAAATTTCAGATCATTCTCACACTCCAGTAAAAACTGAAAATTCCTACACTTGAGTCAAAGTTTCTGTTTCAGATTCAGCATCGTTTCTACTCATCTTGTGAGTCATCCCAAAGGCTTTAGTTGACACAAAAACATAATCATTACTGAGGCAATAATCATGTTATCAAAAATAAACATAAAGTAAATTATAACTATTGGGTTGTCTCCCAACAAGCTCTTTCTTTATAGCCATCAAGATAGGCTTAGGATAATAATGATGCTCACATAATAGACAAGAGTTAAAGCATAAAGAGAGCATCATAAAACATGGGACAAATATATTTAAATCTAACATACTTCCTATGCATAGGCATTTTATAAGCAAACAAATTATCAAGACAAGAAGTGTCTAACATATGCAAGTAGGAAGAGTGAAGCATTAACAATTTCAACACAAAGAGAGGTAATTGAGTAACATGCAAATTCTAATAACCATGTTTGCCTCTCTCATTATATGTAGGATCATAATCAAGTTCAACAATATAACTATCATAATATTGATCATTCTCCAAAGTAGTGGGATCATTATTACCTAAAGTTGACACTCTTCCAACCCCACTTTTAGTAGTGTTGCGAATATCATACTCAATAATAGATTCATCATGAAGGCTAGAATTATCAAGATCACAAGGAACATCATGATCATCACCCCAATCATGATCATTAGCACAATTGATATTCATAGAATTTATACTAGCAACATGTCAATCATGCTTTTCATTCAAGTAACTATCATGAATCACTTTATAAATTTCTTTTAACACTTCATCACAATTTTTAGATTCGTGATTTTCAAGCAAGACCTCATAAGGAAATTCTAGTGCACTCAACTCACTAGCAATTGGTTCAACATAATCAGGTCTTTTAAAAAGATTAGCAAGTGGATGGGGATCTATTTATCTTTATATTTTTGCTTTAAACTTTATGTTTGTTTTTGATAAGGATAAAGATAACATAGCTAGGCAAGCAAGCAAACTAGAGACGAAACAAGCAAACTGGCAAACTAGTAGAGTAAATATTTTTGTATTTTTTATTTTTATGAGACTAACTAAATGTAAGACCAAATAAAAAGAACAAGTGAATGTGCGAAGTTACTTGATAGTTGGTGATGGTATTCCCCGGCAACAGCGCCAGAAATCCTTCCTGATACTCGTGATCTGCGTTGGTTTTCCATGAAGAGGAACGGGTAATCGCAGCACAAAGTGGGTAAGTATTTCCCTCAGTTATGAAACCAAGGTTTATCGAACCAATAGGAATACCAATCCTCAACCGTCTTCAGCGTCTGCACACAATAGAACAAACAACTTGCACCCAACGCCGGCAAGAGTGTTGTCAATCCCCTTGATCTCGTTATTTGCAAGCAAGTGAGTTGTGTAGATAATTGTAGATAATAGTAAAGTGCAAAATAAAATAAAAGGAAATAAATAACAACAAGGTAATGATAGCGTTTGTGAATTTATAAGTGAATAGACCCGGGGGCCGTAGAGTTCTCTAGTGGCATCTCTCATAAGCAAAGCATACGGTGGGTAAACAAATTACCGTTGGGCAATTGATAGAAAAGCGAACAATTATGCGATGTTCACGGCAATGATCATGTGTATATAGGCATCATGTCCATAAGCAAATAGGCTGACTCCTGCCTGCGCCTACTACTATTACTCCACTTTAAAAGCGCTTATATGCTTGTCTCTCTACGTATTAAGTTCATGACAAACGGAGTAATGCTTGGAGAACGATGACATGATGTAGACAAAGTAAACTCAACTAATATGAATAAAGCCCATCGTTTTATCCTTAGTAGCAACAACACAAAGACGTAACTTGTCCCCTTCTGTCACTGGGATATAGAAACTCGTCAGGTTGAACTTACTACAACGCACTACTCCCACCGAAGAAATATCAATCTAGTTGGCCAAACCATCTCAATAGATCGGAGAGCATTACGAAGCTATGATGATCATGCAAATAAGAATCATAGTAATCAGGTTTGACTCAAATACTTTTCATGAATAATCTGAACATAAACTCACAATTCCTCAGATCCCAACAAACACACAATACAAAGGGATCACATCGGATAGATCAAGGCAAAGATGCGATGAACATTGTATTGAAGATCGAGAGAGAGAGAGAGAGAGATTGCCATCTAGGTACTACGTACGGACCCGTAGGTCTGAGGTGAACTACTCACACATCATGGTGAGGGCAGCAAGGTTGATGAAGAGGCCCTCCGTGATCGATCTCCCCTCCGACAGAGTGCCGAAACGGAGGTGTAGATGGCCTCCCGTTGGAACAGAGGCTTGCGGTGACAGAAAAAGTGTTTCGGGAGCGCTTCTGATGTTTTTAGGGTAGATGTGAATTTATAGGCCAGAGAACGACGTCGGGGGACGCTCCAGGGGGCCACCACATATCTGGCCGCCCCCTAGGGGGCATGGCTGGATATGTGGTGGGCCCCTGGTGCATCGCCTGACCCTCCTCCGAAGCTTCTAGGTCTTGTATTGGTCCCAAAAAATCACCAAAAAGTTTCGTGGCAATTGGACTCCGTTTGGTATTGTAACTCTGAAAAGGCAAAAACACGCAGAAAACAGGAACTGGCACTAGGCACTGGGTCAATAGGTTAGTGCTCAAAAATATTATAAATTGGTAAATAAATACCCAAAAAGTATCCTAGAATAATAATATATCAGCATGGAACAATTCAAAATTATAGATACGTTGGAGACGTATCAGCCCGTGACATTGTGGAGCAAAACGGACAAGGCGGCTTACCAAGTAAGACAGATGGAGGTCTAGTACTAGAAGATGGCGACTCAAGGCCCATGAGGTGAGAGATCGCCGTATGTTTCCTTGCTTGGGAGGCAAGGCGTGTTAGAGACATACTAGGTCACGAGTTATAACACGAATCAGACTCTTTTAAAGCCCAGGGTCTCGACCTGTATATAAAGGTGAGCCCCTGAGGCTAATGGACTTAAGTTACAATCGATCAATAGCTAGGTCAAGCGAATCCGCTCCCTTGTATTGATCACCAATCAATAAGCAGAAAAGCAGGAGTAGGCTATTACCTCGATAGTGAGGGGCCGAACCTGGGTAAACTGTGTCTCCCGATTACGATCAACCCCAACAAACTAATCACCTGGTTGCGATGGCCTACGTCTAAGTCCTCACACTAGGACATCTACCGTGACAAAACCATGACAGTTGGCGCCCACCGTGGGGCTAGTGCACAGTGGTTTAAAGTTCTTGAAGGGCTCTCTCCCAGGGATCGAGGGATATGCCGTCAGCAGGATGACGAAGAGTCACCGCGGCAAGTTATACATCGACGATGCCGGCTGGGGTCCCGAGGCCGACTCAATCGTGTACGGGTACCGGGTTCCCATCGGCAAGATGCATGTCTTCATCGGCAAGTTCGGCGGATCAGGGCCCGAGCCGGACCTCTGCACCAACCTCATCGAGTCGGCTCAGCGCGCGCAACCCGCCCGGGTTCAAGCCGGCCAGAAGCATGTTTTTGTTGGTTTTGTGCAGGACGCAGAACTTAACGAAAACTCTGTGTCTAGGGGAGAGACTCTCATCTATTCAGATGGTGAGTCCTCGATCGGAGAGACAGAATCAGTTTATCAGCTTGAAGACGACAGGCTTGGGGGCTGGTCCGATGGCAACAGTATTCCGGACCTTTACGAGCTGCCGTGCCGAGCCACCAATTCATGGCTGGGACGGTGCCGACTGTCCAATCTACGGTGGCTGGAGCAACAACAACAGTTAACCCATTAGCGCCGGCTTCTGGGGGGCCTGGTTCGGTCAGGCCGCTGGCTCAAGTTTTGTCTGAGCTGATGGCTACCCTGACAACCTTACCGGGGACCGAGGTCACTGTGGAAAACCAAGCAAAGCGCAATGCGGAGATTGCAAATATAAGGGAGCAGATGACCAAGGCCTAGGAAGATATTAATGCTGAAAACACCCGGACGGCTACACTGCAAGCCCAGGTTAATGTAGAAGCAGAACGCCTGAGAGCGAAAGCATGGCGGATCAGCCTGGATCAAAGCGCATCTAATGCAGTCCTGCGAAGGAGGCACCAGAGCCGTTTACCCTTAGTCTATGATCCCAAGCGTTTGTTCAACTCCCCCGGAGTAGGTCCAAGTACTCCAGGAGCACCAGTTATACCCCAGTTAACTTCGGAGATTCCTGGGGGCAAGGTGGCGGCTCAACCTCACCAGCCAGAGCCGGCCCGGAGGGAACAGCCAGGCCAAAACCCGCCCCCCGTTCAGACGACGCCGCAACGTTTTATGATGCCACCAGGGCACTTCTCCAACCCGGTGGATAACATGGTGGCAGCGACAACCCGGCTTACTGCACTCCCTATTGATGGTGAGTCGCCAATGGGGGTTGAAGCCCGGAACACCATTGAGCTATTGCAAACAACAATTGCCCAGCAGGCCAATTATTCATAAAGTCGATAGCGTGTGCACTCGACTCCCTTGCCAAGTCGTAGCTATAGCCGACGCGTAGAGTCGCCAGCAGTCTCCAGCAATGAGCGGCGCCATACAGACGCTCGAGCAATTGTGGATGAAGCAAGGGCCTGTCGAGAAGCGGAGGCAGCAGATCAGGGGGCTTATCGGCCACCCCCGGTGGTTCCTTCGCCTTCGGTGGCCATCGAGTCATGTGCTAGAACGATCGGTGTTCCATGCCTTGTGCTGGCTCTGCATGGTGAGCGCATGCCTAAAGATTTTAAGGGCCCTCGTAAGGTGCCAAACTATACGGCGGACCTTGAACCAGCGGCTTGGATTGAAAGTTATGAATTGGCTATGGACATGTGGACGTCGGCGACGCGGTCTGTGCTAAGTACTTCACAATGATGTTGGAGGGACCGGCTCGTACAGGGCTGAAGTGTTGGGGAACGCGACAGAAAAGAAAAAAATTCGGTATAGCGAGCACGCCCAGGACCACTATGGAGCTTGCATACAAGGTTTGATCTGATCCGTACCGACTCGTAGCGCAGCAGAAGAAGAGTCGGTGGAGATCGTTGGTGCAGATCCCCGCAGCTAGGATTTTACAACCTCCCAACTGCGAGGATGTACTCCCTCGCCGGACAGCCCTTCGGGAGGCGGTCGGATAGTCCCTCGGACGATGTCACGGACAGCCCTTCGGGAGGACCTTCGAAACTCGGACGGTCACTCGGACAGCCTTACGGGAGGACCTTCGAAACTCGGACGGTCACTCGGACAGCCCTTCGGGAGGACCTCTCAAACTAAGACCGAAACTACGATCTCTCTACAGAGTTGCACACATACGGTGTCATCTATCCGGCAGGGCTTCGCCGTCCAGAACTAGTTCCTGCCGGAACCCAGACAACCTTTTGGCTCTACGAAAAACTCTTTTTGTGGGAGGGAGAGAGAGAGCTAGCAAAGCATAGCATGTGTATGAGAGCAACGGATGAGGTTTGTGGGCAGCCCACTCACCTCTATTTATAGGAAAGCCAAGGGGTAAAGTTGGCATTCACAAATACCAAAAGTACCCCCACTTTATGTCATTTACATAAAGAATAAAGCAAAATAGGGTGTCATGTGGAGCTCCAAGGAGCTCCACCTTGCTTGGCCGGCCACCCCTTGGGGGGCCCCCATGAGGGGTTTGCTTAGCCCCAAAGCTCTTCTAGAAGCCTTTTGGAAATATCCCAAAAGTTGACTTTCCATAAATATCCCAAAAAACACTTTCACTATTAACGACGACATTTTTCAGCGTCCGGTCGAACTAAAAATATTTATGTGGGCTTAGAACATTTCCAGTACCCACTAAAATAATTTTCAATGCGGTCCGGAACAATTCCGGATTAGTGATTTTCATCTGCGAAAAGCATCTAAAGTGGTTCCGGCAGCTCCGGAACATTTCCGGTTTTTCTTCCGGAAAATTCCCAGAAGTTTCCAGAATGATTCTGGCACCCTCCAAGAATTATCAGACAAGTGCCAAAACCAATTTGACTTTATGGTATCCCCTGAAACAACTTTTCAGTTTCACCGGAACTCATCCGGTGACCTCTCTCTTCGGAACTTTTCCGCTGTCTCCGAAAACTTTTTCCGGAAACTTTCTCTCAGACTCCCTGTCTAGTATTCAGCAGATAGATGACCCTTAAGCGTGTGACCCTATAGGTTCGGTGAAGGATAGACATGACCCGGAACCCCTTCCGGTCAATGATCAACATCGGAGCCGTGGACACCCATATTGACCCCTATACCCACACGAATGAATATTCGAGTGAACCTCCAGTTGCCGTGTGCTATTCCTGTTGCTTCGCGATATGTCACAAACACCCGAGGTGAGATTTTCTGCATCCCCGTGGATCAACAACTTGTCCGCTATGCAAGTTACCTCGTTACCGGTTTTGTTCTATTTTCTCGTTTTCGTGTTCCGGCATCCCTGTGATCAAATCACACTGTGTCTAGCCAGACGATGATGGATACCGTAACACCGAGAGGGCCCGAGAATATCTCTCCATCGTCGGAGGAGCAAATCCCAATCTTGAGCTATCATGTTACTTGCCATACTTTTCCGTGAACCCGTAAGCCGCCGTAATAGCCACCCAGTAACGGATGACGTTTAACAAACCCCAAAGTTCACGAAGCAAGCACGAAGGAACTCGATACTCTCATGGTCTAAGGAATTATGCAAACATCAACTATCTCTGTGTTATTAACCATAAACTTGTGACGAATGAATCTCATAGCATAACATTAATTTGGGTCGATTCAACACAAGTGTTCTACCAACATCGTGCCCTCAAAATTGCCGGCATAGCCATGCCCATGATCAGGAAAACAGGATCATCCTGCAATACTTGAGCCAGTCTTAGAGGCAAGACTAGGAATATAATTTATCGTTTATTATACCACACGTGCAAATGAGTTTCCCTTTGGGCCTCGTGGATATTGCAGACTCGAGAATCATTGCAGTTATAGCATGGATCATAAACATTCATTACAAACTCGGAGATACAAAATAACTGTTATTACTGCCTCTAGGGCATATCTCCTACAGTCTCCCACTTGCACTAGAGTCATAATCCAGTTACATGGCTTCCCTAACACCAATGGCTATCCGGTGTTGCTCATGCTTTGCTCATGGTAGAGGCTTTGTCATCAGGTCTGACACATTCAGATCCGTGTGAACTTTGCGTACTTTCACTAAACCTTCTTCGACATGATGTCGAATGAGTTTATATTTGCGTTGAATATGCATTGTCTTATGGTGCGAACATGGCTCCCTTGCCTGAGCCACGGCACCACTATTATCACAATAGATCTCCACCGGGTCCAGAGCACTTGGAACCACACCAAGGTCTTCAAGAAATTGCTTGATCCCTACAGCCTGCTTGGAGGCTTCTGAAGCAGCAACATATTCCGCCTCCGTTGTAGAATCCGCCACAGTCTTTTGTTTGGAACTTTTCCAATCAACTGCGCCGCCGTTCAATATGAAAACATAGCCAGATTGAGATTTAAAGTCATCTGGGTCAGTCATGAAGCCTGCATCAGTGTAACAACTTACAATGAGCTCTTCATCACCTCCGTACACAAGGAGTAAATCCTTGGTCCTTCTGAGGTACTTAAGAATACCCTTGACTGTGGCCCAGTGTTCCAATCCTGGATCACCTTGGTACCGGCTGCTAACACTTAGCGCATAGGAAACATCTGGTCTTGTACATAGCATGGCAGACATAATAGAACCAACTACCGAAGCATATGGAATATCATTCATTTGTACTCGCTCATCGAGGGTCCGAGGACACTGATTCTTGCAAAGCACTGTGCCAGGTGACATGGGGAGTAGGCCTTTCTTGAAGTTCTCCATGTTGAACCTTTTCAACACCTTGTCAATGTACGTGCTTTGGCTTAGCGCTATTAGGCGTCTTGATCTATCTCTATAGATTCTGATGCCCAATACATATGCCGCTTCGCCTAAGTCTTTCATTGAAAAACTCTTCTTCAATGAGTCTTTTATTTCGCTAAGAAAATTCACGTCATTTCCAATCAATAATATGTCGTCCACATACAAGATTAGAAATGCTTTTGCGCTCCCACTAAACTTCTTGTAAACACAAGATTCTTCATCGTTCCTGATGAAGCCAAACTCTTTGACCACTTCATCAAAACGAATGTTCGAGCTCCTTGATGCTTGCTTCAGACCATAAATGGCTTTCTGAAGCTTACATACCTTTCCAGCATTCTTAGGATCGACAAAACCTTCTGGTTGTATCATGTATACATCCTTTTCAAGGTTTCAATTTAGGAAAGCCATTTTGACATCCATCTGCCATATTTCATAATCAAAATAAGCAGCAATTGCTAGTAATATCCGAACAGACCAAAGCATAGCTACGGGCGAGAAAGTCTCGTCGTAGTCTACCCCTAGAACTTGCGTGAACCCTTTCGCGACAAGTCTAGCTTTGTGGATAGTAATGTTACCATCCGCGTCCGTCATTCTTTTGAAAATCCATTTACAACCAATGGGTTTTACGCCATCTGGAAGTTCTTCCAAGTTCCAAACTTGGTTTTCGTACATAGATTTCATTTCGGATTTCATGGCCTTGTGCCATTCCCTTGAGCTAGGCCCCGCCATCGCTTCCTTGTAGTGCGCAGGTTCATCGTCTTCAAGAATGAAGATTTCGTTATGAAACCACTCAAGTGGCTGGACAGCCCTACCTGATCTGCGCGGTTCAGTTACAACATTGTCTGAAGTTTCCGCATCATATGCGACAACTTCCGGCTCAGTTGTAGGGATAATTAGCGGAATTTCTTCCGGTTCTTTAGCCATATCAACGTTGCCGAAGATTCACTAATCTCATTAAGTTGTACTGTCCTCCCACTTACTTCTTTGGCGAGAAACTCTTTCTCGAGAAAGACTCCATTTCTAGCGACAAACACTTTGTGCTCGGAGGGAAGATAGAAGGAATACCCAATGGTCTCATTTGGATAACCTACAAAGTAGCATTTATCTGCTTTGGGATCGAGTTTGCTAGGCTGTAAACGTTTTACGTATGCCTCACAACCCCAAATTTTGAGATGAGACACAATGGGTTTCTTCCCATACCATAATTCAAATGGCGTCGTCTCAACAGATTTAGACGGTGCTCTGTTTAATGTATAAGCGGCAGTTTCTAGTGCGTGACCCCAAAAAGATATCGGTAGACCTGTAAGAGACATCATCGAACTTACCATCTCTAACAGGGTTCGGTTACGTCGTTCCGACACTCCGTTTCGCTGTGGAGTTCCGGGAGGCGTAAGCTGTGAAACGATTCCACGGTCACTCAGATGTTGGCCAAACTCGTGACTAAGATATTCGCCTCCGCGATCAGACCGCAGAAACTTAATCTTTTTGTTACGATGATTTTCTACCTCATTCTGAAATTCTTTGAACTTTTCAAAGGTTTCTGACCCAATTCCAATAGGATCCCCAGGCCTCATTAGCCCATACTGCTCCACAAAGAATACCTATGGTTAAAAGGGTAAATCCTAGGCTAATGATACGATAACTCCAAGAATCCAAACGCTCCGTTAATTGATATTTGTAATAATTTGGAAATGAAGGGACAGGGGCGCTTTTTAAAGCACTTCTTTTTGCATAAAAATATTCAATCTCACTAAAGAAAAATGTTTTATTTAAAACATTTTTTTTCTTTTTAGAAAAGAAATGGAAATTATTTCATCAAGTAGATATAGCCATACCTACTTAAATCATCAGTAAAAGTTACGAAGTAGAAATACCCACCCCGTGCGATTGTGCTCATTGGACCACATACATCACTATGTATTATTTCCAACAATTCACTCGCCCGTTCAGGATGACCCGTGAACGGCGTCTTGGTCATTTTTCCCATCAAGCAAGCTTCACATGTGTCAAATGATTCAAAATCAAGGGACGGTAAAACTCCATATTTATGGAGTCTTTGCATGCATTTCTTTCCGATGTGGCCAAGGCGACAGTGCCACATGAAAGTGGTGGTGGTATCAGCCTTCTTAAGGTGTTTAGCATTCACGTTAAAGACATCATTTTCACATTCAAGATTTAGTATGAAAAGGCCCCCAACAATGGGTGCAAATCCGTAAAACATATCCTTACAATAAAGTGAACAACCATTGTTCTCAGACTTGTAGGAGTACCCATCGTGTACCAAACATGATCCAGAGATAATGTTTCTACACAATGCCGGAACAAAATAACAGTTACTTAGTTCCAAAATAAATCCTGAAGGGAGACGTAGAGGCATAATGCCGACGGATTGAGCGGCGATCCCAGCGCCGTTCCCGACACGCATCATGACTTCATTCTTTGCCAGCTTGCGCACCTTCTGAAGCCCCTGTATCGAGTTGCAAATGTGAGCAACCGATCCGGTATCAAATACCCAAGACTTAGAATTTTCGCTAGCAAGCAAAACTTCAATGACATTAACTTGTATAACAATTATACCTTTTCCGGTTTTCCCGGACTTCTTATCTTCCAGATACTTCTTGCAGTTTCTCTTCCAGTGTCCTGTGCCCTTGCAGTAGAAGCACTCAGTTTCGTTCTTGGCTTTGCCCTTAGATTTGTGTTGGAAGCCAGTCTTACCGGCGCCCTTGCCCTTCTTTGGCTTGCCCTTTTTGAAACTGGCAGTTTTATTCACAAGCAACACTTGCTTGCGATTTTTTCGCAGTCCTCCTTCAACAGTTTTCAGCATGGCAAGCACCTCATTAGGTGTTTTGTCCATCCCATTCATGTTGTAGTTCATGAAAAAACCTTCGTAAGAAGGGGGGAGTGAACCGAGCAACATGTCCATAACATGCTCTTCTGGAAGTGGAAATTCCAGGGTTTTAAGCCTCTCAGCGTGGCCAATCATATTGACCACGTGTTCGCCAACTGAACTGCCCTCAGCCATCTTGGTCTCCGACATGGTTTTGACGATATCAAAACGTTCAGACTGTGCATTAAACTTGTACAGAGCATCCTATTCCTTGATCATATCAAAGGAGTCATGGAATTCAAAACGTTTTTGAAGCTCTGGACTCATGCAAGACAACATGAGGCACTGCACTAAGTTGAAGTCATCATCCTTAGTGGCCCAGACATTTTGTATATCTGCCGCGGCTGTTGCCGCTGGCTTAGGTGGAAGAGGTCCGTCAAGAACGTACACTTTCTTAGCACTCCTGAGGACAATCCTCAGGGTACGGACCCAGTCCGCATAGTTGTTTCCATTCGCAGCTAACTTCTCTTTCTCTAACATCGGGCCTAAGTTGAACGCGCTATTGCGAGCCATTTGATCTACAACGAAAAACACAAGTTCACTTAGACTTTGTTCATAATGATATTGCACTAGTGAATAAACAAATTTATTCTAAAGTGCGCTCCCACTCAAATCAATATCTCTCATAATTGATTGTGACGGATTCAAGATCCAAATTGCAATTCAACGCCATTGTTCGAGATGAACACTGATGTCGCGAACTCCAATTGGTAGGCAAACTTGCCGATCACATCTCCATGTGACTCTTGTTCATCTTTCGATGCGTGTGTTCCGAGCTTAGGACGATCCTGCCATGAACGTCAAGACAACCAAGTGATCTTGCTGCGAGGTCTGACCTCACCCGTCTTACATCCATACAATCGTTCGTACCCATATAGATCATGGCACACCCCGAAAGGAAGGATGCTGTGACGGTGCTTCACTTGGGAGAACACTAACTACTTGATATTTCTTTTAGTGAGAGATCACCCTAATAAAAAGCGACTACCGCGCAATCAAGAAGGGTGCAACATAAGGGATAAACATCTCAGGCAATTCATAATTAGCATGATATGGTACAGCCCTTTCTGACGGAGAAGTCAAGTATCTCTTCGTCTTCGGCATTCGCGTCGGTGTTCACCTTCACGAAGATTGCCACCACCTTGTAGATGCACCAGATAATATTGCTATCTCTATAGCTAATAAAATAAGTGCATTACATAAGGTTGACACGCAGGTCATTAAAGTGCAATCATATGGCTCCAGCCATCATGCCGAATCATGACACGCAGGTCATGTTAATTACATCATATAGTCATCTCATACATAATCAAATTAATATGAGACTTGCTATACCACATCACATGCAAACCATCCTGCAAAACCAAGTTAGACGCCTCTAATCGGTTTATGCAAAATTTTATTTTACGTGGCTTCTAAGGTTTTGACTCAAACCGTAGCTACCAACGCTCATCATCAAGTATGATAATTCAAGTTGCTAGATTAACTTTCCAGGGTGTATGAAACACGAGATAATAAAATCTCGAGTCCCATACTAAACTTCGTCATACGCGTGACCCCCGTGCAGATCATATCTGCATGGCCCTTTCGTCTGCGAAACATCCATCTTTCTTTAACTATGGTGGAACCCAAAGAACTGTTAGCACTTCGTTGATCTGTCAATCAGCATACTCAGGAGCAGCATGAAAGGATCGCGGATTGCCAGAACTTTGTGAGATTCCACCATGTCGTCAAGATCAGGACTACGCAAATTCACGGGAAGCAATAGGAACATCGGGTAACAGATTTCATCTGCTACCCGCACAAATAATTTTCAGTAATAGATCTCATCTACTACAAAATTATACTATGCAATACCCATACATCTCATGTACTCTAGATCATAACATGCATCTACGCATAGCCTGGCTCTTGATGCCACTGTTGGGGAATGCGACAGGAAAAAAAAATCGGTATAGCGAGCACGCCCAGGACCACTATGGAGATTGCATACAAGGTTTGATCTGATCCGTACCGACTCGTAGCGCAGCAGAAGAAGAGTCGGTGGAGATCGTTGGTGCAGATCCCCGCAGCTAGGATTTTACAACCTCCCAACCGCGAGGATGTACTCCCTCGTCGGACAGCCCTTCGGGAGGCGGTCGGACAGTCCCTCGGACGATGTCAAGGACAGCCCTTCGGGAGGACCTTCGAAACTCGAATGGTCACTCAGACAGCCCTACGGGAGGACCTTCGAAACTTGGACGGTCACTCGGACAGCCCTTCGGGAGGACCTCTCAAACTAAGACCGAAACTACGATCTCTCTACAGAGTTGCACACATACGGTGGCATCTATCCGGCAGGGCTTCGCCGTCCAGAACTAGTTCCTGCCGGAACCCAGACAGCCTTTCGGCTCTATGAAAAACTCTTTTCGTGGGAGGGAGAGAGAGAGCTAGCAAAGCATAGCATGTGTATGAGAGCAAGGGATGAGGTTTGTGGGCAGCCCACTCACCTCTATTTATAAGAAAGCCAAGGGGTAAAGTTGGCATTCACAAATACCAAAAGTACCCCCACTTTATGTCATTTACATAAAGAATAAAGCAACGTAGGGTGCCATGTGGAGCTCCAAGGAGCTCCACCTTGCTTGGCCAGCCACCCCTTGGGGGGGCCCCCATGAGGGGTTTGCTTAGCCCCAAAGCTCTTCTAGAAGCCTTTTGGAAATATCCCAAAAGGTGACTTTCCATAAATATCCCAAAAAGCACTTTCACTATTCACGACGACATTTTTCAGCGTCCGGTCGAACTGAAAATATTTATGTGGGCTTAGAACATTTCCAATACCCACTAAAATAATTTTCAATGCGGTCCGGAACAATTCCGGATTAGTGATTTTCATCTGCGAAAAGCATCTGAAGTGGTTCCGGCCGCTCCGGAACATTTCCGGTTTTTCTTCCGGAAAATTCCCAGAAGTTTCCAGAATGATTCTGGCACCCTCCAAGAATTATCAGGCAAGTGCCAAAACCAATTTGACTTTATGGTATCCCCTGAAACAACTTTTCAGTTTCACCGGAACTCATCCGGTAACCTCTCTCTTCGGAACTTTTCCGCTGTCTCCGAAAACTTTTTCCAGGAACTTTCTCTCAGACTCCCTGTCTAGTATTCAGCAGATAGATGACCCTTAAGCGTGTGACCCTATAGGTTCGGTGAAGTATAGACATAACCCGGAACCCCTTCCGATCAATGATCAACATCGGAGCCGTGGACACCCATATTGACCCTTATACCCACAGGAATGAATATTCGAGTGAACCTCCAGTTGCCGTGTGCTATTCCTGTTGCTTCGCGATATGTCACAAACACCCGAGGTGAGATTTTCTGCATCCCCGTGGATCAACAACTTGTCCACTATGCAAGTTACCTCGTTACCGGTTTTGTTCTCTTTTCTCGTTTTCGTGTTCCGGCATCCCTGTGATCAAATCACACTGTGTCTGGCCAGACGATGATGGATACCGTAACATCGAGAGGGCCCAAGAATATCTCTCCATCGTCGGAGGAGCAAATCCCAATCTTGAGCTATCATGTTACTTGCCATACTTTTCCGTGAACCTGTAAGCCGCCGTAATAGCCACCCAGTAACGGATGACGTTTAACAAACCCCAAAGTTAACGAAGCAAGCACGAAGGAACTCGATACTCTCATGGTCTAAGGAATTATGCAAACATTAACTATCTCTGTGTTATTAACCATAAACTTGTGACGAATGAATCTCATAGCATAACATCAATTTGGGTCGATTCAACACAAGTGTTCTACCAACATCGTGCCCTCAAAATTGCCGGCATAGCCATGCCCGTGATCAGGAAAACAGGATCATCCTGCAATACTTGAGCCAGTCTTAGAGGCAAGACTAGGAATACAATTTACCGTTTATTATACCACACGTGCAAATGAGTTTCCCTCCAGGCCTCGTGGATATTGCAGACTCGAGAATCATTGCAGTTATAGCATGGATCATAAACATTCATTACAAACTCGGAGATACAAAATAACTGTTATTACTGCCTCTAGGGCATATCTCCTACATGAAGAACCTGCCCCCTAATTTCATCAACACATGGGCAGAGTTGAAGGAGCATTTCATCAAGAATTTTCAGGGGACTTGTAAGCAGCCTATGATGATTGTGGACTTGGAGCATTGTGTGCAGCGTGGGGATGAGTTGGCCCATCATTGGGCCCGTCGAGTCGCCACCATTATCCATTCTTCAGATAATATCGCGGCGGCTCAAGCTGTGTTGATTCTGGAGAAGAACTATCACTTCGAGCCTCTTAAACAAAAGTTAGGGCGGCTTAAGCGTAAGTGCCAGGATATGGGCAATCTCATGGATGCACTTACCAGGTATGCCGACTCTGATGGCACGAAAGATCCTAATTCTGACGATGACAAGTCTAGAAAGGGCAAGAAAAACAGTGGCGGTAAGAATCAACAGCAGAATGCTCCAGTGCATAACAATAACAACCAGGGCAATGGTGGAAAGCGCAAATTTTCAGATGGCGGATTAGATTTTATGGCCAACACCAATGCAGGGTTCAAAAATCAGCGTGGCAATGGCAAGCAGCCATACGCCGGAGGGAAGCCTAGAAATTATGAGGAGGCTCTTAATGGGCCATGTCCGAAGCATAGTTATCCTAACAAGCTGTCCACTCACGCTTGGAAGGATTGTCATATCATGCGAGAGTTCAGGAACCAGGCGTTTCAACATCACGGCAACGGCAATGGGCCGCCAGGCGGGTCAGGCTCTGGAGGATTCCAGGGAGCCGGGTTTGGCAATGGCGGCTCAAGCTCTGGCTATCAGGGCCAAGGGAACGATGGTGGTCATAGTCAACAGTCTGATCAAGGTAATCAGCAGCAGCACAATTAGTCAGGGTATCAGAGTAATCCCAAGCAATTGAATGGTGCCAGTACCATGTATTCACTACGAGCACTTGCAAGGGTGACCAGAAGGTTAACAAAATGGCAATTCACATGGTTGAGACGGCAGTGCTGCAATACTTGAATTGGTCTGAGCAAACAATTACTTGGAGCCGGGCAGATCACCCGCTCCGTGTGGACAATCCGGGTCATCTGGCCTTAGTAGTAGCCCCTCAAGTGGGCGGTTACAAGTTTACTAAGGTACTTATGGATGGTGGCAACAGCATCAACATATTGTACTATGACACTTTCCAGCAAATGAATCTGACAGAGAAGGATCTTAAGCCGTCCTCTACTGTCTTTCATGGAGTTGTACCAGGCAAGTCGGCTTATCCTGTAGGAAGGATTGCTCTGGAGGTGGCTTTTGGTGATGAACTTAACTACAGGGCAGAGACACTGTGGTTTGAGGTGGTTAAAATCAAGAGCCCTTACCACGCCCTCTTTGGGCGGCCGGCTTATGCTTATTTCATGTCCCGACCCTGCTATATCTACCTGAAGCTCAAGATGCCGGGTCCAAAGGGTACCATAACGGTGAGTGGCAGCAGGAAAATAGCCCAAGAGTGCGAGGAAGGAGATGCAGCATATGCTGAGTCGGCTTGCGCTTCTGAAGAGCTCAAGTTCTATCAAGACAATGTTGACCCGGCGGATATGATCCCTCTCAAAAAACCCACCACTGAGAAGGACCCTCCCCTCAAATTTCATTCAGCTAAAGACACAAAGCAAGTTGATTTTGTCCCTGGCGACTCTTCTTAGCAGTTCACCATTGGGACAGGAATGGATCCCAAATAGGAAATCGCGCTCATCGAGTTCATCCGTGAGAATCGGGACATCTTTGCATGGAAACCTTCTGACATGCCAGGTGTACCGAGAGAACTCGCTGAGCACCACCTTAATGTGGATCCTAAGATGAAGCCAGTCAAACAATTCCTCCATTGTTTTAAGAAGGAGAGGCGTAAGGACATTGGAGAAGAAGTGGCCCGGCTCCTAGCTGCCGGGTCCATAGTGGAAGTTTTTCACCCTCAGTGGTTGGTGATACGTCTCCAATGTATCTATAATTTTTTATTGTTCCATGCTGTTATATTATCATTCTTGGATGTTTTATAATCATTTTATAGCAACTTTATATCATTTTTTGGAACTATCCCGGACCGACGATGTTTTCAACAGAATTACCGTGGTGTTGTTTTTTGTGCAGAAATAAAAGTTCTCCAAATGCAACGAAACTTTTAGACAATTTTTTAGGAACAAAGGAGACACTAGAAGCGTCGTGGGAGGGCCAGAAGAGCCATGAGGTGGGCACAACCCACCACCATGCGCCACCCCCTCTGGCTTGCGCTGGTGTCTTGTGGTCCACTTGTGGCCCATCTTCGCGTGAAACCGACGCCCAAAAATCCTATATATTCAGAAACCCCCATAAATAACCCTAGATCAGAAGTTCCACCGCCGCAACTCTCCGTATCAACGAAAAACCAATCTCGATGCATTCCAGTACCCTGCCGGAGAGGGTAGATCATCTCTAGTGGCCATCTTCATCATCCCGGTGGAGGCCATGACGAGGAGGGAGTAGTCCACCCTCGGGGCTGAGGGTATGTACCAGTAGCTATGTGTTCAATCTCTCTCTCTCTCTCTCTCTCTCTCTCTCTCTCTCTCTCTCTCTCTCGTGTTCTTGAGATGTCACGATCTTGATGTATCACGGGCTTTGTTAATATAGTTGGATCATATGGTGTTTTCCCCTCTCTATCTTGTTGTGATGAATTGAGTTTTACCTTTGAGATTTCGTTATTACCAGATTGAATACTTTTATGGATTTGACAGCACTTGATCTATGTCTTGGCACTCAACTCGCAGATTCCCGAGGTGACATTGGGGTAATCTATGCATTGGGGTTGATGCACGTTCTCGTCCTACTTTCTCCGGTAGAAATCTTGGGGCACTCTTTGAGGTTCTTTGTGTTGGATTGAGTATTATGAATCTGAAATTCTTTGATGCGTATCGTATAATTAACTCGTGGATACTTGTGGTGACATTAGAGTATCTAGGTAACATTAGAGTTGGTTGATGCGTATCATACGGTGTTATTTTAGTACGAACTCTAAGTCCTCACACGATAATAATCGTGGTTTTGTATAAAAAAAAGATGATTATTATCGTGGTTTTGTCACGGCAGATGTCCTAGTGTGAGTACTTAGACGTGCGGTTGCGATGACCTCACGTCTAAGTCCTCACACTAGGACATCTGCCGTGACAAACCACGATAATAATCATCTTTTTTTTAACGTTTTTTGGACAGTTTTCACCCGATTCCTTTCTTTCTTTCTTTCGTATGTGTTTTGTTTACGGCTTCCATTGGCTGTCTTTGGTTCTCAATTACTATTTTTCTTTCTATTATTTCTTTTTTTACGTGTTTCTTTAATGTTCTCATCATTTTTTATTTATTTACATGTTTTTCTGTACAGTTTTCTTTCATTTCCCTTTTTCTTTTTTCTTTTCTATTATTTCCCTCTTTTCATTTCATCCCTTTTCTCAATACATTTATACTTTTCCCCATATTTGTTTTATATTTTTTATAGATCTAAAATATTATTTTGAATATGTTGAACATTTTCTAAACACATGATTAATATTTTTGTCAAATATATGTTTTTATGTGTATTTTTTCATACACATTATATATTTTCTTATACATATCAATCCTTTTTGCGTGCATGTTAAACATTTATTAAATACATGATTTACATTTTTGTAAAAATATATTTTTACATTCTACGTTTTTCATACACATAAGGAATATTTTTAACATGTTAATTTTTTTGAATACCTGATAACATTTTTCAAATATATGTTTTGATGGTATTTTTCATACACATTGTATATTTTTTCTATATATCTGAACATTATTTTTATGCACAGTTAATATTGTAATTAATATATGCTTTTGATATCTACTTTTATTCATACACACTGTAATTTTTCTGCATAGGCCAGGAACATTTTTTTACACACGTTTAACATTTTATAAATGCATGATTGATTTTTTAGAATATATGTCTATGAACATTTTCGAAATGTGTGTCAACCATTTGTGTTCAACTAGTGAATACCGCACGCGCTGTTGCGTTGGTTGACGAAAATTTGAGTTGTTAACATGACCAAAATATAAAATATAAATGAGTCGCTATATTTGATTTTGTATAGTTATAACAATATTTGTTGAACATAAGTAGAATAAATAAACAAAAAAATCAAGGACGGTTGAATGTTGCGGTTGGTTTTTTCCATGCATGATTCCATGTTGAGGTGCACCTTATTTCATTCATAATTGTATGATGAGGTGACATGCTTGCATGTTGAAATAAATAAGTTGGTGGGGATGACTCTCTTAGGTATACTAGAAATGCCACCCCTCGCCTTTCTTCAGGAACTGGATGTGGCGGTTTCTATAAGATTTGGCAACATGAACCTTTAGTTTTTAAATTAGCAATATGACAATACAAACTAAAGTACGTACAATTTATTTGTGAATATTCGTAAAATCTTTATTGAATATGAGTAGCAGGCATGGTGCATATTAATGTGAGTTATTTCATACATAATAAAATGGTGAGATGGCATAGTTGCATGTTGAAAGAATTAAATTACATGTGTGCGTGCGTGCGTGCGTGCGTGCGTGCGTGCGTGCGTGCGTGCGTGCGTGCGTGCGTGCGTGTGTGCGTGTGTGTGTGTGTGTGTGTGTGTGTGTGTGTGTGTGTGTGTGTGTGTGTGTGTGTGTGTGTTAAGATTTATTATATGTTACTACCATTTTTTTAGTTTAGGCAAAAAAAATTTTTGCACTGCGTAACATTTTTTCAAATTCATTATTTGTTTTTTAAAAGTTAGTGAATTTAAGTTTTGATATACATAGGAAAAATACATCCTACCAGCTGGGTAGCTACCCTCATGTCTCATATACTACCATGTGATAGTACATATAATACTTTATCATTATAAGTATGTTCATATAATATATATAAGATATTTCAAAGCAAGTTACACACAAAAAAATTGCATGTGAGCCCATAATTTTTGTTATGTTTGTGAAATACGTACATATTTGTATGTGAAAAGAGTATGCATAAAATACTGTGCATACTATCTAAAAACTAGTATATATACTACCTAAACATTCTTATATACTACATACTACATGTACATACTCTCGATTTTGACAGATACAACATATAATATACAAAACTCACATTAGGTTAACTATCCCTGGATGGTAGGAAATATTTGTCTTATATTAAAAATATTTTTAAAAGTATATGGAAATAAAAAATGATAGCGAATGAGCAAAAGAAAAAGTGTAAAGAAACAAATGGAAAATCAAATCCTACGCTCGGTATAACTGCTGGGCCGGCCAAGTAGTGTGTTCCCCTCCGCGAGGCTATGATAGGTGTCTCGTGATTAAACGAGACATAGACACGCGCGAGAGCTGTGTCTCGCTTCACGCGGGACGGGTGGATATCCTGCATGAAGAGGCTACAGTAACGGGCCAGCCCAATAGTGGGTACTTCAAAAAAACTTAAGAGAAAAGGGAGAATGCGGGAGGTTCAAACCCTCGTCTCCTGGTTAATTGCAAGTGTTGCTAGCCACTGGGCTTACCTCGGATTCATAATGGGCGGGACTACTTAAGTCGAGACTAGCCGGGTTTTCACTGTTTCTTCTCCATTTTCCAAGGTTTTTTTTCGTTTTGTTTTTTCCCCGTTTTTCTCTGCTTCATTGGTTGTTTTCTTTTCTTTATTTGTTTTTTTCTTTCTTTCTTTCTCGGTTTTCATTGGGGTTTTACTTTTCTTCTTCTTCTTCGGTTTTCTTTCTTTCTTTCTCGTTACTCATCTTGTTTTTTGTTTTTCTTTCTTCTTTCTTGTTTTGTTTTCTTATTTATTACATTTTTTACCTTTTCATTATTCTTTTGTTTTTTCTTGTGTTTCTTTTGGTTTGCACTCTACATTTTCGTAGATGTCAAGAACATTTTTCAAAAAAATGTTTAATATTTTTCAAATACAAATTCAACATTTTCTGAATATATTGTCAACATTTGTTCTGCACATATTTTCAAACTTTCAAAATACTTGATTGACACATATTAAAATACAAGATTAATATTTCTTTGAATACATGGTCAACATTTTTTCCATACACACGTTTAATCATTTTCAAATTCTTGATTAACATTTTTTAAATACAAGATTCATGTTTTTCATACAAGTTTATCATTTTTTTAAATCTTGATTAAAAACTACATACTTGTTCAACAATTTTTCAAATGTTTCATTAACATTTTTATATACATTATCAAATGTTTTAATAAGTTTTTTAACACACGACCAATATTTTTCCTATACACATTTAACATTTCTCTAATGTTTGATTAGCATTTTTCAAATAATTTTTCAAGATATTTTTTAAATGCCTGATTAACATTTTTAGTTGCATGATCAGTTTTTGTTCTCATTTTTAATACATGGTCAAAAAATTATACTAGATTAACCCTAAGTAAAAAAAAGTAAAATTATATTACTCAACACTAACATAAAACTTCTACTTTATACTAAAATTAAAATAAGAAATAAAATCGAAGTTTCAAAGAAAGAATTAATTAGTGAATTTGGTATTAATATAAAAGAAGAAGAAAAAAACATGAAATGATAAAATTTGCCCACCATTTACACATACAATGTAATTTTCATAATAAGCAAGAATAAGCATATAA
Source organism: Elymus sibiricus (assembly GCA_039707655.1). NCBI lineage: Eukaryota > Viridiplantae > Streptophyta > Magnoliopsida > Poales > Poaceae > Elymus > Elymus sibiricus. The sequence goes on from CM077663.1 coordinate 405,055,958, forward strand.
TAGTGGTACTTTTAGAAAATTGTTTTCTAAGAATAAATGAATTAGTAGATTTGATAATACCATTAAAAATGAAGTAAAATGAAATCAAATAAATAAATAAAATGCAATTTTTTTGAGACAGAATGAGTTGATGGCATCGGTATTACCCATTAAGTATAAAAAATATCAATACAGATAATGACAAAATTTGCACTCTAGGAAATTACATTTCTTTATAATATGCAACAATAAGCATATATATATTGGGATTTCTGCGAGAAAGAAGTTTTCTAAGAACCAAGGAATTAGTGGCATTCATATCACCCTTAAAGAAGATACAAAATTAAATAAAAACAAAAGAAAAATCAAAATAATGAAGTTTTGTAAGGAAGAATGAATTAGTGGCAATGATATTACCCTTCAATAAAAATAGAAAAATAAAATCAAAATAGAGAAGGTTTTTGGAAAACAATGAATTAGCATCATTGGTTATTGTTGCACATTATACAAAGAAGAAAGAAAATAAAAACTAAAATAACTCTATAATACCTAAATAGTTCATCCCCACTAACCTATTTCTCTTGACATGCAACATATCCACATCAGCAGTCCAACCACATCAATGTTCAATTACTTGCTTACAGGTGGGACCCATCACATATTAACCAGCGTACATAACAACCGCGTCAATGTTACGTTACTAGCAGGAGCGACCGACCACAGCCTGACCAGCGTACAGAATCGCTGGCTCCCTCGCTTCGATTCAGCCGAAACCATCGAGCCCTTCTTGTTAGAAGGTTAATTTCCCTCCATGATTTGTATTTTTTCGTGGGCCATGATTTGTCATGTACTCTCTCTGTTCCTAAATATAAGAACTTTTAGAGATTCCACTGTGAATTATATACCAATGTATATAGACATACTTTAGATTGTAGATTCCTTCTTTTTGCTCCGTATGTAGTCTATACTGTAGGAGATATGCCCTAGAGGCAATAATAAATGTTATTGATTATCTCCCTGTTCATAATTAGGTTTATGTTCCATGCTATAACTGCTGTGGTTCTCGAGTCTGTAATAACCACGAGGCTCGGAGGAAGACTCATTTGCACGTGTGGGATAATAAACGGTAAAATGTATTCCTAGTCAAGCCTCTATGACTGGCTCAAGTATTGCATGATGATCCTGTTTTCCTGATCATGGGCATGGCTATGCCGGCAATTTTGAATGCACAATTGTTGGTAGAACACTTGTGTTGAATCGACCCAATATTGATGTTATGCTATGAGATACATTCGTCATAAGTTAATGGTTAATAACACAGGAAGTTAATGTTTGTATAATTCCTTAGACCATGAGAGTATCGAGTTTCTTCATGCTTGCTTCATGAACTTTGGGGTTTGTTAAACGTCATCCGTAAATGGGTGGCTATTACGGCGGCTTACGGGTTCATGGAAAAGTATGTCAAGTAACTTGATAGCTCAAGATTGGGATTTGCTCCTCCGACGATGGAGAGATATCTCTGGGCCCTCTCGGTGTTACGGTATCCATCATCGTCTGGCCAGACACAGGGTGATTTGATCACAGGGATGCCGGAACACGGGAACGAGAAAAGAGAACAATACCGGCAACGAGGTAACTGGCATTGTGGACAAGTGTTGATCCACGAGGATGCCGATGTTTCTCACCTCGGGTAATTGTAACATATCGCGAAGCAATAGGAATAGCACACGGCAACTGGAGGTTCACTCGAATATTCATTCGTGTGGGTATAGGGGTCAATATGGGTGTCCACGGCTCCGATGCTGATCATTGATCGGAAAGTGTTCCGGTCATGTCTATACTTCACCGAACCTATAGGGTCACACGCTTAAGGGTCATCTATCTGCTGAATACTAGACGAGGAGTCCGAGAGAAAGTCACTGGAAAGGTTTCAGAGACGATGGAAAAGTTCCGGAGAGAACACCGGAAAAGTTTCGGTAAAACCGAAAAGTTGTTTCGGATAAAACCATTGATCCAAAAAGGTTTCGGCAAGCACCGGGAATGTTTTGGAGGTTGCCAGATTGGTCTGGTAATTTCTGGAATTTTTCCGGAGAAAAAACCGAAAAAGGTTTTCGGAGCTGCCGGAATTGTTTACCGGGTAAACGAAGATGGTTTTAAATTAAACCACCATACCGGAAATGTTCCGGAGCGCGTCCAGATAATTTTAGAGGGTGCCGGAAATGTTCTGGGACCTTCCGGAATTTTTCAGAAGAAATAGTTTCGGAAAACATCTTGTCCCAACGAGAGGGGACAAGATCCCACGGATCGTGGGGGCTGTTTTTGGGCTGTTTTTGGGGGCGCCCCCTTTAGGGGACAGCCCCCTTGTGGCTGGACAAAGTGTTGGGGGGCCCCCCCATGGTGGGGGGTAGCCCCCACAAATGGTGGAGAGTGTTGGGAGGAAGGTGGGGCCCCATGGGGGAACACCATGGACAAGGGAACATGTTTTCTCCATGTTTGGTGGGAACATGTTTCCTTGTTTGGTGGGTGCTTATTTTGTGGGCTGAAATTTCAGCCCCCCCCCCCTCACCCCTTCCACCACTATATAAGGAGGTGGAGAGGAGCTCTCCATACTCACTCTAACTCTCACACACATGGCATGCATGATCTGCCTTTCTTCTCTCCCTCCCACGAAATAGTTTCGTAGAGCCGAAAGGCTGTCTGGGTTCCGGTGGGAACTAGTTCTGGACGGCGAAGCCCTGCCGGATAGATGACACCATATGTGTGCAACTCTGTAGAGAGATCGTAGTTTCGGTCTTAGTTCGAGAGTGCCTCCCGAAGGGCTGTCCGTGTGACCGTCCGAGTTTTGGAGGTCCTCCTGAAGGGCTGTCCGAGTGACAGTCCGAGTTTCGGAGGTCCTCCCGAAGGGCTGTCCGCGACACCGTCCGGGGGACTGTGCGACCGCCTCCCGGAGGGCTGTCCGCGGGGCAGATGAGGGTATACATCCTCGCGGTTGGGAGGTTGTAAAATCCTAGCTGCGGGGATCTGCACCGCCGTTCGTCATCGACTCTACTTCCGCTGCGCTACGAGTCGGTAACGAAAGAGATCAAACCTTGTATGCAGTCTCCATAGTGGTCCTGGGCTGGTGCGTAGGTCGGAAATTTTTTGTTTTCTGCTGCGTTACCCTACAGTGGCATCAAGAGCCGTGCTATGCGTAGATGCAGGTTGCGATCTAGAATACATAGAGATGTATGGGTGTTGCACAATATAATTAGGTAGTAGATGAGATCTATTGCTAAAAATTATTTGTGCAGGTAGCAGATGAAGTCTGTTACCCGATGTTCTTGTTGCTTCCCTCGAATTTGCATATTTCTGATCTTGATAACAGTATGGTGGAGTTTCAATGTTCTGGCAATCCGCGATCCTGATTGATCAACGAAGTGCTAACAGTTCATTGAATTCCACCGTAGTTAAAAAGAAAGATGAAATTTTGCAGACGAAAGGGCAATGCAGATGTGATCTTCACGGGGGTCACGCGTATGACGAAGTTTAGTATGGGGCTCGAGATTTTATTATCTCGTGTTTCATACACCCTGGAATGTTAATCTAGCGACTTGAATTATCATGCTTGATGATGGACGTTGGTAGCTTCAGTTTGTTTCGAAACCTTAGAAGCCACATAAAATAAAATTTCGCATGAACCGATTAGAGGCGTCTAACTTGGTTTTGCAGGATGGTTTGCATGTGCATGTGATGTGGTATAGCAGTGTTCATAATAATTTGATTATATATGAGATGACTATATGATGTAAATTGATTAACATGACCTGCGTGTCATGATTCGGCATGACGGCTGGAGCCATATGATTGCACTTTAATGACCTGCGTGTCAACCTTATGTAATGCACTTATTTTATTAGCTATAGAGATAGCAATATTATTTGGTGCATCGACAAGGTGGTGGCAATCTTCGCGAAGGTGAACACCGACGCGAATGCCGAAGACGAAGAAATGAAAGACTTCTCCGTCAGAAAGGGCTATACCATATCTTGCTATTATGAATTGCCTGAGATGTTTATCCCTTATGATGCACCCTTCTTGATTGCGCGGTAGTCGCTTTTTATTAGGGTGATCTCTCACAAAAAAATATCAAGTAGTTAGTGTTCTCCCAAGTGTAGCACCGTCACGGCACCTATCTCTTCGGGGTATCACATGGTTACATGGGTACGAACGATTAGAGAAGTGTGAGGCGGGTGAGTTGAGACCTCGCAGCAAGATCACTTGGTTGTCTTGACGTTCAGGCATGAAAGTCATGAGCTCGGAACACAAGCATCGAAAGATGAACAAGAGTCACATAGAGATGTGATTGGCAAGTTGGCCTACCAATTGAAATTCTCGTCACTTGAGATGGTTACATCCTTGACGCTGAATTGAAAGTTGGATCTTGCATCACTCACAATCAATTATGAGAGATATTGATTTGAGTGGGAGCGCACTGTAGAATTACCTTGTTTAATTCTCAGTGCAATTAATTATGAACTCTGTCTAAGTGTTATTTGCATAATAGTTGTAGGATAATGGCTCGCGTTTCCACCTTCCCTATTAAAAATTGAATAGCTGTTAAATATCTGGTTAAATCTTTACGGTTGGTAACGTAATGTGAGGATTGTCCTCTAGAGTGCCGAGAAGGACTTTGTCCTATCGCATACTTTCGGTATTCTCCCGCTAATGCTATGGATCATGTGACTCTCGTCCTTCGATCCAAAAGCTAGAATTCTGTTTCAGTCAAGTGCAATACGTTTGCTTCCATGAGACCCGAACTTCAAAAGTTTGGATAGTTATGTGATATTCATGGAATCTGAAAATCATTTTCAGAGACAGATAAAGGCTAAAAGATATGAGATATCCAAAGCAATGTTTGTTTGCAAACTATTAGTAAAGGAGTTTACTATGCATTAGACTGATAAAAGAGGGATCCAGAAGAACGCCTGTCATATGATGATGGTGAATAAAACAACAACTTAAAGAGAAAGGAAGTGTCCGAAGGGTGTTAGTGAAACTTTCACGCCTAGGAAATCCGAGGCTAACGCCACTCTAAAGTTGGGTGCTTCTTCTGAGAGTAGGAGAAATACTGAAAGTTAAACTGTTAGAAGTATAATGGCAAAAGGAAAGAAGACTGGAATATCCAACTCATGTATGAATGTCATACAAGTTTTTGATGTATAGAAGGCTGGTCAAAGATATAGTTCTTGGCAATTATGGTTAAACATGTTAATCACTAATTCTTGGGTATTGTGAGTTAATCACAAAGATACCCGCTCGATTGCATTCTGTTGCAGCTCGATGTAAGAACTACTATGGTCTGAAAGACTAGCCAGGAATGAGGTTTAGATACGCGCAGGGAACATAGTAAATGTTACTATGCCTTCCATAGGTGTATTCCCTATGTATTTACTTTCATAATTCATTTTAGAGTTTCACACTCTAGCCCTTTGCATAAGGTATCTTGCAAGAAGGTTGTTCATAAGAGAACTTTTGATGTTCGGTGTTATGAATAACATAAGGGCCATACTTTCATTATGAATGAGATGTATGTTATGAATATTGATATTAATACATTGCCTCTGTATTTACTTTCATAATTCATTTAGAGTTTCATACACTCTAGCCCTTTGCATAAGGTATTTTGCAAGAAGGTTATTCATAAGAGAACTTTTGATGTTCGGTGTTATGAATAACATGAAGGGCCATGCTTCCATACAGGATGGGATGTATGCTATGAATATTGATGGTAATATGATACATCCATAACACTGACGCTAAATGTCGCAAGACTAAAAGAATACCACACAAGTGTGGCACTGCATTTGGTCACATTGGAGAAACCCGCATGGAAAATTCCATTATGATGGATTTTTGAAGTCATTTGATTTTGAATCAACTGACACTTGCAACTTTCCTCTGAAAAGTGAAGTGACTGAAATACCGTTCACAGGCCATAAGGAACGAGCAAAGAACATATTGGTGATCATACATTATGATGTGTGAAAGTCCAACAAATGTTGTTGCAAGTAGTGGATTTGTCTATCTTCAGAAATGACTCAAGTAGATATATGGATATTTACTTGTTGAGACGTAAGTCTGGATCTTTTGAATTCATTCATAAGGTTTTCAAAAATGAAGTAGAAGTTATTGTAACAAGAAAATTATGTTTCTACAATTCGATTGCAGAAAGGAATATTTGAGTTACAACTTTAGCGAATGTCTGATGAGTTATGAAAGGGGTTTCATAACTTGCACCTCCTGGAACACCACTGCAAGTGGAAAGTCCATGAAGATGTAATCGAACCATTTATGACATGGTAAGATCAAAGATGACATAAATAAATTTGCCATTATCCCTTTTAAGGTGATGCTTTAGAGACTACGGCTTTTACACTGAAAAGAGCTCCATCGGGTCTGTTGAAATGACGCCATGGTATGGTATGCCCAACCATGTTATATCTTTTCTTAACATTTGGAATATGGGGCTTGTGTAAAAGATTACAAACCTATTCCAAATCAGACAAATGCTACTTTGTAAGGTTATCCCAAGTCATTGGGTATTCCTCCCTCACTATACCGAGGCAAATAGGATTGCCAAAAAACGATATGCTTTTAAAGAGAATAGTTCTTGCAAAAGGTGAGTGGGAGGACAGTGCAACTCGACGAGATAACCGGTATCTTCGTCATCAGGTCAAAGGAAAGGAACCTTGGAAGTGATTCCGGAGTTTCCTACTGCGACTGATACGGAAGTCTCTACAATAAAATGTATGGACTTCAGTCGAACTTGCAGGTGAACCTCGTAGGCAAGGCTCGTGCAAACCTCTCAGGTGCGCAAACGAGATATTGTTGTTGGACAACAGTATACCTACGATACACAAGGAAGCGATGATGAGCCCTGACTCCGGAATTGGCTAAATGCCAATACAATCCGAGATAGTTTCCATATAAGTAATTCAAGATTAGAACCTTGATACACCTTTCGGAAGACTTAGAGTCTAAACGAATATTTATGGAACTAAAAAACTGATACGGATAAAAATGTTTTATCCATAAAGCTCGACTTGTTGAAATAACAAGTTCAAGGAGTTGACTACGATGAGGTTGTTTCACCGTAGCGATGCTTGAGGTCGGTTCGGGTTGAACTAGCAATTAATTCATATATCAATCATGAGATATGAAACATGGATGACAAAAGGATTTCCATCTCATGGAAATGAAACCTAGGACTTGTATGTGATACAGTCCAAAGTAATTTGTCAATCCAGAGGATGCTAGCAAGTATGCAAACTTCAGAGTTCCAGCGATGGACAGAAGAGAGCAAAGTGGAGTTGGAATCTTCGTGTTTTGATGAAATGGCCAAAGGGGTTTGACTTCATCAATGGGTAACGAAGATGCTTGTAATTCAAGAAATTAAGTGGGAGCATAATAATATTTCTAAAAATGTTGTGTGCTTGACACATTGTTAATTGGAAATAAATTTCTTGACACGAATTAAGGACTTCATTTGAAAATAGTTTTTTGATGAAGTGCTTGGGCTAAATAGCCTCAATATTAGGCATGATGATCTATGGAGATAGATTTACCTAATAGGGCTAAGCGATGAATACATATTGACAAGATGCTAAAACCTTTTAGCATTTAAAATGCCAAGAAGTGATTCTTGCCGAAGTCACATGGAAAGAGTTTTGCAAGACTCGGTGTCCCAAAACACTGATGAGTAAAATACATGATGGAGATTCCACACACTCTTGTGTTTGGATTAATCATGTATTCCATGGTATGTAAAACAACCAGATATGTCCGATACTCCAAAGTTGTTGAGAGTATGGATACCAAAGTGATCAAAGTACTGATCGTAGGACAACAGTGAAAGATGTCATTAAAGTACTAGAGTAGTAGTGATGACATTTTTTCTCGCAAGCAGAGATTATGAAGTGCTCGTTGTAAGTAATTACATCGATACAGTCTTCATCAATGCTGCATGCGATTTTCGATTTAAGTTAAGGGTTTTGTGTAATACATAATATGGTGGCACGGTAGTTGGAAATTGTTCCAAACAAGATACTGTGGCCAATTCTATAACAGAGGCTAAGTATGTTGACGCTTAAGAAGCGACAAAGAAGTTGTTGAATCATATAGTTCATTCATGAACTTAGTATGGTTCCAAGATGGCTTTTGTCTATGGGACACTATTGCAGATAGTTGCTCCATAGCTCAGTCTGAGGAATCAGGTTTCGACCAATGATTCACACATATGCAAAGCCAAGTCCACACAAAATATGAAGTTTGTGAAAGCGTGAAAACGCGAGGATATGCAAAGTTACACACGGAGCTGAAGTCGTCAGATCCGTTGGACATCAGGCTATACCACATGCGAAGCATATTTTACACCAGTATGCCATAGGTGTAAAGTGCATTAGCATTGACTAGATTATTGACTCTAGTGCAAGTGGGAGTCTGTAGGAGATATGCCCTAGAGGCAATAATAAATGTTATTGATTATCTCCCTGTTCATAATTAGGTTTATGTTCCATGCTATAACTGCTGTGATTCTCGAGTCTGCAATAACCACGAGGCTCGGAGGAAGACTCATTTGCACGTGTGGGATAATAAACGGTAAAATGTATTCCTAGTCAAGCCTCTATGACTGGCTCAAGTATTGTATGATGATCCTGTTTTCCTGATCATGGGCATGGCTATGCCGGCAATTTTGGGGGCACAATTGTTGGTAGAACACTTGTGTTGAATCGACCCAATATTGATGTTATGCTATGAGATACATTCGTCATAAGTTAATGGTTAATAACACAGGAAGTTAATGTTTGCATAATTCCTTAGACCATGAGAGTATCGAGTTTCTTCATGCTTGCTTCATGAACTTTGGGGTTTGTTAAACGTCATCCGTAAATGGGTGGCTATAACGGCGGCTTACGGGTTCATGGAAAAGTATGTCAAGTAACTTGATAGCTCAAGATTGGGATTTGCTCCTCCGACGATGGAGAGATATCTCTGGGCCCTCTCGGTGTTACGGTATCCATCATCGTCTGGCCAGACACAGGGTGATTTGATCACAGGGATGCCGGAACACGGGAACGAGAAAAGAGAACAATACCGGCAACGAGGTAACTGGCATTGTGGACAAGTGTTGATCCACGAGGATGCCGATGTTTCTCACCTCGGGTAATTGTAACATATCGCGAAGCAACAGGAATAGCACACGGCAACTGGAGGTTCACTCGAATATTCATTCGTGTGGGTATAGGGGTCAATATGGGTGTCCACGGCTCCGATGCTGATCATTGATCGGAAAGTGTTCCGGTCATGTCTATACTTCACCGAACCTATAGGGTCACACGCTTAAGGGTCATCTATCTGCTGAATACTAGACGAGGAGTCCAAGAGAAAGTCACTGGAAAGGTTTCAGAGACGATGGAAAAGTTCCGGAGAGAACACCGGAAAAGTTTCGGTAAAACCGAAAAGTTGTTTCGGATAAAACCATTGATCCAAAAAGGTTTCGGCAAGCACCGGGAATGTTTTGGAGGTTGCCAGATTGGTCTGGTAATTTCTGGAATTTTTCCGGAGAAAAAACCGAAAAAGGTTTTCGGAGCTGCCGGAATTGTTTACCGGGTAAACGAAGATGGTTTTAAATTAAACCACCATACCGGAAATGTTCCGGAGCGCGTCCAGATAATTTTAGATGGTGCCGGAAATGTTCTGGGACCTTCCGGAATTTTTCAGAAGAAATAGTTTCGGAAAACATCTTGTCCCAACGAGAGGGGACAAGATCCCACGGATCGTGGGGGCTGTTTTTGGGCTGTTTTGGGGGCGCCCCCTTTAGGGGACAGCCCCCTTGTGGCTGGACAAAGTGTTGGGGGGCCCCCCCATGGTGGGGGGCAGCCCCCACAAATGGTGGAGAGTGTTGGGAGGAAGGTGGGGCTCCATGGGGGAACACCATGGACAAGGGAACATGTTTTCTCCATGTTTGGTGGGAACATGTTTCCTTGTTTGGTGGGTGCTTGTTTTGTGGGCTGAAATTTCAGCCCCCCCCCCCCCCCCCTCACCCCTTCCACCACTATATAAGGAGGTGGAGAGGAGCTCTCCATACTCACTCTAACTCTCACACACATGGCATGCATGATCTGCCTTTCTTCTCTCCCTCCCACGAAATAGTTTCGTAGAGCCGAAAGGCTGTCTGGGTTCCGGTGGGAACTAGTTCTGGACGGCGAAGCCCTGCCGGATAGATGACACCGTATGTGTGCAACTCTGTAGAGAGATCGTAGTTTCGGTCTTAGTTCGAGAGTGCCTCCCGAAGGGCTGTCCGTGTGACCGTCTGAGTTTTGGAGGTCCTCCCGAAGGGCTGTCCGAGTGACAGTCCGAGTTTCGGAGGTCCTCCCGAAGGGCTGTCCGCGACACCGTCCGGGGGACTGTGCGACCGCCTCCCGGAGGGCTGTCCGCGGGGCAGATGAGGGTATACATCCTCGCGGTTGGGAGGTTGTAAAATCCTAGCTGCGGGGATCTGCACCGCCGTTCGTCATCGACTCTACTTCCGCTGCGCTACGAGTCGGTAACGAAAGAGATCAAACCTTGTATGCAGTCTCCATAGTGGTCCTGGGCTGGTGCGTAGGTCGGAAAATTTTTGTTTTCTGCTGCGTTACCCTACATATACTTGAATCTCTAAAAAGTCCTATATTTAGGAACGGGGGGAGTATGTATTTTCATTTGTGAGGATTGAGGATTTCCCATATTGAGTACAATTCTCCATGTTGCTTTATTTGTTCTGTTTTATTGTGAAAATAGAGAATTGGGTTCCAAACTCAGAAATCAGATGGGGCATATATATAAGTACTAGTCGTGACACCCCTCAGTATATATGCATATACATAATTGTAGATCGCAAGGAGCCTCTAGTGGAGAAACGGCCTTTAGTCCCGGTTCACCAACCGGGACTAATAAATCGGGACTAAAGGCCTTCACCCTTTAGTTTCGGTTGGCCACGACCCGGGACTAAATCCCTGCCACGTGGCCGGCAGCACGCGTCGGGGGCTGGGGACCTTTATTCCCAGTTGGTGACACTAACCGGGACTAAAGGTTTAGGGGTTTAGGGTTTATTGTTTATTTTTCCTTTTCATTTTGTGTTTTCCATTTAATTTTTTTCATTTCAAACATATTTTACGCTACTATATACTGTACATGTTATGCATATACAATAGAATTTCTCGTAGAACCGATCATATATCATAGAATTTCTCGTATGACCATGCATACATACATACATACATACATATATATATATATTTATAAAGTCTATTAATAACCCTGGGTGAGGAACTACTTATTCCTCACCCGAGTCGATCGACCGAGGGATGGTCCGGCTTAATAACTGATGGAAAAATTAGGTTTGCCCACTGTAAAATTATGTCGATGGAAACGGTTGGCCTTTGGCTGGTCGCTAGGAGCTAGCCCCCGTCTTTCCCTACCCATCTAATTGCGATCTAGATTCCAGCGACGGTTTTGACGGCGAGTGGTGGCCTGGCCGCCGCCGGCTGACGGTGAGCGAAGGTTGACCACGGTGGCTCGGTGGGAGGCGGATGGGCGCCATGGTGTGGTGTTCGACGGGCAGGCTCGTCAGTGTGGGGAAGGGCGATGGGGATGCGACAGTGTGGTGCACGGCCGACTCGGCGGCCAGCGGTGCAGGGAACCACACTGGGTGGCCTCGGGCGATGTGCAACGCTGCGGGTAGCCTCTGCTTTGCTTGGAGCCCAACCACCGATCAGATCTGAGGGGCGAGCTCAGCCATGGGCGGGCAATGGCGAAGAGGACGCAGAAAGAGCTGCCTTCGACTCTCATGTCTCATCTACCCGTCTGCCTAGTACCTACACGTCCCGGTCCATCTCCACCGCCTCCTTGAGGCAACTCTCCAGCAGTCAGGTATGTTTTCATCAAGTTTTAGCCCTTTTCTGATGGCACCTTTAGAGTCGAAGTATATTGACCTTTGAACCATACTGTTCTGAATCTGATTCGTCATTCGATCCCCTTGGCTGACAGTATTGGGCAAAAGCTAGGAAATCAAAAAGGTGCAGGCATGCACGAGCTGCAAAGTTGTTACTAATTTGCTTGTCAGCAAAGTTAAATGATTATTAAATCTAATGACACAAAGTTTAACTAAAAACTTGTTTGTTTGCACAAATTAATCCGTAAGGAAATTAGCTGTGTCAATAATATTGAGTTCAGTTTAGTAATCGTAAAAATATGGGCGAAGCATGCATCAAATGAATTATGAATATGTATATGTGGTCCAAGGAACATGTACACCCGGAGTCATAGCTGCACTCTTGCTAGCGTCATATTTTGGTGGCGGCAAGGGATCAGCAGGAGAGAACAACGTACAAGAGGAACCGAGGAGGGTAGGGGAATTATGAGCACCAAGAGGTATCTTGAACAAAATTTAAGCCAAAGTAATTTCATATTGACTGCTATATATACTTCATGCTTGGCTCAGTAAAATTGGGTTTATCTTCCGTTAAGTTAATCATCAATCTGTTTCAGGGTTAATCTCTATCTTTGTCAGATGCCCAGTTTGGAGAAAAGATTGTCGTATAAATTAAAATGCCACCATATTGAGTAATCTAAATTAAGGTATAGAAGAATAATTAAAAGGTCGACAAAAGGGTGGGGGATTTGAACTACAAAAGTAGTACAGGAATGAATGTTTGATCATGTGAGTCATTCCGTAATTGGGAGCTGTCTATTGGACCGTGCTAAAATGGTAGTCGTTACAAAACCATTCATGTGGGCTTATGCTTATGTACGATTATGAGAGATGATTTGGAACTGGATAAATTCCAGTAATTGTGCCATTGTGCCATTGTAGTTCGGTGATTTTCTTTTTTGGGTGAGAATCACCGAACTACAGTTTTATCACATAGTTGTCACTAAATCGTTTCAAAATGTTGCAGAAAAGCCAGTTAGTATAATATATACCATTCTATTAGTTAGTCTTTCTCTTGTTTTTGTTCTTCACCTTGTTGATATGTTTCAGTTTGAGCTCAACAGACAACAGTAGAGTGGTTATGTATATATGGTCCTTCCACTAGTGGTTTGCTAGCTACATATTGCTATTTGAAATACACTTCTTTCTTTTTGGCATTTGTTTATCTTTTTTTATGTGCTCCTTTTGGTTATACAGACTTCTTTTAATATACTTCTCTCCCTTCATATGCTAATTTTTTATATTCCTTTTGTGCCTCACTTTTAAGAATTTCCCAATTATGTATGAAGTCAATTGTTCTGCTCACAACCTTACCTAGAATAATGTGACAACAAAGTAAAGGAAAGTAACTTTCTGGAAATAGCAACACTCTTGTATTAGTACTATTGAAGCTTATTGTCCAGAAAATGGTACAATTATCTTACAGAAATAGGAACGAAAATGTGTATGTGTGCTGCACTGCTGCTTTATTTGTGCCTGATGTGCATGCATGCTATGAGAGTCGCCAGCTTGATGTACATGCATACTGCTATAAGGGTTGTTAGATAAAGATTCAAGCATCTTGACACAAAGTTAAGGATTTAACGTCAAAAAGGCACTCTTTTTTACAAGCCCATGAGTAGACACCTACATAGGATGCCACACTGTCACTATGTTATATTGCGTTAATTTCCGAACAATTCATGCCTGAAAGCAGTCTACTATTCTCTCTTCACCTGACTGTACGAGTAACATCATTGTTTTTTTCGAAACGGAGGCAAAGATTGCCTCATCTATTAAATAAGCAGAAGAGAATTGCCCATTTAATTACGGAAAACCGGGCAAAAATCGGAACAACAAGGGCTAAGCCCACTCCCATAGACTGAAACACTCAGGGCAAAGCCCACCCTAATCGACAACATGCCGACCTGTGCCAGACAACGCAGCTCCGACTCTAACGGGGAACTCAGAAGAACAAACCAAGCACGGCTGACGCCACAGAAGATCGCCGAACGGGCCACCTGCAGCCAGTCATCGTACACCACAGGGCCCCGCCGCCGCAGCTTCAACTCCACAGCAACAAACAATCCGAGGCAATACCGTGAACACGCCGGAGAAGAGCCGACTACCGCAACCATTGCCGCGTCGCCGACATCGCCCCCACCATCATCGTTGCCACAGAAGTCTGGACGCCATACTGATACTCTCGGGCCGCCGCCCCGACATCCACCACTCCGTCGCGCCCAGCGCAATCAACCGGCACCGCCTTCCGGGACCGCCGCCCCGACATACCACCGCTCCCCTCTAGCAGCAACGCCGCACAACCCAGTTGCCCGCAGCCCATGCTGCTCAGGGCAACCGCTTGCAGACCACGAACGTCGCACCACATCCAGGGCCGCCGCCCCGACGTAAAGTCAGACCGCCCCCTCTGGGGCGCATCGACCGAGCCGACACCCCTACCGCCCAAGCGGGACAAGGATGCCACCCAATCAATGTCGAGATAAAGCCCCACCTCATAGAGCTGCCACTCCCATTGTTCCCGAGATCGCCATCTCGACGCACAAACAAAAACCACCCGGAGCCGCCGCCCCGACGTCCACTGTCCCCGACGACGAAGAGATCCATGCAAACTGCAGAATGCAGACTCTCCAAGGCAGTGCCTCAAAGAAGGAAATGACGTAGCCGCCGTCATCGCCCGCTTCGACCATCCGAAGCTAGAGATTTCTCCCGGAGAGTCGTGTAATGGAGCTCCACGGCAACGTCTTCAAGAAGGGGAACGACGCCATGGCGCCGCCGTTGCCGGCACCGACCCAAAGTCAGGGCTGGACTTTCGCCCGAAGCTCCACCACACCTCCGAATCCGAGCAGATCCGAAGCCCTGCACAGCACACAATCCCCATAGTCGACGTCCACCGCCTCCACCTCGTGATGCAGCGCCCCTAACCTGCCCGCGAGCAAGCCCGACGCCACCACAATATCCTTGCGCGCCCTCGCGCCACCGCGCCTCGAGCCCACCGGCGCCACCGCACGCAGCCGCACCTCCTTGCCGCCCCCTTGCACACACCCTGTCAACCAACCGAGCCGCAACAGCACCACCATCACGCCAAATCCATGCAGCAGATCCGCACTGCCTGGACCTCCCGCACGCCCGCCTGAGCCCACCAGCCGCAGATCCGCGCCAGCCAGACCCCCCAACGAACCTCCCCTGGTCGGAGCACAAGATCCGCGCCAGCCGCCAGAAATCGCGCAGCCCTTGCCTCCCCTTGCAGATGCCACCCCATGCCGCGCCTCCCCTTGCCAACTCCCATGCCGGCGCTCCAGATCGCCGCGCCCGTCGGACCACCGGGACACGGCCGCCCCAAAGCCACGCTGGGCCGCCCCTGCGCGCGCCTCCCCGCTCCCCAACCGCGGTCACTTCCCACCAGTGCACGCACCGGCACGAGGGCAGTGCCCGAAATCTCGCCATGGCTAGCAGCCCGCGCTGCCGAAGCCCCAACGGGAGGAGGAAATGGCCCGCCGCCGCCGAGCCGCGCGGGCTTTGCCCAGGCGACGTCCGCCGGCGGCGGCGAGGGGAGAAGGAGTGGGGGGGCTCCGCTGGCGGCGGCTAGGGTTCGCCCCCTGGTCGCCCGCGGGAGCGACCTGAGGGGCGGAGGAGAGTTCTCATCTTTTGGGAGAAGAAGGCCGTGCGCCGCAGGCTCGCTCTGCGCCTGTAGTAACATCATTGTGATAATTCAGTTGACAACATGATTAATTTAATTGTTGGTGTTTCATGGTGTCTGGAGCAATCCTTGGTTCGCATGTTTGCAGATAATTTATGTCCATTGCAATAAGATGGATACTGGCCCTCTTCATGGCTGTCAATATTCGCTGAATAAATTTATGTCCATTGCAATAAGATGGATACTGGCCCTCTTCATGGCGCTGTCAATATTTGCTGAATATGTGCTTGAACAAACCCACAAACCAGGAGGATTTTTCTTGGTTGACCCTCTTCTCTATCTCCTTGATAGTCCAGCAATCAGTAAGCTGAAAAGATCTAAATAAAGGTTCCATGATAATTATTTGTATAGCTATGGTCATCCCAGCTATTGTGTAGTTTTAAGTTGTATATTTTTACAAGTGATGATAAGAAGATCCTCGAGAAGGGTGAAGACTAAGATCGTCCCATCGATTGTCCGATTCTTAGATATATATTTCTACATGCATATGGTGATTGCTTCTTGTAAATGGTAATTATTTCAGAATTGAACACTCCTTTTTCCGTTTTGAACTACATGACAATGATCGTACTCTGTAGTGAAAATTATTAAGAAGTTGAGAGGGGGGGGGGGGGGGGTCCCTGTTTATGAAGGTCATGATGATGATGAGGCATTCGAGTTCAAAACTGATGAGGACCAAGTGATATAAGGGCTTGACAAAGTACTGCATAACATGAAGAAAACGGAAATTTTCTTTGACCATAGTGCGCAATCCCAAAAAGGTCGCTGACAAGGTCACCTGAAATAAAGCATGAAAGCGTCGAGGAATGGAATTACTGTGACAACATAAGTCATGTATTTTGTGACATGTTCACAATTTTTTTTGATAGGCACATTAGGTTGTGCTGGTATTTAATCCAAGGGAATGTGAAACTATTCTCTATTATTTTTAACTGTGTGCCGGTATTCTTAGATGCCCATGTGCTTGGTGGTATCTATTTTACATTCCCTTGAATCAATGGGATAGAGTCCTTACAACATGTAGCTGTCCCAGTAAATCTAATGTCATCTAATCAGGCATAATCTTACGTCAAGCCATCAGTACTTACTGAAAAAACGACTTTCTAATAAAGACAAAAACAAAATAGTCGCCTTGCCTTGGCTGGTATTTTCCTTACGTTGGTGGGCTAATTATGTTGGCTGGCTTCAGGTGTTTAGAGGCATAAAAAAAATAGTACGATGCAGACCAACTATTTTTCTGGTTTCTTAGCATGCAAATAACGAATCAAGTTATCTTTCCTTGCATGCAAGTTAGTGAGGTAATTTTACGGTGCATAGAGGGACCAGTTTTCTTACATCACGTTCCAGTGAAGTAATCTTACGTTTCCTCTTTCCATAGTTAGCATTAGTGGCTCGTGGGGCTGAGCATGATGGCTTTCTTACGTTTGCCTCATGTTTTCTTACCTTGCGTGCAGTTTTCTTACGAGCATGGTTTGTGAGAGGTGGGGTGAGGAATAAGAATTCATCACCCAGGGTGACGAATAGTCGATCCCTATATATATATATATTCTATATATATACAATTTGGTATATACAATTTCTTCTACAATTTGTAGATCATTACATGCAGCCATTAGGTGAAATGGTATTCTTCGTCGGGAGATATGACCTGCTCAAGCAAAAATCCCGCCATTTCCTCTTGAAGTGCTCGTATGCGGTCCTTTGGTAGGAGCCTATCCCGCATCTCCACCATCTTCAAAGAAGGAGATCAATATGAATATATTAGTTGTGTATATATATATTAGATCATGATAAAAAAAATGAATAGTGTTTACGTACCCAAACACTAGTAGAAAACAGACCTATAGTGCCGGTTCGTAAGGGCCTTTAGTGCCGGTTCTCCAACCGGCACTAAAGGGTGGGGACTAAAGCCCCCCCCCCCCCTTTAGTGCCGGTTCAACACGGCCCGGCACTAAAGGCCCTCCACGTGGCGCTGTCTGGGGCGGGCGATGCAGGACCTTTAGTCCCGGTTGGTAACACCAACCGGGACTAAAGGAAATTTTTTTGATATATTTTTTTGAAATTTTTTTTGAATTTTTTTTGAATTTTTTTTGAATTTTGTTTAATTTTTTTTCTGATTTCCGAATCTTTGAATTATTTGACAATTTAATCTCTAATCACCCATCCTCACTAATCCACACTCATTTCAAATTGTCTAACTTCCCGGCCGGTCACCCATCCTCTCACTACTCCAGCCCCAGCACTACTCCAGCCCCAGCACGCTTAACTTTCAGGTTCTATCTCCCCTAGTTTCCAAGTCTGCACTTGTTGTTTTCCTAACAATAGTAAGATATCAATCATATTAACCCTTAGGTCTTGATGTCACATGATTTAATTTTTTGAACTCCAAACAATTATTAAAATAAACAACAATGATTAACAAACAACAATGATTAATTTAAAAATTCAAAAAAAAGGAAAAAAAATTCAAAAAAATCAAAAATTATCAAAAAACAAAAAAAATCCAAAAATCCAAAATAATACAAAATGGTCAAAATAAAATAAGTAATAATAATATTTAATTTCAATGAAAATAAAATAAGTATTATTATTATTATTATTTTGCCATTTATTCATTTAAAATGGCATAATTAATATCTTTAAATCTATAAATCAAAATTCGACAAATAATATATCCATTATTATCAGAAAAATAAGAGCATGATGTCACACGCTTCACCGTTTGAGTTTGAAACTATTATTCTAAAAAAAAAATATTTAGTAACACTAATATTTATTGAATAAGTAGTTTGACCACAGTTTGACCACTGTTTGACCATATTTCATTTTTTTAAACTTATATTAACTGAAGAATTTTTGTGTGTTCAATATGAACCATTCAAAGCCACATCCTCAAATTTCAACCCTTTCTGACTTCATTTGCTATTTTTCATGTATTTAATGATTTTTTGAGCTAAATTAGGCCAAAATTGAAAAGCACTACAAATGAACTCTGAAAAGGTTTGTGCTAAAAAAGTTGATGATTTTTGTGTGTTCAATATGAACCATTCAATATGATTTTTGTGTGAAAAGGTTAATGATTTTTGTGTGTTCAATATGAACCATTCAAACTTGGCATGGTATCATCATTTCACCCAAATAGCTTGTGCTAAAAAGTTGAGAGGGTTATGGCAAAAACTGGATGCACTTTGTGTACAAACTGGACCATCTCTTTCGAAGTAATAGGGTTTCACACGAAAACTCGGCTGTTATAAAGACATTTCATTTTTTTTAATCTTATTTCAACTCCATAATTTTTGTGTGTTCAATATGAACCGTTCAAAGCCACATCCTTAAATTTCAACCCTTTTTGACTTCATTTGCTATTTTTTCATGGATTTAATGATTTTTTGAGCTAAATTAGCCTGAAATTGAAAAGCACTAAACCCGGGACTTAAAACGTCCGAAAACCCTAAACCCGGGACTTAAAACGTCCGAAACTCTATTATAAACAGTAAAATTAAAGGTTCAAACCCTAAAACCTAACCCTAATCTTAGAAATCTAAACCCTAGCCCCTAAACCCTAAAACGTCTAAAACGTCCAAAAACTATATTTTCCCTTTGGAATTTGGTGATTTTAAAAAATTGTCGAAACGGAAAACAGGAAGTTTCTTCGGACAAGTCTTTTTTTTCTGCAAATTTTGATACATTATTTGTATTTTTCTGAATTAGAATGATTTAGTTATGATTTTTCTAAGATTTAGGGGCTCGAAGGGCCCCCCCTTTAGTCCCGGTTGGAGATACCTACCGGGACTAAAGGGCTGGGGAAAAAATTTGAAAAAAAAATTTGAATTTTTTTTTAGACTCGGTTGGTATCTCCAACCGGGACTAAGGGGGGGGGGCATTTAGTCCCGGTTGGTGATACAAACTGGTACTAAAGGGGCTCGTGGGGGCCCCAGTTGACACCAGCCTGCCACCACCCCTTTAGTCCCGGTTCGTGGCACGAACCGGGACTAAAGGTCCGGAACGAACCGGCACTAATGATGCCCGTCACGAACCGCGACTAATGGTCACATTAGTGCCGATTTAAAACCAAACCGGGACTAATGATGTGAACAAAAGGTCTGTTTTCTACTAGTGAAAGATGTCTTGCATCTCCGCTCCTTTCAGTCATAAAGTGAATGTTCTCGCAAACGTAGTATGCACATAAATTAGTCCCCTGTTCCTGCCTCATACACTTTACGAGAATAGAATTCAATCAGATAATAATCAAGTATGATAATGGTATTGAAACTAAAATTAAAGAGATGCGCGGAAGTAGCTAGTACTACTTAATTACATTGGTCCGTCGTCATTTCAGCTGTGGTTTTCATTCACCGACAACCTCTTTGGTGAACCTTTTCCAAACCCTGCCCGGCAAAGAAAATGAATAAAGGAGTTATTAATTACTTGATATCAGGAAATGAACTAAAGAGGCCGACATAGTGCGATAATGATTGAAATTACCCGTCGAGCATAAAAAACAGGCTTCTGTATTCTTCAGGGTCTTTACCTAGTGAGTCCAGTACTTCAACAGTTCCCTCGTCAACTCTAATGATTAGCAAGATCTAGTGGTATCTGCGCACACGTTTGTATAAGCGGGCATGCATAACTCATCAACTACACTTAACATCGAGTAAGCAAAAATAGAATTTGTAGTACAAGACAGTAACACTCTCCTGAGTGGTAAGGAAAAAGTATTTCTGGTTTGGTATTTAGTCCCTTCAAAAACATTAGCAGGCTATTCTCTGTGTCTTGTTTGTACTTATTTAACACCTCTTCATTAACGGAATTTGGGTCAATGAACCCAATGCCATAGACTCCATCTCTTTTCAATTCAAAAATCTTCATTCTGCATAATACCACACAAAAGAATATAGTGAGGATAATTACAGGCAATGAACGAGCTGAGCTAGAGGCTTAAATTACAAACAGAAATCACTTACAGACAATAGCAACTGACGAGAGATTTGTCGAGTGCATCTTGATTGAATAACTGAAAAAATTCTGGAAATTCAATCCACACATCTTTTCCATGGAAGTAATGATTTGGCTTGACTTGCACCATGAGGCTCTCTCGCTCGACCTTTATTTCTCTCACGTACCACTCATGCAAACTGCGCATTTGTGTTGATAGAAGCTTCTCCTCGTCAGGACTGACCAGAGGGTTCCCGGGGACATATTTCCTTGCTAGTTCCTTCGGATCGATCGTGGGGACTTCCTCGATGCCTAGGAGTTGTTCAACAGTGATACCCATCTCCCTAGCCATCTTTCTATTAGCGTCGGTTACCGCCTTATCGGTACTCACCTTGAGCGGGGGTATCGATTGCACTGCCTGTTCTCTGAGCTGGGGAACAGTTTTCCCGCATTTATTACTACCTGTAAGGCTCGACTGCTGATTTATTTGTTGATAATATGATTTGCTAATAGAGCGTTCATAGTCTGATTGCCTTTTATCCATAGCCAGTTTAGCAAGATCCCCAAAGTGTTGTACGACTTTCTCAGGTATTTTCTCCTTTGGCGGCGGGGGCGGTTTCGGTCCAAAATGTGCCTTCAATTTGGAAGCCACTTGGGCATTGTTTTCCTCCTCAGTCATCTCATAAGCTATCTTCTTTTTGGCAGGAAGCTCGGGTTTCTTCTTTGGTGCTCTCTTCCGCTTTGGAGTCGGCTAAAGCGGCCGAGATCGATATCGCGGACTCGCGCTAGGCTCCGTCTCGGGGTGGGGTGGATTCGGCTGACACGGCGGACTCGCGCTGTGCTCTGTCTCGAGGTGGGTTGGAGTCGGCTGACGCGGCAGACTTGGAGGAGGAGTCGATGGCCTTGGCACCGAGTTTGGAAATATGATGCATTCCTTTCTGCATACAATGAGACCACGTATGGCTTCTCCCAGTGTCTGCTCCCCTTGACCGCCATGAAAGTAAAGCTCTAGTGAGTCATATCCCGACAGAACTTCATCCACCCCGACACGAGCATAGCCAGGTGGAATCGGATTGCCGTGGATGGTTGCTTCAGGTGCATTCGGTAAAGCAAAGCCGCCCGCCACCTTCGTAGATATGTTCTTCATTTTCATGTGTAGCTCACAAGTTGTCGTCTCTTGGATATCATCCACGGGGTAGCAAGCCAGCAGTGCATCATCGGCTGGGACCCCGATGGAAGCCACGCTGCTTTTTGGCATAGATTGGATGGGACTATCCAATGCTGGATCTGGTTGCTCATCCTGCCGCTAAGACGCCCTTTGCTGGCTAAGTGTGTCGATCTGCTCCTGCTACCGCATGAAAGCGCGTTCGAACTCCACGTTTTTTGATTCTACCTTTTGAAGCCGGTCTGCATCCTGCTTCTTCTTTCTCGCACGGCTTTTGTAAGTGTCGTTCCACTCCGTAAACCGCTCAACCCACGAAACAACGCCTTTGCCTCGTGTTCGTCCCGGGTGTTCACGATTCTTGAGGGCGCGTGTAAGCTCGTCGTTCTCTCTCTCGGGCTGGAACGCCCCCATTAGAGCCTCTTCTATTGCTTCAAGTAAAGCGTCTGAGGCTTCTTTAAGACTTGCCAGTTCAATAATCTCCCCTGTCTTTGGGTCCAACTTTCCCCCATGCGCATAAAACCAAGTCCTGCACCTGTCGGGCCAACCCACTGTTTTTGGAGTGGCCCCTGCAGCAATCATCTTTTCCTCAGATTCATCCCACTTAGGCAACCCAGTCTTGTAGCTACCTGGCCCCAAAACATGGTGAAACTTTTTTTTCTCAGCATTTATCTTGTTTATTCTCGACCGTTCCTTAGTTGCTTCTGAATCCTTGAGCTGCACAAATAAGTCTCAGTGTTCTTTAACCTTCACTAGTGGTCCTTTGAATTCTGGAGTCTTGTTTCCTGCGTTGATGTAGTTGGCCCATAATCTTTTTATCCAAGTCTGGAATTGTGTGGCCATCTTCCTAAGAGCATACTTCTTGAATTTCTCCCATTAGAGATCTGTGAAAGCCTCTGGTAGGGTGACATGTGACATGAGCGTATCCCAAAGTGTATTTTTTTCTCTTTTGTTGACAAAACAAACTCCTCGATCTTCCTTTGGCTTATTCCATTCTTGAACGGTGATCGGGATTTGGTCCCTAATAATAAATCCGCATTGACGTATAAATTTGTCCACATTCTTTTTAGGAGCAATCAGTTCGCCATCTGCTTTGATTTCATCGATGTTGTACTTTATGCCCTCGGGCAACTTTTTGGCCGGGCCTCGTACTACCCTAGTAGAAGATTTGCTCTATCTGGAGGGCTAAAAGAAGAAAGATTCGTGAATATATATATATATATACACACACACACACACATACAAATCAATTAATACATGTAATGATCACCAGAGGCCTTATATATATTTATATATATACTTCGCCGGACTTTGTTAATTGAAGAACATTTCCTTCGCCATCATTGTTTGTGTGCCCTTCGTATCTTGGTTCTTCCTCAATTCCCTCACCAGACTCGTTCAGATATTGTGAGCCGTCATCTAGTTCAATCTCTGGGTTTTCGGAGTCCCGTATCATCTCGAAGACATCCTCTTCATGGTCTCTGTCGCTATCACCCATTGCTTAACTAATCCAGAAGAAAGATAAAACAATTTAGTATCCAAATTAGAATGCATTCAATAAGCAAAAACTGAATCATAGTAGTCAGCCGCCGAAGAGGTTCGATCTGAGGGGCGAGGGATGGCGAGGAGGATTATTTTTTTTAGCAAGATCATCATATAATATCACTAATACATCTCGAATAATCTAGTTAATGCATCATCGAATATTATCCAATATTATCACTAATACATCTTGAATATTATCATATAACATCACTAATACATGTCAAATATTATCGAATAATCTAGTTGACTCGCGGTTCCTAAGGCGCGGGCGGTGGACACCCAAAGAGAAGGAACCATAACAAGATCATAGCTCGGGTGAGATCCCTGAAAAACCTGCCAGGTATTGGAGAAGCTGATGTCCAACGCAACCATGTAGCCATGGACGTGCTCGTCCTCCTCCCTGACACGGCGACGTACCACCTCCTCGGGGGCCGGCTGCCTCCGCCCGATAGTGGCCCACGCGACCGCCACCAAAGAAGCTCCGGGTCGACGACGGGAGCCCGATTCCTCACCAAGCTGCGCGCCCCGAAAGGTAGCACCTCCCAGTGCCAGCCCGGCGCAGCCCAGTCCCGGACATGGCGCCTCTCAAGCAGGTTGTCGCCACCGAGTCAACGACGAGGATGCGGGCCGGGCATCGCCGACGTCGAGAACAAATTCTTATGAAAACAAATTCCTATGCAATAATTAGCATTTTATTATGCTACTCATATTTAATAAACTTTTACAACTATATAGTAATCACCGGCAGTTTTACAACTTATAAACAAATTCTTACTCAAATTTAATAAACTTTTACAACTATTTAATAAACTTTTACAACTATTTAATATACAAATTCCTATGCGAGAATAAACTGTTACAACTATTTAATAAACAAATTCCTATGCGAGTATCAACACTGAAATCTTACAAAGTACCAACATCTGCATTATACTGATTAGCCCACTTACGAATTTCATTGCAAGAGAACTGCTAATGGAACTTGATCAAACTAAGCTTATATGGGACATAGAATCTCCCAGGTATCTTTATTATTTTTTATAATTATTTTATCATCATCAAAAAGCATCAACATAACTACCTAAAAACCAAAAGTACTCTGTTTTTCAAATATGAGGACATATTCTTGTTTTTACTGTTGTGACCAAATGGCTGGCCCAAAATGGATGAATGACCACTCGAAATGACTGTTGAGATGTGCCCCACGGCGCATCTCATACAGACATTCTCTAATTCGTCCATCTGGTCCATTGAAATTGGGGATTTGTTTCAGTTCATAGTCGACCTAGGGGGTCGTCCCAATCATTCTAGGGCTCGTCCCAATCGACCTACGGTTCGCCACCGGGGCTAGGGAGGAAGTAGGGGCGTCGGGGCTCGGGCAGGATCGGGTGGAAGAGCAAATGAGGAGGGACGAGGGCGGGAGAAGAATACCTTGGAGATGGAGCTCGGGAGGAAGAGGAGCGGCACCGGGCTCGGCCTCGGGACGAAGCCGTGACGAGGCAGGGCCACAGGTGCGCGGGAGGAAGACAACGACGACGCGAGGTGGCCTGGTGCGGTCGGACGGCGGTGGCGATCTCCGGCGGGAAGGACGAGCAGCCTGGCGGCGTTCTAGATGTCCCAGGCAAGGGCTGGCACCAGGACACGAAGGGCGCAGGATTATATAGAATAGACCTTTCATCCCACTTGGTGGCACCAACCGGGACTAATCTTTATTCCCGGTTGGTATCACCAACCGGGACTAAAGGTCCTTCTCCCGCGTGGGGGCCCAGACCTTTAGTCCCGGTTGGAGCCACCAACCGGGACTAAAGATCTCCTTTTCGGCGGCCCAAATTCCGCGCGGGAAGGGACCTTTAGTCCCGGTTGGTGATACCAACCGGGACTAAAGGTGGATTTTCTCTTTTTTTTGTTTTTCTAAACAGAGCAGTTTCTGTTTTTAGATTTTGAATAACTGTTAGAATATTTAGAGTTTTTGAATGAATCTTTTTGCTTTAGGTCAAAAAACTTATAAACTTTCTGTTAGTGCCAGTAGTTTTCAAATTTAAATAGTATAAATTTGAATTCTTTTGAAATTTGTGTGAATCACTAGTTTGTGAATAACTTTAGTTTAAAAATAGATTTTTGAGTGATTGTTTTTACTGTTGTTTAATATTAGTATGTTTTATCATTATGTTCAATTTGGGAATTTTTAGGATATTTTAAATAGGTGTTTTAATCAAAACCATATTCTGTTTAACTCTTTTAGTTTTATACCTTCATTTGTTTTAAATATTTTAGTTTATGTTTTCTTGTTATTCTTTTGCCAAATTATATTATGTTTCTATTAGTCAACATGAGGAGTTTTAATTTTCAACCCTTACTTACTTCATTTGCTATTTTTCATGCATTTAATAATTTTTTTGAGCTAAATGACCATAAAATTGAAAAGCACTACAAGTGAACTTTGAAAAGGTTGAAACTTGGCATGGTATCATCATTTCACCCACATAGCATGTGCTAAAAAGTTGAGAGGCTTACGGCAAAAATTAGATGCACTTCATGCAGAAACTGGACCATCTCCTTCGAAGTATCAAGGTTTCGGACAAAAACTCATCTGTTACAAAAGGCATTTCATTTTTTAAACTTATTTCAAGTCCATACTTTTTGTGCATTCAATATGCACCATTCAAAGCCACATCCTCAAATTTCAACCCTTTCTAACTTCATTTGCTATTTTTCATGCATTTAATGATTTTTTTTGCGCTGAATGACCCTTAAATTGAAAAACAGTACAAATGAACTCTGAAAAGGTTGAAACTTGGCATGGTAACATCATTTCACACACATAGCATGTGCTAAAAGGTTTAAAGGGTTACGGAAAACACTGGATGCACTTCGTGTACAAACTGGACCATCTCCTTCGAAGTATGAGGGTTTCGGACGAAAACTCATCTGTTACAAAGGCATTTCATTTTTTTAAACTTATTTCAACTCCAGACTTTTTGTGCATTCAATATGCACCATTCAAAGCCACATCCTCAAATTTCAACCCTTTATAAATTCATTTGCTATTTTTCATGCATTTAATGATTTTTTTGCGCTGAATGACCCTTAAATTGAAAAGCAGTACAAATGAACTCTGAAAAGGTTGAAACTAGGCATGGTATCATCATTTCACATACATAGAATGTGTTAAAAAGTTGAGAGGGTTATGACAAAAGCTGGATGCACTTCGTGTACAAATCGGCCTATCTCAGCTACTCACTAGAGAAGAAAGTGATGGCGGTGAAGCCGATCACATCCCAGAGTGGGATCTTGGGATATAAAACTTTTTCTTCGCATGTGTCCCTTTGTGCCGTAACCATGGACAATCTTCATCATTTAATAGGATGCTTGGGTCAGTCTTCACTTTGAAGGGAGGAATTTCATGAAACTTTTCATAATCTTTTGACATGTCTGTCTTGTCCTCCACTCCCACGATGTTTCTTTTCCCTGAAAGAACTATGTGGCACTTTGGCTCACCGTATGATGTATTCTCTTCCTTATCTTTCCTTTTTCTTGGTTTGGTAGACATGTCCTTCACATAGAAAACCTGCGCCATATCATTGGCTAGGACGAATGGTTCCTCTGTGTACCGAAGATTGTTGAGATAGACTGTTGTCATTCCGTACTTCGGGTCTACCTTAACCCCTGTCAGATTGACCCATTTGCATTGAAAAAAGGGATCTTACAATCACATCCATAGTCAAGTTCCCATATCTCCTCTATGTAACCATAATATGTGTCCTTTTCCCTATTGTTGTTTGTTACATCAAAGCGGACACTACTATTTTGGTTGGTGCTCTTTTTATCTTGGGCGATCATGTAAAATGTATTCCCATTAATCTCGTACCCTTTGAAAGTCAATATAGTCGAAGATGGTGACTTGGACAACAAGTATACCTCATCTCCAACACTGTCCTCATTCATGAGATGTGTTTGCAACCAACCGCCGAAAGTCCCGATGTGTTCATGTGTAATCCAGTCGTCAGACAGCTCCGGGTGTTTGGACCGTAGAATATTCTTGTGTTCATTGATATACAGGGCTGCCAAGGTGGAATTTTGGAGAACTGTGTAGTGTGGTTGGGCCCAAGAATGCGCGTCCCTACATATTACTGAATCCTTTCCTAGCGTGCCTTTTCCACTCACTCTCCCCTCATGTCGCGATTCAGGAACACCAATCGGCTTAAGGTCAGGAATAAAGTCAACACAAATCTCAATAACCTCCTCTATTTCATGGCCCTTGGAGATACTTCCTTCTGGCCTAGCACGGTTATGAACATATTTCTTTAAGACTCCCATGAACCTCTCAAAGGGGAACATATTGTGTAGAAATACAGGACCCAGAATGGCAATCTCTTCGACTAGGTGAACTAGGACGTGTGTCATGATATTGAAGAAGGATGGTGGGAACACCAACTCGAAACTGGCAAGACATTGCACCAAATCATTCTGTAACCTTGGTAGGATTTCTGGATCGATTACCTTCTAAGAAATTGCATTGAGGAATGCACATAGCTTCACAATGGCTAATCGAACATTTTCCGATAGAAGCCCCCTCAATGCAACCGGAAGTAATTGCATCATAATCACGTGGCAGTCATGAGACTTTAGGTTTTGGAATTTTTTCTCTGCCATATTTATTATTCCCTCTATATTCGATGAGAAGCCAGACGGGACCTTCATACTGAGCAGGCATTCAAAAAAGATTTCCTTCTCTTATTTGGTAAGAGCGTAGCTGGCAGGACCTTGATACTGCTTTGGATGCATGCCGTCTTTTTCGTGCATACGTTGTTGGTCCTCCCGTGCCTCCGGTGTATCTTTTGTCTTCCCATACACGCCCAAGAAGTCTAGCAGGTTCACGCAAAGATTCTTCATCACGTGCATCACGTCGATTGCAGAGCGGACCTCTAGGACTTTCCAATACTCTAGCTCTGAAAATATAGATTTCTTCTTACACATGGGTGCGTGTCCGTCAGCATCATTCGGAACGGATTGTTTGCCATGACCCTTTCCAAAGATTACTTTTAAATCCTTGACCATATAAGTATATGATCACCAGTACGGTGGTCAGGCTTCTTCCGGTTATCTGCCTCACCTTTGAAATGCTTGCCTTTCTTTCTTAAGAGATGCTTGATCGGAAGAAATCGACGATGTCCCAGGTACACAACCTTCTTACATTTATCCAAATATATACTTTCAGTCTCATCTAAACAGTGCGCGCATGCATTGTATCCCTTGTTTGTCTGTCCTGAAAGGTTACTAAGAGCATGCCAATCATTGATGGTTACAAACAGCAATGCTCGTAGGTCAAATTCCTCCTGTTTGTGCTCATCCCACACACGTACACCTTTTATGTCCCACAGCTGTAAAAGTTTTTCAAATAATGGCCTTAGGTACACATCAATGTTGTTGCTGGGTTGCTTAGGGCCTTGGATGAGCACTGGCATCATAATGAACTTCTGCTTCATGCACAACCAAGGAGGAAGGTTATAGATACATAGAGTCACAGGCCACGAGCTATGATTGCTACTCTGCTCCCCAAAAGGATTGATGCCATCCGCACTTATACCAAACCATAAGTTCCTTGCGTCACCTGCAAACTCCGGCTACTTTCTCTTGATTTTTCTCCACTGCGACCTATCAGCGGGTACTCTCAACTTCCCGTCTTTATTACGGTCTTCTTTGTGCCATCGCAACAACTTGGCATGCTCTTTGTTTTGGAACAAACGTTTCAACCGTGGTATTCTAGGAGCATACCACATCACCTTGGTAGGAATCCTCTTCCTGGGGCACTCGCCCTCAACATCATCACCAGGGTCATCGCGACGGATCTTATAGCGCAATGCACCGCATACCGGGCATGCATTCAAATTCTCGTACTCCTCACCACGGTAGAGGATGCAGTCATTAGGGCATGCATTTATCTTCTGCACCTCTAATCCTAGAGGGTAGACAACCTTCTTTGATTCGTACGTACTGTCGGGCAATTCGTTGTCCTTTGGAAGCTTATTCTTCATTATTTTCAGTAACTTCTCAAATCCCTTGTCAGATACACCATTCCCTGCCTTCCATTGCAGCAATTCCAGTGTGGTACCGGCGTTTTCTTGTCATCTTCGCAATTTGGGTACAACAATTTTTTGTGATCCTCTAACATGCGCTGCAACTTCAACTTCTCCTTTTCACTTTCGCAGTTTCTCGTTGCATCAGCAATGGCCCGACCAAGATCATCAGCGGGCTCATCTGATGCCTCTTCTTCAGCTTCTTCTTCTTCATTCTCTTCCCCCATTGTAGTACCATCGTATTCAAGGAACCCAAGATAGTTGTCATGATCCTCTTCTTCTTCATTCTCTTCCATTAGAACCCCTCTTTCTCCGTGCTTGGTCCAACAATTATAGCCGAACATGAAACCGGACGTAAACAGGTGGACGTGAATGACTTCTGAGCTAGAGTAATTCCTATCATTCTTACAGACACCACATGAGCAACACATAAAACCATTCCGCTTGTTTGCCTCAGCCGCATGCAGAAAACTATGCATGCCATTAATGAACTGGGGAGAGCGTCGGTCATCGTACATCCATTGCCAACTCATCTTCATTACACAACACTAAAAAGATCAAATTAATAGAAGTTCATGCATAAAGTTCATACACACTTATTCTCATAAAAACAACATAAAACTATCTAGCTAAAGCATTTAAATGCAACAACAAATGCGATCAAAATCGCAACTAAGGTAATAATTGATCCAACATCATAACGATACCAAGCCTCTTTATTAACGACATATTTTCTAATCTTTCTAATCGTCAAGCGCATTGCATCCATCTTGATCTTGTGATCATATATGACATCAGCAACATACAACTCCAATTTCATCTTCTCTTCTTCAATTCTTTTCAATTTTTCTTTCAAATACTCGTTTTCTTTTGCAACTAAATTTAACTTCTCGACAAGAGGGTCAGTTGCAATTTCTGGTTCACATACCTCCTAGATAAAAATATCTATGTCAACTTGATGGGCATAATTGTCATAAACACGAAATGCAACAATTAGTTATAAAAGAGAATATACCACATCCGAATCATAAACGGATATCAAAACCATGGCACTATGTATAACAAACAATCATACAAGTAAGAAAATTATACAAGTAACTATCTAAATCATACAGACAAGATTTTTTATAAAAAGGATAAGAACAAGAGGCTCACCATGGTGGTGCCGGTGACGGGACGGTGCGGGCGATCGGCGATGGTTAGGACGGGGACGGGAAGGCACTAAGTA
Organism: Elymus sibiricus; assembly: GCA_039707655.1. Lineage (NCBI taxonomy): Eukaryota > Viridiplantae > Streptophyta > Magnoliopsida > Poales > Poaceae > Elymus > Elymus sibiricus. The sequence continues at coordinate 405,086,591 of CM077663.1, forward strand.
AACCACACCTACACATATGCAAACTAAGAAGTTAATTTGAGCTCAAATTGCATATAAATCAAATAAACTCCCACATAATTACTCCCAAACTAAAACCCAAAAAATACTATACTTATAGAGCATTGCACGAGCTAATCTAGCAATGAGAGATGAAAGGACAAAGTTGCTAACCTTTGTGAACACTTGGATAGATGGGGTGTCTCAAATCTTGACAAATCTTGGCAAAATGGAGGATGAGCTCGAGCAAGGGGAAGAGAACAGAGGAGAGAAAGGAGAAAAAAGAGAAAAGAGAGCTTGGGCTCGGGCTGGACGAAGCACTATATATAGTGATATCTCTAGTCCCGGTTGGTGCTACCAACCGGGACTAAAGGGACTCGCAGGGGCCCCAGCCTGCCACCGCCCCTTTAGTCCCGGTTGGTAACACCAACCGGAACTAGAGGTCACAAATGAACCGGGACTAAAGCCTAGCCGTTGGAACTGGGACTAGTGGTCACATTAGTCCCGGTCTAAAACCCGACCGGGACTAATACTCCGGACGAAAGGCCTGTTTTCTACTAGTGAGCGAGGAAGGTAAAGAAAATTAATCTACTTGAAGAAAATGTTTCTACCTATTCATTATCTACACCAATTTGGCTAGAGGTAGCATTATTTTTTCTTAGGTCAAGGTGTTCAACAATGCACCATAGTAGTGCTAACGTACTGTTTCCTTTATTTCGTACTATTCCCAATTGACGTTTTGCTTCTCTCTAGATGATAATAGTGTCTGTCATATAATTAATCATGTACATGGTATTTGAGGTACTGGCAGAGTTGTGTGACAAGTATAAAAGATCTGTCTATTATTTGAAATGAGTCCCTACTGGTTCGTTAGTTCTACTCATTCATCCCCACGCTCTTAACTTTTGCTCACTTTTCCCCACTCCCTTGCCCGAAACCCTCAGAACTGGTCACAGCGGACGTTGCCATTGGGTCAATGGCTTGACCGTTAACTCTGACGAGTGGGGCCGCGTAGGGCCGAGTCCACATTTTGACTGTTACGTGCTAACGAGTGGGGCCGCAAAACAGACACTCACTGTAACCTGAATCAGATCGAGTCGCTTCCGCGCCGCCCCCTCTGCCATAGTCGTGCCGCCTCCGCCGCATCTACCCTCTCTCCCCATCTAGGATTAGGAAGCGATGTCGGGGGAGCACCCCGTCCGGCCCATCGACCGTGGAGATGATTGGGTCGAATCAGAGGCGGATAATTCATGGATTCCTCCTGGGTAAGCATCGTTTTCCTCTCAAATTGATTAGGAGATCCGTAAATTAGGCTGTATTTGACCACCGTTGGCGTGAATTAGGGCAATTTTTCTGAAAATTTTCGGCCTAACTGCGCCCTTTATTTCAATCGAATAGGGTTGATCCTGCACTTGCTTTTCAGCTGGCGGTTAGAATGGAAACTAGCGAGCTGCGTGGAACTAAACCGTATCTGATTTCTGGATTTTTCTATCCGAAAGTGGTACAAACCAGCGTTTCGTTCACAGATTTCCGTGAGGCACTCTGTTGTGAGTATCCGTGGAGCCCTGCCGATGCTGTTGAACTGAGATATTTCGACAGTACCGAGCAGAGATTTGTCCCATTAACTTGTGATGAGCATCTGGGATTGCTTTTTAGTTTGAATGCTGACAGCCATTTCGGTAAAATCCATATCGGTGTGCTTCAGCCATGCAAACAACGTATCCCGAAGGGGAAGGGTGTTCAGACATCATCTGTCTCTGCTAATAGCGAGCATCCTCGCACTCCTTGTAAGTCGAGTCCAAGTAAACCTAGTGGTTCTGAAAGCCACAACATGTCGGTTGCCGCTAATTCTGCCACTTCTCCTCTCCCTTCTGCACCTGATGTAGAAGTACAAGCAGAGCCTGACGAGGAAGTGCCTCGACATGATGATGAGGATGAGACTCTATTCCCTGAACTGGTAGATAGAGTCAGTCAACAGGAAATGGAAGATGAATATCCAGAGGAGCCTATCAGTCATGCTAGATTTGATGACACTGACGATGAAGAGAGGGAGGAGAACATCGACTCCTTAGTTTTACAAGAATATGATGGTGAGGACATGCCAACAATTGAGTGGAACCGGGAGAATCCTCAGCTTACTCCAGGAACCGTATTCGAATCGATGGTTGACTGTCGTAATGCAGTGACTACATATTGCATTCTCACTGAAAACTCCTATGAGGTTGATAGGAGTGAGCCAAGAAGATTCACTGTTCATTGCCCTTATGATAGGTGTAGGTGGAGGTTGCATGCATCCACTATGCTAAAGAGCAAATTGATTCAGGTATTACAACTGAATCTTTTTTCTAGATTATTTATCCATTCTATATTCAGATCATGTGTACTGTTTCTTAATTGTATTTGACATCATTTTTCATTTTGTTTCAGATAAAAAAAAAACCACACGAGCACACTTGCCCACCTGGAGGGGGAGGGGGAAAGGACAAATCAATGCTTGCAAAGACTAGGTGGGTGGCAGATGCAATCTTGGATTGGGTGAGGGAAACACCAACAGTTGGTCCAACAACACTCCATGTGAAGCTATTTGAGAAGTACAAGATTAATATACCTTACATGAGGATTTTCTATGCTAAGAAAAGGGCTCTTGATAGGATTAATGGTCCATGGAATGAGAGTTTTCAGTTGCTTTACACCTTCAAAGCTGAAGTGGAGACGACTAGTCCAGGGAGTGTTGTAGAGATTGACAAGCATACAGTTCAGTACAAATTAAAAGGGAAGACAGTGGAGAAGGAGTGCTTCAGGAGTGCTTTTGTTTGTTTCAAGGCTTGCTGGCAGGGGTTTCTGAATGGTTGTAGGCCCTATTTGGCTGTCGATGCAACTACTTTGAATGGAAGATGGAGAGGCCAGCTAGCAGCAGCTTCTGCAGTTGATGGACACAACTGGCTATTCCCAGTTGCATTTGGTGTGTTGGAGGCAGAGTCCGAGGAGAGTTGGGTCTGGTTTCTGCAGCAGTTGCGCAACATTATAGGTACACCCTCAGGTTTAGTTATACACACAGATGCTTGCAAGGGTTTAGAGAGTGCAGTAGAAATTGTATTCCCTGGAGTGGAACATAGGGAATGTATGCGACACCTAGCGCAAAATTTTAAAAAGAAATTCAAAGGCAATGTTTATGATGAGAACCTATGGCCAGCATCATACACATGCAGCTTGAGGAAGCATGAGCACCATTTAAGAGTGTTGTATGCTCACAATCCTTTGGTGAAGGAGTACATGGATGAACATCATGGAAAGGTGTGGTCAAGAAGCAAATTCAATGAAATCCGCAAAGTAGACTATGTGACCAATAACCTCGCTGAGTGTTTCAATGCAAAGTTCAAGTCAGTGAAAGGGCTTTTGTTGTGGCAAGCATTTGATAAGATCAGGCAGATGATCATGATAAAGAGTGCTCTTCGTAAAAGAATTGCAGAAACACAATATGTTGGCCATCTTATGCTCCCATCTCTGATTAAGGCATTGCATGCCAAGGGAAGAGGACTAAGGATGAAATGCATTCGACCGTCGACATACGAGGCTGAGGTGACATACACTGACAGTAAAAATAGGGAATGGAGATATCCAGTGAACCTTGCAACTAAGAAATGCAGTTGTAGGCAATGACAGATCCGCGGGAAGCCGTGCATACATGCCCTACATCTCATGACTGTTATTGGAGGTGAAGATGGTGAAGTTGATCAGTATTGCTCTGAATATTTCTCTGTTGCCAAATTTAGGGCTGCTTATGTGCCTGCACTCTTGGGAAAAGACCAATGGAACATAGTAGACCCAGGGTTCAAACTCCATTCTCCTGTACTGACTAGACCACCAGGAAGACCAAGGAAAAACAGGATAAGAGCTGGTGAAGAGGGTCGTGTAAAAAAACAACGTAAGTGCAAAAAATGTGTTATCCTAGGGCATATTGCTAGGATTTGTACCAATCCAGTTGATGCATCATTTGGAGAAGAGGAACAATGGGCAGCAGCAAATGCAGAGGAGAATGCAGCAGCAGAGGAGAATGCAGCAGGAAATGCAAATACTGAAGTAGCAGCATGGTATGTGTGCAACCTTTCCCTTTTTTTTGCATTTGTTCTCTTTTTTATCGATGGCTAAGCTTATTTCTGTTTGACCCAGCTCTAGGATAATTAGAGGCACATGACAGAAAAGACCTAGAGAGGAAGAAACTTCGGTTGAACCATCATCTGATGCAGAATTTGAAACCATGGCTTGTGAAGGTTTTGAAGCTATAAGAGAGGAGGAAGTTATTTTGTCTGAAGTTCCTTTAAGGATTAGTGAACCCACAGATGACCGTCAACTGGTCATCACTTGCTTGGTCAGTCAAAGCTCAACAAAACCGCCACCACCGGAAGTGAAGATCAGAAGCAACAAGACAAAGCTTTCAAAAGCACAAAATATCCCAGCTAGGGAAACCAGGAGCAAGACGGCTAACCCATCCCGGAACACAAGGAGCAAGGCAAAGATTTGAATTTGAACTTGAATGCAAGTCATAAACTTTGAACTTTAAGGATTTGTAATAAGGATTCTGTCGTCAATTTGAACTAATGTGAAAACTTGTAAGGTGTAATAATTATATTTGTAATTTGATGTGAAACTTTGAATTTGAACCAACACTTGAAGTCCATTGCCCTGTGGTGTGAATTGCAAAGTTTGCTGAACTATTATAAACATTAGGTGATCAATCCGATCTCTTTTGCGTGGTAAAACTTGTAGTCATGAGAAATGTGCTCCAAATGAGCTCCCAACCTAGGGTAAACAGCCCCATTTGTAATCAAGTATTTTTTGGACCTACTCTAAATGAGCCAAAAAAAAATTATTAACACCTATTCAATCTATATAGTGTAGATTCGAAGTATCACTATTTATTGAATTAATCTTCATATTTTTACATTTTTTTTCAAAAAAATATTTTTTAATAGAAAACCATTAAAAACACGTTTAAAATATGAAAATGGAAAACTAAGTTCAGATCCTTCTTATTCACTTTGAAATCAAGCTTTGGTGATTTTTTTGTTTTTTTTTAATTTTCAAAAACCGAAGGGAACCCTACCACCTCTCCTTGGACTCTATGAAATGTTGTATGTGATAGCTCATATGCGTGAAGGTTTTTTCATGAAAATGTCCATAGACAAAGTTTATGATTTTTGGTTGGTAACATGTCACACAAGACAACATTGTGCGCAGTTTTTATATTTTTTTGATTTTTTATATTAGTTATGCTCAGTCAAAGCCTTGGAAACCCCGTTGACCAGCTCAAAACCCCTCTAAACCCCACGGGGTTTCACCTAACCCTAGCTCCGAACGTTAGCCATCCGATCATACCCTAGCGCCAAGCGACAGCCCTCAGATGTGGTCTTCTAGAAGGAATTCTGCGGGCAGGCTGCGTGCAGGCTCTGCGCCGTTGGATCACATGGACGGCTCCGCATCGTTGGATCATGGGGCCATCCGCGAGAGTTGTTGGTTGTGCTCGCCTACCCTTGCCTCCCCTTTCTTCTGCTGCTTATTCTGCGGTGACGAGAGGAGCCACTCCTTTGCTTCTTCTTCTCCGGTGACTTTGGGCGATATATCGAGCTCCACTTCAGCCTCCTGCCCCTCGTGGACCCAGTATGGTCCACTTCCCATGGAGCGATGTCCTGACTGCCCACGCAGCACGCCACTGATACAGTTGACTTCGAAGGAGGTCAAGAATGGGAACTATGGGCGCGAGTTCATGAAATGCGAGAGCAAGCCAGAGGGGCAGGTTAGATCTCATGATTTTTCTCTGATTTCTTTTTCTATTTCCTTGGATCTGGGATTTAGGGTTCATGTTTTCGTTTCAGATCGTGAAGAAATGCACACATTTTGAATGGCTGGATGACTACGTTAAGTGGATTCAATGCAATGGGGCCCCAACCCGGGAGCTCAATCTGCCGTCAGCACCAACAAATTTGGTCTCTGAAAGTGCTGCTCTGACAGTTGGCGATGCAGATCTGAAGGGAGAATTAAAGAAGATGAACAAGAAGTTGAAGCAGATGATTCAATTGAACAAGCAGGCGAATCTGATAGCTTTAGGATTTTATTTTTGTATAGTTGCTCTAGGATTTGCTTACTTGCTGGTCATCACTCGTTAGAGATGTTATTAGTGTGGTGTCATGTGCTCTAGGATTTGGTTAAATTTGTGGATCATGTGCTCTAGGATTTGCTTAAATTTGTGGATCATGTGCTCTAGGATTTGCTTAAATTTGTGGATCATGTGCTCTATGCTCTGTGTTGCTTAATTTGTGGATCATGTCAGTTTCATCAGTTTTGTACACTTTCAGTTTCTTCAGTTTCGTCAGACAACACCGACCGCAGAAGAAAAAAAACCGTAGTTCTAGGGCCCAAATTGAAACTCAGCTCTGGTTTGGCCGTCGCATTGCATTGAGTGTCGAAGGCCCACAAAGATAAAAGAGGCCTAGAAAATAGTGCACGCGTTGGCTCTTTCTTTTTGCTTGATTATTGCCATGGTAAATCCATTTATTGCCATGCCGAACAAAAATAGTGCATGATGGTAAATCGATTTATTGTTAGCAGTACAACTTTTGTCCCATGGCATTGTACAGATAATTGCCATGGCGAACTTAAGAATAACTTTTTCCATGTCATTGTTAGTGTAGATACCATGACAAATTCTTTATTGAACTTGCCCATGTCAAATTTATTTGTACATATCATGGCAATTTCCTTCTGTATATAGCCTATGGCACAACACTTTGATTTTTTGACATGCGGGTATTATAAACATGTTTTTGTTGCAAGAAAAATATTGTATACACGATTTGTTGTTTTTGTTTTTGTTTTATACATGATTTTTTTTTGTAGAACATGGCAAATTTATTATTAAGAGCATGTCAGATTTAATTATGTAGATCATGATATCCATCAGAAACCACGTCTAAAATAAAGTCCGGTGGCACCATTAGCCACCATATCCATCTAGAGAGCATGTTTAGGGCTCGGCTACGGCACCATATCCATCTAGAGAGCATGTCTAGGGCTCGGCTACGGCACCATATCCATCTACCGATATCTCACGTAGCAAGCATACATCCATAACATGGAAAGTAGCAAGCATAGCATAGTTCTTACATAAAACATAGGGTGCCATAAAACATAGGGTGCCCTACAATCATCCATGACACTAGAGAAAATAACCAGCAACCAGAGTCAGCTAAACATAGCTCAGAGAGCATAATAGCGAAAGCATACAATATATATCCTACGTACTGCCTAGTGCACTACGTGTCCTCGTAGTCGGAGATGGCTTGATCCGCCTGCGCCGGAGCCTGGTCCACCTGGGCCGCCACCTGCGCCGCCCACGCTGCCTCCATCTGCTGCTGACGAAGACGCCGGGCCTGCGCAGCTGCTTCCGAGCGGATAGAGTTGAGGATCACCACCTGGTCGGGCCACAGATAGTAGACCGGCGGTGCCTCCACTTCCGGCTCCTCCGGCGGCGCCTCCACGTCCGGCTCCTGTGGCGGCGCCTCCACTTCCGGCTCCTGCGGCGGCGCCTCCACCTCCGGCTCCTGCGGCGGCGCCTCCACCTCCGGCTCCTGCGGCGGCGCCTCCACCTCCGGCTCCTGCGGCGGCGCCTCCTCCTCCGGCTCCTGCGCCTGCGCCTCTGCCTCCTCCTCCCCCATCTCCGACCCCTCCTCGAAATCCTCCTTCGGTTCCAGAGGTAGCCTCGCTTGCCTCCGGATTTGAGCCTGCCGAAGGAGGAAGAGACGGTCTTCGATTGTGTAGTCCTGGCGGCATGGTGGCATGGCTGATGGGCTCGGAGAGGGGAGTGCTCGGGTCCCGGCGGGGAGAGGGAGCAGGCGGATGAGCTAGGGTTGGGGGACGCCGTCCGGCTTAAATTGTCGTCTACTGATAATGACGGGGAGCCGGATAGGTGCCTCGACAGTCAAGGAGAGGAGGTCAAAGAAATTTGTGATGAGTAATTACCCGTCCGACTCACGTAGCACTGCACCCTGGCCTCGGTCTGTGGCACTTGGAAGGTGGAGACGCGTGCGAGAAGAGAGGAACCAGCGGCAGCGACCGTCGCTGCGTCCGTGGTGGCGCGCATGCAGGCAGGCTAGCTCCATCACATGGCATGCATAGCAGGCTTCTGTATCGTGGCGGCGCACGTCGATCGGTATGCCCTAGACTTTAATTGCCGCGCTGAATTGATGCTGCGGAGGTCAAAGGCTGAGATGTTGTGAACTGTGAATCGATCGAGGAGGCGCTTGCGAGAAGGGACGAATAGGCAGCAGCGACAGACGCTGCGTCCCGTGGCGGCTCACAGGAAGGCTGCGTCCGTGGCGACGCGTGTCGGCGCATGCAGGCAGGCTGGCTGGTTCATGTCGCGCATGCATAGCAGGCTTATCGTGGCGGCGTGCATCAGCGCATGATGCACGCGGGCGTTTAATGCAACGGCCCAAACGAAACCACGGCCCAACGGTCCAACCAGCGCCATGGTCCAACGTGACCCCACTTGGCAGGTCCAACGAGCGACACATTCCAGCGCGGCCCCACACGTCAGAATGGTCAAAGGAGGGCGACACGGTCCAACACGGCCCCACTTGGCAGGTCCAACGGGCGACACAGTCCAGCGCGGCCCCACTCGTCAGAGTTAACGGTCAAGCCATTGACCCAACGGCAACGTCCGCCGTGACCAGTTCTGAGGGTTTCGGGCAAGAAAGTGGGGGAAAGTGAGCAAAAGTTAAGAGCGTGGGGATGAATGAGTAGAACTAACGAACCAGGGGCACAGAAATAAAAATCTCTTTTTTCTATCACATCAGATAAATATAGAACTGGGGTAATATTATTATACTTTTGCTGAAGATTGTTGGTTCCTACCGTATATACTGTTTCTTCCTTAATAATTTCCCATCTACACCAGTACAATATCGCACGTACAGTATACACAAGTGGATGCATTATTTAATCATTATTACCCTGTCAGTTTCAGTTTATAACTACAAGTAATACTATCAAGTTGTGGAGTTACACGGTTCTCCTGGGGACCAAGACTGAATCCTACATGAAGGACCCGGCAAAAAATATTTCGGCAATATGTTGGTATGTTTGTATTTTCCATACTACAAATTGTAAAGTTTGGATATTTCAAATTAATTTGATTTCTCGATCTATCATGTGATTTCTTTATTCATTTTTGTCTTATCGTGCAAATGGAAAGAAACAAAAATATACTAATGCTAACATTCTACTTAGTACGAGGCGATTCTTTTTTTTTTTTTTGAACACAGTACAGACGCAAATGCTCATATACACGCACATACACTCACCCCTATGAACGCACACACGCACACCCTACCCCTCTGAGCACCTCCGAGAGACTGAGCCGGCATATCATCTTGAAATTTACGGAGTCACCGTAGGCACCTCGTCGTCGACGGGAACGTCTCCTCCCACTGAATGCGCATCGCCGGAAATCCTAAAATAATTCCAGGAATAAATGCGAGCACCAGGATTTGAACCCTGGTGGGCTGGGGATACCACAGTCCCTCTAACCATCCAACCACAGGTTGGTTCGCTAGTACGAGGCGATTCAATAGAAACTCATTCAGTATACCCTTAAATGATTTTTTTCAGTCATATAAATATTTTGTGTTGTTACAAGAATATTAAAGGCTCCAACCTACATCGAAAAAACAAGTAAATGATGTTCGTTTTATGCACCTCAACTGATCGGAAGCAAAATAGCAGCTTTGACTTATCTATACAATTGCTCTGTCAACTATCACATCTTCTTTTCACGCACTTTATGATGTAATCCACATTAAGGGTTTTGTACTGAATGCGTCATCGATAGTTCATATTATTTACTACAATAGCATAGCATTTGTCGTTTAACTATTTTTTTCCAGGAGTACACAAATTGTATACCGTATTTTTCTAGAAGAAGAGAAGCAAATCAATTTACAAGAATGCTGCCTATTGAAGAGTAGGCAGCAATACACTCCACCCCTACCAGATAAAGCTACCACTCATAGAGCATCGTTAAACTATTTCTATAAAGTTATTTAGTAAATATTTGTTTGTTGTCTTTATCTATAGTTTATTACCTTATTTTTCCGCTGCAACGCGCGGGTTATCATCTAGTAACTATAAAATTTGGAGAGAATTCCTTATTTGACACTCCCTTAAAATCATGTTCCTTATTTGACACTGGAGAAAATTTTCTTCCCTATATGACCTATAGTCTTAATTTCTTTCCCTATATGACATTCTAGTTCATTTTGTACACGTGAAAAGAACTTTTTATCCCTGTACATAATGTGACCAAAAATATGTAACATTAAGCCTAATTAGCTAAGGGCACCACTAGGCATCAGACTACTGATATATCGCTTCTATCAGACTAGTCTGTGGCCGTACGATTAATAGTGTGCTTCTCGTCCGATCTGGTAGCTAGCCGCGCGCCGAGTTGTTACTTCTGTCCGTTAATTGCGTTCTTAATTGTTCTTCATACCATCTCCTCCCGGTAATCTCTCGGCCGCATGTTGCTCTTTCTGGTGCTTCTAATAACTACTCTGCATGCTCCCGTGCTTCTAGCAACTGTTGTGCATGCTCCGTTAATTCCTCTATGTGCAGCCCAAGAACCTGGTGCATGAACTCGCGTAGGAGCTTATTTACCAACAATTTTATGCTTTCATTTACATGAGATTGTTTCAATGGTGAATGGAATTTGCTTCTATTTAATATAAATTTATGTCACCCGTAAAGAGATAATTTTTCTTGGAAGCATCATATCTTGTTTCGATTGACTAGAATTGCATCCAACTAAATAATGATATCATCAAATAAAAAATAATTCCACTTATTTTAACTTCACCAATTTTATGTTTCCATCGACTATAAAAAATAATGGTGAACCAGCGACGGCATTGAGGAGTGGGGCGCATGGGACCCTGTCTCAGCGGTACTGCGGCGAGAACATGTGCTGCGCCGGTGGATCGCGAGTTCGGCGGTCATATGGGTTGGAAGTACGAGGCACGGAGAACAAATCTGGCGGCACCGGAGAAGAGAATAGGGGCGATGCGGTGGATCACATGCTGGTCGGAAGCAGGAGAGAGAGAGAGAGAGAGAGAGAGGGAGAGAGAGGGAGAGAGAGAGAGAGAGAGAGAGAGAGAGAGAGAGAGAGAGAGAGAGAGAGAGAGACGTGGTGAGCACTGATTTGGGAGAGAGGAATTAGGGGAGACTAAACATACTGGCTGCGTAAAAGGAGGTAGGTTAGGGAGGGTGAGAGATTTATTTGGAACAACTATTATCTTGTACATATTTGTGGTCACATTATACATATGGGTAAAATGGTCTTTTCACGTGTAAAAAATGCACTAGAGTGTCATATAGGGGAAAAAAATTAAGACTAGAGGTCATATAGGGAAGAAATTTTTTCCAGTGTCAAATAAGAAACATAATTTTAAGAGAGTGTCAAATAAGGAATTCTCTCTAAAATTTGCATACAATTTATACATAAATTACGTCTTCTTATAACATGCAAGAATATGCACGTAATAGTGGAATTTTCAAAAATAAAAAATCATTAGAAGTAATTAATTAGTGGCATTGGGACAGCCCTTAAAGAGGAAATAAAATGAAATAATAATTAAAATAATAATCAAAATAATGAAGTTTCTGAGAAAAAATAAATTAGTGATATTATTATTACCCTTTAAAAGAAGAAAATGTAAAATAAAACTAAAACAAATGAGGACAAAATTTGCATACAATTTACACAGAATTGGCGTCTTTATAGAATGTGCAGGAATAAGCACGTATAGTGAAATTTTGGCAAAACAAAGTTTCATAAGATGTAATAATTTGTATTACCCTTAAAAATGATAGAAAAAAAACAAAACAAATTCGAAATAATGAAGTTTGCTGAAAACAAATCTGTGGCATTGGTATTACACTTTAAGAAGAATGAAAATGCAATAAAAATTAAAACAAAATAAAAGTAATGAAGTTTTTTAGGAAGAGTAGAAAAATCAATATAATGAATGAAGGAATGAATAGTTGCATTGGTAGACAAAATTTGCATATAAGTTACACAGAAATAGCCTATTTTTTTAATATGTAAGAATAAGCACGTAGTGGAACTTTTACAAAAAAAAATGGTTTTCTAATAATTAATGAATTGGTGGCGATGGTACTACCCTTAAAGAAGAAGAAAAACTAAAATGAAAACAAAATAATAAATTTTCCAGAGGAAGAATAATAAAATCAAAATAATGTGTTTTTCTAAGCAAGAATGAATTAATGGCATTAATATTACCCTTAAAATAAAAAAAATAAAAAAAATAATGACAAAATTTGCACAGAATTTGCGTCTTTTTAAAATGTGTAAAAGTAAGTGGGTAACATATTTTTATAATATCAAAAAAGAGGATGTCCTTGTACGGGCGCACACATTAAGAAATGAAAAAAAGAAAGCGACACAACAAAGAGACATAAAAAACATTTGGATTTGTACGCTGACCCGATCGACAAAACACAAAGAAAGATGTTGTTAGTTTCAAACTAAAACGGGGTCTCTGGGTTGATCTTAGTGGCCGCGTCGCCCGGTCTACACGCACTATTGTTCATTGTTTTTGATATAGCTTACCACTCATACCAAGTGGTGTCCTGCACGCACGAGCTGCATGGTACTGCATGCAGTAGTGTACACATGGGTGCATAGTTTGGAAAACAGAATTGACTGATCCTATTTATTTTTTCAGTCAAGTATAGCTAAATCTAAAAAGAAAAGGAAAAAACCTCGTCCCTCGTCGCCAACCGTCCTGTCGCTGGAGCTAGCTATAGCCTATAGCCAATAGGAAACATGGTCGGCCGTCGCCTCTGTTGATATCAGATTTTGGCATGGAAGAGAACATTAGTAAGATGGCTTCAAATGAAGAAGTGACCTACATGAAAAAGTTCCGTCAACATGACGTGAACATCTTTGAAGTTTGGGCCGTCGTCATCCGATCTCATCTCGAAGGCCGAAGTTGTGCTCAAAGTGCTAAGATTTCATATCCAGAGTATTGTTCGGCCAATTACACCTTCAAGATGACCTCATATGAGAAAACGTTCTATATGGATTGTCTTCGTCTCATCGAGACGATAGATTTTGATATAAAAAATGTCTAAATCGAAGTTCGGATGCAAAAGTTACAGCTGAAATAGTGTGCTGCAGAAGTATGCAAGTTCCAGGGAGGTTCCCGGCTAAACCGCACGCGATACGCCCCGAAAACTGGAATTTAACATTTTTTGCAGTTTTGCGGGCCCGAATTCAACTTCAAGATGGCCTCGGATGAAAAGTGTTCTGCTGACGAAATATTCTGCATTTCAGGCTCTACAATTTTGCTTTTGGGACCATCACGATCCAAAGTCATATGCGACCTACAGAATCAGTATAAGAAGGCTACTCATCGTAATTTTTGCCCGGAAGTTCCAGGCCGACCCGAAGTTCCGGCCCTCGTAGTCCGAGTTAGGTTAACTTTTGATGTTTTGGACGGGATTTGAGTCCTTTTCTTGTACGGAAAGTCCAGCCGCCTCATATATATGTAAGAGGTGACGGCCGATTGAACAACACACAATCGAACAAATCAATCTACACTTTTTACCCTAGTTTTTACATCTCGCCCTTGTTCTTCTCTCTCGTTCTTCGTGTTGGAGAGCAGCGATCCTCGAGGCTCTGGGGGCGGGCAAACCGACCTAGGGCAGCCCATAGCCGCCGTGCGTCCAGACGGGGTCCCTCCCGAGCGTGTGGGGTTTCGGGCCTGCAAAAGCACCCGTCGTCTGTCTTGCGTATCGCGCTATCGATCGGGTCTGCTTCAACGTGAGCTGCAGTGCATCACCCCCGGTGTCGAGGGTACACGTGACGTGTTCGTGTGTCAACACACTTTTTGGCGACTCCGCTGGGGAAGAAAGATCAAGAATCATCATCAACCATGTCTAATCTCCCCCCAGCCCTTAGAAGTTAATGCCGATAACATCATTAAGCCCAGTCTTGATGAACTATCGGATGAACATCGCCAGGCCTACGAAGCGCACAAGAAGCAGCGTGAAGAGGCTTTTGAGGCGCTCAAGAAGAAGCGTGAGGAGCAGGATTTGCAGACGTTTCTTGCAAGTTTCAAGAAGGACCGTCAAGGCAACATCACTCCGACTGGAAGCGTCAATTTCCCTCCTCTCATTGATGGCCAAGATGAAATCACTGTGAGTAAAGTTTTTTTCTCCAGAGCAAGTGGTTGTGATTGAAAGTCTTGTTAGTAAGGGTAATGTGATGACGTACAATTCTTTTGTAGCAAGTGCTAATGCTCAAAAAAACATGCTTCCGTCATCTATTGGTACTGTTAGTATATCTGAAAACCCTAGTCCAACTTTACCTATTTCATCGGCACCTCCTATGCAACAACAATATAATATGCCGTTGAAGTTTTACCCTAGTCAAACCAACCAGCTTGTGGCTGCACCTACATATCCTAATCCTATTATGAGTGTGCCCAATTCGGTGTCAACGCCGAATCACTTTGTCACACCACCCATAGGCACAAACATGTTTGGTCTTTCGCCGAATTATGGTTCGGCACCCATCCCACAAGTTGCACCACTAGCTAGTACCCAAGTTGCTCCTATGTCATTGCCGCAAGCATCTTCATCCACCTCGGATCCAATTTTAGCCAAATTGAGGGAGGATTTGCATAAGATGTTTCAAGAAACTTTCGGAAACAAGCCGAAAGTAAAGAGTCGTGTGTACCAAAAGCCTTATCCTGAACACTTCGATGCAGTTTTCTACCCTCAAGGTTACAAGGTTCCTGATTTTATTAAATTTAGTGGAGAGGGCACGAAAACAACTTGGGAGCATGTCAGTCAATATCTAGCACAGCTGGGTGAAGCAGGTTCCATAGAAGAATTGAAAGTGTGTTTATTTCCCTTATCTTTAACTGGCATGGCATTTTCATGGTGTGCTGCTTTACCACATGGCTCAATTCTCTTGTGGTCGCAATTAGAGCAAAAGTTTCATGATCACTTTTATAGCGGCGATAATGAGCTTAAGTTGTCACATCTTACATCGGTTAGGCAGAAACATGATGAATCGGTCACCGATTATGTCAAGAGATTTAGATATATAAAAAACCGATGTTATTGCTTAGTGATAACCGAAAGAGACTTGGCGGATCTTGTTCTTAATGGTTTGAAAACTCACATTAAAGAGAGGCTAGAAAGTTATGAGTTTTTAAGTATTAACCAAGTCCTACAAAAGGCTTTGGCTCAAGAGAGTCGAAGTAAAGAGGTTCATAGGTCTAAAAATGATCGTCCTAGAAAGCATATGGTTGAGTATGGTGATGATAATTCGGACGATGAGGTTGATGTCTATACTACTGAATTTGTTTGGTCCTCAAAGGCCAAACCCTATACATGCAATGCTCTTAAGCCTATTTGCAAGAATCGTGATGAGGAGATGCATTTTACTTTTGATATATCTAAGTGTGATAAAATATTTGATGCTCTCTTGCAAGATAAGATTATCAGAATAACACACACCATTCCGCCGTTTGAGGAGTTGAAACGGCGTGCTTATTGCAAGTATCATAATTCATTTTCTCATGCTACTAACGATTGCAATGTTTTTCGACGACAGATACAATCGGCCATTAATGACGGATGATTTTTTTAGAGATGCAAGTTGATAAACAACCCTTCCCGATAAACACCATGGATTTGGAAGGAAAGAAAATATTAATTTGGCCTAGTATAGCCGAATCTGCTAATAAAGATAATGTTGTTATTGGTGAACCCAAGAAAGGCAAGGAGGGTGGAAAAGTCTTGGGAAGAAAGGTTGTGCTAGAGAAGCAACCCGATGGCAAGGAAGTATTGAAGATCACCATGAAAACTCCTGCACTCGGGGGGCAACTGCAAGTACAAGAGGATACTCATGTTAAACTTATTGGGCCCATGAATTCAGAAGTTGGCAAGCGGAAAAAGAATGAAGCTGAGGGCAAGCGAGTCAAGCCAACTTTTGATATGTTACTATCCAAATATGCCAATCAAGCGGCCGGTTCTAGCTCTAATCGGCCATCACATTTAAAGCATTCAAGATCACTTCTGAAGCAAGAATTCCGATGCTATGCAAGGCCATATGGGTCATGGGCACCAACACCGTGGATGTCGCCACCCCCCTATGCGCCATATTACAAAGGAGGCTTCAATGGGGGATGGGAGCAGCCCCCAATGGCTCCTTATGCTTTTCATATGGGATGGGAAGCACCTAGAAGGCCTACTCACGAGAGGCTTTATTATGCCACACAAGGCCGTTTGAGCTATGGTGCTAATCGGCCAACAAAAATTTCTCCAAGCAAGGTCAATAAAAAATTGTGGCGTATTAAGTCATCTAATGCGGAAATTTCAGAATACGACAAGCAAAAGGAGACCAAAAAGGCGATTGTTGGTAATCTGGCTAGCTCTAATGGTGATATTGTTATTGTTCAGCAGGGTTCCATGGCTAATGATCATGAGGCTAGTACAAGCAAGGCCAAACCTAGGGATCCCAAATATGCTCAACCTAAGTGGTGTCCTCCGGGTTTAACTAAGACCATGAAAAGGAGATTACAACGCATGAGGAACCACGAGAAGGTAGAGCGCAAAGAAGAGAAGCAAAGGGACGAATTGTTTCATGAAATTCGGCCCATGCCACTGACGAAACACGTGTGGAGGCCTAAACAAAAACAGAACGCAGATGCTTCTACATTAGCTACAGCCACACCTACACCACCAAAAGAGGATGATGCGACCCCTATTACATCGTCCGCACCACCAGAAGCATCCCCTTCAATTGAGGAAACTTCAAGTCCAATATACACATTGGGAGATGAAGATGAGATGGTGGGTTACGAATATACGCCGGTTCTGGAAGGTACATATTTTAAGATGGTGTATTACTTACCTGCCGAGTTTTGTGCTATAGGTGAAGAAGGGGACGTGGCCTAGCTGGATTTTGGTCGTAAGAATGCTATATTCGAGAAGCCAAAAGAATTGGTGAAACACTTAAAGCCATTGTACCTCAAGGGTCATATTAACGGATCACCGGTTGCTAGGATGCTCGTTGATGGTGGTGCTATGGTAAATCTTATGCCCTATTCGGTCTTCAAGAAGTTGGGGTTACATGGTGATGCATTGGTGAAGACCAATATGGTACTTAACGGATTTGAGGGTAAAGAAAAGACAGAGGCCAAAGGTGTGATGTGCGTGGAACTCACTGTGGGAAGCAAAACTTTGGCCACCACATTCGTCATCGCCGAGGTGCAAGGTAACTATAATGTTATACTTGGCCGTGATTGGGTTCATGCTAACCAGTGCGTGCCATCTACCATGCATCAATTCTTAATACAATGGGTCGATGAAGAAG
The DNA here is from genome assembly GCA_039707655.1 of Elymus sibiricus. NCBI lineage: Eukaryota > Viridiplantae > Streptophyta > Magnoliopsida > Poales > Poaceae > Elymus > Elymus sibiricus. Next base: position 405,104,052 of record CM077663.1, read on the forward strand.
TAGAAGTCATTCACGCGGATAATTCGGCTTGTGTTGCCTTAGCCGATGCATCGGTGGATTGGAATCATCCCGATGTTATTTGCTTAACAGGGCGTGACCTCTCGGAGTTTGATTTCCTTAGTGCTACAAGAAATGGATTCATTCCCATCTCTTTAAAACCGATTAGTGGTAATCGGTTCCTGGGTATGATTTAAAACAAAAATGCAGTGGCCGATATAGTATTATCGCCCTAAGAGTAAACACGGCCGATATATAACTATCGCCCTAAGCATATGCAAAATGTCTGATGGAGTGTTGACATTGTCCTTAGAACAAACTCTAATCAAGTTATTTTTCGGCACGCAAGCTTCGCCGAAAAACAGGGGGCATGTGTTGACACCAGATTTTGGCATGGAAGAAAACATTAGTAAGATGGCTTCAAATAAATAAGTGACCTACATGAAAAAGTTACATCATGTTGACGTGAACATCTTTGAAGTTTGGGTCGTCGCCATCCGATCTCATCTCGAAGCCCGAAGTTGTGCTCAAAGTGCTAAGATTTCATATCCAGAGTATTGTTCGGCCAATTACAACTTCAAGATGTCCTCATATGAGAAAAACTTCTACGCGGATTGTCTTCTTCACGTCGAGACGATCGATTTTGATATAAAACATGTCTAAATCGGAGTTCGGATGCAAAAGTTATAGTTGAAACAGTGTGCTGCAGAAGTTTGCCTCGGAAGTTCCGGGCAAGTTCCGGGGAGGTTCCAGGCTAAACCGAAAGTTTGCACGCGATACGCCCCGAAAACTGGAATTTAACATTTTTTTGCAGTTTTGCGGGCCCAAATTCAAATTCAAGGCTGCCTCGGATGAAAAGTGTTCAACTGACGAAATATTCTGCGTTTCAAGCTCTACAATTTTGCTTTTGGGACCACCACGATCCAAAGTCATATGTGACCTACAGAATCAGTACAAGAAGGCTACTCGTCGTAATTTTAGCCCGGAAGTTCCGGGCCAACCGGAAGTTCCAGCCCTCGTAGTCCGAGTTAGGTTAACTTTTGATGTTTTGGATGGGATTTGAGTCCTTTTCTTGTACGGAAAGTCCAGCCGCCTCATATATATGTAAGAGGTGACGGTCGATTGAACAACACACAATCGAACAAATCAATCTACACTTTTACCCTAGTTTTTACATCTCTCCCTTGTTCTTCTCACTCGTTCTTCGTGTTGGAGACCAGCGATCCTCGAGGCTCTAGGGGCGGGCGAACCGACCTAGGGCACCCCATAGCCACCGTGCGTCCAGACTGGGTCCCTCCCGGGCGTGTGAGGTTTCGGGCCTGCAAAAGCAGCCGTCGACTGTCTTGCGTATCGTGCTGTCGGTCGGCTCTCCTTCGATGTGAGCTGTGGTGTATCACCCCTGGCGTCGAGGGTACACATGACGTGTTCGTGCGTCAACAGCCTCTTGCATATGCATGCATGCACACATGCGTGTGTTACCTTTCTGGTCTCTATGGGCATGTTTGGCAGCCGTTCCAGCCAGGCCTGGCTAGCTCAAGCCTGGTTTACATGGGGCTGGTTGACCAAATGCAGCTTCTAAATTAATATCTGTAACATGTTTGGTTCCCCACATATAGTTCTTATGTATTAGGGACAGCTTCAGCGCACGGTGTTTGATTACCCGCATTGTCTGAACTCACACATAAGCATGATGTTTGGTTGCACGACCGGTGCAAGATGGGCTAACCTTGTACCCTATATGGTGAGGTTATGTTACACATAATCACATCTACCACATCAACGCCATATCACTGCAATGGCGATGAACTACACGATGATGATGAAGTTCTTTACCCCTAGGCATGGCGCCGCCTTGCCAACTTCAACGTTGCATATTTGCTTTCGCACATAGTTGGTGTAAGCTTTTTCTGTCGCCTGCCTAGTCTTAAACCCTCTATGGTTGTTGTTACTGTATGATGCAACTTGTTCATTGCAAGCTTCCCATGAAATATAAACCCCTGGTGCCTTCCCGATTGTATCGTGTGAGCAATGTCTGCATGCCAAGTTCCTTCTCCTGAGTACAGCCGCAGCAGTACTCGGGTATAATGCAAAGCTGCCTATCCATGCCTATCGTGCTTGCTCCATTTGCCAGTTTTCCCGAACCGAGTGTTCTGGAAAACCCGCCCTATCCAATAATTCCCCGGTCCCAAATTTTTTTCCAGAACCCGGTTGCAATTTCGGAGAAATTCCGAGAAATTTTATTAAACCGTTACAACCCTTCTAGTCCAAGATCTAAATCCCGACTCTACCACAACACCCACTCATTGTGGATGTCGATCAGCAAGGAGCAGCCAACAGCGTGGCGTCCACACTGGTAGAGCTCCGCTGACCGCACCACACTAACCACAGACCCAGCGGCGCCTCTGTCACCGTCTTGTGTGATGTTGACAGGCCGCCCCCTCGCCGCCGCAGCCCGCGCTTATTCCGCCGGCCTGAGACGACGTAGACGATCACCAGCCACCCCTCTGGCAGCGACATCACGGCGATCATCGAGGATCATCGCGCACAGCAGCAGCGAGGAGCCAACCAATGCCGCTAGCATACCAGCCAAGAGGATCGTGATCAGCTCCGAGCCCACGTCCGCCATTAACGCCTTGCCTCGCGCTTCTGGAACCAGAAGGAAAAGAGGAGGAAGAAGTGAGGTAGGGTGCGAGGTGGTAGGTAGAGAGAAGAAAACTGCGGTCGTTTTTATAGCCCATGCCCGGTGTACGGTGAGCAAGGTCCAGGAGACCGCGCGTCGCTCGATCACCGGCGTCCAGGAGGCGAATCCGTGAGCAGTGCCGACCGGCGTTGGCCCGCGATGGGAGTGCTCTCTGTGTTGGCCTCGTGCACGTCGCGCGCTATCGTCGTAGGGTGCTTTATGCCCTAGGAGCTAGGCGTGCATAGTGCCTAGCCGCACTCAGGACAGCGCGGAGCAAGAGAGAGCCGTTGGCTGGAGAAAGAAGAAGAAGGCTGCCAGTGGGCCCTGGGCCCACCTGACAGCGAGAGAGGCCACTGTTCATTGTGGTACCCCAAGCATTTTTGGAAAAAGGAAATTCTTCTTTTTCTAAAAATGTCAGGGCTACCCAGCAGCCCCTACCTGTGGAGTAGATCCCACGATATCCGTATCTCGATCTGGATGTACCAGTTTTCGGTGCTCTTAACCCGGTTATTTTCAACCACAGGGTTAAGACCCAACCCAGAGGTTTTTCCAGGAGGCCTAATATTTTTTCTAAGCTAACCCTAGGAATCTCGAGGCCAAGATTCTTCTAAGGGGGGAAGGTTTGTAACACCCCAAAAATCGGGTTATCGATTTTTGTGCTGTTAGTCCTTCCTAGCTTTTCTCTCCCAAATTTGTCCTCTCGAATCTGGTAAGTAACCAGGTGAATCCAGACAATCCCCAACCTCTCAGTACCTTTCCCATGTTCTTGTGCCAGCCATCCCTCCGCCAGTAAACCCCGAATCTCATTCAAACCCTAGTTCCAAAATATTGGAACTGGAAATCCTGCCTTTGTGTTTACAAAGGAGCTATCATTTCCCTTGCCCTGTTAATCCTCCCAAAATTTCCAGAGATCCTCCTTCACTCATAAACCCTAGATGTGCAAAAATATTGCCAAGTCATATGCAATATTTTTCATCTAGAATTAATTCCTTTTTCTTCCTTTCTGAGGAATTAAATCCAGGAAAATATCTATCCATCTCCAAAGCTCATGAAAACTTGTGGAGATATTCTTTGTGATCATATTGATCTCTCATAAAAATATGGGATCCCTAAAAATATTGGCCATAATTAAATAGTGAAAATTGCATTTTCCTATTTAAAGCCAGTATCTCAATTTGGGGCCTTTCCAAAGGAACTACCATTTTGGTAGCTAGGAAAAATCCCAAATAATTTATGTAGCTTTCCCAATCCATATCTTCACCATTTCCATCAATAAATCAAGTTCCACAATTCAAAATTTGAGCACAACACCCCTTTGCAAATTCTGTCCAGATTTCCCGTTTGCAAAGGAAGTGCTTGATTCCTTGATCTCCTTGGGCTGAAATTTTGCAGGGTGATTCATTATGAGATATTACCCTTGGACACCAAAAACCAGCCCATTTCATCAAGCCAATCTTCCCAGCAAATTATCCAAGTTTATGTCCAGATTGGAGCACTGTGAAGGAAGTACCATTTGTACTTATGCAAATGGTATGAAATTTTTACAGTGCCTCCATATGCCTAATTTATTGGTCTCCACCAAATTTGGGATATTTTCATCTAGCCATTTGACCCCAGCATCATCTTTTTCTTTTCTGGTCAGTGGGCAAGGTTACAAAGGAAGTACCATCTAGACTTGTTCATTTGTGCTGAAACTTTGCCAAGATGACTACCTTACTGGATGACCAACCCATGCCAGAGATCATGCCAAGAGGTGCACTGTGGTGCCCACACCACAGCACAAACACCTTGCTATTGGAAACTGTTTGACCCTGGTTCAGTCACACCAGAGCTATCCAGTGCCTTCCAGTTACGTAAGTTAGTTGCCTGAAGTGTGTAGATCGTCTCAGACACGGTTTGGCTTCGTGTGGGGCGTGGCAAGGCCCTGGCCGCGTGGTGACCACGCCAAATGCATCCAAAACGGAGCTCTATGCATTGGAGGCTTCGGGAGGGCACCACCAGCGGGTTCTAGCTCGTCCTCGAGTGCCGGCGAGCTGCCCACCGCACTCTCACACCCTCTGGAAGCCTCTCCCCTCATCCTCTTTCCGTGGACGGTCGCGCCACCGGAGCACCGCCACGGTGGTGAGCTCTCGGAGCTTCTCCCGGCGTCCAGAGCCCTCCCCGAGCCTATATAAGCGCGTCCCTCGAGCCTCTCCCGACCACCAACGAGCCCCAGCCCTGCCCTCCAGCTCGCGAAGCTCTCTTTGTTTCCCCATGGCCGTAGCTCCACCGCCGATCCCCTCGAGCCCAAACCAGCGCCCTGGCCCTTTCCCTCCCCTCTCTCCTCACCTTTGGCCGCCCCAAGAACTTGCGGGTCCGCTGCTGTCTTTGTTTTAGTTGGGGAAGCGCCGTCGGAGTGGCCCTCAGACGCCTGTCGGCCGCCGTAGCCCTGCCCGTGGCGAGGGCGCTGTAGGCCGTTTCCGACAATCCCGCGGACGCCCTCGGGCGCGGCACTGCACGGCGGCTCCGGTGAGCCCCGCGGCGGGCCCTCCCGCGTCGCCAGGCACCTAGTGCGCCGACGGCCGAGGCCCTCCCCTGTCCCCGCATCGGAGGTTGAAGACGATCGAGGAGGAGAGAGGAAGGAGATAAGGCTGGCCCCGCCCGTCAGTCGCTGTTGACTCGGGCCCAGCCGGTTAAGTGGAGGTGCACTCCCGTAAATGCGCCTTCGGTTCAGTGAAAGCGTATTTAGCCATGGCGTTAGAACAGAATGCGCTTTACTCAACCAAAAGCGTAGTTCTAAAAATACGCCTTCAGTTCAGTCCTGCGGCCGAAACCTCTAAGTAGTGGGCGTTCACCTGTTAAGAGCTTAAGTGGACAGTTTTCTATCTGCTTTTTTCGATTAACGAATGAACGTCCATAACTTTGCGACCGTAACTCCGATTGAGGTAAAACCAACGCCTACTTCTTCGTCTCGCCGAGCCCGTTCCAATGGCATCCTTTACATAATATTTCCACCTACTAAAAATAACCATTTTTCCCTTTCCCTCTGATTGAGCCCTCCGAGAGGGAAACTTTTCTAGCAGATTTTCCCGGAGTTTTACCGCACTTCTTCCCGGCGTAATCACCGACCCCCAGGCAAGCCAACCTCTTATCATGAGCTCCGGACTTGCGTGATGACTTTGCTTGCACCCTGTGTGTTTATCTGTATCACATGTTAGTCTGCATTTGCATATACCTGTGATGACATCAGTACTAGATACTAGCATTACTTTTCTTCTAATGTCATGTCTTGTTTCTTTTTTGCCATGCTAATAATAATATTGTTAATAACATTGACATGTCAGTACTATGGTTTGATCTCATGACATGATTATCAGTACTATGATCTTGCTATGCTGCTGTTATGTGATTGCTAGCACTTATAGTTGTCGGTGTAATGGTACGATGATGGATGTGTTGAACTGAATTAATAAACTAAACCTAGATGGTTGATCTGGAGTCACCTGCCGGGCTTATCCGTGCAGCCACATTTGCCGGTATGGGACGGCCTTGACTTGGTCTGGCTCCGTGCTCTTTCACCGGTACCTCCAGACAGGGAGGGTTATGCGTGCGTGCTACCCTGATCAGGTAGGCGGCGATAACCCTGTGAGCCCAGTTGAGTGTTTAGCCCGGGAGTCCCCATTTGGGACAGTTGTTTGGCCACGATGGTGAGAGGTGTCAGGAGTGACACAGGGGCCATCGAGGGCAGGACTCCGGGGGAGGATGATGCCGGTGGTACGATGGGGGAGTCACGGGTCAGGCAGGTTTCGTTGGAGCAACGCTGGTCCACCCGAATGGGATCATGAGGCCAGGTGCTCCATGGTGTGGGTAAAGTGCGCAACCTCTACAGAGTGTAAAATCTATTCGAATAGCCGCATCCACGGTATTGGACAGCCCGTCCAGACCTCACTAGGTGGTCAACCATAACAAGGATAAAAATGATGGAAGAACTTGTCTTACATTTGGAAGTATCCAATGGGTCATGAGTATTTCGAAGGTTGTGGGACCATCCAGAGGAGAGTAAGTTGGTATTCGATAACAGCAGATACTTTAAGCACCTAGTTTGATTATTGCCATGCTATGTTATGTAGATTATATGCCCGCTCCATGTTATGCAATGCTTGATCCATGTTTTCCTGTTAGTTCCATACAATGTTTAGAATAAATTCTTATATAGCATAGGGCTTGCTTTGTCATCTGCTTGTGTTGGATGCTATGTATTTGGTTGTCTTGTGAGTACATTCAAAGTACTCACCTGGCCTTGCACGTGGCCAGTTGCAGGAGAAGACTCGTCGTGCTAGATCGTAACCCAGCCAGTCCTGTGAGTTATGGAGCCCAGCCAGAGATGTCGTTGCCGCTGAACCAAGACCTTTGCTGCCATTTAGTTAGCCTTGGAGCTATGTAATATTGTTGTAAGCAATAGTATTGTAATACTCCATTTCATATAATAAAGCCATTTTGTGCCTGGATTTGCTGTATCATGTCTTTGACGTGCGCCAGGTCTTATCCTGGGGCTGGCATGCGTCGGCCCTCTATCGGGGTGCCACACATATGACATAGCAAGTTCTAACCTAGCTAGGACTACTATGGATTCATCCTACCACAACTAGAGATGAGCTCACATATCTTGTTCAACACGAACGGCGACATGAACGACTGCTACTTTATGTTGTCCCTCCTACCATCCTTCTTGGCCTTCAGTGCAGCGGTAGCAGAAGTGGCAGTTGGATCAATGAGCACAACCGACACAAACAAAGAAGCACCGTGTGATACCTAGAACACCTCTGAATCAGCAGGCATCTACTGATCGAGGAGGGGTTGCGACTCCTCGACATAGGAGGCCGCGAATTAGCTGTCGGACACGACAAGGGTCTGACTAAGCTCTTGCGTCTACGTGGTCATATCCTACAATTGTATCACGCATTGCCAGTTAGCATAGCACACACAGTACCACAACATCACAACCGGACGATCTATGAAAGGAGGAGCATACATGACAACTAGCTATGAATCCATCACCAATAGCTACCACAACATCAGAACTACCTATGAATTCATTGTGTTCATCACAAATAGCTACTCTAGCATGCTACGAATACTACAACTAGCTATGAATCCAGAGTGGTCATCGCTATCATACTACTCTAGCTACACGTATCCACCATAAATAGCTGCTACAACAACAAAATCTACCATCTGCACATAGATCGGCGCATGAATAAACCCTACCACATGCATGCACATCTAACCTTACCACCACATTCTCTTAGATCTAGCTACAAAAAACACAGAGAAAGAGGTGATTGAACTCACAGAGGCCATGGCTGTAGCTCGGGGGGATGTGGGAAGGGTCGGAGAAGTTATGGACAGGAGTCGCCGCTGCTGTGGACCGCCGGCCGATGAAGGAGCTTCGCTTACCTGGTCATCGGTGCCGATGCGCGTCGGTGGGAAAGCTCAAAAGGGGGGGAGAAGGGTGGCGGGGCTTTGGGCGGTGAGAGGATGGGGGCTAAGTAGGGCGACCAATTCAGCGGGAGATGAGCCGAAATCACCTTGTCGATTTTTCGGAGACGCGCGTGAGCTCGCGCCATCTCTATGGTTGCAGGAGCTCAGTACCACATTCCCCTCCCCTACCTCGCACGAGCCTGGCTCTGGAGAAACTGTCGATCCATGCGTAGCTCCTAGGCATGACTCGAAGTGCTGTAAAGTTTGTGCCGAGCAGGCTCAGTGTATACAGGCCAACCAAATGGCCCGATCCCTTTTCGTGTCAGCATGGTTGGGCCTTATGCGGGCAACCAAACATGCCCTACGACTCTACCTATCCATAGATTCGATCGTGGGTTGCAAACGTTTTGGTTCGGGCCGGACAAAAAGGGACAAAACAGACACCAACAGACAACTTTGTTCGTTTGGGATGAAACTCGCCCCAACCCCAAACGGACAAAGTTGTCCGCTGGTGTCTGTTTCTGTCCGTCCCGACCCCTGTTTCTGTCCGTCCCGACCCCAAATCTGAAGCAAATTTGGGTCATGAATGCGTGTGGCAGACAAAAACGGACGCTCTCCTCAACTCGTCTGGTTCGCTCAAGTCAGCCCCTGGCCCACGTATCAACGACTCCACACGCCATTCCCTTCGTGACCAGCTCATGCGAGAGAGCTCCAGCTCCCTGCGCCGGCTGCCCGCCGCCCGCCAGCGACACCCGCCGCCGTCCTCGGCCTGCCAATATCCTCCTCCTCCCTCCTCGATTCGGCTACCATGCCCGCCGGCCACCACGGCCCTGCGGGACTCCAAGATCTCATCGACGACCATGGGCTAGACCTCGGGCTGGACGTGAAGTCGACGACCACGCCGAGCGGGAGCACGGCAAACGAGCAAGACTCGGGCTGGGTGAGGCGCGGCGTGGCTCGGCTCTAAGCGCGGCGGGCGGGCAGGACGCGGCACGGCCCGACTGCGAGCGCGACGCGCTCTGCTGCTACTGACGTGCACGCGGGCGCCGGACCCAACAGGCGGCGAGCTCTGCCGCGGGCGCATGGCAGGCTTACGGGGGCGGGTATGGCGCGCGAGCTCTGCCACGGGCGGGCACGGACGCGGCACGCGAGCTGTGCCGCGGGCGCAGGGCGGGCGCTTGGGCGCCAGGTGCACGCAAGGTCCATGGCGGGATGGAGAGCTTGGGGCGGGCGCGTCTGTTTGGTAGCTCGGCACGGCTAGCTGCGGGCGTGAGCGGGGCGGCGCGAGGGTGGGCGAGCTGGGCGGCACGCATGCGAGCAGGGCATCGCGCAGGGGCGCAATGACAATGACTCGGTGTGGCGCACAGCGGCCGAGCACGCAGGCAGCAGGCTCGCACACAGCGCAGCGCAGGCAGCAGGTTGGCACGCATGTAGCAGGCTCACACGCCCGCAAGTAACAGGCTTGCACGCCGCACTGGCCAGCGGCGAGGCGCGGGCGTTTGCGGGGCGGCACGCGAGGAGCCGGGGCGGACCGTTTGGGGTCCAAGCGGGCGAGTCGGCGTTGGGCGCAGATGCTCCTAGCCGGACGCCGCCCCAAACGCACCCCAAACGGATAAAAACGAACGTCCGTTTGGATGTCTGCGTTGCTCATGCTCATGCGCCGCTTGGTAGTTAGGCCAACTCCAACGTTAGACCCTAAATCAACATTTGTTTTGTCTGGATTTTTGTCCGTATGAGACAGAAAAACGAACGTATGTGTCCTCCTCTAGTCTGGAAGCCGTGTGTGCATCCAACAGAGCTGACCCCTCTATCCTGAATTGTTTTTTCTCCAGCTTGAGTTCATCCCTCGCCTCCGTTAACTTATCCCACAACTCCCTCGGTTTGTTTAACTTAGTGAGTGCATTACCACCCTTTGTGAGCAGACTATCCCTTTCATTCTTCACTACGACATTGTTTTCTTCGAGTTTTTTGATCCTCCACTCTGACTGCTCTAAGAGCCACTGATTCCACTTCTCCACGTCGCCCACCATCTTAGAATGAAGAATTTTAAAATAACATGCAGAATTTTGAAAGCTCGTATGTGTATTACGAATCATTGCATAGTAGATCCTAACATGCATGATTTAAACTATTTGGTTCCTTGCTTTCGGATTTAGTAAGAATTAAACATTAGGTTGATCCCTTGCTTTCAGATTTGTTGGCAAGAACTAGAATTGTACTACATGTTCATGAGAATTTGTACCCACACCGTAGATGTCACTACACAATTAAAGGGGAAACACGAAGACACATGTGATGAAAAATATATGTTTAGAAACTACATCCACTTAAGAACTACGTGCATGACCTGTAAACCGAGATGGAGGGAGTACCTAATTCCGAACGATTAGGTGGGGATGACAGATTAGATGTACCTGTGCTTGAGTGTCGGGCGAGGCGGCGTCGGGCGGAGACAAGATCGGGCAGGGCAGCGTCGGGCGGAGACGGCGTCGGGTGCGACGACGTTGGCCGGGGCGGCGGCGGGGATAGAGAGGAGGGACGGGTGGAGTTGGGGATCAAGAGAGTGAAGGATAAGGGTTTTTTTACTGTGTCGGGAGCTGTTAAAAGCGACTAGTCCTAGCGTGGGCCTAAGAGCATCTTCAGCCACGACTTGCAAATCCGGCCCCTCAAACGCCCGCGGACACGCCCGGTCAGTGATCGGGCGTGTCCGTTTTGAACCCCTACTTTTTCATCCGTGCAGCCGCATCTCTCATATTTTTCCTCATATGTCTGGTCACTTGCACGTGATTGGTGGAGAAGAAGAGAGAGAAAGAAAAGAATGAATAAAGAAAGAGCAAAGGTGGTCCGGGGTGGGTTCACGTCCTACATGGCGGACTGACCGGGCGTGCCCGGGCGCGTCTGCGTCCCCTCATATCGTCCTCATATTTGAGATGGATATGAGGGGTGCTGGTCAGTCCAGACGTTTGAGATGGGTATGAGGGGTCCGTCTGGATCGATTTTTTGTGACCGGACAGTGACCGGGCATTTGAGGAGGGTATGAGGGGTCCGACTGTAGATGCTCTAATGGGCCTGAATGTGCAACGCCAGCACTAAGCAAATAGCTATGACGTACGAATTTAGCCAACGCTAGCAATATTTGAAAATATTAGTGCTGGCGTTGGTAAAAAATGACGCGATACTATCAAGAGTTGTGGCTAGCCATTTCTCCACTATTGCATCCCCATCGACCGCGCGTCCTCACGCTCCGTGCTCCCTTGCACGTCTCGCTCGCACGCCAGCCAGCTAACGCGACCACCCGCCCCGCTGCGTCCTGCCGTCGCGCCAGCGCGCTCGGCGGCAGCAGCCGCCCCGCTCGCCACCAGCCTGCAGCTCGCCCGCGCTGCGCCAGTGCCACGCGCGCTGCGCTCGTCCTGCAGCTCAACCACGCTCCCACTCGCCCGTAGCTCGCGCCCTCGCCCGCGTCCACCCCATGCCGCGCCGCAGCTCGCTAGGCCGCCCGCGTCAGCCCGTGCGCCGGCGGCTGCGCAAGCCCGCTGTGCCCTCGCCCTGCCCGCAAGCCGCCCACCGCGCGCTCCATGCCTGTGTCCGCACCCTCGCCCTGCAGCAACTAGCAGCAGCAAGCTCGCGCCTGCGCCCCACCACGCCCGCGTCCTGCAGCAGTAGCTGCTCGCCCGCTGTCACCAGCCGGCGCGCCTGCAGTGCTCCGATCGCCCGTCCCGCCCACCCCACGCCCGCCCCGAGCCCTGTCGTGCCAGGCTCACATGCAAACGGACGCGGGCGGACGAGGAAGGTGTGCAGTCAGTCCGTTTCATCTGCAAATCCGGCCCATGTTTGCTCCGAGAATACGGTCGCACGGACATAAAATGGACGTCTTTTACAGATGGGGTCGCCCGTTGGTACGCACCGTCTGTTCGTTTACCCCCAAACTGACAGACTCGGACGGACGATTTGGCCCTAGCCCAGCTGTCCATACATGTTGCGCTGTTCAGGCGGACAGCGACCAGCTAGTACGCGCTGCATCCTCGGGTATCCGTTCCAGTTTGAATCCGGTATTTTGGTGTATCCAATAATGTGCGCCCTCGTGCGATGGCCGGACGGGCGCGTGTCGCGCGCCCCCGGTGCGGCCGCCGCCATCGGACTCGATCGTATCGCCGCCATCACTCCCCTGCCACCGCAGGGACTGGCCAGCTAGCGAGCTAAGCATGCATGCAGCTCGGTGTAGCGTTGCTGGCTGGCTCATTGTCACGTCGACAACACATGGCACGGGGCAACTCAACCATGAGGTGTCAATATGCATGCATGCATGCATGAGTGGGTTAGAGCATCTACAGCCGGACCACTCATACTCTTCTCAAATGCCCGGACAATCCGCCCGGTCACTGACTGGTCATGAAAAAGCGATCCAGACGGACCCCTCATATCCATCTTAGACGCCTGGACTGATCGGTACCACTCATATCCATCTCAAATATGAGGGCAATATGAGCGGTCGCGGACGCGCCCGGTCAGTCCGCCACGTAGAACGCGACCCCACCCCGGACCACCTTTTTCTCTTTCTTTATTCATTCTTTTCTTTTTCTCTCTTCTCCTCCACCAATCACGTGCAAGTGGCCGGACATATGAGGGAAAATATGAGAGATGCGGCTGCACGGACGAAAAAATAGGGGTTCAAAACCGACACGCCCGGTCACTGACCGGGCGTGTCCGCGAACGTTTGAGGGGCCGGATTTGCAAGTAAGATGCTAGTGACCGGGCGTGTCCGCGGGCGTTTGAAGGATCGGATTTGCAAGTCGTGGCTGAAGATGTTCTTAGTCCCCTGATCGGACCGGTGGCCACCCACGCACGTCGAAAAAATAAAATTTTGAAAATATTCCGTTCCAGCCAGCCTTTCATGACCATCACGCGCGTGCCGTGTGGTTCTCGCTTTCCTTACCCTAGTCACGCAGTCTCGCGTCTTGTCATGGACCCTTCCGTTCCAGAGCATTGGGTGATTATCTGATGCTTTCATGATTTTGATGCTACTATCATGCTTTAAACTCAAATTTGAAGTTTCAAAAAAGTTTTAGAAAACAAACCGATCTGTGATTGGGTGGTTAGAAGGACTATGATATCCCCAGTCCATCAAGGTTGCTCGCCGTCTATGATGATTTTGTAAAATCTCAAAATGATATGCCGGCTCAGCTTAGTTGACGTACTGTGTTAAGAAAAATATTCAGAAAAAATCATGGGTGTTCATAAGATAACTGCGTAGAGCCCCTAAAATTTTCAACTCATATCCTGCGCTAAGCCGAGTACACCTAAAAATGTGCTTGACATGAAGCACTCGACCTATCGAGGAAAAAATACTTGGGTTGTAGACGAGCTTTGGCATCGTGACTTCCACGGCAATCCTTCGCGCTTGACGTCTTTATTACGGCGGGCTATGTAAGCCATGTATTTCCATCGTTTTTTTTTTACTCTGCGTATATAAGATTTGGTCAAAATCAAACTATATAAAGTTTGATCAAATTTATATAAAAAATTATAAACATCTACAATACTAAAACTATATAGTATGAAAATACATTTCGTGATGCATCTGATAATACTAATTTTATATTGTGAATGTTGATATTTTTTAATATAGAGTTAGTCAAACTTTACAAAGCTTGACTTTGACCAAACTTTATATGTAAACTAAAAAGAAACGGAGGGAGTACCCACCAACAAGTACTCGGCTTATATTTTTATGTTTTTTTTTGAGAAAAGTATGTTTTTGGTCCCTTAAGTTCCCTAAAAGTATAGACTTGGCCCCTCAAAAAAACTTGGTGTACATTTGATTCTTCAAGTCTCAAAACCGGATAAGTTTGTTCCAAAACCCGATTTGGAGCATGTTGACCAGGTTTGACCACATTTGACCGGATTTGACTGCGTTGGCCAGGTTTAATTGATGAACAGTAAATTCAAAAAGATAGCAAAAAAATCAAATCTGATTTGTTTACAACCAACATGCTTGGGTGCGTGAACATTTTTATGGTCAAATAACATCCGAGGAGCTCTAGCAAAATAAAAACATTTTTTTGTTTTTTCTGTGTGTCAAAATTTGTTTCTTTTTTGCCACAAGCTCCTGGAATGTCGAAACACCACATAATTTTTCACGCACCTAGCGCACCCAAGCATCTTGGTTGCCACAAAATTTCAGATTTTATTTTAATTTGTTTGCTATTTTCTAGAATTTACTGTTCATTGGTCAAAACTAATCAACATGGTCAAACCCGATCAAACTGCTGAAAATCTGGTTTTGGACCAAAATTATCCGGTTTTGTGATTTGGAGGACTAAATATATATCAAAAAATCTTAAGGGACCAAGTCTATACTTTGGTGAACTTGAGGGATCAAAAACATAGTTTTTTCTTTCTTTTTTGAGCAATTTTAGTGTGCTTCCTCTCACCTCCTCATTTCGTATGGAAAGTAAGTATGTAAGAGTTAATCAAACCCGCAACTTAATGCAATCAGTGGTTCACATCTATTTTGTACTTTTACATCTCACGTAAATGGGGAGATAATATGAAGCATGTTAAAAAACCTCTTCTTTTTTTAGAATGCCAATCCCTTCACCTTCTTGTAACCTGAGTATCTGAAAATAAACGTAAAATTTCGCGCCTGCATGACCTTCCACCTCCCCATAGTTACATAAATCCCGGCGCGGTGCGTCCGAGGCTGGCATATTCCGCCTCACCCCCACTTCTCCTGCCCTGATATGCGCCACTAGCAACCACTAGTAGGAAAACCCCCATTTGTCCCGGTTCGTAAGGGCCTTTAGTCCCGGTTCTGGAACCGGGACTAAAGGGTCGGGACTAAAGCCCAAAACCTTTAGTCCCGGTTCGCTTACCAACCGGGACAGAAGGGGCTCCACGTGGCCGGTGCTGGGAGCCCAGGCAGGAGGACCTTTAGTCCCGGTTGGTAACACCAACCGGGACCAAAAGGCAGGACCTTTAGTCCCGGTTGGCAACACCAACCGGGACCAGAAGGCACCGGGGTTTTTGTTTTTTTTTTGAAAGGGGGGGGGGGGTTTAGGGGGGTTTGTAGGGTTAATTGAGGTGTTTCATATTGTGTTAGCTAGCTAATAGAGAGAAGTGTCCTCTGTTTCTCCGTGCTTGGTCGATGCTAGCTACTATAGAGAGAACTCGACACGCTAGCTAGTAAGCAAATGAAGGAACCATTAAGTACACAAGATCGTCATGAACATATACACAGAGAAGTGATCGACCTCTCTTTCTCCGAGAGATTGGTCGAACAACAAGTTTTCGTATATCTATCCGACGCTACTAGCTACATATATACAATATAAGATCTCTTACAATCCCTAACATTTAATGTCAAATTCCACATGGTATTCTCCGGCTTTATTTATGACGTGGTCAAGAAAGAATCCCGCCAATTCCTCTTGAATTGCTCGTATGCGATCATGTGGTAGGAGTTCATCCCACATCTGCCACGTCTAATTTGAAGAAGGGGGTCAATACATATATATGAATGAAACTCAACACAAATAATGGTAATAAAATAAAATTGTGAATATTATTGCTTACGCACTTGAAATTGTTTTTCAGAGTAGCCCCGCTTAGGGGTCATCGCGTTGTAGATGAACTCGCAAACGTAGTATCCACAAAAATTATTCCCTTTTTCTTGCCACAAGCACTTTACGAGAAATAGAGTTCAATCAAACTGATAATCAAGCATGATAAATGGTATTGATGGAACTAGAATCAATGGGAGATGCGCGGAACTAGCTAGAAGTACTTACTTTCGGGTGTGTAAATCGCAGCTCCCTCGGCAGTGCCGGAACAATTGCGGTGAACTCTTTCCAAACCCTGCAAGACAAAGAAAATAATTACTTGATATCAGGAAATGAACAAAGTTGCCGATATGATGCGATAATGATCGATTGAACTTACTTCTGGAGCATTTCAGTCATGCCCGCATATTCCTGGGTATCTTTTCGTTTCGAGTCTAAGACGATTACTACTCCCCGCTCAAGCTTAATCTCTAGCAGAATAAAGTGGAAGCTGCGCACGCATGCATAACTCATCAATTACATTACTATAACCTCGAGTAATAAGGGAAACCGAATATGCACAAGACAGTAACACTCACTTGAAGTTGTAAGGAAAGAGTATTGTCCCTTTTTTTTGATTTTTAAGCAACGATTGTAGCAAGTTGTCCTCGGTTTGTGTGACATTGTTTTTAACCGTATACTCATGTATGATATTTGGGTTAATGAACCCAATGTCATACATTTGTGCTTTTCTGCATTCGACGATCTTCAATCTGCATAATATAGTGAGGATAATTATATATACATGCAATGAAAGAGCTGAGCTATATATATAGAGAGACATAATTACAGAAGTAGTACTTACAGACAGTAGGAAGTCACGATTGTTTTGTCGAGGGCCTTTTGATTGTATAACTGGAATATCTCCTCAAATTCAACATTCAACAGATCCATTCCAACGAGGTCGTGCTCCTCTTTAATCTTCAGCGTCAAAGCATCCCTCCCTGACTCGCGGCAGGTTTTCATGTACCATTCATGCAATGTTCGCATCATCGTTGTTAGAGGAGGATGATCAGGTTTGATGAGAGGCCGCCCGTACCGGTAACTGAATTCATCCACCTCCAACGGCTCAAACTGTACATCATCGCTCAGGTAATCACCAGGATTGGTACCGGGCACCATCCCCGGATGATTAGCGACGATATCGCTAGACACCTTGAGCGGGGGGAACGATTGGTTCGCCTGTTCGCCGAGCTGGGGAATTTTTTTCCCACTTCTTCGTTTTGCTAAGCTTGCATCACTGGAAGTACTTCCCGACCGCCGCGCGTCTTGATATGTCTTTTTAACACAGCGGTCAAAGTTGGAATCCGGCGGAGGCGGTGGTGGTCGCTTCAGGGCATCGATAGTGCGCATCACTTTCACCGGATCTAGCTTCTCCTTCGGAGCTGGAGTTTTCTTTGCAAAATGGGCCGTCAATTCGGCCTGACATATCTCCTCGTTTTCAGGCTCGGTCCTCTCATATGGTAACTTTTCCAGAGGCTTGAGAGATGGACCGTATCTGTATTCCCTCCCGCCTCTTCTTGTACTGCTAGCCGCCGGAGCGGCGGCGTCTCTCTTCCGTCATTGGTTACGAGGCGGAGCAGGAGGCGGAGTGCTCCGACGCGCCGGAGGAGCCGGAGCGGCGGCGGCTGTCTTCTGCCGTTACCGACGAGGCTGAGGAGGAGGCGTACTGCTCCGACGTGCCGAAGTAGGCGAAGGAGGAGGCAGAGTGCCCTCACGCGTCGAAGGAGCCGAAGAAGGAGGCGGTGTGCCCTGATCACTCGCCGGAGGAGGAGGAGGAGGAGGAGGCGGAGAGCCCTGATTCGCCTGAGGAGGAGGAGGCGGAGGAGGCGGAGGCATCCAGTTTGGAAGCTTGATGTACTCCTTCTGCCATAGACATGTACTCCTCAGAGCACGAGCCAGCTTATTCTCTCCTTCACCTGTAGGCCGGTCAAGCTCGAGCTCCTCAAATCCCTCCATTACTTCATCCACCATCACAACAGCATAGCCATGTGGAATCGGTGAGCAGTGAAAAGTTCCGTTGGGTTGAGGAGGTGCAACAGAGCCGACAGCCGCCTTGAAAGTGAGGTTCCGGCATTTCGTCATGAGCTCGCAATGTTGAGCCTCCGTGATAGTATCCACGGGGTAGATAGGAGCCGTGAAGTCAGGCTGAACGGGCTCCGTGGAAGCGACGCTGCTTCTTCGCTGAGATGGCGGGGTAGCTTCTGGGGTAGCTTCGTGCCGCTGAGCTGGTTGGCCGGCAGCTCGCTGGCTCTCAGCTTCCTCTAGCTTTTGTAGTCTTGCATTCAGCTTCTGAATTTCGCTCAGCTCCGCTTTCCTCTTTCTCTCCCGGCTTCTGTAACCGCCTGCGTCGGGAAACCCAACCTTCCACGGAACGGAGCCTGGTGTGCCTCGTGTTCATCCAGGGTGCTCAGCATTCCCTAGGGCCTCAGTCAGCTCGTCCTTCTCTCTGTCGGGAATGAACGTCCCTTCCTGTGCTGCGGTGATATACTCCTGAAGCTTGTTCATGGGTATCGCAAGTTGCTCGTTCGTCCAACGGCACTTCCCTGTTTCAGGGTCCAAAGTTCCCCCAACCCCGAAGAACCAAGTCCTTGAACGGTCTGGCCAGTTCAATGTCTGTGGTACGACGTTTTTAGCAATCAGGTCATTCTCAGCTTTGTCCCACAACGTCCGGGCTTTGAGATAGCCACCTGACCCCGTGTGATGGTGATACTGCTTCTTTGCAGCATTGATCTTGTTTGTCTCTGACATTTTCTTACTCTTGTCCGATGTCTTGTAGGCCACAAATGCGGGCCAGTGATCACCTATCTTCTCAAATCGGCCGGTGAATTCTGGAGTCTTCCCTTTGTCGACAAACTTTGATTTCAACTCATTCTTCCACCTCCTGAATAGATCTGCCATCTTCTTAAGAGCACACGCCTTGACCAGTGGCTCTATAACTGGCTTATTTGGATCCTCCTCTGGCGGTAGGGTGAAATTTGCCTTCAGCACGGTCCAAAGATCATCTTTCTGTCTATCGGTGACATAATCACCATCAGGGGCGCCGTCCTTAGGCTTATTCCATTGCTTGATGCTGATCGGGATGTAGTCCCTAACAATAGCTCCGCACTGAGCAGAAAATGCGTCCTTGGTCCGCTTGGGTTCAATCGGATGGCCATCGTGCGCGAGTGCTGTGATCGTGAACCTTTCTTCCTTGCGCAACCTCTTCTTCGGGCCTCGTCTCGTTACCGAAGTTTGGCTCGATCCGGAGGGCTATAAAAGAAGAAAGAAGAGTTAATTAATATATGTACATACCAAAACAATTAATGCATCAATTAGCTAGTCAGCACGGGCTTAATTAATATATATACCTTGCCGGACTTTGCAACAGCTCCCTCCTCCGTTCGGTCACCGGATCCGTCATCATGGTCTCCTTCTTCCTCCGGCATTCGGTCACCGGAGCCATCATGATCATGTCCTTCCTCCTCCATTGTTCGATCACCGGAGCCATCAACCTCTCCTTCCAGACCATCGGTGTCGTTGAGATACGACAAGATATCACGTCCGTCGTGGATTATGTCCCCCAACAACTGTTCTTGTTCCAAGTCTCTTGGATCCATAGTTTCTGCAAATATTACAACATGGCAATTAATATACAAACATGAATGTCCGACGTCCGGACCACCTCTCTCAAGAATGTCCGACGTCCGGACTGCCTCTCTCATGAATGTCAAACAAGGGATTCTCTTAACCTTTAAGGGATTTAACAAAATGGCGCGATTCTGAATGTGCAGAAAATGGTCCATATTTTTCCTGATCTCATCTACCCTTCTATATGTCACGTTGTCTAGTGTCAAAGGATTCAAGAAAACCAAGGCTTCATCATTAGCCGGAAGTAACAGGCGCATAATGGTACGAAGCTCTCCAAAATTGTTTTGGAACGGAGTCCCGGATAGGATAATTAATTAGCTTTTTGGTACGAAGTTCAGCAAGAGCCTTTCGAATATCGCTATTTGGAAGGCCTTTGCTGAAATTCGTACCAAAAAGTGAATTATTGTATCCGGAACTCCGTTCCAAAACAACTTTGAAGAGCTTCGTAGCATCATACGCATGTTACTTCCGGCTAATGATGAAGCCATGGATTCCCTCAATACTTTGACAGACAACGTGACATATAGAAGAATATATATATAGATGAGATCAGAAAAAAATTGGATCAACTTGTGCACATCCATAATGGGGGCATTCTTGATAAATCTATGTCCCCCCTCATGTCGAAGTTATCGGGGAGGGGGTAGATCGACAACGACGCTCTTTCTTCTAGGGTTTGGGTGGCCTCGATAGTTGGTCGGGCGAGCGGACCGCCTCTCTCACTCATGCATGTCCGACGTCCCCCCTCATGTCGAAGTTATCGGGGAGGGGGTAGATCGACAACGACGCTCTTTCTTCTAGGGTTTGGGTGTCCTCGATAGTTGGTCGGGTGAGCGGACCGCCTCTCTCACTCATGCATGTCCGACGTCCCCCCTCATGTCGAAGTTATCGGGAAGGGGGTAGATCGACAATGACGCTCTTTCTTTTAGGGTTTGGGTGTCCTCGATAGTTGGTCGGGTGAGCGGACCGCCTCTCTCACTCATGCATGTCCGATGTCCCCCCTCATGTCGAAGTTATCGGGGAGGGGGTAGATCAACAACGACGCTCTTTCTTCTAGGGTTTGGGTGGCCTCGATAGTTGGTCGGGTGAGCGGACCGCCTCTCTCTCATGCATGTCCGACGTCCCCCCTCATGTCGAAGTTATCGGTGAGGGGGTAGATCGACAACCACGCTCTTTCTTCTAGGGTTTGGGTGGCCTCGATAGTTGGTCGGGCGAGCGGACAGCCTCTCTCTCATGCATGTCCGATGTCCCCCCTCATGTCGAAGTTATCGGGGAGGGGTAAATTTTAACTTAGAGTTACATGCATCCATATAGTTACATCCATCCATTCATCCATCCATACATACACATACATATATACATGGACCAAAAACTGCTATGATAAAAAAATATTCTATGAACAAAAAAAACATAATATGAACATGACTAAAAAATTCATCATATCAAAAATAAGTATAGCATTTTGGTGTGACAATGATCACATCTATTTTTTTGACCAAAAAATGCTATGAACAATTTTTTTTGACACACACATACATTACATATAAACATATACATAAACATAAACATAAACATTATTAAAAAAAGGACGGGGCGGCGTGGCGGCTCACAGCGGGGCTCGGGCGACGACGGGGCAGGGGCGCGGGGTCGGGGGCGAGGACGCCGACGGCGACGACGGGGCAGGGGCGCTGCCGGCGACGACGGGGCAGGGGCGCGGCCGGCGACGGCGGGGACCGGCCGGGGCAGGGGCGCAGCCGGGCTGATCGGGGGCGGGGCAGGGGCGCAGGCTCGGGGCAGGGGCGACGGCGACGGCGGGGGCGGGCCGGGGGCAGGGGCACGGGCGACGGTGACGATGGCGACGGCGGGGGCGGCTCGGGGGCAGGGGCGCGGGCTGGCGCGGGCGACGGTGACGACGGCGACGGCGACGGCGGAGGCGGGCCGGGGGCAGGGGCGCGGGCGACGGTGACGACGGCGACGGCGACGGCGGGGGCGGCCCGGGGGCAGGGGCGCGGGCGACGGTGACGACGGCGACGGCGATGGCGGGGGCGGCCCAGGGGCAGGGGCGCGGGCGACGGTGATGACGGCGGGGGCGGCGGACGGCATCGGGGCAGCCTGGCGGCGTCGATGTGCTCGGCGTCGTCGGGGGCAAATGGTAGATGAAATCTGAAATTTTTCACAAGTGTTGCTTATATACACACACCTTTAGTCCCGGTTGGTGGCACCAACCGGGACCAATGCCTCCCTTTGGTCCCGGTTGGTGGCACCAACCGGGACCAAAGGTCTCTTTTCGTCAGCCCAAAGGGCGGGAAACAGGGACCTTTGGTCCCGGTTGGTGGCACCAACCGGGACCAAAGGGGGCATTGGTCCCGGTTGGTGGCACCAACCGGGACCAAAGGTAGGCATTGGTCCCGGTTGGTGGAACCAACCGGGACCAATGGCCTGCGCCTGGCATAGCCGCGGTGCGGTTGGATGTTTAGTCCCACCTCGCTAGCTGAGAGGCTTCGGCACTTGTTTATAAGCGCGGTTGCGCCATCTCTCTCGAACTCCTCTGAACTGCAGGCCTGCGGGCCTAATCTCACACTGCTATGCCTGTTGGCCTACTAGGCCTGTTGCGGGCCTGAATCCTGGCCCAACTAGCTGGGTTCCTAGTCGTATTCAGGCCGTGGTGGCCCAGTAGGTGGCATTTTTTTCTTCTGTTTTTTTTATTTCTTTTTTGCTTTATTTTTTTTGTTTCTACTTACAGCTAAATACTTAAAGTTTTTCAGTGATTCCTTTTGCTTTTAGGTCACAAAAATTATAAAATTTCTGTTAGTGCCTTTAGTTTTCAAATTTGAATAGTTTAAATTAGAATTTTTTGAAATTTGTGTGAATCACTAGTTTGTGAATAACTTTACTAAAAAAATAGATTTTTGAGTGATTCTTTTTCCTGCTATTTAATGTTACTGTGTTTTATCATTATATTCAATTTGGTAAGTTTTAGGTTATTTTAAATGTCTGTTTTAATCAAAAACAGATTTGGTTATTTTAGTTTGCTATTAAAGTTTCTAACAAAAAATTTCTTTATGAAAATTCTTTTTGCTATTAATGTTTTGAACAAAAAATACTTTGATAATTTTAGTTGCATAATTTTTATATAATTATAGTTTCAAAAATACTAGAGGTTTATAAAAGCTTTTTAGTTGATTATTTTTTGAACTCCACTCCCACGATGTTTTGAAAGAAATTAAAAAGCACTTCAAATGAACTCTGAAAAGGTTGAAAGTTGGCATGGTATAATCATTTCACCCACATAGCATGTGCTAAAACGTTGAGAGGGTTACGGCAAAAACTGGATGCACTTCGTGTACAAAACGGACAATCTCTTCCGAAGTATCAGGGTTTCGGACGAAAACTCATGTGTTACAAAAGGATTTCATTTTTTTGAACTTATTTGAACTCCATACTTTTTGTGTGTTCAAAATGCACCATTCAAAGCCACATCATCAATTTTCAACCCTTTCTGACTTCCTTTGGTATTTTTCATGCACTTACTGATTTTTTTGAGCTAAATAACCCTGAAATTGAAAAGCACTTCAAATGAACTCTGAAAAGGTTGAAAGTTGGCATGGTATCATCATTTCACCCACATAGCATGTGCTAAAAACTTGAGAGGGTTACGGCAAAAACTGGATGCACTTCGTGTACAAAACGGACAATCTCTTCCGAAGTATCAGGGTTTCGGACGAAAACTCATGTGTTACAGCCCGACGGTGGCTCGTGAGTGCCCGCATATGAAATGCACCGTCGGACCGTATGCAGGGAATCCGAATGATTTGTATTCGGTCGATGAACTAAAGGATTTCTAGATAGATCAACAAAACACACGGTTTCCCCTGCATATAGCCGGACGGTGGCTCGTGAGTGCCCGCATGAAATGCACCATCGGACCGTATGCAGGGAATCCGAATGATTTGTATTCGGTTAATGAACTAAAGGATTTCTAGATAGATCAACAAAACACATGATTTCCCCTGCATACAGCCCGACGGTGGCTCGTGTGTGCCCGCATATGAAATGCACCGTCGGACCGTATGCAGGGAATCCGAATGATTTGTATTCGGTCGATGAACTAAAGGATTTCTAGATAGATCAACAAAACACACGGTTTCCCCTGCATACAGCCCAACGGTGGAAATATGAAATGCACCGTTGGACCGTATGCAGGGAATCCGAATGATTTGAATCCGAATGAGTACACACACTAAGTGTCGAACATGTCCGAGAGGTGGGTTATATATAGGGTCATGTGCCTCTTTAGTCCCGGTTGCTAGCACGAACCGGGACTAGTCATTATAGTGCTGATCCAACAGCCTACAAGCGCTTGAAAGAAACACACGATCCGTGTGCTTCTTCCTGATTGGAACGACCTTCACCGCCCAAGGTTATAAAGAGTTGAGAGGGTTACGGCAAAAACTGGATGCACTTCGTGTACAAAACGGACAATCTCTTTCGAAGTATTAGGGTTTCATACGAAAACTCATCTGTTACAAAAGGCATTTCATTTCTTCACATGTAACTGCAATGATATAGTTGTGGAGAGAAAGTCTTCACTTTTTCTTCGCTTGTGTCCTTTGCTTATTGTGCCGTAACCATGGATAATCTTCATCGTTTAAGAGGGTGCTTGGGTCAGCCTTGACTTTGAAGGGAGGAATTTCATGAAACTTTTCATAATCTTCAGACATGTCTGTCTTGCCCTCCAATCCCACGATGTCTCTTTTTCCTGAAAGAACTATGTGGCGCTTTGGCTCATCGTATGATGTATTCGCTTCCTTATCTTTTCTTTTTCTCGGTTTGGTAGACATGTCCTTCACATAGAAAACCTGCGCCACATCATTGGCTAGGGCGAATGGTTCGTCTGTGTACCCAAGATTGTTCAGATCCACTGTTGTCATTCCGTACTGTGGGTCTTCCTGTACCCCGCCTCCTGACAGATTGACCCATTTGCACTGAAACAAAGGGACCTTGAAATCATGTCCATAGTCAAGTTCCCATATGTCCACTATGTAACCATAATATGTGTCCTTTCCCCTATTGGTTGCTGCATCAAAGCGGACACCGCTGTTTTGGTTGGTGCTCTTTTGATCTTGGGCGATCGTGTAAAATGTATTCCCATTTATCTCGTACCCTTTGTAAGTCAATACAGTCGAAGATGGTCCCCTGGCCAACGAGTACAACTCATCAGAAACAGTGTTGTCACCCATGAGACGTGTTTGCAACCAACTGCCGAAAGTCCTGATGTGTTCATATGTAATCCAGTCGTCACACTGCTCCGGGTGTTTGGAGCGCAGAATATTCTTGTGTTCATCGACATACGGGGTCACCAAGGTAGAATTCTGTAGAACTGTGTAGTGTGCTTGAGACCAAGAATGCCTGTCCCTACATATTATTGAGTCCGCTCCTAGCGTGCCTTTTCCAGTCAGTCTCCCCTCATACCGTGATTGAGGGAGACCAATCTTCTTAAGGTCAGGAATGAAGTCAACACAAAACCCAATGACATCCTCTGTTTGATGGCCCATGGAGATGCTTGCTTCTGGCCTAGCGCGGTTACGAACATATTTCTTTAAGACTCCCATGAACCTCTCAAAGGGGAACATATTGTGTAGAAATACAGGGCCCAGAATGACAATCTCGTCGACTAGATGAACTAGGACGTGCGTCATGATATTGAAGAAGGACGGTGGGAACACCAACTCGAAACTAACAAGACATTGCACCAAATCACTCCTTAACCTTGGCAGGATTTCTGGATCGATCACCTTCTGAGAGATTGCATTGAGGAATGCACATAGCTTCACAATGGCTAATTGAACGTTTTCAGGTAGAAGCCCCCTCAATGCAACTGGAAGCAGTTGCGTCATAATCACATGGCAGTCATGAGACTTTAGGTTCTGGAACTTTTTCTCTGCCATATTTATTATTCCCTTTATATTCGACGAGAAGCCAGACGGGACCTTCATACTGAGCAGGCATTCAAAGAAGATTTCCTTCTCTTCTTTGGTAAGAGCGTAGCTGGCAGGACCTTCATACTGCTTTGGATGCATGCCGTCTTTTTCATGCACACGTTGCTGTTCCTCCCGTGCCTCCGGTGTATCTTTTGTCTTCCCATACACTCCCAAGAAGCCTAGCAGGTTCACGCAGAGATTCTTCGTCACGTGCATCACGTCGATTGCAGAGCGGACCTCTAGGTCTTTCCAATAGGGTAGGTCCCAAAATATAGATTTCTTCTTCCACATGGGTGCGCGTCCCGCATCGTCAGTCGGAACAGATAGTCCGCCAGGACCCTTTCCAAATATTACTTGTAAATCATTGACCATATCAAGTATGTGATCACCAGTACGGAGGGCGGGCTTCTTCCGGTGATCTGCCTCACCTTTGAAATGCTTTCCTTTCTTTCGACATTGATGGTTGGTCGGAAGAAATCGACGATGCCCCAGGTACACATTCTTCCTGCATTTGTCCAAATATATACTGTCGGTGTCATCTAAACAGTGTGTGCATGCGTGGTATCCCTTGTTTATCTGTCCTGAAAGGTTACTGAGAGCAGGCCAATCGTTGATGGTTACAAACAGCAACGCTCGTAGGTCAAATTCCTCTTGTGCATGCTCATCCCACACACGTACACCTCTTCCATGCCATAGCTGTAAAAGTTCATCAACTAATGGCCTTAGGTACACATCAATGTCATTGCCGGGTTGCTTAGGGCCTTGGATGAGCACTGGCATCATAATGAACTTACGCTTCATGCACAACCAAGGAGGAAGGTTATACATACATAGAGTCACAGGCCATGTGCTATGCTTGCTGCTCTGCTCCCCAAAAGGATTAACGCCATCTGCACTTAAACCAAACCATACGTTCCTCGGGTCACCTGTAAAGTCGCTCCACTTTCTCTCGATCTTTCTCCACTGCGACCCGTCAGCGGGTGCTCTCAACTTCCCGTCTTTCTTACGGTCTTTTTTGTGCCATTGCATCAACTCGGCATGCTTTTTGTTTCTGAACAGATGTTTCAACCGTGGTATTATAGGAGCATACCACATCACCTTGGCAGGAACCCTTTTCCCGGTACGCTGGCCCTCAACATCACCAGGGTCATCTCTTCTGATCTTATACCGCAAGGCACCGCATACCGAGCATGCGTTCAAATCCTCGTACGCACCGCGGTAGAGGATGCAGTCATTAGGGCATGCATGTATCTTCTGCACCTCCAATCCTAGAGGGCATAGAACCTTTTTCGCTTCGTACGTACTGCCGGGCAATTCGTTATCCTTTGGAAGCTTATTCTTCATTATTTTCAGAAGCGAACTAAATCCCTTGTCAGATACACCATTGTCTGGCTTCCATTGCAGCAATTCCAGTGTGGTACCGAGCTTTCTGTTGTCATCTTCGCAATTTGGGTACAACCCTTTTTTGTGATCCTCTAACATGCGATCGAACTTCAACTTCTCCCTTTCACTTTCGCATTCTCTCTATGCATCAACAATGACCCGGCGAAGATCATCATCGGGCACATCGTCTGGTTCCTCTTGATCTTCAGCTTCCCCCATTGCAGCATCACCGTATTCAGGGGGCGGGTAGTTGTCGTCATCCTCTTCTTCTTCGTTGTCTTCCATCATAACCCCTCTTTCTCCGTGCTTGGTCCAAACATTATAGTGTGGCATAAAACCCTTCTGAAGCAGGTGGAAGTGAAGGGTTTTATAGTTGGAGAAAGCCTTCGTATTCTCACAGACAGTACATGGACAATGCATAAAACCATTCTGCTTGTTTGCCTCAGCCGCTTCGAGAAAATTATGCAGGCCCTCAATATACTCGGAGGTGCGTCGGTCACCGTACATCCATTGCCGGTTCATCTGCGTGCATATCATGAATAGAGAAGTGACCAAATTAATAGAAATTCATCATCACATTAAAGCCAAAGTACAGTAGTGACCAAAACAAATACATAACGTTCATACATAGTTCTCATTATTGAACAACATATAGCTCTCTAGAGCATCTAATTAAAACATACATTGAAACTAGAAAATTTAAATGCAACAACAAATGCGATCATAACCGCAACTAAGGTACCAATTGATCCAACGGCATAATGATACCAAGCCTCAGTATGAATGGCATATTTTCTAATCTTTCTAATCTTCAAGCGCATTGCATCCATCTTGATCTTGTGATCGTCGACGACATCGGCAACATGCAACTCCAACTTCATCTTCTCCTCTTCAACTCTTTGTAATTTTTCTTTCAAGTAATTGTTTTATTTTTCAACCAAATTTAACTTCTCGACAAGAATTTCTATGTCGGTTGGAATTTCCGGTTCACATAC
Organism: Elymus sibiricus; assembly: GCA_039707655.1. Classification (NCBI taxonomy): domain Eukaryota; kingdom Viridiplantae; phylum Streptophyta; class Magnoliopsida; order Poales; family Poaceae; genus Elymus; species Elymus sibiricus. The sequence continues at coordinate 405,131,776 of CM077663.1, forward strand.
CTCCTAGATTAAAATCTATGTCACGTTGGTCAGCATAATTGTCATAAACACTAAATAAAACAAATAGTTATAAAAGATAATATATACCACATCCGAATCATAGACCGGACGAGGGCAAATGAATAGAGAAGTGAATAGAGAAGTGATCAAATGTTATTATTGAAAAAATAAATACATAAAGTTCACACATAGTTCTCATAGAACAACATACAGCTCTCTAGAGCATCTAATTAAAACATAAATTGAAACTAACATACAACTATGTAAAACATTTAAATGCAACAACAAATGCGATCATAATGGCAACTAAGGTAACAATTGATCCAACAGCATAATGATACCAAGCCTCATTATCAATGGCATATTTTCTTATCTTTCTAATCTTCAAGCGCATTGCATCCATCTTGATCTTGTGGTCATCGACGACATCGGCAACATGCAACTCCAATTTCATCTTCTCCTCCTCAATTCTTTTCAATTTTTCTTTCAAATCCTCGTTTTCTTTTTCAACTAAATTTAACCTCTCGACAAGAGGGTCGGTTGGAATTTCCGGTTCACATACCTCCTAGATAAACACATCTATGTCACGTTGGTCGGCATAATTGTCATAAACACTAAATAAAACAAATAGTTATAAAAGATAATATATACCACATCCGAATCATAGACCGGACGAGGGCCGACGTGGGCGGATACCATGACCATGGCACTATATAATAACAAACAATAATAAAAGTAAGAAAATTACACAAGTATCTATCTAAATGATACAAGTAAGAACTTTTTTCTTTTAGAAAGAAGATAAGAAGAAGAGGCTAACCACGGTGGTGCCGGCGCCGAGATGGACGCGGGCGATCGACGGCGGTGAGGACGGGGACGGGACAGGACGGACCGCCAAACCTAAACAAATCTTGAGAAAAATGGAGCTTGGACAAGGAGCTTCGAGAGCAGAAAGCTTAAGTGTGGCTCGGGCATTTCATCGAACACCTCATGTGCATAGGAGGTGAGCTAGAGCACCACAAAGCTCTCCCCTCGCCGGCCAGAAAAACAGAGCAGTGTGGAGTGCTCTGCTCGCTGGCGGGGGGGTATATATAGGCATCTCATTGGTCCCGGTTCGTGGCTGGAACCGGGACTAAAGGACCCCATTTGGTCCCGGTTCCAGCCACAAACCGGGACCAATGGTTGTGGGCCAGGAGCGACCCCCATTGGTCCCGGTTAGTGTCTGGAACCGGGACCAAAGGGTCCAGACGAACCGGGACCAATGCCCCACGAGGCCCGGCCGGCCCCCTGGCCTCACGAACCGGGACCAATGCAGCCATGGGTCCCGGTTCGTGACTGAACCGGGACTAATGGGTTGGCCCGACCTGGACCAATGCCCTGTTATGTACTAGTGAACCTATATCCGGCCATAACCGCTCTGCACCGCTGTACCACCACCTTGATGTCCCCGTTGGTTGGGGTGCACCACCACCTTGACTTAGATCCGTCGCCGCTACACCCTCACCTATAGACACCGTCTCCGGGCTCCTCTCCTACCTTAATACAGGCATCCCACAACTAGTGATACTATTATTCACATCTAAATTTGCCTTTTTGTATCTTTATGTGTATTTCGAGTTGAAATTGAAATTTAAGGGGTTGTAAACACCTACCTTCTTAGAGCATCTCTAGCAGACCCCTTAAACCGTGGAACTGAAAACGCGGTTTCGCGGAAAACGCATTTTAAGATTCGGTTTGAGCTGCGGCCGAACAGACCCCTCAAACTTAAACTATAAAATCGAATATTCGCTTATATTTTTCCCCACGTCTTCTTCCTCTCGCCCGTGTCCATGGTCAGCTAGCTCGCTCCTATGAAGCTGGCGCACAACACACGAAGCGGCCAAATACGGAGCCGTAGCTACTCGAATCTATCTAGGAGCAATCGATCCTTCGAGCATCTAAGGTAAAGGGAGCTAGCAACCACCCACCTACCCGCCGCCGCCGCCGCTCCTGCGAGCTCCTCCGCAGGCTGGTGGCACAGCTGCTGTAAGCGCTGAGTTTCCGACGAGATTCCGGCGAGTTCCCTGGCGGAAGGTCGCCGGAGCCCGTGTGCGCACGGCGAAATTCCCTTGTTGCGTAGCGTTGACCAGTTTCCAGGTCACCTTCATTTTTGCCTCCAAATCTGTAAATGAAGGGGTCGTGTGGTTGGGCCTGAAAAAAGTTTACGAATTTGACCACTTTTACGAGCTCTATTCGGGATGTTTTTTGAGAACGTGAAACTGAAAACGTCGATTTTTACGAGTTTGACCACTTTTAAGGGTCTGCTAAAGATGCTCTTAACATCCACGATTTTTTGTTGAATTTTTTTATACTTCAAAATTTTAGTTTTCTCACACTGGAGCATGATAGCACCGTATATTCTCTTGCATTTCCCTACCCTACCCGAGCAGTAGTGTGAGAGCCACGGATGCAATGCAACGGCGACATCGGTGGGCCACCAAGGAAAGGCAAGATTTCAGTGCAACTAATGACTGTGGTTTCCCTGGAAAACGGCAATGACTGATAAATTTTGCTAACAAATGATTTGAATTTGTGGGCGTTCTAGTTATCGAAGATGCTATAGGAGTATTTTTCTTGCGAGCAAAAATGTATAGTCTCGTGAAAGATACTTCCTCCATATCACAGATTAATTATGCGTTTGTACAGCCTCCACTTAACTTTGGCTAGGAATGCCACTTTAGTTTATTTAGTTTGAAAATTATATGTTTTGGATTTGTCCCGGATAGTGTTTACAAAATATTATATACTTTTCAGTCTTTGATATATATTGTATTATATATTCACACCACGGTATAAATGTCACGTTTTTCACTACAGATACAAGCCATAGAATGTGATCAGACCAAGAACACACACACCACACACACTCCAGCTATGCACCTAATAAGATCTACAACCTGTACGCATACACAACACGTTTTGAGAAATTTCTAAAGCCATCCAACTCCCTGAACGCGATCTCAGAAATCGAACTTGGACGGGCTAGGTGTCCACCGCCACATCCAACCACCGAGCCACATGCTCGTTCTGAAGGTTACGTTCTTGAATTCAAACTGTTGCAAGATCACCAAAATTGATTCACAACAGTCTTCACCATGCAAAAGAAAATCAATTTTTTTCCAAAGCAATCAAAATCATAAATCAGACCAGATATTTGTTTTTGCAAATTTGCTAACCGTAGAAATCGTACAATCTGAAATTTATCACATAGACAATTACCCAAAAAAGAATAATCAGTTTTCCTTATTTTGGGAAGGAACAAAAGGTAGAGGAGTAGTATGATCGAGTCTTGAATGGATTCTAACCTTTTTTCCACCGTCGATAAAAAATCCAGACGGGAATTATATAGGTGGATCTACACGATAATAACTTGGTCACACCAGATTAATCGCTCATAATTTCCGATTAATGTGAGAATTTCTAAGGAGTCCCTAATTAGCACATAAATAGATAGATTGTGACAATGATTCTGGCAACAATAGTGCTTGCAGCGTCGGAGGGTCTGAAGAGGAGTGTGACATCACCAAAGACAGATATTTAGGCCTCCGCTAGTATCTGAACAAACAAAAACGTCGTCCTTGTCATCTTTAATGATATTTTACTCGCACTTTTAGCGTATGTGACGGGTGCCATCCTCGTTCCGTTAGTTGATATATTCTGTTGGGATGAAAATTCGTCGCCGGTGCCCAAGCTCCCACTGCCTGATACTAGTACTATATAATTTTGAAAGGTGAGTCCACATTGCGTCAATGATTCAGGCAATTTTGGGCTGTGATGACGGGGGCGATGGTCGTTCCGTTAGTTGATACTCATGGTCGATGCCCCTGGTGCATACGCTGGCGCTCGCCTCTGCATCGAACTATGCACGCAATTATTTTTATTAATTATCCAAGGTTGGTGATTAGTTAGTTACTGCAACTGATAATTAATGGTCATGTAGTCATGTTGCCTATATATACGACTCGGTCATACCGTCAGATGACCACAAGTGCAAACCTACAACAGAACCAAGCGCCTCCCTCGCGCCTCCGTTCTGCAACTGATCTGCTTCACTACATACCAGGTGCTCTCTTTAGTTGGTACGCACCGGGAACTGCTCTGCGAGATCGTCTGTCGGCCATGGTGGCGATCACGGTGCCCGTCTCCATGGACTCGATCCCGCTGGTGAAATGCGTTAATGCGGCAGCGGCGGCGGCGGTGGTGAGCGTCGACCTGTCGGTGCCGGGCGCGGCGGCGGCCGTGGCGGACGCGTGCCGCAGCGTGGGCTTCTTCAGGGCGACCAACCACGGTGTGCCGGCCGCCCTAGCCAACACGCTGGAGGCCCGCGCCGCATCCTTCTTTGCGCAGCCGCACAAGGACAAGCTGGCCGCGTCGACGCGGCCCTTCGGCTACGGCAGCAAGAGCATCGGCTGCAACGGCGACATGGGCTGACTCGAGTACATCCTACTCTCCGTCGGGTCTGGCTCCGCCGCCGTCTCCTCCCTGCCACCTTTACTCCGGTAAGTAAACCCATCAACACATGACACAACAATTCTTCCAAATGATTCTCTGTTCGGGAATGACCTCTGGGCTCTGGCTACACAAACTTACGGCTTATCATGTCCATGGATGATGGATGCAGGGTGGCGCTGGAGGAGTACGCGGACGCGGTGCGGGAGGTGGGAGCGCGGGTGCTGGAGCTGATGGCGGAGGGGCTGGGCGTCGCGGTTGAGCACCGCGGGGTGCTGCGGCGGATGGTGGCGGCGGGCGCCGATGGAGAGGCTGACGAGATGGTGCGCGTGAACCACTACCCGCCGTGTCCCTCGTCCCTGGCGGCGGGGCAGCGCGGCGTGACGGGGTTCGGGGAGCATACGGACCCGCAGATCATCTCCGTGCTCCGGTCCAACCGCGCTGGGGGCCTTCAGATCATGCTCCCGGACGGCCGCTGGGTACCCGTGGCCCCAGACCCCGATTCCCTCTTCGTCAACGTCGGGGACTCCCTCCAGGTAGGTGCTACCACACCGACTATTCCAAGTCCAAGCAAATGTGAGCACCAAATCAAGCAAAGTGTGCGTGCATGGTTGAAAAATGTTACGTGCATGGTTTGGCCCGCGCAATATTTAACCGGCGGCCGTTGGTTTCCCGTCTCCATGCATTTTCCCCCGACATACTCCTGCTTCTTGTCAACAACGTGCCGCACAAATCTACTCCCTTCGTTGCTAAATATAAGTCCTTTTAGACATTCCAATGGAAAACTACATACGGAGTAAAATAAATGAATTTACACTCTAAAATATGTCTATATACATCTGTATGTAGTCCAATAGTGAAGTCTCTAAAAAGACTTATATTTAGGAACCGAGGGAGTAGTTACTGCTTCCTCTTTACAAAAATGTAAGACGCTTTATTCACACTGTCATAGTGTAAAAAAAAAACGTCTTATATTAAGTTAGAGAGATAGTACTACTACATACAGTATGTTTTTTACGCGCATGCACTCAGATGTGAGATGTTTTTTGATGCAGGTGCTGACCAACGGGCGGTTCCGGAGCGTGAAGCACCGGGTGGTGGCGCCGGCAGAGGGGCAGCAGTCACGGCTGTCGGCGATCTACTTCGGCGGGCCGGCGGCGGCGCAGCGCATCGCTCCGCTGCCGGAGCTGATGCGCGAAGGGGAGCAGAGCCTGTACCGGGAGTTCACCTGGGCCGAGTACAAGAAGGCCACCTACAAGTCCGGCCTCGCCGACCACCGCCTCGGCCCCTTTGAGCTTGCCGTGGCCAAAGAATCTAACAACCCCGATCACCACTGCAGCAGCAGCAGCGCAGCCGTCCAGGTCCAGCCGCCGCCGCCGGCTCCCCCTCGCGTGGTAGTAGTTAGCTAGCCGGTAGCTTCTTTGTCTTCTTAACTAATGTACTTAATATTTATCCATCCTATATGTTGCTCTCCCCGTTTCAGAATGTAAGGTGCACCAGTTTTCATGAAAGTTAAACATATGTAATATATCCATCCAACATACTCCTTCTGTTTTTATTTATTCTGCATATTATTATTTTTAAAAGCTTAAAGACTTTCAACAACTTTGTAGAAAAATATATTAACACATACTTCCTCATCGTTGCATATATTTTCACATCATATAAAATTTATTACTTTAAATTTTCGTATTTTTTTCTATAAACTTGGTCAAACTTTATAAAGTTTCACTCCAGTCAAATCTAATATGTGGAGTAAACGACCGAGTAAACCATTTTAGGAGTACTATGTACTCCCTCTTTAAACTAATATAAGAGTGTTTAGATAACTAAAATAGTGATCTAAACGCTCTTATATTAGTTTACGGAGGAAGTAGTAACTAAGGGCATTTCTAGCCGTTCCTCTAAATTTTAGGAGTAAATGACCGAGTAAACCTTAGTGGGGCATTTTTACTCCTCTATTTTTTTTACCATTTTTAGTCAATTCCTTAAATTTAATGGAGTAAAATTTTGTTTTTCCAAACAATTTCAATTCTAGTTTTTGCAATCCATCTCAACTACATATTAGCAGTTTAGCACACATCTAAAAACCAAATATAATAATTAAGGTTCATACAATTCACGAATATTAGGAACTCATAGTATACAAACCAAATTACTCAAATTCAAACACAACGAAGGGTTCGAATGAAGTAAATAACATGATAAACGCACAACTACGAAGTGCTATGGAGATGCAAGTGATGCTCAACAAGATCATCTTGGAACTTGGTATGAACTTCTCGGTTCTTAATCCTGCGATGCCTTTCGAGGAATCTCTAGATCCTATTTGCATCGTGCTCTAGCTTAACAACATTTCTATTGATGATGTATTGATAGTAGTTCTCAGGCATGCCTCTCTCATCTTCAATGATCATGTTGTGCAAGATGCGGTTTTTTTTTGTTACAAATGATAGCTCTCGGGCAGTTTCAACACTTGGCAGTGCCACAAACGGTAACAAAGCGCTTCAGATGAACACCGAAAGCACTCTCCACATTCTTCCTAGTAGACTCTCGACATGTTGCAAAGTGAGATCTTTTGTTACATTTTGGAAGTGGAATTGTTTTGAAATTTTTAGCCCACGGAGGATAGATGCCATCTGCAAGGTAGTAACCCATCGTGTACTCATGGCCATTGACCGTATAGTTGCAAGGAGGGGCATCTCCGGCAACAACCTTAACAAACAGTGATGATCTCGACAACACATTCAGATCATTGTGAGAGCTAGGCAATCCAAAGATGAATGCCAGATCGATAGATTCTCCGATGCAACAGCCTCAAGAATGATTGTTGGATTGTTTTAGTGGCCTTTGTATTGATCTTTCCACCCTGCAGAGCAATTCTTCCCGCTCTAGTGCATGCAGTCAACCGATCCTAGGATCCCTGCCCATCATTTCGTCACTCGCTGCCATAAGCCTCTTGGTGTCTTCCTCGTTGGGTGCACTCAGGTACTGTGGCCCAAAGATATCGATCACGACTTTTGTGTACCTTTGAATGGTTTTTGTGCACCGTAAATAGCTAAGCCCCTGCTATTAATACAATCTTGGGATCACACAAAATTGTCCTCGGCTCCCCCTTCGCTCCCCACCCGAGTCGCCACGCGTGCGACCGAGAGGAAACCTAGCCGTCGCCGGCGGGGTCCACCTCCCTATCCTCCTCCACCTCATTGCCACGAGAGGGCGTAGCCAGGCAAAGCCTGGTCGCCATCGGCGGCAGGGGGACCTCGTCGCCTCGCGCGTCAATCCCAGAGCGGGCCTAGGAAGATGGGCTAGTGTGTCGTGCTTGATGCCGGTTGTGACAGCACGACGACGCGCCAGAGCAGTGCGCGGTGGCAACCCGCAGCGGCATAACGGGCAGCATGCAAGGGGAGCATGCTTGGGGGCTGGATGCAGTCGCGGCTCTGCCGGATCTGGTCTTAAGAGCGGCGAGGGCCGTGGGCTACTTGGATTGCGGGCAACCACCACTGCCATGGCCATCTTATATAGTGGAGGTGGCAGTGTAGTGGTTGTGGTGCGACAGCCCCCCCCCCCCCCCCGCGCTGTCCCTGGGTCTTAGCTCAGTGACTGGTCACGAGGGTGTGGTCGTCCGATAGTGGCAGGGGTGCTTCAGGGTGCTTCGTGGCCTTGCTATCATGTGCAGCGGTGGCCCTGCTCCATGGTGTGCAGCCTCGCTGGTGACGGCTGATGGTAGTGCTGTTGGGGAACGTCGCATGGGAAACAAAAAATTTCCTACGCACACGCAAGATCTATCCATGGTGATGAGCATCTACGAGAGGGAGAGTGAATCTACATACCCTTGTAGATCGCTAAGCGGAAGCGTTAAGAAACGCGGTTGATGTAGTCGAACGTCTCCGCGATCCAAATCGCAAGTCGTCCCTCGAACCGATCACGAACTAGTGCCGAACAGACGGCACCTCCGCGTTCAACACATGTACGGCTTGATGACGCCTTCACCTCCTCGATCCAGCGAGCGATGATGAAGTAGTAGATGAGTTCCGGCAGCACGACGGCGTGCTGATGGTGGTGAGGAACAATCTCTGCAGGGCATCGCCAAGCACTACGGAGATTATGACGGGAGGAACTAGAGGGCTAGGGTTGCCGGCACACGGCTTGGGAATTCCTGATGTGTCCCGTGTGCTAGCCCTGCCCCTCTATTTATATGTTGAGACCTGGGGTCTAAACTTGGAGAGAAAACCTCCACAAGGTCGGTTTTGCCCGCACAAGGTCGGTTTGGCCCGCACGGAAAGAGTCCAACTCGGATTCCAGCAGTACCGCGCACAAGCGGTAGTACCGCTCGTGAGCGGTAGTACCGCTTGAGCGGTAGTACCGCTTCACACAAGCGGTAGTACCGCTTACGCGGTAGTACTGCCTTACCAGCGGTAGTACCGCTTAAGGCAGCAGCAAAACTTCCTTTTGCACTTTCCAATACCTCGTGGGTTTTACCCCTTTGGCCCATATAAAGTGTTGCTGCACCCGAACACTTCGGTAAACATCCGGAACCCCTTCCGGTGAATTCCGGAACCCTTCCGGAGATCAAAACACTATTATCACATATATCAATCTTTACCTCCGGACTCTTCCGGAGATCCTCGTCATGTCCGGGATCTTATCCGAGACTCCGAACAACCTTCGGTCACCAACACAATAACTCAATTATACTAATCGTCACCAAACGTTAAGTGTGTAGACCCCGCGGGTTCGAGAACTATGTAGACATGACCGAGACACCTCTACGGTCAATAACCAATAGCGGGACCTGGATGCCCATATTGGTTCCTACATATTCTACGAAGATCTATATCGGTCGAACCTCTATGTCAAGGATTCAATTAATCACATATGCTGTTCCCTTTGTTCTTCGGTATGTTACTTGCCCGAGATTCGATCGTCGGTATCCCTATACCTAGTTCAATCTCGTTACCGGCAAGTCTCTTTACTCGTTCCGTAATACAAGATTCCGTGGCTAACACCTTAGTCACATTGCTTGCAAGGCTTATAGTGATGTTGTATTACCGAGTGGGCCCCGAGATACCTCTCCGTCACACGGAGTAACAAATCCCAGTCTTGATCCATGCCCACTCAACAGACACCCTCGGAGATACCTGTAGAGCATCTTTATAGTCACCCAGTTACGTTGTGACTTTTGATACACACAAGGCATTCCTCCGGTGTCAGTGAGTTGCATGATCTCATGGTCATAGGAACAGATACTTGACATGCAGAAAACTATAGCAATAAACTGACACGATCATATGCTATGTTTATAGTTTGGGTCTTGTCCATCACATCATTCTCCTAATGATGTGATCCCGTTATCAAATGACATCTCATGTCTATGGCTAGGAAACCTTGACCATCTTTGATCAACGAGCTAGTCTATTAGAGGCATACTAGGGATACAGTGTTGTCTATGTACCCACACATGTATTTGAGTTTCCAATCAATACAATTATAGCATGGATAATAAACGATTATCATGAACAAGGAAATATAATAATAACCACTTTATTATTGCCTCTAGGGCATATTTCCAACAGTCTCCCACTTGCACTAGAGTCAATAATCTAGCTCACATCACTATGTGATTTACATTGTAATGAATCTAACACCCATACAGTTCTGGTGCTGATCATGTTTAGCCCTTGGAAGAGGTTTAGTCATCGGATCAGCAACATTCAGATCCGTGTGCACTTTGCAAATATTTATGTCGTCCACCTTGATGTAATCGCGGATGGAATTGAAACGTCGCTTTATGTGTCTGGTCCTCTTGTGAAACCTGGGTTCCTTGGCTAGAGCAATGGCACCAGTGTTATCACAGAACAGAATCATTGGGTTTAGTGCACTAGGCACTACTCCAAGATCTGTCATGAACTCCTTCATCCAGACACCTTCCTTCGCCGCCTCCGAGGCAGCGATGTACTCCGCTTCGCATGTAGAATCAGCTACTACGCTTTGCTTGGAACTGCACCAGCTAACCGCACCCCCATTGAGAATAAATACGTATCCGGTTTGCGACTTAGAGTCATCCGGATCAGTGTCAAAGCTTGCATCGACGTAACCCTTTACAACGAGCTCTTGATCACCTCCATAAACGAGAAACATGTCCTTAGTCCTTTTTAGGTACTTCAGGATATTCTTGACCGCCGTCCAGTGTTCCATTCCTGGATCACTTTGAAACCTTCCGGCCATACTTATGGCAAGGCTGACATCGGGTCTTGTGCACAGCATTGCATACATGATAGAGCCTATGGCTGAAACATAGGGGACGACACTCATCTTTTCTCTATCTTCTGCAGTCACTGGGCATTGAGTCTTACTCAACTTCACACCTTGCAATACAGGCAAGAACCCCTTCTTGGACTGATCCATTTTGAACTTCTTCAAAACTTTGTCAAGGTATGTGCTTTGTGAAAGTTCTATTAAGCGTCTCGATCTATCTCTATAGATCTTGATGCCTAATATGAAAGCAACTTCTCCTAGGTCCTTCATTGAAAAACTCTTGTTCAAATATTCCTTCACGCTTTCCAACATTTCTATATTGTTTCCAATCAGCAATATGTCATCCACATATAATATTAGAAACGCTATAGAGCTCCCACTCACTTTCTTGTAAATACAAGCTTCTCCGTAAACTTGTATAAACCCGAACGCTTTGATCACCTCATCAAAGCGAAGATTCCAACTCCGAGACGCTTGCACCAGTCCATAAATGGATCACTGGAGTTTGCAAACTTTGTCAGCATTCTCTGGATCGACAAAACCTTCTGGTTGCATCATATACAACTCTTCCTTAAGGAAACCGTTAAGGAACGCTGTTTTGACATCCATCTGCTAAATTTCATAATCGAAAAAGGCAGCTATTGCTAACATGATTCTGACAGACTTAAGCATCGCTACGGGTGAGAAGGTCTCATCGTAGTCAACTCCTTGAACTTGTGAAAAACCCTTTGCCACAAGTCGAGCTTTATAGACGGTGACATTACCGTCCGCGTCCGTCTTCCTCTTAAAGATCCATTTGTTCTGAATGGCCTTACGCCCTTAAGGTAATACTTCCAAAGCCCATACTTTGTTTTCATACATGGATCCCGTCTCGGATTTCATGGCCTCTAACCATTTCTCGGAATCCGGGCCCACCATCGCTTCTCCATAGCTCGTAGGTTCATCGTTGTCCAACAACATGACCTCTAAGACAGGGTTTGTAGGAGATATGCCCTAGAGGCAATAATATATGTTATTGATTATCTCCATGTTCATAATTAGGTTTATGTTCCATGCTATAACTGCTATGGTTCTCGAGTCTACAATAACCCCGAGGCTCGGAGGAAGACTCATATGCACGTGTGGAATAATAAATGGTAAAATGTATTCCTAGTCTGGCCTCTAAGACTGGCTCAAGTATTGCATGATGATCCTGTTTTCCTGATCATGGGCATGGCTATGCCGGCAATTTTGAGGGCACAATGTTAGAAGAACATTTGTGTTGAATCGACCCGAATTGATGTTATGCTATGAGATTCATTCGTCATAAGTTAATGGTTTATAACACAGAGATGGTTAATGTTTGCATGATTCCTTAGACCATGAGAGTATCGAGTTTCTTCATGCTTGCTTCATGAACTTTGGGGTTTGTTAAACGTCATCCGTAAATGGGTGGCTATTACGGCGGCTTACGGGTTCATGGAAAAGTATGTCAAGTAACTTGATAGCTCAAGATTGGGATTTGCTCCTCCGACGATGGAGAGATATCTCTGGGTGTCTGGCCAGACGATGATGGATACCATAACACCGAGAGGGCCCAGAGATATCTCTCCATCGTCGGAGGAGCAAATCCCAATCTTGAGCTATCAAGTTACTTGACATACTTTTCCATGAACCCGTAAGCCGCCGTAATAGCCACCCATTTACGGATGACGTTTAACAAACCCCAAAGTTCATGAAGCAAGCATGAAGAAACTCGGTACTCTCATGGTCTAAGGAATCATGCACACGTTAACCATCTCTGTGTTATTAACCATTAACTAATGACGAATGAATCTCATAGCATAACATCAATTCGGGTCGATTCAACACAAGTGTTCTACCAACAATTGTGCCCTCAAAATTGCCGGCATAGCCATGCCCATGATCAGGAAAACAGGATCATCATGCAATACTTGAGCCAGTCTTAGAGGCCAGACTAGGAATACATTTTACCGTTTATTATTCCACACGTGCATATGAGTCTTCCTTCGAGCCTCGTGGTTATTGTAGACTCGAGAACCATAGCAGTTATAGCATGGAACATTAACATAATTATGAACAGGGAGATAATCAATAACATTTATTATTGCCTCTAGGGCATATCTCCTACAGACTCCCACTTGCACTAGAGTCAATAATCTAGTCAATGCTAATGCACTTTACACCTATGGCATACTGGTGTAAAATATGCTTCGCATGTGGTATAGCCTGATGTCCAACGGATCTGACGACTTCAGCTCCGTGTGTAACTTTGCATATTCTCGCGTTTTCACGCTTTCACAAAATTCATATTTTGTGTGGACTTGGCTTTGCATATGTGTGAATCATTGGTCGAAACCTGATTCCTCAGACTGAGCTATGGAGCAACTATCTGCAATAGTGTCCCATAGACCAAAGCCATCTTGGAACCATACTAAGTTCATGAATGAACTATATGATTCAACAACTTCTTTGTCGCTTCTAAAGCGTCAACATACTTAGCCTTTGTTATAGAATTCGCCACAGTATCTTGTTTGGAACAATTTCCAACTACCGTGCCACCATGTTGTGTATCACAAAACCCTCAATTTAAATCGAAAATCGCATGGAGCATAGATGAAGACTGTATCGATGTAACCTTTTACAACGAACTCTTCATGATCTCGGCTTGCGAGAAAACATGTCATCAGTACTGCTCTAGTACTCAATGACATCTTTCACTGTTGTCCCATGATCAGTACTTTGATCACTATGGTATCTATACTCGCAACAACTTTGGAGTATTGGACATATCTGGTTGTTTTTACATACCATGGAATACATGATTAATCCAAACACAAGAGTGTGTGGAATCTCCATCATGTATTTTACTCATCAGTGTTTTGGCACACCGAGTCTTGCAAAAACTCTTTCCATGTGACCTCAGCAAGAATCACTCCTTGGCGTTTTAAATGCCAAAAGGTTTTAGCATCTTGTCAATATGTATTCATTGCTTAGGCCCATTAGGTAAATCTATCTCCATAGATCATCATGCCTAATATTGAGGCTATTTAGCCTAAGCACTTCATCGAAAAACTGTTTTCAAATGAAGTCCTAATTCGTGTCAAGAAATTTATTTCCAATTAACAATGTGTCAAGTACACACGGTTTTTAGAAATATTATTATGCTCCCACTTACTTTCTTGAATCACAAGCATCTTCGATACCCATTTGATGAAGTCAAACCCCTTTGACCATTCCATCAAAAACGAAGATTCCAACTCCACTTTGCTCTCTTCTGTCCATCGCTGGAACTCTGAAGTTTGCATACTTACTAGCATCCTCTAGATCGACAAATTACTTTGGATTGTATCACATACAAGTCCTAGGTTTCATTTCCATTAGATGAAAATCCTTTTGTCATCCATGTTTCATATCTCATGATTGAAATATGTATTAATTGCTAGTTCAACCCGAAGCGACTTCAAGCATCGCTACGGTGAGACAATCTCATCGTAGTCAACTCCTTGAACTTGTTATTGCAACAAGTCGAGCTTTATGGATAAAACATTTTACCCGTATCAGTTTTTAGTTCCATAAATATTCGTTAGACTCTAAGTCTTCCGAAAGGTGTATCAAGATTTTAATCTCGAATCACTTATATGGAAACTATCTCGGATTGTATTGGCATTTAGCCAATTCCGGAGTCAGGGCCCATTAACGCTTCCTTGTGTATTGTAGGTATACTGTTGTCTAACAACAATATCTCGTTTGCGCACCTGATAGGTTTGCACGAGCTTTGCCTACGTGGTTCAGCTGCAAGTTCGACCGAAGTCCATACATTTTATTGTAGAGACTTCCGTATCAGTCGCAGTAGGAAACTCCGGAATCACTTCCAAGGTTCCTTTCCTTTGACCTGATGACGAAGATACCGGTTATCTCGTCGAGTTGCACTGTCCTCCCACTCACCTTTTGTAAGAACTATTCTCTTTAAAAGTATACCGTTTTGTGGCAAAATCCTTTGCCTCGGTATAGTGGTGGGGAAATACCCAATGACTTGGGATAACCTTACAAAGTAGCACTTGTCTGATTTGGAATAGGTTTGTAACCTTTTACACAAGCCCCATATTCCAAATGTTTAAGAAAAGATATAACATGGTTGGGCGTACCATACCATGACGTCATTTCAACAGACCCGATGGAGCTCTTTTCAGTGTAAAAGCCGCAGTCTCTAAAGCATCACTTTAAAAGGGATAATGGCAAATCTATTTATGTCATCTTTGATCTTACCATGTCATAAATGGTTCGATTACATCTTCACGGACTTTCCACTTGCAGTGGTGTTCCGGGAGGTGCAAGTTATGAAACCCCTTTCACAACTCATCAGACATTCGCTAAACTTGTAACTCAAATATTCCTTTCTGCAATTGAATTGTAGAAACATAATTTTCTTGTTACAACAACTTCTACTTCATTTTTGAAAACCTTATGAATGAATTCAAAAGATCCAGACTTACGTCTCAACAAGTAAATATCCATATATCTACTTGAGTCATTTCTGAAGATAGATAAATCGACTACTTGCAACAACATTTATTGGACTACACACATCATAATGTATGATCACCAATATGTTCTTTGCTCGTTCCTTATGGCCTGTGAACGGTATTTCAGTCACTTCACTTTTCAGAGGAAAGTTGCAAGTGTCAGATGATTCAAAATCAAACGACTTCAAAATCCATCATAATGGAATTTTCCATGCGGGTTTCTCCAATGTGACCAAATGCAGTGCCACACTTGTGTGGTATTCTTTTAGTCTTGCGACATTTAGCGTCAGTGTTATGGATGTATCATATTACCATCAATATTCATAGCATACATCCCATCCTGTATGGAAGCATGGCCCTTCATGTTATTCATAACACCGAACATCATAAGTTCTCTTATGAATAACCTTCTTGCAAAATACCTTATGCAAAGGGCTAGAGTGTATGAAACTCTAAATGAATTATGAAAGTAAATACAGAGGTAATGTATTAATATCAATATTCATAACATACATCTCATTCATAATGAAAGTATGGCCCTTATGTTATTCATAACATCGAACATCAAAAGTTCTCTTATGAATAACCTTCTTGCAAGATACTTTATGCAACGGGCTAGAGTGTAAAACTCTAAAATGAATTATGAAAGTAAATACATAGGCAATGTATTAATATCAATATTCATAACATACATCTCATTCATAATGAAAGTATGGCCCCTATGTTATTCATAACATCGAACATCAAAAGTTCTCTTATGAATAACCTTCTTGCAAGATAGTTTATGCAATGGGCTAGAGTGTAAAACTCTAAAATGAATTTATGAAAGTAAATACATAGGGAATACACTAATGGACGGTATAGTAACATTTACTATGTTCCTTGTGTGTATCTTAACCTCATTCCTGGCTAGTCTTTCAGACCATAGTAGTTCTTACATCGAGCTGCAACAGAATGCAATCGAGCGGGTATCTTTGTGATTAACTCACAATACCCAAGAATTAGTGATTAACATGTTTAACCATAATTCCCAAGAACTATATCTTTGACCAGCCTTCTATACATCAAAAACTTGTATGACATTCATACATGAGCTGGATATTCCAGTCTTCTTTCCTTTTGCCTTTATACTTCTAACAGTTTAACTTTTAGTATTTTTCCTACTCTCAGAAGAAGCATCCAACTTAAGAGTGGCGTTAGCCCCGGACTTCCTAGGCGTGAAAGTCTTACTAACACCCTTCGGACACTTCCTTTCTCTTTAAGTTGTTGTTTTATTCACCTTTCATCATATGACTGGCGTTCTTCTGGATCCCTCTCTTATCAGTCTAATGCATAGTAAACTCCTTTACTAATAGTTTGCAAACAAACATTGCTTTGGATATCTCATATCTTTTAGCCTTTGTCTGTCTCTGAAAATGATTTTCAGATTCCATGAATATCACATAACTATCCAAACTTTCGAAGTTCGGGTCTCATGGAAGCAAACGTATTGCACTTGACTGAAACAGAATTCTAGCTTTTGGATCGAAGGACGAGAGTCACATGATCCATAGAATTAGCGGGAGAATACCGAAAGTATGCGATAGGACAAAGCCCTTCTCGGCACAATTGAGGACAATCCTCACATTACGTTACCAACCGTAAAGTTTTAACCAGATATTTAACAGCTATTCAATTTTAATAGGGAAGGTGGAAACGCGAGCCATTGTTCTACAACTATTATGCAAATCACACTTAGACAGTGTTCAAAATTAATTGCACTGAGAATTAAACAAGTTAATTCTAAAGGGCGCTCCCACTCAAATCAATATCTCTCATAATTGATTGTGAGTGATACAAGATCCGCATTTCAATTCAACGCCATTGACGGGTTCATCACTGATGACGTGAATTTCAATCGGTAGGCCAACTTGCCAATCACATCTCTATGTGACTCTTGTTCATCTTTCGATGCGTGTGTTCCGAGCTCATGACTCTCATGCCTGAACGTCAAGACAACCAAGTGATCTCGCTGCGAGGTCTGACCTCACCCGCCTCACACATCCCTAATCGTTCGTACTCATGTGTACATGTCGTACCCCGAAAAGTTAGGTGCCATGACGGTGCTACACTTGGGAAAACACTGACTACTTGATATTTTTGTGAGAGATCACCCTAATAAAAAGCGACTACCGCGCAATCAAGAAGGGTGCATCATAAGGGATAAACATCTCAGGCAATTCATAATTAGCATGACATGGTATAGCCCCTTCTGACGGAGAAGTCAAACATTTCTTCGTCTTCGGCATTCGCGTTGGTGTTCACCTTCGCGAAGATTGCCACCACCTTGTCGATGCACCAGATAATATTGCTATCTCTATAGCTAATAAAATAAGTGCATTACATAAGGTTGACACGCAGGTCATTAAAGTGCAATCATATGGCTCCAGCCATCATGCCGAATCATGACACGCAGGCCATGTTAATCAATTTACATCATATAGGCATCTCATACATAATCAAATTAATATGAGCACTGCTATACCACATCACATGCACATGCAAACCATCTTGCAAAACCAAGTTAGACGCCTCTAATCGGTTCATGCAAAATTTTATTTTCCGTGGCTTCTAATGTTTCGAAACAAACCGAAGCTACCAACGTCCATCATCAAGCATGATAATCCAGGTCGCTAGATTAACATTGCGGGGTGTATGAAACACGAGATAATAAAATCTCGAGCCCCATACTAAACTTCGTCATACACGTGACCCCCGTGCAGATCATATCTGCATTGCCCTTTCGTCTACGAAACATCCATCTTTCTCAACTATGGTGGAACCCAAAGAACTGTTAGCACTTCGTTGATCTGTCAATCAGCATAGTCAGGAGCAGCATGAAAGGATCGCGGATTGCCAGAACTTTGTGAGATTCCACCATGCCGTCAAGATCAGGACTACGCAAATTCAGGGGAAGCAACAGGAACATCGGGTAACAGATTTCATCTGTTACCCGCACAAATAATTTTCAGTAATAGATCTCATCTACTACCTAATTATATTGCGCAACACCCATACATCTCTATGTATTCTAGATCGCAACCTGCATCTACGCATAGCACGGCTCTTGATGCCACTGTAGGGTAACGCAGCAGAAAACAAAAATTTTCTGACCTACGCACCATCCCAGGACCACTATGGAGACTGCATACAAGGTTTGATCTCTTTCGTTACCGACTCGTAGCGCAGCGGAAGTAGAGTCAATGACGAACGGCGGTGCAGATCCCCGCAGCTAGGATTTTACAACCTCCCAACCGCGAGGATGTATACCCTCATCTGCCCCGCGGACAGCCCTCCGGGAGGCGGTCGCACAGTCCCCCGGACGGTGTCGCGGACAGCCCTTCGGGAGGACCTCCGAAACTCGGACTGTCACTCGGACAGCCCTTCGGGAGGACCTCCAAAACTCGGACGGTCACACGGACAGCACTTCGGGAGGCACTCTCGAACTAAGACCGAAACTACGATCTCTCTACAGAGTTGCACACATACGGTGTCATCTATCCGGCAGGGCTTCGCCGTCCAGAACTAGTTCCTGCCGGAACCCAGACAGCCTTTCGGCTCTACGAAACTATTTCGCTGGGAGGGAGAGAGAATGCCAGATCATGCATGGCTTGTGTCTGAGAGAATGGATGTAGGTTTGGGCTGCCCCTCACCTCCTATTTATAGGAAAACCAAGGGGTAGGATGGGACTTGGAATTACCAAAATGCCCATGAGGTGAGCACACCACAAGGGCATAAAAGGAAAGCCTCCAAATAGTGTTGCCTGCATCACCATGCCTGCATCACCATGCCTGCATCATCCCCTAATAGTATTTCCACTATATACAAATAGTGTTTCCACTATTTGCAATAGTGTTTCCAATAAAGTAATCCAAAAAGCACTTTCACTATTCACGACGACATTTTTCAGCGTCTGATCAAACTGAAAATATTCATGTGGGCTTAGAACATTTCCAGTACCCACCAAAATAATTTTCAACGCGAGCCGGAACAATTCCGGTTTAGTGATTTTCATCTGCGAAAAGCATCTGAAGCGGTTTCGGCAGCTCCGGAACATTTCCGGTTTTCATCTCGGAAAATTCCAGAAAGTTTCCAGAATGATTCTGGCACCCTCCAAGAATTATCAGGCATGTGCCAAAACCAATTTGACTTTATGGTATCCTCTGAAACAACTTTTCAGTTTCACCGGAACTCATCCGGTGACCTCTCTGCGGAACTTTTCCGCTGTCCGAAACTTTTCCGGTGTTTTTCTCTCAGACTCCCTGTCTAGTATTCAGCAGATAGATGACCCTTAAGCGTGTGACCCTATAGGTTCGGTGAAGCATAGACATGACCCGGAACCCCTTCCGATCAATGATCAACATCGGAGCCGTGGACACCCATATTGATCCCTATACCCACACAAATGAATATTCGAGTGAACCTCGAGTTGCCGTGTGCTATTCTGTTGCTTCGCGATATGTTACAATTACCCAAGGTGAGAAACATCGGCATCCTCGTGGATCAACACTTGTCCACAATGCCAGTTACCTCGTTGCCGGTATTGTTCTCTTTTCTCGTTCCCGTGTTCCAGCATCCCTGTGATCAAATCACCCTGTGTCTGGCCAGACGATGATGGATACCGTAACACCGAGAGGGCCCAGAGATATCTCTCCATCGTCGGAGGATCAAATCCCAATCTGGAGCTATCAAGTCCCTTGACATACTTTTCCATGAACCCGTAAGCCGCCGTAATAGCCACCCATTTACGGATGACGTTTAACAAACCCCAAAGTTCATGAAACAAGCATGAAGAAACTCGATACTCTCATGGTCTAAGGAATCATGCAGACGTTAACCATCTCTGTGTTATTAACCATTAACTAATGACGAATGAATCTCATAGCATAACATCAATTCGGGTCGATTCAACACAAGTGTTCTACCAACAATTGTGCCCTCAAAATTGCCGGCATAGCCATGCCCATGATCAGGAAAACAGGATCATCATGCAATACTTGAGCCAGTCTTAGAGGCCAGACTAGGAATACATTTTACCGTTTATTATTCCACACGTGCATATGAGTCTTCCTTCGAGCCTCGTGGTTATTGTAGACTCGAGAACCATAGCAGTTATAGCATGGAACATAAACATAATTATGAACAGGGAGATAATCAATAACATTTATTATTGCCTCTAGGGCATATCTCCTAAAATTTGCTCCTCCGACGAGGGAGAGATATCTCTGGGCCCTCTCGGTGTTATGGTATCCATCATCGTTTGGCCAGACACAGGATGATTTGATCACAGGGATGCCGGAACACGGGAACGAGAAAAGAGAACAATACCGGCAATGAGGTAACTGGCATAGTGGACAAGTTGTTGATCCACGGGGATGCCAACGTGTCTCACCTCGGGTATTTGTAACATATCGCGAAGCAACAGGAATAGCACACGGCAACTGGAGGTTCGCTCGAATATTCATTCGTGTGGGTATAGGGGTCAATATGGGTGTCCACGGCTCCGATGTTGATCGTTGATCGGAAGGGGTTCCGGGTCATGTCTATGCTTCACCAAACCTATAGGGTCACAAGCTTAAGGGTCATCTATCTGTTGAATACTAGACAGGGAGTCTGAGAGAAAATCACCTAAAAAGTTTCGGACGCCGGAAAAGTTTCGGACAGCGGAAAAGTTCCGCAGAGAGGTCACCGGATGAGTTCCGGTGAAACTGAAAAGTTGTTTCTGGGGATACCAAAAAGTCAAATTGGTTTTGGCACATGCCTGATAATTCTTGGAGGATGCCAGAATCATTCTGGAAACTTTCTGGAATTTTCCGGGATGAAAACCGGAAATGTTCCGGAGCTGCCGAAACCGCTTCAGATGCTTTTCGCAGATGAAAATCACTAATCCAGAATTGTTCCGGATGGCATTGAAAATTATTTTGGTGGTTACTCGAAATGTTCTAAGCCCACATAAATATTTTCAGTTCGACCAGACGCTGAAAAATGTCATCGTGAATAGTGAAAGTGCTTTTTGGGATATTTATGGAAAACCACCTTTTGGGATATTTCCAAAAGGCCTTCTAGAAGGCTTGGGGACCAAGGACCCTCCCTTGGGCGGTCCCCTTGGGTGTGGCCGGCCAAGATGGTGGAGCTCCATGGAGCTCCACATGGCCCTCCCTTTTCCCTTCCATGCCCTTTATGTGAGACATAAAGTAGGGGTATTTTGGTATTTTCAAGTGCCAACCCTACCCCTTGGTTTTCCTATAAATAGAGGAGTTGTGGGCTGCCATAAGACACTCTCTTACTCTCATACACAAGCCATGCATGATCTGGCATTCTCTCTCCCTCCCAGCGAAATAGTTTCGTAGAGCCGAAAGGCTGTCTGGGTTCCGGTGGGAACTAGTTCTGGACGGCGAAGCCCTGCCGGATAGATGACACCATATGTGTGCAACTCTGTAGAGAGATCGTAGTTTCGGCCTTAGTTCGAGAGTGCCTCCCGAAGGGCTGTCCGTGTGACCGTCCGAGTTTTGGAGGTCCTCCCAAAGGGCTGTCCGAGTGACAGTCCGAGTTTCGGAGGTCCTCCCGAAGGGCTGTCCGCGACACCGTCCGGGGGACTGTGCGACCGCCTCCCAGAGGGCTGTCCGCGGGGCAGATGAGGGTATACATCCTCGCGGTTGGGAGGTTGTAAAATCCTAGCTGCGGGGATCTGCACCGCCGATCGTCATCGACTCTACTTCCGCTGCGCTACGAGTCGGTAACGAAAATGATCAAACCTTGTATGCAGTCTCCATAGTGGTCCTGGGCTGGTACGTAGGTCGGAAAATTTTTGTTTTCTGCTGCGTTACCCTACAGGGTTGCCGTACCACTCAGGAGCAGTACGCGTCCTTGTCGACCTACGAGGTTCGATAGCAACTTGATCCGAAGCTTCATGATCATCATCATTAACTTCCTCTTCAACTGATGTAGGCTCTACAGAAACATCTTTCTGTGCTGCGCTACTCTCTGGTTGAAGTAAAGGTTCAATAACCCCATCAAGTTCTATCTTCCTCCCACTCAATTCTTTCGAGAGAAACTCTTTCTCAAGAAATGTTCCGTTTTTAGCGACAAACACTTTGCCTTCGGATCTGAGATAGAAGGTATACCCAAATGTCTCTTTTGGGTATCCTACGAAGACGCATTTCTCCGCTTTGGGTTCCAGCTTTTCAGGCTGAAGCTTTTTGACATAAGCATCACATCCCCAAACTTTAAGAAACGACATCTTTGGCTTCTTGCCAAACCATAGTTCATATGGCGTCGTCTCAACGAATTTTGATGGGGCCCTGGCAATAGTTCATATTTCTAATGGAGTTCATATTTCTGATCTTGATAACAGTATGGTGGAGTTTCAATGTTCTAGCAATCCGCGATCCTGATTGATCAACGAAGTGCTAACAGTTCATTGAATTCCACCGTAGTTAAAAAGAAAGATGAAATTTCGCAGACGAAAGGGCAATGCAGATATGAACTGCACGGGGGTCACGCGTATGACGAAGTTTAGTATGGGGCTCGAGATTTTATTATCTCGTGTTTCATACACCCCGCAATGTTAATCTAGCGACTTGGATTATCATGCTTGATGATGGACGTTGGTAGCTTCGGTTTGTTTTGAAACTTTAGAAGCCACGAAAAATAAAATTTTGCATGAACCGACTAGAGGCGTCTAACTTGATTTTGCAGGATGGTTTGCATGTGCATATGATGTGGTATAGCAGTGCTCATATTAATTTGATTATGTATGAGATGACTATATGATGTAATTTGATTAACATGACCTGCGTGTCATGATTCGGCATGATGGCTGGAGCCATATGATTGCACTTTAATGACCTGCGTGTCAACCTTATGTAATGCACTTATTTTATTAGCTATAGAGATAGCAATATTATCTGGTGCATCGACAAGGTGGTGGCAATCTTCGCGAAGGTGAACACCGACGCGAATGCCGAAGACGAAGAAATGAAAGACTTCTCCGTCAGAAAGGGCTATACCATATCATGCTATTATGAATTACCTGAGATGTTTATCCCTTATGATGCACCCTTCTTGATTGCGCGGTAGTCGCTTTTATTAGGGTGATCTCTCACTAAAATATCAAGTAGTTAGTGTTCTCCCAAGTGTAGCACCGTCACGGCACCTATCTTTTCGGGGTGCGCCATGTCACACGGGTACGAACGATTAGAGAAGTATGAGGCGGGTGAGTTGAGACCTCGCAGCGAGATCACTTGGTTGTCTTGACGTTCAGGCATGACCGTCATGAGCTCGGAACACACGCATCGAAAGATGAACAAGAGTCACATAGAGATGTGATTGGCAAGTTGGCCTACCGGTTGAGATTTTCGTCATCAGTGGTGTTACACCAATGGCGAACAATTTAAATTCGGGTCTTGTATCACTCACGATCAATTATGAGAGATATTGATTTGAGTGGGAGCGCCCTTTAGAATTAATTCTTTTAATTCTTAGTGCAATTAATTATGGACACTGTCTTAGTGTGATTTGCATAATAGTTGTAGAATAATGGCTCGCATTTCCACCTTCCCTATTAAAATTGAATAAGCTGTTAAATATCTGGTTAAGACTTTACGATTGGTAACGTAATGTGAGGATTGTCCTCAATAGTGCCGAGAAGGACTTTGTCCTATCGCATACTTTCGGTATTCTCCCGCTAATGCTATGGATCATGTGACTCTCGTCCTTCGATCCAAAAGCTAGAATTCTGTTTCAGTCAAGTGCAATACGTTTGCTTCCATGAGACCCGAACTTCGAAAGGTTGGATAGTTATGTGATATTCATGGAATCTGAAAATCATTTTCAGAGACAGACAAAGGCTAAAAGATATGAGATATCCAAAGCAATGTTTGTTTGCAAACTATTAGTAAAGGAGTTTACTATGCATTAGACTGATAAGAGAGGGATCCAGGAGAACGCCTGTCATATGATGAAAGGTGAATAAAACAACAACTTAAAGAGAAAGGAAGTGTCCAAAGGGTGTTAGTAAGACTTTCACGCCTAGGAAGTCCGGGGCTAACGCCACTCTTAAGTTGGGTGCTTCTTCTGAGAGTAGGAGAAATACTGAAAGTGAAACTGTTCGAAGTATAATGGCAAAAGGAAAGAAGACTGGAATATCCAGCTCATGTATGAATGTCATACAGGTTTTTGATGTATAGAAGGCTGGTCAAAGATATAGTTCTTGGGAATTATGGTTAAACATGTTAATCACTAATTCGTGGGTATTGTGAGTTAATCGCAAAGATACCCGCTCGATTGCATTCTGTTGCAACTCGATGTAAGAACTACTATGGCCTGAAAGACTAGCCAGGAATGAGGTTAGATACACGCAGGGAACATAGTAAATGTTACTATGCCTTCCATAGGTGTATTCCCTATGTATTTACTTTCATAATTCATTTTAGAGTTTCACACTCTAGCCCTTTGCATAAGGTATCTTGCAAGAAGGTTGTTCATAAGAGAACTTTTAATGTTCGGTGTTATGAATAACATAAGGGCCATACTTTCATTATGAATGAAATGTGTGTTATGAATATTGATAAATAATACATTACCTCTGGGTTTACTTTAATAATTCATTTTAGAGTTTCACACTCTAGCCCTTTGCATAAAGTTTGTTGCAAAAGAGTTGTTCATGAAAACAACAATTGTTGTTCAGTATTATGAATAACATGAAGGGCCATGCTTCCATCAAGGATGGGATGTATGTTATGAATATTGATGGTAATATGATGCATCCATAACACTGACGCTAAATGTCACAAGACTAAAAGAATACCACACAAGTATGGCACTGCATTTGGTCACATTGGAGAAACCCGCATGGAAAATTCCATTATGATGGTTTTTAAAGTCATTTGATTTTGAATCATCTGACACTTGCAACTTTCCTCCGAAAAGTGAAGTGACTGAAATACCGTTCACAGGCCATAAGGAACGAGCAAAGAACATATTGGTGATCATACATTATGATGTGTGTAGTCCAATAAATGTTGTTGCAAGTAGTGGATTTATCTATCTTCAGAAATGACTCAAGTAGATATGTGGATATTTACTTGTTGAGACGTAAGTCTGGATCTTTTTTTATTCATTCATAAGGTTTTCAAAAATGAAGTAGAAGTTGTTGTAACAAGAAAATTATGTTTCTACAATTCGATTGCAGAAAGGAATATTTGAGTTACAAGTTTAGCGAATGTCTGATGAGTTGTGAAAAGGGTTTCATAACTTACACCTCCCGGAGCACCACTCCAAGTGGAGAGTCCGTGTAGATGTAATCGAACCATTCATGACATGGTAAGATCAAAGATGACATAAATAAATTTGCCATTACCCCTTTTTAAGAGTGATGCTTTAGAAACTGCGGCTTTTACACTGAAAAGAGCTCCATCGGGTCTGTTGAAATGACGTCATGGTATGGTACGCCCAACCATGTTATATCTTTTCTTAACATTTGGAATATGGGGCTTGTGTAAAAGGTTACAAACCTATTCCAAATCAGACAAGTGCTATTTTGTAGGTTATCCCAAGTCATTGGGTATTCCCCCACCACTATACCGAGGCAAACGATTTTGCCACAAAACGGTATGCTTTTAAAGAGAATAGTTCTTACAAAAGGTGAGTGGGAGGACAGTGCAACTCGACGAGATAACCAGTATCTTCGTCATCGGGTCAAAGGAAAGGAACCTAGGAAGTGATTCCGGAGTTTCCTACTGCGACTGATACGGAAGCCTCTACATGAGATGTATGGACTTCGGTCGAACTTGCAGCTGAACCACGTAGGCAAAGCTCGTGCAAACCTATCAGGTGCGCAAACGAGATATTGTTGTTAGACAACAGTATACCTACAATACACAAGGAAGCGTTAATGGGCCCTGACTTCGGAATTGGCTAAATGCCAATACAATCCGAGATAGTTTCCATATAAGTGATTCAAGATTAAAATCTTGATACACCTTTCGGAAGACTTAGAGTCTAACGAATATTTATGGAACTAAAAACTGATACGGATAAAATGTTTTATCCATAAAGCTCGACTTGTTGCAATAACAAGTTCAAGGAGTTGACTACGATGAGATTATCTCACCGTAGCGATGCTTAAAATCGGTTCGGGTTGAACTAGCAATTAATACATATTTCAATCATGAGATATGAAACGTGGATGACAAAAGGATTTCCATCTGATGGAAATGAAACCTAGGACTTGTATGTGATACAGTCCAAAGTAATTTGTCGATCCAGAGGATGCTAGTAAGTATGCAAACTTCAGAGTTCCAGCGATGGACAGAAGAGAGCAAAGTGGAGTTGGAATCTTCGGTTTTGATGGAATGGTCAAAGGGGTTTGACTTCATCAAATGGGTATCGAAGATGCTTGTGATTCCAGAAAGTAAGTGGGAGCATAATAATATTTCTAAAAACCGTGTGTACTTGACACATTGTTAATTGGAAATAAATTTCTTGACATGAATTAGGACTTCATTTGAAAATAGTTTTTTGATGAAGTGCTTAGGTTAAATAGCCTCAATATTAGGCATGATGATCTATGGAGATAGATTTACCTAATGGGGCTAAGCTATGAATACATATTGACAAGATGCTAAAACTTTTTAGCATTTAAAACGCCAAGGAGTGATTCTTGCCGAAGTCACATGGAAAGAGTTTTGCAAGACTCGGTGTCCTAAAACACTGATGAGTAAAATACATGATGGAGATTCCACACACTCTTGTGTTTGGATTAATCATGTATTCCATGGTATGTAAAACAACCAGATATGTCCGATACTCCAAAGTTGTTGCGAGTATAGATACCAAAGTGATCAAAGTACTGATCATGGGACAACAGTGAAAGATGTCATTGAGTACTAGAGTAGTACTGATGACATGTTTTCTCGCAAGCGGAAATCATGAAGAGTTCGTTGTAATATGTTACATCGATACAGTCTTCACCATTTGTCCATGCGATTTTCGATTTGATTTAAGGGTTTTTGTGTAATACACAATATGGTGGCACGGTAGTTGGAAATTGTTCCAAACAAGATACTGTGGCGAATTCTATAACAAAGGCTAAGTATGTTGACGCTTAAGAAGCGACAAAGAAGTTGTTGAATCATATAGTTCATTCATGAACTTAGTATGGTTCCAAGATGGCTTTGGTCTATGGGACACTATTGCAGATAGTTGCTCCATAGCTCAGTCTGAGGAATCAGGTTTCGACCAATGATTCACACATATGCAAAGCCAAGTCCACACAAAATATTAATTTTGTGAAAGCGTGAAAACGTGAGGATATGCAAAGTTACACACGGAGCTGAAGTCGTCAGATCCGTTGGACATCAGGCTATACCACAAGCGAAGCATATTTTACACCAGTATGCCATAGGTGTAAAGTGCATTAGCATTGACTAGATTATTGACTCTAGTGCAAGTGGGAGTCTGTAGGAGATATGCCCTAGAGGCAATAATATATGTTATTGATTATCTCCCTGTTCATAATTAGGTTTATGTTCCATGCTATAACTGCTATGGTTCTCGAGTCTACAATAACCACGAGGCTCGGAGGAAGACTCATATGCACGTGTGGAATAATAAATGGTAAAATGTATTCCTAGTCTGGCCTCTAAGACTGGCTCAAGTATTGCATGATGATCCTGTTTTCCTGATCATGGGCATGGCTATGCCGGCAATTTTGAGGGCACAATGTTAGAAGAACATTTGTGTTGAATCGACCCGAATTGATGTTATGCTATGAGATTCATTCGTCATAAGTTAATGGTTTATAACACAGAGATGGTTAATGTTTGCATGATTCCTTAGACCATGAGAGTATCGAGTTTCTTCATGCTTGCTTCATGAACTTTGGGGTGTGTTAAACGTCATCCGTAAATGGGTGGCTATTACGGCGGCTTACGGGTTCATGGAAAAGTATGTCAAGTAACTTGATAGCTCAAGATTGGGATTTGCTCCTCCGACGATGGAGAGATATCTCTGGGCCCTCTCGGTGTTATGGTATCCATCATCGTCTGGCCAGACACAGGGTGATTTGATCACAGGGATGCCGGAACACGGGAACGAGAAAAGAGAACAATACCGGCAACGAGGTAACTGGCATCGTGGACAAGTTGTTGATCCACGGGGATGCCAACGTGTCTCACCTCGGGTATTTGTAACATATCGCGAAGCAACAGGAATAGCACACGGCAACTGGAGGTTCGCTCGACTATTCATTCGTGTGGGTATAGGGGTCAATATGGGTGTCCACGGCTCCGATGTTGATCATTGATCGGAAGGGGTTCCGGGTCATGTCTATGCTTCACCGAACCTATAGGGTCACACGCTTAAGGGTCATCTATCTGTTGAATACTAGACAGGGAGTCTGAGAGAAAATCACCGAAAAAGTTTCGGACAGCGGAAAAGTTCCGCAGAGAGGTCACCGGATGAGTTCCGGTGAAACCGGAAAGTTGTTTCAGGGGATACCAAAAAGTCAAATTGGTTTTGGCACATGCCTGATAATTCTTGGAGGATGCCAGAATCATTCTGGAAACTTTCTGGAATTTTCCGGGATGAAAACCGGAAATGTTCCGGAGCTGCTGAAACCGCTTCAGATGCTTTTCGCAGATGAAAATCACTAATCCGGAATTGTTCCGGATGGCATTGAAAATTATTTTGGTGGGTACTGGAAATGTTCTAAGCCCACATAAATATTTTCAGTTCGACCAGACGCTGAAAAATGTTGTCGTGAATAGTGAAAGTGCTTTTTGGGATATTTATGGAAAACCACCTTTTGGGATATTTCCAAAAGGCCTTCTAGAAGGCTTGGGGACCAAGGACCCTCCCTTGGGGGGTGGGCCCCTTGGGTGTGGCCGGCCAAGATGGTGGAGCTCCATGGAGCTCCACATGGCCCTCCCTTTTCCCTTCCATGCCCTTTATGTGAGACATAAAGTAGGGGTATTTTGGTATTTTCAAGTGCCAACCCTACCCCTTGGTTTTCCTATAAATAGAGGAGTTGTGGGCTGCCATAAGACACTCTCTTACTCTCATATACAAGCCATGCATGATCTGGCATTCTCTCTCCCTCCCAGCGAAATAGTTTCGTAGAGCCGAAAGGCTGTCTGGGCTCCGGTGGGAACTAGTTCTGGACGGCGAAGCCCTGCCGGATAGAGGACACCGTATGTGTGCAACTCTATAGAGAGATCGTAGTTTCGGTCTTAGTTCGAGAGTGCCTCCCGAAGGGCTGTCCGTGTGACCGTCCGAGTTTTGGAGGTCCTCCCGAAGGGCTGTCCGAGTGACAGTCCGAGTTTCGGAGGTCCTCCCGAAGGGCTGTCCGCGACACCGTCCGGGGGACTGTCCGACTGCCTCCCGAAGGGCTGTCCGCGGGGCAGATGAGGGTATACATCCTCGCGGTTGGGAGGTTGTAAAATCCTAGCTGCGGGGATCTGCACCGCCGATCGTCATCGACTCTACTTCCGCTGCGCTACGAGTCGGTAACGAAAATGATCAAACCTTGTATGCAGTCTCCATAGTGGTCCTGGGCTGGTACGTAGGTCGGAAATTTTTTGTTTTCTGCTGCGTTACCCTACAGGGTTGCCGTACCACTCAGGAGCAGTACGCGTCCTTGTCGACCTACGAGGTTCGATAGCAACTTGATCCGAAGCTTCATGATCATCATCATTAACTTCCTCTTCAACTGATGTAGGCTCTACAGAAACATCTTTCTGTGCTGCGCTACTCTCTGGTTGAAGTAAAGGTTCAATAACCTCATCAAGTTCTATGTTCCTCCCACACAATTCTTTCGAGAGAAACTCTTTCTCAAGAAATGTTCCGTTTTTAG
Source organism: Elymus sibiricus (assembly GCA_039707655.1). NCBI lineage: Eukaryota > Viridiplantae > Streptophyta > Magnoliopsida > Poales > Poaceae > Elymus > Elymus sibiricus. The sequence continues at coordinate 405,161,941 of CM077663.1, forward strand.
CGACAAACACTTTGCCTTCGGATCTGAGATAGAAGGTATACCCAAATGTCTCTTTTGGGTATCCTACGAAGACGCATTTCTCCGCTTTGGGTTCCAGCTTTTCAGGCTGAAGCTTTTTGACATAAGCATCACATCCCCAAACTTTAAGAAACGACATCTTTGGCTTCTTGCCAAACCATAGTTCATATGGCGTCGTCTCAACGGATTTCGATGGTGCCCTATTTAAAGTGAATGCAGCTGTCTCTAATGCATAACCCCAAAACGATAGTGGCAAATCGGCAAGAGACATCATAGATCGCACCATATCCAATAAGGTTCGATTACGACGTTCGGACACACCATTACGCTGTGGTGTTCCAGGCGGTGTCAATTGTGAAACAATTCCACACTGTCTTAAGTGACTACCAAACTCATAACTCAGATATTCTCCTCCTCGATCAGATCGTAGGAATTTAATCTTCTTGTTACGATGATTCTCAACTTCACTCTGAAATTGCTTGAACTTTTCAAACGTTTCACACTTGTGTTTCATTAAGTAAATATACCCATATCTACTTAAGTCATCAGTGAAGGTGAGAAAGTAACGATAACCACCGCGCGCCTCAATGCTCATCGGACCGCACACATCAGTATGTATGATTTCCAACAAGTCACTTGCCCGTTCCATTGTACCAGAGAACGGCGTCTTAGTCATCTTGCCCATGAGGCATGGCTCACATGTGTCAAGTGATTCAAAATCAAGTGACTCCAAAAGTCCATCAGCATGGAGCTTCTTCATGCGTCTTACGCCAATATGACCTAAACGGCAGTGCCACAAGAAAGTGGTATTATCATTATCAATTCTACATCTTTTGGCATCAATGTTATGAACATGTGTATCATCACTATCGAGATTCAACAAGAATAAACCCCTCACATTGGGTGCATGACCATAAAAGATATTACTCATATAAATAGAACAACCATTATTCTCAGATTTAAATGAGTAACCGTCTCGCAATAAACAAGATCCAGATATAATGTTCATGCTTAACGCAGGCACTAAATAACAATTATTCAGGTTCATCACTAATCCCGATGGTAATCGAAGAGCGAGCGTGTCGACGGCGATCACATCAACCTTGGAACCATTTCCCACGCGCATCGTCACTTCGTCCTTTGCCAGCTTCCGTCTATTCCGCAGTTCCTGTTTTGAGTTGCAAATGTGAGCAACCGCACCGGTATCAAATACCCAGGCACTACAATGAGAGTTGGTAAGGTACACATCAATAACATGTATATCATATATACCTTGTTTGTTGTTGGCCGCCTTCTTGTCAGCCAAATACTTGGGGCAGTTCCGCTTCCAGTGACCAGTTCCCTTGCAATGAAAGCACTCAGTTTCAGGCTTGGGTCCAGCCTTGGGTTTCTTCACGGGAGGGGCAACTGCTTTGCCACTCTTCTTTGAGTTACCATTCTTACCCTTGCCATTCTTCTTGAAACTAGTGGTTTTATTGACCATCAACACTTGATGCTCCTTCTGAATCTCAGACTCAGCGACTTTCAACATCGCAAACAGCTCGGCGACTGACCTGTTCATCCCGTGCATGTTATAGTTCAACACGAAGCTCTTGTAGCTAGGTGGCAATGATTGAAGAACTCTGTCAGTGATAGCCTCTGGCGGAAGGGGCATCCCCAATTCAGCCAGACAGGTGGAGTACCCAGACATTCTGAGTATGTGATCACTGACAGACCCGTTCTCCTCCATCTTGCAAGCATAGAACTTATCGGAGGTCTCATACCTCTCGATCCGGACATTCTTCTGAAAGATAAACTTCAACTCCTGGAACATATCATATGCTCCATGATGTTCAAAACGTCTTTGAAGTCCCGGTTCTAAGCCATACAACATTGCACATTGAACTATTGAGTAATCATCAGAACGAGCCTGCCAGGCGTTCACAATGTCTGGAGACTCAACTGGAGCGGGTGGATCACCAAGCGGTGCATCAAGGACATAAGCTTTCTGGGAAGCCGTAAGGATAATCCTTAGATTATGGGCCCAGTCCACAAAGTTACTTCCATCATCTTTCAACTTAGCTTTCTCTAGGAACGCATTAAAATTCAGGGGTGCTACTGCACGAGCCATGATCTACAACATAAAATATTGCAAAGACAACTTAGACTATTGTTCAAGATAATGAGTTTAGTTAATCATATTACTTAAAAACTCCCACTCAAATTGACATCCCTCCGGTCATTCGAGTGTCACATGATCCAAATCAACCAACTCAAGTCCGATCATCACGTGAGTTGAGGTGGTTTCAATGGTGAACATCTTCATGTTGATCATATCTACTATATGACTCATGTTCGACCTTTCGGTCTCTTGTGTTCCGAGGCCATGTCTGTACATGCTAGGCTCGTCAAGTTTAACCCGAGTGTTCCGCACGTGCAACACTGGCTTGCACCCGTTGTATGCGAACGTAGAGTCTATCACACCCGATCATCACGTGGTGTCTCGAAACGACGAACTTTCGCAACGGTGCACACTCGGGGAGAACACAATTTTATCTTGAAATTTAAGTGAGGGATCAACTTATAATGCTATCGTCGTCCTAAGCAAAATAAGATGCATAAAAGGATTAACATCACATGCAAATCATAAGTGACATGATATGGCCATGAACTTGTGCTTTTGATCTCCATCTACAAAGCACCGGCATAATCTCCATCGTCACCGGCATGACACCATGATCTCCATCATCTTGATCTCCATCAACGTGTCGCCATGAGGTTGTCGCGCCGACTGTTGCTTCCACGACTATTGCTAACTCATAGCGATAAAGTAAAACAAAAACGGCGAAAATAATTAAAGACAACTCTATGGCTCCTGCCAGTTGCCGTACTCATCGACATGCAAGTCGTGATATTCTATACAACACATGATCATCTCATACATCACATATATCTCATCATGTAATTGGCCATATCACATCACAACATACCCTGCAAAAACAAGTTAGACGTCCTCTAATTTGTTGTTGCAAGTTTTACGTGGCTGCTACGGGTTTGCAAGAACAGTTCTTACCTACGCAAAACCACAACGTGGTGTAGTGATTGCTTTTTGATCTTCTAAAAGAACCCTCTTCATTGAACCGATTCAACAAAAGTGAGAGAAACAGATACCCGCCAGTCACCTTTATGCAACAAGTGCACGTAGTGGTGAAACCAGTCTCGCGTAAGCGTACGCGTAATGTCGGTCCAGGCCGCTTCATCTCACAATACCGACGAATCAAGTATCAACTAGTAACGGCAAGCAATATGTATACACCCACGCCCACAACTCCTTTGTGTTCTACTCGAGATCTGATCTACGCATAGACCTAGCTCAGATGCCACTGTTGGGGAACGTCGCATGGGAAACAAAAATTTTCCTACGCACACGCAAGATCTATCCATGGTGATGAGCATCTACGAGAGGGAGAGTGAATCTACATACCCTTGTAGATCGCTAAGCAGAAGCGTTAAGAAACGCGGTTGATGTAGTCGAACGTCTCCGCGATCCAAATCGCAAGTCGTCCATCGAACCGATCACGAACTAGTGCCGAACAGACGGCACCTCCGCGTTCAACACACGTACGGCTTGATGACGCCTTCGCCTCCTCGATCCAGCGAGCGATGATGAAGTAGTAGATGAGTTCCGGCAGCACGACGGCGTGGTGATGGTGGTGAGGAACAATCTCTGCAGGGCTTCGCCAAGCACTACGGAGATTATGACGGGAGGAACTAGAGGGCTAGGGTTGCCGGCACACGGCTTGGGAATTCCTGATGTGTCCCGTGTGCTAGCCCTGCCCCTCTATTTATATGTTGAGCCCTCGGGTCTAAACTTGGAGAGAAAACCTCCACAAGGTCAGTTTTGCCCGCACAAGGTCGGTTTGGCCCGCACGGAAAGAGTCCAACTCGGATTCCAGCAGTACCGCGCACAAGCGGTAGTACCGCTCGTGAGCGGTAGTACCGCTTGAGCGTTAGTACCGCTTCACACAAGCGGTAGTACCGCTTACGCGGTAGTACTACCTTACCAGCGGTAGTACTGCTTAAGGCAGCAGCAAAACTTCCTTTTGCACTTTCCAATACCTCGTGGGTTTTACCCCTTTGACCCATATAAAGTGTTGCTGCACCCGAACACTTCGGTAAACATCCGGAACCCCTTCCGGTGAATTCCGGAACCCTTCCGGAGATCAAAACACTATTATCACATATATCAATCTTTACCTCCGGACTCTTCCGGAGATCCTCGTCATGTCCGGGATCTTACCCGAGACTCCGAACAACCTTCGGTCACCAACACAATAACTCAATTATACTAATCGTCACCAAACGTTAAGTGTGTAGACCCTGCGGGTTCGAGAACTATGTAGACATGACCGAGACACCTCTACGGTCAATAACCAATAGCGGGACCTGGATGCCCATATTGGTTCCTACATATTCTACGAAGATCTATATCGGTCGAACCTCTATGTCAAGGATTCAATTAATCCCGTATGCTGTTCCCTTTGTTCTTCGGTATGTTACTTGCCCGAGATTCGATCGTCGGTATCCCTATACCTAGTTCAATCTCGTTACCGGCAAGTCTCTTTACTCGTTCCGTAATACAAGATTCCGTGGCTAACACCTTAGTCACATTGCTTGCAAGGCTTATAGTGATGTTGTATTACCGAGTGGGCCCCGAGATACCTCTCCGTCACACGGAGTAACAAATCCCAGTCTTGATCCATGCCCACTCAACAGACACCCTCGGAGATACCTGTAGAGCATCTTTATAGTCACCCAGTTACGTTGTGACGTTTGATACACACAAGGCATTCCTCCGGTGTCAGTGAGTTGCATGATCTCATGGTCATAGGAACAGATACTTGACATGCAGAAAACTATAGCAATAAACTGACATGATCATATGCTATGTTTATAGTTTGGGTCTTGTCCATCACATCATTCTCCTAATGATGTGATCCCGTTATCAAATGACATCTCATGTCTATGGCTAGGAAACCTTGACCATCTTTGATCAACGAGCTAGTCTATTAGAGGCATACTAGGGACACAGTGTTGTCTATGTACCCACACATGTATTTGAGTTTCCAATCAATACAATTATAGCATGGATAATAAACGATTATCATGAACAAGGAAATATAATAATAACCACTTTATTATTGCCTCTAGGGCATATTTCCAACAAGTGCCCTACCCAGATCCTTTGGATCGGGCAGTGGCGGTGCTACAGCGGACGAAATCACTGTTCTGACCTTATACCGAAACTATTGCACAAAATGAACTCGTCTGGAAAGTATTTCACGATCTGACCCTTTTAGAAACGCCAGGAACCGTGGCGTTTCTGGTCAACTAAGAAACGCCGACCTATCTCGCGTTTCTGGACAACTATGAAACGCCGAGCTACTCCGCGTTGCTGCCCACAGCCGAAACGCCAAGGACCATGGCGTTTCTGGCCAGGCTGTAAACGCCAAAGATAATGGTGTTGCTGCCCATGATACAGTGAATTTGGCCTGCATGCCTAACGTTTGGTTGTAGTGGTGTGTTGTTCTGCGAGGTCCAGTATCCCACAAATCTAACCTACCTATCCTGTCACCTTTTGCTAATCCAACTATCGTTTCTTGCCTAGATACTCCTACTCTCTTACACGAAATTCTTGCGTAGCCTTCACTGCATGCAAGATTTACCGGTGCAAAAGGAGGAGCATCATTGGCCACTTTCCTTCATCCCATAGCACGTTTGCCCACATCCCAGCAATTAAATTTGCAGTTACCAAAGCATGCATTTGCACCTCATGAATGTTCCCCTTTAAAATCCGGCGGCATCATCAGTAGGCCATCTCCAATTGCGGCTGCCATTTCCAATCCACATCCACACCGATGGACAGCTTCACGTCTTATGGAGAAGGGGACGGCTTCTACTTCCAGAACTTCGAGCTTCATGAAGGGGATCACCACTTTCTGGATTTCAGGTAGGTGCATGTACCTGCTTCGACAATGGAGTTTCTTGAAGATTTTGATCCAGGAATCGTGCTAACTTTTGCATGTACCTGCTTCGACAATGGAGTTTCGAGTACCTGCTAGAGGACGCACTCTTCTTCTACCCCACTCTTCTTCGCGGTAGCCTTCGTGTGAATTGAAGTTGGCGTTTCATATGTGGTAGTAATGTTGGAGATTAGACTAGATTACACTCAATAGCTCTCGCTAGCTTAAACAACAGGGATTAATTCCTAGCTTACACACACTGACGCGCACACACACACACTCCTAATGCTCAAGCTACATGTTGATCTCTGTCCAGCGCAAGACCGGACCCCAACTTTGAAGAAGTCTAAACAAACCTGCAGAATAATATAATGCTTACTAAACTCCTAATAAACACGTTCAGTCGATGGACTACTGATTAATCTCTAGCTAGCTAGCTTAGCGGTCGCTCCTGCATGCATGCATGCATGCATGCTCGGTACGGTAAGTACACTAGACCCCGGTGACGGCGGTCCAGGCGATGGGGAAGTGCGTGGCAGCAGCGACGAGGGCGCGTCCAGTACGAACCGAGTACGCATCCTCGTCGAGGAGCCTGTCGGCGACAGCGCCGAGGGCGAGGAAGGAGCAGACTGCGCTGAGGCCGACGGAGAGCAGCAGCCCATCCACATGCACATAGAAAAAGTGGCTGCTCAACTTAGAAACGCCAAGGCCCTTGGCGTTTCCATGATGGCCAGAAACGCCAACGCCTTTGGCGTTTCTAAGTTGGGCAGCAACGCGGCATAGTTCGGCGTTTCTAAGTTGGGCAGCAACGCAGGCTAGCTCGGCGTTTCTTAGTTGACCAGAAACGCCACGGTTCCTGGCGTTTCTAAAAGGGTCAGATCGTGAAATACTTTCCAGACGAGTTCATTTTGTGCAATAGTTTTGGTATAAGGTCAGAACAGTGATTTCGTCCCGCTATAGCGTCGTGATCTTCCTAAAGACGTCGCTTTGGAGGCCTCGATCCGTGGCGAATGCACCTCTTCGGGGTCTAATCACGTTTGAGGGCTCTATGGGATTCTGGTGGTGCTTTATCTTCCTGCTGGTAGTTTGCTAGGAGTTGCTTGGAGTATTGTTGTAGTTCTTCAGCACCTGTGTATCAGTGTGTGTGTGTGTGCGTGTGAGGGTGTGCGTTGTATGCGGTGGATTGTTGTTGTTGGTTGCTTTATATATAAAGCGAGGCAAAAGCCTTTTTCGGTAATAACTAAGTACCTGGATTAGTTACAAAGCAATGGTAATTATGTGTTCGTGTATCCCTTGTGTGCCTTGTGTGTACACACAAAATGGATGCAAAGTGCTTTGCGAGGGCTAGAATCTAGTTTTTCACCCTGAATAGTCGGTTCGAGCATATCCGAGCGATGCCTTCACCAAGGTAACGATGTAAAAACATCTCCATTGCCAGGTATAACCAACTTGTCGCCGACTAGGCTTTCACCTCGGAGCTCGAGGCTGGGTGCTTGAGTAGAACCACCATCAACATCACTCATGTGTTGTCGCCACAAGTTTTCTACAATCCCGACAACTACATATGATGAGAGACCGTCACTGCTGCACAACCATCCATTTGCGTCAGGCCGTCATCATAGTTAACACCGAAGTTAACCAGATATGAAAGAAGCAGTAATTGGCATGGAGGCAATGAAAACAGAGGAAACATAGCTGAAGTGGTTAGGATGTTGAAACAAAGCTAACGACAGACGATGTAGGAGTGGTGGTTAGAGTAAGGACTAGAGATTCCAAAGCAACGATGACGACATAACTCAGGGAGGTTACTCTATTCGTGATGGGGTTGTCGATCCATTGAAGACCATATGGGTGAGGGAGTACTCGCCCCGTCGTTGAACACGATAACCTAAGATAAAGTGTCATTGAGGAGGTGGCAGTGACCCAACACAGAAAAAGGAGAATAAAAAGCTCTGGTTGAGCTGTTGGGTCAATGGAAAAACCTTTTTTATCAAAAGAAGAAAAATGAAACTAAAATGTTAACAAACTAACATTCACTCCATGGCTCATTTGCGCGACTCCATCCCAGTCGTTTACTCACACACATGCATCTCATCGCATACACTGCATACTTTTACTTGGCCAAGCATGAGGCAGACAACACAATCCACATTTCCAGAACTTCTCAAACTCCCGTCATCTCTCCACACCCCCTTGCTCCCGCCATTGGGCCCCGTTCATCACCATTGCCTCCATGACGGCTCCCCTTCCGACCCCGTTGCTTGAGAAGAATCCTCATTGTTACAAACCAAAAGGTTGATATGACATTTTTGGCTTTGTTTTGCTTTCTATCTTTTTCTAGATCTATTTGAATTTTGTTTGGATATTTGGTGTGAGTTGAAACTTTAGCATATCATGAATGAACCTTCATCTAGGGAATCTTGTTGCCAATATTCCAAAGCATGGATGCACAAATTCTTTATTTCCTCCTTTGATAAATCGTAAATTCTACTTTTACGAATTAGCATTTCATCCCTAGCATTACAAAGGAGCTAGCATTATTGCTCATAAAAAATCCAAAAAGATTCCTAGACACTCTTTGATACCTATTTAGTCCAGATATCTAAAAATAATGATCAAACTTCTTTAATATATGCCATTTAAGATTCATTTATTCCTTGCCTTTTTGGAAAGAAATTTCTAAACAATATTTATATCCCAATCAAAACACTGAGAAATCCAGTATAGCATTTTTATGCCATGGCTGTGTTGTGGTACAAATTTCAGCCACAAGATTGTCACAGCATGATATTCCTTTGTAACCCTTGCAAATGGCATTTTGGTCATTTGTACCGCCACTTATATTTCCAGGCTTGCTAAAATCCCCATTAATCATGTTAACCTTCTTATGAGAAATGTGATCTGTGATTTAAAAAATCCTTTCCGAAGAAAATATTTATTGGACCATTGTACTACAACATCAATTTCTTCCAATTGAGCAAAAAATTGGTGTAGCCCCTCAACCTGTGTAGTAATGCCCATGCCCAAGAGTTGAGGTGAAAGGGATCTTGTTTGCTTCACTACAGGAATCAGGAATTTTGTCGTCAGGCGGCTACTGACGGCAAAGGCAATATTACCAGCGGCAAAGATTTTGCGGTCAGCCCCAGACTGCAAAGCATGTCAGCATACACTAAGTCGGCAAGGTACTTTGGCGTCAGCATTTGGTCGGGCAGACGACAAAGAATTTGCCGTCAGTCAACCGTGTTTAACGTCAGCAAGAGTTCGCAGACGGCAAAAAAGGCACCTAACAGAATAGAGAGACTCACAGGCGGCGTTAGTGCTTTCTCGTCAGCGGGCAAATGCCAGAAGGCAAATGTGGCTTCTTTGCCATCAGCCACAAATACAGAGACGACAAAGAATTTAATTCCACCCCAAAAAAAGAAATTATTTTCTTAAAAAAATATGGCTTGGCTATTTCTTGCGACTTCGCATGACCTTTTTTTAACAAGGTCGGAAGGCACCGGAACTACATTATTAAGAATAACATGTTGGTACATATTACAATGGACCCCAAAGTAACTAAGACATTACAAAGCAATCCCTAAGGAACGCAGGGAGGACCCTAAACAGAGGAAGAAAAACGATATCTAGTCGTTGACAACTCCTGCACGGTTGAGCCTTGCCGTCGTCGGTTGCGATAACCTCGCTCCTATCCGGAGGGATGACCAAAGCAGGCGGCGCCGTTGTCTCGCTACAGTCCAGGGCGCCAGGCGTGAGGTGGTGCGGGGTCGGGCCGGGCCGGAGTTGGCGAAGGCGGGCGAGCGGACGGGGGGCGGGGCGGTGCACGGACCAGGGCAGATGCAGGGGGGACGCGGGTGGAGGCGAGCGGAGGCAGGGGACGACGCGGCTGGAGGCGAACGGAGGCAGGGGACGGGACGGGTGGAGGCGAGCGGAGGCAGGGGACAACGCAGCTGGAGGTGGGCGCTGTGCGAACGAGAGTGGCGCGCGGACCCGGGCATCGCACGGAGGAGGGCGGCGCATGGACCCGGGCGTCGCACGGAGGAGGGCGACGCACGGACCCGGGCGTCACACGGAAGAGGGCGACGCGCGGTGGCGCGCGACGCGGGTACACATAGCGGCGGCTGCTGGTGAGGCGAGGGTGGCGACGAGCGGTGGCTGCTGGCGTCGAGTGAAGAGAGAGAGAGAGAGAGAGAGAGAGAGAGAGAGGGGTCGGCAGAGGAGTGGGTGAATGGGAGATACACAAATGGGAGGAGGGGAGACGATAAGGCAGGGGAGTAGGTGGGTGGGCCAGTGGTGGCGGCACGCGTGGGTGAGTGGGCGGGGGTGAATGCGTTCATGCGAGGCGGCCATGGTGGGGGTGGGTCAGGGCTTTCTGGTGGGTGGTTTGAGAGAAAGAGAGGGGAGGGCACTGCCATGTCATCGATCCTTCGGATCGATCCGCATGAGTGTGTTTCTTCTTTGCCGCCAGCATGAAAATAAGAGACGACAAAGCACTTAATTTGGTCTTCAGCTTTGAGAAAATGTGACGGCAAAGCAAGGACACCGTTACTGGACTTTAGACTGGACACGTGTACACCCTTTGCCGTCAGCCAACGAAACCATTGACGGCAAAGTGCCCTTTTACCGTCTTGCATTCTTTGCCGTCAGCATTTATCTATCTTTGCCATCAGCCTTTCAGCACACTAACGGCAAAGCTCCCTTTTGCCGTCTGCCCTGGTTTGTCGTCTACCCCTGACGGCAAAATAAGCCTTTGCCGTGTGCCTCGACAATAAGCTGACGACAAAGAACATTCCTGTCGGCAAAATAGCTGATTCGCGTAGTGCTTGCTCATTTGCACTACAAAACACCTTGCTGCAGAATCTTGTTTTGCTAATATAGGGATCAAAGCGCAAAGACCAAAACCCCAACCATTGAAGCTTAGGAGTGCTCTTGGTGAGAAGTACGTGTGCGCTAGTGAAGATCAACTATTTGAGTCCAAAGATAAGATCGCCAAGACCCCAAAACCATGGGATGAACCGGATGCCGGCATGGCCACCCTATACATCTCGTGGTCGTGAACTTTCCTTGCTGGTAGCCTCCCCTAGGCCATAGCTTGAGGTCATATACCTTGCCGACAATGAGTCCTACCACCTAGAGCTCCCCATGTCGCCTGTTATATCACAATGAGCTATAGTGACATGGCGACCGAGACCAGCGGTGACCTTAGCTCGATCCTAGCTATATCAATGATAGAAGCAACCCCAAGACCCCCATAGAAGAGCATCCAATTCTACTCGGTCCCTATCATAGCTCACCGTCTTGAATCACACGGGAAATAGTCAGTTGCCTCGGCTCCTACGGTGGTAAGGGCCACATATCCCCGGACAGTTCCGAGCAAAGTTGCAAGCCCCTATCCAATTAATTCCACCTATACTACGAGTGAGATGAGAGCTAGATGAAGCGCGTGGTGGTTTGGAGCTTCATGATCCAAAACATCAACGTCAACCCTTCACGCTCCGGTTTTGCCCTAGAAGCAATGGTGGCGCCGCTTTTGTGAGCCCCATCATCCGATCGCTATGGTGCGTGGCACGAGAGAGCTTCCAGAGCCATCCTGTATAGTCAGCAGCGGCGGGTATGCAGCCTCTCGCCAGCAAATGTCGGTCACCGGAGCTCCCGTGTCCCGATCCCGGCAGCTCGAGAAGAAAACACATGAGGCACGTTGAACATGTACGTGGGCTTTACTGTCAACTTCTAATTTATTTTCTGGCAACCCCCGTGGGAATCCAGTTGGTTCAGCCCAGCAATCTGTCTCCCTGGCCCAACTACAACAAGTTTTGGTTCGTTCGGCTACTGGGCGACAGATAGTCAAATCCCGTCGATGATCACCATTCTTCTAGCTTTTGCCCACATTTTTCTCCTACTAAGTATATCCAAACTTGTCCACTCAAGTTCCTACATTCATATTTTGAAGTGCACTATCCAATTGGGCTAGTGTCATAATTTTCAGAGACCATGGACATTCTGGCACAATAACAATATAGGGATTTGACATGTGTATTTAAGGATTTTGGAAGACCCCATCCATAGAAGCTTTTGTCTCCATCAAAGGCAAGTCATCCAACCAGTATAAGCCATAAAGTTGTGTTTATGTAAGTTGTTAGCAAGTCTTCTTTTTGGCTATGTTATACTTCGTGCAGTTCTTTTGGTATATGTTCATATCGCTAGTTTGGTTAATATTGGTTATTGTTAATTGTCGATCATGTGTCGAAGCTTGTTGTACATTTTTTTCTTGTGGTATATTTTTGTCCGGCTATTCTGTTGTCCGGTGATTTTCTGAGAATTCTCATCTTTGTGTGTTTCATGCAAGTTGAAGGGAAAAGGGCATTAGACTTTAGCAATATTGTGTAAAATATCAACGATAAAGAGGAAATTATAATAAGAGTTGCAAAATGGTCGTATCAATCAGCTCCCCCAAGCATATTTTGTTGCTTGTCCTCAAGCAATTCACTTGATAAAGTGAGCAATAAAAGATATTTTAAATTAAAACTTGCTTAACCCATTTATATAAGTTCAACAAGATGTTTTAGGAATAACAATTATTGTTTGTGTTCCAATACAATATGTGAATAATTATATACAGGAAGGCACAAGTCACTTTGATCAAAGGACGCACTGTTCATATATGGTATGCTACGAACACTGGATTTATTGTGTTGTTACAAGCCTCACTCTTTGAGTCTAGTTGCATTCTAGGAGTCCTTTCATTTTATGTATATATTTGAGGAGTTCAATCTTCCCCAGTAGTTATTTTTTACGTATATGCTTTTGTTGGACATAACTTCGTTATGATTAACAAAACATGATCGTTAGCCTAGACATTAGATCACCTAATTGTATAGATTAGGGAGGGAGATTAGGATCTATCACCAATGGGAGCAGCCATTGGTGTTAACGATGCGAAGTCTCGTGCATGCTTGATGCATGCCTGATGCATGGTTGATGCAGTCGATCGCAGTGGATAGCTGCATCCCTCTGGACGCCAGTGACACTACTCTGAGACATAGAGAGGTAGGAGATGATTTTCTTGTCGTGCAGTACTCCCCTAGATCGGTTAGGGTTTTGGGGATGTGGGGAGTAGATGTAAACCTTATGAGAACTGGTGTAGCGTAGGTGTCGGTTGCTCCCCTATCAAATATATGTGTGTCGGGATAAAAACCACTTCTTGGTTAGTGCTATGGTTTATCCTTTCAGCCCATTGGGTGTGTGGATCAATTTCAAAATTCTCCTCCCCCCCTGATCGTTAGGCTTAATTTATTTTGTCCACTCTTTAGAGAAATAATATACCATAGCAAGGTGTTATAATAGCCAATGAAATGTCATTGAACCTCATTCCATATATAGCCACATTCTATTTTGAAATGGTAAACATATTACTTTATGGGAGGCGGTTCATATTAGTGGTCCCATAAATTATTACAGGATGAGGAGGCTTCCAATAATCTCGTGCCGGCTACATGATCACGAAAAATTTAGAGTGATAACCTTTAGTGAGCGAATCGGGCAAGCATACTTGTTATACTTGTAGCTAAGTATAGGGCAAGGCCTAGTACCGTGGGCCAGTGGCTGGCCATGTGTACGTGGACTTGTGTCTGTGTACGACCGAATGCGCATGCAAGAGACGAGCCGGCCGGGTTGTGTGGGTGCGGCTTGACTAGTGCTTGATCACGTCGGGGACGTCGACGGGGTACCGGTGGGCGCAGGCGGCCCAGGGCCCGTCGAGCGCCGCCGGCGGGCGAATGCACTCCCAGGCGGCGCTGTTGCACTTGAACCCGGAGCCGAAACCGATCATCCACACGCGGTCGCCCTTGTGCATGCGTCCCTTGGCTTCGACGTACGCAAGCTCGTACCACAGCGAGCTGCTCGACGTGTTGCCGAACCTGTGCAGCGTCATCCTCGACGCCTCCACCTGCTCGTCCGACAGCCTGAGGCTGAGCTGGAGCTCGTCGATCACCGCGCGCCCGCCCGCGTGGATGCAGAAGTGCTCGAACGCCGTGCGGAAGTCGGGGATGTACGGCCTGATCCACCTGCCGCCGACCACCTTGCGCGCCACGTAGGACAGCGCGAACAACAGCTGCTCCGACGTCGGCAGGACCAGGGGCCCCATGGCCGTGATGTTCGCCCTGAGCGCGTCGCCGGCGGTGACCATCAGGTCCTTGGACAGGTTGATCCCGACGTTGCCGCGGTCGTCCTCCTCCTGGTACACGCATCGGTACGCACCGTCCTTGGCGCCGGTCAGCGTCCGCACCACGTGCGCGAGCCGGAACCGCGCGTTGCGGTCGCTGTTGGACAGGAGCACGGCGGCGCCGCCCATCCGGAACAGGCAGTTGGGAAGGAGCATGGCGCGCTCCTTGCCCATGTAGTAGTTGGGCGTGATGGTCTCAGTGGACACCACCAGCGCGTTCGAGCCCCCGGGCGCGACCTGGAGCAGGTTCCTGGCGAGCCCCGCCGAGATGAGCCCAGCGCTGCAGCCCATCCCGGCTAGGTGTACGCTGCGCACATCCTCGCGGAGCTTGTACCGGCTGACTATCATGTCGGCGAGAGACGGTGTCGGGGCGAAGAGGCTGCAGTTGACAACGAGGATGTCGATGTCCTCCGGGGAGACCTTGGTCTTGGCGAACAGGTCGTCGATGGCCGAGAAGATGACTAGCTCGGCCTCGGCGCGGGAGGACTCGAGGTCGCAGACCGGCGGGATGTAGTGCTGTGCGTCGGGAAGCCAGGTCTCCTCTCCGAGTCCCGAGCGCTCGAGTAGTCGCGCCATGAACCGGACGCTGCGCTCGTCAACGCACGTGCTGGCGTGCTCCTTGAACGCGGCCAACGGGACGCGGTAAGTGGAGCCGGCGCTGAAGCACGCGTAGTCCACCATGTACACCGGGCGCGGCCGGTGCTTGAGGTAGACGGCGGCCACCGCCGCCAGGACGAACGCAGCCAAGAACATGTGCACGGGCCAGAGCGCGCACAGCCGGACGAGTAGCTCCTCGGACCCTAGCAGCTCCGCCACCCTGAACACGGCCGCGGACACGATGGCCGGCATGTTGATCACCAATAGCTGGTACAGCCGCTTGAGCAGGCCCGACGAGGTCATGCGAACAGTGAGTGCGTCGTGCTCTGTGTCGTCTGCGTTGGCGTCTATTGGAGTTGTGGGCGTGTCGCCTTGCCTCGCGGTGGGAAGCTATTGGACCAGTATAATAGTGTACTTGTGCAGTTGTCCACGACAAGAACAGAACAAGTACGGTTGCATGCATCCCAACCACATGAAGCTCGTACGCCCAGAGGGTTGTCTGCAATGCAGCTTCGGCGACGGTGTCGTGCAGCATTGGCTCTTGGAGCCAACAACCATCCGGGCCGGCTACGCCTGAAAAATGCGATGAACAGTGCTAACCGCTCAAACGGTGGATTGGTTCTTGGAGCAAACAACCACCCGGCCGGCTACGTCTGAACAATAGACAGTGCTAAACCGTTTAAACAATGGATTGGCTCTTGAAGCAAAAAACCATCTGGCCGGCTACGCCTGAAAAATAGACAGTGCTAAACCGTTAACGGTGGATTGGCTCTTGGAGCGAACAACCACCCGGCCGGCTACGCCTGAAAAATAGACAGTGCTAAACCGCTCAAAGGGTGGATTGGCTCTTGAAGCGAACAACCACTCGGCCGGCTACCCCTGAAAAATAGACAATGCTAACCTGCTCAAACGGTGGATTGGCTCTTGGAGCGGTGGATGTGTGGCACCACTGTGCTAAAACTGCTAGACAATTCATGCGTGGCTGGGGACCAATTTGGGGGTGGAGCTTATAGCATTCAAAAGGAAACTCTTCTTGACCAGATTTGATTCGGTCTCGGGCATTATCGCCTACAGGATTTGTTCACTAGTACATAACAGGGCTTTCGTCACCGCTCAATGTACACATTAGTCCCGGTTGCATTACGAACCGGGACTAAGGTGAGCATTAGTCCCGCTTCGAGCGGTGCAGGCATCAGTCCCGGTTCGAACGGGACATTTAGTCCCGGTTGGAGACACCAACCGGGACTAAAGGGTTTGTGACCGGCTTCGAACGGTGCCAGCCCCTTTAGTCCCGGTTGGTATCTCCAACCGGGACTAAAGGCCCCCCCCCCCTTTAGTCCCGGTTGGACATACCAACCGGGACTGGAAAAAAAATTAAATTTTTTTTTTCAAAAATTTTGAAAGGAATTTTTTTTTCAATTTTTTTCCCCAGCCCTTTAGTCCCGGTTGGTGTCTCCAACCGGGACTAAAGGTCTATCTTTAGTCCCGGTTGGAGATACCAACCGGGACTAAAGGGGGGCCCCTAAACCCTAAACCCCTTTACCACATTAATCTTAGAAAAATCATAACTAAATCATTCTAATTCAGAAAAATACAAATAATATATCAAAATGTAGAGAAAAAAAAGATTTCTCCGAAGAAACTATTTGTTTTCCGTTTCGACAATTTTTTAAATCACCAAATTCCAAAGGGAAAATAGAGTTTTTCGACGTTTTAGACGTTTTAGGGTTTAGGGGCTAGGGTTTACATTTCTAAGTTTAGGGTTAGGTTTTAGGGTTTGAACCTTTAATTTTACTGTTTATAATAGAGTTTCGGACGTTTTAAGTCCCGGGTTTAGGGTTTTCGGACGTTTTAAGCCCTGGGTTTAGTGCTTTTCAATTTCAGGCTAATTTAGCTCAAAAAATCATTAAATTCATGAAAAAATAGCAAATGAAGTCAAAAAAGGTTGAAATTTAAGGATATGGCTTTGAATGGTTCATATTGAACACACAAAAATTCTGGAGTTGAAATAAGATTAAAAAATGAAATGTCTTTGTAACAGCTGAGTTTTCGTTTGAAACCCTGTTACTTCGAAAGAGATGGTCAGTTTGTACACAAAGTGCATCCAGTTTTTGACATAACCCTCTCAACTTTTTAGCACAAGCTATTTGGGTGAAATGATGATACCATGCCAAGTTTCAACCTTTTCAGAGTTCATTTGTAGTGCTTTTCAATTTCGGGCTAATTTAGCTCAAAAAATCATTAAATGCATGAAAAATAGCAAATGAAGTCAGAAATGGTTGAAATTTGAGGATGTGGCTTTGAATTGTTCATATTGAACACACAACAATTCTTCAGTTAATATAAGTTTTAAAAAATGAAATGTGGTCAAACTCTGGTCAAATAGTGGTCAAACTACTAAATAATTATTGTTTTTTAGAATAATAGTTTCAAACTCAAACGGTGAAGTGTGTGACATCATAGTCACATTTTTCTGATAATAATGGATATATTATTTGTCGAATTTCGATTTACAGATTTAAAGATATTAATTATGCCATATTAAATGAATAAACGGCATAATAAAAATAATAATAATATTACTTATTTTATTTTTTTTGAAATTCAATATTATTATTACTTATTTTATTTTGAACTTTTTTTATTATTTTGGATTTTTTGATTTTTTTTTTGAAAATAATAATTCCTTTAGTCCCGGTTGGTGTTACCAACCGGGACTAAAGGTGGAGCCTTTAGTCCCGGTTGGTAACACCAACCGGGACTAAAGGTTCTCCAGCCCACGCACGGAGAGCGGCCACGTGGAGGGCCTTTGGTCCCGGTTCGTAAGCAAACCGGGACTAAAGGTGTTGGGCTTTAGTCCCGACCCTTTAGTCCCGGTTCCAGAACCGGGACTAAAGGCCCTTACGAACCGGGACAAATGGCCCTTTTTCTACTAGTGGTTTGTCTACCGACGGGTGGCTTCAGCGATCCCTTACGGAGATCTACAAGGGTGAGGAGCCTTTCTCCGAAACGTAGAGGCGGTCATAATTGACTCGTGAAGCGTGATACTATCACCGCCTATTTTCATGCTATTGCTAATGGGCGGCGGCGCAAGTGCTTGGTCCACAACCTATGGGATGGAGATGCCATCTTCAAGGAGGATGCGGCAATCACATCGCACGATTACTCCTTTTGTAAGGAACTCTTCATGGCGGAGCCCCATTCCGGGACTTCGTTGGCGGCAGACTATTGGCCTATGGCGGCCATGCTATGGATGAGAATGCAAAACTTACCCTCCCGCTATCACCTGAGCAGGTTGGTCGTGTGATTTCGAATATGAAGGTGAATTCGACGCCAGGTCCGGATGGCCTTCCGGTCCGATGGCCTTACGGTCATGTTCTTCTAGAAGTTCTGGGTGCAGTTTCAGCCGATGATTGTGTCGATGTTCCATGAATTCTACATTGAGACACTCAACATGTCCCGTCTGAACTTTGGTGTCATTAACATGATCCCGAAAATAGAAGGGGCGGCGGATATCCGACACTATAGGCCTATCAATAATTAATGTTCTTCAACGGATTTTCTCGAAGGTGTGTGCGATGCGGTTTGCCCCGGTGGTGAAACACCTCTCGCACCCCGCCAGTTGCCTTCCTGAAGGGCCGTAGTATACATGTTGGGATTCTATCCCTCCATGTAATAATTCATGAGGTCAAAGTACGACGTTAGAAAGATGCGTTCCTCAAGCTGGACTTCCAAAAGGCATATGACCGCCTTGATTGGTCTTTTCTATGCTTAGTTCTTGAGTGAAGGGGATTCGACGACCGTTTGTATTCATGAATCGGCCAGTTCTTCATGAGCGGTAACACTGCGATTAATATTAATGGGGAGGTTCACCCATTGTTTAGGTCTTCTCACAGAGGAAAGGGGACCCTATCCCCCTACCCTTGAACCTCGCGACTGATTCCCTGGCGGCCATCCTGGATAAAGCTAGGATGGCCGACCACATCACTGGTGTGGTTGGGCATATTATTACTGGAGACAGGGTTACTCACCTCCAGTATGCGGATGACACCATGATCATGGCAAAGAGATCGGAACTTGATATCATCAACCTTAAGTTCCTTCTACTTTTCTTTCAGGCCATGTCCGGCCTTGCCATCAATTTAGATAAGAGCGAGATTATGGTGTTAGGATTATATGTAGCCGATCAACAACGAATTGCGGACAAATTTAATTCCAACTTTTCCTCATTCTCCCATTTCTTACTCGGGGATGTCGCTGTCTGACTCGATTATCCATATCTGGGATTTTGACCCGCCTATGGGTTGTGTGTCCTCTAGGTCTGAGCTATAGTGCGGTAAGTGTCCAAACGAGTGAATTTGTGTTCATCGATTATTGCCTCTCCAGTCTCCCCATGTATATGATGGGGTTGTATTTGCTGCCGGAAGGAGTGCATAGTTCTTTTGATACGGACCTATCTCGTTTTTTCGCAGGCCATGAACGGGCGGCAAAAATAGCATATGGTCAAGTGAGATAAAATCGGCTTGCCTAAGGACCTGGGCCTCTAGGTATTCTCGCGACCTACGGTATGAGCGCGGTCCTAGTCTTATGATGGGTTTGGAGGATCCTCAGTGATGATTGGGGCGGTACGTCTCAAACGTATCTATAATTTTTATTGTTTCATGTCATGTTTATATAATTTTGGCTTAGTGTTGGAACCATTTATTTTTATTTTTTTGGACTCACCTATTAATTCAGTGCCTAGTGTTAGTTATTGTTTTCTACATGTTTTTGGATTTTAGGAAAAATCAATTTTATTGGTCTAAAAAAAGCTGAAAAAAACAACATAGGCTATGGGATGGTCCAGCGTCCTGAAGTGCTCCCTCCACGTGGCCAGGGGCGCGTGGTGGGGCTGCATGGCACATGTGCAGCTCCATTTTACCGCATCTCAACGCGAGATGCCCGAGAATTTTCAACCATAATTTTCCGCCACCGCACACCTTTGTTCCATGATGATCCAATCCGAAGGCCTTTTTTCGGAGCTCTGTCGGGGGAGAATTCTTCATGGTGGCCGTTCCCATCAACTTTAAGTCCACCATGATCGTCCGTGGGTAGTTTCCTTTGGACTATGGGTCCATACTAGTAGTACCAGTAGCTAGTTGGTTTTCTCTCTCATGTTTCTCAATACAAAAATCACATGAGTTTCCCTACTTGATTGTGATCCATCTGGTGTAATTTGTTGGTGCGCTTGTTGGGATATGACAAATTATCACTTTATGATCAGATTTATCCATGAATCTTTTTAGATCTATTTGCTTTGTTTGCTGCATAATTCTTATTCATATATGCTCTCTGGTCTATTCTTATTTCTTTGGCCAGGTTTGAGGTGTGATCTCTAAGAGGGACTTGTATATGATAGTTGGGTTCAATCTTGCAAATAATCTACAGTCGTGGCAGAAAGTGGAAAAGGCTTGTATTGTGCTATTGCCACTAGGGACAAAAAAAATGCTTGCGTAATTGCCCTTTGAATGCAAAGTGAAGACAATAGATCATATATTTCATGTAATCATACTTATTACAATACTATTTTTTACTTAATACTTTAAGATGAATGCTGATAGCGCTCTTGGTGCAGTATTAGCTATGGATGCAATTGGATAAAGATCTGTACATATTGGGGAATGATACTCATATGTTCACTATTCCATGGGTAGTCATAGTTATAAAAGCTGCAATTTAAATCGATGCTCAAATGTGATTTTTTACCACAAGATGCTTTCGTTTGGAGAGAACCACTAATGAACCTATGGATCCCGGTCCATCTTCTTCCTATAAAATTTCATTCTCAATCAACGCTCTTTTTAATTCCTTATTTTTATTTCGCAATCAAATCTTGCATACACTTGTGTTTTTAATTCTTGTAACTAGCAAAGCTAGTGAGATTGACAAGCTCGCTAGCTTTGTTGCGGGCCAAGTCAATTTTGTATCTTTGTGTAGAAGTGCGGATCATTGGTTGTGCTACTAAACTTTTGTTTGTTCGATAAACATTGAGGTCACTTAAGGGAATGTTGCTTGCTACAAACCCTTGCACTTGGTGGCCCGACACCCTCCTAGTTGAGAGGAAGCAGGGATGTGTGGCCACAACTTATCAAAGCTCAAGGTGGGCATCCGGGTAGCTCAGTTAACTCGGTTCATTCTGCTTGGTTTTGGGTAATTCGGTTTTGATAAAAAATGAATGCCGAATTAGGAATATGCCAAAATTGACTGAACAATAATAGATCAAAATTTTGATTCGTTTATCGGTTAACTGAAAAAACCAAACACATCGTCGAAAAAGTGAAATGGATAATAAGGAAGATCGGAACCTAAGATATGGGGTGCAGGTAGACGATAACGATGACATGAAACCAACAGAAGAGTTTGATTTGGAAACCAAATGGCCCGGGCGTGCGGCGAAACCGCCATTGCTGCAACTCAACTCGCCAACAAAGGCTACTGACCTACTGTGTTGCTCCATGCAGGAGGCTTGAGAGTGTTGCCTCGCTTATTAGGTTCTTTTTCCACGATAAGGCCATGCGAGGAGGCATGAGCGAATGGTAATTGCCTGATTGGAGAAGCGGCGAGACTAGCAGACAGAGAAGAGATGACGAGAATGAGAACGAGCGATGAGTTTCAGTTGGAAGAAGGAAAGAGGAATCCTTACTTCGGAAGAGTGTACTCTAGGGTTCGGAGGAGCGGTTAGTAGGCTTGTTGACCTGGGATGGGTTGTTGCGGCCTTGCGGGGCAAAGTCTTAGGACAACGAGAGGTTTTATTTTAATTATGGGTAGTATGGTATGCTCGAGTAATCATAGACAATACCTGATTTTAGCCCCGAAAACTGAACAACGACAAAAACACCGAAACCAAAAACTGAATTACCCGAGAACTCGGTTAATTGGGCCGGTTCAGATTCTGTTTTCAGGTTTCGGTACCCAAAATGCCCACCATGAATAAAAAAAGTTCTTGGAGAGCCACCCTCTTCTTGCGTGTGATCGCAATGAGGGTTCTTAATTCTGGAAATCGATAGGATCTATCAAGAATGGGATTTGTCTAGGTATCTCGAACCCCAAAGGCGAGGGGGGAAGGGGCCCTATTCTCGCTAGACCCTTGGTTGAGCGAAGCTCTTTGCGCTTCTCATTTCCTAGCCTTTTTTGTTGTTTCCTCGGATCCGCTACTGTTGGTTTCCTCGGCCGTCCATAATGGGATTTGGAATGTCTGGTTCTGACGATCATTTGGACATAAGGAAACCGTTGCTTGGGCCACCCTTTTTGCGACCCTTCCGTCGTCGCTTCCATACTATCCAAGCGCCATATCTTGGCGCTTGGCCACTCCGGAGTCTTCTCTGCTAGCTC
This sequence comes from Elymus sibiricus, assembly GCA_039707655.1. NCBI lineage: Eukaryota > Viridiplantae > Streptophyta > Magnoliopsida > Poales > Poaceae > Elymus > Elymus sibiricus. The sequence continues at coordinate 405,184,150 of CM077663.1, forward strand.
GGCATACCATGCCCTGTGCAGATATCCAACTCTCGCGCGTGGACAACTCCTTTGTGTAAAGCATCCCAACATTTGAAGTTCAATATTTTCGTATGGATGCTTCTGTGGGATCGTTTCCCAATTAGGACGGAGGTGATCAAGAGAAACAGACTGGGATGTACTATGTCTGCTTTGTAGCACTCCGGAGATAGTGACCTACATTTTCTTTGCCTACCCGATTGCCCGTTTTGTCTGGGATTTTGTCTATGAGTCTCTCGGACTGAATGGGAGGCCCTAGACCTAGCTAGGTTTTTGGAAACCTGGGCCAGCTAGACTGGCAGGAGGAGACGCATATTTTGGTTAGTGTTTGAGGCAATGACTTGGACGCTTTGGATGATGTGTAACAAGATGGTTAGCGAGTCTTTTTCAGGCATGCCTCTGACTCCATATTCAAATCCCTAGTATTTTGCAGCATTGGCACCCTCTCTCTAGGTAGAGGGATCAAGCCCGACTGGGCGGCATGATGGACGGGATGACGGTGGCTGCGACCCCCTTGGTTCGCTATGGACTCCCTGATCTACCGGTCGCTTGGTGGCCTTTTTTACCATTTTGGAATTTGGGCATGTTTGTGTTGTTGCCCTAGTGGACTTATATTTCTATTTATTACACTTGAACTTGTTGTATGGACTTGATGATTGCTTTATCTATAAAGCTAGGTGAAAACCTATTTCAAGATAGTGGTGAGAATAACACTGCCCTTTGAGCACTACTCCTCGATTATAGGATCATCCACATTACCCCTAATACAGAGCTTCAAAGGGACTTTTGAGGTTTCCCATTTCTAAAGCCCTCGAATGATGGCCCAAACTCCTGCTGCAACACCATTTTCACCCCTTTTTTTGTTGCTGAAATTATTTTAGCCTATTTTTGGTATGCCAACAATTCAATTGTAGTTTTTGTCTAATGCATATAATCTATTCATGTTCAAATCCCAACCTACCCCTAAATACATAACAAATGTAATAATGTAATCATCATCACGTCAGGTTCCTCCCCTTCTACCGCCCACCACAGACTTAGCATTTCCTCACCATCAAAGAATGACATCTTTGAAATTCATTGAACATGCCAACATTGAACTTCCAAATGTTCTAGCACTGCCATCACAACATTTCATAGAAAAAGCATTCTAGCTTATTGTTGCCGTTGTAAGGAAAAGCATGCCGTCTTGAATAAGAAGTTTGTTTCAATGCGGTTGTATCCCGGGTTGACACTAATTAAGGTAAAAACTTATAAATGTGGTTTTCGATTATTTAGCATTGTAACTTGGTTTTGAACATTTAATTTCTCTTAATAAAGGGCCACCATGGCTCGGCCAACTTAAATATCTTTAATTATTTACTAGTCAACAACTGATAGTCATCCTTTACGCTGGAATCTTTGTTTAGTACTTGCCTGGATCTTAATACTCGAATATGGCTTTTCTTGCAATGAATAATTAAGAATATTTGTTTTGGTACTGACTAAAGAATAGCATAATAAAAATGATCACTAAAAGTCCTTGCACCACTACTGATATCTTCAAAAATCAGTGAACAATATTATGTTGTTCAAGAAACTAAAAGAAAATAGATCTACCATCACTCGTGGTTGGGATCTGCCAGGTTTCCATTTATCTAGTAGTGATATTCTAGACTCTATAGACCCCGTGCAATAGCCAACACCTCATTCCAAACACTCGGGCTTGTGATTTATTTTTGAAAGGACAAAAGACTTCCAACATTTGTTAATTAATATAAGGTTTAGAACAAGTTTGGTCGTCCGAGGGCATGTAGCCGGTAAACAAAAGCCAACTCTCCCAACATAATATTACACAAATGAAATGCACCTGCTAACCCCCAATTCTCCTCCTCACATCGGATATTGGACGTGGTCATTGTCGGCGGCGCAAACTTGTTGTTGAAACGCGTTGCGCTTGTTTCAAATTTCATAAGTCACAAGCATGGTAAATGAAGCCATAGCCTTTCGGAAGCCATTGTGCAAAATGGCTTCGGTATTTAGTATTACCGTCGTTCCTAAATGTAAGACATTTTTGCAGTTGAATTTGAAGGTAAAAAATGTCTTATATTTGGGAGCAGAGATAATAGTTTTTAGGTTGACTAAAAGTGGAAATATTTCAAAAAACGATTTGACTTTCCCAAATACTAGCGTCAGATTTTTCACGACTTGCAGCAAACACCCTCCACGTCGTTGGATCGCATGCACGAATCGCATAACATTCGCTCCCACACCCCCCTTCGAGCGAACTACGAGCTCGTGCTAGTACGTGGTTCAGTCGGAATGTTTATCTGAGCGAAAACATTTTGGGATGTCAATTTCCGTTGTTGAAGCATAGTAATTTTCACCATTTTACATTGGTATGGCATGAAGATTTTCTTCAACAACATGGCAAAACTCGAGCTTGGTAATTTTCAACAGTCTCTTTTTAATACCGGCAATTTTCCATGTTTACACCATGGCAACTCTTTGAAAATGCATGACAATTACTCACATAGAACATGATATTTTTATCAGAATTTTCACGTATAACATGGAAATTTTTACTCTAGCACATGGCAAATTTCTTATTAAACAACATAACAAATTCATCTGTTTTCACATGATAAATTGTGACGCGTTTGCTAGGAGTAGTTAGAGCAAAGAAAAAACGTTCGTTCATTCCTCCCAACACTAGTAGGAAAACCCCCATTTGTCCCAGTTCGTAAGGGCCTTTTGTCCCGGTTCCAGAACCGGGACTAAAGGGTCGGGACTAAAGCCCAAAACCTTTAGTCCCGGTTGGCTTACGAACCGGGACTAAAGGCCCTCCACGCGGCTGGTGCTGGGAGCCCAGGCAGGAGGACCTTTAGTCCCGGTTGGTAACACCAACCGGGACCAAAAGGCAGGACCTTTAGTCCCGGTTGGCAACACCAACCGGGACCAAAAGGCACTGGGGTTTTTGTTTTTGTTTTTTTCAAATGGGGGGGGGGGGTTGGAGGGTTAATTTAGGGTTTCATATTGTGTTAGCTAGCTAATAGAGAGAAGTGTCCCGATCATCATCATCATAGTCATCTAACCAACCATACTTAATTGTTCTTAGAACTACTCGTTATCATAATAACAAGTCATACTCGATCATCATCATCATAGTCATCTAACCAACCATACTTAATTGTTCTTAGCACATGATCATGAGTATTAGCTAGGACCTAACTACCCGGCCTCTCTTAGGTAAAATAGCATAAAACAAGATAGGCCCTGACTCTCCATTATGGAGAATGGAGATTATCCTGTCTCCAATTCTTGCACGTCGCACGATGTTGCTTCCAAGTAGCTCCCTACGATCGACCATACAATTTTTCCAATCTTTGATTGTCATGTCTTCATCGGTTTTAGAAATCCGGTATGGACAACAGTGATGCATATGGTGACCTGGCAGTAAGCTCATAACATCAAGGTGACCTTTCGGAAACATCAGATGAGGCACACAATCATTCGGGATTTTCTGTTGAAAAACATAGTAATAACTTCGTAGTTAGCAATGTAGTTTAGTTTTAAAAATAATTTATGCAAAAGATGCACGGATGTCGTAATAGTAAAAAATCTTACCATGCGATCTCCATGGATGTTACCGTAGTTCAACACGTGCACTAGTGGCACGTATTGACCATAATGTGTAGGAGTTTGATAATAGGTATTGTAATTCTGAAGATCATTAATAAATGCGATAAGATGATTTTTATCCTGACAAGTTAATTCTGCGCCATCGGTGTAGTAGGTTCTGTCTACCATCTTCCGTACATTTTTTGAAGAATGAAAATAAGCTGTCAATGGAAATAAGCTGTCAATGGAAACAAACTCACAAGGAGGCAGAATCGGAATCATAATAAATATGGTTGAGAAACTCACATAATGGTAGAACTGGAGGCGTCTGCACATCGACCCAGATGTCGATATTACCTTCAATTTCATCTTCCGGACGAATATCAAAGGTGATAAGCATATTAGGCTCAAATGCATAAGCCTTGCATAGTGCTTGCCAACTTTTGCATTCAAAATAGGAGTAGGTGTCTGCATTGTACAATTTTACGGCAAAAGTATAACCATGCTCGGTCCTCAAGTGAACTCTCTTTACCTCCATACTTTTCTTAGTATTGAAACCAATCTTATCCAAGACATAAATTCTTGCATGGCAGGGGATACGCTAGTTGAATAGTAAAAAATTAAAATTATAAGTTCAAGCAAAAGAAGCAGAAGTCATGCTTAATTACGAAAAAAGACTTGTCGTTGTGACTTACTGTATCCACTTCGAAGGTCTCATCCAGCACGATGCTGAAGCGCCTACCATCAACTAGGTGAGTCATGTCGCACAGACCGCGCTCGTCTTCGCAGTATTCGCACATACCGAATTCCCTTTCGCTATTGTCGTCAGACATTTCCTATGTTCATAGTTGAAACATTTAAAATCGATCGAAGGCAACTACCAGGAAATTGATCAACACACAGATCACTATTACTCAAAATATGCAACGGGTTGACTTTAGGTCTGTCGAGTCTTTCTTTCCTAAACTCTCATCTCACGTATATGGTGGGCACTCCCTCTGATATTGCGACCGTCGGTGATGGTGGCTCCTCCATTCGTCCCCGAGTGCATTACACCAAAATGTCTAGCACACGGGAACGAAGGAGAAGCGACCCCCACGACAACAGTCGGGATTCTTCCTCTCTCATATTTCGACCGTCGGTGATGGTCGCTACTCATTCTTTCCCGTGTGCATTACAAATATCTAGCACAAGGAAAAGAAGGAGAAGCGACCTCCACGACAACAGTCGGGATTCTTCCTCTCTCATATATATATATGGTGGACACTCTCCCTCACTGAAAGACGCACAAGGAGCCGAAACAGACCTAAAGTCAACCCGTTCCATATATCGAGCAATGACATAGAAAAAATGCCCTATGTTTTGCCGGAATATCATTGAATTCCCGTTCTGGCAAATCACATGCACTCGATATGTCCTACATTGTAGCACAAGTCATGCTAAAATTCATGAAAAATATGAGGCATTACCTTTGCTAAAAACAGGACATATCGAGCGCTTGTAAAAATTCCTATATATGCAATGTCATTTTATTAGGAAATCTAATTAAGCATATATACTAATTAAACACTAATTATAGAAAAACAACATTATATAAAAAAATAGAACATATGTGTGTGTGTGTGTGTTCATGCGTGTGTGTGTGCGCGGGATCGACCCCCCCCCTCATGTCAAAGTTATCGGGGAGGGGGTATATCGACCCCCCCCCTCATGTCGAAGTTATCGGGGAGGGGTATATCGACAACGACATACATTCCGGATCCGTTGGAAAGCTCTCGGGGAGCCGATGCCAACGTGATGATAGGATTTCCTTGTAAAATTTCAGTAACCCTAAAATTTCAGTAACCCTAAGATTTTTTTCACTCAGCTTGTTTTCACTCTTGTTGTAATTTCCTTGTAAATGTTTGTTCGACAAATCACAAACAAAATTTTTATCAAATTAAAAAAATTATGATTTTTTCCCTATACAAGAAACCTAATAAGAATGCACTAAATCGATCCCTAAAAGAAAAAACAACAATTTTTGGTGCTACAACAATACACACACTACTATTTTTCGCATCAAGATATCGACAACACCACAAAAACCCCATGAAATGTGAAGGAATTATGCTAATCGTTATACATCTACGTATGAAGAAACATATGTAACTAAACATAATTAATCTTGCAACATCATTGAAAAAAGAAACATGTAACTAAACTTATAATTTCTATCTTGTATTGATCTATTGGACCAAGAAAAACTGATTAATCTTGCAACATCATTGCAAGCAACTCCTGATGATTTTTTGCAGATAAGCAAGGCAAAGACGACGACGGCGACGTTGCCGCCGCCGCTGCCGTCCACGGCGATGGTGGCGCACGCGCGCGCGGAGGGAACGCGTGCGGGGAGGAAAGGGGGTCGGCCGGACGGCTCCAGGGTGGAAGAGGAGCTCACCACAGCGCGCGGAGGGAGAGGGCGGCGACGGGGCGGCGACAGGGACGGCGGGCTCAGGGCGGCGACGGAGCGGCGACGGGACGGCGATGGGGCGGCGACGGGGACGGCGGGCTCGGGCGGCGACGAGGACGGCGGCGATGGGGCGGCGACGGGCTCGGGGCGGCGACGGGGCGGCGACGGGGCGGCGGGCTCGGGGCAATGGCATATGAAAACTGAAATTTTCCAAGTGTTTACTTATATAGAAGAAGCATTGGTCCCGGTTCGGGGAACCAACCGGGACCAATGCCCACCTTTAGTCCCGGTTGGTGCCACCAACCGGGACCAAAGGTCTCTTTTCAGCAGCCCAGAGGGTGGGAAGCAGAGACCTTTGGTCCCGGTTGGTGGCACCAACCGGGACCACAGGGGGGCATTGGTCCCGGTTGGTAGCATCAACCGGGACAAAAGGGTGATTCTGCCCGGGGCCAAATTTTTAGTCCCACCTCGCTAGACGAGAGAGCTCGAGAGTGGTTTATAAGCGCTGCTGCGCATACCCTCTCGAGCTCCTCTCTACTGCAGGCCTTCGGGCCTAATCTGGCACTGCCTGTGGGCCTATTGGGCCTTCTGCGGGCCTGAATCCTGGCCCAACAAGCTGGTTCGGTTTCAAGTCGTATTCAGGCCGTGGTGGCCCAATAGGTGGCATTTTTTACAAAAAATCCAGTTTTTTGTTTTGTTTTTTTGCTTTATTTATTTTATTTTGTTCCTACTTACTGTTTTTTAGTTCATTCTTTTTGCTTTTAGGTCACAAAAATTATAAACTTTCTGTTAGTGCCTTTAGTTTTCAAATTTGAATAGTTTAAATTAGAATTTTTTGAAATTTGTGTGAATCACTAGTTTGTGAATAACTTTACTAAAAAAAAGAGATTTTTGAGTGATCCTTTTTCCTGCTATTTAATATTACTGTGTTTTATCATTATATTCAATTTGGTAAGTTTTAGGTTATTTTAAATGTCTGTTTTAATCAAAAACAGATTTGGTTATTTTAGTTTGCTATTAAAGTTTCTAACAAAAAATTTCTTTATGAAAATTCTTTTTGCTATTAATGTTTTGAACAAAAAATTCTTTGATAATTTTAGTTGCATAAATTTTATATAATTTTAGTTTCAAAAATACTAGAGGTTTATAAAAGCTTTTTAGTTGATTCCTTTTGCTATTAGAGTTTTATAAAAGCTTTTTAGTTGATTCTTTTTGCTATTGAAGAATATTATAGTTTTGTTTTAGTTGATCATAACAGAATATTTTAATTGATTATTTTTAGTTCATTATTTTTGCTATTAGAGTTTCATAAAAGTTTTCTAGTTCATTCTTTTTGCTATTAGTTCATTCTTTGAGCTAAATGACCCTGAAATTAAAAAACACTACAAATGAACTCTGAAAAGGTTGAAAGTTGGCATGGTATCATCATTTCACCCAAATAGCATGTGCTAAAAAGTTGAGCGGGTTACGGCAAAAACTAGATGCACTTCGTGTACAAAACGGACAATCTCTTTCGAAGTATGAGGGTTTCGGACGAAAACTCATCTGTTACAAAGGTATTACATTTTTTTGAACTTATTTGAACTCCAGACTTTTTGTGTGTTCGAAATGAACCATTCAAAGCCACATCATCAATTTTCAACCCTTTCTGACTTCATTTGGTATTTTTCATGCATTTACTGATTTTTTTGAGCTAAATGACCATGAAATTGAAAATCACTACAAATGAACTCTGAAAAGGTTGAAAGTTGGCATGGTATCATCATTTCACCCAAATAGCATGTGCTAAAAACTTGAGAGGGTTACGGCAAAAACTAGATGCACTTCGTGTACAAAACGGACAATCTCTTTCGATGTATCAGGGTTTCATACGAAAACTCATCTGTTACAAAAGGCATTTCATTTCTTCACATGTAACTGCAGTGATATTCTAGATCAAAGGCATCATCATACTAGTTGTGGAGAGAAAGTCTTCACTTTTTCTTCGCTTGTGTCCTTTGCTTATTGCGCCGTAACCATGGATAATCTTCATCGTTTAACAGGGTGCTTGGGTCAGCCTTGACTTTGAAGGGAGGAATTTCATGAAACTTTTCATAATCTTCAGACATGTCTGTCTTGCCCTCCAATCCCACGATGTCTCTTTTTCCTGAAAGAACTATGTGGCGCTTTGGCTCATCGTATGATGTATTCGCTTCCTTATCTATTCTTTTTCTCGGTTTGGTAGACATGTCCTTCACATAGAAAACCTGCACCACATCATTGGCTAGGACGAATGGTTCGTCTGTGTACCCAAGATTGTTCAGATCCACTGTTGTCATTCCGTACTGTGGATCTTCCTGTACCCCGCCTCTTGATAGATTGACCCATTTGCACTGAAACAAAGGGACCTTCAAGTCATGTCCATAGTCAAGTTCCCATATGTCCACTATGTAACCATAATATGTGTCCTTTCCCCTCTTGGTTGCTGCATCAAAGCGGACACCACTGTTTTGGTTGGTGCTCTTTTGATCCTGGGCGATCGTGTAAAATGTATTCCCATTTATCTCGTACCCTTTGTAAGTCATTACAGTCGAAGATGGTCCCCTGGCCAACGAGTACAGCTCATCAGAAACAGTGTTGTCACGCATGAGACGTGTTTGCAACCAACTGCCGAAAGTTCTGATGTGTTCACATGTAATCCAGTCGTCACACTGCTCCGGGTGTTTGGAGTGTAGAATATTCTTGTGTCCATCAACATACGGGGTCACCAAGGTAGAATTCTGTAGAACTGTGTAGTGTGCTTGAGACCAAGAATGGCCGTCCCTACATATTATTGAGTTCGCTCCTAGCGTGCCTTTTCCAGTCAGTCTCCCCTCATACCGCGATTGAGGGAGACCAATCTTCTTAAGGCCAGGAATGAAGTCAACACAAAACCCAATGACAACCTCTGTTTGATGGCCCATGGAGATGTTTCCTTCTGGCCTAGCGCGGTTACGAACATATTTCTTTAAGACTCCCATGAACCTCTCAAAGGGGAACATATTGTGTAGAAATACAGGGCCCAGAACGACAATCTCGTCGACTAGATGAACTAGGACGTGCGTCATGATATTGAAGAAGGACGGTGGGAACACCAGCTCGAAACTAACAAGACATTGCACCAAATCACTCCTTAACCTTGGCAGGATTTCTGGATCGATCACCTTCTGAGATATTGCATTGAGGAATGCACATAGCTTCACAATGGCTTATCGAACGTTTTCCGGTAGAAGCCCCCTCAATGCAACCGGAAGCAGTTGCGTCATAATCACGTGGCAGTCATGAGACTTTAGGTTCTGGAACTTTTTCTCTGCCATATTTATTATTCCCTTTATATTCGACAAGAAGCCAGCCGGGACCTTCATACTGAGCAGGCATTCAAAGAAGATTTCCTTCTCTTCTTTGGTAAGAGCGTAGCTGGCAGGACCTTCATACTGCTTTGGATGCATGCCGTCTTTTTCTTGCACACGTTGCTATTCCTCCCGTGCCTCCGGTGTATCTTTTGTCTTCCCATACACTCCCAAGAAGCCTAGCAGGTTCACGCAAAGATTCTTCGTCACGTGCATCACGTCGATTGTAGAGCGGACCTCTAGGTCTTTCCAATAGGGTAGGTCCCAAAATATAGATTTCTTCTTCCACATGGGTGCGCGTCCCGCATCGTCAGTCGGAACAGATAGTCCGCCAGGACCCTTTCCAAATATTACTTGTAAATCATTGACCATATCAAGTATGTGATCACCAGTACGGAGGGCGGGCTTCTTCCGGTGATCTGCCTCACCTTTGAAATGCTTTCCTTTCTTTTGACATTAATGGTTGGTCGGAAGAAATCGACGATGCCCCAGGTACACATTCTTCCTGCATTTGTCCAAATATATACTGTCGGTGTCATCTAAACAGTGTGTGCATGCGTGGTATCCCTTGTTTGTCTGTCCTGAAAGGTTACTGAGAGCAGGCCAATCGTTGATGGTTACAAACAGCTACGCATGTAGGTCAAATTCCTCCTGTTCGTTCTCATCCCACACACGTACACCTCTTCCATTCCATAGATGTAAAAGTTCATCAACTAATGGCCTTAGGTACACATCAATGTCATTGCCGGGTTGCTTAGGGCCTTGGATGAGCACTGGCATCATAATGAACTTCCGCTTCATGCACAACCAAGGAGGAAGGTTATACATACATAGAGTCACAGGCCATGTGCTATGCTTGCTGCTCTGCTCCCCAAAAGGATTAACGTCATTTGCACTTAAACCAAACCATACGTTCCTCGGGTCACCTGTAAAGTCGCTCCACTTTCTCTCGATCTTTCTCCATTGCGACCCGTCAGCGGGTGCTCTCAACTTCCCGTCTTTCTTACGGTTTTTTTGTGCCATTGCATCAACTCGGCATGCTTTTTGTTTCTGAACAGACGTTTCAACCGTGGTATTATAGGAGCATACCACATCACCTTGGCAGGAACCCTCTTCCCGGTGCGCTGGCCCTCAACATCACCAGGGTCATCTCTTCTGATCTTATACCGCAAGGCACCGCATACCGAGCATGCGTTCAAATCCTCGTACGCACCGCGGTAGAGGATGCAGTCATTAGGGCATGCATGTATCTTCTGCACCTCCAATCCTAGAGGGCATAGAACCTTCTTTGCTTCGTACGTACTGCCGGGCAATTCGTTATCCTTTGGAAGCTTCTTTTTCATTATTTTCAGTAGCGAACTAAATCCCTTGTCAGATACACCATTGTCTGCCTTCCATTGCAGCAATTCCAGTGTGGTACCGAGCTTTCTGTTGTCATCTTCGCAATTTGGGTACAACCCTTTTTTTTGATCCTCTAACATGCGATCGAACTTCAACTTCTCCCTTTCACTTTCGCATTCTCTCTGTGCATCAACAATGACCCGGCGAAGATCATCATCGGGCACATCGTCTGGTTCCTCTTGATCTTCAGCTTCCCCCATTGCAGCATCACCGTATTCAGGGGGCGGGTAGTTGTCGTCATCCTCTTCTTCTTCGTTGTGTTCCATCATAACCCCTCTTTCTCCGTGCTTGGTCCAAACATTATAGTGTGGCATAAAACCCTTCTCAAGCAGGTGGAAGTGAAGGGTTTTAGAGTTGGAGAAAGCCTTCGTATTCTCACAGATAGTACATGGACAATGCATAAAACCATTCTAATTGTTTGCCTCAGCCGCTTCGAGAAAATTATGCAGGCCCTCAATATACTCGGAGGTGCGTCGGTCACCGTACATCCATTGCCGGTTCATCTGCGTGCATATCATGAATAGAGAAGTGACCAAATTAATAGAAATTCATCATCACATTAAAGCCAAAGTACAGTAGTGACCAAAATAAATACATAACGTTCATACATAGTTCTCATTATTGAATAACATATAGCTCTCTAGAGCATCTAATTAAAACATACATTGAAACTATAAAATTTCTATGTCGGATGGAATTTCCGGTTCACATACCTCCTAGATTAAAAAATCTAAGTCACGTTGGTCGGCATAATTGTCATAAACAAGAAATAAAACAAATAGTTATAAAAGATAATATATACCACATCTGAATCATAGACCGGACGAGGGCCGACGTGGGCGGATACCATGACCATGGCACTATATAATAACAAACAATAATAAAAGTAAGAAAATTACACAAGTATCTATCTAAATGATACAAGTAAGAACTTTTTTCTTTTAGAAAGAAGATAAGAAGAAGAGGCTAACCACGGTGGTGCCGGCGCCGAGATGGACGCGGGCGATCGACGGCGGTGAGGACGGGGACGGGACAGGACGGACCGCCAAACCTAAACAAATCTTGAGAAAAATGGAGATTGGACAAGGAGCTTCGAGAGGAGAAAGCTTAAGTGTGGCTCGGGCATTTCATCGAACACCTCATGTGCATAGGAGGTGAGCTAGAGCACCACAAAGCTCTCCCCTCGCCGGCCAGAAAAACAGAGCAATGTGGAGTGCTCTGCTCGCTCGCGGGGGGGGGGGGGGGGGTATATATAGGCATCTCATTGGTCCCGGTTCGTGGCTGGAATCGGGACTAAAGGACCCCCTTTGGTCCCGGTTCCAGCCACGAACCGGGACCAATGGTTGTGGGCCAGGAGCGAGGCACACTGGTCCCGGTTCGTGTCTGGAACCGGGACCAAAGGGTCCAGACGAACCGGGACCAATGCCCCACGAGGCCCGGCCGGCCCCCAGGCCTCACGAACCGGGACCGTTGCCCCCATTGGTCCCGGTTCGTGACTGAACCGGGACTAATGGGATGGCCCGGCCTGGACCAATGCCCTGTTATGTACTACTGCAACCTGGGGAATGAAACATTCGCTAGAAGATCCCTACATATGATGTTTCCCAGATATCGCGGGTCCACTGACTTTATCGATTAGCTAACAAGAATATATACATATTGAAGAAACAGGTCACACAAGGAAATCAACGATTGTTGTAACACATAAAATGAAAACAAGACATCCAAGGTTGCCATCTCTATTTCCGCCTCGAATCTTGTTATTTGTTTGCATAAATGCATCTTCAAGTTTCTCTAACAATCCTGACCGAATAAAGATTTTTAAAAAGAGTTAAATGCACTGGAGGTCCTAAAAGTTTTGTCGGGGTGTCACTTTAGTCCTAATTCTTCCAAAATGCACCTTTAGGTCCTAATTCTTTAGTAAGTGATTCACCTGAGGTCCTTTTTCCACGAGCGCTCGTTGACCTGCCCGCGTGGCGCGTTGACCCACGCCACGTCGACAGAGGGCCCAACCGCCAGGTGATAAAAATACACTAGAGGTCCTAATAGTTTCTAGGGAGTGTCACTTTAGTCCTACTTCTTTCAAAATGGATGTTGACGTCATAATTCCGTAGTAAGTGGTTCACCCGAGGTCCTAATTCTATAGTAAATGGTTCGCCCGAGGTCATTTTTTGCATGCTTGCTCGGTTGCGCGTTGACCCACGCCACGTCAATTTAGGGTAACTAGCAGATGAGGAACATTGCCAAAAAAAACCTAATATTTTCGCCACTATCATCCCGTAGCCGTGTGATTTCCTATACTATGCCACAATCACTAGCCGTAGGCATTGATTTAGTTCGATTTGCACTGTTTCATTAAGTTTCTCAACCCGCTTGCTCTGATTTGAGGTTAGGTGGTAGGACCTTGTGGAGGAGGCGGCGTCGACGATGAGGCTGCAACGCTCCTCTTGGTCACTCGCTTCCCTGCCGAGGAGCTTGTTGTCCCATCCATGGCGACGGTGTGGGCTTGAGAGAGAGAGAGAGAGAGAGAGGGAGGTAGAGAGAGAGATGATTTCGGTACGGGCCAGGGAATGTCAGGAGGGGGTTTAGAAGGGGTTTCATAAAAAAAGAGCACCCGCAGCGGCCTCTAAGTTGACGTGGCGTGGGTCAACGCGTCTCGCGAGCAGGTCAGCGAGCGATTGTGCAAAAAAGGACCTCGATTGAACTACTTACTATAGAATTAGGATCTCAACGTGCATTTTGAAAGAAGTAGGACTAAAGTGACAATCCCTAGAAACTATTAGGACCTCGAGTGTATTTTTCTCACCTGGCGGTTGGGCCCTCTATCGACGTGGCGTGGGTCAACGAGCGCTCGTGAAAAAAGGACCTTTGGTGAACCACTTACTAAAGAATTAGGACCTAAAGGTGCATTTTGGAAGAATTAGGACTAAACTGACCCCCCGACGAAACTTTTAGGACCTCCAGTGCATTTAACTCTTTTACAAACTCGACGAGTCACCTGATATCAACGGCGAAGGTAAGTGTAAGCTGTGGGGTCAGCCGACCCCACAACTTTTTTTGAAACCAACCTAAGATTACTGTTTATTTACTGTTCATCATGAAAAAAACGAAAAAATGCCATTGACCCCACAGATTTCTGAGGCTAGTGTCGCCACTGCCCGACATAAAGGAGCAATACCGCCTCAAATTCGTCAAAATAAATCAAAGTCGTGAATTTGTTTTCATTTTTCATTTTTTTTAAAGTCGTATATTTTTTTCAAATTGACGATCTTTTTTCAATTTCGTTAACCTTTTACATCAAAGACTTGAATTTTTCTTTCCAAATTCATGATGCTTTTATTTTATTTTTGTGAACAATTATTCTATTTAGGAACTTTTGCAAATTCATTAACTTTTAAAGTCATGAACTCCTTTCAATTTCCTAGAAATTTTAAAATTCAAAAAAATACAATTTCATGAACTTTATAAAAATTCATGAACTTTTTCCAGATTCATAAACTTTGTTCAAATATACTTTTTTTCATAATTGACCAACATTTTTTATAATCCACAACATTTAAAATATATGGATAAACATTTTAAAATTAAAAAAATGGCAAACTGTTTTTTCATAAGCTTTACTTAATTTATAGAAAAACTAAAGGCACCAATGAGGAGCTCTCTGGCTTTCCTTTTTTTTTCATCGGTTTTATTCTTTTCTTTCTTGGTGTTCTCTGATTTTCCTTTTATTTTTTCTTTTGTTTTATTGTTTCTTTCTTTATTTTCTCATGTTTTCTTTTTTTTTCTTCCTTATTTTTCTTTTCTGCATTGGTTTTTCTCTGGTTTTGTTATTTTTCTTTTTTCTTTTTCTTTTTCTTTGTTTCTTTCTCTGGTTTCTTTTATTTTCTTTGTTTTCCCCTTTTTCTTTTTCAATTTTCAACACATGTACATATTTTTCGTACATATTGTTCATTTTTATTATATGTCAAAAATATTTATGCATACATGGTTAATTTGTTCAAAGACATAATTAACTTTTCTTCCAAATATATGTATTGATGACTATTCTTCTTGTACACGTTGTACATGTTTTGTATACGTCAAAGAAATTATAACATTTTTCATATACATGATTAACATTTTTTCAAATATATGTTTTGATGTCTTAGTTTTTTGTACACACCATACATTTTCCTTATACATCCAAAATATTTTTGTATACACGTTTTAACATTTCCTCATACACATTTAACATTTTTAATATACATTATTCATTTATTTTTGAATTATATGTTTTGATGTCTATTGTTTTCATACAGATAATGCAATTTGGTTATACATCTAAAAACATATTATATATACAGATTTTACTTTTCGGTGTACATGGTTAATATTTTTTAATATATATATTTTGGTGTCTATTTTTTGTACACAACGTACATTTTTCTAATACATGTGAAATATTTTTTATACATGTGAAACATTTTTTTTTTCGAATTATTGTATAAATTTGAGACATTTTTAATACATGTTCAACAATTTTCAAATGCATATTTAACATGTTTTCTAATAATATGTAAAGTGTTTTTTGTAAGAAGTTTTCAAAGTATAAATAGAGGGACAAAAAGAAAGAAAAAATACAAATATATTATAAAACATAGAAAAGAGCTTTAAGGCCTTTAGCTTCCCGACCACTAGGTGGCCTATTGTCTAAGCCACTTGAGGTGAGATGTCGTTCAGTGTCGTGGTATTTCTACGGCAGATGCCATGGGATGGCTTATCGAGTGGTTAGGGGCCGACGGCGCCGATGGTGTCCGGATGCGGGTCTGAGCGCGGGGCGGTTATGATCACGGAGACGTACCCAGATTCAGGGCACCCCGATGGAGGTACCACCCCTAGTCCTGCAAGGATGTCGCTGATATGCACTAGGTGTACATGGTCGCTCCTAAAGCTGTATCGAAGGAGGGAGAAGATGCCTCTAGCTTTGCTCTCCTCCTCATGGGTGTGGGTGTGTGATCAGTTGGCCGACCCCCTCACATGTGGGCTCCTGGGAGGTCTTATACTTGGACCTCCCAGGTTACAAAATGCATGGGAAGGGGGGCGGCTGCCAGCGTCTTTGGCCTCAAGTGGGGCCCGCTGGTCGCGGGGTCTTGTCGGTCGTGTGGCCCGCCGGCTGCCGGGTCTCGTCAGCCGTGGGGCCACCAGGTTGCTCGTCACTGTAGCCCGTAGGTTACGACATCAGGGGTAGGTGTTGGGGAACGTTGCATGGGAAACAAAAATTTTCCTACGCACACACAAGATCTATCCATGGTGATGAGCATCTACGAGAGGGAGAGTAAATCTACATACCCTTGTAGATCGCTAAGCGGAAGCGTTTAAGAAACGCGGTTGATGTAGTCGAACGTCTCCGCGATCCAAATCGCAAGTCGTCCCTCGATCCGATCACGAACTAGCGCCGAACGGACGGCACCTCCGCGTTCAACACACGTACGGCTTGATGACGCCTTCACCTCCTCGATCCAGCGAGCGATGGTGAAGTAGTGGTTGAGTTCCAGCAGCACGACGGCGTGGTGATGGTGGTGAGGAACAATCTCTGCAGGGCTTCGCCAAGCGCTACGGAGATTATGACGGAGGAACTAGAGGGTTAGGGTTGCCGCACACGGCTTGGGGAAATCTTGATGTGTTCCGGGTGCTAGCCCTGCCCCTCTATTTATATGTTGAGCCCTGGGGTCGAAACTTGGAGAAAGAGCCTCCTCAAAGTCGGTTTGGAACAAAAGGAAGAGTCCTTCTCGGATTCCAGTACCAAACGCCACGGTTCCCGGCGTCTGGCCCAGACGCCATGGGCCTCGGCGTCTGGCCCAGGGCCAGACGCCAGGGTTCCTGGCGTCTGGACCCTGCCCTCTGCAAAACTGCCTTTTGCTAACGCCCCGTGGGTCTCACCTCTTGGCCCAAACATATCGTCCAATATATCGATCTTTACCTCTCGGACATTCCGAGACTCCTCGTCATGTCCGTGATCTCATCCGGGACTCCGAACAACTTTCGGTCACCAACATAACAACTCAACTATACTTATATCATCACCAAACGTTAAGTGTGTAGACCCTGCGGGTTCGAGAACTATGTAGACATGACCGAGACACCTCTACGGTCAATAACCAATAGCGGGACCTGGATGCCCATATTGGCTCCTACATATTCTACGAAGATCTTTATCGGTCGAACCTCTATGTCAAGGATTCAGTTAATCCCGTATGCTGTTCCCTTTGTTCTTCGGTATGTTACTTGCCCGAGATTCGATCGTCGGTATCTCTATACCTAGTTCAATCTCGTCACCGGCAAGTCTCTTTACTCGTTCCGTAATACAAGATCTCGTGGCTAACACTTTAGTCACATTGCTTGCAAGGCTCATTGTGATGTTGTATTACCGAGTGGGCCCTGAGATACCTCTCCGTCACACAGAGTAACAAATCCCAGTCTTGATCCATGCCAACCCAACAGACACCCTCGGAGATACCTGTAGAGCACCTTTATAGTCACCCAGTTACGTTGCGACGTTTGATACACACAAGGTACTCCTCCGATGTCAGGGAGTTGCATGATCTCATGGTCATAGGAACAGATACTTGACATGCAGAAAACAATAGCAATAAACTGACACGATCAAATGCTACGTTCTTATTTTGGGTCTTGTCCATCACATCATTCTCCTAATGATGTGATCCCGTTATCAAATGACATCTCATGTCAATGGCTAGGAAACCTTAACCATCTTTGATCAACGAGCTAGTCAACTAGAGGCTTACTAGGGACACAGTGTTGTTTATGTACCCACACATGTATTTGAGTTTCCAATCAATACAATTATAGCATGGATAATAAACGATTATCATGAACAAGGAAGTATAATAATAACCAATTTATTATTGCCTCTAGGGCATATTTCAACAGTCTCCCACTTGCACTAGAGTCAATAATCTAGTTCACATCACTATGTGATTTACATTGTAATGAATCGAACACCCATGCAGTTCTGGTGTTGTTCATGTTTAGCCCTTGGAAGAGGTTTAGTTATCGGATCTGCAACATTTAGATCCGTGTGTACTTTGCAAATATTTATGTCGTCCTCCTTGATGTAATCGCGGATGGAATTGAAACGTCGCTTTATGTGTCTGGTCCTCTTGTGAAATCTTGGTTCCTTGGCTAGAGCAATGGCACCAGTATTATCACAAAACAGAGTCATTGGGTTAAGCGCACTAGGCACTACTCCAAGATCTGTCATGAACTCCTTCATCCAGACACCTTCCTTCGCCGCCTCCGAGGCAGCGATGTACTCCGCTTCGTATGTAGAATCTGCTACCACGCTTTGCTTGGAACTGCACCAGCTAACCGCACCCCCATTAAGAATAAACACGTATCCGGTTTGAGACTTAGAGTCATCCGGATCAGTGTCAAAGCTTGCATCGACGTAACCCTTTACGACGAGCTCTTGATCACCTCCATAAACGAGAAACATATCCTTAGTCCTTTTCAGGTACTTCAGGATATTCTTGACCGCCGTCCAGTGTTCCATTCCTGGATCACTTTGAAACCTTCCGACCATACTTATGGCAAGGCTGACATCGGGTCTTGTGCACAGCATTGCATACATGATAGAGCCTATGGCCGAAGCATAGGGGATGACACTCATCTTTTCTCTATCTTCTGCAGTCACTGGGCATTGAGTCTTACTCAACTTCACACCTTGCAATACAGGCAAGAACCCCTTCTTGGACTGATCCATTTTGAACTTCTTCAAAACTTTGTCAAGGTATGTGCTTTGTGAAAGTCCTATCAAGCGTCTCGATCTATCTCTATAGATCTTGATGCCTAATATGAAAGCAGCTTCTCCTAGGTCCTTCATTGAAAAACTCTTGTTCAAATATTCCTTTACGCTTTCCAGCATTTCTATATTGTTTCCAATCAGTAATATGTCATCCACATATAATATTAGAAACGCTATAGAGCTCCCACTCACTTTCTTGTAAATACAAGCTTCTCCGTAAACTTGTATAAACTCGAACGCTTTGATCACCTCATCAAAACGAAGATTCCAACTCCGAGATGCTTGCACCAGTCCATAAATGGATCGCTGGAGTTTGCAAACTTTGTCAGCATTCTCTGGATCGACAAAACCTTCTGGTTGCATCATATACAACTCTTCCTTAAGGTAACCGTTAAGGAACGCTGTTTTGACATCCATCTGCCAAATTTCATAATCGAAAAAGGCAGCTATTGCTAACATGATTCTGACGGACTTAAGCATCGCTACGGGTGAGAAGGTCTCATCGTAGTCAACTCCTTGAACTTGTGAAAAACCCTTTGCCACAAGTCGAGCTTTATAGACGGTGACATTACCGTCCGCGTCCGTCTTCCTCTTAAAGATCCATTTGTTCTGAATGGCCTTACGCCCTTCAGGTAATACTTCCAAAGTCCATACTTTGTTTTCATACATGGATCCCATCTCGGATTCCATGGCCTCTAACCACTTCTCGGAATCCGTGCCCATCATCGCTTCTCCATAGCTCGTACGTTCATCGTTGTCTAACAACATGACCTCTAAGACAGGGTTGCCGTACCACTCAGGAGCAGTACGCGTCCTTGTCGACCTACGAGGTTCGATAGTAACTTGATCCAAAGCTTCATGATCATCATCATTAACTTCCTCTTCAGCTAATGTAGGCTCCACAGAAACAACTTTCTGCACTGCGCTACTCTCAGGTTGAAGTAAAGGTTCAACAACCTCATCAAGTTCTATCTTCCTCCCACTCAATTCTTTCGAGAGAAACTCTTTCTCAAGAAATGTTCCGTTTTTAGCGACAAACACTTTGCCTTCGGATCTGAGGTAGAAGGTATACCCAACTGTCTCTTTTGGGTATCCTATGAAGACGCATTTCTCCGCTTTGGGTTCCAGCTTTTCAGGCTGAAGCTTTTTGACATAAGCATCACATCCCCAAACTTTAAGAAACGACAGTTTTGGCTTCTTGCCAAACCAAAGTTCATATGGCGTCGTCTCAACGGATTTCGATGGTGCCCTATTTAAAGTGAATGCAGCTGTCTCTAATGCATAACCCCAAAACGATAGTGGCAAATCGGCAAGAGACATCATAGATCGCACCATATCCAATAAAGTTCGATTACGACGTTCGGACACACCATTACGCTGTGGTGTTCCAGGCGGTGTCAGTTGTGAAACAATTCCACATTGTCTTAAGTGACTGCCAAACTCATAACTCAGATATTCTCCTCCTCGATCAGATCGTAGGAATTTAATCTTCTTGTTACGATGATTCTCAACTTCACTCTGAAATTGTTTGAACTTTTCAAATGTTTCAGACTTATGTTTCATTAAGTAAATATACCCATATCTACTTAAGTCATCAGTGAAGGTGAGAAAGTAACGATAACCACCGCGCGCCTCAATACTCATCGGACCACACACATCAGTATGTATGATTTCCAATAAGTCACTTGCCCGTTCCATTGTTCCAGAGAACGGCGTTTTAGTCATCTTGCCCATGAGGCATGGCTCACATGTGTCAAGTGATTCAAAATCAAGTGACTCCAAAAGTCCATCAGCATGGAGCTTCTTCATGCGTTTTACACCAATATGACCTAAACGGTAGTGCCACAAGAAAGTGGTATTATCATTATCAATTCTACATCTTTTGGCATCAATGTTATGAACATGTGTATCATTACTATCGAGATTCAATAAGAATAAACCCCTCACATTGGGTGCATGACCATAAAAGATATTACTCATATAAATAGAACAACCATTATTCTCTGATTTAAATGAGTAACCGTCTCGCAATAAACAAGATCCAGATATAATGTTCATGCTTAACGCAGGCACCAAATAACACTTATTTAGGTTCATCACTAATCCCGACGGTAATCGAAGAGCGAGCGTGCCGACGGCAATCACATCAACCTTGGAACCATTTCCCACGCGCATCGTCACTTCGTCCTTTGCCAGCCTCCGTCTATTCCGCAGTTCCTGTTTAGAGTTGCAAATATGAGCAACCGCACCGGTATCAAATACCCAGGCACTACAACGAGGGTTGGTAAGGTACACATCAATAACATGTATATCATATATACCTTGTTTGTTGTTGGCCGCCTTCTTGTCAGCCAAATACTTGGGGCAGTTCCGCTTCCAGTGTCTAGTTCCCTTGCAATGAAAACACACAGTTTCTGGTTTGGGTCCAGCCTTGGGTTTCTTCACGAGAGGAGCAACTGTTTTGCCACTCTTCTTGGAGTTACCCTTCTTACCCTTGCCATTTTTCTTGAAACTAGTGGTTTTATTGACCATCAACACTTGATGCTCCTTCTGAATTTCAGACTCAGCGGCTTTCAGCATCGCAAACAGCTCGGCGACTGACTTGTTCATCCCGTGCATGTTATAGTTCAACACGAAGCTCTTGTAGCTAGGTGGCAATGATTGAAGAACTCTGTCAGTGATAGCCTCTGGCGGAAGGGGCATCCCCAATTCAGCCAGACGGGTGGAGTACCCAGACATTCTGAGCACGTGATCACTGATAGACCCGTTCTCCTCCATCTTGCAAGCATAGAACTTATCGGAGATCTCATATCTCTCGATCCGGGCATTCTTCTGAAAGATAAACTTCAACTCCTGGAACATCTCATATGCTCCATGACGTTCAAAACGTCTTTGAAGTCCCGGTTCTAAGCCATACAACATTGCACATTGAACTATTGAGTAATCATCAGAACGAGCCTGCCAGGCGTTCACAACGTCTAGAGACTCAACTGGAGCGGGTGGATCACCAAGCGGTGCATCAAGGACATAAGCTTTCTGGGAAGCCGTAAGGATAATCCTTAGAATACGGGCCCAGTCCACAAAGTTACTTCCATCATCTTTCAACTTAGCTTTCTCTAGGAACGCATTAAAATTCAGGGGTGCTACTGCGCGAGCCATGATCTACAACATAAATATAGCAAAGACAACTTAGACTATTGTTCTAGATAATGAGTTTGGTTAATCATATTACTTAAAAACTCCCACTCAAATTGACATCCCTCCGGTCATTCGAGTGTAACATGATCCAAATCCACCAACTCAAGTCCGATCATCACGTGAGTTGAGGTGGTTTCAATGGTGACCATCTTCATGTTGATCATATCTACTATATGACTCATGTTCGACCTTTCGGTCTCTTGTGTTCCGAGGCCATGTCTGTACATGCTAGGCTCGTCAAGTTTAACCCAAGTGTTCCGCGTGTGCAACATGGCTTGCACCCGTTGTATGTGAACGTGGAGTCTATCACACCCGATCATCATGGCGTGTCTCGAAACGACGAACTTTCGCAACGGTGCACACTCGGGGAGAACACAATTTATCTTGAAATTTAAGTGAGGGATCACCTTATAATGCTACCGTCGTCCTAAGCAAAATAAGATGCATAAAAGGATTAACATCACATGCAAATCATGAGTGACATGATATGGCCATGAACTTGTGCTTTTGATCTCCATCTCCAAAGCACCGGCATGATCTCCATCGTCACCGGCATGACACCATGATCTCCATCATCTTGATCTCTATCAACGTGTCGCCATGAGGTTGTCGCGCCGACTGTTGCTTCCACGACTATTGCTAACGTTTAGCGATAAAGTAAAGCATTACATAGCGCTTAATGATTGACACGCAGGTCATACAATAATTAAAGACAACTCTATGGCTCCTGCCAGTTGCCGTACTCATCGACATGCAAGTCGTGATATTCTATACAACACATGATCACCTCATACATCACATATATCTCATCATGTAATTGGCCATATCACATCACAACATACCCTGCAAAAACAAGTTAGACGTCCTCTAATTGTTGTTGCAAATTTTACGTGGCTGCTACGGGTTTGCAAGAACCGTTCTTACCTACGCAAAACCACAACGTGGTGTAGTGATTGCTTTTTGATCTTCTAAAAGAACCCTCTTCATTTAAATCGATTCAACTAAAGTGAGAGAGACAGACACCCGCTAGCCATCTTTATGCAACGAAGTTACATGTCAGTTGAAGGAACCTGTCTCGCGTAAGTGTACGCGTAATGTCGGTCCGGGCCGCTTCATCTCACAGTACCGCCGAATCAAATATCAACTAGTAACGGCAAGCAATATGTATACACCCACGCCCACAACTCGTTTGTGTTCTACTCGAGATCTCATCTACGCATAGACCTAGCTCGGATGCCACTGTTGGGGAACGTTGCATGGGAAACAAAAATTTTCCTACGCACACAAGATCTATCCACGGTGATGAGCATCTACGAGAGGGAGAGTAAATCTACATACCCTTGTAGATCGCTAAGCGGAAGCGTTTAAGAAACGCGGTTGATGTAGTCGAACGTCTCCGCGATCCAAATCGCAAGTCGTCCCTCGATCCGATCACGAACTAGCGCCGAACGGACGGCACCTCCGCGTTCAACACACGTACGGCTTGATGACGCCTTCACCTCCTCGATCCAGCGAGCGATGGTGAAGTAGTGGTTGAGTTCCAGCAGCACGACGGCGTGGTGATGGTGGTGAGGAACAATCTCTGCAGGGCTTCACCAAGCGCTACGGAGATTATGACGGAGGAACTAGAGGGTTAGGGTTGCCGCACATGGCTTGGGGAAATCTTGATGTGTTCCGGGTGCTAGCCCTGCCCCTCTATTTATATGTTGAGCCCTGGGGTCGAAACTTGGAGAAAGAGCCTCCTCAAAGTCGGTTTGGAACAAAAGGAAGAGTCCTTCTCGGATTCCAGTACCAAACGCCACGGTTCCCGGCGTCTGGCCCAGACGCCATGGGCCTCGGCGTCTGGCCCAGGGCCAGACGCCAGGGTTCCTGGCGTCTGGACCCTGCCCTCTGCAAAACTGCCTTTTGCTAACGCCCCGTGGGTCTCACCTCTTGGCCCAAACATATCGTCCAATATATCGATCTTTACCTCTCGGACATTCCGAGACTCCTCGTCATGTCCGTGATCTCATCCGGGACTCCGAACAACTTTCGGTCACCAACATAACAACTCAACTATACTTATATCGTCACCAAACGTTAAGTGTGTAGACCCTGCGGGTTCGAGAACTATGTAGACATGACCGAGACACCTCTACGGTCAATAACCAATAGCGGGACCTGGATGCCCATATTGGCTCCTACATATTCTACGAAGATCTTTATCGGTCGAACCTCTATGTCAAGGATTCAGTTAATCCCGTATGTTGTTCCCTTTGTTCTTCGGTATGTTACTTGTCCGAGATTCGATCGTCGGTATCTCTATACCTAGTTCAATCTCGTCACCGGCAAGTCTCTTTACTCGTTCCGTAATACAAGATCTCGTGGCTAACACTTTAGTCACATTGCTTGCAAGGCTCATTGTGATGTTGTATTACCGAGTGGGCCCTGAGATACCTCTCCGTCACACAGAGTAACAAATCCCAGTCTTGATCCATGCCAACCCAACAGACACCCTCGGAGATACCTGTAGAGCACCTTTATAGTCACCCAGTTACGTTGCGACGTTTGATACACACAAGGTACTCCTCCGATGTCAGGGAGTTGCATGATCTCATGGTCATAGGAACAGATACTTGACATGCAGAAAACAATAGCAATAAACTGACACGATCAAATGCTACGTTCTTAGTTTGGGTCTTGTCCATCACATCATTCTCCTAATGATGTGATCCCGTTATCAAATGACATCTCATGTCAATGGCTAGGAAACCTTAACCATCTTTGATCAACGAGCTAGTCAACTAGAGGCTTACTAGGGACACAGTGTTGTTTATGTACCCACACATGTATTTGAGTTTCCAATCAATACAATTATAGCATGGATAATAAACGATTATCATGAACAAGGAAATATAATAATAACCAATTTATTATTGCCTCTAGGGCATATTTCCAACAGTAGGTAGCGCAATGCTCCTAGAATGCCGGACCGCCCCGTCATGGTCAGCGGTACCGTCGGCGTTGTATCCACGCTTCCCTGTGACGTAGGAGGTGCCTTGTCCCTGTAGTTAGTACGGATGGATGGGATGGGCGTTGACCCCGCCGGCTGCTACTAGCCGGGGAGCCAGCCGGCACGTCCAACCGGCCTCCAGCAGGGGAGTCGGCCGAGGGGCCAGCCAGTCGGCCGCTGGCGAGGGGAGTCGGCCGAGGGGCCAGTCGGTTGGGGGGGGGGAGCCGCCCCAAATGTTTGGAAATGTTGACTTGTCTCCTTGAGCCTACTTGGGGGTCATCTCCCTGACAGTAGCCTCCGAAGTTGTTGAGGTCCTGCAGTCTCAAGCGGAGGGCCTTCGCGATGAGTGCTATTTTTAAACTCATTTCACCTTTGTTTAAACCGACATATTTCACTAAAAGAGAGATATGCGCTCCGATATTGCCACTAATGACTAATGAATGCAAAGGATTTCACAAATCCTCTCTTTAATGTTTTCCACGGGAAATGAGCTAAAAAGGGAAGAAATCACGTGGAGGAATGGAAAGGAAGGAGAATGGAGGAAGAATCAATCAACATGATGCGTCTGCGAAGAAAAAGAGCAAAAGGCGATGTTCCATATGGGCGCGAGCGCCCTTATGAGTGGTCGTTTGGCGTGGAAACCGAGGCAACTCGTCCATCTGAACAACTTTTATAAAGGGGACCCCGTCGAAATGTCAAGAAAAAAGCGTCGAGCACAGCCAAAACCTCTTCATCATCTTCATCATCCACAAACCCTACCCACCACCATTTCCATCTCCATAGACATCTCCACCACCATATATAGTGCTCTTGCATCTAGCTAGTTCATACTTGTAATCGTCCATCGCACAAGGCATCCATTGTAAGACATATTGCAATCAATCAATCCCAAGATGTATTCTTCAATGTTTTATTCTTGCGATCTGATCTCCATGTGTGAGTAGTTCAGTAAGGTATGGGTTGTGGCATGAGCCTTGCAACCCAGGTATTTTTTGAGGGGATCAATGGAAGTCTTTGACATAACGTCCCGTATGTGTGAAATAAAATTGTTTCGTGGAGTGTATCTTGTCTTGTCCGTGATCTTCATCCTTGCAGGTACCTAGGATCATGGAGACTGAGCATCGATGAGGCTAGGAGCAAGGGCAACATGAAGTGTTATACTGAACACCGGTGACAGTAAGGTTTAGTAGGGTAACATGGATCATTTCCTTGGGGATTCATGAGGTGTAGTCATTAAACACCCAATGCTTTTGTCTGATTTGATTATCTCAATTATCGGGACAAATCCTACAAGACGGATAGGGCCTTCGGTAGGACAACAGATGCTTGATGCAGGACTCGTAAAGTCAAGATGTTATTCAGACACATCCCCCACTCCGAAATGAAACGAGCACATCTTGATGGTTGACTTCACGAGCACATCTTTCTCTCGTGCGTTCAATACCCAGGGTCACCTCTGGGGAAATAGGTGCAGGATACCCTTTTATGTTCCAACACCAGATCAATAAAAAGGAGATATCAAGCCCTTTTCTGGCGTCATTGTCGGGGAGGAGTTTAGTATTCCTAGTCTTTGCGTTTAGAGTTTTTGTTCAACTTAATTTTTAGTTTTTGCGTTTACTTTTTTGTTTTTAGTTTAAGTTTTATTTTGTTGCAAGGCTTTTTAGTTGAAAAAACAAAAAGTTACCATGGCTCGTAATCTTGGGAGTTTTGCTACCCCTAGCAACAATTTCATGTGTGAACCAATAGCACAACCTGATGTTGCAGCTACAAAATATGAGATCAAATCGAACGTAGTTTCCAAGGTTCAACGGGACCAATTTGGAGGCTCTGCTTCTGAAGATGCAGGTATGCATTTACATAATTTTACTGAATTGTGCAACATGACAATCATAAAGGATCATGGCCAAAATGCTCTGAAATTTCGTTTATTTCGTTTCTCTTTGCGAGGAAAAGCTAAGGAGTGGCTTTTAGCATTGCCTAAAGGTAGTATTACTTCTTGGGCTGCTTGTGGTAGTAAAGTTTTTGCAAAGTTTTGTCCACCTGCGAAAATTATGCAATTACATTATCAGATTATAGGTTTCAAGGAAGAGGAACATTAGCCACTAGCGCTTGCGTGGGATAGAATGAAAGAAGTTATGAGAAACTGCCACAATCATGTAATGGAGGAGTGGTTAATCCTTGATATGTTTTATAATGGCTTGAATCACATGTCAAAACCTATGCTTGATACAACTGCAGGAGGAACAATTATGGGAAAGCCCATAGAAGATGTCAAGAATCTACTAGATGATATGCAAGAGAACCATGCCCAATGACATGTTGAAACAACCACCATCGATAAGGTGAATGCTATAGAAGAAAATGGCTCAGAGTTGACCACCAAGCTTGAAGAACTTATCTCCTTAATGAAAGGTAAAGAAGAGGTAAACGTTATTGCCATCACTAATGAAGAAACTAGTGATGTGAATTTTATTGCTCGTAATAGCTATAATCCTAATTGGAAAAATAATGAATCTGCTCCTAAACTCCCTTATCCTAGTAATGGAGGAGCCTTCAACAATTTTAGTGGAGCTAATGGTAGCAATAGAAATACTCTTGCAGAAACTCTTAAAAGTTTTATTGCTAGCCAGACTAATCAGAATGAAAACTTCAAGAATATCTTGATGATAACTTACTCGGTCAGTTGACCGGTAAGGTTACTGGACTAACAAATGATGTGCAGATACTTTAAGCAAGATCCACGAGTATCGAAGCACAAGTGGCTAAAATGGCAGAGAGTCAAACCTTGATTTTGGCCAAGTTTGTAGGTAAACCGGAGCCTAACCTGGTTGAAGAAGTTAAAATGATAAGAAGCAACGAAGAGAAAGCTGAGGTGCTTGACACAAGCCATTCGCCAGAGTACATCTGTACCGTTGCAGATTTTGTCAAGATGATATCCATGAAGTATCCACTATCGTAGGTAACTAATGATGAGGCATATGATATCTTTTTTGAACAAGTTGCAGCCAAGGTACGTGAACATGATGATGAGAGAAAAAATTATTCAGTAAGTTACCAGCTAAGCAAGAACATGCTTTTGAACCTACTATAGATATTGAGATATGGTTTAATAAATTCAGTGTTTTATGTGATATAGGGGCAAGTGTTTCCACTATCCCCAAATCTGTTTATGATAGTCTCAATCTTGGTCCTTATGCTAATACTGAGATTATATTGAATATGACTATTCTACTTTTACTCAGTCAGTAGGCATTAAGCATGGAGTTTATTCATGGCGGCAAGCACCGTGGCCTCCTCAAGTAGGCGCTTGCGCGTCTCCTCGAGCTTGGCAGCCGCGGCACTGTGATGGGCATGCGTAGGTTCTGCATCGTCGCATGCAACGGGTCCTCTCGGGCGCGGGGCGTCCCCATGTGCCCGACTCCGTCATGGGACGGATGCTTGCAGTGGTGGCTGGTGTTGCTGGAGCTGGTGGTCAGCACCTCCACGCGGGTGCATAGGTCGGCAACGTTGGGTGAGAGGCCGCAGCCGCTAGCCGGTGGCGGCTTGGCGAGGGTGAGCACCTCACGAGAGTACTCGTCGGAGACGACCACAGCGTAGATGCGGTGGTCGTTAAATGGAACGATGGAGCCGCCTGCGGGGAAGGCAGCGTCCGTGAAGCGCGCTACATTATCGTTGAGGCAGTCGAGTGCACCATACCTGATGACCAGGCCGTGCGTGACGCGGTCGCCGAAGGGAGTGAAGGGTCCCGTCTAGAACGTGACTGGTCGGCGTCGCTGCCGGCCCCACGGTGAGGACCAACTATCCTGCTTTTTCTATGGTAGATGACATGGGGTGGCTTATCGAGTGGTTAGCGGCCGACGGACACGGACGGTGTACGAATGCGGGTGTGAGCACGAGGCATTGATGAACACAGAGATGTACCCAGGTTCGACGCCCCCCGATGGAGGTAACACACATAGTCCTGCAAGGATGTCACTGATATGCACTAGGTGTACATGGTCGCTCCTAGAGCTGTATCGAAGGAGGAAGAAGAGGGCTCTAGCTCTGCTCTCCTCCTCGTGGGTGTGGGTGTGTGATCAGTTGGCCGACCCCCTCACTGGGTCTCTTAGGAGGTTTTATACTTGGACCTCCCAGGTTACAAAATGCATGGGAAAGGGGGGGGGAGGCCCGGCTGCCAGCATCTCTGGCCTCAAGTGGGCCCCTTCGTCTGCAGGGTCTTGTCGGCCCGGGGCCCGTCGGCTGCCGGGTCTCGTGGGTCGTGGGCCTCGCCGACTGCTTGTCACTGTAGCCCATAGGCTACGATGTTAGGGGTAGGCAGCGCGATGCTTCTACAGTACCATACCGCCCCGTCGTGGTCAGCGGTACTGTCGGCGCTGTAGCCATGCTCCCCCGTGACGTAGGTGTCTTGTCCCTATACTTGGTACAGATGGATGGGACAGGCGTTGACCACGCCGGTTGATGGCTGCTACTAGCTAGGGAGCCGACAGGCACGTCCAACCAGCCTCCAGCAGGGGAGCCGCCCGGCGCCTCCAGCCGGCCGCTAGCGAGGGGAGTCGGTAGAGGGGCCAGCCTGGGGGGCGGGGGGCTGGGACGGGACGGAGCCGTCCCAATCTTTTGAAAATGTTGTGTCTCCTTGAGCCTACCCGGGGGGTCATCCCCCCGATACTGTGTTTCGGTTCAAGCGCCATATAGTCATGAGATCCCCATTTGGCAATTTACGCGCGAGGAAAAAGTAATTTTCTTTTATAAAAAGTCAAAGAAACACGCAGGGTTTGGAAGTTTGCCGCCGATAGTTGGGCTGGCCCAAACTTTGTTGGTTTTCGAGTCAAAAATACACTCCCGGTGGAGGCTGTTTTCGGGGCTCCTATTCGACGTTGCAGGCGCAAGCGAAGCTCTGTGGCGCCCGCACGCCGGTGCTAGTGGGTCGACCCATGTACACGTTAACATTTGAGAAACAAAAATGAAAAAATTCAGGAAAATCACCAAAACAGAAATTATCGAATTAAAAAATAAGCTTGTATATTGAAAAAATTCATCGAATTTGAAAACAAAAATCATCGATTTTGAAGAACTATCTATGAAAGTCATTGATTTCGAAAAAGGTTCATCAAACTCTGTAAAAAGTTCACAAACTGGAAAATGTTCTATAAAATGTCATCATTTTCTAAAAGATTTCACCAATTTTGAAAAAAAATCACGCATTTTAAGTAAAAAAATAATAAAAAAATAAATTAAACATAGCTAAATTGGCCAGCCCAGCTTGGAGGGCTTCACACGCACGTTTGCAAAATGCACAGTAACAAGCGCCTCAAGCACCAAATAGAATATGCCAGTATTTCCGTACTCATCTGCTCATATTTTTGACTTGTTAGTACTTTTCAATCAATCATGTATGTTTCATCCTTTCACCCCAAAACTGTTTTTTGCTAATTATTTCTTTGTTAATGATGATTTGAAAGAATAAAGAAATTCGATATTTTGTCTTATAATGAGGAAAGTGTTGTTGAAAACAGAAATAAAAATGTTCATGGAGTTCCAACAATATTCATGAGGTTCAATGCATCCTTATAGAACTCAAATAATGTTCATGAGTTACCAAAAACGAATGGAATTAAAATAATGTTCATGAGATTTAAATATTGTTCTTGGAATTTGAAAATTATTCCTGGGTTTTAAATTTTGTTTCAAAAAAAGGAAAAATATTCATGGAATTCAAATAATGTTCATAAGTTTCAGAAAATGTTCGTCCAAACTCACATAATGTTCATGGAAGTCATTTTTTTCATGAGTTTCTAACAATGTTCCTGGAATTCAAATAATGTTCATGAGTTTTAATTTTTTTTTCATGGAATTAGAATAATGTCCAAAAGTTTCAAAAGTTTGTTCATCAAAATTTAAAAATATTCTTGAAATTCTAATACAATGTTCATGAGTTTCAAAAAAATGTTCCTGAGTTACGTAAAGCGTTCATGAGTACTTAAAAAAGTTCCTGGAGTAGAAAACATATTCATGATTTCAAACATTGTTCATGAACTTGAAAATATTTATGAAATTTAAATGTTCATCAGTTTCAAAAAATGTTCATCCAAACTCAAATAATGTTCATTGTAATTCATACAATGTTTCGATCTTTTTTTTAAAAGAGATCCCAATAATACTCATGGAATTCAAATAATATTCATTTGTGTTGAAAATTCTTCACGGAATTTAAAAAATGTTCAAGGGATTCAAAATTTTGTTCATAAACTAAAAAAATGTTCATGAAATTCAAATAATGTTCATGTTTCACGAAAATGTTAGTGGAATTCAGAAAATCTTCATGAGTTTCAATTTTCTTTTTCATGGAATTCAAATAATGTTCATGAGTTCAAAAAGTATTCCTAGAATTCTAATAATACTCAGTAGTTTCAAAATTTTGATCATAAAGTTTAAAAAATGATCATGAAATTTAAAATATGGTTCACGAGTTTCAAAACATGTTCATGGAATTAAATACATTTCTTGGAATTCAAAAAATATTTACGAGTTTCAAGAAATGTTCATGAGTTTCAAAATTTGTTCATGAATTTCCTTCAATAAATGTTTGTCCAAACGTCAAAATATTTTCATGGAATTTAACATATATGTATGAGTTTCAATTTTTTTTCCTGGAAATCGAATAAAGTTCGGAAATTTGAATTTTTTTTTGAAAAAGTTCAAGAAATTTAAATAACGTTCACAAGATTCGAAAAATGTTCGTCCAGCTAAAAAAATTCTTCATATAAGTCAAATAATGTTCATGAGTTTCAATGTTTTTTCATAAAACTTGAAAAGTTTTCATGAAATTCAAAATAATGTTCTTGAGATTCAAAGGATGTTCACGTGTTTCAAATAATGTTTTTGATATTTAAAATATGTATATCGAACTCAAAAAATGTTTATCAATTTCAAATAATATTCATGAGTTTAAAAAATTGATCGTCCAACTCAAAACTTGTTCATGGAAAAGATCCTCCAACTCAAAAAATGCTCATGGAATTCAAATAACGCTCATGAGTTCCAATTTGTTTTGTCATAATACTTTGAAAATGTTCATGGAATTAATATAATGTTCACGAGTTTCAGAAAATGGACATGGAATTCTATATTATGTTAATAAAACTCGGAAAATTTTCACAAAGTTAATAAATGTACATCGAATTCCAAAAAATATTCATCAAATCCAAAAAAATGTTCACAATCGTCAGATCATGGTTACTTACTTGAAAAGAAGATCTTTGCCAATTCAAAATAATTATGAATTGAATTTCTAGTTGTGATATAAGTATAACATACATAATTTGTAGTTTTCCAATTCAAAAGTTTATCCAATATCGACATAATTTGAGGCAAACTAGAGTTGGAAGTTATAAAAGGAAAAAGCGGAATAATTGTAGTTGTGATAGAACATGCAAAAAATGGTAGCATGAATCATTTTTTTAGCACCGATAAAATCCATACATAGGCTAGTCATTCCAGCTTCAAAGAATTCAATGATTCAAAAGGACCGTACTCATCAATCCATAGGTAATAGCACAACACATGATAAACATACCAAAAAAAGGGGCAGTATCTAATTGTGACTTCCTAACTTCTTCAAGACAAAATCTATCAGCGAGTTTTCCTCTTCGTGTTGGCATCATACAATTCCTCGAACGTTATCTACTTCAGGTCGAACTTTCCTATCTTGTATACAACGAGTTGACGGAATTGCAGAATGATGTCCAGAAAAAGAATTTAAGGAGAATAAACTGACATATTAAAAATGGGTTATATTGTTCTAACTCCCAAAATACAAAACAGTGGGAAGTTTACCAGGTTATAACAATGGGAAAGATTAAAAAGTCTATCATGTTATAACAGATTAAAAACTGTCAGTTTATATATGCACAAGTCACAAACAGTAGTAAGTTTAAACATAAAACATGCACCTCACGTTAAAACAGTAGGAAGTTTAAACATAAAACATGCACATCAAGTCAAAAGCAGTATGAAGTTTAACAAAGTTTGTAACATTTTTTTTTGCCAAAACTCTAAATAATTCCGGCAAACGTTGTGTAATATTAGTAATCTATGCACAAGTTTATCTACTATAGCGATGCTTATCTGGACCAAAAAAAAGGATCAATTCTCATTCAGTCCACAAGAAAAATAATGAAACTACATAAACTACGATACATAGAAGTGCACAAGATTCAAACTTTCAAATTGTTTGTGCACAAAAAGAAGTTAGAAAACTTTCATATCTTTCCCATTCCAACAATCCATGTATAACATGCCAAAGAGAGCACAGTCGTGTCTCTGCATGTTCCAAAAATAAAATTAGATGAAAATATCATTTAAAAAGAATAAAATAACATACACTATCAAATGACTAAACTGAATAACGAAAAAGGACAAAACAGAACTCACAAGCTGTCCTATGTAGGATACTTTTGAGGGGAAATTTTGAAGAAATCATCGATATTTTAAAAAATGCAGTTAGATGCCTTGAATAAACTGCTCATGTTGGTAATCTAAAAAAAATCATGAAGAATCTTGAAATTAGCTAGACAGTACAATATATTTATACTTCATTAAAACACATCTGGAAAGCACAGTATATTTGTACATCACATTTTGTCAATAACGAGATTCATCATAGCTAAGTTTAGATGCAACGTTAAGTTTAGTGGTATTCATGAATTTTGGAACAACAAAAAGATATAGTAAAACTAACCAGCTGTGTTGTCATCTTATCGACTCCATCTCGGGGGACACAATTTTGAATCAAAGAAACTGGTCATCTCAAAGAGATTGTTGATGCGAAGAATGTCCAATGAAAAGAATCAACTCTAGGAAAATAAAGATACGCGAAAAAGATTGATGAAACATTCAGTACACTTCTGACAGGTTTAAAGTTATTAATAGATCATATATCAAGTCACATTATGAAGGTTATTTCCTGAGTTGACTCTTTTGAATTTTCTGAGATAATATATAGTGCTGTATTTTTCAGGTTCTACGAGCATTTTAGTCTGGAAAACAGATGAAAAAGGCTACATGAGCACATACGAACAAAATGGCATGGTGAAAGAACGAAAGTAGAATTGATGGATAAGACGACAAACTTTAAAGAGAATTACTGTAAAGTGAGTTGAGAACGAGAACTTTGAAGGCTTCTTTGACTTTGGATCGGTATTAGCATTTTCATGGTTGAGAACTTGTATGGAGGCATCCATTACTTCATCATCAACAATACCTATTGCGTTTAGAGAATTGTAGAACTTATCATATGTTACACCTTGACCGTTGATTTCTACAACAGTGGGACTACAAGTAAAAAAGAAAAATATATGGAAAAAGACTTAGAAGAAAGAGTTTGCAACGAATTATTCCTACACCTCCCAGAATGAACAAACAAATATGCAAAATTTTGCTGCCTTTACTCAACTGGAACCTGCACACACAAAAAAAAAAGACAAAAACAAAAATTTGAGACACCTTCACAAAGACAACCACAAACTGTGCCAAATCATTTCTACGTCTCCATCAACGCAAAAATGCAAGACTACCACAAACCATATCAGTGCGCCATGAGTACGAAACCCTAGCAAAAATCTATGGCGTAGCCCTAGAAAAACAATGTGTCTCTAATGGATATGACAACCATGTTGCATACAAAACCAGAACCAATAAATCGCTATCCCCTGCGAAGGAAGAAACGAAAGAATTAGGTCGGGGAGCGGGGCGTTGAATGACACACCTCAGAGAAGAACGCCGGGCGAAGGGACGACCTCCGCCGGCTATTGATCTTGGAAGCCGGCTTGATCTACACGCTGAATGAGGGAAAAGGAAGAGGACAGTTGATCTAATGAAGAAGGAGAAGAAAGAAAGAGGAAGGGAGGAAGGAGGAATAGAAATGAACCAGTCTCTCGTGCAAAGTGAAGCGACAAAAGAACTAGTCGAAGCGACTACCGGTGAATAGATGGAGCGATACCCGCAGTTGGGAACTATGGGCCACCCTAGTTCTTGGTGTTCGCGTGTGGTCGTTTCTTTAGCTGGCGCTATGTTTTTTTGTTCCTTTTTCAATCTGTTTTTTTTCTGTTTTGCTTAGGGTTTTCATTTGGTTTCTTAATTATTTTCTTTTTACCTTTTCCATATATGATTTTTTCCATAGCTTTTCTTCAATTTTTTTGGTTTTTACTTTCTTTTGGTTAATTTTGTTTCTATTTTTCCTTTTATATGAAAAAATTCACCGTGTATTACAGAAATGGTCATTGTATATTAATAAAATATCCATCTTATATTCCAAAAAATCTTCACTGTGCATGATAAAAACGTTCATCATATATTAAGAAAATGTTGCACATATATTGCACAAATGGTCATTGTTCTTTTTGAACAAAGTTCAGTGAGTTTTCGCAAAAAAACATGGACTGTATTTAAAAACGGTTCACCATTTATTTGCAAAACAATCACCGTCCATATAAAAATGTTCATTGTACATTAAGAAAATATGTAACATATATTACAAAAAATGTTCATGTGCACTTCAAAATTGTTCAACATATATTAAAGAAATGTTCAAAAAAAATTAAAAATTGTTCATGTTTATAAAAAAATCAAAATAAAAAACAACCATAATCAGTTTGCTAAAGTACTTGATCGCTACAGTGCCTTCAGTCGCACAGTGTTAGACTAGCCCAGTTGGCTCAACAATTTGACGTCTGCAGACGTCCTATAGGAGCTCTCCTACTAACCCGCACTCAAACTAAAAAAAACATACTAATCCGCACCCTGGACTAGAAAGAAAAATTAACCCACACTCATTGCGAGTGAGATTCAAAGTAAAAGTCCTTATGGATACTTCCGGAAGGTTCGTTTTGTTCATGAAAACAGGTCTTCAAACACCGAAGCACATAACCCGGCTCGTTATGTGTTATCTTTGTCTGTTGGCCAACATTTATGGCTTGCAGTTCTGCGTGTTGGGCTTGGTATTCGCCATCATCTATTAAGTATCACGTGTTCTTAAAAACACATCCATACAAAACATATTACATTCAGAGTTTTGGAGGTGCCGAAGTCTTTTCCTCCTGCATCCATGCATCTGGGCGTCTGCCTCGACGGAGCAAACCTTTTTAAACCCAGAAGCTTGTAGAAGCCGTATCTGAAAAGTCATCGATGCAACTCAGGAGACGCTAAGAAAACGCCCAAAAGGGCTTGTAGAAATCCGAAGTTCAAGAAAGCCGGCCGTTGGAGGGCTGCCATTGAAGATCGTCGTGCTGGATCACCATCGCCGTCGTGAAGCACAGCCTGGCGAAGACCAGCACTCGTGCAAACATCTTTGCCGCCATCCCTCCGTAGCCCTCCAACGACTCCACAAGCAGGTTGCGCCCATCGGGACCTCCATGTCGCTGGCGGTGCCAGGCTTTTCCCGATGGCTTGTCCTGGCAACGACGAGAGGGGCAGTAGATGGTGTGGCGGTTAGGGTTTCATTCACTTGCTTGATCCTCTCCATGAAAGGTTTTCCATGCGTAAGTTGCCAGGAATGGTCTCTAATAGGCGAGGAGAACAGGGGACTACTTGATGATCACAAAGGTTCCCAGTAACCTCCATCATCTTATGACATTTGAATGTAAACATACCTGAGTTTCATACTCATGGTCCTCAAAAAAAGAATGATCTCTAATAAAAAGCAGGTTATGGCTAATAAGAAACTAACCCACACTCATTTTCTTAACTCGGTCAAGTATGAAGAGATAACGCATGTACTAAGAGCTACTAAGATCTCCGAACACGCCGAAAATTGGCACATACCTCACGCATTAAAACATCTTCAATGTTAAAAAAAGCAGTTTTATTTTTTATTTTACTATTCTCCGAGATCAGATGAGCTGAGTGCAGAAATGGATATTCGTACTTTTACATACAACTCCAAAATTCAACCCGTTGTAGCAGTTGCATCTAGACACATATTTATTGGTATATCTTAAGATATGATGCATTGGGAGTGCCGTCGATGACACAAGCATATAAAAAATCCATGCATTAAAAAACTTGTATAACAAAAGGCAACACATTTAACTCCCATCTCAACGCATGAGTATTTACGTAGAGTATTCCCAAACTCTTAGTTAAATAAAGATAAAATTGCACACTTCCTTACCGGCATGCCAGGAAGCA
Organism: Elymus sibiricus; assembly: GCA_039707655.1. Taxonomy (NCBI): domain Eukaryota; kingdom Viridiplantae; phylum Streptophyta; class Magnoliopsida; order Poales; family Poaceae; genus Elymus; species Elymus sibiricus. Next base: position 405,221,166 of record CM077663.1, read on the forward strand.
ATTTAGCAAGTTTGAAAATCCGCATCACTTAATTTTTTGAGTATGGCCATTTTGAGCACCGAGAGATAGTTTCCGTATCATGGATGAATGGGTTGTTTGGTCCCTAGCCACATTTTGCGTCACCTAAGGCAAGATTTTTTTTTTTTTTGGAAAATAAGCTCCACATGTCATACACACAACAAGTGTGGCAAGATTCCCTTACTTAAGCCAAAATGTGGCTAGGATTTTGATCACCAAAGATAACGCAAGTATGACAAACATAGTGTGGTAAATTATGGCAAAATTAGTCACAACGAAACAAGCCAGATATTTACTCAATTTCATTACAAATTTGAGCACGCAACCCTTACACACTAATTGTTTAATTTTCATCCCACGACCTGCTTGGCAATATCTAGTACAAACCGCTACCTTTGATCTGCTATACTATACTAGCAGGCGGAAACAGGGCGTCAAGTCGGGCTCGTCTTAGAGCTTTTCTGTATTTGGACATTGTTTTTATTCTAGCAAGATAAAAGTGATTAGTAGGTTTGCCGATGGGTTGATGGTGTTATTGTTTGGTTAAATGAACAAAAGGCAACGTACAATTAAGATACATGAGTGAATACGTCGAAAAAGTTCCCTGGATTTGACATCCTCTAAAAATCTTCTAGAAAAACACGTGTTATAATATCCGGACGGTCACTATGAGCGCACATCGTAATTTCTTCCCATGTAGGATTAAATCTAACAAAATGATTAGGAGCTCCGTACTCACGACATATTGCCATTCGATCATGATAATTTTGCACCATGTAGCGTGGGCCACCAGTAAAACCGGAATGTAACATATACTGAATCTACAAGTTCTGAACAAAGTACAAACTACAGATCGTTATCCCTATCAGTTTTTACCTTCTGGCTCCTATCAAAAGGTAGTTTCTAACTTATTGACATTGTAGATGAGAACATCCTGGTTTCATTGTCAACACTCCTTCAAATTAATTAGCTTTTTAGTAAGATCCTCCTCCTTGACCCTATTATCACTCACACTTGGATGATTGGTTGCAAATGGTTGAGGCAGAACTGAATAAATGTAGACATAATCTGACAAATTTGAACATGAGAAAAGGTATCACCTAACAAATATGTATTGTTGAAGAATTTAATGTTGCTAGTCACAGGTTGCACCAGTGTCATTTGTAACAATTGCTAATGTCATAGTTAATCAAAAATAAATATATTGTACTCATCACCATCTTCATTTTATTTCTTGTTCTTGCCATATATGGAATCATATAGCATCACCAAAACAGTTCTGCATGAAGAAATAAATACACCAGCTTCAAGACATGTACGGGTAGCCCCTGCTAAAATTCTTACCATATTGGTCACTGCTCAAATTCAAACACCCTAAAATTCGAAGAGGAAAAATTTCTTCTATTTTGGGAACCAAGGTAGACTGATTATATTACTAAATAACTTGAACATAACGCATGCATGTGTAATATATGAGGATACTCAATGGTTAATTTTTTTCATTGTTGGAGGCAAGGATTGGAAAAATGAGGTTGATGTTGATGTTGCTTGCTCTGGAAATATTACCTCTAGTTGTTCATGCAGCTTCCTTTGGACCTCGATCTGATATCTTAGTACATCATGAGTGACATTTCTCTGTTCCATGCAGAAGTGTTCAAGAAGAAAAATCATTAAGGAAAGTATTTAGAGGCACCGCTTCAGAGAACAATTGTGTGACATACAACCTACCAAACCTAACCGATTTCAAAATTCTAAGTCTAATCAGTAGTCTGGGACATTTCATATGCTACTTGCTCCATTGGATAAATACATAAACCGGTTTACATAGACTGATTCACGAATACTGATCCGGCATTTTGTCTCACTTATCTGGTTGTAAGACGTTTTCTGATAGATGATGTCAGTACAAAATTTTGTTTATGAAAACACCCTATTAATTAACACCTGATCTTCAGACATAAGGCCATCTATAGAATGCCTCAATAGTCAACAAATTAATGTCCTTATCCCATAACCTAACCTTCAAGCTCATTGCATAACTATAACATTAACTATAACATTAGTATGTAGGGTTTTTTACATCTGTGCCCCTAGTTCCTTAGATGTGCTCATTCATCCCCACGTCCTTAAATTTTGCTCACTTTTCCCCACTCTCTAGCCCGAAACCCTCACCAAAGGTCACAACGGAGGATGCCGTCGGGTCAATGGTTTGACCGTTAACTCCGACGAGTGGGGCCGTGCTAGACTGCGTCGCCCGTTGGACCTGACGAGTGAGTCCATCCCGCCCCATCTCCGGCCACACGGGCGACGAATGGACGTGCACGCGCTTTCTCGTCATCCGCCTTGGGGACGCGTGGTGGCCTTCCAACTACCCCCACAGCCAAAAGTAAATGCACACACGCGGCGGGCCCCGGTCATCAGCCACCCATATTCGGGTCGTCGTCCTTCTTTAAATGGAAACCGGCCAGTCCACAGTACCTTCCATCCTTCCAGAGCCGCGCCTGCCCCCTCCACCCCCGGCAGGATACAAACCCTAGTCCGCCGGCGACAAAAGCAAACCCTAGCCAGTAGCCACCGTGGGCATCCTCTCAGGGGCCGGCTCGAGCTCCGGCAAGAAGAAGGGCAAGGCCCCCGCCGTCCCTTGGCGCGCGCTACCCCCGCCGTCCTCTTCCCATCCGCCTCGGCAGCGGATTAGCGTCCCAGTGCACCAGGCGAGGTTGCACTGGGAGCACACCATCCCACTCCCCTACGCCGACGTGATCCTGCCACACTACTGGCACTTGGATCCGGAGAGGATCCCAGTGCCGGCGGTTCCACGGTCGGCGCGAGCGCATGCGGAGGAGGTGAGGTGCCGGTGGCAGCAGCTCACGCCCGAGCAGCGGCTCGATCCGGCCTATGCTACAGACTCTCCCAATTGGGAGGTCTGGTTTGCGTTTGAGCACGAGGAGCAGCGCCGGCGTGGCGTCCGCGACGTGTGGGCTGGCACCCCGCCGCCCCTCATCGTGCGAGATGAGGACCAGGAGGCGGAGGCCGCATACCAGGAGGCGCTGGCGCTGGCAGCTGTCCTCCGTGAAAGCGAGGAGGAAGAGCGGCGCAAGGAGGAGGAGGAGGAGGAGGCGGCTTACCAGGCGCGGATGGCGGAGGCCATTGCGCTCTCCGCTGCTGGCGACTGCGTCGTGCTGCCGCTGGCCCCGCCGTCCCCTGCCAGGCTCGAGCAGGCGCCGACCGCCCTCACGCCCCATGAGTACGTCTGGGAGGGGGTGGTGCGGGAGTGGGTGAGCGCGCCACCCATATGGATGCTGGCGATGCCGAAGCAGGAGCGGGACTACCTGGAGTTCTGGCGACAACAGCACCTGCGGGCGGAGGGTCGCAAGTGTCAGCGGCTCGAGGAGTTGGAGAAGGACGCCGAGGCAAAGGAGGAGGAGCGCCGTGCCGAAGCGCAGGCAGCGGCGGTGCAGCCACCGGCGGACGACGTCGCCACCGCCTGGGAGACGTCGTTCCCCTGGGCTGGCCCGGCGCCGACCCTCGTCGACCTCACCGGCCCCGACGACGACGACGACGAGGACGCCTAGGGGGCAGCGCACCTCCTCGTTTTTATTTTTAGTTTTAATGTTTTAAGTTAATGCCTGGCAGACTTGTGAACTCTCGCCGGCCTTTGTGGCCGGCATTAATGTATAATTAAAGTTAACGCAGGTTGATGTGATTTGATATGATGTTTTGACTGTGATGTGATGTTTGAATTTGAATTTTGACTGACATTTGAATTATAAGCAACATTTGAAATCCATTGCTCTGTGATGTTGCAATGATCATGTTAGCCTAGGTTGCAATGATCTAACAACAAATAAAACAAAAATACAAACAAATGATCATGTTAGCCTATGTTGGCGAGCTCTGAAAAGTTAGGGTAAACATGCCATTTCCAATATAAATCATTATAAACCCAACGGCTCAACGGGCCCCTTGGCCTGCGCCCTGATCGGGGGCGCTCAACCATCTTATGGTTGACGGCCCCTGTCACGCTGGGCTATATAAAGAGGTGGGGGCTGGGGCACGCACCACGAGGTTCGTCGCGCAGCCACCAACCCCACCGACAAAACCTACCGATCTAGGTTAGCCCTGCAGTGACGGGAAGCTCCGCCGCCACTGCCCACGCACACCCACACTCATGCCGTCGCCCCCTCCACCATGGCCTCCGGCTCGGGCTCCTTGAGCCAAGGAGAAGGTATGCATCCTCCTCCTCCTCTCATCACTACCGCCAACACCGAGCCTACGCGATCCGCTAGATCCATCAGTGCTCACCATCCACACAACTCCACGACCACGAGTGCTTGCTTATTATCCTCGCACATGCATGCACGCCCAACGTCAAACCCACACGATCGACTGGACGTCACGAGAACATATCCAGTCCAGTGATACACGCACTCACATGATTTTGTTTTTGTTTTTTAGAAGGGCACGGACGAATTTGAATAGCTGGTGCACGCATCCGGCCCATGCATGTCTGTATGCATTCGTAGCAAAATCCTGTGAACCGTTTGGTGAAAATGTTTCAAATATTTCTGAACTAACTGGCAAGTCAAACCACCATGGGTACACCGATCAATCCACACCTCGACGTGCGTACAGATCAACCGCCATTAGCTGCACGAGGTCGAACATCTGCGCTAGATAGCTTTCCGTCGAAGCAAGGGCCGGCGCACGTACGGGAGGTCGGCACAGGCCATGCAGCGGAAACCTAACATATATACTACGAGTATATCCGACTGATCAGTGCTAGCTACTCCATTGCCGGCATCGACATGATCTTCACTTGTTAATATCTTTTCAGCACCGGCCGGGCCCCGGCGACCATACCGGCCGGGCGCCACTTCGGAGTTCGCCGGCCGGCTGGCCGGCCGTCTTATCGCACGCCGGGGCCGGTGGATTGGTCGAACAAGTGGAAAGTGCACTGGACAACAGAAAACGACCTAGCAACGACAAGGACTGCCAACCGATCTGATATACTTTATCTCGCAGGTGCACGTCGCTCTAGTGCTACACCAGTTTCGTACGGGCTCTTCAAGCACACGCCTATATAAACCAGCCAGCTCCAGCGCGGAATGGCATCCCATGCATTCAGCTCAGGCATTGAGATATCAGGCATTTGCGTTGAGCAGATCACTTGCTGACTGGCTGTAAATTTCAGGTATAGCCGTATAGGTTCCTAAGCTTGCGCATGTCCATGGCTTGTGTTCTCCGCAGTGTGGTGCTGGTGGTGTGCGCGCTCCTGCTTCTCTCGTGCTCTTTCATGGCGGCAGAGCCGGTTGGCCGGCAATGGGATCACGGGAGAGAGGCAACGATGGCGGCAACGACAATGGCGACAGCGCGTTTTGGAAGAAAGGTGCTGAGGGAGGAGATGGTCCAGGCGGACGGCGACGTCGACATTGCCGGCTCTAAGAGGAAGAGCCCCGGTGGCCCCGATCCGCAGCATCATTAACTGATGTCGAGGTCCCGTTGCATGCAGTTTCTCTACAACGGCATTATATATCACTCCGTTCCTAAATATAGGTCTTTGTAGAGATTTTACTATGGACTACATACGAAGTAAAATGAGTGAATCTACACTTTAAAATAGGTCTATATGCATTCATATGTAGTCCGTAGTGAAATCTCTAGAAAAACTTACATTTACGAACGGAGGGAGTACATGGGACCTGAATCCCAAGATAGATCGATCCATCAAGTTTGTGTTCTTTTTCTTGATACTGTAGCGAAAGAGACAGTTTTGTTTCCTAAGCATAGGTATACATGTATTATATACACCGTATAGTAGGAGACGCAGCACAAGTTTGTGGAACATATCAAATGTTGTGTCTTTTCATCTCAAAAAAAGGAATAAAATTAAATTTTCGTCTGTATTTTGATACACCTTTGCACAAGTTTCAGTTCTATGGGATTGTCTATCGTAATTGGTCTCCAAAATTTATTATAGTCTCCCTGCCACGTTCTAGTATATTTGGATCAACAATTTTTCATTCCGTGGTCAGCTTGTACATAATATATACACCAGAATGTTTAGTTAACTACGGACTGAGCATAGCTCAGAGCAAAAAAAAAAAGAGCATAGCTCAGATGGTTTCGGGTTAACTTCCTCAACTTGTCATATTGGTTGCACTTTTCCATGTTTATTTTAGGCTTTCTGGTCGTACCATTTCAACAGTATGACATGCCTGTCAACTACGATGCGTTTGTGGCGACTTGGCCAATATCAAGGTCCACCGGCTAGGTCCGTGAGAGGTGCTATAGGGGTAGAGTGTATGTGTGTGTATGTATGTGAGCAACTGTGTCTATACTTTATTTTTAGAAACAAAACAAAAATTAGTTGACTTAGCTAAATACACACTTTCCAACCAAGTTATGAGAGAGAAGTCACGGAAGTAGCCCGTGGGCGAGTCAAACTCACCACTTTCTCTCTGTCCATTCCCTCGCCTTCAACTCTTCACCTCATACCACCATCAAAAAAAGTTGCGCCGGAGGGGCTTGGGGGTGAGTGTGGTGGCGACAGTGATGGGGGCGATGGGGTTTATATACCCCCGAAGGGACGCGCTCCGGCAGATAATGAGGGCGGATATGCTGCTGGCGGATGGTAAATGGTTGTTCATTTGTCGGGTGCGGGTGTGAAAGATGAAGGCAATTGGCGCTCTTCCCGATGGAAATGCAGCTGCAACATTCGTTTGGGTGAAAGACGGCAGCCGTATGGATGGCCGCGCCATTGACCTGGCTGCACAGGAGGAAGAGGCCAGGCGGAAGCTCCCCTCCCACGCGCACTCCAAACCAACGTCCACAACCTATGTTGGACGTTCTCCATAAATTATGGTAACTCGGTACCATTATGGCGAGTTTTGTCGAACTGTGTTTTTTGGTCAAAATAGCAATGTCGATGGTCATTATGCTGATCGGACAAAAATGACAACTTTGCTAGATTTGCTATAATTTCTTTCCATCTTACTTACATAGATTAATGTAGAAGACCCCAGGGGCGGATCCACCATGGGGCATGGGTGTACAGATGTACACCCAAAAATTCCTGTAAAAATTCATATATATATGCATATAACAAAAATACGTACATGCAGTACATGCATTAGAGACGAGGCAACACGGGAGCAACCCACTTGTAACACGCCGAGTAGCTCATCAGCAGCAGCAAGCCACTTCGTTGCCTCTTCTGGCTACGCAGCCCACACGCGAGAGACTAAGCACGCAGGCACACATCAGTCAGTCCAAATCCTCCACCAGAACCGGGCGAGGCGAGCCCGACAAAGCCGCCGGACCCGAACCCGGACGGGATGGAACCACTGGGCAAGCTGTGCAGTGCCATGCACGCCACCGCCGTACGTAGGGAATGAGCGAGGGGATGCTGCAAGACAGACGGTGGGGATGAGCGACGAGGCTGCCGCCGCCGAGGTCATGCGTACAGTCTGAAAATAGCTGTCCTGGCATATGTACAATTCCAATTTTGTTTGTCACGGTCCTGATCCTGCCCAGAAAAAAAAAGCTTTTGTTTGGCTTTAGAGGGATATAGCTCTATACATGTCACTGGCCTGATCTGACAGTATTGCCGTGAACCAACTGGCTTCTCTGTTAGGATGGAAAAAAAATTTGAACACCCATTGTTGAATTCCTGGATCCGCCACTAGAAGACCCATACAATAATCTGTCTGAAGTCAGACAATTTTTAGCCATAACTACTTGTAAGAGAGAGAAAAAATACAAACAACATTTCCAACGGCAAAATTACCGTTTGTAAGTTGTCACCATAATTTATAAAGTTATCTTTGCCATTGAAGCATAGAGGGGTCTACTCAGCACCACGAGAACTGCGGGCAAAGAAAGAAAAGGACATCGCCTTTTATCTCACAGGGGTGACAGAATCGATCACCAAAGAAAGGTTATACTACAAAATAGTCCACAAAGCTCATGGAGAATTGTCCGCGACGAGCCAATTTTTTCCGCCTATCAGCGTGCGCCGCCAGTACCAGAAATCGTATGCGTGCAAAGCACTTGTGCTTCTCTCTGTGATCGCCGTGTCCATTAGCCAAGTGAACAGTTTAGTTGGAGTTGGATTGAGGTTATCTATGGGACGAGTATTTGTGGCACACATGTCTCAGGGCATCGAGCCCCTCACGCGCGCTGTTAGTTTTGGCTTTCGATTTTCAGACTTTTATATTTTTCGAACGAAAAATCCAAATTTAGTCATGTTTTCATATTCGTGCTTCTCATGATGAGGGCTTTCAAATAAGATCACCTTTGAATATGTTTTGATGAATTTTGAAAATAAATGTTAAATTTGAACTCTTGAAACTTGGTACGAGCGAGTGATAAAATCATGATTTTTGTGCCTACGGCCGACATAAATAATGTCTTACAACTATGAAACTTGGTAAGAGTGAGCGGAAAAATCGCAAATTTAACCGATTAAAACTTAAAATTTACTATGCCCTCATGCAGGGTCCAATTATTTCGCGAATCGTGAAGCAAATCGAGCGGCCATTCAGTGCTTGGTAGGTGCGCGTCCCTATGAATTTCTGGTTATCAACTGTTTATACAACTGGACTTCTGAGTAAGTGGCCAAGTGGACATAAAGCTCGAATTAAGCCCCTGACGTGACTTACTTAAAAGAGAGAGAGAGGAGCTTGCCAATTAGCTAGCAGCTAGCTAATTGGTGTAAGAGGCGGCCATGTTTGCTTTGTCGGCAAAAGGGAATTGTGACAGCCTGATAGATAAGTAGAAAGGCCAGGGTATTTATCCTTCTGGATGTGGGATTTCTGTTCAGGATATTGGAGGGGGAAAAGTACAGGACAATAATCTAATCTCCACCAAGAGAGGTTGACAAAGTTGTACTACATTTTCTGCATGTCCAGTGTACCAGGACTAGGCTACGGGGATAAAAGTTCTGGTTCTTTTGCATTTGCATTTCGCAGGTCTGTCCATAACACCCATATATGAAAGAAGGGCCCCATGAAAGAAAAGGAAAACACGGGTGTGCTCACCATCCATAACTCTACGAGTGCTTTGCTTATTATCCTCGCACAAGCACACGTCCAACGTCAAACCCACGCGATTGACTGGACGTCACCAGAAGATATCCAGTGATACACGCACTCACATGATATATACTTTTTTTTTTTTTTGCTTTTGAAAAGGGCACGGACGATTTTTTTTTTCGAAAAGGAGGTTATCCCCCGGCCTCTGCATCAGAACGATGCATGCGGCCACTTTATTAATAAGCAAACAGTTCAACAAAGTTTCCAAAGTCACAAACCGAAAAAAAGCTCACAAAGAGCTGGAAATAAGGAATCGGGACAGCCACAACCGACAGCAAAAAATAGATAGGAAACTAAACACCTATCCTATTACATGACCGCCATCCAAACCGGTTGAAGATAGCCCGTGCTACCGTCTCCCAGCGGACAGACCCGGTAACCATACGCTCCCTGGCATCCATCGGAGTGAGTAGCGACCACATACGGATTAACGTTGTGGCCCAGAAGATAACCTGCAAGAAATGAAAATTTGTTGTTCTGTTAAAAACCAAATCGTTCATGCAGTTCCATATAGCCCATAATAACGCACATACGCCTACACGGATGTGTCTCGCTGTTTCTATGTCGACTCCATTTAGCCACGCCCCAAATAACGTGTGAATGCTAGAGGGAGGATCAATATTAAACGCTATATGGATAGATCGCCATAAAATTTTGGCCAAAGGGCACTCAAAAAATAGGTGTTTGATAGATTCATCATGATCACAGAAGCTACACCTTCTAGATCCAGACCAGTTACGTTTTGCCAAATTGTCCTTAGTGAGAATGACTTGTTTGTGGACAAACCACATGAACACTTTAATTCTTAAAGGCACTTTGACTTTCCAGATATGCACAGATCGAGGGATAGAGACCGAGTTAATAATATCCAAATACATGGACTTTACCGAGAACACGCCATTCTTGGTTAGTTTCCAGTGCAGCTGGTCTGGCTGTTGAGAAAGGTGGACATCCATCAATCTTCTCACAAGATGGAGCCAAGCTTCCCAACGGCTTCCCGCTAAGGTCCTTCTGAATTGAATATTTAGAGGATTGGACTGAAGTATTGTTGCAACATAGGCCTCTTTACGCTGAACAATATTATAGAGAGAAGGATATTGGATAGCTAGAGGTGTCTCCCCTAGCCATGTATCCTCCCAGAATCTCGTAGAAGTACCATTACCAACGATAAATTTTGTCCTGTGGAAGAAGGCTGATTTCACTCTCATCAGTCCTTTCCAGAAAGGCGAGTCGGTTGGTCTGACCGTCACCTGTGATAAGGTCTTAGAATGAAGGTACTTATTACGCAGAATCTGGGCCCATGTGGCATCGGTCTCGGCAGATAACTTGTACAACCATTTGCTGAGTAAGCACCTGTTCTTCACCTCTAAATTTTCAATTCCCATACCACCTTGGTCTTTTGGCCTACAAATAATATCCCATTTAGCAAGTCTGTATTTTCGTTTTAACTCGTCACTTTGCGAGAAAAAACGCGATCGATAAAAATCCAATCTTTTCCGTACCCCTACTGGTACCTCAAAGAAGGACAAGAGAAACATTGGCATACTCGTGAGCACCGAATTAATGAGAATTAGTCGGCCTCCATATGACATAAGTTTGCCCTTCCAGCAACTTAATTTCTTTTCAAATCGATCTTCAATACACTTCCATTCCTTGTTGGAAAGCTTGCGATGATGAATCGGAATGCCCAGATATGTGAAAGGCATCGAGCCCAACCCACATCCAAACAGTTGTTTGTAAGCTTCTTGTTCGTCTTTAGCTCTTCCAAAGTAGAACAATTCACTTTTATGGAAGTTAATCTTTAACCCCGACAACTGCTCGAATAAGCATAATAAAAGCTTCATATTTCTCGCTTTCGTCAGGTCATGCTCCATGAAGATGATAGTATCATCACCGTACTGTAGAATGGACAGTCCGCCATCCACAAGATGCGGGACAAGACCACCTACTTGGCCATTTTCTTTAGCTCTTCCTATCAGAACTGTCAACATGTCTACCACTATGTTAAACAAGATAGGTGACATCGGGTCTCCCTGTCTTAGACCCTTGTGTGTCTGGAAATAACGACCTATGTCATCATTCACTTTAATTCCGACACTGCCTTTTTGCGTGAAAGTCTCTACCTGCTTTCTCCAGGATGGATCGAATCCTTTCATCTGCAAGGCCTGCTGAAGAAATGGCCACTTAACCTTATCGTATGCTTTCTCAAAATCCACCTTAAAAACCACTCCATCTAGTTTTTTCGTGTGGATCTCATGGAGTGTCTCATGAAGGACCACAACCCCTTCAAGGATGTTTCTGTCCGGCATGAAGGCTGTTTGAGAAGGTTGCACCACACTATGTGCAATCTGCGTCAGCCTGTTAGTCCCCACCTTGGTGAAGATTTTAAAGCTGACGTTAAGAAGACATATCGGCCGGAACTGCTCAATCCGCACTGCCTCTGTCTTCTTAGGTAGCAAAGTAATCGTTCCAAAATTTAATTGAAATAGCTGCAAATGCCCAGAAAACAAATCATGGAACATTGGAAGCAAATCACCCTTAATAATATGCCAGCATTTTTTATAAAACTCTGCTGGAAAGCCATCCGGCCCAGGCGCTTTAAAATTCTTCATCTGTGAAATTGCCTCAAACACCTCTTTCTCCGAAAATGGGGCGGATAAGATCTCATTCTCATCCGTCGCAAGTTGAGGAATATCCTCAACCCTGGATTCATCTAAGGACACAAAACTATCCGCAGGTGCCCCGAACAACTGCTTGTAATAATTGGTAATGTATAATTTTAAATTTTCCTGACCCAAAATCGTCCCCTCATCTTGCTCGAGCTGGAAAATTTTCTTCTTGCGATGCTTGCCATTCGCAATCATATGAAAGAATTGCGTATTATCATCCCCTTGGATGACTTTTCGCACTTTAGCTCTAAGCGCCCATTTCAATTCTTCCTCTCGCAGCAATTCTTTCAGTCTCAGCTCCGCCTCCACTTTAGCCTCCAAGTCTCTGGTATTTAAAATGGAGGACTCGGCCTTTAAATCTAAGGCATCAATAAGGTTAAGGAGCCTTTCCTTTTCGACCTTATAGACGCCGCTCAAGTGTTTGGCCCAACCTCGAAGGAATTGTCTTAAATGTCTAATCTTATTCTGCCATTTTTCTACATTCGATCTCCCTCCTGAAACTCTTGCCCACTCACGTGCAACCAGATCCAAGAAACCTTATCTCTCAAACCATGCTAATTCAAAGGAGAAGATATTTTTATTCCTCACATGAGTCGCCTCCCCGGAGTCAACAAGAAGTGGGGTATGATCCGAGATCGCTCGCGTCAACGCCTGGACCGTCACCAGGGGAAACTTCTCCTCCCAATCCACACTAGTGAGAACACGATCCAACTTCTCATAAGTTGGAGTTGGCAGTGTGTTGGCCCAAGTAAATTTTCTACCTGAAAGCTCGATCTCCCTGAGATCCAGACTTTCAATAATAGTGTTAAACATGAACGACCATCTGCCGTCAAAGTTATCATTGTTCTTTTCATCCCGCCTTCTAATAATGTTGAAATCACCCCCAACCAGAATTGGGAGCCGTTCATCTCCGCAAATACGAACTAAGTCAGTCAGAAAATCTGGCTTTAGCTCAGGCTGTGCAGCTCCATACACTGCCACGAGTGCACATTGGAACCCATCAACCTTCGACCTAACCCGAAATTTAACCGCAAATTCTCCCAGAAAAACGCTCCGAACCTCCAAGGTTTCGCACTTGACCCCAAGTAAAATCCCACCGGATCTTCCTCTTGGGGGTAAGCAGTGCCAATCAAAATCAACTCCTCCCGATAAGGTGCTAAGAAACTAAGAGGTAAAATTATCTCTACCAGTTTCAGAGAGGGCTATGAAATCTAACTTGTGCTCTATAGATGCATCCGCCAAAAACCTTCGTTTAGCCAAGTCCGTCAGACCTCTGCTATTCCAAAAGATTCCTCTCATTTTTGATCATGGAATTTTTTAGCAGTCCGAACTCTCGCACTTCTGCGCATAGCTAAATCCGGATAAATTTTCCGAGTCCACTTGCGCTTAGGCCTGTGCTGCTCATCAACTCGGTCCGTACAACCGAGCTCAGTGAGCTGACAAGCCCCAGGATTTACGGGAACTGTATCCTCCCGAGATTCTAAATTTTCTTCCCTCTCAGATCGAGCGGGAGATGTCACGAGGTCCTCACAGAAACTATCAAGGACCCTAACACCCAATGCATCAATCTCCGAATCATTTAAAGGTTTAACCGCCGCTAAGTTTCTAATCACCTCCATGGCCCTTTCCGCCTCAAGATCAAGTAAGTCATTCACATATTTAGCAGTTTCTTTACCATTACTACCCAACGTGACACCCAATTGATTTGCATTATTCATAATCTCTACCTCAGAAAAATGCAGAATTGAATTGGTAGTGTTAACTGACAAACCTGTGGTGACCTCAATGTCACGAAGCTTAGCCGCCCGCATGGCGCGCCCCAGCTGCAGGTCGTCAACGTTAGGCTGATCCTGGAGACGGCTGCTCATACGTCTACCTTCGGATCGGGGATCCGGGATCCCTCCGAAAGCAACAATGTCGTCGTGAGTAGGCCCAACCTGGCTTGGGCCGCCTGCCCGCACCCCAGCAGAGTCAACTCTCATCACGTCCGTAGCCCCGAGATCGGCCGCCGTGCTTCTCCCAACAATACCCATAGAGACCGGAGTAGCAGCCGTCCTGGACACCCCTGAAGAAGACGTCGCTGGGCAGCGCAGGGTGCCCGACCCCACGCCTGGGGGAGAACCGCCAGTGAGCGGTCCCTTCGCCGGGCTCGGCACAACCACAGGACCACACGGCGTGGTCGGGCTGGCGGGTCGGGAGGTCACCGACCTCGGGCGTCGAAGGGAGTCCGACCCCTTCTGTCCCGCGCCAGCAGTGAGGCCGCCAAGAGATGCAGCCCCGTTGGTCGGAGTCGACACCACCACCGGACCACCGGGCATGATCGGGCTGGCAGGCCGGGAGTGAACCGGCGATGGACGGCGGGAGGAAGCTTCCAACAGCCGCCCCACGCCGGAAGCAGAGCCACCAGCAAGCGCCTCCTGCGCCTGCGCCGTGTGGCACCCCGCCGATGCGGCACCGCCATGCAGCGTGGCAACCGCAGAACGTCGAGTAGCACGGGCCGCCTGCCCTTGGCTGACGTCAGCAAGGTCCCTGAAGCGGTCAGAAAGAGTACGTGACGAAGAAACCTCCAGGTTCCTAGCGACCGATGTTGCAATGGTCGAAACAGCCGCGAAGTCGGGCAATGGTGGCAGAAGAGCCTCGTGCGGATGCTCCAACTCAACCCTGCGGCTCCACAAGCGACAAGGAGCCGAAGAAGCTCCGAACGACCCAAATCTCAACGAGTTCGATGGCGCCACCTAGTTCCCACTCATAGACGTCGCCCCTGTTTTCCCAGACCGTGCAGCTGGCCGCTTAGGAGTCTCATGTGGCCCATCAAGTGTCTCTTTGCTCTTTTCCCAGAGTTATCATCACCCTCCGTTGTATCCATGTCCTGTTGACCATCATCAACCTGAACCAACGGTGCGTCCTCAACTTGTACCTCTAACTCGTAAGTAATCCCCGCATGGGTCCACCGTACCACATCTGGCACGAGCTCGAGGTTAACAACATTCACAAGAAGCCGCGCTACCCCGTTCGCGCGAGTGAAAGGCATATCAACCTTCTCCGTCTTGCCAATAAGAGAGCCCAAACTCCAAGTCACGTGAAAATTATGAAGTGGTTTGGGAGGTGCCCCAGAGAACCGGACCCAAGCCTGAGTCAAAGGTGTGCCCTGCGGCTCCTTCTTCTTCCACTCGTCAAATTCCAGTATGATGCTAGTATTAGGCACTCTGCACATGCCGAACTTCAGAACACGAATCTGATCCTCCTTAGAAGGAAACTCCAGCTTGTAAGTTTGTCCCTCAATTTTTACCAAGTTCCATCGGAATATACCCGGTACCAATTCTCGTAGCTGCTGTATGATCTGTGCCTCAGTTAAGGTGCCATTTGTTACCTTCACTGTGCCCGGAAAGGATGTGTCTAGAATATGCGAGGTCTGCTCGACTTCAGGTGATTCAAAAAACATCAAGTCCTCACAACAAACTCCATAGATCGTGACCACCGGCTTGGGCCCAAGCAAAAGTGGGCAATCTCCAGAGGTGTGTTTAGGCTTGAGACAAACATCGCAAAGCTCAACCGTGCACTCTGCAACAAAATGACCCTGTAGACCGCATCGATGACACGACAGTTTCTCCTTTTTACGCACCCATTTGGACAGACGTTCGCCGTCAAACTTATCCGAACCCTTATCAGACGCCGAGTCCCGCGACTTGGATGCCGCCTGCTTTGCAGCGGGCACCTTCACAGATGCCAAAGCCGTGACCGCCTCCATGGCAGCCTTCGAAAGCGCCAGCTTAGAAGCCGCCTCAACGACCACTGGCATCGCTGTCTTCTGCACCTAATTGGCACGTCTTTTGCACCGGCTTTTGCACGGACGAATTTGAACGGCTGGTTTTAGAGATCTCTCAACTGGTAATTGGCACGTCAAACGACCACGGCCGCACGGAACTAATCCACACCTCGACCGACTTTTACAGATCCACCGCCATTAGCTGCACGATCGAGGTCGAGCTTAGCGCCACATGGCTTTCCGCCGAAGCAAGGGCTGGCGCATAGGCCGGCCATGCAGCCCAAACCAAACTTGTACGATATCCGATCAGTGCTAGCTGCTCCGTTAATATCTTTTCAGCACCGGCCGGCCCCGGCGACCCTATCGGGTTCGCCGGCCGTCCGTCCGTCTTGTCGCACGCTGGGGCAGGTGGATTGGTGGAACCCGTGGAAAGTGCACGGGACAACGCAGAAACCACCTAGGCACCTACTAACCGATCTAGTGCCATATAGTAGGAGGCGCAGCACAAATTTGTGGAACAGATAAAATATTGCGACTAGTTTTCTCGAAAGGAATATATTTTTGATTTTCCACATTTTGCCACCCCTTTGCATAAGTTTCACTTCTATGGGATTGTCTATCATAGTCATTGTCCAAAATCTATTTTAGTCTCCCTGCCACATTCTAGTATTCTCGAAAGGAATAATTTATACACTAGATATTTTAGTTAACTGCGAACTGAGCATAGCTTAGATGTCTAGTAGTGGTGGATTAAGGTCCTAGACATGGCATGGTTGGTCACATTTTCCTATGTTCATATCGACCAACCATTCTGGCATCACATGCATGCTCGCAGAGTGTGTGCGCGCGCGCGTGTGAGTGGTTGCGTCTATACTCTGCTTCTAAAACAATATTTAGTTACTTAGGTAAATGCACACTTTTAGACCAAGTAAAGAGGGAGAAGTCATAGAATTAGCCTGTGGGCAAATTACACGTCGTTTTACTCTTTGTCAGTTCCCCTCGCCTTAATGGGCCAAAATCATCATATCGACGGTTATCATGCCGATTGGCCAGATATGGTGACTCTGTTAGAGTTGCTATGAAATCTCTCCATCTTACTTACAAACATTAATGTAGATGACACATACAATAATCCTTCTATAAACAGTGAAATTTTAGCCATAACTACATGTGAGAGAAAATTACAGACAACAACTATACAACAAAAAAAAACTATTTGTAAGTTGTCACCAGAATTTGTGATGATCTAGATGGATTGTTCTAGTTGCTTCAAGGAAATTACAAGCTCAACGGCCTTTTATACAGGAGGGACTATTTGTCGGATGCACTATAGAGAACACTGCCTTACTTTTATTAAGGAGTGACACGATCGACGACCAATGAAACGTAATACTAGAAAATTGTCAGCAGAGCTCACGGAGGATTGTCCGCCACGAGACAAATTCTTCCGCGTATCAGGGTGCGCCGCTAGGACCAGAAACCGTATGCGTGCTCATATCGCGGTGGCCATTAGCCAAGTGGACAGTTTGATTGGCCTTGGATTGAGCTTACAACTGTCTGTCCAACTTACCTTTTAGGTGCCTTCATAAGCCTCTGACAAGACTTACTTAAAAGAGAGAGAGAGAGGAGCTAGCCAATTGGATAGCAAGCTAATTGGCCTAAGAGGCAGCCATGCTTGCTTTGTCGGCAAAAATAAAAGTGCGATGGTCAAATATAGGGCAATAGTCTATTCTCCACCAGGAGAGGTTGACAAAGTTGTAAATATTTTGTGCATGGATTTCCAGTGTACCAGCATTACAAGGCGCATAAAAGTTGTTCTTTTCCAGTTGCATTCGGCAGGTCTGTCCATAACAATATCAATCCAGATTTTATACCATTAAAGAAAAGGAAATCCAGCCTGTGTGCTCAGCATCCATAACTCCACGAGTGCTTGCTTATTATCCTCGCACATGCATGCACGTCCAACGTCGACCTACACGATCGACTGGACGTCACCAGAACATATCCAGTGATATACGCACCTTTTTTAAATAAAAACCCAACACAAACCCTGTGGGTGTGTGGGTTTTGATTAATTCATGGTGAAGCGTCGTTGAGATCTCAACTGATTGGCGAGTCAAACGAACAGGGACGCACCGAGTTAATCCGAGTAATGCTAGACACACGGAGATTTACTTGAGGATTTTACGGACACGTCGATGTACAGATCCAGTGCCAATTAGTCGCACAAGATCGAGCTTAGCGATATGATAGCTTTTCGTCAAAGCAAAGGCCGGCGCACCACAAAGGAGCTAGCTACCGGATGCATGAACGGGTGGTCGGCACATGACATGCAGCAAAAACCCGACATTTCCGATCAGTGTTACTCCATTGCGGGCATCCACATGATCTTTACTTGTTAATCTCTGGCCAGCACCGGCCGAGCCCCGGCGACCCTATGGCGCACCACTTTGGAGCTCGCCGGCCGGCCGGCCATCTTATCGCACACCGGGCCGGTGGATTAATTTGGTGGAACCCATGGAAAGGGCACACGACAAAGGGAGAAACGACCTAGCAACGACTACCAACCGATCTGATCTGATATCTTCTATCTCTCGCGTGTGCACGTCGCTCTAGTGCTACACTAGCTACTTTCTTTTCTGAGAGGTGCTACCCTAGCTTCGTCGATCGGGCTCTTCAAGCACACGCCTATATAAACCAGCCACCTCCTGCTCGGAATGGCATCGCATGCATTCTGGCATTCACCAAACACATATCTATCTGCTCATCATTCGCAGAGTTGCCGTGGTCCTCTACGTACCAGGTACAGTTTCCTAAGCTTTGCATGCGCATGGCCAAGGCTTGCGTACTCCGCGGTGTGGTGCTGGTGGTGTGCTCGCTCCTGCTTCTCTCCTCCGCTTTCGTGGCAGCTGAGCCGGCTGGCCGGCAACTGGATCATGGGAGAGAGGCAACGGTGGCGGCAACGACAATAGCCACAGGGCGTTTCGGGAGAAAGGTGCTGCGAGGCTCTAAGAGGAAGAGTCCCGGTGGCCCAGATCCGCAACATCATTAACTGATGTCGATGTCTCGTTGCATGCACTTTCTGTACAACAATATGTCTACCCGGACGGCATGATATACACATGGGACCTTACTCCCAAGAAAGATCGATCGACCAAGTTTGTGTTTTTGTCTTGATATAGCGAAAGAGATGGTTTTGTTTACCAAACATATGTATACAGGTTATGTACACCATATAGTAGGAGACGCAGAACAAGTTTGTGGAATATATCAAATGTTGTATCTGTTTTCTCAAAAGGAATAAAATGTAATTTTCATCCGCATTTCACCACCCCTTTGCACAAGTTTACCTTTTTTCCGACTGATGCACAAATTTCAGTTATATATATGGCTGGTGTCCAAATTTTATTTAACTCTCCCTGCCACATTCTAGCATCATGCAATCTAGGATTATCAACATGGTCACAAGCTCGCGTACTGATGGAATTGGATCTGTCTCTTTCTCTTCTAATCCAACTTGGGAAAGAATGTGGAGAATGGGCTGCCCACTGAAGGTTAAAATTTTCTTGTGGCTTGTCGCGTCACTTTGGCTAATAGGCACTTAAAAGTTTCGGGAGAATGCCCGGTTTGCGAGCAATGAACGGAGTACACCAAACATTTACTGTTTCTGTGCTCTAAAGCTAAGGCCATGTGGAAGAACATTGGTCTCGAAGAAATTGTTAAAAGAGTTTGTGCGTCTGAACGAGCAGGGGAGGCACGGTACTTCAACAATTGCTTAACTAGCTTGAACATGAGTTGGGATACATGGCCAGAAAAGCTTCCATGAAATCATAGCTGTAGGTGCGTGGTATATCAGTAGGAGAGAAGAAAGAAGGTGCATGGGAAGGGGCACAAGCACCGGGAGTTATTGCCAAATCAGTGTGTGTGCTCACAGATAACTACGTACACTGCAGCTGCTTCCCCTAAGGCTACAATCAGAAAGGGTGGATGGATCCGACTACCTCGTGGCATATGTATACATGATACATACATTGTCCTTGATATATATGTACGTACCACATGGTAGGAGACGCAACACAAGTTTGAACCTGAATATCGGGGTTAAGGTCCTAGACTTGGCACGGTTAGTAGCACTTTCCTAAGTTTATTTTAGGCTTTATGGTGCTACCCTTTCAGAAGTATGGTGTCCCTATCAACTATGAGGCTTCTATGGCAACTTAGTCAATCTCAAGATTCGCTGTCTCGGTCTCCCAGAGATGCTTATAGAGGTAGAATGAATCTGTGTGCATATATGTAAGCATCTGTGTCTATACCCTGCTTCTGAAACAAAAACTTTCCGTTGACTTAGCTAAATACACAATCTCATACCAAATTGTGTGAGAGAAATCATGGTAGTAACCGATGGGCTGATCAGTCACCGCTTTACTCTCTGTTAGTCCCGCTCGCCTTCAACTCCTCATCTGACATCACCATCACAAAAGTTTGCACCGGAAGAGCGTGGGGGTGAGCATGGCGACAACGACAATAGGGCGATGGGGGTTTATATACCCATGAAGGGGTGCGCTCTAGCAGGAAACTGGGCCAGATTTGTCGTGTGCAGATGGAAAACGAGTGCTGATGTGTCATCTGCTGGTGTGAGACATGGCGACGACCATTTTTAAGAAAAAGTCCCCTCCCCTCACTTTATATATAAAGAAAAACTCACTCCAACATTTGACCAAGACGATACAAAACACTCAACCACCGCACACAACGCACACACTCAAGGCAAGATACAAAGGTGCCGCACCGAAACACCACCCCAACGACCAAGCAGCCTGAGAATGAGTGAAGAAGAACCACTTGGGCTGACGGAGACACCCACCAAGATGAGCAATCATCCCAGGAGCGATGAGACAGACACGGCTGGAGCGAGGACTCCAAGGCGATGCCTTCAAGAAAGATACAACCACAGGTAGCAGCCACCGTCTGATCCCGAAGATCAAGTTTTCACCCCGATTGACATGAAAGGAGTGGGAGAACCACGACGGAGCCTGCAGGGAGGAGAACGACGTCCACAGATGCCGCCTCCGTCCGCCAGCACAGGTACTGGGCAAGTGGTGTACAGCGGTGCTCCTTCCCCTCAGTCGCAACCCCGCTCTGCCAACCACCTGCAACCATTAATTGCTCTTCTCTGTGGATATGCAGATGCAACATCGGCAGAGCGAAAACGGTAGTTGTGCGGATGGCCGTGCCACCGACCGGGCTGTGCACGGGAGGAAGAAGTCAGGCTGAAACTTCCCTCCCACGCGAGAGGATGGCAGATGGCGCACACTCCAAACCAACATCTTGGCCTTCAAATATGGATATCCGTGGGCTATATATGGAGCGCCCTTTCATAAATTATGGCAAGTCCGTGTCATATGGTGACTATGTTAGTGTGCTGTTTTTGCCAAAATTGCTATGTCGGCGGTTTTTATGCCGATCTCCCCGATATGGCACTCTGCTAGAGTGCTCTAAAATCTCTCCATAGATGACCCATATAATAATCTGCCTAGAAACAGTCATATTTTAGCCATAACTACTTGTGAGAGAAAAAAATATAGACGTCTATACAACACCAAAATTACTGTTTGTAAGTTGTCACCAGAATTTATGAAGATCTAGATGGACTGTTCTTGTTGATTCAAGGAAATTACAATCCCGATGGCCTTTTATACAGGGACTATTTGTTCTGTTCGCCAACGAAGCATAGAAGGGTATACTCAGCACCACGAGAACTGCTGGTAAGACAAGAAAAAGACATCGACTAACTTTTAGCGTGCAGGAGTGACACGATCGACAACCAAAAAGAAGGTAAGTACTACTCCCTCCGTTTATAAATATAAGATGTTTTAAGTTTTTTTCTGAATCAGATATATAGATACATTTTAGTGAGCTGTTTACTCAATTCGGTTCAGATATAGTCTATGTTAAAGAAGGTAAATACTACTCCCTCCGTTCATAAATATTTTACCGTGGCGTCTTATAACAAACTCCCTAACTACTATGGTGAACAAATCAAAGCGGAATCTAGAGGTCACTAATATATGTGTTTCATGTGGGGCGGAATCCGAGGATACATTCCATGCGATGTGCAGGTGTCCGTTAGCGAGAATGTTGTGGAGGCGATGGCAAAGTCTAAGAGCATGCCATGCCTCGAGGACATCAGCAACATAGGCATAGAATGGACGTTACATCTGCTGAATCGATGCACGGAGGAGCAGCGGTTGCCAGTCATCATGATGCTATGGAGAAGCTGGCACGTCCGCAATGAAGTGGTACATCAAAAACCGATACTTGCGACTGAAGCTTCAAGGAGGTTCCTATGCAGCTACATAGACAACCTGTGTTGCATTTAGCAACACCCACACGAGGACATCGTGAAAGGAAAAATGATATGTACACAGGGAGCTAGTCGGCACCATATGAAGATGGTGGTCACCCCATCTAGTTGCACCTGACCTCCAGAATAGTGGACCAAGCCTCCTCAAGGATGGGTCAAGCTCAATGTTGACAGCGCATGGCAGGAAGAGTGTGGAACGAGTGGAGTGGGAATGATCCTCCGCGACCATAATGGATCGATCATTTTTTTCTTCATGCTGGTTCCTCACTACATGTGTTAGCGCTTTGAAAGCAGAGATGGCTGCATGCATGGAAGGGATCGCTCTCACCCTAGAGTGGAGCACTATGCCGTTCATTCTAGAAACTGATAGTAGTGTTGCAGCTAACATGATCAAGTGGGATAAGGAGAACAGGTCACCAGTCGCTGCTCTCGTCGGCGAAACCAAACGACTCCTTGCTCTAGGCCGGGAGCATGTGATATTACATGTTAGTAGAGATCTAAATAAAGTGAGTCATTACCTAGCTCAAACGGGTCACTCTACCCCTAAAACTGCAGTTTGACTGCGATGTGGACCTGATGTTTTTTTTTTGAAATAGAGGGTTGTATTAATTAATTAGAGGAAACATTGTCCGTACAATCACGCAAGACCACGCTCAACACGCAGGTTGGCACTGTACCTTGCAAAACCCCATCATGCAACTCTCTACGCCCGAAATGGGCAAGACTATGAGCTAAACTATTGACCCTTCTATCTACTTTGCAGACTTTAACTTCTATGATCCCTTGTTTGATGGCTTGAAATTCCTTCGCAATCGCTCCAACTTCCGATCTATTAAGAGACGAGTGGTCGAGCGCCTTTGCCACCGAACTGCATTATGTCTCAATAATTAACGGTAGATCCATACCCGATACCGCCTTCTGCAATCCTTCTAGGCAAGCCAAGGCTTCCGCACAGTCCGCTCCCTTGCACCGCGGTATATAATCCCTTCCTGATAAAATAATTCTTCCATCATGATCCCGAACCACAGCACCCCACGCCCCACTCTTACGTTCCTCTAAGAAACTTCCATCAACATTGACCTTTGCCCACCCAAGCTCTGGCTTTTGCCATCCTTTCTCCTGTGTATTATCATGCTGCTGCAAGTTTGGTAATTTAACCATATGACTTTTTCCTTTTCGATCTATCTCAGAATTTCCATTCGCAATCATGTGGAGGTTTACAAGGTAGTTTTGCAGAAAACGAGCAAAATAAGAAATTTTCGCTTTACCTTTCGCGAAGATCGCATCATTTCTATGGTGCCAAACATGCCACCAAAATAGCATAAATTTTTGTCTTTTCTCTTCAATCACCTTATCCAGCAAGACCAAGACCCAATCCCTTCCAGTGTATTTTATGTCATGCTCAGGCGGAAGGTTCCATACATCCTTTAGCGCGTGCCAAAGGGCTCTTGCAAATGTGCATCGTTGTGCCATATGAAAGCCTGTTTCATCATTAGCTCCACATACATTACAAATCGGGGTGACACCCGGGATGCATCGAAATCTGTTAGTTTGATGAAATTGGCACCCTTTACCAACAGGATTGTAACAATCTTTCCTGATTAATGCAGTCCTTTATCCCGCAAAGAAAAAATATCCAAAATATTTATATTTGTGCAGAAGGAGTGGTACAAAATTATCAGTAGAGCTCACGGAGGATTGTCTGCCACGAGCCAATTTCTTCCACCTATCAGCGTGCGCCGCCAGTACCAGAAACCGTATGCGTGCAAAGCACTCGTGCGTCTAACTGCTGATATCATCGTGGCCATTAGCCAAATAGTTTGGTTGGACTTGGATTTTGATTATCAACTGTCTGTTCAACTGGACATCATGCTTGAATTAATTAACTGACGTGACTTACTTAAAACGAGAGACAGGAGCTTGCCAATTAGCTGGGAGCTAACTAATTGGTGTAAGAGGCAGTCATGTTTGCTTTGTCGGCAAAAAGAAAAGTGTAACTGTCATGGATATGTAGAAAGTTCAGACTATCCGTTTGGACATAGGATTTCTATTTTGGGTATTATTATTTTTAATACACATGCAGACAATCGTACAGTCACCTCTATGAAGGCATACAGTCACCTCTATGAAGGCATGCACGCACACCCTACCCTATGAGCACCTCCGAGAGACTTAGCCAACACATCATCTTGAGATTGACGAGTCGTCATAGACATCTTCGTAGTTGATGCGAATGTCTTCTCTCATTAAACATACATCGTCAGAATGCCTGAAATACATACAGAAAATGCGAGCACTAGTATCAAGTCTAGTACTTGAATCTTGATGGACAGGGGATATCAATGTCTTTCTAACCATCCAACCATAAATTGATTCGCCTATATCAGGGTATTGAAGGAAAAGAATATTGGGCAATAATATATTCTCCACCAGGAGAGGTTGACAAAGTTGTACTACATTTTCTGCATGTCCAGTGTACCACTACTACTAGATAAAAGTTGTTGTTCTTTTGCATTTGGATTTGGCAGGTCTATCCATATAACAATATATAAGAAAGAAAAGGAAAACCAAGCTGTGGTAAGCATCCACAACTCTTCGAGTGGTTGCTTATTGTCCTCGCACAGCGCACGTTCAACGTACGTCAACCCACACGATCGACTGGACGTCCATATCCAATCCAGTGATACACGCACTCACTCACATGATTTTTCTTTTGTTTTTGCTATAGAGATCTCTCAACTTGTAATTGGCAAGTCAAACGATAACCATTAGTTGCAAGCTCGAGGTCGAGCTTAGAGCATCTACACCCGGGCATCCCAAACCACCCTCAAACCCCCGGACGAGCCGTCAGGTCATTGATCGATCACGAAATATTGATCCAGACGGACGCCTCAAACTGTCCTCATACGTCCGGATTAACCGGCACCCCTCATATCCAGCCCAAATATGGGGTAGATATGGGGCGTCTGGGTCCGGCTGCCACGTTGGCCTGGCCCGCGCTGGCCCGCAACGACCCAACATATATTCGTCCCCGTCTGCTCGTCGGATCAAACCCTAGCTAGTTCACACTCCACTCCCCTTCACTCCCTCCGCAACCCAAGCTCACCTCCGACGATTTTCGGCCGTCTCCGGCATGACGGACAGCGGATCTGACTCCGACCAGTCCGGATCCGTCGACTGGGGCATCATCCCAAGGGGGTTGGAGGAGGCAATGACGGTCTGCATTGCACTATGTCACTCCCAGGTGGACAGCACTCAGCCGACGAAAGGATCTATCCGGCGCGAATCCATAGCGTCGGCTCAACGGGCGCTCGGGTCCTGTGGGGCTGGATCATCGCGGTCTCGGTAGCCGAAAAATCTCTCCTTCCCCATCACCGGTCGGGCAGACTATGAGTCCCACCGGAAACGGGCGGACCGCTGCGTGTGAAGGAGAGGATAAGGGCTGACGAGACTCGGTGGATATGGTGGCAGTGGAGGCGGCTGATGCGACGGCGCGGGCTGCCGCAGAGGAGGAAGCCATTTGCGCCCACATTGCGAAGAAACGACAGTGGAAGAACACGTGCGCCATCGCCGGAGATCTGAATCGGACGGTCCATGAAATGGCCGGACTGCCACCGAAGGAGGACAGCGACGGCGATGCCAGCTCTGACGACAAGCAGATCCGGCTAGATCCCTACTACGTCTTCGACCGCTACTTCCGCGAGAAGGATGGCAAGGGCGCTGGGAAGGGCACGAGCAGCCGTGGATGATCTCCACCATAGCCAAACATACCAAATTTTAGTAGTCTGATGGCATGTTAGTAGTGATGGAGTAGGTGGGTGATGTGGGTAATGCATCGATGTAGTTGCATGATTTTGTATGAATTTAGATAAGATAATTGAGGTGTCCGGTTATGAAAAGACAAATTTGAGGCTTGACCGGTCAGTGTCTGTGGACGCGTCCGAATACGTCCACGAACGTATGAGGGGCCAGATTTGCAAATTCCGACCATAGATGCTCCTAGCGCTGTTAGGAATAAGCCACAGTCAGCGTGTGCGTGTCGGTCGAGTCCGGATGCCGGTGCACGGGCGAGTCCATAGCCGTGGTCAGTGCTCCGGGTGTGCGCGTGCGTCGCGTGAATCTGTTAGCAGATTAGTTCGTGCATGCAGTTGACGCGCACGTAGCTGATGAAGTTGCATGCAAGTAGTTGGCCACGTCCTGGATGTGGGCGTGGGCGTAGGAAGTGGATCAGGGCGGGTGGCTTGGCCGTGCGTGTATGTGCAGCCGGTATAAAAAAGCCCCTGGTGTATTGGTTTGCTGCGCCGGTGTATAGCCGTGCTCCGGTGTGTTGCCAAGTGACGGGGTGTGCCGAGCCAAGTGTGAGGGGCCTAGAAGATGTAGTCTACGTCGGGACCGTGGTGTGTGCCCGGTCGACGTGAGAGTTCTTTCGGGTTGTGCCGTGTGCGTGCGTGTGTACCTCATGTGTGTGTTTGAGTCGTTGAGAGAAATAAAGCCAAGATACAGGCGTTGGTGCGCCGTGGCGTTCGTCGCCGAAAAAATCATGGTGTCTCCTTCGTCTACCTCGGTCCGGCGTTTGCGTCGCCGGTGGGTTTGTCCCAACAAGCGCGACATGGCTTTCCGTCCAAGCAAGGGCCGGCCATGCAGCGCAAACTTAACATATACTACATCCAATCGATCAATGCTAGCTACTCCATTACCTACCGGCATCGATATGATCTTCACTTGTTAATATCTTGTCAGCACCGGCCGTGCTCCGGCAACCCTATCGGGCGCCACTTCGAAGTTCGCCAGCCGGCCGTCTTATCGCACGCCGCGGCCGGTCGATTGGTGGAGTGGAACCCGTGGAAAGTGCAATCGACAACGCGGAGCAACGACTACCAACCATTCTGATATGCTCTATCTCTCGGCGCGTGCACTTTGCTCTCTAGTGCTACACAAGTTTCTTAATTTGAAAGGTGCTACACTAGCTTCATACGGGCTCTTCGAGCACACGCGAGCGACGCCTATATAAACCAGCCACGTCCTGCTCGGAATGGCATCGCATGCATTCTGGCATAGTCTCAATACATCGAGCGTCCATCTGCTGATCGATCACTCGCAGAGTTTGCCGTGCCATTTGCTATACGTTGCAGGTACAGGTTCGTAAGCTAATTGCGTGCGTATGGCCAAGCCTTGCGTACTCCGCGGTGTGGTGCTGGTGGTGTGGGCGCTCCTGCTTCTCTCGTCCACTTTTGTGGCGGCTGAGCCGGGTGGCCGGCAATGGAGTCACACTCACGGGAGAGAGGCAACGGTGGCGCCGACGATGATGGCGAGAGGGCGTTTTGTGAGGAAGGTGCTGCGGGAGGAAATGGTCCAGGCGGAAGACAACGGCGTCGTCGACATTGGCGGCTCTAAGAGGAAGAGTCCCGGTGGCCCAGACCCGCAGCATCATTAACTGATGTCGAGGTCTTGCTTGCATGCAGTTTCTTTACAATGGCATCATATACATTTTTTTAACGGTTTTGCTGATTCTCAGCTAGCTGAGATTTGTCTGTGGTCTCATTCATGTTGACGTATGTCTGATAAAATACGCGCTGAGATTTGTGATGTCGAGCGCGTCCGTTATGTGTTTTTTGTTTGTGCGTGGGACGTGGGCCGGTTTGTCCCGAGGGCAGGGGTGCTGGGTGTGCTCACTGCAGTCGTTTCGAATGGATGGACCTGGCCGTTTCGTCAGCCCACTGTGCAGAACGGGATGAGTGAAGGAAAGCCTTTATGCACTTCTCGTGAGCTTTTTCCTCCATTTCTCCACTCATTCTCTCAAATCTGATTGTCTATATTTTTCCTCATAGTTTTTCCTCTTGTTTCATTTTTTTAAAGATTTTTAAATTTTTATAGTTTGGTTCTACCTTTTTCCTTCTTTAGTTGTATTGACTTTTTTGTTTGTGTTTTATTTTTTATTTTTTATCTCACAACCGGAGTTTTAACTATGCCTTATTTATGCCATCAGCAGTGATATCAAATTGTGTCAGGATTCATGTTGGTTGTTGAGTGAACTTTGCGCGGCCTGTTGTCACCTATTTTTCCATTTTTCTTTTTCCCTGATTGTTCATGAACGATGGTCACGGCCCAACATCACTTTACTTTCTTTTATAGAACCTCAATCGACGGCAGCGGTTGTTCATCCGTCTTATTCCCATCTTTAAGTGGGAATGTAACTCCAAGTATTTTTGGGGGGAGGGGTCACAATTATTTCAAAGTCCGGTCGCAACTACAAGTTTCTCTAGGATAGTCGCAATTGTAACTTTTCAAAGCCGGTCACAATTGCGAGTCTTTCTAGGGTAGTCGCAATTCTATGTTTTTTGAAGACCGGCCGCAACTACAAGTTTTTTTAGGGTAGTCGCAATTGCAAGTTTTTTTAGGTCGGTCGCAAGTGCAAGTTTCCCAAGGGTAGTCGCAACTACAAGTTTTCAAGGCCTGTCACAACTGCAAGTTTCTTTAGGTTAGTCGTAATTGCAAGTTTCAAAGGCCGGTCGCAACTACAAGTTTCCCTAGGGTAGTCGCAATTGCAAGTTATTTGAAAGCTGTACGCAATTGCAAATTTCTCTAGGATAGTCGCAATTGCAAGTTTTTGAAGGCCGGTCACGACTACAAGTTTCTGTAGGGTAGTCGCAAGTTAAGTTTCCAAGGATGGTCACAACTGGAAATTTTTCTAGGGTAGTCATCATTGCAAGTTTTTAAGGCCAGTCGCAACTAAAAGTTTCTCTAGGGTAGTCGTAATTGCAAAAAAAAATAAAGGCCGTTCACAACTGCAAGTTTTTCTAGGGTAGTCGCAATTGCAAGTTTTTGAAGAACGATCGCAACTGTAAGTTTTTCTAGGGTACTCCCACTTGTAACTTTTTAAGGTAGGTCGTAACTGCAAGTTTCTCTAGGGTAGTCGCAATTGCAATTTTTTCAAGGACGATCACAACTTCAAGTTTCTCTAGGGTAGCCGCAACCGCAAGTTTCT
Organism: Elymus sibiricus; assembly: GCA_039707655.1. Lineage (NCBI taxonomy): Eukaryota > Viridiplantae > Streptophyta > Magnoliopsida > Poales > Poaceae > Elymus > Elymus sibiricus. Next base: position 405,250,060 of record CM077663.1, read on the forward strand.
CTTGGATAGTCGCAATTGCAAGTTTTTGTTCAGAAATTGAAAGGATGTTCCTGTTGTCAAATGTTCTTAACTTTTTTATTCTGTTCAAAAATTCATAAAATGTTAGCGAATTTCAAAAATTATCCCCGTTCTTCTCAAATCTATTCACAAATTCAGAAAAATGTTAGGGAATTTCAAAAATATCCCCATTCTTTTCAAAATCTATTCACAAATTCAGAAAAATGTTCATGTTTTCAAATTTAATTCGTTAATTCAAAAAAAATATGGGGAATTTCAGAAGATGTTCGCAACTTTTTTTAAAATATCACTTTATCAAGAAATGTTTGAAAATGTGCTGAAACTGTTCAGTCTGTCACGGTAGAGTGTTTTATAAAGGTCTGTGTTATTTATTAGTCACTAACGGCCGTCGACTCTAGTCGCTTGGGACATGCATTCAGCACTGATACATCGTGAGTTCGAGATCCTACGTGAGCAACTTTTCTTATGTCATTTTTTTTAATAACCCACGTGATACAGCGCCGAGTCTGTCACCGGGCCGGCTATATTTAACAACCAACAACTTGTGAAAAGCCCAAACAGTAACTATATCAATTTGACAACCCAATACGCCATAACTGGACCGCGCTGGATTTCCGGAGCCTGGTTTGGACGAACAAAAAAAAAAGGGGCTGGGCCTCTAACACATGACATCTACTTACATAAGGTGAATGAGACCATACTATAACTCAGCTAAATGAGTTCTAGGCACTCCCTTTTTTTTTAAAAGGGGAATATATTAATATCACGAAGATACCAATTACAACCAGCCTCTGCACCAACAAGATATCGAAAGACATCAAGGATGCACACAACCAAGAAAAAAATAAAAAGAGAGAAAAATAAAAATAAAGACTTGTCGCAATGATGAAACACTCACAACAGCAACACTCTAACCACCACCAAAGGCAACACCCGGACCATAGAAGAGGTTCTCCAAAAACGACGCCTCCAAAAAGGAAACAATGCACGAGCGTTGTCGTCGTCCAATCAAGGATCTTGAGTTTTCACCCTGGAGAGAGTCCGAGATCCCCAAAACAATGCCTTCGCAAGACCATTGCCAGGTACAACCAATGAAGGCCAGACCTTGGGCTTTCACCATGTAGATCGCGGCTCGGTACTCGAGAAGCACCCCCAAAAAATGTTGTCCGCATGTGTTGCCGGCCCCTCCTGCCAAGGCCGCCGTTGCAAGTTCTCAACACCCGACACATAAGAGAAAAAAAAAGTGCCGCCATTCTTCAACCCAACCAAAACTCCTGTCCGCCATTACAAATCTCCGATCGTAGCGACCATGACTTTCTTCACCACTGTCAACGCCGTGGAAATCTATACTTAGACATGTCCCATGGCACTGACAAGACAACGAAGCTTCGTGCCACACCCATGAAGCCTCTCTGGCCGAAGATGAGGGCGCGTCTGACCGATCAATTCCGATCTTGATATCCAATAACGCCGTGCGCCAAAAAGTGAGATCTCTAAATGGTAGACCGGAACCCGTCGGTGTACAGATCAAGGAGTCCGGCATGAAGCAGAGACTGGATTTTTGGAGCTCGAAGAACAGCACCCTTGGGCATGGCTGTGACGGCCGCTACGGTGTGATGGCATTCCACAAGACCTGATAGGGAACACTCGCGGCCCGCCCACTCAGACAAGCAGACCTACATCACGCAGCATAGCAAACAATCTTTGGCCGATCGTCAGGGCTTCAGATCTGAAGCACGGAAAATGGCCCAGCTTGGATGATGCCGCCTATTTGAATCGATCCACTTTTGATCGATGTAGAGCAGCTCGCAAACATTGAGTTCCAAGGATCCGACGATCGCTGCCAGCCGCCGCTGCCGGGTTCCGGCGTCCGCCGCCTCCGTGCCACACGCGCCACCAACCGCCTCACAGGAGCCGTCATCCGCCATCTCGCCACCGAAACAGAGAGGCCCCGCCGCCGCCACCACCGCACAGGCTTCGCCCGGCTGTGGCCTCCGGCGGCGGCGAGGAGAAGGAGCAGGCAATGGAGGCCGGAGTTAGCGGAGATTAGATCGCCGCCCATGTCGCCTGCGGTTAGGCGACGCGGGGGCCTTTTTTCCCGTGTAAAGTAGAGCGGCATCATATACATGGGACCTGAATCCCATGATAGATCGATGGATCAAGTTTGTGCTCTTGCTCTCTTGAGATGTAGCGAATGAGATGGTTTTATTTCCCAAGCATATACGTATACGTGTTACATATAGTGCACAGTATAGTAGGAGATGCAGCACAAGTTTGTGGAACAGATCAAATGTTGTGACTCGTTTTCTCAAAAGGAATATAATTTAATTTTCAATCTCATTTTGCCACCCTTTTGGGAGTTTCTTTTATTACTGGTGCACACGTTTCAGTTCTTTGGGATTGTTATCTACTACCATAGACGGTGTCCAAATTTTACCTTAGCCTTCCTGCCACATTCTAGTACATATTTGGATAAACAACTTTTCATTCCGTAGTCAACTTGAGCATTTTCGATATATACCGTGGATGCATTTTACTCAATTTGGTGACAAGTTTCTTTTTATGTGCAAGTTGATGACAAGTTGTTGCACACAAACTTGTGCACGTAACGTTGTAACCCTTACAAGCTGATTGTTTAATTTTTACTGCATGACCCGCTTGGTCATACCTTGTACAAACAGCTGCTACCTTTATATACTCCCTCCAATCTTTTTTAGTCTGTATATTAGTTTTGTCCAAAGTCAAAGTATCTCTACTTTGACCAAACTTATAGAAAAATGTATCAACATTCACAATGTCAAATCAATATTATTAGATTCATTACGAAATGTAGTTTCATGAAATGTATATTTGATATTGTAGATGTTGATATTTTTCAATATATATTTGGTCAAACTTTTAAAGTTTGACTGGACACAAATCTAATATGCGCAATAAAAAGGATCGGAGGGAGTACTTTATTTATGGCCTTTTTCAAAGAAGATATGAAATATTTGTCAACTAACCTATCTGATCAAGAAACTTATTGTTAGACCTACACTAGCGAAAAGCAGTCCTACTTTCATTTCTGCCAACGCAGCAAAGAAGGATGTACGCATCACTAGAAATTCCCGCAAAAGAAGAAAACGGAACGACATGCCTCTATTTTATCCCGCACACGGGCTAGACGATCGACGACCAAACAAAGAAATATTGTAATACTACAAGATTGTCAGTATGTTAGTCAATTAACCGCCTATCAACGCGCGCCGCCACCACCAGAAACCGTATGCTGTGTGCAAAGCACTCGTACGTGCAGAGTGCTTGATACCCTTGTGGCCATTAGCCAAGTGGACAGTTTGGTTGGAGTTGGGCTTATTAGCTGTCTGTCCACCTGAGTTGGTCAGCAAAAGCGCCCAGCAGAAGTGGCCAAGTGCACATCAAGCTCCAAGCCTCTAACGTGATTCAAAAGTGGCAGTCGTGCTGGTTCATGCATGCCATTCTTATTTTTTCTTAAAAGCAGGATGAGCTAACCAATTAGCTAATTGGTCTAGCTAAGAGGCGGCCCTGTTTGCTCTGTCGGCAAATGAAAAGGTTGACCGTTCGATGGATAACTGTAGACAGTATAGGCTGTCCCTTTTGAAGGAAAATTTTGTTGGTTTATAAAGCAATTTTCGAACATGACAATTGCGTTAAGTGAACAAGCCACATAAGACAGACTAATTAGCATGTCTACCGCATTCGCATATGAACCAAAAGCATATGTGAACAAGGAGATGATCTGGACAAAAGAGCCAGCCTGAAAGTCTGGCGCGACAGCATTGTCGGCCATGGTGATGGTGAAGAGGATGTGGTCATGTGGTGTGGTGTAGAGAGAGAGAGAGAGAGATAGAGAGAGAGAGAGGGAGAGAGAGAGAGAGCATATGAAAATAAAATAAGTATCTAGACACGTAAAAGTTTCTATATAATATTATGCGAGTGCAAGACAAGAAATATCTATTGCCAAAGTACAATAAAAAAGAGGTATAAAATAAAATAATAATGCTAGAAAGAGGTTGGAAGAAATCATTGAGTGTCAAAAATACAGTACCCCAATATGGCTGCATGCATAATTCAGATGCAGAAGCCGGGGGTACTCCTCCTTTTCAAATAAAAAATTTGCGTCAAAAATACAGTACCCCAAAATGCAAGTAAGGAAGGTACAAAATGAAAGAGAAATAAAATTAAGTGATAGAAACATATGAAAAGAACAAAATGTATCTAGATATGTGATAATTTGTATATACAATATTTTTTAATGCAAGACAAGAAATGAGTATCAAAATCAAATATTCAGAGAGCAAAAGGGGGGACTCGAACACAAATCCACATGTTTGCTCTCATATGTTCCAACTAAATCAGAGCTACTCTAGCATATTCCCTGAAGCATACTGGTTATAAAAAAATTATTATAAAGAACATAAGTCAAAATCCCACTGTAGCAGATTCTCTATACCGGATATTGTCGTATAAAAAATGGGAGCTTTAAAAAGGCCTTCAACGATTATATTAGGAGAAACGAGGGAATTTTTACGACGCATTCATCCCAAACGGTTTGAGCATAAGTGAACTCTCCCATCCATGATGCTGCTGCCACTTCTTCTTCGACGTGTCCCCTTATGCCACCCACTTAGCCCCCTCTCACGTTGAATCGGGCGGTGACAATATGAGCATTGTGCAGAGTAGCACTCTGTCGCTTGTGAAGACTATCCCCTTCTTTGTAGACGCGTCCCTCCCGACAGGTTCAAATAAAATGACATCCCGGCAGAACGAATAGACAGCACCAGGTCCTTTCCTTGTGTCTCCCCCTACCTCCTTCACCCCTCTGGTAGCTTCCTTCGCTCCCAATGCTGCTCCGTTTTCCCCTGTGACCTCCACGACTATGATCAAACCCTAACCCCAGCATGTTTCCTGTGAAATGCCTAGTAGGTATGATTTTTCCCTTTTCCCTCTTGATTTGTTAGTTCAATTTTAGAAGTAGCAATGCGATTATGGCCAAATTTAGTTTTGTGTTGTAATGGGAGTATCAATCTTTAATGTTCGCTGAAGCCTATCCTTTCGTCTTGAGCACGATGGATGAGTCGGTTGGTCTTGAGTAAGTGTCGAGAAATCTTGACGGAGCAATATCGCTCAGGAGGGAGCAACACATGGACGACACAATGAATTAATCCATGTCTAACGCACATATCCACCACTAGTTAGTTTCAGAAGGATTTGTGTCGAAGCAAGGGAACACCACAACTCAACATCTGCGCCCCAAGTGGTGCAGCATGTCAACCTCAAACTCAAAGCCACTAACACGATTTAGCAAGAGTGGCATTACTACCGCTTCATGCATGCATGCGAACTACTCCTGTTCGGATGAAGAGAGAGACAACCTAGCAAATTAGTTGGCTAATAGGTGTAAGAGGCGGTCCTTACTTTGTCGACAAAAATATCATTTTGACTGGATGTATACCTTTGTACTTAGTATATTAATAATCGAAAAGGCTTTCATCCCGCTTTATATATAAAGCACCGCACCAGGAACAACATCCAGAACAAACTAGCAAGTTCAGATAACGAAGAAAAAAGAAAGGAGAAGGAGGGGAGAGAGAGAGAGAGAGAGAGAGAGAGAGAGAGAGAGAGAGAGAGGGAAAAGGATTATACTGAGGGCACCAGCTCAACAATCTCTAAAAAATGAAAACAAGCTAATGTAGGTTGAAGTTGTTAAGTTAGTCCTCCCGGCGGATCTCGATGTTATCTCCCACCTCAAGACATCGCCACACGTCCCGACGACGTCTTTGCATGAGATCGGAGAAGGCGGGTGTGTTCACGGTGAGGTACGCCTATCGCTTTTCGATGGACGAGTGTGAGCATTCATTGGCTAGTGCTTTGAGCACGGCACTGGATGGTTGTCGCACCATCGGGAAGACCTTATCGGGGTCCCTGCTCCCCCTATGGTACGCTTGTTTGTAAGGTGGCTTGTGTCAAATTCCTTGCCACTTGATCCATAATTTTTCTCCCCTCCTAGAGCCTACCGATAAGTGCCCACTTTGTGGTATGGAACTCGAGGACGGCTTCCATGCGATGCCCTCATGCAAGGGATATATTGCGTGCGATGGCCAAGGAGTGACCTATACCGGATGTCGATGCCCTGTCTAACTCTGGGCTAGAGTGGTTGTTGCACGTGCTTGAACCGATAAGTATGGTTGTGCTCATGACTCTCTAGCGGTCTTGGCACGTCCATAATGAAATCACACAAAACAAGGATCCGTCACCACCAATGGAGGCCTCGTTTGGTTTTTACAGAGTTATTTACTTCATTGCTATGTATCAAGGAGTTCCCTCGGGAGAACATGGAGAATGGAAAAACTGTCATATAACCGACCGACAGTGCTCAACCCAGTGCCAACTAGGCAAGACTACAGTCCGATGAAATTCACGGAATTTCATTAATTTCAATGGACACTAAAATATCTACTTTTCGGCCAAAATATTTCAAAATTTTCAATAGTACATAGGATTTCAAATATATTTTAAAATATTTTTCAAAAGTTTCAAATATTTCGTTAAGTTCAAGTGAATATTTCAGCGTTTTAGCCGAAAAGCAAACCGAAATTACTGAAATTCACTGAATTTCGGTTGTTGCTGAAAGTTTTCTGAGTCTGAAATTGAAAATGTTGAGCTAGAGTAGGCCACGGAGGGCTGGAGGGGAACGTTTGGTTCCTGGGTGTATATACACCCTATATGAAAAAAATAGCAATTCAACAAAAAGTCAAAAAAAATCTGAAAATACTTTTGAAATAAACTTGACCTTCCATTACACTTGTGCGAAAAATTCCACAAAAAGAAAATTACCCTTTGACTTCTTTTCAAAGAAGACAAATTTTCAGTCAAAATAGTGTGAATAGTAACCATTATAGCAAATATTTTTAGTCTTTTTTGCCCTGAAGTCATTGTTGATTTTTTTTCATGAAAAATTATATGTTTGTGCAAAACAAAGTCAAGTTTTATCTAAAAATACTTCTTGACTATTTTGACTTTTTGTTTAATTATTAAAAAAAATTCTCCATATAGGGTGTATCTACAACCAGGAACCAAAGGGTATTTCCCACGGAGGGCTGGCTAAACTTAAATTCTGATGGGAGCTTTCGTGGCAGCTCAAGGCCGAGCGACGATGCATGTTCGATTATATTCACTCCCTTTAGGGAACTACACTCGTCCGAGAGGGACTATAGCTTGCATTGCGTCGGTCCCAACTCCCTATTGTTATTGAGTATCTGTCCAGTGTACCGGTACCAGCACGTACGAAGATAAAAGTTGTCCATGCATTTGCATTTGGCACGTCGATCTGTCGATAACAGTCCCCTATGAAAGAAAACGAAAGCTCCTGCTGATCACCATCCACGACTCCACAAGTGCTTGCTTATGATCCTCCCACTTATGATCCTCCACATGTCCTGCAGACTGTGCTGGATGGGCGACCATGACAGGCGATGGGCGGTTTCCTTCTGTCCCGATCTCGGATCGCGCCGGCTCAAGCTCGCCGCCGGCAAACTCATCCTCCGTCACGACACTCTCCGCATGGTGCTGATCAACGAGGGCGGGCATGTGGCTGACGCTCGGTTCCTTCGCGAGGGCGAACAGGTTTGCGTTCGCTCCTGGGTCCAATTTCCGTGTCACGTGGCTAGGGTTGACCATCCTCTTCCCCCGCCATGCATGACCGCCCCCACATCGATCGGGCCCAGCGCGGCGCATACGCCATGGCGGCATGCAGCCATGGGATGCGCTACACCTGGCGACAGCGAGGGGCGCGGAGCTCGGGCGCCATGGTCTGACTGCCATGGGGGACCCAGCGAGACCCGTGGTGGCGAAATATTTAGGGAGGGAGAGCTACCTACCTCCACCACTTCCGGGGCTGATTCGCATCTCGCTCCCCTCTTCGAGCACCTATGGTCGAGGCCTAGGGTTTGCCCCCCCTCCTTCCCTTCCGCTGAATCCTTTGGTTGGTGGCGTGGTAAGGTGGGCGGAGACACCAGATCCTTCGCCCAAGTCGCTGGAAAAGGGGTCCCCGCTCGCGCGGCGGCGCCGAATCCGATGGGAGAGCGCGGTGGTGGCCGATTTGGGGGGAGAAGAGAGGACATGGGCCGCGCGAGCTTCGACGGCGGGCGCAAGGCGCCGCTGCCCACCCAGTCGAGGAACATGGTGTGGCAGCGGCCAGATCCGCCTCCGCCTGTCTCAGGGAGTTCGAATCCTTCCGGGTCTGAGGGGATCGATGGGAGATGGCGGCGGCGTGCGCTCAGGGTGGAAAGTCCAAGGAGTGGGCGGCCTCCTCGGCGGCGCCCGCGGGAGGCGGAGCGACTACTACACCATCTACATCGTCTGCGCCGAGCACCAAGAGCAACGCCGGTGATCTCTACCACAACTGCAACCTCCCAGGTCATTTTGCTCCTCGTTGCCCTACTGTTAGATGTGAAAAATGTGGCAAGCTTGGTCATATGGCACAACTATGTCAAACCTTGAGGCCCTGGGAGTGTATTCCTTATCTGTGCGGTTTCCAGTCTCCTGGTCAAGGATTTTTCTACATTCCTGATATGTGTGCTGCTAAAAACTCATCTGAAAAAACCAATTCTGTGGTGATTACTATTGTGGAGGGGGAGGCCACGACCAAAGAAATTGAAACTGAATTTAATGGCTTCTTTGCTCATAAGCCTGAAAAAAAGAGGTGGCGTTGTACTGCTCGTCCTATCAATTCCAAGCAGTTTGTTATGAGATTTCCTAATGCCAGAGAGGTGGAGACTGCTTGTTGTTATGGTAAATGGCTTCCTTTGAAAGATGGGTCAGCAATTAAGGACAGTAAAACTGCACCACTTTCCAGCCTTCTCATGCCTTTAGCAATTTCAGTCGTCGGATCTCGTGGTTCGCTCGTTTCTGTCCGTCCGATATAATTTTGAGTTGCAAACTGGGCTAGCTGTCCTTGAGGGCCGCTACTCCGGTAGCAAAATCGGAGATCTGGGGTTAATTGGGCCATCGACCGCACCAGGCCCATCTAACAACCTTGCTCAACCTCTGTGGCAGCGTCCCCTTCCACCTCGTCCCACCGCACAGCCTCTCTCGCAGCGCCCCCTCCACTCCGCCGCCGGCAAAAACGACATCGAGCGAAGGTGCCCCTACCCCGATCTGCACCTTGAGTGGAGGGCACGTAGTGATGGGTGAGGACGGCGGCAGCGGCAACTGCTCGCTCTCTCTCTCTCTCTCTCTCTCTCTCTCTCTCTCTCTCTATCTATTGCGTTCTGCACCATGGCGATGGTGACTATGATGTACCAAATCAACCAGGTAAAGGCTACCCTTCTCTCTTTATCCGGCCTAGAAATCTCAATCCTCTTTCGAATCCAACCTTCCCATGTTCTTCGCTTCAGGATCTAAGCCTCTTCTCCTTCCTGCTCGGTGATTGATTCTAGAGTCCGCGTTTGGTGGCCGCAAACGCCCAACATCCAGCGACCACGAGGGCGAGCGGTTGCTCATCTATGGCATGCATGATGAGGCGGCAGGTTTGGGCAGATGATCCGGCAGGTAGATTGGAAGCGGGAAGCTGATCCGTCAACGAACTTGGGAGGCTGGTCCTGTCGCATCACATTCTCCTTGCAACCCTCCTTTATCTTCGTTTTTCCTTCACAATTTCCTTGCAACCCCCTCTTTTCACTCAATGATTCCACTGTAATAATGTGTTTCCAATCTGAATTTTGCGCATATAGTGTTCGTCGGTCTGTTCAATCTTGGAGATTCATTCTCATAAATAGGCTTGCTGTCTCCCTAATGATGCTTGTGTATTTTAATTTTTTAATAATGATGTGTGATCAAGTATATCAATTTTCTATTACTCAAGCATGTTCCTCTGTATTGATGCTTGAGCGATACTTAAATACTAATGCATGAGTAACTCCGCTAATTGAGGTGCTAAATAATCTGTTTGTCAGGCCAAGGTGCTACAAATTAGGGTAATAAATTAGGAATTTTCATACGTGTAATGTTCAGTGACTAGGGTTGATCCTATTAAGTTCATAGTGTACAATAATCTATCATTTAACTGAATTCTGGGTGCTCCGATTTCCATGGATGTTATTTCAATCTGTTATACAATTCGTGCATACACTCTCTGTATTTTTTATTTTATCAACTTCAAAATTATTCAGATTACCTTGACATTTGAATTATTATTTGAGGAAAAGAAAGTATAGAGAATTGATTATATGTAGTCTGCAAGGATAAAATTTTACTCTCCATGTAGGGTGTCGGAGCAAAAAATTTTACTGAACATAGCATCTTTATCTTCAGGGCTACGGAAACTCCCCACGACGAAGATGCTTTCTAGGGCCTTCTATAATTGTCTCATGAATGGACGGCCGGTGTTGGATGATGAGAGGACAACCAAGGTGAATATACAGTGCCTATTGTGCATCCTCCAAGTGATTTCCAATCAGACGTGGTACCACAACTCCTTTTCTCCTTAACCATCCTGAAATAATTATTGTGTATTAGTTTGATCCATGGGATGAGTATTTTTTTTTCTTTGAATCTGTAGGACTACACGGTCGGCTGTACGTTGTGTCCTGTCCACATTGATCTATCAACCTTCGTACAAAATAATTTACCGAAACCATCATGTCATCTGCATAGTTGCCGTAGAAAGAGAAAAGGTGCGATATGGCACATCATAAATAGCCTCAATGAGTAGGGGAGAGGAGGTGGGTCGTCCACTACAATCAGAAGTCATTTTACTATGATTTCATATCTGCATAGTTTCCTGCGCTTGGAATTATATTGGACTTGTAATGTTCCATTTTTTCAGAAAGCAAGTAACACTACAAAAGAAGGAGAATTATACTAAAAACAAAACAATATGGAACAGGGCATTTGAGAGAGGATATGTGATAAAAGTAGAGGTTTTATAATCATCATCTTGTGAATGCTGAGCAGATTGAAATGGTACAGATAAATTGACAACTACAACCCAAATTCAATGTGTTTGGGTGATCTCAATACAAAAGAAACTACCGAGAAAATGATAAAATCTATGATTCAGTTTATATACAGATGCACTGAGAGAAATATACCATTCTGATGTGTATCTAAGCTGCAGCTAGACTGCATATCTTTTGTTGTGCTAAGCTATTAACTTTCGTATTGTTCTAAAATGTCGAGACATCTATGTGGGACTGTTTTCACTTACTGAAATAGTTGTTCCTGTTAAAGACTAATGTAAGATGTGTCTATCACTCAATTTTTTCATATCACATATTTTATAGATTCTAGGCTTGCCTCTAAAGTTTTTCGAAGAATATCTAACCATTCATTTATATGTTTGAGAGAATAATTGCAATATACACAATTCGGTACACACATAGATATAGCAATGCACAATGTTTCCAGTCACTCGCGACAAATGAAATAACAATGTTTAGGGATTGTTGCCTCACAAACCATATTGGCCATGATCACTTGAACAATTTAAAATGGCCATGGTGCTTCGAGACACTTCAATGAATGAAGATTGTCTGGTGATAATAATAGTATTATTGTTTTATTCGATGCATTGGTTGAATATGAAGGGGAGCTGCATGGGTTCCAGAAGATTGAATATTGCTGCCTTTCTGTGCATTTAATCCTGTTAACTTCCAAGGTATGCATGGATTTTATATTCTTTATTATCTCTTTGATCTGGCATTTTTTGCTCGAGTATTTTGAGGCGGGGGATAATATATTAATTCCAATTAAGACAAAAAACTTAGACTGATTTGCTTAATAGTTGTTCTTGCTGTTGGCTTCTGCCGCAGCAAAGTTGAATCGCAGTAGTTCCTTGATGTTTCTTCTCTTATGTAGCCCCTGATAGCCTTATCCTAAGGTTTAGTAAATTTGTGGAATTAGCATGGATGTATGTCAGTTACACATGCTTATCGGGTACTCCCATATGCATGTTTGATAACTACTGGTTTGCTACAGATTCAATTGATGCGTCACCACATACTGTTTCTGTTATCAACCCTCTGCAGCTTAATATATTTTATACTCATTTTTTAATAGCACGGTGATGGCCATTGCAGATATTGAGACTCAACAACTGCACAAGCGGTATTTGCTAATCCAGCTGACCATTTTATAGATGTTTGTCATTGTTCTTAAATTCCTATTCCTATTGTATTTAACCTATATATATTTCATGCCTCTAATTTTCTTGGCCACATCTCCTATCCCTGTTGTATTAAACTTAATGTTTCATGCCTCTAATTTTCTTGATGTTAGCTGTGTCAGACGGTATTATTTTTCTTATATGTTATGTACCCTTTATCATTTTACTTGGTCGTTCTTCCTTTCCACGGCATGGGTCAACAGAATTCAGGTAGCCGTGAAGTTGATAACAAATGAGTGGTAGTACCTTGACCATATCCACAGAGACGAGCATTCTGTAGGATATGAACTTCATATGGCTGCCTTACTGCTACACGAGTTGCCGGTTAGGATAGTCAACAGCAGTGTGTATACAATGTTTTTTTTTTGCTGGTCATTGTACTGTAGCTGATATAGTTGTCCCTACAGTAATAAGTACCCATATTCTTTGTTTCCCTCTCTTGCCTCCTCCCCCTTCTGTGGTTGAGAACCCTTGCTATTCTTATGAAAAATTAAACTATTACCAGACTTCCTACCATCCAACCTATACCTACAAAAAAAAATACTTATCAACCTAGATGTTTTTAATTCATCAATAGCTGACATTCTCACGTCAACATAAACTGACGCAAAACCATCATAAATTTCAGGATTCAAAGTTCAGGCAAAAAACGTATATTTGTATGATTAAAATGCTGCCCATGCGTATAATTTGATAGTTACTATATCATATGATTAAAATACTACCCTCGCATATGATTGCATCAATCACTAACATTACAACATCAAAATGAATGGGTGCAGCAACGCGCGCCTTCGATGATCTAGTTGTTAGTATTACCCCATGGTCTGCTTCAGTTGGGGCCAAGGGGGAAATGCAAAAAGCTTGGGTGAGAGTCAGTAATATTCCCCTGGAGAAAAGATGCCCTGAGCACATCTCATTTGCTGGAGGTTTGGTTGGACTAACTCTAGAGGTGGATGCAGCAACCTTGCATAAACCTGAATACACTAGAATCTTATTGGGGTGCAGGGATGTTGAGAAAATTCCTCCATGTGCTGAGGGGATGTTGGGTGAGCAACTCTATGATTTTTTCTATGAGGTTGAAAGAATAGTGGTTGGGGGCCATGGAAAAAACCAGTCCTCCGTTGTGGTAGACAGTAACTCCTCTCCTACATTTCCTAAGAGAGCGAGATGTGAGTCATACACTGGCCAACACACTGGGCATGGAGAAACGAGTGCTTTTGTTGTCAGGAACTCATCCTCGCAGACTTATGATAAAAGTTCACAGCACTTGAACACAATATCTGAAACTGAGGAAGATGAAGAGAGTGAGGAGGAAAATCATACTGAGTTGTTAATTGAAACTCTAGCTCGGGAATCTCAGAATAAGTTGTCTCCTATGGTGAACACCAGCTCGGAGGGTAGTCCAGTTGGGGTGGATACAGGAATTCCTTCGAATACACCTTCTGGCGGTACTGTTGATATGGACAAAGGTGCTTGGGCTGTTATTCAAACTCCTATCCCTCCTTCTCATAATTTCATGTATCATGCTAATGCACCTGGTGGGGGGAGGTTTCCTCCTTTATCAGATTATGTGGTGTGGCCCGCTTTACCCAAAGTTGTGGAACTGGAAGAAGGAGCTTATGAAGGAGCATCATCAGTCTCATGAGAGGTGGCTTTTGAAAGGGGATAACAACACTAATTTTTTTCATAAGGTTGCCAATGGGCGTCGTAGAAAAAACTCTATGATCTCGCTTGAATACGGGGATACTATTGTAGAGGGAACAAAGAACCTACTGTCTCATGCTACAGAATATTATAAAGGGCTGTTTGGTCCTGCCCCGGGAAATCTATGTAATATTGATAGAGAGCTGTGGACTGATGAGGAAACCTTGTCATCTAGTGACAATGAAGATTTAACCCGTCCCTTCACCATGGATGAGGTCAAAAAGGCATTGTTTGATATGAAACCTAATAGAGCTCCTGGACCGGATAATATCCCCGCTGAATTTTATCAGCATTGTTGGGAAGTGGTGAAGGCAGACCTATTTCGGTTGTTTGAGTGGTTCTATATGGGCAAACTAGAGGTGCAGAGACTGAACTATGGCATCATCACCTTACTCCCTAAATCCTCTGATGCAAAAAAAATTCAACATTACAGACCAATTTGTCTGTTGAGGTGCCCTTATAAGTTGATCACGAAGGTTATGGATAATAGGGCCAGCAGATATGCACCTAAGCTGTTTAGCATTTAGCAAAATGCTTTCATAAAAGGGAGACACATTGTCGATGGGATTTTATCCTTGCATGAGGTTATGCACCATACTCACGTTAAAAATGGGTTGGGGTGGTCCTGAAACTCGATTTCGAGAAAGCATATGATAAAGTTAACTGGGATTTTTTGCTGGATTGTCATACCAAACGAGGGTTTAATGACAAATGGTGTGGTTGGGTGGCTCAAATCCTACGGAATGGCACCGTTAGTGTTAAGATAAATGATGAGATGGGGTCATATATTCATAGTGCCAAGGGGGTGCGCCAAGGCGACCCCTTCTCCCCTTTCCTTTTTAATCTTGCTGCGGAATGCCTTACTAAAATGATGTTGGCAGCCCAGAAGAATGGTCTAATACAAGGGTTGGCCCCAGATTTGATCGATGGGGGTGTGGGCATCCTGCAATACGCAGATGATACTGTTTTGTGCTTCACGCACGACGTTGACAAAGCGATTAATGTCAAATTGTTGTTATACTTATTTGAACTCATGTCAGGTTTGAAAATCAATTTTGAAAAAAGTGAAGTGTTTACTATCGGGGGAGATAATAGCATTGATCAAAATTATGCTGATATGTTTGGGTGCCAAGTTGGTAGCTTACCCATGAAATATTTAGGTGTGCCTGTCACTTATGCTATGCTTAAGAACATTGACTGGAACTTCCTAGATGCCAAGTTAATCAAAAGACTTGATGCATGGATTGCTTATGCTGCGTCCTCTGGGGCTAGGCTCATGTTAATGAACTCTAGCTTGGATGGTATTCCATCTTACTTTATGTCTATGTTTTTGTTAAACAAGACTTTTGTTGAAAAACTGAATAAACATCGAAGACGTTTCTTTTGGAGAAAAGGGAAGAAGAAAAGGGCTTATCATATGGTCAAATGGACTAGAGTATGTCGCTCGAAAAATAAAGGGGGTTTGGGTGTTAAGGATCTCCATAAACAAAATGTGAGTCTCCTAGTTAAATGGTGTTGGAAGTTGGAGACAGGGGATGGCTTATGGCAACGCATTGTTCGTGCCAAGTACTTTAGGAACAAAACTGTGGCGAATATCAAGAGTCGCTTCTCTGACTCACCTTGCTAGAAAGATATTATGAAAGTTAAGGAAGTTTATATGGCTGGTAGGAAAAATAGCATCAATAGGGGTGACCTTGCTAGAGTGTGGCAAGATCCTTGGCTGGACAATATTGCACTATGCCATAAGTTTCCTGTTCTATTTGAAATATGCCAGGACCAGGATTGTACCCTGTCTACTTTTGTATCTAAAAACTATGAACTGAGTTTTAGACGCAGACTGTTTGGTGAGTTAACTGAGCAATGGGGGCAAGTTATTGCTGGAGCCAGAAATTATCCCTGGAATGAAAATCCTGATGTGGTTACCTGGGCCTTTGGTCCCAACGGTAAATACACTACAAAATCTGCCTATGAGTGGCTGGAGCGAAATTTATCTGGTCCAAGTTATAAATGGATCTGGAAAGCTTCGATTCCCTTGAAAATTAAGATCTTCTTATGGCAACTCTTTCAAAATGCCGTTCCCACCAGAGATAATTTACGCCAGAGAAACTGGTTGGGGAATCCTAGTTGTTCATTCTGTCCGGATGTGGAGTCTGCTAGACATTTATTCTTTGGTTGCCCTCTTGCTCGCACGGTCTGGGGGGCCTTGGGTTTGGTTGGTGGTGCTTCTAGTTGCCCACAATCCTTATGGCAATGTTGGGCTTGGTTGTACAGATTGTTCCCTGATGGTAAAAGATATTTCATGATGATCATTGCGGCTGTTTGCTGGGGGGTTTGGTGCACTAGAAACAAAGTCACCTTTGAGAGGCATATTGTTCACTCCCCTTTGGAGGTAATCTTCACTGCTTGTTCTTTCATGTTGTATTGGGCAGGGCTGTTGAAAGAAGGCGACAAGGTGGAGTTCCAGGCAGGCGTGAAGCGTCTGGCTCGTGTTGCTGCAGGTCTGGCGGATGGACAGCGTGCTCGTGGGAGGCTTCTGCTGGGGGATGGTGATGGAATTCGCTCCAGCTGAACTTGTGATATATATCGTAGCCTCATTTTTGCAGTTACCCACTGGGGTTTGATGCCCGCTGGTCTCATGTAGTCGCTTTTAGACTCTTAGATGGTTTGGCGCTCATGCTACCTGAGAGGTAGTAGCCAGATTCTCGTAGGTTTTTGGGTTGCTGGTTAGGTGTCGACAGGTTTTCGCCCCATGGGGGGTGATTCGTTGCAGAATCACTCTCAGTGGGTTTCCTGTCGATGCCCCAACTCGCTCTCCCCTTTTAGTCTCGTGTTTAGTTTGGTTTTAGCTCTATGCCTGGATGGTCGAATGATGTTACAGACTGATGTATTTTCGTTGGTTGCAAAATTAATGAAAAGGGGTGTGAGCCCGGTTGGATGCATGTGCCAACCTCAACCCGAAACCACTGGCCGGCCGGATCCAGGCATCACGCACGTGCATATATAGTGCATGCATGCACCTACTCCATGCTGCCGTCGCAGCAAAATCCACCACAAGGAGTGCATAGTGCAACCCACGTACGATGTGTATATCGACCAGTACGTACTAGCTATAATGTCCTGTCAGTGCTGGGATCGACTTTTACTTGTTATAATGTCCTGTCAGCGGGCCTAGCGACCCTATCCTGTCGGGCGCCGCCTCGGAACGAGTTTGCCGGCCGACCAGCCGTGTCATCGCATGCCGGAGCCGGCGGATTCGTTGAACCCCGTGGAAAGGGCACCGGACAACGCAGTAACGACGGAGCTACAAACCGATTGGATATGCTCTTGGACCAACGCGCGCGACGCCTATATAAACCAGCCAGCCGCCGCTCAAAATGGCATCCGCGTGCATCAGGGCGTGCCTTCACCGATCAGAGTTGCCGTTACTTGCACTTGCGTTGCAGGTCCAAGTTCCTAGCTAAGCTTGTACGTACGCGCATGGCCAACGCTTGCGCGCTCCGTGGTCTGGTGCTGCTGGTGTGCGTCCTCCTGGTTCTCTCGTCCGCATCCGCGGCGGCCGATGCTGCTGGCCGGCAAAGGGGTCGTGGGAGAGAGGCCACGGTGCCGCCGGCGACAATGGCAATGGCGAGAGGGCGTTTCGTCAGGAAGGTGCTGCGGGAGGAGATGGTTCAGGCGGACGGCCAGGGCGACATTGACCAGTCTAAGAGGACCAACCCCGGCGGCCCAGACCCGCAGCATCATTAGTTGATGTCGGTTCACGGCCGGTCTCGTTGCGCGCGTGCAGTTCTTGCAACCAATTGTGTTCTTGTCTTGGTAGCGAAAGAGATGATTTTGCTTTTTCACAAGCATATGTATACAGTGTATGTCGTCGTTGATACATACGGAGTACCTGTTACATGTAGTACAAAGTTAAGTCACTTATTTTGGAACGGAGGGAGTACTATGTTACAACCGAAGTAACATGTATGGAACGGGTTATATGTTGTGACTGGTTTCTAAGAATGAATAAATTTTAACTTTGCCCATCGGTTGACTAAAAAAAAAAAATACTACTGTACATGTTTCTGAAAGAAAAACATATTATTACTGAAAATGTACTATTGAAACCCTCTTCTAAATACCAACCCAATGATATAATTTTTCGACATACAACATATACTTTGTTCGCCAAATTAATTGTTAAATCAGAACCCAAATCACTGCTTTGACTTGGTCATATATACCTCTTGTACAAACCGCCACCTTTATATACTTTATTGACGTTACTATGGCCTTTTCAGGAGGATATGAACTATTTATTTTATTCTTTTTAGGTAGATATATATGGACTATTTGTTCACCCGCAAAAAAAAAGATATGAACTATTTGTCGGCTAACCTAATTTATTCGGAAACTTGCTTTATGTAAGACCTACACTATGTATAACATATGTACTACTCCCTCCGTCCAACAATAAGATGTTTTCTAGGAAGTACCTTTTATATCTGCCGACGAAAGAGGAGAAGGGTGTACCACGCAGCACGATAACTGCTGTCAAACGAAGAAAACGGCAGTTTTCTTGCCGCACACAAGTGAGGACGACGACCGAAAAAAGGTAATACTTTAAATCAAAATCAGTAGAGCTCACGATGATTTGTCTGCCACGAGAGCGCTTATAATTAACACCACCTATGGGCTTGCGACGCCACGACCAGAAACCGTATGTGTGCAAAGCACTCTCGTACGTGTCGCCTCCGGCCGCCGTGGCCACTAGCCAAGTGGACAGTCGACCTGGCTGGAGTTGGGGACTTGGCCGGTTATCAACTCAACTTGTCTGTGCAACTGAACTTCTGAGTAAATGGCTAAGTGTGAATCTTCTCTGATGCGATTTCAAAGTAGCATCCGTACTGGTTCATGCATGCTAATCATATTTCTTGACAAAAAGGAGAGCTAGATAGCTAATTGGTGGCGGCCTTATCAGCGTTGTCTCAGTCATGGATAAGTGTAGGAAATCACTAGGAGTAGAACTGTAGGAGAGGCCAACGAAGTTGTTTGCTAGTGTAAAATGATGCATGCAGTGATACTTCCTCAGTTCATAAATATAAGTCTTCGTAAAGATTATACTACGGGTAAAATGAATGAATCCACACTTTAAAATATGTCCATATACATTCGTATATAATTCATAGTGAAATATTTAAAAAGATTTATATTTGGGAACGGAGGGAGTAGCAAAATGCAACACAAATTAATCATGTGTGCACGATGAAGTGCTCATGCATGCATGTCCCTGCGCCGCCTTTGCGTGCACTAGCCACTAGCTACGCAGATTGGCATGCATTGTCATGCATGGGCCAACGAGGGAGTGAGTGACCCGGGCCGGCCGCAAAACGCTCGACGCCTGCCTGCGTCTGCGTGTGGAACAGACCGAACCCATTGACGCCATATTGGATGGCTAGTGGGCTTATTCATGCATGCCATTGTGGCCGTCAGGCCGTGCCAGCGGCTGCCGAGATAGGCATGATGTTTGACAAATAAAAAAGTTTGGAAAAATAACAGCGATAGAGATGATGATCTGATCGATCAGGTCATGGCAGGGTACACGGACTACGACTTCGTATGTGCCTTATGAACTTGCGACGCCAGCTCGGCCTCAATGTACAGTTGTACACGATATCGTTGAAAGCGTGGCGTGGTGCATCCGGTGTTTCAGCATGACGATGATGCGATCTTAGCAACACTACTTAGGATATAAGTGCCGAGTTACAAGAGAGGTAAATGAGAAGAAAAAAAGTTCACCTTCTCTTAGCCGACGAAGTTAAGACAATTCTAATTCTATCAAGCTTACACGATGTTATTTCTGGGCAGTGCTAGGCGCCGCAGCCGTTTGATTAGGGCCATGGAAAACGTCCGATGCGCGTCGTCTTCCTTAACGCACGCGTACAAAGGATCCCCGCCGCGCCGCACGCGTTCTCCCGTCGTCCCCCCCCCCCCCCCCCCCCCCCCTCACCTTGCCGCTGCACGCGTTCTCTCATCGCCTCCCCTCGCCGGTCGCCCTAGTCACCGGTCCCAGCCCTCACTGGCCGTCCTCGTTACCCAGCCACACCCTGCAGTTGCAGCTCCTGTTGAGACCGTTGTAGCTCCGGTTGCGACGACCGAAGCTCGCCGGCATGCTCGCTGCGGCTCATCCCCGATGTCCAGCTTGCAACAAAAATCGAGCATCGGGGGAAGATGCCCAGTGTGACAACCGACGACCCAAAAAAAGTACAACCGATGACGAAAAAAGCTTCAACCGGCTATTAAAAAAGTTTCAATCCGTATACGACGGAAGCTATGGGCGATCAAGAAAAGTTACAACCGGTGACGAAAAAAGCTTCATCTGGCGACGAAAAAAAGCTTCATCCGGCGATGAAAAAAAATTCAACCCTGGAGATGAAGCCATGGACGAAAACCAAAAAGTTGCAACTGGCGGTTACAAAAGTTACAACCGCATTGAAAAAAGCTTCAAGCTTCTTATCTTGACTGCGACACCATGACGACAATGATGTCGTTTTGCTGCAACCATAGTCGGTTTTTGCTACAACTGGTGACTGAATTTGCTACAACCATTTTCCATAACTGCTGCTGCTGCTCCGCCGAGCTCCCACGCCCACCCATGGCCATCGTTGCTGCGGTGCCGTTCCGGGAGGTGCCCGACGACGTACTGGACGACATCCTGCTCCGCCTGCATGCGCATCCTTCCGCCTCCTGATACGTCTCCAACGTATCTATAATTTTTTCTTGTTCTATGCTGTTATATTATCATTCTTGGATGTTTTACAATCACTTTATAGCAATTTTATATCATTTTTTGGGACTAACCTTTTGACATAGTACCAAAGTGCAAGTTGCTGTTTTTGCTTGTTTTTTTACTTCGCAGAATATCAGTACCAAACGGAGTCCAATCGCGGCGAAACTTTTTGGAGATTTTTTTTGGCCAAAAGACACCCAGTGGGCCAAAGAAGTGCCGGAGAAGAAGGCTGAGGAGGGCACAAGACACCAGGGCGCCCAAGGCCCCCTGGCGCGCCCTGGTGGGTTGTGCCCACCTCGGGACGCCTCTCCACCGCCTCTGATGCCTATAAATACCCAAATATTCAGAAAACCCTAGGGGAGTCGACGAAAAACACATCCAGCCGCCGCAAGTTCCAGAACCTCAAGATCCAATCTAACACCATCACGGAGGGGTTCATCTTCTTCATAGGTGCCTCTCCGGTGATGCGTGAGTAGTCCACCATAGACCTACGGGTCCATAGGCAGTACCTAGATGGCTCTCTCTCTCTCTCTCTCTCTCTCTCTCTCACTCTCTCTCTCTCTCTCTCTCTCTCTCTCTTGATTCTCAATACAATGGTCTCTTGGAGATCTATTTGATGTAAACTTTTGCGGTGTGTTTGTTGGGATCCGATGAATTTTGAGTTCATGATCAGTTTCTATCCATGAATATTATTTCAGTCTTCTTTGATCTCTTATATGCATGATTACTTATAGCCTCGTATTTATTCTTCGAATCTTTTGTTTAGTTAGGCCAACTAGATCGATTTTTCTTGCCATGGGAAGAGGTGCTTTGTGATGGGTTCGATCTTGCGGTGTCCTTTCCCAGTGATAGAAGGGGCAGCAAGACACGCATGTATCGTTGCCATTAAGGATAACAAGATGGGGTCTATTCCTACATGAATAGATCTTGTCTACATCATGTCATCGTTCTTATTGCATTACTCCGTTTTTCCATGAACTTAATACACTAGATGCATGCTGGATAGCGGTCGATGTGTGGTGTAATAGTGGTAGATGCAGGCAGGAGTCGGTCTACTTATCTTGGACGTGATGCCTATATAATGATCATCGCCTTGGATATCGTAATGATTATTTGATCCTCTATCAATTGCCCAACAGTAATTTGTTCACCCACCGTGTGCTATACTCATGAGAGAAGCCACTAGTGAAACCTACGGCCCCCGGGTCTATTTTTCCAACATATTGCTTTTCGATCTATCTTTTTGCCTCTTTGTTTTCAGATCTACTATACCAAAAACCCAAAAATATATTGCTGCACTTTTTATTTGCCCTTTCTATTTTGTGTTCTTAAGAGATCTATCTCTCCTATCTATCATATCCTAATCTATCTTTTTACCGTAGAGAGATTGACAACCTCTCTTTCGCGTCGGGTTGCAAGTATTTGTTATTTGTGTGCAGGTGCTGCTTATTGGGTTGTGATGATCCTCCTACTGGTTCGATAACCTTGGTTTCATAACTGAGGGAAATACTTACCGTCGCTGTGTTGTATCATCCCTTCCTCTTTGGGGAAATACCGACGTAGTCTCAAGCCACGTCAAAGGAATTTCTGGCGCCGTTGCCGGGGAGGAAGCGGTCTCTTCTACGTGCCAATCTCAGGCGCCGAGGAGACTCCATCATCATCTACCAGGTTCCTAATCACAAATCTCATCTCCTTGCAATTACATTATTTGCCATTTTCCTCTCGTTTTCCTCTCCCCCACTTCACCAATTTGCCGTTTTATCCGCCCTTTTTTTCCTTTGCTATTTTCTCGTCAGATCTCTTGCTTGCTTGCAATCTTGTTTGCGTAGTCACGATGACTCAAGAAAACACCCAGTTGTGTGATTTTTCCAATACTAATAACAATGATTTTATTAGTACTCCGATTGCTCCTCCCGCAACTAGTGCAGAGTCTTGTGATATTAATGCCGCTTTGTTGAATCTTGTCATGAAAGATCAATTTGCCGATACTCCTAATGAGGATGCCGCGTCCCATCTAAACACGTTCGTAGAATTGTGTGATATGCAAAAGAAAAAAGATGTGGACAATGATATTGTGAAGTTGAAATTGTTTCCTTTTTCCTTGCGGGATCTTGCAAAAATTTGGCTTTCTTCTTTGCCTCGCATTAGTATCGATTCTTGGAATAAGTGCAAAAATGCTTTTATCACTAAGTATTTTCCGCCCGCGAAAATTATTTCCCTTATGACACAAATCATGAATTTTAAGCTACTTGAGCATGAACATGTTGCACAATCTTGGGAAAGAGTGAAATTGATGCTAAGAAGTTGTCCTACTCATGGTTTAAATCTTTGGATGATCATACAAATATTTTATGCGGGATTGAATTTTGTCTCTAGAAATCTCTTAGATTCCGCCGCGGGTGGTACTTTTATGGAAATTACTTTGGATGAAGCTACTAAATTGCTAGATAATATCATGGAAAATTATTCACAATGGCATACCGAAAGAGCACCTACTAGTAAAAAAGTTAATTTGGTTGAAGAAATTAGTACTTTGAGTGATAAGGTTGATGCTTTGATGATATTGGTTGCTAGTAAAAATGCTCCTATTGATCTTAATGATGTGCCTTTGTCTACTTTGATTGAGAAAAATAGTGATTCCGTAGATGTGAACTTTGTCTAGCGAAACAATTTCAATAACAATGCTTATAGAGGTAATTTTAATCCTAGGCCTTTTCCTGGAAATTTCTCTAATAATTATGGTAATTCCTATGGTAATTCATCGTACAATAATAATAGGAACACCTGTGATCTTGACAGTAATATTAAATAATTTATCAATGCGCAAAAGGCTTTCAATACTACGATAGAAGAAAAGTTGAATAAGATTGATGATATGTCTAGAAGCATTGATACAATTTCACATGATGTTGAAAATCTCAAGTTGAAAGCTTTTGTTCCTAAGATTAATGAATCAATTAAAGCTTTATATGTCTCTATGGATGAAAGTAAGAAAAGAACCGCTATGCTTAGAGCTAAAAGAGAAATCTTAGAAAAATCGTTTTGTAGTGATTGCCTTCATAAAAATGATGAAGATCTAAAAGTGATTGGTGTTTCTTATATTGATTCCTTGTTTAGTAATATTAAGATTGATGATAAAGGGTCTGAAGTAGAGTCAACTTTAGGTAGAAGGCATCCCAATAATTTGGAGGGAGAAAATTTGATGAAAATTTTGATAAAAGTGGGTTTGAAGAGGTCAAAACTTTAACTAGTGATGTGCCCACTATTTTGGATTGCAAAGACTTTAATTATGATACTTTCTCTTTGATTGAATGTATTTCTTTGTTGCAATACATGTTAAATTCACCCCATGCTTATGAACAAAATAAAGCTTTTACTAAACATATCGTTGATGCCATGATGAAATCTTTTGAAGAAAAGTTGGAGTTGGAAATTTCTATTCCTAGAAAATTACATGATGAGTGCGAACCTACTATTAAAGTCAAGATCAAAAATTCTGAGTGCTTTGTTTTATGTGATTTGGGTGCTAGTGTTTCCACGATTCCGAAATCTTTATGTGATGTGCTTGGTCTTACCAATATTGAAGAATGTTCTCTTAATTTGCACTTGGCGGATTCTACTATTAAAAAGCCTTTGGGAATAATTAATGATGTTCTTATTCTTGCAAATAGGAACTATGTGCCCATAGATTTTAATGTGCTTGATATTGATTGCAATCTGTCTTGTCCCATTATACTTGATAGACCGTTTTTGCGTACTATAGGTGCCGTGATTGATATGAAAGAAGGCAATATTTGTTTTCAGTTTCCTCTAAGAAAGAGTATGGAACACTTCCCTAGAGAAAGAATTAAGCCACCATATGAATCAATCATGAGGGAATCCTATGGATCCAAAACCAAAGATGACAATACTTGAAACTATGCGTTATGTCTAGCTAGGGCCGTAAAA
The DNA here is from genome assembly GCA_039707655.1 of Elymus sibiricus. Classification (NCBI taxonomy): domain Eukaryota; kingdom Viridiplantae; phylum Streptophyta; class Magnoliopsida; order Poales; family Poaceae; genus Elymus; species Elymus sibiricus. Next base: position 405,274,689 of record CM077663.1, read on the forward strand.
CGATAGCGCTTGTTGGGAGGCAACCCAATGAATAAATTTATTTTTTCTTTTTCCCTTCTGTTTTTGAGTGTTGACACAATTATGCCTCTGTTATGATTGTGTTTTTATGGTTTGTTTAGTGTTTGTGCCCAGTATAGCCCTTAGGATGATTTATAAGATGAGTAGAAGCGATGCTGAATCTGAAATAGAAACTTTGCGTCCAGTATTTGAATTTTCATTTTTTTACTAGAACGTGATCTTGAGCTGAAATTTTAACACGGTGTTTCTATACAAATTCTTTACGTTTTACTAATTTTTCAGAATTTTTAGAGTTACAGAAGTATGGTTAGAGTACTGATTACTACAGACTGTTCTGTTTAAGACAGATTCTGTTTTCGTTGCATTGTGTGCTTGTTTTGATTAATCTATGGGTTATATTGAAGGTTATGAGCCATGGTAACGTTAAAATACAGTAGGTATAATGCAATAATAAAATATGAATGGGTTTGCAACAGCACCTAAAGTAGTGATTTGTTTTATTATACTAACGGATCTCACAAAGATTTTGTTGAGTTTTGTATGATTGAAGTTTTCAAGTTTTGTGTGAGATCACGATGGATGAAGGAATAAGGAGTGAAAAGAGCCTAAGCTTGGGGATGCTACAGCACCCCAAGATATGTCCAAAGAGAAACAAGCAACTAAGCTTGGGGATGTCCCCGAGTGGCATCCCCTCTTTCTTCTAACGACCATCGGTATTTTACTTGGAGCTATATTTTTATTCGTCACATATCATGAGTTTTGCTTGGAGCGTCTTGTACCATTTGAGTCTTTGCTTGATTTTCTTGTTAGTTTGTCATTTGTATCCTTTCTGGACACACCTATTTGGGAGAGCCAAAATTATGCTATGATTTGTTAGAATTGCTCTCTATGCTTCACTTAAACTTTTTTGAGCTATAGAATTGCTCTAGTGCTTCACTTATATCTTTTTGAGCACGGTGTGCTTGGAATTTTTTGTAGAAATACTCTCATGCTTCACTTAGATTAATTTGAGAGTTAGTAAATTTTGTAGAAATCCTCTCATGCTTCACTTATACCTTTTTGAGAGAAGAAATCTTTATGCTCATGTGCTTCACTTAAATTTGTCTGAGCTTGTCAAAAAGCAATGGCAATATATAAAACTAGTTCCAAAGTGATTGATATCCAAGGAGGATATAATAAAAACTTTCATGAAGATCATTAGACAAATTAAACTTGATTCCTTGTAATAGTTTTGAAACATGATGATAGTAATATATGAGTCATGTTCGTGAGTAATTATGCTTTAGTAGGAATATTGGTGTTAAGGTTTGTGATTCCCTATGAAAATACGAAAGTCAATAGTTATGCAATGAAATTACATCCTACTTATGGTGCATTATTCGGTGTTAGTTATGCTCAATGCTCGCTTATGTGAATTTTCGTTTGTTGGTTTGGTTGCTTCTCAATCTATTTGCTAGCCTCCATTTGTACTAAGTAGAAATACTACTTGTGCATCCAAAATCCTTAAACCAAGTTTTGCCTTATGAGTCCACCATACCTACCTGTATGCGGTATTTCCATGCCGTTCCAAGCAAATTTGTATGCGCCATCTCTAAATTTTCAAAATGAATTTTCTCTTTTGTGTGCTCGTACCGCTCATGAAACGGTAGGGAGTGTCCAATATTTGTCCATGCTAGATGTGTGATTCTCAAGATGAGTGTTTATTCACTTGTCATTGCACGAGAGTGCGGCGGTAATAGGGATGCCCATTCCCGAAATGAAAGAAAAAAATATTTACTTTATGTTGTCAAATAATAAATTCCTTGGAAAGTGTTGGTATGGAAGGAAACCGTGGATACGACCCGCCATGGAATGTGAAAGAATGGTGGAAAAAGGAATAAACTTTATTTTCTGTTTGGTAACCGCCTATGATATATCTAGCATGGAAAGTATTGTGAGTTACTTTGTCGTTTTCGTTGACAGGAAAGGCATGCCACCCAAAATATTTTTCTCTCTCAATTTAAAGCTTTGAGCTCTGGCACCTCTACAAATCCCTACTTCCCTCTGCGAAGGGCCTATCTTTTTACTTTATGCATTTTTTATTTTTTACTTTGAGTCTCCATCTTCTCTTATAAAGCACCAACTAGGGGGCACTATGATCGTACTTGAGCATTGGGTGTAGCTAATATTTGAGTGTGTTTCATGAATGGATCAATGATTGAGCTTGATGGGCTAGGGATAACTTTCTTTAGTGTCGATATTTTGAAAGACATGGTTGCTTGTTGGCATGCTTGAGTATTGAAGTCATTATGTTGAAACTAGACTATTGCTTTGAATCATCTAAATGTCCAAATGTCCATGCTACAAAGAAAAGAATATGAGATGAACATGTTAGGCAGCATTCCACATCAAAAATTCTGTTTTTATAATTTACCTACTCGAGGACGAGTAGGAATTAAGCTCGGGGATGCTGATACGTCTCCAACGTATCTATAATTTTTGCTTGTTCCATGTTGTTATATTATCATTCTTGGATGTTTTACAATCACTTTATAGCAATGTTATATCAATTTTTGGGACTAACGTATTGACATAGTGCCAAAGTATCAGTTGCTGTTTTTGCTTGTTTTTTTTACTTCGTAGAATATCAGTACCAAACGGAGTCCAATCGCGACGAAACTTTTTGGAGATTTTTTTTGGACCAGAAGACACCCAGTGGGCCAAATAAGTGCCAGAGAGGTGGGATGTGGAGAGCACAACCCACCAGGGTGCGCCAGGGGGCCCCCGACGCGCCCTGATGGGTTGTGCCCTCCTCGGGGCCCCTCTCCACCGCCTCTAATGCCTATAAATACCCAAATATTCAGAAAACCCTAAGGGAGTCGACGAAAAACACATCCAGCAGCCGCAAGTTCAAGAACCTCAAGATCCAATCTAATACCATCACGGAGGGGTTCATCATCCTCATCGGTGCCTCTCCGATGATGCGTGAGTAGTCCACCATAGACCTACGGGTCCGTAGGCAGTAGCTAGATGGCTTTCTCTCTCTCATTTGATTCTCAATACAATGGTCTCTTGGAGATCTATTTGATGTAAACTTTTGCGGTGTGTTTGTTGGGATCCGATGAGTTTTGCGTTCATGATCAGTTTCTATCCATGAATATTATTTGAGTCTTTTTTGATCTCTTATATGCATGATTACTTATAGCCTCGTATTTCTTCTTCGAATCTTTGGTTTAGTTAGGCTGACTAGATCGATTTTTCTTGCCATGGGAAGAGGTGCTTTGTGATGGGTTCGATCTTGCGGTGTCCTTTCCCAGTGACAGAAGGGGCAGCAAGGCACGCATGTATCGTTGCCATTAAGGATAACAAGATCGGGTCTATTCCTACATGAATAGATCTTGTCTACATCATGTCATCGTTCTTATTGCATTACTCCATTTTTCATGAACTTAATACACTAGATGCATGCTGGATAGCGGTCGATGTGTGGAGTAATAGTGGTAGATGCAGGCAGGAGTAGGTCTACTTTTCTTGGACGTGATGCCTATATAATGATCATCGCCTTGGATATCGTCATGATTATTTGATCTTCTATCAATTGCCCAACGGTAATTTGTCCAACCACCATATTCTATACTCATGAGAGAAGTCACTAGTGAAACCTACGGCCCATGGGTCTACTTTTCGAACATATTGCTTTCCGATCTATCTTTTTGCCTCTTTGTTTTCAGATCTACTATACCAAAAACCCAAAAAAATATTGCTGCACTTTTGATTTGCCCTTTCTATTTTGTGTTCTTGAGAGATCTATCTCTCCTATCTATCATAACCTAATCTATCTTTTTACCGTGGAGAGATTGACAACCTCTCTTTCGCGTCGGGTTGCAAGTATTTGTTATTTGTGTGCAGGTGCTGCTTATTGGGTGGTGGTGATCCTCCTACTAGTTCGATAAACTTGGTTTGATAACTGAGGGAAATACTTACCGTCGCTATGCCGCATCATCCCTTCCTCTTTGGGGAAATACCGACGCAGTCTCAAGCCACGTCACCTCCCCATCTCCTCCCCGCGCTTCTCCGCCGCCGCCGCACGCTCCGGTGGTGCTGTTCCTATGGGTCTTCTCCTTTGTCAAATGCGTGGCGCAGAAGAAAGTTGCAACCCAACGCGAGACAAGGGAGGTGGTGGAGAAGGAGGACGAGCGTTGGGGTGGGCCCTTCGTACCTTACGTGCCGCGATCTGGATGGCTAGGAGACTGAGCTTCGGCCGGTGTGTAGGCGTGAAACGTTTTCCTTCTTGGTTATATGTTCTTCTAGTTGAGTTTTCATCATCCCGCAAATTTAAGTCGATAGTTGCAACGAGGGAGGGGCAACCACGAGGACAGCAACGGCCAAGACCGAGGCAAGATGGTGATCCTGAGTGGCATTTTTTTGCAAGCAAATATCAAAGATTATTATACATTTACATGGTATTATTCTGACCCTTGTATGCCTTTTTCTGTAACATATGTGCCCATTTTATCTGTTGATGGTGAAAATGTTTTAGAGATCTAAATGTTATGTTGGATCAGTATTAGTTTCGAGGCGTAGGTTGTCCTGAAGCGAAAGTACCAACAGATAAGAAAACCCTTACAGAAGGTCATTTTCACATGGTCATATTTCACATTGTTGACAGATAGCCCTTTTGTGCTACCAGAAAGGTAGGCACTTGGTTTATACTTGAATTGGTGTCTAGAATCTTAATAAAACTATTAGTTCAGTCATACAAAAACAGAACTGCAAAGTCAAAACTTTTCATAACATTTCTATACTACCAGATGTTTCTAGCTCGCTTTAGCAAACGAGATGCGCATGCGTTATTGGACCTGACCCGTGTGCGCGATTTGGATGGGTCCCGGCTTTCGGGGGGTGTCCCTCACAAAAAATCCTACCTGCCGCTCATTGCGGCAAATGTCAACCCGACGCACATTGTGAGAGAGACGAGGGTTCTGGGGTAGACAGCCCATTTTAGCGTAGCTTACAGCACGGTTTCAGCCTGTTTTGGTAACCTTCTAGAGGGTTCCTGAGCCTGTTTTTCTTCCATAGTTATTCTTTAACGATTTTTTCGGGTTTCTTTTCTGGTTTCCAATCTTTTGTTTTCTTTTTTCTCTTTAGTTTTGGATTTTTTCTTTGTTTTTTACTCTTTTCTCTTTCCTTTCCAATTTGATCTTATTTTCAAAAAATGTGATTTCGAAAAAATATTCACAATTTCACAAAATGTTTATTTTTTTCAAAAATGATTGTGTTTTCAAATTTTGTTCAGAGTTTTAAAAATTGTTCATAGATCCAAAAAATGCCAATTTTTAAATTAGATCCAGAGTTTCAAAAAAGTTCATGTTTTCAAAATGTGTTTATGTGTTTAAAAAAATGAACGGGATTAAAATAATTGGTTTTTTAATAAATGTTTGAAATGTAAATAAAATTGGAATAACCAAAATGGTTCATACTTTTAAAATATATTTTGAAACTTCAAAAATTGTTTGTATTTAAAAAACAACTTTCATTTCAAATTTGTTCAAAATGTTCACAATTTTTTTTAGAAAGATGAAAAAAATCCCAAATCCAAATGTTGTAGTGTGTTCTTAAATATTTTGCGCTCCCCGTAAAACACCAAAAGCCTTCAGTTCTAGTGGCTAGCATCAGGCGTTCATTAGCGCTAGTCCGATTCCCTCGCAAGCACGCTTTTTTGTGATTTTTATGTCCTGCGCTACAAAACATTACTTCCTCCATTCCACAATATAGTGCGTCCTCATTTTCGTGATCTAAGTTTAATCATAAATTTAACCAACGAGGACGACTGCGGCGGGAGAAAAATTTATACCACTGAATTCGTATCGAAAATACGATTTCAGTGGTATAATTTTTGCTTCCGCCGCAATCGGTCTTGTTGGTTAAATATATGGTCAAACTTAGATCTTGGAAAGCGCGGGCGCATTACATTGTAGAATGGAAGGAGTACTTCCTTCGCCCCAGAGGAGAGTCCGGCCATCCCGACAAAGATCGTATTGTATGCATGGCCCAAAATATGTCACGTCTCTTCTCCCATTCATATTTAGAGGGTATCCACTCCAGCATATGTAAAGCATGTGGTAATATTTTTCTCGAGGGAAAAATATATGGCTACTGGCATCTCATCCAACACACAGTTTGTTTGTTGCCGTGTAAATGAAAAGGCGACGACCCCGCAAAAATATACCAAAAGGCGACGAAATGGCAAAAGGAGAAATCTTAGACCTGTAGACGCGGTAGCCATGCCATGCCAATGCATGTGATATAGGTACTGAGTTGCATGGCAAACGTATATATCAAGCAAGAATTCGATTCCACGTACTTCTGCTCACATCTTTTTCCACTGAGTTAGTTTTTGAAGATATTATATCAAGATATCCTCTGGGTTCATTTATAAATAGGCAATCATCAATGGGGATTATTCGGAGTTGGATTACATTTTCGTTTACTCACCAGTGCATGCTTTTTTGATCTAAAAACTACTCCCTCTAGGCGTATAAGTATTTCCGGACGGAGGAAGTAATTGATTCTGCAGCCGACCAGTTTAATTCCACAGAAGCTCCTGAGGGATCAACCTTGTTAGCTTCTTTCTGGCGAGCTACGTTGCCATGATGTATAGCTAGATGGTCACATAGCGAGTGTGGTGGGGAAGCAGCTGTCGTGCACGCAGCTGAGCACATCGCGGTAGTCCCTGTGAATGGTGAAGGAGTCGTAGACGTTGCCATCGCTGCTCTTCTTGTACTCGAACAGAAGCGACGAGTGGTTGAACGCCGTGAGCTTGACGAAGCCGTAGTCTAGATCCCTATAGACGCTCCACCTGGGGATGGCCGTGGTGTAGCTAGAGAGGTGGCTGCCGCCGCCGCCCGCCACGACGAAGATGGTCCCGTTCATGGTGCCCGAGTAGTGGCTCTTCTCGTTGTTGACGCACTGGCTCTGGTAGAGCGGGCACGTGCGCTCGTAGTTGTGGACGTGGCCGAAGAAGGCCATGTCGACGCGGTACCGCTGCCACAGCTTCTGCAGGCTCTCCCGGCCCTCGGGCTCCTCGAAGGAGCCCTCGGCGGCGTACCACGCGTTGGAGGAGTAGCCCAGCACCCGGTGCGCCGCGAAGATGAGCCATGGCTGGTGCTTCCGGTCCACCGTCGACAGGCACTCCTCGATGAACTTGTGCTGCGGGGTCCCCTCCCGCCAGTCGTGCCCCGTGTCCGCCACGCAGAACCGGAACATCCCGTAGTCCACCTTGTACCTTTGAATGATGGCATCCATTTCATGATCAATAGTTCCATAGGAGTATATATATGGAAACAAATAGATCTAGTGCTTCAGCAAAACTGAGGGAATGTGCGTGCACACCAGAAGTTTGCCCTGTTTTCGGCCGGATAGTAGTACATGGTCTCGGCCGGCACGCCACACTCGCCGCCAGAGTCCTTGACGTCAAAGAATCCACCGGTGTTGGGCCAGTCTCTCTCGTGGTTACCGCTGCACACAGAAGATAAGGACACATTTTTACATGACATTACTCCATGTAGAAGGTCATGGAGTGATCTATGTATCTACTCCCTCCGTTTCTAAATATCAGTCCTTTTGATACTTCAATACACACATACGGATGTATATAGACATACTTTAAAGTATAGATTCAATAATTTTGCTCCGTATGTAATTAGTAGTGGAATCTTTAAAAAGACTTCTATTTAGGAACTGAGGGAGTATAACATACCTCGCAACCATGTAGGGCTTCCTAGCACTGATGGGGGCGACCTGCGCGGTGAACTGGTCCCACTGGGAGAGGTACCCGTTGGCGTAGGGCATGTCGCCAATATGGAAGACAATGTCGTAGTTGTCCAAATCTTCAACTAATGTGTCCGTCGTGTTTAGTGACCCCGGCTGGTAGTTGGCAAACTCATTCGACCCGTCCCTCTCCGCCTGAAAATAAGAAGGCCAAACCATGCAGCATCAATCTATGTTTCCAAACGACCGTATATGCCGGATTCCATCTATACCGAAAAAGGCTTTCGTCCCGCTTTATATATAAAGCAACGATCATAGTAGGGATTCCCTCTATCAACAGGATAGTATTGAGTGCAGGACATTTCCTCTATTTCATGTGAAGTGAAATGGGCTTGCATTCGTCACAAAGAGTAGTACCTTTCCCATGTCACCGAAGACGATGATGCGCTGCAACGAGTTCTGTCCAGGGGTTGGCGGCGCCCGGAAAGTGTATAGCTTTCCCCACACCATGGTCCCGTCGGAGAGCTCATGCCCGATCTTGTAAAAGTACCTGCATCACAAACCAGCTTTGTTCTTGAGTAAACGCCCTACTGGCAGTATCAACATCTGCCATATTAAGGACTAATCAAGTCTATAATCATTTAGTACTCTTTGTTTGGCCACAGATCTCTCATGAACGCCGTGTGGATGAACCCGGGGTCTCTCCACCCAACCGTCCGCGCCGGCTCGCCTGGATGAAGACACACAATGCACCACTCTCGTCAGCTTCCCTCCTGGTACGAACATGAAATCATGGGCAGAAACTTTGTGATGCCTACGTACCGCACATGCTGCCGCGGTTGAAGGTCAGCGTGCCGGCGGGCGGGCGGATGGGGTTCCTCACCCCGCCACCGGGGGCAACCATGCCCCACTTGACCAACGGGTAGGCCTCGTCAATGTCGTAGCCGCTGGTCCACGTGACCGTCATCTCGTCGTGGGTCTTGCCATGCGCCAGGCGTGGGAACACCGGGGCCTTGGGGTTCTTGAACGCCACCGGCTTCGACACCGCCACCAGCTTCGGCTACAAAAGGTAGAGAAACGTATATACAGCAACCTTCACTTCACATAAAACAATTAAGATCATGACAGTGTAGTAGAAATAGTGGTTACATTTTCGAAGCCGCCGGTGAAGAGGGCGAAGGAGAAGTCGGAGCGCTGGTTGATGATCTGGAACCGGATGGTGCCCTTGCCCCAGTAGCGATAGTTCGCCGATTAGTTGGCGTACTGATACTGCACCCACACCCACACACGCAAACAGATCAGTTCAGCTCGATTGTCATGGCCGGCCACGTGTGTTGGGAATAAGCCGTGACGGAGCACGGTGCGACCGGCGTCAGTGCGCAGGTCGGGTCCGTGGCGGTGCGACCGACGTCGGTGCGCCAGGTCGGGTCCGCGAGCTGGGTCACGGCAGCATGGCGTGTGTGTATGCGTGCTGGTCGAGTCGGGCGCTGGTGCGTGGCCGCGCTCTTGTCTGTAGGCATTCTTATGTGCGCGTGTTCGAGTCAAGGTCGAGTCCGCCGCTGTGTGGTTGTGGTGGTGATCAGTCCGAGTTGAGCCGGTTTGTGGTCAGGCTTGAGAACGAGTGGCGTCTAAGGATGCATGCAGCGGACGCAGGAGGAGGCAGGATGGCGCCACGTCTTGCGGAGGAGCGGGCTGCTCACGTTCGTGGGAAGACCGGATCGCCAGGACTCCGTGAGCACTACGTATCGTTAGCTAGGAGTTGGTTAGTGCATGCGTGGAGTGGAGTTAGTGGCCATCTGGCCGTGTGTGCGTCTCCTATATAACGCACTGTACTTGTGTTTGGTGTGAGCCGAGGGAATACAGAGAGGGAAAAAGGCCCTGGCGTTCGTCGCCGGGGTGGCGTCCGTCGCCGTGGGTGTTCGTCGCCCGGAAAAAATTCGTCTCCGTGTGTTCTTGTGATTGTTCGTCCATCCTTGGTTCCAACAACGTGCATCAATCCATGTTAACGGGCAATTGCCATGCATGAATTTCAAGCGAAGCTAATTAGTCAACCGACCTTGATAGGCGCTGTGCAGAGTCCCGGCTCGTCGGGGTTCCTCCGTGGGTTAGGGCACGAGCCCGAGCTGCATACTCAAGATTTGCAAGAGAAACACCGTACATACTGGTCAATGCATGTGATGAGAGGATCCAACAGGGATTAGAAACTGGATCTATTGATTTACGACTGGAATGACAAGGGCAAAGGCCTATATTTACATGAAATCGGCGGGAGAGAAGACGCCGATCCAGTCATCGGTGGAAGAGTTCTCCCACCCGTATTTCACGGTGATCCATACGGTGTCTTCGCCCTGTCAGAGACATCTGAGTTGCTTAGATTTTTTTGACTTTTTTCGTTTAGCTAGCACTTCATTCATATCCAAGCACCATCATTCTCTTTGTACATATCATTTGTATCGTGGCCTATGTGACACGAAATCATTGAACTATGGATCGGCTCGACATGACCCGCCTGCATCCGAAATGCACAATGTGTGAACGCCTTTTTTTCTTCCAAAAAGGACTTGGGTTTATTCTAAAAGTTCACCGGAAGATTACTTATTTTACGTAGTACTATTTTTTTCAATAAAATTGACATTTGTAAAATCCATTTTTGGCATGCAGGCCGAGATTATTACATATTTTACGTATTACAGATGGTAAACGTTTGCGAACCGCGAGCCGGCGGAACGCTCTGGCCGGTCGCCTCACGCAGTTAACTCGCGGCTAGTGGCCCACGCACCACTTTTGACGGCTTTCCTTTTTTCCTTATCTCTTCACGCAGGGTTGTCCTCCTCCACTCATTTCCTCCTCCCCGAACACTATCTCTCTTCCCCCTTTTCCTTTCTTCTCCCACATACCACTAGATATCCATGGCCACTGGCGCTGCAATCCAGGGGAAGGAGTTGGCTGCCGTGGGCAGGGGCGGTGGCTCAAGCGCTGCAATTCGGCAAGCGCAAGTGCTACAAGAAAACAGAGCCCCGTGTTTTTCGGGAGGCAACGGCGGGCTACAAGCGGGGCGGCCACCGCCAACCACCGAGGCGATTCGCTGGCGAAGATGATGCTACCCCGGCGCGGGGGAGCTGCAACCGTAATTCGGCGGAGCTACAACCGTAGGCCGGTGGAGTTTCAACCAGCAAAACAAATGCTGGAACCGGCGACGGCGACGACGGTAATCCATCATTGCTGGCCAACATTTTTTGGTGGAAAGCCGATGAGGTGGACTTTTTGCTGGAACCATATTCTTTTTTTTGCTGGAACCAATCCTAAATTTTGCTATTACTTCTTTGTTTTCATTTTTGCTAGAACCAGCCTCAAATTTTGCTACCACCGTCCTTTGATTTTGCTGGAACCGGCAAAATTTTCTGCTTCAACCAAGTTCTTGGAATTGTTTTGTTGCTTTAGTTTTTTTTGCTGGATGGGGCCAATTTGTTTGCTACAACCGACTTTTTTCAAAGCTTCAACCATATCTGATTTTTGTTACTACCAGTCGACGTTTTTTGCTTCGAGCGGCACGGAAAAAGCTTCAACCGGTGTGCGAAAAAGCTTCAACCTGTCTGTGAAAAGCTTTAACCTTGAAAAAGGCTTCAATGGTCATGGAAAAAAAGCTTCAACCCGGCATGGCGGTTGACAGCATGACGGTGCTGCATCGCCACCGAGCTACAGCCATCGCTACGCGGAGCTGCAACCAAAGGATGCAGCTGTTGCATGGTTGGAGCCGGGGCCGAGGATGGCGACCGGTGACGAGGATGGCCGGCGAGGACACCGCGGTGGTGCTTCAAGCTTCATTTTTCTCACGAGGGTATGGCGGGGCGTCAGCGGCGCTCGAGGGGTTGCAATTTTTATCCCTGAGGGGGGTTGGGGTGGGGAACGACTGTAAGGAGGACGAAGCGGGGGCCAGATCTGACGGCCTTAATCACTGTATCGGGTGGCTGGGGCTCGACCGGCCCAACTGTTGGGCCGGCGCGCCGACGCCTATCAACCCCCATTACAGATACATAAGCAGAGCTCGCAGTTGCCTGTTGGTCAAATTAGGCTGATGAACCATTCAAAAAAAAATGCTGTTGGATATTACATTAGAACATGCTAATGCATTAGCTCGATGTACGCACCTGGTCGCCGAGCAGCGCCGGCGTCGCCCGCACGTACGCGGAGCCGTGCAGGTCCACGGTGGCCTTATGGATGGCGATCTTGGACAGCGGCTGGATCCCCTCGGCCGGCGACGCGCTCACCATCGCCGCCGCAGCCGCCATGGCCAGCACCGCCGCCAGGACGACATGCGCCATCATCCCATGGCCAACACGGACTCCTACTGTATCCTATACGCACCGGCAGGCAGCTTCTCCTGCCATTGGGCACCAGGCTGATGAGAGTCCAGTGTATGCCGGCCGGCCTATATGTAGTACGTGCTGCCACCAAGTGGCAGGCCGCGTGAACCACGGGCTAGGTTAAAAATTGGTAACGTACTACATATACGACTAGATCGGTAGCCTTGTGATTTGTGGAGCCACGTTATTATATATATGGATCTCGTCATGTGCTCTTGCTTTTTGGGGGGCACTCTTCGTTTATCAGCCAAGACACTCTCTGATGACTGACACAACACAACACACTCTCTCTATGTCTGAATTATTGCTTTTAGCAACTTGGATTGGATCAGACGATCAATCGCGACCGGGGATCTGTGTGCGTGCACAGGGCGCGCATCGATCTGTGATTGATGGTGTGAGTGATGCAATTTTTTTAAGAGATATTAGTAGTAAGGTTTTGGCCAACGAGCATTGAATCTGCACCGCAAGTGGAAGGATAGATATTATAGTCTTGATCTCATCGACATATACATGTGACTCTAAGCATCTTGAATGCTATCCAAACTGCTGAGGGAAGGAGACAAGAGAATGCTATCCAGCATCGATCGTTCGCGGGTCATCAAACCGGTCAAATTGTGTTGCACTTTGAGAGCTAGAGAGCTAGAAAGTTTGCAAACTGCAGTTCTAATGGCAAACTTCGAGCTTGAAATCTCGGACTCCGGGTTCTTCTTTTCAGAGACAAGCCGGTGTGAGTGCTGCGGTTTCACTAGTAAGTGAGTAGCTGACCAGTAGTAGAAACTAAGGTTTTGGTCAAAACATCACAAGTGGAAGGATGGAGGGTAGAGTCACATGCAGTTGGGCGCCAATAGGATGGCAGCATGCATATATGCATGGCATCGACCTGATCCATGAGTTTTTTAAGGTTTGCTTGTCATGTGTGATGGTCGGGGGATGAGAGGGTTGGATCCAGATTCCAAGGGCGCACCAAGACAAAGCATCCCCACAATAAATTGATATAGATAGGGTGCCGTCGTTCAAGCGTGTGAAACCACTCCCCCCATAACATACACACTACAGTGGGGTAGGTGACATGTGGGCCATCTTGCTGGTGTCGCCAAGACAAGTGGCAGTTTTTTTGGTGGATGGCTATAAGGCCTCAATACACACCACTCGTTAATCTTTGTTGTGGTTGTGTTACTAACGACGCCGACTGCTAATCTTTGTTGTGACTTTGAGGCCAACCATTTGTGTAAAACTGTTTTGAAGAAGCTAGATGAACCCGCCTAAGTAAGTTCCAACCGAAACCAAAGCCTCACTCACCAAAAGCACGGGTGTCGCCAGGAGAGTGTCGAAGAAAGGAAGCAATGCCTCTGAATTATTCATTCGCAACTGCAGAATACCACTCGGCTACTTGCTAAGATCATGAAAAAAAAAACTCTTTTGTCAAAACAATAGATTATACCAAATTTGGCATTTTTTGTTTGCATTTTTTATGAGTACCAACAGACTGAAAGTAAGGCGCTGGATACTTATTTTGCAGTTTGCACCATGCCTAGGAACGCAAATCCAAATCAAGCTTATCTTCATGTGCATTAATGAATCGGATTGTTCATGCTCATGATGAATTAATTGCATAATGTGAGCCTAAGACATCAGAAACTCGCGTAGGCTATATATATGCTAGAACTAGATATGTTGGAATCTGCAACAAGTGCACCTTCAAAGATCATTCCCGAAGAGAGTACAGACGACACAGGATAACAACCTTGTAGAAGAGCCCATAATCTTGCGTGGAAAGTACTCAGCAATGCCAATGTTCATCTAGTTTCGGCAGATACCTTCAGCAGCGACGACACCTCTGGCTTATGCTGGCGATCTAACAACGAAATTCTGAGCGCTTGAAACCCCCGTGTTAGACTCGTGGTAGAAAGGCAGCATACCTCAAGATCATCTGATCTCGCCAGCAGGTGAGTTCTAAAGATTCACGGAGTTTGGCCTAAAACTCTTCATCTGAGCTGCCCCTTCTGTGATCAGACTACCGAGACGGCAATGCACATCCTTCTGGGCTGCCCCTACTCTAAGGAGGTCTGGAACAAGACTAGCTCTATCCACCCTCAGATGATGGACGTGGCCTTATCCTCCAATTCAATTAAAAATCTTGGTGGCACGGGCTGCTCTTGATCACACCGAAAGAAATTAGAAAGGAGCAGATAACGTTTGTTGCATCCATGGCATGGCATCTCTGGAATGAAAGAAGCAGGAGGGTGTTCCAAAACAAACTGCTCCTGCTACACGAAGTTTTCATGCTGGTGATCGATGATGTTCGCCTTTACAGGGAAGCATTCAGAGAGTAGTCGGTAGTTGTTGCCACTGATCAACCTTCCGATGATCACTGGCCTAGGCTTTTTCTTCTTTTTTCCACTGTAAACTCTTCTAAAACGTACTACAGTTTTTCCCTCTCCTATAATGCAAAGACAGAGCTCATGTCGGTTCGGGTCAATTTGAGCATTTGGTTTCGCGTGCTACTTTGTCGTACATTACTGTGAATGCTGAGGGTTTAGACTTTGGAGTAACGCAACTGATTGTTGTACATTTCCTTGCCGTCTTTTATATTTTGGCATGACAGAATCGGCAATAGCACAGACTTGGCTTTATAGATGTAAACAAACGGTGACTCATGCTGCTGGATGATAATGTTGAGGATGACACAATCATATGTAAATGGCACGAGGTTACTAAGGGAGGCAATGAATCTCTGTAAAGGGACTGGAGTATCTGAGAATATGTAATGAATAACTAGAACCTTTGGATTTGGTAACCAATGTTGATAACATAAACAGTTGAGTAGCTAGGAATATCATATACTCCCTCCGTCCCAAAATAAGTGTTGCAAAATTAGTACTAAGTTAGTACAAACCAACGACACTTATTTTGGGACGGAGGGAGTATATGCAACTTTAAATTATATGATGCTTGGTTTCTACTTGTCCTCGGGAGGATGGCCAGATGCATCCATTCTGCAGTCAAGTTGAATCTAACAGCGGTAGTAATCTATGCAATGCTCTACCAAACGTTCATTACTCAGGAAGGAGTACAATCTTAGAAACCGATTGGAATATTACATAGATACAAGAACTACACATTGGGTGCATTGCCGATTTCACACGAAGACGGTGCACCCACCCTGTTCCTTTAGTTACGCGCTAAGAAACTCTTCCGTAAAGGAAATGCAGCAGAACATAGCTCCAGATTCTTTTTACAAACTTGAGGATGCCATTACCCCAACCTAACAAGAAACCACACGAGATGCGAAACCAAACATTTATGTGATGTTTACTACTGGATGTTCCTTGCTCGCATCAATGCTTCTATTTTCTCGACGTCTTCGGGCGCATCCACGCCATGGGCATCATGGTCCACCTTGATAACCTACAATCGTTAAGGGAGGAAAAGAACACTCGGCTCAGCAGTACAAGGCATACGCTACAATTTTTACGAGCGGCATGACATATAAAGGTGCATATGGCACAGAACACATAATGAACAACACTAAATATCAGCATACGACTACTTGTTAAATTTCCCTTGAGCAATACAAGCTGACAACACTGTACTGATTACTGGCAATGGGCAGTTGCAGCATTCTTTCTAAGTGGTAGCTACAGTTCAATGCATGCCTTTGCTACTGCAT
The DNA here is from genome assembly GCA_039707655.1 of Elymus sibiricus. NCBI lineage: Eukaryota > Viridiplantae > Streptophyta > Magnoliopsida > Poales > Poaceae > Elymus > Elymus sibiricus. Next base: position 405,290,493 of record CM077663.1, read on the forward strand.
TCAAATCAATAACTTAAATTTTCCAGGCGAAAGATGGCCAGTCGAAGAAGGCCCTTGCGGAGGCGATAGGGACTGAAGCCAGGAGTGGGAAAGGTGTAAGGGAGACAAGGGGTGTTCCGAGGAGCTCGGTGGCCACGCACGATGGCCACTTCATCACCTAAAACCGTCGCACGGGGAAGGAGACAGAGGCAGGACCTGAGAAGAAAACCCTGGTCATCAACATGACCGGCCCTCGCAAGGCAGTGCAGACGTGTTTCCCGGCGGTCAGACCCTTCCTGTCCGTGCTGCTGGTGGAACTCCAGCAGCTGATCGACCACATGAAGCAGGTCTGGAAGGTGCACAGGAGCCTGAACAACAACCAACTGGAAGCAGAAGAGGGGCGCAAATTCATCCTCAAGTTCTCGAAGGATGGAGACTGGCAACATGTCATCAAGGGCGGGACATGGCAGTACAAGGGGGGCACCTTCCTCGTTGTCGGCCTGGAGATTGGGGCTGATCCCGCATCGGCTGACTTCCAGTTGCCCGCCTTTCGGTGGGCAACAGAATGGAGACAGACACCAACCCAAAGTGTCACGTGCCAACTCCACCGACCGGTGGCTGCGAGTACGGCTACCATTGCTCCTATCCCTGAGTAGGGAGAATCAGGAGATCAACATAGCCGATGCCAAGGGCACCATGGCCTCAACTGCAACCCCAATTGATGCCTCCTCCAACCTGAAGGTCAGCCACGACATGGCTGCTGTGGACCTGAACACGGCTACCGGAAGACAGCAGAACAGAAGGAAACAACTCACCTCCTGCCTGAACAGGAGGGGAGTGACAACCAGAAGAATGATGAGCTGCCGTCCAAGCGGGAAGCGATTCAAGCGACGCTGGCAGTCCCAGTGCCAGGGTCTACACTTGAGCCACAAGCTGCTGGGAACGCTGGTGGTAATGCAACTTGCAAGGAGAACAACGTCACTGCTTCCGCGACTACTCCACAGGTGGGTGCAAACCAGGAAGTTGATGGAAGCCTTGTGAAGAGCGCTGGGAGCAGTAAGGCGATGCAGTCGGATGCCTCAGGTCAGGATGGTGGAAACACTCAGAATCGTCACTTGCTTGCTGTGTGGGGAAGGGACGGACTAGCAAGAGCAGCAATGACAAGAAACAAGTTAACCTAAAGAAGAAAAGCATCAAGAGGAATGTGGCTGCTAGGAAGGAGGTTGCTGCTTCAGTCCTTGGCAAGCTTCTGGATAGGTATAAGAATCAAATGGATGTGAAATTTGAGAGTGTGCGTCTTGATGTAACAGTGACTTAGTGAGTAGCAAAAAGGGTAGTGGAAGAAAAGAGAAAGAATGGTGGAAAGGAAGCTGCTGGAGAAATGACGGGCGGGAAGGACAGCGCCCGTCAGGAGCCATGAATCTTTTCGTCTGGAACTATCGAGGATTGGGGCAGCCTCAGACAGTTCAGGAGTTGATCCACCTAGTGAGGATGTAATGTCCAAAAATCGTGTTTTCCCCTGAGGTGAGACAAAATAAAGACATGATTCTAAGTTTGTGGTCGCGTTTGGGTTTGCGGTGTTGTTTACCGGTGTTGTCTGCAAGGGAAAGGGGTGGCCTAGCTCTCTACTGTGATGCAAGTTTAAATGTCAGTCGGGTGGCCTAGCTCTTTACTGGGATGCAAGTTTGAATGTTGTTTGATAAACTTTGGTGAGCACCATATAGATATCAGAACTGAGGAGGCTGATGGTCAAAGATGGATGTGTACTTTCATCTATGGGGAGCCTAGAGTTCAGGACAGGCCAGAGATGTGGAAGCTGTTAAGGAGGATAAAGCAAAGTGTATCAGAACCATGGCTTATGATTGACGATTTTAATGAGGTAATTTGAGCACCTTTCGGCCACTAAAGGAAATGAAAAGCAAATGGAGAACTTCAGTGATACTCTCTCTGTTTGCAACCACCATGATTTGGGTTATTCTGGAGTGCCATGGACGTATAATAATAAGCAGGGAGGTGTCAGAAATGTGAGGGGAAGATAAGACCGTGCAGTGGCTTGCCCTGCCTGGTCAGGTCTTTTCTCTGATGCCATGGTGCAGCACCCTGTGTCATCGAGGTCAGACCACTACTCTCTCCTGGTTAGACTTGAAAAACTGAAGCAGACAACAATTTTCCATCGGCATCGTGCTTTCTGTGAATTAATGTGGGAGAGGGAAAGCACCCTAGCTGATGAAATAAAAGATGCATGGGGAGGGCATGTTGTGGCATCGGATCTTGCAGCGATCAATGTTGATTGGTAAACTTCAGACAACGATGAATTGTTTGAAAAGTTGGAGTAAGGAGAAGTTTCGGGCTGTAAATAAGGATATTGAAAAACTTAGAAAAGCTCTAGAAGGTTTGCTTGCTGACAGGCTAGTAACAATGGGAGCACCAGTGTGTGTCTAAACGGCTGGATGACCTGCTGCTCCGGGAAGAAATGGTCTGTAAGAGTGAACAGAACACTAAGTTCTTCCATCAGAAGGCTACATGGAGAGCAAAAAAAGAATAGAATAAGAAGTCTGAAGAAGCAAGACAGTCAGTTTACTGACGACCCTAAGGAAATGTGCGCCTTAGAGGTGGATTATTTCAGCATGCTGTTTACCAGAAATGGTATGGTTGTTCTGGAGTAAATCGCTGATCTTATGGACCAGAAGGTCGATGCGGACACAAACAGTGTCTTGATTTGCGAGTTGGCCTTTGAAGGCACCTGGGGCTGATGGCTTTCCAGCGCGTTAAACCGGGAGCTGCTGAAGAGGAAGTTTTTGCTGAAGTGAATAAGTTCTTCCAGGACGGTGAATTGCCAAAAGAGATAAATGAGACCAGCATTGTGTGTATTCCTAACATAAAACAAACTGAGGAACTAAAGGACTTCCAGCCTACAGTATTTCCTTGTGCAATGCCATTTAGTATAAATTGTGGCCAAATGCCTAATAAATAGGTTGACACCCTTGCAGGACAGGCTCATTTTGCTCACACTTTGGAGATCTTGGCATCTCATGAACGATGTCTTCCACGGGAAGGGAGACGCTACTATCCAACAATCGGTTCAGTTCCTCCTAAGGTACGTTGAGCTCCTCAACTCTGACCCAGATGTCACTGAGTCAATTTGCTTGGATGAGTCAAAAGGGAAGAAGGGAATGTGTGTGGATATGCATGGAATTCTGGATGTGCGGGCGCAGCAACTATAGCCTGGGAACCTCCTGATAAGGGATGGTTGAAGATAAATGTGGATGGATCCTTTGTTCCTGAAACTGAAGCAGCTAGTGTGGACGCTGTGCTTCACGATCATTTGGGAAATGCCCTTGCTGTTATGGCGAATGCGCTGAACACTTATGTTGATGCAGAAGAAGCTGAGGCTTGTGCTTGCTTCGAAAGAATCCGTTTGGGAGCAAGCCACTTTGACAGGCCTATAATTAGTGAGAGTGACTGCAGTTCAGTCACTGCTGCCTTGAGGGGGAGTGGCTGTAACATGTCTCATTTAGGTGTGGTTTATCGTGATGTTCTCCCCGAAGCTTCAAAATTTCCGAACTGTAGGTTTGTTCACATCAAAAGAGATCAAAACCGTGTTACTCATGAGATTGCTACTTATTTTCGTCAAGCTGGCAATCAAGCTGAGTGGGACTCACAAGTACCATCTCAGATTGCTCATGTAATAGCTAGAGATTATAAATCCCCAAGTTTGAATCATGAATAAAGATCTCTTTTGACCTCAAAAAAGAACACAGCTTAAAAAAATTCCAGGAACTAGTTGCCTGGGAGCAACAGATGATAGAAACTTCTTGTCTGTACAAATACTGAAGAGCGAGAAGCCAAATTACCTTCATCTTGTAGCCGTTCTCAAGAACTTTAAGTTGCTCCAGGTCCTCTTCTAGTTGCAATGGGGTTGGTGTAAGCTGTGGATAGATCTTCAGAAACTTTGAATCAAAGCCCTACACAAGAAATGTCAAAGTTTTAACTGTGGGGGAGCTTCAGCACAAAGGTAATATTTACAACAAAATAAAGAGGCACACAGTGCAGTCAGTTATCAGAAGGGTTGGTCATGTACCGAAATCCCAAGATGAAGAAGATATGGAAAGTGAGGATTGACTTTCCCTGATCTGCAATGTTCAAAATTCTAAAATTGTAAGTGCAAATAAGGTCACCTGAAGAATGAAAACAAATTTTAGTATCTCACTTGTTAAATGGGATCAGCCCTCTTGAGAAGTATATTGCATAACCCTGGTTGTCAACTACACACTTCACTCGGTTTGTGTCAAATGCATCTTCAGGTTTTAGTGCCGTGGCAGCTGTGCTGAAGACTGCATCAGGAGCTCGCTGAAGATAAAATTGAGCAAATCATAAATGCAATGAAAAGAGATCAGTTAAGAAGAAAGAGATGTCAAACAAATGGAATGAATAGAAATAGAACGCAAAAGGCAAAGCGGAATCTCTAGTAAAATTAGTACGGCAAAGATATAAAATGCACATCATCACAATCCACTTGGAAGACTTCATCTCTGTTACTTCAGGAAAAACATTTTGCTTATCAGAAGAGTAAGAAATAACAAACTTAGAGTTCATAACTACCTGCAGTGCCATAACCACGCCGTCTATTATCTCTGGTTCAATAAGAGGCTCATCCCCTTGAATATTGACAACAATGTCGTAATGTTTCCTGAGCTTTTAAAGTGCCTCACAGCAGCGCTCAGATCCTACATTTTGAACCACATGCCAACAAGCAAATAAGGAGATTACCAAGCAGTCATGAAAAGATACCTGAATTACAAAATCATGAAAGGTTACCATTTTGGCATGATAGTGATGTCATTATAACATCAGCTCCAAATCCTCTACAACACTCAGCAATTTTCTCATCATCCGTCGCCACAACTGAGGACAAAAAGGAAAGAAATACCAACAGTGTTAACATTAGAAGCATGTAGATGCAGATTTAGAAGCCTCTCTAAACACATCAGAAAAAACAGAGTATGGCAACATGACAAGTGTTCAAGATGTTTGAAGAAAGAAATTAACTTAAAACCAAGGATTTGCATATTACAGAACTGTTTTGCACCAAACATAGTAGAAATAAATAAATAAGTAGAAGTCTGCTTACCAACATGGTCCAAAGAAGAAGCTAGCATAACTCTTTCCCAGGTTCTCTGTAAAGATCCAAGAAGCCAATGGTGAGTTTGAGGATAATCTAGTCAATACTTTCAGGTACAAGTAAGGTAATTTATAAGCTATGCTGATTGCTCAGCTAACCGAGCATCAAATCTTAGCACTAACTAATAGGGCACTCTATCCATCATTTCATTATGAATATAAAAGCTAACTTGGAGTCCCATTCTCCCAATTCAAGCGCACATTTATCAGCCACAAATATAACTCAATGCTTGAGCAAATATTGGTAACTAGATTCACCACCGTGTAAAGCAAAGTGCAGTAGAAAAATTCAGTAGAACCACGGGACCGGGGCTCCATGCCTCTTTGCCGTTAGATGGTACCTCAAGATCTGCACTGTGCAGAGTCATTTGGCCAAGGACCGCTAATCAAGCACAGTAATTTCTTAATCTATGGCGTTGCATTCTTTGCTGCTCCATGTCAGAACAGTGAATTATTAAACAATAGTTCCTCTCTCGGCTGAGTAAGGCTGTTAGCTGAAGCATTGTGCAGCACAACAGTTTAAATTATCTGTCCCATACTCCCATGCCAGAAGCCATTCTAGCTAAACAGCCTGCAAATCACACATATATTGGCACACATCTCGAGGCCGTTGTTTCTGAAATCGATGGCATCTAGAGGTGGAGCCAGGGCTCCATGTTTCTAAAAAATGTGCTAGAATTTTGCCCACTCAATAAATTATCTGACCAAGCCAGAAAGGATTCTTCGGGGAATCCATATGTTTGCAGCAGAATAAGCAAACAACACTTCATCCATTGGTTGGTAATAACTTAACAGCAACACAAACATCCATATCTGACAATCTCACATGAGTAAGCAAGATGTGCAGTACAGTGTCCAGAAGTCCTACTGAAATTCCACTAACAGCTTGCAGCTACTCTCTAAATTACATTCTGAACAGGACGAGAAATCGCAAGACAAATCCACGGGAAAGAACCAGCATTGCTCGACCACAGCCGCAGACACAAGCTGCCACTACCATTCGCTCCCCGTTTGATCGTCGGCCGCCGCTCGCACTCTCAGATCGGGTGTTGGAACGCGAGGCAACGCACGCGGCGTGTGAGAAGGATTAGATACGGACCTGTATCATGGGCTTGCCGAGGATGAGGGCGAGCGGCTTGCCCTCGAAGCGGGAGGAGGCGTAGCGCGCGGGTATGATGCCCACCGCCAGGCTGCGGAACCCGCGGGGCCGGCGGTACAGGTAGGCGGCCGCGGCGGCCGCCGCCGCCGCGCCGAGCGCCAGCCCGTGGAAGATCCACACGCGGCTCCCGGACCCCGACGACTCCGACGGCGCCGGGCAGATCGGCATCGCGTCGGCGGTGGCGTGGATCCGGCGCGGCGGAGCGATCCTGAGCTGTGTGCTGTTCGAGTGGGAGTGATACGTTCCGAGCGGCCGATCACCAACGTGGGCGTTGTCGTGTCGGTACAGCCCAGCCCAGTTAGCTCATACTAGGATTTTTTTGGCCCAGCCCACAAAAGTTTCCTCTGCTTCCTTGCCTTGGTTTTTCTTTGTGTGTGGTGAATAAAAAAGAACAAATTTGCCTAAAAACATCACAGATCTTTTTTTTTGCATAAAAAATCTCGGATCTATTGATGAAACCAAAAGTACAAACATCCCTGAATATTGAATAAATAAAATACATCAATGTCTCCAAGGGGTTGGTCATCTTCTTCATCCCGAGAGGGGTTGATGGCGCGCCGGGGCTGTTGTTGCCTATGCATCACCGTATCCAGCCAGTGATTGTTGACAGTGGACGAAAAGTCGTCAAGTCTACGATCATGTCGTACCATCGCCCTGGAGAATAAATCTTCGAAGCTATCGCCATCGAAAGGGTTTGCTAGAATTTTTAACAAAGAGGTACATGGAGAAAGCATATCACCAGTCAAGGTGGCCCGGAAAGCCCAGGAATTTCAAATTTACTTTTGTGGATGACAGCTTGGTGTTCTTCAAGGCCACGTGTGACCAAACTAGAGCGGACAAGAATGCTCTCACGTTATTCCAAAAATGTATGGGTCAGCTGCTCAGCAGTAGCAAATCTTCAATTCGTTTCAGCGAACATTGCCCTATCTCATTGCAAAATGAGATTAAGGATATTGTCGCTTGTGAGACATTTACTTTAGGTAAGTATCTTGGGTTACCAACTCCAAAAGAAAGAATCAAAGATGAAAACTTTCAACCCATCATGGACTGATTTTTGAAGAGATGCAATGATTGGACTGGGAGGCATATGTCGTTTGCAGCTAAGGAGGTGCATGTCAAGTCCTACCCACCTTTTGCCATGTGTGTCTTTAAATTCTCAATGGGATTTTGTGATAAATATGAACGCATCATCAGAGAAATTTGGTGGGGTGAGGATGAATGGCAAAGAAAGGTTCATTGGATGGCATGGGACCGTATGATAAAACCTAAGAGAGCGGGAGGTATTGGTTTTCGGACATGCAGAATTTTAACCAAGCTCTCCTTGCGAGACAAGGTTGGTGCATTCTTCAAAAACCGGACAACTTATGTGCAAGAGTCCTAAAATCAAAGTACTACGATCATGTCGTACCATCGTATGTGCGAGACAAGGTTGGCGCATTCTCCAAAGGTCTATGATCAACTTATGTGCGAGACAAGGTTGGCGCATTCTCCAAAGGTCTACGATCATGTCGTACCATCGCCCTGGAGAATAAATCTTTGAAGCTATCGCCATCGAGAGCCGTCGGTGCCGTTTTGCGGGGCCGCGTGTCCATGACGGCGTCAAACAAGTGCTGTCAACGATCTCTGAACAGAAGAAAAGAAGCCTTGACAACGAAGGCACCCTTGATTCTTCGTGGAAATCATGGGTTCGTTTCGTGTAGCACTTGGCACACGATCGACCGGAGTTGACCCGTTGTACGCTGCAGGTACGCCGCAAAGACACAAAGACCATGCATCATCAGTAAAGGCCGTTGCACCACCACCGCCTGGTGCACGCGTATCCGACATCTGTTGGATAGGCGAGTAGATCATGATTCACGTGTAGAACTATCGTGGTTTTCTATCAGAAGAAACAACAATGTCCTGGACGAGACAGCTTGGGCTCACACACCCTGATTAATTAATTAACAGCGTGGTGCCAATGTGCCACACAGCAACGCCTCCGTGTATGCATGGACAATCTCCTTGGATCGCCGTACGTGTCACTCGCTCGACTCGCCGGAGCGGAGGCGTCGCCGTCGTATCGTACGTCCAAGCCAAACCTATCCACGAACCAGCCAGCCAAGCCAGCAATCGTAGACAGGAGTACACAATGCATGGCCGTGCGCCGCTCCATTCGGCCCGGGCACGACACACACGATTCTCCGATGCGTTGCGTGCGTGCGCACACGACGAGCTGATGATGAGAGCGACCGACGGGGCGTCGGCAGCCACTTCGGTGTCCCCCTAAACAACGGCCGCCCGATTTTACGTGTGGCGGAGACGGGTGGTGGCCCGTCGGATCGCACCAATCCCCGGCTCCGTAGCTCACCGTGGCTACTGCCTCCGGGAGGTACACGTTCCTCTCCGCAGCGCATCGCTAGCCCTAGCCAGCCAGCCACCGTGGCGTCCCATTCCAACCGCTGCCGTCACTAACCGCCGGCCGGACTTGGTGGCCAACAGAAATGTTACGAGAAGTCTAGAAGAGGACCTCAGCATTTTATTATTTTGGTGGTGCGGCGGGCTTGATCGACGGGGCGTTTCGATTTGAGAATATATGTTGGACCATTGAAAACAATCTGGGTCGATCGACCCAACACAGGGTTTGTGTGAACCTCAAAAAAAAAACACAGGGTTTGTGTCGGTACGGCCTGCCCCGTCTTCACCGTTGACCCGCCGCATTTGTTCGTGGATCAAGGAACTATTCTGCGGATACGGATGCGAGAGCCGGTCATCCAACGCTATCCGTATATATTTCAAACATTGTTCAACTAAACCGGACGAAATTAATGCAAAAAGAAACGGGTTTACATATAAATTGAATGAAATTCATTACATTTTAGAAATTTTGTATAACCGGACGAAATTCATTACATTTCGGACAATTTTAACTAAACTTAATCTAAATGATCGCTGATGTCCGTTTCCATGTCCGTCCATGAGCCCTGAGAACTGAAGCTCCGGCTCTTGCCTTCGCCTTTTTCAGTTCCGCCTCGGCGCACTCCAGCTCTACCTCCGCAGCCTCCGTCACCGCAGCCTGAACGGTTAATCGGCCGACGTTGATCAGTCCGCCAAGCTTAGCTTCAGCGAGAGGGAATAATCGGTGGCCTTCTTGAGACCCGAGCGACGGCGATCTACCATGCACTAATATTCCCCGCTGTCGGCGGCGCCCGCGAACGTGTCGACTTTGTGGTCGTGGCGGCGGCGCGCAGCAGGGGCGGAGCTGGCGATGTCCTCCTCGTCGCGGCGGCTCTCGTGGAGGGAGCGGTAGGACTCAAGCAATGCCTCCTGCTCGGGCACGTCCACGTCCGGCACGTTGGAGGTGCCGACGCCAAGCAACTCCTCCGCATGTCGGTGCTCGCCGGGAAGATGGAGGTTGTAGGCCAGGTCGGACTGCGCCTGCTGGAACTTGGCCTCCCGTTCCTCCCGCAGCACATTCATGTAGTGGGCACGGGCCTTGTCGATGGTGAAGCCGGCATGCACCAGTGAGGAGGGTGGTGCCGGCTCGTCCTCGGCCATGCCCTCCATTGGGACGTTGTAGGCCTCCGTCTGCCTGCCGGCCTGCCAGCCGACAGCAATGGATGCCATGCATATCCCTCTTTTGCTCGGACGAGAGTCTGTCCCAAGGGCTTTGGAGTGTGAGGAGGCCATGGCGACGTGGTGTGGTGAGGAGAAAGAAACCGAATGGTTGCGGCTATGATCGGGCTGAAGTTTATATAGCGGGCGGATGACAATGGGCCATGTCAGTGTGGTTAATGGTGGGCGGCAGACGAACGGGCAGGTGGCGCCGAAGTAGATTCCTCGGCAATCGCATATCATTAATGTAGCGCGACGGATTGACGGAAGCAGTGCTCTCTCGGTCGACGCGTTACTTCAATTCCGGCAACAGTGAGAGGTTGTGTCCGCTCTGACCGGCCATGAATGTGACACTAATACTCTGAAGCGAAGTTGACCGCTTCGGACGAAAAGCGCACGCGGGCGAGGAAGGGGTTAAGGATGGGCCATAATTGCTAGAGGCGGACGTTACAGCTGTCCGAACACCCGCAATCCCCTCTCCCACCCCCCCCCCCCCCACCCACCATCATTTTTTCTTTGATTTGCCGGAAAACACACGTTTGAACAGCTCAACGGACCGATATAGACCGTGTTAGATGACAAAACACGTCCGAATCGTACGGTCTAAACATATGCAGATGATTCGAGGTTCGACGTTGGAGATGCCCTAACATCGTTCGTTCGACTGTTGGAGTACAGCATCGCCTCCGTGTATCGAAAGCCTTCTTGGACCGCCGTGTCACTCACCCGGCTCGCCGGAGCGGAGAGCAGGCGGGCATGCGTCGCCGTCGTAACGTACGTCCATGCCTATCCACAAGCCAAGCCAGCAGGCCGGAGCAGAAGACACATGGCCGTGGGTCGCCCACGATGTGTCTCCGGACACGATTCTGATGCCATACACTCGATCGTTCCGAGGCAGATTCCCAGAGATTCTGTATTTCTTTGCAATCCGTCTCATTCTGGAAGCCTCTGACTTGTGCGAAACACATAGCATCTCGACATGCCAGAACTTCTATTGCAAGGGTTCACTTATATGATCATACCTCGCCCCCGCTGCAGCAGCGAAATTCCCATGATTGTCCCTTGCAACGAGGCCAGCACCTCCTCTTCTAGAAAGCACGTCAGTTGTCCCATCAGAATTTATTTTGATCCAGCCAAGTTCAGGCTTACACCATTTTGCTACCTTTATAGCCTTAGAGTTTGCCTGGTCCGGGATTTCTAGTGATCGGACAATCTCATGAATAATATTCATCGACTTGCTTCACTGTTATGTTTCTTCACGATGCGTGTAGTAATACCGTGCCAGATTGCCCGCATAACACTGACGCATATAGTTGCTGAATCTCTGGAAATGATACTTTTTTTTTGAAAAGGCTCTGGAAATGATACATGGGTTGAGCAAGTACATCGTCCACGTGTTCGGGTGAAACTTGGGCACCTTGATGTTAAAGAAAATCCTGGCTGCATCCTAAAAAAGTCTCGCATGATTGCAAGTCATCATAATATGATACAGTGACTCGCCATTGTCCCCTCACATTGGACACACGGTTGTCTACATGAGATGTCATCGTCGCATCTCGTCGGTGGTCCGGTCCTGAATTTGATTGGTAGTATCTGTCAAGCATCCCGGTTACAAAACATAAATATGGACGTGTACACATTTGAGAATACATGATGCTTCCGACAGCTGAAGCATAAGGAACATACTTCATCTGATCAATTTCATATTGGTTCTTCGAACATTGAAATGTTCCAAACTTATCGCCCTTGACTATTGGAGCAGGTGACGGTGAACACTTATGCATACTGAATTTCTTCAGCACTCTCTCAAAGTGTGCCTTTTGAGGTAGTACTAACATTCCTCTCGACCTGTCTCGATGAATATCGATGCCGAGGACATACGAGGCTTCACCAAGATCTTTCATATCAAAACTAGATGACACAAAATTCTTGGTCTTATGCAGCATATCCATATCACTACGGGCCAACAATATGTCATCAAACATATAGGACTAAAATTGTGAACTTACTACCTTTAAATTTAACATATATGCAATTGTCCACAATATTTTTGGTGAAACTATTTTTTGTTGATAATCTTATCAAACTTGAGGTGCCACTCTTTTAAAGCTTGCCTCAAGCCATAAATTGATTTCTTTAGACGACACGCCAAATGTTCCTTCCCTTTCATAACAAAGCCTTCCGAGTGATCCATGTAAACGTCTTCTTTTAGGTCACCATTTAGAAATGCCGTCTTGACATCTATTTGGTGTAGTTCTGGGTCGTAATGAGCTACTAATGACATGATGATTCTGAAAGAATCTTTGGTTGACACAGGAGAGAAGGTTTGTTTATAGTCAATTCCTTCTCTTTGTGTGGACCCTTGCATCACAAGCCTTGCCTTGAACCGTTCGACATTCCCTTTGAAATCATACTTGGTTTTGTAGACACACTTGCAGCTTACTTTCTTAGATCCGTAGGGAACTTCTACTAAGTCCCAAACGTCGTTGAGCCCATAGATTTCAACTCATGTTCCATGGCGGCCAACTTCTTGGACGAATTTTCACTTCTAATGGCTTCCTTATAAGAGGTTGGATCCTCCGCCTTTCCTATATCATTTATATCCTCAATCATGAACGTGATATAATCATCTGATATACCTTTCTTTCTCTCACGACGTGGTCTACTCACGGGAGGAGGTGGTGGTGGTACATCTCATTTTGAGGATCATCATCTTCCCGGGGATCCTCATTTTTGTCTGGATTTCCATTATTTTTATTAGTTTCCGGATCACCATTTTGTTGAGTTACTAAACTGTTAGATTCAGAATCATCAGATGTCACACTTCTTCGTATTAGAAAACAATATCTTGGACCCGCTTCTCCTCAAGATTGATCTCCGTTATATTTTTGACCTTATTATCCTAAAAAATACCGCTTATATAGTCTCCACAAACTTAGTGGTGTGAATTGGACAATAAAAACGATACCCCTTTCCCCTATGAGGGTATTGATGTTCTGCAAGTGCACATGGCTGTTGTAGCACTTTCCTAGTGATAAGTAGAGTGTCGAACCCACAGGGAGCTTATAGGAAGGCACCACAAACCCCGCAACTACGTTGTCACCTTCACGCAGCCACGTACGTACCCAAACCAAAGTTTGGATATAGTCTACTCTATAAGTTGCTAGTGAAACCTGAATAAAAAGGTAATTAACTAAACTATGAACATAAAGGTAAAAATAGGAATAAAACGAGACTAAGTTAGTAGTGAAGGTGCTTTAGTAGTAACGCGTTCACGAGGGTTCCGGAATCACTACCATATATGTGAACTAGTGTATCCTCTATTCACTGGTCAAATGCATAAGTGGGCGGAGCCGGTTACAATATACGTTCTACTCTAACGTAGACTTCGTGCCACGCACGCCACCATCATAGTCTACCCCATAGGGTTATAACTCATGATTATTAAGGGTTACCCCGTGCACATGGCCTCTCAAAGGGTTCTCGACTCCCCTATCAATTGTGATGGTGAGGAATCGAAGGCTTTTACTGTCACCACAAATTACCCCAACGTCACAACCCTTCACAATGACAGTAGTTCCTCCACGACCAATCATGACAAAAGTGCGAGTGAGGCCTCCTCTCAACACTCGTGGGAATACTAAATCGAATCATGAACAAAAGATATTGGATCGCATCAAGAAGCATAAAGGGTTCAACCATATCCTCAAGAACTAGTAAATTAATCAAACAAGTTAATGGTACAGATAGGTGAGAGGGTCAAGTTACAAGCCGACATAGTGCCGTGAAGGGAGGATGCATGGCGGTGATGATGGTGATGGCGGCGCCTCGATGAAGATGATGGTGGTCGTGGCGCTGGCATGCTGGAGAGCGCACCGGCCCGAAGGCCGGTGCTCGCATGGTGGAGCCTCCTCTTCTTCCTGTTGATCTTGTCCCTCTTCTATGGTGGTGGATGGAGCAGCATGGAGATGGATGTGTTCTTGGTGAATGAGGATGGATATGATGAATGACGGCGACTAGGGTGGAGGAGTTGTATATAAGGAGCCTCCCTAGCCTTCTCTCTTGGTGGGCTTCATCCAAGGGCTCAAGATAAGCCTAATCCTCTCCCAATCTCTTCTTTACGATCCAAGGATCCCGTGATCGAACGGGGATGAAATCGGTGATGAATCCCGTCTGGAAGGCAACTTTCGGAGTTGTGTGCACGTCAAACGATTGCTGAAACGGCCACTCGCGGTCGTTCGAAAAATCATCTTTCTCTGTGTCCTCCTCCGGTAAAAACGGCCGTCAATTCTTCATATGAACTCGGAATTTGACTTTCTTGGGCTTGTTTGATTCGTATGAATGGCGCTGATCCATTGCTGGTCTTGGATCGTGATTTGGAGCATTTTGGAAAAATCACTTTTTCCGACCACCGGAATGGCCAAGTGTGCCCCCCTGGGTGACTCTGTATCAAACACATCCTTGGTTCTTTCATCGTGCTTGGTTCTAGGTTGCTCAAAAACACCTGTAGACACAAGAAAACAAAGACAACTAATAAAAACTAAATAAAACACTAAATGTAGAATGCTCACAATGATAAGTGCAAATACTGGTAAACATGCATAATGGACAACTATTTGGTTCAAGAGAACATGCAACAAATGAGCTCTAAAAATACGTAAAATATGGAGCCATCAGGTATCCAATAAAAAACAACTTATTGTTTTTGGATCCAGTTTCTTAAGTTGTGAATTCAAAACTCTAGCTTCAATAGGACAATCTCACACACACGTAAGTAATTCAAGCTTGGTTTCTGTCGTGGATATAACCCCACGGTGTGACCCGCCCTACTGGGCCGGGTCAGTATAATGACGGCTCTGGAAATATGTTCAAGATGGGCCGTGTTGTAAAGATAAAACAAGTAAGGCGGTTACTAAGTAAACCGCCGGGCGGCCCAAGCGTGTGGAGACGGCGACTCAAGGCCCATAGGGCAGAAGACGCTTGAAGGTTCCTTGCTTGGGAGGCAAGGCGTGTTAGAGACATGATAGGTTACGAGTCATAATATGACTTGGACTCTGTTGTAAACCCTAGGGTCTTGATCTGTATATAAAGGCAAGCCCCTAGGGCCGAAAGACCGGGTTAGACACCCTCGAAAGCTAGGTTAGCGATTCCGCACCCTTGTAATCGAGATCATCATCAATACAGACACAAAGCAGGACGTAGGCTATTACCTCCATCGGAGGGGCCAAACCTGGGTAAACTCGCCTCCCGTTCCCGTTTAACCCCTTTGAGTCGCCACCTAGCGGCGATGGCCTCACACCTAAGTCCTTGCGCGAGGACATCTGTCGTGACAAAACCACGACAGTTGGTGCCCACCGTGGGGCTCTCGCCCGGTGGAGTTAAGTTCTCAAAGGGAGTCCTTCCGGGTTTCGGGAGCTACGTGGCGGGTCGCATGACCAAGAGTCGCCAGAGCAAGATCTACATCGACGATTCAGGCTGGGGCCCCGAGGCCGACTCGATTGAGTACGGGTACTGGGTCCCCTTCGGCAAGATCCACGTCTTCATCGGACAGATCGGCGCGTCGGTGCCCGAGTCAGACATCTGCACCAACCTCGTCGAGTCGGCTCGGCGCGCCCAACCCGGCTGGCCTCTACCCGGCCGGCGTCGCGAGACCAAGGTCCTCGGTCAGATTCGTGAGTCGCCTCATCTAGTTGCTGCTTCTGCAACAGGGATCACGATGGCTCAAACCTCGCCCGCGGTTGGAGGATCAGGCGGTTCAGGCTTGTCACGGGGTGTTTCGGGGGCTGAATTTTGGCGTCAGCACAGTAACTAGGTTTTCCAAAGCAAACCTAAGCAGCTGAGTCACGGCCAGTATCATGTCTTCACCACTAGTACTTGCAAGCGAGACAGTAAGGTCAAGAGCAGGACTGTCAACATGGCAGAGCCGGCAGTGCCCAGGTATCCCAATTGGTCCGAGCACCCGATCACCTGGAGCAGGATGGACCATCCTCCCCGGGTTGACAACCCTTGCGGGTTAGCTTTGGTGGTGTCACCTCAAGTCGGCGGTTACACTTTGACCAAGGTCCTAGTGGATGGAGGCAGCAGCATAAATATTCTATACTACGAAACTTTCCGCCGAATGAACCTGCTTGAGAGCACGCTGCTTCCCTCAACGACGGTGTTTCACGGGATTATTCCTGTAAAGCCGGCTTATCCGATCGGGCGGATCAAACTCGATGTTCACTAGTAGAAAGCAGGGCATTAGTCCCGGTTGGGAAGGGTCTTTAGTCCCGGTTCCCCAACCGGGACTAATACATCAGGACTAAAGGCCCCCACCCTTTAGTCCCGATTGGCCACGACCCGGGTCTAAATTCCGGCCACGTGGCCGGCAGCGCGCATCGGGGGCTGGGGACCTTTAGTCCCGGTTGGTGACACCAACCGGGACTAAAGGTTTAGGGGTTTAGGGGTTTAGGGTTTATTGTTTATTTTTCCTTTTCATTTTGTGTTTTCCATTTTATTCTTTTTCATTTCAAACATACTGTACGCGTTATGCATATACAATAGAATTTCTCGTAGAGCCGATCATATATATATCATAAAATTTCTCGTATGACCATGCATAGACATATATATATATATATATATATATATATATATATATATATATATAATTTGGTATATACAATTTCTCCTACAATTTGCAGATCATTACATGCAGTCATTAGGTGAAATGGTATTCTTCGTCGGGAGATATGACCTGCTCAAGCAAAAATCCCGCCATTTCCTCTTGAAGTGCTCGTATGCGGTCCCTTGGTAGGAGACTATCCCGCATCTCCACCATCTTTAAAGAAGGAGATCAATATGAATATATTAGTTGTGTGTATATATATTAGAACATGATAAAAAAATTGTGAATAGTGTTTACGTACCCAAAGATGTCTTGCATCTCGGCTCCTTCCGGTCATAAAGCGAATGTTCTCGCAAACGTAGTATGCACATAAATTGGTCTCCTTTCCTGCTTCATACACTTTACGATAATAGAATTCAATCAGATAATAATCAAGCATGATAATGGTATTGAAACTAGAATTAAAGAGATGCGCGGACGTAGCTACTACTACTTAATTACCTTGGTCCGTCACCATTTCAGCTCTGGTTGCCAAGCACCGAAAACCTCTTTGATGAACTTTTCCCAAACCCTGCCCGACAAAGAAAATGAATAAAGGAGTTATTAATTACTTGATATATCAGGAAATGATCTAAAGAGGCCGACATGGTGCGATAATGATTGAAATTACCTGTCGAGCATCAAAACCAGGCTTCCGTATTCTTTAGGGTTTTTACCTAGTGAGTCAAGTACTTCAACAGTTCCTTCGTCAACTCTAATGATTAGCAGGATCCACTGGTATCTGCGCACACGTTTGTATAAGCGGGCATGCATAACTCATCAATTACACTTAACATCGAGTAAGCAAAAATAGAATTTGTAGTACAAGACAGTGACACTCACCTGAAGTTGTAAGGAAGTAGTATGTCTAGTTTGGTATTTAGTTCCTTCAAAAACATTAGCAAGCTTTTCTCCGTGTCTTGTTTGATGTTACTTAACACCTCTTCATTAACGGTATTTGGGTCAATGAACCCAATGCCATAGACTCCATCTCTTTTCATTTCAAAAATCTTCATTCTGCATAATACCACACAAAAGAATATAGTGAGGATAATTACAAGCAATGAACGAGCTGAGCTAGAGACTTAGATTACAGAAATAAATCACTTACAGACAATAGCAACTAACGAGAGATTTGTCGAGTGCGTCTTGTTGGAATAACTGAAATAATTCTTCATTTTCAATCCACAAATCTTTTTCATGGTAGTAATGCTCTCGCTTGACTTGCACCATGAGGCTCTCTCACCCGACCTTTATTTCTCTCAGGTACCACTCATGCAAATGGCGCATTTGCGTTGATAGAAGCTTCTCCTCGTCTTTACTGACCAGAAGTTCCCCGGGGACATATTTCCTTGCGAGTTCATTCTCATCGACAGTGGGGACTTCCTCCATGCCTAGGAGTTGTTCAACAACGATACCCATCTCTCTAGCCATCTTTCTATTAGCGTCGGTTACCGCCTTCTAGGTACTCACCTTCAGCGAGGGTATCGATTGCACTGCCTGTTCTCCGAGCTGGGGAACATTTTTCCCGCATTTATTACTACCTGTAAGGCTCGACTGCTGCTTTGTTTTTTGATGATATGACTTGCTAATAGAGCGTTCATAGTCTGATCGTTTTTTCTCCACAGCCAGTTTAGCAAGATCCACAAAGTGTTGTACAACTTTCTTAGGTATTTTCTCCTTTGGCGGCGGGGCCGCTTTCGGTCCAAAATGGGCCCGCAGTTGGGCAGCCACTTCGACATCGGTTTCCTCCTCAGTCTTCTCGTAAGCTAGCTTCTTTTTTGGCAGGAGGCTCGGGTTTCTTCTTTGGTGCTCTCTTCCGCTTTGGAGTCGGTGCCTGACGCGTTGGATATCGATATCGCCGACTCGCGCTAGGCTCCATCTCGGGGTGGGGTGGATTCGGCTGACGCCGTGGACTCGCGCAGTGCTCTGTCTCGAGGTGGGTTTGAGTCGGCTGACGCGGCGGACTCGCGCCGCGCTCCGTCTCGAGGTGGGTTGGAGTCGGCTCACGAGGCGGACTTGGAGGAGGAGTCGGTGACCTTGGCACCGAGTTTGGAAACAAGATGCATTCCTTTTTCCATACAATGAGACCACATGTGGCTTCTCCCAGTGTCTGCTCCCCTTGACCTCCATGATAGTCAAGCTCTAGTGAGCCATATCCCGACAGAACTTCGTCCACCCCGACACGAGCATAGCCAGGTGGAATCGGATTGCCGTGGAAGGTTGATTCAGGTGGATTCGGTAAAGCAAAGCCGTCCGCCACCTACATGGATATGTTCTTCATTTTCATGTGTAGCACACAAGGTGTCGACTCTTGGATATCATCCACGGGGTAGCGAGCCAGCAGTGCACCATCGGCCGGGACTCCCGTGGAACCCACGCTGCTTTTCGGCATAGATGTGAATGGGATGGTACTATCCAATGCTAGATCTGGTTGCTCATCCTGCCGCTGAGATGCCCTTTGCTGGCTAAGTGTGTCGATCTGCTCCTACTGTCGCATGACAGCGTGTTCCAAATTTTGAAGCCGGTCTGCATCCTGCTTCTTCTTTCTTCCACGGCTTCTGTAAGTGTCGTTCCACCCCGCAAACCCCTCAACCCATGGAACAAGGCCTTTGCCTCGTGTTCGTCCCGAGTGTTCAGGATTCTTGAGGGCGCGTGTAAGCTCGTCGTTCTCTCTATCGGGAACGAGCGTCCCCCTTAGAGCCTCTGCTATTGCTTCAAGTAAAGCGTCCGAGGCCTCTTTAAGACTTGCCAGTTCAATAATCTCCCCTGTGTGTGGGTCCAACTTTCCCCCATGCGCATAAAACCAAGTCATGCACCTCTCGGGCCAACCCACTGTTTTTGGAGTGACCCCTGCAGCAATCATCTTTCTCTCAGATTCATCCCACTTAGGCAACCAACACTTGTAGCCCTCTGGCCCCAGAACATGGTGAAACTTTTTTTCTTAGCATTTATCTTGTTCATTCTCGACCGTTCCTTAGGTGCTTCCGATTCCTTGCACTGCACAAATAAGTCTCGGTGATCTTTTACTTTCACTAGTTCTCCTTTGAATTCTGGAGTCTTCTTTCCTGCGCTGACGTACCTGGCCCATACTCTTTTCTTCCAAGTCTGGAATTGTGTGGCCATCTTCTTAAGAGCACACTTCTTGACTAATTCCCGTTGGCGATCTGTCAAACCCTCTGGTAGGGTGAAATGTGACATGAGCGTATCCCAAAGCATATTTTTTGCTCTTTCGTCGACAAAACTAATTCCTCGATCTTCCTTTGGCTTATTCCATTCTTGAACGCTGATCGGGATTTGGTCCCTAACAATAACTCCGCATTGACCTATAAATTTGTCCACATTCTTTTTAGGAGCAATCGGTTCGCCAACCGAACTGATTTCATCGATGTTGTAGTTTATGCCCGCGTCCAACTTTTTGGCCGGGCCTCGTACTACCCTTGTAGAAGATTTGGTCGATCCGGAGGGCTAAAAGAAGAAAGTTTCGTTAATATATATATATATATATAAATCAATTAATACATGTAATGATCACCAGAGGCCTTGTATATATTTATATATATATATACCTCGTCGGACTTTGTTAATTGAAGAATATTTCCTTCGCCATCATTGTTTTTGTGCCCTTCGTCTATTGGTTCTTCCTCAATTCCCTCACTGGAATCGTTCAGCCATTGTGAGCCATCATCTAGTTCAATCTCTGGGTCTTGGGAGCGTATAATTCTGAAGAGATCCTCTTCACGATCTCTGCCGCTATCGTCCATAGCTTAACTAATCCAAATGAAAGATAAAACAATTTAGTATTCATCATATAATATCACTAATACATCTCGAATAATCCAGTTAATGCATCATCGAATATTATCGAATATTATCACTAATACATCTCGAATATTATCATATAACATCACTAATACAACTCGAATACTATCGAATAATCCAGTTGACTTGCGCTTCCTGAGGCACAGGCGGTGGACACCCAAAGAGAAGGAACCATGACAGGATCATAGCTCAGGTGAGATCCATGAAGAACCTGCCAGGTATTGGAGAACCTGGCGTCCAATGCAGCCATGTAGAGACGGACGTGCTCGTCCTCCTCCCTGACCCGGCGACGTACCACCTCCGCGGGGGCCGGCTCCCTCCACACCGATAGTGGTCCACGCGACCGCCACCAAAGAACCTTCGGGTCGACGACGGGAGCCTGATTCCTCACCAAGTTGCGCGCTCCGGAAGGTAGCACCTCCCAGTGCCAGCCCGGCGCAGACCAGTCCCGGACATGGCGCCTCTCAAGCAGGTTGTCGCCGCCGAGTCGACGATGAGGATGTGGGCCGGGCATCATCGACGTCGAGAACTTATAAACATGCGATTTGCATAACAATGCTTATCATTTTATTATGCTACTCATATTTATAAACAAATTCCTACTCAAACTTATAAACAAATTCCTACTCAAATTTCTATATGCAATATCTCAATTAGCAAATCAGTAACATCTAAACACATGTAAACATCAAACATCTAAACATCTACCAATTTTTTTGGAGCTCCATTCTTCCCAACAAGCTGAAAGGTATTTCCATATATGATGAAATATTGCAAGCCTTCCAAGTTCCAACTCCTTCCCAACATCTATTTTTCCAACTGAATCAGATTTTGACGAGCACATACATCTATTTAACATACATCTATTTGTCCAACCGATTCAAATCTAACATACATCTCTAATTGTCCAACTGAATCAGATTTAGACAGCATCAAGCACATTTCTACCAAGGACACGATACCAATCTAAGATGATGTGAATGAATTTGGGGATCAAGGGCCTCACCTTGACGAACGGGCCGGCCGGACGGAGAAGAGGTGGCGGCACGGGGGTCGATGGAGGCGGCGGCACCGGGGTCGGCCGGCGACACCGGGGTAGATGTAGGTGGCGGCACCGGGGTCGGAGACGAGCAGCGGCGACGTCGACGGTGACGAGAGCGGTTCGGCGTCGGGGCGGCCTCGCGGCGTCGATGAGTTCTCCCGGGCTGTAACTGGCACCAGGACGCCGCGGCTATATATAATGAGAGACCTTTAGTCCCGATTGGTATCACCAACCGGGACTAAAAGTCGACCTTTGGTCCCGGTTGGAGCCACCAACCGGGACTAAAGGTCCCCTTTTCGGCGGCCCAAATTCCGCGCGGGAAGGGATCTTTAGTCCCGGTTGATGAGACCAACCGGGATGAAAGGTCTATTTTTCATTTTTGTTTTTCTAAACAGAACAGTTTCTGTTTTTAGATTTTGAATAACTGTTAGGATATTTAGAGTTTTTTAATGAATATTTTTGCTTTAGGTCAAAAAATATATAAACTTTTTGTTAGTGCGAGTAGTTTTCAAATT
This sequence comes from Elymus sibiricus, assembly GCA_039707655.1. Classification (NCBI taxonomy): domain Eukaryota; kingdom Viridiplantae; phylum Streptophyta; class Magnoliopsida; order Poales; family Poaceae; genus Elymus; species Elymus sibiricus. The sequence goes on from CM077663.1 coordinate 405,312,431, forward strand.
GAAATAGTTTAAATTTGAATTCTTTTGAAATTTGTGTGAATCACAAGTTTGTGAATAACTTTAGTTTAAAAATAGATTTTTGAGTGATTTGTTTTTCCTGTTGTTTAATATTAGTATGTTTTATCAGTATGTTCAATTTGGGAATTTTTAGGATATTTTAAATAGGTGTTTTAATCAAAACCAGATTCTGTTTAACTCTTTTAGTTTTATACCTTAATTGGTTTTAAATATTTTAGTTTATGTTTTCTTGTTATTATTTTGCCAAATTATATTATGTTTCTGTTAGTCAACATGAGGAGTTTTAATTTTCAACCCTTACTTACTTCATTTGCTATTTTTCATGCATTTAATGATTTTTTTGCGCTGAATGACCCTGAAATTGAAAAGCAGTACAAATGAACTCTGGAAAGGTTGAAACTTGGCATGGTATCATCATTTCACCCACATAGCATGTGCTAAAAAGTTGAGAGGGTTACGGCAAAAACTGGATGCACTTCGTGTACAAACTGGACCATCTCCTTCGAAGTATGAGGGTTTCGGACGAAAACTCATCTGTTACAAAGGCATTTTATTTTTTTAAACTTATTTCAACTCCATAATTTTTGTGCATTCAATATGAACCATTAAAAGCCAAATCCTCAAATTTCAACCATTTCTAACTTCATTTGCTTTTTTTCATGCATTAAATGATTTTTTTGTACTGAATGACCCTGAAATTGAAAAGCAGTAGAAATGAACTCTGAAAAGGTTGAAACTTGGCATGGTATCATCATTCCACCCACATAGCATGTGCTAAAAAGTTGAGAGGGTTATAAAAAAACTGGATGCAGTTTGTGTACAAACTGGACCATCTCCTTCGAAGTATGAGGGTTTCGGACGAAAACTCATCTGTTACAAAGGCATTTTATTTTTTTAAACTTATTTCAACTCCATACTTTTTGTGCATTCAATATGAACCATTCAAAGCCAACTCCTCAAATTTCAACCATTTCTAACTTCATTTGCTATTTTTCATGCATTTAATGTTTTTTTTAGCTGAATGACCCTGAAATTGAAAAGCAGTACAAATGAACTCTGAATAGTTTGAAACTTGGCATGGTATCATAATTTCACCCACATAGCATGTGCTAAAAAGTTTAGAGGGTTACGACAAAAACTGGATGCAGTTCGTGTACAAACTGGACCATCCCCTTCGAAGTTTGAGGGTTTCGGACGAAAACTCATGGGTTACAAAGGCATTTCATTTTTTTAAACTTATTTCAACTCCATACTTTTTGTGCATTAAATATGCACCATTCAAAGCCACATCGTCAAATTTCAACCATTTCTAACTACATTTTCTATTTTTCATGCATTTAATGATTTTTTGAGTTGAATGACCCTGAAATTGAAAAGCAGTACAAATGAACTCTGAATAGGTTGAAACTTGGCATGGTATCATCATTTCACCCACATAGAATGTGCTAAAAAGTTGAGAGGGTTACGACAAAAACTGGATGCACTTCGTGTACAAACTGGCCTATCACGGCTACTCATTAGAGAAGAAAGTGATGACGGTGAAGCCGATCACATCCCAGAGTGGGGTCTTGGGGTATAAAACTTTTTCTTCGCGTGTGTCCCTTTGCGCCGTAACCGTGGATAATCTTCATCATTTAACATGATGCTCGGGTCAGTCTTCACACTAGTAGAGAAATGGCTAGCCACAACTCTTGTTGGTGGCGCGCCATTTTCAGCCGACGCCAGTACTAATATTTTCAAATAGTGCTGGTGTTGCCTAAATTTGTACGTTATTGGTACAGACTTAGTGGTGGCGTGCAAATTCTACCGAACGTCACTTGTATGAGGACCCCAACGCTCTCGCCTTTCACCTATTATTGTTGGCGTGACTAAAGTTCCTACGCCATAGGTATTTTCGTAGGCCCGGCGTGGCGCATTCAGGCCCATTAGGCCCATGCCAGCACTAGTAGGTTTTAACAGGTAAAATCCAGATCCATTCGTCCTCACTCTCTCTCGATCCCCAACTCCACCCGTCCTCCTCTCGAGTCGGTGCCTCGCCCGACGCTGCCCGTCTCCACCCGATGCCGCCACGCCCGACCCTGCCCGTCTTCGTCGGAGGAGGAGCGTGAGGCCGCCCCCCCTTCGTCGCCCAACGCTGCCCTTCTCCCACTACTAGGAGAAAGCCTACTAGTAGCGCTTGAAATATCTATAGCAGTAGCGCTGGGTCCAGCGCTACTGCTAACGCGCTACAGCTAAGTTGTAGTAGTAGCGCTTGTTGGTGCAGTGCTACTGCTAAGTATGGTTAGCAGTAGCGCTGCACTGACCAGCGCTACTGCTAACTATCTGTAGCACTGCAGAAAGGCAAGCGCTGCTGCTAATCCAGCGCTGCTGCTAGATGCCTTCCAGCGCTGCTGCTAGTATTCCTGCTTTCACAGATTCATACCCCCTCTACGTATTTGTGATGTATTTGTACAGGCTCTATACAGTAGTTTCATCAGATCACAATAAACATACACTATTCTCATCATATCATACACATACAGTAGTCTCGTCATACCATCATCATCATCATCATTCAACACAAATATCATCACATATCGAAAATAGCGATACACAAGTCATGTCATGTCTCGAATAAGTGCAACTGCATGGTCATGACACACACACAAGTTTCATCATCTCTATCTAAACCATGATGTAGAAGAGAAGAGCGATTAGCATGAGCAAGACCGCGAGTATGTAGTACTTGAGGCACCGGTGGTTCCGCCCCCGCTCTTGCCGGAGCGTCCACCTCAAGTAACTACTTTCCGCTTCGGCTCTGCTATCGAACCCTCTGTGGCTAGCACCTGGGTACTTTTCCACCTGGGCTTGAGCGTCTGGCCAGTGGTCGTAGACTCCTGGAACCCTCCCAACGAACACGGCGTAGCAGTCCTTTGCCATCTCTGATCTATGTACCTGCATCGCCAGTTGATGAACTGAACAATAATATGCAACATAATATACTTAAGAAAACAAAGAGGCATAATTAGCAAAATACAAGCAACCTATAGTAAACATAAATGACGAAGTTCCTCATACCCAAACTAATTAACTAGAGCGATCTACGCTAGTTCAGGACCACGGTTTAATTACATCACATAGTTTCGCCGTGCATAAATTCAAAGTTTTGCGATAGAAAGACAGTAGTGACACATATATTGTCAACGACAATCAGTCCTCCATGTCGGCGGTCCAATCTTCATAGTCAGGGAGGAAGCACCCGAGCTTCTTGAAAGGCTTCAGGTCCAGACGCTGAGCGATTAGCAGTGCTCGGACATCATCCCGCGTGATTGGCCCATGGTAGAACATCCCTGTTGGTTCGAGGACCTGCTTCATGATCACTTGGGCAAGTTCACACTGTACGTGATAAAACTCAGCTTGGATTCGATGATCCGGTGTCTTTCCTATGCTTGTGGCCCAGTTGACAATCTCGGCATCGTGGGTAGTAGCTGACATGCGAAGGCGTTGATTATCCCTTCTGAACTCGAGCAGGTGATGCATGAGGTAGAATCCATCAGCCTCACTGATGTGCAGATGCTAGATGCAGCAGAAGTCGGTCTTATGGCTGAAAACCAGCCCGTTCTTCCTGTACTTTTTCACCGTGATATATCCACCAGACAGGCTGAAGGTTAACAGGGCACTATCGAGAACACCCTTTATGTGCTTGTAATCCTTTTTCTTGATGTTCTTCGATGAGTCCAAGTACAAAACATGGGAGTATTCTGGGTACAGAACGATGAGGACGGCGCCCCCCCCCCCCCCCCCCCCCGCTGTGCAAATTAAGTACACCTCAAATTAGCCTCCATGCTTGCAAAGGAATGATTAACACTTACGAAAGGATATGCGCGGATGACTTACGTGGGATGATAAGGCAGGAGAATCGCTTCCTTGTCCTTATTAGCGATCATGAAGCCGCCGGTGTACTTGCTCGCATAGTCACGGTGCTCTTTGCAGACTGCCAAGAAGCTCTCGTGCATATGGTACGGGTCCGCGACGCAGATATATTTTATGTTCTCGATCCTGATGAAGTAGTTGAGATACAGCGCATACATGCGGATGAACTGGAAATCCAGCTTGGTCATGTGGAACATGTCGTAGATGTAGTCAAATCGCAGGATGAACTTATCCGGGGGCCATCCCTCGACATACAACTTCCCACCCGGCACCAGAGCCGCGTAAAGCGGGTATCCTGGTTTTTCCGAGATGAGAAGGCTTTTCTCTCTGGCCAGCACATCTTCATGGAGTCTCCTTAGATCATTGTTCAGCATGTGCTCTAGCGCTTTCGCAGGTAGGATCGGGTCGCCGGCGACATGGAAACGCTTCGCACCTTCGACAGGTATTCTATCTACCACCCGGGGCTTTAAAGGCGGCTGGCTGCTTGAAGCAGCTTTGGCGCCTTTAGGGCCTTTCCTGTCCGGTCTCCTCCTTTGCTTCTTGGCGGGTGGCGGTAGTGAGCCCACCATACCTTCCCTAACCACCACCCCCAGTGTCGTCGTGCTAATCAGTGGACGGCCCTCGGGTTGTTGCTGGGTAGAGGCGGCATCTGGAGGCGTCTCCTGCGAGGATCGCTTGAAGAGAGACTTTTTGCATTCCGCCTTAGGACGTTCCGGCTCCGGCAAATCAGGCAGCATCAAGTCATCATCTCCACGCTCATAGCCTGAGTCTTCATCGTCCTGAGCCATCAATCCTCCATCATCATAGGCAGTATTGAAATACTTGTCTGGGTCATCATCATCCTCCTCCATGTCATCATCAGCATTTGCTTCTTCGACAACGGGGGCGACGTCATCTGGCACTAATGGAGGCTCTCCCTCGTGTCGTCCGCTATCACCCGCCACGACAGGTGCAGGTAATTCACTAGTAGAAAACAGGGCTTTGAAACGGGCCAGAACATTGCATTACTCCCGGTCGTGTTACGAACCGGGACTGATGGGTGCATCAGTCCCGGTTCGTCAGGCCAGGGCGCCCGCCGGGCCTCGGCTGGAACCAGTCCCGGTTCGTGTGACACCTTTAGTCCCGGTTCCAGACACGAACCGGGACTAAAGGGCCTCGCTCCTGGCCCAGCCCCTTTAGTCCCGGTTGGTGGCTGGAACCGGGACTAAATATTCACCTTTAGTCCAGGTGCTAGCCACCAACCGGGACTTATACAACGCCTATATATATGCTCGCCCCTGCCCGCTCACTCCTCTGTTTTTTGGCCGGGCGGCGTTTGGGAGGTGTGTTGCTCTCTGTTCTCACCTCCTATGCACATGAGGTGTTCGATGAAATGCCGCAGCCACACTTAAGTTTTCTCCTCTCCAAACTCGACCTCCAAGCTACATTTTCCCTAAGATTTGTTTAGGTTTGGCGGTGCACCAACTACACAAGTGTTCTAATAAAAGGTTAACGACTTCATTGTTTTATCTCTCACTGCTAGTTTAGCTCATTTCAAATGCTCTAGAAGTATGAATTTTATGTATTTATTTTGGTCACTACTGTACTTTGATTTTAATGTGATGATGAACTTCTATTAATTTGGTCACTTCTCTATTCATGATGTTTTGTCATGGTTTTTGATACACTTAATTATATAATGCACGCAGATGAACCGGCAATGGATGTACGGTGACCGACGGACCTCCGAGTACATTAAGGGCCTGCATAATTTTCTCGAAGTGGCTGAGGCAATCAAGCAGAATGGTTTTATGTATTGTCCATGTACTATCTGTGGGAATATGAAGGATTACTCTAACTCGAGAACCCTTCACGTCCACCTGCTTGAGAAGGGTTTCATGCCACACTATAATGTTTGAACCAAGCACGGAGAAAGAGGGGTTATGATGGAAGACAACGAAGAATAAGAGGATGATGACAACTATCCGCCCCCTGAATACGGTGATGCTGCAATGGGGGAAGCTGAAGATCAAGAGGAAGAACAAGACGATGTGCCCGATGATGATCTTCGCCGGGTCATTGTTGATGCAAAGAGACAATGCCAAAGTGAAAGGGAGAAGTTGAAGTTCGATCGCATGTTAGAGGATCACAAAAAAGGGTTGTACCCAAATTGCGAAGATGACAACACAAAGCTTGGTACCACACTGGAATTGCTGCAATGGAAGGCAGAGAATGGTGTATCTGACAAGGCATTTGAAAAGGTGCTGAAAATAATGAAGAATAAGCTTCCAAAGGACAACGAATTGCCCGACAGTACATACGAAGCAAAGAAGGTTGTCTGCCCTCTAGGATTGGAGGTGCAGAAGATACATGCATGCCCTAATGATTGCATCCTCTACCGCGGTGCGTACGAGGATTTGAACGCATGCCCGGTATGCTGTGCATTGCGGTATAAGATCAGACGAGATGACCCTGGTGATGTTGAGGGCCAGCGCACCGGGAAGAGGGTTCCTGCCAAGGTGATGTGGTATGCTCCTATAATACCACGGTTGAAACGTTTGTTCAGAAACAAAGAGCATGCCAAGTTGATGCGATGGCACAAGGAAGACCGTAAGAAAGACAAGAAGTTGAGAGCACCCGGTGATGGGTCGCAGTGGAGAAAGATCGAGAGAAAGTGGGGGGACTTTACAGGTGACCCAAGGAACGTATGGTTTGGTTTAAGTGCAGATGGCGTTAATCCTTTTGGGGATCAGAGCAGCAAGCATAGCACATGGTCTGTGACTCTATGTATGTATAACCTTCCTCCTTGGTTGTGCATGAAGCGGAAGTTCATTATGATGCCAGTGCTCATCCAAGGTCCTAAGCAACCCGGCAATGACATTGATGTGTACCTAAGGCCATTAGTTGATGAACTTTTACAACTGTGGAATGGAAAAGGTGTACGTGTGTGGGATGAGAACGAACAGGAGGAATTTGACCTATATGCGTTGCTGTTTGTAACCATCAATGATTGGCCTGCTCTCAGTAACCATTCAGGACAGACAAACAAGGGATACCACGCATGCACGCATTGTTTAGATGACACCGATAGTATATATTTGGACAAATGCAGGAAGAATGTGTACCTAGGGCATCGTCGATTTCTTCCGACCAACCTTCAATGTCGAAAGAAAGGAAAGCATTTCAAAGGTGAGGCAGATCACCGAAAGAAGCCCGCCCTGCGTACTGGTGATCACATACTTGATATGGTCAATGATTTACAAGTAATCTTTGGAAAGGGTCCTGGCGGACTATCTGTTCCGAATGACGCTGAGGGACGCGCACCCATGTGGAAGAAGAAATCTATATTTTGGGACCTACCCTATTGGAAAGACCTAGAGGTCCGCTCTGCAATCGACGTGATGCACGTGACGAAGAATCTTTGCGTGAACCTACTAGGCTTCTTGGGAGTGTATGGGAAGACAAAAGATACACCAGAGGCACGGGAGGACCAGCAACGTGCGCACGAAAAAGACGGCATGCATCCAAAGCAGTATGAAGGTCCTGCCAGCTACGCACTTACCAAAGAAGAGAAGGAAATCTTCTTTGAATGCATGCTCAGTATGAAGGTTCCGTCTGGCTTCTCGTCGAATATAAAGGGAATAATAAATATGGCAGAGAAAAAGTTCCAGAACCTAAAGTCTCATGACTGCCACGTGATTATGACGCAACTGCTTCCGGTTGCATTAAGGGGGCTTCTACCGGAAAACGTTCAATTAGCCATTGTGAAGCTATGTGCATTCCTCAATGCAATCTCTCAGAAGGTAATCGATCCAGAAATCCTACCAAGGTTAAAGAGTGATTTGGTGCAATGTCTTGTCAGTTTCGAGCTGGTGTTCCCACCATCCTTCTTCAATATCATGACGCACGTCCTAGTTCATCTAGTCGACGAGATTGGCATTCTGGGCCATGTATTTCTACACAACATGTTCCCCTTTGAGAGGTTCATGGGAGTCTTAAAGAAATATGTTCGTAACCGTGGTAGTCCAGAAGGAAGCATCTCCATGGGCCATCAAACAGAGGAAAGCATTGGGTTTTGTGTTGACTTTATTCCTGACCTTAAGCCGATTGGTCTCCCTCAATCGCGGTATGAGGGGAGACTGACTGGAAAAGGCACGCTAGGAGCGAATTCAATAATATGTAGGGACGGGCATTCTTGGTCTCAAGAACACTACACTGTTCTACAGAATTCTACCTTGGTGACCCCGTATGCCAATGAACACGAGAATATTCTGCGCTCCAAACACCCGGAGCAGTGTGACGACTGGATTACATGTGAACACATCAGGACTTTCGGCAGTTGGTTGCAAAAAAATCTCATGGGTAACACCACTGTTGCAGATGAGCTGTACTCATTGGCCAGGGGACCATCTTCGACTATATTGACTTACAAAGGGTACGAGATAAATGGGAATACATTTTACACGATCGCCCAAGATCAAAAGAGCACCAACCAAAACAGTGGTGTCCGCTTTGATGCAGCAACCAACAGGGGAAATGACACATATTATGGTTACATAGTGGACATATGGGAACTTGACTATGGACATGATTTTAAGGTCCCTTTGTTTCGGTGCAAATGGGTCAATCTGTCAGGAGGCGGGGTACAGGAAGACCCGCAGTACAGAATGACAATAGTGGATCTGAACAATCTTGGGTACACAGACGAACCATTCGTCCTAGCCAATGATGTGGTGCAGGTTTTCTACGTGAAGCACATGTCTACCAAACCGAGAAAAAGAAAAGATAAGGAAGCGAATACATCATACGATGAGCCAAAGCGCCACATAGTTCTTTCAGGGAAAAGAGACATCGTGGGAGTGGAGGGCAAGACAGACATGTCTGAAGATTATGAAAAGTTTCATGAAATTCCTCCCTTCAAAGTGAAGGCTGACCCAAGCACCCTGTTAAACGATGAACATTATCCATGGTTACGGCGCAATAAGCAAGGGACACATGCGAAGAAAAAGTGAAGACTTTCTCTCCACAACTATTCTGATGAAATGCCTTTTGTAACTGATGAGTTTTCGTCTGAAACCCTGATACTTTGAAAGAGATTGTTCATTTTGTACACGAAGTGCATCCAGTTTTTGCCGTAACCCTCTCAACTTTTTAGCACATGCTATGTGGGTGAAATGATGATAGCATGCCAACTTTCAACCATTTCAGAGTTCATTTGCAGTGCTTTTCAATTGAGGGTCATCTTAGCTCAAAATAAATCATGAAATGCGCATGAAAATAGCAAATGAAGTCAGAAAAGGTTTGAAAAGTGATGATGTGGCTTTGAATGGTGCATATTGAATGCATAAAAAGTCTTGAGTTGAAATATGTTTTAAAATTTGAAATCCTTTTGTAACTGATGAGTTTTCGTCCAAAACCCTGACACTTCGAAAGAGATTGTTCATTTTGTACACGAATGCATCCAGTTTTTGCCGTAACCCTCTCAACTTTTTAGCACATGCTATGTGGGTGAAATGATGATACCATGCCAACTTTCAACCATTTCAGAGTTCATTTGCAGTGCTTTTCAATTCAGGGTCATCTTAGCTCAAAATAAATCATGAAATGCATGAAAAATAGCAAATGAAGTCAGAAAAGGTTTGAAAAGTGATGATGTGGCTTTGAATGGTGCATATTGAATGCATAAAAAGTCTTGAGTTGAAATATGTTAAAAAAATTGAAATCCTTTTGTAACTGATGAGTTTTCGTCTGAAACCCTGATACTTCGAAAGAGATTGTTCATTTTGAACACGAAGTGCATCCAGTTTTTGCCGTAACCCTCTCAACTTTTTAGCACACGCTATGTGGGTGAAATGATGATAGCATGCCAACTTTCAACCATTTCAGAGTTCATTTGCAGTGCTTTTCAATTGAGGGTCATTTTAGCTCAAAATAAATCATGAAATGCATGAAAAATAGTAAATGAGGTCAGAAAAGGGTTGAAAAGTGATGATATGGCTTTGAATGGTGCATATTGAATGCAGAAAAAGTCTTGAGTTAAAATATGTTTAAAAAATTGAAATCCCTTTGTAATAGACGTGTTTTCCCAAGGTTATTTGTAATAGACGATGCGGTCCGAGATAGACATCTTCCAAAAGTTATTTTTGTTAAAAACTTTAATAGCAAAAAGAATATTCATAAAGTATTTTTGTTAAGAACTTTTAATATGCAAAAAAATAACATAAAAAAATAGCAAAAATGAACATTGATGCGCTTTGAGAGTGAAATTCAATTTGATTTCAGGTCAAATTTCCTCCCATATAAGGGCATCTATTTTCACTTTGAGAGTAACTCAACAAGGCAGAGAGGGGCGGGCTTATAAACCGGTGCGAGCGCCCCTCGCTTGGCGAGGTGGGACTAAACTCCCACCACAGCCAGGACCAACCCTTTCGTCCCGGTTGGTGGCTCCAACCGGGACTGATGACACCATTTAGTCCCGGTTGGTGGCTCCAACCGGGACCAAATGTCTCTGCTTCCCGCCCTTTGGGCTGCTGAAATTGACCTTTGGTCCCGGTTGGTGGCACCAACCGGGACGAAAGGTGGGCATTAGTCCCGATTGGATCCACCAACCGGGACCAAAGGTTTTCGCATATAAGGCGGGACTTGTCAAAATTTCCCCCAATCTCTCCCATTCGCCCCGACGCCGCCAGGCTGCCGGAGCTTGCCACCGCCCCTAAGCCCGTCCTCGTCGTCGCCGCCGTCCCCGAGCCCGTCCTCGTCGTCGCCGCCGTTCCCGAGCCCGTCCTCGTCGTCGCCGCCGCCCCCGAGCCCATCCTCGTCGTCGCCGCCGCCCCCGAGCCCGTCCTAACCGCCGCCCCCGAGCCCATCGTCGCCGCCGCCCCCGAGCCTGACCTCGCCGCCGCCCCGAGCCCGTCCTCGCGCGCCTCCTCGTCCTCGTCGACGTTGTCGCCGCCCCCGACGCCGGACGCCGCCCGCGCCACCTCCCCGAGCCTCGTCGTCGCCGCCCGCGCCTCCTCCCCGAGCCCGTCGTCGGCGGTGAGCTCCTGCCCCCTCCTCCGCGGCCACCGCGGCCACCGCGGCCGTGTGCGCCGGCGCCGCTAGCCTGCCCCGGCCCTCGCACACGTTTTTTTTTTGTTTTACTATTTTTATTAGTTGTTCTAGTTTATTTTATTAGTTGTTTTAGTTTGTTTTATTAATTTGTTGTTTTAGTTGTAAAAAAGTTTTAGTTGTTTTAGTCGGCGAACCCGAGGAGTCCCCGAGGATCGCCGAGGAGGAGTCCCCGACGATCGCCGGGGAGGAGGCCCCGACGATCGCTTAAGTAGAAAATGTGTCATTGTTGTTAAATATGTTATTATTGTCATAGTTGTCAAATGCAATCATCTTTATTAAAGTTTATTAAATAGTAGGAATTTAAATAGTTGTAGAATTTGTTCTCGACGTCGACGATGCACGGCCTGCATCCTCGTCGTCGACTCGGCGCCGGCGACCACCTGCTTGAGAGGCGCTATGATCGTATTGTTGCATTGCCTTGTATTGATTTGCATATATATCTCATGTTAGTATATTGCCACGTTGTATAATATTTGCAGAAACTATGGATCAAAGAGACTTAGAAAAAGAACAGTTGTTGGGGGATATAATCCACGCCGGAGGTGATCCCTTGTCGTATCTCAATGACTCTGATTATCAGGAAGGAGAGGATGACGGCTCCGGTGATCCAACAATGGAGGAGGAAGGAGATCATGACGGCTCCGGTGACCGAATGGCGGAGGAAGGAGATCATGATCACGGCCCCGGTGACCGAACGACAGAGGAAGGAGATCATGATCACGGCTCCGGTGACCGAACGGAGGAGGGAGCCTCAACTGTTTCAAAGTCTGACGAGGTAAGGAGACGAGGCCCGAAGAAAAGGTTGCGCCCAGATGAAAGGTTCACGATCATAGAAGTCGCGATAGATGGCCAACCGATTGCTCCCAAGCGGACCAAGGACGCATTTGTACATCAGTGTGGAGTTGTTGTTAGGGACCATGTCTCGATCAACACCCATCAATGGAATAAGAATAATAAGGACCCTGAAGTTTCTTATGTCCATGATAGACTGAAAGATGATATTTGGACCGAGCTGATGGCAAATTTCAGCTTACCGCGAGAGGAGGATCCGAATAACCCTGTTATAGAGCGAAAGGTCAAGGCATTTGCTCTTAAGAAGATGGCAGAACTATTCAGGAACTGGAAGAAAGAGTTGAACACAAAGTTTGTCGAAAAAGAGGAGACTCCGAAATTCGTCTGTCGATATGAGAAGATAAAAGATCAATGGCCCGAATTTGTGGCCTACAAGAAATCGGAGAAGGGTAAGAAATGGTCACTGACAAACAAGAAAAATGCTGCAAGGAAGAAGTTTCACCATCACACGGGGTCAGGTGGCTACTACAAAGCCCGACCGTTGTGCGACAAAGCTGAGCAATACATGCTTGCTAAGAATGTCCAACCAGCGACATTGCACTGGCCAGATCGTTCAAGGACTTGGTTCTTCGGGGTTGGGGGAACTTTGGACCCAGAAACAGGGGAGTGTGTTTGGACTGACGAGCAATTTGCAATACCCTTCCGGAAGCTTCAGGCAGTAATCAAGGCAGCGCAGGAAGGGACGTTCATTCCCGACAGAGAGAAGGACGAGCTGACAGAGGCCCTCGGGAATCCTGAACACCCTGGATGAACACGAGGCACACCAGGCTCCGTTCCATGGAAGCATGGGTTTCCCGACAGCGGTGGTTATAGAAGCCGAGAGAGAAAAAGGAAACATGAAGCAAGCGAAATGCAGAAGCTCAGTGCAAGATTAGCAAAACTAGAGGAACTCGAGAGCCAGCGAGCTACCGACCAACCATCTGAGCGGCACGAAGATGCTTCCTTCGACGCTACCCCACCATCTCAGCGGAGAAGCAACATGGCTTCCACGGAGCTCGTTCAGCCTGATTTCACGGCGACTGAACATTGCGAGCTAATGACGAAATGCCAGAACCTGACCTTCAAGGCGGCGGTCGGCTCTGTTGTACCTCCTCGAGCTGAGGGAACTTTCCATTGCCGTCCGATTCCACAAGGCTATGCTGTTGTGACGGTGGATGAAATAATGAATGGATTTGAGAGGCTGGAGCTTGACAACCCTACAGGTGAAGAGGATATTATTCTTTTGGAAAATGCTTTGAGGAGTACCTGTCTATGGAGAAAAGAGTACATCAAGCTTCCAAACTGGACGCCTCAGCAGACTCCGCCTCCTCCTCCTCCGACGCGTCAGGGCACTCCGCCTCCTCCTTCTCCTCCGGCGCGTCAGGGCACTCCGGCTCCTCCGGCGTCACAGGGCACTCCGCCTCCTCCTTCGCCTCCTCCGGCGCGTCAGGGTACTCCGCCTCCTCCTCCTCCTCCTCCGGCGCGTCAGGGCACTATGCCTCCTCCGGCGCGTCAGCAACGGGGGAAGAGAGTCGCCGCCGCCGCTCCGGCGGCTAGCAGTACAATAGGCGGGAAGAAATTCAAATATGGTCCAAGCCTCAAGCCTCTTCAAAAGTTACCATATGAGAGGTCCGAAGAGGAAAACACTGAAATCAGTGCAGCCGAAGTGAAGGCCCATTTTGCACGGAAAGATCCACCTCCGAAGGAAACGGTAGATCCGGTGAAAGCTAAGCGAACTCTGCATGCCCTGAAGCGACCACCACGGACTCGGCTATCCAACTATGACCGCATAGTTACTAAGACACATGCTGAAGCGCAGCGGTCGGGAAGTACTTCTAGTGCTGCAAGAGAGAAAAAGCGAAGAAGTGGGAAAACAATTCCCCAGCTCGGCGAACAGGAGATGCAATCGTGCCCCCCGCTCAAGGTGTCTAGCGATATCGCTAATCATCCGGTGCTACTGCCCGGTACCACTCTTGATGATTACCTGCCCGATGATGTAGAAATTGAAACGGCTGAGGTAGTAGTAGACGACTTTAGATACGAGCACGGGAAGCCTCTCGTCAAACCTGATCATCCTCATCTAACAACGATGATGCAAAAATTGCATGACTGGTACATGGAAACCTACAGGAAGTCCGGGACCGACAGTTTGTTTGTCGGAATTAAAAAAGAGCACGACTTCCCTGGTGTCGAGGTGCTGCCTGTTGAATTTGTGGAGGTACTTCAGTTATACAATCAAAAGGCCCTCGACAAACAACTCATGACTTGCTACTGTCTGTAAGTATTACTTCTATAATTAAGTCTCTAGCTCAGCTCGTTCATTGCATGTATATATAATTATCCTCACTATATTATGCAGATTGAAGATGGTCGAATGCGAAAAAGCACAAATCTATGACATTGGGTTCATTAGCCCAAATACCGTAAATGAATGGTCGGTACAAAAGGAGGCCAAAGATACCGAGAAGAACATGCTAGAATCGTTCCTTAGACATCAAAACAAAAGGGAAATACTCTTTCCTTACAACTTCGAGTGAGTGTTACTGTCTTGTGCATATTCGGTTTCGCTTACTCGAGGTTAAGTAATGTAATTGATGAGTTATGTGTGCGCAGCTACCACTATATTCTGCTATCCATTAACCTTGACGGGGCATTAGTAACTGTCTTAGACTCGCTCCGTAAAGATCCCAAGTATTATGCGGACATGACTGCAATGCTCCAGAAGTAAGTTCAATCAATACCGGGACAATATCGGCAACTTTCGTTCATTTCCTGATATCAAGTAATCATTTTCTTTGCCTGCCAGGGTTTGGAAAAAGTTCACCACTATGGTTCCGGGTCTGAAGAAGGAGCTGTGATTTAGGCACCCCAAAGTAAGTAGTACTAGCTAGTTCCGCACATCTCTCATTGATTCTAGTTTCATCAATAGCATTATCATGCTTGCTTATCAGTTTGATTGAACTCTATTCTCGTAAAGTGCTTGTACCAGTCACCCGGGACTACTTTATGTGGATACTACGTATGCGAGTTCATTCGCTACTATACCTCTGAGCGGGGCTTCTCTGAGAAACAATTTGAAGTACGTAAACAATATTCACAATTTTATTTTACATATTACCATCAATTGTGTTGAGTTTCATTCATATATATGTATTGACCCCCTTCTTTAAATTAGATCTGGCAGATGCGGGATGAACTCCTACCACATGATCGCATATGAGCAATTCAAGAGGAATTGGCGGGCTTCTTTCTTGACCACGTCATACCTGAACACGGAGAATACCATGTGAAATTAGATATTAGGTGTTAGGGATTGTAAGAGATGTTTTACTGTACGTATGTAGTAGCGTCGGATAGATATACGAAAACTTGTTGTTCGACCAAGCACAGAGAAAGAGATGTCACTTCTCTCTATATATGTTCATGACGATCTTGTGTAATTAATGGTTTCCTTCATTTGCTTACTAGCTAGCGTCGAGTTCTCTCTATATGTATAGTAGCTAGCATCGACCAAGCAAGGAGAAAGAGAGGTCACTTCTCTCTATTAGCTAGCTAACACAATATGAAACCCCTAAATTAACCCTAAAAAAAACCCCAATGCCTGCGAGTTGTTGACGCATGGCCGCCTTTTGGTCCCGGTTGGTGTTACCAACCGGGACTAAAGGTCCTCCTGCCTGGGCGCCCCGCAGCGGCCACGTGGAGTCCCATTGGTCCCGGTTCGTAAGCAAACTGGGACTAAAGGTTTTGGGCATTAGTCCCGATCGTGTTGTCCCTGTTCCAGAACCGGGACTAAAGGCCCTCTGGAACCGGGACTAGTGCCCTGTTTTCTACTAGTGATTTGGTAGGTGCGTGGTGTTCATACCTTCTTGAGAAGCTGTCGTTGGTGTGATACTGGGCGCCTCGACACGATGAAGAGTCTTCGACCAAGGCAAGAACCAGCTCTTGCATGCGCTAATCCGTTGAGGGGTCTCCTCGTCATCGACTGGTATCGGAGGAGGCAAATCCTCAAAGCCCGCTAAGACACTGGCCACGTTAACCTTGAAGACGCCATCGGGCATCTCTCAGTTGTGGAACATGCGGTCCTTCGGCTTCACGATCGTTGCCTTTCCCACGGCCACCTTCTGGCCCTTGATGTCGTACAGTAGGGTGCACGGGATATCGTTGGCCTACGAAGACATGTCTGCGACGTCAAACATCCGAAAGGCAACTGAAACGGAAAACTATATAGACATGATGGTGAAAAGGGTATGACATGTAATTACCGTGAGGGCGTCGAGCTCGGCCATAGACGAAGGCCCGCCGAGCATGCCAGAGACGGAGGTCGGGCTGCTTTGAACAGGAGCGGGACCTTTTGCGGTTGCTTGAGCAGGTGCTGGTGGTGTGATGGTCACCGAATTGCTCCCGACGTAGCTGGGAAGGGGAAAGTCCTCTGGCCCTTTCTCTGGATTGCTCTTCGACCAATCGATAATTGCCGGAATCAAGCTGGTAATAATTGCAGATTGGAAGTTATTGACCGCTGCATTGACTACCCCGAGCAACTCTTCTTTGGTCTCAGCTTTGGTCTTATTGACCGCAATCGCGACCTTCTCGTCGATGGTCTGCTAGTTGAGCGCCGATCTCTTCCTTCTTTCCTCTGGCTCCTCGCGGTAGCACGTCTTCCACGAGGCGCCATCTCCGACGCCGTGCGCACGTCCATAGGACGGCGGTTGGTCCTCCGGGACCTTTTTCAGTATGTTCAGGGCCCGGTTGAAATGGGTGTCCCACTTGGGCCTCGCTGACGACTGTGACGACTCGTCGCTTTCGGCTGCCTTTTGGTGCTACTCTTTCTGCAAAAGGAACGTGGATGGTTTACTAATAATGTGACAAAACTTGTAGTCGAATTGATTGGAAGCTAATATGATAATGTGGTAATATAACAATTACCAGAACTCTGATGAACTCCCTCGTGTTCGGGTCCGTGTAAAAGATCTTCTTGACATGGTCCCACTTGTACCGGGCCCTGATCCTGTCACGCTCCAGCGGGTCGGTGAACTCCGCCAAGGGGTCTGGGATTCCGTGACTTTCACGTTCGGCGTCCTCCTTGGCCCATACATGCCTCTTCCCCTCGTAACCATGGCTTCCGAGGCGGTGGGGAGGCATGTTCCTGGCTTGGAGCGCCTTCATTTTCTCTGACTTTTTCTTGGTTTCATCTTTAGCGCAAGTCTCCTTGAAATTTTCAAAGTCCTCTTCCGTAAGTGTCGGATTGTCAGCATGAATCTTGGACCACGGTTCATTCTTCTCAATCGCTTTTTTCACCCGACCTTTCCAGGTGGACAAGTCATTGGTGAACGTCACCATCGCCTTGCTGTTTATCTTTGTCATGGCGTCGTCGGCCCACGGTTCTTTGCTTTCTGTGCGGCCGGGGAACAGGAACCTATTGTGCAACTTCTTTAGGAGTATGTGCTCCATATGTGGTATCATCTTCAACTTCTCGTCATTGATGTTGGTGGTTTCCCTGACGATGCATCCTAGTTGATTGCCCCAGCGCGAGCGCGTTTCCTCCGGCACCGTTGGCTCTAATTTCTTGGGGTGCATCTTCGTGACCACAATTTTTCCAATGCTGAGCTTGTTTGGTCTTCGTGTCCTCTTCTGCTTCGGTGCTTTACCGGCTACGACAGCATCGTTGCCAGTCTCGGGGGTGGTGTCGGTGCCGGTGCCAGTGCTGGTGCCGGTGTCGGTGCCGGTGCCAGTGCTGGTGCCGGTGTCGGCGTCGGTGTGGGGGTTGGTGCCACTGCCGCCACCATGCACCCCCATCTGGTGTTCGTCCGGGTAATCGAAATAGTGATTTGCTGCCTCGATGGGGTCTTCTTCGAGGCGAGTAGAACCCCCGGCTTCGGCGTGGCTAGACATGTTTTCTATTCACCAATTGTAAATAAAAGATATAATGAAGAGAAAAAAGGGGCCTATATTTGGTCGGAATGTTGATTCATTCCCCCCGGCAAATCCCGGGCACTCCATATGTCCTAGTTTCTAGCACGAGCCATGCCGAAAATCACGGAAATTTTCGGCATGACCTTTGCTAAAAAGTGGACATATGGAGCGCCTGAAATTTGCCGGAACGGAAATGAATCAACATTCCGGCAAAACATAGGCCACTTGGATATTCTTCGACATTCAACGAACATTGCAAAATCATATAACATCAATGACATATATCATATAACATCAATGACATATGAGCATCACAGGAGCACATAGTGAAATGACCTCACTAAACATTGCAAAATAGTGGTCTTTTCAAAAACCAAAAACCTTTGCAAAATGACCTCACTAAACATTTGCTGCTGTTTTTTATTTATAGCTAATTTATATACCTACAAAAATTGCCCTAGCTAATTTCCTAAAACATTAGCTACTGTTTTTTGCTAATTTAGCTAAATTTGCTAAATTTGCTACTGCCCTAAACTAAATTTGCTACGACCCTAAACAAATTTGCTACTGCCCTAATTAAACAAATTTGCTACTGCCCTAAACACTAGGGTTCATCATAGTATAGCTAATTTCCTAAAAAAAATTGCTAATTTTTTTTCCTAAATGCTACAAAAATTCCCATTGTCCTAAAAATATCCCTACTGTCCTTATTCCTAATCACAGCTGCAACATCTCATCTCCTAGGGTTCATACATCCAACTCCTAGCTAGGGTTCATATTAGAGAGAGAGAGAGAGAGAGAGAGAGGAGGGCAGGGGAGAGGAGAGGGAGAGGCTTACGGGGCGGCGGCGGCGAGGTAGATGGCAGGGGAGAGGGCGGCGGTGGCGAGGTCGAGGGCGGGCCCGTGCGGCGACGGTGAGGTCGAGGGAGGGCTCGGGCGACGGCCGGCGTCGAGGTCGACGACGGGCAGGGGTGACGGCGGGCAGGGGCGACAGCGGGTAGGGCGACGGCCGGCGGCGACAGAGTGGGGGGAGAGGGAGGCGGCGGCGAGGTCGAGGGCGGGCCCGCGCGGCGACGGTGAGGTCGAGGGAGGGCTCAGGCGACGGCCGGCGTCGAGGTCGACGGTGGGCAGGGGCGACGGCGGGCAGGGGCGACGGCGGGCAGGGGCGACAGCGGGCAGGGGCGATGCCCGGCGGCGACACAGTGGGGGGGAGAGGTGGAGATCGAGGGGGGATAAGGACTTGGCCAAATTTTGAGCCCGCGCGGCAGGGTTAACTAAAATTAGCAGCAGCGCTGGATTAGGACCAGCGCTATAGCTAAGTTAGCTATAGCGCTGGTCCTAATCCAGCTCTACTGCTAATTCTTATCATTTTCTTTTTATTATTTTCCTTTTCTAGTTTTTAGTTTTCTTTTCTTTTTATTATTTTCCTTTCCTTTTTTGTTTACTTTTCTTTTTCTTTTGTATTGCTTTCTCCCTTTTGTTTTTGCTTTTTGTTTTTCTCCCGACGGCCTCGCACGCAGTCGACGAGAACGTCTCCCTCCCACACTGCGCGAATATCACCGGAACCATGTGGTGGTAATTGAAGGGGATACGATGTATACATCAGTTGAACGATAACGGTTACTTAAGTGCGTACACAAAATAGATACATATATATAAATGATGGTTTCTCAGCTGCGTTGACGACGTTTCACATTGAGCTTCTTCCCTTTCTTGTTCGTTGCCGAATAATTGAGCCCCTCCTTGTGACTTTTCCGGAACCATGGAGTACGATCTTTCTTACGTAATGTAGTATTGATTCTTCTTTTCACGTATGCTTCATCGTCATCGTCATCTTCCCTCATCGGGTTGCCGTATTGGTCGTAGTCTTACCTCGTTGGCGACTCCATCCATTCCGCCGATGCTCCTTTTGCCTCTCCTCACGACAACACGGCTGGGATTGGTCGGGTCGGTTATGAAGAAGCATTGTGTCACGTGCTTAGCGTGTACTCATGGCTCAGTTTTGGCACGGTTGCGCTCTTCGCGTCGGGTATAGACATGGTAGTGAAATACTTGTTTTCTCTTACGACGTCCTTAGCCCATCTGACACGGAACATCGTCGCGTCGTGCATTCCAGCATAGTCAAGCTCCCAAATCTCTTCGACCCTTCCGTAGAATCTTTCAGTTGTGCCGTTGGCGTCGGTCACGCATTCAATCGTCACCCCGGAGTTCTGGTAATCACTGTCCATGTCTTTGCCCTCCGTGTAGAACGTGTACCCGTTGATATCGTATGACTGATAGGTCGCGAGTTTGGGCGCGGGGCCATGTGCTAAGGCGTGTATGAGCAATCCGTCCGAACTGCCCTCTTCCGGGGGATTTTCAAGAACTTGCTCTTTGAACCAACGCAAGAAAGGGGCATTTATGGAGCTAGCTAGAGATGAGAAGGCCATTTATGGAGGAGAGTTATGGTGGAGGGGGGCATTAATGGGGAGAGAAGAGAGGTAGGAGGAAGAGAGAAGAAGGGCAACAATGGTGAGGGGAGAGGGGAAAGGAGGGGGAGAGAGGGCAAAGGGGGGGAGGAGGGGGAGGGGGTGAAAAGGTGGCACTAGCCACGCCTAGCAGTAGCGCTGTTTTCCAGAAAGCGCTACTGCTATGTTACTTAGTAGTAGCACTTTCCAGAAAGAGCGCTACTATTAAGTGGGGCCCATTAGCAGTAGCGGTTCCACGAAAAAAAGCGCTACTGCTAAAATCTTAGTAGTAGCGCTGTATTCTGGACAACGCTGCTACTACCAATAGTGTCGGTGGGCTCATCGGGTCCCGCTTAGCAGTAGCACTCTTTATGTTTCCAGCACTACTGCTAAGTCTTTACTTGTAGCGCTGCCGAAATCCAGCGCTACTAGTAATTACCAGCAGCGGCTGTTACTTTCTAGCGCTACTGATAGTGTCCTACCTATAAGGTTTCTCCTAGTAGTGTCCATCCGACGCCGCCTCGACCCTCCCCTCCCGACTCAAGCACATGTATGTTCCTTATGTTCTAGTTCCAAGAGTTGTGGCTAGATAATTTTTTTCCTTATGTTCTAGTTCCAAGAGTTGTGGCTAGAGAATTCCTAATAGTGGGGTCTAGCTATTTAGATATAGAAGATATGTCATGATAGATAATTTTGTTCCTTATGTTCTAGTTCCAAGAGTTGTGGCTGGAGAATTCCTAATAGTGGGATCTAGCTATTTAGATATAGAATATAAGTCATGATAGATAATTTTGTTCCTTATGTTCTAGTTCCAAGAGTTGTGGCTAGAGAATTCCTAATAGTGGGGTCTAGCTATTTAGATATAGAAGATAAGTCATGATAGATAATTTTGTTCCTTATGTTCTATTTCTTTTTAAATTCTGCATGCTATTTTTAAATTCTTCATTCTATAAGATGGTGAGCTTTCATTACAGCACATATGGACAATTCATCAGCCAACAACGAATCGGTGGGCGACGTGCAGAACTGGAATCAGTGGCGATTAGAGTCTTTAGACTGGCGCATCAAAAAAGTCGAAGAAGGCAATGCCGCACTGAAGAATGAAAGGGATAGTCTGCTCGCAGAGGGTGCTAATGCCCGAACTAAGTTAAACGAACTGAAGGATCTGAGGGATGAGTTGACGGAGAAGAGAGACAACTTGAAGATGGAGAAAAAGAAATACAGGCTAGAGAAGCATAACCTACAGACAGACGTTGACCACTTCAAAAAAGATGGAGAGAACAATCGGAAAAAGCTTCGCCAGCTGGACTTAATCCTTGATGATGTTGAGTAGTTTTCAACTATGATGTTTGTGAGTATGTTTAGTTGTTGAGTACTAATTAGCTAAGTTATGAAGTCTGAAGTTTATGAGTATGTTTAGTTCATTAGTACTAAGTTTTAAACTCTTATTAAGTTTATGAGTATGTTTTGATCTGTACCTTTTGTGAAGTTTAAGCTCGTAGTTTCTGAAGGAGTTTTTTTTTATTATCCAAAAAAAACAAATTGCTGGCGTTGGACAACAACACACGACAAAGGTAGTGTAGATGTATAGCTAGCGTTGGCCAAGTTCAACGCCAGCATCATGTACTATACTACTGGCGTAGGATCCAACGCCACCACTATGTTTTAACTGTGGCGCCATATTGCTGGCGTCGGGTGTCTACGCCAGCAAGGCCATTTTGGCCACGCCATAGCTAGGCTTTTCTGCACAAGTGTCACTGTGAAGGGAGGAATTTCATGAAACTTTTCATAATCTTCTGACATGTCTGTCTTGTCCTCCACTCCCACGATGTTTCTTTTCCCTGAAAGAACTATGTGGCGCTTTGGCTCACCGTATGATGTATTCGCTTCCTCATCTTTCCTTTTTCTCGGTTTGGTAGACATGCCCTTCACATAGAAAACCTGCGCCACATCATTGGCTAGGACGAATGGTTCCTCTGTGTACCCAAGATTGTTGAGATCCACTGTTGTCATTCCGTACTTCGGGTCTACCTTAACCCCTGTCAGATTGACCCATTTGTACCGAAACAAAGGGATCTTAAAATCACGTCTGGAGTCAAGTTACCATATCTCCTCTATGTAACCATAATATGTGTCCTTTTCCCTATTGTTGTTTGTTGCATCAAATCGGACACCACTGTTTTGGTTGGTGCTCATTTTATCTTGGGCGATCATGTAAAATGTATTCCCATTAATCTCGTACCCTTTGATAGTCAATATAGTCGAAGATGGTGACTTGGACAACAAGTACAACTCATCTCCAACACTGTCGTCATTCATGAGATGTGTTTGCAACCAACCGCCGAAAGTCCCCATGTGTTCACGTGTAATCCAGTCGTCAGACTGCTCCGGGTGTTTGGAGCATAGAATATTCTTGTGTTCATTGATATACCGGGCCACCAAGGTGGAATTCTGGAGAACTGTGTAGTGTGCTTGGTTCCAAGAATGCCCGTCCCTACATATTACTAAATCCATTCCTAGCATGCCTTTTCCAGTCTCCCCTCATGCCGCGATCCAGGAACACCAATCGGCTTAAGGTCAGGAATAAAGTCAACACAAAACTCAATAACCTCCTCTGTTTCATGGCCCTTGGAGATGCTTCCTTCTGGCCTAGCACGGTTATGAAGATATTTCTTTAAGACTCCCATGAACCTCTCAAAGGGCAACATATTGTGTAGAAATACAGGACCCAGAATGGCAATCTCTTCGACTAGGTGAACTAGGACGTGCGTCATGATATTGAAGAAGGATGGTGAGAACACCAACTCAAAACTGACAAGACATTGCACCAAATCATTTTGTAACCTTGGTAGGATTTCTAGATCAATTACCTTTTGAGAAATTGCATTGAGGAATGCACATAGCTTCATAATGGCCAATCGAACATTTTCCTGTAGAAGCCCCCTCAATGCAACCGGAAGTAATTGTGTCATAATCACGTGGCAGTCATGAGACTTTAGGTTTTGGAATTTTTTATCTTCCATATTTATTATTCCCTTTATATTCGACGAGAAGCCAGACGGGACCTTCATACTGAGTAGGCATTCAAAAAATATTTCCTTCTCTTATTTGGTAAGAGCGTAGCTGGCAGGACAGTTTTCGAGGGTAGAGTATTCAACCCAAATTTATAGATTCGACACAAGGGGAGCCAAAGAATATTTGAGAGTATTAGCAGTTGAGTTGTCAATTCAACCACACCTGGAGATTAAATATCTGTAGCAAAGTGATCAGTACCACAGTAATATGATAGTTTGATAGCAGTAGTGACAGTAACAGTAGCGGTAACAGTAGTAGCAATAGTTTTGTAGCAGTTGGAACAGTAACAGCAGTAGTAACTTAGCAGGAACAATAAGTGGAAAACTCGTAGGCACTAGATCGGTGAACTCGTTGGATGATATTCATCATATAACAGTCATAACCTAGGGCCACACAGAACTAGCTCCAGTTCATAAATGTAATGTAGGCATGTATTCCGTAAATATTCATACATGCTTATGGAAAAGAACTTGCAAGACATCTTTTGTCCTACCCTCCCGTGGCAGCGGGTTCCATAAGGAAACTAAGGGATATTAAGGCCTCCTTTTAGTAGAGAACCGGAACAAAGCATTAACACACGATGAATACATGAACTCCTCAAACTACGGTCATCAGCGCGAAGTATCCCAAATATTGTCACTATGGGGTTGACGGATCATAACACGTAATAGGTGCATATGACTAGGCAAGATCAGATCAAGAACATAGATATAATGGTGATAACATAAATGGTTCAGATCTGAAATCATGGCACTCGGGCCCTAGTGACAAGCATTAGGCATAGCAAAGTCATAGCAACATCAATCTCAGAACATAGTGGATACTAGGGATCAAGCCCTAACAAAACTAACTCGATTACATGATGAATCTCACCCAACTCCTCACCGACCAGCAAGCCTACGAAGGAATTACTCACTCCCGGTGGGGACCATCATGGAATTGGCGATGGAGAAGGGTTGATGATGACGAAGACCGAAGATTCCCCTCTCCGGAGCCCCAAACGGGCTCCAGATCTAGCCTCCCGATGAAGAACAGGAGGTGGCAGCGGCTTCGTATCATAAAACGCGATGAAACTTTCTCTCTGATTTTTTTCTCCGAAAATAGGAATTTATAGTGCCGGAATTAGGGTCAGTGGGGCCACGAGGTGGGCACAACCCACCAGGGCTGCCCTAGTGTATGCTGCCCAGCCTGTGGCCCCCCTCCGGTGGTTCTTGACTCCAGTATTTTTTATTTATTCTAAAATAAATCTCCAAAAAGTTTCGTCCAATTCCGAGAACTTTTATTTCTGCACAAAAAACAACACCATGGTAGTTCTGCTGAAAACAGCGTTAGTCCGGGTTAGTTTCATTCAAATCATGCAAATTAGAGTCCAAAACAAGGGCAAAAGTGTGAGGAAAAGTAGATACGACAGAGACGTACCAACTCCACCAAGCTTAACCCATTGCTTGTCCTCAAGCAATTCAGTTGACAAACTGAAAGTGATAAAGAAAAACTTTTACGAACTCTTTTGTTCTTGTTTACATATATATGCTTAAGTAGCACCCAGGTTTTCAGCAAAGATTATGACTAACCATGCCAACACTAACTCTTAGAAACTATATTAACTCATATCAATAACATAAGCAACTAGCGAGTAATAATAACATATCTCAAATACCAACACTTTATCAAAACAATCATGATACCATATGACAATAGTGGTATCTCGCTAGCCCTTTCTGAGACCGCAAAACATAAATGCAGAGCACCTCCAAAGTTCAAGCAGCGACTAAACATTGTAATTCATGGTAGAAAAGATCCAGTCATGCTGCACCCAACATCAACTATACATAATGCATGAGGATGACATTAGTCCTCTCAAACCTGGCGCTTATTTGAGAAGGTGATGACTCAACATAAAAGTAAATAGATAGTCCCTTCACAGAGGGAAGCATGGATTTGCAGCGGTGCCAGAGCTCAAGGTTTAAAATAGGGATAGATATAATTTTGGGAGGTACACCCTTCCTGTCAACGTTACGACCAAGAGTTATCAATATCTTCCATGCTAAACAAATTAGCGGCGGTTCCCAAGCGGTAAAAGTAAAGGTTTACTCCCCCTCCACCAACAATCACACTCCACGACTAGCCGCACCCACGGGTACCGTCCAAACCAACAACATTCCTGGGGGATTTTTGTTTAATTATTTTTGATTTTTGATTTCGGGACTGGGAATCCCTATTACCGCCCCTCTCGTGTAAGGACGAGTGAATAAACACTCATCATGAGAATAACCCGCTTAGCATGGGATATACTGACCACCCCCTATCGCTCCATGAGCGGTCCAAGCATACAAAACAGATGTTCATTTGAATTTTTAGAGGTGGCACATGCAAATTTACTTTGGAACGGTAGGGTATTACCGCATATAGGTAGATATAGTGGACTCATCTAGCATAACTTGGTTTAAGGGTTTTGATGCACATGCAGTTTTCCCGCTTAGTATAGGCAAAGGATAGCAAATAGATTGAGATGCGGCCAGCTAGAGAGCGAAAACGGTCATGAACATGCATTACATATAATCAACATTGAATACTAGCATGAGTAGGATATGGACACCATGAACATAAATATCATGAAGGCTATGTTGGTTTTGATTCAACTACATCCGTGAACATGTGCCAAGTCAAGCCACTTGAAACATTCGGAGGAGGATACCATATCATCATACCAAATCACAACCATTTTAATGCATGTTGACATCCAAGATAAATCATTATCCACTCCTAGCCACTTAAGCATGGCACGAACAACTATAATCTCTAAGGGTCATTACAAACATGTTTGATCATAATATGCTGAATCAAGGATACTAGGTTAAACATATTTACGAAAAAAAAAACAAGTTGAGTTCATACCCGCTTTTGTCTGCCACAGTCAATTCATCAAATATCGTCATTATTGCCTTTCACTTGCACGACCGAATGATAAGAAGATAATAATAGTGCAAGAGTGCCGTGGACTAAGCTGGAATCTGCAAACATTTTATTCAAGAGGAGAAGACAAAGTAATATGGGCTCTTTGTTAGATAAACAATAATGCATATGAGAGCCACTCAACATTTTCATTGTGGTCTTCTCCTTCATCCGTATCAAGTAGAAGGAAAAGAATTTTAGAGAAACACACTGAAATATTTTTGGAGTTTTTGATTTTTTCTGAAGAAAGCAAATTAAAGAGGGAAAAACAAAAACGAGAAGAACTATTTACACGGGAAAGCTCCCAACAAGTAAAAGAAGAAGCGGGAAATCTTTTTGGGTTTTCTTTTTGATGCTACAATTAAATTAAGCTAGAAAGAAAAACTAAAAAGAAGTAGGAAATATTTTAGGGTTTTCTCAAAGTTTTTCAAACACACAAGAAGAAAGCGAGAAAACAAATCTAGCAATGGATATTACAATGAAAAAGTGTGAACACCGACAACTGGAATGAAATGTGTGAACATGAATGTAATGTCGGTGGGAATACGTACTCCCCCAAGCTTAGGCTTTTGGCCTAGCTTGGTAATCACCATCCGTAGAAGCCATCCGGTCCCAAGTCAAAGTAAGGTGGAGGCGGCACCTGAGCGTCCCACCCCTGGGGCTCCTCCTCAGCAGCTACTAAATTGTTCCGGTAGGCTGTAATGTCATCTGGCATGATCCTGTATCCGTTCCTGGCAATATAATCAAACAAAGCAGGTGCAGGCAACGGAATAACATCACGGGTTTCAACGCCAAATACTAAGTTGTAATGAATGTCACGGGAAGAATCAGTTACGTCAAGAAATTGGTGATCCTGCAACGACTTGTGATCCAGGTAAACTTGGGACAAGAGATAATTATGTGGTCGAATATGAACATTAAAGTGTCTCGCTAAACGAGTAGCATAAATACCACCATGTATCTTTACCTTAGTCTTGTTAAGGTTTAAGCGACGTGCAATAATAGCCCCCATACTAAAGGTGTGGTCATCATACAGTGCACGGCGTAAAATAGCGAGGTCGGGGGCACTGAGTGCGTCGACCTTCTCCCTAGCGGTTAAACACTTCGTGATGAACAAAGCAAAGTAATGTACCGAGGGAAACTGCAAACTGGTAGCAATAGCGTTTGACACGCCTCTATCTTCACCCATTGTTAAAGTGAGGAGAAAATCCTCAAACTCTAATGGTCTAGGTTCTGTCAATTCCCCATCAAAGGGAATCAAGCATATGTCGCAAAAGTCAGTTAACGGCATTTTGTAAGTTTCAACATAAAGGTTAAACTGCACCTCAGGGGGATTATTCTTTCTCAGAAAATGAAAACCTTGCACAAAGGAATTTGTAAGGATGTGATATTGGTCACACTTAGCTGCGAGGAGCTCGGTCAGCCCAGCATTTGCAACAAATTGAGCGAACTCTTGGTGAAACCCGGCCTCCTCCATGAAGGCATCATGCGGCCATTCACACGACCGCACCTCCGCCCTTCTTGGGGTGTGAAGGTCATTGTCCGATGATTCCCCAATGACTCCTTTGGCATTTCTCTTGGAGGAAAACTTCCTAAAGAAATCTATCTTATTCCTATAAAAATTCTGAAAAATTTTAGTCCACAAAAATTTTGTCAACAAAACTTTGTAAGATTGATAGCAACTACTCCTAAGCATGCATAGAGGCCATATTGAGCATTCAAACTACTTAGAACTCTAAGAATTCAACATGCAAGCTCATGTACAGCAGCTCCAAGAGTAGCTAATTACTCTAAAAATAACCCACTAAATCAAAAACTAATTGGAGCAATGGAGGAGTCACATACCAAGTAGCAATCCCTCCAAACAGTTTCAGAAACGGAGCTTCGAGCAAAGAGATCGAAATCCGTGGGTTTGAGAGCAAGAACACCGGAATGGTGGTTGTGGTGATTTTTTCTAGAGGTAGGGGATGATGTGGGCTAAAGAGATAAGTGAGGGGGCCCACGTGGGGGCCACAACCCACCAGGGCGCGCCTGGGGGTGCTGGCGCGCCCTGGTGTCTTGTGGGCACCAGGTGCACCCCCCTCTGGTATTATTTGCACCAGAAATTCAGAAATATTCAGAAAAAAATCGTATCAAATTTTCAGGACATTCTGAGAACTTTTATTTTTGGGTCATTTTTTTATTGCATGGAGAAAACAAAAAATAGGATAATCGTGGCATTTTATTTTATTTGACTAACTAAAACAGAAAATGAAAGGTGGGAGCAGAACATTGTGCCTACTAGATTCATCGACTTCATACCTCTCAAAAATGATCCATTAATAAGGTTGATCAAGTCTTATGAACAAAAACTTCCGATTAGTATGAAAGCGAAGAACTTTCGTAAAACACTAAGTTACCTCAATGGGGATGTGCATATCCCCAACAATAAGTATATCATATTTCTTTTTGGCAGTAGGTAGTGGTAATTGAAAACTTCCAATAGTGATGGTCGGAGATTCTTCAATAACATTTATACCATTCACTTGGAATTGTTTCTTCGAAAAGTGCACCGTGTGCTCATTACCATTGATGTGAAAAGTGACTTTTCTTTTGTTGCAATCAATAACAGCCCCTGCAATATTCAAAAAGGGTCAACCAAGGATAATCAACATGCCGTCGTCCTCGAGCATCTCAAGAATAACAAAGTCCGTTAAGATAGTAACATTTGCAACAACAACGGGCACATCCTCACAAATACCGATAGGTATGGCAGTTGATTTGTCAGCCATTTGCAATGATATTTCAGTAGGTGTGAGTTTATTCAAGTCAAGTCTTTTATATAAGGAGAAAGGCATAACACTAACACCGGCTCCCAAATCACACAACGCAGTTTTGACATAGTTTCTTTTAATGGAGCAAGGTATAGTTGGTATTCCAGGAACTCCAAGTTTTTTATGTACTCCATCCTTAAAAGAATAATTAGCAAGCATGGTGGAGATTTCAGCTTCAGGTATCTTTCTTTTATTAGTGATGATGTCTTTCATGTACTTTGCATAAGGGGCCATCTTTAAGATATCAGTTAAGCGGGTACGCAAAAATACTGGCCTAATCATTTCAGCAAAGCGCTCAAATTCTTCATCATCCTTTTTCTTAGATGGCTTAGGTGGAAATGGCATGGGTTTCTGAACCCATGGCTCTCTTTCTTTACCATGTTTCCTAGCCACAAAATCTCTTTTATCATAGCATTTATTTTCAGGTTGTGGGTTATCAAGATCAACAGCAGGCTCTATTTCAACATCATTATCTGGTTCTTTATCACTATTAGGTTGAGCATCTTCATGAACATCATAATTATCATTTTCATTAGCACTGGGTGAATGTTCATTACCAGACTGAGTTTCAGCATCGGAGATAGAGACATCATTATTATCAGGAGGTTTTTGTATCTCAGGTTCACTAGAGGTATGCAAAATCCTATCATTTTTCTTATTCTTTTTTCCTAGAAGGACAAGGTGCATCAATATTAATTCTCTGAGAGTCTTGTTCAATTCTTTTAGGATGACCCTCAGGATAAAGTGGTTCTTGGGTGATTCTACCTCCTCTAGTTACTACTTTAGCAGCAAAATCATTCATATTATTATTCATTTCATCAAGCAATTCTTTTTGAGATTTAGCAACTTGTTCTAACTGAGTTTGAACCATAGAGGCATGCTTTCCTACACCTCTAACATCATTACTGATTCTAAATAGCAAGTCACTCAAGCGAGCAATCATATCAGAATTGTATTTCAGTTGTTTCAGGACATGTGCATTGAAATGATCTTGCTTCATAATATAGTTATCAAACTCATATAAGCATTGACTAGGATGTTTGTGGTAAGGGATATCACCTTCATCAAACTTTAATAAAGAATTTACCTCTACCACCTGTGGAGGTGGTGGTGTGTCAAGGCCATGTATTTCTTTAATAGGTGGCAAATTCTTGACATCCTCAGCTTTAATACCTTTTTTCTTCATAGATTTCTTTGCCTCTTGCATATCTTCAGGACTAAGAAATAAGATACCCCTCTTCTTTGGAGTGGGCTTAGGCGGTGGTTCAGGAAGAGTGCAATCATCATAGTTCTTCAATATGTTATTCAATAATTCCTCAGCTTGTTCAACAGTTCGTTCCCTGAAAACACAACCAGCACAACTATCTCCCCTCGTAGTAGAGGGAAAATCTTAGTCCTTTGATCCTTCCGATTCTTCATAGTGATAAATTGATATAAATCCCAAGTGACTCAACAAATATTGCTATGCTCCTTGGCCACGGCGCCAGAAAAAGGTCTTGATAACCCACAAGTATAGGGGATCGCAACAATTTTCGAGGGTAGAGTATTCAACCCAAATTTATAGATTCGACACAAGGGGAGCCAAAGAATACTTGAGAGTATTAGCAGTTGAGTTGTCAATTCAACCACACCTGGAGATTAAATATCTGCAGCAGAGTGATCAGTAGCACAGTAATATGATAGTTTTGATAGCAGTAGCAATAGTAACAGTAGCGGTAATAGTAGTAGCAATAGTTTTGTAGCAGTTGGAACAGCAGCAACAACAGTAGTAACTTAGCAACAACAATAAGTGGAAAGGTCATAGTCATTGGACCGGTAACTCGTTGGATGATATTCATCATGTAACAGTCATAACCTAGGGCGATACAGAACTAGCTCCAGTTCATCAATGTATGTAGGCATGTATTCCGTAAATAGTCATACGTGCTTATGGAAAAGAACTTGCATGACATCTTTTGTCCTACCCTCCCGTGGCAGCGGGGTCCATAAGGAAACTAAGGGATATTAAGGCCTCCTTTTAATAGAGAACCGGAACAAAGCATTAACACACGGTGAATACATGAACTCCTCAAACTACGGTCATCACCGCGAAGTATCCCAAATATTGTCACTATGGGGTTGACGGATCATAACACGTAATAGGTGCATATGACTAGGCAAGATCGGATCAGGAACATAGATATAATGGTGATAACATAAATGGTTCAGATCTGAAATCATGGCACTCGGGCCCTAGTGACAAGCATTAGGCATAGCAAAGTCATAGCAACATCAATCTCAGAACATAGTGGATACTAGGGATCAAGCCCTAACAAAACTAACTCGATTACATGATGAATCTCATCCATCTCCTCACCGACCAGCAAGCCTAGGAAGGAATTACTCACTCCCGGTGGGGAGCATCATGGAATTGGCGATGGAGAAGGGTTGATGATGACGAAGACCGAAGATTCCCCTATCCGGAGCCCCAAACGGGCTCCAGGTCTGGCCTCCCGATGAAGAACAGGAGGTGGCGGCGGCTCCGTATCGTAAAACGCGATGAAACTTTCTCTCTGATTTTTGTTCTCTGAAAATAGGAATTTATAGTGCCAGAATTAGGGTCAGTGGGGCCACGAGGTGGGCACAACCCACCAGGGCGCGCCTGGGGGGCTGGTGCGCCCTGGTGTATGTTGCCCAGCCTGTGCCCCCCCCCTCCGGTGGTTCTTGACTCCAGTATTTTTTATTTATTCTAAAATAAATCTACAAAATGTTTCATCCAATTCCGAGAACTTTTATTTCTGCACAAGAAACAACAGCATGGTAGTTCTGCTGAAAACATCGTTAGTCCGGGTTAGTTTCATTCAAATCATGCAAATTAGAGTCCAAAACAAGGGCAAAAGTGTGAGGAAAAGTAGATACGACGGAGACGTATCAAAGCCTAGCAGGTTCACGCAAAGATTCTTCATCACGTGCATCACATCGATTGCAGAGTGTACCTCTAGGACTTTCCAATACTCTAGCTCCCAAAATATAGATTTCTTCTTCCACATGGGTGCGTGTCCGTCAGCGTCATTCGGAACAGATTGTCCGCCATGACCCTTTCCAAAGATTACTTTTAAATCCTTGACCATATCAAGTATATGATCACTAGTACGGTGGTCAGGCTTCTTCCGGTTATCTGCCTCACCTTTGAAATGCTTGCCTTTCTTTCTTAAGAGATGCTTGATCGGAAGAAATCGATGATGTCCCAGGTACACAACCTTCTTACATTTATCCTAATATATACCTCCGGTCTTATCTAAATAGTGTGTGCATGCATTGTATCCCTTGTTTGTCTGTCCTGAAAGGTTACTAAGAGCAGGCCAATCATTGATGGTTACAAACAGCAACGTTCGTAGGTCAAATTCCTCCTGTTTGTGTTCATCCCGCACACGTACACCTTTTATGTCCCACAGCTATATAAGTTCATCAACTAACGGCCTTAGGTACACATCAATGTCATTGCCTGGTTTCTTAGGGCCTTGGATGAACACTGGCATCATAATGAACTTCCGCTTCATGCACAACCAAGGAGGAAGGTTATAGATACATAGAGTCACAGGCCAGGTGCTATGATTGCTGCTCTGCTCCCCAAAAGGATTGATGCCATCTGCACTTATACCAAACCATAAGTTCCTTGCGTCACCTGCAAACTCCGGCCACTTTCTCTCGGTTTTTCTCCACTGTGACCCATCAACGGGTACTCTCAACTTCCTGTCTTTCTTACGGTCTTCTTTGTGCCATCGCAACAACTTGACATGCTCTTTGTTTTGGAACAAACGTTTCAACCGTGGTATTATAGGAGCATATCACATCACCTTGGCAGGAATCCTCTTCCTGGGGCGCTCGCCCTCAACATCATCACCAGGGTCATCGCGACTGATCTTATAGCGCAATGCACCGCATACCGGGCATGCATTCAAATTCTCGTACTACTCGCCGCGGTAGAGGATGCAGTCATTAGGACATGCATGTATCTTCTACACCTCTAATCCTAGAGGGCAGACAGCCTTCTTTGCTTCGTACGTACTTTCGGGCAATTCGTTGTCCTTTGGAAGCTTATTCTTCATTATTTTTAGCAACTTTTCAAATAACTTGTCAGATACACCATTCTCTGCCTTTCATTGCAGCAATTCCAGTGTGGTACCCAGCTTTTCTTGTCATCTTTGCAATTTGGGTACAACAATTTTTGGTGATCCTCTAACATGCGTTGCAACTTCAACTTCTCCTTTTGACTTTCGCAGTTTCTTTTTGCATCAGCAATGGCCCGACCAAGATCATCAGCGGGCTCATCTGATGCTTCTTCTTCAGCTTCTTCTTCTTCTTCATTCTCTTCCCCCATTGTAGTACCATCATATTCAGGGAACCCAGGATAGTTGTCATCATCCTCTTATTTTTCATTCTCTTCCATTAGAACCCCTCTTTCTTCGTGCTTGGTCCAACAGTTATAGACGGACATGAAACCGGACGTAAACAGGTGGACGTGAATGACTTTTGAGCTAGAGTAATTCTTATCATTCTTACAGACACCACACGGACAACACATAAAACCACCCCGCTTGCTTTCCTCAGCCGCACGCAGAAAACCCTGCACGCCATTAATGAACTGGGGAGAGCGTCGGTCATCGTACATCCATTGCCGACTCATCTTCATTACACAACACCTAAAAGACCAAATTAATACAAGTTCGTACATAAAGTTCATACACACTTATTCTCATAAAAACAACATAAAACTATCTACATAAAGCATTTAAATGCAACAACAAATGCTATCAAAATCGCAACTAAGGTAATAATTGATCCAACAGGATAATGATACCAAGCCTCTTTATTAACGGCATATTTTCTAATCTTTCTAATCTTCAAGCGCATTGCATCCATCTTGATCTTGTGATCACCGACGACATCGGCAACATACAACTCCAATTTCATCTTCTCTTCTTCAATTCTT
The DNA here is from genome assembly GCA_039707655.1 of Elymus sibiricus. NCBI lineage: Eukaryota > Viridiplantae > Streptophyta > Magnoliopsida > Poales > Poaceae > Elymus > Elymus sibiricus. The sequence goes on from CM077663.1 coordinate 405,346,450, forward strand.
TTCAATTTTTCTTTCAAATACTCGTTTTCCTTTTCAACTAAATTTAACTTCTCGACAAGAGGGTCGGTTGCAATTTCTGGTTCACATACCTCCTAGATAAAAATATCTATGTAAAATTGATGGGCATAATTGTCATAAACACGAAATGCAACAAATAGTTATAAAAGAGAATATACCACATCCGAATCATAAACCGGACGAGGGCCGACGGGCACGGATATCAAAACCATGGCACTATGTATAACAAACAATCATACAAGTAAGAAAATTATACAAGTAACTATCTAAATCACACAAATAAGATTTTTTTTATAAAAAGGACAAGAACAAGAGGCTCAGCAAGGTGGTGCCGGCGACGGGACGGTGCGGGCGATCGACGGTGGTTAGGACGGGGACGGGAAGGCGCTAAGTAAACCACACCTACACATATGCAAACTAAGAAGTTAATTTGAGCTCAAATTGCATATAAATCAAATAAACTCCCACATAATTACTCCCAAACTAAAACCCAGAAATCACTATACTTATAATGCATTGCATGAGCTAATCTAGCAATGAGAGATGAAAGGACAAAGTTGCTAACCTTTGCGAACACTTGGATAGATGGTGTGCCTCAAATCTTAACAAATCTTGGCAAAAATGGAGGATGAGCTCGAGCAAGGGGAAGAACAGAGGAGAGAAAGTAGAGATTGGGCTCGGGCTGCACGAAGCACTATATATAGTGATATCTTTAGTCCCGGTTGGTGCTACCAACCGGGACTAAAGGGGCTCGCAGGGGCCCCAGCCTGACGCCAGCCTGCCATCACCCCTTTAGTCCTGGTTGGTAACACCAACCGGGACTAGAGGTTGCTCAGGAACTGGGACTAAAGCCTAGCCTCTTGAACCGGGACTAGCGGTCACATTAGTCCCGGTCCAAAACCAAACCGGGACTAATGCTTCGGTCCAAAGGCCTGTTTTCTACTAGTGGTTGTCTTCGGTGATGAGTATAATTACATATGCGAGCCCTTGATGTTTGAGGTAGTCAAGATAAAGAGCCCCTATCACGCCCTCTTTGGGCGGCCGGCTATGTTGGAAATATGCCCTAGAGGCAATAATAATATAGTTATTATCATATTTCCTTGTTCATGATAATCGTTTATTATCCATGCTATAATTGTATTGATTGGAAACTCAAATACATATGTGGGTACATAGACAACACTGGGTCCCTAGTATGCCTCTAATAGACTAGCTCGTTGATCAAAGATGGTCAAGGTTTCCTAGCCATAGACATGAGATGTCATTTGATAACGGGATCACATCATTAGGAGAATGATGTGATGGACAAGACCCAAACTATAAACATAGCATATGATCGTGTCAGTTTATTGCTATGTTTTTCTGCATGTCAAGTATCTGTTCCTATGACCATGAGATCATGCAACTCACTGACACCGAAGGAATACCTATTGTGTATCAAACGTCACAACGTAACTGGGTGACTATCAAGATGCTCTACAGCTATCTCCGAAGGTGTCTATTGAGCTGGCATGGATCGAGACTGGGATTTGTTACTCCGTGTGACGGAGAGGTATCTCAGGGCCCACTCGGTAATACAACATCACAATAAGCCTTGCAAGAAATGTGAATAAAGTGTTAGCCACGGGATCTTGTATTACGGAACGAGTAAAGAGACTTGCCGGTAACGAGATTGAACTAGGTATAGAGATACCGACGATCGAATCTCGGGCAAGTAACATACCGAAGAACAAAGGGAACAGCGTACGGGATTAACTGAATCCTTGACATAGAGGTTCAACCGATAAAGATCTTTGTAGAATATGTAGGAACCAATATGGGCATCCAGGTCCCGCTATTGGTTATTGACCGTAGAGGTGTCTCGGTCATGTCTACATAGTTCTCGAACCCGCAGGGTCTGCACACTTAACGTTCGGTGACGTTTCGGTAGTATTGAGTTATGTATGTTGGTAACCGAAGGTTGTTCGGAGTCCCGGATGAGATCCCGGACGTCACGAGGAGCTCCGAAATGGTCCGGAGGTAAAGAATTATATATAGGAAAGTGGTGTTTGAACTCCGGAAAAGTTTCGGGCATTTCCGGCAGTGTACCGGGAGTGACGAATGGGTTCCGAGGGTCCACCAAGTGGGGCCACCCCCCCCCAAGGGGGCCACATGGGCCTTAGGGTGGCGCACCAGCCCCTAGTGGGCTGGGCGGCCAGCCCAAGAGGGCCTATGCGGCTGGACTTGTGGGAAAAGGAAAACGCAAGTGGGGAAGGGAAGGAGTAGGATTGGAGGTTTACTCCCCCACCTCCACCTCCTTTCGGCCGACCCTAGGGGAGATCCCTAGGGCGCCAGCCCCTTCCCCTCCCTCCTATATATACTAGAGGGAGAGAGGGCCAATGACACCCAACCCTAAAGGCCACGGTGTAGCCCTCTCTCCCAATAGATCGTTTCCTCTAGTTTTCGGCGGTGCTTAGGCGAAGCCCTATCGGAATAGTTCCACCGCCGCCGCCGCCGCGCCGTCACGCTGCCGGAGAACTCATCTACCTCTTCGCCCCTCTTGTTGGATCAAGAAGGCGGAGATCGTCATCGAGCTGTACGTGTGCTGAACGCGGAGGTGCCGTCCGTTCGACACTAGATTGGAAGGGCCGTGATTGGATCGCGGGACGGGTCGTGATTGGATCGCGAGACGGATCGTGATGGGATCGCGGGACGGCTTGCGATTTGGATCGCGACGATGTTCGACTACATCAACCACGTTTCTTAACGCTTCCGCTAAGCAATCTACAAGGGTATGTAGATCCACTCTCCCTCTCGTAGATGCTCATCACCATGGATAGATCTTGCGTGTGCGTAGGAAATTTTTTGTTTCCCATGCAACGTTCCCCAACAGTGGCATCATGAGCTAGGTCTATGCGTAGATGAGATCACGAGTAGAACACAAAGGAGTTTGTGGGCGTTGATGCTCAGATTGCTTCCTCCCTTGGTCTTTTCTTGATTCAGCGGTATTGTGGGATGAAGCGGCCCGGACCAACCTTACTCGTACGCTTACGAGAGACCGGTTCCATCAACTGACATGTGACTTTGTTGCATAAAGATGGCTGGCGGGTGTCTGTCTCTCCCACTTTAGTTGGATCGGATTCGACAAAGGCGGTCCTTGAGAAGGTTGAATAGCAATTTGTGTATCACCGTTGTGGTTTTGCATAGGTAAGAATCGTTCTTGCTAGATACCCATTGCAGCCACGTAAAACATGCAACAACAATTAGAGGACGTCTAACTTGTTTTTGCAGGGTATGTTGTGATGTGATATGGCCAATTACATGATGAGATATATGTGATGTATGAGATGATCATGTTTTGTATATAATATCACGACTTGCATGTCGTTGAGTACGGCAACCGGCAGGAGCCATAGGGTTGTCTTTAATTTATTTTCACTGTTTTTGCTTTACTTTATCGCTATGAGTTAGCAATAGTCGTAGAAGCAACAGTTGGTGCGACAACCTCATGGCGACACGTTGATGAAGATCAAGATGATGGAGATCATGGTGTCATGCCGGTGACGATGGAGATCATGCCGGTGCTTTGGAGATGGAGATCAAAAGCACAAGTTCATGGCCATATCATGTCACTTATGATTTACATGTGATGTTAATCCTTTTATGCATCTTATTTTGCTTAGGACGACGGTAGCATTATAAGGTGATCCATCACTAAAATTTCAAGATAAAATTGTGTTCTCCCCGAGTGTGCACCATTGCGAAAGTTCATCGTTTCGAGACACCACGTGATGATCGGGTGTGACAGACTCTACGTTCACATACAACGGGTGCAAGCCAGTGTTGCACATGCGGAACACTCGGGTTAAACTTCACGAGCCTAGCATGTACAGACATGGCCTCGGAACACAAGAGACCGAAAGGTCGAACATGAGTCATATAGTAGATATGATCAACATGAAGATGTTCACTATTGAAACCACCTCATCTCACGTGATGATCAGACTTGGGTTGGTGAATTTGGATCATGTAACACTCGGATGACCGGAGGGATGTCAAATTGAGTGGGAGTTCTTTAGTAATATGATTAATTGAACTCATTATCATGAACATAGTCAAAATGTATTTGCAAATTATGTTGTAGATCAATAGCTCGCGCTGTTGCTCCCCTGTGTTTTTTATACGTTCCTAGAGAAAATAGAGTTGAAAGATGATGGTAGCAATAATGCGGACTGGGTCCGTGATCTGAGGATTGTCCTCATTGCTGCACAGAAGGCTTATATCCTTAATGCACCACTCGATGCGCCACCCCCTCAAGCGTCGTCTGTAGATGTTGTGAACATCTGACAGGCACGTTCTGATGACTACTTGATAGTTCAGTGCGTCATGCATTACGGCTTAGAATTGAGGCTCCAAAACGTTTTGAACGTCACGGATCATATGAGATGTTCTAAGGGCTGAAATTGGGATCTCAGGCTCGTGCCCGTGTTGAGAGGTATGAGACCTCCAACAAGATTCTTTGCCTACAAGATGAAGGAGAATAGCTCAATCGGGGAGCACGTGTTCAGATTGTCAGGGTGCTACAATCGCTTGAATCGAGTGGGAGTTAATCTTCCAGATAAGATAGTGATTGATATAGATCTCCAAGTCACTGTCACTAAGCTACTAGAGCTTCGTGATGAACTATAAAATGCCAGGGATGGAAATAATGATCCCTGAGCTATTCGCGATGTTTTACACCGCGAAGGTAGAAATCAAGAAGGAGCATCAAGTGTTGATGGTTAGTGAAACCACTAGTTTCGAGAAGGGCAAGGGCAAGGATGGAAACTTCATGGATGGCAAGTCAGTTGCTGCTCCAGTGAAGAAACCCAAGGTTGAACCCAAACCCGAGACTAAGTGCTTCTATTATGAGGAGAACGGTCACTGAAGCGGAACTGCCCTAGATACTTGGTAGATAAGAAGGCTGGCAACGTCAACAGAAGTATATTTGATATACGTTTTATTCATGTGTACCTTACTAGTACTCCTAGTAGCACCTGGGTATTAGATACCGGTTCAGTTGCTAAATGTTGGTAACTCGAAATAAAAGCTACAGAATAAACAGAGACTAGCTAAGGGCGAGGTGACGATGTGTGTTGGAAGTGTTTCCAAGGTTGATGTGATCACCATCGCACGCTCTCTCTACCTTCGGGATTAGTGATGAATCTAAATAAATGTTATTTGGTGTTTGCGTTGAGCATGAACGTGATTAGATCGTGTTTATTGCAATACGGTTATTCATTTAAGTTAGAGAATAATGGTTATTCTATTTACATGAATAATACCTTCAATGGTCATGCACCCAATATGAATCGTTTATTGAATCTCGATCGTAGTTATACACAGGTTCGTAATATTGATGCCAAAAGATGCAAAGTTAATAATGATAGTACCACATACTTGTGGCACAGCCGCTAATGTCATATTGGTATAAAGCGCATGAAGAAAGTCCATGCTGATGGATCTTTTTGGACTCACTCGATTTTGAATCGCTTGAGACATGCGGACCATGCCTCATGGGCAAGATGACTAAGACCCCGTTTTCGTAATGACGGAGCGGGCGAACAACTTATTGGAAATGATACATGTTGATGTATGCAGTCCAATGAGTGTTGAAACATGCGGTGGACATCGTTATTTTCTTACCTTCACTGATGATTTGAGTAGATATGGGTATATTTACTTAATGAAACACAAGTCTGAAACGTTTGAAAAGTTCAAGCAATTCCCCAACAGGCTTATGCTTGTTTCATGGCCCGGCCTTGTTATATCTATCTCAAGCTCAAGCTGCCTGGACCGAAGGGTACTATTACCATGGACGGAAGCCGGAAGATAGCCCAGGAGTGCGAAGAAGGAGATGCGGCTTATGCCGAGTCAGCTTGCGCAGCTGAGGAATTGAAGTTCTATACCGCCAATGTTGACCCGGCTGATATGAGCCCCCTCAAGAAGCCCAATACCGAGTCGGAGCCTTCACTCAAATTTAAGCCGGCTAAAGATACTAAGCAGATAGATTTCATGCCAGGCAATTCGTCCAAGCAGTTCACTATAGGGACCGGTTTGGATCCCAAATAGGAAAGCGCGCTCATCGAGTTTATTCGTGAGAATCGGGACATCTTTGCATGGAAACCTTCTGACATGCCTGGAGTCCCGAGAAAACTCGCTGAGCACCACCTTTAACATAGACCCAAAGATGAAACCAATACGCCAATACCTTCGTCGTTTTAATGAGGAGAGACGCAAGGCAATTGGAGAAGAGGTGGCCCAGCTCCTAGCTGTCGGGTTTATCATCGAAGTTTTTCACCCTGAGTGATTGGCTAACCCGGTGCTTGTTCTGAAGAAGAACGACACCTGGCGCATGTGTGTGGATTACACAGATCTTAATAAGGCTAGTCCAAAGGATCCTTTTGCTCTCACGCGTATCGATCAGATTATTGACTCTACGGCAGGTTGTGAGCGCCTGTGTTTCCTGAATGCATACTCCGGCTATCACCAGATCAAGATGGCTGTTGAGGATCAAGAAAAGACGGCCTTGATCACTCCCTTTGGTGCTTTCTGCTATGTCTCTATGCCCTTTGGGCTTAAGAACGCAGGGGCGACTTATCAACGCTGCGTCCAGAATTGCCTTTGGACATAGATTGGGCATAATGTTCACGCCTATGTTGACGATATCGTGGTGAAATCCCAGAAGAAGGAGACACTCTTGGAGGACATAAAGGAGACGTTTGGTAATCTTTGAGTGTACCAGATGAAACTTAACCCAGCAAAGTGTGTTTTTGGTGTTCCCACAGGCAAACTTTTGGGTTTCCTGGTTTCTGAGCGAGGCATCGAAGCTAACCCGGACAAGATTAAGGCAGTAACTTCGCTGGCTGAGCCGGCAAATATAAACCAGGTTCAGCGCCTAGCGGGTCGCATCGCTGCTTTAAGTCATTTCATAAGCCGCCTGGGGGAAAAAGCTATCCCTTTTTATCAAGTATTGAAGAAAACAGGCGACTTTAAGTGGACTGACGCTGCTAATGAGGCCTTTGAAGCACTCAAGAAGCAGCTCGTTAATCCGCCCGTCTTAGCCGCCCCTGCCGAAAAAGAGTCGATGCTCCTGTACATTGCCGCCAATTCCAAAGTGGTGAGTGTAGCAGTTGTCGTTGAGCGGAAAGAGGAAGGGAAGGAATATCCGGTTCAGCACCCAGTTTACTTCGTCAGTGAAGTTTTAACTTTGTCCAAGCAGTGGTACCCGCATTGGCAAAAGCTTGTCTTCGGAATTTTTATAGCGAGCCTGAAGCTGAAACACTATTTCCAGGAGCACCCAATCACGGTGGTCAGTTCGGCACCCCTTGGTGACATCATACAGAACCGGGGGGCACTTGACGGATTGCTAAATGGGCAATTGAACTTGGCGATCACCATCTAAAATATGTGCCCCAAACCGCCATCAAATCACAAGCACTGGTTGATTTCATCAATGACTGGACAGAGTTATAGATTCCAGAGGATAGGTCAGATAACACCTACTGGACTATACACTTTGATGGATCTAGGCAGTTGGAGGGCTCGGGGGCTGGAGTTATATTGTCTTCTCCACGAGGTGATAAATTTTGTTATGTCCTACGGCTCATGTTCCCTTATACTAACAATGCAGCTGAATACGAGGCCCTCCTACACGGGCTCAGAATAGCTAAGGAGATGAATCTGAGCCGGGTCAGGTGTTTGGGCGACTCAGATTTGGTGGCTCAACAAATTTCAGGGACTTGGGACTCTAAGGACCCCCTATGGCGGCTTATCGGCGGGCGGTCTCTAATGTGGTGGGTCATTTTCAAGGCTATCAGGTCGATCATATAGATCGCCGGCTCAACGAGGCGGCCGACGCCCTGTCACGACTTGGCTCACAGAGGAAGTCGGTTCCCCCCAATGTGTTCTTAGACGTCCTTCATCATCCTTATGTCAAGCTGCCATCTGAGGAGGACATAGCTATCCCTAACCCGGAGGCACAGTTGGTGGCGGCTTGACATGGCTTGGACTGCGTCGGTATTTCCCCAAGGAGGAAGGGATGATGCAGCACAGCGACGGTAAGTATTTCCCTCAGTTATGAAACCAAGGTTATCGAACCAGTAGGAGGATCACCACCACCCAATAAGCAGCACCTGCACACAAACAACAAATACTTGCAACCTGACGTGAAAGAGAGGTTGTCAATCTCTCTATGGTAAATAGATAGATTAGGTAGTGATAGATAGGAGAGATAGATCTCTCAAGAACACAAATAAAAAGAGTAAATATGCAGCAATATGTTTTGGGTTTTTGGTTTGTAGATCTGAAAACAAAGATTGCAAAAAACATAGATCGGAAAGCAATATGATAGGAAAAGTAGACCCGGGGGCCGTAGGGTTCACTAGTGGCTTCTCTCATGAGTATAGCGCATGGTGGGTGAACAAATTACTGTTGGGCAATTGATAGAAAATCGAATAGTCATGACGATATCCAAGGCGATGATCATTATATAGGCATCACGTCCAAGATAGATAGACCGACTCCTGCCTGCATCTACCTCTATTACTCCACACATCGACCGCTATCCAGCATGCATCTAGTGTATTAAGTTCATGGAAAAACGGAGTAATGCAATAAGAACGATGACATGATGTAGACAAGATCTATTCATGTAGGAATAGACCCCATCTTGTTATCCTTAATAGCAACGATACATGCGTGTCTTGCTGCCCCTTCTGTCACTGGGAAAGAACACCGCAAGATCGAACCCATCACAAAGCACCTCTTCCCATGGCAAGAAAAATCAATCGAGTCGGCCTAACTAAACCAAAGATTTGAAGAAGAAATACGAGGCTATAAGTAATCATGCATATAAGAGATCAAAGAAGACTCAAATAATATTCATGGATAGAAACTGATCATGAACTCAAAATTCATCGGATCCCAACAAACACACCGCAAAAGTTTACATCAAATAGATCTCCAAGAGACCATTGTATTGAGAATCATAAGAGAGAGAGAAGAAGCCATCTAGCTACTGCCTACGGATCCGAAGGTCTATGGTGGACTACTCACGCATCATCAGAGAGGCACCTATGAGGAAGATGAACCCCTCCATGATGGTGTTTAGATTGGATCTCGCGGTTCTGGAACTTGCGGCGGCTGGAATTGTGTTTCGTCGACTCCTCTAGGGTTTTTGGATTTCCAGGGAATTTATAGGCATGATAGTCGGTTGAGGGGGTGCCCGAGGTGCCCAGCACCTACCAGGCCGCGCTAGGGGGCCTCTGGCGCGCCCTGGTGGGTGCTGGCCACCCTGGGCCCCCTCTTCTGGCGTTCTTTGGCCCATCTGGTTTCTTCTGGTCCGTAAAAAATCCACAAAAATCCCCGCAGCGTTTCATCTCTGTTTGGTACTGATTTTCTGCAAAGTAAAAAACAAGCAAAAACAGCAACTGGCACTTTGGCACTATGTCAACACGTTAGTCCCAAAAAATGATATAAAGTTGTAATAAAATGATTGTAAAACATCCAAGAATGATAATATAACAGCATGGAACAAGCAAAAATTATAGATACATTGGAGACGAATCACAGCTCTCCACCCTACTCCGGACAGGACTATTCTATATCTGGCTTATCTGACTCGAGGCGAGCTCCCAGCTGAGGAAACCATGGCTCGACAGATAATTCGACGGTCCAAATCAATGACTATCGTTAATGGCGAGTTACATCGATGAAGCAGCACTGGCGTGTTTCAACGATGTGTTTCCCCTGAGGAAGGCCAGAAATTCTTAATGAAATTCATGCTGGTGATTTTGGGCTTCATGTCGGCTCACCGTCCTTGGTGGCAAAAGCTTTTTGACATGGGTTCTACTGGCTGACGGCTCATGCAGATGCAGAAGAGATTGTGCGCAAGTGCAATGGATGTCAAAAGTTTGGTCGTCAGGCCCATGTCCCAGCTCAGGAATTGCGTATGATCCCAATTACTTGGCCGTTTGTGGTTTGGGGGCTCGACATGGTTGGCCCGTTCAAGCCATCTTCTGATAAGAAGACCCACCTCTTGGTGGCGGTTGATAAGTTCACCAATTGGGTTGAAGCAGAGCCAGTTAGTAGTTGCGATGTAGAGACCGCGGTCAAGTTCTTGAAAAATTTGATCTTCCGTTTTGGCTAACCCCACAGGATTATCACTAATAATGGTACCAATTTATCCAAGGGAGCCGTGGAACAGTTTTGTCAACGAGAACACATCCGGATTGACCTAGCGGCAGTTGCACACCCACAGTCCAATGGACAAGCTGAACGAGCCAATCAGGAGATCCTCAGAGGGATCTAGCCCGGCTTATGGTACCACTTGAGCATACTCCAGGCTGTTGGGTTGAAGAACTCCCTGCAGTACTTTGGAGTATTCGCATAACTCCAAATAGATCCGCTGGATACACACCTTTCTTCTTGGTGTATGGAGCCGAGGCAGTTCTACCAAGCGATATTCGCCATGACTCGCCTCGGGTTGCTGCTTATGTTGAGGCGGACAATGAGCTAGCATGACAAGACTCCCTGGATGCCTTGGAAGAAGAGCATGACTTAGCAGCATCCAGATCTGCCTTTTATCAGCAGCACCTACGCCGCTATCATAGCCATAGAGTCCGAAGCCATACTTTTCAAGAAGGCGACTTAGTGCTACATCTGATTCAAGATCAAACAAGAACGCATAAACTTTCTCCACCTTGGGAGGGCCCTTTTGTCATCAGCAGAAACCTGAACAACAGGTCATATTATCTGGTGGACTTACGGGAAGAATCATCCACTTTTGAGGAGGAGACAAGCCGGCCCTGGAACATCGGTTGACGTTGACGTTGAAAGAGAGAAGTTGTGTTGCAGTTGAGTCGTCCGAAGATGAAGGAGAGGCCTGATAAAGCGAATTCGAAGGACTATGAGGTTGCTTAAACAAACCGGCTCTAGGATGAGAATTGGTTGGACTATGAGGCACCTCGAAGCGTGGTTTGTGAGACGGCGGTGCATCAGACAAATCATGGTCTAAGTTGCCCGAACCACTCCGGGTCTTGCATTTTGATGAGCCAGTGAATTGTACTTTCTTCAAAAGAAAATTGGGAGCCAAGTGAGCATCTGGGTGTGTCAACTTAACCTTTTGGACGACTCATCTTGGTTTTCTGGGAACAAACATTTCTAAACTGGAGGATGTAGGAGTTACCTCGATTTCGCCGGCTTGGCTAGATTCCGAGTCATCCTGATAAGAGGGCGCGTCAGCAAGCTCAATAAACAGGCGGCCAAGAGAATCAAGTTCTACCTCGGATTCCTCTCCAGAAGATGACACAGGGGTCGGGTTATCTTTTTTACCCGATGAAGGAACAGGGGCTTGAGGTGTATCCTTCCAGAAAATAGAACTCTCCTGCAAAAAGCTTGTAGTAAGGAACGACGGGTCATAGTAAATTAATAAAGATAGTAAAAATAATCAGTACCGGAGGTGGCGGGTTGCGCAGATAAAATGGACCCAAACCAGTAACACTGCACTGCTCCTTCGAATCGGAAAAGTATTTCCTCATTTCCTTGTTAAGGGCATCATTAGTCAGGTTCTCACGAGAGAAGCGTTGAGGGTCAGATGAGGTGCCTGAGTACTCGCACATCAAGCCGCCTCTTACACTGATAGGCTGGATCCGCCACCTTAGCCAGCAACGGATCAGATCAATCCCAGTTAAGCCATGAGCGGCCAGAGCTCTCAATTTTGTATGAAGAGGCGCTAATGGAGCCCTCTCTTCATCCGTTGGCCAACCCGGAAACTCCACTTTGCTGCTGAGTCTTTCTAATCTGAAACCCGGTAGGGGGTTTCCTCCTTCAGGTGCAGTATTCTTGCAGTAAAACCAGGTCTTGTTCCATCCTTTGGGGTGACTCGCCAGTTTTGATTCAGGAAAGCCACTGTTTTTCCTCTTCTGAATGGAAACCCCACCAAGTTCACAGGCAGCACCATTCTTCACCTCAGTTTGACGGTTGAGATAAAAGAATTCCCTAAAAAGGGACACGGACGGCTCAACCTGAAGATATACCTCGCATAACACCTCGAATTGACAAATGTTGGTCCTAGAATTTGGTCCAATGTGTTGGGGCCTGAGTTTGAAGAAATGCAAAAGGTCCTGAAGAATTTTAAGCCGGGGGGGACGGAAGCCTCTACGCAGATGATTAGTAAAAACAACAACTTCTCCTTGCCGCGGTTGTGGGTATGACTCTTCTTTGGGAGCTCGCCACTCTATGACCTTTCGAGCCGGCAAGAAACCTTGATCCACGAGGTTGTCCAAGGTGAGCTTGGATTCTTTGGTCTTGGCCCAGTTATAGACTTTGGAATTCTTTGGAGCCATGGCGGGTTATAGAGAAACTACAAGGACAATGATAAAAATGAGCCGATGCAAATTAGAAGTCGCCTATACTAATTGGCTATATTAAGCCGGCAAAATTGAAGGAGGTCGAAGACATATCTCTACAACCCTTAGCAAGTGTGTTGCTTCACAAACAGGTTTCTATGAAAGTTTCCTTTCAGATGGATCTAATTAAATAAGGAAAAAAACATTGAAATATGTGTTCTAACTGACGGAGAGACTGAAACTACGACATTCAAAGGGTAGCCTTGGTGGTTCGTTCTAGATCTGCTTATGAGGAAAATAAGGCGGAGATCGTACTCAAACTACGAAGTACTGAGAAATAGTGAGTGCATGGATCTACGGGCTACGTCTCGGACGAACATGACGAACATGGCATATACGCCGGATGTAACAAACCCTAAAATGTAGGGGATTCATACCATATTGTGTCGGGACGAAGGCGGAGATGATCGCGCTTGTCCTGACGGCTGCGAGAAGGCTTGATGGCGTCGACGACGAAGCTAGGGGCCCTGGCGACGCCTCTGGAGCTCCGGTAGTGTTCGGCCGAAGAAGAAGCAAGAGGAAGAAGATGACGGAAAGATTATTGCGGGAGCTCAGTGGACTTATTTATAAGGAGGGAAAATGGAACGGCGCTGGGAAAAATGAAACAGTTGCAGTAAATTTGTGGCTAGGGGTACGCCTCGATTTTCGCATCGGCCTGGATTTGGCACAGTTTTCAAAAGATACGTTATGATGACCTCGGAGTACAACGGTCAACAAGGATGACGTCATCAACGACTGACACTGGAAGAATGGCAAAGTCTGGAAGGACTGCGAGCCAGTGCTTCAAGGATCATGAAGAACAGATGCAAGCAGATGGTAAGACGCCAAGAGAAGATAAGAGAAATTGACATGAATGAATTCAAATCAATCTGGGGCCTAATGTCGGGGATATAACCCCATGGTGTGAATCGCCCTACTAGGCCGGGTCAGTATAATGGTGGCTCTGGAAATATGTTCAAGATGGGTCGTGTTGTAAAGATAAAACAAGTAAGGCGGTTACTAAGTAAACAGTCGGGCGTCCCAAGCCCGTGGAGACGGCGACTCAAGGCCCACAGGGCAGAAGACGCTGGAAGGTTCCTTGCTTGGGAGGCAAGGCGTGTTAGAGACTTGATAGGTTATGAGTCATAATATGACTCGGACTCTTCTGTAAACCCTAGGGTCTTGACCTGTATATAAAGGCAAGCCCCTAGGGCCAAAAGACCGGGTTAGACACCCTCGAAAGCTAGGGTAGCGATTCCGCACCCTTGTAATCGAGATCATCATCAATACAGACACAAAGCAGGACGTAGGCTATTACCTCCATCGGAGGGGCCGAACCTGGGTAAACGCGCCTCTCGTTCCCATTTAACCCCTTTGAGTCGCCACCTAGCAGCGATGGCCTCACACCTAAGTCCTTGCACAAGGACATCTGCCGTGACAAAACCACGACAGTTTCTTTCCCGCCCACATCTCGTAGGGTGTGTTTGGTGCTAACTTGGTTGGAGCAAGATTTAGTATGTGTGCAACTGTCTTTAATGCTCTATCCAAAGTCTTACTAGTAAACTCAAGTGACCAAGCATGCTTTGCACCATATCCATAAGGGTGTGATTGCGACGCTCAGCCACACCATTTTGTTTTAGTTCACCAGGCATTGAGTAGTGAGCAATGATTCCATTTCTGATAAGAACTTGGAAAACGGTCCAGGAATCTGCCCATAAGGAGCATGCATACCATAATACTCTCCCTCGTGATCAGATTGTATAACTTTAATCTTTGCGTTTAGTTGATTTTCAACCTCAGCTTTATAGACTTTAAATTTCTCCAAAGCTTCCGATCATTCACGTATAGGATTATGTACCCATAATGGGAAAAGTCGCCAGTGAACGTAATGAATGAATCAAAACCATCCACGGACTTAACATTAAGGCGTACACATATGTTAGGGTGAATTAATTCTAAAACCCATGTGGCTCTCACTCCTCCTTTCCTAATTGTTGCGTTTTTAGCTTTAATGCAACCAACACATTTTTCCACATATGAGAAGTCTAATGGAAGGAGTATTTCATTTTTAATTAAGTGTTCCATCCCCCCACTAGTACAGAAAAGCCTAGCTATGGCGTGGCAAAAAGGGCCTTGCTGACGTAGGCACCCTACGCCAGCAATATGATGCCACAGTTAAAAATCAGTGGTTGCGTTGGAATCGACGCCAGCACTATTCCATGCGTTTATGGCGTGCCTCTTGTCCAACGCCAGCAGTAATGTACGTCAGTAGTGGCATTGGATGTTAGTGCTACGCCAGCAATGTAATTTTCAGATTTAAACCAAATCTGTACAGCAGCGTGATACAGCAAAAATGACATCATAATCAAAGGTTTTGACAGTAATTAAATAGTACATTGCAAATACCAAAATCTAAGTTCAAGAGTCATTATTTATTGACATTGTTCAGAAAAGTATCAAAAAGAGGCATATAACACAAGTACACACAAATTCGGATAAATTAATAGGAGATGATATGGCATGCATGCCCTACTAGCTAGCTCTCAGACAATACGCCAGGCGGACTCAGGATCATAGTCTGGAGTAAGTGGACCATCATCATCGCTACCAGCAGGCCTGTAGTAGACCATGATCTCGTCACGATCGTAGTCAAGGTAGAACGTGGCTCTCTCCCGAGCTTCCATCTGGTAAGCAGTTGCAAGAGCTGTCCAACCAGGGCAACCGAAATAGGTGCGGTCTGACACGTTGGTAACAAGGCAATTGAAGTGTTCGGCCGTCAACATATTCATTAGGGTACATTGGAACGTGATGGTTGCATCAAGCGGAACTCGAAACTTCGCTAAGAAGTCACGCCTTGCCCCGCAAGGGATGACCTGAGCGAAATTTGAAAAAATAACTAGTTAGACAATTTCGGCCACAAACGTACCATATGAAACTCAATCAGAACATGTTAAACTAAATCATATATACCGTCTTAGAAGTCCTTCGGAAGATCGATGAAGAACTTCTTATCCTTCTGGCATCTCAAAGCACCACAAGTCTTACATGGGGCATCCATTTTTTGCTGTCAATATCGTTGATCAAAGTAAGCATAGATAATTAAACTAAATAACTAACACATCAAAATAGAAATTATATGCACTAGTAATTAAGCATATACGAAATAGCTAATGCTACGTCCATCTCTAGCATAATTAAGCACGGTTCAAACATATAATAACATGCACAAAGTTAAACAGTCATTCATATACAAAATAGCTAATGCTACGTCCATCTCTAGCAAGCTAACGGCCAGAGGGGCCGGCCTCGTGGTCGCCCCTGGTGGACCTACGACGACGCAGTAGCGACTGAACCTCCTCCTCCTCCTCATGCTCCTCCTCCTCCTCGAGCTTATCCCAGTCTATGGGATCCTCCTCTGCGCTCTTCTTCGCTGCATACTGAAGGAGCATCATCTTGTTGGTCTCTAAGAGTTTGTCATCTCTCGCAAGCTCCGTCACTAATGGGTCGAACAATTGTTGCTCTGCTAGGAGGTTCTCCTTCTCCTCAGCCCTAGTGCATATCCTTATGTTCTCCGACGCGAGGAACTATGCATACTCACGGCAATCAGGGAAGTTTAGAATCGCTTTTTCCTTGTGATACTCAACCGCCTTTGCATCGTAGGCGCGCGCCGCTAACTCTGGGGTGTCCCAGTGGCCAAGCTGGTGGACGACATTGTCCTTCGTGATGGTTCCATAGTACTTAGTACCCTTCTGTCGCACACCACGAAACTTCGGAGCCCTATGACAAAACCTGCAACACCTATATATATACAATCTTTTTATCCTCGATGGCAACAATACAAATACGTGCCTCGCTATGCCTACTTTGTCACTGGGTGAGGACACCGCAAGATTGAACCCAAAACTAAGCACTTCTCCCATTGCAAGAATTACCAATCTAGTTGGCCAAACCAAACCAATAACTCGAAGAGACTTGCAAAGATATGAAATCATGCATATAAGAATTCAGAGAAGATTCAAATAATATTCATAGATAAGCTGAACATAAACCCACAATTCATCGGATCTCGACAAACACACCGCAAAAGAGTATTACATCGGATAGATCTCCATGAAGATCATGAAGACCATGGTACTGAAGAACAAAGAGAGAGAAGAAGCCATCTAGCTACTAGCTATGGACCCGAAGGTCTGTGGTAAACTACTCGCGCATCATCGGAGGGGCAATGGAGTTGATGTAGATGCCCTCCGTGATCGAATCCCCCTTCGGGAGATTACCGAAAAAGGCTCCAAGATTGGATCTCACGGGAACAGAGGCTTCCGGCGGCGAAAAAGTATTTTCGTGGCTCTTTTTGGTATCCAGGGAATATTTGGGAATTTATAGGCCGAAGAATAGGGTTAGGATGGCTGCCGTGGGGCCACAAGCCAGGGGGGCGCCCCCCCCCCCCCAGGGCGCGCCCTGGTGGCTTGTGATGCCACGGCAGGTCTCCTGCCTTCATCTCCAAGTCTGCTGGGTTTCTTCTGGTCCAAGAAAAATCATTCCGAAGATTTTATTCCGTTTGGACTCCGTTTAATATTCCTTATCTGCAATACTCAAAAACAAGGAAAAAATAGAAACTGGCACTAGGCTCTAGAGTAATAGGTTAGTCCCAAAAATAATATAAAATAGCATATTAATGCATATAAAACATCCAAAACAGATAATATAATAGCATGGAACAATCAAAAATTATAGATACGTTGGAGACGTATCAAGCATTCCCAAGCTTAATTCCTGCTCGTCCTCGAGTAGGTAAATGATAAAAACAGAATTTTTGATGTGGAATGCTACCTAACATATTTATCCATGTAATATTCTTTATTGTGGCATGAATATTCAGATCCATAAGATTCAAAACAAAAGTCTAAGATTGACATAAAAACAGTAATACTTCAAGCATACCAACAAGGCAATTGTGTCCTTTCGAAATAACATGGCCTTAGAAAGTTATCCCTACAAAATCATATGGTCTGGCTATCCTCCATCTTCCCTACACAAAGT
Organism: Elymus sibiricus; assembly: GCA_039707655.1. Lineage (NCBI taxonomy): Eukaryota > Viridiplantae > Streptophyta > Magnoliopsida > Poales > Poaceae > Elymus > Elymus sibiricus. The sequence goes on from CM077663.1 coordinate 405,363,915, forward strand.
ATCTAAATCATGCACAACCCCGATGACAAGTCAAGCAATTGTTTCACACCTTTTATGTTCTCAAACCTTTTCAACTCTCACGCAATACATGAGCGTGAGCCATGGATATAGTACTATAGGTGGAATAGAATATGGTGGGGGTTGTGAGGAAAAAGGAGAAGATAGTCTCACATCAACTAGGCGTATCAACGGGCTATGGTGATGCCCATCAATAGATATCAATGTGAGTGAGTAGGGATTGCCATGCAACGGATGCACTAGAGCTATAAGTGTATGAAAGCTCAAAAAGAAAACTAAGTGGTTGTGCATATGATGAAAAATTCCACCAGTTATATGAAAGTGACAAAATAGGAGACTCTCTATCATGAAGATCATGGTGCTACTTTGAAGCACAAGTGTGGAAAAAGATAGTAGCATTGTCCCTTCTCTCTTTCTCTCATCATTTTTTTTTATTTTGGTGGGCATCTTTGGCCTCTTTTTTTTTATTTTGGCTTCGCTGGCCTCTTTTATTATTTGTAAAGTCCGGAGACTCATCCCAACTTGTGAGGGAGTCATAGATTCCATCATCCTTTTCTCTCACGGGACAAATGCTCTAATAATGAAAATCATCACACTTTTATTTACTTACAACTCAAAAATTACAACTCGATACCTAGAACAAAATATGACTCTATATGCAATATGAAAGTGATGGTGCGTGTCATGAAAAACGGAACGGTGGAAGTTGCATGGCAATATATCTCGGAATGGCTATGGAAATGCCATAATAGGTAGGTATGGTGGCTGTTTTGAGGAAAGTATATGGTGGCTGTTTTGAGGAAGGTGGGTTTAATGCACCGGCGAAAGTTGCACGGTACTAGAGAGGCTAGCAAAGGTGGAAGGGTGAGAGTGCGTATAATCCATGGACTCAACATTAGTCATAAAGAACTCACATACTTATTGCAAAAGTCTATTAGTTATCGAAGCAAAGTATTAGATGCATGCTCCTAGGGGAGAGGTTGGTAGGAGTTAACCATCGCGCGCTCCCGACCCTCACACAAAGGTTGACAATCATTAAACAAATCATGCTCCGACTTCGTTACATAACGGTTCACCATACGTGCATGCTACGGGAATCACAAACTTTAACACAAGTATTTCTTCCAATTCACAACTACTCACTAGCATGACTCTCATATTACCATCTTCATATCTCAAAACTGTATGCAAGGGATCAAACTTCTCATAGTATTCAATGCACTTAATATGAAAGTTTTTATTATATCCCTCTTGGATGCCCATTATATTAGGACTAAATTCATAACCTAAACCAATTACCATGCTGTTTAAAGACTCTCAAAATAATATAAGTGAGGTACGAGAGTTCAATAATTTCTATAAAATAAAACACCACCGTGCTCTAAAAAGATATAAGTGAAGCACTAGAGCAACATTGCCTAGCTCAAAAGATATAAGTGAAGCACATAGAGTATTCTAATAAATTCATGATTAATGCGAGTCCCCCTCAAAAGATGTGTGCAGCAAGGATGATTGTGGCAAACTAAAAAGCAAAGACTCATATCATACAAGACGCTCCAAGCAAAACACATATCATGTGGTGAATAAAAATATAGCCTCAAGTAAATTTACCGATGGATTGAAGACGAAAGAGGGGATGCCTTCCGGGGCATCCCCAAGCTTAGGCTTTTTGGTATCCTTGAATATGGATTGGTGTGCCTTGGGCATCCCCAAGCTTAGGCTCTTGCCACTCCTTATTCCATAGTCCATCAAATCTTTACCCAAAACTTGAAAACTTCACAACACAAAACTCAACAGAAAACTCATGAGATCCGTTAGTATAAGAAAAATAAATCACCACTTTAGGTACTGTTGTGGACTCATTATTTATTTATATTGGTGTAATATCTACTGTATTCCAACTTCTCCATGGTTCATACCCCCCGATACAACCCATAGATACATCAAAATAAGCAAACAACACAAAGAAAACAGAATCTGTCTAAAACAGAACAGTCTGTAGGAATCTATAGACTTCGAATACTTCTGTAACTCTAAAAATTCTGCAAAATTAGGAAAATCAGGGCAATTTGTATATCAATCTTGTGTAAAAATTTCGGATCAAAATCACGTTCCAGTGAATTTACAAAATTCCTGGACCGAGAGCAAAAGTTTCTGTTTTTCAGAAAAATCAAATCACAAACACCGTAGACCATCCCAAAGGTCTTACTTGGCTTAAACACTAATTTAAACAAGAAAACACAATTACTACAGAGGTAATGATGTGTAAAACACTCAAAAACAGAAGCAAAAACAAAAGCATAAAAATAAAATTGGGTTGCCTCCCAACAAGCGCTATTGTTTAACGCCCCTAGCTAGGCATAACGCAATAGATCTAGGTATTGTCATCTTTGGTATGCAATCCATAAGTAGCTCTCATAATAGATTCATAAGGTAATTTTATTTTCTTTATAGGAAAGTGCTCCATGACTTTCCTTAATGGAAATTGGAATCTAATATTTCCTTCCTTCATATCAATAATTGCACCAATCGTTCTAAGGAAAGGTCTACCAAGAATAATAGGACATGTAGGATTGCAATCTATATCAAGAACAATGAAATCTACGGGCACATAATTCCTATTTGCAACAATAAGAACATCATTAATCTTTCCCATAGGTTTCTTTATAGTGGAATCCACAAGATGCAAATTTAAAGAGCAATCATCAAATTCACGGAAACCTAGCACATCACATAAAGTTTTTGGAATCGTGGAAACGCTAGCACCCAAATCACACAAAGCATGGCACTCATAATCTTTAATTTTAATCTTAATAGTAGGTTCCCACTCACCATAAAGCTTCCTAGGTATAGAAACTTCCAACTCAAGTTTTTCTTCAAAAGATTTCATCATAGCATCCACGATATGTTTAGTAAAAGCTTTATTTTGATTATAAGCATGCGGAGAATTCAACATGGATTGCAGCAAGGAAACACAATCAATCAAAGAACAACTATCATAATTAAAGTCCTTGAAATCCAAAAGAGTGGGTTCATTGCTATCTAAAGTTTTGACCTCTTCAATCCCACTTTTATCAATCTTAGCATCAAGATCTATAAACTCCGAATCATTGGGACGCCTTTTAGCTAAAGTTGACTTATCTCCAATCCCATCTTTATCACGATTTATATTAGAAAACAAAGATTCAATAGGAGTCACATCAATCACTTTAAGATCTTCATCATTATTTAAAGATTCTGGCTTCGCGGCCATTTTATTGACTAAGGTAGCTTGTTTATCAGAAATTTGGCCTACCAAGTTTTCAAGGTGAGCAAACTGAGATTTCAAACCACAGAATTGCTTAGTCATATCATCAAGTTCTTTATTCATGTATTCCAGCATAAACCTTTGTTCTTTAAGCTCGTTCCTAAAGAAACTATTATGGTCAAATTGGAGCGACATGAAGCCTTTAGCATTATTCTCAATATCTTCCAACTTCTTAAGATAAGGATCAATGCTTTTATGTTGAGCCATGAAAACGAGCAAACGATCTAACACACAAACAAACAAAAAGCAAATGGAAAGATGAACAGAAGAAGGGCGAATAAAAAGGCAAATCTTTTTGGTTTTTCTGAAAATCGTTTTAGAAGTGGGGGAGAGGAAAACGAGAGGGAATGGCAAATAATGTAAATGCAAGAGATGAGTTTGTGATGGGTACTTGGTAGGCTTGATGTAGATCTCCCCGGCAACGGCGCCAGAAATCCTTCTTGCTACTTCTTGAGCATGCGTTGGTTTTCCCTTGAAGAGGAAAGGGTGATGCAGCAAAGTAGATAAGTATTTCCCTCAGTTGTTGAGAACCAAGGTATCAATCCAGTAGGAGATACAAGCAAGTCCCCAATAGATGTACCTACACAAATAATCAAACACTTGCACCCAACGCTATAAAGGGGTTGTCAATCCCTTCACGGTTACTTGCAAGGATGAGATCTGATAGAGATAGATAGATAGGATAGCTAAAACGTAAAGTAAAAAGTAAAAAGATTGCAGCTAAGTATTTTTGGTATTTTTGGTTTATAGATCTGAAAGTATAATATGGAAAATAGACCCGGGGGCCATAGGTTTCACTAGAGGCTTCTCTCATGAAGGAAAATAATACGGTGGGTGAACAAATTACTGTCAAGCAATTGATAGAAAAGTGAATAATTATGAAGATATCCAAGGCAATGATTATGCATATAGGCATCACGTCCGTGTCAACTAGACCGAAACGATTCTGCATCTACTACTATTACTCCACACATCGATCGACTCCTGCCTGCATCTAGAGTATTAAGTTCATGAAGAACAGAGTAACGCATTAGGTAAGATGACATGATGTAGAGGGATAAACTCAAGCAATATGATGAAAACCCCATCTTTTTATCCTTGATGGCAACAATACAAATACGTGCCTCGCTACCCCTACTTTGTCACTGGGTGAGGACACCGCAAGATTGAACCCAAAACTAAGCACTTCTCCCATTGCAAGAATTACCAATCTAGTTGGCCAAACCAAACCAATAACTCGAAGAGACTTGCAAAGATATGAAATCATGCATATAAGAATTCAGAGAAGATTCAAATAATATTCATAGATAAGCTGAACATAAACCCACAATTCATCGGATCTCGACAAACACACCGCAAAAGAGTATTACATCGGATAGATCTCCATGAAGATCATGAAGAACATGGTATTGAAGAACAAAGAGAGAGAAGAAGCCATATAGCTACTAGCTATGGACCCGAAGGTCTGTGGTAAACTACTCACGCATCATCGGAGGGGCAATGGAGTTGATGTAGATGCCCTCCGTGATCGAATCCCCCTTCGGCAGATTACCGGAAAAGGCTCCAAGATTGGATCTCACGGGAACAGAGGCTTCCGGCGGTGGAAAAGTATTTTTGTGGCTCTTTTTGGTATCCAGGGAATATTTGGGAATTTATAGGCCGAAGAATAGGGTTAGGAGGGCTGCCGTGGGGCCACAAGCCAGGGGGCGCCCCCCCCCCTAGGGCGCGCCCTGGTGGCTTGTGACGCCACGGCAGGTCTCCTGCCTTCATCTCCAAGTCTGCTGGGTTTCTTCTGGTCCAAGAAAAATCATTCCGAAGATTTTATTCCGTTTGGACTCCATTTAATATTCCTTATCTGCAATACTCAAAAAACAAGGAAAAAACAGAAACTAGCACTAGGCTCTAGATTAAAAGGTTAGTCCCAAAAATAATATAAAATAGCATATTAATGCATATAAAACATCCAAAACAGATAATATAATAGCATGGAACAATCAAAAATTATAGATACGTTGGAGACGTATCACGCACGTCCTAGTTTACCTAGTCGAAGAGATTGCCATTCTGGGTCATCTATTTCTACACAATATGTTCCCCTTTGAGAGGTTCATGGGACTCTTAAAGAAATATGTTCGTAACCGTGCTAGGCCAAAAGGAAGCATCTCCAAGGACCATGAAACAGAGGAGGTTATTGAGTTTTGTGTTGACTTTATTCCTGACATTAAGCCGATTGGTGTTCCTCAATCGCGGCATGAGGGAAGACTGCGTGGAAAAGGCACGCTTGGACCAAAATCAATAATATGTAGGGACGGGCATTCTTGGGCGCAAGCACACTACACAGTTCTACAGAATTCTACCTTGGTGACCCCGTATATCGAGAAACACATGGATATTATACGCTCCAACAACCCGGAGCAGTCTGACCCCTGGATTAAATGTACACACATTGAGGCTTTCGGCGGTTGGTTGCAAACACATCTCATGAATGACGACATTGTTGAAGATGACTTGTACTTGTTGGCCAAGAGACCGTATTCGACTATATTGACTTTCCAAGGGTACGAGATAAATGGGAATACATTTTACACGATCGCCCAAGATAAAAAGAGCACCAACCAAAACAATGGTGCCGCTTTGATGCAGCAAACACCAATAGGGAAAAGGACACATATTATGGTTACATAGAGGAGATATGGGAACTTGACTATGGACGTGATTTGAAGGTCCCTTTGTTCCGGTGCAAATGGGTCAATCTGACTGGAGGAGGGGTAATGGTAGGCTCGCAGTACGGAATGACAACAGTGGATCTCAACAATCTTGGGTACACAGACGAACCATTCGTACTAGCCAATGATGTGGCGCAAGTTTTCTATGTGAAGGACATGTCTACCAAACCGAGAAAAAGAAAAGATAAGAAAGCGGATACATCATACGATGAGCCAAAGCGCCGCATAGTTCTTTCTGGGAAAAGAAACATCGTGGGAGTGGAGGACAAGACAGACATGTCACAAGATTATGAAAAGTTTGATATAATTCCTCCCTTCGCAGTGAAGACTGACCCAAGCATCCTGTTAAATGATGAAGATTGTCCATGGTTACGGTGCAATAATCAAGGGACACACGCGAAGAAAAAGTTTATACCCTAAGATCCCACTCTGGGATGTGATTTGCTTCACCGTCATCACTTTTCTTCTCTAGTGAGTAGTCGGGATGGTCCAGTTTGTACACGAAGTGCATCCAGTTTTTGTTGTAACCCTCTCAACTTTTTACCACATGCTATGTGGGTGAAATGATGATACCATGCCAAGTTTCAACCTTTTCAGAGTTCATTTGTAGTGCTTTTTAATTTCAGGGTCGTTTAGCTCAAAACAATTCATTAAATGGATGAAAAATAGCAATTGAAGTTAGAAAGCGTTGAAATTTGAGGATGTGGCTTAGAATGATTCATATTGAATGCACAAAAAGCTGGAGTTAAAATAAGTTAAAAAAATGAAATGCCTTTGTAACAGATGAGTTTTCATCCGAAACCCTCATACTTCAAAGTAGATGATCTAGTTTGTAGACGAAGTGCATTCAGCTTTTGCCGTAACCCTCTCAACTTTTTACCACATGCTATGTGGGTGAAATGATGATACCATGCCAAGTTTCAACCTTTTTAGAGTTCATTTGTAGTGCTTTTTAATTTCAGGGTCATTTAGCTCAAAACAATTAATTAAATGGATGAAAAATAGCAATTGAAGTTAGAAAGCGTTTAAATTTGAGGATGTGGCTTAGAATGGTTCATATTGAATGCACAAAAAGTCTGGAGTTGAAATAAGTTAAAAAAATGAAATGCCTTTGTAACAGATGAAGGTATAAAACTAAAAGAGTTAAACAGAATCTGGTTTTGATTAAAACACCTATTTCAAATATCCTAAAAATTCCCAAATTGAATATACTGATAAAACATACTAATATTAAACAACAGGAAAAACAATCACTCATAACTATATTTTTAAACTAAAGTTATTCACTAACTAGTGATTCACACAAATTTCAAAAGAATTCAAATTTAAACTATTTAAATTTGAAAACTACTGGCACTAACAGAGAGTTTATATTTTTTTTGACATAAATCAAAAAGGTTCATTCAAAAACTATAAATACTCTAACAGTTATTCCAAATCTAAAAATAGAACTTTGCTGTTTAGAAAAACAAAACAAAAAAGAAAACAGACCTTTAGTCCCGGGTGGTGGCTCCAACCGGGACTAAAGGTCCCTTCCCGCGTGGGAGCCGAAAAAAAGGTCTTTAGTCCCGGTTGGTGGCTCCAACCGGGACTAAAGGGGGTCTTTAGTCCCGGTTGGAGCCACCAACCGGGACTAAAGGGGGTCTCTATATAAATTGGGACTTAGCCATTTCCTTCCCCAATCTCCCCCCGACGCCGACGCCCCCGACGCCGCCAGGCTGCCCACGCGCCTCCTCGCCGTGCCCCGTCGCCGTCGCCCCGCCCCGACGCCGCCAGGCTGCCCACGCACCTCCTCGCCGTGCCCCGTCGCCGTCGCCCTGCCCTGACGCCGCAGGGTGCCCCGTCGCCGTCGCCCCGCCCCGACGCCGTCGTCGCTCGTCGTCGTCGCCGCTCTTCGCCGTCGCCGCCCCGACGTCGTCGCCGTCGCCGCTCTCCTCGTTAGCCCCCCGGTGAGATTTTGTTAGATGTTCATATTGTTAGATTTTCATCTTGTTAGATTTTGTTAGATGTTCATATTGTTAAATTTTGTTAGATGTTCATATTGTTAGATTTTGTTAGATGTTCATATTGTTAGATTTTGTTAGATGTTCATATTGTTAGATTTTGTTAGATGTTCATATTGTTAGATTTTGTTAGATGTTCATATTGTTTCAGTTAATTTAGTTGTTTTATGTTTTAGTTGTTTTAGTTGTAGGTGAGGGAGAGTCCCCGACGATATCGATGATTTTATATTTTATATTAGGTAGATATATGATGTTTAGATGTTTAAATGTTTAGTTGCATAGCGTAGCCGTTGAGTCGACGATGCCCGGCCAGCATCGTCGTCGTCGACTCGGTGGCAACAACCTGCTTGAGAGGCGCCATGTCCGGGATTGGGCTCCGCCGGGCTGGCACTGGGAGGTGCTGACTTCCGGGGCGCGCAGCTTGGTGAGGAATCAGGGTCCCGTCGTCGACCCGGAGGTTCTTTGGTGGCGGTCGCATGGACCACTGTCGGTGTAGAGGGAGCCGGCCCCCGCGGAGGTGGTACGTCGACGTGTCAGGGAGGAGGACGAGCACGTCCGACGCTACATGGCTGCGTTGGACGCCAGGTTCTCCAATACCTGGCAGGTTCTTCAGGGATCTCACCCGAGCTATGATCCTGTCATAGTTCCTTATCTTTGGGGGTCCACCGCCTGCGCCGCGAGACGTCAACTAGATCTGTATTAGTGATATTATATTCGAGATGTATTAGTGATAATATTCGATGATGTATTAGTTATATTATATAATAATATTCGAGATGTATTAGTGATACTATTCGATGATGTATTAGTGATATTATAGATCATATTGTTGCATTGCCTTGTATTGATTTGCATATCTCCGATTTTGCTTATTGAATGCATTCTAATTGTTTTATATTTGTTCCGGATTAGTTAAGTTATGGACGGTAGAGACAGAGACCGTGATCAAGAGAATGCCATGTACGACTTGATACGCTCCGAAAACGAAGAGAATGAAGAAGTAGATGATGGCTCACAATACCTTAACCCATCCGGTGAGGGAATTGAAGAAGAACAACCAAGAGACGAAGGGGAACCAACATCATCAGAAGTCCGGCGAGGTATTAATTTGCCCTCTGGTGAACATCAGAAGTATTGATTGATTTGTATATATTAACGAATCTTTCTTCTTTTAACCCTCCGGATTGAGCAAATCTTCTACAAGGGTTAAACGTGGCCCGACAAAACTGTTGAAACAAGGCATAAAGTACAACATCGATCAAATCAGAGCAGATGGCGAACTGATTGCTCCTAAAATTAATGCAGACAAATTTATACGTCAATGCGGAGTTATCGTTAGGGACCAAATCCCGATCACCGCTCAAGAATGGAATCAGCCAAAAGATCGCGGAGTTCCTTTTGTTAGCCAAAGAGCAAAAGATCTGCTTTGGGAGGAGCTCATGAAACATTTCACCCTACCAGAGGGTCTCACAGATCTCCAACAGGAGAAAGTCAAGAAGTGTGCTCTTAAGAAGATGGCCACACAATTCCAGACTTATAAGAAAAGATTATGGACCAATTACGTGAAAGGAGGAAAGAAGACTCCAGAATTCAAAGGAGATACGAAGTTATAAGATGACTGGGACAGATTTGTGCAGTTCAAGGAATCAGGAGAAGCTAGGAAACGGTTGAGAGTAAACAAGAAAAATGCCGAGAAAAAAACGTGGCACCATCATCTGGGGCCAGGTGGCTACAAGTCTGGGTTGCCTAAGTGGGATGAATCCGAGAGAAACATGAAGGTTGCAGGGGTCACTCCAGAAACAGAAAATTGTCCCGACAGGTGCAGGACTTGGTTTTATGCACATGGGGGATAGTTGGACCCAAAGACAGGGAAGGTTCTTGAACAGGCAAGTCTTAAAGAAGCCACGGACGAGTTACTTAAAGCAATAGAAGAAGCTCGAATGGGTCTGTACCAGCCCGAGAGACAGAACGACGAGCTTACACGCGCCCTCAAGAATCCTGAACACCCGAGACGAACACAAGGCAAAGGCCTTGTTCCGTGGCTTCTGGGGTTTGCGGATTGCAACGACAGTTACAGAAGCCGTGAGAGAAAGAAGAAGCATGAAGTAGATCGGATTCAGATGGTAGAAGCAAAGAACGCGGACTTGGAACGCAAATACATGCTGCAGCAGGAACAAATCAACAAATTAAGCCAGCAAGGCGCGTCTCAGCAGCAGGAGCATCCAGATGCAGCATTGGATGGTGCCATTCCATCATCTATGCCGAAAAGCAGCGTGGGTTCCACGGGGGTCCCGGCCGATGATGCACTGCTGGCTCACTACCCCGTGGATGATATCCTAGAGTCGACAGCTTGTGAGCTACACGTGAAACTAAAGAACATATCCATGAAGGCGGCGGACGGCTTTGCTTTACCGAGTGGAACTGAAGCAACTTTCCACGGCAATCTGATTCCACCTGGCTATGCTCGTGTCGGAGTTGATGAAGTTGTGTCGGCACATGAATCACTAGATCTTTACTACCTTGGAGGTGAAGGGGAGCAGACACTGGGAGAAGCCAGGCGTTGTGTCATTTTATGGAAAAAGGAATGCATCGTGTTTCCAAAGTCGGTGCCAAGGCCACCGACTCCTCCTCCAAGTCCGCCGCGTCAGCGGACTCCAACCCACCTCGAGACGGAGCGCAGGGCGAGTCCTCCAAGTCCACCGCGTCAGCTGACTCCAACCCACCTCGAGACGGAGCGCAGGGCGAGTCCGCCATATCGATCTCCGCCACGTCAGCATAGTCAATCCCACCCCGAGACGGAGCCTAGGGCGAGTCCACGATATCGATATCCGCCGTCTCCCAAGGGCAAGAGAGCACAAAAGAAGAAACCCGAGCCTCCTGCCAAAAAGAAGTTAGCTTACGAGAAGACTGCCGAGGAAATCGATGAACAAGAGGCTAAGGAATTGAAGGCCAATTTTGGACCGAAACCGCCCCCGCCGCCAAAGGAGAAAATACCTGAGGAAGTCATACAACACTTTTTGAATGCAGCTAAACCGGCGGAGAAAAGGACACTATCAAACTAAGAACGCTCTATTAGCAAGTCCTATCATAAACAAAAAAAACAGAAGTCGAGCGGTAGTAGTAGTAAATGCGGGAAAACTGTTCCCCAGCTCGGAGAATAGGCAGTGCAATCGATCACCCCGCTCAAGGTGACTACCGATAAGGTGGTAATAACCGACGCTGATAGAGAGAATGCTAGACAGCTCGGTATCACTGTTGAACAACTCCTAGAGATCGAGGAATTCCCACCGACGGATCCGAAGGAACTAGAATGGGCATATGTCCCTGGGAACCCTCTCGTGAGTCCTGAAGATGAGAAGCTTCTATCAACGCAAATGTACAGCTTGCATCAGTGGTACATGAGAGAAGTAAAGGTCGGGCGAGAGAGCCTCATGGTGAAAGTCAAGCAAAAGCATTACATCCATAAAAACTGATTTGTGGATTGAAAATGAAGAATTCTTTCAGTTATTCAATCAAAAAGCCCTTGACAAATCTATCGTCAGTTGCTACTCTCTGTAAGTGATTTCTTTCTGTAATTTGATTAAGTCTCTAGTTCAGCTCGTTCATAGCCTGTAATTATCCTCACTATATTCTTTTGTGTGGTATTGTGCAGAATGAAGATTTTTTAATTGGAAAGAGATGGAGTCTATGGCATTGGGTTCATTGACCCAAATACCGTTAATGAAAAGGTGTTAAGTACTTACCCTAAAGACACGGAGAAAATGTTGCTAAGGTTTTTGAAGGCCCTAAATACCAAACCAGAAATACTTTTACCTTACAACTTCAAGTGAGTGTTACTTTTACCTTACTATATATATATATATATATATATATATATATATATATATATATATATGTATATATATAGGACAACACTATTCTAATCCCAGGATTAGAATAACTGTTTGGATCACGTCACGCCCTATACAGGACGCGCGAGGTCCTCCCGAACTCCCGAACCGGTACAGTAGGAAAAGAAAAAAAGATCTCCACCCCCGACCACTCCCCCACGATCCCCAGCCCGCATCCCATCCCAACCCCGATCCCCAGCTTCCCCGATCTCCACCTCCCCCTCCCCGGGCCCCCTCCACAACCGCCGCTGGCCCTGGTGCCGGTGCGCCTCCTGCCGCCGGCCACCCCGGCCTGACGCACCTCCAGTCGCCGCCGCCCCCTGCAACCTCGTGAGCTGCCGCCGCCCTGCGACCATGGCCGCCGCCGCCGTCGGCAACCCTCGCGAGCCGCCGCCCCCGGCAACCCCAGGCGCCGCCGCCCCGAGCTGGATCTCGCCGCTGCGCCTCGAATCCCAGATGCCCCTCCCCCTTCCTCGGAGGCCGTTCACCGCTGCCATCTCCGGCCGTTCAACTACACGCCCTCCCTTCTCCTCCACTTGCCGCGACGACTCCCCGTCGTTCCCTGTCTGTACTCGGTTCCCAGTGCCGCCATGGAGCTTCCCCCCGTCGCCCAAGCCTGACACCGTCCGCCTGCCGCCGCGGGGCCGCCACCTTTCCCCTCCCTGATCCGGCACACCCCACCTCCACCCCCGCGGCTGCCCCGCGCATCTCCACCCCACAGCGCCGTCCGCTTGCGCCCGGCGGCCGCCCCACGCGCCCCTCTGCCGGCCGTCCCACGACGACGCCCCACTGCATGGAAGTCCAACCTCTCCTCCGTCAGCAGGGCGGTCCTGCTCGGGCTGGAAGATTTCCTTGAGGTCTTGGGCCAGCACGCCTCTCTCTCTGTTTTTTGCTTCGACGGGCAACTTTCACAGGAGGGTCACGTTCAGAATTTTTTTGACTATTTTTTGTTTGGTGATACATCAGTTCACGGGAGTTTATTGATCCATGACTGATCTACTAGACAAATGTAAAATCTGTGTGTTCCTATTTTGGGCATGCTAGATGTTCAATGTAATGTACTTGAGCAATCATCTCTTCTGTACTTGAACTGCACGAATGTTGGGGCATGCAATGCTATGTTTGGGCATTTTTGGTAGACATTTTGGTGTTTATTAATTTGTTTTAGCAGTGCACAAAACATAAGATTTTGTGTGACCATGCAATGTGCTTCACTGTCCTCGTTTAACTCTTTTTAAGTAATAATATGTGAACATGTGAAGAAAAACCATTTCAATTTGGGCAATAATTACTGCCTGGTGACCTTACAAAAAGAAGTGATGCACATAATTTAGCAAGCATAACTTCGTCCAGAAGTTCAAACATTTTTTTCTAAAATATGAGCTCGGCTTTTTGGTAATGATTTAGTTGTTGATGAATCAGTGATTCGATTGATTTATGTTACAACATGTGATTTGAAGTTCATGTTCTCAAGATCGTGAAATTCAGAAAATTGTACCCAAGAAAAGTTTAGTAAAAGTTTTCTGTGCGTAGTGCGTCAAAAAAATTATCTTCTCATCGTGTCAATAGGTCGTGGCCCGAGAAGTTCATACATTCTGTTCGTGGAAAAAATATCAATTTCAGACAAGCTAACAAATCTGACATATGATACACCAGGATATGGTTGGTTTTTTAAATTCTTTTATACATAAATGGTCATTTGAGACATTGACGTTTCTGTCTTGTTCTTTCTCACTACGTTTATTTTGAGGTGTTAAAAATGTGCAGCAGAAGCCATGCCTATAACAAACCATCGCGACCACGGAAAAACGTTGATGGATACATATTTAAAAAACCAATAAAAAGTTTCATTCAGAAAAAGATGAGGAAATGAAGATGCACATAGCAGACGATGTGTATGTGTATTGTTGTGCGTAAATTTCTTGATTTTCGATAGCACGGGAAGTTCATGTTTTAGAAATTCCGAAGTTCACGTGTACTACATACAGAAGAAAAATCATCAAACAAAAAAAGGAACCGCCTAGGCCATTTCAACGAAAAGCAAAAAATGCATAAAACATCGCGACAAAATTCTATAAGAAGTTCAAGTTTAAAAAACGGTGAAGTTCGATGTCTATTAAAAATTCAGTTTTTTCACATTATTAAAAGATAAAACCAAGAAGTTCAAAATTTTAAAACAAGGAAGTTCAAAAAACTCGATTTTCCTCGTTACTAAAGAATAAAACTAAGAAGTTCAAATTAAAATAACATAGAAGTTCAAAGTTTATAAAAACCTCAGATTCTCGTTACTAAAGAATAACTAATAAGTTCAAATTAAAATAAGGGAACAACGAAAAAAGATTTTAAAAGATTTTCCCCGTTTTTAAAAAAAATCGGATTTTCCCCGATAATAAAGATTAAACCAAGAAGTTCAATTTTTTTAAAAACAGAGTAATTCAATGTACATTAAAAACTCGGTTTTTCTCGTTAGTGAAGAATAAAACCAAGAAGTTCAATTTAAAAACATGGAGAAGTTTGATATTTAATTAAAAACTCGATTTTTTTTGTTACTAAAGAATAAAACCAATAAGTTCAATTCAAAATAACGAAGAATTTTGATGTTTCTAACAAAACTCTATTTTTAAATTCATAACTACCAGAAAAAACGAAACGGAGAGAAGTTCAAATTCATAACTACCAGAAGTTCAAGTACTCCAAAATGTGTGTATTTTCATATGAGAAAATAGAATAAAAACTTAAAGTATAAATAATTTCGTTGCTAGAAGTTCAGGTGCTCGACACTGGAAAGTTCAAAAGTTCTTGTGAGAGAGGTAATCAACACGGTATATCATTTGCGCACTCCGATGAACGGGTGAGAAATTACGAACAAAAATACGTGACAGAAGTTCAAACTGAAAACAGCAGGAAGTTCAACTATTACACGGAATGCGTTTCAGATGAGAATAAAACGAATAAAAAACTAAAAGCCTAAAAGATTTGTTGCAAGAAGTTCACGTGCTCCTCCCGGCGCAGTTTGAGATCTCTAGTGCGAGTATGCTAAAAGACAAATGGGTGAGAAATTACAAACAAAAATACGCGACAGAAGTTCAACGTGCAAACAGCAGGAAGTTCAACTACTACGCTAAATGAATTTCGAATGAAAATCTTTTAAACCGTCGCGAGTATGAAAAAAATGATCAAGACGGAAAAGTCGCGTGTTTACAGCAGCTTTCCATCGGTATAACACTTGCTCAATTCCGGTGAGTGGATGGAGAGCTACGAGCAAAAAACAGTATGTGAAGAGACAGAGTGAAGTTCAGGTAGACGTGCCGATGAAGTTCAAGTTCTTCAAGCGGTGCATTTTCGAAGACCCTGTTTTGCGATAAAAGGCAGAACGCATCTTCTCGCCGTTTTCAAAATTGCATGAAAACGGCTAGGAATTAGAGAAACTCATCTACATGGAAAAGTTGCGCATTTTCCGTAGCTTTTCAACGGTATATTATTTGCCCCATTCCGATAAAATATCTAGAAATTACGGCCAAAATACGTTTTCAGCCATTTTCAAAATTGACTTAAAACCGTAAATAATTGGAAAAAACAATCTACATATAGAAGTTTCGCATTTCTTCAAGCTTTCCAAAGCCATATCATTTGTCTCATTCCGACGAACCGTTGAGAAAATAACGTAAAAATACGCACTCAGTATAGATTCGGCCATTTTCTAAATTACTTTTGAACCGTTCATGGTTAGAGCAAAAAATTTATATGGAAAGATGTGCATTTTCATAAGCTTTCCAACGCCATATCATATGCGTCGATAGGACTAGCCGTTTTGAAACTAACCCCGAAATACGAACCCGGCTGTTCGGTTTCAGAAATTCCGCCATTTTTGAAATTCCTCTTTAACCGTAGGGAATTTGGAAAAACTTTCAACATGTGGAATGAGCGGATTTGCAGCAGCTATCCAACGCCATCTCATTTGCCTCATTTCGATGAACGGTTTAGAAAATACGATTCACGTTTTTTTGTATGAAGAAAAACGGTTTTCAAAACTGCTCTTAAACCGTGCACATTTTGTCAAAAATTCAACCAAGGCTGTTAAACTGGTGTCCATAGCTTTCAAACGGTATATTGCAAGACCCATTTGGGCACTTTGCCGGAAGTTCAACCTAGCACTCGGGGAAGTTCAGGTCGAACAACTCAGGCAGTAAAATTGCAGCAGAAGCAAGTTCATCACATCCCCGAGAGCAAATCCGCCAACGAGCGAGATTCCTATTTAAAACGGGCATTTAGTTGCTAAAAACCGTTCCCAGATTACACTTACATCACATAGAACACGACTGACCAGAAAAATTCGCGCGGGGAGACACGGTTGCGAAGATAGCCCGAAGGTCGGGTTCCTACGGAGGGAAGTTCACGGTTATGTAACTCAGGAAGTTCAACCCGTGATCAGAATAATATTCTGATCCCGTGATCAGAATAGTGTTTATATATACTCGATGTTAAGTGTAGTTGATGAGTTATGCATGCCCGCTTATACAAATCGTGTCCGCAGCTACCACTGGATCCTGCTAATCATTAGAATTGACGATGGAACTGTTGAAGTACTCGACTCACTAAGTAAAGACCCTGAAGAATACAGAAGCATGCATTCGATGCTCGACAGGTAATTTCAATCATTTACGCACTATGTCGGCCTCTTTAGTTCGTTTCCTGATATCAAGTAATTAGTAACTCCTTTATTCATTTTCTTTGCCGGGCATGGTTTGGAAAAGGTTCACCAAAGATGTTAGAGGTGAATGGAAAGAGGAGCTGAAATGGCGAAGGTCCAAGGTATTTAAGTAGTACTAGCTACGTCCGCGCATCTCTTTAAGTATAGTTTCAATACCATTATCATCCTTGATTATTATCTGATTGAATTATATTCTCGTAAAGTGCATGAGGTAGCAACAAGGGACTTCTTTATGTACATATTACGTTTGCGAGAACATTCGTTTTATGACCGAAAGGACCAAAACTACAAGATATCTTTGGGTACGTAAACACCATTCACATTTTTTATCATGATGTAATATTATATATATATATATATATATATATATATATATATATATACAGACAACTAACATGTTCATATTGATCTCCTTCTTTAAAGATGCACGAGATGCGGGAGAAGCTCCTACCAAAGGACCGCATACGAGCAATTCAAGAGGAAATTGCGGGTTCTTTGGTTGAGCAGGTCATATCTTTCGACGGAGAATACCATTACACCTAATGCCTCCATGTAATGATTTGAAAATTGTAGAAGAAATTGTATATACCAAATTGTACATATGTGTATGCATGGTCATACGAAAAGTTTTATGTATATGATTGGTTCTACGAGATATTCTATTATATATGCATAACGTGTACGGTATGTAGCAGCGTAAAATATGTTTGAAATGAAAAAGAATTAAATCGAATACACAAAACGAAAAGGAAAAATAAACAATAAAACCTATAAACCCATAAACCCCAAAGCCCCTAAATCTTTAGTCCCGGTTGGTGTTACCAACCGGGACTAAAGGTCCCCATCCCCCGGCGCACGCTACCATCCCACGTGGCAGGGATTTAGTCCCGGGTCGTAGACAACCGGGACTAAAGGGTACAAGCCTTTAGTCCCTATACATTAGTCCCGGTTGGGGAACCGGGACTAAAGGCCCTTCCCAACCGGGACTAATGGCCTGTTTTCTACTAGTGCACCGTAGACATTCCTCAAAATTCTTAAATTTTATGTGAAGATAGATGCAAACATGTATGAGTTAGTCCACAAAAAATAAAATAGAGTTTTGACCCACAATTTGAGAACAAAAATCTAGCTTGAATAGTACATAACTTAATTTGCACTTTTAATTTGGTCCATTGTCGCTATTGGCACTATATCTTTTTGTTTTTCAGAACTGTAGATTTAATTTGGATTTGAGTAATTACAAAAAATGATGCATCTACATTTATCTATATTACATAAAAATAGATTTTTAAAAACTTTTTTGATGTAAAATGCATCTAGTGCAGTATACATGTTTTGATATATGAAGACAAAGGTATTAGGCTACACGTCAGTATTTAGCCTATTATGGTGTACTATACAAGGTTCTTCTGCTTTTGTGTGTTTGGATGGTAACCAAAATCAACCATAGCACTCATTTTTGTTACTAGATAATTGAGTGTGCGTTGCAACGGGGCATAAATAATTAGTAAGTACATGCTGCTAGTTACCTACCATTTATTGCTTATGTGATTACATAAAAAGGCTTTAGCTGCTAATTGAACTTGTACTTATTTGACATGCCACGGAAACATAATTTTACTTGGCAAGCCAATAAAATATGAGGATGCTTGTGGTAGTTTTCAAGGGAAATCGGTGACAAAACGGATAAAATGTAAAACGGAGGAGGTGTGTGGACAGGGAGGTTGAAAGAAAAAACGAAGCATAGAAACCTGCGTATTTTTTTAAGTATATATACCAAGTCCGAGAGATAGGCCGATAAAATATGTAGGCAATTATAGCGGTTTTCAAGGAAAACGGGGAAAATGGGTAAAACTGAAAATAAAATAAGTTGGTGAGTAGGAAGGAAAGCATCAAAGACAAAACCTTACATATTTCTAACTAGACTAGTAGAAGAGATAGCCAATTTCTCAGTACTTGTTTCGATGATTTCCAATATTTCCGCATTTTCATAGACTCTAGCCAATTCAGTATATTTTTTATAGCCAACATTTGACAAACATACGGGAATCAGGAGATTTGCCGTTAGTATTGCACTTTGCCGTCAGCATTTTGTCGGGACAGACGACAAAGACATACTTTTCCATCAGCAGATGACTTGTCGTCCGCGTTTTTTCTGTATAGACGGCAAAGTATATCTTTGCCCTCAACTGTTCTTTGCTGTCATCTGCTGACGGCAAAGTATGTCCTTGCCGTCTCTAAAAGAAAACGCAGACGGCAAAGAGAAAACACAGCCCATGGATCGATCCCACGGATCAATGACGTGGCAGCACCATCCACCGCAGATGCACGGCCCATGCGCACCACTCTCTCTCTCTCTCCCATCCCATTGCCGGGCCCGATCCCAAGCACCCGCAACACCCCGACGTTATCCACTCGCAACACCCCCATGTTATCCACCACCACTCTCTCATCTCATACCTTTCTCTCTCTCTCTCTCATATCCGTCTCCCCCTCCGATCCAGAGCACTCCATCGTCGGGCTTCGACCTTGCCGGCCGCCGGCCGCCACCCGCGTCCCTATGCCTCTTTTCTCTATTCCCGCTTGCGCCATCGACCGCCGCCGCTCGCGCCAGCAGTAGCGGCCGTCCTCACTCGGGCCAATGGCCGATGCTTGCGCCACCGGCCACCGCCCCTGCTCGGGCCATCGGCCGCCGCCCCCACTCGGGCCACCGTACGCCGCCGCTGCTCGCGCAAACGGCTACAGCCCCCGCTCGAGCAATCAACCGCCGCCGTCACTCGCGCCACGTCTTTCGTAGGGAGCATCTCCGGACGCGAGGTGATGCTGTCGTTCGCCCCCATTTGGTGCAGGACGCGAGCGGCTCCATGGAAGAGGAGGACCGTGCGCTGTGCAGTCTCGAGCCACTGGCGGCAGAGCCCCCCCCCCCCCCCTGACGCCCCAACCAACGCCCTCGAGCCCTCTTTCTCTGTAAATATGTTGTAGCAGAATTTTGTACATGAATCTATAAAAAAATGTTGATGTTTAGATCTGTAAATTTCTTGTGTAAATGGATCTATAAAGAATGTTGTGGCAGAATTTTGCTTAGTCCTTCATGTCTTGTTTTGATGTTCATGTGTCCAGTGTATTTTGTTTTAAATTAAAAAAATCTTTGCCGTCTGTAAAGTAGTTCGGCTGACGGCGAAGATTGCGTTCGGCTGATGGAGCTCATAGGCATAAGCATTCACTTACCGGGTTTTGATAAGTTTGTTTGCACTTTCTGTGGCATACCACTTTTGTCGATAGCCTTTTATGCTTGGTTCTCTAGTAGTAATAAATAGGAGTAAATTAAATAAAGTATTTATATAATTGGATGTCGAGAGGTAAACTCTGTAATTCCCCTGCTGCAAAAGTGATAGCGGGCGTAGCATCCGTGTGGAAGAGGGTAAGCTTTCGGCAACACCTTTTTCAGATTGGAAAGGATGAATACTTGTGTTGGGTCCTCCGCAGTGGGTTATCAACCTACTCTTAGTATAGAAATGGGTTCTTTGCAAGAAAGAATTGCTTCTACTAAAAACGGATATGTGCGGACGACAAAATACTGAGATTGACTGTTACCTTCTGCCCGATAAAATGCTGACGGCAAAGTACTCTTTGTCGACTTTTCCTTTGCCGTCACACCTTGCTAATGGCAAATTCTTTGCCATCCGTTTTACTGTCTTTGCCGTCTGTGCTTCACGGACGGCAAATTATCTGATTCCGATAGTGAAAAACACCGGAACCACCAGACCGCAATGGCCACTCTTTTTATCCTTCATTGTTAGCTAACATTTCTACTGAGATAAAATAGAGATTTCCATTAGACAGCACCACAAGCAATATCACTGGGCAAAGTTCAAATAAAACATAAAAGCAATATCACTCAGCACTGCCGCACTGGCCAGGTAAGTTTGGTAGGGATCGGCTTAGGCCCGTGCTGTGAGTCCTCCGGACATGGGCCGTAGTCGGTCGCCCCGCTGTCCTCTCTGCCTCAGCGCAATTGAAGCTGTCGGTGCAGTTTGACAGGTTTAGTGTCTCCATCAAAGAACTCCCGTCGATGGCATAGGAAATTAGTACGTATTTGGTCTTCTCTCTCCTTTAATTGAAGAAAATGACATGCACAGTGCTGCTCATTCTAGAAAAATGGTCTAGGAAATAAAAGGAGAGCTCTTGTCAACAAAGCCACGCTTGATTCTTCGTGGAAATCATGGGTCAGTATAACATAACATTCGGCACACGGCCGGGGTTGACCTGTAGCACCACGGGTACGCGTCGTCCGTGCACGGTAACACAAGACACATTGACCGTGCCAGCATTCAAAGGTGGTTGCATGGCCGCCTGGTCCACGCGCACCCGACATCTGTTTGGTTGCCAAATAGATCATGATCCACGGCAATACCCATTTGGCCATTTCCCTCCGAATTTTCTGTCACAAAACATCATATGTACGTCCCGGACTAAACAAACACAGCTAATTAAGCTAGTCCGCACGCGTGTACAACGTTGGCTTGAGAGCAGCGTGCGTACCACAGAGCAGTCAACGCCTCCGTGCATGGAAAATCCTTTGCGTCACCTAATCCCTCTGTTCCTAAATAGAAGACCTTATCGAGATTCCATTATAGACTACGGAGCAAAATGAGTGAATCTACACCGTAAAATATGTCTATATACATCCGTATGTAGTTCATAGTAGAATCTGTCTTATATTTAGAAACGGAGGGAGTAGTATGGTATGCCCATGTCTATCCATAAGGGCGTGGCTAGCAATCAGTAAACAGTTTTGTGACAAGTAGATTCTAACTGAATCCCTGATCTAACGGATCCCTAATGGTCTTCTAGCCCAAGCCTATGCACTGTTCATCTTCTTCCTTGACCGTCGCTGATGTAGCCCAGGATGAACCGCCTGGCTACGCCGTCTGTGGCCAGTGACGCCCCCGCAACAACCTTGCTTTCCCGCCCCCCACCCCCCTCATCCTCCCTCCACCACCAAGTTTGCCGCCGTTCAAAGCCTTCCCTTCAAGCTCCGCCGACCTCCAATTTTGACGCCAACAAACGTGCACCCCTAAGAAAGACAAGGAGAGGTTGCTGCTTCGCCATGCACATCTTGCACCCTAAGACCATACGCCTGAATGAATAATTAACAGCGTTCGTTGGACTGTTAAGAGTAGAGCGTACGAAAGTAGGGAACGCCTCCGTGCGTGGAAAGTCTTGTTGGACCGCCATGTCACTCACCCGGCTCGCTGGAGCGGAGAGCAGGCGGGCATGCGTCGCCGTCGCATCGTACGTCCATGCCTATCCACAAACCAGACCTACCAAGCCAGCAGTCCGGACTCCGGAGCAGAGTAGGGAGGACACAATGTCTCCCCCGGGCACGATTCCAATGGCGAACCCGAACGATTCCGCGATGCGTTGCGTGCGCACACGCCCTCCCGGCAACATGCAGCGGCAGAGGCAGACGACGAGCTGGTGAAAGCGACCGACGGGGCGTCGGTAGCCACCGCCGTGTCCCCCTAAACAACGGCCGATGGATTTTTCTTGTGGCGGAGACGGGCGGTGACCCGTCAGCAAGCACCAACCCCGGGCTCTGTGTTTGGTTTTGCAGTACGAGTGTGCTACGATCGCTCGCCGTGGTATCTGTCTCCGGACGTACGTACCACTTCCTTTCCCCCGTGGCCCGAGGCCCGTGGCGTTCCCATCCGCAGCACCGTTAGCCAGCCAGCCACCGTGAAATCTTACGAGAAATCTAGAAGATGGGCGTTTTTTGTGGTGGTGTGGCGGACATGATCGATAGGCGTTTTAAAAAAAGTGTCTAACGTATGATGGACCTCAAAGGTGTCCTCCTTGACACCCAGCAAGATAGAGATAATTGCATGTATAGTCCTTGTAGTCGCAGGCGACGTTCAACTTGGTCTTGAAACTTACGTATTGCTTCAATACGGTCCCTGTACATGAAAATACGTAGTTAATACGGTCCCTGAGGTTGAAACAACAGTCCTGGCTATACACTTTGCATACGTATCGCGTACTTTCCTGTATGACGCGTCAGCACGGGGCCACGGGACCCAAATGTCAGTGGGAGCGACAAATAACAAAATGAAAAGAAGTACGCGCAGTCAGGGTTCGAACCGGCGACCCCCGGCCCAAATCTGCAGGCGCGAACCACCACACCAAGGGGCCTCTTCTTATAAAACAAGGATAAAAGTACCACTATATAAGTATCGACCCAGACTTTTTATTTAAACGTGTGGGCTAGCGAATTAAGCTGGCAATATTTTGTTTGTGGAAAACAGTAGTATTTACTAATTAATATAAGATGCACATGGTTTCGAACCATACTTTCTTTTCTTTTTCGTTTTGTCTTTTTTTTCTTTTCTTCCTTCCCTGTGTATTTTAATTTGCAAAATAATGTTTAAAGTATTCAACAGTTGTTAGCGCTTTCAAAACTAGTTCAGAATTTGTAAACTCTAGTTCTGACTTTTTTTTAGAAATACAAAAAGAATCCCCCTTTTGAAAAAATGATACAGAATTTAAAATAATGATAGTTTTTTAGATGAATTTTCCTTCAACAAGTCTTTTTTCATGTATTTGTCTTTTTTTGTATCTCTCACATATAAGCACATATATCGATGAAATATTGTGCAGTGATATTGCGCTACTATACATGCATATACATACACTTTTCGAAGTTTTCAGCGGTAAAAATCCATTTGTTTACTGAAAGATAACATGCGTACTCCCTTGCACCCAATACGTACAGAATTTTAAAATTGCGAACATTTTTTGAAATTGCATACATTTTTTTTGGAACACATGAAGATGTTTTTATGCATAGGCGAACATTTCTTGAAGCTTGAGAAAAAAAAATTCAGAAACATTTTTTGTTTGTGGCGAATAATTTTTTGAGTTCATGAATATGTTTTTGCATCAGTGAACATTTTTTAAAATGTGGAATATTTTTAAATTCCCATACATTGTTATGTACATTTTTTAGAAATTGATGAACATTTTTTGTTGACACGAACCTTTATTTTTTAATATTGATCATTTTTTTAATCGATGAACGTTTAAAAAAAATCATGGACATTCTATAAATTGACATAAAAAATTAAAGACAAAAATGTAGATATAATAACGTCTGCATCCCTAGTTATTATAAGAAGAGGGCCCTTGGTGCGTTGGCTCGTGCCCGCAGGTTTGGGCCGGGGGTCGCCAGTTCGAACCCTGGCTGCGCCCATTTTTTTCCTTTTTGTTATTTGTCGCTTCCACTGACATATGGGTCCCGTGGCCCTGTCCTGACGTGTCATACAGGAGAGTACGCGATACGTATGCAAAATGTATAGTCAGGACTGTTGTTTCAACCTCAGGGACCATATTGACTACGTATTTTCATGTACCGGGACCGTATTAAAGCAATACGCAAGTTACAGGACCAAGTTGGACGTCGCCAGCGAATACAAGGACTATAGATGCAATTATCTCCAGCAAGATACCACCCCAGTGACCAGTCCCGGTAGCCATTGCCATGCACACAAGTGGTGGGCCGCCCGAATAACCTGAAGAGAGAAATCATGTCTAATTGTCTCATGCAAGCACACACTATGAATGCCCTCCTCGTGAAGTATTCAATCAATTGACGTCGCGGGCCCAAATGGGCGAACTCTCGAACTTTTCAAAAAAGTAACTTCATGTGGGTACCAATTCAGGAGTGGTCCCTTTACGTGGGATTGAGCGAGCCCTACTAGAGGTCAAGGGCCAGGATGTCGGCTTGGGAGGCCTACCACACCACCTCACAAATGGGGGGCTACGTCGGTATCGACGACCCCATAGGGAGCCTCACGCATCATAGGTTGGGAGCAGTGGGGTTCCGGCGCGTAGGGTGGCTTTCGCGCGGCGCTCTCACCTAGGAGGCACCGCAATAGAAGGCTCCCTTATCGAATTATCGCTAGGGCCACACATAGATCAGGGCTCCCTGAGCCCGGACTTAGTTGTAGCCGAGGCACATTGACGCTAACATTCCTCCTAAGCTCGAGTTGCCACCAGGGCCCCATACAAACTCTCTTTAGCCCGGCTGGCCAAAATTTGCTCTAACCAAGGAGCACGCTTTGCCTCGGAACACAATCTCATAGTTCGAAGTAACTTCGGCCAGATGCTCCAGAGAAACCCTGTCGAGAAGCGCAAACCAAGAACCTGAAGAACAAGACATAGCTGGAGAGGAGGAACTACATGGGTCAAGGTTGCGTGCAGCAGCCCGCTTGGCCGCCTTCTCAACGACAGTCGGCTCCCACAACAGACCTCGAGCACCCGGACATCAGTCAGATCTCGGGCAATCTAGTTCTGTGTGCATTCAACAGTCTAATGTTTTACGGTTGGGGTTTTAGCTGTCCATGGTTTCGGTTCCGGCGGTGGTGATTAAGTTTCTTCTTGACCTCCTTTGGAAATTTTTGGTTCACGCTACTATCTAAGAGGTAGAGTTTGCGGCGTCTTGGATCCTGCAGGTCTTGGCGACACTTTTCCGACCTTTACAACGTCGAGTTCTTGAATAGGCGCTTAGGAGGTGTTGGGGAACGTTGCATGGGAAACAAAAAATTTCCTACGCACACACAAGATCTATCCATGGTGATGAGCATCTACGAGAGGGGAGATCGGATCTACATACCCTTGTAGATCGCTAAGCGGGAAGCGTTAAGAAACGCGGTTGATGTAGTCGAACGTCTTCGCGATCCAAATCGCAATCCGTCCCGCGATCCAATCACAATCCGTCCCGATCTAGCGTCGAACGGACGGCACCTCCGCATTCAGCACACGTACAGCTCGATGACGTCTCCGCCTCCTCGATCCAGCGAGCGAGGTCGGAGTAGTAGATGAGTTCTCCGGCAACACGACGGCGTGGTGGCGGTGGTGGTGGTGCTATCCCGGCAGGGCTACGCCTAGCGCTACAGAAACCGCGAACGGAGGAGAAAACGATCTAGGGAGAGAGAGGGGCGCCAAGGGCTTCGTGTGTCCTCTTGGGGCGCCCCCTCCCCTCTATATATAGGTGGAGGGGCGTGGAGATCAGCCCCTCCAAGCCCTAGGGCGCAGCCAAGGGGGAGGGGTTGGACTCCTAGTCCAATTCCCTTCCTTTCCATAAATAGGTGGACTTTCCACCTCTCCCAAGCCACATGGGCCTTGAGGGACTTGTGCGCCTGGCCCAATAAGGCCACGGCGCCTCCCCTTAGCCCATGAAAACCCTTGGGACGTGGTGGAACCCTTGGTGGACTTCCGGACTCCTCCGGAAGTTTCCGGAACCTTCTAGAAAGCTTCCCGATACAATACCGGAAAAACCCGAAACTTTTCCGGTAGCCAAAATATGACTTCCCATATATAAATCTTTACCTCCGGACCATTCCGGAACTCCTCGTGACTTCCGGGATTTCATGCGGGACTCCGAACAACCTTCGGTCACCAACATACATAACTCAACAATACAAAATCGTCACCAAACGTTAAGTGTGCAGACCCTGCGGGTTCGAGAACTATGTAGACATGACAGAGACAACTCTACGGTCAATAACCAATAGCGGGACCTGGATGCCCATATTAGTTCCTACATATTCTACGAAGATCTTTATCGGTCGAACCACGATGTCAAGGATTCGGACAATCCCGTATGCAGTTCCCTTTGTCCATCGGTATGTTACTTGCCCGAGATTCGATCGTCGGTATCTCCATACCTAGTTCAATGTCATTACCGGCAAGTCTCTTTACTCGTTTCGTAACACAAGATCCCATGACTAACTCCTTAATCACATTGCTTGCAAGCTTCTTGTGATGTTGTGTTACCGAGTGGGCCCAGAGATACCTCTCCGTCATACGGAGTGACAAATCCCAGTCTCGATCCATGCCAACTCAACAGACACCCTCGGAGATACCTGTAGAGCACCTTTATAGTCACCCAGTTACGTTGTGACGTTTGATACACACAAGGCATTCCTCCGGTGTCCGGGAGTTGCATGATCTCATGGTCGTAGGAACATATACTTGACATGGATAAAGCAGTAGCTTGACATGGATACTTGACATGGTCGTAGGAGCTATTCCAAATGGCTGCTCCACTATACGTATCCGGATTACTTACTAAGAGTCAACCGGATTGGTGTTAAAGCTTGCATCGACGTAACTCTTTACGACAAACTCTTCATCACCTCCATAATCGAGAAACATTTCCTTAGTCCTCTAGTTACTAAGGATAATTTTGACTGCTGTTCAGTGATCCACTCCTGGATCACTCTTGTATCCCTTTGACAGACTCATGGCAAGGCACACACCAGGTGCGGTACACAGCATGGCATACTATACAGAGCCTATGGATAAGGCATAGGGGACGACCTTATTCCTTTCTCTTTCTTCTGCCGTGGTCGACCTTTGAGTCTTACTCAACTTCACACCTTATAAATCAGTCAAGAACTCTTTCTTTGACTGATCCATTTTGAACTCTTTCAAAATCTTGTCAAGGTATGTACTCATTGAAAGTCTTATTAGGCGTCTTGATCTATCTCTATAGATCTTGATGCCCAATATTTAAGTAGCTTTATCCAGGTCTTCCTTTGAAAAACTCCTTTCAAACAACCCTTTATGCTTTCCAGAAATTCTACATTATTTCCGATCAACAATATGTCAACCACATATACCTATCAGAAATTCTATAGTGCTCCCACTCACTTTATTGTAAATACAAGTTTCTTATAAACTTTGTATATACCCAAAAACTTTAATCTCCTTATCAAAGCATATATTCCAACTTCGAGATGCTTGCCCCAGTCCATAGAAGGATCACTGGAGTTTGCACACTTTTTAGCATCCTTAGCATCGACAAAACCTTGTGGTTGTATCACATACAACCTTTCCTCACGGAAACCGTTAAGGAAACTCTGTTTTGACATCCATCTGCCAGATTTCATAATTGAAAAATGCAGGAATGCTAACATAATTCCAACAGACTTCAGCATCGCTACGGGTGAGAGAGTCTCATCGTAGTCAACTCCTTGAACTTGTCGGAAACTACTTTGCGACAAGTCGAGCCTTATAAATGGTGACAATTACCATCATCGTCTGTCTTCTTCTTAAAGGTCCATTTGTACTTAACGATCTGCCGTTCATCGGGCAAGTCTACCAAAGTCCATACTTGGTTTTCATACATGGATCCTATCTCGGATTTCACGGCTCATGGCCATTAGTTGGAATCCGGGCCCATCATCGCTTCTTCATAGCTCGCAGGTTCACTGTTGTCTAACAACATGACCTCTAAGACAGGATTCCGCATCACTTAGGGGCGGTACGATTCCTTGTCGACCTACGAGGCTCAGTAGTAACTTCATCTGAAGTTTCATGATCATCATCATTAGCTTCCTCTTCATTTGGTGTACGCATCGCAGAAACATCTTTCTGCGTTGTGCTACCATCCAACTGAAGTGACGGTTCAATAACCTCATCAAGTTCTACCTTCCTCCCACTCAATTCTTTCGAGAGAAACTCTTTCTCGAGAAAGGACCCGTTTTTAGCAACAAACACTTTTTCCTTGGATCTGAGATAGAAGGTATACCCAACTGTTTCCTTAGGGTATCCTATGAAGACGCATTTGTCCGCTTTGGGTTCGAGCTTATAAGGTTGAAGTCTTTTCACATAAGCATCGTATCCCCAAACTATAAGAAATGACAGCTTAGGTTTCTGCCAAACCATAATTCATACGGTGTCATCTTAACGGATTTAGATGGTGCCCTATTTAAAGTGAATGTAGTTGTCTCTAACGCATAACTCCAAAACGACAGTGAGAAATCGGCAAGAGACATCATAGAACGCACCATATCCAATAGAGTACGACTACGATATTCGGACACACCATTACACTGTGGTGTTCCAGGTGGCATGTGTTGTGAAACAATTTCACATTGTCTTAAATATATACCAAAACTCGTAACTCAGATGTTTACCTCCACAATCATATCGTAGACCACTACACCACGACACCACAAAGACGACATGCATCTGTTGGTAAAAGTGAGCATCGCCGACACTTTTTTTGTCCCAAACTATACCGACACATAGTATGTGAGTGTTATATAACCTCATGATACATTATCTGTCGCCGAAGCACCACCAGAGCACCGACGTAATTTCTGTCGACGGTTACAGCTTTTATTAATTGTTCGTGTGTCGCCAATTCGTAGGGATACAAAAAGTGTCGGCGTTGTTTGCTTTCCTACGTCCGAAAATTATGGCGCGGAAAGAGAGCCAAGGGCGCGCGACGGAAAACAGCCGAGTCGGACCAGACCAGCGAAAGAAAAGAAAAAACACACCCGAATCCCGAATCTCACCCCCCTTCTCTTTCTCTCTCAACACTCACGCAGAAACCGATTGTGCCGCCGACCCCTAAACCTAACCCTACCCCGACTGCGCCGCCGCCCCCGACCTGCGTGCCGCCGCTCGTCCGCTGGTCCCCTCGCGACGCATAATCTCCAACCCCGACCTCCCTCCCCGCAGGGCATCATCCGCCCAGGAGCAGCAGCTCCGTCCGCCGCACCGAGGAGCAGCAACGCCGTCAACCGCCACGGGATAGGAGGAGCAGCAGCGTCCGCCGGTAAGGAGAAGCAGCGCCGCCGGCCGCCAAGGATCCACTGCTGCTTTTCCTCTACCCGCGACCTCTGTCCGGTTGATTTCCTTCCCTCCGCCCTGCCTACAGAAAGCTTCTGGTAGTGGTAGGTGAGTCATTTCTCGTCGCCCCTTCCTTGCCCCACCTCCAGGCTCCAGATCCGGTCCTGGTAGGTGGTTTTCCTGTACGTGCACGTACCTAACTGTATCCAACCATGAATTGGTTGGCCTCTTCTAGTACGTAAATAAATCTATGGTTGTTCTTGTGTGTGCTTCATGCACAAATATGTAGCATGTAACAATTTCTTGGCCGAGGCATTACAAAGAAGATGATGTGTGTCATTCTTCTATTAGAATTATAATTATGCTTCCCTTTCTGAGTGGCATAATTTATTTTTCATTTTTTAATTTTCTTATTGCACGGATGCAAGATTTCAAAGCCTTCTAGCTAAATCTGATTATGTGTGGACCTGAAGTCACAAATGTGATCTGTCAACCTTTATATGTAGGTGGTGGAGGCAAGTCAAGAATTTATGTCGATTCTGTTACAAGAATAGAGGATTGTCCTCCTAAGTTGCTTAATGGTACAATTTGTAATGTCATTATAAACATTGGATGCATCAGACTGTCATAATACCTAGTTTCTATAAAAAATGATACTGTAATAAATAAGGGCACAATATGGTGATAGTAAATCTGGGTTATGGAAGAACATTGAGTATTTGGTTTCTATATTTATATATGTATAGCAGCACCCTGATTATGCCAATAGTATCAAATCCCGAGTTAATCATGGCAGCTAGCAGAAAATGTATGGTTTAGTTTGCAAGCACATACATGTGAATATTATTCCAGCAAGAATGCTAGCTGCTAGCATATATCTATCCCAGGTACTTTGCGAATATATTCTTCTTGTTGAACTAACATTTTTTGGCATCCTGGCATGCCACCATTTTGCTGGTTGGATCTTGGTTACCAATTAATATTCAGGACATGACTCTCTTTTAATTGATTGATCTCCTTGTTGCGAGCAGATGGTCGCTAATGACGATGATTTATATTTCGGATGATGATGACAGTGACGACCCATTGATGCTCGAGGATGAAGCAGGGTTAGCCGCGGTCCTCGAAGCATGTCCCTGACGTTCATGGGTGGACCGTTGTGACTTCATATATATACATGTGTTTGGTCTGAAGGTAAACAAGTGTCATGGTTTTTTCTATATCGTTGCTTCTGGGTCACACTTTTACTAATGGAAAATTACATGCATATGCATCTTTAGCTTTGGAGTGCACACATGTGAATTAGATAGATACATGTGTTTTTAAATATATATTGCCAATTAATATGCCTGCAAGTCCTGCTTTAAAATGAATGGTTTACTTACCCAAGTAAGTTGTTGATGCTCTACTCTAGCCTAGTTCCTCTTAAGTAATCTTGTTCTTTTCCTATAACGTAATTAAAATAGGAGATTATGGGTGGACCGTTGTTGATGCTTTACCACCATTGAGGTTGATTGGAATTGGATGGAAGCAACCAAGTCGCCCTTTTGATCAACTACAACAACAACAACAATCAATGGTGGTAATAAACAACAGCTCTCCTACCTCTGCCCTTTGTGTATCATCACATTAATTCTGGCCAGTCTATGGTCTGATGCAAGTGGCTTGACTATCTTGTTCTTCTTGTTTGGTAGGGAACTAGGAATTGTGCATAAATGCAGTTATCTTGTTTTGTTGTGGACTTGTGATCCCTCTTTGGCCAAGATGTTATTGTCGTTGTCGCTACCAAAAATGGAGTCCCATGCAAGCCATAACAACATCAATTATTCTTTCTTGCTTTTGTTTTCATCGTTTAAGCCTTTTCTGTCCTCTTTACATTGATATATCAAACTGAATGCACATCTTTTTTGCAGGTTGCTCCTTTGAGGTTTTCATTGAATGAGATCAATGTTGCTTTAGTATAGATTAAATTTCTGGTTTATCTATTGAGTAAGTGGTCTTGCTTATCTGGTATAGTAGAAATTGCTCTTTACTTTGACCCTTGTAGACCATGCGATCAATGCTTAATATTTATTTGTTCTAGGGACTATATTTCTTTGTATGTAACTGCCTCTGTCTGTGTTCACCTTAGTATGAGTGGAATGTAAACTCATCAAACAGAATGTAGCTTTCCTGGTTGGTTGCTTATATATCAACAAGGGGGTATAATTTATCTTTCTTCTCTGATGCGCGCGTCTTAAACCTCCAACTAAATGCAGCTTTGCTGGTTGCTCATTTGAGGTTTTTGATTGTGTCATATCATCTTGCCACGTAGGTGCAACTATATATGTGAGACCACCATTGCCGATATATATTGATTGTAGTAGTTGTTTTCTTATTCAGGCATTGTTCATCAAATCTACCAGTCCAGTCCAGGATAAATAAATACTAAATCATCATCAAGTTGTTGCATGGTTGAAACTAAACTAGATGGAATTAATGGATGGTTTTCTAAATAAGTGTTGTTCTGTTGATTATAATCTTCGTGTGATTTTCTTTCTTTTGCCACTTGATTGTATGTCTGACCTTGGAATAATATGATATTTATTTTCCTGCTTGATTTGGTGCACCAGGCACCCGACTCCATGGACAAGGAGGAGGACTGGGACCCCAAGCCTAAGCCAATGACCCTGACCTCGACTCCCCACACAAGGTTGTGGCTCTGCCCCTCTTGACTATGAGGTTATCCCCCCAGATTCTCGCTGCTTTATTCTAGCATAGTTTCTGTTCTAATTGGTTGTGAACCAATTTGCCATGCTGAGGCCCATCCGGGCTTTGGTTGCCGCCACTTCATTGGACTGGGCTCCTTGGTTCATGCCTTGTGTAGTTGCATGACAAATATTCTGTAATTTGGAACCATGGGTGACCCTACTGTTTTGGACCCATGATAATATGATATATAGTTCAACTTTGTTTTACTGGTTGGTTCTGGTTTACTGCTTGATTGATGCCACTCGACTCCATCCTATTTCTTTATTATGGTCTTCCCTGTACGAGGCTAGTTCAACTATTCATGGTTCCAATTCATCACATCATATTTCGCAATGCTGCATGATGTGTCTGTATATTGCACATCTTCTAAAACAACAACAACAACAACAACAACAACAACAACAACAAACAAAGCCTTTAGTCCCAAACAAGTTGGGGTAGGCTAGAGGTGAAACCCATAAGATCTCGCGACCAACTCATGGTTCTGGCACATGGATAGCAAGCTTCCACGCACCCCTGTCCATGGATAGTTCTTTGGTGATGCTCCAATCCTTCAGGTCTCTCTTTACGGACTCTTCCCATGTCAAGTTCGGTCTACCCCGGCCTCTTTTGACAATATCAGCACGCTTTAGCCGTTCGCTATGTACTGGGGCTTCTGGAGGCCTGCGTTGAATATGTCCAAACCATCTCAGACGATGTTGGACAAGCTTCTCTTCAATTGGCGCTACCCCAACTCTATCTCGTATATCATCATTCCGGATTCGGTCCTTCCTTGTGTGGCCACACATTCATCTCAACATGCGCATCTCCGCCACACCTAACTGTTGCACATGTCGCCTTTTAGTCGGCCAACACTCAGCGCCATACAACATTGCGGGTCGAACCGCCGTCCTATAGAACTTGCCTTTTAGCTTTTGTGGCACCCTCTTGTCACAGAGAATGCTAGAAGCTTGGCGCCACTTCATCCATCCGGCTTTAATTCGATGGTTCACATCTTCATCGATATCCCCATCCTTCTGCAACATTGACCCCAAATATCGAAAGGTGTCCTTCTGCGGCATCACCTGCCCATCAAGGCTAACATCCTCCTCCTCGTGCCTAGTAGTACCGAAAGCGCACCTCATGTACTCGGTTTTAGTCCTACTAAGTCTAAAACCTTTCGATTCCAAAGTTTGCCTCCATAACTCCAACTTCCTGTTGACCCCCGTCCGACTCTCATCGACTAGCACCACATCGTCCGCAAAGAGCATACACCATGGGATATCTCCTTGTATATCCCTTGTGACCTCATCCATCACCAAGGCAAAAAGATAAGGGCTCAAAGCTGACCCTTGATGCAGTCCTATCTTAATCGGGAAGTCATCAGTGTCGCCATCACTTGTTTGAACACTTGTCACAACATTATCGTACATGTCCTTGATGAGGGTAATGTACTTTGCTGGGACTTTGTGTTTCTCCAAGGCCCACCACATAACATTCCGCGGTATCTTATCATAGGCCTTCTCCAAGTCAATGAACACCATATGCAGGTCCTTCTTTTGCTCCCTATATCTCTCCATAAGTTGTCGTACCAAGAAAATGGCTTCCATGGTCGACCTCCCAGGCATGAAACCAAACTGATTTTTGGTCATGCTTGTCATTCTTCTTAAGCGCTGCTCAATGACTCTCTCCCATAGCTTCATTGTATGGCTCATCAGTTTAATTCCACGGTAATTAGTACAACTCTGAACATCCCCCTTGTTCTTGAAGATTGGTACTAATATATTCCGTCTCCATTCTTCTGGCATCTTGTTTGCCCGAAAAATGAGGTTGAAAAGTTTGGTTAGCCATACTATCGCTATGTCCCCGAGGCCTCTCCACACCTCAATGGGGATACAATCAGGGCCCATCGCCTTGCCTCCTTTCATCCTCTTCAAAGCCTCCTTGACCTCCGACTCCTTGATTTGCCGCACAAAAAGCCTGCTAGTATCAGCAAAGGAGTCGTCCAGATCAATGGTAGAGCTCTCACTCTCCCCATTGAACAGCTTGTCAAAGTACTCCCGCCATCTATGCTTAATCTCCTCGTTCTTCACCAGGAGTTGATCTGCTCCGTCCTTGATGCACTTGATTTGGTCAACATCCCTCGTCTTCCTCTCTCGGATCTTGGCCATCTTATAGATGTCCCTTTCGCCTTCCTTCGTGTCTAACCGTTGGTAGAGGTCCTCATACGCCCGGCCCCTTGCTTCACTCACAGCTCGCTTTGCGGCCTTCTTTGCCATCTTGTACTTCTCTATGTTGTCTGCACTCCTATCCAGATATAGGCGTCTAAAACACTCTTTCTTCTCCTTAATTGCCTTCTGGACATCATCGTTCCACCACCAGGTATCTTTAGCTTCTCTTCTACTTCCCCTGGACACTCCAAACTCCTCTGAGGCCACCTTACGAATGCAAGTCGCCATCTTCATCCACATGTTGTCTACATCACCTCCTTCCTCCCAAGGGCCCTCCTTAATGACCCTCTCCTTGAACGCCTGAGCTACCTCCCCCTTGAGCTTCCACCACTTCGTTCTAGCGACTTTGGCACGCTTGTCCCGCTGGACACTAATCCGAAAGCGGAGGTCAGCAACCACAAGCTTATGCTGAGGGACAACACTCTCTCCAGGTATCACCTTACAGTCTAGGCATGCACGCCTGTCTTCTCTTCTCGAGAGGATGAAATCAATCTGGCTAGAGTGTTGCCCACTACTGTAAGTCACTAGATGCGATTCTCTCTTCTTAAAGAGGGTGTTAGCTATGATCATGTTGTAGGCTAGCGCAAAGCTTAAGACATCTTCTCCTTCTTGGTTCCTGATGCCATAGCCAAAACCCCCATGCACCCCTTCAAAACCTGTGTTAGATGTGCCCACGTGGCCATTGAGGTCTCCTATGAAGAGCCTCTCGCCAATCGGTACACTCCTAACCATGTCCTCTAGGCCTTCCTAGAACTCCCTCTTGGTGTTCTCATTGTGGCCTACTTGCGGGGCATACGCGCTGATAACGTTGAGAACTAAGTCCCCAACTACCAGCTTGACCAGGATAATCCGGTCCCCACGTCTCTTGACGTCTACCACTCCATCCTTGAGGCTCTTGCTGATCAAGATGCCTACTCCATTTCTGTTTGCAACCGTCCCCGTGTACCACAGCTTGAAGCCGGTACCCTCCACCTCCTTCGCCTTTTGTCCCCTCCATTTGGTCTCTTGGACGCAAAGGATATCAACGCCTCTCCTCACCGCGGTATCAACTACCTCCCGAAGCTTACCTGTCAGAGACCCTACGTTCCAGCTACCTAAGCGAATCCTCCTAGGCTCGGCTAGCTTCCTTACCCTTCGCACTCGTCGAGTCAAATGCGAAGACCCTTGCTCAATTTCCACTACACCCGGGCGCCGATGTAGCGCGCCACTAAGGATGCGACGACCCGATCCTCGCTCACTTGCCACCGTATCCAGATCAAGATACGGCGCACCACCTGGGGGGTGACGGCCCGGCCCTTGCCCATTTTCCACCACACCCGGGTTCCGATGTGGCGCGTCGCTGAGAGGGTTACGCCCCAACGAAAATCTTTTGGGTTTCATCTCCATAAGAGTGGCTGAGTTTTGACGTTGGCTCGCCAAGCCTATCACAACCCTCCTCCTTTATCCGGGCTTGGGACCGGCTATGTTGAGACAACATAGGCGGAGTTGCACATCTTCTAAAACATATGAGTTTTTTTGTAGGGACAAATGGTATAAAGTAGCAAGTCCACAAGTTGATCGAAGATGTTCTTGTGATTGCTTTTGTCGAGAACAGGGTTGACACATTTTGTTCATGTGAAGTTGATTTGGCTTGGCGATTGAAGAGTAGGGTTCCATAATATTCTGTAGCAGTCGAGTGATCAAGCACTTGGTCTCTTAGGAACTTTGGCCATTATGTTTGTAACATGCCTCTCTTGTATATCTGACTTGTGTATCCTTAATGGTTGTAGCTCTTGAGTGAAGAAAACTAATGAATCTTCTATATATGTTGAATGAATGCATTGATCAATGGTATCTTCTGCTGAATAGAAGAGTGCAATTGTCTTTATATGTAATTATGTATTGCGTATTGAACATGAATAGAATATTATGAATGTAATTTCGTTCACAATATGGTGCAATTGCATTTGTGGTGAAATGTAGAACCCTGACAGCAAATCCGTCGGCAGAAGTATTGCGCAACACACAATCTGTCGGCGTAGCACACTTACAAACAAACTGTCGGCGTAGCAATGGATGTCGCACAATCTGTCGGCATAGCATACTGTCAGATGATCTGTCGGCATACAATAGTCTGTCGGTGTAGAAATGTGTGTCGCCATAGGTCTCACCAAAGCTGACATACTATCTGTCGGCGTATATTTATCTTTCGGCAAAGACCTTTCCCGGCAGGACTATAGGCGACAGCTCCTTTCTGTCGGTAAAGGTCTTTGCCGACACTAAATGTGTCGCCTTAGGTGGCCTACCCCGACAGATTATTTGACGTTACTTTAAGTGTCGTGGTGTAGTGGACATTCAATCTTCTTGTCACGATGATCTTCAACTTCACTCTGAAATTTCTTGAACTTTTCAAAAGTTTCAGACTTGTGATTCATCAAGTAAACATAGCAGTATCTACACAAATCATCTGTGAAGGTAAGATAATAACGATATCCACCGCGTGCTTCAATGCTCATTGGATATCATACATCAATATGTATTATTTCCAATAAGTCACTTGCCCACTCCATCAAACCGGAAAACGGGGTCTTAGTCACCTTGCCCAAGAGATACGGTTATTCTCTGACTTCAATGAATAACCGTATTGCAATAAACACAATCTAATCATGTTCATGCTCAACGCAAACACCGAATAATATTTATTTAGGTTCAACACTAAACCCGAAGGTAGAGGGAGCGTGTGATGGTGATCACATCAACCTTGGAAACACTTCCAACACACATCGTCACCTCACCCTTAAATAGTCTCCGTTTATTCCGTAGCTTTTACTTTGAGTTACCAATATCAGCAACTGAACCGGTATCTAATACCCAGGTGCTACTAGGAGTACTAGTACGGTACACATCAATAATATGTATATCAAATATACTTTTGTTGACGTTGCCAACCTTCTTATCTGCCATGTATCTGGGGTAGTTCCGCTATCAATGACCGTTCCCCTTATAATAGAAGCACTTAGTCTCGGGTTTGGATTCAACCTTGGGTTTCTTCATTAGAGCGGCAACTGTTTGGCTATTCTTGAAGTTTCCCTTCTTGCCCTTGCCCTTCTTGAAACTAGTGGTCATGTTAACCATCAACACTTGACACTACAACAAAACATGTCAGTAGGCACGCTTTTTCTAAGACGTTTTTATATTCGTCCCTATACTAGAAAGCATATAGTATGTAGACACGCTTCTTGAGACGGTGTATACAACGTCCCTAAATCTTATTTTTCGGGTATATCTCATTTATTAATTTTTACATGTGTAAATAGGTAGAGACGTTTTTTGAGACGTTTTAGGATACAGAAAAGAGTTTATAACAAATAAATAACAAATCCAAGTAAAAAAAAGTGTGCAGAAAATGGTAATTACTTTTTTTGAGACATAAATGAAAATTACCTGGCCCGTTTGTGCAGGAGCCCACTAACCGAACTCAGCGCATGCGCACATCACATCTTCACCTTATTCGGTTTCTCAAAAAAAAAACATCTAAACCTTATCCGCGGCCGCCGGGCTGTTCGTCCCCCACCCTGCGCCGTAGCGAATTCTAGCTCCTTCGTCCTACCACTAGTCCTGCCAGTGCACCGCCACCCGCCGCCGGTGAATGCCCTCCGCAAGGACTGCCCCCGGCCCCTCTGCTTCGGCGTTCCGTGGCCATCCCCGGCCCTCTGCCTTGTCGCCTTTGGTGCTCCTCGCCTGTTCTAGCCGGGGGCTGCCGCCCCCTACACCGGCTCTGGCGCTCTGGTCCGACCTCTCCCGGTGCTGCTCGCCTCCTCGGGCGGACTCTGCTCGCCTGCTCGACCGGACTCGGCTGGGACAGGGGTAATTTTCTATGAAAGTTCTGCTCCCTTATGTTCTGCTTATCAGT
This sequence comes from Elymus sibiricus, assembly GCA_039707655.1. Classification (NCBI taxonomy): domain Eukaryota; kingdom Viridiplantae; phylum Streptophyta; class Magnoliopsida; order Poales; family Poaceae; genus Elymus; species Elymus sibiricus. The sequence goes on from CM077663.1 coordinate 405,402,065, forward strand.
GTATGATGGAAATTAAATTGAATTTGAACTGAAAAACTGTGTGTCAGGGTATATGCAAGGGACTGTTTATATGTATAATGTATTGTTGATTTGAAAGGGAATGCATTTTAATATCAATTTCATTTCATTTTGTAGAAATAGAAGACGAAGATATATTTCATTGGTGCCCTCAACGAAAGTGTCTGCACCCGGTGTTTCAGTTGGACTGGATCAACTCCACAAATTGGAACAAGCATAGATTGACCACCGCCTTTGCCGTCAAACAACCTGCCTTCAATCTCAACTCGAGAAAGTAACTCTTTTGTATCCCATACTGCCTTTTGAAGTTTTTGGCATGTTTTTATCTATTTTGTTGTATCATTAAGAATTGAGTATGAATTCTAAATTTATTATGCAATTGAGACTTATTTTGTATGATTTCGTATGGGATATTTTTTGAAGTAGCTATAGCCTTAAGGATGCTAAGTTTTTCCCTTGCTGAAGTTTTTCCTAGGCATACTGATGATATATTCTTAATGAAGTTTGCTAAAGGTAGTTTTGACCATACTTTTTAAGCAGACCCATATGTTAGGATGAACTGAGCTAAGCTTTGCGTTTGACTAGATCTGAACATTTTCTGGTTGTCCTAGTGAACATGGAGACACTGAAAATGTTATAATTGAATTGTGGTGCAAGCTCACTGCCTTGCTCCTCATAGAGAGACATACCATTTGTCCAAAAGTATCAAGCATCGGACGTAGAGTGGACAACCTACTCGCCACTTAAAAAATATATGTAGCATGTATGAAGCTGAATCATGCTTATAACACTGAAGAACATAGTAACTTCCATAATGCAAGTAAGAAGCTGCACTCTTGCAGGATTATTGATAGAGAAATCAGTAACTGCCAGTCACCTAAGTTGTCTTTTAGAGCATCCTACCGCGTGTCAGTGAGGCAAGTGGTAGTGTATCCTAAAAATCCCCTTTTCCCGAAGGTCTAAACATATGCAGCAACTGATTGCATGCATTAGAATGCACTGTTTGATAATTACTCTGTTGGGCCCTGCTTGCCAACTTTGAAAAAATATGCGACCGGCTACCCTTGAACAATTGTCAGTCAGTTGGGGGATGTTTGGTTTCTAGCCAAAGGTTGACAGACCTAAGGTTAGGCACAAATAATTTCTAAGGTGAGTGAGTGTTCGGTTGGCTGCCACAGTTGTGGCTTGCGACTTTACTAGTCACATGATTCAGGAGTATATGTTTGGCCACACTTTTTTGGCAAGCCACACTCTGTCCCGAGGGGTAATACTTACTACTTTTCACTTAGTTGTGGCAAAGTAAGCTTTAACCAAACTAGGGTGTTAAATTGGTCTTAAGTTTCAGTCTAGTATTGTATACCATCACATATGTTCACTGTTTCTTTTTCAATGATGTCTTATCATATTCGTTAATGAGTCCAACTTAATATCCCTTTTCCTGTTTTCCTTAGAACAAATAGATATGACGTGTATGCAGTCCATTCCACTAATTATTTGGATTGCATGGCATACTCCCTTTTATACATGTTTTTAGTTTTTCATTCAGGTGGCTGCACCTATCCTCCAGGTTTCTATTATTGGGAAGGAGTGTATTTCCGGTATGGTGATAATTTTACATATAATAATACCAACTGTGATCATTGGGCTTATTTTACCTTTTGTTGTACCTTGATTTTTGTATATGGTGCTTACCTGAGTTGCTAAGGAGACCATCAGTAACATGATGATATAAAGGAGGGAAATTAATACAATTGTTTAAAGCACCCTATTATATGGTTTTTATGCTCAGTTTAGATACTTAGATAGTCCAACAATATTGGTAATTTGCAGAAGGAAAGAAATCCCTACAGGGATTAGAAAGAAAATGTATTTCTAGATGATTGAAGGCCATGCATATATAATATCAATCATGTCTCCTGTTTTGTTTGTTCATGTGGTGTGTGTTTCCTCTCGATTTAGCCGGAGTTGGGATTAGGGGGAGAAAGATGGCAGCATATGTGCAATTGTATTGACTGAGTGGCTCCTTTGCATACTAGTTAAAACCTACCAGTGACACCTTTTCTTTGAAGTTTTTCAATGCAAGGTTAATGAAATATGTTAGGATCCAGTCATTCAATTGCAATATCTATGTATCCGTGCTTTTCTTGCAAGAAGATTGAAAGCATCTTTCATCTCTTAATAACACATGAATTTATAAACTGACATTTTTTCCGTTTCATTACTTTGGCATTGCAAAGGGCGATGGATCGAGGTTGGATGAGTCAACCAAGAGCTAGTGCTGCTTACAAAGATGGTGTCGAGCAATTTCTGTCTTTTGCATTTCGTGATGTTCCGGCTGGTGATAAAATTCTTTGTCCTTGTGTAAATTGCCGAAATAAAGCTATGCAGAGTTATGATGGAGTGAAGACTCACTTGAGATGTGATGGTATTCTTCAAGGTTACACTAAGTGGGTTTGCCATGGAGAGGATTACAGTGAACCATCATTTGCATTTGCTCATGTCTCAGATAACAGTGGCAATCTTTCTATTCCTGGCATCCCAAGGAATGTTGTTGGAGAAGGCAGCCATGGAAGGTTGGACGACATGCCAGGACTCTTAAGTGTTGTCTTTGCTATGGCTAACAGTTGTGAATCTTTATCAAGCACATCTGATGGTGAATTAGATGGTCTTGAATTTGAGAGTATGGAACCTAATATAGTTGAGGATGAGAATGTAGATGCTGAAACAAGGAAGAAACCCGATATATATGCAAGCTTCTTGCAGGATGCAAACACAGAGTTATACCCTGGATGTAATGCATTTTCTAAGTTGTCATTTCTCATCACCTTATATCACATGAAATGCTTACATGGATGGTCACAAGAATCATTTACAACGCTACTTGGTGTTTTGTCTGATGCACTTCCAGAGGCACAACTACCAAAGAAGTACTATGAGGTACAAAAAATCATCCGTGGCTTAGGGCTTGACTATGAGAAAATCCATGCATGCCCCAATGACTGCATGCTTTTCCGAGGTGAACGAGCTGATCAAGAGTCTTGCCATGTGTGTGGCAGCTCGCGTTGGGTTACAGATGACAAGAAAGACTCCCAAGATGAATCTATATCTAAGCAAAAGAAGAAACCAGCCAAGGTGTTGCGCTACTTTCCTTTGATACCCAGGATTCAAAGGCTCTTTGCAACAACAAAAACATCTGATGACATGCGTTGGCACGATGAGGGTCGTACCAAAGATGGAAAGATACGGCATCCAGCTGATGCCGAGTGTTGGAAAGATCTTGATGCTAGATATCCCGAATTTGCTACTGATCCTCGTAATCCACGCCTTGGCATTGCGAGTGATGGATTTAACCCTTTCCGGAGTATGAGTTCAAAACATAGTACTTGGCCAGTGATGCTTATCATGTACAACCTACCGCCTTGGATTTGCATGAAAGAAACATCTCTAATTTTATCAATGATCATTCCTGGACCAGCTTCTCCTGGGAATGACATTGATGTATATTTGCAGCCACTGATGGATGAGCTCTTACAGTTATGGGATGGTGTAGACACATTTGACGCCTCCTCGCAGGAGATCTTTCCTCTCAAGGCTGCACTGTTATGGACTTTAAATGATTTTCCGGCATTAGCTTACCTGTACGGTTGGAGCACAAGTGGTAAATATGGGTGTCCATCATGTGGTCCTTCTACAAGATCATTTCGCCTAAATAAGAGTATGAAACTTTGTTATATGGGTCACCGTCGCTGGTTACCAGAGGGTCACGCATTTTGAAACCGAAGGAGGCAGGAATTTGATGGCACTAAAGAGACAGAGTTGGCACCGACAACTATGAGTGGTAGCTCAGCTTTGAAAATGTTGCAAGGCAGAGTATTTGTGTTAGGCAAAAAGGTCAATGTAGCCAAGAAAGCAAAGGGCGGAAAGAAGGTCAAAAACAGTGAAAAAGAAAATGAAAAGAATCAAGAGCCGAAGCGTAAAAGGAAGGCCGGAAACATGAAGTCAATTAAGAACAAAGTTAAGCCCGAGAAGAAGCCCGAGGATTGGTTTAAGAAAAAATCAATATTTTTTAACTTGCCATATTGGGAACTTAACAAGTTAAGGCACAATCTCGATGTAATGCACATAGAAAAGAATGTGTTTGATAATTTAATTGGAACATTGTTGGATATTGATTCTAAAACAAAGGATGGGCTTAATGCGCGGCTTGACTTGGCAGAAATTGGTGAAAATGGAATTCGACATAATCTTCATCCTGTTGAAGATGATAAAGGAAAAACAGTATTGCCTGATGCACCATTTACCATGTCTAGAAAACAACAGGAAATACTTTGTTCAGTGATGCACAATATTAGGACCTCTGATGGTTATGCATCAAATTTTTCTAGGCATGTCAACATGAAAGATTGTACAATCTCTGGTCTGAAAAGTCATGACTGTCATGTTATTCTAGAAGACATTCTTCCTCTAGCACTTCGATCCTGTTACCCACACAAAGATGTCATGACAATAGTTATTGGGCTGTCTAATTTCTTTAAGAAGCTATGCTCGAAAGTGTTAGATGTCTCAGAGTTGGACAAACTTCAAGAGAGTATTGTGATGACACTTTGCAATATGGAGAGAATTTTTCTGCCATCATTCTTTACTATCATGGTGCATTTAATGGTGCACTTGGTTGAAGAAGTCAAACTTGGTGGTCCAGTGCACTATCGGTGGATGTACCCTCTAGAGAGGTATGACACTTAACTTTGATTTTTTAATCTTCAATAGTGTTGAGAAGTAACATCCTGCTTAATTAAATTTAGATCATTTGTCGGGCTGAAAGCACTTGTGCGCAATAGAGCATTTCCTGAAGGTTCAATTGCTGAAGGGTATCTTGCTCAAGAATGTTTGACCTTTTGTTCAAGATTTCTGGAAGGAACTACACGTTTTACAAGACCATCAAGAAACCCTGCTCCTTCAGACAAGATAAAAGATTTGTACATGTTCGAAAGCGGTGGTGAACCAATTGGAAAGGCTATCCCGGTTGGGCAGTTTAATAGCCGGCTTCTTATTCAAGCACATCGATATGTCTTGCGACATTGTGATGAGCTTGCAGATTTCCGCAAGTATGTATGACTTCTCTCTTTAATCATTTGTTTAGAGTTTGCCAAAAAGTTGTAATACATATAATCTAATTGTTACAGAGAATTTGTGGCCCAAGAGAATAGCAAACGATGTGAGTCAGCTAAATTGACAGAAGCTGATACCACTAAGTTAATTAATGGACACTTTGCTGACTGGTTGGAACAAAAGGTACATTTTACCATATTCATGTACTATGAATTATATAGGCACCTGAATTTAACTAATTGTACATCTAGGTTATACAAAGTGATGGAGCAAATATAACAGAAAAGGTAAGAGCTTTGGCTGCAAAACCAAACAGATATGGGGTGCGCTACAGTGGCTATGTCATCAACGGCTTCAGGTTCCACATGATGAGTCATGAGTCAGGGCATGTCACACAAAATAGTGGTGTAGTGAACATTGCAGAAAATGGTGTTAGATATTATGGCAGATTAACTGACATATTTGAATTGTCATACAATGATTACAAGGTGGTGTTCTTTAATTGTGATTGGTATGATGTCTACCACAAAGTTGGCATTCAAACGGATGAGTTTGGGTTCATTCTTGTGAACAAGTCTCGGAAAATACACACAGGAGATCAGTTAGAGGATGATCCTTTTGTATTTGCGTCCCAAGTGCAGCAGGTTTTCTATGTTCAAGATCCAAAAGCTGAACTATGGAATGTAGTAGTGGATGTCAGGCCTCGTGACCTTTTTGACATGGGTGATGAAGAATCAGCAAATGAAACAGATTAGAGCATTGTGTTTTTGGTTCTTTGCAGGTAGCCAACAGGAAATTCAGCATTCAGAACAATTCAAGTACTCGTGGAAGCTCTTTGCTGGTGTGGTTCTTTGTGTGTAGCTGGAATTTTAGTTATGGTTGTAGTAGTACTGTAGGAGCACACTGTCAGAATGCTTTATTATAGTTTATGGTTGCTGTCTTTTTTCTAACTAATTCAGGGCACAACGCAAGTGTACTTGGTTGTGAAATGTGCAAGACACTAGACACGGATACATTATTTTTTATGCTTTGCATGTGGTTTGTGAAGATGGTATGATAGCTGCATTGACAATATTTTAGACTGAAAATATCTCTCCGCTAAAATATTGTCTATGCTATGGTAAGCCTGTTTTCTCTGTCGCTAATTCCTCTTCTGACCAAAGGGGACATACTACCTATCCTGAATATTGGAGTGGAAAGACTGGAAGCAACTACAAGTTCTTCTAAGGATTTTAACAATTCTCATAGTGGCATAATTTCGGAGAATGATCAACTTACTGAGAAATCATCAATTAAAGAGTTTGGTGATTACTGACAAAAAACCAAGTAACCCTACTTGCCTTGCAAAAATTCTGGGAATATATCAGGTCCAGGAACTTCTTTTTTGCAAAGCTGATCCTTATTCGGTCAAAAAATAAACTGAAAAAGTGTATAGAAAATTATGAAATTTTGACATAAGGACAACCATATGATGAGTAGTATTCTGGGAAATTTTCAATTGTTCTTCCAAAATTATTAAAAATTAAATTGAAAAACCAATTCAGCCCCTATTTGACCAAAAGATTGAACCAAAAAAAGAGTGTCCAAATACTTATGAAATTTCGACAAAAGGACAACCATATAATGACTAGCATTGTAAGAAATTTTCAATCGCTTTTGCCAACAGATGAAAAAATTAAATTGAAATAAGTTGAGTTGGCTACCTAGTCAGCTTTGACTCGGTCAAAACTAGTTCACCGGCCCAAAACTGAGTCAAGGCTGTCCGAGTTTTGTAGAGATTTTGCAGGCCGTATATTATCTCAAATGATGATGACACCAAAAGCAAAGTGGACCGTTTCGACGATACGCACAACTTTCATGCAGAACACTTTTCCATACAAGGTCGTTTTCAGGGTCGAACAGCTCGCGCGAAACAAGCAATCGGTGGCGCTACCTATCAGACATGTGTCTGATTGGACGCGCCACTTTTGACCTCGTGGTAAGGCCGCGCTCCGATGCCTCTAACTTTTGCATACGACCTCGGATCGAGATGATTTTTATATCAAAATCGATCGTTTTGACGAGACGAAGACAATCCGTGTTGAATATTTTCTCATGCGAGGTTGTCTTGGGGGCTTAATCGGCCGAACAGTACTCTGAATATGAAATCTTAGTACTTTGAGCATAGTTTCGGCCTTCGAGATGAGATCAGACGGAGGTGACCCAAACTTCAAAGATTTACCACAGCACCACCATTAATAAGCATCCTAGCAACCGGTGACCCGTTAATATGACCCCTGAGGTACAATGGCTTCAAGTGTTTCACCGGTTCTTTTGACTTCTCGAAGATACCGTTCTTAGGACCAAATCGGACGCATGGTGAAGGACGAGTTGTCGTCGCCGCCACACAACCACTACAGTCGAGCCACAAAGTCGCTACGACCGCATCGACTAGGCGACTTCTTCATCGCGCAACAATTGGCACGGCAAGGCCGTCAAGGAGGAGGTGCTATCTGTCTGCGATTGCAAAGGCCTGCAACCGCCTCCTCCACTACCTCGATGGCTATGGCAACCACGGCTCCTCGTCGCTGCGGGCCAGTGTGTCAGCCAAGGAGAGGGTGGTCATGGAGGCTGGAGTGGCACAACATGGCACGTCGCTCCGTGTTTGCCAACTCCGACGAGGCACCGTCATAGTTTCGTGCGGAATCCGGGCTCATGGAGGCCTGTGCCCTGTGACCAGTCACTCACCACCATGGAGGCGGAAGCGGAGAGCCAACTCTACAAGCACCAGGCAACGGATGGACAGGACTCCCCCCCCCCCCCCCCCCCCCCCCCCCCGGCGCCCGCCCTTCCATCATTGGAAGGGCTACTCCAATGATGACGATGGTACCGACGGCGACAGTGGTGCGTCCGGTCAGGGCGGCCACATGTATGCACGGATGACCGGCAATTGTATCACCGCGGACAAGTATAATGTTTGGTTAGGGGTCAGCGTTGGAGATGCCCTTATACACAAGAATCGCATTGCACAATATGATACAATGGTATTCTATTTTTTAGAAAATAATAATTTCACAATTTATGCAAAAAATAATAATAGATCAAGTGACCACTGGCCCTTTTTTGTTTGTTTTTGTATATAACATAAATAAATATGCTTTTTCCAATCTAAGTTTCCCGCATTTTATTGGGAGGTAATTATTTTAGCATTTGGCGCTTCTTTTTCCATTTGCCGCCAAAGAAATAGCGCGCCAGCGCTCTTATTATTGAGAAGAAAAAAATCCCTGTAATATATCCTCCGCCACGCCTCCCTCTCTCCACTTCTCCTCACCCACGCCGCCATCTCTCCACTTCTCCTCTTCTTCAACCCTCTAATCCATACTAATCAATCTAATGGCATCCTTCCAATCCGCTGGCCGCTGATGTGCATCGCCTCAATACATGAGCGGCGGTCGATTGGATTGGTGGGCGGATTGACGGAGACTCGGCGGGCGGGCGGGCGATTGGAGGCCGCGGAGGTTGGGGACAGAGTACGGTTGGAGTGTGCGTCGGGGACGACGGCGTCGATTGGGCGGGTAGGTCGAAGGAACCGTCTGTTGTAACGAGCAACTACATCTTTAACCTGCAGGTGGATTAAGCAGAGCAAGCACGGAAGTACAACCATCCTGCCTAGGGTAGCTGCGCCCCAGGTTCGTATTGTTCCTGACCATTGTGTTGTGTTCTCTCAGGTGTTGGTCCAAAAATCACTTATTCTTCTATCTCAAACTCATGGCTTAATTTCATTTCTTGTGGCTTAATAGATGTAAAGGTTTTTCTGTCTAGTTGTGCAAACTGTAGGAGCTCTGTTCCATGGTAGGAGCAGAGTAACTAGTAAGATACATTAAGCTACATCACACACAGTCACTAGCAGTGGCGGAATTACGATTCAGTTAGGCCTATTTCATTCAGTGACTCATTACTTTCAGACAATTGACTTCGAGTGGCACAGAAGAACAGAACTAGATAAACTAGCACACTCAAGTTGGATCCACAAAGTATGGCAATCATAAATCCATCAAGCACTGCCAGAGCATTACATAATTTACATCTAATTAGCAGAAATATTTCATTAATATTCAGATTGATCAGGCAAGGCCACAAAAGCAGCACCACAGAAACATTCTCTTAGAACCACAACTACACACTCACAATCGGTCCGTCATCCATCCATCGATTTCCTGTTGAGTGTTTTTTTTTTGAGAAATTCCTATTGACTGGGGTGTTGGCCTGTTGCTTTGCTTTTTAATCAATCACAGGTTATCCATCACAGATTGCATGCACAAGTAGTAGTTTATACCACTACTAATCAATTCTGTTAGCAAACCTTGAAAATGGTAAAGGAGTAAGTCATCGTTGGATATATAAACAGTGAGAAGAAGTCAGTTAAATGTACGAATTAGTTTCATACTAGCTACTAGATGACTGGTTAATTATTAGAGCACTGACTTAGGGTTCCATCTTATGGTTGTGTTAGATAACCTTATTGTCCTCTTTTTGTCCACTTCGTTTGACACTAACTTGCAGTAGTATGCCTTAATTTATTCATTCCGTAAAAAGGGGAAAATAAAACTTAAGTTTTTCTGTACTCCTTTTTTTTCTGTTGCAATATGTATGATATTTCGACTTATTTGAGTGGGGAAAATATGAATTCACCTGAGGAAGTTACAAAATGTCATTTTGATCATGTGAATTGCTGCAGACTGGGGCATTTTCTCTCTGTACATGCCATGCCGTGCACTGAACTTTTGGTTGAGGTCTGTAGTTTCTGTTACTTTGGCAGATTAACAATGGCGAGGATACCAAGACGACTTCGGGACTTGAACCTTTCAATGAATGATCCAGAACATGTGCAGCTTTGTGAAGACAACCTACAAGGTCCTCCAGAGATTGATAATATAGTACCAGGAAGATCTCATGAATCCAGTAGCCAAATCAAGATAATTTGTAAGTTTCCATGACTGAACTTCTTCAGAATGAGGTTTTTATTATTGCTCGTTTCAGACTTGTTGGGATATTTATGCTTGCAGGGCCAAATGGAGAGACACGACAAATTGTAGGGGAATTTCGGCTGAAGAATTTATCTCAGGTAGATGGAGGAAAGATAATCGTGGAGACAAATGAAAAAGGTGTTCCAAATGAAAGGTCTGCTTCCATTCTTAGCAGCTATCTTAGCGACCTTGCAGAGAACTCCACATTTGCACCACTGAACATTCCAAGATGGGACAATGAATTATTTGTGCAAAGAAAGAACAACATGATCAAGGATGTGGAGGTGATTTTTAAGCAGCATCATCACATACATATTTCTTTGATGTATCATCACATACATCTTTATTGTCATTTCCCATCTAAACAATTATATTTACTTTGTTGAAGGAGAAATTTGTCTATCCATCTGAGACAAAGCAGCTTACACGAGACTGGATCCTAATGACTGTTAGCAAAAGATGGAGAGCCTACAAATCTCGCTTGAAGCAAAAATATTTCAAACGCAAAGACAGGTCTCTCCAGGAGATTATCAGTAATGTTCCAGTAGGTGTTAATGAGCATCAGTGGGAGCCTCTAGTTGGAATGTGGTGTCAGGATTCACACATGGTGATTATCTCATCCCCTCATTCTCATACTGTAGCCAAAATTAGTTTTCTAACATTATGTACCTGCATGTGATTGTTTTGCAGAGGTTATGTGACAAAAACACAGAGTGTGCTAAGCAACAAAAGAATCCACACACAACTGGGAGAAAAAGCCATGCCAGGTTACAAAAAGAGATGGTGGGAACTATCCCTTTTATACTTTTTACTACATGACAAATTGTTATCTTCAAAAAGAACTATTTGTGGACCTAACGTACTTTGCTGAATAGGAAATCAAAAGGAAAGCACCAATCCATAAGATTGACCTATGGGATGAAGCTCATAAGAAAAAAGATGGCAATTACACAAGCGACAATGTGAAGACAATAATGGTACATTCTATTTAGTATGCCTACAGTCCAACATACAATGTATTCCATTATAATAATAAATTAATAATTAGTCCTATTTAATAGGATACAGCTAATGAGGAGTTAAGAAAAAGGAAAATCGATCACAATGGTAGCCTTTCCACTGACGATTATAGTGAAGCCTTTAAAGGCGCACTTGCTAAAAAGGCAAAACTTCGAGGTTACTATGATGAAAAGTATTGGAGCGGAGTAAATGTTTCTCAGGGAATAACTTTTGTTGGGAAGTCTGATCAAGAAAATCTTCAGTTCCAAGTACGCATGGTCAAAGATAATGTAGAAGATGTCAAAGATGATGTAAAGGACGTCAAAGGTGATGTAGGGGACGTCAGAGGTCAGATGGCTATGATTACTGCATTCCTTGGCAAAAAGTTTCCTGGAGAGATTTGGAGAAACGAAGTAAATTCTCCAACAAAAAATCATCAAGTTAGCATATGAAACCCAGTTATATTTGTGCAAAGATGAAATTAATGAACAATGATATGCTATTACAATTTTATTGCAGGTCACTCTACCTGAAAGAGATAACAATCTCCAAAGTGAATCTTATAATGTCCTTGAACAATCAAAGAATGATGTGCAGAAGCCACGAACTACCATGCAGGTAATGTAATGGGATTTTCATGTACTATTAATGCAGGTCCGTTCTAATGTCTTACAACTATTGCCTTAATAGGAGTTGCACCAAACCAAATCAAAAGAGGATTGTGGCAATGCGCCTTTACCACATGAACATGTGAGCACTAAGGTGTGTCAACTAACCTGTACTCATTTATTAATTATCTTCTGCTAGTAAGGATTGGTTGAACCCTTATACTAGTCAAATATTCGAAAGCTATCTTATCATCAAGTTAAAGCTTTGTGAAATATTAACCTTTAGGTTAGCAACTATAACCTGATTTGGTTTGTATATACCTTCCTAGTAATCTTAACCTACTGCAAGGACTTATCCAGCTTTTCATCGATGGTGATGGGGACACTTTTTCCTATTAAATTTCAGAATGCCCATGCTGAACATAATCGTGTAGTGCAGCAAGGTGGTCCTGAACCAAGTTTACGACTTCACAAGGTCACTAAGCAGGTAAACATATGCTACATATTGAAATGGCATTGATTCTACAAGAGGTTGTCTAACTTTGTATGTAAGTGCGAGGTAAATGACATTATTATGAAACAACAATCCCATTTTGACAAGTTCGTTTCAAATACTTTCGTGACACCACTACCAGATCATAAGTCAGATTCAACCAAGTATTTAAAAATTGTATTGCATAGAATAGTAACATGATTTGGCCCGATGGAACCACAAGTTAGTCACACACATATCATTGCAGCTGCAAGATATCTTCAAAGAAACTAATTAATCACTTTTGAATTGATACATGAGTAGTAATAAAACACCGATTTTGCATAGATGATCTTGTTGGTGGAAACCTTGCATAGATGTCGAGGAACACCTGACCCTTGAATATTAGGTGAATTCTGTTTTTACTGTATAAATTTACATTACATGAACTTCATTGGTTTGCATGCTGCATTCATTCTTACTTATCACAATAAATAATTTTGTAATAAGACCTTCATCTAATTTGATAGGAAAGTGTGCAGACCGAAAGTACGTGTAGAATAAGGCCCCTTACTTAGTGCATGCATCGGAACTCTTCAAAACAATCATTCTTGATTATTGTTGATCATGTGTCTCCCTTCACACGTATTCCTATTTAATTGCAGAATGCTCATGCTGAAAATAGCAATGCAATCAAGCCACATGGTCATCACCAAGTCACTAAGCAGGTACATATAGGCTTGATATCCAAATTAAAATGATTGTATAATAGATAGTTGGTATAATGATTTGCGAAATTGTTCTTATTTGCGTAAAATGAAATCTTCTCAGGTTCATCAATAACAACTATTCCATTTCTTGAAAAATAGGATAAAACTGAAGTCGTGTTGTATTCAATGAACTCGAGAAACAAAGACAAACTCGTGGCCAAAGGAACTTTAGTGAGTAAAGAGAAAACATATGTGGTTGGGGGAAGCATGCTTGGAGTGCAATACGTCGCAGTTCTTGTTCGTGGCTATACATATCTAGCAGATGAGAGACTAGTTAGACCGTATGAAAAATTCCAAACAGTAAAGGATGCTTTTGGTTCTGTTATTGCTTGGCCTCGCTCACATGTAAGTATGTTTCCATTCAAGGATTGTGTATGTTCCACTCTGCACATGTGTGATATGTTATTTATCAAGAATCTTTGTGATTATTAGGTAAAAGTAGTTAAGCCAACCACTCCAGCACAACCACCAAGCATTGGTATGATTGTTTCTTATAATTCATCAAATAATCTCTTATCTTCCACTTCTCTATAAACATATGTTCATTTAAACGTTGTTCATCTCTTTTTCAGGGCGGTGAAGACTTGAAAAGGGAGTGCATTAAAGGAGCCAAGAGTAGTTGGGTAGCTGAGGATATGAAAAGAGTGCACTGGAAGAGTCACGAGTAGTTGACGAATCTATCTTTGAATGAACAAATATTATGCATTATGTATAGATTTTAGCTTCACAGAGAAACATAGTTCCATTCTATAGGGTATTTTCATATTTATTTGCATCAGCGCATGTTTCATATGAATGTTTGATATTATTCAGTTGTGAACTCCACATACTTTCAGTGGAGACATTGTTTCTGCTAATTAGTGCATTGGTTGTTGTTACTGTGGTTGCTACTATTTGCAAATGCAATCTATGACGTGGAATGATGCCTTTGTATCATGATATTATTTGATCAATCTGCATGTGCAGCCGTGACATTATACAGTAATTGAATTTCAAATGATGAAACAAATTTGAAATAAATCAAATAACATTTGAAGTAAAATATTCCATTTGTATAAAGATGTTTATGTATATTTAAAGAAGAGTATAAGAGGCTAATGATGTCTAATGGTAGTGAAGGTAATTGAATTTGAAATGATGAAACAAATTCGAAATAAATTAATTAACATTTGAAGTAAAATATTCCATTTGCATAAAGATGCTTATGTATATGTAGAGACGATTATAAGAGGCGAATGAAACGTGTCTATGTGTAGAGACGTAATACGGGCATGCCTAAGATAACGTCTCTACATGTAGACACGATCTTGAACGTCCGTAGAAAGCGTCTCATGTCATGTAAGACACGCTTGGCAAGCGTGTCAACATGGTTGAGACGGTCCGTGGGGATACGCTCCAAGGACGCTTTACTAAAACGGCTCTATAGTTGCCTAGAGATGAAACAACACGTCTCTAGGTATGAAATTGAGCGTGTCTACTGAGTGTTTTTGTTGTAGTGTGATGCTCCTTCTTGATTTCTACCTTCGCGGCCTTAAGCATTGCGAACAGCTCCGGGATCACTATCTCCATCCCTTGCATGTTATAGTTCATCACAAAGCTCTAGTAGCTTGGTGATAGTGACTGGAGAACTCTGTCAATCATTATCTTATCTGGAAGATAAACTCCCACTTGATTCAAGCGATTGTAGTACCCAGACATTCTGAGCACATGATCACCAATTGAGCTATTCTCCTCCATCTTGCAGGCAAAGAACTTTGTCAGAGGTCTCATACCTCTCAACACGGGCTTGAGCCCGAAATTCCAATTTCAGCTCTCGAAACATCTCATATGCTCCGTGACGTTCAAAACGTCTTTGGAGCCTCAATTCTAAGCCGTAAAGCATGGCGCACTAAACTATCAAGTAGTCATCAGAACGTGTCTGCCAGACGTTCACAACATCCACAGACGACGCTTGAGGGGGTGGCGCACCGAGCGGTGCATCGAGGACATAAGCCTTCTGTGCAGCAATGAGGACAATCCTCAGATCACGGACCCAATACGTATAATTGTACCATCATCTTTCAACTTACTTTTTCTCTAGGAACGTATCAAAAATACAGGGGAGCTACGGCGCGAGCTATTGATCTATAACATAATTTGCAAAGACATTTTGACTATGTTCATGATAATGAGTTCAGTTAATCATATTACTAAAGAACTCCCACTCAAATTGATATCCCTCCGGTCATCCGAGTGTTACATGATCCAAATTCACCAACCCAAGTCCGATCATCACGTGAGATGAGGTGGTTTCAATGGTGAACATCTTCATGTTGATCATATCTACTATATGACTCATGTTCGACCTTTCGGTCTCTTGTGTTCCCAGGCCTTGTCTGTACATGCTAGGCTCGTCAAGTTTAACCCGAGTATTTCGCATGTGCAAAACTGGCTTGCACCCGTTGTATGTGAATGTAGAGTCTATCACACCCGATCATCACGTGGTGCTTCGAAACGACAAACTTTCGCAACGGTGCACACTCGGGGAGAATACAATTTTATCTTGAAATTTTAGTGAGGGATCACCTTATAATGCTACCGTCGTCCTAAGCAAAACAAGGTGCATAAAAGGATTAACATCACATGCAAATCATAAGTGACATGATATGGCCATGATCTTGTGCTTTTGATCTCCATCTCCAAAGCACCGGCATGATCTCCATCGTCACTGGCATAACACCATGATCTCCATCATCTTGATCTCCATCAATGTGTCGCCATGAGGTTGTCGCGCTAACTATTGGTTCTACAACTATTGCTAACTCATAGCGATAAAGTAAAGCAAAAAAGGTGAAAATAAATTAAAGACAACCCTATGACTCCTGCCGGTTGCCATACTCATCGACAAGCAAGTCGTGATAATCTATACAAAACCTGATCATGTCATACATCACATATATCTTATCATGTTTCTGGCCATATCATATCACATCATACCCTGCAAAAACAAGTTAGACGTCCTCTAATTTGTTGTTGCATGTTTTACGTGGCTGCTATGGGTATCTAGCAAGAACGATTCTTACCTACGCAAAACCACAACAGTGATATACAAGTTGCTATTTAACCTTCTACAAGGACCGCCTTTGTCGAATCCGATTCACCTAAGGTGGGAGAGACAGACACCCGCCAGCCATCTTATGCAACAAAGTTACATGTCAGTCGATGGAACCGGTCTCTCGTACGTGGACGAGTAAGGTTGGTCCGAGCCGCTTCATCCCACAATACCGCTGAATCAAGAAAAGACTAAGGAGGGAAGCAATTTGAATATCAATGCCCACAAACTCCTTTGTGTTCTACTCATGATGTCATCTACACATAGACCTAGCTCATGATGCCACTGTTAGGGAACGTTGCATGGGAAACAAAAAAATTCCTACGCACACACAAGATCTATCCATGGTGATGAGCATCTATGAGAGGGGAGATCGGATCTACATACCCTTGTAGATCGCTAAGCGGGAAGTGTTAAGAAACGCGGTTGATGTAGTCGAACGTCTTCGCAATCCAAATCGCAATCCGTCCTGCGATCCAATCACGATCCATCCCGATCTAGCGCCGAACGGACGGCACTTCCGCGTTCAGCACACGTACAACTCGATGACGTCTCCACCTCCTCGATCCAGCGAGCGAGGTCGGAGTAGTAGATGAGTTCTCCTGCAACACGACGGCGTGGTAGCGGTGGTGGTGGTGCTATCCCGGCAGGGCTACGCCTAGCGCTACCTAAACCGCGAACGGAGAAGAAAACGATCTAGGGAGAGAGAGGGGCGCCAAGGGCTTCATGTGTCCTCTTGGGGCGCCCCCTCCCCTCTATATATAGGTGGAGGGGCGTGGAGATCAGCCCCTCCAAGCCCTAGGGCGCAGCCAAGGGGGAGGGGTTGGACTCCTAGTCCAATTCCCTTCCTTTCCATAAATAGGTGAACTTTCCAACTCTCCCAAGCCACATGGGCCTTGAGGGACTTGTGCGCCTGGCCCAATAAGGCCATGGCACCTCCCCTTAGCCCATACTAACCCTTGGGACATGGTGGAACCCTTGGTGGACTTCTGGAGTCCTCCGGAAGTTTCCGGAACCTTCTAGAAAGCTTCCCGGTACAATACCGGAAAAACCCGAAAGTTTTCCGGTAGCCAAAATATGACTTCCCATATATAAATCTTTACCTCCGGACCATTCCGGAACTCCTCGTGACTTCCGGGATCTCATGCGGGACTCCGAACAACCTTCGGTCACCAACATACATAACTCAACAATACAAAATCGTCACCGAACGTTAAGTGTGCAGACCCTGCGGGTTCGAGAACTATGTAGACATGACAGAGACAACTCTACGGTCAATAACCAATAGCGGGACCTGGATGCCCATATTGGTTCCTACATATTCTACGAAGATCTTTATCGGTCGAACCACGATGTCAAGGATTCAGACAATCCCGTATGCAGTTCCCTTTGTCCATCAGTATGTTACTTGCCCGAGATTCGATCGTCGGTATCTCCATACATAGTTCAATCTCATTACCGGCAAGTCTCTTTACTTGTTTCGTAACATAAGATCCCGTGACTAACTCCTTAGTCACATTGCTTGCAAGCTTCTTGTGATGCTGTGTTACCGAGTGGGCCCAGAGATACCTCTCCGTCATACGGAGTGATAAATCCCAGTCTCGATCCATGCCAACTCAACAGACACCCTCGGAGATACCTGTAGAGCACCTTTATAGTCACACAGTTACGTTGTGACGTTTGATACACACAAGGCATTTCTCCGGTGTCTGGGAGTTGCATGATCTCATGGTCGTAGAAACATATACTTGGCATGGATAAAGCAGTAGCAACAAACTGACACGATCAACTGCTATGCTTATGTTGGGTCTTGTCCATCACATCATTCTCCTAATGATGTGATCCCGTTATCAGATGACAACTCATTGTCTATTGTCAGGAAACCTTGACCATCTCTGATCAATGAGCTAGTCTAGTAGAGGCTTACTAGGGACACAGTGTTGTCTATGTATCCACACATGTATCTGAGTTTCCGATCAATACAATTCTAGTATGGATAATAAACGATTATCATGAACAAGGAAATATGATAATAACCATTTTATTATTGCCTCTAGGACATATTTCCAACAGGAGGAACTTAAAAAATAAATTTTGTATTAGCATCTGCATTAACGTCTCTGCCTCCAACGAAATCAGCAAAGTCCAAGTGCCACACAAGTAAAAACGAAATGGAACGGTCGCTATTGTGGGAGGAAAAAGGCTAGAGCTCCCGGGGATAGCTTTTGCTTTGACGCTAATATATTCCTGGACTCGAGGAGGAATCGTACGTAACGACCTAGAAAATAACCTTGGTGTCCGCTCTAAGGGCCCGTAATGTAGATGGCCTTATGTGTCATGGTGTTGGTGTTAAGATGGTCCTCCTCTTTCTACAACTTGCAGCAATTTTTTGTTGCGGGCAGCCGTAAGTGTCGACGATGGAAGACTGTCCCTTGGGGATCATGGCCAAGTTTCCTAAGTTGTTTTATGCGGCAAAGAGGATGTAACATTTTCATTTCCTTGGGTGTCTTCCGGATGCAACAAATCATTTGTTATTGCTTACCGCTTCTTCCCCAATGACCGATGTAGCGACACCCTCTCCATCGTCACTGCGAAGCTAGCGAAAGTTTTATCAAATGTATGGTTGGTTATGAGATTTTCGATCTAGATAAGGCTTACAAGGACCGCTTATTCTCTAAGATGTTTGTCCACGCTGATGCAATCTTTGAGACTTTGGTTGTGATCAAATACTGCGAAATAGTGTGGCACATGTGGTTGAGGCCTCTTCTTTTATAGTGTTGGGGCTGGGAGGAAAACCATTTCTTTCAAAAACAAATTGTGTTCCCAGGGAGGTTTGAGGGTTAATTTTTTTTGACATTCTATACATAGCTTGAGTTTGATACCCACGGGCACATCTCATGAAACATCATGTCATCGAAGGCTATAATCATAGATGCTCGCATACACTCATCCCTCTGAACGCACAATCCTACCCATATGAGCAGCTCTGGGATAACCCTGATGGGTTGGTTTCCCCACACGAAATCTAACCACCAGAGTTATGCTTTGTTTGTTGTATCACCTTCTTTTCTAGGATATGTTTTTGGATTTATTTCAAACCTTCCCGCGATGTGCGTTCAGTGCGAGGAGCCGTCCCCGTCGACTATGAAGGCGTCTGTGACGACTTCGTCAATCTCAAGATGATGTGCCGACTCAGTCTCTCGGAGTTGCTCATAGGGTTAGTGTGTGCGTTAATAGGGGTGAGTGAATGTTTATATGTATGAGCGTATGTGTATGTACTGTGTTAAAAAGAAAATGATACGTTATGGTTAAGTATAGTACGTAGGAGAAGATACGAAGCAAATCAAAACTAACATGCGGAGCATTACATATGCATTAACGTGCAGCCAAGGGAAATGCATATGAGAGTCGTCGGCGCAGCTTGCTTCTTGCCAATAAAGCCATCCTTGATTCTTCATGGAAATCATGGAAGGGCTAGTATAATACTTTGGCACACGGAGTTGACCTTGTTGCACGACGGGTACGCGTCGTCCGCGCGCTATAAACACAAGTGCACCGCAAGACACAATGCCCATGCCAACATTAAAAGGCGGTTGCCTTACCGTCTGGTCCACGCGAACCCGACGTGTGTTGGGTAGACAAGCAAGGAAAATCATGGAAGGGTAGACAATGTTGGGTAGACAATGCACAATGCTCCGACAGCGTCAAAGAGCTCTTGTCAATGGAAAAAAGAACTCTTGCCAACAAACCCACCCTTGTTTCTTCATGGAAATCATGGAAGGGCTAGTATTAAACTTTGGCACACGGAGTTGACATGTTGCACGACCGGTACGCGTCGTCTGTGCGCTATAAACACAAGTGCTCCGCAAGACACAATGGGCATGCCTTGCCAGCATTAAAAGGTGGTTGCACGGCCGTCTGGTCCACGCGAGCCCGACGTGTGTTGGGTAGCCAAGGAGCAAGGAAACTACATGCATGATTCACGTGTAAAACTGCCGCGGTTTTCTATCAGAAGAAACAACAACGTCCTCAACGAGAATGATACGGCTTAGCCCACGCGCCTGAATTAATTAGTAACATCGTTCCCTACGCTCGACTGTTCGAGTACAGCGTACGAAAAAAGGCAACGGCTCCGTGCTTCGAAAGTCTTGTTGGACCGGCGGGCATGAGTCGCCGTCGTATTGTACGTCCGAGCCTAACCACAAGCCAAACCTGCCAAGCCAAGCCAAAAGCCAGCAGTCCGGAGCGGAGGACACATGGCCGTGCGTCGGCGTCGCGCACAATGTCTCCCAGCCCGGACACGATTCCGATGCCGAACCCGTCCGATTCTCCGATGCGTTGCGTGCACACACGCCCTCCCGGTCGACGGCGACGTGCAGCGGCAGACGACGAGCTGAAAGGCGACCGACGGGGCGTCGCCAGCCACCTCCGTCTCCCCGGCCATAAACAACGGCCGCCACAACCCTCGCTAAGGGAGGGCCACCATCGGAATTTTTCTCGTGGCGCAGCTACCCCCGGTACGATCTCTCGCCGAGTCGCCGTGGCGCTTGCCTCCTGGACGTACACGTTCATTTCACCCGTGCCGTGCCCCTGGAGCAGCGCCAGCCACCGTGGCGTCCCATTCGAACCGCTCCCGTCACCCACTCCAGAAATCTTTCGACGAGTCTAGAAGAGAACCTCCGCATTCTTGTGGTTGCCCGCCGCTTGTTCTTTGATTGGACAAGCGGGAAATCTACAAGAGAACAAGCTTCAGCATTTTTGTGGTGGTGCGGCTTGTGATTTAAGAACAAACCAGTGAAAAAGATCTGTGTCGATGGAGGACACACTGCACAGTATCTTAATCCATGGTGGGAAGCAAGTTGGGGCCGGATAAGCGGCAGGCAAGGCGGCTCTTGACTTTTCAAGTGGGATGGATTACTTTAGCCATTTCAGGCAACTTGGTCGGCTGGATTTTTCCGGACCGCCCGTTCATCCTGAATCGGTAATGTACATCGACATATCAAATACTCCCTCTGTACGTAAATAGTTGTAGTTGGGGAGAACAGAGGGAGTACTATGTAACAAGTACGCAACGGTCATCTAACTTTGTTAATGAGTCTCGTATGTAACAAGTTGGTACAAAAAAAAAAGAGGTAAAACACGCTTCTAGCAAATCCATGTGCGCGTCTAAAAGTTTTTGGAACAACATGGACTTTATCTTGTGCACCTTGTATGCAAATCCAAAGAAATAATTCTTGTGAGTGCACATATACATAGGGGGAGCTAACCCTAAACCTCTAGAATGCTTGTTAATCCTATCATAATATCTTGTTATGTTGTATCTAATCGTATTGTCATCAACCACCAAAAGGCGGGAGATTGAAAGAACATCCGCCCCTAATGAGAGTTTTGGAATTAATGGCAATAGTGATTAGATGACTAACTATGTCTCGAGCGTGCTTTCAGCTTACACATATATGGAAGTGAAACAATTTGTTGGTCAATGACACCCTAAGAAAATGGATAAATGAACACGGCACATCATTTCTTTCCAATGATTTCTCGTTTTTGAGTCATACGTATGGTGTACTATTAAGATAGGATGCATCATGGATCTTGTGTGGAATCTTGGAAAATATAAAGCCAAATATCATCAACAACCCATTTGAGAAAGAGTGCTCCAAGAACCTTCTGTTCTAACTCCTGTTCCAGGGCCGGACATTAGGTCGGACTGTCCGATATGTATCCGACCCGTTGGAGGTTTTGTCGGAATCTTCGAGGTAATATCCGACCTCTGTCCAGTACACACGGGACACGCTCGGAGTCTGCCTCTGAGGCTCGGTCATAACACCCAACATGTCAGAACATCCTACATGGTCGGAATATCTGACTTTACCGGTTGGTCTATAACGGGTAGATTCTTGGGTTGACTATATAAGCCCCCCCTTCTTTCACCTTTCAAAGGGGACGAACTCTACACTACTCAAACCATTGATCCAAGTTACAACTTCGATTCCTCCCACTTGAGTCACTCAATCCACTCCATACCTTAGAGAGGGCAAGAGGAAGACCCGATCAACACTTGCATCCAATCAAAACTCGAGTTCGTCGACTCCTCGCAAGATCCTAGCAAGTCTTGTTACTCTTTGATTTGTGGGGAACCCTAGAAAGTTGGGATTTCCCGAGAGCTTCCAAATCTTGTGGTTGTGCCCCTAGCTTGTTGATGAGGGTTTGGTGCTCGCCCTAAGAGCTACCTCTAGTGTAAGGGAACCTAATCATCCGTTGCTTGCTGTTTTGAAAGAAGAAAGTGAGACATTCATCGTCGTCGCATCATTTATTCTCCCCCCTATCCAATGGAGATTAACACACCCCCAAGTGTGTGAACTTCAGATTACACCAACGTGTCCACCACGTTTGGTTGTCTCTTTACCCTTACTTTACTTGTTGTTTCTACTTGCTTGTGTGTTGCCTTGTGTAGCTTCCTACCTTATTGTAATACATCATATACGGTTATATCACCTAGTTGCATTTCGGAGAACTTATATTTCCACACTTGACTCTAAAGGCAACTAAGCAAATAATTTAATTTCGTAGCCGCCTATTGACACCTTCCTCTGGGCGACCTTATCAATATCTTTGATCCTTCACTGCAGTTTTACCTACATGAGGAGCATCCATTCCATGTAGTTCGTCTGAATGAGAGTCATTGTTGACGAAGAACTCTCGCCCCCCCCCCCTCCTCAGTGATGCAGATTTCACCGATGCCGACGTTGGATAGACGCGCTAGAGGCACCGAGGCGGACGGTGACCACAGATTGCACTTGTTCCCATACTGGTTCTTATCTTTCATGCTATCCCGACATGGAAATAAAGGATCGAGCACCACCCGGTCACCTAAAGGATGGATTGAACACCAAAGTCTCTGATACCAATTGCTGTTACCTAGCGCGAGAGAAGAAGTGTGGAACTCAGGAGAGATACACACGCAAAAGAGAAATTTTGTGCTGAGAGTTTTGGTTGTCTTTCCTTAACTTTTATGAGATTACACGGTGAAAGGAGCTAGCGACCCCCCGACCAGATCGCCATGATCCCGACCAGTAGTGCCATTCAAAGATCTCGTCACATAGCAATCAATACTAATCAGGAGGAAAAACAAAGAGAATTGTCGGCACACGTGCATGCGGCTCCTCTCCACTACCTAAGTACATTAAAATGTCACATCCGACATGCATGTACACTTTATTTGATAGAAACCGAATAAACTACCCTGCCTCGATAAGCTTAGCCCAGTAAGTTGATGGATCCATGGATCCAACACGAGTCAAAATATACTGTTATCATATATATACCAAACATTTTTACTTTGTTACAAATATTACTCAAGTTGTTGACATATGATATTAAGGACTACAATTTTCTATTACACTAGCAAAATTAACAATGTAATAATACACCTAAATATTGAAATATAATATATCTATAATATAATTTTCACTTGGACCGATAAAATTGATTTAAGTTTTAATCAATAATTGCAAAGAATGTGACTTGGTTGTTTATTTGGGAGACAATGCACTTTAAAATATTTTGGTAAATGAAATTACTTTATCTCAGACAAAAACAAAAATGAACAAAAACACATATCTTCACAAATTAGTTTGTGTCACTTTCTTGAATTGAAAATATATGTACATTTTTTTATGTACTTCTAGAATGCATCGTTTTCCATTTTATGTAAGTAAATAGAGGAGGTAAATATCAACATTTTAAATAGATAATTCTAGAATCCATGAGGCAATTGTCCTTCAATTGTTGAGTCGTTCGTTTATCTGTTCTTTAGTGACAAAATATGTCTTTTATGTTCTACGGTTGAACATCTAGGTGGCATCACATGAGTAATCCGAACTTGGTCATGTAAATACATCATGTATCTCAACTCGCAACGATTTTGTCTAGTTTTATGAGTATATTTCGCAGACCCCACCCTATACTTGGTAAAATAGTAACACTTGCAACAGATAGCCCAGAAATTCGTGCATCGTGTTTTTCTTGGTTTGGTCTACATTTGCATCTCTAGAAGACATAATAAAATTTATCGAGGAAGAGAATATAGGGTTGGTGAAAACTAATAAATTATTATAATCTCATCGGTATATCATTGATACAGAAACTTAAAGGTTAAAATAAGAAGAAACACCAATTTTAGAAGAGTTTAGCGATATAAACTTAGAGAATGCACAATTCAATGCCAAAAGGGGCTTGCACATCTCACCTTAACTCAATCAAAAGGTAACTGGAGACATACCATTTAGTACATACATAAAGGAGGATATATCTGGTGCACTAGGCTTTGTGGTGCACCTGGTGCTGCAGCGTTGGTTATACACCATAGAGGTTCCTTAAAATTCTTAAATTTTGTGGGAACATATGTGCAACATGTATGAGTTAGCCCACAAAAAATAAAATAAAATTTTGACCCACAACTCTAGAACAAAAACCTAGCATATTATCATCAAGCACCAAAAAAGGGGAGATCGAGAGGACATCCGCCTCTAATGCGGGTTTTGGTATTAATGACAATAGCGATTAGATGGCTAACTATGTTTCGAGCATGATTTCAACTTACACAATGAAGGGAAACATTTTGTTGCTCGGTGACACCCTAAGCAAAAGGATAAATGAAGACGGCACGCCATTTTTCCCGATGATTTCTCATTTTTGAGTCATGGGTATGCAGTAATATTAAGAGAGGATGTGTCATGGATCTTGTGTGGAACTTTGAACATAGAAAGCCAAATACCATCCACAACCCATGTCAGAAGAGTGCTCCAAGAAGACTCTATTCTAGCTCTTGTTCCAGGATCGGACATTAGGTCGAACTGTCCGACATAGTATCTGGTGGTCGATTGTCAGAATCTCTGAGGTAATATCCGACCTCTGTCCATTACCCACATGACAACCACGGAGGTTGCCTCTGAGGGGTAAGAATATCCAACATGCCAGAACGTTCGACATGGTTGGAATATCTGCGAGCAGATTCTTGGGTTGATATTATAAGCCATCTTCTTCCACCTTTCAAAGCGGACGAACTATAGACTTAAATTGACACGCTAGAATCATAAATTGATTTAAATTTGAATCATAAATTGCAAATAATGTGACTTGGTTGTTTTATTTGGGTGACAATGATCTAAAAAGTCTTTTGTTAAATGAAATTGCTCTATGCTAGAGAAATTTATAAAAAGGAACAAAACCACAGATATTCACAAGTAATTTTGTGTAACTACCATTGATTACAAATATATGTCATTTTTTGTATCAACTTATGGAATGCATGTGTGTCTACTTTAGGTTAAGTAAATAGAGGAGATACATATCAACAATTTAAACAAACATACTAGAATCCGTGAGGCATTTGTCCTTGAATTGTTGAGGTGTTAGTTTATCGGTTCTTTAATGATAAAATATGCTTTTTATGTGCTTCGGTTCAACAATCAGGTGGCATAACATGTGTAACTTGCACTTGGTCTTTCAAATACATCACTTAGTTCTACTCAGAATAAATTCCTCTAGTTTTTTGGGTTTAGTTTGCAGTACGCACCAAGTACCTGGTAATAGTAACACTTGCAACAGATATACCAAGAAATTCATGCATCATGTTTTCGTTTGTTTGATCCACATTTGCATCTCGGGAGGAAAAAATATCAAGGGAAAGAATATAGGGTTGGTGAAAACAAAATAATTAAGAAAAAATAATTGGTATATCTTTGACATAGATTTTTTTTGCGTAAACTTCCAATCTATTCATTCTCAATCATGGTGGTACAAAGAACACCAGAGGTAATAAAAATTACAACCAGATCCATGGACCACCTAGCGACGACTACAAGCACTGGAGCGAGCCGAAGGTGCGCCGCCGTCATCGCCCCTCCCTCACCGGAGCGTCGCAAACCTTGTTGTAGTAGATAGTTGGGAAGTCGTCGTGCTAAGGCCCCATAGGACGAACGTACCGGAGCAGCAACCATCGTCTATGAAGAAAGTCGTGACTGGAAGGGTCAAACCTGTAAACACCCAAACTAAGACAAACGAAGACTAGATCCAAAGAAATTCAGCGAAGAGCAACACCGACCGAATCCCATGAGATCCGACGGAGACACACGTCCAACCGCCCTCCGACGAAGCTCGATGGACCATCGGGACGAGGATAGAACAAGGGAGACATTATACCTACTGAGGGCATCTCCGCCGCCACACCGCCCTAACAAAGACGCTGAACCTAACAAAAATAAGTATTGTTAGAGACAATTATGAAGTGAATATTTGTACGAAAACAAAACTGTATATTGTTGATATTATTGCTTGAATAATGTATTACGGAGAAAGATATGTAGGGTGGATATTCAAATCAAAGAAGTAACATGGCACAGAACATGAAAAACTAAAGATACATTGTGATGTGGCAGTAGGTTAAATGTGACAGTAGTGTCGTGGGACATGATTTGTAACAGAAATGCAGGTGGTACAAACATTACGAATCATTCCTTGGAAAACAGAGAATTATACAGGGAAATGCAAATAAATAGAGAGTTGTTGTTAAAAACAATTATGAATTGAATATTCTTAAAAAAAATATTGTATGTTGCAGATCTTTTTAAGACTATATTTCAGAGAACGATGTGTAGGCTTAAAATTAAAATGTAAGAAGTGTCAAAATTTGTGTCCAAGCAAAAGTTATGTGTTCTTAGGTCGTGGTTCAGCTGTAGGTAAAAGATTGGTAAGGGTATCTAGGTTTGAATTTGTATGAAATCTGGTTACATTTAAATAACATTTCAGGAAAGTGAATTTTTGGAAAAGTGACCAAATAAACAGAGGCGATTGATAGACTGTTGGATCTACATTTTGTTCAGTCAATAATAGGGCCTATAATCAAGTAAGAATTAACAATTAAATCAGAATTCAAATATTTAATTGAGACTTTCCATTCCTTCTTAGCCATATTGCAAAAAGAGAGAGAAGATTTGTTCTTCAGAATCATGTCCTCGTGGCACAAGCCTCTGCCGTCATTGCAAACAGGGCACTACGAAAATGGAAACTGATAATTTAGAAACAAAAAGTAGTCGGAGCTGCTTTGGACGAGATTAAGAAGTATAGATGGTGATTTACCTTCACATCTACTGCATTGAGATCAATTTGCGGGTTTTTCTGTGGCTCTTCTTGCAGCGGAAGCGTTGACCACAACCATGTCATGGCGGCGTAGTCCTCGTCCACGGGTTTTGCCGTCGAGCAAGCCTTCGCGGCAACGTCCGGTGAAACTAGCAACATAGCAGATCTGGACGATGGGACTAGAAAGGAAGAAGACGATGGGGAAAGAGGAGCGAGAAAGAATATGAGGCGTCTGCGCTCTGCGCACCAGAAATATTAATATTAGGTAAGTTGGTTTCCCAACCTGTTGCCTGGGCGTAGCAATAAATTGTTAGAAAATGATCCAGCAGAATAGGCACAAGTTCCAAGAGGAAAAACTGGATCCACACAGTATGTTTCGTGACAAAAGGTATCCCTATCGTACAAGAGAAAAAATGTTAGCAATTAAAATGAAATCAAATAATACAAAAAGTAATGCGCTTTAAGAACATAATTGAAGTATTGAAGAATAGAATGATACATATTTGAGACAAGAGAACAGAAAAAGTGGGAAAAAGATGAGTAGCGATTTTGCATGGAAAGAATGGCACATGAAACAAACAACACATAGGACAGCGCGGACAGATAAACGGAGATCACGTAAACGAAAGCATTGGACAGGAGGGAAATGAAGATAAAAGAATAGGAAAAAACAAAACCGAAATAACATAAAAACATGTTAGGGACGAAGGAAGAAGAGGATGAACGGTGGCCGGAACTCGGGGAACAGGGTTCGTACCAGAACGGGGGGTTGTAGAATACGGCACGTAGAAACCGTATTTATACAGAATAAACGCGTATACTTATTCATATTAAAAGAGATAATAATTCCCAGCCATTTATAAATCATTTTCTGTGCATGCATCACGGCACAGGTGGACGACAGCATGCGTTTCTGCAGGTGCGTGCCCCCTGCGGATTTGAAGTGCATATGAGATCTTACTCGGTCTACGACAGCGTCAAAGAACTATTGCCAAACGAAGCCACGCTTGATTCTTGATGGAAATCATGGATTAGTATAATAACACTTGGCACACGGAATTGACCTGTTGCACGACGGCCGGGTACGCGCCGTCCGTGCGCTATAAACGCAGGACACAATGGGCATGCCTTGCCAGCATTAAAAGGTGGTTGCACGGCCGTCTGGTCCACGCGAGCCCGACGTGTGTTGGGTAGCCAAGGAGCAAGGAAACTACATGCATGATTCACGTGTAAAACTGCCGCGGTTTTCTATCAGAAGAAACAACAATGCCCACGCGGCTGATGAATTAATTAACAGCGTACATTCAACTGCTGGAGTGCAGCGTACCAAAGGCGTGTGTCGAAAGTCTTCTTGGGCCGCCGGAGCGGAGAGCAGGGAGGCGGGCATGCGTCGCTGTCGTATCGTACACTCATGCCTATCCACAAGCCGAGCCTGCAGCAGTCCGGAGCAGAGGACACATGGCCGTGCGTCGCGCATAGCAATGTCTCCCCGGGACACGATTCCGATGCCGAACCCGTGGGATGCCGCGATGCGTTGCGTGCCGACGGCGACGTGCAGCGACAGCGGCAGCGGCAGCGGCAGACAACGAGCTGATGAATGAAAGCGACCGTCGGGGCGTCGCCAGCCACCGCGGTGTCCCCCTAAGCAAGGCCCGCCGGGCCACCACCGGAGTTTTTCTTGTGGCGGAGACGGGCGGCGACCCATCAGCACGCACCAGCCCCGGCCCCCCGTTTGGTTTTGCAGTACGGGTGTACTACGATGCGCTCGCCGTGGCATCTGCCTCCTGGACGTACACAAGACGGGGATCCGCAGCGCCAGCCGCTTAACCAGCCACCGTGGCGTCCCATTGGAACAGCTCCCGTCACTCGCTGCCGGCCGGACTTGGTGGCCACCAGAAATCTTTGGACAAATCTAGAAGAGGAGCTCAGCATTTTTTTTGTGATGGTGCCGGACGTTTCTATGTAAGAATCCGTTGGAGCAGGGAAAAAGATCTGAAATGTGGTGCTAGTGCACAGCAGTATCTTAACCCATTGTGGGACGCAAGTTGGGGCTGGATGAGCTGCAGGCAAGGCGGCTCTGACTTGCCAATGCCAAGTGGAACGGATTACTTTAGCCGTTTCAGGCCAAGTTGGTCGGCTGGATTTTTCCGGGCCGCCCGTTTATCCTCGATCGGTAAGGCCAACTCCTACTCACCACCCTAAACGGACGTCTGTTTTATCCAGGTTTTGTTTGATTGAAGTGGGTAAAGGGACAGCGTCCGGCGCACACTACGTTTGCGCTGGCCGTGCGTCCAACGGACGGACGCATTTCGTCCGACGGCCTGAATTTTTTTGCAAAGATATAGAGAACCTACATTGTCATACCGCGGTCGTAGTTCATGCCATCGGTCAATCTTCGAGTTGGTCTTGCACCTCGGCTTCTTCACCACATCTTCATCCCCAGCCACGGCCGTCGGCCCTTCTTTCTTCTTTAGAGTGATATATTGATCTTTGAACTTGGAGCATTCCTTGATGAGCGACCAACAATGGGTGAAGCTGAATGGCTTGTTCTTATGTCGGGCCTTGAAGGCTTCCAAGGTTTAAAATGCCTACATAATCAAAGAGAAGGCTATAAATGTGATAGCAAAGGACAGAAGATGTAACAAACATGAACGTGGCATAATACTGAAAGAGGAAGGGGTCATACCAAGTCGCCCACGCCTAGGCCACTCCCGCGACGGGCTTCAACGCTCTCAAGCGCGGCACAAAACTAGTTACATTTTTAACATGAACGTGGCATAATACTGAAAGAGGGAGGGGTCATACCAAGTCGCCCACGCCTAGGCCACTCCCGCGACAGGCTTCAACGCTCTCAAGCGCGGCACAAAACTTGTTACATTTTTGTTTAATGAATCCCCATCTCTTTTGAATAGAGTTGATGCCACGGATGCTCGCAAACTTCCTTCTCTCATGAAAGTTTTTATGAACATTGTCCAAAAATGGATCCTTTTTGCTCGGCATCGGTCTTGGGATCTTGGCCTACCTCCATCCAACTATCGCAAATTAACATGTCCTAGTGTATGACCCCGTGCGAATGCTTTTCCCCCTCCTTTGTGCTTCGGCCCTTAATTTGGGTGAGCTCATCGATGAAGACCAATGGCTCCTCCCCAATGTCGCTGCCCTCTTCTTCCTCATCTTCGCAATAGATGTCATCATGCCATGAGTCACCATGGTCATCACCCTCATATTTTCTTCGACATCACCGTGGCCGCGGTCGTCTTGTCTTTGGGTTTCCTCGGGATTGAAGTCGTGACATTTGGTCTCCTCGGATCGAAGCCTTGGCATTGGCCCTCGGGGTGGAAGGCCTTGCCATATCCCTCGTAGATGACATTCGCCATGAATGTGTGGTACTCGGGGTCATCGGCGGCCGGTGTCGGGTTGCGGGCGCCGGGAAAGTTGGCCGTAGGAATCGACTATGGTTGCTTCCTTTTCATCCCGGCAGACGACTGGCCAGTGCCACACGTGGTGGCCCGCCTGTCCTCTGCGGGATTCTACAGGCCGCCGACCATGGAGGAGGGAGGGGAGGGCAGGAGAGTTTTTGGAAAAGAGGGGGAAATGAGGCGTTGTGTCTCTAACGGACGAGCCAGGGGAGGACAAGGGCGCGCGTCCCGTCCATCCGCGGGTTGTCTATTTCGACGCATACACGGCCTAAGTTTGGGACGGAAATGGGTCGGCGGCGGACAAAAAAATGATGTTTGTCTGTTTACTATCGCGCGTTGGGCCACAAATTGTGTCCGCTCGGCCCGAAACAGAGGCATGCCGACCTTTTGGGGTTGTGCATATAGGAGTTGGCCTAACATACATCCACATATCTCATAACCAATACTTTATACACAAATGATAATAATACAAAATTTGCTTAAAGTCACAAAACTTGGTCGGCTGGATTTTTAGAAAGAATCTTAAACAAACAGTTAGAAAATTTGCGCAAAATATACATAAAGATTTTACTTTTTAGAATTTTATAACAATAAGTATACAAAAGTGGAATTTACTCAAAATAAATCTAAGAATGAATGAATTAGTGGCATTGCTATTAGGCTTAAAGTAAAATGAAAATGAAATAAAGACCAATTAATGATTTTTTCTAAAAAATAATGAATTAATGGCATTGGTATTTCCTTTAAGAAGATTGAAAATTGTTTATCGGTTCATAATGATAAAATATGTGTTAAGTCATTTGTTTATCGGTTCTATAATGATAAAATATGTGTTTTATGTTCTGCGGTTCAACAACCAGGTGTATCACATGAGTAATTCACACTTGGTCATGTAAATACATCATTTAACTTGACTTACAACGATTTTGTCTCGTTTTTCGGGTTTACTTCACAGTCCGCACCTGTACTTGGTTAATAGTAACACTTGCAAAAAATAGCCAAGAAATTGTGCATCATGTTTTTCTTGCTTTGGTCTACATTTGAATCTTGAGACATAATAATAAAATTTATCAAGGGAAAGGACATAGGGTTGGTGAAAACCAACAAATTAAGAAAAAGTTATCGGTATATCGTTGATATAGAAACTTAAAGGTTAAAATATGAAGAAATACCAATTTTAAAAGAGTTTTAGCTATATAAACTTCCGAGAAAGCACAGTTAAACACTAAAAAGTAAAAGGAGCTTGCACATCTCACCTTAACTCGCTGAAAAGGTTGGAGTTCTACTATTTACATACATAAAGGAGGGCACATTTGGTGCACTAGGCTTTGTGGCGCACCACTACACCTAGAGCTAGGGCTCCCGGCGCCGGCAAACACTATAGAGGTTCCTAAATATTCTTAAATTTTGTGGGAACATAGATGCACTATGTATGAGTTAGCCCACACCCAACAAAATTGACCACCATCTTGAGAACAAAAATCTAGCATGAACAGTACATTATTTAAGTTCCACTATTAATTTGGTCCGTTATCACTGTTGGCACTATTTTCTTAGAATTCTAGATTGAATTTGGAATTTGGTTCATATGAAAAAAAAAATGTGCGGAGGGTTTGATACGGGGCACGCCCGTGTGCGTCGATCTTTCACGAATTGGGGGTGGATTTGTGAATGAACACGAAGAACATGAGGGGGAAATCACAATAGAAACACTCAAAACAAGTCCAATCACACATCCACTATGCCCACATCCACACAAGATCCACAAGGGTACATGAACAACAAAGGGAAAGAGGATACATGGTAGAGTTCATCCCAAATCCCATAGGGAGATGAGGCCTTGAATCCACTAGGGAACTTCCCTAGATAGGGGCCTTGACATCCATAAGATCTTCTCACACGTGGAGGTCGCAATCTCCTAGGAGAAGTATATGGAAGGAGCAATGCTCAACTAATATATGAGCTAAAACCATTGCTAACCCTAAAACGGAGGTGGGAGACGAGTATATATAGTCTAGGACGAAGTGGGGTGAGAAAGGGGTACATGGGCCTCGGGCCCGAGTGGCTGCCCACACGCAGGCCGGAAGTTCCGGGTTGGGCTGGAGGTTCCGGGCACCGAAGTTCCGGGTAGGTTCCGGCCGGGTTCCGGGCTACCCAGAGAGTTGGCACACCTGGGGTAGGCTGAGGCCGGAAGTTCCGGGCAGGACGGAAGGTCCGGGGGCCGGAGGTTCCGGGCAGGCCGGAAGCTCCGGGACTTCCAGAGACTTGTCCTCGCTTCTTCTTCCTTCTCTTCCAAGCTTCCCTCGTGGATGGTGTAGTCGTACGTAGGTGCTGGCACTCCTCCTCGTCATCTATGAAGCTCCGACAATACCTATGCATGCACACGAGAGGAGTGTCAAGTAGTGTACCATCCTTGAAGGGGTCAAGTGAGCACGTGTAAAGGAGATGATTCACCTTTATGTATGTGAAGTAGATGTCGCACGTGTCACTTGCCAAAGGTACTCTTGACATGGTGATGTCCGTAGGATGCTCCGCATCATCCCCTCCCCCTTGGCAAAGATCCGTCCTCGGATCAAAATCCTAATCACCATGGAAAGGAGATGGCGTCGCCGAGTAGAAGTGGACGATCACCAAGCACTCATCATCAACAAGCTCGAAATGGGCACTCTCCAATGTCTCACCGTCTAGTAATTCCTTCAAAAGGAGAAAATACGACAAACACTTGGAAAAACAAATGTGGTTAGCGTTAGTGCAAAACCAAGCATTCAAACGGTTATTCACTGAACAAGTGTCGTCATCATGCATAACATATGGTGTGACAAGGGATTGCGTCATGACATGTAAGCATATGAGTTGAGCACAATCTAAGGCATCATGGAGATAAGCATGAAATAGTGAGGTAGGGATGCAAATATGTGTGACGATAGAACAAGCATCTACCTCAAGGTCATAGCACGCATGCACAAAACAATCAACAAAAGGTCTATGGTAGGCATAGGAATTATTCACAACACCAAATAAAATGAAGTGTCTAGACACATGGTGCAATCGCAAGACAATCCAAGCATAATGTGCACATGGTGTAGTGAAGATAGTGCGGCACTCAACACAATAGAAAGAGCAATTGTTCATCATGTGTGAGGCAATCAAGTCAAGCATGTAGCAAGCAATGTGGCATGGCAAATGTGAAGAATGGTAATTGTTGCAACCAAGCATATGATAAGAGCAAACAATCCACGAGTTGAATGCAACACACAAGGCATATATGTCACGAGGCATGGAACGATGGCAATCATGAATGAAAGCAATATGTCTAACATGTGTGCAAGTAAGTGGTCCAAGATGACCAATATGTGTCATGGTACAAGCAACACAAGTAGGATGATCCACAATATCCATGCTCAAGAAGGATGTCACCTTGAAAACTTGTCCTTGTGCGTCCTTCACAATGTCGATGCGCAAGCAAGTGCGATGTATAATCGCGTTGGTGTAGCATGGCTCGCTCTCAAGAGCTCGAATCGTCAACTCACGTGAAGTGGAAGTTGACATGTAGTCGAAGTATCCTACACATACACACAACAAAGCAAAGGATGTATGTGCATGGTAGGCAAACACATCATCCATCATGATGGTTCTCTTCTCTTGCACATAACCATTAGGATAAAAAGTGCATGAACAATATGATGCAACAATGGCTATATTCATGGCACTAGGCATATGGTGCAAAGAAGGCAAGAAAGCATGCTTCACGTGAAAGATGTCAAAAGTTCCAATAATATGAGAGAAAGCTATGGGGCAATCCCATTAGCAAAATTAATATCATTGTTGCACTTAATACATGGCAAATATAGCATGAGAAAGGCAACACATGGAGACATATGACAATAAGCAATATCACTCATGTGCAAAGCATGGCAATGGTTGGCATCAACCGCATAAAAGGAGCACATCGGTGATGCAACACAAGCAAGCATAGTGATCATGTCGTGCAAACTAGTAGTGCGAAGATGCAACAGACTAGAGGAAATCATGGCAATCATGTCATGTGAGCAAATAGTAGGCATAGACAATGCACATGACATATCGCAAGCACGGGGACAAAACATGAGCAATGCATCATTATAGGCATGGAGCACAAAGAAAACATGACAATAGCAATTATATCTCCACCAAGCTTGCAAATACACATATAGATACAAGAATCATGGGTCATGTGTAATGCAAAGCATGGGTCACAAATGCATGGCAAGGATATAGAAATGAGCATATCATGCAAAGTGAACATGGCAATATGGGCAAAGGATATATAACGGACAATAATCCATAACCATGTGAGGGCCATGTAGAAGAAATGCGCGAAGTATTTGCGCACAAAGGGTGGGTGAAGGGTAAGCACTCCATAGTGGCGCATGTCTTCGTTGCTCTCTAGAGCTCTTTTCGTCAACTCGTGCGCTTGCGAGGTTGACGAAGAATCCTGAGTACCTACACACAACAAAGGCAAAGGGAAAATTGTGTGCGCGTGGTATATGTACACATCATTCATCATGATGTGTATGTGCACGTGTGAGTTAGCACAAGAAAAACAATGCTCAAAGAAATTTGAGGCATGGTATATGAATATGTCATCCATCATGCAATGATAGTTATTATGCTCAACATGATTGGGACGCAAATTGGAGCAAGTATGTGGCACAAGCATATCATTCATATCAATGGCAAGCATAGTGTGTACACAATAGTGGGGATCATGCAAAGTGTAGGATGGATAAAAATCTCCTAATGTGTATGAGGAAACTATGGGGGTTTCCTCATGTGCAATAGCGGAAGCATAATATGGAGAATATGGACAACATCCAAAACAATGCATATCCAAAGCATGGTCGTCATGGCATGGCATATGAGAATTATTGCGCAAATGATCTAAATGGAGCATGGCAATATCATCACAAGAAAAGCAAATACCAATAACCATGGGTTTGTCATCTATGCCATATGTGCAATTTAGGTTTATTTTAATGGCATATGCATAGTTACTACGATGAGATTGCAAAGATGCAACATGGGTGATCTCATGCATAGCATATGACAAGTCAAGCGGATTGGCAAACATGATGTGACCTATAGAGTTCTCACAAGATATTCTATGCAACATGGCATCGCAACCAATAGACTCCACATGAGAATCGTCAAACTCATCATAAATGGTTAATTCATCACATGAGGAAGTCGAACTAGCATGAAGCATGGCAATAGAGTGATCATCATCATGCAAGCAATCGATCTTAAGATAGTCCACTAGTGGGACAAGCAAAGAACCTTCACCTATGTTACCTTTAGAGCTCCGCTCATGTGATGTAGGTGAGGCGGGAAGTACCAACTCGTGGTCGACATCATGATGGAACCATGTGGGGGGTGCATCATATTCCACCATTATCGTCGTTTTCTCAAAACATGTGCTAGGGGGTGGCTAATCGAGGTGAGAGCAAGGCTGCCGTGGAAGATCCGGGATGGGATATGGTAGTAGTATGCGGTGGTTTACCCAGGTTCGGGGCTCTCCAGAGAGATAATAACCCTACTCCTGCATGTCTGTATATGAAGTGTATATGTTGTACAGGGTTGCTCCTGGAGCTGTGTTTGAGGAGGAAGAGGGTGCCGGCTGCTCCTTTCCATGGCCTCATGCGTGAGAGAGTGGGAGGGGGATGAGAGAATGAGAGGAGGCCTCCCTTCCCCCCGGGTGAGCTCCCCTGGTGCCTCTTATATAGGGAGGCCCAGGGGACAAGGGGTGGCCCACATGGCCTAACTACACTATTGGAGATGACATGTGAAGTGACCCATGATGCAGGCTACAGAGCATCACTATTGGAGCGCAGTGAAGTGACGCATGACGGCTGCATAGTGGGGCACTATTTGCCAATAGTGCCTGACTGTAGCGGGGTGGCTGGCTCTGCAGTCCGTCAGCTACAGTGTCTTCTGCTCGTGTCCGATGGGACGCCTGGAGCTGACTTCGTCGGGCCCCAGCCGGCAGCCTCCAGCCTCCAGCCGGCAGCCTCCGGCCAGCCAGGTGCAGCCAGCAGCCCGCAGCCAGCCAGGAGTAGTCTGCAGCCTGCAGCCGGCCAGGAGCAGCCATCCGGCCGGGTCGCAGCTTTGTCTTCTGTTTTCGCTTCTTCGATTGTCTTGTTGATTCGTGGGGCTTGGCATACCGGGAGTGACTCCCCCTATGTTTTAAAATGTTGAGTCGTCTCCTTGAGCCTACCCGGGGGTAATCCCCCCGTCAGTAGCCTCCGAGCCTCCGGGTGACTTGGAGAGTCGGGCGGACGGTTTTTGCTGTTGACGTTGTTGTTGCGGAACTTGTCGATGACGGCCGATTGCGGGTCGGGGATGGCGCGGCTTGCTTCCAGCGGGGGCGCGCCAGTGCACTCGCTGGGTGTAGCCTTCGAGCCTCCGGGCGACTCGAAGAGTCGGAGGGTCTTTGCTGTTGCTGAAGCGGACGGTGGCGTCGAGGATGTCGGGCGTGGAAGCGGGGTCCGCCGACCGATGGGCGCGGGGCCCTGCCAGGCGTGGACGCGCGTCCATCGGCTGGCTGTTTCCAGTGGGGGCGCGCCAGCGCACCCACTGGGTGTAGCCTTCGAGCCTCCGGGCGACTCGAAGAGTCGGGCGGAGGGTTTTTGCTGTTGACTGATACGTCTCCAACGTATCTATAATTTTTGATTGTTCCATGCTATTATATTATCTGTTTTGGATGTTTTATATGCATTAATATGCTATTTTATATTATTTTTGGGACTAACCTATTAATCTAGAGCCTAGTGCGAGTTTCTGTTTTTTTCTTGTTTTTGAGTATTGCAGATAAGGAATATTAAACGGAGTCCAAACGGAATAAAATCTTTGGAATGATTTTTCTTGAACGAGAAGAAACCCAACAGACTTGGAGATGAAGGCAGGAGACCTGCCGTGGAGTCACAAGCCACCAGGGTACGCCCTAGGGGGGGCACCCCCCTGGCTTGTGGCCCCACGGCAGCCCTCCTAACCCTATTCTTCGGCCTATAAATTCCCAAATATTCCCTGGATACCAAAAAAGAGCCATGAAAATACTTTTCCGCCGCCGAAAGCCTCTGTTCCCGTGAGATCCAATCTTGGAGCCTTTTCCGGTAATCTGCCGGAGGGGGATTCGATCACAGAGGGCATCTACCTCAACACCATTGCCCCTCCGATGATGCGTGAGTAGTTTACCACAGACCTTCGGGTCCATAGCTAGTAGCTAGATGGCTTCTTCTCTCTCTTTGTTCTTCAATACCATGTTCTTCATGATCTTCATGGAGATCTATCCGATGTAATACTCTTTTGCGGTGTGTTTGTCGAGATCCGATGAATTGTGGGTTTATGTTCAGCTTATCTATGAATATTATTTGAATCTTCTCTGAATTCTTATATGCATGATTTCATATCTTTGCAAGTCTCTTCGAGTTATTGGTTTGGTTTGGCCAACTAGATTGGTAATTCTTGTAATGGGAGAAGTGCTTAGTTTTGGGTTCAATCTTGCGGTATCCTCACCTAGTGACAAAGTAGGGGTAGCGAGACACGTATTTGTATTGTTGCCATCGAGGATAAAAAGATGGGATTTTCATCATATTGCTTGAGTTTATCCCTCTACATCATGTCATCTTACCTAATGCGTTACTCTGTTCTTCATGAACTTAATACTCTAGATGCAGGCAGGAGTCGGTCGATGTGTGGAGTAATAGTAGTAGATGCAGAATTGTTTCGGTCTACTTGACATGGACGTGATGCCTATATGCATAATCATTGCCTTGGATATCTTCATAATTATTCGCTTTTCTATCAATTGCTCGACAGTAATTTGTTCACCCACCGTATTATTTTCCTTCATGAGAGAAGCCTCTAGTGAAACCTATGGCCCCCGGGTCTATTTTCCATATTATACTTTCAGATCTATAAACCAAAAATACCAAAAATACCTAGCTGCAATCTTTTTACCTTTGTTTTACTTTTCGTTTTAGCAATCCTATCTATCTATCTCTATCAGATCTCATCCTTGCAAGTAACCGTGAAGGGATTGACAACCCCTTTATAGCGTTGGGTGCAAGTGTTTGATTATTTGTATAGGTACATCTATTGGGGACTTGCTTGTATCTCCTACTGGATTGATACCTTGGTTCTCAACAACTGAGGGAGATACTTATCTACTTTGCTGCATCACCCTTTCCTCTTCAAGGGAAAACCAACACATGCTCAAGAAGTAGCATTGACGGAGCAGACAGTGGGGTTGAGGATGTCGGGCGTGGAAGCGGGGTACGCCGACTGATGGGCACGGGGCCCTGCCGGGCGTGGACGCGGAGTGCACTGGCTGGCTGTTTCCAGCGGGGGCGCGCCAGCGCACCCGCTGGGTGTAACCTCCGAGCCTCCGGGTGAGGTGGTTTCCCGTGGAAATGGTCGTGCAAAAGGCATAGTTAGTTGGCACAGATATATCAAATGTTCGGTTCTGGTAATGCAAGTTTATGCAGAGGGTGCCGACTCGGTTTTGCCCGAGCCCCCTTCAGTCTTTTTCATGTTCTCTCCACTCTTTGGCTTTTGCTCTTGCTAGCCGCAGAGCCGGGAGCCGGTCTGTAGCTGAGGAAAAGAGTGGGCCGCGGAATGGAGCGTATAGTACTCGGACTCTGGGAGCAGACTCGACCGAGCAGATACTCATAAATGAAACGACCGGGTTGCCCAAGTCGTTTTCTCCTCGGACGCTTTTCGCGTGTGGCGACCCCCAGCTTTTGCTCTCGCTAGCCGGACTGCCGCGGTGCGGTCTGTAGCTGAGACAAAGAGTGAGCCTTCGGTCCCATGCACGCTACTAAGTCCTCTATGGGTATGAACGTATCAGGCCAAACGGCCAACCCTCGGGCCGAGGCTAGCCGGCGCCGGGGTGAACAGTAAAGTAGTAGAAACAAATGCGGAGATGGCCCCCGAGGATCGCTTGGGGTATCCGTTTGTGTGTACGCTGCATGGATATGCGGGTGGAGATCTCACATTGCTTTTTGGTGCCGGCAAGGCGGTTTTTGTCTATGTCGGCCAGCGCGGCTTGCAGCCGACGTGGTCCGGCTAATGCGCGCGAGGCGCTGCCAGGCGCGGACTTGGAGTCCGCCGGCTCATGGGTGCGAGGCGTTGCCGGTCGAGGACGCGGAGTCCGTCGGCTGATGGTCACGAGCCACTGCCGGATGCGGATGTGGAGTCCTTGCTAAAGCAGACGGTGGCGTCGAGGATGTCGGGCGCGGGCGCGGAGTCTACCAACTGATGGGCGCGGAGCCCTGCCGGGTGTGGACGCGGAGTCCACCGGCTGGCTGTTTCCGGCGGGGGCGCGCCAGCGCACCCGCTGGGTGTAGCCTTCGAGCCTCCGGGCGACTTGAAGAGTCGGGCGGAGGGTCTTTGCTGTTGCTGAAGCAGATAGTGGCGTTGAGGACGCCGGGTGCGGATGCGAGGTCCGCCGAACGATGGGCACGGGGCCCTGTCGAGGGCAGACGTGGGGTCCGCTGGCTAGTGCGCGCGGGGCCCTGCCGGGGGCGGACGCGGGGTCCGCCGGCTGTTGAGCGCGGGGCGCTGCCGAGGGCGGACGGGGGGTCCGCCGGCTGTTGAGCGCGGGGCGCTGCCGAGGGCGGACGCGGGGTCCGCCGGCTGTTGAGCGCGAGGCGCTGCCGAGGGCGGACGCGGGGTCCGCCGGCTTGATGGGCGCGAGACGCTGCCGAGGGTGGACGCGGGGTCCGCCGGCTATTGAGCGCGAGGCGCTGCCAAGGGCGGACGCGGGGTCCGCCGGCTTGATGGGCGCGGGGCCCTGCCGGGAGTAGCCTCCGAGCCTCCGGGCGAGCAGGAGGCCGCCTGGCGCGGTGATGGGGCGGGCCGGAGGTCACGCAAAGGCCGGCCAGCCCGCAGGAGTCGGGGCGGAATACGCCAGCCGGCCCGCGGCGGCGCGAGCGCGCCGGTGTGCGGAGGCGGGGAGGAAGCATGCACGGGGGCGGAGCGTCGGGGGGCCAGCCGCTCGCCCCACAACAGCGAGGACGGCCAGGCGCAGAGTGCGGCTCACAGCGGGAGGGGGGCGACCGGGCTGCGGTGGAGGCAGGGTCGTGGACGAGGACAGCGCCGAGTGCCGGCACCCGACGGTCGGCCTCGGGCGCGACGTGCGCGCTGTCGAACCCCTCCAGGAGCTTCCCGCGCCGCTTGTATGGGAGCAACTGCAGGAGCGACGCCGCGGCTGGGGTGCGCGGGGCGGCTGGTGTAGGCGTGGTTGGAGAGGAAGAGGAGGCGAGCGGAGGCGCAGCGCAAGGGGAACTCCGGCAGGCAGGAACAGTGGCCGCAACGCACATGGAACCAGAGGGCGCCGGCGGAGGCGCGCCGATGCTGGCGCGCGGACGGCGTGGCGATGCGGCGACGGAGACGCCGGCCACACAGCGAAGCGGGACGCCGGGAGGCCGGCGTTGCGCGCGTCGCACCGGCGCAACGAGGTGTCGACGGGGACGCAGGCGGCGCAGCAACGGGGACGTCAAGAGGCCGGCATCGCGCCGGGGCAGCGATGCGACGACGGGGACGGAGGCGGTGCAGCGACGGGGACGTCGAGAGGCCGGCATCGCGCCGACGCAGCGATGCGACGACGGGGACGAAGGCGGCGCAGCGACGGGGACGTCGGGAGGCCGGTGTCGCGGTGGTCGCTGTGAAGAGGGTCCCGCCCGGACCGCGGTTCCAGCAGCATCTCGCCCCACGGTGGGCGCCAACTGTCGTTGTTTTCTGACAACAGATGCCAGGGGTGGCTAATCGAGGTGAGAGCATGGCTGCCGTGGAAGATCCGGGACGGGATAGGGTAGTAGCACGCGGTGGTTTACCCAGGTTCGGGGCTCTCCAGAGAGATAATACCCCTACTCCTGCATGTCTGTATATGAAGTGTATATGCTGTACAGGGTTGCTCCTGGAGCTGTGTTTGAGGAGGAAGAGGGTGCCGGCTGCTCCTTTCCATGGCCTCATGCGTGAGAGAGTGGGAGGGGGATGAGAGAATGAGAGGAGGCCTCCCTTCCCCCTGGGTGAGCTCCCATGGTGCCTCTTATATAGGGAGGCCCAGGGGACAAGGGGTGGCCCACATGGCCTAACTACACTATTGGAGATGACATGTGAAGTGACCCATGATGCAGGCTACAGTGCATCACTATTGGAGCGCAGTGAAGTGACGCATGACGGCTGCACAGTGAGGCACTATTTGCCAATAGTGCCTGACTGTAGCGGGGTGGATGGCTCTGTTGTCCGTCAGCTACAGTGTCTTCTGCTCGTGTCCGATGGGACGCCTGGAACTGACTTCGTCGGGCCGCAGCCGGCAGCCTCCAGCCAGCCAGGTGCAGCCAGCAGCCCGCAGCCAGCCAGGAGTAGCCTGCAGCCTGCAGCCGGCCAGGAGCAGCCATCCGGCCGGGTCGCAGCTTTGTCTTCTGTTTTTGCTTCTTCGATTGTCTTGTTGATTCGTGGGGCTTGGCGTACCGGGAGTGACTCCCCCTATGTTTTAAAATGTCGAGTCGTCTCCTTGACCCCCCGTCAACTATGGCCATCGTCATTCCCATTGGAGGGATGGAATCGTCGAGGGTAGTCACGTTGTCATGTAGGAGACCTAGCACCAAAGAAGAAGACACCATAGGAGTAGAGGTTAAGTTGTTAGAAATCATAGTGGCCTCACATGCCCTCTCAACTACCTCACTCACTAAGTGTTGTGGCTCACTCACAACCTCTAGGATGCCATCACTCATGTGGATGGTTGAGTCACTCGATGAGTGGTGATGGCTCTCAACCTCACATAGGAAATTTGGCATGTTTTCGTGTATGGGGCTAGTGGTGGTCACACTCATCCTCTCATAGGAAATGCACTCAACGTCGCATATGGTGGAGGCACTCGTCTCACAAATGTGGTAGTGGCTTTCCTCACATGGAAATTGGGGCAT
Organism: Elymus sibiricus; assembly: GCA_039707655.1. NCBI lineage: Eukaryota > Viridiplantae > Streptophyta > Magnoliopsida > Poales > Poaceae > Elymus > Elymus sibiricus. The sequence goes on from CM077663.1 coordinate 405,444,665, forward strand.
CTCGTCATATGTGGGTGTCAGAGAGATGTAAGTGCAAACGTCTCCATGCTCAACTCCTTGCGCCGCCTTGGTTGAAGGGATAGTCCCATGCTTAACGTCCTCATCCATAACGCCTCCAAAGATGAATGCCATGGGGTGTGGCAAAACATCAATCTCCTCCAGGACTGTCGTGGTATTTTCACGGCAGATGTCCTCATAGGACTTGATCTCGAAGCCATCGCGTAAGTAGTAGACCGAAGGGGTTAAACGAGGAACACGGGAGGCAAGGTTTACCCAGGTTCGGCCCCTCTCGTGGAGGTAAAAGCCTACTCCTGCTAGATGTATTGAAGATCTAGATTACAAGGGTTTTGGAACTTGTCTAGCCCTAGCTCTCGAAAGGTTTCAACGTGATCCCTCAAGCCCCAGGGCTCCCCCTTTATATATAGGCGGATGTCCAGGGCTTGCATAAGAGTCCGGGTCGGGATAGCAATCCGAGCCCAACTCTCCTTTACTTGTTTCCTAAGTTATACCTCGAGGCGGTTTGCACATACCGCCTCTCACGGCGGGTCTTGGGCCGGCCCTTCCTCGGGCGGCTCTTCTTCTGGGCCTCTTGAGAACGCTCCGGCCCACCTGGCCCACCTTCAATAAAAATCCCCAGAACCCGGCCCTAAATGGGCGGGTCTCACCGAAAGATACTTCCCTGACATTAGCCCTCAGGTTGACTTGAACTGGTTCTGGACAACCTTGTCTTCATACAAACCTGTCTTTGACATTTGGCGAGTCTCCGCAGAACCCGCCACTTCTGAATATTTCTTAATTGTTTTTCTTTTAAACATGTTCGCCTTATGATGTCACCGAATCTTTAAAACGGATCTTTCCATGACATCATCCATATCTCAAATGAATCGGTTAGGCGCGAAAATCGGGGCGTCGGGATACTGTAGATCCATAATTTCCGCCCCGACTCTTGAGCATCCCATCCTGTTATAAATACCCCCTGGGTCATTCTTTTATCATTTTCCCCTTCGCCTTCCTCCTCTCTCTGCTCGAGCCGCCGCAGCCCCATTCTGCATCACGAGCTCATCAGCCACCGGAGGGGACTCAGCTTCAACGCACCCCCGTCGCCGTCTGCAACCGCGCCGCGTCTCCATCAGATTTCAGGTACCCATTGTTCCTCCTCCTCCTAGGGTTCCGCCATTATCATAGCTCAAGCTCCGCCTCGGTTTCTCCATGGTCGCCGCCGCCGGCCACATCTTGATGCTTCCAAGGCATAGAAACAGCGCCGTTGATTCTCCCTTAAACTCAGGAGTCAATCTTGCATAAAAACAGATCTAAGAAAAACCCATCTGTGATGACCTGCTGCTGCCTTACGAACAGTAACCAGAACTGCTTTTTTCCTCATTTTTACAGACTTCTTGATCCAAAATTTCACCTCCCTCGGTAAAAAGCTGTTATTGCAGACTTAGTAAAAATTTTCGCCTCGCCGAGCAGCCCTCACTTGTGGCGACTTATGTAAGCCGCCGTATATATTTAATGATTTTTCCAACCATATGTCTCAGACCCTAGAAACATAATCAAACTGCCGTCTTTCATTTCTTGTAACATCCCTTACTTTGTGCCGAAAGCCGCTAACTCAACCCTTTGCTCCATTAACTAGGATGACAAAGAAAACAATTGAATGCAACTGGGTTCCTTCTGAGATCACCAAAGATTTTCTCAAAAATGCCATTCAGACAGGCATACTGAAAGGAGCTACTAACTGCCGACTTGCAAGAGGCGAATGTCCCCCAACGCCTAAAGAAGGAGAAGTTATTATATTCCTTGATCATGTGGAGAGGGGATTTTCCCCTCCCGGCTCCAAGTTCTTTAGGGACCTTCTGAACTTCTATGGGCTGCATCCACAAGATTTTTCTCCCAATTCAATTGTCAACATGAGCTAATTTGCAGTGATATGTGAAGCTTATCTTCAGATAGAACCTACAGTTCTATTGTTTCGGGAATGCTTCTATGTCAACAAACAAACTGAGACCGCCCAAGGCCGTCATCAAGAGCTTGGTGGCGTTTCTTTCCAGAAGCGACGAGGGGTCACCTTCCCTGGAGCTGATCTGCTAAGCCACCCCAAGGGCTGGGGCAAGTCTTGGATATACTGTAAGGCGCCGGTTCCTGAAGGAGAACACCCACTGCCGGGTTTCAGGCCAGGGCGCTTGGATCACAAAAAGAAATACCCTCCCAGGCCTACACCAGCGGAACAAGCAGAGCTGAAACCTTGGATGGATAAAATATCTGCCTTGGCCGCCAACGGCCTGGAAGGAGCCGATTTAATCCGTTGCTGGCTGTCATGGAAGATCCAGCCACTAGGTCTCCGGAATAAACTGATGCATGAATACTCCGGCTTACAGGATCCGCAAAGGATCAGTGCCACAGACATCTCCTTGTCGTCTGTAATTAATCAGATGAGAATTATTGTCAACTTACCAGACAAATACACTGGCGAGTTTGGCTTGGCGCCTTTCACCAAAACTAACCCGCCACCAGCAGTAAGAAACTTTCAAGCAATCTCTTATTTTTCTGCTTAAACTTTCATATCATGAAAACCTTTTCCCTGATAAACCACAGGCGGATAGCTCCTTCTGGCAAGCGAGGCCGATGTTGAAAGAAATAGCTACAAAGGGCCAGAAGAAGACGGGAAAAAAAACCGTTGCTAAGAAGAAGAAGCATAATACCATCAATCCTTTAGAGGTGGATCCGTCCATCTTAGAATCCTCTAAAGATGAGTCAGAGGCAAGTACATAACTTGAATCAATCTGTCTTTCATCTGCAACTTTCTGCTGATAACTTTAATCTGTACCTTTCCAGGACGAAGAAGAAGAGGAAGACCAGGATGAAACTGAGGTAACTTCAACCTTGCCTGACTTTGATATTCATAAACCTAGGAAAAACAGAGTTGCTGTGAGAAAATATCCTTTTTCTCATCCTTTTGCTCGTTTGGACCCATATTATTCATGGAAGACGTCTCAGCACGCCGAGCTCCACCAAACTGATTGTGGCGGCTCTAGCACTGGTATGGGCGGGTCTGACGCCGATGCGGGCGGCTCTCATAAGCGCCCTCGTGAGGTACTTCTTCACCCGACTCTTCTGTTTCCCAAAGCCGGCTTGTTTAAACGACCTCTTAATCCCGAAGATCCGGACTATCAGGAAACATCCTCTGATGATGCCGCCTCAGAGTCGCCAGATACGACTTTTGTTATTAAAGCAGGGTAAAGATACAATCACCCTTATTCTCACTCCTCTTACATAAAGCAAAAGATAATACTTATTGAGGTCTTTGTCAAAAATGCAGGGTTACCTCCAAGAAACTAAAACCCACAACTTCTGCCTCGTCTCCGCCTCCTGAAGGTTCTGAAGACCCGGCCAAAGACACAGAGGAAAAGGCCAATGATCCTCCTCTGCCAGATGTTTCCACCGCTCCAGAGACTCAGGTTTCTTTAGAACCAGATATGGCAGCGCCGGCTGCTAACATTGAACAACAGCCGGATACTATTATACCCTCCTTTGATATTGAAGAGGGTACTGTTGCTACTGCCACTGCCACCGCCCCAGACTCATCGGCGGCTTTGGGCAAATCTTCCTTTGAAGCCACGTCTTCTAAAGAGAAGAATAAATTAGATCTCTCCTCCTTGAAGAGTGCTGATTTAAATGACCTTCATGAAGCCCTTCAGACTCGACTACTTGAGAGTCAGGAGATTGCCAAGACCTTGGCCAACAAACCAAAGGTGAGTCATAATTTACTTATGGCCCTTATTAGTCGCCCAAACCTGCATATTAGTAATCTCATAGTTGTATGAAGGTTTGTAAGCTTACATATTTGAAAATACGTAAATACACACATGCAGTCCCCAAGAGCCGGCTGTCTTCTTGAAACAGCCGGGTCTTATAGCAAAGAACCACATGTAGTCCCCAAGAGCCGGCTGTCTTCTTGAAACAGCCGGGTCTTAGAAGCAAAGAACCACATGTGTCCAAGTCTTAAATGCTTCCAGCTATTCGATAATATTCCTTTGTAAAACTTCGGGATTGCATTAGCCCCCAAGTGCCATGTGGATTACTTGTAATCAATATGGAACTTCATCTGCATAAATAACTTGAACTTTTCCTTTCTTTCAGGTTCAAATAACTTCCCTTCACACCCAGCTGGTTGACAGTCAGAAAGAGCTGAAAACTGAGCAAGAGCTGAGAGTCGCCGCTGAAGAAAGGGTGAAGACATTGGAGGAAGCCGCGTCTGAGGCGGCCACCAAGCTGGCTGCTTTGACCGCTGAGCATGAGAAGGAGAAGCAGCTCCTTGTTCAACGTGCTAAAAACGCTGAAGGCCGCCTGAAGACTGCCTCCGATGAGCTCAGCGGATTAAAATTGCACATCCAGCAAATGAGCAGCGCCATCTTTGGTAAGTCGCCTGTTTATAATCCCTATTTTGATAATCTTG